>OZ012723.1:725000-10311000 GCA_963942605.1 Poecilus cupreus
AGATTATTATTGGTTATAAGAAGGGCATCCGGATCTTAAGAACCAATCAATGGAATCATTGGTGAAAAGGCAGCCGATTTTCACGCTTGGAGCGGGCTCATTAAAAGTATAATACCGCAACATAGGTCTAGAGCTCGCGCAAAACTGCCTACTTTTAATGTTTTAATCTTGTAAACGTAAGCATTTTTATGTTTATTACATGTAATTTTAGCGCGCTTTATTTTACTGCAGCGCAGAATGTAGACATTGTTAAAGATTCTTACGAGTTTAATTAAGTATTCTCTAAGGAATTTTTATTATATTGCTGCTAATAACTGTCTTCGGAATTTATTTTTGAATTAAAGTTGCTGATTACAACTGATTATTTCTCAAGCGCAAAGATACTTTCCTTTTTATTGATTCCAGACAATTAAAAGTACAAGAGAGAATAGTTTCTCGCCAGGTAAATGTTTTCAAATTAAAATATCACAATTCTAAACTAGTTCTGTGAATCAACTTTCGTTTTTATCCGCGAGCTGTTGGTATTTTTATATACCTTCGATAGCTCAGTTGGTAGAGCGGTGGACTGTAGTGTGCTAAGTTGATATCCATAGGTCGCTGGTTCAAATCCGGCTCGAAGGAAACTTTTAATTTCTTAAATTAAAAAGCAAGGAAATACTTATGGAAGACGAAAAGGTATAAGTATATATATCCTTCGATAGCTCAGTTGGTAGAGCGGTGGACTGTAGTTGTAATAAATTGAAATCCATAGGTCGCTGGTTCAAATCCGGCTCGAAGGAAACTTTTAATTTCTTAAATTAAAAAGCTAGGAAATACTTATGGAAGACGAAAAGGTATAAGTATATATATCCTTCGATAGCTCAGTTGGTAGAGCGGTGGACTGTAGTTGTAATAAATTGAAATCCATAGGTCGCTGGTTCAAATCCGGCTCGAAGGAAACTTTTACTTTCTTTATAAAATAATAACAAAATACAACGACGACAGTACTAGCAGCAACCATACAAATTATTGTTAGATTATTTATTATTATTGCTTTTATTATTTTTATTTACATTATACATTTACTTTCTTTCCTACGGTTTACCAGCCTTATTTATTTAATATACTATATTAGGTTTTTATTATAGATTTCGTTTTTAATTCGTGGCATATTTTGTTTATATTTCCATGGCCCTTATGTATTTGTTTTTGTCATGTACATACTGTTTATTTGAGATAGACTAATAGACTTTTATTAAATTGACAATCAATTTCTTTTTCTAAAGTTCTAAACATATATTGAAATTGAGATCAATGATTTTCATTTGCATTCTGAAATCTTGAATACCAAGGTTATTCAAATAACTATTAATAAGTGATAAAAATAATAAATTGTAAAAGAATAATAATGATTGTTGTCTCCTTCGATAGCTCAGTTGGTAGAGCGGTGGACTGTAGTGTTCTTAGTTGAAATCCATAGGTCGCTGGTTCAAATCCGGCTCGAAGGAAATTTTATATTTCTTTTGTCCTTCACATTGAACAATATTAAAATCTATAAAGTGAATTGTAAAAAACAAAACTAATTATACTTCAAAGTTAAATGTATGGTTCCATGGTGTAATGGTTAGCACTCTGGACTTTGAATCCAGCGATCCGAGTTCAAATCTCGGTGGAACCTTTGTTACAACACAAAAATTAACCCTTAAATTATCTTCAACCCTTACAACACTCTCTACAAGTACGGTTCCATGGTGTAATGGTTAGCACTCTGGACTCTGAATCCAGCGATCCGAGTTCAAATCTCGGTGGGACCTGTTAATATTTTTCTCTTAATTACACTAATAATTCATCAGTAAAAACACATATGTATAATTATATTTAATAAACAAACTTAAAGCTACAATTTGACTACTAAAAAACTTGTCTATTTTTTGTTTTGTTCAATTTTGAATTGTTTGAAAGCCGTCAATATTAAGACAAGCTCAACAAGACAAATACATTATAACCGAGGAGTCATTAAACTGTTAAGTTCACGTATCAATCGAGCGGCTGTGTTCACACGTATCGTAACTCTACGTCCTAATATAGATATGCTTGCGATAACAATTAAATTATTTACATGTTTGACAGGCTTGCTTTGACATAACCTGTCAATTCATTCATCTAGGTAGAGACTCTTCACCATAGATGGAAATGCCTTCTTGGTATTTTGATGTAAATGAGAGACGTGTTGAGCAAAGCCAAGACGCAGAGACGTACGCAAATATTTTCACAGCATCACAGGGGGGTAAAAACGAAAGTTCCGCCACTGTCAGGACTTCTGTACATTCCTCAAAGCGTCAAGTATTCACTACAGACCGTCAAAGCTCATTTATTAATTTTTAATTTTGTTCTGATCATCATATTTCATATTATTATTATAAAGTGAATTATGTAAGATTGGAATCTTGAAAATTCAAATAAGTTGTTGTTAATGAGCAATTATTTTGAATATAAACATTTTGTGACGTCTCTCCGTGGTAAAGAGACGAATTTAAATTTCATTCAAATGAGTACAAAGGCTTTGTGAAAAACTCGACATAAAAAAATTCAATTTGACGATTGAGATTTAAATTGCTGAAATTTATTTTAATACCTCGTTGGACAAGCACCTGTGATTGTTACATCCTTTTTAACTTAAATTGAATTCTGCACACGTCATGTGTAGATCCAAGTGGGCGATAGAGAAAATTGGTTTTTATTTGTTTGTTATTGTTGTTTATATATCGTAAGATTTAAATTTGCTTATCTGTGAGTTTATCTGTATTATGTTAACTTGTACGTCATCTTATCTGATGGAGATTTAATTTTGATTATACGAGAAGATTACTTTTGGGTTTCGAAAGTTTTTAAAGAATTCATATGTAAAAATATTTTTTGTCCGATTATTCACAAGAAAATTGGTTGTGACTGAATTTCAAAACATAATATAGTAAGTGTTTGAATAAAGTAGAAAAGAAATTTAATAAGTTTGAAAGATTGAAACCTGAGAAATCAGAATACGTTTTATTCTCTTGATTAAAGTAGGGATTCAATATGATCATAATGAAGTAATAAACCCGCTTTAATTACATTTCAATTCAGTTCTTTCAATATCTAACTCAATTTTCAAAGCAATTTTAATCCTTTTATCACATTAAAAGAAAAGTAGAAAACGAGATTTTACTTTCAGATGGAAACAAAGGAAGAATTATTCTTTCCTCGGCCTGCTTTTACTTCGGACAATAGAACGCACATTTCACATTTTGGACCAATATCCTATTGCCGTTTAGGTACCGGACTCTGGAAAATGCTTCCGGAATTGTACCACGCCCACTTTTCTTTGCAAATAATTTATTTGGGTAAAGAATACAATTTTATAAACATATAACAGGAAATTTATGTATTACAGTGCAAGTTTGTTAAGACCATAAAAATGCAACAATTTCTTCTAAAACATTAAGTGACACTATAGTTTCTATTAGTAGAAAGTATGAGGATTCCAAATTATGAATCCGTTTTGAATTATCTTTATTAGTTGTAAAGATACAGGTTGCATAAGTTTAGCAATTTTGGCATTTTTTTAAAATATGTTTCTCACAACTTTGACGATCTATAAAATATTTATTTCATGCCTGTTTCTAATGAAACTACACACTTAAGATAAATGAAGTATGCTGAATACGCTCATTAAAACAGATTTGAATTATCTCTTTTCATTTCCAAGATACAGCTAGTTATATTTGATGTGGCCACTTTTTCCCTCAATTTACGATTTATAAAATCGCCTATATCTTAAAAAATAAGTCTCAGATGACGCTAAAACTAAATTTTTTGGAAGTTTCAGGTCGAAAATAGGGGGTAGAGTATATAAATAAAAATTCTGAGACATGAAAATTTTTGGCAAAAATTCAATACTAATCACTTGACTTTTTGGCGATTTTTGGCCATTTTCAGACTTTTTGCTCTAGCGACTCTTTACGTGGAGCGATTAGAATGAAACTTTGCATACTTATATAACTTTTTCCGTAAAATCGAATGGTGTAGGTTTCAGATTCGTATCTTTTTTATTTTTTGAGTTAAGTGGAAAAAATGACAAAAATTTTGAAATTTTTGAAATTGAATATCTCGAAAACTAAAAGAGATAGCGCACTCCAGATCTCAAAATTGTGATCAGTGTCTCAAATATTATATTATAGGAAAGAATCAGTGCATTCTGAAGAAAAAATTTTTTTAGGTCCTGTAGATTGGTCCAATTTTTAATTTCAATTATCTACATATTTTATCCTCCATCAATATGTTAAAAAATATACGTTTATTTATGTAAAAAACTATGAGGAATTCAATATTTCAAACAGATTTTATTTATCTCTACTAGTTTTTATGTTATAGCTTATTAAATCTAATGTTTCTTCTGAAATCAACAATTGTTTGATCATTATTTACTCAAATCATAATAGATTCATTTTGGTTCAACAAATTACACTGAAAATTATCTGGTTTAATAAAAAAACTATAAGGAATACAATTTTTAACTAAGATTTGATATATCTAGTGTAGTTTATGCGATAGCGCACTTGAAAGTTGTCAAAATATTATAGGCAAAACACGATATTTGCATAATCTTCAATGTGCATATATTGAACGCAATCGCGTTCTCCTGTGCATTTACAGAATCCTGTCGGTCGCATTTATGATATTAAAGCAATCATCTACGAACAATACGCTCGTTAATCTCCGGATTTGGTTCAACAACCGAAGTCGTTTGAATGGGAATTTACTTATAGGTGCCCTTTTGTCCCCCGTACTTCGTTACCGTTAACGCTTCGAACTGTTACGTCTTTGTTAGTTTTCCCTATTTCCGCTGGATTCACGGTTGGCACGCCTGATCAATTGTCACGCCAACTTTGCATTTTAATTAATTTTAAATGACATTATTACGCCTTTTCGAGACATTTATCTGTTTATTTCATTAATAATAATAATAAATTGTTGTGGGCACCATTATACTTCCAGTTCTAGATTTTTAATGAAACACGGACCACCACTATCAAGAAACGCTCATCCCTTTTAAATATTTAGTTTTCAACTTAAATGAACTCGTAAATGTTGACAGTAAGAGAAAAATGTTTAAAATAACAATTGTAGGTAATATTTGAAACGTTATTCTAATAACTTGGAAAAGGTTATTTAGCCGAAAAAATGTTGAAGAAAATAGTAAATAATTCACTATGTGTTATTGGATAATATGGCTTTAAATAAATTTATTTCAACTTATATGGTCGTTGCTAACGTTTCGGCTGTGATTACAGCCATCTTCAGGTCTAATTTAAATTACAAAATATATTTATAATAAAGTCATAATGTATAATGAAATTAAGTTATATAAAAAAATTGAACACTAGATAATTAATTAATTTAACTTAACAAATTTAATTTAAAAATGAATTAATTTAACTTAATTGGAAATGTACACCAAGAATCGATAACGATTATGCTAATAACATAAATTATCAATAAACTTTAATTTACTGAGATATTTCACCAATAACTAATCAGCTCTTTCCAAGGGGATGCAAATAAAATATACAAAAAAGTTCTGATCTACTTTTTAGAAACTATAACTCGAGATATCCAGACAGACAGATACACACAAAGCACTGAAAACTCACTACCGAATTTTTAATATAATTTTAATTACCGGTATGTGACGGAAGGTAATGGTAATGAACAGATATAATTCCTTCTACCATAAGGTTAAGAGTGTAACAAGTCTCTTATACGTACACAAATTGTTTCTTATTTATCGCCATCCTTTGTACACCTTGTAACATTTCTATTCATCAGAGTTTTTTTGATGATTTTATCTTGGTCTTTAAGATTTCTTCTTTTCCTTCAGGTTTCTCATCCAAATTTGCTGCACAGTTCTCGATTCATTCATTTATTCTTATAATATTTAATAAGTTGTAAGAATTTTTGCACAAAATTGAGCAATGAAATCATAGTCTTTAACAAAGAAAAGCCTGCTAATAATTGCGGTATAATTTTCTATCTACTAATGTTACGTTGTCTATAAAAATTCTTTTTACATCACGGCACATTTCAACAACATATGGTAATCCAAATGAAATGGTTCTCGCAAAAGCTTACCCGTGAGTAGAGTTTATTTTAATAGACGCAGGGTTGTATTCAAAACAAAAACCATCCAAAGTAAATCTCCAAGATCGAAATGTTACATTGACAGCCTCATAAGAAAAGCTGTAAAAATATATCAGTAACTAAAAATGAAGTTGAAGTTGAAGAAGTTGAAGAAGAATTATGTGCAGTAATAAGGTAATCAGTTTTATTCATAATGTACCTATATTTAATCAACAACACAATATATAGATTTGCAATTGAAGATCATAAACTAATTTAGCTACATAGATTGAGAAATATCTATCTGTATAGGAACAAACAAACAAACAAAGAAAAAGAAATAGATACTGTTCATTGTTTTCCTACTAATTAATCTAATTTAGTTCACCATCATCATATTATACTCTCAAATGTCGTATTCAATATTTATATTTGTCGCTAACGAAATACATCTATACCTTTTACTCATAATTTTATTCAAATCAATACTACTAATTGAAAGTACAAAAAAAAATCAAGCATTACAGTCGGATTTGAACCCAACACACTAATATTACTGTAAAACAATTTAAAATTGCAGAACTTCATTCATAACTCTGGAACGTCACAGGGGGGTCTAAGAAACCTCTCGATTTTCATCCAGTTTTCCACATTTTCATTCGCATAACTTCGATGCTACCTTGTTGCAAAATCAGTTTCTATAATTCCTACAAATATTAAATATGTGAAATCCCTCTTCAATATGTAAAATTTCTCTGTTTGTTCTGTTAGTCCAAAATAAAAAAGCTGCATTTTGAATAAAATATATGGTTCAGAAAGGTTGATAATTATTTAGGGTCTTTCTATAATCCTAAACAAATATTCTATAGGTAAAATCCCTAGAAAAATTACCTTCGGTTATGGGAAAGTAGTTTTTCCTTTCTTGTGCTTTCCCAGATCCCAGTGTGACGTTTGTGTAATTGTGAAAGTAAAGTAACTGTTCAGTGTTAAGTATGTCTTTAGCAGAGGTATTGGTTTTGAAGAACTACCATATTTTAATTTCTTTTGAAACTATCCAAACTAACTAAACCGATCAACTTCCAAGTGTGACTGTCCAGGGTTAAGAAAACAAATTTTGCAGGTCCGTCCCTGGGGTTCACACGGGCCGCGCATCCAAATCACCATCTTTCCCTCACATGCAACTGTTATTTACTCCAATTAGGCCCTCGTAGTCGGGTCAAACTCTTGCAAGTCTGACAGTTAATTGTTACATCCGAATTATTATTATATCATTAACCCATCAACAGCGATTCTACTTGCGTTAGGGCCTCTGCAGGGCTCGGGTAGGTACATCAAAGTGCCAGGACATCAGACCCGCTGTAACGAAATTGCGGAGACGACTCCGGCACTCCGAGAAAGGAGAGAAGACAATGGATGCCTCACCGGGCCTGTGTTATTTAAATTTAATGAAGAGGGGAATTAAAATTAACGGGGGGCGATCAGTGAGTTGCTAAAATCAAGCCTGAATATTTGATTAGCGTTTCGGAGTCGTTTTGGTTTTTTAAGACCGCCGAAATTCCCAGACAATTCTTAGTAATTAATCGGGAGATTTACACGTTGTTACCTCCGCATGGGGGTGGGGAAGTTTTCAATAGATGTACACGATAGAATACGATCTTACTACATGCATGTGTGTTGATTTTTTTCGTCTACGATACCCCAAATTTATACATGTTTATTTTCAAACTTACATTTTATATGTTCGTGCTACGAACTGATTAGATTTTAAGAGAAATCAATCGACCGAAAGTGGTAGTTTATTTTAAGGTTAATCAAGTTTTCAAGGGCGCATCCCAGTAAATAATTCAGTTTTGTTGTTGTTTTCAAAAAGATTTATTTACCTTCAATTTATGATATTTATTGTCCTTAATATTTTATATCCTTTAAAAGTTGTGTATGCAGGAGTTTATGTTGGGCAGATTACAGTTTTAAAATACATATTAATTGTAAAATTTTAAGACTAAAAACAACCTACAATATTAAATCTAACTCCTAAGTGTTAAAGTAATAAAGAAAAAAAATTAAATACGTATTTTGATTATCAGAAGTAAAAGGGATAAAATCAAAGTTACAGAACTTGTAAACCCAATCAATGGTCCAAATTTAATCCAGATTATGGCTGGCAATTGGATCCGGATTTGATATGTATCCGGATACCCGGATTACGGATCTACGAATCTCAAAATCGGATCTTGGATATCCGAGTATCCGAATCCGGATTTTACTAAAATTCTTGTACCAAATTCGTCAATTAATTGACTAAATAGAATTATAAGTGTTATGTTACATATCAAAAATGTTATTTCGCTTTTATTATTCATTTTGTTATTAAACATTTCTTATTAATTACATATACTTCCATACAGTAAACTAATTTTGAATATAAATATGTATGCACACTAGTAAAATAACGTCGATATTCAAAAGAATATTATTATTTGTATAAAAAGAGTTTTCGAAAATTTTACATACCTGTCCTTCAAAAATATTAAAAAATCGAGATACGGATCTTACAAATATCCGGACACTCAAATGTATGGATCTGATATTTTGAATATCCTTATCTTTGGATACTCGGATAATTGGCAATCTTAATCCAGATATTTTATTTATTACTTTAAGGGTTAGACTTAATGGCTGTTACCACAAGTTCTGTTTTTAGGTGTTTTAAAGGAAATGGTTTAGCCTCGATTTTTGCGCTGTACAATGTCCTAAAATTATTCTATAAAAATAATGCTTCGAATAGAAGTTACACAGAGAAATATATCATTATCTGCAACATTTATTTGAAGTATTTTTTTATAAAATAATTTTAGAACATCTAAAACAACACTACTCTTAAAACAGCTAAAAACAGAGCTCGTGATAGCAGCCCTTTAGAATTTTACATTTTACAGATTAACTGTTCATTTAGTACTGAGTCAAATCAATGTTATCTATTGTGGTAAAGGTATGTCCAATGTGAATAGGGTGAACTCTAAGGTTAATTGTAGTTTTGCTCTTGTTCCTGATTCCCGAAGCTGATCTACTCGTAGTTTAGCTTTCATTGGTCAAGTTGTTCGTCAGTGTTTTGGTAGAGACAAGGCACCCGAGGTTACGTCGCTATGTTATCTGCATATGTGTAATGGTGTATTCAACCACTTCCTTGGCTCTATGTATAGAATACTTGTATAGATATTGAATGTACCCTGATTAATTTGGAAGATAGAACTAGGATAATATTGTTTTTGTCTGTAACTCACTGGGTGGCGGGTAACAAATAAATAAATTTTTATTAATTTACAGTTGTTGAAAGGTGTCAGGCTCTTCTATTTCAACAAATAAAATGAAATCTAAAGGCTGTTGGAGTTCTCCCGCGCTAGGTATTTCTCGGTCGAAAGCATGGCTGTTCCCTTCGCCTCAATTTGAGGGCAATGACGCCCTAATTGCAGCCACAGCCCACTATTCCTGATTGACAGCTTGACACACGAATTAGAAGCAACGGGTTAAAAGGAAACATATGTCTAACGTGACTGAATTCATCTCTTGCCGTGCGTCCAAGCCATTGTTGCGTGGGCTTTTTAATGGACTTAAATGAATCATGATCACTTTACGATCACTTTGAGCTTGTTCTTGGGAAATACGATAACATTTGGTGCGCGAGCAGTTAGAATTATTATCAGAATATAAATAAAGAAGAATTAATCAATTAGACGCAAAAAACGTTCTGGATGGGATGACTGGTAAAAATTGACGCATTTCATTTTTACAGCTATTAAGCTATCAATCAATCTTTGTATTTGCTGACTTGAACAACTTTTTCATCTTGTTAAAGCGTATATAAATTGTTTTAATTTATATGTTTAAATAAACGTCCTGCGTGAATTTAGAAACGGAACGGATACATGAAAAATTATTCTTTTATGATTAATTGTCTGTTTGCTCAAATTGAAATGATATTAAAAATATAATAACAACGAATTATTTTAATTGAATGTGTCTGTATTATAAACAAAATAAAATATATGCTTAATACTACAACATAATAACAAATGTAAAATTTTAATTAAAATTTTGTGCAGATTAAAATATTGTGTATAAATAATTTACAAACATGCAAAATATTTAATTTAGTAGTAGTGTAAATAGTTTACAGTAGTTACAACTTAAGCTCTCTTTAAATGCGACAGTAAAATTTGTGGGCGGCAAAAAGTAGTTCGCATTTTTCTAAATGTTTTGTTCGTAGCTTTGCTAGCCACGCTAAATACATTTTAAATTCAGATAAAGAAAATAAAAAACGCACGCATAGCTCTGTTTGTTTGCTGTTACCAGTTAAAATGCAAAGCTTTTTTTAGTCCGCCGTCATTTATTACCTAGATACGTTGCGAATGTCCCATGTGTTTTGACACTAAATTCTGCCGCAGAAAGTTACACAGATTCGTGAAGTATGGTGCTTGTGCTGATTTCGCTTTATTTTTGCTTTTCATTATAAAAATTATTTACTTCCCTAATTTTTATGCTCGCATTCGGCGACGCATCACGAAATGCTTTTACTCGCAACCGTCGAATAATTATTTCTCATTCTTTTAGCCACGAAAATTTAAAATAAAAAAAAAAAACACTGAAAAGAGTTTAAAAATAATATAATATATTTCTTATGAGAAGAAACCACGACTATAAATAAAGTAATTTAAACGTCAACTTTCACGGTGTAATGTAATGTAAAGAAAGAAATAATTAAATGAAATTATTTTATAACAATATTATAATTATGTAAGTTATTTAGTGCCTATTCGCTTATAAAATAAAAATTAATATTTATTAGGAAGATTGTAGGTCTGGAAAATTAGACAAAAACAAAAAATGCATGACCTTTCAAAAGCAGGTTAAGATTCATTTATTTAACAGAAAGAAATGGAAAGAAATGAACTATAAAATCCACCATTATATCATTACAATCTAGGAAATTTCCAAAGAAAATAATACAACACTGTAATATATAAATCTAAATCTAGTTTGGAAAATATCAAATATTTTTTGTTTTTGTTTAATTTTCCATGGTCGTTTTACAATTTTTCTAACAAATATTAATTTTAATTTAATGAAATACTTAGGTAACCAAATGGGCCTTATTGGATGCATTTCAAAATTTTTAACAACTTTTGTATTTACAATTTTACTTGAAAATGATAAGGTAAAAATTTACAACAATATAATAAAAATCTGTTGTGGGCAGCACAGTACCTCCCGCCATATATTTCATATCAAATAAACCAAGAACATGGACCACAACTATCAAGAAACGCTCATCCCTTCAAAAAAATTACTCTTCAATTATGACACATGTCAAAAAATGACATTCACGAACCGTAATTGGTTTTTTTTTTTCAAGAAACACAGTTTAGCAGATTTGATTGAAAATGTGAAAATATAATTTTTCTTTAGCGTGTTATAATTCGTTAATTTGAAATATTATTCTAATAACATAAATTGTCATTTAACAATAATTTACTGAGATATTTCCAAATAAATTTATAGGGCTTCAAGTAAACTACCACTTCCGGTTATTATCACCTAAAATTAATCAGCTCTTCCAAAGGGGATACAGTTAATATGTACAAAATATCAAAATTTTCAGTTTAGTAGTTTTTGAGAAACCGTAACTCTAGAGATCCACACTGTTATACAGACAGGCCGACTGATAGAAAGACACACAAACAGACATCATCGCGAAATTATTAAATTATATTATAGGAACTCTAAAACGTGCTCATTCACTGAAAACTCACTACCCAATTTTAGCATAATTCCTATACCTTACAGGATGTGGCGGGAGGCAAAAGTAACATTAAAATCCTTACATTCCACATTTCAATGCCATCAAATAGCAAATTCTTACATTCAACATTTTAGTGCCATCAAATAGCAAATCCTTACATTCAACATTTCAATTTTACATCCTGTTTGTACTGACATGCAGTGCCATCAAATGTTATTACCCTAATCAGTTTGAAGAACATCAGAAGACTGTCAACAGTTTAAAGATTAGTAGTGTGTGAATATTTTCCCGATGAATATCGTGGTGTTGTTTGGATGCCCGAAAACCTAAAGCATTAATATCCAGTAAAATCTTCGGTAGCGAGAGAGACAAAGCTCCCCGAAAGCCCATAATTTACACAATTACAATTGTAGTCACGTGCGGTCAGAATACACAACTACACGTTCCGCTGTTGCATAATTCCGCAATAAATAACACCTGGGACATGAATCATGAAACAATAAGTGCAATGAATTTCAAATTCGCAGCCGCGTCGAAAAATTAGCGGCGATTACTTGCGCAACCCTCGCGCACCCCAAATTAAATAAAGGGTTGAACGGCGCCGGCGAGGGGAGCACTAATAAGAACCGTGATCTGCAGTTTTAGAGCTTTTTTCACTTCCTTCAAATCTATTAATGTTTCGTGATATATTGTAGGGGTTTCTTTAATTAAACTGACAGAAACATTCTGGGAAATTTTCACTTGTTTTACTTCTGCTACCTGTCATACTTTTTTCATCCTTCTTACTTAATTAGATGTCTAGCACGCCAAAACTTTTCAGGTATGTTCAAAATATATCATTATTCAATTTACTTCACTCATTTTCCCATGGCAGCTCTATCCGCTAACTGTAACTATTTTCTAACCAAACTTTTACAATCAAACATCTAAAGATTTAACAATATATTATTTGGAGGAAGAAAACTAAAAGTGAATTTGTTGATGAAACTTTATAAACTATGAGTCTATAGTCACGAAAATAATAAAGATCTTTCTCTTCCTTACATCCCAAATTCGCCATTACATCATTACAATCCTTTATAGAATAGTAATTTATGTAACAAGACCTGAAAGTGATACTTTACTGGATGAGCAAGCATATTCCAGAGCTTTGGAAGCTTGCAAGCCCAGTGAAGATACTTTCAGGTCTTGTTGGGTACAATATTTTTTGCGATCCTGAAAAAAATAAATACTAATTCTTACACCTTATTGCAATATTTGACACGAATGAAAAATAAATAAATAAATAAATGATCACTATGGAAACATTGCTTTCCGATCCCTTATTGTCAATTTTCCGAGCTAGCTCGATAAAGAAGGAATAAAAAGCGATCAGAAACAACTCATTTTCTGGGCGAACGCGAAAAAATAATGAACTCTATAATATACAAATCTAAATCTGTTTTCTGAAGTGATTTGACGGCTGGTAACTGCATTTTATCGCAAAAATATTTTTTTTCATGACATACTAAAAAACCCCATTGTTCTTCTACAGAAATGGTAAGGAAAATGTGCTTTTCCTCTCTAGATAGGAAAGTACAGAAATGTTATGAATATGAATGTTATTTACAAAAGAATATTTTAAAAATTATAAATAAATGCCTAATTTGATTGAAAATCCTTATTTTAGTGATATACATACTTTAAATTGCCTTACAATTATATCTTATATTTTAATTTTTCTAGATTAAATAAAAAATTGACAACTTTAATTTGTATTTAAATTGGTTCATTGACAACACTGCTACATTGCCTTTAGTCTGATAACCTAACTTTTAAAGTGTCAGTTGTGTTGTCAAAGAAAATGTTGTGTCTAACACGAGAGGAAAGATCTTCATCCAAGCGCTCAAGAGACAAACTTGAGCTTGAATGGGAAAAAGAAGCGCTTTCCTCTCTAGTATGACAAATAACTATTACCAAATTATGTTTATTTATTTATACAACACCTCTCAGTAAATGCTCTATGGCGATTTTAAACTAGAAAAGTAATAGATTATCTGCTAATGGATATATTTTGAAGAAAGTCACTGGTGAGTAATTTTTATTTACAACAATAATAATAACACACAACACCTTGATAACTACTTCGACTGACATTTTAATTTAAAAACTTAAATCATATGTCACTGTCAAATAATATTTCATTAATAAATTTTTCATTTATTAAGAAGTGTTGGATAAAACGTTATACTTCCCACGTTGTCAAAGTGGAACTACCCTCTCGATAAAATTATCACACTCAGCCTTCGGCTTTGTGTACTAAAATTGCTCTCGTGGCTAATTCCTTACTTTACCCACTTGTAAAGTAAATAACTATTATTCTAGGTAGATAAATTGTTTCGTATTGTGATATCCTCAGTTCATTCCCCAGTGCTGCCAAAATTCTCGGACTAATTATCCCACTTAAAAATGAACCCAGTACTAACTTATTTAGGGGTTGTGAATTGTCGAAACTGCATGCGGAAAATATGTTATAATATATGAAGAGGGCCAATATCAGAAACGAGTAAATAGCGTGATGACATATTTATTTTATATTTAGTAAAACTAACAAAGATTAATGATTTTTTTTTATAAATTATTGGTTGAAATCATTAGTCGCAAAGTGTTAAAAGCGCAGGTGTGTACCCAGCCATCTATGTTAATTAAAACAAAGTTATTTTGAAATTAATTTGAACAGATGATTCATTACAGGTTCGAAGTACCTCATTCGGAAATGATCTGTCTGGATACTATCTAGATTTTGTTTTCCACGTTGTGATTTGTATTAATTAATTTTGGGCTAACGCCAAAGATCTTTGTTTGAAATCAGTCACAGTTTAGGTAATTAATAATTAATGAGATATTTATTTGTATACATTAAATAAAATATATGTTATATGCAGTAGTGTAGTAGATAAATAAATATACCGCTGTCAAAATTGTGGGATCAATATTATTATTCCACGACACAATAGGTTTTTTTCTAGTTTGAAATGTATAGAATTCATATAGAAATGTCAGTTAAATAAGATGTCAAGATATTATAATACTTAAGAGTACGCGTAGATGTTCCTAAATAAATAATGGCTGGGATCAAAAAGCGGAAACGTATAACAACAGCAGTTGATATTCAAAATGTTCAATTCATGCACCATGTGATGAATACATAAATCAGAAGTTCTAAATCATTCAATTTATCAAGTGATTATTCAGCATAAAACTCCAACCGTTTGAGAATTCGTCGATAGAAAACAACATAGAAGATGACCAACAATTTTCGACAAAGCTTTTATGAAAATATTCCGTAGGAAAACAATTTAAAAATCAAACAGTCACTCGACCTAAATAAAATTATAGTGTTCCAAATTCTCAATATTCAATAATTTATAACAAAATTTGAGCGGGTGTGTCATTAAATAGGGATGATTTCATTTCTATTGAAATATTACAAACTGAACGGTGTGTATATTACGTTAAAGGTACCCAAAAGGGTTGCGTAGTTATCAGCAATTATCCTAGATGGCAGAGCTGTTGAGAATTCTCTCGGGATTCGGAATTATAGGTTAGAGTCGATAAAATGGTACGGAATTATGATAATCGACTTGATAACCACGTTCAGGGTATAATGGTGGATATTTTTGCATAATTTGATGATTAATTTTTTATAGAGTCGACGACAATTTTCTAAATTTTAAATTGCAATGACGCAATAAAAGGAATATGTGTATTTTCAAATTTCTATAATTGCTTGTTTATATATTACTGAGTTAGTTTTCTTTAATTTATGTTGGTTGTAGTAATAGTAAATAATTATTTGTTATCTTATTACCTATATCTACATTATCACATGAAAATTTCCTATATTTTTAATGCTATAAAACTATTGTTATGTACAAATATTTAATTTATTTCGATCCATTCTCTTCATCAGTGTTTGGATTTTTATAGTGAAGTATCTGTTTCTTCTTAAAAGTTTTATTGTTTTAAATTCTCTCCCACATATTTTGCATTGCCTATTACCATTTCTTCTCCCGTATTTTTTTTTTGCCAATTATTTTCAGATTTTTATTTTCTATTGTCATATATCGTGTTCGGCTTGTTGTCAGTAGATATTATATTAGGATTATAAAGTTGATTTATAGATCTTCTTTCTTCTTGTCTAAAACAGTATGCTTCTAGATCTCTCCGAATAATTTCGTCCATCATGTTTTGACCTTCGTCTTTCTATACCCGTAGTTCATAAGATTTTACACATTTTACTTTCCATTAGTTCTTGTCTTGCTTTCTTTCTTTTTTTTTGATATTACTACCCAACATTCATATTAGAGTCTTTTCCATGGTGCTTCATAGTTCCTCTTTATACTTAATTGCTCTCTTACTTGTGCCTATCTTCATTTGGTACAGTTTTGTTTCTTCCTCTAATAAATATATCGGTGTTTGTTTATCTGGTCCAAGATTTTTTTCTATTTTGTCTTTTTCTCTCTAACTCTTTAAATCCATTCATCATAATCCTTGCAATTAATTTATGGAAAAGTTACATAATTTATGTTGGTATTTTACCTAAATTATTTTTGGAATGTATTGCAGATAAACAATTGAAACATTATTTGTATAATAAAACAATAATGCATCAGGTATTCTGTTTATGTTTTGTTAATTAAGTTTTAAACAAATTTATATTAAACCGATACTGAATTCAAATATATTAATTATTTATAATTACAACGAATAAATATTAATAATATACTATGTGAAGTTCCAATAATTTTGGTCGATAATATTTTACAAAATGTATTTCTTCCAAACCCTATAATTTTAAAATAACTAAAAAATTACTTGGTTATTAATATAGATATTGATCAGGAAAATTGTACCGTAATTTAAATTTATTCCGCCCCTGCACATGCCAATGTAAACGACCTGCCGCGGATTCCGTAAAAATTCATCCATTTGTATGCGATCACCGCTCTGGGAATTTTAGGTTAAAGTATCTCAATTTATTTAAGAATCTGGCTCGGAATATTAAAATAATTACGCCAGAAGCAAAGTAATTAATAATTTGAATACGCATACAATTAAGAACGGGACCTAAAATCGTACGTTGAAAACGAAGCCACGACGAAGACTCGAAGTAATGAATTTATAAATATTCTCCGATTTGAAATGTTGTTACAGATATAATGATATGTTTAGAAATAAATAATTTAATAATGAATGATTAGTGACTTGCTATGTAAAGATCTCTGATTAGAATGACGGATGACTTCAAAATAAAGTCTTTAATTTTGTTTCGGTGTACCCGCCTAATTAGCTTATATTTTATTCGGTACTAATTACAAATGTCTGTATTTGTGCATTAATTTATCATTAGTTTATTTATAAAATATTAATACATGTTTATGTATTTCATTTAAATAATTAAAACCACATTAGCCGAATTAATCTGATTTTTAAAACGGAGCGTGGGTTATGAAAGTTGCAATAATTATAAAATAAATTATGATTAATACATTAATAATTAAATATGGAAAATTCATTTAAAATTTAATCCAAATAATGTTAATTAGGGTGTTTATCAAATACACAAAACAGAAAGATAAACCAATAACGAATGTAAATAATTTAAAACTACATAATGCCTCTTTTCTATTATATATGTAGTATAAAAAACAGTGCAAGTTTGTTAAGCCCATAAAAAAGCAACAATTTCTTCTAAAATATTTAGTGACACTATAGTTCCTAGTAGTAGAAGGTATGAGAATTCCAAATTTTGAATCCGTTTTGAAATATGTTTATTTGTTCAAAAGATACAAATTCCGAAAAATGAGCGATTTTGGCATTTTTTTAAATTTGTTTCTCTTAACTTTGACCGTTTATAAAATTTATATTTCATGCCTGTTTCTAACAAAAATATACATGTAAGATAAATATAGTATGCTGAATACGCTCATTAAAACAGATTTGAAATATCTCTTTTCGTTTTCGAGATACAGCGAATTATATTTGTTGTGACCATTTTTCTCTCCAATTCCCGATTCATAAAATCGCCCATTTCTCAAAAACTAAGGGTTGGATACCGCTAAAACTATACTTTTTGGAAGTTTCAGGTCAAAAATTGGGGGATAGGGTATATAATTCAAAATTCTGAGAGATGAAAATTTTTGAAAAAAATTCAATACTAACCACTTGACTTTTTACCGATTTTGGGCCATTTTCAGACTTTTTGCTCTAGCGACTCTTTCCGTGAAGCGATTTAAATGAAACTTTGCATACTTATGTAACTTTTTCCGTAGAATCGAATGGTTTGAGTTTCAGTTTCGTATCTTTTTTATTTTTTGAGTTATTTCAAAAAAATGACAGAAATTTTGAAATTTTTGAAATGGCATATCTTGATAACTATATGAGATATGAACCTCTACTCTTCAAAATTGTAATCAGCATGCCAAAATTTATATTACAGAGAAAAATTGTTCCATTTTGAGGAAAAAAAATTTTTGGGTTTAGTTGAAGGGTCCAATTTATAGTTTCTGATTTATAAAACTATTGGTTCTTATTTATACAGCATATAATATATGTTTTTATATGTAAAAGACTATGACGAATTCATATTTTAAATCAGATTTGAATTATCTCTTTTGATTGTAAAGATACAGTAAACTGAAATTGATATTTTTTAAAAATACAATTTTTTGGCCACATGTAGTTAAACTAATTATTATTTAACAATTTATACTCAAAATTTCCTTATTATATAAGAAAAGTAAGAGGATCTTGATTTTTAAGTCAGAATATAATTATTTTGTTTAATTTCCGAGTTAGTGCATCTTAAAGTTATGAATTATTTTGGTGGAAATCGATAACTTTTCTATTATACACTGTACTGTTTATGTATCCAACTGTGTTCTATATAAACTGGACATTTTATAAACATACAAAAGCGTATTGGAAAGTACAAATGAACAAATTAAAGTTTAAGTTACAAAGTTTCAAACTCAATTCACTTTAAAGATATCAAGTCCAGTTATCAATTAACCCTGAGTCACGCGTTTCACACACTCTAGAAAAACAAAAAGAAGAAGAAGAGTGACAGAGTGACAAAGAACGTAACGCATCAATCATTGGAACTAATTACAGTGAGCACATTTGATCACATCTCTTGTTGGAGGCAAGGTACCTTGCTGTCTGTACTCTTGCATCTTGTGCAGGTATCGTATGTCTACGTCTGTGGTGTTGGTAGACGTGGGGAAGAAGGGTGAAGGGGTGGTACCTGCGGTGCGGACACGAGACCAATGCACAGGGGGAGACTCAGGGAGAATTACAACTAAGATAATTAATTTGATATGAAAATAAATGAACCATGAGTGACATGAAAGGATAAGAAAAAAAAATTCCATGAATTAAATAAAAGAATTATTTCATTCGGTCTTAGAGCAGCAGCTCCGAATTTGCAGATCTTAATAAATAGCAGATTCTAATCATCCAAAGCCTTATTAGTAATTTTAACCAACACCTCTCAATAAATACTCTGTAAACAAGGAAAATAATAGATTACCCACTAATGGGTAATTATTTATTTATAATAATAATAACAGATAACATCTTGGTAACTACTATGTTCAGCATTTTAATTTAGAAAATTTAAAGCATGTTATTTTCAAATCAAATTTCTTTAATATTTTTACATTAATTAAGAGATGTTGGATAAAACGTTATGTTTCACACGTGGACAAAGTGGAATTACTCACTAGTAAAGTAAATAACTATTTTTAAAATAAATAAAAATAAATATTTCATCACGCCTTTTACCCATTACGGGTGTGGCACTCTGCTTACGCAGGTCTCGGTAAGTGATATATTTTTGCGTACAAAGTGCGGTTACCAGCCGTCAAATCATAGCCCCCAAATATGTTAGTGGAGGAGGAATTACAGGGGTAAATTTAAATTGGCAACTGTCAGCTGTGGGATTCGAACTGAGGATCTCATGATCCACCCCATATAACAATTTGTGACTCCATTAATTCTTATATACATACAAGAACCCTTGTACAAATTTTGCCCGTTGTTTCATATTCCTCGTCATCCTTTGTACATCCTGTAGTAGAACGTTAGTCTTCTTCTTTATATTATATAGTCAAGAACCCTTCTACTGTAGGGTATAGGGTGTAAATAGTTTTTAAATCTTGAAGTGTAACATTCCTTTTCTTCAGAGCCTTGTGGATGATAGTATACAAGATGTCTTTAGATCTTCCATGATCCCTCTTTTCTTTTACGTTTTGTCATCCAAATTTGTCACACTGGTCTCGATTCATTCATGTTTATCATATTGCCCAACCATGCTAGTTGTATTGTTTCTATTGCAGTTGTTCTCTTATTGTTTTGTTTCTTATTCTCTCCAATATTGTTACACCTTATCTTTGACATTTCATTTCACGCGCCTGAATTTTTCTTTTCATTCCATGACACAGTGTCCATGACTCTCAACCATATAGATCTGTATAAAGTGGTGTATACTATTACTTTCGTCATCGTCCTGATTGTATTCCCTGTGTTACCCCTTTCGGTCCTCATTCCTGGCCTGGACCCCCGAAATCAATTGCGATTGGCCATCTGTGTGCGAGCTTTAACACAACACGATCGAAGGTGGGTCTCCGCGCCCCCCGCGCCCTCATTTAAGAGCTTAATTAATTCCGAAGAATGAGACCGTGAGAGCAGGATGGACAGAGCTGACCGCAACGAGTGTGGCAGAGATGGACGGATACATGACGATGCTCGCGTCTGTAATAGTGATGAATCGCTTTTAAAATTATTTTCGTTACTACACATGCAGAGAGATACATGGATATTTTAAATGAATCATTGTCGATGATCCCGCCAGTGCCGGAGAATTTTAAGTTTAATAGTAAACGAATAGAAATGATTTCTATATACCATTACTTTTATAAAAAAATAAGGGAGTACCATCCGTCAAACTGTAACATTTAACTGAGTAAAGAAAGAAGAATCCCCTTTGAATTATTTTTATACGAGTATACTAACCGAAATTTAACTAATATCTGTTTTTCGATATTTTTTCACACAACTTTAACTAATCATAAAATTAGTATTTCAGCACCAATCATCAAAAAAATTCACAGGTAAGTCAAATAAAGTATGCTGAATACCCTCATTAAAACAGATTTGAATTATCTTGTTACGTTTTTGAGATATCGATGCTCAAACAAATTTCGGGAAAATCTTTCAAATAAAAACTTTAAATTTTATTTGTCTACCTATTTTCTACCGTTAGTGGTAGAATTTATTGTCAAATTCAATTGGAATTAACTTCAAGGTATAACCTATTGAAAAAAAAGGATTACGGAAATCGGATAAACCTGTACAAAGTTATGTGTGGTAAAAATTCAATCATCCCTTATTTTCCTTCCCTTAAAGGTGGAATTTATTTTTCATATATAAATGGAACCAACTTAAAGGTATACCCTATCCAATAAAAAAAGAATCATCAAAATCGAACTACTCTGTAAAAAGTTATCCATGGTCATACATAATAGTTATTTACATTACAAGCAAAGTAAAATTGTTTTTACTGCTGAATGAAGGAAATGACCGGCGAGCCTGTCACCTCCTTGAAGCTTGAAGTTTACTAACTTGTTAAATTTTTACAATGTAGCTGTCAATTGGTAACTTGTAAAGATTCATTTTCAAAGGCAATAGAGAGCTTGGGTAAATGGTGTTTATAAGTGAGTAACAAGTAAAAAAATATACGCGTCGATTTGAGAACCTTCACTTTTCCCTCATTTTGGTTAGAAACTGTACTTCTTCCAACTAAACGTCCCTCTTTTTTAATGCTTCTTTCACTTCTTTCACAGATTTTGATTGGTTTCCTCTTTGTTTCTTCTTCATTATCCTTGATTTATAATCTTGTCTAGTTGGCCCTGTCATTTTAATCGCCTTTCTTTTATTACGTTACCTAGGTTTGTATTTGTAGTACCTTTCCTATTTTGTTCATGATTGTTTTCCCCGTATTTTTTTAGAAACCACATTTCTGTACTGTTCTATCTACTACTGCATCTTTCTGTTTTCGTATATTTAAAATGTAGAGTCTTTCGAAGATCCCATATATAAATTAATATATAAAATGAACTGTAAGTTAAGTTCTCGTCACAGTCGAAGTAATCCGTACAACAAAATAATACGCATGAAATGTGGCTTTGTCCATCGAGTTGGAACGTTTTTATTTAATTAATCGTTCGAATTTCTTTTAATACAAGCGAGGCAGCAGGGGTCCGACTTAATAATACGTCTACCTTTGTGTTGAGATCTTCTTTTGTCAGATTACAACTCATATATGTACCTAGTACACACACACGTGATTTAATCAAGTTAATACTTTCGATGACATTAATTCTTGTCTCCTGGTAATCAGCATAACATTAACTAGATTACAAAGGATAATAGTACTCTGAGGATTTTTATTTGCAAGAGCACGTGCGCGGGGAAACGCACAGATAAGATGCATACTCATTGGAGGTAATTAACTTTGATTCTTCGCTACAGTTTTTGTGTTTCATTTTGCTTTGTGTTTTTGTTGTACGCCTCAAGTTGTTATAAGAATATATTTATTTTTAGGAGTTTTTGTTGAGAGTTCTTTACCATTTATAGTTAATACGTGATTCAGTCTTCATCAATACGGTTTAATGTGAATTTAATAATCTGCCCTATTTTGAAAAATCCATACGTCATGGTGATTTAACTATATTACTTCATTATTATTAAATGAAAAGATTTCTTAGAGTGCTTCGTTAGAAAAACAATAAGAAATAACATAAACAAATAAGCAGAGGAAACCATGTTTTGCTCAAATAAAAGTACTGAAAACCCTTCAACATAATAATAATTATTATTATTATTAATGCTATAGATACAATTCTTGCTTCACAGGCGAATACCTAAAATGCAATTGCGTCCAACTAGTTTAAGTTCATACATTCATATATAACATCACACTATATCCCACTTAGTGGTGTAGCATAAACCCAGAAAGACAGTCAACCAACAATCAATCTCCTCATCCACATTCATACATCATTCGTTCTCGCAACAAACTATCAATCATACTCAACCACTTATTCCTCGAACGTCCACGCAATCGTTCACCCTCAATCTCACCCGCATATATTAGTGTCACCATTGTTTCAAGATGACTAATTCCCATTTTCTTAACAACATTCTTCTCAATGTTACACTGACCATACACCAATGTATTCCGGACACGATCACTCTCCTCTCAAATTCCTCATTTCTACAACAGTTATACGTCGTTCATGTTTTTTTACCCACACCCAACATTCAGAACCATACATAAATGTAGGTTTTAACACACCATTATAAACACTCAATCGAGCATCTCTAGATACATCCACGTTTCGAGCAAATGTACCCAAAGCGCCCAATAATAATACTTATATAATTTTTATTGTCAACCTTTAAATTTAGCGACTGTAGGTTCAATACTCGTTTAAGACCAATTAAAAATTATGTTAATGTTGCAGTTATTCTAAAATATATACAGTTAGACCATGAGATGTGATTCAAAGTATAGACATTTATAAAAATGAAAAGTTACAAATTATAATATTGTGTTTGATAATATAAGAAAACATTTTAAAATAAGAAATCGTATGTTTATAAAAAATAAATGAATCTGTTTTGAATTTCATGATTGGGGCGACATCATCGAATAAATAAGTGGAAAATGTCCTAATCATAGCAGGCGTAGCAATACTGGGTCACACCATGGTTTTAATTAAATTGCCTGTTGATGTATCACCGCCATAAATCAGATCAAATTTAAATTCCGCGATTAAAATATTCCCGTTGAAATTTTGACAATTAAAAAGGGCCAATTAATGAGAAACGTGTGCGTGAGAAATTATGACCTTTTAAGACGTAGCGGAGTCAACATGCAAAAGCTTCTTCGATAATTAATTCTGTTTTATTTGAATAATTGTGCTTTTGTTTATAATTAATATTAAGCTAGGTTGTAATTGCGATGGCGGCCATTAGATGGACAGTTCCACCAATGATATTAATGGAGCTCATATATCACACGGTGGAATTGTCTGCTAAAAATAGTCGATTCGTTATTTTGTATGCACGTGGAAAAATTCAGGATAATTAATTATGAAATGGGCGTAATGAATATTGATGTATTGGAAATGTAAATAGACGTTATTAATTAAATCTGATAAAAATATAATTAATTGCAAAACAATTGGATTATAAATACAATAAACATGAATATAAAATAGTGCTCAATCATATTGTCCTGTTTGTGTTTCTAATTATGACGGAACACAAAATAAATTTTAATTCAATCATGCCACATATTGGTGCATTATTTCGGTCGAAGATATTTCAACCAATTACAATTTACCACAACGACCATTTGGCCAATCACAAATCCTTTCAAATTCAACAGAACCAACCTAAATAACGATTGGCTTATTCGCAAAAACAAAAAACTTAAATATTGTGAAATATGAATTTTTTTAAAATTTATTTTAACGGTCTCAACTGCTGAGGTTATATGAGAATTAATTTCTGCCTCATCCACTGAAATATAGTAATACTGGAAGGTTGAAAATGCGAACTGAGAGACAGGTAATACATAGACAACCTATCTTTTTCGAACAGTCCGATTAGTTGTTAGTTGATTGGAAAATATGATGAATATTTACGATTCAAGTGGGATAAGAGCATTATTAAGATAAGCATGTTGGATATTAATAATGTATTATCACACGTGTATTGTACAATATTATAACTACGCTCGCGCAAAGTTAAAAAATTAAAATAATCCGACTTAATTTTTTTTGACAAGTAGAAAATTGATCCAAGTAGTTGCTGTAAAAATGTTTTTACTCCATGACAACCACAATTTGACACTAAACAATTATGTAATTGTTTTTAATAAATTTTTGAAGTATTTCGAGAAAATTACTGATTTAGAAAGCTTCAAAAATTATTAATTAAATATTAATTAGTAACAGAATTGTAAAGATTGTATTATGAACATTTATAATAAATAGTACGTTAATTAAAACGAGTATGGTAATAAAGCACTTAACTCACGCAAAATGAGTGGGAAAAGTGATATTTAACTCACGGGCGTAGATACAAATTTTTAATATTGCTATTTTATAGTTGATTTGATTTGGTCTAATGAAATGGAGTGGTCGGAATATGAGTGGAACAAATATATTGTAAAAATTATGTACTAATGAATATATTTAATAATTTCCCATCATAGTCTAGCTAATTATTATTCAAAAAACAACGTTAAATTAAATGAAGATTTCCGCAATTCACATAAAACTAATTAAGAAACAAAACAACGTAGTTCTCTTTACGTACTTGTATAATTAAAAAAGAAATCTGCATTATATTTATTTGTTAAAAAAACTAGTACAGAAGAAGTCGTAATATTAAATTTATTTAATTGCACAGCGTAGGACAAAAGACAAACATTTCAAACGAACATTAACCAAGTTCAGTCTCTAACAAAAACTTTGCAGCACAAAGCTAAATAATAAACTGACAAAATGCACCTGAACATACGCGGTTTTATCTACGAGTCCGGGGACTCTGCAAATACCCGAGTGCTGCATCTTCAAACAAACTGCGACAAAAGGGAAAGAAGAGAACAGATGCAGCGAGTTGCTGACGATGAGCGAACACGGGAGATAATTTTACACTGGACGCACTTTATTTCTGAGTGAGGTTATTTAAATTGTTCAAATGTTTTGATTGTTATAACTGTTGTTATATTTGCGGAAGCTATTCTATGTGAATAATTTAATTTACTTCTACTTGAACCACAGTACAAGATTAGTACTTTGTTTAGGTGACTTGTTTTGGAGTTATGCCACCGCCTGAGTGGATGATTTTGAATTTATGTGTATTTATCTCTACGTGCTTTTTGTTTCAGCATTTGTTTAGCATTTTTCATCAGTATTAACAATGTGTTGCTTTTTATCTCCCGCCTACCTTTAGGTAAGGGAAGTATTGTTTTTGGTCAAAAAATTGGGTAGTGAGTTTTCAATGAATAAGCACGTTTCAAGGTCCCTACAATACGATTTTACTATTTTCGCGATGATGTCTGTATGTATGTATGTATGTTTATGTGTGTGTGTGTGTGTGTGTAGTCTGTGGTAATTTTTTCGTCTCGCATGACTCAAATACTACAATACCAAAAAATAAAATTTTGTGAATTTTGCTTCTTATATTTAAATAAAGAGCTGATTAGATTTTGGATAAAATTGGTCAACTTGAACAGTTTTTCGTGAAAAACACGGTTCAATTTCCTTTTTCAACAATTTATGTTATTTTAAAAGTTGAAGAATATTTAATTTTACATGTGTTTTGATTACACTAATATTATTAATTTTCATTAGGTTTAGAGATAATAAAATATAAAGAAATTAGATTTCACAAATCTTGCATTCCTAGTACACCATGGAAATATTTAAAAATTTTCAATTTTTTACGAAATGTGACACATGTCATTGTGATTGTGAAGCTGTTTTCTTAGGGAAATATATGCCAAAAAATTAAATAAATATACGAAAGAAAATTAAAATTCTCAAATATAAATAGAAAATAAACAAATAAGAAGGTATGTTTCTGTATCATCAAAGACTATTTTGTACCGTTTAAGAGTAGTATTGGGCGGGAGGTTATGTGCTGGACACATCAGATTTTTTAATATAAAGTATTAACAGTATCCGTATTGGTTTTTAAATATCTCATCTTCTTTCCCCAGTGAAACATTTGTTAGTCTATTCAATTTAGAAAAGTGAACAATACAAAATAATTGACTTACCGTTGACAGGAAACCTGGTAGTCCTTTTCCTAAAACAAAATACAACCAAATTAGATTTACAAATAAACATTAAACAATCATAAATGATTATTCAGCATCAGAATGTTTTATAAACAAAAATAAATGACAATCCGTGCGAGTGGACATCAGTGAAACTGCGAAATGATCTGCAACATAAGTTCCAGGGCTTATAAGGAGTATTTGCTACAAGTGTGTAAACATAGCAAGTTGAGAGTTCACTCGTAGTCAGCACAAAAGTAATAACGACTTTTTCTCGCTCAAGTTTTGATTAGTTTGAAAATTATTGTTCGGATTTCTTTCGCGTATTCAGGTAAGGATATATTATTGTGCTTCTAGCCATTTGAGCTGAAACGTAGAACCTTATTCAAGAATTTATCCCTGAAGTTTAAATGTGAGCTGCAGGTATTTGAATAAAAACGCGGGATAAAGAATTATTGAGCAAGAAAATATTTTCACGGAGATATTAAATTATTTTGTGTAGCTCTGAAATTTATAAAGGAAGAAAATTTAATTATATTATATATTCTTGTAATGTAGACGGAACAGAATAATTTCGGTGTATTAAGTTTAATTTGACATGCGTGCACGAAATTTGAATCATGATAGCGGGCTTTAATAATGAGTTATACCGCTTTGTTTAATTACAGAAAGTAATATTAAATTTTGTTTGAAATTCCTTCATTTAGAAATTTAGATATTTACAAAAAATTAAATTAAATTTCTAATAAAGCATTGCAAACAGTTTAACTTTCAGATTGTTTGATTACTGAAACCTAACGCTGAAAATAAATGCGAAATAATTAAATGTTCAAAAAACATATTTACTCAGAATTGTACTCTACTATTTTATCAACTTCTTCAATTCAATAGATTGATACAGTGTTTTGAGAGGAAAGTGATTGTGTACGGAATACATTGGTGTATGGTGAGTGTGAGATTAAGAAGAATGTTGTTAAAAAGTGGGAGTTGGCCATCTTGAACGAATATCGAATGAAAGGTTGGTGAAATTAATATTTGTGGGTGAGATTGAATGTAAATAATTATGTGGGCGTCTGAAGAATAAATTGTACGAATGATTACTGTGTTTCTGGGTTCCTGTCCCACTGAGTGGGATATAGCATATATACCGATATGAAAATTAAAGTTTGTTCTTTGGAAATAGTAGGTAGTTTCTTTCTACAGAACAACTGTAAGTATTATTGCATCAATTACGGAAACAATTAGGTGTCTCGCGTGTGTAAATATGCAAAGCTTACATGTATTACAAGGCATTTTTCCACAAAGATAGCCATTAGTAGCATGCTACATGACTGACTCTACCTCGCAATTACCTTCCCGGGCCTTGTTGCTCCCGTACGCGGAACCGGGGTAATTAGTTTGACAACTGTGTTTAAATATGTTTGCTTTGGTTGTTAACTGATTTTCAGTTGTTTGTTTTGGCCGCTGTTGTAATTGTTTCGTACTAAAGCGATTGTTAAATGGGGAATTTGTCAGATGGGAGACGGCGACGCTTTTTTGTTGACAAAGAGACTTTTAAACAGAAAATTCTTCAAGTAATTGAGAAGGTTATTATAAGGACACTGCAATCATCCTTTGTGGTGAGCACATGTAAAATTTTTTGTAATCTGGATAATTATATATCTGCGTATAAGTAAGAGAATTGTTTTCAGTAGTAATATAACAAGAATAAATTGAAAATTTCGAAACCTTGTTGCCAGGCAATAACCCATAGGGCTAGGGTGGCTATTACCAAATGGCAACAAGTTTGAGAAAGATACTGGAGAATTATTTTCTAATTTATTGAACTCTCGACTTGTATTTAATTAGATTATTTTTTTATTTCATCATCAGGCACGTCACTAAATCTACCTTTTTTGCTCATTTTTTACTTGTGTTGATGATAACTATCTGACAACTGCCATTTGTCAATAAAATCAAAAGTTACAGGGATTATTCCCTAGAGCTTTATTCTCAGTAATAATATAACAAGAGAGTGAGAATAAATTGAAAATAATTTGACAGATCTTTCGAAAACTTGTTGTCAGGCAATAGCCACGAAAGCCCGTAAGACTTGAGTGGCTATTGCCAAATGGCGACAAGTTTGAGAAAGATACTGGAGAATTATTTTATAATTTATCGAACTCTCGAGTTATATTTAATTAGATTATTTTTTGATTTCATCATCAGGCACGCCACTAAATCTATCTTTTTTGCTCATTTTTACTTGTGTTGATGATAACTATCTGACATCTGACATCTGTCAACAAAAACAAAAAGCTACAGAGAATTATTCTCAGTATAATAATGACAGGATTGGTTAAAACGCAGACTCGTGACATACAATGAAGCATTTCATTGGTTTTAAGAAACGTCAAAAAATAATCATTTTCGATCGTAAGTTTTTAACTTTATAGTTTTGAGCTGATTAGATTTTACAATCAATAAACCGAAAGTGGTAGGTTACTTATCAAGTTTTTGAATATATTTCCCTAAATAATTGAGTAAATTTTGTTATATTTAAAAAGATTGAGAATAATATTGGCAACATTTTTTAGTTTTCCCATATTTTGTACCGTTCGGAAATAAAAATTTGCGGGAAGTTTTGTGTTGGTCCATCATATTGTTGGAGAAAAATAATATCTTATGCTTATTCCATACATACGTAATGTCAACTGCAATTAAAGAAAAGTTAGTATTTCGTCCTATTTAAAAATGAATCAAGAAAATACAAGTGGATCAATAATTTCGTCTGAGGAGTAAGCGGTTATGTGCGTGAACGAATAATGCGATGGATGCGAAAGTTTGATTGTTGATATATTGTATTATTTAGCCCCAAATATTAATTTAAATAATGAGACAATTGCGAGAAATGTGGACGTAGTTGTATAGGTTTGTAATTATGGGCGCGTTATGAATGTAATTTGGAAATATTTTGTTAAAGTACACGACAAGTTGTTAAAGAGCTATTTGTGTATAAGTACTCGTCGTAATTGTTAAGTTTCAGCAGTTTAATGTCAAAATCGCGAGTCTCCAATTAGTTAGCACGGCGTTGCGCATTCATATCGCCCAGACACAAGACACTTTCAGAACTTGTCGGGCGCTTCTCTCTTCACTGGAACTTTGCTGCACACTTCACATCAAACCTTTATGAAACATTACTTACTCTCATTAAATTTAAACTTAACTAAAACTCTGTTACTAAATTAATAACCCGCAAGTTAATCGCGAATTAAAATGCACGAACAATATATGGAAGTCCGCGATAACTCCCGTTTTTAACCAGGATATTAAATGCATAAATCATGGAAACTTCTTCAGAATTTTGTTTACTACAAAACTTACAAAAACACTTTTACTTTTACAAGCTACTACAAACTACCCTTTTAATCAGCACCCCCACTAATTATCACGCTGCCTTGTTACACAATATTAAAAACTCTTAATATCCCAATTCCTGAATAGAAAAACATTCAGAACTCATAGCAAATAGTATATTATGATACAAGTGTATAATAATAATAATACTTTTTTTATTATTATACCTGCATCATACTCTGGAAAAAACTGAAAAGCAACATTTTGATTTTGATTCATTTCATAATTTTACGCGTGTGATGTTTGACGTATATCGTTTACATGGATACTGATTTACATTTGCTGTTTACGTTTACAGTGTTTTGACAGATATTAATAGTAATTATTTTTATTGTTGCTTAGCAACCTTTAAAGAACGGCGTGTTTTAATCTTGCGTTTACGAACGCTGTAGCTTGTTTTAAACACGGATTAGGATGCAGGTATAATAAATAGTATATTATGATACAAGTGTATAACTAAGCTTTTAAAGCACGCACGACGAGTTTAAGAGCACGACGCGAGGCGGAGTGCATTTAACGTCGTTAGTGCCTTAAAAGCACTTATACACGTGTGTCATACGCTACTTTTTTATTAAACCTGCATCATACTTTGGAAAAAACTGGAAAGCAACATTTTGATTTTGATTCATTTCATAATTTTGCGCGTGTGACGTTTAACGTATATTGTTTACATGGAGACTGATTAACATTTGTTGTTTACGTTTACAGTTTTGACAGATATTAATAGTATATATTTTTGTTGTTGCTTAGTAACCTTTAAAGCACGGCGTGTTTTAATCTTGCGTTTACGAACACTGTAGCGTGTTTTAAACATGGATTATGATGCAGGTATAATAAAAAATACTTAATTTAAATGCAACATTTCGAATTATTGTAAGGTCCTTTTCATAAGATCAGGTATCGATAAATTATGCGGGGGTCAAAGATGTTATGTAAATAATAAATATAATGGTAAGTAAAAAGTATGTGGGTATTCTCTCCAATATATTTGTTTTCCGCTGAGAAGAGTTGAAGAACGTATAACATGATACGTTGTGAGATTGAAATAAAATTTTCTCACATACGCTTCCTGGATCAGGATGGTAGCATGGCGTGTCCATCGCCCACCGCCCCCAGCTAGGGGGCGCACGACATGTCTGGCGAGATCGAGTGCGCCTTGAGTCTGCTCGTGTGGTTTTTGTTTTTGTCCGTCGGAACCTGATATTTCGTTTGTCGTTCTTTGAAAACAAAAACGGCGCGCTCGCTGGCCCCGGGAGAGCTTTCGATGGCTGTGACGTAACACTAGACGAGTTTAATCGAAAAATCTTAAACTTGTTTTCCTGTTTACTTCGCAGGAAAAACGTCCGGAAAAACCCGCTTCTCGGACAAAGAATGTCATATTATTTTCCGTGGTTCTGAATAAAAGATACCGTGGTTTTCTTCCATTCGGAACTAGCAAGAATACGCTAACTGGGTTACACTCATTCTGACCAACGTTCCACTTCTTCTTTTCTTTTCATTTAAGCCACAGTTTTTTACTTCACTCTGTTACAACTAACAACAGCTGTTCTTTTCCTTCGATTTAGCCAAATAATTATTATACATTTACAGGCTCCTACACCATAATTCTTCTGCTATTTTAACCCATTCAGAAGAATTGCTGGTTAGCTCTCCGAGCCTCTCGAATCCGATTCGAAAACATACATACGTTACGCCAATCGTCAGAAGAGATAAAAGATATTCGAATGACTTCCCAACATTTCTCAATACCACAAACTAAATAAAATATAACAACGAAAAGTTGATAAGCTAAGTGAAGAAATCAAATAATTATTATAAAGATCTGACAGCAACTAATCTTATTGATTCACACACAAATCATGGCATACTTATTTATTTATATTATTTTCTTTCTGTGTATTATTATTTATTAATAATAATTTGATTATTTTCTATACTGATCATTTTATGGCTATAATGTGTGAGAACTGTTTTAAAGAGAAACAATAAAGGAGAAAAATGGAACACCCGGAAGAAAATCTTATACAACAGATATGTGGGCTTTTTAATTCAAAATTTTCAGCACTACCGGTTTATATAGTAGCACGACTCGCCACAGAAAAGTAATATTTTTTTACAGTTTTCCACATTGTGTTTTATTTTGTAGGAATAAATCTGAAAAGTGGAATACAAAAAAAAACTTGGTGTTTTCTGGCAAACTAAGAGGGAATATTTTGGGTCTCGCCCAAGGAAGGGGTGGTTCACCCTCGCGGCAGGTGAAGCGCGTGCTCGCTCGTGTATTAAACGCCGGTAATGCAGGAATCGCAAAGCGGAACGAAATCCACGAACTGTGTGATTTACTGATTCGCACATTCGGCGATACAGCCCTGGCATGCAGTGCAAAGACTGTCCATTTAAAGTATTAAAACATGTTCGAATGCAATGAAAATGTGTCAGACTGACGTGATATTTGCTTTTAAGTAAATGGAAAACCAGATTTTAGTTAAATTTTAATGTATTTACGGTCAGCAATCGAAATTGTGGCGTGTATTTGTAATTATTTATAACATGATTGCCGGATGGATTCATCAATATTCATTACATATGTTTTCGTATAATTTTCTGTATTTGTTTAATCAACTAATTCATAATTATTTATTAATGTGGAATTCTATATCAAGCTTTAGGCTCTCTTGGATTCCCTGGCCTGTAGGTCCGCGAACTTTGAAGGCCCTAACGTAGGGAACAATAACCGGGAACCTTTCAAGAATTTCACACATAAATCTCTCTTTTACTACCGACGCCGAGCGTCGGCGTCGGGCCTTGCACAGTTTGTCCGCTAGTGAGTGCGTCGCTTCGCGAGTATTAAAATTCTTCTGGCCCTGTGACCGAGAGGTTTTAATTAAACGTCGCCCGGAGTCGCCCGGAAAGTCCCGGACTTGGTATTGCTACACTTTACACGGGAACTTGCTGTTATGTTTCGTTAGGTAACATTGCTGAACGTTAGTATTTACTGCTTGACTTAGCGCCTGCTAGATTTAATAAATTAAAGATTAACAGCCCAGACGCCCTTTCCAACCCTCTGTGACAAGAAACCTCAACCGTAGAATAGTTTAAACTTATATACCTTACAAGGGAACAATTGGCATTCAAACAGGAATATTTGAAGTATCATAAATAGTAAAAATATCAACATTTTCTTTTTTGATCGATCAAAAATTGACTCCTTTCCGGTGTGTTTTCGAACCGCAAAGTGCATTAATCCGGTATTTTAGTGTCGTTGCTAAATTACGGTAAATAACAGTACGGGAATATATTTTTTCTAAGACCACTTGGAAATCTGCTCATTGTGTATTTGTTGTTGACAGGGAAATGGGGTATATTACAAGCATCGTTCGAAATGAATTTGTTTTGTGAGTATTTCAATACAGGTCACTTCATTTCAATACAGATGCCATTGCTAGGATTCTTATTTAGAATTGTCAAAAACATTGGAATGGTGAAAGCATGACTAATTTATTATTAAAATTAAATTAATTAGAAAGTAATATCGTGGTCATAGAAAAAGTATAGTGTGAGCAACTCGCATGGAATGTCCATTTCATACTAGTATGATTTGCTTTCGTAGAAAATGTGTACCATTCCCTGCTCGTTGTACAATATACTATTCCGGACACTGGCTAAGTATTCCCGTACGATTTAGCTTTTCAACTACATTTGACGCTTCTGAAAATAAATAAACAAACCCTCCGATATTTTTATCAAAACAACGCAATATTTTTATATCTTATTGGTTGTCTGACGTTTATAAATGAAATAAAAAATAACTAATTATTGAATATAAACCAATCGAAAAAAAAATAGTATGTGTACTACGTAGAAAAAGTAAACTTCCCGGACTCCTGGTGTTGCACCATATATCACTTTTCCTACTAGATACACAATATGCTGAATCCATTTTGACAATTTTTCTCAATGATGTTCGTGTGCATGGATAGAATGGATGGATGAATGGATATATGTCCATATGAAAACAAAAAAAGTTTTGGATATACCTAATAACAAAAACTGCTAGTAAGAACAACCGATTAAGAGTGATTAACAAGCAGTTGACTAACTTTATTTTACGCTGTCAAGCGTTCCTAAATTATTTTAGAGATATAAGCTTCAAATAAAAGATATACAAAATTAAATATTCTACCACTTCTATTTCAAATATTTTTCTCAATAATCATGTAAGAAGGTTTGACAGCTGAAAAACACAGATAGTCAACTGCTAGTTAGACGCCCTTAATCAGCGTTCTTACTAGCGATCAATATTATTTTTGCTAGATTTTTAATTATGTTCAGAAGTGGGGTTGGGTTAATAGTCCGATTGAAATGTGCGAATATGGAATGAATTAGTGGGAGTACAGTAGCGGTAAGAGAAGTACTCCAGATAATTTCATTACAAATTGATAATATTTAACCAGAGCTGTTATGAATCGCCAGTATATTCTAAACTTTGATCATCTGATTAAAGTTCTTCTGCATAAATCTCAATTTAATTTAATAATTACTGTGTTCGTCTGCAGGCAGCTTTAGCGGGCTCACTTACCACTTATTCGGAAAAGTTTTCGACTGCGAGATTTATGTGAGCAAGTTTGCGGTCCGATAACGTCAACCGACCGTTTTTGCTTGTTTCAAGACTGCGTGACCTAGATCCCAAATCCTTTAAGTGATATTTCATACTCTTTCAAATTAGATTACCGACACTCACATGTATAAATAGACTTTATATGCGAGAGATACACCCCCGAAACACTCAATTTGTGTACGACTAGGTTGCTACACTTACACGGAATAAAATTACGTTAATGTGGGTTAAATTTAGCGTACATGTCAAGGCCGTCTGGAGGGCGAATGCCACACAGTTTTTATACCCTGCTAGACAGACGTAAAATTAAACTTATTTAGAATTAGGAAAAGGTTATTAAACCGACAAATTGTTGAGGAAAATAGTAAATAATTCACTACGTATTCTTGGATAACACTAAATAATAACAAAATGTAATTCAATTCATTTTTATAAACTTAACTTCATTATATATTATAACTTCATTATAAATATATTTTGTAATTTAAATTAGACCTGAAGATAGCTGTAATCAGAGCCAAAACGTCGTCAACGACTACATAATTTGAAATAAGTTTATTTAAAGCCATGTTATCCAAGAATACGTAGTGAATTATTTACTATTTTCCTTATTTAGAATTACACTAGATATAATCCGGATTAATTGGGACCGGACCTCACCCAAATTTTTGGTGTATCCGGATTTTCAAAATGAACCAATAAAATACATTTTGTGTGTCGTCAACGCAAAATATTAGTTGCAATCGGTCATAAATCTCTGTGACATTTAGAGAAGAGCACAGCACCTTGTATTATTCTGCGTTATAGACGATTCATTAAATAATTCTTTATAAAACTGTTCATCTGTTGATGTAGTTATTTTATTTAAAGTATTTCTAATATGTAGTCATATATTTTTTACTTATTTTATTATTATTACAATAAAATAGAACATTTGTGACAAAAATTATTTAAATCTCTACTATTTGAGATCCACCAACACCTCTATAAGGCCACAACATTTAAAAAAAATCAATGTGGCTTAATGAATAATAATTAAGACTTTTTAAAAGTGTGGATAGTCTTCAATTTAGATAAAGTTTCATAAAACAAATAATAAAAAATTGATGAAAGACCCCATTACTATATTATATTGAATTATATTTTGTATATATTTTAGTAGTCAACTAGTTATAATTTTATTATAAATCCATGGGGTCTGCATTATATCCATTTTGGATGTGGCAATTTAATTTCATATACATCAGAATTTAATATATTTGGCTCATGATGTATCAACTGTCTAATCACGGTAGGGGATAAAGTTAAAATAGCAACTATAGGCTCCAAGGATCCACAATTCGTTGCGTTCCACGGAGCCACCATAAACTTAGACGGTGATCCCTTACATATGCATGTATAAATTCTCTTTCGCAAAGAGAAAACTGATTGTATCGCTGGCTGGGACCGCATATAGTTCAGCGATTATCGTTGGTGCGACGTATTGAGCCGTCTTAGCAGCGTAAGATTTTATCACTTGACACATCCACGTATTCGCTGGCCCAGACCAGGGGATCTGCGGAATTTATTTCGGGTATTACGATAGGTTAGGGGGCCCACACGACATTTTGTTATTCGCAGAGGAGGATTATGAATTGGCTTACGACACTCGAAATATGAGGGAAGATAGTTATTGCTCGGTATATCACACGAACCAACCATTCCTTTATTTTGAAGGGTACTAACTGCGATAGTGATAAGTAAACATTCGGACTACTCTCGTGGAGTTAAATAAGGGGAGCATAAAATGAGGTAGATCATATTATGTCCGATAATATAACCTATATTTTACAAGTATGTTTATTGTTTACGTACATTGATGAAATATGTATTTATTTTAAAGCGGGATTGAAAAGGCTGTTTGTAGTTTTCCAATTATAAATGGACGTGGAAGAACAAAATAGTACAAATCATATTGGAGCCATTACAAAAACCCGACAAACATAATAACATCATTATAAACTCGTAATCCCTTCCAGGTACGTAGTAACAACGAGAAAAACCACGAACAATACAAAATTCATTACAAATATTTTCAATAATTCTAAAAATTTCATTGTTTATGTTTCTATTGTATTTCTGTGGTCATGAGGTCAGGATATGCGGTACAATTACAAGTAATTCTGCTTCTATGAACGTCTTACTCAGTCGAATGGGTGATCGGGTTGTTATTAGCGGCGAGCCGGCGTTAAAGGCGTGGCGGAGACGTAAACATGTCCATCCGGAGCCGTAAGTCCGGCCTTAACGAGTTAATGTTGCCCCGGACTTATCTGATCGGAGGCTATGGATTATCTCCGGGATATATCGACGAGGAAGTCATTGGAAAATGAATGTTAATACACATACATAACGTCAAGTGATATCCCATTTTGTGGGGTAGCACGAACCCAGAAACACAGTCAACCAACAATCAATCTCCTGCAAACATTCCACCACTTTCGCCTCGTCCACATTTATACATTCGGAATCATTCGTTCATGAAATAAACCATCAATCATACCTAACCACTTATTCCTCGGACGCCCACGCATTCGTTCACCCTCAATATTAGTTTCGAGTTGGCCAAACCACCTCAACAAACTCACTCCACTTTCTTAATAACATTCTTCTGAATTCTACACTCATCATACACCAATGTATTCCGGATACGATCACGTCTCGTATACCCAAACACTCCTCACAAATATCTCATTTCTATAGGAGTTATACGTCGTTCATACTTTTTCATCCATTCCCAACATTCAGAACAATTAGGGTGAACCTTAAATTAAATCCAATTTTAATCGGACCGCCCCCTAAAATGGTTCCAAATAAATATAAAAAAAATTATCCTGGCCTTTATTCCGCTTAATTTTAATATTTGATCGTACCTAAATATGTTTGATTTTTTCCATTTAAATAACATAGAACTGTAACACATTTTGGAACTCAATTTTTTCCTGAGTTCATAGAAGATTTGAAAAATCCATTCAGTGGTAGAATAAATAATATAAAGATTCGAGAAATAAATAATAAAATAAATATATCATCACGCCTTTTACCCATTATGAGTGTGACACACTGCTTACGCAGATCTCGGTAAGTGATATATTTTTTCGTATGAAGTGCGGTTACCAGCCGTCAAGTCATAGCCCCCAAAGTTGTTAGTGGAGGAGGAACCATAGGGGTACATTTAAATTGGCAACTGTAAGCTGTGGGATTCGAACTGAGGATCTCACGATCCACAGTCCGACACGTTACCACGGAGCTATTTACCCCATTCGAGAATATTTGGGGAAAATTAGAAAATTATTCTTAAGATATTTTGAGATATAGATTTTCGGTCTTTTTAGTGATAGTTTGAAGATCTTCAAATATTTGAAGAATAATGATTGATTATATTATATGTTTCACTATTAAATACATTTTTTGAACTTCGTATTGGCTCAGAAAAAAATTAAGTTCCAAAATGTGTCACAGCTCTATGTTATTTAAAAGGAAAAAAATCAAGTATATTTAGGAACAGTCAAATATTATTATTAAACAGATTAAAAGCCAGCACAATTTCTTTAATTTATTTGGAACCATTTTAGAGGGCGGTGCAGTTAAAATTCCATCCTAATAACGATACATCAATGTAGGCACTAGCAAACCAATTTTGAACACTTTTTTCGCAGACAAATGTAAAATGACTGCATAATACACTGACCAGATATCTCCTCTTTGCGGTAGAAAATCCGAAAATAGCAACAGAGCGACAAAACGACAGAACGACAGAAGCCATTAGCAGAACATGATGGCAGCTTTTGTTTGAAAGAATCCAGTGGAAAGTGGCTGCGGAAATGCAGAGCGCAACATCAAAACGAAACCAGTTGTTTTATGGCAAATAATCAAATTACATTGTATGCGATAGCGTGTGGAGTAGGCCGTGACATCGTTAATGCGTCGAGATACGTCGTCAATTAGGGATGTTTTTGTTCGTTAGTTTCGTACAAAGTTGGCAGCGCTGATTTTCATCTAAAAATGTTTTTGATTCGGAGCGCGTAATGTGATTATTGTGTTCGCTGTTTGGATTTTTGCATTAATGCATTTTTCTTGTGCCGTTTCGAACAATGGCGACTGATAGTGGAATAATGAAGAACACATTTCGTTTTTCATTTGTTTAATGTGGTTTTCGTGTATTTCGCGTCTGTTATAACCGCTATCTTCGCCAAATGAAGTGTAAACAGATTTTCACACCTTGCTCGCTCTGCACCGTGTTTGAGATTCAATTAACTTTTTGCTTACTATACAACTTTGTTAGTTAGCCGTTATTGTTTTGCTTCCTCTTATGCATATATTTGCTCAATTTTTAACTACACTCCCGAAGAAATATCACTATTACTTCTCTTTACATTTACATTTTTTACTCTTGACTTAACACTCTAGCTAACTAGTTTTTTCTGTGCGCGTTTAAAACTGCAACACGATGTAATTACCAGAGACATTTCATTACACTAACGTACAGCTGCACTATGAAAATATATTATACAAATATAGTCAAAAAACCCTTCTATACCTTAAGGTGTGGGACACTTAAACGGACACAAATTTATCCTATTGTTTCTTATTCACCCTATAGGGTAACATTCCTCTTTTTTAGACGTTTGTTGATAATGATATCCCAGGTATCTTTTGGTCTTCCATGATCCCTCTTTTCCTTTGCGCTGGTCAACCAAATTTGCCGCACGGGTCCCGATTCATTCATTCTTATCATATGCCCCACCATCTTAATAGTCTTTTCTTAGATATTTCATTTCCGTCGCTTGAATTTTGCTTTTTACTTTCTTGTACAAAGTATAAGGAAGTATTGGAACGAAGAAAGTCGCGGACGAGATTTTTGCGGAAATACATATTTTGACGTCCACTGAATCCGTTAAGACCAATTTCTCAATGATGTCTGTGTGTGAGGATGGATAGATGGATGGATGTCCGTGTGCGCAATATCTCAAGAACTAGACAACTTATGTAAACGAAACTTGGAATTTATAAGATTAATGAAAAAATGAAGAAATGAGTTGATTTTGAATGAAATTGAACAACCGGAAGAGGAACTTTACTAGACACAGAAAACAATAAATTCAATTTTTTCAAAAATAGAATAAACTTAGTGAAAAAGTTTCAAATAAAAGATGTTAGAAAAAAAAATTTGACTCACGGAATATCCTCACTTAAAATTGTAATATTTTTTTATTACATTTCTTTATAATATGAGCGCTAAGAAACCCATTGCAGCAGAGCGCATCGTCAGATCTCTAATATTTTTCGAGATACGTCGATTTTTGGTATTTTTCGAAGTGCAACTTTAAGGGCCTGTAATTCAAAAACTACACGAGATATCTAAATATTCTCTCCAGTTTAGCGTTTCTGGTGCCTTATATAACAAATTAGCAAATTTTTAAAATTTTGAAATTTTTTTGTATTTTTGTTCAAAATTTCGATCGGCGATAACTCGAAAAATATTAAAGATACAGATTTGCAGTGTTCACCAATCGATTCAGCTCGATGAAATACATAAGTATGCAAAGTTTCATAAAAATCGCTTTACGGGATGGAAAGTTAGAGCAAAAAGCCTAAAAATGGCGTTTTTTGCCCAAAAAGTCAATAGACGTTTGGCCTGAATTTGGCCATTTTCAAACTTTTTGCTCTAACATTTCAACCGGTTGTCCGAATTTTCTGAAATTTTCAGGGTTTATGTATTTCGTCGAGCTGAATCGATTGGTGAACATTGCAAGTCTGTATCTTTCACATTTGTCGAGATATCTCCAATCGAAATTATGAAAAAAAAATCAAAAAATTTCAAAATTTTCAAAATTTACTAATTTATTATAAATAGCACGAGAAACACAAAAGTGGAGATATTTTTCGATATCTTGTATAGTTTTCGAGTTACAGCCCCTCAAATTTGCTCTTCGGAAAGTATAAAAAATCGTCATATCTCGAAAAATATTAGAGATATGACGATGCGCTCTGCTGCAATGGGTTTCCTGGAGTGAATATTATAAAGAAATGTAATAAAAAAAATTTACAATTTTAAGTCAAATTTGAGGAACTTTCCGTATTTTGAAAAATATTACAAATCGCCATATTTCGATAAATATAAGACATATTACGATGCGTACTACAGCAATGAGTTTATTCATGTTGAAATTATACATAAGTAATAAATTTCAAGTTAAGTTTGGAGAAGTATTTAATTTATTTTCTAGTAAACAATTTATTATTTAATTTATTTTGGAAAAACTGCAGTGAATGTAATAAATGCTTACAAAACTCTCAGTTTCTTATGAAACAGTGAGTAACTGCATTAGCCTCGATGTGAAGGTCAAAATCTACTCCCATTAAGTGGCGGAAACCTCTAAATTTAAATTTGAGGGAATACTGGTGAAAAAATTTGTCAATGTGATTTCTATTTTAATCGAAGCTAATATTTGTTGTTGATATGCAGCACTGCAGTTTGGAGGTAAATACTTGCATTGCACCAAAGTCATTCATTGACATCCCCATGAAAGAGTGTAAATTACTCCTCAGATAACCAGATATTAAAAAAATAGTTGCAATACTTGCAGACTATTCGTGGAGCATTCAGATATTATTAAAGTATCCTATTATTTGTTCGTTTCCTACTGCCACAACCTTTGTATTTTCAGCATTAATTTTCATATCATATTTCTCAATCGCTTTGAAAACAAATTCTGTGAAAAATATGAACGAGTGACTGACAAATCGGGCGGTGTAACAAGTTCCTGTTAATTTCCGGATGTAAGTCCGGCTCCCTTACGGCGGCGGTGGTGTTTAGATTTGCTGGTTGGTTGGCCGCGCAAAAACCTAACGAGCGAAACCGAAGCATGAGCCATCCGCTCGTGAAAGGGTTAAAAAGACAATCAACTATTCGGTTTTTTAATGCGCACATCCCTCGCCCTCGTAAAGGGGTTAGGTGCTCCGGTTAGGGTCTCTCTCCCCAAGGGTTGCTCGGACGACATCGTTAGCTGCGCAGGGACGGCGCACCAAGGTTTCAAAGGGTTGATTTTTGATGTAATTGGTTGTCTTGTTACTGTTGGGAGCTTCTTTGATAGCTTTAATTAATGGATTAGATTTCAATGGACTATTACGACGTTTTGCAAGATTTATAATGCTTTGTTTGCATCTTGTAATTCAAGTGGAGGTGGATTTGACAGATGCCCAAATTCTACACTCAACCCGTAATGCCACCTTTTAACAGCATGATTACGCAACATTCAAAGGAATAAACCCTCTACTAATTTATGTATTCATTAGAAATGGATCCCTATTGTTGTTGAATGTGATATTCCAACGTTTCTATTTAATTTTTGTTTCAATAGTTTGGGTGACTAGTAATGCAAATATGAAATTCTAAAAGGTTTCATCAAATTTTAAAGAATCAGACTGTGACGTCACAACGCCTACAGCCAACTTCAGAATAAACAAGCTCGTGCTCATGGTTATCATGTTGGCAATGTCAACCTGTCAGTGTCTCACGAGAGTCTTTACAGTTTTTGTCTAATAATTATCAAGTATTTGAAGAAAATTGCTCATAACTACACATACCCGGTTTCAGAGTATTAAAATGTTTAAAAATAATATTTAAATTAACAAAAATATGCGCACAATCAAACATATAAGCGTGAAGTGAGCGGTAGGCGTTGTGACGTCACAATTTTCAGGACAGTTTACAATAGCCTACAAATTGCAATTTTCTGACATAGAATTATGAATGGAAACTTGTTTTTATAACACTGTTTTGGAAACTACACATTATACAACTAAAAATTGTTGTGGAATCACTAACATTCGCGTATAGAATATTTTCGACGAATCAGAGCCGCGATATATGAAGTATTTTGATTCAGTTACTATGGTCTGTTTGTTTGTCTATTTTTTGAGTTTGACGTTTTCAACAGTTTTATATTTGTACAAACTTTTTGCTCGCGTGGAATATGTACCATTCCATTACTTGCTGTAGAATATACTATTTTAACATGTTTAATTGTATTATTCCCATTATATTGTGATTTAAACTACACAAATAAGTGATTACTTTGGATAAATTTAATTATACTGTACTAACCCAATTAATTCAATTTTAAATCAGAAACAACAGATCTTAGATCCCTACTATCTGCTCCATTAGTTATTTGGGGGGAAATTATTTGACGGACAGTGCATGCGAAAAATTTTCGATTGTAGTTATCGGATAAATTTTTGACCCTTTCGATTGTAGTTGTTATTTGGTTATAAATTGTCATCATTTTCAATGAACTTAATAAATACAATTTGTATTGAATTATAAACGTTCTTGTTGGTTTATTCTGCCCCTGCTGGGGAGTGTCGCGTGCGCCACTGCTTTGGCCCCATCAGGAAGGTACAGTTTAAATAAAGCAGCGTAGTACAGATTGCACAAATGGCCACCACGAATTTCATTACCGTATTTATTCTTTGTTGGTTCTGAAGGTAAACTAAGCGTTAAATGAGTGGTCAAACAGTACACAGGGGTTGCAATTATGCCCCTGTTCCACTCAAGGGCCATGAACCACCCCACCACCCCCAGACCCGTGTCTGTCTGGCCGTTGACCGGAATAAAACACGACGCCAACTAGATGCGGAAAAATTATCGACACTGCGCATACGCGCATAATAAGGTTAGAGGGAATTGATAGCTGCAATGCTTTTCAATTGTTACGAACTGTTGAGATTTTAAGGGTTGTTCACTACAAAGAACTACTGCCAGTACTTCTACAGTTCTACCAAAACATTTTAAAACGATACTCACAGGATGGATAATAATAATAGTCATTTACTTTACAAGTGGACAAAGTAAGGAATTATCTACGAGAGAAATTTTCGCATACGAAACCGAAAGCTGAGTGTAATAATTTTATCGAGTGGGTAATTCCACTTTGCCCACGTGTGAAGTATAACGTTTTATCCAACACCTCTTAATAAATGCAAAATTTATTAAAGAAATATTATTTGACAGTGATATATTTTAAAATTAAAATGTCAATCGAAGTAATTTCCAAGGTGTTGTGTGTTATATTTATTGTTATAAATAAAAAATTACTCACTAGTGACTTTTCTTAAAATTATACCTATTAGTGAGTAAAATCTGTTACTTTCCTTATTTAAAAGCGCCATAGTTATAGAACATTTATTGAGAGGTGTTGGATAATAGTTATTTACTTTACAAGTGGGCAAAGTAAGAAATTACCCACGACCCACGACAGAAATTTTAGCATACGAAACCGAAAGCTGAGTGTAATAATTTTATCTGATGGGTAATTCCACTTTGCTCACGTGTAAAGTATAACGTTTTATCCAACACTTCTTAATATTTCAAAAATTTATTAAAGAAATATTATTTGACAGTGACATATGCTTTAAATTTTTAAATTAAAATGTCTATCGAAGTAGTTACCAAGGTGTTGTATGTTATTATTATTGTTATAAATAAAAAAATACTCACTAGTGACTTTCCTCAAAATTATACCCTCTAGTGGGTTATCTATTACTTTCCTTGTTTAAAATCACCATAGACATAGAGCATTTATTAAGAGGTGTTGGATAAATAAATTTAATTTGGCAAAGTTTAACTATTGCTGGTTATCCACTTAACCATTGCTTCAACACAAAAATATATACAGAAATGCAAAGCGAAACAATTTTACAAATAAATAATAATTATATATACTTAATAATAATTCCTAAATTTCCAAATAAATAATTAGCTATTTATGAGTTCAAAAATTGGTAAAAGTTATAAGAGAAAAAATAGACGAAATTAAAAAAGCAAATATATTAGGAACTAAAGAGAAAATAACTTTTCAATGGTAGGGGGCCTTTTTTACCACTCTATTTTTACCACTCTATTTTTACCACTATAAATAATAATATCTATCTATATGGAGCATATTATTTTTGGCATGAATGAAAAAATCAATCAGTCTTAAATAATTACTGGTCAGAAATTACAGGTAAAAAATGTTGGTGGTAAAAAAAGTATAGTGGTATAATCCATTTGAGAGTATAGCTAAAATTCCTGACGTATAATTTTGTATGTAATGGGCTAGAGTAATAGGTGACTGAAGTAGAAAAAGGGTCGAGGAATCAATATCGTCCTTGTTGTATCAGTTTAGGAACAATTGATTCCATCTCCCGAAAGTTTCCCGTCTGGAAGACACGAAGAAAGTTCTTGTTCAGAAATCAGTTTCCGTTTTAACATTTCCAGAATTACGTATGCAGGAGAAAGAGAAATGGCATTTGTCATGTGTCTTGCTTTCGAATACAAGTTTCTTGGCTTCGTTTTACGTATTATCACTTTTTAAGCGAGTTCCGGCGGAGATTCCGTTTTTATTGACTTTTAAAAAGTTTTGAACTGGGTAACGGGTGGAAGTCGGATAGGCTACGCATAACATTTTAAGGTGAATCCTCCCCTAAGACTAGTCAAATATTTTCCTGCGCAGATCAAAGCGTTTCTGATGGGTTTGACGGTGAAATATTGTCCGCTGATGGCAGGTAGACACGTTATTTATAAAATGGGAATATGCTTTATGACATATGTTGACGTTTTATTACTTTTCAAGCCCGTTTATTTTTCTCCGAATATTTTTACTTCCTACACGATCCATCTTGTAAGACCGATGATGAAGGCAGCAGGAATGGGTCGGTTACCATTTGCATAGATGCATCTTAAATCCGAATTTATTAATCATGTGATTATGTTAATTATTATTCAAATTCGCAGTTTTACTGGACCCTACCCAAGTTATTTGCATCACTAGTCCAGAAAATCCAATTGAAAATTACGAGCACTTGCCAAACCATTTCTGGACGTATGATACATTTTTTCTACGACCACTTAGAAATCTGTTCATTGTATGTTTGTTGTTGCTAGGTATATGAGGTACATTACAAGCATCGTGCGAAATGAATATGTTTTGTGAGTATTTCAATACAAGTCCTTTCATTTCAGTACAGGTGCCATTGCTAGGATACTTATTTAGAATTGTTAAATATTGGAATTGTGAAAGCGGGACTAATTTATTATTAAAATTAAAGTAAGTATGAAATAATATCGTGGTCGTAAACAACTAGCATTGAATGTCCATTTCATACTTGTAGGAAATGTGTACCATTTCATGCTTGTTGTACAATATACTATTATGATAGTTACCTTTGATTTGTTTTATTTTAATTTTTCACAACAAAAGAACATTTTCCCTCAGAACGGGAGAGAAAGTGTACAAATCTCCTGTTGATATAAAATTGGGTGTCACAATTTTGGTATCATAGAAACCTAGTTTCTCTCCCGGTCGTGAAAATAGTTATTTACTTTACAAATGGGCAAAGCAAGGAATTGCCCCACAAGAGAAATTTTAGCACACGAAGCTAAAGGCTGGGTGTGATAATTTTATTCAGTGGGTAATTCCACTTTACCCACGTATGAAGTATAACGTTTTATCCTAAGCCCCTTAATAAATGCAAAATTGTTTAAAGAAATATTATTTGTCAGTGACATATGCTTTAAAATTTCTAAATTAAAATGTCAATCGAAGTAGTTACCAAAGTGTTGTGTGTTATTATTGTTATGAATAGAAAATTATTCAGTAGTGACTTTTCTCAAAATTTTACTCATTAGAGGGTAATCTGTAACTTTCCTTGTTTAAAGTCGCCATAGTTAAAGAGCATTTATTGAGATGTATTGGATAATTTTTTTTAACAGTTATGATTTCATGTCTTGTTGGGTAAAATGTTTGAGAAGTCCCTGGATGGAAAATGGCAAATGTGCACAATCAAAGTGGGTAACTTTTATCTCCGTAGTGAATCACGCGGTCGGCAGCATCTCACCTCAGCATACGGCGTTGCCAAGTGTAACAACATCGCACGTTATCCGCTCCCAAGATATCCATCTTGCCGGCAGTTATGGCCCAGGGGGATATGATTTGCGATATTGTCTGTCTGCTGGTGTTTACCGGAATGGCGGACACAAAATACACTAATAAATTATTGTCTTAATGCGAACGAACACAACCGGAAGTGTACGGAGGTACGCGAAACATTTGCGATTGCCGAATAATAGCTAACACGCTGCTAATGACCCATTGTCCTGAAGGGAAATTATTTTTTTATTACAGGGGTTAATGCCGAATTTATGTTGGGAGATAGTTGTTTTTCTAGCGGAAAATGAGGGGGAAATTTATGGAAATTGGGGTAGTTTAAACTACCATCCCATTGTTATCGCCCGCATTTGTTATCTACCTAGCGAATACCAACTAAAATATTGCGGAGAACTTTGAAGAGGGTTGCGTAGATTTACCACAAGATGTAGCTAATGTCGCCTGTACATTCAAGGCTCAAAATACACTAGTTTTACACATCTTAAAATCGTCCTGAAACTGCTTGGTGTCAGGCCTACGGTGGCAAAAACTAGGGTCTTTTGTAAGATGAGGGTTGGCATCAACTGACTGTCAATTTTGTATGTTGGTTTTGTTCTATATTTGAAGGTTAGAAATTTCCCTCAGTTTTGAAACTTTTGGAAATCAGCCAATGGTTTATTAAAATATTAAATCTACCGGTTTCGACAATACATGTGTCTTCTTCAGGAGGTGATATTAAGAGAAACAAATACAAAACAAGTTAAAAGTATGAATAAATAAATAAATATGGACCAACAAACACCTTTGAATCTCTTCGTCAAATATTAAAACAATAAATACATTATAAATAAATAAAACAATCAGATAAAATAAAATATGAAAACGTTACTTTTCCACCCAAATAAAAAAATTTACTCATTCAATCTTGGTACAAGAATGTTAGTAAATTCCGGATTTGGATCCGGATCCGGATACTCGGATATCTGAGATCCGGTTTTAGATCCGGGTATCCGGATACATATCCAATTGGCAGCTCTATTTTAGAACGTTCAAAAAATAAATTAGCGAACATCTCACATTTCTCAATCTATAACTAGAATTGTACCAAGTCACCATTCAAATTTTTTCCTCATTAATAAACTCTTTAAATTATGATGCTAAGTTCATTTAACATTGACAAGCTATGTTGCATTTTATCTGAAACGGTATTATGGAATATAATCTGGTATTCATAGTAAAACATTAATGACAGGAAAGTAAATGTTGCATAGTATACATTGCAAATCTATGAAAAGAATTGAATGTAAAATAATCGGTTTAAACTTAAAGCTTGTAGCAGTAGAATCATAAACTTTTAAAAATAAATACCTTCCCCGTCATAACAAATTTCCAGGATGTGATTTTCAGACCGTAATATATTTTTAATGATGAAAATATGGTGGAGGATCCGTTTCAAATGTTTCTTCAAGAACAGTAATAAATAAACTGTTGAACATTGTCCAATATAATTCATTATTCATTAGCAAAAATCTGTTTACATTTTCGGGTGAACAATGGCTTGGGCTGCTTGTGTAGTGGCAGAGGATAATTCCCGATGGTGAAAACCAAAGGGGGGCCTCAACCTCAACCTCGGCGCATGTGCTCGTGCGAAATATGTTCCCACTGCCGATTATTTTGCAATTAGCGGTCGGAAGATTTTAATCCGAGGTTGTTATTACTGCATTTGTAGATTAAGGCGCGTAGTGCACGAAGTCGCTGCTGTGTGGCAGCACATGTTTGTTTTTGCAAGGGGGTGGGGGGAAGGGTTGGGGTTACTGCATGTGTGGTGCTTGTGTATGTTAGCTAAGTGCAGTTCTTGCTGTGGTTCTTGCAGCAAATTCAACTGTAAATAGAACTTGCGGCTGCGAAGAGCTGTATTAGTTCTAGAGTTTAGCCAAGTTTTTCTAAGATTTAATTAATTGTTTTTAATGATTATGATTTCACTGGAGACCCACATTGATAAACCCACTCTGTGGTAATTTTTTAAAAATGTAATCTTGTTAGTTTTCCAGGACCAATGAAGGTGAAAACTGCTCTATAAAAAGGCAGATTATTTTGTTAAACGAGTTGAAATAAAGTGTGTTCGTTGTCGGTATAACGCAGCACCTCTCGTAAAACAATTGTGAGAAAAACAGAAACAAATCGAAACTCCATTAAAAACTAAAACAAACAACTGCGCTTAAAAGTGTACACAAAAGCCCTGAAATCACTAAGCGTGTTGGAAGTAGACAGTTGATCAAACAAATTGAACAACGAAAACAAAGCAACATTGCAAATAAGATTAAAGGCCACTAATCTCTGTGCATTCGCGGAGGGCATGTGTGTTTGCTCACGCAGTTACCACTGATTTAGCACCCTTCATACGGGGGCAGAAATCCTTTCACCCCCACTGAATACACCTGAACCACACACTCGCTAATTCCAAATTATTTAGACCAGAAGATTATATTTACTTCAGTTTTTAAATAGAATATAATTTTAAAGTTGTTTCGCCCTAAAATTTGCACCCTAATACCATCAATAAATCCACTACAAAAAACCAATTTAAAAATTTAATATACTATTGATTTCCGCAAAACTCCCCTACAAATTATCTGCATCCGTTTCACCCCATAACATCACCCCAAACGCACCCCAAAACAATACCAACCACACATATCTCGCGACAATAAACGAGAAATTAAATAAATTTCATCGTTATTACCCGATAAGAAACTCCACGAAAAATTACCTCCTCTATAACAATAGATGCGTTAAGGGAAGAAATATTTCACCCCAGTAAGGGAGGATTCTCATATGGGGGTACTAGAGAATCATAGGAATACTCGTTTATCTCTACGATATATAAACTGCTTCCACTACAAGAAATAAGGGATGATTATCAGTAAACCTATTCCTTAAAACCATGGAAATAACATTTTCCGACGACCATAAATTCACACGCTAAACTATTACTGAAAGTTGGTCATTGCCATATCATTAGCAAAGCTTTAAAAAATTTAAATCTGTAATCACTGGCATATTATTAAATAAAGTTTACTACTCTGTAGAAGAATACCTGGAAGATCAAATTTCATTTTAATATATTTTAACTACTGTAATTTTTTGTGACTTGAGTTATTGTACTACATGTATTGAATGTTCTGAATAAATATTATTATTATTATAATCTCGTTAACCAATCAAATGCGTCCGCAACTGTGTGAAATTTGTATTTAAAAGTTTGACAGTTGCAGATAATTTGCTGAATTTACCTATAAGGATTAAGAAGATTAAACCCTAATTTATCAAATTTTAACATAATTTTTGGTGAATTATAATATCAATAATGTTTTAATGTTTTTATGTAAATATTATATTGCTGTCTTTTTTTTGACTTAATTGTGGTCATCAGAAAAGTTTCAATTTACGCACTCGTGTTATAAAATATACATACATATAAATATTAGGCATTTGCTTCCACAGAAGAGCCTACATTATTCAAAATCAGTTAGTAATCAAATATGTGATGATTTTGCAGACTGGTAAGTGTAAATTTTTCAAACCACCTCAATTGACTCACTCCCACTTTTTAAATAAATTCTTCTCAAATAATTATAATAAACTTTTGGACTAAATACTGTAAGAATATTTTGTTTAAATATAACTTAATTAAAAAATCTTCTTGTCAATCTCACACTCACATTAAACAATATTCTGCGCGATAAAAAAAGGAGCAACCAATGACAAATTAAAAATGTACTCTGGGTTATAAGAGAGACAACGTAAACCCAGTTAATACTCCAAATTGCATCCTCCAAAATTCAGTTCTGTTTCGTCTTTCCCTCTGCGAATACAACTGAACGACACTGGCTCACTTCCTCACGTTAGCGCAGACTTAACGTAAAGTTAACGAAGATGCGTGCCAGCAAACGATAAACCAACAATAGCAAATTACGGCTTTGTATTAATAAGCAGACATGCAAGTTCGCTAGCTAGTTGCTTGCAACGTGTTATTCCGCAGTAATTCGGTTCGTATTTCGCGTTAACTTGGGTAAGGGACACACGCGTCTCGTTGGGCTTTACGTTGACGTGCCCGTGTGAACCAAGGAGACCAAATGAGGAACACGGTCATTGTAAGAGGATTCACTCAAGACAACGGTACTGGAATGGTAATGTGATTGGTGGTAATGACAAGGTTGTTTCTTGGACTCTGAAGTTACCGCAAAAATTGCAACTGTTAACTGTTAGCAAAAATATATTTATTATCTTTAAATTATATTGTTTACTAGGTTTAATAGGTCCTTTCATTCTTTCTTCGTTTTTCCTTGATTTTTGACTGTAGATTTTGTTTTGTTGTTTCTATTTAGCAATTCTTCGTAGATCTTCATCGTATCTTTTCTTAGTTATTCTAGCATTCCACAATAATTGTTTTGCTTGTCTTTCTCCAGGCATTCTTATTAGGTATACCACATTATATTCAAAATTTCTTTGGGTGGGCGATCCAGCTTGTCTCCATTCCTTTGATTGTTGTTTTGATCCTGAATCCTAATGATGGATCCATGTTTCATCCATAGCTACAATACGATCTAAAATATTCGAAGAATCCTCTTTAAAAGGCGACACTCTGAGTCGTTTTTAATCAGCATTCAAGCATTTGGAAATCCATTTGGCAGATAATTGTCTCATACCCAAATCATGATATACGATATGAAAGATACTATCGTACGAAATAGTTAAGTCTCTGCTATATATTTGATTCCAATTCATCGATCGTCCAAAATCATGTCATGCACGGATTCAACCTTTTCAAAAGTGGATACAGAAACTGTGATTATCTTTGACGTCTGTTCTTCCTCTCTTAAATTCGACAACCCATTTTTTTACGGTTGCTTATGAAAGGCAATGATTCTTCAATGTATCCAACATATCCGGGTAAATTACCTTTCTATAACACTGTTTTGGAAACTGGGCATTCCACTACAAAAAACTGTTATGGAATCACTAACATTCCATACGCGGCGTATGGAATATTTTCGACGAATCAGAACCGCTTATTAGCGCGACATATGAAGTATCTTGGTTCAGTTACTATGGTTATGTTTGTTTGTTTTAATTTGATTTATTTGAGTTTGACGTTTTCAGCAGTTTTATATTTGTATTTTTGTATAATTTCCAAACCCTTTTTATAGAAAGTATAGTCTACAACATGTATCGGAATGGCCTATCCCACGCTCGCAAACCGTAGCCCTCGCCTTTGGCTCGGTCTACAAATTTTTTGCTCGCGTGGAATATGTGCCATTCCATTACTTGTTGTAGAATATACTATACCGGACCATCCTTTTAAAATCAGGTATTTGATCACCGATCGATAGGTACTTCATTTTATCAAAATCGGATATTTGTCAAAAAACATACTTTTTGTTATGGTAACCGTTTTTGGTTTTGTTAATGGGAATGTTCCAAGGCTTCTATATGTTGTTTATGTATCAAATAATTATATCCTTTATTAAAATGTATAAGAAAGTAGTTTGGTTACTAAATATTTACTATTCCTTGTAGAAGGTATATGATTAAAAATGTAGTTGTATTTTTGGTAGACAGAGGTAGCCTCAAATAAGGGGAATAAATCAAAAGGAAATCGTGGTGGTCCAAATCAGAGAATCAAATATGATAATTCCAAGCATGAGAGTAAATTAAAATAAATATTATTAATATTCAATACTAATAATTTCAACATTCCTGAGATGATATCACCCATTAAAAATCACCGAGCATTAAAATAGTTCGTACATCAGTAGCCAGATGGAACGATAACTTCTGAATACATTACACGCACTTCCACTAAGAGCAGAGCATTTCTGACGCTCCCAGAACGAAGACAATGTCCCGCGTCCAGAAGCAGAGACACAGCAGCGATATTAATAACTGTCATGCGTAATAAATGATAAATATTTAATTAATTCAGTTCAGACGACGTATGTCCAGCATTATTGTTATGAATAAACATAGACAAGAATTTTTATGGGCAGTTGTGTGGCTGAAGATAATTTTAAGTGTTTTGTAAGTCCAGATAAAATGTTGGACATCACGTTGTCAGTTTTTAATGAACCATTAAATTCAAGTCCGATAGCGACCTCACTTTTTATTTTAATTCTTTTGTTCTTACTCCAATAAATTATACATATTTCTACGATTAAAAACGCATGCATTTTAATCAATTCAAGTATATGTACATAATCCCAAAATTATTGAAAGGAATGTATTCAATTTGTATAATAATTAAAAGCATAAACAAAGCAGTGTGTAGCACAATTCATTCCTCTCCCATCATTGCTGTATTGTGCGAGAAAGGAAGTGGCTTCTTCTTGTGCTCCGACCGGAAACAAGGACGTGTAATAACGCCCGCGGGGTTGGCAACAATGTCCGGTGCGTGCGTACCACAAACACGCACTTAGCAACATGCGTTTCCTTCCGTTTATGTAAATTGACACTTCCTTAAAAGCTGTAGGTATCGCTTCGCAGGACTGGAGACACGAATGCGAAGCGAATGTGTAACGATGCGTACTTCAATTGTTTCTGTTACGATGGAGGAGCATCGCGGGAATTATTCAATTTTTATTTCCCTCCAATTGTTTCACTTTTGTTATAGAATTCCACTATATCTGCAGAATCAGTTATACAAATGTGTAGCTGGACATAAAATAATTATAGCAAACAATATTGATTATACCACATTTTTATCACTATACTTATTTACCACTAATTTATTTCACCAGTAATTTCTTATCACAAATTATTGTTTCACGGCCGGGAGAGAAATTCGGTATCTATGATATCAAAATCATAACAGAAATAGCGAATTTGGTGTTGTTGACATTTGTAACATTTTTCAAAAAAGGAAATGTGGATACGATATATTCTATTCAAATATTGATTCGCAACTATACAGTACCGTAAAAATTAACAAGATTGTAAAATCCCTTTTACCAGACTGGAAGCAATCCGGTAAACATTTGACACAGTAAAATACCGTAAGAACAAAAAACTTTTTAAACTTTAATCGTGAATTCTGCAATTAGATTTTCATTTTTTATACAGATGGTAAGTGGACTAACTACTATTTATTTATTCGAACCCAGGACCTGCCGTGTTAGGCAAGTGATTTTTACGCTCTATATTATTTGGAGAAGTAAATGGAGACGTCAAAAGTTTCATTTTTGCCGGAATCAAATAACCTCATTGAAAATCTTATAAATATTTGATGGATTCATTTAAGTAATTGAAAAGTAATTTCCAGTTGTGAAAAGCGTCTACAGCTAGATAATTTAGTAGGGGTCTGTACTTCAATGAGAAGGACCCTAAAATAATAATCTCATGTCAAGTCTAAAGTGGTTCTAATCCTCCCGCGTTGATCCCTGACCCCGACCGGAGTATTGAGTAACGATGTAAGAGAACGTTTTAATCCGGAATAATCTCCTTTGCTGCGTAAAAAACTGTCGGCAACAAGGCTTGCTACTATGCCGGCTGGGAACAGGCCAGACGTCTGACGCCCTCGCGCCCACCCCTACATCCCACCCCCTCAACCCAGCCCCTTCTTGCGTCCAAACATCGCGGAGATTTTAAAATGTTTCTTTCTGGCACCACCCTCATCTGATTTCCTATAAATATCCAATAAATATAGCCTCAAGTGTCATCCCCTACCCACTTTTGGGTGTTGAAGTAGTGGGCAGTAGCGCGTGGCGTCATTTAGTGCGTATTACTCGCATTAGCACTGAGAGGAATTTACCCCAAGTCCAAGGAAACAATAACATTTCGTAACAAGGGCCTTATTTCAGATGACAGCAATCAGATCGAATCAAGGGCGGCCCTGAACGTCCTGTGGTCCTCCCCGCTCTGGGTAGGCGCTGTACCAGATCTCCCAAAACAGTGGAAAGACATTTAAAATTTTTTTAGCGTATTTATAATTGATGACAACAAGGTTATTAAGAAAGTGGGAGTGAGTCAGTTGAGGTGGTTTGGACATGTTGAGCGAATGTCGAATGAGAGGTTGGTGAAACTAATATATGTGGGTGAGATTGAAGGTGAACGATTGCGTGGGCGTCCGAGGAATAACTGGTTGGGTATGATTGATGGTTTGTTGCGTGAACGAATGATTTTGAGTGTGAAGAATAAACGTGCATGTATGAATTGCACTATGAATGTGAACGAGGCGAAAGTGGAAAGTAGAAAAGAGGAATGTTTGGAGGAGATTGATTGTTGGTTGACTGTGTTTCTGGGTTTGTGCTACCCCACTAAGTGGGACATAGCATGATGTTATGTATGTATGCATGTATGTATGTATGTCTTAAAAAAAACACTCGTTAGTAAGTTAATGACAGAACCATAACGAAACGATTCTGTCTTAATAATAAACAAAGGCCATAACCGTTCATGAAAAGATCAATAAAATTAGTTCTGTTGAATGTATGTGTCCAACTGAGTGGTAGATATTGTTAATGTAAATATAAATGTTGTGTAAAACAGTTTGAGTATCGTGGAAGTCCTGCGTTCGTCTGCTGATGATTCAGAAGTCCGATTACCGGAAGCGAGAGGATTATCAGGTCCCGGCGCGGTCCAGCCTGACACTTCCGGTCAGCCCCCTGCAAATCAGGGCCGCCAACTTCAGATAACACGCGTCACATCCCTACGACAGTTTTGGTGATTTAATGAGCTTCTGTCCAGTGTCGAACACACTGTAATTATGAGCCCGTGTTTATCAATTGAATTATTTTGTCGTTAAGTGCAGAGATTTATGCGTTGGTTTGAAATCCGGGTTGGATTCCGGTAATGAGAAAAAGTTTGTTATCAAGAGGCAAGTTAATGAAGATATTAAAATACTAATTAAAGTTTGGGAGATTTCTGCAGCTTCTACCAGGAAAAATACGATTAGTTTTTCGAAAAGTTTTCAAAAAATAGTAAAAATATTCTTCATCGTACAGATGAGGTATTTCAGACAACTCAGAAATAATATATTTTATTTACACAACTTTTCATTTAAAAGCAATTAAAAAATTATGTTTATCTTTTGTGATTTATGACTGTTTGAATTTATGTTCATTTCGCTTTGAATTTCACGTACAAATTAATGATTTTAATTACCAAAGCTCATAATTCATTAATAATACTTCAAATATAAGTTTCTTCAGGCGATTTTTACATACGAAATTTTTTTGTAAACATAAATCATACATATCGCTGGACCCACACACAGATCGTTTCATATTTCGCCTAAATATGTTCTTAATTAGTTGTTTAATTAACGTACGCATCTTTCAAACATGTAATGATTTTTCGACATTCTTTTTGAAGTAAAATTTTGTTATTGTACATTTACGAATCGAAATTTTGGTGTTTCATTTCAATTAAATATTGAAAATTGCATGGAATATTTTATAAAAGCATTAACAGTAATTTTGTGTTTAGTATAATCATTTAAAAGCATTGTAATCAAAATATTTGCTATATAAATATTGGCTTCATTAAATTTAATGTTGTTGCAGTTGTTTAAATGCTGTATTATTATGATTATTTAAATATGTTTCATACAAAATTTTATCCTCAAACCGTACAGAAATGAATGCAACTGATATTTTAAAATTATGTATTCAATTAATTAATAATTATTACCAGAACTGAACGATATTTTGATAACTGCCCAAAATAACTTAAACTTTTCAATTTTCTGCATTTAATGTTTATCATATTTCTTTATTAATTACAGTACGTAGAATACAATGTTTTTAACTGCATCTTCATATCAATTTTAATTGTTCAGATACAGTGATTTTTGTGATTTTCTAATTGTCAATTATGGAAAGCAATAACTCAAAAAATATGTGAGATATCATAATATTTTCTTCAGTTTTGTACTTCTGGAACATATAGTTACCATTACGGAAATTTGTATAATTTTGAATTTTTTTCTCAAATTTTTGTTTAATGTTTTCCAAAAAAATAATTGAGATACGATATCTGCGATAGCGCCATTCGATTTGCGATGTCGGAGTACATAAATATGTAAAATTTCATAAATATCTAACAACGGGTTGAATAGTTGCAATAGAGCAAAAGCCTGTACATGGCCGAAAATCCACAAACCTTAAAGTTGACATGAGACCGATTATAGCTATTTTCAGACTTTCTTCTGTAACTTTTCGACCCATTAGCCGATTTTTATGAAATTTAGCGTACTTATCTATTTCCTTGCGCTGAATCAAATGGCGCTATCGCTGATTTCGTATATCAATTATTTTTCTAAATAACACTAAACAAAAATTAAAAAAAAAATTCAAAATTATACAAAATTCCGTAATGGTAACTATATGTTTCAGAAGTACAAAACTGGAGAAAATATTACGATATCTCACTTTTGTTTTAGTTATAGCTTCCCAAATTTGACATTTGGAAAATCATGAAAGTCGCTCTAACTCTACAGCTAAAGCAGATATAAAAATGCGGACTGAAATATTACATGTATTATAAGCACTTTAGTTTATAAAGAAATATCATAAACAAATTCAAATTTAAAACTGTTTTGAGCCTTTTGACAGTTATGTTCATATAGAAAGAATATTGAAGAAATAATTGTATCTTTATATATATTTATTTGTAGAATGTGTGTTGTACGTCGAGATAGAGATAAATGTATCGTAGTTTTGTTGGAGTAAAATTGAAAAGCAGATAATGGAAAAGGACTTGTGTATCTCGTATCGAGGATTTCTGCCGATATAGGGCATCGCAAAATGGACAAAAAGTGCAATAATTGCGTCACGAAACAGATAAGTCAGGTACAATATTTCCAGCGGCGAGCAGTCACTACTGCAAGTAAGGCTTTATGATTTATGAGTCTCTGAGGAAATTTGAAAAATGTGATAGAAGTTTTGCTTGAAAATGAAAAAAAGACGAGGTATCCCCAGATGATGAATCTATGTTGAAAGTACAAGCTTTTTCAATTAGACAGGACCACAGATCAATTTACATTTTGCGAAAATAAATTACTAGATAAACTATTAACACGAGTTGCATTATTTTAATGAATCCTGTGAAATATGCAGATGCAACTAATTGTTATTAATGGCCCTGGTTATTTATTAAACTGCGCAAGACTTAAAATTTTGATGTATAGGTTTTGTCCCACCTTCTAATGAAAATGGATTCACTTATTATTTTCTTACATATTTCATCCCTTTAACACTTTTCTTTTATACTTTTATTTCACGTGAAACTTCCCAAAGAGCTACAGCTTACTTCAATATGCAACTCACATCTCCACTTCATTTATTAAATGTTGTTCGTATATAAAAATTCTGCCCACATTTCAATATTTCAAGTATTTTAAATAGTACTAAATTATTGCAGTAGTACATACAAAAAATTAAAGAACACCGAATCAAAATTAAATACTTACGTTAGTTTAGGAGCGTAATTATTAAGACTAAAAAAGTTTATTTTCAGTTTCTTTTTTATGCTGCTTAATTTTTTGTTAAAAGTTTTAATTTTTGTGGCTACCTATTTTTCTACCCTTATGGGCGAAAAAAAAAGAATCACCGATATCTAATAACCCAGTGCAAAGTTATGCGTGGTAGAATCGGTAACAACCAAACATCCCCTATTTTCCTACTTTTACGGATGGTATTTATTTTTCAAATTTATACCCTATTTATACCATATATGCATTACTTATGATATAAGTGTTAAAAGTGACATTTTATGGGTAAATGGGGAAGTGGGGAGTGAAACAACTCCACGAACGAAATAAATAAATTTTACTTGTTACTCTCTTGTAAACATAACTTACCCAAGCCCTCTAATGCTTTTGAAAATGAATCTTTACAAGTTACTATTTGAAAGCTACATTGTAAAATTTTTACAAGTTAGTAAACAAGGTAAACAATGCACGTTGCCACAGTAATGCTTACAAGGCTTATGCGAAATCATTTAAAATAATTTTTGACAGAACAGTTGTGTGCAACTGACAGGACTTGGTTCTAATTTTATTTTGATTTACAAATGAGTAACAAGTAAAATGTTGTACAATACACGCAAGGTAACTGTTTTTACTTCTTCAAGGAGATGACAGGCTCGCCTAATCGACTTGCTGGTCATTTCCTCCATTCAGCAGTAAAAACTGTTTTATCTTGCTTGTAATGTAAATAACTATTGTTGTTTGAAGCCCTATCACTGCGAACTCAATCCAATTGAATTAGTAAAGGTCTAAGAAAAGAGTAAAGGAGCACGATACGTAACCACTTTTATATATAAATACGTAAACAGATCACTGAAAAATCCTATCTACGTGTATGTTATTGTCCAAAAGGGATTATCGGAACATTTATAGTGGTGTTTCTATTGTTGGAGAAGTAAGTTTTGTTCTAGGTATAAAGCGAGCGGCATTGTATTAGCAGCCTAGTAAAGTTATATCTTATTTGTCTGTTGGAACTATTTGCTGCATTGCTGACAAAAATCCAATACTACTGTTGCAAATTTTAATTTATTACTCGCTCTTTCACTGTCAAATGGAGTATACTAGATATTTATTATCTTGAATTCTGTTTGTTGGGCGGCGGTTTATATTAAAATACATGACAAATTTCGCTATTGAACGCAGCAAAATTCTATGACAAAGAAATACAATAACCCATTGATCCAGAACCACCCTATATATTACATACTTTCATGGGCCGTACTCACGCAAAACTATCTTCATTTCCACCGTCGAAGTCACAACAATACGAATGCATGTTCGTTCATTCAGAGCGTACACCTGATAGCAGACCAAATAATCATTGCACCGATTAGAAGAGAAGTTATCCGTGAGTATTATACAGGGTGGATGTGCTGGAAGCAGGGGTAATACGGCGCACGTGCTTTTTGAGGTGGTGCACATTTACTGAGCACCCTTTGTTGTACAATGGACATAATAGATAGTATCATTTATTGTTTGTCTACAATGCAAAGATGACAAAGAGCCATTGTGTGCTGTTTTCCTAAAACTAATGTCTGTTGTGTATTATTACGTTAAATTCATGAGAGATCATTTTGGATTCACTGGGATCTACCCTTATATTGGCACACATGTGAAAAATTATTTATTATATTTTAACACGGAAACATTATCTTTTTACTTCTATTTATTTTTCAATTATTTTAGAAAGATATACCTAGTGATGCAACGGTCTACTCTTTTTATTAACTCTTTTATTTTAAGTTATTTATCAGATATTTGTATACCCGTAGCTTCTTTTGAGTGTACCAATATTCAACTTTATATTTTTTAATAGAATACCCTATAATATTTACTGATTTTATAATAAATTAGATTCTCTTCCAAAATGTATAATATGATAGACACACAAAGTAAATAATTGAGTTTTAAATAAATTTTCATTGAATTTTAATTTGAAACCGACAAAAAAAGGAGGATATTCTCAAGTAGACGCATATATTATTTTAAATATATGACCACGCATAACTTTTTACATTGTAGTGCAATTTTGATGATACTTTTTTATTAGATACTAGGCCCCATTTAAATTTTAAAATAAATTCCACCTCTAAAGGTAGGAAATTAAAAGATGATTGAATATTCAATCTCTGATTCTACCACGTATAACTTTGTACTGAGTCATCTAGTTTCAATTATTGTTATAGCCGGGCAAAGACCATGAAAGGTAACATTGAAGTCGGTACACTCGATAACGCAACTTAAGCACCACTGCCTACAGTCACTAGTTGGATGGGTGACCGTTACGATATATGTTTTTGACGTTTGTAAAAACAAATGAAATGCTTCATTGTATGTCATGTGCTTGCGTTTCAACCAATCCTGTCATTGTTATACTGAGAATAATGCTCTTGTGAATATTCCCGGCAATTTTCTCTGTAGCTTTTTTGTTTTTGTTGACAGATGTCAGATGTCAGATAGTTATCATCAACACAAGGTAAAATGAGTCAAAAAGATAGATTTTGTGACGTGCCTGATGATGAAATCAAAAAATAATCTAATTAAATACAACTCGAGAGTTCGATAAATTAGAAAATAATTCTCCAGTATCTTTCTCAAACTTGTCGCCATTTGGCAATAGCCACTCAAGCTCTACGGGCTTTCGTGGCTATTGCCTGGCAACAAGTTTTCGGAAGATCTGTCAAATTATTTTCAATTTATTCTCACTCTCTTGTTATATTATTACTGAGAATAAAGCTGTAGTGATTATTCCCAGGAATAATCGCTGTAGCTATTTTGTTTTTGTTGACAAATGCAGGATGTCAGATAGTTATCATCAACACAAGTAAAAAATTAGCAAAAATGCTAGATTTAGTGGCGTGCCTGATGATGAAATCAAAAATTAATCTAATTAAATATAACTCGAGAGTTCAATAAATTAGAAAATAATTCTCCAGTATCTTTCTCAAACTTGTTGCCATTTGGCAATAGCCTCTCAAGCCTGGAAACAGGTTTTCGAGAGATCTGTCAAATTATTTTCAATTTCTTCTAACTCTCTTGTTATGTTATTACTGAGATTTTTTTTTCCCTACAGAAAACTATGTACAGTGTATTTTTCTTGTGGTGCGGTTTACGTCACTATCTTCTATCTCTATATCTTCTATATCAACAGTGGGAGAAAGTGAGAAAGAAGATAGTGACGTAAACCACACCACAATAAAAATAAACTATATCTGTTATGCTCAAAACAATTGGGGTAAAATTCGCAAGAAAATTTCAATATTATAATAATGCATTTGTTGGAAGCCTATAATTTATGAGTATTTGCATGTGCTAGGGGTTAAGTTTGCGCATAATATATAATTCCTACATATCATTGAGACAAACGATTAAATCCCGCATAAAACAACTGCGTGGAGTAAACACGGCGAGCGTATTGCAAGTCCAATAACTGTAAGTCCGCATCGCCAGTCGTGACACATAATAATCCGGGTGCGCGGTAAGTCCGGAGTCGAGCGGCTCCGGGCATCTGCATGCCGGACGCCGGTCTCCGGAGACCGTCGAGCAGGCTTACGATGCGCAGCTGTCTGTTCCTTGTTTCACAAGCGACTTGATTCGCCGTTTACAAACGAGCGATTTGTGTTCGATCGCCTGTTTCAGTTCACGGCTTTTAGAGATTTTCCTGCGGACAACTTGCATTACACAAACATCACTTATTTATTCCATATTTCCAGTTGGTTGTTTGGCGTTCAATCGCTTCTTGGAAGAGGGAAATAATAAAGTTCCTAGCCCAAACACAATTTGCAAACATCTAAACATTTGCGAATTCTTTGCAAGCTCATTAAATGTTGACAACTTCGAATTCATAAAGTCATGTCTCGTTATTTTATGGGCTATAAAACGATTCAATCAACTCGGGTAATAATCTCTAGGCTCGCAAACGGAGCACAACAGTAGCTGACCAGACTTAATCAAGTGATCGTGAGTAAACATATGCCCGCGATATGTTTACACTCTAGATTGGCAGATAAGTGTGTCTATGTGCTTAACTATTGCTTCTGTAATTAGTGGGACAGTACTGTAACCCGAAAAATGATCACTTCTGATCCCTCCGAATAAATATCTCATAAAAACTATTTACTTAATTCTGAAAATGCAATGGTTTGGACATCCAGAGCAAATATCGAATGAAAGGTAGATGAAACTAATAAAAATTAAACTTAAAAAAAACTTAAAATAGTAATATTTTTTTATTACATTTCTTTATAATATGAGCGCTAAGAAACCCATTGCAGCAGAGCGCATCGTCAGATCTCTAATAATTTTCTAGATACGTCGATTTTTGGTATTTTTCGAAGTGCAACTTTAAGGGCCTGTAATTCAAAAACTACACGAGATATCTAAAAATTCTCTTCAGTTTAGCGTATCTGGTGCCTTATATAACAAATTAGCAAATTTTTAAAATTTTGAAATTTTTTTGTATTTTGTTCAAAATTTCGATCGGCGATAACTCGATAAATATTAAAAATACAGATTTGCAGTGTACACCAATCGATTTAGCTCGTCGAAATACATAAGTATGCAAAGTTTCATAAAAATGGCTTTACGGAATGAAAAGTTAGAGCAAAAAGCCTGTAAATGGCGTTTTTTGTCCAAAAAGTCAAGTGTAACCCCTTGACGTTTGGCCTGAATTTGGCCATTTTAAGCCTTTTTGCTCTAACATTTCAGCAGGTTGTCCGAATTTTCTGAAATTTTCAGGGTTTATGTATTTCATCGATCTGAATCGATTGGTGAACACTGCAAGTCTGTATCTTTCATATTTGTCGAGATATCTCAAATCGAAATTTTGAAAAAAATTCAAAAAAAATTCAAAATTATCAAAATTTGCTAATTTATTATAAATGGCACGAAAAACACAAAACTGGAGATATTTTTCGATATGTTGTATAGTTTTCGAGTTACAGTCCCTCAAAGTTGCTCTTCGGAAAATATAAAAAATCGTCATATCTCGAAAAATATTAGAGATATGACGATGCGCTCTGCAGCAATGGGATTCCTGGCGCGAATATTATAAAGAAATGTAATAAAAAAAATTTTACAATTTTAAGACATATTTGGGGAAATTTCCGTATTTTGAAAAATATTACAAATCGCCATATTTCGATAAATATAAGACATATTACGATGCGTACTACAGCAATGAGTTTATTCATGTTTAAATTATACATAAGTAATAAATTTCAAGTTAAGTTTGGAAGAGTATTTAATTTATTTTCTAGTAAACAATTTATTTGTATAAGAAAGTAGTGTGGCGCCCACACCAGATTTGTTTATATTTTGTTGTCATCAGACTCTAGAACAGTGTTTGTGGTATCAACCAATACCTTTAGGACAAATGTAGTAATTTTTGTTGATTCGTTATTATTTTAAATAATTAAGATGAAAATAAATTTATACAACAATTTTATTTTAGAGAGACTTAATTGGGCCAAATGATAAGATTCTGGGCCCGTAGGTATAGCCAATGCAGTGGTTACAAGTGCGGAGACAATTTAAACCGTGTGCTACTTTGTATACGTTTAAATAAATCCATCGTCAAATCTGCATCAGCGAAACAGTGCTACAGTCACCTGCATTGCAGGCTAGTGGCTAGAGTCCTCAGGGAGCAACATTGCAGTCGCAGCAATCTGGTCAAATTGAACTTGCCAACTAGAGACAATCCAAGAACGCGGGTGAAAATCCAACTAGAAACTTTGTTGGAGATATTCCAACTCGGGCCCTCCCTTGCCGACAAATAAAAGATAATATATCGGTACTTTGAATTTTTAATCTGTGAGCGCTTCGTAATATATGGATTTTCATATTACGGCGCTGACCGATTTATGCTCGTTGTGCACACGGCCGAGATGAAGATGTTTGCAAGCTGCGCCAGAACTTACGGTTTTACACGATTTTTATAGTGCACTCTTGGAATTATGCTCGGGAATATTTCCACATTATTAAAATTCGCCCTCGGGGCAATCAAATGCTATTTATTTTCTATAATGCACCTTTACGGTCTACCATAAAATGGAGATAACAGGCAATTGGAAACTGATCTTTATTGGACATCTTTAACTGTCTCTGGAATACTCCTATTTATTTAACGGTTATATGAACCCTTTCTCTTTATTTTTTAACCGATTTTTTTTATGTACGACCGTTGCTAAAAGTGGTCCTTTTAACGGTAGTAAGTTAAAAGTATCACTTTCTGACACTAGTGTTCAAAGTAATATAGCAAAGTGTTAAAGTATTTTAACCACAACGGTCAAATAATAAACCCATAATTCAACAGTTGTTTATTAATTAATGACCTTTGTTACTGTTCCTAATGAAATAATATTAACAGTTCGATGAGAAAAATCAAAATGTAATTTTATCCAGATAAAAAGCCAGAGACACTAATTTTCTCATTTTTCATACATTTATTTTCTTATCAAGCTTAAACTGTGGCTGAATAATTGGTTTTAAGATTGCTAAATGCCAAATCATTTCAAAATTTTGTTATAACAGTATGTATCCTAGTGATGGTTGCTTCAATTTGTCTATGTAGTTGTATTTATCAAAACAAAAATTCTATTTATCTTATAATTTCAAAACAAATATTTGACTAAATGTTGTGGATAAAGAATAGTACTCGTATTCGCTCGTGCTGCAAACTTCATTCATCTGAGTAATGGCATACATTACATGCCTATTGAATAAAATGCTATAAAACATATAAGTTCGATTTATGGTTTTCTTCAGCGCAATTTTCTGTGTGTGAAATATTGACGCTATCTATGACGGTTGTGTTACATGTCAAAAGAAATCAATTTGATACTAAATAGAGTAATTTATTTTAATTTGTTGTGCTCAATTGTAAATAAAATAAAGTTAAATGGAAGTAGCAACTGACAAGAGATTTCTATTTCATTGTCTAACCAGTGCAGTAATTCAATTCGCACTGTGATTATTCAAGTTATAATTGCACAGCTGACATTTTTCACTAGGGAAATAATTTTATTATTTATGATGACTGCAGCGTCGAGTTGGCTTTGCCTCAACTCATACTGTGTCATATGAAGAGATGACTTCTAAATATGCACGTAATTACACTGTTATGAGCAACTTATACCAAAGTAATTCTCAATACTTCCACTACTGAATTAATATTTCAAACTGTGAAATATACAACAAAGTTTGTAATTGTTAGTTAGGGTCGTTTTATGCATCTGTCGTGAAATATATGGAATTGATCTGGCTTTGTTTTAAAACAAAGACGAGTTATTAATTCAGACTTTCCTAGCACATGTTGCGGAAATTGTTCAACAATATTTAAAGCAGTTTTGTACATACATATTTACATACGCTGCATTCCACTCATTGGTGTAGCATAAAGGAAAGAGTGCAATTACATCAGTAGTAGAATATTTAAAATAAATATATTTGTTGAGACGGTTAGGACAACTTGAACGAATGTCGAATGAAAGGTTGCTAAAACTAATACATGGGAGTGAGATTGAAGGTGAACGATTGAGTGGGCATCCGAGGAATATGCGGTTGGGTATGATTGATGATTTATTCCATAAACGAATGATGAATGTGGATGAAAGAAAAGAAAATAATGCAGACCCAGATCAACATGGCTAAAAGTATTAGAAGATTAAAAGTTGTAGGAAATAAAAACTGACAAAGTAAAATAAAGGATGTGAAGATGCGGAGAAATTAACTACGCAGATTTAAAGAAAAAGAAACGCAGATTGATCCACAAAAACAAAAGAACCTAGAAAGGTGCATAACATCATACTATATCAACCAAACATTCCTATCCTGATACATCACTTTTTCCTCCTGCACATTATTTCATAAATCATACCTAACCACGTATTCCTCTGAACCATAACATTCGTTTGTCCTAAATCTCGCCCGCATATATTAGTTTCACCAACCTTTCATTCAATATCGCATTCATCTCTATCTCACATTCTTCGTACACCAACGTATGCTCACACATTCCTCTTAAATATTTTAAACATTTCAACACTCTATTATACACAGTTGAGCATCTGTAGATACATTCTCGTTTCGAGCAAATGTACCCAATGTACAAATTCATTCACTGAAATATTACAATCAGTCAGATTTGTATCTTTCAATTTATAAATGTATCTCGATTTTTTCGCGGTAAGCTCGCAATTCAATTCCGTCTGAATAAACTCCGGAAAAATTAAAGAAAGTGTTGGAGCTTTTCCGCACCTGTTAAAAGCTTTCAGGGATCAGAACTTGTGTCGTTTCTATACACGCCCAAACACAATTTCGGTAATAACGTTTTCACTTTCGTTTGGTACAAATTGCGCCAGACAAGAAAATCTTTAATACAAAATTTTTTCGACGTTATTTATATTCGTAATTTGAATGCCCCCTCGGTGAAAATCCCTCATGCACGGCAGTGTTCCCAGCGGGCTGTCTTATAATCTCACCTGTGCTTTCCGTACCTTATTAATTCTCCTACCACAAGAACTTCCTGTTTACAGGAAAAAGATATTAGCTCGTCGTCTCCTTTCTGCGCGGTTCTCCGTCTAAACGTACGCATCTTACAGGTAAATACACCGCTACATAGCTGCTACTGAATTACATGAAATTTGGAAATTTACCGGCGCGCGAAGCGTGCTTTCAATAAAGATTAAACTTTGCGGATGCTTAACATCAACGAAGATGAGATACCCGCTGTATTACAAAATATTATGAGGTTTTTGAACAACAAATAAAGTATTGTTCGTGCGGTGTTGTGCGTTTCTCCTGCGGGACTTGTTGATCCCGATGCCGCTGTCACATCTGCCGACGAGTGTCACATGTCAGCGTGCCACACGGCGGTGGCGACGACGCCGTTGCGCGGCGTCAACGTGTGTCGCGACGACTTAGATGACGCTGGGACACTCTACGATCTACCGGGAAATGTGTCGCGAAAAAAACTTTAGCCAGGACATTGTAACACAACCAGGAAAGAAACGAAGTTTTATTAAGGTTTATTTAATGAAAAAAATTAGGTTTGAAACATAAGCAGCTGTTTTTGATTAAATATATTTATATATTTAACTTTAAACCTTACAGACAGTCCAAAAACAGGTAAAGAAAGAAACAATGTCTTAAGAAATAAGTAAGAACATTGAATACAATATATTGTATAAATATTTATAGATGTGATCTAAAGTTCATGAAAACATACATTACGCAGATTGGCTATTGTACAATTAAATATATCACAAATATTGCTAATTCTATGGTAATTAGAACACATAATGAAAACTGGAGTCTTTTGTAACAAATTATTATTAGCTTTAGGGTTGTAAAATGTACTAACTTTACGAGACTCAATACGAGGGACTGAAAAATTAAGTTTAGCAACTAAGTAACTGCAGTCAATTTCATTATTTAAAAGTTTATATAAAAAAGATATGCTTTTTTTTGAGTGTCTGGTTTCAAGGGAATAAAAGTTAATAGTATCAAGCAATTCTTGATGACTACACCCTCTATCGGGATAAATATTATATTATTATATTATAAGTTCTGAACCACATATACTTTAAAAATTTCCTCTGTACCTTCTCAATTGCTAATATCGAGCCTTCGGAACGCGGATACCAAATTAACGAACAGTATTCTAAACTAGACCTCACTATAGGAGGGTAGTTCAAATATGACTCGAAATTTTATTCCCAGAACCTAGCGGCAATTCCACCTTAACGTTCAATGATGTGTTTATTACAGACGACTTGAAGAAATAAACGCGCAAGCAGAAAGGTGGAATTAAGAGGTAAGAAACATATTTTTAGTCAGAGGAGATTAATTCGCGTTGACAGCTTAGATTCTGAGAAACAGTGAACATTGAGGACAATTAATATACGAGGGAAGTTCAATATTAATCAGGAATTTTATACTCAGAACCAAACGAATGGTCCTAGCGGCAATTCCTTCGTAACATTCTTGCAATGGGGTATCTAAAAGGCGTGCATAATGTCATTGCCACTTCAATTGTTTTTATTTAGTAATTTTCAAAATGACGGAGCAGGCAGAATATAAATCCAAGGGATATTTTACATATACTTCAAGCCCAGAACGGGGAACCCATCTTATCAAAAACCCAGGTATTTCAATGGTAAGGAAAGCCAGACATTTCGAGTGGGGCAAATTTTTGATCGTAGTATCGGCTTTCTTTAAATTTCTTAAGCCATTCAAACACATGGCTTTTTTGATAAGGTAGATTCCCCATACTGAGTTTGAAGTATTTGCAAAATATCACTTGGTTTGATACCCTTATTCACAAGAAATCTATTTTGCGTTGCAAAACGGAAACATGAACTGCCTGCTTTATCTTTTTGACAATTACTGAATAAAAACAATTGAAGTGGCGATGACATTATGCACGCCTTCTAGATACCCCATTGCAAGAATGTTAAGAAGAAATTGCTCCTAGGGCCATTCGTATGGTTCTGAAAATAAAATTTCAGCTCAAATTTGAACTCCCCTCGTATGATACTAGATAAGAAAACAAAATACAGAAGAGCGACAATAATCCGGATTAATTGGGACCGGACCCCATCCGGATTTTCGAAAAGAACCAATAAAATACTTTTTGGGTGTCTTCAACGCAAAATATTAGCTGCAATCGGTCATCAATCACTGTGATGTTTAGAGAAGAAAGGCGGACAAATGAAACTATTCATTATTAATAAAATTTTATATGTTTTATTTAAAGAAAAAATAATGTATTGTACATTAAGTCTAAACTAAATATAAAAATCGAATCCGAATTATTGACGCACTACTGTATCCGTATTTTTAAAATCGATAAATTATTTGTAGTATATCACCTACCGAAATCTGCGTTAGCAGAGTGCCACACCCTTAATGGGTAAAAGGCGTGATGATATATTTATTTTTTATTTTTTTTTTTTTAGAAATTGATTAATAAAAACTTGGAAAAGGGGTACATGACGTAGTTTTGGTAAAAGACAGGTAGAGAATTATACAAGCAATGGCATCAAAAGCATAAATTGTACATTCGGAATAAAATGTTTACATAATAACATTCAACAAATAATATTGGGGTAAATTACTAATGGAATCATTTTAAAGAATTTCAAAACCCAATAAGGTACAAACAATTGAAAGCCGCAGTAAAGTATCCAACCAATGCGATAGCATCTAAAGTCTAAATCAAACTCCATCCCTGGACCGAAGCTAAAAAACTAATCACTTTAAAGAGGGCATTGTGCGCGTTCGGCAGTAAAGACACTTAAAAAATCCGCGCCGTTAAAAACTCCGTGTTGATTGAGTGGACTGGTTTCAAGCGCATTAGTCTCACCCCCGCACCCCTGCCGCCCACGAGCCGCCGCTGCCGCAGCCCACAGCCTCCAGTATTCGCGCATTAATCATCAAATGAATTTTTGTTCGGGACGTGCGAAATGGTACTCCTTTTCGCCCTTTTACGCCTAACAGGTACCAATTTCAAATCTCATTAGTATCTCGCCCGACGTATGGTGAGACTGAATACAGCTGGCCCGAAATTGCCATCGTAAAAGTGTATTCTATTTTTTACACACAACAAAATTTGATGTACATTTCTTAGAACGCAGCTACATAAATCCTAGAGCGGCTCTACAAAATTACTTGCTAAATTTTAAGAATGCAATAGACTTCTACTGTATTATACTAAAGGGATTATTTCTTTGATGTATAGAATATTAAACATACATATATACATAGATACAGAATAAGAATGAACTATGAAATAGAACAAGAGTTGGAAGGAGAAAATATATTGAAAAAGATCGAGCAACGGAGAAATTTGAAACTCACGGAAAATCCTCACTTAAAATTGTAATATTTTTTTATTACATTTCTTTATAATATAAGCGCTAAGAAACCCATTGCAGCAGAGCGCATCGTCAGATCTCTAATATTTTTGGAGATACGTCGGTTTTTGGTATTTTTCGAAGTGCAACTTTAAGGGCCTGTAATTCAAAAACTACACGAGATATCTAAAAATTCTCTCCAGTTTAACGTTTCTGGTAAGTTATATAACAAATTAGCAAATTTTTAAAATTTTGAAATTTTTTTGGATTTTTGTTCAAAATTTCGATCGGCGGTAACTCGACAAATATTATAGATACAGATTTGCAGTGTTCACCAATCTATTCAGCTCGTCGAAATACATAAGTATGCAAAGTTTCATAAAAATCGCTTTACACGATGAAAAGTTAGAGCAAAAAGCCTGAAAATGGCGTTTTTTGTCCAAAAAGTCAAGTGTTACCCTTTGACGTTTGGCCTGAATTTGGCCATTTTAAGACTTTTTGTTCTAACATTTCAACCGGTTGTCCAATTTTTCTGAAATTTTCAGGGTTTATGTATTTCGTCGAGCTGAATCGATTGGTGAATATTACAAGTATGTATCTTTCATATTTGTCGAGATATCTCAAATCGAAATTTTGAAAAAAAATTCGAAAAAATTTCAAAATTTTTAAATTTTACTAACTTATTATAAATGGCACGAAAGACACAAAATTGGAGATATTTTTCGAAATCTTATATAGTTTTCGAGTTACAGCCCCTCAAAGTTGCTCTTCGGAAAATATAAAAAATCGTCATATCTCGAAAAATATTAGAGATATGACGATGTGCTCTGCTGCGATGGGTTTCCTGGCGCGAATATTATAAAGAAATGTAATAAAAAAATTTTACAATTTTAAGTCATATTTGGGGAAATTTTGAAAAATATTACAAATCGCCATATTTCGATAAATATAAGACATATTACGATGCGTACTACAGCAATGAGTTTATCCATGTTTAAATTATAGATAAGGAATAAATTTGAAGTATTTAATTTATTTTCTAGTAAACAATTTATTTGTATAAGAAAGTACACACTACTGCCCACACCAGATTTTTAGAAATAATTTATTGAATCGAATGAGAAGAGCATCTGCGATTATTGAAAGCCATAAAATTTAATGTAGCAAACACGAAAGTAGTTTTTTATAGAACAGCAAAAGCGTCAGAATCATGTTCACCTGGCGGCCAAATCATGAAGCACATACAGCATGGCGTGCCACAAACACCCTAACGCACTTTAGTATCAAACGCGCTATATAAATAATTTACGAAGAGCATTTTTGTGAAATATACAGCGGGTTCCAGCAACGGCGACACTGCTGTATAATTTCGTAATTTTTTAACTTGGATTGTTCTGGACCGCACACCCGCTAACATCATAACGTTGTGTATAATTTTGACATAAACTGAAAGTTGACAAATGGCGGACATTTGTTATATTTTAAGTTCCGTTAAATCGTATATTAAAACGAAATAAAAACGCCGAGCAGATTATTCAGACATGCAGTGATTTTTAATTTTGTCGCGTCCAATTTGTAATTTTAATTTTACTCGGGATGCGCATTTGCTATTATGATTTGAAAATACAGAAACAATATTTAAGTAGTTTTTGACATGAAAATGTTGCATATTCCAGAATTTCTTTTTCCAACGGAAAAGCGAGCTTGGGTCCTCGTTAGTGTTGACAGTTGCAAATTGACGTTCCAATGAAATTATCCCAAAAAATGTCTTCATAAAGAGTTAATATTATACTGGATGTTCTCAAAATTTAATTACCATGTACATTTCAATTTATAATAGATTTCAAAATTGCACAAATCCATTTATAAAATGTTTTATTTTTCGCAATAAATAAAAACAAAATGTATACCGTAATGTCTGTGATGTCTAGATGAGCTAGTAGAGTTATTCAAAATGAAGTCAAAGGCATAGAGGTAATTCAGGGAGCTCCCTGTATAAAGACTGAATTTCATTACTGAATAAAGCTGGTTCTTTGTGAAATTACGTTAGTCTGTGACGAGTAAACAAACCGGACCGTTTTCATATAAACGAAGTCAATTAGACTCTGTAAAAAATCTCATCGGAAAAACTAAAATTTTGTGGACCTCTACAGAGCCTCACTAGCCCAATAACCCCTTCAAAACACCCGCGAAATTGTTAATAAATAATATTAACTAAGGGCCGGTATTTTAAACTTCGATAAACTAGAGAATACATTTATGACTGGATGCGATATTTTTTTTTTATTCCACTGATAAATTTATTCTATAGTTTATCGGAGATTAGATATACAAGCCCTAAATAAAATAATATGATCAAGTAGGAAAATTTAAATAATTAGATATTATGCTAATATGACATAATTGTTGAAATATTTTTTTCTTCCAACAATAATTTAAAACAGAAAGATAATTAATGTAAATAGGGATTTTCGCGTAACTAAAAATTATTTAAAAAAAACAAGAATTTAACTAAAGATACAAAAATTAAAATTTACCGAATGGTAACCAATAACAATAACTATGACAAGAAATGTTGAATAAGATTTTACAATATTAAAACGATAAATAATTAGAATAATATTAGATATATATATATCAGAAAAATAATATAGGATATCAATGCCCTTTGAAATAGAACAAGATTTCTAAGAGTTGGAAGGAGAATACAGTGAAAAAGATTAAGTAACAGAGAGTCAGTAAGGAGAGCAGAAGAAAAAGATGCAATTAAAACAGTAGAAGAATAGAAACAAGGAGGAAGAAATAAACGAGGCACACCCAGATCAACATGTCTAACGGAAGTAGAAAATTCAAAAGCAGCAATTAAAATAAAAGATAATGACAACGATTTAATAAAAAATGACCTTCACTACACTAAAGGAAGTAGAAGAATTCTAGAAGAATTAAAAACTGGCGAAGTTAAACAAAAGATAGGAAGTTGTGAAGAAACTTAACTGCAATGATCAAAGAAAAAGAAACTGAAATTGATCCATTCCAACAAAAGGATCTTAATGTATGAATAAGTACTGAAATATAAAAACACTGGAATAAGCACCTGTATATTTTACGAAAGAGAAAATACTCTTCTTTGTCTAACACTGGTTTATAAAACGATTGCTATGTAAAAACATTGTACAACAAAGCCAGAAAGTAGCTCTCTCTTGACTCATATATCCAACATCAGTGAGCGTTCCAGTATTATAACATTTCAATGTAGATTAGTGACTGCGAGGAAAAGAAGTGCAAAAATATAAAGTGAAAATGTCAGAAATGTTTGTTGAATAATACGAAGAAATTGCTAAATAAATTTGAAATATTTCCAGTACGGTGCTGTGTCGCGAGAGATCTATGAGCGAGAGGAAATAATCTAGAAAAGGAGATAAAAAACCTTTTAAGATTAATGGACATATAACGAAGAAGTAATTAAATGTGTTAAGAATATTTAGATGCCGGCATTTTACGATCCAAGGCGTTAATGAAGAATTTTATACCACACAAAATAGTTTTAATTATACTTTAGTTTTAGTTTACTCAATTGACTTTAACAGTTTTCCATTTAACTAAAAACTATTTATCTGACACTTCCATCTCATTGATAATTTAATTATAACAATTATTATTGCAACACAAAATTCTATAGCAATTGAAACATTTCTTCGCCAACTGAATCATTTCAGTGGTGATTCCGGGCTTAAATGGAACGAAGGACGGGGAATGGAGTTTAAGGGAAGGGGAAGGGAGACTTCAACTTCATTCTGTGTAATTTAATGAATGTAAAGGTTTTAAAATCTGCATATCATTGAGGGATATTGCGTCGACCGCAGACTCGCAGTCGGCAAAATTGAAATCAGCTGAATATGAATCATAACCGAGCGAAAATCGAGGAGAAGAACATTGCGGACAGCGCAGAGGGGGACTCAGCAAAATTGCAATGTAACGAAACATTCATTTTTGATAGAAAAGATCTCCTCTTATCATGTTCATTTATAAATTATTAAGACTTTTGAATAAAGTTCTATAATAGATATTTAAGTAACAAATTATAATTTAGGGTTTTATACTCAAGACAGTTTTTGTTTCTCCTTCAATTTGTTTATTATTATTTATTAAAAAAAAAAAAATTACAATTTAAAATTTTACATCTTTATGATTTTAATTTGCTATTATGGAAAAAATCATTTAAGTATATTAAAAGCTGAGGAATTACGTTTGAGGACAATGTCGAAAGAATTTTGTGAGAAAAGCTTTTGTTTGGCTACTAAGTACTGTTTATTATTATTTATTTTGAAAAAAAGTCTGCAATTTAACATTTTACCTCTCAAACTTTCTGACCTGTTATTATGGAAAGAATCATTCGAATAATTTCAAAAGCTGAGGAATTACTTTTGACTAAAATGTCGAAAGAATTTTATGATGAAACCTTTTGTTTGGCTACCAAGTTATTCATTGTTTATTATTATTTATTTTGAAAACAAAATCTGCAATTTAATATTTTATTTCACAATCATTCTGACCTGTTATTAAGGAAAGTATCATTCGAATAATTTGAAAAGCTAAGGAATTACTTTTGACTACAATGTCGAAAGAATTTTATGATGAAACCTTGTGTTTGGCTACCAAATTATTCATTGTTTATTATTATTTATTAAATTTAACATTTTACCTCTCAAACTTTCTGATCTGTTATTATGGAAAAAATCATTCGAATAATATCAAAGGCTAAGGAATTACTTTTGACGATATTGTTGAAAGAATTTTATGAAGAAACATGCAACTCATATAAAAGATGTTCTGTAAAAAAGAAATAATAACTGTTTTTATAATAGGGCTTTTTACTTTATCATTATGGGCTAGTACATAAAGAGTCGCTTTATGTCCGTTGGACAATATCATAAACAAGTGATTATAACACAGTTGAACATAAACAGAATTTTATTGAAAAGATTTTATACAATTTACTACGAATTCTGTAAGTGTTTTAACTTATTACTTTATTTTTATTTTTTTATCGAACGCTACAAAATAAACACAGTTCACAATATGGTCGAGCACTGTTCTGCAATTGCAGATCTACGGTGTAATAGCGTGCCTGAATACTGAATAATCCCGGTTCAGATAAAAAATGATTAATTTTTATAAAGTGATTTAAAGAAGCCGGCGTTGAAGCTCTTAAAATAATTCAGCGGTTGATCATAAACCAAGGGTAGTTAACCACCCTTCATCGCATCATCCCTTGCGAGAAATATTCACCCTCTCTCTTAGTCTCTATGCAAATCACACATTTATCATTAGTCTACCATAGCAACCAAACCAGCGACTGTCTCTTGTCCGTTCGTTGACACACGCGAAAAAATTGTTTGCTGGTGACACCACCAGGGGTACTTCACCCGCCACCCCTCTGAGCAGCTGAGTAAATGAGCGATCACTGAGGCGGCTGGGTTATTTTTTAATACATTGTCACTCTAAGGGGGAGGAGGGAGTTTTTTTTTACTAGAGAGTGAAAAATTAACTGTTTGCATTTAGCTCATTGTTGGCAAACGTTATTGCATTTGACGTGTAAATGTTTTGTACGGCTTTTGTTTTGCTTTTTGTTTTGGTTTTGTTTGATGTTTTGATGTTCAACTGTTTAAACTTTAAACTGTTACGAAAATCGGGAAAAGTTGGTTCTGCAATTGTTTACACCGACACATTTAGCGCTAAATTACTAGGTATGTAATTAGTAGTGGAATGGAACACTCGAATTTTGTAAAGCACACCCAATACTGCCTAAAGCATGTACGTATCGACCGTATTCATTTCTTGTGAATTCATTTTGGAAAAACCTTTGGTATAGGACATACATACAAAACGTCATGCTATATCCCACTCTGTGGGATAGCACGAACCCTGAAATACCGTCAACCAACAATCAATCTCCTCCAAACATTCCTATCCCGACACACCATTTTCGTTTGTTCACATTTATAGTGTGATAAAAAAATGAATCATGCTAAAATTCGGTAGTGAGTTTTAAATGGACAGGCACTTTCTAAGGTCCCTAGAATATTTTTGTGATATTGTCTGTGATGGAATAAATAGTTCCATAGTAACGTATCAAACTATGAATCATAAGAGCCTTGGATCGAGCCTCACACACGACAAATTTTCAAAATTTCAAAAATTTTCGCCACATAAAATTAACCTTGTGGTTTCTCTAATACTACCATCCTCGGAGGTTATGATTTGACGGCTGGTAACTGCACTTCATGCGCAAATATATATCATAATATATATTTTTTGACGTTTCTTAAAACGAATGAAATGTTTAATTGTAGGTCACGTGTCTGCGTTTTAACCAATCCTGTCATTATTATCCTGAGAATATAGCTCTAGTGATTATTCCAGGGAATAATTTCTGTAGCATTTTTGTATTTGTTGACAAATGTAATATGTCAGATAGTTATCATCAACACAAGTAAAAAATGAGCAAAAAAGATAGATTTAGTAGCGTGCCTGATGATGAAATAAAAAAATAATTTAATTAAATATAACTCGAGAGTTCGATAAATTTGAAAATAATTTTCCAGTATCTTTCTCAAAATTATTGCCTGGCAACAAGTTTTCGAAAAATCTGTCAAATTATTTTCAATTTATTCTCATTCTCTTTTTATATTATTACTGAGATCTGCTTTGAGCAGAGTGCCACACCCAATATGTTTGTGTCATCTGAACTGAACTAGTAGCAACCACTGAAATGTAATAATACTGGAACGCTAACTGACGTTGAAAATACAAGCCGAGGGATCATCTGACATTGTTTTAACATAGCAACCGCTCAACAAACAAGTGTTAAACAAATAAGGATTGTTTTTCGTTTTCATAAAAATTTACAAGTTAGCGTTCCAGTATTACTACATGTCAGTGGTAGCCAAGAGAAGTCGCTTAAATAAATGGTATTATTAATGGCTTCAAAAACCTATGTCAAATTGTACAATTACCAAAGTATGGGACAGCTGAAGATTTCAAGACAGTCCTGATTAAATGCAAAACAACAAACAACAAAAAAACAAAACACTAAAAACAAGATCGAGTCGTGAGGCTCTGAATATCATTAACCTGAAAACAGAGATCGCAGCCCGACACAAATAAAAATTGAATTCATGTTCGTAGCGGTTGTATCATTGAGATTCGCGTCATCTTTTTAAAAGCCGAATCCGGAGTCTGATTCCGGGTTATTAATGACTCCGGCGCGCAGTACGGGCAGCCGTGACGTCAGTAATGGAAGCAGCTATTCCGAAAGCTTATTATGCCAATCAAGATGCGACGTTGCCAGATAACGCCGTATTCCGTCCAATTTATATGAGTTGACAATAAAATACGATAGAGTTTGCACGCAACCCACACCCGTCGATCCAAGCTGCCTGCGAGCGGATCTCTGACGTACATCGCGATTTCATAAATTATTGGTTAATTTATTATTTAGTTTTTGACCTCGTCAAAGGGAATCATTCTTAATTATAGCACTGTTATATGGATCGATTTCGCCTACACATAAAAATAATTGCTTTTTGCTTAAAACAAATTACAAGAAACTATGCGAAAAATTAGTTTATATATTTACGGTACCTAGCGTTTTTCTTTGGCTGTACTGTATTTTTAGCTCAGATTTATTAAATATTTATTGACTGCACAACCAGAAATTATTTTCAATTTAGAAGACAGATCAATATATAGCAATTTAAATGAAACAATCACAGACATAAATATGATATATTTTTTCTACTTCTGTATAAATATTTTTTTGAGTAATTATAGTACCCATAATTCACTCTTTTCGGCGAATCACAGAGCCAGAAATCCACAATTCACGTTTATTTTAAAGACGTGATGTGTATCACAAAGCAAAGGCAATCTGACATGCAGTCAGTTGTCATTGTGTATTTTGATGTTGGCGTTTTTAAACGTGTGTTTTCAATCGATTTCGATCAATTTCAATAGTATATTGTACAACGAGCATGGAATGGTACTCATTTCCTACGAGTATGCAAATCATACGAGTACGAAATGGACATTCTATGCGAGTTGTACACTATACTTTTTCTACGACCACGAAATTATTTCCTAATTAATTTAATTTTAATAATAAATTTGACCCGCTTTCACCATTACAATATTTGACAATTCTAAATAAGTATCCTAGCAATGGCACCTGTATTTAAATGAGCTGTCCTGTATTGAAATACTCACAAAACAAATTCATTTCGCACGATGCTTGCAATATACCTCATATCCCTAGCAACAACAAAAATACAATGAACATATTTCTAAGTGGTCGTAGAAAAAAGTTATTTCCAAATTTACTGGAGTATAAAAAGTATAGTATTTCAGTATTATATTCAGGATTATGGTCATTAGCCTTCGGCTCGTGACACAAATTTCATCTTCGTGAATAATGACTGTCATAATCCTCCATATAGGTACTACTTATTTTGTCTTTAATTTTTCGGTAGCATTTTTGAATCGTTCAAGTAGTGCCCCTATCTGATGGTGCTCTAATTTTTACGGACGGCGTATCGTATCATCGCGATTTTAAAATTTGTGAAGTAAAATTTGTAGCTATTAGTATTAGACATCTTTTTTATTATTACTCAATTATTTCTTAAGATATGCCCATATATTTCTACTTTTGCCAAGGTACAAAAATGATGCTGAAACCTTTTGTATGAAACCCTGGGTCACCCACTAATATTGCGACCATTTAGTCAGGACTGCCTAATTGCCAAAAGTAGCAACAACATTTTAGTTACCCGACAAATACTAGTAAATATAAAACAACATTAATTTCTCAATATAACATTAAATTGTATAGATGACTAACCTCTTCCCCGCAGTCCTCTCGCCATCAGCATTATCTCCCCGGACTGCTTGATGGAATGTCAATCAAATTGCCCACTTCTGTCTCACTATAAATGTTTTAAAATATATCACTGTAAACAATAGGTAATACCCAACACTACACGCACTAAATACACTTGAAATTACGCACAATACACACATTAGAAATATTTAAATGACACAACGTTTTTAAACACTCGATCACTTCAATGTCACGCACTGCACTACAATACTATTGAGGAGATACAAATTTATTAAAACGAGAATTGGTGCACTAACTTGTTTGATTACGAATGCGCGCAGAAACGAGCTAATGCCAACATTTGTTGTTTAAAGATAAAATGTTTAGGTACAGTGCTACCAAGCGGAATACTGTCTCGCCCGAAAAAAATAATATTTTATAAAAAAATCATACATATTGTAAACTACCCCTAAAATATAAATACGTTACTAGTATAAATTAATTTACTAGATATACCACAAGGCATATAATAAATATACGAGAGGTATTTACAAATATAATCGGATTAGTAGTATAACAGATATATTTGTAACAAGTACATAAGGGTTTTATGGACGAGGCACATAAAAGGGCGACTCAATAAAACACTATTATGTACTTGTATATAATATTTAATGTTTGACTCCATTGTAGATTATTTTCCATGGCTTAAAATGACAATTATAATTTTGAAGAGTGCTGTTTTGTTATCAAATTGTTGTGAAAATATTGTCATTTCACATCTAAATTATTCTAACCTATTATTATGGAAGAAATCATTCAATGAACATCAAAATAATGCTTCTAATTCTGGAATTAATACTTGCCTAATAAATTAATGATTTTATTGTCATTTATTTTGATTATTTCACTCATTACAAATTTGACCAAACAAAATGTCTCATTTTCCATTGTTGTGCATTTTAGATAAGTGATTAAACAGCACCATACTGTTTTATCGCGAGTAAATTGAAGCTTTATATGACAAGTAAAAAGAAAAACAAACAAGTTGCTATAGTTACAATATTACAACAAATTTTCATGGTGCGTTTTGTTTATGTGTTTACCGATTTATTTATGTGAAAATGTGACAAAATCAACGTTTTAATACAATTTCTTCGGCAAAATTATCGTTTATACTATGAATTCATGAAATATTCTTGATATATAGGTGTCCCTCGTGCTAAAGAATTGAATCGATTAAATTTAATGTCTAGCTTATTCATAAAAGTTTGTTTTAAAAAAAAATAATTTCAGATAAAATAAATTTAAATAAATTAATAAACAACGCAGAAATTTGCAATGAAGTGTCATTGCTAATAAGCAAAAAAAAAAAATGAATTAAACATCCAACAGATGACGATAGGATATTTGAAACAATAAGATAAATAATTTATTTCAACACAACAAAAACATCATTTTGAACTGAATTCGCCCAGAATCACACTCTGCTTTACATTTCAGAGATTTCCACGCCTGTTCAGCGCACGAATATATTACAGCATCTTCAGAAACCTTCAGTTGTGTATTTAGGCTTCGTTTAAAACTGTCATTGCTATTAATAATTAAAAAAAGGATTTGAATATGTTTATATATAATTAATTCAATACAACTTTTGACAATCTCGTCTTAAAAAGATTTTTAAATGAGTGATGTGAAATAAATGATTTTAAATCATATCGATTCAAATTTCAAATTAAACGCATTGCGCCGAATCCAAATTATTGATTTTTCGAAAAATTAATCTTCAATGCGCATGATGACATTGAACAAAATTGTTATAACAAAGGCAGGTTACACACTTGACAGTTTTTTTCTACTGTTGTAAAATGATCGCTACGTAAAGATTTTGACGTGTTTACACATTTAGCGATAAAGTGGCCGCCATTTATTAGCGGTAGAAGTGCAGCCGCTTAAAGGTTTGCCCTAAGGAAGTGACTTCTTGCTGAAAAAACGGCCAGTGTGTATCCTGCCTTACTTTTTACTATTTTGTTAATTTTTTAGCGTGGTAGCTGGCGCCATCTACGAAATTGCTTCAGACGTCATCCAGAACTATAAACTATAATTGAAAGAACCTAATACGTTTCAAATTTGTTGGAAACAGATTTTCATAATTTATTGCTATACTACTCATTTTGCAGTAAAATTTTATTGACATTAATTGTTTATTATTTAATTCTTAGCAGGTTTTATTTGAACTATTTCACGATTAGGCGAGGAAAAAAATCACCGCAAAAGTTCAGCCAACAACACCAGTGCTCGGACGCGGGGCTCTCAGACATTCGGCGCATAGAATTTGCGGGCTCAAATAATTTCATCTGAACTATTTTTTAACGCATATAATTAAGCATTTACTAAAAACATATCAGTAAAAATTACTATTTATTTGTAAACTTGTGATATTTATGTAAATCAAAAAAAAAATATATTTATTAAATTTAGTTTATAAGTGCTTATAGAATAAAACACATTTTACAAATAATTTTTAAATACATAAATTATTCCTCTTTTTTTCAATTTGAATAAGTAGGTATTGAGTAAAATGGGATTTTAGAAAATAAGAATACATATTTAGTTTACAAATTTCTTTATTTTGTAATCTGAAAATATAATTGGTGTAAGGGATACTAGAAAGTAAAAATACATAATTATTGGTACATAGTTTATTTTATTGTATTAACTAATGTATATACAATTTTTGATGTTTGTATTTACAACATTTCAATTCCTGCATTGACTAGAGAGAGAAGGCTGACCTCACCCCCGGAAATTCCTCCCTTAGCCCTCCAGGAAAACTCCCGGCAAAACCTGAAGTAGGGGTGCGGCTTCATCGCTGCTGCAACTGTATCTGTAAACACACAAAAGAAAATTAGAAACAATCAAAATAAATATTTGAATAATATAAATTATATTTTTCTTAAAAAATAATCAGAACTTAAACATGAAATGAAAATTGTGATTATTTTTTTTTAATAAAATTAATTTTCTTACATCGTAGTTACTGGCAGCGGGCGTCGGTCCTGATGAATTTGTTGCCGGAGGGTTTTTGAGCCCTCCAGGTGTAGATGCTGATGTTGATGATGCAGGCTCCGAAGACGATGAATAAAAAATGAGCTTTATATCGCACTACCTCAGCTAAAGCTGGGTACCTTTGACCTGCTTAAAGCTAGGCGCGGACGACAGCCCAGATGGTCGGGGTGAGATGATGAAGGCTCCGGTGATGTTGTCCACGAGTCCCTATAAACATAAAAACAATGTATTAGATAAAAGAATAACTGTAAACCTGAAAAAAACATACATTTGTTAGGAGAAAATATATGTTGTCCACCTGTTCCTATAAACATAAAAACAATGTATTAGATAAAAGAATAATTGTTAACCTGAAAAAAACATACATGTTGTGATTAGGAAATATTTGTTGATGTTTGATGATATCTGTAACATAAACTCAAAATACAAGGCAGTAAATTGTACAAGAGAACAAGTTATGGTCATCATTCAGCACACACCATTCATTCCACAGCACACCATTCATCCCACAGCACACCCCCATCTTCAATGTTGGCTTCAATGATGGTTTCAATGATGGTTTCAATGATGGTTTCATATCTTGCCTGTCTAACCCTACCTAACAGTTTCCGAACTGTAGCTAACTTACAATCTAGGGCGCAAATGACTCTACGACAACAACCGGGGTGTGTTGTCAATTAGCAAAACGTTACACTTTGCCGGTGTACGCCCCTCCCATGGAGGAAATACGCCTAGTTACGCGGGTGCATTACGGGGCTTGGCGACTATACTATTGGCACAATAGTTTTCATCACGGCGTGACTCACGCACCTCTTGAAGCCTCGCAATGGGAACAAAGGACTACTCTACGCCTATTGAACAATAGTATGAAGCCTTACACCCCTACGATAACACACACGTCGCGGTGCACCGGCACATCCCGGACCGACAACATCTACAGAGAATTTTGACAAAACTCGCCTTTTTAATTTTTTTTCGAAGATCTAGGTTGAACCTCACGTAGAGGCAATTCTCTGAGATGCTTTGCGCCCTTTCCGCGATCCCTCCACCCAGCGGATCAACTTTCGCGGCCTGAATTAGATATGATGGCCTTCTAAGAAGGCAGAATACGCGACGCGACTTTGCTCTGAGACGAACGAGTGGCGAGTGAACGAACAAATTGTAAAGGAATTCCAAACAGCTATTTTTATCGCGCTGCTGTGGTACTACACTCTACGTTCACTTGTATTCCTTCAATATGTTAGAAAGAGACGATTGTACAGAAAACATCCGTCTCCACTAACAACAGCTTATTTTTATTTTAGCTGGCCACTAATTTATCCTGTTGAAGCGACGATGCAATCTTATTAAATACTAATTAGGCCTAATAGATTTGACCTGAATTATGAAATTTAAAATTAAAATAGAATAAAACGTTAAAAATATATTTGCTGTATTCAGTGTTTTCAAAAAGTAAATAATTGTTTACTAAAATACAATATTATTTGACGTTGAATATTATTAAATATTTATAGATTATCATTTTAATTTTCATATGATAACTAATACAAAATAATTGCAATACACGTCAATCACCTAAAATACATTTCTTGTAAAACCTAAAATTTTAAATGTCTTTTTAAAGATCATTTGATTTTTTAACACAAACTAAACAATGAGTTTGGCTTCAAAAACCAAACAATATTCCAACAGCGAGCAGAATTATTCAGATTCACTAAAGATAATTAAATTAAATCGTCCGTACGCACCACTGAGTTGCATAGACCATTTTTAAAACAAATAATAATGTAAATATTATAGGGAATACATTTATTATAAGGGGTGGAAAACTAGAGCAATATTCTTTTAATATGCACAAGTCTCAAGGGTTGAAAACTAAAAATTACACTAGACACAGATATAACAACTACACCCCTGGATTTAGGGTAGTTTTTAATCCAAATATCTAAAATTGTTTTGATATTTATTGAGGGATATTTTGTGAGTAGTTCTTAAAATCCCAATACGCTACCTAAACTCGATCCGCGGCTAAATAAATTAATCATCACTGTAATACAAATACATTTTGCTTTTAAATATATTCAAATTAAATTTGAAATTAAAATATGAAGCAAGAGTTGTTATTTATATATTCTAATCTCAAATGACTTTCTAGAACAAAAAATATTTTTGCACACAATATAAGATACATGTAATGCGAATACAGCTGTTTTGTTACTATTTTAATGAATTTGTATTAAAAACTAGATGTTTTAGAGCCAGTTGAGCTAGTATTCAAATTTGAAACATGAAATTAATTCATATCGCGCCAAACACAGACAAAATAAGTAATATTCAAACGATACACCAACATACGTTTTGAATTTAAACTCATATGAAATGTAGAAATATATTTATATTTATACATTTTATTTAAGGCCTTATGTTAAGTACTCGCTAATTATCTTAGTGCTTAATGGACTAGAACTGTACATTGTTTTTTAAACTAAAATTTGATTGATTATGCTTAAGAACTGCAATTGTAGAACTGTAGTTTGCCCAATACAACAATCAAAATAAAATTAACTTAAATATGTATATAGGAATTTTAAAATGTCTGCGTGAATACGTTCTTATGTTACTTTTAACACTAATATCAGAAACTGGCACTTTCAACTTGCTAAGCAAACATTAAAAGGGCCACTTTTAACAACGATCGTAGATAAATTTGGTTTCTTTCCGTTTGAAAATCCTCCTCGCCTGAGATAGGCCAATGGAAAGCAGAGTTCTACATCGGTGTGTGAAGGAGACAAAAACGATACACTCAATTAAATTTAGATGAGATTCCGAGATCGTATGAAATTAAAATGGATCAGAATTTATTAGCTTTCATTCTGAATTGAGTACCGTTGTCAAAACGGCACAGTGAATCGTGTCTCGGGCAGAGTAACGCTTTATGAATATCTCATTCAAATTGATGTCACCTGCTTTGGATCCTGAGATGGCTGTGCTCTTTCTCACTTTTGTTTGAAGCGGAGGAATATTTGTTAGCGGTGTATGTATATATCCTTTGATGTTCATTTACTTTTATTGTTCATAATAGTTTCAATTAAATTTGTATGTTAGTATTTCAGAAAATATAGATTTTATGAACAGGCAAATCAGCGAAAAATATTATTGTTTTAAAAGCTGGAACTTTCCAATAAATGGTACTACAATTTGTGGTACATATTGTAATATAATTAGGTAATAACTAATCCATATTTAATTTAATTATATTAAGATCATATTTGACATTTCGTTATAAAATTGATTATTTAAAGTATCGCTGCTCCAAAAAGAGCCGATATTTCCATCTACGAATAAAGTATCGAATAAATGAAAATTGTCGCATCGAAATCAGAGCTCAAATGATACTTATTGTTCTAGTTGTCATTTTTTTATGCGTATTTTTTTTATTTATTGGAGGAATAACTTATTCGGAAGTTTATTCGTAGATGGAAAGACAAGCCCTAAGAAAAACATAAATATCTCTGGAACAATAGTTATTTACTTTACAATTGGGCAAAGTAAAATTATCACACTCATCCTTCGGCTTCGTGTGCTAAAATTTATCTCGTGGGTAATTCCATTTTGCCCACTTGTGAAGTATAACGTTTTATCCAACGCCTCGTAATAAATGAAAAATTTATTAAAGAAATATTATTTGACAGTGACACATGCTTTAAATTAATTAAATTAAAATGTCAATCGAAGTTACCAAGGTGTTGTGTGTTATTTTTATTGTTATAAATAAAAAAATACTTACTAGTGACTTTTCTCAAAATTATTCCCACTAGTGTGTAATCTGTTACTTTCCTTGTTTAAAATCGCCATAGTTATAGAGCATTTATTGAGAGGTGTTGGATAAAGAATTTATATAGACAATTACTTAAATGAACTTGGGACAACCTATATAATTTCTTACAAGAATTATACAACTACAGAGAGAAATGTATGATTTTTTTCTTGATGAATAAAATCGAAGCACGAGGCGTAGAGGAGGAAAATACATTTTTGCCGTTGAAATAAAATTAACTGATTCTGTTAAGAATTTAGTATATTAAAAAGCAAGTTTCTTTTCCGGTTGAAAAATCTTACATTACACACCCAAGGTTGAGAAGATGATTATTATTGACTCAGCACCAATATTTACAACTTGAATTATTAACCTAGGTTAATTATTCTTATAACAGCAATAGTCATTAAACTATAATTTACTGAGATATTTTGAAACAACTTGATAGCGCTACAAGTAAACTACCACTTCCGGTTATTGGACCAAAAAGTATTCAGCTTTTCCCTATTGCCAAACACAAAATATCAAAATTTTCAGTTTAGTAGTTTTTGAGAAACAGTAACTCCAGAGATCCACACAGACACACACAGACATCATCGGAAAACTACTGAAATCGTATTTATTTATTTATTTATTTATTTATGAAGGAAATCAACAGTACAAAAGAACCAATAACAGATTTCCACAAATTATACTCATTTTGACAATTTGACAAATTGTTTACAAAATATACATCAAGTTACATGCATAAACATTAAGTGCAATATAATTTAACAAATATATAATTAGAAAAAGAATGATGAATTTAAAATTACATAGCTTACAAGAAATGAATATATCAAAGTAACAAGGACTTAACTCTAGTCAAAGAAAGATGAAATACATCAACCTGCTTAAATTTAGAATTATACATGGCTAAAATTCTGTTCTGTTCTGGAATTTTTGTAATTGTTTGTATTATGAGCGGATATATAAAACAAATCTGTAGATCTCGAAAATTTACTGGGTATATAGAAATTAATGTAGGGTAATATGCAGTCAGGGAAGACTAAGTTGTTCTAAATTTTGTACAAAAATATTAGATCTATATTAATTCTTCTATTTTCCAAAGTTGACAATTTAGAATATAGTAATCGCAATGAATAATCATCTAGTAGGAGGTTAAATTTGAAATTTAAATATCTTAAAAATTTCTTTTGTACATTTTCCAACAACTCAATATTTCGACTGTAACATGGATTCCAAACAGTAGAACAGTATTCCAACTTAGATTTTATCAATGAGTTATACAAGCAAATAATAGAAAATGGATCCTTAAAATATTTACATTGTCTGATGATAAATCCCAGAATTTTGTGTGATTCTTTAATTAAAGTATCATGGTGTAAATTAAAAAGCAATTTCGAGTCAAAAATTATTCCAAGATCTCTTGCATTTTCTTTTATTATTAACTTAGTGTCATGTATGGTGTAATTATATGTGATTTTCGTACGATTTCTTGTAAAATTGACAACAAAACATTTGGAAGCATTTAAAGACAATTGATTGAGGTCACAATATTCTAGGGATATATCATGATTCTTATACCTCCCTTACAGATATGTGACGGGAGGTAAGAAACCATGTATACCGAAGGTAAAAGTAATAAGAATTTTAGGAACCAATACCATGGATGAAGATGGGTGTAGGAAGAAAACAAGAAGCAATCTTTGTTTCTCATTGTAAGGAAGATAATAATTACGGGGAAAGTTAATTAAAAAATCTCGTAAAACAAGTAAGTGCGGAGAAGTATCAGCCACGAAGACGACTGAAAATATTCAGTTTTTATGACGACGCATTAAATTCGCAATCTTCAGTCGGGTAAAGACACAGCAAGGACATTAACGATTAATGTACGATTTATCTTATCAAGGACTGTGACTAAGATTCCCTTTGATTTACTGAGGAAATAACTTTTTATTTGCAATAAAATTATCAATAAAGTTTCTTTTATTGTGGACTATTCTCCCAGAAAATTGTTATTCGCAGAAACAACGGGCTCTTTGTATTTTGGCTATAAAGTTATTCATAAAATGAAGACATTAAAACAGTTTTAATAAACGAGATTAGAAATTTAATTATGCAGAATTCAAATTTACGGTCACCAGTAATTTACTGTTGCTTTAGTTGTATTCAATTTGTTTGAATCATGTTCGGTAAATTAGCATATATTCAATAGTCGTTTAAGATGAAATATAGCCATTGGAAACGGTTTAGAAATTTACATTCACTATTTGTTGTTATAATTTATTATTTCGACTAGCATTACCTACTTCCTAGTTGAGAGTTACGATGCACCAAGGATTCATTTGTTTTACAGCGCACTATTGAATCATTACAATTATTAATAATATATTGGCCATTTCTCCAGAGTTTTAATTAATTCGTGCAGTGTAAAACTGGCTCTGGTCTAACTGCTGTGTAATTATAATGTAATAATATACCGATGCAGGGTTATATATTTTCACCCTTCATTGCAAACCCCAAATGTTTACCGCAGTGTGCGTTGCTGATAAAAATTGAGCTATTAATTATTGATATTTATTTTTGACAGATGTTACCCCTTCAATGATGATGGCAATCATGCAGTTCGTTGACCTATGCATTGTATTGAAAATAAAATGCTAAACCACGAAAATAAATCAGCATATTTTCGAAACTTTAGTGTTATTTATACGTATGGAAAAACTTAGTGGGGTAGCACGAATCCAGAAACACAGTCAACCAACAATCAATCTCATCCAAACATTCTTATCTTGACACACCACTTTCGCCTCGTCCACATTCATAGTGCGATTCATACATGCTCATTTATTCTTCTGGCTTAGAATCATTTGTTCACCCAAAAAACTATCAATCATACTCAACCAGTTATTCCTCGGATGCCCACGCAATCGTTCACCTTCAATTTCACCCACTTATATTAGTTTCACTAACCTTTCATTCGACATTCGCTCAACATGTCCAGACAACCTCAACTGACTCACTTCCACTTTCTTAACAACATTCTTCTCAATCTCACACTCACCATACTCCAATGTATTCCGTATACGATCACGTTTTGTATACCCACACACTCCTCTCAAATATCTCATTTCCACAGCAGTTATACGTCGTTCATGCCTCTTCATCCACATCCAACATTCAGAACCATACATCAAAGTAGGCACTAACATACCATTATAATCACTCAATCGAGCATCTATAGATACATTCACGTTTCAAGCAAATGTACCCAGAGCTATCTTGCACCCTGCAGACACTCGCCTTTCAATCTCTCGGTCAATACGTCCATCCTTCGAGAACATACTACCTAAATATACAAATTATGATTTTTCCTGAATAATTTTTTAACAGAAATTCAATAACCCAAAAGTTATGGCAAATTACAGTTCTTTTAAATTAGCGCCCATCTCTTGAATACTGCTGAAAATAATTGGGAATAATCATTATTTTTTCGTTTCTACAGAAATAAGTTTCTTTCAAATCTGACAATTTGCTGTTATATTAATTTTAAATTATGCCCCAACAAAAAGTAATGCCAATAGCAATAAATTGTAGAAATCTTTTTAATTAATGAAACTTATTCCATAAACCATAATCATGTCTACATATTGCTCGTTATTGAAAGTATTAACCATTTTGTTGCACTTTGACGTTACATGAATTGATATTTAAATGAATTTCAACGATAACTTTGTTTCCAATTATGCTTTTGTTATAGACAGCAATTTTTGAACATTGAAATTTAAATATCCGTAACTTTTTTAACTAAACAATGTTCGACTAAACTTAAAGCATTATCTATTTCTATTAAAAACATTAAACTGCCACAGTTTGTAAAGACTGCTCATTACTTGAATCAACTTTAATTTGCTATAACTTTCTTGTCATTAAATTTTTGTCAAATGTTATTTTGGGCACCCCGAAATTCAATTTCAATCTTTTTCGTGCGTTTTGAGTAATATATTTTTATTACAACAAAATTAACCACTTCGGTTAACATATTGCTAGTGCTACCAAAAGCAAATAGCCATGACCCACAATGTGGCTAATAAAAAATTAAGAATTCTTTTTTTAATCGACGAAAAAAGGTGGAGGTTCTTAAATCGACGCGTATATATTTTATGTATGACCATACATAACTTTTTACTGAGTGGTCCGATTTTGATTATTCTTTTCTTATTGGATAGGGTATACATCGAAGTTGGTCCTATTTAAATTTCAAAATAAAATTCCACCCCTAAAAGAAGGAAAGTAGTACCTATTAACCGATTCTATCACGCATAACTTTATACTTGGTTATCTGATTTCAATTATTATTTTTTTCCACTACTAAAGGTAGAAAAATAAGTAGCACAAATAATTAAATTAGCCAATATCCAAAACAGCGTTTCACTAGATAATGTAAATCAAACCGCCGTATTTCCTAAGTGCGTATGGAAGCCTCGGAGTCTCTCGAAAGAAATAAATAATGTCAGCATGATTTCAGGTGCTTCAACCCATTGTCAGTAACCGAGCGTCTCCGCGAACTCACCGCACGTTTGCGGGGGAGTAGCGCTGCCGACGAAGCCGGTTCACATAAATCGAGTTGATTCTCCACGCATGAATTTGACACGGACATCCCGCGGTGGTTGCCGGCAGCGCCGCAAGCCAGCGGTGGCTTCCCTGCACACCCCAACACCCGCCAACACCGACACTCTGCTCATATGTATGAAATACTACGCGAGGTAGATGCGACCTTGTATTATGGAAAGAGATGCGGGAGGAATATTTTTATGGATTTGTAATTAAAGTTACTGAAGATGTATTTGTTGGAATAGTATATTGGATAACCTATGCTGAAATAGCCTTTCAGCACGTGTTGTGCTTGATACTTTTCCGACGACTACAATTAAGTAAAATAAAACAATATAAAATTTACTTAAAAAATATTATCATTGCTATAAGAATACACCAAAAATTACGTTAATATCTGAAAAATCGGGGTCCAACCAAAGAAAATAGTATACTGTACAACGAGTATGGAATGGTACTCATTTCCTACGAGTATGAAAGTTTGTTGCATGAGCCGAAAGCGAATGCTGCAAATCATACGAGTATGAAATGGACATTCCATGCGAGTTGTACACTATACTTTTTCTACGACCACGATATTATTTCAAAATTAATTTAATTTTAATAATATATTTGACCCGCTTTCACCATTCCAATATTTGACAATTCTAAATAGGTATCCTAGCAATGGCACCTGTACTTAAATGAACTTATCTGTATTGAAATATTCATAAAACAAATTCATTTCGCACGATGCTTGCAATGTACCTCATATCCCTAGCAACAACAAACATACAATGAGCAGATTTCTCAGTGGTCGTAGAAAAAATATATATCATCACTCCTTTTACCCATTATGGGTGTGACACTCTGCTAACGCAGATCTCGGTAACTAATACATTTTTTCGTATGAAGTGCAGTTACCAGCCGTCAACTCATAGCCCCCAAAAATGTTAGTGGAGGAGGAACCAAAGGGGTAAATTTAAATTGGCAACTGTCAGTTGTGGGATTCGAACTGTGGATCTTACCATCCACAGTCTGACACGTTACCACGGAGCTATTTACAGGAATGGTTAGTAAATACAATAGAGTAACCAATTGATTTAGTCTGGGACTTCTAGACGTCATATGTAACCTGTGACAGTTTAGATTATGTCAAATTAGTAACATGCTCGAGAGTTCGGTTCGTTTAAGAGTTGTATTGGATGGGTAGTTATGCGCTGGCCACCTCAGATTTTGTCTTTATTACTTTAAGGCTTAGAAGATGAATTTAATTTCTTAGTAAATCAAAAAGCGGACTAGCAGTCAAATAATTTATTAAAAAATATGCCGACGTTTCGACAGCAACGGCTGTCATCTTCAGGGCTAAGTTAAGATCAACAAACAATTAAATAACATGGAAACAAACAAACATATTAAAAAACACGTAGACAAAATCTGAGTCAAAATGTTAAAATGTACACAATAGTCATAAGATAAAAAAATAAATAAATATAGTTAAAAATAAAAGATCTAACATCTACCAAATCTAGAGCTGAGCTGAACTATTTCCTACAACAGTTGATCATCGCATCCTCTGAATGCCTTAGGCTATCAAAATATGCTTTAAGAATGCTTTAATATGAACGTTCGTCGATGACAGCGTGAGTTTTGAAGTCATGTGCAGCCAGGTAAGAGTTCTCGTCTTCCCAGGTGATAAAAATTCGCGAAGCCAGAACACAATCAGCGAAGTGGCTCCATGCGGGACCCGTGGCGAATTTTGATTTATTCGCGGTTGCCTGCAGCCGCCCTCACAAAGCGCAGCCTGCTTGATGCCGCCAGAAGAGCAGAAGAGTTATCATCTGCCGCCTACGATGACATACGGCCCGGCCATTCATTTATTTTCAGGGGTTTAATAGCGTTTTAATTTGAGATGCGCAGTGTTAATAGAGGAAGTTCGGCCTTTCATTAAAAATGGGGCCCGTGAAATTCGTCAGCTAGAATGAGGAATGCTCAATGCCCAAGGGGTATATATCCTCAGGACACGTTACAACTGCTACCTATTTTTACCTCCTGCCACATCCTATAAGGGAGGTATAGGAATCATGCTATAAATTCGGTAGTGAGTTCTAGTGGATGAGCATGTTTTAATTTTGCGATGATATCTGTCTGCCAATTTGTATAGATTTCTGAAGTTACGGTTTCGCAAAAACTATTAAACTAAAAATTTTGATATTGTGTATGTCAATTGTATCTCCTTTGGAAAAGCTGATAAAAGTGATAATCCAATAACCGGAAATGGTGGTTTACTTGAAGCCCTATCAAGTTATTTTAAAATATCTCAGTAAATAAATTTGGTTATTACAATAATGTTTCAAATATTATTATCTACAATTATTGTTTGAAAAATTTCCCTTTTACTGTCGCCATTTACGAATTACAACACTCTAAAGAAAAATTATATTTTGATATTTACATTTAAATATGCTAACCTATTTTTTGAAAAAAAATAACGCTTGAAAAATGTCTATTTTTTAAAGGACGAGCGTTTTCTGATAGTGGTGGTCCGTGTTCCTGCATTGTTCGATGAGAAATCTATAGCAGGAGGTATTGTGCTGTCCACAACAGATTTTTTAAATAGATTTCATATTCCCGCGCTAAATTCACTCTAGATACAATACTTAATTTTGTTTCTAGTTATTTTATTTATTGCAAGAACCAGAGTTAACTTGCCAACTTGAACTTGCTTGGACGAATACTTCTGCGACAGACAGACGCTTCAGTATGTATTTTGACGTTTGAGATGATGTGTTGTGATTTTAATAATAAAATTGATGGTGTCTCAAGTGCATTTGCAGTGCAATAAGTGTAGAACTTTGTTTATTAATGAGTCAAGATGTCCCAACAACATTTATTTTATACACATCTGTGTTGATTATCTTAAAATAAACGCATAGACTTTAGTGAACAAAGTGATAGTGATGTGGACCGAGCCTGCAGCTTCAAGGAACCTAAATTATAAGGAATATAAGGTAGGGATGATTGTTTTACACCTTTATATTAGACACAGATGCAATATTGCATGGCCCATCAGACTGGACTTTAACCCATTATGTCCATGCCCATTTCTCACCTTGTACTTTTATAACGTATATGTTTTTAAATACACGAAAAATATAACAATATTTCTCTATATTAAACAGTCAATAATGATCAAGAGCCCCGCACAATACCTTTGGAATTATAATAATATATTGTGTACCTAGTAGGAAAAGTGATTCCTGGACGATGGGGCAAACACCAGGAGTCCGGGAAGTTTACTTTTCCTATGTGGTATGCACACTACTTTGTTTTCGATCGTTCGTTTATAAACGCCAGACTACCAATTAAACGTAAAAAAAACTGCGTCGTTTTGCTAAAAATATCTTAGGATAGCGTATATATATATACTATGCAACTGCTGTCAATTATAACCTAATTATTTTTAACATACCGTGAGTTTCAACTAAGATCCAATATTTAAATATCTGTCATTAATGTATTAATTTGAATACTAGCGTAGTGTACTTTAATTTATGGTACACCTGTAAATTGCACTGCTATTCACAGTAATACATTAATAACAGCCTGGTAAATATTACATCTTAGTTGAAACGCACGGTTTGTTGAAAATAATTAGGTTACAATTGACAGCAAAAAGCTGTTTGGGTTTGTTGTGGATTTCTTCGATTGTATATAATAAAAAAAAACAAAGTAGCAGTTGTGACGTACCTATATAGTTGTGTTCGGCTACATTATGGGTAGTTCAACATAGTTTGTGTAAGTTAGCATCCCATATCTCGTGTAAGAATTTCTGGCATTCTTGTGATAATTAAGAATGGCAAACACAATCACGTATCACGTGGTTTGAAGTGTATTAATGAAACAATTAGTAGTCATTAAATGAACATGAGCGGTGCGAGAAAAAAGCGTACAAGGAACCACGACTTGGTACGAGACGAGAGCGCCGCGCTTAATTAACTCACGGAGAACAATGTAAACTCATTAATTTCCATATGTCACGTAATGAACGTGCGTGGCGCCCGCGAGCCCCGCCTCACCCCTGCACAGTCTTGTGGCGGTTATCATTATCAACCAGTCTGCCCTAGATCATTATCATACAGCATATCTTGACAGCGAAACCGTCTACTTTTAAATGGAAATTCGGACAGCACCGAGATCCCTAACTAACACCAAAATAACTAAACTTTATTTAATAAAAATGCTTTTGGATAAAGTTCCGTAGAATTGTTGAAATTTTTCAAATGAATGGTTATGAGGAAAAGAAGATTTCGACAGCTTTTTGTCCAAAAGGATCAAAGAACAACCTTGAGCCAGAAGAAAGTAATAAACGTTTGTTTGCTTCTCTGCCCTACGTCCAAAATGTTACTGATAAAATGGGGTATTCCAGTATAATTGAATTTATTCAAAGTTATCCCTTTTTTGTATAGTTTATATTACATTATAATGGGATAATACTATAAATCATCCTTAAAAACAAGTTTACATTCATAATTCCATTTTAGAAAAATGCCTACCACTCACTTCATACCTATAAGTTTGGTTTTGCGCATATTTTTGTTAATTCAAATATTATTTTTGAACATTTTGATACTCTGATTCCAGGTATGTGTAGTTATGACAAATTTTCTTCAAATACTTGATAATTATTAGACAAAAACTGTAAACTTTGTGAGACACTGACAGTTTGACATTGACAATATGATAACTATGAGTACGGGCTTGTTTATCCTGAAGTTAGTTGTAGGCGTTGTGACGTCACAGTCTGATTCTTTAAAATTTGATGAAATGTTTTTAAAAAATCATATCTCACTTAATGAGAATTTTTTTTTCAGTTGGATAAATTCATTTATACTGGAATACCCCATTCAAAATGATCTGGTCAGACTTCGTATGAGCGTTAAACAATTTTGAACCGTTTAGGACCGATTGCACCAACATTAGTTAAATTTTAAACTTGGTTTAAATAAATAAAAACAAATCGAAGTTATATGTCATATAGAGTAATTGATATTGATGGCAAAAATTAGATACGCTTTTATTTATTTAAACCACGTTTAAAATTTAACTAACGTTGGTGCAACCGGGCATTAGAAACTTAAATTAAAATAAGTTGTTTTTAGGCATATGGTTTATTGTAAAAGCAGATAAGTACTGTTTATGATTTTCTATGAAAGTTTGTTTAAATTCTTTGTAAGCATTAGCTCTAAGAACATAAACGTAAAAGAACTTGGTCATAGCACATTGAAAGCCGGTCTCAAACCACAAAATTTTGTAGCAGAGTGCAGTGGACAAGCCAACCACATATTGTAAATAGGCGAGTGTACATTCAGAACGACTGAGTAATTAAATGAGCGCAGTGTACGTGCGCTTCAAAGGCGGCGTGGCCCCAGTGAAAAATAAAAACAAATGACTGAGGGGTCGAGAAATAAAGACAGAAAAACCCCAACGCTACCCTCGAGAGGAAAAGCCACGAGGTTCAAAGCTGCATGGCGTAATTAGTGCATAAATGTGTTTTAAATAAAATAACTCCGCTGTTTTTATTAGCGATTCGCGCATTTCGGTTGCTCGTGGGTGGGTTTTCAGCGCGATCTCGATCTCCAGGTGAGATATATCGCCATATAGCGTGGGAGTCTCACGCCAATCACCCGCGCGGCCCGCAGATAATCAGTCTTCGCACGCACTAGCGCCATCTCTCATACGTCGCCACTGACACCTTATTAACGCGCCCGGAACCACGAGGAGCCGCCCGGAATCACCCGGACCGCCACTCCGGAAATGCCGACTAATGCCGCTTCTGCACGATGCAGAACAGTTGAATTTTAACTGATAATGGGCTCTTTCACAATTTTTTTTTTAATTTTATCAAACTATATGTAAATTGAAGACTATCTACACTTTTAAAAAGTCTTAATTGTTATTCATTAAGCTACAATGATTTTTTTAAATGTTGTGACGTCATTGTAGAGGTTTTGGTGGATCTCAAACGGAAGAGATTGTAAATAATTGTAGTCACATGGATGTTCTAATTTATTGTTCAGAAAATTATTTAAATGGAATTAAAATATATATGAATAATCTGTAAGATTATTTTAGTCAAATGTTTGATTACTACTGATAAATTTTGCTAACCTATGTCATTCAACAAGCCTTTAATTTCGTTGGGTCAACCTAAAGTAATATTTTTTATTTATAAATAATATATTTTATCGAACACCTCTCAATAAATGCTCTATTACTATGGCGATTTTAAACAAGGAAAGTAACAGATTACCTACTAGTGGGTATAATATTGAGAAAAGTCACTAGTGAGTATTTTTTTATTTAGAACAATAATAGTAACACACAACACCTTGGTAACTACTTCGATTGACATTTTAATTTAAAAAATTTAAAGCATATGTCACTGTCAAATAATATTTCTTTAATAAATTTTGCATTTATTAAGAGGTGTTGGATAAAACGTTATACTTCACACGTGGGCAAAGTAGAATTGCCCACTCGATAAAATTATCACACTCAGCCTTCGGCTTCGTGTGCTAAAATTTCTCTCGTGGATAATTCCTTACTTTGACCACTTGTAAAGTAAATAACTTTTGTATGTATTTAAAATATATTTTAAAAATTCAAAATGAAACAAAAAACCCTTAAAATTAGTTGCCAACTATTTTGACACTTTGACAATCTGATAGCTCAATAATAAGAGAAGTACAAATAATTTAAAATAGGATTGATATGTGCCATAATACTTTGACGCCATTGTAGAGGTCTTTACAACTAAAATATCTTAATAATTAATAATATTTTTAAACTTCTGTTACATCTAGTACGATGTGTAGTTAAAATATAAATGACTTATTTTCTATTTCTATCTATACTAGAATGTCTGAAATTTTTCTGAGGCTACCACAAAATCAATTTTTAAATATAGTCCTATTTTCTAAAAATGTGAGCAAAATGAATAGTTTTTTGACAGCTAATGAAATATTGTCTATTAAACATGAGGTAAAAACATATTAATATAATTTCTATGCGTTCCAAATCGTATTCTTTGTTAATGCCCTAACAATGTGATTTCATTAATATCAGTTACTGGGTATTTACACAGTGTCATACTTCTAATAGGCCAAAAATCATTAATCACTATTTATTACAATATTTTGCTTGCGGCCGCAACTATTAAATCTATGTAATGAACATCGAACAATGCAATGAGTCACTGAAGAAAAATTAAAAATATTTGTCGCATTAAAATCGTCATAAGTTTTAATCATTGTATCTATAATAAATTTTCTGGTCCGTCAGAATTCTAAAACGAGCCTTTATAATTAACATTAATTTATAATTTGACAGGTGTTTAATAATAAATTAAGCTTTCCATATTCTTAAATATTAATAATACCGTGACTAATGCTCGAGGAATTATTACTAATTTTATATTTAATTAATTTATGGATAACAACAAAAATGAAACAACTATGATAAATGACAATATAATTGTAGCTCCTCACAAAAAATTCTAAGCCTGTTAGGTTTGTAATCTACGGCTAATTACTCGGGAAAAAGAAGGAAAAATTCTACAACAAACGTAATGTATTCAATTATAGATAAAGTTCACTACTACGAATGTCTTCAATTATTTGTCTCGTTCGTCGATCAGACAAAGGAGTTAATATTTCACTTGTTTCCTGGTAAAAGAATTTCTTCCAGCACATATATGTTTTGTGAACGGTCAGAGTTTTCAACAGTCCAGTATTTGTATTTTCGTCCACGATAACTCTGCTAAATGTCAAAATGTTTCAAAATTTTGTTACAACAGTACATAGCCTAACGATGGTTGCTACAATTTGTCTATATGGACAAAGTTTTTTTGTATTTGTCAAAGCAAAAATTCTATTTATCTTCTAATTTCTAAACAAATATTTGACGAAATGTTGTGGATAAGGTACAGTAATCTACTCGCATGTAATGGCTATTACTCATTAGAATGATTTGCATCACTCGCGTTCGATCATTCTCATGAGTAATAGCATACATTACATGCTCATTGAATAATATACTATTACGTATGTATGTAATAAAAATATTGCAGTTATCTCCCTCAAATAAAGAGGCAGGTGTGCGTCTTTCTTAACAATATGTGAGCACGTCCATAGGCGGCGAGAGTGGGGCAAGAGTGAAAAGAGTTTGTGAGCTGTGTGAGGCAACGCATGCATGCATGAGTATGTATACGTTAGAGCTGATGGGTGGTTGAACATGTTGCAGGGGGGAGGGGGAGCTTTTGGTAAAGTCAGTGGCGTACGTGACTTGAATGTATGAGGATTTTATCTGTGAATAAATTTTATCTTGCAAGGTTATGATTTATTGTTAGAGGAACAGTCGCAGATGGCTAAATTTGAAATAAAAATTGGTAACTAATTTAGTATTTTACAAATCTTAATGAATTAAGCGGAATTAAATTAGTTATGAAGTACCTGATGAATTCCTATGTCAGTAATTCACATGAGAGAAGTTTTTAGCTTCGAGGGTAAAATTAATAAAAAATGGTTTTATTTTAAATTTGTCCGTGAAGGTAATGAACCTAAAGCGACGGTGGACTCAATTAAATTCTCATATCACACGGTAGAATTTTTCCTGCGTAGGTGTGAAATGAGCTACGGGCGGTGATCTCAGGAACCCGACCACAACAGTCAGGTTCACACTATAAAATAACCCGGAAGAAATTTACGACGTGTTTAGAGATTGGCCATGAAATTAGCAACACTCCATACGGCCACACTGTTGTTTTACAGCGATTGGCGAATTTCACGGTGACTTGGCAACGTTGCTGATCTGTTTATGAGTGCAGGAAATACGTGCACTCGTAAACTTCAGCTTTTTCCTGCGAGATTTCCCTGAAACTTTCCGCTGTATTTTTAATAATTACATATTTTACCTAACAACAATACCCTTAGATTTTACCTAATTTTAACATGGATTATTCTATGCATCGTTATAATCATATTTTGAATTTTTTAAATGTTTTTTGATTCAACATCCATTGAATCCGCAGTGCGAAGTAGCGGACAAATATATTTTCAGAATTACAAAATCAGTATTAGAAATATTGATAGGTTTGTTTATTGATAAACAATAATTAATTTTAAATTAAAAGCTTGCAGCAATACATTTGAATAAAAATATGTTTATCAAAAGCGCAATTAAAATAAAATTTTCATATTTAATCATTGAGCGTTGTGTTTTCTGTCATATTATTAATTTTTGATGAATTGGTGAGTCTTCTATTTTAGTAATGCTGTCATCAACAAAATATTTTGTAGTTGACAGTTGTCTGTTTTGAATGACGGGAGATATGAGGGAAGCGAAATTGAAAAAATATTCTGAATTTGTACCTAGGCGAAGAGACAGAAAATCTATAATAAAACAGTCCCCTCTGTAGAGTAAATTGTTGTTTATATATCAAGGCAGTAAATATGGAATTTGACCATATGAGTAATAAAAACATACTTTATTGGTGCTGTATACATTATATTTTTCCAGAAATCGTTAAATTGTTAATTAAAAATATAAATAAATAGCATTATGTGTTTGTAAAACGTTAGCTAGCTATTGCGACGGGGATGACTGAAAGTATTAAATATTTCTGCATTAAATCCGATAAATTATTATCAAAAGTAAATAATAAATAAATTCACCAATAGTACTAAATAAATAAATAAATAAAATAAATATATCAGCACGCCTTTTACCCATTATGGGTGTGGCACTCTGCTTACGCAGATCTTGGTAGGTGATATATTTTTCCGTATGAAATGCAGTTTCCAGCCGTGAAGTCATAGCCCCCAAAGATGTTAGTGGAGGGGGAACCACAGGGGTAAATTTAAATTGGCAACTGTCAGCTGTGGGATTCGAACTGAGGATCTCACGATCTACATTTCGACACGTTACCATGGAGCTATTTACCCCATGATAAATAAATTTACCAATAGTACTACAGACTAATATATTTGTAATTTTAGGTTGTGCTGAAAGTTTGACAGATGAGTCTGTTAAGTTAAATTTTGACATAAGAGTCTGTAAAATTTTGCTACTATTTTGGATAACTTCGCGGAGTGATATCGTATATTTAATATTGATTTCGGAAAAATATATTAGTTCACTGTAAAACAAATAATGAAATTTTAATTATAAAAATGTGGTATACCGGGGGCCAGAAACACGACGGTAAAAATTAATAGAACCATATAATTAGTTGAGATAATTACTATGTAAAGCTATTCATTTAATCTCTATTTCCATATGAATGTACAATAAACAATATCCTACAAACAAATAGCAACATAAATATTCCGAAGCCAAGTTTGACGGACGCCGTTCATTATGTTTGGGAGCGCAGGCTTGCCAATACACTAAATACAATAGTGCCAACGGCAGGGAATAAAGTACGTTTTCCATTATTATTAAACGCAGTTGTTCGTTTCTTTAGCGTGGTGCGTAGGCGATATCATCAGGCCGACACCTTTTTAATTGATGTAATACGTTAGTGACTGCGGGCGCTTGTGCCATACATGATATTTATAAAATCATTAGCCTTACTTCACTTTAAACCCGAGTTGCTCAATCTCTTAACACGGAATTACCACATACTTGCATTCACCAACATGGAGTTTGAGTTTACAGATATACAGGGTGAGTTTTTTAAAGTAACCAATCAGTTTTGCTGGCTAACTTATAACTTTAGACAAAAAAATATATATACAGGCTTATACAGCAAGGAGGCAGACATAATTGTACGGTTGGTATTATAAAATAATTAGGGTGATGTGGCGGGGGAATGAAAGTTATATTTCCTTAAATAGGAATATCTACTTTTTTTATTGGAATGGATAACCCAAAGTATTTCATTTTTAACGATATATCATATTCCTATACCTAATATTAAAATGGGGTCTTTCACCATTTTTTTAAAATTTTTTTGTGAAACTTTATCTATATTAAAGACTATCTACACTTTTAAAAAGTCTTAAATGTTATTCATTAAGCCACAATGATTTTTTTTTAAATGTAGAGGTGTTGCTGGATCTAAAACTGTACAGATTGTAAATAATTGTAGTCATATATTTTTTTACTTATTTTATTATTACTACTACAATAAAATAGAACATTTATGTAACAAAAATCATTTAAATCTCTACTGTTTTAGATCCAGCAATACCTCTACTATGACGTCACAACATTTAAAAAAAAATCATTGTGGCTTAATGAATAACAATTAAGACTTTTTAAAAGTGTAGATAGTCTTCAATATAGATAAAGTTTCATAAAAAAATATAAAAAAAAAAATGGTGAAAGACCCCCTTGAGGTAGGCCGTTGAACAAAACACGTTATTGTTTTTATTATTGATACTCCTGTCATCAATTTGTCAGCAATTGTTGACGATGTAAAGCCATTGTTGACAGGAGTATCAACAGAAAAAACAATAACTTGTTTCGTTCAACGGCCCACCTAAAATGTTAATGTTTCTTTGTACTGTGTGCCTTAATTTTATTTTTAGGTATAGCAACATGTTATATCGTTGAAAAGGAAATACTTCAGGCTATCCATTCTAATACAAAAAGAGGACCTTTCCATTTAAGAAAATATAACTTTCATTCCCTCCCGCTAGGTTCTCCTAACAATTTTATTTTACCAATCATACAATTATGTTCCCTCCTTGCTGTATAAGCCTGGTTATTTATTTCTTCTCTAAAGTTTCTAATAAGCCAGCAAAACCAATTGGTTGTTTTAAAAAACTCTTGCTTTTTACATATAGTGGATTAACCCCCTTTTCTAGATTCTTTAGTTGGAATGTATATTTTCCTTTAAATCCTTGGAGTTAGATTCCTCCACATCTTCCTATCTTTAGCTCAACTTTACCAGTTTTTATTTCCTGCTGCTTTTAAATATCCTTCTACTTCCTTTGACATGGTTCTGCTTCATTTTCTTCTTCCTCTTGGTCTTCATTCTACTACTGATGTTAGTGCATCCTTTTCTTTTGCTTTCCATATATTTCCAAGACTCTTTGTTGCTTGATCTTTTTCACAATATTTATCTCCTTCCAACACTTAATCTATTTCATATTTCATTCTTATTCGTATTTCGTATTTGTTTTCTGATATTTGTTTTGATCCAAATACTGTTCTTTTTATTCGTCATTCCATTGTTCTCAAAATTTCTTCATCTTTTTTGATATTGTCATTGTGTCAGTCTCAGAAATGTACATACTGTTTAACTGGTTCCAATAACCTCTTTGAGAAACCTACCTCAAAATATATTCTTTTGACGTACCTCAAAATATATGGTCCACCCAATGATGCCATTGACTCCTTGATTGGGTCCACCAAAACTATGTTACGTCATGGGGCGACTAACATTATTTGAGTTTCAAATTAGAAAAACCATGAATCCATAAGATTATATATAGTTATTGTTTTTATTATAACATAATATAATGGGTATACGTATTCTACAATTCGTCTCTTTAAATTAGATTATGGTCACAGACTCCATTATATTATGGCGATGACAGAGCAACCAACATAATGGCGTAAATGAGGTTTTAATAATACGGATAATTTAGACGTTACATTTTTATGCGCTCACTTCAAGGCAAATTGTAGGAAAACAAGTGGTTATTTTAAAAATTTGAATAATTTATTACAACAATTTAAATGCCATTAAGGGGAAGAAGAAACTCGAAGATATTTTTGTATCGAACAAGGCCAAGGTAAAATATGTTTCAATATCCCAATATACAAATTTAAATTTAAAAAAAAGCACGTTGCAAATTTTTAGGTTTATTGCTTAATGTTTTGCAAAAGACGAAAACAAATATAATTTTTCATACAGCTAATATTAAATAAAATTGTACAGTTAGCAAACTTTTTCTTGTAGTTTTTCATTTTATATTTATACACCCTAAGGAAGATCCCAAATGTTTATGGTGACAATTCAACTCATATGTCATCTGTCAAAAATTGTCCAATAGATTTTGAGGATTTATAATTTTCCTCCAATTGAAAAGAATTATACTAACATTTTTCACTGGTGATCTTACCGACATTATTTTCGTCAATTTTCATTAGTGATTCCATCGAGAATTTTAAACAATTGACTTGTTGCACTGTTGCTGTGGAAGTGAATCTATTTGCAACTCAGTTTAAAGAAAGAATACATTTTGACTCGTTGAATTGTCATCCAAATACCATTCGTGTTACAAGTTATGTAGACAATTTTTAGGGCGGCATCACTCATGGTTATTACCCTTGAAAATATCACTCGTGTTATTTGAAATCAAGCGTAATACCCATTTGTGATACAGCAAAAAAAATTGTCGACATAACTTGTAACACTAATGGTATTACATATGAAAATTTGTTAACCTGAAGTGATACTATAACAATTTTTAGAAAAGTCATATAAAATTCCATGATCATTTATTGTTGTAATCAGTACCTTGTTGTAATCAGTACATTGTTGTAATCAGTGCATTGTTGTTTTTTATTTTGAGTCACTTATAACTTTTATAAAACACTAAACGAAAAGTTTGAAAGCAACAAAGTCATGTGAATGTGGGCCGTATGCAACAAATCATGAAAGAGAGCGTCTCGACGGCAGGCGTCATGACAGGAGCCATCACCATCAGAGCCATCGAAGTGTTCGTTATTCCTGAGAAAAACGATGTCATTATCTCACAAAGAGGAAAGAGAAAAAGCCACCGAATATATCTACATATTTAAGGAAACCGCGGAGATAAGGACGACCTTAAAAAACAATTCGTGCGCCGCGAAGGTGTTTTGACAAATGGGGACAATTTGTAAAAGGCGAGCGCGGAATTCTGCTTTCCGTGAGAAAGAGGAAATTCAGCGGAGCTGAAGACGTGGAAGTCTTTTCGACGTACCGACGATCACTCTATGCGCCCTCTGTTGCTGTAAGAGCCGCGGCTGCTACTTCAATGCAATGCAACATATTGTGTTTTGTGCATTTTGCAGCAAGCCGTTCACCATTTTATTTTTATTTAAATGTCAGGAAAATTTCCATTATAAACCCGAGCGAAAGACTAGCAAATGCTAACATTTTTCCTAGACAAACCAATATCGAACGAAAGATGTTTTCGATTAGGTGATTAGGTAGCTTTTGCAACAATACCATTCTTGTAAAGATGCGATGAACGACTTAAGAGGAATTATAAGAATTGAACTGTTCGGTGTTCACCACTCAGTGGGGTAGCACAAACCCAGAAACAGTCAATCTTCTCCAAACATTCCACCACTTTGGCCCACATCATTCGTTCACGCAACAAACCATCAACCATACCCAACCACTTATTCCTCGGACGCCCACACAATCGTTCATCCTCAATCTCACCAATCTTTCGAGATGTCCAAGCTACCTTTCACTTCTCAATTACACTCACCACACACCAATGTATTCCGGACACGATCACTCTCCTCTAAAATACTTCATTTCCACAGCAGTTATACGTCGTTCATGCTTCTTCATCCACACCCAACATTCAGAACCATACATCAATGTAGGCACCAACACACCATTATAAACATTCAATTGAGCATTTGTTTTAACGTAGATCTTTATAGGCCTATATTTTATTTACGAAGATGGGAAACGGAGTAACTACTAGGTCACATGCCGCCTCATGTTTATATGATCATGCTCTTCGGTGGGATTCGAACCCACAACCTCTAGCGTATTAAGCTAGTGACATAACCCCTTCGCCATCGAGATCGGTTGTTTATTATTTTATAACCATATTTATATACAACCTTAACAACTTGACATACAATTTTTCTGTGTTTTTATAATAATAAAAATAATAATTTATTTACTAGAGAGATCCAATCCAATAGATATATAGCACGTCAAAAACAAAAGTTACATTAAGTAAATAACATAGATACAAATTAAAGTTTATCACAAAAGTATTCATTTACATTATAATAAGATTTGTTCATTAAAAATACTTTAAGTTTTCTTATAAATTCATTTCTGGATTCAATATTTTTAATCGAGTTTGGCAATTTATTTAATAATCTAATACCCATCGACATTGGATTATTATTATTTAGAGTCAGTTTATTTTTAGGAGCTATAAATTTAGATTTGTATATTAGTATGAGTCCACGTAAAACAGTTCTTTCCAACCCTAACTTAACCCTCATGATTACAATTGTAGCTGTTAAAACATCTGCATAGTTTTTTAATAAATAATTGATTACTTTTCCGTTTTGATATTCTTTCCGTAAAACCATTCTTCTTCACATTTAAAGTCCCCGTCTTAAAAGCGATTAATTCTATCAGCGCGTGATTTCACGCACATCATGCCGCCACACGCCCCACGTGACCCCCCAGTGGGCGCGGGGGTACCATTGGGGTCTGACTGCAGCGCCCATTAGACGTCGCACCACGCAATTAAACCATATGGGTAATTAATCTCACAGCGAGCGGTCAGAGACGATACCTGGATGGTAGTCACCGCAGACGAAGATGGACGAAGGCATTGGATATTATAGTTGTGTAGTTGAATTTTAAGTAAAGGTATGAAATAATTTATAAGACAAACAATCATTTGATAACTGTTTTGTTTAACTTACACAGAGGCCAATTCAGTAAATTAATATTTAACGGCCAGTTAAAAATTATGATCAATAAAAATATATGTGTCAAATGAAATTTTAATTTTTATTCAGTGACGTCTTTTATCATTGGTTAAATTTGTTAAAAGTCCGTTAAAAATTAACATTAAATACAACAAATATAAAATAGTTACTAAAACGACATTGAGAAACTTCAAGAAACCATAAAAAAGTTATGTAAAAGTTTCCAAAAATATATCATATACGCAGTGGAGAAAGCTGTAATTTGACAGCAAAAGAATTATATTAACTATTATAAAAATCATTGATGATCGCACAAAAGTAATTTTTGAAATTATTATTATTTTTCTTATTCCACACACATCAAAAAAGTATGAGGCACCCATATTTTAATTCGAGTAATATCTGTATTGGCTTTAAAGTTACAGGTTTTGAAATTTAGGAGATTTTTGAATATATTCGTTATATTTCTATCAACTTTGATAGTTCATAAAATCTGTATTTTATGAGACACCGTTATAAAAATATACATATAAGATAAATGAAGTACGCTGAATACGCACATCAAAAGAAATTTGTAGTATCTTTTATAGTTTCCGAGATACAAGCATACAAACAATTTTTGAAATTTTTTTTTGAATTCATGATTGTCTAAAATCGTTCATAACTAAAAAATTAAAGCTTATTTATCGCTAAAAACACTTTTTTTGTAAGTTTCGGATTGAAAATAAGGGGATAGGGTATAAAAATCAAAATTCTAAGAGATGAAAATTTTTGGCAAAAATTCAATACTAACCACTTGACTTTTTTCGGTTTTTGGGCTATTTTCAGACTTTTTGCTCCAGCATTTCTTTCCGCCAAGCGATTTCAATGAAACTTTACATACTTATGTATTTCATCGAGCTGAATCCATTGGTTAAGTTCCCAGCACTGTATCTCTTCCCGTTGTTGAGATATTGGTCCTGAAAATTTTTGATGGAGCCGATTTTGGGGGAAAATTTTGAAAAATTAAAATCGCTGATAATTTGTTTATAGGGTAATTAAAGTGTGTACATTTCAAAACTGGACACCGTTTTTTGAAATCTCGTTTAGTTTTTTAGTTATGGCCTTGCAAAGTTGAAATTTTAGACAATTTTCAAATATTTTCGCCATTTTTCAGATTTCTTTCAATATTAATTTTTTTAGTAATCATAATGTGCTGAAAATAAATGTGAGATATAGTTTAAGGATTGGTCTCTCAAGGAAACTTGTAATATTTATTTTATTTCGCTGAAAATCTCGTAATAGTTTCTCTCATAAAGTAAGCAGTACGAATTATTTCGGTTTAAGTGTAAAATGTTGATTGTGTGAATGTTTTATAACTGTTGGGTACCATTGGAACACTTAACAGCTTGGTATCACATTCAATAAGTGTATTGTCATGGATGGAACTTCATAAGAAGCACCTGTTGTTGCCTGCGCCAGGATCAAACCATTTTTCGTCTCACTCCCACTAAAGGTGGTTGCCTGTGCTCTTTGATTGAATTAAGTGTTTTTTGTTTGCGGTTTCATCTTACGCCGCGGTCCAGTGCCGGTTAATCGCGGTAAACCGCTCAAAACCATTAGCGCAGTTTTTGTTAACAACTGCCTTTGTCACCTGGTTATATAAATGGTGATAGGATAACCCGGTTGTGTTTAGAACTATTGTATAAAGTCCGAAAATAAATTGAGTAATATCACGGTTTAATGGACTCTTTGAAATTATAAATTGCTCATCATTCGAATGATTATTATACAGGATAGTGCATAACGTACGGAAAAGACTATAAGAAACTAGGAGGGGCTGAAATAACTTTTCACGAATACTTGATAATCAAAAGATTATTTTAAATAAACGCCCAAGTATAGTTATTATTTTATCCTTGCCATTGAATAGTTATTTGTATATCAAGGCACTAAAGTATAATTTTTTATTACGAATAAAGCATATGAGTAATAAAAAAATACTTTACTTATTGATTGAAAACCTAAATAAATAGCATTATGTATTTGTAAAACGTCAGCTAGCTGTTACATAAAAAATGGCTGTGATAACAAAAGTACTGTCAAAGTGTCAAATAATTGTGGTTAATTTTCATTTATGTTCTTAGGGTCTGCATGTGATCTGCATTAAATCCGATAAATTATTATCAAAGATAAATAATAAAAAATTAACAAATATTATTATAGAATATGTTGTTATTTTTGGATTGTAATTCAATTTTGACATAAGAGTCTGTAAAGTTTTACTTGAGCTACTATTTTGGCTAACTTCGCGGAGTGATATCGCGTGTACTTTAGTATCGATATGGAAAAAATATATTTTTCTACTCCTGTATAAATATATCCAAATTATTTAATTTTTTTCGATGAGTTATAGTATCCATAATTCACGATAATGAATTATAACTCATAATTCACTCTTCTCGACAAATCACAGAGCCAGAAATCCATAGTTCACGGTTATTTCAAAGACGTGATGTGGATCACCAAGCAACAACCGTCTAACAGTTGACATGTCAGTTGTTATTGTGTATTTTGATGTTGACGTTTTTCAAAGTGTGTTTTCAACGAATTCGATCATTTAAAAAAATTATTTCCGAATTTACAGGAGTAGAAAAAGTTTAGTATTATATTCGGAATTATGGTCATTATTCACTTGGATGATTTCAAATAATGATAATCATAATCCCTCATAAAATAATATACTACTAATTAATGAAACTTATTTCACAAACCATATATTCATGTCTGTACATATTCTTCGTTACTGAAAGTCTTAACCATTTTGCACTTAACATACTTTGACATTTAATGAATTGACATTTAAATGAATTTTAAGGGAATTTGTTTTCCAGTTGTGTTTTTAGTTTTAAGTGGCTCTCAATTATGTAATCAGCAATTCTTTAATAATAAAATAAATATTTATATGATAATACATTACTATAAATTTTTTAAACATTGTTCAACTAACTTTAAAGTATTCCCAATTTCTATTTAAAACATTGATCGCTGTAATTCGTAACGATTGCTCAATAACTGATTCAAATTTAATTTGCTGTTTTTTTTTTTTTTTTTGTTATTGAGTATTTACCAAAAGTTTATTAAGGATAGGCGTTATTTTGGGCTTCCTTTCTACACTTTCAATTTTTTGCATAAGTTATGAATCATCCTCTATACGAGTAAAAAGTATTTCACATTCAGGTAGGATTATCTGTAAGTGTAGCTGTATTTTTGCAATAAATTTATGGATACCGTTTAAATCCACGATAACAAATTATGCTGTTTACTATTCAAACAAATTATACATAATTTAACATTAAAAATATCTGTCGAGTTATTAATAATTGACTGAACACATGAATAAAGTATTCATTTCTCATGCTAATTCTATACTTCACACTGACAGCATACCGATCTCTCTACATGTGGTTTCTCAGATATCATATTTCTTCAGATATGTTGCTTTCAAAACATTTGTATTCAGAAAAAATATGACAAGCTTAATGACAAAGAATGGCCATTTCACAAGTTCTTAAAGAAGCCATATTGTTGGCCAAACAAATCTAAAATAATTTTCAACAAGATAAACAATTTTTTACTCATTCGAGTGATGAGTAATCGTCAAATTAAAATTTCCATCAAACACCAGAAAATAAATTGACTGCAGTCAATGTTGTGCTGCAGAATAAAGTTGGGAAATTATCTGGCGTGTCCATTAATATCCGATAAAAAAAGGACCATTTTCCAAATCAATTTTCTTTTTCCCGAAGTTAAATTTTAAACCAAAGTTCCAACAAAATGAATAACACAGGAAAAACAGATCGAGATTTATTTTCGCAGAGAAAATGAAGGTTTCAGCTTTCAGTTATCGGAACAATAAATAAAATTCAGTTACGAAGAGAAATTGCGATCGTCCGGAATTTGTAAGTTGGCATCACTGCGATGCATAAATAATTCCTAGGATACTCTCATTTGAAGGATTTGTAATCTTGTACTAAATACATATTTATCCCACGATTTCATGACAATTCGATTGAAGTATATATTTAATTATAATTGTAATATAATAAACTACGTTATATCGAAACATTTCTATATTAGCGCATAATTCTCGCTTTGTCCATATTCATACCTGCTTGTCCACCATTAATTAATTACTTATTCCTCGAAGGTGCACTTAATCGTTCACCCTCAATCTCACACACAAAAATTAGTTATTTTTTCTACGACCACTGAGAAATTTACTCATTGTATGTTTGTTGTTGCTAGGGATATGAGGTACATTGCAAGCATCGTGCGAAATGAATTTGTTTTGTAAGTATTTCGATACAGATCAGTTCATTTAAGTACAGGTGCCATTGCTAGGATACTTATTTAGAATTGTCAAATATTGGAATGATGAAAGCGGGACAAATTTAGTATTAAAATTAAATAAATTATGAAATAATATCGTGGTCGTAGAAAAAGTTTAGTGTACAACTCGCATGTAATGTCCATTTCATACTCGTATGAATTGCAGCATTCGCCTTCGGCTCATGCTATAAACTTTCATACTCGTAGGAAATAAGTACCATTCCATGCTCGTTGTAAAATATACTATTAACAACATCCTTCTCAATTCCACACGATCACGTCTCGTATACCCAAACACTCCTCTTAAATACCTCATTTCCACAGCAGTTATACGTCGTTCAAGCTTCTTCATCCATACCCAACATTCAGAAACATACATCGATGTAGGCACCAACACACCATTATAAACACTCAATCGAGCATCTCTAAATACATTCACGATTCGAGCAAATGTACCCAGAGCACCCATTACCTTGCACCCTCTAGACACCCGCCTTTCAATTTCCCGGTCAATACGTTTTTCCTTTCAAAACAACTACCCAAATATAGAAATCATTCATGAAAGATAAGCGAAGGATAAGTGAAGGATAAAGCAATAATCTAAGGCAAAATAGATTTCTACTTAATGTGTAAACGTACTACTAATTTTACTTTTCAAAAGTTGCCTCTTCAAAGTCAAGTAATAGTAAATTTTTGCCGTGCGTGTAAATGTATAATTGATGGCAAAACGTTGCCTTTTGAACATTACCATTAGTCCTTCCAATATCTAGTTATTTTTCTATTGCCAACTGAATTACTTTATTAAATTTTGTCAAAATTGAAAGTTATCGCTCATTCCTGCTGACGACCTACTGTTGTTGAATGAAAAACGAAGTATCTACAATACATTGTCATAAGTTTAGTACGTTATCTTCCACTTCATCTCCTTGCAACAATATTCCATTAACTCATCTAACACAAGTACGTTACCTGGATCCTACCTAATAATAATATTAATAATCCTCGCTATAACAAGAAGCTTAGATTGTGGAATGCACTTTGAGTCACGCGAGACATTGAAGAGTGACGCCTACGACGCTCCCGACGCCTGCGACGCCTCCGTCGCTACAAAGCACAGACAATGCACTCTGGAGCGTTTGTCGATTATATGCGCGGTTAATGTACGCTGGTTGCTGCAGTAATGCATACGGCTGGTTGTGGTCTGCAGGGAGACGAAATGTCTGAGATTGGAGGAGATCTCACATGATTAAATTAATAACTAATTAATTCGACAGACTTGAGCGATAGCTGGTAGGTCCCGAAATACATCTTTTGAGGCTTGTTTTTCGAATTGGTTTGCCGTTTTACAGTAAATAGGCAATACCCTTGCAAACTGTTCAAATTTAATTTGATTATTTTTTGACATTTCCTTAAACCAATGAACTGCTTTATTGTATGTCACGTGTCTGCGTTTTAACCAATCCTATCATTATTATACTGAGAATAATGCTCTTGTGATTATTCCCGGCAATATTCTCTGTAGCTTTTTTTGTTTTTGTTGACAGATGTCAAATGTCAAATAAGTATCATTAACACAAGTAAAAATAAGCAAAAAAGATAGATTTAGGTGCTGTGTCTGATAATGAAATCAAAAAATAATCTAATTAAATATAACTCGAGAGTTGGATAAATTAGAAAATAATTCTCCAGTATCTTTCTCAAACTTGTCGCCATTTAGCAATAGCAACTCAAGCTCTATAGGTTTTCGTGTCTTGCCTGGCAACAAGTTTTCGAAAGATCTGTCAAATTATTTTCAATTTATTCTCTGTCTCTTGTTATATTATTACTGAAAATTTTATTCAACGATGAGACCAATTTTTTGTTAAACGGCTACGTCAACAAGTAAAATTTCTGCCTTTGGGGTGAAGAAAATTCACAATCCATTATTGAAACAGAATAACATAAACAAGAAGTCACTGTTTGGTGTGCTTTTCAGGCTGTTGGAATCATTGGTCTATATTTCTTCAAAAATGATACCGGCCAAAACGTTACAGTCAATGGAGACCACTATAGAACCATGATTACTAACTTTTTCGTTTTCAAATTGAATGGCATTAATGAGGAAGAGCGGTGGTTTCAATAAGACAGTGCAACATGTCACACAGCGTGCACCTCTATAGATTTATTGAGGCACACATTCGATGAGTGCATAAAATCGCGCAATGAACCTCCAATATCTTATGATTTAACTCATTTAGATCATTTTCTTTGGGGATATTTGAAGTCGCTAGTCTACACCGGTAAACCAGAGATGATGGCTGACATAGAAGTCAACATTCGCCACGCTATTGCCTCTAAATGTGATCGAAAATTAAACTTCCACGGCGTCCATCTGTCCGAAAATATTTTAAAACACAAATGGCATAAAATTATCTCTCCAAAAAACCATTGGCACGATTTTAATGTGTTACAACTATATAAATTATTCCCGACATGCTGAACATTTCTTCTTTTCCATGTTTAAAATAGTTTACGACAAATTTAAAATAAAATAATCGTTAAATCATCGCAGGATGAAATTAAAAAGAAACGCGACACCAACAAAAATAATTTAAGAGGTAGAAAGTTGGCTGGTACCTGCTGATTCACTTGTTCTTTTATATATTGCTGACATCTTCCCAGACGATGTCCAGTATAATTAATATCCACATGCGAGAAACTCGCCGGGAAAAATACTTGTAGTAGGCGGCGATGAACCTCTATTTCATTTTAATATTTTCATGGACGACTTGATTAATATTTTAGCCGGTTTATTCTTTTTATTTTTACCTACATAATTTGTTTTGTAGCTAATATTGTTTAACATCTTTTCTACTATTACAAAATTATTACAATTATTTACTGAAGTAATGACTACTTTTGTACATAGGGCAAAAATATACTTTGACTTTAACATTGAAAAGCGACTAACTACTTTTCTGCGTAAAATCAGGTATAAAATAAATCAGACTTGATTTACATAAGATTCGAGCAACTGCATATTGACTTTACTTTGTCATCAGCAGTGTTGTAACTGATCTAGATCAACTCGTATCTTTGATCTGATCTAGATCGATTTATATTTTCTGATCTTGATCTTTATCTAGATCAAAAGGAATAAGATCTATGATCTTAAAAAAGATCACATATTTTCCTCTGATATTTGACTCTCAGTGGGTACTAAATTAAATTAATATAAATTAATTAAATTATTTATATTATATATCAAATTCAATAAATCTTTTGGAAAAAATAAATTTAAAATAGTTTTCTTGATTTTATTTTGTAAAAAGTCATTTGTATTTTATTAACATTTTCATCTTTCTATTCTTAACAAGAATAAAAATTTTGTTATTAAAACATTACTGATTTTTTTCATGATTTAAATAAAGATCATTTATTCCTGATCTGATCTAAAAAAAAATAGATCCGATCATAAATATGTATCTATAATCTGATCATATTTAATGTGAAGATTTTGATCTTGAACTAGATCATTTTTAAAATGATCTGTCACAACACTGGTCAACAGTTACATTAAATTCTCTCGAAGTAGTAATTCTCAAAATATTGAAACGTAATACCGAAAATTTTAATCCCTTGTTTACATATTTATGCGAGAGGTAAAAAAAATAATAATGTTGCTTTTAAAACATAAAGAATCGTGGAAGCATATAATTTTTACATTTAAATATTTGAACAATTCGTTGAAGTATTAAATTAATATCCGATATTTTTACGTTGAACTAATAAAATATTAAGTCAGTCTAATAAATGAGAATGCTACATAAGAGAAATTTCCGAATGAATCATTTTATTTTAGACTTTGAACTAAAATATTCATAATAGCTTTGAAGCATCGAGAATCATGTATAATATATTAAAATACAAGTTATAAAAAGAAAAAATTAAAGAGTCTTCTGCACGGATAAATGCTTAAACATCCTATAATATTATTTTAAACAGAGTAAAGCAAAAGATTAAAAAGGATCCCTTTACATTTTAACATACTTTCAGAGTTAAATAATTCCGAGTTCCATTAGCTGGAATTTCAGTATTTTTCGGGCGAATTTAAACGAAACAGCCCCTGAAATTTAATATGGCGCTGTCGAACGTCAAGCTCTGTGTTTTGGTTTGGTAGAGATGTCATTTAATAATTCAAAATCTTCGTTCGTTCATTTAACCTGCAAATGGACAGCAATTTCATGTTTTGCGTTTTGTGCGCAGGTAGAATTTTTTATAAATTGAATTCTAAATTCCGTGAGATAGACGTCATTAATTATACTATGACAGGTATGACTAAAGGTTAGTGCTGAGGGGTAGGGAACCAAAAGGTGAGCGTAAGCCCCCCGTGGGGCCCAGGCTGTCCCCTATCGTTCCAAAAGTTTTATTGTTTTCATTGTGATATAGACATACAGCTGCTTCCTAAAATGCTGGATTCCTTAAACAATTGGCGAAAGCGTTTTAGGGTATTTGAAGGGTGGAATGACGATGTATATTGAGGAATCTTGCAAAAGGGTGTTTTTCAATTTGGGTGGCACAATTTTAGGTGAAGATATAATTTTTTCCTGAATGACATTTCAAGGTATTTTAAACATAATGCTGCAATATAAAACGGAAGTTTACTGTTTTATTTATTGGAACTGTCAAAAATGCAACTTGAATTCAGAATAAAATTTAATGTTTCCAGTTAATTATCCATGGGGTGCTAAGTAAATGAAAAATATGCCGAGCAGATTTTTCTTAATTTGGTTATAAACTTAGTTGAATACGACTACTGAAATTTAAAATTCTACTTCTTCAAACTCAGCGTGAAGTAAAGTATAAAAAGATACAGGGAGGATGCAAAGAACCAAACAAGATTATAGGTATTTAATGATGAAAATAAATTTAATATTTTATTGAAATTGTCATGCATAAACTATAAATTATATTATTTTTAGTAGCTTTGTTTAATTGAATAAATCGAACCACCGTGTATGATTTGCCGATAAAATCATTCTTCATTTCCGTTCGACCAATTCAATTAAGTTTGTCAATTTCCTATCGACAAAAACATGCTGCGTCTCTGTCTAATTCCATGTACACATCGTTGTGTCCTTATCACTCAAAGATCAAAACATAAAACAATTTAACTGGTCATCAATTTCTTCGAATACTTGTACCAGCCAATCACGTGATCGCAGGGGGCGCATCACTTGTCAATGCCGTCAGATGTTTTCCTGTTCGTCTTTTGTTTTTATTTCCCGCCTAACCCGTATTCTAAATAATTTCATTGCCGGCCGACCATTCGATTATATTTAACAACTTGTGTATGATAGACGGAGAGGTTATGTGGCGGGTATGTCTGTCTTTGTTCGGTTGATGCGCTGTTGTTTTATGCTCCGCGCCCCTGCTGTGGTGTTCATGAAGGTAATTCACTTATTTTAGTGCTCATTTGGTAACAATTTCATGTAATGAACCGGTTATTAAATTTGATTATTTATTGAGTTGTATGGCGCGACCGCAGCAAGAGAAATGACTAATGAGAGGCTGTTGCCAATGATGCAGAAGAACTCTCAACACGCCATGAGTTATTATGAATTAAATACATGCAGAAGATTACAAAGAACTACGGTAAATAACAATTGACGATCGCTCAAAATAAATTTTTGACATTTCAGTTTAACTCTTCTTCCTGAGATCTTTAATTTGATACTGAGCTTATTTAAAAAGAATTGACGATCACAAAACTTTTTTTTAGATTTCATTTCCTTTGATTTTATAGCAAACTTGATAGAGTTTTTGATGTGAAAAATTACAAATTAATATACATAAATACATCACCTATGAAATAAAATTTATATTTTAGGACAACAGCAAGAAAAAAATAACGGGGATGTTTTTGACTTACATTTCTACCTCTTTCTGAAGCTGTTTCATTTGTAATGTGTGTTTGTTTTCTGCATTAGAAATGTTAGAATCAATCTCTTGTATTTCGTCATTTTCTTCTTCGCTTCGATAATTAAAATATCATACAACTCACTTTCAGTTAAAAAACAACCAGACATATTTAGTATAAAATCAACGTAACTGGTACAGTGGGGTCAACAGAGACCCCAAATTTTATTATCTCCTTAACTAAGAAATATACTAAGTCGAGTGTGTCGATTCATGACGCTACTGAAAAACTCAAACATTGAGTTTAAATTTTTAATACTAAACAACTAAATTTTAAAACACTCCGGTCTTCAAAGACCCCACTGTACTAGTTAAGGATTAAACATGAATTTATTTTAAATCCGAAAACAGGTACGAAAAATTGTAAATAATATTTTATACTGCAAATATTATTAGGTACTAATATCTTTTATATACAACCGATAAATAATATTAACTTTATTCTTATCAAAATCATTATTTAATGTATTTCATTATTTATCTTAGGGAAATTGACAATTAATCACACAAATAATGACTAACTTTACTCCCTTGATGTATAAACTACTATTATTCAATACAACTAAGTTTTTCGTATTGTCATTATTTTTATTAATCTATTAAAATCTCTTATACCCTCTCTGGTGAAGAGATTGATTTTTTGTCTTATATTAAATTATCTATCAGTTCTCTCAATTCTTTTCTGTTACCCACTTTTTTCTTTACGTCTTGTCCATCGATATAGTATGAAACTTATAATTATAAACTTCTCGTTCGTGAGTTATCCGCAATCCATCAATCCACACAGACATCATTGAGAAAACAGCCAGGTTAAGTAAAGTAAAAAACAATATTGCCCCGCTTGTAAAACAATTACCGGAATTTCTCCCGCGGGTCGATATTCTTCCGTGCCGCTGCGAACATCGCATTCAAAATCGCTTTCCGTCACCATCGCTCAGCTACAACACCCCCAGCACCCGTAGAATGTGTCTGGCGTGCCGTACACAGTGTAAGTGTGTACACTAATGGCCAGGTGCAACTCAGAATTGCGAGGAATAAGTCAGTTTTATAGCCGGCCGCTAAATATTTCATGTTAACTGCCAGACGCGCGCCCGGAACGGATAAGAGCTAAATTGTTGAACGTGCGCTCGCCGTTGACGCTGGATAGGCTAATGTGTTCTGACGGCGAGCACCATGACAGGTAAAAATGGATTCCGGGAAAGTTGTACCACTACCATAAGCAGAATCTTTAGCTTAAAAGCAAAGTATGTATATTTATTGATCATGTAGATTAAGATATGTAAACGAAACCTGGAATTTATAAGTTTTATGAAAAAATGAAGAACTGAGTTGATTTTGAATGAAATTGAACAACCGGAAGAGGAACTTTAGTGGACACAGAAAACTATAAATTTAATTTTTTTCAAAAATAGAATAAGCTTAGAGAAAAAGTTTCAAATAAAAGATGTTAGCAATAATATTTGGAATATAAAATGTTATTTGCACTTTTCTTGTACATGCTACTTATTTTGAGAAAAACTAAAGTACATTTTTAATATTTATATGTTAAACGTGTCATATAATTGTGAAGTGTCAAAAATATGTGTCTTGTGAAATATTATAAATATAAGTAATATTTGTATTATTAGTTACAAAGTTTTGCTGAATAGATATTATTAGATTTCTATTTTAAAATAAAGTCATACGCAAGGAACAAGTCATACGTGTTCAGTTTGTTTTATTTGTATAAGAAAGTAGTGTGGTGCCCACACCATATTATGTTTGCTTCTTTTGACAAAACTGAAATATATGTTTAATAAACTAATTATAGTTGCTATGGGAACAAACAAATAACAGAAACTGTAATTATTAATCATTCAATACAGATTCACATACCGATAGAAAAATTTGAAACTCACGGAATATCCTCACTTAAAATTGTAATATTTTTTTATTACATTTCTTTATAATATAAGCACTAAGAAACCCATTGTAGCAGAGCGCATCGTCAGATCTCTAATATTTTTCGAGATACGTCGATTTTTGCTATTTTTCGAAGTGCAATTTTAAGGGCCTGTAATTCGAAAACTACACGAAATATCTAAAAATTCTCTTCAGTTTAGCGTTTCTAGTGCCTTATATAACAAATTAGCAAATTTTAAAAATTTTGAAATTTTTTTGTATTTTTGTCAAAATTTCGATCGGCGATAACTCGACAAATATTAAAGATACAGATTTGCAGTGTTCACCAATCGATTCAGCTCATCGAAATACATAAGTATGCAAAGTTTCATAAAAATCGCTTTACGGGATGGAAAGTTAGAGCAAAAAGCCTGAAAATGGCGTTTTTTGTCCTGAAAGTCAATAGGTACCCCTTGACGTTTGGCCTGAATTTTGCCATTTACAGACTTTTTGCTCTAATATTTCAACCGGTTGTGCGAATTTTCTGAATTTTTCAGGGTTTATGTATTTCGTCAAGCTGAATCGATTGGTGAACACTGCAAGTCTGTATCTTTCATATTTGTCGATATATCTCAAATCGAAATTTTGAAAAAAATTCGAAAAAATTTCAAAATTTTCAAAATTTACTAATTTATTATAATTGGCATGAAAAACACAAAACTGGAGATATTTTTCGATATCTTGTACAGTTTTTGAGTTGCAGTCCCTCAAAGTTGCTCTTCGGAAAATTTAAAAAATCGTCATATCTCGAAAAATATTAGAGATATGACGATGCGCTCTGCTGCAATGGGTTTGCTGGCGCGAATATTATAAAGAAATGTAATAAAAAAAATTTTACAATTTTAAGTCATATTTTGAAAAATTTCCGTATTTTGAAAAATATTGCAAATCGCAATATTTCGATAAATATAAGACATATTACGATGCGTACTACAGCAATGAGTTTATTCATGTTTCAATTATACATAAGTAATAAATATCAAGTTAAGTTTGGAGGAGTATTTAATTTATTTTCTAGTAAACAAATTATTTGTATAAGAAAGTAGTGTGGTACCCGAACCAGATTTTTTATAATTACTGTCTCAATGTTAATTAAATTACAGTAGTCAAATAACATTACTTCACGATCAAAATGTAATTAATTTATTAGCTCATTTACATGCAAAATTGTAATTAAATTACATTAAATAATTACAAATTAGAATTATTAGTAGTTTTTGAGAAACCGTAACTACACAGACATCATTAAAACATTATTGTAGGGACCCTAAAACATGCTCATCCACTGAAAAGTGAAAACTCACTACCCAATTTTTAGCATGATTCCTATACCTTCCTTATAGGCTGTGGCTGGAGGTAAAAACCGCATCAAAATCGGTCCATTTGATCCTACAGACAGGCAGACATGTTAAACTTATAACACCCCTCTTTTGAGTCGGGAGTTAAAAACTATACCATAGTGAAGATAATGTTTTCACATTTGAAAAGTGTGACACAGTTGTGGGTGCAGGTCATGTGTAAAGGCAATTTCCAACCCTTATAATTAGCGCAGAAAGCAGAAAACCAGCCTGCATGATTCACGTTTCCCTGTATCCTCAAACAGGATTAGCAGCGTCGTTTTTCGACAGCGGCAGCGAGCAGCGTTGTCAAACGCGATTAGTTCGTTGCACTTGGTGTTTAACTTCCCGGACCTCAGCGCAGAGTTCCAGCACTAGTCCGAAGCGCCAACACCGGCGACCCTCCTCCGCCGTTATATCGGTAATATCCCAGCTAAATATTAGATTACGCGGCGCATACTAATATCGGATATCGGATTAGCCGTCCCGGATTCCAAACCGAGACGGTGAAATGTGTGTGTGTGGTATTGTGCGACTCCGGGAGATTGGTTTTGTTATGTTGGTGCCATTGCCAGGGGAGGTGGCCACGGATAATTATTTCGATGGGAGGGGGCAACTCGATTAATACTATACGTTCTACTTACTATCTCACTACTAGTACAATTTATGGAAGAACTCTTTTCCAGATCTTCAGTATATTCCAGGAAGTTACTATTTGTAAAATTATAAAATACTTTTGGATTAAGTTCTGTATAAATATTATAGAAGAAAATAGTCGGACATAATTATTCCGTCCTTATTCAAAAACTTGATGCGAAAACCTTTTCTACAGATTTTGGGACAGGAAATTTCATTGGGCGAGGATGATGGCTCCATGTTTCATCCATAGTTACAATACGATCTAAAACATTCGAAGAAACCTCTTTAAAATGGTGGCATCAACATTCAAATATTTGGGAATTAATTTGGCAGATAATTTTCACAAACCCAAATCAAGATGCACAATATGAAAGATACGTTCGTACGAAATATTTTCAAAAGTTGACAGAGAAACGGTGTTCATCTTTGATGTTTGTTCTTCCTCTCTTAAATTCGACAACCTTTTTTTTACGCAGGCGTATGAAAGGCAATGTATCCAATGTATTTGCGTAAACTACCTTACCGGTCAATCCTTTTAAAAATAGGTATTTGATCACTTTTAATTCTATCTATCCAAATTGTAATTTTTATCGGACATGGTATATTTAAAAATTCACACTGTGAAATGGGCTGAACTTTTTATCTCCAAAATTGGAGAAACTCTTTGTCAAACAACATACTTGTTGTTATGGTAACCGCTTTTGGTTTTGTTTGTGGAAAAGTTCCAAGGCTCACTATTCATCAATACACCCTCGTTATTAATTTTATTTTTATCATATTCACTTGTAAATTTAAATTAAATAAACATGCTATTTCATTCAACAATCCACCATTTTTTTATAGTTATTGCACAAAAGAAACTATATTATCTCATAAATATGTATAACTAAGTGCGATATTTTGACATTTGACAATTCAGTATAAAATTGAGTTAAACTAAATTTTATTATAATAAACAAATGTGAAATATCATGAGCTACATTTTTCTGTATTGTACCGTTTAAAAATTGTTAATGTGAGAGGTATTTTTTCCGAAATTTCCCGCACGCTTGTCTGGTGGAGACCTGGGAAATTGATATTTCAGAACTACCCTCCCCCCCCCTCATTCCATTGTTCTTGACCAATGAGGACATAACTTGTGGGCCTGCTAATATTTGAGCGTGACAGTAGCTTTACTCCGGTTCCGCGGTCGTTTCCGGATTCCGGTTAACTCCGGTCAACCGAGACAGAGGAAAACCAAGTAAACGGTGTTTGTTTATGAATAATATTTAACGTCTGACAGCCTTCGAAATGTTGTTTGCACCCCTGCGATGAATTTGTAACTGTCTGTGTTTTGAGTTAAAAATAATTGGGGAATGGCTACAAGAGCTGAATAAACATGATGTAATTGTATTGCAGTGTTCTTTTGAACAAAGCTTAATTTGCAAATCTCTATGCATTCCTAGAATCAAATTACGAATAGTTCCATGTAATTAATTAACATTCTGCAAATGAACGCTGCAGGTAAAATGATCAAAGCTTACAGATTAATATAGCAATAGTAATCATGTAAATTATAACATCGCCATGTCATTTCGAAATGAGGAATTAATTTTTGAAACTTATTCCTTTGTAGCCATTTAAATTTATCATTAATAAGGATAAGTAGATGCTCTTAAATTAATATTCTAATTGACTCCTGAGCTTCCGAAATTAATTTAATAAAGTTATCCGAATTTCCATCTAGAAGAAAGCAGGACACGATGTCACGAATGAGACAAATTCGTAAATTATATTACTTTAATATTGTCAACGTTGGAACATCTACAACAAAGACCATGTTTCGGAATATTTCATCTCTGGGAGTGCTTTTTTATTCATCTGCTTTGTTGTGTCTGTTGGCTGAAGTCTGCGTGTCTGTCAGTCTGTATGTCGACACGAATTGTCAAATTGTCGCCCAGCACGAAATTCACTTTTACACAGATTGAATTGTCTTTATTTGTTGTTGCTTTTTGTGAATCCTAACTCTGGAATTAAATTAATACATCATCTTAGCTCTTACACTGCCAAAAGACCAGCGCGAGCTTCTTGAATACTGATATTATTAAAGACGTTAAACTAATCTGAAAGTTCTTATTTAATTTCTATTCACTATGTAGACATGGTGCTCAACACAAAAAATAAAAGATTGTTGTTTTCAATAAAGGAAGAGACAGAAAAACAAAAAACATGGTTATGGGAAGGAAGAAAAATAGAAAAAATAAAGTATTTAAATATTTGGGGTACACGTTCCACAGAAATGAAGAAGAGAGTTAACATATAAAGGAAATAACGAAAAAAGCTAACATAGATTTCCCAGCCCTCAAATCTGGGGTATAGAGCAAAGAAAAATAAAATTTAGCAAATTAAAATGTTACTTTTCGATAAACTAATTACGAGCAACAAAATTAAAAAGAATCCAATCAAAATATATTGGATGGTTACTTGCAATACACAAACAAACACTGATATACTTATTAGAGGAAGAAATGGTACAAAATGAAGACGAAGCAAGTAAGAGAGCAATAAAATATAAAGAGAAACTAAGAAGGACACCATGAAGAAACATTGATTGATTGTTGGGTAGAAATAATAAGGAAAGAAGAAGAAAGCAGGGAAAGAACCAATGGAAAGTAAAAAGGACAAAATTGTGAGGGATATAGGAAGACCAAGAATTATATGGTAGACAAAATTATACAGAGAGATCTAAACATATAGTCTCAGTTAAGAAAAGAAAAGATCCAAGATATAAATATCTATTGACTACAAGCAGACCATTATGTTTGACAAAAGAGAATAAAAATCTGAAAATTATTGCAAGATTTAGAATAGGCAACAGAGGAAAAAGAAATAATTATTGTACTTGAGACGATGACAGACAATACAGAATATGTGGGAGAAATTTTGAAACTGCAAATCACTTAAGATGAGACTGTACAAAAAACTTACAGGGCGAAACCCAAAACATTGATTGGATGAAAAGAGTGCATCTAAATAAATTAAATATCTATACATAGTAATAATTTTATAGTATTACAAATAAATGAATTTACCACATGATAATGTAAATATAGTTTGAGCAACGAAGGTAATAAATAAAAATAAACTATTATAAATGAATAAACGAAAATCAAGGCACTTAAGACAGCAATATAATTCTGCTGATGAATTCCTGGAGCACAAGATTCTGTAAGAAATTGATGTCAAAGAATATGAAGAAAATAAAAGAGTGTGTCGTTTTAAATTTGACTTTTGTGGTTGGCTGGAAGTTATTACACTAATCTAGTAAGCAGTGCGCGATCTTCATTCGTTTCTTGAAATCTCTGTTTTATTTATGAGCTCAGTGGGTTTATAAATGATCGTATTAGCATTTTCTAATCTGGCGCATTTTTCTCGGCGCCGTTCGGTTCACCTGCGCATCGCAGACGCATCCTGATTAAATGCCATTAGGTCCTGCTAAATATGCATGCGAATAAGCAGCAGGACTGCACTCAGGAAATTGATAATTGCGCACTTATCTTTTGGGGACAACGGGGGTTTGTGATCACTGCAAATTATGAAATAAGTAAATTAATCATAATGGTTGGTACCGCGAGCTCTGTTTTTGGATGATTTAAGAGAAGTGTGTTAGCTTCGAATAGAAGTTACAGAGAAATGTATTATCTATCATTTTCATTTGAAATATTGTTTTATAAAATTATGTTAGAACATTGTACTGAGGCTAAAACATTTCTTTTAAAACAAAAGAATAGGGCTCGTGGTAGCAACCAATGTTATCATTGAGGTGAGGTAAATTTGTTAGAGCAAAAATTGAAGTAGGTTTGTAACTGACATTTGTCATAAAGGGTAATAAAAACCTATAGTTTACAAGAACATTTACGGACAATACGGAATATTGATATGTCAAAATTTCAATTTTCATGATTAAAACTATTGAATAATAGAGGAGCATATGTAATTATACTATACGTTCTACTTACTACCTATCTCACTATCAGTACAATTTATGGAAGAACACTTGTCCAGACCTTCAGTATATTTCAGGAAGTTACTATTTGTAAAATTATAAAATACTTTTGGATTAAGTTCTGTATAAATATTGTAGAAGAAAATAGTCGGACATAATTATTCCGTCCGATTCAAAAATATTGATGCGAGAACCTTTCCTACGGGTATCTGGACTTGAAATTTCTTTGGGCGAGGATGATGGATCCATGTTTCATCCATAGTTACAATACGATCTAAAACATTCGAAGAACCTTTTTAAAATGGTGGCAAAGTGACTTTGACAATATGAAAGATACGTTCGTATGAAATAGATATATGTCAAAAGCTCAATTTTCATGATTAAAACTATTGCATAAAATCTAACCTATATGTAAGAAAGGTATTATGATGGGCCGAAATTTGTGGTAGTTTACTTGAAAACCTACAAAGTATTTTTGTTTCTAAATGGTATTTTATTTTTATAAGTTATTGAGTAAGATAATGCGTTAGGATTATTAACTATAAATAACTCATCGATTCAAAGAAATACACAATGGAATGGAATTATATACCCATAACAATTTACAAATACTTTCTGCCTGTTCTACTAAACAGCTATTCAAATCGCAATCTTCCTATCCACCTGTACTTAAAATATTAGTTGTATGGTTAAAGACGCGTGTGAACCTCGATCCGCGTGTGTGTTGTCCCGAGTACAGTTATAACGTTACAAGTACTGCAAAGTGATTGTACCGCTGTATTCATCCGACACAACACAATGGGACTGCGTCAATGCGTCTCCGCATAGGCGAATTGTTTTAATGATTTGTACCGTTCGGGTCGCAGGCTACACTTTATTTTAATAAATCTCAATTGACGTTGTGATTGTCACGTATATGGGAATGGGATTCTACGATGGTAGATCTACCTACACTTGCGGGATGTAAAACCCTAAACACACATGAGTTCACAAATCCTCAACCAACAATCAATCCGATAACGGCCATGGCAGGAAGCGTTGATGCCGGTTCATTCGATAACGCAAGTTAAGCAATACTGCCCACGGTCAGTAGTTGAATGGGTGACCGCTTTGCGAAAACCCACTGCGTGCCATTGTCATAACCACCGAAAACAAGGCAGGTAAATTTGTATAGATGAATGATTGAAGAATTTTCACGCCGTTCAAAAATTGAATGAATAGAAGAAATCATGAGAGTTAAGGATATCAGTGTCATCATATCTATAATTTAATATGTACCTATAATATAAATACAAGTAAAAAAATTTTTTAGGGGGTAAATAGCTCCGTGGTAACGTGTCGTACTGTGGATCGTGAGATCCTCAGTTCGAATCCCACAACTGACAGTTGCCAATTTAAATTTACCCCTGTGGCTCCCCCTCCACTAACATCTTTGGGGGTTATGATTTGACGGCTGGTAACCGCACTTCATAAGCAAAAATATATATATCACTTACCGAGATCTGCGTAAGCAGAGTGCCACACCCACAATGGGTAAAAGGCGTGATGATATATTTATTTATTTATTAAAAAAATTTTCTGTTCGAATGTACGTAATACATAATTCATAGTAATGTTAAAAATCAATGGGATACAAGTCGTTATTGGGATTTTATTTTCGCAATAACACTAACCACGCCTCCAAATTCCATCAATACCATATTGATTTCAAATTTATGCCGGCCATTAACTCTCTAACACATTGTCTATTTAGTAAATATTTTCATCTCAGCAATAAAATTCCAAATTTACCGGACATCAAAATTAAAATGACAATCGAATGGAGTTCCAGCAATAAACACGATGAAATAAACAAACGAAAAACACCGCCGTAAACCATACATGGCAACGGAACAGTTGACAGAGGCAGATAGTTTACGATTGTAATTATTATTGTCAAAGTACGTCGTGCCGTGTAAAAATTACAAAACGTCGTGTGAGACAACGCAGCATCGCCGCGTTGCCATGGAAACGTGTTTGGAGAATTGTAAATCAGTGTGTTTTGATAAGTGAATGTCCGGGATATTGCTATATCGTTCGACTAATTTTATGTTTGGTTTTTAGTTATGAAACATTTACCCTATATACTCTCAGGAAAATATTTCGATAATGTTAAATAATTCACGTTTATTTTCTTTTCGTACTTTTTAAAAAATGTTTTATTAACGTTCTTCTTCGGAAGTTTGGTTGGATCCAGACGCCACTCTATCGCGATACTGGCATGAATTATGTATTGGTGAACGGCCTTAACGCTATATCATCTTCAGCATTACGCGAATTTATTCAACGCCATACAAACTGCGTTTATGTCTGATGAAATGAAATTTCAGATCATTTTAATTGCAAATTCACAGACGTCAGTTGATTTCGACTTGAAATAATAACCGTATTATTTATTTGACAATTAATAACGAAAATATAGACCAAAGCAATTAGTTTCAGTATCTTGGGACGAACATAGAAAATAATAGATAAATCAGCAAAAAGGTATATGTAAATCACTATACCGTGTGTAAAGGTTGGCATAGGCGAATAACATGTAAAATCAGTTTTTTGTAAATAAAAAGTGTCCGGCAAAAAATTATGCATCCAAATTTTATATCACAATACTGCCAACATCCCTACATCTTATTTAATAATTTTGATACCGCAATTTAATGAAATTAATAATAATAATTCCTAATTTTCCGCCTACTCTTTTTATTGCTACTGACCTATAGTGTTTGCAATTTGTTTTAAATATTTTAATGTCACTCCCTTACAGGATGTAGCGGGATATAAAAAACAATGGGAGAAATTTCCTTCTCCTTTCGGTAAAAGGATTCTTGCCTATTTCTTTGGAATAAGCCAAATTAATTAGAACAAGAAGCAAGAAGATAGCATTCTCATAAAATGATAATTCACATTAATCTAACTTCCCGTAGACAAATTCCTAGAAATATGTCAAGATCTTCTCCATCATTCAAACTTTACAATGTCTTTGAAACCCAAAGAGCCATGTTCCAACTTATCTAACTTTAACGTCCCGCTGTAAACTTCAAATACCGCATTGTATAATTGTGTTCCGGCGGTGTAAAAGTACCTGTACTCTCATAATAGATTGAAATTTGATGTTGCATCATTTAATGGATAGGTTTAACAGATAAAGCACGACGTACACGTTACTTAGTACCTGTTTCGTAAACGATGTATCAATGGGTCGTTCATTGTTATTGAACTGGTCGAAGATGTTGCTTAATTTTTTACATCGTGGATTTTGTATGCAAGCTGTATTTACTGTCAGATTGATGGAGAAATTATTTGATGATTTTTTAAGTGGGTGTACATCTCATTTTTGTGACACCTTCAAGATAGCCATGGAGACCTTTCAAACTATTTTATATTCTGCAACGCAAGTCTTCTTAAAATAATTCAGAAATTGAAATAATGTTTAGGATGGTACGTCCTGCTTTCACTGTTAAATTTGATATATTAAATTGTAATTGAAATCGTATTTTTGAACGAAAATTTTCTTCCTTTTTCTATAAACTATCAAGTCATCTAAGTTTTAATGAAAAATATATTGATTGCAACCATATTTTTTTATTACCATGTCTACCAATATTGTGGATCAAATCATATTTAAATATTGCTTAGCAACGATACAGTACCGTAAAAAATAACAATGCTGAAAAATTCCATTTACCGGACTGTATAATCATGGTATTATTGAGTTGTTCATAATCCATAGGAAGCACTGAAATATAATTATAATGAACGCTCTCTGATGCCTATGGCACACTGGTCGATGAGCGTCGATGAGCATCGATGAGCTCTTCGATGAAACAACAGAACGAATCCGCCTTTTAACATTTTTAATTGATGAATACGGGAAATTTTTCTGTGACAAAAAAAGTTAACGTGAAATGAGACACAAAATATACGCCTGAAATGAGGCACGTTTGTTTCATCGATGCTCATCGATGAAAAATAGAGGAGCCTCTATTTTTCGTCGATGGCGGGTTCGTTCTGTTTCATCGATGAGCATGGATCCTCATCGACGATCATCGACCAGTGTGCCTTATACATGACGTTGAAAATGCGAACCGATAGAGACAACTTGTTGAGGACTATCTGCGTTAGACAAAGAAGGGTGGCCCATGGCATCTATCTGTCTCAGGATAGTTTTTCTCTTTCGTATTGCTATATTTCAGTGCTAGTAAGTGAATAAGAGAACGACGTATTTGATTTGAAATAAGTGGTCATCTGAATCCCCCGAAGAAGTGAGTGAAGCGTATAAGAGAAAATGGAAGCTGTAGAATAGTTGCAAGATTGTTTCAGCTTCTAGAAGCGTCAGCAAATTCCATAAATTCGCTTCCAAAGTATCATTTAAATTCCCGAGTCTTTAGCAACAACGTGCGGACACAGACATAACATCCAAGAACAACACTAAACCAACAGTGAAGCCCAGAGTGTATTTGCCCAATTCCGCTGCCATCCTCAATTAGCAGAACAAATCGCTGCAGTTTGTAACCCCTTGCAGTGCCCCCGCCGCAACGGACGCCGCTGTGCAGCTCCTAATTGCGGCTACTGATAACTCGGGTAATTAAATAACTCTAGCCCTTGTGCCCGCCCTGCTGGGTGCCCATGCTGCCGCATCTGGCCTGAATGTGTGCTGGATATTGGATTTGAAATGATTTAGATTTTACGCTATGTTTGTGTTTACGTCGAGATTGCGCTATTCAATCGAAGACGGTTTAATTTTTAACACATCAACAACTAAATATATTCCATTTGGGAATTCGAGAGAGTAATGAATCAGTCTGTTCAAGATTACCAATAATATAGATATAGATCTACCGTTAAATTACTTAAACATAAATATAAATAGAACTACATCATGTAATAATAAATTGACGTATTGAATAAATGTCAGTAAATCAAAAGTTAAATAAAATAATTTTAATAAATGCGGAGATTTCATCAGAAGACATTCAAAATTTATTAAACCAAATTTAAATATTAAATTCGCCAGTGTATTGAGACACAAAACAGTCGAAACCATATTTCAATATTTCATTATTGAATCGTCGATTTCATTCACTACGGAGCTTTTCAACCGGGAGCTTCCCAGAGCTTAATTTATTTCTGGACTCAAATGAAGACATCAGTGAAAGTTCTCCAATACAAGAGAAACACAGAAAATTCAAGTATTCTTCTATAATGATCGCTCATAAACATAATAGTTTAATGAAGATTCTATTGCCCTTAATTATATTTCCAAACGTAAATAATATTATAAATAAAAAGATTTTCCATTTACTTGTATTTCCTGACGAAGAAACAAAAAAAAATCTATCATTTGTTATTATGAGTTCTGAAAGCTTCTTCAACTTACCGTATAATATTTACTGCTTTAGAACATCAGTGCGGGAAAACACTTTTTCACTTAGTTATATCTAAGATGATTTTGCTGTAGAATTCCTTTGAGAATAGTATTTTACGTTTTTGAATCCATTAGAAGTATCTACCAATCAAATTTCCAATATATTAAAAATTTTATTGGTAGATACGTCAAAAATTCTCACTCCTGATTAGTTCAAATACACCGTGCATAATTTTTGGAAATCACTTTGACTAGATGTAGATAAGAATAATGTCCAGAAATTTAATTATTAATGGAATCACAATTAAACACAATTCTGTACTAGATTACAGCACTGCTAATTTTTGATAAATATGACAGATTGTTATAAAATTCTAACCTGAAATTCACGGAATTATTTCCAGATGTACTTGAAAATCAACACTCGTCTTCGACTCGTAGTAATTTTCGTAGCAATAAAAACTCTTTAATCCGGGCGGTAATTTTCCGGAAATCAAACTAGCATTTAATAGATTATGTATGAAAACCCAGTGTTTAACCGCACGAGTGCGCAAATTGAAAGTTCCTGGTTGCTAATTGCGTGCGTAAAATGTTGTTTCCAAAGTTGTGAGTGCAAAAATACTGCTATTTTGAGATTATACAGTTTAATTCTTAAATATTTTATTTACCATGGGAATATTAATAGCAGTAGCATTGAATTGAAGCGGTAATTAAAAGTAGTGCAAAGCAAATAAGTAATTAAAAGATATACGCAGTCACGTACTATTATTGGACCAGAAGTAAACTTTCATTTATAATGAAACGCGAGTATCTGAAAGGAGCGAAAAGAGCCAATATAGCTGGATTATAATTTAATTGAATGCTCTTTGAAGCTGTGAAATATAAACAACTTTAATTAGAAACTTTAAATAGGTATTTCTTTGTTCTTATTTCCAGATTAATTAAAGATATTTTAACACCTAATTTTTGACGGCGCTGGATTCTTTTTCTAATTAAAACTCGTCGAACTAAATCAATGAAAAATTCCAGCTTTTCCAATTCTTTAAATTACATTTCTCCATTTCTCCAGAGAATGTAGTAGAGTAACAATATATTTGTGAATATATTTTGTGAAAAATTATAGTTGGAGCCATTTGTAGCAAACATCTTTTGTTTGTCGCATTAGGCCGAATTACCATAAATACGTCATGACAACGTTCTGCGGCGCAGAGCTATCGCATATCTCGCAGTCGATAGTATGGAAGGGGGGGTAGGGTGCGGGGCGCGGAGCAAGATCGGTTTTCTTAGCAGCAATTTACATACATTTGTACGTAGCCTCTTCAATTACAATGGAAATGCCCGAAAGCGAACATGCATCCGCTGTATCGAATGCGCTAATAAAATTTCACGCTCGGCAACCCCGACCTGTGGCGCCATCAGCGTCGGTGCCGACGGCTGGAACTAATTTTAGGGTTTTGTTTCGACATTCCGCCACTAATAGAAATGTTACTCTAAAGCCTCTGATTAAATTCACCACGCAAACAGATTTCGAATACATTTTAACTTTATTTAGCTAAATACAGATACTCTAAAGGATCAGACTCCGGGTGACACTTACACTCAATTTTACATTACCTTACATCAATAGTAATCAACTGCAAAATAAGAAACGGGTGTGCTCTATCAAAGGCTTGAATTATTTCTCAGGTTAGACCTTCCAGTAATACTTATCTTATACTACAATATATCTTTTTTGCAATACGTGTACTGTAAGTTACCCATTGATAACAAAATTTAAACACAGTAAGTGGAACTTTTATTGCATAATTTGTTTTCATGATTACATCATTTTCTTACTGTCCACGGTGGATGGTAAGTGAAACTTACCGTTCATGGTGGATGGTAAGTAAATATATATTATTCAAATTTTATTTTTAACCTCAATCTGACAGCTGTTAATTTTGATACCTATTTTTCCTTTTCTTATATTTACGCAGATATTGCAAAAAATAACTTACTAACCTCGAACTGTAAGTGATTTTTTAGGTCTCGAATGTTTAGGAAATCTCGACATCCCAAACTACATTCTCGACCTAAAAACTATCACTTACAGTTCACGGTACGTAATATACTATTACCACTAATACTAAAAAAGGGGATCACTTAATCAAACTTTGTCACCTTTTTCAACAATCTAGACAACGATTCTATAAACAATAGTTATTTACTTTACAAGTGGGCAAAGTAAGGAATTACCCACGAGAATAATTTTAGCACACGAAGCCGAAGGCTGAGCGTGATAATTTTATCGAGTGGCTAATTCCACTTTGCCCACGTGTGAAGTATAACGTTTTATCCAACACCTCTTAATAAATAAAAAATTTATTAAAGAAATATAATTTAACAGTGACATATGCTTCAAATTTTTAAATTAAAATGTCAATCAAAGTAGTTACCAAGGTGTTGTGTGTTATTATTATTGTTATAAATAAAAAAATACTCACTAGTGGTTTTCCTCAAAATTATACCCACTAGTGGGTAATCTGTTACTTTCCTTGCTTAAAATCGCCATAGTTATAGAGCATTTATTGAGAGGTGTTGTATAAAATCTTTTACTTTACTATCAATGCTCTTAAAAGGAGGAGTTTATCCTTAAACGAATAAATTATATAACCATCAAATTGATCCAATTTCACTTTCACTTTAATTATGTTTGTTATTATTTATTTTATTATGTAATTTATATTATATTATGTGTTATTATATTTGCAATATTATATTTTTTTCGCACCACGTTCCTTATATATTGCCAATCGTTTTTAATAAGTCTATGTACTTTATGTACAAATAAAAAGTATTGTATTGTATTGTATTTAGCTAAATACAGATACAATAAATGACCAGACACCGGGTGACAGTTACACTAAATTCTACATTACCTTACATCAATAGTAATCAACTACAAAATAAGATCCAACGTTTTATTTTCCTGGTATTCCGTTTGTTTAATCTTCCGCTGAATAAAAACGCGTAATGAAAATCTTGTTGAATGTCCCCATAAACAATTTTGCAAACAAACCAATGCTGAAAAACGACGCCCATAAAAAATAAAGTCAAAACAAGCCGATAACATCCCATAAAGTTGGAACAATTCGAACCACGGATGCATTGATTCACATTCGCGTTCTGGTTTCTCATCCCACTCAAGTATTTAAAAAGTAATTACAAGTGGACCGCACACGCGTACACTGCCTGTCATGTCGCATGACTAATGAACTTATTTAGGCCGTAATGCTCCATCTATTTATGCGTTCGATTCACGCGGAATTTATACCTCTGCGCAGGTATTTAAAACAGCAAAAATATCGGAATGACGCCGAGTAAATCATTCGATTGCTCTGTGGGCGGATTGCTGATCTGTTGCACTGCGGCGACTTACAAAGTACAAGTGTGTATTCATGGAGATTACTCACTATTGATTGTACTTTGTATGTAGACGATTGCTTGCTTCAATTCTTCATTCGTTCGGAGAATTAACTTTCGTTCATGTTATATTTATTCTGCAGTCCGCTAACATCTACGACCCCAGAATTATATCATTTGGTCTACTTAAAATCATAGAAAGGGATATTGTTTAATTCACCATATTTGTATCACTTTTACCTCCCACATATACATACGAGTATATGTAAGGGAGGTATTATGTTACGAATTGATTAAATTTTAAGAACAATTCATCAACAGTAAGTGGTAGACTAGTTGAAGCCTATCAGGGTTTTTGGGCATATCTTAGTAAATAAATGAGATGAGTCAATATCATTGGAAACAAAAAGATATGGAATCAAGGTCCCAACCATTCGAAATGAATCAATAAAATATTTTTTGGGTGTTTTCAACAAAAAACATTAGCTGCAATCGGTCGAAATCACTGTGATGTTTAGAGAAGAACAACGGATAAATGGAACTATTTTGATTTTGATTATCGATTGTCCGGATTTTTGACGACCGGATAATTAACGTTTTACTGTACCTACAATCTTTGTTTGAAACATTTTTATATTCCGTTGTCATCAGATTCTAAAATAGTATTAGTGGTACCAGCCAATACCTTTGGGCCAAATTAAACCTTTGTGTTAGTGATTCTTGTTAATTTGTTATAATTTCAGTTATTATTTATCCTTGAAATGTTCTTAAAAGTAAAAGAATTTAAGATACAAATAAATTAAGTACAACAATTTTTCCTTTATAAGATCAGAACAAATTCTTTCAATTATTCTAAAAGTCGTAATTGGGTCAAATGATATTATTCTGGGCTTGTATAATAGGTGTCAAATATTCTTATTTTTAACAAATCCATTGTATAGAAGAAATGCCTAAAATTGTAGACCATGGCAATTCCATTATATCACAAATCATAATTCGAAATCTGCTCTGAATGTACCACAGTTACAAATTGGTGAATAAAGTGTTGATATATTTATTATTGTTTGAGTATGTATTTACCTACCACACATATATGTGAGTAGTAACGCCTGTCTGACTGTGTGTGTGTGTGTATGTAAAGATTAAATATTTAAAATGTACATGTGCATATGCATGTTATTAAGAAAGTATCAATATACCTAATGGCATACAACGAATTGCTAAACAACACAGATTCTAATATACTTTTCCTACAATTCTATTATCGTACCTATATAGTAAGTAAAAACTATCTTTCTTTCGATGTCCATTATAACATCTTGAAACTATTTAAACTACTCGGAATACTAAAGCATTTCACGTCTAGCAGGACGGATTCTGTCATTGATTTAAAGATGATCATTTCTTATTTAATTATCCGCCGATTACAAACAACATAAATATAAATCGAAATTCAATTCTTAATATAAAATTAAATTAAGTAGATGACTGACCTCTTCCTGAATTTCCCTCGTCTACTACATCACTTGCCTGGCCTGCTTGATAGAATGTCAATCAAATTACCCACTTCTGTCTCACAATAAATGTTTCCAAATATAGCACTGTAGTCAATAGGTAATACCCAACACTACTCACACTAAATGCACTTGAAAGAACACACAATGCACACATTAAACATATTGATAAAACAAAACAAAATTTTTAACACTCGATCTTTTTAATGGAGATACAAAATTTATTAAAAATTGTATTGATGCACTAACTTGTCTATTTATGAGAGCTCGGCGAAATCAGCAAATACCAACATTAAATATTTAAAGATAAAATATACAAGTGGCCTGCAATTTAGCACGAAAAAATAATAAATATGATATACCTCGGGGTATTGAAATATTTTAATGGTCTATCCTAAGATGTCAAGCAATAGTGTGCGAACTTTCACTCATCTAAATTCTTGTTGCATTTGCTTTTATTTTCCGGTAAGTTGGGGGTTGTTTCATAAATCTAATAAAATGAAAGTTTTAATTATGTAGTTCCAAACTTCTCATGTTTTATTATTATTAAATTTACAATCTAAAGTTTTCTTAACAAAGTTCAAATTACAATAATCCGTATATACCTTGCTACTTAAATTCCAATTAAACTTTTCAGCGAGAATAAAAATCCTTTCAGGAAAGTTCATTGAAAACATCGCTGCTGTAAAATCAAAATTCTATAACAGTCCATTCGGAGGCGAGCGCCGGTAACACCCATAGTTTTAAAGGAAAATCGAGCAAGAGTTTGAAACTAAGCACACGATGAAGTGACCACTGCAAAGCGTGGAATTTCACAAACTGGATATTAAATATCGATTGTTCTTGCCGAGAACATAAAGGTAGCACACCTTTTGCAAAACCTGCTCGTTCCTATAACGACGAAATATACTCCAATAACATTGCTTTGCCCCTATTTACATTCCTCGAAAAATTACCTCGATTTATTTGGAAAAGTCAAGTTACCCATGACTACTGAGTAATTGAGCTAGCTAACTCAATTATTTACAGAGTTACGCTTTAAAAATCTTATAGACGGTATTTGCGTTTATTAAGATTAAAGATTGCAAACGATATTAATAGATTTCAAACTAAGTAAATGGTTCATTGTTAGTTGTTCGTGGAAAATTCCACTTCTTTAGTATTTCAGTTCAGTTCCCGCCTAATCAGCGGATATCAATATGTTGTAGGAAATATTAACCAGAGTCTTATGCGAGACTAGTGCCCAATTAGAGTTATTTTGAGTGCCACTGTCCTATCCCTTAAGTAATAAATTGTGAACCTTGGGCTGTGAGCAACCATTTGCATTTTGGCTTTTCTTGTGAAATGTTCAAAGAATTACTACACAGTTTAAGGGCTCTTCTCGATTGTATGCATAGTTTTTGTGAAGTTTATTTTGTGAGTTCATGTAAGTAGATTTGAGTTTTATGTATCTTCACATAAACTTCCACTTCCGGTTGATGGTTGCTTCCAAAATCTAATCAGCCCCTAACATTAAAATGTGCTTTAATGAGAACTCATCGAATATTTTGACCCGTCAAAACTATTACACCACTTCTGTGATTTTGTAATTAGTCTATTACAAGAAGTAAAGAACCATGTAAGAAAAAATAAAATATTTGTTATTTTTAAATTTAAGTAACAAATTTAGTTAGTTCTCTACTTTGTATGAGCACCTCTTGTTAAAAATAATAAATTTAAGTGACAATTAAATTTCTTTTTCTACGATTAGTTAGAAATCTGCTCATTGTATGTTTGTTGTTGCTAAGGATATGAGTTACATTGCAAGCATCGTGCGAAATGAATTTGTTTTCTGGGTACTTCTATACAGGTCATTTCATTTCATTACAGGTGCCATTGATATGATACTCAATTGACAAAAATTAAAATGGTGTAATTGGGGCAAATTTATTATTAAAATTAAATTAATTAGGAAATAATATCGTGGTCGCAGAAAAAGTGTACAACTCTTATGGATTTGCAAAACTTTCATACTCGTAGGAAATTGGTATCATTCCATGCTTGTTGTACAATATACTAATATAATACCGAGCATAATTCTCATACTTCAAATACAATTTTGAATTGAATTTTGAGGTATATTTTCTCACTCGACCATTTACCCTTCTTTTCAGAATATCTTATGCTGTCAATTACATTCAAAGAAAAGTTTATACCTCATTCTATCTAAAAATAAATCAAGAAAATATAAGTGCTGCAATTGTTTTGTATAACAGTCTAAATATGCGGAAGGTAAAAATATTGAATTGCTAAAAATATTGTAGCAGTTATTGAAAGAATTAACGATAAAATCCAACAGGAAGTAATTCATATGATAGTGTCACAAATCTCAGCATTCAAGATGATGTAGTGCTAGCACGTTTGAACTTTGAACTGTGCAACATAAGGACGTTCATACCCTCAAGCATCGCATGTGCGTTTGTACATATATCTACTCCCACTCATGTACTCGTATGTAGATATAATGTAGCTTGTATGAATGCTGGTAATTATTTTCAAAGGACCATTTGATACAAATGAATTTTACTTTCTTCAATCGTGTATTTCTTGATGTGTAACACATGCATTTTCGTATCGAAGTTCGTTATAAGCAATCAAGCCGAATTAGCGTCCAATGCATCTCTCCCCAGCGGCAATTTCAATTACCCGACGTAGCCATCATATTCCGGTGTAGCATCGCATGTCACTAACACGCGGACTTCTCCGGACAACGATCGCGGAGCGGTCCCACCGGAAGCGGCCGGCGGCTCCCGGATTACTGGGGGTGTTTGGATAATGTAATTAAGCGATTAGGTCACCCGGTGATGCTACGAACTCCCGGAGTTCTGGGTTGCTCTCGATCGCTCCGGACTGCAAGGAGATGCGAAGACGATGATGCAAGGCTTAATGAATTTGCACTTTTTAATTGTACTAGCAGATTAATTGTTGAGCAATATTACTTTTAGTAGCAATAGACTTTAAAATGGAAGGTTGTTTCTTAATCATTTTCTCGAAAATGCTACACCGAATGAGCCAAAACAATTACTAAATGAATAAGAATTGTTTTCTCATCTCTACTGATCAATTTTTCTCCATATCTTCTTGTTTTTTTTTCACATTGTCAGTTTTAATTCCTGCTGCTTTTAAATCTTCTTCTACTTTTTCTAGCCATGTTGATCTGTATCTGCCTCGTTTTCTTCTTCCTTATGGTCTTTATTCTATTAGTGATTTAATTATATCCTGTTTATCTGCTCTTCTCTCATTTAACTCTTTGTTTCTTCCTTTCAATATCATCGTTGTTATCTTTTATTAACTTGCTATTTCTAAATCTTCTACTTCCTACTTCGTCTCGTCCACATTCATAGTGCGATTCATAGATGCTCGTCTATTCTTTACATTCGGAATCATTCGTTCACGCAAAAAACTATCAATCATACCCAACCACTTATTCCTCGGACGCCCACACAATCGTTCACCTTGAATCTCACCCACATATATTAGTTTCACCAACCTTTAATTCGACATTCGCTCAACATGTCCAAACCATCTCAACTGACTCACTCCCACTTTCTTAACATTCTTCTCAATCTCACACTCACCATACACCAATATCTCATTTCTACAGCAGTGATACGTTATTCATGCTTCTTCATCTGCACCCAACATTCAGAAACATACATCAATGTATGCACTAACACACCATTACACACATTTAATCGAGCCTCTCTAGATACATTCATGCTTTGAGTAAATGTACTCAGAGCACCCAATACCTTGCAATCTTCCGGTCAATACGTCCATCCCTCGAAAACATACTACCCAAATATACAAATTCATTCACTTATTCCAGTCTGAAACATTTCAATCAGTCACCAAATCATTCTTCTTAAACACCAACACTTTACATTTATCGATATTCAATAACAGACTATATAATTTATTTGTGAATTTGTTCCAAATACTTGTTTAGGAGCAAAGTTCAGTAATTCAGTAGTAGTAAATTCATTGCGATGCGATGTAATATTTAAAGTTGAAAGAGCAGTTCATATGGTATGAACATCACAATTTTAACTTAATTAAAGTAATAAAATCCACCAAGTAATAAACGTAACTATCCATCTAAAAAGTGTCTATAAATCAAGCATTATCTCATGGCAAGTGCATCTCGAGTACGGAGGGCGCTAGTTAACAAATACAGCACATCGCGTGTTTCAAGTCTCCGCGGACCTCGTTCTACGATGTGGGTAAACGACATTAAAGTTTATGACGTTAGTTTGCAGGAATGACTAACGCATATGTCTCTAGCCGGCCGGAAAACTACGCGACCTGCCTGGTGGAAGAGCAGAAGTGGTCGTCCTGCCATTCGCCGCTATCTCCGGCTGTCTGTGTTCTTGTTGAGATCGTGAGAATGACAATGCCTGCGAGAGGATTCGTCATGACGTACGAATGGGTTGTTGCTTTTTATGTCACGGGATTGTTGGCATTATCCCCACTTCGGGGTTCATGATAATTATTCCACGAATTTGCAGACTGTCATCTACAAGATCCACAAGTTCAAGATGAATTAATTTATTAAAATTAAGGTAATTTAAAAATCATTTATTTACTTAAAAATCCCTACTCTTTACGAGCATTTTTACCTCCCGCCGCATCCTGTAAGGGAGGTATTGGAATCATGCTATAAATTCGGTAGTGAGTTTTCAGTGGATCAATTGTATCCCCTTTGGAAGAGCTGATTAGTTTTTGGTGATAATTAATAACCGGAAGTGGTAGTTTACTTGAAGCCCTATCAAGTTATTTTAAAATGTCTTAGTAAATTATAATTTAATGACAACTTTTATTATTAGAATAATGTTTCAAATATTATCATCTACAATTGTTGTTTGAAACAATTTTATCTTACTGTCATCATTTATGAATTACAACACGTTAAAAAAATATATATTTTGACATTTTCGTTTAAATCCGCTAACCTGTGCATTTTGTTAAAACCAAAATAAAGATTGAAAATGGAAAAAATTTCTATTCTTGATATGTGTCATAAATGAAAACTCAATATCTTGAAGGGATGAGCGTTTCATGATAGTGGTGGTCCGTGTTCCTGCATTGTTCGATGAGAAATCTATGGCGGGAGGTATTGTGCTGCCCACAACAAATTTTTAAAATAGATTTCATATTCCCGCTTTAAATTTACACTAGATACAATACTTAATTATGTTTTTAGTTATTTTATTTATTGAAAGAGCCAGAGTTAACTTGCCAACTTATACTTGCTTGGACGAATACGTCTGCGAAAGACAGACGCTTCAGTATGTATTTCGACGTTTGAGATGTTGTGTTGTGATTTTAATAATAAAATTGATGGTGTCTCAAGTGCATTTCCAGTGCAATAAGTGTAGAATTTTGTTTATTATTGAGTCAAGATGTCCCAACAACATTTATTATATACCTATCTGTGTTGATTATCTTAAAATAAACGTATAGACTTTAGTGAACAAAGTGATAGTGTTGTGGACCGAGCCTGCAGCTTCAAGGAACCAAAATTATACTGGATATAAGGTAGGAATTATTGTTTTACACCTTCATATTAGACACAGATGCAATATTGCATGGTCCATCAGACTGGACTATAACCCTTTTCGGCCATGCCCATTTCTGACCTTGTACTTGTATAATGTATATGTTTTTAAATACACGAAAAATATATCACAATTCCTCCATATTAAACAGTCAATAAAGATCAAGAGGTTAAGAGCGATTAGATTTACAATTTGTGAGCTCTGGATTCGAGCCCCGCACAATACCTCTGGAATTATAATAGTATATTGTGTATCTAGTAGGAACAGTGATCTATTCCCGGACGATGGTACAAACACCAGGAGTCCGGGAAGTTTACTTTTCCTATGTGGTATACATACTTTCTTTTCGATCCTTCGTTTATAAACGTAGACGTAAAAATATTGCGTTGTTTTGCTAAAAATATCTGCGGATAGCGTACTCGTGGATTATTTATTTATTGTCACAAGCGTCAAATTTATTTGGAAAGCTAAATCGTACGGGAATACTTTACAAGTGTCCGGAATTGTATATTGTACAACAAGCATGAAATGGACATTCCATGCGAGTTGTACACTATACTTTTTCTACAACCTACCTAATTAATTTAAAATTAATAATAAATTTGTTCCCCTTTCACCATTCCAATATTTGACAATTCTAAATAAGTATCCCCACAAAACAAATTCATTTTGCAAGATGATTGCAATGTACATCATATCCCTAACAACAACAAACATACAATGAAATTTCTAAGTGGTCGTAGAAAAAATATATTCCCGTACTGTTATTTATCGTATCCTAGCAACGGCACTTAAATGCTGGATTAATGCACTTTGATGTTCGAAAACACACCGGAAATGAGTCCGATTGAAAAAGATTCAAGAATAAATTATTATCTGTTATAAAGTAAATAAATGAGGATAACAATTTTATGAAGGAGGGATATATTTATTCGTTTCATGTATTGTTTTAATTATAATATCAGGCACAGATCCTGAAAGCTTTGAAATTGAAAGTGGGCTTTCAATAAAAAGTTGTGGTTCCAGTTAAACTGGGGTAATAATTCAGGAGAAAAGCTGACCAATGGCAGAGAGTTGATGTATTCGCGTTGAGTAAATGGGTGGAAGTTTTTTGTGTGTGATGTTGGCAACAAACGTTTAATATCCAAAAAGGCTTAGACCCAAGCAAATCGGAAACCCACAATTTTTCCATTATTCGCATCGTCAGTATATCACCGCTTTTAAAAACATACCGGAAAGGAACGAAGGAGTGGAGACGATAAAAAATAAGTCAAATCTCCCATAAAGGCTTCTTTGTGGTGCGCAGTGGCATTAGAAGACAACGTAACGTAACAGCGTAACGTAGCGTGTTCTGTCGGTGAGTCGCTCTTTGTAACAGTTTAATATCCTAAATGAAAGGAAAGCAATCGATCACTATAAAAGCGCTTGGAACGGAAGGCTTATGTGTTCTTCCAATCGCGGTTCCGGCCACTGGGATGAGGCAGGTGCCTATTTTACCGGTGGAAGATCGTCCTCACTTTTACATAATATGACAATAATACATATACCATGTTTTAAAATATCCTTGAGGAAATAATTATTAGAATGCATCAAAAATTTTTAAAAAGGAACTAATCCAATCTTACACAAAAATAAATAATTACATTCATTTTTACCTCCCGCCACATCATGTAGAAAAATATAAGAATCATGCTAAAAATTCGGTAGTGAGTTTTCAGTGGATGAGCAGGTTTTCGGATCCCTGGAATATGATTTTAATAGTTTCGCGATGTTGTCTATATGTGTGTCTGTTAGGCTATGTGGATCTCTGGAGTTATGGCTTCTTAAAAACTATTAAACTGAAAATTGTGATATTTTGTATAATATTAATTGTATCCCTTTTGGAAGAGCTGATTAGTATTTGGTGATAATCCAATAACCGGAAGTGGTAGTTTACTTGAAGTCCTGTCAAGTTACTTTGAAATATCTCCGTAAATTATGGTCAAAAGACAATTTTTGTTATTAGAATAATATTTCAAATATTATTATGTAGAATTATTGTTTGAAACATTTTTTTTTCTTACTGTCTCCATTTACGAATTACAATGAGCTAAAGAAAATTATATTTTAATATTTTCGTTTAAATCTGCTAATTTGTGCTTTTTGAAATAACAAAACAACGCTTGCAAAATGACTATTTTTGACATGTCATAAGTGAAATAGTTATTTACTTTAAAAGTGGGCAAAGTAAGGAATTACCCACGTGTGAAGAATAACGTTTTATCCAACACCTCTTAATAAATGAAAAATTTATTAAAGAAATATTATTTGACAATGACATATGCTTAAAATTTTTAAATTAAAATATCAATCGAAGTAGTTACCAAGGTGTTGTGTGTTATTATTATTGTTATAAATAAAAAAATACTCACTAGGGACTTTTCTAAAAATTATACCCACTAGTGGGTAATCTGTTACTTTGCCTGTTTAAAATCGCCATAGTTATAGTGCATTTTTGAGAGGTTTTTGATAAACTAATTTTTTTGAAGGGATGAACTTTTCTTGATAGTATTGGTCCGTGTTCCTTCATTGTTCGATAAGAAATCTATGGCGGTAGGTATCGTGTTGTCCACACCAGTTTTTTTTTTTTAATTTCATTAGTATTTAGAGAGAAATTTTAAATGCCCATTTAATTGTACTATATTAATTTTAATCCCACAGCCAAGAGTTGTAAATTTAAATTTACTCCTTTGGTTCTTATCCACCTAAATATTTGAAGGCTATGCATTGACGGCAAGTAATCGTACTACATACCTAAAAATATATCATAATATATTCAGATCTGTGCAAGAAGAGTGCCACACTCATAATGAGTAAAAGCCGTGATATATTTATATTAAATGTATAATTAGATTTCGTTTTAAAAATACAGGTATTTAATGAGCGTCATTCTACACACAAATTAAACAGTTGTTTCGTTTTCGAATGAAAAATAAAAAGAAATAAAGGAATGAAAGGTAGAACAAACACGAATAAATCGCTCGAAAAAATATTTTTATTTCCCGATTCGAAGATGAATGCCAAAGGTGATGTGATATTAAACAGTTTACGACCAATTAAAATGTCTGTTTTTTATTACTATTTAATTACAGCCCTAACTTAAGCTGTAGTCGTTTTCTTAATGCCTTTATGGAATTCTTTGGGAATATCAACCTGCTACCATAAAACATTTATCACTAAAGCTGTCTTCGCCAGTTCTAGGAATCTTCTAACACATTTAGACAATCCCGAACCCTTTCTATCTCTATCAGAGAATAGAATATTTTTTTTATTATGGATGAACTCTAGTGTAGAAAATAATCTGTATCTTCAAAAGTATTTGCTGATTACGTTAGGATTTAAAAATTGGTATTAGTAGCGAACCTAGGCCATCAACAGTATTTGACGATGACGGTAGGATTTAAAAATGGTAATGACCTAGGGCAGGGATGACGAACCTTTTTGAGACTTGGGTCAAATTTTGTTCATATTTTTTAATACTAGCTCGTGGGTCACTAGTGCTCATTTACACTAGAGTTAAATTGGAAAATGTTTAACTGAGTATTTAAAAACTAAACATCTTTAAAATTCAATTGGCTTAACGGGTAAAAATGGGCACGGTTTGACGATTTAAAAATTTTTAGTGGGGTTAAAAATTCTTAAGTGTTTGGTGCAAATGGCAATAAGTGTTTGAATGAAAGCTATCGTGGGTCAGTTAAAAAGGTCGCGTGGGTTAGTGTCTAACCCACGGGTCATAGGTTTGTCATCACTGACCAAGGATGTATCATCCAGTCAACTGAGTAAATGGTTGGTCAAAACGTGCTGTCTTCATTACAGTGAATAATCCTAAAACAAAATGACGACACCAGTGCCATCTACATGGCCGTTATTCGGTAGCGAATTCCTCTCGGTGCGATGAACATGTAAGTTAGTAGAGTGCTAAACAAGTTAATGGCGCCCGTAAAACTATGCACGTGTTTCTATCGGTGACAAAAATGCGATCACACGATATCTCGCGATCGAAGCACGAAGCACGCTCTGCCTAATACGATATTCGTTTGTTTTTATGTCTTCTTTTATTGAGCCGACATTTACGGCTGTTTTAAACAGACAGAAGAATGCTAGTTTATTATCAGGGAGTTTCTCTACATTTTAAAATTATTTTTCGACAGCTGTCGATTATATTGAAATGGGGTCGTAAATATTTCATTTCCTAATCATTCAGTGCAGTGGATTTCAATCTTTTCACACCACCTATTTACAGCAAGAACTTTTGGCGGCCATTATGTTAACATTTGAAGAGAGATATCATGTTGAAAATGTTGACTGTTTTTTAAATATTTTCAAATCCATCTCAGATACCTTAGCTATATTCAATTATTTTGTTTAAGTTCTGTACAACTTTTTACTAAAAAATCTATAATCTACCTGTTGTACAATCCATGGCTTCTTCTGTTTTATAAATCATAATTTGTTTTTACCTAGTTACTGTATTTACTTGTTTCCTGACGAATTTATTGTTTTATTAATATTATTTAGTGCGCAGCACTCGTGATATTTTCAAGCGTAATAACCATGAGTGATGCAGCCCTAAAAATTGTCTACATAACATGTAACATGAATAGTAGTCGAAGGATAATTTAACGAGTAAAAATTAATTCTTTTTAAAATTGTCGATGAGATCACTAGTGAAAAATGTCAGTATAATTGTTTTCAATTAGTTGAAAATTTTAAATCCTCAAAATCCATTGGACCATTTTTGACAGATGACACATGAGTTGAATTGTCAAAATTTTAGAATTTCAGCCATAGTTTGAGGACCCCTGGTTGAATATAACTTTAGGTTATCGCCCAAGTTTTAAAACTATTTTTCTACGGTCGTTCAATCTTATCGATATATTTATATTTTATTTGTCATTCGAGATCGTAAAATTTTTCAATTAACAAAAGGAAATGGAAAACTTTTAGATTAAGTTATGAAAACCACTCTATTGTTTTTACCATGAAAAGCTTTAAATAATCAATTATGATAACCATGGATATTAATGGAGAGTGACTGATTTATTTTATCGTTATTCTATTGAATATATTAATATATACGAGGTGACATTAACTAATATTGTTCTAGAAATGACATAGGTAATATCTATTTAATTTAGAATGAAAATTGTTTCAAAAATACTAAATGAATAAAATTGAAATAACATACATGCAGACATCATCACGAAAATATTAAAATCGTATTCAAGGAACTCTAAAACGTACTTATTCATTGAAACCTACTATCGAATTTTAATAATTTACCTTAGGAACTTAGGAGTTAATTACAAAAACACTGTTCCATGTAAAAAAAAAATTGGACACTGTACCATAAGCTCTGTTCTTGGATGTTTCAAGAGAAGTGTTTTATAAAATAATACTTTAAATGAAAGTTGTAGACAATATATTTCTCTGTAACTGTAACATCCAAAACAGGGTTCGTGGTACTGTCCAATATATCTATTTAATATTACTGTTCTTTTAACAAGGATGTACTGATTCCTTTGAGCGGATCTCCCGCAAATAATGTGTTGAATAGTTGGCAGAGAATGCTCCAAATTTGTTCAAACCTCAACAGTCAAATCTCAGCCGCAGCCACCCTCGAAATCAGCGAATAATTCCGTGCGAAACCAAACCTAAACTGTGTGACTTTCCCTCGATCTCGTTAAGAGTGATTGACATGGCTGCGTTCAGCTGATGTCCGTTATATTGTATCCGCTCTCTCACAATGATGCTCTAATCTCCGTGTACAATCGACAGCCAATGCGGGACATCACACAGCGTCACGCTGCATCACGTGGGGTGCGTGCCACGCAGCCTCACGTGGGCACGCGTGACGCACGTGCCGAGATAATGGACTGGAGGACCCACTGGCAAATGCTGACTTACCGTGATTTTAATACACTAAATTGCATTATATTTTGTGTGGTCACCCATCCAATTTCTGACCGCGGGTAGTGGTGCTTAACTTGTGTTAACGAATGAACCGGCTTCAATGCTATGTGTCATGGCATTTGTAAATGTTTTTGTTAGGTTTGGTTTATGTATACTGAAGAAATACTAGAAGCAAGTTCAACAAAATTCTTTATGTTTGAAAAGCTGTATCTCAAAAACTAAATGAGATATTTATTTGTACATACCACCATTGTATTCAGCATACTTTTTTCTATAAAAGCAATTATTTTTATTATAATTACTTAACTGATACAGAATTGGCGGCTGGTTGAAAAAAATATGTCGAAAATAATAAAAATTTCTTCGTTTCTTGCAATTCATAACGCTGCATCTCGCAAACTAATAAAGATAACTAATTTCTGTTGACACCATTGAATTAAACGCACTTTTCTTCAACTATATGCAAATTTTTGTTATGATTCCTATATTTTAAAAAAAGTTGTGCTTGCCACAATAAAATTTGGTGATGAATTTTGAGGTCAAAAAATTTTTTTCTTCCAAATTTTCTGAAAACACCCTCGTAGTACCTCCTCTACACAAGACCTAAAAAACAGGAAACCGCACCTCCGTATCTCTTTTAGTTCTCGAGATACAGCATTTTGAAAATATGACAAATTTTCTCAAAAAACACTGATAACTCAAAAAATAAAAAAGATACAAAATTGAAACCTACGCCATTCGATTCTACGGAAAAAGTTACATAAGTATGCAAAGTTTCGTTAAAATTGCTCTACGAAGAGAATCGCTAGAGCAAAAAGTCTGAAAATGGGCCAAAATCGCTAAAACGTCAAGGGGTTAGTATTGAATTTTTGCCAAAAATTTTCATCTCTTAGAATTTTGATTTATATACCCTATCTCCCTATTTTCGACCTGAAACTTCCAAAAAATTTGGTTTTAGCGCTATCCGAGTTTTAGTTTTTGAAATATGGGCGATTTATGATTTTGGGTTTTCGGCGGTTGGTCACACATATTAATGTAACTTAAAAACTGTAAAAGATAATAAATTTTCTACACAGCATTGTATTTGCAGGGTGATATTTAGTCTGTTTGCGAGTTTTTGTAATATTTTAGTGACATATAAATAAGTTATGAACATTTTTCTAAAAAATCAAATAATACGAAAATAGCCTAACTCTACATGGACATTATTAATGAACTAAAAGAGATAAATAAAATCTGATTGAACGCTTGTCTTCGCCATACTTTCTTTAGTATATACTCATAATATTTTCGTCGTATCTGTAAAATTAAAAATGTTATGAAACTTCATATGAGATGATGCAAACAATACGAAAAATTTGGAGTTTAGCCCTAGTATTCTATTCTGTTACACATATAATGCCAAAATATGATATATAAATAATATCTAAGTATAAAATAAATATTGTACAACTTTATTTTGGTCTTAAAAGGCACCAGGTGGATCGTCACAGCTGAATTTCATCATTGACACGTTCTGAAAAGTCAAGCGAAACCAATTGTGCATGGCTAACGGTCTAGGGGTGAAAGAGCTCAAAATCCGGGTTCAAAGTTCGGGGTGCGGGGTAAGGAGGTTGTCCCGACAGGGTGGTCTTCGCCTGTCACCAGAAACAGCCCTTATCTCCCTGACACGTGGTGCAGATATAAAACTTAGCACATAGGGGCTGAATTCGAATACCAAACCAAATGTCATCGGTGTTATGGATGGAACACAATAAAAATATCCTAATTAAAATTTTGTGCTGTATCTTTTGTTAGCAATTGATTGTTTCGAAACAATTACAAACAGCTATTGTCAGTAATGAATAAAAATATAATTAAATTTCGTGCAAATCGTTCCAATTAATGCTACATACTTTTGTGTTGTTTGAATATGTTTCATGAAAGCATAATATATTTACGGGATAAAATTATTCCCTAAAAAACTCGTCAATCATTAAAACACAACACTTTTTGTTTTCCACAACAATTGCTCCAACAAAAACACGCGAATTATTCATGCTACAAAAGCAAAATCAATTATTTATTCGGATTTAATTAAAAAATTTTAATGTGACTTCCACTAAATAAAATATCACACTTCGTGCTCCGCGAGCGCAGAATGAAGTGTGAAACGCGCTTTGTCAAAAACAAATATCATAGAAAATTTATACTGCATGCCACATAAAAATAAAAGCCGCCATGTAAAATGTAAATGGATACGTGGCAGTAGTTTTATGTAAAATTTCATCGATAAATCTGGCTGCATTGTTAGCTACGCTGGATACACAGGGTGAGAGGTGATTCCGACTCCATTGCCGCCTCGTTAGAAGAGGGGCCATTACAAATTCATACTTTATTCTTACCTTTCCTACAAAACAATATCCTATTAGGTATTATAACAATAATTCCGTTTGCTGTTTTTTAACTGAGGACCAATTAAGAAGTATGATTGTGAGCATAAATGAAGTAGGGAATAGTTTAAATCTGTTATTGTATGTCGATAAATGTAAGTGTTGGTGTTTGAAAAAAATGATTTGGTGACTAGTTGTAATGTTTCAGCGAATGGTGTGAGACTGGAACAAGTGAATGATATATTTGGGTGAAATGTTTTCGAGGGATGGACTTATTGACCGGGAGATTGCAAGATTGAATATATTGATTGGTTATAATGGTGTGTTAGTGTTTACATTGATGTTTGGTTTTGAATGTTGGGAGATGAGTTATTTAAGAGGAGTGTGTGGGTATATGAGACGTGATCGTACCCGGAGTACTTGGGTGTATGGTGAGTGTGAGATTAAGAAAAATGTTGTTAAGAAAGTGAGAGTGAATGGCGAATGAAAGGTTGGTGAAACTAATATATGTGGGTGAAAATGACAGTGAACGATTGCTTGGGCGTCCGAAGAATAAGTGATTGGGTATGATTGATGATTTGTTGCTTGAACGAATGATTCCAAGTGTGAAGAATAGACGAACATGAATCGCACTATGAATGTGGACGAGACGAAAGTGGTGTGTCAGGATAGGAATGTTTGAAGGTGATTGATTGTTGGTTGACTGTGTCGCTATTTAGTAAATAAATCTCATCTCTTCTTTTCCTTTGTTTGCATTTCCAATATGTCCTCTTTTTTGCTACATAATCTTCAATATTTCTCATCGTATCTACTTCTCTTAATATTTTACTATCTAGTACTAAATGAAACCACTATAGAAATAGAAAACTCTATTCAGAATTGAAAGTGATTCTCAAACAAGGCAGCTGCATTGAGAACAGTATATATTCCTACGTTTATTGCAAATCGCGTCGCCTATGACCACAACATGTTAGAGGCGTTACCAAAATTAAATTGAGCGTGTTTGTGCTGTGTGATTGTTACTCCCAAATCAGTTTCACGTTATTGTTCGAACGCCCGGTACATTACACAAACAACCATGGAATTAAAGTCCACCATTGTCGACCTTATTGTATTATTCACTGTTGCAAGAATCTGCTTTCGAAATTATCCATATGTCAGTAAGTGGAAATAGCTTTCATATTTGTTTACATCATCATCCTTACAAAAAATTGGGTACCATCAAGGGTATGTTGAACAGAGTTACCAACATTTGCCACAAAAAGAATTTTGAAGAAGAAAAAAAGGTTTACAAATATTTATTTGTAAGAAAACTTGACCAACTTATTGACGAATTTGTGTTGTTTATTTGTTTTTCCTGTCGAAGAATTGCATATAGTATTTAGAATCGTTGAAGGATTATAATGATTATAATGATTATAAGCTTAAAATAAAGTTGATGTCACTGAGGGTATTAAATATCGTTCTACCAAACAATTCGAGAAGTAAAATAAGCAGACATCCCTTGACAGGTGAGCGAGACCCATGCCACCCATGTAGAAAATTAATTCCATCTCGGGTAGCATAAAACATAACCAGCATAAAGAAATTCCTGTTACGGTTCTGGTCTGCAAATCACGGGTCCCAAAATACACAAGAAATCTGCATACAAATTCTAACGGCTCCGCTTATAGGCCAATCCCGATCCGGAACGAATGTGGAGCGAATATATCGCGGGCGGCCACGCGTGCTCGCCGCTGGAAAAGGGTTGCGCGGGGTGCGGATGGAGGCGCAGGATTATAAATACAGATTACTGTGTCAGCCGTAGCCGAAAACGAGAATTAAATATCGGGGCAAGAACTGTAGACGCAGCCTGCCCACTACACTTTGGTGCACTTTTATTGTGAAGGTTACACCATTGAAATATAGTTATACTGGAACACCCACAAGGAGAAAGAAGACAAGGCAACATCAATGATTAAAGGAAGTAGGAGAATTAAAAACTGCTAAAGTAAAACAAAGATAGGAACTTAACTGCAAGGATTTAATCCACTACACTTTGGTGCATTTTTATTGGGAAGGTATCACCACTGAAATATAGTAATACTGGAACACGCACCAGGGGGGAGAAGAAGGCAATATGATTATAGGAAGTAGAATAATTAAAAACTGGTGAAATAAAACAAAGATAGAAAGATATGGAGAAACCTATCTGCAAGGATTTAATCCACTAGGCTTTGGTGCATTTTTATTGTAAAGGTTGCACACACTGGAATATAGTAATACAGGAACGCGCACCAGAAGGAAGAAGAAGACAAGGCAAATTGTAGAATAATAAAAAACTGGTAAAGTAAAACAAAGATAGGAAGATGTGGAGAAAACTAACTGCAAGGATGTAAAGCAAAAGAAGATTGATCCACTTCAACTCAAGGATCTAAATAAATAGATAAGCAATGAAATACAGTAATAGTGGAATGCGCAGTTGTAATCTTCTATGAAACAGAAAAACGAGCTTGACACAGATAGGTGTCGTGGGCCACTCTTCTTCGTCAAACATTCGAATGTACAACGTTTTTTCGCGATTAAAAATTAAAATTTTAATCGGTCTTTTTTATTCAAATTCAATTCTAAAATAATGTTTCTGCTTTGACTGCTGATGCTGTTTGAATCTTCCAGAATATTATTTAGTAAAATAGTAAAATAAATATAGACAACACTTCTAAAATCCTCGTCCTAAAAGAGGGTCATAAGCAATAAGAGGGGATCATCAGCATTGAGAGGGGATCATCAGCAATAAGAGGAGATCATCAGCAATAAGAGGGGATCATCAGTAATAAAAGGGGGTCATATTATTTGGCAGTTGTGAATAAACAAACTATGTAACCTAATTTCGCAATAATTGCGTATACTATATTGTGCTGAGTGCCCGATATTATAAAGAAATTTAACTGTCATTTAAATTTACTTTTAAAGTAAATTTGTTTAGGTTGAAAAAGTTTTCAGAACTCATAATTAATAAAACGGTGTTTAGGTAAAGTTCAGTAAAAAAATTTAATAAAAAAAAACAAAATAAAAAACAAAAACAATAAACAGAAATAACAAATAAATATTTTAATGTAAATTTCTTTATAATATCGGGCATTAGACTTATGACACTCTAATAACAAATAATTCGATGGCAATGTATTTGCGATCGCAGTGAAATTATCATAAGACCCTCAGCACATTTTGAAAGTATATAAACTATCAAGTTTACGAGAGTCCTCCGCGATGTGTTCCCGTTTCCGTCCAGTTGTGTCCGCTGTGCGTTCACACAGGTCATCTCCCATCTCATCCAAGCATCCCGGCATCCCGGAACCCTTCCTTGTGGATCCAGGGATAACCGGAGATCCAGTCCCAAGTCCCGAGTCTCGCCTCACGCGAGATGGGTTTACATACGCGGGAGATGCGAAACGGACTTTGTTTCGGCGAAATTGAATTTGTGTATGTTTTCCTCTTCTCCGCACCTTGTGAGGAGACAGATAGGTTAGGTTTTCTCGCAGAGGTGAATGATAAGATTTAAATTGTTCACGAAGTTCGGATTTGCTCGTTCTGATGGTTTTTATACTTGTTTATTCATTTTTTATCTTATTTTACTGCATTTTTTTCATTGTATTTCACAAAACAAATATGATCAATAATAATATAACAAGAGGGTGAGAATGAATTGAAAATAATTAGACAGCCAATAGAGCTTGAATGGCTATTGCCAAATGCCAACAAGTTTGAGAAAGATACTGGAGATACTGGAGATAATTAGATTATTTTTTATTTCATCATCAGGCACGACACTAAATCTAACTGTTTTGGTCATCTTTTACTTGTGTTGATGGTAACTATCTGACATCTGACATTTGTCAACAAAAACAAAAAAGCTACAGATTGTTCAACTATAATTTCACAAAAGCTTTTTATAAATAAATTCTTCTAGACTGCAGTCTCGAATATTTTATACCTCTCACATACCCAAGCTACTCGAAAAATTCTTTATTTTCATGAATACTACTATAATAGCGTAATACTAGACAACTCTTAGGTTACAAACTCTACGATGTCATCAAATTATAAGCGAGATTTCTTGGCAGTAATCTCGCATTTGTTGTTGCAGAGCACAGGACGGTAATAAGCGGGTATTTATGCGGGCTTGTAGGGCTCCCCAGAGAGCGTCTGTTTGTTTGTTTCTTATCAGGGCCCATCCACGTCATATATTGATTATCCTAAGTCACTGTTATCTGCAGCTACGCTGTTGGTTTGACTGCTTCCCCAAATTGTATGCGCAGAAATGTGGGTTACGGGGGTGTTTACCCACGCAGGGTCGGACTCAAGGGGAGAGGGAACTACTCAGCATTATTAAACTAAGAAATAAATAAGTTCATTACAGTACATAACACTATACCGGGTGTCTACTTTTTTCTTAGCTGAAGGAAACAATGTTAATTTTTTAATTTCGCTCTAAGTTACTTATTAATTTTAGAGCAAAATTATATATAGATAAAATGTTCAGAATTAAAAACTGCACCAAATGAGCCTAAATTTATTAATGTAATACATTTATGTCATGAGATATACGTAAAGAAAATGTATCATTTTTAGCTATTTTCAGAGTGCCATGATAAACAAAACCTACAAACAGTCGAATTGTTAGAATTTGACAGATGATATTTGGCATAGTTTTAATGATTATTTCACTCATTACAAATTTGAGCAATCAGAATGTCTCATTTTCCATTGTTGTGCATTTTAGATAAGTGATTAAACATTACCATGCTCTTTATTCGCGAATAAATTGAAGCTAGCTTTAATATGCAAATTTTAAACATTTTGAAGGCATATTTAGCCGGATAATTAGTTGCAGAAGCAAGATACTTACATGTTTTTTACCTTTACTGGGATTCTATGTCTTTAAACATGCTGAATTATTCAATTCAAACTATTTTGATTTACAAATTTTTGACATTTATTTGACAAGTAAAAAGAAAAACAAATAATTTGCTATAGTTACAATATAACAACAAAATTTTATGGTGCATTTTGCTTATGTGTGTACCGATTTATTTATGTGAAAATGTGTCAAAATCAACGTTTTAATATAATTTCTTCGGAAAATTTTAGAGTTTATGCTATGAATTTATGAAATAATCTTGACATATACCCCTCGTGCTAAAGAATTGAATTAATTAAATTTGATGTCTAGCTTATTTATAAAATTTTGCTTTTAAAAAAGTGTTATCGTATATAATAATTTAAGATAAAATCCCTCGACCTGCAGTCTCGAGATTTTTTCAAATTATTATGTACTCAAACACTTTTTAAGCAAAATTTTATGCATAAGCTAGACATGTCAAATTTAATCCATAAAATTCTTAGCACTCGTGATATAACTATTGATTATTGACTGGTTAAATTATTTCTCAGTATTCATGGACACATTTAAAATTAATTTAAACAAGTAAATAGTTGTTATACATTGCCAAACAGTGCACTGCATTATCTTTCCAAAAAAGCCAATACCATGGCCGTTATCACGATTTTAATGTGTTTTTCATTTTTAAGTGTTATGCCTCTAAAAAAACACCCGTTATAACTGTCACCAATAAATGATAGGATTTAAAGAAAAATAAACGGAAATTGATTCACTGCAACAAAAGGATCTAGAAAGCCTTACTATATTTATTCAAACTTTAACTATACCGGGTGTTATCGTGCAGTACCTCCATATTAAATGTGCGCCCATTAAGCAGTGGTATTTATGCGTTTCACGTGTTGTGCGATCCACCCAGTATATCTAATCTAGCTCCACGTATGAAGAGAGAGAAATTCACTCTCACACATTTGCTGTAGCCAGCATTAAGAGCAACTGTGTCTCAAATATTATATCAGCAAACCCATTAAATTGTCTACGCCATGCCTCCTGTGTATATTATACCCGAAAAGAAAGTGTTCATCCATGGACAGCGGCAACAAATACTTTTTAGGGGATGAAAAATTATTTTATTTTAATTTGATATTTTCTGAACAAATATTCTACAACAAGAAGCTTTGTTTATGATATGTACACATGGAAAGTTTACCTTTAATTAGCGTAAAACACAGCAACGTTGGTTAATTATTATTTCAGTTTACTACAATAACGTTGTTGAAAATACAAGGAACAACTATTTACATAACTTTTTCATGTGTTCAATGTTTAATAATACACATATAAAGGAAAATTTTTTTGTTTAAGCTCTGTAAAATATTATTTAAACTTTTCGAATTACTACACATAATTAGATATTCCGACATACTCCCGCTATATCTTATAAGGGAGGTATAGGAATCATGCTAAAAATTCGGTAGTGAGTTTTCAGTGAATGAGCACTCTTTAAGATCCCTAGAATAGGATTTTAATAGTTTCGCAATGATGTCTGTGTGTCTGTCAGTCGGTCTGTTTGTGTGGATCTCTGGAGTTACGGTTTCCCAAATACTACTAAACTGAAAATTTTGATATTTTGTATATATCAACTGCATCCCCTTTGGAAGAGCTGATTAGTTTTTGGCGATAATCCAATAATCAATATCTTAGTAAATTATAATTAAATAACAATTTTTAGAATAATATTTCAAATATTATTATCTGCAATTTATGTTTGAAATATTTTTCTCTTACTGTCTCCATTTACGAATTACAACACGTTAAAGAAAAATTATATTTTCACATAATGGTTTAAATCTGCTAACCTGTGCTATTTGAAAAAAAAAAAAACAAAATAATGGTTGCAGAATGTCATTTTTTAACATATATCATAACTGAAGAGTAACTTTTTGAAGGGAAGAGCGTTTCTTGATAGTGGAGGTCCATGTTCTTGGATTGTTTGATATTAAATCTATGGCGGGAGGTATTGTGGTGTCCACAACAGATTTTTTTCCTTTATTTGAGGTCACTATAGATATAAATATGAAATTTTAAATAAAAATATTTATCCAACACCTCTCAATAAATGCTCTATAATTATGACGATTTTAAACAAGCAAAGATTACTCACTAGTGGGTATAATTTTAAGGAAAACCACTAGTGGGTATTTTTTTATTTATAACAATAATAATAACAAAAAACACCTTGGTAACTACTTTGATTGACATTTTAATTTAAAGATTTAAAACATATGTCACTGTCAAATAATATTTCTTTAATAAATTTTTCATTTATTAAGAGGCGTTGGATAAAACGTTATACTTTACACGTGGGCAAAGTGTTATTACCCACTCGAAAAAAATTATCATACTCAGCCTTCGGCATCTTGTGGTAAATCCTCACTTTGCCCACTTGTAAAGTAAATAACTATTATAAGCCTTTTCAATATGGCGAACATTGATAACTCTACTCATAGTACCAAATTTTTTGAAGGATAATAATAAAGATATTTAATTATTATTTTTATGAGCGCTGTAATCTTATTCAACTTTTCAAAACATATATATTTAGATGTAATTTCTGTTGATATTTTCGAGAGCGAGAATTCTCCGCCACTGGATAAAGCTATAAAGAGACCATCTCGCGTAGATATCACTTATACATTTCTTCAGTGTATATGAAACAGGCATTTTGGTGATACAGTATATTAAGCCTAAATCACTATAGCTGTCTCGCTCTTTCCTGTGACAAAAATGGCGGCGCGTTAACGAAAAAATAAGTACAATCATCTGGAAACAACGAAAGGGGGCTTAATTCACGCGATAGTCTTTCCTTACCGCAGTTTCGCAGCCGTCTGCAATCTTATCTCTCTCAAAATAATCGAAATTAATAAATAACGTCTTTTGGTCGAATAGGAATGTCTGCGGACGATGTATCTATTTTTTTCTTGCAGAGATATTGCTGGTTTACTGAACGCGCACTACAATGTTTATTATATGATTTAGGTGAATGTAGTAGGCATTAATTATGTAGGAATTAATTTCCTAAAATTATTTGGCAATTTAATAAACATAGATTTGACAAGTATTTAATAATACCTGCTAATATATTACTCTAAATTGATATTAATACAGCGTATTAAAGAATAAAATATTGACTAGTAATAATGTTTGTATCTGCAATTGTAGCAGCAATTAGAATAGAGTTATTAATTATATATTATGAGCAAGCAAATCAGTGATACGTGCGCATAGTTGATTTAGTGTAGATTCAATGGCTTTACTGTTTTAATGATATTCAATAATTGTATTTTGTATTATAATATAAACATATACCATTTTGAAGCCTAGCAGTTTTGTTCATTTGGATTGAGTGAACATTAACAATGGATATTGAATCACACAGTATTATAAATAACGAATTAAATTAATTTGTTTCTATAAATATAGTACATCAACGGGAAAACTGTTTATACTTTATAGCAGATAAAATCGCTTTTGGGCATCAAAATTAAAATACGCTAACTAGTGGTAGAAAGCTGAACTAACCATAAGGTACATAAATTTCATTGTGTTTAGAAATTAATTGTTATTTTTTTAAATTAATAACAATTGTAGTTATTTTAAGAGTATTCCAATGTAAGTATTACATTTGTTTAAGCCATATTATTTAAATAAGATGTAATCATGAAAGGTATTGAATTTTCTCCAAAAAAAAAACCTATAAAAACAGAAAAATTTGCATTGTGTATAGCAACAGTTCTGCTGCCAATAAAAGCAAACTACCAACAATAAAGCAAGCATTCGCCATCAGAAGATATCATAGAAAATGCATTTGACATGTATCTTATGTGAATTGTGATCAACGCCATCTCTTGATAATTTGAAGCCCAATAGATGCATGTCAGGGGAAACCCAGAATACTTTACAGCACAAGTGTGCGAATTGATAATTTCCGTTTATCATTTACGTGCGTCTAATGTTGTGTAATAATTGAAACATAAAAATCATGAACGCAGGTATAATTTTTCATTGCAGAATATTTAAAATTAAATAATACTTTACTACTACTTATTCCGTAAGTGTTGGAAGATTTTGATGTCAATTTGTCATATTTCGTTCATGGTTTATGCGCCTATATTTGAAACATTATTCTCATAACATAACACATTCATAGTGCGATTCATACATGCTCGTCTATTCTTCACAGTCGGAATCTTTCGTTTTTAATGTGAAACATGTGTTGGTAAACAAATCGATTTGTCTGTTAATGTCTGAAGATGAATCTCCCATAAAACAACAACACTGCAACAATTCAGCGTTCCTTTCTGCATGTTTATTTCTTCACACTGTCCTCACTCCTCAGTTTGTCATCTGCGGAATCAAGTAGGCGTCTTGGCAAGCGACATTCAAGCATCACGTTTTCAACGCCGCCGCCGTATTTTTATTTCATTATAAATCTTCAGGCTTCGCGTCGGCTGCATCTCCCGAAGCGGAGCGTATGCTCCATGACAAGCGCGTATTTCACGTTTCAACATAGCTCATAGCTTATACATAAAATAAAGTTTATGAGCGGACGCTAAAAGTATTTTGTCTACTTTGCCACGTGAGTGGAGACGGGTACACGTGATGGTGCTACTTACTCGATAGGTTGGAGATTGTTTCTATGAAAGAAATGATTTTGAGAAAACTTATTTCATTAAATTCTAATCCACCATTTCTACTTATTATATACGAGACGTGATCGTATCCGGAATACATTGGTGTGTAGTGTATATCTTGAGTGAATGTCGAATGAAGGGTTGGAGAAACTAATATATGCGGGTGAGATTGAAGGTAGGCGTCCGATGAATAAATGGTTAGGTATGATTGACAACTTGTTGTATGAACGAATGATACCAAATGTGAAAAGCAGATGATATTTTTCACGACATGGTAGGAAACCCCATCGCTCTTCTCCAAAAATAGTGAGGAAAATGTGTTGTTCTTCTCTAGAGAGAAAAATACAGAAGTGTTACCAATATGAATGTTATTTGCAAAAAATATATTATAAAAATTATAAATAAATTCATAATTTTATTGAAAATCCTCATTTTAGCGATGGAATATATTTTTCTTTCTCTTATTAAATCACACTTATTAAAGATATTTAAGATTGGTCCATTGGCAACACTGCTACACCGCTTTGTGTCTGATAGCCTAACTTTAACGTCCCAGTCTGTCAGTTGTGTTCTCAAAGTGTATTTTAGGTCCAAGCAAATCGTTTTTAGAAACGTGAAAAAAACATGCAGTGCAGCAATAAAACGAATTGAACATATTTTGACGTCACGGGTACTCGCATTGATTCCATTGGCCAGAAACATGAAAAGTCGAAATCGCGCATCTGAACTACGAAATGACATTTCACTTGTTTTGTTTGTTGGCATTTAAGATTATATTTGTTAGGCTTCTATTATTTGTTTTATAATTTCAAAGTTTTTTTGTGCTGTATTGAAAAACTATTGAATAAACTTGTGTGTTGAGATTACGTTTCATCACTACTAGCGCCACTGTTTTCAAACTTTCGTATGTTGTTTACTCGAATATGAAGTAAAATTAGTTTTCTCTCTTTTTAGTTTAATTGTTGTAAATTAAAACTTATAAGTTATAACATGTAAATATTATTTTTACATTAAAAAAATCATAATATATACTATTATTAAAATCGTTGTTTTATTGCCACTGGAGGAATACCAGTGACGTCACACAAACTTTAAAAAATCATATCTTGGGTAATATATGGAATTTTCACATCGGGTTTTCACTGATCCTGATATATTCTAATAAATTTCATAAAAAAATTGGTGAGCCCATTATTGCTTGAAACACTTTTATTTTACTGTCACCATTTACCAATTACAACACGTAAAAAAATATATATTTTGACATTTTCGTTTAAATCTGCAAACCTATGCTTTTTGATAAAAACACAACAACGGAAAAATATTATTTTTCGACATGTGTCATAATAAAAAACCCAATTTTTTTAAGGGATGAGCGTTTCTTGATACTGTTCGATAAGAAATCTATGGCGGGAGGTGTTGTGGTGCCCACACCAGATTTTTTTAACATATTACGCCAAAATTCACAAAAGAGAAATTAAATTTACAATTTTACGAAGTAAAATTAAAGAGTTATACCCAGCTGAAACCATTACTTAAATTTAGTTTGTGCCGTTCATTGCAAATTATTTTATACTGGATTCAAATTTGCATATTTGAATAGCCTTAGTATTGCTGTAATTATTTAATATCCGCACATCCTGTCAAAAATATAACTTCAAAATTCTGCGTCATAACCATAAAATTTAATTCCAGTAAAATTAATAATTACAGCCCGCATAATTGGTAAACACGCATGTAAAATAAATAATAAACATGGCATTAGCCGGGATATTCAATTAAAAAAATTAACGTAACACAGTCGTAGACAACGCCATGAAAGTGGCTCGAGTGCATAATTTTTCGTCCCGTCTGTCGAGCGTAGGGTCCCAATGCGGTTTCGTCGCGACCACAAACATAAAGCAACGGGTAACAATTTTTCACGCTTGTGTAAATTATTCGTGCGGTTCCCAAACAAAACGCCCGAGGGGCCCCAACATCTGCTCTCAGACATTCGTTGTTCATAATGGGCGCGGCATATATAATTTATTATTACTGACCTCGGGCTACTCTCAAATAAGTTAACTGTTGCATGACTTAAATGCGTCGCTTATTTTCTCGTTTTTTGTTTAAAATGCGGTAATACGTTTATGAAACATTTTTGAGGCATTCCGATGAATTTTAAGTAGTCTACTACGGTAAACGTATGCTGTTGTGAATGGAAAATATTTTTGGAATTTAAGGACAGCGAGTGCCACCTGACGCACCATTTTTGACATTTTTTTGTCTGTCTTCCAGAATTAAATTGTTGCATTTAAATTAACTTCCATTTTTACCTCCCGCCTACCTCTAGGTAAGGGAGGTATTGTTTTTGGTCCAAAAATTGGGTAGTGAGTTTTCAATGAATAAGCACGTTTTAGGGTCCCTACAATACGATTTTACTATTTTCGCGATGATGTCTGTATGTATGTATGTATGTATGTATGTGTGTAGTCTGTGGCAATTTTTTCGTCTCGCATAACTCAAATACTACAATACCAAAAAATACAATTTTGTGAATTATTGCTTCTTATATTTAAATGAAGAGCTGATTAGATTTTGAATAAAATGGGTCAACCGGAAGTAGCAGTTTACTTGAAGCCCTTAACAGTTTTTCGTGAAAAACACGGTTAAATTTCCTTTTTCAACAATTTATGTTATTTTGAAAGTTGTAGAATATTTAATTTTACATGTGTTTTGATTACACTAATTTTATTAATTTTCATTCGATTTAGAGATAATAAATTATAAAGAAATTAGATTTTACAAATCTTGCATTCCTAGTACACCATGGAAACATTTAAATAATTTCAATTTTTTACGAAATGTGACACATGTCATTGTGATTGTGAAGCTGTTTTCTTGGTGAAATATATGTCAAAAAATTAAATAAATATATGAAAGAAAATTAAAATTCTCAAATATAATTAGAAAATAAACAAATAAGAAGGTATGTTTCTGTATCATCAAATACTATTTTGTACCGTTTAAGAGTAGTATTGGGCGGGAGGTTATGTGCTGGCCACATCAGATTTTTTAGTATTTGTTCTTTGTACTCATATAATTTTGTCCTTGTACCAATACATAGCAAGTAAATATTTGATTTGTTATCTTTAGGATATTAAAATTTTTATATTACACAGCACAAAAATTTTTTACTTTTTTTGTAACTCAACTCTGTCTGTGTGTAATTGGTTCATTTCCCTATTAAATAAAAGGAAATTAAAGACATAATGTCCTTGAAAAGACTAGAAAAAGTATAGTATTATATTCAGGATTATGGTCATTATTCACTAGTATGACGCAAACTGCATCTTCGTGAATAATGACTATCATAATCTCTCATATAAATAAATAAATAAATATAAATTGTTGCAGATAATTAAAATATGTGTAAAATATAGTTATTTACGTTACAAGTTCACTAAATGTAATTTTACGGTACGAATACGGACGAGACGAAAAAGGAGACGAGAATTTCAAAATATTATTATTTCATACCTGTGACCCATTTTTGAACGAAAGTATTTCTTTCTTTATTAAAAACAATCAGGTCTTAAAAAAAACAGCAAACAATATAAATACTGAATAGTATATTGTACAACGAGCATGAGCCGAAGGCGAATGTTGCAAATCACACGAAGGTGAAATGGGCATTCCATGTGAGTTGTACACTATACTTTTTCTACGACCACAATATTTGACAATTCTAAATAAGTATCCTAGCAATGGTACCTGTACTGAAATGAACTGATTGTGTTATTTTGATAAAAATATCTGAGGATAGCGTAACCATGATTTGTTTATTTATTTTCATAAGCGTCAAATTTATTTGAAGAGCTAAATCGTACGGGAATACTTTGCCAGTGTCCGGAATAGTATTTTTTACAACGAGCATGGATTGGTACACATTTTCTACGAATATGAAATGGATATTCCATGCGAGTTGGAGTTGTACACTATACTTTTTCTACGATCACAATATTATTTCCTAATTAACTTAATTTTAATAATAAAGTCCCGCTTTCACCATTTGACAATTCTAAATAAGTAGCTTAGCAATGACACCTGTACTAAAATGAGATGACCTGTATTGAAATACAAACAAAAATTATTTTACACGATGCTTGCAATATACCTCATATCATTAGCAACAACAAACATACAATGAGCAGATTTCTAAGTGGTCGTAGAAAAACAATATTGTGAATCAAATCCTATTAAAATATTGCTTATCAATCATATAGTATCCAAAAAAATAATTTTGTCTCTTCCTCGTGGCGCTTCTAGTAGGATATATTTTCCTGATAGTTGTCTTAGGGAAAATTGTAAAAATCCTCAATATCCTGAAAGAAGTTGTAGTGCAGTATCAGCACAGCTGCACAGGGCCTTTGTTACAGTATCTCAGTGTAATTCCGGCGTCAGGGGCGCCCGTCAGCGGCGGGGGCGCAGGTCGGAAGAAAGGAAGCTTGTGACGCGCAACCGTCGGCCGGAACCGTTGTAATTACACGGAATTTACGTCTGTGTCGCGCGATTGTCGCGCCGCGCCGTCCCGTGTTTGTTTCCTGAACTAGGCCCCATGGGCGTACGTCGACGCGGCGCGCACAACTTGGCGGATTCGCCGCGTTTGTTTCGGGATTAAATTGCGCGAGAGACGATAGTAAAAGTTTTGGCACCGATGTTGATATTTTCGAAATTGTTGTTATTACTGAAATATTGTTTTCTTCGGCTTAATTTTCCAAACGCGGAATTGCTTCTGTGAGAATTCTAACCATCCTAAGTTAAACAAATAAAATTCTAAGTCGCGAATTATCAAAATTAGAAACACAATTTCTGCAGCATTTAGAAAGAATAGAAGGAACTATGATAATATATTATTCTACTCCTGTATAAATATATCCCCATTATATAATTTTTTTCGATGAATTATAGTAGCCATAATTTACTCTTCTCCACCAATCACAGAGCCAGAAATCCATAATTCACTGTTATTATAAAGACGTGATGTGGATCACCAAGCTACGGCTGTCTGACAGTTGACATGTAGTCAATTGTCATTGTGTATTTTTATGTTGATGTTTTTCAACTTATTTTCAACGAATACCGATCATTTTCAAAAGTGATTTCCGAATTTACAGGAGTAGAAAATTTGTCGGCTGTAAAGCTCGAACCGAGGATCTTATGGTCCACAGTCCGATGCGTTACTAGTTACTACGGAGATCTTTACCCCATTTAATATATATACTTTTTTTAAATATCCCACTGTAATTTTTGTTAGTGCAGAAAATTAACGAAGCAGGAAAATGCCAAGATTATAAGTGACTTATCTTTTTCTGGAAATATTCAAGACGAATATCAGCAAAAACAGATGATAAACAGAGAGAGGAAAAGAAGGAAATGAAGAAGTAAAAAAGTGTACGCGAACGCAGAGCGATGTATCGCGACAATTTATATCTCCTTGGGCATTTTCTCGGTTTACAGCGCTACACGGAACCTTGAAAAAGTGCAATTTGTTGCCACAACAAGCGCACCAAAATCCCCAACCATGTACTATTTTGTTTCATTTACATTTTCAAACGTTACGGAATATATTAGTTACATGTTCTCGATCCAATTACAAGAATTATAATAAGTTTTCCTACGAATAAATAATAGTTATTTACGATACAAGTATTAAAAGTGACATTTTATGAATAAGTGGGAAAATTTGTGAAACGAGGCGAACACCACGAACGAAATAAATCACTTTTAATACGTATATTATAATAGTATATTATGATACAAGTGTATAAGTAGGCTTTTAAAGCACGTACGACGAGTTTAAGAGCACGACGCGAAGCGGAGTGCTTTTAACGTTGCTAGTGCTTAGAAACACTTATACACGTGTGTCATACGCTATTTTTTTATTATACCTGCATCATATTCTGGATAAAAACTGGAAAGCAACATTTTGATTTTGATTCATTTTATAATTAATATATTTTTATTGTTGCTTGGCAACCTTTAAAGCACGGCGTGTTTTAATCTTGCGTTTATGAACGCTGTAGCGTGTTTTAAACACGGTTTATGATGCAGGTATAATAAAAAAAAATTATCTACGATCTTCCTAGTGTATTTGTTGATTTATTGATACATATCGTTAGCAACGTGTTAAAAGTAAAAAGTAATTTACTTTTAACACGTTCTGTTACTTTTAACACTAGTGTCAAAAAGGTTTAGCTTGCTAAGCAACAGTTAAAAGGGCCACTTATAACGAAAAATGATTTTTTTTTAAATATTACAGAACTAAATCAAATAATTATTTATGTATTACTTCAATCATAACTGATAACGTTTGTTATTAAATAACATAGACACCATTTGAATTGGCAGATTCTTTTAATTTTGTCACATTTATTTACAGGAATAAGTTCCCTGAACATCAAATTCAAATGTTGTGAAGACAAGCAAAGATGAAACACAAAATTGCGATGTTTTATTAAAAAACAGATGCACGCGCGTGCCGCGCCGTAGGTGTTTTTTGTTTATTAACTTTTTTATTGTTTTTGATGAGCGAGGAAGTATTTCATTATTTTGAAGAATTCCTTGTATTCTGTTTATTAAATACTAAACAACGGAATAGCAGACGTACAAATTTGTACTTTGTATTTAATTTTCTTAACTTCTACAAATCTATTACAGGAATATTATTCTGTTGTACAACTAAACTGAAACATATTCATCGTACATTTACAATCAAAACTTAATTGGAAATCTGTATGCGTAGCCCAATGTACCAAAGCTAAATTTTTAATATGAATGTACCATCTGTTCCGTTGCGTATTTAAATAATTTTGGTTTTATACGCCACGGTCCAGACTAAAATAATCTTAAAATATGTAATGGATGAAAAAAGTATGTAAATATAATCCAGTAGCCAACCTTATAAAAACAAATGGTTTGCTGTTGCCTAGACGACAACGCTTTAAAAAAGAAATGGCGACCAAATTGAATCTTGTGGGATGTTTAGGTTCTAATCCGATTTTTATAATTCGTATTTATGGCTCGTTAATCTTTGATTTATTTGACAGAACATTACTAAACAAAAACTATCTATTTTTATTTAAATATATCTTTATGTCTCATATATTTTAATTCGTTTATAATTGTAGGTAACTCTTGTGTCATTAAAATGAGATTACTCCACAATTGTTTTGTCTGTGGACAATCAGAAAAACTAATCTTATTTTACAAATATCTGCTAAATATACATACATACCTTAGTGTCTTTTTCTCTGACACTAAAGATCTAAAACAATGTATAGTTTTTGTCCATTGAATGCGTTTTAATTGGTAGTTTTGAATAAATAATGTTTGGTTAGGAACTAAAATCAATTGGATGTTTTGGACGATAATTATAGGATGTCAATATATGTTTTATGTATTGTTTTATTCTGGTATTGTTTATGAAAGACCAACAACGGTAATTACAAAATAATTATTATTTATTGTTTAGGATTATTAAACACATGTGAAATGAAACACGGTGTCCTATAGAATTTTCTGTTTGTTTCTGGTGGAAGGCCAAATACTTTTACACGCCATTCTATGTCAAACAACACGGACATTTACACCAATTTTATTTCAAGGTTTTATTACAATAATTATATTCCCCTGCAAAACATAACCTATAAGATCTACAGGATTAACATTGACAACATATTTTTGAACATCTACAATTTGATATTGTAGTAATTAATTATAGGTTTATTTTAATTATCTCTAGTAATGAAAAGGTACTTACATTAGTTTAGGAGCTTTTAGGTATTAAGACTAAAAAGAATTATTTTATTTTGCGCTTTTCAGTTTCTTTTTCGTCGGTGTAAATTTTTGTGAAAATGAATTTATTTTTTGTGTTTACTTATTTTTCTACACTTAGGGGTGGATATTTAACCCAATTCAAATGGGATCAATTTCGAGGTATACCCTATTCTATTAAAAAGAATAATCAAAATAGGAGAGCCCAGTAAAAAGTTATGCGTGGTAGAATCGATTAACGATTAAAAATTCGGTGAGTGAAAAATCAATCATCTCCTATTTTGCTACCTTTAGTTGTAGAATTTTCTAATTTAATTGGGACAAACTTCGAGATATACCCTTTTCAATAAAAAAAGAATCATTAAAATCGGATAACCCAGTACAAAGTTATGCGTGGTAGAATCGGTTAAGAGGTAAAATATCAATGGGTAAACATTCAATCATCACCTATTTTCTTACCATTAGTAGTAAAATTTTCTAATTTAAAGTGGACCAATTTCTAGGTATGCCCTATTCAAAAAAAATAATAATCATCGAAATTAAATAACCCAGTACAAAGTTATGCATGGTAGAATCGGTTAACAGGTAAAAATTTAGCGTGTGAACAATCTATTAACTCCTATTTTCCTACCCTTGCCAATTAAACAGGGACCAATAAAAAAAAAGAATCATCAAATTTGGACTACCCTGTAAACAGTTATCCGTGGTCATACATAAAAAAATATACGCAACAAATTAAGAACCTTTTTCATCGTTTAAAAATGGGTGTTTATGTTGAACAGTTATTAAAAAACTTTAAATAATATATTGTTCATTTGAAACTATTTTAATACCGGCAACTAAATTAAATTTCAACAACAAAGTTTAAAATGAAGCTCATGAATGAACTGTACAAAATAAAAAGCAGGGCAGTTAAAATACCCCACCACCCCAGGAAAATTAAATCCCTGCATTATTCAGTAATTAAAAGCTAAAAATAACAACATTATCTCATATTTAGCGTCTATCTTATGGCAATTTCCGTGCTAATAGAGTCACACTGCATTCCGACTCGCAGGCACAGACTCCGATACGCGGTGCAGTCGTACTCAGCAAATGTAGCTATGCAAATGTGCAACCCGCGCGCAGATCCGTAATGAATGCAAAGCTAAATTTGATTACATGTCAGTCATGTATTACTGCATGTTGCCCGTTGTTTTATATACAGAGTTGCGATTCACAAACCCCGGATGAAATACTAATACAGCCTATTTATTATCGTTGTTCTACATATATACGTACAGGCTGGACACATGCAGGAATTTTTTTAAAAAAATTGGCTGGTACCACGAGCTCTGTTTTTGGGTGTTGTAAGAGCACACTGATAAAAATGTTTTCTTGAAACAAACAGATTCCTCTTAAATGAAGAGACAAATTTATTTGAATAGTGCCAATCTGATTCAGTTTTCATTGAAAGCTTTTTTAGTTTTAATAAATATTCTTGTATGAAAATTAATTTAGTTTTGAAGGAACATATCAAAGTATTCAACTGAGACTCATTATGTGGACGAAGTAATTCGAATAGGAGTAGTTTTAATTTTAAACAAATATCGTTTGAAATAATAACGTTTTGTATAAAATTAAACAGCCTTGCTTTTATCATTTTTAAAAACAAAGTTTAAAATATATGTATTTTCTATCAATGCAGAAAAAAGAAGATAAATAAAATTTATGGTCAAAATAAATATTTTTTTGAACTGAAACTAATCATTTTGTAAGAAATAAAATTTTCTTCAACGAATGCAAGGAAAACTGAAAAATTTCTTGAAACAAGAAGTTATTTTTATGAGTGTATCTACATTTTTTTCTCTTACTGACACCATCTACGAACTACAAGACGTTAAAAAATTATATTTCAAAATTTTCATTTAAATCTAACCTGTGTTCTTTCAGAAAAGAAAAAACAAAACAAAGTTTGAAAAATATATATTTTTTTGGCATGTGTCACAGTTGAAAAAAGTAATTTTTTGAAGGGATGAGCGTTTCTTAAAATAGTGGTTGCCCGTGTTCTTTCATTGTTTGATAAGAAATATATGGCGGGAGGTACTGTGGTGCCCACAACATTTAAATTGACAATTGGGCCATCTTGTTTAGTTATAAATAATGATCTATTATCTCTTCTTCTCTTTCACATATTCTGCATCTTCTCTTATTGACGATGTTCCAGTATCTGTAGCTCTTTCATTTAGTGCTACATCTAGTGGGCGTTACTTTTATTTGACTGAAAATATTTGAAGGCATCATTTGTTTTTACGTATGTATATCTTACATTATACCTTCTTGTTATGGATTTTTCCAGTCTTTTTGTAAAGGTTTTATTATGCTTTTTTCATTCTAATATCCGTTGTCCATATTAGTTTTTGAATATCCCTTTTTTGGTAGTAGTTTTTTAAGTATACTCAAGACTATCTAGAAGAGAAGGCTATCGACTAAAGGAGAAGACAATGGGGTATGTGACCAATTTTTTTTTCTGACATTACATGATACTAGATACAAAAATAAAATACCCGTATTTTTTTAAATCAATTAATTGTTTATTGTTAACGAGAAATTAATTTTTAAAGATTTGGAGAGGGGATGTGAGACGTCACTGTGTCTTCTGAATAGGTATGGTACCAGAAAAAGACAGAGATACTGTAAAGGAAAGAAATAGATATAGATCAGCGGGCCAAGCGTACAGCGCAGTACAATATTTTCCTCGGCCACAGTGACGTCACATATCCCTTCTCCAAAACACAAAATTGCTAATAACATTATTATTACAAAATAATTTACAGTTTTTATTGTTGTAATAAGAAACTACAATGAAGAACATTCGTATACTATGGCGTATACATTGAAATTCGATAATGGTCACATACCCCATTGGAAAGATCGAAAATCATAGGATAGAGGAAGATGTTTCAGAAATGATTGGAACATAGATCCGTCATATTATACTTGTTGATGCTATTGAACTGGCCAAATATTATTGTGAATTCGAACTGTAGTTATGTATAAATAAATAAAAATAAGGTTCTAATTAATGTGTGGTACTTCGTCCCCATAATGAGTCTCAGTTGAATACTTTGATATGTTGCTTCAAAACTAAATTAATTTTCATACAAGAATATTTATTAAACCTACAAAAGTTTCTTAGGAAAACTAAATCGGATTGGCACTATTCAAATCAATTTCTCTCTTCATTTAAGAGGAATCTGTTTTTTCCAAGAAATCATTTTTATCAGTATACATTATTGTATCGTATACTTGTTGATGCTATTGAGATGGCTAAATATTTTTGTGAATTCCAAATGTAGTTATGCATAAATAATAAAAAAGTTCTAATTAATGTTTGGTAAGCAATCTAATAATGAATATTACAGTAGCCCAAACTGCAAATAGGGTGCTAATCAAACCTAATTAATTATATATTAGTCCACATCTAATTAAAGGCAAATTAGATTCGTAAAACCTAATCAAAGTTACAACAATTAGCATAGCAAGCATGCGCGCGAATATGCGTCGTTTAATTTATTAATTAACTTGCCATGTTAATTATTACTAATTAAAATCCACAGATTCAATGCTCATTTGGCGAATTCATATTCGATAACAAAAGATGATCACACATTCGACCTCACACGTCGACGCAAACAAAAAGTTAATGACGTCACGAACAACAATGCAAAACAAACGAATATTGAAATGGGACAATAAAATCGTTGTGTATAATTAGGGGGTTTTAGCACAATTGTTTTGTTCTTACATTAATAATCTATTAAAATGTACCATTAGCAAACTTAATTATACGTTCATGAATACCAAACGTTCTCAAACGTATAATTAAGGAAAAATTGAATATTCCCGCCCAACACATTTCAACATATTTTAATCAAATGTTATTTTTAATAACTCTGGACGGACTCAATAAACAAGAAAATATTTTGTTGCTAATTTCACACTTTATGTTAATAAAATTAATTTAATAAAATCAAATTGCTCGGAGATATTTTGGGTAGAAAATAAATTTTGTTAAGCCAGAAACTTTTACTTTGTTTTTCTTGTTTAAAATAACACCCGATTTTCAATGCAGGTATATAGAGTAATTTGAGTTATATTTATAAAATAAACAAAATCCGTTTTAAATCATTCGCTGATGCATGAAACAGGTATTTTTTGGTTGTGTGAATAATATTATAATTGGGTTTATTTTACATAGCGGATTTATTTTATTTTGAATATAATTTGAATGAAAGTTAAATTTCAATATTTTGTAAATAAACAATGCATTGTTCTGTATACATTTGAAATTTTATTGCTTTTATTAATTCTGGTTTTGTAAAAATTAAAAAATAAATTATTATACTGAAATTATTACATCGAAAAATATTTGCGGGATTTAAAATTATAATTAATTACAACAAAACATATTTTGTTTAAATATTTTTGGTTATACTTCCTGTCATTGGTTGTCAAATTTGTTTTGTACATTTAAATTAATGGACACATATGTATTTATGAATAATAATTAATTACCAATATTTATTGAACTGAATTCATGTAAAAATCTGTTATATCCGTATATCCAAACAGTAGCTGTATATCACAGAGGGAATCGATTCAATCCAATTTATAAAGTAGAAGGAAAAGTAACCATTATGCACGTCACATTAATACATTTAAAACAATAACTCTTCGTGAGTCGGAGAGGTCAAGCAGGCCATGATTTATGACCACAAACCTATAAACTGATGATGCTATATTACTCTGTTTGTTTGTGCGTGTATTATGTGATTTTATTTGTATCACTATGTTACCGATTTCGATTAGTGTGTATTCCCTGCATTTGAATGCAATTGCCCCAAGAAATTTTAGTTTAGATATAATTATTTGTGAAATATTATGAATCGCAGATATTGGTAACAATTGAAATCGTCAATGCATAAGAAATTTTATAAATAAATTACAATTTCTAAATTAAAAATCTTGTGAGGGAATCACACTATTTTATTATATATTAATTATTGTTTAATAATTATGTTTAATACCTGTTTGATAATAGAGTAAAGGTTTCAATTATTTGTTTGTTCTCATAGCAACTATAATTATTGAAGTAATTGTATAAGTATTGAAGTATGCATTCGTTGAAGAAAATTCTATTTCTTACAAAATGATTAGGTTCAATTCAAAGAAACATTAATTTTAAATATAAATTTTATTTATCTTCTTTTTTCTGCATTGAAAGAAAATGAATATGTTTTAAATTTTATTTTTAAAAATAATGAAAAAGAAGTCGTTTTTATTTAAAATCATTTTGAATTCAAATTACTCCTATTCAAACTACTTCGTCTCCATAATGAGTCTCAGTTAAATACTTTGATATGTTCCTTCAAAACTAAATTAATTTTCTTACAAGAATATTTATTAAACCTGTAAAAATTTTCAAGGAAAACTAAAACGGATTGGCACTAGTCAAATCAATTTCTCTCTTCATTTAAGAGGAATCTGTTTTTGTTCCAAGAAAACATTTCTATCAGTGTACATTATTGTATCGTTGCTAAGCAACTCTAGAAATGTGAACAAAAGAACATTGTTACTACATTTTTTTATTAAGACCAAGACAACCAGCTTGTTTTTAAGAGGGAAAAAAGTAAGAAAGCAAACTTTCGTTTAGAAATGCAATACAGATACCGTCACATATTCGTTAATGATTTTCGCGGTACTCATTTCGAAAATCCTTATTTGTACCGTAAAAACTTATTTACCGGACGACGTGTTCCAAATATTATTGTTACATCTTTCAATTGAAATATATTATGGAATTGATTTTATATTTGGAATAAATTAATCATTGTTTATAGTGTATAGTATGCTTTTTTCAAAATATAATCAGCTTTATGCAATCAACCAACAATCAATCTCCTCCATTACCTATTTCGTTACATTCATGCATACTTGTCTATTCTTCATACTCGAATAGACTATTAATCATACCTAACCAGTTATTCCTCGGACGTCCACGCAATCGTTCACCCTCAATCTTACCCGCATACATTAATTTCACCAACCTTTCGAGAAGGACAAATCATCTCCTATAATTTTAGCAACATTCATCTCAATCTCACCCTCAACGTACAAGAATATATTCCTGACACTATCCCAGATATTCTTCTCAAATACCTTAAGCTTATAATAAATTAAAATAATATATCATTACCAATTTATAGTGTGGCACTCTGCTTGAAGTATATCGTAGTGTAAGATGAATTTTAGCACGTGTATCATATACATGTAAGCTTCTGAAACATATGAACCCGACAGTCAGTTCAGCAGCGTTGAAAATATTAATTTACATTTTTCGAATTTCATTTCGCTGGAGGCCTGAGAGATATTTACCTGTCTGTATATGGGTGTACTCCTACCTGGCGGTGAAGTTTGATCCGCGCAGGTGAACGTGAATATCTCCGAGTGCGTAAATGCGTGTGCGTGTCAGATTGTGCGTCTGTCTTCAGGTAACTGATGTGCTGTTTAATTACACCGGGAAATTAAATTAACGTTGAACGTTTTTGTAAGTTTTGGAAAGTTGTTTTGATGCGAGTTTCGGGGATGCTTTTTGAGATTTTGCTTCGTTGTTTCCCGGCTTTAATTAAATATGTTTGCAGATTTAATTTCTTGTCATGTTGAGGTTAATTTAGCGAATGGCAGGTGGAATATTTTGATGAAGATGGAAGACGAACTTTGTGTCGTAATGGAAGGATTATATCTGTGTATTAAAATGTTCTTTAGAATTGTTGTATATTTGCGACAGGAATTATTTCTTCCTTCAAATTTCAAAGAGTGTAATTCAAAATCTAGAATGAGTATTTAAAATCTGAGTAAAATTTTGAATTCTCCACATGTTTCTTTATAAGAAAAATAATTTAGTACACAAGTAATACTTGAAATTATGTTCAAATGATTTGTGTATAAATAAATGGACAAGCAGTAAACTAATTTCAGAATTAATTGACTGTATCTTTTAAATGAGAAGAGATAAATAAAATCGGTTTGAAAATTTGAAATCCTCATGGTCTATGATATATAAAAATATATATTTTGTAATGTTCCAATACAGAATAAAATATTTAAATAATCAAAATTGTAAAATGGTGTCATCATTTAGGTCAAAAAATATTTTTCTTCCGAAGTGTATGATTTAATGCTATAATGTAGTGTTTAGCATGCTGATTATAATTATGAATAGTAGAGGTTTCTGTCTTGTTTAGTTTACAAGATATCGGGTATAGAAAATTTCTTGAATATTGCAGTTTTTTCCATATAACTCAAAAAATAAAAAAGATATAAAAATTAAACCTACACCATTCAATTCCTCGGAAAAAATTATATTAGCATGCGAAGTTTCGTTAAAATTAATATACGAAATTTGTCGGTAGAGCAAAAATTCTGAAAATGGCACAAAATAGGGAAAATTTCATCTCTTCTTGCAATTCATAACGCTGCATCTCAAAAACTAGTAAAGGTAATTAATTTCTGTTTACACCATTGAATTGAGCGCACTTTTCTACAACTACATAAAATTTTTTGTTGTGATTCCTATATTTTTAAGAAAGTTGTGCTTGCCACAATAAAATTTGGTAATGAATTTTAAGGACAAAAAATTTTTTTCTTCTAAATTTCCTGAAAACACCCTCGTAGTATCTCCTTTATACAAGTCCTAAAAAACAGGAAACCGCATCTTCGTATCTCTTTTAGTTCTCGAGATACAGCATTTTGAAAATATGAAAAATTTTCTCAGAAAACACTGATAACTCAAAAAATAAAAAAGAAACAAAAATGAAACCTACGCCATTCGATTCTACGGAAAAAGTTACATAAGTATACAAAGTTTCGTTAAAATTGCTCTACGAAGAGAATTGCTAGAGCAAAAAGTCTGAAAATGGGCCAAAATCGTTAAAAAGCCAAGGAGTTAGTATTGAATTTTTGCCCAAAATTTTCATGTCTCAGATTTTTAATTTATATACCCTCTCTCTTTATTTTCGACCTGAAACTTCCAAAAAAATTAGTTTGAGCGATATCCGAGCCTTAGTTTTTGAGATATAGGTGATTTTGTGAATCAGAAATTGAGGGAAAAAGTGGCAACAACAATTGTATTTCGCTGTATCTTGAAAACGGAAAGAGATAATTAAAATATTTTTTAATGAGCGTATTCAGCATACTTTATTTATCATAGACGAAGAGTTTTAATATAAACAGCCATAAAATAAAAATTTTATAGACATACAAAATTGAATTTTGAATTGAATTTTGTCCAAAATTTTTCATTTCCCAGATTTTTAATATTTTTATACCCTATCCTCCTATTTTCGACCTGTTTTCGACTTACGAAAAATATATTTTAAGCCATATCCGAGCTTCACTTTTGGAAATATTGGCGTTTTTATATTTCCAATATTGATGGTATAAATTTCAGTGAAGGGTTTATGTATGATAACTCAAAATTAAAAAGAGATATTTCAAATCTGTTTGCATGATTGTATTCTGCACACTTTAGTTGATAAATTTATAGGTTTTCATAAAATTTATTCGATTATTATAATATTTATAGATAGTTGAATTTGGCAGAAAATATTTCGAAAAGTGTAGAAAATATCCAAATTCCAGAAGCGATATCTAATAAACCAATAAAGATAATTCAAATCGGATTTAAAATTTGAAATCTACATGCTTTGCTTGATGAAGTGAAGTATATTAGTTTCATTGCGTTCAGAAAAAAAATATTTTATGTCAGTTTGTAAAACATGAAAAATGATTTAAATGATGCAACATTTTTAAAAATCCAAACTTAGAGATACCGCCTCTCATTAAAAAAAATTATCTTCATCTTTCCACACATGCAATACACTCGTCATCAAATTCCTCACCCTTGCGGAACTCCGCTTTGAATGCAACTCTTCCCCATCTCCTAGCGTCCATGCTTCTGCACGTGTACAGGGCAAGAACTGAGGCTGCGTGGCCATCGATCATGCGAGGTAATGACGTGCGAACGAGCCGCTAACTGCTGCGATAGTTATGTCGATGTGTTCCTCCCCCACAGCCGCCCCAAGATGCACCCGATAGTTGCTGCATTCCAGGAACCGGAAACCAGGGATGCAGCACGCAAAAAGTTCACGAGGGACCGTGATAAATGAAACAAAAAGACGCATAAGCTAAACGATGTAATAGGGCAGAGATAGACTAGGTTTTTACTTCAATAGCAACTATTCAAATTGTTATGAAAGACTTTCGGATTCAGTTCTGTAATAGATACATAATTAACTCTATTATGTACGTGTTACATACCATATTTTATATTCGAATTCGTTTAGAATGTCATTTATATTTGATGCATGAGGTTGACATAAAAATGTATTCATTTTTTATGTTGTTTGATTATCCAGTTATTTATTGGTTAATAAAAGTCACTTTATGGCCACTAAACAATTGTTTAAATACTGTCGAACATAATAGTTATTTTATGAGTGAGCGAGGAAGTTTGCAGAGCGAGGCACAGCCGAGTGAATAACCGCACGAACGAAATAAAGTCACTTTTAATATATATTCATAAACTAATTTGTTCTACGAACACCGGTTTATAATTTAATTTCAAAATTAATTTAATTATATATGACAGTTCAGTAACCGTTTTGACTATTATTATATGAGGGATAATAACCATAATCCCGAATAATACCATACTTTTTCTACTACTCTAAATTCAAAAGTCACTTTTGAAAATGATCAAAATTCGTTGAAATAAACAATTGACAACTGATTATTTGTCAACTGTCAGACGGTTGTTGCTTGGTAATCCACAAGTTTTTTTTAATATAGGTAGTGTTTGTAGAAAATAGTTATTTACTTTACAAGTGTGCAAAGTAAGGAATTACCCACGAGAGAAATTTTAGCACACGAAGCCGAAGGCTGAGTTTGATAATTTTATCGAGTGGATAATTCCACTTTGCCCACGTGTGAAATATAACGTTTTATCCAACAACTCTTAATAAATGAAAAATTAATTAAAGAAATATTATTTGACAGTGACATATACTTTAAATTTTTAAATTAAAATGTCAATCGGAATAGTTACCAAGATGTTGTGTGTTATTATTATTGTTATAAATAGAAAAATACTCACTAGTGACTTTCCTCAAAATTATACCCACTAGTGGGTAACCTGTTACTTTCCTTGTTTAAAATCGCCATAGTTATAGAGCATTTATTGAGAGGTGTTGGATAAAATATTTTATTTAAATACAACGTTTCGGGTAATTGTACATAGTTCTTTATGAAAAAAAAAAACAGATGAATAACATAAACAAGTAAAAATAAATAGTAACAATGCAACAACAAAGTATGATTTATAAAATAGAGAATACATTTTCTAGTTCTTGTGCATATAAATTTCTATAGCTTCTCTTATGACTCTGCAAATGAAATAAATCTAAATGTCTTTTATAATTTTACTTATAAAAATTATTATTTGTTTAAGGTTTGTTGCACCTGTAAACGTATGGATAAAACAAATTTAATGTTTGAGTGCTTAAATTTTTGGTACATAACGGATGGTGCGCAAATGCAAAAGGATCAAATTTCGAAGGATTGTTTTCACAATAACATTATTAGGGCATAAGTAAATATGTTGCGAGGTACATAGGGGAACAAAAATGTTTATATTTAGCTCAAGTTTCCATAATACGCTCCAGGATTCGTTGAAAACATTCCAGGCCTGGAGATATTTGGAACTGGGTCCCATTATGTGTATAGTTATCCGGTAGGTTCGTTAAGTAACTTGATCCCTCTGCTCATTAGCAGAAATGCTTCCACATTTCTCCTCACTATAAACAATAACTTTCGTTCTTTACAATTTCATTCACAGCTCTTAAAACTGCACGAGATGTTTGTGCAGGAGCGAGAAAATGTTTTCACAGTCCATAATTCTTCCGACGTTGCCGCAGCGGACAAAAGAACATTTCCAATAGGTTATGTCAATCTTATTGCCGACAAAAATGTTTTATCTAGCGAGGAATGTGATTGGTGACCGCGAATGAAACATACCTTCTCTGCTTCCGCTTTGACTTTTGTGAGACACCGTTAAATGATCGACAAGAAATACGCCACCCAGCGACGGCGACGGGGATTTTTCACAATAAAAAAATCAGCACATAATAATTTGGCCAATACACGACTTGGAAAATAGGATCATAATTTATTTCTAATTCCCATGCTTCTCAAAGATAATATTATGTATATCCAGGATATTAAAACACTTGAAAATTTCGACAGATTTTGCTTTTGTTTGTCACCTAAATTGTTTGACAATGTAGTTTGTTATATTAAAAGAGTTCTTTGCCAAAATTATATTTAATTCCTATTTCAAACAAATAATGATTTTGGAACCCTCCTGAAGAGAACATTTAGTTTGTTTACGAGTATTATTATTTGAAAAAAATTCCTCCTAACTCCTGCAGTGAGTGACTATGCTGTCAGGGTCTAATTATGCCATTTTTGACACGCGACTGTCCGTTCTACGCAACAACTATTTGAAGTTTTACCGATAAATTCTTGGCTCTCGTTTCATTAGCTACGATAATTATTATAATGTATAAATATAGAATACCCCGAGAAAAATATTTTCCCGCCCTACGTCACTGGGCATCTCGGCATCATCCAGTGAAAGGAACGCGTGGTCGCATGCCAGTTTGCGGTGGCACATGCGCCTACGCTTTCCGGTCGCCCGGAGCATTCCGTTTCCGCCACATCGCTCCGCTTCCGGTTCTCGTGTCCGTCGCCCTGCGCCCACGCTGCCCTGCATTCGCCGCCCCTGGGTTCACGCGATCTACTGTCATGTGATATTGACGCATGCATGTATGAAATACACGCAAGGGATGCGATATTGATTCTTGGAGCGGGTGTTAATATTATTCTTAAAAAATCTGGTGTGCACTACTTATACAAATAAAACCAACTGAATATGTATGACTTGTTCCTGAACTTAACTCTACTTTCTTATTACTGTAGTACGTATCGTAATATGTCTTATATTTATCGAAATATGGCGATTTGTAATATTTTTCAAAATGCGGAAATTTCCCCAAATATGACTAAAAATTGTAATTTTTTTTATTACATTTCTTTATAATATTCGCGCCAGGAAACCCAGTGCAGCAGAGCGCATCGTCATATCTTTAATATTTTTCGAGATATGACGATTTTTTATATTTTCCGAAGAGCAAATTTGAGAGGCTGTAACTCAAAAACTATACAAGATATCAAAAAATATCTTCAGTTTTGTGTTTTTCGTACCATTTATAATAAATTAGTAAATTTTGAAAATTTTGAAATTTTTTTGTATTTTTTTTAAAATTTCGGTTAGAGATATCTCGACAAATATGAAAGATACAGACTAGCAGTGTTCACCAATCGATTCAGCTCGACGAAATACATAAACCCTGAAAATTTCAGAAAATTCGAACAACCTGTTGAAATGTTAGAGCAAAAAGTCTGAAAATGGCCAAACTCAGGCCAAACGTCAAGGGGTAACACTTGACTTTTTAGACAAAAAACGCCATTTTCAAGCTTTTTGCTCTAACTTTTCATCCCGTAGAGCGATTTTTATGAAACTTTGCATACTTATGTATTTCGACGAGCTGAATCGATTGGTGTACACTGCAAATCTGTATCTTTAATATTTGTCGAGTTATCGCCGATCTAAATTTTGAACAAAAATACAAAAAAATTTCAAAATTTTCAAAATTTGCTAATTTGTTATATAAGGCGCCAGAAACGCAAAACTGAAGATAATTTTTAGATATCTCGGGTAGTTTTTGAATTACAGGCCCTTAAAGTTGCACTTCGAAAAATACCAAAAATAGACGTATCTCGAAAAATATTAGAGATCTGACGATGCGCTCTGCTACAATGGGTTTCTCAGCGCTTATATTATAAAGAAATGTAATAAAAAAATATTACAATTTTAAGTGAGGATATTCCGTATTTTTCTATCGGTATGTGAATCTGTATTGAATGATTAATAATTACAGTTTCTGTTATTTGTTTGTTCCCATAGCAACTAAAATTAGTTTATTAAACATATAATTCAGTTGTTTACAGCAAAACTAATATTTGTATCTTGCGTTTTGAAAGATTCTTTCAATATTAAAGTAATTTATATCTTATTTTACAGATTTCTGGAGCACACCTAGGTAGCAGTGCTTCTCTCCGACCAAAATGGTAAGTGGTTGTATGTATTTATTCATTTGTTCTTGACAATATCCACGATTTTCATCTGATTTTCCACATGCACAGCATTCGCATAACTTAACTAAACAAATAATAAATGTAAAATCCCTAAGTGTCCAAAATAAAATTAGTTAAGTTTAGAATAAATTATATGGTTCAGAAAAGTTATTTAATATCTTTTTATAAACAAAAATAAATATTCCATAGGTAAAATCCCTAAAAAAATTACACCCAGTTATTGGAACGTAGTTTTTCTGTTCTTGGGGTTTCAAAGACCCCAAAGAGAGCTTTGTGTAACTGAGTAATAAGTGCGACTGTCCAGGGTTAAATCTGCTGATCTCTAGATTTAATTATTAAATATAGTTTGTAAACAAATTATGAACTATTTCTTGTATGATCTATAGAAATTATCATCAGCTCTATTATTCCTTTTTTATTTTGAATGTTGTCACTTCATTATTTCAATTTTTTCTTGTAACTTATCAAAATAAATAATTTTCTGTAAATGGGAACATCAGTTCCTCTTGAGTGATTAATAATAAATAAATAAATAAATGAAGTATACGGCGGGAAAAATTGAAGTGGTGGTCGTTTCAATAATTACAATATTTGGCAATAACTATTAATTTCGGGTAACATAGTACCTGCATAAGTGTTATGTTTAATTCAACAATTTGTATAATAACACATAATATTCCGTATCCTATGTTTAAGGATAATTTGTAACCTGTATTCTAATTATTATTGGTTGAAAACCGTAAAAAAATCATTGAATTTAAACAGTTTCGCATGCATAGACAAACAAGCGACTTCTAGGAAACGAGTCATCTTCTCCTGGGACATAAATTATATTGATGGGAGGCATAATATTATGCGCAAAACATAATACGAATATAAGTGGATTAAATTGACTGAATATCCGCGATTTAAATAACAAGGAGAGGCGGACGAACATGGCGCTCATTATAAATATAATCGTATAATATGGCTGGAACATTGTGTTCAAGTTAATGATCAAAGAGGCTTGTGCCCCGAGTAATTAATTATTTTTCTGGTTGATACGCATCTGTTCACTTGAAATTAAACTTTTTTCAGGAGGTTAAATGACGTTCAACGGATTGTGTATCTTTATTTTTAGTAATTAGATTCAAGTTAATCGTTTTGTGAGTATAATGAGATGAACAATTTGATATTTATTTTAAACAATTAAGTTTAATTTGCTTGTAGATGCTATCAACCTGAAATTGTTTACTAATTTAATTTCATGCATTTTTCATTTTGTTTCAATTAATATTTAAATACTACTTTGTACAATGTTCTCACAGCTTCGCTAAAATATAATTAAAATTTATTCGCTAAACTTCCATTTAGATGTTTTTTTGCTAGAATAATTAGCACGAATCGCTGCCTCAATTATGGAAACTATCTACCTTTAAATTATAAATTTATTTCATTAAATTTGAATTTTCCGTTTGAAAATTACAAATATTTAATTGCATTATTTGAAATTTTTTATTATTAAATCGGTCTCAACTGCTTAGGTTACATGCCGTCTTGGAACCTCGTTTTCGATGGTGCGACAACGGTTTTCAAAAAGCGGTCACTTGGAAAAAAGTTTGACAAAATCCGTTGTGTTTGAAGGGCTGTATTGCAAAAACTGAAAGAGATATTTATTTGTTCGTAGCACTATGCTTAATAAAGCATACTTTTTCAATTAAAACAATTATTTTTATTTCAATTACTTAACTGGTACAGAATTGACGCCTGTTAGAACAAAAATTGTAAAAATTGCCCTACTTTTTCAATTCATTAAGCTGTATCACGTAAATTAATAAAGATAATTAATTTCTGTTGACACCAATAAATTAAGCACACTTTACTACAACTATATGGTTGCAACTGCTATATTTTTAGGGAAGTAAGTTAACAATAAATTGTATGACTATTGTTTATCTAAATTATTCAAAACCAATATAAATTGAAGTTAGAGTTGTAGGTATTATTAATAAAATAAAAAGATATATGATTTATAATATTTTTTTTCGAACGTTTCGGCTTTCATATATCATCATCAGCAAGAAGTAATATTAAAATTTAAAATTATAAAATATGAAGTAAAAAATTTAAATTGTAAAACATGTGTCAAAAATATTTTGACAGTAAATACAATAATAATAATTGAAATAGGAATAATCATGGTTTACAATTACAGATCTTATACATTCTTGAAAGTTTTTCTTAAATTGCACGAGACAATAGACATACCTGCAATTACAGATCCCAAACTAATTTTTCTAGATAAATAAGGAATACGAAATAAAATAACCGTAGAACTTTTCATAACAATTAAGAAACAAAACACGATTGATTGAGAAACAGTAATAAATATATATCATGTTATAAACGACATGGCAGCGAATCTCGGTAAATATATACTTCATATATAACCCTGTCACTTCGAACTCAATCCAACTGAATTAATATAGGCTCAAGTGACGTTTGAAGTAACATGAAATACCCCCACTTTTAATTTGAATAACGTAAGAACTAGACAATAAAATATCTTAGAAATCATGGATACTAAATTATTAACAACACGAGTTATTTTTAAATTAAATCTAATCATTGAAGAATCAAAGAACAAACAGAATTTTCAAGTAACAGTTATTACAATTACAAAATCGATTTGGCTAGTTGACGTAGGTACTCTTTTTAACTAATTGAATGGATTTAAATGGCAGGTTGACCTACATGTCTACGCAAATAGAATTTTAGAACAAGGAATCAATTGTGGCCAGCCATGATCCTCGCTCAATATATGTAAAGTGACAGCGCTTGGCTTGAAAATTTAAACAACCCTAGTAGCAAGCTGTAGCTGTCACTCAATGTCCGGAACTATTTATTTTATGGCACGGATACTCTTGACTATTTCTTTGATCTATGGGGAGGGTATTAGATTCAATGATTCGAATGATAATCAATCAGGTCTAAAGGGAATTCATTTGTATGTGTGGAAAATTTAACACGCTGCTTTTGCAGCTACAATTGCAGAGCTTGAAATACTTTGAAGCTTCGGAATCGAAACTAGCCTAAGGGAAATTATAATTGCGCATTTTAAATACTGATATTTTAGAGTAAAAACTAGCATATTTAGAAAACAAATTACCGTAATATAAAAAAATGTTTAGCAAAAAATTGAACTGATGAAAAACTGAAAAGTGAAAAATAGTTTATTTTATTTTTTGTTCTTCAGTTGTTCATCGGTTTTGTTAAAAAGATTTTATTTAAAATTTTTTGTGATTATTATTTTTTACCCTTAGGGGTGGAATTTTTTAAAATCGGATAACCCAGTATAAAGTTATACGTAGTTGAATTGGTTAACAGGTAAAAATTCAGTGAATGAATAAACAATCATCCCCTATTTTCCTACCCTTAGGGATGGAATATTGGTATGAAATTTAAACGGTACCAATCTCAATGTATACCCTGTCCAATAAAAAAAGAATTATCAAAATACATAAAAAATAAATATAAAACAAATATACTTGTCGACTAGAGATTCCGCTGCGTTTTTCGTCGTTTAATAAGAACTGAATGAAATTGATTTGAGTGTAGAATGTATAGCTATGCAATTGCAGATATTGTTTCTGGATATTTCATCATGAAATATGTTGACAATTCAAAATCAAAACCAGTCTTAGAGAATAAATATTAGCCGCATACTAATAAATAGTACTATACTAGTTTTACTGCTGAATGTCATACTATAATTTGTAAACCAATCTGCGTTAATTTCATTTGGCTGAAATTACAGTATTTTATAAATTCCTGAAATGGAGTGAATATGTACCTGAGAAGGTATTGGAATGTCCTCCCTTCGATTCCCAGATTCGGCAAATTCTCCACAAATCGGATAACATAGACAATCATCAGTCAATATCCAATACCACAATTGGCACCAATAGCGTATCAATTATGTTTGATGCGTGGAATGTTTGATTACACATTCGTGATCAGGTTAATTAGCAGATATGCTTACCGAGTTACTGGGAATTAACCCGGTTAACTGCAGATTTTGTTGTGGTGAGAAGGAAAATAGGTTTAACCAGCGGTTGAAAGTTAATAACTCCAAAGTTCACATGATTTATTTTTGTGAATAGTTTATTGTGTATGTCACATTATGATTGAATATTTTATTTCGTCGTAGGATAATTAACTATGGTTATTAGAAAAAATAATTAATTACAAGTCGTTTTGAAGAATTGAGAAAGCAGTTAGTCTAAGAGCAATTCATCATCAGAAATGTGTCCCATCCACAGATAAACCAGTAAATCTCAACATTTTCTTATTGGAGTTACTTTCTAAATATTTCATCACGGCATTCATACATTGTTGCATGAGCATTTCTCAGTATATTTCAGTGTGTTCCCACAATTAAAGATCACAATTTTCACAGTTCGATGCGTTATACAAGCCCAGAATCATATCATTAGGCCCATTTAGATTTTTCACTGATTTCTATATAACACTAGATTGGGCATAGGGTGAAATTGATGTTTTGTGACACTTTTGTAAAGTAAAGTGCGAAATCTGAAGCTCTGCCTTCACTCTTTCTACACCGCGCTCGCCACCACCTCTCTTTAGGTCATACCACGAAGTATGGTCATACCCATAAACAAGCAAGAGAGAAACATTTTAAAATATTGAAGTATCACAAAACCTCAATTTTGACTATTATGGCGACGTTCAATTGGGAACGCACCGGCTTATGCCCAATCTAGAAATAGAAATCAGTGAGATTTTTAGAATAACTTTAAAAAAATTGTTTTGACTTTCCAACGGGAAAATTGTTGTATCTTAAATTCTGTTTAAGGAAACATAACCACTGAAATGTCAATAAATTAACGAAAATCCTTAACATTAAGAATTCATCTGGCCCAAAGGTATTGGGTGGTACCACAATCACTGTTTTTGAGTCTGATGACAACAAAATGTTTCAAATAATTATTCTACATCTTTTGGATTCCATTGACATTTATTTCATCTCATTTATTTACTAAGATATGCCCAAAAACCCTTATAGGCCTTCAAATAATCTACCACTTACTGTTGATGAATTGGTCCCAAAATCTAATCAATTGGTAACATAAACATAATATCTCCCTTACATATTTGTACGTATAGAAGGTAAAAATCATAAATATGGTGAATTAATCAATTTTCCTTTGCGTGATTTTAATTGGGCCAAATGATTTGATTCTGGATTTGTAAGTGTAACATTAATCCTACAAATATACAGCAATGGGCGTTAGAAGTATTGAAAGGTTCTTTCTTTTATTACGATTCTTCGGGTTTTACTGGGATGAATATATCCAAATGAAATTTCAAAAGTTTGGGGATCCCAGGCAAAAGCGTCGTAAGCCAAAGCATCGAGACACATGTAAAAGAAATTTTTTGTCGACTGTTGTGCTACGTAAATCCTAGGGTAAAAAATGGACAAGGCGAGACATCGGTCCAGTGTCTACGCCTGTATGATGAATCGGCGTGGCCGACAACGCTACGTCCATATATTTTAATGAGATGTGTAATGGGGTGTTAAAGTTCTCCAGTTATTAACGCCAGGCGGATTTTTACAAAAACTTTTAACGAGACGAAGCTGGGCATCTTTTATTTCATTCTTTTGTGCGCAGAAATATTCGATAATTATTTTTATATAAGAAGTTGTATTAGAATACAAAGCGTATCAATTATTTCCATGTTAGATTAATGCGGGTAATATGAAAGGAAATTTTTTGCTCCTTTTTGTAATTATACGAGTATTCGTGCATTACGGAAATGAGGAAAATTGAAAACTATAAGCCACTTGAAAGCATACCGACACAAAGAAATTTTTAAGCTTGGAGAGAAGAAAGTCGTAATGAGGAGGAAAGTAAAAAATATTGTTAACTTTGTGCATTAATTGACATGCAAAGCGAAAAAATAAACGATCATATATTTGACGCGAAAGAACTAATGAATTGTAAACAATTTAAATGTAGAATTTTTTATCACATGCACTAAAACATAAATAAAAGTATCGAATGTTTATAGGCTGATTTTAAAGCGCGTAATTAAAACAAACAAATTATTCATTTAATTAACTGTTTTATTGGAGGAATATTGCTACTATAAAACAACGAAAATTTTATATTATTCAGCCATAAGTTGTTCTTTTATTCAACCCTTAATTACATACGGGGGTGTATTGATAAATAGTTAGCCGTTCCCATAAACAAAACAAAAAGCGGTTACCATAACAACAAGTAAGTGGTTTAGCAAATAAGTTTATCCAATTTTGGAGATACCGATTTCACAGTGTGAATTTTTAAATATACCATGTCCGATAAAAATTACAATTTTGATAAAATTGAGTATCGATCGTAATCAAATACCTCTTTTTAAAAGGATAATGTATATGTTGGATACATTAAAGGATCATTACCCTTCATACGCCATCGTAAAAAAATTAATTGCCGAATTGAAGAGAAGAATAACAGGCGTCAAAGTTGAACACCGTGTTAGGAGATCCGTGTTGTTGAATCCTTGCACGACATGATTTTGGACGATCGACGAATTGGACTCAAATATATGGTAGAGACTATTTCGTACGAACGTATCTTTCATATCGTACATCATGATTTCGGTATGAGAAAATTATATGCGTATTATTCTTCAATATTAACGAGTAATCGCCAAGGAAAATTGTCCAAAGTTGTGCTATCCTTGTAAGACAGTACTTCTACTTACAAGTCCTTGATTGCGATGCAGAAAATTGATGAAGTTGGGTTTGAATTGATTGTTTGATTGATTAACCAACTGCTAGAAGGACCCTAGAACCTTTCTTAAGCCAGAACACAAAAAATTTCAATACAAATTAACAACTAAAAACTACAACTGTTGTTTTTAGTAATGTTAATTATTCGGAATCTTCCCTAGAGTTGTGACATCCGTCTGCCTCTTAACTTAAACGTAGGGTATCCTAATGTTTAGCAGCTGAGTCTGAGACAAGCGAGATAACAGCCATCCCTTCAACTGTTTGATGCCTTACAGATGGAGCTTCCTTAATGGATATCCCATATGGGATCATTGACAACTCCACAAAAATTGGTCTGTATATTTAGCATGGAGATGTTCAAACAGTTATAGAATTTTATTACAATTATTTATAATTGATGGTGGTATAAATTAGGGTATAAAGTTAGCCAGTAAACAGATGAATTTGATGCAGTGAACATTGTGAAAGTACCGCGCGATATTTATATTTGTTCAGCTAGAAAACATTGTTGAAATTTTGAACAATTCCAGTGTGGTTTTAGTTGGAGTTTCCACAAAATGATTGAATAGGACCCGGGCAATTATTTCAAGTTTACATTAGCGCAAAACATTACGAACCATCAACGTTTAAAACAACAATACCAACATAACACATTACTGCTTATATATGTAAATACCTCGCCTAATGCTGTTTCCACATTCAAACCTCGTTTTCCGTTTTACCTAGTTAGCGGCACGCATACTACACACACAGACACACGCACACACACGCGGGCAGACAGGGAGGATCCTAAGATAACGCCACGTGTATAATATCCGTTAATTCGCTTTGCGAACACCAGCACCCATAGAATCAACTCTGGCACTGACTATTCCGTCCCGTGCTGTTCGCACCACATACAAGAAACACCAATAGGTAGATTCCATTTCAAAATGAGGGAGAGTAATAAATACAAATTTGCAAGATTAGTTAAACAGCAAATAAATCCACCAGAAAATAAATATTACTTTACTAGGATGTTTATAGAATGCCGCTCGCTCTATACCAGGAACGAAACTTACTTCTCGAACAATGGAAACACCACTATAAGCGTTCCGATAAATCCCTTTTGGATCGCAACATAGATGTAGATAGAGTTTTTCAGAGTGATCTGTACATGTATTTATATTATTATGTTTTTTTTTTTTGAGTATTCCTGATAGGTTGATTAAGACGAATAGCCCGTTTGAATTGTGTAATTCTTGATGTTTTCACTTTCACATTTACATATACGCGCCCAGAATCATATCTTTTGGCACAACTAAGACTTTTAGAATAACTTTTAAAAAAATTGTTCTGATCTTGATTGTTGTACTCAATTTATTTATATCTTAAATTCTTGTATTTTAAGGAAAAATAACAACTGAAACAAATATCAAATTAGCAAATACTACTAACAAAGATTTAATTTGGCTTAGAGGTATAGATTGGTACAACGAACACTACTTTTGAATCCGATCAAATAAATATTGTAAGTAGTATTCTTCTACACATTTTGAATTCTAATGAAATTTATTTACTAAAATATGTCCAAAAATCCTATTAGGCATTTAAATAATCTACCACGCTGCATTTCATGAAGATCTGTAGATTCTTTTGTTGGAGTGTATCAAACTCCGTTTATTTTCCTTTAAATCCTTGCAGTTATATTCCTTTGTTTTGTTTTAATTCCTACTGCTTTTAAATTTTCTTCTACTTCCTTTAGCCATGTTGATCTGAATCTGTCTCGTCTTCTTCTTCCTTCTGGTCTCCATGCTACCTCTGATTTAATTGCATCCATTTCTTCTCCTCCTTATTTATGTCCAAGCCATCTGTTTCCCTGTTGCTATATATTTACATAGAATTTTCTACTGAAGCTGGAAAATATCCTGTACGCTGTAATTGTGAGATGATTCATATTATCTTTGTCCAAAATATAGTACAATTGAAATTATTTCCTAAACAAATTTAACTGAGTAAATTCATTAACACAGATTTGCCCCAATGCCTTCTAGAGACAAGCCAAATGTGTTAGTAAACTGCAAGCTAAGCGTAGTGCGAATTTATCTCTTTTAATATTTCAAATCTTATAAATGATTCGCAACGAACTTCCCGCTCAAATTAATTCATTAACTTTAGAATGCGGTGTAAACGAGTCTGTGCAATGAATATGTTTATATACAGTGTAGCTGTCAATGCCAAGGTGACTTTGAAAATCAGTTGTATGATGTGTCGTATTGACAGTGCAAGTTTTTCAATCTATATTTGTGTTGTGATCTTATTATCTATCGTAAAATTGTCATGAAACTTGTGTGTGTATGTGAATGGTGCAGTACTGATGCCAGTTCGAAGGCTGTAGACTAAGAAACAAATGCTGGTGGTTCCTTGAACAACAGGAAAGGTTAGTGCAGTTCAACTATAAAATGAATAGTTAATATAAAAGCTTGTAATTTAGATAAGTTTTTAACAAAATTATATAGAATAAACACATATGTTTTAATTATTTTTTGCTCTGTGGTTTCTTTAATAGGATTGCATTATGTAAAAGTTTTAAAGTAATATCACCTTTATGTCTTTTGCAATGAAGAACTGCAGTTTTAAGAGAAACCCTTTGATGATCTTGGTCAGAGTAGTGGGTTCAAATCCCACTGAAGAGCATGGTCGTTTATAAAACCTACGGTGTCGTGCTTTAATTAAAACAGTCTTCTTGTCAAATTGTTAGGTAACAAGGTTACATACAAACAGACATTTATCCGGCAAAATAAAAAGCTCTTGAGTAATTACAGTGTAATAAATAAAAAATAGTTTTAAAATGTTAGGTAATACACCCTCGTAGTCAACTTACAAGAACCAACTATTTCGCACTTTCAAATGAGAGCAGGTAAAGCCTCCACCCGGGAGGGCACGAACTGCTCGATGGTATCAAGTGTGCGTAGCACCAGTAGCAGTCCTCCTCGTCTAACTCACCTGGCAGGTTGTCGGTATCTCGCCGACAGACCCGCTCTAAACACGTAATGCACGTTATTAGCGCCACGGTTAAGATGTGTGCCTGATCTTATTCAGCCGAGTTGTGTTCAGCCATGGTTCAAGCGTTCTACTTGCGCCGTGGCGTGAGCGAAGGCTCCGGCTTGCACGGTACATGAGACGCACTGGAATTTGCTGGAGATTAGTCGAGGAATTGTAAGAATATGTGATGAGGTGGAGATGGTAATGAGCGAGGGAACACTTGGAGGATGTTGGTGGTTCTTCAGCGAAGGATGGATTGTGTTACTAGTTTTTTAAGGCAGGAAATCGTTTTTTGGTTAGGAAAATAAATACAATCTCCAAGCAGGTTCCTCATTTTTAGATCGTACATTTTATTTAGAATTATAAATTTGGTTTACTATTAATAGATTTTCAATTCTAAAAACTGTTAAACATTCCCTATGCCTGTTTTATAAGACACAATACATTGGTCAAGTTTGTTTTACATATATCAAATTTATTGTGACAATTCAACTCATATGCCATCTAATAGATTTTGAGGATTTACAATTTTCCACCAATTGAAAAGAATTATGCTCTCAATTTTCACTGGTGATCCCCTGACAATTTTAAGCAATAATTGAATTGTTACACTGTTGCTGTGGAAGTAAATTTATTTGTCAGTTATAGTTATTTACATTACAAGCAAGGTAAAACAGTTTTTACTGCTGAATGGAGGAAATGGCCGGCGAGCCTATCACCTCCTTGAAGAAGTAAAACAGTTACCTTGCGTGTATTGTACAACAATTTACTTGTTACTAATTTATAATTCAAATTAAAATTATAACCAAGTCCTGTCAGTTACACACAACTGTTCTGTCAAAAATTATTTGATCCCAATTATTTATATTTTAAATTCTATTATATTTAAGAATATTTTAAGGAAAAATATCAACTGAAATAATAACAAATTAACAGAAATCATTACCATAAATGTTTGATTTGGCCCAAAGGTATTGGCTGTTACCATAAAGACTGATTCCAACAACATAGAGAATAATGTTTCAAATAAAGATTGTAGGTAATTTTTATTTCAATGAAATTTACCCTATCTCCTACTAAGATATGCCCAAAAACCTTGATAGGCCTTCAAATAATCTACCACTTACTGTTGATGAACTGTTCCCAAATCTAATCAATTCGTAACATAAACATAATATCTCCCTTACATATATGTAAGTGCTGGTTTTAAACTGATAAATATGGTGAATTAAATAATAATAATAATAATAATAACTTTTATTTGGCAAAATTCAGCGAGTGCTGTTCTTCCATTTAACCTTTACAATAGATGTATAAGAGATTTGACATATAGTATGGCATTAATACATAACATATAAACAAAAGTAAATAAATGCATAATACAAATTACATATGAGTACAGATGTATTGTATCAAATGACATTAAACATAACAATTAATGAACGGAGATGAAACAATTTTCCTTTGTATGATTTTAACTGGGCCAAATGATATGATTCAGGGCTCGTATGTAGTTTCAAAATAATTCTTTGGCGTATAATGAATGCAAATCTTTAATAATGGATTCGGAGCAAACCATTGTAAAATAAAACAATGTAGCAAACTATAAGTAAAAGTTTCCATAATGCATAGCGTAAGAGGCAAAACAGCAACATATAATCAGCTTATTATACATGCTCTTGTACATAATGGACTGCAAATACATGGCGGAAAAAGTGGCGAGTTTCCAGAAGAAGTTTCCAAGTTCCGCGGCCTGGGATGCAACTAAACGATGCGAATTTGTTATTCAGCGAAACTACGGGACTACTTGCACATATTGCTTTTCGATATAAACTTACCTGGAAACATACAGGGTGTGCACAAACTAACATATTTGCCGGCGGCTGTTTAAAACTATTGAGACGATACCGTGCTGAAAAGTTTCGCGCGATACTTTTTTATTTATTCTTGACAAGATAATTTTAAAATTTATGCTGAGAAATAAAAATTATTGGGACACTCAGTTTATTTTAGGTTAAAAGGAAGATAAAATGTTTATGAACTAAGTTAAGAGCACTCATTAATTTGTTATTGAGATACTTAATACATTATTTAAAATCGCATTGGAAACTCTATCTTTATGCAACTCTTAATTTTTAATGTGTTTTGAACCAAGGATTACATCTTGTTGTTTTAGTTCAATACGAAAACATATCAAACCTGAAATGGCATTGATTTAAACAACGTATAAAATTGATTTTTATATAGATAATTCAAATCAGATTTAATATTTAAATTCTTTGAAGGTTTTCATTTCAGATGATAATTTTTATTTATTTTTTTTTACGTGGAAAATAGTAATTTACAAAATGTTTAAAAGTGAACCATAACTTTTTGCTTAAAAATATTTTTGTCAAATTTGATGACATGTAACTCGATATCTACTAAAGATACATACATTATCTATAAATATTTGGATTCGTTTAAGTTTTCTTTACAATTTTAGGAACTTTAAGTAGCATTCGGTCACAAATTAAATTATTATTAAGCCTTGTTCGGAAAATTGTTTTGTAGTTTTTGATTTTAGTAAAATTTCTATGTTTAAATGCCTGTAACTTAAAATTCAGAACTGATAAATAAATTCTGAATAAATTTTTGAATTCCTTGTACATTAATGATACTAAATTGACATTAAGAATCAGATTGATTTACTTTTAGGGAACTTCTGGCAGAGAGATCAAAATTTGGTAATGAATTTTGGGGTCAAAAATTTTTTTTCTTCCAAATTATATGAAAATATATCCATAGTATCTCCTCTCTATGGGTCCTAAAAAACTGGAAACCGCACATCCATATCTCTTTTTGTTCTCGAAATATGGCGTTTTAAAAATGAAAAAATTTATTCCGAAAAACATCAATAACTTAAAAAATAAAAATGTTACAAACCTGAAACCTACACCATTCGATTCTACGGAAAAAGTTATATAAGTATGCAAAGTTTCATTGATATCGAGTTACGGGGAGAAACGCTAGAGCAAAAAGTCTGAAAATGGCCCAAAATCGCCAAAAAGCAAAGGGGTTAGTATTGAATTTTTGCCAAAAATTTTCATCTCTCAGAATTTAGATTTATATACCCTGTCCCCCTATTTTCGACCTGAAACTTCCAAAAAATTTGGTTTTAGCCATATCCGAGCCTTAGTTTTTGAAATGTGGATAATATTATGTAGCTGGAATTAAAGAAAAATTTTCCAAAAAATGTTTAATAACATATAACTTTAAATTGGAAAAAGATAATTAAAATCTGACCTCAAGGGTGTATTCAGCAAACATTAATTGACCAAAAACTTAATTTTTGTATTGTTGTCGCATGGAATACAAATTTTATGAACAGTCAAAATGAGAGGAACATTTACGAAGAAATTTAGAAAAATGCCCAATTTTGATGAACTGTAACTTATGAATAAAGAAAGGTAGAAAAAATGGAACAAATATTTAAATTCCGCGTATTTTCCTTAGTTTGTGACTAAAGTTTCGTTGTATTTCATAAAGAAATAAATATTTTATCAAGGTGAAACAAAAGTGAAATACATGATTTTTTTCAAATATTTCGTGGTAGAAATATATTTAATCTAGCATGATCTGCTATCGCAGGTGTATATAAACCTGCTGTACTGAAGTGAGTGAAGAATTTAAAATAATGTAAATACCCGAGTAATATTTAATACGAACGAGGATGCAGGAAAGTAAATAAAATATAGGAGATTCAATCGTTCGGTAGAAGAAAATGTATTATAAACAAAACAAACAGTAGTTCTCCAAGAAGAAAAAGAAGAAGGCGAACAAAACAATCTCGTGGGCAGCTTGGTGCACAGGCTGCTTGATATATTATTCAAACGACACATTCCCTGGTGAGCAAGGCAACTTTCCCAACAGGTATTATGTAAAATTTCCCCGAATACGAATAAGGTAGAATCGTGCATGGCGCCAAGGCCTGCTGTAATTTTAAAATCAATTCAATTCTGGTAAATGCCAGTTGCTGGCATTTGTGCTTTGCTTACGCCTGGGGCTTGGACACCCCTGGGACACGCACGAGTCGATCATGACGTCACACTTTACACACGAAACGCGGGAATCGCCACGACTAAGAAATGCAATTTACTGATGCCTGTATGTGTTATGTTTTTATTAATTAACCCTGAAATGTTACACTAGGGGTCTAAGAAACCCCACGACTTCTATCAAATTTTCCACATGTGTAGCATTCGTATAACTTCGATGCTACTTCGTTGTAAATTCAATTTCTGTATAATCCTAAACAATTATTCAGTATGTAAAATCCTTATTTGTTTGTTTTTATAGTCCAAAATTAAAAAGTTAAGTTTTAGGAAAATGCTGTGTTTAATGTCTCTCTATAAACCTAAACAAATATACCAAAGGCAAATTCCCTAGAAAAATTACATCCGGTTATGGGAAAGTAGTTTATCTTTTCTTGGGGTATCCCAGACCCCAAAGTGTCATTTGTGTAACTGTGAAACAAGTGTGACTATCCAAAGTTAGACATCATCGTGAATATAGTGCATTTATATTCTTGATCCCAAACCGTTCTCATTTGTTGAAAACTCGCTACCGAAAATTGTAACCCTTCACAATATCTCCCTTATATGTCTATATAAGTATTTATATTATTATATTATGTTATATTACGGTACCCAAATTAAAAGTTGCGAGGCAGGGAACCTCTCGCAGGGCCAATACAAAGATTACATACAAAATTTCGACCAGGCCTATCTGAAAATCTGTCAACCAAAGTTGGCATTTCAAGCCGATATTTCAGAATATTTGCTGCGATAACCTCAAATAACTATTTATGAAAACTAAAAATCTAACTCCTGTCAAGAAGATTTTCGAGGTATTGAAGTCCAAACGCAGTTTAAAACTTGATATTTTAAAATCGTTTTGACAGTAAAACAATAAATCGTAGTCTGAATGTTCTTGTTACATTAAACTTTTGTTGTGAAGGAAATATGTACAAAAATACAGCAATATTAAAAAGTAGGGAAGTATTGAAACAAACTAGCAGTTTATTAATAAATATTTGACTGCTAGTCTGTTTGCTTTAATTCTTCGCATAATTCCGCATCTTTTTCCTAAAAAATAGTATTCATTTCAATTCAATTCTACAGCCGGTATATGCGAAGATAATAAGTGAAGAAGATCCACTGACAAATCCAGAATTTCGCGAAAATATAATTGCTAGCGGGGTTTAAAACAAATCTGACACGCGCCTACTGCAATCAAAACTTTTCACAAAACAATGAAACTACATTTGCGAATCTGGAGCGGAATCCAGGCAGGATTACCACGTACACGCGCCCGTCAACTCGCTTATTTATAATTCAGCCTGAAACGTGCATCTTCGCCCGCGCTTCAGTTTCAGTGTTTCAGTCACTTGCATGAGTTCCGTGCGCGAAACACTCAACCTCAAACGTGCAAAACAAGTCGTGTTTCATGTTTCTTGGAATTTATTCTTTTCTTGTTAGCGAATTATTCACATTTTGACATGACATAAAAATTTTATTCATTCACTTTTCTACATACCAAGACACCTATTCAAATTGGGAATTGTATTGTTGGATATTTTATGCCATTAAATTTAAATAAATCGAATGCATCAAATGTTGATGTACCAATTTTAGTATAAATCGTCACGCTATATTCCACTCAGTGGGGTAACACAAACCCAGAAACACTCCTCCAAACATTCCACCACTTTCGCTTCAGCCACATTCATATCATTCGTTCACGCAACAAACCATCAATCATACCCAACCATTTATTCCTCGGACGTCCCTGCAATCGTACACCTTCAATCTCACCCGCATATATTATTTTCACCAACCTTTCATTTGACATTCGCTCAACATGTCCAAACCACCTCAGTTTCTTCACAACATTCTTCTCAATCTCATACTCACTCACACCAATGTATTCTGGACACGATTACGGCTCATATACTCACACATTCCTCTCTAGTAACCCTACAGGAGTTATACATCGTTCATGCTTCTTCATCCACACCCAACATTCAGAAAAATATATCAATGTAGGCACTAGCACACCATTATAAACAATAAATCGAGCATCTCTAGATATATTCACAACATATACAATAGAAGCAGCTAACTATGTATCAACAAATTATGATTTATAAAGTACTTATTCTTATTCATTTTTATTCATTGTAAATTTTTATAGCTTCTATAATTTTAAAAAACCTTTTAGAATCAGGAAACAAATGAATTTATTATCTAATATAGAATCATGCTGTGTTTAAATAAATTAACTACATCCATAAGTTCTTTAGATTTTTTATAGCTTCTTTTATGTATCTGGCATTGGCCCATTTCAATTTTGCTATAATTTTTGTTTTATCAATGGTATGACTAGTCACAGCAAATTTCTCTAATTGGTTAATATAAATTGCCGATTTGTGTTCTGTAATTCTTGTTGTTATAGTTCTGCTAGTCTGTCCAATGTAACATTTTCTACATTCACATATTCACGGAAAAATATCCATTGTACTTTTCAACTTATGTTGTAATTTGAGATGTGGAGCAAAATATACTTAGAAGTTATTATTTACTAACAGTACTTTGTTAATTTTTTATTTTTATTGTTCATCATAGCCATTCATTTTTAAAATCTGATTACGGAAAATGTTCAACAAAAAAATTTTCTACATTTATATGGAATCTTATGCGGGAAGTTAATTAAAGCAAAATTAATGGGAGTGTTAAATAAATGAGGTTAATTATATTTAATTCATTGGCCCTAATTTAAACGGGCATTTAACTAAAGAAGAAAAATATTCTTTTGATTTTATCTCAAAGCTTGGACATCCAATGTGCGTGTAGGTCGAATAAATAGACTTTTTTCACTTTAAATTTATTAACAGACCTCCGTTAGACCATTACTTAAGTCAGGACTATCAGATCAAATCCAACTAGCATCGATAATGCCTAATGCGACATACAAAATGCGTAGGAAATATACAATCATAATAATTATTTTAATAACCAACACTTTTATATCTTTTTGTTCTTGCATTAATAGATTTCTACCAGGTTGTAATTATGTTTATGCTGCCAGACGGAATATGGAACAAAAACTGTTGTATTTGGTTTTATTTTATTACATTTGTTTAATTAGTGAAGTCTGCTTGAAGTCTCCAGAATTATTATACAACTTTGTTTGTATTTTTATGTTTTAATGAAAAACGTATAATTAATGTTTAAATGAGAATTTCTTTGAGTACTTTGTTTTCAGTGGAATTATGCGACTTAATTATTTCATATGCAATGCACTGAGCTTTTGTCAAGGCAGAAGAATTTCAGTGTCTTCACGAAAATCACTCTTAAATTCTCTTGTTCAATTCGTTGCCCTCAATCACTGATAGATTTTTGTAGCTCCTCTTATGAGTTTGCCATTGGCACATTTCTGTCTTGATATAATTTCTCTGGTTGGTTAAGACGAGTAACACCCTTGTGTTCGGTAATTCTAGTTGTTACCGTTTTGCTAGTCTATCCAATGTAATATTTTGTTATATCCTTTGCACTCTTCAAAACACCCAAAATTTCGAGATGTGCAGCAAAACGTACAAAGATGAAACTTATTGTGACTAATAAAATAAGAATAATGAGTTCATGGGAACTATTCCTAAATGTGCTTCTATTCCTGAACCTAATTTAAACTTCAATCAAGTCATGCTCGTGTTATCATTTTCCGTTGAAAACACTGATAAAACACTAAGTGGATACTTGAGTAACATTTATTTATCATCTTTCGTTTCAAGTGTCAAATAATTAACATAAATTCTCAGTAGCAACTGAATACGCTGGCTACACATATCATGTAACACTACACCCCAACTATATACACACGCACGCACATACATACAGAGGAATGTAGATAAGGGACCTTGCTGTCATCTGCTACATCGATTAAGCGTAATTACACGCCGGCGGCTCATTTTTGTGATGGGTAAACCATTTATTTTGAATTAGAAACAAAGTTTGTAGGGTGATGTTTGATTTTTTTTATTTAAGCGGTTATCAACTGCTGAGGTTATATGCCGCCTAAGTTATTTATTGTCTCAAAGTCTCTCCCACATGTTTTACATTGTTTGTCATCCTCTCTTGTCTTCTTGTTGAAAATCTTGCAAATATTGTTAGATTTTTATTTACTTCTGCAATATATAGTCAATAGGAATTTATATCCTGAATTATAAATTGGTTTTTACATATTTTCTTTTCTTAAATGAGTGTGTATGTCTAAATCTCTCCGTATAATTTCGTCCACCATAGATTCTTGGTCTTTCTTTATGTTTTATTAAATACTATTTTATCGTTTTTTACTTCGTATTAGTTCTTTTCCTGCATTCTTTCTTCGTTTCTTTATACTCTTTACTTCAGCCGAAGGCTGAGTGTGATAATTTTATTACTTGTAAAGTAAATAACTAATGACTGGATTATTCGTAGTTTGTCTTGTTTTCTACATCCCCAAATTTCAGCTCCATATAAGCATATCATAATGATTATATAAATAAATAAATATATCATCACGCCTTTTACCCATTGCGGGTGTGGCACTCTGCTTACGCAGATCTCGGTAAGTGATATATTTTGGCGTATGAAATGCGGTTACCAGCCGTCAAGTCATAGCCCCCAAAGTTGTTAGTGGAGGGGGAACCACAGGGGTAAATTTAAATTTGACAATTGTCAGAAGTGGGATTCGAACTGAGGATAATGATTATTCTTAGTAATATACTCTTTTCATTGAGAATCCAATATTTTACTTTCCCAATAATTTTCCAGATGTGTTCCCATTGATTCGTTTCTTGATTTCTGTCTTCATTTCTTGTTATATTAAACCAACGTTCACATACAGACTTCTCCATGGTGTCCTTCATTGCTCGCTTCCTTTATTCTGTCTTCATTTTGCACCGTTTTGAAAATCTTTAAAATCCTCATTTCTGTGGCATTTGCGTCTTCCCACATCATTGCCCGGTGGTAGCCTGGGGCGGGCCGCCGCGGCCGGTCTGTCGCCGTCTCCGTGTCCTTGGAGGCGGCGGCCACATGTCCGGCCGCCAGCCGCCGCCCCGGGTAGCTACACACCGCCCATTATGTAATTACGTGGAATTACACACCATGCCTTCGACTTCGGAGCACAGCCGAAGCGTTTGAATTCATTAACATTCATCCAAGTGTAGATGCTACGCATGTAAGTTTGTGGTTAAAAAATGAAAATTCGGACCCAAAGGCTACGTGCTAGTACTTATCCTGAAAGATGAATTTTTGATCAGTATAACCATTACAATGAAAAAATCTGGTGTGGTGTATCAACATGGAATATATTAAATTAAAAAGACTTTTGGATAAAGTTTTGCAAATATATATTAAACATAACGTTTCAAAAAGTCTTTTTAATTTACTATGAGTTCTGAAAGTTTATTTTTAATTTATTGTTTGTGTTTTTCACTTGTTTACCTGAAGAAGACTTTGAGCAATTCAAAACGTTGTATTTAATAAATATTTTACAGAACTTTATTTATTTATTATTATGCTCTAGTCAAACTCTAGAATTACAATGTCAAAATAATAATGTTACAGTACAATAAGCAGTATAGTATAATATTAAGGATTGTAACAATTAAAACAATTCGAGATTGTTATTTAAAAATTCATCTTCAGTATCAGTAAAATGTTTTTTAATTTTAAATTTAAATTCATTTCTGTTATTTATGTCCTTAATCGCACATGGAATTTTATTGAAAACTTTAATTGCATTATAAAAAGTACCAAATGTAAAAAGTACAGTATTATGTGTAGGAAATTCTAAAAGTCTTTTTAATGTACTATGAGTTCAGAATTTTTTTTTATTTATAGAATATATCTGTTTTATGTGTATTCTCAGTAATAATATAACAAGAGATTGAGAATATATTGAAAATAATTTGACAAATCTTCCGAAAACTACAGGCAATAGCCACGAAAGCCCGTGGCAAATGGCAACAAGTTTGAGAAAGATACTGGATAATTATTTTCGAATTTATGGAACTCTCGAGTTATATTGAATTAGATTATTTCTTTATTTCATCATCAGGGACGCCATTAAATCTATCTTTTTTGCTCAATTTTTACTTGTGTTTAATTCCATACGCGAAGGAATTATAATAAATAATATAAAAATAATTAACGTCAAAAATTCATTATAACCATTTGAGTTCAATTGTTTTCCCTGAAACATTTAATTAGATACCAAACTCGATAGGATTTCAAATTTCCAATAACATTTTAAATTCCAAATAATATTAGTAACTTTTTTTATATTCAATATAAATTAATTGCTCAGTGAATCAGAGTTCCTCTTCCGGTTTTGAATTATCTCAGTAGTTCATTCATCCACCTATCTGTTCATTCATCCATCCATACAGATGTCATTGTGAAAATGTTCAGATTACTAATACGCATAAGAAGGTAAAATGCTGCGTGAAGAAAAGCCATTTATGAATTTTATATCAAGTCGAGTTTAAGAAAGAAAGGAAGAGCGCGTCCTAAAATAATTAGTTCCGCGGACAGAAACAAATTACGATTCAGCTGCAACAAATCTTCAGCCGGAAAACAAACACAAACCACAAAACAGGGAACTGTGAAACGAGGACGACGGAGCAAATAGAAAGAGCAAGAAAATACAACATAGGAGCATCTTCCGTGGCCTGGCCCACTCGATCCGGTCACGCTAAAACACCATTTCCGTCATAAATGCATCATTTGTGCAGCGGTTTACGTTCATTTCCTTGCGAAATAAACCGCCGGCGCCCGCGATGAAAAATAGAGAACGGCGACGCTTCTCTGATCTCCGCATTTTCTAGGTTTTACCGAATCGCCCTTTTATGTTCTACGTCGCCTGTGAACACTCCACAACATACGGACGGCCAGCGCCGGACCCGCTACTTTTACAACAACTATGTTGCGCATCCGTTCTTCAGATGCTATTTAGATTGTGACATATACACCTCCTTCATACATTCTTATCCTGCCGTAACATTTATTCTTATAGAATTTTCTTTTTTAACACAGCCCTGTTGAGTTCATTTAGATATATCGTGTAGTTGTTAAAATATTTAAAGATTAAAAAATAGGAACGCCAATACAAATTAAAATAGGAATGTCAATACGAAGCGCGGAATTCTGGATTGATCGTATATCCAAGCATTGCAGTTTTATAGTTGCAGCAAAATAACTAGAAGAAACATTTTCTTATAGTAGTATCTTTTCTTAACACAGTCCCGTTGTGTTTATTTAGATATCTTATTTAGTTATCAAAATATTTAAAGATTAAATATGAATGTTAATACATAGCGCAAAATTCTGGAATAATCATATATCCAAGCGTTGCTGTTGTATAGTTGCTGCAAAGTAACTGAAAGATACATATTATTATAGCATTTTCTTTCCTTCATATAGCCCCGTTGAGTTTATTTGGATATCTCATTAAAAATATCTGATATAATCATATATCCAAGCATTGCCGTTTTATAGAATCTGTACAATAACTGAAAGATATATTTTCTTATAGCATTTTCTTTCCTTAATATAGCCCCGTTGAGTATATTTGGATATCACATTGAAAATATCTGATCTAATCTTATATCCAAGTATTGCCGTTTTTTGGAATCTGTAAAATAACTGAGAGATATATTTTCTTATAGCATTTTCTTTCCTAAATAAAGCTCCGTTGAGTATATTTGGATATCACATTAAAAATATATGATATAATCATATATCCAAGAATTGCCGTTTTATAGAATCTGTAAAACAACTGAAAGATATATTTTCTTATAGCATTTTCTTTCCTTAATACAGCCCCGTGGAGTATATTTGGATATCTCATTAAAAATATCTGATATAATCATATATCCAAGCATTGCCGTTTTCTAGAATCTGTAAAATAGTTAAAAGATATATTTTCTTATAGCATTTTCTTTCCTTAATACAGTACCAGTGAGTATATTTGGATATCTTATTAAAAATATCTGATATAATCATATATCCAAGTATTGCCGTTTTGTAGAATCTGTATAATAACTGAAAGATATATTTTCTTATAGCATTTTCTTTCCTTCATACAGTCCCGTTGAGTTTATTTGGATATCTCATTAAAAACATCTGATATAATCATATATCCAAGCATTGCCGTTTTATAGAATCTGTAAAATAACTGAAAGATATATTTTCTTATAGCATTTTCTTTCCTTCATACAGTCCCGTTGAGTTTATTTGGATATCTCATAAAAAATATCTAATATATCATATATCCAAGCATTGCCGTTTTATAAAATCTGTAAAATAATTAAAAGATATATTTTATTATAGCATTTTCTTTCCTTAATACAGCTCCGTTAATTATATTTGGATATCACATTAAAAATATCTGATCTAATCATTTATCCAAGCATTGCTGTTCTATAGTGTCTGAAAAATAACTGAAAGACACATTTTATTGTAGCATTTTTTCCACTTATTACTGCCCCGTTTAGATTATTTCGATATCTCATTTAGTTGAAGTGTAATTGAAAGATTAATTTTAAAATATCAAACTTTGCAGTGTTAAAGTTGCTGCAGGATAACTGAAAGACATATTTTCTTTGCTTAACACAATCACCCCAACTAAATTACTTAAATTTTCCTATATTATTTTTGGCAACACACTTATACATCTAGGTATTCCTCAGCAAGTAGTAATTTTGAATGAGTGAAATTCTAATTCTGATTGAAAGTTCTTTTGCGCAAGGACGGCCCTGCAGCATTATGATCCTCCTTATGTATGTGAGCATGTCGTGAACGAGCCAGAAGCTCCTCAGATGTTGATGTCAGTGGAGAATTCTCCTTTTTTCTGGATTAAAAATTGGGAATTCTTGTACGGTTTAATAAAGGGTATGGAATTTTTATGATGGCATATCTTTGAGATGCTATTATCTACTTGATTTATTTTTTACGTCTTCCATTTTTTGCGACTCGTTTTAATATTTCAAAATCATGTTTAGGTAGAGGTACTTTCATAAAAACAAGAATTCGGGAGATTGGAGATTCCTCTACCTCTAGGAAAATTGCGATTCTAGCAACATCTTTAATAAGTTCGATAATAACGATGCAATTTTTAGTACAACCACCAAGTAATAATTACTTAAGTAGATCTTTTGGTTAGCATCAATTATACTAATAATACACGATGATTCATTCTGTGAATCAGATTTCAAAAGATTTAAAAAATCTCCCAGCCCAATATTATGATAAATGACAAGATTAGATCAATTACTAAGGTAGCAAACATTGGAAATAATAGTAGAATCGTTTCAGCGCCATCTAATTTCTAAAACCTTTTAATATTCAACCTTAGAGACATGTATATTAAACAAATGACACACCGGTGCAACTATGTAGACATATCATTTGGATGATTTTTGTAGCGCGGTCTCTTTTTAACACGTTGGGAGGAGTATATAATTATTTTGGTCTTTGTCTGGCACGCCCCAAGCTTTCATATTCATGTTTCATCTACGTTAATGGCCGATTCACATTAATATATGCATTCAAAGTAAGTTGCATGCGAACCGTTTGATACTGATGGTGAAATGATAGTCTTATATTTATATAAATAGCGCAGTGATTATATTCAGGCTAATTCATATATAGAATTTCACAAACACCCTTTCATTATTTTAACAGAAAATAGGATGCATTCAATTCGCAGATTTACATACCTCAACCTCTGTTCATTTCAACAAGTTATCAGATTGGACACAATTGAAAACAACATTCCCAGTTATATTTATTGCAGTATTTACTCAACAAAACGGTAAAGATTTCTAGAGAGTGTGAAGTAAATTTATGCATGATGTTCGTGAGCGATTCACACTTACAGATACGCGTATACAGCAATAAAGTGTAAGCAATATGTCTGGTGAGGCAACTCTTCTGTTGGTGCCTCATTCGTAAATTAAATTCTGAAATTAGCTGCATGTGAACGCAGAGACTCCGGTATGCCTCGTATGAGCGCTTATGAACGGAAATAATGAAAATAGTTTGTGTTAGGAAACTTCCACTTATGATTTAAAATGAATATGGTGTTTCACTAGGGTCACTAAATGGCAAATAAGTCATTTATATTATAACTAGACCCAAAAATATCGTACTGGATATAATAGAAGTTTAAAAAATATTATTTATTATTAAGATATTTGAATTTTAAAGAAAGTAATTCTAGTGTTACTACGTTCTCTGTTTAAGCTTCGCTCTTACATTCTATTTTAAATTCTATTCTATTCTATTTTAAATTCTTTGTACTTCTCTTATTATTAAGCATTCAGCTTGTCAATTGGATAACAACTAATTTGAAGTTTTTGTTTTGTTTTAAATTCGTAACCAAATAACACAATTCACACTTGTTTTGAAATTAACACAACAAAATAAAAGACGTGTTGAATGACATAGGTTAGCAAAATTTATCAGTGGTAATTAAACAGTTGACTAAAATAACCTTACAGTTTATTTATTCCAGAAATGATTGTTATTCATATATGTTTAAATTATTTATCATGAAATAATACATTTTACAACTAGTGCTGAAATACCCTTTCAGCACGTGTTGCACATAATACTTTTCCGACGACCACAATATAAAATTTACAAGAAAATGTTAAAAGAGACCATGGCCCAGAATTCACCAAAAATTATGTTAAATTCTAATAAATCAGGGTCCAACTTTCTTAATCAGTGTAAATTCAGCAATTTATCTGCAACTGTCAAACTTTTAAATACAAATTTGTAAGTTAGTTGGCACATTTATCGCAGCGTGTGATATATTCATATTACACAGCTTTGCTAGTGATATGCAATGACCAACTTTCAGTAATAGTTTGTGTGAATTTATGTACTTTTCGTAGTGATCGTCGGGAATGTTATTTTAAATATACAATACATATATGTGACTAAAATTATTTACAATCCCTACTGTTTAGTGATTAACAATTAAGACTTTTTAAAACTGCAGATAGTCATCAATTTATATAGAGGTTCATACAAAAAAAAAAAAAATAGTGAAGTACCCCAATGTGTTGTTAATTCCGTGTAATTGTTGGGAGCTTTAGGCCGACAAAAGCTGTTATATTATACCCGGATAATATATTTTTGCTGAAACCATTTGCAAATTAGCAATCCGCAAGATCGCGGCATAGCAACAAATGGTCCGTTCTAAATAATAATAAATATCAATTGTGCGTTTGGTGTAGTCGGAGTAGGCTCCGGAGCCGTGGCAATTGTTCCGGGCGAAGGCGGTGATAATCCAAAGTCTCCAGCTTATTCGGCGGAGCCCGCACCACGCTAAATTGTAATGGGGCTCGTTAAGAGTGCCGGAACTTGTAAATTGTTACGGCGGTCAGGCAATAATCGCCGATGCTTACTCTAGGACAAACCCACCCCTAATTCCACGGTAGTGGCAGTAGTAGGTATCTATTTTCGAACGAATTACTGCCTCATATAAATTTCAATATTAAATTAATTTTTATTGGTACACCACGGTTATTATATTAACCCATTAATGCCCAGTGTGTGATAGATCATACGGAAAGATGTATTATGTTTCTAGGGGACTATGACATTTCAAACTGAATAAAATATGCTAGGTTTGTTGATATTGCTCTGTATATTTAAATTTAATATGTTTAATAAATAATTATATTTACAAGTTAACAACATACAGAAATGTGAAACCTATGTTTAAAGAAAAATAGTTCTGGGTATTAATGGGTTAAAAAGGTAGTGGATGGAGACTCACTTTAATTTCCAACCAAAAAGAATGGCTTTGAATGTTTGAGAATGAACTATAATTGAAAATAGTATTTTGCATTTTTGAACCTATCAGAAGTGATAATTTTTGACGAATCTACCAATCAAAATTCACTTCTGATTTGTTAAAATATACCGTGCATAATTTTTGGAAATCACTTTGACTATATATGTATAAGTAATGGGTAATTATTAATAGAATATTTTAGTTTAGTTTTTATTTTAGTTATCCGTGAAGTATTTAATTTAAACAAGGATTATTGACGAAGGATTAACTACTATTTATCTAACAAATTTTTAGCTGTAAATTGTTCCAAAATTATTTAGAACAAACAATAATTGAAATATGTTTACAATTACAGATCTTATTATTTCTTGAATTTCTCTTAAATGACATGCGACTATAGATTGCAGATTCTAAGCTTCGATAAATAGGGTAATTAGATGGACAAAGAGATATAGACATTTTAGTTTAATTCATGCTTTCATATACAACTGCAATTGCAGATCCCAAATTCAATCGTTGTTTAATTTGCCATGTTTACTGTTTTTATTTTAGATTATAGTTTTAGGAAGATAGAAGTATAAATATAAAGGGAAATCATGTACCAGTATCCATTTTTATCTCTGCGTATATTTATTAGTTATTAATTCGAATTTAAACCACACTGACATGTTTGAATTTAGTTTGTTCAATATTAATTAAAAATTTTAAAGTTTCCACCCTCAAAGTCCTATGAACGAGGGTAGTTTACAGGAATGAAAAATAGGTCAGGATGACATATTTGCTTTATTTTTACACCAATCGATAGACAAATAGGAAGCAATTCAAATCTCCCGATTCCGCTTGTGAGAAATGTCGCATATTAACGGTTTGAAAGAGTCATTCACACTCCACACATCGCCTACTTGATGGCGTTGCCTCTCACAGCCAACTCAGAACACACGCATTAAAATCACGTATAAAGCGTGATGAATCGCTGCCATATGTAATGTTTCAAATTGAAAAGATGAAAAAATGCATTAGTGACTTGTATGCGTTAAACAGATGATAGGAGCTCCGTTCAAATCTTCGTGTTTGAATTAAATTTGTTACTCGATGAAAGGAAGACTTAAAAGTTTAAAAACGACCTGGTAGAAAATATGCTGATCAATAAAATAATTTTGAATAGAGCCACATGTGTAAGTCTGAAAAGAATAAGAACTGAATTTTGAAACTCGCATTGTATTCGTACTTTGAAATAATTCAATTTACGCAGTGAAAATACTTTTTCACAAACTTTTTATTCTTTCGTACCGTTACATGAATAAAAAATATAATCGAAATTTTTATATCCAATTGAAATCATTTTAGGCACAAAGTTTCATATTTCAATATACATTTTTCATGAAGCGAATTTGTTTAGTTCAGTATTATTCCGTTTTCTTTTATTTCTTTTCCAAACTCGAACATTTATATTACAAAAATTAATTTTAATAATGATGCTTTTTGACGCACACGAAATATACCTTAAAGGTTTTAAGTTGGGGATATATGCCAATTGTTCTATTGTATTGGAGGTCGTAAAGAAAATAATTTCCCATCTTCTTTCAACGATTTACCAGAACTTTTATTATGAAACTCTATAGATCCATTTGTTGGAGTGATCAATCTCCGCTTTGTTTCCTTTAAATCCTTGTAGTTCTTTACATCATCATAACTATTGTTTATTCTGCCAGTTTTAAATTCTTGCTGCTTTTAAATTATCTTCTACTTCCTTTAACTATGTTAGTTAGGACCTGCCTCGTCTTCGTCTTCTTTTTAGTTTCCATTCTACTAATGATGTTTTTCTTCTGCTCTTCATATATGTCCAAGCCATCCGACTCTCTATTGTTTGATCTTTTTCACTATGTCTTCTCCTTCCCACTCTTGTTCTGTTTCATAGTTCATTCTAATTCTGTATTCATTTTCTGATATCTTTATTATTCTTAATAAAGTTCTTATTATTTATCGTTCCATTATTCCCAAATCTCCTTCATCTTTTATTGTTATTGTCATAGTCTCAGCATCGTACATTTGTATTGGTCTTATTATCGTTCGGTAAATTACTAAATTCTCATTTTTGTACTTTGTTTTGTTTGCAAGTAAAGCCATATGTTTTCTTTGATTTCTACTTGTCCTTCTCTTTAATTTGTTAGCTTTATGTCTAAATATATACATTTTTCAATTGGCTCTAATTTGAAATATTCTATTATTATTTATATGTGTTCAATTGTTTTCCGAGTAGCATTATTGTTGTTATCGTTTCAATTTTACTTTTTCATACAAAGTATAAGGAAGTATTGGAATCATGAAAAAAATCGCTGATGAGATTTTTGTGGAAATACATATTTTGACGATCGTTGAATCCGTTAAGACCAATTTCTCAATGATATCTGTGTGTGAGGATGGATGGATGGATGGATGTTCGTGTACGCAGTATCGCATGAATGAAATTTTGAATTTTTAAGATTCATGAAAATATAAACAGCTGAGTTGATTTTGAATGAAATTAAAAAACCAAAATAAAGTCTATACGCAAGGAACAAGTCATACGTGTTCAGTTGGTATTACATGTGTAAGAAAGTAGTGTGATGGCCACACCAGATTTTTTTATGGGAAGGGCACTAACTGCTTTGGTAATAATGCCGCCTTATGAGTGGATGATTGTTATTTTAATAAACAACAGAAACGGCTATCTGTGGGATTCAAACCCCTCTGGTATGCTATGCTAGTGACATAGCCACTATTTCATCGATATCGACTTGCTTCATTTATTTTAATCCTATTTTGTTGTCTTGTACTATTATCTTTCTGTTTTTTGACGATCACAATGTCATCAATTATAATCTATAATACATCTTCAAAAATATTTCCAGTATGCTTTACGTTTTTGTGATTTTGTGAAGAGAAATTTAAGGTTGAATGTGGAATTGGCCGACCGTTTGAACGATAGAAAGCAGGATGGTTGAAGGATGAATCAAATATCATTTCATCTCCTAAACTTTTCCTTTTAAAGTGAAAAGCACTTGAGGCAGAGATAGCCATCAAATCGTGCGTCCATCATCTCGAAGACTCCAAGCCCCGAAAAGCGTAAAATTAAACCGTCAATTCCAACTCACAACACGACAAATTTGACAGCTGTCTATCAGACAATCTGACGTTTTTACACGATTCTTATTATTAATATTATTTCCGCAAAAAACACTTTCGCATACATCACCAGTAAAAAACTCCTATCTGATATTCCTGAGGCGATAGTCGACTTCTTCCGCTAGCGCCGTCTCGTTTCATTATTTCCCCTCTTTGTCGCACTTGCGGAGAGCACGGCGCACGTATGCGGGCGTTTCACGCGTTCTCAAGGTCAAGAGGTCACTTCATGTCACATAGAATTTTAAGAATGTATGCGTTTGACCTGCCGCCTAGCGGACGTTCGCTGGAATTAATTGGCTGAGAGGTGTTGCACTTCTTAACCGAACGATAAATTTTATTTTATATGGTGTTGCTAGACAACCATACATGTGAGTGATTGGTTTATGCTCTTGTTACCTTCGTTTTATGGACTGTTTTCTACATACGTACAAGTTAATAAAGTACAACATTTTAAATAAAAGTATTGGCTGGTACCGTGAGCCATAGCTCATAATTTCGTGAAATGTTTTTTCGAGAAGTGTATGTGCTCCCTCTTGAAAATTTTTTTTGAGTGTTTCATACACTTCTCGAAAAACTTTTCACGAAAACTCAAATCACGAAAATCATTTTAGCCTCTGGTTTAGCGCTGCATAATATTCTAAAATTATTTTATAAAAAAAATGCTTCAAATAAATGTGGTAGTTATTTCTATTTATTCAAATTACAGTAGTCATAATTCACGATAAACATTGATAATTATATCACAGTGATCAAATTATGAGTATTTATCAGTGGTCCAGGGATATTCAGGGTTAATATCACAAGATCTTCTGATTTTATCGATAAATTTTTATTTTGTACGAATTTTTTTGCTTAGCAAACTGCATGGTAAATCCCGATTCCGAAGGAGGAGGGGTTTTGCCTAATGTCAGTTTGCTTGAGTGGTTTTGGTTAAAAGGAAAAAAATGAGTGCATAAAATAAAAATTTATCTGAGAAAATCAGAGAGGTCGAGTGGTATTTAATGAGATAAATTTCAAAGACAACGCAAAATGAATCTTGAAATATTAATTAACTGTCACACTGACTGCTTTAAACAGTAACAACTGATATTTGTTTACTGAAAAAGCGGGATTTTATCGGGGTAATGAGATTTTATCGGGATAACAGGGTATTTTTGGGAAGTCGGGATTCTATTAGTATAATACTGTTCCCGTTAGGTTGAATTTAAAAGTGTTTTGCATCATTATCGGTTAAAAAGTAGTCGTAGGAATTTATCTCTATAATTTCTTATAAATATGGATGTAGCTGTGGGTGTATCTCATGAAAATAAATACTTTCGAAGACGGATTCAATTTTTTGGTGGAAAATCTGATTTTTAATTTAATGTATTTTTGCTTTATAGAATGTAGGGTTTTGTATGAAAGATTTGACCTAAATAAGTTTTTGTAAAACAACTGAAAACTTAATTAAAACGTCTGTTTATAAATCGATAATTTAATATAAACACGTAAAAAACTTTGACGTAAAATAGACGAAATGAAATTAAAGCGGACATTCTTTAATATTTTCCGAGGGAAAAATTGTTGTAGCTTTTTATGAATTCTGTTGAAGTGTCAGGTTGAAAATATTCCTTTGTACATTTTATAATTAAACTAAATGCTATAACTTTCTGTGAGGTCCAGAGCATTCTCTAAAGGCAGCTTAACGCAAATAAAGTTATTCCAAAAACCGCGAATAACACTAAATTTTTCTCTCAGTATATTTAATTTTAGTATTTCAGTAGCGAAGTGCTCTTTACATTAACACTGCTGGTATTCAAAGCAGAAGGTGTCAAAAAAGCACAAAACAAAAGCACCCCGGCACGTACAAACATTTTAATTCCCGTCGCCAGGACAAAAGACAATCGACAAGCTCGGCGCGCGTCGCCTGTCAAAGGGCAAGGTGCGAAACAAAAGCCAGTGCGGTACGCTGTTTGCTGGCACACTACGGCGGGAGAGGAGTCAAGGGTGGATGTTAGAGTGGTCGTAGTGTGCTCTGTATTGATTCCGATCCTTTAAATGACAAAAACTAATCGCTCCCGGCAGTGTGATCCGCCCGCCTTGGCCGCCTCTGATGGAGCGGGGTTCCTTCTGTGCGCTGCGCCCCGCACAGGGGCGGAACACCCCCTAGTAGATATTTATTGTTCTGTAAACACACTCCCAGCAAACAAGAATTCAACATATTTCACTTCCATTTTGAAACGACAATATTTATTTATTCGATACTCTGCACAACGGGAATGAAATCCCAATTATATAGAGAGGACCTGTTTAAAGTGCAATCAGAAGCAGATTGTACTTTTGGTAATAATTTATATTGGACGAGGTTTAAACTTATAAGTTTTCGATATATTTTAAGAATGTTTTGATGGGTGATTTCCCTCAGTACTGTCCTGAACACATGAACTGTCCGCGCGGGTCTCAGAGCACTCCCATAATCCCCCTCAAGGGTGTAATCAGTTATTGACTTGCCCTTGTTCTTGTAAATAAATGCCATCGTCCTTTTCAACCACACTTATCAACCAATGTCTTACTACTGATTCCAGGGACTTTACACATCTATTACAAATAAGTTTGATAGTTTTATTGCTAAATATTACTCACACAAACCAATTGAAAGTAATTTAAATTATTTTATCCAACACCTCTCAATAAATGCTCTATAAATATGGCGATTTTAAACAAGCAAAGTAAAAGATTATCCACTAGTGGGTATAATTTTGGGGAAAGCCACTAGTGAGTATTTTTTATATTTAAAACAATAATAATAACACACAACACCCTGGTAACTACTTCGATTGACATTTAATTTAAAAATTTAAAGCATATGTCACTGCCAAATAATGTTTCTTTAATAAATTTTGCATTTATTAAGAAATGTTGGATGAAACGTTATATTTCATACGTGGGCAAAGTAAGGAACTACCCACGAGAGAAATTTTAGCGCACGAAGCCGAAGTCTGAGTGTGATAATTTTATTAGTTGTAAAGTAAATAACTATCGACTGAATTATTCGTATTTTGTCTTGTTTTTTACATCCCCAAATTTCAGCTCCATATATGCATATCATAATGTATATACCTCGAAGTTGGAATCATTTGGATTTGAAAAAAAAATCCTCTCCTAAAATAGGTGACCACCTCTATTTTTTGAATACCTTATATATCAAATTACGTGTTTCATTTAATTTCCCTGTTCTTCAATTTTGATTAATGTATGAAGTTAAATACATGGACATACTAAAAGAAAAGAAAACATGTGGAGGGTGTCTTTCAATGTATTCCAGAAGATAAATAAAACTGTGGATTCCAGATGAAGCATTGCCCAAATCCAATAAAATTCATACAGCATAAAGAGGCAGGACGAAGGGCACGCAGGGCATTAAAATTGACCAGCCAAGCCCTTAGGCCATTATTTCACCCCAAAGCCAATTCATAATCAGAATAAATTTGATATCCGTGACGCGCTCAATAAAAAATTGAGCCTATAACTCCAGGTCCCCTTGAACAATTCAGAGATATATATCAACTGTAAGTGAAATTGCACATGAAACTAACTTATAATACTATTTCCTCGAGAGCTTGGACAACGGGACTTAGAGGATATTGAAACTTTCTTGATTTTGGGAAACATTTCCATAAGTTTTAGATTAGCTAGCCCTTCAAAGGATATTCACAAAACAATATTCCGTAATCATATAGGATTTTTATCAATATTTCATAGGGCGACGAAAAGTTACACAACTTTTGAATAACAATAAATTCTACTTTACCTTTATTGGAAATCATCAGGACTGATGTTAACCTATCAGCTGTTTCTGCTATTATATAAAAATGTCGCCTCAATTTTATTATTTCAAGTATTTTAAATAGTACAGAATAATTGTAGTAGTACATATATAGTAGTATTTTGTTTTCGAATTACAAAGTGCATTAATCCGATTGTTTAGAGTCGTTGCTCGGTTACGCTAAAAACAACACGGGCATATTTTTTTTCTACGACCACTGAGAAATCTGCTCATTGTATGTTTGTTGTTGCTAGGGATATGAGGTACATTGCTAGCATCATGCGAAATGAATTTGTTTTGTATTTCAATACAGGTCATCCCATTTCAGTACAGGCGTCATTGCTAGGATACTTATTTAGAATTGTCAAATATTTGAATGGCGAAAGCGGAACAAATTTATTATTAAAATATAAATTAATTTTCAGTAATAATATAACTAGAGAGTGAGAATAAATTGGAAATAATTTGACAGATCTTGAGTGGCTATTGCCAAATGGCGACAAGTTTGAGAAAGATACTGTAGAATTATTTTCTAATTTATCGAAATCTCGAGTTATATTTAATTACATTATTTTTTGATTTCATTATCAGGCACAGCACTAAATCTATCTTTTTGCCCTTTTTTACTTGTGTTGATGATAACATTTGACATCTGTCAACAAAAACAAAAAAGCTACAGAGAATATTGCCGGGAATAATCACAAGAGCATTATTCTCAGTATAATAATGACAGGATTGGTTAAAACGCAGACACGTGACATACAATAAAGCATTTCATTGGTTTAAAGAAACGTCAAAAAATAATCAAATAAATTTGACGCTTGTGAAAATAAATAAACGAACCATGGATACGTTATTCTCGGATATTACTATTGTTCTTCGCAATTTATTGACAAGAAAAGTCGGCCAATTTACTGACCAATAAGTCAAAAACAGGCAATAAGTATACTTATAGTCTATTAATAAAATAAACTATGTTACTATGTGTTAGGATTCAAACAATTATGTAGAATAATAACGCTTTATTAATTTATTTATTTCATAAACTGTAGATATTTCGAAACATCTTAACATTTAGTTAAGAGTTCGTAGTAGCAAAACGATTATATTTTTTCTGGATGCGATGGAATGGAAGGCATGTTTATTTTGCCGGCTGATGTCTGGTGGTGGAATGGCCTGTTCCAATAAAAAATCAAACAAGAAAATTTCCATATCTAGCGATACAAGTGGTCAGGTCCAGCGGGCTGCTTATCGGGCGGCAGCAACTTTACGCAAACAAATTCGCATTCGGGTGTATAGACCCCCCTTCGCTCCCCAGCCAACTAAAGTTTCAATTTAAATGCGGAAGTAAGTCGTTTCTGGGTTTGGAGTCTGTGTATAGCGGCGTAACGATTAGGATCTTATCGTTGCGAGTGACTTGTATTTATTGGAAACTCTGTATTTTATAGGTTGCGATAAATATTACGCGGGAGAAAAAATATTATAAATGGGTTCCCCCCTTAGGGCTATTGCAGTAAATTTGCTAGGGAAACCCGAGTTTTCTGATTTCCCTACTTTTCCTTTTCGCTTCGTTTCCTCTCCTTTTTCATTACTTCTTCTTTGGCTTCGTTCGCTGGCTTGGAATCCACTCGCACGCAATGATAATAATTATTTTCTTCCACTGCTATATTTTTTGCATGACGCTCGTAAATAATAAATGATTGATAGCAACGAGAAATATTTAGAATCTAATCAAAGTATATTTAGCAGCGAATCCAGTTCGTGTAACTAATTGATTCTAATGTAAAATATGCACTCTACGAATGACTAATTAATGTTGTGCAAGTAGTGGGTTCTTACCCACAGGATCCGATGCAACTCTAAGCTCGCAATTTCGTTAAGTGGAGATGCAAGATGGAGTCTTCCTTTTGCTATACTCCGTTTTTATTTATAGTGAATTTACTTCACTTTTTAACAGACCAAAAGAAGTAGAGCTTTTCAAGTCGATGGGAATTTTTTTATGTATAACTTTTTACAGAGTAGTTCGATTTTGATGATTCCTTTTTTATTGGATAATGTATTTCCTCGAAGTTAGTCCCCTAGAAATTTGCAAAATTCCTTTCCTAAGAGTAGGAAAATAGAGGATGTTGGATTGTTCACCCACTGAATTTTTACCTGTAAACCGATTCTACCACGTATAACTTTGTATTAATTAACTATTTTAGTCTTAATAACTAGGCTCTTAAACTAATGCAAGTTACTAATTTTTTGTCTGCGATTATTGATTGTTAGTCAGGCGCAGTTTTAAAATTAGTTAGTTACATTAGTTTAGGAGTTTAGTTGTTAAAACTAAAAAGGGTTACTTTATTTTTCACTTTTCAGTTTCTTATTTGTTAAATAGTTATTTGTCAAACTAGAGAGGAAAGCGTTTAGTTGAAAGTTTGCCTCAAGAGCGCAGCGAGTGAGGCATTTCGAACGAGAGTGGAAGAAGAGCTTTCCTCTCGTGTTAGACACAACATTTTTTTCACGACATGTTTCTAAAAACGATTTGCTCGGACCTAAAATACACTTTGAGAACAAAACTGACAGACAGACACGTTAAAAGTTAGGTTATCAGACACAAGGCAGTGTAGCAGTGTTGCCAATGAACCAATCTTAAATATCTTTAATAAGTTGTCAAATTGTGATTTATTAAGATAACGAAAAATATAAGACATAATTGTAGGATAATTTAAAGTATGTATATAACTAAAATATGGATTTTCAATAAAATTAGGAATTTATTTATAAATTTTATAAAATTTTTTTTGTAAATAACATTCATATTGGTAACACTTCTATATTTTCCTCTCTAGAGAGGAACAACAGATTTTCCTCACTATTTCGGGAGAAGAACGGTGAAAAAAGTTTTTTCCTCGTCATTGTCCATCATATCATATGTCATAGTTTTTTCGCGAATGGTGTATTTCTTTTTACATCCTCTTCAAATGAGTAGAACAGGGTGTTTATTCACTATTTTATACAAAATGTATTGTTTATAGTAAGTCACTATACATAATTGAATGTAATTTGCTTCATGTTGTGAATATTCATAAATCTTCGCTGCAATTCAGCTAGTCAAAGTTTTACGAGCACAGATTCCCTTAATAGAAATCTTTAATCAATTTACGCTTCTTATCGCAGAGGAATAGATTTAACGGTACAATAATAAATGCTGGTATTTCCATATATATTCGTTTCAGCTCTGGGCAATTCATTTTCTTGGGACAGTATTAAAACACTTAGAAACGTGAATATAATTTTCCATGTTGGCCATAAAACTAGAAAGTAATTTCGTCCTCTTTAGATTAAACCATAAAATCCTGGCAGGACTTACGTGACACTGTTTTAATCGTCCTTGCTAAATGAAATACGTGGCGGTATACAAAGAACTTGGGCGCACATTTCCGGTTATAACCAACTCATAAATGCTTATGATTTATTGATACTATTGCGCTGAGGAGACTATCGCCCTACTTTATCAAATATCCTGCTTTATTTTCAGACAATTTACCGCAATTACTACTTGTACTACGTACAATGTATCTGCCTATAAAGTAACTAGTATAGGACTATTTAGTTTTTATAGGTTTAACTCATTACTTCCTAAAGGTACCATAAAAAATAATTAAACATATTGGCTGGTATCACAAGCTCTGTTTTTGGGTGTTTTAAAAGGAGAGTTTTAGCGCTGTTCAAAGTTCTAAAATTATTTTATTAAAAAATTATTCGAATAGAATTTACAGAATAGTTGTTTGTATATCAAGGCAATAAAGTATATTATTTTATTACAAATAAACCATATTAGCTACGAGGATGGCTGTGATAACAAAAGTACTGTTAAAATGTCAAATTTGGTTACAATTTTCATTATTTTTTGTATAATCGTTGTTAAGGTAACGGCCGCTGAAATCCAAAATGATTGTTTTGTTCAAATTGATACTTTAAATGCCAACTTTCTATTTACAATAAAATTGTATAAAATTAATAAAATTTTTAATTACATATTTTCTATGGTTGCACAAAAAATAATTTAAAATTAAATTAAAATTTATTCAATGGCAAGTTTGTATTCTGTAATTCTTTTTGTTATCGTTCTGCTAGTCTGTCCAATGAATATTTTATTTTGATATGTGGAGCAAAAGATGTTATATTTCTTGACAATAAACTTTCAATTTTGTCTCCAACATTTTGGTTGTATATATGTTACGAATGACTTTATTCTTAGAAGAGAAGCTTTTAAGATCTTCTTTTCTTCATGACCATTCATCTCTTGTGGCAAATGTTGATATTTCTGTTCGACAAATGTTACCAAATTACAAATTAACGAAATTCACACTTTATGGGATTAAAATGGGTCACAACAGAAGGAATTGAAAAGTGTCAAAGTTACTGGACATGTTATATTACAATTGCGTTTTTAATTCAATACTTATCCTGTACTTTTTATATGTACAATATGTATCTTACAAATTTTGTTCGATCGCCATTACCATTTAGGTTTGTTAATAAATTTTTACGATCAACCAGCGTTAACTATGTAATTTTGAGTTCTAAAATGGTTTTACATCCATTTTATCCTGCGTTAATTGTTTGAATTCGTCTAAGATCTCTATGATTTATAAATTTTCGCCAGCGTTTATTACGACTTTAGAAAATAATCTTTTCGAAGCCGGACGAGCCGCCTATGGCGAGATCTGCATCTCAGAGAGGCTCTCAAGTTATTAAATAAAACTGACATGACACACATGGACCACACGCTGAGACAGGCTTAAACACCTGCCGCCCGTCTCACCCCGCGCGGGAAATTTGAAATAAACCGCTGTTGTACTGTGTTACTTGTAAAATATTAACAATAAAAAACGCGTAAAATAAAGGCTGTCACGGGAATTATGTTCTGTGGGAATTTATTGAAGTATCCTTCCTTTTCGGGAAGTTTTACGAATATTTTGAAGATTCTAATTCTGTTGCTTTGCGTTGTAAATAAAGCAATTAAATGGAATAATAAAATTGTGCATGATATCATTGAAACTATAAATACTAATATATTGTTAATAATTTTCTATATTTATGTTATTTATTAAAATACAAATGAGCAATGCTTTACTGAGAAATGTATTGCATGTGATTTTATCAAAAACAATTTTAATGTTTTCATTTTATGTAGTAGTATTTTTAATATTTTGACATTAATGTAGGCAGAATACAACAGAATGAATATTTTTATTGCTGTGAACTGTGAATATTAATATATGAGCTTAATTATACGTTTTTATTATATAAATACATATCCAATTAAATGTACACTTATTGCTCATAAATTATCTACGATTTAAACTGGTTTTATAAATTCTTAATGGTTAATGCTTTAATGTTCGTAGGTTCGTACGTTATTTTGTATTTAATTTGCACATATTTTATTTCTTCTTTCGAATATATCATATTTTGAATTTCTCAGAAACCATTAATAAATTTTTCAAACATTATATGACGGTAATGTAACTAAAGATTCTGTTTTTTTCAATTTGTTTTTTGTTTATATACATTTATTTAACTACGACCGTTATTAAAAGCGGCTCTTTTAACAGTTGATTAGCAAAATAAAATTTTCTGACTCTAGTGTTAAAAGAACCATAGAAATGTATTAAAAGTGATTTTCTATAACACTGTTTTGGAATAACTATCATTCCATACCCCGCGTTTAGAATAAACTCGACGAATCAGAGCTACATATTAGCGCGATATATGAAGAATTTTGGTTCGGTTACTATGGTTACGTATGTTTGTTTTAATTTTATTTATTTGAATTTAACGTTTTCAAAAGTTTTGTATTTGTATTTTTGTGTAATTTCCAAAATCTTGTTATAGAAAAGTATATTCTATAACAAGCAATGGAATGGCACAAATTCCACGCGAGCAAAAAGTTTGTAGTCCGAGCCGAAAGCGAGGGCTACCATTTGCGAGTGTGGGATATGCCATTCCGTTAAATGTTGTAGACTATACTTTCTATAACAAGATTTTGGAAATTATACAAAAAAATACAAATATAAAACTGTTGAAAACGTCAAACTCAAGTAAATCAAATTAAAACAAACAGACGCAAGCATAGTAACAGAATCAGGATACTTCATATATCGTGCTAATATGCGGCTCCTGATTCGTCGAAAATTTTCCATACTAGTTGATAGTTGTTCCAATACAGTTTTTAGTTGTATAGAATGTGTAGTTTCCAAAACATTGTTTTAAAAATTATAGTTTACAACAGGTAAATTAACATCATATCCCACACTCGCAAACCGTAGTCCAAGCAGAAGACGAGGACTACAAATATTTTGCTCGTGTGGAATATGTGCTATTCCATTACTTGTTGCAGAATAACGTTGCTAACGATTTGTGTCAATACATAAACAAATATAACCCTACCTGTCAAAATATCATTCTACATTTTTTAGTGTTTACTAATACACTAGGAAGATCGTAAATAAAATTCTGTATGATAAACGTGTTAAAATTAATTCCTTTCGTTCGTTTCACAAACTTCTCCATATTTACTACTATCACTAATATCATAAATAACTATTTTCATATTATTATAAATTAAATTTCAAAGGAAAATGTTTACTGCTGCTGGTAAACTGTTGCTCATTTTGATTAATGTCTTCATCATTCACATTATATTTTTTCCATAACTTTTGAACACCTATTCTTATAAAATTCCACGATTCCTCAAAAGTTACCAATAGCAATTTCATGTTTATTCATTGAGGCCCTAGCGTGCCAATCAGAATCTCTTTCGGAATCCAGCTCCGCTGACGATTTCGGGGGTGGCTTATCACTTGAACACACACACTCACCCCTACACATATGTATTCGCCCACACAACAAGATTTGAGATGCATTCCAACCCTATTCGTAATATATTCCTATTGTGCCCAACAAATTGCTTTGTATTCATAGTGAATCGAAAAGGAAAGTGATTTTTTGTTGGCTGATATATTAATATGAGAGCCATTGGGTGATTCGGACAACGCAATTTCATTCGCGGTCATTTGACAAAAGAGTCAACAAATAAAAGCTTTTTTGTTTAAGTCTGCAAGATTTTTATTAAAGTACGTTTGTTCCTTAGTTTTTGAATTACTGTACGTAATTCTTTGTCAAGGGAACAAAAGAACAACGTAAACTATCTTTTGATAGACTTTTCTTACAACTACCTTGGGGTCTAAGAATCTAATTTTTCACATGCGCGCATTCGCATAACTTCGATGCTTGTTTCGTTGTTAATTCAGTTTCTATTATCCTAAACAACTATTCAATATGTAAAATTCCTGTGTTTGTTCTCATAGTCCAAAATATAAAAGATAAAATAAATATATGGTCATAAAGGTTATTAACTGTTTAATGTCTTTCTATAAACATAAACAAATATTTCATATTCCTAGAAAAAATTCTTCGGTTATGGGAAAGTAGTTTCCCAAACCCCAGTGTCACGTTTGTGTAACTGTGATGAAGTGTGACTGTCTATTCAGGATTAACAATCGGTGTTGATGTAGTTTTCAAATTTGCTAAATATATTTTGAGGTCAAGTCTAAAATCTTTAATGTCAAGGATATTCTAATAACTGCTGATAAGTGATAACAATAATCAAATGTAAAAGAATAATAATGATTGTTGTCTCCTTCGATAGCTCAGTTGGTAGAGCGGTGGACTGTAGTGTTCTTAGTTGAAATCCATAGGTCGCTGGTTCAAATCCGGCTCGAAGGAAACTTTTAATTTCTTAAATTAAAACGCAACGAAATATTTCTAGAAGAAGAGAAGGTATGAGTATATATACCTTCGATAGCTCAGTTGGTAGAGCGGTGGACTGTAGTGTGCTAAGTTGATATCCATAGGTCGCTGGTTCAAATCCGGCTCGAAGGAAACTTTTAATTTCTTAACTTAAAAATGCAACGAAATATTTCTAGAAAAAGAGAAAGTACGATTTTACTTATATACCTTCGATAGCTCAGTTGGTAGAGCGGTGGACTGTAGTTGTTCTGAAAATTGAAATCCATAGGTCGCTGGTTCAAATCCGGCTCGAAGGAATTTTTTAATTTCATAAATTAAAAAGCAATGGAATACTTCAAGAAGAAGAGAAGGTATGAGTATATATACCTTCGATAGCTCAGTTGGTAGAGCGGTGGACTGTAGTTGTTCTCAAAATTGAAATCCATAGGTCGCTGGTTCAAATCCGGCTCGAAGGAAACTTTTACTTTCTTATATTCAAAAGTACTAAAGATTTATCTTAAGAAGCGGAGGAATGAAGAAACCTTCGGCACCTCAGTTAGTAGTGGTGGACTGTAGTGTTCCTCAATTTCAAATCCAGGTTAAAGGATCAATTTTAAACTAGTAAATAATTTTCAATTACAGTTAGAGAACCTATATTAATAACCCTTTCGCGTAGAGCAAATATATAGTAAAGAATTTTTAATATCCCATCAATGTTCGCTAACAGTTCGTGCAGGTATTCCAATAAAAATATTTAAAATAAAACTCGCTTGTATCGCATGAAACAAGAGTAATCTAATTCCTCTTTGAGTGTTCGAATTCTCCGCTAGATTTTCAAAGCCGGCCAGACGAAAATGCAGTTATGACGGAAAGAGAATTGAAAATGCTACGCGCATACTAACGTGCTGCGCGCCAGATATTGCTGCAATAAAGCAAAGCGCGGGAAACGATCCAACTATGTCCATTACCCGGCCCGGGAATTTTCCGCGCTGAAAAGATAAATCGAGTACGGGAAAACAAAGGAACAACCGTTTTCCATAACTACAACGACGCCCCCCGCACCCCGCGCCCACAATGCATTCGCTTGAGGAAGCCCGGAAATTGATGTGTAGTTTTTCTCCAAGCAATTGAAATTTTCTCTCTTAAACTGTTATGTCTTTCATTATACTACACTCTTTTCAGTATGCCTATTTTTGGGTGTAAAATTACAGTTACTAACAGCATCAGAAAACAAGCCTTGTTAAAAGTTTTGAAGAACGAATACTGCCATCTTAATATATTTTTGCTACACATCTCCAATTACAACATATTGAAGGGTACGAAGGATATTTTATGAGGACCACTGAAATATAATAATACTGGAACGCTAATTGATGTTAATCCTGGACAATCACACTACCTTTACAGTTACACAAACGGCCTACTGGGGTCTGAAAAATTCCAAGAAAAGAGAAACTACATTTCTGTAAACGAAAATTTGGATTCTGGAAAACTCGTATGAATTTGGGTTTCTGTTCTTCTAGAAGTATTCTACTATTCTGCGTATAAGAAATTAAAAGTTTCCTTCGAGCCGGATTTGAACCAGCGACCTATGGATTTCAATTTGTTCAACTACAGTCCACCGCTCTACCAACTGAGCTATCGAAGGTATATACGTATACTCATACCTTCTCTTCTTCTAGAAATATTTCGTTGCGTTTTAATTTAATAAATTAAAAGTTTCCTTCGAGCCGGATTTGAACCAGCGACCTATGGATTTCAATTTGTTCAACTACAGTCCACCGCTCTACCAACTGAGCTATCGAAGGTATATATACTCATACCTTCTCTTCTTCTAGAAATATTTCGTTGCGTTTTAATTTAATAAATTAAAAGTTTCCTTCGAGCCGGATTTGAACCAGCGACCTATGGATTTCAATTTGTTCAACTACAGTCCACCGCTCTACCAACTGAGCTATCGAAGGAGACAACAATAATTATTATTCTTTAACATTTGATTATTGTTATCACTTATCAGCAGTTATTAGAATATCCTTGACATTAAAGATTTTAGTCTTGACCTCAAAATATATTTAGCAAATTTGAAAACTACGTCAATACCGATTGTTAACCCTGAATAGACAGTCACACTTAATCACAGTTACACAAACGTCACACTGGGGTTTGGGAAACTACTTTCCCATAACCGTATGATTTTTTTCTAGGTATTTTACCTGTGAAATATTTGTTTATGTTTATAGAAAGACTCTACACAGTTAATAACCTTTCTGACTATAAATATATATTTATTTTATCTTTCTTATTTTGGACTATGAAAACAAACACAGGAATTTTACATATTGAATAGTTGTTTAGGGTTATAGAAACTGAAATTACAACGAAAGAAGCATCGAAGTTATGCGAATGCCGCGCATGTGAAAAATTAGATGAAAATCGTGGGGTTTCGTAGACCCCAAGGTTAATGTAAGTTGTAAGAAAAGTCTATCAAAAGATAATTCGCACGTTCGCTATTTCTGTCTTGGTTGTTAAATGTGCATGAGCTCTTGGAAAGCACCTCATCTAAATACGAAACCAGTTGAAATAAGACCTTTTAACCGTCTCCTCATTCTCGCCTCTGCCCTCATTTCTCATGGAATCAATCACCATTACCAGAAACGCAGGTAGCAGTGGTGCCAACCTAGCCACCAACACAGCTCCACAGATAACAGGCCGTGGAATTATTCAGAGCTACCTTGCTGTCAGCCTTATCTGGGATTTATTGCGAGGCGCGCACATGTGGTTTGCAATCAGCCTGCTTGATGCCGCACATTTTTCATACTAATGTGCCGACCAGAGCATCTAGTGTGCGATGAGCCACGCCAACTACTAGCGTTTGTTTTGGGTTATGTGTCGCATGCAATTACTGCGGAGTTAACTTTGTACGGTAGCTATTCTTGTAGCTCGCGAGATAGGGTTAAATTTAGAGGGTGAATATGATCTTTAAAGATGGCCCTTTTTAACCGGATGCGTGCTCTATTACTACGCTCATTATTTATTTTCTTAAGGATATTTAAAAGTAGACAGCTTCCTGTTGCTTCATCTATCCAAATTAATTTACTTATTTTTGCAACTCTTCTTTAAGCGACTCAAAAATAAAGATCATATTTAAATTTTTCATACCGTGAGAATTTTCCATGATTACCTATTTTGGGTGCAAGTTGAATACAGGATGGTGAATCAAAGGACGCAACATACTATTTTCAGTACCATTTTTAAAATGTTCAATTATTGGCTTCCTTAATTATTTTACATCAAAGAAGATAAATAATTTATTGTAGAGGAAGATGTTCTACATTTTTTGCCACTAATATTTATAATTTTATTCTACCTGAAGCCGAAAAATTGACGGAAATATTTATTGGTAATTTTCTTAAAATTATTATTGAATCAATTTTAAAACAATTAAGAAACTAAGCACACTTACTAACTAATCAATTAAAAGTATTTACAAAAAGTTTGCTAAATTAAAAAATAAACTATATCCTGAGATTACCGAATAGTTTGGTAAATTTTAAGTTGTATCTCACGGTATAGTTATAATAATGAATTCTATAGGGAAAGTAAGGTAGGCCGATAATAGTATATTGTGTATCTAGTAGGAAAAGTGATATATTCCTGGACGATGGTGCAACACCAGGAGTCCAGGAAGTTTACTTTTCCTACGTGGTACACACTATTTTTTTTTCGATCAGTTTATATTCAATAATTAATTATTTCATTTATAAATGTCAGACGACCAACAAGTCATTAAAATATATCGTTGTTTATATAAAAATATCTGAGGATAGCGTATCCATGGTTTGTTTATTTATTTTCACAATCGTGAAATTTATTTGAAAAGCTAAATCGTACGGGAATTCTTTGCCAATGTCCGGAATGATATATTGTACAACGAGCATGGAGTGGTACACATTTCCTACGTGTATGGAATGGACATTCCATGCGAGTTGTACAATATAATTTTTTCTATGACCACGATATTATTTCCTAATTAATTTAATTTTAATAATACATTTGTCCCGCTTTTACCATTCCAATATTTGACAATTCTAAATAATAGCAATGGCACCTGTACTGATATGAAACTACCTGTATAGAAATTCTCACAAAACAAATTCATTTCGCACGATGCTTGCAATGTACCTCATATCCCAAGCAACAACACACCTACAATGAGCATATTTCTAAGTGGTCGTAAAGAAAAAAGATATTCTCGTACTGTTATTTATCGTAACGTAGCAACGACACTAATATAGGACAGGAGTCAGTTTTCACCCGATCGAAAAAAAAATATGTAAGAAAATAATGCATTACAGTGGCAAAATCTTATCGACAATAAAGTCTAGCAGCCGTAGAATTAAGGGAGTTACACCCCCAGTAAACAAAGCCTGTCGATTCCAGGAAAAACAACGAGCAGTCAAAGAGTTAATAAAAAAATTGATGAATTATTTCCTGCAAGATTAAAAAAGTGAAGTTTAATTTTCTTTGAGAAACTAATGCGCTTCGTCGAATCGATACGTGATACAAGTGGGCGCTGGAAATAAAAACGGAGCAAATATTAAAATATTCATTCCGTTAAATTTGAAAAGATTGATTGACTCGCAGTACAGCACATGACATCGACAAAACAAGGAAATTGCCGGAACTAATGCTTGCGCGGTTGCCATATTGTGCAGTTTGACACTTTAGCTTTGCAGGAAATTTGATGTTGCTTTTGTTTTACCGACGGTTTAACCGCGGTCGATATTTGTTGCTTGCCATTTCACACCATTCAACCTTGCCAGGATTGTAAGCTAAACATAGATTTTTGTTATTTTCAGAACACTCCTGAAGGACCTTCTCACATCCTGACAGATTCAACTGAACCTGGGACAGAGCCTGCAAGGTGAGCATTATTAATTATTAGAGTTTGAGGGACAATAATGTAGGATATGTACATTGTAGTAATAAATATTTATTTGTTTGCTTTCGGTGTTCGTGGTAATTTAATTTCATGTATTTACTATACTATAAAACAACTGCTACGTACACATATTTAATCCGTTTTGATACACTCTCTTTGTCCAATCAATGTCTGGGTTTTCGTCGTGCAGCATCTGTTTTCTAGAATTATCATTACTTAGGTCTTATTGTCTCAAAGTCTCTCCCACATATTCTGTATTGCCTCTCATCGTTTCTTGTCCAGTAATTATTTTTTCCGAAATCGATACTAAAGTACACGATACCATTGTGCAAAGTTAGACAAAAAAATTGCTAAAGTAAAACTTTACAGGCTGTTATGTAAAATTGTACTTTACATGCTCATCTGTCAAACTTGCATTAGGTACAAACCTAAAATAACAAACAAATTATTCTATAATACTACTGGAGAATTTATTTATTATTTATCTTTGATAATAATTTATCGGATGTAATGCAGATCACATGCAGACCACGTCTAAAAATATATGGAAAATAATTAAAATTATAACCAAATTTGACAGTTTGATGGTACGATTGTTATAACAGCCATCCCCGTCGCAACAGCTAGCTGCCGTTTTACAAATACATAATGCTATTTATTTATGTTTTCAATTAATTTAACGATTCCGGAAAAAATATAATATATACGTCGGTACTAAAGTATTTTTTATTACTCATATAGTTTATTCGTAATAAAAAATTATACTTTAATGCTTTGATATACAAACAACTAATTTTTCTACTATTGTGTAAATATATCCCCATTATTTCAATTTCTTCGATTAATTATAGTACTCATAATTCATGACTCTTCTCGGTCAATCACAGAATCAGAAATAAATTATTCTTGTTTGTTTTAAGATGTGGATCACCTAGCTACGATCGTCAAACAATTGACAGTGTAGTCAGTTGTTTTTGTGTATTTTTAAGTTGACGTTTTTCAACGTGTGTTTTTAACGAATTTCGATTATTTAAAGGAGTACAAAAAGTACAATATTATATTCAGGATTATAGATATTATTCACTCGGATGATTTGTATTTCTCGCCTACGGCTCGTGACGTAACCTTCATCTTCGTTAATAATGACTATCATAATCCCTCATATAATAAATATACTCTTATACTTCTTTGGCTATTGTATTATTGTATTTCAGTACTTCAACCCCAAAGACACAATATTCCACTCCCCAACTATTACATATCAAATACAAACACATATGGAACCACATTTACAATTTCTTTAAGAACTCAAATATATCCTTATAAATAGTCCCCCTCATAGTGATGATGGCTGATCGACATAGTATCGTAAGCCAACTGAGTGAAAAAAAAAATCCCAAAGACAGTTTATTATAAAGTAGCATTCTTAATTTAAAGTTGTATTTAAATTTTCTTCGAAAACTTTGTTCGTTATTTGCTTTGAATGTTCGTTCTCTTCATGTACATAGTAGCGGAGTAAATTAGTGGCGGGCAGTCCATTTAGAAGCCAATTTAAAAATAATCTGCTCGAATCTTTAAAAACGTGTTCTTAACCGCTAATAATAGTCCCGGGTAATAAACCTTGGAGTTTACAGCCGCGCAGTAGCTCCCGATGAAATAATTCAGGATGAACGGTGATGTTTTTACGGGCGCGATTAATATTTCGGTGAAAACTCGGAATAAAGCGGCAATGGCTCTGCGTGCGGTCCAGTAAGACGCTGTCAACGACGCGAGTCGGATTTATCGTCGATAAACTAGGATGAAGGTATTGTCAGATCAGACGACTACACTACTCAATTCTTGTACGAATGTTTACTGGGATTTGTGGGATACAAAATCGTAAAACTTCGATCGGGTCATTTAAAATAATCACCGCGATGTTTATGAAAAATAAATTTGTATTAGTGATTGTAAACCTTGCAATAGATAGAGTCCAACATAGTTACCAAAATCAATTAAGTTTTTGCCCCGTAGATGAAAACGTACGTCGATTCTCCACGGCTGGCATTGTCTAACTCCATCTCGGATCAGTGGAGACCGAAGCCAGTCGTCTTCTTTATCGTCGCTTCCGTCGTGATTCATACGAAAACGCGCCGTAAAAACTATTAATTTGCGTTAGTATTCACGTCATTAATGAGCTCCTTTCAGCGCAAATCGATTCCGATAGCCGATGGTGGAGGAACGTCCGTGAAAAGCGCATTTTGGGCTCGAATGCTCCGCCGCTTTTTCCAGTTTTAATTTAACGCTTCAAGATGCGTTTGTGCATAGAAAGGAATTCTTTGAATTGTTAACGACAATGCGTGAGGGAATAAGTGGCCTTTACAACTTTAATGATTACAACCAATCGCTTTTTTCTCCCCCTGTGCGCGCACTCATTGTGGACCCGTTTTAACCATATATTCTTCCTTCTTCTCTTAAATTTAGATGGGGTAAATAGCTCCGTGGTAACGTGTTGGGCTGTGGATCGTGAGATCCTCAGTTCGAATCCCACTACCGACAGTTACCAATTTAAATTTACCCCTGTGGTTCCCCCTCTACTAACAACTTTGGGGGCTATGACTTGACGGCTGGTAACCGCATTTCGTATGTAAAAGTTACCGACATCTGCGTAAGCAGAGTGCCCCATCCATAATGGGTAAAAAGCGTGATGATATATTATTATTATTATTATTATTAAATATTTTTGCACACATACAGTAGATTAGTACGGATTTTGAAACACCAATATATAATCTTTTTAACAAAAAAATATGTACGTTAACCTTAAATCTCATCAACCTTATTCGACATTCGTTCGAGATAGCCAAACTACCTTAACTTATTCCTACTTTTAACAACATTTTTCTCTATCTCACAGTCATCGTACGGGTACGACAACGTAATTCACCCACTCAAATACCATATTTTCAAAGCAGTTATACATTGTTTATGCTTCTTCATCCACACTCAACATTCAGTACCATTTGTCAAAGTAGGCAATCAGAGATCACTAGATACATTCACATTTCGAACAAATGTACCTTGAGCAACCAATACCTTGCACATCTATTTTCCAGTCAATACGCCCATCTCTCAAAAACATGCTACCCAAACATACAAATTCATTGTATTGTTTCAATCTCACACTATTCACTGAAACATTACAGTCAGCAAATCATTATTCTTAAACACCAACACTTTAGATATTTAAATATTTTCCTTCATCATTTATGCAACAGAACAACATACGTCCACCAATATATACTCCACTCAATTCTTTTCTTAACAACACATTAGATAATCAATGATTTAAATTTAAAATCCTCATCAGGTAAAATAGAAAGTCCGAATCCACCAAAAATGCAACAAACTGTCCCTTATCTCTTATGCGAGTCAACACTGAATGGAAATCAAAGCAGACAACAAACAAAACAAGCGAACACCGTAACAAACAATCGACAAATTCCCATCAGGGTTGAAATTCACTATGACTCACATAGCACCGCAAACAATTGCCGCACGACTCACACAGCTTCAGAACTAGGGTGAGGAGGGAAGTGGGGTGAGAGGGAACTAGTGGTATCCCTATAATGCAATAACCCACCCCAGGATTCGGTTCTATCTAGCGTGCTGTGACTCTGATAGAGGGACGCAAGGAGGAGATTGAAACGTCATCAGGAGGTAGATTGAATGAAGATGAAAGGTACTTTACCTCCACCGAAGTATTTCGGAAAATACTACATACATAACGTCACACTGTAGTACACTCAGTGGAGTAGCACGAACCCTGGAAACACAATCAACCAACAATCAATCTCCTCCAAATATTCCACCACTTTCTACATTCATGTATGTTTGTCTACGAATCATTTGCTCACGCAACAAACCATCAATCATACCCTCAACCTTTCAATCGACATTCACTCAAGATGACCAAACCATCTCAACTGACTCACTCTCACTTTCCTAACAACAGTCTTCTCAATTTCACAGAATCATACATCAATGTATTCACCCTGCAATTATATATCACAATATAGTCTATACATAAATCTAGAAGTCCAATTGACTCACTTCTACTTTTTTTTAAACATTCTTCTCAATCTCACACTCACCATACATCAACGTATTCAGGATACGATCACGTTTCGTATACCCACACAGTCCTCTCTGATATTTCAGTTCTACAACAGTTATATGTCGTTCATGCTTCTTCATCCACTCCAACATTCAAAACCATACATCAATGTGGACACTAACAAAGCATTATAAACACTCAATCGAGCATCTTAAGATACATTCACGTTTCAAGAAAATGTACCCAGAGCACTCAATACCAAAATACTAAATACTGAAAAGCTGTGAAATTCATTACTTTATAATATTTACTGTTGGTATAATCTCCTCATATTTGAATTTGAGGGAAGCGTATTTTTGCTGGCGCACAAAATAGGCGTCTGCGGCGTATTACAAACAAAATCTAGCGGACACTTCCGGAAAATTGATAACTTTAAATTCACTTTGTTTTCAGCTTTATATATTCATACCGCATCGAATTCAAATTCAAATTATCATAAACGACTATATGATCAACATAGATTCTCGCGAAATTGAAAAGCAGACAGTTTCCTGAACGCGGCCAGAATTTAATACATATATGCAACGTCCATAAAACTTTTTACGGAACGGCGCATCGAGTCCTGCTACACTAGCGCCGCCATCGGATTCTACGGGAAATAGTTTCGATAGTGGGATTTTTATCATCGTATGTTGACATTGTGGACACTTTTTCTAAACCGCAGATTTCATACTCACCGACAGGACGAATACCAACCAATAAGGATTAGGATTACGATGAATACTACGAGCACAGAATCATATCATTTGGGCCAGTTAAAATCATACAAAGGAGAATTGTTTAATTCACCATATTTATATCTTAAATACTATTATTTTTATCTCCTGCATATTCCTATTCTCAAGGGAGGTATTATGTTAATGTTATGAATTGATTAGATTTTGGGAACAATTCATCAACAGTAAGTGGTAGATTATTTGAAGGCCTATCAGGGCATATTTGGGCATATCTTAGCGAATAAATTGGAAGGATGTAGAATAATATTACATACAATCTTTTTTTGAAACATTTTTCCATATTTTGTTGTCATCAGATAAAAAAATCTGTTGTGACCAAAATACCACCCGCCATAGATTTCTTATCAAACAATATAGGAACACGGACCACAACTATCAAGAAACGCTAAGCCCTTAAAAAATTATAACACATGTCAAAAAATGGTATTTTTCAACCATTGTTTTGTTTTGTTTTTTTTTTTATTTTCAAAAAAAAAAAAAACGCTGGCTAGTAGATTTAAACGAAAATATTAAAATATAATTGTTCTTTCAAGTGTTGTAATTCGTAAATGGTAAGAGGAAAATAATTGAAGGTAATAATATTTGAAACATTATTCTAATAACAAACTACAACTTCCGATTATTGGATTATCACCAAAAACTAATCAGTTTTTCCAAAGAGGATACAATTGATATATACAAAATATCTAAATTTTCTGATTATTGGTTTTTGAGAAACCGTAACTCCTGACATCCACACAGACTGACATATTGAGAGACAGACACACACAGACATCATCGCGTAACTTTCAAAACACGTGCTCATCTACTGACAACTCACTATCGAATTTTTAGCATGATTCCTATCCTTTACAGGATGTGGCGGGAGGTAAAAAATTGTACCAGCCAATATCTTTGGGTCAAATTAAATCTTTATGTTAGTGATTTTATTAATTTAAATTACAAATAATTGAGTGTAACAATTTTCTCTTTGTAAGATCAGAACAACTTTTTTATTATTCTAAAAGTCTTAATTGGGCAAAATGATATGATTCTGAGCTCGTATATTGAGATAATTCAATACTTTTTCCAATCATTTTCCTTTGACCATCTTTCTGCTGCAAAAATATAGAGCAAACTATATTATTCAAAACTGAATAAGTGCATGCCATAAAGATGATAATTATTTTATATAAAAGTTGTGAAGGAAAGTAGCGAATTCCTTTCGTCTGCAATAAAGGTAATGAGTATAATAATTGTGAATGATAAATTTAAAAATGAGGTGAAATGATAATAAATGAAATAGAATTTTTAATTAATAACAGCCATAAAAATAAACTAATTACGCTGGTAGTGCACGTACATAAATAGTAATTTATGCAGTTTTATAAAGCAGAATTTCACGGTTTAGTATCCTACATCGGTGATTAATAATGAGAATAACTACAGCTTGCGTTTTTACTTCATCGAGTTACAGCGCTGTAAATTCATCGCCGGAATTATTAACCAGTAAAATAGTAACATAGTTTTATGTGTGATAATAAAAGTTCATGGATCCATTCCCAATGAAAATGTTTATGATGGTAATAATTTAATTTCTCCGCCGTCACTGCTAATACCTTGCGTGTTGGGTGGAATTAAAAGTGTTGCTAGACGCTGCCTTCATGTGGCTCTTATGCAGAATATTCACGTTTTACAAACACTATTTAAATAAGAAAATAATAAATATATCATCACGCAGTTTACCTATTATCAGCGTGGCACTTACGAGAATCTCTTTAAGTTATATACTGCGTTTCCCGACTGTCAAATCACCCCCCCCCCCCTTTCAAAGATTTTACTGGAGAGAATACCAAAGGGGTAAAGCAACAGATATTTAATTTTTGGCCCGAAGAACTTTAGAAAACATGCAATGAAGAACCTGTAGAAGTGACGATAAAAAGAAGAAAATGGACCTTGATAGGACACACTTACAGAAAAGGTAATGATGATATTACAAAAGAAGCTATAAAGTACGATTTCAGAGGTAAACTAAGAAGAGGAGACCAACGAAAACTTGGAGGAGTCAAATAGAATACTCAGAAATAGAAGAAACCTGGAGCGAGATTAGAAAACGATAGTAAAGAAAATAAGTTCAGGAGAAGAACAAACAGCCTTATTCTTTCTCTCAGCTACTGAAACTACTGAAAATCGAGTGAAACACACATATTTGTTGAAATATTTATATTCACACACAAGTACCGAAAATGAAATTAAATTATCTTTATTTATTGACATTAACAACTTCTGACACTCAACTCATCAGACAACTTATATATATATATTTACATAAAACAAGTTATAATTTTTATTGTTTCTCCAACAGAAACACCTACGGATTTCCATGGATTTCCGAAGGTTTTCCATCCTATGTTCCTTCAAGGAACCCACAGGATTAATAATAAAATATGAACAACACAAATGATCATGCTCTTCAGTGGGATTCGAACTCGCAGTCTCTGGTGTGCTAGTCACTATTTGATTTGTACTTATTCCAAAACAATTAAAATTTTTAGAGTTGAATAAAAACTAAAATTGAAGTGGTATATTTTGATAAATTCTAGACCTGATTCATGGGGTAGTTTGTACTTATTCATACTGAACAGGAATGGAGTTATTTTGCCCGCACGTGCATAGATCGAAGGCTATAATAAAACAGAAGAAAATTACGATTTCCACAGCTTCGCGATCTTAACCCGTCATGTTTTGTATTCATAAAATTTTAGAGGCCATTCCTGGTGGCATAAGTGGCCGCGGTTCCCACAAAGTCTGGAGGTGCGAACGTAACCGCGAACTACCGACGCGGTATCGTAAATTCGCGATCGCGTTTGTTCCGTTGGTTGGCACGCCGTAAAACAGCGGACGTTACGGGAAGTTACGTTAAGTTACGAGTTACGCACTCTGACGCAATTGCTTGTACAATACGCGGATTGATTGACTGGTTAACGACGCAGCACTTTGTTCCCAATATGTTTCGTTCTCCGCACTTAACATTCAACGACTATTTCAACCTTAATGTATGAATTGGACAATTTACCCCTTCGTACCATTTACAAAAATATGCTAAATTTAGCCAATTATTATTAATTATCAGGGGAAACCTTTCAGAAATCATAATAATAAATGAAAAGATTGCTGGTTTAAGTTCTGTAAAATTCTTCATCAGGAAAACAAGTGAACAACATAAACAAGTAGCTATGTTTTGTTCAACTCGTAGCTTTCACTCTGATTCATAGATAATTATCAATAGCATTTTTATGAGTGTGCAATCTTGTTATAAATTTTGTTTCTTCATTATTAGCTACAGCAGATTTCTCTGGTTGCTTAAGACAAATGTCCCGTTTGAGTTCTGCAATTATTTTTGTTATTGTTCTTCTAGTATTTCCAGTGTAATCCTTTTTTTTTTTTTGAATGGATCAATCTCCATTCCTTTTTCTTTAAATTCTTGTAAGGTTTCTAAATCTTTTCTTTTACTTTACCAATTTCTAATTTCAGCTGTCTTTCAGTATTCTTCTACATCCTTTAGTCATGTTGATCTGGGCCTGTTTCTTATGTAATTCTTGTTGTTATCGTTCTGTTAGTCTGTCCAATGTATCATTTTCTACATCACATAAAATTTTATACTGGAGCTGGAAAATAGCCTTTGCACTCTTCAACATATGTTGTAAATTATGATGTGCATCAAAAGATACTGCAGTATTCATTCAATTTTGTCTATAATATTTTGGACGTAGGACAGAGAAGCAAACTAACGTTTAGTACAGTCTTCTAATTGAAGATTAAAGGTTGTTCTTGATTATTTCTTGGCAGAAAAACTTTCAAGATCTTGAAGTGGGCCAATGCCAATGGAAAACTCATAAGAGAAGCTATGGATACCTATAAATGAATCAGATAGAAGGCTACGAGTTGAACAAGACATGGCTACCTCTGGTTTATAATTCATAATTTGTTGTTACTTAGTTACTGTTTCTCTTTACTTGTTTATGGTTATTATATCTGTTTTTTCTGACAAATAAGCTATTTCAGCTTATTTCTCAAGAGTATTTTACAAGTGTGTTCTAATTCATTAAAAATATATCATCCATTGAAGGCGGCTATTAAATTTAACATTAGAAAGCAATGAAAGAAAAATGCAAGGAATATAGTTATTTTCTGGGGAAAAGTTTTATGGTAGTTGTGTTAAAACAGCAGATTATAATTTAAAAATATTTCGTGGAGCATTGAAAAATATTGACAGCGCGTTTATATAAACTCAATGCAAATATGCGAATTTTTATTCCCTGTTTTCCACATGCAATACCAACACAATCAGATTTGAATAACAAAGCAAACATCAACACATAATTATGTCCCATAGAAAAATTATGAAAAACTTGTGAGTACCGCCCTGCACACGGAAGTAATACAATACCGAGTACAACACGCAAAGTCAAATCTAATTTTAAATACATTTCCATGATTGCGCTAGACTTGGGGTTGTAAGTTTGGGGTGTAACACAACCCGAACGCACATTAGGGGATTTTTTGCAAGAAACAATGTTGCCTCCCCTGAATAGCCCATGTAATTGGGTTAATTTCGAAGTAATGTCGAACGATCATTAGTCTTATGATATTAATGATGACTCTGTTACTTCGCCCGGATTCAATCAATATTTAAAACGGCTACGTTTTCTTTATTTTTACTCCATTTCCGAATGGGAAATTATTGGTTTTCTACTAATTTTTCTTATGTAGCGCCACTGAAATAGAATAATACTGGAACGTTCACACACGTTGAAAATACGAGCCGAGAAACACAGCTAATTGTTGGATCATCTGTCCATTGACATATAATAATACTGCAATAATCACTGGCGCTGGAAATGCAAGCTGAGAGAGGCAGCTAGTTAAGGGCTGTCTCTCTTTGTTATACAATGTTTTTAAATAGCAACCGCTGGACAAAGACATAGCAACCGTTCTCCAAACAAGTGTTAGACAAAGAAGAGTGGCCAACGGCATCATCTATCTGTCTCAGTCTCGTTTTTCTCTTTAATAAAGGACTACAAGTCAATACTATATTTCATCTGCCTTAGTTGCAAAATGTTTTTACAAACGCCTAACAACTCTTTCACAAACTACTGTTAGAGAAAGAAGGGTGGCCTTAAAATATCTATTTGTCTCAGGCTAGTTTTTCATTTTCATAACAACTTACAAGTTAGGGTTTCAGTATTATATTTCAGTGCTTAGCGTGTTAGAATTAACAATATTTCCAGCCTCGATAATCCAAGCAAACAATCCCATCAATGCCTCCCTAGCTACCAACTTAACAAACCAAAAATCCCCAAGTCAATCAGCTCCCCTGTTCAAGAGCATAACGTCCTAACATAACGCAATTACAGAACGTACGTTCAGAGCGCCAGAGACGATATATCATCGTAGTAGGCTGCGGTTCCGATCCGGGTGCGTCTAGTTGATGCAAATATATGTGCGGGGAACGCCGTCCAAGGGGGTAGTTGCGTGCACTGCCCCCACGGCGGGCGTGAACTACGGAGACATTGGATTATAAGATTAAAAAGTGATTTCACTCTGAACTGCATATGCGATGTGTAATTGGATATTTGAGGGTTTTGTTTGTTTTGCTCGAAACGAGAATGTATCTAGAGATGCTCGATGTGTTTATAATGGTGTGTTAGTGGCTACATTGATGTATGGATCTGAATGTTGGGTGTGGATGAAGAAGCATGAATGACGTTGCTGTGGAAATGAGGTATTCCAGAGGAGAGTGATCGTGTCCGGAATGCATTGGTGTAGTGTAAGTGTGAGATTGTGAAAAATGTTGTAAAGGAAGTGGGAGTGAGTCAGTTGAGGTAGTTTGAAGCTGCTTAGTATCCACAAATCTTTGACAGTCTTTTCTTTTTTTTTCATTCGGTTCTATAAAGTTTCGATTGGGAATATTATTATTTTTATTATAATATAGTTTTTAAAAATATAAGGCTCCGTGCATTGTACTTGTGTTTAATTTAAATTTAAACTTTTATAAAACATTAAAGGAAAAATTAATAAAGATGTTGGTTGGTTGTCTCGTTGGGCAAAAGGCAGTGATTAACTAACGGGATAATTAAAATATAGCAGAATGCAAACCAGTACATAAAAATATAAGTCATTAATATTAAACGTCATGTATTTTTACGACTCGAATGAATTTCTTTAAAATATGGCATGTCCCAAGGATTGACTAGTTATAAATAAAAAGTTGGCAACACGAAACTTACCAAAACAAATACACGCAAATGTATACGTTGTTTAAAATACTACCGCTGTCGAAATTAAAAATAAACGCAACGGATTTTATCCAGAATTCATTAAAAGTTAATTAACATCAACAAACATTTTACAAAATTTATTTATCGTTGCAACAGAACTATCCATGAAAGCGGATAATATGAAATTCCACTAAATCTGATACTTCAAGCTACATAATAAATGTAATCCACAATGAGTTATAAAGAAATAACATGTCCATTTTGTAATTTATCATTTCTTAATGTACGTTTAACAAAAACGTCACAGATCGAATTCCTCGGAGCTTTTAGTATAATAACGTATGTGTTTGTTATGTGTAATTCATTTTTCGTACAAATTACATGTTGTTTTTTTCAAATAGTTGACATTACACGAAATGGAAGATTAGTTAGAATGAAAGTAATACCATAAATTAGCTTAGAAAACACAGGGAGCTTGATATGGGTACAAATAACACTTGTAATTAACATAAAAATCATTCTTCTAATGATTTAGTTTATTATGTTTTTTACCTCCCGCCACATCTTGTAAGAAAGGTATAGGAATCGATAAAAATTGTTCCTAGAATAGGATTTTAATAGTTTCGCGATGATGTCTGTGTGTGTGTCTCTGTCTGTCAGTCCGTCTGTCTATCTGTTTGTTTGTGTGCGGATCTCTGGAGTTACGGTTTCTTAAAAACTACTAAACTTAGCATTTAGATATTTGTTTATTTTGACTGGTATCATTTTTTGCCTCCCACCACATCCTGTAAGGGATAGGAATCATGTTAAAATTTCGATAGTGAGTTTTCAGTAGATGACCACGTGTTTTGTTTCGCGATGATATTTTTGTGTATCTATCTGTCTGTCAATCTGTCAGTCTGTCAGTCTGTATGGATATCAGAAGTTACGGTTTCTAAAAATTTTCTAATCAGAAAATTTTGTTATTTTGTATATATCAATTGTATCCCCTTTGGAAAAGCTGATTAGTTTTTGGTAATAATCTAATAACTGGAACTGGTAGTTTACTTGAAGCCCTATCAAGTTATTTTCAAATATCTCAGTAAATTATGGTTTAATGAAAATTTTGTTATTAGAATATAGTTTCAAATATTATTTTCTACAATTAATGTTTGAAGTATTTTCCTCTTACTATCACCATTTTGATATATTCATTTAAATCTGCTAACCTATTTTTTTTTAACAAAAGCAACGGTTGAAAATAGTCATTTTTTGACATGTGTCATAAATTTTTGAAGGGATGAGCGTTTCCTACATTGTTCGATAAGAAATCTATGGCGGGAGGTATTGTGCTGCCCACAACAGATTTTTTATTTTGGACTATGAGAATAAACATTACATATTGAATATTTATTTAGGATTAGAGAAACTGAATTTACAATGAGGTAGAATCGAAGTTATGCGAATGCTGCTCATGTGGAAAATTAGATAAAAAAAAAACATGGGAATTCATCTCAGTGTGACGTTTCAGGGTTAAAAACAATGGAGAACAGCTGTCAAATTTTCTTAATTTATTTGCTAGAATAATGCTTGAAATTAAAGATGCAAATCTTATAAATGTGTACTATTAATGCAGTAGGAGACAGATTTAAATATAGTATACCTTCCCGGTAAATAACGTGTCATCTCATTCGATAATACACCGGAATTAGCTTTCCAGAAGACTGGCCTGGTATAACATAATAATATCTATCATCTTGTCTTCGGCGAAACCTCTCAGCAACATTCCATTACCGTTTTACGGAGTCTTCATTGTCTTTCTCTTTCTGAAGGGCGCAACAGGACAAGGGCTGTCCAGGGCGTGTTGACGACATGCGATCCGCAAACACGCGCCCTTTGTCGCCCGCCACCATCTCTCTCACTCACGCACGGACAATCCGTCGTGTGTGCGTTGCTGATTCTTTTCTTTTTTGCTTTTGTTATGTTTTGTCTTTCCTGTTTTCGTTTTTAGCTGCGTTTGGTTTTTTGCCCTGTTTTGTTTTTTCACTTTTTAAAAATATTCGTAGGTTGGCCTTCTGCGGAAGTTTAGGTTTTTACAATACTTTTTTCTACTGTTTCTCGTTTGTTTTCAAATGGCCGCGGTTCAGCTGTTATAGTATTTTGGAAGAACAGCAAATGCACCACATTTTGGGGAAATGAATCTTGATAATTATTTTTATTTAGTTATTCATGTCATTAGTAAGATTGACACATTTGTCCTAAATATGTAACAGTCAATATATTTATAAATGCTGGAACCAATTCTTTGTACCCCACAACAATTAATTTCTCATTAGGCGCTAATTAAAGGACAACATAGAAATTATCATTCGTACAATCGTTTTCGGTGGATATAGAGTTTATTGTTGTCAATATTTTGATTACAGTAAATTAAGGACAAAGTTATTTTTTAAATTGCTTTTCACTTTCACCTATTAGTTCCCCCTCAAATAACATCTTTGGGGACCGCGATTTGACAGCCGAATACCACACCAAATATTTATTTCTCACTACCACTTGCTCCAATAAACCGAAAAAGTTTTTAACATGCAAAATATACCTTAAATATTTTCACATGTTATATGTTCTCTTTGAATTAAATAGTCGATTTCAATATTGTAAACTTGAAGACCTCTTATTATTTATATACAGTTACGTATATCGGAAGTTTCAGCTACGATTAAAAATTTACTAATCTATTATTAAATTATTACTATGTATACAAATTACTATATTACCGTTCTGTTCCCAATCAAATGCAATTACATAGGTTGTCCATGCTATAAGAACTTATTATAATTTAATTTTGCTCCTTTATTATGATTAAATCTAATCATCCATGATTTGTAAAAATTCTAGAAACAGAAGAAGGATTTGATTTAGGATGCTCAGGAAATAAATGAAATATTACAAATATTTCTCAAACTGTAACATGAATTGTACTAAGTAACAATTTAATATTTTCTTCATTAGTAAACATCTTAAAAATATAATGACGAATTCATTTGATAATGATATTCTATATTACATCTGCTTACTTCGTTTTTGAGTAATCAAATCAATACTTGATAGAGTGGTACCTATAGTTATTTTTCTTGTGGTGCGGTTCACGTCACTATCTTCTTTCTCACTTTCTCCCACTATTGCAAATCAGCAAAAGTGAGAAAGAAGATAGTGACGTGAACCGCACCACAAGAAAAATGTACTGTATATTATTATATGAGGAACTAGTTTCGTGTCGCAAATCATCACATTAAATAATGACCATAATCCTGAATACTGTATATTTTCTAATCACACGTTGAAAATGTCAACATATACAATACACAATGACAACTGACTAAACTGTCAACTGTCCGATGGTTGGTGATCCACATTACGCCTTTAAAATAAACAGGAATAATTGATTTCTGATTCTGTGATTGGTCGAGAAAAGTGAATTATGACTACTACAATTAAACGAAAAAATTGAAATAATGGAGATATATTTACCCAAGAGTTAATAGTGAAAACAATATATAAATTAAATTATAATAATTTATCATTCTATTTTATTCAAACATTCCTGCAAAATAAAATATAATAATAATAAAGTACATGAAATCATAAAAAGACAATTTGAATAAAATTGCATTAAATATGGTTCGTAGTTTCCTTTGGCAATAAAACCTCATTAATGGCTTTTTACGATTGTTCATTAAAATAACAAAAGCACATAAACAATCCGCAGATAATATACGAGTTCCCAGTACAATTCCAACAATTTCAATTAAGAAAAAGCTTTGAAATTATCATAAAATTGCGGCTAATAACCTCTTTGTCATAATTGCATATGAGTGCAATTTATTCCTTTGGAGCGGGCGCATCCATGCAAATAAAATGCACTTGTACAAAGCGAATGAAGAAACGCAGAAATGGCAGCCACGTAATCGCATGCAGAATTACCAACATCTGCGATTAAATTACCCTAAAACGAAACGTTACTGTGTTTTTATATTTGTATCTTTGTGTTGTGGTATTAACATATCTGTTGTACGCATCTGTATTTCCTACTCGCAAATGCGTTGTGTTTGTGCGTAGGAAATACGCAGGACCGTCACGCATTTATTTGATGATTACTAAAACAACATTTGTGAATTGAAAAATTTTTGGAACTCATAGTTAATTTATAAAAGACCTTCTGTAAAAATATTTTATATAAGTACAATGCTTCGAATGAAGAAAACAATTAATTTAATCCAATTTTTTTTATTTTTACCCTGGTATGTTACACTGGAGTCTAAGAAACCCCACGCATATAACGTCCATGCTACCTCGTTGTAAATTCAATTTCTATTAACTGTTTTAGGTCAATCTATAATCCTAAACAAATATTCCATAGGTAAAATTCCTAGAAAAATTATATCCAGTTTTGGGAAAGTAGGTATTATTTTTTTCTTGGGTTTCCCAGACTCCAGTGTGACGGTTGTGTAACTGTGAAAGTAGTGTGACTGTTCAGGGTTTACATTTGTAGATTTCTCACTATTTTTTGGAAGTAACATTTTAAAATTTGCAGTAGATGTCGCCGGGAATCAGTAATCATATTTTCAATGTCAATGTCAAATAGTTAGAGGTTAATTTTGACCTGTTATGATTTCAGGTTAGAAAATCGAACTCGTGCGTAATTTCCGAAAGAAGTTTCCTTCAAAATACAAAGAAGGATACGTGAATCTTCAATTGGCATCTCATCCTGTCTTCTTGCTAGAGTTCTGCTTATTCCACGGACCAAAAACATCATCTGCAACATCTCTGCTTGTGATATCTTCAAGATTTTCAATGGCAATCATCTGTATATTTGAAACATATTGAAGAACTACAGAAATATATGAGCAGGTATGTAGATTTGTTTGTTGGTTAATTAGGTTATTTATTGATACTTGAATTTAACTTTTCAGGTTATATAGATCTTTAACTCCGTTTGAATTCTGGAACATCTTCATTATCACCTGTTGCAGATAGCGGATCACGTTCATCTATACCTTTTTGCAGAAGTACTTCTATAAAAGAAAAATTAGGTAAGTTAAATCATTTTGTTGGAGTGGATCAATCTTCCTTTCTTTTCCTTAAATCCTTGCAGTTAAGTTTCTCCACATTTTCCTGTCTTTTGTTTCTTGCTGTTTTTAAATCTTCTACTTTCTTTAGCCATGTTGAACTGGGTCTACCTTATTTTCTTTTATCATCTGGTCACCATTCTACTACTGCTTTAATTGCACCCTTTTTATGCTCTCCATATAAGTCCAATCCATCTAACTCTGTTGCTTGGTCGTTTTCACTTTGTTTTCTCCTTTCAACTCTTGTTCTATTTCATATTTCATTCTACATTCGTTTTCTAATCTGGTCCTACAATTGTTCCTATTATATTTCGTTTCATTATTCTTAAACCTTCATTATCATTGTTGTCATTGTCATAGTCTCAAAAGTATAGATTGTTATTGTCCTTATTATCGTTTGGTAAATTCTCATTTTGTATCTCTATTTTATTTTCTTTAATTTCTTTTCCTCTTTTGCTTGGTAGCATAATACATAGATCATTTACTCGAATTTTAAATGTCCTATTTTTGTTTCTCTATTTCCAATGGTTTTTTCAATAGTATTACTTTTGCTTTGCTTCATTTATTTATAATCCCAATTTGTTTTCGTCAATTAATATTTCCTGTAATATTTCTGTCAATATGATTTTGTTTTTTGTGATGATTATTGTATTTAACCCATTGATGCCCAGAACTATTTTTCTTTAAGCATTGATTTCATATTTCTGTGTGTTAGTAACTTTTAAGTATAATTAAATTTACCTAAAAAATAACTAGTAAAAAAATTAATTGTTTCATTATATCCTATATTAATTTGAGTGCTTAAACATGGGTTTAAATACTGAAATAATTGTTACAATAATAACTAATAAAACTAATAAAAATTATTTCATTACATATTCGGCCCAATTCTTTACAAAGTGTTTACCATAACAATTTGTTAATGGTAACAAAATTCATTAGCTGTTAAAAACGGTATCAATTTTCTTAGAGAATTTTCTCGATAGTCTGCAATGTGCGAATCATGTGTTGATTTTCTAAGTCCCTCTCTGTTCTTTCAGACTCTATACGTACGTACAATCTTCACTATCAACAAGTATGAGTACCTCCTCTCTACAAAGTCCCAGAACGAGGTAAACCGCTCGCTGTTCGCCTCACTCCAGCCGTTGTTAACGAACGTATGAAGATATCAATCTGGAAGGATTTTTTCGGGCGCAGAAGATGAATGTTTTCCTCGTTCCTGCGTGTGTGCCGGTGGTCTGCGGCCATCATGAAACGAGCAGAACCGCGGAGGAGGGGCGGGGAAGAAGCTATTTACATATGTTAATGGTTCGGCTTAATTGCACAATTACTGGGTATGCGTACTACGAGGAAACCCGCAGCAATTGCTTTCATTTGTTAAATAGGGAAAATGCTTGGGTTCCTACAACCAATCATATTGAAACATTCAAAAATTGTATTGTACTTAGTAATAAAAGTGTTGTCTTCATTGGGTAAAGTACAAAAATGTAAATAAATATATATTACTTTTATTTTGTGTTACCCTTATTTTGTAAACAAGTAGTTTTGATTTGACTACATATTTATTTTTAATTTTGTGTTTTACCTGCTGTCAAATAGTTATTTGTATATCACAGCATTAAAGTATAATTATTATATAGTGTACGATAGTGTTCTTCGAAAGAGACTATGTAAGATGTGCTTGTAGAATACGGTGTGGATGGTAATTTGTTGGGAGCGATTCGAGCGTTGTATGAAGGAAGCGAGGCTGCAGTGAGACTTGATGGTAGATTGAGTGATTGGTTTCGTATAGATGTTGGTGTGAAACAGAGTTGTGGAATGTCTCATTGGTTGTTTAATTTCTACAAGAATGTGTTGTTACTAAAGGCATTGAATGGAACGGATGGAGTACATATTGGTGGACGTACAGTGCCTGCTTTAGCTTATGCGGATGATGTTGTTGTGTTGTATGCAACTTAGGAGCAATTGAGAAGAATGATTGAGAGCATAAATGAAGTAGGGAAAGGATTAAATCTGTTGTTGAATGTTGATAAATGTAAAGTGTTGGTGTTTGAGAAGAATGATTTGGTGACTGATTGTAATGTTTCAATGAATGGTGTGAGACTGGATCAAGCGAATGAATTTGTATATTTGGGTAGTATATTTTCGAGGGATGAACGTATTGACTGGGAGATTTAAAGACGGGTGTCTGCAGGGTGCAAGGTATTGGGTGCTCTGGGTACATTTGCTCGAAACGTGAATGTATCTAGAGATTATCGACTGAGTGTTTATAATGGTGTGTCAATGCCTACATTGATGTATGGTTCTAAATATTGGGTGTGGATGAAGAAGCATGGACGACGTATAACTGCTGTAGAAATGAGATATTCTAGAGCAGTGTATGGGTATATGGGTATGGGAATGTTTGGAGGAGATTGATTGTTGGTTGATTGTGTTCCTGGGTTCGTACTACCCCATTGAGTGGGTGATGTAATGTATGTTTGTATATATGTATGTATGTAGAAGAGACCATATGAGTAATAAAAAAAATACTTTAGTGCCGCGGTATACATTATAGGTGCTATTCACACCTCTATACTAAGGGCAACTAACAAGGGCATTTTATTAATTAAAAACAAAAATAAATAGCATTAAGTGTTTGTAAAAAGTCAGATAGCTGTTGCGACGGGGATGGCTATAATAACAAAAGTACTGTCAGTGTCAAATACCTATAAATATATATAAGAAAATATTACAGTTAAAGAGAAATATTTAACAACAAATTGTAATTTTAGTATTTATTTAATAATATATAGAAATGTTTTGTAAATAATTTATAAAAATTAATAAATATTATATATGAATATTATTTCTTTTATTCCAACAACACAATAACCCAATACGCAAAATGTTGGCGGTAAGTACTGAAATTATTTATTAATTCAAATTAATTACGTAAGATTTAAGGGCGAGCTACAATTTTCGTGATCACCATTGAAGTTTATAGGGCCGAATCTACCGGAATCAACCCCTAACACGATTTTTTTGCCTTTAAATCTTGAGTAATTAGTTAAAGGGGTGAAATGTTGCTCTAATTATGAATCCAATAGCAAAATGGTTTGTGAAATCGTATTCAGCACATTCTAAAAGGGGTATACAATCATTTCTAGCCCTTTAAAGTTAATATTAAGGGTGATTTTTAAGGGAAACTATTGTGAAAACTTTAAAGCGTCATATCTCGAAAACGGTAAGAGATATCGCAAAAATAACGAAATTTCGCCGTCCCCTGTGATTTGACTCCTGAAAAACCGCTATTTTTCTACAACATATGTGAGTATGAAGGGCGTAGGGCCAAGGGTTCCCGAAATCGCTAATTTATCGTCTCTGTTTCAAAGTATCAGCATTTTTTACTTCACTGATTTCTTCAGATTTCAAATGCGAGTTACGCAAGAAATATTAACCCTAGGCTATTTTAAATCACAGATTCGAAATCTATGGACCTTAATGAAGGGTGTAGCGCCCTTATCTCAATTTTTTTACCCCAATATTTTATCGTAAAAACACCAAGACTATAGTCCAACTTTTTTTTGGCAAAAACCCAAAAATTTCGAGTTAAGGGTGGATTCCTATAGATTCAGCCCTAAAAACTCCCGTGGCGGTCTCGAAAATTGGCGCTCACCCTTAAATTTGGGGCTATTCATATCTAATTTTATGTGCTTTATGTAGCATGTATATAAGGTTCATTATTGCATGTCACATTTCCTCAGCGTACCAGCAATTTTATATATTATGAACGGCAAGTCAGAAGTGATATAAATTTTGAACCAAAAGTCCGCAGTGGGTCATAACATATAAATGCGAATTACGTAAGAAATACTAACCCTGGGCTATTTTAAATCACAGATTCAGAATCTACAGACCCTAATGAAGGGTGTAGCGCCCTTATCTCAATTTTTTTTACCCCGAAATTTAATAGTAAAAATACCAAGACTATAGTCCAACTTTTTTTTGGCAAAACCCCAAAAAATTGAGTTAAGGGTGGATTCCTATAGATTCAGCCCTAAAAACTCCAATGGCGGTCTCGAAAATTGGCGCTCACCCTTAAATCTTATGTAATTAAATAAAGCAAAGTAAATACTGCTCTAATTAGGTTACTACACATCCTATCGCAAAATGGTTTGTGAAATCGTGTTCAGCACACTCAAATAAGGGTATACATTCACTTCTAGCCCTTTAAAGTTAATATTAAGGGTGATTTTTAAGGGAAACTATTGTGAAAACTTTAAAGCGTCATATCTCGAAAACGGTAAGAGATATCGCAAAAATAACGAAATTTCGCCGTCCCCTGTGATTTGACCCCTGAAAAACCGCTATTTTTCTACAACATATGTGAGTATGAAGGGCGTAGGGCCAAGGGTTAAGGAAATCGCTAATTGGTCTCAAATTGACGATATTTTTTTACTTCACTAATTTCTTCCGAGTCTTCAACAGCGATTCGTTACGTGTAATAGGCCAATTTGCTAAGAGATGGCAGCACATGGATCAAAATTAATAATTAAGGATTTAAATTAATAATAATTCTTTTGAACAAATTTTGAATGATGTCTGGAGGGCCTTACAAAGCATAATATTTTACTATTTGATAAGAGATGGCTCTGCTAGTATTAATAATGAAAAAATCTGATTTTAAGAAGGTATTTAATAAGGGTATTGTTATAAATAAAAAGAAATTACATAGTTTTAAACATATTTATTGACAATATAAAACATAATACATAAGATAAATTTCACATGATACAGATATATTACTAGGAATACATTTTATTATTGTTTATTTTATTACAAATATAAATCTTACAAATATAATTTTTAAAGTATTTTAATCAGGACATTTTTTATATCTTCAATAAGGAAACCTGGATCAACATCCTGTGGAAATCCTGGAACAGGAAGTCGGATTCATCTCTGCTGCAGTTGTATCTAGAAACACACAAAATAAAAATTAGAAACAATCATATTTTGAAAGTTATTATTTGGATTTAAAAATACTGTCTTAGATTTATAGTGAACAGGACATAAATTCGCAAAGTATTATAAAATAATTATTTACTTTACAAGTGGACAAAGTAAAGTTTACCCACGAGAGAAATTTTAGCACACGAAGCCGAAGGGTAATTCCACTTTGCCAACGTGTGAAGTATAATGTTTTATCCAACATCTCTTAATAAATGCAAAATTTATTAAAGGAATATTATTTGAAAGTGACAGATGCATTTAATTTTCTAAATTAAAATGTCAATTGCAGTAGTTAGCAAGGTGTTGTGTGTTAGTATTATTGTTATAAACAGAAAATTACTCACTAGTGATTTTTCTCAAAATTATACTCACTAATGGGTAACCTATTACTGTCCTTGTTTAAAATCGCCTTAATTATAGAGTATTTATTGAGAGGTGTTGAATAAACAACTTTAATATGTTATTTACAAATATAGTTTGACAGCAAAAGGCTGTCGAAACGTTATTTCGATTAAAATATATGGAAAAAAAATATATACAATATTTTAAATCAATTTACTCATACTGTTCCTGCAAACTTGGTGTTTGAAGTTAATACAGTTGATGATACAGTATTCTTTCGGAATGCTCCAGATGATGTAAAAGTTTTGACTATACTCCGATGACGTTGCTAAGACCAGCAGTTGTTTAGAGATGTTTCCAGGTTCGTGGTAGATCTGAAACATAAAGAAAAATATTAGAGTTACAGTATTAGTTAGAATAGTAAAAATATATATTTATAAACTGCAGAGTGTCTAGTCTGCAATATATTAAAGGCAGATAAAACAGAAACAATATTTGTACATTAATAAATATTTAAAAATAAGTGTGGAATACAAATGACTTTTAATATTATATTACAATATAATTTCTTTTTCAATGTTTATGAATTTTTTAGTAAAACGTAAAAAATATAGGTATTCAGAATAAATTTAGATATACTGAAATAATTATTTGTTCAATGAAATAATATACATATATACATTCATAACATCACGCTATATCCAACTCAGTGGGGTAGCACGAACCCAGAATCACAGTCAACTAACAATCAATCTCCTCCAAACATTCCACCACTTTCGCCTCGTCCACATTCATACATGCTCGTCTATTCTTCACACTCGGAATCATGCACGCAACAAACCATCAATCATACTTAACCACTTATTCTTCGCCCGCTCAATCGTTCACCCTCAATCTCACCCGCATACATTAGTTTCACCAAGATGACCAAACCACCTCACGATTACTCTCTTGTTAAATATTTCATTTCTACAGCAGTTATACGTCATTGATGTTTCTTCATCCACACTCAACATTCAGATCCATGCATCAATGTAGGCACTAACACACCATTATACATACTCAATCAAGCATCTCTAGATACATTCACGCTTCGAGCTAATATTAATATTTATTTATATTAGGTAATCACCAATTAATCTATTTTTTATTATGAAAACACAATTGTTTAATTCACCATATTTATCATTTTTACTGGACTAGTATTTCTGGATCAAAGCAACTATAGTCATCTTATTTGTAGGTACCTATATAAATCCATAAATGATTAGTATACCTATAGCTATAATTATTTTATATCGAATTGTTTTAGAACAGTGAGTAATATGTGTTGCAACATGGACATCTTGTGTCAATTAAGCCCTCGAAGTAACCCTAAATGCGTGGGTAGAGACAGAAAAAAAAACACTGTCACTTATCACGCAACATGACTCACCGGTTCCCAGGTGACATGGCTTAATCAGTTGTTAAGCAGGGAAACAAATGCTACGCACTCCACACGACAACTGACCAATTACAGAAAATGTTTTGGGAGCCACGATATTGTTTTATAATTTGTCAAGCAGCTGACATGCGACAGACCTACGACAAACAAACCTGCGCCAATAGCACCTAGAGATGTTAGTTTAAATCTCAAAATAAAAACAGTTTCGGGGAGATTAGCGGGGGTTCCGAAACACCTGGTATATCGCGGAGCAATTCGCGAAGGCATAAACAGAAATTCCAGAGTGCGGTGATGTTCAGCTGTCACGTTTCATGGCGAACGCGACGCGCGATGGCGGGATGACACACTGAAAGATGGATGACTTTTGCGAACAGACGCAAAAAGAAAAACGCCGCCAGACTGTTCCCGAGTCCTGTGGGAAACAGTTGATGTGTTTCCGCACTGCAAAAACCGAGGTTGCCCCTGGCATTCCGCTGCACATAGTTTCGGAAAGCGAAAGTTTATACCCCAGATTTTTACGGAAAGTCTCATTACGTTGTTTTGTTACTGTTGCAAATAAACTAACCCCAACTGACCAAAACTATTCCGCGCCGCAAATCACATATTTCAAACCGGAAACTTAATTCATACCCTCTACATTTTACCTACACTAGGACCTCCGCGGTTTTCAACGGCCAACAATCTTCTGTCATTTAAACCATATTGAAATTACTGACGAACAATTATGTAGAATAATTACTCACTAGTGACTTTTCCCTAAATTATACTCACTAGTGGGTAATATGTTACTTTCTTTGTTTAAAAAATTGAGAGGTGTTAAATAATAGTATATTGTGTCATTAGGAGTAAATGTGATACTTTGGGTGCATAGCATGTAAGTTTGAACGACGAGCGAAGCGAGTCGGACAATTATATGCGAAGCACCCAAAGACACATTTACTCCGAATAACACATGCTATTTTTTCTTCAAACATAGAAAATAAAATTATAAATATTATAAAATGCTCAAAACTTCAAAAAATATTCTGTCTTATCTAGCATTTCAAGTTGCCGTAGAATATGCTGTTTTGTTATTTTTGTTTATTTGTTTCATTTTTAACTGTCAAATTATTGAATTACAACCTAACTATTTTTCATAATATTTTACTTTGTCCGCCGCCGGCGTAAATGTGTTGCCAAGGATACACTTTTACGCCGGCGGCGACAATATTGAACTTCTGCTTGTTGAATACAAATACATAACAACGTACTTTTATGACGTTTGAAGAAAAAATATTTTTACAGAACTTAATCCATAAAAAATTTTTAAGAAAAAAACTAACCGATGAAAAAAGAAACTGAAAAGCGAAAAAACTTTTTATGGCTACCTATTTTTCTACCCTTAGGGGTGTACAAAGTTATGCGTAGTAAAATCGGTTAACAGGAAAAATTCTGCGTTTTATTTAAGACCATAAAATTTTAATCAGCCTCCTGCGATTATACGAAACGAAATTTCAATTCGCTAAAATTTCGCGCACACTTATACTCCTCCATTTTCGAGTCGGCGTTGGGAACAAACCTTCTTGCTCGCATGTCAATTGTCAGTTAGAATTTATTTGTTGGGATTCTACTGTTACGAGCAAGTATTCCTACATGTCAAAATACCACAATTTTCAGTTGGCTATGCCATGTTTTATTCACAGAAAATATTTCATATTTTTTATATCGCTTGTATCTACCTATCCCATACATTTTTAATTCGGTTAATAATGTATGGATATTTCGTTATTTCAAATGAAATGTTGTATTTTTGTTACGAAGACGAGGCGTTTTTCAATTTTGAATTATTTACTTGGGAAGCACCCACTACTTCCTGCAAAATGTATCAATAATAAAAAGTAGGTTATATTTTTAGACAGCCTAAAAGGCATTCTTATTATTCTGTCAATCGATAGGGATATTTTTATTTGCGCGAATAATTCAGAAATAAAAAAATCTACTGTATTTATTAAAGTATAAGACATACAGTGACAAGACGACCTACATGAGATGAGACGTATTTTTCATTCGTGTTCAGCTAAGAGGAATCCGAAGTTTTCAATGGAGTTGTATCAAAATCGTAGAAGCAATGCAGTTGAAGTTTAAGCTGCCTCCTGATCGTAAAGTGATAGGAAATCCAGATGGAAGTGATTGTCCTTAAGCAGGAGCTAATAATCTATCTCGGCATAGTTAGAAACAATAGCCGGTGCGTTAACATCGATTCAAAGCCTGCTATAAATTCGATATGAATCTCATAAATTGGGCTGTGGATCCAGCAGGTTGCACTAACAAGGCACTTGGGTAAAGCCACCCGAAACTATAATTATAATCCGGGCTCGGCGATAAATTCTGCGCGCGGTAACTTAGAGCCCTTTCTGCTTGCTGTCCTGCAGACGGTGTTGCACCAGTGCCGTTCGTGCCTCGGGGAACACACCTTCATTTTACTCACAAGGCACACTTTATTGCCCATCATTTCAATTTGCAACATTGGTGTTCTCCTTTTACATTTTAATCAATTTATTTTGGTAAATGCCCTATACCTGAAAAGGTACAAAAAGGGCCTCAGGATTAAGTAAGTAAGTAAGTATTTTGATAAATATACTCATCTTAATAAAATGAACATTAATATTTTAATTTTGATATACAAATACAAAACCCACTACAGAACTGTACACAAAATTGAACTAGTTACAGATCAATCTGTCCACAACATAAATTGTATTCAGGACATGATGGTACTTTCAGAACTCAACTACTTTTGGATAAGTTCCATAAAATATTTTATTTAAATACAACGTTTCGAATTATGCTACATAATATTCTTCATCAGGAAAACAAATGACTAACAATAAACAAGTGTAAAATATTTACAGAATTTAATCCAAAAGTCTAGATGTTTTACTATGAGTTCTGCTTGATTGATGGGTGCTCTGGGTACATTTGCTCAAAACGTGAATGTATTTAGAGACGATCAATTGAGTATTTATAATGGTGTGTTAGTATCTACATGAATGAATGGTTCTGAATGATGGGTGAGGATGAAAAAGCATGAATGATGTATAATAGCTGTGCAGATGAGGTATTTGAAAGGATTGATCGTTATTATTAGTAAAGGGAACCATGAAAACCACCAGATGATAAATTCAGCCTTTGCTCAAAAAGAAAACATGCTGTGGAAATGAGGCATTTCAGAATGATTGATGATTGCTCTAAGTACATTTACTCGAAAAGTGAATGCATCAAATGATGCTCAATTGAGTGTATATAATGGTGTGTTAGTGCCTACATTGATATATGGTTCTGAATACGTTGGTGTACGGTTATTAAGAGATTGAGAAGAATGTTGTTGAAAAAGTTGTTGGAAGTGAGTTACTGAGTTGAAGGTTAGTGAATTTAATAGATGCGGGTGAGGAATGATTCCGAGTGTGAAGAATAAGCGATCATTGTATGAATTACAATATAAATGTGGACGAAACGAAAGTGGTATGCCGGGATACGAATGTTTGGAGGAGATTGATTGTTGGTTGAATGTATTTCAAGGTACTTGCTACCCCGCTGTTTGGGATATAGCGTGACAGTTAACATTTCTCAAAAATGTAAGGTAAAATGTAAATATAAAATGATGGTTTCATTCCATTCATTAGTGTTCTCCGCCGGCGCCAATGGGTAGCAGGAACCAATAAACCTCCTCCGGAGGCAAGACGGCGCTATCCGGAGCCTAGCCGGAGCCCGGAGTGTAGCAACCGCCAAACCACGGCGCCACCACAATGGCTGAATGCGACCACTAACGGCTACTATTAATTTCGGGCTTTATCCTAGGCGGCCGCGACTTCGGCGACGCGTCACAAAACAAGCGACGAGCGACAACACCCCACACCCCTCACCCCACCAACACAGTCCAGCGCAAATCCGTGTAATGCCCTGACGATGTAATTAATTCCCTGCAATGTTATTCGACAAAGAGCGGCCGAAAGACAGCGATGGCTTATTTATGCAGTTGTCAAATTTAAAATCTAATTAGCGTCCACTTGTGGATAACTGAACATCGATGGATTGGCATCATCGAGAAGAGAAATTTATAATTGCTTCGGCTTCGGCCGCCCGATATCGGATAAGGTTCGCGGATGCGATTTCAAAAGAAGGACTTTTAAAATAACTTTTAATTAAAATACTAAATTTTAATGAAGATGATGCAAATAAGGGAATATAATTTTTAACGAGCACAATTATATCTCTGAATTAATTAAAATACATATTATATTGGATAAGTTCCAAAGTGTTCTACCGAATTTATTAATTATTTACTCCCAACAAATTTTTAATTATTTTGCTTTAATGTACCCATGCCTTCCTACTCAGTTTCTCGATATTTTTATCTCAAATTATTAAATTTCCTCTCGTTAAAAATGTTGTTTAAAACATGCTCGTAATTTCTGTCAGCAACTGAATCCATAAATTCAAATAGATTAATTTTTGACATTTCCTCTTTGAGTCCATTAATTTGTTACCATATTCGATAGGATTCAATCAATTTATACAAAAATCAGTTCAGATCATCAAAAATTACTTTTTAACATTTCAGGTGAAGTCTTCATCCTGAGATATTTAATTTGATACCAAACTTGATATGGTTTAAACAATATTTATTACATGTCATTGTTCAAAGTGTATTACCTATTAAATATATAATTAAGTTTAATAAGTTGGAAAAATCTGGAGTGGGCACCACACTAATTTCTTATACATATAAAACCAACTGAAAACGTGTATGACTTGTTCCTTGTGTATGACTTGTTCCTTGCGTATGACTTTATTTTGAAAATTATTTGACATATAAATGTTAAACCTGTTTATTTTTTTTCTCATTGTAACTATGATTTTATTTTAAAATAGGTTTTAATTAATTTCTGGTCTTTAAAACTATATAACTAATAATACAAATAATGCTTTTATAATATTTTAAACGACATATATTTTTGACACTTCACAAGTATTTGACATATATATATATATATATATATATATGTTAAAAATGTTTTAGTTTTTGTACCCATTGTAACTAAGATTATCGAAATATATTATTAAATATGTACCTAATTTAGTAGCATGTACAAGAAAAGTACAAACAACATTTTACACTCCAAATATTTTTGGTACCACCTTTCATTTGAAACTTTTCTTCACAGCTGGTTCTATTTACGAAAAAAAAAAAAATTTATTATTTTGGGTCCAGTAAACTTCCTCTTCCGATTCATCAATTTCATTGAAAATCACCTCAGCTCTTTATATTTTCATGAAACATAAATTCCAAGTTTCGTTTCCAAATTTTGTCTCGTTTATGAGATATTGCGCACACGCACATCCATCCATCCTCACACACAGACATCATTAACGGATTCTGTGGTCATCAAAATATGTATTTCCAAAAAATCCCATCAACGATTTTTTTCATGATTCTAAGACTTCCTCATACTCATACATCAGAAAATAAAAACCTTCTAAACTCATATTTGTAAAATTAAACAAGATTTTTTTATTATAGTGTTGTAACTCTAAGCAGAACTATATAAATCCAGAAGTTTTTTTTATAATTTTATAATTTTCGGAAACCCTAAAGCAAATTCGAAAAACAACAATTTTTAATTATTTTGCTTTAATGTACCCATGTATTCCTACTAAGTTTCTCGATATTTTATCTCAATTTCTTAAATTTCCTCTCGTTAAATAAGCTGTATAAAATATGGTCGTAAAATCTGTCTACAAGTAAAGATAATAATTCAAAAGCAATAAATTCAAATAGTTTAGTTTACGAGTAGAAATAAATACCACAGTGTTGTTGTACATCTGGTCTAAAATTAACTGCGTCGCTTATTTTAAACAGAATTACCACAGTAGCCACAGTCAAGTGTTGAAGCTAGTAATTACAAGAGCATTTTAAAGGTATTTAACGATGCTCATAATTGTTCCTTTCCAGGACCGGTCCTGAGAAAATTTCGCTCCGGATGCCACCGACTTGTCTGATGGTATCAAGTGTTAAATGAGTTACGATGATTCTACAGATACGGATTTTTATTTTGGGTTGTTAGTTTGGTTATTTATGTGTTTGGGTGCTGCCTTCTTAATTGGGCCTAAAGATGTAATTGCGCTTTTAATTGTTTCGTGATGAATAAGGATACTACCAGAAGACTGAATAAGGATCTTGACATTAGAGAACTGTCAGAAAAGTTCATGTATTATCCTAAGAATAACGAAAAGAAATACATATGATATTGGCTTATCAACCTTTGTTATTTAAACAACACATAGAAATAGCCCCTAAACAATGATTTTTTAAAAATATTGTGACGTCATTATAGAGGTGTTGGTGGATCTCAAACTGTAGAGATTTAAATATTTTTTGTTACAAAAATGTTCTATTTTATTGTAATAATAATAATAACAAAATAAGTAAAATAATATATGACTGTAATTATTTACAATCTGTACTGTTTTAGATCCAGCAACAACTCTATAATGACGTCACAACATTAAAAAAAAATCATTGTGGCTTAATGAATAACAATTAAGAAAATTAAATAAAGTTTCATAAAAAAAAATGGTGAAAAGTCCCATATATTAACGAATTAGAACATGTTCTACTTTCCGACAACTTTTTAGGGAATTCTAGGGGATTTTAGGCATTGGCAACCATTCATACTTGTTTATGTTTTGGTTACTTTGTACGTATAGCTTGAACCAAAAATATTAGTAGCATAGGGGACAGTTGATATCGTGTTGGTACTACTGAAATGGTCACAATATTTTTTGCCATTTATTCGCAACAAAAACTTGGCCAATTTATTGAGCAATATATTGAGTCATTTGAAACAGGCATTACAGATAATATTTTGGTATGATCACTCTAGAAGAATGGGAGACACTATAATATTATGGGCCCAAGGAAATATTAGAGTGTACCGCAAGAGGTAGCAGGAGAATTGGTCGACCATGTAGAAGATAAATAAATTTAAGAATCAATGGACGCAAGACAATTGATAAATGATGTATGGGAGAACAGAAAAGATTGAAAACACAAGAAACAACATCATACAGTCTATCCACAAATTGTTCTATCCGTTTTAAGTACAATTAATACTAACTAATATCTCCATAAGAATTGTATGACATCCGAGAGTAATTCAAGAAATAAGCAAGCCTAATTGTAAGTAATTTATGTTAATCATAGCAGGGGCAAAGTTCATAAACGAAACAGTTTCCGGAGTAAAGTCCGGGTCTGATAAACCTAATGTACACAATTACAGAAATAGACTACGCGAATTAAACGTTATGTCTAGACCTCATGTGCTAAATGAAGACTTAAATCTACAGCCTAACGAGACAATTGCGTTTTACATTTTATAATTATATTAATGTTGCTGCTTTCTTCTCACTGCGCCAATCTTCCTCTGTAGATTGTTGGAATTTATACCATGTGTCCCACGTAAATATTGGCATAGGCAGTTAACATGTTAAATCAGTTTTTTGTAAATAAAAATTGTCCGTCAAAAAATTATGCATCCAAATTTTATATCATAATACTGCCAATATCCCTACATCTTATTTAATACATATTAATTTATTTTGATACCGTAAATTAATGAAATTAATAATAATAATTCCTAATTTTCCGCATACTCTTTTTATTGCTACTGACCTATAGTGCTTGCAATTTGTTTTAAATATTTTAATCTGTCACTGTCAATTTCTGGCGATGGAAACCATTCCTGTGAAGTATTCAGATATTTGTCTTGCATTGCGCCCCACATAATACATTCTAATAATATTTACACGGTGCTCGACATTTAATGTATTCTTGATGACAGTGACAGATTAAAATATTTAAAACAAATTGCAAGCACTATACGTCAGTAGCAATAAAAAGAGTAGGCGGAAAATTAGGAATTATTATTATTAATTACATTAAATTACGGTATCAAAATAAATTAATATGTATTAAATAAGATATTAGCAGTATTGTGATATAAAATTTGGATGCATAATTTTTTGCTGGACACTTTTTATTTACAAAAAACTGATTTTACAAGTTAACTGCCTATACCGCCAACATTTACGAAGGACACACGGTATAGAACACTCAATTGACATTGATTCTAGAGCTTTTTCAAAATATAATCCAGGACATAATCGTGTAGTACATCTACATATATTTATTTATTTAGTATTCTGTAACCAATTTTACAACTTCGTCCGAGTATCATATAAAAATAAATAAACCTACTGCCGGTATTCAAATTTCGTGGACCCCGCCATTATTTTGGGCTTCATTACAGCCTGAAAGTCTATCAAAAGATCTAGATTGCTTGCAATAAAGCGGGTGCCATACAATTCTTTCACATTTATATCTCTTATCAACTGACATAAATTTCATTCTGAAACTGTAATAATACTGTGTTTTTCAACATATCACCGAATTATTAGGCTTCTGTATGCAGATTAAAAGACACTATATCAACATAAAGAATTGTTAAATTACCCGTGATAAAAATAGAGCCAAGCGAGATTTGTATTTTAATTCGTTTCGATTGGTTTCCTCAAGGAAGTTGAAACGAAAGTTTCTCATTTTAATACATAGTTTTATTTGTTTATCTGCTAATCAAATCGGAATATTTTTTCAGAGTTTCAAACAATGATATGCGCATAATTTAACAACCAGTCCTTGGAAGTAATATTCGAAGTTCTATATCGAAAGACATCAAAAACAAATAAAATATTATTGGTAAAATACTAGAATATCATTAGCTTTCGAAATGTGTTTTCTAAAAAAGTTTCGTGCGGATAAAAACAGTTTCGTTTGCGCAAGAAATTTACTGGCAGTAAACCGCTGCTGACCACAATGTTTAGAAATCTAATTAAATTTGCACTATTCTACAGCTTGTTCTGCCCATTTTATTGTTAGTTCTCTCGTTTGCCTCTTTTTATTTCTTTCCCAGTTAGAGGAAAGAAAAGCTATAAAACACTGCAATGCAACTCGCAGAGAAACTCTTGAGCTTTCGTGCGTGCTGGTTATACACTTTTTCGGGTTAAATTTTAACAGAACATTAAGTAGATTTGGTAAACAGGAAGAGGAAGAGACCTTGTGACAGTTACGCTGGATTCGCCCCACTAACTAGAAGAAATATTGTTATTAACGTATAAAAAAATAATAATACGCGGCTTCCTAAAGCTTTGTTTATGCCATAACGACGTAATTGTTTTTTATTATCCTCTTGAAATTCACACTTCATATAATCATCCCTACGATTTTATTATTATGTTGCCAACATAATTGGGGTCATTTTCTGTAACGACAAATTAATTGAAAATGTTTTCCAAAGGGTTTAAAGAGTGTGTGTGATATCAGAGATATGAAACAGTATTGAACACTGTTATAAAAACATTTAATTAAATCAATTAATTAGGTTCTTTGTGAAAAAAGCTTAATTAGTGTATTTGGTGTTTTTATCAAAGAGAAATTGCCTGTGTACTTTAACACCAAGCTCATTTCAGAAAAAAGTTAATGGAAATTTAATATTGAACTCACGGATTTCAAATGAAAATAGTGGGTATCACCCACCACAATAGTCATGTTGACGTTAATTAAAATTTTGATCATATTGTGGTCTCTTTTTTTTCAAAGTTTTGTACTACGATCCCAGAATCATATCATTTGCCCCAGGTAAAATCAAACAAAGGAAAATTGTTTAATTCACCATATATCTTAAATTCTATCATTTTTACTTCACGTACATATATAAGGGAAGTATAATGTTTATGTTACGAATTAATAAGATTTTGGAATTAAAGAGATGTGGAACAATATTACCTACAATCTTTATTTGAAACATACAGCTAATACTTTTTGGCCAAAAGAAATCTCTATGTTAGTGATTCTTGTTAATTTGGTATGATTTTTCTTTAAAATATTTATAAAAATAATAGAATTTAAGATACAAATAAATTGAGTAGAACAATTTGTAAGATCAGAACAATATGTAAGATCAGAACAATTTTTTCAAGTTTTTCTAAAAGTTTGAATAAGGGCAAATAAAAGGACAAGTGGGCAAAATAATTAACCACGAGAGAAATTTTACTGAGTGGATAATTCAACTTTGCCCACATGTGAAGTATAAGGTTTTATCCAACATCTCTTAATAAATGCAACATTTATTAAAGAAATATTATTTGACGGTGATATATATGCTTTAAATTTTCTAAATTAAAAAGCCATTCGAAGTAGTTACCAAGGTGTTGTGTGTTATTATTATTGTTATAAATAGAAAATTACTCACTAGTGACTTTTCTCAAAATTATACCCACTTGTGGGTAATCTGTTACTTTCTTTGCTTAAAATCACCATAGTTATAGAGCATTTATTGAAAGGTGTCGGAAAAATAATTTTTGGGTGTCTTCTACGCAAAATACTAGCTGCAATCGGTCATAAATCACTGTAACGTTTGAATAAAAGGAGCGGATAAATTAAACTATTCATTATTAATAACATTTAACATGTTTTATTAAAAGAAAAATACTGCATCGTACAGTAAACCTAAGCTAAACATACAAAATTGAATTCGGATTTTTGATCGCCCGAATTTTGACGTCCGGATTATTGCAGCTCTACTGTATTTATTTATTTTTAACAAAACATTCCTAATGAACAATTGAAGAATATTGATGTAGCATATTTAGGGAGGAACAGCTTCCACTGTTCTGTATAATTTATCGATTTGCAAATGAAAATATTGGCGTCAATAAATGATGGCCGATAATCCATTACGAAATGAATGATTTTTCCAGTGCGTAGGCAAAATGTTGCAAATCATGTCCGGGCGATACATCTAGCTGTCAATGATCAAAATGAAAGCACCCCCGGTGTCTTCATTCGACCCTTACGATCCCGAGATCCATTTTCACGAGAGTGCATCGTAATAATGACGAGATGGTTCAGCGTACACTTTATTAATAATTCATTCGCGTAAAGTCACTAACTGCAAGTTGACGTATGCTAACGATCCAGTGGCGGCGTGTGAACTATAAGTGGGGTTGATGACTGTCAGAAACTGCCCCCAAGTTTCGGATAGTTTGCTGTAGGGGACGCATCGTGATTAAATGTACCGCAGTGCAATTTTGGAAATATGTTTTGGCGGGGAGTAGAAGGTCAACTGAGGAGATACGGATGCTAATTTGTGACAGGTTGTTCATTAATGAATTTGCATAAATTCTAATGAATATTGTATGAAGCTGTTCGAAAGGTAATGGATGTTCGGCGAATGTTGTCCTACCCCATTCAAAACAAAACTATTTGAATTATTCCGCCAAGATTCTACAAGCCCAGCATGCCCAATACCAATATTAATTTTGCTAACGAAAATACTATCGTAATTGTTATTTACGTAACAATACTGAAGGATTGGGATATGGTTTGCTCAATCCATTTTTCTCAAAAATATTAATTCCCAAAACTTCATTATCCAAATCCAAATATATTTGCATATACTTGATGTTGTTTCGACTGTGTTTATTATAAAGTATAATAACTACTCGAAATCGCAGTATATGACTTAAACTTTCTTCAGGATCTAAAAATTTTACAACATTCATTGCAACAAAATAATTAGCATTAACAAGTAACACACTAGTAAGATCTTAAAACAATCATGTAACAAATACATTCTTAAACAATCATTCACTCTTCTTTCAAACTTCGTACATACAAAAGCATAACATATACACATTCATGTTCTAAAATCTGACAACGGAATGAAATATATTTGCAGTCGATTCAGAATTCATTTCTTTAGGAAATAATTATTGTTGGGAAATAATATTCTGAAAATAGTATAGGAAAAGTGAAACATTCCCGGACGACTGTAGCAATTGATGGACGAGGCAAAGCGTAGCGTAGACGAGTCTAGTAATCTGCAGAAGTACGGGAATATCCGTTTCCTACGAGATATACAAACTATTTTTTCTGCGATCGTAATGACGAACAGTTCATTTTAATTTCGAAAAAACGTTTTCTAATCATAACCCCACAGTTTTTGTAAGCGTATAGATCGTTGCTCAACTATGGTAACTATGGCAAGTTCATTGTTAGCTACAGTAACTAGGGGTATTGTTTATTTCTGTTAAATACCAAATCTGTCAACTTTGCGTAGTGAATTTTTCAAATATTTGAAGTTTGCCGTTAAAAAATGTCAGAAATTTCCGATTTTTTACATTAGAATATCTTATTTTACACCCATTTTGATACGAGAAAGAGCCTCCTTCTTCCAAGGAACTATCAGTATCAAATTTATGCAACAACCAAGAGAACAGACAAAACAAATCAACTGTAAAACAAATTCATTGTTACGTGTATTACCAATCTCAATTTTCTATCAAAAAATCCCTAACAGAAAACACTGTCTACTAATTTTGTAAAAAATAATGCAAACCAAATATGAAATTGATAAAATATTATCAAACATTCATCAATTATGGGTAATTCTCCAAGGTAGTAAAGAAGGAATTTGCGGTACAAAAAGTGATCAGAGACAGCTAATTTTCCAGAGGGTTTCCAAAATATAACCGAGGAATATACAGATGAGCGTATGTGGTGGAGATATAGATATTAATGGGCGTGGCGAGGAGAGAATTTCGTAAAAGAAAACTGGCAATTTATGGATATATTTGTGTTGTTTGTTTGGCGAAACAGAAGCAGTAGTTTAATTTACGACGTTCCATTTCATTTAAATGGAAGAAACGGTGTAAAGAAAAACGAAGCGAAGTGCGCAGAACAGAGATGTGGAAGAACACAAGTCCCATAGTCCCATATCATTTTTCAGCTTGAGAAATTATCAGGCTCGGGAAACTATAAAAAGTAGCATGAAAAGGTTCAATAATGGCCAGTAATAAACGCAGCCGTTAGCTTTGTTTGCTTCAGCTCGTAATTCTCAAGTTTGTTTTAAACGATAACATTTATAGCGTCATTTATTTACAACAGAAAATAAAATCGGGCCCATATTCTATCCAGGACTTCGCCTCAATTCATCCTGCTGACCCCCAACTAATACTAACTCTCATTTCGCCAAGGATCAATACTAACTAATACCATATACGAACCCAGTCATATCTCTTGGTTTCTGTTAAAATCATACAAAGGAAAATTGTTTAATTCGCCATATTTATATCTTAAATTTCGCCCGGAATCATTTCATTTGGCATAATTAATAGTTTTAGAATAAAAATAATGTTACAAAGAGAAAATTGTTGTACCAAATTATTTGTATCTTAAATTCTGTTATTTAAAAAAATGTTTTAAGAAAAAATGACAACTGAAATAATAAGAATAATAAAGATCACTAACTTCAAGATTTAATTTGGCCCAAAGCTATTGGGCTGATACCAAAAATACTGTTTTTAAATCTGTTGACAACAAAATATAGAAAATTGTTTCAAATAAAAATTATAGGTAATATTATTTACATGTTTTTGATTCCAAAAATATGCCTACAAATAATCTACCACTTACTATTGATGAATTTTTCCCAAAATCTAATCAATTCGTAACACAAACATAATACCTCCCTTAAATATATGTATGTACGGGAGGCAAAAATAAAAGAACCTTAGATATAAATATAGAGAATTAAACCATTATCCTTTGTATGATTTTAACTGGGCCAAATGATATGATTCTAGGCTCGTATACGTAAAGGAGGTATTATGTTTATGTTACGAATTGATTAGATTTTGGGAACAATTCATTACAGTAAGTGGTAGATTATTTGAAGGCCTATCAAGGTTTTTGGCATAACTTAGTTAATAAATCAGATGGAGTAAATTTCAGTGGAATCAAAAAGATGTTGAATTACCTACAATCTTTATTTGAAACAAGTTTCTATATTTTGTTATCATCAGATTTAAAAACATTGTTCGTGGTACCAGCCAATTGAAATACTTATGTAAGTGATTTTTGTTAATTTGTTATTATTTTAGTTGTTATTTTTCCTTAATTTGTTTTATTAAATAATAGAATTTAAGACAAATAATATATTGATAGATTGGATTAATCAAGTTATTGTGTAAGTCTTAATTGGGCCAAATGATATGATTCGTATAAACTTTCTCCTTATTCACTAAACTTAAAACACTCACAAATTAGACAGCTATTTAGAACCAGTTCATATATGTAGATGTGTGTTGTATTGAATGTAGATGTTGATTAATTTTTTAAATGATGGATGGCGTCTCAACAAAGAACTTCCATCATTGGTATAAACAAAACAGATAGAACTACATTCCTGTTATCTGGCAACTCACAAAAACTTCAAAATGGCCGGAGCAAAAACCAGTAAAAACGGTAAAAAGTAACATTCAATCATCGCTGGGCCGCACTGTCCATTGTTCGTCCATGGCCACCGCGGCCGATAAGAATGCAAAATGATGACGAGGGGTGTGTGTGAGTTCACATCTTTCATGCGAATTTGGCGGGGACAAATGACCCGTGTGTGCACGCGTGACCCTTCCTGCCCTCGCGAGATGTGCTTCCAACAGGATTAAACTAATCTACTGACAGCAGGAATGAAAAAACGGACGAATGCATATTAGAGTGATTATTTTTTGATGTGTCGGATTACTTCTGGACTTAACTAACGGCGCAATTTCAGTGATGGATTAAACCGATCGCAATTATAAATATAATTTAGTTTAAACGTTTAGATAAATTTGGGAACGTGAGGGAGCGACTAGTAAAGCGCATATGTACAAAAATGTGACTGACGGTAACGAGTTCTACAACTGCTGGCTCAGCAAAAATTGTCACGATTTGCATCCATATTTTTCTTTTTCCTTAATATACACGAAGCTCGCTCTGCACAATAATTGGACGGACAGAAAAATACACCAACAAAAAAGTAGTCCCAGCGAAAAATTCATCGTGTAAGCGATTACTTTCCAAGAAATACAAATAGAAATATTAATAATAAATTTGAATGTCTGAAAGTTTGTGATTGTTTTGTGAAAGCTAGAATCGAATTTTACGGGTCGGCGGGTTCAAATAAATTCCAAAACTGTAATTTTATTTGCCAACATTCTTGTAAATACATAAATTTTGTGGCGCAAAAAGTGTAGGCAACAAGAGCACCAAATATTCACTATATCATTCTGCTAGTCAGTGTTAAATATATGAGAGCATCTAGGAATTTATTATTAGATAGTTGGCAGCATCTCGCGATGATTCATGGCGTAATAACACACAAACATGACAAGAAGTGCGGGTATAAATATTCAGTAATCTAAGGCAAATAACATGATCTTCTTGTTAAGTGCTACTCTTATGCAACGCGGGTTTTTAGCACTGCCATTCGGGCTTACCTGCTGCGTTGCACCGGTAATTGGTTTCACATTTATTTATACTTCGTCATAACCGTAAATAACACGTGACGCTTTAATATGCAATCGGAGAAATACTATTCTACACCGCACCAATCGGAGACATCTTATTTTACTACAGTTCAGGAAAAGATAAAAGCATAAAAGTAACAACACTTCAAATATTTCATGATCACAATAATTCAGTGGTGTGCTACCGAGAAGATGTCCGCGCAGTATCCATTAATAAGGTAATATCTTAGTAACTATTTTTATTTTTGAGGAATGGACGTATTGACCGGGAGATTGAAAAACTAGTATCTGTAGAATACATTTGCTCAAAATGTGAATGTATCTAGAGGTGCTCGATTGCATGTGTATAATAGTGTGTTAGTGCCTGCATTGATGTATGAGTATGTGTGTAGTCGATCAAAAATTTCAGAAGATTAAACTGGCTGAAAATTTGATTATTAGTGAAGAGAAGCATGAAAACCGCCAGATGTTAAATTTAGCCAATGCTGTCGTAAGGAAAAGAACATCCCTGATCAACTGACAGGCTATCCTGAATACATGAAAGCTTCAAGATCAAATCTACCATAGTCCACTTCTTCATATCCCCCTAACAGCGAATTAGAAAAATACGCACAATTTGTAGATATAGCTGACATTGTATACAAGATGTGATCGTGTCTGGAATACATTAGTGTACGGTGAGTGTGAGATTGAGAAGAATGTTGTTACGAAAGTGGGGGTAAATTAGTTGAGGTGGTTTGGACATCTTGAGCGAACGTCGAATGAAAGGTTGATGACACTAATATATGCGGGTGAGATTGAGGGTGATCGAATGGGTGGGCATCCGAGGAATAAGTGGTTAGGTATGATTGATGTTTTTTGCCTGAACGAATGATGAATGTGTACGAGACGAAAGGGATAATGTTTGGAGGAGATTGATTGTTGATTGATTACATTTCTGGGTACGTACTAACCCCCTAAGTGGGATATATCATAATGTTACTTTCGCAGTAATTTAAATAACAAAATCTTGATATATACTACCCAACTTATCAATACCTGTACAGGTAATGTATCAATCCCAATATGGTAACGATATTTTTAACTATTAAATAACGTGTGTGACAATTTGAATTTGACTGATTCATTTCGTTGATTATAAGAGGGATTATTTTGTATTGAGTTTCGTTTCAAAACAAACAAATTGACAAAATTGGCAGTTAATTCCCATGTGAAGTTTTGATACCAACACTTATTCATGAAACACCCTACTGCTCTTTGTTTGACGTTATTAATTATTAATACAATACTACGATGATGCTCCATGTTAAAATTAAAAAAAAAGGTTAAGTGAAATAACTGGCAAATATAAAATATAAAATGAGTCTCACCTTTGCTGTAAGTGGAAATGCAAAAGGAAGAAGCGACAGTCGGATCAGGATCAATGCTTTCTGAAACCAGAGAAATACAAAATTAATATTTAGTAGACATAAAAATAAACAAATCTCATTAGTATCAATTTTATCACCAGCGCCACACGCAAATCTAGTTTCCTACTCCTTCACCGGCAACTGTTACAAATGGCGTGCTCGTTACCACGGCTACCAGCCGCAGGTTTTTCGCTAAGTGTGGACACGATGATGCGGTAATCTCTGATAAGTCGCGCCTCATTTGTTCCTGATATTCTACACGTTCTTAAGGAGAGAAGCGTAAGATGAAGTGAGACAGAACCTCATGCAAGGCTAACATGATTTGTAGCGTTTTGTCCGTGAATGGAGCCAGGATGGCATTATGGGGGATGATTTATTAATGTCTTGTGGTATTGTAATTCTTCCTTGTTATTACAAATTGGTAGATTCAATATTTTAATATCAACAAAAATAGCTCACAAATTATATGATGGCTTTCAGAATCCATAGAAACCATATACTCAATTCCTTTCACATCATCATCCTTTGCAAGACAGAATTACCAACATTTGCCACAATATATAGAAGAAAAGGAAAGGTTTATAGATATTTTTAAAATGAATAACTATGAAAAAAAGAATTTCCAATAAAAATAAATCAGAACACAATAATAAACGTTTGTTTCCTTCTCTACCCTACATCCAAAATGTTACAGATAAAATTCGACGAATATTATTACATGAAGGATTATCAGTCATTATTCAGGAAGATGAAGTCCAAATGAATAATAACCATAATCCCGAATATAATATTGTACTTTTTCTACTCCTGTAAATATATATATATATAAATATGGAAATAATTATTTTCGACAACCACTACGAAAAGTACATAAATTCACATGCTAAACTATTACTGAAAATTGGTCATTGCATATCACTAGCAAATCTGTGTGCTATGAAAGCTTGTTAGCCAATTAGATGTGTCCGCAACTGTGTGATACGATTTTATCACTCGCTGTGATAACTGAGCAAACTAACCTAAAAAAATTGTAGTTAAAAGTTTGACAGTTGAATTTACAAGGATTAAGAAGGTTGGATCCTGATTTATCAGATTTTTAACATAATTTTTTGTAAATTTTGCTAGCAATGATGTTAACATAATCTATTTTAATATTATTTTGTAATTTTTTTCTATTTTTTTTTACATAATTGTGGTCTTTGGAAAAGTATCGTGTACAACACGTGCTAAAAGGGTATTTCATACTCGTGTAATTAAACTGCTCGTCTTCGGCACATGACTCAAACTTCACACGTGTGAAATATCTAACTTTCAGCACTAGTTATACAATATTTTAATTGTAAATGATCGAAATCGGTTGAAAACGCTCGTTGAAAGACGACAGCATAAAAATGCATAATGACATCTGATTACACTGTCAACTGTCAGACGGGAAATAATTGATTTTTGGTACTGTGATTGGTCGAGAAGAATGAATTTTGAATCCAAACGACTAATATAATTTATCGAAAATATTTAAATAATGTATCGTAGATTGAACATGCAAAAGTTGTTTGAATTGTGTACGACTACAATATATCAATCACTATATTGTTGGAGTATCGCAATTCCTCTTCCTCATACGTTCGAGAAGATAGCAGTAAACTACCTGTGCATGTACCAATTTGATCTAGCTTAAATCTTGCCTCTATCTGCGTACCCTAAGAATTAATTGTCTGTGCTTCGTTTAAGAGTACGTAGTTAATTACTCGAGGCTTTATTGTGGGACCAGTAACCTCATTTCGGCTCGAAGAGAAATTGCCTGCACTATTTCAATGTGACCAGGCAAAATAAACAAACATGAATGAAGTTCGCATATGGTTCTCCGCGCGCTGCTCTCGTGTTTCTCCACAGCTGAGGACCGGATTTATGTTTGTCTAATAAATCCGACGCTTAGATCGCTACAATAAAATCATCAACTTACGCTATTAACTATTTTTATTAGATTACAACTTAACAAAACAATTACTTTGGTAATGCTCACAGAGAAGTATCTTGGCACTTGCTACTAAGAGGTAACTGACAAACGAAAGGGTTTTACTTGATTAAATGAATAACCAAGGGTAGCGTAGTCGCTGGCCACCACGGACTATTAACTATTTGGAGCTCTTAAACTATGTAGTAATTCATTGAACATTTCGCAAGAAAAACCAAAACGCAAGTAATTTCTCCACGCCTAAGGTTAAACTATTTACTTAAGCACATAAGGGCTGAGATAATGGCACTCAAAATAATTTTGATTGAGCATTACTCTCACATAAGTCAGTGGTTATACATTTTCTACAATAGTACATTGTGTATCTAGTAGGAAAAGTGATATATTCCCGGACGATGGTGGAAATACACCAGGAATCCAGGAAGTTTACTTTCCCTACGTGGTACACATACTATTTTTTTTCGATCGGTTTATATTCAATAATTAGTTATTTTATATTTCATTTATAAACGTCAGACAACTAATCAAAATTGTCTTGTTTTGATAAAAATATCTGCGGATAGAGTATCCATGGTTTGTTGATTTATTTTCACAAGCGTCAAATTTATTTGAAAAACTACGGAAATACTTTCCCAGTGTCCGGATGATTGCACTTTGCGGTTCGAAAACACACCAGAAAGGAATCAGTTTTCATCCGATCGAAAAACAACATATTAACATTAGCTGATTAATAAGGAAACTGATTTGGAATGAAATTATAAAGATCTGGAATTTTCTATGTACAGCTATTTTTATTTTCCTTGCTACAAATTTCGCGAAGAAAATAACTAAATTAGAAGACTAATTAAAGAAGCAATTGACATCAAGAAATCTTCAAATAATCTTAATTTAACCATAAGCTTTGAGCTTAATTAATTGTTGCTGCATAAATATTAATCTAGTAATTTAGAATCATATCATTTGACCTTAGACTTTTACAATAAAGAAACTAAAAAAATGGTTCTGATCTTACAAAGGGAAAAATGTTGCACTCAATTAATATGTATCTTATAATATAATTTTCAAGAATATTTTAAGGACAAATAATAACAAATTAGTAAAAAGTACTAACACAAAGATTTCATTTGGCCCAGAGGTATTGGCTGGTACCACAAACACTAAGTTTCAAAAAAAGATTGTAGGTAATATTATTCTACACTTTTTATTCCAATAATATTTACTTTTATTTATTTACCAAGATATGCCCAAAATTCTTGATAGGCCATCAAATAATTTACCCTTTACTGTTGAAGAATCAATTCGTAATATAAACATAATACTTCCCTTACACTTATTAATTACTTATGCCAGACAACAAATTGAATTGAACATTGGGATGTTATTTTAATTCAGCTTAGACTATACAACTTGCAGAGAATGGGAGCTGCGTAAAATAAACAATAAAATATTTATCGATGCAGGTAGAATCTAACAACACAAACTGTGCTTCAACTGTCTCACATGTGCTGACATTTCTCATCTAAGTTGCTTGCCGTTCATATTTTGTTTTATTGTTTATTCATTTATTTAATATTTTTAATTTTGATATATGTATGTGCGAGATGTAAAAATGATAGAAGTTTTCATTAACTGGGTCGAATGAAATGATTCTGGACTCTAATGTTACTCTTATTTTGTAAACATATAGTCTTGACTTTCCAGATATTGTTTTATTTCCCTAAATATTGTTTGCATTCTTTAGTCGTAATAAACGCAAATGCCGTATATTCCAGAAACTCCCCAAAAGAGTACGGTGGTGGTGAGAATTTCGTTCCATATCAATAACCGTGAAAGGAGAAAAAGGACGATGCTGGCATCACTCTAAGCAGGGAGGATATCCGGCCGTGACGTCACGGACACGTGACACTTGGCACCCAGGTGTGCAGCGTCGCGGCGGCCGTCGTCTCCACCATCGAGTGTTATAAATGACATGTAACTACGGACATTGATGCACCATCAAAGTGCGATATTTTTTACTGAGCTATACTGTCGAAAGGTACTCTATCGAAATTTCCACTCTATTGACATCAGCAAACATGGACAGAGAGGAGAACACACAAAATATTACGGCATGATCTCTGGTTGGGCGATCCAGCGTGGGATGTCAGTGAGCTCAGTGGTCAGTCATCCACTTACGGTGGAATCATCGACATTTCAATCAATCATGACGCAGTGAGGAGCGAAGACTTGGGCAGCACTCCAGAGACCGATGACGACATTATGACGTCACTTACTCGTGTGTCGAGTGTCTGCAGTTTTGTTGGGAACATCTTTTTACCTACTTCGTCCAGTGAGATCGAACCACGCGTGCGATTTCACATCGGCCATTTGTTACCGCGACAAACGGAAACGGAAATTGAAAAGTACATCGAAGAGGTATTATTCATAAAAATATACCAATAAGTTGAGGAAAACTTTCAGAATTCTCAGTAAATTATAAAGAATTCTGAATTTAGTTCTGTAATAGATATTTATGTAATAAGTACATAGATTATGGGTTTTATGGATGAGGCACCTTAAAGGGCGAGTCAAGAATAAAATATTTTATGTTCTCCAGGCAATGGGTGTAATTACCACACTAAACTTTTTTACAGAGTAGTTCGATTTGGATGATTCCTTTATTATTGAATAGGATATACCTCGAAGTTGGTCTCATTTAAATTTTTTTAATTGCACCACTGACGGTAGAAAAATAAGTAGTCACAAAAAATTAAAAATTGAAAATTTTTTAACAAAAATTGAACGGACGAAAAAAGTAGGTAACTGAAAAGCGAAAAATAAAATATACATTTTAGTCTTAATAACTCAGTTCCTAAACTAATATAAGTAAGTAATTTTATTTTTCGCTTTTCAGTTTCTTCTTTCGTCGGTGTAATTTTATATTAAGATTTTGTCTTAGTTTAGAATAACGATTATATTTTGTACAATAACTTTGACACAATAAAATTGATAATTTCGAAATGTGCTCTTTTCTGTTGTTTGGTTACTAAGTTATTTAATGTTTTTACTTTATCGAACTAGTCCATAACAAGTGCTTATAATATAGTCGAACATAGAATACTTTAATTAAATACAACGTTCCAAATTAATCTACTTAATTCTTTAATAGAGAAGTAAATCAAACATCTTTATAATTAAAAATATACCAGTATCTTTACTTTATTTCCAAGTATGGGCAACTTACGAGCATCTTGGACCATTTTGACAGCCAAAGAGATTTTGTAACATTTTCAGAACAAAATTTGAAAGTTGTGCGTGTCCCTTGTAGGAAGTATAATAACAGTAAATCAATATTTCTGGGAGAAGTAATCCGTTAAAAATTTGTCGGTAATAGAATTAAATGACAATATAAAGTGCGTAATTTATCGTGGGAATCGATTGAATTAAATTAATCAAAAGAGCCTATTAGGCGGGTTGTAATCTAAATTATCCATCTGGTAAACAATTTCCGAATGTAAAGTATCCAATTTCCAAATCGAGATAGCGTTTCAGAATCCGTAGCAATAAATCAATTAAAATTAAAATATCCTTGTTCCTTGGGCCCCTGGTCACGCACGCCTCTGCTAAACACAATGATTTGCAGCCCCAGGAAATTGAAATCCTGCCGCTATTATGCAAGGAATTGATAACCGATGCTACAATTCTCCGCAATGGGCTTCTGCTGCTGTTACCTCCACTTCTTGACTCGCCATCCAGCGATTCCCACCGAATCGATTCAAAGAATAATGGAGAATAAACACTTAGAGAGGATCAGCGGAATATTGGGGTTTTCTTTCCTGTTTATTGGTTGTTTAAAGATTCAGCTGTGTAAAGTCATTCGACGAAAAATATTATACCAGAGATAAAATAAGCTACAACGCAGCTTACCCTAAGAGGATTGCAAAATGTGTTGCTAATTTTCAAATTCAAATTGTGTTCTTTCAATATAAGACGCAGTATTATTGAAAGATTGACAGGCGGGTGTCTGCAGGGTGTGTGTTATTACAAAAGGCGTTGAATGGACACGATGGTGTACGTATCATTTGGCCCAAAAAGTGTTTTAGAATTGTTCTGATCCTACAAAGGGAAAATTTTTTCCACAATTTAATAGTATTTTAAATTCTGTTATTTTTAAGAATATTTTAAGGAAAAAAATATCTGAAATAATAACAAATAAACAAAAATCACTTAAAGATTTCAATTGGCCCAAAGGTATAGGCTGGTACTACGAACACTGATTTGAATCTGATGACAACAAAATAAAGAAAAATGTTTTAAATAAAGATTGTAGGTAATAATATTTTACATCGATTTGAATCCAATAAAATTTATTCATTTATTTATTTAATTAGATTTATCAGAAATCAGCATAAAAAACAACTTTAAGTGACTGTAACTAAAAAACTATTAAAGATATCTAAGTTCTGTTTTCACTACTGAATTTGTCATACTTTATTTTATAAGTACAAGTAATTGTACTAGAATTGATAAATAGAAACTGAAGTTGTGGGACGAAGTCTTAAAATTGGTGTCAATTTTCAATGGTTTTTCAACTTTCACTGACTGTAACTCAATAACTATTGAAGATAACTAAGTTCTGTTTTCACTGTTGAGTTTTTCGTACTTAATTTTGTAAGTTCAGGTAATTTTATTACAATTGATAAGTTGAAATGGAAGTTGTGGGGCAAAGTCTCGAAATTGGGGGTAATTTTCGAATGTTTTTCAACTTTAACTAACTGTACCTAAAAAAATATTGAAGATAACTAAGTTCTGCCTTCACTGGTGAGTTTGTCATACTTCATTTAAGTAAGTTCAGATTTTTTTACTATAGTTATCAAGTAAAAACGGAAGTTATAGAGCAAAGTCCCAAAATTGGGGCCGCATTTTATGAGCAAAAAATTTTTTTTCTTAAAACTTGTTGAAATTCTGTATATAACATCTCTATATCATATAAATATAAACAGTGAAAACCGCGTTGCAATATCTTATTCCGTTGCAGAGATATAGCGATTTTAAATTTCGATGTTTTCTTCAAAAAATAGTCCGTAACTTTTAAAATAAAAAAGGTACGATATTCTAGTCTACGCCATTCGATTCTACGTAAAAAGTTATGTAAGTATGCAAAATTTCGCGGAAATCGCTCCATGGAGAGAGTCGCTAGAGCAAAAAGTCTGGAAATGGCCCAAAATCGCCAAAAAGCCAAGGGGTTAGTATTGAAATTTTGCCAAAAATTTTCATCTCTTAGAATTTTGATTTATATACCCTATTCGACTATATTCGGTCTGAAACTTCTAAAAAATTTAGTTTTAGCGTCATGCGAGTCCTAGTTTTTGAAATATGAGCGATTTTATGTATCAGAAATTGAGGGCAAAATTTGCTATTAACAGTATTATTACTATAACTAAAAATCTAATTGAGATATTTAAAATCTGTCTTCATGAGCGTATTTAGCACACTTCAATGAAGATCTACGTATATTTTCATATTGATATCATAAAAATTTCAAATTGTATGAGGGATCAAAAATGGCAGAAAAAAGTCCAATTTTGAAAGCCAGTAATTTTCAAAATAATATAGACAATTAAAAACGGATTCAAAAATTGAATTTCCCACATTATGGTTTATATTTAGGCATAGTTCTATGTGAATATTTTTAAACATTAGGCACTTAAAACCCTAACTTCTGTTTCTGATATTTTATTGATATTATAAGTCATTACTGAACTAATATCTAATAAAAGCAATATACAATAAAATAATACAAGTGATAATTTGCTAATTTCATTTGCAAATACCTTTAAAGAGAGTTATATAAAGCAAATTGTCTTACTTTGTACATTGTAATTCTATTTTATCTGATTGTACTGGATTTTTTGTACAGACATGGGAGTGATCTTATTGTAACTATTATTGAAAATGGAATAGGTGTATTTTCTAATGTAGATCTCAATAATGCATGTAACATGTAAAATATTTGTAAATGTACTTGCTACTTTGAAATGTTAAAATTAATTTACCTCTTTGTATGTACGAGCCTAGATTTTCAAATAACTTTTATAAAAAAATTGTATGAATGTGGACGCGGAAAGTGGTGGAATGTTTGGAGGAGATTGTTGGTTGGTTGATACTACAATATGATATTGCAATAACAAAATAGAGATAGAAGATTTACAAGTGACGTGAAGGTGAATTATTTTTTTATGTGTTACGAAAACGATAGATCGCGGCTTGAGCCTCAGCTCTGCGGTACGAAGATGGCAAGGAAATTAGAAAAAAAGATAATTAATGCAGGACAAATTTAATATATGAAATAGTTAAAAGCAATATAAATGTTGGTAGCGGCGGTAATAAATGGAGTCCATTTTGGAGTGACTTTCTGCAGAGGGTGAAAATAAGTAGAGTGTAGTGAAGTCGTGGTTTTAATGCAAAGTATCCGAGTTTAATTTATCAAAAGTTTGGCGAGTGGTTGGTACAAGACGGGATCAGGTTTCATGGGGCAGAAAACATTTCTGCTTCGAGTCGCTCGCGAAAGTATTTCGCTTTTGCGCCATTTCCTTGCTCGCCTGCTCACCTTCGAAGGGTTTATTCTAAGTTGCACGTGCGACAGCCGAACAACTATTAGAAAGTTTCTGTTATCAGTTTCCGGGGATATTTTGCAAATACCGGTTGTCAACTTTCTACAAACTTATGTCGTTCAAATGGACGATAAAATAAAATATTTCAAGGGGAGCTTTCGGATGTAATAGGGAATATCAAATCTTCTTGTGTTGTAAAATAGTTTTATCTCGGGTAGTTTTGTTTTTATTCACGACTACCAAGAGATGCCATTGCTGTCTTTACGGTTATCGGGATTCAATTGTTCCGAACAGGATTTGCTGAACGACTGTTCTATTAGTTATTCTACGACTTGAATCATTCTTAATGCATGACCAGTTTCAATGCAAATAAACTCTCAGACAAATAAAATCGTTCTTAACGATTTTCCACAGCTCTTAACATTACAAACTTAACTGCGCTGCTATTTTACAAGTATTTGAAACATCCACATGAAGAAGAAATTAATGCCAATGAACTGAAAGGTAATTAAGGAACATGTCAATAAAAACTGATTAGATACTCATGGACAGAATAAACTCTCGCAAATAACAGAAAGGTGTTTCCTCGTGAATATTTTTGTTTTAATGAACGGTGGCAGATGCTGTTGGACAGACCCGCTCTCTTTCATTATTTCTTCTTTGCGCGGCGCTCCGACGACCGTCTGAACGGCCGGCAATGTCTTGCGCTGCCGACGAAGCTTTGATATTATTACTTTGTGCCTTCAGACGATCTGAGCGAACAGCATTTTTCAGGAAATTGAATAACTTTTTAAATATACATCACATGCTGCTGCACTTCATATATATTTAATTTCATTTTGTTGCTGCGAAGCCTCTGTCTAACATCATTGATTAACTTTGACAGCACGAAACTTTTACACAGCTTTTCAAACGTATACAAATACTCTTTCATCAAAAGGAAATACTAAAAGAATATAATTGTAAGATTAGAATAAACAAATTAGGCATTATTCTTCTAATTATCTATTGGTTTGTCTAACCGTTAACATTTCTACTCTAATACATTGCATTGTTATATAAGAACAAAACCAGCAGATAGGGTAATTGTTTTACCGGTTTCAGGAAATTAAACCTATGTTTACATGCACAAAAGTAGGCAGGGTAAGTATGTCATAACTCAATGATAATATAATGCTATTTATTAATACACACGGAATTAAGTTAGTAACAGACTAACTTGATCACTTTCTAAAATTATGACAGACGTTATTCATAAAAGAATTTCTTAAATTAATATTTATTAATGACATTAACGTGTTCATATTCTGAAACAGGTAAACTATTGAACAAACCACGGATGTTATAAGTCATAACAGGCCTTAGATGTTTAAAATCCTCCCTCTACGAACTCGGATTTCAAACTGACATCTGCGGCAGTTATGGTACTCATAACATCACTAGGAATGTTAATAGCTATAAAATATACACTTTTTAAATTAAACCAACGAAAAAAGAAACTGAAAAGCGAAAAATGAAATAAAAATTTTTCCTTCCCCTTTTCTTCGTTGGTTAATAAGTGAAATTGACATATAGTACAACCCTTAATGGAGGTAAAAGTTCTAATTTAAAACTAAGTGATACTCGAATGTATATTTTTATTTAATCAAGTAAAGTTGTTTAAATCACAACATGAATAATGAATAGATATCACGCATTTTAGGAGCAATCATTTTTCAATTAAGTCCCTGAGTAGACTCCTTAAAAAGTATCTAATCTCTTCACCATTTCTACGCTTTTACGAATTTATAATGTAAATATGCCAAGGACCCCGCAATTCCCAGGACAACCGCAAGGATTATATCCTTACTGCCACTTTCCGCACCTCGCATCATAAACGCCGAGAAGGTTTCCCACAATATTTTATATAAAAACTTCAATAAACCATGGAAATTAAACAATCTATGAATTATAAAAGTTGAAGACATCTGTTGTTGGTGTTGTTTCAATTTGTTGTTCTTATTGGATTCGCAAATAAATTAAATTATGAAACAATGTCTCAATTATAAAGATTGTAACAACAGTTCTAAGTAAAGAAAGGGGTGAAATACTGTCGCCGATTCTGACGGTGTTGTTGACGTCATCCGTTCGAGTCTCGAAACTTTAAACATCCCCAAAGTGCGTGGAAAGTTTCCTACTTAATACCCCAGCGGTAAGATTCTTAATTCAAGTTTGATTTATGCGTAAACAATGCCATCTAAACCTGAGAGGTGGACTGTGGGAGGAAACAAAATTTTTCATTTACTCGAAATATTGAAAATTTTAAATTTGGAACAAGTGAATGAATTTGTACATTTGGGTGGTATGTTTTCGAGGGATGGACATATTGGCCGGAAGATTGAAAAGCGGATGTCTGTATTGGGTGCTCTAGAAACATTTATTCGAAACGTGAATGTACCTAGAGATGCTCGATTAAATGGTGTGTAAGTGTATACAATGATCTTGGGTATGGATGACAAAGCAAACGACGTATAACTGCTGTAGAAATAAGATGAGAGAAGTGTGCGTGTGTGTAATGTAATACCCCACATAATGAGGTAGCACGATCCCAGAAACACAGTCCACCATCAATCAAACTCCTCTAAATATTCCACCGCTTTCGCCTCGTCCACATTCATACATGCTCATCTGGAATCATTCGTTCACGCAACAAACCATCAGTCATACCCAACTACTTATTCCTCGGACGCCATTGAAATCACTTATAGCATTTAGAGTAAATATCGAAAGAAAGGTTGATGAAACTAATATATAAGGGCGAGAATGGGAGTGAATGTTTGAGTGGGCATCCGAGGAATAAGTGGTTAGGTACGATTGATGGTTTGTTGCGTGAAGGAATGATTGGAATTGTGAAGAATAGACGAGCATATATGAATGTGGGCAAGACGAAAATGGTAATATTTGTTGAAATTGATCGTTGGTTGATTGTATGCTACCCCATTGAATGGGATATACCGTGACTTTATGTATGTATGTTGGAACAAATCGTGTTATTTTCAAATTATATATTGCTTTGTTACAAACCCATTCAAGAGGAATAATGTTTTTGCTGGAACGTCGCAAATCAAAATGTTTTGAATGTGTTTCCTTTCTGTCAGAAATTAAATACAAACATTTATCTGCATGCAGAAATAAGTGAAATAAGAGAATTAGTAACATGTCAAACATTCTGCTGTTTTCAAAGGAAAACAATATCCAAGCGGTTTTCATCAGCAAAGAAAAGCAAAATAAAAGAAAGGAAAAATGACTGAACCGAAAACATTGAGTTACCAAAACAAAGAAAAAAATTTAATTCAGTGTACAGCATTTTCCAAATGGCATTCAATAATCCCTTTGTTTCATTTTTTCAGCTTTGTGCGCGATAGACAACTCCATATTATGTAAATTTTATTTTAATTTCCGTTACACAGCCCAGTGTATTTGTACGATGGAAAAGAATATATTTTATAATTTAAATGCGTTCGGGTAGATTGTGCATTTGCATAATTGAATCCATGAACAAATGAAACGACACAAAGACAAGATATTCGCTCTAAACCGCCTGTTATTTCCTATTGTTTTTTCTTTTTCAGAAAGGCAATATTATCCCGTCCGCTCTAAATGAAGCACTCCGGAAATATTTGTAAATAAATACCTTATTCCTCCGACGTCAACGTCGCAAAATTTCAATCAGCGTTACCAGGACCCAATTTCCTCCAACTCTAAATCGCTACGAACTTCTGACTTTTCCAATAAATATAAATACCATTCACTCTTTTTTACCTCCCGCCACATCCTGTACGGGAGGTATAGGAATCATGCTAAAGATTGAGTATATAGAAATATTACTATTTAAAACATATAGTTTTTTGAATAATAAATTTTGCGAATATGTGTGTGTAAGAAACTTTCAAAACTCATAAAATAATAAATAAACAATAACTGGGTAAAAGTTCTGTAAAATATTTATTAAAATAACGACGTTTTGACAGCAAAGTGCTGCCTTCTTCAGGTGAAATATAAAACAATTAATACTAAATATGTAGTCAAGGCTACGAGATGACAAAATAAGGGTAACATGGATCAAAGTTATACAAAATGTAAACTGAAATTTTCATGGAAATATTACTATTTGAAACAGATATATTTTTTTGAATAATAAACTATTTTTTTGAATAATAAAAAAATGCCATTTTCTGACATAATTGTCATAATTGAAAACCCAATTTTTCAAAGGGATGAGCGTTTCTTAATAGTGGTAGTCAGTGTTTCTGCATTGCTTGATAAGAAATCTATGACGGGAAGTATTGTGATTTTTGTAACAATTGTAAACAACTCTGGTTATTGCCCACAACATTAGAGTAAAATTTTATGCTTGATGGGTTCAGGGTATTAAAGAGGGTAAAGGTGTTCAAAAACTTCCAAGGCCAGCTGCCATCCGTCCGTCTTCATAAATATGTGATGAGCTATTTGGAAATGAAACGCTCCATCTTACATCTCTTTAATTTGACACTTTAATGTGTTGGGCCATTTGGGCCGCGTCGGCCTGAAGGTATGTAGAGACGTTTGAATGTCCTACTCCGAATTTAAAGTTGTCGATTCTGGCCTGAGTGACCTCTTTACCCCGTTGCTTACTTTCCTAACTGAATTAGGGATGGAATTGAACAGGGATGGAATCGGTAACGAAGAAGATAGTTTCTTTTAAATAAACAGTAGAATTGAAGGAACTGAGACGTTGTATAACTAGATTGGAACAAGTGAATGACTTCGTATATTTGGGTAGTATGTTTTCGAGGGATGGATGACTTGATCGGAAGATTGAAAGGCGGGTGTCTGCAGGGTGCAAAGTATTGGGTGCTCTGGGTACATTTGCTCGAAATATGAATGTATATAGAGATGCTTGATTGAGTGTGCCTACTTATTTAAATTATTAAATAAGCTATTATGAGAGTATAGTAAATCTAAATATATGATTCTCATTATAACAACGTTTATTAAAACTGATCTAATTTACAAATCCACGTAAAAATCTAGTCACCTTTAGCAAATAATTGAAGAGTGTTTGAAATTAATAGGTACATATTCAATGTTATAAATAATAACGTTGAAAAATATTTTCTTTATGGTCCTTGGACGAGCGTTAGGTGCAGATTTACGAAAAAGTATTGGGGAAATCTTACAAATATCTTTCGAAGAATTATTATTTACCTAAAAGTACAGTTCAATACATAGATGACGTAATAGTTTTGACTTGTATAGCGACAATAGCAACGTGCAAAATATATATTTACATTTTATTATAGCATATTTTTCAGGTGGTACGAATACATTTGTGGATATAAGATTATACAAGAATTCCGCGCTATTCAGTAACATTCATATTTTATCTTTTAAATATTTTAATAACTAAATGAGTTATCTAAATGAACTTAACGGAGCTGGGTTAAGGCAAGAAAATTCTATAATAAAAAGTGTCTTTCAGTTATTTTTCAACAACTATACACTGGCAACGCTAAGATATATTGCTTAGTCCAATGTTTCGCACTTTTCTTTGACATTCATATGTTAATCTTTAAATATTTTAATAACTAAATGAGATATCTAAATAAACTCAACGGAGCTGTGTGCAGGAAAGAAAATTCTATAAGAAAATGTGTATTGCAGTTATTTCTCAGCAACTATACAATAGCAAGGCTTGGATATATGAAAAGACCAAAATGTCGTACTATTTATTAACATTCATATTTCAATCTTTAAATATTTTAATAACTAATTGTGATATCTAAATGATCTCAACGGGGTTTTATTAAGAGGAAAAAATTCTATAAGAAAGTGAGTATTTCAGTTATTTTTCAGCAACTATACAAGGGCAACGCTTAGATATATAATTAGACCAGAATCCTACTCTACTCATTGACTTGCACATATTAATCATTATAAATTTTAATATCTAAATGAGATATCAAGAACACAACGGGGCAATATCAAGGAAAGAAAATGGGTCTTTGGGTTATTTTACAGCAACTATAAAACACTAATCATATAATAATTGACATTCATAATTTAATCTATAATATTTTGACAACTAAACAAGATATCTAAGTAAATGCAACAGGGCTGCGTTAAGAAAGGATAATGCAATATGAAAATATGTCTTTGGGGAATGTTAGTAAATCAATTAATTAAAATGCAAGCAACATCTATAATTTCAGCTTATAAAAATGTCTTTTTCAAACTGTATCCTCATTATTAATTCAATTTATTATCTCTTGTTTCAACGTTGCAGCGCAATTAATCTTTTCTGATTTAATCGAACCGATATAAATTCTCCCGAATAAGGTACGGCTACTGGTTTCCGTTAGTGTTATATCTTGATATGGTGAGCCGCTCGTCTGTGATGCCTACAAATACTACCAGAGATATTTCGATATATAGCCACGTGATAAAAAATCTCTAGTGTTAATTATACTCATTTCGATCGCACAATTTATTAGAGAGAAGTATGCGCTGCCCATTTGTGTAGGAGATAATTGATCTGGACGCAAACAGTAATTCCAGAAGGTTCTTGTAAATTTGGAGTAACAGTTATAACAGCTGGTAATTTTAATTGGGACCGCGGTATATTTCTTATAGGCCTAATATATTTGTAATTTCTTACCTTGAAATAAATATAGCAGGTTTTCAAAATGCTTATAACTTCAGAGACGAGATGTGGACTGCTGCTCTACAAAAATAGAAACAATATTACTAGATAAAAGCTCTACTATTTTCAACACAAATAAATTGAATTTACCGATAAGTACTAGCTGAGATGCAACATTTACTTTTCTATTATTAAAGTATTACCATTTAATAAGGACATCGTACTGTTCCAGATAAAATTCAACAAGTATAGAATTGACAACTTATTTTGTATTTTTCCTTTCCGGTGTGTTTTCGAACCGCAAAGTGCATTAATCAGATATTTTAGTGTGGATGCTAGGTTACGATAGGTAACAGTACGGGAATATCATTTCCGGACACTGGAAAAGTATTCCCGAATGATTTAGCTTTTCAAATAAATTTGACGCTTGTGAAAAAATCATGGATACGCTTTCCTCTGATATTTTTATCAAAACAACGCAATAATTTTATCTCTTGTTGGTTGCCTGTCGTTTATAAATGAAATATAAAATAACTAATTATCGAATATAAGCCGATCAAAAAAAAAATAGTATGTGTACCACGTAGGAAAAGTAAACTTCCCGGACTCCTGGTGTTTCACCATCGTCCGGGAATATATCACTTTTCCTACTAGATACACAATATTCTATTATATAAAACAGTACGGTATAAATGTGAATGTTGCATCTTAGTTGAAACTTACGATATTTGCAAAAATATTGGGTAGGGATCTTGATTTTATCTGGATATTCTAATATTCGGGTATTTATATAGCAAATATTCGGTGTGGACTATGCAGATAGATTATACAAATATACGGATAACCGAATATACGTATATCTGAATATCTGAATATCCGGATATCCGTGTAACGAATATGAAGTTTAAAAAATACCCGAACTATTCGGATACGAATTTTCGGTTCCCAACTTTTTTCAAAATTAAGATCCCTATTAGGTATTGGTAATAGAAATTTTAAATTTAAATATCTTTCTTTGTTTTAAATCTACAATTCTTCAAATTTAACAACAAAATTTTGTATTAAAATATTAAATATTATTCTCAAATATTATTTAATTAAATTTTAATATTATATCTAATCACAAAACACATAAGAAACTTCAATTGATTATGTTTGCGGCGGTCCAAAAGTTAATTAAATTAATGGATAAAAAGATAAATACTCGTTATCAAAATGTGAGCCCATGGGGTAGTTTTACAAAAACAGTCGGAGATAAAAGTCGGTAAATATCAATGATTAATAATAAACAAATAATTCTCTGTTGAAACTAATTCGAAAACTGTCAGCCAGCATTTGTGTGATTGTATCAAACAATGACCTGATTTTGACATATGCCGCTAGCATTTTTTCCTTCCATTCAACTTTTTTTCCTGTAAAAACGATAGTATTATGTTTGTCGGATTATTTCGTCAACATTTGGCGTGCGCAGTCACACAGAACGGACCCCATTTTCGATGTGTGCGCGATTGTGTGTACTAGAAAGAGATGAAGTTATTGAATGATGTAGAGGGTTGAATATGGGTGATGTGTTATTGTTTTGTTTTGCATTTGGTGCGCTTTAAGCTCGTGTGGAAACATTGCAGCTGGGAAAATATATTTTATTATTTAATTTATTTAAATATTTTTTTATTACACGTTCTGCTAATTATGCCCATTATTTATCCGCAAACTTTTTGCTCTGTAATCTAGAACGTAGGTAACATGTGTAACAACAATATAAAATATATAAACAATATTTGTTTAGTATTGTAATTTTTTGTAAACATGTAAACACAATTAAACTAAATTTTGACTGGGGTGAAAAAGTACATCACCTGTATTATGAAATAGTTATTTGTATTGCAAGGCACTAAAGTATAATTTTTATTACGAACATTTGAGTAATAAAAAAATACTTTAGTGCCGAGTATACATTATATTTTTTTCCAAAATCGTTAAATTATTAATTTAAAATATAAATAAATAGCATTAAATATTTGTAAAACGTCAACTAGCTGTTGCAATGGAGATAACAAAAGTACTGTCAAAGTGTCAAATATTGGTGTATATTTTACATTAGTATTTACATATTTATATGTTCTTAGACGTGGACTGCATGTGATTTGCATTAAATTCGATAAATTATTATCAATAATTAATAAATTCACCAATAGTATTACAGAAGAACATGTTTGTTATTTTAGGTAGTGCTAAAAGTTTAATAGATGAGTCTGAAAAGTCTATAAAGTTTTACTTTAGCTATTATTAAGTATCGATTTAGTAAAAATATTATTTCTACCGTAGCTCCAGCATTCTCCGCCTTTTCGTGTTTGTGTATTGAGCAGTATGGGTGAAGTGGTTAGCATAATAATTGCAGCCCCCTTTGTGTGTCTCCACTCTACTTGTGACACCCTGACGTGCCCCCCTGTGGTTTCACTATTTTTGTTTCCTTCTCTCTTTAACTAACGCGTCTGACACCAGTAGATGCCCACGCGATATATGAGAGTTTTATTATTTAATATTTCTGACGCTTTGTGTAGTTTGTCAAGTATAGGGTGCAATGCAGATGGCGCGACTTATAGAGATTTGTCACTGATAAACCTGGGTTTATTTTGACAGACTTTTATTGAATTTTTCCTCCCTAAGTAACTCTGAAACTGAATTCTGTTTCAGCTGGTTTTATACACATTCTTTTCTATCGCAACCTAATTATACACTAATTAATAATATTGACTTAGTAGATGCACAAATGAATTAAGTTAATTTAAAAAAAAGTTGTTTCAGTTCGAACCCAGAAACACAGTCAACCAACAATCAACCTCCTCCAAACATTCCACCACTTTTGCCTCATCCACATTCATAGTACGATTCATACATGCTCGTCTATTCTTCATCTCGGAACCATTCGTTCACGCAATAAACCATCAATCATACCTTCAATACCTTCAATCTCTCCCACATATATTAGTGTCACCAACCTTTCATTCGATACTCGCTCAAGATGTCGAAACCACCTCAACTGACTCACTCCCACTTTCTTAACAACAAACTTCTCAAACTCATACTCACCATACATCAATGTATTACATACACGATAACGTTTCGTATACCTTCCTCGCAAATACCTCATTTCCACAGTAATTACACATCGTTCATGCTTCTTCACCCATAGTCAACATTCAGAACTCATCAATGTAGGTACTAAGATACTCAATCAATCACATAAAATAATGCAAGCAGAATTTTGATATGATATCTGTTTAAATAACAAAATGGCATCAAATTTAGTGGTAGCACCCTTAGTAATGAGTAAATGGCCTGATAATGTATTTATAATATTTTATGAATCACAATCAGGAACTTTGAAACTCTAATAAATTTCGTAATAAAGTAAGGGAGTCTTTTGTTGGGTTATGGAAGTTTTATTCGGTGTGATAGTTGTCGTAAGTTCTGGCAAGTAACTCAAGTGTATTTATTCAACAAACATTTTCTAAAATTTATTTCGTTCCATTCAGAAGATACACCTCCTTTAAAGAAGCTATTCTAAGAGCTGTGATAATAAAGAATTTACGACTTTCAACAATAGTTGTGTTTATACACAAAAATGTCCTAGCGACTTTTTCCGAAAGCCTTTTGAGAGCGATCTCCACGGTCTCGCCACAAAGGATTTAAGTTTCTCTTGTTTTTATTTAGCATAACAATGAATTAAAACGCTACGGGACTTGCCCCGCTTCTGCCCATATTCTACGCCCAGTTTCATTACTCTGCAGCAAATATTCTTATCACATTCAAGCGCTCACATCCCAAGAATAAAATCAGTTTATGTTTTCGTGCGAGGCCTATTTGTATGCAAATTTTTCTTCATATTTTCATTGTAATTTCTTTTCAGAGAAACGTATTCTCTAAGAGCATGATTTGTTCAACCTTCGCCCATCTTCTACCTCCAAATTTTCCCTGAATTTGTGTTCCTACCGCGGGAAAATTAATACCAATTCGTTGTGGGTTCGAATCTGACAATTTAATTTATATACAGGTTGTACGGAAAGTTGTGATAAGCTTCAGGTAGAATGATTATTTAGACGACAATCCTAATGCAAAATATTTGTACATACATACGTAACATCACGCTATATCCCATTCAGTGGGATAGCACGATCCTTTCGCTTGGTCCACAATTATATTTCACACTCGGAATCATTCGTTCACGCAACAAACCATCAATCATATTCAATCATATATTTCTCGGACGCCCACGCAATCGTTCATCCTCAATTTCACTCGCATATATTAATTTCACGAACCTTTCATTTAACATTCGCTCAAGATGTCGAAACCACCTCAACTGACTCACTCCCACTTTCTTAACAACATTCTTCTCAATCTTACACTCACCTTACACCAATGCATACCGAGCACAATCACTCTCCTCTCAAATACCTCATTTCTACACCAGTTACACGTCGTTCATGCTTTTTCATCCACACCCAACATTTAGAATCATACATCAATGTAGGAACTAACAAAGTATTATAAACACTCAATCGAGCATCTCTACATACATTCACGTTTCGAGCAAATGTACCCAGAGCACCCAGTACCTTACACCCTGTAGACACCCGTCTTTCAATCTCCCAGTCAATACGTCCATCCTTCGAAAACATACTACCCAAATGTACAAATTCATTCATTTGTTCCAGTCTCACACTATTCACTGAGACATTACAATCAGTCACCCAATCATTCTTCTCAAACACCAACACTTTACATTTATCGATATTTAATAACAGATTTAAAAATTGTACGTCACTGCAGACACACGCCTTTCAATCTCCCGGTCAATACGTCCATCCCTCGAAAACATACTACCCAAATATACAATTGCATTCACTTGTTTCAGTCTCATTCTGAAACATTACAGTCACCAAATCATTCTTTTCAAACACCAACACTCTACATTTATCGACATTCAATAACAGTTAACAGATTTAAAAATTTGTATGACCCTTATTAAAGTACTACTTAAATAAAATGTAAATTTGCAGCAGCGTGTGGACAAAAACCAATTTACCGATAAGTAAAAAAAAAGTATCTTAATCGTTCCCATTGTTTCTTAATCAGCGCCATCCTTCGTTCATCCTGCAGTGTTACTTTCCTCAGAGTTGCGCTCAAACTTACTGAATTGTCCTATCCGAGATTAATTTGAAATGATATTTTTTTCTCTGCAATAGTTGAGTGAACGCAGCCACAACTGAATTCCCCCCTGGGCATAGAGTTAGCAGCGTAAAAACAAGTGTCGTGTATTCGTGCACATGTGCCTTGTTTGGAGGCAAGCCGGTAAAGTCGACAGCTGTCGACTAACGATGTGCCGCTATTAATATGAAATATAAATGTCAGCGTTCTGGTGACGCGAACGCCCTCGGATATGTTACGCCACGGCGGCAGCAATTGCGACAATATTAAAATCATCTAGGACACTATGAGTCAGCCGACGAGACAGCTACAATGTAGCTGGGTATAGTCATCACTAAAATAATAAAAGGCGGTTGTTTAATTATTTAAATGTCTTTATTATGGTACAGTAATTATTGTCGTTATCTGGGAAGCAGTAAAACTTGCTCAGCGGATAGTTAAAGTTGTTATTCTCAAACGTAATCAAATTTAATAATAACGAACACTTGTAGTCTTTTACGAAAGAGAAAAACGAGCCTGAGATAGATAGAAGTTGTGGGCCACTCTTCTTTGTCTAACACTTGTTTGTAGAACGGTTGCTATGCGTTTGTTGAGCGGTTGCTGTATAAAAACATTGTACACAACTTTCTGTCTATCTCAGCACGCATTTTCGACGTCAGTGAGCGTTCCAGTATTATTATATATCAGTACTCAAACATAATTTCACATATAAACAACTGCTAATAGTCCTGATCATTTCCCAATTTTTAAACCATCTAAATTCAATATCATGGTTTAAAATTTATTATTTTCTTCATTTTTATAGATAGACCAACTCTTCAACTATACTCTGGACAATTTTCAGCGCATTTGATGCATAAATAAAAATATTATTAAGAAGAATTTGAAAAATAGCAAAAATCCATGAAAATCCTCAAAATTCTTATCTTTCTCCTGCCATAACTAAAAATCTAAGCGAGATATTAAAAAACGGCCACCAGTTTTGAAAATTGCATGCTACCCTTGACCTATAAACAAATTTTCAGCGATTTTTATTTTTTTTAAATTTCGCCTGAAACTGCCACTTCAAAAAATTTCCATATGCGATATCTCAACATCAAAACAAGATATGAAGTTGAAACCTTCACCAATCGATTCAGCGCGTCAAAATACAGAAGTGTGGAAATTTTCATTGAAATCGTTCAACGAAAAAGAGTGCTAGAGCAAAAAGTCTGAAAATGGCCCAAAATCGCCAAAACGTCAAGGGGTTAGTATTGAATTTTTGCCAAAATTTTTCATCTCTTAGAATTTTGATTTATATACCCTATCCCCCTATTTTTGACCTGAAACTTCAAAAAAATATGGTTTGAGCGATATCCAAGCAATAGTTTTTGAGATATGACCGATTTTATGTTCCGGAGATTCAGGGGAAAATTGCCGAAAAAAGGGTTAATCACCATAACTCAAAATCTAAGAAAGATATTTAAATTCTGTTTGCACGAGGGGATTCTACACACTTTATTTAATAAATGAGTATTTTTTTAAATGAAAATATTTTTTTAAATATTAGTTTTATTATCAGTCAAATTTGACATAAAAAATATGGAAGAAATGCAAAATCGTCCAACTTTCGGAAGCTGTATCTTTCAAACCAATAAAGATAATTAAAAACTGATTCAAAACATGGATTCCTCGTACTTTATTTAACTATGTAGTCTAGTTTCATTGTTGTATCTAAAAAAATTAGATACATTTTAATGTCATTTCCCATTATGTGTTTTTCTCTTCAATAATTTTAGAATCCGATCAAATATCACACTGTTATTACAAATATATTATATTTCAATAAATTATTATAAAAGGAAATACGTTTTACAACTCTGAGATGGCTGATGTGATGCTTTAGAATTTCTGGAATTACGTTAAGAATATTTAAGAGAAATCTTTGAAGTATGAATTCGCTGTTTCGCTGGATAAACACTTATGTGAATACATCTTTTGAGCAGCTTTCAAGCTATTCGAAAACGTTTTTACTTTTGAAGAAATAAGCGTGGTTGATTAAAGGAAACATGACATTAATTCAAACGCGTGGAAAAGATTCCATTGAGAAACGATTCCAATTTTCGTCATTCCATTCTTTCTAATCCGCTTATTCCTAACTTTACCCCAGCACGCACACGCAGTTTGATCTTCATCCATATTCCATCCTTGTCGACGCTTCGTGGCGCTGCATCTCCCGTCCCGCTTTCTTTCTTCGGCTGCGCATACAAATCAAACCGCCGATAACAAGAGTGACGACGAAGGAGGTTGTGGCAACAATGGCGGAAGACACGGAAACGGAAAGTTGACGCGAATTACGTTTCGCTGTTTCGCTAAAACGTCCCTGACGTATGAACGTGATGTTGGTTAGCCAAACTCAAGCTCGAAAGCTTCGGAGCTCTGTGATTACTTGCGAACTTGCTTTATTTAACATTTGCAGATGTTGCTTGCTTGCCAAAATTCTATTTTTTATAAAGGCTTTTACAGTAAGTTAGGCTATAACTATGGTTATTTGAAATAAGTAATGTACAACATTCTTCGCTCAGTGAGAGAATAATAGAGAAATCACGGAGAAAATAATTACTGATTAAATTCACTAAATTCTTTTTTATAAATGTCTCTGAACTTCTTTGGAATTAAATTCAGACTTGGTTCTTGTGATATTTAGAGGTATTTCCACATTTTCATCTATTTTTTACCTTTTGTCTTGTCAGTGTCAAACAAAAAACGAAAATATGTAAATGATTTAAAACGCTAAGCAATATCATAAACAATTGATTATAATACAGTCGAACATAAAAAATTTTCTCCAACACCTCTCAATAAATGCTCTATAACTATGGCGAAAACAGATTACCCACTAGTGGGAATAATTTTGAGGAAAGTCACTAGTGAGTATTTTTTTATTTATAACAATAATAATAACACACAACCCCTAGGTAACTACTTCGATTGACATTTTAATTTAAAAATTTAAAGCATATGTCACTGTCAAATAATATTTCTCTAATAAATTTTTCATTTATTAAGAAGTGTTGGATAAAACAATATTTATCCACTCGATAAAATTATCACACTCAGCCTTCGGCTTCGTGAGCTAAAATCTATCTCGTGGGTAATTCCTTACTTTGACCACTTGTAAAGTAAATAACTATTACAAAACTTAATCAAAAAGTCTTTATAATATACTGAGTTCTGAAAGTGTTTTCAACTTATTGTATTTTTTGGAATCAGTAATGATAATTTGGAGGGTGCCCGAATGGGAGAGTGGTGAAATTCAGATAAAATAATATAATTTGTGACAACAAAACTTCTCTAAAACAAAACTGCTGTTAGTAAAGAATATCACGTTTCAGCACTCAAAAAATTCGCCAATTCTGAAAGTTGCCTCTCGATCCATCAGTTAGATATGATTATCGGGAGAGCAAGCGAGACGGAAGATTATGAGCCCAAACACGGAAAAAGCATTCCACAACAATTCGACTCCGCTACACTTCTCAAAATTTTATCGCATCGGAAAGCACAAGTATAAGTTTCTACAGCCTCGTGGATTATTCATAGCGAACAAGATCAACTGCTTAAGAGATCCCGGATCACTTTGATCAGCACGGTGTGACCCAGATCGACCCTGGTGCTATCTCTGGCAGATATTCAATTTACTTGCATTCTGATGTAATACCGAAGTTCCGGAATTCACCACGAAATTCACTTGTTTTAGCTGTAAACGAATTTTTGTTCGGAAATTCGAGAATTTGAATTTTAACGCCGGCAAACTTCATCGCCACAAATAACTCCATTCTTCAACATTACCCACAACAATTATTATTATTATTTCGTGGGTAAATCCTTACTTTGTCTACTTGTAAAGTAAATAACAATTGGAAATTTTTCAGTTTATATTATTGTTATTAATAATAATGCCTGTAGCATGGATTAGATTAAATAAATGAAAGTAATAAATTTCTCCAAATATATTCAGTCTAATATACATTTTAATTCCTTCCCGTTAGTAGATTTAAATAACACATTAATTAAACAAGTAGAAAAAAACAAATTAGTGTAATTTTATGTTAATTCATTATTAGAAGAAGATGCAAATGTTCTAGTAAAGTCCTCAGGCATCGCCTACTATGACATGATGTACGCAGCCCGCTGTCTACCTCTAAGTCCAGCTCGGTTTTAAAATTTTAATCATACGTTTGTGCTTGTAGCGCCCTCGGCGAATTTACCTAAGTTCCGCGTTAGTAGAGAACTTGACTTTAGTTTAGAACACCCTACGTTATGTCTGTTGTACAGGTTCCTTGTTATTTTGAATACTGCCTTGTCTAGTTTCTTCGTGGGTGTTTCAAATTTATAATGAGGTGTTTCAGATTTGTCCGTTAAAATATACAGCTGAATTTTCAATGAAGATTATTTAAAATATTAGTCTGCAGAAAATATAAAAAATATATTGCTGTCTAACTTAGAATCATGAAAATTTTTGATTTGGTTTATTCTTTCTCGTTGTGTACTGACGAATTAGCTCTCTGAATATGAATTTTGTCAAGACTTAACACAATATTTTATATTTATTCCGCGAATATTCAAAACGCCTTCATTACAAATATAAAAAATATATTGCTGTCTAACTTAGAGTCATAAAAATTTTTGATTTGGTTTATTCTTTCTCTTTATATTCATTATATTTTAATTGTTTAATTTTTTCTACAATTTTTATTTGTATATTTTCTTGAATTTTTTACTACACTTACATTATTGTATTTGTTTATAATTTGTTTCTTGATCTGTAATTGGGTCTATGACCTGTTGATCAATTGGTTTAAATAAATAAATAAATAAATAAAATGTCAAAACAAATCATCCAATATTGCTAACTGAAAGTTTATTAAGATATGGACGTGGCACTCTGCACAGAGTTTAGCTTCTGAAAAGGTAATAAATATTACAAAGTTCTGTGGTTTAAAATACATTAAATTATATGTAACATATATTTGTAGAACATACAGGCGTATGAGTATATTACAATAATTTCAGTAATATAACATGTTCCCTTTGTACGATCCCAAAACTTAGCTCATACCCCAACGAGAGCTTTAATACGAGTCAGAGTAACACCTGTCCGTGCCCGGAGTCCCGGACTCGCTACCCCGGGTCTGAATCCGGAGGAGCGCAATGAAATAAAGCTTAACTATGTTCATATTCGCAGTGCTCTGCTGTACGTTAAACTTTCATTAAAAGTTTGTGTATTTGGGCTCGTTGCTCGCTTGTTTGTCAGAGAGGGGGTGATGACGTGAAATGTGACTCCCAGGCCTACCAGGACTTCTCGACTGTTCAACTGTTTTTCACGTGCTTAAGCTTTGTTGCTAAATTGAATTTTTATTCGTCCAACATGTAAATTTATTATACCAGTTATTCATATAACAACAACTGCTCCTTGGAAGGCGGAAACTAAACAAAGTCAGTAATCCTAACCGAGTAAAAATAAATAAAATGAACGAACGCCTTAATAGATTCTAAAACCGAACTTGAATTTCGCGCACGTCGTTCGAGATTGGTAAAGTTTGTAAAGTGCATTAAGTCCGTTGATAATATGCATGCACGTAAGCGCATAACGTTCGTCGATAACGTTCGAACATGCGGCGGACGTAACGTAAGGTAAAGGAACGTAACATAACCGGGGAATGGCTAGCGCACCTGATTTCCTTGTATGTGACTGCATATTATTCCACAAGATGCAAAATTGTATAACATCAAGCTGAGTCGGAGATAATTACAAAAAACGCTTTACGACTAAACTACGCGGAGTTTAGTTTTAGTATTTGACGTATCCACTTGCAATATATTTAATTTGATTGGTCAAACTAAAGACTGATTACATTGGCGAAGATAATTCAGGTTTTGTGAGTGATTGATTAGTTGAGGTGTTTGATAAGTACTTCCTTGTGTAATAAAAAGCCAATTTCCAATTACTGTTCTCTTGCAATATTAACAATAAAAGTTTCAAGAACAAAATTATTTCCGCGAAATTTAATCACTCAAGTAACTTTGCGATTACTTGTAGATCTCGTAGGTACCCACAAATCAAATAATTGTATTAAAAATGAAGAGCAACAAATCACTGTCAAATAACCAATCAATTAATCCACCGTAAGAGAGGGTAGTTAATATCAGTACAAAAGCAATTGGCAAATAGCAGAGGGGAACCTCCCGATTAAAAAAGTTCCTCCCGGAAGAAATTCTCGTGAGTGGAACAAACGTTTTGGTTTGTTAGCATTCCCAGGGCCCGTGTAACTTTTCAAGACTCGTTTTAATTATGCTAATTAATGAAATCCGTGTTGAAGGTCTGATCTTCAGCGCTTTAACCGAATTAATGCTATTTTAAATTCAGCGCTCTGAATTTTGTCACCTTTTTCATGTTCGCGGATTAGTGTTTGAGGTACTGTTTCCTCTTCAGTTTATTTCTTCACTTTCTGCAGCTAAAGTCACGCTAAATGAGTTAGCATAATTCCTTACTGGTTTCACGTTTCTTTGCCCCGTTGTGTACTGACGAATTAGCTCTCTGAATATGAATTTTGTCAAGACTCAACACAATATTTTATATTTATTCCGCGAATATTCAACACGCCTTCATTGCTAACTACCAACCCAGATCAGTTAAATCATAACGTTTCTGGATAAATGAATATATCATACAGGTTGTAGAATTGAAATGCGGTGCAAAAAAATATTTTTAAAACATTGTACAATGCTAAAACACTTGTCTTAAAATACCCAAAAACAGAGCTCATGGTAGCAGTAATTTAATTTTGTTGAGGTTATGAATTAAATTTTGTTTGGTTGAAAATGAAATGAATAAAAATGAGGAATAAACGATAGAAATTTTCATTTCCAATTTAGGCGTAATCTGCAGGTTCCGGTGGTAATCGAAGCTTTGAAAACATTTTAATCTGAAATAATAATTATGTATACAATTTCAATGAAAAGGTAGAAGCTAATAACAAGCAAAGGAGAAGTATAAATACGAATACATTAAAGTAATTTTTAATTGAATCAAGGAAAGACAACATCCTTCAGAAGCAGGAAAATTCTCAAATTAAATATTGAACGCTCAGTAATTCGTAACTTATTTCCAGCCGTTACTGGAGATGTCTTTGGCGTAATTTGGCCAATTAATTACGACAAGCTTCCCAACGACAGCAGGTAAAAATCTACAAGATCATCACTATGTCTGCTGGAAATTATATTCGCTTTAATTGCCATTTTGTTTTTCATTAATTATTCCCGGCGCACTTGAAAGAGGAACCCTTTCAAGTTGCTGCAGCCCTAAACGCCGCTGTCAAAGCGAAATTAAAATTGGCTGCGGTGTTTTTAAAATCATGTTTGATGTGCTGTGGCGTATTCACCGCACTTTTTACTTTGTTCTACATCAACAACATTGCAGGAATTTGCTCTAATATAGCGCTAATAAAACCGACAAATTATTTGCTCCATTTCAATATTCACTCTCATAATTACACATTTGCCAGGGAAACCATTATAACGGACAATTTTAATTAACAGACCTGCTCTTTAAAAAACTAACAATTTTAGATTGTTCATGCGGGAAATCAATATTATAATTAAATAAAAGATTTTTATTTCATACTGTATCACAGTTGCATGTTTATTTGACTGATTTCTTCTGATCTTGTCTTGATGATCATTTCTTGACTTATTTCAAGAATTCTTGATATTTTAGGAGATTCCCTTTTTGCTATCGCTTTATCCAATCCTAACGCTCAAAAACATAGCGTTGGCTTATGCCCAGGCACCTCCTTTTCAGTTAAATGTTTCTTAAATGTTGGTCGCGTCGCGTTGCACTTCGATATTCTATGCATTTTATTTAAAGCAATTAGTGTTAAAAGAAATATAAATTAGATTTACTCGGATAGGGAGAAATCGATCTAACAGAATCTGGCTAAACTTAACTTGATCCACCATCTTCCATTGGCCGAGAATCGGAATCGGTTTTATCCCATAATAATATTGCTTCCTCTCAATCTAATAAAAAAGTAACAGTTTTTTAGAAATTAGCGTAAAAAGGAAAACAAAACAATGTACCCAAATGCGGAATGCAAAAAAATATTATCAAGGTATCAAGATTTCTTGACAAGAAATCTTGATACCTTGATGCTTGATACTTTCTTGTCTTGTCTTGGGAAATGGAAAATATTTCTTGTCTTGGTCTTGCCTTGATTTGAAAACAAGATCAAGAGTATATCTTCTTGTGAAACACTAGCCACACATGTGTGAGGAACTTTGTTAGTTTTCATAAATAGTCTTTTCAGATTATCGCAGCAAATAATTTGAAATATCGGTTTGAGATGCTATCTAGGGACAGAATTATGGATAGGTCTGATCGATCCCTAGTTTAAGTGTTTAGTTTTTAAGGTAATCTTTAGTTGGCCGGTAAGATTTTCCCACCACCTGTACCATATGGCGTATGGGAGATGTACCGTCACGTCTGCAGTGCGTCAAAATGTAATAAATTGATGTTAATTCGTTGTAAAATGTTTTGGTAACTTTAACTATTTAACATATTAATACATTGTTGTTGTTTAATATAAAATGTAATTCTGTTTAATAGCATTTTAAAAGTTTATTAACTCTCAATTTATGTTATTTTTAATGATGTGATGTTTGTTTGACCCTTATTTTATCTCGTCTAGATGTGCTACAAAAGTGATAGTGTCATCTCAATAATGATGGTTTAATTACTATGAATTTTAAAAGTTTTTTCAACAATATAATAATTGGTCAGAATCCGCGACAATACATAATTTTATTTCCAGATGATTACCTCGCAACGTAAATTCAATATTGAATGAAATGCAGCAAAACAAATCAATCTATAACAACAAATAAACCACCTCAATTAATTTCGAAACAAATGTTTGTAATTAAAATCATATATCATTACCAAATAAAACAGAGCAATATTTATCCAAAAACAGTGGAGAGGACCACAGAAAAAGTAAATGCACGCATAAAGCGTCACAAGTGTGATAGTTGGATATTGAACAAATACGGCCAGTGCTATCACGAGGTTAATTGAATGAAGCATATTTAATCATACGGCAATCATTGTGGTATGTTTAACAGATTTTAATAAACATTCCCTTTGTTTACGCCTGACTCATAGCTTTATTAATTAATTTCAATTATGAGTTGTGAATTTGGTAATACTGGGATTGCGGCTCTGTGACATATTCGAATATTCCTAACCTATAAATAAACAAATGCCCCGCGAGGGGCGCAAACAGCGCGCATATTCACAAATCAATTAATTCCGACAGGACTACAATTTTTCCTTCACCAACTTAACACAAAAGACTCACTGTGTTTTCTGTTATTTCAAGATAAATAAATTGAGTATATACAGTTTCATTAGTACAGCACAGCAATTTCGCATTTAAATCATATAAACCGCCAGAAATGAAATAACAACAAACATCATTCAACGGTTACAAACTAAATAGAATATTAAACTAAGTTAAATCAGGGAAACTGAGGTAGCTCCAACAGCGTATGAGATTAACACGTACGAAATAATATTACGACTTTAGTATGCCCACCTTTCCAGTGGCGTACACGCGGGCTCCTTCCTTGTAAATACGAGAGCTATTTTTAATTGAACGAAAGATAACAACCTAATTTAACCAATAAAAATATCAGAAAACCAATCCAGAATAAGAATAAACTATGAAATAACACAGAGTTGCACAATGCTGTGAGAAAGATCACTTCAGATAATCAGGTTGCTTGGACATATATGGAGAGCAGAAGAAAAGAATCAGTAATAGAATGGAAACCAGGAAGAAAAAGACGAGGCAGACCCAGACCAACTCAAGGAAGGTGAAAGTTTAAAAGCAGCAGGAATTAAAACCTGACACTCTAACAAAAGGATCTAGAGAACTTCATAAGGAACTGCGTTATCTATAGCTGGTACCACAAGCTCTGTTTTTGGGTGTTTTAAGAGCAATGTTTTAAGCTCGGTTTTAGCTCTGTACAATGTTTTAAAATTATTTTACAATAAACTGCTCCAAATACAAGTAACAGAGAAATGTATTATTTACCACTTTTATTTGAAGCATTTTTTTATAAAATAGTTTTAAAACGTTGTACAGCGCTAAAACCGAGCTTAAAACACTGCTCTTAAAACACCCAAAAACAAAGCTCGTGGTACCAGTCAATATATATAGTAATCAGTAAATTCAAATTCTTTGTAAGTGAATATTAGAAATATCAGAAAACAAAAACAGAATAAGGATGAACTATGAAATAGAACAAGATTTGGGAGGAAAAGACACAGTGAAAAAGATCAAGCAACAGAGAGTCAGATGACATATATGAAGAGTAGAAGAAAATGATCAGTAGAATAGAAAACAGGAGGAAGAAAAAAACGAGGCATCAACGTGACTAAAGGACGTAGAGGAAGATTTTCAAGCAGCAGGAATTGAAAATTGGCAAAGTAAACAAAAGAAAGGAAAATGTGAAGAAACCTAACTACAAGGATTTAAAGAAAAAGAAACACAGATTGATCCACTCCAACAAAATGATTTAGAGAAACGGTGTTATCTGATGGGGTACTGGTGTTAATCCACTATATTATTACACTATTTTACATCTTTTTGAATATGACAAATATATGCCAAAAAAATCTGATAGATCTTCAAGTAACTACCATGTACGATTGATATATTGCTATCAAAATTTAGCTAGCTTATTACTTATCCGTTGAAAACTCATGTGCGAGAGGTAAAACAAGAATAAGTTTAATATATTTCAACAACCATTTAAGCGAAAGCCCTTCTCCATCACTGGCTCCAATGCAGGGGTGGTAGATCAGTAGGGCCAACTTAACAATGTACCACAGCCCTAGAGACAGCTCACTATGACCAACCAGCACTGAAATCACGAATTCATTATTCAGTACTTCGTCCAATGCAAATAGAAGTGAAAATTACTCCATGGAAGGAATGGTCAATTCTGATGGTCGACCCTAATTGGCTTTCCGCTATGACGGACTCTGTAAATCATTCAGTGAATTCTAGTTTACATTGATGACATTATTAATTAATACCAACCGAATTATATCCTACCATATAATTTTCAGTATCAATAAATAGCAAATTATTAGTTATTTGTATATATTTGACAACATAAATCGAACAGGATTTGAGTTTGAGTCTTTTGTATCCATAAATAATAACACTTTAATTAGTCCAACTACAATAATTATACATCGTATTGATTATCATGAAAACCCAATGAACTTAGCTCTAATATATATTTATTTTGATGCAATATTCATTGTTTAATAAAGTATGCAAATTTACTTTATCTACGATCGTTGTTAAAAATTACACATTTAATGGTTGCTTATCAAGTTAAAAGTATCATTTTACGACAGTAGTGTTAAAAGTAACATAGCAACGTGTTAAAATTTTTACTTTTAACATATTCAAGTTTTCATCTTCGAAATGTTTTGTTTCCTGCGAGCTTTTGTTTTAAGTGCCAAGTTAATTTTATTTTGTATGCAGAAATTAATTTAAAAATTATTATACTGAAAAGCTTTTAAAATTTGAAAATAAAATTATTGTACACAACAACAATTTTGTTATTGATATTACAATTCTGATAATTTATTTTTTGTTCAATTGAAACATGAACTAGAAATATATTTAATTGTTATACATTTTAAATTGAAAGTTATGTATAAAAACTCGAAAATATAAAATATGAAACATAAAATTCAGAGCGACATTTATTCAGCTGTCACTGTAGTTTAATTCGCATATTTTAAAGAGGATTAATATATGAAAGAATAAATAGAATCACTAATAAAAGTGTTATTTGTCAAACTCGTTAGACCGTTAAATAATAAAATATCGTGTCCAACACGTAACCTCTCGCTTAACAATTTTTAAACAATATAAAATAGAAAAAGTTTAATGAAAATTTACTACTATTTCTGGTTGATGAATCAGCTCATAATGTAAACATCTAAAAATCTAAATTTTGAGTTACACACAAGACATACAAACATCATCGTAAATGAAATTAAAATTATAACCAAGTTCTGTGAGTTACACACAACTGTTCTGTCAAAAATTATTTGAAATGATTTCGCATAAGCGATGTAAGCATTACTGTGGCAACGTGCATTGTTTACCTTGTTTACTAACTTGTAAAATTTTTACAATGCAGCTGTCAATTAGTAACTTGTAAAGATTCATTTTCAAAGGCAACATAGGGCTTGAGTAAATGGTGTTTACAAATGAGTAACAAGTAAAAGTATTATAATTGCGGAATGAGTTGTATGGCAACATTTGAGAATCTCAGTTGTCAACCAGCGCAGCCATCGTCTCCAGCGCGCAGATCAAGCAAGATAATCCAATATATTTGCGTTTACATGCACGAGGGCCTGAGGCAAGTACACATCTTCCGTTTCCGCGCATCTCCACACGAACCCTGATGCTCTTTGTGTCTTGCTTTGTCTCATCTTCCAGCCCCGAGTAGATGCATTACAGGAATGATGTAGGTACCGGATTTTTGGCGGAGTTCCGGAAATTTTACATTTAGATGCGCGCAATTATTATGATAAGATTCTACCAATTTCATTCGAGAAATAAAAAGAGGTATTGCAGGATAAGAATTAATACAGATGACTTTAAGTGGAGCGGATATTTTAGCAGTAGCTGTTTATAGCGGTAAATTTAAATAGCTGTCAGTTGCAAGTGGCATAAAATCTAAAGAAAAAACTTATTTCATCTGCACAATTTTTCATGGTACAATACTTATTGAACAACTACAATTAGGGAATGTAACACGTGTTTTTCATACTATCTACTTTTTCTATTTCACGTTCACAAAGTCAATTATAATAAAAATAAATAAGTACCTTTCCCTGTAATATGAATAAATCAAAGTGTTTTACAGTTTGACTATTTATGTTATTACTTCAATAAAAAACTAATTGAAGTAATTTTATGTAAGCAATGACCACTCCAAGTTTGAAAGACTGATCATTTTACAAATAACAAATTCCCCAAAAACAGTTGTACAAAATTCAATTTTGTAGCATTGTTTTTCAGTCGAATTTGTAAAGTTTACCTATCTGCACTCATTTTACAGTATTTAATCCAAAAAATGAACTAAACCTACATGACATTTGACAGATAGAACAATTTTCTATGATTACTAAGATATCAGCTTATTAACGGTCGTTGGACAGCCATCTTCTCAGTAGCGGACTGAGATATGTCCTCTAAAATATTGGGATCATGAAATATTTGAATAGTCCATACTATACTAATTCTTATACTGTATAGACTATTGAGTACATTATATGAAAATACAAATACAGATTGTTTGCTTTAGTCAAACAATAAAGAGTGGTATTAAAATAAACTTAATAAATAATAGATGATATTTAAATTATTGAAGAAATATGCGTGCCATGTTCATACAAACAATTTCGAAAACATTAAATAGTTACTAAAGCATAAATTTTTATTACGAATATGGAATTTATTCTCTAAGGCAATAACCGAGGAAGATAACCCATATGATTTTTTTTCCGAAATCGTTAAATTATTAATTAAAAACATAAATAAATAGCATTATGTATTTGTAAAACGTCAGCTAGCTGTTGCGACGGGGATGACTGTAATAACAAAAGTACTGTCAAAGTGTCAAATATTTGTTTAAATTTCAATATTATTTACATGTTCTTAGACTAAGTCTGCATGTGTTCTGCATTAAATCCGATAAATTATTATCAAAGGTAAATAATAAACAAATTCATTCATATTGTAGAGTAATATGTGTGTTATTTTAGGTAGAGCTAAATGTTTGACAGATGAGTCCGTAAAGTTAAATTTTGACATAAGGGTTTTACTTCAGCTACTATTTTGGCTCACATCGCGGAGTGATATTGTGTACTTTGGTATCAATTTCAGAAAAAATACATTTTGTCTTTGGTACAAAAAAATCTAACCCTATTCCTCCTTTTCAAAGATGTTTATTTTTTCTGGGCTTTATTGGCTATTGAAATGAGATACAATATATGATCATGCCTAGTAAGTTATTGGGTAATTATCCCTGAAATTCGCTAAGATCTTCAACTCAAACAGAGAGCCCTGCAACATCAACAGCGACGCCCTACGCAGTGCATAATTGATACCTCGCAAATGAGAGCCAAGGAAGAAAGGCTGTGGTAGATTATAGGCGATTATTCGGCCTGATCAACTGGCCGAGTTGCCGCTGCAACCCCAACTTCCCCTGATTGACACGGGTCCTCATTTATTATGGACGCGTCAAGTTAAACTGGAGACTGTTTGTGGTAGAGCATCATCTACGAGCCCAGAATCATATCATTTGGTCCAATCAAGACTTGAGAATAACTAAGAACATTGTTCTGATCTTACAAAGGAGAATTGTTGTACTCAAGTTATTTGTATCTTAAATTCTGTTTTTTAAAGTATATTTTAAGGAAAAATAACAACTGAAATAATAACAAATTAACAAAAAACACTATCATCTAGGTTTTCATTTGGCCCAAAGGTATTGGCTGGCATTTTGAATGACAAGAAAATATATAAAAAAAAAGTTTCAAATAAAGACTGTAGTTATATTATTCTACATCTTTATTCCAATGCAAATTACCCCATCCCATTTATTTATTAAATTTGCCCAAAAACCCTGATTGGCCTTCAAATAATCTACCACTTACTGTTGATGAATTGTTCCCAAATTTAATCAAATCGTAACAAAAATAATACCTCCCTTACACATATGTATGTGCGGAGGTGAAAATGATAGAATTTATTATTATTATTATTATTTATTTATTTATTATATGGTGAATTAAACAAATTTCCTTTGTATAATTTCAACTGGGCCAAATGATATAATTCTGGGCCCATATTCATCACACAAAATTCTTTCAAGATACAATTATATACGCCTATACCTAAGCTTGTAAACATTAACTATTTAGGTTGAAAATGATTTCAGAACTCTTAGAATATGATACCGACCAAAAAATGAAAGAGATTCTCAAGTCGATGCGTATTTGTATGACCACGCATAACTTTTTAAGGACCAGTCCAATATTACTGATTCTTTTCTTATTGGATAGTGTATACCTCGAAGTTAGTTCCATTAATTTTTTTTTTCTAACTTTAATCTCTAAGGTTATGAAAATAGGCAATGAATGTTCACCTACTTAATTTTTCCCTGTTTTTTTTTTACCGATTCCAGCATGCATAACTTTGTACTGGGTTATCCGATTTAGATTATTCTTTTTTCATTAGATAATATATCCATTTTAATTCGAAAATAAAATCCTCCCCAAAGAGTAGAAAAATATGTAGCCACCAACAAAAAATTTATGGCAAAAAATGAAACCTACGAAAATAGAAACTGAAAAGCGAAACTAAAATAAACTTTTTTAGTTTTAATAACTAAGCTCCTAAACTAATGTAAGTAACTAATTTTGAATCGACATCAAACAAACAATCTACGAACGCCGGTTTCTCAGTTAGTGAAAATTGTTTTGAGAGGAAAATCAAAGACAAATCAAGCCGGTATTCTTGTACGGCAGCAATGTTGTGTCCTAAATTGAAGGAAGTATCGAAGGAGGTAAAAGTACAAACACCGCGAATTACCTCGCATTAAATCTTCATTTCGCGAGTAAATATTTAAATCACCGGATCTTTCCGTGGCGCGTAGCTCACGCTCACGTTAATGCACATGACAACAATGCGAGGTAGCGTGGTTTCCTCACGTGTGCGTGTTTTTCCTGCGTTCGGGGATTTCCGGCTGTGTTCGGTTTGCCTCCTGCGTCACTTCCGCTCTGCTGGCGCGATTATAACAGAAGAAACTCATTAGGAGGAGCTTAGCAGGTCACTTTGAATGCGCGCCCTACGTTCATGTTATTTAATTAAAAAGATGTTTTTGTCCGTTCTCCGTCTTGGGATTTGCAAGGAACACAGCCAAATTGAATGTTTTACCCTCTATAATCGCGAGATTTATATATTTACTTTTATTGTTCTGCATCTTCAACATCTAACACCTTCGCCCATTAAGTACCCCCACTAATTTATTATTATTAAATGTATTGTCAGTCTATACTAATGCAAAGGTTTTTGTTAGAGGAAATTGAATATTGGTTGAATATACTATATTTGAGAGGAGCATATGGGTACGAGATGTCGAATGAAAGGTTAATCCCTATTTGTTAAACCAACAAGCGAATAAAGTTAATAAACTTAAAGCAATAGAAAATAAAAATGATAGAAATGTTTTATTACTTACTTTATCGAACGATGATATAAACACGGTATTCAAACTATTCGGATCGGATACTTAGAAGATATCCACATTGATAAATTCTTTTCTTCGGTTCGCGCAATATTCCATTTTCTTCCACAGTCTACTATATATGTATACCGTGTGTCTATCTTAAAGGTGTACATAGGACATTAACATGGGAAATCAGTTTTTTGCGTGCTGTTGCTCGGTGTTCTACCAGCCAATAGATATTGTGGTATCAATCGAAAGATATCATTTTTCTGAATGAAACTATGTAAAATACATTACAATTAAGTTGTAATTTGCTTCCGTAAATTAATTTTTAAACTTCAAATAAATAGCTTGAAACAAATAAAAACAAAACAGTCATAGGTGACTACATTTATTTTAGATAAAAATTGAATAAATCGGAGAATTTTCAAAACTTTAAAATTAGTTTTCTGACCCAAATTACTACTAAATTGTAATGTATGTTACATCGTTTGATTCAGAAAAATGATATCTTTCGATTGAAATTACAATCATTGTTGTCCGGTTGAACACCGAGCAGCAGTACGCAAAAAACTGATTTCCCATGTTAATCTCCTATGTACACCTTTAAGACAGACACATGGTATGATCCCGATCGTATTCAACCAACAAATTATGTACAAAAAACCTAATACATGCGGATGAGAATAAGAAGGACCGCTTGCAATGGTGTCCGAGGAATAAGTGGTTAGGTATGATTTGTTGCGTGAACGAATAATTTCGAATGTAATGAATAGACGAGGATGTGGAAAAGGAAATCAGCACTACTTCAATCAAAACTAATTGGAGTAACAATGTTTATTTGAATAAAAAACGAAATGATAAAAGAACAATTGCAATAGAATTAATAGAAACAAGACAACTAACATAATGGGGCCATATGATAAGTATGGATGAATCGAAACCGATGCAGCAAATTTAGATGACGAACTCGAACGATAAGAGGAATTGTGCTAGACTTAAAGGCACCTAGAATACCATCAATAAGACCCTAAAAAAAGGGACGTTACACTACAGGATGAATAAGAAATCATGGTAGAAGGGTTCTTGCATATATATTACAATAATTCTAGTGTGAATGTTGAATGTGAAATGTTAGAAATGAAAACACTGGCGAGCGCATTTCTTGAAGCGTCTGTGGAAACCCTATTCCGAGAGAGGGTTTCATCAAGAACGAACAGTAATTAAAATTCTTAAAAACAATCCGAAGGGAGCATCATTTGACTTTCAAATTAAATATATTTTCAATGAAGTGTCTTTAGTGTGGATTAATATCTCCGAATTATGATTCATTATTTTTCGTCAAAACGGAAATGCAGATTTTCTTAAAAGTGGAATTAAATTTTAATTTTTAATTAAAACGACTTTTAATTATGACAACGCTGTGGAAGAAATTTCGAATGAAGATCTGACGCAGAATTTGTGACGCATTTTAGGAATTTTATTCGCTTGTTTCTGGAGGTAAATTAGAATTTTTACTTTAACGGTAATATAAAACAAATAAGTTTGAAATATTCCAGGTATTTTATATAAACAAAATTAAAAATACGCAAAGGTTCATTGGGATGAAAAATTAAATATACAAGTTGTCCATTACGAGCGAATTAATAAATAAATCGCGTTGGAAAACGAGGTGTACCGCTGTCACTAGCATTAAAAATCAATCAATTCAACCACACTCAATTTACAAAAACCGAGAGACAACCGCTAAAAAAACCATTCCACGCGACGTAGCTACAACAATGACTTGCGTCAGGGATGTCACCAAATCGATACCAACATAAGCCCAGTGGGCCATCAAAAATTACTAAACCGACGATCGGGTTGCCGTTAATATTCTATGGTCTGACATGTAAATGCTGTTTTGGAAATTAATTTGCAATTTGAATATTGCAGGCTAACATGGGCCGGCCACTTCCACACGTCAACTGTTGAAGGCTTCCGGACCGGAACTAACAGCCGAGCATCGACATTCACAATAACCGAACTCTGCGGTGTCAAATTTGAGCGAGAATTTGCGAACTTGTGTTTATGCTCAGAATACATGCGTAACGGAATTATCTAGTTATGCTCTAATTATGCAAGATTAACCATCATTTGTACCACTGAAATATAGTTATTCTGGAACGCTTAATTCTAAGTCTATGACAGATATACTTCATTTGAGAATGGGAGAATAAAATCAAAACTTATAAAGAATATTATTGATTTTTTAAAATATATTTTTCTACTCCTATATAAATATATCCCCATTATTTAAATTTTTTCCGATGAATTATAGAACCCAAAAGTCACGACAGTGAATAATGTTTCATAATTCACTCTACTCGACCAATCACAGAGCCTGAAATCCATAATTCACGGTTATTTCAAAGACGTGATTTGGATCACCAAGCAACGGTCGTCTGATAGTTGACATGTGGTCAGTTGTCATTGTGTATTTTTATGTTGAAATTTTTCAACGTGTGTTTTCAAAAGTGATTTCTGAATTTAGAGGAGCAGAAGAAGTATTGTATTATATTCGGGATTATGGTTATTATTCCCTTGAATGATTTGCAACATTCGTCTACAGCTCGTGACGGTAATTTTATCTTCGTGAATAATGACTATCATAATCACTTATATTATCGTTGAACAAACAATTATTATTGCCGCAAATAAAAATTTATCGAAAAAATCAGGTCTTGTGATATTACCCCCGATAAAATCCCGTTACCCTGATAAAACCCCATGATAGATTTTAACCAATCATAATGCAAAACATTTGAAAATTCAACCAATGGGAACAGTATTATGCTGATAAAATCCCGTTAACCGGGTTAACCTTATAATTTGCTCTTAAGCAAAACCAGACAATCAAACTGACATTAGGTAAAACCTCTCCTACTAAGGAGTCCAGATTTACCAAGCAGTTTTCTTTCAAGTTGATTGCTAAGCAAAAAGAAATCGTGCTAAATAAAAATTTATTGATAAAAATCAAAAGGTCTTGTGATACTACCGACTTGTCTATATAAAAACGTTTTTGGAGAAACAAATAAAATAAATAACTCTGATAAACCAGCTTCCTTCTCGGTGGCGATACACTGAACAATTCGTCTAAAATCTCGCGATTACTTGAGTTAGTAGCCTCATCAGAGACAAAGCCTTTAATATCCAGCATCAGCAACAACTCTGCGTACATGAGAGACAGCGACAGCCAAAGACACTCGCGGTGTTCAGTATTCACGAACGAAGCCGCGGTGTAAACTTTGCGGTAAGTGTAATTCAACGTCCCCTGCTCGCGCCCCAGCCACCAGGTGATTCATAATACTTCACGGAGAAGTTAGGCGAAGTAGAGAAGTACACGGACGGGGCTTTCTGCCGGGATAGTTGCGAGGTGTTAGCAACTTCAGAAAGACTTGTTTTAAGATGATTACGCTGGAAATTGTTGCCCTGAGATAATTGTTTATTTCGAAGCAAAAATCACAGTGTGTAAATCTATGAAATATAATAATACTGGAACACAAACTGATGTTCAAAATGGGCCAACTGTTTTGTTGAAAATTGATAAGAAAGTAGCATTCAATCATTTTGAAATAAAATGAAGAATGTCTTAAAGGATTATATTAGTTGCTGTTTAATCCACGGATTGTATGTTGAATTGAACAATTTATAATTACAGTTTTATGTGAACTTAATGTAGTTTTAATGTAACACGGAATATAAAAGTTAAATTCAATAGTGTAAGGCAAAAATAAAATAACAATTCTGTTGTTGTTGGAGCGATGGTAAGTTTATGAGTAGCACCTAAATTATAAAGTTTGTACTAAAGTAGTAAAGTAGTTTAGTTCAAATAAACTCCTAAAGAAAAACTACACTTTATTCAATCGCAGTTTCTAATCAATCGATGTGTCGGTATTTGCGTTTAAGTTTCTGAACCAATTCTATTATATGGTTGGTAATTTTTAAGATGGAGTGGAATCAATAGAAGACCGTTGTTTTTATTCACACGTCTACTTAAACAAATTGGATTTGCCTCTACGATTTCCATACCACTTAAAATAAAACTACAGTGCACTTGTTTTACATGCAACCAACAATAAATTGATTACAACAATTAATTGATTACAACTATGAAAATATTGTTTTGATACAGCAACAATTGTCTGCGAGCGATTTTGGCACGTCTGCCCATATCAATATAGAAATGAAGATAAACCCGGAAGTCACGTGCTATGGGGACGAAAGGGGTGAAGGGTTGGAAGTGTTATCTTGGCCGCGAAGTGGGAAGTGGCTCTCATAAAAGTGCGGATATGCACTTCGGATTATCACCATTTCACGGCTAACACACATTGCACCCGTCTCATATAATATACAGAAGATCTACAGTGCTTCTCAAAAACCTGAGAATACCTTTCATTCTTTCTAAAGTTCAGCGAATCACTTTAAAGTATATTGAACTAAAAATGTTATTGTTGTGATGGTTGAAACTTAGAGGCAATTGAGATGAAGCGTAAATTATGTAGGAAAAGATTTAAATCTATTATTGAATGTCGATATATGTAAAGTGTTGGTGTTTGACAAGAATGATTTGATGACTGCAATATGAGATTGGAACAAGTGAATTTGGGTATAATATATTCGCGGGATGGACGTATTGACCGGGAGATTTAAAGACGGATTTTCTCCAAACGTTAATATACGAGTATCTAGAGATGCAGTTAAAATATGACAATATAAAATATTTAAATATACTTGGATGTTACAGGCTGACCACTTGTTCACTTTAAATGTAGTTCTGGCCGTACAAGAATTTTTAGTTACATTAGTATTCTAGTATGATTTTGACTGCGCAAAATGAATTGGTCACGAATCAAGTACCACGGTATTTAAGGTCCTCCTAGGACTATCGTTCCATAAGAAGAAGAAATGTTGACTACATTGGGTGTGGATGAAGAAGCATGAACAACATGTAACTGCTGTGGAAATGAGGTATTGGAAAGGAGAGTGATCCTGCTTATTAGAAAAGGTAACTATAACAAACCGTCAACCATTACTGGCGTAACCTCATCCCTCATCAACTGACAGACTATCCTGAATCTACCTTAGTACCACTTCTTTATATACAACCAACGGAGAATAAGAAAAGTACGCACAATTATACATAATAGATACAATACAGTAAAATAAGTGAACGAACATTGCAAATAACAAAAAGTGAGATATTTGAGATGGTTTGGCCATGTCGAAAGACTGGTGAAACTAATATATATGGGTGAAAGATTATTTGGACGTCCGAGGAATACGTGGTGTTAGGTACGATTGATGGTTTGTTACTTCAACGAAGAGGAGATTGATTGTTGGTTGGTTGTTTAAAGGTTCATGCTACTCCACTGAGTGGATCATAGTGTGATGCTATGTATATGAATCTGAAAGGATTCACACAACATTTGTTATGATTCAGGGATGAAAATAAACATGCAACTAAAAAGGCAAACACCAAATACTAATTCGTCATGTTCACTTTACGTATACAAGGGGTTTCAAATCTTGGCAATCAACCTGTATAGGCTTCCTTACAAATACATAAATCCTGATAGATGAATTGTCCCGGTACAGAGTTATTTCTGGCGATTGTTTGAGAAGCGCCGGTCGCTCACAAGGCGTTATAAAACCAGCAGCAGGATTCCAGGCACGAACTGACACATTTCGAACGCTCGGTGGCTCGGTAACTCGATGGTGGTGGCTGCGGCGATGGTTCACAGCCCACTCTTTTACTTTTGCTCGCAGTTCACAGTTCGCGGTTCTTTGTTTTATACGTCTGTTCGCGTTTTATTGTCCACTGACCTCGCTCGCTTGCAGGAACACAAGCGGGCGACCGCGGCGCTCTACTCGTGTTACCCCAGAAAGAGATGTTGAGTTTACATTTGATTGACCGCGCACACCTTTCACATATTGTTTCACAATGATGCTTATACTATACAATATATTTATTTGTTCGTAACGGAAAACAAATTAAATAAATGATGAAGCATAGTTAGTATACTTGAGTAGTATGTTTTTGAGGGATGGGCGCATTAACCGCGAGATTGAAAAGCAGGAGCAAGGTACTGGATGCTCTGAGTACATTTGCTCGAAAAATGAATGTATCTAGAGAGGCTCGATTGAGTGTTTATAATTATTATTAATGCCTACATTGATGTATGGTTCTGAATGTTGGGTGTGGATGAAGAAGCATGAACGACGTATAACTGCTGTGGAAATAAGGTATGTGAGAGGAGTGTGTTGGTATACGAGATGTTAGAATATTGCTAAAAAAAAGTGGGAGTGGAATGAAAGGATAGTGAAACTAATAAATGAGGAAGAGATTTAGAGTGTGGTTAAAGATGAAGTTAAGAGTGAGGTTGAGATTGAGAGTGAGGTGGTACGGTATGATTGATGGTTTGTTGTATGGATGAATTTTTAGGTACTCTGGGTACATTTACTCAAAACGTGAAGTATCTAGAGATGCTCGATTGAGTGTTTATAGAGGTGTGTTAGTGACTGCACTGATGTTGAGTGTGAATGAAGAAGATGCATGAACGACGTATAACTACTGTGGAAACGATCGTGTTCAGAATACCTTGATGTAAGATGTGTATGAGATTGAGAAGAATCGTGTTAAAAAAAAGAGAAAAAACTTGATATGCAGGTAAGATTAAGGGTGAACGATTGTGTGGTCGTCCGAGGAATAACTATTTAAGTATTATGAATGCAGATGAGACGAAAGATGTAATGGTTATTGCTGAAATCGAACCAGCTACTGTAAGAGTTACGCTTACCTGTAGTATAATACAATTCTTAACTAGAATGGATCTAAAATTGAATGATGGTTTATGAAGGTGGATCAGGTGCGAATAATAATCGCAGCGCTGGCTGGCGTAGTTCATAACGCGTAACGCACTCGCGGATCTTGGTTGGTTGGCGTAACGAGATCCGCATTCGCCAGTGGCGTGCATTTGGGTGGAAGACTCGCGCACAAGGGCCGCGTAATTGGATTAATGCGTACGGCGAAGTGAATTCGATTCAAATTTAATATAATTCAATTATTGCGAAACTCTCATGTGTTAAATTAGTGGCATTTTGCGTTAATTAATTTGAATTATTTACTGAACGTTCGGTATGGTTAACCTTATATTTTTGGTTCGAATTTTGTTGGTTTTCAATTTGGAATGTAAACATTTTTGATCCATAATTCATAGCTTTAAAATTTCAATAATTCCTCTCCTCATTACTGGCGCACATAACACAATACAATTATAAAATATACATAATAAAATTGACACGTTTACATGTTTCTGTCACAGGTCTGTTTTAAAATGTGTGCCCTTGAATCGCTTGAGGAAAATCAGAAAGTTGCAAAGTGTAATATTCGGTGAAAGCAAATATAAAGTATTTTATTCGAAGCCATAAATAAAATTGTCAGCACGTGCGGTCAGGCGTGTCCCACGACATAAAATTTTTAATAAAACGCAAGAATATCTGCTCGGTTAGGTCTTAATTTCCTAATGAAAACTTTTATAATTTCGCGAGATGAAATATGGCAGTGCGGACTCCAAATTGTACTTAATTAAGATGGCGGACGCGAAGTTTTCAGAGGCGAGTTGCTATTGTCGTTTCCGCGAGACATCTCGTGGCCTTCCACCGAATTAATTTTTTTATCTCCTGCTACTGCTAGATTAAGATTTTTAAGACGATTAACCATGCTCGCGATTTCAAATTTTTCTGCTCAACATTTGTGACTTGCTAGAATTGCTTTATTAATGTTTTACGAACATTTTGCCAAATTAAAAACTTTCACAATTGATTCTGTTACACAAATTCCGTTAATTATAAGTGCATAGAACAAGACAATAAGTTTCAGTATTTTCAAATTGACATACATGAAAGAATAGATGAAACGGAAAGAATTTTTCATACAATGACATACAGCTTCATAGGGCAAAACGAAAGCAGTTACAGTATATAATACTACATGCAGATCTACATGAATGTATGGTTGCGAATTATGGGTTTTGTCTCAAAGAATAAGAAATAAAATTCAGGCACAGGAAAAGAAATATGTAAGAAAAGTACAAAGAGTAACAATGTTGAACAGAATTAGAAACAAAATAATAAGAAAAGAATTGCAATATACTTTATAGAAACAAGACAACTAGCATGGAGGGGCCATATGACAGGAATGAATAAATCCAGACCGGTCCGGCAAATTTGGATGACAAACTGGAACGAAAAAAGGGATAGAGGAAAACCAAAAGACACCTGTGATACCACAATCATCAACCCGGCCCTGAAGAAGAGGAAAACGAAGATCTATATTGACATACGGTTGCGAGTCATGAGTAATATGAATGAAAAACAAAATTCAAACGATGGAAATGAAATAGGTATCTAAGAGAAGTTCAAGGACGTAAATGTATTAGGGGATGTGGCGGGGGGAATGAAAGTTATAGGTATTGTCTTAAATGGAAAGGGATATTTTTATTATTGGAATGGATAACCCGAATTATTCTCTTTTCAACGATACAACATATCCCTATACCTCAAATTAAAATTTAGGTCACAAAGTTCAAAAAAATATTAACATTTTTAATATGGACAATATAACTTTAGGTAGACCGTTGGACAAAACAAGTTATTGTTTTTCCTATTGATATTCCTGTCAACAATAACTTTACATCGACAACATTTCAACATTTGTTGACAAATTGATGCCAGGAGTATCAATAATGAAAACAATAACTTGTTTTGTTCAACGGCCTACCTAAAGTTACATTTTCCATATTAAAATTGGTAATTTTTCTTTGAACTTTGTGCCCTTAAACCTGACACTACCTTTCCATTTAAGAAAATGTAACTTTCATTCCCATACTCACCGTACAATTACGTCCCCTCCTTTCTGTATAAGTTTGTGTAATTATTTTTCTCTAAAGTTATTAGTTATCTAGCAAAACTGATGGGTTGCTTTAAATAATAAGAGAGCAATAGACTTTATAGAAACAAGACAACAAGCATGGTAGAGCCACATGATAAGAATGAATGAATCGAGACCGGTGAGGTAAATTTGGATGATAAACTTGTAGGAAAAGAGGAATCGTGGAAGACCAAAAAACACCTAGGATCCATCATCAACAAGACTCAAAAAAAGAGGAACGTTACACTGCAGGATGTATGAAGGATGGAGATGGCTAAAAGCATTGGGCAAAATTTCAGGAATATGTGCGCGACTAAATTAATCGTCATAAAATAACATTTTGAAAAGTTGTTAAACGTATAATACGGTAATTACAATCAAAATTGTGTCAATAGTGCTCACAAATGCAAAGTGAAATCATCAACTGTATTTGAATAATTAATATCATTTGTTGAATTCGTGGAAATTAAATTATTCGCGAGATAACTGTGGCATCTATCACTTGATAATCAGTTTACCAATAATGGTAATTACCCATTTCACACGTTGCCTGCGGTATTTTGAGGTCCATTATAAAAATGCGACAACATCGTAATTGTTACCCTAATGTAACAGATGCATCCTATTGATATGCATATGTCCTGTAAACCTTTCCTGTATTTATTTATTATTTACCTCTGATTACAAACGAACCTAGAACCCTTATTATCCATCAACAGCTTTTGATATACATATCAATAGAAGTTTTTTCCGAACGAAAAAACTAAAAAAAATGTAACCAGTTGACCCTATTCAGGATTCATTACCTGCTAGGGCGATTTTTTGCTGTTAACAAAAGCCTGTCGCCAAGCCAAGCTAGCTTGATATCTGTGTACGCATGCGCATCATTGTAATTTCAAATGAACCAGTTCAAAGCACTGAATGTAAGTACCATAAAGAGTGCATTTAAAATAGCGAGCTCGTTAAATGTGGTGTGAAATGAATAACATTGACACCTGCCCCTTAGAGCGGCCCTGATACCGCTCCGTGCTTCAGGATAATGATCTGGATTCGCAGAACCGTACTCGGAATAATTAATGCCAGTATTGACAAAATCATCCGCAACAATAAATAATCCGGTTAGGTTCAAACAGCAAAAAATTAAAATGACAAGAAACACAAAAACAAACGACAAAAATTAAATTAATCGAGCACAATTTTAAACGTCGCTATCACGGAAACGAGAGAGAAAACAAGAACAATGACAGAGTAAACAACGTAAAGTAACGCCATCATATTGCGAGCGAGGAGTCCGTAAAAACTACGCTAGCATTTACCCTCGAACAATGTTGAAACATTAAGGATTATTTACAAAATCCTGAACGAGTGAAAAGTGCTTCTGTAGGTTAAAATCCTGCTGTCGTTTTTAAAGGACAAAAAACGGAAGCGACTGTAACACTAGTGCTGTTTAATTATTAATACGATATACTCTTTTTAATCATTCATGTAGTACCAACAGCTTGCTTAAAATAATTAATTTTAGAATCGTGTTAATATCATACAAAAATCTACCGCTCGCCGTATTGGAATTGTAATAAAAATACTATGTGATTTAATGTAATAAATAAATAAATTTTGTATCAAGCAATACCCCAAGAAGCACCTATTCCTATTTAAAACGTAGCTTTCAATTATCACAAAGTCTAACATCTCCTAAAAATACAAATATTACTTTTAAAATATTTCACACGACACATATTTTGACACTTTATAATTATTTGACAGGTTTGACACATCTTGACATAGATATTAAAAATGTTTTAGTTTTTGTTCCCATTGTAACTAAGATTATAGAAATATATTTAAGAATATATTTACCAGTGACAACAAATACACAATTTCAGATTTCACGAAATATGACTAAAAATTGGCATATACTTTTATTGTATTTCTATATAGAATAAATCCTAAGAAACTCAATGCTGTAGAGCGCATCGTCATATCTCCTAAATTTCTAGAGATATGACAATTTTCGATGTTTTTCGAAATGCCAATTTGAGTGACTGCAACTCAAAATCTATTAAAGATATTGAAAAATAGACTCAGTTCTGTGCGTTTCATGCATTTTATTACAAATTAGCAAATTTTGAAAATTTTGAAATTTTTCGATTTTTTCCCCCAAGTTTCGATAGGCGATAACTCGAAAAATATAAAAGATACAGACTCACAGACTGGACCATTCGATTCAGCTCGTCAAAATACATAAGTATGTAAAATTTCATTAAAATTACTTTATGCGCTAAAGAGTTAGAGCAAAAAGTGTAAAAATGACGTTTTTTGTCCAAAAAGTCAATAGGTACCCCTTGGCGTTAGGCCTGCAAAAGGCCATTTTCAGACTTTTTGCTCTAAAATTTCAATCCACAATCCAATTGTTCTGAAATTTTTAGGGTTCATGTATTTCGATGAGCCGAATCCAATGGTTTAGTCTGCAAGTTCGTATCTCGTTTATTATTTGAGATATCGCTGATCGAAATTTTGAGAAAAAAATCTCGTCAGCGATTTTTTTCGTGATTCCAATACTTCCTTATACTTTGTATAAGTAAAAAGGAAAATTGTTGAACTCAATTTATTTATATTTTAAATTGTTATTTACAAAAATACTTTTATTAATAATAACAACTGAAATAATAACAAATAAACAAAAATCACTAACATATAGATTTCATTTGGCCCAAAGGTATTGGCTGGTACCATGAACACTGTTTCTGAATCTGAAGCCAACAAAATATAGCAAAATGTTTTAAATAAAAATTGTAAATAGTATTATGTTACGTCTTTTTGATTGAAATTAAATTTACTATATCTCATTTATTTACTTAGATATTCCTAAAAACCCTGATAGGCCTTCAAATAATCTACCACTTACTGTTGATGAATTGTTCCTAAAATCTAATCAATTCATAACATAAACATAATACCTCCCTTACATATATGTATGTGCGGGAGATAAAAATGATAGAATCTAACAAATAAATATGGTAAATTAAACAATTTTCCTTCATATGATTTTAACTGGACCAAATGCTGTGATTCTGAAATTATAAATGTAGTTAGTAGGACGTGGCGGTAAAATTTTGTTTGAAAGGTACTGAAATGTGTTGAAAATGTGAATATTTTAAAGTAAATCAAGCATTAATTTTGTGGGCATTTTGCAAGAAGCAGCATTCTTAGGTGTTATTATTATTCAAACCCCTATTCCAACACTTCATTTGGCCATAACGTTGATTAGAGTCATGAAAAGTTAGGGGCGCTAGCATAAAGCTGCGAAACGATGACACGGCGACAACAGAATACAAAAATATCGATAAAAACTCGCGGACCTCATTCGGGCTGTTACGGCGACTTCTCAATAAAAATCTCCATCTTTATGGCGTTTTCCATAAAAAATATCTGGGAAAGAACTGAGTTTAAATGTTCGAAACCAAACATTAAGGTTACATGTTTTTATTAGGGCCGTCGGGGGCCGTAAACTTTTGTTTTACGTCGGCGGATTTTTACGCGTAGTGCTACATTACAGGTAACGCAACTACGTACTGTTACGTTATGTCCACATATTTTATTCGGCAGACCTACATATCCCTCATTACAATGTTATTTTGTATTCTTTGTTCTCCACAAATACAAAGCAAAACAAACATTTTATTTATTTATCTCTCTATTTGATCAGTATAAATAATAAATGTTCATAAAAAATTGTTATTCTTTAGTATGATTCATAAATATACCAACGACCAATATAAATATGTACATCGTTCAACAAAATTCATCCCCTCTAAATGAAACCTAAAATTCAAATCATTATGAGGTGTTTTTGAATATTGCAAATTCTCTTTATGTTTTAATAAGTTGAATAAGCTTTCAAATCCCATAGTATTAATGAAAATAGAAGAACTTAAAGGTCAAAAGCGCCGACAGTAAAGCTGGATTTATAGTTTGCATAAAACACAGAAATAATTTTACTTGTTACTAACTTGTAAACACCATTTACCCAAGCCCTCTACTGCCTTTGAAAATGAATCTTTACAAGTTACTAATTGACAGCTGCATTGTAAAAAATTTACAAATTACAAGGTAAAGTGCAAGTTGCCACAGTGATGCTTACATTGCTTATGGGAAATTATTTCAAATAATTTTTGACAGAACAGTTGTAACTGACAGGACTTGGTTAAAATTTTAAATTGATATACACGCAAGGTTTTTACTGCTTCAAGGAGGTGACAGGCTCGCCTATTCGGGTCGCCGGTTATTTTTTTTATTCAGCAGTAAAAACTGTTTTACCTTGCTTGTAATGTAAATAACTATAACATAAAAAAACATAGAACTTCATTTGGGGTTTTATAAATTGCACAGAATGACATACGAACTGACAGAAGAAAACATATACCTGTCTTTGTCTATGTCAGATGTTTTAGAAGGCACAGCACAGACACAGAAAATTGAACATTGTTCAATTCGTGTGCTGTGATAAATTATTCCAGTGTACTATGGAAATTATAAATTGAAGTACACACTTACATATGACCAAAATTTTAGGTTATTCTGTGTTCTATGCAAACTATAAATCTAGCTTGAGTACCGTTACTGGGAATTCTTGTCCTTTGGTAATACATTAATAATAAAAGAAGAAAATATTTTGTAAAACCAATAACTTAATTTGTACTTTGTAAAGTACTGAACAAACGTTTTACTATTTTTATTGTGAAATACGAATGCATCGCGTATGGGCTGGTGGGTGAAATGTTGGCGGCTTCTGGTTTATTCCCCAGGCGGTCGCGATTTTTTGCGCGGGTGTCGTTTTGGGCTAAAGTACTTTCCTCTCTCGCAACTGATGAGAAAAAGTGTGATGATATATTAAGTTAATAATTTGCCAACATAAATATGGTTCATACAAACTTCGGCAGTTTGTATCCTAGCGAAAATTGGAATTCAAACGATGACATCGTTGGGTATAGAGCGAATAAGGTCTAGAATTAGGCGTCTGTGAGTCGAAGCATCGACCTACGACACGGCAAGGTCACAAAATCCACTCAACCGACTTGCTGTCTTTTTCCATCGTGCAGGAAAGGAGGATTGTCTCGCTCGTACACACTTAAGGGGCGTTCGAATATTCTCACGCATACACCCACGCGTTGTGCGTTCATCACCGTCTATTATCCAGGACGGGCTCTAGTGACTCTACGCACGCACTCGCATGACCCTACCCACTCCGCTACTACTACATCTGCTTTTTCATCACCGCACAATGTTACTTTTAAAATACACTAATAAACATAGAAAATACTATGAGATATATAAAAAGATACAAGCAGAAATAGGAGCTTTTAAAATGATAAAAAAAATACTATCCCAGAACCCAGAAACACAGTCAACCAACAATCAGTCTACTCCAAACATTCTTTTCACCTCGTCCACATTCATACATGTTCATCTGGAATCATTCGTTCAAGCAACAAACCATCAATCATACCTAACCACTTATTCCGCGGACCCCAACGCAATCGTTCACCCTCAATTTCACCTGCATATATTAGTGTCATAAACCTTTCATTCGACATTGATTCAAGATGACCATACTGATTTACTACCACTTTCTTAAGAACATTCTTCTCGTTGAAAATGAAGAATTTTTCGACAGGGTTGGATATGTGAGAGGCACAAAATACTCGGGACTATAGGGGTAGATGAAGAAGCATGAACGACGTATAACTGCTGTGGAAATGAGATATTTGAGAGGAGTGTGTGAGTATAAGAAACATGATCGTATCCGAAATATATTGGTGTTGAGAAGAATGAAAGGTAGAAAATACTCGGGACTGCAGTTAAGAATTTATTTAGAGAAAAACCGACGTTTCGCCAAATTATTTGGCTTCTTCAGGGCAATGAATAACTTTTTAGTCATTGCTTTGAAGAAGCCAAATATGTTGTCGAAACGTCGGTTTTTTACTAAATAAATTCTTCTCGACTGCAGTCCCGAGAATTTTCTACCTTTCTTTTTTTCGCAACACCAATATGTTTCTTATACCTACACACTTCTTTCAAATATCTCATTTCCACAGCAGTTATACATCGTTCATGCTTCTTCATCCACACCCAACATTCAGAACCATACATTAAAGTAGACACTAACACAGCCTTATAAGCAATCAATCGAGCATTTCTAGAAACACTCACATTTCAAGCAAATATACCCAGAGCACCCAATACCTTGCACCCTGCAGACACCCGCATTTCAATCTCCTGGTCAATACATCCATACCTCGAAAACGTACTGCCCAAATACTTCTCAAACACCAATACTTTATCTCCATTCAATAACAAATTAAAACCTTTCTTTATTTCATTTAGACTTTATCTCAATTACTCTTCAATTTTACCCAAAACAACAAGATCATTTTTAGCTCAATATATTCTAGAGTGTTTGGCTGATCTTATGAAAGTATGAAACGTATTCTTGGGTTTTTGAGAAACACTGTAGATCTTCTGTATATTATATGAAACGGGTAAAATATAACGTAATTATTAACAGTATCTAACTGTCTGGTAGTGCTCAGTTAAATTTGAGTGCCCGAGTGAAATAATGTGTGTGAATACGGTCCTGTAGGATCCACTAACAAACCAAAAACCCCAGTGAGGCAACTGAAACCCGTGAAAACATCTCGGTCTCGGAAACGAACGACCCTGGCGGCTTGGTTCGCCGGAGTCCGGAGCCATGCAGTCCGGAGCCGGCTCCGGGACCGGAGACAAACAGACCCGCGGGTCTAATTGTCCTGCCCGCCCGCTAAAATAAAAGCCACGCGCAAAAAGTGCTCCCGGCGAACTGTCCCTAAGGATACGCATCAGGGGGGATGCCATACTTAAAATAAACGCACGGCATTGCGAGAAATTATTAATTGAAAGTGTAATAGTTAAGTTTTTTAAGAACATTGTTAATTCATAGTGTAGAATTTAATTAGGTTTTGAAGGACTTTAATAATAATAATGTTTTTTCACGATATGGTAAGAAACCTCATCGTTCTTCTCCCGAAATAGTGAGGAAAATGTGTTGTTCCTCTCTAGAGAGTGTTACCAATATGAATGTTATTTACAAAAAAATATATTATAAAAATTATAAATAAATTCCTAATTTTATTGAATATCCTTATTTTAGTGATACTTTAAATTGGCTTACAATTATGTCATATATTTTTTTTTTCTTATTAAATCACAATTTGACTACTTATTGAAGATATTTAAGATTGGTTCATTGGCATTGCTACACCGCCTTGTGTCTGATAACCTAACTTTTAACGTGTCAGTCTATCAGTTGTGTTCTCAAAGTATATTTTAGGTCCGAGTAAATCGTTTTTAGAGACATGTCGTGAAAAAAATGTTGTGTCCAACACAAGAGGAAAGCTCTTCTTCCACTCTCGTTCTTCGCTGCGCTCATGAGGCAAACTTCGAACTCGAGGGGGAAAAAGAAGCGCTTTCCTCTCTAGTTTGACAAATAACTATTCTTATTTGGCAAAGTTCAGTTCATGGATTAAGTAAGTTTTTTAGGTACAGTTCAGCAAACATGAACCAATTTACCTGCGGATTTGCCTCAGATAACTTTACATTACTAAATATGTAACAGTTGGAATAGGGAGTGCTCTAAGTATTTTTCAATTTGCAAGCAACACAATACCGAAATTTATCACTTAACCCTAACTCTAACGAATGGATTGTAAGACTGTAGGGTGAAAGTAATAAAAGCGCGTGCATGGCACGTGTTTTAAATTGGAAATTCGAGCGATTTGAAGTACGAAATGGATTACAGACGACAGAGAATACAGCGCAATTGCTCAAAGTATTAGTACTAATGCGTTCGAGACTAAAACTTGGGGCGAACAATAAAAGCCACTAACAATGAAAGATTAAGGGTTGCAATCAAATGTGAATTTATAATCGTGTTCGATAGGGATTACAAAACGAATCGTAGAATTCAATCTGTAATTTATTCGTTTGATGAATATTAAAATAACTTTTTGGTCATTAAGAATGAATAGAAAAGAAATCCATCAAAACTTAAAAACAAAAAAATCATAAATCTACGTGGCTGAATAATAAATAATAAGAGAAAAATAAATGTCTAGTTTTACAGAATACATTAATCAACATTATTAATTGCCTTCAATTTATTAGCATAAATTAACAATAATTTCGGATGACAGAATTATCCATATACGTCATTACACACCGTGTAATTACATAGGGAGGGGCCTAATCCCACCAATCCGGAACCAGCAATAGATTTGCAAAAAATCACACACTATTTATCTCGATGAATTACATTTACGCAAAAAACACCTAAAAAATTCAAGTTGTGTTTTAAATTATTGTAAGTGTAGGCAAGCCGAAATATTGGAAAATAATAAGTTAAAATAACACGAGGAAAATCAATAAACTGAAACTAAGAACCGCGCAGCGATATGTGAAATATGAAAAGTGTTTTCCACTTCCAGTAAACAGGCAATGAATGATGTCCTGAAACTTTGGAGTGAAATAAACCGATGTAATGAGAAACAACCTCGCGAAGGAATATTTATGAAAATCGTCGTGTTTGGCAAAGTATTTTGATATGTGGCCAAGTGTACTGCATGAAAACTTTTTAACATATTGTCATCCTAGTTACCATGCTCTAAATGCATTTGGGACCCCTCTGAAGTAGTTAATAAATTTACTACTACCGGGGTTTTTGTGTACATTACACGAGCCAAGTCTTAGACGTGCCAGATTCGTTTAATTAGAGCTGCGAATTGGAAATAACGAAGCAGAGATTCTCGAAGAGCAAGAGAAACAAGTATTTTGACAGAATGAATGAGTATGGAAGAAAAGAAGAACTTGAGAACTTGTCTTCCAAAAAAATAAAGAACAATCTTCAATCAGAAGTTTGCTTCTCTACCCTACGTCCAAAATGTTACAGACATTAGTGTAACTTTTCTTATAACTTTTAAATTACTGTGTTGAAGAGTGTAATAGTATGTTCTACAACAAGTAATGGAATGGCATATATTCCACACGAGGACTACAGTTTGCGAGTGTGGGATATGCCATTCCGTTACCTGTTATAGACTATATTTTCTATAACGAGATTTTGGAAATTATACATAAAATACAAATACAAAACTTTTGAAAACGTCAAAGTCAAATAAATAAAATTAAAACAAACAGACGTAACCATAGTAACTGAACCAAGATACTTTATAATATATCGCATGAATGTGCGGCTCTGATTCGTCGAATTTATTCCATACGCGGCGTATGGAATAATAGTCATTCTAATTCAATTTTTAGTTGTGGTATGCTTAGTTTCCAAAACAGTGTTATAGCAAAGATATTTTCCCACTTCCCTTGAAAATTTCATGTAAATGCGGAAACGGAAAATTGGATAGACTAACAGAAAGACTATAACAAAAATAGCAGAACACAAACGGGTCATTCGTCTTAACCAACCAGAGAAACAAACAAAAATTATAGCAAAACTCTTAAAAGAAACCTATATAAATCTATTAATTAATCAGAAACTTTAATTTATTTACTACGAGTTCTGAAATTATTAATGGAAATCTTAATATCTTTGCCCCATATCTAACATTACAACGTATGCTGAACAGTACAAAGGATATTACCCCATTTCATTCCTCTGGAATTTACAAAATTCCGTTTGAATGTTGAAAATGTTTCATTGAACGATTCCTACAGAATTACAGGAAACAAACGGTCAAGAAGAAAGGACCAACCAAAGAAATATGCTGTGGCTAGTCCATGCCATTGAATAAATTTTGAAGAAACAAATACTATAGCAAGTTCGTAATGTCCCAAAGACAGATTCATAAGAGAAGCTATAAAAATATATACCAATCAAGTTGTACAAGCCATGGTTTCCTTTGTTTTACATTTACAATCATAATTTGTTGTTACTTAGTTTTTCTGATAAAGTATTATGTAGAATTTTAACAAAATTTACGGAACTTAAAACCAAGTTACTTCAACTAACTAGAATTAATATTTCATAAAATCTAATATCTTGATAAAGACAAGTCGGTCAATTTCGTCTTCACCGTCGCTATAACTTAGTAGCAGGGGGTGAAAATGACCGCACCCTGTTCGAGGTTTACAGCCACTGAAACGGCGAACCCCTGCGCTCGCATAAATATCGCAGGAGCCTATGAACGATCGTTTATTGTTTCCTGCTGAGACGACGTCGCCGCCTTTATTAAAAAAATAATAATGGATGTTCATTGCCGATAAAAAACGACATATAATGGAATATATACGACTGTATTCACTTTGGACGCTTTCATTAACGAGAGAAGGCTTCTTCGTAAATTTTGTCTAGCCACAATGGTAGTGGTAAATGTATTATTTAAATTTGGCTATATTTCTACCGCTCAGAAATTTGGGCAACAACAGAAACACACCGTAGAAGATTGAATACTACAAAGTAACTTCAGGTTAAATAAAAGAACGGGAATTAAATTAATAAGGAGTTATCCTAAAAATAGGAGAAGACAGAACAACAAGAAAAGAATGAAGTGCAGTTACCAGCTCTTAAATTACAGTCTCCAAGGATGCTAGTGATAGAGGGTAAGGGGAATTTTATGTGGCGAAAATTTTCGGAATTTATTTTCGAATATTTTTTGGCTGTAAGGTTCGAACCAAGGATCTTATGATCCACAGTCTGATGCGTTACCACGGAGCAATTTACCCCCAAAGCAAGGATATCAAAGAACAAAGGAGAAGGCCAAGCAAAACATGGACAGAAGAAGTATATAAAGTAAAGAAACGGCGTTAAAGGGGAAGAACCAAAAATATCTTTCCAAAGTAATAGAAAAATGAAAGGAAATGTGGAAAGTTTTTTATTTTTTCAAGTGACTTTAGAAGTGAACTTATCAGTCTATTTACAGGATTAAGTTTTTTAGTGAATTAAAGCAACCAAGTGTCAAAAGTTCAGTTATAAAACATAACTGTATTGATTTTGCACTATATGAAATCTATTTAGTTCTCAACTTCTCCACTGTTCCATTATAAGTTTATTATTAATTAAACCCTTGTAACATTAAAAACATATACACAAATGACATTTGATAGACACTTGTCACTTCGCTTAATTGGGAGTGCTGTAAAAGCTGTAATCTGAGGAATTTTAAAGAGAATGTACCCAATATAACAGTTTTACGTGACAAGTCGACTCATATATTTCCCTTACACGTCATTGTGCGAAAGAGATAACTTTTGGTTAGTCGCTTGAAAAAAAAAAACTTCAGAGAGAGAGAGAGATTAGTATATTATGTATCTAGTAGGAAAAATGATATATTCCTGGACGATGGTGTAAATACCATGAGTCCGGGAAGTTTACTTTTCCTACGTGGTACACATACTATTTTTTTTATCGGTTTATATTCAATAATTAGTTATTTTATATTTCATTTATAAATGTCAGACCAAGCAATAGATAAAAATATTTTCACAAGTGTCAAATTTATAAATCGTACGAAAATACTTTGCCAGTGTCCGAAAAAAAATATTCCCGTACTGTTATTTATCGTAACCTAGCAACGACACTAAAATACCGGGGTAATGAACTTTGCGGTTTGAAAACACACCGAAAAGGAGTCAGTTTTCATCCGATCGAAAAAAAAAAAACTTTTAAAGTCACTTCATCGTGTTATTAAGACAACATTCAGTCTCGTAACCGTAAGTGTAGAAAGGATTTAGAATTCAGTAAGTAGTAAAGTAGAAAAATGTAGTGGTAAATTAATGTGGCAATGTTAAATTAGTCGAACGTTAGAATTTCAAAACTGGTGAATAAACATAAATTATAGAATTCCCGGTAAAATCGACAAGCATTTGAGAGGAACGCAGGCAGAGCTGCATAATTTAATAAACAATAAATTGAAAAACAAACTCTACATCATAGAGTAAATTGAAACAGAACAAACTGGCAGTATGTAGCTGTTTAAGTTTATAACATCGAAAGGTGCATTTGCTAACCAAGCAATTCACATTATTTGTTTACACTGTTAGCACACGGTGCACAAACACTGCAAATTCGTAATGCGTTGTATTAGCTACAAACTTATTTCAAATGTGCAGTTAATTCTGCAGTTTAATGAATGTTAAATTGGTTAAGTGCCGGTTTGTGATTCGCTGCTAAACTTTGCTATCGTGTACCTTTGCCATGTGTGCTGTTTATGCGTCTCCAGACGTTATGAAGCCAATTTCACAGTACCAACACATGTTAATGAAATCTCCAATCGCTTGCAAACAGTTACATTCTATTCAATTGTTGTATTGCTACACACAGTCCCAGAATCATTACATTTGGACCAGTAAAACTCAATTATATTCTTACGAAGAAATAGTATATTGTGCAATAAATGCAGAAAATTATCTAATTCACGTGAGTTGTGACGGTTTTTAGCACGAGACGAAATCGAGTACGGTATCTCCAAAGTGATATTTTTAAAGCAACCAATAAGTTTTGCTGGCTAACTTTAGAGAAAAAAATTAATATGCAAGCATATACAGCAAGGAGGTGAACATAATTGAATGATTTGAAAAATAAAATTATTAGAAAAATTTGGTGGGAGGGAATTTAAGTAATATTTTCTTAAATGGAAAGGGGTATTTCTTTTTAATGGAATGGATAACCCGACGTATTCCCTTTTCAACGATATAGCATGTTCTTATACCTAAATTTAAATTTAAGGTCACAAAGTTCAATAGTATATAGTATAACTAGGGCTGAAAGTTTGATATTTCACACGAGTATACTTTTCTGACGACCACAATTTGTTGAATTGGCAACTGTCAAAATATTTAATAATTTTTTTTAGGTTAGTTCGCTCAGTTATCGCAGCGTGTGATGAAACTATATCACACAGTTGCGGACGCATCTGATTGGCTAACGAGATTTCATATCACACAGCATTGTTAGTGATAAGCAATGACCAACTTTCAGTAATAGTTTTGCTTGCGAATTTATGTACTTTTCGTAGTGATCGTCGAAAAAAAGCATTATCATCTTTTAGATGGAAAATAAAACTTCATGGAAGGCTGTTAAACAAAACAAATTATTATTTTTTTCTTGATACTTCTGTCAACAATGGCTTTGCATTGACAAAAAATTGTTGACAGGGGTATCAATAAAAGAAACAGCTTACTTGAAGTTCTATTTTCCATCATAAAGATATTAAAGTTTTTTAAATTTTATGGCCTTAATTTTAATTTTAGGTACAGGAACATGTAGATCAAAAGGGAATATCCATTCTAATTTAAAGAAGTACCCCTTTCCATTAAGGAAAAGTAATTTTAATTTCCCCTGCCACATCCCCTAACAATTATATTTTGTCCCACTCTTTGCTGTATAAGCCTACGTATTTATTTTTTTCTAAACTTATTAGTTAGCCAAGAAATCTGATTGGTTGTAAATACATTAATGACAGAAAAATGGATATTGCATCTTAAATGAAGCTCATGGTATTTCTTTCATGTGAGGAAAAACGAACAGATTTTGAATTTCTGTAAAATTATTTTCTCTGTATAGTATGGAATAGAAGTATGGAAATACTGGGTTTCAATATCAATCTATTTGCAAAATCCCGCCCCAATGACACAAGTTTCGATACCGCAAAACGGGTCAATATACAACATGTGAAATGGCATTTTTCTTGTTCTGTTTCATGTTGAACGATGTGTATCTATAATATTGAATACATTTCCTTCATACCGCGTTCTATTTTGCTGCGCTTTTTTGTTCCCATTGCTGTTTTCAAATGCAACACGTTTTGTGTACATGTAGCATTGTATGAAATGCAGTTGTGTGAATTTAAAATGTTGCATTTAGATAAGCATTATTTCATTTATTTTTTTAAAGAAACTATGCGGAGATATTGCTACAGGGTTATGGTAAAATGTATCTGTGAAATTTTAGTTGTGAATACGGAAAAATTGTTGTAGTAGAACTAATTATTGCAATTATAGAACGTATTACTGAACCATTAATGTAAATAGTAGAAAATTACTTCCTAGTGTCGACGCTCTTTGAAATTATAAATACCTCAAGTAATTACAACTAAATTAACCGAGAACCGTTCAATTTTACGAAGCTACTGAAATGTGACATTCACAGATGATGTTAGGCTAAAGTCCTCACTCTGAAATATATAGCAAATTTGACTCCTATATAAATATATCAGGGCAGTGAAGTTGTAAAAAATAAACAATAAATATATATTTGAAATTTAAAGTATTATATTAATCAATTTAAATAACAGCTAGACTAAAACTTGAACTCTGGTGAAAAATAATATAACAATGGTAATAAATAATAAAACAAACAAATAATATGGGGTAAATAGCTCCGTGGTAACGTGTCGGACTGTGGATCGTGAGATTCTCAGTTCGAATCCCACTGCCGACAGTTACAAATTTAAATTTACCCCTGTGGTTCCCCCTCCACTAACATCTTTGGGGGCTATGAGTTGACGGCTGGTAACCGCACTTCATACGAAAAAATATATCACTTACCGAGATCTGCGTAAGCAGAGTGCCACACCCGTAATGGGTAAAAGGCGTGATGATGATATATTTATTTATTATAACAAATAATACTATAGTGATTAAAAAATAATTTCTGGTCGAAGAGCCATGTAGCAGTATTCTAGATTTAAGAATACGTAATTGCTACAAATACATACAGAAAGTATACATATAATCTGAACTTCAGTCGCCATGAAATTTAAATTTTCTCAAAAAATTCCCAAAGAAGTATTCGGAAAGAATTGATGCGTATCACCCACCCATTTTGGGCTCCACGGTTGGTAGTTTTTCGTCACAATCACTAAACACAAACAAACACACACACACAGATATCTCGTCCGCCATGTTTCGTCGTGGAGTGAATAATTTGGCCACTCCTTAAAAGCGACTTGGAGTCACATCCAACGGATTAGTTTATCTGTGATCTAGTAGGCGACGGGACCCACAAATTTAATCAAGTAATTTCAAAGTCATCGCAAGCAAGATGGCGGCCGCCGGAAGCCGCCGAGTGCGTATGTGTGCGTGGAGATAAGATGATGTGATGGCGGAATTACATACGGATTTGTTGTGTTTTCAGACGTATTTAGTTATTTAGATTGTTGTCTTACGCAGTTGATGGCTGTCACGACATGAAATTTCGTAAAAATTGTCGAGATAATCATGGTAATTCCCTGGTGAAAGCTGTCTTAAAATATCTACTTATAAAGTTATAAAAGTTATTAAATTATTTTTGGAATAACTGTACTAACAATGTTGATGCAGTTGGTGGCAAAGTGACCTTTTGTATCGAAAGGCTAATGAGCAAAGAATTTAATTTTTTCTACGACCACTTAAAAATCTGCTCATTGTATGTTTATTGTTGCTAGGGATATGAGGTATATTGCAAGCACCTTACGAAACAAATTTGTTTTGTGAGTATTTCAATAAAGGACATTTCATTTCAGTACATATGCCATTACTAGGATACTTATTTAGAATTGTCAAATATTGGAATGGAGAAAGCGGGACAAATTCATTATTAAAATTAAATTAAATAGGAAATGATATCGTGGTCGTAGAAAAAGTATAGTGTACAACTCGTATGGAATGTACATTTCATACCTAGTATGATTTGTAGGATATGAGTACCATTCCATGCTCGTTGTACAATATATTATTTTCTACGACCACTTATGCCTATGGCACACTGGCCGATGAGCGTCGATGAGCATCGATGCTCATTGATGAAACAACAGAACGAACCCGTCATCGACGAAAAATAGAGGCTCCTCTATTTTTCATCGATGAGCATCGAGGAAACAAACGGGTCTCATTTCAGACGTATCTTTGTGTCTCATTTCATGTTAACATTTTTTGTCACAGAGAAATTCCCTGTATTCGTCATTGAAGACATTAAAAATTTTGAAAGGTGGGTTCGTTCTGGTGTTTCATCAATGAGCTCATTGATGCTCATCGACGCTCATCGACCAGTGTGCCATAGGCATTAGAAATCTGCTCATTCTATGTTTGTTGTTGCTAGGGATATGAAATACATTGCAAACAACGTGCGATAAGAATTTGTTTTGTGAGTATTTACATAGGTCATTGCATTTCAGTACAGGTGCCATTGCTAGGATACTTATTTAGAATTGTCAAATATTGGAATGGTGAAAGAAGGACAAATTCATTATTAAAATTAAATTAATTAGGAAAAGATATCGTGGCCGAAAAAGTATAGTGTACAACTCGCATGGAATGGACATTGTTGTACAATATGCTATCACTCAGAATTTATTAAATAATTCTTCTACCTAAAGATGATCACTGCTTTTCGAACACTTTGTATATCTATTAAGTAATATAAAAATTAAAATTCTGTGAAATTTCATAGGGGATTTTTAACTCCGCGATTTAAGGCACAGTAGACTAACGCGCTACATCCTATAGGAACTGGGTTTGAATTCCTGCTTCTGCTACGAAAACTATCAATTTTACTAACAACAACAATTACAGTAGTAACCAATACAATAAAAGATTTGCGAATTTCTATCTAAGCAAACCATTCCATAATACCAATAATCTAATATTCCTACGTCGTAGTATTTGTAATAATTATTGTGGATTATGTGTATTGAGTATTGGCAAAATGTGATTTACCACATACTCGATACAATTTATATTTAGCAATGCTCCAATAAAATAATATCTGTGCCACTTACATTTGTAGACATCACAGGAAAAGATCTCTGATGCTCAGGAACCAGTCTGGACATTGCGCACCATCAGGAAATGGTCGCTATCACTCCTATACAAAACACTCACTCACGGGCAAAACACCAATTAACAAAATACGATATATTATGATGAGATGCACTAAATTAAAACACTCCAAAAGAATCCCCGTGATCTTAAACCGCGATTTTACATATTTCCGCGATCTAATCTTGAAGGATACCACTATTAAACGACAGAATTATCGGAAGCAATTGTCATTGACAATGAACGCGAACTTCTCACTGACGTTATTAGTAAGATGGCGGAGCTGTGCTAGTTCTAACCAATAATTAGTTGTAATTAATACAGTATAAAAAGGTAGTGTGCCAAATTTTGTATTAGGTTTAAATGAAAAAAAGAGTTTAGAACTAGATTTTTCGACAAAATTCTTAATTTGAAATAACTAACCATGCTATCCCCTTAATTTGACCCTGCAGATTCCGAATTTGAAGTTTATATTGCACATAATCTAATATTATGCACAGTAAAATAGATTTTATCTATAAACACATTATTCTATTATTACTGCAGTAGTCTGACAACTCTCAGTGAGGTAATTTGATGCGTTTCTGTCTATTATCTCACTCGTTCGCTCTACATTACTCTATGGAAAAGCAATTACCAGGCTGTTTTCAAAATTGTCATAGTAACAAACAAATTTGATATTTTCTGCTCCTTTAATTTTGAGTAAATAAATTGCAAATGTTGGACACATAAGAAATTTAATTAGCAGAATTCGTTGTTTAAATAGATTAATTCTCTTTCCGTCACGTGAGCAAAGCGAGTCTTGTATTATGACAGAAACACATGTTGATAAAGACTTACTATAGAGCCTAATATACAATGTTCATTTAAGTACTTATATTATTAATTGGATTTAATCCTTTCAGCGTGGCAAAGTGTTTCGGGTGTTACATTATACGTGACTGCCAATTATAGAATTTCAATATTTGATCATGAATACGTTAACTGTAACGGAAGTAAGTCTAAATTAAATCGTGGTGACCGGAAATTCAACATGTAATAATGAAATAAAATATATCATCACACTATTTACCATTTTTTGGGTGTGGCACTCTGCTCGAAGCAGATCTCGGTATTATGACATATTTTTGCGCGTGAAGTGCGGTTACCAGCCGTCAAATCACATCAGTGTAACAATTCACTTATTTAAAATTGTAGATGGGATCACAAATGAAAATTGTCGAAAAAATGTCGATGAGGTCACTAGTGAAAAATGTTAGTATAATTCTTTTTATTTGATGGACAATTTTAAATCTATTGGACCATTTTTTGATAGATGATATAAAAGTTGAATTGTCATATATAATTCTATTAGTGTCTACATAACTAATTACACGGATGGTATTCGGAGGACAATTCAACGAGTCAAAATGTATTCTTACTTTAAACTGAGTTGCAAATAGATGCACTTCCATAGCAACAGTGTAACAATTCAATTGTTTAAAATTGTCGATGGCATCACTAGTGAAAAATGTCAATTCTTTTCAATTAGTGGAAAATTATAAATTCTGAAAATATGTTGGACTAATTTTGATAGATGACATATGAGTCATAAAAGTCTTACCTTTTTAGTTGTTTCGGTAGCTGGTAGTTCTGGTAGATGGGGTAGATTCTCGGGGCGTGGGCTGTGGAGGAATTAAAGTTGGAGCTGTGGGAAAATGAAAGGCGGGAGTAAATGTTCTTCCTATATTTATTTACGTACTCAGAATTATTTATAAAATATATTACACAAGGTCGATTTATCTACACTGTACAAGGGTGGCTCACATTCTTTCCCTGCCTAACAAGTCGTCGAGTCAATAAATAATAGTTTACAGTACATACAAAAGGATAAAGACACAACTATAAACGAAATCAATTTGATATAGCACCAGTCGCGACTAACAATATATAAAACACTATGGACTCATCTCATTTATAGTTCACACGTGTTCAAAGTTACACATTGAATAATTTACACATTGATTTATATAAAACACTATGCACAAGTCACTTTCGTCCAAGTCAGGAGACACTCAGCAACTAAAACTTTAACAAACAAACAAATCAACAACAGAATCGAGTCAATCACAGTCTGAGATTACGCCTAGCGGGAATTAGTTCGCGAGACACTTCACTAGCACTGAGAACACCGCCAGCAGCACGGCGGCGAGGCTCCCTCGTGGCGGGGCCCCACTGAGGCTCAGCGGCTCCTCGTGAGACGTGCTGGACGAGCGCGAGACTTTGCTCCTGGCTGCGCCCTCGATGTGGTTGGAGTCCAGCTCGTGCAGAGGCCCTCCCCAACCAGAACCTGGACCCGGCTCGGTGGAAAAGCGACTGCGATGACTTTGGACACCGCATTGTTCTTTTCGCGGGCGGTATGGTCGCGTTATGTTTGGGTAGTGCGCTTCTATTGAGTCCGTGCCCTGCAAAAACGAATTTATATCAAAATGTTGCCCCCATTTTATTAATAGTACTAAATAATGGCGTAATTCACGAAAGTGACAAAATGGCAAATAAGTCATATACATATGTTTGGGATAAGTAATAACTTTGTTAAAGAGAAAATAAAACATAGTTTTGTTATAACGGATAGTATAATATTTCATTTATATTTATTCTGTCTACAGCAAGCAAAATCCGCGATTTTACTATCGAAAGAAGAGAAGTTCAAAATAGATTCATCGCACTCTTCAGGATTTTCCTGGTTCAGAATAAATTCCAATCGTTTCAAATGTTCGTTTGATGCTGAGTTTTATATTTTAATATTTATTTTTTGAATGGCATTGACTGCGCATGTCACAGATTTGAATTTCGTGCGAAACATTTTGTTAATTTATAGATATTATATTCTATGTTCCGTTGAAATAAATGCAAAAACACCTTAGATAAAATGCTATAAAAATTTAACCATTTTTTTAAAAGGATCTAATAAAACTATGGCTCCTAGTTAAACAAACTATAAAGATTCCAAATATTAAATCCGTTTTGAATTATCTTTATTTGTTGTAAAAATACAAATTCCGAAATTTGGTCAATTTTAGAATTTTTCTGTCAACTTTAATTGTCTTCAAAATTTTTATTTCTCGGCAGTTTATAATAAAACTGTAAATCTACGATAAATGAAGTAGGAAAAGGATTAAATATGTTATTGATTATTGGTGTTTGCGATGAACACCCGCTATGATCGGGCCTGTGTAAATGATAGCTGCATTAAGAGTGAGAAAGCGATAGAGCACTGAAATTTAATAACGAGAAAAGTTATCGAAGGTATAAACGGCACACTGACACGGAATCTGCCCCAAATCAACGTCAAAATTAATAACTACATTCCGTTAAAACATACAATTTTAAAACCGCACAAACTACTTTAATCAGCGTCAAATCAGGTTCAACGAACGTATCAGCTAAGAGAGTCATTTCGGAGCAACTAGCGCAAATGAGAATGGCATCAGTCATGCGAGTTCGTGACACTTCATAAACATGAATTTAATTCCGCTGCACGAGAGCTCGCCAACTTGGAATCGAACAAGGGAATACGAAAGCGCGTTTTTCACTGTTTATAAGGATAATTAAATGGATTGGTGATGGCACAATCGCAGTAGCCTGATGTTTCTATAGTAAATCTGACAAGGAACGCATTCCGAAATGAAGTTAGAATCAGATACGCCACAAACAACAGGACACCAATTAAGTTGATGGAAGTTGACGGAATAGTTGCAAGAACAGTAGCTCATTCACTCTGGACTGGTTGAAGGGTCAAGTTTTCATGGCTAGTGAAAGATATTTATCTTCTTCTTGACATCACACAAACTAGTACGCTCGCTCGAACGAACGACCGAACGATTCTTTCTTGGAATTCATTAATGCTATTACATTTTCTTTTCAAATAAAACACGGTTGACGTCTTGCAGGGAATTAAAAATTTAATTATCTAAAGAGGTTAAGTAAGAAATTATAAACTCACCGGGAGAAGAGTCGATTGCGCTGTCCAGCACAAAGGCCTAAACGACCCTTTCCTTGTTGCGTCCTGGAAACTGTGGAATTGATTTTCCCAATCGTAGGTGACCAAGCGTTCCTCCAAGGTCATGCCCGCCAGGTCAGGCGGCGCTGAAATCTTCACGGGGTTCGAATTCCTGTAATTAAATCTTTGGGTTAAACATTCACATCCCACGAGCAGACCGGACGAACGGATGAGCACGTTTTACCCTAGAATACGATTTTAATAGTTTCGCGATGATTTCTGTGTGTATCTGTATGTCTGTCTGTCAGTCTATCAGTCTGTGTAGATCTACAGAGTTTCTCAAAAACTACTAAACTAAAAATTTAGATATTTTGTATATATCAATTGTATTACCTTTGGAATGATTAACTGATTAGTTTTTCGTGATAACCCAATAACCGGAAATAGCATTTTACTTGAAGCCCTATCAAGTTATTTTGAAAAATCTCAAGTGAATTATTTAATTTTTTTTATGTTACTATCATCATTTACGAATTACAACAGGTTAAAAAAAATATTTTTTAACAATTTCGTTTAAATCTGCAAATCTATGCTTTTTAATAAAAATAAAACAGTGGTTGAAAAATGGAAAAAATGTTATTTTTTTAAATGTGTTATAATTGAAAACACATTTTTTTAAAGGGATGAGCATTTCTTGATAGTGGTAGTCCGTGTTTCTGCTTTGTTCGATAAGAAATCTATGGCGGGAGGTATTGTCGTGTCCACAACAAATTTTTTTATAGTTCTTAAGAGAATAGAGAATTTGCAAATATTAGCAATTGTTCTGAAGAGAATAGAGAATTTGCAAATATTAGCAATTGTTCTAGAGTTATAAGTTTAGAAAGGGGGTTTTTAAAAAATCGCGAACATTCTTAGAAAGATGATTTCTGATTGAATTTTTCAGTATATATTAAAGCGTTCTAGAGGTCCAACTTCACACGAGTGCAAACGAAACGTGTGTCGATTAAGAAATATTACTTACGGTTGAAGTTCTTGAATCCCAAGTGAATGCAGCACCGTCGGCAGACTCGGTAAGCTATGACACGCTGTCAGCTCTTTCTGTCGCGGGTAGTACAGTCCCACCACCAAGCACGTCTCTTCTCTGCTCGTCAACCCTCCTAAAGTTATAGCAGAACGTCCAGAACTGTTGTATGTACACTCCGCGATTAAATGATCTCCCGGAAGAATTTTCACCGGTGCTCCAAGTTTCCTATATTCTTGATACTCCGCATCAACGTTGTCATCTGAAGCTACCGGAGGCATTTCCACGCCTCCTCGGACGTGTCTTAAACTAACTTGTCTTCCAATTCGATGTGTTCGCATTACTATAGCAAATACATTAATCCCTGATCTAGGGAAGGCTTGACTGGTACACTCAGACACACAATGTCCACTAGACACTACTTTCTGTTGTCCTGGAGGGATAATATGCCTCCAGTTGGGATCCATTCCAACTGATAATAACCCAGCATCATGCCTTCTCAGTTCTGAAGTGTAGTATAACCTCAAACCCGAGCTATCAAAAGCAGAACCTAGGTTACCATCCAAAGGTGTGGAATAATGCGTTTCCATCATAAAGTATCTAGTGACGGAGGGTTCTAGAGGGTAACCAGCTTCAGGAGGGAAACTAAACCCCTCGGAGCCTCGCGACCAGGTGGCTACAACCGCGTTGCAAGCGAATGGTTGCGCTCCTGGTTCGAAGCATTGTTGGCCGGGTTGGTCGGCCAGGCGAGCTAGTTTCGCGTTTTCTTGGCACTCATAGAGGATCACATGCTGTAGCTTGCTGGAGGCGCTATCCCCGTCGATCAATGGCTCGTACTGTAAAGGACGAATCATCAGTCAAGGAAGGGTTGGAGGATTTGCATATGTCAACTTAGGAGATAAACTTTTTGACGTATTTTCGACCATTGTATACAGCCATAAATTATAGCGACTGACGTGGAGGAAATGTTCATTATTTAAAAACACTCTTCGAAATAGAATATTTAATGCGATACAAATATACAGGATATTCCATTTTAAATTAGTTTCACGAGTATCTTGACGGCTGGTAACCGTATTTCATACGCAACAATATATCAGCTACCGAGATCTACGTAATGATATATTTATTTATATTAAGCATCAGAGACCAGCCAATCGGTAGCTATGGACGCGGTTCGTTCTCATTGGAACTCATCAGCGTAGTGTAACTCGCCAATTGCTAAATAAAATAAAACCACTGGCCATGTTTCAAATATTATTATTTACAATTGTTTAAAACATTTTTCTTTTACTGTCATCATTTACGAATTACAACACGGTAAAGAAAAATTATATTTTAACATTTTTGTTTAAATCTGCTAAATCTGTGCATTTTGAAAAAAAAAAAATACAACGCTTAAAAAATTACATTTCTTGATATACCTATATTATAAATGAAAAGTTTTTTGAAGGGATAAGCGTTTCTTGATAGAGGTGGTTTGTGTCCTGCATTATTAAAAATTAGAGATTTCCACTTTAAAATGTACGTTTCAATCTAAACATTTTTGTTCATTGCACACTTTTCCAAATATTCGTGAAACTAATTTAAAACGGAACACTCTGTATATATGTCGAAGCATTAAAGAGATGGAAGACTCACGAATCTTTAAAGTTGCGTAATCCACGTTATTAATATCGTTTTTAATATTTAATATTCAAGAGAGCACCATTTGACTGCATTAAAAATTTACATCACAACATACTCTCAGCACTCAATGTAATTACTCGAGTCTGTTTTAAAATATTCCCGGATTAATTTGCTGAGAAAACAAAATGCTCAATGAAGGCGCGGGTCGCAGATGCACGGAAACCTCTGGCGCACAAGTCACGGTGCGGTAATTGTGCAAACACGGAAGGGTTCGTCCGCGCTGTTTGTTAGCCGGGCACCGCTGACCAAACACGCTGCGACGACGGATCATCTGTCTCCGGTTCCCCGCCAAATTAGCCGGATTTGTCATCGTAAGGACCTCGGCCAGGATGCTGCAGCTGCACCCGGCTTCTTTACATTTTATAAATATAACAACATTGAATAGATTTCACTGTCGGTCCTCGTTGGAACTTCAAAAATACTCGGTATATAATATATTAAATAAAACAATATCTATTGTAACCGGCAAACCACAAAATATTCATCCTTCGTTAAGTTTCCGTCTTTCGTACATTGTTCAACGCTCGAAACTATTAACAACAAGCAAATCTACTCGCGCACTGACGTCAAGTTTCCGGCGGAATAATTACTGACAGAAATGGATGTCAAGCATCAGCACCGTTCGTAAATGATACGAGATTATGAAGTATTTGCGCTGCACATAGTTGTAGCATTCCGTGCACGTTTCCACCATCGCAACAGGAAGTTTTATGCTTATCTCCATGCATAATCTGTATACGCGAGACCGACACTGCAATGAGAAATATGCTCCCATTTGTCAAAAATGTGTTGTACTCACTCGTATGAGGTGTTGCTTGGATTTCACATCTGGCATCTTGAAGACTCTGCACCAGTAGAGGGTTTCTCCTGGTGAAGGTAACTGGACATGTCGGTTGTGGAGCTCCCATGCTCGGGCGGTTTCTTCGGGTCTTGGTGCTTCTTGATCTACCCTCTGCACCAAGTAGAGGCTCTGGGAACCTCTAGCTAATCCTGAGTGAGGTGGTAAGGAACCAGGACCTACCATGCCTCCTACAGGTTCTTGAGGATGGAAGGACCATACTACTCGCATTGTGTCGTTCTGCAACAGAAACATCAACAAAAAATTAATTAGTTTCAATGGGAGATAAGTAGGAACGTTGCTCTGTTGTTGCTAATTTTCATTTCTTGTATCTTTCAGTGGTTACGAATTGTGAATTAAAGGATATATAACAATGAGTTTCAACGTAATGCAAAAGAATTGCATATGATTGTTGGGTAGAACTATATACAAAATGACAAAGAAAGCACGAAATGGGAAGTAAAAAGGACAACATTTTATTCGACAACGGAGATAGAATGACGAAAATGTCTAGGTCAGAATATGGTGGACAAAATTATACGGAGAGATCTAGATATACAGATTCACTTAAGAAAAGAAAATATTTAATTTTTTTTTTTGTCAAGATGACTACTTTGGTCATATGGCGCCTCATGAGTGGATGACAAACGACCTATGACGTGCTAGGCTAGTGACATATCCACTATGTCACCGAGATCGGCAATGAATAGTATATTGTGTATCTAGTAGGAAAAGTGAAACACCAGAAATCCGGGAAGTTCACTTTTATTACTTAGTACACATTCTATTTTTTTTTTCTGTCGGTTAATATTCAATAATTACTTATTTTATATTTCATTTATAAACGTCCGACAACCAACAAGACATAAAAATATTTCGTTGCTTTGATAAGAATATCAGAGGATAGCGTTTGTTTATTTATTTTCACAATTGTCAAATTTATTAGAAAAGCTAAATCGTACGGAAATACTTTACCAATGTCCGGAAAAGATATTCCCTTACTGTTATTTATCGTAACCTAACATACCAAATTAATGCAGTTCGAAAACACACCGGAAAGGAGTCAGTTTTCGTCCGATCGAAAAAAAAGATGTGTAAATAAAGGATATAAATAAATATTTTCGTTTTCATAAAAGTCTATAAGCAAACAAAAACCTGAAATTAATTGCAAGATTCAAAATATGCAACGAAGAAAAATAAATTACTGAACAGCAGACGATTACAGAAAACGCAGAATATGTCGCAGAGATTTGATACAATAAATCTCTCAAGAAGAGACTGTACAACCTAAGAAATGATTATTCTACATAACAGATGCTACACGAGGAAAACCCAGACACTGATTGGATGAAGAGAGTGTATACTTTAAATATTTGTATAAATAATTTTATTACTACACAACGTAGACTCTTGAACACCGAAAGGTAACAAATTAATTAACCTTGCACCAAAAAGTAGTAATTGTTTTTGCTGTGTTAAAGGAGGAAGTGTATATATGTGAGAAACACGTCTATTTCCTGTATAAAAATTCCTCCCTCGTTTGTGGACAGAAAAATTCTTCCTCACATCTGTACGTCGCCCTCGTCCTCGTATATAAAGAAGACACGATGCGATACAACATGGCCGTAGGCAGTTCCCGCTAATGAAGAGAGAGCGGCGGCCGGTTGAACCGTGACAAGTGTGAGTGCGTGTTAATGGCTGCGTGCGCCCCTCTCCCTCGCAGTTCTACCACCACCGCCACCGCCACCGCCAGCTCATTAAATAATTAAGAAACGCGGCCGACATGTGTTGCTGTCCGCCGACGAGCGGGGAATGAAATACGTGTGAGCCGCAAGGTGCGAAGGGGATGCTAGTGGTCTTTATTATTAATTAATTTTGCAGATTATTGGTGCTTGCTTTCGAGAAATAGCTCCATTTGAAATGGTCTGTGTCGCATTTACTTTGGTATCATCAAAAAATGTACTTTCAGCACTGATTTTAATTTCGGGGACAAGAAAAGAATCGCAAGATCTGGCGATATTAGGAGGCTCAGGAGAAACAGGCACAAAACTGATGTATTGACAGACGCATTGTCATGGTGCAAGAACCATGAGTTGTCTCGCTACAACTCTGGTCTTGCTTGAGTTTCTATAAAAGTGTATGTTGTATCGTTGCTCCAGAAAGTTGCACATTTCAAAAATATCTACTAACACTTAAACACGTTGATCGCTAGTAAGAACGCTGATTAAGGGCGACTAACTAGCAGTTGACTATCTGTGTTTTTCAGCTGTCAAACCTTCTTACAAGATTATTGAGAAATATATTTGAAATAGAAGTGGTAGAATATTTAATTCTGTATGTCTTTTATTTGAAGCTTATATCTCTAAAATAATTTAGGAACGTTTAGCAGCGTAAAATAAAGTTAGTCAACTGCTTGTTAATCACTCTTAATCAGTTGCTCTTACTAGCAGTCGCTGCTTTCAAATAAGGAACGGATCTATTCTCCAAAAAGTTGCTACCGTCACAACTTGATAATTGTGACAAAAATTAATTGTTTTTTGACAGCTAATAGAATTTTCATAAATTCCAAAGACAACACAAATTGTACCTAATTTGAAATATAATTTAACTATCATACTGACAGTTACAAACAATTAGAACTGTTTATGTCCTTGGTAGTGGGAAATTTACGGTGTAACGGAGTTTTTTCTGGGTAATGGAATTTTATCAGTATAGTACTGTTCCCATTGGTTGAATTTTCAAGTGTTTTACATCATGATTGGTGAAAAACTAATCGTAGGAATTTATCATATATAATACCATTAGTGTTACAAGTTATGTCAACAATTTTTGTTGCTGTATCACGAATGTGTAACACACTTGATTTTAAATAACACGATTGATATTTTCAAGCGTAATAATGATACAGGCCCCAAAAATACACACGAATGATATTTGGAGGACAATTCAATGAATAAAAATGCATTCTTTCTTTAAACTGAGTTGTAAATAGATACACTCCCACAACAACAGTGTAACAATTCAATAGTTTTAAATTGTCGATGGGATCATTAGTGAAAATTGTTGAAAAATTGTCGATGAGATCACTAGTGAAAAATGTCAGTATAATTCTTTTTAATTGGTAGAAAATTTTAAATCCTGAAAATCTATTGGACCAATTTTGATAGATGACATATGAGTTGAATTGTCCCCATTAAACATCAAGTTCTGATGCGATTTTGTCACCATCAGCAAGTTGTCATAACAACTTTGTTAGAAAATTGGACTGAATGTTACCAAAAAACCCAAGAACCTATGGTTACAGAGTATTCAAAATGTCCGGATATTTTCATGATGATTTTAAAAGAGAAATCTCTATCAAGTAGTAGTAATAACAGTCGGATTCGTCGACAACAACTAGAACTAGTTTGCGTCCAGCTCAATAGTCAAAAGAAACAAAGCGTCTAAAAAGAAGCAACCGGAGCGTTTCTGAATCAGCCACACATGAATACATCAGGTACAAAGCCCAAATCCGGTCGTTCAGAGACAAGAGAAAAGGCATCCTTATATATTTCGACAGGCGTCAAACAGGCCCATTGTTCTGTAAAAGTGCGCGGCGCAGGAAATTTAAATACGGGCCTGGAGTCTCCTCTGCGAGTCTCCGGTAATGCAGATCGTGACATTGTCGGCGCATCCTCGTTACGTGTGTCACAGCGGGGATATTCCATCAATCACGAACCGTTACGTCGGCTCTGCAAGCGATGCACGCTGCATGCTGCAATCCCAGAGCCGGCACGTCAACTATGCAACGCTGGAGAACGTAATTTCCATGTTTGAAAGTACGGAACTCGCGTGCCTCTGTCCAGGACCGCACCGACACACAAACACAAATTCACTCAAACAACACTATAGTTCCCATCCTGCATTAAAATTGCCAATCTTTTCTAATTCTCCAGATGTCTTCGCATGTAGCTTGGTCAGTCATGGTTAGTTATATTTCTTCCTTATACGATGATACAGATCCTTCACTTCCTCTTGTTCTATAGTGTGTTATTGAGGGATCTTTTAAGTCAGCGATCCTCTTCCATTTTTAATCACGTAACCACACCACATTAATTGTCTGGATTCTATTGTTAGTAGTAATACATTAAAGGAACATTACATATTTTTAATGGAAATTATCTGTCTTGAAATGGATGGGATTTTGGAAATTTCACCATGAAAAATGGCTTCGACATATACTCGTTTACCCATTTTGTTCGTTGTGTAATTTCATCATTTGGAACATAACCCATTTGTTAAAAATGGCTCTATAATCGTTCTGTAGATTGTCATTCCTGTTTCTAATTTAATCTATCCTTTTTTGTCGGTTCATCCTATGATATGATACCACCAAAATAATGAAATTCCTCATGCTTCTTAATGTCCTTATTTGTTTATATCTCCGAATCTTCTGTGTCAGTTCCTACCAAAACTAATGCAAGACTAATTTTTTTGTAAGAGCTAAACTTCCCTGCATCAGCCCTGGCAAGTGTTAGCCTGCATCGTCTGCATACACAGCGCGATCCCCGCAATCCATCTCGTATGCATTCGCAGCGATTCAACATCACAACGGCCTGTCCATCACGATGGACATCCATAACTTCTCCACACACTCGCAGACAGCTGCTGCAGTGCTCTAACGAGCTGGATACCTACACAATCCGATGTTTCTGACACTATACACCTCATGATCACCAGCAAAAGAAAACAGTAGTACGTTTTCCTCCAGTGAAATATTCCTCGTAGTATTGATTCGAATTCAAAGGTGTTACGGGTTAATACTTTATGAGGCATTGATTGAATTTCTCGTATTCTTATCCGCAAGATTTTATTAATTATTAAGCCAGAAATTACGGTAGAGCTTCTGAAATAAATTCAAGAAGAGCAGAGCTAGTACGATTGGATAAATGTAGCGCATTACAAAGTTATATACGTCAATGCGAAATTTGCCAAGCGTTCTGCTTTCGAGCACGTAAAACAATCAAATTAGCAACCCAATAGTTAAACCATAACTCGAACAAGTAAAGTTATCCAATGCACTGAACACGCGACAATACATTATTCCAGGGTTTCGGAATTCTGTGCAGTTGTATTTGACAAACCAAACTGACCTCAATTAAGTTTAAGTCGACATTATATTAATGATATATTTACCATATTGTTACGAAAAGGAGACTGCAGTGGCAGTCGGGTGATTGGTTTCCTATAAATGTTGGTGTGGAATATTACCGTGTTTATTTGATTTGTATATGGGTGTGTTGTTACGAAAGGCATTGCAACGGATGGTCCACGAATTGTTTAACATATAATACCTTGGTTAGTTTATACGGATGAGAAAAATTAAAGGTTTAAAATGTTTCTGTGAATGGTGTGAGACTGGAACAAGCGAATGAATTCGTGCAAGGTATTGGGTGCTTGGGATACGTTAGTTCGAAATGTAAACGTATAAACAGATGCTCGATTCAGTGTTTATAATGGTGTATCAGTGCCTGCATTAATGTTGGGTGTGAATGAAGAAGCATGAACAATGTACAACTGCTGTGGAAATGAGGTATTTGAGAGGAGAGTAAACTTGCTTTTAGTAAAGGGAACTATGAAATCCCTAATCAATTGACAGACTTTGGAGGAAAAAATATAATAAAGGAGAGAGCGTTCGCAAGCGATAGTGAGCCGCTTCCCCCACTGCAACCAGAATCGCTGTTATCTCGTTGTTATAACTACATTTTTTCTGAACGTATGTACCGCGCAAATTCCCACTCTTATTAGAATCTTAGCTTGCTTCCATCTGTCCTCACCAGGTTACATTCCCCTTGCCGCTAATATAAGCTTATGCTCACTCCTTTATCTTCTTTCCTTTAAGTGTCAGATTCCCCTGAGAATAATGTGCGGAAGAGAAGAATATTGCTAAAAAATGATAGTCGAATGAAAGTTTGGTGAAACTAATATATGAGGTTAAGGTAGTTAGGTGTGAAGAATAAACAAGGCAAAAGTGGTAATAATTCGAGGAGTTGATTGTCTGTGTTTCAGGGTTTTTGCTATGTATATACCTTATTGTGTATATGATGCTAGAAGTAGAATATACCAATAAAGTAAATGAATGAATTATGATATCTGCCACAATCTAAAATTGTATACAATTACAGAACTTTTATGATAAAAGCTGTATTGTTACAAATGATCCATTTGAGTATAGAATACAGGTAATGTAGTTACTAATCATTGTAATTTATCTAATTACCTTCGTTAAAAGCGGTCTCAGACAATGGCCTGCCTTAATTTTAAATACTCATGCATCTAGTTAATTACCACTACTTACTGGACGGACGAGCCAATGATTCAGCCGAATTTAAAAAAGATTATCATCGGTCCCGCCCGAAGGATCTAAAATTTTACCTGCGCCTTTTAACAACAATACATTTTTGACATTTCCATCCTCAAATTGAACAGGTTTGATTCTTATCAACTGCTGGATTTGGTTAAACAAGCCCGTAGAGAATTTCGGTAAACCATGCGCGAATAACCGGGTTAAAAATCGCGGTAACAGCCGTCGCAGGTTGTTAAATGGAACGATTCCGTTCAGAATCAAGGCGGCGCGATGTGGAGTAAAAGGTTTAATTTAAAGCCGCATTTCACACGAACACGCACATTTCACAGCACATGGGTGTGTGAGCGACGCGCAGGGGGCGCGGGGGGTGAGTTAGGGGAAAGGGGTTCGCTTCCTATTTCCTCTAGCCTTTCTAGTTGGCGGTTTCCTCAAGGGAAACCACGGAAGATATATGCACCTAAATATACCTTAACTCGAAACAAGTAATTAGTGAGTAAACGACTGACAGCGTTTTATACGATTGAGAGCCTTCATTCACGGAAAATTTACATTTCCGATCCATACATTCACATTCGATGCTAAATTCATCATTTTTAATCCATGTACTTTTGATACAATTAAATAAGAATTTTCTCTCGTGCAAAATAAGTCAGGCATATTTTGTTTCCTTAATAATGCTACAAAGTTTTAAATTTGATATCAGTAGATAAGAAGAAGCTAGAAATAAGTTAATTTGCAGGTCACTAGTTCGCCAGGATAGAGTGTGGATTTTGCAAAAATTTCCCAATTTTTAAACCATCTAAATTCAATCTCGTGGTATAAAATTTATTATTTTCTTCAGTGTTATAGATAGACCAACTCTTCCACTATACTCTGGTAAATTTTCAGCACATTTGTTGCATAAATAAAAATATTATTAACAAGGATTTGAAAAATAGTAAAAATCCCTGAAAATCCTCAAAATTCTCATCTTTCTCCTGTCATAACTAAAAATCTAAGCAAGATATTAAAAAACGGCCACCAGTTTTGAAAATAGCATGCTACTCTAGACCTATAAACAAATTTTCAGCGATTTTTATTTTTTTGAAATTTCGAGTAAAACTGCCGTTTCAAAAAATTTCCATATCCGATATCTCAACAACAAAAAGAGATACGAAGTTGAAACCTTCAGCAATCGATTCAGCGCGTCGAAATACATAAGTGTGGAAATTTTCATTGAAATCGTTCAACGAATAAGAGTGCTAGATCAAAAAGTCTGAAAATGGGCCAAAATCGCCAAAAAGTCAAGGGGTTAGTATTGAATTTTGGCCAAAAATTTTCATCTCTTAGAATTTTGATTTATATACCCTATCCCCCTATTTTCGACCTGAAACTTCCAAAAAAATAGTTTTTAGCCTAGTCTGAACCTTAGTTTTCGAGATACGGGTGATTTTATGTGGCTGAGAAATGAGCAAAAATTTCGGAAAAATATTTCGCTGCCTGTATCTCGAAAACGAAATAAGATAATTCAAATCTGTTTTCATGAGCGTATTCAGCGTAGTCTACTTATCTTATAAGCATTTTTGCGGTATAGTATCTTGTACAATACATATTTTGTTGTCAATCAAAGTTGACAGAAGTAATATCGGAGAAATTCTAGAATTGACCAATTTTGGAAAGCTGTAACTCTGAAACCAATGAAGATATTTCAAATCTTATTCAAAGTATGGATTCCCCATACTTTAGTCAATAAATTGGTGTAATACTTTTTAAATTATTTGAAAAATTAGATTTTTTTGGAGCCATTGTATATTATGGTGTTTGCTGCTAGTTCAGTAGAACAGTAAATGATATACCAAATGAAAAGCTCTTCTTCCAAGTGTATGTATGGATCACTCTTCATTACTCCTTCACCTTCCAGTACAGTAGAGGGTGTTCCACCCCAGCCACCCCCACCGCGAGGAGAAAATCAGTAATTCCATTCCACAGACCGCGAAACCAACTGGCTCGTTTAATTAAACACTTAATCATTCCGATCACGAAACAGTTTGCGATCGCGGTGGCCCTGGCGGAGCGGGGTGCAGGGTTGGACTCAGGGAATGCAAATGCAGCTGATACCAAAAATATATCACTTACGGTGGAATCCAGCGAGGAAATTTACGGTTCTCGGATGCGTGAGCGCCAGATCTCGATTTGATAATGTGATGCTTTTAAATCTGAGTTTTAGTTTAATGATACTCTGTGGTTATACCGGCAGTGTGGTTTGTCTGATAGCTGCTCCATTAAGGAAATGGAAATCAACAGCTTCTCACTTTTTTCTAGCTACATTCACACAAGACATTTGCAAGAAGTTTGCTCTAACCAAAACGAACGAAACGGAAGATTTGTTAAACCTAAGAGCTCAGAATCATATCATTTGGTCCAATAAGACTTTTAGAATAAAAAAATTGTGATGATTTTACAAGGAAAAATTGTTGTACTGAGTTTATTTGTATATTCTGTTATTTTTAACCCTGGACAGTCACACTTCATTCCAGTTACACAAACATTACACAGGGATCTGGTAAACCCCAAAAGGATTTTACCTATGAAATATTTGCTTAAAACCTTTCTGAACCATTTATTCAAAACACAGCATTTTGCCAAAACTTTTTTATTTTGAATTACAAAAACAAGCACATTGGGATTTTATATATTGAATATTTGTTAAGGATTATAGAAACTAAACACAACGAGGTAACATCGAAGTTATGTGGAAAAACAACAAATTAACAAAAATTACTAACATAAAGATTTTATTTGGCCCAAATGTGTTAGCTGGTACCACGAACACTGTTTTTGAATCTGACAACAAAACAAAGAAAAATGTTGCAAATAAAGATTGTAGGTACATCTTTTTGTATTCGAAATTTACTCTATCTCATTCATTTACTAAGATGAATTGTTCCCAAAATCTAATCAATTTGTAATATAAACAAAATACCTTCATTACATATATGTTTTGTATGATTTTAACTGGGCCAAATGATATGATTCCGGCTTCAAAAATTACTAACATAAAGATTTCAGTCGACTCATTTGCTAGTACGACAAATAATGTTTTTTAATCTGATAACAACAAAATATAGAAAAATGTATCAAGTAAATGTTGTAGGTACATCTTTTTGATTCTAAATTTACTCTATTTCATTTATTTACTAAGATCTGCCCAAAAACCCGGACATGCCTTCAAATAATCTTCCACTTACTGTTGATGAATCAATTCGTAACATAAACATAATGCCTTCCTTACATATATGTTTTGTATGGTTTTAACTGAGCTAACTGATAAGATTCAGGGTTCATATTAACCTTGACATTGCGTACGAAATTCTTTAATGGGAGTGTTATAATTTTTTATGGGAATGTGCGTGTGGGTTAAAATATGGATCCATTTTGCAGTAAAACCGTTAAATTTGAATATATCTATATTCATTTTGTGTTAATGCGTTTAAGCCATAAATATATGTTTAAAATATGCAAATTTTATCTGAATATTATACAAGTTAATATATATTTTCTTGAAAGTTGAAACAATTTGTAGTGCGACTAATTTCATGGCGTCAAAACTCATTTGTTTATGACAGAAAATTAGTTGTAAATAAAACTCCAATTTGTCTAGAATATCTACAATATATTTCAGCCTCTAATTGTTTTTTCCGAATAAATTAAAGTATTTTTAATTAAAATTTATATATTTGTATGTTTCGTGCATGCGTAAGTAAAACCAATTTAAAAATTGAAATTGAAAATTTTTAATTTAGAAATAAACATGAATGCTATTGATTACATTTTAATTAGAAGCCCAATTTTATATTTCAAAATACATTATTCATACAGCGAAATATATTTTATCATTTTCCTGTCAAATGTGATAAAAATTTAAAATTCCTCGCGTCGTGCTCTGCTGTAACGTGCGGACTAATGGCATGGAAAATCTGCTAAAACGTTCTGCAAGCCACAAAGCAGAAAATGAAACTCACTATTCGTAATCGTTAACGAAACGTTGCGAATAAGATTCGAGTGGTCGCTGGCCAGATGGCACTGATATTTCCACTAGTCATTCCATTTAATAAATCCGTGAAATATCAGAAATGCCCTCACACTTCTTCACGAGAATACGCCTTAAAAATCTACCCCGGCTCAATTATATTTTAGACAGTTTAGACGCTTGAAGTTAGGGTTTAATAGCTGAGATAATTATTAAAGAATCTTTCTTTTATGTGTTTGAAGAGCATGTGGAATATCCTGCCCCACTTGTACGTCCCTGGCGCGAGCTGTCACTCAGGAGCATAGAAAGAACCTAGAGTAAAGTTGCCAGTCATCGTTCGAATGACGGAACAAATAAATTGACGTTTTAATGCTTTTACGCCGGGGTACTACAGGGTAAGATTACGCGCATGGCTGGGGCCTAACCGACCCGACACTGTCGTTCGCACGTCCTGCCTTTTTATTTTTAGCCTTGTTCTTCCTAATTGGCGAGAGACAAGTCTCAGTGTGCGAGGTAATGCAGTGGTTTTACTGATGCGCCGAGACTATATTTAGGAAACGGAATAAGTGCTGTTGAAGGAAAAACGACCGCTTAAGTGATGTAGGGCTTTGTTACATCCCTCAAATTGCTGTTTTAGTCAGATTCTGCTACGTAATGGTACACCACGATGGAGACAACCTCTTCCATTGATTATGGACACGTCGTATTTGTCTTGTATCAAAGGGAATAAAGACTATCTAAATACTTAAACCCAATGATACTACGAGGGTGTATTGATAAATAGTGAGTCTTGGAACTTTCCCTTAAACAAATCCATAAAACCCATAAAAAAAACAACCAATTATTTAGTACAATTTAAAATACTTGACAATCATAATAAAATGGAGAAAGACTTTAGGGCGGTTGATAGGTTACATTCGTAGTACTTGCTGTAAGCGTTTAGTTACCTTAAGGATCGCACCGTTTAAAATGATGAAAGAGCGTAGCAGAGTTCAATTTAAAGAGCGGAAATAAAAGAGTAAAATCTAATTACATAATAAACAGAAACACTTAAAAATTCATAAAATAAATTCCCGGTTTCCGCTTCCAGGACCGTTGAGGCGTTCCAGGCGCCATTTGCCGGACAACGCATGAATATTTCAATCCGCATCCGCTGCTCCGTCGTTGATAAATGAAAAGCGAAACGGAATACGCTAAAACAATTTGCTCAGACACCGCGGTGCACATAAATCCTCGTATCTAAACGATGCGCGATGCGCGCTTGAATACCGACCGACCGCGTGTTTGCGCGGACAATTAGACTCGGTGCGTGCTGCGTGCGCAATCCGATAAACACGAATTTATTTCAATCGGAGATAATTGCTCGTTGCGATTCTCAATAAATTATAGTTATTTAAGTTGTAAGTAGGTTACCCAAATATTTTTCCAGAAAAATTGGGACAAACCAAGGTAATTCTGACTTGCTGTCAAATGAAGTTCTTAAATTTTGCTTTATTTTTTATGAGAGAATCAGCGTTTGACTAAATTTTAATCGGGAAATAGTTCTTCGAATATCCCAAGTACATGTCAAATTGGCGATAATTTTCTCAAGTGCGTAAATGCTATTTTCCCCGGGAAAGTATCATTTGTTGCTACGTAACAGTTGTTGATAGTCGGTTGACAGATAATTCATTATTCATTTCATATTTTCATTTTCATCAATAATTAGGTCGTCGACAAAAGACAATAGTTATTTACTTTACAAGTGAGCAAAGTAAGGAATTACCCCCGTAGAAATTTTAGCACACGAAGACAAAGGCTGAGTGTGATAATTTTATCGTGTGGGTAATTCCACTTTGCCCACGTGTGAAGTATAACGTTTTATCCAACACCTCTTAATAAATGAAAAATTTATTAAAGAAATATTATTTGACAGTGACATATGCTTTAAATTTTTTAATTAAAATGTTAATCGAAGTCGATACCAAGGTGTTGTGTGTTATTATTATTGTTATAAATAAAAAAATACTCACTAGTGGCTTTCCTCAAAATTATACCTACTAGTGGGTAATCTATTACTTTGCTTGTTTAAAATCGCCATAGTAACAGAGTATTTATTGAGAGGTGTTGGATAAGAGAATAATAGCAACCAATTAGGTTTTGTTGACATGTTGCAAAAATGAATGCAGGAAATTGTTTAACAATAATACAGTACCATAAAAAATAATAATCTGATAAATTCTCATTGATTTCAGTTCGGTAAACATTCAGGAATTTAACAGTGTTACAAAAATAATGTAACAGGCACGTCAAGCAGCTGAAGCTGACAAATTCCTCCATCAACTAGGCAAAAAAATACTGACAGGCAACATTTAAACCAACACGTGTATCGATTACCCGAGACGTACATAACCCTAAAAAAAATACCCAACATGAATTTTATCCGAGAGATCGCAGGAAAATAACCGAAAACCGAGAACCCTTCTCGTCAAAAATTCATTACACACTTCCAATAGTCATTTATCCGCGAGGGCATAGGCGGCGCTTGTGGGGATTAACTCACCGTAATGGGCAGATCATGTGGGTCGCACGTGTCCAATCTCCTTCGGAATCGCAGGACGGTGTGGGTGCTGTTCTCGTACCCCAGCAGCAGTTGGTAGTCCTGGCTGGAGTCCACTTCCGGCTCGCGGTCTGAGTCGCTTCCAGGCGACGCCTTCACGTGCCGGTCCTGCAAGAAAAAAAGAACATTGTAATTCTTTTGCAATTAGCACGAAATGATTAGCAATATATTTGCCATCATGAATCATCAGACTGCTTCTAATTTTTTTCCACATCCATATGCTATTGATAGACTGTTAACCTTAAAATACCTCAAACATTGTAATGTTCTAAAGCTAAAAACATTTTGAAACATTGGTTGGTACCATGAGCTCTGTTACATAAGTGAGCGAATTCGTTCAATCCTGCTACTGTAAGTACGCGCCCATATCCTTGTGGTCCACATACTCAATGTTATGAAACAGTCAATTTGATAATGACAGATGAGTGAGCGAAAGAACTTTCGCACACTCACCTGTCATTACCCACCCGTTGCCATAGGAATGAGTTGAGTGGACAAAACACAAAGTTTTGAGCTCTGTATTCATGTAAGAAACAAGTTTCAATAGCAGGATTAAACAAAAATATTTAAATATCAAAATAATTGTTGTATATACCCAGAATTGGGTAAGTGGTCTATCAGGAATGATTGGGGTGACTAACCGAAGGTTATCAAACATTTTCAGCAATGGATAATAACTCTAAGATGATCAAAAATAAGGTAACAGTTTTCCACCTATTCATGTAACTAGCAAATCCTATACGTATATCTAGAATTGGGTAAGTCGCTTATCAGAAGCGATGGAGTATAACTAGCCGGAGCTTTACATATATTTAGATCGCTGGACGATCACATCAAAATTTAGTACACTTATGACGCAAATATATTTTAATTTATCAGGTATTTTATTCCTTGTAGCAACGATTTCAGTTGTGAACAGGAAAATAACTTATTGTCCTAGAAAATTTGTATGTATACATTAAAACAAACATTTTATATAAATACGAGTTTGTCAGAGTTGTGAAAAAATATCTTGGTGCCATACCGAAATCTAATGGCTATTGTATAAGAAACCTTTGGGATGTAATATACCCGTAGCTTCCCGTATGACCCAATGTACTATTGCGGGTCTATCAGAGTCTGATTAATCTGTCAAAACAATTAATTAAAATTCCACGAGAGTCATTCATGCATTAAAACATCAAAAATAGCGATTCAAATTGGATTTTTTGTGTATAGAAGGTATCAATTTTCTTCTCACGTTTGAGGGAACAACGGTAGAAATTGAATTCCATATAAAACGTGAAGTTTTGTTGTAATTTCCTCGGTGCGGTTAACAAGTTAGGACACCCTGGAGTCCGACGAGTGTTACACATGTCACGCAACTGCGCATGCGCTCTAATTCCAGAGATGCCCCCGGGATCTCCACTAACTGACTGTGTTGTCATATGTAATGGAAACTGACGGACAAATAGCCTGTTTGCCACTACTGTTTGCTCTGCCGCTATTGTTACAAGCTGCAAGAATTTTTACAGCTCCGAAGAGAATTAATAAGCGTGAGTTACATTACTGAACAGAACTTTGCAACTATTCAGGAAGAAGAATCTCTTTGATGGATTAATTTGTTACAGCAGATTATTTAAGAACGGACTGTAGTGAATATCGGTAATAGTGAAAAATCGGGAGAGGAGAATTCATGTGTGCAGACTTTCGAAGCAGTTCGCCACAAATTTTCCGCAACAGTAATTAAACTGAGGGTAAAAAACCCACAACTGGAATCCAACCAAAGTAATTTATCTCTTCTAAAACCTTCTCATTGAAGTTGAGGCGGGCCGTAATCCCTCCAGTAAATAAACCTTCAACCCTGTCGTAAAACAAAAATTAGTTCCGTCGCTTTTTGAGGAGTCCAGCGAAGCGACCAATGCAACTGCGCCGGCGAGCCGTCGCCGTCGTTTTCGCCGAATGTCCGTTAATTAAAGCGTTCGGAACTGTGTGTTTGCTCGGCTTTGAATCGGATCTTGGCAATTAACGATTGCATCCGCTGTTTGACGCATGTGGTGTTTGACCGCTATTGAAAAGTTCTGGGACCGCTGCGGTTATTTAATGTCCTTTCCTTTGACAAGCTTTCAATGAACTTGAAACTTGGACTTGAAAGGATAAGATGCTCCCGCGAGCCTGGCGCTTCGAGCTCTTATTCCCCTTAGTTTTCAGCGTACGTTTCCATAATATATAAGCAGGATTCTACCCTACAATTTACAATTATTTACGCGAAATCAGCATTCATGCAGACTCGAAACTTCCGCAATAGTTTTAAAGTTCTGTTTGCTAATGTAACTCATGTTTATTAATTCTCTTCGAACTGAAAAATTCGTGTAGCTTGTAACAATAGCTGCAGACCAAACACTTGTGGTCAACAGCCTGAGCATTCAACAATCTAACAATAATTAAACGGTCACAGATGAGTCTGAGTGATGCATATACAAATTAATTGTGGTACAACCATTGAAAAAAATCATACATACATACATACATAACGTCACGCTTATATTCCCCTTAGTAGAGTAGTACGAACCCAGAAACAGTCAACCAGCAGTCAATCTCCTCCAAACATTCCATCACTTTTGCCTCGTCCACAACAACCCATCAAGCATAATTAACCACTTATTCCTCAAATGCCCACTCAATCGTTCACCCTCAATTTCATCCGCATATATAAGTTTCACCAAGCTTTCATTCGACATTCGCTCAAAATGTCCAAGCCACCTCAACTGACTCACCCCCACTTTCTTAAAAACATTCTTCTCAATCACACACTCACCATACACCAATATATTCCGAACACGATCACGTCTCGTAAACCCACACACTCCTTGCAAATATCTCATTTCCACAACAGTTATACATCGTTCATGCCCAGAGCACCTAAAACCTTGCACCCTGCAGACACCCGCCTTTCAATCTCCCGGTCAATTAGCCCATACCTCGAAAACATACAATTCAAATATACAAATTCATTCTTTGTTTCATTACAATCAATCATCAAATCATTCTTCTCAAACACACTTTACATTTATCGATATTCAATAACAGATTTAAACCTTGCCTTAGTCTTTCAGTAAAGTATTGATAAATATGAACTATGTCAAATATGAGTATTTTCGTCTCCAAAAATCTCCAAGCCGGATGGTTGCCAAAATCTAGCTTCATTTTCCCCTACAAATTTTCTGTTGGTAATAGATCGCGTTGCTGGATGGCCAATCCAAGAGAGGAATATGCTGACCTATTGATATGTGGCAAAAAGGTTAAAGTATGATGACGAAGGGATTGTATGTTCTTATGTGTACATTTGTTTTATCGACTACATAATACTATAATTTTTTTATTGACAGAAGTAATCTATTATCAAAGTGAGAACAGGCATGAAAAGATGTCGATATGATACTAAGTATCTAAATGACATTATAGCATAATTTCCTAAAAGCAAAATCGATAGGATATAAATAATGAAGCAAGTTATAAATTTTAAATGATAATTGATAAGAGATTAAAGCAGCATTTACTGTATAACTGTTTACTCTCTACACTAATTATTATTAATTTACCGGCGATTTATAACCTTGTATGTAACAATTAAATTTGCATACTTATAGTACGTAAGGAAAACCGTACAAGTAATTATAATAATTATTCAAGAGCAGTAATTTTGTTCATTAAAATGTTTCTGGTAAATTATACAGCGCTGCGTATGAAAAATTCAGTAGCCCGTCTTCTGTTGCAAATTGCCTCTGAGTCTATCAACATATTTCAAGAGGAATACCACAGAAGACGCCCTTTACATTGGTCAGCTTCATTTACGAAAATTAAACATTGAGGGAATGAGGGACATTTGAGATCATTTGACCCTTTCGCTACTACAGTCCCTTCGAAAATGAGCTGCAGTAATAGACAAAAATTTGAAAGAATTGTATTGGATTTTTGTCACAGATGCCTCAAACAAATCCATTACTATGTTTATCATAGAATACCACTTGTTTTCTACCTGTAACAATACTTATTTATTTAACAATAGAAAAACCGCACTAAACATTTAGATCTACCTGAATATAATTTGGAAATAGAAAGTAGATCTTGATAACAAAAAAAGTTGAAGACGATTTAAAAACAATGGAACGAAAAATAATAAGAACAATAAAGATAACACAAATACAATATAAAATAAGAATGAACTATGAAATAGAACAAGAGTTGAAAGGAGGAGAATGGAAACTAGGAAGCAGAAGATTTAAAGTAAAATAAAATATATGAATGTGAAGAAACCTAACTACGAGGATTTAAAGTAAAAGAAACGGAGATTGGTCCACTCCAATAAAATGGTCTAAGTCATTATATATAGGGTGATGACAGATTCAGTTAATTAAGTTTCGTTGCAATGTTGATATATGCAAAAGATAGTACGTAATTCCTATACTATGTTCAATATAAATTTTCTTGTATTTAATGCCTGTAAAGCTTTTTATTCCTTATTGGAATACTTCGACATAGCGGTGTTGGTAAATTATGGTTGGGAATGAAAGAGTTTCCGGATGATTAGGGGTAAAAAGGAAGCGTCAACATAGCAATAAAATCAGCAAAATTCGTCAAAAACCGATAGTGTTCCATGCGCGCAGAATTCACAAATTCTCACCCGGGGTACGTGACACCGCGGCGCGTCACGAGCGGCCGATCTCGCGCGGGCAATTCGCCGCCTCCTCGACGTAAAGGTGCGTGCGAGACCGCGCACACAGATGCGGCGAATTACGTAAATCAGTCATCAAAGGTATTGAACCGTTCACCTTGGTTCTGGCGGCAGTAACCTGCCTTGATGGTCGAGCAATTTGCAGTTCCCGAGTAACGTGCGAACTTGCACCGCTGTCCGGGCTATTACCGAGTTAAGGATGCGGTTGCGGTCCCTGGTTATAACCCTGGACCGGACCCCGGCCTCAATGACCCGTCCTGTTACACTTGAGATATGACCGCATCGAGAAGAACGCGCTCTCTTTTTTAATATTTTTTATTGCATCCTTTCAAATGCCCGACGGTTCAAATGGAGGAATTACGTGATTATGGCTTTCACCAGAACTGTTACAATTTGCCAGCAATTGATCCACAGCTCTGCGTCAATACAAAATCTTCCTGAACTTATTAATACTCCCAAACAACTCCAGTCTATCTCCTCGAGTACATCTACAGTTAAGAGTCTTACCGACCTTCTGGTAAAGTTCCCAAGGGTTGGGCAACATCTTATGAGTGTCGACCGACCCTTCTCGCAATAACATCGCAGCCCTAACTGTCAATATATTCCATTATCCTTCTAGAATTTAACTGTCCCCATGATTATGTTAGTTCAACTACTTTATGTTCATGGTTTCTTTTCATAAGAATTAAGGGTCTGTTTCCTAATACCCAGTCAAATATAGAATTGGAAAATATCTGGATCAAATAAAACAAGTACTATACAAATACCCATCTGTTCTGACCTAATCACGTTACATGTACATGGCTGATTATGTATAACCATTATTTAGAGTTTCTAACAATTATTGTAGTTGTTTATAGCAAAATACATAAAAGCTACATTACTTTCAAATTTTTGTCGAAGCGCAAGGTTGCAAGAAACCAGAGAACATAAAATAATTTAGATCTGGTTTGAAATGTATTATTTATTGAATTTTCCCAGTTAGGACAATCCTTCAACTACATCTTATACTAATTTTCAACACATTTCGTTTATTAAAAATGAAAGAAATCTGAAAATAACAAAAACCTTTAAAACTTGTATAAATTTCAACTTTGCGAGGCTGTAACTGAAAAACTAAGCAAGATATCACAGAATGGTACCCAGTTTTAAAAGTGTCATGCTCTAATTACTCTATAAACAAATTTTCGGCGATTTTTATTTTTTTGAAGTTCTAACCAAAATTGGCCTCATTATATATTTTCCAGGACGAGTATCTAAACAATGAAAAGAGATACAGTTTTGAGCACTGAACTAATGGATTCAGCTCGGTGAAATACATAAGTGTGCAAAGATTCATTGAAATCGCTGAACGCAAAGAACTGTTAGAGCAAAAAGTCTGAAGATCAAAAACCCAAGATTTTGTGAAAAAATTACATATCTTAGAATTTTTATTTTTATACCCTATCCCCCTATTTTCGACCTGAAACTTACTAAAAAAGTATTTTTAGCGATAAATAAGCTTTAGTTTTTGACATATAAGCGATTTTAAGCGGCACTTAATTCAGAGAAATTTCTCAAAAATTGTTTGTGTTCTTGTATCTCCAAAACTATGAAAGATAATTAAAAATACTTTTAATGAGCGTATTCAGAATACTTTATTTATCTTTCATGTAAATTTTTTTGACAATGTTTCATTAAGTACAAATTTTATAACTATCTAATATATTTTCATAATATTGTTCAAATTTAACAACCTGTATCTTTAAAACCAATACAGATAATTTGAATTAGATTCAAAATATGGTTTCTTCATACTTTATTGATGTATGTGAAACAGTTTTTTTTATACAACTTAGCGTTATTGTTAACTGAGTTTATTAATGCACCAAGAAACGTATTTGTTGCTGTTTCTATATTTCTACCCAACGCTTTTTGCTGAGAATCGATGATGGAGAAATGTGTAAGAATGTTGTCCTCGTATGAAATGAATAAAATGGTCGCTGCTTGTGATGAATAGCGCGTTTGAAAAATCAGAACGTGACTGCATTTAAACAGGAATGTAATTCATCCGTCTGTAACTAAAGTCAAAAGGACTATTCATAGCATTTAAACAAGTCGGATGTACATCACAAAAGTGTACAAAGGGCGCTAAAAACTTTCATCCTTGTCAGTGGCTTTGCGAACTGATGCAAAAGTGGGTCACACATGCAGGTTTCTCGTCCGAAAACGTTGAAAACCCGTTGAAAACGTTGTCAGCGTAATTCCTCGTCGCCGTGTTTAATTACAGCGGGAATAATCAATTTCCCGCGATCAGATACTCGTATGTGGAACGATCTTCGCATATATTATCCTTTCGAATAGCTAATTATGCTATTTAAAGGGCAATTAATATAAAACGGCTAGTATCGCTTGATATTGTACCTCTGCTTTTACTGCAGATAATATGAACATTCGCTTTAGGGGATTATACTGCTTTACACAAGTAAACTATTATACGCCATCGAATATCTGTTGAACTATTAATGACTTTGAATACAAAAAGAATGAAAATTACCTCCCAGGTGTGTGTGTGCTCACGTTAAATAATGTACAATTTATAACTTTCGTAGAAAAAATACAGCAACACATTAAAATAATATTAATAACGTTGCTAGATATTTAATTAAACTTTGCAATAATGATACGTGTCTAACTGGTTGATTAATTATGAACTGGTTTATTGATTGACATGTCATTTTATCGGGCGGGACTCGGCTTACTACATCGATTGACACACGTTATTAACTAACATTTATCGCTCGTGTTCAACCAGATATTAATAAACATTTAATGTTGTCTGCTAAATTATTACTTCAAGGCTTCAATCATACTCATTTTCCTATTGTGTATTAAGAGAACAGCAGAGAGAATCTAGGAGTTGAATACCTGAGTCTAATTTAGCCTTTATTGAGGACTATGTAGTGTAATATTAGTCAGAACACGATTTATTGTTTTACTGTCAAAACGATTTTTAAAAATTAAGTTTCTAAATAAGTTTGTACTTAAATGCATCGAAATGCAACAAGAGTTCTTGAGTTTAATTTATTGCCACACATGTGTGAGGAACTTGAGATTACCGTCGCAAATATTCTAAAATACCGGCTTGAGAAGTCATCTGGGGTTGACTGATTTACAGATGGTCTGGTTGAACCCTAGAGATTAAGTGGTTGTTAGTTTTTATGCAATCTTTTTGTCTGCCCTGCGAGAGGTTCCCTGCCACGCACCTACCCGCTTATAGGGTATTTGGGTGTATTTGGCCAACACAAAGGTAAGTTGGAAAATGTAGATTTGAAATAATTATTGTTCGTAAAATATTTTGGTAACTACAGCTATTTAACACATTCGTACGTTGTTGTCATTTGTAATATTTGTATTAATTTGAGTCATTCTGTTTAACACATTTTTAGCATTAAATATTAAATTTTTATAATCATAAAAGTGTTTGTATTTTGTGCGAATATTTTGATACCATTTCTTTATTTTGCGTAGCGCGTAACATTTAAATTAATATGAACTAGGTAAATACTCATAAATTAATAAAATGTTATTTAAGTTTTGTACTTAAGTAAAATTAAATAATAGATTTGGCTATACCTAGATAAAGAGAATATAAAATTAATAAATACAAAAGTTTAAAGAGTAAATTTAATGTCTTTATTTAGTCAAAAGCTGATCCAAATTCTTTTATAATTTAGACTTCAATAGTACATAATCTACAGAACTTGAAAGGAACGAGCAAGTTTAGAGTACAACGGAGGTAACCAAAACCCAATGGGGGTAGAAAAAGAAATATAGAAAACAGATAGACTGTCCGTGTGTTTAGCAGGAGAATTAAGTAATTATGTCGTCGCCTTAATGTCATAAAGGTGCAGGATTTACGTCCTGGTGTGTTGATAAGCCGTAATGGTAGATGGCCACACAGATTACGAGGGATGAGGAACCGTCCCACCTTCCTAAAATTCTAGGCTGTCTTCATCTTCGAGCAGGCGGGGCGTCATAAATTCCGTTTTGTTTACCTAGCGTTTTTAATAGTTTTTTAATGGCGCTATTTTTAAACCTTTTAGATGGCATCGTTTTATGCCTAATTTTCATTATTTTTATGACATGGGGTCGGCCTAATTGCCACATAAAATCCATTCCCCATTTTTTGTTCAGGTAATTAGCAAATCAAAATGCTAATGTTGTACGTTTCACTAAATCGCTACAAAATGAAAATGGCTTCATTCGAATTAAATCCGTAACTAAAAATAAAGAATTGCTTGATTGTTTACTCGAGAGATTTCTCTGCAATTGTCGGCGCGGTTTATTTATTCAAGTCCTAAATTTTGAGAGGCGTAAATTATTCGAAACCTAACAATGGTATTAATTCGTCAAAGCAAGAGAATAATTTATTCAGGGAGAATCGTGACCAAATTCCCAACAAGTGTATTCGGTGCGAACAGCATTTTTAGAATGATTTCGTGTATTTCGAAAGTTAAGACGGCCTGCTAAAATGGCCTATTAAAACGATAAGAACTTGTGAAGTCGTTAGGTAAATTAATTATAAATCAAATTAAATTAATGTGCTTGCTCATTAGGCATCTTTTTAAAGATGCAGCTGACCGATTTCACAATGCACAATTAGAGAAGATACTACGATGATTGGAAAGCTACATTTCACACTTCAAGCTCGTTTCCTTTGCTAATTAAAATACAGAAACACTGCATTTCTTTTCCTCTAAAGAAGTTGAACGGTCCTGATGGAACATAAACCGTATTTGAAACTTTTAGCTGCTTCTTAAACTCTTATAGTTCTATCAGAATTTGCAAGAATTATTCATCATCGAGTTAAAAACTTGTTGTAAACTAAAAAGAAGTGCGGTACTATCTGGATACTTCTCGCAGATGCTCTGAAAACTACTTAAATTTCATCCAGCTTGTTATAAGAAACTTCCAACTACAATTTTTTCTTTGTCTTGCTGCGGACCTCCACGGTTTTTGCTTCCAAACCGCAACAAAAACTACACAGACAACTTCAATTATTCACCAACATTTTATTAGTCATTTGGTCTTTGTGATATTTCATTGGAAATACAATTAAACCAAAGAGTTTGAAAGCAGATAAAAATAAAATCGGCTGACAAAGTTGCAATTGATAAACAGCTCGCATGTAACCTACCAATGTAGGTCAATGAATCAATACTTTTGACATTTAACCGGGCCATTTTCCTCCAATCCATTTACAGACATTCCAACACCCCATCCCTTGTGTTTCCACGCAATTAGAACCAACAATTTTTCATTTGCATTGGTAATCTTCTGGTAACTTTAAGGGACTATAAAATAGGAAATATTTACGAGCGAATTGTTATCATAACATTGCCAAAACTTCAATCGTTCAGTACATCACCTGGGCGTTTAAAAAACTTGGAAACTTTACGATGCACTTTGTAAAATGACGCGGCCCTTTTCGTCCCTGGCGTATGTCGCTGGCGGCAAACTTCAGATGTTTAGCTAGTGTCGTAATTAAGTTCTGTTAATTAATATCAGTCAGTGGCTTTGTGGTCGAGGAGGTTACGATGTAGTTTTACAAAGTTGAAGAACTTTTGCCAAGTAATTATGATAGATATCGAGTTTGGCTTTACGTTGCTCTCTGTAACTGCACTGCGACTATTGTACTAAATACTTATTTGTTACCTTTGGTATTCATAATTTATATATTTATTTATAATACTATTACTATTTAATAAATTTCGATGCGCTTTTTTGATCCAATGAGTATATGGGTTTTCATCGTCTTACAGTCTCTTAGTAACCCTGGACTGCTACACTAGGATCTAAGAAACCCTACAATTTTTGTAAAATTTTCCATTTGCGCAGTATACGCATAACTTCGATGCTACCTCATTGTAAAATCAGTTTCTATAATCCTAAACAAATATTCAATGTAAAATCTCTGTGTTTGTTCTCATAGTCCAAAATAAAAAAGTTTTGGAAAAATGCTGTGTTTTGAATAAAATATATGATTTAGAAAGATATTTATCTGTTTATTGTCTTTCTATAAACTTTAAAAAATATTCCATAAGTAAAATCCCTTGAAAAATTACATCGGGTTACAGGAAAGTAGTTTTCCTTTTTTGGGGGGTTTCCCGGATCCCAGTGTGACGTTTGTGTGACTGTGAAAGTAGTATCCAGGGTTAAGTGACTTATTGTCCTAAAGTTTCGTCTACATACTCTGCATTATCTGTCATCATCTCTATTCCATTAATTAATTAATTTTTCTTCATTACCTATTCTAAATTTTGCATTATTTTTAGATTTTTATTTTCCTTCGTCATGTATAGTGGCCTGCTTGTTGTCAAGGTAGGTATTTATATCCTAGATTATTAGTTATATGATATATCTTTTCTTTTCTTAACTGACATATTTTGACCTAGATTTCTTCATCGTCCTATATCCATTTTGAATACAATTTAGTCCTTTTTACTTCCAATAAGTTCTTTTTCTGTTTCTTGATTTTTCTACCCAACTATCATATGTGAGACGTTTCTCAGTTTCTCTACATACTTCATTGCTCTTTCAACTGCTTTTGTCTTCTTGTTTTTTCCTAAAATATTTATACCGGTGTTTGTTTATCTAATCCAAGTATTCTCTTAATATATTTTGATTGTATTCACTCTATTTTGTATTTATTCCCAAAGTCAATTGATTGAAAAGTAGCATTCGTAATTTCAAGTTGTTTTCAAGTTTCAGGATTATGGGAAAGCATTATTCATTACCTAGGCAAAGTTGCCTATTAGCGTTAGTTGTGCCCCAAATTAAAATTTCATTTGAAGATAATATCGAAGCAATCTTCGACTGACCCAAGCATGCACTTATTTTCCTTTAAATATTTCATGTCAAACTGTAACTTCTACTTTAAATTCTAATTACACGTTCGATCTTATCGTGCGTTCAGTTAATGTAATTACATTTTAACTGCTCTGTTTTAATGTATGCAGCACAGTTCTTTTTATAGCTTCATAATGCGAAAAAGGTCACGAAATAGCTCGAAATGCAGTGGTTGAAAATTCGGATGTTGGGTGAAATTCAATTAATTAAAACGCGGAACTATAATTAATAGGGATGCGAGAGCCTGGCGAGCACGACTGCGCCGCGCAGGTAGCGGCTACCTGTATTATAAATTAGATTTTGGGCGGTTGTATTTTCTTGTTAACATCAGATAAACTTCGATAGCCACAAACGAATGCGTCCTGCGTTTGTCCAACACAAATAATCAATTTGAAGAATGTGGAACCTGTTCTTCCAACTTACGCAGCGTAGACCGTGAATAAATTAATAATTATACTTTTCCACGCGTTTGCTTGTTTTTCGATCATTATTTTTTCGGAGCGCGGTGGCTACTGTTTCTCGTTTGTTTTTACTACAAGGCCGTGGCTTCTTTAAATCACTTTGTTGGTTGTTGTGATGTTGCTGCACTTGTTTCTAATCCATTGTGAACTGGGTTAAAACTCTTACAACCTACCTCCATCGTTATTAATGGTAGTTAATTTTATCGGTCAGGATAATGAGTTTATTTTCCTAGTAATATGACTGGTTTCGTTTATCGTATAATTATTTACTCGTCTTTGTTTCGGAAACTTGTAATTTTTACTCAAACTATAATTAGTATTCTGATGAGCTACTGTGCTATTTTCATTGCTTCTACCGTTTTACATACCATGTCTCCCTTTCGCTTTATTTGAAATAGTATGTGAAGCATATGCTTTGATGTCATCAATAGTCTGAAAACAGCGTCCTTTTAGCACTGATTTAATTTCGGAAACCAGAATAAATCGCCACAAAACCGACGAATTCGAATTCTCCAGAAAATCGCACATTTCTAAAATCGCTATTAACAGTTAAATACGTTGCACTCAACTAACAATATCACGAAAATTAAACGAGACGCCTACACTCCAAGACCATGTGTTTACTGAGGAGGTTATGCGCAACGCAATACTGCCAACTATTACTTAATATATCCGTTGGCGCGTAATTCAAATGTTCGGTAACTTGCTGAACAAACCTTGTAGATTCGGATGGCGGGCTGTCACCGAAGTGTATTTTGTGGTAAATTAAATAAAATGTAAAGTTTATTAGTAGCACCTGCTGAATAGAAGGTAGGCAGATCTTGGTTGCCATATAAAGATGATAATCAGATAAAAATGTATTAATTAACGAAGAATGCCCACAAAAAACTCAATCTCCTCGATTTAATTAAATTTATACATTTCCTCTCCACACAATTCGCTGTCTACAAGTCAAAACAAAATATTAATTACCTAGTTTACCATTTGCCTACAAACCGAACATGGTCAGAGGATAACGAAGCGAGCTGGAAGAGTTAACAAGACTACAATATTTATAGTAAACCCAATTAAAAACGACATGAACGTAGAGGAACACGTATCGCGACGCGAGCACGCATGTGTGGTGAAGTGTGCACATGCGCCCGTGCAGTTATCTACGACGGTGTCGCTATCTTGTGGAGGCATCTTCAGGTACGTGTGCGGTCCGGCACGCCTTAATTTACGACGCAGCGTATACAGTTGTCTCCGAATCGGCCGCTTTGGCTCGTGGGGAAATAATTGACACCGTTGCTTTATGGCCACCCTGTAACAAACTCCCTTGAAATCTCTTCACCCACATTAAATGGAATGGGCTCATAAGCAATAGGCAATGCTAAGAGGAGATTGGTTGAGTCCTTTATAGGATATTTGTAATACTATAAAACTATTACTATGTACAGATATTTAATCTGTTTCTAATTTTCTTTGGTATTTACATTATACGAGTATGAGTTAATCTAATAAAAATAGTATATTGTACAACGAACAAGGAATGGTACTCATTTCCTACGAGTATGAAAGTTTGCAGCATGAGCCGAAAACGAATATTGCAAAATCATACGAGTATGAAATGGATATTCCATGCGAGTAGTACGCTATACTTTTTCAACAACCACGATATTATTTCCTAATTAATTAAATTTTAATAATAAATTTGTGCTGCTTTCACCATTACAATATTTGACATTTCTTAATAAATATCCCAGCAATGGCACCTGTAATGCAATGAACTGACCTATATTGAAATACTCGCAAAATAAATTCATTTCGCACGATGCTTGCAATGTACCTCATATTCCAAACATACAATAAACAGATTCCTAAGTGGTCATAGAAAAAAAATACACACTACTTTCTTATACAAATAAAACCAACTGTATTGTATTTGTAATATTTTTCAAAATTTCCCCAAATATGACTTAAAATTGTAAATTTTTTTTATTACATTTCTTTATAATATACGCGCCAGGAAACCCATTGCAGCAGAGCGCATCGTCATATCTCAAATATTTTTCGAGATATGACGATTTTTTATATTTTCCGAAGAGCAACTTTGAGCGGCTGTAACTCGAAAACTATACAAGATATCGAAAAATATCTCCAGGTTAGTGTTTTTAGTGCTATTTATAATAAATTAGTAAATTTTGAAAATTTTGAAATTTTTTTGAATTTTTTTCAAAATTTCGATTTGAGATATCTCGACAAATATGAAAGATACAGACTTGCAGTGTTCACCAATCGATTCAGCTCGACGAAATACATAAACCCTGAAAATTTCAGAAAATTCGAACAACCGGTTGAAATGTTAGAGCAAAAAGTCTTAAAATGGCCAAATTCAGGCCCAACGTCAAGGGGTTACATTTGACTTTTAGGACAAAAAACGCCATTTTCAGGCTTTTTGCTCTAACTTTCCATCCCGTAAAGCGATTGTTATGAAACTTTGCATACTTATGTATTTCGACGAGCTGAATCGATTGGTGAACATTGCAAATCTGTATCTTTAATATTTGTCGAGTTATCGCCGATCGAAATTTTGAACAAAAATACAAAAAAAATTCAAAATTTTAAAAATTTGCTAATTTGTTATATAAGGCACCAGAAACGCTAAACTGAAGAGAATTTTTAGATATCTCGTGTAGTTTTTGAATTACAGGCCCTTAAAGTTGCACTTCTAAAAATACCAAAAATAGACGTATCTCGAAAAATAATAGAGATCTGACGATGCGCTCTGCTACAATGGGTTTCTTAGCGCTTATATTATAAAGAAATGTAATAAAAAAATATTACAATTTTAAGTGAGGATATTCCGTGAGATTAAAATTTTATCATCTAATACATTTTGACTGGATACTTTCTATTTTATCTTGTGCTCCCCATTCCCAAATTTTGACTCTACACATCATAAAGAAAAGCAACATTCTTAGTTTAAAGTTGTTTTTAAATTTTCCTTATCCTATACCCCAGATTTGTTGGAAAGCATGATGTGATTAAGTATTGCTAATCCGAATTATTTTGAAATGAAAGGCTTTTAAATAAATTGGCGTATAATTAGAAAAAAACTTCCAGGGAAAGCACATATGGTACTCCAATAAATGTAATACCAGAAATCGTTATTACAGTCTAGCTGCACCTGATCAAAATTGGTTATTAACCTAATGAAGCAGCATGCAAATTGCTAGCAGTGTTCTATTTTTCATGCAGTAATAAATGATATGTATTCTTAGGCCAGCGTTCGCCATTATCCATATGGGGTATTAAACAAAGTGCTTTATATCATTTAGCGCAGACCAATTAGTAGTGTATCATTCGTAAACACTGTGTAGCGTTAGCATCTGGATCTTCCTATGCAGATAAATGTAAGGATATAATTTCGCTTTATTATCCTTCACAGCGCCTGTCCTGCCCATTAACGAATTTAACGATAATGCAGTAAAACTTGTAATTCACCGCTTGGACTCATATGGTCATTTTACTGATAACATATTAAACCGATTACTGCACAACTGTGTAAACTACCAACAAAGCGGCTAATATTTATTTCTACCATTATCTTCTGTGTGATGTACATTGTTTTGTCATTATTTATTTAAAGTAAGTACCGCAGCAGCGCTATGTTAATAATATTGTCAGTGTTCAAACGACTTCTGTTTAGCATTCGTAAGCAATTATGTGAGCCATTTGAGGCATCCTCGTTTACATGGAAATAGAAATCAATGGAACGACAATAAAGTTCAAAGCAGGAATTCTCACCACAGAATTTATAAAAACCTTCAGAAATGTTGTTCTTACATTTTCTGCGATTTTATTCGATGTCCACGCAAAGGTTAATCGTTGGAATTTAAAATTATGGCAATGGGGTCCTTCACCAGAGACACAAAATGGCAAATAAGTCATCTATACTTTAACTAGACCCAAAAATTATAGTCATTATTCACGAAGATGAAGTTTGCGTCACGAATCGTAGACAAATGATGCAAATCATCAGAGTGAATAATGACCATAACCCCGAATATAATATACCTGGAAATTCGGAAATAACTTTTGAAAATTATCGAAATCAGTTGAAAACACACGTTAAGAAACAACATAAAAATACACAAAGGCAACTATCTAAACTGTCAACTGTCAGACGGTCGAAGCTTAGTGGTCCACATCATAAGTTTAAAATGAAGAGGAATAATTGATTTCTGTTTCTGTGATTGGCCGAAAAGAGTGAATTATGAATCAATAATTTACTATCGTAAATTATGACTACTATGATTAATAAAAAAATTGAAATAATGGAGATATATTTACAGAGGAGTAGAAACATATTATTAATTATTAAGATATTTGAGTTTTAAAGATAGCAATTCTAACGTCATTATGTTTCTCTGTGCTTCTCTCTCACACATCTATTCTATTCTAAATTCTTTATACTTCTCTTATTATTGAGCTGTCAGATAGTCGACATGTCAAATGGTTGGCACCTAATTTGAAGATTTTTGTTTTGTTTTATAACACAAATCACACTTGTTTGAGAATTCACACGATAATGAAACACGTGGTTAGGTGGACACATCGAAATTATAGATATGTTAAATGACATAGGTTAGCAAAATTTATCAGTGGTAATTACACATTTGATTACGGTTTATTTATGTTTCTTCCACGAAAAGTAATTCTAAATTCATTTAAATAATTTCAAAAACTTATTTCGGCTTAATGAATAACAATTAAGACCTTTCAAAACTGCAAGATAGTGTTCAGTTTGTATAAAGTTTCATAAAAAAATCCCGAATGATTCGTCAATTTATTTTACCTTTTGTAAAGTTTTTGTTTCTCATATCAAACTCTGGAGCATTAAATCGAAATGTACGTTTAGTTTTTTATTGTTAATCCGTTAAAAAGTGAAAAATACTTGTCACATCGCTATCCAGATCATAGTCATTTAGTTTTTTCGTGGACGCATTAACCATTAAAAATTACAAAAAGCATCTTAGGCGAAGCATGAAATACCCCTAAATTCATCCGGGCAAAAACGAAAAAATCCACAAAGTTAAGAGCTGACCAGTTGACATTTAGGTAGCGGCGAGAAAGACTTCCAATGCCACTACATGTCAGTGTGAGTGAGATAGGAGTTTGATGTCTGACGTCGACAGAGATGGATGGATGGTGGATTACTGGAGATAGAGCAAGACGGGTAGTGATCAGTTATGCGGCTTCTGGTGTCTTCAATTAGCCGTTATAATCGGCGTCCGGCGGCATCCGAAGACGTCACATAAGCGTCTGCATTCCGATTTTTGACGCGGCAACATTCCGCGGCCCTCTACGATCCTCGGTCAGTTTTAATCACTACCAAATAACTGAGCGGAATCAGCCCGAGATGACACTGTTATATATCTTAAAAGGTTTTTTATAAATACCTCCGACTTTCAAGATCCCAGATTGGACCAGTCTTATTGTTTGCTTTCGAGAGTTTGTTCTGGTGGTCTCTTTTGTCTGCAATCCTCAAAATTCACTTATGCTTCTGCTAATTGACAAGAAGAGAAAACCTAGCTGCGGACGAAGAAGATTTCTTGATCGAATTTTCAGAGATAATCTCTGTTCAAAATCAGACCTTGTATCCACGAATTCGGAGCGTTCCGTCCGATAGACTTGAGTTATTTTCCCATTAGTACAGATGCCGATACTCCGTTTTTATCAGACTACGCTATGTTAACTATTCATCAAATGGTATTTTTGTTTAATTATCCCGAAATGTGGAAAAACATGTGCTCCCTTCAAAGATCAAACTGACGACCCACCTAATTATCTTTGATAAAGTGAAAACATGATTTCCTGGAGACAAAATAAATTTACTGATGCTACTGCAGACGAACTACACATGCAACAAATTCGTACGACTGACAACGGTGTAGTATAAACCCTGCTCTTTCGATTGCCGTCCTGCCTCTGTCTGTAGATATATTCACCTAGCCGTGGTCAGTGTTTGTATAAAATCTATTGTTTTGGTTTCCGGAAAATGATAAGTGTTTTAACAGAGCCACGAATTCTTGTGAAATTTTCGCTACTGAAAATGATCTTTTTCAAAAAGAAGTACAATCTCGTGCGCGGGTATTTGAGTGGTTTAAGTGTTTCCAAGATGGCCGAGATGACGTTGGAGATGACGCACACCAGGATGCCCTTCGACATCAAAAACTAATAAAAATATTGAAAAAAATCGGTAATCTGATTCGGTCTGATCTTCGGATAATTATTCGTACTATTGGTGAAACTGTAGGAATTGTAATGAAATGCGTAAGGAAAATTTTACATGAGAATTTTAAAATGGTGCCGAAAATTCTCACAATTGAACAAAAAGACGCTCGTTTCTAGCCTAGTATAACATCCCAATGTTAGACCATCCGCTTTATTTGCCTAAACTGGAACAATGTGACTTATATCTGTACCTCAAGGTAAAATCTGCTTTAAAAAAAAATATTTAAGACCGTTGAAGCTCTGAAAAAAATGCGGTACACATCATAAACGAGCTCACAAAAGAAGGCTTCCAACACTACTTTGAACAATGGAAAATTCGCACGGAGCAGTGTATTAATAAAGGAAGAGTGTATATTGAAGGTAATAATAATTTAAAATGTACAACTTTAAAAGAAAAAGTTTTACATCATCACACCTCGTAATAAAATACATTGTATCAGGAATAAAGATATTTTCTTCAATTATACTAAAGTGTTTTGTAGGATTATAAATTATATCAATTGCATTAAAGCCATCAGCATAAATTTATCTGGCGGAGACAATTTTCTGTCTGCATTTATATATAACTTGCGCATGCGATACTTGCATTAAAATACTAGCATTTCTATCCATAGAATATAATTACCAAAGTTGGGTTTCAGTTTAAATTAAATTCGGAACTTCACCATAAAAAAAACACAAAATATATTAATGGTTATATCAAACAAGATAAAATCACAGGACATTCAAAGGGGAAGTAATAAACTTATTCGCTGTAGAACCAGATGTATGTAATCCTTTGAACTTGTAATTAAATGTTTCTGAAAACATACGGTCTCCGTCGATGCTCTTTTATTATGTCGGAATAAATCAGCGTATTCAAACACATGACTGCTTCTAAATGTCGTTATGGACTGGGTATTAAAACTAAACCCCGGAAAACCTCACTTTAAACGAGCAAAGTCTCCAGAAAAATGTAATGAGTCCAGCGAATACAAAAGACAATTCAAAGTAGGTGTATCATTCGTTAGTCTTTGTGCTGTTCTGGAGAATTCTCCAGGTCATTTGTCACATTATTCAAAGCGGCCCATTGTCCACAGTTAGCAAGACAACAAAACTTTCTAAACCTGTGTTCACAGATAAAAGAATCACAGAACAAGAGTTGCTCTAACTTAAAACCAGTAGCAGACGCAGATGACAAATAGCATGCGTCATCTACGACTCCGAAGGTCAAATCTCGCGTATGCGTGCTTCGCGGCCTGTCATCATTCGTATTAAGTTACACGGGTGAAAAATAGATCTTCGCCTGTTGTTTTCATAACACTCATTTGTTATTTCGGCCGCCCGGAATACCCGCTAGGACATCTGCTAAGTACCCAGCAATGCCAATCGAAAACTTTAATATCGCATACATACATAATCTGTCACGCTATATCCCACTCAGTGAGGTAGCACGAACTCTGAAACACAATTACCAACATACAATCTCCTTCAAACATTACCACTCGGTTTCCCACGCAATCGTTCACCCTCAATCTTACTCGCATATACTCCCTCTTTCTTAACAACATACTTCGGATTCGGCACTTAAATATCTTATTTCTATAGTAGTTATACATTGTTCAAGCTTCTTCATGAATGTAGGTGCAAATAAATTAATATAAACATTCAAACGAGCATCTCCAGATACATTCAAATTTCGAGCAAATGTACCCAAAGCACTAAATACCTACAGACACCCACATTTCAGTCTTCTGGTCAATGCGTCCATCCTTCGAAAACATACTATCCAAATATATAAATTCATTCACTGAAACATTACATTCTGTCACCAATTTATTCTTCTCAAACACCAACACTACATTTATCGACATTCAATAACAGATTTCAAAATTTGTACTACCCTCAGTAAAGCTACAAATGCATTCACTTCTAAGCCTTTGCCTAGTTCATTTATGCTCACAATCATTCTTCTTAATTGCTCCTCAGTTTCATCCAATACAATAACATCATCCGCATAAGTTAACGTAGACACTATACGTCCACTAATACATGTACCGTTTATTCCATTCAATGTCTTTCGTAACAACACATCCATATAGAAATTAAATAGCCACGGAGACATTCCATTACCCTGTGGTACACCGATATCTACACGAAACCAATAACTCAACCTATCATCAATTTTTATCGCAACCTAACTTAATGAGTGATACCACGAGCACTGTTTTTGGGTGTTTTAGCTTTAATATTATATTGTCTACCACTTTTTGTACAGCGCTAAAACCGAGGCTAAAATACTTCTCTTAATCTCTCAAAATTAGAGCTCGCGGCACCAGCCTAAATCTTTCTTCTAATTTCAGAAGTCGTTGTTTATGAATATTTCCATTGTTCGTACAAATAATAAAAAAGCAGAGCCCTGATAAGTTAAAACTTTTACGGCTGCTACGAACCTAATGAGGATATTTTTTGTGTAAGTGGTTATAAAAATGCATCGAAGCTATAGAGACCAGAGTTGAAAAGACGAAATAAAGAAGTAAATGTGACAGAGGACAATATAATTTTATCTTTACTCTCAAAGTCCTCCATTAGCGTAAAAGTATGTAATGATGAGAACAGAAAAACTCCAGCAGGACAATCATAATAAAAAACTGGATTTGTCTGCTTAATCTGAATTCATGGACATGTGGATAATCAGCTTAGCAGACCACTAACATGCACTCCAATTCCCATAAATCAATATTCACTTCATGCTTATTATTCCACAAGCAAAACATTATTTTACGCTAGGAGAATCCACTTACTAAAACTAATATTAAGCAGAAATTATGTAGCATGATAATAAATTCCAACTCAGTTGAAGTTTTTCTATCTGAGCTGGAGAAGAATGAAAAACTATGGAGAGATTTAGTGAGGCTTTTCACTGTGGAGAATCCATTCGAGTGCGAGACATAAGAATCAATTCTCGAATAAATTCAGGATGGTGTAACGATCTAGAGGGCTGATACGCGAACGAACCGCACAACGAAATAATTCAGTTGGCGACGGAAAAACAAACAAATAACGGAAGGACGCTAACAGACTAGAAAACTCAACCGGAAAACCTGCCACCATTCAGCTATCGATTGATACGTTACTTTCCTAATTGCAGAAAAATATTTTGATTGGAAAGCAAAGACGGCCAAGCAAAAAATCCTGCAGGAATGGCAGGAACGCAAACCACACCTTGAACCGGTACCAACCGAAATGAAATTTTCCCGGTTGAAATCAGACACGTCGGAATGCAGCAAGACATACGATGCGGTGAGAGAAAAAGGGCCCTTTCTCGCCGACCTAATTCCCAGATTGTGTTCTACCGGTTCGACGCCGGCGCGAATATTCACGATGCGGTAAAGAACGCTATTCCAAACACCCCCTCCCAACCCCCTCATTCACGCAACTAAATCAAACAAATACCCCACAAACTCCTTTCATCCAAAAATTTTCCGCGAAGAGGGCTGGGACCAAATTTTGAGTTTCTTATAACATGAGCTTCGCTAAGAATTTATTACTACACCTTTATCTTCTTTCCTCCATTACCAAACTGTTTTCACCATATATTCTAATTTATAAACTTCAAATTAAAGTTGCAGAAAATATATTTTTTGTAACTTCTATTTTATCTAATTCAAACCATAAAATTTTTTAAATAGAGCTCGTGGTACCAGTCATTATGACTCTATTCTAGTTGTAGAGCGTGTAACATTTTGGCGGTCACTTTTAAGCGTCCTACGAACAAGTGATAGATGTCCTTTTGCGGTCCGGAAGATGCAGATAGCGGAACGGACATCCAAGGAGCGATCCCATGCAGTCTGTTTTTCCGCTGTTAAAGGATTTTAAAGCGACACGCCAGAGGCCGCTGCTCGGTTTGAAGAACTATCTTCAGAGCCCAGACGAAGTTTTTATTCAGCTTGACCTGACCCGACTTAGCGAGATAAACTAGTTTAACTGAAATTGAAAAGGGGTACGAACGTCGAGAACTGAAAAGAAATCGGAAAACGCAGATCACGGTGGTTAAAAAATTACCAATTTGAATCAATATGGAATTATATCAAGTTCATTTTGTTCACGTCGACTCTATCACGAAGGGAATTAGCAATGATATTTCTTCCGCCGCCCGCGTTTCCCCGCGGCAGACTTCAAAGGAACAAAGCGAATCTAGCAGCAACGAACAAACCGTCATTCTAAGCCCGGGAATAAAGGCTAAAGCCATTTACAAATATTAGTACAAATCCGCCAAACAGAAAATGCATTAGAAACGCCGAGCATGCGAGCCAACAAAGGAGGCAGCGATCGAAAAGAACAAACGAAACAGAAGACATGTTCCATGGCACATGTAATAACGATACCGCACTACGAGAATTTTATCCGATTTACACAGCGTGTCCCATTTTAATCGTAACGGACGAATATTTAGAAATAGTATATTCCACACGACTGGTTTGTGGTATTGTATTGTTTTGTATATTTATCAAATTGTATTATGTTTTGTATTACCTACTTCTTGGCATAAAAATGTATATTTTAGAAGCCAATAAAGATGTATGTATGTATGTATATTCCACACGAGCACAACTTTTAAATTATAACATATGTTGAAGAGTTCTATTCTACAACAAGTAATGGAATGGCACATATTCCACACGAGGACTACGGTTTGCGAGTGTGGGATATGCCATACCGTTACGTGTTGTAGACTATACTTTCTATAACAAGATTTTGAAAAATATTCAAAAAACACATATACAAAATTGTTGAAAACGTCAAACATAAATAAATAAAATTAAAACAAACAGACGTAACCATAGCAACCGAGCGTATGGAATGATAGTTGTTTCAATAAAATTTTTAGTTGTGGAATGCGTAGTTTCCAAAACAGTGTTATAGAATAGTATATTCTACAACAAATAATGGAATGGTACATATTTCACACGAAATTTTACAAAAAATACAAATACAAAACTGTTGAAAACGTCAAACATAAATAAATAAAATTAAAACAAACAGGCGTGACAATAGCAACCGAACGTATGGAATGATAGTTGTTACAATAAAATTTTTAGTTGTGGAATGCGTAGTTTCCAAAACCGTGTTATATAATAGTATATTCTACAAGAAGTAATGGAATGGCACATATTTCACACGATTGCTGATACAACAATCCAAATAATGACATATTACTAATATATTACTGTCACGGTACATAAGACAATTTCTATTTTAACAATCTTTTTTGTTTTTTTGTGTATACTAAATGTGGTCCTTCATTTTGAAATGTCCTCTGTATAGATTGGAAAATGGAGTTTAGCAAAGCGTTTTAATGAGTGTAGATTTCCCAGCAAGTATTGAATTTCTTTCATCTTTTGAGAAACTTCTTCTTTAATCACTCCATTATTATTTGGCTGCAATTATATTATCCACTTTGATTTGCAATTGGTCTCAAGTATTCGAAATGAACCGCTTCAGAATTCAATCATTTCCATTCGTGGCTTATTGATATTCTGAGTGTCTGACCCCAATCGACTTACCTATTCATAAAAACGATTGCTTTAATTTTTTCTCTTCGTTCCGCACAGCTTCCGGCCTTTCTTTGCTTTATTTTACGAGTTTATTTAAACCAACGCAATTTATTCCTGGAATCGGAATCCTATAAAAGCCTCTCTAATACTTTCATTCTTTACTTTTGACTATTTTCTTTCATGGTATTTCAATTCATTTGGGCCGAGTATTCAAAATGTTTTTATGTTTAATTTCGCAGAGAGCAAAAACCGACGCTTGCAATATTAATAAAGCGAGAGTTAAAGTAGGGAGGAATTTCAAATTAATCTCGTTGAAATTCCCGATGGTAGAAACTATTCCACCAGCAAATTGTTACTAATAAAATATCGAAAAACGTTTACGATAGATTTAAAGTCCCAAAGTCTGAAAGAGGAGCAAGCACTCAAATACGCCCTCATAACGCGTGCCAGCTCAGAGTGAACTTCTCGATTGGAGAATTCCACTTGGGTTTTTTCTATGAACGTTAACTTTCAAACACCGCTCGACTTCTGCCAGTTCGATAATATATTCCTGTTTGAAAAGAAGTATTTGCATTTTTAAACAGTTCGCAGTGAGAGCTGGATTAGATGCTTCTTCGTCTCATTTTTCTCAACCCTTAACCGTTGGCGTAACTTTGTGAATTTAGCGCGTGTGTAGGCCTACACGTAGGAATTTATTAGCTCCGCGAGTTACACTGAAGTAAATGGACAATCGATTGAAATGGGCAGCCGTTTCGGTAAAAAGGTTGCCCTCGCGATGTAAATTTGCCGTGAAATTTATATTTTTCCTTGGCGTGGAAATCAATTTCTTTACAAACATAATGTAAGTGTTGTTTTGTCAAAACACGAGAGTTCGATAATACGAGGGTGCATAAGTTCTAACAAAGAAGACATTTCTATATTTAATATTCAATATAATCACCTTTTAACTTTATACACTTAGCACAACGATCATAAAATAGTTCTAAGCCTTTCAATGCTCCATTCGATGAGAATTTCTTGCTTATCAGATATTTTTTAGTTTTTGAAACAGGTAATAGTCTGATGGAGCTAAGTCTGACGAATAAGGTGGGTGGTCAATCAATTCAAACCCAACTTCATCAATTTTCTGCATCGCAATCAAGGACTTGTGAGCGGTAGCATTGTTTTGCAAGAAAAGCACACCTTTGGACAATTTTCCACGCGTTTCTCAACAATTTTTTCTCAAAGCCTCGTTATTAATGTAGAATAATACGCACCTGTCACAGTTTTACCCTGTTCTAAGTAGTCCGACATAATTATTCCGTCCTTATCGCAAAAAATTGATGTGAGAACATTTCCTGCCAATTTTTTGACACAAAATTTCTTTGGGCGGCGTGTTTTCATTTCTTTACTCCATGTTTCATCTACAGTTACAATACGATCTAAAATATTTGAAGAATCCTCTTTTAATAGGAGGAAAAGTGATAAGTAGGTTGGTAGGTAGCATTTTGGACTCCATTTGGCAAATAATTTTGTCATATCCAAATCATGATGTACGATATGAGACATACGTTCTTACGAAATAGTCGATCGTCCAAAATCATGTCGTGAACGGATTCAACATTTTCAAAAGTGGCCACACAACAAGGTATTCATCTTTGACGTCGGTTCTTCCTCTCTTATATTCGGCAACCCATTTTTTCGGTGGCGTATTATGGGCAATGATTTTTCAATGTATCCAATGAACCGCGTAAATTTCCTTACCGGGCAATCCTTTGAAAAACAGGTATTTGATCACCGATACTAAATTTTATCAAAATTGTAATTTTTATCGCACATAGTACATTTAAAAATGTACATTTTGAAATCTTAAAAATTGGAGAAACTATTTTTCTAACAACATATATGTTGTTACGGTAACAGCTTTTGATTTTGTTTATGGGAAAGTTGCAAGGCTCACTATTTATCAATACACCCTCGTATATTTCTGTTTGAAAAGAAGTATCTGCATTTTTAAACAGATGTTTCTTCGTGTAATTTTCGCAATCCTTAACCATTGCCGTAACTTTATGAATTTAGCGCGAGTGTAGACCAACCTATAGGAATTTATTATCCCCACGAGTTACACTGAAGTAAATGGACAATCAATTGGAATGGGCCAGCGTGTCGGTAAAAAGATTTCTGCTACAAGTTGCCCCGCGATGTAAATTTGCCGTGAAATTTATATTTTCTTTGGCGTGGAAATCAATTTCTTTACAAACATAATATGAGGGTTTGATAAATAAGATTGTGTATGTCAAAACACGGGAAAATTATTACAGGTGTCAGCGGCAGGTGTGTTCTCTCATTTAGCTGGAAATGAATAAAGAAGCCCGAACGGAAATACAAGCATGTAATTCTAGCTGACAGGGCAGGATTAGAAGAATGATGACAGTTAAAATTATACACTTTTTGATCTAATTTAGTAAATAGAACCGTCATTATCCTATTAGATATTTATAAAATATTATCATCGGAAATCCATGATTATATATATTTAGAGAATTGCAAGAGAGGCAAAAAGTTTTGACGCGCAGTTTTTAACTTTTTAAAATGCAGGAAGCATAAATGCAAATTTTTAATTAATTTCGTATTAAAACGGAACTATGTCACAAAATTTTTATACCTAATCACTTAATTACTAATTAAGTTACATAGTTGATGATGGTGCGTTCCCATGCAATATTCATGGTGCATGGGAAATGAAAATAATCACGTTGCCTTATTCATTACTCGTTACGCGCGTGGAATTTAAATAAAATAAATATTTCCAGATAATGAAACTACTTCTATCCTTTTGGAAAATCATGTGTTTATTTTTAAACTTAATTTTTATGTACGCTACATGTAAGGTAGTGCTTTGTATTTTTATTGCAAATATATTTAAATTTAAGTTTTTGTGAACAATTCTTTCTTAAAAGTGATAAAACTCAGTAACTCGTCACTAGGGGGCAATAAAACTGCTATAAAACTTTTACTATTGTAGTATAACACGTTTTATGGTATATTAACATTGCTTGTGTTAAGAACATAGTTATATATTATTTAACAACCATACTTCGCATTTCAAATTTATTTTTAACACTGTTTTAACACGGTTTACTTGCAAATGTTTGAGACATTTCATTAAATTTATTAGTTCTGTTCTGGGCTTCCTGCAGAAAAAGAATTAATTCGTTATGGCTGTGATCACGATTGCAATAAACAGCGTTACTCTTGCCCTAGAAAAATACTAAGTTTACTGCGTTCTAACATATTGCCAGCGGTTTTATTATTCCCTGGCCGTATTACGGAAGATCTGTAAACGAGCAAATTTTTAATACGTACGGGTACAACTGTATTTTGACTTGTAATATCACTAGATACTAAACAAAATTAATTATGTAGGAAAATATATAAACATAAATTGCCTTACTCTTTTCTTGGAAGAATTCGCGAAAAAATTAAATAATAAAGAATACTTTCTTTGCTTACATTTAATAACATGTTATTTCGATATAATTGTTTTCGAATATTCTAGTTTAAAGTATGTTAATTATAAGTTGAAAAAGCCTTTTTCCCTATTATGTTAATTATGTTTACTTTTAATTATTATAAGAAATAGACAATGTATGGAACTATTAATGCAGCGTGATTTACATACCCAGTTTAATTATTGTATATAAATATGATATGATGGAAAATGACGAACAAATGCAAAACATACTTTTTCGTATCAGGGAGTAACAAATATTTTTGAAATAATGCTATAAATTAAATACTTTTGGGTTGAGTTTTGTAATAACTAGAGACTTTTGGATTAATTTCTTTCTAAATTAAAGACTTTTAGAGTAAGTTCTGTACAAATTATGAACTTTTAGATTAGATACCGTAAAAATAAAGACTTAAATAAACTGCTATAAATTAAAGACTTTTGAATAAAGTTCTGTAAAAAAATAAAGGCTTTTGGATTAAGTTCTGTACAAATTGAAGATTATTGGATTGAGTTCTACAAAATTTAAAGACATTTGGATTAAGTACTGTAAATATAAAAGATGTTTGGATTAAGTCTTGTAAAAATTGTAGACTCTTGGATGAAGTTCTGTAAAAAATACAGACTTTGAATTAAGTTCTATAGATTAATTTAAAAGTCTTTAATTTTTTAAAATTTTTACCTTACACCTTACCCTAAAGATCTATTGTTATATAAAAAAAGTGGGGTATTGTTTCCTAAATTGTAGTCTCTCTAAAAGAGAATATATATCTGTTTGTTCCGATCATTTTCTGGAAACCAATTTTCATCTAGGTTAATGTAGTATAGTATAAGTAATTATATTTAAATGAATTGATTTCAGTTTGTCAATTTTCAAGGAAGGAAACTGGAATTGTACTATCACAAAAAGCGTAACTAGACATTACAATTCGAACTAACAACAACAATAATAATATCCCATCAAAACGATTAACTAAAAGTTTTTTCCTCATTCCTCCATCATCTTGCAACAGATCAACTCAATCTACATTCCGATTTTTTTAGAGAATAGTTCTCTAAAACAATTCTTTCTCCTTTTTCCAAACTACATTAATGTATGATCGAAACTTCGGATCTTTAGAAAACTAATAAATATTTTGGTTGCAATCCGAAGAAGGCTTTCATTTTATATATTACTGTATTAAACATTATAACATTAAACGGGTGCAGTAAAAAATTTTCGATCGAGTTCCATTTAAAAATTTTGTTAGGGCCCCATCTTGAAAGGCATAAATTTGCAAAGACTGAGGACGTAAGTCTGCGCGAGAGTGTTAAAAAGTAAAATTAATTAATTTGAAAGGCAATCATACGGTTTTATGGTAGTACATACAGTAAAATAAATTTATGGGCGAAGAAGTTGCGGAGAATGAATTAGGTTCAATTTAAATCCAGTTTAAAGAAGACACCTATAAACCTGAACAATAAAATCTTAGCCAATGGTTATCAGCGTAAGTATCAGTGTCCAGAAATGGTTTCTCGGCAATAAATTTATTTTACGCCGATGAACTGCACTGCAGCAACGAAGAAACAGATGACAAGCAGCTATAACTCTTTCTTTCGTCCTTCTTGGCAGTTCAATTCCTTGAACGCTCATCTCGCGAGGGATTTTTACGCCATTATGCATTAAAGTAGCGTTATAAATCTGTTTTTGAATTATACAGTTGTCCGGGAGTTCGCCGGCTCACGTCGAATAAAAATATAAATAAAAGAACTCGCGTTTCGTAACGAGAAATAATGCGCGAGTCACATGCGATCAGCTCCTACTTAAATTAAGATTTATTCTTCGCCATTTTGTGCTTTCTTTGTTTTCACCCTTTTTTATTACTTGCACGAAATATTCCGCCGGCGATTGATTCTAACTCGCTTGCAGCACAAACACTAAAGTATTTAGATGCTACTCCTTTGTTATAAACCATTTAAATTATTTTATTGATGTGGTATTGCTACAGGTATTCATCCAAATAGTGGATTTGGAAATTCAAAATAAGCATTAGCATTATTATACTTAATTCCACTGGAAAACTATTTCGACGATTATCAAGGATGTATAGAATTTAATACTTTCATCAATAAAAATGGTCAGTTCGTCTCAATGATATAATCAACCCGAATTACCATTTTCTTCATATAAATACATATACTTTTACTAAGACTTTTTGAATAACTTAAAGAAAGTTGTGATCTTACAAAGAGAAAATTGTTGTACTCAATTAATTTGTATCTTAATTTCTGTAATTCTTAAGAATGCTTTAAGGAAAAATTACAACTGAAATAATAACAAATTAACAAAAATCACTAACATAAAGTTTTCATATTGGCTGGTAGCACAAATACTGATTTTTAAATATATACTGTTTCAAATAAAGACTGTAGGTAATATTATTCTACATCTTTTTGATTCCAATGAATTTATTCTATATCTTATATTTATTGCTATATACTAAAACTCTGATAGGCTTTCAAATAATCTACCACATACTGTTGATGAATTGTTCCCAAAATTTAACCAATTCATAACATAAACATACATATATGTATGGGCGGGAGGTAATAGATATAAATTTGGTGAATTAAACAATTTTCCTTTGTATAATTTTAACAGAGCCAAATGATATGATTCTGTGCTTGTAATACAGTCGAACAAAAATAAAATGCAAACTAATGAAAAGAAAGTCCATCAATAAAATAATTTAAAAGGCAAGTATAGTAGGGCCATTTTCAGCGTCGTTTCTTGGGAATAGCACTACGCATAAATAGCAGTGATGAATGTGTACAGCGAGGAATAGACAAACATGGGAAACAATTGCAAAAGCAAAGAAAATTTCCTCCTCTTCTTAGCTCCGTATATGGGTAACTTACAACAATGAATAATTCAATACATTCCGCCCAAGTAGCGTCAAATGTAAATAACTCCAAAGGTAGATCATTAAAAATGAATTGAGGGTAAACAATAGCAACTTTGCATAGCGTAAACGCACGATAAATATAAGCGCTTCCGATGATAACACGCGTAAGCCACATCATAAATAAAACCATTAAAAATTACTACTTGCCGACTGTCCCGGACATGCAAAGGATTCCATACCTGTAACAAAAGAGAAACAAATTAATGATGTATGTAAAAGTATAGCATTTATCAAATTTAAAATGTAAATACTACACAGCATTAACTACGCCCGATCAATAGCTGTTCAACACATTGCTAATATTTGATAATTAAATAGCGACTGCATCGCATGGTGGCTGAATTATCTATTGCTGTTTTCACACTTCAGATTTAATCATAGATAAGCATTGCTCTAATTAAATTAAATAATGCAAATGATTAAAGTGCTAAGTAGTTAGGAATTAATATGGTGTCTCTTTGATGGGCATGTCTGTTTATGGAATGGTTAATACCCCATCATGGGGATTACACGGAATTGGAACCTCTATGAACATATCTGTTGTCGATATTTACGTTTCAACGACATAAAATTTAATTTATTTCCATGCCTCATCCTAGTTTTTTATAGAAAAAATTATACGTTGACTGACTGCCTCTCTAATATAGATTATTTCATCAGATTCAAAAGATATTAAATATACTTATGATATATCAATCCCAATAGATAAACCTGAACCGAGGACTTCAGCCGGCCAAATGGGTGGACATTCCAAAATATTGCGAACATGGAAAGTAATCAGTACAAATTTGATAGAACTTTTAGCGAAATCGCGGTAAAGCTGTTCTTATACCTCTGTTGTATTTGATTGTTCTAGCAAATTCTCTTGGGTAAGCTAATGCGAAAATCATCACTAAACATTTAATCGGAGTATTATTTAATAGTTTATATATCTCGATCAAAAAACCCTTCCTATACTTCCACTTTATTACACTAAATATTTCCTTACATATATATGTACTATCTATTAAATTATCTAGTAGGTTTGAATATAGCTGCTTGATTGAATGAAGAAATAAACTCGCCAGATAACTCTTCCGCTCTTGAAGAGATAAATCGAGTGAAGAATGAAGAAAAATATGCGGAATCATTATTCCAAATTTGAATCTAGGCTTAATTAAAATTAATGAATGTCACGGCGTGTGAAGCAGTAATTAAGAAAAATTCGCGAAGATTAGTACAAATTTGGCTGTCGCAAGAACTGGTTTACATTTTTCTTTGTCGACTGGCTTTTTAATTTTAATTGCAAGCGCTGGCTTATCTCCGTAGACTGTAGGCGGAAATATCATAAATCCTTGCGGGGGCTAATTCACCAACACCCGTTTGCGTTTCAAATCCGCGCAGAATGCAGATTTCTATCAGCGCATTGATTTATACCACATTAAGATCTTGAATCCTTTTGGTTTGGTTATGGCAATAAGCCGTCAATCATGTACAGGGAGAATGGAGTGGCTTCCAATGACAATTTTTTCTGTTCAAGGAAAACTATTAATTATAAAAGTTGGTGTACATTCACAGAAAGTTGCAGCGCATTGGGTCATCTTAATCCCGAAGAAAAGGCCACATATGTCACAGTGTAGCCGTAAATCTCTCAACGGATTTATAACTGAGCCGGGAGGCGATTAATCATTACCAAACCGGTCGTCCGGTCGTTTAGTCGAAGCAACCACAGGATGCGTAGCAACGAAACCCACCCGACCAGCGAGTATATATTCTTCTTGAAAATAATGATTTTTCTCTTTCCGTTTAACGAAAAAAGGAAATGTCACTATATTTCATAAGCGGGAGAATATTGCGCTTTGCAAAGAAACATACGCGCTCGCCTGCAAATGGATTGGAAAGGAATTATTCTTCAACTTTTCAAAACCAATATTAGTTGTTGTTCTCTATAGTGTTCCGTAGTGTCCAGTGGTTTAAAAGTTAAGCAAGCATGTTGACAACAAAACGAAGAAGAGCTGCCTCTTAAAAAATTCATTAAAAGTCCTTTTGCGCTTCAAGCAAATTGCATTGGCGGTGGCGCAGGATCCGAAACTTGTCGAAATTGCCTTTGGTCGATGCATCCCGGACACTCACGTGTGTGATGAATTTTTTAACGGAGCTTACAAGCGCGTGTTGTTCATAGAATAGTGTTTGTCTTTTTTGCGGCGTTAAAAAACTATGCTGCTTTCGTTTCGCTACTGGCTGCTGCTTTTGCGCACGCGATAATAACAGTAATAAAAGTGGAGTGCATACTTTAACTGCACTCGTGTGCATGCACTTCTCCTGGCTATTGTTAGAAACGCACTACTGTCTTACTAAATTATTCCTCTTCCACTGCACAATACCCTTATTTTTTGCAAATTTCTACACACAAAATACACCAAGACTCTAGTAACACCGTACCTTGCATCGATGAACTCATTGAAATAAACAGGGACGTTCCAAACCTATCAGCTACCTTAAATACGTATAGAAATTTAAAATGAAATAAAACACAAAAAATTGTGATAATGATCGTCGTATTGGCTTGATTTGAATATGACTTCTGAAAAACGGACGGCGTGACTGGCTCAAATAAAACACAATATGGAAGTCTAATTTTCGATCACTTTTTGATGCATCTGGAGCCGTATTATACTGATATAATATCAGTAATAATGCGACGAAAGTTGAATTCCATGTCGTCCATCGTCTCTGGTTTATTGGTGTAGATTAGCGACTTCAAGTATCCCCGTAAAAAAATATCCAAAGGTATTAAATCACCAGATCTTCGAGGCCAATCCACAGGTTATTAAGCACTCATTGAATGTGTCCCTCAATAAATCGATTAAGACGCGCACTGTGTGACATCGCGCCGTCTTGTTGAAACCACTGCTTTTCCATATTGTGACATTCAATGGGGTCTTTCACCATTTTTTTTTATTTTATTTTTTTATAAAACTTTATCTAACTTGAAGACTATCTACACTATTAAAAAAGTCTTAATTGTTATTCATTAAGCCACAATGATTTTTTAAAAATGTTGTGACGTCATTATAGAGGTGTTGGTGGATCTCAAACAGTAGAGATTTAAATAATTTTTGTCACATAAATGTTCTATTTTATTGTAATAATAATAATAAATAAGTAAAAAAATATATGACTACAATTATTTACAATTTTTGTCACATAAATGTTCTATTTTATTGTAATAATAATAATAAAATAATTAAAAAAATATATGACTACAATTATTTACAATCTGTTTAAGATTCAGCAACACCTCTACAATGACGTTACAACATTTTAAAAAAATCATTGTGGCTTAATGAATAACAATTAAGACTTTTTGAAAGTGTAGATAGTCTTCAATTTAGATAAAGTTTCATAAAAAATTAAAAAGAAAATGGTGAAAGACCCCATTGGAAAACGAAAAAGTCAGTAATCAAGCACTTTCTATTGACTGAAACGTTCAGGCCGCTGTCATTTTTGAGGACATATGGACCAATGTTTCCAACAGTCCGTAAAGAACACCAAACAGTAACTTTTTGTTGTGGCAATATTGTTTGTTGAGGTAGCCATTTTACAAAAAATGAGCGTAGTCCTACAGTTCAACCCAAGATGCCCCTTCGTTCTAGCTTAAGTCTATTTATGGTAAAATGGCAAATCAAACTGAGTACAAAACAGCTGTAAGCTATCAAAACTTTACAAAAAACACCCGCTAGTAATAGTGTGTTGTAGATGGTGATGTTCTGTGAGGAATGACAAAATAATTCGCAAGTTTGAAGATTTGAAGATTAACATGGTAGAAATCTATCAACCGTTCGTTTAAAATTGTTATATGTTGGGACCATCAGGTTATTCAACGTATATATTAAGGTTGACCCTTAGAGGTATTCCTTTAAAATGAATGAAATTAGTAGCGGTGAAGAGAGAGAAGAAAAAAGTGTTTAGGAATGTTAATGCTGGCTCTGGGCTGGAGACGGTTTTGTCTGGAGACCGCAAAATAATTTGCTCGCTTTATTTTTTGGGTTGTTTGTGTAATTGTCTGGAATTCGGTCCATTTTACTCTTGACTTTTACTGTTTGTATTTTTGTCACACAATAATTTAAGTTTGAAAGATTCAGCCAGCGCGCGTTCTGTTACAATTTCCACGTTAGTAAGGTTTTATTTGTTTACGTCTCCTAAAATTACTATGATACTTTGTCGCGTTGTAAGTTTAATAGTTAGTCGGCAAGTAGAAGTATACGGTGACCTAGTTCAAAGTACGAGTCGTTATTTAACTTAATACAACTGTCTAATGTTGCTTCATGTTATAGCAACACGAAATTCAGTACGCTGTTGAAATAACTTTTCATATATATTATTGCTCCATGCTCTCGTTATTACGGATAATTATCACCAAATACGACAAGCGTAATTACCTAGAGTTACAGGTGGCATACTTCGCATCTGTTTCATGCATATGTTATAGTTTCATTTGTTTCAAAGTGTTTTTCCTAGTCCTGAACGTCAATGGAATTGTACGAAGTAAAGAATGGACGTATTAAATCGATTAGTTTCGAAGAATAATAAAATTGTCCTGAATGTGAATGAAGCAAAAACTATACTGCGTCCATATATAAGTTGATATGAGTGGCATATAAAGTAAATAAGGTTTTATCTAAAAAGTGCCATGAATAAATAATAGTTGTGAAAAAGAAATACGGTGTACTGGAGCTATCGCTTAATTTATTTATTAAACTACAGAAAAAAACAATTGCCTCACGTGAGGCGAAGTGCATTTGCATGTCAGTAACCAGGGCAAAACTAAAGGCAGTTTTACAATAACAACAAACTCACGCAAAACACAAGTAATTACAGAGCCTTCCAAGCTTTCGATGTATTTATGGCGAATCGATGAGGGTTCCGTTAGTATCCACGGCGCGGATGCAAATATAAAACTTGTTTAATTAAAATTTAGATGATATTTTAATTAATTCCACGTCCATCATTACAGTGAGAACATTATACCGTTTGACTGTACGTTAATCTAAATGAATTCTATTTTAATTAACTCGAATTTTCATTCTGACGGCTTGAGTTATATATTTTGAGATATTGACACTTTGGATGAGTTATATTGATTTATTTAACTCGCATTATGACGACTTTATAATGAACTCTATACGGAGAAATCATTATTGATATTTTCGAAACAAAATAGCTATTTACATATTTAGAGCGCAAAGTTATATATTGGCGCTCGAACACGAATCTGTGAGAGCAACATAAATACTTTGCTCTTGAATTATACACAATATTTTTCCAGCGACTGATGTAGCTGTTCTTTTACTTCGTATCCATGGTGATGAATTAATAAAAAAAAAAAAAACTAAATTTTGTAGCCTGTTGCTATTGGAGGAAAGCGATAAAGTAAAATTCTTTAGGAAACATCAACTTTCTGTTGACAAATGCAAGCGTCAAAGGCAACATTCTATAGCAAAAAAAAATGTAACAGACAAGATTGAAAAAATATGGTGGAGAAATAACATCATAGTATCTTTTGTTTCACATTTAAAATTACTACGTATGTTGAAGAATGCTTCAATCCTCTGGAATTTATAAAATTCCATGTGAATGTGGAAAATGTTACATTGAACAGACCAGCAAAACAATTACTACAAGAATTGCAAAACACAAAAGGCCATTCGTCTGAACCAACCTGATAAATCTGTTGTGGCTAGTCATGCCATCGAGTATTTACACAAAATAAATTTTGAAGAATCAAAAATTATAGCAATATCAAATGTACCAATAGAAGACTCATAAGAGAAGCTAGAGAAATCTATCAGAATGAAGGCTACGAACTGAACAAGACATCTTCCTCTGTTTTATAGTTCATAATTTTTATGCCTACATAGTTACTGCATATATTTACTTGTTTATGTCATTCTTTTGTTTCCTGACGAAGAGTTATATTTAATAATTCGAAACGTTGAATTTATATTCTAGGTCTCTGATTTCACGTTTCTTCTTATGCTCTCGTTCCAAGATCTTCTTGGTCGTTCTCGCTTTATTTTACCAGAAGGATACAAATGGTAAATTCGTTTCGGTCACCGACTTTCCGGTATTCTCATAAAATGTTCAAACTATTGTAGGCTGTAGTTCAATTTTGTCTATTATTGTTTATTGAAACTTCCATTTGGTTTTTAATTTCTTCATTACGTTGTCTCTGGCACTTCATCTCACATAGTCCATTTCTTTCGGCTTCGTGTGCTAAAATTTCTCTCGTGGGTAATTCCTAACTTTGCCCACTTGAAAAGAAAATAACTATTATCTCACTATAATGAATTGAAGCAACCGATAACTTTCTGGCTTTTTGTGTCCTATTTTTTATATTTACTTCTCGAATTCCGATTATGTTAACTATAGCTCACAGATATTTGAGTTCATTTACTTGTTCAATTTGTACATCATCATTTATTAAAATCTCTAAATTTGTTTTGCAACTTTACACAAGAGATTTAGTATACAAGTAGTGTTCTTCTAAAAGTACCTGCAATTTCGTAGAACATTTTCCAAATAAATATTAAATATTTATATTTCCAATAAAATATCAGATTTATTAGGTAATAAACCTACATTCTATCAATTTTAATACTGGTTTAAGACTCCCAATCTTACGACGAAACATTCTTCATAAATATGGAACAATAAACTACATTGTTGCGCAATTAACAATAACTTCTAGCAAGAAACAGAATAAAAATAATGCTAAAACTTTTATTTTATGACCCTACATGTTTCATAACCGATAAACGTTCTTCTGCAGATTTAAGAAGACATGAATGAATAAAACTTGAGAACGTCTGAATCTTGTGGATGCAGCGGGTCTGCGGACATATTTGTATTGATTCGCGGCGCCGGTTGGTAGCCCTGCAGAACGTCACATGTCGCTCGGCCGTGCTGACGGCCTTAATGAATTTGCGGCTTGTTCCGCCGAATTAAACCGATACCGCGGTCAGAACTTTTGACCAGCGCGTTTACAACACGAACGCAAAATGCTTCCTGAAAAACGCGAAGCACTCACCACTAATTGTTGCCCAATGGTTATCGCGCTCGCTGTTTTCATTTGCGAATTTTTGCGGGCTTTTAAACACCAACAATCGTATTATCCTAAATTCTGTTCATACCGAAACTCCAAAGGAATATTTAAACAACATTCAGTGCGCATTCATCGGAAAACATCATTGGATTTTCCCTTATTATCCTAAATTAAATTTTTGCAATCATTCCGAAAGCATTTTCATACAAAATTCAACGTTTCGAATTACTAACGAAATTCCTCGATGGGAAAACAAGTAACCAATATGAAGTAAAAACAGAAACAGGAACTAACAACAAATTATGATGCTTATAGATTTCTATAGCTTCTCTTATTTTTTCAAAACGCTGGATTTTGATAGACAAAAATTCCTTTCTTTATTACAATGAATTCTGAAAGCTTTATCAACTTCACAATATACAAATATTCTCTTCACATTACTTATCGGCGAACATTTATTTAATTTCGCCAAAAGCTATTATTTCTGCACGTAAAAACAATATTAGGGCCAATAAAGGTAGGAGATAATGAATACAGAGTACAAATGAACCATGGAATAGAGCAAGAACTAGACGGTGAACACTGAGGAAAATAAAACAGCAAAGAGTAAATAAAGTAAAGGAAAAAATGCAATAAAGTCTATGCTAGAAAGGAGCCCAGCAGGAAGAAAAATAAGAGGAAGGCCAAGATCGATGTGGATAAAAGAAGTAGAAAAGATTTACAAACAGCAGGTTTTGATAATTGGAAAGGAAAAGCAACTGATAGAAAGAAACGGAAAAGGTAAAAGTAAAATGATTTGGACAAATATACAAAGCTGAAGAACAGAACCCAATGCTAGAATCTGGAAAAGGAAGAATTAGATCAACATAGATAAAAAGGTAGAAAAAGACCTATAAACTGCAGGAATAAAAAACTGGAAAAAAAATGTAACAGGTAAAAAGAAATGTAAAAGACATAAGTAAAATGGTTAGAACACCTATAAAACGCTGAAGAACAAAACCTAATACTAGAATAGAGTCCAGGAGGAAAAAGAAGGAGAACAATATAGATGAAAGCGGTAGAAAAAATCTACAAATTTCAGGAATTGAAAACTGGAACGAAAAAGCAGCAGAAAGAAATGAAGAAGATAAAAGCGAAATGTCTAGAACAGGTATATAGAGCAAAAAAAGAAAACCTAATAAATCTATGTTAGAATGGATCCCATAAGTAGAACAAGGCAAACATAAACATGGATATGGAAGTAGAGACCTACACATAGTACCAATTAAAAAGTGGAAAGAAAAATCAACAGTAAATATGAATGAGTAGAAAGGTACAAACGCAAAATTAAATTATCGTTGCTCCTTGTTGTGGACTCAGTCTAGACGGAAGCCAACTAGTGTTCTAATTTAGCTCAGCGTTCATTCATCAGTCTAGCAACAACAACTAGACACTAGATGAACCCGATGGCTAATGGTCAGTCGGTGTATAATATTGCACGTAAGTTAGTCGCACGTGTTCGCCGTACAACTCCCGAGTGCAGTTCAACTCTCCGCCGTCCAGTGCCCAGTCCACCAACAGATTCCTATCTAAATGCTCGACATTAGCATACAGCAGCTATAAAGTGGACCGCGTACCGCTTACTCCTCTGTAGCTGTGTCGTACGCGCAGGAATCACTGGACAGTGACGGAGAGTTTGTAGCAGAGGTGGGAAGAATTAAAACAAACGTTTGATAGTAACTAGTTACTATTATGTTAAGAAAATCTGCCTCCGTCACTGGCAGCCTTCGTGAGGCAAGCGTTCGGTCGAACATAATATGCATTGTGGTGCATCAGTATGCGTGGTGCGAGGCTGTGTATGTGACGGGGCGATTGAATCTGACAGACGCAGTGAACGAGGCCCGATGCACTAGCAGATTGATGAGCGAGTTAATATGAAGTTTATTAATTACGCGTGAGGTATTGGGATAACCACTACTGATGATACCATCTCCCGACTGCGCCAAAAGCGTTTGCTAGAGATTATAACTTAACTAACTCTAATCCGGGTTATTTCAAACAAGTATTTGAGGAGACTTGGTAGACCAGGACAATTCAGGTACTCGAGTAATCCATCTATTTTAAGCAACGAAAGCCTATAGTAAATATACATTTATTTGTGAACTTTTGGTGTTCAAATTTCTAAAATTATTAATAATATTATAAAACTATAGATATGTACGATTATTTCATTTGTTTCGATATACTTTCTTCATCCAATTAGTCGCCGAGTTTTTTTTATATAGATATTTGTCTTTTGTGCAGTGATATATTTTCTCAACACTCAAATTTTGCATTATCTGTCATCGTCTCTTGTTTAGTAATTAATCTTAGATTTTCATTTTCTTTTGTCATATATCGGGTGTACAATTAAAATGTGGCGAATAAGTAAAAAGGTACAGCACTATCAAATCATCTGGTATAGTACCTCTCTTGTAGTCAATAGGTATTTATATCCTGGATTATAAGTTGATTTATTTATCTTTTCTCTTCTTAACTAAGTATGTATGTCTAGATTTCACCGTATAATTTCGTTTAAAATAGATTTCTTGGTCATTCTATATCCTTCGTTAAATACAATTTTGTTCTTTTACTTCACCCTGGTTCTTTCCTTCTTCCTTTCTTTTTTCTTGATACTTATACACAACAATCATATACGATACGTTCCAATGGTGTCCTTTTTGTTTCTTCCTATAATATACAAAGAAGGACATAATGGAAACGTATCTCGCATTATTGTTGTACACGTACTGGAATTTGTTGATTTAATCAAGTATCCATCTAATACATTTTGATTGGATTCATTTCAATTTGTCTTGTTCTCTCCATACATCATAATGCTCACAATCAATTTATTAATTCATAGCAGCTTTTAAATTTTCACTGTCCTATACACCAGATATGTGTCCTTCTTTCCGTATAATTTCGTGCACTATACGAAAACCGCGGACCGTTTTGTAGATTCCAAGTACCTGGTTAAAAATGTCAATTGGATGTGTATATATAGAAGTTGTCAAGGATTCAAATTAAACCGTCGGAGGCCTGGAAATAATTCCGGCCTTGAGTTAAGTAAGATTCACTTAAACAGCGTTAATAATTGCAGCAAAAAAAGATGAGAATTTGTAGACCAACCTTGAATTTAGCACGGAGAATTTTAATAGCAGCTGTAATTTTCTGTCATTACATCCAGCAGAGAGTAAAATATTCAGAATTTGTAAATCATGAACATCAGTCAAATGCATTCTAAACGGTTTATTTATATCCCGTGTTAAGTCGTTAAAGATTACTGTAATAAAGTACGCAACACAATGTGGAAACCTATTTGAATGGATATGATTTGTGGCTGTAATCATCACGGATACGACTTAGGGACATTCACGGCGGGTTGTGGCAACACTGAATGTGTTTTTCAATCATTAACGTTCATCTTGCGTCGTCAACACGGGATTCTATGATTTCTTTACGAGGCGAGCTGCAGAACACGCTAGAGTCTCGGAGCCCCGCAGAGCGAGTTGGTAAACACAGAGAATATTTTAGAATGTTTTAAGATACCGCTAGGGCTCATCAAATATGAAAAGCGACAAGAAACGTGTTAATGACAGGAATATTTGGAGTAGTTTAGGGAGAATTGATTACAAAATTTTAATCAACAAACTTCATTCGTTTAGCTTGCTCCTTCTCTTGTATATTTTTTTTTCTTTCTATTTATTTATTCCTTTAAAATGTATGGTATCTAAAAATATAAATAAATAAATAAAGAATAAATACAAGGAATTGAAGTCATTTAAGGTAAGAAGCGGGAGACAATTAAAAGGAAATTTGTTTAAGATATGTAGGAAGATGGACTAATGACAAAGTAAGAGAATAATCAGAGTCATTCGTTGTTAAAATCCTGCTTTGCTGGTAATCGGGCTCCATAACTTTCAGAATAAATCGCCGAGGGCTGCAGAAGAGAAAAGATTCATTGGAAACAAAAAATCCACGTGATATAATGACGGGGCTATAACCCGGGGCATCCGCCGTGCACGGAACAAGCGAACAAGGAAAAGAAGAAGAAGAACGCACTAAGTTAGTAGAATATTATGTAAACCGATCGGGACGTATTAGGTTTTCAATATTTCATGAGCGCACCGCTATTAAATCCGGCTCCAATGAGCTGCAGCTGTATGCGAGATAGATTTATGGCGCGCGCCGGAGCAGGCTACAAGATGTATCGATGCCATTTGCATAAAGGACGCCGAGCGCCGATCTTCCTCCGGGCATCCACCCCATAAGGTGCACCGCCGATAATCGGATGCCTCCCGGACATCAACATTCATGTGTGAAACTGGAAATATACTCCTATATTAAAGTAAATGCTCCACACCGCACAGAGCTTACACATGTGCCGGCACATTACTGACACCTTAATATTACCTTGCGCAGTACCATTATTTTCCCATCCTCAACATTAAACTCGTTCAAGTCCTACACTTCTTCCAGCAGATTTAGAGCACATTCTACACACAACGATGATATATATGCCTTTAAATTGGACATTCTTCATTACTAGTGCTACATTTACAACACTTCAGGACTATAATCAAATTATTATCACACAACTCGACATTTTCCTGCAAATCCTCCTTTTGTGTTGTGTCCTTCTACTATAAGGTGTATGGTGTAAAAATATTTTAATCGTTGCATAAATTTCATCCCGTGCTTCATGCATCCTGCAGTGTAACCTTCTTCTTCGAGTCTTGTTGATGATGGTATCCCAGGTGTCTTTTGGTTTTCCACGATCCCTCTTTTCCTTCATGTGATCCAAATTTGCCACAATACTCAAGTTTTCTATTACTTGTTCTTTTCCATTACCATAACTTTCATTGCTTCATTCCATATACATTTTGTTGTATTTTTCCTTCACTCTATAAATCACTACGTAGACAGTAAATGCATATACTGATATTGGTCTTCTACATTCTACATTCTTGTATAAATATTATGAAAAGTTCTAGACCCATCACATCTCCTTGAGTAACACCATTATTTTTCTCAAATATTTCTTATTTTCTGACATAATTTATGTACGACATCATTATCTAATTTAGGGTAGATTCCACAATTTTTCTCTGGTCATCCTATCGAACGTCTTGTCTACGTTTATAAATGCCATAAAAGGGAACAAGTGGAAAGAAACTTATTAATTACATGTACACATCGAGTGAATCGTGGACGGAGTTGTAAGTTCCCGGGTTTGGTCTGCGTCTTGGGCTCCGGGCGAGACAGATGCGTGCCGCGGCATCTGCGTCCCGCGGCAATGATCCGCCCACACCACGCTCTTTCCCACGTCCTCCCTTCACTCCTCACACCCGCATCCACGCGCTCTGCTGCCATCGTAGCAATTACACAGCTCTGTCATTATAATTCGGCAGCTTCAGTGACATACTCAACCGTATCTGCCTGTCGTCTTCGACTTTCAATCACCAAAGGAATCAATTTAAAACTTATACTTTGAGTATTTCTTAATTTAATGATTTACATTTTTATTAGGTTCCATACGACAGAAATTTCAATTAGGCTACAGCAAAGTTACTTTTTTCTTATAAAAGCTAACTTCGTTAATCATCTTATTTGGACGACAAAAGTTTGGACGTTTTTATACGATAATAAGAAGATACTTTTTCAACAAAATTAAGAATACATTAAATTATGAAATCCATCAATTCTTTCCGAAATATCTTCTCAAGGTATTGTCGATGACTGGAGAGGTTTCGGAGATATTAATAAATGGCTCGGTATAAATTGTGGAACGTTTAGTTTTGATGCCGTTGCTTCACGGAGTATCTGATGGTATCGCGATCAAGTTTCTTTCCTTTCCCCTCGACCCGCAGTGCCACCCGACAGGACCGGTTTCAGAAAGAAGGAAATCGCTAAGATTAATAAATGATCCCGAGAAGATCGTCACGGGGATCAAGGAGGAGTTTTGTAAATTTGTCGAGGCCGGTCCTGGCTTGGCTGCCGTTCAGGATTACGCTCTAGCCCCATTATATCATTACAGTAATGCCATTTATTTTGTGAGTCTTTGGTCGTCGTGCGGCATCACAGCATCTCTGTCTGGTAGCTAGTGACCACATCGCGGCATCTCGCTCGCACAGTGGAGGCACGCGTTATCTCTGTCTCGGGCTACCGCGACTCGCTTGATAAACGACGCGATACACTTTAAACAAAGGTGCATTTGCAATGAAATGAAAATATTAGCATACAGTTTTAGATGACATTAAGATGAAATACTATTATGGAACTTGTTATGGTAATGAGAGTGGATGACGACTGCGGGCAGCAGCAGTGTCCGAGGAATTATCCCCGCTGCCTGGGCCACGCATCGGGTTTTTTACGGCGGTGGCCAGAGTAAAAATCTCCGGGAGGCAGTGTTTATAGTTATTTATGTGATATTCCACCAGATAATCTCGTCAACAAGCGGCTGTTCTACAACAGCGCGGCAGCCGACAGGCATTCCAAACACAACATACCAACGCTACAACCTACCCCCAGACACAACCCAACTCCACAACAACAACAACAACAACTTAAAAATCCGCGCGGAGAAGAGTAAAAGCCACTCCGTTACAAAATTAAACTAAATAAATACCGCTTATGCACGAATTCCATAACATAACGTATGGTGTTCATCAAGGACCAATACTTGATCCTTTATTTTGCACAGTTACTGTACTATATACCGAAGACAACTAATATTGATGGTATTACTAAACGAATAAATAAAACAATAAATTCTGTTTTCAATTGGTAATAAAGGACCGCTTCATTTAGCATTCTCATTAGAACATAACAAAAATGTCATATGCGAAAATTTAGTCAAATTAAGAAAGAAAAATACCAAGACCAATTTTGCAAATATACACAAATAAATTCTGACAACAACAACAACTTAAAAATCCGCGTGAAGAAGAGTAAAAGCCACCACGTTACAAAATTAAACTAAATAAATACCGCTTATGCACGAATTCTATAACATAACGCATGGTGTTCTTCAAGGACCAATACTTGAACCTATATTTTGTACAGTTACTGTACTATATACCGAAGATAACTTTAACTCTAATATTGATGGTATTACTAAACGAATAAATAAAACAAAAAATTCTGTTTTCAATTGGTAATAAAGTTCTGCTACATTTAGCATTCTCATTAGAACAAAACAAAAATGTGATATGTGAAAATTTAGTCAAATTAAGAAAGAGAAAGACCATAACCAATTTTTCAAATATACACAAATTAATTCTGGATTTTTAGTTGTAGGATCACATCTCCAAAAGAAATGTTTTAGTATATTCTACAACAAGTAATGGAATGGCACATATTCCACGCGAGCAAAAAGTTTGTAAGCCATTCCGTTACATGGTGTAGACTATACTTTCTATACAAAAGTTTTGGAAATTATACAAAAATACAAATATAAAACTGTTGAAAACGTCAAACTCAAATAAATCAAATTAAAACAAACAGACATAACCATAGTAACTGAATCAAGATACTTCATATGTCGCGCTAATAAGCGGTTCTGATTCGTCGAAAATATGCCATACGCCGAGTATGGAAAGTTAGTGATTCCATAACAATTTTTAGTAGTGGAATGCCCAGTTTCCAAAACAGTGTTATAGAAAATATATTATTATTTATTTATTATATGTTTTTTATCACGCTATCACTTTCAGGGTAAGTATGAAACAAGAAATTAAGAAATAAACAACAAATTTGAATATGTCGAGTATCCTTATTTAATTTAATAATGTAGTTGCATAAACCCAGCATACCAAGCAAGAAAATTCAATGTGATAATAGCATAATTCAATCTTAACGATCTTCCACTTGATCCTTTTTCATTATTGGATCGTTATTGTATCATCAGTACAATGAGTTATTTATTAACATACAATACAAATAATTGCAAATCATAATGAAGCATTATTACCCGTTGAAAGACTTCGTCGTTATCTATATTGTTGAGATAAATAAAAATATAATCTAGCAAAATCCATTGAACGACTTGAAATATATCACCGACCAATCTAGGACATGAGAATTTAAATATTCATCATTAATTATGTCACTTAACATACGTCTTCGTGTTTTACAAAACCGTTATATGAACTCTGGACGTTGTCATCATATTTTAAACGCTCTACAAGGCAAATACCGCAACCAATTATAAGCAGATGGTGTATGGTCGCCAAAATAGCTTAAATCACTCATTGAGTTATTGAATGAGTCACAGGTAAAACAAAAAGAGTGCTACGAGCAGAAATAAAAATGTTAATGTCGACAAAGGCGAGATAGTATATCAAGATTAAAAATTATTAATGAATTAGCGACTACAGCTACAAACAGAGCTACTACCATGCAGTCACGTGTGCTGTTCTACCTACGACCTCTAATTGTTAGATTAAAAATTCATTAAATCGGCCAGATTAACATCGTGAACATGACTGTTTTTTAACAAGTTCTAAAACAAAATCGTGTTGCTCGCGACAATGTGTGGGCGAATGACCTGCCAGTTTGTGTTTATGACCGTTTCTTGCATCCATGGCGCCATCTTTCCTTATCATGGCTCCATGTATTCCAGTCTCCCATATCCTCTCAGGAAGAATTGTTTGTTCTCTCTATTTCGTACTGTATCACATTTTCATGTTACCAAAATGAATTTATTCCGGTAACTGGGACTTGAAGAACTGTTATTGTTTATGATATCGTTGACAAGCAATATTTTAATAGGATTTGATAGATTTAATAGGATTTCAAAAATAATAGAAATGTTAATGAATTAAATTGGTTCTCATCATTATATATATATTTTTTTTTTATACTCAAGAAGACCTGATTGTTTTTAATAAAAAAAATAAAGGAAGCAAGTATGAAATAAACGGTTGTACGTAATACGTCCCTTAGGTAATGCTTTTTCACAGTACTTCAAAATTCCTTTATAGTACCGTAAAAACTTATTTACCGGACTTATACTGTAAATAACTATTACCTGACCAAACGACTTTAGTTGCCTGATGTCCATCCTATTTATTACATTTTCACCTCCCGCATACATTATTACTTTTATTTTGGTATTTAAACTTTTTATAGATTTGATATTTCGTAGCTTTTGAGAAAATCATTTTCTAGTGTTTCAGATTTTTTCGTTCGTTTCTGTTCTGTTAGTTCCTATACTTCAAGTCCACATAGAATAATTCCTTCAACTATTGTGTTATAAATTATTTTCTTTGTATACTTTGTAATATCTTTTCTCCACAATACCGAATTTAGTTTTTGTATTGTTTTTTACCTTGAGTGGTTCTATTTTAATTTTTTTAATGGTTTTCCTTTGCTGTTATATATTTTAATGCTATTTTCGCAATCGAGATCTTTACCTTCTGCATTAACTGTTAAATAAATAGACAGAGATAAAAACGAGCTCTATTTTTGGGTGTTTTGAATATGAGTGTTTTACTGTGTTTAATACATCAAATAAAAGTTACAGAAAAATATATTCTACCACATTTATTTGAACTATTTTTTTATAAAATCATTTTAGAACATTGTACAACGTTAAAACAGAGACTAAAACACTTCTCTTAAAACACCCAAAACCAGAGTTCGCAGTACCAGTCATTGTCCTTTCTGTACTTATTTCCAAACCCTATATCTCGTATTCTATTAGTTTGTGTATATACACATACAAATAATTCACTTTTAATTTGAAAGGCCGTTGAGTTTTTGCAGAAGTGCTATTTGTGCGAATGCCTCTTGTGGAAAGAAAGGGAGTCCAGTGATAGAGCCCTTATGGGGTAACCCGATAAATTGTCGTGGAACAGAAGCCGGGTAAGCAATACCAGACCAAAAGGCCATTATCTCCCGTGCATCTACCCGCATTTCCTTCCATCGTCTGCAGCGCGGCGTTCGAGGACTGCAGCAGATGCACCGCCGCGATAACCTTTCTTAATAAGTTTAATTAGTAGCCGACATCGGTCGTTCGGTGTAAGTAATGTAACGAAATTGAGTTAAACACGGTATCTCTTATCTTGCGCGATGTAGACACGGCGAACGAGGTTAAATACGTCAGCGCGAGCGCGATGCAAATACTGTCTTCTCCGCTGGAATTACCATGCGGCGGATTCGGGGAAGTTGCCACTGGGAGATGGGCCGATACTGCGGAGTGCTCTACCCAAGACTGCTCTTGTTCCACCACAGGACCGTAACATTGCAGTGTTGACAGTGTTGCCAGTATGCACATTCGGAAGAGAATATTGCCAGTGACACATTGCCCAATAAAATATGCTTGGTTGTAAATCAATGTACCTTTTTCTTCAATCTGAAGCGTATTATTTTTAAAGATCTTTGTACATATCAACGATCCATTTTACTATTGTTCTCCTCGTTGGTTGGTCCCTTCTAGTGCCCACTTGTAATAATGTTTTTCTTTGACTGCTTGGATTACGCCTTATTACATATTTCATTACCTAACTCATTTATTATAAATACTAGCAGAGTTCTTACATTTTGATACGGAAATCGAAATGGTCCTAAGAAGTCAAAAGTATTGACCAAAAATGAGGTTGTAACGCTTCTAAAAGAAGCTATTGGTAACAAACTAATAAGGTGCTTAAAATGCTGAATATTAGGACAAATAAAGATATCAGAAAAGAATACAGAATATACTATGAAATAAATAAAGAGTTCTAAGGAAAAGGCATAGTAAAAAAAGATCAAGCAACAGAGAGTTGGATGGCTTGGACATATATGGAGAGCAGAAAAAAAAGGATTCAATTAAATAAGGAGGAAAAAGGAGACGAGGCGGGCTCAGATTAACATGGCTAAAGGAAGTAGAAGAAGATTTAAAAGCAGCAGGAAAACTGGAAGAAATAAGCAGAAGTCTAACCACAAAGATTTAAACGAAAAGAAATTGTCCACTCCAATAAAATGGCATAGAGAGCAGCACAAGAAGCGGCGTTACTCCAGAAGAAATCTAGGTAGCCAATTGGTTGCATTTTTGACAAGGATGGCGGAAAAATCCAAGGCATAAGAAGTCAAAAGTATTAATCAAAGACGTAGGTGAAATGTTCCTAAAAAAGTTGATGATCAAAATATTCTGTTAAGCTAATAAAATGCTTAAAATCCTGATCAATATTGGGACATATAAAGGTATCAGAAAACGAATACAGAATAAGAATGAACTATGAAATAGAACAAGAGTTGGAAGGAGTAGACATAACGAAAAAGATCAAGCAACAAAGAGTGTTAAACTATTACATATAATATTTCGTGTGTTCTTCTGTCGAAGGGTCCAATATCCAATGCGTTTGGGAAATTATTCTGCGGAGTCCTGCGAGACGAAATGCAGGTCACACATGGTAATCTAATCTTGTAAATCCTCCACAGAGAGTACAGCATAAATTCATTACGGCCCATCGCGCTTGCCCGGGTCGGGATCGTTGGCGCGGCTTTATAAGATGCGCTATCGCGATGCACGAGCAACGGACGTGGTCTGCCGCCACCGTCAGCCGCAGATACATCATTCAACTATGCAAACCCAGTTACGAATTGCTCGAGAATATGGAATCGACTTGGAGGATCCACGGGATTGTCGGGACACTTTACACATTTGAATTTGACCGACGCGACGACCGAGCGCAGAGAAATAAACTCAGTTGGATGTAATGAAAGATTCCTCAAGCTGAAAATCAAATTGAACAAAACGAGAAATCAAAACTGAAGTGTACGAGTAGTACGTTAGAAACAAAGCTCCATCGTTCATTTCTAAAATTGGCGAAACGCGAAAAGGTACCCCTGTTATTATCCCAGCTCGCTATTGATTTTCCAGCATAATGGGAACAACACCGGGCCAGACATTAAGACATGAATCTCGTCATATCACAAAAAGTTTCCGGGTAATTGAAAAGTCAAAATGCAATGGCATCCAGATCAACTGAAGTGATCTGCGTGAGCGAAACTGATCTCAGGGTCGAGGGTTAAATAGCCTGAACCCGTCGTAATGATATTGTCGGCTCCCGAAGTTTTTTCTTTCGCTCAACGCGTCCAATTACGTAATTGAGTTGTTATAGATTAGCTGACTTCGCCATTGATAGCTCAATGGGATGACACATTTTTCAATCAATATTTCATCTTGTGGGACCAAGGTACAACAGAAATCTCAATAGTGTTGCGATCTTTTGTGATATTTTATCGGGTACAGCGCGGGGTGAAAGGACGGAGACGTGTTTATGGTTTTATCTGGGTCCGAGGATGTGGTTTATGCGCTAGAGATGTGGCGTGAGATGCGAACACTGCAGCTCGTGTAAGAGATAACACTCGGCGGGAGTTTGGATAAGAAATAGATTTAAATAACTCTACAAAGAAAAAGATTCTTCGGTTGAAAAATAATTCAGAACTTATAGCAAATCACATTATTTTGAATTAAAATTAAGAAACGGATAGATATTTTTAAGATGAACGAAAATTTTGAAAGTTTTTCGTCAAAAAAGATTGAAGAACAACCTTGAGTCAGAAGTTAATAATAAACGTTTGTTAATACAGTGAATTGAACTAGGTAAGGTTTCTCTGTTTTATAATTTTAAGACAATTTGTTGTTTACTGTCATTATTGTTTACTTATTTATGTTATTCATTTATTTTCCTTATATATCCTAGAATTATTTGTGTATATAGAATTTAGTGGCAAACATTAAGAACCATTATTAAAAAGTTTGTAAAGGATATTTTTCCGCTTCAGTAGAAAATTCCATGTGAATGTGTAGTATAAGACTAGTAAAATGTTAACTCTTCTTACATTTTAACTATCGAAAGAAATCTGTTGTTGCTAGTCTTGCCATTAAATTAATTTGAAGAAGCAACATCTTAAGAGGAGCTACTCTGAATGGTAGTTACGAATTGAATAAGAAATATTTATTGTTTCTATTTACTTATTTATATTACGAGTTGTTCAATAATCATTGTTTTGTGATGCAGAATTATGTAGAATAATTACAAAAGTTGTATTTAAGTTCTTATTCTTACCTGGAAGTGGACTTGTCCCTTGTCGACCCATCCAACAACCATATCTGCACCAGCCATCCTGCCATCTCTGGAGAAGCCGAACCCAACGTAACCAAGAGTCCTAACTTGCAGTTCAAAAGTGATGTCTTGTGGTCCAGGTCCCAAAGACCATAACAACCGATAGTCTGGACTTAAATAGGCGGAATGCGACCATCGGGCGGCGTGTAGCTCAAGACAACTGAGCACCAGCGTCGTCAACGACACTAGCCACGTCGTCATGGTGATGGTAAACACTACACTCGCGCACTACTACACTAGGGGATGGTCTCTATAGCGGGGGTAGGCGGTCACCACCCGCGGACATCATACCTGCAACAAAATATACACAATAGTAGGCAATGTTTTCATACAGCGTGTTGTATTTATTTTCCGTTTTGGATGATGGAAGGTTCGGTGATTGGTTGTTCATTATAATTTAAAACAAATGCACTTTGGCGTGCTGTCCATCAATAGCAGACACTTTAATCTAGCGAAATAAATAATGTGAATATGTATAGAATGAATAGAAAGGGCGGTCTGGGTGTAATAAAGCTGTTTCATTTATAAATTTTATTTAGTCCCAGTGGATGAAATGAGCGTTTTTGGAACTGCCAGCACGCATTACAAATTAATCAGGCACTCTATCCGCATTTGTACATAAGCCTGATTACATCCACATATTTGTAAATTAATTCGGAATCAATTCGTATTTTTAGGAACGCCGACTGGAACTAATTGCAACATTAAAATGAATATCTGTTTAACCGGCCTCATTTCACGCTGGCCAAAAACAAAATAATCCAAAAAGTGCCTCGCGGACCCAAATCTAGTTAAAACAGAATATTACTTCGGCGGCGGCCTTTTCAATGTCTCGCGTCTAATCACGGCTCCGTCGGCGAAACATCATACATGGGATTTTCGACACCGTTTAAATTATTTTTTAAATAAATTCATGACTCTGCATATCCTACCTATCGATTAGTTCAACCTTTCCTTGTTAGCCTTCCCATTTTGTACAAGTATGGAAATCAGTCAGTAAATTCGTGTGGTTAATTCTTTTATTTATAATATTAACTTTTGCTATGCATAAATATTTATTTTGTTCTTCATCCAGTTAGTGTCTGGATTTTCGTCGTATAGTATCTATTGTGTATATTAGTAATTTCTTAGTACTTCAGTACAGTCTGTTTTAAAGTGTTGTCTGTCATCGTCTCTCGACCAGTAATTATTTCTTTTTTCTTCGTTGCCTATTCTAAATCTTACAATAATAAAATATGTTATGTATTCCTCTTCTCAAATAAGTGTTTTTGTCTAGATCTCTTCGTATAATTTTGTCCACCACAAATTTCTTTGACCTTCTATAATTTTCGTTGAATACAATTTTGTTCTTTCTACCTCCTATTGGTTCTTTTCCTGTCTTTTTTCTTCTTTTTTTTTGATACTTCTACACAACAATTATATGCGGAACATTTCCATTGCGTCCATCTTTATTTCTTCGTCTAATATGCAAAGAAAGACACAGTATCTGACTATTTCCCACAAGTTTATTATTTCTCATTTTAACCTAGTCAAGGAAAACACTTCTTTCTATAATCGAATAAATTCTATTTTAATGTTTTAAAGCCAAAGTTATCCGACTGCAGTCCCGTTTAATTCTCATCCTTCATTTCATTCCAGTCGCTTAATATTTTTTCAATTCTTTCAACGATTACTTAGAAATCTGCTCATTGTATGTTCGTTGTTACTAACGAAATGATTTCAACACAGGTCATTTCATTTTAGTACAGGTGCCATTGCTAGAATACTTATTTAGAATTGCCAAATATTGAAATGGTTGAAGCGGGACAAATTTATTTATAAAATATACATTATTTACGAAATAATATCATGGTCTTAGAAAAAGTATAATGTACAACTCTCATTCGCCGGATTCATTAAATTTTGTATTGTTCTCTCCAATCACAAATCAATTTATGGAAAAGTTCTTAGTTTATAGTAGTTTTTATATTTTCTTTGCCCTCTTGAATTATGTGACTGAGTATGGAAATGTTGAATGTCAAATTCCAGTGCAATTCCAGTGAGAGCGTTTCTCTTTGCGCAGATGCGGCTCTCATAAATCTCTTGCGCTACTGACCGACCTGAGCCGAACTGGTAGATTTGGAGGGCCGACCCTGCGGCAATTGCGACCCACACGGCCCTGGACGGCGGCTCACACGGCACCAAAGTGATTATTATTGTAACAGTACCGCTATACGATCGTGATTAATCAATAAATTTAAACTGGAAATTATAATACGAGATTCATATTTGGCTGTCCCGTTATACTCTCAGCTCGGAAAGTGTTACGGACACAAATACACACTTGATTTCATTCAGTCATTCACACTTTGCAGAGGAAAAATTTATATTCAAAATAATTCGACATCGCACCGCATAAACAGTTCATCAGACTCAGATATCAATAACTCAAACAGCGTCCCGGTAATCGACTCGAAAAATCCAATTACTCCAGGAAGACTCCTCAAATTCCCGCAGCCTTCCAGAGTCGGACTGGCGGTATTGAAATGAAGCGATCCATCGGCGTTTCATCAAACAGGCCGGCGGAAAAACGGAAGGAATTAAAGCAGACATCCGCTAATGATGCCTTCTCGGAATATAATTATCCCATTCCGCGTTCCCACTATTTACACGATTCCTACTCACCAATATGAAATTTCTGCATTTACAAAACGGCCAGGAAGAAATCGATGGAGGCATACCGTCAAGATGAACGGGTCCCTTTCTTGTTCTTGGATTTCAGTGCATATTAGACGTTTTCGGTTTGTATCGTAAAATTTTGAAACATATAACGGTTGCGACAGCCAATTTAACAGGTGGCAGCTGTTTTGTGCTTAGTTTGGTTTGCTATTTTACCATAAATAGACTGAAACCAGAACCAAAGTTAATTAGAAAATTTTATTCAGGGATGAGGCTTATTTTTGATTAAATGGCTACGTCGACAAGCAAAATTGTCGCCTTTTGGGGTGAAGAAAATCCACAAGCCATTATTGAGACGGCGTCACTGTTTGGTGTGTTTTACGGGCTGTTGAAATCATTGGTCCATATTTCATCAAAAATGATACCGACCAAAACGTTACAGTCAATAAATAAAAAATACGCATCAAAAAATGACGGCAAGAACAATAAGTATAATTTGAGCTATGATTTCGATGCAACATTTTTCATTTATTCGACGAATAATTTATTCGGTACTTTATTTGTAGATGGAAATATCGGCCCTTACATTCTAACACTTCTGTTTCCAAATAGGCGTCTTTTCAAATAATTCTAATAATATTTCTAACATGTTAGTATTTCTTTGATCTGCATTTCGCATCTGACATTGTTGTACTCTTTCTTTGTACATAATAAATGAATTTTTGTTTTCAGTAATGTGCGTACATTCAAATTGAATACACAAATATTTTTATAACTTCTACCTTGCCGCAGAGAAATTCTAAATTACTTCAATTCATGTAGTTATATCGTTTGGACAATTAGGTTCAGTATCTCAATGAACGGGTCGCACTGAAAAGGTCCGATCAGCTAGGCGAACGGGTCTGCCCATCTCGACGATGAAGAGTTTCAGGTCACGCATTGTCAGCCCTATTGTTATTTATGTCCAGTGTAATTTGCACTGTGTAAAACGCACTGCAGCTACCGAACATTAACGAGCCGTATAAATCATAGAACCTGTTCGCATTTTTATAAATGCTGTTAATTAATACCCTCGTCCCGAGAATTAATTATCAATAATTCCTTGCGCGTTCAGCGTCTCCTGCCGTTAATGGGCTATCGGAGAGGATAATTGTAATTAGGCGTTTTTATTTGGCGAAATAAATGGTTGATGTTGATAAAACTTGGCGGAGGGATAAATGGCTTTATACTTCGTCCAACGAAGATTTTACAGTTTTGTTTGTGTTGCAGAGGTCATGCGGGCTTGTTAAGGAAATACGCCCCGTGACTTTTATTTCCCATTAAATGCTGGACGATCCTTCCTGCTGTCTAACGATTAACAACACCTTCATGTCGTTACCACCCAAGGAACGATGATATGTCTTGATATCCAACAATACTACTCGTATCAACTAAGAATTAATTGCAGCAAGCGTTGAATTCCTAACAAAAAACGAAGCCTAAACAACAACGACACAACAGATCAGCGTGGGCTATTCTTATTAAATTTCTCCGCCCAGATTGGAACAAGAGCAACGGACACTAGATATTCATAGTCTTCCTTCTGCTGCTGGTTGTGGTCGCTCCAACGACTTCTGTTCAAGCTAATATACATGGTCGAACCATTACTTTAAAACTCGTGAGTAAAATTCTCTTCTCCATTCGCCAATATTTCGCACCAAATGCGTGGCGTAGCCTTGAAGTTAATGAGTGTGGCAGAACGGTTAAGGGCATATGTTAACCGTTGAGAATGAGTAATGAAGAGATCCAGGTACGTTCAAGTTCCAGTCTCATGTTTGTTTCTCTCAATTGCGTGACACACACTGATATATAATTATAATTGCGCTCGCAACGGAAGCCGACTCTCATTAAGGTTTTCATTACGTATGTTTGGTCTCGCTAGTCTACACGACCACAGCGTATCGTTCTGTAATGTCGCATGTAATGAACTTTGTATGATGTATCGACGAACAGTCGCCGCTGCATATTTTTAGATCACTCGCATTCAAATTTCTACAATTTGTGAATAAACAAATTAATATAGCATTGTTTTTAATACCTAATTGGTTTAACTGACTGCTAATATACCTACTCCAATACAATACTACTTACAATTATTTAGTACTATAAGAAACGAAGTGACGAGCCAATTTAGTGGTATGAAAGGGAGGATCAAAGTGATGATCTTTCTTCGACATTTGTCTTGTCTCATATAAAAAGTTTTTAAGGAAGAACTATGATTATTCATTGTCTTAACTTTTAGTCACGAAGCCTAGAGGTTAGACCTGTGAAGCAGCTAGTTTAGTACTATTTAATAAACTTGAAATAATAAAAGTTCTCCATTTATAAATAAAGTCACTAAATAAATGAATATGTAAGGTTCCGCCGTGATCGGCTGAGTTGTTCTGGAAAAACGCGCAGGGAAATATGACAATTATTACAGCGGAAAGTAAGTGGAAGAGAAAACATACAAATCTTAAAATTCTGGGTGGTTCGTGCCCTAATAAAACCCAATCTATTTTCTATAAATAATTCAAGCGAGGATCTTATTCCTGGTGAAATAATATTACAATAGAATTCTGCGGAAGCACGTAGCGCGCCGATAACTTTTTTATTGTACCGCATTCGCCCGAATATTATTTTACGATCTTCGTTCATCGCTACGACGCGGCTTTAAATAAATTCTACGATTTAACGTAGTCAGCGATGACGACGGTGTTTGCGATGCATATAGAGAATTTCGAGAGACACTTTATGTTTGGTTTCCGCTGACATCAACCAACTCCAGATTTAACCGATTTGCCGAATTACGTTAGTTTTAAATTCTCTCACGAAAACTTCTTTGTTGACAAAGATTCGATAATTTGGTGGATGTCAGATTGTGTGTGGAAGTAGTGACGGATTTCACGGTCGGTGCAGCGAACGTCTGCAGCGAAGCAGTGATTAGTGTTATTATGGGAGAGTTTGTCTCGTGTCCGCCATATCATTAGGGGTAAATGACCCTTGTAAGCCGCGTTAGCAGCGTTGCTGTTTACACAGTTGAAAGGGTACAACTTATATAGGACAGCAGCGACGAACGACGGCAGTTGAGTCGAGTTACTCACGAGGCACGTAGCTCCACGCCTCGATGCCTCTCGTCAATTCTTTTTCTGTAAATTCGCTGTGACGACGTTTAGAGACGTACGTGGGTGTTAAATTCGAAGATAGCTTCGGCTTCACGCTAGTTATTGGTTACTTCAAAGTGCCGCTTCCTCCTTGCAATCCTACACGTACCATTCCAATAACACAATAATTTCATCGAACGCAACTTCTTCCATTATTCCTACACTTCGCCAACATCCAAATCATCCTCAACAGATACAATCTGCCTTTATCTCAAGTGCACATACTCCTAGTTTAACCACAGTATGAAAATATAAAAAAAAGATATATAAATGACAAAAGAAAATCAAAACAATTGCAAGATTTAGAGTGTTTGAAACAGTAAATCACTTAAGAAGCAACTGTACAGAAGATCTAAGAATTGATTGATCCCCGATACTGATTGGATAAAGAGAGTGCATCAAAAGAAACAGATTAAATATACATTTTCTACAGGTCTTTATTGTTAAAAAAGATGGCTCACTACAGTATAGTTTAACAAAAGTATTCAAGTTGGCGGTTAATAGCATATTGTGAATCTAGTAGGAACAATGATATATTTCCGGACGATGGTGGAAATTAAAGAACGAGCCTGCAACACCAGGAGTCCGGGAAGTTTACTTTTCCTTTCGATCGGTTTATATTCATTAATTAGTTATTTTATATTTCATTTATAAACGTCAGACAACCAACAAGACATAAACATTGCGTTGTTTTAATGCAAATATCTGAGCTTAGCTTATCCATGGTTTGTTTATTTATTTTCACAAGCGTCAAATTTATTTGAAAAGCTAAATCTGACGGGAATACTTTGCCAGTCTCCAGAAAATATATTCCTGTACTGTTATTTATCGTAACCTAGCAACGACACTATGAAATATCGAATCAATGCACTTTGCGGTTCGAAAACACAACGGAAAGAGGTCAGTTTTCGTTTGATCGAAAAAAACTACTTTATAGTCGTGGTATATTTTCATAGGAACCATGTTTCTGTTTCCAGATACCCAGTCAAATATTTGATTTGAAAATTCCAGAAAAACAATTGCATGCCTGTAGTAAATTTATATTTTAACCAAGCATGCTGTTGTCAAAAATATGCTTTTATTTAGATCCCAGCTTGGAAATAATACCTAATTTTTTCTTTTCTGTAATGTTTGTCCATTTATATTTTCTGGCGCTACTATGGTTTTTACAACTTTTCCCTTACCACAGATACATTCTAAATTAGTTAACTGTTTCTTTTTCATTCCGAAGTAAGAACGGAAGAATTGAGAGGCAGCGACCGAAGCATCGAGTTTAGAAAATTAGATGCGATTTTTGCCGGGAGTGTAGTGGAAGATAGGATGGTGGAATGGCATGAAGCGTCTTTCAAGTTGACCCTCCACGGCGTGTGTTTGCGTATTCGAGTGATTACTCGTGTACAAGACGATAACGGGTTGGCTGCGCGCGCGCTATCCGGCACAGAATGTCGACCTCGCTCCGTTGAACGCCGAGAGAAGAGGTAACTAATCGACTCGCCTTGGCCGACTGCATTAAGCCCTAAACAACTTGGAAACAAGTCTAATTCAGCTGCGGAAATCACCACGAAAAGAGATGTCCTCGACCAGTGCCTCCCAACCACTAATACGTCTTCGCACCTCCGAGTGTCGCAGGAAAAGCAAAAACCAAGAGGACAGCTAATACCTCAGAGGAAGGAGTAAATGATCAAATCAATCTTGATGCATCTTGGCTGACTGGCCGAGACAATCCCTTGATTGTGTCCTTAAAGAAGACGAATGGGACACAGTAGTACTTCCATGTGGCCGCTTGGCAGCTGTCTTCTGCTGTTTGATTCGGCGATTGTTTCGAACGGGAAACACGTAACTAGGATTGATTAGTATGGATGGGAAAGATTGATTTAAAGCCCTGCTATTTAAAAATGCGGTCAACAGTAAAATATCCCCTGCAATTAAATTTTATTAGGGGTAGTTTTACAAGGCCGCACAGGGGGTAACCAAGAAAGATATTTGTGGTGGGTTCGAGGCAAAAACAACCATTCTAAAATCTTTCACGGTACACGGAACAATTATAAACGGTCTCTATTCTTGTTACAAAAACTTGTTTCCCAAATAAAATTAAATCGGATATAACGTACCTCAGATATTATACACTCAACAAAGATCTCGGTTATAACGATCTAGTTCACCAAAAAGAGGGGCAATTTGATATGTACTCGTATTTACTTTAAATATGAATACTGAAGATCTAATCATTTTATTATTGTATGTTTCGATGTTGAACAAAAATGTCGAAATGAAAGATTCTTACGATAAAAGAAAAGCTGAATATTACTGCTAATAATCAAAATCTACTTTGGTCGCTATTAAAAACCATAAACATAATGTTAAATTTAAATATTATCCAAGTAAAAATCACATAAAAAATTCATTTAATGTATTGCAAAAGAAATTTGAAAAAGATACAAATAAATTAAGTACAACAATTTTGCTTTTATAAGATCAGAACAAAGTCTTAATTGTATTTAGTATTTTATGTAGTACTCACATATTAAGTCATTTATATATTTTTTATTTTCATTATTTACTTTAACATGTATATATGCAATAAAAAACCAATTTAATATATAAATAGTAGAATTGCTTATAACGACTATTTATTTTTTTAGTGTTCGTTATATCCGAGTTCATCTGTAAATAGTTCTTTTTCATCACGAACTTGCAATATCTGTCAGAATATCTATTTAAGCATCAACGCAAATAGAATACTCTCCTACTGAATACATATATACACAACATTTAAAAAATAAACAAACGAAAATGGTATATGAAGGAACAACTAGCGATTCAAATGTTTCCACTTACGAACGTTCGGTGTTTGTTTATAAAGAGCGGTTCACGTTTGGTCCCAGTGCTGTGTACACATTCGTACGTGCTCCTTAAGAGAGGCAGAAAGAAACAATCTCTCAAGGTATCAACAAGAAATCTCATAATGAGAATATTTAGCGTACGGAGTAATGATTACTTTGTGATCTTTTTACTCTTTGCTTGGGTAAATGTGTTTGTCCAGATTAAATACTAAGATCTACCTACCAGAATTGAAATTTCGCTTCGCACTTAATAAATCTCTCGCGCGTCAAACCAAGCCCATTAAAAAACTAAAAACGTAAAACAACTGACAATAAAGGAAATTTATGCATCTGTTAAGCATCATTCGAATAAAAAACGCGTTAAAATTCCCAAACTTATCCCCCAGTTAATCCACAGCGTGGCAAAGATTCTACAAGTTATACTTCATTAAATATTCCGCGATGATCCTGAGAGCTGACGAACGGCAAAAGCAAGCGAAAGGCGGCTTCGAAGGATGATAAAGGCACTGAAACAAGGATAAGGACGAGGAAGTGTACACGAAGGGTGTCGACGACCGGTTAATATCCCTCATGTTGGCACCACTGTTCCATTTTCACGGAAATCAATGATGGAAACCTTGGTTGAGGGATCGATTTATCTTACGGTTTTTCCCAACTACGCGCTGAGCTACACTGAAATTGGGACAAAGCAAGACCCAAGAATATAGTTACTTTCAGAAGAGAAGAGTTAATTTCTTTATAAATTGGAGTGTGTAGAATACAGTCCTTCAAACCACATCTTCATATCTATTTTAGTTGTCGAGATACAGCGATTTTTGTGATTTTCGAAAGATCAACTTTGGAAGACTACATCTCAAAAATTAATTGAGTTATTGACATGTACTCTACAGTTTTGTACTTCTGGTGCATTTTAATTTATAACTAATATATAAATTTTTAATTTTTTTCGAAATTTTCAATCGACGATATATTGAAAAATAATTTCGATACGAAACTGGTGAATTTTTCGAATTTATTTTTATTACATTTCTTTATAAAACACTGTGCGTAGAATACAATGCTTCAAACCGGATCTTCATATCTGCTTTAGTTGAAGAGTTACAGCAATTTTAGTGATTTTTCAAATGTCAAATTTAGGAGCCTCTAACTCAAAAAATAATTGAGATATCGAAATTTGCTCTCAGTTTAATACTTTTGGTGCATTTTACTACTAATTTAGAAATTTTGAAAATTTTGAATTTTTTTGGAATTTTTTTTAATTTTTGATTTGCGATAACTCATAAAATAAATGAGATACACAATTTCTGAGTACACCATTCGATTCAGCTCGTCGAAATACATAAGTATACAAAATTTCATTAAAATCAGACAACGGGTTGAAAAATTAGGAGAAAAAGTCTTAAAATGGCCAATTTCGGGCCAAACGTCAAGGGGTACCTATTGACGATTTTGGGATTTTAGGCCGTTTTAAGACTTTTTGCTCCAGTACTTCATCCCGTTGTACGATTTTAATGAAACTCACAATACTTATATATTTCGGCGAGCTGAATCGAATGGTGTACTCAGAAATTTCGTATCTCATTTATTTTTCGAGTTATCGCAAATCAAAAACTTTTAAAAAATTCAAAAAAAATTCAAAATTTTCAAAATTTCTAAATTAGTAGTAAAATGCACCAAAAGTACTCATCTGAGAGCATATTTCGATATCTCAATTATTTTTTGATTTAGAGGCTCCCAAATTTGACATTTGAAAAATCACTAAAATTGCTGTAACTCTTCAACCAAAACAGATATGAACGTCCGGTTTGAAGCATTGTATTCTACGCACAGTGTTTTATAAAGAAATGCAATAAAAATAAATCCGAAAAATTATGCGGGTAAATAATATTCCTCCGTCTGTCCATTAAAAACCCAACCACACAATCTAATTATTTCCATAATATCAATCCATTTATATCCCATACATAATCGCTAGTTGGCTCTCTTCCAAATCTGGCATTACAGCCTCTTAACAACATTATATTTCTTCCCAGAATCTCGGGGACCGCACACGTGCAACCCCCGGTACTGGTCCCGAACCCCCTGCTACGTACGCCACTGGGAGAACATCTCCTTAAGACGCGGGAACGCTGCCAAAATCCAGCGAAACCACCCGTGGTTCATTGTTCTCTAGCAATCGATAAAACATGTCTTTTTAAACCCGAGGAATGTGGAGAATTCACCTTGTACCCTCACGCTTAAATAAGGGTTGTTATAAAGAGGAATCGAACCCCGAACTAGAAGAAGACTTGGTGGTAATAACTCGAATAGTTCATTTTTCCATAAAATATTATAAAAGAAAAATATTGATCTAATTTCATTAAAATAATAGTATACAGATTATTCACAAAGATGAATTATGACCATAATCCTGAATATAGTACTGTACTTTTTCTACTTCAGTAAATTCTGAAATAGTGATTACTAAATTCTATCGTCATCAACAAAGAGTTTGATGGCGTAGGTTCTCTTCTCTACACATTTCTTTAAACAAACTGAATACTAAATCCTATCGCCATCAACAAAGAGTTTGATGGCCTAGGTGCTCTTCTCTACAAATTTCTTTAACTCTTTTGAAAATGATCGAAATTGATTGAAAACATACGTTGAAAATAACAATATAAAAATAAACAGGTATAATTAATATGTCACTATACGTAAGATAAATGTTCGCTAGTATAGCAATCGTCTTAAAAATAATATTATTACTTACTAAAAATACCGTGGATTGTTCGTTTCGTTTAATGGAAAAGTATATAAAGTGCTCACCTGAAACAAAGGAGAAACTATATTAGTATAAATCAATTTAATAAAGTAAACAATGGAAATGTATTTATACAATGTTTCCCATAGAAATAAAAACTTTTGAAACAAAATAACAAAAGTTTTTGTAGAGCAGAACCATTACCTACCCAACCCACGACCTAGCACAATATTAATTCATTATAACCAGTCAAGATAACAGAGAATGATAACAGAAACACTACTCATTCTGAAAACATCAATCATTAGATGGCAGAATTTTCACGCACAAATATTTTGAAAACTGAGGAAAACTCAGTAACACGCTACTGCTAACTTTAGTGCGATTATTTGTGTAATTTCTACAGACTTGTGACTTATACAATGAAAGCAGTATTTAGAGATCGCTTAGGTAGTTTGGTAGTTATAATTCTGCTCTTTTAGCGTCATTGCGTTTGAAAAATAGCGAAAGAAAATTCGTAACGCGATTCAGACATTATTCATGCCACTAACGAACAGGAAAATGGCGGACGAAAATCGAAGTGCATCCACATAACCTTAATGAGAGTCATTAGAACCTACCACGAACTGCCAGCCAAGAGATAGATTCATTATATGCGGAATTTTTAATTTTAAAGGTTGGCAGTGTAATTAAGGTGCGCTCCAACCTTTTAGAGTCTTCTGTAATCGATAAAGAATTGATGACAAAGACGTGCTTAATAAACGTATTGCAAACTTAATATGCAGGATCATTTAAAATTTATTTTATTTACAGAAATATTCTGATTAAATATGCAAAGTATCGTGCGAAGCTTGCAATTAATAATGAAGTTTAAGGAAGGAATCAAGCGAGATACGCAGCGAATCAGCGACGATAAAATATTTGTCTTTAACAAGTTCATTGATCTTGCATTAGTGTCGCGTTTACAAGCGACTTAGGTCCTTACCAGCGCACAGATAAGGCAATGTTTCATTAGTAACTTCTTGTTAGCTGACGCACTTCGTTCTACAACTGAACTTAATCAAATTTCTTAATAAATCTTATCGCACTGTACACTTGCCATTGTGCATTTGAAAGGTAATTATTTCTTCTTGGGAATTGATAAATATTGTTGTTTATGCATTCGGCAGCAATGCTACTTTTGATTTCAACGAGAAATCTAATACTAGGGACTCAATTTTGCTTCAAATCACACTTTAATCACTGACACAACCATGTTAGGAGCTCAAATGATTCGTTGCCTTTAAAAAGTGGGGGTGCATATACATAGAAACATATATTTATGTAAATAACGCACAGTTATTTACATCACCCTTACATTTTCTGGATTTATTTTTTAATAAAATGAAGTAATGTTCATTGAAAGCAATTGACAGTATGTACATATGGGATATGCTGAAAATAAGGGTACGGCAATTCAAAATTGTATTCGAAGCATTCCCATAACCAGATATAATTTTTCTAGAGATTTTACCTATGGAATATTGGTTTATGCTTATAGAAAGACATTAAACAGTTAATAACCTATTTGAACATTTATTTTATTCAAACACAGCATTTTCCAAAACTTAACTTCCCTCTTTTGGACTACGAGAACAAACACATAGGGATTTTACATACGACATTTCTTTAGGATTATAGAAACTGAATTTACAACAAGGTAGCATCCAAATTTATGCGAATGCTGCGCATTTGGAAATTAGAAGAGAATCGTCGATTTTCTTACACCCGAGTGTAGATAACGAATCAATTTTTATTCCCAACAATTTTCCTGTTTCATTTCAGGTTCCCAAAAGATAGGATTATGGGTCTAAACCCATCAGGCGCAATCCTAGTAGGCCTAATATGCCCGAGCCCAGTGGTCCCATGTATTAACTCTGCCCATCAATCTGATTATAGGAAATGTTTGATTTTCCAAAAATTATAATAGATGTTTTGTGGGGAAAGTGTGACGAATTCCCGGTGATAGAAGAATAACAAAGAGTAAATGTGTTTGAGGGTAATCGCGGCATCGGTGTCGATACAAATGATAGCTTTATTTATTTAGATTACGCCTTTGTGTTGGAATGATAAATTATATATCTTTAAAGAATACAGGTTTTTGCTTTTTAATGCCAAGTATCGCACGTTATCGTCAAACACGCAAACTATTTTAGTTCGCTGACCTTATAATCTAGTTAGCCATGTGCAGCCACAGCCAGCCATGATTTTCATATCAGCCAAGGTCCCGCACACTTCTTTTGTTATTTTTCCCTAAAAAAAACCGCCGGAAGTTGGTGTCGGCGGAACTGATTATTAATTTGCTCTTATTGATTTTTGCTACAACTATATTATTTGACTTTGCAACTGGTCATCTCTTTATGATTGCATTGTTGGCATGCGCTTTTTCTTTTGGAGTTTTTGCAGGTTTACAGGGCCATACCAATTACATTCCGCTGATTGAGCGCGCTTTTTTGTCGTCAAGTGAAATCGTTTTCGGTCGGTAAAACGGTGGATTTCATTATCTGCGGTTACTGCCACTGTGTTCCGAACGATTTCCTTTCTTTGTTGTTCAATAACTGTTTCTGATTGCGTGATATTAATCAAGATTAACCCTTAATGAGAACCTGGCAGGACAATGTCGAATATACGGATTTTTTGTCCCCTAGATACGATATGACCGGCGAAATTAATGGCACCCTCTTCAGACCCGAGAAAAAGTAATTCCAGGATTATTTTCCACGAATAATACACAAAGACATACGGACGAAACTCTGGCAACCCTTAAGTTCAGGGCGTGAGAGGTGGGAGACTATATGTTGTTTATTTTTTTAATGTGTAGAATATGCACGAAAGGTTTCTGAGCGGAATGCATTAATTATTGCACCAATTAAACACGGCGCAAAAAATCAACACACCAATGAATACAAAATAATAAATCGCGCATTTGGCATCAAATAATAAAAATTCCGCAGCAAACACAAACCATGGGAAAAAACTATTTACCAATTATATCCGCAAGTTAACCGCAACAATTAATTTTCTAAATCAGCAGTTTACTTTAATTGGCTACAAAAACAAGCGAACGATATACGTTTGTGTGGGAGGTTCAGAGTTTCATGTCTAGAGCATATTTAAATCTATTCCGAGCTATTTTCGTGACGTCAGTCGCCTGTGGAAACAATGGAGAAGCAGGAGAATTGAATGGATTGATTTCTCGATTCGTGGTTTTGTTGCCATGCTTTAATAAGGCTTGACGAACGCGACAGACTTCAAGCTATATGCGCATTAATAGAATTGTTAAAGTTGACGTCTTGCAAATTAAAATATTACAAACCAACAATATACATTATTAAATCTAAACCCTAAGATTATATCTAAATACTTATTTCGATAAGTAACTTGTCATCAGTAGATGCAAAAGGGATAAAATCAAAATAGACAACTTGTAAATCTTTGATAATCTTTTTAGAAGTTAAAATTACTAAAAAATGATCTCAAAGTTACACACTATTGAATTTAATGATCTAATTGATAATTTTGATCAACAAATAGAAGGAAAGGTACGTTGTAATATATACGAACCCAGAATCATTTGGCCAAATTAAGACTATTACAATATTGTTCTGATCTTACAAAGGGAAATTCTGTTATTTTTATGAATATTGTAAGGAAAAATAACAACTAAAATAACAATAAATTAACAAAAATCACTTACATAAAGATTTCATTTGGTCCAAAGGTATTGGTTAGTACCACGAACACAGTTTTTGAAACTGATGACAACAAAATATAGAAAAATGTTTCAAATAAAGATTGTAAGTAATATTATTTCTTTTGGATTCCAATGAAATTGACTCTAATTCATTTATTTACTAAGATATACCCAAAATAGGCCTTCATATAATCTACCACTTACTGTTACTGTTGATGAATTGTTCCCAAAATCTAATCAATTCGTAACATAATACTTCCCTTAAACAAAATATAGAAAAGATTATGGGTAATATTTATTCTACGTCTTTTTGATTCTTAAGAAAATTACTCTAATTCATTAATTTACTAAGATATATTCAAAACCCTGATAGGTCTTCAAATAATCTACTACTTACTGTTGATGAATTGTTACCAAAATCTAATCAATTCGTACCATAAATATACATAATGTATGTTCGGGAGTTAAAAGTAATAGAATTTAAGAAATGAATATGGTGAATTAAACAATTTTCTTTTGTCTAATTTTAACTGAGCGAATGATATGTTTCTGGGCTCGTATATAACTTCAAACATAAAAGGCTTTCATGTACTTATTAATGTATAAATTGTAAACTGTTGAACAAAATTATTGCTTACTTCGAATTTGGTATAAAATCAAGATTGTAAACCAAAGATTCCGGATTCCATCTTTACGATAACTTAGGATATTTTCTTATTACTTGAAGACTTAGGGGTTAGATATATTTTTTAGATTGTTCTCAGCCAACAATAGTTTGATATAGAAATGCTCAGGCTTGTAGAGTTAAGTATAACTTTTCCAATGCGGTAGTGGTGCTAAATTTGTTAGAAGTTATCCAAACGATTGCACTTAAAATAGTTGTAGGAAAAAAATGTAAATGTCAGAAAAACTTCCCTAAATTTTCGAGTGTCGCGCAGTCTTAGGATAAAGCCGCAGAAGAAAAGAAGAAAAAATAACAAATCGTGTCGGGAGCCTTCTGGTATTTTTCGAATCGAGGTTTGGGCGTCAGGAACCAATAAATTCCCAGCAACTGTCTGGCTGGATTTTAGAACTCGTTAAATATTATCGTTTTTCCGGTAATCTCGACTTTGAATTATTGAAATGGCACTTACTGCTGCTGCCCCGACCGTGTATTTATAATCCTTGCTCGGTTGCAGCCCATTAAAGCGGCAAACCACTTACCAAATAAATCTTTTTCTTTATTTTTCGATGAAGAGTAAGTACTCATAGACTTACGCCATCGGCCCATATTACCAATGAAATCATTCCTACACTTATCGCTAATTTGCTTCTTTTGTGCATTTGTGGTTTCTGTTGCTACAAACACACTTAACATCAATAATTTTTAATCCCATAACATTATGTTCTGTATGTTTTGTTGCACTTACAATAGAAGGAATAATCAATTTATTATTTATAGAATGATCAATATAATGGTTAATATCTAAAGTTGTGTCACTATCCCATTCCTGTTGAATTCTAGCACAGCTGCATTACTAATACATGAGAAAATAATTCACTACGCAATAGTGTACATATTTTAGTGCGCTGTAACAACATAAGCCCAATAAATTTAACGTAAACGAGCAATTAATAACCACAATCCATAAGGAAGAAATTTACAGCAAAACGGTATTTCTACACTACACAATCTTCTGAATACTTCTTGAATAATTACATAAGAATTAGACAAACTGCCTCTATACAAAACTGATATTTAAAATTACTGATGGCCATTATTCATTCTCATTCATGCAACGTAGAATATAAATGAAGATTATAATAATTTTTCATGATGAATGACAGATATTTAATCGCTAGAAAACCATAATTATTCCTGCAAGAAATACATAGAACCATGGTATGTAAATCTTGAATTTACAATATTGTTACGAGCGAAACTTAATTAACATTCCACCCTCAGAACATAAGTTAAAAAATTTAATCAAGAAAATGACATATTTTATTAGACGGCAAAAACATTTAATGTAAAATACATATTTTCAACAAAAGCGTAGCGGAAAAACGACAAAGATTTTCCAATACCATTTCTTGGTTCTTCTGACAAAGAAACAAAAATACAGAGGATTTATTTTTACGAAAAACTATTGGAAAATGTTCAAGAACAACGTTGCGAGCTATGAAAGCACAAAAACTAACATGCTTTTTTAATTCTCCCGGTGCAATCTAATAGATTAATTTTATATTGTATCATAAGCACCACAAAATTTATTTTTACCTGGGGAGTATCACATAGCCTGTATGTCATTGTCATCCGAAATTACGCTGAAAATCAGGTGAAGGTTACAAAATTTGTCGGTATAATGTTTCACAAGGCTCTATTTGGAAGTTTATAGAAACCCGTGAACACGAAAGAAAAGCATTTAGTAAGTTTCCTCTTTGAAGTTGGTAACACAACAATGCACTCAGAAGTAGCAAGCAACAAATTCAATCTTTACAGACTTAAACTTCACATCATCTCATGAAGCAACGCTTCATAATTCTTCATATTAAATTTTTAAGTAGCCGAATGCGCCGTTAACTGTAAGCTGGCTTATGCGCCAACTCCCAAACGAACTAAATGAAAAGAAACGAACAAGAAGACAAAAAGTAATGCGATCATTTTTAATTAAAATGTTTCAGACCGCAATGTGGAACAGGGAAGAAAATTGATTGCCAGAGGGAGGCATTTCCAAATAAGATGATAATAAATCAGTTCAGCACCCGATGCTGCACAATGAAGAAGAATTTCGGCCTGCGTCATGCTTAAAAACTCTCATTTCATGCATATTTATCCGTGAACGATGTATTCTTTTTTCGGATAACTTGTTGCGTTTTAGCGAAAGCTATTAACACCATAATGATGTATTTAATACCTCTCCTCTCTAAAGTCTAAAATTAATTGATTTTCTCCTATACAGATGATTCGGTAAATAACCAATTTCAGGGGTATTAGAATATGTGAATACAGCAAAGCGCACAGCCAAAGGAAGAACGGCATGAGTGATTGTAAGAGTTTGCAAGACGCTTCACTTTCAAAAGAATGCGTAAGATATGTATCATGTCAAAGTATACATTTAAAAGCAAAAGAAAAGTTTTATGGAGTTTGACATACTGAAAATCAACTCTGGAATTCTATTCCAACATAAAAAGAAACCAAAACTTTGAATAAAGAATAATATTTCCTTTGAAAAATCAATGTCTTGTGTATTTCAATGTTACATTTTTTTCAGAGAAAGCCATGCAATTGTGTAGAAATTATTTAAGCTTTTACTTTACAATCTGATAAATCTCTTATTTTCTCTAACGTCCGGTGTGCCACAAGGATCTATTTTAGGTCCATTTTGTTTTTCATTTTATTAATTCGTCCTTTTGTGTTCCTAAACTGCCTTGTCCAGAAAACCCTAAATTATGTACTTGTTACATAAATATCTAGTAGAAAACATAATACATCTTTTTTTTTATAATTGACGTAATTTATTAGGCAATAAATTGCCAAGAACAAATATATTGTCGTTCGTTTTATACACCTCTCAAGTTTTTCGTCAATTTATTGTGACAATTTCAATAGTACGAACATGATATCAGCTGTCACCTCTGCTACTAATATATTTTTTCTACGGCCACTAAGAAATCTGCTCATTGTATGTTTGTTGCTGCTTGGGATATGAGGTACATTGCAAGCATCGTGCGAAATGAATTTGTTTTGTGATTATTTTAATACAGGTCATTTCATTTCAGTACAGGTGCCATTGCTAGGATACTTATTTATAATTGTCAAATATTGGAATGGTGAAAGCCGCACAAATTTACTAATTAAATAAAATTAATTAGGAAATAATATCGTGGTCGTAGAAAAAGTATAGTTTACTAAACTTGCATGAAATGTCCATTTCACACTCATATGATTTGCAAACTTTCATACTCGTAGGAAATGAGTACCATTCCATACTTGTTGTGCAATATACTACGTACAAAAATTACAAACTAACCACAACATAAACAAGTTTAAGTTGGTAATAATGTCCTAATTCGTCAGTAAATTGACTAATTTATTAATGAGGGAAAAAAATTATAACTATTTTCTTTATGTTTCTTTGTAGGATGTTATTGTAGTTGGTTTTTGCCAAACTCTTTTTTTTTTTAAACTGATGATGTACATCAACATTTTTCCTGATTCCTTGCGAACAATCCTACATAGAAATATTATTCTAGTACTTAATCCATGTTTGTTTTATTTTCTGTATTGTATTACGGTTATCAATTGTTGACTCCGCTATTTCTTTAGTTAAAGTATGAGCAGCCGCGGAAAATGCAGAGGAAATTCATGGTGCGTGACAAAACGGAATGACGATTCATTAGGTCGCGTTTGAGTGCATTTAGCGTACGTATGAAAAGCTTAATTAGGGTCCGTGAAAAAAGAGTTAGCACGATGTTTCGAAAACTGGCGCTCCGTGGCTCGATGTTTACACGACCGCCGTCGAAATTCCACCTCGAGCGTTCATCGTTTCGCTTGTCACCCGAGAGGCAAAAACGAGAGCCGCTCTCTCGGTTCCGAAGCTCGTCAGTTAATGGCCTGTTCTCACGCGCATCATCCGCTGACGGGCCTGCCAGACGAGGATTCCGCCGAGACTTCGTTCACTTAATGGTCAAACCAACGTAACCTTCTGCAGACTCCTGCACGAGGAATAGAACTCGCAAGACACTAATGTCTCGCCATGCTGGAACACTTGTCTCTCAAGATTACGACGCTTCTTACTGAATCCAGGATGGATGCTTTTGAAGAGTCTGGTCGGAGCAAGGAGTCTGTAAGTACTTTGTAGGTTAACTTTAATAGTTTGTTGCAATCGCGTCATTTCGATCTTAACGGATAAAAGATGGTCTAGTAAATCTAGATAAACTAAACGAACATTCGTCGTATTAGATCAGCTAGCAGTCCATTAAAATAACAAGTTTTTGCTTCATCTTTGTCAGCTACTGAATTCAGAGACATTTTAAACGAAGGCTAGTTTGCGTTGTGTCGATAACGTGATCATTAATTTCCTATTTCCTCTCATCGCCTTTTAGTTTATTTTCAAATGCATCGTTAGTGGCGTGGTGCGGAGGTTTATCTCGAAAGAAAATAATTAAGTTGATTGCTACTGTTTTGAGTTTATTGCCGATGTTCGCCAGACATCCATGAACAGAGAATTGCGCCTCTTAACGTCACAGTTACCCTATTTGCTGCTAAATTCGCTTTCCCTTAAGGCGAACGAGTATGTCAATACAGAGAGATTACTGTATTGCCGACAAGGGACGCGTAACGGTGTATTGCAATTCAATAGCTTGTTCGCTCTTTTTATCCTCGTTGTAAATATTTTATCGATGGCTCAGAAAACATTTTTTACAGCGGAATTTCAAAATCAAAACTTGAACACAATTCACATGCAAATCATTTTAAACTCGATAAATTGAAGCGAATAAATGCTGAGCGAGTTTTCGGGGATACAGTCCACTAATGGTTGGATCCAATTGGTCGTAATCAGATAGCGAAGCAGGTAACTTGAAGTCGGGGAGTTAGAGAACCGAGCGAGTGGAAGAAGTGGAGTTTTCACGTCTTCCAAACATCGCAAAACAAGAAAAACAAACTAGAAGAGCGAGTGCTTGTCTCCGACAAGAGGGAAACTGCAAAGTTGAGGTCCGCAGAATTAGACGACATCACCAAGGAAACCGAACACAGGATGAAATGGATAATAACACACTCGTACCTGAATTTACATTCAGTTCCTTTATTCTGTTTACCAACATCCTTAGCGTAATGATAATTTATTTACACGCCAGGTTAGGAACTACGCACCGGCTTAGCCTTTTAGTCCATGTGGCGAAACTGTTTAAATATTAACCAGCTCAACGTTACGCTGTGATGTGTTATTATTGCGCTAAGTGGAAATTAACGTAACCTACGCCAGGCAGAAATATCCGTTAGACCAATCACAGTTTCTCAAGTTTTCATGTAAAAAGTTTCAAGTCTTCTGTTATTTCCCAACCGCCTGCGTTTTATTAATTTAAAAAAGAACGAAAGTAGGGCGCTCATGATATATTACAATAGCGGGGCAAGCAAAAGCAGAAGAAGAGAAATAAGAGAATGGGAGTGGAAGGAGAGACGGAATAATACCCTTCGCACGCTGGGCTTTGTAGCATTGGGGAAGATCATCTGGTTTTGTTTGTTTATCAATCAATTCCACAAAAGAAGCGATATTTTTTCCACCCCCTCGCGTCATTTGCATGCTGGCCTCTTACAAGAAAGATTGCTTACAATACTCCGCCTATTTTTCCACTGGCTCTTTTCAAAGAAAAGTTAATTTTGTTACCACAACGTTCTCCAAATTATCAGAATCACAGTTCAATAAATCACGCTACAGATGAAATATTATATTCGTAAACTATTCAGATGTATTACCGATGATAAATGATTTTTCCATGTCCGACTGGAATCCGAATTCAGCTCTGCAGTGTTTCATTACCAAATTTCTGTCGATGTTAATCAAAATAAACGAGAACGTACCTCGTACACCACGCGATTAAAATTCGCAACCTTGACCTGCTGGCGCTGCCGTCGTGCAATCTCCCTCGCTGCGCAGCCATAACAACAAAATTTCATCCATAATATACGCGGAACGGTATGAGCTGCGCACCCAAATTTCTTATAATGGAGGGCTCCAGTGGCGCCGTGCGGTGACAACGCCAACTACGGAGAGTGCGCAAATCATATCGCTCATTATACCCCAGTCCCTGTCTAGCAGGAAACGCGGTTGTATTCCGCCAACTTCACTTCTGTTCTAAGATAACTTCATGTACTCTTATTTTCCACTAGGAAAAAATATCATCACGTCATTTAATCATTTCTGGGTGAGACATTCTACTCAATGCAGATCCCGGTAAAATGCTTTACCAGATGGTTTTTTTTTTTTTTTTGATTTGTCAACTGTGAGGATCAAACCCAGGATCTTACGATCCACAGTCTAATGTGTTACCACAGAGCTATGTACCTCCCAGCACACAGGTAATTGTTAACAATTGTTAAACATCCTGAATGTACTTGGCGGTTCGGACAATGGAAAAAGGAAGAGGCACAGGTAAGACAAACTACCTGTTACTGTTAATTAAACGTTTTAATCCAATATTGTTGCTTTCGTTGTGATGAGTTTGAGCATTCTTAATTCAAATTTCAAACATATTTAGTTATATTTTGTTTGAAATTTGAAAGTTAAAATTTCCAAGTACTTTTTGTGATGGTACAACTCCAGTTTCAAATATCAATTCATGCAAAAATAATGACTTACACCAAACTAACCTAGTTGAAAATTAATACTCAAAAAGTAATCGGAACAAACAGACATCCATTCCCTTTAAAATAGACTTCCCAATTTGAAGAGCAATGGGGTATGTGACCATAATCGAATTTCAATGTATACGCCATAGAATATGAATGTTCTTCATTGTAGTTTCTTATTGCAACAATAAAACCTGTAAATTATTTTGTAATAATAAAGTTATTAGCAATTTTGTGTTTAGGAGAAGGGATATGTGACGTCACTGTGGCCGTACGCATGGCCCGCTGATATCTATCTATTTCTTTCCTTTACAGTATCTCGGTCTTTTTCTAGCACCATACCTACCGCCGCAATCTATTCAGAAGACACAGTGACGTCTCAATCCCCTCTCCAAATATTTAAAAATTAATTTCTCGTTAACTATAAACAATTAATTGATTTAAAAAAATACGGGTATTTTATTTTTGTATCTAGTATCATGTAATGTCAGAAAAAAAAATTGTTCACATACCCCATTGCCCATTTTTTTTTTTTTTTTGGTAACAATGGATCTTTAGATAAGAAATGTATACTGGAGAATATCTGTTTTATATTTATAATATATTGAGCTCTTACTCGTTATTGTTCGATACTACATTTTCACATATAATGATTAAACACTACTACAGTAATACTTAAACACTATCTATTTAGTAAAATAATAAAAAATGAACAAGGGGTAATAATGTTGGACAGAATAAGAAACGAAATAATAAGAACTGCAATGAAAGTCAATAGATTTCATAGAAACAAGACAACAAGCATGGTGGGACCATATGATGACAACGAATAAATCGAGACCGATGCGGCAAATTTGGATGGCAAGACCAAAGGTATCTGGGATACCATCATCAAGAAGACTATGAAGAAGAGGAACATTACACTGCATGATGCCCGAACCTGGCGATGAAAAAGAAACATTTTACATCGTACACTTTGTAAGAGAGAAACTGCAAAACATATATACTAGAATACCTAGCCATAGCAGATAGCGTTGAAGCCGGTTCACTCGATAACGCAAGTTAAGCACCACTGTCCGCGGTCAGTAGTTGATTGGGGAACCGCGATTCGAAAACCCATACCAGCGAACACTGAGTGACGTTGTCATACCAATGAAAAGGAGGTAACCTCAGCAGTTGAGACCGCTTAAATAACTAAATAAATTACCATGTTCAGTTATTTATATATCTTCCCCAATATTCATTAAAAGTACTTGTGAAGAAAGGACGGATGATTTGGTGGGATTTTATGCAGAGATGATGTGGTCCATAACTCCAGCGATGGCGTTTTCTCATTACATACATTCCCGTATTTTGTGCGTGAAATATCGCACGCAATTAGAACTCTAATGTTTGTCATAAATAAAGCAGTACAGTGAGGGCGGCACGTCGCAACGCAAGTTCGCTTCGCGTCCGCATCGCACACGGCCGAACTTTATGAGTTCGATTATTGTAAATCGTTCGATTTAAATGCTATAGATTCCGAGAGCGGCTCGTGTTTGCTTGAGGGGGTCGCGATTTATTGCCGAATCCGAGTTACTCTGTAAATATTTGTGATGATGTTTGGGCCAGCTTAATAAGGATTTTTATTAGTGGGGGATCTGTTGACAACTCCAAGATACAAAATTCTTCCTCAAACAAAATCAATCAAAGTTGACAGGAAAAATATAATTTGGATGCTAATTACGGACGATAAATTTCCAAGAGGAAAACATAAAAGAAATGAGAGGATTATTGGGTGTCATCGATTGGTCTGTTTCTGAGTTTATTGCGGACTTAACTTGTGTTTGAAGTGAGGTCGTTATGGAAACGTAACAATCTGCCTGCAACTCCAGAGTAAACTCTCTTTCGTTAGTATAAGGTCATATCTTCTTATTCTTTTAAGTTTTAATAATGTCATTATTTTCCATTTCTTTTTGCCGACATCGAGAAGACAGGATTCTTTAATAGCTATGGATTTGTTCGTTTTTCTTAATTATTTCGACTTGCTCGGTGGATATCAATTACTTTTATTTTCTGAATAATTACTTGCTTTGTCGATTACCACAAAAAAATTCCTCTGTCAAAACATATTCCATCATTTTCCAAACAACGAAATAAAATTATCCCATCCATTCTGAATATCACGTTACCAGATTAGTTACAATTTGTAGTTACAGCGCCAGTCTACACGCTTTTTACACCGGTACATGTAAGTGTCACCTTGTGTAACTATTACACCCATCTTCCCGAGCCTCGCCGGGTAAAACACACAGAAAAAACTTGTTTCGGTATCGGGTAACCCAACAGGTTCGGGTTTTGTTGAATGCTCTCGTTTGAAACGGTCTCGGATGAAACGTGCGGGGAAATTATTAACATAATTTAGAGAAACTTGATATTTGAAATAGATAGCAGCAAACTCTGAAGGGATTGAAATTTTGACGCGGATTAACCGGAATAAATTTGAATTATAATTTTTTTAATGTTAATTAGCCGTTATCTAAATGGCCATACGATGTTTCTTCGCGCACAAAGCCGAATATTTATATATACATTTATAATGGTCGCTTCTTATAAGTTCTTTATTTTACATCCTTTTGTTGAAGTGCATCAATCTCCGTTTCTTTTCCTTCAAATACTCATAGTTTTTAATTCCTGCAGCTTTTAAATTTTTTCCGTTTCCTTGAGCAAAATTGATCTGGGGTTGTCTCTTCTCTTTTTCATCCTTCTTGTCTATTCTACTACTGATTTAATTGTATCCTTTTATTCTTATCTTCTATATGTCCAAGACATTGACTCTATGTTGCTTGATCTTTTTCACTATGTCTTCTCCTTCCAACTCTTGTTCTATTTCATAGTTTATTCTAAATCTGCATTTATTTTCTGATACCTTTATTGGTCCTAATATTGTACGTATTATTTACGTTCAATTATTTTTAAATCTCCGTCAACTTTCTTTGTCACTGTTATGGTCTCTTACTACGAACGATAGTTCGATATATTTCCATTTTTGTATTTTTATTTAAAAGCGTGGAAAACCGTATTTACTGCCTTCCTTCGGCTTTAAAAACACCTTCTTCTTCATTCTGGTTTAAATTCTACTATTGATTTAATTGCATCCTTTTATTCTGATTTCCTATATGTTCAAGTCATTGACTCTCTGTTGCTTGATTTTTTTCAATACTTCTTTCAATTCTTGTTCAATTTCATAGTTCATTCTTATGCTGTATTCGTTTTCTGATATCTTTATTGGTCCTAATATTGTTGTTTTGATTTTTCGTTACATTATTCTTTACATCTCTTTCATCTTTCTTGTCATTGTAATAGTCTCTTATTATTGTTCGTTAAATTCCAATTATATTTTCATTGATTTCTGCTTCTCTTTCTCCTTTGTTTATTAGTATAATATATAAATATTTAAATTTTCAATGTACTCAAATATTTAAACATTAAAGCATTATCAATAGCAAAGGGATTTCTTCCGCGAAAATGATTCCTTGGGCGTTATTAAAAACTGTTCAATGAAAAAGTAAAACATAACACAGTCGGGCGGTGTCACGGTGAAATTTCCCGGCAATAAAAAACCGCTTACAAATAGATTAAAGCTTACCAACATAATGGCAAAAAACAATTCCTCATATTTGTTCGTGCAGTGGCTAGACTGCCTGCCATTAATGTGTATCGTTGGGTGTAAAATTTCGGAACGGGATAAGCGAGCGAGTTTTTAGCCGACGAAAACAAAAACTGTAATTGCCATAAAAGCAGTTTCACTGCGCTGGCCTAAAAAATACGCGCCATACACCAACGTAATTTTGTTTAGCAATGGTTCGCCACGCTGCAAACTCACCGAGCAAAATTTAAATAACTATATTACGTTGAAATTTTTCAAAGCATACTTCTACACTGTCTTCAGCATTTCTTGGACTGACTCACTATTTTATATCTATAATTTTGAAACAACAATTAAATAAACACATCACTTACATCTTTCGAGAATATTTTTTTAAGTATTCCGTTCATGAAAATTATATTATATATTATAATTTTATGCCATTAGTGTTTGAATATAAATTTTTGAGGAATCTGGGGCCGTGTATCGGCAATAACGAATGGTGGTTTCCCTGTCGTTCATCGTCTCTGGTTTATCAGCGTAGACTAGCGACTTAAACATCTCCCTAGAAAATTAATCAAAAGTGTTAAATCACAAGATCTTGAAGGCCAATCTACAGGTTCAATGCACGATATAATGCACTCATTGAATGTGTCCCTCAATAAATCGATTTAGGTGTACGCTGTGTGACATGTTGCACCTCTTGTTGAAACCACTGCTGCTCCACATAATACCATTCAATTGTGGAATAAAGAAGTTTGCAATCATGGCTCTATAGCGGAGTTATGATGTAGCATTTTGTAATGCTAGTTGGCTGTAACGTCTCCACCATTCAGGTTGTGCTAGACACTCGCTCCGCGTTTATTTCCTCTATGTTAAATTTGGTGTTAGCGTTTCGTGGGGGTGTATATCGCGAATTCGTGTGAACATCGAAGCGCTGTCCACCTGGACGAACCTAGTGCAGCCAATGGGGTCTTTCACCATTTTTTTTTATTTTATTTTTTTATGAAACTTTATCTAACTTGAAGACTATCTACACTTTTAAAAAGTCCTAATTATTATTCATTAAACCACTGATTTTTTTTAAATGTTGTGACGTCATTATAGAGGTGTTGCTAAATCTCAAACAGTAGAGATTTAAATAATTTTTGTCACATAAATGTTCTATTTTATTGTAATAATAATAATAAAATAAGTAAAAAAATATATCACTATTTTATTATTATTTACAATCTGCACTGTTGGGAAACGGCTTAGTGTTAGGGTGTAGGTTTAACTGTCAAAAGTGCTGCCAATTTAAAAAACAAATCCCTAAGAAAAAAAAAACACGCGTTAGAATGTTCTGCAATTATAATAATGTCCGAAATTACCGAGTTATGCATTGTCGATTCTAGCAGAACCCAACTATTAGTACTAACAAATTATTTAAAATACTTGAAAAAATAAAAGGAGGTGGCTTTTAATTTAATATGAAAACTAATTGCAGGGAAGGTACACATTTGTTTTCCAGAACGTGTGACATTGAAAATGTATTTTATGAGGGCTAACCGATGTGGAAGAGTATGAACTGCCGCAACAAAAAGTTCAGTGAAATCAATTTTCAACGCTTGCACAATATGAAAAGATGCAATTTCGCGTGTTAAAAGGGAGGAAACAAGAATACAGTGTGTGCTCAGGTGCACAGCGCTACCTATAACGAACAAACGCTTGCCTCCGCTTTTTGTCCCGCGCGCCCTGGGGTTTTGTCCTTTGACTGCATGCCTCGCTTCCTAACGCGATTACCGTTTTTATAGATTTTATTTAGTCGTAAATAATTTATTTGATATCACGTGCAGTTTCCTCAAATACAAAACAGATTTAAAGGAGTAATAATAAAATCGAAGCTTTGTTCATGTAACAAATAAACAAGTAATGATTGAACTTGTATCTGGTGGGTTATTTATAACTTAATAGAATTTCTAGTTAGGGGCAGATTAATATTTTACTCGCACGCAATGTTCCAGATAGACTTGATATTATTCAATGTTAATACGACGAGAATTTCGGTCAGAATTACGTTATATTTTTTAGTTTAAAAAATAGATGTATTTACATACATTATTCAAGTACTAAATGCTGTATTTAAATGAGTACGTGATGAAAATATTTAAATGTAGAGAACGGACGTGAAGCTATTTTACTGTGAACTGAAAGATGAATTATAATTTTCAAGCACCGTTAGGTTGACTTGAGCTCGAAGCATCACTTCACCCACATTCCCAATTCCATGTCTCATTAATATTCGCAATTTCAATTACTTAGTAATTACGCAGAAATAATTAATTCCTTATATAGTCACGCACAATCTTCGACGCTCGATTTTTAAATAAAAACAAACATAAGAAATTCTGTAACATGACAAGCTGACATATCCAACATACGTAATTAATTCACACAATAAAACAAGTGAAATATATGTAAATAGTTGAGTAATTATATGATAATGCATATGCCGCATTACGCGCAGGAATATGCAATGCATAGTGAAGTCATTACCCGCGAGATGGCAGCGACGACTCGGGTTGTGATTCCTGCTGTAATTAATTGCCACGCGGTGTCTTGCGTGCCGTCAACGTGTAATCATCCCAAGACGGCGGATCGCGGATTACTACTATGCTTTGCTATGATAATTGAGTGAGAATGTCGTTGTAATTAGCGCTCCGCATTGGCTTGGCGCCATCGCGAATTATTAGAAAACTGTCTTCAAAAATCTAATGTGCTGAAATACTGAATTATTTACCCTACTCTATAGGTAGGATGCCAATTTGTCCCGATTTTCCAGAGAATGTCCCGAGCCCCGATCAGGACAGTAATTGTCCCAAATTTTGAAATTTGAAGGATAGTTTAAACATATATAATAGGCCAGTGTGTGTGCCTGTCTGTCTGGATGGATGCGATAATACAGTCCACCATACAAATTTTTATCGAACGTTCGATCCTAAAAATCAATAGTGATTGGAAGACCGACGTTCCAATCCGCCAGACAAATACTCATTAAACGCCAAACACTGGACCAGAAATTCTAATAGTGTATTGGTCGATTGGTGTCTGATGTTCTCGGTCTGCCGTTTGTGCTGGTCGCGTTTTATTATAAAGTTTATGTAAGAGAAGTTATCGTCTGTCAATTTTACTGTCACTAACCCTTCATCGTTACAAAAAAAATACGTGTGGCACTCGGGGACTGCCGCGGTAAAGCTATTGCATAGCATTTTTTTATCAACTTATGCAATTATAATCATTTATTTATTTTATTTATGCAGTATTTTTTTTCTTTGATATTAATTCAAGTTACACTTTTTGAGCGTGGTGACCGATAAGAAAACAAATTTTTTTCTTTTATTGAAAAAATGAGAAGTTAATATTATTTAAAATATTTTTATTATCTTACAATATATGTATGTTATTCAGGAATTTTATCCTTGAAACTATAGGTTTATGGTAACTGAAATAAGAAACATAAGTTTGAGACTTGATATCCTCTAAATATCTGGAAAATACCGCATCAATGGCATACGTCTAGTCGCACGCACACAAACACCGTGCCGAAGTCTGCCGAACTGAAACGACGTTAGACGATGCACGGCTGTGCCGGTCGGAGTGGGGGGTGTCAGGTTTTTTCGTTACGGAATGATATAAGCTATGCAATAATGAAAATAAAAACATGTGAATTTCTTTTCTTTATTGTTATTTTTACCTTCTGCCACATCCCGTAAAAGAAGGTATAATATGAATCATGCTAAAAATTGGGTAGTGAGTTTCAATACAATACAGTTATCTCTTGATAATTCTTGAAATTAAGTACAATTTCGATTTGATGGATTGCTTCTACAATCTAATCAGCTAGTATCATAATTGACGAAAAACTTACTATCGAAAAATTAATGTGCGGGAAATAAAAATGTGTTACAAATGATTCAATTAAGCATGGTAGGTATATGCGCCTTTCATGAGGATAAAATTATTAAATAATAAATTCAGAGGGTCGAAAATTCTCACCTATAGTCATATAATCAAATAAAACTCCCCGATATATTCTTCTGTGCCTAACCCCCTCTGTTAGGGTTCCGAGCATATAGACCCACCTAACATTTCAAACATCATAATTCAGGCCCCCTCAACCCGGACCGCTACTCCGCCCATGCACTTTTTACCTGCGGGACGCCCCAAACACCAAGACTCATGGAGCGATCGCCGGTAAAGCACCTCTGCATGAATTATCGAGGCTCGTAGGGCACTAAGGGATGAGGGGATGAGGTTTTGTGCCTGGAGAATGTAGAAGGCATGTGTGAAATATGGGTGGAACCCCTATTTGATTGTTGATATATTTTACAAAGGATGCTATGGATAGCGCGATGAAAATTTTTTGGTGTAGTATTACTTTTATAAAAAAAAACTGATATGGCCAGCACATAGCCTCTCGTCCAATACAATTCTTAAACGGTACAAAATATTATTTGATGATACAGAAAAATATTTTCTTATTTGTTTATTTTCTATTTATATTTGAGAAATTTAATTTTCTTTCGTGTATTTATTTAAATTGTTGACATAAATTTCACTAAGAAAACAACTTCACAAACATTCAATCACAATGACATGTGTCACATTTCGTAAAAAATTTAAAAATTTAAAATGTTTCCATGGTGTACATGAAATGCAAGAATTATGAAATTTAATTTTATTCTATTTTATTATCTCTACTCTAATAAAAATTTATACAATTAGTGTAATCAAAACATATGTAAAATTAAATATTCTGCAATTTTCAAAATAACATAAATTGTTGAAACTTTAAATTTAACCATGTTTTTAACGGAAAACTGTTAAGGGCTTCTAGTATACTGCTACTTCCGGTTGACCAATTTTATTCAAAATCTAATAAGCTCTTCATATAAACATAAGAAGCTAAAATACATAAAATTGTATTTTTTCTATTATAGTATTTGAGTTATGCGAGACGAAAAATCGCCACAAACCACACACACATACACACACACACATCCATAGATACAAACATACAGACATTCATTGAAAACTCACTACCCAATTTTTTGATCAAAAACAATACCTCCCTTACTTAGAGGTAGGCGGGAGGTAAAAAGGACATTGCTTTGCTTATATAAATAATTCAAAATTGCTATCAAATTACTAATTTTATTTTCCTCATGCGAGATCTATTCTTAGCCCTGTTACATCTATAGTCCGTTTGGAAATGAGCTGGAGTAATCAATCAAAATCATTAGTATTTGATTTTTCAGAGATGCGGCAATAAATCCTGAACGGACTATACAAATGTGTAAATATTTATGAAACCAAGAATTGTCTAAGATGCAATGATTATCATATAGGTTCTTGTAAGACAAAGTAAAGCCATAACGTTTCAGTTCTGAAGAGCCTTCCAAAATCTAACAAAACCTAAATTCTCCGGCAATTCACCACAAGCTACCCTTAGCATTCATCCCCACACCACAGGGCACCACCAGTGGCGTACCAGGGGGGTCGAAGAAGAGAACAATGGCCTGCTGTCTGCACACCGGATGCCCGCGCGGCGAGCCGCTGTCGAACACCGCGTCGTTCACGTCAAAACATATCGTATCAGTCATTTTCTAATCCCGTGCGTCATTGCGCATAAAAGATCCGACAGCATCTGATGCTGAAGCCTCCAGCATCAGAGGAACAGAGACAGAGGATGTAAGTGAATGTGGGCCTTGTCTAAGTGAGGAGGTCTTTTTTCTTAGGTCGAGGAAGCTTTTTTGTGCGTGGGAAATTCGAGAGCGATTTTGGAAGTCTGAATTTTTCAGATTAAGATTGTCAAGCATTCTTCAAAGTTGTTGACGTTACATTCTAGATCGTAGGGTATATTTGCGGTTGAAATCCTAGAATGGTAGTTTGCAGACTTCTGGAGACTTGTAAGTTGAGACATAATATTATTGCAGACTTTGCTTTTGTTTTAGCTCATGTCCAATCCATTTAAAATTATTCTAATCATAATAAAGTTCAGTCATGCCAACTAAATATTAATGGCTTTACGAATCAAATTTCCCTGACTTACTAACAACCCAACAAGAACGTACCAACGATTACAATGAAATGAGCCCCATAAAATTTAGTCCGTAACATGATTGAATCAATAAGAAATCAGTAATACAATCCTTCCAGATTTGTGTCGTATCGAATAATTAACGAATAAATGCCGGTTTAATGGCAACGTTAAACGAAATCTAATAATTATAAACGGTGGTTCGTAGCGACTACAAAACACTAATCAATGCTTAAGAACATAAAGATTTTATAACTCTTGTTTGTAGTACCCAATTCCACTTATCAAATGTCAAGAATGCACTATTTATTTACGTCTTGTAAGAGCTTTAACTCGCGGAGGTATTGAATTGTAATTCCAGGGTTTGATTGTTTGAGATAAAGAATGACGATTAACTTGTTTGATAAGATAAACGATGTAATCCTTCCTACCTACGTTAACAAATATTTAACTTAAACAAAACTAAATTTACACTTCTAGTTTCATTTCGTTGGGAAAACAATCAAAAACGATTCAAATATCTTCCGCTATCAGAAATTTAACAATTTTCAAGTACTCATTCATGTAAAATTCATGCTATTGATCTTACTCCTAGTCATCGGAAAGTGTCTAGAAACACCAACGATATATTATTGCAAATTTTACGGCCATGTACGAAGAGTATTTTATTTCTCACATGTATTTAATCGCAGGATATTTATCCTCTGTCGGAGAGCCACAACATATGCCTACAAGATACTTTCGCAGAATCTGAAATATATGCGATTAAGAATGCAGATTTTGTTACTGATAAATGATTGGGTTTTAAAGTAATATATAGCTAGAACAACACATAAATTAACGTCTGCGATTATGGTGAGAGATTTTAGTCCGTTTATGGACCATCGAAAATATCATGTTTCTTCTTCAGGCATAGTTTATGTTTTGCTTTGTGTTGTTGGGACCGCCGTAAATTTTGATATTTACGGTGAAGTTTTCTGCGATTGTAATGTATATTTATACTCTGTACCAAATGCAAATGGAATCGCACATAAAATAGTTTTGCATCTACTATATTCTAATGTCCTTCTCAATTTCCCTCAATCAGGAGAAGCGACTTTTTAACAAAATGATGTATGAAAATTCACATAAATACAAAGATGTTTACGGAGATGTTTTCTGCGATTACAATGTATATTTATACTTTTTACCAAATGCAAATGGAATTGCACACATAACACTATATTCTAATGTCCTTCCCAATTTCCCTAAATCAGGAGGAGACTCAAAAAGATGATGCATGAAAATCCAAAATTCACATAAATTTTTATATTTACGGTGATGTCTTCTACGGTTGTGATATGTAGTTACACTCTTTAGCAAATACAAATGGAATTGTACATAAAATAGTTTCACATCTGCTATATTATGATATCCTTCCCAATATCCCTCAATCAGGAGAAGCGATATGATGTATGAAAATAAAAAATTCACGTAAATTTTTATATTTACGGTGGTGTTTTCTGTGATTGTAATGTATATTTATACTCTTCATCTAAAGCAAATGGAATTGCACATAAAATAGTTTCGCATCTACTATATTCTAATATCCTTCCCAATTTCTCTCAATCAGGAGAAGACTCTTCAAAAAGATGATGTATTCAAATCCTAAAATATCTATGAATCTGCTATATTCTAATGTCCTCCTCAATCAGAAGAAGCGTTTCTATTAATGCAGTAAAAGGAAACTCACATTGAAAAAGTTGGCGTATGAAAATCCAAAAGGGTAACTCTCACAATCACTGAAAACCAATAAATTCACAAAAACCAAATAAACCTAATAGTCGAGGATGGACAAGTCCGCACAAACACAGAACCGCGACGAACCTCACTGTACACTACTGTAGTTGTAAGGGTGGTACGGACGCGCGAGCTTCAACCCTCGAAAGGAGAAAAGCGTGGTGCGATCGCTCTAGCGAACGAACAGCGACTGAACTAAGCGAAGCGGGTCTCGCGGCGCGAAGCCAACAGAAAGCCAGGACGTAGTGGGGACCACATCCACAGCACAGGACAACGATAGCAGCAGATGAACATGTTACCTGGTCGGATATCGGTTACGGCGGCCAATGGGCGGGCTGGGGACGGCTATTGTGCTCATTGCTGCGCACCAAGACAATTTTATATTCGGTTCTTGTGTGCAAACACCACGTCACCCGAGACGGAAACGGATGCAGGGGCGGACAGTCGAAACGCTCGTCATTATCTCGCTGCCTCCAGAGCTGCTGGTGCCCGTGCTTTTTCACTTGTCAAGAAGGGAGATGCTATTGTTGGTCTTTTGCAGCGAGATGAGTGCCTAAACGACGCTAAATCTTCCCCGAAAACTACCACGCATTCTTCTTCGCTTCATTGATGCACCAAGTCTTTTCGAAAATTTGCACACCCCAATAGGAACCGTCGCGAAATACCCCCGTTCCGTTCCTCTAATGAACGAAGACACCACTATTTGGTTTGATTGATTTCGGACATGCTCGAAAATTGGTAATACCAAAACGTTCGCTAAACTTAAGAGTCCGTTACCATGACACCGGAAAATTTGTAACACCTAACTTTCTTTATTTGATTGATATATATTTAACATATATTTTTTTTTTATGATACCATCCCATTATTTGCAATATATTTGTACACAAATATTTAGTAACTTTTTGTGATTAAAAATTAGATGACATGGAAAAGTAATTGCCCATTGCCAGTACTTTACTTACATTTATTTAATTATCTACTATAATTACAATTGAACAACGAGATAATATTATAAAAATACTGATCCTAAGAAAAACTTATTTATATAAGTCCAGTATTTAACAAATTTAGTAGTAATATACATCGTCTCACTTAATCATTAGAAATACGCACCCACAATCATATAATTTATCCCAGTTAAAATCATACAAAGAGAAATTGTTCAATTCACCATATCATTTTTACCTCCCGTACGTACATATATGTGCGGGAGTTATTATGTTTATGTTACGAATTGATTAGGTTTTGAGAGCAATTTATCAACAGTAAGTGGTGTATTATTTGAAGGCCTATCAGAGATTTGGGTTTATCTTAGTAAATAAATGAGATAGGTAGATTAAATTTCATTAGGATCAAAAAGATGTAGAATATTATTACATACAATCTTAATATAAAACATTTTCTATATTTTGTTGTCATTCAAAAACAGTGTTCGTGGTACCAGTCAAACCTTTGGCCCAAATGAAATCTTTATGTTAGAGATTTATATTAATTTATTATTATTTGTTGTTATTTTTCTTAAAATATTCTCCAAAATAACAGAATTTAAGATACAAATAAATTGAGTACAACAATTTTCCTTTTGTAAGATCAGAACAAATTCTAAAAGTTTTAATTGGGCCAAATGATATGATTTTGGGCTCGTACATGTTTAAGAATGTTTAATAAAGAATAGTATATATAGTTCGGTCCTCTTTAGTTTGGTGCACGTTATTATTGGTTAACATCTTTTACCTTCCACACATATAGGTAAGAGAATTATTGCGACGGGAAAAAATGTACGATAATTCACGATAATAATTTAATAATGTTATCAATATTACATTCAAATTTAGAGTTTAGATTTACCTATAGCAGGTTGAATAGATTTTTGGATCAATCCTACAATGGGAAATAGTAGTTTGTTAGAAGGATTATCAGGATCTCTGTAAATAAATAAGGCTAAAAGTTTTAATTGAAATTATTTTTTTACATTCTATATCGTTTAGACAATATCATTTTCAAATACCATATATAGAGCTCGGATGTTCAAATTATGTAATGAATAGATTTTGATAGCCCATCAGATATTCTCAGCATATTTTAGAAAATATATACATATTTCGTTATAATAAAATAATATTTGTCATAAGGTTTATTTAATTTTTTTTTAAATTTGCACCATTTGATTTGTCACCTATATATTTCCAGAAAAGGGGAGAGCATGCTATGTAGTCTCACCTAAAAATTCTTAGTTTCATGGCAAAGGGAAATGCTTCAAGTTTTAGAAGTCTACAAAATTTTATGGCCTACAAGTTTAGGATGATCCCAGTGATGAATTTGATGGCAACAATTAAATATAATTCTGTGAAAACTCATAAAATGGCTTACATATTTTAACGCGTGGCTTGCATATGATAGACATTTACGAGTCTAAATTTATATCTTCCTACATTCCCACGTATGTTGTAAACATGATTCATTAATGACATTGACCAGAAATTACACAGAACTAATGATTCATAAATGTGGTTGTGGTCAGCGTTTCAATTAAAAGCCCATCCTTAATTTCTCAAAAAAGGTACGAAAACTTTACACCTCCGTGAAATTTATAATTGGATCTCAACCTGTGTCATTAATAAGAAAAGTGTATCAACATTCCAGCACAAATCTTCCTGTGGTTTATCAAGGCACTGACGAAGACGGGAACCATGTACGACAAGCTAGACCAGGGTAACGGATATTAAAGTAATTACTTGTGTCACGAATCATAAAGGGGTGCAGCGAGCGGTTTACGTGTACGCGAACTGACAGATTGTGGCCGCACTCGCTCTTTTCCTACAGGGATTCGATGTATGCTTGTCGTGTTTAGTAGGGTTTAGGGTTCGTTCTGTTATGGCGAAATTGAAATGAAGGGGAGTTATTGAAATAAATAGATACAGCTCGGGGTTTATACCAGACACTGGAGTACCAGACAATGTTCATTTTTCATATGCTGATTTTGTTTGTCACCTAATCTACAATAAACAAGTTATTTGATTCAGATTTAAATGTTATTTACTGTTTGTACGACTGGTGTATCGTCAGTTATCTATTCCACGAAGTAGATAATATATGACAGGGCCGCACTAAGAGATACGTCACTCTAGAAATTGATATAACTAATACTGGGAGTAAGTGGTGAATCGAAGGACGCATCATAGCGTTTTCAATGCTATTTTTGAAATCTTCAATTATTGGCTTCCCTAATTATTTTACATTAAACTAGTTAAATAGTTTATTGTAGAGGAAGAAATTCTTCATTTTTACTCCCGGCACATCATGTAAGGGAAGTACAGGAATCATACTAAAAATTCGGCAGTAAATTTTCAGTGGATGAGCACGTTCTAGGGTTCCTAGAATCCCTATGTGTGTCTGTCAGTCTGTGTAGATCTCTGGAGGTACAGTTTCTCAAAAATTACTAAACTGAAAATTCTGATATTTTGCATATATCAATTGTATTCCTTTCGGAACTTGGAAGAGCTGATTAGTTTTTGGTGATAATCCAATAACCGGAAGTGGTAGTTTAGTTGAAGCCCTATCAAAATATTTTGACAATTTTTGTTATTAGAATATTTGAAACATTTTCCTCTTACTGTCTTCATTTACGAATTACAACACGTTAAAGAAAATTAAATTTTGACATTTTCGTTTAAATCTTTTGACCTATGCTTTTTGAAATAACAAAACAACGCTTGAAAAACGTCCATTTTTGACATGTGTCCTAAGTGGAAACCAAATTTTTTGAAGAGATGAGCGTTTCTTGATAGTGGTGGTCCGTGTTCCTGCATCATTTGATAAGAAATCTAAGGCAGGAGATATTGTAGTGTCCACCACAGATTTTTCAACAATAATATTTATAATTTTACTCTACCTGGAACTGAAAATTGAGGGAAATGTGTACTGGTAATTTTCTTAAAATTATCAGTGTACTAATTGAGAATTATTGGGTTTATGCCGTCATTTTTTCGGTTTCAGGTAGAGTAAAATAATTAATATAAGTTAGAAAGTAATAGGACAGTATAAGAATTCAGACAGTAGCGACACTCGCTATGGGCACCTTTAATCTTTATGTCGCATCGACTGATCACCTTGAGCCGAACGGCCATATTGCCAGTTTGCGGTATATGGCGGTAAATTTGAATAGCTATCAGTTGCAAAGGGGATAAAATTTAAAAATATTATTTTACTTGCACTATAAAAGTTCCTACAATTTTTCAAGGTACAAATAACTTTACCTCTTTGCTTTGCACTCATTTTATGAATTGACATGCAAGATATACTATAGCTTGATATTTGACAGATATAAGTAAAACTGACACTGGAATTTATACTCTCTTTTGTATGTTTACTAAGAAATCATCCTATCAGCGGAAACTGAGCAGACATGTTCTCAGTTGCACACCACTGAATAATTTGAAATATTTGAAGTGTCGTTACTGTGTCAATTCTTATACTGTGGCAATGGTATGATTGAATCCTCGCCTATGAAAAGGTGTGAATTAAGAATCTTTCGAGGAACTGTTCGGTTGAAACTGCACGTGGTATACCTGGCCAGAAGTGTGGTAAAATAGGCGTTAAACATTGACACATGATATGCGGCTTACAGCCAAACAAAAGATGATACCAAACATTGAAGGAAGCAACACAATGTAGAGTTTGTATTTGTATTTACCACCCAACAACACAAGTTCAGGACAAACTGAAAATATTTCATCGTAAAAATTCTGAGTGAGGTCCTGTTTGAAAATAGACATGTAGAAACACGCCGGTTGATTGCAAACTTTAATTTTGGGATTGCGTCAGCCGTCAGTGATTTTAGGGATTTTTGGATTACAATTCGCGCTGGAAAATTCACGGTTCGTTTGAACCGGTAAAGTTTGAATCCCGACACATGCAGAGTTTTTATATGTGAGTGTAAAGTGTGATTGATGAAAACGTACAGTCTGACGTATGTAAAGGAATTATTAGCTTTGTTTAATTGTACCATTTGCGGCGGCGAATTAAAACGGAAAAAGTTGTTTGTACGGAAATTATTCTCACCGAGAATTTAATTTAACCCAAGTATTTTATGCATTTCAATCAAAGAAAAATAGTATTTTATTTTCCAGAAGCACGATAACGATATTAGCACTAGGATGAATCAACAACATTAAGTATATTTAACTTTACTCGGTTGTTGGACAAAGATACAAAGTGCACGATGAATATTTGATATCTTCATATATCACTGTGGTACACACACACACACACTGTTTGTTGATTAACAAAATTATTTACATATTTCGAATAACGTACATAATACAGTCATCAATATTGTATGAATTAATATATCATAAATACAAATTTAGATAAATACGTTTTGCTCTCATATTTTGTTCAATAATTGCGAATTTGATTCTATTGTGTTTATATATACCATGTATTTTCTATGCTATTAAATTTACGTGGTGAATTTCATAAAATTAATTTACTACTTTATTCTGCATTTTATTATTGGGCCATGTCCGTGGGCTGAAATTTTAAATTCAGTGTGTAACATAAATATTTTTTACAGGTTTGTTTTTTGAATTGGAAACACTGTTTCCAGCGACAGTTAATTTGATAATTGATAGCTGTTTTGTGTTCACTTTGGTTTGTCATTTCATAATATACAGACTTACACCAGAACCAAGAGGCACATTGGCCAGAACTATGCTTGCAAATTGTGCAAATTTATATTGAAAATTTTATTCAACGGTAGGGCTACGTAGTTAAATAGCTACGTCAACAAGCAAAATTTCTGCCTTTAGGGTGAAGAAAAACACCCGTTATAAGAAAGAAATACTGAACTAAATAATTTCAAAATTGATATGTTAAGGCTGAAGCCTTGATAAATAAGAATGGACCACACATTCAAAGTCAAGATCATTAGAAAACCTCTGAAAATTCTAAAAGCTCTAACCCCCGTGGTTGCATTATCCAAAATGTCCATTTATGTGATATTATGATATTTACATTAAAGAGCGTCAGACAGAAAATTGCAGTGAAATCCCAAAACTATTCAAGTTACAAACATTTTAAAGCAAACTCTATACAAAAGGCAACTAAATTATGTCATGATGTCAAGGAATTCTTTTCTAAACTGTCATATATCACCCGAGGACAACAGACCTCCCAGTGCCAGCAATAGTCACAAAAGTGCCCTGCTAGCTGCCACTGTCGACCAGAAGTTAGTTTCGAATTTTCAGCTCCCGCTTTCTCCATTTCCCGGTAGTCATCGATGGGTAACCCGGTCATAAACTGTAACCGCACGGGAGGATTGTTACCGATGTCATAAACATTTTATGATATCGCAAACAAAATAGTTTCTTGCGATTACCAGTGACTCATTTCATACTTACAACTAAGTACCGTTGCGTGAATTTTTCGCAATCAGAATTTTATTTCGTACAACATTCATACATAACATCACGCTATATACCATGCAGTACAAACCCTGAAACACAATCAATCATAACTAACCGCTTATTCCTCGGACGCACACCCAATCATTCACCCGCAATATATTAGTTTCACCAACCTTTCGAGATGGACAAACCATCTGAAATTTTTTTAACAACATTCTTCTCAATCCACTCCTCTCAAATATTTCATTTCCGCAGTAATCCATTCTATTATTCATAAAATTATTTGTGGCATCCTGTAAGGATTCGGTTTATTTTTAATATTTATGTGTGAAGTGACAAAAATATGTGTCTTGTAAGTTATATTTATATTATTAGTTAGAAAGTTTTGCTGACTAGATATTAATTCAGTTGGTTTTATTTGTATAAGAAAATAGTGTGGTGCCCACACCAGATTTTGTTTGCTTCTTTTGACAAAACTGAATTGTATGTTTAATAAACAAATTTTAGTTGCTATGGGAATAAACAAATAAGAGAAACTGTAATTATTAATCATTCAATACAGATTCACATACCGATAGAAAAATTTGAAACTCACGGAATATCCTCTTAAAATTGTAATATTTTTTTATTACATTTCTTTATAATATAAGCGCTAAAAAACCCATTGCAGCAGAGCGCATCGTCAGATCTCTAATATTTTTCGAGATACGTCTATTTTTGGTATTTTTCGAAGTGCAACTTTAAGGGCCTGCAATTCAAAAACTACACGCGGTATCTAAAAATTCTCTTCAGTTTAGCGTTTCTGGTGCCTTATATAACAAATTAGCAAATTTTTAAAATTTTGAAATTTTTTGGATTTTTGTTCAAAGTTTCGATCGGCGATAACTCGACAAATATTAAAGATACAGATTTGCAGTGTTCACCAATCGATTCAGCTCGTCGAAATACATAAGTATGCAAAGTTTCATAAAAATCGCTGTACGGGATGGAAAGTAAGAGTAAAAAGCCTTAAAATGGCGTTTTTTGTCCAAAAAGTCAATAGGTACCCCTTGACGTTTGGCCTGAATTTGGTCATTTTCAGACTTTTTGCTCTAACATTTCAACCGGTTGTCCGAATTTTCTGAAATTTTCAGAGTTTATGTATTTCGTCGAGCTGAATCGATTGGTGAACACTGCAAGTCTGTATCTTTCATATTTGTCGAGATATCACCAATCGAAATTTTGAAAAAAATTCAAAAAAAATTCAAAATTTTCAAAATTTACTAATTTATTATAAATAGCACGAAAAGCACAAAACTGGAGATATTTTTCCATATCTTGTATAGTTTTTGAGTTACAGCCCCTCAAAGTTGCTCTTCGGAAAATATAAAAAATCGTCATATCTCGAAAAATATTAGAGATATGACGATGCGCTCTGCTGCAATGTGTTTCCTGGCGCGAATATTATAAAGAAATGTAATAAAAAAAATTAACAATTTTAAGTCATATTTGGGGAAATTTCCGTATTTTGAAAAATATTACAAATCACTATATTTCGATAAATATAAGACATATTACGATGCGTACTACTACAGCACGTTAAAAAATTATAGTTTGGCATTTTCGTAATTTGTGCCTTTTGATATAACAAAACAACTTTTGAATAATGTAATTTTTTTGACATCTGTCATAATTGAAAACTAATTTTTGGAAGGAGTGAGCGTTCTTGTTAGTGGTGGTCCGCATTCCTGCATTATTTGATAAGAAATCAATGGCGGGAGGTATTGTGGTGCAGGCAACAGTTTATTGTTAACAATAACAGTTTGGTTCAAAAACCAATTTGAATTTATTTCACAGAGTAGAATAAGTGTAACATTGTATTGAATGAGTTGATAGTTCGGTATGGGTTTGAGCAATAAAGATGATTCCATTTGAGAGTCTGTAACTTTTGTTCCCATAAAGTTGAAGAGCATCTATTCGTTAAGAGAAATTTCAAAAATGATGCACTTTAAAATCTTCCCTCCCGCGGAGGCAGTAAACTCTTGAACACTAAAGAATTCTCGTTTGTCGCAGGTGAAATTTTTCCTCAGAATACGGTAGAAATACTTTGTAGGTTAATTGCTGTGTCAAGTTGTTATACAAGTTTTTAAGTTCTTGTTCTGGAGCCGGTGATTCGTGTATCTCGCCCATTTAAATATTTGTGAATTAGTGAGATTCTGTATTAGATGAAATCGTGAGTTTGGACTGTTAAAGCGGAGCAGATGTTTTGTGTTAAATTAATTGTTGCTTATAGTGAGTTAAGTGGATGCTTCCTGCATGGTTTACAGACCTTTAAGCCGCCGGTACAAAGAAACGCTTGTCTTCAAATGACATTTGGAGAATACCAAATAGTCCGGCTCTATCGACAACAACTTATCAACAGATCTCGAATATATTTTTACTTTCTTATACGCATTGCAAGAAGTTATAGAAATCATCACAAGTTATTTCGACAAGTTTTTTGGTGTATCACGATTGGGTATTACGCAAAATTTTCAAGCATATTAACCATGAGTGATGCAGCCCCAAAAATTATGAACATATCTTTTAACACAATTAATATTCGAAGGACAATTCAACGAGTTAAAATGTATTCTTTCTTTAAACTGAGTTGCAAATAGATTCGCTTCCACAGCATCACTATAACAATTCAATTGTTTAAAATTGTCGATGGTACCACTAGAGAAAATTATCGAAAAACATTTCATTGAGGTCACTAGTAAAAATTATCAACAATTACATGCACGAGGGATATTCGAAGAACTATTTCCTGATTAAAATTTAGCCAAACGCTATTTCTCTCATAAAAAATAAAGCAAAATTTCAAAATTTAATTTGACAGCAAGTCAGAATCACATTGGTAATTTGCACTAGTACAAAATTATCGTTGATTGGACGACATTCAGAAATGTTGGCTTAAATTTTATGAGGGAAATAGTCAATGTTATTCTTTGCAATTGGTGGAAAATTTTAAATCCTATTGGATCAATTTAGACAAATGACATATGAGTGGAATGGACGCGGAAATATATATTTGGATATACTTTGGTATCCTTTTGACGTCCATGTGAATGAATGGATGTATGTCTGTATTATATGTAATAATACAGATTTGGGAACTTCTTTAATAAATATTGATTAAACCCTCTCAAGTTTGGTATCAAATGAAAGTTGACGGGAAAACGACTTGACTTCAAATGTTAAAAATATATTTTTAACGATCGTCATTTTTTTTATACAAGGTAATTGAATCCTTCTAAGCTTGGTACCAAATTAAAAACTTCGAGGAAAATACTTGATCTCAAGTGTCAATGATTGAACTTTAAACATTCATCAATTGTTTTTATACACACCCAGAAAAGGGTAAATAGCGTGATGATATTTATTTTGTACGTTGATACATCAGAAATGAATACGTGGTCTAATTGGGGAAATGTTATCTAATTCTATTTGAGCGAGTCTTTCATGTGAAATGAGGCTTGAATGCCAGAATAGTTGTCCGGGATTATGCAAAGAGAAGTCACGTTTAAAATGGTGTATAGTTGGTTTATTCATTAAGCCCCTAATTAGTAATGACAAACGCGTAGTAGTGCCTCAAAATAACACCACTTGAAATCACGAGGCGTATGTATTTATACACGCCGTGTCCGTAAGTCGTTTCCTCACACGTCGAACAGACTGTTACTCTGCAGGAAGAAGAACCGACGTGCGTCGCCTACCAAACGTGACAACAAACGTCGTCGGCGGCGCTGCTGTGCATACATAAGTGCAAACACAAATCCTCAGCCCAACACCTACTGCTCATCACCTCTTCATATTTAACAAATTTGATTTCGAGTGCTCTAGAAATTTACAAGAGGAATTCCACTAGATAATCCTGCCGATCTCACCTTTCAACCAAAATACTAATCCTGAACTAGACTTAGAGGTCAGTGGGAAGATTAAAAAATAGACCAGCAGTCAATTATTTATTTATATTGTTATCATCAGATTTGGGTCAAATAAGTTAAACAAGAGAAAAAAAAAAGAACTATATAATGTCATTGATCAAACCAGTAAAATGAACAAACTTTAAAAGTTTCTCGACACTTTCAGTCTCGTTGGAGAAAACTGATGGAAAAGTATTTGCAAAATTGAGAAGATTCCATTTTTTATTCTTCCCATAATTCCGCATCAGTATTTATTATTTTATTAATATCCCAAGCCTACCCTACCAACCATGTCCTCACCAACAAGAGGAAGTTGGCGCCACAATCTGTCAAACGTATCCTCCATCGTTAACGTGCATATGGACGTGTTGGTTTTGTTGATTATTAGTTGAAGCAAGTTGAGGTATAACTAAACTACAACCAGCCAACGTTGATGCATCAGGTGGACTAACAATGAACTTAGCTGCTGACTCTGCAACTGATTGTTCCTGTTTGTTTCACTACGAATTAGCTCCAGTAAACTTCGACATCCATGGCGGATTCTAACCTACCAACCGTCTTTGTTCTTACATAAAAATGATGTCCATTTGATTATTTCAAGTATTGCAAATAGTACTAAATAATTTAAATTGTAGTGGTTGTGTTCTCTGAGGTTATATTTTCTAACAAAATTGCTACCGTAATAGCTTGCTAATTGTGACAAAAATGAATCGTTCTTTGACAGCAAATGAAATAGCAAATTGCTACAATAACAACTTCATTAGAGAATTGGGACGAATATATCCCACAATTTTGGGTATTGTTACGATTACAGAATATTCTATCAAAAAAAGAAAATGTAACAATAATGATGGAGATGCCTGTGGATGATACAATAATACATAAGATGACAAATATTTAAGATATTCTCGGGAGCAATACCGAAAACAATTATCCGATGTGAATCTACTCAGGACTCCAATCATTAAAAACAAATCATTTTCCAAATGTTTAACCCTGGACAACCACACTTCTTTCAGAGTTACACAAACGTTTCACTGGGTTCTGGGAAACCCATTTTATTCCCATCACAGTGTTTTGCCAACTATTTTATTTTGAACTATGAGAACAAAATTGTCTACCTATTTGTCTATGAAACTAAATTTACATGTGGAAAATTATATGAGAATTGTGGGGTTTCTTAGACTCCAGTGTAACATTCCAGGGTTAATGATACTTTTCGAGGAAAACAAAAGGAAAATTTGTTAAAACAATGAACTACCACCAAGATATAGGAATAGTCTTACCGCGATTTTGCCAGAGGTCCTATCAAATTTATACTGAGTACTTAATATTTTTCTAAGATTAGGCCTGTCGATATAGTATTACTAACTGACTGGCATTTAGTATTAAACAGATTGATGGAAAATTGAAAGTGGATATAGGTTCAAGAGTATCAGTTTCTGATTCCTATTTTCGGAAGATTCCAAATGAGAAATAAATGAAATGGAAAACAATTACCGAGAAAATTCCCCGGAAAATGAAAAGATTGAACCTGTGTGTGGTAAGTATTTTAGGATTTGCAACAAGTTCTGGTTTGCGGTGTATAGAAGCGTCAATTTCCCGGCGAGAAGACAAAAGACATATGTTGGTCAAACCCGTAAACAACCAACCTACCCCGAGCCGGAGAAACAAAACAAAAAAACAAAAAGCTGTCGGAAAATGCTCATAAATCAATGACGCCATCCGTACACTGACGCATCAACGTAACGTACCGTTAGCGTTGCTTCACGCTGCAGTTTATTTGCGTCTGCGAAAACAGGCGGCCATGGAATACTAGTTCATTCTTTTGTTTTCGTTATTCATCTCCAGATGAAACTTTTCACTTTACACTTTTTACGCTGTTGTGCACTTTCAAATATTTCATGGGGGTTAATATTTTTTGTTCTCTCGAGCTATGATAAAATACAATGGATTATTTAAATAACCTGTTTTATCTATATTGTTGATTTATTGTCGGTATTATAACTAGAAATATATGTTCCCATTTAAAGACAAAACAAAGTAATTGAGTATTGATTATTTTTTCTATTTTGACAATTCGTGACAGAATTCATTTCCAGCACAATTTTAAATTTGTAAAGTTTACTTCATTTTATCAATTTCTTCAATTACACACATACATATATAACGTAATATTTTATAAAATAATGACATATATTTTATTACCACTATATCTACCTCATAGAATAACAAATTATTCCCAAGCAATTTATAAGTCTACCACAATTTTCTACCAATAAAAATTGTCTCTCCTTTACTTCCATTCATCAAGATTACACTGAAAAAATTAACTTGCAATTTATCAAACTATTCGTTAACAATATAAGATGAATATTCTAAAAATTTACAATTAAAAAAGTATTTAAAAAAAAATTTAAATGGAACCAACTTTGCGGTATATCCTATTCATTAAAAAAAAGAATAATCGAAATCGGATAAACCAGTATAAAATTATGCATGGTAGAATCGGTTAACAGGTAAAAATTCCCCTACATTCCTCCTTTTAGGAGTGGATTTTTTTTCAAATTTAAATGGGACCAACTCTGAAGTATGGTCTATCTAATAAAAAAAGAATAATCAAAATCGGATAATCCAGTACAAAGTTATGCCTGATAGAATCGGTTAACAGGAAAAAATTAAGTGGGTAAACAATCAATAATCCCCTATTTTTAAATTTAAATAGGAGGTATACCCTGTCCAATAAAAAAAGAATCATCAAAATCGGACAACTCTGTATACATTTATGTTTGGTTATAAATAAAAATATTAATATATTAGCGTTGACTTGAGAACCTCCTCCTTTTTTCGTCGTTTAAAAAAGAGTTCTTTTCTTGTACGAATGTAAACTATTAAATTGTTTTATAACCGCCGTGATTCGTTTTAAATTTTCATGATCCTTTCAGGAGCGAGAAATCCTTCCAATTAGATAATTTTTCCTCGCACGTCCGCGAATCTAGTTACGTTATCTGGATTTCTTTATAGCTCAATTCTTTCCTATTATCTGAGGGTGGCGTGCCCCTCTCGCACGCCACTGCAGCCGAGCGCGATAACATTCGGATGAAACCATTAACAGTTTACATTCACTGTTATCCGGGAATTGCTTTTAAAACAAACTGCCCGACGAAAATGGCAGCGAAAATCGAAGCTAGAGTAGCTGTAGGTGCGAACACTCGCCATTTAGTCCCTCTAACGTTTGTTGGTGGTATTATGGCAAAGTTTTTACTTGCAAATGAACTCCGGGTTAGTTTGGGGTTCGGATAGCGCCCGGATTATATCAAGACTTTTCAAGACGCTTGATTCTTTTGTTAATTCTGCCATTGGTCATCTCAACTACCGACGTTGTTAATTAATAAGTATATAAATAAAATGTAGATTTCTCGACTGGATGGGAAATGAAAGATGGATTTCTTTTAGGAAATTCTCTCACCAAAGTTTCGAAAAAGTAAACAACATTATCCCTAGTTTACACAATTCATTTAGTTGGTCAATAAATTGGCCCAATTTTCTTAACAATAAATTGCCTAGAACAAAAGTATTGGTAGGTTCCACGAACTCTATTTTTGGGTGTTTTAAAAGAAGAGGTTTTTCCTCTGTTTTAGCGCTGTACAATGTTCTAATAGTTATTTACGATACAAGTATGTAAAGCTAGTCTTTAGTCTCGAATGGGTCAATTAAAACACGAGCGTGGCGAGTGTTTTAAGACCTATGAGTGACTAAAGACGCTTTACGTATATGTATTGTAATAAATATAAAAAAAGCACTTTTATTTATGAATTAGGATCACAATATTAAGTGAGAAGTTTGCCATGATAACAAAATTTTTGCAAATTTAGCATATTTAAAAATTTTAACCACTCGTTGCTCGGCTACCCGTGACTAACGAAGTCGTGTTACTAAACAACCGTTTTACAAACTTAAAACTAACAACTAAACATCAATTTTACCCACTATCGTAGATAAAATTATTTTAGAACATTGTACAGCGCTAAAACCGATGCTAAAACACTTCATTTAAAACACCCAAAAACAGAAAATATCAAGTTTTCTGTCAATTTATTGAGACAATTTCAGTAGTACCTACACGATATCAGCTGTCACCCATGCCACTAATATTTTTGTTTCAAGCTATACGTACAAAAATGATAAACTAAGTGGTTGGCAATTACTAAATTACTTTAGAATTTCCTAAAAAATTGTCGAAAAAAAGAATTTTACCAATTTATGGGTGTAGAAAAAATTGTAGAAGAGTCGTATTGCACACAATAAATTGACAAGAAAAATTGGACAATTTATTAACCAATAAATTGCGTCGTGTGAAACAGGCCTTAAAATAAATAATACCTACGTACATAATTGTTAATTTTTGTTTGACTGAGTCCACAAATAATTGTTCGGTTTTCAATAAATATATAGAAGCAAATTGTCGCAGACTTCTCTGAAATATCCTCATCATAAATATCTCCGCTATTTGAGAGTTGGCTTAAATGATCCCAAAATATTTTGGAACAAGGTAAAAAAAGTAGAATGCGAGCATTAGAATTTGTAACACACGCTGAAAACACGTATTTTTGTGGTGGAAGCGGCATTTTGGATTGCCGCTTTGTGTAACAAAAGAACGAGATAAAATGGTGAGAAACAAATGCCGATAACCTTGAAACGTTAATATATCGATTTTTAATGAAATCTTTCGATGTTTTTATCATAGGCGGCGCCAAACAGCCCTCGAAGTCGACTGTCACTTGTTTTATTCTTTCTACAATCTCACCAGCGAACGTCGAGATATTTCGATTTGAAATTATATTGTCAAGATGTTTCACAGATGAATTTTACTTTTGTTAATTTTTACGAAATATCTTTTTCTGGGCAGACCATTTCCTCATTTTTATTAAAAATAAAAATTCCGACATTAAGCTTATTTTTAACGTTTCCTCTATAATCCCCGTCGCAAACGTGGATTTAAAAATTCATTATTTTGAAATCGCCCGAACCGACTCTGTAACATGATCCGGCCCAAAAGGAGACCGGATTAAGGACCATATGTCCGCTTGCACAATTGTCCGCCGATACTCTACCAGCATCGGTTACAAGTTTCTCTTTTGCGCTTTCATCCCTTAGCTGTACCACTATCTCTTTCTACTTTTCTATACATACCCCATCTCTTTTTGATGTAAGGAATTTTAAATATTTTATCTTTTTCTAGAAAAGATACTTGCCTCCTTGTTTATCATGTTTGGTAAATATTTCTGTTTCGTTTTGGGCGACTAAATTCTGTCTCATTTTAGTGTTGGATTTTAAAAGGACGGTCGAGGTATTGTTGTCTTTGTCCATCTTTAAGGGATGGTATACCGAAAATGAATGGTTCTTTAGAATTTCAAGAATTGAACCTTTCAAAATGTAACATTTTCGATGCTCATTTTGCGATCAGGAGAAAATCTAACATATTTATTTATTTAACTCAAACAAAGAATTATTACACATAAAACAAAACAAAAAGTTAACAAAAATTGTTAGTATTGTTTAAAATCTTCTTAAATTCTAATTGGAAAACATCAATACTAGAGAAATTAGTTACAAATATTACATACTTTATAAATAGTTGGCATCATAAGACATTTGGTTATGCCTGTAGGTAAATAAAAGGTAATAGAATTTGTAGCCCGAATAAAGGGAGAATAGAAATGAAGAAAGTAAATAGAACCGGGATCATCAACATAATTTAAGATTATATAAATGAATTATTAAAGAATTTTCACAGTATTCAAAAAGGCTTCTGAGATAAAAAATAGTAAGAAGTTGATAGTAAGATACCGAGTGATGGGGTATATATTTTGAAAGTTCTAAAATATATAAATATCAGAAGTAAATAGGGTATTAAATGTGCTCTAATTTATATCACCTTGTTACGATCGTACAACAGCTTAGTAAATGCTCGAGCACGGAATCATATCATTTGGTCCAATTAAGACATTTAGAATAACTTGTTCTGATCTTACAAAGGGAAATGTATTGTATTCAATTTATTTGTACTTTAAATTCTGTTACATTTAAGAATATTTTAAGGAAAAGTAACAACTGGAATAATAACAAGTAAACAAAAATCACTAACATAAATATTTCAGTTGGCCCAAAGGTACTGTTTTTGAAACTGATGACAACAAAATATTTCAAATAATAAAGACTGTAGGTAATATTATTCTACATTTTTTTGATTCCAATAAAATTTACTCTATTTTATTTATTTATTTAGATTTGCCCAAAAAACCTTGATAGGCTATAAAAAAATCTACCACTTACTGTTGATGAATTGTTCCCAAAATATAATCAATTCGTAACATAAACATAATACCTCCCTTACATATGTGTTTTTGTGGGAGGTAACTGCTAAAATTTAAGATATAAAGTGGGCTAAATGATATGACATTGGGGTCGTATTGGGAGAAAATATGCCAATTTGTTATGCTGGATATACTATGTGAAAATACGCATTATTGTTTGAGAGATGTATGGAAAATGAGGTTTCCAAAAATCCATTCTGAAAATATACAGCGAAATGCAGAAGTCAAAACACGAAGTCGACTCTTCCATTTGTAAAGGATTACCAACCAATCCCACAATTTTATTTAACCAACACCTGAACTGAGTTGAAACAACGCGGTATCCCAAACAAACAGCAAAAATTTCCATCTCGCCTTATCAAAATAAATCAGCTTTCATCCCCGTTGCGGTTGAAGGGCGTGCAACCGGGTCGAGTTCTGCGACCGGTGGTTAATACCGGGAACTACAGTGCGCGCACGTACGCCGGTGCAACAATGCAACACCCGGTAACGCGGTTCAGATAATCCCCAGCTCGCTGAGACCCGGTTTTGTTCGACAAGTCACGAATCCACACAAACGTGATAGAGAATTCTTTTATTAATGGAATTTTGGAGGAATTGAGAAACTGATACCTACAAGGCATTATATATTCTATTGTTGTTCCGAACACATAAAAAAAACAGGAGACTCAAATGATATTTAATTCGATATAACCACAGCAAAAATATATCAAACTCCAAGATCTATTGGGATAAAATCCAAAAAGTAGGAGAAGAGTCGAACAGTTGCAAAATGGAGGAGAAACGAGAAACAACTAATATTATTACTTTTATTGTTGAATTGAAGCAATCGTAGGTCAAATTGTAAACATATTTAGTTAGATTTTTGTTTATTAGGGAATATATGTGATGGTCCAATCACAGGTTTCAAATATATCTTCGTATGTATTTTTTTTTTTTTTTTTTTCGAAACGTGAATGTATCTAGAGATGCTCGATTTAGTATTTGTAGTTTGTTAGTGTCTACATTGATGTATGATTCTAAATGTTGGTTGTGGATGAAGAAGCATGAACGACGTATAACTACTATGGAAATGAAGTATTTAAGAGGAGAATGATCGTGTCTGGAATACATTGGTGTATGGTGAGTGTGATTGAGAAGAATGTTGTATAAAAAGTGGGAGTGAATCAGTTGAGGTGGTTTGATCATTTTGAAAGGTTGATGAAACTAATATATGCGGGTGAACGATTGCAGTTAGGTATGATTGATGATTTGTTGCGTGAACGAATGATTCCGAGTGAGAAGAATAGACGAGCATGTATGAATGTGGACGAGGCGAAAGTGGTGGAATGTTTTGAGGAGATTGAATATAAGTTTACTGTGTTTCTGGGTTCGTACTACCCCACTGAAATGTATATGTCGTGACATTATGTATGTATGAAATCAACGATACTTGTAAAATTATGTAAAAATCATGACTTATACCAAAGCAACCTAGGTGAAAATCAGTAGCCAGAAAGTGATCGGAACAAACTGATATATATTCTCTTTGAGGTGGATATTCTATTTCGGAAAGCAATTATCCATTTTTTTTCTTATAATGGATTTTTAGGGAAGAAGTATATACTGGATAATTTCTACTTTAATTATAACACTGTGGAAGTGGCGTTTAACAATATTTTTTGCTTTTAGTCGTTGATATTACATATTCTCATACAATGATGATTAAACAGTACTACAATAATACTTAAATATTGTCTATTCCATATAATAATAAAGAGAGAACCTAAATAATATAAATATACTTGTAAGTTTGGAAACAATTCTATCCAATTATTATGTATGAATAAAAGAGTCAGGTACATTGATTTTTTCCTCACTAATAAAGAGAAACCAAATTACAGTATGTATATTCGAATGAAGCAGGCTCATGACTACTAAACTTTATCTTAACGGTCTAAAAAGAGCGATCATCTAGTCGGCTATGAATTTATTCGAGTAATTAGTCCAAACTTTAGCCTTAAAACATTTCGCGTTAATTAATTACTGGAGCTATTGATCTGATGAACATCAAGAGGAAATTCTGGGGAAATAAAACCGTTCATTGAAAATTATTACCAAGCAAGATCAAAAAGGAAATATATAAAATAATATATTTGCAACAAGTAATCATTTTCTATTTATGGTACAAAATTAAATATTAATACGTTTTTGGCTTGACATGTCCAGCAAAAAATATGAAAGCTTGCTTTGATGTATATATTAAAAAATTATATTGTTTAATTCGAACATTTCCAATTTGTCCATAGTTTGAAGCAATTATCTAATTTAATTTAAATTGGATATACGCTGTGCTGTACTGCTAATAAATTAGAATAAATTTTCGCATAATTTCCGAGATAATTACAAATTATTGCATGTATAATTTCCATCTAATGGGATGAATCCATAATGTGATTTAAAAACAATAATTGATATGATAGTAGTTGTAATTTTATCTAGATTACAACAAACAATGGATTGTAAACTAGGGTATTTAAATATTAAAGGTTGGCTGCAGTTGCGGTAGATATAAATTTGTAAGTCTGCGAATGGCATGTGCAAAATTCGATAGGAATTATTCGACTTTAAATTTGTTCTAGTAAACTGCGAGCAAAGAAAATACTATTCCATCTAGATTTCAATATTGCATGTCAAACACAAGCTTGCAACTAACTTCCCCACGAATCGAAATCCCACTCTGCATCGGTATCGCACCTGTACCTCACCTTATAATTTATTAATTTCAAGATTAATATTATACATACTAATTAAAAGTTATTGGTTTTATCTGTCGTCTGTAGTCATCAGTGTTTCATTTCATGTGTCTTGATTAAAAATGTATAATTTGTAAGAAAAATTAGATATAATAAAATTGTTTTATGGTCCAAATAGTGCTCGACAAAAATGTAATAAATTAAATAAACTCAATTAGTATCATATTTATTTTGTTATTTCACGACACTGGTGATTTTTACACTGGGGTCTAAGAAACCCACTGATTTCCCAATTGAACGCCGCCGTGATAATCAAAATTGATGTTTTGTGATACTTCTATATTTAAAAATCTATCTCTTTGTCTATAGGTATGACCATACTTCGAGGCATGACCTAAAGAGAGGTGGTGACGAGCGCGGTGTAGAGAGAGTGAAGGCAGAGCTTTAGGTTGCTCACTTTACTTTACACAAGTGTTACAAAATCTCAATTTCACCCCTTCAATTGGGAACGCTGTCAGATGGCAGAATATGGCCTATGCCCAATCTAGTATTTTATAGAAATCAGTGAAGAAACCCCACGATTTTCATTTTATTTTGTCATGCACAGCATTCTCTACCTTGTAAATTCAGTTTCTATAATCCTAAACTAATATTCAATATGTAAAATCCCTATATGTTTGTTGTCAAAGTCCAAAATAGAAAAATAAGTTTTGGAAAAATGTTGTGATTTGAATAAAATGATTCAGAAAAGTTAGTAAGTGTTTAATCTTTTTACAAATCTAAACAAAAATTACTTCCGTCATAGTAAGTAGTTTTTCTTTTCTTGGGGTTTCGCAGACCCCTGTATTACGTTTGTGTAACTGTGAAAGTAGTGCGACTGTCCAGAGTTAAGAAAATTACCGAATAAATATTTCCGTCATTTTTCGGTTCCAGGTAGAGTAAAATTATAAATAGTAGTATCAAAACCTACAGAAATTTTTTCTCTATAATAAACTATTTAACTTGTTGAAGATACGCAATAGGTGTGTATCCGTAAATACAGTTTGAAAGTTGTCGCGATGAAATTAGCAATAAAGAATTGAAGGAACTCTCCTGAAATACAGAGGAATGAAGTAAAGAAGGTATAATCCCATCTCCACGTTATTAAATTCGCGATTAGCTCGCAAAGTTTCCGGGAATTAGCATCCGTGGGACGGTGGGGGTAGCGAAACAAAATATCATTCTCATGACCGGTGCTATTTTCATTACGTTTTCGATTTAGTTCTCGATAAAATAGCGCTTTGTTCTTCGCGGAACGAACAGCGAAAAGACTAAATGCATTTCGCGACTTTTTGCTCGTCGCGTTTTTCTTTTGCTTTATTAGTCGCAGCAGTTTAACGTGCCGGGTGGATATTCCAAGCTAATGGTTAGAAATAAATACGGCTTTCGCGCCAGCCCATTTAACTATTCATTGCTTTAATGACTTCTGTGAAAAGTTTCTAAGAATATATGCAATTAGTGACTGAAATATTAAGTGCTGCATTAGTCGATCTCTGTATAGATACACGGATTATACGACACAAACTTTAAACAGCGACTGACAAATCGTTCAGCAATTTTACCTCGGTAACAAATCATATTCACTGTCAACTTAATTGCTAGATAAATATTTACTCAATAAAAGACTTCTGGAATTAGTTTCGTATAACAAGTGAACCATATAAACAAGTAAATAGAAACAGTAACTAAGGAACATCTATTGCTCCTCTTATGAGTTTGTCATTGTCACATTTTGAAACATGGAACATACGAGTTGTGCGGAAATTGGCTTTCCTTTACATTTTAGAGCAAAGGTAGAAGAATTTAAAGTTGTTTAGAATTAATTTTTACTTATAACAAGTCTAAATATTTAAAACAGAAGATATGACATTTTCGTTAAAAATCGGATTGCCATGGAAATGAAAAACAAATAAAACAAAATCTCATTCTGACAGTTCAGTTTAGTGTTATTGATGTTAATTTTTGTAATCATTGTGCCAATTATTATAATTCAGCATTAAATATTAAGGTATTATGATCTTAATTGATATTTTTTTTATTTGTTTTTTATTTCCATGGCTATCTGAATTTTGATGAAAATGTCATATTTCATTTTCTAAATATCTAGTGCTAGCTATATTTTATTGCATTTAATGAGAACTTTTTTAAAGTAAAATTAATTTTAAACAACAATCAATAACAATGAACTGAACTGTCAGAATGAGATTTTGTTTCATTTGTTTTTCATTTGCATGGCTATCTGATTTTTGACGAAAATGTCATATCTTCTTTTCTAAATATCTAGACTTTTTATAAGTAAAAATTAATTCTATACACCTTTTAATTCTTGTTCCATTGCTCTAAAATGTAGAGGAGAGCCAATTTCCGCACATTTTTAAAATCCTATGTTAAATACCTTTAGCTTAAGATGTTTGGAATTTGTATTTCTTCAGATATGATAAATCAAAGTAAGTGATCGAAAGTAGTTGTGAAATGGTATAATTTCTGATTCCATTACCGTAAGTAATGATAAGTAATTTGTATTAAATTCTCAATACCTAATGCCTAGTTGCGCAGTAAGTATCTGTAGATATCTGTAGGGCTAAAGATAAATATGCACGATTGCAAATAATTATTAATTGTATTTTGTTATGATATTTATCTGCCCGCAAGAAATTTCTCCGCGCAAATGAAATATGCGGTTCTGCTTTGTTGCATTTGGCGGATTGTTTGTATGCACTGTTCCATAATTAAATTAATGGTTGTGTCCGCAAGATTTAAGTGATTCAAATGACGGAAATCTTGCAACATTCCTCCCTTGGCTGTTAACATTTCTGCGGTATTGATTTTGTGAAATAAAATTTGTGGCAATGTAAAGACAGTATTATATCTTGTGAGAATAAATTTAACATTGTAATAAAGTGTCCATTTGAAATAAAAAGTGTTCTGCGCTTCGCAAGCGCGAGACATAAAAAGCGCGATACTTTTTCCGTTTTGTTTTCAATTCCTCGTTTTTTCTAAATATATTCATTTTCGCTAAAACTTTACTCTGGGAGAAATATGCGGAATATATTCATACATAAATCTTTTATACCAACATTTTCATTTACATATACTTCGAGTTTCGCTTTTATTTTTTTCGCAGTCGTTCAGATGTGTCACTTATTCTGCTCGTATATATAAGCACTTTACATCAATGTACGTTCTATCCATAATTTAATACATTCAACACTTTTATGCACTTCTCCAAACGGCCATTGGGAAATATTGACAATAAAGAGTACTCTCATCTTTCCCATTCCTCCACATCATCTTTTATGTCAAACACGTTTTTATATTCCTTATTTTATTACCACTCCAGAAATATATTTATTATAACTTTCACATATGTTGTGATTTAGGCAGTTTGAGAAACCCGATATTTCGCAACTAGCTTATATTTAGAGGACGCTATTTGTTTTCCGCTATCGTCTTTGATGTCTTGGGTCCGGATCTACGGTTTCGACGCTGTGGAACCGACGCTTCTGTGTCGTGACGTTACGCCACATGCTGCGAACACGCGTGTCACGGACGAACAAATAAATCACGGACATACGATGCTGACGTGATGTAATCGCGAATTTGTCAAGCGAAGACACTCATGTGGTTCCTTCAATATTGCAATAATGTTTTATCGTCTTTTAAACTCTTCAGCAAAAAATTGTATTTTTCCTCATTGAATTTTGATGTTGTTTCCTCATTCAAAAGAGTGAACAAATACTTATTTGGCAAACTAGAGAGGAAAGCGCTTCTTTTTCCCACTCGAGCTCGTAGTTGCCTCATGAGCGCAGCGAGAATGGAAAAAGGGCTTTTCTCTCGTGTTAGACGCAACATTTTTTTCTTAACCTGTTTCTAAACGATTTGCTCGAACCTAAAATATACTTTGACAATACAACTGACACATTAAAAGTTAGGTTATCAGAAGCTAAGTGCTAGAAATGAACAAATCTTAAATATAAATTAAAACTGTCAAATTCTGATTTAATCTTGATAATTTAACTCCAATATAAATTAAGCTATAAAGAAAAAAACAATTTTATCGTTTTGACAGCGGATAAATAGGAAGGTAACTTTTTGCAAGTGATAAAACGTTATTTACCTCTCTCCTACGAACCAGATCAAAATACTAATTACATTAATGCCATTTGCATTATATGTCAAAAATATGATACATAATAATTTATTGTATTTTTACCAATTGCACTTTTAAATAAACCTTTTCATAAATAATGTTGTTAAATTATCTCGCAGAATTGCACTCGTGCATTTTATTTTTTCCAGATAAATTTCAGTTTGACAACTCAACCTTGTCACCTGACAGCAATTTAACTCGAAAACTCGAAATATATAATGTATATAAATATAATTTCTGTGTACGAAATATTTTGCCAGTTTAATGGTATGTAATTGTTTCATATTGAATGTCAATTTTAGTTCACTGTACCAAGCTATCTACTGAGCTCTGCGGCCGCAGATCATATATACGGTGATAAGTATCGGCCACGTAAGATATTCAAAATGGTGTATGTATTAAGCGCTTTAGAATATCAAAATCGATAGATATGTTAAACATAAAGTCTATCTCGGATAATTCCTCAAAGGGAAAGAGGCAAAAAAAAACTATGAAAACATGGTCATTAACAAGAGATTCGGTAAATCTGCAAGCGAAAGGAAGTAGAAACAATCAAGAATAAATGATAATGAATACAAAAAACGAATTATATCTCCACGTTCCGCGACAATTTACAAGTAAGATTTAGTGCGAACCACCAGCGAGCGAAAAACACGCTCTATGATTTATTTGCTCTTGGATAACGATAGGCAATTTGCCTACGGAAAAATTACGGCTGAACTGCGACAATTTTTAACTCACGGGTTTTCTTAAACTTGATAAATATACACAAGAAAACTGACAAAAATCAGAGGCTCTCAGTACATTTGGAAATGATTGGGAACATTCACACAGAGACGTCGAGCTGCGTAGGTTTCAAAGTTGATAATTATTTTTTCGGGATTGAAACTGGGCGCTGACAGCGTGAGACAACAGCAAATGGTGATTGATGACTTTTCAAAAAAACCAGCGGAGACGAATACACGAAGAGAGCCACTAATATTTTGTCACTATTCCTTTCCTCTTGGAACAATCTTCACCGCATCAAAACAAGATATTTAAAAAATTAATTATTATATTATTATGCCCATAAATATGGCATTTACAAAATAGTTTTTTATTTCACTTAGGCAGTTTCGTATAGATGTTGGTGTGAAACAGGGTTGTGGAATGTCTCCTTGGTTGTTTAATATGTATATGGATGTGTTGTTACAACATTGAAAGGAACGGATGGTGTACGAATTGGTGGACGTATAGTACCTGTGTTAGCTTATGCGGATGATGTTGTATTGGGTGAAACTGAGGAGCAATTGAGAAGAATGATTTTGAGCATAAATGAAATAGGAAAAGATTTAAATCTGTTATTGAATATCGATAAATGTATTGACATTTGAGAATAATGATTGTAATGTTTCAGTGAATGTTGTGAAACTGGAACAAATGAATTAATGTGTATATTTGGGTAGTATGTTTTCGAGGGATGAACGTATTGACCGGGAGATTCAAAGGTGAGTGTTTAAAATGGGAATTTATCAAGAGATGCATACATTGATGTTGGGTGTGGATGAAGAAGCATGAACGATGTATAACTGCTGTAAAAAAGAAATATTTGAGAGGAGTGTGTAGGTATATGAAACGTGATCGTATCCGGAATACATTGTGTAAAGTGAGTGTGAGATTTAGAAGAATATTGTTAAGAAAGTGGGAGTGAGTCAATGTCGAATGAAAGGTTGGTGAAACTAATACATGCGGGTGAACGATTATGTGGACGTCCAATGATTAAGTGGTTGGGTATGATTGATGGTTTGTTGCGTGAACGAATGATGTATGAATGTGGACGAGGCGAAAGTAGTGGAATGTTTAGAGGAGATTGATTGTGTTTCTAGGTTTGTACTACCCCACTGAGTGGGATATATTTATAATACAACCAGAAAAATATTGGACTATAATTATTCGTGGTAAAATAATTGAGTATTTTTCAGGATACGTAGTTCTCGACTATCTAAATGGCTTGTTCAAGCGCTGGTCAATTAACGGGATAAATAAAACGCGAGCATTTAAACACCGCTCGCATCTAGTGGGCTTTGAGTAATGTCGCAGTTGCCTGGCTCGCGTAATGATCCTGTTTCTGTTAGTGTCTTTATTTTTGATATCTCCAGATCTCGTTCACTGCGACGAACTTTACATTTAATTAAAATTTATGTATACGCCTAATTAATGCAAGAATAAATATTTAAATGAACGTGTAAATTGAACATGTTTGCAAAACTTTTATTTGCAATTAAGCTGCTTGCACTAAGCGCTACCAATGCGCCATCACTTGTTTTATTTTGTTTGGAGGACTAACCATCTTGATTCTGCGATCACTTTTTCAGAGATTACTATTAAGATAGCAGCAGCACGATTTTAAGAAACTTTTATCAACATGCATTATTGCTTTCACTGAATTAAACCGCATTTATCTTTTGCCAAAACGAAACAGCCTTCACGTTTTTTAGTAGGTGCTATTTTTTACCTCTTGCACATTAATGTAAGAGAGGTACTTTGACCGATCAAAATTTTAGATAGGCGACAATTTTTCCTTCACGATAACTCAAAATTAGAAGAAGCTATCAATGTCTTATTTCATATTTAGATTTTCGATGTTCATATTTCATCCGGAAGTGGTATTTTATTAAAAGATTTATTAAGGGCCGGTCTTTCCATCTACGAATAAACTTCCGAATAAGTTATTCGTCGAATAAATAGAAAAATACGCATCAAAAATTGACAGCTAGAACAATAAGTATCATTTGAGCTATGATTTCGATGCGGCATTTTTCATTTATTCGACGAATAATTTATTCGGTACTTTATTCGTAGATGGAAATATTGGCCCTAAGTATTTTTAAGTTTTGGGACGGGTCAAAATTTCGATAATGAGTTTTCAATGGATAAGCATATTTTGGTGTCTGTAGTACATCTTGAAATTTTATACATAAAATTTGAATGTTTAAGCTACGAGAGGAATAGATTTTGGTGAATAAGGTATTTTAAATTTTGTTTGGTCATATTGGACGAATGTCACATGAAAGGTTGGTAAAACTAATACATGCGGGTGGGATTGAAGGTGAATGATTGCGTGGTCGTCCGAGGAATAATGTTTTGTTGCGTGAACGAATGATGTATAAATGAGGACGAGGCGAAAGTGGTGGAATGTTTGGAGGAGATTGATTGTTGGTTGACTGTGTTTCTGGGTTTGTGCTACCCCACTGAATGTGATAAAGCTTGACGTTAAGTATCTAAAGTAACAATTTTATTGCACCTCAATATTTTGTACCGTTAAAAGTTGTTAGGAAGGATGGGCATATCACAGTAAATAAATGAGTTAGATTAAATTTTATTGTATTTAAAAAGACGTAAGACTATTTTTCAATTTTTTGTACCTTTTAGAAATTAAGAATTGCAGGAGGCTATGTGCTGGGTACACATATATTTAAACGTTACTAGTAATCACGGGTTCAGCTTATCAACTGTAACTTCTCGTCCAATATCAACTCTCGGGGTTATCATTTGCTCTAAAAGTGCCACATACAGAATTGGATAAAAGGCGTGATGACATATTTATTTACCAAAACTAATCAATACCGCGAGTGTCCCGGTTACAAAGTAGGGTCCTTACTACATAAGAAAGCTCTTTGTCATTCTTCCAAACTTCTAAAGCAATTAGTCCGCAGCGTTTTTCCGCACATGCTCCAAGGTTCTTTCGATGCGTTTGCCGGCGCCGAAGACAATGAGACAACACACACCGTGCCAGAGTTTTTATTACACGCGTTCCTTAATGCTCTAAATACCGTTGAATGTCTCGGAGTTCGCGACACGGTGCAGATACCACGGATTCTCAGACGATAGCAAAGTCTTACCTTAGCGAAGCTGTTACGCGACGGGGATGGCACAGAAAAAGGGACTCACCTGCAAAAGAAATTTTACTTGTTAGTAATTATATACAATAATGCTATCAGAAGAACCACAAACTATTTGGAGTATTCTACTCCCAGTTAATTTAGGAACTTTGACAGCGGAAGAACAAAATTAGTCAACATCACTCTAAATTAGAGAAGAGGTCATTGTCTTGGAACTACTCTTTGCATATTTTTACTTTCTTATACGCATTAACAAACACTACGACATGTACTCATTTAGTGAAGAAATCTCGAGGAATCCAGATTTTAAATCCGCTTTATTATATCTCTTTCAGTTTTTGAGATAAATCAACCTATATCCATTTCGAATAAAGTGTATTGTCTATAGGTTCGTATTGCTTTTAGTAGAAGTATCAATATTCAGCCAACAATTAATTTCTGGAGTTAAACAGTTAATATTCTATCACAACAGCACTTAGAGGCAACGCGACTAAATTACATTAGACCGTATCCTCTTATGACGTCACACATTTTAGTAACATGTCAGAATTTAATAGGATATTGTTTGTCCTAATCACTCGCACACTTAACGGATGTTAATCAATGTCTTTAACTTTCAACGTGTGAATTCTAAGTATAATTATTTTCACACGTAGATCTGCATCATAGACAACTTGTAATTATGCTGTCAATCGTTGCCAGGGAAACCATCCTAGCTTATTTGTTTACAAACAAATGTTGGAGATAGGTATTACCGCTGTAATTTAACTGTTTGTCTTTCCAAGACCTAAATGGTAAAATATTCATGTGTTTCCTCTGCTCCATTAACTTTTAAAAAGAATTTACTCTGGAAATGACCATGACTTATTTACTTACAAATAAATCGTGGGATACTTGATGCTACGTACCAATAAAATATTTGTTCAATGTTGTTTTATACAACACAAATGTAAATGTAATAATGTAACATAATATAAAAAATAAATATGCGACCCAATTTTTTAAAGAAGTTAGTATCGAAACCTTATGTTCAATGGGGAATGTTCCATAAGAAGTCAAAAAAATATTAAGTTGTTATGGTAGCATCTTTTTTGGAGAATAGGTTCGATTAGCAGACGAAACATAGAGTCAATTGTGGCAAATGGTAACATTCCACAATTCTGCGTATTTAATTATAAATGTAATGATGATTATTAGGATCATTACAGTTGATGTAGTCTCGGTGTAGTTGGAAATAAAGACAAGAAAACAATCCAGTTATTCTCCCAGAGATCATCTCGCAATCACGATAAATCATCCCAATAAGAATCCGGCTAATCTCTGATTAAATCTGCGCTCATTAGTGCTGAAAGTGCAAACAGTCTCACAGATCCAGCCATAGAAAAAGCCGCAATCCACAATGGCAAAAACCGCTTCATTAAAATGATATTCTCGATGCTCTGTCGCGTAGCCATACCGGAAACTCGTAAATTACGTAATTTCCATAAAATCAAGGGCCGATAAAGTAGATTCCCACACACGCTGCAGTTATCGACTGAGCCGGCCAGCGACAATGGTCGCGGCCACCAATAAATAAATGGTGTGTTAATAATTTCGCGCGGTACTTGCTGTGAATTACGACCCGGGTAATGGCGCTCGAACTCTATTCCTGCATCATCAATACCTGCTAGACAATTCGATATATTACCCTTGAACTGCTGTTGCGCAAAAAAATTATAAATTAACAGTAATTAAGTTATAAATTGCTTCCACCAATAAGTATTTCAAGTATTCACTAATTGGTGAAACTTCTAATACAAATATCGTCAAGATGTTTTGAAAGAATGTGTTGTTTAACATTCCAAACGTAATATCTGTAGCAAAAAAATTGTCAACGCTTTTATAAACTTTCCAACATTTGTTGAAATCTTTTAGTAAACATCAGAAACCTGCAGACAATACACTTTATTCAAAATGGATAAAGGTCGATGTATCTCGAAAGTTAAAAGAGATATCAATGTACTGATTTAAATCTGGATTCCCCGAGATTTCTTTACTAAATTTGTAGGTATATGTCATAGTTGAAAGCTGCTACTAACTGCATTAGAAACCTCTAGACAATTTACTTCATTCGAAGTGGATATTGGTTGATGTATCTCGAAAGCGATAAGAGATATCATAATGCGAATTGAAAATTTGTATTCCTCGGGATGTTCTTACTAAATATGTCATAGTACAAACACTTATTGTAATCTTTTACTAAAAACATTAAAAACCTACCGACAATACACTTTTTTCTATTCGAAATGGATATAGGCTGACATATCTCTAAAACTAAAAGAGATGTTATAATGCGGATTGAAAATCTGAAATCCTCAGGATTTTCTTATTAATTTTGTATATGTGATAATTTAAACACTTATTGAAATCTTCTACTAAAAGTATCAGGCACCTATAGACAATTCACTTGATTCGAAATGGATATATGTTGATATATCTCTAAAACTAAAAGAGATATCAAAATGCGGATTAAAAATCTGGATTCCTCGGGATTTACTTACTAAATTTGTATATGTCTTAGTTTAAATACTTATAGAAATCTTCTACTAAAAGCATCAGGAACCTAGAGACAATACACTTTAATCGAAATGGATATAGGTTGATATATCTCTAAAACTAAAAGAGGTATCAAACTGCGGATTGAAAATCTGAAATCCTCAGGATTTGCTGACTAAATTTATATATGTGACAGTTAAAACAGTTATTGAAATACCCGGTGAAAGTTTGACAGAACAGGAGCACACTCAAATCACTAGTCATATTAGACAAATAATACCATTCGGAATAAATGAATTTCTTATGAATATGAATGAATTATAAAGTACTGGAAGGCTTACATCGCGGTAGCTTGTTGAATTTGTAAACAATGGGCATACATATTGATGAAACTTGTGCTAGTGTTTTTGATTACAACTCTTAGATACAACTGGCATAAATAAACAATGTTTCGGTGTAATATTCCAACTGATATGTTCATTTATAGTTATGCTGATCCTACATAAATGTTGTTTATACTGTTTTCTCTATGTCCAACTTTTAAACTGATTCAATAAACATGGTTTACAGACATAAACAATGAGTCCAAACAGATTATATACATAAATTATTACTTGCTCCTAACATTCTATTAATTTCGGAATTACCTTTATTCTAATTTAGTTACTGTTCATTCTGATCATACAGGATGTAATATTAATATTATTATATTTGACAAGGCAGTAATGTATGATAAAAATAATATCATAACGAAAGTTATCAAAGGTCAAGCGAAGCAAGAAACCCACATGACATCATCTTGCATGTTGGTGTCTCGCGGAGCGTTAAAGAGAAAATAATGGCGTCCGATGACAGTTGAAGCGCGTCGGTATGACCGGAAACAGTTGTGGGACCGGAAGCGCACTGTAACTGACCGGGGTTTCCCACCACGCCGCTAGTTAGCGCTGATCTGCACTGTGATTGGCCGACGTGTTTCGGAACACCATTTTTTATTTTTCCACTACGAGCATTTGCATATGAAATGCGTTACACGTTACACGTTTCGAGAATGGGTTAAAGAAGAGTTTGAGATTTAAATCATGCGCTTATCAAACTGAGATCTAGAAGATTTATTAAGGCATTATCATTAGATTTCATTAGATGCAATCATTGGTATTGATTAATTGTCCAGCTTTGGAAACATGTTCGCGGTGAGTTTGTAATTATACAAATTTATTTCGGGAAATTCGTGGGTAATTATTGAGTAAAATTTAATATTGTGAACAAGTACGTGCGGAAAAATAAAAGAATTTTTAATTATTCAGCCAAGGTTGAAGAAGTAATTACTGAGAGGAAAAAAATATTTTGTTTTTTAAAAAATAAAACAATGGTACGTATTCCGCAAAATAATAATTCGAAAAAATTCGCTTTCACGTAAAAGGATTACAAGATTTCGCCATTATCGTTTGAAACGAAATTAATTTATTCCAACAAAACAAACAGGGCTAATATTTATAATGAGAACATGGCTGCCCGAATGAAAGCTAATACAGAATATGCCGCATTCATTTATAAAAACAAAGGAAAAAATAAAAAACAAAATTAGAAAAATGACGTTGGTTGTAGTTCGAATTAAAAAGGAACAAGACGAAAATTGAGAATTAGTGAAATAAGGTGTGAAATACATTTTGCTGGCGACGCGAATTCTGTACAAGTACGATTTTAAAATTGAATGCCATCTCGGAGCTGCAGCGTGTGAAGTGCAATGTGCCGAAAATTAAATTTACGACGACTTCATTCCAAGTAATATTATTTCTTCCCTTACATTCCCCGTTTTATTTATAAACTTGTTTTCCGCTGTATTTCTCTGCCTTTCAATATATGAAATATCAAAATTAATTACAACCAAGCAATGAATCAATTCTAAAGAAAAGTCAATTCGTTGTAGTGAATGAAAACGCAGATATGAAAACCGCCGTGGAAATAAAAATACGTTCGCAGTCATCAAGCTTTCATTTTAACAGAACCGTTTCAATGAAAATCCGGCTAAAACGAACCAATATAAATCGACAATTTAATAAAAATAAAAAGCGTATATCTACTGTCTGGCTACTCCATCCTTAAAATATAACATCATTTTTTCTAATCCAATTAAAACTGGCGCTATCTACACCGCGCGCGAGTTTTAAATCACCCGGTACATTCGGCTGGAACCTGCAGGGATTTCCATTTCTGTTAGATTAAAATTGATAAACTACTTTTTGTCTTTCCCGGTCGCATATTATGATTAATGGTCCATTCCTGGAGCAATCGATAACTAACGCTACCTTTGTGATGTTTTCACAACCATCTTTTTTTTCTTAAAACACCAAGAATTAGGAGACAAAAGAAGAAAACACAAAATTGAAAAATACCACACAGTAGTGTAACAAGGTAAACATTCAAGTTGTATTTATTTATTAAACAAAAGCTTCATCAGAGCAAATGACTAAATAGAAAGAACAATACCTTATTAATTTACTTATTTCAACAATTCTAGGTATTTTGAAAATTTAAAATTTGAATAAATAAATAAGTGCATACAATAAATAAATAAATGACAGTGGCTACAGGGATAATTGTAGTTGGAAACTGAACGCGGTAGTCTATCAAGTTTAAACTGTCAAAGGTTAGTGAAAAACTCCGTGAAGTATTTATAAACGAAGGCACGTATTCTAGAAAAATCAGAAATTTAATATTTCTTTTTCATTTTTAAGTTACATCCACGTAAACTTTTCCAAACCCGTTAGATATATTTTTTAAATTCACTTTTATAAAACGAGAAAGAAAACATTGAATTCCCAGGGTTCCTGCTACACATATACGCGCATCTCTATCACACATCGTGTATTCGTAAGGTTTGTGAGTTCGTCCCTATCTCACACATAGAGAACCACGTTCACGTTGGCACGTCCGTTGTTTTTAAAGCGGAGCTGCTTTATTGATTACGAGGGTAAGAAGTGTCTCGCGGGCATCACTCTCTACGGACCTCTTTCCTTCCGCATCCCTCAACCATCCCCCATCCCTTCAAACCCAAATTCGTCCTGCCTGATCGTTCTCTATTAGTAACGCAGTATAAATAAATATATCTTTGACAAACACTAGGTCTGAGCAGAAAACACCACACTACTTACACAAATAAATTGTTTACTAGAAAATAAATTAAATACTCCTCCAAACTTAACTTGAAATTTATTACTTATGTATAATTTAAACATGAATAAACTCATTGCTGTAGTACGCATCGTAATATGTCTTATATTTATCGAAATATGGCGATTTGTAATATTCTTCAAAATACGGAAATTTCCCCAAATTTGACTTAAAATTGTAATTTTTTTTTATTACATTTCTTTATAATATTCGCGCCAGGAAACCCATTGCAGCAGAGCGCATAGTCATATCTCTAATATTTTTCGAGATATGACGATTTTTTATATTTTCCGAAGAGCAACTTTGAGGGGTTGTAACTAGAAAACTATACAAGATATCGAAAAATATCTCCAGTTTTGTGTTTTTCGTGCCATTTATAATAAATTAGCAAATTTTGAAAATTTTGAAATTTTTTTGAATTTTTTTTAAAATTTCGATTTGAGATATCTCGACAAATATGAAAGATACATACTTGCAGTATTCACTAATCGATTCAGCTCGATGAAATACATAAACCCTGAAAATTTCAGAAAATTCGGACAACCGGTCGAAATGTTAGAGCAAAAAGTCTGAAAATGGCCAAATTCAGGCCAAACGTCAAGGGGTACCTATTGACTTTTTGGACAAAAAACGCCATTTTAAGGTTTTTTGCTCTAACTTACCATCCCGTAGATCGATTTTTATGAAACTTTGCATACTTATGTATTTCGACGAGCTGAATCGATTGGTGAACACTGCAAATCTGTATCTTCAATATTTTTTGAGTTATCGCCGATCAAAAATTTGAACAAAAATACAAAAAAAATTCAAAATTTTCAAAATTTGCTAATTTGTTATATAAGGCACTAGAAACGATTAGCTGAAGAGAATTTTTAGATATCTCGTGTAATTTTTGAATTACAGGCCCTTAAAGTTGCACTTCGAAAAATACCAAAAATCGACGTATCTCGAAAAATATTAGAGATCTGACGATGCGCTCTGCTACAATGGGTTTCTTAGCGCTTATATTATAAAGAAATGTAATAAAAAAATATTACAATTTTAAGTGAGGAAATTCCGTGAGTTTCAAATTTTTCTGTCGGTATGTGAATCTGTATTGAATGATTAATAATTACAGTTTCTATTATTTGTCCCCCTTCTTGATCCTCCCTTTCATCGAAGTAAATGCGTTACAGTCTTTAAAAACCATTTTAGATGGAGCTATCTAGCTATCTGTGACTGAAGAGTATTTTGAAGGGGATAATGAACAATAATTAATAACAGAGTTCAATTATTTTCTGAATTGATCTCGTACTGCTACACATTTTTACATCAATAGTTAATTCATTCATACATCTAAGTCTCGTTAAATCTGTTCAAAAAGATATCTAATATACATCGAGTTAAAGTTTTCTGTGATATTTCATGTAATTGTTAACTAATGATATTTGAAATCTAATGATTGTGGAAGAGTTATGTCGATAATGTGTCTTTTCCTTCCAGTAAATATCTTTATTGGGCCATCGACTCTACAATGTAATCATCCCCTAATATTGTCCCGAAGGTAACCATATAATTTGGGTCTAAAAATACGACAGCAACAAAAATTGTGCGCTAGTATCAAGGCTGGACAATTACGACAATCGATGTTAGGTAGTAAGTTGCGTAATGTATGATTTTTCTTTGAAAATTGGCAGGTTTACGAATCCTGCTCGGCGGCAAATGACAGCACGACACGCCATCCGACAATTCCGGGCGACTCCGGACTATTAACTGCAGCCCTGGCTCCGGGGAGAAGCATACTCCGGGCAGTATCGCATTACACTTAAGTGTAGCTACGAACATATATACGACATGGGTTAATTTAATCAACAGCAAGGGGAAGAATACTAATAATATAAGTACTTTATAATAGTTACTTTTACTCCTAATATTCGTTTGTTTGTTGAACAGCGATGCCAACATTTGCCATAAAGAAAACTTGAAAGAAGAAAAGAGAAGGCTTTTAGATATTTTAAAATTAATGGCTATGAAGAAAGAAGATTTTGAATACGCCCAAAACTATTGAAGACCAACATCCAAAATATTACAGACAAGATTGGAAGAAATCTTAGTATCTTTTGCTCCATATCTCAAATTACAACGTATCTTGAAGAGTGTGAAAGGCATATTCCCACTTCAGTACAAAATTCCACGTTAATGTAGAATATGTTACATTGGACAGACTAGCAGAACGGTAACAACAAAAATTACAGAACATAAACGGACCATTCGTCTTGACCAACCAAAGAAATCTGCTGTTGCTACTCACACCATGGATTATTTTTTGACGTTTCTTTAAACCAATGAAATGCTTTATTGTATGTCATGTGTCTGCGTTTTAACCAATCCTGTCATTATTATACTGAGAATAATGCTCTTTTGATTATTCCCGGCAATATTCTCTGTAGCTTTTTTGTTTTTGTTGACAGATGTCAGATAGTTATCATCAACACAAGTAAAAATGAGCAAAAAAGATAGATTTAGTGACGTGCCTGATGATGAAATCAAAAAATAATCTAATTAAATATAACTCGAGAGAAATTAGAAACTAATTCTCCAGTATCTTTCTCAAACTTATCGCCATTTGGCAATAGCCACGAAAGCCCGTAGGGCTTGAGGCTGGCAACAAGTTTTCGAGCGATCTGTCAAATTATTTTCAATTTATTCTCACCCACTTGTTATATTATTACTGAATATATTTTAAAGAAACTAAAATTATAGTAAGATCGAAATGTGCCAATGGAAAACTCATAAGAGAAGCTATAGAAATCTATCAAAAGATAATTTATTGGTACATAGTTACTGTTTCTATTTACTTGTTTATGTTGTTCATTTGTTGTCCTGATGAAGAATTACTTACAGTAATTCGAAACGTTGTATTTAAATAAAATTTGAACAGAATTTAAACCAAAAGTCTTTTATAAATATTCTAGAATTATTGTTGTGTATTTAATTTAATGGCAAACGTTAAGAAGAGTCACAACAATTCTAGTGTTTGTCGGAAGAAAGGACGACGGGGTTTTTTCGAATGAGGAGACAGATGCAGATAGAGAAGTGTCATCTTCAAGAGCGTAAATAAGCAAACGAGAAGCATCATGTAATTTATTCATTTAACTGATGTCAAAAGTTCAAAGTTTATAAATGAAGCCACTATATTTTCTTACATGTTTTGCGTCGCCTGTCGCTTATTTTGTCAGTCGGATGTAAGGCCGTGTTTTGTTTTATACGCGCCCGTAGTGTTTCAGTAATGAGGAAATATTTCTCGAGCTTGTTAATTAAGATTAATTACAGGGATAGGAGAGTTTTTTAAACGCTACTCGCGACGCGGTTGCAGGACTCCAGCAGAGGGGAACGGGGCAGGAAATTCGAGCGGACGCTTCATAAGCGTTTACTGAAATTTATGTAACTTTTTCTTCAAGCGTTTTTGAGGTTGCACTAGTGTTAATGTTCGCGGAGATTTGTCAAGATAAAACTAAGTAGATTAATTATTAAATTATGCTTGAAATATAAATGCGCAGCCTGCATTTGCTATGCACCACTATTCAGTTTAATCTCCACAATATCCATCAGCAGATTTTTGTAAATAAGTAAAGTGCCTTCAAAAATACAAGCTCAGAATTTTATAATTTGGCTCAGTTAAAATCTCACAAAGGACAATGTTTAAATATGTAAGCTAGTTATTATATTTATGTGACGAATTCAGTAGATCTTGGGAACAATTCATCAATATTAAGTGGTAGATTATTTGAAGGCCTATCAGGGTTTTTGAGCATATCTTAATAAATAAATAGGACAGAGTAAATTTCAATGGAATCAAAAAGATGTAGAACTATATTATCTACAATCTTTATTTAAAACATTTTTCTATATTTTGTTGTCATTAACAGTGGTCGTGGTACCAGCCAATACCTTCGGGTTTGGGCCAAATGAAATCTTGGGAAGCGATCTAACTATTTCGGTCATATGCTGCCTCTTGAATTGATGATTGTAAATTTATGTGATCTTAAACGACCATGCACTTCAGTGGGATTCAAACCTATGACCTCTGGTGTACTAGGATATTGTCATAGCCAGTACGTCACCGAGATCGGCAAAATTTGTTATTATTTCTTGAATACAACAATTTTCCATTTATAAGATTAGAACAATTTATTCTAAAAGTCTTAATTGGGTCATGTGATATGATTCTAGATTCGTATTTATTTTATTCAAGAAACACAAAAATTTAATTATTCCTCTGTCAAAAGAAGAATTATGGGCTGGTCTTATCACTGATGCTGTTAAGCAAACAAGAAAATGAATTTCTCAAAATCCTAATAAATCTTTGGGTTTATCAAGGCAGGCTGCGATGCACGAACACTCCGTTGACACTTCGAACTGACTGTTCGACTGTTTAAACAAAACACAGGCGGACTGTTATTTTAGGCCCGTGTAAATAGTCTCAAGACATTGATACCAGATGGGCGAACCTGTGAGTAGATAGCGATGGACAAAACGGATCAAGCGAGCGTTGCTCGAGTGATTACTTCGTGTGTGCTTGTTAAATGGAGGTTGATTGTTTTCCGCCAGCGGACACCAAAATGCTCCTAGAGAAACCCTCGCACAACACTTCTGGATTCACAAGATTACTATTTCCAATGCATTGTAAAATTTTAAGGATAAGCCTTTAAAGTAATACGACAATATCCAAATCATCAATCGATGCAAGAGGGATTCAATCTTAATCACTTGGCTCTTGTATCTTCTGATGATGATAACTTACTTATCAAAATACGTATGTATCATAATATGAATATATATGTAGTATTTATTAAAATTAAATATAAATTAGAAGGAACTGATATCAAAACATTTATTTCTCAGCATGGAAAAATAACAACAACAATCTCATAATCAATAAATAACAGTTTTAAAATAAATAATAACATACAAATCGTAACACCACCCTACTCCCCCCAAAAAGAGAAACAAACCAATAAACATATATAAAAATAAACATAGGAAGAGCAGTAAGGTTGTGTTATCAAAATAAAAAAAAATTCCAATTATTATTTAAATTGTTTATTATTGTTACAAATATAAGCAGGTTTTAATCTATCCATGCTTATTGTTTCTGTCTTATTGTTAAGTAATTATTTAAAAAATTTTGGGTAACGTTCTATAACTTTAAAGGGGGCCATCAAAAGGTTGTTTAATTATAGGGCCAATTGAATCATTTCGAACGAAAACATATGAGGTCCGGAATAAATTTGTAGGTATATAAGACTGTAATGAAGAAGAGTTGCGTGTAGCAATAGGTTTAAGTTTATCAATTGTTGTTTTAAGTGTTGTGTAGTGCATAAAAAATTGAATAACAATAACACTTTTAAAATAAATAATAACATACAAATCGTAACACTACATATATATTTCGGAACTTTAAACCCCAAGTGTTGTATTCGTATGATGGATAGACCATAGATTTAATAATATATATGGATGGAGCGTTGCATATGCTTTTTATATAGTAATCTGTAACCAACAAAAGAGAGAGACAGTCATATTTAAAATTACGCAGTAGAAGAAGAGCAGCACATTTTCATGCCACCAGTCACGTGGTATAAATGTGCTGCTCTGCTCCCACTGCCTAATTTTAGATACTCTTGCAAATTTTCTCTTCTCAAATGAAGCATAGACTATTTTCAATCTTTGATATGTATAGTTTCCAGAAAAATAAAAATGAAAATGGCTGATGATTCCGTTCTAGGAAAGCAACATTTTTCATAGTTCCGTGACTGAAATATATTATGAATGGGTCATGTGGCGATTTCGCTTGCAGATATAAATTTAAATGAAGTATATAAAAATGCGGCAAGTAGCAAAAAATGTGTTTGTGTCCGTTAACAACTTTTATGGTTATATTATAAAAGCTTTGTAGGTAATTTCAGCTAAGTATGCCGTAAGGGTAACCATGTCAAAATTAATTATAGTTGTTATACTGCCATTACTTTGTAGGAAATAACAATGTAGAAATACACCGGCCACCTTTGTCGCCGGCGAGCGCGACTTTTCTCTCAAATGCAAATTATACATTCTGCTTTATTTATTACATAAATTTCCTTGCAATATTCATTTGTCATTCATTATAGCACCATTTTGATGCCTGGGAATATAGGCCGAGGAAAACAATCGACACTGCACTGCCTTCAATGTTTTACTTTGAACAATAATATTGAAATAGAATTCTTGTACTCACAACCTTGGAGCTTGGATGCATGCTATTGATAACCATAAACTCGTGTGGTAAAATATACAAAAAACACTGGCTTTCCACAAAAATTTTACAACAAAATCATCTTGAAATTAACAAAATTTAATAAGTTCAAATTTTTTTTAGAACTATTAAAATAATATTATTATATTTTTTTCACGACCGGGAGAGGAACTCGGTTCCTATGGTACCAAAATCATGACAGAAACAGCCAATTTCATATCTGCGGAAGATTTGTGCATTTTATTTCTCGTCGTAAGGGAAAGTGCCCAAATAATATAAAAATGAAAAAAAAAATTGGTACAAGAATGTTAGTAAAATGCGGATTCGGATACTCGGATATCCGAGATCCGTAGAGATTCGGATATCTGTAATCTGGGTTTCGGGATACATATCAAATCCGGATCAAATTGGCAGCCCTAATATTTATTACATTATTTAATTAGTAATTTGTTTTAATTTTAATTCCGCTAAAAATTATTTTGTAAACATTGTAAAAATCTTTCATTCATGCATTCGTGTAAATAAGTACTCGTGCATGAAGAATGCCTTCCTGCACTTGGAATATAAGTAATTATTGATTTGAAATAAAAGAGATAATTGGAAAATATTTGTACCTGTACATATGTCTGATTTGAAATATGATAATTAGTAACCCAGGTAACATAGTAAACAAAAAAGGGTTGAACGAATTTGTTTTATAAACTGTCATTAAAATTGTGAATACATGTCGTTTGTTTCTTTGATGGCTTTCGCAAACAAAAAATTATAGGTTCTATAAAGTTCAATTTTGTAATTTTCAATAATATGAATGGTAAAACAATATTACAAATTTTAAAATAATCCTATTGTTATCGACTTTTGTGTAATTACGTGTGGGTATATAAATGATAATATCTATGATAAAAGTCCAATTAAAATACCATTTCCTCATTTAAGTACAATAATCTATCATGAACATTTATATCATGATTTAACATTTAAAATATGCGTATAGGGTCACCCACATTACTCAAATTATGCCAAGTAAATTACCAATCCTAATACATCACTCGGCGATTAGTTTCAGTAATTTGCCATCAATTACAAATTAAATCAAGTCACCCATGCGTCAAAAACAATTGAAGACTTTCACTTTCGCACCCACGCGCTCATTATGAATTATTTGCAGTTGCCAGGCAACGAAGAGTTGGACTGAATTAATTCACATCGAGTATGCGTCATGAGAACCGGGTCTGTGGGACGAGGGATGTCAATACATCTTAAATCTGGCGTCTTCGCTGATCTAAACTTCGGGAATGTTAAACCTGAGTCAACAACGGGGGTGGGTTGCTTTTGAGTGCGAGTGTACACAACCAGGACTTCTCAAACTTGCCGGAAAATATTTCCTCCAAAAATTGAAGGCATGGTGTTCTTCACTAATTGTTTTATGGAACTTTATATAAATTTAAGACTGTCTATAGTTTTAAATAGTATATTTATATATGAGGGATTATGATACAGTGTAAAAGATCAAGCAATACAGAGTCAGATGGCTTGGACATGCACAGAAGAAAATGATCAGTGGCAGAATGAAGACCAGGAGGAAGATGAAGACAATGCAGACTCAGATCCACATGGCTAAAGGAAGTAGAAGATTTAAAACTGCAAAAGTAAAATAAAAGCTTGGAAGATGTGGAGAAACCTAACTACAAGGATTTAAAGGAAAAGAAACGGAGATTAATCCAGTCCAACATAAAGATCTACAGATCTTCATAAAAAGCGACGTTGTCCACATTTTCATTGACTTAAATCTTAAAATTTTGTATTAACCATTTGACATTTCAACAATCTGAGAGCTTAATAATAAGAGAAGTACAAAGAATTTAGAATAGAATAGATGTGTGAGAGAGAAGCACAGAAAAACATAATGATGCCAGAATTGCTATCTTTAAAACTCAAATATCTTAATAATTAATAGTATATTTTAAACTTCCATTATATCTAATACGATGTCTTGGGGTCTAGTCAAAAAATATATGAGTTATTTGCAATTTTGCGACTATATAGCGTGAGTCAGACAATTATGGAAATAATCGAATTGCCTCATTTCCTTTGTTGTTTTTCCATAAAAAATAAATTAAAAAATTATAAACGGATTTTTAGATCACGCATATATTATAGGTACTCTTTCAGAACACCCCGAGCTAGATAAAGATTGCGGAGTAATTAAATTTTATGTTTTATATATTTTTTTCTGAGTATAATAAACAAAGTGTGTTTGTTCTACTGAAAGAATAAAGTTTTCAAAATAGCAAACATACGAGTTGATTAATTTTTTGAGTAAAATATATTTAATAATGTTTACTTTTATTAATTAAAATACTAAATTTTTTTTTTTGTAATTTGATGCAAGCTGCATATATTTCCAAATTTATTTGAATTAGGAAATATCTATTAAATATTATAAAGTGTATATGACATATTCAAGATATACATATTTTATATGTGATATTTCATTGTCACTTACTTCATTTTACAGATGTACCGTAAATAAAACTATTACAATTTATAAGTAAGTTAAAGAGCCTTCAGAACTCATAATAAAAAATTTTTGTACTACATTCTTCGTCAGTACAGTACAGTGGTTCGTTGATTGTTTGTTTAGTACCGACTGAAAATTAGTTGAGGAGTTTAGTTATTAAGACTGAAAAAATTTTATTTTATTCTTCGCTTTTCAGTTCTGATTTTGTCAATTTAACATTTTGTGGCTACCTATTATTCTACGCTTAGAGCCTGAATTTTTTTCAAATTAAACTGGAACCAACTTCAGCGTATACCCTATTAAATAAAAAAAGATTCATTGAAATCGGATCACCTAGTAGAAAGTTGTACGTGGTAGAATCGGTTAACAGGTAAAAATTCAATCAATTTTCCCTTATTTTCCTACACTTATGGATATTTTTTTGTCAAATTTTAATGGGTATACCCTATCCAATAAAAAAATAATTATCAAAATCGGATTACTCTGTAAAAAGGCATGTAAAAAATATATACGTTTGAGCACTCCTCTTTATTTTTTCGTAGAATAATAATAAACAATTGAACAGTCAATATAAGGGAAATTTAATTTTAAGCAGATCCTATTATTGTATTTATAGTGCTTCTTACCTTACCTAAGAAGTTGAAGTAAATAAATAAGGATGAAAGAAAAGGATGACCACTCACCTGGAAAAGAAAAATTCTAGATTAGTTTTCAAATCTCTTTAACTATAATTATTGCACAAGAAAAAAATTAGGATTCTTTAAGGAATATATTATCAACATAGTTGGGTTTGAGAACATTTGCAAGTGTCAAGATGTGTGAGGGGAAACAGTGTCGCTTTCATCTTTTTCGTTTTGTTTCAGTTTTGCAGTTGCATCGTTTGTATATGTGTACAAACGATGGCTTCTTGCTCGCATGAGAAATTTGAAGTTGGACACAAGGACTGATGCTATTTTGTTGCCAACTGAAATTGTAATCTGTTTCAGGCACGTGCACTGTTTATTTTCTAGAGTGCCATGGGCGTTCCGTTATTTATGAACCGCTGATTTTATGATTATGGAGTAGTTCTGCTACTGTCTTCATGAATACCAATGAAGATGAAATATTCTGTACTATTTGTAATATTCAGCATCGATTTTCAATTCTCTAAGTTCGTAGAATCTCACGTATCATCTATAAAGTTCACAAAGCATAATAATCCACGCACCAAATTTTAAAAGCAATCCATTATCGAACTACAAATATAAAAACACTTAATGTATGCACTAGCACGTTCACTATCGCTTAGGACTTCCTACATTCTTCCTAGCGTTCACCCTAGCGTTATTGGAAAGACATTAAGAGAAATAGGATGGTCTTTACGGAGTCCATCCTCGGATGTAGTGTTCCTTGTCGCATCGCACACGGACTTTCCGACTGAAATAACAGCTCGAGCACCTCACACTGTTTGAACAATATTTAAGATATTTATCGTCAGTACTAGAACGTAAATAAATATTTTTCTAAGCGCACTCCCAACCATTCCATACGTGATGCAGTTGTTAAATGTTTGTTCTTCTTCGTTCATTGAAAATATTGGTCAACCTTACAATGTACTACTTCACCTATGATTTTGATGATTCCTTTTGATAGGATATTTTACTTCCAATGCGAGAGGGAAAATTACTAATAAGTAACGGTCGGACACAGATGACCTTAAATATATAGGTTAATGTATCACTTTATTTGTACAAAGTGGAACGTGGAAGCGAGCTTGTAAACTCCACATGAAGATGAAAACTTTTAAACAAAAGAAATTGGATTGACGAAGCAGAAACCAAAAAGCAAGAAATATAATAAACCTAAACTAAACTAAACTAATATAAGTAACTAATTTTGAGTCGGCGCCAAACAAACAATCAACGAACGATGACTCAAAATTAGTTACATTAAGAGCTTAGTTTTTAAGACTAAAAGGTTTATTTTATTTGTCCTTTTACGTCGGTTTTTTGCTTTCTATCGCTAGGCCCGCTAGCTTTTTGTGGTATATATTTTTCTTGGAAAACCCAGTGCAAAGTTATGCGAGGTAGTATAAAAATTCAGTGAATTAACAAACAATCATCCCCTATTTTTCTATCCTCAAGAGTGATTTTTTTTTCTTTCAAATTTAAATGGTACTAAGTCCGAGGTATACCATATCAAATATAAGAATCATCCAAATCGAACTCTAAGCTAGACCTGGTACCATGCTTAAAAAAATATAACATGAGTAGGTTGGGGCAGAAGAAATGAAAAACAAAGCAACAAACAGAAGCGAATTTAAGAAGTATTCAAAATAACTCCAGGGCCTGTAAGTCATATCAAAGGAATTAACCTACGCTGGTAGGTGAACTAACTTTGACATTTAAAATTGCCGTAGAAAATATGAAAAATTTACCAAATACAATCGAACGTCCCACGCTCCAATGTATACAATTTTTTAAATTATCAAACCAGGTTTGTGTTTCTAATTTAGCTAAAGGGTTAGGGAACAATTTCACACACGAAGAAATTAGGATTCATCTGTGTGAAACAACGATGCATCGCACCGACAGCTAAAAACAAAAACATTGGGAATAAAAGAAAAAAGCTTGTGCAATTACTCTTTTGTTTCTTACGACGGGTGCTAGGTTTTTCGTGTTGCGGCGCCGGGTTTAAAGAAAGCAAGATTAATTACCGGTCGTAATGCGGGATGGCCGTGATTAAGCAGGAGCTTCAGTCGCAGGACCAGCAGGACTGCAGGACACTGGGATCACACTTGTTTCCTCGTCACTAATTTCTAATTTCTCCAACTTCGAACAGCACCTTCGCAGCCTTCGATTCCTTTAGCTTATCATACTACGAGCTAGAGTAAAGTCTTTAACACGTTTGTGCGCAGAACTATTTTTCTTTAAGCATTGGTTTCACATTACTGTACTTTGGTAACTTGTAAATAATTTGTAACCTGGAATAGTTTATCCAGTTTGAAATGCCACATTCCGGCAGAAACCTAATGTTAAAGTGAGACATCTTTACGTATTATCTATGACATGCTGAGTATTTATATGTAATTTTTAATTCTTTTAGTAACGCTAAAAAACCATTCCTATTTTCAATAATGATGTACAAATTTCTGCAGACAGATGGAAAGAGAAAGAAGACATGAAATTTACTTACTAAATGACCTATTGTAATATACTTTCTGTTTAGGTTAGCTTATATAATTAAATACCATAGAAATAATATGTAAAATTTTTGTATATTCTAGAAGACATGAATATTAAATTGATATTTGCTTTCCCATTTTTCTGATTCAGCTAACATTTTTGACTTTATCGTGCCATGTCTTCCTTGGTGTTTTTTTATTCTTCTTCGCTTTTTGTTTCCTGTTTGTGATACGTTTTGTTAGACTTTCTTCAGGTGGTCGTTCTATATGTCCTACCCATCTTATTCTATGTACCATCTATGATTTCTACCAATTCTTAGTTAATCCGTTTTCTTTGATTCTGCCTTACATTTTTATCAACAATTTACTTGGTTTTGTAGAGTTGGGTCTTCGTGTTTTGAAGTGCCGTGTTACTGTTTTGTAAAACTATTTTAGTAGAAAAAAGTGATGTAATTATCTAGTAGAGAAGAGGAATTTGTAGAGTATTTACGACTGTATTGCAGATAGATAGAAAGAGAAAGAAGGCATGAAATTTACTTACTAAATGACCAAGTATAATATACATTCTTTAAGGTTGGCTTATAAAATATAAATACCATAGAAATAATATGTAAAATTTTTGTAGATGCTAGGTCGAAAGGCATGAATAAATAAATTAACTAACAAACTGTAATTGTGTATACAAGATTTTGTTAATATTTGACGGCAGAATAGTTTTGTTCATTATTAATATACAACAAATTCATTAGCACCAATGGAGCTTAAAATTAAGCGCAGCTTAAATGAACAATTCCGAAATAATTACACATTAATGTGAAATTTCATATTAACAACTATGTTCATAATTAATAACCCATACTTGATTAGAAAACATTAATTTGCGAATAATAAACACGGTACAGTAAACTACTCCTCTATTTTTCGATTGCTATATACTACAATATAGTGTATAATATCCTTCCTCGCTCTTTGTAAATATATCGTTTATATTTCACATCCGTTCGAAAAGAGAGGAAATCCAAATTATGGTGTCTAAAACGGTATTATCTCCTTGACAGGACTCACGGAATTGATGGAGTGAGAACCGCCTGTCAAAACAAATTCGCCCACAGAAACGCGTTGAAGAACATATCAACTTTCATCTGATTACGGGGAAAGGTTTGTCAAATCCAATGTAATAAAAATATCACGAGCCGAAGTGTAAACAAACACACGTTTTGTCTGCTGTTGGTGTCGAATTTCCCTCTACCTGGCGTATAATGATTTCATGATTTCAAAAAGTTCGAACCCTTTAGAGAATCGAATTTCGCGAGGGAGCGTTTTTTTTTTATATTAATATATCGAAAATATACGTATTTCAATAACTAAGTTATCATCATCAGTAGATGCAATAATTTCTTATTGCTTTAAGGCTTAAGGGTTACAGTTTATTTTGTAGATTGTCCTTAGCCTTAGATTTATATAATTTCTTTTATTAAATATATGCAGGGTGCAAGGTATTGAGTGCTCTGGGTACATTTGCTCGAAATGTGAATGTATCTAGAGATGCCCTATCGAGTATTGATAATGGTGTGTTAGTTCTGAATGTTGGTTGTGGATAAAGAAGTAAGAACGACGTATAACTGCTGTGGAAATAAGGTATTTAAGAATTGAGTGTTCGAATTACACTATTACATTGATGTACGGTGAGTGAAAGATTGGGAAGAGTGTTATTAAGGAACTGGGAGTGAGTTAGTTGAGTTTGTTGGGACATCTTGAGCGAATGTCGACTGAAAAGTTGGTGAAACTAATATATGCGAGTGAGATTGAAGGTGAACGATTGCGTGAGCATCCGAGGAATAAGTGGTTAGATGATTGATGGTTTGTTGTATGAACGAATGATTCCAAGTGTGTAGAATAGCCGAGCATGTATGAATGTGGATGAAGCGAAAGTGGTGTGTCAGAATAGGAATATTTGGTTATTGGTTGATTGTGTTTCAGAATTCGTGCTACCCCACTGGGTGGAATTGTAACAAGGCGAACATTCAGAATACGATTTATTGTTTTTACCATCAAAGCGATTTTAAAATATCAAGTTTCAAACTGCGTTTGGACATGAATGCATCGAAAATCGCTTTGACAGGAGTTCTTGAGTTTAATTTATTACCACACATGTGTGTTAGAATTTTCAGTTATCAGAAATAGTCATTTGAGATTATCGCGGCAAATATTCTGAAATATCGGCTTGAGATGCCATCTGCAGTTGACAGATTTACAGATCCTGGCAACCCTAGATTAAGGTTTTAGTTTTAGGTAATTCTTGTGCTAGTTCTGTGAGAAAGATTTTCCCTTCCTCTCCACCACATGTGGGGTACATGGGTAGTTTTGGCTAGCACAAGACAGAGAGTTAGTTGTTAGATTTTGAACAGAGCAGACGTCTTGTTACGTCTGCAGTGCTCTACGAAAATGTAGAAATTTAAATAAATTTTGTTTTGCTAAATATGTTTTGGTAATTGTAACTTTTAAACATATTCATACGTTGTCGTCGTTGTTAATATTTGTAATTTGTTTATATTGTTCAATTCACAGTTTCACCATTTCATTAAATACCATTGTTTATAATTTTAAAAGTGTTGTGATTTATTTTGTCAACCCCTAAGTTTCAGTCAAAAGCCCGCCGTGCTACAGAATATAGCGTGATGCTATGTTTGAATTTGAGACTAAATAATTAGAATTAAATTCTGAATGAATAATATTATTTTTGCCTCAAAAGAAACCTTTTAATTCTGCCATTAATTAATTAAATAGTCTTTGAAGTTTTACTGTGCAATTAAATAGAAGCGTTGCAAAAAGTTTTCTAATTAATAGTAAATGAAATATAAGGATTTTAAAAGTCTAGCAATTAATCAAAATACTAGTAACACCCCCTGTCACAGATGGCGTAAATAAAGAAACACGTGTCATCGTAATTCATTTCAAATATTTCCTGCGCGCAGTAAGATTACTAAAGTTAAAGTAATTTCAAGTTCAACAAGATGAGAACAGCTAAACAACCCCTACAAAAGATAACTTCCCTTGCATCAAATCTAATTCCAACAATCTCCAAAAACAAAAACGCCTATTGTCCTTAAGAAAGTCTGACAATTATAATAATTTAATTCATTGTGCCCAAATCTAGCCATAAATAACCTCCGTTAATTAAACGTCTCTGCGTTAAGTGCAACTTCCCCTCGGTCTCTCTCCCCAAGGAGGGGACATCGCAGCATCTCAGCTGTATTCATACGCGATGATTTTTACCGCCTTTTTAGCGCCAGACGTTTTTGATTATCGAGGGGACTACACGATGATGCGGAAGAATTTTTCGCGTCGTTATTATTGCTCTTAATGATTTAATGGTTCGTGAATTTCTTATTATTATTGTGGGGCGCTTTAAACCTTGTTTGCACTTTTTTTAATGTGTTCAGACAACCGAAAATTTTATTTTGCTCTTTATTAATCTTTGTACGATAATAATTGTCCGTTTAATTTCTTTTTCACCCTCTTGCTTTTCATGATAGCTCTGTAGGAACATAAACTTTGAAGACAATGGGAAATTTACTATGGCCTGCTTGTAGTAATTTGCATTTCAATTGACTGTGTTCAATCACATTGTATCTATAAATCTATTGCGGAACTCCACATCATGATACAGGAACACACCAAAGTCATACCAATACTAGACAATCAGTTTGTACATAAATATCTATGGATAAGAATGAATGAATCGAGACTACTACTAACGGCAGAAAGGTTCTTGACTATATATATATTTGAGAAAGAGTTTTAAGCGAATGAATTTAATCCGACTGGTTTTTCGAGCGAGACTCAATGCCATTTAAGTGTCAGCATCAAGAAACAAGCAGCATGATCCAGGCCTGCAACATTCCGGAAAGGAAACCGAAGCAGGACCGGGAGAAAGCTTGCTCGTAATCCCGTCCGCGCGTCCCGTGGGAATACTATAACATTTAGACTCGGTCCGGGCTAACAAAGTGTTATGGTCCCGGTAATTTATGCGAACAGTCCTCCAGAGCGCTATCGAAAGAAATTTAATCGATCGGAGTACGAAGGCATTACAGGAAGATGCAGCGGCAGTTTGCCGGAAGTAGAGGGTGCTCCGGTGCTGCAGGAGGTCGTGGATGAGTGGAAATATATCGGCGGCTGCAGATAAAACGCCGAGTTAATGCGTTTGGTCGGCGAGTTACTGCATAGGACTTTGGTGATCTTTCACCCAACTTGCTACCACGCCAGGTGAAGAGTTCATGGGGTGAGACGCACTACCACAATTAATCCATCTAAATTTAGTAGAATATATTATAATCCCATAGCTGACAGTTTGGGGGCTATGATTTGACGTCTGCGCAAGCAGAGTGCCACATCCATAATGGGTAAAAAGCATGATGATATATTTATTTATTTTATATTATAATTAATACCATATAGATAGAAGAGCCGAAAATACCGAGTTTTTAAAATCCTATAAAATAATCCCCAGGTTAGAAATTTTTTATATTTATTATTTGTTTGGGTAGACCAATCCTTAAACTATAATCATGTAAATTTTTAGCTTACAGAGTTAGTCCAAAAAAATATTATGGACTGAAATATGTAAAACGATAAAAATCCATGAAAATTGTCAAAAATCTCAATTTCTGAGGGCTATAACTAAAAAACTAAGAGAGATATCAAAAAATGACCTCTAGTTTTGAAAGTTTCATGATTCCCTTTACTTATAAACAAATTTTCAGCCAATTTAATTTTTTGAAATTTTTGATCAACTGTCTCAACCAAAAATATTTCAGGACCGGTATCTCAAAAACTAAAAGAGATACACATCTGCAGATTTCACCATTGTATTCAGCGGGCAGAAATACATAAGTGTGCAAAATTTCATTAAAATCGGGCAACGGAAAAAATTGCTGGAGCAAAAAGTCTGAAAATCGCAAAAAATCGGCAAAAACTCAAGTGGTTAGTATTGAATTTTCACCAAAAATTTTTATGTCTCAGAATTTAGATTTATATACTCTATCCCCCTATTTTTAACCTGAAACTTCCAGAAAATTTAGTTTTAGCGAAATGCGAGCCTTAGTTTTTGAGATATGATGGATTTTATAATTGGAAAAGTGAGGGTAAAAACCTGAAAAAAAATTGAACGCCCATATCTCAAAGATGAAAACAGATAATTGAATTCTGATTTCAAGAGCGTACTCAGCATACTTTATTTATACTCTACGTGAGTTTTTATAATAATGACAGTAGAATTACAAATTTTATTAACAGTCAAAGTTTAGAAGAAGATTAACGAAAAATCTAAAAATTGCTCAACTTTAAAACTCTGTATCTTTAAATCTAATACAGATATTGTAAATCGTATTTAAAACAAGAATTCCACATACTTTAGTTAAGTGTAAGCCACAGTTTTATTTTATTCATTTAAATAATTGTATCATTTTAAAGCCACTAATAACCGAACTATATTATATTTTAAATAAATTGTTTAACCCATTTTCAAATGTTCTTTCTGCTTGAGGGTGCCCTTCAAGGAAAGAACAAGATAAAACAATTTGGTTTTCCAGTGAATAATTTACTTGTTCTCGCAATGGAGAAGCATTCGCAGCAACACCAGCAGAGAGGCGAAATAAACAGTAGAAAATATTAATTAGCACAAACAATACATCACATCAAAGTGAGCTGGGGCGACAGCGCGACATGTGACAGTCAGGCAAGCAACGCCAACTTCGCGGCGACCGCGACTGCGTGAAAAATAAACAAAGAGACAAAAGAACGCAATGAAAGCGCGAAAGCTCTCTCGCAGCTTTGAATATTACGGGGCTTGTGCGCTTTGCGTTTGTTTCATCTTAGCGCCTTCGAGGGATGTGGAGTTCTCAGATTCGGGGATAAATAATGGACCAGCACGGAGAATTAAAATCGACGCAGACCTATTTACCTAATAGATTTGAAGAATTTCTAAATTTGTTTATTTATTATTAAACTTTATCCCCGTTTGGATAATAGTTCTGTAAATATATATTTCTTCAAACGTCATAAAAATACGTTGATATATGTATTTGTATTCATCAAGTAGAATTATCAAACTTACATGCTCAGCACACAAAGTATCACATTTACTACTGATAACACAATATAATATTTAAACACAACGTTTAGAATTATTGAACATAATTCATCTTCATTAACTAACAAATGAATAACATAAACATATCTAATAAGCCATGGTACCATTAGTTTTTCTCTTCAAAAATACATCGAAGAAAGGGATAGTGCCATTTTCTTCTATCTCCACAGTAAACTTTATATTATTATGTTTACTATAAAGATTGTTAAGGAAAGTTTTGTACATAGATTGTCCATGAGACCAAAGAGCAAAGACATCGTCCATATAATGTAGCCAGAAAGTTGGTTTTATTAGGGAAGAAGTATGAGATTCTTCTTTCAAATATTGATATTTAGTAACATTAGAGTTACAAGTTATATCGACAATTTTTGTTGCTGTTTCACGAATGAGTATTACGTGTGATTTTAAATAACACGAGTGCACAGTACGAGTGATATTTTCAAGCATAATAACCATGAGTGATGCAGCTCTAAAAATTGTCTACATAACTTGTAACACGAATGGTATTCGGAGGACATTTCAACGAGTTAAAATGTATTTTTTCTTTAAAATGAGTTGCAAACAGATTCATTTCCACAGCAACAGTGTAACAATTCAATTGCTTAAAATTGTCGACAAGATCACTAGTGAAAATTGTCGATGAGATCACTAGTGAAACATGTCAATATAATTATTTTCAATTGGTGAAAAATTTTAAATCCTTAAAATCTATTGCACCAATTTTGACAGATGAGTTGAATTGTTCATATAGTAATTAGTTGGAAAAATTGGCGAACCCATAGCTACACCATCAACTTGCTTGAAAACTCTTTGTTGAAGATGAAGAAACTGAATGTCAAGTAATAATGGAATAAACGAATTATATATCCTTCAATATTTAATCCAAAATATTCATTGTATCTTGAATAGGAACCTAGTTAATGTTATTTATTTATTTATTAACTTATTACCAAAAAAACCTGATATGTCTTTGAGTAAACTACCACTTTCAGTTGATGAATTATTATCAAAATCCTAATCAACTCGTTAATTAAATAATAAATCCTAAATATACAATTTGAAACTGATGTCTTCATTGTAGTTTGTCATCGAGCTTATTTGTTAAAACTCACTGGCAAAAATTTTACGAGTATATGTGGAAGCTTTGAAACTGTGCTACAATAAATAAACAATCAACCCCCCCCCCCCCCCATATTGCTGCGAGGCTTTCTCATCGAATTTCATTAAATTGTAAGAAACCTAAATGTACGAGCTAGTCCCCTTTTCATCTTAGGTTCTAATAACAAAGTTAATATCCTGCGACAAACGCATATATTGTTCATTCAAAGACATACATAATGCCATGTCGTTCAAAAGCGATTCCTAATAAAATTGGAGGGTCTTTATGCCCCGCGGCGTTCATTCCGGGCTGTTTTTGACACCCCTGCATTGCCGGGATGACACCAGGGTTGAAACAAACTTGCTTTGTTACTGAAATTAATTTTCATCTGCTCTTGTATGCACCCACCTCGTTGCATCTTTTCTCTTTATGGAATTAGTCATCTGCCCAGTGGTGGAGAAACAAGGGCAACGCATTTAATTATAAAAAGTTACTTTTACGTCATAATGACTAATATAGTTACAACACATCTCGGGGTAGAAATTTATTATATTAATTACTTTGCTAGCTCGACCAACCCTTAAGCTATAACCATGTAAATTTTTAGCTCGCACGGTTGACCCGAAAAAATATTATGGAGAAAAATCTGTGAAATGGTAAAAATCCATAACAATTGGCAAAAATCTCAACTTCAAAAGGCTATAACTAAAATACTAAGCGAGATATAAAAAAACGGACTCCAGTTTTGAAAGTTTCATGGTTCCCTTTACTAACAAACAAATTTTCAGCCAATTTAAATTTAATTAATGCCATATAGATTGAAGAGCCGAAAATATCGAGTTTTTAAAATCCTATAAAATAATCCCCAGGTTAGAAATTTTTTATATTTATTATTTATTTGGGTAGACCAACCCCTAAATTATAATCATGTAAATTTTTAGCACATAGAGTTAATCAGAAAAAATATTATGGACTGAAATATGTAAAATGATAAAAATCCATGAAAATTGTCAACTTCTGAGGGCTATAACTAAAAATCTAAGAGAGATATAAAAAAATGGCCTCCAGTTTTAAAAGTTTCATGATTCCCTTTACTTATAAACAAATTTACAGCCAATTTGATTTTTTGAAATTTTTGACCAACTGTCTCAACCAAAAATGTTTCAGGACCGGTATCTCAAAAACTAAAAGAGATACACACCTGTAGATTACACCATTGTATTCAGCGAGCCGAAATACATAAGTGTGCAAAATTTCATTAAAATCGCGCAACAGAAAAAATTGCTAGAGCAAAAAGTCTGAAAATTGCAAAAAATCAGCAAAAACTCAAGTGGTTAGTATTGAATTTTCGTCAAAAATTTTCATGTTTCAGAATTTAGATTTATATAACCTATCCCCCTATTTTTAACCTGAAACTTCCAAAAAACATAGTTTTAGCGACTTCTGAGTCTTAGTTATTGAGATATGATGGATTTTGTAAATGAAAGAGTGAGGGTTAAAAACCTGAAAATTTTTTTGAACAACCATATCTCAAAAATGAAAACAGATAATTGAAATCTGATTTCAATAGCGTATTCAGCATACTTTATTTATACTGTATGTGAATTTTTGTAATAATGACGATTGAATTATATATTTTATTAACAGTCAAAGTTTGATTATAAAAAGTAACTTTTCCGTCATAATGACTAATATAGTTCCGATACGTTTGGCGTAAGAAACAATAACATCTCAGCGTGATGCAATGTAATTAAGGGTTGGTTCACAAGAAATATATTTACAAACCCTTCTTGTAGAGTTCACGGAGCAATCGAGCTGCTAAAATGTATTTATGTTTCAATATTATGTTCTTGTACTAAAATTTACTCCCTTTTTTCTAGCTACTCAATTTAGTCTACTCTCATGTTTTTGTTACGTTTAACCCTAATGGATGGTGCCATTAGATCTGATTCTCGTAGACATAACATACTACCCGTAATTAAAATAAAATTATTTAGTTGGTTTTTATACGGTTTGCCCCGAATAGGTTGGTTACGGAAAGAGAAAGATTGAGAAGGATGCTGTTAATTAAATATTCAATTTCAAATTTTAATATATACCATAATGGTGAGCTTATTGATGTATGTGGACGACTGTGTGGGATATAGCGTGATGTTATGTATGTATATTAAAAACTTTGGATGTTTTATAAATGAAACCAAAACAGCGAATAAAAATTTTGCGAGGGTTTATTTGAGTGAAGAATTAATTCAAAATAGCTTGCATTCGTAAAGATAAAAGGATGTGAATTTTGTATGAAAACTGGGGCGAAATTTTTGTCGTATCGCATGACGTCTAGCTGTTTGCCCCAGTTTCAAAACGAACAATTATTTAAATGACATTCCACATGGCGCAGTAATTAACGAATCCCTACCAGGCACGGGCTCTTCTTCCACTTCTTCCCATTAGGGTTAATTTCCAAAAGAAAAGACATTCCGCAAAGACCCTAGGTACCATCTCCTCGCACATTTTTAACCAAACATTTAGTCAGTAGTAAGAGAATCTTATAATACCTTTTTAACCCTCGGATGTACAAACATTGTTTCGGCGTGACTGACCAATCGGGGTCAAAATTGATCCCATTTATTTTAAGCATTAAATAAATTCTAAAAAAAAGCTTTTGGTTCTATTTGCTATTGTTACCATGCAGTTTGTTTTCGTGTTTGTTGCTAAGCAAAAAAAAATCGTGCAAAATAAAAATATATCGTTTAAATAAGAATGTCTTGTGATATTACCCCCCAACAATAATTGACCTTCGTTAATCATCCGAACGTAAATGTATTTATTTTGTGTCACAGATCCGAAGGTCATAAAAACAGCAGAAAGGTGTAGCGGCTCTGAAAATTTATAGTTGTTGCTCTTTAATTAAATGCAATATAGTAAGTAAGAATCTCTTACGCATGTTAATTTAATGAAACTCTTGAATGCTATATGTAAATGACACACCAACGCATAAGTCTAATTTATAAAGTTACAGGAACGAATATATTTCACTCCGTAATCTCGATTTTCCTTTACATTTCCGCTTAACATAATTTTTACTTCTACGAACGATACGCAACAACCAGGAATTAAAACAACTGCTCAAGATAATCAAAATAAATTCAGGAATTTTAATAATACAAAAAGTTAAGTGCGTGTACAAAATACATAAATTACTACACTGCCAGATTCAATTCTTTAATTAGTCGGATTCAAAAAAAATCTGTGGAATTCACAAACCACTAAAGTGCACTTTCAATTTTATTCTTTTTCGTTGAATTGTAAGAAGTGAAACACAACAATAGAGCCAAGACATTTGTCTCGTTTTGCTTTGGTCGCATTCTAAAATAAACATGCAACATTCTATTTTTACTTTCATTAATCACAAGGCATTGTTGAGCAGAATATTTATTTAGTAAGTTCCCCATAGTTAGAAACACGCCACTATAAAATACACAATTTCAACTCAAAAAGCAAATATTTAATAGCACCATCTTAGATTTATTTATTTAACACAAAGAAATGGTAAGAAATGAACTCTAAAATTCACCATTATATCAATACAATCTTCCGCAGAAAACACTTTTAGTATTAAATCGCATTGACCGATAACCTTGAGGCAAGTGGCCATTTTAGCAGTAGCTGTATACGACGGTAAATTTGAATAGCTGTCAGTTGCAAGTGGGGCAAAATGTAAAAAAATACTACTATACTCTCTTTTCTATGGTTACTAAGATATCAGCCTGTCAGTGGATAATGAACGTCCATCTTTTCGGTAGCGCACCTCTGAAATATTGGGATCATGAAATATTTGAAGTGTCGTTTCTGTATGAATTTATATACTATGACAGCACTGCAATTAATAAATCTGAATCTGTTTTATGAAGTGTCAAATATTTTTCGTTTTAATTTTCTATGAGCGTGTTACAATTTTTCTAATAAATATTAATTTAAATTTGAATGGAATATCGTGAAATACTAATATTTAGATAACCAATGCATTTTTAAATACTGAACAACTTTTGCATTTACACTTTTGCTATAAAGTTAATGGCTAAAAATTTCGAGTAATATAACATTGAAATCCCTGTTTCATATTTCAATACTCCACTCGGGTAGTGCGGGAGATAAATATACATTTTTTTGGCAAATGAGTCGCCAAGGATAGTTAGTACATCCTTAAAGTGAATTGGTAGTTTTGAAGGACTTTTCATCAGCAGTTTATTTTCCATCATCTATTATTTAGAGCTACGGTGTTTCCCCGTCTGTGAAAGTGCCTATCCATCCTTCGTGACCCATGCCTTCACTCACGCGGACTCTAATCCATTTATCTGGCGATGGCAACTCCGGCGACAGCTCCGGACACCGGACTGCCGGACGATTTGACTCAATAACTTAAGAGTACATCAACTTTTTATTTGTTTCTTTGATAGCGTTTAGTGCCGCTTAGTTCCACCATTACAACTTAACTTATTCAGGTGTTATTACTATTTGTCGATTGTCCATCAGGGCTGCCAACCTCCTCTAGTTTGCCTGTACAAGTGACGAGGTGCAGCAAGGCCGTTAGTATATTCCACTAGAGGGCGATATATCATACAGCGAGCGTCAAGTCGTTGCGCATGTGTTCACCTAGCACACCAGACCCTGTCGTACATTCATTACAATTACAAAGGTGTTACATAATGTATGCAAACATCGTCGGAGAACCTAGAGGGTGAGCTCAGCGTGAGAAGACAAGGAGGGTGACGATAAGAGGCATATTTTGATTTCTTATTCTACCCTTGTGCATGACAAATAAAAGCGAAAGTAATTATGGAATATAAAATACAAGAACAATATAGTCGACATCGTCTACTCTTTAAATTTATTCCTTAACTTTGAAGGCCGGAATGTGACAGCTGGTGAAATATATATTAAAAATCCCAGTTGATCTTTGTTTTGCAGCTAAAATTCTTCTTTGGTTGATAGACCATCTATGGCTAGTAATGCAAATGAAGAAATTTTGAAGAATCAAAAATTATTGGAAGATCGAAATGTGCCAATGGTAGACTCGCAAGAGAAGCTATAGAAATACTTGTTTAATTGTTAGAAAAGAAGATTTTGAAACATTTTTATCGAAGAATAATAAACAACCTTAAATCAGAAGATAATAATAAACATTTGTTTACTTCTCTGCTGTACGTGCAAAATTGGAATACTTTTAAAAAATAACATTTTTGTACTCTTAATAAGAAACATAGTATCCCGCTTTATTCCTAGGAATACTTAAGGATGAAACAAGTAAATATAAAAGTAGATTTTAAAGGTTTTCGGCCTTAAGTCAGAAGGTAACAAAAGTTTGTTTGTTTCTCTGTCCTATGTCCAAAATGTTACAGACAATATTGTAAGAATACTGTCAAGGAATAACATCTTAGTATATTTTACTCCACATCTCAAATTACAACGTATATTACAGAGTGTGAAGGATAAAATTATATGGCAGAATGATAACAACTAAAATTAAAGACAAAATTACAAGAATACTTTCGAGAAATAAGATCTTTGAATCCCTTCGCCTCTGGAATGAAGCGGGATAATATCCTTCGCCTCTGAAATGAAGCGGGATAATATCCTTAACTTCTAGAATGAAGTGGGATATTATATAAATGTGTAAACATTGGTCTGAATGGCAGAACGATAACAAGAAGAATTTCATAACACAATCAGGACATTTGTCTTAAGCAACCAGAGAAATCTGCTGTGGCTAGTCATGCCATTGAATAAATTTTGAAGTAACAAAAATTATAGCAAGATCGAAATGTGACAGTGGCAGACTCAACTCAGAATATGGCTTCGCCTGTTTCATAAATCATAATTTCGTACAGTTATTCGAAACGTAGAATTTTAATAAAAATTTTATCCAAAATTATTTCATTTATTACTATGAGTTCTGAAAGCTTTTTCAACACCTATTTGTGTTTTAAAGCTGCGTAAATGTTTCATTAAATGAAGAGGCAAATAAATTTAAATATTCATGTTGCTTGTTAAATAAATTTTAGTAAAAAAAACTGTAGGAAAACTAAGGTAAATAAATTAAATTTTATATGAAAAAAATAGTAAAAATTACGTCATTAGCATTGGATGAAACATTACAGTGACAATGTGATGACATATAGAAAACCTATTATAGCTATAATAAAAAGTACATTACAATATAACCATAAAAATGTCGAGCACAACAATTCCGCAAGCCATCTATTTTCCATGGAACGGATCAATCAAATTGCAAATCTACCTTGAATCCACGCACTAGTAACCCACACATCGCATCAAAAACCTATCACACCGCGGCTGCGGGAACAATGGCGGAATGCGATAATTCGAGGCCGGACAGTGAATCACGCGATTAAAATGATACGCGCGAGATTGCGACATGCTTTAGTAACTATGTCAATGGCTGCGGCCGTAGATTTATGTTTATTTATTTTACGAGCCTTGATTATGTGTTTAGGAAACGCGGTGTGCTGTTGCTGGTTGACGATTTAATTTGTTGTTTGTACGCGGGTATTTGTTGAGAGTTGTTGTGACTTTATAACGGTAACTCATGTAAAATACTGCGCACAATAAATTTTATGATTGGAATATTTTCTCTGCAAACAGCACGTGAATTACTCTCTAAGCTTCCTCAAATACTCCCTGAGATATCAATGCAAGCGTATATTTATTTTAAACACAACAATATATACAAATTTGATGGAATATTTAGAATTCAACCTCAGTTTTTTTTCTTATATGAAGTACTCGATTGCGAGGTTTTAACGGACATACATGTTTTGTAGTCCTCTGATTTTGAATGATCGTCAATTGTTTTTATAATAGTTATAAATTGAAGCTTTCTGAAGGAAGGAAAAAAATATGTTTCCCTTGGCATGGCATTACTGTAAAGTAAGTGATAATTTATAATATATATAATATAATATAATAAGAATTAAGGTATCACAATCCCGAAAGGACATATAAACATACCAATTATCAAATTATTTTTCTACTTTCTACTTCAAAAGCTACAGCTACAGTAAATATTTTTCATATATCAAAGGACAATGGTTCAAATCACCATATCTTAAATCCTAAAATATTTGAATTTAATGTATAAATATGGTGAATTTAACCTTTGTCCTTTGAATGATTTTAAAACATTTTTACTTCCCGCACATGCATATATGTAAGGGAGATATTATGTTTATGTTACGAATTGTTAAGATTTTGGGAACAATTCATCAACAGTAGATGATAGATTATTTGAAGGCCTATCAGGGTTTTAGAGCATATCTTAGTAAATAAATGATATAGAGTAAATTTCATTGAATAGATGTAGAATATTACCTACAATTTATATTTAAAACATTTTTCTTTATTTTGTTGTTTCCAAACTCAAAACAATGTTCGCGGTATCAACCAATACCTTTGTGCCGAATGAAATAATTATGTTATTTTTGCTAATTTGTTATTATTTCAGTTGTTATTTTGCCTTAAAATATTTTTAAATTTAACAGAATTTAAGATACAAATAAACTGAGTATAACAATTTTAACTCTGTAAGATCAGAACATAAATATTTTTTAAGTTATTCTAAAAGACTTAATTGGGCAAAATGATATGATTCTGTGATCGTATATTCATTATATTTATTAGAATGAAATAGTCACTTGGTGTTAGTAATAGATTTTATTATTTAGTCAATGATTCAAACAATATTTACAATTCAATCTGATAAGTGTTGTAATTCCTAGAAACTCTTTATTCTAATATTCATAGATTCCATGACGCATATTACCGATGGTTGCATCTACTTAAATTGCATAAAAGTGCAGCCTTCACAATTAATTCACCAAATAAATATTCAACACTGAGTCATTCCCAATAGCACAAACCCAACAAACCAGTAAACCAGGCTGTTTGTGTTGTACACCAACATAATTTCTGTTCTGTTCTCATCCACGGCAATTTTAGTAATGAGTGCGGCTGCGGGCACCACCAGAGGCGCACACGAACTTGGCACGAATCTCGACCGCTTGATTTTAAAACGATTACGGCGTGTAATCGAAATATTATTGTGAAAGCCACGGACGGTGGACATGCTTGCTGGTTCGCGGGCAAACGACGTGGGTGTGAATGACAAATCGAGTATTGTCTGTAGACGGTGAACATTTCAATCAAAATTTTATTTCATGTGTTGGTCACCACCTTCAGGCCTCTGCAGATGATTAATTGTTGGAGGATTGTTGCAAAATACGACCTGAATTTTAATATAAATATGTGAAAGAAATCTTTATGTTCGCCTTGAATGTCACAAAAATCAAAACTGAGTAGAATTCACAAGCTAATGCTGATCTCGGTAGTGTAGTAGAATTGCCCTGAAGAGCATGGTTCTACTTATGAGGGAGGCATATGACCTAAGAAGTTAGTCTGTTTCCCATCTTCGTAAAATAATAATAATAATAAATAAGGATATCAGAAAATAAATTTAGTATAAGAATGAACTATGAAATAGAACAAGAATTGGAAGAGATATTGAAAAAGATCAAGATCAAAAGAGGCAAATGGATTGGACATATATGGATAGCAGAACCAAAAGATCTGTAGTAGAATGAAGACCAGGAGGAAGAAGATGACGAGACAGACCAAAAAAGTAGATGATTTAAAAGCAGCAGGAATTAAAATCTAACAGAAAATTGAAGAAACCTATCTACATGGATTTAAAGGAAAAGAAACAGAGATTGATCCGCTTCAACGAAAGGATCTAGAAAGCTACATAAGAAGCGACGTTACCCCAAAAGCCACTATGCAATAATAATAATAATAATAATCAATTGCTGGAATGATCCCGAATTATCCCCAATCGAAACTTTGTATAATCGATTAACAAAAAAATTTAAATATCATCCTGCAGGGACCATCTAAGAATTGCGAAACGGACTGCAAGAAATGTGGGATACTTTCTTCAGAGAAAACTACCAAATACTTGTGGATACTAAGCAGTTTTAAAAAGTAAAGATTTAGTTACACAGAAGCAAAATAGATGATAATGGTAAGAGCAACTTTAGGTTATACAACAAGAAAACATTTTCTAGCTGTACAATAATTTATTATCTAAATTTTTTTTAATGTTATATTCTAATTCAGTTAGGCAACACTGTTTTCTAAACTGGAATGAACTATAAATATACGAAAAAATATTCGAACTTAATTGTACAATTTAGTATTATACTTTCGACTTCTGTAAAGCATTAAAACTTAACCCTGGACAGTCACACTGGACTCACAGTGGGGATCTGGGAAATCCCAAGAAAAGAAAAACTATTTTATAATTTTCCTAGGGATTTTACATATGACATATTTGTTAAATAGTTAATAACCTTTCTGAACCATATACTTTATTCAAAACAAAGCATTTTAAAATAGCCCTATTTTATTTTGGACTATTCAGAACAAACACATAGGGATTTTACATTGTATATTTGTTTAGGATTATAGAAACTGAATTTACAACGAGGTAAATGGAAAATTAGATGAAAATAGTGGGATTTCTCAAAACTTAGTGTAGAATTTTTGGGTTAAAATTTTAAGCGAGAAAACTCATGTGAAATAAGTAATAAAATGTGTTTAAATTCAAGTGAATTTGTCCCGTTCGTAGAACCGCTCACGAAGCCGCTTAATAACACATAAAACCAGTGATTTACTCCTTCTCACACCAGCGTACCAAGATCAAAGACACGGACAGTCGAGAGAATTAATCTGGAACAATCAACGTGAGACACAATCCAATAATAAGCCGATCTGGTTTTTGTAGCGTGCGCACGACAAGAACTTTCATCGCTCCGAGTGCGCGCCGCATTCGCGTGTTGTCCCGGGGCTCTACAAAGCCCTAGAATTATTTCAGATATTTTGGAATTATATGCAATGACAATGGTATGCCAGGGAGTTCAGATAAGTGGCCCTCACAAAAACACGCTCGTTGAAATCTACAAGATTTGGTATTTCGAATAATTGCGGGAACAAAAACGAATATCAAGAAATGCTAGACTTTTTCCCTCCAGTCTCGACAGAAATTGCTGGAACTACAAAATAGGAGGAGCTATGATTTAACAGCTAGTAACCGCACTTTAACATTAAAAGTAGAGAAACATAGATATTTAGACGTTATGCTAACAGGCAAAGGAGAAAGAGAAACAGAAATGCTGAGACTATGCCAATGACAACAAAAGACAAAGGAGATTTAAGAATAATGAAACGAAAAATAATAAGAACAATACTTGGATCAACAAAGTTAACGAAACACGAATACGGAATAAGAATGAACTGTGAAATAGTACAGCAGTTGAAAAAGACAGTGAAAAATATCAAGCAATAGAGAGTCAGATGGCTTGGACATATACAGAAGAAAAGGATCAGTCGTAGAATGGAGACTAGGAGAATAATGCACACGAGACAGATGCAGATTAACATGGCTAAAGGAAGATTTAAAACTGGAAAGTAAAATAAAAGCTAGGCAGATGTGAAAAAAACCTAACTACAAGGATTTAAAGGAAAAGAAAGGGAGATTGATCCACTCCAATAATAGGATCCAGAGATCTTCGTAATATGCTACGTTGCCTATAGGGGATATTGAAAATCTGTTTCATTTATTGATTCTACACATTTTTATTAAATTTTTGGGTTGCTCTCCCATGAAATACATATTTTGTGAGCGGTCAAAAGTCCGGGAGTTATTAGGTAAGAATTTGGAGAACGACCAAATTTGGAAGCCCATAACTTTTGAATGAATAAAGATAAATTGAAATACATTCAAAAATTTAATTCCTAATACTTTATTTAGTAGATAGACATATTGGTTAGTACACGAGCTCTGTTTTTGGGTGGTTTAGCCTTGGTCTTAGCGCTGCACAATGTTCCAAAATTAATAAAAAATGCTTCGAATAGAAGTTACAGTTATCTATCACTTTTATTTGAAGTATTTTTAATAAAATAATTTTAGAACATTTAGAACACGTTTTAGAAAACGTTTTATAATTTTTAGTTGAAATATATATTCTATGGGCGGTAAGAATTCAGATTTCACGCAACGTTCTTACGACCAACTTCTTTATTCCACTAGAAAATTGTCATAGAAAATGCCAAGCCATACTAACAATATTGATTCCTGAATAAATAAGTATTAGTGGAAATGCAAGTATCCCTGGTTTCCTAAACATCCGATGAAATGGTTATAAGTAATACGGCCATCAAAATCATTTTTTGCTTGCCGTGCGACCGCATCCAAAACCGTTGTGGTCGCTTTAATACCGGGTTAAAGCCAAGCCTAATGATATATTACCTCGGCGGTTTTTTCCGATATGTTCGTATCAAGATAGAGTTGTATTCAAGTTTAAATTTTTCGTGTGTTCCATTGTGTACTGATTTACCAGGACAAAAAATTTATCGAAATATAATTTAGCCAGCGGTCTGTCATGTATTATGTAGATGTACATACGAATGAATTTTTCAAAGCGAAAAAAGTTACGTTTATCGGGACCTGTTCTGTAATTAGGGCGACTGATGAATTGAAATTAAATGATTTCGTTTGGGCGATTGATTGATTATTGACTGCGTAGTGATTTGTTTCTTGATTGTTTATAACTTGATGTCTTTATACACACAATTTATTATTGTTTCGAAAAATAAATACCTCTGGAATAATTTAAGTCTTACAGATTTAGCAATTAAGTTGTTTGTTTCCAGTAAGCATATTTCAAATAATTGGAGAAATATGAAAGAAAGTCTGGATGTATATTTCTTGGGAGCGGTAAATATACAGCTCAGAGTATTGATTAAATTGTCAATTTTGTGTAAATACAGATATTACATCAGTTGTGCAGTTTCATTGCTTCCAACGCTCAAATGATTTTATACGAGAGAAGTTCAAATATGACCCGAAATTTTATTTTCAGAACCAAACGAATGACTTTACCTGCAAATCCTTCTTAACATTCTTGCAGGGGGTATCTAGAAGGTGTGCATAATGTCATCGTCATTTCAATTATTTGCATTTTGAATTGTCAAAATGACAAATCCGGCAGTTCAAGTTTCCGTTGCGCAATGCATAATAGCTTCTTAGGAATGAGGGTGTCAAACCAATATTTTGCAAATACATCAAGCATACTATGAGGCATCTACCTTATCAAAAACTCAGTGGTTTGAATGGTGTAAGAAGTTTAAAAAGGGCCCGCAAGACGATCAAACATTTGATGAACGCGGTACTTCCGAAAACTCCTTAAATTTTTTACACCATTCGAACACCTGGATTTTTTGTTAAGATGGATTCCCCATACTGTGCTTGAAGTACTTGCAAAATATCACTTGATTTGGCCCCTTCATTCATAAGCTATTATGCGTTGCGCAACGGAAACATGAACTGCCTGCTTCGTCATTTTGACAATCACAAAATAATAGTTATTTGTCAAACAAGAGAGAGGAAAGCGCTTCTTTTCCCCCTCGAGTTCGAAGTTTGCCTCATGAGTGCAGCGAGCGAGGCATTTCGAACGAGAGTGGAAGAAGAGCTTTCCTCTCGTGTTAGACACAACGTTTTTGCTCAGACCTAAAATACACTTTGAGAACACAACTGACAGACTGACACGCTAAAAGTTAGGTTATCAGACACAAGGCGGTGTAGCAGTGTTGCCAATGAACCAATCTTAAATATCTTTAATAAGTTGTCAAATTGTGATTTAATAAGAAAAAGAAAAATATAAGACATAATTGTAAGATAATTTAAAGTATGTATATCACTAAAATAAGAATTTTTAATAAAATTAGGAATTTATTTATAATTTTTATAATATATTTTTTGTATTTGTATTTTATATTGGTAACACTTCTATATTTTCCTCTCTAGAGAGGAACAATACATTTTCCTCACTACTTCGGGAGAAGAACGATGGGGTCGTGAAAAACAAACAATTGATATGATAATGACATTATGCACGTCTTCTAGATACCCCATTGCAAGAATTTTAAGAAGAAATTTTATCTGAAGATTCTTGTACAGAAACAATATAAAATTTATTTAGAAGAACTAGTAAAACCGCCAGTTTTTAATGGTAATACCAGCAGCAAAGGAAGTTATTATTTATTTTCAGTTTTATTCTAAGTGCTATTAAAACATAATGCAAATTTCGAGATGTACGATAATCATATTTTTAGCGCAAAAGCATAATTATATTCATACAAAAATATTCCTGGTAGTAGTACAACATACGAAGCAGTTCTATGTACAAGTATAATTACAGTAATTCGCCTCATTTACGTTACGGATATGATGATAAAAATCTAAGTGTGCTGGGATACAAAGCACGCGCTTAAAAGCACATACACTCATAAATAGAATCGTCTTTGTTTGCTGCAATTGCAGGTTTGCAAATAACAGACATCAAATGTGCTAATCAATATTTTTGCAGAGCGGAATTTAAATATTCAAGATCGTGGGACTTATTGTACCCTAGCTTTTGTTACTTCAAAATGACCCAATTCTATAAAGCACATTGCAATTCTCTGATTACAGTTATTTAACAATAAACCTTTAACAATACCCGATAATACATACTGTGGATACATGTTCCTATTAATATTTGAATAGATTCCCTGTGTCATGAATTGAAACATCTAGCGATATTAATATTTTAGAAGGTTTATTTTAGTTTAGTAATGTCGGAAGAAATTGATTGTTGTGGTAGTGGATTTGCGCAACCTAATTTTGTGGGAGGTAACGCGATTTTGTCATGAAATTTTTAATAAATCTGTTCAGTGATTTTTATTACAAAAGTTTAATAACATCAGGAAAGAATATAACGTGTAAAAATAATTTTTACTGAAATTCGATATTACGTTTTTCTGTGAAAATGGGAAATTTAAATATTAAATATTTGAAATTCACACAGCTTTGTTGGTTACTTCGTTTTTTAATATTATGCAGTGGTGCCAACATGATTGATGGTGTATTTAATTTCGTTGAATGTACCTGTCTGTTCTGCTTTGTCCGCTTTATAAAAATACTGATTCAGATTTGAAATTCGCATTAATATGTTAAACTTTTCCATATTAAAACATTCACATCCTTCAAACCTTTTCGTTGCTAATAAAACGAGAGCAATTGACCTCTCTTCCATATGTATATCGGAAGGCAAAAATTGTGCCAATTGTAGATACGAAATGTTTTTCGAATTCTTATGCCAATAAACCCTAGACAATGGACGACATGGAAGCCAACATTCCCCACATTATTGCCTGTATACGGTCCCAGCTGCCTTGAAAAGTGATCGAAAATTCAAAAACAAATGGCATAAAATTATCCAACACCATGGTCATTAGTACGATTTTAATTTGTTTTATTTCATTTTAAAGTTCTATACTTCTGAAAAAACACTCGTTGTAAACAAAAGAATACAGTGAATCAGAATGAAAGTTAGATATTTATTATTACGTTGAATTTTACAGTTCTGAAAGCTTTTCATCTAACTAAAGTTTATTGTTTGTCAGTCTATAAAGTTTATTTAAGTAGAGTGCAAACAGACGAATGAAAAATGTGTTATTTATTAATGGCTTCCCACGAAAAAGTATCATAAAATTAAAGTGTAATTTCCAAAATTATGCAAACATCCCACGTAAGTAAAATGATTGAAGACCTGTTGAAAATGTATCTCGTAACTTAATACGCCAACGATTTCCCATGATCAGAGAGACAGATAGATGTGCTGACACATCAGTTGGACAAAGATACAAACTGGCTTCTTTTTTTTATCTTTTAGCATTCATTCCTGCATCTCATTTGTCGTACGGTGAACTGAACAAGGCTTTACATTACGCCAAACTCATTGGCGTACAGAAAAACTTTCACACAAAATCGTGGAGACACTAATAGTTTCCTAATCCAAATTTGTAATAAATCTATTATAATTGGTGCTTTTTAGAGGTATAAAACTTTAAAATGAAATAAAACACATAAATATCATGGTATTGTCATTTTTTGGATAGCTTATTTTATGCCATTAGTGTCTGAATATGATTTCAAAAAGATGGCCACTTCTTGAGGCAGATGGAACTATACATCGGCAATAACCAATGTTGTTTATCGTCTCTGGTTTATCGACGTAAACTGGCGACTTCAAATATCCTTGCAGAAAATAATCCAGAGGTGTTAAATCACAAGATCTTAGAAGCCAATCCATAGATTCATTGCGCGATATTATGCACTCATCGAAAGTATCTCTCAATATTCAATTGAGGCGCACGCTGTGTGACATGTTGCAACGTCCTGTTGAAACCACCGCTCTTCCACATTAACGTCATTCAATTGCGGAACGTAAAAGTCAGTAATCATGGCTCTATAGCAATCTCCATTGACTGTAAGGTACTGGTCGGGTAAAACACACTAAACAATGATTATTTGCTTAGGTAACGCCGATAAAGCCTTATGTACTTTCTTTACCCCAAAGGCAGCAACTTAAAATGATGATTTCTCAAGTAATAATCCATCTTCTTGTACGCCACTGCTAGATCCATCGACTGGAATGGTTAAATCAAGTCCACCACCCACGCCAACAAAGTTGCGTTCGGAATTTTGTCTCGTTCCGCGTTATAAAAACTAATTTATGTAAATGATTGTTACGGAGTATTTCAGCTCACCGGGATCACTTTAATTCCTCAAAATCTTGTAAACTATTATCCCTGGGTCAAAAATGTCACCGTGTATGAATTATTAAATATTCTCTATACGTACGTTTAGTATAATTGTAGGTTGGAGTATGGATGAAGGCGTTAACGCTCTCTAATAATAGTAAAAGTTTCAACTATGACCTCAAATGCATGCTTGTGCTAAGATAATAATTTGATAGTATCGCGGTTTGGAGAATGGCTATTAGTATTTATTTCTAGTGATTATAGATATTATACATTGTAATTTTAGTTCGCGTACAATGTTTTAGAAAGTGTTAAAGTATAGCTAAATTGGGAACATTATCTTCCGGAACTTTTATTAGACATCGCTAGCAGGAAAATTATAAAACTTACTAACGCTAGAAATATAAACGAATGGGGCAAAATAGTAACACATACAGATGAATCAAGAAATAAAATAGAACCTTTAGTATTACTGTCTGTAAATCTTTAACAGGAAAACAAGGGAACAACATAAAGTAAATAGAAATAGTTACTAAGGCCTATGGAAAACTGGTCGCTAAGCGTCGATCCGTTCGTGTTCTGTAATTCTTGTTGTTATCATCTTGTTAATCTGTCCAATGTAACATTTTCCACATTCACATATAATTTTATAATGTCTAGAAGACTTAAGTGGGAAAATATCCCAAAATAGAAAATGGTCCAATATCCTTTAACCGTTTTTTCACACAGATATTATAAAAATAAATGTGGAAGAATATTATTTGAATCACCCCTCGAATAACAAGACGACCATCTTGAAAGAAAAAGTCTAAATACCGACAGCTACAAGTTAGAAGAGTTTGGCCATAATTAATTAATTTCTTAATGAAAACATAGTAAATATGCATTGGCCACATTCCATATTCATAAAGAAGAACGCAGCAATTATATATTAATGAATCCTTAATAACCCTTTAATATTAAAAGTCACCACATACGAATCGAAGATTCCGAGCAGTGCGTTAATGCTAGGGTGCTGTGCATGCTTTACATTCCACTCTAATGGTACGTCTTGTAACTATTACAGGTAAAATAACTACATATAATTACACAGTGGCATCTGTGTGCTACCATCTAAAACCCGGTTTACACAACTGAATTAATATTTTAATTGGATAGTTACATTTAATCCGTCATATGGTATGTGAACTGAATACATTGGATTAAAATTCTATATTGGTTCAATTACATTTTAAATAAAATTACGGTTTAGGGATAATAAAATAAATTGAATTCTATCAATTTAATTACTATATTCATCCATTTGCAGTACGTAGATTATTTTTAATTACTGGGACCTCGGTACAATATTATTAAATACGAATTTACAATCATTTTCCTATCTACCATAAATTTCACTTTGTAATTGAAATGTATGAACATACACAGCAATAATCAGGGAAACTAAAAACGCACAATTTTGTATTATATATTTACAAATAGTTCTAGTGTGTATAATGGTGTGTTAGTACCTACATCGAATGTTCGATGTGATTTAAAAAGCATGAATGACGTATAACTGCTGTGGAAATAAGGTATTTGAGAAGAGAGTGATCGTGGCCGGAATATATTGTTGTATGTGTATGGAAAGTGTGAGATTGAGAAAAATGTTGTTAAGAAAGTAGGAGATGGTTTGGCCATCTTAAAAGGTTTGTGAAACTAATGTATGCGAGTAAGATTGAGGGTGAACGATTGCGTGGGCGTCCGAGGAATAAGTGGTTGGGTATGATTGATGGTTTGTTGCGTGAAGGAATGATTCCGAGTGTGAAGAATAGATGAGCTTGTATGAATGTGGATGAGGCGAAAGTGATGTGTTAGGATAAGAATGTTTGGAGGAGATTGATTGTTGGTTGACTGGCAAAATGAAGAGAGCAAACCTCACATTTGGGTATAGGAAACCTCAAGAAAAGAAGAACTATTTTCCCATAACCGGAGGTAATTTTTCTAGGGATTTTACCTATAGAATATTTGTTTAGATTTATAGAAAGACATTAAACAGTTAATAATTTTTCTGAATTATATACTTTATTCAAAATGCAGGATTTTAATGAAAATCGTGGGGTTTTTTAGTGTAACATTCTAGGCATTACAAGAAGTATGAGTTTTATTATCTTTTAACGCCTTAACTCCTTAACTATTGATAAATCCGTTAATATTTAACATGTCGGCGTTACTTCTCTTCAACGTATTTGAAAATACTGTTATAGATACTCCTACCAGTAGTTGTAAAGTATATTAATGCAAGCATATTTTCAAAAGTGTATTGTCAAAAAACCGCCAGGTGAAGTGGAGTAAAAATTCGCCCTTGGTATAGTAGACACCTGTCGTATCAACTTAAAATGTCAGCCCAATTACAAATGTAATTAAGTCCGGATCTGGATGCATATAAATCAGGCTCACGTGTCACTTAATAGCAAGGTGCGGGAACAAGTATCCTGAACGCAGGACTCTTCAACCACCATCGCTACTCTCCTCCATCTTACCTTTCCGAAAAACATGCGTGCGCTATCTTCAAGTACCCACAACACTTCAAAAATTACTTCGGGTGCTACTGTCTCGATTGACGACATTCTCAGCACAAATTATAGGTTTCGAACTTAAAATTGGGGCATTAAATTGAAATCTATATTCGTACGATGAAAGAGATTATGGACTGAAATTGCTCTACTCCACTTTTTCGTTTTTGAAATATGTTTAGTTCCTTTTGGCTCGCTGACTGATTAATTACATAAATTCCCATTACTCCAAATAATTCATGGAATAATAGTAACGAAAATGATACAAATACCGGTTTAATTTATAGGTTATGTTTCGGAAATAAATCAGAATAATACATGGCTCTTTTGCGAATATATCACTTTAAACTTTGGACAAATGACAGAAGTTGTTCGCTTGAAATAAATTACTACACATTTAGAAATCGACTGATTGATAATTTCAGAGCAGGCGGCAGAAATCAAGATTGTTTAATTAGTAGAAATTAGGATATTTCGCGAGGATACATGAAAGTGTTTTAATTACTCATGAATCCTACATTACGGGAAACATTTGCTAAACAGTTTTAGAATTAATTGCGTAAAGTTATTTTAATGTCTTTAGTTGGAATTAAGTGGCTTGTATTAAAGTCTGTTTTAAGGATAAACATTTTAATTACCATGGTAACATCTGCATTGAATACCCAGGATTTTTACTATTTTCAGCCAGGAATAGTAGCGGGAATGGAATAAATTATAGGAAAAATTAACTATTAATAATGCAGATATATAACAAGTCAGTAAGTTTCAGTATTTTGGAACGATAAATTCCTACGACTAGTTTTTTAACCAATCGATGCAAAATACTTGAAAATTCAACATATGGGAACAGTATTATACGGATAAAATACAGTTACCCCAATAAAACCCCATTACCCCGCTACCAAGTAAACAAACAGTTGCTATTGTTTATAACTGTCAGTTAATTAATATTTCAAGATTCATTTTGCATTGTCTTTGGAATTTATCTCATCAAATACCATGCGATTTTAAAGCCCTCATTTTTTGCTTTTAAGCAAACTGACATTAGGTAAAACCCTTCCCTCTTCGGAATTGGGATTTACCATATAGTTTGCTTTCGAGTTTGGTGTTAAATAAAAATTTATCGATAAAACCAGAAGGTCTTCCGGTATTATTCCCGATAATAGAAAATAATGATAAACAGGATATTGATATAAATGAAAGATTAGACAAAAAAGCAAAAACCTTTCGTGCAATGCAACACAATTTCATAGAGCAAAATAAATTAGTAACATTATATAGCAATATACAGATTGTTCGCAAAAGTAGAACGATTCTGAATCGACAATCCTGAAGAAGACGAACGTTGTAACGTAGTGTACTACAGGATGAATAAGAAACAATGGACCAAATTTGTACACGATTAATAAACTTTTTACATCCTATCATACTGTTGTATTGCTTGAAAAATGTAAATCTAAATTCGTGATTGTATTGTTACAAGATATTAAAAAAGCAGAGAAGGAAATAATAAATATTCATGATGATTTCTGTTTGGGAAAATAAAATATGTAGGAAAAAATCCAGGCATTATGTTGGCAAAATTGTCAAACCGAATTACACCTCGCCGTCTTCACAAACTCTTATTTTGTTTATTTCAATAAGCTTTGTTTTTTCTTTCGTGTTCGTTTTAATAAAATAAAACCATAAAATGGAAAGTAACACTGATTTGTTTTGACGTTCTCTGATGTCAGAGTGTGGATGTGTGCGTGTGTGTATCACACACGCACACGCACACACACACACAAACAGGTTGATGTTTGCTTTCGTCGTTTTTGAACATCTGCTGCGAGGAAAAAAGAATCAACGTCTCGTATAGAGACCTTTATTCACATCAACATTTCTAAAGATCATTCTTTTACTTCGATTTTCATGCCTTGTAGCGCACGATTGATGAATGGGGAATCTGATCGTGTTTAATGTGTTACTAGCCTACAAAATTATTCCTCTGGAAACTCTTCATTTTCATTTACACCTCACGGACACCACAACATTTGATTCTCTTTTTCAAATTTAGAATAAGTGTACACCATTTATTATTATTGTTTAGGAATCATAATACATCCCTAAGAGTAGGGCATACTTTACAAAAATCTTGTATGGAATCGTAATTTACAGAGGTTGGATATATAAGCAAAAGAATAAACAAGATAGCAAAAATAAACGTTAACAAAAGTGATCTAATGATAATGAAACAACTTACTTAATGATTGGAAATGATAACTGAAAAAAAAAAATTATTCTGATCCTACAAAGGGAATATTCTGATCCTACAAAGGGAAAATTGTTGTACTCATCTTACCCTCCTAAGAGGGTAAAAAATAAAAGGGGTTCCTGTCGAGACTGGAAGTCAGTAGAAATAAAAGACTGCTTCCGGAACTGACTTACATGATCTTTATTAACTCTCGCAATAATCAACGTACTCTACCAGTTACTGTACTCTACTGTACTTACGTTACTTACTTACTTCTTATATATATTTGTACAAGTCCTAAGTCAGCAAAATAAGTGTCTCAAGTAATAGTTAATTACTTTACAAGTGAGCAAAGTAAGGAATTACCCACGAGAGAAATTTTAACAAACGAAGCCGAAGGCTGAGTGTGATAATTTTATCGAGAGGGTAATTTCACTTTGCTCATGTGTGAAGTATAACGTTTTATCCAACAACTCTAAATAAATGCAAAATATATTAAAGAAATATTGTTTGACATTAACATATGCTTTAAATTTTTCAAATTAAAATGTCAATCGAAGTGGTTACCAAGGTGTTGTGTGTTATTATTATTGTTATAAATAAAAAAATACTCACTAGTGGCTTTCCTCAAAATTATACCCACTAGTGGATAATCTGTTATTTTGCTTGTTTAAAATCGCCATAGTTATAGAGCATTTATTGAGAGGTGTTGGATAAACAATATTATTGAAACTATTTGACCTAATTTCTTAATAATTGCGTGTACTATAATGTGCTGACTTAAGATTTGTTGCACTCAATTTATATGTATCTTTTAATAAAAAATAACAAATATAACAATAACAAATTAACTTAAGCAACGGCATGGCAGATAGAGTAGATACGAAGAAAGCTTGGCCAGCTAAAATAATTCAGAAGAGCAGACCAAGCGAAAAATCGGTTAGAGCAAATTTTTGAGCACATTGTGATAAAACTCTGCAGCTTGATGGCAGTAGATTGCACGTTCTACTAGTTAATTATTTATTACTCAGCTGAGCTTCACTCAAGTAAAATTTACATAAACGCATGATATCAAACAGCGTTTCTTTTTTCGTCATAAGTTAATAAACCTGGAAAAGTACGATGATTACAATTCACTTAATCGCACGGAGACGCGCTGTGCGTTTACCTACTAAACGGTCCGTCCTTTAGCACACGTGAGCTAATTTCAGGGGTAATTTCGAGATAATGACAGGAAATATCGATGATAAAAAGACAATTATGAGCGGCGAGCGCGACTTTGACTTGCCGCGCGCACACAAAAACACTTGACGATCAACGCGAGGATTTCGTCGCAAGGAAATTCTATTAATTGCCCTGTTTACCTTTGCTATACGCAAAAACGGACACTATTTACCCAAAAAAAATTAAAAATTTTAATTCTTCTTACATAACCGACGTTCCGGTTAACCCTTAAACCCTTTTCAGGATTAGTAAGATCTTACAACAAACAATTATGTAAAATATTACTAACCCTAAACAAGGATTAAGTGTAAACCGAAACGTCAGTTATATAATAAGGAGAATACATGCTGTATGACTAAACTTTCGAGTATTTTTTACACTTACATTCGAAAAAACATGCATCCAACTACTGACCATGAACAGTGTTGCTTAACTTGCGTTATCCAGTGAATAAGATTTAAAAAAAGTGTATATAGACGTGAAGTATTTGACAGAAGTGTGTGAGTTAGAATGATTTTGGTTGTTGCCCAATTCTCTAACAAAATTGATATAGTAACAACTGGCTAATGTTGACAAAATTGCATCAAAACTTCATGGTTAATGGAGAATATTTCATTAGCTATCAAAAACTATTAATTTTTGTTGCAATTAACAACTTTTTAAAGGAATAACACCGAGTATTTATACAAATGAACAAATTTGTATATTTCTGTAATATGTTTTCCAGGAATGGACGTATTAACTGGAAGATTTAAAGGGGAGTGTCTTTACTCATTAAAATGTAAGGTACTGGGTGCTCTGGGTACATTTTCTCGAAATGTGAATGTATGTAGAGATGCTCGATTGAATATGTATAATGGGTATGTTATTGCCTACATTGATGCAAGGTTCTGAATATTGGGTGTGGATGAAGAAGCATGAACGATGTGTAACTTGGGTGGAAATATGGTATTTGAGAGGAGAGTGATTGTGTAGGAAATACGATGGTGTACGGTGAGTGATAGAGAATAATATTGTTTAAAAGGTTGGTAAAACCAATATATGAGGTAGAGATTGAGGATGAATGATTGCGTGGATATTCGAGGAATAAGTGGTTGAGAATGTGTTCCAGGATTCGTGCTAACCCTTTTGTGTGGAGTATTATTATTATTATTCCTTTCGCTTCCAAGTGTTTCTAAAATTGCCAGCCTTATTTGTACAATGTACTATATCTTCTACTTTTTTTTTTCATTTAGTTTAACTTTCAAATTTCACAAATGTGTGACAATGCAGAAGAATCCAGCGAAAATCAAATTTCATATCAAGGCAGCAAGGATTGGAAGAGCACTCTTTTGGATAAGAAGTATTAGTCTAAATTTTGTTGGCAATATTGATTCAAGAAATCAGTATTATAGCAAAAATTGTTTCTTCTTATCCGAGAGCTCTGTCAGCCTTTCAAAGTTAAAACCCAGAGTTTCTGCTAAACAAGACGTAATTATCTCGTGACTGGAAGACAACATCCCTTAATCTAAAGGGTAATTAAATAATAAGGATAAAGAAGGATTCATTTCAGTGATTGTAATGGATGTGACTGATTTCTAATGTGTTTAAGCGCTCTGCAAACTGACCATCAGTAACATTTCCATCGTTGGTGTATGTTGTCCTTGTGGTGGTCGTCAAAGAGGATAAAATGCGTGATGATTCGCCCACATGTATAATTCTACGCAGTATGATTGTCCTGCGTGTGTTTGGGAATTCTGTTTGCTCTCGATGTGTATTTGTGCGTGAATGTAGCATGCAGCAGCAAGCAAGTGCTCCGCGTACAGTAAGTAAAACACATGTATCGCTCCGCCGATCAGGATTCCAATTCAATATGTGGATTAGACGGGCTTTGCTGGGCGGCTAATCGCGAGGCATATATAATTTAATTTGGCGGATTCGGCATCATAAGCTCCACTAATCATCCCAGACGGATACAACATGTGATTTAGGATTTGACTAATTGCAATTTGATACAGATAGATCTGTACGATCATTATTTCAGTCAGTTGAACGCACGATGCATGCTATGTTCATCAGGATAATGATGACCGCTGTTATTTAGTTGAGACCCGTTCACTTGATTAGCTGGATCTGCAGCCCCCGATTCATATAACTCTGCTAATTGGTGCATCTCACACTTTCAAAAATTCCAGATGGATTATTTGTTTAATTATTGAAGGAAACTTTCAGAAATCATACGTAAATAAATAAGAACGGCAAGAACAATTTAACAATGCAAGACAATGTTCTTCGCTCAGTCTTCAATTTTGTCTGACATCAGTACTTTCTTAACGTTTATGATGCTTATATAATTTTTTGCATGACTGGAGCAAGCAAAATTAATTTGAAACCAAATATATTAGGTGGCTTTACTGTAGTTGATATTGTTTATGACAAATATTATTGTAATTTACATAACAAGCAAGGTAAAACAGTTTTTACTGCTGAATGGAGGAAATTTCCGAAGAGCCGATTAGACGAGCCTGTCACCTCCTTGAATCAGTAAAACAGTTACCTTGCGTATATTGTACAACATTTTATTTGTTACTCATTTGTAAATCAAATTAAAATTATAATCAAGTCCTGTCAAAAATTATTTGAAATGATTTTGCATAAAATCTTGTAAGTACCATGCATTTTTACCTTGTTTATAAGCTTGTAAAATTTTTACAATACAGCTGTAAATTAGTAATACATTTTAAAAGTCAATAGGGGTAAATGGTGCTTACAAATGAGTAACAAGTAATAGTTATTTACTTTACAAGTGGGCAAAGTAAGGAATTACCCACGAGAGAAATCTTAGCACACGAAGCCGAAAGCTGAGAGTGATAATTCTATCGTGTGGGTAATTCCACTTTACCCACGTGTGAAGTATAACGTTTTATCCAACATCTTTTAATAAATGAAAAATTTATTAATGAAATATTACTTGACAGTGACATATGCTTTAAATTTTCTAAATTAAAATGTCAATCGAAGTGGTTACCGAGGTGTTGTGTGTTATTATTGTTATAAATAAAAAATTACTCACGAGTAACTTTTCTCAAAATTATATTTTATGATTATTTGTGTAATTCCTTCAGGCAAACAGCTTCAAAATAAGGTGGCGGGGGGAGGGGGGATTCGGGTAAAGCATCTCCCTCATGAGTAAACACGCGGCCGTCTTCATCAATCCAATTCAATCAAGCCATCAAATTACAAAATTCAAATTCGGAAGTGTTCGATGTGGAACTTCAAAGCCGCGCCGGAGTTGCGAAGTGCGAGCCCGGAAACCGGAAGGACGAACTCCATCACCATATATTCAAAACTCAATAAACATGCAAGATTTACTGGGGTCGCAAACATATAAAAAAGTTTCATCCCTTGCTGGGCTTTTTACGAAATTGAGATCAACGCATTACGATGCGCGCGCCCTCCGGGCGAGGGGGGGATGTCAACGTCAACCCGTCAATCGCGGTGCTTCAGCCTTCCTCCCGCCACACAAATCTGAATATTTCTCTTGCCACTCTATGAATATTTAAACATTTAATACCACGGAACTGGCTGATTTTACTATACAACAAAATACAATTGAATAAATATATGTTCATTGTACGGGATTAACTACTAATCAAAGTGAAATTTTGTTGTCAATACGCATAACATGAAACAGTATAATCCTATAGTCAATTTTCAATCAATAAATAGGAACATAACAACTCTTGTATTAAATCAAACGATTTGAAATTTATTGCATATTACTCATAGGCGTAGAGTTGTGCCCCGCATAGGGGCAAATATATCAAAATGCTCTCGGCAACGAAAAATATTTTTGATTATTAGCTGTATTCTTTTTGGTCAAAATCTCAGTTAGTCTTAGCTCACTTCAGATAAACTCAGTAAAGTGTTGTTCTTTTTGTTACAACTGAACTGAGACAAACTGAGAGAACTCACTTCCCCTCTTACCGATGCTGCACCACCCGCGAAATAATCTCAAAATGATCTACGCAACTCAGTTCGGTGGAAGGGGTAATGTTTGGTTTGTGTTGTCTGGAGAACTGTCATATTTATTAGGTTATGTGCACCAAATTGCTACAATAACAAAATATGTCGATCTATATCATTGATATATTTAATGTGTAAACTTATTGTAAAATATTTTCAGTGTCATCAATTCTAATAGCATAAGTGTATATATTCTTTTCGGATGGCTTTCAGCTCAACTCAGCTCATTTCATCTCAACTCACTTGCCAACTGAGTTGAGCTAAAACATTCCAAAAAGAATACAGCTATTATTGTATTTTATTTTTAACCGACGAAAATCACAACGCATATAAATTTTTACGTTTAACCACGTATAACTATTTACAGACTAGTCCGATTTTGATGATTCTTCTGTTATTGGATAGGGTATACCTTGAAGTTGGTTACATTTAAATTTGAAAAAAAAATCTACCTCAATGTTAAGAAAATAGGGGATGATTCATTACTCTTCCAAAGAAATATTACATGTTAACCGATTCTACTACGCATAACTTTATATTGGGTTAACCGTTATCAATGATTCTTCCTTTAACCGAAGAAGTATGACCACTTTAACATTTTACTGAATAATCCGATTTTAGTTATTCTTCTTTAATTGGAAAGGATATATCTCGAAGTTAAAATTAGAATAAAAATTTTACCCCTCAGGGTAGGAATATAGGGGATAATTGATTGCTTATCCACTGCATTTTTACCTATTAATTAATTCTATCACGCATAAATTTGTTTTGGGTTACCCGATTTCGATGATTATTTTTTAACCGACGAAAAAGGAAGAGGGTCTCAAGTCGACTCATTTATATTGGTCCCTTTTAAATTTGAAAAATTTCACCCCTAAATGTAGGAAAATATAGAATGATTGGTTATAAACCCAATGAATTTTTATTTGTTAACTGATTCTAACATATATAAGATTGCTTTTATCGTCGATGTAATTTGTTGTTAAAAAGTTTTTATTACTTTTGTCATTATCCCCGACAGTATTTAAATAAATCTACGCCCATGATATTACTAATGTAACAAAATATGAAAAGCAAACTTCAGAATTCATTAAATTTAGTATAGCGATTCTACCCAGTTGCCACAACGATGTAAATGTGTAATAAAGGCTTGTCATTCTGATTTATACAGCAATCAAACAAATATCGGGAAATTGCCGTGTTTACTACACTTAATATTCATGTCGATTTGAATATTTATTCCGCTAAGATTCACCCGACACACGCTGTGACGTCCCGACAAAAATGTTTTCCGGCGAATCGAGTTGAAATGTAATTCAATTTCCTCTTAATCCAGGGTGATTATACCTAGTGGTATTTAGTCGTCATGGGGTGAAGTACTCGACGAGGAAACGAACCGTTTTAATCTAAACTCACGAGGCAATTTTAAGTGGTTTCTGCTACAGAACAAACAAATCTTTCGGGTTCCCAAAAAACCCATTACATGCCTCTGCAGGAGTTATCGAGGCCATCGAAATCTACTCTCAACTCTAAACAACAAGATGTAGATATTTTTACCTCTTCGAAGAGTACTTAAATTTGTTTACCGCTTCACAGCACCAAAGAGTAAACATGGTTAAATTATTTTTGGTTTATTTCCACAGGAACTTAAACTTCTCCACAATTCAATTATCCTATCCGCTCCATTCAAATCAAGCAAACTATAGTCTTCATCACTGCGATAAAAACAAAAGAGCATCAAAGTCTCCAGCACTTCACACACAAGTTCGGAAATAGTTTGAGAACTTCTCGAGCTTGCATCGAATTCAATTTTAAAACGGAAACGGCCAATCATCGCTGGTGGTGAACTGCAGTCCGGCCAGTGTGCGATTGTCGATTGTCGCATTATTCTCCGCTCCATTTACAGGCCACTACTCTAATCAAAGCATGAGGACTCTTAGAACTTTATTATTAATCTTACAGATTATTACTGCACTACCCTATTCACACCCATTTCAATTTCGGCGTGTTCAGAAAATAACAGAACTTTTTTTTAACTTTATTATTAATTTTACATATTATTACTCCTCTTCCCTTTTCACACTGTGGAAATGAGATATTTGAAAGGAAAGTGATCATGTTCGGAATATCTTGGTGTATGGTGAGTGTGAGATTGAGAAGAATGTTGTTAAGAAAGTGGAAGTGAGTCAGTTGAGGTGATTTGGCCATCTCGAAAGGTTAGTGAAACTAATATATGCAGGTGAGATAAAAGGTGAAAGATTATGTATGCGTCCGAGGAATAAGTGGTTGGGTTGATGGTCGCATGAACGAATGATTTCCAGTATGACGAATAGACGAGCATGCATGAATGTGGACGAGGCGAAAGTGGTGTGTCAGAATAGAAATGTTTGGAGGCGGTTGATCGTTGGTTGACTGTGTTTTTGGGTTTGTGCTACCCCACTGTGTTGCATATACCCTGATATTATCTATGTATATTTTCATTTCGCGAAGCAATCTTTGATAGCATCATTTTAAGAGAACATTTATTTTGATCATTAATAGTCTGAAAACGGTGTCCTTTCAGCACTTGTTTTAATTCGTAAGGAGACAGGTCTAGCTGAAGGAGTATAATCACAAGCACAAAAATGTCGAATTGAACAAGTAATATATTTCCGCCTCTTCTCCTAGCTCTAAATATCTATGGTGTTCATTTCGTCCCGCTTTAAATTCCCCGAGAATAAGCTAACGCTTTTCACCCCGACACGAGGCGTGTTCCTGGCCGACGCAAAGCGCGGACAATTATCGCCCCGAGTGCCATCAGTTTCAACCCTTTAAATAAATAAGCCGTCATATCTTCTGACCTGCCAAGCTTCGGCCCAAAGCTAGTCCAACCCTTACCTACACTTCGTTTCGCTCCGAGAGGTAGTGTTGAATTAGTAAATTTATCATCGGGAGGCTTTCTCTAATCAGCAGAAGAAGTTTGGATAGCAAACATGTTTCTTTCATGAGTTAATCAAACACTGGATTGCGAGGACAATTTGAAGATGGACCGTAATTTTATTTCTATTGGGCTTCCAAAATTAAAATACGCTAACTAGTGGTAGAAAGCTAAACTAACCATAAGGTACATAAATTTTATTGTATTTTAAATTAATTGTTATTTTTTTAAAATTAATAACAATAGTAGTTATTTTAAGAATATTCCCCAATGTAAATATAACATTTGTTTAAGCCGTATTATTTAAATAAGATGTACAAATGAAAGGTAAATTGTATTTTTAGATTATAGGTTAAGATTGAATTTTCTCCAAAAAAACCTATAAAATAAAAGTAAACTACCAATACTAATGCAAGCATTCGCCATCAAAAGATATCATACAAAATGAATTTGACATGTACCTTTTGGGAATTGTGATCAACGCCATCTCTTGATAATTTGGAAGCCCAATAGTTCATTCGGAAATGATTGAATTCAATAGAGGTTGATCCGTTGATCAAGAAATATATTGTTGATACCGTGAGTATACATATGTTCCAAACAAACAAAAATTACTAAAAAAAACAAGATTTTATCTAAAGATAATAAGAGATGAGAATTTACTGAACGAACAATAATGGCTGTTGACACTATAACAATGACGAAACAGATGAAGATTTAAGAATAATACAAGTAAAAATAATAAGAACCGATTAGGACCAATAAAGATATTAGAAAAAGAATACGGAATAACAATGAATCATGAAATAGGACAAGAGTTGGAATCAGAAGATATACTGAAAAATATCAAGCATATATGGAGAGCAGAAGAAAAGGATACAATTAAATCAATAATAGAATAGACACCAGGAGGAAGAAGAAGATCAAGCAGACCTAGATAAACATGGCTAAATGAAGTAAAAGATTTCAAGGTAGCACAAATTAAAAACTGTCAAAATATAACAACAAATAATGAACGTACTAGTTTACGCCTAAAATGAGGAGGGAAAGTAGTATTCTGGTATATAATTTATTCTTTAGTCAATGGTTAATAAATAGATCGTCCTGAAATGTAAACCTTCGAAAGATATTATTTAAACGTATATTGCGATATTTATATTGTTGGAGAACTATTGTTCCAGGTAAAAAGCAAGCACCATAGTAAAGTTCTACGTCATTGTTTTGGTGGATTTCTTTGCGGTAACACGGACAAAAATCCAAAATTGTTTTTGCAAATGTATATTCATTTCCGAACGGATAATAGCAATAAATAAAGCGATTGTGGTACAAGTAGAGCACGGCCTGTAAGAATGTGCTCTTCGATTAAATAAATGGGTTGAAATGCAGTGTATGATCAGACGAAGAGTGTCTTAGTTGAAAAATCGTCTGCGGTGAAGTCGGACAGATTACGCGGCGACTAATGCTTGTCGCGCAAGCCACGCATCTGCCCTGAATGCATTAAACCAAATTGCCTTTTCACATTTAAATAGTGCGGCAGGCAGATAAAGCCACGCATGTGTTGTGATAACTCCTCGAGAGATCAGAGAGCATTCAAGGGCGTACACAATTTTAAACCAGGGTTTTCTTATTTTTAAAACTGTTGCTGTCCGTGGATAAAAGAATGTTTTAATTTGGTAAAATGTTTGTGTTGTTCTTTCGTCTGTTTGTTTAGGAAATCTGTGAAGAATTACGTGGTAAATAACTTGACGTACTTTTTAATTCTACGGCTATGGCTTCATGTTGTTTTACGAAATATACGAGTATATTTCTGATATCCTCTCGTGTTTAACCGATTTGTTTTTTGTGTTTAGTTTTTCTTTACTTTATTGTTTCCGTTGTTCATTTTACATGTACTCAATATCTTTCGAGCTTTTATTTTCATCCGAAACCTTTCAAATTTGTTTATTGCAGTTGTTTATAAATTGAAGTGCATAGAATACCATGCTTTAAACCTCATCTTCAAATTTATTTTAGTTGTTGAGTTATAGCGATTTTTGATATTTTTCAAAGGTCAAATTTGGGGGACTCTAAATTAAAAACTAAGTGATGTATCGAAATATTTTATTCAGTTTCATAGTTCTTTTGCATTTTGTAATTTTTTTTTCATAAATTTTGATTGTAATGTCTCGAAAAATAATTAATTAATTATTAATAATATCCGAAAGATGTTTGGCCCGAAATTGGTCATTTTCAGACATTTTTATATAACTTTTGAACCCGGTGTCCGACTGTAATGAAATTTTGAATACTTATGTATTTTGATAGCCTGAATCGAACGGTGATATCGTCAATTATTTTTCGGGATATCGTCAATAGAAAATTCTGAAATAAAATTCAAAATATTCATAATTTCTGTATTAGTTATAAAACGCACCAAAAGTACAAACCCGCAGATAAAATTTCGATTAGCTTTTGAGTTACAGCCCTCTAAAATTGACTATGGAAAAATCACAAAACTCTCTGTAACTCGACAAGTAAAATAGATATAATTATACGGTTTGAAGCGTTGTATTCTACGCGCTTAAATTTACAAAGAAATATATTAAACAGAATTTGAAAGGTTTTCTGTAATTAATTAGAGATATAGCTCACACAAAGTTCTCTCTAATAATTAATAATCCTTTCAACATTAGTTGGCCAAAATTATAAAGCATAGATAACAGTTAATAATAAGCAGTTAATCAGTAATAATGAAATCATTTCTCGTAAGAGAACCTATACTTATTTCAGCACGAATTGTGAAGCTAATTTCTCTAATTCCAAGAGCGTGCTTATCATCAGTTGGAGATGAACCAAGACACATCAGTTCGCAGCATCACAGCTCTATCTATGAATTATTACGGTAATTACGGTCAGTGTTTTAATCGTGCTCGTTAAAAGTAAATAAAGATGTTCGGAATAAAATCCGTTAGATTAGCGCTCATTAGTCCGGGTGCCCTTGTGAACAGAGCGAGCTAATTATGTGGCAAGAATTACTATAATTGGAACTATTTATCACCTGCCTAAATTGTATTCGACGCATTTATCTTACTGTTCTGACACTAGGCTTATGTGTAAGAAATTGCCTCTTCATATCGGACACATCTACTAAATATGATCTACTCAATCATTTATGCCCATCGTCCATCCCGTCTAATCCCACTTGCATCCATTCCTCCCGGTTTAGAATATTTACATACATTCAACTCTTTTTAAGCTTAAAATTATTGAAAACTTTTGGATTAGCATAAATAAGTAAATAGAAACTAAGTATTCTGACTCATAAAACGGAGAAAGCCTTGTCTTTCCATAGCTTCTCTTATAAGTCTGCCTTTGGCTCATTTCGATCTTGATATAATTTTTGTTTCATCTATTCAATGGCATGACTAGCCACAGCAGATTTCTCTGATTGGTCAAGACGAAAGGCCCGTTTGTGTTCTGTAATTCTTCTTGTTATCGTTCTGCTGCCATTCGGACCAATGTTTACAATTCACATATTATCCCACTTCATTCCAGAAGCTAAGGATGTTATCCCGCTTCATTCCAGAGCCTCAGGATAATGTCCCTCTTCTTTCCAGATGTGAAGAATATTGTCCCGCTTCTTTCCAGAGGCGAATGTTTTTATCCCTTTTAATTCCAGAGGCGAAGGGTAAAATCCTTTGCTTTCACAGTAAAAAGATGATATTTCTCGAAAGTATTCTTCCAATTTTGTCTATAATTCTAATTGTTAACGTTCTGCTAGTCTGTCCACTGTAACATATTCCATGTTCACATGGAATTTTATCCTTTAATCACTTTAATATACGTTGTAATTTAAGATGTGAAGCAAAAGATACTAAGATGTTATTTCTCGACAGTAATTTTCCAATCTTGTTTGTAACATTTTGTACGTAGGACACAGAAGCAATCAAACGTATATTATTATTTTATGACTCTTGTTCAAGACCCTTCAAAATCTTCTTTTCTACTTACTTGTTTACGTTATTCATTTGTTTTCCCGTTGAAGAATTATATATTATAATATACTTTTTCTAAGACCACGATATTATTTTGTAATTAATTTATATTTGAATAATAAATATATCCCTTCTTCACCATTGCAAAATACGACAATTCTCAATAAGTACCCTAGTAATGGCACCTGTACTGAAATGAAATGACCTGTATTGAAATACTCACAAAACAAATTCATTTCGCACGATGCTTGCAATGCACCTCATTTCTCGAACAACAATAAAAATACAATGAGTAAGTGGTCGTAGAAAAATGACATTTTAATCACAATTTGCCAAGCTGTGGCTTCGAACGATTAAATAACTGACTTATTAAGCATGGGTTGAAGTTAGCTCCTCTCAATAGTATTTTCAACTCTATGTTAACATGTACAAATAACTAATAATATATTTCATTTTTGTATTATCTAAATTTCGTATATAGTAATAATAGATAGTTCCTAAAGAGATGTTTATAAAACTTAATACGTAATATACTATTTTAAGCTTATTCAAGAAATATTCCTTTCAGTTCCTAATGTCCAGACAAATAATTAAACTATTTGAATTAGCGGTAATTAAATTCTGAAGTCTTTTAATTAATGTCTATTTAAAATAAAATCCGTCAAGCCCTTAACCTACAAAACGAAGCTTTCCTCCAGCAAAGCCCTCATTACAATCACAACAAGCGGACAAATAAGAGCAAATAAGAAACAGAGATTAATTATAAGTTAGTCTGTTGTCTCCAACACGAAGTCGTCGTCGTTAGAGAGCCGTCCGTTAAAAACTGAAGACTGGAGAAAATGACGACGTTGACGCTAATAACACGACTCGGGATCAACGCGACATGCAAATAGAGAATGTGGTCTACCTCACCAGCTCAAGGTGCGTGCGCTGCAAGCACCCGACGTTGACAAGATGGGATGACTTGCTCGAGAGTTTTTCTCACTCACCTGAAAAAATAAGAGCTTATTAGTTTGTTATTACACACATGGAATAAAGATGAGGATTTGCAAAAACGTGTGCGATGATGATGGCTTGGCGCCGACAATGCCGGAGGATCTTGGATAAAGGAAACTACATATCATCACGCCATGTACCCATTTTTGAGGGTGAGTTCGTAAAGATTTCCTGAATCACAATCCTTTCTATACGTTCACAAATTTTTAAGACTTTAATCAAGGATTAAATTTCGTTTAAAACGTCCTATCAAACCTGATGGAATTGCATCGAGAATGTGAAGAAAAATTCATACAGTTATTTTCATACCTAGTGCGGAAACACACATTTCCAGTATGAGTGTAGGAATATGATGATATGACAGTTGAAAAAGCAATATGTTTCTTTAAATTATTGACTATTATCGATGATTTTTGCAAATTTGGATACCCTATTTTTATTTAATTGACTTTGTAAACGTGAAATAGGAAAAGTATTATGAAAAACACGTATTACAATGCTTAATGACATGTAATACTAGTTGTTAAATATAATACCAAATTCTTATATTTGCGGTTTGATAAATAACAAGTGTCATATCGGATAGAAATTATTGACAACATTTATAACCAATTGTTGATGTTTATAATATATTTTTCAAAAATGGGAATATTTTTTTCTGAAATTTTCCGCACGCTTATCTGGTGAAGACCTGGAAAATGGAATTTTTTTTCTACGATCACTACTGAAAATTACACTTTCTCCACACTAAACAAAGCTTGAAAATTGTATATTTCACACAGTCGTGTGGAATAGAGTGGGCAATTATTTCACACACAAATGTGACCAACTTACTAATAATGTAATACTGAATGATATTAATATCAAGTATAATTTCATTTATATATCATAAAATAATTAATAATTATTTCAGAGTTTATAAAAATCTTCATTTTCAATATTGAGATTACAAATAGCATACATCAATTTTTAAATAAAATATGTCTTTAGTTTTTATATTACAATCTATAGATTTATAGTTGGCAACACTGCGCACATTTGCGCTTGTGCCATATTCATGCTGTAATCCTAAACGTAAAATAGTTCGAGATGTCATGATCGTAGAAAAAGTATTGTGTACAACTTGTGCAGAATTACCTTTTTCACACTCGTGTGATTTCAACACTCGACTTTTTCTCTTGATGAAACTCTCACAACTCGCGTGAAAAAGATAACTTTCTGCATTTGTTGCACAATATACTACTCTGATACATAGGAACGCGTGGGTTTGTGGTGTGTATTAAAGTTCTATGATGTTCAATCGTGTGGTATTAATTCCCATAGTCGCACTCAGCGGAAATAGAGAATCACTAATGAGCATGCGTGTTGCACGCATCTGAGCACGCGCCTGCGCCTCGAACCCTCGGGTTACGTCTCTTTATGTTAGCGTGGTCTGTGCGAACTTACGGTACGTTGCATTGCTGATGTGTTATGGTGTCCATAATGTAAATATAATTGCGGGCTTTGTAGTGGATAAGAGCTCTGATGTGCAGAATGTGCGCGTATAATATTATTTAAACACAAACTTGTTTGAGTGTCTGAGATGTTTCTTAGTGAAGTTTTGTATTTCCGTGAGTTGGGTTATGCGAATATTGAACTATGTAACTATATGTATATGTTGAGATTCTTGGCTATAAAATATACAAAGTTGTTGAGGAGAATTTCTTGTGTAACTTCTTCAACTATTGACCATTTGAAAACCTTTTTATGTACTTGATTTGAACTGGCGAAACAGTGAGCACTGAGCAGTAAATGAAAATTCTGCTAAATTAATTTTACCACTACGGTGTCATGGCAATAAAAATAGCAGGCCAGTTGTGAAATTCGACATGAGCGTAACTCGTAGCATATGTACAACTATTCAGGCGTCCTGTAAAATTTCAGTGTCGCTGAAACACTCGTAAAAGTAAAAATGTTACATTTTTTGTTTCTGTTTACACTGTGGTTCATTTGTTTGCGCTATGTCGCGGCCGCATCGGTTTTGTTTTTCACTTTTTTCACTGTTGGAAAATTGCCATTTACTCCGTTTCCATTGCGGTCATTTTATTGGTGTAAAATGGAGGTTTGGCGCTCCTATTGGCTGTTTATTTTCCATTATATTATTTAAATTTTTTGCTAAAATAATAGCTGGCCCATTGAAACTGATTTTAACCCGCAGGCAAATTGAATTCATTTGAAAAGTATCTATTATTTGGTTGCTTTGAAATGTAGAGTAGTTTAGTATTTACTATTTGCTGGGCCATAATTTGGAGTATGTAGCAATTTGTATAGTTTTATTGGCCAATAAATTCCGCTGTTCAAACTGCGTCTAATTGGCGTATTAATGTTAATTTCGCCCAATAACTGCTTTACTGGAATTTCAATTTTAATCCGAATTGTATACACCGCCCCGTATTTGTGTAAGCGATGAATTTGTTTGAGTTATTTAACCGGACCGTGGAAAAACACTGATTAGATCTTTTTAATTGATCCGTGATGAACATTTTGTTTGTTCATTTTGCAACACATGTGCTGTCTTTCTCTGAACGTGAAATTATTTTCTCCCTTTGATTGAAATAGTGTTATTAATTGCAAAATGAAAGACAACCCTGAAACACAATCAACCAACAATCAATCTCCTCCTAACATTACCACTTTCCCCTCGTCCATATTCATACATTAATCATACCTTACCACTTATTCCTCGGATGCCCATGTATTCGTTCATCCTCAATCTTAATTGCATATATTAGTTTCTTCCAGCTCAACTGATTCACTCATACTTCTCAATCTCACACTCATCGGATATTAATCCATTCAGTATAGTCTGTCAGTTGATCAGGGATGAGCTTTCTCTTGCGGCAGCAATGGCTGTTAAATTCTGTCAAAATAATCACTCTCCTCTCAAATACCTCATTTCCACAACAGAATATATAAACATACATTTCTTTTTGAATTGAATTTATTGCCGAAATATTACTCAACAGGACAATACTTCTTCCTCAAGGATTAGGCATTTGTCTGTTCCGGTTTCAAAAGGTTCACCATCTTTTTTTAGGTCTTTCCACGTCTCTACTTCCTTTTGATTTATAATATCCATACATATATACATAACCCTATATATCCCACTCAGTTGGGTAGCACAAACCCAGAAACACAATCAACCAACAATCAAGCTCCTCCAAACATTCCTATCCTGACACAGTACTTTCGCTTTATCCACATTCATAGTGCGATTCATACATGCTTGTCTATTCTTTACATTTGGAATTATTCGTTCACGCAACAAACCCTCATTCATACCCAACTTTCACGCAATCTTTCACCTTCAATCTCACTCGGATATATTAGTTTTACCAATCTTTCAACTAACTCACTCCCACTTTCTTAGCAATATTCTTCTCAGTTTCATACTCACCACACACCAATGTATTCCGGAGATGATAAGGTCTCGTATACCCACACACTCCTCTCAAATATCTCATTTCCACAGCAGTTATACGTCGTTCATGCTTCTTCATCCACAACTATACATCAATGTAAGTATTATAAACACTTAATCGAGCATCTCTAGATACATGTACATTTCCAGCAAATGTACGCAGAGCACCCAATAGTAGATCCTGTAGAAACAATCAGTGTGATAAATAAATAAAAGAGCAAATGTATTTGAAGGCAATTCAGCGTGGTTCTATTTCAACTAACAGGCATTACTTTCACACGAAGCAGGAAATGAAACAGTTGAACAGTTTCCTCTGGAGAAGCAGTCAATAAAAACAACGAAATAAAGAGAACCGTGCGCCGACAATTTCATATTTCCCGCCGTGAGCAAGTGACCTACATCGAGCATCGCCTAACGAGCCGTCATGAAATATGCCGTGATGGCGCGCAGCCTGCCTGCGAGCTGGCAACGCCACACAACCCGTGTTGCTTGTCAAGAAGTCAGACTTGTTTCAATGCAACGCTAAAATGAAATATTTATCATCCGATCGTTTATGCTGCATAGGGAAGTAAAACGATAAATTATTTGTTTTTATCCATGTTGGCGTGGGCGGCACGAACTACGGATTCATGCTCGCGCCCACGCTCTACACCGGCCCAGGACCGGACTACCGCCCCGAAATATTGTTCAATTAATGTCACGCGACTAAATCATCTCCGTATCTCCCGAAACGTTGCCCCTTTCCACATTTTTATACATAGTATTCCACCAATTTCTGAATAACATCTGAATGATGGTAGAGATGGTGGAATGGTTATTGGGATGAATGGAGGAATGGATTGGTGGAGGAATGGAGGGATGAAGAAATGGAGGGATGCAGAGATGTAAATATAGATAGATGGATATATAGATAAATGGATATATTAACGTCGATTTCGATGGTGTAGTGGTTATGTCACTAGCCTAGCACGCTAGAGGTAGTGGGTTCGAATCCCACTGAAAACTAAGATCCTTTGTGTTGTTAACAATTTACAATCACCTTGTCATTAGTGGCATATGACCAAAAATATTAGTTCGCTTACCATCTTCATAAAAAAAGAGTACAAGAATGGATAGAAGTATAAATAAGTAGATGGATAGGTGGATGGATGGATTTATAGATAGATTGATAGATGAATGGATATGGATGGGCAGATGGATATATGGATGGAAAAAGGAATAGGTGGAGGTATGGAGGAATGGGTGAATGCATGGATAGTTTGGGTAAATGAATCGTCAATTATTGTCTTTTAGAAGGGTTAATTGAATCTTGTCCAGTTTAGTGGTAAAATAAATGTTTCAGATAACAGAGCTATCAAAAATTACTTTTGAGCGATCGTCAATTGTTTAGTTAAATGAGATTTATATTATCAAGGGTAATATCACAAGACCTTCTGATTTTATCGATAAATGTTCATTTTTTGCATAATTTTTTTTGCTTAGAACCAAACACAAAAGCAAACTGTATGGTAAATCCCGACTACGAAGGAAGAGGGGTTTTACCTAATGTCAATTTGCTCTTGTAGTTTTACTTAAAAGCAAAATAAATGAGTGCTTAAAAATAAAAATTTATCTGAGAAAATCAAAGAGGTCGCGTGGTATTTGATGAGATAAATTCCAAAGACAAAGCAAAAAGTAACTAGAAATATTAATTATACTGTCACACTGATAGTTATTGACAGTAACAATTATTTATTTCCTTGGTAGCGGGAAATTATCAAGATCAATTTTCTATTATGATTGGTTAAAAACTAGTCGTAGGAAATTATCAAATCATTTTCCATTTTTCCTATTCACCCATTTTTGACATCACGGTATATGATAAATTTTTTAAGATAGGTTTGTACATAAATTTCATAAGGTTTATATTTATAAAGTGTCCACTACAAATGTTTGAAATACAAGCACCAGGATAACAGTGTTCCAGAAGGAGTTAAGACATCGAGGAAAATAATCCAGAGCGCAATAAGTTATCCGCTCCAGCCCCAGCCTCAGTTGGAAGTTTCCGATTTACTGAAAGTGCGAAGAAATAGTAACAATCACACAAAATAAACTTGGTAAGTGCGCAAGTTATTTGAGATAGCTCGCAGAGTAAATCACTGCAGAACAAGTGAACTCGGCGTGGAGGAGCGTGCCAACCATACAGTACAATAACCCGAGCTGTCCATAAAGTGTAAAAAATCGCCATAACTTCAATTGTTTCGGAAACAAAACAAAAAACTACGAAACTCCAATATATCGGTGAAGCGTTCGGAACAATGGGCCGACAGTGTTGTGTTTTCTAACGAGTAGAAACAATTGCAAGCTGCCTGAGGGGGTATATATGTACCGGGAACAACGCACGAGCGTCGGTCAATAAGTCACGGCGATTAATACACCTCTCAGACCGGCTCTTAATCCTTACTCTACACAGACATGCATCTCCTATTGCTCGCAAGAACTTTAACACCATGTAGAACACAGCCAGACCCTTAACAACGCCATGTGGAACACCGAATGAAGTTATAAATATGCGCAATGTAAAAACATGAATTTGTGCATATTTCGCGTGTTATGAAACATGATTATTGTAATGCCTACAGGCTCATATTAAATGGCAGGGGTGTTCTGGAACAGGAACAGGACATGCACACATACAAACATCCTCACATTCTGCGACTGATGTATGTTATGAACGAGGACTGAGTGCACACTCGTTGCTATGGATACGCACGTGATATTGTACGTATGATTGAATGCATGTATAAATTACGATGTAGTTGGTACCGCGATGTCATAAGCCATCAGTGGCGGCGGTTGCTTCATTCTTACTGGGGCACATATCCTTGATATTAATACATTTAGACAATCAGGCGCCTCCACCATTATTCTTTTATTTTTTTAATGGAACTAGTGCATTTTGTCAATACTTTCGCACTGTTTATTTGGTTGCCGTGTTTTTCAACGTTTTGCTATCATTTTATAAACTAACCCCTTTCATGAGAAGTTTATAATAGTTATTTACTTTACAATTTGACAAACCAAGGAATAACCCACGAGAGAAATTTTAGCTCACGAAACCGAAGGCTAAGTGTGATAATTTTATAGAGTGGGTAATTTTACTTTGCTTACCTGTAAAGTATAATGTTTAATCCAACATCTCTTAATAAATGCGAAATTTATTAAAGAAATATTATTTGACAGTGACGTATTCTTTAAATTTTCTAAATTTAAATGTTAATCGAAGTAGTTACCAAGGTGTTGTTTGTTATTATTATTTTTATAATATAAAAATGTTAACTAGTGACTTTTCTGAAAATTATACCCACTAGTCTGTTACTTTCCTTGATTAAAATCACCATATTTATAGAGCATTTATTGAGAGGTGTTGGATAAAATTTTATTTCAATAAAAATTTTTTTACAAAATTCCAAACGATCAAAGATAAAATCCAATACTTCTATCGCCTCATTGTGCAACTGTCCCATGCGTGTGATAATCTTGTCTCTATCCCACTTATTGAATAAATTTAATGGAATTAAAATATATTCCAAATACTCGTAAAGTTACACAGTCATAGGAGCGAAGTTATAACAATCACAGGTTACTTTGGAATTTGATGATATGACAGTTGAAAAAAACAATTTGTACACATATTTATTTCTCATTAAAATAAAATTTTGTATGTGTATTGAAAGTTCCTATATGACATTCTGCGAAAAGGGGTTGTAGTACTACTTGATTAAAGGTTTCGTTGCTGTATGAACAGTTGATCTAGTGTGCTGGCCCTTGTACAAATCCATCTTGTATTTGCGTCCACCTCTCTACGGTTCATTTGCAAGGTAAGGTACACGAAGTGTCGATAATACCGCCAATAGTTCCATAATGAACCGCTGGGAGCGCAAAACTCTGTAATCCACCCGGAATCTGGGTTCCGGTGGTGAATTAGTCGGGTAGCCCGGAGCGCCACGTCAATGTCTACCTTACACCAATTAGCACATACATTCTCCCTTACATGACTTAGAAACATTAGTAGTTGGCTTGATACAACTGCATTTAGTACATTAATTATACGAGTACATGACGAATTTATACAGAGAACCAATACAAACACTGGGTACTTGAAAAGTACGATGTTGAACAGATTTTAATGCAAACAAATGTGTAATTAAAACATGAATAAACTCATTGCTGTAGTACGCATCGTAATATGTCTTATATTTATCGAAATGTGGCGATTTGTAATACTTTTCAAAATACGGAAATTTCCCCAAATATGACTTAAAATTGTAATTTTTTTTTATTACATTTCTTTATAATATTCGCGCCAAGAAACCCATTGCAGCAGAGCGCATCGTCATATCTCTAATATTTTTCGAGATATGAAGATTTTTTATATTTTCCGAAGAGCAACTTTGAGGGGCTATAACTCGAAAACTATACAAGATATCGAAAAATATCTCCAGTTTTATATTTTTCGTGACATTTATAATAAATTAGTAAGTTTTGAAAATTTTGAAATTTTTTTGAATTTTTTTCAAAATTTCGATTAGAGATATCTCGACAAATATGAAAGATACAGACTTGCAGTGTTCACCAATCGATTCAGCTCGACGAAATACATAACCCCTGAAAATTTCAGAATATTCGGACAACCGGTTGAAATGTTAGAGCAAAAAGTCTGGAAATGGCCAAATCCAGGCCAAACGTCAAAGGGTACCTATTGACTTTTTGGACAAAAAACGCCATTTTGAGGCTTTTTGCTCTAACTTTCCATCCCGTAAAGCGATTTTTATGAAACTTTGCATACTTATGTATTTCGACGAGCTGAATCGATTGGTGAACACTGCAAATCTGTATCTTTAATATTTGTCGAGTTATCGCCAATCGAAATTTTGAACAAAAATACAAAAAAAATTCAAAATTTAAAAAATTTGCTAATTTGTTATATAAGGCACCAGAAACGCTAAACTGAAGAGAATTGTTAGATATCTCGTGTAGTTTTTGAATTACAGGCCCTTAAAGTTGCACTTCGAAAAATACCAAAAATCGACGTATCTCGAAAAATATTAGAGATCTGACGATGCGCTCTGCTACACTGGGTTTCTTAGCGCTTATATTATAAAGAAATGTAATAAAAAAATATTACAAATTATTCATATTTCCCGCCGTCAAAATATGTATTTCCGCAAAAATCACATCAACGATTTTTTTCGTGATTCCAATACCTTCTTCCTTCCTAGAAAAATTACATCCGGTTATGGGAATGCAGTATTCCTTTACTTGGGGTTGTGACTGTTCAGGGTTAAATTTTTATTGCAGATTCGGATTGGGAGTTAATAAAAAGTGCCCCGAAAATGTTTGGGTATGTGGCGGTTATGGCGGGAGGTGCAGCACCCACACATGTGGGCCCAGGGCTCCGGGGGGCCAAGGTAGAGCCGTCACAGGCAGGCACGCGGCATGATGCACACATTGTTAATGGCACCGCAATAAATACAGCGCACCGGGCACTGCGCGATCGCACCAGCGGCCACGATTGATTTCTCCGCCGATAAATCACACTTCTCCGCCACCACTTTGTTGTAACTGTAACACTATATCCATCAGCAACGCCAGAATGCTTCCAAACTTTTTTTGTACAACTAAAAATAAAGCTGTTATCTAAAAAGCAGCTAAATTTTATGAAGTACATTCAAATTTAAATCTATTTTAAGTACAGGATGGAGGATACTTCAACTTGAAACACTGTATCTTTTTGTATCACAGTGTTTTAAGATGCACACGTTTTTCTGAACCATTAAAGCTTAGCAAATTGCTGTCCATAATTTATAAGATACTGCGACAAAAACTGATAAAACTATAGGCTGCAATACAAGCAAAACAAACTGCAACTTTTCATATTCATACTTTTATTAAGTGTGGAATACCGCAAGGTACCATAGAAAATCCTATTAAATATGTAGCAAATTTGACGCTTAAAAATGTTGAGTAATGCACAATAACTATAAGCTACAAAAACTAAAGCATTTCTGGTATTCATAGAACTAGAAAAGGCGTTCGACAGGGTGAAAAAATAAAAACCCTAAATTAGTTAACATTATCCAAAATTTATATTAAAAGAACATGAATACAGAAAATAAGTAATATTTGAGACAAGAAAGACCTTAGACAAGAAGATGTGATGAGTTCAATTCTCTTCTCTTGTAATTGGTCTTAGGTTACAGATGTAAAAGAATTTAAATATAAGGAATAAAGCGATTCAAAAATATATGTAAATTATAGTAGTGGGAAATGAACAAACAATAGTAAACTTGACTATTAATAATGAGAAAATAGAACAAGTCAATAAGTTTCAGTTTCTGGGAACGATAATAGTAAATATTGGTAAATGACAAAAATCTTTCATGCAATGATACACAGCTTCATAGGGAAAGAAGAAATTGACGATTAAGAGACTTTTTAAAACCTACACCTTACGGTAGAAAGGTTCTTGTATACATACATATGTCACGCTATGTCCTACTCAGAAAGGTAGCACGAACCCAGAAATACAGTCAACCAACAATCAATCTCCTCCAAACATTTCTATCCTGACACACCACTTTCGCCTCGTCTACATCCATAGCAACAAACCATCGTACCCAAACACTTATTCCTCGGACGCAATCGTTCATCATTCAAGCAACACACAATCAATCATCACTTATTCCTCGGATACCCACGCAATCGTTCACCCGCATATATTAGTTTTAACTTTTAAATCTGAAGAAATGATAGATCATGAAAGACTAAAAATACCTGGGATATCATCATCAACAGGACTTTAAAGAAAAGGAACGTTAGACTGCAGGATGAATAAAAAATATTGAGCGAAATGTGTGCACTATTAAGAGACCTCACGGTAGAAGGGTATATAGATTAAAATCAACTTCAATTCAAATAAAACAAACATCAACAACTTTTCATATTCATACTATCATTAAATACGGAATACCGCAAGGTGCCATAGAAAGTCCTATTAAAAATGTAGTAAATTTGTTGGTTAAAAATGTCGAGTAATGCAAGATGAACTTGGCAGCATTGCAAGCAGTGAATTCTTTGTAATTAACGGCCCATCGCAATATGCTAAATTGCAAGCAAGAATTCAGTCGTGATCAAAGTCAGAGACCCTGCCTTGAAACGGTCGACGCAGCCTCGGAAAAACGGCCAGAGCTTCTTGTTCATTAAACTTAAAGCTTTTGACATTAAACGGCGCGCTTTATGTCTCATTTTGTATTCATTCATCACTGACTCGTTATGCGACAGTCAGTTGTTGGCCCACTCCACCCTTCCCGTGTGAGTGCCATTTATTTTCCTACGTAATGACAACGGATAAAGTTAATGGACGAACATTGTTTTGATCTGGCTTTCATCGCTTTCCACATCGCCCAAACCCTTTCACAGGTAAAATTCATCGACTGTTTGAAGTAATACTTTTTGAAAACTAAAAGCATGGTGATGGTTGCCGCAATGCCGCAGAGGTCACTGCAGATAATTCGAAAGATAAATTTGTGGAAATTAATTAGAATTCTTGATGCGTCAGAGTCTGAAAGATTTCAAGAGAACATGGCCGAATTAGTGAACCATCTTGCGCGAATCTTAATTGAATCTTAGCGACTCTAATTGTGTTTAATCCACTTTTCTATTTGGAAAATGCGATGGAATATGACGCGGTGTAGCTTAGTCTTTCAATATTTGATTTGGCAATTAGAAACGAGTAATTGTGCAGACTGCAGATAGCATATTCCATTGTATTCGGATATGAGAAGGAACGGTTATTAATTTCGTTCGCATCGCTCAACAGCTCTCAAGGAGTTTCTCTTATTGTCACCATAAATAATTAGATGCAATGGTTTACTTCATTTCGCGACATTCAGCTGTTTGTACTCTCCTCAAGAACCTTTTATAGTTTTCTAAATTAACCCTGGACAGTTACACAGAAGTCTGGAAAACCCAAGGAAAGAAATATCTACTTTTGTATAACTGGATGTAATTTTTCTAGGGATTTTATATAATAGAATATTTGTTTAGAATTATAGAAAGACGTTAAACAGTTAATAACCTTTCTGTACCATATTTTTTGCCATAATTTTACTTTTATATTTTGGACTATAAGAAACATATAGGGATTTTACATTGTATATTTAATTAGGATTATAGAAACTAAATCTATAAGGGGAGATGGCATCGAAGTTATGCGAATGCTACGCATGTGAAAAATTATATGAAAATCATTGAGTTTCTTAGACATCAGTATAACATTTCAGGGTTAAAATATTTTACGATATATTGAACCGTAACTATGTCTCTAGTGGTAACGATATTTTTACGGACTGGGCCGCAATAGTATATTTTATATATAGCTAACCTTAAGCGTACAATCAAAAATTATCTGATGTGATTACTCAACTTATTTATTTACAGAGACATACCCAAAAAAACATGATAGGTCTTCAAATCTGCTACCAATTTTGGTTGATAGATTACTACCAAAATCTCATCAACTAGTAACTTAAATATTCAAATTTAAATTGTAGTAAAACGTCACACTAAGGGAGAGAAAGTGCTCAAGTCGCCCGCTGAAATCATGTCATAAAAACTGAGTTTCTCTCCAGGTAGAGAAAAAAAAATTTGTTATGAGCACCATAATACCTCCCGCTACAGATTTCTTATTAAACAATACAGAAACATGGACCACCACTATCAAGAAACGCGCATCCTTTCATAAAATTTAGTTTTCAATTATGACACATGTCAAAAAATGTTTTGTTTCGTAATTCCTGAGATGCACAAGCAGACAGACTGACTGACAGTCAGTCAGACATGCATACATCATCAGGAAACTATTAAAATCGTATTCCAGGGACCATAAAATATGCTCATCCACTGAAAAGTCACTACCGAATTTTTAGCATGATTCCTGTACCTCTTTTACAGGATATGGTAGGAGGTAAAAATCACAATTAGAGACTGACTTTGAAAATAAATTAATGGATTGTATTCTACCCATATTACTGCAATTGACAGAAAATTTGTTTCCATAGAAAAGGCAATATTATTCACAATTAGTTAGTAATCAGATGTGCACTGATTATATTGTATTTGACCTATCCAGCAACTAAAAATATTCCTCTTAATTCGGTCGGGTTTGAAATGAATTATGTAATAAATGAAGTAGCACAGGGGGAAATATTGTCCTGAAAATCCTTTCAGAATTGGTTTTATTCCGGTGGAGAGGTTTGCAAGTGGCATGTGGAAATTAGCTTTTTGATACGTGTGTAGGAGGTGAAATTACGCGTCTTTTATGTGTTTCAATTCTAAATTAGCATGACACGAAACTGCGCAAGGGTTGAGCCTATTCATTAAATAAATGTTTCGTTTAACTACAACGAAGTGTACACTCAAAGTCAAAAGCTCTCGCAAGACCTTCGTCAAATTCTATTCCGCCTAACCCATATTACATTTACTGGACGTTTTGATAATTAATTTGGAGAAAACAAACAAATACTTTATTGATAGTTTACCGGCTTTGAATTTCAGTGACGTTAATTATGATTTTGTTTGTGCAGACAGCACAGGTGTACCAACCGTTCTTCGGAGGTGCCAACCGCTGTCATTATAAAATCGTTAGATAATTCAGCAAACGACATTCGCAGCTTCTGCCTGAAATTATATGTCTCGTACCTACATATCATGACAGCTTTAAACGCTATATAGAACCGTCTGCTACTAAATTTGTCCTTCATTCAACAACAATAAGAAGAAACGTGAACAGCTGCTACATACTTGAAATAAGCACAGACATTATTACCCTTACAGCAATCGTTTACAATTTGCAATCTCACATGATTTAGATTTTGTAAAACTATCAAATTCATTACACGATTAAAATTGATACATCCGATTTGCCGGTAAAGTTACAGAAAGCAATTTTCTAATAAATATAAATATATATATATATATATATATATATATATATATATATATATATATAATATAATATAATATAATAAATATTTGATAACTGTAATACTCTCTTTGATATCAGAAATTGATGAGTACTCATATTAAGAAATAAATGTGATGTAAATTAAAAAAGAAAACGGTTTTCTATACAAGATTGAAATGTGTCAAAAGAATACTCATAAGAAAAGCTAAGGAAATTTATCAGTGAATCAGAATGAAGGCTATGAATTGAACAAGATATGTTTATAAATTTCAGACACATTGAGTTTCAATTAAAATTTTAAAGAACTGAAACCATACATCTTTTATTTATTTCTGTAAGTTCTGAAAGCTTTTCTAGTTTATTAATATTTATGTTTGTCTTGTGGTTGTCTATTTGTAAGAAGTAACAATTTCTTTTTCTCTTCCTCTTGAATTAACTTGATAAAAACAAATGCAGAATGACTAACGGACTATCCAATCAGTGACTAAACATCCTTGTACAAAATGAAAGGGTGGGCGTGAAAGAAACCTTAGTAAACGCATATTATATACTAACACAACGGAATAATATCAAATTACTAAAATAGAGCCAAGCATAAACATACAATAGGTTTCACGGTGGGTTCTATTCGAACCCCTCGTTAAATTAGGCCGGTCCAATGCGGTTCAGGCATCTTACCTTCTAAATATAAACATATCAAATTTCAAAATTAATATTGTTTACGATAAACATGAGAATTAATACCTCCCAATGATGTTGATTCAATTTTAGAGGAAATAATAATAGCACGCTAACTCAATTGTGGTAGGATGTTTCTAGTAGACTCTAAGAGATCCTGTTACAGTGTAATTAGTGAATAATTAAACAATGAACACAGCACAATTTACAGTACAAGATCGGTAAAATCAAAAGTAGTGTAGCAAATGTAAAGCACGCGAATCGTGTGATCTGCAATTGTAATTGGCTCAGGTGAATTCAGTTCGTCCTCATTTTCGTATCGACATCTGTAGAGTTTCAAAGCCCGAATTGTCACACTCAAACGTGATAATGTTACTTATAGTTTATTATACGATGTGACGTTATTGTTAAAAGTAGTGTGGTGGAAATAACAGAAAAGATAATAGGAATACCTATCATATATGAGCAATATTAGAAACGTGCAAGTATGTAGAATCCTTCAAGATTAAAAACCTTCAGAAAAATATTTCATAATAAATGCTTTCAGCTTTATATTTTTTTCAGACTTTAATTTGATTTGATGTACTTGGGTAGGTAGATCAATTTTGTAAGATATTTCATTAAAAATCTTCTTTGCAGGGGTTGAATAATTAGATATAATAAGGAAACTCATTCAATATTTTCTTATAATATATTTTTCATGTACCGGGAAATTTAATTGAACCTTCCAGCAAAATACTTTTTTAAATAATTATGGTAAATATCCTTATTATAAATTTAATAGGTCCTACAAATGAAAAACATAAGAATTTAAGTCCAGGAAACATATAATCATTACCTAATTTATACAGTAATGCCGTGAGTTTCATTTATTTTTCTGCCGTGGATACCAGCTATATATCCAGGATGTTTAGAAAAGTAGCGAAAAGCTTCAAGTATAACGATTCTCTGATTAATTCTGAGTCGATAATCCTAATGCAAAAAAATGTACGGCCCTGCGTAAAGGCACACAAACCCATCTATCTTTTAAATGTACGATTAGAATTAACCGATTTTTTTATGGAATATCATTGTTTACATTCAAGAAGAAATTTATTACATATGACAACATTTCACAATATAGTTTATTATACATTAAAGGATAGAAGTGTGTGATTTTTTTCCTGCGGAGTAAATTGAAGCACGAGACGTAGGCGAGGGCTACAATACGACAAGGGAATAAATACACTTCTCTCCTGCGGTGTATAAACTATTTTTTTCACGACCCCTATATTTATGATGGTTTTTATGTATTTAAAAATTATTTAAATTGTAATATAATTTATAATAGTACCCTTGGATTTGTTTAATTTAATTCATTTTTCACATTATTTCAGCACTTTTCCTCACGATGGGAGAGAGTGCACAAATCACCCGTAGATATGAATTGGCAGTTTCTGTCATGATTTGGGTATCATAGAAAATGGACTGTCTTCCAGTCGTGAATGAAGAACAAATGAAAAATAAAGTGTCAAATTTTGACTTTTAACATTCGTACTAATTTACTTAGTTACATATGATGACTGCTTGATTACTTGATTCGGAGTTACAAAACCTACATTTCTTTTAAGTAACTCGTGTGGCTTTAAAGATGGCAGAACAATTTTTTTGAATTCGGATTATCGACTCAAAATTAACCACAGGATCTTTCTACTTGAAGCTTGTCACCACTTTTGCGATCATCCTATAACATATTAACGAACTGTTCCAAATAAAATTCAAAATAATTTGTCTACAAAGTTCTTCATTAGTAAACATCTATAAATGATATTGTCTAATTCATATAAGAGTGACAACTTATGTTGTGCTATATAATCTGGTATCCATAATACTACCCAATGCATTTATGACAGAAAGTTAAATGTTGCATCTTAGCTAAAACTTTTGCTGTTAAATCTTTGTAACAAAAATCCCAACAAATGTTCCTAATTTTTGAATAGCTTGTTCGGATGAAAATAGTAAAATGTGGTCAAAGCCTTGCCATAACTCGAGTTGTCCCTAATGTCATGACCTCATAATAAATATTCGAAAAGATATAAAATAGCGTACCAATAACTTAGCGATTATAAGCTCTTAACTCGCTCTTGAAACCGGTAAAATATTGCGAGATAAACATTAAAACCGTGGTACTTACACGCATAAATAAATACTCACAACGAGGCAAATGAAAAATGGCTGCTTCTCCAACGATAAAGATGAAATTTATATTAAACATTCTTGTACCCGCGCTCAAGTATGTGAGCTATGCGCACAAGATTCGCAGTGCCAACCACAGACTCGCGTTCGCGAATCCAAGAATCGACTGTTCTCTCACAGGAGAGAGCCTCTCTCTCTCTAATATCGAGGAAGGAAATCTCTTTGTTGTACTGTATTTGATAGTATTGGAATTTTATTGTATCCCTAATTAGATAAAAGAATTTTTAAACATACATTTCTCTTGGGATTGAATTTATTGCCAGAATGTTACTAAAGCGACAGGACTACAATAATTCTTTTTCTTCTTCTTCCTCAAGGATTAGGCGTTTGCCTATTCAAGTTTTTCTGGGGTTTTCACATCTCTTTCTTCTTTTGGTTTGTAATGTATATCCCACTCAACGAGGTAGCACGAACCCAAAAACACAGTCAACCAACAATCAATCTCCTCCAAATATTCAACCATTTTCACACATGCTCGTCTGGAATCATTCGTTCACGCAACAAACCATCAATCATACCCAACCACTGATTCCTCGGATGCCCACGCAATCACCACCTTTCAACTGACTCACTCCCTCTTTCTTAGCAACTTTCTTCTCAGTCTCACTCTCACCATACACACTCCTCTCAAACATTTCATTTTCACAGCAGTTATACTTCGTTCATACTTCTTCATTCGCACTCAACATTCAGAACCATACATCAATGTTGGCATTAATTATTTTTCATTCATTCGGTCTTGTTGTTCGTTTCGCTTTAATGCGAATCTAAGCATGGCGCATTTCTCCCCGTGGTTTTCCTTCCTCTCTTGATTCTCTTGAGTCCACCGTGTGCCTCGTTTCCTGATTGGGTCGGCCTTGAAGCATTCGAAAGATTTAATTTGTTGCGGCATTCTGTTCTTTTAACCAGGTTGTTTAGGCCCACTTCTTTAATGTCCTGTTTCACTTCTACATACCATATTGGCTTCCTTTTAAGTTTCTTCCAGAAGGAATAAATAGATATAAATAAAACTCTAGGCTTTCAGCCAATCTTCTTCAGGAAGATGTGTGTAGCGTCGAAACCGGTCGAGGAAGTATTTAATAAAATATTTTATTTAGATCTATGATACTGAACAGTTCTGTTCAACATCTTCTAAAATAATGTTGGCGAAGAACTCCTCAAACTTCTCGGCGTGACTGTACCATGCCTTAACGAACTCCGCATCAAGGCATGCGAATGCGCGAGGTTAACAACGACGCAACAAGATTCGCGGAGACAGGGGAGATTCTCTTGCACTCGGGTCGCGTTGCAGCGATGCTGTTGCTCCTCGGGGTCAGCTCCACGTGCACGGGGTCACGGGTGACCCGCACGCACCGCACAATATGCAGCCGAGATGCATGCGGCAAGATGCGCTGACCTAACGGAACGTATGCTCGCTCGTTGATTACGGGGAATTAAATGTATGTTAATTGTGGGTTTGTTTAACTTGCGATTTTTAATTAAATTTAAAGGTTAAGTGAATTATTGCCGCAGATGTTTCGGCAGGAATATTGTTTCTCATAATTTTGTTTTGTTCTGTACATTCATCAGAGCAGATCTCGGTACATGGTATTATATGAAATATTACTGCCTTTATTATTTTAAATTACATATACTCATATTGTCAAGATCCCTTTTATAATGGTGTGTTAGTGCCTACATTGATGTATGATTCTGAATGGTCGGTGCGAATGGAAAAGCTTGAACGATGTATAATTGCTGTAGAAATGAGATATTTGAGAGGAATGTGTGGGTATACGAAACATGATCGTACCCGGAATACATTGGAGTATTGTGAGTGTGAGACTGAGAAGAATGTTGTTAAGAAAGTGGGAGTGAATCAGTTGATCGTATAAAACTAATATAAGCGGGTAATATTGAAGGTGAATGATTGCGTGGACGTCCAAGGAATAAGTGGTTGTGTATAATTGATGGTTTGTTACAATATATGTGTACTAAGCGAAAGTGGAGTTTCAGGATAAGAATGTTTGAAGGAGATTGATTGTTGATTGTATTTCTGGGTTCGTGCTACCCCATTGAGTAGATTATACCGTGCAGTTATCCATATATGTAAGAACATTTCTACCGTAAGGTATATGTTGTAAAAAGTCTCATAATCGTCAATTTCGTTTACTTTACATACTTTAGTGTAACGTTCCTCTTCCTCTTGTTGATGATGATATCCCAGGTATCTTTTGGTCTTCCGCCATTCCTCATTTCCTTCACTTTTATTATTCATTCATTCATTCTTATCATATGACCCCAACGTGCTAATTGTCTTGTTTCTATCAAATCTGTTGCAAAGATTATTATTCCGTTCCTTATTCTGTCCAACAATTTTGCTTCTCATTCTTTGAGACAGTACCCATGACTCTCCAGTTTCTACTATATGTCAATATATACTTTAGTTTTCGTACTGATTTTTTCTCTATGAAACTGTGTTTCATTGCATGAAAGGTACTTGTCGTTTTATGTCCTGTTTTCCATTATTTTCTATTATTAAAGATATTGAGACTTATTGATTTGTTCTGTTTTTTATTATTAATAGTCAAGTTTTCTATTATTTGTTCATTTCTTTTTTGTTTTAATATCATTATTTAATATGAAGAGATGAATGAAAAGGTTCGGGGTGAAAAATAATGTATTACAAATGAAATTGCGAGAACATTGTCCGCTGGGATCGTTCCACAAGGATGAAATCTCGAATCCTCGATGAAATCACAAGGCGAAGTTCGTTTGATTAGTTCCATGTAAGAGGAGCATTAAAGGGCTCATAAAGTGCGCCGAGATTTTATTTTTCGGGCGTAAGGGCTTTAGTGTCGATGTAAAGTTACACGGTTTTATGACAGAGCTGCGCTGTGCTCACCCTTAGATAAGACGGAGATTTTTTTATATCTCCAGCACTTTGCCGAATGTAAATTCCTTCATCTTAAACGTGCAATGTTAACTGCTAGTGTTGAATTAATTTTATGCCTTTCAATTTCGTACCTAATTACTGTAAGGTTTTCTCAGTACTCTATTGGAGCATATTCAGTTTTATTGCTTCGATACATTTGGAAATGAAATTTTTCTGATGATCGCCCGTATAAGGATCATAATATAATCTAATATCCAGATCGGTACAATATTAACTTAGAAACTACCAAGCTATCGGGCACAGGCTAGTAGTTTCAACAAGGACTTACACCTGGTGGGCAACAATCATAGTATAAGTGACCATTTAAAGTAGAAATTAAGATATCGTGTGTTGTGGTTTCACAATCCCGAAATGGCATATAATAATCTATTACCGGTAATTTTTTTCTTCAATATATATATAGGTTATACATCGCTGCCAATCACTTTAAAAAAGAATTCCCGTTAAAAATATGTATATTTGGGTAGTATGTCTTCAAGGGATGAACGTATTGACTAGAAAATTGAAACACGGGTGTCTGCAAGGTGCAAGGTATTGGATGCTCTGGGTACATTTGTTCGAAACCCGAATGTATTTAGTGATGCTCCATTCAGTGTTTACAATGGTATGTTAGTGTCTACGATCTATATTGATGTATGGTTCTGAATGTTGGGTGTGGATGAAGAAGCATGAACGACGTATAACTGCTGTGGAAACGAGGTATTTGAGAGGAGAGGATCGTCTTTGGAATACGTTGGTGATTGTGAGATTAAGAAGAATGTTGTTAAGAAAGTGGGAGTGAAGTGATTTGACCATCTCGAGCGAAGGTTGGTGAAACTAATATACAGGTGAGATTGAGGGTGAACGATTTTGTGGGCATCCGTGGAATAACTGATTAGGTATGATGAATGTAGACAAGGAGAAATGATAGGAATGTTTGGAGGAGATTGTTGTCTGGTTGATTGGGTCCTTCTACTCCAGTGTGGGATATAGCGTGATGCTATGTATCAACTTCTTAAAAATGGGCGGGTATAGGGATCTATTCTATATTTTAACCAGTGATATCATACGTTACTGAAATAAAATTGATAATTTCATTTGACACATATATTTTTATTGGATAAAATTTTTAACTGGCAGTTAAAAATTAACAGATAACTTAGAGAATAGGCCTCATAGTATGGCATCTCAGATACATATATACATATATTTTCAATAATTTAAAAAGTAAACCCAATGATCTATGGATCATGATACCTTCTGTACGAAAATGTTTGAAAGTTGATATTTATTTTAGTTTATTACCAAAATAAGAACAAGAAAACTAGAAAAATCTTTGAAGAAATGTAAGGAAACCCTCGGAAAATAATTGGGGTGATATCCTCAGCAAATATTTCCCGGTTCGCGCGGTTATCGATAGGTATAGAAGTAACACCCCTCCCAGTTCAGGCAGTCGTCAATTGTTCAGGCGGAAGTATTTCCTTTGTTTGCGCGCGTTGCGTCTGACAGGCGCGTATAAGAATCGCGCACGACTCGTCATCATAGCCTACTCTGACCGCAAAAGGAAAACTCTCGTCAAATTTCACGAAAAACCTGTCCGCGTTCGATTCGCTCGACTCATTTTTTACCCGCGTCTGTCAAAAACAATACCGTGTTGTTTGTACGTTTCCTGAAAGAATTTTGTTGTTAGTTTCTAAATGACCGATGTTTTAGTGAATTTGTGAATTGGCGAATAGGATTTGAGTCGTCTTTATTCAGGATTTCTTTCCTCAACGCGGAGTGCGCTGTGCAGGACTCGCAGGAATCGATTTCGTATGCGCGAAGCGTGACGAGCACGTGAGCGTGGCGTCACGCGAACTAGACGTGCTCCAGTTCGCCCGTTCTTTAGTTCCGACGCCATTGGGACTTAATCCGGCCCTGGACGTGCACGAATCGCGACGAAGGATGAATTGGGTTTAGCGGAGGCAAAAAGAATGCTAAAGAAATTCTACCTCTTTCGCCTGTAAATTTTAAGTGTAAATAAAATAAGTAAATGTATCATAATACAAGTGTGCGAGTTGTAGTCGGCGGAGAGGATTACAGAGTAATCAGAAATTGATTAGAACAGATTGGAGAACGTCTCGAAGCCAAGCACACTAAATAAAGAAGTATTTACTAACAAGTCTGAGGACTAAACTTGTTTAAAGTTTTAAGACCAGTATTGCTTCTCCATTTTGTAGCGTAGGTGCTTGCTCGAAATAAATAAAACTTTGTTTGTTGAAACTAGGAAAACACCAGTAATCTTCTACCCATTTACGGTGCAGTAAAACGTGTGTAAAATGCAAATATCCATTTACAATTTTATTTCTCTTTTAAAATTAAATTAAAAACGTTTGCTAAACCAGAAAAAATTGCACCTCATTTTGTTTGGTTAGGAAGTTTCTAAAGAAAAATATACAGAGTCTAAATCTCGATACGCTACAAATTTGTCCTGATTTGGAGCAAGGATAACCGCCTGCCGGAAGATAAATCGTCCTGGCGAGTTTTTGTGGGTGATTTTAATTAAATACAAGAGATTCATCTACAAGATTCCACCCCGCAGTCACTTAAATTTGTTTCCTCGATCTGTTTACATCCGAGCTTCCAGATCGATATCGACCTCGCTGTCTGTGATTAGTTCACACGAACGGAAATATTAAAGGAAAGTGCTGCAGAAATAAAAGACGAACTTCGCGGAGTTCAGTTGTCGCCGAAATGCACTTCACCCCCGGCTACATAAAGTGCAGAGTTGGTTTTGGCAAATGATTTCGCTGACTTCACAGTTTGCGAACCCATAAATCTAAAAGGAATTGATTTCCTCGGATTCTAGCGACACACATATTCCCATCATTCCAAATAAAATAAATACTACATGAATTAATAAACCATCCTTCACTATTCCACAAGGTATAGTTATTTGTATCATTAGTCCAGAAACTGCACTTTTACGAGTGTGAGTATATTTTGACAGGGTGAGGAAATTACTAATTTAAATACTAGCATTATTGGCTAAACCGTAGTTTACGGCCACAAGAGAAGTTAGCTGCAGGTCCTAGTTTCTTTAGCCGGTCATAGTTAAAGAAAAACAATTTAAAAAAGCAAGAAACTCAGATTTATTTTAGTTTTGAGGTTGAATAAACACGAATTTGTTCAACAGCATTTAGAGAATGCAAATTTACTAGGTTTTTGTTGTTTGACTTGCATCACCACAAACTGTCATAACTACCAAACATCATTGGCGATCCGTAGCTAACTTCTAACTACGGTTGTAAAAATATTCAAACACAATGGCTTAAAATTATCTTATCAGAAAAGCCAATACTTTATTTTATTTTAAAGTTATAAACATCTACAAAAACACCCGTTAATGGGGTCTTTCACCATTTTTTTAATGAAACTTTATCTATATTGAAGACTATCTACACTTTTAAAAAGTCTTAATTGTTATTCATTAAGCTACAATGATTTTTTTAAAATGTTTATGACGTTACAGTAGAGGTGTTGCTGGATTTGAAACAGTAGAGATTGTAAATAATTGTAGTCATATATTTTTTTACTTATTTTATTATTATTATTACAATAAAATAGAACATTTATGTAACAAAAATTATTTAAATATCTACTGTTTTAGATTCAGCAACACCTCTACTATGACGTCACAATATTTTTTTAAAAATCATTGTGGCTTAATGAATAACAATTAAGACTTTTTAAAAGTGTAGATAGTCTTCAATATAGATAAAGTTTCATAAAAAAAATAGTGAAAGACCCCATTACTTATATTTGAGCTTACATCCTCCAAGTACTCAAACACTGAACAAAACCAACACAAAATTAACAACCAATTGATGCCAACCCTAATCTTATAAAACTCCCTAGTTTCTTGCCAGTCTAGGCTTGAAACCCAGAAGTTTCTTTACGATTTTGAGATATGCAAAACTAATATTTTTAAACTATTTTCAATCATACCCAATACTCCCGCTAGTCTAGCTAAACTCCTGGTGTGTTTATCATATCGTCTCTCACACCTCGCACGTTCACAGACGTCAGGAAACAGAAATCCGTGTTTACGTCAACTTGCTGCAGAGATATCTGTCTCGGATCAGCACCGCGTCGCAGTCGTGTCACACGCCCTGGAAGAGTGTTTACGACATCCGAGATAATTTCCGAAATTACTGACGTGTGACAATGAGATAAAAACATACAACTCGCGCGAATATTCTTCAATGATTTCCATCGCGGAGATAACTTTAACAGGAACATGATTTTGTGATTTTATTAGCTGACGGTGAAGTTTGGATACTGCCAACACTTTTAAATTATTAAGAACTTTGTTGCGTTGTTAATAAGTATGTACTAGAAGAAGACTGGAACTTCGCCTGCCACGGCTACCATTAAGAAGATATATAAATATGGAACAAATCTTAAAATAATTATAAACAAGTCATACGTGTTCAGTTGGTTTTATTTGTATAAGAAAGTAGTGTGGTGCCTACACCAGATTTTGTTTGTTTCTTTTAACAAAACTGAATTATATGTTTAATAAACTAATTTTAGTTGCTATGAGAACAAACAAATAACAGAAACTATAATTATTAATCATTCAATACAGATTCACACACCGATAGAAAAATTTGACTTAAAATTGTAATATTTTTTTATTACATTTCTTTATAATATAAGCGCTAAGAAACCCATTGCAGCAGAGCGCATCGTCAGATCTCTAATATTTTTCGAGATACGTCGATTTTTGGTATTTTTTGAAGTGCAAATTTAAGGGCCTGTAATTCAAAAACTAAACCAGATATCTAAAAATTCTCTTCAGTTTAGCGTTTCTGGTGCCTTATATAATAAATTAGCAAATTTTTAAAATTTTGAAATTTTTTTGTATTTTTGTTCAAAATTTCGATCGGCGATAACTCGACAAATATTAAAGATACAGATTTGCAGTGTTCACCAATCGATTCAGCTCGTCGAAATACATAAGTATGCAAAGTTTCATAAAAATCGCTCTACGGGATGGAAAGTTAGAGCAAAAAGCCTTAAAATGGCGTTTTTTGTCCAAAAAGTCAATAGGTACCCCTTGACGTTTGGCCTGGATTTGGCCATTTCCAGACTTTTTGCTCTAACATTTCAACCGGTTGTCCGAATTTTCTGAAATTTTCAGGGTTTATGTATTTCGTTGAGCTGAATCGATTGGTGTACACTGCAAGTCTGTATCTTTCATATTTCTCGAGATATCACCAATCGAAATTTTGAAAAAAAATTCAAAAAAATTCAAAATTTTCAAAATTTACTAATTTATTATAAATGGCACGAAAAACACAAAACTGGAGATATTTTTCGATATCTTGTATAGTTTTCGAGTTACAGCCCCTCAAAGTTGCTCTTTGAAAAATATAAAAAATCGTCATATCTCGAAAAATATTAGAGATATGACGATGCGCTCTGCTGCAATGGGTTTCCTGGCGAGAATATTATAAAGAAATGTAATAAAAAAAATTTACAATTTTAAGTCATATTTGGGGAAATTTTGAAAAATATTACAATTCGCCATATTTCGATAAATATAAGACTTATTACAATGCGTACTACAGCAATGAGATTATTCATGTTTAAATTATACATAAGTAATAAATTTCAAGTTAAATTTGGAGGAGTATTTAATTTATTTTCTAGTAAAAATTTATTTGTATAAGAAAAATCAGATTTTTTGAATAACTTTCAAACCCAATCAATTTGGGTCAGGCTGTGTGTACTTATTTTAATAATGAATGTTTAGAATAATTCGTGGGGAGAATGCAGTAGCATCGCGTGCTTCTCATTTCTGTCGAATAATAAATCAACAAAGCTGTCGAATAAAAACTTTAATTAAAAATCACAATTTCAAATAATTCCGCGGACGGAATTCTCTATCAATTCCGCGAATCGTTGGGAGAAAAACTGACATTAAAATAGTCCCCAGCATTGTGTTATCATGGCCGCTCAGTCGGCTATAACTCAGCATTGACACAAACGTCATCGGAGACGAAACAATAAGGTGCTTTCCGCGGAATAAATAAAAACAATGCCTTTTTGGACTTGTCGACTGCTTCGTGCTCTTTGTTTGTCTTGCGCTTCTTTTATTTGCGCCATTCATCATCTTATTTGTATTCACCGACCGGTTTGACGCACGAGCAGAAAAACCATCGTTCGTAACGTAAATTATTCTTCATTTCATTTACAACGAATCTATATTCTTCTAACCTGATTATTTATTTATATTATTTAATCATGTTCTCTGGGAAATTATAGTTAATTAACCCAATAATGAAGTAATACTGAGTTAACTGGTAACCTCCTCAAGTCTAAATTCACGCAAACCATTACTCAATTACCAGGTTTATTCGTCGGAACATGAAGGTAGCTGCTTCTGCTTCCCTCACACGCAGTTGATCCCTCACAGGAGTAAGTTAATCGCAAGCTGTGTCGGCCCCCCTTGCCGCCCCTTGGGGTGCTTACCCCTCGCCGTCCCTTAAGAGGAGAGATTTTAGTTTCAATCGTTAGTTAGGCATGTGAGCAGTGTTCAAAGCGAGAAGTGACTGTGTAGCTACAGCCGACGGTTTTAAGCTCCGTTTACACTGTTTGTTTGAAGGAAGGGTTTGGGTGGCATTGTTACTGTAGGTGTAATGTGCCTTGCGGTTCTACTCCAGCGGTACTTAACCCTCTGCTACCCTACATTATGTAATATCAACCTGATTTTTTAATTGGGGTTAATGAGATCATCCATGAATATCATCTTGAAGAAATAACATACCTTTTAATAAGATAGTAAATGATGTAAAACGAATTACATGCTTTGAATTTATCAACAGATAGCAATAGTTAATTTTTTAACTGAACTAAATATTCGAAATAGGCTTTCCGCCAAACAATAGAGAAAAGTAACCAAATGTGGAATAGGATCCTAATATGAAATACCGCCCTTTTCCTCAGATGGTTAAGGGCTATTTGTCTTTGTTGTATACGGTTTCTACATAGCAACTGCTCAACAAACGTTTAGCAATATTTATCAATTTATGAGCTAAACACTTATGTCTTGTGTTTAATGGATTTATTAATCAAATAATTGCTCATTTGGATGGGCCATCAATATATGTGTCCAACAACAATACTTCATACTTCATAAATCCCTAAATTGTTGGTGCGATGACCTGGAATGAGCGCCATCTTCATCACAAACAAAATAAGAATAGATTTATCAACATGCCACATAGATACAATTTTTGAACCCTGTTAAATTAACTTCATGGATTGAAACTTACTACTTTCATATTTTTTCCGGTTAGTCCAACCCCTAACCTAACTTTTAAGCACATTCGAACTTCAATTGTTTTATAAATAAATATTTTATAGCAAGAAATCTGAAACATGGTAAAAATACTGAAAATAATTTTTTTTTCCAGCAAGTCACATAAATATAATTTTTGGACCCTGTTAATTTAACTGCCTGGTGTGAAACTTACTACTGTCATATGTTTTCCAGTTAGCCCACCCCTTAACCTAACTTTTAAACTCATTCGCACTTCAATTGTTTTATAAATAAATATTTTATAGCAAGAAATCTGAAACATGGTAAAAATACTGAAAATAATTTTTTTTTCCAGCAAGTCACATAAATATAATTTTTGGACCCTGTTAATTGAACTGCCTGGTGTGAAACTTACTACTGTCATATGTTTTCCAGTTAGCCCATCCCTTAACCTAACTTTTAAGCTCATTCGCACTTCAATTGTTTTATAAATAAATATTTTATAGCATAGAAAAGACTCGTTTTTCGTTTACGTAAAAGATTACTAGTGCACGTTCCAGTATTACTATATTTCAGTGATTGCGAGGCATTCTGCTCTGAGTAGTATTTGATTTCAATGCGCGCATTCGTTTAAATGTTTAGCGATCCTCAATTTAATTTTATCTTTCCTTTACATCTACATTACATGCATAACGGAATATGAATGCAAAAGTAATCTCATTCCCTATAAAAATATTTTATGTTTTATATCGCAGCAAGATAAAAGCTAACTGCATTAAAATCCTGCAAGTGATCCTTCTCAGGCTGGGTAGTAATAGGAGATTCAATAATGCGCAGATAGTTTGTAGCAATTTGTATCAAAATACCCAATCAACAAATTTACTGAACAGCAAGGAGAATTCTGCAGCATTCCGTTTCTTCTTCATCATTATAAACTCAAATTGCGAATATTCAAAGCGCTCGTTTGTAAAAGTACTTGAGCGGCTTGTGACGTCACTCCTTGACACTGTTTGACGTGCTTTTCCCCCCTCCCCTCGCGGCGAGAGTTTCAAGTACCGCGTCGCTTAGACCACGCGGTATTTGTTTGATAATGAAACAATTCCGTGTGAAAGGTGACGCCTCGACAATTACCAACTCGAGAGCTTTGAGACGCCGTTCCCCCCCTCACCCCGCTTGTTCATCCCCCGTGGAATTTGTTGAGGGGTTCTTTTCGTGCAACTTCGTCGTCAAAGCCTACGTGATACATATGCGGGTGTTATGAAACGACTCATCCGCGGAAATACGTATTTTGTTTTATCTCTCTTCAAAGCTCTCCCGGAAGGAAGGACTAAGAATTGTAACTTCCAGTTATTTTACATTAATTAAACATTTAAGAGCAAATATCACATGTCAAAAGTAACTGACCTGCTCTTTACCTAACAATGGTGGCACAAACTCTACGACAGGTTTGTAATGAAATACATAGAAACGGTGTCATGTGATAGTGAGCCGTGAATTAATGTTGTAAAACAGATACCGTATCGCGCTTACAAAGAGAGAGTGTAATTGTAATCTTCCTTCAACATGAACGGAGATATGAAGAGCCCTCTGTTATTTGATATAAGAGCTATATTTTTTTAGACTTTATTATTAATTTTACAGATTATTTACACACTTTTCCCAGTTGACAAGAATTATCTATGTGCATATCTTTGAAATAACTCTGAGGATTTAAGACAGTATTCATGTCCATACAGAATTATCAGAAGTTATACACTATAACCCATACACAGGTACCAGCGCTGCATGAAAAACTGACATACGTTCTCGCTGGTGGAATGATATTATAATTTTTTTGCAAAATGCAAGTGAATGTTAGATGCGTACACATGTTCGATGACGCATCCAAACTTCTTGAAATCTAATTATAACATAATGTTAATATTATAAAATATTTATCCATATAAATACAATAACATTGTATAGCGCTAAAACCGAGAAAACACTTCTTTAAAAACACTCAAAAACAGAGGTCGTGGTACCAGTCAATATCACAAACACTAAACGAGATATCAACAATTCAAGAACATGTGGTGACAGAGGAGGTAATGCGCAAAGCAATACTACCAACCACCAATTCAAAATGTAGAAATATTTGATAAAAATTTTGTTGAAAATAAAATCCGGAAATGGGTCAAATAGTCACGCAATATTTCTTCACACCTTGACATTTCCTATCTGTTATCTCCCTCACACTTAGGGGTGATAATTATAGGTGGAACAAGGATGGATAAGAGAGCCGGAAGTGGACATCGCGTCGCGAAACCGGCGCCACTACCGGGTAAATATTTAATTAGAATTATTAACGGCCGTATAAATCATTGCTGGACAGACATGCGCATAATTAAATTAAGCTGTTTTGTGCGATATGAAAGAGGGAGATGGATACGCGCTCCCTCTTTTTCCTTCTCATTATAGAAGTGTACAACTGCATTGATTTAATTGTGCTAAATCGCAAAATAAAAACAGCGAAATACGTCCGAGTAGAATGACAGAAACATCTTTTCGATAAAGGCTTCCCTTATACGAGAGAAGCTGAAGAAGAGATATAAGTAAATAAACACTCATATGGACAAAATTGAATTACTCCGTTTTGTAGTGTTTGTCCCTAATGTTAACCGTGCAAAGTAATTGTTTAACAATGTATTGACCGGCTCCCGAAAACGTAGGGTTTATTTACGGGAAATTGAAAGGAAATGGAAGAAGATTTCGTTAGCAGGATTTCCTTTGCTGCCTCTTTCCATGGAAAGCTTTTAGGAAAATGCGCCTCTTATACGCTACTGTATTTTAACACAATAAATAATTCAGAGACGTATTACAGAAAATATTTTTTGTTATTAACTTAATCGTTTACAGTAACTTGAAAAAAATCATTTAATTCCAGTAACATTATAGTGACTGTTTTTTCACTACTATCCTATAAAAACATGTCATTATTGAGTTTTTTTAAGCGTATATAATATTGAAATTTTGGTACTATATATACGATAAAGAACCATATAAAATTCGTTAGAAAGGATACAAGAGTGAAATAGTATATTATGATACAAGTGTATAAGTAAGCTTTTAAAGCACGTATAATGCAAAGCGGAATGTTTTTAACTTCGCTAGTGCTTTAAAAGCACTTTTACACGTGTGTCAAACGCTATTTTTTATTATACCTGCATCACATTCTGGAAAATAATTTTATTTTGATTCATTTCATAATTTTGCGCGTGTGACGTTTGACGTATATCGTTTATATAGAAATTGGTTAGCATTTCCTATTTACTTTACTATGTAGATTCGTTTTTTTACAATTTTTCATGACAGTTTTGACAGATATTAATAGTAATTATTTTTTTCTATTTCACGTACACAAAGTCAATTTTGTGACACTGTTTTTCTCAAGAACAATGCTACAAAATTAAATTTTGTGCAATTGTTTTTGGGGAATTTATTATTTGTAAAATTAAGAGTCTGTCAAACTTGGAGCTGTCATGCATACGTAAAATTATTGAATCGGAGCCCCTGCGTCGGGGTTGCGGCCTGGGACCCGATAGGCCCCGCGGGCAAAGCCCCTTGGTGACCAGTGGTATATTAATCATACCGTACAATTTTTTTTTATTTTTATTTTTTGAATTTATGAACGTGAAATAGGAAAAGTAGTACGAACAACTCGTGTTACAATGCCTAATTGTAACACTAGTTGTTCAATATACTATTGTTGTGCTTAGTAACTTTTAAACGGTATAACAAAAATAGTATTATATGAATCATGGTTGAGAAAATCAATGTTGACCAAGCGCTGGGTCAATAATGATCATCTTTTCAACCTTTGCTTATAATATACTATCATTAACATTCTGTACATAATTCAAATTATTGTATATAATTCTTCTTCGGAAAAACAAATGAATAACACAATAAATCGTTTACCTTTGGTCAAATTGGACGAAAGGCTCTGGGAAGATTAAATGGCATCGTTGACGAATCCCACTTACCTGCAAAAAAAAACAGTTACACAATTAAGCAACATCAACATCCTACATAGAACGAATAATTTATTTAGTAATCCTAAGATGATTCAACGTCTTACAGACGCCATGGCCTTGGCGAGGGCCTTGGAAACGATCCGTTACAAATGAACATACATACACAAACAGTTGAAGCAGACCGAAACGTTTATAAATCAAATTACTAAAACTGGGAGAGCGCTAAATGTCTATGATTACATCGAGAACGAAACTATGTTTAGCCCGGTGATTGCAAACTTACATTAGCTATTACACATGAACCAACGCCAGTAATTACATTACCAGCACGAGTGGAGAGAATCTGAATCGGACTCTATTAAAAGGAATTTTTATTTAACAACTTGTGAAGCTAGGCAGACACCTAACAAGAGGTGTATGAAATAATTCACTAAGTATCAAGAACGGTAAGGCAATATTTGAAGAATGGGCGCAGCGAAGGCTCCGATTTTGTCTGGCTTCATATCATACGAAGGAAAATTGTTTAATTTACCATATTTATATCTTAAATGCTATCAATTTTGCCTCTCGCACATACATATATGTAAGTGAGTTATTATGTTTATGTTTCGAATTGATTAGATTTTTTCACCAAAATGCAAGTAAAACATTTTTATCGGTGTGGCGTTTATGGATTTAAGAAACAAAACGATATCTTGATGATTTATGTCATAAAAATTGAATGTCTTTCAAAAACTACTTGACGAGAGTTTGTGTTGGACACTTGGAAATCTACATTTTGGGACAAAAATATACGACATGATTTCTCAAACAATGAAACTATAGCATATTATAAGTAATATACAAATTCAATTTAAATAATGTTTCTGGGTAATAGGTAGTCTAATACTTTATACCAAATATGTCTTTAAAAATGTGTTATTAAAGTTGTTTTATGAATCGGTAATTCAACAGTATGGGGTGGCCTATATGGATTTAGGAAACAAACTAATATCTTGGTGATATCTGCCAAATAAATTGAATGCCTTTCAAAAACTACTTAGAGGGAGTTTATGTGTTGGATACTTCGGAAATTAATATTCTGGGATATAAGACTACGACATGATTTCTTAAATAATTGGTATAGGACTCTAGGATAACATTATTTTAGTAATATACACATTCAATTTAAATAATGAATGGATAGATAACCCAATACTTTATAACAAATACGTCCATATACCAATATATTATTTAAGATTAAATAGAATATATTTAACTTACAATTAAATACAAATAATAAAATATAAACACAACACACGACACTCTAATCACTGAGAAGGTCACCGCACTACTGAATGTAAAGCAATATTTTGGCGAATTTCTAGAGTGATTCTACAAGTTGCCGAGGTTCTAACAGGATTAGACAACACCAAGCATATTTGATTTTATTTAAAATTGTTTTAGGTTTGTAGCAAAAACAAATTGTCTTTATTTTTAAAAATAATCTAGTTGAAATTGTACTGCGCGAAAGTAAAATATTATGGTGTAATTTTTTAATTGCACTCTGGGACATTTTATTTAGAAGTATAATGTTGTCAAGTATATAATTACGACCTAGATTCCCGAGAATATATACAAAATAATTGTTCGTAGTTATCCTGTTGCTGTCTCTACCTTAATTATTGAACGAAATTGCTTTGACAAACAAAAATAATTACAGCAGGTACAACCACCAAATATTGTAGTTATTGTTTTAAAGATTGTATCTGCGTCACGGAAGGTTTCGAGCGAGCTGTCTCTTCGTCAAACAGCAAATGTGAAGGTATTTGAACAAAATATTCCGGGTGTAATGCTTTCACAGGTAGGAAAGATTTTAATATGCAAATGGAATTGTTAGCATTTTGGCTCGGCGGAGAGCTCTATGTGATACTCTTTACTGCTGTGTTACCGGAAGCGATATACATAATTGAATTCGTGCAGTTTTTCGTTGCACAACGCACATTCACACGTAAACATTCAAACCGTATTAGATGGACACTGGACGACAAAAAGATTGGCACTCCCGTTGGATCTACAGGTTATTTTCAGAAGATTCTAATGGGGTCTTTCACCATTTTTCTTTTATTTTTTTTATGAAACTTTATCTATATTGAAGACTATCTACACTTTTAAAAAGTCTTAATTGTTATTCATTAAGCTACAATGATTTTTTTTTAAATGTTGTGACGTCATAGTAGATGTGTTGCTGGATCTAAAACAGTAGAGATTTAAATAATTTTTGTTACATAAATGTTCTATTTTATTGTAATAATAGTAATAAAATAAGTAAAAAATATATGACTACAATTATTTACAATCTGTACTGTTTAGACCCAGAAACACCTCTACTATGACGTCACAACATTTAAAAAAAATCATTGTGGCTTAATGAATAACAATTAAAATTTTTAAAAGTGTAGATAGTCTTCAATATAGATAAAGTTTCATAAAATTTTTTTAAAAAAATGGTGAAAGACCCCATTTATATTACACATAAATACAACATTTACTAATCTTTCATTAATGTATTACTACGTATACCAATTATATATGTTTTCGTACTGTACCAGATAAAATGCAACATAAGTTATCAATGCTGTTGCCGTTTTTAATCGTGTTTTTTTTACCTCCCGCCCACCTCTATGTAAGGGAGGTATTGTTTTTGGTCAAAAAATTGGGTAGTGAAAAACACGATTAAATTTAATTTTTCAACAATTTATGTTATTATGAAAATTGTAGATTATTTAATCTGTTTTGAATACACTAATTTTACTAATTTTTATTAGTTTTGGAGATAATAAAATATAAAGAAATTAAGTTTCATAAATCTTGCTTACCATGTGCATCATGGAAACACTTAAAAATTATCAATTTTTTACGAAATCTGGCGCATTCACACACATGGCACATATCATTGTAATTGTAAAGCTGTTTCCTTAGTGAAATATATATCAAAACATTTAAGAAATATACAAAAGAAAATTTAAATTTTTCAAATAATATAAATAGAAAATAAACAAATAAGAAGGTACATCAAATAATATTTTGTACCGTTTAAGAGTTGTATTGGGCGGGAGGTTATGCTGGCCACATCAGATTTATTAATGTTACGTCAAACTATGTGACACAATTGAGAAACCAGCAACAGTGTTCTCAATTTAGTCGTTTTTTTACAACCCTTCGAGTTTTGGTGGACTGAGGTATATCCAGATCTTCCCTGAGGTGTGTAATAAAGCAAGAGAGTAATCTCTCCTCTCCTGCCAATTTTTTTGATGGGCAGAGTATTCGGCAGCTTTCATCTCCGGCGCTGCACTTTCGCGATCCAGGCATCAGGCATGAGGTATCGAGGCGCAGGCAGCGTGGAGTGCACCGGTGTTTGTTTAAAACATTTCCGCTTTTGGAAGTGTTACCGCCGCTCCGGTTGCTCCGGTTATTCCGGAGCCGGAGCCAGCGCACGCTTATTTTTATCGAACGCGAGCTTTATAGTTGTGCTTTGGCGCCCGGGCTTTTACCTCTCAAACACAAAAAGAATTAATGAAATTTCAAGAGCGCATCAGCGCTCATCCCGCATGCGGGAATCGCTTTTAACACTTTCATAAAATATTTATAAAACGACGAATTAGCTGCTTATTATATATGCTAAACTATTAAATAAACCATCAGCAATGGGGTTCTTCAATATTTTTTTTATGAAACTGGACTATCTGCAGTTTTAAAAAGTCTTAAGTGTTATTCAAGTCATAATGTTTTTTTTTTTAATATTGTGACGTCAGTGTTGTCTTGTGTTGTGGATCTCAAACAGTAGGGATTGTAGTTACATAAATGTTTCATTTTATTGCATATAAAATTATTTATCCAACACATCTCAATAAATGCTCTATAACTATGGCGATTTTAAATAAGGAAAGTAACAGATTACCCACTAGTGGGTATAATTTTGAGAAAATCCACTAGTGAGTATTTTTTTATTTATAACAGTAATAATAACACAGAACACCTTGGTAACTACTTCGATTGACATTTTAATTTTAAAATTTAAAGCATATGTCACTGTCAAATAATATTTCTTTAATAAATTTTTCATTTATTAAGAGGTGTTGGATAAAACGTTATACTTCACACGTGGGCAAAGTGGAATTATCCACTCAATAAAATTATCACACTCAGCTTTCGGTTTCGTGTGCTAAAATTTCTCTCGTGGATAATTCCTTACTTTGTCCACTTGTAAAGTAAATAACTATTATCCAACACATCTCAATAAATCCTCCATAACTATGGCGATTTTAAATAAGGAGAGTAACAGAGTTCCCACTAGTGGGTATAATTTTGAGTAAAGTCACTAGTGAGTATTTTTCTATTTATAACAATAACAATAACACAGAACACCATGGTAACTACTTCGATTGACTTTTTAATTTAGAAAATTTAAAGCATATGTCACTGTCAAATAATATTTCTTTAATAAATTTTGCATTTATTAAGAGATGTTGGATTAAACATTATACTTCACACGTGGGCAAAGTGGAATTACCCACTTGTAAAGTAAATAACTATTGTATTAAATAATTAAAATATACGTGAATACTTTCCAAGAAGAAACATAAATAAACTGTAAGATTATTTCAGTCAAATGTTTCATTACCAGTGAAAAATTTTGCTAACCTATGTCATTCAACAAGCTTTTAATTTCGTTGAATCGGCCTAATCACGTAGTTTCATTATCACGCGAATTCTCAAACAAGTGTGATTAGTGTTATTTACTCTAACGCCCGAATTATTATCTTTAAAATTCAAATATCTTAATAATTTAGAATATTTTTAAAACTTCTATGATATCTAGTACGATATTCTTGAGTCTAGTTATAATATAAATGACTTATTTGCCATTTTGTGATTCTAGTGAAGGAATATACTCTTTAAGTATAATTTCAGTGTGGTATCAAACTTGGAAAATGAATAAAGTTTATGAGACGGTTTGAAGAATATTGAAGAAGACAAACAGTTTTTTCGCGGTGTTTTCTACTGTCTAAAAACAAAGTCTGGCCGTAAAATTTCAGCTGTTTTCATTCGAAAAATTTATGTGAATTTGTTTCTGACAAAACAACATTTGTAGAGTCGGAGTAAATTTCGTCTGGCTTTGTTTTTTACAGAACGTAATTCAATTTTTGTGCACAATTTATTTTTGTTTTGCTTGCTGGTTACAAACGCTGTAATTGTTAAATTGCTGAGAATTTTTATCGTAAGTCAGCTTTCCGTTGCATTTGATGGAAGCTGAGTTGTTGGTTGGTGTTGGTTGTTGTTCGTCTTTGCTGTAGGTCTTTGAGTCGGCGGATTAGAATCGCTGCTTGGTGTTAGCCGTTGATATAATTGCTAGGAAGGCGAACTTTTACTTGGAATTACATCTAAATCGCAAGTACTTATTGCAATTATGCTCCTTCAAAGAAGACGGCTATCTGCTTCTTCTTCATCCAACAACACTTCCTTCCACTAGCTCCGCTTGTTACCAAGGAGTTAATCCTTTCATTAAGTTATCGAAAATAGTTTATAATTTAATTCATCTATATCACTTTTCTATCTAGCTAATGCAATCTTTATAACAGGTGTTTTTCAGAGGTTTTTTTTTTTCGAATTGGCAATACTATTTCCTAGCGACAGCTAATTTGACAGCTATTTTTTGCTCAGTTTGGTTTGCCATTTTACCATAAATAGATTAATATAATAAACAAGAATTCACTGTTTGTTGTGCTTTACGGGCTGTTGGAATTATTGTCCATATTTCTTCAAAAATTTTACCGGCCAGAACATTACTGTCAATGGATATTGCTATAGAGCCATGATTATTCACTTTTTCGTTCTCCAATTGAATGGCATTAATGTGGAAGAGCAGTGGTTACAACAAGACGGCGCAACATATCACACAGCAATGCGCCTCAATAGATTTATTCGATGAGTGAATAATATCGCGTAATAAACCTCTAACACCTCTTGATCATTTTCTGTGGGGATATTTGAAGTCGCTAGTCTACGCCGATAAACTAGAGACAATGGACGATATGGTATCCAACATTCGCTGCGTAATTGCCGATATACAGCCCCAGCTGCCTCAAAAAATTATCGAAAATTTGGATAGGTTATTTGAGCCAGCCATGGCGCCCATCTTTCAGAAATCATACACAAACACTAATGGCATAAAATTATCTTTCTAAAGAAGCCAATACCGCGAAAGTTAACATGGTTTTTGGATTAAGTAAGTATGTATCAAAACCACAATCAGAGTGTGAAATACACGTGGTGGTGTTGAAGAACCGGCGTTGGATTCGGACCGATTTTCGCACTTTGTAACAGAAAAAAATGAACATGCATCATTACTCTCTCATCAGTATCACAATTTGCGATAAACATCTCGCCATCATCTTGCAACCTCTTCGCAGTATCGTTGGCTGTTCGTTCTCCACAACATGGTATCACACACACGTGATGTGTTGTGTTCTCGCGCGTGTTGTTCCGCGGATAAACATTCTCGACAATCGGCCGATTGGCGGCTGCTCGGCCTCTAATTGTCTGTCCGTTCGCACCAAGAACGTGAGAATTTGTCCGTCTGCGTTGATGTACGTTCCTATACACAAACTTGTTGCTATATTGTACTTAATCGTCGACGATTTTGTTGGCGAGATGCACATTTACAATTCTACAACTGCGTTGAAAATGAGTCCCAAGATAGTACGAGATACGAGGGGAGTTCATATATGACCCAGAATTTTATTCTCCGAACTATACAAATTTCATACTCGTAGGAATTGAATACCAAATATCACACGAAAGATATTTACAAATACAGTTTAAGCAGTTGTAATTATAACATAGTTGTAGAGACAATTGACAACAAGAACTATTACGCGGGGGTTGGTCGTACTCATTCAACTGCTCGCCCGAAAGCAAAGAGTACTCTTCGGTGTTACAGTGTAATAATTATAAAACAGAAAATATTAGTTTACACTTTACGATAGCGATCCATTATTATAAAAAAAGTGCAATTGTTTTGTGAATTGGAAAGCCTATTTCAAAGAGATTACATATCTGTTGGTTCCGATCACTTTATGGCTACTAATTTTCATCTAGGTTTATAAGGAATTTATAAATACGACGATAGTACAGAATCAAACGAATGGTCCTAGTGGAAATTACTTTTTAATATTGTTGCAATAGGATATCTAAAAGGCGTGCATAATGTCATGGTCACTTCAATTGTTTTTATTTATATGAGTGACAAACCAAGTGATATTTTGCAAATACTTCAAGCAGAGTATGGGGAATTCATCTTATCAAAAACCCAGATGTTTGAATGGCGTAAAGAAGTTTAAGGAGGACCGAAGTTATCGGACGTCTCGCGTGAGTCAAATTTTCGAACGATGCACGACCCTCCTTAACCTTCTTAACACCATTCAAACACCTGGATTTTTGATAAGATGGAATCCCCATACTATGCTTTAAGTGTTTGTAAAATATCACTTGTTTTGGCACCCTTATTCACTAAAAATCTATTATGCGTTACGCAATGGAAACTTGCACTGCCTGCTCCATTATTTTGACAATTTCTAAATGAATAGAATTGAAGTGACGATGATATTATGCACGCATTCTAGTTACCCCACTGCAAGAATGTTAAGGAGGAATTGCTGCAAGGGGTATTCGTTTGGTTCTGAGAATAAAATTCCTGGATATATCTGAACTCTTCTCTTATCAACAGTATTATACTCGGGTTTCAAAGAATTGCCATTGATGCTGGTATATCTTTGACCCAATAATCTATCTGAAAACGGTGACCTTTCAACATTAATTTTAATTTCGGAAGTCAGATAAATCGTAAGGAGAATCATCTGATTCTTGTGTTTCCAGTTTCACGCAAAATATTATGTAGCAACGCTGTACCAGAAAACAACTTATTTAAAAAAAAATCTACTAATACTTAAATACATATCCCTATGATTACTACATCTGTCTCATTACTTAATTATCAACCCCCCTCCCTCCCCCCGGTATTTCAAAAATGATAAAATGGAGCGATATTTAGTAGTTGGAGAATTCTGTCGAAAACTGGTGCCAGTTTAATATAAATATCTCTGGAGGAAACAGTAAAAAAGGAAGCAAAATGAATCGTTCGGCTTGCTATAAATTCCAGTAGCAGTAACAGCACTATCAGAGCGCGTATGATCACAGCGCTCTAGATTTATTTCCAATATCCGCAGGTGGTGAAATACACGTACACCGTCACGCATACAAACGCATGCTTTCGCATGTCGTATTAACACGTTTTAATTAACACGAAACCGTTGAGTTTTAATTGTTTCACTTGTGATAGGCGCAGCTATGAGGGGATTCCCGGAATTGTCTCCGAGCACGCGATATACAACTGAATCTATTTTTGCTGGCGCGCAATTCAAATTTGGAGGGAGGAAACACTAACGGGGTTAATTAACCCCATAAATCAGATATATTATATGATAAGCTGCTTGGCTCTTCAGAATTTCAGCAATTCAATTTTTGAGATCGACGGCGGTAATAGAAAAGCATTAATCAAACGAATGAAGCTTAACAAAGAAAATTATAATAAATATCATTTAGGGTGGCATGGTGGTGTGTTTGCTAAAACCAACTATTAATCTTTGCATTAGCGGTAAACGCACGAAAAACCAATAATTTAAAAACCACAATACATCAGCGGGGATGTCATAGAGCCATTTCACTCGCACAGCGCGAATTGGCAACAATGGCGGAAATGGGTTATTGTGCTGCCATAAATGAGGCGCACGCGGCATGGCACACCCTGATTACACGCGCGAAACCATGGCCACGCAGATGATTTAGATAGACAGATTCTTTCGCGCCATTTGAGGCAACGCAGGCGGCTTGGAAAAAATTTATGATATTTTTGTGTTGGGATGCGATGTGATAACTGGGCTGCGTATTTTTTTATTAATCTGTTTTTTTTTATATCGTCGGCGGTACGTGCGGGGAATTTATCTGTAAATACGGAAAATGAATTACGTCTATCGCCACTATCATGACTATTTCACTCATTGGTTTGTAGCTATTCATTATTGTAAGCCCGTAGAATCAACGCTAACACCCAATACTTGTAAACTTCCCTAACCACAAATATAATGACACAAATCTTATATTTCAACACAAAAACTCCTGCTTAAACAACTTTTAAACACTACAAAATAGATAAAATAGTTTCCAATGACAATTCAACTTTTATGTCATCGGTAAAAATGGTCCAATAGATTTTGAGGATTTAAAATTATCCATCAATTGCAAAGAATTATACGGACATTTTTTACAAGTGATCTCATCGACATTTTTTCCGACAATTTTAACTAAAGATCCTGTCGACAATTTTATTTAAACAATTGAATTGTTACATTGTTGCTGTGGAAGTGAATCTATTTGCAAGTCAGTTTAAAGAAAGAATACATTTTGACTCGTTGAATTGTCCTCCAAATACCATTCGTGTTACAGGTTATGTAGACAATTTTTGGGGCTGCATCACTCATGGTTATTACGCTTGAAAATATCACGAGTACTGGGCACTCGTGTTATTTAAAATCAAGCGTAATACCCATTCGTTATCCAGCAACAAAAATTGTCGACATAACTCGCAACACAAATGATATTATATATGAAAATTATTTTACATCTTTTTTATTATGGCACTACTGAGACAATGACAATGACAATGATAAGATGAAGAAGCAGCACTTCTTCAAATGGTTTATATATAATATGGAGAGCAGAAGAAAAAGAAGCAATTAAATCAGTAGTAGAATGAAAAACAGAAAAAAATGGAAGTAAAATAAAATTTAAAAGCAGCAGGAATTAAAAACTGGTAAAGTAAAACAAAAGATAGGAAGATATGGAGAAAGGTAATTACAAGGATTTAACTCAGGAATGTTACACTGGGGTCAATGAAACCATACGATTCTCATTTAATTTTCCACTCGTTACCTACCTCGTTGTAAATTCAGTTACTATAATTTTAACACATCTTCAATATATACAATCCCTATGTGTTTATTCTCATAGTCCAATATAAAAAAGCTTTGGCAAAATGCTGTGTTTTGAATAAAATACATGATTCAAAAAGGTTATTAACTGTTTAATATCTTTCTATAAGCCTAAACAAATATCACATAGATAAAATCCCTAGAAAAATTACATCGAGTTATGTGAAAGTAGTTTTTCTTTTCTTGGGGTTTTCCAGACCCCACTGTGAGGTTTGGGTAACTGTGAAATAAGTGTGACTATCAAGGGTTAAAGAAAAAAAAACGTAGATTGATCAACTCCAACAAAAGGATCTTGAGAGGTAGGGAAGTAGCTTTGCCCCATAGGGGTTTTAAGGTAAAGACAAAATTATTTTCTGACATTTGCTCAAAATACCAGATAGGCCTTCACGTAAACTAGCATTTCCGGTTGATGAATTGCTATCATAATCTAATCATTTTGTAGCATGTTCATCTAAAACCTAATCTTGATATTTCACATTGGTTGCTTCAATAAATTTTGAGTTATTGTGGAAGAAAACAGTGGAATCGTATTATGTTCTCCAAAACTTACTTAAAATTCTTTAGTAAACACTATATTGTAGAGGTATAAAATCTTGAAGGCAACTGAACAAAATGGTGGCAGTTGAGTGGATTATCAAATAAATATATAAATAGTCAATATGTTATCTGTCTAAATCTGTAGATTTAGAATTCAGATATGTATAGACAAACAGAATCTGTCATACGAGATGCTGTTGCTATGCGCTCTGATGTAATTTCGTTTTAAAATTTAATAAGTGAAATCAATATCTTTCGACATATATAGGTTAAAGAATATAACTCAATGTAATATGTGTCTATTTTTAAATTTCCAAGCGCTTCAGCCTGTGTAGAATCCGCTAAATTATTAATAAGGTCATGCTGTAGATTACTGACAAATCTCTTGCATTTCTCATAAACTTCAGCAACTATGAACATCGAAGTTAGCTGGGTTATGTGTACCAGCAAATTAACAATGGTCTAGTTTCCAGTACATGATCTGTTAGTTAATTTTTCACAAATCTACGCTAACTAATTTCCAATTAGACAACATGCCTCGATCATAAACTATTCAGCTACATCCATCACAGCATAGTTTGAAACTTCTGCTGCACGATAAAGGAGGAATATCGCCTTAGAATATAGAACTTAATACTGCATCCCAGTAATATGCAAATGTTGTCTGGTGTTGCTAAGATACGTTGCTGTTTTGCTTCCAGTTTGGAGTAAAGATTTTATCGTCCTGAGACTTTCTTCAAACTTAACATGAAGAATATTTAGTTTTTTGTAGTTGTAAAGTTGGAAATGTTGCATGCATTATGGCTTCATTAATAACTCAACTGTTTTAAGAATATTAAATACTTAGAAAAATGTTTTACGTAACTATTAACTTCTCAACATGCATCCCCGACACGAATTTTATTCTGCAGGAATTAACTTTGAAAGATTCAATTTAGGGGTGGTTTTTAAATAATTAAATATATCATATACCAGGAATTTCAGCTAAGATGAATAGCAGTTATGTATAGATGCTGTTCCAGATAAAATACATTGTCATCATACTTTAAATGTATTTATTAATGAAGAAAAAATTCTAATGGTTCCTTGATACAATTCTGGTTGTAGTTTGAGAAATATTTGTGATGTTTTACTAAATTTTAAACTGTTCATGACAGATTAGTAACTATTGCATCTTAGTAAAACTCACAGTACCTATACCATTATAAGCCAATCAGAATGCTTCATTTAGACCAACAGGACGATTCTGTAGTGAAAATTTATTAATTGGTTGGTAAGTTATTGAAATTTGTCTGCAAAGTGCAAGGTATTAAGTGATTTAGGTACATTTTCTCGAAACGTGATTGTATCTAGAGATGCTCGATTGAGTGATTTTAATGGGCTGTTAGTACCTACATTGATGAATGTTTCTGAATGTTGGGTGTGGATGAAGAAGCATAAACGACGTGTAACTGCTGTGGAAATGAGGTATTTGAGAGGAGAGTGATTGTGTTCGGAATACATTGATGTATGGTGAATGTGAGATTTAGAAGAATGTTGTAAAGAAATTGGGAGGTGGATTGGCCATCTTGAAAGGTTGGTGAAACTAATATATGCGGGTGAGATTGAGGGTGAACGATTGCGTGGAAGCCCGAGGAATAAGTGGTTGGGTATTATTGATGGTAAATGAGCATTTACAAATGTGGACGAGGCGAAAGTGGTGGAATGTTTGGAGGAGATTCCACTAGTTTTTTTTTATTTCAATTTAGAAAAGAGTCAACCGAAATTTCTCTCTTGGCTCTCGGAAATTATCTATGAGTAAAGTAGCGTGATGATAAATTTATTTTGGTATCGATTATAAAAAAAAGCTTTTCTTATTCCTCCTAGAAGACGTCGTCTACAATTCATAGCTATTCGACTTGCGATAGGTAATATATCCCCACGTGAACGGCACTGGTCTCATCTAGCGTGCGTGATGGCTGACGGGGCGATTCAATAACACCGGAGCTAGTCCGGGGCGAACATCACACGTCGCATCGGGGCGCCGTGGGAATTCACCGTCCGTACCCCTCTGACCTACCACAACCTACGCTAGTGGTGGTGACGTCACTACATGGAAAACTGTCATACTGTCTAGCTTTATTTACCAAGAGCGACATGGTCGACAGAAATCTTACGAGATATTTTCACAGCACGCAGTTTGAAAGATTGTTGATAATATTCATCAATGGTCCTACAGGATTTTCAAATACCCTGGTATTTGATTCGCGCCCAATTCGTCCTCAATCTGTACGACAGCCTCGGGTTACTAGGGTAACCAAAGCTGCATCAGAGGTTGTTTGTTAGTGATAACAAATTTTCTCTCTTTATGAAGATGGTAAGATAAGCGGTCTAACTGCTTTGGTGATATGGCGTTTAATGAGTGGATGATTGTAAATAACAATGCTCTTCATTGGGATTTGAACCCACGACTTATGGCGTGCTAGCCTAGTGACATACCCACTACGTCACCGAGATCGGATAATAGGTTTTCAAAAGAGTTACTAATTGAACATATGAGGTGTGACTATAAAATAAACGAATTAGTAATAAAAAATTGGTCAAAGTAATACTGTAAATCATTTTTAGAAAACATGATAATGGTTTCCGTCAATTCTTCTTCTACTGTCTCAAAACTGATTCCAAAATAGGATGGATATTCTAACAAAGGAATTGACGAAGAAACTATGTATAACTTGTTTTTCCATAATTAAGGTCTTCGTTTCTTCATTCGTTCAGGAAACATAGTCAAGACCTTCTAACACCCATCAAGGATTTTTTTTTATTACCCAAGTTTAAATCAGCGCTGTAAGGAACTAGATTTGAGATAGTAGAAGCTGTGAAAGAAAAGGCAATGGAAACTATGAACATACTTCCAAATAGTATATTATACAACAAGCATGGAATGGTCCTCATTTCCTACGAGTACGAAAGTTTGTAGCATGAACCGAATATTTTTCCTAATTAATTGATATTTTAATAATAAATATGTCCCGGTTTTACTATTCAAATATTTGACACTTCTAAATAAGTATTCAAGTAACGGCACCTGTACTAAAATAAAATGACCTGTACTGAAATACTCACAAAACATTTTCATTTCTCACGATGCTTGCAATATACCTCTTTTTCCTAGCAACATCAAACATATAATAAGCAAATTTCTAAGTGGTCGTAGACCAATGAAAAATTCACAATGAGTCTTGTAAAAATAATGTTAAAATTGTGAAACAATACAAATAATAGATTTTATAGCCACACCTCATATGTCTCTTCAAGAACATTTAACATTTACTTCTTCTCAGGGATGGCCATCAAAATTAACTTTTTCACCTTAGTCAAAATTTAATCAAATAATTATTGTTGAAATTTCTTTCAGAATGCATAGTAAATTAAAAAGACTTTTGGATTTTAAGTTCTGTTCAATTTTTTTTAAATACAATGTTTCGATATATTAAACAAGTCGAACAGGAATTTTGTAGCAGTTGTGACGTCACAATTCATACCGTCCTTATTAATACGAATATTTAAACTACGTATTTATTGAACGTTGTATTTTCATTTAAAAATATCGTGAAAGAGCAGCGTGCAGCACTAGAATTGCCATAGAAATAAAAAACCTTCCCTACGTAAAATAATTGTAGGTTATATACAACCCTTATTAATAATAAATACAATAACATCAGGGAGAAATGATCAATCGTGCCCTAAGTTGTATGCCTACCTATTAGCCTCAAAAAAAAAAACGTGACATTGTTTCCCGAATATCTCACCGTTGATCTACATCTGGTAGATTACATTAATGAATAAATTACCTAAATCCAAGGGGTAACCACCCTTAACTAGAAGAAATCATGAGACGTCATCGTTCAACCCAACACAAACCATAACCTGACCATAATAATTATAATCCCAAAAATGCTCTGGAGGGAATAAAGTAAAGTAGAACTTATCGCTCGAGTAATGTCAGATTTACGTGTTCCAATATAAAATAATATTTCCAAAAGTCCGAAACACATTAGTTAGGCGAGGATCGTGCGGAGAAACGCGCTGCGAGAAGGGGATGAAGGGGAAGAGACGTAAGAGAGGATATGTGAAGTTGATAGGAAGTTACGGGGTGGAGATACCGCATATGTAGGCCACGAATAAAGTGAAATTCTCGAGAAATTGCTCTACAAATCACACATAATGTAAAATGATTTTCACCTGCAACTTTTCCTGCTTCTTTCATTTTCATCCGAGGCTCTATTTTATGCGAGATTATAGTTTCATTTTTCATCACACTTCAAGGGCAGAAATTACCTTCCCTTTCTTTTCGACTTTATTTTTGCACTGATTAAAATTCTTCAAGTAATCATATGTACTTTTTTAAATAAATCATACAAATAAGAAAATTTATCCCTAAAATTTTATGTAACTGAAAAACTAATTATGATAATTTGATTCTGCTTCAAAATTTGAATTCCCTATAAAGTTCTTGTATAAACGCAGGAATATTGAGTGAAATTTGTTGATTTGAAATTATTTGAATAAGCTATGACTGAGGAATGGTTGAACAGTTGTTGATATTGTATAAATTTCAGATTTATTTGCGTGTATCTTTAAAACCAAAACAGATCATCAAAATCTGCTTGAAATTTTGAATTTATCGTGGCTTTCTACATATATAAACATATATTTTATGCTATTCTAAAAGGATAGAAAATACTTAGAAATTACAGACTGAAAAATGATCTGGCCTGCTGACACCAAAAAATTTTTTTCTTCAGATAATAACTATTTTCTGCCACAATATAAAACTCAATATGCTGATTCCAATTTTGAAGTCTAGAGGTTCCTATCTCTTATACATTCCAAGATATTGCATTTTAAAAAAAGGCATATATTTCTTCATTTTTTGTTAATAACTCAAAAAATAAAAAAGATACAAAACTGAAACCTAAACCGTTGGATTTTACGGAAAAAGTTACATAAGTATGCAAAGTTTCATTTAAATCGCTCTACGGAGCGAGTCGGTAGAACAAAAAAACTGAAAATTGGCCAAAATTTGAAAAAAGCCAAGGGGTTAGTATTGAATTTTGGCCAAAAATTTTCATGTCTTAAAATTTTGATTTATACACCCTATACCACTATTTTCGACCTGAAACTTCCATAAAAGAAAGTTTTAGCGATATCCAAGCCTTAGTTTTTGAGATATGGATGATTTTTGAAGTGGGAATTGAGCGAAAAAGTTGCTGTAACAAGTATATGTCGCTGTATCTCAAAAACTAAATAAGATATTTAAAATTTATTTTCACGAGCATATTCAGCATACTTTATTTGTCTTAGATGTGTAATTTTATTATAATCGGTCGGGAAATAAAAATGTTATAAAGAAGCAAATTTGACAGAAAAAAATTGGAATAAATGCAACTTTCGGAACTTGTATCTTTGCAACTAATAAAGATATTTCAAAACGGATTCAAAATTTGGATTTCTCAAAGCTTAATTGACTACAAGCATTATATTGTTTTTAAAAAATTTTAATTGTGATGCCAAAAAATATATCTATCTATAACGCCTTCAAAACTTCCTCGAAACACAAAATTGTCGCTATCATAATTTATAAATTATATATTAGTGATTTTTGGTTTAAATAAGTTACTGAAAGAGCCCAAAGTGTATGGATAATCTTCCTAGGGCATTTGAAAGTCAAATAATGATTAATTTTAACTGTACATCTTCTGAGAGCAAAACAAAAAGGAGAAAACCGCACGAGTATTTAAAGCTCTCGGTTTACAAATTGGTCGTACATATTTCACATATAGCGACACGGTCCGTTATATGATTTAATTAAACCTGCGTGGAGTGTACGAGAGAGACGAACGGAATATTTTTCATACTTCATCGCCATCGGAGTCGTCTCCACACTTCATGAATACTTAATTTATTCCGGAATTCTATCTTTCACTTTTTGTTATTAAAATTTCGTTCCGCTGACACGTGCTGTCAGCGTAGGCGTTGGCGCAAGCCTCGATGCTCAACTGTTCAACATTAGTTCCACATTCATTTGTTCCTGTTGTCGTCCTGTCTCTCTCAGCCTCATTGTTATTTATGGCAATTTAATAATACCGCTCTTTTAATATACATGATGATAGGTAAGACACAGAGGCCTCGGATGGAATTAAATCGCATAATGAAATATGATAATTAACACATCAACGCAACTACCCCTAAAACAACACGAAACTCTAAAGAAATCCTAACTTTTATATCCGTGCTGAAACTTCTGTGATACTTTAAATTTTTAATTTGCTAGTTCATTTCTGGATTGAAACTTAACGTTGATTTAAAAATTTTAATTAAACTTGCAACTATCCAAAGTTCCTGTAGATTTTCCGTATTATCACGCAAAGTTTTTATCGGGGTCCCACGTTACCTAAATTATACGAAAACTTCAAAATAACTTCTAGTTTTAATAAGTTGATCGGGGATTTCTCAGCATGAAACTTGTGTTTACTTCTTCGACGTAATGAATGATAAACTTTCGCATTACCTGAGCGATAATTAAATATTGTATTTCGAACTGAGAAACGAGCAAGTTTATTGCTCAATATTTTAGAAACGACCAAATAAAACTGGAACATTTTTTCGATTCAATCTCCGTTTGATTGGCTGTATTTTATTGTTCAAAATATTGTTTTATCCACACAAAACGCTCTTCGTTCCAAACACAATGTCTTAGCAAACAGGATCCCATTTTACGATGTGCATTTCTGAACATAAAATCGTTCCTGTTTATTTTAAATTTGGAGTTTTTTTATGGTAGCGATCAAATAAAGCATGCATGGAAATTTTTATCCGATATTAAAATTCAGCATGGCCCCATTTTTTATTAAAAACCAATTATGGATTCTCTTGAAAAAAACTGAAATATATATGAAATTAATCACGATACATCAACAAAAAACTTATCCTGTTTTATAAATTCTGTCAATGGCAGCCTTTCAATCATTAATATTTCATTTAATATATATGAAAATACTGGAATCAATACATGTGTTTCTATTTATATTACTTTTGTTCACGAACAAAACGGAGATGAAGCAGCTAAGCGCGTATCAAGTTCAGTTAAACAAAACGGCATAAGAACAGAATTCCTGGTAGAGTTACAGTACACAATCCTGTGTGTAACTTTACCCGGAACCGCTACAGGAGTTCTGATCCACGTAAACACCGCGCCAGGCATACATTTCCTTCTGTTTTATTCATGTTCCACATACTGATTCCTGCTGCCAGAGATTTTGCAACAATACAACATGTAATGTTATACGATCACTTTCTCTAATGAAACATAAGAATTTTACTCATCTTCCCCGAAATATCATATCCAGAAGCTTACACAAAAATATAGTCCATATTGTACACTTTATGTGTTTTAAATAGTACTAAATAATTATAGTTCTAATGTTGGTTGTTCTGTGAGGAGCGTCAATACAACTCGTAATTATGATTACTTCGACCATTTTAAGCGGCCGAAGCCTTCCGTTTAGGTTTACTTGTTGGGATTGACATATTTAGTTATACCTACAATCTTTTAATGACAAAACTATATATTAAAGTAGATTTATAAATAATAAGACTACTATTCTTTTGTTTCCTGACGAATAATAATTCGAAACATTGAATTTAAATAAACTTATATCTACCGAACTATATCCAAAAATCTTATTATTTCTATATTATGGGCTTTGAAAGTTTTTCCACTTAGAACAGATATGTAAAAAGTCAGTCAAGCCAACTGGAGTATTTAAAAGACTAATACATATTCTATAAGAAATGGGATCGGGCGTGCCCTGAAGAAATGAAGAATCCTCAAGAAGACCTTCTAAGTCTCGTTGTGAACAAATACACCTCATTGAGCGTCCATGAAGACCAGTAGCTCAGTAGCTCGTGCTGAGCTCGACTTACAGTCATAATGCCAATTAACCAGATTCCGCTCTCGTTTGCTGGGTCTGCTTATGTTGGTAGCAGTGTGCAGCTACCGGTGATGGTCGGTAGTCGGCACTCGAGACTTCCGGTGGCCTAGTTATAGCTACAATTATTTTTAATTATTAATCGCATCTTCCAATAACCAGCAGAATAATTAGAAAGAGAATATATTGTTGAATGAACACAAATATACTGAGAATAAATCTTTGGTTGAAATGCTAGAGTTCTGTTGGATGTCTGGGATATTTTCTTTACAACCTTGTCTTAACGCACGACAACTATCCGCATTTTTCCATTGGTGGAGACAGAGTCTCTACAACAGGAAGCTTCTCTATGGTACAGGTACAAGTTGTCGCGATTTACCGCCTTGTTGTAAGAACAACATGCTATGTAGGCTGAGCATCATTTCGGCCAGTTCCATTTTGCGTAGAGAAATTATATATCCATATATGATATTTGGTCCTATTTTCTAAAAAAGTACCGTAACAACTTACTAATTGTGACAAAAAATAAACATTTCTTGATAGCTAATGAAATATTATTTATTAAACATGAAGCTTCGATGCAATTTTGTTACTATAAGCAAGTTGCTAAGATAACAATTTCATTGTTATTTGTAAATTGTTTTCTTTAGAATTAGATATACTTGAATTAGGAAAAGGATTAAATTTGTTATTGAATGTCGATAAATGTAAAGTGTTGGTGTTTGAGGTGAATGATTTGTTGACTAATTGTAACATTTTGTAGTATGTTTTCCAGGGATGCATTGACCGGGAGATTGAAAGGCGAGTATTTACAAGGTGCAAAGTATTAAGTGGTACATTTGCTCAAAACGTGAATGTATCTAGAGATACTCGATTGAGTATGTACAATGGTATGTTAGTGCTTATATTGATGTATGGTTCTGAATGTTGGATGTTAAAGATGAAGCATGAACGGCGTGTAACTGCTGTGGAAATGAGGTATTTGAGAGGAGAGTGTGTTCGGAATACATTGATGTATAATGAATGTGAGATTTAGAAGAATGTTGTAAAGAAATTGGACGTGAATTAGTTTAGAGATAGTTTGGTCATCCCAATGGGATGTTGAATAAAAGGTTGGTGAAACTAATATATGCGTGTGAGGTTGAGGGTGAACCATTGCGTAAGCGTTAGAGGAATAAGTGGTTAAGTATGATTGATGGTTTGTTGCGTGAACGAATATATATAAATGTGGACGAGGCGAAAGTAGTCTACCAGAATAGGAATGATACCCTAGTGTTACGGATGTATTTATCACAACAAACCACCCCTACATTTAATACCTATTTAATTTTGCATAGAACTTACGGTCCCAAATATTATTAAAAGTATCTTGTAACAAATGATTAAGAACTATCATTAATACCATCTTCTATTGAGAAGAGATCCAAAATATTATTAAAAAGTCAAGTGAATTAAATAAGCAGCAACTAAAAAGTGTCCTTTGTTGGTGTCCGAAGTGGGTCCGGATGGATTGATCCACACTCACGCACACATGCTGCTCGCTCGCATGGTCGACCACGACCGGTCAGTCAACTGTATCCTGCAGATTCTTAATCCCCATCAAGATAGGGTGAAAATTTAAGCAAACATTTCGCTTGTACCGGAACAATAGCTCAAGAAGAATAGTGTATTAGAAGATAATAACTAGTCGGGAACACGAAGAAGCATTTGGCGGCAAGTTACGTGAGAGAACTTCACATAAACTTGCAAACTTCACGTACTTCACGTAGTTCGTACGCGGAGTGCTTATAAACAAGCACTTGTCGCTTTTTAACGAAGTTAGCGCGGTTTTTAATTGTAGCCCCCCTCCCCATGCAAGAGACGTACTCAGCTGGTTTATTGACGGTAGTAAAGTTTACAGTTCCATTGCTAATGAGTAGTTTCTCACCCTGTTGTTCACGCTACGCTTCCATTGACCATTGCTTTTTTTAACTTTATGATCAAATAATAATATCACGAAAACTAAATTAGATATCAAGAATCCAAGAACATGTGGTTACAGAGGAGGTTCAATATGTCGGATAGCTCTATAATTGCAGATTATACTTATTAAATTACCTATCTCCTCTATGTAGATATCAACAATACAAGAGATTAATATTTTGTAGAAAAAATGCAGCGTGTGAAACGACCTGTCCTCTATAACAGTTTGCTGACACGGCGTCGATTTGTCGCGAAGAGCGAAGACAAACGACGTGTGTCGTCCAACGCACCCTCGTGCGATCCTCGTCGCCACAGCCGACCGTAAAATCATCCGGAAGTGAAACCGGGTTATTTTGAAGCGACGCCTGTCAACGGACGAGTATTTTAGGCTTCCGCTTCGATCATAACAACAGATATCTCAAAACTGCGCGATGAATGCTATGAATTTTAACACGTAACGCGTAATCTAACATCTGCAGTCTTAATAGAAAACTAAGCACGCAAGGAAGATTCTTATATTAAAAGAAAATTGTTCCATATTTTGAAATGATAACAGCTATTTGTTTCAATTTATTATTAACCTCATTGCGTCGTTAAATACCGTTTATATTCATTGAAACTAGCAATTGCAATTCTGGTACAATGTCATGAATTTAACGATAGTAAGTTCTATGTAACTACATATTCGTGTTTACCACCACTTACAATTATCCAATACACATTATTTCTTCTTAAACAACCCCTTTACATGCTACACTGTCACAAATTAATAATAATCACACTGATATAGAAACTGTAAATAAATTATTTCCTAGCTGTTCTATATGAATAAATGCGCAGAATATACGACACTCTTATTGTACTCACAACATTTGATGCACGCTATTGACAACCAGAAACTTTTAGTTCGCACACTCGTGCGGTATAATATTAAAAAAAAAAAAAAATTATTGTGGGCACCACAATACCTTCCCTCATAGATTTCTTATCGAACAATGCAGGAACACGGGCCACCATTATCAAGAAACGCTCATCCCTTAAAAAAATTATGACATTATTCAACCATTGTTTTGTTTTTTCAAATAACACAGGTTGGCAGATTTAAACGAAAACACCAAAATATAATTTTTCTTTAACGTGTTGTAATTCGTAAATGGTGACAGTAAGTGGAAAATGTTTTAAACAATAATTGTAGATAATAATATTGGAAATATTATTCTAATAACAAAATTTTCATTACTGAGATATTTTAAAATAACTTGATAGGCCTTCAAGCTTCAAGTAAACTACCACTTCCGGTTATTGGATTATCACCAAAAATTAATCAGCTCTTCTAAAGGGGATACAATTGAGATATATACTTAATATCAATTATTTCTGTTTAGTAGTTTTTGAGAAACCGTATCTCCAGAGATCCATACAGACTGATAAACAGACAGACGAAACTATTAAAATCGTATTCTATGGACCCTAAAACGTGCTTATCCACTGAAAACTCACTACCCAATTTTTAGCATGATTCCTATACCTCCCTTACCGGATGTGGCGAGTGATCTATAAAAGGAGTTCTACATCAAAAGTGTGGACAATATCCTTGTAGAAACAAAAATAAAAAGTGTATATTTATCCGAGACCTTTGGACTTTAAATGTCAGCGGCCAAGTGAAATTAATTCGCAAATCCACGTGAGCTGGGAAAAACAACAGCATCACAACAGGATTAACCCCAACATCTAAAACAAATGACGCTTCATTGGAGCGAGAACACAAACAAGTGACGATCTGGCGATTGTAAATAAACAAGTGAATCTCCAGGGTGACCGTAAACAACACACAGCTTTATTAGCCTACTGGGACGCCGCACTATCCTACTGACTATCCCGCTGCATGAGTGAGGATATAAATTCGTTGCGCATACATTAAATGTGCTAGTAGAAAATTTAATTTCATCAAATAAGATAAACAGATTACTCTAAAAAGCACATTACATTCATACTTTTTATATTTTACATATTCCAAGGGCCTCGCTGCTCAAACAAAACATAATCATATGAAAAAGCGAAAACAAAAAAGGAATTTAAAATATTCTTTCCCACTGGGACGTGTTCCAAAAAATTCTGTTTGCTGCAAACACAAGAGTTGATTCCACAATTTCCGCTGATAATCTCGCGTATTTTATAGCCACATATTCAATCAAGCGGGCTGGGTGTTTTTTCTAGCGAAATAAGGACGACGCGGTGTCCTTCCGGGAATTAAGGACTCTGGAAGCCTGAGAGCGTCCCGCCTCAAACTCTACGCATCTACATATCCTTACCCGCGACACACAGAGCGCAGGGCCCCACTTAGGAAAGGGAACAACACAATTGTAACGCATCGTTTTCTCGAGAAACATCCATTGCAAATTTTACAATGATAATTTAACTCCAATATAAAGTAAGCCATAAGGAAAAAAAATTTATCGTTTTGACAGCGGATAAATAGGAAGGTTACTTTTGGCAAGTGATAAAACGTTATTTACCTTTCTCCTAGCAACGAGATCAAAATACTAACTACCTTAATGTCATTTAAATTATATGTCAAAAATATGATGTATAATAATTCTACCTTCACGAATTGCACTTTTATATAAACCTTTTTATAAATAATATCGTTAAATTATCTCGCCGAATTACACTTGAGCATTTTATTTTCTTCGGATAAATTTCAGTTTGACAACTCAACCTTGTCACCTTACAACAATTTGACTCGAAAACTGTTTAATAAACAAAATCACGACACCCCAAATTGTTAGGTAATAATATTTCATGACAAATAGAAATTTATCCGGTAAAAAAAAACTTTTGTCTAATTACAGATAATAATTTCCCACGACTAGTTTTTAACCAATCATAATGCAAAACACTTGAAAATTCAACCAATGGGACCTAATAAAATCCCGTTACTCGGGTTACCCCTGATAATTTTCCGTTACCAAGGAAATAAATAATTGTTACTCTCAATAACGATGTTAACGACTAATAGGTTTCCTACAGTGATCTGCAATTGCGGAGCTTTCATGTGACAATTCTTAAGAATTCCAGGCAATGCGGTCCTGCAGGAATGCCGCCACTCTCATTCCCATACAAAAATCGCAGGAACGCAGGAGTAAATCCAAGTCGCCTGTGCGTTCTTCTTCTTCCCACAGGATAGGGAATCCTGTAGCCTCGCGAGCAACATAAAAAAGATTGTAGCACACGCACGCATCTCTTCTTGTTCTTCTCCTGGGTTTATCACGTGAAAGAGAGATAATCTCCTTTTCCTCCTTCGGTTTGCTGGTATTCGCATTGTTTGTGAAGGATTATGGAAAGAATTAGACGCCGAAGATTTTTTATGATTGCTAAAGGATTTCTTATAATAACTCGAAATGTGTCAACAAAAAATACATTTCAGATAACGTTGAACATCTCTGGCAAGTTGCAGAGTATCAAGCAATAGTAAGACCACAGCAAAAGCTGAGGGAACTACACTACAGCATAGTTAACTAGAAAATTAACAGTGAAATCTAATCGGTACCACCACGCACACAAAGCGGCACACGGAACCTAAGTTAATTTTCTCCTTTGTAGTTGAAAGGTTTCGGATTATGCAAAAGTCCTAAGACGAGCCACTGCTTCCGCAGCTATTCAAAATTTATTTGAGCATCTTTGGAACAATGCCGAGGAAATACGGAACACTAACATTAATATTTCTAATAAATGTGTAATACTTTCCGCCGTTTTCACTTAATTAACTATTAACAAGGTTTCGCTTTTCCGGGATATATTTCTTAGAGACTCCGGGAAGTTGCCGCAACACCGGCGATTCATATCGACAACTTTATTAAGTAATTGTGCTCATATTATATAGAACGCATCAATCTCTGGAATTTGCAAACTTCTTAGTGAATGAGGAAAATGTTACATGGGACAGACTAACAGAACAATATCGACAAGAATTACAGAACACAAACGGGTCATTCGTCTTAACCAACCAAAAAAATCTACTGTGGCCAGTCAAGCCATTGGAGTGAAGAAACAAAAATTATAATAAAAGCGAAATGTGTCTCTATAGCAGATTCATAAGGGGAGCTATAGAAGAAGTCTATCAGAGAATCAGAATGAAGGCTATGAATTGAACAAGACTAGGGTTACCTCTACTTTAAGAATCATATTTTTTTTATTATATTTTACAGAACTTACACCAAAAATCTTTCCATTTATTACAGTGAAAAACTTTCGGAACTTATTCTAGTACAATTTAACAGACTTTTAGATTAAGTTCCGTAAATACTTTATTAAAATATTACGATTGGAGTTATTGTACATAACAGTATTTACATAAATTAGTACATACATATATCATTATTGCACTACAACCCTTTATAGGTCTTGGTCTCCTATAAAATTCGTCGCCATTCCGTGTTTTTCTCTCCACTTTGTGATTTTAACATATATAACGTCAAGCTATTACATATATCCCACTCAATGGGGTAGCACGAACCCAGAAACACAATCAATCTCCTCCAAACATTTCTATTATGTCACACCACTTTCGCCTCGTTCACATTCATACATGCTCGTCTATTCTTCACACTCAGAATCATTCGTCCACGCAACAAACCTACAACCATACCGTATGCCTCGTATAAATATTTAGTCCCAACCACTTATTCCTCGGATGTCCACGCAATCATTCACCTTTCGAGATGGTCAAAGATTCTTCCCAATCTCACACGCACCACACACCAATGTATTCCGAATACGATCACTCTACTATCCAATACTTTATTTTCACAGTAGTAGGTATTAACAAACCATTGTACACACTCAACCGAACAGCTCTAGATACATTCACGTTTCAAGCAAATGTACCCAGATCACCCAATACCTTGCATCCTGCAGACACCCACCTTTCAATCTCATGGTCAACACGTCCATCCTTCCAATATATTCTTCTCAAATATACATACTCATTCACTTGTTCCAATCTCATACCATTCCCTGAAACTTCCCTACTTCATAATAGATAATCGTATTTAAATAATTTGAACAACTTAATGCAAAAAGTCTCCATAATTTCAAATATAGGATTTATTATTTTTTACGTGCCAATATCAATCCGGAAAAATACTATCCCGAATTTGATAATGCATTCGTAGCAAGTTGTAGGTAATTGCAAACTTGGCAAATATATAATTACAGAGAACGAAGTTTCCCTGTACAACAAAGTACACAAACCGTTGCTGCAATTCTCCGAACGACAGATGGAATCCATGTAGACGTAGTTGCACGGTAATATATACTCAGCACAACGACACGAGTCCACAAAGCATCATGACACTTGACGTAACTCACTCTTTTCGCATCAGCGTTCTACAGAAAGAGAATCCTACATTCGAAACGCATAATCTACAGAACGGTTGAAGTTTCAGTTACTCATAATTCATACTACAGTTCTCGTAACGTACCGTACTTCCGGAACCGTTTCCGACTGGTTCCAAATAAAAAATTAATAATATTATTACGTGTTTTGGTTGGACTACACACTTTATTATATTATTATTATAAAAACATTGTCTTTGTACGGATGATGTTATTTTAATGACCCTCCTAGAAAATTGTTCTAAATTGCGGTAAACTCGCTCTGCTGCCGAGCGTGAAATCGTAACACCAACGCTGAAAACTTCATCGAGACACACACCTTTGCATTTTGATAGCATTTCTATACTATTATGAAGCAGAAATATACAAGGTGTAACAAAAATAAGTATATTAAATTTAACCAATAATAAAACTCTTTTAAATCCCATTTTTACTTTCTTATATCAGGAAGTATTGGAATCATGACAAAAATCGTTGACGAGATTATTGCGGAACTACATATTTTGACGTCCACTGAATCCGTTAAAATCAATTTCTGAATGATGTCTGTGTGTGAGGATGGATGGATGGATGGATAGATGGATATCCGTGAGCACAATATCTCATGAACTAGACAAGATATGTAAACGAAACTTGGAATTTATAAGTTTCATGAAAATATGAAGAGCTGAGTTGATTTTGAATGAAATTGAAAAACTAGAACTGAACTGAAAACAAAACAATAAATTCCATTTTTTCCAAAAATAGAATCAGCTGTGAAAAAAGTTTCAAATGAAAGATGTTAGCAAAAATATTTGGAATATAAAATATACTTTTCTTGTACATGCTTCTAATTTTGAGAAAAACTAAATTATATACTCGTATTTCAGTAATCTTAGTAAATAGCTCCGTGGTAACGTATCGGACTATGGATCGAGAGATCCTCAGTTCGAATCCCACTGCCAGCAGTTACCAATTTAAATTTACCCCTGTGGTTCTCCCTCCACTAACATGCTTGGGGTCTATGATTTGACGGCTGGTAACCGCATTTCATACGAAAAAATATATCACTTACCGAGATCTGCGTAAGCAGAGTGCCACACCCATAATGGGTAAAAGGCGTGATGATATATTTATTTAGTTACAATGTGAACAAAAACTAAAATATTCTTAACATCTATGTGTCAAACGTGTCAAATAATTGTGAAGTATCAAAAATATGTCTCGTTTGAAATATTATAAAAGCAATATTTGCATTATCAGTTAGAAAGTTTCAAAGACTAGATATTAATTAATACCTATTTTACAATAAAATTATAGTTACGTGAAGAAAAAATTAAACAGGTTTATCATCTATAATTACCAAAATAAAATCATACGTGTTCAGTTGGTTTTATACGTATAAGAAAGTATTGTGGTGTCCACATCAGATTTTTGTGTCTGAATACGCCACTTATAGGCTAGGCATATCCATAATAATACATTAATGATAGTAAAGTAAATATAACCTGTTATCTTAAACTCACGGGTTTCTCAACGAATACGATTGGTGAGAATTGTTGTGTAGTAAAAAATAAAATGGTGCATATTGAAATTCAAGTAGGGCGGTAAAGTTGCGCGTTTTCCATTAGAAATGCTGTAAAAGTTGAGGCCGTGGAAACTTTATATATTTTCAATTCACGTAAACATCATAAGATTTTCATTTCCCGATAAAAGTTCTTATTTCTGCGAGAGTGGACGTAATTTTTCGCCGTCGCCAACCATGTTTATGAAGCCATCAAGCAGGCGATTTGTCAGCCCCGACGTTCGTCTGTCGAGAACGATTGCGATTTGTTTTTGCTTTTACGTTAATATTTTTGAATTTATCAACTTCTTCGATATTTCACTCGCCGCTCACGTGATAAATGGCCGGAACGCCACGAATGTGGAGATTATTTTTTCTCGCGGCCTTCAAACAAATGTGCGAGAAATCTGATTTCCATTTTTGCAATCATAACAAATTGAAAAGTGTTCACTGTGCTTGGCTGCTTGCCATTTATTTATACCGCACTTCACACTGCCTATGCTAAATTGGAAAATATTACGAACCCCGCGATTTACACACACTTCGCCCAAAATAAACGCACCAGTCATTCTTAAAACTCTAAACTTACACAGACTCAGAAGCGTGAGAAATACAGGCTATGACATAAATAATGATAGAATTGAGAGCAACAATACTTCTAGTAACATTTTTTCTGAAACTTTTGCTTTTGAACTAAAAGAAGGCGGCTGATTGTGAGCAAACAAATGAACCAGAAAAAGTAGAATATATCGAATCACGCAAGCAATCAGATTAATTACTTAAAAAACAATTACAGTCTATAAAAACCTGAATCCCATTTCCAAATTAGATAAATCCTGAAATAATAAATCATCTGTTTAAAGCAAAAAGCGAAAAATTGAATTCATTCTGATTGTAACAAAAATATATGTTTTGTGCGCGTTCCAAATGATGTATCGATCAAATAATTCCAAACACTGGTCTGTCGCGTGCGAAGGGGTAATAAGCCCCGCATGCGACGTGCATGAAGCGATTTCTACCAGTGACGTAAGCGTAATCATCACTGCTACAAATTTTATTTCGTTTAGCGTTTTTGAAGGAGATTCTTATCCCCGAGAAATAATTTACGCATTTTCATATACCGGGTGCTTTTTATTAGTATACATGGAGATGTATTATTACTATAGTGGCAGTTCAAATGATTGACAACAATGTATTAAAGCGTTTTTTACCTCCCGCCACATTCCTATAGGGGAGGAAAAGAAATCATGTTAAAAATTCGGTAGTAACTTTTCAGTGGATTAGCACGTTTGTAGGTTCCCAGAATACGATTTTAATAGTTTCACGATGATGTCTGTGTGTGTGGATCTTTGAAATTTCTCAAAAACTACTAAACTGAATATTTTGATATTTGGTGTATCTATCAATTGTATCCCCTTTGAAAGAGCTGATAAGTTTTTTGTGATAATTCAATAAATGGAAGCCTTGTCAAGTAATTTTGAAATATCTCAATAAATGTTTCAAATACAATTGTTGTTTGAAACATTTTTCTCTTACTGTCACCATTTACGAATTATAGCATATTAAAGAAAGTGTATTCTCACATTTTCGTTTTAAATCTGCTATAACCTATGCTTTTTGAAATAAAAAACTACGCTTGGAATAGGTAAATTTTTGACATGTGTCCTAATTGAGAACTAAATATTTTGAAGGGATGAGCATTTCTTGATAGTGGTGGTCCGTGTTTCTGCATTGTTTGATAAGAAATCTATGGGGAAAGATATTGTATTGCCCACTAAAGTTTATTTAACACACACTTCTTTCATAGTTACACAAACGTTACTTTGGGGTCAGGAAACCCCAACCCATAGCAGGATGTAATTTTTCTACTGATTTTATCTATGGAATATTTGTTTATGTTTATATAAACACATTAAACAGTTAATAACCTTTCTAAACCATATATTTTATTCACAAGAAAGCATTTTTCCAATACTTTTTATTTTGAACTATAAGAACACACACATGGAGATTTTATATATTGAATATTTGTTTAGTATTAGAAACTGAAATCTTGAGGTTTCTTAGACCTCAGTGTGATGTTTCAAGATTAATAAATAAACATAAGGATAATTGAATATTTTTCCATTTATTACATGAGTTTTGAAAGATCTTTCAAATTATTGAAATATAGGGATTATACCTATCAATTTAATTTGTTAAGTAATTAAAATAAATTTCTTATTTGTTAAAATTTATAATGCTTTCATTATAATTGATTATTATTAAGATTACTCATTAAAAAAACGCTGTTGTACATTGCTTCCAATCGCTTAAACTGTACTCTAAGTATACTGCTAAAAAATAAGTCCGGATATTAGAGTTTTCAGATTATCCTGACCAACATCTACAATTGCAGAGTTTTCCTAGTAGGATAGATAGGAAAGGAATGAATGCCTGTTTATTTATCTCAATATTTGGTGTGCATATGATTCCTTGCAACGAATACATACGTTGTTGGCACCGAAGTACAATGGCTGACAAGGTAGCGTCGCGTCGCAGCGAAGGCGGCTTATCAGAGCGTCCCGACGCCCGCCGTCTTGCAGCACACCAACGACGAACCAATGTAATGCATTACAAGCATGACGCCTGCAACACATGTTATCAGGACCGGATTCGGGATGCAGGAATAGTATGCAGGAAATTTGGATAGTAGAATTTTAAATTTAAAATAACAAAACATTAACGAAAATGAGTTATATCTCATTTAGTTCGTTGTGATTCATTTCCGTAGCATTAAAATTTATGTGTATCTTGTGCAGCGAACCGTTAATAATTATAGCCCAAATTGGGATGAAAATATAAATCAAAACGAAATTACTAGCACAAAATGACTTAATATTCCGTCACGCTTTTTACCCTTTTCAGACTGTAGCTCTGCAATTTCAGATCCCGGTAGGAAACGTCATTTACGAAACAACGCATATTTACAAGTATTAGTATTAAAAATAAGTTTAACATTATTTATTAATTTATTAAACAATTAATCCAACAGGACTAAATGTCCTAATAATATTAATATTCTCTAAGAAAAATCATACTAATTAGTTTCATTACAAGTCTATATATCAAATCTCTTCTAAATGAATTGTAGAAATCAGCGAAAACATGTATTTTACATGGAGTTGTGATATAATTATAGCAAATTTAACAAATAAGCATTTTTAATTCTTCTCCAAGAAGATATCGCAGGTGTAGTTCCGTCAAATAACAACCTCCAATTTTATAAAGAGTATGAACAGAAATTTAATTGTTTACTAATTTTAAAACGATGTAAAAAATAATCGAACAACAGTTCTTTCGGACAAGTCAAAAATTGTACTGGGTCTGTGATGAAATAATCCTTTTTATAAGCAAAATATATATAATTCCTACGGATATATATCTTTTATGTTAAGAATTCGGTAGTGAGTTTTTAGTGGATGAACACGTTTAGGGTCCCTAGAATACGATTTATATAGTTTCGCGATGATATCTATGTGTGTGTGTGTGTGCCAATCAGCCTGTCGGTCTGTGTGGATCTTTGGGATTACGGTTTCTCAAAAACTACTAAACAGAAAATTTATATCGTTTGTATCCACTTGGAATAATTAGTTTTTGGTGATATTCAATAACCGGAAGTGGGAGTTTACTTGAAGCTCTATCAAATTATATTCAATTATCTCAGTTAATTATTGTTTATGATAATTTATGTTTTAATGGTTTAAATATTATGATCTACAATTGTTTCAAATATTTTTCTCTTACTGCCACCATTTACGAATTACAACACGTTAAAGAAAAATTGAAAAGTAAATTTTTTGAAGGGATGAGCGTTTCTTAATAGTGGTGGTAAATGTTCCTGCGTTGTTTGATAAGAAATATATGGCGGGAGATATTTTGGTGTCCACAACAGTTTATTCCACAATGTCATTACATTTCTGTCTTAGGTCAGATATAAGAATTCCCAAACTAGACAGGGAAAAGTATCTTTTCCATACAAATAAATAAGTACCTTATTACGCTTGCTATTTTTTCTGCAAGTATTAATTAATTGTGAATCAGAATATCTTGTAGTTTTATTGATTGATTTCCAAAAATGATCTGATTGCGCTCCTGCAGACATATGCGCATATATACCGGCACCGTAATAATAACGTAAACATATTAAACGAAAAAGCATTCCCGTTTGCATATCCAAGACTGCAGTGTAAAACATATTAGCTTAATGTTAAAGATATCATGTCACTAGATGCATGTGCATCTTCGTTGCACCGCTGCAACAGTGTCTGTCGCACGTCTTTTATTTCACTTTGCCTGTCTGTGTTTACTGCAAAACGAAAAATCCACTCGTGCTTTTAATAAAATAGCGGAGATTTCTTACATGAAAAGCGAAACGTCACTTAGAATTGCATTAAAATTAAATTGCATGCAAAATATAATGTGCTAAATGGAGATGAATATTTTTGGGAAATTCAAAAATGTAATAAATCCTAGTTAGAAAATAAATAAATCATGGAAACATGAATAAACAAAATGAGTAAATTATACAAAACATACAGCGCGCTCCAATTCCACTTTTTCGCTTTTGCATTGCAGATGAAAATAAATAATGAATACACGCGGATATATTTTATAAAATTGTCACATAAATTATAAATTATCTATCTAAATAAACACATTTATATTAAATCTAACTCGTTCCATGAAATATCAAAATTCGTTCGGCATCAATGAATAAATTACATTTTGAAATATAGAATTGTTTTTGATAAAATCTGTTATTTTTGCAGCGCATAAAATATGAAAATAATTAAAATACAATACCATAAATATTATTCGTAACAACGCTTGTACGTACCATAAAATAAATTTATATTTGCTCTCACCTGAGTATTTTAATGTAGTTTATAAAAATTTATCCTCAAAAAATTTGCACCAATACTCGCACACAAAATAAAAATTATAAAATGATTTAAACACCAGCACAGTATCAGCAGCACTAATGTTGCCAATGAGAGTTGGGAGATTTTATCGGCAGGTGAAGATGCAACAACAGCAGATGAAGAGCGAAAGTATCTCCTGCGCAGTCAAAACGCGTCTACCGAGCAAACCTCGCGATGACCAACTGACTCGCGAGCTTTAGATCGCGCTCCGCGAGCTTTTTATCCCCCACCAGTATCCTGCTTCTGCGCAGCAGGACTGCAAAACGATCCTTTTTATAAGCAAACAAGGAAGTGCAGCTTTCAAATTGCGAAATTGATTTCAGGAGCCTCGTAAATCTAATGCAGAGCATAATTCAGATGTCCTTGCACTGGCCACTCCTGCTGAAATATCATCTTCTGCGTGAGTTGCACGCAATATCACTGTGACAAAAGTCCTGTGAGTTATCATCTCACTGCTTCTGCCTACCGCTTTCTTTTTCCTCCCGATGAAATATTAAATTGAAAGTTTGCTTCTCATTTTTCTTGTTCTCTCATTCTTTCTTCCTTTTCAAACTCAACAATATTTTGAGGATCATATTCCTGCAGTTCCTTAGCAATTAATATGATAAACTTATTCTATATCATTGCAAAAATACGTTGAAATACCCAAGGATAATTTAAACTGAAATTAAATAATAATATATAAGCTCCTTGACTAGGATTATTGGCGCAACGGAATGTGAATCATAAGATCTTCGGTTCGAATCTTACAGGCGACAAATTTTCGAAATTAAATTACGAAATTTGGTACCACATAAAATTATCCTTGTGGCGCCTCCACCATTTCCATCCATCCTTCGCAAAATTATATCATAATACTGAGTTCTGCTTTGAGCAGAGTGCAACTCCAGGAAAAGAATAAATGGCGTGATGATATATTTATTCATTTATTAAAATCAACTTATATTTTATGATAAAAATATCAAAGACTACAAGTAAGCCACTATGTATGACAAAAAAAATCCAAATTTAGAATGACTGCAAGATTTGAAGTATGCAACGAAAAACAAAAGGACAAAAGAAACAAAATAAAATGACATTTGCAGAATATGTGGGAGTAGGCTGCCAATTATTCGAGTATCCGAATATCCGGTTATCCGAGATATCCGGATATTAGAATCTCAGATCCGTACATTTGGGAATCCGGATAATTATAAAATCCGGATATCGATTATTTAATATTATACAAATAATAATATTCTTTTGAATATCGACGTTATTTTATTAGTGTGCATACAAGTTTATATTAAAAATCAATTTACTGTATTAAAGTAAATATAATTAATAACAAATGTTTAAAAATAAAATTAATAAAAAATAGTATATTACAATACGAGTGAAGAAACTAAGAATTTGACATAAGTGAGCGAATTCGTTTCTTCATCCTTGTTGTTTACATACTCAATGTAACGAATCAGTTAATTTGGTAATGACAGCTGAATGGGCGAAAGTAGTGAGCGAAAGAACTTTCACCTACTCATCTGCTATACCCACCCGTTACAATGGGAATGAGTTGAGTGGACAAAACATAAGGTTTCGAGCTCTGTATCCAAGTAAGAAACAACAAGTTTCAATAGCAGGATTGAATGAAATTATTTTATTTTTTTTAGTTAGATTTTGGAACAAGAATGTTTAGTAAAATTCGTCTCCGGATACTCGGAAATCCGAGATCCGTTCAGATTCGGGTATCCGTAATCCGGGTATCTGGATACATATCAAATCCGGATCCAATTGGTAGCCCTATGTGGAAGAGACTTTGATACAGTAAACATCTTTAAAGTTTGATGATAAATCTATTTTATTTGGAACAGTACTACGTTTAATAATTGGTATTCATATTAATATATTAATGACAGAAAAGTAAATGTATCCGAGCATTCTATATATGTATGTAATATATCAAGAGCAAATAAACTATTGTTATTATATTATTAGTCTCTTTCTTACTCAACTTAAGCTGGTATGCGTCGGTTGTCCATAATGCCAAGTGTCTGGTATTCTAACGGAACCAATATTTAACTAACTAATACCGCAAAGCTAAAATTAATTTTTTCTCCAAGACCCTTCGGCAAAACTTGAACTCCAAACATTCAGACAAGTCATTGGAACAATAGAATCGGTAGTAGCTCGGGCAATATTTCACCAGCCCAGTGTATACGTACAATGTATGATTAGGACGTGTTGTGAGCGTTTCACAACTAGCGTGGATCGTTTACAGGTCCCGCGGTGGTGAACCAGCCACGGACGTCGACCCGGACGGCCTAATTGTGCCTGAAATGTTTCGGTACGGCCCAAAGCACGCGCTGCCAGTGACGGAGAACAACAACCGTTCGCCATTTTGGTGCATATGATATCCGGGTGCTTATATTCACTATTGCCATCATCGGCTTTGTTAGTCTATCTCTCTTAAGGATTAGAGGATCATATAATTCTGTAACTGGGTTATTGGTCAGAATACGACTTATTGTTTTACTGTCGAAATTACTTTGAAAGTTGCAAGTTTTTAAATGTATTGTTTGAAAATTTTTTCTTGACGCATCATTCCTGTTGACATATTTATGTTTTCGAGAAGACTTTGTCGATCCTTTTTTATCTTCCTCTATATCCTGCAAAAAATTCGGTAGCATGTTTTAGGGTCCTAGACTACGATTTTAATAGGTTCACGATGATGTCTGTGTATGTGTCTGTTGGTCTGTCAGTCTGTGTCAATCTCTGGAGTTACGGTTTCTCGAAAATACTACACTGAAAATTCTGGTATTTTGTATATATCAATTGTAACCCCATGTGGAAGAGCTGATTAGTTTTTGGTGATAATTCAATAACTGGAAGTGGTAGTTTACTTGAAGCCCTATCAAGTTATTTTGAAATGTCTCAGTAAATTATGTTAAATATTATTATCTACAATTATTGTTTGAAACATTTTCGTCTTACTGTCACCATTTACGAATTGCAGCACGTTAAAGAAAAATTATATTTTGATATTTTCGTTTAAATCTGCTAACCAAAACAACGCTTGAAAAATGTCATTTTTTAAAGGGATGAGCGTTTCTTGATAGTGGTGGTCCATGTGCATTATTTGATAAGAAATCTATGGCGGGAGGTATTGTGGTGCCCATAACATTTTTTTTGTAATCAACTGAAAGTAGTGAATCAGCATTTGTGGAAGCAAGACGAATCTGTACGTCTTCGGTTCTCTACAAAATGTAGAGAAGTTAATCATACGTAAAGATGTTTCACTTTAAGATTATGTTTCTGCCAGGCTATGGATAAACTATGCCAAATTATACATTTGATATTGCTCTCTTTCTTTTAAAGCTAAAATATTTTATACATAATAATACTTACAAATTACTAACAATCAGAAATCAGAAATATGAAATCAATGCTTAATAAAATTCTGGGCATTAATGGGTAAAGAACAATTCTTTTGAACTGTAACTAACACTTCTGTTAAGATTACCATTCCTAACAGAAGTCTTCTAGGACGTGTTGTGTAACCTGTAACCTAGCACTTTACTAACCCTTGCCCTCTTCCAGCTAATATTATCAACTTTACAATTCACACATTTCAAATAGTTCCTCCTTCTTGAAGAGTTTTTGTGTCTACGGCACTGGCAGGCATCATGAGCTCGACTCGTTATTATTAAAGTCGCCTAGGGCTTGGGTCCGCGCGTATATCTTCCTCCATCTATCAGTCGATCGTAGGCGGCTGTGGATCCGTCCATCGCGGCCTGAAAACGATCCGCACCCACGCTCTGCACTTACTGATCACTGATTGATCTCATCGCACTGCTGGTGCCGCTGCACCCAAATGTGGGTCAGAACTATGAACGAATCTTCAATATACATCATTGATATTATTAAGGTGATAGAGAGATATCATTAATTTGGCCTACTAAAGTTGGCACTTTTGTCTAATTTAACCAAAATCGTAGTTCTTATAGTTACAGAGATCCCTTAACCCTGGAGTGCTACAGTGGGGTCTAAGAAACCCCTAGATTTCGATGCTACCTCGTTATAAATTGAGTTTCTATAATACTAAGCAAATATTCCATGTAAGATCCCAGTGTTTGTTCTCAATAATCCAAAATTGAAAAGTTAAGATTGTGTTTTAAATAAAATATATGATTCAGAAATGTTTAATGTTTTTTATACTAATCTAAACAAATATTCCATGGGTAAAATCCATAGAAAATTACATCCAGTTATGGGAAAGTAGTTTTTCGTTTCTTGGCGTTTCCCAAATCCCAGTGTTACATTTGTAAAACTGTGAAACCTTGGTGAGTGTCCAGGGTTAAAATTAAAACATACTTATAATGAGGAAATAATTCTAAGCGACTGGAAAAGTGATGAATGAGAGAAATAAACAGAACTGCAGCCAACATTGGTTTGAAAATTTACTGACAAATCAGCGAGAAAGAGAAAAATCAGTAATCTCTTGTCAAGTTTAATTTAGCTCTTGGTTTCTCTAATTGTCACTTTTAGTATAATTTTTCAATACTGACACATTGCGTATTGTTGTACTTATTTATTGTTGTAGACTATATCCTGAAGAAGTGGTAATTTGACACGAAAAGTCGATGATTTATCAATAAATTTTCAAACCAATGTTGACTGCAGTCCTGTTTATTTCCCTCATTCGTTCTGTATAATATCTGAAAATCTTTAATTTCTAGAGGACATTTAATGGGATATAATTTATTGCTGGAAGAGGAGGATGGTACAAAATTCCATAGTTGTAAAATAGTTTCGGTAAAGAATTGTAGATGTTTTATGAGTATAGCTGCGTTGAAAAAATTGTTAAGTAATTTTGAACGTGCGATGAGCGCAGTAAATAAGCGAATGGACATTTTTATTGCGTCCGGTTCTGTCGAAAATATATTCTACATTAGAATTAATGAGGCATTGTAATATATTCGAAATAATAATTCAATATTAATTCAGATATGGATTATGGGCCTATGTGTTTTATTTTCCGCTGCCCACCTCTTTCGTGTTCGGTATAGCAACGAGCGAACGACGATTAGCGAAGTATCGACTGAAACTTGACTAATATTTCACTCCACACCCCTAATAAAATTTAACGAGCCCGACAAATTATACCTAATTTATAATATATGTAGAGATATTGTTTGTATTCGTACAATTAAATATACACCCGACGTGAATTGCCCCTCGAAATTAGATTTTCTCGTGATTTAAATAAATTATACACGCCACGCGTTAGGTTTTCTTCATTACCAAGCGACATATTTTTATCAACAAGCTAGATGCAGACATTAATGAGGAACTTCTTAAAATAAAAATAATTATAATAGAAGTTCATCTTAATGAGCGTATAAAACAATGCATGCGTTACAAAGAGGAAACGTTTTCACCTTTATGAAGTTTGTTGGAACATTTCAAGCACAAAATATCGAAGCGTCATTATGAGAGCAGCTCGCCGGCCGACGCTCGCATTGAAAGGACATCAGAAACTAATTAAGCGATAGGAAATGTCACAAAGTAAATGTCATCTTCATGCTACCTTCACAAGCCTTTCTTTATACCAACTTATTCTTATTTAAATTATTTTAAACGATGCAAATTTCGCGTGAATACCAAAATAGTTCGTCCATCCGTCCTGCTATCATTCAATTAACATAAGACCCTCCATACAAATTTTTAAACATTCAAAGTTTTAAATCTAGCCTAACTTTTGCCTTTCGCATATATCGGGTATAGAATTGAAATATGGCATATAATTGGGTAGTGAGTTTTCAATTAATAACCACATTTTTGGGGTCCTTATATGAAGAGCTGATTAGATTTTGGATCAAATTGGTCAACCGGAAGTAGCAGTCTATTTCAACAAATTATGTTACTTTGTAAAATTAATATTTAATTTTACATCTATTTTGATTACATTAATTTGATTAAAGTTCATTAATTTTGGAGATAATACAATAAAAAGAAATTAAATTTCATAAATCTTGCATTCCATGTACACCATGGAAACACTTAAAAAATTTTAATTTTTTACGAAATTTGAAACATGTCATTGTTATGAATTTATTCTCTTATGCCCGGTTGTACCAACGTTAGAAAAATTTTATACTTGGTTTAAATAAATAAAAAAGCGTATCTAATTTTTACAATCAATGTCAATTACTCCGTATGACATATAACTTCGATTTGCTTTTATTTATTTAAAAGAAATTTAAAATTTAACTAACGTTGGTGCAACTTGGCAATAGTGAAATATATGTCAACAAATTAAATAAATATCCGAAAGAAAATTACATTTTTCAAACATAAATGGAAAAAAAAACAAATAAAAAGGAATTTTTTTGTATCATCAAATACCAGTTTGTACTGTTTAAGAGTTTATGACGGTTTGCTGCTAATTATCTTTAAATTGTGACACCTACAGAGGTGTATAGAGTTTTATATAGTAGACTGATTTTACCTGCAGCAAATTAGTATTAGAGTTAGTGAATAGCGTAGCTATTAGTTGTGAATATTCCGCTGCAGAAGTTTAATCCGGCGATCGTAACAACTTAGACCAAAATCCAGGTTCACAACAAGAGAAAAAAGTCGAAATTAACTTTATAAAACACAAATCCGTAATTACCTCGAGCAAACAAGCGAAGAGCGAAGACAATTCACTATCGTTATCAGCGTTCACCTGCATCTAGTGTGCCATGGCGTGGTGTGGGTGTATACGATCATCCCTGGACCGACGCCAACCGAGATACCATCTACAACGGCTGGCCACACACTGTTCAATTAACAATTTTAGATTTCAGCAAGTTTCGTGAATCGCAGCGGCGATAGAAAAAATCTCAAATCTAAACTGCGACATGGCACGAACGGAGTTTATGACCGGAGTTTAAACAAAACACCCGGAACCCGGACTATCACTTGCGGAGGTATTTTTACATTGCGTGATTAGCGGACGTTTTTTTAGGCCCTGTCACTCACAAACACGTTGAATGAATTTAAAGGAATTTATTGTGCAAATTATTATAAATACTACTCGGATAATTTATCGCCGCATTTATCTTTAGAATAATTTTCCTTTTGCTGCTCATATTTTTGAAATGTTCAATTATTGGCATTCCTAATTATTTCACATCCAAAATGTTCAATAGTTTATTGCACAGGAAAAATTTCTGCATTCTTTAACACTAATATTAAAAATTTGACTCTACCTGAAACCCCGAAAAAATGACGGAAATATTTATTGGTAATTTTCTTGAAATTACCTGTGGCATGAAATAACAAAATAAATATGATTATTTTTTCATCATATGTCACGTGTCTCTGTTTTAACCAATCCTGTCATTATTATACTGAGAATAAAGCTCTATGGATTATTCCCGGGAATAATACCTGTAGCTTTTTTGTTTATATTTACAAATGTCAGTTGTCAGATAGTTATCATCGACAAAAGTAAAAAATGAGCAAAAAATTTAGATTTAGTGCTGCGCCTGATGATGAAATCAAAAAATAATCTAATTAAATATAACTCGAGAGTTCAATAAATTAGAAAATAATTCTACAGTATTTTTTTCAAACTTACAAGTTTTCGAAAGATCTATAAAATTATTTTCAATTTATTCTTACTCTCGTGTTATATTATTACTGATATTAATAATTAAGAGTTTATTTTACTTAATAAATAGTTGGGCATAATTTTACAATAAAACCATTTCACTATATCTAATTTGTCTTCCAAATTATAAATTTTTAATCAAGTCACTTGATATCAAACATTGGTTACAGCAGATGACAGATAAAACCAATAACTTTCAATTGACCCATTTGTTTTGTAATTTTATAGCATTAAGGATTTGAAAAAGAAAGTACCAATATACATTTCCGTTTTTCGGTTCCAGGTAGAAATAAATGATTAATATTAGTGTCAAAAAATGTAGAGTAGGCAAAGTAAGAAATTACCCACGAGAGAAATTTTAGCACACGAAACCGAAGGCTGCGTGTGATAATTTTATCGAGTGGGTAATTCCACTTTGTCCACGTGTGAAGTTTAACATTTTATCCAACATCTCTTAATAAATACAAAATGTATTAAACAAATATTATTTGACAGTGACATATGCTCTAAATTTTCTAAATTAATATGTCTTTCCGAGTAGTTACTAAGGTGTTGTGTGTTGTTATTATTGTTACAAATAGAAAATTATTCACTAGTGGGAGGTGTTGAATAAACTAATTAAATTATTCAATGTAAAATAATTAGGGAAGCCAATCATTGAATATTTCAAAAATAGGACTGAAAACACTACGGTGCATCCTTCGATTGACCATCATGTATATTTACTTATATTATTATACTGCAAAGTTAATTATTAACCCATGGAACGTTCAAAATTCTGTGGGGGTGTATGTGATTATTAATTAAGTACGTAAATAGCACCCCATGATAATTTGAACAACTCGCTAGCATCGCAGATATCAAAGATCTTGTCGCAGTTCACACGAAATCCAGACACCGCTTTCTGCGCCCCTTTCAGGATTATGTAAACTGAATATTTAATTTTCCGCATCAGGTTTTAAAGAGAATTTCACGGTAAATAAACTTAATACGTCCCTCTTGTTAGATCACAAGACTTTACCCCTTAAAAAATATTTCATGGAGAATAAGGATGCACATCTTTCAGACACGCTTGCATTTCTTTAAGTTGTAAGGTACATTTTCACTGGACGTTTAGAAAAGATTGCTGTGGAAATCAGCAATTTAAAATTGCGTGGTAACATAAAATATTGATTTGTTTAAATAATTGTATGTTTTGTTGTTGTTGATTTTCAAGGTTTAGGTTTTATCGGATAAACTTTTATTTACGAAAACGTGGTTGATTGGTAACAACTTACGAGAGCAATTTGATTTGAAAAAAGCGACACCGTAGGTGGAGCGATTTTGTCTAATGTCAAATTGCTTGAATCGTTTTACCTTAGAGCAACCACGTTGCAAACAGTTCTACTCCTTGTATATCCGATGTCATAATGAAAATTTGACGTTTATATATATGAAATGAATTATCGTTGTTAATATAAAAAATATATGCATTTTGCTAGTCAGAATTATTCCACTGAATTTATCCAATCAATTTAAAAAAAAAACAGTCTACTCACTTTCCCTAAACATTTGCGGTCCTTCGAGCCGGATAATGAAAAGAAATATGCAATAATCATTATAATGGCTTTATGTCGGGTAGAAGCCAGCGACAATTTCATAATGTAAGATTGACCTCTTCTACTTAACTTGTAGCAGTTTGAGAAGCACTGGTCCAAGGCAACTATATCGTGAGAGTATTCCCCACAGATGGCATTGTTCTGACAAATTAAACTTAGTGAATAGACCAAGAGTATAATAATTCGGATGTCGGCTGTATGAAACTTGTGTTAAGTCCAGGGTTGGCGGAACGGGTGTCGTAAGTAATTATGAATATCTGCCAAGCGGGTGGGAAGAACTGGTGCTTGAAATGAATGTTGTGGATGTGGATGTAGAGGTAAGAATAACTAAAGTATCAAAGATCAGTCATCATTCACTGAATAGTTTACTAGCATTAATAAAATTGCTGATGGTCAGTCTCTTACAATTATTTTAAACCTCGTGTGCTTTACTCAACTAATTATTTTTATAATTGTACTCTTAACCTTAAAAAGTTAAAAAATTACAAGAGGTTTCGAGCACAATAAAAATGTTTATTATACATTAAGGGAGAGAAGTGTATGATATTTTTTCGAGGAGTAACTTGAAGCACGAGACGTAGGTGAGGGTTACAATACTACAAGGAGAAAAATGCACTTCTCTCATGTGGTGTATATTACTATTTTTTTCACGACGATCTATGATGGTTTTTATGTAGGTATTTCACAATTATTGGAATTGTAATATAATTTATGAGAGCTACCTTTGATTTGTTTTATTTTGTACATTTTTCACATTAATTAAGCACTTTCCCTCACGGCCGAGGGGAGAGAAAGTGCATAAATCTCCCGTAGATATGAAATTGGCTGTTTCTGTGATGATTTTAGTATCATAGAGACAGAGAAGAAATTCACAGCACAGTTGGCGGATGACTTTACGCTAATGCCCCAATCCAATTATATATTTACCTCTACAAGTGTAAATAGTTGTGCAATTGCGGATCCTGCTGTACCCTTCGGGTATTATAGTTCATGGTCAATGAAGCAGAACACTACATATTTGTCGCCAAGGGCGAAACAATGTTATTATTTCAGTGAAAGTATGTTTCCAATTGTTCAAATATTTCATCAAATTTGGGTCTCTAGGCGTCCCACAAAAATCAATACCCAATTCGTGGAATCCCAAAATGCTACCCTTATTTCGGCGTGAATAATACAGCAGCTGGGGGTGCGAGAGACGCAAGGGGTAACCGAGTGCCACCTCGACTACGTCGAACGCAAATGAAGTATTAAAACATTCCACTTGTTTGAAAAGCAATTAAAACACGCGGCAAAACTTCACTCCATCTCTCTTCCGCCACTAGGGTGCTCCATCGGGGTGTCCTTGTTCGACAGCACCACAGGGAGACTGACAGCTGACACATATCGATGAGATATGGACCTACCACCAGCGGTTCTCAAACTAACACCAGAATTCTACAAAACTTTTGTAAAGTTCGTGTTTTACCTCCCGCCAAAAGGAGGTATAGGGATCGTGAAAAAGATCAATGTTGGGATTTTAGTCAATAAGAATTTTAACTTTTTTCACGAAAAAGTCTGTGTGTGTATTTGTAATCGTGTGGATAGATGGATATATGTGCAGAATTTCGTTCAAGCAATAATAAATAAATAAATTCTCTATAACTATGGCGATTTTAAACAAGGAAAGTAACAGATTACCCACTAGTGGATTTAATTTTGAGAAAATCCACTAGTGAGTATTTTTTTATTTATAACAATAATAATAACACACAACCTTGGTAACTACTTCGATTGACATCAAGGTGCTCCTTGATTAACATTTTAATTTCAAAAATTTAAAGCATATGTCACTGTCAAATAATATTTCTTTAATGAATTTTGCATTTATTAAGAGTTGTTGGATAAAACGGTATACTTCACACGTGGGCAAAACGGAATTACCCACTCGATAAAATTATCATACTCAGCCTTCGGCTTCGTGTGCTAAAAATTCTCTCGTGGGTAATTCCTTATTTTGCCCACTTGTAAAGTAAATAACTATTATCACACACCTCTCAATAAATGCTCTATATCTATGGCGATTTTAAACGAGGAAAGTAACAGATTACCTACTAGTGGGTATAATTTTGAGAAAAGTTACTAGTGAGTAACATTTTATTTATAACAATAATAATAACACACAACACCTTGGTAACTACTTCGATTGACATCAAGGTGCTCCTTGATTAACATTTTAATTTCAAAAATTTAAAGCATATGTCACTGTCAAATAATATTTCTTTAATAAATTTTGCATTTATTAAGAGATGATGGATAAAACGTTATACTACACAAGTGGGCAAAGTAGAATTACACATTCGTTAAAATTATCACACTCAGCATTCGGCTTCGTGTGCTAAAATTTCTCTCGTGGATAATTCCTTACTTTGCCCACTTGAAAACTTAATAGCTTTTAGCACTAAATTTACTGGATATCTTTGTATGTACATACAGATTGTAAATATTAATGAAATCAAAAAAGTAAATTGTATACCCCAAGGAAATTGAGCAATGGTTAGAGAAAAAAATCACTGTTGTACTCTCAACGTAAAGTTTTCGAGAAATCGTAAGATATTTACGAGTAATCGTAAGCAATAGTTTAGCACGGAATTGCTCTTTGATTTGTAATCCGTTAAAAGTTTTACGAGAACAACTAACGAGCCTTACGATTATGCTTAAAATTGCACCATTACACTATGATAAAACAATTAAATTTATGAGTATTATTATTTTAAACTGTAGTGTATGAAAAGTGCGTAAGCTAAACTTTGACCAAATAAAATAAATAAATAAACAAATAAAGTTTGAGTGGCACTGCGGTGGAAGAAGCCGCTTCCTTGTGGGGTATAGTGGCTGCGTCTTTATCCTGTTAGGCAGTGGCTCGGAAAATTTGATTTTTTCTTTTCGAGCAGGGGCTGTTTGTTGTTTCGCTGGCATTCTTCGACTCCACCGTGACATTGTCTGCTGCCGGCGACCGTTTCATGTCTTGTGATATGCGTGGCGCTCGTCAGGCGTGAGGGATATTGGCACTGATATACAACGATGGCTTCAACACAAGATACACAATTGATTCGCCGGCATGTTCTGAAGCTTTGATGAGAGACACTAGAGATGTTTTCTGATTGTTCCGCACAGAGAAAGGGGTAGACAGATCAGTTTAGGGTTGAAAATAATTAAAAGAATTGCTTAGGACTACTGCTATTCACGATAGAGCCGCACGTTGAGAAAACAAGATTGACAAAATTGATTATGTTTGAAGAACTGTAACTCAAAATCTATATCAGATATTTTATCTAGAATTTCATGGGTATATTCAGCGTAGATTTGTTGATAAAACTTGTGAATTTTAATAGTTTTGTTCGGCAGAAAGAATACTTGCAAACAAATGAATGAAAATGTGTCAAAAATTGTAAACATTTCAACTCATTTGTTTTCTCTTGACTGTAATTAAAAACCAAATAAAGATAATGAGTTTATTTTTTCAGCAAACTTCTTTTATTATAAGTACAATAATTCGTAGACAATATATCTTAGATTACGAAACCTTTATCATGATATTAAAAATCTTAGGCAATATATTTAGATCAAAAATTTTTTTTTTCAAATTTTCTCTAAACTTAAATGTAGCACCTTCTCGATACGTCAAATCGAAATTTAAATTCAAATATTTAATACCGATTTTTGTTTTCAAAATATAGCGACTCAAAAATTTGATTTTTATTTCATAAAATCCTCTATAAATCAAAAATTAAAAACGATACGAAGCTGCGGATATAACCATTGTATTCCACGGAAAAAGTTACATAAGTATGCAAAGTTTCATAATTTTTGCAGTACAAAGGAGCTTAATACAGCAAAAAGTCTAAAAACGGCCCAAAATCCGAAATACGTCAAGGGGTAAGTATTAAGATTTTACCAAAAATTTTCATCTCTTGGAATTTTAATTTATATGCCCTATCCCCTTATTTTCGACCCGAAACTTCCAAAAAAATAGTTTAGAGTGACATCTGGTGCTTTGTTTTTGAAATACGAGCAATTTATGATTTCAGGTTTTCGGCAGAAAGTCATACCATTAACTGTAGCTCTACAAATTTAAAAGATAATTAATTTCTGTGAACGCCAGTGAATTCCTCGATATTTATTTGCTATGTACCTAGAATTTCAAAAGGTTTGAGCGTAAATTAAAAAAATTATAACGGATTATCTAAAATAAGATAAATCGATCAAATTGTTTGATTTTACACACTGATATCTCAAAAATGAAAAGAGATAATTAAAATCTGATTCTTTCAGGTTATTTATCATACTTTATTTAATAAGACTGTGAAATATTTTTACATCGCTTCAAAATTAGAAACTTTATTATGAATCGTTTGAATAGCTGCAAAAATTGATAAAAATTTGCATCTGTTTCCTCAAATCTCATGAAAACTCATATAAAACTGAAAATAAATGGTTTCCTTTCAAAAAACAATTAAAAATAGCTTCATAAATAGTAGATGTAATATAAAATCATTTAAAAAGGTTTTATTTAATTTTTGGTTTCATCAAAACTGCAATATATGTTGGCTATAATCTACATGTTAACAAAATAATTTTTAAAATAATTCTAGGTTAAATAAAATACGTCAATGATGTTTAAAATACGGAGTCTACCATTAAATGTGTCATTATAAACACGTAATATGAAATATATATGGGACTCAATCTGAATGGTAGATCTTGATTATAATATTTCATGTACACAAATAGAAACATATAATATTTATAGCTAGAACTGTGGCCTGCTTACCATAATATTGTCCGACTGTAAGATCAAGAATTATGTTATAAATTTCGTGTTTGTCACTGAATTTCTCTCACGCAGGGTTTGTTCATATTCTATGTTTTTGTCAATATTTTTAATTATGGTTCAAAACTAATTTATACAGTATAACCGCATAAAAATTAATATTTCAATTTATAAACTGACATATCTAAATCAGAATCTGTCACTATCAGCAAGTTTCAATCACTTTTATAAATAATAATATAGTTTAATGTTTTCATTTGTGCAACTTCAATTAGCCTACATCATTAATATAAATCTAAAGCTGAATAACCAGGTCACTCATTGAAAGCCAACGTTATTTTGCTCTATTTTCTACAACATAAACAATTCTATGTTGGCTTTAATATAATATTATAATAATAACCACCATTGTATGTTTAGCTCATGTATGTTAATGAAAGTTTATAAAAAAGACTGGTAAAGTTTTTGTACTGCGTTTGATAAATATTTTGTCGCAGAGTATTAACAAATTTATGACATGGTTCTGGGTCTATCTCTTCCTTATTGAAACCGACAAACAGTAAAAATTTCAAGAGCTACTTCACTACAAGAGCCACAAGATAATATCGGAGTTGAATTTCAGTGGCGCACCCACACTTTTCACCCTCAATATTGAAAAACATTGCCTGAATAAAACTAAAACTTTAACAAAACAAATTAACAGCAAGAGAATTAAAATAATTCCATCATAATTCTCTTATTTTGCGATTTTATGAGATTTCAAATAATTATTTATTGAAATTGTGCATTTAAATTCAGGAAATTTTGAAAAAAAGTCTTAGTTGGCCTAATTGAATCCATTAAATTTAAATTTGAATCCATTAAAACTACTATTTAATTACCTTTAAAGGGGATTCTGTTAGTTTTTAAAAGTATTGTATATCGAAATTGTGCAATTAAATTAAGGAAATAACTGCAAAAAAATCTTAGTAGATCTTAAACTTAAATTCACAATCAATTATATTATTTTTTAATTACCCATAAAGGATTTTTGAAACCTTCAAATTATTGAATATCGTAATTTTGCAGTTAATATAAGGATATTAGAGTTGTGCACAATTTGACTCATTAAACTAAAATAATATTGAATTGTCATACAATATACATAAATTATTTGTCGTTTTTGAAATATTTACCTATTATTTGCAATGTGTTTTTCTTTTCATTTATACACAGTTTCATTTAAAACAATCAAAAATGTATTAGAATCGTTCCATTTTTAATGAAAGTATGCAAAATTATTTATTTAATTAAGAAACTAAACATGATTATTTACTAAGCAGTTATAAGTATTTACAAAAAATCAGAATTTTTTTTTTCATGTAGTAACCCTTTAATGCCCAGAATTATTTTCCTTTAAATTTTTATTTCATATTTCTGTACCTATATTGGTCACTTGTAAATGTAATTTTGTTTAAAATATTTTACATTTAAATGTTCAAAGCATTATCAAACTAATAACCTGGCATAGTTTATCCATAGCCTGGCAGAAACATAATCTTAAAGTAAGACATCTTTAACGATCTATCATACGCTGAGCATTAATAGGTTAAAATGATCACGTTGTTGTATTATATACATATATAGTGCCCCTCTTTGGATTGCAGTGTGTCCCGCCACTGGCAATGATTTCTGAACCCATTTTGGAAGCCAGTAAAGTCACTAAACCGCCGCAAGCCTCCCCTCTGTTCTAGCACTCAGAAAGAATCGTAGCAGGACGTATATAATTTATGCTGTGCGTAACTACCCCAAAAATATAAAGATGTTGCAGCCACAAACACTTTACCGTAATAAAACAACCCCGAGGGGTGCAACCTAAGAAACGACTACCCCTGGTTTATGCCTCTACTTATTTAGAATGCCATCGGTTCGTATGATGTGTTTATTACTTAACTTGCTGTCATTTCATTTCAAGAATTGCCTTTAGATTTTACTCAGACGTTCAGCGTATACTCCATACGAAAATGAGAGAGAAATAAATCAAAATTTGTAATAGTATGAGCTCGGAATCATATCATTTGACCCCAATAAGACTTTTAGAACATCTTGAAAAAATGTTATGATCTTACAAAATGAAAATTGTTGTAGGTACTCAATATATTAGTATTTAAAATTTTATTATATTTTAAGGAAGAATAACGGAAACAATAACAAATTAACAAAAATCACTAACATCAAGATATTATTTGGCCCAGAGGTATTGACTGCTACCACAAACACTGTTTTTGAATATGATGACAACAAAATATTAAAAAAGTTTCAAAAAAAGATTGTAGATAATATTATTCTACATCTTTTTGATTCCAATGGAATTTCCTCTATCTTATTTATTTACTAAGATATATCCAAAAACCCTTATAGGCCTTGAAATAATCTGCCACTTACTTTTGATGAATTGTTTTTAAAATCCAATCAATTCACATTAGAAACATAATGAAAGAATTTAAAATATAAATATAGCGTATTAAACAATTTTTCTTTGTATGTTTTTAACTGGGCCAAATGATTCTTGGCTCGTAGTATTGATATAATTTTAGTAGGATACTTATAGAATGCCGCTCGCTTTATACCTGGTACGAAACTTACTTCTCCAACATTGGAAACACCGCTATAAACGTTCCGATAATCCCTTTTGGGCAATAACATTTTAGTTTTGTTTGATCTCATTCTACGAGTATTTCCAATCTGTCTGTTCAGAAATATTCAATAAATTTTAGTGATTAAAGGTTTGATGATATGAGAAAGCAACTGCCCATTGGCACAGAGGTAGATAGGATTTTTCTGAGTGATCTGTTTAAGTATTTATATTATTATATTATATATCTTTCACTTGAGCCTACAGTAATTCAATTGGATTGAGATCCCAGTGTCAGAATTAGACAGTAATACCCCAATTCGCTGCCATGTCTTTAATAACATGATGAACATTTATGTTTAAGTAATTTAGTAATAGATTCCTATTGAAGTTTCTACAATTATTGGAACGCTACCGAACTGATTTATCACTCTCATTCAAATTTAATATGGGCACTTCGATTAAATGGTACATATATTCATAAGAAGACTGCACTAACCTTTATTGAAGAAGCTCAGCTTCCCTTTGACCTCCAGACTGGATCCCCTGGATGAGTGAATGTTCCATATTTATTTTAAGCAAGTTCACAAACACCAAATTATCACAGTAACAACACAAACAATCACACATAATGATCACTTTTCAATCACAAACACTGCACTTACATTTGACAGTTAAGATTCAACTGTAAGTATTGTATTATGTAATAATATTTATCACAAATACATATAGCACTGTAACGCGGTTTAAATTTAACATATTATTTAAAATACACGAATGACGCCGCACAATTCACTAGATACACTGAAATATTAAAAATGGCAGAGAAATCATTGCAGAAATAAACAAGTTAATGTATACAGCTGGAATATTCCTGTTGCTGCTAATTTATAGATACAATAATTGTATTGTGAATTTGAATAAAGTGCATGCGCACTATCAACGAATGATATAAATTAATAATCAGCAGTTCTCAAACATTTTATTATTGTGAAAAAATTATATGTACAAAAATAATAATATTTGATTTATTACGTATTATACTCTCTTTCTTTCACTTATCTTCTTTCTTTGTTTTTTTATTTTTGTAGAGCTAGTAATTTACCAATTTATGTAGTTAAATTAGTTTCAATTGCAAATTTATATTTTGTTATTGATTAAATATAGGTGCAATATGAATCAAACTTATTTGTCTGTTTTTCTTCCTTCTTTTCGTTGTGCCTATTTATTTTGCTTCGGGATCTGCAATTGCAGATCTATTTTTCGTACTTGTCTAACCTAACCGAAAGGTGTAGAAAAATATTACAGTGAATCAAAATGAAGGCTACAAATTAAACAAGACAGCTTCTTCTGTTTTTTTTTTTAATCATAATTTAATGTTGACTTAATTACTGTATTTCTATTGACTTATTTATGTTATTCGTTTGTTTCTTATTGAAGAATTATGTAGAATAATAACGTATTAAAATAAAATATTTTTATAATCGACTGTATTATATTATAGTCACCTGTTAATGATATTGTTAAGCGTCCATAAAGTGGCTCTTTATAAACCAGTCGGATAAAGTAAAAAAAATACAATAAACCAAACAACAGAAAAAGGCGCACTTTAAAATTATAAATAAATAAAATTCCAATGTATTAACGTGCTATTTTATATAATAAATAACCTGCTCATTTAAAAAAAATATCTTTATTATGTGCTTTTAAATCGAAAGTTAAATTTATTTACTTAGTACATAATTAATGTACATGTGACTAGTCTTTTCTTACAGTATGCAATGTTTCATATGGCAACTAAATTCTCATTATTATTAATATTACCTATTATTATTTTTCATGTCAGTGTTATATGTCAAATATAATTGCTACTCGTATTTTAAGTTAAGAAAAATAATCTGCAATGCAGTCAAACATAAAATGTACCACGTATGTAATAGGGTTAACCCAATTTTCTTTATAATTTCACTGCGAGTTCTGTAAGTTCTTAATATGTGATACATTTTTGAAGATAACAAATAAAATTGTTTAAAAATTCGCCATCCAGAAATGTTTTTGAAATAAAAATAGTGGCAAAACAAAACACAAATTCAGTGCAGCGGGCATCCAAAATCGATCAGAAGCGCAATTAACACCCAAACAAAGAAAAACATTATACCGCGAGTTTCTTCGAATGAGAAACAATGCATCCAAATGATACAACATTATTAATGTTGGCCGGCGTACAATGACGTCGCAGGTGGCGCTGCTAATAGCGTTCATCGCTTTTTAATATCAGAGATCGATGCGTCTTTGTCGGCATCCCGAAGATTTCGATTGTCTTCCATGGCTTCCTTTGACGAACGCCTGACGAATGTATTTGATACTCCAGTAGGAATGTATTTTTATCTTTACTGTTGTTCGTTTTACTTGTAAATCATATTGCGTGATAGTAACAAAGTTATTATACTTTATTTCGTCTGATTTTTTCGTGTCGTGTTGTCGTAAACATTCTTTTATTTCTTTATTCAATCTTTTATTACAAACTAGACATAACCGTAAATATATTATTTTGTAGGTCTTTCAAAAATTTTAAATAATACCTATAGAGTTTTTTACCTGGTTTTACCCCTTTTAAAGTTGATCCGGATTAAAATTCACGCTCAGGTCCACCCTTTTAGTCTTAGATGAAAAGGAAAACAGACAGGCCAGCCTCGTGCACACCTGTAGGTCTTCATGTGTGGTATTTCTATATTTTAATCTTAATAATACAATGAAAACATACTATTAGGTTTTGGATAAATTGTTGTGTAATTATTTAAAGAATAAATACTTATAGAAAGAGAAGCAGAAGACACAAAAATAAGAATTTACCGAACAATAAGACCAATACTTTGCTGAGACTAAAAAAGGTGAAGAAGATATAAGAATAATGGAACAAAAAATAATAAGAACAATATAAGGATCAATAAAGATATTAGAAATTTAAAATAAAAATGAACTTTGAATTTCTGTAGAAATTTTGTGTATTTATTTCCATACTTTTATAATTGAAACCTTTCTATCTAAAATAATCACATAGATTCAAAAGGGCTTTTATCTTCAAATCTTCAAAAGCAATAATGATAAAGATCAAGTATCAGAGAGTCAGATGGTTTGGGCATATATTCGAGAGCTGATAGAAACTAGTCATGGGCTTGACGAACCCACGGTCCCCAGTCAGCAGGGATGACAAAATTTTGACGAACCACACTCTGTGCAATGGCTGATAGAAACTAGTCATGGGCTTGAATAACCAATAGTATTATATATAGAATAATATTTGTTATTTTATGTAGTGCTAAAAGTTTTACAGATGAGTAAAGTTAAGTTTTGACAAAAGTTTTGACTTTAGTTACTATTTTGGCTAGCTCGCAAAGTGATATCGATTAGGAAAAATAAATATTTGTGGCATTCTGCCTTTCGCAGATCTAGGCTCGTAAGAAATACTAAGCAGTTTGTCCTCTTAAAATATAATGAAGTCAAAGGTGTAAGAAGTAATTTAGTACAAGCTGTGAATGATTGATGGCTGGGGATTCGCAATTCCTTCTGAAACATTAACCGTCCTAACAACAATTCAATCAAGCGCGAAGCCATAAAGATGAGAAATGCGTATTCCTTACAATATTTATTTATGGGCAGGCGGGTAACCAGACCTCATATTTTCTCGCTGCAGTTCATTCGCCGGTGGCTTCCTTTAATATTTCTATTTTTATCGCCGGAATAATAAATCGTCTGCCGAATAATCTTCTGTTTGGGAACTTGCGAATCTGCGCGACTTTCACGAGAACTTTCATCTGGAGGAATAAACTTTTATGGAAATTATTTTAAAGTGTGTTTGGAGAAGTTATGCTTTTTAATTATGCCCTGTGCTGGCTAAGTTGTATATTGTGTGTTTCGCAGCCAGAAGGGCTCAAATGTCGACGAAATGTCACCGGCGAATATTTTGTCGCGCACTAATGTAAAGGGTTAAAGCCCTCGATGTCATGAATATTCTGTATTGCCAATGCCTTCAGATCCGTACTTTATTATTTCACCCCAAAACTGTAATTGTAATTTTTAAAGCTTTGGATTAAGCTTTGTAAAAATTAAATGCAAGGTTTCGAATTTTATATTTTTTTTTATACTTCAACAGAAGCAAATGTTTTAAAAGCGATAGATGACTCTGGATGTATTAAGTTACCTCTCAGTTCTACTTACCAATGTATTGGGATCTTAGATCTAACCAATTCAGTTATTTTGTTGCTGATGAGTTCCAATAAGAACGAATCGCATCTATAGTTACCGATTGATTGGATTGGTCAGTCTCTGTGACTTATTAACTTAGTTATTACACAGAGATTGAATTTTATGAAACTATGACAATTTGTTATATAAATAATAAATAAATAATATCATCACGCCTTTTACCCATCATGGGTGTGGCACTCTGCTTACGCAGATCTCGGTAGGTGATATATTTTGCGTATGAAATGCGGTTACCAGCCGTCAAGTCATAGCCCCCAAAGTTGTTAGTGGAGGGGGAATCACAGGGGTAAATTTAAATTGGCAACTGTCGGCAGTGGGATTCGAACTGCGGATCTAATGATCCACAGTCCGACGCGTTACCACGGAGCTATTTACCCCAATTTACAATTTGTTATCTTTATATTTTTTATATTTGTTTCATAAACTCAGTTTTCTCTTTTTGAAAACATTTAAGCATAGTCAAATATTATTATAAAGAGGAATAAAGCCCAGATTTTTATTTATTTACTCAGCACCCTAAGTATCACATTTACTCCTAGTAACACAATATACTATTAGTTGATAACATGTACCTACTAAAAACAAATTATAAAATATAATGTTAAGGTAGTATGCAGGAAACGTTCTGGTGGGTGGTAATTAAATAAATAAATACCGAGTACAATTAGAACAATTGGGGTGTATATTAATAGTAGTAGGTCTTGTGAGTTCGACCCTGGCGACATCGTGCAATATCGCAAAGCATCAATCATCGGGCGCGGACAATGGTTGTCGCGCGGTGTGCGCTCATCACAATGCGCCCTTTGCAGCCCCCTTGTCGCCCCCAGCCCCCCGCGCCCCTCCAGCACCGCGAGATGCCCTTTTGTTGCGCGGATAATGATTATTTAATTAAAGGTAATGTAGGGTTGCTCCGACCTATTTCACGTATTGTTTCGCCATTCGCCTCTTGTCTACCCGCAGCCCTTGCACCCTTGACTGTCCCTCTACAGCCTGGAATTCTTCTCCGCCGAAGAAGATAAATAAATAAACATTTCAACGCGACGTGGAGAAATCTCAACTATTTTGCAATGCTACGAAAATAAACAGAGCTGTGTACGGGAGTGTAGTGGTGGTGGCCTCATACAATCAAACCAGCGAAGTATTAGTTTGACTAGCTGTATCTACAAAACTATTAGAGATAATTAAATTCCGCTTGAAAATTTGAATTCCTCATAGTTTTTTCTATAAAATAACTTATTTTAAATTAATTACAATGCTTCGTTTTATATTTACTCATTATTGTTTGAAAAATTATCCAAATTTTAACAATAATTTAAATAAATTTAAATAAATGTATTTATACTGTTAATATACAGAAAATTCCAATAACATATTTACAGTTTCTGATACAATTATACGAGTGTATTCAATAAAACATGACATTAAAAAATAAATAAATAAATAAGATAAAAAAGCTGAAGCTATAATACATTATTAAAAAGTAAATGAATAAATTCGATTTAAAATATTTGATTAAGTAATACATACACAAACACGTTAATACAAATACTATAAAAATCACTTAAGGAGAACACGGATATTTTTTTTATTAGTACAAATTTCCAGTTCAATCGACTGTAACGCAAAATCTACAAGAGATAATAAAATTCTGTATGTAAATTATAAATTCACCATGATCTTTTACGTATAAAACAATATAATTTCTTAAATTTTTAGTGCAGGTATTTCCTTTAGAAATCAAAAATTGAAAATTTGACTAACTTGATGAAGTCAAAAAATGTTTGTCTACACAACCAAATATTTTTACCCTATATTATTAATTTGCGTTCGCTTACACCAAAAAGGAAGATACAAAGTCCATACCTCAATAAAATTTCAAGATATCGACTTGTTAAATTTTGCAAAATTCATACTTCAATTCAAAAATAAAAATAGATATGAATTTCAAACCTACTCCAGTCGATTCTACGGAAAAAGTTCTATAAGTATGCAAAGTTTTGTTAAAATTGCTCTACGGAGAACATTTCTACATCAAAAAGTCTGAAATTGGTCTAAAATGAGAAATATAGTTGAATAATATATACTCACAACACATCTCAGAGTAGAAATATATTATATCAATTATTTTCCTAGCTCGACCAACCCTTAAGCTATACCCATGTAGATTTTTAGCTCACAGGGTTGACCCGAAAAAATATTATGGAGAAAAATCTGTAAATGGTAAAAATCCATGAAAATTGACAAAAATTTCAACTTCTACGGGCTATAACTAAAAAACTAAGCGAGATATCAAAAAACGGACACCAGTTTTGAAAGTTTCATGGTTCCCTTTACTAACAAACAAATTTTCAGCCAATTTAATTTTTTGAAATTTTTGACCAACTGTCTCAACCAAAAAATTTTCAGGACCGATATCTCAAAAACTAAAAGAGATACACATCTGCAGATTACACCATTGTATTCAGCGGGCCGAAATACATAAGTGTGCAAAATTTCATTAAAATCGCGCAACAGAAAAAATTGCTACAGCAAAAAGTCTGAAAATTGCAAAAAATCGGCAAAAAGTCAAGGGGTTAGTATTGAATTTCGGCCAAAAATTTTTATCTCTTAGATTTTTAATTTATATACCCTATCTTCCTATTTTCGGTCTAAAACTTCCAAAAAAATAGTTTTAGCGATAACCGAGCACTATTTTTTATATTATGGGCGATTTTATGATTTGGAAGTTGAGGGAAAAAGTGGCCACAACAAATATAAGTCACTATATCTCGGAAACTAAGAAAGATATTTTAAATTTGTTTCAATGAGCGTATTCAGCATACTTCATTTATCTTAGATGTGTATTTTTATTATAAACAGCCGTGAAATAAAAATTTTATAAACAGTCAAATTTAGCAGAAAAAAATTCCAAAATGACTTAACTTTCGGAGCTTGTATCTTTACAACCAATTAAGATAATTTAAATCGAATTTAAAATTTGGAATCCCCATACTTTATTTAACTTGAAGCCATAGTTTCATTAGATTCTTCCAAAAAATAGTTACATTTTCATGACATTATATCTACGGTGTTTTTGAATTTATTTCGAAGGAACATGGAATATTATGTGTATAAATTATATTAAATATTTCGCACGAAATTCAAACCTGTGACATGCGCAGTCAATACCGTACATAAATATAATATTAAAATATGAAAATCAGTGTTGAATGAATATTTTCAACGATTGGAATTTGTTCTGAACCTGAAAATTCCTGAGGAACGCGATGATTCTATTTTTAACTTCATGCTTTTCGCCAGTAACATCGCGGTTTGTTGTAGACAGAATAAATATAAAGGAAATATTATTTCTAAATATTATACTACCTGGTTTAACTGTGTTTTATTTTCTCTGTAGCAGAGTTATTACCTGTCCCGAAAACATTTACTAGAATGTAATACATGCATATACAAATACATATAATTTGATTTTATTGAGATATCAGCTTTGTTGAGTGTTTATAACTTTTTATTTTATTATTCTGTAGACATTTTGGAAGCCAATAACTTTTAAGCTAACTTTTAAATAACTTTGCTAGTATTCAAATTAATTTATACTTGCAGAAATAAATACTCGAATAATATTTAATCATGTTTTATGGACTAGGGTTATATCTAATAATAAATAACTCAATTCTCAACAGCTCTAAAAATAAATAGAGCTGCATTTTATTGCTAATGAACTACATTAATAAACTACACAGGTTAATAAATAATTTAATATAAATTAGTTAAACTATATTAATGGACAGTTTATCCTAAAGCAAATGGCTCCTCTGCAGCTGTGTCTAAATAATATGTACCACAAATCCTGCAAAAACACCCAATTAAAACTTGATACAAACTAAAATATTCCTTCCGTACTTATCCAATTCATTGCCCCCCATCATGACTTCTTCATTATCATTGCAAAGTCCATTTTTCCAGTCATTGATTGATTCACAAAACCTGCCTCTAAAATTATTATTAACTATTGATTCTGCGAAGTATTTATAAGAACGTGAGTGAGCACATTTTCCTGTAAAAATACCCAAAGAAATTAGAAGAGGAATTAGAAACAAACTGAAATTATGTACCGAACGCATCAAGACCGCAGCCTTTTTGGTTCATACCGCCGTTGGGATAAAAATCGGCATGGCCAATAGGTTTTAAAAATCCTAATAAACCACCGTTTGTATGAATGACTTGGACGTATTGGGCATCGGTTGGGTCTAAACGTTTGTCGATGTCGTCTTGGTCTACGAAGGGTAGTGCTGGGTCCATCCCTGCAAGAAATAACATTTTGTACCTCAAAATTATATAATGGCCAAACTTCACGCATAAACAACTTTTTACCTCCCGCCACATCCTGCAAGGGTACTATAGGAATCATATTAGAATAATATTTTAAATATTATTATTTACAATTAATGTTTGAAACCTTTTTCTCTTACTGTCTTCATTTGCGAATTACAACACGTTAAAGAAATTATATTTTGACGTTTTCGTTAACCTGTGCTTTTTGAAACAACAAAACAACACTTGAATAATATCTATTTTTGGCATGTATCATAAGTGAAAACTAATTTTTTTAAGGATGAGCGTTTCTTGATAGTGGTGGTCCGTGTTCCTGCACCATTTGATAAGAAATCTATGAGGGGAGGTATTGTGGTGTTCACAATATTTTTTTACCTCCCGCCTACCTCAAGGTAAGGGAGGTATTGTTTTTGGCCTAAAAATTGGGTAGTGAATTTTCAATAAGCACGTTTTAGGGTTCCTACAATACGATTTTACTATTTTCGCGATAATTTTATTAATTTTCATTAGATTTAGAGATAATAAAATTAATTCTTAAATCTTGCATTCCTAGTACACCATGGAAACACTTAAAAATGTTCAATTTTTTACGAAATGTGACACATGTCATTTTGTTTGTAAAGCTGTATTCTTAGTAAAAATTTGTCAAAAAATTAAATAAATATACGAAAGAAAATTAATTCTCAAATATAAATAGAAAATAAACAAATAAGAAAGTATGTTTCTGTATCATCAAATACTATTTTGTACCGTTTAAGAGTAGCATTGGACGGGAGGTTATGTGCTGGGCACATCAGATTTTTTTATATTGCTGTAAAATTTTACCTATTCATTTTACTGCAAAAGTTAAATATAAAAATAAAAAAAAAATATTTGACAGGTGTTTATTACAGTGTTGTATTATTTCTGTAGTAGAGATTTCGTAGAAGATTGTAATGATGTAATGGCGAAATTGAGAGGTTTTTTTTTTTAAATAAATCTAAAACTGTTTTTTTAAATGTCAGAGAAAACAGTATATGTGATGAAAGAAAATACGGAAAAATACATACATACCTACAAACAATATCCCACTCAGTTATACATCGTTCATGCTTCTTCATCCACACCCAACATTGAGAACCACACATCAATGTAGGCACTGACACACCATTATAAACAAGCATCTTAAGATACATTAACGTTTTGAGCAAATGTACCCAGAGCACCCAATACCTTACACCCTACAGACACCCGCCTTTCAATCTCCCAGTCAATAGATCCAGCCCTCGAAAACATACTACCCAAATGTACAAATTCATTTACTTGTTTCAGTCTCACACCATTCACTGAAACATTACAATCAGTCACCAAATCATCCTTCTTATGCTTACAATCACTCAGTCATTACCATTGTTTGAAAAATACTACAAGAACAATTGAATACCCTACCTATAATAGTGTCAACATCCCCATCGAGCAAGCTTCCAACCCTCCCACAAACATGCGCTCCTAAACTATGTCCACTGAGGTTAATATTCCTCGTGGGAAGTCCGGTAATATTCTGCAAAATCATAATAAACCTAGCAGTGATTTCTCCAACACCTGGAACAGCCCCTAAAGCGATACTGTAGAGACTATTCGCTTTGTCACGCCAATCAACAACGAATATGTTCCAATCCTCTGCTCGAAGGAGAGCTTGGGAGATGGCTTGGTTGACTGGACTGTCTTTATCATTGTTCCATCCGTGGATTATGAACATTGTTCTTTTTTCAGGGTCGAAATCTGTGTCGACGATGTCTTCAGCGTTGAAGATTAGGAATTCGGTGTGTTGTGTCCGCCTGAAATTGAGAGAGTGGTACATAAATAATTATTATTTATTATCAAGAATAAATCTTTTTTAAGTGCATATAAAAAAATAATAGATTGACAACTGACGTTATGATTTATTATCATAATCGCTCTCTTGTTAGATTGTTATCAATATTAAATGAATTATACGTTTTAAGTATTGCTACAGTTTTTCTACGAAATAAATATTAGTTATTATCAATATTTAGCTAATGATTTGACGCGTGCAAAAGATTAAGAATAAATAAAATTAATTGTAACAAGATTTTGACACGTGGACCAGATTAAAATAAAACTAGTTTCTCAACAAATATTATTAAAATAAATCTTTTATCTTCTACATCTTACAATAACGCATTGCATTCAACCACTTTCACCTCATCCACATTCATACATGCTCGTCTATTCTTCACACTCTGAATCATTCGTTCACGTCACAAACCATCAATCATACCCAACATTTATTCCTCGGACTCCTACGCAATCGTTCACCTTCAATCTCACCCATGTATATTAGTTTCACCAACCTTTCATTCGATATTAGCTCAAGATGTCCAAACCATCTCAATTGACTCATTCCCATTTTCTTTTACTCACTCACCATACATACACCAATGTATTCCGCACACTCTCCTGACAAATTCCTCATTTCCACAGCAGTTATACGTCGTTCATGCTTCTTCATCCACACCCAAAATAGACTCAATAGAGCATCTCTAGATACATTTACGTTTCGAGCAAATGTACCCAGAGCACCCAATACCTTGCACCCTACGGACACCCGTCTTTTAATCTCCCGGTCAATACGTCCATCCCTCGAAAACATACTACCCAAATATACAAATTAATCCACTTGTTCCACCTTCACACAATTCACTGAAACATTGCAGTCACCAAATCATTCTTCTCAAACACCAACACTTTTCATTTATCGACATTCAATAACAGATTTAAATCTTTCCCTATTTCTTTTATGCTCACAATCATTCTTTTAAACTGCTCCTCAGTTTTACCCAATACAACGACATTCAATGATTTTCGTGACAACACATCCATATACAAATTAAACAAACAAGTACAAATAAACAAAAATATTTATGAAAACCTAATTAAAAATTGCAATACATAAACAAGAGAATAATATTTACCTGGACATGTAATGAAAAGTAATTTCTGCATCATCAACATTGACTCTTTTAATTACTGGAGGTTCGCGATTCAAAAAATGTAACTTGTCATCATTGTCTACCAATACTAATATTCTAATATCTCCCTCATCGCCGCCTTCCTCAATTGGTAATATTGTTCTGGCACTTACTAAAAACATAAATAAATTATTACCACTTCATATCTTCGTACTAAATTTTGTCAATTCTGAATTTTTAACAAGAAAAATTGTTGTTTTATGTATTTGCTACATTTATAATATTTAACGAATAGACTCGTCAATAATAACAAGTAAATTTAGCTAACTTATCAATATGAAATTGTTAAAGAAAGTTTGTATCCTTTATAACAACTTAATTTGTTATAATAACTATGATTTATTGTTTTGCTTCTATATAATTACTAAAATAAATAGTTTAAAGCACATAAAAATAAATGTAATAATTATAATATTTACAAATATATTTATTTACGAAATATACAAAAATAATTTGTTACTTGCTAACAAATTTGAAACGGTGGATCGTCTGGGACTAAAAATTTTGTATATTTTGACTATAATTTTTTTACTGTGCTTTAAAAAGTAAGTATTCAAATTATGAATATAGAATAATAATAATTCTGAACCTGAAACCTATCATTCCAACTTCTTTTAATGCTAATCTTTTTAGTAACTCTATTTCATACTGCAGCACATTTATATGTTTACCGTACTGGTTTTAGTTCGGTAAATGGGACTTTACAGTATTGTTATTTTTACGGTACACAAAAGAAAAACAAAGTGACAGAAAGAAAGAAAGGAAGGAAGCAAACTTTCATCTGATTATGCGACACAGGTTAATGATTTTCACGGTACGAGATTTTTATTCATACTGTAAAAACTCATTTACCGGACGTACATAACTATTACTTACCTAAAGAAATTAGTAAGCCGATACTGAAAAATGCTGTAGAGAACTTCATGATTACTGGTTCTATAAATAAAGGAATTAAACTATTGTTAGTGTATTTATATTGTTTCATTATCTACTGTAGAGAGATATCTTAGTGCCTTCATTGACATAAGAGTGATTTTTTCATTAATGATTTGATTTGGTAGCAAATTTAAACAATTGTATCTTTTTACTTATTTGCGTCACTTTGGAAACTTATCTTGGATAGGATAATAATAGGTTTCGTACTATGGAATATCCTTATTACAGGATAGTTAATGTGTCAAAAATAATTTGTTGCCTTGTTTGTTTAAATATAAAAATATAGATTTATTGATAAGAAAACTAAACCAACTTAAAATTACATCAATTCGACGCAATTTAGTTAAATAATTTATTTTAAAATATTCTATGCTCGATTGTAACTCTGCATATGTAAGAAATATCCTTGTATTTCATGAAATTTTCACACAAAAAAAAACATATATTATATACTGAAAAGAAATCGATAAATTGTACGAAGTAGTTTGAGTGTACCTAAAAAATATTTTTTTATCAATGAACCAATAAAGATCTTTATCAAAACATTCCTTTGAAGATAAAAATCTGTAAATTATCAATTTTATTAATCTAATATAATTATAATAATAAATTATTGATAAGCAAATATAATGCATATTATAAATCAGAATCATAAAAGGATGTTTAACCAATAAAAATATCAATATCAGTAATAATCAGCGAATATATACAACAATTAAATTATATTGATAATTTATTATTTATTCAATTAAATTGCATTAAATTATTGCGTGCTCATTTAATACCTACAATACACAAATGATACATAATCGACCACTATAATAATAAACAAGAATAGCACATGATAAATAAGTAAATTAATATGTGCACACCAGAGGGCGTGGGTTCAAATCCCACTGAAAAAGTTGCTCACATAAATTTATAATCATTCACTCATTTAATCCGTTTACCATCTTCATAAAAAATAAATCATTGCGCCTTTTACCCATTATAGGTGTGGCACTCTGCTTACGCAGATCTCATGAAGTGTTGTTACCAGACGTCAAGTAATGCCCCCAAAGGTGTTAGTGGAGGAAGAACCACAGGGTAAAGTTAACCATCCGAAAACATACCTATTTTTTCGGTCACGGAGAACACCCTGGGTCAATCTGATTCCATAATTTTTTTTGATAGTTTACCATTCTGCAATAACTGAATTGATTGGTCTAAAAATTTTTAAGGTATTTTTTAGATCCGATACAAATGGTTTATGCAAAATTTTGTAATTATTGCTGTCTTTGACAAGGTTGAAAAAATCGCGAAAAAAATTTGTTTTTAAAAAAATTAAAGTGTACAAAAATAGTTTTTAATATTTGAAGTTTTAATGAAAACTCCCAAAGTGTCAAATTTTTTTGTGGGTCAGATTGACCCAGTGTGTTCTCCAAAGGTTAAAATGGCGTGGGATTCGAACTGTGGATCTTACAATCTACATCCCGATGAGTTACCATGGAGCTATTTATTCCATATATTATATTTAAAATAAAAATTGAAAAATTTAATATTATATTTTTGTAAGAGGAAACAAGTTTTAAATAGGATTAAAGGATATAATCATTTTCAATGTATCTGCTGTCAATTAAAGTCAAAACTACGAACTATGCACCTGAGATATTTCGACCAATAAAATTTTTGAAAAAAGTTACGTTGGTAACACGCCCCCTCACTACTAAACAATTCGAAAAAATCAAAAGTCAATTACAACATCCTTAATTAATAATAATACCCTAATAATGTTTTACAGCAGGGCTTAGCTCCAACAATTCATTTATCTTATAACAGTAAACACGTACACAATAATTTCATCAGATAATAATCAGGTAATAAATAACAAACAATTGGTAATAAACGGAAATCCGAACGTCAAAACAGTTTAACCTTCGCGAAAAGAAGAAAAACTGACCGATAATGCCGTAAATATATAACAGAAGCTCCAGTGGAAGAAGTCACTCTCAACTTGTAACTCAACCATGAAAATGTCAATGATTTTAAGTGTAGTGTTCTCTGCCATCGTGCTGGGTAAGAATAAGTAATATTAATTAATGACAGTAGCATCTTTATTTTTTTACTATTTTTTTTAAATTCTTTAATGAAACTTTATTCAAATTGAGGACTATCTGCAATTTTGAAACGTCTTAATTGTTATTCATTAATCCGCAATGTTTTTTTAAAAATATTGTGATGTCAGAGTAGTCGTGTGTTGTGGATCTCAAACAGTTGGGATTGTAAATAATTGTAGTCACTTAAATGTTATATTTAATTCTTTAGAAAATTATTTAAATGGAATTAAAAGTGCATTATTATATGAGGGATTATAATAGTCATTATTCACGAAGATGAATAATGACCATAATCCCGAATATAATACTGTACTTTTTCTATTCCTGTAAATTCGGAATTAAGTTTAGAAAATGGTCGAAATTCGTTTAAAACACACGCTGACTACAAGTTAACTATCGACGACCGTTGCTTGGTAATCCACATCACGTCTTTAAAATAACCGTGAATTATGGATTTCTAACTCTGTGATTGGTCGAGAAGAGTGAATTATGAATCATTATGGGTACTATAATTCATCGAAAAAATTGAAATAATGGGGATATATTTATACAAGAGTAGAAAAAATTACTTTTCGTGGAAAATAATATTAATATATATGAATACCATTTATTCCAGAAAGAAACATAAATAAACTATAAAATTATTATAAATTTTGCTAGCCCATGTCATTCAACATGTCTTTAATTTCAAGGTGTCGACCTAATCTCGTAGTTTCATTATTGCACGCTTTCTAAATAAGTGTGATTCGTTTTATTTGGTTACGAATTCAAAACAAAACAAAAATGTTCAAATTAGGTGTCAACTATTTGACACTTCGACAATCTGACAGCTCAATAATAAGAAAAGTACAAATAATTTGGAATAGAAGCACAGAGAAACATAATACTTTGACGCCAGAATTGTTATTTATAAAACTCTATTATATTCATTACGATGTTTTTGGGTCTAACTATAATATAAATTATCTAGTGAACTAATAGATGTACCATTTTAAATAACTCTTTTCTCGGATTACCTATTCCAAATTTAAAATTAATTTTGAAACGTTTGACAATTCAAAATGAAGTTAACTTTTCATTTGCGATTAAAGAAGCTATTGCAATTGAAAATCGGTGTGTCCACATCTAAGTGAAGTAGCTAATGCATCTAATGGGCTCTAACTTCGTTATTGGTCGTTAGTTGGCGCTGCAGTGGCGCTTCCGGTAGCAGGTGAACCGGAACCGGAATGGGCGGTGCTGCCGGATATGCAGAACCATCTGCATTACGTGAACTTGAAGGCGATTGTGCCGAGGGTGCATGTTGATGACTCCAATATTACTTTTTACTACTTCTCCAGGTACGAAACCAGTGAAATATTGTGCAACTTCCAACAATTTTAAACTTCAAACAACCGTTTTGAATAATGAGACGCAGAAACGCATATTAAAAATTTTACTGCATTTTCTCTCCTGCTGAACACTCGTTTAAGGCATTTTGCCCTCAATAAATTTAACACAAATTTATAGACAATTTCTCCGAGCTTTTCGTAAACTTTTAATGTTATTTAGGAACACCGCATCTTACGAACTAAAACTGAAGACAGTTCAAAACATCTTCAACACTGACTTCAGCTCAGAGCGCAAGACAATGTTCATCATCCACGGGTGGACTAGCAACGGCAAAAGCGAAATGAACGACCTGCTCACTGACGGTAAACTTATCTTTATCGTTTCTCAGAACAACAAATCTAACTTAACATTTTGATAGCTCTTTTGGATATGGACGACTGGAACATCTTCAACGTAGATTGGCACGAACCCGCTAGCCAAAACTATATCAAGTCAAAGGGAGCAATCCCTGGGGTAGCCATGATCATCTCCCAGTTTATTAATTATTTGCATGATCACACTGGGCTTCAAATGGATCATTTGTACATCGCTGGACACAGTTTGGGAGGGCAAATGGCTGGAAGAGTTGGTGCGCTCCTAAACGGAGAAGCTGCTTACATCGTCGGTAAGACTTACATGCTCGTCTATTCTTCACACTTGGAATCGTTCTTTCAAGCAACAAACCATCCTTATTCCTCGGACACCCATGCAATCTCTCATGTATTAGTTCCACCAACCTTTCATCCGATGTTCGCTCAAATATTTCCACAGCAGTTATACGTCCTTCATGTTCTTCATCCACACCCAACATTAATAACCAAACATAAATGTAGATACTAACACTCTAGTATCTCTATATACATTCATGTTACAAGCAAATGTACCCAGATCACCCAATACCTTGCACCCTGCAGACACCCGCCTTTCAATCTCCCGGTCAATACGTCCATCCTTCGAAAACATACTACCTAAATATACAAATTCATTCACACATTACCAAATCATTCTTCTCAAACACCAACACTTAACATTTATGGACGTCCAATAATAGATCTTTATCTTAATTGCTTCTCAATTTCACCCAATACAAAAACATCATCCAAAAGACAATAATTTATCAATACTCAATAACAGGTAGGTACTTCATTTATGATCACAACCATTTTTCTCAATTGCTCCTTAGTTTCACCCAACACAACAACATCATCCACATAAGCTAACGCAGGCACTATACGTCCACCAATACGTACACCATCCGTTCCATTCAATGCCTTTCGTAACAACACATCCATATACAAATGCTGGAATGCTACACTGAGGTCTAAGAACCTCCATGATTCTGATCTAATTTTGCACATGCACAGCATTCGCATAACTTCAATGCTACCTAGTTGTAAATTCAGTTTCTATAATACTAAACAAATATTCAATATAAAATCCCTATGTTCTAAATAGTCCAAAATAAAAAAGTTAAGTTGCTGTGTTTTAAATAAAATATATGATTCAGAAAGGTTATTAATTGTTTAATGTCTTTCTATAAACCTAAACAAATATACCATAGGTTAAATCCCTAGAAAAATTACATCCGTTTATGGGAAAGTAGTTTCTCGTTGGGATTTTCTAGGGCCCAGTGTAACGTTTGTGTAACTGTGACTGTCCACCAACATCTATAAGAAACCATCCCTCAATCTACCATTAACTCTCACCGCATCCTCACTTCCTTCATACAGTTTGAATCGCTCCCAACAAATTACCATCACGCCATACTGTACAAGTACATCCCACATAGTCCTTTGAAAAAGACTATATTTTGATTCTTTGCATTTAGGGCTAGATCCAGCTTTGCCATTGTTCTCCTACAACAATCTAGAAGACCGTCTGGATCCATCCGACGCTAAACACGTCCAGGTTATCCATACCAATGGAGGAATGTTAGGTTACATGTTGCCTTTAGGTCATTCTGACTTTTATCCAAATGGAGGAAAAACACAAACAGGCTGTGGTGCAGATGCTTTTGGTAAGTTGATTAAGCATAACCTCGAAATGATTCTAAAGCAATGGAATTTCTAGGAATGTGTTCACATGTGAGGGCGTATTTATACTTTGCCGAATCTATTAAGAGCAATAACTTTTTGTCTCACGCTTGTGATGATTACGTGAAGTATATTGATGGAGAATGCCATAGCAATCATTATGCTCACATGGGAGGAAACAAACTTGATGAAAGGTATTATGTTTGATGATATTTAAAAGTGAATATATTTAAACAATAAAATTTCAGTGCCGACGGTTCATATTTCCTGGACACAGCTGCCAGCAAACCTTTTGGTTTGGCTTAAAGCTTAATTAAATGTTCTATTATTTTATTTATATTAAATAAATTGTTATTATTCATGTGTTAGTTGTGAAATAAATCATTGCAAGTTATAAAAATGTATTTTATTGGTCTTACCTACAAATTTGAGCAGTCATGAATTCTAGTGCTTCAAACTATTTTATCACTATTTCCAGCAACCTAGCTGAGAGCTGTAACACTACTGACTTAGCGCCTTAGCTCGAAGTATATTGTGTATTAAATATGGTATGCGAATAATATAAATTATAATAATAAATTAATGGTGTAATTTAATTTCCGACGCTTACATATATAACTTTTATTGCTTGATATAATCAGTATACAAGTTTTATAATTTTTCCAGCAAATTTCCTTTCAGCACGAAAAATATATAAATAGGAAAACATTATTATTACATTCTCTATACATACCGGGTGTAAAATTGAAATGTGGAACATAGGGATTTCAATGCTATTTTTTATATTGCTGTTATTTTTGGCTATTCATTTAACAGCAAAAGTGTTAATACAAAAGTTGTTCAGAATTTTAAAATTTATACATTTGGTTACCAAAATGGTAGTATTACATGAAATATCAATCTAATCAAATAAATATTTATTTAAAAAATTGTAACAGAGCCATGGTAAATTAAACAAAACCAAAAATATTTGACATTTCACAAAACAGTTTTATAGCTATTAACATTTCTAACGATGTTATGAGTATCATAACAGCTGCAGATGTCAATTTTAAGACATCGAAGGCCTGTTATGACTCATAACATCCGTGGTTTGTTCAATAGTTTACCGGTTTCAGAAAATTGATACGTTAACGTCATTAATAAATATTATTTTTTGAAATTCATTTATGAATATCGTTTGTCATAATTTTAAAAAGTGATCAAGTAAGTCTATTTGTATCATATCATATTTATAATATTTTTTTTACTTAAACGTCAAACGTGTTAGATAAAAAATGGATTTTTGCAATGCTGATTTGCCTGAAAATATTTGGAACGCAGCAGGTGAAGCTCAGAAAAACTTAATTCCATTATGTATTAATAAATAGAGTTATATTATAATTGTGTTTTGACAAGACAGTATGGTAATATTACCGTACAGCATAGAGCTATCACTTAATTACCAGCCTACTTTTGTACATGTAAACATAGGTTTAATATTTTGAAACCGATAAAGTTTATTTATTTAATAGAAAGAGAAATGAACTCTAAAATTCGCAATTATATCATTAGAAACTTCCACAGAAAATAATAGAACACTGTAATAAGTAAATGTAAATACGATTGGCAATTATTTTTCTGGAAATTACTGTAAACCTGGTTTGTGGAATAATGTTTTAGTAGCATGAAGTTGAAAAAAGTACTTTATCTCGAATCATTACGATCGGCAATTGCTTTTATAGATTTCTATAAACTATAACTTCCTAGTAATTTTACTGGATTTTTAAATGAAATCTAATTTATTGAAATCCCTATATTCCATATGTCAATTGTACACCTGGTATATAGCACCCCTATTATATAGTAACTCCACTTCATATGAAGCTTTCTAGATCCTTTTGTTGGACCGGATCAATCTCCATTTCTTTTTCTTTAAATCTTTGTAGTTGTTTTTAATTCGTGCTGCTTTTAAATCTTCTACTTCTTTTCGCTCTATAGATCTGAATCTGCCTCGTCCTTCTTCGTTCTCCTGGACTCTATTTTACTACTGTTATTAAATTGTAAATCAATAACAAATTGAATGAATATGTTTTCAGTTAAATTAGTGTATTGTTAACAAAATATTGATATTGCATAAAAGGTACTGAAAGGACAGAAAGTAAACAGAGTGTTAGTGAATATCGCTTTGAGCAAATTAAACTTTGGTAATAAAATATTAATCTGTTCTAATATTAAACGTAAAATTTTTATGATATTAATATTAAACATAAACTGAATAATTAATATCATGAAATATGTGTTTACAAATCAGTTAAATTTGTAATATACTAGTTTATAATTTATGAAAACTAAATCAGAAAGATGAAAATATTATGAGCAGTAAAATTAAATTAAATGCTAATATTATGGCAGTATAAATATAATCGGAATTGCATTGTTTACAGTGAAAACAATGCGAAAGCGAAACAAAATGTTTCATTTTAAAATATGGCTTAAATATTTAAATACTTGTTGAAAAGCGATTGTTTAACATTAAGCTGTTTATAAACTCGAAACACAAAACACACTTAATTGCTAATTATTTTTTTTGTTTACTTTCAAATATACGTATAATTATTACATATTATTATTTTTAAATTTTATTAATAAAGTAAAATAAACAGCAAACTAATTTTTATAATTACAAACCTTTAATGAATAATTTACGCTAAAGCAAACAGAAAAACGAGCAGGTAAAGAGAAACAATGAAAATGGAAATTATATTAATAACGAGAAATGTTTCAGGATAATTTGAAACTTCAGGATTTAACGAAACTTGTAGAATTAATGTACGCGATTTTGAACACGTGGGTTACCCTGAAAGTTTATTATATTCAGCGCAACCTGAAAATGTTTCAGACAAAGCTCAAGATTTCCTGAAACTTCAATTATAATTGTTACGTGTACTCAATAAAAATATGGGACAGAAATAGGTAAGATTTATTCTTTCCTCATGAATATGTAATTAGTAATTAGAAAGTAAGAAGAAATTTATTTATTACAAAATAACTACAAAGACAACACGGTAATTTCCATTACAAATATATTTGTTGATTTAATTTGATTAAATTGGAATTTACGTAAAAACATTTCATACCTAAAATGTTATATTTAATCTAGACAGCAGAAAAGTTCTATCAGATTTTTTTTCCCCGGAATCATCTTCATGTTTTGTAAATTCAGCTCCATTTTAAGAAGACTGTTTTTCAGGAATTGTCAGATCCTTTTCAGAGTTAATGTGGTGCCGGATCGATAATAAAGTCGGTATTTATAGGATCATTAGAAATTGAAGATTCTTCTAATTTTATTGGAGTTTGAGACACAGGAAAAGCTCCTGCCATTAAAATTACAACAATCAGAATGTATAACAATGTTTGAAACAATATTAAAATATATTTTTCAAGCAGTTTATTTTCAATTCAAATGCCCATATATTTTTTGCAGTATAAGTTTTTCTACTTGGTGTTTTATTTTCGCGTAATGATATGCAGCTTTATATTTTTTATATTAATGGATATTTAATACAATTCTTATTCATTATACTTGTAGTTCGAGAATGATCAGTTCAGAGAGTATTCATAATAAAGAATAACACAGAGAAAGTATGCTATGAAATTAAGAACAATAAATTTTCAGTAATAATATAACAAGAGAGTGAGAATAAATTGAAAAGAATTTGACAGATCTTTCGAAAACTTGTTGCCAGGCAATTTCCAAATGGCGACAAGTTTGAGAAAGATACTGGAGAATTATTTTCTAATTTATCGAACTCTCGAGTTATATTTAATTAGATTATTTTTTGATTTCATCATCAGGCACGGCACTGAATCTATCTTTTTTGCTCATTTTTACTTATGTTGATGATAACTATCTAACATCTGACATCTGTCAACAAAAACGAAAAGCTACAGAGAATATTGCCGGGAATAACCACAAGAGCATTATTCTCAGGATAATAATGACAGGATTGGTTAAAACGCAGACACGTGACATACAATAAAGCATTTTAATGGTTTAAAGAAACGTCAAACAATAATCGGTAATAATTAAAATAAGCGAGTAAAATATAAACTTTACCTGTTTCATGATGTTAGATGAATGGTACTTAAATTTACAAAAATAATTCTAAAGTATGTATATACCAATATATCCTTGTTTTTAGAAATATATTAATTATATTTTAATTGCCTGTATCTAAATATTTTTCTAGTAAGTAATTAATAATTTTTAGAAATGTTTTTGATAGATTAGAACTTGGAAGCCGTTATATATTGTTTTTATTCAAGTAAATAATTAAAGCGCGTAAGTTTACTAGAAATATTGAAATGAAAAATGGGAATGAGAATCTAAAAAAAATTTATAGCAGATTAAATAGTACGAAATATAATCAGCCGACTTTTGGATTTTTTTTGAATTCTGGTTGATCTTCTTCAACATTTCTTGTAACTCTGAATCCAGAAAGATGAGGAGATATACCATAATGTCCGTATGACATCAGTTGATCTTCTTTTACATCTTGAGGAGTTTCATCATTTCTATGTTTGTGGTGATCATGTTTACGTTTTTTTGGAGCAGCTTCTGACATTAATATAAATGCAATTACTACCATAAACAACAGTGGCTAAAATGAATATTGTTATTATTAAAGACACAATAAATATTATAATGTTCTTACCAGTTTCATGTTGCACTCGGATAATTCACTGTCATACTAACTTAGCATTTGGTATGAATGCTTTAAATATATGGTTCCCAAATGAATTATTAATTACCTCATAACGAAATCAACAACACAAACAAGTAATATTTAACAATATTGTTTATTTCACATTTTCTTTCAAAATAAAGTACAAACGATTATAAAATATAAATAATTATTTGAAATGTTGGCCTCAATAATGTTCATGTCCATAGTGTCCCCCCCAGCTGAAGCTTTTCCCAACATGTACATATTTGACAGGTTCTGGATGATGAACATGTACAACTTTATGTACAACAGGAACAGGCTTGTAGACAACATGGACAGGCACATGATGTTTCTGGACAACAACATGTTTGTAGACATGGTGTCCATAAGGTTTAGCTTCGCAATAAGCGAGCATAGCGATGAGAGAAAGAAGAATAATCTATAAAATACACAGTTAGAATTAAAACAATTGACAGTAAAATATATTAATTGTAACTTACGTATTTCATCTTGATTGTTGAGTTGTCAATGGAATAGTAACTAGTGTTAGCAGAGTTCTTTATTTATATGTTTTTGTACGGAGTTTCAACATTAAATATACATTAAAATTTAATTACTTTTAGCGTATTTACCGTATTATTGTTCGTATTATTAGTTAATCTACAGACTAAACAAACTTATTTTTAGTATATCTTTGATGTTATAATTTGACAAACATAAATGCTAATGATTTATTTATAAACTTTACCAAAGTTCTTTTTTTTATAAGCAGTATGAAAAACCAAAGCTATCATAAAAAATTTGATGATAGATTTTCACGAAAATACATAAATTGAGCACTGATGATGTCTGTGAGGGTGGATAGATGGATGGATCCAATGGACTCAACGATGTAAAATTTATACCCTTTTTTCAAGTATTTCTCGATCACAGAAGCAAGGGACTAAAAACTTTACAAATTAAAAATAAATATTATTTTATTAAAGCACAATAATTTACTTAATCCAAAAGGGTTTTTATCTTTTAATGAATGAACTATTTTATTTTTATTATATTTATTATATAAGGGTTGGTTTTTCCAACTTCAGATAAACTAGAGAATAAAATCAGTAAAATAATAAAAAAATATTGCATGAAAAAATGAAAAATAGGAAAAAAATCATCATTCAAGCTACGATTTTGATGCGATATTTTTTGTTTATTTCACTGGTAAATTTGTTATTTAGTTTATCTAAGGTTGGAAATACCATAAGTTTGATTTTTAAATTTGGGAATTCAAGCATAATTGTTTAGAAATCTAAAGATTTCCTTCTTTATTTAAATTGTGTGTGGGTTTTTCGGCTGTTTTTACCAAATTATTTGTGGTAATTACTTCCTATTGCTTAGAGTATAAAATAAAAGTTTACTGTTTTCGTGTTTCATTGTTTTTATTTACGATATACAATACACAAATAGTTAAAACATATCAAAGTGTGGATTAACAAATTCAGGGTCTACAATGGGTGGAATAATAGTACGAGCACAAAAAAGAGATTCCTCTGCTCGTCCAGGAAGATTTTTTTCTGTTGTGTGAGATACACTGGGATATTATCTCCGTTTTGATTCTTTAGTGACGCGATCTTAATTAGGGAAAAATATCGATTCTTTTTCAAGTCCTGGAAATTGTCGCCTCGTAGGAAATGTTGTAGCACGAATTCCATGTCCATCATATACAAAAAGACGCTGTTCTGTTGTGTGGGATACAATATCTTCACGTACTGGTGCATTGTCTTCGTTTGATTCTTCAGGGAAGTGAACTCCTTGGCCGACTTCTCCAAAGGGTTGATCCGCTAGGAATTCTTCATTAACACCTGGTTCTTCCTCAGTGAGAATAATTCCAAAAGTTTTTGGATTCACTAAATCGGGATCAACAAATGGCGGGATGTTACCATGATCAAAAATTGATTCTTGAATTGGTTCCAATGGTGGAACTGTCGTGGTATGAATTCCATGTCCATCATGACCAAGAATTTGCTCTTCTGTTTTATGGGGAAAAATGTCTTCGTGAATTGGTCCATCGTCTATTGATTCTTCAGGGTTAATTGGAATGTTCTTAGGTTCAGATGCAGGAAATTCTTCTGAATAGGGGACGAGGGCACTAAAAGATGCTAACAGGATAATCTAAAAGAATACATTAATTATACAATTAAAACTATTTTGTGAACATCCAATAATACTTACCACTTTCATGTTGAATGTAAAAGTAAACCTAAATTTATAATAAAACACGTTTGTTTATATATCAATATGAGACTGCAGGCTTAATTGAAAATTCGTAGGCTATAAATAAATATATCTGTAATATTAATTAGTTTCCCTGAATCTCATTAATTTCCAATAATTCTCAATGACATCATTCCTAAAATATTAACATCAGGAATTAATTAAATATAATTTATTGGAATCATAAACTATACAAAATCTTTATAATAATTTCTAAATCGCTGATTATAATACATTTCAAATTGTAACACATTTTTAACTATTAAAGTATGAAAAGTAGCTGTTTCTAGTGATAGTAAAATTCTTCTTTCCTTGTGTATACAACTTCATTCTTTCGTTTCTAAAAAAATATTTATTTAGGATAAAGTACGCGCTGATTAATTTGACGTTGTCTCGTACAATAATCGCATTCTACGTATGGGGCTAATGTGGTAGTTGTAGGTTCTCGTTGACATAAGCGACAAGGGCGGTTGTCATGACGACTTGGCCAATTACTTCTAATAAGGAGATCAGCTGGATGGCATGAAATAATTTGAAGCATCACAGTGCTCAGACAAATCAGAACGAAAATCTGTATGTAAATAATAATTTACTTAGAATTACATTTTAAAATTATCTTATTATATTTACCAGTTTCATGTTGTATCGGTATGTAGTATCAACTGATTGAAACTGTGAAAAATTTCTCTTTATATAGATCAAAAAATAGCAAATATTATTGTTATTGTAACGAATTCACAGTAAAGTGGGAATTTTTAATATAATTACGTTTTATTTTTTAACATTGAGGTAAATATATATAATTGCCCCGTCAACAACTGTAAATAACAATATATTATTTATGCAATAGAATTAATGGAGAATCTAATAAATACTGTTGTATGAGTCAGAGTGCTCTCAAATTTCAGTCGTAAAAATTGTTTTATTGTACAGTGCGATTATTTATAAATAAATGAAATAATCATGTTACAGTTTTATTATTTAAAACAAAAGCATTTTATTATTTAATCCATTCGTAAGTACAGTCACATATAATTCATTTTCACATTAATAATTTTGTGTTGATAGATTATTTTGTTACATAGGTACAATATATTGTTGTTAATGTTATTATTCATTCGGAAAAGTATTTTTCAATATCGTCCCAATTTGTAATAATACGCTTATTACTATCTTTATCTTTACGTTTCTTCAATTTCTCTGTTACGGTTTCCGAAGGTAATATCTCCTCGTCTTCTTTCAGATCCCCACTTATTCCTTTTATATTTACTGGAGGTCCTTCCTCCTTGTTTGCAAGAACTTCCGTGTTAATGTTTTGAGCTGGAGCACTTGAAATCTCCAGTAGAAGAATTGCACAACAAAACAAGAAGAAAATCTATGAAATATAAAATGTATCACATAAAATGTCATAATATTTGTAGATTGATTTACTTACCACCTTCATTTTGATTTCAAATTTGTATGTATTGCCCCAAAAAATCTGTTTTCTTATATACTTATCGAAACATACATTAAATACACATTAGCTACTTAACAAGTATTTTATCAACTTGATATTTCTTTCCTTTGAACTAATTGTAAATATATTTTGATTGTGACAAATTATGCATGAGAAACACAGAGTATTTCTTACAAAATAAATCTATTTCTAGTATTATTTTGTCGTAATACAATCGCCGCAATTTTTGTTGACTACATGGTGCTGTCATTTTGGCAACTCGTGAAGCTTAAACAAAACCACTTTTACGTTTTTATTCATCTTTACATACAGTCTCATATAATTCATTTTCACATTAATAATTTTGTGTTTATAATAGGTTAAATTTGTTAAATCTTTGCAATTTGTATTATAATATATTTCTATTCTTCTTCCTAAAGTTTTTCCAAATCATCCCACTTAGTAACAGTGCGATTATTAACACTGCTTGTATATGTAATTGTCTTCTGCAGTTACTTCTTCCTTGTTTTCTAGTTTTTGTCTTGAAGGTTTTAACTGGAGCACTTGAAATCTCCAGCAGAAGGATTCCGCAACAAACAAGGAAGAAAAAATGTGAAAAAAATGTGTGGTATAAAATATGACAATATTTGCAGACAGATTTACTTGCCACCTTTATTTTGATTTAAAATTTGAATGTTTTGTCCCGATAAATCTATTTCCTTACATAATTATTGAATTATAAATTAAATACACATTAACTAATTAACTTGGATTTTATCAATTTGATATTTCTTTTCTCAGAAGTAATTGTAAATATATTTAGATTATGACAAATTATTCTTTAGAAACAAAAAGTATTTCTTATAAAATTCATTTATTTCCAATTTTATTTTGATACACACAAGTACTTAATTCAATTCGTTATATTTTCCGGAAGATGATTTTGGCTTTTCCTTTTCAGCAATTTTCACAACCCGGCTTAGAATTCAAAAGTACCGTCATCTTCCTCGGCTGGGCTGTCTCTGCTCTAGCTCTTCAGCTTCTTTTGTTGACTAGATGAGGCTGTTCTTCCTTCTGTACTTCAAGATTTAATTGTGAAGATGCTGAAGCTTCCAAACCTTTTTGTTCTTCTAAATTTAAATCCCCGGCATAGAATTCGATACTACCTTCATCATCTTCGACTGGGCTGTCTCTGCTAGCTGTCCAGCTTCTATCGTTGACTAGATGGGGCTGTTCTTCCTTCTGCACCTCCTGATTTAATTGTGAAGGTGAAGCTTCCAAACCTTTTTGTTTTTCTAAATTTAAAACCCTGGTAGAAAATTCGATATTGTCTCTTTTAGATCTCCAGCCTCTTTTGTTGACTACAGAAAGAAGGACAGCCCCTTCTTTCTGCACCTCCTGATTTAATTGTGAAAGTGAAGTTTCTAAACCTATTTCTTCTAAATGTAAATCATCCGCTCTGACTTTGATACTCTCATCATCTTCCTTGGGTGAGTTGTCTCTTTCAACTGCCCAGCCTCTTTTGTTGACTACATGGGCCTGCCCTTCTTCTTCGTCTACTAAATGGACATCCCCGGCAAAGATTTCGATACTAGCCTGTTCTTCCTCATATTGGGTGTCACTTCTAGTTCTGAGTGGATGGGCTGATGCTTGGAGCACCAGAATAGCCATAGAAATAAGAAGAATACTCTGAAAAAAAAAAACTGATTTATTTACAATAGTATTGTGTTATTAAAATAAATTACCACATTCATCTTGGCTGCTTACAAAAATATACATTTTCTGAGAAATAGTTTGAAATATATACCAAATAAATTCAGGTCTCTAAACTGGCATACATTAATTTCATATTAATTTGTAATTACAGTTCATAATTTAATTGTTATTAATATTATTTGATAAACCTGGAATAATAATCACAGCTGTAATTCAAGGATAATATGTTGTTTATTAGTATGCAATTAGAATTGACATAATATTTTTCTATTCCCTCATGCATGTCGCGAAATATAATTAATAGAATGAAAATTATTCAATTTATTACTCATTTTAGGGTAAATATTACATCTACTATAAGTAGTATTACATACCGGGTGTAATTTTTTAAATATTTCTGAAAATTTTTACTTATTCACTTTACAGAAAAAATGTAATCACAAAAGTATTTCACGATATATTAATCAAATTAAAATTCATATTTATTGGAAAAATTATAATACGACAATGAAAAATGAAACAAAAGCAATAAATATCAACATTTTAGTAAACACATTTAAATTTATTTATTACAATGTTGTATTATTTTCTGTGAAAATTTCGTAGAAGATTGTAATAATAAAACGGCGAATTTAATTTTATTTCTTTCTGTTAAATAAATAAATCTTAGCCTGTTTTTGAAATGCCAAATATTTTGTTTAATTTTCCATTGCCGTATTATAATTTTTCTAATAAATATTTATTTTAATTTGATTGATATATCATGAAATACTAGTATTTAGGTAATTCTGAACAACTTTTGTATTTACACTTTTGCTATAAAGAGAATGGGTAAAAATTCACAGCAATATAAAAAAAAATTGCATTGAAATCCCTTTATTGCGCATTTAAATTCTACACCCAGTATAAGTACACATAAATAATAATAATAATAAATTTATTATTCAACAGACAGAAGCCCAATTACAGAATAATATAATGAAAATATAAACCGAAATATTGTAGAATTAATATTCACAAAGAACATTTAAGTAGCTTACAATAAATTATTAAGAACCTTCTTAAATTCATGAACATCTAAAGAAAAATCAAGAGAGTTACAAAATAAATTATAACAATGACACATTTTGTAAATTGGTGCGTTAAAATGATAACAATTTAGCATAATGAGCAAGTTACTATGATCTATAAAGCTATTAACAAGTTTATATAAGAATAATATTAAATAAAATTTATAGTTAATAATTTTACTTACTTTAGTACTTAATAAAATACATTAAATTGGCAGGAATTATTATTTTTAATAATTGCAAATTATTTCTAAGTTCCAATAAATTGAAATAGCTTTCAGAACTCAAAGTAATAAATAAAAAGGTTTTACATTTTCATTCATCCCTGGTGTCAATCACTTTAACTGTAACTTTGATAAATGACAAAATGATATTTCCCAATATTATTGAACTATATTTGTCGATGAAAATACCCGAAAAAATATCAATAATAGAGATTTAATAAAATTTTAATTATATGTTAATATGAAATTAATATTGTGTTATTTGATAAGAAATTCGTGGTGCTATATATTCGAAGAAAATTCAACACTGAAACATATTCGACTCGGCAGCCAAGATGCAGTTGGTAAGTCCATTCAATTATTCAATAAATTGATTTTATTAATATGTGATGTATTTCTACAGGGTGTCCTTTTTGTGTGTTTGGGTGTCCTAGGGCTGCAAACTGCAGCTTCTCCTGCACCCGCTCGCGTTGCCCGTACATTAAATTTAAAAGCAGGTGCTCTTGAACTTTCAACTGCTGATGCTGAAAAAAAATTAATAGATGAGGCTCTAGTTGATGTTGAAATTCTTAACAATGAGAGTATTAATGGAGGATTAGTTGAAGTTGGTATTCTTAACAATGAGAGAATTAATGGAGGATTAATTGAAGTTGATATTCTTAACAAGGAAAGAAAACGTCGAGCATTAGCAGATGTTGAAATCCTCGAAAAGGAAAACGACGACGTTACTGTATTCAAGGCTGATATTCTTGAACCTGAGAAGGATGACGAATTTATTGATATTGATGTTCTTGACAAAAAAAGGAAACGTCGAGCAGTATTTGGTCTTGGCATTCTTAGCAATAAGAAACATGACCATGGATCAGTCATTGATATTGATATTCTCAGCAAGGATACAGATGGTCATGGATCAATTTTGGATATAGATGTTCTTAGTAATAAAGATAAGCACAGTCATGGATTAATTGATATTGATATTCTTGGGGGTCACAAACATTCTGGATCGTCATCTGGAAGCATTTCTGTTTCAGAGCATCATGCCTCTTCACAGAGTCAATCAGGAGAACATTCAGAGCACCATGAGCATCATGCCTCTGCTTCTATATCGGGTCATTCCTCAGGTCATTCAGCAGGACATTCTTCCGGGTCAGTACATCATAGCAGTCAACATGGAGCATCAGGACATCACTCGTCCAGTGCTGGTCACCACAGTAGCCACCATGGAGAGTCATCTAGCTCTGGCCACCATTCGTCAGCATCTGGACATCATGCATCAGCATCAGGACACCATAGCAGTCACCATGGCGCGTCATCAAGTTCTGGACACCATGGACAATCAGAACATCATGCGTCAGCTTCTGGACATCATTCAGCAGCAGCTGGACATCATTCTTCAGCATCTGGACACCACAGCAGTCACCACGGCGCGTCATCAAGTTCTGGACACCATGGACAATCAGAACATCATGCGTCAGCTTCAGGACATCATTCATCAGCAGCTGGACATCATTCTTCAGCATCTGGACACCACAGCAGTCACCACGGAGCGTCATCAAGTTCTGGACACCATGGACATTCAGAACATCATGCGTCAGCATCTGGACATCATTCATCAGCAGCTGGACATCATTCATCAGCATCTGGACATCAGAGTAGTCACCATGGACAATCTGGACACCATTCATCTGGTTCTGGTCATCACAGTAGTCACCATGGACAATCAGGACATCACTCATCTAGTTCTGGACACCATGGACAATCAGGACATCATTCGTCAGCATCTGGACATCATAGTAGTCACCACGGACAATCAGGACACCACTCATCAGGCTCTGCACATAGTAGTCACCATGGCAGTCACCATGGACACTCAGGACATCATCACAGCCATGGTAGCTCTGGTCATCATCAGCATGGACATTCATCTAGTGCTGGACACCATAGCAGTCATCATGGTCAATCCGGTCACCATGCATCCGCATCTGGACATCATAGTAGTCACCATGGACAATCTGGACATCACTCGTCGGCATCTGGTCATCACTCGTCAGCATCTGGTCATCACTCGTCGGCATCTGGTCAGCACTCGTCAGCATCTGGTCATCACTCGTCGGCATCTGGTCATCACTCGTCGGCATCTGGCCATGTTAGTAGTCACCATGGGCAATCAGGACACCATTCCAGTTCCGGACATCATGCTTCCCATCATCATAGTGCTTCAGGACACCAAGGTTTCATTGAAGGAAGTTCTGAAGAATTTTCATCCCATTCTGAACACCATAGTGGCCACAAAGGTGAACATAAAATATCCGGACACCACACATCATACGAATTTGAATTTGAAGGAGGTGAAAGTAAAAATGAATTTGAAGGACAACATACCGGTATTATAAAAATAGAAAAATATGAGGGACATGGAAGCTTAGATCTTGGACTTGGATTGCATAGTGCTCATAAAAAGGTTCATCATTTCGATGAAGAAGATATTTTTCGCAAGAAACGACAAACTGAATTTGCTGAAAATGGAGAATTAGAAATTCCAGATGAAAACAAATCGGATAATTTTAATCCACCACCACCGCCAAGAAATTTCATAGTAAGAGAAGAGATTCCAGAATAATACAAATAAATATTATTTCGAGCAAGTTTATATACTCTATGTATCACAATAATATTGAATACAAATACATTTTACTGAATGCAAATCTTAAACATTGTTCTATTATTATTTATAGTCTTCTAATCCTAAACTCTCTTTAAAATTTTAATAATCCCAGTTTGAAATAGTGTACTGTATTCTTAAATAAAATAACATATATTTTATAGATTAACAGCGATTTTAATTAAACACTGATTAAAATAAAACACTTCAGAAATGGAACAAAAAATTCATTGTACAAAAAAAATGTTTTAAATAAAACCGACAGAAAAAAATTAACGAGTATTTTCTTTTATTACGATTTCTTTGTAAAAATTATCGTTTACCCAGAAATGTTAAAAAAAAATATTTCAGGAAATTTCAAACGAGATTTTTATCGCCTTCTCATGCATACAGTTATTACTACAGTGATTTTCTCGAAATTGTTGGACTTTTCGGGAAAATATTTCGAATAAGATTTGTGCAGAATAACTAAATTAAGAATTTTTATTTGAAACTTTTTTCTATTTAGGTCCTGGTTTAAGAGAGTTGAAGTTTTGAAAACACTGAAACTTTATGAAGTAAAACTGAGTTTTTATCAATATATTTAGCTTTCAAATGACTAAAATTTAAAAAATTATTGTTATTTAATAAGAGTTACCAACCTTAAAGTGTTTATTTAATTATTTAACAATATTTATTTAAAAATAATAAAATACAAAAATTAATATACTGTATAACACATGTAACACTACAGAATGAAATGACTAAAATAAGTATTTAATTTACTTATGTTAATAATATTTATGACCATAATATTCATTCTTATACTGCTTATGATCATAGTGTCCATGATGGTAGTAATCATAGTCAAAATCATGATCGGAATCCCAATCATCATGATCGTAATGTGAAGAATGATACTTGTGATCATGATCATAAATCTTCTCATCGTGATGATCCTTTTCCACGTCGTACTGAATATGAATGTAAGGTTGCACGTGATGATGATGATCATCGTGTTCTTTATGTTCTACTTCATGTTCTTTTGGCTCTACTTCGTGTTCAATTGTTTCTTCTTTATGCTCGTGATGGACCGGGTTTTTTACTTCTTCCTCTTTTTCCTCAAAAACTGGTGCTTGCTTTTCTTGGACAATGGATATTTTATCAGGAGATTCTGGTTTTTCTTCGACAGAAACATCAACAACAGTTTCCGCTTCTGCTGGAATTTCTACCTCTTTTTCTTCTGCTGCTAACAGGTCAATTGCTTTAAAGGCTTCATCGACACTGATCACTTGCTTTGCCTCTCTCTCATTTTCGGGTTCCGGTTTATCTTCTTCGCTTTGTTTAACAGATTCTTCTACTAAAACAGGTTGTTTCTCTTGAACGATGGATCTATCTTCTACTGAAATATCTCCTGATTTCTCTTCCTCAACTTGTTCTTCGCCGACTTCTACCGTTGTAGATTCTTCAGCAGGGGTTTCTTCCACTATAACAGGTTGTTTCCCTTGAACGATGGAACTATCTTCTACTGAAATATCTCCTGATTTCTCTTCCTCAACTTGTTCTTCGTCGACTACTACCGTTGTAGATTCTTCAGCAGGGGTTTCTTCCACTATAGCAGGTTGTATCTCTTGAACGATGGAACTATCTTCTACTGAAATATCTCCTGAATTCTCTTCCTCAACTTGTTCTTCGTCGACTACTACCGTTGCAGATTCTTCAGCAGGGGTTTCTTCCACTATAGCAACTTCTTCCGTCTGCACGGTAGATACGGGAATAGGCACTTGCACTTCTGGCATCATTTGTGGAGCGGTTGATACCAACAACACCAAATAGCTTAAACAAACAAAAATTGTGAACTTCATGTTGACCGTAGAACTAAACACACTTTTCTAAAGAACTTTCTCACTTTATATACTATTTAATCACCCCCATTGTCTCATAGAAATGAAGGATATTCCAAAATATTAATTACGTATCAACGTAATTCCCAAAAAAATTTTACCCGATCGGAATATTCTAATTTGTATTTTAATTTTGGGAAAATTTATTAAAATACTTTAATTTCTAATTAGATAAGTACTTAAACATAAATAATTAAAATCCGAATTGCTACTGTTCTTAGCAAATTAGCAAAGTTTTCAGTATCATCAGGGAGATCATTGTTATTCAGGGAGAGTATTTCCTAATTTTAATTAAAACCAAATGTGTTGAAAGACAGTATGCTCTTTAATTACATTTATGATTCAAGTTGAAATATAATTTGGAAACACGTTTTGAAAATAAATATCCAAAACTATTATTTCAAATGAATTTCAGTACAAATCAAATCAAAGCTAATTATTTCTGGCGCCAAATTTACTGTCACTGTCACGCATGGTTGTAGACGCAGAAGATACCAACGCTTGTTCATGTATCGTTCGTTGTAATATGTAGTTAATTCCAAGTTATAATATTAATAAAACACATGGATCTTATGGTAAGTTATGTTCGGGTGCTAAAAATGAATAATTCAAGATGATGTCTAATAAAAACTTGCGTAAGTCCAGTTTAAATATCTTAACCTAACTCTGTCATAAATTTGTTTTGATTGTAGTTCACCACGTTATAACGGAATTTCTGGAGGTAGCAGTCCATAATATATTGAAAATAAGGGAAATTTATCCCGAAACAATATTTGTAAAGAAACAGAAATACGGAATAATCGTCCATCAAGCTATTCATCCACAGCTGAAAGAATACATTTCAAATTGTATGCAAGCAGTTTATGAAATTGCCAAGGAAAATCAATTAGAGAAAGTGGTTATTTGCTTTCTTAACTCAAATGAAATATCTGATAAAATTGTATTTGACATTTCAAGCTTGAAACATGATTTTGACAAGTATGTATGGTTTTTTGGGCTTTCAAAATTATTTATACATTATCTTTCAGGGATCCCTTTTTATTGGATATTGAAAAAACGTTTAAATCGTTTTTCTGTCGACTTCATACTCTTAATGAATATTTATTTCCGTTATCAGAAGATGGAACTTTTGCACTGCAAATTCACACTACAGAAAGCAGTGGTATTGCATATATGGAGAATCCTGCTTATCAGGTATTATACTTGATGTTGATTGCCAGATCAATATTTAATTGCGTTAAATTTTAGCATTTTCCTTGGATGCAAATCAATCCTTCTTACTCCGCAATTTCTGGATCAGAAATAATTCCCTTAGAAACAATAGTCAACAGTTTTGTTAATATTCAGATATATATTGAAAAACCAACATAATTTTTAATAAATATTTACTTTTAAAAAGTTTGTAAATATTGATTGATCATGTAACTTGTTAGACTCGTGAATTCAAAGACATTTAGAAGATTTTTCGATGTATGACAGATGCATCACTTGTAACCTCAAATGTTCCATTTTAATATTGATATTTGTAATATAAGTATTTATTACAATTACTGGTTAAAATATAATAATAAAAACTCTAAGCTATATTTTGATATAAGTACAAGTTCAATTAACATATTTGTATGAAGGGTACATCATTTAAAGTAAGTAGATCTTTCCGGAGTAAGTGTAACATCTATAAAATTCTATACAAACGATGAATCCAGGTAGGAAAAGATGTTAAATACTTAATAAAGTCTGATCAATCGAATAGAGGACGTTAAAATGTCACACAGCACAGAATTTACTACAGGAACGTAAAAAGTTTCCGAAGATGACAGAACATGATTGAGGTTCATATAGAATGTGCGAGGTACAGAGCTTCTGAACGTATAAAAGAATGAAGTATTTGACAGTTTTTATTGAATTAATTCCTGAATCTGAGAACAATCTAGTAATTTCTGTTATATCTTACACGCACACTTATAAACTCTTTCAACAACTTTTAAAAATCCACACAGTTCATCTTACACCTTTTTTTTTTACAGGAACCCAAACACTTAAGACTTGATGCAGAAAGGAATAAGTCCCTTAGAAGAGGAAATCGCTTTTTACGGATGAATGCGAAGCTTAAAAAGCTAGATTAAATAACGATATTACTCTCAGATTAGGTAAGCCATGTCTGTTTTTCTCTAGGTGTCTTGTAGCATTTCTTTCTAAAATAATTTAGGAACGTATTGGAATCGTTTGATTATAATCACAAAACTTCATTAGACAAATTTTGTGTGGGACGGTGGACGATTTTTCAAAAATTTGTTTTAGTAAATATGGTGAAAATTAATTTCCAAAAAAAATTTTGCGTGGGACGGTGGACGATTTTCCAAAAGAAAATTTTTTAATTGTGAATTTAAACAAGAAAAATTGAATTTAACTAGTTTTGCGTGAAGCGCAGCAAAAATAATTCCGAAAAAATTGCTCACAGGCAATATATAACACACATGCAGACAAAAAACACAAATCCCAACACCCCCAGCATATTTTTCTTTTTTAGAATTATCGAACACCGGACTCGATATGTTCTTTGGATCGGTACGATGTCGACAAACAACAATCAATACAATAATTTTTACACGCAAATATTACAATACGTATAAGATAATATAATACATTGTACAGTATAAAGTTTCTGCTTCGTTCTGGCTGCTGAACATTTGCATTATTGAGACCCAAGTTCTACTCTTGATGCTGGTCGCGGATCATCAGGAAATCTTAAACACTGTCGATAGTGCTTGTGTGAAGATGGTTTGTGCCTGGTGCTGAACAAATAAAATATTTTTTTTAAGTTTACAGTAAATAAATTAGTGAACAACTAATCCAAGTGCGCTCAGTTTAATTTAATTTTCATTTATGTTCAATAACTATGCCAAAGTTAATTTTATATATTCGTATTTCTTAAAACTATTTTGTGTAAACGGTACGTATCGAGGGGAGCTAAATAAATATAATATAAACTTAACGAATACATAAAATTAATTAGAAAATGACTGCTCAAACAACAATGTAAAAAGTTCGAAAATGTACAGTGAATTTGAGTGTTAAATGAAATGTCTACTTCCCTCTGGGAATGCTGTCCACGTCGTGTCTGTCGCTGGTTGCCCCTCCAAGTGCTCTGCAATCTCCACGTGGGGGATCCGATGAGAATCTCTGGATGAGTATCCAGGGACTGGTAGAAATATGAAACTGAAAATATTTTTGTGAAATTAGTCTTACAAAATAATCATAGAGTATAAAAGATAAAAAGAAAAACTACATTTATCTTGCGTCTAAACAGCACATTTAATTCAATTGTCTTCTACACATAAAAAAGGCTTCAAATAAAATATAGAAAACATAAATAAATATATTCTCATACTGTTATAATACTTAAGGCTTATCATTTAATAATTATTTTTATAATCGCTGGACTTAATACTAATTGTGTGAGTTTTCGGAACGAGGGAAAGCTACTTAATAACTAACTTAAAACTAAAGAGCGATCATAAAAATAAAACCAATTAAGTTACAGACAGTCCATTGTAAACAAATATGCCCTAATTGATTATTGAATATTTGAATAAACACAAATATAGAAAATTTACTTGAAGCGTTTATTGTCAAAATGATTATGAAATATTTGATCATGTACTATATGTACATACATGAAATATCGTAGTGCAATAATACAGAAAACAATTAAATCATTCAAAGTTAAATAAATAAGTCAATCAAGAAACTTATCTTTTAGTTATTGTGTTCGGCGTCTTTGGGAAATATCACATTATCAATTATCTCAGTCCATCAACTATCTCAGGGCGAATTGATTCTTGAAATTTAAAGTTTGGGATTTCACCAACAAATTATATACTAAAATAATTTCAAAAAAGTACTGAAACGATTGATATTTTAATATGTAATCGATAATAGTTTGGGTGAAAATTTAATTTTTCACAAACACTTTCTAGCACAAGTTGACAGTAACAATTGAAGAGAAATGCTGCGCAGTACTTTAACAAAATAAAATTCTATATTTTTCAGAAATTTAATTTTTTATTGTTTTATACGTAAAAACACAATTATAAATCATTTTTATGCATAGATTAATTAATTCTGGAATATTTAACACGCATATTTATATTTTAATTAGTTTGTTTTATGGAGTAAAAAAAGTACATACATCAATAAATGATTGTTGGTTTTTTAACTACTAGATTTATTTTGATTTTACTGTTATTCATTATTATGTACTAAATCTTGTTCAATAATAGAATTATTACAAGAATTGTAATTGTGTTCAACAATAAGAAATTAATTTTCAGATAAATTTCGAACATTTTGTTGAAGTCTTGCTCAGCATATATCTTCAATTGTTTCTGTCAACAACTTGTGCAAGGAAGTGTTTGTGTGTGTGGAAAAATTAAGTTTTCACCCAAAATATTATCGATTACATATGTAAAACTTATATCAATCGATTCAGTACTTTTTTGTGATTATTTTAGTATATAATTTGTTGGTGACGTCACAAACTTTAGATTTCGTAATAATGAAAAACTTATTCAACATACGCTGCATGCTAATGTGTATTTGATCGTATTTCAAGAATCTATTCGCCCTGAGATAGTTGGACTGAAATATTTGATACTGTGATATTTCCCAGAGACGCCGAACACAAAAATTGAAAGATAAGTTTCTTGATTTATTTATTTATTTAATTGTTTTCTGTATCATTGCGCTACGATATTTTAAATTGTATTTACATATAGTACATGTTCAAATATTTCTTAATCATTTTAACAATAAACGCTTCAAGTAAATTTTCTATATTTGTGTTTATTCAAATATTCATTAATCAATTAGGGCATATTTGTTTACAATGGACTGTGTCTGTAACTTAATTGGTTTTATTTATATGGTCGCTATTTAGTTTTAAGTTAGTTATTAAGTAGCTTTCCCTCGTTCCGAAAACACACAATTAGTATTAAGTCCAGCGACTATATAAATAATTATTAAATGATGAGCTTTAAGTATTATAACAGATTGAGAATATATTTAGTTATGTTGCTCTAAATTTTATTTGAAGCCTTTTTATTAGTTAACGAGTTACTTGTTACAATCATTTTATGTGTAGAGTTCTTACGATTTAATGATTTGATTCAGAAGACAATTAGATTAAAATGTGCTGTTTAGACGCAAAATAAATGTAGTTTTTCTTTTTATCTTTCATGCTCTATGATTATTTTGTAAGACTGATGTCACTGAAATATTTTCAGATTCATATTTCTATCAGTCACTGGGCAGTCTTATTCAGAAAATTACATCGGAGCCCCGGGTGTGTTGCATGCAGAGCACCTGCAGAAGCAACCAGCGACAGACACGACGTGGACATCATTCCCAGGGAAGTAGACATTTCATTTAACACTCAAATTCACATTACATTTTTGAACTTTTTACTTTGTTGTTTGAGCAGTAATTTTCTTATTAATTTTATGTATTCGTTACTTTTATATTAGATTTATTTAGCTCCCCTCGACCCGATCCGCTTACACATGATAGTTTTTAAGAAATACGAATATATAAAATTAACTCGGTATAGTTATTGAACATAAATAAAAATCAAATTAAACACACTTGGATTATTTCTTCACTAATTTAGATACTGTAAACTTATAAAATATTTTGTTCAGTTTGACCCAGGAACAAAACCACCTTCACACATGGACTGTCGACAATAAGTAAGAACTTCTAGTGATCTGCGACCAGTAGGAGTAGAACCTGGCTCTCGAACCTGCACGTCTTCAACAGTCAGAACGATGAAGAAACATTGCACAATACAATGTATTACTTTATCTTTATATTATCTTATACGTATTGTAATAGTTGTGTGTAAAAATTATTGTATTGAACTGTTGATTATGTCGACATCGGACCGATCTAAAGAACAAATCGGGTTCGGTGTTCGATATTTCTAAAAAGAAAAGAAAAATATGCTGGGGGGTGTTGGGATTTGTGTATTTTTGTCTGCATGTGTGTTATATATTGCCTGTGAGCAATTTTTTCGGAATTATTTTTGCTGCGCTTCACGCAAAACTAGTTAAATTCAATTTTTCTTGTTTAAATTCACAATTAAAAAATTTCTTTTGGAAAATCGTCCAGCGTCCCACGCAAATTTTTTTTTGGAAATTAATTTTTACTTCAAATTTATGGACAAAATTAAATTTCCACTTGCAACGGCATAAACAAAACTAATTTTTAAAAAAAAACACTTAACAGGAAGAAGAAAACTAATTTTTCGAAAAAAATTCCAACCGTTTCTTTTTGCAGCTGTTTATAGTAGTTGTTAAAATTGTGGGTATTTGAGTTAAATATGTGTGTGTAGTAAAGAAATAAGTACAGATATCATACAGGTTAGTCAAGAATACTTTATTGCTAATAGAAATATAAAATTATATAATAAATTCGGTATACAAGATACAGTAATAGTATAGGTTAGGTACTTGTTTCCTTCATTGTACGTTTGAATCAAATTATTTAAATTAATCTGGAATACAGTTCTTCAAAACCGTGCCGTGTTTAGAAATATTGCCTGAAAATGCTTGGCTCGGCGTTTTCAACAACTCTTCGGATCTGAGTCCACGCTGGGTACTTCTTAGTAGTAATAAATTTTTGGGCTTTATTCATTGCATTTTTTCTTTTGCGCTGGATTTTTTGACCACTCATACATGTACATCTGCGTTTTCAGTGTCCAAAATGAAGCATTTCTACAAAACAAACAATATAATTCCATGACAGAAGAATAAATCAATTATTTACTCTGGTGTCCAGTTGTTCATGTTCGAGGGGCTTCACAGTAATTTTATCTGATTGATTTGGCGACATCCTCTTAACATCTCGCAACCATCAAAGGTTACAATATCAGGCTACCCGGATAGCCTAGCACCAGCACTACCAGCAGGTTCCGGAACCGTCTGGGAGGAGCGATCCGGAGGTCAAGGCGACATTGAAAGATGCATCTTTGAGAGTTTATCCCTAAAAATATATTGAATTTCAAGACTTTTTACATGGCTTCCAGGTTTGTAAAAAATAATTTTACTTACATAGTTTATGGTTGGTAAAATTTATCTGAAACTATTTCGCATGAAACTTGTCGATTATTATTTCAGATTTAATTTTTATTTGAAACTGTTAAAAACGCAATAAAAATGAAATCGTTTAGGGGAGGTTATGTCTAATCAATTGTTTCTGACAACAACTTGTGCAAGAAAGTGTTTGTGTGGGTGGAAAAATTAACGATTACGTATTTAAAACATATACCAACCGATTCAGTACTTTTTTTAATGAATATTTTAGTATAAAATTTGTTTGTGAAGTCACAAACTTCTGGGCTTTTTTCATTGCTACAGTTTTTTCTTTTGTGTTTGCTTTTTTGACTACTCATACATATACATCTGCGTTTTAGTGTCCAAAATGAAGCAATCCTACAAAACAAACAATTTAATTCCATGACAGAGGAAAAAATAAATCAAATATTCACGTTGGTGTCCAGATGTTATTGTTTGAGGAGCTTCATGGTAATTTTATCTACTTTCACTGTACTGCCAGCTTCGGAAACTTTGTACAAGAAAACATTTTCTTCTCTCCGTTCAAATTGTCCTCGTCTCCTCCTACACTTTCTTCAGGGACCTGGTTTTGAGACCCAGATCCAAGGACTTGGAAGAATGCAGTGTGTTCATTCTCAGTGCTGAATTCATCTACAGGTACATCAAAACATTTATCAATGTTTTAAATTATGCTGATAACTCACCAACATCATAAACTTTTGATCAGCCATCATGATCTTGGTCTCTGATTAAATTATGGGCACTGACTTCTTTTAGTTTTTCTACGCGTCTGCTGTTTTTACCTACTAAGACATAAACATTATTTCCTGCGTCCAAAATGAAACAATCTCATTTGTTCATTGAAGCTACGGAAATTCCACCAGGAAAATAAATCACCGTCATTGTTGTTAATCAAAAGATTCTGGTAAAGTTTTACCTGTTTGACAGGAATATTTTTCTTTCCTTTAACTTAATGTAACTTTTCCTGTACGGTGGTATTGCAGACCTAACAACAATTAAAAATCATTAATACTATTACAACATATTATTGTTTACTCACCGTTCTTGAAGTTGGATTTGAAAAGTTGAGAGATGGGATCTCCGCCCAATTGTCAAGTTGTACAGGAAATTTAAAATAATTCTAAACATTTCAAATAAAAAAGCATTTGCGCCGAATCCATATTATTGATTTCTCAGGAATGTCATGACGTCATGGGAATGTTCCATTTCGTTAAAATTTTATGATAAAAGATATTCTTCATTGAATTTTTAGTTAAAATAAGTTTAAATAACAATTTATATACTACATGACAAGAGATTAATCAATTTATATAATTATTAATTAATACATACGTACTTTTTTAACAAATACATGTAATTTATTTGAACATATTTGTTGTAACGGTATAACTTTATTAAAAGAAATGTATTTTTGTGTGCAGCTGAAATCAATTAAGAAATCGCCTGACAAATCTTGGTCGAAACTTGTTTATCGAGTTTATCATTGAAAGCATTGGAGTTTCGCTGGCCTACGTGACTATCTGCATGATTGTAAGGAAGCGGGGTAGAGTCTGCGGTAACCATTCGCCATGTTATTCAGCATTTTTCATTCGAGTAATGGCCGCGTTAGTAGAATGTGCGTCGTTTTGTGCTATTTTAAATTGTGTAATTACTCGACTCCTCGCGTGTATTAAATGTGAATTTTAAAGTTAGATATAGTATTCAGTTACTGTATTTAAATATAAAATTCCAGTTTGACCAGTGGGTGTAAATTTTTTGCGAAATGTGTTAGCAGTCGGGCATTTTGGATGGAGGCTGGGCGCGTTCTCGTACAATAAGGTGGCTTGTGCCTTAGCCACAGCGCGCGTATTACAATCAAAATTTATCGTTCGCGAGTGGGCTTCTCTCACTACACAAGAGTATGATTTCGTACGTTTGGCTCACGCAGTGCATGCCTGGAGTGGCTCGTACAGTCTGTGAGTCTGTCCATCTTCCTATAGGGTGGAGAGAACAAACCTCTGCAGGTCATACTGTTGTGTCCGTTGCAACTACGTGTAGAATCAGTGAACGTTCGCGGAGTATGATTTCGTATGTGCGGCCTACGCAGTACGAGCTGGAGTGCTTTAGTACAGTCAGTAGGTGGGTGGGTGAGAACGCACCGCTGCAGGTCATACTCTGTGTCCGTTGTAGAATCAGCCGGGAACCGTTTACGGGATTTTTGCAAAGCGCTGTCTTCACGTGAAGACCATCGATTAAATTTGTTCCGATTACTAGTTTAGCGCTAACGCGGCGCGTGGGGCATGCTCACAGCAGTCCGATCATCTAGAGTGGATCCAGAGTCATGACTGGTACCAGCTCTCGGCAAATATCGCATCCGATGCCTGTTAACAAGATTCGCTCTTGACAGTTCTCGTTCATTACATTTATGAAAATGATAGGCTCTATTCATAAGTGCTTGTACAAAGGGAATTCCGGATGGCAGAGAAAGTAGTTGATCGGCTAACGTGATTCTGTGACATGAGCTCGGGCCCCTGCGGGATCGCGAAGTAGGAGACCATGCGGGGTTCGGCTAGACGACCCACGTTTCTTTTTTGAAAACACAACACACCGGTTGCTGTTCTTAGAGTCCTAAAGGCACAGGAATGTCTGTGGGGTGGAGTGAATCTTAGTTTTAATTTAGCTTTAATGGTTTTGGGTACCTTTAAGCTAATTTTAAGTTAATCCATTTTATTTCAGCTTTAATTTAAGTTAGGTTTAAGTCTACTAACCCATGTACTTGTATTCCTTTACAGCATTTCTCTTTCAGATTTGTATTTTTAATATGTAAGTTTTCATTTGCAGATTTAAATTGTTTCAATGTTTTTAATTTGTTTGTTTGTTTTTATTTGTTTACAGAGATCAAGAATAATGAAGATAAGAAGTAGTAGCATTAGAAGTAAGATTTAATTATATTTTTCTGTTTGTTTATTTCTAATTTATTGTTTTCATGTTTTTAGAATCATTGCAGAATCAGCCACCGTGGGAAATGGTAAAAGTAGCTGAGCGTACCGGCGAGGGACGCTGCAGCTAGTAGCGGCCTCAACCACCGGGGGAAATGGAGAATGTAGCTGAGTCAACCCCCGAGGGATGAAGCTGCAGTCTACCGTCGATGCAAATTGTTCTTCCATCGTGGGACATAGCTTCTTGTGGAAAATTGCTATTTATTTTCGAATTTTTGTATTTTTTTCTCTTTTTTAAGATAGGTGTTCTTTGTTTTCATCGTATGTTTTGTTTGTTTTTCGTCCGCGCCTAGCTACACTTTATGTGTAGCAGGTCAAAGGTGCCCAGCTCATGCTGAGGCAGTGCGATATAAAGCGGAAATAATTTTTTAACAGCACTTTTTTTAGAAATATGTTCAACAAATTTTTCTTAACCGATATCAGCTATGAAGTACATTATTTTCAATGAAATCGTAAGTAAATTAATTTTTTGCACTTTCGGATTAAATGCCCTAACTTAATTCTTCTTTCTCGTGGACTGAAGTGTCAGTTTTGATCTCGGAGGGATTAAATTTCGAAATTTAATCCTAAACTAAATTAACAAGTAACCACAGCAACAAGTAAAATATTTATTTATTAAATTTATTTTATACAAATTACATTTATTGTTAATAGTTTTATACAGTTGATAACTACAGAGTATATTTAAACGTTTTTGATAAAATTAATTACTTTAAGAATTGATCAACTTGTTCTGCTGTAATTTAAACTTTTTAGTTTAGCAAATACCTTTTCTTCTTTTAAAGAAAGAAATTAATTTCGGGAACTTGCTTATATCAGAATTATTTCTAACCATCAACATTCCCTTCAACATCGAATTTCGCCCAAAATGATAGCGTGCACAATTTTTGATAGTTCATAAAAATATACTAGCAGCATAGTTTTTGGGTATTTTTGAATTTCTTTATTGTCACACCACTTGCTGAAAGCTTCGAATTGTTTTTATGTATTTTTCTAGATTTTATCGTCACTATTTCCACTGTGGTTTCTTTAAATTATCCATAATGAAACGTCACTCAAAATAAACACAAATTTTCACTGATTATTTCCCTCGCCTACGGCTCATGAAATAAATTTCACCCTCGGGATTAGCCCCTTGGTATATAAACTACTATTACAGTAATACAATTATCTTGATAATTTATTTGTATGTTTCTATAGGACCTCCATGGATCTGCAACTGTCTTCTGCTTCTGCATCATCATCGTGAAGCAGCTGGTATTCTGATGTTTCGCCGGACCCTGTATCATCGTGGACAACATCACCAGAGGCAATAACATCACCTGGATCACTGTGGACGTTTACAGAAACATCATCAGGACCGACGTCCGCTGCTAGCAACATCAGTGTAAGAAAATTGTTATTGTCGCTTGACGACTTTATTTATACTTGCAACAATTAAATTCTTAGATCACATAAAAATTAAATATTTTTGTAAAAAAAATAAGTAAAATTTATTTGATCTTTTTCCAATTATTGTTGTAATTTGAATTATATTTTCATGTGTTAATTTGTTTTTGTGTGTTTCAGATCACAGTTGCTATGGCGACGAGGCCCCAGCCCTGCTGCAGATTTTGCAGAGACTTCGTATTTCCAGCGTCTTCACCCCTGGATCAATATGTTAATTTATATATCAATAAATAAATGTATCTGTATATTTAAATAATTTACTACAAATAAATATGTATGTAAAATAATAAATGATAAAATAAATAATTATTTTCAAAATGACTTGTCTTTTAATCAAAATCTACCCCATGATACAATAAGTTAAAAAGTAATAAGGGTTTCTTTCAAGGAAAAACATTTCAATATTTATTCAATTTTATAAATTTTAATCCTAGTGCTGCCATCTCTTATTTTATTTTAGAGTTACAGGTTCCTAAACTGTAAAAATTCACTGCATTTTAAAAATATCTTCGATAAAAAATTGCCGGTTCGCTGAGGAAATGTCACAAACAATAATGAACCTTATGTACATGCATCATAAGACATACAAAAACTGATGAACTTCAAAATCGAATTACCCCAAATTTAAGGGCGAGCGCCAATTTTCGAGACCGCCATTGGAGTTTTTAGGGCTGAATCTATAGGAATCCACCCTTAACTCGATTTTTTTGGGGTTTTGCCATAAAAAAGTTGGACTATAGTCTTGGTATTTTTACGATTAAATTTAGGGGTAAAAAAAATGGGTTTAGGGTGCTACACCCTTCATTAAGGCTCTTAGATTACGAATCTGTGATTTAAAATAGCCTAGGGTTAGTATTTCTTAGGTAATTCATTAATATATGAACAAGTCGTAGTCTTACATTATTACAGGTTTACAAAACTGAATAAATTGTCGATTTTGTTGTTAATTGATAAGGGTACGCCCTACGCCCTTCATACTCACATATGTTGTAGAAAAATAGCGGTTTTTCAGGGGTCAAATCACAGGGGACGGCGAAATTTCGTTATTTTTGCGATATCTCTTACCGTTTTCGAGATATGACGCTTTAAAGTTTTCACACTAGTTTCCCTTAAAAATCACCCTTAATATTAACTTTAGAGGGCTAGAAGTGACTGTATACCCTTATTTGAGTGTGCTGAGCACGATTTTACGAACCATTTTGCGATAGGATGTGTAGTTACATAATTAAAGCAGTATTTACTTTGCTTTATTTAATTACATAAGATTTAAGGGTGAGCGCCAATTTTCGAGACCGGCACGGGAGTTTTTAGGGCTGAATCTATAAGAATCCACCCCTAACTCGATTTTTTTGGGTTTTTTCCAAAAAAAAGTTGGACTATAGTCTTGGTTTTTTTACGATTAAATTTTGGGGTAAAAAAAATTGAGTTAGGGGTGGATTCATATAGGTTCGGCCTTAAAAACTCCAATGGCGATCACGAAAATTGGCGCTCGCCCTTAAATCTTACGTAAATAATTAAAGGGATGAAAATGTTGCTCTAATGAATGTATCGTGAATCTTATCGTAAAATCGTTTGTGAAATTGTATTCAGCACACTCAAATAAGGGATATACAGTCATTTCTACAAAATTTGTGAACTATTGTTGTGAATACAGGGCAACAATATTTTCAAAATGCAATGTCTTTTTGTCATTTAAGAACCTATACTTCTCTAGTAAAATAATAGATGGCAGCACTAAGATTAAAATTGAAAAGAATAGATTAAAATTATGAATTTCTTTTTATGAAATGATACTATTAATATTAAACTATTTTTTGCATATTTTAAACTAAATAAAACAAATTGGTTCTGTTATAATTTATTTATTATCTTTATGGATAAATACATGTTATTATATTTCGTTTATTTTCACAAGATATTAATTTATATTATTTATAAAATAACAGCCTTCTAGTAAAAAATAACACATATGTAAAATAAACTACTACATTGATTTTGCTGGCAGCGGACGTCGGTTCTGGTGATGTTTCTGTAAACGCCCAGAGCTCTGGTGAAGTTGTCCATGATGATGCAGGGTCCAGCGAGATTGATCAGAATACCAGCAGCTTCACGATGATGATGTAGCAGCAGAAGATGGTTCCGGGTCTACGGAGGTCCTATATAAACATACAAATCATGTATTAATATAATTATATTACTGTAAAATTAATTTACTTACAATTTCGTTGCAAATAATATACTTCAAAGCCGCTATCGACTCCGAAAACACTGCTGAAGGTAATCAAGGCTTTGTTGTCCACGTGTCGCTATTAACATAAAAACAATGTATTAGATAAAATAATAATTGAGAACTTTGAAAAAACATACATGTTATAGTTAGGAAAAATTTGTTGTTAAAAAATGATTTCCGCTTTACAACGCACTACCGCAGCTTGAGCTGGGTACCTTTGACCTGCTTCACTAAATGTAAAGCTAGGCGCGGACGAATGCCCAAATGGTCGGTCGGGGTGAGATAATGAAGGCGCCGGTGACGTTGTCCACGAGTCGCTATGAACATAAAAGCAATGTATTAGATAAAAGAATAATTGTGAGCCTGAAAAAAACATACATGGTATGGTTAGGCGGAAATATTTGTTGATCTCTGATATCTGAAACATGAACTCAAAATACAAGGCAGTAAAATTGTACAAGAGAACAAGTTATGGTAATCATTCATTCCACAGCACTCCATTCATCCCACAGCACACCCCACATCGTTGGCTTCAGTGATGACTTCAATGATGGTTTCTTTTCTTGACTTCTTTCTTGCCTTTTGCCCTACCTAAATTTTTGTCTAAGTGTAGCTAACTTACAAACTAAGGCGCAATGACTCTAATGACAAACAACCGGTGTTGTTGTTGTCTCGTTAGCAAAAACGTTCGACATATGCCGTGTCGACGACCCACTCCGGGAGCTCCTAGTTACGCGAGCGAGACCTGAAGGTTTCACGCCTACCCGTCAGGTTGACGAGGGGATCAGACCTCCCCTGGACTCCAGGGCCCACAATTGGTGGGGACTCCCCCCGATCCCCCAAAAGGTGAAGACCTACACGCTAACACAGACTCGCTTCCCCAAATGGGGCCCGACTGGAACGCGGTCCAGTGCACCCGGTTCTCCATCGCGAATAAGCGCTTAACAATTGGCTGCACTACGTTGGTCCCGGTGGACAGCGCTTCAACGATCGCCCGAGCACGCGATACCCAGCCCCACGAAACGATTGCACCGAATTTAACATATGTTGGCCCACTTAGTGCGGACAGAGAGAAAAAATTCGCGGAGCGAGTGTCAAGCACACCCGCAATGGCGGAGATGATGCAGCCAACTGACAAATCAAAATGGCGTTGGAGTGTTCCACTGCGACGTCTCAACTCCGCTGCGACGCACGTCCAGCAAACAAAGCCTATGTTTATAATGCATATAAATACTAGTAAACGTATCGCCGAGCTACTCACACAAGAGATTTTTTAATTGAACTTAATTGAACCGCTTTTGTCTGAAATAAAATCAATTAGTGTATGAAGAATTTATTCATTAGCTACTTTTTAAATACGAAATGAAAATAATATTTGTAGTTCACATGGAAATATGTCCATAGATTAGATTTTTAAGGGCAATCTGAAATCGTAAGAGATATAACGAAGTTTGAGATAAAGCTAAACGTAAATTATTTAATGTAGTGTATTTAACCAACGGAAGAATTATTAGTTATTCGACAAATTAATTTTATCTCAATATACAATTCTGCGAAATATGTTTAAAATTGAAGAACAATCAATAATAATAAAATAATGTTATAGCCAATGCTTTGATTCCCATATAATCAGATATTTATTTAATTACAATTAATAAAATGTATTTTTTTCATTGGTAAAACAGGAACGAGGACAACTTAGAGGAAGGAACAGAAACATCAGCTGCCGTGTCGTCGCAGTCCGAGCAGGACATCAACAGGAAGATCGAGGACTTCATTAAAAGCAGAGAGAATCTCAGCTCTACAGCGACGAACAAAGAGAATTGTTGTGCTTCAGCTCAGAGCAACAGATTCTCTATCTGCATTTTAACTACTGACAGTGTACTCTAATTTATATAGACTCTAGAACTAGAGTATTTGTAGATATTAAAGTTTATTGTGCATCGTGTTGTGTAAACAAGTCACAGTATGGAATCGTTTTAATTCACAAATGCGAACATGGAACGTCTGTATCAATAACATTATTATATTTTATAATAATTACAACATTATATTCTGCGTTAAGAAATTATCACACTCCATTCTGTATCAGTTCATTCGTTTATAATATATCACTCATTCTATACTTATATTTAATATTATAATACAAATACAGTAAATATACAAAACATATAGGTAAATTCACATTAAAATAGCTGGTAATTTGGTTGTTTTAGGTACTTATATTTATTATCCATTACTATATTCCTGCTTCATCTCACAGTTTAACTTTATCTGTTTCTGTTTCCATTCCATTTTGTATGTTGATGCGAAAATAAATAGAAATAATATACCCGACCTTATTGCGATGTGAGACAGAGAGGAAGTAATGGCACTAGATGACGAGATGTTCACGTGGGGGGCGGCGGCGTGTCAGCCGGCGGCTCGGCTGCTTGACTAGAGGCGTCGTCCTGCGACTCGGACGTGGGGTGCAGCGCGAGCACGCTCTGCGGCCGCACGAGGTTCGTGGTGGGCCCCGCGTGCAAGATGGCGTAGTACGGCGAGGCGGGCGTGTGCGTGGGGCTCACATGCAGCACTGCGCCCGCCGCCTCGTCGTCCAGCTGCATGCTGGTCTCCGCTGCGGACGGTATTGTCGTAAGGAAGCGAACCGTCAGCCGGCCCGGGGACCCAGGGGGCTCGCCCTCGTCTTGGATGGCACATTGCCGCGTCAGGCGAGGCTTGCTGCGAGGCCTCGCTGCTTCGGGGCCTCCTGCAGCACTGGAAGCGCTGGAACGGGACATCCGCCACGTGGAGGTACTCGCCGTGGTTGCAGACCCAGACGAATCGTTCCTGGAGCTCGACAAGTTCGAGTCCTGCGATGTCTTCCTCGTTACAAGCCAGGAAGACGCTCTGCGTTTGGGGTCGAGTAGCCTCAATGGGATACCACAATGGTGATGGTTCTGCCTCCACGAATCCGATCGCGAAGAGCTGAAGTTCTCACTGCTGGACACTGAGGAAGCACGCTTATGTTGCTTCTGTTGTATCTCTGCAATTTGGTATGCGTATTGATCCGAACGGGTGCGATGCCGAGGATCTGTTTCATGTTGAACACATAATAACCACTGGGCTTTGCTGAGTAACCAGACTCGAGCACTTCTCGCAGATCCGCTACCGGTACCAGCAGCTCCATGACCCGCGGACCCGGAACTACTGTCTCCCAGTAGCTTAGTGTTACACGTGCAGGTTTGAACACCGTGTCCGTGTCCATGTTGATTTTCTCTGCTTGATCTGTCCACCAGACTGTTGGTATTCGCTGGTGTTTGTCTGTTGCTGAAGTTGGAGCTATGTCTGCATCGTCCAATGCCTCGAGTTACTCTGGACTCTTCTATGGCTTTACAAATTAACACGCAGTCTTTCTTGAATTGTTTGGTAAGTATAGCGTATAAAAATGGATTGCAGCATGAGTTTAATGGCAGTACAAACACTGTGAATACTTTGGCTTGTTCTAGAGAAATCAATTGCAATCCAAATGCAGCAGTTAGTGAGAAGAATGCTATAGGAGACCAGCAAAGAAAATCTGTAAATACCAACAGCGCCATTCGCTTTGCAATCCTCGAGTCGTTTGAATTCCAAGCTTGCGAACCTCTTATAGCACAGTACATCTTCAGATAACATCCCATGAGAATTAGAAATGCTACTCCATTAATGAACATCAAGAAAACTACGTATGTTAAGCTTGCTGGACCTGTCGTCGTTTCAAACGGTAAACAAATCGCAAACTTTCTGTAGTCCGACACTCCAAATAAAGGCAAAAGAGCCATCACCAAGGCAAACGTCCAACCACAGGCCATTATGTACCCGGCGTGCTTCAGCGACAATCGTTTGTTCAGATGCATTGCATGAGTGATAGCATAGTTCCTTTCTAGAGTGATCACAGCCAGAGTATAAACTGATAACTCAGAACTCAACACTCCTAAAAAGCCAGCTAGTTGACACCCAGCCGACATCTGCCAAGGAATTGCGTACATTCGGAATTCGCCCAATGTTGATGCATCTACCACTGCCAGAAACCCTATGTAATCAAAATAATTATTCAATAAATTGTATTTACAGTATTAGTTGTTTATTTACCTAAATAAATACCCATGAAAAAATCTGCAGCTGCCAAATTACACACGAGAAATCTAGGAACATCCATTTTACTTCTAGAGAATATGAGGACGAATACAACAGTTCCGTTTCCTAACATTGCAAGAAGAAACACAATCCACACACCGCAGCGAAGCGTCCACCAGTCGAAGAGATCTTGACACGGTAAAAACGGCCCTAAACAGAAAAATATTTTGTTAACTTCACAATTAATTGGTTGTTTTACACACCTATTCTTTATTAATCATTCTGTGCAATCATAATTAACATATCAAGGGTGTTATAATAAAGCAGTTAAGAGGCGTTAATAATAATAATAATAAAAAAAAACTAACCTGGTAGTGGTAAGCACTGAATTTTTCCGGGAGGTATGTCGCTGCCTCGAACTTTTGGATCCTCTTCAGCATACTCTTCAATATACGCGGGAAAATTTGCTGGGTATGAAAAATCCGATCCAAAACTCTCCCAAATATCTTTGAATTTATCTCCAAACTTTTTACTAAGATTTTCTACAATCAACCAAACAAAAAATATATCATTCACATTAAAATTACTTCTTACATCAAAACTTACGCAGTTGTGGAAAAATATCGTGGCTGGAATTCCACAGACTGATATCAAACTCATTGTTGTCAGTAGGAAAAAGTACTGCTTCGTGTACTGGAGTCTTCGGTGGTGGATCAGAAGGAATTAATGGCAAAAAAGCACAACAATGATAGGCGTAACTTAATACTAAAGTCTGTATCCTTGGAAAATTCTCCGGTTCAGGAAAATCCCTCAAGTTCGGATTGTTAAAAGTCTTGAGATGTAAAAGACGCTCTAAACCAGCTGCTGGTAGATTAGGATAAGTGTTATTGCCTAGATTCCTGAAAATTAACCAGTCAACAATTTGTTGGCAATATTTTATAGCGGACTTACAGATCTTCAATTTGGGAGATTGGAAGAAATGCATCGGGATGTATAAAAGATATTTGGTTGTTTTCCAAATTACTAAAATAAAATAAATCATTTTAATACATATATAACATCACGCTATATCCCACTCAGTTGGGTAACATGAACCCAGAAACACAGTCAGCCAATAATCTCCTCTAAACATTCCACTACTTTCGCCTCGTCCACATTCATACATCATTCGTTCACGCAACAAACCATCAATCATACCCAACCACTTATTCTTCGGACGCCCACGCAATCGTTCACCTTCAATCTTACCGATATATAATAGTTTCACCAACCTTTCATTCAACATTCGCTCACTCCCACTTTCCTAACAACATTCTCTCAATCTCACACTCACCATACATCTATGTATTCCGAATACGATCATTCTTCTCTCAAATATCTCATTTCCAGAGCAGTTATACATCGTTCATGCTTCTTCTTCCACACCCAATACGTCAATGTAGACACTAACACACCATTATAAACACTCAATTGAGCATCTCTGCATTTATCGACATTCAATAATAGATTTAAACCTTTACCTACTTCATTTATGCTCATAATCGTTCTTCTCTATTGCTCCTCACTTTCAACCAATCTTTTTAAACAATCATATAAGTGGTATAAATATGTAAACGTACAGAACTTGAAGCTTGCTGAGTCCTTGGAATGCATCGGAAGGTATGTAGTCAATCTGATTATGGGCCAGAAGCAAATCATGCATTTGCGACAATCCTCGAAAAGGCGCCCCTTCTATTGACGTAATGTGGTTGTTTGCCAAATCTCTAAACAGACCATAACATACAAACACTGCATTGAGGACTAGTCTTTATACATAAATTTCTAAAATAATTGTTGGCGATAGTAAAATACTTACAATACTCGCATATCTCGACATCTGTTCAAATCAGGAACTTTCGTTAACTTATTAGTTTTGATGTCGCTGCAAAATACAACCAATTTAAACATCGTTGTAAATTTGATTGTTCAGTAGTAACTTACAGACTTTTAAGCTTTGGACAAGTATCACACAACGATGATGGAACTCCTGTTAAACTCGCCCGATCTAATCGAAGAATTTCCAATGCGCTTGTTCCATTTAAACTTGGAAATATTGACAAATCACGCGCATCCGAAAGGATTCTGGAAACAAATAAAACAACAGTTAACAAATTGAATTAGTTGTGTTAAATTTCTCATTAGACTAATGCTGATTGCACGAAGAATTCAATTTGTTTAATACCCATTTCCTCCAGAGCAGGTAAAAGCTTTAACGGCGAACAATTGTCTCATTATATGCAAGTCGCCAGTAGCTGAGGTTCCGCGCAAATTGAATCTGTTCGTTTAATTAACTTTGGAAGAAATGTAGAATTAGGGAAAATCCCTTTAAGATAACAAGGTTTCTACCTTTCTACTTTGTTTGAGAAAAAAGATAGATATTAAATAATCAAACAGTTTAAAAGAAACATTATTTATTTTGTGTCTACGTTAGCTCACAATGCAATGCATCTCCGTTTGACTTTATCAAGTTTCTAAAGTTTCTCGTTTACTAGGTCACTGCATCGTGAATCCTTTGCTGTATTTTACACGGAAATTTCATTGTTTAAATCGATAAATTCCACTTAACCACCGCCTTTTAATTATTGTAATCATCGTATTATTGTAATCATTGTATTAATGTAATCATTACATTGTTGTAATCACTGTTGTGTTTCATTTTAAGTATTTTAAATCTAAAATGATGAAGAGTATAATGGAATACTTGCAGCTTTCGTAGTCGAGGTAAGAATGAAAATGCATGAGGATCCACGGCTACTAAAGGATTTCCTTTGAACTCCAGAAGAGCTAATCCAGGAGATTGCTGAAGAACGCCACTGCTGATGTGTCGAATACGGTTCCCAGATATGGACCTACACAAGAACAAATAGTTACAGCCCAGAATCATATCATTTGGCCCAATTAAGACTTTTTGAATAACTTTAAAAAAATTGTTCTGATCTTACAACGGGAAAACCGTACTCAATTTATTTTTATCTTCTGTTATTTTTAATAATAATTTAAGGAAAAATAACAACTGAAATAATAAGAAATTAACAAAATTCACTAACATAAAGATTTCATTTGACTCAAAGGTATTGGCTGGTACCACGAACACTGTTTTTGAATGACAACAAAATATAGAAAAATATTTCAAATAAAAATTGCAGGCAATATTATTCTACATATTTTACTTATATAATATATAATATAGTTAATGATAGTAAATATTTTGAGAGCAGGGGCCTATATGGGTTATGCATATGGGTAGCGTGGCCGAGCGGTCTAAGGCGCTGGTTTAAGGCACCAGTCTCTTCGGAGGCGTGGGTTCGAATCCCACCGCTGCCACATTTTTACGTTAACCATTTATTACAATAAACAAAATTAAGTTGATTGGGCTACTACAGTTAAATAAAAAATAGCAATAAGAAAGAATGTTGCTTACAATTCCTGCAGGCCCGGGAGTTTGGTAATAGCAGTTGGAATATCCGTGAGCAAGTTGTCATCCAGTTCCCTAAACAGAGAACAAAAGATTTCAGCAGGAAATATTTAATTAAAAGACCGCACTTCCTTTTATTTCCACAGTTCAGCCGGAAAAACAAAGTAAACATATAATTCTAAATTAAATTCGGACTTTTAATTCTAAAAAACGTTAAAAGTTTACAGGAATAACAGTTTTCCATTAGGCATTTCGTTGTTCCAAGCACGAAAAGCTTTTATTTGATTCGATTTTTGTGTTAATGAAACACACATTCTGAAAAGCAATACTTACAGAACTTTCAAAGCCGTTAGATTTGTGAAAACGTCTTCATCTATGTGGGATATTTGGTTTCTTTTGAGCAATCTGAAAAGGAGACTCATATGAAATTTCGCCTGCGCGAGAGTACAGCTGCAGAGCACTGCAGTTAAATGTGTTGTAAATATTCATAATTTTATTGCTGTTGCACAAATGACAACATTGCGTATTAAACTCTATAAATATAAATCGCACTTGATTTACAGATTGATAAATTCGCAGGTTAAAATTAATTTGGAAGCAATTCCCGTCTGCGAAGTCAAAACTATCTTGAAATACGATGGAATAAATAACTGTACACTACAGAAGTTTTGCGTAATATACAAATTATATTATAAGCAACGATCCAAAATAGCTACTTACAAAACGACAAGTTTCTCCATTTGAGGAAACGAATCGCCTGGAATGGTACTTAACATGTTGTTTCCAAGATTCCTGGAAAGAAACGCAGTCAAATTAATTACAAAGAAGACGGCAGTGTAAGATTTGTTAGTTTTGTAAATTTAATTAGCTTAGCAATCCACCACCAACAATTTCATTTAACAACTTTTGTATTTATATTTGTTATGATTGTTATTGTTGATGAGCCAATTCGTCGAGCGATATTTCTCGTTTGTTTGTTGTTTGTGCGGATAGCGCTGACGGAAAGTTTTGATTAGTTCGTGTTGCCAATTGTTGCTATTAGTTGCGATTGTTGTAGAAGTTAAAGGCAGCTGATTGGTTTGTTGGCGTAGCGACAGAGAGAGTAGCATGTTTACAGCGATGTGGCAGAAAGACATAGAATACGTGTAGATTTGGCGATACACACAACACATTCACTCGCACTTGCATCAATTAAACAGCAGAACCTTTCCTTCTGTATACCCTGAGTTTCAACTAAGATTCACTAAACCATCATTAATGTATTACTATGGACACCAGGTGATTCATCGGTCGGCTTTTTAACTCTTTTAAGTTTTATTTTCATATAACAAATGCATTCGTAAACAATAATTCAGTTTGTTAAAATTGTTGCATGATTGTTTACGAATGTATTTGTTACATGATAGTTTGCAGTAAGATCTTACTAACCCTGAAGAAAGTGTAAACCGAAACGTTGTTAAGTAAGAAGAATAAATGCTGTATGACTAAGATTTCGAGTATTTTTTACACTTTGCAATAAACACAGTCAAATGAACATCCAGATATTAAAATAATATGTTTGAAGAGCAATTAAAGTATTGGTATTAAACGATTAATTACAATACCCAATTTTACACAATTCTACTTGAATGTACACAGCAATGAGATTCCATAAAAAATAACAAAAATTTCGTTTAATTCTAATCACACATTTAACAGTATGATGACTTCGTGTGGCTTTACGAAGGATCGTAAAATATTTTTGCATTAGAATTAATCAAAGAATTGTTCTCTCTGAAGCATATCACTGTAAATCCCAACAACCAGAGCTAGGAAAGATACTTTTAATAAATATCTAGATACTTTTCTAAGGTACTTACATAAATTTGTTAAAGATACTAATATAAATACTTAAGATACTTTTAAATATTTACTTACTTTTTAATATCTTAGATACTTTTATATGTTTTAGATACTTTTAAATATCTTAAATACTTTAAAATATCTTAGTTAGGTACTTTTAAGAAATATCTGAGTAAATTTTAAATATTTATACTAACTGTAAGCTTAAACATTAAAAAATATATCAGATATTTCAAAATATTTCACTGGCACATATCTTAAATATTTGCAAATAAGATACTTTTTTTTAAATAAAAGATACTTTTTAAGACAATAGATACTTTTTTTAAGATAAAAGATACTTTATAAGATGAAAGATACTTTTTAAGATATAAGATATTTTTTAAGATAAAAGATACAGATACTTTTAAAAAGTATTTAAATAAAAGATACATTTTACATAAAATAGAATGTATCTAAGATAACGTATCTTAGATACTGTCGAATATCTTTTTATGTAAGATACTCCCAGCTCTGCTACAAATCCCAACAGCCTTATATTTCAGAGAGTTATACGCATAACCGGTACCTATCCAAAGTAACAACATTAACGACAGATTAGTAATAAATAAACTCACGGTATTATCACCATGAGATCTGCAAGAGCAGAGCTGCCTTACAACAATCAAGTGTAAGACATCTTCACAACATTCTACATTTACACAAGAGTCTCGTAGTGATCCTAGCGCCCTCTGCTCAGTGTTGCTACTCACAAGACGTCGAGGGCTTGCAGAGGTTCTAGTGCAGCAGTGGGCACCAGGTGCAGGCGGTTGCCTTCGAGTCGCAGCAATCGAAGACTCTGCAGCGTCGCTAGTGCGTCGCTCTTCACCTCCGATACCAAGTTCTGGCCCAGTTGCCTGCCAAACACATACACCAACGGTCACACTACAAACAACACGCAGGCAAAACAGTATCATCTACTCATATGATGGCTACGCTTCTTATATTCTTGAGTTTCGTTTGTGAAAATTCCCCTAAAACAAGTTGGGTGTTGAGGAAGTTCCCAGCAGCTGCAGTAAACTAAACCTTAAAAAAGTTTCAAAGTTCTGGTCTGTAGATTATCTGAAAACTTTATTCGTGCCAGTGTTGTTCCACACACAAAAAATAATATTAATATTCAGGTCAATGGTCAAACAATCCATGAGTCCACCTATATTATTATCAAACTGAAAAATACATTTTATTCGAAGTATATTTAAGCAATCAAAGAGAGACCAGCTAAAATATCTTTTATAAAAAGTGTGACAGTATATTGTAACAAGTTCATTTCATCGCACGGCATTGTCACCCGGACCACGTAAACTCTGGGTTTCCGGCTAAAACGGAGTTAGTTCAGATTGGATATCAGCAAATAAGACCTCACAAAACGATATTGCAAATAAAGTCGACCGTTTACCAAATCCTGTGGTTTACTAACTCCATAAAAGATGTCTTCAAGTTTAAGGACCTTCTGTTTCGTCCAGAGAAAATTTTTCAGTGCTGTTTCGTCCAGCAACACAAAACATCACACATGAACCATTTCAGGAACCAGTTTTATTCGAGATGCAAGGAACATGATATTGTCACAAAACATAGAGTTGTTACAAGAAATGAAAACAAAACAAAAATATTGTTGCTCGAAAAAATCCTTGGAAACAGAGAAATAATGACTGAAGATTTCAAATTCGAGAAAGTTGAAAACTATAAATATTTAGGTATTATGCTAATAAGCAAAGAAGAAAGAGAAGAATAAAAAAACCAAAATGAAAATTTACCGAACGACTAGAATATGACAATAAAAAAAAAAAAATGAAGATTTAAGAATAAGAAACGAATACAAAATAAGAACGAACTATGAAATAGAACAAAAGTTGGAAGAGAAGACAGAAAAGCAGGAAATAGAGACTCTGATGATATGGACATATTTGAAGAGTAGAAGAATAGTAATAGAACGAATACCAGGAGGTAAAAGAAGACAAGACAGATGCAGACTATGAAAATGGCAAAAAAATTAAGAAGTTTTAAGAATAATGGAACGAAATATAATAATAACAATATAGGACCAATAAAGATATCAGAAAACTAATACAATATAAGAATGAACTATGTAATAGAACAAGAATTGGAAGGAGAAGACAGTAAAAAAAAAAAAACTAATAGAGTCAGATGGCTTGGACATATCTGAAGAGCAGAAGAATAGGATCAGTAGTAGAATGTACACCAGGAGGAAAAAGACGAGGCAGACCCAGAAATAGAAGACTTAAAAGCAGCAGGAATTAAAAACTGGCAAAGTAAAATAAAACATAAGGAGATAAATATAAGGATTTACAGGAAAAGAAACGGATATTGGTCCACTCCAAAAAAAGGATCGGACGAAACAAAGTAATATTTTTCTGTAGGCGCATTTTGTATTTCTCTTTTCTGTATCTTGCAACAGAAGTATTTATGCAGTCATTTGTTTAAATGTCTGGTTTTTTATGGAACTCGACTTTTGTACATTTATTTTTATTTCAGTCTCTTATTATTCTACTCCTACGTAAAATTAACATATTGGAATGGGTTAAATTTAGTTTAAACAATTTTCAAGTTAAGCTTGAGAATGTGGATCGTAGACATATTAATTGAAGTAATCCTTTATTCACATTCCTGCGCAGAATAAAGTGGTCGGAGATAATAAGTCGTCTCCACTATTCTAGCTCATGATCGTGGTAAAGGATTTAGGGGAATTTAGGTTTAGTAATATTCATATTTTGGATGTTTTCCATATGTAAATGGTTCTCACTTCGCGCTAATAACCGTAGGCTATATTCATGAGTGGGAAATATGCAAAGAATGTTTTTAAAGAAAACAGACGATCAGTAAATATTTTTATAATTATTACAGTGAAACTGTTATTCAAATGAACATCACCTGATGCGCCCAATTAGAATTCGGTTAACGCCGGCCAAATTACAAGAATTAATTTACATCCAACTAAAGCCTACTTTGCTAAACAATTCCGCAATAATTTTGCATAATTATTCGGTAGGGAGAACATTAAACTATCTTACTTTATTTTCTCGTACACGTTCAAAATTCCTGCTGCTTTTTATTAATACAACAGCGACAGAAATCTCTGGAGAAAACCAAAAAAGTTTGTGGCAAAAACAAAATTATTGACCGTGAATAATCGGCGTAAAATATGTTCAGTCTACCGGTACACTTTTATAAATTAAAAAACGCTTTGCGAATTATCAGAGTTCACCACATGGAAGAGAACTACCTTAACATTAAGAGGAACATTTTTATTTCGCAGTTTTTGAAGTGTCAACTTGCTAATGCTGTTGACGTGGCTACATTAACCCACTTAAAGAACTTCTGCAACTTTTGAGGATTAAAAACTATATAAAAATTTTGTTTGTAAAATATACAACTTCTAAATATAAGGTGTCAAGTTTATTTGAGTAAATGTCCTTAAATGCTTTATTCCAAAAATATTAATTTCATATAAAACAAATTAAAAATGAATAGGTTATTACCTAATTTCAATACAAAATTTTGTTTGCTTCCACTGAAGTCTGGGCAAAAATGAAAATTACCAATGGATACAAACAAAATTGTTCAATAGATATTTACTTTACTAGTACGCAAAGTAAGGAATTACCCACGAGAGAAATTTTAGCACACAAAGCAGAAGGCTAAATGTGATAATTTTATCGAGTGGGTAATTCCACTTTGCCCACGTGTGAAGTATAACGTTTTAACCAACATCTCTTAATAAATGCAAAATTATTAAAAATATATTATTTAAAAGTGACAGATGCTTTAAATTTACTAAATTAAAATGTCAATCGTAATAGTTACCAAGGTGGTTATTATTATTGTTATAAATAAAAAATTACTCACTAGTGACTTTTCTCAAAATTATATCCATTCGTGAGTAATCTGTTACGTTCCTTGTTTAAAATCGCTATAGTTATAAAGCATTTATTGAGAGGTGTTGGATAAAAAATTAAACCAACTAAAAAAAAGAAACTGAAGAGCGAAAAATAAAATAATCTTTTTTAGTCTTAATAACTAAGCTCGTAAACTAATGTAAGTAACTAATTCTGAGTCGTCTTCAAACAAACAAACAAACAAGTAAATTAATTACGTCGCCGATTCAAAATTAGTTACTTAGTTTAGGAGCTCAGTTATTAACTCTAAAAAGGCTTATTTTATTTTTCGGTTGTCAGTTTCTTTTATCAACTATTTAATTTTTTAAGCCGAAAAATTGTTGAGGAAAATAGTAAATAAATCACTATGTGTTATTGGATAACATGGCTTTAAGTAAATTTGTTTCAATTGTTATATTACAAATTGTAATTATTTAGTGTTCAAATTTTTTTATAAAGTTAACTTAACTTCAATATATAATATGACTGCATTATAAATATATTTTGTAATTTAAATTTAGACCTGAATATGGCTGTAATCATAGCCGAAACGTCGTCAACGACGATATAAATTGAAATAAATTTACTTAAAGCCATGTTATCCAATAACACTAGTGATTTATTTACTATTTTCCTATTTAATTTTTTGTTGAATTTTTTTATTAGGTGTCTAATCTATGGATTAAGTTAGGCCGTTTAAATCTGAGACAGCCTGTATAATGATTGCAATAGTTCTATAGTAAATTCAGGTACAAAAACCCTAAATCCGGGTCTGATGCATCGAATCGTGCAACGGAATAAAATGAACGGTTTCAGATCTTGTTTATGATTATCCGTTGATATTCAGGTGGACCAGAAATGAAATTGCATTGGCTGCATGATTACAAACTGAATAAGAAAGACGAACGTGTCTTAAAATCTTAAACAGGCATTAAAAAGTATTGTCTCCTAATAATTATGAATAATACATTGTGTGGCAACATCCGTTAATACAGTAATGAATTCACTGATCTAATAACGCAGATCGGTCTTAATCTGTATTAAATAATAAACGAGATACGAAAATGACAGCTAGGTATGATACCGCGCAGAAAAAATTAATTATAACAATCAATATTTAATTATGACCAGCAAAAAATAAAGTTCACGAAGTGAGTGAGCATATTAAGGTGTCTGGCTGAGCAGTGCAGTTGTATTTGCATTTTAATGATTTTACAAGCATTTTTCGTTCAAGTGACGCATTCAGGATATTACGAAAATGTATCACTAGAATTAAGCCGCCAGATTTCGTTTTCGACATGTGTTGCAACATAAAAAATCGTGATCATTTTATCGCAGTCAGTTTTATTATACTTTTTTTAATCGGCTGTTTGTGAAATAATCAGATGGAAACAAATCATTAGAATGGCAGGAATTTTGATGATTGTTGCGTGAATGGTAGCTATTTTTAATGAAAATAGAAACGGGAGTTTAATGATTTAATTAATTTATGTTTGTATTTTGTAATGGTTTATTTATGACTGGAATTCGAAAGATTTAATTTACCGAAGATTATTACTGAATTAAATGATCATAATTAATTTATTATTATTGTATACCTATGTTGGGAAACAGTCATGTGTAGGTGGCGACTTTTGACCTACATTATCATTTACTATGAGGTCTGATCAGAAAACAAAAAAATTTAACCAACGAAAATGAAACTGAAAAGCTAAAAAGAAAATAACCATTTCACGACCGAGAGAGAATCTTGGTTTCTTTGGTACCAAAGTACCAAATGCTCAAATAATATGAAAAACTAACAAACTTTATAGAAATCAAAGGTAACTATTGAAATACAAACTGTGAAAAAAAAAATATATATACCGCAGGAGAGAAGTGTATTTTTTCCTTTGTCGTATTGCAGCCCTCGTATACGGCTCGTGTTTCAATTTACTCCGCGGGAAAAAGTCTTACACTTTTCACGTGTAATGTTATAATACACTATTAGTATAAACAAAGCTTCTAAATTAATTCAAGTAATTAATTTTGAGTCAGCGCCAAATAATCAACCCTATTCAATAAAAAAAGAATCATCAAAATCGGATAACCCAGTACAAAGTTATGCGTAGTAGAATCGGTTAACAGGTAAAAATTCAGTGAGTGAACAATCAATCATCCCCTATTTTCCTACTCTGAAAGATGGAAATATTTTTTCAAATTTAAATAGGACCAACCTGGAGGCATATCCTATCCAACAAAAGAAGAATAAACAAAATCGGATTACTCTGTAAAAAGTTATGCATGGTCATACATAAAAAAATATTAATTACCGATTTATTTTCATTTTTTCATACAATTTTCTCATTGGTGTTTCCATTTTGCGAATCATAATTTTATTTGAAATGGCCTTTAAGGTCTAGGATGTCAGGAAAAGTTTGAAAACGGCGTCCTTTCAGCACTAATTTCGGAAGCCTGGTGAGTAAGGAGGCAGAGGGACGACAATCGTTTGGTTGACAAATCTGAGTTGCCTCATTTTGAATTTCTGTGAAACTTTTCTGCAGTTTCACGTAAAATTTAATGTTGAATCGTTCCTCCCGAAAATCGCAAACTTAAAAACTTGGTACTAGCACTAAAATACGTAGAACAATATCACGAAAACTAAGTTATCAACAAAGAAATAAATAAAAATGTGGACTTGCTTTCGCCTCCTCCCTGATTGCCCAAATCGAAAGACAGTATCTTTGTAAAGTGGCTGAAGAGTCTCTAACGTACTTACAGAGTTGTCAGTCGAACGAGGGGGCGCAGCGCTACCGCAGGAACCTCCAGCAAGCCGCATCCCTGCAGGAAACTGTAACACACAAACACCACCCCACGTGTTATAAATCTCTACTTTACTGACGCTGAAACGGATCTTCTTCGCTCGTAGTTTTATTTTTTTCTCTCTAGGGGTAATTATACTCGAACTTTATATACGGTAGTTTGCAAATTTTGTTTTATGTTCGCGAAGAAGGGCGGTTTTTAAGGGAGGAAGATTATTCAAATGTTTGTGACATTTATGGCGAGTTTGGTTTATGGCAATATTTAAATGAAGTATAATTTAAATGCAGCGACAGCTACGGAGAATTTACAGGATTATTTTCTGCAAATATTTATGAATTTGACAGCTTTACTTATCCATAAAAAATTACAGCACCCCTCGACACGAAAAAATAACTCTAAAAAGTAAAAAGTAAATTGGGTTTGTTGACCCTTTTACTTTATTATAAGTACCTAGTAATATTTTGATCTAAGCGTCATCGCGTTGGGGAATCGCTAAAGAAGTATTTTCACGATTGTTGCTGGGTGAGGGCAAACGTCCTTAACGGTTGTGTATATTTTACGAATTTTTTTAGAGTAAATTAATGAAGACTGAAGACTAAAAGATTAGATATTGTTGTTTTTTTACTATCCAACGTTGTCTAGATAGAGTACTTGTATTATCATTACCAAATCATTTATTATTTGTATTCTGTTTTAATATCTTTTTGATTTCAATGAAATTTATTCTATCTTATTTATTTACTAATATATACCCAATAACCCTGATGGGCCTTCAAATATTCTACCACTTACTGTTGATGAATTGTTCCCAAAATCTAATCAATTCATAACAAACATAATACCTCCCTTACATATATGTATATGCGGGAGGTAAAAATGGTAAAATGGTGAATTAATAATTTTCCTTTGTATGATTTTAACTGGGCCAAATGATATGATTCTGGGCTTGTACTAAATACGCTACGAATAACGCTCTATCTCCGCAATTACGTAAATATGTTTCATTTTGATGTGAAAATTTATAAGACCCTTTTGTCTATGATCTTCAAACGCCTGAACAGTTCTTCATAAAGTATAGCTAAGAATCATCTCAAACACATTAGCTTTCAAGCAGAGAGAACTGCATCAAAATCGGTCCATTCGTTTGGGAGCTACGATGTCACAGACAGAATGGGAGTTAAAAATTAACTTGCTTTTGACATCTCAAATATTTAGTAAAGCTCTGCTCTTATTATTTCAGAAATAGACTTAAGAAAGCAGCAAAATGAAGCTTTCAAAAACGAGCAAAATCTGTGCGACTTGATCTGAGATATACAACAACAAAAGAAGAAAATGCACAATGTTGGAAGTTAGTTCATAAATAGTAGGTAGGATACTAAATGCGAATAACTCAGGCGATATTGCTGCAAGAGATAGTTCTAGAAATTGCTAGTGGTAAATTAATATTTATGAGAATCCGGCCATACAACGTTTCCCTGACTTCTGTCGGATTCGATTCCGAAAGCTTCGGTTTTTGTGGAGGGCAACTCAGCGGAATCCGATTGATTTATGAGAAAATTTTCACGTCTTTGTTCCAGAGACGCTGAAGATTATTTATTGCATAGTATTGAACTCCGCCATCATTTGAAATTGTAATTGTCATATTTATTATTTTTACTTATTGAATCTTACAAGTTTATATACGAGTACATATAGTAATAATTTAGTTTCTAACTTATTCCTGATTTAATGAACTTTAGACTAATGGCAAAAATCGTTGCGCACTGTATGATCAAAAACGGAAAGCAATATTAACCCTAGACAGTCAGACTACTTTCACAGGTACACAACCGTTACACTGGAGTCTGAGAAACCTACGAAAAGAAATACCTACTCTCCCATAACTGGATGTAATTTTTTTAGGGATTTTACCTATGGAATATTTATTCAGGATTATAGAAAGACGTTAAACTGCTAATAACCTTTCCGAACCATATATTTTATTCAAAACACAGGAATTTTCATATTGAATATTTGTTTAGGATTATAAAAACTGAATTTACAACGAGGTAGCATGTGGAAAATTAGATGAAAATCGTTGTGTTTCTTAGATTCCAGTGTAACATCGATAATTGTCAACAATTTAAAAAAACTGTCATATATAGTTTTTTAGCAAGAAGTGATTTTGAAATTTACGTAAACTTGCTTGTGTTTCAAATAAACGATCATGCGGGAAGGAACTCTTTCCACACTTATTATGCAAATAAGTATTACGCTACTGTATCAAAGGGTTAGTGATCTACGGCCCGAGTTTTAATTTACTCCTCGGGAAAAAATCACAAACTTCTCTCCCTTAATTCAATTGTCCAATATTATAAAGAAATTTAACTGTCTCCTAAATTTACTTATTTGTTTTTAATAAGTGCACATCATTTTGAATAATATGGTGATTTACTTAACATTGCTGCTAAAAATTTGATTGTCATTTGTATAACTTAATGAAAATTTATTATGGAACTAAATTTAATTTGAGGAGGCATGAATTTCAGAAATAAATTATTTAATTTATTTTCGGTTCCCATGGTTTATGTTTCCCGGGTGTATTAAGAGAGTAAAAAAGGATACATAAATTGATACATTTAGCAGAATAAACTCTTTCATTCAGGATTATTATCATACAAATGAGTTGACAGTGCAAAAGCAATAAATATTTATGTGCAAATTATGAAAATTTTAAAGTTATTACAAACATAATGTATGTGGAATAATAGCATGATTTCCTCAACGAGTGTTGAGTCTGGTCCGTAGTAACAGATGTCGAAATGCGCCTGAGATTCAGCACAACTTGGTTTATATGCGTTTTAAATTTTTATCGAGTCCGTAATAACATCAAAAGCGTTGAAATTCGAGCGAAGAGATTACTTTACAGTCGAACGGTCCGTAATGGCTCTGATACTGCTAAAAACTCGTTCCGAATCCAACATAAATATATCATTATTGGCCATAAAAACCCACACACGCTCCCCACTTTTTATATTTATAGAAAAATAGGAATCTAACCTAGAGTCATCAGCCTTCTGCGAACAGCCAACTCGCTGAATTGCCCAAAAATGATTTAGAGCGAAATTAGCAATGCTTTCGCGCTTGACTTACTCGTAAACTATCGTAAGTATATTTGTGGTTCCTGCATAAAAAGATAATTGAATATTTGGCTACAGGTCACTGTTGAAAATTTGATAATTAGATATAAACTTACAGCTTTTTTAGATGCCCGTTATGGATGAAAGCTCTCGGATGGATCAATTCTAGTTTGTTGTCCGTTAATATCCTGAAAAAATAAAACAAACCATTTACTCATTTCTAGAAGATGCAATCACAAACACTAATGAGTTGAAAAATCTTTCAAAACTCATAATACACACGAAAAAAAAAGTATTGTTACAAATAGCAAAAAATTATCTTACGTATAGCACCAGCAATTTAGATATTTACAATAACAATATTTATATTTATATTAGTAGTATGATACCTATTATTTAAATTGTTATAGCAGCAATCGAAAATAATATTATATTGCTAATATAATTCTAAATATTAAAATAAAATTGTAAAAATCTAAGGTTAAAAATAATATAAAATCTTAAACTTATGTACAGTCTCCCTAAAGTACATAAACCTGGTAATTCTATGCGACCTATAATTTCGGGAATTAATTCACCGATAGATTTCTTTACAACTTTAAGGCTTAGGGGAAAAATTTAAGTTTTTTTTATATAATTATAAATATTGTTTTTGCTATTGTAACAATCAATTTTTTTTGTTTAACAACGGTCATAGATAAATTTCTTTATTTCAAGTTGTGGTTCAATTGTAAGTTTCAGTCCGGTAAATGAAACTTTACTGGATAGTTATTATTTACGGTACTGTATCGTTACTAAACTAATATTTTAATAGGATTTGATCCACAATACCATTTCCGCATTCATTTTTTTTAAATGTTGACAAAACAAAATTAAGATCTAGAAAACGAGATTGTTTTTAAGAAGTAATAAAATAAGAAAGAAATAAATAAACCGTTGTACATCATATGCCCGTTACATTTTATTCGTACCGTAAAAACTCATTTACCGGACTTATATCGTAAATAACTATATTAAAAGACAACGTTTCGAATTACTGAAAGTAAATAGAAACAGTAATTAAGTAACAACAAATCATGGTTAAGAAAATAGAGGAAACCATATCTTGTTCAACTTGTAGCCTTCATTTTGATTCATAGATTTCTTGTTTTATACATTTCGATATGCTATAATTTTTGTTTTATCAAAATTATTGGCATAACTAGCCACAGAAGATTTCTCTGGTTGGTTAAGACGAATGCTAATCCTATGTAACATTTTCTACATTCACATAAAACGAAAAAAAAAAAGTATTTCGCGCACTTCAACATGTATTACAATTATTTTAAGATGTGGAGCAAAAAGTACAACATTTTTTGTCTGTAATATTTTGGACACAGGACAGAGAAGCAAATAAATGTTGTTCTTTTTTTGGGCCCCAAAATTTATTATTTTAACATGCAAATTAACTTAAAAATAATTTGTGCAACTCCTGCTGAGCATACCGTTGTATAAAATCCAGAGTTTCTTTATTACGGTCCTGTCGTTGTCCTTATTTAACAACTGGACGTACCTTAATTAACAATTAAAGAGCTAACCACTACGATTTAAGCAGCTGAACCGGAATGATTGCAATTTATATATGGTCATACCAGCGAATTCAGAAACAATTTTGTTTTAAGAACCTCTAATTATGTGTCATTGTATCATTTTGCAGGACCGGTTTGAGGCGAATTCAGGGGATATAAATATAAACACGTGACACTGTACCCAACAGATGACATAACTTTCTCATTATATTCCTTGTTTGTATATGGAAGACGTGTCATTTGATATGAAATAATACAAAAGTTAAAAACCACATATGACGCATACGAAACATAAACTACTTAATTTTACATATGCTTTCTCTTATTTCTTTTTGTTTGAAACAAAAATTAAAAATTCTGCACGTCACATAAATCCTGCAATGAGCTGAAAATCTGCAAAATGTTTCCGGAAAAATAATGGCGCCAATTAAAAAGTTCTGTCCACAATGTTTTGATAAATTATTCTAACATTTCTTGCATTTTTTGAAAGAATAAATCGATGTTTCAATTATATACGCATGCGCTTAACTTCACGCAACCATTTGTAAGAGCTCAAAAGGTTTCAGGATTTCAGCCCTTGTTCAGTCTGAAAGATTTACTGCCGATAAATCACGATGGCGCTTTTGCCTGCTAAATTTCGTCACTGCGCTAAATTTTAACGATTATTATTTTCACATCAATGAATTTATTTGAAGAAACATTTAAAATATTGTTAATTATCAACAATTATGTCAAAATTTAACTTTACGGACTCATCTGTCAAACTTTTAGTACTATAAATAACAGACATATTATTCTATAATACTATTGGCGTATTTATTTATTATTTACAATTGATAATAATTTATCGGATTTAATGCATATCATTTGCAGACCACGTCTAAGAACATTTAAATACTCGTAATAATGAAAAGTATACACAAATATTTGATACTTTGACAGTACTTTTGTTATCACAGCCAAACCCGTCGCTACAGCTAACTGACGTTTTACAAATACATAATGCTATTTATTTATATTTTTAATTAGTAACTTAACAATTTCGGAAACAATATAATGTAAAGGTACCTCGGCACTAAAGTATTTTATCCAACACCTCAATAAATGCTCTATAACTATGGCGATTTTAAACAAGGAAAGTAACAGATTACCCACTAGTGGGTATAATTTTGAGGAAAGTCACTAGTGAGTATTTTTTTATTTATAACAATAATAATAACATACAACACCTTGGTAACTACTTCGATTAAGATTTTAATTTAAAATTTTAAAGCATATGTCACTGTCAAATAATATTTCTTTAATAAATTTTTTATTTATTAAGAGGTGTTGGATAAAACATTATACTTCACACGTGGGCAAAGTGGAATTACCCACTCGAAATTATCACACTCAGCCTTCGGCTTCGTGTGCTGAAATTTCACTCGTGGGTAATTCCTTACTTTGCCCACTTGTAATGTAAATAACTATTACTTGTATGGTTTATTCGTAATAAAAAATTATACTACTTTAGTGTTAGTGTTAAAAAATTTTCTACGTATAAATATAATCATTGACAACCTATGTGACATTTTATCTTGACATTAATGACAGAAAAATAAATGTTGTATCTTAGTTAAAAATCTCGGTATAGTTTATTTGTGAACCATCGACTTTTGAGGGTCACTGAAAAGCAAAACATACTTTTGAAATAATAATACAAGACATGGATGCATAATAATCGCATATTACTGTTGCAATAACATAAGAAATGAGCCTTATTTTATTCCTTTACCATTTGGCCAAGAAAGTGTATGCATCTGGTGAAGTTATGCGACTTATATTATCCGTTTATTATGGAAATTAGGAATGCACAACTAGAAACTAAATGTGGCAGTTTACGTATTCGCAAACGAAGAGATATGGCATCGCAACTATAGGAAATTATTGTGTTAGTTAGAAAATAGATAAAATTGTTTAGATACTTGTTAAGAATCAGAGAGTAATTTATTCAGACGTCTTCTTCGATCGCTATGGTTGTTTGTTTGAACTACTTTGGTTTGTTTACTATGAACTCACAGGAAAACAAAGAAACGACTGTAAATATTTGTAAAATACGTAATAAATCTAGATCCTGCTGATCCTAGGTGTGAAGGATACTTAAAGAGACACTGTGAAAAATCTTCTTGGGTGTTGACTGTCATTTGTTACTGCGGCCATTAAGGAAGATAAACACATACTACCTGGAGTATTTCAGAATGTCGGGTTAATTGATTAACATCTTAACCTTTTCTTAAACTCGGTTAACACGCAACCCAACGTTCGATTGCCATCGTTCCGTTTTACTTAAATTTAGGAAGACTGTCCTCGTTAGAATAAAACAAAGAGGGAGGAAATACTTATTTAATAAAACTACCACATGATTTCTTTGTTTTTCAATTTCAGTTTCTTTCTATCTCTGCGATGGAAACAAAATAAGCAATATTGCTATGGAAACTACTTGAGTTAGTGATGTCACCGCAACAACTGACGGTCTTCTCTGCTATACTCTGTCAACTATTAAACGAGCTTCAACACCCTACACCCTCAGTACAACCGGAAACTTAGTTAGGAAACAGCAGGAGTTATTCCCTAACTGGAATGTTAATTTCTGCTACAAACAATATTATATCTTGACATTAAAAAAATGTTCTGATCTTACAAAGACAAAATTGTTGTACTCAATTTATAAATAACAACAAATTAACGAAAATCACTAATATAAAGATTTAATTTGGCCCAAAGGTATTGGCTGGTACCACGAACACTGTTTTTGAATCTGATGACAACAAGATATAGAAAAATGTTTCAAATAAAAATTGTAGGTAATATTATTTTACATTTTTTTTATTCGAATCAAATTTAATCTATCCCAATTATTTATTAAGATATGCCCAAAAACCCTGATAGGCCTTCAAATATTCTACCACTTACTGTTGATGAATTGTTCCCAAAATCTAATCAATTCATAACAAACATAATACCTCCCTAACATATATGTATGTGCGGGAGGTAAACATGATAGAATTTAAGATATAAATTTCAAATTATTGTATGGCTTACAATGGGGCCAATTTATTCAGTACTGTCTGTTATCATTGGTTAAATGTTTTAACAGGCTGTTAAAAATTAATAGGTAAGTTACAGAATAGGCTTCGTAACATTGTTGTCAAAAATTGGATTGTTATTTGGATAAATTGATGCAAATTTAGCATGTAAGTAAATTTAACTGGAGTTTAAATTTCTTTTTGCAATACCTGTACTGTTAGTTACCCATTAATAACAAAATTTAAACACAGTAAGTGGAACTTTTATTGAACAATTGGTTTTCATGGTTACATCATTTACTTACCGTCCACGGTGGATGGTAAGTAAATATATATCATTCTAATTTTATTTTTAACCTCAATCTGACAGCTGTTAATTTTGAAACCTATTTTTCCTTTTCTTATATTTACGCAGGCAAAAAATATTTTACTCGTACTAAGCTCGAACTGTAAGTGATTTTTTAGGTCTCGAATGTTTAGGAAATCTCGACCCTACGGGTCTCGACATCCAAAACTACATTCTCGACCTAAAAACTATCACTTACAGTTCACGATACGTAATATACTATTATAATACCGGGCATGTGTGTTCAAAAATTTGTTAGAAAATTGTAAGTTGAAAATTCGCGTAATATACTGTAAGAATGAAGGCAGCGTTGTAGTTATTGTTCTGTTTATAATATAAAATGATAAGTGACATAATAAACTAAACGAACACGACAAGAACAAGGGGAATACACCAAGAAATTATGTTGTGTGGGATTGGTGACAACTTCTAAGATTCTAACTCATGTCGGAGTTAACAACTTGGATGTTATTTTTAAATTAGATTGTGTTGACATATTGTAATTTAGCAAGTCCACTGACAGACCCATATTACTTTAATTTAAACTGCCGACAGAATTTGAATGAGGACATTGATCTAACAGACGTTTCAACGTTTTTATTTTTACGTTTCATATTCGTCATTTTTCAGCGTTGGTTTTCTTGTGTTGGTAGAAGTGTTAGTGTTGCACTGGATTAGGAATATGTATGGGTTTCGCTATGGGATACGACATAATAGATGTGCAAGCACATTGACTACATAAATAATATTTACACACACACACTTCCTTTTCGTTATTGCAGTGAATATCTTCTAATTATTTTATATTTTAAACTTGATATTTGAGCTGTACATGTACGCGGATTTGAGAAACTGGGTAACAAAGATTAATGAAGGAATTAATGTTATTAGTTTTTATAATCTATAATTAATTATTCTCTGAAGGATAATTAATAATAAAGCATGAAGGAAATTAATGAGCTTCACCTGAAAATTGTCGTACCCTACATTTTTGACCGGAGCTGTACATTAAAAACTATTACATATATTTAATTTCTGTTGACACTAGTGTTTTTAGCGTGCATTAATTGATAAGTACAAGTATTTTATTTATATTTGATACATGGGTATATAAAGTTATAAAAGAAAATAAAAATTCCAAAATACAATATTTTCCTCAAAAATTTTTTTTCTCACTATGTTTATAAATTTTATATTTAGTATCTTCTCGTTATGGGGAATTCAGATTTGAGAACCGCACTTTAATATCTTTTTTTGTTATCAAAATACAGCAGTTTGAAATTTCCAATTTTCTTCCAAAAAACGGTCCATATCTTAAAAAATAAGCAAGATACGAAACTGGGCACCAGACCTTTAGATTCAGCAGGAAAATACATAAGTACAGAAATTTTCATAACATTCGGACATCGCGTTAAAGTTTTACAATAAAAAGTCTGAAATTGGCCCAAAATTAGAAAAACGTCAAGGGGTAAGTATTGAAAAATAGAAGATTTTCGACCAAAAATATTTTGAGGTATAATATATCCTATTACCCTATTTTCAACCTGGAACTCTCAAAAAAATAGATTATTTTGTCATCAGGAGCTATATTTTTGAGATTTGTGGAATTTTAACTTTTTGGTTTTACTACTAGATTCATTCTAACAACTGTAACTTTAAAACGTTACGAGATAATTAAATTCTGAGAAAACCCCTGGATTCAGCGTAATACATTTACTATATACCCAAATTTTTATTAAATTTGAACAAAAATTGTAGATTTTAGAAAACAATGTATCAAAATCGAAAACCCCTCAAAATGGTCGATGTTTACGCCCCAATAACTATTCAACTAGAAGAAATACATATAATCTAATTGGACGGTTGGATTCGGCGTGCTTTATTTAGAACAAATGAAGAATATTGTTGCAGTGGTTGTAAAAGTAAATATTTTATGTGCTAAAATCTGAGATGAAGCAAAAATTGCAAAAAAAATGTACAGGTCATTGTTAAACTTATGTTCTTTGTTAAAAATTCTATTCCTTACTTGCTTCTTCCGATTTTTCTTATTTCCAAAATAAAAATCATTGCTGAAAGGACGTCGTTTTCAGACTATTGATGACTTAAAGGCCACTTTAAATGAAGCTACGCGAAATAGAAAAGTGTGTGAACATGTGAGGCTGCAAAGTTTAAAAAATAAAGTTGGGTTATTTCCTGATCAGAACTCCGTAATTATTTCATTAAATATATATCTCCTCTTTTCTAGAGTTAATTTGTTCTGGTGGTCCCAAATGTATGAAAGTAAAACATTGATAGCAGCAGTATAAAAGACAAGTTTTCAAGGATGTTAAATGCAAACCCGTAATAAAATTTGACTGGGACCGTTGATAATATTACACGGGTAATTTAGGAAGGGCGTTGAACTTTTAAGCCACTGCAAAAGATAATATAAATAATGTTATTCACAGAATCTCTTGTGGTACAGACAGTTAAATTTAAACATAAAATTCTTGCAGATAAAGTCTTCACAACGAAATATGAAACTAATGTAGGTGATGATTGTAAAACGTTTGAAGTATTTTAAAATATTTTAGTGATTAAATGAGGTGACTAATATGATTTACGTCAAGTAACTTGTACTTTTAAATATTTTTAATGATGAAAGATACTAAAATTTCCGCGAATCTTCTCAGAAGTGTTGACGCTAAGACAAATATTAGGCTACGAAAAATTAGAACCAGATGAAATAAAAATTTATATTTAGCAGATTGTCTATAAAATTAGGTTATAATAGTTGCCAAGAATCAATTGCTGTTCTGGTGTGTTGTTCATTCATAATAAAACAATTTACAACCGGAAACTGTGATCTTTAGAGAACATTTGCGCATGTCGGAAGTCCTGCTAATGTGTGCGATCCTTTACAAATACTGGGTGTGTGAATCAGTGCGCGCAACGATATTTTAACAGCCGTGAAATCGCTACCAAAGAACATTTTTCTCATGTGTAGGTTTCAAACAGGGGTTCCCAACAATTTTTTAAAAATTACACAACCCTAAAAAAAATTGTATATTATTATATGAGGGATTATGATAGTCATTATTCATGAAGATTCATAATCCCGAATACAATACTTTACTTTTTCTACTCCTGTAAATTCGGAAATCACTTTTGAAAATGATTGAAAATTCGTTGATAACACACGTTGAAAAACGTAATGTAAAAAATAACACAATGACAATTGACTACATGTCAACTGTCAGATGGTCGTTGCTAGGTGATCCACATTACGTCTTTAAAATATCAGTGAATTGTGGATTTCTGGCTCTATGATTGGTCGAGAAGAGTGAATTATGGGTACTATAATTCATCGAAAAAATTAAAACAATGGAAATATATTTTATCCAACAGTTCTCAATAAATGCTCTATAACTATGGCGATTTTAAACAAGGAACCTAACAGATTACCCACTGGTGAGTATAATTTTGAGAAAAGCCAGTAGTGAGTATTTTTTTATTTATAACAATAATAATAACACGTCACCTTGGTAACTACTTCAATTGACATTTTAATTTAGAAAATTAAAAGCATATGTCACTGTCAAATAATATTTCTTTAATAAATTTTGCATTAATTAAGAGATGTTGGATAAAACGTTATACTTCACACGTGGGAAAAGTGGAATTACCTACTCGATAAAATGATCACACTCAGCCTTCGGCTTCCTGTGCTAAAATTTCTCTCGTGGGTAATTCCTTACTTTGCCCACTTGTAAAGTAAATAACTATTTTGAAATGTCTGCATTTTTTTTTTTTTTAGTTTACTGTTGTATGATTGGTAGATTGCACCCGCTCATGGAGGTAATTTTAAATGGAAAGCAGTGTTAACTTGGCGTTTATGTTTTATATAATTGAATGTTTATATTTAATTCGATTTATTGAGATTTAAAACTGTTTGAAGAACGTTAAGACATTATTACCCTGTTGAGGTTTTTTAGCGCTAGTGGTTGATTTTGGGGGGTGAACGATAGGAGTTCCAAAACAATTTATATATTCTGTTGTTGGAATGAAACAATGGGGTGGTAAAGGAAAATGTCAAATTATCCTGGAATTATTCGGGTAATTAAATTAGAAATTGAGACAGAGTCTGTTGGGTATTACCTCAATTTGATTAGGACTGTTAACAATATTGCTTTTAGTATATTAAAGCGGCATTAATACAGCTTTTAGCAGTGGTTTCACCTTTGTAAACACAAGGTTTATCAATAAATAATAGCATTATTATTGGTCGTCGCGGGACATCTTCATCGCGCTGGAGAATCAGAGGGCGAAAGGGCAAAGGGCGTAGGGGTTATTGCTCCCCGCGATGACGATCGCTATCAGGGCTCGAGTTTCACCCCTACCCTAGCGGCCACAAATCACGAACTGCGCTTTCGAGATACAGAATCTCACTAGTAGTTTTAGTTTGTAAACAGCTTTTTTCTATGTTTTCGATGGGCTTTCTGCTTCAACGAATCGGAATCGCAATTGATTTCAGACCGCAACATATCTTAATAATGTTCCTGTTTAAACAGAGCGAATTTGTAAAAACTAATTTTGTGTACAAAGAACAATAACAGATATAAAAAGTTTTCAAGTCATTTTTTCGTTTCAGTTATTGAGTGAATTTTTTGTTATGACTGCAGAAATGTTTCGACATAATGAAATACTTGACGAATTGTGGAAGATAAATAGCTTTGTTTTTCTCGACTTTTCTGTGAGAAATAGGGGATGAGCAGAATTTGTAACTAGTAAAATAATTTACTTAAAATGTTTGTAAACTCACAGATAGGATAATACGCATAGATGCAGTCATTCGGTACAATTATTTTATTTTGTCAAAAAAAACCAACGTTTCGCTGCAACTTGCAGCTTCATCAGGGCACTGGAAAATTAAGTTAAATTACAAAAAACGTACATATTGTTTAGTAAAAGATTAACTTACAGACAAGGTTAATAGTGTAAATAATTTAAAATATCAATCATATAAAACGATGTTGGCAAATTATAAATAAAACAGCAGTACTTCAACATAAATGTCATATTGTGAAAACTGTTGTCAAATCCCGCTCCCTGTACGCAAGCAGCAGAACTATCTTCTGGCTTTGAATAGTTTACAAATGTGGCAATAGATGTTATTAATATTTTCGATATCTGTTCTGAAATTGACGTTATCTTTGTTATCCTGAATATGTAGCATTTCTAGAATAAGCCTCTTACTTAGAATTGTTGCGTTATCAAGGATTTCAGTACTAAACTATTCCAAATTTCAAATCTGGAATACATTGGTGTATGGTGAGTGTGAGATTGAGAAGAATGTTGTGTAATTGGGAATGAGTCAGTTGAGGTGGTTGGTCATATTGAGGAAATGTCGAATGAAAGTTTGGTGAAACTAATATATGCGGGTGAAGGATTGCGTGAGGGTTCGAGGAATAAATAGTTGGGTATGATTGATGGTTTGGTGCAGGAACGGATGATTCTGAGTGTGAAGAATAGACGAGTATGTATGAATGTGTACGAGATGAAAGTGGCGTGTCAGGATAGGAATTGATTGTTTAATATAGTGTGATGTTATGTACGTATATATGTATGTATATTAACATTGCGTATATAGGTTAAAGAAAAATAAATAATTCAAAGAATAAATAGCCAAAACTTTGTTATGAATTATTAAAGAAATATCGAATAATGTAAATACTAAATTGCGTGTCTCTACATATATTTTTCGCGTAATTGCTGTCTTAATTATCAAGAATTATAACTATATAATTGAAATGTCCTTTTATAATAAAATAATAATAGTATTTTAAGGCAAACTGTGACTAAACACATTAAAAAGAATTTCGTAACGGAAAATCTTCAGTATTCTCTTGACTGTAATAACTAAAGAGTCCCAAAGAATTAAAAATGACAACTGAAAACGACCCATCACAGCCAGAAAATGAAGAAAAAATAACTTATGTACGTATCATAATTATGCTCTAAACACTTGGCTCACTACAGCACCTGAATTGTTTCTATTTTATATCCAGTATTTGGATGGACATACAAACCCTTATCATAAAATAATTTAACGAATATTTCAGCCTGAAAAAATCGCCCGAGAGTTGTTTGCAACAATGGAACTAGTTGGATGCAATCCTAAAAATCATTCAATGCTGCAGAACATATTCTGGACATTTCATTGCAGCTGTCAGGTATTTTGGGCCCTGACCATGTTTGGTTACAATTTTTGTTGCTATAAAAACATGCCCGACTTCATAGAGCACATCATGTTTACTGCTATCGGCATTCAGGTAAACAACAATAACAATTTGAATGTTTTATTGAAATGATATTAATTCTAGGTCCTATTAAAATTCGTAATTTGCCGCATATATTCCGCAAACTTCTCTGTAAATCTAGATACACTCTTTAAGGTATTTTGGACGGACGAAGACATTGTCGAACAAGGCCGAGAAAGTTACCAAAAACTCAATAAATCCCTTCATATGATTATTAATTTGTATAAGAAATTATGGCTTTATTCTGCAATTGTAATTACTATAGAAACGCAGGTTTCTACTCCCGGGAAGCCGATCTTCGCAATTTGGACGCCTCCAAGCGTTGATATCAACAATGAGCAACCATACGCTATTATTTTATACTTCCTCGAAGTATTTAGTATAGCTGGATGTGTCATTCTTGCAATTGTACCATTGGACTCAATCTATATCTTATTGGTTGGCAGTGCTTACATTCAATTTGACTGCTTGATTTCAACAATGAAAAACTTAGATTGCGACAATAGAGACAATGCCTATAAGACGATCATGAGATGTGTCAATCATCACAATCTAATTTTTGTGTAAGAATTGTTTTTGACGTTGTTTGGTTTGTAATAATATATTTTAGTTTGATAGGCAAACAGTTTTTGGTACAGCAAACATTTTCATTTGCTTCCTGAAAGCTAGATTGATTGAATGTTTTTCCTATAATATATTTTGAATTTGTAGGTATTTGAAAAAGGTGGAACAAGTATATAACATATCTTTGTTAAGTCAGCTATGCGCCATTTTACTCACAATTTGTATAGCTATCTACGTATCTACTTTGGATTTGTATGTATGAAACACATTTCTTTTAAAGCACTAAATATTATTAATCTACTCCTAAGCCTTAAATAATAAAGAAAATATCTAAATATATATTTCGATAACTAAATTATCAATAGTACCTACAAGGTCAGAATCAAATCATTTGGCTCAATTATAACTTTTAGAATAACTTTTAAAAAAATGTTGTTATCTTACAAACGAAAAATTGTTGTACTAATTTTATTTGTATCAAATTCTATTGTTTTTAGGAATATTTTTAGGAAAAATGACAACTGAAATTATAATAAATTAACAAAAATCACTAACATAAATATTTAATTTGGCCCACAGGTACGAACACGGTTTTTGAATCAGATTACAACAAATATTAAAAATGTTTCAAATAAAAATTGTCACTAATATTATTCAACATCTTTTTGATTCCAGTGAAATTTATTCTATTTCATATATTTACTATCATATGCCAAAAAACCCTGGTAGGCCTTCAAATAATCTACCACTTACTGCTGATGAATTGTTTCTAAAATCTAATCAATTCGTGAAATAAATATAATACCTTCCTTACATATATGTATATGCGAAAGGTAAAAATTCTAGAATTTAAAATAAAAATATTGTGAATTAAACAATCTTCACCAATGGCTTGGTGCACTAGTTAATCTTGTTTTTATCCCTTTTGCTTCTGAAGATAACTTAGTTATTACACGTGTTTAAATATTTTCTGTATTATTTTATGGCTTGGAGGTTGGATCTAATATTTTAGATTGTTCTTAGCCTTAGAATTCAACAATTTATTTTACTAAATATATACTACTTTTAGAAACCTTGCTATTAGACCATTATTATATGCAATGCTATCTTCAGCACAGCTGTTTATTTATTGTTTAGGGGGACAGATGATCACAGAACAAGTATAGAAAATAAATAATTTTTAAGTAAATGTTACTAATTTAGTGTTATTTTTAGGGAATGTCTTTAGCTGATGCTGTGTTTGAAAGTAAATGGTGGATTCTTCCGGATAAATCTGTAAGAAGTGGATTGATTATGATGATTCAAAGGGCCCAACGTCCTGTTTTTATTTCTGCAGGGAATGTATTCATTTTGTCCATGGAGTTGTTTGGAAAGGTATATTATTAAACAAAGCAGCAATAGATTCTTTTGCTGCTTTCGTATTTACTTTTTAAATAAAATATTGTGTATGACATCTACATCAACCATTTTGGGGGAATTTCGATTTTTGCTGCATTTTAAATACATATTAATTGAGTTACGCTGACTCCTGGAGTTTTCAGAATTTAATTATCTTTTAAAGTTTTAAAGTTACAGCTAATTCTATGAATCTAAGAGAAAATCCAAAAACTTGAAATCCCTTATATGTCAAAATTATAGCTCCTAATGACACAATAACCCTTTTTTTTAATTTCCAGGTTGTACAGTTAGGCATTATATAAATAATAAAAATTGTTAAACCGTTTTAATTTGGTTGTACGTTTCAGGTTTTAAAAGCAGCAGTTTCATTCATGACCATGTTAAGAACAACCACATCTAAATAGATAATATTGTTTTAGAAATATTTTCTGCGAATTGTTGATTAAATTTCACAAATTGCTGCACTGTGTTATCAATATTTCTTTATATAGGTATATTATCTATAGTTAAATAAAGTCATTGCACCAGAGCATTAAGCAATTAAATTAGTATTTTCCTTATTAGATCATTCTCATTAACATAATATAATACTTCCTGACTTGCCAAATATTCCTAAGAAAAAGTTGCATGATCTAACAATGAATTCAGTATAAATATGCAGGAACATGTATACAAATTATTAGTTTCATTTTCGAACAACTACGTGTTGTCAAAATCTGTGAACGATGCAGAATCATAGCTTGTTTTTCGTGCTGTACCTATTCAGTTTCTATCAAATATGTCCAGCGATAGAATTCGCAGTTGCCAAGCAACTTCACGAAGATAAATCTCTACTAGAAAACAACAACAACAACACACAACTACAGCCTGAAAATTTAAAACAACACTCCCGCGAAAAGCGTTTCCTCCAATCATTGGTCATCGCCGTAGCAGCAGGAATCATCAGCGGGTTAGTCTCTCGTCTCCTAGGTGACCAAATCACCAAACTGATCAATGGAACTCGTCTGAGAAGAAGTGACAATCGCGTGAGTCTTATCACTACGCGGTTGAACCTCAATTTCAACAATGCAATGGCCCTCAAAATGAAGGTAACAAGTATGAATCCCGCCGTTGGAAATGCTATCATGGTTAGTCGAGATGGGTTCAAATGTGATAGAAGTTTTTGTGCTGGGAAACAGACAGGACATTATGCTTTGGGACTGTGTTCGAAATATATGTGTTATTGTAATAATGGAGCACCTGGACCTCTGGAATGTGGGGGAGGACTTGTGTTTGATCCTGTAGGAAAGAACTGTAATTATCCCACGAATATGGCGCTCTGTGGATATTAGATATTTGTATGTTTGTTCTATAGATAAGTTGAATGTAATTTGTTATTTTTACTTGTATTCATAATTAAAATAAAGTATGTATATTTTGCAGACTTTGTTAATTTATTTGATACAGTTTTCCTGTTTCTCTAGGGTTTGAAATTACTTAAATCTAGAGCACGATTATATATTTTATCGAACACCTTTCAATAAATACTCTAAAACTATAGCGATTTTAAACAAGGAAAGTAGCAGATTACTACCTACTAGTTGGTATAATTTTGAGAAAAGTCACTAGTAAGTAATTTTATATTTATAACAATAATAACACACATCACTTTGGTAACTACTACTTCGATTGACATTTAGAAAATATACAGCATACTCGTATGTCACTGTTAAGTAATATTTCTTTAATAAATTTTGCATTTCTTAAGAGATGTTGAATAAAACGTTATACCTCGAATGTGGGCAAAGTGGAATTACCCACTTGTAAAGTAAATAACTAAATAAATGCACAATTGGTCTTATCAACTTACCATGCCTGTTTTCAAGGCGGTAAGGCAATTGTTAGTACTTTCGTAAGAAAAATTTATATTATTCTGGTATTATTACCGATCTAATAGGCCACGATTCTTCTTCGTTTAATTTCTCAGATTATCAGAATGATTAATTGCAAATATTTGTCTTGTTTTTCAAAAAGAATACTTGCAATAACTCCACGAATTTAAATTACTGTTTTCCTTTTGCTTCTACTGAGGATGATAACTTAATTACCGAAAAACTTACAGAAATATTTTCTTTATTACTTTATTGCTAAGATGTTGAATTTATTATTTTAGATTGTTCTTAGCCCTAGACTTTTACAATTACTTTTACTAAATATATTCAAATTGTAGAACCCTGTGTATTAGACCATTGTTATAAGCAATGTTGTCTTCAGTTCACCCGGGTGACAATTGATCACAGAACAAGTAGAAAACAAAATAATTTTTAAGTAAATTTTACTAATCTTCATGGGAATATCTTTATCTGATGCCGTGTATACAAGCAATTGGTGGAAGATTCCGAATAAATCATAAAGAGGTGGATTGTTTCAAATTATTCTGCTGGGATGTCTTCATTTTGTCCATGCAGTTATTTGGAAAAGTATATACATTTCTTTCTCCATTTTTACATTTAAAATGATAAAAATTTATTTAGTTTGTCTTAATATATACAATAAAATTGTTGCAAAACAGTTTTAATTTAGTTGTATGTTTCAGATTTTAGAAGCAGCAGTTTCCTTCATGTACACATCAAAATAGTAATCCATATTTCAGAATCAATTACAAACATTTTTTGAGAATTATGATTAAATTTAATTAATTGCTACACTATGTAATCAATATTTCGTAATACTTAGTCAATAATTAAATAAATTTTTCCTATAGAATAGATAAAGTTTAATTGATTTTATTAGGTTATTGCACCAACGCATTTTCCTTATTATATCATTCTGATGACTACAATTGATTTGCCAAATATTTCTAAGAATTAGTTGCATTAACCAACAATTAATTTAGTATAAAAATGCAGGAACAATTACACAAATTATTAGTCGTTTAAAAATCAGTAAAAATGCAGAAACACAACTTGTTTTTCGTGCTATACCTATTCAGTTTCTATCAACTATGCCCAGCGATAGAATTCGCAGTTGCCAAGCAACTTCACGAAGATAAAACTCTACTAGAAAGCAACACTACCCAACTACTAGAGACTAAAAATTTGAGCCAGCAGCTCCGTGAAAAGCGATCTCTCAAAGAACGTGTCATCGCCATAGTAGCAGAAGTCATCACCGATTTAGTCGCTCGTTTCATAGGTAACCTAATCGCCAAACTGTCCAATGGACATCGTATGAAAAGAATGGAAAATCAAGTAAGTCACGTCTCCACGCAGTTAAATTACAATTACAATAATGCAGTGGCTCTCAAAGAGAAGGTAACTCTTTGGAATCCCGCCGTTGGAAATGCTATTATGGTTAGTCGAGAAGGGTTTAAATGTAATGCAGATTTTTGTGCTGGGAAACAGACTGGTCTTTATGCTATAGGGCTGTGTTCCAAGTATATGTGTAATTGTAATAATGGAACACCTGGACCCGCGGAATGCGAGGGAGAACTTATGTTTGATCCCGTGGGAAAAAATTGTAAGAATCCTTTGGGTATGGCCCTCTGCGGATACTAAAAATTTGTATGTTTATTCTATTACACATAAGTCCAATATAATTTGTTAATTTGTCATGTGTTATTACCGTTATTTTTACATGTATTAATAATTAAAATAAAGGATATATTTTAATGAATAGGTTAATTTATTTGTTAGTTTCCCTTTGGTATCCTATTTCCTTGGGGTTTCAGATTGTCGACACTAAAAAGGTTTATCATACTGTGATTTGTTTTACGTAAAGTGCACGAAAAAAATGCAATAATTTATCTTACGTATAGTGACAGCAAATTAGATATTTACATTATTTTCGATTGCTACTGTAATTGAAAGATTGTTTACCTCATTTAACGTTAACAATTGCAGATAAATGAAACACGGGATGTTATGAAAATCCAATTGATTATAATATATTTTTCACACCTTGATTTAAATTTAGAGGGCAATCAATTGTTACCTATATGCGGAAGATGTTCCTTCTATTAACTCTGGAGAAGCATTGAAAAACTCACTATTTTCCACGACGTGGATTTATCAAAACATTTATATTCACTAGTAATATATTCGGGCCTATCTAAAAAGTTGCTACCCCAACAATTTGCTAATTGTACAAAACTGAATCGTTTTCTGAAAGCCAATGAAATGTTTTCCATTAAACATGACGTTTCGATGCGATTTTGTCACTACTTCTTAGAGAATTGGGCCGATTGAGAGTACAATTATTTTACTTGGAAAAAATTGTATTTCGAAAGATTGTTGCTTGGTAACATTTCGAGACAAATGATATGATCAAAGTCACGAAGACAAGAGATTTTATCGTTGCATTTGTCGAGAAATGTTTCCTAATCGCAACAATCTTGAGAACAATTTTTCTTGCAAAAAAATGTATCCGAAATATATTTTTTCACGACCAGGAGAGAAACTAGGTTTCTATGATAACAGAATCATGACAAAAACAGCCACTTTCATGTCTATGGGAGATTTTTGCACTTTCTCGCCCGTCGTGAGGGAAAGTGCTCAAGCAATCAAAGGTAACTAATAATTTAAATAATTTTGAAATACATAAAAACTATCATAAATATTGGGGTCGTAAAAAAATAGTATATACATCGCAGGAGAAAAGTGCATTTTTCCCATATCGTATTGTAGCTCTTCAATTTACTCCATGGGAAAAAAATCATACACTTTTCTCCCTTAATGTATAATATACTATTATTAGACTATTTCCCAAATGAGTTAAAACAAAAATAATAACAATTTTTGACAAATTGTAAACAAAAATACAATAAGTAATCAATGTTTTATCACATATGATATATAACGGATATTTTGTCATTTAAAAATGTCCTAGGGCTAGGTTTAAATTTTATCGCTGTAATACATAAATACGTGATTATTAAAAGTGACGAAATCGAACCAAATGATTAGTTTATTTTTATTTTTTTGTGGGAAAAAGTCTACATTAAAATTAAATGTTTTTATTTTTATATAATCCATGTTTCTTATGGAAATATGCACTACGAGAATTACATCCCTCGTGAATCAGAAAGCTTCAGGATGTAATATAATAAAATTATAATGTATTTAATGTAACAATCTCGGGCCCTGTTACAATTCAGTGAGCATTACACCGTGCGAGTTCCGAGTACTCCAGAGTAACTCCGGAGCAAGAATGTCCTGTCAAAATATAATATATTGCGACACTGTGATTGACAGTTACTAATAGCTTGCAGGTATATCCGTTGAAAGATCTAACAGGCGCACTGACAACCAATAATCAATATATTAGTCCACTCTGATAACCTATCATATATTATACTATATTATATGTATAAGTATTTAATGCCAAGAGTAAATATTTTTTGCCAGTCATCTAGAACATTAATTAGTTGGGAAAATATATTTGTTAATAGTTAATTGAAATAGTGAGAAGAACTGTTTAAATATCTAAGTGAATAATTACTGTATAGGCTTGCTTTTAAGCTATGATTAATAAGTTAATACTGTTTGTAAAAATGCTCGGTTTTATTAGAATGTCTTTTTGCAAAGAACATAAAATTTAATGATAACTCAGCGGGATAATCTTTACGAGCAAATAAACATTCATTAAAACACACTTAAATTATGAAAATTGCATTTATAACGAATGATACGTCACACTGCATTACTTATTCGCAGAACTTTATACTATTTTATATAATTATCATTATGGTTTACACTTTACAACATTCATTATTATTTCACACACTCTGTTTTCCTTTACAGTGAATTCACTTTTAGAAGACGTAACGAAATGCTTAAAATAATTAATACATAAGTTAAAAATACTTTCAGAACTTAGTAAAATTATAATGGATATTTACAATATTAGTGGGATAAGAGCATTATTAAGATAGCCGAGCTGTATAATCACATAAGTATATTAATAGTAAAATAAATTATGAAAAACTAAGGCTAAGAATAATATAAAAAACTTAAATTTATCCCCTAAGCCTTAGAGTTATAAGAAATCTATTTTTTTAATTAAATTTCTTATAACTTTAAAGCTTAGGGGATAAATTTAAGTTTTTTACATATTAATAGTGCATTATCATACGTGTATTGTACAATATTTTATCTCCGCCTGCCCAAAATAATTGGACTTTATTTTTTGGCAAGCAGAAAATTGATCCAAGTAGTTACTGTAAAAATATTTTTAATTCATGACAACTACAATTTGATATTAAACAATTATGTAGTTTATTAAGAACAAGATACAAAAATTATTAATTAATTAAATATTAACAAATTTAAAGAATTGTAAAGATTGTATAATCAACATTTATAATAAATAGTACGTTAATGAAACCGAGTGAGTTAATGAAGCTCTTAATTCACGCAAAATGAGTGGGATAAGTAACATTTAACTCACGGGCGTAGATAAAAGGCTTATACAACAATCTGCTGTGACTAGTCATGTCATTATGTGTCCATAAAACCATAAATTATGTATCCACGAATCCCAAAATTATGTATCCATAAAACCCCCTAAAAGAATTGGTACTATACGAATGAGTGTTAATTTGAAAGTAGGAAAAAGACTTACAATTCCTCGAGCTCTTCAAATCGGGCGAAAGAGAGCTCGATGATCTCCGTGATGTTGTTGCTGGTGAGATCCCTGTAACAAATTCACAATTATTAATTTCTTCTGCGAGATTTTTTGCCGGGTGTCTGCATTTTAGCACAGCTAAGCTATTTACACGATGATTACGCTCTGTCGCAGCTGGCCATGCCCAACACAGCACACTTGGATGACGCGAGCATTAACTACCGCTATGAAAAACAAAGAACACATAATTACCAGCCACTGCTATTTCATACTCCGAGAATTTTTAATATAAAGTTTTCGCTAACTACAAGTGCGTAAGAGATTGAAATACTTGTAAATAAACGGAACTAATTTATAAGATTACGATCTGGGTTATTTATAAAAGTCAAAGAAAATATCTCTCTATCGAAATGAGAAAAAGTTTGTTGATTTTCAATTTCAAGTAGCATAAAAACCAGACGTATTGAGAAAATAAATTGATATGTCAGTGCTAATAAATGTATCGATTTGGAGACTGTTCTTTTCGGGAGCAGATCGAATCTGTCACCGTCCAATTTCATGACATATCACTTCCAACACAGACCAATTGAGACTGCTTCTGTTTCTAATGTCGCGAATGCTCGACAAACTTTGGCTGTTGATTTCACTCGCCTTCTTACATCAGATTAAATTCGAGGACAGAACCGCCCCCATTTCATTATTTTAAGTATTTTAAATAGTACTAAATTAAGTGTAGGAAAGGTTTTATTGATTGACAATTAGCAACAGTAAAATACATATACTATTTCTGTAAAAGTGAACGAACGACGTTCTCGGGAGCGATACTGAACACAATTATCCGATATTACTCTATGCGGGACTACGATCATTCAAACTATGTATATCATTTTCCATGAACGACGTATAACTGCTGTGGGAATAAATTACTCGAGAAAAGTGTACGGGTACGTGATACATTTATGTATGGTGAGTGTGAGATTGAGAAGAATGTTGTTAAGAAAGTAGGAGTGAGTCAGTTGAGGTGGACTGGCCATCTCGAAAGGTTGTAACTAATAAGTAGTAGAGTATGATTAATGGTTTGTTGCGTGAACAAATGATTCCGAGTGTGAAGAATAGACGAGCATGTATGAATCGCATTATGAATGTGGACGAGACGAAAGTGGTGGAATGTTTGGAGGAGATTGATTGTTGGTTGACTGTGTTTCTGGGTTCGTGCTACCCCACTGAGTGGAATATAGCGAGACGTTATGTATGTAAGTATTTTAAAAGTATTAATTGGGCTAAATTATCTAATTAAATATTAGAGTAGATCTGTTACTAGTCAGTCAAACCAATTAGGTATTTAAACGAAGGATGCCTTATTAATTTGTTTATTGCATAATTATTATTGCATCTAGCAATTAGAACAATAAAGAAATAATTCACAAACAATTAAAAATCTCTATAAAGTTTTCTTTTTATGTAAGCGAAAATAAATTCTTGTCGGAGTTTCATCTCCATCCTTTTATATTTTTTACGTCTCCAAATCCTTGTTTTCAGTTCTGCGAGCTCATATTGCGCTATCTGGCGTTGTTCATCTTTTAAAACGAGTGCTTTCGCTTCTTATCTCAATTGCCTGGCCTTTCATTCAAGTGTGCTTCGTTCCGCGTCCGGAACCCTCTCCCGGCACTCCGGAACTGTGAACGCTGTAGGCGCCAACAAAAACTATTATTTTTCCTTTTAATATCTTCGGGAGTATACTTTAGTTTTATTGCTTCTCGAAATTAATAACGAGGAAGATATTTCTTTATTAATACAACTATATCCTCTTTACAAGCTGTTAAATATTTGTTGTAAGTTTGATTGGAACATGTCAGGAACATACTTAAAAGTATGCGGGATAATATTCAGGCCTGACAGCTTGTTCAAAACATTTTGCCAAACTTTTTTTGCGTGGGTTTTTCATACATCATTTTCAGATGTTTTCCAAACTTCAGGTGGTTTACTCTCTCACAACACCCCCAACAAACACAGAATACCATCACAAAACTAATTTTATTTTTCATTTTCTATCATTCTTTTTAAATTCAGTGGGTTCCGTCGGTTTAATTTTTTGTTAAGAGGTTTTCATATAACTTAAATGGAACTATCTTCGAGGTATACAATATTCAATATTAAAAGATTAATAGAAATCGAATCGCCCAGTACAAAGTTATGCTTGTTAGAATCGGTTATCAGATTTTAGTAACATTAAGGATAGAATGGTTTTATCGAAATTAAATGGAATTAGCTTCGAGGTATACCCGATCCAATAAAAAAGTATCATCAAAATTGGACTACTTTGTAAAAAGTTATGATCGGTCATACAAAACAAAATCTAATGTATTCAGTAGATAACCTCTTGCCCAATACAACTCTTAAACGGAAGAAAATCTCCTACTTTTTTCATCGGTTAAAAATGCTATAATAAAATGTATATTTAAGTTATTTTGTAATAATTGTATTACGGCAAATTTTGGAGGTAAAATTGGAATGGAATATCGCGCTATTCATTGACCATTATATTTTAATCTATAACATTTTCACAACGAAGTGAGATATCAAAATAAATTCTACGAGGCTGTATTAAAAGGAAAGAAAATGAGCCGTTGTTTGATTGTAAGTGGTTTTAATTATAACTTCAGCAGTAATGACCCTAACTTTATTAGCAGTTAATTAGTTTTATGGATCCACTTCTCAATACATTTTATAAGCATCAAAATAATTGTCACACAAATTGAATTACAGCAAAAAATTGCTACAAAGTTTGCTGAATTTTCGCTAATGGTTTTGATGCGGGAGAAGTGCTGTGTTTTCGTAGTAATTCATCAGAGAATTAACTTGTAATTAGTACATAAAAGCGGGATGCTAAGTAATGAGAACCATCCCCGCAATAGCGGATTTCTGTAATGGATGACTCGTATTTCTTCTAATACTATATGAAAAAGCTTTGATATAGGAACGACACTCGCTGCCCGCCCTTTTGATCTTTATGTCGAATCGACTGATGACCTTGAGTCAAGCGGCCATTTTAGCAGTAGCTATATATGCCGGTAAATTTGAATAGTGCTATAAAAGTTTCTATAATTTCTCACGTTTACCTCTTCTGTTTTGCACACATTTAATGAACGTAACATCAAAGAAATACTGTGGCTTGTTATTTGACAGATATAACTGACATACTACACTCTCTTTTCTATGGTTACTAAGATATCAGCCTATCAGCGGACACTTACCATCTTTTCGGTAGCGCACTACTGAAATATTGGATCATGAAATATCTGAAGTGTCGTTACTGTATGAATTCTTATACTGTAGTAACTAGTTAACCAAAAACCGTTGAACAGATTAAGATTCTTACACTAAGATAAAAAGGTTGTTTAGATTTAAACAACCACCTGCTACATCAAGCTGAGGACCTTGAACATCTAGGAATGCACCTAGACAGACGTCTGACTTGGCGTAAATACATTTGGACCAAACGAAAGCAGCTGGGTTTGAAGATAAAACAGCTGTATAAGCTCATTGGCAGAAAATTCATCTTTTCCTCCGACAACAAATTGCTGCTGTATCAAGCAATAATTAAGTTAGTCTGGACCTACGGCATCGAACTATGGGAGTCAGCAAGTACCTCCAACATAGAAATCATTGAAAGATTTCAATCAAAAATCCTTCGTATGATTATCAATGCTCCATGGTTTGTTCCCAACTGGATAATATCACAAGATCTTCGAAAGCCTTCCGTTAAAGAAGAAATCCTCAGACTGTGTGCAAGATACATTCGAAGATTAAAGTGTCACAAAAATAAACTAGCCGTGTGCTAAAATTTCTCAAGTGGGTAATTCTTTACTTTGTCCACTTGTAAAGTAAATAATAACTATCTCAGGAATAAGTTTTTTCTTTTTCATAACATTATCTATTTAGTCAAATGTAATTATGTAACTAAGTAAATGGAAGTAAAGTACTGCCAATGGGTAGTTACTTCGCATGTCGTATAATCTTTAATCACAAAAATTTACCGAATATCTCTGCAGAAAGATTGTAAATATGAATGGGAAAAAAAGATGAAAATGTTGCTAATCAAGTATACCACGATGTCATGCTCTAGATGATGATGACTAGAAAGAAATCATTCAAGAGTTACCTATTAATATTAATTTCTAGTAAACTCTAACAAGGATTCTTCTTCCTCCTGACATTACAGTTCACATATTGAAGGATGGTGTTAGAGGAGTAATGTAATTTCTCATCTTGGGGTAGTGGGTAGGGTTCTGCGGACGCTGGAAAACGACGCTTGGCGTCCCGGCGTTGGCGCTAAGCGATGCCGTACACAGTATCGGAAGGCTATTAATCATGGAATCTTGCCGCAGTGTGGTATAAATCTCGCGATAGGTGGCAGCACACCCGAATGCTTTGTCAGGAAAAATAGTACAGAGGAGGTAAAATGTCCAACAATTATTATACTGTGTCAAATAATACTTTTATACGAGGTGAGCTCAGATTATGACACATTTTAAATTGCGCGCAAACGGACATGTTTTTGGATTGTTGATAATCTCGTTTAATTCTCAAAGTATTTTTATTATTTGAATGCAACGTGTTAACAGCGATTTTTGAAACGTATAATTTCTGGAGCGACGAAGCTACATAAAATTTCTAGAATTACTATATTTCAGTGGACACAATAGAGTAGAGAAGAAATTGAAATCATGGTGAATACATACAATTATCTTTGTACTCATTGAAACTAATTAGTAATTACCATAATCGTACTTTTGTAGGTATAACGAAGTTTTGGCACTTGCATATTTTAGTTCACTTAATACTTGATTGTGTAAACATCTGGCTCTTTAAAAACAAATATTACCCAATATAAAACAGTTTATTAACCATTAATAGATACGTTTTAACGTATAATATATTTACATTACCAGTCAAAAAACTTTCCTTGTTATAAATTTGGTTAGTAATTATAAATACAAAGGCAATGATAGATAATATTAGATTTTTATGTGTTAATTAATGTTATTTATAAATACAAATTACTTGTATATAAATTTATTATAAATAGCTACTACATAAAATATTAATTTTTAAAAATAGTTTGTACAAGTTAATAAAAGTACCGCTATAAAAACAATTTTATTCCATGTAATACCTACTTTATAAATATAAATACTTTTTCACTAATAGTTATTGAAATTTTGTCTATAAAACTAGTTTTATAAACCATTTCTCTCAGTATACTCGTCAAGCCTGTATCCGTGCGATTTTTCTTAATTCCGAAATTAAAATCAGTGTTGAAAGACGCCATTGGAAAATGGAAAATTGTTTGAATAAAGTACTCCCCACTTTGTAGGGGACAACGACCAATAGACTGTAAAATTAATAAATAAAGTTGTGTTTCTTGTTAAAAATTCTATTCCATTTTCATTTCATACCTAACCTCATTTCTTCCGAAACATTTGCGTCGCTCTTATTCATCCAGTAAAAAATTTAAACAACAATACATCAGGCGTATCAAAACAACATACCCCACTGAGCGCTTTATAATGTCGAGGGTGAAACACTTATGTTTTGTTAATATCCTACGATGGATATTACGTCTCCAGTGTCTGTATTTTATTTTCTGCAACACGAATTTCCTTCCTCGGCTCAAATGTAAACTGTTTGTGACGTGGACAATTTATCAAAATGTAATTCATGCAAACAAGTGTATTCAGAACGGCGACAGGACAAGGGAGAGGAACCGTCAGCTTCGCTCAGTGAAATTGCTTCCAAACAACTGGAGAACACTCCAAAGATTTCAAACGTTATTTGTTATAATGGAATCATAACATTTCTAATGCTCTGCGTTGAACTTGCTAAATGAAAGATGCTTTATTTTCTTTAAACTGACTTCTAGCATCTTGGGAGTTGTTCTTTGAAACGTGTTAGATTGAAACAGTTTAAGAATGGCTGGACGAAGTTCTCGATATTAATAGAACACATTAAATAGCAGGAAATGTTCTCAGATTTTATTTCATTATTTATAACGTACTGGAGCAATGCGAACTGCGAAGAACGTAGAAGATATTAATAAAGCAACTTTTAAAATGTTTTCGAAATTATATATAAATGTATGTACTTCACACTACGTCTTCACGTTTGCTCACACTATGATCCATTTTATGGATTCTTTAACCCAAGAATTTATTTAGCACCGGCTCAAAAAATAAAACTTTAAACAAAACACTTTTTAACGCACGAAAAAAGAAATCTTAATAACTAAGTCCCCTAAACTAATGTAACTAATTTTGATTGGCGTTCGTTGAATGTTAGTTTGAGGCAGACTCAAAATTAGTTAATTACATTAGTTAGGAATTTAGACTTAATAGGTTTATTTTATTTTTCATCATCGGTTTATTTTTAAGTTTTTGTGGCTACCTATTTTATACCCTTAAGTGTGGATTTTTTTTTCAAATACAAATGGAACCAACTTCGATGTATACCCTAATCAATAAAAAAAAAAAGAATCATCGAAATCGTATAACCCAGTATATAATTTTTATTTGAAACATATTTCTTTATTTTTTATAGTTTAAACGTTGTATATGCGCAAGGTATGTGTTGAAATATTGGATTCCTACAAGATTATAATTTAATTTGAAACGAAAAGTTAGAAACTAACCGAATAGTCTAACTCATGAATAAGAAGCGATGAACCAATTTGAAAATAAGAGTATTACAACCTGTGTTAGGAATCAGAAATTACATTCGTCTTTACCTAGCATCTCATGGGTGTTGTAACTTTTATTGAACTGCGTAGAACTATCCGGGATAGTTCTCAGTTAGTTCTACCGTTGAGAACAGGGACGAAAACTTAAGGAAGAAGACTGAATTTAAATTAATTTTGCAAGTATTTCACCAATATATTTATGGAAACACTAATAGAATTTTTGTTACAAAATATCTGCTACACGGCAGGAAATTGTTTTCAATTGTAGTAGCTTTTATTTTTGCTTATAACTACCTTAGATAGTTCGTAGTTACTTCTGCTGTTGGGAAGAATTTAAATTAATTTTGTTAGTGCTTCACCAATATATTTATAGAAAGACTACTCGAATTTTTGTTAGAAAATATCTGCCGAACGTTGAAGCGAGCAATTGATAAAGTACGTCTTCATTACATTAAAATAAATGGCAACAATTTAGTGTAATCACTTCGGAATTAATTACTATTATCCTGTTTAAGATGAATGCAAAATTAGGCTCGAAAATAGGTAGGCGTTTCTCAACCGCGAAGTACATGCTTACCACTGATTACTTAATCATGTTTTCGAGGAGATAATCAAGTCGGATATTAAATTACCCCGTGGACAATTAGGCGTCCGGTGACATAGAATACGATTGTTGTAAATAACTAAAACTAAAGTGGAACTATAAAAACGGGAATGTCTTTCCGCGGCGCAGTTACCATATAATTTCTGCGTAATTATAATGATTATTGTAGCACGATTAACGGTGATTTTTCGCAGGCTGACTGAAATATTGCGTTGTTTTTAGGTTGGCAATTCGAAAGTATCTTTGATAACAACCAATATGAACCAATTCCTAAGTTTTTGAGGAACGTTTAGCTGCCCCGAGATAGCAATGGAAAAGAAGTATTTCTAACTGACCACCAGTGATTTTAAACTTTGGAAACGTTACTTTCATTTTATGTATTACAGATTTAATTATTATAAAAACTTTAATATATTACCGATGTTATCAGTCTTGTATTTATTCAAGAGATACGATCAAAATTTATATTTATGTATCACTAAACGTATTATTAAAATACTTGACCAAATTTCAAAATCTCTACATGCAATCTTGTAACAAATTATTTGTTAATCGTCCTATTTATGCATCCTTCCAATTCCTATGAGACATTACTTATATATAGAACATACAATAATTAAAGTAAAAATAAGTAAAATCCGCAATATTAATGTTTTCAGTAGTCCTAAATTTTCCTTCGACACTGAATTTTATAATATAATATTTATATTTATGTATGGTATTGACTGTGCATGTCGCAGTTTTAAATTTCGTGCGAAATATTTTGATAAAATACAGATATGCTGTTTCAAACTGGGTTCAAAATTTCAAAAAATCACTTTAAATGTAATGTCCTTAAAGTGCAACAAATTTTTAAACGAGTAATGTGAAACTATGGCTCCAAGTTAAATAATGTACGAGGATTCCAAATTTTAATTCCTCATTGTAATACCTTTATTGGTTTCAAAGTTACAGGTCCCGAAATTTGGAACAATTTTGGATTTTTTCGACATTTTTGCCATCAACTTTGACTGATTATAAAATATGTATTTTAAGAGACATTACCATGAAAATATACATGTAAGTTAAGTAAAGTATGCTGAATAAGCTCCGACAAACAGATTTAAATTATCTGTTTTCATTTTGAAAATACAAGCCTTCAAACATTTTTTGACAATTTTTGTTTCAATTCCTGCTGTATAAAATCGCCAATATCGCAAAAACTAAGGCTCGAACATCGTTAAAACTAATTTTTTTGGAAGTTTCAGGTCGAAGATATGGGTATAGGGTATAAAAATTAAAATTCTAAGAGATGAAAATTTTGGGCCAAAATTCAATACTAACCCCTTGACGTTTTGCGGATTTTGGGCCATTTTTAGACTTTTTGCTCTAGCGATTCTCCCCGTAGGGTGATTTTAACGAAACTTTGCATACTTATGTAACTTTTTCCGTAGAATCGAATGGTGAGATCGCCAGTTTCGTATCATCTTTATTTTTTGAGTTAATTTACAAAAAATTGCAAAAATTTTGGAATTTTCAAAAGTCGATATCTTAAAAACTATAAGAGGTAGAGACCTAACTCCTTCAAAACTCTAATCAGCATGTCAAATACTATATTATAGTAGAAAATAGTTGACTTCTAAATAAATTTTTTTTTTGGGCCAGAAAATTGGTCCATTTTTCAGTTTTGACTTTCTAAAAACTTTATTCCTCAAAAAGCTAATATAAAGTATACATGTATATATGTAGAAGACCATGAGGATTTCAAATTTTCAAGCCGATTTCGAATATCTCTTCTACTTTAAAAGATACGATCAATTGAATCTAAAAGTTTTTCAAAATCAACATTCGCCGAACCATTTTTCAATCATATCTTAATAAAATAATTATTGTTGAACAGATTACATTAAAAATACTTAAATTTATATAAAAATTCATGAGGAATCCAATTTTCGAGACAGAATTAAATTATCTTCTTCAATTCTTGAGCTTTAAAACATTTCTTATTCTTTTAATATAACAAGCTGATTAGTTCACAAACCAAATGGTCAATAAAGTTTGAGGTTTATCTTCGCATCAACAACATTGTCATAATCATAAAATTTTTCCGCAACAAATTGAAACATCCCAATTTGCATACGCTCATATGCAGTGGGCTGCATCTGCATCCTCCATTACCATGACCCACTAGATACTAGATCGCACGATCGTCAATTCCTGCCGCGTGTAGCAGCGCTACACAACGGCGGACTTATTAATTAAATCCGGTGAAGCAGCTTTGAACGAAGAGCAAAGTCTTGGCGTGAGGACGTAAATCAATGAAGTAATTATTATACATTGCAGGTTGAGCTAAATTATATCCCCTGGGCTCTGCATCGATATGTAAAGATAATGTATTGAAGCATATGTCAGGAGTTATGCGCAAGAGTAATTGTATTTCATACTGAATTAATCGCAATGTTGAACGGTAGCTGTTACAATATTCACGGTTGCTATAGGTACATAGCTACAATACTGCACTAGATAACTCAAATCTGTTTTTAAACTTGTATTCCCCAAATATTTCTCTTGATATTTATAGATAAGCATTAAAAAAAATTAAATTGTTTACTTTGAATGATTTTATCTAAAAAGAATTACAACAATGTATTGATTACACAAAGCACTGATTACAACAATTAACTGATTACAATAATTAAAAAATTGTATTTAAATACAACACAAGTATTAAAAATGTTTGAAAATTTTTCGCAACAAATATTCCATTGTCAACATTGAATTTTGAATAATTCATCTAAAAAGAACTGATTACAATAATTAAAAAATTGTAATTGATTACAACACAAATATTAAAAGTGTTTGAAAGTTTTTCGCAACAAATATTCTATTGTCAACATTGAATTTTGAATGAATCTATCTAAAAAGAACTGATTACAATAATTAAAAAATTGTAATTGAATAAAACACAAATATTAAAAAGTGTTTGAAAATTTTACGCAACAAATATTGTATTGTCGACTTTGAATGATTCCATTTAATAAGAAATACAACCGTGTATTGATGACAACAATGTATTGATGTCAACAATGTATTAATTACACAATGCACTGATTACAACAATGAACTGATTACAATAAAAAAAATGTAATTGAATACAACATAAGTATTAAAAAGTGTTTCAAAATTATTCCCAACAAATTTTCTATTCAACTTTGAATGATTCAATCTAAAAAGAAATACAACAGTGTATTGATGACAACAATGTGTTGATTACAACAATGCACTTATTTTAATAATTGAATACAACACAAGTATTAAAAAGTATTTGAAAATATTTTTCAATTTTTCTTCTCTTGGGGTTTACCAGACACTAGTGAAACATTTCTGTAACGGTGAAAGTAGTAGGGTTAAATTTGTAATCACATTGACATTATTATCACTTATACTTGTCTGTTGAAAACTCACTACCGAAAATCTAGATAACTAAAAGTGATAAGTTAATTCTGACAAGCTCATTTTCAAAATGTTATCCCAACAAATACCAAAGTTATGAATTTTTTCCTAAGACAACATTAATCTCTCTTATTTATTGACCACAACAAACTGTAGTCAGTGTGACCCAGATAAAGTCAAAGTTAGTTCAAAATTCGGTCTTCTCCTATGCATCATTTTCCGTCTCGTCTCTTCATATATTATTAACATCTCCGTCGTTGGACATTTCCAACACAAATGGAAACAATTTCAGAAAATGTATTCACCCGTTTATAAATTGTTTTATTTACCGTCAAGTTTAATAAAGGGAAGGAAAAGTCGCCGACGAGAAAATTGTTGAATAATTTGTTCGATTCGTGGAGTCAACGAACGGCCTTCTAGTTATTCTATCTCACATCGCAAATGGAAGGTTAGTAAATTACTAGTTTCATGTGTCGCTAACAATGGAGATAAATTTGCAAACTGCTTAATTCAAGATAAGGTAAATGCAATACTGTGTTGCGTGACTTGCTGGAGTTCAGACATTTTTGTTCTAAACTAATTTAAGATGTTAATTGTTATGCGACAGATTAATTTAACTGATCAGCTTTTAGCATACATAATAAATATCCTCAAGAAAAATTAAGATCAACTTTGGAGGCCTGTATCTACAAAACTAGAAAAGATAATTTTATTTTTGTTAGGAAATTATAATTTCCTAAAGATTTCTTTATAAGATAAACTAACATTCACATTTTTCTTTCAATTAATACAAACTTTATAAAAGTTATTCTGCCACTATAATATTAGCACAATTTTAACCCCAACATATTTATTGTTAACTTTGAAGACCTGTATCTACAAAACTAGAGAATATTTTGTTCTAAAATTTGTATTTCTTAAATTTTCTTTATAAGACAAACTAATATTCAAATTTTTCTTTTTCCCCGTGGTAACGTGTCGGACTGTGGATCGCGAGATCCTCAATTCGAATCCCACTGCCGACAGTTACAAATTTAAATTTACCACTGTGGTTCCTCCTCCACTAATATCTTTGGGGGCTATGATTTGACGGCTGGTAACCGCACTTCATACGTAAAAATATATCACCTACCGAGATCTGCGTACGCAGAGTGCCATACCCATAATGGGTAAAAGGCGTGATGATATTTATTTTATTTACTTAATACCAAACTTGTAAAAGGTTCCTCTGTCGCATTGTAAAATTGGCATAATTTTAACCCCAATAGATTTATTGTTAACTTTGAAAACTTGTATCTATAAAACTAGAGAAGATGATTTAATGTTGTATGAAAATTTAATTTTCCCAAAGCTTTCTCTACACGACAAACTAATTTTCTTTCAACAAATATAAAAATTACTGTTTTTTTTTGTCGTACTGTAAAAACTATTTTTTGTCAACTTTAAAAGCCTGTATCTACAAAATTAGATAAGATAATTTAATTTTATTTGAAAATTTGAATTTCCCAATGTTTTATTTATAAAATAAACTTATAATGAAATTTTGTTTCAACAAATACAAATTTTACAAAAACTTTTCTCTCGTAATGTCAAACTAGTACAATTATTACCTCTATATATTTTTTGTTAACTTTGAAGGCTTATATCTACAAAACCAATAAAGATAATTTAATTTCCTTTAAAAATTTAGATTTCCCGAAGTTTTCTCTATAAGACAAAGTTGTTTCCTTGCATCAAAATTAAAATATACGAATGATTTTCTATTATAACACAAAACTACAGCAATACTCCTTGACTGTGAAAAATTTTACTTATTTACTTTTTAGTAATTAATGTATTATGTACTATGAATACCGCCAATGCCAAATAAACTTGTCATCATACTTTATAGATGTCTAATAATGATGAAAAAAATCCAATGGTTACTTGGTACAATTCTTGTTATTGTCTAAGAAAACGTTTTATTTACTGATCGTCCTGGACCAAATCCTTTTTAATTACAATTAAATAAGACAGAGGGAACTACTCCAATATCAATTTATTATTTAGAAAACCTGCTAGTATTAAATAATATTAACAATAATAATAACAATAAGTAGAGTAATTGCTACAATAAATAATATCACGTTAAGTTAAATAATTTTCTACTTAAATCTAACACAAAATAATTAAGTAAATCTAACTTGAATGGAATTAATATGCGGTACATATCTCACTGTCCGCAGAATAAAATTATTGTCCAAATTCAAAAGATGTATAGAAGCCTTTCCCAGAATTTTTAGCGGTTCAAACACCGTCAATTTATTAGACCTCAAATTCAATCGTTTTAAGTTGTCCGTCCCGAAAAAAGCCCCCTCTTCAATTTTCGTTATAAAGTTCTCGGATAAATCAATTTCTTCCACTTCTAAATTATTAAAAACTCCGAGAGGAATTCTAGTTAGCTTGTTCGTCATTAAACCCAGTATTTTTAAGTTATTCATGGTGTTGAAGATTTCCTCTGGTAGTTTTTTTAACGCACTGTACGCTATCACTAAATGGTGCACTGGTATGTTAAAGAAGATCTTGTTTGATAGTTCCTCGAACTTGCAGTTTCGTAAGGATAGCTCAGAAAGTTTTCTCAAGCCTCGGAATGCGTTCTTTTCAACTTTGTTGATGTTTCCATTGATGTATAGACGTTTTAAATTTGATATATTGTGAAAACTATTATCTTTCAACACACCAGGGAATCTTTTATAGTTGCTCACGATTATTGTACTTAATTCTGAATTATTTTTCACTTTGTTTAAATCGAAAATTGAGGTACAACTCATTGTAACTCCACTTTGTCGACAGTAACATTTTATGTTCTGGGTTTTGAACAATAACAAAAATACTGTTAGTAAACAACAATATGGTAACTTCATGTTTATTTCACGCAATACTAACTAATAATAATAATGTTTCCGACATATGTTCTTATATATTCTGACCTAGAAAGGTTATCAAAATTGCAGAATCTATTATAAAAATTATCAATTTATTGCTCGGTTCTTTTAATCTTCTTGTAAATAATTTATAAACTGACAGCAAATTTTCTTTGTGTGACCTATTTTGGAATAAAACTATACTACGCAATTTACAAATCTTAAAAATCAATTAACTTCGTAGAAATTTATCTTTTCATCAACTATAAATTGAAATTAAGTTTATATTTATTTCAGTCTCTAAGAATTAATTTAAAAACTCTTGTTTATTGTTTGAGATCGTACTGATATAAAAAATTTGTAGAAACGTACCCTACGGTCACTATAAATATAATCGCTGCATAAATCATGTGAAAAATTTTCTAATAAATTCGGTATTGCCTCAGGGATTGAATTTAAATTGTTATTTATTGTTTTACAATAGATTTAATTAGTTAGTAGATATTCCAGACAGCAGAATACATGAAAGGAACTTGTTAAAATATTTTTGTTACGGTTTTTCAACTGTTTAAAGTTTAATGAATGCATGGTTACTTGCAAGTAACTCTTGAAGGCATTGTATGGTAATACGAAAGAAGAAGAATTTTGCTGCACCCGTTTAGCCCAAAAATGCATTTTTAAGGATCGTGTGTTTCAGAAAATGCAATATTTATTTTTAATAATTAAAGCATTACTGTAGTTGATTCATATTTTAGGTTAATAATTGTTACCTACATTTAAATTGTCTTTTGTTTTTGATTAATGGCTATTAGATTTTTTTTAACTTAAAACTCTTGATTGTTATTGAATTTTTATTTTATAACTTCAAAAACAATTATCTCGAAAATTTCTAAGTACAATATAAAATTTTTAACATTATTTGGTCTCAGAATTTTAAGCTCTGTCCATATTTATCAACTGTAATTACACAAGAGCTTTTTATTTTGCCGGAAAAATGTCTGTTTGTACGAATGCTTGTTACTTAGCAATTTGACAAGAAAGCTAAAGGCGAAGTGATTTTATTTTTCAAACAGTTTTCGAGGCATATTTCTGTCTTGTGACAAGGTTGAGTTGTCAAACTGAAATTTATCCGAAGAAAATAAAATGCTCGATTGTAATTCGGCAAAAAAATTTAACGACATTTTATTTATGAAAAGGTTTATTTAAAACATGCAATTGATGAAAATTATTATATTATACTTTTGACATATTTTCTTCACGATTTAAATTAATGTAGTCACTATTTTGATTTCGTTGTTAGGGGAAATGTAAATAACGTTCTATCACTTGCAAAAAGTTACCTTCCTATTTATCCACTGTCAAAACGATAAAATTGTTTTTCTTTATGGCTTACTTTATATTGGAGTTAAATTATCAGAAATAAAATTACGGTTTGCATTTCAAATTATTTCGCTGACGCCATTACTCAAAAACAAAAGACAATCAAATGGTAACAAATAAACTAAAATATTTCTTATTTAAGATAAAAATTGAAGTGTTCAAGAATTTTTTTTAAACCGTTTAATAAAAGATTTATTCGGATAATTCCAGATAAAGTGCAGCATAGGTTGTTAATATTGTTGGGCTTTTTAATCTTGTTTTTTACTTATGATTCATTTCTGAACATTCATGTGTTTTAAATTTAATATATATTCCCAAAAATGTGGAAGAATGTGGTCTAGGACGTTCAAGAATTAAATAAACAATTATATCCCATACATTTCTCAAACTATAACCAGAATTGTACCAAGTAACTATTAGAATTTTCCCTAATTATTAAACTTCTACAAGTATGATGACAAATTCATTTAACAATTGTATCCTATGTTCTATTTTATCAGGAACAATATGGTGAAATGTAAAAAGGTATCCATAATAATGCATTAATGACAGAAAAGTAAATGTTACATCTTAGTATATTTAACTCGCTCAAATTACTTTAAACAAAAAACCATAAATATTTATAGGTTAAGAAATCTTCCACAACAGAGTATAGCCTATAGCGCACGATATAAACTTCCATCTATTTTTTTACTGTAAACAATTTGCATATCCAAACATCACAGCTAACAAACATAACACAACATCGTGTGCGACTTCCGGGTTCACGAAATTCGTCCATCAAATCTCTGGCCCTCCTGCAGATCCATCAGCTGTCAAACAAATCATAGGCGAGCTATTTTCACCCATCGTAAGAGGATTACAAGCGACAAGACAAGCGAGAAGCGCTCAAGAAGAACACGGAACAAATGCTGCACGTAGGCGGACACATTCGAGTTTGTTTTTTCATAATTCAGCTGTCAGGATGCGCTGACGACTGCTATATTGTCAGCGTCTTTTGTCTATTCATTCAATATGGTCCTTAATCCTAACTTATGTTTTAGTTGGAGTAGTCCGAGGTGTAACAATAAAGTAATGAAACAGTACAATTAACAGTGTTAGGGTCGAGATTCAAACAATTGAATGTGGAAAATGCTACATTGGACAGGCTTGCAGAATGATGTCAACAAGAATTATAGAACACAAACGGACCATTCGTTTTAACCAACAAGAGAATTAGGAAGAAACAAAAATAATAACAAGAAATGTGCCAATGGCAGACTCTTAAGAGAAGCTTTAAAAACCTTTCAGCGAATATAAACGAAGGCTACGAGTTGAACAAGACTTTTATTTATTTTTTATTGTTTCTAAATATTTATTTGTTTATATAGTTCACTTGTTTTCCTGGCTTAGAATTACGTTAAGTAATTCAAAATTTGATAGAATTTAAAACCAAAAGAAATGTATTTGTGTTTTCAGAATGGTAAATTTATTCACTCCTGCTGTAACAGTGGAGTTTGACAAAAACTTCAGGAATACAGCAGGGAGCATTGAGACATCTCTCTTTTATTTGCTAGTCTTTAGGGTTCCTATCTGTGCACTTTTATAGATTTTCTTTGATCTGCAACCATTGCAAATTCAATTGTGTTCTTCACCCTATAAAACTGAACTTTTCAAAGTATTCAGCGGGAAATAGATCCGTGCTAAGATAGGGTTGAGTTGTTGTTGGCAAAGATATATAATATCTTGGGATCTGCAAAGTGTCACAGTCACAACAATTATTTTAATTAACCAAATACTCATTATCTCTTCGTAATATTTCAAATGAAATTATTCTCGGCCGAATTTAATTTCCGTATTTCCAGTTTAATTTGTAGCTTGTTGAAATTAAATTAACAATTCAGTATTCCCATCAAATTTTATCTCGCAAAATAGAGTGAGCCAGGATAAAGTTGTAACATAAACTAGAACAAAAACTCGTGTTGTTTGCGGAACAATAGAAGTGAAACAGCTCTTTTTGTAGGGTTTACGAAGGGTTGGGCTGATTGTAATTTAACGATTGGTGGACCAGTTCAGAGGTCTGAACATACGAGCCCTACAACATAACACGGATTGTGTACAAAAAGGGCTTATCCCTTCGGAAACTGTTACTGCTCATATATCCACACAAACGTTTTCAAATTAAATTCAGTTTTTATTTGTCACCATTGCTCAATAGACATGGAAATTATAAATAGAAGTTATTAGTAAGTTGAAATATTTTCAAAACTCATACGAGTAGTAAAATTATAAGACTTTTTGATTTAATTTTGTAATAGTATATTATACATTAAGGAAGAGAAGTGTATGATTTTTTCCCGCGGAGTAAATTGAAACAAAAGACGTACGCGAGGGCTTCAATACGACAAGGGAAAAATACACTTCTTTCCTGCGGTGTATATACTATTTTTTCACGACCCTAATATTTATGATGGTTATTATGTTACTCAAAATTACTTGAATTGCAATATAATGTATGCTAGTTACCTATGATTACTTTAGGTAATTTGGTTATTTTTCACATTATTTGAGGACTTTCCATCTCGATGGGAGAGAAAGTGCGCAAATCTCTCGTAGATACGAAACTGGCGGTTTCTGTCATGATTTTGGTATCACAGAAACCTAATTTCTCTCCCGGTCGTGAAAAATAATACTTTACATCCCTTTGCTTATAAATTTCTATAGTTTTCATTGCGATGTTACTATAATTATTGTTTTTTCAATGGCATGACTTCCTACAACAAATTTCTCTGATTGGTTAAGACGAATAGCCAGATTGTGTTTTGTAATTCTTGTTGTTTTCGTTCTATTAGTCTATTCAATGTAACATTTACCTCATTTACATAAAAGAGCTAAAATATCCTTCGTACTCTTCAACATTCAACAAATGTTGTAATTTGAGATGTGTAGCAAAAGGTATTTCGACGAAAAAATTTTTCCTAATTGGCCATTCATTTTAAAAATATCTTCAAGCCTTTTCTTTTATAGGTTTTCTTTTAGTTATTAATTTTTACAGCAAATAATTTCTTAATATTTCTAGAAAAATTTCCGGAGAGTCGGCTGACAGTTTAAATTTACTAGTTTAATTAAAATATCAACAGTCTTTATGAATATTTAGTGTTAAATCTACGAGGCGAAGATATTAAAATTCTTCAGAAAACTTTCAAATATAAATTTATGAAGAAAATAATTTTTAATATTCATATTAAACGTTAATTAATGTTCTCCAATTATAATTAAATACCTGAAAACCGATTGGGATTGATTAAACACATTATTAATAATAAAATAGCGTCAGATATTTTCAAACTGATCTAGATTGAGAAAGAGAACCATATAAAAACTATAATGAATGTGACACTTTTTTATCAGACAATTATTAAGTTTAATTAAAAAGTGGCTACATTAGCACTGGCGTTGATTCATTAGCAAAGAATAACTGTAAATAAAGTATCTCTACAGTGGGAGATAAGCTAATATGACGCTAGATTGTAAGCATTTGCATTTTGGTTCGTTGTTTCTATTATTTTTATTCTCTCCCGCTAGGAACAAGTCTTTATCTTGTTAATTTACTTAACACAGCGTGTTATACATGTGGCTAAACAATTTTATCTCATAATCATCTAAAGAAAGAACTGGTCTCTTTATTTGAATCACACAAGAATTTATTCTACTCCTAATTAGGAGGAATCTCGAGCACAGGTGATCGGAACCTCTCGCCCAAACTTTATTCAAATTAGACCACGAGAAATAAAGAAATTCATTTCAAAAAATTATTAAAATTTCTTTAAACAAATGATTACTAAATCCTACCGTCACCAACAAAGAGCTTGATGGCCTAGGTGCTCTTCTATAAAAATTTCTTTAAACAAAATGATTACTAAATTCTATCGTCATCAACAAAGAGATGGATGGTCTAGGTTTTCTTCTATAAAAATGTCTTTAAACAAAATGATTACTAAATCCTACCGTCATCAACAAAGAGTTTGATGGCCTAGGTGCTCTTCTATAAAAATGTCTTTAAATAAAATGATTACTAAATCCTACCGTCATCAACAAAGAGCTTGATGGCCTAGGTGCTCTTCTATAAAAATTTCTTTAAATAAAATGATTACTACATCCTACCGTCATCAACAAAGAGTTTGATGGCCTAGGTGCTCTATGAAGATATATTTATACACGAGTAGAAAAAATTATTCTACTTCATATTGAATATAACAAACTTATTACAGTTCACATTACCTTCCTTACAAATTTGTACATAAAGTAAAAATATATTTAAATTAAAACAGACTAAAATATAATATATCATTAAGCCATTCCCCATTTTGCAGATATAGGTGTGATATATTTCTGCGCATGCTATCAAATTACAACCCCTAAGATATGAGTAGAGGGTTAAAAACTTTTCGTAATGTCCAGTAATCAACGTCAATCCCAACCCAAATAGACCTGTTTTTAGGAAGCATTTAAGACCAGCCTATCCTGAACCGATAATAGAAGTCCGAAGGGATCTTTAATCACCACCAAACAATCCTAGATTCCGATGAGTCAGGCCTCATCATCCCTTAATCATCTAAGTTGCTGCTGACACCAACAATGCACAAAAACAATCATGTGATCAGCACTTGAGAGTACAAAATAATGCAAGAAGTTTCAAATAAAAATTCTACATCTTTTATAAGTAAACTACCAGATTCAGTTGATAGGTAGGTATTATGTTTATGTTACGAATTGATTAGATTTTGGGAACAATTCATTAACAGTAGTAAGTGGTAGATTGTTTGAAGGCCTATCAGGGTTTTTGGGGCATATAAATGAAATATATACATATATAAATAAGGAAGGTATTATGTTTGTTATGAATTGATTAGATTTGGGTAACAATTCATCAACAATAAATGTTAGATTATTTGAAGGTCTATCAGGGTTTTTGGGCATATCTTATTACATAAATGAAATAGAGTAAAATATGTAAAATAATATTGCCTACAATTTTTATTTGAAATATTTTTCTATATTTTGTTGTCATTCAAAAACAGTGTTCGTGGTACCAGCCAAAACCTTTGGGCCAAATGAAATCTTTATGTTAGTGATATTTGTTAATTTATTGCTATATCTGTTGTTATTTTTTCTTAAAATATTCCTAAAATTAACAGAATTTAAGATACAAATAAATGACTTTATTCTGATCACGTATATTTAATTTTAACCCTATATTTTTATTAGATTTTGTCTTACATATGTGCGGGAGATAATAAATAAGAACGCTTGTTAGAACAATGCTGACAACTTTACACCAAGAAAAACAATTTAAAAATTTTGTAAACATGTGTAATACATATCTTACATCAACGTTGATAGACATAGAATTAATTTGAATGAAACTTGCTAACAGCTTCCTATAATTACCCGTTAAAAATATAATAAACAGTAAGTAACCAGTGACAGGAACCGCGTTAACTCGGTAACCGCGTTTGGTTAGCGCGTGGCGTGAACTCAAGCGGTTAAACATTTAATTAACCATTTAATTTGAATAAGTACAGAGTAAATATAGTAGTACAACGGTGTTAGAATGTTCTATACGCATATGGATACTATTGTATGTGCTATGTACATATCTAACGATGCAAGTAAATATTTGATCTTGTCAGTGTAACAATGTTTAGCATGAGTTAGTACGGTAACCGTTTTCTGTAGACAGAGGAAATTAACATCCCTAAAAGATGTTAAGGGAAAGAATTGTCAGTTGATTTGAAATGAATTAAGGTGAACCAATGGAAAACACATGAAACAATGGACAGTAGGAAAACAAATGTCTTTGAGGTTGTTCCCACGCAAATTCCTATTCTCATCACGTACTCGCGACAGTCCTTTTTGCGTTCTTGCGCTCGGCGTTTGTTTACTGGAATTGTTGCTCAACAGTCATTGATGGTCGATCGACTATTGTTTATAGATTGACTATTTTTGACGTTCTCTGCATCCTAATCCGCAGCCTACTTTTATCGAGTCATTTTTATTGAATGACGAAACGAATACTATGTGCACACTAAATAGTTATTTATGATATAAGTATTAAAAGTGACAAAACACACTACCAAAAATTTAGAACCATCACAATACCTCCCTTAGAGATAAAGGTGATCTGTTAAAATCAGTTTCGATGTTATCTCGATAATTTAGGACTGCAAAATAATTAAAAATTAATATAAAAGTAATTGAATCTTTTATGATTTTTGAACATTTCTGCTGAAGGTTTGGAAACGCGCGCAGAATTTTAATAGCATTAAGAGAATAAATATACTTTTTAATTTTGGGTCTGACAATAATTGCTCTTGATTCTTGAATGAGAGCAGAAATGGCTTTTTATTTGCTCGGCTTAATTATACATCTACACATTGTAGTTTTCATTACGTAGAGCTACATTTTAAAACCATAATTAAAATGTAATCAAAGGGCTACTTCAAATTATTGTTAATGTTATAATCATTGGTGATTCAAGTGGTAATAGCGGTAGGTTGAAGATGTGTTGAAGGTGTTTTTTCCAAGACAATGACGAACCATCGGTGGGTACAGAATATTTGTATGTAGGCCAAAACGTACAACGTAGAGGCAAGAGAAAGTGGACAGAATCAGTCGTCACGTCTGTTCAACTTGGGCTGATCATGATGGGTTCAAATCCCGTACGACCGTTCGAAACTCTCATGGAAGTATGGACATTCCTAAGACTCATACTCCTCATATTCAATGGGGTTCTTATCTATTTTTTAAAATATTTTTTATAAAACTTTATTTAAATTGAAGACTTTGCAGTTTGAAAAAGTCTTAAATATTATTCATTAATCTACAATAATTAATAATGTGAAAAGTTAACAAAATTAAACAAATCAAAGATAACTAAAATTCAAATAATTTTGAAATATATAGAAACCATCATAAATATTGGGGAATATTATTATATGAGGGATTATGATAGTCATTATTCACGAATATGAAGTTTTCGTCACGAGGCGAAGGCTGAGTGTATAATGACCTTAATCCCGAATATAATACTATTTTTTCTACTCCTGTAAAATCATATTTGGAAATAACCGAAACTCGTTGAAAAACGTCAACACAAAAATACACAATGATAACTGACTACATGTTATCTGTCTTTAAAATAGCAGTGAATTATAAATTTCTGGCTATGTGATTGGTCAAAAATAGTGAATTATGAATCATAAATCACTATCGTGAATTATAGATACTAAAATTCATCGAAAAATTTAAATAATGAGGTTATATTTATACAGGAGCCCTACGTCTCGTGCTTCAATTTATTCCGTTGGAAAAATTTTACACTTCTCTTTCTTAATGTATAGTATACTATTAAACTTCTATTATACCTACGATATTTTTTGATCTAGTTATAATATACGAAGTACCCGAATAGCTCTACAAATTATAACAGGAAAGTGTCAAATCATATTGTCGAAGGATCATTAACAACTTTTCAAAAACGAATCTTAATAGAATTTTTGCTTTGAATGAATGACCAGATGATATAAAACAGATTGAGACGTTTGTTGTAATACAAAAGTATTTACAAATAATAGTAAGTCATTTATCATAATCATTGACAAGTTAAGTATATATTTATTTGATTTATTAATTATACAACTATTCATTTCTTCAGATACTCGGACAATCCGAATCTTTTTATTCAACGTTCCGTGATAAAGCGAAAAAATAAACTCTAGGTGAAATATTTGGCCCGAGCATGGTCCCATATGTATAGTACGTCATACTTTTTAGGATTTTATAGGTGTAAACGCTGGGATATGCATTAATTCTCGCAAAACACCCCCGGGGGATATTTTAGAAGCTTTAAAACACAGAATAAACGACCCAAATCATATTTTCCTCTATTTATACCGGCTGAAATCATGTTCTTATTCCTGTAATATTTTTGTGTGCGCGTTAATTGTAAATATAAATATTTCATGATAGATATTTCGTTATAGCAAACTTTTATAAATTAAATGAAATTACCAATTAGCGCAAATAATGTTTAATTCATAAAATATCAACATGTCCCAATTTACGAATATGGCAATTAGTTTAATCCATCATAACAGATGTTACTCTCGTTGTTTATAGCACCAGGTGCAAAAAGAACGGTTTTTTATTACGAAAACAGATTGCAAAAATAAACATTCGCTCTATATACGGATAATCACCGGACAATACAGTAACATTTAATCCACTTACGAGACAACTCTAAATAATCAAAATTAAGGCCAGAACTATATGCGCTGCAGGAAAAATGCCCCAGAAGTTTTGCAAATACTTTCACAGAATATTTTACTATTTCAAGTATTTTAACTAGTACTAAATAATTGTAGTAGTACTACCAGCAGTAACAACTAACAATTTCAGACATTGTTTGATTGTAGAACATTATATGTGCGAGGAACAATTGGAAAGTGTAAGAAATGTTTTATTGATTGAGATATAATAAACAATTAGCAACAATAATTAATTTAAAATGTATATTACTAATGAGGTAGAGGCCTTATTAACCCATGAGTTATTTATTCACACGAATGTGTTATGTCTCTAACTCAAGTGTGATATACAAGACTTTATCTACGCCACAAATATTAAAGTAAAAAAATATTTGCAATAATTTACTTACTCAAAATCAAAGGAACAGAATAGTTAAATTTGTTTGTCTGTAAGGCAATTTTGATAATAGCCTGGAAATAGTTTTACCATGGAGTAAAGTAGAGCGAACGAGTGAGGTAATAGACAAAAACGAATCAAATTACCTCACTGAGTGGCGTAATATGTTAGATTACTCCATTAAAATGATAGGAATAATAGGTATATTATATCAGTGTCGTAAATAAAATAAATGTACTATACAGTAAACTTTTCTATCCTGACATACCCCTTTTGCCTTGTCCACTTTCATAAATGCTCGTCTCTTCCTTACACTCGGAATCATTCGTTCGCGCAACAAATCATCAATCATACCCAATCACTTATTCCTCGGACGCTCACGCAATCGTTCACCTTCAATCTCACCCGCATATATTAGTTTCACCAACCTCTCATTCGATATTTGCTCAACCCCAACTGACTCACTCCCACTTTCTTAATAACATTCTTCTCAATCTCACTCACCATACATCAATGTATTCCGGACACGATCACGTTTTGTATACCCACACAATCCTCTCAAATATCTCATTTCTACAGTAGTTATACGTCATTCATGCTTTTTATCCACATCCAACATTCAGAACCATTCATCAATGTAGACACTAACATTCAATCGAGCACATCTAAATACATTCACGTTTCGTGCAAATGCAGCCAGAGCACCCAATACCTTGCACCCTGCAAACACCCGTTTTTCAATCTCCCAGTCAATACGTCCATCCCTCGAAAACATACAAAATCAGTCACTTGTTCCAATCTCACTCTAGTCACAGGCAATCTAAAGTGAACGTACATACTAAAAACAGATTATTTATATTGTAAGTTTTCTAATAACAGTTTGTTTCTATCTTTATTATAAGTTCTAGATGTATTTATTGCTAAACGTGTGTGTATACTCATAGAATATGTCTTGATAAAGACACTTTTATAGATATTTGAAAGTGCAAGAAAATAGTTTTTTAATCTTAACCTACATTAGTCCAGCTGTGTCTGCGAAATAAACAATAATAATAATGATAATAATAATAAAGCAACAATATGTTTCAATCCATCAGACGTTTTCGATATTGCAAAATTCGCGAATCAATTAAAAATTGTGTAAGATTCTCCATTTTTTGCTAGGGGTAATTATTAGGTGAATGTAGCTTAAACCTAATTTATTTTCGACAAAAAATCCAAATGATTTAATTACTTTTCAGTTAATCCATTACCCGTTAAGTAAGTATAATAATTAATTAATTTTTTGAGGCGGAGTTGCTGTTGGTCAATGACTTGACAAAGTGAAACACTAACACATTACAAGTTGATTATTTTCTGGGATATCCGATGGCTTTTTCCACAGAAAATATCCAAGTAGTATATCATCTTTGAGATTGATTGAAGCAAAAAACTACGATTTTGATGGATAGTTTTCACGGTTAAAAACGTTAAAAGGGATATTGTTCTTCACTTGGTATTTAATAGTTATTTGTATATCAAGGCATTAAAGTATAATTTTTTATTACGAATACTTATACATTATATTTTTTTTTCGACAACCACTACAAGTACATAATGCACACGCTAAACTTTTTTTGAAAGTTGGTCATTGCATAGCACTAGCAATTCTAGTTAGTCAATCAGATGCGTCCACAAGTATGTGATATGATTTTATTACATGCTGCGATAACTGAGTGAACTAACCTAAAAATTTGTTTTTAAAAGTTTGACAGTTGCAGATAATTTGCTGAATTTACATGGATTAAGAAGGTTGGACCCTGATTTATCAGATTTTAACATACTTTTTGGTGAATTCTGATAGCAATGATATTTTAACATAATATGTAAATTTTATATTGTTTATTTTTTTTACTTAATTGTGGTAGTGAGAAAAGTATCGTGTACATTGTACAACATGCACGAAAGGGTATTTTAGCACTAGTTATACAATATACTATTCCGAAATCGTTCAAATATTAATTAAAAACATAAATAAATAGCATTATGTATTTATAAAACGTCATATAGCTGTTGCGACGGAGATAGCTGTGATAACATAAGTACTGTCAAAATGTCAAATATTTGTGCATATTTTCATTATTATTTAAAAGTTCTTAGATGTGTTCTGCATGTGATCTGCATTAAATCCGGTAAATTATTATCAAAGGTAAATAACAAATAAATACACCAATAGTATTATGGAATAATATGTAGTGCTAAAAGTTTAACGGATGAATCTCCGTAAAGTTAAATTTTGAATCTGTAAAGTTTTACATTAGCTACTATATTGGATAACTTCGCGAATTGATATCGTATACTTTAGTATCTATTTCAAAAAAAAAAAAATTATTAGTTGTATCTCTAAAACTAAATGAAATAAATAAATTTCATTTGGAAATAAGCATCCTTTCTACAGAACTGGATGGTTCTTAATTTCGTTTTCTTGTTTTTTTTTTGTACGAACGTGGCAAGTCCGAAGAATATACGTATCGCATATTGTAGGACCCACAAGGCGCGAATGATGTATTGCACTGCTTAAGGTTTAGGGCTAATCTCCTAAGGGCAACCGGTTTACAGCTTATTCCGTTTCCGGTTGGGGTGAAAGGTCACCGCTAAAGATTAGTGCCCTGGTTTCTGACCGCGAGTACACTGATTAAAGTGAGGAATTAAACACAAAAACGTGTTCTGTGTTAAGGGCTAATATACACATCAAGAAATTTTTAATTAATATATTGACTATAGTTTTTAATTAAGAAAAGTATGAGGATTTTAAATTTTCAAACCGATTTGAAATATCTTTATTGGTTTAAAAGATACAGCCTTTTAAAGTTGAACAATTTTTTAATTTATTCCATATTAGAACCATTAATTTTGACCGCTTATAAAATTAATATTTCACAACTGTTTCATATGAAACTGCACATATGTATACAAAAAAGTATGCTGAGTAACCTCATGAAAATAGATTTGAAATATCTCGTTTAGTTTTTAAGATATGGACAATTATACATCTTAAGGCCACAATAATCTTCAATTCTTGCTTCATAAAATCGCATATATCTTAAAAACCAAAGCTCAGATAACGCTAAAACTACTTTTTTTGGAAGTTTCAGGTCAAAAATAATGGAATAGGGTATATAAATCAAAATTCTAAGACATGAACATTTTTGGAAAAAATTCAATACTAACTAACCTATTGACTTTTTTGCCATTTTGGGCCATTTTCAGACTTTTTGCTCTAGCGAATCTCTCTGCGGCGCGATTTAAATAAAAATTTGCATACTTATATAACTTTTTCCGTAGAATCGAATGGTGAGGTCGTCAGTTTTGTATCATTTTTATTTTTTGAGTTATTGGGGAAGAGTCGAGAAATTTTGCCAATTTTCAAAAACCGATATCTTGAAAACTATAAAAGATAGCGACCTGAATCCTTCAAAACTGTAATGAGCAAGGCAAATATTATATTATAGGGGAGAATAGTCAAGTTCTTAAGAAAAAAATTTTTTGGTCCAGAAAATCAGCCCATTTTTCAGTTTTGCTTTACTAAAATAAAATATTTCTGTACAAACTAATATAAAGTATATATATGTACATGTAAAAGACCATGGGGATTCCAATTTTTCAGAGAGATTTCAAATATCTCTTCTAGTTTCAAAGATACAATCAATTGAAACTAAAGGTTGTCCAAAAATCAATATTCGTTGGACCATTTTTAAATCACACCTCAATAAAATATTTATTGGTGAACAGATTACACTGAAAAAACTTGTATTTATATAAAGAAGCTATAAGGATTCCAATTTTTTGAACAGAATTAAAATATCTCATTCAGTTTCTGAGTTATGGCATCTCAAAGTTGAATAAATTTTGATTTGAAATATTCAGCATGTAGCGCGAATAACTATATCAATTTGGATTAAAAGCGAGTAGTTTACAGCACAAAATTTATTCCAGTAATCCACAATGATTTATAAGCTGAATGCTAAATTAAATACGCGATACAAATGTGTAAAGTTATTTAAAAAATGCTCTTATCGCACTTTAAGTAAAATAAATGGCATGAAAATTAAATTTCGTTTTACATTGCTGTGCATTCGCCGCATTTTTTAATTTAATTCATAAATTATCAACAAAGAACACGAGCTGAAAGTATATCTCAAGAAAAGAATCTACGGTCACAAACAATAGTTGCTGTATATCCTCAGGATAATAAAAAGAAGTCGTACAAGAAAGCGACAAAACGGAAACTGCTTGTTTTATTTCCTCCCCTGGGAGCACATACTTCCTGCATGCAAATAAGGACAAGGGATGATGCAATGTATCCCGAAACCTATCCAGTTATAATTGTTCAAATCTACATAATCCTATTACAAAGGAAACAACCTAACAATGAAAACCTATCCTCTCATTTTTATTTCCGGAACTTTGCTACATTTCCGGAAGATGAATGTAAAGATATCTTCCATATAAGTTTAATTTATTAAGAAATAAAATGAGCCATTTCGTTAATAAAGTTTGCGGTTAATACAAGCAGCAGATAAAATGTAAAATACGTCCCTATCTGAATTGATTCTACGCGTATGTTTTATTTATGATATGTATATGGAGAGAAACTTTGGATAATGGACTTTATGGATTCCATAAAACCGTCTTAATCGTGTACTAAATTTTGTAAATGTTTGTTGTTTTGTTGTATGGATTTATTTATTACGATTTTGTTTTGGGAAATGGCTAGTATGTCCTAAATAATTACATGATTCTCCAATTGAACTGCCGCAGTTTCAAACCACGAAAACAGCTATTATTAGTAAATAATTGCACCCGTATAAGCTACTAGAGGATGGTGACTTTTTAAATTATTGCCACTAATGCTCGACAAGTTCAGATTTCTGGTTATTCAATTGTTTTAGACTAATTATAATATTTATTTGTATAACAAGGCATTAGAGTATAATTTTCATATGGTAAATTCCATATTCGTAATAAAAACATACTTTGGTGGTACATATTTTTTCCGAAACTGTAAAATATTTATTATCAACATAAATAATAGCATTATGTATTTATAAAACATCAGCTAGCTGTTGCCGCGAGAATGGTTGCGATAACAAAAGTACTGTCAATGTATCAAATATTTGTGTACAACGTTCATAATTATTTACATACTTGGTTTGCATGTGATCTGCATTAAATCCGATAAATGAATTACAAAGGTAAATAATAATATATGCACCAATAGTATTATAGAATAATATGTTTGTTATTTTAGGTAGTGTTAAAGTTTGACGGATGAGTCCGTAAAGTTAAATTTTGAATCTGTAAAGTTTTACTTAAGCTACTATTTTGGCTAACTTCGCGGAGTGATCGTGTGCTTTAGTATCGATTATGGAAAAAAATATTATTAGTTGTAACTCGGTAACTAAATGAGATAAATTTATTTAATTTGGAAATATGAGTTTATAAGTTCCTCATAGTCCTTTCTACTGAACTGGATGGTTCCAAATTTCTTCTTCTTCTTTTATAAAGTTTTACTTTAGCTACTATTTTGGGTAACTTCGCGGAGAGTATAGATTTCGGAAAAAAGACTTTTAGATTAAGTTCTGTAAAAATATTTTATTGAAATACAAATTTCATTCTACATAATCCTTCCTGATAAATAATTATTGTGTTTAAATATAATTATATTATTAATTTAATTATTCGTTCGTAAGTATTTGTGACAAATTCGCAAAGAAAAAATCTCGGATATAAATCTAATCATCCTTCAGCCCAATTTAAAACATTTTCTCATAGAATAATCCCGACGCGTCCGGTGATGAATGCACCGGAGTCCGGAACAAAAACCGCGGTTCTCGGACAATGGCTGACCCAAATGCCCGCGTCGTGTGTTCCACCCTTCCACGCAGAGCTACACCGCGGCTCCGTCGGTACTGAAGCCGGCATCCGTACCGTCGCCGCCGGTCAAATGAAATTTATGAATGGCGGCCCGTTGAGAAATGTCCAGGAAGGTGCGGACATATGTAAACAGTCATGTTATCTTCGCAAATTAATGGCCTACGTCCACCAAGGGAATTTTTCCCTGGATTCGCTTTCAACCTTTTCAATCTGCTGATATAAAAAGCCGAGGAAAGTTTCAGAATTATATAATACAGCTTCAGTTAAACAATAGTGTGTATTAAAAGCAAAAAGTTAATCAAAGATTTCGTACGATGAAAACTTCCCGAATGTAGGGCACACCATCTCGCTGCAGTTGTGAGTTCAGTGTTTGTATGTTGTGTATCACGCTCTAATTAAAAATTGGCAAATGCACCAACGGATGGACCACCAACTAGATCAGCTGTAAAAAATAATTGCCTCCACATGCGCAACCAACCATGTCGTGGTAATTTTCAACAATTTTGTTTAAAACATTTGCGAGGGTTTGGTTTCAACTGTAACATTATTTTATTTGGAACTTCGTGCAAAATAACCTAACATAATAACTTCAAATAACTTTCAGAAGTTATAGTAAAATTATGAAATACTTTTGAATAAATTTCTGAGGAAGAATTACAAAGAATAATTCAAAACAATGTTAATATTTGTATTTATTGTTTTGACTATTAAAAGATTTTCAGAACTCACAGTAAGAAGTGAAAAGATTTGTAACAAGGCAAATTTATTGTTTTACTGTCAAAACGATTTTAAAATATCAAGTTTCAAACTGCGTATGGACTTCAATGCATCTAAAATCGTGTTAGCAGGAGTTCTTGAGTTAAATTTATTGCCAAACATGTATGAGGAGCTTTGTAAGATTTTTAGTTTTCATAAATAGTCATTTGAGATTATCGCAACAAATATTCTGAAATATCGGCTTGAGATGCCATCGGGGTTGAAAGATTTACAGATAGGCCTGGTCGAACCCTAGATTAGGTTTCTAATGTTCATGCAATTTTTGTGTTGGCCCTGCAAGAGGTTCCCTGTCCCCCTCATGGGGAAGTTGGGTGTATTTGTCCAACACTAAGACATACAGTTGGTTTGAAATTAGCAGACGTCTGCAGTGCTCTACAATATGTAGAATTTTATGTAATTATTGTTAGAAAAATGTTTTAATAACTGCAACTATTTAACATATTCGTACGTTGTCGTCAATTGTAATATTTATATTTATTTTGCCATTCTGTTGAATTAATTGCTTTAGAAAAGGTTTGTGTTCGTGCTACAGGACCATTCGTCTTAACCAACTAGAGAAATCATCTAGGACTTATCATTCCATTGAATAAATTTTGAAGAAACTAAATGTATAGCAAGATCTAAATGTGCCAATGGTAGACTGATAAGAAAAGCTATAGAAATCAGAATGAAGGCAACGAATTGACAAGACATTTATAATTCATAATTTGTTGTTACTTAGTTACTATTTCTATTTATTTGTTTATTTTGTTCTCTTTTTTCCTGAATTTTATTAAAGTTCTACAAAACTTAAACCTACAAGTGATAATTTAAGTAAGCAGTACAATATAACAATTTAAAACATTTCATATAGTGAAACGTACAAAGCGGTAAATATGGCTTTGTTTGCTGAGCAATTTAATTAAGCGAGCAGCAGTGAAACCAATATTATTAGTAATAATTCTGTGTAAATACCCGGAATTTACTTTTAATAACGTGAAAGGGACCCGGAAGTAAAGTATACAAACGTTAAAAACACATAATACCCTAAATACATTTCAGGAAACAGCGGAAAACAAAACAGCGTCAGAATAAACACGCCAAGCATAGGTAGGTAATTCAGTTCGTTATTACACCCTTGTACAACACCCCCAAAATAATAAAACCCTATCTCAATTCCTACATTTAGAGTAAAAAGTTCCAGCAATACAAGTTGAAGAAATGGAGTGTGTTGAGAAGGCAGAAGCCGTATCTCTAATTCTGACATGTTTTCGTCGGTGTTGTAGGGGGGATGGGGTGCTTTCCGGTGAGGAGAGAAGTCCGGGTAAACTCCGGGAAAGTGCTAAAGCGATACGACCCCTGCGTTAGCGGTTGCAGTGGAAAACGAGAGGGCATAAAATTACAATAGATTTTCGGGGTACATGACTCCGGCGCCACGCCCCGGAGCCCTGGAATAGTCCGGTCTCGTCACTAAAATTCTAATGCGATGTCTGGAAGATCGCTGGATTTATGAAATTTGTTGGATTTTTATACCGGAGCAGCTATCTGCTTTTTACAGAGGTTTTCACGCAACGCTTTTTCATACAAAAAAACTCCGGACATTTTTAAGAATTAGTACAATCGCTTCTACTCCATCTTTAACAGTCGCACTTCTTTTACAGTTACATAAAGTTGATAGAAATATTAACATTGATCAAAAAGCAATTATAATAGTTATTTACTTTACAAGTGGGCAAAGTAAGAAATTACGCACGAGAGAAATTTTAGCACACGACGCCGAAGGCTGAGTGTGAACGTTTTATCCTCGGTTTTATCCAACATCTCTTAATAAATGCAAAATTTATTTTTAAAATATTTTTTGACAGTGACATATGCTTTAAATTGTCTAAATTAAAATGTCAATCGAAGTGGTTACCGAGGTGTTGTGTATTATTATGATTGTTATAAATAATCTGTTACTTTGCTTGTTTAAAATCGCTATAGAGCATTTATTGGGAGGTGTTGGATAAAATACTTTATCAATGTGAATTTAAACGAACATTGCATGGCATAATCAAAATGTCAATATGTTTACAAATTTAATCCTGGACAGTGACACTACTTACACTGTTACAGAAACGTTGCACTGAAGTTTGGAAAACCCTAAGAATAGTAAATTCTACAACAAGTGATGGAATGGCACATATTCCACACGAGCAAAAAGGCGAGAGCTACGGTTTGCGAGTGTGGGATATGCCATTCCGTTACTTGTTGTAGACTATGCTTTATATAACAAGATTTTCGAAATTATACAAAAAATACAAATACAAAATGTATCAAATTTTATGCTAACCAATCTTGATTACAACCTTAGTTAAAATAATTATGTTTTGAGAATATAAAACGAAGTTACGAGTGATAATAAAAATGGAGTGTTTGATTGTTGAAAACTCACTACCGATTTTTTTTACCGGTCACTATACCTCTCTTACATATATGTACAGGAAGTAAAATAGGTCAACTTAGAAAAGCTGTATTTTTGAAACCTAAAAAGGACTGTTACAGTTTAATTTATTAAGTAAATATTCTGAAAGCAAAGTTCAGAATTCAAACTAATATAATTTTGAAGTCCAACAAACATGTGGAATTCAAGAAAAACTTTATGGAGCTAAAAGTAATACGTAGTCATGTCATTTTTATTTTCGAGTTATATGTAGAAACCATAAAGGTATTTGTAAACAATTCCCGTCAAAATATTTGTTCCAGATATAAAAATATGAATTTATTCACGACATTTATGTTCGCTCTAAATATTGTAATTTAATTCTACAAAATTTATCGCTGAAGATTCTCAGAAAAAATAAAAACTTGACATAATGAAGACACAGATATATTTTTGTAACTCGAACTCCTAGCTGCTTGTATTTTAAAGTTAGAATACTTTGCAATACAACAAAAAGAAATAGTTACATATCTCGTTGACTTCCTTATGAGCTTTCAATATAAATAAATCCAACGTTATCTTAATCTGATTTAGTATACGACTACGCTATTACAACGTGTATGTAATGCCATAAACTAAAATCACCTAGAAATCATATCTGGCTTCAACAGTTCGCGTCAAATGTATAAAACATTTGTACTTATGTACGTAAACCTACTCATGATCTGTTGGCTTTAACTCCAATACATTTATAAGTCGAGAAATGTCAGTGCGTACAGAATACATGTTGTTGACAGGTGATAAAACAACATTCAAATACAGGGGTAAATAATTTGTACAGATTTCTAAATAGGTTACGCAGTTTAATACGAAAATATAAATTCAGAACAGCGCCTTTTTAAATGCCTTGAAATATATACAATCATTTTACGAATTCATTTATATTCAAAGGCTGTAAAGGCAATCAGTCTCCAATTGCCAAATCAAACTTAAAAAACTTAATGCATCTTCGTGCTGAAATTACCGTATTCCCTCAGAATTTTAATTCAAGATTACATTGTTGATAATATTAATTTTTGAAGCAAGCTATGTAAACAAAATAAAAACGAGACAACAGTTGAGAGTTTCATTCAAGAAGATGGACGAAACTAACCAACTAAGTATTTAGTCGAAATAGTTTCCTCTCCAAAGTGTTTTGTGGTGAAAACTTCGTTTAAAATAAAACGCTCCAACCGAGAAAGCAGCGTTTCGCAACAAGGATGCACAATGCAACTGCACAAGACTAATTGAGGGTTAAAAACCAAGACAAGAACAAGAAGAGGAAGAAGACTTGGTTTAGGGGTACTAAGGACGCGGAAGATTTAATAATGACAAGAAATTTTAAGCTGTTTTAAACGGCCAATTACTTTGGAATTTTATTGCTGTAATCAAGAATCCGAAAATTATTATTACAATTACACAGTAAAAATTTGATTTGCGATTTGTTAATTTTGAGGTTATTGCGTATTTTTAGTTAATATTGACAAATATATTCGTATAGCGTTAAATGAACAATTAGTTAAATTAAAATTTTGTCAATTCTGAATTTTTACCAGGAAAAATTGTTGTATTTATTTATATGCTATATTTATAAAATTTAACAAATATACTCGACAATAATATCAAGTAAATTTAGCTAACTTATCAATTTGAAATTTTTCAAGAAAGTTTGTATCTTTTGTAACAACTTAATTTGTTACAATAACTATAATTTATTGTTCAACTTTAATATAATTACCTACTAAAAGATTTAGTCAAAAGCACATAAAAATAAATGTTAATAATTACTATATTCACAAATATATTTAGCTACGAAGTACACAAAAATAATTTATTACTTGCTAAAAATTTGAAACTTGTTAAATTAACAAAAATTAACGGTGAACCGGCGGCGACTAAAAATTTTGTTAAAACTTTGTATGTAAATACATTTTTAAAAAATATCATGTCTCCAACAGATGAATTTCCGCATACACAACAATGTACTGATTACAACAATGTACTTATTACAACAATGAAAAGTTTACAACAATGTACACACACAACAATGTACTGATTACAACAACGTACTGATTACAAAAATGCACTGATTACAACAATGAACAGATTACAAAAATGTAGGTATTGATTACAACAACAAAAAATTGTAATTTCAAGTAACATTAACATGCGTTTATAAAAAATGAATTTAGCGAATTCTGGGGGCAAAGAAATTGTATTGCGAATTAAATCTGGAAACATATTGACATATTTTTATTATTTCTAACCCACAAAAAAAGGAGGTTCCTAAATCAACGTGTATATTTTTTATGTATGATCAAACAAACTTTTTATAGAGTAGTTTGATGATTTGAAAAAATTCCACCCCTAAGGGTAAGAAAATAGGGGATGATTGATAGTTCACCTGTTAACCGATTCTACCACGCATAACTTTATACTGAGTTATTCGATTTAAATGATTATTTTTTAATTTAATAGGGTATACCTCAAAGTTGGGTTCCTTTGAATAAAAAAAAAATACCTCCCGTAAGGGTAGAAAAATAAATAGCCAAACAAACAATCAACGAACGCCGACTTAAAATTAGTAACTTTCATTAGTTTAGGAACTTAGTTATTAACACTAAAAAGGTTTGTTTTATTTTTCGTATTCAATTTCTTTTTTCGTCGATTTAATTTTTTGTTAAAAAGTTTTTATTCAGATTATTCTCTGCAACAGTTCACGGGAGAGAAATTTTTGCATTTCAAATAATTTATTGCATCGTGTAGTCTAGCATGTGTACAGTTAATAAATTGTAATAACTAATGTTGTACAATTTAATTTATATTATAGTAAATCCTGTATTATTTATAATAAAGCAATTTATTTTCATACTTGATTATTCGCGGGCAGTTTACACTTTAACGGAAAATAAAATAGCGAAATAGCATCACGCCATAATCTTTATAACTTGAAGAGAGAAATAGCGAAGGCATAAACTTGAATATGTGTGTAAAATATTTCAGAATGTCTCGCTTGATTTATGGCTTTGAAATTACTTTTAAAATTAATGTTTTCAAGTGCATCTTGACCTTAGATTTTGGTATGGAATACTTGAGTCAAAGTAGAGATTGTTTATTTGGACTACAGAATTTTACGAGTTCTTGAAATATTTATTAACCAATAATTCTTTAAGTTTATTTTACCTTTGCAGTTTACGAATTCCATTCAATGATCTAGATGAAAATTGAACTTACCTAGAAAAAAGAAAGAAATTATTAGTTATACATCGATAAATTTATTACATGCAATTTAAAGGAATTGTCAGAATAAAATAACATAATTTCTACTACTGTTTACAAACATTTCAAAGTTAGTTTAGTTAGAACAACTTTATAGAGCATATAACAAAGTTTATGAGACTCAGTATAATGTAGTATTCATTGAATAATTGAATTTCCTTGAAATATAATGAAACTGTGCTTCATAATTAATAAAAGTATGAGGATTTCAATTTTTGAATCCGATTTGAAATATCTTTGTTGGTTTCAAAGATAGAAGCTCCGAAATTTGAGATATATTCGATATTTTTCCTCTCTACTTTGACTACCTATAAAATCTGAATATCGTGAGTGATTATTATAAAATTACGCATATTAGATAAATAGAGTGTGCTGAATACGCTCATTTAAATAGATTTAAATTATCTCTTTTTGTTTCCAAGATATGACCGTTCAAACATTTATTGATATTTTTTTCATCAATTCCTGTTTTATAAAATTGACCATATCTCAAAAACTAAGACTCGGATATCGCTAAAACCATGTTTTTTGGAAGTTTCAAGTCGAAAATAGAGGGATAGGGTATATAAATCAAAATTCTGAGAGATAAAAATTTTTAGCCAAATTTCAATACTAACCCCTTGACGTTTTGCGGATTTTGGGCCATTTTTAGACTTTTTGCTCTAACGAGTCCCTCCGTTAAACGATTTTAATGAAACTTTGCACACATATATAACTTTTTCCGTAGAATCGATTGGTGTAGGTTTCAATTTTATATCATTTTTATTTTTTAAGTTATTTAAAAAAAATGGCGAAATTTTGGTAATTTTCAAAAATCGATATCTTCATAACTATAAGAGGCAGCGACCTGAATCGTTCAGCACTGTAATGAGCATGACAAATACTATATTATAGGATAGGAATAGTTAATTTTTGAAGAAAAAATTTTTTTGGTTCCAGTAGACTGGTCCATTTTTCAGTTTTGATAATCTGAATAGTTTTTCTTTCGTCAAGGTAGTATAATGTATATGTGTATATATGTAAGAGATCATGAGGATTTCAAATTTTCAAACCGATTTCAAATATCTCTTCTAGATTAAAAAATACAGGCAAATGAATCTATAGATTTTTAAAAATCAACATATGTTGGACCATTTTTCAATGATATCTTAATAAAATAATTATTGTTCAATACATTACATTCAAAATACTTGTATTTATATAAAATACTACAAGGAATTCAAATATGGTGAGAAAATTAAATTATATCGATTAGTTTTTGAGTTAAAGTAGCTCAAAGTTGACCAAAAATTTTAGGGTGAAAATTTACATAAAAGCAAATTTATACGTAATCTATTTCATAATCTTTCAGTAATTTATTTCTATTACAAGTTATAATCAGCGTAGAATAGAAAATAAAGTACTTCCTTGATTCAAAGTCATCATAAATAAACTATAACCACGCCTAACTAATTTACTACCTTAAATTTCTAACTTTTATTAATACAACTGGTCCCTTGCGTCAAACAAAAAAATCTGCTTAATTACAATCAAGCAGGATCTCTGATTGGTTAACAGTTGAAAGCGTTCAATTGTTACTGCAAATGCCTTCCAATGATTGATGCTAGTTTGCCTTCCTCATTAGAGGGATAAGATTTGATAAATGATTTAAATGATGTTTTAAAGATATTCTACAGCTATGTAGGGACTCAAAATATGCGTACGGGGTGGTATACTGTAGTTATTAATGGTAACTGCTCTTAAAACCACGTTCCGGCGCCAGAAAATGTCTTACAGTTATAACACAAACCGTCATGTGTCTTGTTCAATTTGTTTACCATTTTTTTAAGCACATTATTTATTAAACATTGTACGATCATGTTTGGGGGCTCTTATTTGAAGGCAGTAATAACTAATAATGATGACTTGAAAACGTCAAATCTCGAGGATTCATTTTTCTTTCTGTCATTGCTAAAAATATGCAAATTTTTCAATTTTTCATGAAGCAAAGTCAGTGACACGCCGAAGTATTAAACTAAATATCCATGCAGGTTGTTCAACTGCAAAATTGGCAAGGGGTACCCGATTCAATCACGCTGTTCAAATACGTTAACACACATGGCGAAACAAATATATTTCGTAATATTTTGTTTATGTTTAACGGAAAATTACTACAACAATATTATCATAAGCTTCGTGGGAAAATTACGAAGAAAACTATAAAATTTTTATGGTGGATTAAAAAATTAGTGATTGTGAAACTCATAAACGATTGACCTATTAGACCAAGAAAACAGTTTGAAAATGAAAACTAACATTTATGAATACTAAAAGATGTGTAAACGTTAAATAAATTGTTTCATAAATACGAAACTTTATTGTTATGATTGTAATATGCTAAATATTTCAATTGCAAAATGTTTTAATAATACTGCTACGTTCTGTGATCATACTAAAAATTCAGTAGCACGTTTTAGAGTCCTTAGAATACGATTTAGATATTTTCACAATGATGTCTGTATATTTGATATTTTTTGATCATTGCTATAAATTCGGTAGGATGTTTTAGGGTCCTTAGAATATGATTTAGATATTTTCACGACGATGTCTGTGAACTGAATATTTTTATAGGTATTTGGTTTATTTGAATCATGCAAAAATTCGTTAACACATTTTAGGATCCTTAGAAAACGATTTAGATATGTTTACGTAGATGTCTGAATGTGTAGATGGATGGATGTATAGATCTTTGAAGTAGTTTTTATATTTTTTATTTTTACATATTATATATTTTACTGAAAGTAATAGTTTACTTGATGCTCTATTAAGATATTTTGCAACTATTATTAAAATAATATTGTGGATTATGAAATCCTTAGTTCGAATCCCACAGCCGACAGTTACCATTTTAACTTTACCCCTGTGGTTCCTCTTCCTCTAACAACTTAGGGGGGCACGTTTTGACGGCCGATGCCAACAATTCATTCAAAAGAGGTAAAAGGAATGATGATATATTTTTTTTATGAAGATGTTAAGCAGACAAACTACTAAGGTTTATATGTCACCTCATGAGTGAATTTTATGAACAAAACAAACGACCATGTTCTTCAGTGACCTCTGACGTGCTAGGCTAATGTCATAGCCACTACGCCTCCGAGATCGACAACTTCGTAAAACTCATTTGATATGTCATGAAAATGTATCAAAGTTTGCGGGCAATTTAAAGAAACATTAACTATATAGTTACGTGAAGTATGTAGAATACTTACTCCCAGTAAAACATATATGAAATGTATCTTTTCGTTGTCCTTTAAAATATTCCAATCGCAATAATTTGTAAATATATTTCAGGTTATGTTTAATATGCCGTATGTAACGCAAACGCAATTATCTCGGGTGCCCTAGCAATGTTTGACGTAAAATTAGCGTACAAATAGTTGAGTTTCCGGTTCCATTTCAGAGCGAAGTTAAATTTTGCGCCGAGCGTCGTTTTGGCCTCTGACAGATCCGACAGTGGAGCCGACAGTTAAGTATTGATTCTATCAGTATCAGCTCTAATTTAAATACGCTAATTAATCATTTGCCGTCAAAAACTCACAATTCATTACTCATTTTTCCTTTGCGAACATTCCACTTGCTTTATTTCGTTTGAAACAAAAACTTACCTACCACATTTTAAACTCATTTGGAGATGGAATTCCTTACATCATTTGCTATTTTTATTCTGTTCCAGAAGAGAGATTCATAAGTATTTTCTAAAGATATCTTTGGAAGAAGATAGAGTGGATCGTATATGTTCTACATTTATTTGACGTGTGAATAATAATTTCTACAACTGATACAAATTTCGAAAAGATAAAAACATGTAGTGTTGATTAATACCTCGTTATGAGATAATGTTAAATAAATAAGTAATTAATATCGTTACAGATATTGAGAAACGCTATTAAGTGTAACATATATTTAATGCGTAATTTGATTTAATGACAATCATTTAATAACTGTTTAATGTGAAACTCTATACCTAATTATACTTTCATTAAATGCAACTGTTCAAATGACCACAAAATAATTATCGTTTACATATATATTACATGAAAACAATACGAGCTCAGAATCATATCATTTGGCCCAATTAAGACATTTATAATAACTGTTCTGATCATACAAAGGGAACATTTTTGTACTCAATTTATTTGGATCTTAAAGTCTGTTACTTTTAAGAACATTTTAAGAACAAATAATAACAAATTAACAAAAATCACTAACATAAATGTTTCATTGGCTGACTCCTACATATTTCTGATCCTTCTATCTCATTTATTTACTAAGATGGCATATCCGTTATACAAAATTTATGTGTATCTTAAATTCTATTATTTTTATGAATATTGGTCCTTCGAGCCGGATGCTAATTTGATTGTATTGGTTTCGAGGGAAAGAATAGTTCGAACTACCAGATATTATTCAAACATCACTTTGTTTAAAAGTTTTATTATAAATACGACGAATAACAATTTTATACACACAACAATGATTTAAATATGATTATTTAACGATGGTACAAAACTGATGCTAAAAGAATGAATAGTAATGCTTATTGTACATAGAAACATGATATATTTCCTCACCCCCACACAAACTACTAAAGGGTGGAAGGAGAAGGAGTGGAGACTCCTAAATTAATATTTTATGGAAAAAATAACAATGAAATAATAATAAATTTACAAAAATCACTAGCATAAAAATTTCATTTGGCCCAAAGGTATTTGAATCTGATGACAAAACAAAATATACAAAAATGTTTTAAATACAAATTGTAGGTAATATTATTCTACATCTTTTTGATTCTAATGAAATTTACCTCATTAATTTACTAAGATATGCTCAAAAACCTTGATAGGCCTTCAAATAATCTACCACTTACTGTTGATGAATTGTTCCCAAAATCTAATCAATTCGTAACATTAACATAATACCTCCCTTACATATATGTATGTGCGTGAGGTGGAAATGATATAAATATGGTGAATTAAACAATTTTCCTTTGTCTGATTTTAATTGGGCAAAATGATAGCATGCCTAAAAACTAAATAGGCTTTCAAATAAACTACTATATCTGGTCCATGGATTGTTTTCAAAATCTAATCAGCTCGTAACATGAACATGTATCTTAATTTGAAATGTAACATTGATTGATTTATTAAATTTGTTTTTATCGTAGACAAAATATCGTATTGAATGGATCCCAAAACGTGCTTAACCATTATTGTTCCCGTATACACAAAAAAATGGATTATTACAATAGCAAAAATTTATCTTACGTATAGTGATAGTAATTTAGATATTTATAATAACAATATTTATATTAGTAATATATTATTTTCGATTGCTGCTATGACAATATGTATGGGAGGCAAAAAGGTTATAATTGAATTTTGATGGATTTGTAGTTACATATTTTCCAATAAATATTAAATAGAAAAACATTAGTGAAACAATCATTGAAATATTTATTATATGATGTTATCTAGAAATTCTTTCGTCAACAGTTTCTGATACAATCTTTCCCTATCGTTATTGTTGAACATGCAAAATCTTAATTAGGCTGAAGCTAATAAAAACCTGGTTTAAATTTCCTAATAATTATATCATAAACAGCGTTTTTTATCGTCCGATAAAGTAATAATTACATCTTACACCAGCAGTAAGAAATGTAAGAAAGGCCGGCGAAGAGTTATTGAGCACGAGCGAGTTTGCGGATTCTTTTCGCAATATGTAATTAAAGTGTCTGACTGTTATAAGCAGATTAAAGCGGCAGGTTTTCAATGGCCGATAATGTGGTGTTAACTAAAAAGTAAAACGTTTTTAATAGGCCAGCGTAATTATTCCCCTTTGAAGATGAGCCGATTTTCTTTTCGAAATTAACAAGCCAGGTGATTACTCAAAGAGCACCTCATAATTTTGAACATTTTCTTCAAGTTCTCTTTCGGATGGACGCAACAGTCCCACAACAAATAAAAGAAATCAGTGTCTCTCTGTAAGAGGTAGCCATTTATCTTCAGCTCTGATAATATTCTTTTTATCGCTCTTTTTTGATCTCCAAAATAAAATAACTCGTCTGTTGTTAAATTGTTTTGTATGGGTACTTTAGTATCTTGATGTTTTGCTCACCACAAGAACTTCAAATTGCAGGAACGGAATCGCACTTATATGTCTGGAAGGTATTGTGATAGGCCAAATTTTTTGATAGTAAGATAACTACGGTCTCTGTATGTGTGTCAACGATTTCTTTAATCCACGTTTACTAAAAATTAATAACGATATCGCCAATATATGTTATGAGTAACCTATCAATCGAAAGACCTATCAGATTCTTTGGGCATATCTTAGTAAATAATTGGGTAACTGTAAATTTTGTTATAATAAAAAACTTTTTCCGACATCGATACTAAAGTACACGATATCACTCCGCGAAGTTATCCAAAATAGTAGCTAAAGTTAAACTTTACAGACTCGTATGTCAAAAACCTAAAATAACATACATACGCAGTAAAACATTTATAGTTAAAATTGACAATTTAACAAAACTTTTAGTCCCAGAAAATCAGCGTTAATTTTTGTTAATATAACAAGTTTTAAATTTGTTAGCAAGTAACAAATTATTTTTATGTGTTTCGTAACTAAATATATTTGTGAATATAGTAATTATTAACATTTATTTTTATGTGCTTTTTACTAAATATTTTAGTAATTATATTGATACAGAACAATATAGTTATTGTAACAAATTAAGTTGTTACAAAGGATACAAATTTGCTTTAACAATTTGAAATTGATAAGTTAGCTACATTTACTTGTTTTATTGACGAGTCTCTTCGTTAAATTTTATAAATCCGGCAAATAAATAAAAGCAACAAATTTTATTGTTAAAAATTCAGAATTGACAAAATTTGAATTTAACAAATTGTTATATTTGTTCACATTGTTAATTTAACACAATATATTTGTCAATGTTAACTACAAATACAAAAAAAAAAACAACCTCGAAATTAATAAATCGCAAATCAAATATTTTTTACTGTGTATTATTCTAATACTCCTGGTGAATTTATTTATTAATTAGTTTTGATAATAATTTATCGGATTGAATGCTGATCACATGCAGATCACGTCTAAGTACATATAAATAATATTGAAAATTATAAACAAATATTTGACACTTTGACAGATCTTTTGTAATCATAGCCATCCCCGTCGCAACAACTAGCTGACGTTTTACAAATACATAATGCTATTTATTTATGTTATTAATTAAAAATAACAATTTCGGATGTTTTTATTACTCATATGGTTTATTCCATATTCGTAATAAAAAATTATATTTAGTTCCTTGATATACAAATAATTACTTCTATATTTTCTATCGTTAAGGAATTAAAAATTATTTGGGAAGGTTCGAATTACATATTATACTTGAATGTCTATAAGGTATTTTAAGCATTTCTCAGTAAAAAAATAAGTTAAAGTATATTTTGTTATAATAAAAAAGATGTCCTTTTAATATTTTGTATCCTATAAAAGTTGTTTAGTTGGGAGATATGTGTAGAGCCTATCAGATTTTTTACTTTATAATTAAATTAAACCAATCGAAATAGTTGAGCGTATAAAATAAATTTGTAAATAATTTATAAGATTATAGAGTGATATTTTGGCCGCCTCCTAAATTTCCAGCAGGGAAATTGGAAGCTGCTCCTTAATAATTTAGCAGGTAAGGAACAAGTTGGCCCGCTGACAATTTTCTTGCCACATTAATTTACTGAACACGCTAACTACGTTTTCACGGCTTAGAAATAATGACTAGAATTGAAATATGGCCCATACAATACTTTTTAACACAAACAATAAATTTTATTGTGTCTTAAATATCTCGTAACATCATTAGGAATGAATTTATCTATCTCTTAGATGTTTCTTCTTCCTTTAAATCTCTCTCACTCCCCAACAATATAAGCTACTGTATTTGAATGATAAACATTCAAAAAATAATTGTGAAAATCACATTTAATTAACAAAGTATCTGCGAATGGTATTCGATTTTTTCCATATTAAGAGTAGCGTCCTACAGGAGTTCGTCAGCGTTTCTTACTGACAAAGGAAGCATCATTAATTACAAATATCAAGGGGCGCATTTGATGGTTTCACCGCTTGGCGGCGCTACCGTCGCTCATCGTGAAGAGGGTGTTGCACCCTTAAGCTACTCCAGTGGCGCCCGCGAAACGGGGCAACAAACAATACACACTTCATCTTCATCTTAATTAACACTGCGATTTTTGGGGTTGATATCTGATGTACCCCACACATAACCTTACCCTTAAGTAACTATTAAACAATATAAATAGTTAGTTACGATACTTTGACCTCCCTATACACGAGGCGTCTACTTTTTTTTTATAGGACATAAGAAATATAATCTTAAAATTTTCATTAGGCGATAGTTCGTTCCCTTTAATTTTTAGAACAAAAGTGTAAATATAAAAAATGCTCAGCAACAAAAACTGCACCAATTGATTTATGCAATACATTTTTTTTTTTCATGGGATAGATGTAAAATAAAATTTATAATACCATGGAAAACGAAACATAGGAACAAACAGTCGTATTGTTTGAGTTTAACAGAAAGCATTTGGAATAGTTTTTACTTGTTAATCACTTGTAAACATCATTTAAACGAGCCCGCTATTGCCTTTGAAAATGAATCTATACAAATTACTAATTGACAGCTGCATTGTAAAAATTTTACAAGTTAGTAAACAAGGTAAGCAATGCACGTTGCCACAGTAACTCAAACAATACGGTTATTTGTATGTTTTGTTTACCATGGCACTCTGGAAACAGCTAAAAATTATACAGTTTATTTTAGGTCTATCTCATGACACAAATGTATTACATCAATAAATTTAGGTTCATTTGGTGCAGCTTTTACTCTGAACCCATTTTGTATTGCCACTCTATAATTCATAGGGAACGGACTGTCGCCTAATGAAAATTTTAACATTGTATTTCCTATGTCTTACAAAAAAGTAGACAGCCGGTATGTGCGGAAAAAGCACTAACTATTGTCTCAAATATAATCCAAGTTTTATGAATCCTGCTTCGATATTAGCAATAAATTTAATTGCAAAAAGGTGGCTGCAGTGTAAATATGAGTGAGTTTAGTGTTTTTCGCTGTTATTAAATTCCTGCGCCGCAGCAGGAACACAAGCCCAGCAGGAGGGCAGAAGCAGAAAAGCTTCGAGATCGCGTGCACTGTAAATTATATCATAACGAATCTCGCTCGCCATCCAACACGACTTTCAACAACAATAAAACTACCAAGTCATACTTTTCTTTCCTTTAACAGGGCCTGGAAAATCCTGCGCTACGAGGAAATACGAAACGTTTTAGAATAGTTGGATTTTTTTAGATGTTAGATCTTAAATTCTGTTATTTCTAAGAATATTGGTCCTTCGAGCCGGATGTGAATTTGAATGTATTGGTTTCGAGGGAAAGGACAAGATGTTATTCCGAATCACTTTGTTTAAAAGTTTCATTATAAATATGATGAATTATAATTTTACACATACAACAATGATTTGAATATGATTATTTAACAATGACACAAAACAGATAGATGCATAGACTGATGCCAAACGAATGAATAGTAATGCTTATTTTACATAAAAACATGATTTCCTCATCCCCACAAAAACCCCAACTAGATGGTAGGAGGAATGGGGACGCCAAACAAACTGAAATAATAATAAATTTACAAAAATCACTAACATAAATATTTCATTTGGCCTATAGATATTTGAATCTGATGACAAAACAAAATATAGAAAAATGTTTTAAATACAAATTGTAGGTAATATTATTCTACATCTTGATTCTAATGAAATTTACCTCATTAATGTATTAAGATATGCCCAAAAACCCTGATAGGCCTTCAAATAATCTACCACTTACTGTTGATGAATTGTTTCTTAAATCTAATCAATTCGTAACATAAACATAATATCTCCCTTACATACAAGTATGTGAGGGAGGTAAAAAATGATTTAAATGTGGTGAATTAAGCAATTTTCTTTTGTATGATTTTAACTGGGCCAAATGATATGTTTCCGGACTTGTAATAGTTTAAGGGATAGGCTGTTCAGAAAAGGGATAACGGTGTTGACTGTGGGAATCGAACGGATGACCACATGATTCACAGTCCGATGCGTTACCACGGACAAATCTGCGCCGAAAGATTTCTAGCCTCGGAAAATATATCAAATACCAGTTGTCAATTTCTCTCTTTCTACAGACATCCACCCTCTGTTTGCAGAGCCCTCTACCGATATTTGCACTCGTCCAATTTGTATACCGGTAACCTAGTTTCCTTGAGAGTCTTCTTTTTGCGGAACACAGCAAATGGAACTTCTTTTCTAGCACAAAAACCTTCTCTGCCCTCTTCTCTACATGAACTTGATTACTTTCAAATAAAAACCAAGAGTTTGATTTAATTATCTGATAAATTAAACGATGGAGATAATAATTAATAAGAGATACACGCATTGCGTGAGCTGGTCAAGTTGGAGAAGTTTTGTTTCCTTTTGCAAGGTATACTTTTGACAGTCCACAACATTTAAATTTATCGAAATATCAATTTTTTTGTTAGTTAAAATGTGCTGAACACACAGCTTCAAACACATCTCAAATATTTTTTCTCGTTATTGAGTATTAACAACTATACATTTAACTCATTTCTACCCAGCACTGGCCGAAAATAGGGGTAGCAAATCTATAAATAATTAATTAATTTACAAAAGAAAAGTCTTCTTTAAGTGCTCTGAATCCAGAAGATTTTGCACCGCGTGCGGTAACTTATATCTTTCAGTAATTAAATTATGTATTACGCACACTTCGTACGCACTTATGCACGTACGGTGCAACAAAAAGAGGAAGAAGAATGCGATCAACTTAACTGCACTGCAGTGGAGACCGCTTAAACGTTGCAAGATTCAATTTATTTTACGTCAGACCGGTAGTATCATTTAATTATGGAGCATAACTAAAATTCCGAAGGTACGCCTTAAACATTCTTTCAGGAAAATTATACAGATTTAAAATTTACTGAAGTAAAGCGATGCATATGTAACTCAACGCTATTAAGATCAATTTATTTGACTTGGTAATAAAAATTATTTAACAAAAAATTGAACCGCGAAAAACTGAAAAGCGAAAAATAAAATACACCTTTTTACTTTTAATAACCAAGCTCCTAAACTAATGTAAATAGGTAACTAATTCTGAGTCAGCGCCAAACAATCAACGAACGCCTACCCAAAATGAATTACCTACTTATATTAATTTTAGGAGCTGGTTATTAAGACTAAGGTTCATTCCATTTTTGCTTTTCAGTTTTTAGTCGCGTCAATTTTTTGTTAAAAAGTTTTAATTTTTTTTGTGGCTACCTATTTTTCTACCCTTAAGAGTGGATTTTTTTAAAATAGGATAACCCAGTACAAAGTTATGCGTGGTAGAATCGGTTAACAGGTAAAAATTCAGTGGGTGAACAATAAATTATCCCCTATTTTACTACCATTAGTTGTAGAAGTTTCTAATTTAAATGGGACCGACTTCGAGGTATACCCTATTCAATAAAAAATTGAATCATGAAAATCGGACTACTTCGTGTTATTCGTCGGTTAAAAATGCTTCAAAGAGTAGAGTATTAATTTCTTTACTTTATAAATTATCAGCCGAATAATTTAATAAGGAAACTTTGTGAAAATGAAAAATCAGTAGTTTATTTATTAATATTGAATTCTTTAAACTTTGACCCGTGTCCAGTAATGATTGCCCTCATCAATCATCCCCGAAAAAGGTCATATTATCGATTGCTTATTGAAGAATTCACATTCCAGTTTTGTGCAGTTTTCCCTTAAAACAAATGTCACACAAAAACAAATTTATGCGCAATTGTTAGATTAAGGAATAAATAATGGCTGAAACTCTGAAAAACTAGCGACAGAACTTCGATGCATTTTAATTCGATTTCCATTTGATTCTTTTCAATTCAAACTAGAAGTAAATTTCAATTTTCTTGTTGACATCAACATGGAATGTCTTTTGTAATAATTAATTGATCTGCGACCTTTTACGGTACCTATTTACCTAATGACTTTCGATTATTCACAAACATAAATTGTTTTAAGTTTGTATGAAGAAAACGTAATTAATATTATTTTTACTTAACACACACGGCCTTTTAAATTAAGCTAATTAGACAGTGAAATATATTTCACTCTGTATTGCTTGTTCAATGTTTCAAGAGAATTGTAGTGATTAATTAATCTAATGTGATATGCATGTATTCTTTTGTTATTGCCCTCAGAGTTCGTAAAGAAAAATCTGTCGTGTGCACCACAATACCTCCCGCCACAGATTTCATATGAAACAATGCAGGAACACGGACCACTACAATTTCAAGAAACGCTCATCCCTTCAAAAAATTTACTTTTTAATTGTTACACATGTCAAAAAATGATATTTTTCAAACGTTGTTTTGTTTTTTTATAAAAAGCACAGCTTAGAAGATTTGAACGAAATTTTTTAACTATAATTTTCTTTAACGTCTTGTAATTCGTAAATGGGACAGTAAGAGAAAAATGTATCAATATGTAGATGTTGATAATAATATTTAAAACATTATTATAATAACAAAAATTGTTATTACACCGTAATTTACTGAGATATTTCACAATAACTTGATAGTAAACTACCACTTCCGGTTATTGGATTATCATACATAATATCCCAAGTGCATGTCAAATTATTGACAATTACATGCACGATGGATATTCGAAGGACTATTTCCCGATTAAAATTTAGATAAACGCTGTTTCTCTCATAAAAATAAAGCAAAATTTAAAAACTTCATTTAACAGCAAGTTAGAATCACATTGGTAATTTGCACTAGTGCAAAATTATCGTGTAATTCTACGTTGATTGGACGACATTCAGAAAGTGTCAGAATTCTGATTGGCTTAAATTTTATGAGGGAAATAGTCACCAAAAACTAATCAGCTCTTCTCAAGGGGATACAGTTGATAAATACAAAAAATGAAAATCTTATACAGACATCATCGAGAAACTAGTAAAATAGTATTGTAGGGACCCTAAAAACGTGCTCATCCACTGAAAACTCACTACAGAATTTTTAGAATGATTCCTATACCTCCCTTACAGGATGTGGAGGAAGATAAAAATGGTAACCAACACTGAGTACATTGTTAATTAACACATTATAATAATTGACAATATAATTGTGTGTTGAATGTATAGATATTTTAATACAGATTAGCAATAATATAATGAAGTTGGAACAATAAATTTGTTTGTTTATAGACTTGAAAGAAACCGCCGGCGAACATATAGATGCATTTGAGTCTCGGTGCAATTGCAAAGTGTAATAGTATGCTGTAGGTAAGTATTATTATGAGCATAAATAAACGATAATAAAGCCGCAATTTCACGGTTTATTAAGTACCGAGTTGTTTATTGATTCCAATTATCTGATCATTATAAGTATTACCATGTTAAACAGAAGACGATAAAATACTAGATAAACACTCGCAATAATTCATTGACTTCTTGTTAAAATATTCATTTCGGTCTGTCTCGCAATGCTTATTTTATCTCAAAGAGTTATTGGATGGTATTATAATGAAATATGCTGATGCTTCTAATTTTTATATGGAGTGTACTTGCATGTAGGTAGCTCATTATGCTCCACTTTAGATACTGATTAAAATTCTAGTAATTATTGTGATAAAAATAATGTACCATCATAAATTTTAAAATGATGTTCCTGTATATTCAGAGTAGTTCATACAGGCAATAAATAATACGAGGAAATATTTATTGTGGGATAGCTAAGATAATTGAATGTTAGTCGACGTCATTTTATTTTACCCAAGACATTTTTCTAGGGTGTTACAGGTTACAGGTTAACCACTTGTTCATAGGTAATATACCTATAGATATGGTGAGTTGTCAAAAAGACTATTTCCTAAATTTCAATAAAAATAAGCAAACGAATTGTTTAGATGTCAAAATGGTTTATACGTTGCCTAAGCACATCTGAAAATCGTCCAGAAACTGCTTGGTTTCCAGCCTAGGACAGCAAAAACTAAGGACTTTTCTAAGATTAGAGTAGACATCAACTGACTGTCAATTTTATGTGTTTGTTTTCTTTAGTGTTTGAGTGTTTGGAGGTTAGAGATCTCTGTCAATTGTAAGCTCGTAAAAGTGTAGTTTCTGGATTAGTGATACAAATAACTATTTTTCATGACCGGGAGAGTAACTAGATTTCTGTGATACTAAAATCATGACAGCCAATTTAATATCTACGGAAGATTTGTGCAATTTCTCTCCTGATATGAGGAAAAGTGCTCAAATAATGTGGAAAATGAATAAAATTAAACAAATCAAAGGTAACTATCATAAATTATATTACAATTCAAATAATTTTGAAATACTAAAAACCATCTTAAATATTGGGGTCGTGGGAAAAAATTATATACAGCGCAGGAAAGAAGTGTATTTTTCCCTTGTTTTATTGTATTCCTCGCGGGAAAAAATCATACACTTCTCTTGCTTAATGTATAATATACTAGTATAACAGTACCGAAAGAAATGTGAGTATTTTTCGATGGTCGAGGAGTATTCGGTGCGTATTTTCGTGTATTTGTAATATTTGAAGGAACAAGGATAATTAAAAAAGGATTCCGCAAACTTCAATTAACATTTAGTGGTATGAGATAGCAATTAGTTATTTTAATAACAGCGCATAATATTTCTTGACTATTTCCGGATGATGTATGTTGGTTTCCGCAACAATATTTACTTTTAAAATTATTCAAAGAACGAAAAGACAAATTAAATAACCATTAACATACATCTTCCTGTATTTAGCATAAATACGACATAAATCTAAAAAACACACTTCATAAAAACCAAATTAACATTCATCGTACACTCCGGTATCACATGAAAATGAAATCAGTCGCTGCAGAAGAAGCAAGATGCTCATGTCGAGACGATGCGTATAGATATTTCTAATCAAAACATGTTCTTGGTTCTTGCGCGACGCTACCGCGTAAACCTACCTCTTGCTGATAACCGGGAACGTATATGACATTGCAGAGATTTATTGCATCTTTCGTTGAGTCAAAACGAGAGATATTTATTGATTCTCAACTGATACATTCCATAAATTACTATTACCAATGGAACAACTGTACAGTTCGATACACTCCACAACAAAACCTTACAGACATTAATTTATCATTTTATATATAAGATTTTTGAATTTTGTGTTTGCCAAAACTTTATATTTATATATTTGGTCCTACATCTATTGTCTATAGTATTTATCAAAAGCCAATAGGCTAAAACCGACGCCAAAATCTGCACCATTTTGTAAACATATTATAAGACAATATTAAATACCTTGTATCTTGGCAATGTGATGGTCTATCAAACTGGATCTTCCACAGAAACCGTACGAACACTCACACAATCACTTTGTCATATTTACAACAATATACTCATCACACACCCCATGATAAATAAATAAAATTTGCACTAAAATATCACAAACACACTACAAACATTAGAAATGGCTAATGACTGGTCAAAACTATTGCCCGGGTATGCAATCCCCTTGCCTCTTGATTCCATTGTTTCTAGCAACTTTAACATGATTAATCAAGACAGCAGAGCGTCTGAAGTATTAAAATTTATTGAAATAATCAGCGCTTCTCAAACGGTGGTCACCTCAATTATTATTAAACATAAATATGTGTTAAAAATTACTGATTTAGTTATTAAACAACTTTTAATCCTTCCGTAAACAAAATAATTTACAATTGTCTATGCGTAAATGGGGTATATTTAATACTCCAGCTTTAAAAAAATTATATTTCTCGTTTTTTTGTTTTTGCCAATACAATTTTGGTTTTTAGGTAATTCTCAAGTTAATTTTTTACACAATAATCGTAAATTGCAAGTTTAACAAATAAAAACAATTAAATAAAATGTGGTTACAATTATTACCTCTCAATAAATGCTCTATAACTATGGACATTTTAAATAAGGAAATTAACAGATTAACCACGAGTGGGTATAATTTTGAGAAAAGTCACTAGTGATTAATTTTATATTTATAACAATAATAATAACACACAACACCTTGGTAACCACTTCGATTGATATTTTAATTTAAAAATATTTAAAGCATATGTCACTGTCAAATAATATTTCTTTAATAAATTTTGCATTTATTAAGAGATGTTGAATAAAACGTTATACTTCACACGTGGGCAAAGTGGAGTTACCCACTCGATAAAATTATCACACTCAGGCCTTTGGCTTCTTGTGCTAACATTTCTCTCGTGGTTAATTCTTTATTTTGCCCACTTGTATAGTAAATAACTATTATCAATAACATTAATACATTTATTAACCCGGATCAGTCACAATTCTTTCACAGTTACACAAACATTACACGGGGGCCTGAGAAACCCCAATAAAAGTAACACTACTTTCCCATAACCGGATGTAATTTTTCTAGGGATTCTAACTATGTGATATTTGTTTATTTGTTTATAGGAAGACATTAAACAGTTAATAACTATATATTTTATTCAAAACACAGCATTTTATCAAACATAACTCTTTTATTTTGGACTATGAAAGCAAACACATAGGAATTTTCATATTAAATTATAGAAACTGAATTTACTACGAGATAGCATCGCAGTTAAGCGAATGCTACTCATGAGGAAAATTAGATGAAAATCATGGGGTTTCTTAGACTGTAGTGTTAATATCATTGAATTTTACAGTATAAAATAAAGAAACAAAGAATTAAACAATAGTTTTCAATTCTCTGTAAAGGATTACGGCCAGTCCATTCAATTCCTAGTACCATACACCAACATTCCCACAAAAAGTAGTAAATAAAGCGTACAATTTACTGTGACTCGATTCACAGTTGGAGGCAATTACACCTCTGTGTCGTGTCTACACACACACTCACATACGCACATGCCAGGATGTCATTAGGAGCGTACAGATACAACTTGCGATTGTGGTGCACGTAATGCACTCCGTACATTACAAGCCACTGCTGTAGATTGCACGGAATACTGGATATTCTAGAGGTTAGGTCGGTATAATTGTCCGGGGGAATTATGGAAAATGATGCTGCAGATTTTTTATATCCATTGTTGTACTGTCATCAGAAAAGCATTAAATATATCTTAATATTCCTTCTCGGCATTTTCTGTCTTTCTAACGACCGTCATCAGCCCTTATCGTCCGATACTTCGCTTGTGTGCAGTCCACAGCACCGATGCAACCTGACAGCTGTACAATCAAATAATGATCCTGGCCATAATGACTGCAGCAGTGCAATGTTAACAGGTTCTATGTACACATTATACGTGATCTAGGATACCGTGGTTCGTCGTTATTCGATACCGGTAATTGTCAACCAGTAGCAAATACCAAACGGCAGGCGTGTACAGTCAATGCACCCAGTGAGCTTTGCAGAAGATGGAGAGTATTTTGCATTAGTATCTAATGTAGAATTGAAATGTGGATTATAGGGATTTCATTGCTACACTGTAAATTTTTACTTATGTTTAATATGTTTCTATAAACATAAACACATTTCGATAGGTAAAATCCCTAAAAAAAATTACATTCTGTCATGGGGAAGTAGTATATTTACCTCCCGCCATATCCTATATAGGAATCATACAAAAAATTCGGTAGTGAGTTTTCAGTGGATGACCACATTTTAGGATCCCTAGAATACAGTTTAATAGTTTCGCGATGATGTCTGTGTGTGTCTGTTTGTCAGTCTGTGTGGATCTCTGGAGTTACGGTTCCTCAAAAACTACTAAACTGAAAATTTTGATATTTGGTATATATTAATTGTATTCCCTTTGGAAGAGCTGATTAGTTTTTTATGATAATCCAATAACCGGAAGTGGTAGTTAACTTGAAGCCCTATCAAGTTATTATGAAATATCTAAGTAAATTATTGTTAAATGACAATTTTTGTTATTAGAATAATATTTCATATATTATTATCTACCATTATTGTTTGAAACATTTTTCTCTTACTGTCTCCATTTACGAATTACAACATGTCAAAGAAAATTATATTTTGACATTTTCGTTTAACTCTATTAACCCGTCCTTTTTGAAATAACAAAACAACGTTTGATAAATGCCTATTTTTGACATGAGTCATAAGTGAAAACTAAATTGTTTGAAGGGATAAGGGTTTCTTGATAGTGGTGGCCCGTGTTTCTGCCTCATTTGATAAGAAATCTATGGAATAAGACATTTATAATTCATAATGTTGTTTACTTGTAGTAATTTAAATAAAAAATCTCTTCATTTATTTCTGTAAAGTTTATTTTGCGTTGTGAATAAAACAATTTTGTATTTTTCTTGGGTATTTCTATGTAAAACAAATCGATTTAAATTAGCATGAAAGATAATCTTGATGACAAATACCCTACATGAAAATATCCAGTTGTTATGAAGGTATAATGATAGAATAATTTATGCAAAGCATTAAAAAGCTCGAGCTTTCTTTGTTGGATAAAAGTTTGTCTGAATAAAATATAGTCCACAATAAAACTTCACTTTTCAAGATACTTTAACCATTTGCATTAAATAATCAAAATAGGACAATCTAAAAGGTAAACAACCTACTAACTATAAAATTAAGAAAACAATCTTAATATAGATTAAATAATAACAGCACTCTAAGCAATTCGTTTTGCAGACGCAGATATATTATAATAATCAACGCAGATTAATCAAATATTAAACGGAGAATTTATCCACGGAGTTAAATATAACCATTCGGCTAAATTCTCCGCATTTTAGCACAAGATGGTGCCTTTTTCGTGGAGTCCCACACGCGATGAAACAGTAAATGAACATACTTACAGTTGACGCGTGTTAAAGATTTGGAAAACACGCAAAGTTAGTTTGACAGCATCGGTAAGTGCCAGCAGATTGATTCGAAGAAGTAGCAGCAACTTGTAAATGTTTATTTTAAGTTTTTACGCCGGTGTAATTGCGAGGTAAGTATGAGAGTAAATATTTACTGTTTGAACTAAAGTTTAATAGTTCTATGTGTACACTGTATTAAATTGTTTGAGGTACTAACACAAACAGAATAAATAATACAGATGAGACAAAGGGATTAATCATTTGTTTACCTAATGAAGAATTTTGTAATTTAAATAAAATAAATTCATTTCAAATCATTTTAAAATATGAACTTTGCCGGGTCAAACGTCCCTCAATATATAAATAGGGTTATTCACCTTAACTAATTAATGTGACTCTAATAAAATTAATGATTTTTCCTTTAATTAAAAAGTTTTATCCCTTGAAAGGTTCTTTATTATCGTGGAGAAAAATTAAAATATACTTTTTATCGGTTTCTAATTTTGTAGCACAATTTCAGATTTCAATTAGGATAAGATTAACAACATCTATAATTATTTTATATAATAATTATAATAGAGAGTATATTATCAAATTTATATCGTAATACTTATCTAGATAATTATATAGAATCTTTTTATCGTCTATCCATCAACTAAATACAATAGAAAATTATACATAGATAAAAAAGACATTGGCTGGTACCAAGAGCTATGTTTTTAGGTGTTTTAGTTTTTAGTTTTTAAACAAGGAAAGTAACAGATTACCCACTAGTGAGAATAATTTTGAGAAAAGTTACTAGTGAGTAATTTTCTATTTGTAGCAATAATAATAACACACAACACCTTGGTAACTACTTCGATTGACATTTTAATTTAGAAAATTTAAAGCATATGTCACTGTCAAATCATATTTCTTTAATAAATTTTGCATTTATTACGAGATGTTGGATAAAACGTTATACTTCACACGTGGGCAAAGTGGAATAACTCACTTGATAAAATTATTACACTCAGCCTTCGGCTTCGTGTGTTAAAATTTCTCTCGTGGGTAATTTCTTAATTTGCCCACTTGTAAAGTAAATAACTATTGTTGTTGCAACCTTTAAAGAATGGCGTGTTTTAATCTTGCGTTAACGGATTATGATGCAGGTATAAAAACAATTATTTTATAAAAAAATAAACTATTACTTCTATTCGGAGGTTAAATCATTTCTTAAAGCACCCAAAATAGAGCTTGTGGTACCTGCTATTTTTGTGTGTAAAGATTAAGGATGAGCCTAATTGAATGATTCTGACAGAAGTGAAATATTTGAGGATTGATTGTTGGTTGAAGTGTTTATATTTCTGCGGTATAATTCCGAAGCAGTGAGTGTCATTTGATGTACGTTTTGATTGAGTGAAGCAACAAAAACCTTAGATAAAAAAGAGAATATTTAGAAGGCATCCATCAGGTTGGAGTTCATGTAATAATGATATCATCATACAGCGGCCCGATAAAACTAATCCCAGGGCTTTGGCCAATGTCATTGACGTACGGCCGTCCGCTTTTTCCCCCAGAGCGAAGCAGGGAGTTTTTGTTCACTGGCTGCGGGATTGGTACCCCTGCGGCCCACCATCCACTCACAATAAAGTGACGTTACTTAGATCGCCGTCTTCTACGATCTTTTTTCTAATTTTTTTCTCTGCCAAGGCCACTGGATTCAGAGCCACTGCCCCCACATTGTAAATGAACTGAGAGATTCCAATAATAGCAGGAATTAATAAGGCGAAAGATAAAAGGGGAGGTAGCCGGAAAACTAGAGTGAATAGTATTCATGCGGAATAAGACTACTCTACACTACACTAGAAAAATTATATTCACCAACTCAGAACCATAGGAATACGATATTCAGTATCAAATATGTGATGGAGCAGCGATTTTTGCAAAATTGTATATGTTCGATTCAACTGCATCAAAACCTGAGCAAATATTTTAACACAATAATGAAACAATCCCTAATAATTAAGTAAAGTATGAGGATTCCAAATTTGTGCTCCGATTTAAAATATCTCAATTAGTTACAAAGATATAGGTTCCGAAAATTAGCCGATTTTGGTACCATTGCCATGTTATTCCTGCTAAATTTGATTGACCACAAAAAAATTATATTTCATAATTGTTTACAATAAAAATACACGCGTAAGATAATTAAAGTATGCTGAATACGTGCATTAAAACAGAGTTAAATTATCTCTTCTCGTTTATGAGTTACAGGGCTTCAAACATTTTTTGAGAATTTTTCTATAAATTTCTGCTTCATAAAATCCCTCATATCTCAGAAACCAGTGCTCGGATATCGCTAAAACTAAATTTTTGTAAGTTTTAGACTGAAAATAGGGGAATAGGGTATATAAATTAAAATTCTAAGACATGAAAATTTTTGGAAAAATTTCAATACTAACCCCTTGGCTTTTTGGCGATTTTGGGCCATTTTCAGAGTTTTTGCTCTAGCGACTCTCTCCGTGAAGCGATTTGAATGAAACTTTGCATACTTGTATAACTTTTTCCGTAGAATCGAATGGTGAGGTCGCCAATTTTGTATCATTTTTATTTTTTGAGTTATTGGGAAGAAATCACAAAATTTTGGAAATTTTCAAAAGCCGATATCTTGAAAACTATAAAAGGTATCGACTTGAATCCCTCAAAATTATAATCAGCATTGCAAATACTAGATTATAGGAGAATATAGTTTACTTTTGAAGGAAAAAAAATTTTGCTCCTGCTGACGGGTCAATTTTTCAGTTTTGATTTTCTAAATATTTTATACTGCACCTAGGTAGTGTAAAATATACTTTAATATATGTAAGAGACCACAGGGAATTCAAATTTGTGGAAAGATTTCAAATATCATTTATAGTTTTGAAGATATCGCCACTTGAATCTGAAGTTTTGTCAAAATTAACAATTGTCTAACCATTTTTCAATCATATATCAATAAAATAATTATTACACAAGAAATACCTACAAAATAATTGTATTTATATAAAGAAACTGCAAGGAATCCAAATATTAAAACAGAATTAAATTATCTCAATTCGTTTTCAAGATAGCACAGCTCAAAATTGACAAAAATAATTCTGCGAAAATATCACGATTATTATGATTCTATTTTTATTTTCTACTTTAAAAGCATTTTAAACGGAGAGTATACAGTTTCGTGATTTGTTTGTACTAAAACATGTGTGCAAAATGTTGATATAAATTTAGTATAAAAGTGAAACAGAGTTCCTTTTAAAAATAAATATTTATGACAAATATTTTCGACGCCTAACAAAAGAAACTTGCTTATTTTAGACTAAAGAACATATTGACATTTTTTGTCAACACGAATCCATTATTATCAATTTGCTCGGAACAACAGTATTAAAGTTTTTTTTTTTTCTATTTTAGGGTACTTTGAATAAACCGTTGCAGTGAATAGAGATTTATAAAAGATCATTATTTTGTATATTTACCCATATATTTATAAGCTTGTGAAAATGAATGAATAATAAATTATGAGAACTACGAATATTCAATTTTTATGTCGCATGTATGAATATGTATGAGGGAGCTTCAAGGCAGCAATTATTGGTGTTAAAAATATTAATTAATACCTCACAAATTACTTATGATTCTCCGAAAGTTTTTTACTACTTAAACTTTTTGTTTGCGAACAGCAGCAAGAGACGGAAATAAAGAAAAAGAAATGTTATTACTTGAGAACACGTTTTTAGTTATAGGTCTTCAACTTCGCAAAAGAAACATGATAAATCTTCCCATAAACATAAACAACCGTTCAATAATATCTTCTCCATTTCACTTTGGCTTTTGTTACATTTATCTCTCGCGCAGAAGGTAGTTTATCATTTTAAAAGTTGTTCCCTACTTTCAAAGGGAGAGAACTCTTGCTGGGTTAATTCATTAAACGGGGAGGAATCTTAGAAACTTCAAGAACTCATCTGCTGAAATGCTCCAACACTCGCCGTGTTTAAATTTTTCTCTAAAACTGTTATCAGTAATAACATTATTCTTGGACAACCAGATGACCTGTGCCAGTCCCGATTTGAAACAAAATGTACCGCGTCACCTTTGGGGGGAGAAAATCCACAAGCCATTATTGAAATTTGTTTATAATTATCAGTCAAATAGGTACTCATCGAACGCCGAACGCTAGACCTGAAATTCTAATAGTGTATTGGGCAATTGGTGTCCGACGTTTTCGGTCTGCCGTTTGCGCTGTCCAAATTTATTACATAGTTTATGTAAGAGAAGTCAATTTTACTGTCACTAATCCGTCGTCACAAAAAATATTTGGTTTTGTTTTGATGAAAGTAGGTAATTAAAATGTGTCTTCCTATTCTTTATTATTATTTTCATAAATTTTATAATAAGGTCAAACAAAATAACTAATTTTTTAAAACGTTAGTTCAGCATATTATATTTTTTAATATGTCCGGATTTTGCGATATCTATAGCTGGAGTGAATTCTCTAAAATTAGTGTTTTCCAAATAACAAAAACAAAAAAGAAACAGCAATCTTCTTCAATGCGTCAACCTGCGCTCAATTCCATTTTACAACATATTTTAGTGGAACCTTCAAAATCTGAACCTATAACATTTTCCAATACTTCGTCGAATCCACGGTCCACATCCCCATCTCGCCGGACATTGACACCGCGGGACGACGCTCACCCGACGTTGTTCTCGACGCTGGCGTCCAATGCGCGCACCCCCCCAGCCCCCACCCGCCCACCCAAAACTATTCAAAATTTATTTATTTATAATGTACAGGCAGCAGTTACATGTATGTGTATTTGTTGACAACTTAGTGGTTATAGCAAAGAGTGAAGAACAAATGCAATTGAATTTAAATATATGGAATGAATAGATTGAAAATTATGGTAGTGGGAAACGAACAACAAAACGATAATAGAAAATGATGGTGAACAGGACATTGACATAAATATAATCTCATGCAATGAAATGCAGCTTTATAGGGAAAACAGGAATCAGGACGAAAACAAAAGTAACAGCATATAACACTACATACATTGACGTACGGTTGCGAGTCATGGATACTGTCTCAAGGAATATAAGAAAAGTGCAAGGAGTAACAATGTTGGACAGAATAAGAAACGAAATAAAAACAAAACAATAATTGCAATAGACTCTTTATAATCAAGACAGCTAGCATTAGTTAGGCCATATGATAAGAATGAATTACTCGGGACCGGTGCAGTAAATTTGAATGACTACGAAAAAAAAAAGAGGGATCGTGGAGGACCAAATGACACCTGGTGTACCATCATCAACAAAACCCTAAAGAAGAGGAACGTTGTATCTATTATTACAGAACCATAGAAATTTTATGTTATTTTTTATCTGTTATAAAATGTCGATAAATATAAAGTGTTGGTGTTTGAGAAGAATGATTTGGTTACTGATTGCAATGAGATATAGGAACAATATAATGAATTTATCTATTTGGGTAGTATTTTTCGAGGGATCGACGTATTGACGAGGAGATTACAAGGCGGGTTTCTGCAACGTACAAGATATTAGATGCTCTGGGTACATTTGATCGAAATGTGAATGTATCTAGAGATGCTCGATTGAGTATTTATAATAATTTGTAAATCTATACATTGTTGTTGGGTGTGAATGAAGAAGCATGAACGAGGTATAACTGCTGGGAAAATGAGGTATTTCAGAGGAGAATGATCGTGTCCAAAATACATAGTGGATTGGCCATCTCGAAAGGTTGGTAAAAGTAATATACGCGGGTGAGATTGAGGGTTAATGATTGCGTGGACGCCCGAGGAATAAGTGGTATGGTATGATTGATGGTTTGTTGCATGAACGAATGATTCCGAGGCGAAAATGGTAATGAAAAAGAAGCGATGATCGACAGATGAGGAATTATGGGAAGAATCAAAAAATTATTTACTGCTAGTCCCTTTTTTGAAAGTGGTGATGTTTGGAGGAGATTAATTGTTGGTTGATTTGTGCTACCCCACTGTGTGGGTTACATCGTGACGTCATGTATGTATGTATGTAGATAAATAAAAAAATATTGGTACAAAACTGAGCAGTCCAATATGTAATAGTTTAGAATTAAGTTGAAGGAAAGAAGTAAAGTGAAGAGAAGAGCATCTCCGTGTCCGGCGCTCGACCTCCTGGTGGATCAATACGGCATCGGCGCCGTCGCTGCCGGCGTCAAATGAGATGCGAACAGCGCCACTTCGCGCTCTTTTGTTTCTGAACCACGGGGAGGGGTAAGTGTTTGTTTCACAGCCGCCTCATTTCAACTTGAAAAACCTCAACAAAAAACGTGACACTAATGAAGTTTATTTATTTTGTCCTCTTGTTTGTTGTCTCCTCGAGATCTTCAAGACTTTTTCACTCTTTGGAACTTAAAATGATTACTTTCAATTTAGAGGAAAATGCGAAATTAATTTCACATAGAATCACCACGAAATCTGCCCAGCAAATGAACATATGTTACGGAGTTTATTTTACGTTTAATTGCATCATTTTAAAAGGCTTTGCCTCATTGACAGAAAGTTAATAAACGTACGTTTGTTGAATAAGAATTCCATCAATCTAGTTAGATATCTCGGAAAGGAAAACGATAAAAACTGCCTGTCCAGTTTGTATTTAATGTTGATTAACAAGAAATTTTCATTTTATGTCTCTTAAGGTTTCTGCAACTTTTTATTGCAGAAACTAGCGATGTTATATTGATTTATTATGGATTATACTGTAAACATGTTTCTAAGAATTATTAAGTAAATTTCAGATGTCATCCCAGTCGTCAGAATTACCTGTAAATCATGTTTATATGCAGATAAAATCAGATATGAAAAATATTTCTCTAGTCGTGTTTTGATAACTGTGTACTTTAATAGTTTCATATATCATCATACTTGTGAATTTATGACTTATTTTATCACTCCTGATGTTAAATTGTAATTTATTAATTGTTAAAACGGGATTAGAGAATTTAATGCGGCGGAATTGAATTTAATTCCACCAGGATTCATATCTTAACTGTTAATAGTTCTCCAGAGCAAATGCTATCTGATGCAGCCAAATATAATAATTCGAAAACTTAAGGAATTACTTAATGATCCATCTAACAAACGGTACAATCTCCTTGACGCGGTATTAAATCAAGTTATCGGAAATATATTAAATTTATTCAACTATTAATTGACAAGAAATAGTCGGCTTGTAGTTCTCCATTTGTTTCTTTTGCGTTTTTATCTTGTATCGCTCGCATAGCTAATCTTTTCTTTTATAGCGATAAATTAATCTTATTGAGAACAGTAATGATGTTATCCGAATGGAAAAAATAATTACCTGGTAGGACTATTGTGCTACAACTACAAGAGACGCTCAGTTTGGCAGATCTCGGATATTTTAAGAACCTTTTGCTTATTAGACAAGACAGGTTTTCAAAATAATAATCAACATAATTAGAAGAGACTAGTAATTAATAATTAGCTGTACCCGGCGACACTTCCTTTTAAAACTAATATAATTTGAATTATTTTAAGTACATTCTAAAATTGTAGTGCTATACATTTTGAACCTCCTCCGTACACAGTAAAAAATTTATAGTCACAAAAAACAAAATTTTTAGTCAGACAATCCACCGTTAATTTTTGTTCATTTAAAAAGTTTCAAATCTGTTACTAAGTTACAAATTATTTTTGAGTACTTCGACACTAAATATATTTGTGAATATAGTACCTAATTATTAACATTTATTTTTATGTGTTTTTGACTAAATGTTTTAATAATTTAATTGAAGCAGAACAATAAATCATTGTTATTATAACAAATTAAGTTGTCACACAGGATATGAACTTTCTTTAACAATTTTAAATTGATAAATTAGCTAAATATATTTATTATTATTACGAGTCTATTTGTTAAATAAAAACAACAATTTTTCTTGTAAAAAATTCAGAATTGACAAAATTTTAATTTAACAAATAGTCATATTAACTAAAAATACTTAACCGTAAAATTAACAAAACGTAAATCAATTTTTTACTTAGCCTTAGAATTTTACAATTTATTTCATTATATATCTTTTTTTTTGCCTAGCCACTGCAGCCAACATAATATTAACAGCCCCCTCCGCAATAACTTAATATGATAAGATATCCCTGCAAAAAACTCCAGGGTGGCCACACGAGAATGCAAATTACTAAAAGAACCAAACACAGTACAGTGATAAAATTTACATTTAAATGAAATTTCAGTGAGTAAGAGAATAAAATACATACGTAGGTATTACTGCACGCAATGTGCTCAATTTATGTTAAGTATTTGACGCCCCTCAAGCCGGTCCTGAACGGCTAATAGCCGAGTAAGACCACCTATTTATGATTAGATATTTTAATTTTATTGGACGCTAATATGAATAGTTAATTCTACAAATGGAAAACTGTTCTGATGCTTGATATTTATTCGATTATAAATAGACGTAATATGTGGTTGAACACTTCGTCCTTTCAAGCAATTTAAAATCACCTGCGTATAGCTAAAATATCTATGCAAAAATGCAATTAATATACAGACCTATAACATTTAATTAAAGAAAATGTAAATATTTTAGTAGAGAACTAATCCACAGATAGCAATCATTGATTAACTCTCAAGATTATAATTAAAATTCCTCATTCGTTAATTAATCTGATTTTGAAGTTAACCAAATTTACTGCTACAAATTTGATAATTACTCAGACTCATTTCAAACTTTCTTTTTACTTTCTTATACGCAGAGCAATCATGAAAAAATCACATTTTCACTATTTTTTAATAACGTCTGTGTGGATAAATGGATGTGTATTCATATGTTTTATAACCTACGAACAAAAAAAGCTACTTCATATTTATGAGTTTCATGATAATGTGAAGAACTGAATTGCTTTTGGTAACAATTGAAAACCTGAACTGGAAGTTTATTTGATATACAATTTCAGAAATTGTAGTAAATTATAAAGACTTTTGGATTAAGTTCTGTACAAATATTTTATTTAAACGTTTCGAAATATTCTACATAATTCTTCATCAGGAAAACAAACGAATAACATAAACATGAAAAATTATATAAATAAAAGTTTCAAATAAAAGATGTTAGTAATATTATTTGAAAATTAAATAATTTTTTTTCAGTTTTCTTGTACAGAGAAAAACTAATTATATATTTAATTCTGGACAGTCACACTTATTTCGCAGTTACACAAACGTCACACTGGGGTATGGGAAACCTCAAGGAAAGAAAAACTGCTTTCCCATAAATGGATGTAATTTTTCCTCAGATTTTACCTATGGAATGTTTAATTATAGCACAATATATTGTACAACAAGCATGAAACGGAAATTCCATGCGACTTATAGACTATTATTTTTCTTCGACCACGATATTAGTTCCTAATTAATTTAATTTTAATAATATATTTGTCCCGCTTTCTCCATTGTAATATTTGACAATTCTAAATAAATATCCTAGCAATAGCACCTGTACTAAAATGAAATGACCTGTATTGAAATACTCACAAAACAAATTCATTTCTCACAATGCTTGCAATGTACCTCATATCCCTAGCAACAACAAACATACAATGAGCTGATTTCTAAGTGGTCGTAGAAAAAGACATTGAAACATAATAATAAACTTTCTGGTAGCTTGTGGAAAATCGTAGAATTTCCTAGACCTCACTGTGATGATCCAGGCTAAATAAATAACTTATACTTACATGTATAAGAAAGTAGTGTGGTTTCCACGCCAGATTTTTAATGCGCAGATAATATTTTAAAGAAATGTGAAATATGTACCTACTTATAATACTGATAATAATTCAAATATAAATTCCGTTCACCCAGATATCTCTTCGCCCACCGAATTTAAATTAGCTCCCAATTCGGATCAGGACGTCCCTATCGATAGCTAGGGGTGAGGATTGTCATCCCTCGGGAACATGTCCGTGTCGTGATATTCGGGTCGCAGCCCGACAGCTTGTTATAACGTATGGACAAGAATTTGAATATGTCGCTATGATTTGATTTGGGGATGTTACAGTTGTTAGGTTGCAATCCTGCTGCTGATGTGGGTCACATATGGCGATAATTGCGTATTTATTACGGGGAGGAATTCAATTAAGCTTAAAATTTTTATTATGTGGTGAAAAATTTTAGTAGTTCCATAAACAAATGTAGGTTTTAATTTTGTTTTAGTCATAAAGCAAGAATTTTAACTGCGTTTATATGAAAAATCAGCGAGCAGTGTTTACCTGGCTACAAAGTTACTAAAAGCTACTTAAAAGTGGTCATAAAGTAGATTAAAAGCTTCTTAATTTAAAAGTTTATTTGGGCAGTTAAAGAGGCAGTAAAATATTTAATTATAGCAACACATTTTTTATGTTTTCCTTCTTTTAAATATTATTAATATAATTATACGGTTTAATTTTATGAAATGTGTTTTAATAATAAGAAATAAAAAAGTGTACGCCTTTTTAAACCATTTTGATTATAATAGCGCTTTTGACAGCTAATATTTTATACGTATAATTAAAATAGTGCTTCGCACAGCAAAAAATAAATTTAATTCGGGATTAGGATGATTTATTCATTTGATTAATACAGTGATAGATTGCTTCTTCATTCTTATATAATCTTCTTAAAATAAAGACCGATTTTAACTCATCAGCCGCTTTTGTTCTTAAATAAAAAATAAAAATACCGTTCCAAATTTTCTATTTCAAGTATTTTAAATAGCACTAAAAATTGTAGTAGCACATAAAATACGTCGGGATCATAAAAAATATATCAGTTTTCAAATGTTTAATGATGCTTTTTGCATCAGGTCGCCTAAGAGGAAAATATCGCAGAATTTGATAAAACAATCAACTACAACTAAGATATAGGGTCGCGATATTTTGGAATATCCACCTATTTGGCCCGTCGGAACCTTCTGTTCAAGTATATTACTGGGATTGTCATCATTAGTATACTTACAATATTTTAATAAAATTAAATATCTATTGCAGTAGGTATGTTAGCAGTCAGTCCAACCAATTAGGTATTTAAAAGAATAAATCCTATTACCTTGGGTATTTCAAAAATTATAGATATTTTCACAAACCTTATCTCAACTTTTTCTCTATTAAAAGTTAGGGCCTGGACACCAATTAGATTTTAAAAATAAATGAAATCAATCTCAATTATAATATTGCCAGTTAATGTAAGAAGACCGTGAACTAACAAATTATTCTTGTAGAGAAAACCGCAGTGGAAGAATCATGTTAAAATATACAACATAATATTATAAAGTCAGTTTTATGAAGACTGTAAATCATATCTTAAAGATATATACATGCAGCTGGCGCTTACACGAATACGAAAGCACATATCCTTTAAAATAAATCTTAATACAAATATAAAATTTTTCATAAAATGAAATTGCGTGTACGGACGACTGCAACTCTTTTATTAAATTCAAATATCGTACCTACGACATATTGAACTCCAAGTCCTATCTCTCCTACAAATATGGACTTAGTTCTAAATTTAACCTACATTATTTTCTACTATCGTATGTATATGCACTGAATATTGCACAGACCAAAGATTTTCAAACAGACAATAATTATGATAGTCATCATTCACGACGATGAAGCAGCGTCACGAGCAGTAGGCGAGTGAATAATGACTATAATCCTGAATATAATACTGAATATTTTGTACTTTAGTAAATGATCGAAATTGGTTGACAACACACGTCGAAAAACGACATCAATGGCAACTGACTAGGCGGCTGTTTCTTGTGAATTTTGGATTTCTGGTTCTGTGATTGGTCGAGAAGAGTGAATTATGAATCATAATTCATCGATAAATTTAAATAATGGGGATATATTTATACAGGAGTACCATAATCCTGAATATATTACTGTACTTTCTCTACTCCTGTAAATTCGTAAAGAACATTCAGCACTTTTGAAAATGATCGAAATTGGTTGAAAACATCAAAATACACAATGACAACTGATTACACTGTCAACTGTCAGACGGTCGTAGAAAGGTTGATCCAAATCACGGTTTTAAAATAAACAGAAATAATTGATTTCTGGTTCTGTGATTGGGCGGGAAGAGTGTAGTAAATTATGACTAGTATAATCGAAAAAGTGAAATACTGGGGATATATTTAGATAGGAGTAAAAGGACAATTTTTGTATCCTTGTAGCTCCTCCACTGTTAATATCTTTAAAGGTTGTTCCACTGCGAGATCTGCCTAAAGAGTGCCACCCTCAAACGTGGTAAATGCATTTATTTATAAAATATACAAATTATAAAATGAAATTTTGAAATTCTGTCTTTTCTATTTGCATATGTAAATCTCTCTCGTATTGGGTTGTGTTTCGTGCTGTATGGCACATCATGTGTACGTGATTCAATCAATCGTGCTTCATGCATGCTGCAGAAACTTGATTCTCAGCCTAATTATGTTATTATGTTGTCATAAGTAACGATTTTGGAAATCTTTTATTCACCATATATGCAGTGTTAATTAAAAGAATGAAACGTGTTTTTGGACCATAGCCGGCGATAGCGAAAAGTCATCAGGGAATCATGTAAACAAATGAATTTACAATTATCTGGAGTGATCAACACATAGCCTCCCGCTTAAACAACTTAAACTATACAAAATAGAAGAAAAAATGTTACATATATGTACGGGAAATAAAAATGCCATTACCCCTATACGATGTAAAAATACGTGGAGGAAAAATCATAGGGGCTTTTTAATGACGGCTGTATGAAACACGATTGGTTAAATTCAATACATCGTCCTTGAACCATAATTAGTATAATCCCCCAGGATAGAGACTCAGCAGACTGAACGGAAATTGAAATTCACTTGTTCGAATCGAAGCACAGAATCTATATCGACATTTATTTATGGCCTGGCTAAACACTACTTAAATAATCCAACAGATTAGCTCTGAATCCATATCAGATGTTCAACAGATCACAATACATTTTCTTGAAATTTAAACTGTACGTCCATGTATCGGAATCCTTCTTACACTGTAAATAATAAGTATTTCACCATCGTTTCATTAAGATTTTATATTGAAATATCAAGTGATTAATAATCTTCATAAATAATAATATGAAAGTATCAAATTACAGCGATAAATGGACAGCCTGCTACCTGCTGAATAATTATTAGCATGTCTTTATGAATACCAGAAGTTGGTGAAGTTAATTTTAATATGTATCAAATCGAACAAGAAATTAGTCCATACTGAGACTTTTAGAATAACTTGAAAAATTGTTCAGATCCTACAAAGGGAAAATTGTTGTTCTGAATTTATTTGTATCTGAAATTCTGTTATTTTAAAGAATATTTTTAGGAAAAATAACAACTGAAATAATGAGAAATTAACAAAAATTATTAACATAAAGATTTCATTTGGCCCAAAGGTATTGGCTGGTACCACGAACACAGTTTTTGAATGACAACAAAATATAGAAAATTTCATTTTAAGATTTTCGCAAAAATCCTGATAGACCTTCAAATAATCTACCACTTACTGTTGATGAATTGTTCCCAAAATCTAATCAATTTATAACAATCATAATACCTTCCTTGCATATATGTATGTGCGGGAGGTAAAAATGATAGAATTTAAGAAATAAATATGGTGAATTAAACAATTTTCCTTTCTAGGATTTCAACTGGGCCAAAGGATATGATTCTGGGCTTGTATAAGGTGTTTTAATATAAATGGAACAGTTAGGGAAATATTCGTTGGAGAAGAGATGAAAACAGCAAAAATAATTTGCACAACAAACATTTTATCTGCAATTCCAAATACGCGTTTGCTACTAACCCAAATGATAATTACAAAAACGTGAAAAAGGTCAGAGCACGCGACTAGAATAACAACTCAACTAAGTTTTCTTTTTAAAAGTTACAAAATTATTGTTACTTATTTGTAGTTTTAAAAGTTTTCAATAATTTATTTACCTATACGTGTAGTTTAAAAATCTTCCATCAATTTATAAGAAAACTTTCTTAACTTCTAAACTTGGTAAAACTCTAATAAATAATACAGGAGGAAACTAGAAGATGCAACTTTTCCAAGAGATTTTTCAGCAATGAAATTATATTTTTGTTACCCTGCATTTATCAGCATTAATTTACAAATTTAAGGGATGGTGAATTCGTCTAGTAGAATCATGTGATGTTATACATAGACCTAAAGAAGAATTCAAATAAGTTTAATGACTTCTTGAGCATTCTTTATCTTTTGCTGGTCATGCTAGGCTGCAGGACGGATAACAGCGCTTCTAGCAGCGATCTTACGGTACGCGGACGGCTAACGTAACCTAAACAATACATATTTGGAAGTGAACATAAAAAGATAAGCTTATTTGAAAGTTGTAGTGGTTATCTCTCATTGCGACTAAATCTAGCTTATCTCCTTCGATCTCTTCCACATTAGGATAAGGAAACCTGCGTTTAACAGATAAATCATGTTCATGTTCAACTTTTAAAACAAAACACTGTCTGCGTTATGTTTTTTATTTGTTTTTCTGTCTAGAAATCAAACACTAACTAGGAGGTTTTGTTTTTAATGACAGTTATGTTTGATGCGGAGATAAATCATTTTTGGTAAAAAAGGACAAGAATTTGTTTTGTAATTTTATATTTTTCAATGTTCTGTTCGTTGAAACATAAGGCAGGATCGATGTTAGTGAAAGATACTTAATTTACATGTGGTAATTATATTAATTTTCTCTTTAACTGTCTGTCAGACATTGGCATTATGAAAAATATCCTTTTAAAGATAATTATCTACATTTGCAACACTTTGTAAATTCATAATTAAATACTACACGAAGCAAGAAACGTGTATGTTTATTTCCCACGGGCTATTTACAACTAAACGCTTTTACTGCAGCTCTGCCATTGCAGCTCCTGAATTAAATGGATAATCCTCAAAATCAATCATGTCCAACATTATCTTTGAAGTCTAGCAAAAGATCAGTTCGTCCTCATACGTACAAACGAATCGTTGTCACGCAAGGATTGCGTTTGGCACAGTATTAGATTTCGGTTAGTTTCCGATGAAACTAGACCGGAAGTAGTCGGTATTAAGCGGTAATTTGTTAGCTAAACACGCACGTAAACTCACAAGATGTTTGCTTGTGTTTTGTTGACTTTTACGACATCCAATCAGCAGTATTCAAGACTCATAGTAAATTTACAATACTTTTGGATTAATTCATTCACATAAAGAATTTTTCTACTCCTGTGTAAACATATCCCCATTATTTTAATCTTTTTCGATTCACGACAGTGAATTATGGATTCATAATTCACTCTTCTCGGCCAATCAGAGAACCAGAAACCAATTCATGTTTATTTTAAAGCCGTGATGTGGATCACCAAGCTACGACCATCCGACAGTTGACAATGTATTTAGTTGTCATTGTGTATTTTTATGTTGATGTTTTTCAATGAATTTCTATCATTTTCAAAAGTTAATTCCAAATTTACATGAGTAGAAAGAGTACAGTATTATATTCGGGATTATGGCCATTATTCCTCATACTATTACTATTAGATAATTCTTTGAAAGTTTGAATAATTCGAAACTGAATTTTTAGTTTACTAAAACTCCTGCGGTGTTTACAAACTGTTGCTTGGGAACAGCAGGAATCGTGCAGGATTGCGATGTTCAATTGTTTAACCACTTGTCGCCAACGCCAACCGCGACGTGATAAAATGCACGCCAACTTTGATTTAGATTCTCTAACGTTTTTAAATTTTTTAATTGAAATAATTTAGTAGCAATATTTATTATAGATAATAACTAGCTATTATAGAGGAATTCCCATTTCTTTTTTGAAATAAATAAAATATGATTATTTTAAATAATTATACCTCAACAAAAATTAGCATTTAATAAATAATAATCTAGTCTATTATCGATGATGGCATGTCATAATTAAATAATAAGCGTACACAAAAAAATCGCGGACCTCAAATTAGTAGAAAGCAATTTCGCAGAACTACTCACAATAAATAATAGACACGTTTCATCATTAATAATAGCAGACTTCAAGTACCTAATAATTTGATGTGGCCACCACATAACCTCCCGCAAAAACCGTTACAGACAAAGACTCATATAAGAAGCTATAGAAATCTACGGATAATCAGAATGAAGGATACGAGTTGAACAAAACATTTATTTATAAATCATAATTTGTTGTAACATTTACTTGTTTATGTTACTCATTTGTTTTCCTGCTGAAGAATTATAAATAGTATATTGTATAACTAGTGCTAAAAGATGGACATTGCACACGAGTGAAACTATATAAAATTTACATAAAAATATATTAAAACAAATTATGTTAATTGCTATCAGAATTCACCAAAAATTATGTTCAAATCTGATAAATCAGGGTCCAATCTTCTTAATCCGTGTAAATTTATCAAATTATCTGCAACTGTCAAACTTTGAAATACAAATTTTTAGGTTAGTTCGCTCAGTTATTGCAGCTTGTGATAAAATCATATCACACAGTTGCGGACGTATTTGGTTGGCTAACAAGCTTTCATATCACACAGCTTTGCTAGTGATATGCAATGACCAACTTTCAGTAATAGTTTAGCGTGTGAATTTATGTACTTTTCGTAGTGGTTGTCGGAAAATATTTTTTACAAACTTAATATAAAAGTTTTTTATACAATTAAAACTAGTACGAAGTTTCCATCTTCCAAGTGTAGCATATAGTGTAGCGGAGTCTTTATACAAGACAGGAGCTACTACCATGCTTGGAAACCTGCGGCATATCATCAACAGATCTAAGTTGGCGCCAGAACAAGTCAGATGAACATTTGCATCCGTGAGTTGTTTCTTGGACCACATAGAATTCGGACAAAAAAAAAGAACAAGCTGAATTAGAGATTGCAAGTCCTAATATGATTGTACCACGTATCTATCAATCAATCAGTCGGATAATCTAGAGACTGGAGTAGCTAACGCCCTCTAGTTCAACGTACCAGAAACCGATTTCTTTTAGTCTTAGTCACGAAGTGACATTTAAGAAGTGAACCGTTGTAATGATGAATTAAATAAGGATTATTTCGACTGAAAACTGACAAATTTAATTGTAAACAAGCGGAATGTACGTTTGTAGGACTCTATAATCCTTGGTCCCGGCGGGAGTGCCATGGACTTCAAACAGGACTAGGGGGTGTGGGTGGAAAACAGGGATCCCAAAACAGTTTCATCAAGAAAAATTACAAAAACATCTCCGATATAATGGCTCCAAAATGTAAGAAATTTTTATGGCAATCTTATGTAATTACACCCTTCAGTAGAATAAAGAACGAGGATTTCAATTTTTTTCTCCGATTTGAATTATCTTCAACGGTTTCCAAGATATAGATTCCCAAAGTTACCCAAATTTCAATTTTATTCATATTTTGTCCACCAACTTTGGATGACTATAAAATTTTCTTTTTTCAATAGTTCATCATAAAACTACACACATTAGATAACTAAAGTGTGCTGAAAACGCTCGTGAAATCAGATTTGAAATATCTCATTTCGTTTTTGAGATATGAGCAATTGTACATTTTTAGAGCACAGTAACCCACAATTTCTGATTTATAAAATCGCTCAATCTCAAAAACTAAGGCTCGGATATCGCTCAAACCAAATTTTTTTGAAGTTTCAGGTCCAAAATAGAGGATTAGGGTATATAAATCAATATTCTAAGAGATGAAAATTTTTAGCAAAAATTCAATACTAACCCCTTGGCTTTTTACAGATTTTGGCCCATTTTCAGACTTTTTGCTCTAGCGCTTCTCTCCATAACCCGATTTTAATGAAACTTTGCATACTTATATAACTTTTTCCGTAGAATCGAATGGTGTAGGTTCCAGTTTTCTAACTATTTTATTTTTCGAGTTATTGGGAAAATATGATAAATTTTTAGCAATTTTCAAAACTCGATATCTTTTAAACTATATGAGATAGCGACCTGAATCCTTCAAAATTATAATCAGCATGTCAAATACTATAATATAAGAGAAAATAGTTATGTTCTGAAGAAAAAAAAATTTTAGCACCTGTAGCTAGGACCATTTTTCAGTTTTGATTTTCTAAATATTTTATTTTGCTTCAAATTTGTATAAAATATACTTTAATATACGTAAAAGACCTCGGGGATTTCAAATTTTTTGAGAGATATCAAATATCTCTTCTAGTTTCCAAGATTTCTTCATTTGAATCTGATTCTTTTTTTAAAATGAACAATTGTTGGATCATTTTTCAATCATATCTCAACAAAATAATTATCACACAAGAAAATATCTATCAAATACTTGTATTTATATAAATAAACTATGAGGAATCTAATTTTAAGAAGGAAATTAAATTATCTTATTAGTTTTTGAGTTAGCGCCCTTTAAAGTAGAACAAAAATTTTAGGGTGAAATATGTATTACGCTATATACTTTGAAGATAGAGGAGAAAAGTTTTGAAATCTCTGGTGGATAAGATCAATGAAAGGATGCTACTTGCTCCAGAGAACAACTAGAAAGAGAGAAAGAAATAAAACTAGTAGTATTTGCGCAAAGCGTGTCCCATTTTAAGAAAAGTGGTTGCAGAGATTTTACTGTTTCACTTTTAATTAAAACTTTAACTCAAGCAACTACAATTGTAACTAATTATTTTGATGGGGCTGCAGTATAAACAGAAAAACACGTAGTGTTTATTCGTTTTGATATATTTGATACTTCAAACCTTTTTCAAACGTAAGAAGTTTATAAATACGTCCAAGGAAAACCTACCAGAAACCAAATGATCAAAACATTTATTTAAAACTAGTTTAAAACAAATTGCAAACAATAACATTTCTCTTTATAAACTGTAGCAAATTCGTCCGAAGTACAAATAAATCTAACATAATCTTCTAACAAGCAGTTATCAACGTTCTTCCAAGGATATTGGCCAGTCTTTCTGCATGGCAATAAATCGAGATGCGATGTGTCTATAACTGTGATTTTATTGCCATAAGCGCAAGTTTGGCAACGTGGTGATTATGGGACCAACGGCCCCATAAAATATCACTTGGCAACCGTGCCAGAAAATTCTATTGTGTTTGTGTTTTATCCGACGTTCTTTTGTGCTTTAATGTCTTCGGATTCACGAAGACTACCTTCATGCTTTCTTTATTACACCTGCCTTTGCCATCATCAATGGTGCCACAGTCTTAGGAGGACCGGGGCTGGGGTACTTGATTCGCGGCATCAGAGAAGTTCTTGTGTGACCAGAACTACCTTTAAGGTAACCTCATGTTCTTGGATTGTTGATATCTCGTTTAGTTTTGGTGATATTGTTATTTGAGTGAACGTGTTTAAGTGTTAGTAGCAATTTTTGATGTGTGATTTTCTGGAGCATCGATGTTAAATACTGGGGTTTCACAAATACGAAAAGAGACAACTCAATTCGTCAGTTTTGTGCCAAAAATCAGACTCCTTACTCTGAAGGGATGTCGTTTTCAGTCTATTGATGACACCAAAGTATATGTGGTAAATGCCATTTCAAATGAAGCCTGCCACGCGAAATGGAAAAGTGTATGAATAGTGGAGGAAAGTACTTTGAAAGGAGTAAGGATTAATAATTTATAAAATTAATAACAAAGTTAAAAATTGAAGTCCCTTTCTTATTGAAGGGTTAGTGAATTTATTTATCGAAATGTCAAAAATAGTTAAAGGTCCAATGTATAGATGGAGATAGTTGGGTGAATCAGCTATGAAAACAAATTTGAGGACAAAAAGTGCAACAAAATGGATGAATGAAAAATACAAAAGGTAGAAAAACAAATAAAGAGTGTTCTCGCACTGAAAGGCGTCATATATTATTCTGCTAGACTAAACGATTACACAAATCACCAGGACGAAACCATGGCAACAGTTTCACATATTTAACAAACCATAAAAAAACTCCACATCGTCTACGTTTTGGCAGCGAACCCAAGTCACATTCAGTCGCAGGAAACAGTGTTCGGCATTTGTTTAGGTCCCGGCGTCTCCGCGAAAATGTAAACAAACTAATAACAAGTTCGTAGTCCTGACCGACAGCAGACGATCGTGAACAGTTGAAACCTCCACGTGTCGTTAAGGTTATGATGGTGCTGTGTATGCTAAACAAATAGGGATGCTGTGGTTACTGGTGTTACCGCTAGTTTACCCGCGGTTTCAATCGTGGTAAATAGACACCAACTAACAATTTTAAACACCGAATCTGAGAAGTGTGTGTATTTTTTCGTCAGCATTGGTCGTGGTGTACTAATTATAGCAATGGTATGCATCTGCTGCATCATGTTCAGAAGTTAAGTCAGTCGAATGCAGAACCAAGGCACTGTTATGCCTGGCTGAAAGAGGCAAGTCTGATGACACGAGGCGTATTTACAACATGTTCTTGAGCAGGATCGACGAAGATATTTCTTACTATTATCATATTTATGATGGAATGGTTTTCACAGTGAGCATTATCATAGAAATAAGTTGTAATTCATTTTGGATGCTTTTTATTCTAAGCTTTGATACATAAAAAATAATTTACATCATTTTGTCATCACCCAAAATGATTTTTATTTGTGAACATGCGATTTCACTTACCATAAATTGAACAGCGAAGAAACAAATATAAAAATAACTGTTCAACGTTGATTGTTCATTTCTAGCACGATTACTTATCAATAAAATATTTTATATTCATTCACTAACACTTTAACATGCACCATTCGCCCACATAGCCATACATCGGCAGTATTGACAACTTATAAAATAAAAAATACCTGTATAGGTAATAATCATAAATATTAGTTTTGATGTTTTGAGTTTTCGATACTTATGAGCTATAAATTTGAATGCTTTCTTCATTATGTCCTTTTAAAAGTTTTTGTTTGTTTTACGATTTATTATGATTGGATGCTATGGTCGGAAGAATTCTTCTTCCTTCTACTTTTTTATGTTAAAGTTCTTTAAGTAGCTTTATATTTATAAGGGAACTTCATAAGATTATACAATAATTCTAGCATATTTTGTTCTTCTCGTAAGAAGACCAAAACGTGGGATATTGTATTAATTATCTAGTTCAATACGAGTAATGATTTTATAGGTTTTTAAATTCTGGATTTCTAAATACCACGAATATATCAGAATATCCTGCTGATCTTTTTTGACATTTCTTACTGCGTTTTTATAAATCTTGTCTTTATTATAGCAAGAATAAAGCTCTAGAGCTTATTTCCAGCGATAATCTCTGTACCTTTTGGGTTTCCTGACAAATGTCAGACAGTGGCTTAACTCATGTTGCGTATTGCCTAATTTTGTTTTGAATTTACAAAAATAATTCTCCAGTTCATTTCCAAAACCTATGGATCTATGTGCTTTCGTGACTATTGCCTGACAAAAAGTTTTCATTCTCTTGTTATACTTGTAAATCTATTATTCTCCTGGTGCAATAAGCTAAACTATCTTTCATACTGTTCTACCTAGTAGACAACCTAGACCTTTAATTTCCATGGTCTCTTCTCTATGTCGGGTGTGATGAGTTCGAGGCCTAGTGGTGTCGAAAATATTTTGGTAGGAAGTCCTACATTCTCCTTGCTTCTCCGAAAGAATTTCATTGATAGCAGCCTAAATACTTGGGTCGAAAAAAACTCCAGAAAAACAGTGTCACGTGTCTGGAAGATTTGTGCACAGTTTGAATGAAGTGGATCAGTTGGGAATTGTACACGATTTGGTCATGTTTTCGTCGTGTTCACTACCAAATTCATGCAGCAAGAACGTCAGCGGGCCACTAACACGGAGACACGTACACATGTGCTCCGTTCGTTCTTAAAGTAGGCGAACTGAGCTGCTGAGATAGCGTAAGGTAAGCGGGTGTCCTCGAACCGCTACGCCGGCCGGCGTGGACGCAGGGGGGCCGGGGACCAGCACAGCGCACACAGCTGACGATGACAACACGCACTTACACACTTCAATCAGGACAACATCCCTACGTGTCGCCAGGCACAACAACGGAACAACATGCTACTTACAGTTTGGTGATGCGAGCGGGCAACTCGGGCGGCACGCTGGTGAAGCCGGCGGCGCGGCAAGAGTACTCCTTGGCTTGCGCAGCGCACTGACACTGGTCGTGGAGCCCGTCGACACAGACACTGACACTTCCTGGAGCGAGGACGAGGAGAGCCGCGGCCAGGAGCAGGTACATAGTGTCCTGGCTGGCGCGGTACTTGGCTGGGACTCGCGGACACTCTGGCTCGGTCGACGGAAGGCGCACGACTAGCGCGGACTCGCTGTCTGACCTGAACCGCGCCGGTGAAACCAGTCGGAGAACAGGCGCCGTGACGTCATTGATCTGGCGGGTGGAGCGAGCCCCACCACACGGGGTGGGATTTTTTAACAGTTTTGTTGTCACGCCTTTCCACACTTGCTAACTAGCTATCCACTACACCAATATTTAGTTGGTGCCCATGCATCGATCCGTATAACACTACTCTTCTACGTACATTCACCTATACCAAGAGGTACGCTAAATTATTATTTAGATAGACCTACGTCTTAAGTAAGATATCTCGGAGAAGTTTTTTAGATTTGATAATAATTAACAGATGGTCCGTAACACCCCTATGGGGTAACCGATTCTTATGATGCTCTCTAGATCCTTTTGTTAGAATGAATATATTCCTTTAAACCCTTGCAGTTATAATTCCCCGCATTTTCCTATCTTTTATTTACTTTGCCAGTTTTAAATTCCTGCTGTTTTTAAATCTTCTATTTCCTTTAGCCATGTTGATCTGGATCTGACTCCTCTCTTCCTCCATTCTACTACTAACTCTTTTCTTCGGCTCTCCATGTCCAAGCCATCTGACTCTCTGTTGTTTGATCTTTTCCACTATATCTTCTCCTGCCAACTCTTGTTCTATTTCATAGTTCATTCGTATTCCATATTCATTTTTCGATATCTTTATTGGTCCTAATATTGTTATTAGTATTTTTCGTTCCAGTATTCTTAAATCTTTTTAGGAAGTAACATCTTGTACAATGATCCTTGTACTATCCACAATCAAATTAATAGTTACATAGTTCTTTTATCAAAGGTAATATACCGAGGGTCAAGCATTATTAGTAATAATATAACAAGAGAATGAGAATAAATTGAAAATAATTTGACAGATCTTACGAAAACTTGTTGCCAGGCAAAATGGCAACAAGTTCGAGAAAGACACTGGAGAATTATTTTCTAATTTATCGAACTCGTGATATTTGATTAGATTAATTTTTTATCATCATCAGGCATGGCACTAAATCTATCTTTTATGCTCATTATTTACTTATGTTAATTATAACTCTCTGATATTTGTCAACAAAAACAAAAGAGCTACAGAGATTATTCCCCGCAATAATCACTAGAGCTTTATTCTCAGTCATAATGACAGGATTGATTTTAAAAAAACACAGACACGTAACATACAACGAAGCATTTCACTGGTTCTAAGAAACGGTAAAATTTCGAATAGTTGTTGCCTAGAAACGGACATTCGTGTATCAAAAATGATAATTAGATACCGACCAAGGAAGATAATATCTTCCTTGATGCCGACAGCGTAGGTATCCACAAATGGTTGTATTATAATAATGAAGGAAATATTCCCCTTAAAAGTTAAGTTAAATGGTTTAGATATAAATACGTCATTAATGGTATGAAATACCTTTAACCAACATTATGCCAAAGAGATAATTATTTAGTATTTGTACATTAATTCTTGTAATTTTAAAGCAATGCTTCAAAACCATCAGAACCTGGTTGTAATTTGTCAAACTACAGCAAATAAATTTGCTTTACAAAGTTAGAATACAGAACAATGCATCAAAATTATGTGTTCTAGTTTAGATGATGTATTGTTCATTAAGTTTACTAATAGCATACAGCCTGAAATTTCCATAAAATAGTAATGAAATGAAGGTGTAAATAAGATAAATGTATCTCTCCGCGATATTGCTTCCTGGCAAATCAATATCCTTGACCATTTCAATGTCTCCTGCGTTTCATTCACACTGAATTTCATTGAGTATTCGCGCGCCGCAGCAATTTTTGCCGCTGAAAATAAACTTTGATAATAATACGATAAACCCGTGATTCTCGCAAAGCTCAAATCTTTGTGATTCCCTTTTATTCTTTCACTGTTCGATTCTTCTGACGATTCAGGAACTTTTGTGCACTCTGATAATGGCACAATTGAATCAAATCGCATTGATCATCGTTTAGAAATAGAACGGACGTTAGCACAAACGGAAGATAAATGTCAGAGAAAGACACTGAATTTATTCGAGAAATATTTCGGATGGTAACGTTTTAAGTATTGTTATTTAACATATTGCGAGTACAACGGACTTGGATATTTCAGCTTACCTTTATGCAGCGTTCTAGCTCATTTAGCGTTACCCAGGATGCACCACGAGGAGGCGAGCTAGTTAGCATCCCACAAAATGGCGCCCAGTCAAAATCATAACTGAGGGATTATACACAATACTACCTTTCGGAGAACAGTGTATAAGAACTTTTGCAGTGGTTTTTTCATTAAAAACGTAGTTATTAACATTAAGGTTACTCTAGCAAAATGGCGGCAAACTAAACCTATAACCGAATGATTATACACGATTTGGCGTTCGGAGGATGGTGTATACGAACCTCTGCAGTGGCTCCTTCATTTTCAAAGCGGAATTTTATACAACTACTCAGTTATATTCCTTCTTTCGTCTAGTGAACGTCAATACTCTTCAAGTTTTAGGATGATATTAAATTAATAAATTTATTTCAAATTACAGGAAAATAACAATTTGGAAAAAATGAAGACAGCTTTAATGGTGGCTGAGAAGCCTTCCTTGGCTGCTTCTTTAGCAAATATTTTAAGCAATGGAAAATGCTCTTCAAGGCGAGGTTAACATATTAAAACATTTATTAAAAATAAATACTAATTATTAATTTATTTTTCAGGATTAAATGGATCGTGCTCAGTCCACGAATGGACTGGAAGCTTTACCAGTATGCCTGTACGATTTAAAATGACGTCAGTTTGCGGACATGTCATGAGCTTAGATTTTATATCCAAGTACAACAACTGGGACAAAGTAGATCCAATAGAGCTATTCTCATGCCAAACTGAAAAGAAAGAAGCAATGCCTAAACTGAAGATGCCATACTTTTTATCCCAAGAAGCAAGAGGTTGTGATTATTTAATTCTTTGGCTTGATTGCGATAAAGAAGGAGAAAATATCTGTTACGAAGTTATGAGCGCTGTCCAGAATAGCATGAACGCCAATGTGTACAGCGACTTAGTAACATATCGAGCAAAGTTCTCTGCTATTACTGACAAAGACATAAAAGCGGCGTTTAACAATTTAGGGAAACCAAACGAAAATGAAGCAAGAAGCGTGGACGCTAGACAAGAATTAGATCTTCGAATTGGTTGTGCTTTTACCAGATTCCAAACGAAGTTCTTCCAGGGACGTTACGGGAATCTGGACGCTTCGTTAATATCTTACGGTCCTTGTCAAACGCCAACTCTTGGATTCTGTGTTCAGCGACACGATGAAATTCAAACTTTTAAACCCGAACCGTATTGGGTTCTGCAAATGTCCGTAAAAACAAATGATGGCAGAGAGGTGCCTCTGGATTGGCAGAGAGTCAGATGTTTCGACAAAGAAGTTGTTGGTGTATTTTTTAATATTGTTAAGGATATTAAACAAGCAAAGTATAATTATTGTTGTTGGGAGTTTTATTATTTAGACTAACGGAAAATGTTTTTTAGGGTTTTAAGTGTTACTTGTAAAGAAAAAGTGAAAACTAGACCGATTGCTTTAAACACGGTTGAGTTGATGAGGGTAGCTAGTTCAGGATTAGGAATGGGACCACATCATGCCATGCAAATTGCTGAAAGGCTTTATACCCAAGGTTATATCAGTTATCCCAGGACGGAAACCACTTCATATCCAGAAAATTACGACTTGGTGTACGTATTGTATTTTTTATTATTATTATTCATAATTACGGTAACCATAGACAACGTAAGATATAAATTCATATCGGACACTTCAGTCAAAAACGGTGATATTTCATAAACTTTTTATTTTTTATTTAGACATTTCCGGTAATAAATTCATTATTTATTTATCTGAGGTTGTTAAATTAAGAATTTCTTCGTTATCAATTTCCATTTATATTTTATAAAATCTTGAAACCGAACATTTATGAAAAATAATATTATTTAACTTTTGTTTTATTTAATACATGTTAAGATTTCTTGAATGTGTAGGGGGGCTCTCCAGGTGCAGCAAAACAGCCCGGACTGGGGCTCCGAAGTCCGCAACATCTTATCTGAAGGTGTTCCGCGCCCTAAAAAAGGCCACGACGCAGGTGACCATCCCCCAATAACCCCAATGAAACTCGCAACAAGAAACGAACTCGATGGCGATTCCTGGAAACTCTACGATTACATCACGCGTCATTTCATCGGCTCTTTAGCGCGTGACTGTCGCTATTTAAGCACAACAGCAACCTTGGAAGTCTCAACGGAGACTTTTTCTACTTGCGGAAAGACTTTAATAGATCCTGGATTCACCAGCATCATGCACTGGCAAGCATTCGGTAAAAATGAAATAGTTCCAACATTTTCCGAAGGAGAATTAGTTGTTGTACATGATGTTAAAGTGACAGAACATCAGACATGTCCTCCGGATTATTTATCCGAAGCTGAACTCATCACTTTAATGGAACAACACGGAATTGGTACAGATGCTTCCATTCCAGTTCACATTAACAATATATGTCAAAGAAATTATGTAACAGTTTCCGGAAGTCGAAGACTTATTCCAACTACTTTAGGAATTGTTTTAGTTCATGGTTATCAAAAAATTGATCCGGAACTTGTTCTGCCGACGATGAGATCTGCTGTTGAGGAACAGCTAAATTTAATAGCTGTAGGTCGAGCGAATTTCAACGCGGTTTTAAATCACACAGTAGAGATTTTCAAGTTGAAGTTTCAATATTTCGTGAAAAATATTGAAGGGATGGATCAGCTGTTTGAAGTTTCGTTTTCTCCGTTGAGTGCTTCAGGGAAAGCTCATTCAAGATGCGGAAAATGTCGGCGGTACATGAAATATATTCAAGCTAAACCTGCAAGATTGCATTGTCCGCACTGTGATGAAACTTATAGTTTGCCACAAAATGGAAATGTTAGATTGTATAAAGAATTAAAATGTCCGCTGGATGACTTTGAGCTGCTGAGCTGGTCTATGGGATCGAAAGGAAAAAGCTTTCCGTTTTGTCCGTACTGTTATAATCATCCACCTTTCAGGTAAAACATTTTAAATTTTGTACAATTTTGAGGTTATGTTATGTTTCAATGACAGGGATATGAAGAAAGGAAGCGGATGTAATACCTGCACTCACCCAACTTGCGCGCACAGTTTAAATTCAAACGGAGTGTCTAGTTGCATCGAATGCGATGGAGGAGTTTTAGTATTAGACCCATCTTCTGCTCCTAAGTGGAAACTTGGTTGCAATAAGTAAGTTATTAACAACTGTCAAACTATAACCTATTTAATTTCATTGTTTTTTCTTAGATGCGATGTGATAATTCACCTCTTTGAAGACGCTCAAAAGATCACCGTTCAAGATGATGTCTGCGACTGTGGTGCGCAGTTGGTAACTGTTGAGTATCGTTCTGAAAAGAGTAAATTACCAAAAGAAGCGACGGAGATGGGCGGATGTGTGTTTTGTTCGGAAGCGTTTTCGAGGTTGGTGGAGAAACATAAAGCTGTTTTCCGGCCTAGGAGCAACCGCGGAGGGAAAAGCGGACGCGGAAGAGGCCGCGGAAAACCTAGACAACCGAAAGACAAAATGGCGCAGCTTGCTGCTTACTTCGTTTAAATTAAAACATATTAATTGTACTAATTATAAGTGTATACACAGCATGTATTTATTTTGTTAGTAGTTGAATTACTAATTATTTTATATTATTAATAAATAAAAAATACTAAATACTGCTTTGTTTTCTTGCAACCACATACCATAACGAGATCTGCTGCTGAGTGTCTTCATATATTAGCGAGGTATATTTTGAAAGTCTGTGGATTTGTTGTGATAATATGTAGCGTGTTCTGAATATGAAATATCGGAATATAATTTGAATTTCTTGTTTATAGTTTTTATTGAACACAACAAGTCAAATCCAGATGTCCGATGCTAACTATAATATATTTGTAATGTACAATATATCAGTATAAGTAAAACTGTAAATGTACGATCGATGGCTAATCATAAAGTCTAATCAATAATCCTCATGATCCTGTGACTGTTACTGGCATTCTCATCGCTCTAGATAGTAATTATTAGAATAGAACTAGCAGCTAGAATGATTTTGTGTAGTATACGTATTAAGTATTTAATAACAATGTAATTTCTGTTTGAATTTAAGATTTGCCACCGAGTACAAAGTCCACTGAAATGTCTGTAATATTATAGTTATAGTTAAGTATCAAAAAGATCTTCAGTACCGGATCAAGGTAGGCACAAAGTTTATGTTTTACAGCATGAGGGGTAAACATACATGATCCAAACAGATAAAGAGAAACGAACGAAACGCATCTGCTGGTATTGTACGTACCTAATACGTAATATGTACATCAAGACTTAAATATTATTTGTCAGATCAGTTTTATGTTCTATACATATAGGAAAAATAGTAGAATAATAACAATCTACCCTAAATTCTGAATGGGTTCGTCTCACTTTGAAGGATGTATGTGTGGTAAGCGGGTACTTATGTTTAGTTTAGTTAGTTAGTATTGTTGTCTCGAAGGTAACATGTTAATATTATGTATGTGCGAACTATGTTAAAGCACCATTCTATATTTGTTTATGAACAGTTTAATTTAAATAATTGTTTCTCTTTATATTATATGTATATATAGATTCATCATTCATTTTACATTTTATCTTTCAACTTAACAGTGAAAACAGTACAAAGAAGAATAAGTAGTACACAAGTATAGAGGTATAGAAATGAGTGAAGCAAATAAGAAGAAGAGAAGATGTAGTAGGTAGAGAGTGGACAGACTGAAACAGTATGGATGTCGTAACAGTTTGAGAAGTTGTAACAAACAGGGCTGCGCCCTCTTTCAACAGTAAATTTGATAAATCGTGTAACAATATGTATATAGCAAAAACAATCTCTGAAACAATTGTGCTAAATCTTTGTGACTGACAACTAGTTTAATTAATTAAAAAACAGTAACGGTAATATAACTAAATTAATTTTACTTCTTTATTCGAATATCGCTTATAAAAATATATTGCTGATCTAAATATTTTGATAAACACTAGAAAGCAAAGGAAGTTTATTTTTTTATGTTTTTATGATCAAACTTTAACAACCTCAATCCTATAGTAGTAGTTCATTTAGATATTTATATTTTAGTTTGAGCCACATAAAATTTGGACCTACTTCAAGCTTGGTTTAGCAGAGCAGGTTCGTTTGTAAAATTATGTTACGCTAGAAGATAATCTGAATAGTTGTTTTTTAAAATTAGAAAACAGATATTGATTATACGTAATTTGTTAAGTTAAAATGGAATAGATCGTTCTTAAAAGTGTTATGAAAACATTACATACATATGTATAGGTAAATATAATATAATGTTATTCCTGTATACGTAGGACATCAATAAAACACCTGCTTAGGAACAGGTAATTTATTGTCTATATGTATATGTGAGGACTTGTACGATAATACTTGGTTGCGTTACGTTTAGAAATCTGTCTTGTAATTTTAAAAAATCCCGCCTTTCCGTTTCCGTCCCGGTCGGTCGGTCGATGGTCGATTTGTCTGCGTCTACGGTTACAGCTATGGTACAAGTGACTGAGTCTACATCATATGTATTATATGTACACAAGTACATGAACACGAACACGCAGCGTGCGACGTTGATGAGGAATGGTTTGCATCGAGAGCTGGCCCCAGGTGATGATAAGTATAATGTGGTCGTTATAATCATTGCTAACCCATGTCAAATGGTCCAAACTTGCACTTTCTCTGCCACCACACACCAACTCGCGTGATCGTAGTACGACGAGATGATGTGGAGATTCTCCACGTATCGTTCGATCAGCTGATCCAGCTCTCCTTCGCGGAACACGTGGTAGTACCGGTGGTACGTGATACTGCCGCCGATGTTGTCACTCGGGAGTGAATCTTGCGACGTGTCGCTCAACGAAGCGTTCAGGCTTTCGTAGTGAGCGCCGCCGGCGAGCATTTGTTCCGATTCGTCGGACTGTTTGTCGTGAGAAGCAGATCGACATCCAGACAGACCCGTGCAGCGACCAGCCGAAGACGTCTTGTTGCTGTTGTTTCGCCATTCGGTGCAAGAAGCTAAAGAGGCTGTGCTTCCGCCATCACTGTAGCGACTCATCGAGCATGTGTCCTTCTGGGAGTCGCTGGACATGTCAGCTGTGTCGGTGGACTCGATGGAGTGTTGGGCTCCAAGTCGCGCACTGGCATCGCTGGATTCTCGCGAGAGCCGTCCCTGGATGTTTCGCAGCACGCTGGGTTCTGGTTCGGAAACCGATGCTAAACTATCTTTAAGAGAACCCTGTTCGACCACACTGTTCAGATCACTTTTATTTTCGGCGACGTCTTTATTTTTAATAAAATATGGCACTTTATCACTTTTTTTATCACTGTCTGAATATATCCTTTCACTGCACTTGCATTGTTTAGTTTTACATTTCGTGCACTGTTCGGTCTTTGTTGCTGCGTCGAGTTTACTAAGCTGAGATAAATACTGATTTTGTTTTTGGATTTCAGCACTTAATTTATTCAAGTCTTTGAGTTCCTCACTTAGCCGATGGATGTACGGATCGTCTATGTGTTGAAACGATGATGAAACATTAAACTTAACCTCTTTTTGTTCTTGTTTCCTAGATTGTTCCTGATATTGATCTATTTCTAAAAGTAGTTTTTCACTAAGTTTATCGGCGAAATCTGTCAAATGTTTGTGACATTCCTCATCCCACGTGGATTCTATTTGTTGCGTGGGAGATCTAGCGTCAGAGTCAGAATTAAATCGCTCTATTACTGACTTGACTTCGTTGGTTTCTACCGGAAGTTGTCGTCGTTTAGCCCTGGGACTGGACTGGATGACAGCGTCGACAGCTTCGTCTAAAGAATTAGCTACATCCGCTGCGGCTTCTAGTAAACTCATAGACGTTGGAGATAACTTTGGAGGTTTTGGTTCTTCCGGCTGAGGAAGTGTTTCCGGTTCTACTGGTACTTCTTCTATTGGGGGGAACGCGAATTTTGTTGGTGATGGTTTTCGTTCTTCATATTTTGAACCTGCTAAATAAAATCAAGTTTAGTTAACCTGAAAATAAAATGACAGTTTTAATTTACCATTTCCATTATCTGTTACTTCAATATTAATGACGCTATCAACAGAGTCTGGCGATGATACTCCACTGCTATCGCTGTCTTTGTCATCCGTTTCCGGATTGAATAGTTCTAATGATAATAATCTTGGTAGAGGCCTTGCAATTGCTTCTAATCTTCCGCCACTTCGAACCGATGCATGTCGCACAATTGGGAAAGCTGATCTACTGGACCTAATTCCGAAACCCGGTCGTTGATTTAATAACTCGCGAATTTGTCGTAATCGTTCTGAACGTTTTTTATCTTCTACTTTGCAGTCTTCAGTATCTGATATATTTTTAGTGCGCGGCTCTTTCACAGAGAGAGTTTTCTTAAACTTTGGAATCATCACAACTGAGTATTTTTGTGCGAGAGTTTCGTTCTTAACATTTTCAACAGGCTCTTCAATTGTTGGTTCTATTATTTTTGTTTCGGGAGATTTGACGGGGTTGTTGGTAATAGTAGGACTAGTTTTGGTTTCTATTGGGTTCTGCGGTTCTTTTTCTATTTGGTCCCTTTCGATTTTATTTTCTGCGTCAGGTTTAACAGTAACGGGGTTTGCGGGTAATACGTTAGTTTTACTAGTGGCAGTAGTTGTATTCGTGGAGGGTTTGGGCGAACTAAGCTGCTTGGTTAGGGGATAAACTGTCAAAGGCATTTGTTTAATTCTAGGGGAAGTTGGACAGGACGACTGTTTCATCCTAGGGGAATTTGGGACGGAGGTTTGTTTAAGTCTAGGGGACGTAGGACCAGGCGATAACGGAGTAGGGGATAAAGGGTCAGTCTTAGGTATAAAAATAACAGAAGCAAAACTATCTTCAGAATCCACACTGGTATCACTTTGCAAACTACTGTCTTTGGACGAATCAGAACCATCTTCTTTAGAGTGCCTCCTCTCACCTGGCGTCGTCGGATCCTTCTTCTCTTCAGTGTTGACCACTGCTGGTTTAACCTGCGCTACATTCGTTGTCTGTTCGATATTAGGATCATTTGACTGCGTGGGAGACACCACTAATTCATTCGCTTTCCATCCTTGGAACATCCTTACGAACCCGTTCTTCAAGGAGGACCCGGCCACTTTTTCAATATTCGTTGTAGAGTTTTTTATTGTGTTTGTAAATCCCGATTTGATTAACTGAAACCGTTTGGACGTTGACACAGAAAAGAACGAATCACGTAACGAGTCTAGGGTATGTCGATGATAAATTAAGTCTTCGTTTAGTGAAGCTTGCTTTTGAATGTTTCTTTTCACGCGTTCTTTTTCGCGAAGGCGCTCTGTGGACATAAGTTCTTCGTTCATAGATCGTTGTTTAAACACACTTCCTCTGTGACGGTTATTCCCGTGATATACCCGGAAATCCGGTAGAGCGTTGACTAGGTTCCTCATATCCGTTGGTTTATCTAAAGCTTCTTCCGCGTCTTCATCACAGATTGATTGTTTCTGCTTCACCAATTTCGGTTTATTTAAACTTCTATTGGAAACTGTTTTGGATTCAACAGGAGGATTCTCTTCCTCTTGGCTGATTTCTTGCTGCAAGCTAGGAACACTAGACTTCGATCGAACTATAAGACGATCCTCAAAAGTTTTGATGTCTGTTAAACTCTTAGATTTTACTCCACCTCCATACAGGTCACTTCCAATGATTATTTGCGACGAGGGGAATGTTTGTCTTCTCTGTGGTGGCTCATCATCATCAACTCTTCTTAATTCTATCGGTAGATCTTGGACGTTTCCACAGTCGTAGTTTTCGCAACCATCAGGATCGTATTGTTTCTGTGAAGGCTCTTTAGTACATGAATTCCATGTATCTAAAAACCAGGGACGATGAGAATTACCACTACGTTTACTTCCCGCTAGTTTTTGAATTGCCCGTCGCACAAAACTATAGCAAGTCTCATTGGGGCTTGAAAGACTTGAACTGCTCGGGGATGAACTTCGGTTTGGGTCGATTGAGCGGCCTTTGTGTCGTGTTCGTCCTCTTTTACGTAAACCAACTTTCGTTCTAGAAAAAGCAACAATAATAAGTTTAATTACTACTGGGCTTAATAATTAGAATACCTGATTGATTTGTTAGAATCGCTGTCTGAAGTTTGAGTATACGCATGATAAGGAGGCAGTACATCTTCTTCAGAAGTGTTGGTAGTCGATGTTAATTCTAGCGAGGGAGTACTCAAAGTTTGAGGCCGATGCCAAGGTACTAGAACATCCTGAGATTCAAATTTTCTATGTGTTTGTTCCATAGCCCATACTGAAATAATGAGTCGACCGCCAATCCGCAAAATGCGAGCGAGTTCTCTAAGGGCACACACTCGACGCTCGGTGGTGGCAAAGTGGTGTACGACGGCCACGGACAACACGGCGTCGAAGCTTTCATCGCGAAAGGGCAGAGCTAGGTTGTCGCAAACTATCACCTACAAACACAACAGAATAACTATTCTCCTGACCTCTGACTTTTCCCAGCAGGAGTCATTACATCGCCCACGAAGCAAACTTCATAACTTATGAATAATTGTTTGAAATCGTAAGATAATTATGCATCATCATAATGAATAATAAAAATAATGCGAAATGGAATATTGGAAATTATGTGTAACCTTATGAACTTTAAACTTCTCGCATGGAGCAATTTGTGTGGGAGGACACAGAATGAGATTTAGTATTAATACTCTGCGAAGAAAACGTTCGAAAAAATGTGGAAAATGTCAAAGGGGGTTTAAAAATATTTGAGATAAATGTGTCGCAGTAAAGTTTGGAATTAAAAAGAAAGTTTATTGGGTCTGTAACGACACGGCAACGCAATATGACGGTATTGTGTGATACCTATTGTTGGGCACAATAAGTTTGGAAAGTTTTGTTACGATTCTTACCTCGTTTTCTTTTTCTTTCGCTACTTTCGTAAGTCTAATACATTTATCTGCACCTATATTGAACACAGATGGATTGGAGCCGAGGTACTTTCCGTTGCCGCACCCTGCAACAACACTCTCTTACTAACTCTTATAATTTGTACTCATTTCTTACACACATCTCACACAAATTTCAATTCAAACGTACGTTTGACATAGAAATAGACATTGCAATATTACGTTTCAGTAAATAGTGTGAGATTGGAAGAACTAAATGAATTTGTGTAATTGGCTAGTAAGTTTTCGAGGGGTGGACGCATTTGCTCGAAACGTGAATATATCTAGAGATGCTCGATTGAGTGTTTATAATGTTGTGTTAATGCCTAAATTGATGTATGGTCCTGAATGTTGTGTGTGGATGAAGAAGCATGTACGACGTATAACTGCTGTAGAAATGAGATATTTGAGAGGCTTGTGTGGGTATACAAGACGTGATCGTATCCAGAGTATGTATGGAGAGTATGAGATTGAGAGGAATGTCGTTAAGAAAGGTGGAGGCGGTTTGGCCATCTCGAAAGGTTGGTGAAATTAATATATGCGGGTGAGATTGAGGGTGAACGATTGCGTGGGCATCCGGGGAATAAGTGGTTAGGTATGATTGATGGTTTGTTGCGTGAACGAATGTTTCCGAGTGTGAAGAATACACGAACATGTATGAATCCCTATAAATATGGACGAAGCGAAAGAAATGTGACAGAATAGAAATGTTTAGAGGAGATTGATTGTTTGTTGACTGTTCTAGCTAGCGAATGTTTGCAAGGTGCCAGAATACATTTGATCGAAATATGAATATATCTAGAGATGTTCGATTGAGTACTTATAATGGTTTGTAAATCCATACATTGTTATTGGGTGTGGATGAAGAAGGATGTTGTTAAGAAAATGGGTAGTGATCTGGCCATTTCAAATGGATGTCAAATGAAAAGTTGGTGAAACATATATAAGGGTGAAGGTAATGTTTTATTGAGAAGGATGTTGTTAAGAACGTAGGAGTGAGCCAGTTAAGGTGGTTTGTCCATCCAAGGGAATGTTTAGCGGAGATTGATTGTTGGTTGATTGTATTCTGGGATGTTATGTAAGCCGGAGAATTCTTGTAGACCTACCGACATCACAGACAAGCGACCCGGGCTCTAGGTCAGCGAGGAACTGATTGACCTTGGGCCAGGGTCGTCCTCTGGGCCCGTCGGAGAACTGCTCGTACACGTCATGCACGTAGGCCTTCTCCAGAGCTACGGAACGGGCCACACGTTCCTCACAGACCGACATGATCACGACCTGGGGCTATACATCGAAGTCATCGCTCTACTAATTGTAACTGCATTGTGTGGAGTGTACTTTGCACCTGGAACAAATGAAATTGTTAGTATTACAAAATATTGTTATTGTGAACACACCGAAAATAATTTATTGATGTAGACCAGACAAAGGATAAACTTGCCATTGAGAAATTCTACCACAACGTGTTCCTTATAAAAATCAATACGTGTATCTAAATTCAGACAATGCCTCGTATAGATATTATGTGCTACAAACATTGCCCAATATATTCTTATACTACACATTAATTTCATTACGCGATAAAAATGTTTCTAATTTATCCCAGTACAAACTTTAGTTAGTTACAAGAGATGTTAGATTGACCCGATAAGATAGCAAGGGCTTAAACTAAAACTTAGCGCTAGAATATTATTTCTCCAGAACTTAAACCGTTTCAGCTGAAAACTGTGGTAATTACACTAATTATTTGCTTAACAGTTTATTTCTAAAAACTACGTACAGTTGCCGACACATTACGATTTGTAGACAAATCGTTGTATGAGCGTAATAAGCTCAAATCCGATATAAAACGTTAAACACAAAAAGAGGGGGGGGGGGGGGATTAATAAATAAATAATATAATGCGTTTTGATGGATTCTCTTCATCCAATCAGTGCCTGGGTTTTCGTCGTGTAGTTTGTGTTTTCTTAGGTTTTCTGTACAATCATTTCTTAAGTGATTTATTGTCTGAAAGTCTCTCCTATATATTCTGCATTGTCTGTCATTGTCTCTTATCCAGTAATTATTATTTTTTCTTCGTTGCCTATTCTGATTTTTGTGTTATACAAGAGAACGGCAGTACAATTTCTGGAAACTTCTGGTGTAGTCGTCTTTAGTGATGGTCTTCAGCTGGGTCGAAACATTACGTTGGATGTCTGAAATGTCCAAAAATTTCTGATCCTGGTCAACAACTCAATCATCTGCCTTACTACCCAGGATTTTTTCTTCTTTCCAAAATTTTAATCAGCCCTGAAAGGTCAGAGATTTTCGGGTTTCCAACATAGTGTTACAACTCAGCTAAAGACCATCACTAAAGACGACTATTCCTGGAGTACTTGTACAGCCCTTCTTAGAAGTGCAGTATCACCAACAAGGAGTACTTCGAAGGACAGTATCTGCTGCTTCAAGTAAGACAACAATCCATTAGAAATATAGATACACTCATCGAACTTTGTGGATAGAGGTTGTATTTCGTTTAGATTCATTCTAGTTTGCCTTTGCCCAATTTATAAAAAAGCAACACTCTAAATTTCAAGTTGCAATTAAATTTTCTTTGTCTATTCAACTACTAGGAAAGGGGTAAACGGCGCAATGATATATTTATCAAATAAATAAACGAAGTACTAATTTTAAATTTGTGGAAGTACCAATAAAGTCCAACTATAAAAGTAGCGATAACTGCAATAACAAACGATTAAGCTCGTTGCTCGTAAGCTTTAAGCACAAGCTACTTCCAGCGTAAAAATTATGTTGTAATTTTGCTCTAATAAAAAATGATTGGCTTGAGTTTTGGCACAAGCGTTGCTCGTTCGTTGCTCGCCGTTTCCACCGATTCAAAATCACTTGAAAGTATTGATCCATCCACAAATCAAGTGTAACTGTAGTGATGTGCACTCGCTATTATGTGAGATATTGTGACTGCTCTATTTCTGGATCAGCGAGACGAGAATTTGCTACGCGGTGCACGCCGATATACTTCTGGTTATTATAAATATATGTCTTCGAACAATTATGAAAAGTTCCAAACAACTCGCTCATGAATTCCTCGTTCATCATACGCCTCGGTAAATCTCCCCACGTTCTTGTTCTTTGTCATGTTGCCAGCCTGCATCGCACTGCGACAAACAAGACTCCAACACACAAATAAATTCTCAAAAATAAACTTTACATGGACAACAAACTAAATGCAAAAATAATCGAAGAAACCGTGAGACTTATGTAAGATATTCGCTGTTGTGAAATATCTCCCAGGGATATGTCGCGTTCGCCCCATAAATTTTCGTGTTATTTTATACGAGGGGAAGCAAGGGAGGTAATGAACGGGGGCAGATGCTGCCGTCTCCATTTCGCGGTACTTTTCCGAACTTACAAGTTTAATAATAATAAATTGTTGATTGAAACAAATAAATCGGAACTAAGTTAGCAACGCCAAACAAAGGGTTTCGGTTCACAATTAGGCCGGAAGTGAAGAGGGTTGTACTTCCTCTGATTTCGAATACAATGCATATTAATTGCCAACAAACACAACACCTCATGTAATGATAATTGCTTTATTGTTTATTGTTTGCATTTTAATATCATAGAATAGAAATCAGTGGACAGTTCCTTTTCAAATTTTCTAGAGAGCATATGGGTGGCAGCAACAACTAGAAAAAATTAAGTTGTATTTAAATATTGCCCATAAAACTTGTATAAATTATCTTTTTATAGCTTTCTGAAAGAACCATTTCATAAGGCATTATTTCGAGTATCCATCTACCAAATGTATTCTTAATTACAGCTCTGATGACAGCTACTATCATCATAATATTTATCAATAAAATCTAGAATACATAAATAAATAAACATTAGCCAGTAACCTATATACGAGCCCAGAATTCTATATTTGTCCCAATTAAGACTTTTAGAATAGTTTTAAAAATTGTTCTGGTCTTACAAATTGAAAATTGTTGTACTCAATTTATTTGTATTTCAAATTTCGTTATTTTAAAGAATATATTAACAACTAAAATAATAACAAATTAGGGCAACGGCTTGGCAAAGAGCGTGAAAGCCGGATCACTCGATAACGCAAGTTAAGCAATGCTGCCCGCGGTTAGTAGTTGGATGGGTGACCGCTTTGCGAAAACCCATACCAGCGAACACTGCGTGCCGTTGTCACACCACCGAAAACGAGGTACCGAGGCGGCATACAACCTCAGCAGTTGAAATTGCTTAATAATAATAATAAAAAAAATAAATTAATAAATATAACTAATATAAAGATTTCATTTGGCCCAAAGGTATTGGCTGGTACCACGGACACTGTTTTAGAATCTGATGACAACAAAGTATATTGTGAATAATATTATTCTACATTATTTTCCGTCAAATAAATTGTACTCTCTCATTTATTTACTAAGGTATACTCAAAAACTCTGATAGGCCTTCAAATAATATACAACTTACTGTTGATGAATTGTTTCGAAATTCTAATCAATTCGTAATATAATAGTATTTACATTACAAGTGTAATTTTATCGAGTGGGTAATTCCACTTTGCCCACGTGTGATGTATAACATTTTATCCAACATCTCTTAATAAATACAATATTTATTAAAGAAATATTATTTGACAGTGACATGCTTTAAATGTTTTAAATTAAAATGTCAATTGAAGTAGTTATCAAGGTTTGTATGTTGTTATTATTGTTATAAATAGAAAATTATACCCACTAGTGTGTAATTTGTTACTTTCCTTGTTTAAAATCGCTATAGTTATAGAGCATTTATTGAAAGGTGTTGGATAAACATATATGCATGTGCAAGAGGTAAAAATGATATAAATATGGAGAATTAAACAATTTTCCTTTATATGATTTAACTGGGCCAAATGATATGATTCTGGGTTCGTACTGCTGAATTTTCTGAACATATATGAAATTGCAGAGCTTTGTACTGTCATTTCTATACAGTATATTAAATTAACCGCTAAAAGTTTAGTAGTACACATTTTGGTTTTATTTTTAGAATACTAATATTGCTTTCATAATTTATTTTAAATATAAATCAGATAAAATTTAACCTAGTCCGAGAACATAGCGTGATGACGTATTTTAAAAACATAAAGCATGCCACCGAAATTAGAATCAGGGGCTAAAAACTCGTAACTATATTATTATTTATTAGCCCAAATAACAAACTAATCTAATATCTATCTAATGACAATATGATGTCCTAAAAATGTATTGACAACCAAAAATAAACCAGCGATACAATCTACTGTATTATTCATTAATTATTTCAATTCAATACGAGCGATACATACAAACACACCGAAAATTCATAATCAAAATGCTCGTCAATCTAGTTTTTCTATTAAAGAAGCTGAACAATGGGGATAATTAGAACAGGGATGCTATACAGGGTCAAATGAGAGCTTATCGTGATGATGTACCCGTGCAGTTAACGCGATGGCATTAGCGGTTATTGTGTCAGTGGGTCACGGCGGTCATGCTGTCTACACGTCGAAAGTGAAGACTTGGGGTGATGGGGTGGTGTGATGTCCCAAGAGGAGGCTACTGCAGTCCACTGCGCCAAGAATTGTTAAGAAAGGGGACGGTGAAACAACCTGAACCTTAATTTGAAAATAATTCAAGAATTTTTAACGCAATCCAACAGAAAAAATAATAGAATAATGATGTTACTAGTAAAGATATAGGATACTAATTGTGGAAATGAAAATGTAATGCGTGTTGAAATACGCAATGAACATAAATTGTTATCAGTATATATTATAAAACACAGAATCACGAGGAACACTAATTACTATTGAACACAAAAGGTCAATATAGATTTTGTATGTAAACGTGATCATTTATCAGTAGCATCAAAGTATGCAGCAAATATGAATTACAAGAATAAGTAAACTGCATTAATATATACTTTTCTTAATGTTTTGGTATCCCTATAATAGGATTTCACTATTTTTATGATGACGTTTATATGTATGTATATGTGTCTGTGTGTGTGACGATTATTTCGTCCACGGTAATTCAAAATCTAATAAAGATATTATCTTGAAATTTCATAAAATTGTTTATCTACGATCGTTGTTAAAAGTGGCCCTTTTAACGGTTGCTGTTATTTTCTAACACTAGTGTTAAAAGTAACACAGCAACGTGTTAAAAGTGATTTTATTGTTACTTTTAACACGTTGCTAACGATTTGTGCCAATAAATATCAATGTCAAACAAATATAACCCTACCTGTCAAAATATCCTACATCCTACATCTTTTAGTAATTACTAATACACTAGGAAGATCGTGTATGAAATTTTGTATGATATACGAGTACGTGTTATCTCGTTTCACAAACTTCTCTACTTACTCATAAAATGAGACTTTTAACAATTATATCATAAATAACTATTACATCAACTACTTGGATTAATTTTCTACTTGTCAAAAATAAAGTCAAATTATTTAAAATTTTTAACTTAGCATAGATAAAATATTGTACAATGCACGTGTGATAATGCATTATTAATTGTACTTATGTGATTTCACATGCATATTTTAATAATGCTCTTATCCCACTAATATCGTAAATATCTATTATGTTACGAACTGATTAGATTTTGGTAGTAATCTATCAACCGGAAGTTGTAGTTTACTTGAAGATCTATCAGGTTCTTTGGGCATATCTCAGTTAATACTTGAGCTACAGAAAATGATGTAGATTTTGTATTATTTTGAAATTAAAATTTGCGGAAGTCAGATTTTATTAATAATAAGCATACCTGATTCAATTGTATTAGTTATTTTTCATTATATAAAGTTTTGTCTTAGATTGATTTTGCTTAACAATTTTTCCTAATCCTATACATTGCTCTCGTTGAATAGGATGCAACAAAAACATGTAAAACTTTAAAGCCTTATTTCTTTGAAAGCAATAGTCGTAGAGTAATGAATAATGCACCACTAGATAGTTTACTCTGTATCCCTTTAGTACGGTATAGTTAGGTAATTAAGCTCAATTTCTAGACCACGGCATAAACAGTTTCAGTTGAATGTTGCAGCAGAGTATGAAATAATAGAATGTGTTTTTTGGTGGAGACGCCGGATAACCCTCAGGTGAACTGACAGCAATGACAACGGAACCGTCAGGTTGACTGACAGCAATGACAAATAAATGAGTAGTGATATAAACACAATGTAATGTATATTGATATGATTTGGCGGGCAGCACCACCCCAGCAACGGGAACCGTGACAAGAAGCCTCAGCTTCAGCGTATTGATCGCGTGTGAGTCGGACACAGCACAGCACAGAACCATCACACAGGGCCTTCCTTGCCTTGTCTTCACTTGCCTCAGGATATGTTCATTCATTAGTCCACGCAGCACACGCCAGCCGATGATGACGATGATAATGCATGATGATGACATGACAATTAGCAAGCATCAAGCATGAAGCAGCAAGCTAGCGTAAGAAGATGCTCACCTAGTGTTCGTTGTACGAAGAAGGGTTGGTATAGTTAGGCCTGGTTGCAGAGCACAGCACTTCGTGTTCATGGTTGTGCGGCACTGACACTGGAGCGATAGCGCAGACGCACTTAACACTAGCTACCTCACGAAGACGTCTGCTCAGCAATATTGTACGTACACAGTTCAGTAGGCGCCTCGTCTGCTCTGACTGAGCCAGTTCTTGTCGCACCAATAATTAAACTCGTATTCATTTATCATTGAGGATAGCTATCGATCGTTATCACGCGTGGGAGTCGCCGCCAATGGCGCGCGCACGCGTGTTACGTCACTGCAGCCGACTCGGGGTTTCCACCAACAGGGTACAGAATGAACCGTCTGACGTCAGCAGGGGTGTTGAATGGGTTGTTATGGCAACGCCGACGCCTAAACTGCAGCGTTAGTGCGCACGCACGCCTGTCATTCACACGGACCAGACGACAGCGTCATCAGCGAGCAACTAACCACCCCAACCACCCCCGCGGGCGGCGCGTGGGGCTCCGCGCGAATACATACTACACCGACCAAAATAACACCCAAAATTACCCAATACCACCCTGGGACCCTTGTCACTGTAGAAATGCTATTAGTAGTAGTCGCACTACCCACTTTTTGTAACGTAAAATTTGGCCTTGAAGCTACAAACTCCGCCTCCTGGACGGTTAGTTCCAATACCGACCACTTGATCTATTATTTCTTAAAATCTTTTTATTTAACTTATAAATATAGTAAAACTTTTCATATAAAATCTATTTACCATAAACATTTCAGCACAACAATATATAACTTTATATTTTTTAATGGAACATCTTATAAATATTTACTGATTTAGATAGTAAATTAGATTACTTTAAAATTATAACTTAAGAAGTTATTCACGTTCATTTATGATATAATTATTAAAAGTGAAATTTTATCTACGATCTGCCTAGTGTATTAGTAAATACTAAAAAATGTAGAATGATATTTTGACAGGTAAGGTTATATTTGTTGATTTATTGATTTAGTAAATCGTTAGCACTTAGCAATGTGTTAAAATCTCTTTTAACACGTTGCTATATTACTATTAACACTAGTGTCAGAAAGTGACACTTTTAACTTGCAAAGAAACCGTTAAAAGAGCCACTTTTAACAACGATCGTAGATAATATTTATTTATGATATAAGTGTTAAAAGTGACAGTTTATGAGTAAGTGGGGAAGTTTGTAACACGAGACGAAGCTGAGTGAAACAACCCCACGAACGAAATAAATCATTTTTAACACGAATATCATACAAAAATTTATCTAAGATTTTCCTAGTGCATTAGTAAATACTAAAAAATGTAGAATGATATTTTGACAGGTAGGATTATATTTATTGAATTATTGATACAAATCGTTAGCAACGCGTTAAAAGTAACAATAAAATTACTTTTAACATGTTGCTATGTTACTTTTAACACTAGTGTCAGAAAGTGGCACTTTTAACATCGATCATAGATAATAGTTATTTATAATAATAAAATGGAGTAATCTGTGTATATAAATTATGCTATTCGTACTATATGATAGCATAGTAATTTCGATTAATTTAATTACTTAGCTAGGTCTTCTAGAAAAAATAATGTTAGCTTAATGGGTTATTCCTAATAATTCCGCAGCCTACTATGTATCGTATTCGTAATTTACAACATTCAAACTAAAGACGTGGTCATGGCAAGTAGATCAGTATTTCAGAAATCCATTGAACTAAAATTTTAGCCACATACATTATCAAATTAACAATAACTCGTTACCGGTTTCGTTTAGGACATATGTTTATATAAACCTCTCGAATCTAAATAAATACTAGAAATCATCTTTGAAATATTGGCGGTACAATTTAGGACAGTCTGTATCATCCTGTATACAGCCGAAGCTGTGTCCCGCATAGCAGAACGGTAACACGGAAAGCATGTATTTCGGGGTATTTTAATATGAATTGAGTGTTGTATAAATATATACCAACAATTTCTAATTTCTTTATAATTATTAATTTATTAATATAAACATTAGTAATATTTATGGACGCATGTCTAACAATAGTCCAGCCTTATATTATTACTACGAACAATATAAACGAATTAATATAATTTACATTCAAAATCCACCGATCAATTAGTTTCCAATTCAGCCGCATAGTGGCAGGTCTGTCTTCGATTGTTAAGCGAACAGTGGGAATTTGCTAATACTAACAAACAAACAGACCAAGGACGACAGAACACGATTTGGACGGTTCCGCGTGTTTTTAAAGTGTTTTTGACAATAGTTAAATCATATAAACAAGTTCCATCACTTTGAGGTGAGTATTTCTAATTGTTGACTAAAACATTGTGGTTATCGCTTGCTATTGTTAGGTTTGACCGTTGTGCCATTGTTTTAAAAACATGGCGATGGTATTTTGATGCTTGATTATCATTACATAGAATAATGTTTATTCATAAATATATGCATATAAATTAATGAACGGCTCATTAATAGAATATGTTTATTGTTCCAATGAATGGATGTCATTAATATTAGACTGATTTTGACTTATCAGATATAATTATTAGATTGCATTGTTTTCTTTGATTGTATTGCTGTAGGTGTTCAATTAAATTTCATTGTAAAAATTGCTATTATCATCAATAACTAATCAGCAAACATTTTTATATTGTAACCTAACAACTCTTAACAATTTGAAATGTCAAATTCATTGTTGAAATAACAATTGATTAATTTTAATATTTTTAAAAACAATAAATTCTTTAACCGTTATTCATTTGTATAATATTGTTTCCGCTTTCAACTGTAAACAAAACAACATCAAGCACACTATCGTTTGTTTTCATGGCGTGATACCTGATACTTGATGCTCCGATGTTTTGCAGATGGAGGAAAAACAATCAACAAACTTGTCCAATGGACAACAACAATTTAATTTACGATGGAACAATCACACCAATAATATTCTGCAAGTGTTTACAGAACAGCTTGCAAATGAAGCTTTGATAGATGTTACCATCTCCTGTGAAGGGCAGTTCATAAAAGCTCACAAAATGATTTTGTCAGCTTGCAGCCCTTACTTTCAAGTAAGAGCTTTGAGATGTTTTTTTGTCATTTGTTATTTAATAACAATTATTTTAGGAGCTGTTTAGAATACATATAGTACCTCATCCAGTGATAATAATAAATGGAATGAAGTATACAGATGTGAAACAAGTTATTGATTTCATGTACAGAGGAGAAGTCAAAGTTTTGGAAGCAGAACTGGACTCTTTGCTAGCTGTTGCTGAATCTTTACAAGTTAAAGGTTTATGCACAGTTAGAAATAATTATGACAAGAATGACATTAGCCAGAACAACGAACAGATTAGTGATACCACAATTCAGGACCACTCGAATATCTCAGGACGCCAGGCCAAGAAGAGAAAAATATCGGTGAGTAAGAAAAAAGGTTTTGGAGTTGTTGATGCTCACCGAATTGGTTTTAGACTACGGACGAAAATTACACCAAGAATGAGACAGTTTCTGATGACGAATCGCTTTCTAGCACTGTAAGTTTGAATATTTTACAATTATAATGATTTTCAATTGTGAGATAGAGATAAATGTTAAAAAGTGGGCGTATATTTTGGTAGCATGTTTTCGATGGATGGACGTATTGACCGGGAGATTGAAAGCCGAGTAAGGTATTGGGTGCTCTGGGTACATTTGCTCGAAACGTGAATGTATCTAGAGATGCTCGATTGAGTATTTATATTGGTGTGTTAGTGTCTACTTTGATGTATGGTTCTAAATGTTGAGTGTGGATGAAGAAGCATGAACGACGTATAACTATTGTAGAAATGAGATGTTTGAGAGGTGTGTGTGGGTGTGTAGTGAGAGACTGAGAAGAATATTGTTAAGAAACTAATACATGTGGGTGAAATTGATTGTGATTTGTAAATGAATGTGTGTGGGTCCGAGGAATAATGTTTGGAGGAGATTGATTGTTGGTTTCTGTGCAACAGATTAAAATAGAACCTCCAGAAATCAAGGACATCGATCAGGAGGAGAAAATCAGCGACCAGGATGAAGTAGTAGTAAGTGAACAAAACAAACAATTGGATGTCATTTAATGGTTTATTTTTAGTATGAACAGACTCCAGCCAAGCCAATAAAAACATCCAAATCTGGTAGAGTAATTCGTCCGAAGTCGTTCCAGATAGAAACTTATTCTAGTCCGCCCCCAAAGCCTCCTAGATATCATCACCCAACGATGGTCGAAGCAGTTGTCCCTAAATCAAAGATTCCTCGACCGCCAAACGCTTTCATGATTTTTGCCAATGAATGGAGACGGAAACTAGCTGCAGAATATCCAAGTGAGTCTTGTCTAACTTTACTTTTATGTTTATATTATAATGATGTTTAATTTCAGAGGAAAGCAATAAGGAAATATCAGTGCGCCTTGGGATAATGTGGAAAAATCTCAGTGCGGACGCCAAGGAAAACTACTACAGTGCATCAAGAAAAGCTGACGAAGAACACAAACTCAAATATCCTGGATACTATTACAGCCCGAAAGAAGCTAGACTCCGAAAAAGTAAAAAGGATTCGTTGATTATAAATAAATGTAAAAAGAGTTGTGATGCTATGCGATATGTTAAACTTGTCATGAAAGAAAATACGGACACTGAAAGATGGCGCCAGGATGACAGAGAGGTAAATAATAACAACGTTATATCTCACACCCTGAAACACAATCCACCAACAATCAAACATTCCTATCCTAATTAAATCAGGCGAATTAGAGTACATAATTTAGCGAGAGCAGCGAGTCAATAATTCTATATTATGTATTGCAAATTATTTTTCTTAGCTTAGAATAACAATTATATTTGACACATGACGATGACATGAAAAAATTTGAGGTATAGAAATCATGCTAAAAATTCGGTAGTAAGTTTTCAGTGGATGAGCACGTTTCGGAATCCGTAAAATACGATTTTAATAGTTTCGCGATGATGTCTGTGTGGATCTCTGAGTTACGGTTTCTCAAAAACTACTAAACTTAAAATTTTGATATTTTGTATATACCAATAGTATCCCCTTTAGAAGAGCTGATTATTTTTTGGTGAAAATCCAATAATCAAAAGTGGTAGTTTTCTTGAAGCCCTATCAAGTTATTTTTAAAAATTTTGGTTTCAAATATTATTATCTACAATTATTGTTTGAAACATTTTCCTCTTACTGTTACCATTTGCGAATTACAACACACCAAAGAAAAATTAAATCTGCTAACCTGTTTTTTGACAAAACAAACCAACGGTTGAAAAATGTCATTTTTTGACATGTGTCATAATTTTTTTCTGTTGTTTGATTACCAAATTTTTATTGGACTATTCAATAAAGAGCCACTAAACAATATCATAAACGAGTGATTATAATACAGTCGAATATAAAAAATATAAAGTATTGTAAAAAAGTACACCCACCTTTCAATCTCCCGGTCAATACGTCCAACCCTCAAAATCTCCACCTAAATATATAAATTCATTTTACTCAATCTTAAATTTTCTTTGAATATATTTAAGTCAGTTGTGTTCTTGCAGAATGATGAAGAATCCGCGGAAGATGTGACGGTGAATGTTCAAGATGATACAGACGTGGATGATAAAGAAGAGAGCCCTGAAGAGATAGATTCAGGAGAGAAAGAATAGCTGTACCTCTCTTTATTTTTGTGCCACACTGACAAATAATTATTATTTTCTACATTTTTTCAATCTCATGAATTATTTTGTAAATAAGTATTTGTGTATAACTGTTTGAATGTATTAGTGTACATATAAGCAAGGCTCTATAGGTATTAAACCAAATATTGTATCTTTCTTTATGTTTAAGTTGTGTACCAAATATTGTCCTGCTAGTGCTACATCGTTGCCAGATTCGATATTTGTGATTTGATTTCGACTGATGAGTACCATGTAATATAAGTGCCTTCTCCAATTTATTTCCCGTTCTCTTATTTGTAAACCTACAATAAAACAAAACTGGGTGTTTATTATTTTGTTTATTTTTTGTATTGGCATAAAATTACAAAAATCTAACTGAACACAAAATGTTGTGATAGAAATATAAAAATGTACTTGTATGTGACATTTGTTATTCCTGTTGTCTTTATACATCTTGTCATAATATTTGCATTACAAGTGTCATATTAATGCCATGTGTAGATGAATAAATTGTGTATAAAAATTTCATTTTACTCTTTATTTATTTTATATTTACGAGTTTTATATTATCCGAGTACTGTTACCTGTAACATAGGAAGTAACAAAACTTTACAAATTAACTTACTTTCACGTCCAGCATTCTCAGCAAGAATTAAAGCTAGTCTGAATTATTAGAGAAAAATGCTTCAAATAATTTAGGAACATTTGACATTCCCGTGCTGAGAATACTGACCGTGTTGACAATAAATACATGAATACCTGATTAAAAATTTGCAATTTATTTATAAGACATGTACAATTTGTGTATTTTACAAAGCTTTTTGTAATATTTATACCTGTTTCTTCCGAGACCATAACAATAATTCAAGTGCAAATTTACTATTTAATCTCAATAACAACAAAACGTCAGTCCTCAAATCAGATGTACAATCTTGAAACTTGAAGTGTTGGCTTGCTGCATTTACAGATACGATCACAAATACATACGATTACGTACAACTTGTACCCGTAGAGAATTTAGTGCCGAATGAACGAATGAAATATAAGGACACTGACTAGCTCCAAATTAACTCATTGAAGACTTGGCGAGATTCATTTTAATATCGTGTGCTTGAATATCACTGATTAGTGCTATGAGGAAAACATTTTCTACATAATAATACTAACTACTAAGTTACGGACACTTTATGACAAATAAATATAATTATACTCTTTGGAAATGAAAGTAGTAAACTGCATATACAGGGGCCAAACATTGACTTTCCAATTTCGTGTCCTCTTCAATGTTCTGCTTAAGACGGCTCCTGTACAACGGTGGATATTTTAACGTACCTCAATGTGAGGTACCATATTAAATAATTACAAAAATAAAAACAAAACAATTATTACAGTGAGACTATCTTTCACATCACCGATCGATAATACTACTTTAAGCTTCACGGATCTACTGGATATCTAAATGGCTGTTGCTATTGTTATACCGGGTACTTTTTTGTTACACAAGCTGGTACCACGAGCTGTGTTTTAGCGCTGTACAATATTCTCAAATTATTTTATAAAAAAATACTTTAAATAAAAGTGGTAGATAATATATTTTCTGTAACTTTTATTCGAAGAATTTTGTAATAAAATTATTTTAGAACATTGCACAACGCCAAAACATCCAAAAAAACAGAGATAGTTATTCCAGCCAATGTTATTTTATTGTTATCATAGACTAATAGCGTTAATACAAAAATAAAATTAGAATGAAAAACTACATCTAATAAGCCTAATTATGTTAATCAAATCGACCTCCTTCACGAAACAAAACTAAAAGAAAATTTACAATTTGAGGCTAATTACAGATTGACATGAGAAATACAACAAATAACTTGAACATTTTTGTTGAAAGATCTGTCAAAATATTTTTAATACCATTTAAATCTTTGTATTTTTTCTAACGTATATTTTAATTTCTAGTGTTAAATATCAATAATTAATCAGCAATAACTAGAACAGCTTGGAAATATTAAAAATATTTTGACAGATCTATCAACAAAAATGTCCAAGTTATTTATTTGTTATTAAGTTTAAATTGTGAATTATTTTTAATACCATTTAACGCATTGTATTTTTTCTAATATACTTTTTCATTTTTAGTGCTAAATATCAATAATCAAACAGTAATAAATATAATAGTTTAGAAAAATTAAAAATATTTTGACAGATCTATCAACAAAAATGTTCAAGTTATTTATTTGTAATTAGGTTCAAATTGTGAATTATTTTTCTAATATATTTTTACATTTCTAGTGCTAAATATCAATAATCAATCAGCAATAAATAGAACAGTTTGGAAATATTAAAAATATTTTGACAGTTGTTCAACAATAATGTTCAAGTTATTTATTTGTAATTAGGTTCATATTGTGAATTTTCTTTTGCTTATTTTTCGCAAAGAATACCATTGTAATTAACATAGTTTAGACTTATTAGATATAAATAATTCTTGTATTTACACTTTCAGTCCAAAATCACAACTACACGAAAACAACATTGTATTTCTATGTGACATAAAAATGTTTGCACCCGGTATACCAAAAATAATGAAGTTTGTACGATGAAAAAATAATTTTTATCCCACTTTTATTTAAGTCTTATTCTGTGAAATTAAGAGATGGTAAAGTAAATGAAATTCTAGGGAATCTAGGTCTAATACAAATTTCAACTATAGAGGCAATAAATATCAGTATAATATCCGGAGACCATGCTGTCAAACCTTCAACAAACATGCGTATGTACACAAAAGCATTCGCGCGAGTATAGTAAACAACTAAATTAATCTATACTGTTATGGGCGGTCTTATATTCTTATTGACGACGTAAAATTTGTGCTTTTTACCAAACAGTCCCCATATGACAGCCACGTTTTCAATAATAATATTAAAGGGTATCGTGGACAATGCCCCGCAAATACAAAGAGCGAACCTAAGCATTCCGAACCTGTACAGCGAGAAAGATTTCACCACGCCGAAGACGTACATGTAAATATTAACAGCACCGATGAATGCACAGATAAAATCAATGACGGCTGGACATGGGATCGGACACAGCGCGGCGAGGATGACATTCGACGTGGACAGAGGAAGAGTCACCCAAGAGTAGCAGGAAATGGCAAGGAGGATCTTATTCCTAAGAGGGATGGATTTAGAGTGGACTACGAGTAGAATTCCTTGAAGCCAGCGTTTGCGCTGTTGGACAAAGTCCCAAAGGCTGAACGGGGATTTCTCCCACATTTCTCCTTCGACAAAGTTGAAGCTGTAGCCATGTTGGTATGCCCGCATTGCGAAGTAGCAATCTTCTGCCACCGAGCCGTCCAGGCCGTTGTCGAAGGACACTGTCTTCTCTGCCCCCGCCTGAAACAAAACTATATTAATAAAACGTTTACAAACACATTCCACTTTAACATAAACTTACACCCACATAATAATAATATACATTATTTATTCTGTATTCTGTACTGATTAAAAATTAAAATTTGCGGAAGGTTAGACGCTGGGCACATCACATTTTTACTTTCTCACACTAAGTATTTTTTGTGGAAATACATATTTTGACGTCCACTGAATTCGTTAAAACCAATTTCTCAATGATGCCTATGTGTGAGGATGGATGGATGTCCCTGTGCGCAATATTTCATGAACGAGACAAGATATTTAAACGAAACTTGTAATTTATAGGTTTCATTAAAATATGAAGAGCTGAATTGATTTTGAATGAAACTGAAAAACCGGAAGAGGAAGTTTACTGGACACACGAAACAATAAATCAAAAATGGAATTAGCTGTGAAAAAAGTTTTCAAAAAAAAAAATGTCAGCAAAAATTAAATGTTATTTGCACTTTCCTTGTGTAGGCTTCTAATTCTGAGTAAAATTAAATTATATATTTTAGTAATCTAATAGTACAATGGGAACAAAATATAAAACATTTTTAACTTCCAGAACTCAAATAATTGTGAAGTGTCAAAAATAAGTATCGTTTGAAATATTATAAAAGCAATATTTATATTATAAATTACAAAGTTTTAAAGAATAGATTTAATTATTACTTACTTTAAAATAAAATCATAGTTACCATGAGAACAAAAAATTAAACAGCTTTAGGGCCGATATTTCCATCTACGAATAAAGTACCTAATAAATTATTCGCCGAATAAATGAAAAATCTCGAATCAAAATCATAGCTCAAATGGTACTTGTTCTAGCTGTCTTTTTTTGATGCGTATTTTTTTTATTTATACGACGAATAACTTATTTGAAAGTTTGTTCGTAAATGGAAATATCGGCCCTTAATATATGTATATTTTTCAAAATAAATTCATACGCAAGGAACAAGTCATCCATCTACAGTTGGTTTTATATGTATAAAAAAGTAGTATGGTGCCCAACTGCCCATAGCAGATTTAAAAAATTAATAATAGTTATTTTTATTTACTTTACAAGTGGGCAAAGTAAGGAATTAGCCACGAGAGAATTTTAGCACACGAAGCCAAAGGCTTAAAATACATCATTCATATCATAATAATAATAATTAATTTACCCCTGTGGTTCCCCCTCCATTAACAACTTTGGGGGCTATGACTTGACGGCTGGTAACCGCATTTCATACGCCAAAATATATCACTTACCGAGATCTGCGTAAGCAGAGTGCCACACCCGCAATGGTTAAAAGGCGTGATGATATATTTATTTTTATTTTATTTTAATAATTAATCTGTAGCAACTTAATATGCGGGCGCCCTTATCCATGATATTGAATATCTTTTACAATACACTTCCCACAGAATTTTCCCTTAATAACCTCTCTCAATATAATTCTAGTTCAGTTTAGGGTTCTGCAGCTTCAGATAAAAGTTTCCTGCGCGATAAACAACCTACGCCGTGAATTTACATCGACGCGCAATAGAAATAAAAGATCGTAGATTATTAATCCCACTAAACGCGTTTACAGCAACACAATAAAGTCTGATTACGCTAAATACACCGTCAAATACATCGTTTCTCCGCCAGGTAAGTGGATTACCTCAACACTCAAACACATACGCATACATCCAACTTAAGACAGATAGGGAAACAGCGGGTGAATGAGGCGTGTAACCATGTTTAATTTAGCTAATAGCTTCGCTGCTCTTTGCGTGCGACGCCGACGACCACCGACGCCGACCGCTGAAGCGACGCCAGGACTGGATTCCCACGGAAATAATCATTGGAGCTCATTTCTTTGAAGACCCACCCCTACTCTCCTAACACAGTATAAGAATTCACACAGTAACGACACTTCAAATATTTCATGATCCCAATATTTCAGTGCTGCGCTACTGAAAAGATGGCCGCTTAATGTTCGCTGATAGTAACCATAGAAGAGAGAGTAAAGTGTCATTTATTTCTAACATTTTTCTTTAAAAAATTTATTGAGATTTGCAACAGCAGAGCTAAAGGTATATTACCAGTAATAATATAACAAGAAAGTGAGAATAAATTGAAAACAATTTTACAGATTTTTCGAAAACTATGGCTATTGCCAAATGGCAACAAGGTTGAGAAAGATACTGGAGAATTATTTTTATAATTTATCGAACTCTCGAGTTATATTTAATTAGATTATTTTTTGATTTCATCATCAGGCACGCCACTAAATCTACATTTTTTGCTCTATTTTACTAGTGTTGATGATAGCTATCTGACATTTGACATCTGTCAACAAAAACAAAAAGCTACAGAGATTATTCCCGGGAGTAATCACTAGAGCTTTATTCTCAGTATAATAATGACAGGATTGGTTAAAACGCAGACACGTGACATACAATGAAGCATTTCATTGGTTTTAAGAAATGTCAAAAAATAATCTGTAGTATTCTACTTATTTACGTGATGCAAATCATCCCAGTGAATAATGACCATAATTCCGAATATAATACTATACTTTTTCTACTTCTGTAAATTCTGAAATCACTTTTGAAAATGATCCAAATTCGTTGAAATAATCTAGCATCAAAATACACAATGACAACTGACTACATGTCAACTGTCAGACGGCCGTTGCTTGGTGATCACGTCTTTAAAATAACAGTGAATTATGGATTTCTGGCTTTGTGATTGGTCGAGAAGATTGAATTATGGGTAAAATAATTAATTGAAAAAATTGAAATAATGGAGGAGTAAAAAAAATAATCTATGAGATCTGCAAGTTCAGAGCTGGCTCATTAACAAAACTGAATAAACGGATGATTAATTATTAATTTTTGTTTTGTTTTGGCTCGTGCAATTCGTCGGTTGGTAACTCAAAGCAACAATAAACTGAAGATCATCTTCATCGCGGCCTAATCCGACGCTGAGCGTCGCGTCGCGTCGAAACAAAGCTCGCCGCCGTGCACTTAGCACACTTTTACGAATCAATAATATACGATTTAGGTCCGCAGTGCCGTTGTTACGAAACTACAATACAAAGTAGGTTGACTGTGTACATCTGTGCCCTTGATTCTTCATTCACTTCGTCTGTCGAATATTTGTTAAAAACTAAGACGAATAACTGTCACATACATTAATATTTATAATAGAGAAATTTTGCGGTCAGCCGTTTTATATTTAGATTCATTTTCCTTGAACCAAACGTCACACATGCAAGAATATTTTAATAAAATTATTGTTTAAAATTTTCCTAAATTCGTACATAAACATCCGCATTTTCTCAATGTCATTTGAGATGTTAGGTACAACAAACGCCTTAACGTTCTACGAAGTTATTAATTTTTTTGGTGTCCTCGGAATTTTTAACTCTGAATTAAGTCAGGTTTTCCTTCTTCTCACTCCAGTACCTGGAAGCAACAGCATGTTTTTTAATCCAGTATTTTTTGTGATTCTTCAACAATAAAATAGAAATAGCCTTTTTTTGTGTTACATAGGAAATACCTATTTTCGTATTGTTGCCATAGATAGTTTCCTACGGATTTTAAACAAAAAGTGCAAATTATGTTAATTAAATGGGTATTCTTTATGAAATAGAGCAAAAGAAAATTTACAATTTGAGCCTAATTACAGATTGTCATAAGAAATGAAATAAATAACTTGGATATTTTTGTTGGTAGATCTATATCTAAGACCGTTATTAAAACTGGCCCTTTTAACGGTTGCTTAGCAAGTTAAAAGTGTTACTTTTTAATACTATTGTTAAAAGTAACATAGCAACGTAATTAACGGTGATTTTATCGTTATTTTCAATACGTTGCTAACGATTTGTATCAATAAATCAACAAATATAACTCTACCTGTCATAATGTCATTCTATATTTTTTAGTATTAACTAATACACTAGGAAGATTGAAAATAAAATTTTGTATAATATCACTTTTAACACGTGTATCATAAATAAATATTTTCTACTCCTGTATAGATTTATCTCCATTATTTCAATTTTTCGATTATTTATTCTACACTATCGTGAATTATGGATTCATAATTCACTCTTTTCGTCCAAAAACAGAACCAAAAATCAATTATTCCAGTTTATTTTAAAGCTGTATGGATAACCCTTCCTACGGCAGTCTGACAGTTGACAGTGTTGTTGTTCTTGTGTATTTTGATGTTGTCGTTTTTCTACGTGTGTTTTCAACGGAGTTAGATTATTTAAAAAGTGCTAAACGTTATTTCCAAATTTACAGGAGTCTAAAAAGTACAGTATTATATTCATGATTACGATCATTGTTCATGTAGATGAATCATCCGACTGAATAATGACCATAATTCCAAATATAATAAATATTTCCAAACTGTTCTGTTTGTTTCTGATTAATTATTTATTAAAATATAAACACCAGGTATATATATGAATAAGAGAGTTTTACCTGCAACCTGATTCCTGCTGTTCAAATAGATATAGAGATAAGAAGCAGTTTTTCTTGGTAGCTCTGTACCAAAATATTTATCTTTGTTCTTCGTACAAAAATAAATATTCATTTATGATGTTTACATTCATGCGAGAATTACATTAGCCTAATTAATTATATTAAAAACGTTTTAGCCTAATGAAGCCATCCTGTTTTAAAGTGATATATGCATTCAAATATGCAGCATATTTTATGGTTTAAAAAAATATATTTAGCACAAGGATACATGTAAAATTTACCTAATAATTAACTTAAGTACAATTCGCAGTTATTCAGATAGTATAATGACTGGAAAGTAGATATTTTCAATGATTACAATTAAGTTTTACATAAATTTTAGGTTTATCACAGTCTTTGCATAACTTTATAATTTTAATAGCTATTGTTCCACATATCAATTCAGTTACGTAATACTTCGGAAAATTAATAAAAATTAGTATAAAAATGCACGTCGTATTCAAATGTTTACTTTCCTTGTAGACACCTTCAAATGTTTCAACGAAAACAACCTTGATGCTACACAACAAAGCAATCATTGCTATATTGCGAAATATTCCAAGAAAAAGTTGCATTATGTAAAATTTTACTTTGTTTTTAAATAAATCACGCCATTTATCCAGTTCTAAAGGTGGTAAAATAAATCCCTAAAATAAGGGCATCAGCGTACGTGTCGGTAAATAGGAGCACTGATAATACCCACATACAAAATAAATATTAATGGGTATGAAAGTTTTAGTAGTTTGCGCAAATCGACTGTATTTTTAGCTATCAATAATTGTTGTCATTTACTATTTATGTTATAAGCAATAGTAACAAAAATAGCGTGTATGTATATATAGTGTATATTTAAAAATATTTCTCTGATAAGCAATATGAAGAATGTAAATAATAATTTAATTGAGTAAAACTAGTAATATCATTTATTATGTAGGCAGTTTTCTGTTAATTCATCAATTTCAGTTGTTTCTGACTCATTTCAAAATTAAAGGTTAATTTCTTACTCATTTGTTTATCAACCTCATTGTTACTCATGACAATTTTTCTACAAATCTGATGTGGGAAGTACATAACTTCCCGCCTTAACAACTTTTAAACGGCGCAATATAGAGACAAGTTTTCAAATTAAAATTGAAGCTAATATTATTTTACAGTTGATGGATTTTAAATATGAAATTTTTGATATCTCTTTTCATCGTAAAAATAGTGAAACCCTATTATAGGGACCACAAAACGTGCTCTTCAGACAAACAAAAATTACTAGAAAAAACAAAATTTTTACTAAAGATACAAAATGATAATTTATTGAATGATAATATAACCATTAACAATGTAAGTTTCTGAGACTATGACTATGACAAAAATCGAAGAGATTTTAAGAAAAATAATAATAATAGGATCTATAAAGATATCAGAAAACGAATACAGTATAAGAATGAATTATGAAATAGAACAAGAGTTGGAAGAAAAACACAAAATGAAAATAACTACCTAACTACAAGAATTTAAAGGAAAAGAAACGGAGATTGATCCACTTCAACAAAAGGATCTAGAGAGCTTCATAAGAAGCAGTGTTATAATTTAATTTTATAGCACGAAAAATAATTAATTATTAATTTGTCACATTTTGTTGAACTTGATCCAGTTCGTTCATCTGTGTTTTGTGGACCAACAGATTTGAGGTTTAGGTTTTGTAAAATCCTTTCTTAAAATTCAACGTTGCAAAATACTATATGTAATTCTGAAACGAGAAATAATAAGAAGAATATTAGGACCAATATAAAGATATCAGAAACCGAATACAGAATAAGAATGAACTATGAAATAGAACAAGAGTTGGACGGAGAAGACATAGTGAAAAAGATCAAGCAACAGATAGTTAAATGGCTTGGAATATATGTAGAAGATATGGATCAGTAGCAGAATGGAGACCAGGAGGAAGAAGAAGAAGACGTTCTAGATGAACGTGGCTAAAGGTAGTATTAGATTTAAAAGCAGCAGGACTTGAAAACTGGCAAAGTAAAATAACACATACGAAGGTAATTACAAGGATTTAAAGAATAAAAAACAGATTGATCTACACCAACAAAATGATCTAGAGAGCTTTATAAAAAGCTGAAGGTAATAACAAATTGTAACATTTTCCAGGTAATCTTAAACCTTGAGAAAATATTAGATATATGAATAATCCTTTTATTAATAGAAAAACTTTGGCAAAGGTGCTTGAAGATATTTTTAATCCGTAATATAATCAAACAAAATAAATTAATTTACGAGATACTCCACAACATGAAAGCTATTTGAATTCCGTCATCTCAAGCTTGCTAAATGTTTTGACAGCAAAAGCAATTTCCGAATGTCTTTGAGGCTTATACCTTGTCATAATCATGCTTTCAGCTAATCTTCAAGGCTTGAATTCCTAACATCAACCGACAATCTAATACGAGAACTATTTTAGTTCTGCAATAAACATTATGTATACATGAGTATACATAATTAATTACTAATTATTGGATTAACAATGAACATTTTACGATTAATCTTTCAGACAAGATCATCGATGTTTCACAACAACAACTTTGTAGAATGAATCATTAAATGTTAATCAATAGTGTTCTGATTAAACATTAAAAAAATATATATTGCACTTTATGATTCATTTTGCAAATAGAGATGTTGAAATGAATAAAGAACAAAGTCTAGCAATCCTCATTTAGGTATTTACTTTTGTATTAACACTTAGTACGTCATGGAAACGTTTCATTTTTCCTTTTTAAACCAGTAATAATTGCATAGAACTACAAAGTTATTATATTTATTAATAACACTAATGCGAAATGTACTTTATTTCTTGATGATACTAAACACAAAATATTCACATAATATTATTTAGATTGTCTTCATTATCACTAAATTTCAAACGCATGGTGTAATATCGTGTTTAGTAGTAATTTACGTAAAAACACCATCAGTATGTATATTAACTTGGAACCTACTTATTTTAATGTTATATATTATTGTGGATAGAATTAATGAACAAATATTATTTGAACAGTTTTATTTTGGTGCAAAATTGTTTTAGGAAATCAATTGAAAAACTTTTTCAACGATTGTTACATATATATGTATATGCAAAAAATACTTCAGTTTTCAAGGTTTTATATTTCATAATAGTTTTTGTATTACCATTTGCAAAAAAAGAAAATTTCCACAGCAACATTCAATGAACAAAGTTCCATGCGTAGATATTTATTTATATTTCTAACAGTTAAAAAATTAATTGTCCTTATTATAAACTATATATTTTTATATTCACAAAAACCTACACATCTTCTATAAGGAAGACAAGTATAAATTGCATCACCAAGGATTCATTATTATTATTATTAAAGTTTATATGAAAAATGTTTTACCTACATAAACAAAAGCATCACAGTGTGACAATTGACGATCGCTCTAATTCGACCTTCAGTTGTTATGGCCTTCTAGTTCCAATTAACGTTACATAATCATGATACCCGTTGCGTGTTAACTTAAGTATTGAAGATTTCCTTCTTCAGCTATCTGAAATCCACCTGCATTTTGTAATAAATAAGTATTTTTTTTTCCCTTAATGAAACTGATAGATAGTGATAAGGAAATTATCCTCCAATAATAACATTTTCGAACAATTAAACAACTTTTGTTTCAAGCGATAATTTGTCCATATCTTCAAATATTAATTATTGGGACTTCTAATTTTTCCCAAATATTCTCGAGTCAATATATTATGTGTTCCACTAATGAGTGGATTTTTTTTTTTACCTCCTATTAATTTCAAAAACTGATAAAATTCAATGTTATTTAAATGAGGAAAATCAAGTATATTTAGGCCCGGTCAAATATCAATATATAACGGAATATTAGATACTCTAAATTTTGTTTATTTATTTGGAACCATTTTAGAAAGCAGTCCAGTTAAAATTCGTCCTAACCTCTTTTAAATTCCACCCTAATCAACGTACCTATATACCTTGTATTACATACATTATTTACTTAAGAAAAATGGAACAATTTCGTAATTACTTTTCTATAAACTTAGGAAAAACTTACATAAAAATGTCGCCATATACATATTGCGGTTTGTAGATAATGAATATAATATCGTATCCGATAATAGATATTTATTATATTCATTTCATAAACTTGCATAATTCATTTTCAAAATAATATGGTGCATGTCCCATAAATCCAGTGAATACTTCAACTATTTGAATGACTGGTATGTTATAAATGAATAATGAAATACCGACAATGCGTCAGAAGTAGAATTAAAAAACAAACAGCAAGGTTAATGTCAAGGGATATTTATTATATTCAAAAACGTGTTTATATTGAAGCATATACAATTCAAACAATTGTTATTATAATGTTATTCGTTTTTATAATGCTGTCTAATGTCTCTTTTTTGTGTTAGTGTAACATAAAATATATAAAAAGTTCAAAATTATCTAGTTTTTTATATTTTTCTGTAGTGCTGGCATGCATGAAATAAATTTTCACCAGTTTTGCTGGCTATTTTTTCATTTACTCATAACTTTTTACACGATTAAAGAAATAATATGAAATTTACCAAATTTACTAAATAAAGTATGAGGAATACGTTCGTTCAAACAGAATTGAATTATCTCTTTTAGTTTTATAGTTACAGCTGTTAGAAAATAGCAGATTTTTGTAATTTTCCATTCCGTATAGTTGCGTTCCTAAAATATGTATTATCCATTTAAATGTTACGAAAAAATGGGTATATATCAAGTTAATTATAACGAATTCAATGGAGTAATCAGAATTTTATTATCTTTGATATTTTTCGAGATACAGTAAAAGTATGAATTGGCACAAAAACTCCGAAATATTAAATCGCTCATATCTTAAAAACCAACACTCGGACAAAGCTAAAACTTATTTTTTTGGAAGTTTCAGGTCGAAAATAGGGTGCTAGGGTATATAAATCAAAATTCTAAGAGATGAAAATTTCTGGCAAAAATTCAATACTAACCCTTTGGCTTTTTGGCGATTTTGAGCCATTTTCAGACTTTTTGCTCTAGCGGTTCTCCCCTTTGTGCGATTTCAACCAAACTTTGCATACTTATATAACTTTTTCCGTAGAATCGAATGGTGAGGTCGCCAGTTTTGTACCATTTTTATTTTTTGAGCTATAGGACAAAATAAGTCATTTTTAGTCCTATCTTTGCAGTGACATATCTCGAAAACGAAAAGAGATACGGAAGTGCGGTTTTAATTTTTGGAATGTACATGACGAGGAGATGCTTTGTGTATATTTTCAAAAATATCTAAGAAAAAAAATTTTTGGGGCCCAAAAATGCTCTTCAATTTTTGAATACCCTACCATAACTTAACTATAAGTAAATATAAACGTAATTTAAATATTTGAACTTGCTCAGAAAAGTGCGGAGAATTCACTGGTGAATACAGTAATTAAATATCTCACTTATTTTTTAAGTTACAGCTGTATAAAGTTCAGTAACAGTTAAATTTGAACGATTTTTGCATAATTTCGTTCAATCAATCGTCTAATTGTTATTAGTACTTCTATAAAAACAAAAATACCCACAGTTATAAATAAAAGTATGCTGGATTCATTAAAAAAAACCGCAGTTAGATAACTATTTAAATTTTTGAGATACAGCCTCCTAAAGTTGACTGTTTTCACAATTAACTAAATACGCTTTACTAATACAGATAAACCAAAAAAAGCTATATAATGGAAGTTACAGTAAAATGCTTTAAATGGATTACCTGAAAAAGGTTTCAGAAGTTTGATGCGGTTTTAATGGTACATATTTTCCGCTGAAAATAAACTAAGTACGAGAACAAATCTCTCTTTAAACACGATTCTCTTACTGAGATATTTTTAGATTCCATTAATTAAAAATAAATACTTTTCAAGTGTAATTCTTTAACAATTAATAGTTTCTCTTTTGAATTAAAAATTTCTTTTGTATTGTCGTTAAATTTTTATTTCTGTTCTAGTTAACGTGATTCAAATACTTTACAACGAAATTTATGACACATTGTGAGGTCAATATAATGCTAGAAACATTAAATATTAAAGTACTAATACTTTTTATATTGAAATTATTGATGTTGATGGATAATTTTCAGAAAATAATAATTTACTTAGCTGACTCAGCAATCAATAGAATATAGAAATAGTATTCATAATTTAGTTGTTCTATAAAAGCCATACAAATTCTAAAATAGCCAATTAAATTTCAAAGTTGTTTGTGTCTACAACAAACATAAGTAATAACAAAACTTTTATATTCTGTAACCTATCGCATTCCTTTAGTTCTGAATCACTGGTGGTACAGCAAATAAAGCAGAATTTCAAGATCAGGACGCTTCATCTCAGTCTAACATTCTCTATCTTGGCTGCAGCCGAACGTATGATTCTGTCTACTATAACACCGAAGGTCGACTCGAATACCATTATATATATATATTATCAGTTAAAAATTATGTATTTGCTATGAATAAAGTTTATGAACGTTCTATTTCGGGATAACATATGCGCGGATTTTACATTCGACGTTTTAGCGTCACGCTATTGCAGGTAATTCGGGTAAAAATAGATGATGCGGAATATCTTGAAATTGTTATAAACTGTACTTGAGATTAAGATATATCTATAACTACAGTATAAGAATTCATACAGTAACGACATTCGCTGTCGGCACTTTTGATCTTTATGACCTTGAGCCGAGCGGCCATATTGGCAGTAGCTAACCTAACCTACACTATAAAAGTTCTTACAATTTTTCTTAGTACAAATAAGTTTTCCTCTCTGTTTTGCATTCATTTTATAAACTTAACATGAAAGAAATATTGTGGCTTTATATTTGACAGATACAATTGACATTGACATACTATATTCTTTTTCTACGACCACTAAGAAATCTGCTCATTGTATGTTTGTTGTTGCTAGGGATATGAGGTACATTGCAAGCATCGTGCGAAATGAATTTGTTTTGTGAGTATTTCAATACAGATCAGTTCATTTAAGTACAGGTGCCATTGCTAGGATACTTATTTAGAATTTTCAAATATTGGAATGGTGAAAGCGGGACAAATTTATTATTAAAATTAAATTAATTTTGAAATAATATCGTGGTCGTAGAAAAAGTATAGTGTACAACTCGCATGGAATGTCCATTTCATACTCGTATGATTTGCAGCATTCGCCTTCGGCTCATGCTACAAACTATCTTACTCGTAGGAAATGAGTACCATTCCATGCTCGTTGTACAATATACTATTATTTTATGGTTACTCAGATATTAGCTTATCAGCTGGCAATGAGCGGCCATCTTCTCGGTAGCGTAGTTACTGTATGAATTCTTATACTGTGCTATAACTATATATGCCGCAGAAAGTATACCAATGGTAAAGGAAAACGAAGAAGAATTAAGGAAAATGGAAAAAAAGTAATAAGAACAATACTAGGATAAAAAATATATAATAATAAAATAAATAAAAAAAATAGCCTATCATGCCAGAGGGCGTGGGTTCGATTCCCACTGAAGAGCATGGTCGTTTGTGTTCACATTAATTCATTATTATCTACTCATGAGGCGGCACATGACCGTAGTAGTTAGTCCGTTTTCCATCTTCGTAAAAAAGTAAAATAAAAAGTAATAATAAGTAATAGATACAAAGAAATTAAAAGGGCTATTGAATAAAATTTTAAAGAAGAAATGTATTATGAGAAGTAGTGTTAAACAACTATACCAGTTTATCTTAATTGTAGCGCGTACGAAATAGTAAAATAAGTCATAATTTAAATTTATTTATCATATATTTGTGAGTAACTGTCATGTGCTATCAAAATGACTCAAAGCCAAACAATTTATTTTTACGTCTGGATTTTTTATCAAACATAAAAATTCCACCATGATTTGTATTCATGTTTATGTGTCAAACGTCAAAGAAAAACAGCAGAAGCATTCAATTATTTCTGTCCTCACAACATCGCTACAAAACATATAAGAGCGTGACAAACAAATGACACGAGGAAATGTATGTCTTCCGACCGGAAGTAGCCGTATTTTGTCACACTACATCGCGTCGTACGTTCCGGTGGATCCTTCATTATTTACATGGAAATCGAAACACGAAAATCACTAGACTGCCGGATACTGTTACTGCGAATTCAACTGTGGCTGGATGCTATAATAATAAATAGAACATATATTTAATTCGACGAATTCAAGTTTGTTTAAACAGTAGAATTGAGAAAATATACACATGATTCAATTTCCCTGAATTTATTTTTGTAATGGAGATCTTTGACTCTGCAATTTTACACTGAAAAAGAAACACTATCTTTGAAGTTTATTATTTTATACACAAAAATTATTGCAAGAGTTTTCTAAATACCTACAATTTATTGGTTTGACTGACTATTAACATTTCCAGTAAAATATATAGTTTATTTTATTAAAAGGCTGTAAGTATACTTATGATATGTCAATCCCAATATATATACCTGATGAACAGAGGGGATCCGGCCTACCAAATAGGTGGACATGGAAAAAATTCATCCTTAAAGTGAATTTTACCTGTTAACCGATATTACCACGCATAACTTTGTACTGGTTTATCCGATTTCGATGATTACTCTTTTATTTACATTTGTTTAGGAGCTTAGTTATTAAAACTAAAAAGGGTATATTTTATTTTTCAGTTTCTCTTTTCGTTGATTTAATTATTTGTTAAAAAATAAATTTCAACAAACGCTATTAAAAATTAAACTTTTAACACGACTTACGTCTGTTAAAAATGCAATATTAATACACCCTGTGTCAAAAGTGAACTGTCAATCATTTTTAACTTGCGTTAAAAGTAAACTGCCAATCATTGTTAACGCACGTTAAAAGTAAATTTCATCAGAACATCAGCTTTTGACATCCCTCTTGAAGGTTGATTCACTCGGCTTCGCCTCGCTCTGCAAACTTCCCCAGTCACTCATAAAATGCCACTTTTAACACTTATATTTATTATATTCTCTTCCACTTTTTCAGAAGGTTCTGTAATCATATATTGTTGCTCCTCACTGAAAACAACCAGTAGTACTACAGTTCTTTAGTACTATTTACAATACTTGAAATAATAAAAAGGGGGCGTGGTATTTCTTATAGCAGAACTGTAAGAAATGTATTATTGGTACAGATGTACTAGGATGTAGTGACGTAAAAGTTAAAATAAGTTTTATTTTAAAATAATTTGGCTATTACATGATTATAGTTTGGCACCGCCATTTTATATATTTATATGTTTGTGTTTCAGCCAAATATTTTAAAGTAAAATAATTAATAATGAATGTCAGACAAAGTATACTACAATTCATTAACAATTTATACGAGTCTATCAAGTAATGAATAGTCATCTGTTAGCAATGTAGTAGTAAATTATTCAAATTAATCTTAAAAATAATTAAAATTAGTTAATGAGTCAGATGGAAATACTGCTAAATGTGCTAATAGTATAAATAAACATATACAGTTCTAAGTCCGTTTCGTACAACATACAAACTATTTTAGAACCTATGTTATTTCTAAATAACTATTTTTAAAAGAGCATTAAAACGTAATGGGCGTGTAACATGTTGAATACAAATTTTTTCATGACGTTTCATAGAATACTAAGTGGTAAGATTGTACAGGAATTGCATTTTCATAATGAAAGCAAACGTTCTTACTATAAATGCAGTTATTTAGTAAATAGCGTGAACTAATAAATTTGTTAGCCAACACTTTACCAAATATAAGTATATCGATGCAGTAATTCTAACGCCATTAATTTTATTTCTGTAGTTTCGGTGTAGACTCAAACTAAAACATGCATGACAGAATTATAATACACGCATTACCCTTCAAATATACTATAGGTATACTCAAATATTGCACTATACGGACAATAGTAATCCATTAATTTTTGACTGTTCTCTTAACGACACAATTATAAAATTAACCACTTTTATTAATTAAAGTACGCAGAATTCACTCGTGAAAACAGAAATGAATTATCTCTTCTAGTTTCCAACTTACAGCTTCGAGAAAACAGCCAATTTTCAGGATTTTCGATATTTCCTTCTATCAAATTTGACTGACTATAAAAACTGTACTAAAAGAAACACTAACATAAAAATTTACTTGTTTGTCAATTAAAGTGTGCTGAATACACTGTTTTCAACAGATATCAAATATCTTTTTTACTTTTTGAGATAAGAGCAATAGTACAGTTTTCAGTCACATTTATCCTCAAACTCAAATTGATAAAATCGCTCATATCTCAAAAACTAAGGCTCGGATATCGCTCAAACTAAATTTTTTAGAAGTTTCAGGTCCAAAATAGAGGGATAGGATATAAAATTCAAAAATCTAAGAGATGAAAATTTTTGGCAAAAAATCAATACTAACCCCTTGGCGTTTTGGCGATTTTGAGCCATTTTCAGACTTTTTGCTCTAGCGACTCTTTCCAATGAGCAATTTTAACGAAACTTTGCATACTTATAGAACTTTTTCCGTAGAATCGAATGGTGAGGTCGCCAGTTTTGTACCATTTTTATTTTTTGAGCTATGGGACAAAATAGGTCAATTTTTGACCCATCTTTGAAGCGCCATATCTCGAAAACGAAAAGAGATACAATAGTGCGGTTTTAAATTTTGGAATGTGCATGACGAGGAGATACTATATGCATAGTATCATTTATATTTTGGAGAAAAAAAATTTTTGGTCCCAAAAATGGCGCTCAAATTTTGGACAACCTACCACAAATTAAGTATATGTAAAAAAAGAACATAATTAATATATTTGTACTTATTAAGAAAAATGTGACGAATTTACTGGTGAAAACAGAAATTAATTATCTCAATTAGTTTTTAAGTTACAGCTGCACAAACTCAAGAGCAGCAAAAATTTTAACGGTTTTTTGCACATTTTCAAACAACCAATCACAAAATTGTTAATAGTAGTTCAACATAAACAAAAATTACTACAGTTATAAAGTAAAATACGCCGAATCTAATAAAACTGATTACAGTTCGACATCTATTTTAGTTTTTGAGAAACAATCTCTTAACTTTTCATTCAATTACTAATCTTTTGAGAGGATGGATGTTAAACAAAGCTGTTTTAAATGTTAGTTTCGCTCATTTAGTGCTAACTAGCGATAAAAATCTGAATGTACATCGTTTGTCAGTGGGAAAAATGAGACTTTGAACAACACGGAACACACGAAACACTAAAAGTGAATCCAAAACCTTGAAATAGTTCCCATAATAATTCTCAGCCAATTTTCAAATGTGTTGACGTTTATACTCGATTCAAATGTATTATCTGCTTGTCTTTTAACCTCTATAAAATTGGAATTTATAATTACACCTCACCTTTGATTTTTGTAAATACAGATCAGAATGCTAATGATGCAATTTTAGTGTCAATTTACGTTTTACTACGATTGGAAAATTAGAGCAAATCCTACACTAGGTTAATAATAAAAAGACTAGTTATGAGTTATAATTGACCTTTCAACCATCGTTAAAATATCTTCTCAATTTGTTATCAAGCCAATTCGCGGGTCGGAACATCTGGCAATAATTTTTTTGTAAATATTTAAAGTTTTGGTTATTTTGTGAAGATGCTGGCGGACTAAATAACAATGTGATATTTGCGAAACAAAATGTGAGTTCACTACAAGGTCAAGGACAAAACATTACCTTGTAAGAGCAGGTTGTTAATTATCTGTCGAGAAAGATATTTATTCAGTGACTGCAGTCTAGACTAGAATATTTATATCGTAGTTCATTCAGAAAAAAAACTTTCACAAAAAGAAGATTTGCACTTATCTAACGCATGGACTTCACTAGAACTATTAACTATTATTGTTAACAACATATCTATCTACTACATTAAATTAAAAACATAGTACTACATATTATAGAAGTTTAAAATTTATTATTAATTATTAAGATGTTTGAGTTTTAAGGGTAGCAATTCTGACGTCAAAGTATTATGTTTCTCTGGTGTGTCTTTCACACATCTATTCTATTCCTTGTACTTCTCTTATAATTGAGCTGTCAGATTGTCGAAGTATCAAATGGTTGGCAGATAATTTTGAATGACACAACGATATAAAAGACCAATGTTAGCAAAATTTAGCAGTGGTAATCCAAGGTTTGACTAAAATAATACCTAAGTTTCTTTAAAAAAATAGTGAATGACCCCATTGATCTTCATATATGAATAAACCTTCCGGCAAAGGAAAGACAACAAGCTAAAATGGTAGGAAATCCCCTCGCTGACGTATTTAACACAATTACTATAAACGTCCGAAGACGGATAAATGCAGTCAAGCATCAACTCCAGCTAAACGTATTTCCTGATTCATTTATTTCTTCTTCCAGAGAGGGAAGATACATCACAAAACAAATTTCTATAAATAAAACACTAAACAAAACACTGCAACAAGATTACAACATCCTGTAAGAAATTGTTCTTCGAGAAAACAGCAATCCAGTAAAATATTTGAAATACTTTCTGGTTTATTGAGGAAGAGAAATGTGAAATGCCAATTTCTTATATTTGCGAAATTGATTGATTCTAAAGAATCGGAAAAGTAAAGCAGAAGTTGTATCTTAAGGTTTTGACAGTCGGGACTACCTGTAAAGATATTAGATAAATACTTGTTTTGTTCCTTTTGATTTTACGAAAAGTTATTTTCCATTATCAATAGGTATTTTAAAAGTAGAACTCCTACTGCATTATAGAGATAAAATCTTGGGCTGAAGTGCATTTTCAAATGTATGCTACTTGTAAAATATTTCTATCTGCTATACAAGTACATAAAAATAGACTTTAAAATTAAAATTCAGTCCGTTTGAAGTTCAGACTACCTTATATCCGGTGAAATATTATTAAAATAATTTTCCTCGTCGGACTTTAGTGAATCATACTTGCGATAATTTGGACAGGAAACGCATATGTTGTGGTGAGGATTTTTAAAGCCGTGTTCAAAAATAGAATTTCGAGAAGATTTAAAATACCATGCATATTCAAAAGAGAATTAATATCAATTGGTCTCGTGCTAATCAAGTACGGCAGTAATTTAGATCCCTAACAGAAGTAGTAATCTACTTTATATATAAGTATATTACATTACTTAATAATAATTATAGTAATACATGAAGCGATTATGGATTATATTCAATGACAAATCAATTATTGTTGTTCATGTTTGACGAAAGAAAGAAATCAATAGGTTTCTTTGCATGACAAGCAAACACAACAATTGGGTTCTGTTTAAATTCTTCATGCCCTTACAGACTATTTAAAATATGGATCAACAATTAATTTAAATTTAACCGGTTATTTTCAGAACCAGCAGCTGGAAAGAACCAGTATTCAAATAACTGTCTTATTAATTATACAATTTATTTTATACACGCTATTCACCCTGTATGCCTCTTAATACCTAATTCTATTTCCAATAGTTCTTTCGCTAAAGTAAAGTAGGTCTACTAAAAATTGCAGACAGGTTAGTAGAACTCTAGGAAAACCTGGCGAAGCTCTAGGTTTTTTCTTAACGTGACCTTGCCTAATTCACGTAACGTCAAGGCTAACGAATAATGCATTTATACACCCTATCCGATTGGTTCTTATAGAATATAGATGAGGCAAGGGACTGACAGGTAAGATACACTGAATTGTCAAATATGTTTAAATTAGCAATTGGAAGAAAAATAAACTGTTATAGGTTCCATAATACCCCCAGGAAACGCTCATCCCTTCAAAAAAAATTATGACACTTGTCAAAAAATTCCATTTTTCAAGAGTTGTCTAGATATTTGTTTCAAAAAGCACTGGTGTTAGCAGGTTGTGTTGTAATTCGTAAATCCAATGTTTCAAACAACAATTGCAGATAATAATATTTGAAACATTATTCTAATAACAAAAATTGTTATTAAACCATAATTTACTGAGATATTTCAAAATAACTAGATAGGGCTTCAAGTAAACTACCACTTCCGGTTACTGGATTATCACAAAAAATTAATCAGCTCTTCTCAAGGGGATACAGTTGATACATACAAAATATTATAATTTTCAGTTTAGAAGTTTTTGAGAAACCTTTACTCCAGAAATCCGCAAAAACCAAAATCGTATGATTCCTGTACCTCCCATAGAAGTATATGCGGCAAGGTAAAAAAATGCGCGGAGATATTTTTTGCGGTAAAATTGGTAAATGATACGATGTATTTGATATTATTTACTGTGGGAAATGTGTTGAAGTATGAAACATATCACGATATGTATTGAAGTGTAATTTGAGTCAAGTGAAGAAAAATGTGTTTATTTAGTTTTGATGTAAAGTGGAATATCATGAAGTGTTCTTAAAATAGATCAAGTAGCAGAAGTACCTGAGTAACAACGAAGGATCCTTTCCAGCTAAACAACGGCTTGTGGAACATGGAAAACTGCAGCCTCAGCTTTCCCATATCATCAGCCACTCGGAAGCTATCAGCGAGAGTAGTCACCCAGTTGACAACGTCCTCGTTGGCGTAAGTAATCAACCCTTGTCCGAACTGATGTTTACCATCCAGCACAAAGTTCAACACCCCCCGTACAGAATTCTCCGTGAGAAGAGTCTCCTCATCCAAGTGAACGATCCAGTCGGTGTCCGCCAACACGTTCACGGACTCTTCTAGACAGTACTGCAAAGCGCGGGCTTTAAACAACGCGCCACTTTTCGTACGGTAAGACGGAGGAACCACAATTTCACGAACACGTCGATGCGCCGGGAGGTTGATGGCTTTATCCGTTACCACCTCCACGAGGAAGTTCTCCAAGCCGGCTTCCACGCACTTGTTCATGTTCCTAGCTACGTTGGACCGCACCAGCTGCGGGTAATCCCCTCGAGTGACAATCCGAACGCAGATGAACGGCGCAAGTAGCGGCGAACCCTTCAGAGTCACTTTGTCTGGGAAGGCGTTGTAAAGAGTCAATCCGGCAAAGTTGAAAAGCACTTGTGGTAGCGGTAGGAAAGTGACGAGGCGCAGCAAGTAGAGAATGAGGGTCCCGGCGAATCCATACCTCAGCCAAGGGTCTATCTCGACGGTGTTTTGTGGCCAGAGCTTCACGCCGCCGGTGAAAACCTCAAACACTGCGATGACGGTGAACAGCAAGCAGCAGTGTAAGAAATGCTTGGTGCGGCTCGTCAGAACCATTTGGCGGAACATGATGATTATGATTAACAGGGGTTGATCGACCTCACCCTAATGCACACGAGAATGTTCACACCTCTCGGACATCTGCGCGATCTACTTCACGATGGATTTCATTCACTATAGACATTAATATCACAGTTTGTATGAGATTCACTGAGTTTGGTCCAGCACTGGCCACCAAGCTAACCGCCCTCTGCCTTGCGGCAAACACTAGCTAACCATGACAGGTACGTTGCTGTATACCAGAGACCTGTATACCCGCCGCCGGACCGCCGCAGTGCTGCCGCCAGGAGCCGCGGTGCCGACATCAACTAACCGCAGACGACTCTCGTTTTTCTTTTGTTTGTCAACGCTCCTATTGCCATCTTACAGACATTTAATTAATCTCCATTGTTTTAAGGGATTCTCCCTTGTTTCAAAATTATCTACAAATCTAGATAACCGATAGATATCCTATCAATATAGATGCATTCTTCAATTTGTTATCTGTACACTGGACTAGTATTGACATAAGATAACTTCATTTCGTCACAATATTTGCTACAGGCAAACAGCAAATATGAGCTTTTATAACTCCTACTAAATGTTATCTATCGCCAGATTACAATAGTTATTTGTATCATTAGCCCAGAAACTGCACTTCTGCGAGTGCGTAAAATATTAACTAGTGATTTTTAATGAATTTTACATATGTATCACATATAAAGAAATTGCAGGAAATGTTACCAATAATTTATTGGTACTTACTGGAAAAATATGAACTATTTATAAATTGGTGCAATAAAAATCTGTTGTGGGCACTACAATACCTCCCGTCATAGATTTCTTATCGAACAATGCAGAAACATGAACCTCCACTATTAAGAAACGCCCATCCCTTCAATAAATTGAATTTTCAATTTTGACACATGTCAAAAAATGACATTTATCGACCGTTGTTTTGTTTTTTCAGAAAGTACAGGTTAACAGATTTAAACGTAAATGTCAAAATATAATTTTTCTTTAAGATGTTGTAATTCGTAAATATTGACAGTAAGAGAAAAATATTTCAAACAACAATTGTAGATAATAATATTTGAAACGTTATTCTAATAACAAAAATTGTCATTGTATTATAATTTACTGAGATATTTTAAAATAACCACCAACAATCACCAAAAACTAATCAGCTCTTCTTGCAGGTATGTGGTGAGAGGTAAAAATTAATTATATTAAAAAACTAGAAAGGATAAAAAATTAATAGATATTTTAGGAGGGTGAACGCATATGTTTAAAAACCTAGATTGTAACATAACACTGTATATAAAATTTATTTATAATTAAATTACACATAGTACAAATGGAAAATTACGAAAACTCTGAAATACATTACAGTTCTTTGTAGTTTACAATAGTTTTCGTAAAAATTAAAAATCCCTAACAATTCTCCCTGCTGTTTAGTTTCTTGATTTCATTTAGAGGCCATATTCGAAATAAAGCTCTACTGCGTATAAGCCCTTGTGGAACAGGCCCATAAACTCTAGAATCCGCAGAGTTAGTTTTATTGTCCCCTTCTAGCCAGACATGTCCTCTAGGGACGATCTCCGTCCCGAAATGTCCAACCTTCATTTGATCACCAGGAAGTCCTGTAACTCTTTTACAAATGTGTTGCTTTGGATTCGTCGGGCATTTTGCTATTATTATATCTCCACGTTCTAGTTTCCGAAACCTTGGAGTCAGGTGCTCAGTGAATAGGATGTTGTTGGTAAAAATGGTTGGTTCCATTGATGGTCCGGTACACTGAAGGAAATATTGTTGTATTAATCCCGCCAGAATTTGAACGTAACCTAATATAGAGCTATCTCTCTCTGTTAGTTTTTCGATTGACGCACATAACCTTTTCGGATTGTTTAATTTATTAAAACCAATTAGCAAATATATGATAGTTAATATAGTACTTAGTGTATTATAGTATCTAAGTATGGATTCTTAGAATTGTAGATTATTTCTTACCACTACAAAATCGCCTATGTATTCGAAAGTGCAATGGGCGACACAACCACATTTTAAAATATATCCTAGGGCGCCAAGAGTTTTCAATAAATAAGGTCGCATTGGACAATTGATCAACTTATAATTAACCTATTGAAATTAAATAATACTAATAAAAACACGAGTATTTCTTCTTCTTAAGTCTTTATAGTTTAACCGTAGCGCGCTAGAGGACTATAGCTGACACATAAAAGATAAAATATACAATGGTTTTACAGCGTTGTAAATATGAATTATGGGCAATTATAAATTACAATACAATAGAAATTGTCAATATTTTGCAGAAAATATTTAAGGGTTGTTCAACTATAAATATTTTAAATTATTTAGAAGTAATATACATGAAGGGTCACTGTAGATAGAATGAATCCACTCCTCTTTGTGTCATCAAGCTCAGCTGGCAGTCAGCTAGGTTCAGTTGGGTGGAAACAGGGTTCTGAGCAGGGTCGCGGAGTTCATATCAGATCGAGTAGACTGTAGACTAGTGGCGACGGCAAGCCCGTGTAATTGACGATATGTATTGTGCGTTGTGATATGTGAGATAGTGCAACTACATTATTTAGATTGTGATTATCAATCCCATTTGAATTCCTGCGTTGCTTCCTAATAGAAATTTAATGGAGTTGTTTTAAGTTCCAAAACAGTCTTTTGTTTCTGAATCACTGGAAATGGTTTAATTGTCAACTAGGTATGTCAAAATTAATTCTAGATGTGTATGAAATGTAAACGTTTTATTTATTTCTGGTCTCGCTGCATGCTAATATTATCTGAACGCCAACAAAAGTAAGATTTTATTTCCCACAGTTTTGTATACAGAATTTAGGTAGTTGACCTAAAATTGCAAGTGTATTGATTCGTCTACTACTATTGCTTTGAAATGTGTGTTTTTGCTACAATAATAATTTAAATGCATCTCACATCTTTTGTTCGTACGGATCTACAATAAGAATGACGTTCTTTAGAATTCTTATGGTAATAATATTTTTTACACCTATCTACTATTTGATATGACTACAAGATAGTAGACTCGTTGACAAATACCACAACAACCGCATTTGAAATCTTACAAAAACATCCATATAATTGTCATTTTGACACGTACACTATTTTTTTGCTGATTTATGTAACACCTGATATTAGACTCCTATCGTCGATTGCATCTTTTCCTGTTGATATCGTCAAATTTCCGCAATGAAAGCATGACAGCTCTAATTTCTGAACTTATTTGTTTTGGATTTACATAATCATGCTTTCTATTTAGTCTTTCTGGACACGAACTAGTGAATAGCAGTAGATCACTTTCACGGCGCGCACCTATTTAGTTTTGCTGGTTACCTGTCGTGAACATTAGGCCCAAGAACTCGGCCTTCGTTTTATTCCATGAAGCCTTTGTGACCTAATGACGCATGGGAAAGTACCTAGGCATTTTGCTGAAGATCCTTAGGTGCAAGAGATGTTGAGTCAGAATTGTTTTTTCCCTTTTTAAAATTGAACGCCATCAGATTCCAGTTTCCTCTACTATGATGTCATACCGTTTCGCATATCATTTAAACGATTCGAGCCGTGTGCAATTCTTGTTCGCTTGTATTATTATTCACAAACAGATTGAATATTCTATTAGTTTGAGTAGTGCCGTGTGACAAGCAACGTCGATTTCTTATATTTTTCATTTCGTTATTTAATACTTAACATCGATAGGTATGTAGTAAATATTTTCTTATCTCGAGACTCGTGTTATCTCAGACAATTGATTTTATCTTTAATTTTTTATTGTTAATAAGCACGCGGCATGAATTTTGTGTACATTGTAGTAGTGAATAACACATAAGTTTAAAAGGGTCATAGAGGCCACCTCAATTTATACTTATCAACAAGGTTTTAATACAACGAGTCTGCTGCTATTCTTAACTTTATTGTATTTAACAACCGTCTGCATGGTCACAACAATTAGTTGTATAGCATCCTAGTATTATGTGAATTACTCTATTTTGCGATAAGATTAAATATGTATCATTAAACACACGAGTTTCTTTTCAAGTTTACTGAAGATGGCACGATTTACCGGCAAAAAATGCCGCCTGTTATCAATGCTGGGGCTTACGACAATATTTTTCTTCGTGGAAATTATTGTTGGGTATATCACAAATTCCATGTCGTTAGTAGCGGACAGTTTTCACATGCTAAGCGATGTAGCCGCGTTAGTTGTCGCTTTTCTCTCCGTTAAGGTAATTTAACACATCACGCTATATCCCACTACCACTTATTACTGTCTAATGTTCTTGTAGATGTCTCCGAAGAAGTGGTCGAAAAACACGTTCGGCTGGGCGCGGGCAGAAGTCCTAGGAGCTTTAGTAAACGCAGTCTTCCTCGTAGCTCTTTGCTTTTCCATCACCGTGGAAGCCTGTAAGCGCTTCATCGAAGTGGAAACCATCCATGATCCTCAACTGTTGGTAGTCGTCGGAGGGATCGGACTTTTAGTAAATCTCATCGGTCTATGTTTATTCCACGGTAAATATTTGTTTTTATTTTGAAAGTTCTATAATTAGCTGCTACAAAAACTCATTCTCAAGGAGAGAAAGCAAATTTAATTTCACAATCTTAAGGCCGTTTGACACGTTACATTATTCGGTTGCAGTTATGCACATTTTTCTGATCTGTCATAGCAAAAAATATTTAACACGTTCTAGGTATATTTTTACGGAATTTTCCCAGAAAATGCGCAGAAAAGATGCGCATTGTTTTGTACATAATTTTTTTTATTTTATTACACCTGAATAATATTAATATTTTATTTTTCTATCTTGTACAATACAAATATGCACTATTACATCCTTTATTGTGATTAATAATTCTACATTACGATATTTCACAACGTTTAACTTTTAGACTAAAATATATTTTTTGTAATACTCTTTGATTTTGGCATTTAGTACATGTGGCTTGAATTGATTAGTTATAATTATAAATTTTTTCTTTTGTCTGATTTTTTTGTAAAGAAATATGTGCAAATTATAATTGACGAAAACCAATACCAAATTTTTAGTCTTAATAACCAAGCTCCTAAAGTAATGTAAGTAACTAATTTTGAATCGGCATTCGTTGATTATTCGGCTACCTATTTTTCTACTCTTAGAGATGGATTTTTTTTTCAAATTCAAATGAAACCAACTTTGAGGTATACCCTATGCAATAAAAAAAGAATCATCTAAATCGAATAACCCAGTACAAAGTAATGCGTGGTAGAATCGGTTTACAGGTTACAATTCAGTGGGTGAACAAACCATCATCCTCTTTATTCCTACCCTTAGGAATGTATTAAAAAAAATTGAATGGAACTAATATTGAGGTATATCCTGTTCAATAAAAAAGAATCATTGAATTCGGATTACCCAGTACAAAGTTATACGTGAAAGAAACGGTTGTCCAATAAAAAAAATAATCACCAAAACCTGAGTATTTTGTAAAAATTAACCGTGGTCGTACATAAAAAAATATAGGCGTCAACTTGAGAACAACCGCCTCCTTTTCTTCGTCGGTTAAAAATAAATTTATGCAGTCAAAAGCAGGTTAATAACCCCTTTACCATCTTTTCGTTGTTTTAGCCAATTTCTGCGCAACTTCTTTCTTTCCAAAATGCTTTTTTTTATCTACGACTGTTGCTGTGATTGCCGAAATTAACAGTAACAACAATTTCAAATTGTATTCTTTCATATCATTTAACTGTTCAGAACATAATTTTGTAAACAAAAAGCAACGTTTCAAACGGCCTTTGAGTTAGAATTGAAGTTTGAAGGTTACTGGTCGCACGTGTGTACTATTAATTGACTAATAGTAATTTGTTTTCAGAGCACGGTGCATCGCACAGCCACGGACATTCTCACGGCAAAATCTCCAGAAGTAGAAACCGTTTGACACAATTAGTTAGCACAGATGACAATGAGAATGACGAAACCTTTCAGCCGCCTCCAAAAAGTACTTCTTCACATGGGCACAGCCATATGGCCAGCGGGGATCAAATGAACATGCGCGGAGTATTCCTACATGTTCTATCCGACGCTTTAGGATCAGTTATAGTCATTTGCTCCGCTATAGTGTTCTGGTTGACCGACTGGAAATACAAATACTATATCGACCCTGCACTGAGTGTATTGTTAGTTCTTCTGATTCTTCACTCAGTCTGGCCGTTGCTACGCGAGTCTGCTTTGATTCTACTCCAAACTGTCCCAACTCACATTCAAGTCGACGCCATCCAACAAAGACTCCTCGCTAAAGTTGATGGCGTGCTAGCTGTTCATGAATTCCATGTCTGGCAATTGGCAGGTGATAGAATCATCGCTTCAGCTCATATCAGGTGTAGGAATCTGTCGGAGTATATGAAAATCGCTGAGAAAGTCAAAGAGTTCTTCCACAATGAAGGGATTCATTCCACGACTATACAACCTGAGTTTATAGAGCTCCATTATGATAAGTTCAAGTCGGATAGCGAACAAACCGAAGACTGTGTTTTGGATTGTCCGAAAACCGATAGCCATACTTGTGTTCTGTCCACGTGCTGTGGGCCTTCCAAACAGGTAGAGTTTTCCACGAACTGGGTATGATTTACTGAATTATTCTCAGAATATTTATTATGAATATGGTGCTATTCCTGCTGTGTTATTGTTGAATATATTTATGATAAGCTTGTTGCACAATCAACATGTTTTGAAATATTTTCCCTTTTAAAACAACTACTATAACTGACAAATATTTTTTAATATACTATGGAGCTCTGTCTCTAACAGTAAGATATTATTAGTGGGATATAGACAACATTATTGCACGCACGTGAAAGTTGCGTACAAAATTTTATTTATTTATCAGAATTTTATAAAATAGTTTTATTAAAATGAATTAAAGTAGCAACAGGTCAGAAAATCACGCAACCAAATAAACAATGCGGCAATATTAATAAACGCACTAGTGCAGTAAACCATTACCTGTCTGAAATGAGAGGAATAAATAGGATATATTGCACTATCTTAGATGTAAAGATTTTACGGGCTGTTATCTTAATACCATAATAATACAGGAATATTCTCTGATGTTGAAAATATGAGCCGAGCTGGAAATCTTTGTTGAATGTTTTTACATAGCAACCGTTCAAAAAACGCATAGCAACCATTTTGCAAACAATTATTAGACAAAGAAGAGTGACCCACGATATCTATCTGTCTCAGGCTCGTTTGTTGCTTTCGTAAAAGATTACAAATGCGTATTCCACTATTACAATATTTCCGTGAATGTACTTATTACGATATACTGAATCATAAAACTGCCATTATTGAGCTTTAACTTTAGCGGTAAAAATATTTTACGAGCTGTTATCTTAATGTCACAGCAACATACATATTTATTGTGTATGTTTTCAAAGACTATTCCAATCGAATACTTTAATGTATTGTATATCATAATAGTAATTAACGTATCAAGGGTGTTATAAGTACAATAACACAACAATAAAAGTCAGTATTTGTGTATTCTGTGCCCATTAGAACCCTAGGCCGTTATTTAGTACATAACAGCACGGATAGCCGGGTTATTATGATAACAATAATGTAACGGTCGCACATTAAATGCTCGACTGTAACCTAAACTTTATATGCTTGCTCGTCATATATCGTTCTGAGTAACGGTATTACAATGTATATAATTCATTGTATATAATATTCACGAAGATGAAGTTTGCGACACGAGCCGTAGGAGAGAAATGCAAATCATCCGAGTGAATAATGACCATAATCCCGAATATAAAATATTATACTTTTTCTACTCCTGAAAAATTCGGATATCACTTTTGAAAATGATTTTGTTAAAAAACGTCAACATAAAAATACACAATGACAACTGACTAGGTGATCCACATCACGTCTACAATAACAGTGAATTATGTATTTATGGCATTGTGATTGGTTGAGAAGAATTATGACGTGTCGTGAATTATGGGTACTATAAATATTTATACAGGAGTAGAAAATTATTATTTTGTTTGTTACCCAATATTTTTACATGACTCATTCTGTCATATTATCAGAATATTTTGAAATGATTTTTTAATGATTTATTTACAGATAACATAAATAGTTTACACACAAAGAAATGTATCGTTTATTTAGTTCGATAAAATTAAAAAATGAGATTAGTGGATCAAGGCAAAGTATGGATAGCACCATATAGAATATTTTTTGGGAAAAGTTGACTTTGTATGTTGACAGTTGCCTGACTGTGGTTTTGTGTGGCAGGGCCGGGACACACCATCCCCGGGTGACACTCCTTATCTGTGCAGGCAGAGGAACAGCTTCGGTAGCTTCAACAACCGATTCCAGGAGATGAACGAGATGGAGCAGGGGGCGCTGCTGAAGGCGTGCGAATGCGCCGGCGAGTGCTCCTGCGTGCCCCAGGTGTGCCAACCCTCCGTGTCGAAAGAGTCCTGCGTCTGACAGTGGCATCAACACAACACAGACTCCTCTAGTGTCTAGTCTACCACACTGCCAGGGTTCGAGTGGTCATCGGCAGTGAATCTTGTTAAAGAGTTCGCGTACTTTGTTGGGACATGGGATGGAGTGAGTTCACGTTGGACCAACTTATTTTTTATATAAAATATAGTGAATTATAGAAAATCTAAAATATGTAGGCAATATAAACTCAGTTTTGAGGAACACCAAAGTGGTATACTAGTTATACCTTAAACTTAATCAGCAATCATCGCCAGCATGAATTTATTCAATCAAATTCATGCTAGCCGCCATGATTCCCACGGTATATTCATCACTCTTTTACCCCATCCAGTTTCGTTCGCAGAACGTTTCTAGTGGGCAATAATTTTATTTATACACTTTATATTTTGGCGTTTTAGCAAAATGTTTACCGCAAAATAGTGATAAATATATTGTGTCTCCGACAGTTTCTTCTTAGCGAGTATTTACTTAGTTGATGGGGTGTTTTTTATGTTGGCACTAAAATTAAAAGTTTTATTTACACCCTGACAATTTAATTAATGATTTCGTGTAAATAGCAAAGCTATTAGCCCTTTTTAAAGATCTTTATGAATTCGACACATACGTTACAAAAATAAAAAACGTAACGCAAAATGGAAATATTCACCTTGTGATATCACATTTTATTTATTTTATTAGTGTAAGACTAATATTTAATCTATTACAAATATTGTGTATAATTTTATACAGTCATCAGTTTACATAGTTTAATCAAGATTAAGTTATAAGAAAGTGTAAAAATGAAACAAATTTGTACATTACATAAATCAAATCACAGTTTTTAAAGTTGTGCCAGTTCAACTGTTAAATAAAATTATTTGAAATAAAAACTAAAAAGGAAGACCCTAATCTGAGCAAGGTTTCTACTTATTTTACTCTTTTACGATACCCTATTTGATGTGTTCTGTAATTTCCTACTACCCTACATTAAACTTTAATTAATACATAAATTGCGTTACACCTCATTCTCGAAAATACATTTCTCGATTATACTAATGTCGAAAATTACAATGAGAAATTTAACATTTACCGAAAATAAAAAAGTCGAATGTTGGAAATATTACAAATGACAAATCCCCAAAATACATTTATCGAATCTCTTGGATATTACAAATGTCGAATGTTGCAAATCTCATAAGCGAACAATACCAAATGTCGTATTGTAATCATTGCTCACTAGATGGAACTACCGAACTACGACATTTGGTATTGTTCGCTTTCGATAAATCTATTTCCGAGATTTGTAACAGACGACATTTGTAATATATATAATATATTTAAGAAATGTATTTTCGAGGTTTGTAATATCCAAGCGAATAGACCAAATGTATTTTCGAATTTTGTAACATTCGATATTTGTATTTTTGGTGAAGGTGCAATTCCTCATCATAATTTTCGACATTTGTATAATCGAGATCGAGAAATGTATTTTTGTGAAATGTTACTTCGAGAAATATAGTGTTCCGCATAAATTAACAAGCAGGAAGACTAGACTAACGAAAATCATCTTGGCACGGAGCTTCGTATCGAAATTCAATCTAATAATATCAGTTTACTGCAATTTCGTCTGGGATAGCAATTCTTTCAAGCACAGTATTTGAACAAGATATGTATATTTGCAGGGAAAAACATTGAGATCCTTCAGCCTCGAAATCTACAGTTGAGGCAAGTAAACATCGAACATATAAAAATATCTACCTATTATAATAAAATAATACGAACTACTTTTACTCCTGTTTCAAAATAGCCCTCCAAAAACATTACTCTACCTAGTAAAAAAGAAACCTGACAATACTATCCCAGAATTTTTCTGAATTATTGTAATCAGTGTGAACTGGCAGTAGTGAGTTTTTGATTGCTAGTTTTTGTGATTTTTGCTTCTGCTGCTTCTCTTTCCTTCTGGGCCTTTTCCATGAAGGTGTGCCTTGAGTCAACTACACTGAGTGCGATGCCTAATTGAGCTGCGTAGTACGTCACCATAATCAGGGCCTATCAAGAAAATTGTTAGATATACATTGGTATGCAAAACTTGGACGAAGACTGTAAAAATCTAATAATATAATATAATAAAAATACGACCAACTATTATTGTGCGTCTATAAATATATTTTCTATATTATCGGTAAGTCGTAAATATCATGTTTACCATCTAAATTGCTGTATCAATATTTATAGTTATCGATTTAAAATATTTCCCAGCGTATTATCTCAGAAAAAAATGATAAAAATAGTGTTCATTGTTGTAATCAATAATAACCTAATAAATAATTGCGAATGAACCGATCAAGCATCAAGATAGGTTTTGATAAATAATAAGTGCTGTTTGTAGTCCACGTGTACGAATAAATAAAACACACCTGAGAATATGCAATCGGAGTTATAAATTGATGAAGGGCGATCAGACTGTCAGAAACTGCAAATAGGATACCTCCAGCGCAAGAACAAAGTTTGGTCCACGTCCATAGGTCCTGAAATATTTCATTTATTACAATTAAAATATTCCTACATAGATGTATCATTTCCATTCACTCGTAAAATGCCACAGAATAATTTCAGAATTAAATTGTGGAATGCAAATAAACATAATTGCACCTTTGGAATAACGGTTATCAATAAATAAAAATTGTTCTTAACTTCAAGGATTACGTGTATGGAAAATTGTATTTTTGCTTTTATAAAACAACCTTTGATTTATGATTTAATAAATTACAATATTAATTAACCTTTACACTAATATAGAGTACGCGTGCACCGGAAAATCATTTATGATAAAATGCATCAAATTAATAAACTTTAATGGGCCGTAAATTGTTTGACAATAATTTTATCGAAACGATAACAAATTTATATTTGCTGCAATTCTAAACTATTATGCATTGTTTTTCTAATTCAACCGCTACAAAGCTGTAATTACTTTGTACAAAATAAGCTGATGAATTTGTTTACCGAATTCGTCCTTGTGTGGAATGAAAACATGTGTTCTCGAATGTTAAACGAGATTGCAACCATATAAATAAACAGAGATTGATGCAAGCATGTATGTAACACGAAAGAAAAAATAAACATTTTATGTTTGAGATTTTCTCCCAGATATTAATAGATGTCAATTTAGCAATAATTGAATTTTTACCTCCCGCCACATCCTGTAAAGGAGGTATAGGAATCATGCTAAAAATTGGGTAGTGAGTTTTCAGTGAATGAGCACGCTTTAGGGTCCCCAGAATGATTTTAATAGTTTCGCGATTCGCGATGATGTCTGTGTGTGTGTGTCTGTCGGTCTATGTGGATATTTGGAGTTACGGTTTCTCAAAAACTACAAAACTAAAAATGTTGATATTTTGTATATATCAATTGTATCCCCTTTGGAAGATCTGATTAGTTTTTGGTGATAATCCAATAACCGGAAGTGGCAGTTTACTTGAAGCCCTATCAAGTTATTTTAAAATTTCATTATTAGAATAATGTTTCAAATATCATTATCTACAATTATTATTTGAAACATTTTCCTCTTGCTGTCACCATTTACAAATTACAATACCTTTGACATTTTCGTTTAAATCTTCTAACCTGTGCTATTTTTGAAAAATCAAAACAACGTTTGAAAAATGTCATTTTTTAACATGTGTCATAATTTTTTGAATGGATGAGTGTTTCTTGATAGTGGTGGTCCGTGTTCCTGCATTGTTCGATAAGAAATCTATGGCGGGAGGTATTGTGCTGCCCACAACAGATTTTTATAATAGCTAAATACCATTTTGGCGTCACGAATACCAAACATGTGAGTGTGAATTAAGAAAAATGTTGTTAAGAAAGTGGGAGGTGGTTTGGCAAACTCGAGCGGATGTCGAATGAAAGGTTGGTGAAACTAATATATGCGGGCAAAATTGAGGGTGAACGATTGTGTGGACGTTCGAGGAATAAGTGGTTGGGTATGATTGCTGGTTTGTTGCGTTAACGAATGATTCAATTGTGAAGAACAGGAAATTGATTGTTGGTTGACTGTGTTTCTGGGTTCGTGCTACCCCATTAAGTGCGATATAGTGTGATGCTATGTATGAATACCAAATACGTTCGTCATAAATATTTACGTTGCGCCAATCAAAAAACCCGAGTACGGTCCTGAAAACACTGCAGCACTTTCCACCTACAAAACTGACATTCAACAATTGAACACAGCTAAAAATAGACCACATTCACGATCATCTACTAGCCCTTACATAATGTTGACTACTCATACCTCAAAGAATTGAACCCGGGCCATTGCTCGCCAAACCATCGTCATGAGTAGAACATTGTAGATGGGTACTCCGATTAGTAGGGGGCCTTCTAGTCCGGGGATTATTATGTAATTCGCTATGGACACATAAATATGATTCATCAAAGATGTGTTGATTATGTGCTAAGAGCTTAACGAATAACATTTTATTAGAATTTTATTTGTTGGTATATTGGGTCTAAGAAACCCCACGATTCTCAATACTCTTTTCCACATGCGCAGCATTCGCTTAACTTCGATGCTACCTCGTTGTAAATTCAGTTTCTAGTTGTATAATCCTAAACAAATATTCAATATGTAAAATCCCAATGTTTGTTCTCATGGTCCAAAATAAAAAAGTTTTGGCAAAATGCTGTGTTTTGAATAAATATATGGTTCATAATTGTTTAATGTCTTTCTATAATCGTAAACAAATATTGCATATGTAATATCTCTATGAAAATTACTTCCAGTTATGGAAAAGTAGTATTTCTTGAGATTTCCCAGACCCCAATGTGACGTTTTTGTAAATGTGAAAGTAGTGTGTGTGACTGCCCAGGGTTTGATATCCAGGACCGATCCTACTGGGTTTTCATTTTATACAAAAAACATTAGGAAATCAACAATCTTATAAGGCATTATTATTTTAAATACCTAATTGGTTTGGCTGACTACTAACGTATCTACACGAATACATAGATTATTTTATTAAAAGATTCTAAGTAAACTTATATATGTCAATCCCAATAAATGAATCTGAACAGAAGGGCTTCGGCCGATCAAATGGGTGGACATTACAAAATACCGGGACCGTGGGAAGTAATCAGTACAAATTTGAAAGGACATTTGGCGAAATCACGGTAAGACTGTTCCTATATTTGGTTGTAGTTGACTGTTTCAGCAAATTCTCTTTATGTTATCTTTTTGGGTGAGCTAATGGGAAAAGCATCTTCAAACATTTGGAAAACGATATATTTTTAATAATCGTTCCCAAGTATTTTATTGTTGTTAACTGTTTATTATATCAAAGCCAATAAAACCTTTCCTTTACTTCTACTTTTTACACAGAATATTTGAGCTAATGCGAAAAGAATCTTCAAACATTTGGAAAACGATGTATTCTTAATAATCGGTCCCGAGAATATCTAAAGTTATTTTTTCCTTGTAATCATCCAAGTAATTTATTGTTGCTAAATGTTCTGGAATCATAACAATGCCCGAAAATGAAAGTTATATTGTTGTTGCTCACAAAACACAACCACTATTACTACAATTATTTAGTACAATTTAAAATACCTGAAATAATAAAATGGCAGCATAATAAGTTAGGATCGGCCCTGTACATATACCATTTGCAGTAGCAATTTACGATTATGCTGCTTCAAGTAAAGATAATAGCATTTAAAAAGCTCTGACCTCTGTCCGTTCACCTGTAGGTGAATGACACATCACATAGACTTAGCGAATCATCATTATGATAATTTCTATTGACTATGCAATTATAATGTTTCTTGTAATATTTGTCATACCAATGGCACTAATACAGTAGAGCGCGGCCCCCAATTTTGGCTTAAGAGGCGTGAACCCAAATGCAGAGCTGAAGAAGATCTGCGCTACACCGAAGGCAGCCATTCCGTATAGGAAGTACTGTGGCCAGATGAGGAAAGCATCGCCGAGAGATGAGAACAGTAGCCCTGTGATTATACGGCGGGAGAAGGCATATCTATAACAGACACATTGATGGAGAAGAGAAAGATATAATATATGAGCCCAGATTCATAACATTTGGACCAGATAAAATCATACAAAGGAAAATTGTATAATACATCATATTTGTATCTTAACCCTAAGAAACTGCACGATTCTCATCTAATTCGCATAACTTCGATGCTACCTCGTTGTAAATTCAGTTTCTATAATCCTAAACAAATATTCAATGTAAAATCCCTTGTTTTCAATAAAATGTATGGTTCAGAACGATTGTTAACTGTTTAAAGTCTTTCAATAAACTTAAACAAATATTCCATAGGCAAAATCCCTAGAAAAGTTACATCGAGTTGCAGTTGGGGTATCCCAGAACCCAGTGTGACGTTAGTGAAACTGTGAAATAAGTGACTATCCAGGGACTGGGTTAAATTCTATCATACATACATGTAAGGTTGACATTACGAATTGATTAGATTTTGGGAACAATTCATCAACAGTATGTGCTAGATTATTTGAAGGCCTATCAAGATTTTTAGGCATATCTTAGTACATAATTGAGATAGAGTAAAAGATGTATCAACAATCCTTATTTGAAACAATTTTCTACATTTTGTTGTAATTCAAAAACAGTGTTCGTGGTACCAGCCAAATACCTTTGGGCCAAATGAAATCTTTACGTTAGTAATTTTTGTTAATTTGTTATTATTCCAGTTGTTAATTTTCCTTTAAATATTTTAGACATAACATAATTTAAGACACAAATAAATTGAGTACAACAATTTTTCTTCTGTAAAATCACAGCAATTATTTACAACATATTCAAAAAGTCTTAATTGGGCAAAAATGATATGATTCTGGGCTAGTAATATTGACAGAACGAGGATCTACAGTATTTTAGAGCAACAAAACAGGAAATCCTTAAAAAGCAGAATATTCTGTTTAGTATTTTTATAGATAAGCACTGACTAGCGACACATTTATATCTATTTTATAGATAACAAAAAAGTTAGCATTATTGTAATTCATTTACATTAAAATTAAACTGTTTACAATAGTCTCTATTCTATAGGCTAAGCTAAACGATATGTCATTTCTTTGTCCTTTGCAGGAAATTAGTTCTTATTGTTAATCACAGACACATACTAACACTTAGTTTGTCGCTAACAATTTCATTGTTAAACCTACAACACAACCACAAGGGTATAATTACGCTAAAATGTGCTCATAATTATGGAGATCTGCAATTGCAGAACCGGACATCCCACGAAATTTGTCTACAAATAGTTTGATATTTTTAAAGTAATGGATTTTGAATGACATGTTATTTCTGTTTACAAATTTCAGGAAATTTTAATGGATTTTAAATGATAGGTATTTCTGAAAAGTTTACAATAATGTAATTGAGAATAATACTATAAAATTTGTACATTCACTGCTAAAGAAATAGGTAATAATAAAAAATACTGCTCCTACTTTTTAAATGTTTAAATTATTTTGTAAAAGCAGTAAAAAAATTATTCATGCTTTTCCTGTTTTGCAGACCAGTAAATCTATCCTGAAATATCCGAGATGAAGACTTGCAAGAAGGTAATTCGAAAGGTGAAGTTTTTATTATCACAAACATTTTGACGTCAGTGAATCTATAAATAATTTGATGTACTTTTTGTTTATTCAACTGCACAAAAAGTTAGTACATTTGGTACATTTAGTATTGGACAATTTGTAAAACTTTATTCATTATTATGAGTTATTGAAAATGTTTTTCTACACTTAATAATACTTTTTAGATAGCAAAATTATGTAATATTTACTTAGTAAGTTGGTAACCAACAAAAAGATAAAAATATTTTCCAGAATTTTTTCGTATTCAAATTGAAGCTATTTTGATACGTCCTTATAATTTGAAAGTAACAAGATTATAATATCCCCATTTCTTTTATATATTTGTATGAACATTATTTCTGAATATATTATGCAACATAACGATATTCATACAAAGTGAATACGACCATACAACGTTTCGTGTTAGAAGACAATCATTAAAATAATCATGGTATAATATACCCTATCGTGTTACGCATTACTTAATAAGGTCCTTGTACACCTCTCATTAAAAAAACATTTGGACTAAAAGCTCTATTTCGTCAATAATAAAATAGTCGAGTATTTTTCAACTTCAACTGCTTGTAACTCAAAAACTATTTAAGATAAATAAGTTTTGTTTACACCATTTTATTCGTTAAACTTTATTTAGTATTTACAGGTATTTTGGGTACACTTTTTAGGATGGAAACGGAAATTGCGAAAAAAGATTCAAAAATGGGGGACATTTTTATGACAAAATTTTTTTTTCTTCAAACTTCCTGCAATTATAGATATAACATCTTTACAATATACAAATACAAAATATTGAAACCTCGTTTTAATATCTCTTCCCGTTGTAGAGATACAGCGATTTAAATATACGATTTTTTTGTCGAAAAAGTACTTGTAACTCGAAAAATAAAAGAGATACGAAATTGAAACCTACACCATTCGATTCTACGGAAAAAGTTATATAAGTATGCAAAATTTCGTTAAAATCGCTCGATGAGGAGAGTCGCTAGAGCAAAAAGTCTGAAAATGGGCCAAAAACCGAAAAACGTCAAGGGGTTAGTATTGAATTTTTGCCAAAAATTTTCATGTCTTAGAATTTTGATTTATATACCCTATCCCCCTATTTTGGACCTGAAACTTCTGAAAAACTTGGTTTTAGCGATATTCGAGCCTTAGTTTTTGAGATTTTGGCGACTTTACAAATCGGAATTTGATTGTAAAAGTTACCGAAAAATGTGTAAGGTACTGTAACTCAAAACCGAAAAGAGTTATTTCAAATCTGATTAAACCAGTAATTTCTAGGCACTTCTATTAATAAATATGAATTTTTTTATCCTTATAACTTTTAAAATACAAATGTTATAGTCAATCAAAATTGATCCTGAAGAGAAAATCAAATAATGAAAATTGGTTATTTTCAAAGGGCTATATCTTAAATACTAAAAGAGATATTTGAAGTCGGTTTTCACGAGTGAATTCCTTGGACTTTGCTTATTAAATATGTATCATTTCACAATAATAGCGCGTCATTTTAAAACTTTATAAGCAAACGAAACAAACAAGGAATACTTACTCATCTCCTAAACTCATTCCGTGTAGCAATACAAATATGACTAAACTGAAGATAGGGAGGCATTTGATGACCATCCCGAACCATGAGGGACGTTCCACAGGGATGAATAGTACGAAATAAATAGCGACGGTCTTAAAGAATGGTACCAGTTTTGGACCCACGCTTTTTAACTAAAATACATACAAACACCCCATTTAAAAGCACATTATAAATACATATACTCTATAATTATGTATACATCGATTATTTGTCTGAATATAAAATTTGCATTACAAATTTAGTGTGCTACATTTAGAAAATCAATTTTTGAAAACTAGAAATAGTGTGCGAAATATGTAGCGCTACTTTAAAATTAAAACAAATCACGTAATAGTAGACCGCAAATTTGATAATTTCCTTGTTTAAAAATCAGTTATTCTGGACAAAGAAAATTTATTTAATCCTTCAAATAACTAGAAACATTTCTCTATGAAATAATTTTGATAGGCGAACGTGCAAAAAAAATTCTATTTATCAATTTAAATTAGTTCTAATTGACCGAATCAACAATGACGGACGAAAAATTGTTTGTAAACAATGATCCCTTACCACTTGCGTTGGAGAAGTCATTATTCGCAGTAGTGCAATGATCTCTAAGAAATAAAACTATCTAATGTGCGGTGAGTGTCAGTATATCAGGTGTATCACATATAATTCACTACGTGTGTCTACACTATCTCATGAACTACAATCTATTTCATAGCGTCGTGTGAACTGTCACTGTCAAAATGTCACACCGTCGTCACGACAATGGATACAAACACAAAACAGCTGAACGAGTTCTCGGGACTTATATATAGACGAATAGTGTGCGCAGTCCTACACATGTGAAGTGGGACACTACATGATGAAGAGTATATACACTTCGATCCCCACACCTCATACACATAGCCAAGCTTATAGCAAAGTATAAGTAATAGAGATTAATCAAGTATGACTAACACTATTTGGTGTTCTTTCTTCGTATTGTTTACTCCAGGTTGTGATTTCTACCTTGTAAGATTTAATTACTTATTGTTCTATTTTTGTTAATTGATTGTAATTCATTGTAGGCAAATTGTCTGAAGATGGTCTAAATTTATAGACGATACATCATGTAATTTAAATATTTTAAGAATATTTCGTGATCCCAAAGATTCAGTGGTGCGCTACCTAGAAGATGGCCACTCAGTGTCCGCTGATAGGCTGATATCTTAGTAACCATAGAAAAAAGAATATAATATGTCAGTGTCAATTGTATCTCCAATATCAAGCCTCAGTATTTCTTTCATGTTAAGTTTATCAAATGTGTGTAAACCAGAGATGTAATATTATATTATTATATGACAGATTACAAGTGAATAATGACCATAATCCCGAATACTATACTACACTTTTTCTACTCCTGGAAATTCGAAAATCACTTTTAAAAATAATCGAAATTCATTGAAAACACACGGAAAAACATCAACAGAAAAATACACAATGACAACTGACTACATGTCAATTGTCAGACAGCCGTTGCTTGGTAATCCACATCAAGTCTTTAAAATAACAGTGGATTATGGATTTCTGGCTCTGTGATTGGTCAAGAAGAGTAAATTATGAACCAAAATTCATGACAGTGGGTACTATAATTCATCGAAAAAGTTGAAATAATGGGGTTATATTTAATAGAAAAACCTATTTGTCCCATGAAAAATTATAGGAACTTTTATAGTGCAGGTGTCCGCTGTTAGGTTGATATCCTAGTAACCATAGAAAAGAGAGTATAGTATGTTAGTGTCAGTGTCTGTTGTATCTCTCAAATACCAAGCCAAAATATAAAGTTCATAAAATGAGTGTAAAACAAAGAGGTACACTATAAAAAATTGTATAGTGCAGTTGGAATAAGTTTATTTACACTTTGTCCCAATGCAACTGACAGAAATTTTATCGACGTAAACAGCTACTGCCAATATGGCCGCTCGGCTCAAGGTTATTGGTCGATGCGATATGAAGATCAAAAGTGCTGTAGCACCCACTAACATCTATGTAGTTGCCTTTGATTTCCTTTAAAATAATTTTGGAAGGTTCATTGTTGTAATCAAGCTTTTAATATTCTCCCTTTTTGCCGTCAATACTTCTACACAATACTTTCAGAATGAAGGATCTCTATAATCGTTTCATATTACGCATGCTCCGTTCAATAATTGTATATTCGCGAACCGCGAAAAGAGGTGGAGGAGCAAAGGGGGAATAGAATATAAACAAAGAGCATATACGCACACACACATCCCAACACACTTGTGTTTATTTTGCATGTGTCCTTCACTAGAATTTCTGCAATTATCGAACACATGACAGTAAAAAGTTCATTATCAATGTTTCCAAAATATCAAGACCAATTTAATGTTTCATTATTTTTTAACACAATAGTTATATTTATAGAAAATATTTGAGTTATCTCAATCATTATCTGACGCTGATTATTTACTACGTTGCCACGGAAACAAGGCGAAAAGATTTTATCAAAAAGTAATTTTGTAAGTTAAATATATATTTCCACGTTATGTAATTTTGATTCTGTCACGCTCATAACTAAAATATGCACGAAATATGAAAATTCAATTTATATTTAATATTTATAGACCTGTCACATTTTCAGAACATTTTTCTTCTAGTCGCGTGACTTTAAGCTCCTGAATATTTTATTATTCATTTCTTAATTAGATCTGTGCATTAGATATGCAGATTAAAATAGTTAAAATGGGGACGTTTCATTAGAAAAATACAAAATTTGGCTTATTTTGTGAATATTGCAATAAAGAAAATTGAAGATTGCATACATTTTCATTGATAATTTTTGTAATAATCTTTTGCGGGAGTGAATTCTTTACCTCATTTAATCCTACACATATAATCATACTTTTCACTCTTACCTACCAAAAAAAAAAAAAATAGTGTTTACAAAATACAAACATCTACATATAAGATAGGTAACATATTGTTGTTAATTATTATTATCAGCTGTTGCTGTCAATGGGAAAGCTGACGAAATCAAAATATAGTTCCAAATTTGCTCACTAGAGTAACATTACTTTTATTGGCCGTAAATAAATGACGTAGCTCTGACGTATATCAAGATATTTGAAATTTGATATTGCTACAGAATTGTATTTCGGAAACTAAACATTTGAAAGGCGTAAAATTGATCTAAAATATAGTTTCATGCATTCTTTCGTAAAAAATAAAATAAAACGAAAATGTGAAAGGACCGCATTACGAGGGTAAGAAGAAAAGCTAACAATCCCCATGGAAACATCAAATAATTTGATACTTGAGTATCTTAAAATAAACTGATAAAATCACATACATTATAATATCTTTATTCTCGAGCTAATTTATTAACTAGAATTTAGATTGTGAACAAAAAAATAGTGATAACAATAATCATATGTAGCCTATCTCAGATCTCCATTTGATTATCTTCAGCAATGTCGTCTTGTAATCTTTCAATTCCTGCATGTCACAAGTTCTTATTGCTTCTAACTCATTTAAATATTTCTTCACCATTTTCTTTCGCACCTCTGGGTGTTCCGCCATATTCCCAAGGGCCTTCAACATTATCACTATATAATAAAGACAATTTTAAAATGTTTAACAATACCTTCATAGCAAACATTTGAGCAGGGGGATGATTAAAATCGTTACAAAGTTGCACTAATCTTTCTGAAAGTCCAGGCATAGCATAAGCCTGATGTTTCGCTTTAACCGTGTGTGTAGCAAACATTATTACCATTGCTGCGCTTGTGTACACTTCGCGTTCCTAAACAACCTTGGTTATAACGAGAATTTAGTTGAGTTTATTTTAATACCTCTCGAAGTACTAATTCAGTTAATTTCGAAAGTAATTCTTCTTCCACAGCAATTTTCTTGCCGTTTGGATGAGATACCAATAATGCCAGACAGTTAGACGCAAGAGATATTACAATAGGGTCAGGATATTCTAACAGGAATACCTAGGAAGACAATAATTTGAATGGGCCAGGGGTTCTTAAAGTTCCCCATATAGGGATCTGGAATATTCTCAGTAATAATATAACAAGAGAGTGAAAATAAATTGAAAATAATTTGACAGATCTTTCGAAAACTTGTTGCCAGGAAATAGCCACGAAAGCCCGTAGGGCTTGAGTGGCTATTGCCAAATGGCGACAAGTTTGAGAAAGATACTGGAAAGTTATTTTCTAATTTATTGAACTCTCGAATTATATTTATTTAGATTATTTTTTGATTTCATCTTCAGGCACGTCACTAAATCTATCTTTTTTGCTCATTTTTACTTGTGTTGATGATACCTATCTGACATTTGACAGCTGTCAACAAAAACAAAAAAGCTACAGAGAATATTGCCGTGAATAATCACAAGAGCATTATTCTCAGTATAATAATGACAGGATTGGTTAAAACGCAGACACGTGACATACAATAAAGCATTTTATTGGTTTAAAGAAACGTTAAAAAATAATCGAATGAATATTTCGAAACAGCTTAGAAACTAGTCTAGATCGTTCGTTCCCGTAGCTTATAGAACTTTCTAGTTTCTATAAAGATAAAGAACGTTCTCGAAGCAAATAGAATATTCCAGAACAGCATGGACCTTTCGTAAACTTTATATAACTTTCGAGTAAACTTATATAGCATCAAAAATGAATTTCCAACTCTTTGCAACAACATATTTATGCGAAGCCAGATAAGAAATATATTTCTCAAAGCTCTTCATTTTTTCGTCGGTTAAAAATTATGTTTTGACAGATGCTCACCATTTTGGATAGAGCCTCATAAAATATCCCTTCCTCTTGTCCAAAAGCATGAGTAAATAATTTTTCTAAGGTATTCAAATGGAATACGACCACTTCTGTATCATCAACTGTTACATATTGTAACAACTGTGGAATATATCCTTCATCAATTAAAGTGCAACAAACTAAACAAACAATAATTTTAGGATTTCCTGAAAGTTTTTAGGGTGAGAAATTACCGGTATAGCTTCTGGAAAGCATCTCAATGACAGCTGCAGTTTTGCATCTAACATTTTTATTATTACTAGCAATAAGATCTTTAAACCCATCAAGCAAAACCCGTCTACCGATGATTTCTTCCCTACCAAGAGCTTGGCTACCAATTATTTTAAGAGCAATCAAAATTCTTTCTTGAAATGCCTCATTTTTTGTTCTCATCAATAAATTTCCCAATCTTAAAACATTTCTGTAGCAGTTAAATATTTATTAAATTGTTTAATCAAATACCTTGGGATGAATTTTAAACGGATTGCTTCAAAAGTTTTTTCGGGATCATGAACTAAATCACAAACTGAGTTAATTGCTTGAATTTGTACTATAGGGTCTACGCTGTGGAGTTCTCGATACTACAATTGAGTTAATGGATAATTAAAGTAGTTTTTAGTTAACAAATAAATAATACAAGTCTTGGCAGGGCCCAACGACCAAATGCTAAGGGTCTTCTGACTGTATCAACGTGTTCAACTGGAATGGCAGGCTGTTCAGAACATAGTCGGATGAAAGGTTCTTCATGGTCGAAACAGTCTTTAACGGGCTTATCACAAGCTTGAAAATTATATGTTAATTAATGTTAGGGATGGATTAAAAGAATTAGATACCTCTATCAACTACTCGATTAATTAGACGAGGATTCAAACTACTTTTCTGTTGAAGAATTGAATTTCTGTGTACAGAATACATTGTAAAATGTAGCTCGCCCATTTTGAGGCATATATCAAAAACTGTCAATAAAAAAATTATTGTTTTATTTCGTTGCCAACTATCAACAAAAATACGATTATAAGGAATGTTTATATTTATAACATAGTAAATCTATTTCTTCTGGAGTAAATCTGTGTAGGCCCCAGCAATCAGATCATTTTTATCTATCCCTAGTTTTTCCATGAGACCGTGAGCAATTTTTATACCATCCTCTGGTTGTTCAGACTCTTTTAAAGTTACCTATAACCATTACAACTATTTAATAATTCTCCTGTAACTGTACTAAATAATATTAAGACCTCTAACTCCATAAAGTCGCCTAGACCATCAACAGAATCAACATGAACTCTAGTTTGCCCCACCATGAACAACTGACGTTTCTTTTTAACAATTCCTTTTTCACCCAAAGCTCTTGTTAAAACCGCGTTTAAATTATTGGTAGAACTTTCTGGAATGGAAGCTTTATCATAAGAGCTTAATTTTGGTCCTTCTTCATCGTCTCTTTCATAATAAATCAATTCGGATGAGCCGTCCTGCAAAATTGAAGTCGTATAACTTGCCGCCATATAACACGATAGTGGTGCTATCTTCTGGAATTTTTGGAAGCTAGAAATGTCAAAATACTAACCTCAAATTTTCTCAATTTTAATCTACCTTCAGAAATATTATAAAATGTATCATGTTGTTGGATTATTTCACAAGGTGTATCACTTAACACCTTAGCTTTTGATAACAAATTCGCTAAATCGCGAACTTTTGCTTTAATTTCTACGTTTCTCATTTTTATGCTACGAAGGGGAGCAACACTTCTTTACCCAGCACGTTGTTGAGGGAAATAACGACTTTTCCAATAAATTGTTCCAAATAAATATTCCTGTCTCATGGCGTTAAGAAATTTATTAAAAGTAGTTTCATTAAAACAGTCCCAAATTGTTTTTACCCAAAGATTTTTTATGTATAAATCTAATAATATTGCATTAAATATCAAAACTTCAAAAAGCATTAATATAAATAGTCGTAGGAAATTTATGAGCGATGAAACTTATAATAATAATAATGAACTAGATCAAAACGGAGTTGAAGATATAGATGATCACACAGAAAAAATACTAATTAGAAATTTATTATATTCCAATTCAAAAGATCCTCTAATCCTTCAGCTAAACGATTGTGCATCAGTTCAAAATGTTTTCAATATAATTCGAGAGAATCACCACAAAATGGATCCAGCACACATAAGTCAAGCAGTTTTAGTGTTATGGGACCTACAAAAAATATTCTACAAGCACAACATATACTACGAAACCGACAGCAGTTCTAATAATCTTCTAAGTGCGAACGCAATTCTTCAAAATTACATGAACCAGGTGAACAGTCACGAAGATTTTGAAACACTAATCAAACTAATTGAAGAAAACTATGGCAAATTTTCTCTGGATGCCTTAACTTGTACCTTACTATACTTAAATCGTATGGGAGTCAAGTTAAAAACAAATGTAATACAGTTGATGATACGACGCTTCGAAGAAGAAATTAAAACTTGTGATATTGATACTTTTCCTCTGACATCTTTATCAAGGTTTATTGTAACTGTCTATAGTCAAGAAAGCTTATATCCTGTACTGGTTTCTGTAAGTTCCATGCCGATAATTCAACGAAGATTAGGTAGGAAGAATATTTAAATAATAATAAAAACTGTACTAGTAACGTTATTGGTTTTAGAGATTTGCGATACAGAGGAAGACTTCAAATTGTTGACTATATGTCTGCACAAAATGAAACATTTGGTGTGTTTAGAAAACGTGGTAAACTACAAAAAACTTAGTGAAAAATTATTGAAAAATAATGTGATATCCAAGAACAACCATAGGACAATTATAAAAGCGATTAGATTTTTGAACCAGCCTCAATGGTTTGAATATAATTCAGAATGTACAAATAATTTAATGCAGATTCTAAAAGGCTCCCTGCATCAATTGACAGCAAGCGAACTAGTCTCGTTGTTTAAAGTATTCAATAAATAAATCCTGTGTTAAAAATGCTACTACAAAATTACTTTCAGGTTTTCCAAGTGCAGAAAGAGCCAGCAGATATGCTAGAAGAAATACAACAACACGCGTCAAAATTACTGTCAGAATCTGAAGATACTTTAAGCAACTCTTTCGAAACCACCTTAGATTTAATATCTTGTGTGGTATCTTTTTCATCGCCGTTGCAACGGCCAAAATTTGAGAAATTAATTCGACAATACGTCAAAAATAACTTTAACCTAATTTCGTTGTCATCGTTGTATAAAATATTATATTACGTCAAATCGCCTGACGTTAGTTTATGCAATTATTTTTGGGATAAATCTTTGAATTATATTTTAAATGATCCCTCAAATAATAAATTACAAAACATGATGAATTTATCTTATAAATACATGCACTTCAGTAACAATATCGGTTATCGTTATCGGTATTATAATTTTGAAAAAAGTTTGATTGATTACTTCAATAATGAATTGAATTCTAATATTTTAACCTTAATTCCGGGAAAATTTGCTCGAATTGCGTCATTTATTATTGCCTATAGCGAAGATTACAACTACGTTGAAAAACTTCTGGATCAATTATTAGAAATGTCATACAAATTTAGATCAATTGATTGTCTAAATATTTCAAAAGGCCTACAATGTTTAATTGACAATAAGGATATTCGCAACAATACTAATTTAATTAATCGGATTCAGCTTTTGAACACAGCATTGAATAATTGTATCAACCAAGAATTAAAAGCAAATTGTACTTTGTCAAATGTTAATTTGTTGCTGCGTAGTTACACCATGAGAAAGGAAAATATAAGTGATGAATTATTTAAGGAATTATTAAATTATTACATCACAAATTCCAATGAACTAACTTCACATGTAATAAGGGATATTGTTTTTTGTTTACAAATTAATAATTGTTTAGTACCTGAAGTAATTAATAAAATTACTGATTATATCATCAATAAAAATGAAAGTATATTAGGTAACACTGTAGATAAGGTCCTGCATTTGTGTTATTCTTTGGGATACACTCCAGAAAACAGCAACGAGTTTTTAAATGTGGCTTCGGAAATAATAATGCGGTATTTCAATAAAACTAACTATAATTAGGATAACGATTGTTGTAATTTGTTTATTATTGCAGAGATAAAGAAAGATTCAGTGGGTTAACATTCTTACAATCATGTTTAGCGCTATGTTTTTATCATAGACTTCCTGACGAATTAATAAAACACATTTTCTCTGTCGATTTTCTTGAAAAACTCGATGAAGAGCTGTCTAATTGTTACGCAAAAGTATGTCATATGTAACTAAATATTTCAAGCGTTTAAGCAAAATTAAAATATATATTTTTTTAGACTACTTATCCAACAAGAGTTAGAGATCATTTAATGCAGCTTAATAGAGCAGTTTGTTTAGATTATCCCGAATCTGACGTTCCTTGGTTTCACCAAAAATATATTGAAGAAAACAAGAAACACGGTATTTGAATAAATTAATATACAGCCTATATATTATATTATATTTAAGAGGAATGTGTGGGTATATGAGACGAGATCGTATCCAGAATATATAGTGTATGGTGAGTGTGAGATTGAGAAGAACGTTTGCGTGGGTGTCCGAGGAATAAGTGGTTAAGTATGATTGATAGTTTAATAATTCCGAGTGTGAATAATAGACGAGCGAAAGTGGTGGAATGTTTAGAGGAGACTGATTATTGGTTGACTGTGTTTCTGTGTTCTTGCTACCCCACTGAGTGGGATATAGTGTGACGTTATGTATGTATATACTTATTGATACTTTCAGCACCAAAGAAAGACTTTTTCCACAAGGAAGTTCATACTGTTTTGTCAGATTTAACAAAGGAATCATGTAACATAGTACTTGAAAATACATATACACCTTATGGTTACTACATAGATTTTGAATTGAAGTCTAGTCAAAATGAATCCGAAAAGTAATACTTATATAATAAAATTGATACTATATATTTATACATTTTATTTTAGGACAGCAGTGTTGTTATTAAGCTCTAAGGCATTTTCCAGCTATACGCCGAACCTAAAAGGGCACTACCAATTAAAACAAAGGCACTTAGAAATCTTGGGCTACAACGTAATAGGAATAAATAACACGGAATGGAAATCTTTCTACACGCAAGAGACTTGTAAAGAATACGTAAAAAATAAAATATGGCCTGTATATAAAACATCACTATCTGAAATATAAATTTATATTTATAACTATTTATTTTATAACCTTTTATCCTCTGTATTTATATTTACATTTCCACTTTCGTAATAGTATAGTAAAGTCGGATGATGGCAAATAAAACTAAAAAATTTAAATGCGTAAACGTTAAAGATAATAATAGTTTAAACTTATTGTAAGATCTATGCAAGAAGAGTAACCCTTAACCTGCTTTATCTATCTGGGTCTTTGGGTCAATTTAATCGTTAAATCTTAATCGAAAATGCTAACACCTAGTGTAAACGAACCTATAGGAATAAAAAAATATTGGTGACATTGTTGACAAGACAGTTGAAATACACGGCGCGTGGCAATTTTTACAGATAATTTTTGATAATTCTGTTTTGTTCCACGGGTAGATTATCAATTTGTGATATCGAAAAATTTATTGACGTCAACTTAAAAATCGTTAATGCTACATAAAAATATAAACATTTGTAAATATAGTTATCGTATGCGATTATTCAGGAAAAAATGGAAATTTTTATAATTTACACTGACACAATTTGTTTTATATTGCTTGAATCTCGGAATAAATGTGACGCTAATAACAAGTTATTTTTAAACCTTATTTTAATAATATAGGATATTGATAGTTTACATATTTTAAAATTGGAATATCCCGTATATGACGATATGTATTTGCACTAAAAACGAAAATATTATTATTATATTTGCTTGAGAATAACAAATTATTGAGATTGATAATCTATGACGGTAGTACATTTTGTTTTTACAAATTATCAAACTTTTAAACCAAGTACTAATAGTATTATAATAGTCATAAATTATCAGAGGGAATATTTGACCATAATCCCGAATATATACTATACTTTTTCTACCCCTGTACATTCAGAATTAACTTTTGAAATGATCGAAATTCGTTGAAAAAGAAAAAAATACACAATGACAATTGACTACATGTCAACTGTCAGACGACCGTTACTTGGTGGTCCACATCACGTCTTTAAAATAAACCGGAATAATTGTATAAAAATTAAAAATATTTCATAAAATTCAGTCTCTAAATAATAACTAACTAGTTCCGTTCTCATTGGAACTCATCAGCATAGTGTAACCCACCAATTGCTGTAGAGGCAGTTGCACCGACTAACTAGAATAATAATTCTGGTTCTGTGATTAGCCGAGAAGAATGTATTATGAATTCAGAATTCATTGTCGTGATAATTAATAGAAAAAAATTAAATAATGGGGATATATTTACTATGAGTAGAATTTTGTTTTTAACTGTAGTTAAATATCCAGCAAATAATTTTATACAAATATGTATTGTTGTAATCAATTCTTTATGGTATAGCTTCTAGAAAACGAGATATTGAAAAAGTTAAGCGCACAACTTTGAATATTGATTCAATTATCACAAAAATGTAATAATGTAAATTAAGATAATATATCAAGTATTTGTAATAGTTATCTCTTTAATAATGGCTGTTCTGATATTGTTTCTATCATCTGTTTAATTACTGTAATATTAATAATGATGTTGTAAAATGTAATAATAAAAATATTAAAATAGATTCTGCGTATTTGAATACAGACAGTATTGTTTGAAATGTTTGAAATTTCGTGGAAATTTTGTTGTAGTTTTCCATGTTTCTCAAATTAACGTTCATTTAGTGAAAGGTTATACTTAAAGCTCTTTGTACTTTTAAAATAATTGTTAAGTCACAAGTTGACAAACATGAATTGCAATTTTACACAATTTATAAGAAACAGCCAATAGACACTGATTATTAATGACTGTTTGATGATTAAAATTACATGAAACGCCTGCGTGAAAATATATTAACGTTTCGATTTGCACAATTATTAATAAAGCAATCGAAACATATATTTACTAATATTAATAAAAAAAATACCGAAGTAAAAAATTCAAAAGGTATCAAAAAATTGAACATGATAACAATCTATCATAAACAAACAAACAAGAAAACAATAAAAATTTCTTTTCGATAAGCAAAACATGCATCATGCATTATTTCAGTGCATAATTATAAATGCAGAGAAATCAAATTGTGATAATTAACTAAATTTAATGAGACAATGACAGAATATTTAACCTCGTCCGTGACCTGTTATGGGATATCTCAAGGTGCAGTACGAGCCTCCATATTATCAAAACAGAAAATACTATTAGTATTTCACAAATTATCAAAAATAAAATTCTTTAACTCTGTTAACATATTTAGATTGACATTCTAGGTCATAATTTTTTTAGTATTGGCGTCAAATAGATAAAAAATTTCGATATTTATTTGTTACCTTCATTCATTTAAGATAAAAAATTATTTACGGAACTTTTCTAGGAAATAGTTTGACAAAGAACCGTTTTGAAATGTATAAATCAATGATTTCCTAATTGATATAATAAAAATGTCTATAAAGTGCTCCGCCGATACAAACAATCATAAATCAGTTTTATGATTTTATGGTTTCCTTTGCAGAGGATACGTCATTTCCTTAAATATCTTGTTTCCAATTTTCGTTTGAATAACAAAATCATGACAGCTGTTTAATTAGAACAATTAGTCGAATGATTTATAGAGTTTATTTTGCTTATTATAAATTTAAAAACGCAAATATTAAATCACAACACGTGTTTAACATATTTAACAAAGAACGTTTATCTCTAATTTATATATTAGTCATTTCTGTTTATATTTCTCTGATTTGGCGTTTTCACATATTTCGATTTAAGTTTTGCTTTTATTGTTGAAATCAAAGATCACTAGAAGTTAATCCACCGACAACAAAATGATTAAAGGTTACCAACCATTAAAAGATACTTTTTCATACATTTGTTGTGCATTTAACTTTACAATTTTTATATTGATTGATTCAATCGTAATTATTGCGACATATTAGTTTAATGAGACACGCAAGGAGCCTTTAGTTGTCAATTTATTTTATTAGCTTTTCAACTACATTAACATCATTCCTGACAATAACTACACAAGCAAAATAGATAAAATTGTTTTCATATCACTACCTTTGAAAGAAAATATAAAGTATTCTAGACAACAATAGAATATATATGTCTTTTGTGCAATATTCCTAAAGATCAACAGTGAATCAAATTGAAGTATAATCTTTTTTTTTATAGTTGCAGCATAGACGAATCACGTGACCAAAATAGACACTAGGCAACTAAAATTCAAGTTCAAGGTATCAAAATTGAACTTAGTAGAATTATGAACAAAGTTCGGTTTCACCTGTAATTGACTTTTTATCTTTGTCATATAATTATAAAAAAATAATGAGTTAGTCATGCAATAAGAGCTACTTTTATGATATTCATCTACCGAAAATACAAAAACTTTGACTTTTGATTCGCATAGTTTTTTGTGAGTTGCTACTTTGTATAATGTAGCCAATTTAAAGAAGAGTATAGCAGATTTTGTTCAAAAAAGTAAGTTGAACAACCTATCGTTTGGAATTTGGATCCTACAAATCAAATGTAATTCCAGGCACAAAATTACCTGACAAACAAATTTTTTGCTATCAAAACAATTACATTTCTTAAAATTTCCCATAATTATGTAATACAGATGAATTATTGCGCGCAACAATTACATAATAATTACTAAAATTAACTTTCGAAATTGGATAATTGAAGGGACTTTTGAATGAAAGTGATTTAAAAATCAAACTATCTTATCTTGGGCATATTGTAGTCAAAATGAGATCATCTCAAAAAATAATGATTCGTAATTATAGGTATCTTATCTTCCTCATGTGCAATTAACAATTATTTTAATTACTTTGGATACAATTAAACACTTAGCAGAAAATGCAAACATCTTCAAATAGTTCATCTCAAATAAAATTCTGTAATAATCTAGTTAAAACTGCTTAAGGAACCTAAACATATTGTAATCGCTCAAAATAAATATTATTATAGAATCGTCTAGAATTTTGAGACCGTTTTGATTTCCCACGCTCTTCCAGAAGCGAATAATTACTTTTTTATTAATTTTATTTTGCGTTTGCCAGACAAAAAAGTATGTTAATTGTGTCTAAATATATAACGGTACAATTTTTTTTTATTGTAAGATACTTCTAAAACTTTGTTCTAAAGGTATATCTACACAGAAATCTAGGTCTCGATAGTTTGAGAAATGAGAATCAAGATGCACATTTAGTTTCTCTTCTAGACACTACATTTATGCCTTTCAAGTCCTAGATTGGAAACCTATTTTTATTTTGCTAAGAAATTAATATGGTAAATCTACACTTTCCATAAATTACGAATTCATGATATGAAAATCAACATCTTTATGGCTGGTACCACGAGCTAAAATAAAAGTGTATTGGAAACATTTTTTTTAAATAAAACAATTTTAGAACATTGTACAGCACTAAAACATTTCTGCTAAAATACTCAAAAAGGCTGACCCAAAAATCTGGAAAATAGTTGAAGCCTGAAGATCAAAAAGGGGTCAAATACTGAGGAACCATTAGTAAAGGATAATTAGTCAAGTAATTTTCTACTTGACATGACTTTAAAATCACTATTATTTAAAATAATGACGACAAAAAGATAAAACAATTTTTACGAAAAAGTATCGCGAATTTGTCAAGGTTAATTTATTTTTGCAATACAACCGTAATTTTTATAAACATTTGAAGATCGCACGAGCTTTCACAACTTGATAAAAAGCGATATGTGATACAGATCGTTACACATCAAGTGTAAACTATAAACACTCAAGACGTAAGAGTGTAAATTTGCGAAATGCGCGTGTCTGAATGATCTGATTGTTTTAAGTAAATTAATTCGTGATTATAAAACATTTGTTCAACATAATAGTTTTTGTATGGTCTAATAATGTGAATTACACTGACGACGGCATTTAAAAATAATTTTGCTCCAATTAATATATTGCTGATACCCAATAACAAATTACTCATTGCTAAAATAGCGAAATCTATACCGATATAAATAGAAATTCGTAGTTTGATCAGAACAAGGTTTCGTTTATTTTGATATACCGCAACAGTCAATAAAAGGAAAAATGTTTTCAGTGAAAGTTTACATTTTTATTTAGGTACATACCATTCGTTTTTAAATACACATAAATATTTTGAAATTTTCAACGGAAGTAGGATTTACGCCACAATTAAAATGTCGTTAAACTTGTATTATTCACGCAATACATCATACGTTATTTTTTTTATAATTTAGCATAGGCGCGCTACAGGGATACCTTAGAACCAAATGATAACAAACTTTGTTTTCACCACCAATCTTTTGAATAGTCTAAATATAGTGTTTGTTACTGTAAAATACTTGATTGTCAAGAAAAATACTAAGAAAAATATTACGACCAATTAAGATATAAGAAAACAAATGCAAAATAAAAGCTGTAAGGAAAAGACAATAAAAAATATGCCGTGGACACCACAATACCTCCTGTCATAGATTTCATATCAAACAATTCAAGAACAAGAACACCAAGAAATGCTCATGCCTTCAAAAAAAAAATTACTCTTCATTTCAAAATAACTTGATAGGGCTTCAAGTAAACTACCACTTCCGCTTATTGTATTATCACAAAAAAAAACTAATCAACTATTCCAATTAATATATACAAAATATAAAAATTTTCAGTTTTATAGTTTTTGACAACATTACGAAACTATTAAAATCGTATTCTAGGAACCCTAAAACTCATCCACTGAAAACTCACTACCGAATTTTTTGCATGATTCCTTTACTTCCCCTACAGGATGTGGCGGGAGGAAAAAAGACAGAATCAAATGGTTTGGACATACATGAAGAGTAGAAAAAAAAAGGATCAGTAATAGAAGTAGACCAGGAGGAACAAGAAGACGAAACTGATCCAGATTAACATGGCTAAAGGAGGTAGAAGGTATATAAAGCAGCAGGAATTAACAACCGGTAAAGTACAACGAAAGACAGGAAGATGAGGCGAAAATTAACTACAAGGATTTAAAAGAAAAGGAACAGAGATTGATCCATTCCAACAAAAGGATCTACAGAGCTTCATTAGAAGAAAATATCTATTTTTGAAGGGATAGCCCCCTGTGGGAATTGTTTCGTTGGACGCCCTTAGAGTTCATTTATCCCATATGAAGTGAAAGTTTGTTATCGCAATTGTATGACAGGTATGAAATAAATAATTAGCGACTTTCAAGATTGATTTATTATTATTTTTTGTATAAAATAGAAATTATCTTTGAAAAGGATTAGTACAAAATTCAAAGTTTGTCTGACTAATACGATAAATCAGTACTTAAATGATCTTTAGGACATTCACTGCTAAATCTAGACATTCTGACAAATTAAAAGACATTTAAAATAATCAAAATCTGCTAATATTTGATTGGAAAATTATGTAGTTTTTGGATAATTCCTAAAACAAAGAAATGTTCCGCTTGAACAGATAAAATTCGATTGTCCTTTCGTCTTTTGAATGGTCATATAGGTGTGTTTAAATTTGGAAAGTTCTAGAAATATAACTGGTCGAAACAGGAGGTGTGTTATTTTTCCCCCAATAGCGTTTAACATTTCTCTCTACCTGTTTTCATAAGGGTACAGTTAAATCCCTCGAATCATCCACACAAAAGAGATTTCGGGTATCTTACAAATGTGTCACCACTGTATTTATACCTGCTTGAAGCATTACCAACATTTAAACATAAAAAACAACCCATTTAACAATTAATATTTGTGTTTATCCTGTTAACAAAGTATTGCGCGACATAGGAAATAGAATTGGTTAAATGTAGTTGTTTTATTTGTTGTGCATCGTAAACTAACGAAGCAAATAAAACGCAATTGACCAAACTAAAGAAAACAACCAGAATACTAGGAAATCGACATGAATGTTTATCTTTGACTTCAGGCAGAGATTTTAGCCGGTATAAACAAAGTATTTACATACACATAACTGTGAGAAGTATACATCAGTAGTACACGGAAGAAATAAAGTCTCTTGGATGTTAAGGGGCTGACAAGCTGCAGAATCGAAGAGGTCACGGGATGACCGAGAATGACGTAGTGACACTTCGCGGGTCAGCGCTGAACCACGGTCACCGAAAGTAAACAAAACGCTTTTATATCTCAACAATAACAATCAGCACAACTAGCTTTAATTCAACCACAAATACCAACCACTTAATCAACACTCAAATCTAAACTACCAACCTAACTAGGTCATCACATATCAATCCCCAAAAACTTCCATAAATTTGCATCTTTCCATCGACAATTTATTCAGAAATCATCTTTGCGATTTTATCAATGAACGCCCGCGAATTTTTTAAAAAATCTGCGCATGCCTGCGATACCACACCACCAAATTTCCACCAATAGCAATAGGAATACAGTGCAACGTCATATGTTAACGTACGCATAGGTTATAACAGCTCTAGATCGGCGTTCTCGCTCAGTTGAGATCTACGCTCGGAGGAGAAACTTACTACTTATTTACTTACAAGTCGAAATAAACTACGCGCGTATAGTGAAGTGATATCTAGTCGTAGATAACATTGTATTCGTAACGAGTGATATATGTGACAATAACATATAAAACGCCAAGTTATATAAAATCAAGCAGTTCTTCACAAACAATTGTTCGAACAATATGAATCTGTCTTTTGCCGGTTGCGGCTTTTTGGGCATCTACCACGTTGGGGTAGCGGTTTGTTTTCGGAAGTATGCGCCCCACTTGTTGCTGAATAAAATTTCTGGGGCTTCCGCTGGAGCCATTGCCGCTTGTTGCCTTCTGTGCGACCTGCCTTTAGGTAAGTCTATTTTGATTGTTGTCATCAAGATGTTTTCTTGGCGAATACGCTTTGAATAACATTGGAGTCTATTTTGATTGTTGTCATCAGGAAATGTATCTTGATGAATACGCTGTTGACATTGAGCAAATCCGGAAGTTGGGATATTACCTTGGCCTTGTGGAATTACTTTTTTAAAGTTTGCAAAACATTGTGACAATTCGATGTCAATTTTAAACAAAGAGTTTTAAATATTAATTTCCTATGTCCTTGAATGGCTATTGAATATTTTTTTTGTTCAAAACGATAAAATTTGCACTATAGAACAATACGGTATTAAGATAAAAATTGATAACTTTCCTATCACCTTGCAGGTGTATACCTGGTAACTTTTGCATTATACTTTGGATTATTGGATTTTGGAATATTGTAATAATTATTTTTAAAGATGATCAGTGATTCATATTGTTGATAAGTATTAAATCTCTTTGTGTCAAATTTTTGATATATTTCGGAAAAACACATTGATTACAACAATCATTATTTACATATTTAAATAGTGTTTTATCAAAAACTTATGCATTTTAGTTCCTCAAAAATAAAGTAAATATTTGATTAAGTTAAGAGTTCAATAACATATATTTACGTAGCCTCATATTTATTAAATAGCATTTAGTTAATTGTTTTTAAAAGTGGAAATTTCGATTTGAATAAATAATACAGTTATCAACTCAAGAACAATAACAGAGCAAACATGATAAGGATTCTGATTCATCCAATTGAATTTACTGTTTACCCATTTATAAGAAATATCTCTCGATTACAAGTGTGAATAAATAAATAAAATTTATATACAGGAGCGCAAATAGGAAGAAAGTGATTGATTACGATTTAATCTTTTTGAAATCTTGACGCAAAATGAAGACCTCTGGGTTCGTTGATAAATGATAAGAAATGACGATATGTTAAGTCATCGTTAAATTGTAATCGCCGCAAAACATGTGCAATTGATCGTTTACGGGTCAGGGAGTCATGACCGAAATCTATGATATTATTTATAACACCCGAAAATAAATGAAAAAAATCGCTAACGTAAACATGATTTCACTACTTTCTTTTGAAATATTTGACCTTACAGTGATTAGGTATTGTCTGATTTGTACATATTTAGCGTAATTTAAGGAAATTTTAAGACACTTGACGTCAATTGTTTGTTTAACAATTTTCTTGGCGTAAATATTTTCTGTTTTCTCAACTGCAAAATAATGACAATAATATGCGCAATTCCACAATGCGCCCTTGGGAACTTTAGATTCTGCACTTACGTCATTTCCGCACGTGGCAAAAGTACTGTAAACATAAACACGACTCAATACACGTGTTTATTATTTGTTTCGTACTTCAAAACAAATCACTGACCCCCAAGAATTTTCCAAAAATTTTTATTGCTTTATTTACTGACACTTTGAAATGCAGTAGGAAATAGGTAACACAATTTTGATTTTATTTTGCAGGTGACATAACTTCAGATGTACTTAGAGTGTGTACAGAAGCTAGGGCCAGGGCTCTTGGTCCCTTTAGTCCTTCTTTCAACGTCCAGACAGTCCTTTTGGAGGGCTTAGAAAGAGTAAGTGCTGACAACATTTTTCATTGCAAAATGCAGTTTGCAGATTTCAAGCGCACGAATGTTGTCTGCGGTCTTTACAAATATAGGCGTAATCCACTAAGCTTTAGAACCGATTAACTTTCTGAACGTACAGTTTAAAAAAAAAATATTTGTTTTGTAAAGGGTGTTCTTTTAGAGGTATAGAACTTAAAATGAAATAAAACACATACAAAGCGTAGTAATGCCTTCTTTTGGAAAGATAATTTAATACCATTAGTGTTTGAATATGATTTTGGAAAAATGGACATCGCGGTTGGTTCGAATAAAGCGCAATTTGGAAGTCTAATTCGAAAATAAAAACCAGTTAGTTTTAAGTCGCCACTGCATTTTATTATTGTTTAGTAAAGTGTATTTTAATTTAAGGTCAATTAATAACCAATTTATTTATTGCAGTTCTTGCCAGACGACGCCCACCTCCGCGTAAACGGAAAGCTCCATATTTCCTTAACCCGCATCTGCGATGGAAAGAACGTCATCGTAACCCATTTTGAAAGTCGCCAAGACTTACTCGACGCCCTTATGGCATCTTCCTTCATCCCATTTTTCTCTGGATGGCTTCCACCGCTGTTCCACGGCACCAGGTACATGGACGGCGGTTTCAGCGACAATCTTCCAACTCTAGACGAAAATACAATCACAGTTTCTCCATTTTGCGGCGAGAGTGACATCTGTCCGCGAGATGACAGCTCTCAATTGTTCCACATTAATGTTGCAAACACTAGCATTGAATTATCCAAACAGAATATCTACAGATTCGCCAGGATTCTTTTTCCGCCCAAACCGGAGATCCTGTCGAATATGTGCAAACAAGGATTTGACGATGCACTGAGATTTTTGCACAGGAATAATTTGTTGAGTTGTACGAGATGCCTGGCGGTGCAATCCACTTTTATCGTTTCTGAAACTATTGATGATAGCACGGAATACGATCCACAATGCCTGGAGTGCAAGATCCATAGACAAGTACGTAACAAGAAATCTTCTACATTACTTTCTTTACTTATGTCTGTGTGGATGGTTGGATGTGTGTGCATGGTCTATTACTCGCGATCGGGAAAAGATAATGTAACAAAACTTTAGAATTTTAAGTTTCATGACAATACGAACTGAGTTGATTTTGATAACAATTGTCCACACAAAACCATAAATTTAATCAATTTCGAAAATGAAATTACCTGCAAAAAATTACATGTGTATAATATATTATTTGGCATAGAAATTGTTATTTCCGAATTTGAAAAATGAAGTAATATATTATATTGATTAAACCCTATTAAGTTTGGTATCAAATTAAAGGTCTTGAGATGAAGGTTTTTTTTTTATCGATCGGCAATTGTTTTTAATACAAGGGATTTAAATCTTACCGAGTTTGGTAGCAAATTAAAGGTCTCAGTGAGGAGAGCTAAATTAAAAAATGTCCGAACTAATTTTGATTGAACGATCGTCAATTGTTTTTTAAAATAGTAAATTCAAATGCAAAGATCTCCCAAATAGAGAACTAAAATATTAAAAATTACTTTTGATTGACTGTCAGTTGTTTTCATAGTAGTTATGGGAATTATTTCAAGTTAAATTTTTCGGTAGTGAGTTTTCAACAGACAAACACTTTTTGGTGATAGTTTACTTGAAGACCTATTTTTTTTTGTATGTCTCCGATTACGCGATATTATGCACTCAATGAATGTCTCAATAAATTGACTGAGGCGCCGTCTTGTTGAAACCACAGCTCTTCCACATTAATACCATTCAATTGGGGAACAAAAATGGCTATATAGCGGTCTCTATTAACTGTAATGTTCTGATCGGTATCATTTTTGAAGTAATATGGACCAATGATTCCAACAGTAAATAACACCAGTGACTTTTTGTTTACATAACTCAATAATGGTTTGTGGATTTTCTTTATCATAAAGATGGCAATTTTGCTTGTTGACATTTAATTAAAAATGAGCCTTATCTATTTCGAAATAAATTTGTACAATTTGCAAAGTCTATTTATGGTAAAATGAGCACATCCTGATGTTTCTCAATGTCGTTCGTGTTTATGTATTAACTGATTTATATTTGTATGTGTAGGAAGCGCTGGTGTCAAACATGCCAGACACAGTGATGACGATCTTCCAAGACGCGATCGATTCAGCCAACAAAGGTCTGGTGAACTGGATATTCAAACACCGCGGAATGAAGCTGTTGTCCGTCCTCAGTCTACCATACACCCTACCAGCTGATATCGTGTACGCCACATTCACCAAGTAAGTGTCCATGACTTATCACTTCTAGTGAACCATCTAACCTGGGTTACATTACACCAGGGCCCGACAAATTTACAAAGGACCCAAACGGACCACACAAAATTAAGAAGAGTGGATTTGTCGAGCCCTGACCACCCACACATAATCGTAACAAAGCAATGCAAGGCCAATATTTCCAGGTTTCAAATAATCCCTAGAGTTACAAAAACTCCGAAGCTTTTACTAACTAGACTAACCGAGACTGATTTTGTGACGTACATTGGTAACACCATTGAGACGCACTCTCTGCAGTATAACGTGATGGGGAAAGCGTTTATTGGTCGCGATCATCTCTCCTTACAATGTTACAATCCAGAAAATCATAGGTATCTAACATTTTACTTGCTCATGTGTAGTGTCTCCCGCTTTCATGTCACTAACTGCGCTATCTCGGGGCTGCCCAATGAACTAAACTGACATCCAAAATATACCGCCCGTATTTTTTATTTTACTCTATTATTTTAAATATTATCGAAATTTCTTTCAAACAAACTGTATTTTAAGTATGCAACTTTATATTTTTTTAGTGGAACACATATTTTTGCAAAATTTTGTTTCTCTCCTTTTTTATGAAGATGGTAGGCGGACCAACTACTATTGGTCATTGCTGTTTAATAAGTGAATAACATACACGACAATACTCTTCAGTGGGATTCAAACCCATGACCCCTGGCGTGCTAAACTTGTTATCTTTAAAACAGTTCTTATTCATTATAGTCCTAAAATGATCAGTACACAAAATTATTCCTCTTTTTATTAATAACGAATCACACATAGTAAGTACCTATACCAAAATTTTAGGTAATATTTAAAATAATGGCATAAAATACAGACCGATGGACTATTTTAATTATATTAAGTTATACCGTAAATTTCAGTTAAGATGCAACATTTACTTTTCTGTAGTTAATGTATGACTATGAATACCAGTTTATATTTCATCGTACTGTTCCAGATAAAATGCAATATAGGTTGTCAATGTTACATGAAATCATCATAATTTAGAGATGATTACTAATGAAGATATCATGCTATTGACTACTTGGTAGTTGGTAATTTATATCCTGAGCGCCCTAAATCAAATCCTTCCTCAATTTAGAGGAATATTTAGTAATTTTAAAAGAGATGGATGTTTAGATCGAATCATAAGAAGACAACAAGATTAAAAACTGTAACAACATTGACAAACAACCTATGTTACATTTTATTTGAAACAGTACCATTAACCCTACATTAAGAGGAATCTCTGGCTAACTTCGCGACTCTTGTATAAACTATCCGATTCAAGAACAGACATACGTTCCGTCAATTGTCAAAGAGACTTATGGGTAATCGTAGAAAATAGTAGCACGATTCGCCACTATGCAGGAAACAAAATAACGAAAACACACGTTCACAATTTATCGAAATAAACGGTTTAAAATTAATGTTACGATTAATCAGTCAATGAATTGAGGATAATTTTAATGTTTTTGCAAGCTACAGATGAAATATATTATAAATTAAATATCTACGTGAGTAGATTATGCATTCTTCTAACTAGTGCAGTAAAGATTTTATTACAAATTTTCCATGAATACCTCAGAAATGTAAAATACGAAAAGAGTATTTTAACGCTCTGCGAAGTGGCCAGAGATTCCTCTTAATGGCAGAAAAGAAAAATCTTAGCTGAAACTCCCGGTATCAAATTCGAACATAAAAAAGTGTAAAAGATGTGTTCGTTTAGTTGTAATAGCAGCCTCTTTCGTAGAACTAACAATCTTGTCGTAGTTAAGAGTTCGTTCTGTGAATTAACAATGCATGGCTGTTTTCAGGTTTTTGGCTGCTGCACCTGTAATGGGTAACAGTTTGTGGGATATGAGTAAATATATGATGGATCAAATGAACTCTTTGCTTCAAAAAGTCAATTTGAACCAACAGCAACACGCTAAAGTCACTTGCCAATTAGCCATCACTGAATACGGTGGAAGTAAGTAATCAATCCAACGTTTCTCCTTAGCTACTTTCTTTTAAATCTTTGCTGTAGTTTTGGTGAAAGTTGTAACACTCTTAACTCATTCAGACGCAGAGAAAATACACCATTTATTTTATCTAATCATATTTTTTTTTGTAGGTAAGTACGACGTCGAAGCTGGCCATGACACACCCATTTCCGCCAAAAATAAGGTCAACTTGAACTTCACTCTCAACTACGACGACAAGTAAGTTCTCAAACGCCTTTTTTTTTAACCAGGAGGATTTTACTAATTTTTTTTTTATTGTTAGAGAGGTGTCCGTGTCGCAGAATTCCGGGCGTCGATTCTCCACCAGCTCCGTGCTTTCCGGAAGACAAAACCTCACTGTAAGCAAAGCAGACCAACTGGTGGATGACGACACCTTCGAGCATATCCTGCAGGTGACCGCCCAACACGACGCCGTCATGGCCTACTACTACATGGACGAAGACAACAAGGTTAAGGTCACGGAGATCTTCGACGTTACTGACAGCGATTCCCACGTTCTGCAAAGTCCTCTAGAGAAGGAAACCAACATGTGTTTGGAGTACGATGACGATTGGAATGAGTCGACGTGGTCGACCGACCGAGCTTTGGGCAGTCAAGGTAAATAGGAATTCAAGAAGTTTTAGGAGCATGTGTTTAATTTTTTGTCATTTCTAGACAACTTTTTGGACGACCAATGCAGCATCACCGGCCTGTCAGAAATATCCATCGAAGATTTCAATGACCCAGAAACCTTAAATATATTTTCCGACCCAGAGAGCGAGTGGAACGCAACTTTAAAGTCAGAACAATCCGATGACTTTCTAGATTCGCGCCCAGAATCCGACCAGCCAAATATTGAAGAGCCAACCTACAGGAAGCCATACAAAATTCCCTCCATGTCTTACGAAAGTCTGGACGACTTGTAAATATTTAAAAAGTTAACTATTTTTGTAAAATACATTTTACAAGTGCCTTTAGGACATCTGCAACCAAATGTGATATTTTCAATAATTGACAACTTAGTCTAATTTACATGTGTATATAAAATTGAACTGTGTTATAAATAAGTATATTTAAAAGGTTTCAAGTATTATATACGTGGACCAACTGTTTAGCTAATTTTATTTATGTTAGGAGTTATTTAATTACACTTTTAGTATTATTACCATGATATTAAGTTAATTGGGCCTTGCACGTTTTAACAAAAAAAAATTCGCTGTGAAATGTTAAATATGATTGTTAATGTTAACCATTTTCTAGTTAAATAAATTATACGTAGGAAATAGTTATTTTTAGGTAATATTTTTATACAAATGTACCATTAATAAAATTATAAATTATCCCATATATTTATACATACAATAAAATATTTTGTCAAACCACATTTTTTTTAACTTACGAATATCAATCAAAGACCCAACATATTACAGAACTGAAGAGCAACCCATTTTAGAATTCGTCGAAAAGAGACAACTAGAATGATGGGAACAAATGGAGAGGAAGACTAACACTAAAGAGAAAATACTGAAGAGGAAAAACAGTGCAAGCAAGAAAAGTACTAGAAAAAATTCTTACAAGAATATCAAATAAAATAAATAAAAAAATATACGCGTCAACTTGACAATCTCCTGTTTTTCGTCGGTAAAAAATATTTTGCCAAACCACTATTTCAGTTCCAAAATGATGCAATTTTCTACGCAGTTTTCTTGAAAGTGTGTTTCTTAAATTAAACGATATTGTGCATAAGTAATCTTTAATGTATAAACTGTGCCCTGAATATAATTCAAAAGAATAATTAGTTATAATTAACTTCTAGATAATAGCTAAATTTTTCTACTTTTAAGTGTTGCTTTAATTCATACTTTTAATTTTAAAATTTGGTAAATTTACTTTACTTTTTGAGAAAACTGCGTAATGTTAACAGTTTCAAAAAATTGCCGCTAGAGGCTCTAGTAGAAGTGTTTCACTCAAATTTTCTTCCGAAAATTAATTTACGACAATGACGAATATAGCGATTGTTGTCAGATATATATATATATTTGATATATGGGGATGTTGTGTTAATTATTTAAATATCTATAGATATTAACCAAAATGAAAAAAGAAAATTAGTCAATATTACGAATTAAGCATGTAGTGGTAAATGGAAGTAAATATTGGCACCAATACTGTTAGATAGCATTCAGCAAATTCAAGTGGCGCCTACAGACAGCGGTATGCGGGTATTCCGAGTACTAAAATTTGCTTACGCGCCCTTAAAACAAGGATTTGAATCATGACTACTTACAAACAGAATGAAAAGCAAAGTACAAGTAGATAAAACATGGAACAGTACAATAAATAAAATACTCAGCAGCAAAGAAAAAACGGTGCAAGAAGGAAGAAAACTAACGGAAAACAGATAAAAACAAGAACAATTCCTACACCTTAGGGAAGAAAGGAATCTGAATAAATGTACCATTAATAAAATTATAAATTATCCCATATATTTATAGATACAATAAAATATTTTGTCAAACCACAAACATTTTACACCACTCAGTAACAAAAATAACCATAAAAAAATATAAATTCCATGACCACAATAACCCGTAAAAATTATGTGGACCACATATAAAAATAGGTCCTTTGCCAATGTGGAATGTACTGTGCAAGAGGAGTGCAAATCATAGCAGCAAGAGGAACCTTCCTACCAAGAGCACTAAGGAATGCTTGCACTCGATCTCGGCTGTGTCGTTCATAAAATGGCGACCGAAGAAGATACAAAACTAAAGCAAGATGTCTTCTAGATATTTGCAGTTGTTCTTTTGTTGTTAATGCATTCATTTTTGACCTTTGGCACGTCTGATGCAGATGAAAACTAAAATTAAATTATCACAATTATTTTATTCTAACTTTTGTTGAGTATATCACAAACCTGGTCAAGTCGATAAGTAAGGAAATCGCCCAAGGTTTCCAAGTATTATTACCAAAACATAATACTGACCCTAAATGCACAATGGGTTTTAAAACATACATTGTTTCTGCAACTAGTTGTCTACCAATTACTCTTTTACTATTGGAATTTGTTTGCTCCCGAAGGTCATTATTATTTTCAACAGTTAAAGGTTTCCAGTTTCGTAGGTTAACAGGTGGTGCTGCCTCTACCTTCCTGATCACTTTACCTGAGCGTTTTAAAACAAACGACATCGACTCAAGTTGATTTCGCGCTTCGTCAACGGCGTAATCAGTTGTATATTGTTGATCAACCTTTTTTCGTTTTAGAACGGGTATTGGAGGGTTTTCTATCATGGTTTCCTTGTGTTGGAAGAGTAGCAGCAACCGAGAAATGCACCTACAAATACCCCAGGATAAGAAATGCATTATTTTTGCGATGTAGTATACATACTTGAATATTTGTAAAACGACTACAATAATCCATTTTCCAGTTTCCCCCCATAGTTTTGTAGCAGATAACTCAAAGAAAACCTCTGAATAGTCTAAGACAGTCAACCAAAGTTTAATTTTCTCCCCGGTGCCTGGTCCTTCGAGCTTTTGTGCCTTGCATATAATTCTGTCGTTAAACAAAACCAGAAGGTTTGATAATGAATACACCAATTCCGAAACGATGGAAGAGTTATTGATTCTCCCTGAAATGTATGCGCAATTATTTTGTGAACCAATTTCTAGGTTATGAATTCCTACCAGCAATAAAATAAGATATCCATTTTGCTGTCGTTTCAAAGTCACTTGCCAGTTGTGGATGAGAACTCACCCACTTCTTATATGATAAAAATAATTCTGGCAACGAGAATAATATTGATGACATGTTTGATACAAACAACCCCTTTCTCACAGAATTTTATCCTTAATTATTTTAGGGTAATTATAACATAGTTTAGTCGTAGAACTTCACAAGTAAAAAAAAGTTTGTAATTTATTTGACAAGTCATGTACGACCGGTTTACGATCTTTGCTTTTTGAGATTAGAATTTACTTTGTAGTTCCCACAAGAATTGCTAGATGTCTCTGATTTCTCCGCAAAATACAATGATGGTGATGATGATCCAGTTTTCTAAACAAAATAAAGCATAATAATTAAAAATTATTTTAATAATGGTAGATCCACGCAAAAGAATGACAATAAACTTATAAGCATTGATTAAAGAATATTCTATTCTTCAATCAACGCTTTAACTATTAAAATCGGTTTTAAACTGTAATAAACAAATATTCATGTTTGCAATATGCGTATTTATTTAAAAATATCCAATTGATTTATTTTTAGAAGTTAATATTTTTACAAATATTTTCCTGTGATTCATGTTATAATCTACTGTATTAGTAATAAAAAAAATAAACTGCAATTTTCCTAGAAAATATAGTTTCAAAATAGGAAAATAATCAGTACCGTCTTTAGAATTATTCAAATAACAAGTTTTCTTTTAATACAGCAGTTTCTCTGGTTGTCGCTTTCTAAATAACTTCAACCAATTTATAAAAGATTTTTACTAAACTTATCTAAAAGTCTTTTATATTCAATTATGAGTTTTAACAGTTTCTTCAAGTTATAGAATTGGTTTTTTGATAATTTATATATTAAGAATTGTTAAATAGTTTTCCATACGCCGCTGGAAAATTTTTTTAATCTCTTAGCGATAATATATTTCCTTCAGCTTACCGCAATTTCATTTCTATAAAAAAACTAAATAAACCATTAGTTTATCAGTTGCTACGATGATTCTCACAAAGTGCGCACGTACTTTATTAATATTTTTGTTTGCAATTACTTATTGCAATTCAGGTAAATAAATATATTTCATCTCAAAGATATTTTATTTCAAAGATAGGGTGTTTTTAAATACATAAAATTTTTTATAGTTTGCGTTACATCCGTAATTAGTTTTAAAAAAATTTTGGTACTGACAAATAACAATGAGATATTGTATCCAAACATTAACGGCCAAATTGTCACTAACCATGGAGACTCTATACGTTTTGCCTGTCCAGGAAGCAAAATAGAAAATACAAATGTAGACTATGCAATATTTACTTGTGTTAATAATGATTATGTCTATAATTCAAAAATATATCAACCCAAGGACATAACTTGCGATAATAATTTAAAACCAGAAGAGCAAAAAATTGGCACATGCCTTCAAAATAAAGATTTAATAAGTATTGGTTTTAAAGTTCAGAATACTTTCTTACAACATATCCAAGTTTGTTGGGATAATGTGCAAAAAGCAGCCCTTTATGCTTATGCAGAAGTAACGAAATATGTTGGAGCATGTCCAGCGGTATGTATGATTTTTATTCTTCTACGCCCTTATAAAATATATAATACTCTTTTCAGCAATCAGACAGAATTGCATTTAGAACCGGCGCCTTTTTCGACACTCCCATCTATTACACTCAAAACTCCCAGAAACAAACTTTACAGGATATGTTTAAAACCATTCCTCCACAAATAGATACCAAAAATTTATTAGAAATTGGCCACTTAGTGGCAAAATGCGATTTCCTGTACGATGTTCAACAAAAATTAACTTTCCAATACATAAATGCAGCCCCTCAATGGAAATCTTTCAACGGTGGAAACTGGAGATTACTGGAAGCCAACATAAGAAAATTAGCGACTGATTTGGAAATCTACACGGGAACATATGGAGTTCAAGATATTAATGGAAAAAATTATTATTTAAATTATAATAATAACCAAATACCCGTTCCATTAATTTTCTGGAAAGTTGTTATTAAGAAAGATGGAGCGTCTACTTACGGAATTGCTTTATTAGGATTAAATGATATTTTTCAATCTGCAAACAGTATAAATGATCCTTGTACTAATATTATGAGCCAAGTTAGTTGGCTGAGAATTCCCAAAGCTAATAGTGTGCGCTCTGGTTATATTATAGCGTGCGAAGTTAATGATTTTAAAAATATCAATGGCTTGAGAAATCAGTTGCCTAATTTTCCAACAGTTACAGGAATATTGCAATGAAAAATGACTATTATGTTTCAAGTATAATAAATTTTATTTTAAGAATGCTTCTCTAACACAATTCAGGAACGTTTGTCAGCCTTAAATTGTTTATTAATTTTTATATTATAGAATTTTTGTATCATTTATATTAAATAAAATATATACAAATAAAATGATTACATATTAAATATTTTTATAGCTTTCAATTAATGTTTAAAAAAAATAATAAATACACATATTTTTTAAGACTCCATTCCAATAATTTAAATATCCTAGCAACCTCAATTTATTCCCAATTGAAACTTTATAGGACCCACTGAAAAAAATCCTGCAGGAACAATCGAATAATTGAGACAAAGCCTGCATGAAATTTGGGATTATTTTTTCAAAGACTTCTGGATACTAAGCAGTTTTAAAAAGTAAAGATGAGTTTCACAGTGATAAAGTAGATAATTTTAGATAGAGTAAACTTATGTTATAGAACAAAAAAATTTGCAAGCTGTATAGAACATTAAAATTACAAATTTGAAACGGAGCAACTCATGTGGATTTGGGCTTGTATATTTTATTAAAATTTTAGACAACTACTTTTATTTCCCAAAGTAGTGGACTTAAATATTTCAAAAGATATTAGTGGCGACTCATAAATTATGTATATAACTTTTTTTTAGTTAACACTGGTTGTTGCAGAAATTTAAGTAACTGTAAGCTATTTTTAATTATGATTTGTTATTTGATATTTAAAAAAAAATAATTACCTATTATATAAAATTGTTAAATATTTAAGTATACGCCGCTGAAATATTTATTTATAGCCTGCGATAACATTTCTCCGCGTTTTCCGCAAATTTCCCCATATTTATTATACAAATATGTCATAAGTTTATCAGTCACAAAGATGTTTCTCTCGCAATACATTCATAGTGTATTTATATTTTTATTGGTAATCGTGTCTTGCAAATCAGGTAAATGAATATATATTTTATTATAAACCAACATGTAGATAGATACATATTTTTTTATAGATTGCACAACATCAATTAACAGTTTGAAAAATATTTTGGCGTTCGAAAACGATATTATTACTTATTCAAACGATGGCAAAGGAAACATAGTCACAAAAAACGGTGCCTCCATAATGTTAGCCTGTCCTGGTAGTAGAATAAAAGATATTAACAATGAATTTGCTACATTTACGTGCACGAATAACGTTTACACTTTAAACAATAAACAGTATCCTAATCTTGGTTCAGTAACTTGTTATGATACTATAACGCCTGTAGAGAAACACATAAATGGTTGTAACAATGGAAATCTGTTACTGCAAATTGGTTTTCAATTTAAATCTGGTAACCAGCCTTTTTTTCCACACATTGAACTATGCTGGGATAATACGCAGAAGAAGACGCTGTATACTTATGCTATTTTACAAAAACAATTGGGGGAGTGTCACGTGGTACGTATTATAAAATGTATTTTACGCATTTCTAGGAACAATATTCCCCACGTTTACTTTAAACCTTAAAAGTCTTATAGAAAATTATTTCTATAACACTGATTTGGAAACTACACATTCTACAACTAAAAACTGTATTGGAACAACTATCATTCCATACGCCATTATTTATGAAAAGGTTTATTTAATAGTGCAATTGGTGAAAATCATTTCAATAACATTTTTCAGGAATCGAGCAGGCCGACTTTCAGGACCGGCGCCTACTTCGATTCATCCCTATCCAAGTGGTATACGAAACATGGTCAAGTATACAATCTGTGCAATGCTTATTCGCCAATTCCTCCTGAAATAGATATATTTAACAATTTATTAGAAATTGGTCACTTGGTGGCAAAATGCGATTTTGTGTACGACGCGCAACAAAGACTAACTTTCCAGTACACGAACGCAGCGCCACAGTGGAAATCCTTCAACGGGGGAAACTGGAAACTCCTGGAAGCAGACATTCGGAAGTTGGTAGCGGAGGAAAAATCTGATTTGGAAATATATACCGGGACTTATGGTGAACTCAAGTTTGGAATGAAAGCTTACTATTTGAATAACAACAATGAAGTACCTGTACCTCTATATTTCTGGAAGGTTGTTATTAAGAAGAGCCCTACTGCTACTTTAGGCCTCGCTATAATTGGAATGAATAATATATTTAATTATAAACCAGTAATTGACGATCCATGTACCGATATTTTAAATGAAGTTCATTGGTTAACGAAAACTAAAGCAAAAACGGTTCGTTCAGGGTATATGATTGCGTGTGATCTTAATGAATTTCAAAATATTAGTGGACTGGAAACTCAGCTTCCTCAATTCCCTACTATCTCAGGAAAACTTTTAGGACAAGCACCTCTAGGAAATCTGGTACAGCACTCTAATAAAAAACGTAGGATTGGACAATAATTATGTATAATATAAGAGAACAAAAAAAAAAAAATTTTGTATGTTGCTTGTATCGAATAACAAATATATTAAAGAAGGTAACTTGCTAATATCAAATGTTTACTTTCCCATACAATGTACAATGACATCTGTGTGAATGAATTTTTAAAAATGGCATGTTTGATATCAAATTACCGCAAATCTCAAAAATTAATTTTTAACGATCGTCAATTATTTGAATCCTACCGAATTTGGTATCAAATTTTAATGTTTTCAGGGGAAGAGAGTTAAATTAAAATTGAAACGTTTTGAAGGGAAATTTAGAACTAGTGTTTTTTAGGTTTGTTTTTGAATTGGCAACACTTTTTCCAGGGACAGTCAGTTTGACAGTTGACAGCTGTTTTGTGCCATTTTGTGCCATTTTACCATAAATAGACCAGAACCAAGGGGCAACAACAAGGCTCATTTTTAATTAAATGGCTACGTAAACAAACAAAATTGTCACCTTTGGAGTGAAGAAAATCCACAAGCCATTATTGAAACGGCGTTACATAAACAAGAAGTCACTGTTTGGTGTGCTTTACGGGCTGTTGGAATCATTAGTCTATATTTCTTAAAAATTGATACCGTTATATTTCTCTTTTGTTCCCCAATTGAATGGCGTTAATGTGGAGAAGCAGAGGTTTCAATAAAACGGCGCAACATATCACACAGTGTGCACCTCAATCGATTTATTGAGGGACACATTCGATGAGTGATTAATATCGTGCAATTAACCTGTGGATGACCTCCAAAATCACCTTTGGATTCTGTGAGGATATTTGAAGTCGCTAATCTAAGCCGATAAACCAGAGACGATGGGCCACATGCAATTCAATATTCGCAGTGTTTTTACCGATATACTGCCTCAAAAAGTAATTGAAAATTAGATTTCCAGATTGTGCAAGGACTGGCTCAAGTCCATCTTTCAGTCGGCATAAAATTGTCTTTCCAAAGAAGCCATTATAACAATTTTTGTGTTTTATTTCTTTTAAAGTTCCATATCTCTAACAAAAAACACCCGTTATTATCAGACCATTTGCCAAATTAGCTAAAGAAAATTGTGCGGTGGATCTAAAATTTTCTACGTGGAAATATTTATAACAATTTAATTGTTGAAAGTAACCAACATCTTCACAGTAGGCAACCAAAGTAACTCTGAGGAAATATTCAAAAGTAACTCAACTACAGCTCAGATATAGTAAAGCTCGGTCTTATCAATTTGATAAACTTTGACTTTTTCTTACGCACAGGAATACTAAAATTATCACAAACTGACATTGAAGAATCGCCAGTTCATTGACACGTCTACAACTAAATATTTTTATTCATATTTCTGAATTATTATCAACAACAATTTAAAAATAAACTGTCACTAATTTACTGTTAATATCATCTAAAATAATTTAAAACGCATTTGAAGTTTATCAAAAGAAATGACGCGATAACCAATTGTTTAGTTTGCAATTTGTTAATTTTTTAGGTCAATTGTTTTAATAACAATTAATACAGTTGGTACGCATGCGTGCGTTGGGCACTCCATTCGACTGAATGAAATAATGGCTGAGTCGAATTCAGTGCAACAGTGAATGGTAGGTCGTGCAGACGGTGTTAAAGTGGAAGAACTCGAAAGTAAAGTGAGTGCTAGCTTGGGATGCAGTTCCGAGAACCTTCGGCTGCCATGTCTTCGTGATGACTTCCATTACTTCTGAGTTTACTTTGGATTATTGCAAATTGTATGTAGGTATTGTTAACTGCTCACGTATTGTTATATTTGTAAATAGGTTGATTTGATAGGCACAAGGTTAACGAATTGGACTAAGGGGTCACGTTAGAAATGATGAATTGGATTTGTACGCGCAGGTACAACCACACAATCACAATAAATACTATCAACAATTAAAGAGATATCTATACTACTCATGAACTGTACATAAAAATTGATTGTTTGAAAAGTTGATAAAATTGTCAGGTCGTAGGTTAAACGTTCGTAATTCAATATTTATCTGATGCGTACTGCAGTTGTGCGCCATTAAATTATTTAATTTACTGCCTGTGCTAACTAGATTAACGCTGAAGCAATCTATCTTAATTCACATACGCCCGCTGTACCACTAACAAACAATTGTCGTTTTATTTTATTTCAACTATTGACGTTTTTCTTTTATTGTTTGATATGTTAATATGTTAGTCATGTAGCAGGTGTCATAAAAATATATTTGCATTGTGAAATAGACAGTAAAATAGCATTAATTCTGGGTGGTATTTATTTATACTTTTGCTTTAATTTAAACGCAGTTTAACATTTATTTAAACACTGTAAATCCTGTTAGACCACATACCTACTTTATAGAGTAAATAACAGAAATTACTTTTATGAATATTTGAGCGTCTATTTAGCTATGTTAATATTGGCAGAACCAATAAAATGTTATCTTTATTTAACGTTGAAATATTTGGCGGCAACGGTAAAATGTAAATCTATCGATTAAATAAATAAATTGAACATATATTACCATATCTTAGTTCATCTAATCATTCATCCATTTCTGAATAAGTTATTTTTACTAACAAAAAACAAAACCCCGGATTCATCAATTTGTATATATTTCCAGGATATTGGTCCCCGGAATTAGGTTGTTTCGTTGTAAAGAGAATAATAATTATTGAGCATTTTTATAAGACCAGATATGCACAGTTATTCTAGGGGACAGTAAATCAAAATGTTTTTATTGGTACTAAATTTTATATAATGGATTTAGATATTGTATTCCAGTATATATTTTTGGGACAGGTAATAACTTTGTTGCAGTCAATATAAACTCAGTTTAATTTTAACGGGTAGTATAATATTTAGAAATAATATTTCATTTATATTAATTCTTCCTACTACAAGCAAAATCCGCGATATTACTGTTGAAAGAAGAGAAGTTAAAAATAGAAACAGCGCTCCTCAGGATTTTTCAGGTTATCACAATTTTCAGTCGATTCAAATGTTCGTTCGGCACTGAATTTTATATTTTAATATTTATATTTACAAATGGCATTGACTGCGCATGTCACACATTTGAATTTCGTGCAAAAATTTATGTTAATTTATAGATACGATATTCCAAGCACTGTTAAAATAAATGCAAAAACACTTTAGATATCATGCCGTGAAAATATAACAGTTTTTTAAAAGAATCTAATGAAATTATGGTTCTTAGTTAAATAAAGTATGAGGATTTTAAATTTTGAATCTGTTTTGAATTATCTTTATTGGTTGTAAAGTTACGCATTCCGAAAGTTGGGCGATTTTGAAATTTTTTTCCCTCAAATTTGACTGTCCATAAAATATTTATTTCACAGCTGTTTATAATAAAATTGCACATCTAAGATAAATAAAGTATGCTGAATACGCTCTTTGAAGCAGATTTGAAATATCTCATTTCGTTTTGGCGATATAGCAAATCTTACTTCTTATGGACACTTTTACTTCCAATACATAAAATCGCTCATATCTCAAAATCTAAGGCTCGCATAAGGCTAAAACCACATTTTTTGGAAGTTTTGGGTCGAAAGTATGGGGATAGGGTATAAAAATCCAAATTCTGAGATATGAAAATTTTTGGCAAAAATTCAATACTAACCCCTTGGCTTTTTGGCGATTTTGGGCCATTTTCAGACTTTTTGCTCTAGCGATTGTCTCCGTAGAGAAATTTTAACGAAACTTTGCATACTTATGTAACTTTTTCCGTAGAATCGAATGGAGTAGGTTACATTTTCGTAACTTTTTAAATTTTTGAGTTACTTGAAAGAAATGTCAAATTTTTGGAAATTTTTAAATGGCGATATCTCGGAAACGGTGAGAGATATTGAACTGCGGATTTCAAGATTGTAATCAGGATCTCAAACATAATATTATAGTGGAAAATTATACATTTCTAAGAAAAAAAAATTTTTGGTCTCTGAAGATTGGCTCATTTTTTAGTTTTGACTTTCTAAATATTTTATTCTATATCCAGATGATATAAAATATAATTTTTCTTATAGAAAAGATCATGGGGAATTCAAATTTTGAAACCGATTTCAATTATCTTTTTTGGTTCTGAAGATTCGGACAATAGAATTTGAATTTTCCTGAAAATCAACTAATTTTGGACCATTTTTCAATGAGTAGTGAATAAAATAATTATTGTATTATACAATATAGTGAAACCATAGTTCTTTGTTAATTAAAGTATGAGGAATCCATATTTTAAATCAGAATTGAAATATCTTTACTGGTTTGAAAGATACAGGTGTCAGAATTTCTACAATTTTGATTAACTATAAAATGCGTATTTCTAGGATGTGGTATGCTGAATACGCTCTTTAAAACAGATTTCGGTTACATCTTTTCGTTTTTTATATATGATATGTATTTTACTAACATCTCTCAAAGATGTTAAGCGGAGAGAAAATTTGGATTTAAAATGCCGGACCTATTATTTTGCGTATATATAACATAATATTTTTTCAGGATATAGATCCTCTAAATTAAATATTTTCGTTGTAAAGGGGATAATTATTGGTCATTTTTTCATGGCCAGGTATAGTTATTATGTATCTCTCTCACTTATATATGGAACATAATAACATTTTTCCGACCTGATTATTCTGTCATGGAAAATTACACATTTTGCATGGATTTTTTATCAGTAGTTCATATCTTTTAGTGTCATATACCGCGAGTTATCTCATGGAATCTGATATTTAACTCATTTTGTAGTTAGCAGTGGTACACTTAGGTTATTTGCATTTATGTGCGGCGTGCTTGCACGAAGTTTCTTGGAATTTAGTTTGATGTAAGTACATTGTGATTTGTTTTATTTGCAGGTTTGCCATGGGTTAAATCTCTGGAGCTGTACTACATGGAGTGGTAAGGACACTTTATTAAATATTATAGGAATATATCATCATGTGTTTTACCCATATTTGTGAATAACACTCTGCTTGAAACAGTAGTTATTAATGTAAAGAAGTGCGTAGACTACAAATCATTTTTAAATTCAGGACGCGATAATAATTGCGAACGGTGTATTTTATTAATGAGTGCTGCTATATCCATCACAGATAATTAAACGTTTTGATTAGTTGCAATATAATTTTCTCATAAACTATTACAAGATAATTAATATTTTAATAGTGATCATGCGTCATTCTTAACAAGCAATTATACATTTTGTACAATTATAAAACGAAATTTTTATTAGCACCATTATAGCAAATACACATGATATTTTTTTATAGTGCTGTATCATTTTGACTATTAAATTTACAACAAAATTGTAAATACAAAAGTTGTTCACTAAACTATAAGTATTTCAAGATATATCAATCAAATTAAAATTGTTTTTTATTATTGAAATTAATGATATAGCTGTAGATTTATTTACTTATTTCACAGAAAGAAATTAACTCACAAATTCTCCTTTATATTACTATTATTATCTTCTATAAAATTTCTACAGAAAATAATACAACACCTGTAATAAAGACCAGATTTATTTTACAACGATATATTCTTCGAAACTAGGGATTTCCTATTGGTTCCTAAGTACATACCAAATTTTATTACTGAGAAAATTTAAATACCCTAAATTTGTTTGTTCATTTTCAATACCCCTTCTTCCATGGAAAATTGTCATAAGTAGGAAATTGTAATATTTATCTTTACTAATTCATTGTATGAGCCAACTCCAAATTTATTCGTACTACCTGCAAAATATGCAATAATCAAATATAATTATTATATTTTTCAAGCTGTTATTCTCGCTATACAACTTTAAATTATTACGTCATCTATGTATTGTACTGTACTCTTATGTACTTGATAATTTTTCGATAAATATTTATAAGATTTACTGTCTTAATGAGATCACAATACTTTTTCGTAAATCCGCACCTAACGCACTTCCAAGTAAATGAAAATATTTTTCAACTATATTCATAATATTGAATGTGTAAACATTGAAAAAATATTCAATTACTTGTTGATTTGATTTTTACGTGTCCTAATAAATTAAATCTCTTTTAATATAATGTTTATTTGACGCAGGTTAATTATTTCTGTACCGCGCATAAAATATTGTTATAATGAGAAATTTCTTAATAAATAAAGAGTATCAGTAACCCCATAAAGAGAACTTGAAAGAAAAAGGGTTAGTAAACCCTTAAAGCGCGCACCTGAAAGAAAAAGAAACCCTAACAACCGAACATACCCTTAACTTACAACAAACTTATCTTAATTTAACTAAACTATTATATCTATTCTATATCGTTTCGATTTTTAGTTAGATATACTTTAAGAAACTTAAAGCGAACCTGAAAGAAAAAGGGTTAGTAAACCCTTAAAATGCACCTTGTTAAGGAACCTTAACAAGCGAACCTGAAAAAAACCCTAACTAGCGAACCTGAAAGAAAAAGGAACCCAAACAAGTGAACCCGAAAGAAAAAGGGTTAGAAAACCCTTAAAACACACATAAAAGCCAAAGGAACTTACAACAAACTTATGTTAATCTAACTAAACTTTTGTATCAATTCTATTCGAATATTTAATCGGCAGATCGTAGTAAGAGCCAAAACGGCTCAGAAAATCTTCCCCGCAGTATTTATCACATAGTGTAGAAATAAATAACGGATTAAAGTGTTTAAATGATAACGAATTTCCTTATGTCTGTAGCCTCGTCACCCAATACACAATTTAGTAAGTTTCATATCGCGTTTTGTGCGTTCAAGTGTGTTTGCCAATCTCATGTTGTTATTTTCTTGAATATCATTTCCATTGACGTCAGAGCTCTGTGTGTTTTTAGTTTATCGTTCAGCAACTGATGTGGCTTTCGGCTTAAGTCTCACACTACTAAAAACCAATTTTTTAGGCTTATTTTTTGGTCAATTTGTTTAAAGTTTAATTATAGTTATTGAAAAAAATTACTCGATTTTAATAGCAATAAATAGTGAATTAATTTGGTTATATAACTGAATTATTGATGGCTTTAATTAATAAATAATTAATAGCGCGAAGATAAGTCCATTATTCACATACTTTGTAAGAACCTTAGTATATTTTTGCGCCTTTAGTGCCTGTAAATATAGACACCTTAAGATGTTAATAAAGGGAGAATCGCAGAGTTTAAACAAAGAGTAATTAACAAGTTATAATTAATCAATCATTATACTTCAACACGTCCCAAGAAATGACTATCATTAATGTTTAAAAATATTTTTTGTTCATAACAAATATTCCACGAACTGTATTTTATTTATACGAGAAATACACAAAGAATTTTTTACAATTGTTATCAGTTAAAACGATTAACTGTTTAGTTCAGTGCCTAATTAATTTTTGTTTTATACTTTTTGTGACAACACAATTAACATATTTTTTGCATTACTTACATAACTCATTTGCAAATATACGAATTATAATTAAGCCAACTTGTTGTTCTTGTAATTATGTCAATTATATTGGTAATTGCTTTTATTGTATCAATTATTTACAGATAAATATTAAAATATATTTATACATGCATTTATTGTATTCTAGTTTATGTTTTTTGGACAGGTAATAACTTTGCTGCAGACAATATAAAACATAGTTTTGTTTTAACGGATAGTATAATATTTAGAAATAATATTATTTATATTTATTCTTTCTACTACAAGCAAAATCCGCGATATTACTGTCGAAAAAAAGAAGTTAAAAATAGAATCATTGTGCTCCTCAGAATTTTTCACGTTCAGAACAAATTCTGATAATGAAATTATATTTTAAAATTTATATTTATCAATGGTATTGACTGCGCAGGTCACACATTTGAATTTCGTGCAAAAATTTATGTTAATTTATAGATACGATATTCCAAGCTCCGTTAAAATAAATGCAAAAACACTTTAGATATCATGCCATGAAAATAGAACAATTTTTTAAAGAATCAAATGAAATTATGGTTCCTAGTTCAATAAAGTATGAGGATTCCAAATTTTAAATCCGTTTTGAATTATCTTTATTGGTTGTAAAGTTACAAATTCCGAAAGTAGTACGATTTTGAAATATTTTTTCTTCAACTTTGACTGTCTCTAAAATATTTATTTCATGGTTGTTCATAATAAAACTACACGCCTAAGGTAAATAAAGTATGCTGAATTCGAAATAACTCTTTCCATTTTCGAGATACAATAAATTATACTTGTTATGGTCACTTTTTTCCTGAACTTCAGATTCATAAAATCACCCATATCTCAAAAACTAAGGCTCGCATATCGCTAAAACTAATTTTATAGAAGTTTTAGGTCGAAATTAAGAGGATAGGGTACAAAAATCAAAATTCTGAGACATGAAAATTTTTGGCAAAAATTCAATACTAACCCCTTGGCTTTTTGGCGATTTTGGGCCATTTTCAGACTTTTTGCTCTAGCGACTCTTTCCCTAAAGATATTTTAACGAAATTTTGCATACTTATGTAACTTTTTCCGTAGAATCGAATGGAGTAGGTTACATTTTCGTAACTTTTTAAATTTTCGAGATACTTGGAAAAAAAGTCAAATTTTTGGAAATTTTTAAATGGCGATATCTCGGAAACGGTGAGAGATATTGCACTGCGGATTTCAAGATTGTAATCAGGATCTCAAACTTAATATTATAGTAAAAAAATATACATTTCTGAGATAAAAAAAATTTTGGCCTCTGAAGATTGGCCCATTTTTCAGTTTTGACTTTCTAAATATTTTATCCTATATCCAAATGATGTATAATATACTTTTTCTTACAGAAAAGACCATGGGGAATTCAAATTTTTAAACCGATTTCAATTATCTATTTTGATTCTGAAGATACAGACAATAGAGTCTGGAGTTTTTTCAAAATCAACTAGCTTTGGACCATTTTTCAATCAGTACTGAATAAAATAATTATTGTTGTATACAATATAATAAAAACTATGGTTCCTAGTTAATTTAAGTATAAGGAATTCATATTTTAAATCAAATTTGAATTATCTTTACTCGTTTGAAAGATACATGCGTCACAATTATTGCATTTTTGATTGACTATAAAATGTGTATTTCTACACTGTTCATAATAAACCTATACATATAATATAAATTAAGTATGCTGAATATGCTCATGAAGACATATTTATATTATCTCTTTTCGTTATATAGACCTCCTAACTACTAACCTAAGAGAAGAAAGAAACTAAAAGTACTTTTTGTGCTTAAACTTCACTTTCATTGTGTACAAAAATGATTAGTCTGGTAATTCTTGGTCACAACACAGAAAAAATGAAAAATGAAATACCGGGTCAACCAGTACTCCAGTATTGCTATATACAGTAAGTCGGTTCTAAGGAACACAGCTTAGCTCCTCGCTCTTATGTAAGCCGACAATAGAGCTCAACCTGGCGTCCTTGCTGCTATCATTGGCCCAAATACATTCATAGCGTATCTTGTCTCATTCGCCCAATAAATCAGCGCGTTTCTTTCATGGGTTTAAATCACAGAATATTCGGCAGGGCCGCTGGTTTTGTTGAAGTCATTTTTGATAACCAAATGCAATTATTTATCACACTGTTTCTAGTTTGCAAATTGCCAAACTTATGTTTGACTTAGTGACGTAATAATTATAAGTTACTGGTTTGAGATTATATGATTCATATGAGATTGGATAATTTTATCGGTTTTAAATTAGGTGGTTTTACGATGTTTATTTTGATTTTTTTATCGCGTTGCTCCAGCGTTCAACTCACTGAATTTAAAGGGCCTTTCATCACTTTTATTTTTTCAATAGCTAATCATTTCTTAGCTGCCCAAATTGATGCTGATTAAGAGTTTAGGGTGTTGGCGTTCGTTAATTGTTTGCTTTGCGTAGACTCAAAATTAGTTACATTTGTTTAGGAGATTACATAGTTATTAGGACTAAAACGGTATACTTTATTTTTCGCTTTTCAGTTTCTTTTTTCGTCTGTTCAATTTTTTGTTAAATAGTTTTTTGTGGATACCTATTTTGCTACCTCTCAGAAGTGGATTTTTTTTTTATAATCAAACGAAACATACTTCCAGCTATACCCTATTTATTAAACAAGTATCATCGAAATTAGATATAAAAAGACAGAAGATAAACAATTAATCTTCCTCTATTTTTCTACAGTTAAAGGTGGAAAATCAATTTTCCCCTATTTTACTACGGATAGAGGAGGATTATTTTTCAAATTAAAATGGAATCAACTACAAAATATACCCTATTCAATAAAAAAAAAAAGAATCATCGAAATTGAATAACCCAATACAAAGTTATGCGTGGTAAAATTGGGTGAACAATCTTCCTCTATTTTCCTACCTTTAGGAGTAATTTTTTTTCAATTTTAAATGTGACCAACTTCTACGTATACCCTATTCAATAAAAATCAGACTACTCGGTAAAAAGTTATGCGTGGTCTACATAAAAAAATATACGCGTCGACTTGTGAACATTCTTTTTTTTTTCTCGTCGGTTAATTAGTAGCATTCGAATATTACACGTAATACTGACCTAGAATTGCGTATGTGGGTTGTGCAACTGCAGATCCTGATGTACAACCAGTTTTTCCGCAAAATATGATTATTATATTAGAGTTTTACTACTAAATATTTTCAAACGGCGAATGGTGTTAAAGCATGGATAGCTGTATGTCCTTTTTCCCGATGATTTATTAGAATAGACGAAGTATTCTACACGTTTACCTGGCGTGAAACCAGGTAATACATCACAAACTCTCGATGGCAGACCGATGTACATGTTCTGTATTTTGCAATCGGTTGAACTATGTAGCTTTGTCCTTCGCTGGAGTGAATGCCGTTTACTGACAATCGGAAAAAATAAATCAGCCGCAAAGAAGATTAAAAATTAAATAACCTGCCAAATAGATTAAAATAATTTTTTGCGGTTTTGAACTTGTCAAGTTTCTTAGTCCATTGACGTAAGGAAGTTCTTTTTATACCATGTTACGTTCGTCAAATATATTATTGGTTTAAATACAAAAAGTTCATTAAATAATTTAATGGGAAGATACAAAAAGGCCGAGCCATTGAAGTGGTTGGACAATATTTCATTCATAGTTGGGGTCAACGAAACGTGCCACTCGTTTCCTCTGTTTGACGTCACACGAGAAGTGCTGTGCAGCCTAAACATACCTTTTCTTTTGACTACGTGTGCATCCTAACGTACGCCCTACCTTTATTTCTAATTTTTATTATCAAACGGATTATTTCAAAACTATACATCAGGGACAAGAAAAACGTACTTTAAAAAAATCACAGATTTTTTGTAACATGTCAGATTTGACTGCGCATCTACTTAAACAGAAAAGAAATAAATAAAATATATCATCATGATTTTAGCCCGTTATGGGTGTGGCACTCTGCTTACGCAGATCGCGGTAAGCGATATAATTTTACGCATTACCAGTTGTCATATCCCCTGAAGGTGTAAGTCGAAGAGAAAAAATAAGTGATTTAAAATTATTGGCGATAGTATCATCAAGTGTTGGAACTAACCTACCAGAAGGCGGAGCTTATTGCTTCAGGCTAAATAATACGTTACAAAAATATCGGGAAGTTCAGTTATACTATGGTAAAATTATAAAAGACTCCTGGATTAAGTTCTGTAACAGATATTTTTGAAGCAAGTGCATAATTTACAGTTTACAGTAGGGGACCAATGAAACGAGGAACATAAATGGGGGAGTCAATAAATCCCTATTATGTTCGTGTTACATTCAATATTTTATGGTCGACAGTATTGCAGATTATTTTTCTTAGTTTAGAATGCCAATACTTTTTTTATGAAACTTTATCTAAATCTGCAGTTTTAAAAAGTCTTAATTGCTATTTATTAGATCGTAAATCAAAACAAAAATCTTCATATTAGTTGCCAAACATTTGACACTTCGACTATCTGACATCTCAAAAATAAGAGAAGTACGAAAAAATTGAAATACAATAGATGTGTGAAAGAAGAAATATAACTCTTGGTCGTCAGAATTGCTATATTTAAATTTCAAATATCTTAATAATCAATAATATTTTCTAATCTTCTATTATATCTTGTACGATTTGTTTGGGTCTAGTTATAAAATAAATTACTTCTTTGTCATTTTGTGACCCTAGTGAAGGACTTTTAGGTGTTTTTTCTTGATTGGTTATCAAGTTTTTCATAATTTTAATAAAGAGCCATTTTTTGGACGCTAAACAATTTCATAAAACAGCCGAACATATTTTAAAATTTCATTTGAACCTACATAAACTAAAAGAGGCCTAGAAAGATTGCTAGGACTGTCTGACCTCCTGACATGAAACTATTTATTTAGGCTTAGCGTGTTAAGTGTAGTAGATGCAGGCGGATGTGACAGAGCGTTTCGGTTACAGTTTCAACGGTTTCTGGTCGCGGCGGGTGGAGGAGGAACGCACACCCCCTGCCTGTGTGCACCCCTGCCCATCGCTACCCCTAGCGCCGCCCGAGGGCTGCCGCAGTAAAACCTACCGTTGGTACCTCCAGTACATCGTGCGCAAACACTCCACCGACATCGACGTCGACCCCGAGGTCTGCGAGAGCGTCCCGTCCGACACCGACACCATGGAGGAAGACTTCGAGGCTGTCAAACAAACCATCAAGCACAAGGCAAACAAGCATTCCGAGTTCTACAAGAACTTGCTCAACGAACACCATCCATCGGACAGCGAACGAAGTGCTAGTTCTACGCCGTGCCAACAGATGGGTTCCGAGCAACCGAACAGCGAACGCTTCCAACACTCATTCGAGCAGTTGGCGGGCGAGGTGTTCAAGCCCCGCCAGCGGCGCACCGGCGTCGTACACATGCACCAGGAGGTGCAAGAAGATCAACCAACCAAGTTTCCAAGTGTCGAGAAGTTCATTCTTCAATACACTGAGCTAATCCAACAGCAGATGGATAAGATTACTGATACTGGGCGATCGAAAGAATGTTTGGTACCTCCTGCAAGTGGATACTGCAGTTCATCTAACAACAGCGACGATGAATGCAGAAATTGGACCGAAGTTAAACGTTGCTGTAGTTCCGATTCGGCGCTTGGAGAAGAAACAGACCTCATTCGAGAGTTGACGCCGTATTACCCAACCAGTAAAAGAGGTTCCATCGACCACTGCAACGTGCCCTCGAAAACCCTCATTGAAGCCCACTACGTCCCAGTTCCTCTAGATCGAAAACTAAGCGATTGCGAATCGGTCGAAGAGTCAGAGGGTAAGTTCGGCAGCAGAAGACAAAGCTGCTTCACCGACGATGGCGAAGAGCCTCCGCGATACCGGTATTGGCGGACACCCTCAGTGGTAGTGAGTGACTATTCCGACGATGTTATCGGCGGGTTTTTATCGTTTGAGGAGATTGAGTACTTTCGGAATCAACGGAAGGACCTTTCGAGTCCAGACAGTAGTCTGAACAGTTCGTGTAGTAATTTAAATTATTGTGGGTCCAGTGTAAGTGTTTTGGACGCGGAGTATACCTTGAGGACTCCGTCGAGGAAGGCGTCGGATTGCAGCTCGTGTAGTACAGTCAGTGGGGATGAGGATATTGTGGACAATCATCTGCAGCCGCTTACCACTACGGTGTATGGAAATAAGGTCAGTGGATATTTATTTTTTTTATATATTTTGCAATTGACGTACACATTCAATTAGCGATATGCTATTGTGTTATCATGTGCGACGTAAACCAAACCTTTTTGTCATTTTACATCATGTGATAAAATTAATTTTTAATTGCGAAATAATTAATACTTGCTGTTTTTATACAACATACAATGTATGTATTACATTGTTACCTACCGCACATATACATGCTTTATTATATACCTATTCCTATATCATAAAATAAGGCTAATTTGGTTACGTAAATATTAGTATTTCACGATATACCAATCAAATTAAATATTGATGTTTATTTGAAAAATAATTCACATTCCACAAGACAGATTTATTTGTTATAGTGTTGTATTCATTTCTATAGAATAGAGTTTATTGTAAGCAATTTAAAAATAGCATTGAAACCCCTCTACATTCATGATGTAAGGGAGGTACCTATTGTGAAAATTTTCTTCAACAAATAAGCACAGTATTCACGATGAAGTCTAAAAGTTATTTGAACATATCTTAATAATGAGTTCAAGTAAATTTTACTATATTCAAAAAGATGTTAATATATTTTGTACCGATTAGAAATTAAAATTTTCGGGAGATTCTAAATCTAATAAAAAATTATTTTCAATTTGCATATTTTAGAACTTCAAATTACGAGTTGATTAAGTTTTGGTAGTAATCCATAAACCGGAAGTGGTAGTTTACTTGAAGCCTATTAGGTATTTTGAGAATATCTCACTAAATAATTAAGTTGTTATAACAAAAAAGATGTAAAATAATATTTATTTTGTACCGGTTATTAAACCCTTAAAATAAACCTGAAAGAAAAAGTAACCCTAACAAACGATCCTGAAAGCAAAAGAGTTAGTAAACCCTTAAAACGCACCTGAAAGAAAAACGCACCCAAACAAGCCAACCTACCCCAACTTATCATAATATAAGTAAACCATTGTATCTATTCTATACTTATCTATTACAATTTTTAGTTAAATACACTTTAAGAAACATATAATAATAAAAAATGCAACCACATAAATAAGAATTTATAATTGTAAACGACTGAATTAAAAAGCTTGAAGCTTAATATTTAAACATGAAAGAAAAAGCGTTAATAAACCCTTAAAACGAACATGCTACCCTCAAAAACACCTGAAAGAACAAGGAACCCTAACAAGCGAATCTAACGAACCCTAACAAATAAATTTTGTTATAATAAAAAAAATAAAATAATATTAGTTACAATTTTTATTTGAAACTTCTTTTCTATTTTGTACCGTTTAAAAAAGCAGCCCCTAAATAAATTAATGAATGTAAATTTGAGGAAATTTTCTCTAAAATAATTGAGGAACGTTGGCAGCTAAAAATAAAACTTCTCACTGTTCTGTACCACTGACGTCACTGCTGTTATCATTGTTAGTCTATGGTTGAAAACTTGTCATGATAATGCGAATTGTGTACCCTTGTAAAACATTCAGAAATGGATCCAGTGGCCTGGGTTTCCACTGGTATTAAGTTTCCACCTTCAAGCCGCAACTGTCAAGTCATGAGAACAGTTGATAGTCGATAACTAATCGCATTTTTACAAGAAGGTAGCATTGCAGGCCCGGATTCAAAACGAAACAAACTACAAAACAATACTTCTATCTACGATACCCTATAGTTCATAGTTTACTATTGAACATACGATTTTGTAATAGAAATGCTAATGCATAACGGATGGGTTTGAATTCCCAACAACTACTTTGCTATGTGCGGTGAACTTGCGTCAGAATTTCATTAAATAACACAGTTCAATGTACCCGCTTGATTACTTTGCTTTGTAATTTGCAAATTCAACATTCATTGTTTAAAAAAAAACTGATTCATTAACAATAAATATTGCTAAAACAGAATACCTACAGATTGATATATTTGCTCAGTGAAGATCTCAATATACAATGTGCCAATTAAAAAATGTAGTACATTACTAAGTTACATTTGAGAATGAGAGAGTGCCTGATTGAGTGTATATAATGGTGTGTTACTGCCTACATTGATGTATGGTTCTGAATGTTGGGTGTGGAAGAAGAAGCATGAACGACGTATAACTGCTATGGAAATGAGGTATTTGAGAGGAGAGTGATCGTATCCAGAATACATTGGTGTATATGGTGAATGTGAGATTGAGAAGAATGTTGTTAAGAAAGCAGGAGTGAGTCAGTTGAGGTAGTTTGGACATCTTGAGCGAATGTCGAATGTAAGGTTGGCGAAACTAATATATGCAGGTGTATTGATAAGTTGTTAGCCTATCATAGGAAACACTACTGTATTTCAAAACCAATTTTTATTTATTCAATGTAATCATCTTTTAACTTAGCCACTTAGCACAACAATCATAAAGTAGTTCTAAGCCTTAAAAAAAAAATTATTTGGGTAGGTCTGCAAACCACTTTAGTTTTGAAAACACGTAATAGTCTGATGAACTTAAGTCTAGATCCGGGGGCGGTCAATCAATTTAAACCAAAATTCATCAATTTTCTGCATCGCGATTAAAGACTTGTAAGCGGGAGCACTGCCTTGCAAGAAAAGCAGACCTTTTGACAATTTTTCTCCACAATTTTTCTCGAAGCCTCGTTAATAATGTAGAATAATACGCACCAGTCACAGTTTTACCCTGTTCTAAGTAGTACGATAACATACAAGGCGGCAAAGTGACTTGGTGGTTGTGACTCTGAGTAGTTTTGATCAGCATTCAAATATTTGGGAATCCATATGGCAGATAATTTTCTCATACCCAAATCAAGAAGTACGATATGAAAGATACGTTCGTACGAAATAGTTAAGTTTCTGCTATATATTCGAGTCCAATTCGTCGTTCGTCCAAAATCATGTCGAGACAGAAACAGGTGATCATCTTTGACGTCTGTTCTTCCACTCTTAAATTCGGTAACCCATTTTTTTTTTTACAAATTTTGATTTATTACTCTTATTCTCAAATGAATGTGATAAATTTGTAATATACAGTAATAGTGAAAATATGTTTCATGCGAACCTAAATTTGCAGTTTATCAATTTTCTTAAAATTGGAAAAAGTTTGTGGTTAAATTGGATAAACCACATACGTAACAAAGCAATCATGTAGGATATGACGCTATTTACTTTATATTACTTGCAAAAATGCACGAAATCGTCACTGAAGCAAAAAATAGCCGAAGTGGAACGATTTGAGGTCTAGTTTTATTTTATTATCAACAATAAATTATGCATAAATTTGTATTTATTACTACCATTACTATAAAATTACGTATTTATGGACCTTGAATACGCAAATAAATTATTTTTTGTGAACAAGAACCTTTCATCAATTTTAAATAATATTAGTTTTATGTAGTTTTAACGACAATAAAAAAATAATTTAATTCGTAATAAGAATATTTAATGAAGTAATTTATTTAAGTATTTCCGGATGTAAACAGCGCGATAATACCTACTAATCGCTCTTGACCGGAATCTAACTTCCGGTTTACAAAAATATGTTTGAAATATTCCGAGGCAACCAGTAAAACCGCGAGCTAAACTAGAGTGCGGAGCAACAAGGCGTAGATATTTACCTAAAACGCAAAAATGTTTATTGTATTTTTTTGAATATACTGAGAAAGGGATAGTAAACATTTAAAACGAACTTGAAAGAAAAGGAAACCTAACAATTGAAACTGAAAGAAAAGGGGTTATTATTACGTAAACCCTTGAAGCGAACTACCACTAAATCAAGACTTGTCTCTAGAACAATACCTTCCATTTACATTATAATCCTTTACTTAATTTCTTTTTGCTATTAAAATAACATCACTGTTAAAGAAAAACGAACCCAAACAAACGAACCACAAGAAGAACGGGTTAGGAAACCCTTAAAGCGAACCTTACAGAAAAAACGATGTTATCTTCTCCTAGCCAATTAAATTAAGTATTTTCTCCAGCACAACGCAATTTATTTATATTATTAACCATAACTTAATTACTTTTTGAACAACGCAATCCATTTATATTTTTACTCATTACTCAATTACTTTTTTCCCTTAAAATATTATTACAGTTATTGAATTAATAGTTAGTAAACCCGCAAGCCCTCCCTGAAAGAAAAACGAACCCAAACAAACGAACCACAAGAAGAACGGGTTAGGAAACCCTTAAAGCGAACCTTACAGAAAAAACGATGTTATCTTCTCCTAGCCAACTAAATTAAGTATTTTCTCCAGCACAACGCAATTTATTTATATTATTAACCATAACTTAATTACTTTTTGAACAACGCAATCCATTTATATTTTTACTCATTACTCAATTACTTTTTACCCTTAAAATATTATTACAGTTATTGAATTAATAGTTAGTAAACCCGCAAGCCCTCCCTGAAAGAAAAACGAACCCAAACAAACGAACCACAAGAAGAACGGGTTAGGAAACCCTTAAAGCGAACCTTACAGAAAAAACGATGTTATCTTCTCCTAGCCAACTAAATTAAGTATTTTCTCCAGCACAACGCAATTTATTTATATTATTATCCAAAACTTAATTACTTTTTGAACAACACAATCCATTTATATTTTTACTCATTACTGAATTACTTTTTTCCCTTAAAATATTATTACAGTTATTGAATTAATAGTTAGTAAACCCGCAAGCCCTCCCTGAAAGAAAAACGAACCCAAACAAACGAACCACAAGAAGAACGGGTTAGGAAACCCTTAAAGCGAACCTTACCGAAAAAACGATGTTATCTTCTCCTAGCCAACTAAATTAAGTATTTTCTCCAGCACAACGCAATTTATTTATATTATTAACCATAACTTAATTACTTTTTGAACAACGCAATCCATTTATATTTTTACTCATTACTCAATTACTTTTTTCCCTTAAAATATTATTACTGTTATTGAATTAATAGTTAGTAAACCCGCAAGCCCTCCCTGAAAGAAAAACGAACCCAAACAAACGAACCACAAGAAGAACGGGTTAGGAAACCCTTAAAGCGAACCTTACAGAAAAAACGATGTTATCTTCTCCTAGCCAACTAAATTAAGTATTTTCTCCAGCACAACGCAATTTATTTATATTATTATCCATAACTTAATTACTTTTTGAACAACGCAATCCATTTATATTTTTACTCATTACTGAATTAGTTTTTGCCCTTAAAATATTATTACAGTTATTGAATTAATAGTTAGTAAACCCGCAAGCCCTCCCTGAAAGAAAAACGAACCCAAACAAACGAACCACAAGAAGAACGGGTTAGGAAACCCTTAAAGCGAACCTTACCGAAAAAACGATGTTATCTTCTCCTAGCCAACTAAATTAAGTATTTTCTCCAGCACAACGCAATTTATTTATATTATTATCCATAACTTAATTACTTTTTGAACAACGCAATCCATTTATATTTTTACTCATTACTGAATTACTTTTTTCCCTTAAAATATTATTACAGTTATTGAATTAATAGTTAGTAAACCCGCAAGCCCTCCCTGAAAGAAAAACGAACCCAAACAAACGAACCACAAGAAGAACGGGTTAGGAAACCCTTAAAGCGAACCTTACCGAAAAAACGATGTTATCTTCTCCTAGCCAACTAAATTAAGTATTTTCTCCAGCACAACGCAATTTATTTATATTATTAACCATAACTTAATTACTTTTTGAACAACGCAATCCATTTATATTTTTACTCATTACTCAATTACTTTTTTCCCTTAAAATATTATTACTGTTATTGAATTAATAGTTAGTAAACCCGCAAGCCCTCCCTGAAAGAAAAACGAACCCAAACAAACGAACCACAAGAAGAACGGGTTAGGAAACCCTTAAAGCGAACCTTACAGAAAAAACGATGTTATCTTCTCCTAGCCAACTAAATTAAGTATTTTCTCCAGCACAACGCAATTTATTTATATTATTATCCATAACTTAATTACTTTTTGAACAACGCAATCCATTTATATTTTTACTCATTACTGAATTACTTTTTTCCCTTAAAATATTATTACAGTTATTGAATTAATAGTTAGTAAACCCGCAAGCCCTCCCTGAAAGAAAAACGAACCCAAACAAACGAACCACAAGAAGAACGGGTTAGGAAACCCTTAAAGCGAACCTTACCGAAAAAACGATGTTATCTTCTCCTAGCCAACTAAATTAAGTATTTTCTCCAGCACAACGCAATTTATTTATATTATTAACCATAACTTAATTACTTTTTGAACAACGCAATCCATTTATATTTTTACTCATTACTCAATTACTTTTTTCCCTTAAAATATTATTACTGTTATTGAATTAATAGTTAGTAAACCCGCAAGCCCTCCCTGAAAGAAAAACGAACCCAAACAAACGAACCACAAGAAGAACGGGTTAGGAAACCCTTAAAGCGAACCTTACAGAAAAAACGATGTTATCTTCTCCTAGCCAACTAAATTAAGTATTTTCTCCAGCACAACGCAATTTATTTATATTATTATCCATAACTTAATTACTTTTTGAACAACGCAATCCATTTATATTTTTACTCATTACTGAATTAGTTTTTGCCCTTAAAATATTATTACAGTTATTGAATTAATAGTTAGTAAACCCGCAAGCCCTCCCTGAAAGAAAAACGAACCCAAACAAACGAACCACAAGAAGAACGGGTTAGGAAACCCTTAAAGCGAACCTTACCGAAAAAACGATGTTATCTTCTCCTAGCCAACTAAATTAAGTATTTTCTCCAGCACAACGCAATTTATTTATATTATTAACCATAACTTAATTACTTTTTGAACAACGCAATCCATTTATATTTTTACTCATTACTCAATTACTTTTTTCCCTTAAAATATTATTACTGTTATTGAATTAATAGTTAGTAAACCCGCAAGCCCTCCCTGAAAGAAAAACGAACCCAAACAAACGAACCACAAGAAGAACGGGTTAGGAAACCCTTAAAGCGAACCTTACAGAAAAAACGATGTTATCTTCTCCTAGCCAACTAAATTAAGTATTTTCTCCAGCACAACGCAATTTATTTATATTATTAACCATAACTTAATTACTTTTTGAACAACGCAATCCATTTATATTTTTACTCATTACTCAATTACTTTTTTCCCTTAAAATATTATTACAGTTATTGAATTAATAGTTAGTAAACCCGCAAGCCCTCCCTGAAAGAAAAACGAACCCAAACAAACGAACCACAAGAAGAACGGGTTAGGAAACCCTTAAAGCGAACCTTACAGAAAAAACGATGTTATCTTCTCCTAGCCAACTAAATTAAGTATTTTCTCCAGCACAACGCAATTTATTTATATTATTAACCATAACTTAATTACTTTTTGAACAACGCAATCCATTTATATTTTTACTCATTACTCAATTACTTTTTTCCCTTAAAATATTATTACTGTTATTGAATTAATAGTTAGTAAACCCGCAAGCCCTCCCTGAAAGAAAAACGAACCCAAACAAACGAACCACAAGAAGAACGGGTTAGGAAACCCTTAAAGCGAACCTTACAGAAAAAACGATGTTATCTTCTCCTAGCCAACTAAATTAAGTATTTTCTCCAGCACAACGCAATTTATTTATATTATTATCCATAACTTAATTACTTTTTGAACAACGCAATCCATTTATATTTTTACTCATTACTCAATTACTTTTTTCCCTTAAAATATTATTACTGTTATTGAATTAATAGTTAGTAAACCCGCAAGCCCTCCCTGAAAGAAAAACGAACCCAAACAAACGAACCACAAGAAGAACGGGTTAGGAAACCCTTAAAGCGAACCTTACAGAAAAAACGATGTTATCTTCTCCTAGCCAACTAAATTAAGTATTTTCTCCAGCACAACGCAATTTATTTATATTATTAACCATAACTTAATTACTTTTTGAACAACGCAATCCATTTATATTTTTACTCATTACTCAATTACTTTTTTCCCTTAAAATATTATTACAGTTATTGAATTAATAGTTAGTAAACCCGCAAGCCCTCCCTGAAAGAAAAACGAACCCAAACAAACGAACCACAAGAAGAACGGGTTAGGAAACCCTTAAAGCGAACCTTACCGAAAAAACGATGTTATCTTCTCCTAGCCAACTAAATTAAGTATTTTCTCCAGCACAACGCAATTTATTTATATTATTATCCATAACTTAATTACTTTTTGAACAACGCAATCCATTTATATTTTTACTCATTACTGAATTAGTTTTTGCCCTTAAAATATTATTACAGTTATTGAATTAATAGTTAGTAAACCCGCAAGCCCTCCCTGAAAGAAAAACGAACCCAAACAAACGAACCACAAGAAGAACGGGTTAGGAAACCCTTAAAGCGAACCTTACAGAAAAAACGATGTTATCTTCTCCTAGCCAATTAAATTAAGTATTTTCTCCAGCACAACGCAATTTATTTATATTATTAACCATAACTTAATTACTTTTTGAACAACGCAATCCATTTATATTTTTACTCATTACTTAATTACTTTTTTCCCTTAAAATATTATTACAGTTATTGAATTAATAGTTAGTAAACCCGCAAGCCCTCCCTGAAAGAAAAACGAACCCAAACAAACGAACCACAAGAAGAACGGGTTAGGAAACCCTTAAAGCGAACCTTACAGAAAAAACGATGTTATCTTCTCCTAGCCAACTAAATTAAGTATTTTCTCCAGCACAACGCAATTTATTTATATTATTAACCATAACTTAATTACTTTTTGAACAACGCAATCCATTTATATTTTTACTCATTACTCAATTACTTTTTTCCCTTAAAATATTATTACAGTTATTGAATTAATAGTTAGTAAACCCGCAAGCCCTCCCTGAAAGAAAAACGAACCCAAACAAACGAACCACAAGAAGAACGGGTTAGGAAACCCTTAAAGCGAACCTTACAGAAAAAACTATGTTATCTTCTCCTAGCCAACTAAATTAAGTATTTTCTCCAGCACAACGCAATTTATTTATATTATTATCCATAACTTAATTACTTTTTGAACAACGCAATCCATTTATATTTTTACTCATTACTTAATTACTTTTTTCCCTTAAAATATTATTACAGTTATTGAATTAATAGTTAGTAAACCCGCAAGCCCTCCCTGAAAGAAAAACGAACCCAAACAAACGAACCACAAGAAGAACGGGTTAGGAAACCCTTAAAGCGAACCTTACAGAAAAAACTATGTTATCTTCTCCTAGCCAACTAAATTAAGTATTTTCTCCAGCACAACGCAATTTATTTATATTATTATCCATAACTTAATTACTTTTTGAACAACGCAATCCATTTATATTTTTACTCATTACTTAATTACTTTTTTCCCTTAAAATATTATTACAGTTATTGAATTAATAGTTAGTAAACCCGCAAGCCCTCCCTGAAAGAAAAACGAACCCAAACAAACGAACCACAAGAAGAACGGGTTAGGAAACCCTTAAAGCGAACCTTACAGAAAAAACGATGTTATCTTCTCCTAGCCAATTAAATTAAGTATTTTCTCCAGCACAACGCAATTTATTTATATTATTAACCATAACTTAATTACTTTTTGAACAACGCAATCCATTTATATTTTTACTCATTACTTAATTACTTTTTTCCCTTAAAATATTATTACAGTTATTGAATTAATAGTTAGTAAACCCGCAAGCCCTCCCTGAAAGAAAAACGAACCCAAACAAACGAACCACAAGAAGAACGGGTTAGGAAACCCTTAAAGCGAACCTTACAGAAAAAACGATGTTATCTTCTCCTAGCCAATTAAATTAAGTATTTTCTCCAGCACAACGCAATTTATTTATATTATTAACCATAACTTAATTACTTTTTGAACAACGCAATCCATTTATATTTTTACTCATTACTTAATTACTTTTTTCCCTTAAAATATTATTACAGTTATTGAATTAATAGTTAGTAAACCCGCAAGCCCTCCCTGAAAGAAAAACGAACCCAAACAAACGAACCACAAGAAGAACGGGTTAGGAAACCCTTAAAGCGAACCTTACAGAAAAAACGATGTTATCTTCTCCTAGCCAATTAAATTAAGTATTTTCTCCAGCACAACGCAATTTATTTATATTATTAACCATAACTTAATTACTTTTTGAACAACGCAATCCATTTATATTTTTACTCATTACTTAATTACTTTTTTCCCTTAAAATATTATTACAGTTATTGAATTAATAGTTAGTAAACCCGCAAGCCCTCCCTGAAAGAAAAACGAACCCAAACAAACGAACCACAAGAAGAACGGGTTAGGAAACCCTTAAAGCGAACCTTACAGAAAAAACGATGTTATCTTCTCCTAGCCAATTAAATTAAGTATTTTCTCCAGCACAACGCAATTTATTTATATTATTAACCATAACTTAATTACTTTTTGAACAACGCAATCCATTTATATTTTTACTCATTACTTAATTACTTTTTTCCCTTAAAATATTATTACAGTTATTGAATTAATAGTTAGTAAACCCGCAAGCCCTCCCTGAAAGAAAAACGAACCCAAACAAACGAACCACAAGAAGAACGGGTTAGGAAACCCTTAAAGCGAACCTTACAGAAAAAACGATGTTATCTTCTCCTAGCCAACTAAATTAAGTATTTTCTCCAGCACAACGCAATTTATTTATATTATTAACCATAACTTAATTACTTTTTGAACAACGCAATCCATTTATATTTTTACTCATTACTCAATTACTTTTTTCCCTTAAAATATTATTACTGTTATTGAATTAATAGTTAGTAAACCCGCAAGCCCTCCCTGAAAGAAAAACGAACCCAAACAAACGAACCACAAGAAGAACGGGTTAGGAAACCCTTAAAGCGAACCTTACAGAAAAAACGATGTTATCTTCTCCTAGCCAATTAAATTAAGTATTTTCTCCAGCACAACGCAATTTATTTATATTATTAACCATAACTTAATTACTTTTTGAACAACGCAATCCATTTATATTTTTACTCATTACTTAATTACTTTTTTCCCTTAAAATATTATTACAGTTATTGAATTAATAGTTAGTAAACCCGCAAGCCCTCCCTGAAAGAAAAACGAACCCAAACAAACGAACCACAAGAAGAACGGGTTAGGAAACCCTTAAAGCGAACCTTACAGAAAAAACTATGTTATCTTCTCCTAGCCAACTAAATTAAGTATTTTCTCCAGCACAACGCAATTTATTTATATTATTATCCATAACTTAATTACTTTTTGAACAACGCAATCCATTTATATTTTTACTCATTACTTAATTACTTTTTTCCCTTAAAATATTATTACAGTTATTGAATTAATAGTTAGTAAACCCGCAAGCCCTCCCTGAAAGAAAAACGAACCCAAACAAACGAACCACAAGAAGAACGGGTTAGGAAACCCTTAAAGCGAACCTTACAGAAAAAACTATGTTATCTTCTCCTAGCCAACTAAATTAAGTATTTTCTCCAGCACAACGCAATTTATTTATATTATTATCCATAACTTAATTACTTTTTGAACAACGCAATCCATTTATATTTTTACTCATTACTTAATTACTTTTTTCCCTTAAAATATTATTACAGTTATTGAATTAATAGTTAGTAAACCCGCAAGCCCTCCCTGAAAGAAAAACGAACCCAAACAAACGAACCACAAGAAGAACGGGTTAGGAAACCCTTAAAGCGAACCTTACAGAAAAAACTATGTTATCTTCTCCTAGCCAACTAAATTAAGTATTTTCTCCAGCACAACGCAATTTATTTATATTATTATCCATAACTTAATTACTTTTTGAACAACGCAATCCATTTATATTTTTACTCATTACTTAATTACTTTTTTCCCTTAAAATATTATTACAGTTATTGAATTAATAGTTAGTAAACCCGCAAGCCCTCCCTGAAAGAAAAACGAACCCAAACAAACGAACCACAAGAAGAACGGGTTAGGAAACCCTTAAAGCGAACCTTACAGAAAAAACGATGTTATCTTCTCCTAGCCAATTAAATTAAGTATTTTCTCCAGCACAACGCAATTTATTTATATTATTAACCATAACTTAATTACTTTTTGAACAACGCAATCCATTTATATTTTTACTCATTACTTAATTACTTTTTTCCCTTAAAATATTATTACAGTTATTGAATTAATAGTTAGTAAACCCGCAAGCCCTCCCTGAAAGAAAAACGAACCCAAACAAACGAACCACAAGAAGAACGGGTTAGGAAACCCTTAAAGCGAACCTTACAGAAAAAACGATGTTATCTTCTCCTAGCCAATTAAATTAAGTATTTTCTCCAGCACAACGCAATTTATTTATATTATTAACCATAACTTAATTACTTTTTGAACAACGCAATCCATTTATATTTTTACTCATTACTTAATTACTTTTTTCCCTTAAAATATTATTACAGTTATTGAATTAATAGTTAGTAAACCCGCAAGCCCTCCCTGAAAGAAAAACGAACCCAAACAAACGAACCACAAGAAGAACGGGTTAGGAAACCCTTAAAGCGAACCTTACAGAAAAAACGATGTTATCTTCTCCTAGCCAATTAAATTAAGTATTTTCTCCAGCACAACGCAATTTATTTATATTATTAACCATAACTTAATTACTTTTTGAACAACGCAATCCATTTATATTTTTACTCATTACTTAATTACTTTTTTCCCTTAAAATATTATTACAGTTATTGAATTAATAGTTAGTAAACCCGCAAGCCCTCCCTGAAAGAAAAACGAACCCAAACAAACGAACCACAAGAAGAACGGGTTAGGAAACCCTTAAAGCGAACCTTACAGAAAAAACGATGTTATCTTCTCCTAGCCAATTAAATTAAGTATTTTCTCCAGCACAACGCAATTTATTTATATTATTAACCATAACTTAATTACTTTTTGAACAACGCAATCCATTTATATTTTTACTCATTACTTAATTACTTTTTTCCCTTAAAATATTATTACAGTTATTGAATTAATAGTTAGTAAACCCGCAAGCCCTCCCTGAAAGAAAAACGAACCCAAACAAACGAACCACAAGAAGAACGGGTTAGGAAACCCTTAAAGCGAACCTTACAGAAAAAACGATGTTATCTTCTCCTAGCCAACTAAATTAAGTATTTTCTCCAGCACAACGCAATTTATTTATATTATTAACCATAACTTAATTACTTTTTGAACAACGCAATCCATTTATATTTTTACTCATTACTCAATTACTTTTTTCCCTTAAAATATTATTACTGTTATTGAATTAATAGTTAGTAAACCCGCAAGCCCTCCCTGAAAGAAAAACGAACCCAAACAAACGAACCACAAGAAGAACGGGTTAGGAAACCCTTAAAGCGAACCTTACAGAAAAAACGATGTTATCTTCTCCTAGCCAACTAAATTAAGTATTTTCTCCAGCACAACGCAATTTATTTATATTATTATCCATAACTTAATTACTTTTTGAACAACGCAATCCATTTATATTTTTACTCATTACTGAATTAGTTTTTGCCCTTAAAATATTATTACTGTTATTGAATTAATAGTTAGTAAACCCGCAAGCCCTCCCTGAAAGAAAAACGAACCCAAACAAACGAACCACAAGAAGAACGGGTTAGGAAACCCTTAAAGCGAACCTTACAGAAAAAACGATGTTATCTTCTCCTAGCCAATTAAATTAAGTATTTTCTCCAGCACAACGCAATTTATTTATATTATTAACCATAACTTAATTACTTTTTGAACAACGCAATCCATTTATATTTTTACTCATTACTTAATTACTTTTTTCCCTTAAAATATTATTACAGTTATTGAATTAATAGTTAGTAAACCCGCAAGCCCTCCCTGAAAGAAAAACGAACCCAAACAAACGAACCACAAGAAGAACGGGTTAGGAAACCCTTAAAGCGAACCTTACAGAAAAAACGATGTTATCTTCTCCTAGCCAATTAAATTAAGTATTTTCTCCAGCACAACGCAATTTATTTATATTATTAACCATAACTTAATTACTTTTTGAACAACGCAATCCATTTATATTTTTACTCATTACTTAATTACTTTTTTCCCTTAAAATATTATTACAGTTATTGAATTAATAGTTAGTAAACCCGCAAGCCCTCCCTGAAAGAAAAACGAACCCAAACAAACGAACCACAAGAAGAACGGGTTAGGAAACCCTTAAAGCGAACCTTACAGAAAAAACGATGTTATCTTCTCCTAGCCAACTAAATTAAGTATTTTCTCCAGCACAACGCAATTTATTTATATTATTATCCATAACTTAATTACTTTTTGAACAACGCAATCCATTTATATTTTTACTCATTACTCAATTACTTTTTTCCCTTAAAATATTATTACAGTTATTGAATTAATAGTTAGTAAACCCGCAAGCCCTCCCTGAAAGAAAAACGAACCCAAACAAACGAACCACAAGAAGAACGGGTTAGGAAACCCTTAAAGCGAACCTTACAGAAAAAACGATGTTATCTTCTCCTAGCCAATTAAATTAAGTATTTTCTCCAGCACAACGCAATTTATTTATATTATTAACCATAACTTAATTACTTTTTGAACAACGCAATCCATTTATATTTTTACTCATTACTTAATTACTTTTTTCCCTTAAAATATTATTACAGTTATTGAATTAATAGTTAGTAAACCCGCAAGCCCTCCCTGAAAGAAAAACGAACCCAAACAAACGAACCACAAGAAGAACGGGTTAGGAAACCCTTAAAGCGAACCTTACAGAAAAAACGATGTTATCTTCTCCTAGCCAATTAAATTAAGTATTTTCTCCAGCACAACGCAATTTATTTATATTATTAACCATAACTTAATTACTTTTTGAACAACGCAATCCATTTATATTTTTACTCATTACTTAATTACTTTTTTCCCTTAAAATATTATTACAGTTATTGAATTAATAGTTAGTAAACCCGCAAGCCCTCCCTGAAAGAAAAACGAACCCAAACAAACGAACCACAAGAAGAACGGGTTAGGAAACCCTTAAAGCGAACCTTACAGAAAAAACGATGTTATCTTCTCCTAGCCAATTAAATTAAGTATTTTCTCCAGCACAACGCAATTTATTTATATTATTAACCATAACTTAATTACTTTTTGAACAACGCAATCCATTTATATTTTTACTCATTACTTAATTACTTTTTTCCCTTAAAATATTATTACAGTTATTGAATTAATAGTTAGTAAACCCGCAAGCCCTCCCTGAAAGAAAAACGAACCCAAACAAACGAACCACAAGAAGAACGGGTTAGGAAACCCTTAAAGCGAACCTTACAGAAAAAACGATGTTATCTTCTCCTAGCCAATTAAATTAAGTATTTTCTCCAGCACAACGCAATTTATTTATATTATTAACCATAACTTAATTACTTTTTGAACAACGCAATCCATTTATATTTTTACTCATTACTTAATTACTTTTTTCCCTTAAAATATTATTACAGTTATTGAATTAATAGTTAGTAAACCCGCAAGCCCTCCCTGAAAGAAAAACGAACCCAAACAAACGAACCACAAGAAGAACGGGTTAGGAAACCCTTAAAGCGAACCTTACAGAAAAAACGATGTTATCTTCTCCTAGCCAACTAAATTAAGTATTTTCTCCAGCACAACGCAATTTATTTATATTATTAACCATAACTTAATTACTTTTTGAACAACGCAATCCATTTATATTTTTACTCATTACTCAATTACTTTTTTCCCTTAAAATATTATTACTATTATTGAATTAATAGTTAGTAAACCCGCAAGCCCTCCCTGAAAGAAAAACGAACCCAAACAAACGAACCACAAGAAGAACGGGTTAGGAAACCCTTAAAGCGAACCTTACAGAAAAAACGATGTTATCTTCTCCTAGCCAACTAAATTAAGTATTTTCTCCAGCACAACGCAATTTATTTATATTATTATCCATAACTTAATTACTTTTTGAACAACGCAATCCATTTATATTTTTACTCATTACTGAATTAGTTTTTGCCCTTAAAATATTATTACAGTTATTGAATTAATAGTTAGTAAACCCGCAAGCCCTCCCTGAAAGAAAAACGAACCCAAACAAACGAACCACAAGAAGAACGGGTTAGGAAACCCTTAAAGCGAACCTTACCGAAAAAACGATGTTATCTTCTCCTAGCCAACTAAATTAAGTATTTTCTCCAGCACAACGCAATTTATTTATATTATTAACCATAACTTAATTACTTTTTGAACAACGCAATCCATTTATATTTTTACTCATTACTCAATTACTTTTTTCCCTTAAAATATTATTACTGTTATTGAATTAATAGTTAGTAAACCCGCAAGCCCTCCCTGAAAGAAAAACGAACCCAAACAAACGAACCACAAGAAGAACGGGTTAGGAAACCCTTAAAGCGAACCTTACAGAAAAAACGATGTTATCTTCTCCTAGCCAACTAAATTAAGTATTTTCTCCAGCACAACGCAATTTATTTATATTATTAACCATAACTTAATTACTTTTTGAACAACGCAATCCATTTATATTTTTACTCATTACTCAATTACTTTTTTCCCTTAAAATATTATTACAGTTATTGAATTAATAGTTAGTAAACCCGCAAGCCCTCCCTGAAAGAAAAACGAACCCAAACAAACGAACCACAAGAAGAACGGGTTAGGAAACCCTTAAAGCGAACCTTACAGAAAAAACTATGTTATCTTCTCCTAGCCAACTAAATTAAGTATTTTCTCCAGCACAACGCAATTTATTTATATTATTAACCATAACTTAATTACTTTTTGAACAACGCAATCCATTTATATTTTTACTCATTACTCAATTACTTTTTTCCCTTAAAATATTATTACAGTTATTGAATTAATAGTTAGTAAACCCGCAAGCCCTCCCTGAAAGAAAAACGAACCCAAACAAACGAACCACAAGAAGAACGGGTTAGGAAACCCTTAAAGCGAACCTTACCGAAAAAACGATGTTATCTTCTCCTAGCCAACTAAATTAAGTATTTTCTCCAGCACAACGCAATTTATTTATATTATTATCCATAACTTAATTACTTTTTGAACAACGCAATCCATTTATATTTTTACTCATTACTGAATTAGTTTTTGCCCTTAAAATATTATTACAGTTATTGAATTAATAGTTAGTAAACCCGCAAGCCCTCCCTGAAAGAAAAACGAACCCAAACAAACGAACCACAAGAAGAACGGGTTAGGAAACCCTTAAAGCGAACCTTACAGAAAAAACGATGTTATCTTCTCCTAGCCAATTAAATTAAGTATTTTCTCCAGCACAACGCAATTTATTTATATTATTAACCATAACTTAATTACTTTTTGAACAACGCAATCCATTTATATTTTTACTCATTACTCAATTACTTTTTTCCCTTAAAATATTATTACAGTTATTGAATTAATAGTTAGTAAACCCGCAAGCCCTCCCTGAAAGAAAAACGAACCCAAACAAACGAACCACAAGAAGAACGGGTTAGGAAACCCTTAAAGCGAACCTTACAGAAAAAACGATGTTATCTTCTCCTAGCCAACTAAATTAAGTATTTTCTCCAGCACAACGCAATTTATTTATATTATTAACCATAACTTAATTACTTTTTGAACAACGCAATCCATTTATATTTTTACTCATTACTCAATTACTTTTTTCCCTTAAAATATTATTACAGTTATTGAATTAATAGTTAGTAAACCCGCAAGCCCTCCCTGAAAGAAAAACGAACCCAAACAAACGAACCACAAGAAGAACGGGTTAGGAAACCCTTAAAGCGAACCTTACAGAAAAAACTATGTTATCTTCTCCTAGCCAACTAAATTAAGTATTTTCTCCAGCACAACGCAATTTATTTATATTATTAACCATAACTTAATTACTTTTTGAACAACGCAATCCATTTATATTTTTACTCATTACTCAATTACTTTTTTCCCTTAAAATATTATTACTGTTATTGAATTAATAGTTAGTAAACCCGCAAGCCCTCCCTGAAAGAAAAACGAACCCAAACAAACGAACCACAAGAAGAACGGGTTAGGAAACCCTTAAAGCGAACCTTACAGAAAAAACGATGTTATCTTCTCCTAGCCAACTAAATTAAGTATTTTCTCCAGCACAACGCAATTTATTTATATTATTATCCATAACTTAATTACTTTTTGAACAACGCAATCCATTTATATTTTTACTCATTACTGAATTAGTTTTTGCCCTTAAAATATTATTACAGTTATTGAATTAATAGTTAGTAAACCCGCAAGCCCTCCCTGAAAGAAAAACGAACCCAAACAAACGAACCACAAGAAGAACGGGTTAGGAAACCCTTAAAGCGAACCTTACAGAAAAAACGATGTTATCTTCTCCTAGCCAACTAAATTAAGTATTTTCTCCAGCACAACGCAATTTATTTATATTATTATCCATAACTTAATTACTTTTTGAACAACGCAATCCATTTATATTTTTACTCATTACTGAATTAGTTTTTGCCCTTAAAATATTATTACAGTTATTGAATTAATAGTTAGTAAACCCGCAACCCCCCCTGAAAGAAAAACGAACCCAAACAAACGAACCACAAGAAGAACGGGTTAGGAAACCCTTAAAGCGAACCTTACAGAAAAAACGATGTTATCTTCTCCTAGCCAACTAAATTAAGTATTTTCTCCAGCACAACGCAATTTATTTATATTATTATCCATAACTTAATTACTTTTTGAACAACGCAATCCATTTATATTTTTACTCATTACTGAATTAGTTTTTGCCCTTAAAATATTATTACAATTATTGAATTAATAGTAAGTAAATCCGCAAGCCCTCCCTGAAAGAAAAACGAACCCAAACAAACGAACCACAAGAAGAACGGGTTAGGAAACCCTTAAAGCGAACCTTACAGAAAAAACGATGTTATCTTCTCCTAGCCAACTAAATTAAGTATTTTCTCCAGCACAACGCAATTTATTTATATTATTATCCATAACTTAATTACTTTTTGAACAACGCAATCCATTTATATTTTTACTCATTACTCAATTACTTTTTTCCCTTAAAATATTATTACAGTTATTGAATTAATAGTTAGTAAACCCGCAAGCCTTCCCTGAAAGAAAAACGAACCCAAACAAACGAACCACAAGAAGAACGGGTTAGGAAACCCTTAAAGCGAACCTTACAGAAAAAACGATGTTATCTTCTCCTAGCCAACTAAATTAAGTATTTTCTCCAGCACAACGCAATTTATTTATATTATTATCCATAACTTAATTACTTTTTGAACAACGCAATCCACTTATATTTTTACTCATTACTGAATTAGTTTTTGCCCTTAAAATATTATTACAATTATTGAATTAATAGTTAGTAAACCCGCAAGCCCTCCCTGAAAGAAAAACGAACCCAAACAAACGAACCACAAGAAGAACGGGTTAGGAAACCCTTAAAGCGAACCTTACAGAAAAAACGATGTTATCTTCTCCTAGTCAACTAAATTAAGTATTTTCTCCAGCACAACGCAATTTATATATATTATTAACCATAACTTAATTACTTTTTGAACAACGCAATCCATTTATATTTTTACTCATTACTCAATTACTTTTTTCCCTTAAAATATTATTACAGTTATTGAATTAATAGTTAGTAAACCCGCAAGCCCTCCCTGAAAGAAAAACGAACCCAAACAAACGAACCACAAGAAGAACGGGTTAGGAAACCCTTAAAGCGAACCTTACAGAAAAAACGATGTTATCTTCTCCTAGCCAACTAAATTAAGTATTTTCTCCAGCACAACGCAATTTATTTATATTATTATCCATAACTTAATTACTTTTTGAACAACGCAATCCATTTATATTTTTACTCATTACTGAATTAGTTTTTGCCCTTAAAATATTATTACAATTATTGAATTAATAGTTAGTAAACCCGCAAGCCCTCCCTGAAAGAAAAACGAACCCAAACAAACGAACCACAAGAAGAACGGGTTAGGAAACCCTTAAAGCGAACCTTACAGAAAAAACGATGTTATCTTCTCCTAGCCAACTAAATTAAGTATTTTCTCCAGCACAACGCAATTTATTTATATTATTAACCATAACTTAATTACTTTTTGAACAACGCAATCCATTTATATTTTTACTCATTACTGAATTAGTTTTTGCCCTTAAAATATTATTACAATTATTGAATTAATAGTTAGTAAACCCGCAAGCCCTCCCTGAAAGAAAAACGAACCCAAACAAACGAACCACAAGAAGAACGGGTTAGGAAACCCTTAAAGCGAACCTTACAGAAAAAACGATGTTATCTTCTCCTAGCCAACTAAATTAAGTATTTTCTCCAGCACAACGCAATTTATTTATATTATTAACCATAACTTAATTACTTTTTGAACAACGCAATCCATTTATATTTTTACTCATTACTGAATTAGTTTTTGCCCTTAAAATATTATTACAATTATTGAATTAATAGTTAGTAAACCCGCAAGCCCTCCCTGAAAGAAAAACGAACCCAAACAAACGAACCACAAGAAGAACGGGTTAGGAAACCCTTAAAGTGAACCTTACAGAAAAAACGATGTTATCTTCTCCTAGCCAACTAAATTAAGTATTTTCTCCAGCACAACGCAATTTATTTATATTATTATCCATAACTTAATTACTTTTTGAACAACGCAATCCATTTATATTTTTACTCATTACTGAATTAGTTTTTGCCCTTAAAATATTATTACAATTATTGAATTAATAGTTAGTAAACCCGCAAGCCCTCCCTGAAAGAAAAACGAACCCAAACAAACGAACCACAAGAACAACAGGTTAGGAAACCCTTAAAGCGAACCTTACAGAAAAAACGATGTTATCTTCTCCTAGCCAACTAAATTAAGTATTTTCTCCAGCACAACGCAATTTATTTATATTATTAACCATAACTTAATTACTTTTTGAACAACGCAATCCATTTATATTTTTACTCATTACTCAATTACTTTTTTCCCTTAAAATATTATTACAGTTATTGAATTAATAGTTAGTAAACCCGCAAGCCCTCCCTGAAAGAAAAACGAACCCAAACAAACGAACCACAAGAAGAACGGGTTAGGAAACCCTTAAAGCGAACCTTACAGAAAAAACGATGTTATCTTCTCCTAGCCAACTAAATTAAGTATTTTCTCCAGCACAACGCAATTTATTTATATTATTATCCATAACTTAATTACTTTTTGAACAACGCAATCCATTTATATTTTTACTCATTACTGAATTAGTTTTTGCCCTTAAAATATTATTACAATTATTGAATTAATAGTTAGTAAACCCGCAAGCCCTCCCTGAAAGAAAAACGAACCCAAACAAACGAACCACAAGAAGAACGGGTTAGGAAACCCTTAAAGCGAACCTTACAGAAAAAACGATGTTATCTTCTCCTAGCCAACTAAATTAAGTATTTTCTCCAGCACAACGCAATTTATTTATATTATTAACCATAACTTAATTACTTTTTGAACAACGCAATCCATTTATATTTTTACTCATTACTGAATTAGTTTTTGCCCTTAAAATATTATTACAATTATTGAATTAATAGTTAGTAAACCCGCAAGCCCTCCCTGAAAGAAAAACGAACCCAAACAAACGAACCACAAGAAGAACGGGTTAGGAAACCCTTAAAGTGAACCTTACAGAAAAAACGATGTTATCTTCTCCTAGCCAACTAAATTAAGTATTTTCTCCAGCACAACGCAATTTATTTATATTATTATCCATAACTTAATTACTTTTTGAACAACGCAATCCATTTATATTTTTACTCATTACTGAATTAGTTTTTGCCCTTAAAATATTATTACAATTATTGAATTAATAGTTAGTAAACCCGCAAGCCCTCCCTGAAAGAAAAACGAACCCAAACAAACGAACCACAAGAACAACAGGTTAGGAAACCCTTAAAGCGAACCTTACAGAAAAAACGATGTTATCTTCTCCTAGCCAACTAAATTAAGTATTTTCTCCAGCACAACGCAATTTATTTATATTATTAACCATAACTTAATTACTTTTTGAACAACGCAATCCATTTATATTTTTACTCATTACTCAATTACTTTTTTCCCTTAAAATATTATTACAGTTATTGAATTAATAGTTAGTAAACCCGCAAGCCCTCCCTGAAAGAAAAACGAACCCAAACAAACGAACCACAAGAAGAACGGGTTAGGAAACCCTTAAAGCGAACCTTACAGAAAAAACGATGTTGTCTTCTCCTAGCCAACTAAATTAAGTATTTTCTCCAGCACAACGCAATTTATTTATATTATTAACCATAACTTAATTACTTTTTGAACAACGCAATCCATTTATATTTTTACTCATTACTGAATTAGTTTTTGCCCTTAAAATATTATTACAATTATTGAATTAATAGTTAGTAAACCCGCAAGCCCTCCCTGAAAGAAAAACGAACCCAAACAAACGAACCACAAGAACAACGGGTTAGGAAACCCTTAAAGCGAACCTTACAGAAAAAACGATGTTATCTTCTCCTAGCTATTTTCTCCAGCACAACGCAATTTATTTATATTATTAACCATAACTTAATTACTTTTTGAACAACGCAATCCATTTATATTTTTACTCATTACTCAATTACTTTTTTCCCTTAAAATATTATTACAGTTATTGAATTAATAGTTAGTAAACCCGCAAGCCCTCCCTGAAAGAAAAACAAACCCAAACAAACGAACCACAAGAAGAACGGGTTAGGAAACCCTTAAAGCGAACCTTACAGAAAAAACTATGTTATCTTCTCCTAGCCAACTAAATTAAGTATTTTCTCCAGCACAACGCAATTTATTTATATTATTAACCATAACTTAATTACTTTTTGAACAACGTAATCCATTTATATTTTTACTCATTACTCAATTACTTTTTTCCCTTAAAATATTATTACAGTTATTGAATTAATTGTTAGTAAACCCGCAAGCCCTCCCTGAAAGAAAAACGAACCACAAGAAGAACGGGTTAGGAAACCCTTAAAGCGAACCTTACAGAAAAAACGATGTTATCTTCTCCTAGCCAACTAAATTAAGTATTTTCTCCAGCACAACGCAATTTATTTATATTATTAACCATAACTTAATTACTTTTTGAACAACGCAATCCATTTATATTTTTACTCATTACTCAATTACTTTTTTCCCTTAAAATATTATTACAGTTATTGAATTAATAGTTAGTAAACCCGCAATCCCTCCCTGAAAGAAAAACGAACCCAAACAAACGAACCACAAGAAGAAAGGGTTAGGAAACCCTTAAAGCGAACCTTACAGAAAAAACGATGTTGTCTTCTCCTAGCCAACTAAATTAAGTATTTTCTCCAGCACAACGCAATTTATTTATATTATTAACCATAACTTAATTACTTTTTGAACAACGCAATCCATTTATATTTTTACTCATTACTCAATTACTTTTTTCCCTTAAAATATTATTACAGTTATTGAATTAATAGTTAGTAAACCCGCAAGCCCTCCCTGAAAGAAAAACGAACCCAAACAAACGAACCACAAGAAGAACGGGTTAGGAAACCCTTAAAGCGAACCTTCCAGAAAAAACTATGTTATCTTCTCCTAGCCAACTAAATTAAGTATTTTCTCCAGCACAACGCAATTTATTTATATTATTAACCATAACTTAATTACTTTTTGAACAACGCAATCCATTTATATTTTTACTCATTACTCAATTACTTTTTTCCCTTAAAATATTATTACAGTTATTGAATTAATAGTTAGTAAACCCGCAAGCCCTCCCTGAAAGAAAAACAAACCCAAACAAACGAACCACAAGAAGAACGGGTTAGGAAACCCTTAAAGCGAACCTTACAGAAAAAACTATGTTATCTTCTCCTAGCCAACTAAATTAAGTATTTTCTCCAGCACAACGCAATTTATTTATATTATTAACCATAACTTAATTACTTTTTGAACAACGTAATCCATTTATATTTTTACTCATTACTCAATTACTTTTTTCCCTTAAAATATTATTACAGTTATTGAATTAATTGTTAGTAAACCCGCAAGCCCTCCCTGAAAGAAAAACGAACCCAAACAAACGAACCACAAGAAGAACGGGTTAGGAAACCCTTAAAGCAAACCTTACAGAAAAAACGATGTTATCTTCTCCTAGCCAACTAAATTAAGTATTTTCTCCAGCACAACGCAATTTATTTATATTATTAACCATAACTTAATTACTTTTTGAACAACGCAATCCATTTATATTTTTACTCATTACACAATTACTTTTTTCCCTTAAAATATTATTACAGTTATTGAATTAATAGTTAGTAAACCCGCAATCCCTCCCTGAAAGAAAAACGAACCCAAACAAACGAACCACAAGAAGAAAGGGTTAGGAAACCCTTAAAGCGAACCTTACAGAAAAAACGATGTTGTCTTCTCCTAGCCAACTAAATTAAGTATTTTCTCCAGCACAACGCAATTTATTTATATTATTAACCATAACTTAATTACTTTTTGAACAACGCAATCCATTTATATTTTTACTCATTACTCAATTACTTTTTTCCCTTAAAATATTATTACAGTTATTGAATTAATAGTTAGTAAACCCGCAAGCCCTCCCTGAAAGAAAAACGAACCCAAACAAACGAACCACAAGAAGAACGGGTTAGGAAACCCTTAAAGCGAACCTTCCAGAAAAAACGATGTTGTCTTCTGCTAGCCAACTAAATTAAGTATTTTCTCCAGCACAACGCAATTTATTTATATTATTAACCATAACTTAATTACTTTTTGAACAACGCAATCCATTTATATTTTTACTCATTACTCAATTACTTTTTTCCCTTAAAATATTATTACTGTTATTAAATTAATTGTTAGTAAACCCGCAAGCCCTCCCTGAAAGAAAAACGAACCCAAACAAACGAACCACAAGAAGAACGGGTTAGGAAACCCTTAAAGCGAACCTTCCAGAAAAAACTATGTTATCTTCTCCTAGCCAACTAAATTAAGTATTTTCTCCAGCACAACGCAATTTATTTATATTATTAACCATAACTTAATTACTTTTTGAACAACGCAATCCATTTATATTTTTACTCATTACTCAATTACTTTTTTCCCTTAAAATATTATTACAGTTATTGAATTAATAGTTAGTAAACCCGCAAGCCCTCCCTGAAAGAAAAACGAACCCAAACAAACGAACCACAAGAAGAACGGGTTAGGAAACCCTTAAAGCGAACCTTCCAGAAAAAACGATGTTGTCTTCTCCTAGCCAACTAAATTAAGTATTTTCTCCAGCACAACGCAATTTATTTATATTATTAACCATAACTTAATTACTTTTTGAACAACGCAATCCATTTATATTTTTACTCATTACTCAATTACTTTTTTCCCTTAAAATATTATTACAGTTATTGAATTAATAGTTAGTAAACCCGCAAGCCCTCCCTGAAAGAAAAACGAACCCAAACAAACGAACCACAAGAAGAACGGGTTAGGAAACCCTTAAAGCGAACCTTACAGAAAAAACGATGTTATCTTCTCCTAGCCAACTAAATTAAGTATTTTCTCCAGCACAACGCAATTTATTTATATTATTATCCATAACTTAATTACTTTTTGAACAACGCAATCCATTTATATTTTTACTCATTACTCAATTACTTTTTTCCCTTAAAATATTATTACAGTTATTGAATTAATTGTTAGTAAACCCGCAAGCCCTCCCTGAAAGAAAAACGAACCCAAACAAACGAACCACAAGAAGAACGGGTTAGGAAACCCTTAAAGCGAACCTTACAGAAAAAACGATGTTATCTTCTCCTAGCCAACTAAATTAAGTATTTTCTCCAGCACAACGCAATTTATTTATATTATTATCCATAACTTAATTACTTTTTGAACAACGCAATCCATTTATATTTTTACTCATTACTGAATTAGTTTTTGCCCTTAAAATATTATTACAGTTATTGAATTAATAGTTAGTAAACCCGCAAGTCCTCCCTAAAAGAAAAACGAACCCAAACAAACGAACCACAAGAAGAACGGGTTAGGAAACCCTTAAAGCGAACCTTGAGAAAAAACGATGTTATCTTCTCCTAGCCAACTAAATTAAGTATTTTCTCCAGCACAACGCAATTTATTTATATTATTATCCATAACTTAATTACTTTTTGAACAACGCAATCCATTTATATTTTTACTCATTACTGAATTAGTTTTTGCCCTTAAAATATTATTACAATTATTGAATTAATAGTTAGTAAACCCGCAAGCCCTCCCTGAAAGAAAAACGAACCCAAACAAACGAACCACAAGAAGAACGGGTTAGGAAACCCTTAAAGCGAACCTTACAGAAAAAACGATGTTATCTTCTCCTAGCCAACTAAATTAAGTATTTTCTCCAGCACAACGCAATTTATTTATATTATTATCCATAACTTAATTACTTTTTGAACAACGCAATCCATTTATATTTTTACTCATTACTCAATTATTTTTTTCCCTTAAAATATTATTACAGTTATTGAATTAATAGTTAGTAAACCCGCAAGCCCTCCCTGAAAGAAAAACGAACCCAAACAAACGAACCACAAGAAGACCGGGTTAGGAAACCCTTAAAGCGAACCTTACAGAAAAAACGATGTTATCTTCTCCTAGCCAACTAAATTAAGTATTTTCTCCAGCACAACGCAATTTATTTATATTATTAACCATAACTTAATTACTTTTTGAACAACGCAATCCATTTATATTTTTACTCATTACTCAATTACTTTTTTCCCTTAAAATATTATTACAGTTATTGAATTAATAGTTAGTAAACCCGCAAGCTCTCCCTGAAAGAAAAACGAACCCAAACAAACGAACCACAAGAAGAACGGGTTAGGAAACCCTTAAAGCGAACCTTACAGAAAAAACGATGTTATCTTCTCCTAGCCAACTAAATTAAGTATTTTCTCCAGCACAACGCAATTTATTTATATTATTATCCATAACTTAATTACTTTTTGAACAACGCAATCCATTTATATTTTTACTCATTACTCAATTACTTTTTTCCCTTAAAATATTATTACAGTTATTGAATTAATAGTTAGTAAACCCGCAAGCCCTCCCTGAAAGAAAAACGAACCCAAACAAACGAACCACAAGAAGACCGGGTTAGGAAACCCTTAAAGCGAACCTTACAGAAAAAACGATGTTATCTTCTCCTAGCCAACTAAATTAAGTATTTTCTCCAGCACAACGCAATTTATTTATATTATTACCCATTACTTAATTACTTTTTGAACAACGCAATCCATTTATATTTTTACTCATTACTCAATTAGTTTTTGCCCTTAAAATATTATTAGTTATTGAATTAATAGTTAGTAAACCCGCAAGCCCTCCCTGAAAGAAAAACGAACCCAAACAAACGAACCACAAGAAGACCGGGTTAGGAAACCCTTAAAGCGAACCTTACAGAAAAAACGATGTTATCTTCTCCTAGCCAACTAAATTAAGTATTTTCTCCAGCACAACGCAATTTATTTATATTATTATCCATAACTTAATTACTTTTTGAACAACGCAATCCATTTATATTTTTACTCATTACTGAATTAGTTTTTGCCCTTAAAATATTATTACAGTTATTGAATTAATAGTTAGTAAACCCGCAAGCCCTCCCTGAAAGAAAAACGAACCCAAACAAACGAACCACAAGAAGAACGGGTTAGGAAACCCTTAAAGCGAACCTTACAGAAAAAACGATGTTATCTTCTCCTTGCCAACTAAATTAAGTATTTTCTCCAGCACAACGCAATTTATTTATATTATTACCCATTACTTAATTACTTTTTGAACAACGCAATCCATTTATATTTTTACTCATTACTCAATTAGTTTTTGCCCTTAAAATATTATTACAGTTATTGAATTAATAGTTAGTAAACCCGCAAGCCCTCCCTGAAAGAAAAACGAACCCAAACAAACGAACCACAAGAAGAACGGGTTAGGAAACCCTTAAAGCGAACCTTACAGAAAAAACGATGTTGTCTTCTCCTAGCCAACTAAATTAAGTATTTTCTCCAGCACAACGCAATTTATTTATATTATTATCCATAACTTAATTACTTTTTGAACAACGCAATCCATTTATATTTTTACTCATTACTGAATTAGTTTTTGCCCTTAAAATATTATTACAGTTATTGAATTAATAGTTAGTAAACCCGCAAGCCCTCCCTGAAAGAAAAACGAACCCAAACAAACGAACCACAAGAAGAACGGGTTAGGAAACCCTTAAAGCGAACCTTACAGAAAAAACGATGTTATCTTCTCCTAGCCAACTAAATTAAGTATTTTCTCCAGCACAACGCAATTTATTTATATTATTACCCATTACTTAATTACTTTTTGAACAACGCAATCCATTTATATTTTTACTCATTACTGAATTAGTTTTTGCCCTTAAAATATTGTTACAATTATTGAATTAATAGTTAGTAAACCCGCAAGCCCTCCCTGAAAGAAAAACGAACCCAAACAAACGAACCACAAGAAGAACGGGTTAGGAAACCCTTAAAGCGAACCTTACAGAAAAAACGATGTTATCTTCTCCTAGCCAACTAAATTAAGTATTTTCTCCAGCACAACGCAATTTATTTATATTATTATCCATAACTTAATTACTTTTTGAACAACGCAATCCATTTATATTTTTACTCATTACTCAATTACTTTTTTCCCTTAAAATATTATTACAGTTATTGAATTAATAGTTAGTAAACCCGCAAGCCCTCCCTGAAAGAAAAACGAACCCAAACAAACGAACCACAAGAAGACCGGGTTAGGAAACCCTTAAAGCGAACCTTACAGAAAAAACGATGTTATCTTCTCCTAGCCAACTAAATTAAGTATTTTCTCCAGCACAACGCAATTTATTTATATTATTAACCATAACTTAATTACTTTTTGAACAACGCAATCCATTTATATTTTTACTCATTACTCAATTACTTTTTTCCCTTAAAATATTATTACAGTTATTGAATTAATAGTTAGTAAACCCGCAAGCCCTCCCTGAAAGAAAAACGAACCCAAACAAACGAACCACAAGAAGAACGGGTTAGGAAACCCTTAAAGCGAACCTTACAGAAAAAACGATGTTATCTTCTCCTAGCCAACTAAATTAAGTATTTTCTCCAGCACAACGCAATTTATTTATATTATTAACCATAACTTAATTACTTTTTGAACAACGCAATCCATTTATATTTTTACTCATTACTCAATTACTTTTTTCCCTTAAAATATTATTACTGTTATTGAATAAATAGTTAGTAAACCCGCAAGCCCTCCCTGAAAGAAAAACGAACCCAAACAAACGAACCACAAGAAGAACGGGTTAGGAAACCCTTAAAGTGAACCTTCCAGAAAAAACGATGTTGTCTTCTCCTAGCCAACTAAATTAAGTATTTTCTCCAGCACAACGCAATTTATTTATATTATTAACCATAACTTAATTACTTTTTGAACAACGCAATCCATTTATATTTTTACTCATTACTCAATTACTTTTTTCCCTTAAAATATTATTACAGTTATTGAATTAATAGTTAGTAAACCCGCAAGCCCTCCCTGAAAGAAAAACAAACCCAAACAAACGAACCACAAGAAGAACGGGTTAGGAAACCCTTAAAGCGAACCTTACAGAAAAAACGATGTTATCTTCTCCTAGCCAACTAAATTAAGTATTTTCTCCAGCACAACGCAATTTATTTATATTATTAACCATAACTTAATTACTTTTTGAACAACGCAATCCATTTATATTTTTACTCTTTACTCAATTACTTTTTTCCCTTAAAATATTATTACAGTTATTGAATTAATTGTTAGTAAACCCGCAAGCCCTCCCTGAAAGAAAAACGAACCCAAACAAACGAACCACAAGAAGAACGGGTTAGGAAACCCTTAAAGCGAACCTTACAGAAAAAACGATGTTATCTTCTCCTAGCCAACTAAATTAAGTATTTTCTCCAGCACAACGCAATTTATTTATATTATTAACCATAACTTAATTACTTTTTGAACAACGCAATCCATTTATATTTTTACTCATTACTCAATTACTTTTGTCCCTTAAAATATTATTACAGTTATTGAATTAATAGTTAGTAAACCCGCAAGCCCTCCCTGAAAGAAAAACGAACCCAAACAAACGAACCACAAGAAGAACGGGTTAGGAAACCCTTAAAGCGAACCTTACAGAAAAAACGATGTTATCTTCTCCTAGCCAACTAAATTAAGTATTTTCTCCAGCACAACGCAATTTATTTATATTATTATCCATAACTTAATTACTTTTTGAACAACGCAATCCATTTATATTTTTACTCATTACTCAATTACTTTTTTCCCTTAAAATATTATTACAATTATTGAATTAATAGTTAGTAAACCCGCAAGCCCTCCCTGAAAGAAAAACGAACCCAAACAAACGAACCACAAGAAGAACGGGTTAGGAAACCCTTAAAGCGAACCTTACAGAAAAAACGATGTTATCTTCTCCTAGCCAACTAAATTAAGTATTTTCTCCAGCACAACGCAATTTATTTATATTATTATCCATAACTTAATTACTTTTTGAACAACGCAATCCATTTATATTTTTACTCATTACTCAATTACTTTTTTCCCTTAAAATATTATTACAGTTATTGAATTAATTGTTAGTAAACCCGCAAGCCCTCCCTGAAAGAAAAACGAACCCAAACAAACGAACCACAAGAAGAACGGGTTAGGAAACCCTTAAAGCGAACCTTACAGAAAAAACGATGTTATCTTCTCCTAGCCAACTAAATTAAGTATTTTCTCCAGCACAACGCAATTTATTTATATTATTATCCATAACTTAATTACTTTTTGAACAACGCAATCCATTTATATTTTTACTCATTACTGAATTAGTTTTTGCCCTTAAAATATTATTACAGTTATTGAATTAATAGTTAGTAAACCCGCAAGTCCTCCCTGAAAGAAAAACGAACCCAAACAAACGAACCACAAGAAGAACGGGTTAGGAAACCCTTAAAGCGAACCTTGAGAAAAAACGATGTTATCTTCTCCTAGCCAACTAAATTAAGTATTTTCTCCAGCACAACGCAATTTATTTATATTATTATCCATAACTTAATTACTTTTTGAACAACGCAATCCATTTATATTTTTACTCATTACTGAATTAGTTTTTGCCCTTAAAATATTATTACAATTATTGAATTAATAGTTAGTAAACCCGCAAGCCCTCCCTGAAAGAAAAACGAACCCAAACAAACGAACCACAAGAAGACCGGGTTAGGAAACCCTTAAAGCGAACCTTACAGAAAAAACGATGTTATCTTCTCCTAGCCAACTAAATTAAGTATTTTCTCCAGCACAACGCAATTTATTTATATTATTACCCATTACTTAATTACTTTTTGAACAACGCAATCCATTTATATTTTTACTCATTACTCAATTAGTTTTTGCCCTTAAAATATTATTAGTTATTGAATTAATAGTTAGTAAACCCGCAAGCCCTCCCTGAAAGAAAAACGAACCCAAACAAACGAACCACAAGAAGACCGGGTTAGGAAACCCTTAAAGCGAACCTTACAGAAAAAACGATGTTATCTTCTCCTAGCCAACTAAATTAAGTATTTTCTCCAGCACAACGCAATTTATTTATATTATTATCCATAACTTAATTACTTTTTGAACATCGCAATCCATTTATATTTTTACTCATTACTGAATTAGTTTTTGCCCTTAAAATATTATTACAGTTATTGAATTAATAGTTAGTAAACCCGCAAGCCCTCCCTGAAAGAAAAACGAACCCAAACAAACGAACCACAAGAAGAACGGGTTAGGAAACCCTTAAAGCGAACCTTACAGAAAAAACGATGTTATCTTCTCCTTGCCAACTAAATTAAGTATTTTCTCCAGCACAACGCAATTTATTTATATTATTAACCATAACTTAATTACTTTTTGAACAACGCAATCCATTTATATTTTTACTCATTACTCAATTACTTTTTTCCCTTAAAATATTATTACTGTTATTGAATTAATAGTTAGTAAACCCGCAAGCCCTCCCTGAAAGAAAAACGAACCCAAACAAACGAACCACAAGAAGAACGGGTTAGGAAACCCTTAAAGCGAACCTTCCAGAAAAAACTATGTTATCTTCTCCTAGCCAACTAAATTAAGTATTTTCTCCAGCACAACGCAATTTATTTATATTATTAACCATAACTTAATTACTTTTTGAACAACGCAATCCATTTATATTTTTACTCATTACTCAATTACTTTTTTCCCTTAAAATATTATTACAGTTATTGAATTAATAGTTAGTAAACCCGCAAGCCCTCCCTGAAAGAAAAACGAACCCAAACAAACGAACCACAAGAAGAACGGGTTAGGAAACCCTTAAAGCGAACCTTACAGAAAAAACTATGTTATCTTCTCCTAGCCAACTAAATTAAGTATTTTCTCCAGCACAACGCAATTTATTTATATTATTAACCATAACTTAATTACTTTTTGAACAACGCAATCCATTTATATTTTTACTCATTACTCAATTACTTTTTTCCCTTAAAATATTATTACAGTTATTGAATTAATAGTTAGTAAACCCGCAAGCCCTCCCTGAAAGAAAAACGAACCCAAACAAACGAACCACAAGAAGAACGGGTTAGGAAACCCTTAAAGCGAACCTTACAGAAAAAACGATGTTATCTTCTCCTAGCCAACTAAATTAAGTATTTTCTCCAGCACAACGCAATTTATTTATATTATTAACCATAACTTAATTACTTTTTGAACAACGCAATCCATTTATATTTTTACTCATTACTCAATTACTTTTTTCCCTTAAAATATTATTACTGTTATTGAATAAATAGTTAGTAAACCCGCAAGCCCTCCCTGAAAGAAAAACGAACCCAAACAAACGAACCACAAGAAGAACGGGTTAGGAAACCCTTAAAGTGAACCTTCCAGAAAAAACGATGTTGTCTTCTCCTAGCCAACTAAATTAAGTATTTTCTCCAGCACAACGCAATTTATTTATATTATTAACCATAACTTAATTACTTTTTGAACAACGCAATCCATTTATATTTTTACTCATTACTCAATTACTTTTTTCCCTTAAAATATTATTACAGTTATTGAATTAATAGTTAGTAAACCCGCAAGCCCTCCCTGAAAGAAAAACAAACCCAAACAAACGAACCACAAGAAGAACGGGTTAGGAAACCCTTAAAGCGAACCTTACAGAAAAAACGATGTTATCTTCTCCTAGCCAACTAAATTAAGTATTTTCTCCAGCACAACGCAATTTATTTATATTATTAACCATAACTTAATTACTTTTTGAACAACGCAATCCATTTATATTTTTACTCATTACTCAATTACTTTTTTCCCTTAAAATATTATTACAGTTATTGAATTAATTGTTAGTAAACCCGCAAGCCCTCCCTGAAAGAAAAACGAACCCAAACAAACGAACCACAAGAAGAACGGGTTAGGAAACCCTTAAAGCGAACCTTACAGAAAAAACGATGTTATCTTCTCCTAGCCAACTAAATTAAGTATTTTCTCCAGCACAACGCAATTTATTTATATTATTAACCATAACTTAATTACTTTTTGAACAACGCAATCCATTTATATTTTTACTCATTACTCAATTACTTTTGTCCCTTAAAATATTATTACAGTTATTGAATTAATAGTTAGTAAACCCGCAAGCCCTCCCTGAAAGAAAAACGAACCCAAACAAACGAACCACAAGAAGAACGGGTTAGGAAACCCTTAAAGCGAACCTTACAGAAAAAACGATGTTATCTTCTCCTAGCCAACTAAATTAAGTATTTTCTCCAGCACAACGCAATTTATTTATATTATTATCCATAACTTAATTACTTTTTGAACAACGCAATCCATTTATATTTTTACTCATTACTCAATTACTTTTTTCCCTTAAAATATTATTACAATTATTGAATTAATAGTTAGTAAACCCGCAAGCCCTCCCTGAAAGAAAAACGAACCCAAACAAACGAACCACAAGAAGAACGGGTTAGGAAACCCTTAAAGCGAACCTTACAGAAAAAACGATGTTATCTTCTCCTAGCCAACTAAATTAAGTATTTTCTCCAGCACAACGCAATTTATTTATATTATTATCCATAACTTAATTACTTTTTGAACAACGCAATCCATTTATATTTTTACTCATTACTCAATTACTTTTTTCCCTTAAAATATTATTACAGTTATTGAATTAATTGTTAGTAAACCCGCAAGCCCTCCCTGAAAGAAAAACGAACCCAAACAAACGAACCACAAGAAGAACGGGTTAGGAAACCCTTAAAGCGAACCTTACAGAAAAAACGATGTTATCTTCTCCTAGCCAACTAAATTAAGTATTTTCTCCAGCACAACGCAATTTATTTATATTATTATCCATAACTTAATTACTTTTTGAACAACGCAATCCATTTATATTTTTACTCATTACTGAATTAGTTTTTGCCCTTAAAATATTATTACAGTTATTGAATTAATAGTTAGTAAACCCGCAAGTCCTCCCTGAAAGAAAAACGAACCCAAACAAACGAACCACAAGAAGAACGGGTTAGGAAACCCTTAAAGCGAACCTTGAGAAAAAACGATGTTATCTTCTCCTAGCCAACTAAATTAAGTATTTTCTCCAGCACAACGCAATTTATTTATATTATTATCCATAACTTAATTACTTTTTGAACAACGCAATCCATTTATATTTTTACTCATTACTGAATTAGTTTTTGCCCTTAAAATATTATTACAATTATTGAATTAATAGTTAGTAAACCCGCAAGCCCTCCCTGAAAGAAAAACGAACCCAAACAAACGAACCACAAGAAGAACGGGTTAGGAAACCCTTAAAGCGAACCTTACAGAAAAAACGATGTTATCTTCTCCTAGCCAACTAAATTAAGTATTTTCTCCAGCACAACGCAATTTATTTATATTATTATCCATAACTTAATTACTTTTTGAACAACGCAATCCATTTATATTTTTACTCATTACTCAATTACTTTTTTCCCTTAAAATATTATTACAGTTATTGAATTAATAGTTAGTAAACCCGCAAGCCCTCCCTGAAAGAAAAACGAACCCAAACAAACGAACCACAAGAAGACCGGGTTAGGAAACCCTTAAAGCGAACCTTACAGAAAAAACGATGTTATCTTCTCCTAGCCAACTAAATTAAGTATTTTCTCCAGCACAACGCAATTTATTTATATTATTAACCATAACTTAATTACTTTTTGAACAACGCAATCCATTTATATTTTTACTCATTACTCAATTACTTTTTTCCCTTAAAATATTATTACAGTTATTGAATTAATAGTTAGTAAACCCGCAAGCCCTCCCTGAAAGAAAAACGAACCCAAACAAACGAACCACAAGAAGACCGGGTTAGGAAACCCTTAAAGCGAACCTTACAGAAAAAACGATGTTATCTTCTCCTAGCCAACTAAATTAAGTATTTTCTCCAGCACAACGCAATTTATTTATATTATTACCCATTACTTAATTACTTTTTGAACAACGCAATCCATTTATATTTTTACTCATTACTCAATTAGTTTTTGCCCTTAAAATATTATTAGTTATTGAATTAATAGTTAGTAAACCCGCAAGCCCTCCCTGAAAGAAAAACGAACCCAAACAAACGAACCACAAGAAGACCGGGTTAGGAAACCCTTAAAGCGAACCTTACAGAAAAAACGATGTTATCTTCTCCTAGCCAACTAAATTAAGTATTTTCTCCAGCACAACGCAATTTATTTATATTATTATCCATAACTTAATTACTTTTTGAACAACGCAATCCATTTATATTTTTACTCATTACTGAATTAGTTTTTGCCCTTAAAATATTATTACAGTTATTGAATTAATAGTTAGTAAACCCGCAAGCCCTCCCTGAAAGAAAAACGAACCCAAACAAACGAACCACAAGAAGAACGGGTTAGGAAACCCTTAAAGCGAACCTTACAGAAAAAACGATGTTATCTTCTCCTTGCCAACTAAATTAAGTATTTTCTCCAGCACAACGCAATTTATTTATATTATTAACCATAACTTAATTACTTTTTGAACAACGCAATCCATTTATATTTTTACTCATTACTCAATTACTTTTTTCCCTTAAAATATTATTACTGTTATTGAATTAATAGTTAGTAAACCCGCAAGCCCTCCCTGAAAGAAAAACGAACCCAAACAAACGAACCACAAGAAGAACGGGTTAGGAAACCCTTAAAGCGAACCTTACAGAAAAAACGATGTTATCTTCTCCTTGCCAACTAAATTAAGTATTTTCTCCAGCACAACGCAATTTATTTATATTATTAACCATAACTTAATTACTTTTTGAACAACGCAATCCATTTATATTTTTACTCATTACTCAATTACTTTTTTCCCTTAAAATATTATTACTGTTATTGAATTAATAGTTAGTAAACCCGCAAGCCCTCCCTGAAAGAAAAACGAACCCAAACAAACGAACCACAAGAAGAACGGGTTAGGAAACCCTTAAAGCGAACCTTACAGAAAAAACTATGTTATCTTCTCCTAGCCAACTAAATTAAGTATTTTCTCCAGCACAACGCAATTTATTTATATTATTAACCATAACTTAATTACTTTTTGTACAACGCAATCCATTTATATTTTTACTCATTACTCAATTACTTTTTTCCCTTAAAATATTATTACAGTTATTGAATTAATAGTTAGTAAACCCGCAAGCCCTCCCTGAAAGAAAAACGAACCCAAACAAACGAACCACAAGAAGAACGGGTTAGGAAACCCTTAAAGCGAACCTTACAGAAAAAACGATGTTATCTTCTCCTAGCCAACTAAATTAAGTATTTTCTCCAGCACAACGCAATTTATTTATATTATTAACCATAACTTAATTACTTTTTGAACAACGCAATCCATTTATATTTTTACTCATTACTCAATTACTTTTTTCCCTTAAAATATTATTACTGTTATTGAATAAATAGTTAGTAAACCCGCAAGCCCTCCCTGAAAGAAAAACGAACCCAAACAAACGAACCACAAGAAGAACGGGTTAGGAAACCCTTAAAGCGAACCTTCCAGAAAAAACGATGTTGTCTTCTCCTAGCCAACTAAATTAAGTATTTTCTCCAGCACAACGCAATTTATTTATATTATTAACCATAACTTAATTACTTTTTGAACAACGCAATCCATTTATATTTTTACTCATTACTCAAATACTTTTTTCCCTTAAAATATTATTACAGTTATTGAATTAATAGTTAGTAAACCCGCAAGCCCTCCCTGAAAGAAAAACAAACCCAAACAAACGAACCACAAGAAGAACGGGTTAGGAAACCCTTAAAGCGAACCTTACAGAAAAAACGATGTTATCTTCTCCTAGCCAACTAAATTAAGTATTTTCTCCAGCACAACGCAATTTATTTATATTATTAACCATAACTTAATTACTTTTTGAACAACGCAATCCATTTATATTTTTACTCATTACTCAATTACTTTTTTCCCTTAAAATATTATTACAGTTATTGAATTAATTGTTAGTAAACCCGCAAGCCCTCCCTGAAAGAAAAACGAACCCAAACAAACGAACCACAAGAAGAACGGGTTAGGAAACCCTTAAAGCGAACCTTACAGAAAAAACGATGTTATCTTCTCCTAGCCAACTAAATTAAGTATTTTCTCCAGCACAACGCAATTTATTTATATTATTAACCATAACTTAATTACTTTTTGAACAACGCAATCCATTTATATTTTTACTCATTACTCAATTACTTTTGTCCCTTAAAATATTATTACAGTTATTGAATTAATAGTTAGTAAACCCGCAAGCCCTCCCTGAAAGAAAAACGAACCCAAACAAACGAACCACAAGAAGAACGGGTTAGGAAACCCTTAAAGCGAACCTTACAGAAAAAACGATGTTATCTTCTCCTAGCCAACTAAATTAAGTATTTTCTCCAGCACAGCGCAATTTATTTATATTATTATCCATAACTTAATTACTTTTTGAACAACGCAATCCATTTATATTTTTACTCATTACTCAATTACTTTTTTCCCTTAAAATATTATTACAGTTATTGAATTAATTGTTAGTAAACCCGCAAGCCCTCCCTGAAAGAAAAACGAACCCAAACAAACGAACCACAAGAAGAACGGGTTAGGAAACCCTTAAAGCGAACCTTACAGAAAAAACGATGTTATCTTCTCCTAGCCAACTAAATTAAGTATTTTCTCCAGCACAACGCAATTTATTTATATTATTATCCATAACTTAATTACTTTTTGAACAACGCAATCCATTTATATTTTTACTCATTACTGAATTAGTTTTTGCCCTTAAAATATTATTACAGTTATTGAATTAATAGTTAGTAAACCCGCAAGTCCTCCCTGAAAGAAAAACGAACCCAAACAAACGAACCACAAGAAGAACGGGTTAGGAAACCCTTAAAGCGAACCTTGAGAAAAAACGATGTTATCTTCTCCTAGCCAACTAAATTAAGTATTTTCTCCAGCACAACGCAATTTATTTATATTATTATCCATAACTTAATTACTTTTTGAACAACGCAATCCATTTATATTTTTACTCATTACTGAATTAGTTTTTGCCCTTAAAATATTATTACAATTATTGAATTAATAGTTAGTAAACCCGCAAGCCCTCCCTGAAAGAAAAACGAACCCAAACAAACGAACCACAAGAAGAACGGGTTAGGAAACCCTTAAAGCGAACCTTACAGAAAAAACGATGTTATCTTCTCCTAGCCAACTAAATTAAGTATTTTCTCCAGCACAACGCAATTTATTTATATTATTATCCATAACTTAATTACTTTTTGAACAACGCAATCCATTTATATTTTTACTCATTACTCAATTACTTTTTTCCCTTAAAATATTATTACAGTTATTGAATTAATAGTTAGTAAACCCGCAAGCCCTCCCTGAAAGAAAAACGAACCCAAACAAACGAACCACAAGAAGAACGGGTTAGGAAACCCTTAAAGCGAACCTTACAGAAAAAACTATGTTATCTTCTCCTAGCCAACTAAATTAAGTATTTTCTCCAGCACAACGCAATTTATTTATATTATTAACCATAACTTAATTACTTTTTGAACAACGCAATCCATTTATATTTTTACTCATTACTCAATTACTTTTTTCCCTTAAAATATTATTACAGTTATTGAATTAATAGTTAGTAAACCCGCAAGCCCTCCCTGAAAGAAAAACGAACCCAAACAAACGAACCACAAGAAGAACGGGTTAGGAAACCCTTAAAGCGAACCTTACAGAAAAAACTATGTTATCTTCTCCTAGCCAACTAAATTAAGTATTTTCTCCAGCACAACGCAATTTATTTATATTATTAACCATAACTTAATTACTTTTTGAACAACGCAATCCATTTATATTTTTACTCATTACTCAATTACTTTTTTCCCTTAAAATATTATTACAGTTATTGAATTAATAGTTAGTAAACCCGCAAGCCCTCCCTGAAAGAAAAACGTACCCAAACAAACGAACCACAAGAAGAACGGGTTAGGAAACCCTTAAAGCGAACCTTACAGAAAAAACTATGTTATCTTCTCCTAGCCAACTAAATTAAGTATTTTCTCCAGCACAACGCAATTTATTTATATTATTAACCATAACTTAATTACTTTTTGAACAACGCAATCCATTTATATTTTTACTCATTACTCAATTACTTTTTTCCCTTAAAATATTATTACAGTTATTGAATTAATAGTTAGTAAACCCGCAAGCCCTCCCTGAAAGAAAAACGAACCCAAACAAACGAACCACAAGAAGAACGGGTTAGGAAACCCTTAAAGCGAACCTTACAGAAAAAACGATGTTATCTTCTCCTAGCCAACTAAATTAAGTATTTTCTCCAGCACAACGCAATTTATTTATATTATTAACCATAACTTAATTACTTTTTGAACAACGCAATCCATTTATATTTTTACTCATTACTCAATTACTTTTTTCCCTTAAAATATTATTACTGTTATTGAATAAATAGTTAGTAAACCCGCAAGCCCTCCCTGAAAGAAAAACGAACCCAAACAAACGAACCACAAGAAGAACGGGTTAGGAAACCCTTAAAGCGAACCTTACAGAAAAAACGATGTTATCTTCTCCTAGCCAACTAAATTAAGTATTTTCTCCAGCACAACGCAATTTATTTATATTATTAACCATAACTTAATTACTTTTTGAACAACGCAATCCATTTATATTTTTACTCATTACTCAATTACTTTTGTCCCTTAAAATATTATTACAGTTATTGAATTAATAGTTAGTAAACCCGCAAGCCCTCCCTGAAAGAAAAACGAACCCAAACAAACGAACCACAAGAAGACCGGGTTAGGAAACCCTTAAAGCGAACCTTACAGAAAAAACGATGTTATCTTCTCCTAGCCAACTAAATTAAGTATTTTCTCCAGCACAACGCAATTTATTTATATTATTATCCATAACTTAATTACTTTTTGAACAACGCAATCCATTTATATTTTTACTCATTACTCAATTACTTTTTTCCCTTAAAATATTATTACAGTTATTGAATTAATAGTTAGTAAACCCGCAAGCCCTCCCTGAAAGAAAAACGAACCCAAACAAACGAACCACAAGAAGACCGGGTTAGGAAACCCTTAAAGCGAACCTTACAGAAAAAACGATGTTATCTTCTCCTAGCCAACTAAATTAAGTATTTTCTCCAGCACAACGCAATTTATTTATATTATTATCCATAACTTAATTACTTTTTGAACAACGCAATCCATTTATATTTTTACTCATTACTCAATTACTTTTTTCCCTTAAAATATTATTACAGTTATTGAATTAATTGTTAGTAAACCCGCAAGCCCTCCCTGAAAGAAAAACGAACCCAAACAAACGAACCACAAGAAGAACGGGTTAGGAAACCCTTAAAGCGAACCTTACAGAAAAAACGATGTTATCTTCTCCTAGCCAACTAAATTAAGTATTTTCTCCAGCACAACGCAATTTATTTATATTATTATCCATAACTTAATTACTTTTTGAACAACGCAATCCATTTATATTTTTACTCATTACTGAATTAGTTTTTGCCCTTAAAATATTATTACAGTTATTGAATTAATAGTTAGTAAACCCGCAAGTCCTCCCTGAAAGAAAAACGAACCCAAACAAACGAACCACAAGAAGAACGGGTTAGGAAACCCTTAAAGCGAACCTTGAGAAAAAACGATGTTATCTTCTCCTAGCCAACTAAATTAAGTATTTTCTCCAGCACAACGCAATTTATTTATATTTTTATCCATAACTTAATTACTTTTTGAACAACGCAATCCATTTATATTTTTACTCATTACTGAATTAGTTTTTGCCCTTAAAATATTATTACAATTATTGAATTAATAGTTAGTAAACCCGCAAGCCCTCCCTGAAAGAAAAACGAACCCAAACAAACGAACCACAAGAAGAACGGGTTAGGAAACCCTTAAAGCGAACCTTACAGAAAAAACGATGTTATCTTCTCCTAGCCAACTAAATTAAGTATTTTCTCCAGCACAACGCAATTTATTTATATTATTATCCATAACTTAATTACTTTTTGAACAACGCAATCCATTTATATTTTTACTCATTACTCAATTACTTTTTTCCCTTAAAATATTATTACAGTTATTGAATTAATAGTTAGTAAACCCGCAAGCCCTCCCTGAAAGAAAAACGAACCCAAACAAACGAACCACAAGAAGACCGGGTTAGGAAACCCTTAAAGCGAACCTTACAGAAAAAACGATGTTATCTTCTCCTAGCCAACTAAATTAAGTATTTTCTCCAGCACAACGCAATTTATTTATATTATTAACCATAACTTAATTACTTTTTGAACAACGCAATCCATTTATATTTTTACTCATTACTCAATTACTTTTTTCCCTTAAAATATTATTACAGTTATTGAATTAATAGTTAGTAAACCCGCAAGCCCTCCCTGAAAGAAAAACGAACCCAAACAAACGAACCACAAGAAGAACGGGTTAGGAAACCCTTAAAGCGAACCTTACAGAAAAAACGATGTTATCTTCTCCTAGCCAACTAAATTAAGTATTTTCTCCAGCACAACGCAATTTATTTATATTATTATCCATAACTTAATTACTTTTTGAACAACGCAATCCATTTATATTTTTACTCATTACTGAATTAGTTTTTGCCCTTAAAATATTATTACAGTTATTGAATTAATAGTTAGTAAACCCGCAAGTCCTCCCTGAAAGAAAAACGAACCCAAACAAACGAACCACAAGAAGAACGGGTTAGGAAACCCTTAAAGCGAACCTTGAGAAAAAACGATGTTATCTTCTCCTAGCCAACTAAATTAAGTATTTTCTCCAGCACAACGCAATTTATTTATATTATTATCCATAACTTAATTACTTTTTGAACAACGCAATCCATTTATATTTTTACTCATTACTGAATTAGTTTTTGCCCTTAAAATATTATTACAATTATTGAATTAATAGTTAGTAAACCCGCAAGCCCTCCCTGAAAGAAAAACGAACCCAAACAAACGAACCACAAGAAGAACGGGTTAGGAAACCCTTAAAGCGAACCTTACAGAAAAAACGATGTTATCTTCTCCTAGCCAACTAAATTAAGTATTTTCTCCAGCACAACGCAATTTATTTATATTATTATCCATAACTTAATTACTTTTTGAACAACGCAATCCATTTATATTTTTACTCATTACTCAATTACTTTTTTCCCTTAAAATATTATTACAGTTATTGAATTAATAGTTAGTAAACCCGCAAGCCCTCCCTGAAAGAAAAACGAACCCAAACAAACGAACCACAAGAAGACCGGGTTAGGAAACCCTTAAAGCGAACCTTACAGAAAAAACGATGTTATCTTCTCCTAGCCAACTAAATTAAGTATTTTCTCCAGCACAACGCAATTTATTTATATTATTAACCATAACTTAATTACTTTTTGAACAACGCAATCCATTTATATTTTTACTCATTACTCAATTACTTTTTTCCCTTAAAATATTATTACAGTTATTGAATTAATTGTTAGTAAACCCGCAAGCCCTCCCTGAAAGAAAAACGAACCCAAACAAACGAACCACAAGAAGAACGGGTTAGGAAACCCTTAAAGCGAACCTTACAGAAAAAACGATGTTATCTTCTCCTAGCCAACTAAATTAAGTATTTTCTCCAGCACAACGCAATTTATTTATATTATTATCCATAACTTAATTACTTTTTGAACAACGCAATCCATTTATATTTTTACTCATTACTGAATTAGTTTTTGCCCTTAAAATATTATTACAGTTATTGAATTAATAGTTAGTAAACCCGCAAGTCCTCCCTGAAAGAAAAACGAACCCAAACAAACGAACCACAAGAAGAACGGGTTAGGAAACCCTTAAAGCGAACCTTGAGAAAAAACGATGTTATCTTCTCCTAGCCAACTAAATTAAGTATTTTCTCCAGCACAACGCAATTTATTTATATTATTATCCATAACTTAATTACTTTTTGAACAACGCAATCCATTTATATTTTTACTCATTACTGAATTAGTTTTTGCCCTTAAAATATTATTACAATTATTGAATTAATAGTTAGTAAACCCGCAAGCCCTCCCTGAAAGAAAAACGAACCCAAACAAACGAACCACAAGAAGAACGGGTTAGGAAACCCTTAAAGCGAACCTTACAGAAAAAACGATGTTATCTTCTCCTAGCCAACTAAATTAAGTATTTTCTCCAGCACAACGCAATTTATTTATATTATTATCCATAACTTAATTACTTTTTGAACAACGCAATCCATTTATATTTTTACTCATTACTCAATTACTTTTTTCCCTTAAAATATTATTACAGTTATTGAATTAATAGTTAGTAAACCCGCAAGCCCTCCCTGAAAGACAACGAACCCAAACAAACGAACCACAAGAAGACCGGGTTAGGAAACCCTTAAAGCGAACCTTACAGAAAAAACGATGTTATCTTCTCCTAGCCAACTAAATTAAGTATTTTCTCCAGCACAACGCAATTTATTTATATTATTAACCATAACTTAATTACTTTTTGAACAACGCAATCCATTTATATTTTTACTCATTACTCAATTACTTTTTTCCCTTAAAATATTATTACAGTTATTGAATTAATAGTTAGTAAACCCGCAAGCCCTCCCTGAAAGAAAAACGAACCCAAACAAACGAACCACAAGAAGAACGGGTTAGGAAACCCTTAAAGCGAACCTTACAGAAAAAACGATGTTATCTTCTCCTAGCCAACTAAATTAAGTATTTTCTCCAGCACAACGCAATTTATTTATATTATTATCCATAACTTAATTACTTTTTGAACAACGCAATCCATTTATATTTTTACTCATTACTCAATTACTTTTTTCCCTTAAAATATTATTACAGTTATTGAATTAATTGTTAGTAAACCCGCAAGCCCTCCCTGAAAGAAAAACGAACCCAAACAAACGAACCACAAGAAGAACGGGTTAGGAAACCCTTAAAGCGAACCTTACAGAAAAAACGATGTTATCTTCTCCTAGCCAACTAAATTAAGTATTTTCTCCAGCACAACGCAATTTATTTATATTATTACCCATTACTTAATTACTTTTTGAACAACGCAATCCATTTATATTTTTACTCATTACTCAATTAGTTTTTGCCCTTAAAATATTATTAGTTATTGAATTAATAGTTAGTAAACCCGCAAGCCCTCCCTGAAAGAAAAACGAACCCAAACAAACGAACCACAAGAAGAACGGGTTAGGAAACCCTTAAAGCGAACCTTACAGAAAAAACGATGTTATCTTCTCCTAGCCAACTAAATTAAGTATTTTCTCCAGCACAACGCAATTTATTTATATTATTATCCATAACTTAATTACTTTTTGAACAACGCAATCCATTTATATTTTTACTCATTACTGAATTAGTTTTTGCCCTTAAAATATTATTACAGTTATTGAATTAATAGTTAGTAAACCCGCAAGTCCTCCCTGAAAGAAAAACGAACCCAAACAAACGAACCACAAGAAGAACGGGTTAGGAAACCCTTAAAGCGAACCTTGAGAAAAAACGATGTTATCTTCTCCTAGCCAACTAAATTAAGTATTTTCTCCAGCACAACGCAATTTATTTATATTATTATCCATAACTTAATTACTTTTTGAACAACGCAATCCATTTATATTTTTACTCATTACTGAATTAGTTTTTGCCCTTAAAATATTATTACAATTATTGAATTAATAGTTAGTAAACCCGCAAGCCCTCCCTGAAAGAAAAACGAACCCAAACAAACGAACCACAAGAAGAACGGGTTAGGAAACCCTTAAAGCGAACCTTACAGAAAAAACGATGTTATCTTCTCCTAGCCAACTAAATTAAGTATTTTCTCCAGCACAACGCAATTTATTTATATTATTATCCATAACTTAATTACTTTTTGAACAACGCAATCCATTTATATTTTTACTCATTACTCAATTACTTTTTTCCCTTAAAATATTATTACAGTTATTGAATTAATAGTTAGTAAACCCGCAAGCCCTCCCTGAAAGAAAAACGAACCCAAACAAACGAACCACAAGAAGACCGGGTTAGGAAACCCTTAAAGCGAACCTTACAGAAAAAACGATGTTATCTTCTCCTAGCCAACTAAATTAAGTATTTTCTCCAGCACAACGCAATTTATTTATATTATTAACCATAACTTAATTACTTTTTGAACAACGCAATCCATTTATATTTTTACTCATTACTCAATTACTTTTTTCCCTTAAAATATTATTACAGTTATTGAATTAATTGTTAGTAAACCCGCAAGCCCTCCCTGAAAGAAAAACGAACCCAAACAAACGAACCACAAGAAGAACGGGTTAGGAAACCCTTAAAGCGAACCTTACAGAAAAAACGATGTTATCTTCTCCTAGCCAACTAAATTAAGTATTTTCTCCAGCACAACGCAATTTATTTATATTATTATCCATAACTTAATTACTTTTTGAACAACGCAATCCATTTATATTTTTACTCATTACTGAATTAGTTTTTGCCCTTAAAATATTATTACAGTTATTGAATTAATAGTTAGTAAACCCGCAAGTCCTCCCTGAAAGAAAAACGAACCCAAACAAACGAACCACAAGAAGAACGGGTTAGGAAACCCTTAAAGCGAACCTTGAGAAAAAACGATGTTATCTTCTCCTAGCCAACTAAATTAAGTATTTTCTCCAGCACAACGCAATTTATTTATATTATTATCCATAACTTAATTACTTTTTGAACAACGCAATCCATTTATATTTTTACTCATTACTGAATTAGTTTTTGCCCTTAAAATATTATTACAATTATTGAATTAATAGTTAGTAAACCCGCAAGCCCTCCCTGAAAGAAAAACGAACCCAAACAAACGAACCACAAGAAGAACGGGTTAGGAAACCCTTAAAGCGAACCTTACAGAAAAAACGATGTTATCTTCTCCTAGCCAACTAAATTAAGTATTTTCTCCAGCACAACGCAATTTATTTATATTATTATCCATAACTTAATTACTTTTTGAACAACGCAATCCATTTATATTTTTACTCATTACTCAATTACTTTTTTCCCTTAAAATATTATTACAGTTATTGAATTAATAGTTAGTAAACCCGCAAGCCCTCCCTGAAAGACAACGAACCCAAACAAACGAACCACAAGAAGACCGGGTTAGGAAACCCTTAAAGCGAACCTTACAGAAAAAACGATGTTATCTTCTCCTAGCCAACTAAATTAAGTATTTTCTCCAGCACAACGCAATTTATTTATATTATTAACCATAACTTAATTACTTTTTGAACAACGCAATCCATTTATATTTTTACTCATTACTCAATTACTTTTTTCCCTTAAAATATTATTACAGTTATTGAATTAATAGTTAGTAAACCCGCAAGCCCTCCCTGAAAGAAAAACGAACCCAAACAAACGAACCACAAGAAGAACGGGTTAGGAAACCCTTAAAGCGAACCTTACAGAAAAAACGATGTTATCTTCTCCTAGCCAACTAAATTAAGTATTTTCTCCAGCACAACGCAATTTATTTATATTATTATCCATAACTTAATTACTTTTTGAACAACGCAATCCATTTATATTTTTACTCATTACTCAATTACTTTTTTCCCTTAAAATATTATTACAGTTATTGAATTAATTGTTAGTAAACCCGCAAGCCCTCCCTGAAAGAAAAACGAACCCAAACAAACGAACCACAAGAAGAACGGGTTAGGAAACCCTTAAAGCGAACCTTACAGAAAAAACGATGTTATCTTCTCCTAGCCAACTAAATTAAGTATTTTCTCCAGCACAACGCAATTTATTTATATTATTACCCATTACTTAATTACTTTTTGAACAACGCAATCCATTTATATTTTTACTCATTACTCAATTAGTTTTTGCCCTTAAAATATTATTAGTTATTGAATTAATAGTTAGTAAACCCGCAAGCCCTCCCTGAAAGAAAAACGAACCCAAACAAACGAACCACAAGAAGACCGGGTTAGGAAACCCTTAAAGCGAACCTTACAGAAAAAACGATGTTATCTTCTCCTAGCCAACTAAATTAAGTATTTTCTCCAGCACAACGCAATTTATTTATATTATTATCCATAACTTAATTACTTTTTGAACAACGCAATCCATTTATATTTTTACTCATTACTCAATTACTTTTTTCCCTTAAAATATTATTACAGTTATTGAATTAATAGTTAGTAAACCCGCAAGCCCTCCCTGAAAGAAAAACGAACCCAAACAAACGAACCACAAGAAGACCGGGTTAGGAAACCCTTAAAGCGAACCTTACAGAAAAAACGATGTTATCTTCTCCTAGCCAACTAAATTAAGTATTTTCTCCAGCACAACGCAATTTATTTATATTATTAACCATAACTTAATTACTTTTTGAACAACGCAATCCATTTATATTTTTACTCATTACTCAATTACTTTTTTCCCTTAAAATATTATTACAGTTATTGAATTAATAGTTAGTAAACCCGCAAGCCCTCCCTGAAAGAAAAACGAACCCAAACAAACGAACCACAAGAAGAACGGGTTAGGAAACCCTTAAAGCGAACCTTACAGAAAAAACGATGTTATCTTCTCCTAGCCAACTAAATTAAGTATTTTCTCCAGCACAACGCAATTTATTTATATTATTATCCATAACTTAATTACTTTTTGAACAACGCAATCCATTTATATTTTTACTCATTACTCAATTACTTTTTTCCCTTAAAATATTATTACAGTTATTGAATTAATTGTTAGTAAACCCGCAAGCCCTCCCTGAAAGAAAAACGAACCCAAACAAACGAACCACAAGAAGAACGGGTTAGGAAACCCTTAAAGCGAACCTTACAGAAAAAACGATGTTATCTTCTCCTAGCCAACTAAATTAAGTATTTTCTCCAGCACAACGCAATTTATTTATATTATTATCCATAACTTAATTACTTTTTGAACAACGCAATCCATTTATATTTTTACTCATTACTGAATTAGTTTTTGCCCTTAAAATATTATTACAGTTATTGAATTAATAGTTAGTAAACCCGCAAGTCCTCCCTGAAAGAAAAACGAACCCAAACAAACGAACCACAAGAAGAACGGGTTAGGAAACCCTTAAAGCGAACCTTGAGAAAAAACGATGTTATCTTCTCCTAGCCAACTAAATTAAGTATTTTCTCCAGCACAACGCAATTTATTTATATTATTATCCATAACTTAATTACTTTTTGAACAACGCAATCCATTTATATTTTTACTCATTACTGAATTAGTTTTTGCCCTTAAAATATTATTACAGTTATTGAATTAATAGTTAGTAAACCCGCAAGTCCTCCCTGAAAGAAAAACGAACCCAAACAAACGAACCACAAGAAGAACGGGTTAGGAAACCCTTAAAGCGAACCTTGAGAAAAAACGATGTTATCTTCTCCTAGCCAACTAAATTAAGTATTTTCTCCAGCACAACGCAATTTATTTATATTATTATCCATAACTTAATTACTTTTTGAACAACGCAATCCATTTATATTTTTACTCATTACTGAATTAGTTTTTGCCCTTAAAATATTGTTACAATTATTGAATTAATAGTTAGTAAACCCGCAAGCCCTCCCTGAAAGAAAAACGAACCCAAACAAACGAACCACAAGAAGAACGGGTTAGGAAACCCTTAAAGCGAACCTTACAGAAAAAACGATGTTATCTTCTCCTAGCCAACTAAATTAAGTATTTTCTCCAGCACAACGCAATTTATTTATATTATTATCCATAACTTAATTACTTTTTGAACAACGCAATCCATTTATATTTTTACTCATTACTCAATTACTTTTTTCCCTTAAAATATTATTACAGTTATTGAATTAATAGTTAGTAAACCCGCAAGCCCTCCCTGAAAGAAAAACGAACCCAAACAAACGAACCACAAGAAGACCGGGTTAGGAAACCCTTAAAGCGAACCTTACAGAAAAAACGATGTTATCTTCTCCTAGCCAACTAAATTAAGTATTTTCTCCAGCACAACGCAATTTATTTATATTATTAACCATAACTTAATTACTTTTTGAACAACGCAATCCATTTATATTTTTACTCATTACTCAATTACTTTTTTCCCTTAAAATATTATTACAGTTATTGAATTAATAGTTAGTAAACCCGCAAGCCCTCCCTGAAAGAAAAACGAACCCAAACAAACGAACCACAAGAAGAACGGGTTAGGAAACCCTTAAAGCGAACCTTACAGAAAAAACGATGTTATCTTCTCCTAGCCAACTAAATTAAGTATTTTCTCCAGCACAACGCAATTTATTTATATTATTATCCATAACTTAATTACTTTTTGAACAACGCAATCCATTTATATTTTTACTCATTACTCAATTACTTTTTTCCCTTAAAATATTATTACAGTTATTGAATTAATTGTTAGTAAACCCGCAAGCCCTCCCTGAAAGAAAAACGAACCCAAACAAACGAACCACAAGAAGAACGGGTTAGGAAACCCTTAAAGCGAACCTTACAGAAAAAACGATGTTATCTTCTCCTAGCCAACTAAATTAAGTATTTTCTCCAGCACAACGCAATTTATTTATATTATTATCCATAACTTAATTACTTTTTGAACAACGCAATCCATTTATATTTTTACTCATTACTGAATTAGTTTTTGCCCTTAAAATATTATTACAGTTATTGAATTAATAGTTAGTAAACCCGCAAGTCCTCCCTGAAAGAAAAACGAACCCAAACAAACGAACCACAAGAAGAACGGGTTAGGAAACCCTTAAAGCGAACCTTGAGAAAAAACGATGTTATCTTCTCCTAGCCAACTAAATTAAGTATTTTCTCCAGCACAACGCAATTTATTTATATTATTACCCATTACTTAATTACTTTTTGAACAACGCAATCCATTTATATTTTTACTCATTACTGAATTAGTTTTTGCCCTTAAAATATTATTACAGTTATTGAATTAATAGTTAGTAAACCCGCAAGTCCTCCCTGAAAGAAAAACGAACCCAAACAAACGAACCACAAGAAGAACGGGTTAGGAAACCCTTAAAGCGAACCTTGAGAAAAAACGATGTTATCTTCTCCTAGCCAACTAAATTAAGTATTTTCTCCAGCACAACGCAATTTATTTATATTATTATCCATAACTTAATTACTTTTTGAACAACGCAATCCATTTATATTTTTACTCATTACTGAATTAGTTTTTGCCCTTAAAATATTGTTACAATTATTGAATTAATAGTTAGTAAACCCGCAAGCCCTCCCTGAAAGAAAAACGAACCCAAACAAACGAACCACAAGAAGAACGGGTTAGGAAACCCTTAAAGCGAACCTTACAGAAAAAACGATGTTATCTTCTCCTAGCCAACTAAATTAAGTATTTTCTCCAGCACAACGCAATTTATTTATATTATTATCCATAACTTAATTACTTTTTGAACAACGCAATCCATTTATATTTTTACTCATTACTCAATTACTTTTTTCCCTTAAAATATTATTACAGTTATTGAATTAATAGTTAGTAAACCCGCAAGCCCTCCCTGAAAGAAAAACGAACCCAAACAAACGAACCACAAGAAGACCGGGTTAGGAAACCCTTAAAGCGAACCTTACAGAAAAAACGATGTTATCTTCTCCTAGCCAACTAAATTAAGTATTTTCTCCAGCACAACGCAATTTATTTATATTATTAACCATAACTTAATTACTTTTTGAACAACGCAATCCATTTATATTTTTACTCATTACTCAATTACTTTTTTCCCTTAAAATATTATTACAGTTATTGAATTAATAGTTAGTAAACCCGCAAGCCCTCCCTGAAAGAAAAACGAACCCAAACAAACGAACCACAAGAAGAACGGGTTAGGAAACCCTTAAAGCGAACCTTACAGAAAAAACGATGTTATCTTCTCCTAGCCAACTAAATTAAGTATTTTCTCCAGCACAACGCAATTTATTTATATTATTATCCATAACTTAATTACTTTTTGAACAACGCAATCCATTTATATTTTTACTCATTACTGAATTAGTTTTTGCCCTTAAAATATTATTACAATTATTGAATTAATAGTTAGTAAACCCGCAAGCCCTCCCTGAAAGAAAAACGAACCCAAACAAACGAACCACAAGAAGAACGGGTTAGGAAACCCTTAAAGCGAACCTTACAGAAAAAACGATGTTATCTTCTCCTAGCCAACTAAATTAAGTATTTTCTCCAGCACAACGCAATTTATTTATATTATTATCCATAACTTAATTACTTTTTGAACAACGCAATCCATTTATATTTTTACTCATTACTCAATTACTTTTTTCCCTTAAAATATTATTACAGTTATTGCATTAATAGTTAGTAAACCCGCAAGCCCTCCCTGAAAGAAAAACGAACCCAAACAAACGAACCACAAGAAGACCGGGTTAGGAAACCCTTAAAGCGAACCTTACAGAAAAAACGATGTTATCTTCTCCTAGCCAACTAAATTAAGTATTTTCTCCAGCACAACGCAATTTATTTATATTATTACCCATTACTTAATTACTTTTTGAACAACGCAATCCATTTATATTTTTACTCATTACTCAATTAGTTTTTGCCCTTAAAATATTATTAGTTATTGAATTAATAGTTAGTAAACCCGCAAGCCCTCCCTGAAAGAAAAACGAACCCAAACAAACGAACCACAAGAAGACCGGGTTAGGAAACCCTTAAAGCGAACCTTACAGAAAAAACGATGTTATCTTCTCCTAGCCAACTAAATTAAGTATTTTCTCCAGCACAACGCAATTTATTTATATTATTATCCATAACTTAATTACTTTTTGAACAACGCAATCCATTTATATTTTTACTCATTACTGAATTAGTTTTTGCCCTTAAAATATTATTACAGTTATTGAATTAATAGTTAGTAAACCCGCAAGTCCTCCCTGAAAGAAAAACGAACCCAAACAAACGAACCACAAGAAGAACGGGTTAGGAAACCCTTAAAGCGAACCTTGAGAAAAAACGATGTTATCTTCTCCTAGCCAACTAAATTAAGTATTTTCTCCAGCACAACGCAATTTATTTATATTATTATCCATAACTTAATTACTTTTTGAACAACGCAATCCATTTATATTTTTACTCATTACTGAATTAGTTTTTGCCCTTAAAATATTGTTACAATTATTGAATTAATAGTTAGTAAACCCGCAAGCCCTCCCTGAAAGAAAAACGAACCCAAACAAACGAACCACAAGAAGAACGGGTTAGGAAACCCTTAAAGCGAACCTTACAGAAAAAACGATGTTATCTTCTCCTAGCCAACTAAATTAAGTATTTTCTCCAGCACAACGCAATTTATTTATATTATTATCCATAACTTAATTACTTTTTGAACAACGCAATCCATTTATATTTTTACTCATTACTCAATTACTTTTTTCCCTTAAAATATTATTACAGTTATTGAATTAATAGTTAGTAAACCCGCAAGCCCTCCCTGAAAGAAAAACGAACCCAAACAAACGAACCACAAGAAGACCGGGTTAGGAAACCCTTAAAGCGAACCTTACAGAAAAAACGATGTTATCTTCTCCTAGCCAACTAAATTAAGTATTTTCTCCAGCACAACGCAATTTATTTATATTATTAACCATAACTTAATTACTTTTTGAACAACGCAATCCATTTATATTTTTACTCATTACTCAATTACTTTTTTCCCTTAAAATATTATTACAGTTATTGAATTAATAGTTAGTAAACCCGCAAGCCCTCCCTGAAAGAAAAACGAACCCAAACAAACGAACCACAAGAAGAACGGGTTAGGAAACCCTTAAAGCGAACCTTACAGAAAAAACGATGTTATCTTCTCCTAGCCAACTAAATTAAGTATTTTCTCCAGCACAACGCAATTTATTTATATTATTATCCATAACTTAATTACTTTTTGAACAACGCAATCCATTTATATTTTTACTCATTACTGAATTAGTTTTTGCCCTTAAAATATTATTACAATTATTGAATTAATAGTTAGTAAACCCGCAAGCCCTCCCTGAAAGAAAAACGAACCCAAACAAACGAACCACAAGAAGAACGGGTTAGGAAACCCTTAAAGCGAACCTTACAGAAAAAACGATGTTATCTTCTCCTAGCCAACTAAATTAAGTATTTTCTCCAGCACAACGCAATTTATTTATATTATTATCCATAACTTAATTACTTTTTGAACAACGCAATCCATTTATATTTTTACTCATTACTCAATTACTTTTTTCCCTTAAAATATTATTACAGTTATTGAATTAATAGTTAGTAAACCCGCAAGCCCTCCCTGAAAGAAAAACGAACCCAAACAAACGAACCACAAGAAGACCGGGTTAGGAAACCCTTAAAGCGAACCTTACAGAAAAAACGATGTTATCTTCTCCTAGCCAACTAAATTAAGTATTTTCTCCAGCACAACGCAATTTATTTATATTATTACCCATTACTTAATTACTTTTTGAACAACGCAATCCATTTATATTTTTACTCATTACTCAATTAGTTTTTGCCCTTAAAATATTATTAGTTATTGAATTAATAGTTAGTAAACCCGCAAGCCCTCCCTGAAAGAAAAACGAACCCAAACAAACGAACCACAAGAAGACCGGGTTAGGAAACCCTTAAAGCGAACCTTACAGAAAAAACGATGTTATCTTCTCCTAGCCAACTAAATTAAGTATTTTCTCCAGCACAACGCAATTTATTTATATTATTATCCATAACTTAATTACTTTTTGAACAACGCAATCCATTTATATTTTTACTCATTACTGAATTAGTTTTTGCCCTTAAAATATTATTACAGTTATTGAATTAATAGTTAGTAAACCCGCAAGCCCTCCCTGAAAGAAAAACGAACCCAAACAAACGAACCACAAGAAGACCGGGTTAGGAAACCCTTAAAGCGAACCTTACAGAAAAAACGATGTTATCTTCTCCTAGCCAACTAAATTAAGTATTTTCTCCAGCACAACGCAATTTATTTATATTATTATCCATAACTTAATTACTTTTTGAACAACGCGATCCATTTATATTTTTACTCATTACTCAATTACTTTTTTCCCCTAAAATATTATTACTGTTATTGAATTAATAGTTAGTAAACCCGCAAGCCCTCCCTGAAAGAAAAACGAACCCAAACAAACGAACCACAAGAAGACCGGGTTAGGAAACCCTTAAAGCGAACCTTACAGAAAAAACGATGTTATCTTCTCCTAGCCAACTAAATTAAGTATTTTCTCCAGCACAACGCAATTTATTTATATTATTATCCATAACTTAATTACTTTTTGAACAACGCAATCCATTTATATTTTTACTCATTACTGAATTAGTTTTTGCCCTTAAAATATTATTACAGTTATTGAATTAATAGTTAGTAAACCCGCAAGTCCTCCCTGAAAGAAAAACGAACCCAAACAAACGAACCACAAGAAGAACGGGTTAGGAAACCCTTAAAGCGAACCTTACAGAAAAAACGATGTTATCTTCTCCTAGCCAACTAAATTAAGTATTTTCTCCAGCACAACGCAATTTATTTATATTATTATCCATAACTTAATTACTTTTTGAACAACGCAATCCATTTATATTTTTACTCATTACTGAATTAGTTTTTGCCCTTAAAATATTATTACAGTTATTGAATTAATAGTTAGTAAACCCGCAAGCCCTCCCTGAAAGAAAAACGAACCCAAACAAACGAACCACAAGAAGAACGGGTTAGGAAACCCTTAAAGCGAACCTTACAGAAAAAACGATGTTATCTTCTCCTTGCCAACTAAATTAAGTATTTTCTCCAGCACAACGCAATTTATTTATATTATTATCCATAACTTAATTACTTTTTGAACAACGCAATCCATTTATATTTTTACTCATTACTGAATTAGTTTTTGCCCTTAAAATATTATTACAGTTATTGAATTAATAGTTAGTAAACCCGCAAGCCCTCCCTGAAAGAAAAACGAACCCAAACAAACGAACCACAAGAAGACCGGGTTAGGAAACCCTTAAAGCGAACCTTACAGAAAAAACGATATTATCTTCTCCTAGCCAACTAAATTAAGTATTTTCTCCAGCACAACGCAATTTTATTTATATTATTACCCATTACTTAATTACTTTTTGAACAACGCAATCCATTTATATTTTTACTCATTACTCAATTAGTTTTTGCCCTTAAAATATTATTACAGTTATTTAATTAATAGTTAGTAAACCCGCAAGTCCTCCCTGAAAGAAAAACGAACCCAAACAAACGAACCACAAGAAGAACGGGTTAGGAAACCCTTAAAGCGAACCTTACAGAAAAAACGATGTTATCTTCTCCTAGCCAACTAAATTAAGTATTTTCTCCAGCACAACGCAATTTATTTATATTATTATCCATAACTTAATTACTTTTTGAACAACGCAATCCATTTATATTTTTACTCATTACTCAATTACTTTTTGCCCTTAAAATATTATTACTGTTATTGAATTAATAGTTAGTAAACCCGCAAGCCCTCCCTGAAAGAAAAACGAACCCAAACAAACGAACCACAAGAAGACCGGGTTAGGAAACCCTTAAAGCGAACCTTACAGAAAAAACGATGTTATCTTCTCCTAGCCATCTAAATTAAGTATATTCTCCAGCACAACGCAATTTATTTATATTATTATCCATAACTTAATTACTTTTTGAACAACGCAATCCATTTATATTTTTACTCATTACTGAATTAGTTTTTGCCCTTAAAATATTATTACAGTTATTGAATTAATAGTTAGTAAACCCGCAAGTCCTCCCTGAAAGAAAAACGAACCCAAACAAACGAACCACAAGAAGAACGGGTTAGGAAACCCTTAAAGCGAACCTTACAGAAAAAACGATGTTATCTTCTCCTAGCCAACTAAATTAAGTATTTTCTCCAGCACAACGCAATTTATTTATATTATTATCCATAACTTAATTACTTTTTGAACAACGCAATCCATTTATATTTTTACTCATTACTGAATTAGTTTTTGCCCTTAAAATATTATTACAGTTATTGAATTAATAGTTAGTAAACCCGCAAGCCCTCCCTGAAAGAAAAACGAACCCAAACAAACGAACCACAAGAAGACCGGGTTAGGAAACCCTTAAAGCGAACCTTACAGAAAAAACCATGGTGTCGTTTCCTAGCACCGTTATTATCGCGAGCATCATTCCATGTACCTCATCGGTGTACAGGAACCTCCCATCTGCTCAGTCAGATGTAAAATGTAACACTCTTTTAAATTGATATGTATTAAATGATATTATTGTATGTTTGAACTACTGGGTAATAATAAAACTTATTATTATTCCGCTTTTAAAACGCACTACCTCAGCATTGCTGGGTATTTTTTGACCTGCTTCACTGTCTGGTGTGAAGCTAGGCGCGGACGAAAGCCCAGATAGTCCGGACAACCACCCAGATAGTAAACCCTTAAAGCAAGTCTGAAAGAAAAATTGTTAGTAAATATTTCACATTACCGATGTACTTACACAAGATTTTGTTAATCCGATACATTATTCCTGAAAAGAAAACATAAATACACCATACCACTCCAGAAAGCCGTTGTACGAAACCGTTTGGTTACTGGTTAATTCTGACCTGGAAATTGTAACAAGAACGAATTTGGTTTCTTACAAACCAACTTCGTTTTTATTATTTTGTTAATCCGATGTGTCACCAAGTTCCTCTGAAGATGATTCCTGAACCAGAAGACATCTAAAGCCCTTGTGAAACTTCATCCTGAGCTGAAAGTTAAGTACAGTCGATCTTTCATCTGAAACATAAAAAGATTATTCAAAATATCTAAACTAGAGGCTTATCCTAACATGGGGAACCGCGTACAACTCCGATCCGGATCGAAGAGGTGTGTGTTTGTGTTTATAATTATTTACCAACACATCAGATGTTTAAATAACAAAAACGAATTTGGTTTCATACAAACCAACTTCGTTTTTATTATTTTGTTAATCCGATGTGTCACCAAGTTCCTCTGAAGATGATTCCTGAACCAGAAGAGTTCTGAAGCCCTTGTTAAACTTCATCCTGAGCTGAAAGTTAAGTACAGTCGATCTTTCATCTGAAACATAAAAAGATTATTCAAAATATCTAAACTAGAGGCTTATCCTAACATGGGGAACCGCGTACAACTCCGATCCGGATCGAAGAGGTGTGTGTTTGTGTTTATAATTATTTACCAACACATCAGATGTTTAAATAACAAAAACGAATTTGGTTTCTTACAAACCAACTTCGTTTTTATTATTTTGTTAATCCGATGTGTCACCAAGTTCCTCTGAAGATGATTCCTGAACCAGAAGAGTTCTGAAGCCCTTGTGAAACTTCATCCTGAGCTGAAAGTTAAGTACAGTCGATCTTTCATCTGAAACATAAAAAGATTATTCAAAATATCTAAACTAGAGGCTTATCCTAACATGGGGAACCGCGTACAACTCCGATCCGGATCGAAGAGGTGTGTGTTTGTGTTTATAATTATTTACCAACACATCAGATGTTTAAATAACAAAAACGAATTTGGTTTCTAACAAACCAACTTCGTTTTTATTATTTTGTTAATCCGATGTGTCACCAAGTTCCTCTGAAGATGATTCCTGAACCAGAAGAGTTCTGAAGCCCTTGTTAAACTTCATCCTGAGCTGAAAGTTAAGTACAGTCGATCTTTCATCTGAAACATAAAAAGATTATTCAAAATATCTAAACTAGAGGCTTATCCTAACATGGGGAACCGCGTACAACTCCGATCCGGATCGAAGAGGTGTGTGTTTGTGTTTATAATTATTTACCAACACATCAGATGTTTAAATAACAAAAACGAATTTGGTTTCTTACAAACCAACTTCGTTTTTATTATTTTGTTAATCCGATGTGTCACCAAGTTCCTCTGAAGATGATTCCTGAACCAGAAGAGTTCTGAAGCCCTTGTGAAACTTCATCCTGAGCTGAAAGTTAAGTACAGTCGATCTTTCATCTGAAACATAAAAAGATTATTCAAAATATCTAAACTAGAGGCTTATCCTAACATGGGGAACCGCGTACAACTCCGATCCGGATCGAAGAGGTGTGTGTTTGTGTTTATAATTATTTACCAACACATCAGATGTTTAAATAACAAAAACGAATTTGGTTTCTTACAAACCAACTTCGTTTTTATTATTTTGTTAATCCGATGTGTCACCAAGTTCCTCTGAAGATGATTCCTGAACCAGAAGAGTTCTGAAGCCCTTGTTAAACTTCATCCTGAGCTGAAAGTTAAGTACAGTCGATCTTTCATCTGAAACATAAAAAGATTATTCAAAATATCTAAACTAGAGGCTTATCCTAACATGGGGAACCGCGTACAACTCCGATCCGGATCGAAGAGGTGTGTGTTTGTGTTTATAATTATTTACCAACACATCAGATGTTTAAATAACAAAAACGAATTTGGTTTCTTACAAACCAACTTCGTTTTTATTATTTTGTTAATCCGATGTGTCACCAAGTTCCTCTGAAGATGATTCCTGAACCAGAAGAGTTCTGAAGCCCTTGTTAAACTTCATCCTGAGCTGAAAGTTAAGTACAGTCGATCTTTCATCTGAAACATAAAAAGATTATTCAAAATATCTAAACTAGAGGCTTATCCTAACATGGGGAACCGCGTACAACTCCGATCCGGATCGAAGAGGTGTGTGTTTGTGTTTATAATTATTTACCAACACATCAGATGTTTAAATAACAAAAACGAATTTGGTTTCTTACAAACCAACTTCGTTTTTATTATTTTGTTAATCCGATGTGTCACCAAGTTCCTCTGAAGATGATTCCTGAACCAGAAGAGTTCTGAAGCCCTTGTGAAACTTCATCCTGAGCTGAAAGTTAAGTACAGTCGATCTTTCATCTGAAACATAAAAAGATTATTCAAAATATCTAAACTAGAGGCTTATCCTAACATGGGGAACCGCGTACAACTCCGATCCGGATCGAAGAGGTGTGTGTTTGTGTTTATAATTATTTACCAACACATCAGATGTTTAAATAACAAAAACGAATTTGGTTTCTTACAAACCAACTTCGTTTTTATTATTTTGTTAATCCGATGTGTCACCAAGTTCCTCTGAAGATGATTCCTGAACCAGAAGAGTTCTGAAGCCCTTGTGAAACTTCATCCTGAGCTGAAAGTTAAGTACAGTCGATCTTTCATCTGAAACATAAAAAGATTATTCAAAATATCTAAACTAGAGGCTTATCCTAACATGGGGAACCGCGTACAACTCCGATCCGGATCGAAGAGGTGTGTGTTTGTGTTTATAATTATTTACCAACACATCAGATGTTTAAATAACAAAAACGAATTTGGTTTCTTACAAACCAACTTCGTTTTTATTATTTTGTTAATCCGATGTGTCACCAAGTTCCTCTGAAGATGATTCCTGAACCAGAAGAGTTCTGAAGCCCTTGTTAAACTTCATCCTGAGCTGAAAGTTAAGTACAGTCGATCTTTCATCTGAAACATAAAAAGATTATTCAAAATATCTAAACTAGAGGCTTATCCTAACATGGGGAACCGCGTACAACTCCGATCCGGATCGAAGAGGTGTGTGTTTGTGTTTATAATTATTTACCAACACATCAGATGTTTAAATAACAAAAACGAATTTGGTTTCTTACAAACCAACTTCGTTTTTATTATTTTGTTAATCCGATGTGTCACCAAGTTCCTCTGAAGATGATTCCTGAACCAGAAGAGTTCTGAAGCCCTTGTTAAACTTCATCCTGAGCTGAAAGTTAAGTACAGTCGATCTTTCATCTGAAACATAAAAAGATTATTCAAAATATCTAAACTAGAGGCTTATCCTAACATGGGGAACCGCGTACAACTCCGATCCGGATCGAAGAGGTGTGTGTTTGTGTTTATAATTATTTACCAACACATCAGATGTTTAAATAACAAAAACGAATTTGGTTTCTTACAAACCAACTTCGTTTTTATTATTTTGTTAATCCGATGTGTCACCAAGTTCCTCTGAAGATGATTCCTGAACCAGAAGACATCTAAAGCCCTTGTGAAACTTCATCCTGAGCTGAAAGTTAAGTACAGTCGATCTTTCATCTGAAACATAAAAAGATTATTCAAAATATCTAAACTAGAGGCTTATCCTAACATGGGGAACCGCGTACAACTCCGATCCGGATCGAAGAGGTGTGTGTTTGTGTTTATAATTATTTACCAACACATCAGATGTTTAAATAACAAAAACGAATTTGGTTTCTTACAAACCAACTTCGTTTTTATTATTTTGTTAATCCGATGTGTCACCAAGTTCCTCTGAAGATGATTCCTGAACCAGAAGAGTTCTGAAGCCCTTGTGAAACTTCATCCTGAGCTGAAAGTTAAGTACAGTCGATCTTTCATCTGAAACATAAAAAGATTATTCAAAATATCTAAACTAGAGGCTTATCCTAACATGGGGAACCGCGTACAACTCCGATCCGGATCGAAGAGGTGTGTGTTTGTGTTTATAATTATTTACCAACACATCAGATGTTTAAATAACAAAAACGAATTTGGTTTCTAACAAACCAACTTCGTTTTTATTATTTTGTTAATCCGATGTGTCACCAAGTTCCTCTGAAGATGATTCCTGAACCAGAAGAGTTCTGAAGCCCTTGTTAAACTTCATCCTGAGCTGAAAGTTAAGTACAGTCGATCTTTCATCTGAAACATAAAAAGATTATTCAAAATATCTAAACTAGAGGCTTATCCTAACATGGGGAACCGCGTACAACTCCGATCCGGATCGAAGAGGTGTGTGTTTGTGTTTATAATTATTTACCAACACATCAGATGTTTAAATAACAAAAACGAATTTGGTTTCTAACAAACCAACTTCGTTTTTATTATTTTGTTAATCCGATGTGTCACCAAGTTCCTCTGAAGATGATTCCTGAACCAGAAGAGTTCTGAAGCCCTTGTTAAACTTCATCCTGAGCTGAAAGTTAAGTACAGTCGATCTTTCATCTGAAACATAAAAAGATTATTCAAAATATCTAAACTAGAGGCTTATCCTAACATGGGGAACCGCGTACAACTCCGATCCGGATCGAAGAGGTGTGTGTTTGTGTTTATAATTATTTACCAACACATCAGATGTTTAAATAACAAAAACGAATTTGGTTTCTTACAAACCAACTTCGTTTTTATTATTTTGTTAATCCGATGTGTCACCAAGTTCCTCTGAAGATGATTCCTGAACCAGAAGAGTTCTGAAGCCCTTGTGAAACTTCATCCTGAGCTGAAAGTTAAGTACAGTCGATCTTTCATCTGAAACATAAAAAGATTATTCAAAATATCTAAACTAGAGGCTTATCCTAACATGGGGAACCGCGTACAACTCCGATCCGGATCGAAGAGGTGTGTGTTTGTGTTTATAATTATTTACCAACACATCAGATGTTTAAATAACAAAAACGAATTTGGTTTCTTACAAACCAACTTCGTTTTTATTATTTTGTTAATCCGATGTGTCACCAAGTTCCTCTGAAGATGATTCCTGAACCAGAAGAGTTCTGAAGCCCTTGTGAAACTTCATCCTGAGCTGAAAGTTAAGTACAGTCGATCTTTCATCTGAAACATAAAAAGATTATTCAAAATATCTAAACTAGAGGCTTATCCTAACATGGGGAACCGCGTACAACTCCGATCCGGATCGAAGAGGTGTGTGTTTGTGTTTATAATTATTTACCAACACATCAGATGTTTAAATAACAAAAACGAATTTGGTTTCTAACAAACCAACTTCGTTTTTATTATTTTGTTAATCCGATGTGTCACCAAGTTCCTCTGAAGATGATTCCTGAACCAGAAGAGTTCTGAAGCCCTTGTTAAACTTCATCCTGAGCTGAAAGTTAAGTACAGTCGATCTTTCATCTGAAACATAAAAAGATTATTCAAAATATCTAAACTAGAGGCTTATCCTAACATGGGGAACCGCGTACAACTCCGATCCGGATCGAAGAGGTGTGTGTTTGTGTTTATAATTATTTACCAACACATCAGATGTTTAAATAACAAAAACGAATTTGGTTTCTTACAAACCAACTTCGTTTTTATTATTTTGTTAATCCGATGTGTCACCAAGTTCCTCTGAAGATGATTCCTGAACCAGAAGAGTTCTGAAGCCCTTGTGAAACTTCATCCTGAGCTGAAAGTTAAGTACAGTCGATCTTTCATCTGAAACATAAAAAGATTATTCAAAATATCTAAACTAGAGGCTTATCCTAACATGGGGAACCGCGTACAACTCCGATCCGGATCGAAGAGGTGTGTGTTTGTGTTTATAATTATTTACCAACACATCAGATGTTTAAATAACAAAAACGAATTTGGTTTCTAACAAACCAACTTCGTTTTTATTATTTTGTTAATCCGATGTGTCACCAAGTTCCTCTGAAGATGATTCCTGAACCAGAAGAGTTCTGAAGCCCTTGTTAAACTTCATCCTGAGCTGAAAGTTAAGTACAGTCGATCTTTCATCTGAAACATAAAAAGATTATTCAAAATATCTAAACTAGAGGCTTATCCTAACATGGGGAACCGCGTACAACTCCGATCCGGATCGAAGAGGTGTGTGTTTGTGTTTATAATTATTTACCAACACATCAGATGTTTAAATAACAAAAACGAATTTGGTTTCTAACAAACCAACTTCGTTTTTATTATTTTGTTAATCCGATGTGTCACCAAGTTCCTCTGAAGATGATTCCTGAACCAGAAGAGTTCTGAAGCCCTTGTTAAACTTCATCCTGAGCTGAAAGTTAAGTACAGTCGATCTTTCATCTGAAACATAAAAAGATTATTCAAAATATCTAAACTAGAGGCTTATCCTAACATGGGGAACCGCGTACAACTCCGATCCGGATCGAAGAGGTGTGTGTTTGTGTTTATAATTATTTACCAACACATCAGATGTTTAAATAACAAAAACGAATTTGGTTTCTTACAAACCAACTTCGTTTTTATTATTTTGTTAATCCGATGTGTCACCAAGTTCCTCTGAAGATGATTCCTGAACCAGAAGAGTTCTGAAGCCCTTGTGAAACTTCATCCTGAGCTGAAAGTTAAGTACAGTCGATCTTTCATCTGAAACATAAAAAGATTATTCAAAATATCTAAACTAGAGGCTTATCCTAACATGGGGAACCGCGTACAACTCCGATCCGGATCGAAGAGGTGTGTGTTTGTGTTTATAATTATTTACCAACACATCAGATGTTTAAATAACAAAAACGAATTTGGTTTCTAACAAACCAACTTCGTTTTTATTATTTTGTTAATCCGATGTGTCACCAAGTTCCTCTGAAGATGATTCCTGAACCAGAAGAGTTCTGAAGCCCTTGTTAAACTTCATCCTGAGCTGAAAGTTAAGTACAGTCGATCTTTCATCTGAAACATAAAAAGATTATTCAAAATATCTAAACTAGAGGCTTATCCTAACATGGGGAACCGCGTACAACTCCGATCCGGATCGAAGAGGTGTGTGTTTGTGTTTATAATTATTTACCAACACATCAGATGTTTAAATAACAAAAACGAATTTGGTTCCTAACAAACCAACTTCGTTTTTATTATTTTGTTAATCCGATGTGTCACCAAGTTCCTCTGAAGATGATTCCTGAACCAGAAGACATCTAAAGCCCTTGTGAAACTTCATCCTGAGCTGAAAGTTAAGTACAGTCGATCTTTCATCTGAAACATAAAAAGATTATTCAAAATATCTAAACTAGAGGCTTATCCTAACATGGGGAACCGCGTACAACTCCGATCCGGATCGAAGAGGTGTGTGTTTGTGTTTATAATTATTTACCAACACATCAGATGTTTAAATAACAAAAACGAATTTGGTTTCTTACAAACCAACTTCGTTTTTATTATTTTGTTAATCCGATGTGTCACCAAGTTCCTCTGAAGATGATTCCTGAACCAGAAGACATCTAAAGCCCTTGTGAAACTTCATCCTGAGCTGAAAGTTAAGTACAGTCGATCTTTCATCTGAAACATAAAAAGATTATTCAAAATATCTAAACTAGAGGCTTATCCTAACATGGGGAACCGCGTACAACTCCGATCCGGATCGAAGAGGTGTGTGTTTGTGTTTATAATTATTTACCAACACATCAGATGTTTAAATAACAAAAACGAATTTGGTTTCTAACAAACCAACTTCGTTTTTATTATTTTGTTAATCCGATGTGTCACCAAGTTCCTCTGAAGATGATTCCTGAACCAGAAGACATCTAAAGCCATTGTGAAACTTCATCCTGAGCTGAAAGTTAAGTACAGTCGATCTTTCATCTGAAACATAAAAAGATTATTCAAAATATCTAAACTAGAGGCTTATCCTAACATGGGGAACCGCGTACAACTCCGATCCGGATCGAAGAGGTGTGTGTTTGTGTTTATAATTATTTACCAACACATCAGATGTTTAAATAACAAAAACGAATTTGGTTTCTTACAAACCAACTTCGTTTTTATTATTTTGTTAATCCGATGTGTCACCAAGTTCCTCTGAAGATGATTCCTGAACCAGAAGAGTTCTGAAGCCCTTGTGAAACTTCATCCTGAGCTGAAAGTTAAGTACAGTCGATCTTTCATCTGAAACATAAAAAGATTATTCAAAATATCTAAACTAGAGGCTTATCCTAACATGGGGAACCGCGTACAACTCCGATCCGGATCGAAGAGGTGTGTGTTTGTGTTTATAATTATTTACCAACACATCAGATGTTTAAATAACAAAAACGAATTTGGTTTCTTACAAACCAACTTCGTTTTTATTATTTTGTTAATCCGATGTGTCACCAAGTTCCTCTGAAGATGATTCCTGAACCAGAAGACATCTAAAGCCCTTGTGAAACTTCATCCTGAGCTGAAAGTTAAGTACAGTCGATCTTTCATCTGAAACATAAAAAGATTATTCAAAATATCTAAACTAGAGGCTTATCCTAACATGGGGAACCGCGTACAACTCCGATCCGGATCGAAGAGGTGTGTGTTTGTGTTTATAATTATTTACCAACACATCAGATGTTTAAATAACAAAAACGAATTTGGTTTCTAACAAACCAACTTCGTTTTTATTATTTTGTTAATCCGATGTGTCACCAAGTTCCTCTGAAGATGATTCCTGAACCAGAAGACATCTAAAGCCCTTGTGAAACTTCATCCTGAGCTGAAAGTTAAGTACAGTCGATCTTTCATCTGAAACATAAAAAGATTATTCAAAATATCTAAACTAGAGGCTTATCCTAACATGGGGAACCGCGTACAACTCCGATCCGGATCGAAGAGGTGTGTGTTTGTGTTTATAATTATTTACCAACACATCAGATGTTTAAATAACAAAAACGAATTTGGTTTCTTACAAACCAACTTCGTTTTTATTATTTTGTTAATCCGATGTGTCACCAAGTTCCTCTGAAGATGATTCCTGAACCAGAAGAGTTCTGAAGCCCTTGTGAAACTTCATCCTGAGCTGAAAGTTAAGTACAGTCGATCTTTCATCTGAAACATAAAAAGATTATTCAAAATATCTAAACTAGAGGCTTATCCTAACATGGGGAACCGCGTACAACTCCGATCCGGATCGAAGAGGTGTGTGTTTGTGTTTATAATTATTTACCAACACATCAGATGTTTAAATAACAAAAACGAATTTGGTTTCTAACAAACCAACTTCGTTTTTATTATTTTGTTAATCCGATGTGTCACCAAGTTCCTCTGAAGATGATTCCTGAACCAGAAGAGTTCTGAAGCCCTTGTTAAACTTCATCCTGAGCTGAAAGTTAAGTACAGTCGATCTTTCATCTGAAACATAAAAAGATTATTCAAAATATCTAAACTAGAGGCTTATCCTAACATGGGGAACCGCGTACAACTCCGATCCGGATCGAAGAGGTGTGTGTTTGTGTTTATAATTATTTACCAACACATCAGATGTTTAAATAACAAAAACGAATTTGGTTTCTAACAAACCAACTTCGTTTTTATTATTTTGTTAATCCGATGTGTCACCAAGTTCCTCTGAAGATGATTCCTGAACCAGAAGAGTTCTGAAGCCCTTGTGAAACTTCATCCTGAGCTGAAAGTTAAGTACAGTCGATCTTTCATCTGAAACATAAAAAGATTATTCAAAATATCTAAACTAGAGGCTTATCCTAACATGGGGAACCGCGTACAACTCCGATCCGGATCGAAGAGGTGTGTGTTTGTGTTTATAATTATTTACCAACACATCAGATGTTTAAATAACAAAAACGAATTTGGTTTCTTACAAACCAACTTCGTTTTTATTATTTTGTTAATCCGATGTGTCACCAAGTTCCTCTGAAGATGATTCCTGAACCAGAAGAGTTCTGAAGCCCTTGTGAAACTTCATCCTGAGCTGAAAGTTAAGTACAGTCGATCTTTCATCTGAAACATAAAAAGATTATTCAAAATATCTAAACTAGAGGCTTATCCTAACATGGGGAACCGCGTACAACTCCGATCCGGATCGAAGAGGTGTGTGTTTGTGTTTATAATTATTTACCAACACATCAGATGTTTAAATAACAAAAACGAATTTGGTTTCTAACAAACCAACTTCGTTTTTATTATTTTGTTAATCCGATGTGTCACCAAGTTCCTCTGAAGATGATTCCTGAACCAGAAAAGTTCTGAAGCCCTTGTTAAACTTCATCCTGAGCTGAAAGTTAAGTACAGTCGATCTTTCATCTGAAACATAAAAAGATTATTCAAAATATCTAAACTAGAGGCTTATCCTAACATGGGGAACCGCGTACAACTCCGATCCGGATCGAAGAGGTGTGTGTTTGTGTTTATAATTATTTACCAACACATCAGATGTTTAAATAACAAAAACGAATTTGGTTTCTAACAAACCAACTTCGTTTTTATTATTTTGTTAATCCGATGTGTCACCAAGTTCCTCTGAAGATGATTCCTGAACCAGAAGAGTTCTGAAGCCCTTGTTAAACTTCATCCTGAGCTGAAAGTTAAGTACAGTCGATCTTTCATCTGAAACATAAAAAGATTATTCAAAATATCTAAACTAGAGGCTTATCCTAACATGGGGAACCGCGTACAACTCCGATCCGGATCGAAGAGGTGTGTGTTTGTGTTTATAATTATTTACCAACACATCAGATGTTTAAATAACAAAAACGAATTTGGTTTCTTACAAACCAACTTCGTTTTTATTATTTTGTTAATCCGATGTGTCACCAAGTTCCTCTGAAGATGATTCCTGAACCAGAAGACATCTAAAGCCCTTGTGAAACTTCATCCTGAGCTGAAAGTTAAGTACAGTCGATCTTTCATCTGAAACATAAAAAGATTATTCAAAATATCTAAACTAGAGGCTTATCCTAACATGGGGAACCGCGTACAACTCCGATCCGGATCGAAGAGGTGTGTGTTTGTGTTTATAATTATTTACCAACACATCAGATGTTTAAATAACAAAAACGAATTTGGTTTCTTACAAACCAACTTCGTTTTTATTATTTTGTTAATCCGATGTGTCACCAAGTTCCTCTGAAGATGATTCCTGAACCAGAAGAGTTCTGAAGCCCTTGTGAAACTTCATCCTGAGCTGAAAGTTAAGTACAGTCGATCTTTCATCTGAAACATAAAAAGATTATTCAAAATATCTAAACTAGAGGCTTATCCTAACATGGGGAACCGCGTACAACTCCGATCCGGATCGAAGAGGTGTGTGTTTGTGTTTATAATTATTTACCAACACATCAGATGTTTAAATAACAAAAACGAATTTGGTTTCTAACAAACCAACTTCGTTTTTATTATTTTGTTAATCCGATGTGTCACCAAGTTCCTCTGAAGATGATTCCTGAACCAGAAGAGTTCTGAAGCCCTTGTTAAACTTCATCCTGAGCTGAAAGTTAAGTACAGTCGATCTTTCATCTGAAACATAAAAAGATTATTCAAAATATCTAAACTAGAGGCTTATCCTAACATGGGGAACCGCGTACAACTCCGATCCGGATCGAAGAGGTGTGTGTTTGTGTTTATAATTATTTACCAACACATCAGATGTTTAAATAACAAAAACGAATTTGGTTTCTAACAAACCAACTTCGTTTTTATTATTTTGTTAATCCGATGTGTCACCAAGTTCCTCTGAAGATGATTCCTGAACCAGAAGACATCTAAAGCCCTTGTGAAACTTCATCCTGAGCTGAAAGTTAAGTACAGTCGATCTTTCATCTGAAACATAAAAAGATTATTCAAAATATCTAAACTAGAGGCTTATCCTAACATGGGGAACCGCGTACAACTCCGATCCGGATCGAAGAGGTGTGTGTTTGTGTTTATAATTATTTACCAACACATCAGATGTTTAAATAACAAAAACGAATTTGGTTTCTTACAAACCAACTTCGTTTTTATTATTTTGTTAATCCGATGTGTCACCAAGTTCCTCTGAAGATGATTCCTGAACCAGAAGACATCTAAAGCCCTTGTGAAACTTCATCCTGAGCTGAAAGTTAAGTACAGTCGATCTTTCATCTGAAACATAAAAAGATTATTCAAAATATCTAAACTAGAGGCTTATCCTAACATGGGGAACCGCGTACAACTCCGATCCGGATCGAAGAGGTGTGTGTTTGTGTTTATAATTATTTACCAACACATCAGATGTTTAAATAACAAAAACGAATTTGGTTTCTTACAAACCAACTTCGTTTTTATTATTTTGTTAATCCGATGTGTCACCAAGTTCCTCTGAAGATGATTCCTGAACCAGAAGACATCTAAAGCCCTTGTGAAACTTCATCCTGAGCTGAAAGTTAAGTACAGTCGATCTTTCATCTGAAACATAAAAAGATTATTCAAAATATCTAAACTAGAGGCTTATCCTAACATGGGGAACCGCGTACAACTCCGATCCGGATCGAAGAGGTGTGTGTTTGTGTTTATAATTATTTACCAACACATCAGATGTTTAAATAACAAAAACGAATTTGGTTTCTTACAAACCAACTTCGTTTTTATTATTTTGTTAATCCGATGTGTCACCAAGTTCCTCTGAAGATGATTCCTGAACCAGAAGAGTTCTGAAGCCCTTGTGAAACTTCATCCTGAGCTGAAAGTTAAGTACAGTCGATCTTTCATCTGAAACATAAAAAGATTATTCAAAATATCTAAACTAGAGGCTTATCCTAACATGGGGAACCGCGTACAACTCCGATCCGGATCGAAGAGGTGTGTGTTTGTGTTTATAATTATTTACCAACACATCAGATGTTTAAATAACAAAAACGAATTTGGTTTCTAACAAACCAACTTCGTTTTTATTATTTTGTTAATCCGATGTGTCACCAAGTTCCTCTGAAGATGATTCCTGAACCAGAAGAGTTCTGAAGCCCTTGTTAAACTTCATCCTGAGCTGAAAGTTAAGTACAGTCGATCTTTCATCTGAAACATAAAAAGATTATTCAAAATATCTAAACTAGAGGCTTATCCTAACATGGGGAACCGCGTACAACTCCGATCCGGATCGAAGAGGTGTGTGTTTGTGTTTATAATTATTTACCAACACATCAGATGTTTAAATAACAAAAACGAATTTGGTTTCTAACAAACCAACTTCGTTTTTATTATTTTGTTAATCCGATGTGTCACCAAGTTCCTCTGAAGATGATTCCTGAACCAGAAGAGTTCTGAAGCCCTTGTTAAACTTCATCCTGAGCTGAAAGTTAAGTACAGTCGATCTTTCATCTGAAACATAAAAAGATTATTCAAAATATCTAAACTAGAGGCTTATCCTAACATGGGGAACCGCGTACAACTCCGATCCGGATCGAAGAGGTGTGTGTTTGTGTTTATAATTATTTACCAACACATCAGATGTTTAAATAACAAAAACGAATTTGGTTTCTTACAAACCAACTTCGTTTTTATTATTTTGTTAATCCGATGTGTCACCAAGTTCCTCTGAAGATGATTCCTGAACCAGAAGACATCTAAAGCCCTTGTGAAACTTCATCCTGAGCTGAAAGTTAAGTACAGTCGATCTTTCATCTGAAACATAAAAAGATTATTCAAAATATCTAAACTAGAGGCTTATCCTAACATGGGGAACCGCGTACAACTCCGATCCGGATCGAAGAGGTGTGTGTTTGTGTTTATAATTATTTACCAACACATCAGATGTTTAAATAACAAAAACGAATTTGGTTTCTAACAAACCAACTTCGTTTTTATTATTTTGTTAATCCGATGTGTCACCAAGTTCCTCTGAAGATGATTCCTGAACCAGAAGAGTTCTGAAGCCCTTGTGAAACTTCATCCTGAGCTGAAAGTTAAGTACAGTCGATCTTTCATCTGAAACATAAAAAGATTATTCAAAATATCTAAACTAGAGGCTTATCCTAACATGGGGAACCGCGTACAACTCCGATCCGGATCGAAGAGGTGTGTGTTTGTGTTTATAATTATTTACCAACACATCAGATGTTTAAATAACAAAAACGAATTTGGTTTCTTACAAACCAACTTCGTTTTTATTATTTTGTTAATCCGATGTGTCACCAAGTTCCTCTGAAGATGATTCCTGAACCAGAAGACATCTAAAGCCCTTGTGAAACTTCATCCTGAGCTGAAAGTTAAGTACAGTCGATCTTTCATCTGAAACATAAAAAGATTATTCAAAATATCTAAACTAGAGGCTTATCCTAACATGGGGAACCGCGTACAACTCCGATCCGGATCGAAGAGGTGTGTGTTTGTGTTTATAATTATTTACCAACACATCAGATGTTTAAATAACAAAAACGAATTTGGTTTCTTACAAACCAACTTCGTTTTTATTATTTTGTTAATCCGATGTGTCACCAAGTTCCTCTGAAGATGATTCCTGAACCAGAAGAGTTCTGAAGCCCTTGTGAAACTTCATCCTGAGCTGAAAGTTAAGTACAGTCGATCTTTCATCTGAAACATAAAAAGATTATTCAAAATATCTAAACTAGAGGCTTATCCTAACATGGGGAACCGCGTACAACTCCGATCCGGATCGAAGAGGTGTGTGTTTGTGTTTATAATTATTTACCAACACATCAGATGTTTAAATAACAAAAACGAATTTGGTTTCTTACAAACCAACTTCGTTTTTATTATTTTGTTAATCCGATGTGTCACCAAGTTCCTCTGAAGATGATTCCTGAACCAGAAGACATCTAAAGCCCTTGTGAAACTTCATCCTGAGCTGAAAGTTAAGTACAGTCGATCTTTCATCTGAAACATAAAAAGATTATTCAAAATATCTAAACTAGAGGCTTATCCTAACATGGGGAACCGCGTACAACTCCGATCCGGATCGAAGAGGTGTGTGTTTGTGTTTATAATTATTTACCAACACATCAGATGTTTAAATAACAAAAACGAATTTGGTTTCTTACAAACCAACTTCGTTTTTATTATTTTGTTAATCCGATGTGTCACCAAGTTCCTCTGAAGATGATTCCTGAACCAGAAGAGTTCTGAAGCCCTTGTGAAACTTCATCCTGAGCTGAAAGTTAAGTACAGTCGATCTTTCATCTGAAACATAAAAAGATTATTCAAAATATCTAAACTAGAGGCTTATCCTAACATGGGGAACCGCGTACAACTCCGATCCGGATCGAAGAGGTGTGTGTTTGTGTTTATAATTATTTACCAACACATCAGATGTTTAAATAACAAAAACGAATTTGGTTTCTAACAAACCAACTTCGTTTTTATTATTTTGTTAATCCGATGTGTCACCAAGTTCCTCTGAAGATGATTCCTGAACCAGAAGACATCTAAAGCCCTTGTGAAACTTCATCCTGAGCTGAAAGTTAAGTACAGTCGATCTTTCATCTGAAACATAAAAAGATTATTCAAAATATCTAAACTAGAGGCTTATCCTAACATGGGGAACCGCGTACAACTCCGATCCGGATCGAAGAGGTGTGTGTTTGTGTTTATAATTATTTACCAACACATCAGATGTTTAAATAACAAAAACGAATTTGGTTTCTTACAAACCAACTTCGTTTTTATTATTTTGTTAATCCGATGTGTCACCAAGTTCCTCTGAAGATGATTCCTGAACCAGAAGAGTTCTGAAGCCCTTGTGAAACTTCATCCTGAGCTGAAAGTTAAGTACAGTCGATCTTTCATCTGAAACATAAAAAGATTATTCAAAATATCTAAACTAGAGGCTTATCCTAACATGGGGAACCGCGTACAACTCCGATCCGGATCGAAGAGGTGTGTGTTTGTGTTTATAATTATTTACCAACACATCAGATGTTTAAATAACAAAAACGAATTTGGTTTCTTACAAACCAACTTCGTTTTTATTATTTTGTTAATCCGATGTGTCACCAAGTTCCTCTGAAGATGATTCCTGAACCAGAAGACATCTAAAGCCCTTGTGAAACTTCATCCTGAGCTGAAAGTTAAGTACAGTCGATCTTTCATCTGAAACATAAAAAGATTATTCAAAATATCTAAACTAGAGGCTTATCCTAACATGGGGAACCGCGTACAACTCCGATCCGGATCGAAGAGGTGTGTGTTTGTGTTTATAATTATTTACCAACACATCAGATGTTTAAATAACAAAAACGAATTTGGTTTCTTACAAACCAACTTCGTTTTTATTATTTTGTTAATCCGATGTGTCACCAAGTTCCTCTGAAGATGATTCCTGAACCAGAAGACATCTAAAGCCCTTGTGAAACTTCATCCTGAGCTGAAAGTTAAGTACAGTCGATCTTTCATCTGAAACATAAAAAGATTATTCAAAATATCTAGACTAGAGGCTTATCCTAACATGGGGAACCGCGTACAACTCCGATCCGGATCGAAGAGGTGTGTGTTTGTGTTTATAATTATTTACCAACACATCAGATGTTTAAATAACAAAAACGAATTTGGTTTCTTACAAACCAACTTCGTTTTTATTATTTTGTTAATCCGATGTGTCACCAAGTTCCTCTGAAGATGATTCCTGAACCAGAAGAGTTCTGAAGCCCTTGTGAAACTTCATCCTGAGCTGAAAGTTAAGTACAGTCGATCTTTCATCTGAAACATAAAAAGATTATTCAAAATATCTAAACTAGAGGCTTATCCTAACATGGGGAACCGCGTACAACTCCGATCCGGATCGAAGAGGTGTGTGTTTGTGTTTATAATTATTTACCAACACATCAGATGTTTAAATAACAAAAACGAATTTGGTTTCTTACAAACCAACTTCGTTTTTATTATTTTGTTAATCCGATGTGTCACCAAGTTCCTCTGAAGATGATTCCTGAACCAGAAGACATCTAAAGCCCTTGTGAAACTTCATCCTGAGCTGAAAGTTAAGTACAGTCGATCTTTCATCTGAAACATAAAAAGATTATTCAAAATATCTAAACTAGAGGCTTATCCTAACATGGGGAACCGCGTACAACTCCGATCCGGATCGAAGAGGTGTGTGTTTGTGTTTATAATTATTTACCAACACATCAGATGTTTAAATAACAAAAACGAATTTGGTTTCTTACAAACCAACTTCGTTTTTATTATTTTGTTAATCCGATGTGTCACCAAGTTCCTCTGAAGATGATTCCTGAACCAGAAGACATCTAAAGCCCTTGTGAAACTTCATCCTGAGCTGAAAGTTAAGTACAGTCGATCTTTCATCTGAAACATAAAAAGATTATTCAAAATATCTAGACTAGAGGCTTATCCTAACATGGGGAACCGCGTACAACTCCGATCCGGATCGAAGAGGTGTGTGTTTGTGTTTATAATTATTTACCAACACATCAGATGTTTAAATAACAAAAACGAATTTGGTTTCTTACAAACCAACTTCGTTTTTATTATTTTGTTAATCCGATGTGTCACCAAGTTCCTCTGAAGATGATTCCTGAACCAGAAGAGTTCTGAAGCCCTTGTGAAACTTCATCCTGAGCTGAAAGTTAAGTACAGTCGATCTTTCATCTGAAACATAAAAAGATTATTCAAAATATCTAAACTAGAGGCTTATCCTAACATGGGGAACCGCGTACAACTCCGATCCGGATCGAAGAGGTGTGTGTTTGTGTTTATAATTATTTACCAACACATCAGATGTTTAAATAACAAAAACGAATTTGGTTTCTAACAAACCAACTTCGTTTTTATTATTTTGTTAATCCGATGTGTCACCAAGTTCCTCTGAAGATGATTCCTGAACCAGAAGAGTTCTGAAGCCCTTGTGAAACTTCATCCTGAGCTGAAAGTTAAGTACAGTCGATCTTTCATCTGAAACATAAAAAGATTATTCAAAATATCTAAACTAGAGGCTTATCCTAACATGGGGAACCGCGTACAACTCCGATCCGGATCGAAGAGGTGTGTGTTTGTGTTTATAATTATTTACCAACACATCAGATGTTTAAATAACAAAAACGAATTTGGTTTCTTACAAACCAACTTCGTTTTTATTATTTTGTTAATCCGATGTGTCACCAAGTTCCTCTGAAGATGATTCCTGAACCAGAAGACATCTAAAGCCCTTGTGAAACTTCATCCTGAGCTGAAAGTTAAGTACAGTCGATCTTTCATCTGAAACATAAAAAGATTATTCAAAATATCTAAACTAGAGGCTTATCCTAACATGGGGAACCGCGTACAACTCCGATCCGGATCGAAGAGGTGTGTGTTTGTGTTTATAATTATTTACCAACACATCAGATGTTTAAATAACAAAAACGAATTTGGTTTCTTACAAACCAACTTCGTTTTTATTATTTTGTTAATCCGATGTGTCACCAAGTTCCTCTGAAGATGATTCCTGAACCAGAAGACATCTAAAGCCCTTGTGAAACTTCATCCTGAGCTGAAAGTTAAGTACAGTCGATCTTTCATCTGAAACATAAAAAGATTATTCAAAATATCTAAACTAGAGGCTTATCCTAACATGGGGAACCGCGTACAACTCCGATCCGGATCGAAGAGGTGTGTGTTTGTGTTTATAATTATTTACCAACACATCAGATGTTTAAATAACAAAAACGAATTTGGTTTCTAACAAACCAACTTCGTTTTTATTATTTTGTTAATCCGATGTGTCACCAAGTTCCTCTGAAGATGATTCCTGAACCAGAAGAGTTCTGAAGCCCTTGTTAAACTTCATCCTGAGCTGAAAGTTAAGTACAGTCGATCTTTCATCTGAAACATAAAAAGATTATTCAAAATATCTAAACTAGAGGCTTATCCTAACATGGGGAACCGCGTACAACTCCGATCCGGATCGAAGAGGTGTGTGTTTGTGTTTATAATTATTTACCAACACATCAGATGTTTAAATAACAAAAACGAATTTGGTTTCTAACAAACCAACTTCGTTTTTATTATTTTGTTAATCCGATGTGTCACCAAGTTCCTCTGAAGATGATTCCTGAACCAGAAGAGTTCTGAAGCCCTTGTTAAACTTCATCCTGAGCTGAAAGTTAAGTACAGTCGATCTTTCATCTGAAACATAAAAAGATTATTCAAAATATCTAAACTAGAGGCTTATCCTAACATGGGGAACCGCGTACAACTCCGATCCGGATCGAAGAGGTGTGTGTTTGTGTTTATAATTATTTACCAACACATCAGATGTTTAAATAACAAAAACGAATTTGGTTTCTAACAAACCAACTTCGTTTTTATTATTTTGTTAATCCGATGTGTCACCAAGTTCCTCTGAAGATGATTCCTGAACCAGAAGAGTTCTGAAGCCCTTGTTAAACTTCATCCTGAGCTGAAAGTTAAGTACAGTCGATCTTTCATCTGAAACATAAAAAGATTATTCAAAATATCTAAACTAGAGGCTTATCCTAACATGGGGAACCGCGTACAACTCCGATCCGGATCGAAGAGGTGTGTGTTTGTGTTTATAATTATTTACCAACACATCAGATGTTTAAATAACAAAAACGAATTTGGTTTCTAACAAACCAACTTCGTTTTTATTATTTTGTTAATCCGATGTGTCACCAAGTTCCTCTGAAGATGATTCCTGAACCAGAAGAGTTCTGAAGCCCTTGTGAAACTTCATCCTGAGCTGAAAGTTAAGTACAGTCGATCTTTCATCTGAAACATAAAAAGATTATTCAAAATATCTAAACTAGAGGCTTATCCTAACATGGGGAACCGCGTACAACTCCGATCCGGATCGAAGAGGTGTGTGTTTGTGTTTATAATTATTTACCAACACATCAGATGTTTAAATAACAAAAACGAATTTGGTTTCTAACAAACCAACTTCGTTTTTATTATTTTGTTAATCCGATGTGTCACCAAGTTCCTCTGAAGATGATTCCTGAACCAGAAGAGTTCTGAAGCCCTTGTTAAACTTCATCCTGAGCTGAAAGTTAAGTACAGTCGATCTTTTATCTGAAACATAAAAAGATTATTCAAAATATCTAAACTAGAGGCTTATCCTAACATGGGGAACCGCGTACAACTCCGATCCGGATCGAAGAGGTGTGTGTTTGTGTTTATAATTATTTACCAACACATCAGATGTTTAAATAACAAAAACGAATTTGGTTTCTAACAAACCAACTTCGTTTTTATTATTTTGTTAATCCGATGTGTCACCAAGTTCCTCTGAAGATGATTCCTGAACCAGAAGAGTTCTGAAGCCCTTGTTAAACTTCATCCTGAGCTGAAAGTTAAGTACAGTCGATCTTTCATCTGAAACATAAAAAGATTATTCAAAATATCTAAACTAGAGGCTTATCCTAACATGGGGAACCGCGTACAACTCCGATCCGGATCGAAGAGGTGTGTGTTTGTGTTTATAATTATTTACCAACACATCAGATGTTTAAATAACAAAAACGAATTTGGTTTCTTACAAACCAACTTCGTTTTTATTATTTTGTTAATCCGATGTGTCACCAAGTTCCTCTGAAGATGATTCCTGAACCAGAAGAGTTCTGAAGCCCTTGTGAAACTTCATCCTGAGCTGAAAGTTAAGTACAGTCGATCTTTCATCTGAAACATAAAAAGATTATTCAAAATATCTAAACTAGAGGCTTATCCTAACATGGGGAACCGCGTACAACTCCGATCCGGATCGAAGAGGTGTGTGTTTGTGTTTATAATTATTTACCAACACATCAGATGTTTAAATAACAAAAACGAATTTGGTTTCTTACAAACCAACTTCGTTTTTATTATTTTGTTAATCCGATGTGTCACCAAGTTCCTCTGAAGATGATTCCTGAACCAGAAGACATCTAAAGCCCTTGTGAAACTTCATCCTGAGCTGAAAGTTAAGTACAGTCGATCTTTCATCTGAAACATAAAAAGATTATTCAAAATATCTAAACTAGAGGCTTATCCTAACATGGGGAACCGCGTACAACTCCGATCCGGATCGAAGAGGTGTGTGTTTGTGTTTATAATTATTTACCAACACATCAGATGTTTAAATAACAAAAACGAATTTGGTTTCTTACAAACCAACTTCGTTTTTATTATTTTGTTAATCCGATGTGTCACCAAGTTCCTCTGAAGATGATTCCTGAACCAGAAGAGTTCTGAAGCCCTTGTGAAACTTCATCCTGAGCTGAAAGTTAAGTACAGTCGATCTTTCATCTGAAACATAAAAAGATTATTCAAAATATCTAAACTAGAGGCTTATCCTAACATGGGGAACCGCGTACAACTCCGATCCGGATCGAAGAGGTGTGTGTTTGTGTTTATAATTATTTACCAACACATCAGATGTTTAAATAACAAAAACGAATTTGGTTTCTTACAAACCAACTTCGTTCTTATTATTTTGTTAATCCGATGTGTCACCAAGTTCCTCTGAAGATGATTCCTGAACCAGAAGACATCTGAAGGTCTTGTGAAGCTTCATTCTGAACAGAGATTGCCCTGGAGAAACAGAACTTTCAAATTTGAACCTGAATTTTCAGTGTAAAATAAATCTAGTAGTGTCTAACAAAACTGATTATAAAAATTGTTTTCAACTCGGACTGAACAAATTCGAGCTTCTGCATTCATCTAAAAATCAGAATTCAAAGTTATAATTAGTATAGTTTACATGATAAAATATGTTATGGATTTAAGCATCTTAATCACAAACGCAGTAATAAGTAATTAATTGATCTACATTTTAGTCCTTCAAGTAATGAATTGTCGAAACTATCCGCCTATATCTCCCTGAATGTATAGCTAACCGATCTTATTTAACCGCCTATGTCTTCCCGAACTTATAACTAACCGCTCTTATGAACTAACCGCGTATCTCGAACTTATAACTAACCGCTCTTATGAACTAACCGCGTATGTCTTCCCGAACTTATAACTAACCGCTCTTATGAACTAACCGCGTATGTCTTCCCGAACTTATAACTAACCGCTCTTATGAACTAACCGCGTATGTCTTCCCGAACTTATAACTAACCGCTCTTATGAACTAACCGCGTATGTCTTCCCGAACTTATAACTAACCGCTCTTATGAACTAACCGCTCTTATGAACTAACCGCGTATGTCTATCCGAACCGGATAGTTCAGAGAATGCAATGCTTGAAGGACAACATTTAGAAGCTATTTTTTTTTATATGCCTAAACCCATGTAGATAGGGTATGCCACAAATTCTATTACTATAAACTATTATAATATTTACTGTTTGTTACTAATTAGTATTAAAAGTTTTTTGTTTACGAATTTTACATTAATTTGTGGCATCCCGAGAAAGCCTGGCATACACGCGTTGAGAAATGAATTGAATTGCACTCAATATTAGTGTTCCACTAACTACTAGACGCATGTACCCCAGGCTGAAGACTAGGCGCTCACATTTGACAGTACAAACGTCAGCGCCTAGTCTAAGTGTGGAGTTGTCGGTTCCGCCCCCAACGCTGGGGTTGGGGGCGGTTAAGCCCTGCCACCACGTCAAGGTCACTCCACGTGGCAAGGAACCCTTCCTCGGTCCGTCTGCGATCCAAGACAGACAGAGGAAGAGCCATCCTGCTTCTAGAACTGCAGAAGCAAGATGCCTACCTACATCATAGCTAAACCTTTTCCCTACCTAAATAACTCTTATCTAAAGGATCGCACCTGAAAAAAAAGATTAGTACACCCTAACAAGCGAACGTGACAGAAAAAGCGCACCTGAAAGAAAATGGGTTAGTAATAATTTATTTATTTATTTAATAGTTACAAAAACAATATAAAAGTTATTACAGAAATAATACATGTTGGAACATACATTTTAATTACATTTATTAATCCTTTTTATTTATTTAATATAACGGATCGAAAGCTACTATTATTACCGCTATTACATTTAAAGATAGGTTCTCATTACCCATAAAATACAATAATTGATTAAAAGAAATGAAATCAATCATTGTTTTAGAGCAAGGATAAGAGAGACTGGTTCTCATAACCAGTATATATAGAGGTTTAAAATAGTTAGGAAACCCGTAAAGCGAATCTGAAAGAAAAGGGGTTAGTAACAGGGATGGTAACCATAAAAAAATTGGTTTTGCAAATAAAATGAAACAAAAATGAACTATACTTAGTTTTATTTAAGAAATAAATAAAAACTCTAGTAATAATAAACTAAACTAACTGTACAAGATTAAAGCTACTGTGTTAAATAATGAAAGTTGGATTTAAAGATAGGTTTTTATAACCCATAAAATATATTAATTGAATAAAAGAAAGGATATAAATATTATAAATCATTGTTTTAGATTAAGAATATTTTTCGGTTTCGATTACCATCCTTGGTTACTACACCCTAACATGAAATCAATTAAACCTGAAAAAAAAAAAAAGATAACTCCTGAAAACACAAAAAAACAGAGCCCATACCACCCCAACATTGCGTAACGCGAACCGAGTATTTCAGTTTAAAATTTAACCAAACAAACCCCAAAAGTTACTGTTAGAAATTAGTGAAATTAATCTGCAAAGTGTACAAAAATATTCCGCGTTTGTGTTGTGTAAAGTGTGAAAAATATTCCGCGATTGTGTATTGCAAACTGTGTAGTGTATTTTAATTTAAGCTAGTGTATTCCAGAGGCCTTTAGCAAGCCTCATGGTCCGCAGTGAAGTCCGTATCAGCTGTATCAAAATCTGCAGCACTGCAGCACGCCTTCTAGCTCGCAGTCGAGACCGTATCAAGCAACATCACATTTAAAGATATCAATTATTGTTTTAGAGACAGACTGGTTCCAATAACCAGTATAAAATTATTTTTTGTTAGACTTTGGTCAGAAAATAGTTTCTGGAAATCATTTATATAAATTGGTTAGGAAACCCAAAAGCGAACTTGAAAGAAAAAGGGTTGAGAAATCCTTAAAACGAACCTGAGTAAAAGGGTTAATAGACCGTCAAGCGAACTTGAAAGAAAAAGGATTAGGAAACCCTTAAAGCGAACTTGAAAGAAAAAGAGTTTTATTAGTATTTAAAGATAGGTTCTTATAACCTATAAAAGACAATAATTGATTACAACAATGGATATCAATTATTGTTTTAGAGTAAGGATAAGAGACACTGGTTTTTATAACTAGTATAAAATTATTTTGAGAGAAAATAGTTTATGGAAGAGAAGCGAACTTGAAATATAAAGGCTCAGGAAACCCTTAAAACGAACATGAACGAAAACGGGTTAGGAAACCCTTAAAGCGAACTTTAAAAAGAAAAGTTAGATTAGAATTTTAAAATAGGTTCTTATAACCTATAAAATACAATAATTGATTAAAAGAAAGGATATCAATCATTGTTTTAGAGTAAGGATATAAAGAGTTCAGACAGATTCTCCATAGCCAGTATAAAATTATTCTTTGTTAGACTTTTGAGAATTATAGGATGTAAGGTCCCTATCAAGACCTGTAGCAAGCCTCCTGGCCCGCAGTATAGCCCGTATCAAGGCCCGTAGCCCTGTATAGCGATACGAAATTTAATAGTGTATTGTGTCGCAACAGACTCCGGAGTCTGTTATTAACGCGTTACGGAAACCGGAAACGAACGGATGCTCGGAAATCGCGGATATGTGTACGTTGCGCGCCCCATGTTTGTGTCCGGGTCTACAAACATAATACATGATTGTTCTGTTTTTATTTTGTATAGATTCATCTAACATTAATTGATTAATATATGAAAGAAGTATTTCACAATTTAAAAAAAATTATTTAAATGTTTTATGTGTAAAATATTGTCGTACTGCATTTATAATTATTTTAATTTGTAAATGAAACATTTCTGAAGTTAATTTAAAATATTTAAAAAAAAAATCTATCTCAATTCAGAATAAAGCAATGCTGCAGTTCTGATGTTACTAAACTGTCCCTTCACCCACAGATGAATGAAGACGTTTTTGAATATTAAATTCTTAAGAGTCACATTAGCACTTCCAATTATTCATTCCGTAACAATATCGGCACAAATATAAATTATTTATTTGAAGTTATTTATGAGAATCGTAATAAATTAATTTAATTATTATTAACTGTTGAATACATTAATTATCCTTCAGACAAACAAAATTTTTAAAAATGAACAAAGTAAAAAAGTTTATTGTCTAATTAACAGTGGAATTAGTGTATCTAAATTAAAATTAAACGGTACTGATTCTATCTAACTTAATTCCACTATAGATTTAAATTGAAACAACTAAAAAAATTACTAAGTACCGCTGCAAAAATATAACTATTATTTTAAGTATTAATAATTAATTAATATTTTAAAAGTTGTCATTATTGCGTACAGAATAAATAACCGAGTGCTTTAGTGTAAAATGTGTCCTTAGGTAGATGAATAAACGTTATTTATGAAGTTCCACATTCAGAAGAACAGAAATAATGTGATGCTACATTAGAAATAATATTAAATGCAACACAATTTAGAAATAGTTGTTACTATCGATAAATAAAATATAACACAGCAGTTTATCTTTAATTTAATTACTACTATTAATGATTTCTATTAATTGATACTTGAAATATATATGAAAATATTTTTAAGTTCAATCTTTTGTATTCGTAGGTTTAAAAACAAATAAACAGAACAAATCATACATTATATAAGTTTGCATTGCATTTCCCAGTGTCTAACTAACTTACTCTAAACTATTATTTTTTATTTATTATTACTTTGAAATATTTAACTAATAATTGCATTAACTTTAATGTGAATCAAATATTTAATTGCTTTCATTATTCAAATTGGTACTAATGAATCCAATGTATTATTTACTTTACTTTAATTTATTTATTAATTATGTATTTAATTTAAAGATTACTTAATCAAATTGAAAAATGACTGAAGTTAATTGAATTTGTTTATACAGAGTTCCCCACTTATATTTAAACTTACATTTGTTGTATCTTCTCTGGAACTGTTCATCCTGGACCGTTCTGGAACATCTGGATCGTCTGGACTGCAGGTTCTTTCAATATTAACGCGACACTGATTCTAATATACTTAGCAAACACTGACTCTACTTTCATCACTAGGTTAACGAAGATTTTTAGCAAAACTCTAAAGTTAATGCCATGAATTTAATTTGGAACATATTTATTCAAGTGTAAAATTTAAGCTGTTGTTACTTATTTACAAGTGATACTAAAAACTATTTGTTATTGTTATTGTTTTTTTTTAAGTGTGTAAGAATATTTAATGAGGTATAAAAATGTGTATTTGATTACATATGTAAATTGTTAGTGTATGTGTTCTACTAGAATGCAAAATCAAAATGTTGCAACAATATTAACTGAAATGGCATTAACTTTAATTAAAAACACTTGTTTTAAACGAGAGAAAAAGTTATTATTAAACCTGTAGGGAGAGAAACCCACATCCCAAATAGCCTAACACTAACCAATGACTGGGAAATGCAACGGACACAAACATAAAAATAAAATAAATTGTACTCCCTTGCGTATCCTGTACTCACAGCTACTCGGATGTCACGTGATTCTCAAATGATCACCACCCTGCAACAATAGAGAACCATCATGAGACACAAATTCATTTAAAACTAACAGACACATGTAAGCACTACTATCATCTACAATCTGCAATTGCAGAGACAGCTGCATCCAGAAATGAGTAAGTTGCATTGAGGTATACATGCAATTCAAATGACTACACTCATAAACTACCACTTGATTCTAAAGATTACTCTGAATTTATAACCTCTTGCACTTTGCACTTATAAAAATACATGCACTAAAAATGGGTTAAAGTAATAAAAAACACCTACCGATTAGCTGTTTGTACGGCACGATCACATTCTATTGGAGTCGAACTGCGAAATAGGCCAGGTAGTTCTAACCGCTAACATCCTGAAAAGATGAAAAATATTTTTCAGATTTTCGTTCTGAACTACCAAATTTGCAACAAAATTGCTTTATTTTACAGTATTTCTACTTATTTTGTTATAAAACAATACTAAAAAAGCAATAGTTAACAAAATTAATCAAGTTGATACAATAACCTCATTAGCGAAACTTTGTTACAAATTATTGAAACCAAAAAGTTTTGTTCACACCACAAATTATATATCAGCGTATTCAGCAAAAAATAACGAATCGATTGATACTAATTAATACGATTAGATCAATAATATTACAACTAAAAACTTAATTTTTGTGAGGACAATCACGAACGCGTTGTTGGTTGTTGACAAAAAACAAATGAACCGTTGCCAACTTAATTCAATTTTCAACATAGGAAAATAAAATAATGTAATGATTTTGTTCGACATATTTTGTATTTAACAATAAAAATAATTGTAAAAAATATGTCTATACAATATTTAATAAAATTATTTTTTAATTGTTTTTTATTAATTATAAATACTGCAAAATAATTAACATATTTTGAGATACTCAATTAATATCGATGAAAAAATGCAAATATTTATTTTTAACACTGAATACATAATATACTGACTGCTTTTATTTAATTTTAAGTAATATTATATTCAAGTTATTATATAAGTAAAAGAATTTAACCAACGAACATAAATGCAATCATTTTTTACCTGTTATATGTAATAATTTATATGTTTTTACCATTGAACTCACTAGTAGGCACATATTTATCCAGAATTAGTTAATAAACATGGGTTGATATGATAACAGATAACGAAATTATTATTGTACCCAAATATGCAAATAGCATTAGTATGTTGAAACAAAAATATGATAATAATACAAATTTCGAATGAAACTTACCGATTATCCACCGATGTATTGTATTATCTGAACTAATTTGGATGTTTATTAAAATAAATGTCGTACCAGCAATATGTACATATGTAGGTTAAGTTTCTTTCAAGTTACTAGAATTATAATTTTGATTCACATGACATATTATATAGCAACGCGATCAGCAAAATCTAACGAATCGATTGATACCAAACAACACAATTAAATATTATTAGTTAAATCGATGATTACGCGGAACGTTCCCAAATCTTTGTTTAACCAAAAAATGAACGAGGTCAGCTGATGCGTACGCGTACAGAATTAATGTAACTATTTTTATAAACCAAAATTTTTCATATTTTTCTTCTGAAATACCAAATAATCAACAAAAATACTGTATTTTACAGTATTTGTACTTATTTCATTATAAAACAATACTAAAAAAGTAGTAGTTAACAAAATTATTTAAGTCCATACCATAACCTCATTAGCGAAACTTTGTGTAAAGTTAATGGAACGTAAATTTTCGTTCGCACCAAAAATTATATCTCACCGTGTTCACCAAAAAATAACGAATCGATTAATACTAATTAACACAATCAAATCAATAATATTACTAGTAAAAAAATAATCTTTGTGAGGAATGACGCGTTAGCGATGTAGGTTGTTTACAGAAAACAAATGAAACATAGACGCGGTGCACGAAATTCATAGCCTACTAAATTCAATTTTCAATACACGAAAATAATTATATTATTGATTTATTTTTAATTATATTTAGTATTTAGTGATCAAATACTAAAAAAAAGATATGAAAAGCAATTTTTAAAAAATATTTGAAGTATTTAATTATACCTACCATATTAAACAAAATCTTCAAACGATATTATTACATCCACTAATTTATAAACAATTACATTAATGAACTTAAGCCCGTAATTATGTACTATCAGTTAAAAAATAAATATAATTAATTGAAGTGAAAATGAACATTCGTAACGTCTCGCTATATCACACTCAGTGGGGAAGCACGAACCCAGAAACACAATCAACAAACAATCAATCTCCTCCAAACTTTCCTATCCTGACACAGTACTTTCGCCTCGTCCACATTCATAGTGCGATTCATACATCCTGGTCTATTCTTCACACTCGGAATCATTCGTTCACGCAACAATCCATCAATCATATCCAACCACTTATTCTTCAGACGCCCACGCAATCATTCACCTTCAATCTCACATGCATATATTCGTTTAACCAATCTTTCATTCAACATTCGCTCAAGATGTCCAAACCACCTCAACTGACTCACTCACTTTCATTACAACATTCTTCTCAATCTCACACTCACCACACACCAATGTATTCCAGACACGATCACGTCTCATATACTCGTACCAACACATTTCTCTCAAATATCTCATTTCCACAGCAGTTGTACGTCGTTCATGCTTCTTCATCTACACCCAACATTCAGAACCATACATCAATGTAGGCACTAACATACCATTGCTAACACTCAATCGAGCATCTCTCGATATACACACACACAGAGCAAATGTACCCAGAGTACCCAATACCCTGCAGACACCCGGTTTTCAATCTTCCGATCAATACACCCATCCCTCGAAAACATACATAATTTAGGTGAAAATTAACATACATACATACATAACGTCACGCTATATCCCACTCTGTGCAGAAGCACGAACCCAGAAACGCAATCAACCAACAATCAATTTCTTCCAAACGTTTTATCCTGATATACTACTTTCGCCTCGTCCACATTCATAATGCGATTCTTACATGCTCGTCTATTATTGACAATCAGAATCAATCGTTCACGCAACAAACCATCAATCATACCCAACCACTTATTCGTCAGACGCCCACGCACACACATATATTAGTTTCACCAACCTTTCATTCGACATTCGCTCAAAATGTCCAAACCACCTCATCTGACACATCACACTTACTTTCTTTACAACATTCTTCTCAACCTCACACTTACCATACACCATGTATTCCGGACTCGATCACTCTCCTCTCAAATATCTCATTTACACAGCAGTTATACGTCGTTCATGCTTCTTCATCCACACCCAACATTCAGAGCCATACGTCAATGTAGGCACTAACACACCATTATAAACACTCAATCGTGCATGTCAAAACAAAAACATTCAGATCCATATATCGATGTAGGCACTAACACACCATTAGATGCACTCAATCGTGCAAGTCTAGATACATTCACGTTTCAAGTAAATATACCCAGAGCACCCATACCTTGCACCCTGCAGACACCCTTCAGTCATCAAATCATTCTTCTCAAACAACAACACTTTACATTTATCGACATGAATTTAATGAAAATTAATAGTTATTTACTTTACAAGTGGGCAAAGTAAGGAACAAACCCCCAAGAGAAATTTTAGCACAAGAAGTCGAAGGCTGATTGTGATAATTTTATCAAGTTGGTAATTCCACTTTGCCCACGTGTGAAGTATAACGTTTTATCCAACATCTCTTAATAATAATAAAAAATATTAAAGAAATATTATTTGACAGTGACATATGCATTAAATATTTTAAAATTAAAATGCCAGTCGAATTTCTTACCAAGGTGTTGTATTATTATTGTTTTTATAAATAAATAATTACTCACTAGTGATTTTTCTCAAAATTATACCCACTAGTGCAGTGATGGTGAACCTATGACCCGTGGGTCAGCCACTGACCCACGCAAGCTTTTTAACTGACTCACGAACGCTTTCATTCAAACACTTATTGCTATTTGCAAACACTTAAGAAATTTTAACCCCACTAAAAATTTTTAAATCGTCAAACCGCGCCCATTTTTACACGTGAAGCCAAATGAATTTTAAAGATGTTTAGTTTTTAAAATACTCCGTGAAACATTTTTCAACTTAACTCTAGAGCAAATGAGCATTAATGACCCACGAGCTACTACTAAAAAAAAATATGAACAAAATTTGACCCACGTCTCAAAAAGGTTCGCCATCCCTGCACTAGTGGGTAATCTGTTACTTTCTTTGTTTAAAATCGCCATAGTTATAGAGCATTTATTGGGAGGTGTTGGATATAAAATTTTATGCAATGAACCGAAACACAGAACGAGTTGACGCATTGAAATATCAACTCAACATAATATCCACCCTCAAAGAATTTTAAGGGAAATTAAAAATTCTGAGCGATAACACTACCACATACTGAATAAAACATAATAATAATTTAAATGTTTTATTCCAGTCAGCGGCTTAGGAAAATTCACCCAAAATTGCTGTTGCTCAATAATATGAACCAAAAATATTTTTCTACTCTTCCGGAATTATATGCAATATTTTAAATATTGTGCGTTGACACTAATACATACTTTATAAAGATACAGTAACATTTTGGGTGGTTCACCCGGCAATCTAGACATGCAGAGGTAGCCACAAAATCAAACTTACCAATTTTCCATTCGATGGAAGTACTCGACTTGTAGACCTGCGGCTGGCAGCTGGACTCCACGTAGAACAGCGGCATTGCAGTCTCCATAGTGTACTATGATAGATCCACATTCTGAAAAAAAGAAATATATTTGTTAAGTTCATCATTCTAAAGTTTTATTTTACTATATTTGTACTAATTTTGTTATAAAACAGTAATAAAATAACGATTTTTAAAAAGTTAAATAAATATCTCACCAACAATAAACAAGCCGCCATCTTGAATACAAGAGACCTTATTGACAAAACTTTGTTTCAAATTATTGAAACCAAAAGTTTTGTTCGCACCACAAATTATATATCAGCGTGTTCAGCAAAAAATAACGAATCGATTGATACTAATTAATACGATTATATCAATAATATTACTAGTAAAAACTTAATTTTTGTGAGGACAATCGCGGACGCGTTGTTGGTTGTTGACAAAACAAATGAAACATAGACGCCGTACATGAAATTCGTTGCCAACTTAATTCAATTATCAACAGAGGAAAATAAAATAATTTAATGATTTTGTTCGACATATTTTGTATTTAACAATAAAAATAATAATAAAAATACCTCGTAATTGTTTTTTTTTAATTATGAATACTGCAAAAATAATTAACATATATTTTTGAGTTACTCAATAAATATCAATGTAAAAATGGCCAATATTTACTTTTATCAGAAAATACATAATATATTCACTGCATTTATTTAATTTTAAGTAATATTATATTCATTATTAATCTATACGAAAAAGGATTTAACCGACGAACATAATATATGCAATCACTGTTCAACTATTAAATGTAATAATTTATATGTTTTTACCATTTATCTTAATTGAACTCACTAGTAGACACAAATTTGCAACAAAAATTTTTTATTTAACAGCATATGTAATTATTTTGTTATAAAACAATACGAAAAAAGTACTAGTTAACAAAATTATATAAGTTCATACCATAACCTCATTGGCGAAGCTTTGTGTAAAGTTAATGACATCTAAATTTTCGTTAGCACCACAAATTATATATCACCGTGTTCACCAAAAACTAACGAATCGATTAATACTAATTAACACAATCAAATCAATAATATTACTAGTAAAAACTTAATCTTTGTTGAGAATGGCGCGTAAGCCATGTTGGTTGTTTACAGAAAACAAATGAAACTTAATACGCGGTGCACGAAATTCATAGCCTACTAAATCCAATTTTCAATACACGAAAATAATTATATTATTTATTTATTTTTAATTATATTTAGTATTTAGTGTTCAAATACTACAAAAATATCTGAAAAACAGTTTTAAAAAATATTTGGAATATTTATTTATACCTACCATATTAAATAAAATCTTCAAACGATATTATTTATAATTAATTAGATTAATAAGATTAATAAACTTGAGCACTATCAGTTAAAAAATAAATATAATTAATTTAAGTCAAAATTTACATACATACATTCGTAACGTCACGCTATATCCCACTCTGTGAGGAAGCACGAACCCAGAAACACAATCAACCAACAATCAATCTCCTCCAAACATTCCTATCCTGATACACTACTTTCGAGCTCGTCCACATTCATAATGCGATTCTTACATGCCCATCTATTATTGACAATCAGAATCATTCGTTCACGCAACAAACCATCAATCATACCCAACCACTTATTCTTCAGACACCTACGCAATCGTTCACCTTCAATCTCACCCGCACATATTAGTTTCGCCAGCCTTTCATTCGACATTCGCTCAAGATGTCCAAACCACCTCAACTGACTCAATCCCACTTTCTTAACAACATTCTTCTCAATCTCACACTCAACATACACCAATGTATTCCGGACACGATCACTCTCCTCTCAAATACTTTTTTTCCACAGCAGTTATACGTCGTTCATGCTTCTTCATTCAAACCCAACATTCAGATCCATATATCGATGCAGGCACTAACATACCATTATAAACACTTAATCGAGCATCTCTAAATACATTCATGTTTCGAGCAAATGTACCCAGAGCACCCAATACCTTGCACCCTGTAGACACCCGCCTTTCAACCTGCCGGTCAATAGGCCCATCCCTTGAAGACATACTACCCAAATATACAAATTCATTCACTCGTTCCAGTTTCACACCATTCACTGAAATATTACATCACCAAATCATTCTTCTCAATCACAAACACTCTACATTATCGACATGAATTCTATGAATAATATTAAAAAATATTTTATGCAATAAACCGAAACACAGAACGAGTGTTTTTGTCATAAACTGCAAAAATAAAATCCGACAACCCCAAAGTTGGGGGAAATAGTTGGCGCATTAAAATATCAACTCAACATAATATCCACCCTCAAAGATTTTTAAGGGAAATTTAAAATTCTGAGCGAAAGCACTACCACATATTAAACATAAATAAAACATAATAATAATTTAAATGTTTTACGGTAGAGTCAGCAGCTGTTTATGATATTACACCCAGAATGGGTGCCGAAGCTGTTGCTCTATGACATGAACCAAAAATAATTTTCAATTCCCAAAGAATTATAAGGGTTATTTAAAATATTGTGCGATAACACTACCACATACTAAATAAAATTATTATAATTAAAATGTTTTATACAAGAGTCTACAGCTACTTAGAAAATTGCACCCAGAATTGAGTGCAGAAGCTGTTGCTCTATGATATGAAACCAAAATAATTTTCAACCCTCCCAGAATTTTATGCAATATTTCAAATTTTGTGTGATACACTACTAAATATTTTATATAAGATAGTAGTAACATTCTGGGTGATTCACCCGACAATATACAATTGCAGAGGTAGCCACAAAATCAAACTTACCAATTTTCCATTCGATGGAAGTACTCGACTTGTAGACCAGCGGCTGGCAGCTGGACTCCACGTAGAACAGCGGCATTGCAGTCTCCATGGTGTACTATGATAGATCCACATTCTGAAAAATATAAATATATTTGTTAAATTTATCATTCTAAAGTTCCATTTTACTATATTTGTACTAATTTTGTCATAAAACAGTATAAAATAACGATTTTTAAAAAGTTAAATAAATATCTCACCAAAAATAAACACGCCGCCATCTTGAATACAAGTGACCTTATTGACAAAACTTTGTTTCAAGTTATTGAAACCAAAAAGTTTTGTTCGTACCACAAATTATATATCAGCGTGTTCACCAAAAAATAACGAATCGATTGATACTAATTAATACGATTATATCAATAATATTACTAGTAAAAACTTAATTTTTGTGAGGCACAGTTGTTGACAAAACAAATGAAACATAGACGCCGTACGTGAAATCGTTGCCAACTCAATTAAAATTTCAACAAAGAAAAATAAAATAATTTAATGATTTTGTTCGACATATTTTGTATTTGACAATAAAAATAATTGTAAAAAATATACTCGTATATATAAACAAATTATTTTTTTATTGTTTTTTATTAATTATAAATACTGCAAAGTATTTAACATATTTTTGAGTTACTCAATAAATATCAATGCAAAAATGGCCAATATTTACTTTTAACACTGAATACATAATATACTAACTGCTTTTATTTAATTTTATGTAATATTATATTTAAGTTATTCTATAAGTAAAAGAATTTAACCAGCGAACATAAATGCAATCACTTTTCACCTGTTACATATAATAATTTATATATTTTAACCATTCATCTTAATTGAACTCACTAGAAGACACATATTTATCCAGAATTAGTTAATAAACATAGGAGGATATGTTAACAGGTAACGAAATTATTATTATACCCAAATATGCAAATACCATTAGTAAAAGACACATATTTATCCAGAATAAAGTAATAAATAATTCGAACGAAACTTACCAATTATCCACTCGATGAAAGCTCTCCAGGAGTTGTGACCTGGATCTGCTGGAACATCTTCCGGCTGCTGAACTCGGGTTTGAACTGTGACTACACTCTTCACCTATATATTTAGTATAGTATTAGAGAATTGATGTAATTATTTTTATAAACAAACTTTTTCGAATAAAAGTATTTTATTATCTGAACTAATTCCATTGATTAGTAAAATTAATGTCGTACATACGTAGGTTAAGTAGATTCTTTCAAGTTACTAGAATTATAATTTTGATTCACATGACATATTATATATAGCAACGTATTCAGCAAAATCTAACGAATCGATTGATATCAAACAACACACATAAATCAATAATATTATTAGTTAAAATCGATGAATACACGGAACGTCTTGAAATATTTGTTGTACGAAAAAACGAACTAACTTGTAATCAGCTGATTCGTACGCGTACACGGGAAAACAAATCTAACCACACATTCTATCCATTGCAAACATATTAATTATTTTTGAATGGTATTTGTTATTAAAACACTAAATAAATGATTTTTAGACAATTCAGCATAACTGCGAACCGTTTTTCAGTTAACAAATAATCTTTAATAAACCATTTCACATAATCAGTGCCAATAAACCATAAAATATTGGAGCCCACTACCTAATATTATAATTCTTTTAATAAAACAGTTATGTATATTTTACCACTGTAAAACTTCTGAAGCTACTTCTATACATTGTAAAGATTAATTATTTAGTTTTAATATCGATTCACTACACACAATATTAATGATATTACACCGAGTAAAATTTACTTACTTTGTAGTCACTGGAATGCAATTCATGCTAGACACTTTAATACAATGTAACACTTTTAAATGAATGACAAACTACACTTACCAAAAGAAAAGACGTCGTGCAAATCACAAGTTAGCACCCTCCGACTGAGGGTATCCTCTTGAACTTTAATCCAATTAACCGAGGGTAGCAGATTAAAGCCAGGTACTGAAAATCAGCCATCTGTTAAGTAAACAACGCTTGATGAATACAATGTATAAATTGTACACTAACACTTACTTTGTATGCTTGGTACTTTGTTGCAATTACTTTGAAGTTACGAATGAACACAATTTAACATCTGGATTTATTCTTTATAATCCTTCGTACATTTTACACATACTTCTTTATGGAGGTACTCACACTAGTGAGGTTAGACCTCATCTACAAAACAATGAGCAAACACTCCTCAAAATACAATGTTGTCATCTTCAAGTTTGTTTATCTATAAGCTTTTGGACAATCTGATTCTTCGACAAACAGTATTGAAAAGTATTTGTTACACTTTAGCTGAAAAAATTCTAACAACACTAACTTCTTTATGGACTAATTGCGCAGCGCATGATCTAATCATGTTTGACACTGTACGTACAAGAGTGTAGCCCATTTATCTACCGTTTCAATAAATCTGCAAGCTCTACTTGTAAAAATAAACCGCGTTCTTTACTTTCATTACTTGCTTTGTTCTCTTTGTATGTTCTCTACACTTTTTAAAATGTTCTAGAAACTTCTGCGAACTTAAAGAAATAAGCTAAAATGATGTTACTTCAACACGCTTTTGCTTGTAACTAATCTGTTTATGTACGCAAAAGAAATTTGGGTTGTGAAGAAAATGGACACCCCGTGCCACAACACCCTTCGAGAGGTAATACCATAAATCTTTCTATTGTCGGCCCGCCATGAATAGAAGTTTGAGAGCAAAACAACTCAATTATTTTATTTATTCAAAAATTGTTGTTTACGTATAACAAAATAAATCCGCATTTGTTGTAAACGTTCTAAAATATTTATTTCTGCAAATATTTATACAAAAATACACCAATAAACTAAATAAAGTATGAAGAACACAATATTTAAATCCGATTTTAATTATATTTATTCCCTAAAAGATACGTGCAGTCAAAGTTGAGCATTTTTCGATTTTTGCGCTGTTTTTTTCTGCCAAGTTTGACCGCTCAGAAAAAATGTGTCTCTTACAATAGCAAAACAAATATTTGCTTATTAGTCAATTGAAGTGTGCTGAACTCGATAATTTTATCAGATTTTAAATATCTACTTTTGTTTTTAAGTTATAGCTAATCAAACATTTTTTGACAAATTTTCATTTATTTTTCGACGAGTAAAAACGCTCATATCTCAAATACTATGACCCTGATACCGCTAAAACTATAAATTTAGAAGTTTCAAGACGAAAATAAAGGAATAGGATAGATACATCCAAATTCCAAGAGATGCAAATTTTTAGTAAAATCTTAATACTAACCCCTTGGGTTTTTTCGGATTTTGAGCCATTTTCAGACTTTTTCCTCTGTCGGGTCTTTCCGTAAAGCGATTTTAACGAAATTTTGCTTACTTATGTATCTTTTTCCGTAGAATCCAATGGAATAGGTTTCATTTTTGTATCTCTTTTAATTTTGGAGTTATCAAGAAAAAACTACGAAATTATTGAAATTTTCAAAATGTCATATCTCTTAAACTATCCAAGATAGCGACCTGCGGACTTCAAATTTGGATTCAGCGAGTTGAATTTAAAATTATAGGGTATAAAATATTAATATTTGAAGGAAAAAAATTTTGAGCTCCGAGACGGGTTCGTCTTTTATTTCTGCTTCTCTAAAAATTTTCATATGTTTTAAAATTAAATAAATTGAACATTTTTATAATAAAAAGACCATGCAGAATTCAATATTTTAAACGCCGTAGCATTATTTCGTATTGTTATAAAGGTACACTCATTTGAATTAGAGATTTTGTATGAAACATAAACTGTAAAACCATTTTTCAAATATACATGCAAAACTATTTCGTGCACCAATAAATTGCTTAAAATGTGCTACTTTATATAAAAAAAACTATGAAGAATTCAAATTTTCGAACAGAATTACTAAATCTTGACAAGTTTTTGAGATACAGATATTTAAAGTTAAGGGTAGGAAAATTAGACCAGTATTTACACTAAGGGTGAAATTAGGATAAAGTGACCTACCCTTGAAGTCACCAACCTCCCTTATATAAAGGGCGGAGCCTAAACCCGAAGGGAGTGGCATAAAGAAAAATCAGCATTGCCTGATACATAAATGCATCAATTCATATTTTATTCATGCAATAAAATTGCTTTAATTTTCATAAATAAGAAAAAATGTAAGTTGATTGAATTATTGCATACTGCAAAACACATGGCACCTTGTAGGTTGTCAAGTGCCGCAAAATTGTCTTTGATTTATTCCTTACATGCTGGGCAAGTTAGTAATTAGTTTTTTTAGCGAAAGTAATTGAAAAATTGAGCGCGACTATTATGGACGACTTTCTGTGACACTGCAATCAATCGCTAATTGGGTTATTTAGCAAGGAGCTAGAAAATTATTGGAGTAATTTGCAGAAGAACTCACTAACATCTTTTTTTGTCGAAACTTTTGTAACTACTATACAATAATATAAATTATAAATTTAAAGCTAATTCATTCACATTAACGTAATAGAAAATAATCTATTTGCAATCTCAGAATCATATCATTTGTCCCAGATAAAATCATACAAAGAAAAATTATTTAATTTACCATATTTATGTCTTAAATTCTATCATTTTACCTCCCGCACATCCATATATGTACAGAGTAAAAAAAGTTTTGCTATTTGTTAATTTTACGGTTGTAAGTATATTAGTTAATATTAACAAATATTTTGTGTTAAATTAAAATATGACCATTTGTTAAATAAAAATTTTGTCAATTCTGAATTTATAACAAGAAAAATAATTGTTATTTTTATTTATTTGCTGGATTTATAAAATTTAACAAATAGACTCACCAATAATAACAAGTAAATTAGCTAACTTATCAATTTGAAATTGTTAAAGAAAGTTTGTATATTTTGTAACAACTTAATTTGTTATAATAACTATTATTTAATGTTCTGCTTCAATATAATTACTAAAATATTGAGTTAAAAGCACATCAAAATAAATGTAAATAATTACTATATTCACAAATATATTTAGTTACGAAATACACAAAATAATTTGTTACTTGCTAACAAATTTGAAACGTGTTAAATTAACGGTGGATCATCTGGGACTGAAAATTTTGTCAATTTTGACTATAAATTTCTTACTGTGTAAGAGGTATTATTTTCATGTTACGAATTGATTAGATTTTGGGAACAATTCATTAACAGTAAGTGGAAGATTATTTGAAGGCCCACCAGGGTTTTGGGCATATCTTAGTAAATAAATGAGATAGAGTAAATTTCATTGGAATCAAAAAGATGTAGAAAATTATTTGAAACATGTTTCTATATTTTCTAGTCATCAAATTCAAAAACAGTGTCCGTGGTATCAGCTAATATCTTTGGGCCTAATGAAATCTTTATGTTAGCGATTTTGGTTCATTTGTGAAAATATATAATAAAATAACAGAATGTACGATACAAATATATTTCCCTTTTCAAGACGAGAACAAATTTTTTCAGGATATTCTAAAAGTCTTGATTGTGTCATATGATATGATTCCGGACTCGTATGTCAAACAGACACATCCATGGCGTGTATGTGGCTGAAAAATAAAATATTTCTCAATTAAATCAGTCCATTGTTAATTACAATAATTAAAAATTTCAGCCAAGTCATTCGGCAAAATATCATTGTAATCCACTCATGTTGCAATTCTGCATTACGAAGCATAACGTATGAACAAAACAATCACAATTCTCATTTGTAATCAATCGATAAGTGATTGATATTAACCAATAATCGATTGGCTGCCTTCCTCTGCCGATAACTAGTGACCGACTTCAAATAACCAATCAAACTCCACTGATTTCTAATCGCTATTGCGTTGCCCAATGGTTGCTTTTGATCTAGATTCAGTGCTAATTGTGTCAACAATGTTTTATTATTGATACGTTTTCCTTTACCTGAAATATTTATGCGCAATAAATAATAGATTTTTGTGTTGATTTTCTATATTAACTATTGTTTTGTAATGATTGTTGTATATTTGTAGACCTTGAAGAAGGTAGTGCACACAGAAACGTCGGTAGAGTAAGAAAAATAAATGCTGATATTTCGAGTATTTTTTACACTTTAAGAGTAAATTATGGTGACTATAATTCATCAAAAGATTTGAAATAATGGAGAAGAAAGGAGTAAAAGCTGTTCAACTTTGCTGAAACTCTGAAATTCTATTTAATAATTAAGCATAAATTTAGTTCTTTCCATTATGAGACATATTTTTTACATTTGTTTGAAAAATGGCAATAAAATTTAACGTCCGATATAAACAGTACCACATAGCATTGCACAACTGATTCGAAATAAATAATAAGTTCATTACATTACAAGAATGCAATACGAAGAAGGTGTAGCCAAGATTCCAATGTAATGTCACATACATTGACACTTAATCTCAAGGATAAATGATCCTTTGTTACACGAACGAAAAAATCGCAACAAATAAATTCTAATTAAGAGACAACAATACGTAGTTATTGGAAGCAATGAAAATATCATTTCTGAGGACAATAATCATCAATTAATTCTGAATTTATGAAGAGATTTAGCTGTAGGTATGTTATGCGGATAACTTAACTTCTTTTTAACCGACGAGAAAAGGAGGGGGTTCTCAAGTCGACGAGGAGCTTTTTTTATGTTTGACCAAGCATAACTTTTTACACAGTAATCAGATTCTGAAGATTCATTTTTATTGGATAGGGTATACCTCCAAGTTGGTTCCATTAAAATTTGAACAAACCATTCGTAAGAGTAGGAAAATAGGGGATGTTTGATTGTGCACCAACTGAATTTTTACCTGTTAACCGATTCTATCACGCATAACTTTGTACTAGGTTATCCGATTTCGATGTTTTTTGTTTTATTGAATAGGGTATACCTTGAAGTTAATCATTTAAATTAGAAAATTCTATAAGTAATACTAGGAAAATAGGGGATGAATGATTGTTCACCCTCTGAAATTTTACCTGTTAACCGATTCAACCACGCATAACTTTGTACTGGGTTATCCGATTTCAATAATTCTTCTTTTATTGAATAGGGCATACCTCGAAGTTAATTCCATTTGAATTAGAAAATTCTATAACTAATGGCAGGAAAATAGGGGATGATTAATTGTTTACCCACTGAAATATAACCTGTTAACCAATTCTATCCCGCATAACTTTGTACTGGTTTATCATATTTCGATGATTTTTCTTTTATTAAATAGGGTATACCACGAAGTGTCGAAGTTAGTCCCACTTAAATTTGGAAAAAATATTGCATTCCTCTGGATAGAAAAAAGGGGATGAATTTTTATCTGTTAACCAATTGTACCACGCATAGCTTTGTACTGGGTTATCCAATTTTGATGAGCCTTTTTTATTGAATAGGGTATACTTCAAAGGTGTTTTCCATTTGAATTTGAAAAAATTCCACACTTAGGTTACAAAAATAAGTAGCCACAAAAAATCAAAAACTTTATCAAACTTAATAACTAAACTCCAAAACTAATGTAACTAAATTTGAGCCTGCTTTCGTTAAATGTTTGTTTGGCGCCGACCCAAAATTAGTTATTTACAGTAGTTTATGAGCTTAGTTATTAAGACTAAAAATGTTCATTTTATTTTTCGCTTTTCAGTTTCTTTTTTTGTCAATTTATTTTTTTGTTAAAATGTTTTTTATATTTTACGTCCTCAACTTCCACGGTAAATAAAACAAATAAAGTAGAAGGCACCATAAAATAGCTACCAACATAACGAGCGTGTAAATTGAAAATATGGATGCATTTATCTCCACTGGCACATTTCAACAATTTTTTACGTTAGCGTATCGTGGAAGACTTACTACAGCTACTACTACGTGTAATAATTAAAATAAAATGATAATCATCAACAGAAAGACACGTAGGTGTCGTTGATTAGCATTGGGTTACAATCACCTGTGCAAGAATATATTTATAATTAATTAAAATGTCTTTATTATATATTCCGCGTTGGTATAAATGGCTGCACATTCGTTATCTATATTCTTCATCAAGTTTTTGAAATGATGTCGAAAGATTAAGACTGGAGATAACGGGAACTCGTTATACTAAATATTTTGAAGTTGTGTTTACAATTTATTTTAATAAGCATCTTTTGATTGGTACCCGTCATTATTTTATTTGAAGTTTGTAAAGATACTCACATTATTCTAACACTTTTTTCTATCTGTTTCAGGTACGAATCTTTTGAATTGAATCGGTAAGTTCTTTTTCAAAATACCTGAAGAAGTATAAAGATTTATATTACTCCAATGGATCTTTAGTGGATGTTTTTTAACATACTGTACTCGAAAAAATATATCGGATTTGCTCCTAACAACTTTGTTATTTCAAAAACTTTTTATAATGATTATGAAATTATTTTTAAGTCTACACAATTCCTAAATAAATAGTATTTGGTCTAATCATATACAGGATTAGTCATAACGTATGGAAAATATTGAAAGGGACCCATAATAATGATTTTTCCTGAAAAAACTTTTGACAAAAATAACCTAAAAGTTGCAGCAAATTAAAGATGTTTTGAATTAACGCCCACCTTTTGAATACCGCTGAAAATATTTCCATATAAATATGTTTCTTTCAAATCTAACAATTTGCTGTTATTTTAATTTAAAATTAAGCACCCAACATATTATAATGGCAAAAGCAGTGAATTATAGAAATCTTTTTAATTAATAAACTTATTCCATAAACCATAATCATGTCTACTTATTCCTCATTACTAAAAGTATTAACAATGTTGCACTTAACTATATTTTATTATACTTTGACGTTTAAAGAATTGACATTTAAATGAATTTCAGCTGCGACAAGTTTTTCAGTTGTGTTTTTGTATTCAAGTGGCACTCAACAATATAGACAGCAATTTTTGGACAATAAGTGAGAAATTTAAATAGCCTTAACTTTTATAATAATACAATACTATTAATTTTTTAACTAAACTTTGTTCAACCAACTTTGAAGTATTCCCAATTTATATATAAAACAAAATTAACTGCCGCAGTTTATACCGAGTGCTTATTAATTTAATGTGTTATAATGTAACTCTTTTGTTATTGAGTCTTGACCAAAAGTTTATTAAAGAAAAAAAAACATTGTTTTGCCCCCCCCTCCTAGTTACATTTTACCTTTTCCGTATGTTTTGAAACAACCTGTATATAAACTTTGCCATTTTAAAGTTACTTCAAAGTAACATAATGATACATTTTCTTATAGCGTTTTCTTTCCTGAAAACAGCTTATTTTGATATCTCATTAAAATGTTTACTTATTTAGAGATTAAGTTATGAATATCCAGTTGGTTGTTGTACTGCAATTGCCGATCTCGGAGTGAACATAATTAGGCGACTACTAATAGATAATAGATGTATATAAATTATTTTTTGTTCCACTAAATGAATAAGTAATACAGTCCGGTTCTAAAATCAGATACCCAATTGATTTTTATCGTCGTAATGAGACAAGGTATTAACAGAAGAAAAAAAATGGATCCCGAATTTGTCGTTGATAGATGAGTAAGAGTATATCATTACAACAATATTTCTTTCAACGTCTAATAATGTATCATGAACTTGACACAAATAGAATTAATTTGGACTACTCGTAAAACACATGTTTTGTGTATGTAAATTTGAATATGTCTGAAAGCAGATACCGTAAAAACAATAATAAACAATTCACACAAGGAATATATTTGTAAAATGCTTCCAAGGTTAAGATGTCTACGTCATAACTGCTTCTTTTTTGTTGTTGTCTTATGACGTCAAGACTATAAATCTTTATTATATCTACACTGTAATTTTTAAGGTGTAAATGGAACAAAGATAATTTTTATGAGCGTACAATATACTAAGTTTTTTACGTGTTCATTATTTTTAATTTATTTTATTGTATCTATAGATAGTATCTGCGTTAGATTTTAATGATATTTCTAATGGAATACTTCCTTTCAGAGAAGAATTAAATTAAATAAAATTTAATTATTGTCCAAATATCACTTCAGACTATTAAATGATAAAAATTAGCAACTTTCTCCAACAGACACTGACATTTCACGATCAAAACACAGAGTGCAGAACTCGCCCGCGGAATAACTGGTTCGCAACATCTGATTAATAATGAGAAAAATCTGATAAACATCTTTGCCGACGAATAATATTACAGTTTTGATAAGAACAGCTTACCGAATATGGAAGGATTTCTATTTTGTCTAACGGAAGCAGAATTCGCAAAGTTTTACCGTTCTGCATACATTAAAGAAATCATTTTATTAAACAGAAAAAGCTTTCAGAACTCATAGTAAATACATAAACTTTATTGGTGTACGGTCTGTAATATAGTTTCTTCTTCAGCTTATAAATTTTTTATGAGTCTGGCATTAGCACATTTCTATCTGCTATAATCTTTCTTTCTAACAGTAAAATATTTGTAGTCAAAATTAACAAATTTTTTAGTCCCAGACGATCTTCCATTAATTTTTGTTAATTTAACAAGTGTCAAATTTGTTAGCAAGTAACAAATTATTTAATTAAATATATTTGTGAATATAGTAATTATTAAAACTTATTTTCATGTGTTTTTGACGAAATATTTTAGTAATTATATTGAAGCTGAACAATAAATCATTAAATTGTTACAAAAGATACAAACTTTCCTCAACAATTTCAAATTGATAAGTTAGCTAAACTTACTTGTTTTATAATCTTAGCAAATAAATAAAAACAATAATTTTTTTGTTAAAACTTCAGAATTGACAAAATTTTAATTTAACATATTGTCATATATATTCAAATTGTTAATTTTACGCAATTTATTTGTCTGTATTAACTAAAAATATTTAACAACCCCAAAATTAATAAAACCCCAAATATATTTGTTATCCAATACCTCTCAATAAATGCTCTATAACTATGGCGATTTTAAACAAGGAAAGTAACAGATTACCCACTAGTGGGTATAATTTTGAGAAAAGGCACTAGTGAGTATTTTTTATTTATAACAATAATTATAACACACAACACCTTGATAAATACTTCGATTGACATTTTAATTTAGAAAATTTAAAGCATATGTCACTGTCAAATAATATTTCTTTAATAAATTTTGCATTTCGGCTTCGTGTGCTAAAATTTCTCTCATGGGTAATTGCTTACTTTGCCCACTTGTAAAGTAAATAACTATTACTGTGCGCAGCATATTACAGTTTGGTTCATTTGTGTAAAATGTTATAATGTTATAATTATAATTCAGAGAAGCAAACGAACGTTTATTATTGTCCTCTGATTCAAGGTTCTCCTAAATTTTTTTTTGGGCAAAATTTACAGAGTTCTAATACTTTTTTCCATTTATTAAAAAGTTGAAAACTTTCATGCAAAATAATTTACTAACGCGCTAAATATATCTTTATATTCTCCCAGCGAACAAATACTTAATCGATATAGTGTCACACCTGATTTGGTTAAATAGAAAATTAATTTGGTGCGTGAAAGAGTCCAATGATTCCCTTTTATAGATGTTATATTAATTTATTAGCGACAAAGCAGCTGCTTGTTTTAAATTAAAAATTTATTATTCAGACATTCACTAAGTTTATAATAAAAAACATGGAAAAAAGTTAAAATAAGTAGAACACAAACTAAAGAGTTTTAAATATGGAAACCTAAATATACAAATAAGCGATCAAACTTTTTACAAGCCGTAATATTCAAAATAAACTAGCACATGTTATTTTGTATAATTAATGTAAAATTAAATTAAAATATTCACGTCGTTAGTAAGATTCCCACTCTGCAGCTTTGTGACATTTTCATTGGAGCAAATAACACACTCTGCACATGAAAACTTTATTTATTAATGCGAAATTGCAATTATTATTGGTCTGAGTTACATTTCATTTGAATAGTTTCTACATTCATAACTATTTGACAGCTCGGATTCTTAAAAATACTTCAACACGTCTCTCTACACTGTTTTGTCCATAGATCTGCAACTTCGCATCGCGGAAAACAACAAAGAACTCTACCAATAATAATAATAATAATGAATAAATAATTTGTTGTGTGTTACTATTTTGTTTACTTGTTCACAATTTTGCAGAACTTAAAACAAAAATCTTTTTCAACGTTATAAATAATTATTAAATTAAATTTAGAAGACAAAAGCTATCTGTCAGTAAACTCTAAACATTTGGAAAACCTATAATAATTTATCTTGGATCAGTTTAGAATCATTTAAAAATAAATTCAAGTTCTTCGGACACGTGATTCACTCAAGGAATCATTATAGCATCACGAACAAAAATTACGGTAGATCTCATCACGAATTCATCTCACGTCAGGAGATCATTTATTTTTATTTGAATACAAATCCAATTGTTGTTCGTATGATATGCCACTAGGTCATTTATTCCGTTTTGGTTTGGAATTAGATGAAAGAAACAGCTGTACGTACTTCCTGTTAAGTTGGCAAGCTTTGCTGTTATGAAATTTACGAGAAATGACACAGGTAATTAGAAGAGGATGTAATTATCATATTACAAGATAATTATTTGGAAATTCAATGTTTTGACATTAAGAATTTGTGGTATTATATCAAGTAGTTTTATAGCAGAAGAATAGAAACATTTTAGTATATATTTTTGGGACAGATAGTAACTTTGTTACAGATAAAATAAAGCAAAGTTTTGTCTAAACGGCTAGTATAATATTTAGAAATAATATTTCATTTACATTTATTCTGTCTACAACAAGCAAAATCTGCGATTTTACTGTCGAAACACGTTAAAAAAAAGTTGAAAAAAAATCATTGCGCTCCTCAGGATTTTTCAGGTTCAGAACAAATTTCATTCGTTTCAAATATTCATTCGATACACAAATTTATATTTTAATACCTATATTTATGTATGGTATTGACAGCGCATGTCACAGATTTAAATTTCGTGCGAAATATTTTGTTATGTTAGGCATATGCTGTTTGAAGCTAGACTAAAAAATAAAAAAATCATCTTTCTTATAAAGACCTAAAATTGTAATAATTTTTTTAATGACTAGAGTGAAACTACGGTTTCTAGTTAAGTAAAGTATGAGGATTTCAAATTTTAAATCCTTTTTGAATTATCTTTATTGGTTGTAAAGATACAGGTTCCGAAATTTGGTCGATTTTGGTATTTTTTCAAATATTTTTCTGTCAACTTTGACTGTCTATAAATTATTTATTTTACCTCTAGTTGTAATGAAACTACACGTCTAAGATGAATAAGGTGTGCTGATTACGCTCATTAAAGCAGAATTTAAATATCTTTTTTCGTTTTCAAGATACAGCTAATTATAATTCTGGCGGTCTCTTTTTTCCTCAATTTCAGATTCATAAAATCGCCCAAATCTCAAAAACTAAGACTCGGATAACGCTAAAACCAAATTTTTTGCAAGTTTCAGGTCGAATATAGGGGGATAGAGAATATAAATCAAAATTCTAAGAGATGAAAACTTTTGGCAAAATTTCAAATTTCGATTTTGGCCCATTTTCAGACTTTTTGCTCTAGCGATTCTCTCCGTGGAGCGATTTTAACGAAACTTTACATACTTATGTAACTTTTTACGTAGAATCGAATGGAGTAGGTTACATTTTCGTATCTTTTCTAATTTTTGAGAAAATGGAAGAAAACCACAAAATTTTGGAAATTTTTAAATGGTGATATCTCGAGAACTATTAAAGATAGCGACCTGTACTCTTCAAATTTGTAATTAGCAAGCTTAAAATAATATTATAGAAAAATATTATTGATTTTTTAAAAAAAAATTTTTTTGGTTCTTGCTGACCCGTACATTTTTCATTTTAGATTTTTTTAAATTTTTATTCTATGTTTAAACAGTACAAAATTTACTTTTTTATATGTAGAAGACCATGAGGAATCCAAATTTTGAAACCGATTTTGATTATCTGTGTTGGTTTTGAAGATACAGCTAATTGAATTTGTAATATTTTCTATATCGAGAATTGTTGGATCATTGTTTAATCATACTTTAATAAAATATTTAATATGCGATTAATTGTGCTAATTTCTATTGTATTTATGTAAAAAGCTTTGAGGAATCCAATTTTTAACTCAGCATTTAAATATCTTGGCTAATTTTAGAGCTACCGCTTCTGAAACTTATTGAAAAATATTGGGTGAAATATGTATTTCAGATAAAGAATAAAATAATTAGTATGCAAGAAATTATTCTTATTTTTGCTGTATTTAAGTAAAAAACTATGGGGAATCCAATTTTTAAATCAGCAGTTAAATATCTTGGCTAATTTTAGAGCTAGAGCATCCCAAACTTCACAAAACAATATTGTGTGAAATATTTTTTTCAAATCTATTATTAATATATACAAAAGATCAATAACTCGACTAAACTAAATAAAATACTAATGAATCTTGTCCTGACTATGTTATTACGTCAGAGGTGGCGGGAATCGTAAACGCTATTCAGCGTCGTTCTCAACCGTGTTGAGTTTGCTTTTCGAACAGTGATAGTCGCTCGTGCGTATGAAACACACGCATTTTTATACGCGCTAAAGAACTTGTGGTTGTGAGACAGTGCATTCAAACTGATAGTGATAAGACGAAAATAGTGATAAGAATAGTGTTGTTTGTTAATCGTCTTGGTGGTGTAGAAATTGTGGTGGATATCGCTGGTAAGAATATATTTTTGGAACGCGATAGATATTTGTGGACATTCGTAATTTCGGCTGGAAGAAGTTATTTTAATTATTTTTTTATAGATTACTTAGTAAATATATTGGAGGCTTGTTTTCTGCTGTATCTTAAGAGATCTCCTCTGAGATAAATTGATCATGCATTTATTTACTAAACCATAAATACAAATATAATAATATTATCATTAAATTTATATATTTTTTGTAGTATTTACTTTGTTATTCTATATACCTATATGCATATTTATAATATGTGATATTTCTATACGGTGTCGTATTAACTCAGCCGTGTAGATTCAGCCGAAAGTACCTGCGTAACCCTTCCAGGAAATTTTCGTTCCTTTTTCACAGCAGGAGACCATGAGCGTAGAACACTTTATTTTGATAAATTTTTAGGGGACAAGATTGCATGTAATACTTGCTTGAAATACATAATTTTATTGTATGTATTTTGCCTGAATATTGTTTGATTATTTGGGTGACAATTAGTGAAAGTAGAGTTTTAATTTTTTGAGGGAAATATTATGTGAGTGGTATTGGTAGACAAATAATAAATAAAAAATAATATATTAAATCATAATATTTAATTACCAAACATACAATAAAAATAAGATAAATATATCGAAATAAAAAAGTATAACGCTAGTAAAAAAACATGAAACACTAACAAACATAAACTAAACAAATATTATTGTTAAAAAATGTACATTAGTAAAAAACAGTTACGTCCAAATTACAAGAAAAAAACGCTCAACATATGTAACATATATATTATCAATAAATTTCGCTAATTGAGACAGATACAGAATTTTATACTCTTTAGGTACATTTTCGATTTGAAGCTTATTTGTCTAAAATTAGTAGGAAAGTAGGCCCTTAATTTGATATATTAGTTTGTAACGATGATGAGTACCTAGTGGTCAAAATCTACTTTAGTACATTTTATAATAAAATTATTTAGTGAAGATAAAACCAGCTGCCCATTGGCCAGAATGAGATTATCTACATGTTATCATTTGTTGAAATATTAGTGTGAGTATTACAAGCAATCTTGTCCCCCTAAAAATTTAGTGTTCTACGTCTTTGGTCTCCTGCTGTGAAAAAGGAACGAAAATTTCGTGGAAGGGTTGCTCAGGTAGTTTCGGCTGAATCTACACGGCTGAGTTAATACTGCACCTTCTATACTGAGACAAAGTTATTTGTTTTTACTTATTTTTTTTAATATTCATCCTTAATTTGGATTGTATACTGTTTTATTGACTCATACTAAATAAATAAATATATAAATAAAATAAAAGTAAAAAATATTTATGAATCAAACCATTCGTGTTCGCATGTGATTTTATTTATAACAAATACGTAATACAAATATAAACATTTGATTTTTCAAATTTTACTGATAAACTTTTATATCCTCGTATTCAACAATATAACATATTATAATCGGATATACCGGGAGTAGAATTTAAATGTGGCGTTTAGTAATTTCAATGCTTTTATTTTAATATTGCTTTATTTTTTTACTTATTCACTTTACAACAAAAGTTAACTAAAAAAGTTGTACAGAATTTTAAAATGCATACAATAAAACCTAAACTACAAAAAATAAAACAATGCTTTAATAAACATATTTTTCATTTTGCTTAATTTTAATTAGATTCATAAATCGCGAAATATTAATATTTAGATAACCAAATGAGCCTTATTGCATGTATTTTTAAATTCTGAATAAATTTTGTACTAACAATTTTTTTCCTCCCACCATATCCTGTAAGGGAGGCATAGGAACCATGCTAAAAATTCGGTAGTGAGTTTTCAGTGGATGAGCACGTTGTAGGGTCCCGAGAATACGATTTCTCAAAAACTACTATACTGAAAATTTTGATATTTTGTATACATCAATTATATCCCTTTTGGAAGAGCTGATTAGTTTTTGTTGATAATCCAATAACCGGAAGTTGTAGTTTACTTGAAGCCCTATCAAGTTATTTTCAAATACCTCAGTAAATTAAGGTTAACTGACAATTATTGTTATAATATTTTAAATATTCTTATCTACAATTATTGTTTGAAATATTTTTCTCTTACTGTCTTATTTATGAATTACAACACGTTAAAGAAAACTATATTTCACATTTTCATAAATCATAAGTGAAAACTAAATTTTTTGGAGGGATGAGCGTTTCTAAGTTCCTGCATCATTTGATAAGAAATCTATGGCGGGATGTATTGTGGTGCCCATAGCAGTGAAGAAGTAAAAAATACAGCAATATAAAAAAAGCATTATAATTTTCGAATTATTCTAATTAGAATTAGTAGCTAACGGAAATAACAACTTAATTTATAAGTTTTTTGTTACAAATATAACAAAGCAAAAAGTTACAAAGAGTAGCAAATCTTTTGTTTGTGCTACTAGTAAAATATTTATTGAAAAAACACTTGATTTTATAAATAATTACAATAATTACTATCAAATATCATTATGCGTACATGTACTATACTTTTTATAACATTATTACCATTAATATCTACTAATTTTTCCTTTGAATGCCAACACGTGATAGTCAGTTCTCTCATGCATGGCAAAGCAAACAAAACTCTAATTAATTAGGTGATCATTAATACGTATAATTAGTTTTACTAGTTTTGACATATTTACGATGTCTTTCACATGTGTACATTTGCGTTTCTCGCTAGCAAATGATACAGAATTACAGACAATGTTTTTCATGACTTCATCTGTATTCAAATAAAAACTATACCAACTGCGTTTTAGATGTTTCAAAACTCATTTGAAATGTCACAAGTAATTAAGCTGTGCGCGGACCGTTTTTTTAAAGTAATTGTTTGAGATCTATTGCAGAAAACAATACGAAGGCTTAATAAATAAAATGTATGTGTCAAATAAAATGTTCTCACGATTGTGTTGTTAAGTAATTATTTCTGTAAAACTACATAATTCAGGATATTAACAATTTGTTTATTTGCGCAACAATCGCTTTAAGTGAACTAAATAGATTTGACATTTATTTTCGTGACGCTGAACTTAACAGCAATCTAAAATATATATGCGGAGTATATATACATATAGTTAATAACCCTTCTATGGTAGTGTCTTAAATGTGCAGAAATTTCGCCCATTGTTTTGTATTCATCCTATAGTGTAACGTTCCTATTCTTCAGTCTTATTGATGATGGTATCCATAAATCTTTTGGTCTTTTACGATCTCTCTTTTCTTTAACGTTTCCAAATTTGCTGCATCGATCTCGATTCATTCATTCATATCACATGGTCCCACCATTTTAGTTGTCTTGTTTGTTTGAAGTCTATTGCAATTGTTCTTTTATTATTTCGTTTCCTATTCTGTCCATCATTGTTGCTTCTTGTACTTTTTTAGATATTTAATTATTTTGTATTCATCTATAGTGTAACGTTCCTATTCTTCAGTCTTATTGATGATGGTATCCATAAATCTTTTGGTCTTTTACGATCTCTCTTTTCTTTCACGTTTCCAAACTTGCTGCATCGGTCTCGATTCATTCATTCTTATCACATGGACCCACCATTCTAGTTGTCTTATTTCTTTGAAGTCTGTTGCAATTGTTATCTTATTATTTCGTTTCTTATTCTGTCCATCATTGTTGCTTCTTGTACTTTTCTTAGATATTTAATTGAATTTTGCTTTTCATTCTTTGAGACAAAACCAATAACTCGCAACCATATATAAAAAATATGAAGATTATAATTTGTAAACGTTTCATAAAAATAAGTTTCTGAATAATAACTAACTATGTAATAAAATTTATATTTTAGGGAGTGTTTTTTACTTACATTTGTACCTCTTTCTGAATCTGTTTCATTTGAAATGTGTGTTTGTTTTCTGCACTAGAAATGTTAGAATCAATCTCTTGTATTTCGTCTTCCGACTGCACTTCATTTTCATCTTCGCTTGCGATAATTAAAATATCATACAACTCACATTCATTTAAAAAACTCCGAGACATGTTAACTATAAACTATTGTTATTATCACCTTACCTAAGAAATATATAGATTCGTGTGACCGTTACTAAGTCGAGTGTGTCGATTAATGAAACTACTGAAAAACTCAAACATTTTAACACTAATCAACTAGATTTAAAAACACTGGGATCTTCAAAGACCCCACGGGTTAACTAGCACTAAAGATCGTGTAATGAGCAATATTAAGCTGCAGCATGAGTAAAAACATGTAAACATATAAGCAGAATGTTCAATTAAACATAATTGAATCGTATTTATAACGATAGGATACCATAAGATTGTCTTTAACGATGTTTTCCATTTTATTAACTTCTTTCTGCTGCTGCTAACAGATTGAGCGCGTGAGAAAGGTATGTGAATATTTTCATTCAGTTCTCCAATCAGATTGGTTCTCTGTATTTATTATTAAAGAAAATACTAAGTCATGTGTCTGTTGAATAGTTCAAATGCCTCTTTAGTTGTCCAGCAACTTGTGTGGTACTTGTTTCTTGAAAATGAAGATATGATAAATCTCCATTAAACTAATTTAGAAATTCTAAACGTTCCACATATTTCCAAAACATAAACCATCCGCTGTCGACTCGCCGAAACCCAAATTCAAGTCTTCGGCAACAATTTCAGGTCTTTAAACATGATTTTTGCAATCGCTACGAAATATGCGCGCTGATAAATGGCGAAAGTTTCGAGGTTTGACAGACACTCGCCGTGGTTGCTACGATACGGGTTTGTGAATGTGTTTGGTTGGTGCAGACAACGTTTATGCGATTTCTGGCTTCGGGCGGTCGAGAATTCTACACCCACTGCGACCAAACACTCTTACTCTTCTTTATTTATTAAGGAAAAACAACACATTCCAAGAACAGTCTAGGGAATCCACAGATATACCGGCTGATTCATTTCTTCTTTTTTTAACTCTTTTATTTAAAGTTATACAGTAAAACTATTCAATATTAGTTAAGTAAAGTATGAGGATTCCAAATTTTAAATCTGTTTTGAAATATCTTTCTTGATTGTAAAGATATAGGTTCCAAAAGTTTTTGGTATTTTGTCAGCCAATTTTGACTGTTTAAAAATTATTTATTTTACGGCTGGTAAAAAAATAAAAAGTATGCTGAGTACGCTCATTAAAACAGAATTAAAGTATCTCTTTTCTTTTTCGAGATACAGTTAATTATAATTATTTCGGTCACTTTTTCCCCCAATTTTCGAGTTGAAAATTGGTAAAATCACCTTACCTAAAAAGTCTTCAAAGTGTAACAATTTTTTTAATGATTAAAGTAAAACTGTGGTTTCTAGTTAAGAAAAGTACGACATTTCCAAATTTTAAATCCGTTCTGAATTATCTTAATTGGTTGTAAAGATACAGGTTTCTAAATTTGGACAGTTTTAGTATTTTTTGGAATATTTTTCTGTTCATTTCGACTGTCTATAACTTATTTATTTTCTGTCTAATTATTATGAAAGTATACCATTAAGATAAATAAAGTATGCTGAATACGCTCATTAAAACAGAATACAAATATCTTGTTTCGTTTCCGAGATACAGCAAATTATAATTGTTGTGGTCACATTTTCCCTCAATTTCCGATTCATAAAACAGTCAATATTTCAAAAACTAAGTCTCGAATACCGCTAAAACCAAATTTTTTGCAAGTTTCTGGTCGAAAATAGTAGGATAGCGTATATAAATCAAAATTCTGAGACATGAAAATTTTTGGCAAAAATTCAATACTAACCCCTTGGCTTTTTGGCGATTTTGGGCCATTTTCACACTTTTTGCTCTAGCGATTGTCTCCGTAGAGAGATTTTAACGAAACTTTGCATACTTATGTAACTTTTTCCGTAGAATCGAATGGAGTAGGTTACATTACTGTATCTTTTCGAATTTTCAAGTTATTGGGAGAAAACCACAAAATTTTGGAAATTTTTAAATGGCGATATCTCGACAACTATTAAAGATAGCGACCTGCGCTCTTCAAAATTGTAATCAGCAAGTCTGAAATTATATTATAGCAGAATATAATTAAATTCTGAGAAAAAAAAATTTTTTGATTTCTGCTGGTCGCTTCGATTTTAATTTATACACTCTAAATTTTTTATCCTGGATAAAAACTATACAAAATATACTTTTTTCTATGTAAAAGATCACGAGGAATCCAAATTTTCAAACCGATTTTGATTATATGTCCTGGTTTAAAAGATATCGTCAATATAGTTTATATGAGACCAGGTACAGTTTATTAACCCTACTAAGAATTTCTGGATACACGTTTATATGAACTTTTTAATTGCAATAACATGAACTACACACCTGAATTTATTAACCCCTATTTTCTGAACAGCTGTATAAATATAGCATCATGTCATTTATATATTCCTGGTGAAGATTTGAGAAACACATATTTTTTTATTTTGACCACAAGTATGAATCACATTTTATTTAGACTCAACAACCAACAATAACAAAAAATAACATATCATGCTTTTATCAAAATGAAAACAGTAACAGTAACTAAGCTGTCAAAACATATTTGCCAACGGAAAATTTAAATGTTAGGAAAGTGGGTTATATTTAACAATTCCAGAGTTAAAGCAGATCTCATTATACAATATATTTTGTGTCAACGACTGTGGGAATCTCATAATTCCACTAATTATTGCATGTGTATTAATTTCCGTATATTAGCTGACCTTGCTTGAAACAATGAATCGAAACATATTTTTAAAGTAATAATAATTTAATGACAAACAATTACAAGTTTCCAACAAATTACTCGGTAATAATTAATCTTATAACGTCATACGAAAGATTATTTTTGATAAGACTCATAAATAATATTTATGTGAATATTATCGCCCGAAAAGACACTGGCATTTTGTGAAGTTTTTCTTTTCTTATTTACATTCATTAATAAGTGTCTGAAGTGGGCATGGTGAACTCATTTAGGCTTTAATTAAAAAGCAGAGTGAGAAGTTTTGCCCTCATTTTTACAAACGAAACAGTCAATCCGTTCGATCAACCAGACGAGCTTTCAAAGTATTTTTTTCTTTATTCATTCGAAGAATTATTATGATTAAGATTAAGTTGTGCTGTAATCCTATTTAATATTCCGTTTTATTTTTATTATGATTCATATTTAATCAGGCGTGTAGGATTGAGTTGAAATTAATATGACAAATATAATCAGTCAAAGAAATTAATTAATAAAATATTTCCATATAAGAAAGCGATTAATATTTACATATAAATTAATTAACAATACTATATTTTATCTAGATAAACCAACCATGTTTTGTCTATATTTTAAAATGTAGTTCATTGTTAAAATCTAACCTAATTTCAAATCATTCATCAATCATTCATATTTTCATTGTTACAGCTATATAGGTATCTTTTGCAAATCTGATACCAATAGATTTATTATTAATAATAAAAGGTAAAATAACAATTATCGTTCCACATTGACAGGTCTACGTGATGTGAGTAATAAATTATAATAGTTTTCGATCTGTTTCTCGATAAAATATAATTTATTATAGCCAAAATATCGTGAATAAATAATTTATAAAACATTATTAAGATGTTGCGAAGTATAATGAGAATAATAAAAAAATATTTTGACAGAATGTTAATTAGTTTTTTGTTAATGCAAAATAGCAGCAGCGCGTGTTGGTCAACGCTCACTTGTTTTTGTAATTAGTCAGACTGACTGGTGACTTGATCGTGTTAATATGGACAAGGCGTAATTACATTTTTATTAGTTATTTGATACTTCGCTTACGCATCTGTTTCTGACGTCATCGAGAAGAGAAAAGTGATTTTATACTAGAATGAGATAAACTACGATTTATTGAATGAAATGTTTGTTTTTGATTGCGTTTAATTGTAGACATATCTCAGTGAATGTTATGACTGAAGAACAAGTTTTTATTTGAATTCTAAATACCAATGCATCTATTACTTATTTATTTAATACATACATACATAACGTCACGCTATATCTCACTCAGTTGGATAGAACGAACCCAGAAACAACATTTCTTTTATTCTGCACACTCGGAAACATTCATTTACGCAACAAACCATCAATCATATTTAACCACTTATTCTTCAGACGCCCACGCAATCGTTCACCCCCAATCTCACCCGCAAATGTATAATTCTAAATTTAGGCAGGTTGATGTATTTCATCTTTCTTTGACTAGAGTTAAGTCCTTGTTACTTTGATAAATTAATTTCTTGTAAGCTATTTAATTTTAAATTCATCATTTTTTTTTCTAAATTATATATTTGTTAAAATATATTGCACTTAATGTTTATGCATATAACTTGATGTATATTTTGAAAACAATTTGTCAAATATTTCTGTATAATTTGTGGAAATCTGTTATTGGTTCTTTTGTACTGTAGATTTCCTTCATCAATAAATAAATAAATATAATAATTCCACAAACCATTCGAGATGACCAAACCACCCCAACTGACTCACTCCCACTTTCATAACAACATTCTTCTCAATCTCACACTCACCATACACCAATTTATTCCGTGCACTAACTCACGCACTCCTCTCAAATATCTCAATTTCCACAGCAGCTATACATCGTTCATGCTTCTTCACCCACACCCAACATTCAGAACCATACATCGGAGTAGGCACTAACACACCATTATAAACACTCTACATTCACGTTTCAAGCAAAAGTGCCCAGAGCACAATTAAAAGTGTTGTAGGTGTTGTACTATAAGATAATTAAGTTATATTTCCAGTGTTATCTGTTTGTTAATATCTTTATCGTTCTACCCACGCGATATCATTGCTTAAACAGTTTAACGATCCATTTCAAACCATACGATTTTTTTCTCTTTAACCAATCAACATCAGTGGTATTGCCAATTAAACTAATTGAACAGTTTATATGCAAATGCAAATCAGGACAAAAATTATGAACATTAACAGGTACTTATACATCGTAAAAACGTCACCGAGGTTGCCCAATCGGCTACTTTAGAGTTTTACAAACATCTTTAAATCAATCGGCTGAATTATAAAGAAATCTTTGAGGAGTTGAAATTTTTAAACGGCATATAAATATCTTTAATAGTATTTGAGTTATGAACATTCAAAGTTGACAGTAAAATTTAGAAGCGAAAAATTAAGAGTCATTTTAAAACATATTTTGTTAATAACAATTCTAATCCAATTAAACTGAAAATATGTACACATGTTAAGGATTTAATGGGGAATCCAACACTTTAACGGAAATTTAATTATCTCTTTTAGTTTTTGAGATATCAACCGTCAAAATTTACCGGGCATTTATGTTTAAGAACATTAATCAAATATGCTACACTTATTTAAAATAAATCTAAATATGTTTTTATATCAAGAAAACTATGAGTAATCCAAATTTTAAAACGATATGTAAATATCTTTAATTGTTCTTGAGTTACGAGCCTTCAAAGGTGCCAGTAAAATTTTGAAGGGAGAAATTGGAAGTCATTTTAAACATATTTTGTTAAAAGTAATTCTAATCCAATTAAACTAAAAATATGTACACAGGTCAAAGAAAGTATGAGGAATGCAGCATTTGAACGGAAATTGAATTATCTCTTTTAGTTTTTGAGATACCATCCATCAATGTTTACAGGGAATTTAGGATTTAGATTATTAATGAAATATAATACACTCATCTAAAATAAACCTAAATATGATTTTAGGTCAATAAAAATATGAGAAATCCAAATTTGGAATCTAAATGTAAATATCTTAAATAGTTTTTGTGTTACGAGCCTTCAAAGTTGACAGTAAAATTTTTGAGCAAAAAATTGGGAGTCATTTTTAAACATATTTATTTGGTAGCAATTCTAATTCAATTATACTGAAAATATGTACATGGATTAAATAAAGTATAAGAAATCCAACATTTGAACGGAAATTTAAATATCTTTTTTAGTTTTTGGGATATTACCCGTCAAAGTGTACGGGGCATTTTGGTTTTAGGACATTTATCAAATATGCTTCACTTTTTAAAAATAAATCTAAATATGTTTTTAGGTCAAGAAAAATATGGGGAATCCAAATTTTAAAACGAAATTTAATTATCTCTTCAGATTTTTAAGATACTTCTTCTTAAAGTTTCTCTATATTTTTGCAACTAATCAACTAAGTTTGTAACTTGCAAGTCAACTTAATTCTTTATAATTTATACATTTTATGATGTCTAAAGAAGAATGCAGAATATAATTGATTATTTCTCTTTTTGAAGCATATTTCAGTATATGATTTATTACCTTCAGATTCATTAATATCTGTTAGGTGCGCTTGTCATTACAAATTACGTCTAACTGGAAATTATGTTTTATCTTTTTATTTGTAGGTACGTATAGGTACTTGATGGTGTAATACATTAAGGATATATAATTTTCAAGATGAAAAATGTTTTGTAAAATTCTATAATTGCTAGCTTAATAGCAGAGGAGTATCGTGTCGTGCTTCATAATTTTAATAAGTCTTCTTTTTTACTGTAAGAGAGTAGAGAATATATTTCCACAGTAGCAACTGTTACCATCTTTGCATAATCGAATTGAACTCAACATAGCAATGCCTACAAACTTCAATGCTAACAAGAAACCAGCGTTTCTTGCGTTCTTAGGACAACACTCCAATCCAGGCGCTGTCAATTTGTTCTCGATTACTTGAGCACAGCCCACGTGATATACCGTCAAACTGCATAGAGTGCAGCAACAGTTGAACAGCGAGTGCAGCGTGCAGCGATTGTCGTTTGTCTGTCCGCTGCACTCGTAAATATGGCGGCCAAGCCTTGTTCCACTGTTTGTAGCCAATTGCCTACGGCTTGTTTGTTTTGTTTAATAAGGAATTTGCACTTTTGTTTATTGTTTTGTTTGTGCAGCTATGTTGTCTCATTTCTTCCATCTCAATCACAGTGCACATTGGATTTCTTTCTATTATTTACTTGATAGATTATTCTATTCCACAAAGTAAAAAAATTGATTTGAGATTTGTTAATTTTGCGGTTGTTTTTAGTTAATATTGCCAAATATATTGCGTCAAATTAACAATTTGAAGAAATATGACAAATTATTAAATTAAAATTTTGTCAATTCTGAATTTTTAACAAGAAAAATTGTTGTTTTAATAATTTTTTACATTTATAAAATTTAACAAATAGATTCGACAATAATAACTAGTAAATTAACCTAACTTATCAATTTGAAATTGTTAAAGAATGTTTAGTTTGTTATAATAACTAAGATTTATTGTTCTGCTTCAATATAATTACTAAAATATTTAGCCAAAAAAAGCACATAAAAATAAATGTTAATTACTATATTCACAAATATATTTTTGAAATTACATACAATTAAACTTAAAATAGGTACACAGGTCAGGGAAAGCATGAGGAATCCAACAATTTACCAAAAATTTAATTATCTCTCTTATTTTTTGGGATACTACCCGTCAAAGTTTTCCACGCATTTATGTTTTAGAACATTTATCAAATATGCTACACTTTTTAAAATAAATCTAAATATGGTTTTATATCAAGAAAATTATGAGTAATCCAAATATTAAAACGAAATGTAAATATATTTAATTGCTCTTAAGTTACGAGCCTTCAAAGGTGCCAGTAAAATTTTGAAACGAAGAATTGGGAGTCAGTTTCAAACCTATTTATTTGGTAGCAATTCTTATTCAATTATACTGAAAATATGTACTTGGATTAAAGAAAGTATAAGGAATCCAATATTTGAACGGAAATTTAATGAACTTTTTTAGTTTTTTAAATACCAATCGTCAAAGTTTACGGGGCATTTATAGGTTTTATAACATTTATCAAATTTGCTACTCATATAAAATAAGTGTAAATGAGGTTTTAGGTCAAGAAAATTATGGGGAATACAAATTTTAAAACGAAATCTATTCCAATTTTTTAAATACTTCTCCTCAGTGTTACCCTATATTTTTGCATTTAATCAGTATTCAAGTCTACTTAATTCTTTCTAATTTATATATTTTATAATGTCAAAAGAAAAATGTATAATATAATTGATTATTTTTCTTTTTCAACTACTCCTATTCAAACTACTTCGTCCCCATAATGAGTATCAGTTAAATATTTTGATATGTGTTCCTTCAAAACTAATTTAATTTTCATACAAGAATTTTTATTAAGCCTACAAAAGTTTTTAATGAAATCGAAATCGGATTGGCACTGTTTAAATCAATTTGTCTCTTCATTTAAGAGGAATCTGTTTGTCCCAAGAAAACATTTATATCCGTGTGAGCGTCCCAGTATTATAATATTTCAGTGGTCCCAAGTCTATGTCGAATCCTAGACGAAAAAAGTACGTCAATGTTGTAGAGTTTATCAGTATCACAGGAAGCTACGTAATGAATTTCTACTCAACAGCATTTTTGTGTGGAAGATTAGAAGCTCTTGTAGATAATATTTCAAGGCTCCGTTAGAGTTCCATGTTAGCAAGATTCTGTTCTTTGTATGCGTCGGCCTCGGAGTGCATGTTAATTAAGTGCACTTTACCTGCAGAACAGCGGAGAGCATCCGGTGTAACTCGGTGTACTCGGTGTACGAGAGCAAAAAGTGGAGCTATCTGTCAGTCAGGATACATACATCTCATAGGTGCAATTAGAACAAAAAACTAAACGCACCTGAGATCATAATAGACGTTTTTTGATGATGGATTTACTATCAGATATTGAGAATTATTAAACACATTCAATCACTTCTTGGTTTCTTACAAACTAATCAGTTTTACCACGTCTTTTTTTAAATATATCATTTAACTATTTTTACCATCCGCCACATCCTGTAAAGGAGGTATAGGAATCAGGCTAAATTTGGTAGTGAGTTTTCATAGATAAACATGTTTTTACCTCCCGCCTACCTCTAGGTAAGGGAGGTATTGTTTTTGGTCAAAAAATTGGGTAGTGAGTTTTCAATGAATAAGCACGTTTTAGGGTCCCTACAACACGATTTTACTATTTTCGCGATGATGTCTGTCTGTATGTATGTATGTATGTATGTATGTATGTATGTATGTATGTATGTATGTATGTGTGTGTGTGTGTGTAGTCTGTGGCAATTTTTTCGTCTCGCATAACTCAAATACTATAATACCAAAAAATACAATTTTTTGAATTATTGCTTCTTATATTTAAATGAAGAGCTGATTAGATTTTGGATAAAATTGGTCGACCGGAAGTAGCAGTTTACTTGAAGCCCTTAACAGTTTTTCGTGAAAAACACGGTTAAATTTCCTTTTTCAACAATTTATGTTATTTTAAAAGTTGAAGAATATTTAATTCTACATTTGTTTTGATTACACTAATTTTAATAATTTTCATTAGATTTAGAGATAATAAAATATAAAGAAATTACATTTCACAAATCTTGCATTCCTAGTACACCATGGAAAATTTTCAATTTTTTACGAAATGTGACATGTCATTGTGATTGTGAAGCTGTTTTCTTAGTGAAATATATGTCAAAAAATTAAATAAATATACGAAAGAAAATTAAAATTCTCAAATATAAATAGAAAATAAACAAATAAGAAGGTATGTTTCTGTATCATCAAATTCTATTTTGTACCGTTTAAGAGTAGTATTGGGCGGGAGGTTATGTGCTGGAGACATCAGATTTTTTATATTTTGTATTTTACTTTGTATTCCTTTAGTTTTTGGTGATAATTCAGTTACAGTTTACTTGAATCCCTATCAGGTTATCTTGAAATATTTTTTCTACGACCACTGAGAAATCTGCTTTTTGTATGTTTGTTGTTGTTAGGGAAATGAGGTACATTACAAGCATCGTGCGAAATTAATTTGTTTTGTAAGTATTTCAATACAGGTCAGTTCATTTAAGTGTAGGTACCATTGCTAGGATACTTATTTATAATTGTCAAATATTGGAATGGTGAAAACAGGACAAATTTATTATTAAAGTTAAATTAATTTTGAAATAATATTGTGGTCGTAGAAAAAGTATAGTGTACTCGCACGGAATGTCCATTTCATACTCGTAAGATTTGCAGCATGAGCCGAAGGCGAATGCTACAAACTTTCATACTCGTAGGAAATGAATACCATTCCATGCTCGTTGTACAATATACTATTTATTTATATTATTCAACACTGACTCATAATGAGGCTGTAACTATGTTTATTTGAAATAAATAATGTCCAACATTCCTTACTCAGTGAGAGAATGATAGAGAAGTCACGGAGAAAATAATTACTGATTAAATTCCCTAAATTCTTTGTTATAAATGTGTCTGGACTTCTTCGGAACTAAATTCAGACATGCTTGAGCTTCTAATCAGATATTTAGAGGTATTTCCATATTATCAATTATTTTTTTCTTTTTTCGTGTTTACAATTTATAATGACTGATCAGAAACAACCATTCCATGGCTACTTTGTAATTTCTATATTTTATAAATAGCATATCAAATGTCTTGTCAGTGTCAAACAAAAAACGAAAATATTCAAATGATTTAAGACGTTTTAACTGGGTTATTCAATATCATGATTCTTCTTAAAAACAACATTAAACCTTTTCAGTTCTTTTAATGATTTAATTTTTTATTAAAAAGTTTTTTATAGTTGATGAATACTTACTGGTGTGTAATATAATAAATTGTCTATGGCAGGAGTCAGACAAATACTGAATTTTTCTCCATTTCGTAAAACAGTAATGATGTTTCTAATTATCTAATTATTGGCGGAAACGTATATTTTGTAGCATTCTTCAATTAATTTAAAATCGTTAACTGGAAGATCAAAAGACCGCTAAGTATACCTACAACTAATAACTAATTATATTGATTAACCATAATGGTATCGGGCAATTTAAATATTTTTTAGTTACTTTAGTTACTGCTAGTTTTTAGAAGATGCATGGGATGATAAGAAAATAATTGCTGCAGGTTCATTACGTTTTTCTAGAGATATATTTTTAAATTAATATTAATTTACAAGTTTAATCTGAGTAATTAACGAAGATAGTTAATAGTTCTTGCAGGATATTGATGAATGAGCAGAATAATAACGATTTTTTTCTGGTTATTATTTTACATAAAAACAAAAACATTGTAATAAAATAATAGCAGTTATTTTCATTGACATTGAAACTGAATACATAAATAAAAATTAAGCAACCTTGACTGACTAAGACTTATAATATAATGGTGTCCAAATTTACATGAATTCATACAGGGAGGTGAATCCAAAACGTTTGACCAATTTTGTCCAAAATCAGCTCTTCAAATACAAGGAGCAAAAATACACAAAATTGTATTTTTTTGTATTATAGTATTTAAGTTATGCCAGACGAAAAAATCGGCACAGACCACATACACATACATACATACATAATAGTTATTCATTAAAAACTCACTACCCAATTTTTTGACCAAAACAATACCTCCCTTACTCAGAGGGAGGCAGGAGGTAACACAAAACAAAGTTCTAACAAAGTGATTGGTGGATATATTCTAATGTGGGTGGGACTATTCCATATTTGGTTGTAAAAGATCTTAAACTTAAAGACGGGCTATTTTCAATAATATTTACCGTTAGACATCTGGCATCTAGTGCACAAACAAGATAATAAAGTAATTTAGATGAGACTCGGCGACATCCAAGGGCTGAAAACGACAATACATTTCTATGCAATCCATTGAAGTACAATAGACAGGAATATTTAACAAGTAGGTATTCAACAGAAATGGTTTTATGGTCAAATTACTGCGCGATAAAAGTGTATAGATTTATATTGTTATTGTATGGCACATCATGTAGATTAAGAAAATTACCAATAAACATTTCCGTTATATTTCCGGTTCCAGGAAAAGTAAAATTATAAATATTAGTTTCCAAAAAAACAAAATTTCTTCCTTTACAATAAACTATTTAACTTTTTTTGATGTAAAATAATCTGGAAAGAACTACTTTGCAATGAAAATTTTACTGTCACCTTTATAGGCTTGTAACTTTAAAACTATTAAAGATATTTAAAATTTGGATTTCTCATAATTTTCTTCATCTAAAACCATGTTTAGATTTGTTTTAGATGAGTGTAACATATTTGATAAATGTAATAAAACCTAAATGCCCCGTAAAATTTCACGGAAGGTATTTCCAAAACTAAAAGAAGTAATTAAATTTCCGTTCAATTGTTGAATTCTTCATATTTTCTTTAATCTTTGTACATATTTTCAATTTTTCGCATCAAAATTTTACTGTCAAATTTGAATGTTCATAATTTAAAAACTATTAAAGATATTTACAATATTGCTCGATAAAAATGTAAACATTTATTTTTTTATTTCGTGGCAATGATGATTAAGAAAATTACCAATAAACATTTCCGTCATTTTTCCGGTTCCAGGTAGAGTAAAATAATAAATATTAGTTCCCAAAAATGCAGAATTTCTTCCTGTACAATAAACAATTTAACTTTTTTGATGTAAAATAATTAGGGAAGCCAATAATTGAACATTTCGAAAATTGAAAACGCTATGGAGCGTCCTTCGATTCAGCAACCTGTAAACAATAAATCCATTGTGTCAAATATTTATATTTACCTTCCCAATCACGAGTTCTGAACATTTGACAGTCGACATGTGGGTTCCCTGATTCGCACTTGTTTCTCAGCATTTGTTCAGCTGTTTTCCCCTCTCCCACTTCCCTTTGACGTCAATTGTCCGTCACGAAGCCTCATATACCACAGTTTGTTGATAATACACGATGCGATAGTAGGCGGCCGTGTTTTTTGCGGGAATGATTCGCATTTGTTTGTTATGTGATACACGAACCATACCAAGGTTAATATATTAAACAATGAGCACCATTTAAATGCTACACAAACAATAGAAATTATTTCGGCGCATGAGATGTGTATGTATTGTATTTGAAATTCCTGCATTTTTATTTTTTATTTTATTACACTGACCACATATGTGCAGACGTTAAAATAATTTTAAGATTAGATTTAATTCAACAGGATTATTATACAACGAATTTGCAATGCCAATAATAGATTCTATAAATGCCAAGAGAATACTATAAGTGTCATTGGAAATAAACAATTTACAATTACAAAACATTATACTTACTAATAGCTGTTTCTTTAACTGTTTGTATTTCTTTTGGAATACCAAACATGTTGAGGAAAATACTAATATTAAGGATGAACTAATGGTCTATCTAGTAGAAGGATAATTTATCTAATTATATTGATACTTAAACATCACCTAGTATGAGGCTCTTTACATCCTTTTGTTGGAATGGACCAATCTCGGTTTCTTTTCCTTTAAATCCTTGTACTTACCTTCTCCATATATGTTCAAACCATCTGACTCTCGGTTACTTGTTCTTTTTCACTGTGTCTTCTCCTTCCAACTATTGTTCTGTTTCACAGTTCATTCTTATTCTAGATTCGTTTTCTGATATCTTTATTGATCCTACTATGGTTCTTATTAATTTTCGTTTCATTATTTTTTAAATCTTTTTCATTTTTGTTTGATATTGTCATAGTCTTAACAGCGTGCATTGTTTCTGCTGCTTTTAAATCCCCTTTTACTTCCTTTAGCCATGATGATCTAAATATACTTTGTCTTCTTCTTCCTCCTGATCCCCATACTATTGCTGATCCTTTTCTTCTGCCCTCCCATAAATGTCTAAACCACCTCATTCTTGATTACTTGATCTTTTTCACTGTGTTTTCTCCTTCCAACTCTTGTTGTGTTTCATAGTTCATTCTTATCCTGTATTCGTTTTCCGATATCTTTATTGATCCTAGTATTGTCTTATTATTTTTCGTTCCATTATTTTTAAATCTTCTTCATCTTTATTTGACATTGTCATAGTCTCAGCAGCGTACATTGTTCCAGCTGCTTTTAAATCTGCTACTTCCTTTAGTTATGTTGATCTAAATATGTCTTGTTTTCTTCTTCCTCCTGATCCTCATTCTGCTACATACTACTGATCCTATTCTTCTGCTCTTCATATTATATCCAAGCCATCTGATTCTCTATTACTTGATCTATTTCACTGGCTTCTCCTTTCAACCCTTGTTGCCGCGTTCTCTTTCTTAGTTCATTATTATTCTGTATTCGTTTTTTGATACCCTTATTGAACCTAATATGGTTTTTATTATTTTTCGTTCTATTATTCTTAAATCTATTTCATCTATGTTTGTCATTGCATGGTTTCAGCAGCGTATATTGTTACTGGTTTTATAATCTTTCGGTAAATTCTCATTTTGTATTTTCAGTTAAAATTGTATTTTCTAGTAATTTTTGTTTACGGTGAAACCATTATTTTGTACAGTTTTTAAAATGACAGCAACGCGTTAAAAATCACAGCAATCAAACAAACAGCGCAGTAATATTTAAAAAACGCACTAATGCGGTAATGTAAATCATTACCTGTATAAAATGAGTGAGATATTATATCGCCCGGTGGTAGATAAAATAATTGCGCTACAACATTTCTCTTAATAGAGCTCGTAAAACTAGAATATTTTTAATTAATCTTGAACACCATCTACTTATAAGTAGCTGCTAATAATTTAGATTCATATATCCTACAATTTAAGACTACATCGTAAATATAAATATACATAAGGATCTACGTATGTAGATTTCCCTGAAAATGAAGCAAGTACCGTCCGAAAAAATTCACTCATATATTTCTGCATTACCTCCATAAAATCTAGAATTAATTCCGCTACTAAATCGCGTAAGTCTCCTTATACGAACCATGTAAATCAACGCAACTTGATTTTAATTACGAAATACTACCTTTACTTCGTTACTGTAAGTACGAATTGCATTTAATTCTCCAGCAGCAGACATATACACTAGCACATTAATTCAATGCAGATATTGGGTATTATTAGCAGAAGATCTATCACTATTTAATGATTTAATTAACAACACGCCCATTTGAATTATACATTCGTTAGGCATAAACACTGCAATGTATTATTAAAGAACTTAATTACTGATTATTTCAGATGCATCATTAATTAATTGAGTATAGTTAATGAGTTATTGATAATTATATACATTGTTCACACTTTATGAGATTCTAAGGAACATATGTTACCGTAGATAAAGCCGGTTTTACACTGTGATATTATTGCTGTCTATACTTCGAATGCCATGTCTACTACGTACTTCGATAGTCGGTAATTTTCTCATATTTTCTGCAAGACCAATTGAGAGTAGCGTAAATCTTCGATGGTGTGAACGCGGCTTAGATTGCATTGATAAATCTAGAATTATTCATAGCTTGAACACATATAAGCTGTTGAATGAAAATTATATCAGACACTTGATACTCGTTTATAATTTTGATAGGAAATTGATTTAGACAAGTTGATGAGAATTTATGAATAGTTAATGTGATTCGAAGTAGTGTTAATTATTGAGAACTATGTAAATAAATTAGGAATATTCATTTATGCACTTTATACATTTTAATCACAAATATAATTTAATGAATATAATCATCACATACATACATACCATTACGCTATATCCCACTCAGTGGGATAGCACGAACCCTGAAACACAATCAACACTCAAACATTCCTATCTTGTTACACCAATTTCGCCTCGTCCACATTCATTCGTTTCACAATCTATCAAATACATTCGTTCAAGATGTCCAAACCACCTCAACTGACTCACTCCCACTTTCTTCTCACTCACTCATCATACACCAATGTATTCCGATTACTCTCCTCTCGAATATCTCATTTCCACAGCAGTTATACATCGTTCATGCTTCTTCATCCACACCCAACATTCAGAACCATATCCTGAAATGTAGTAATACTAGGACAATAACTTGAAGGATTTTATGAAAGCGAAAAATGATAGGCTACCTTTCTTTGTCTGACAGTTGCTATATAAAAACATGTTTGACAGTCTTGTCCAAAAGTAATAAATAATATTTAATAGTGTATTGTTCACTTATTAATATAGATCTAAACATTTTATTTTAAAATCATTGAATGTTAATTTCTTTATATTATCAACTTTCAAAGTTGACTGTTCAACAAAGATAGATGGCCCAATAACTAGCTGTCTCTCTCTGCTCGCATTCTAAATGTGAGTTAGCGTAAATATTATTAGGAGAACCATTTTATCAATTTTCTGCAGATAATTTATTTTTTCTACGACCACTTAGAAATCTGCTCATTGTATATTTGTTGTTGCTAGGGTAATGAGGTATATTGCAAGCATCGTGAGAAATGAATTTGCTTTGTGAGTATTTTAATACAGGTCATTTCATTTTAGTACTTGTTTACTTATTTAAAATTGTCAAATATTGGAAAACTAAAAGCGGGACATATTTTCTATTAGTAAAATATAAATTTAATAGGAAATAATATCGTGGTCGTAGAAAAATATAGTGTACAATTCGCATGGAATGTCCATTTCATACTCGTATGATTTGCTACAACCTTTCACACTCGTAGGAAATGAGTAGCATTCCATGCTTGATGTATTTTATAATATTTAAGATTACCATTTGTCAAATCACACAGATATTAATTTGTTGAAACCTAAACCTACTGAAAAACAATAATAAAAGCAATATTGAAGTAAAACACTTCAATTGTCATCCGTTTTTTAATGAAATACGATTATTAAATCCAGAGATTTCAATGCAACGTTACGTCAGAAACTTCCAGCCTGAAACTATACATGTCCACATAACTCGTACGCATTGCTGGTTACCAACCTAACAGCGTTAAATATTTCCAGTGCCAACTACTAATAAAATACAAACATGAAATAAAGTGCTTGAAAGTTCTTCAAAGTGTCAAACCCGGCAATGACCTCGGAAGTGCGTTCAGCAACCCCACCTCCTCATCCGGTGGGGCTGCCACCCCCTGCCCCCACAACCACCCCTCGTTCGAGGTCACTCATGGAGTCCCTCCTCGTCGCCAAGATGGAACAGGTTGGCGTGGGGGCTAGTTCTGCTCCAGGAGTTAGACCGTTGGTCAGGACGGATTCAGCGGATTCTACTAGTTCCCTGGGGTCTGTTTCAAGCGATGTCTGTAGATGTGATGACTGTTTACTAGGCATTGCGGATTTGTACCAACTTGGACCTAATGAACAAGCCACCCAGCGGAAAAAGGTAAAGGAGGAAAGATTTATTATTTTTTAATTGGTTAAAACTGATGATACAATATTGAGTGCAACTATAATGCTGTCGTCAGTTAGGAATTTATTTTATTATTTAGGAATACACTCATAAAAATTACTTCTTGTTTCAAGAAAATTTTCAGTTTTACTTGTGTATGCATTCGTTATTAATATTTATTTTGAATAAAAATTTTATTTATCTTCTTTTTTCTGCTTTGAAATAAAGTGAATATACTTTGAATTATGTTTTTAAAAATAGCAATAAGGGATTCGTTTTAATGTTAAACAAAACGTTTTTATTTAAAACGATATCATTTTCAATTAAAACTACTTCGTCCCCATAATGAGTCTCAGTTGAATACTTTGATATGTTCCTTCAAAACTTAATTAATTTTCATACAATAATATTTATTAAACCTACAAAAGTTTTCAATGGAAACGAAATCGGATTGACACTATTCAAATCAATTTGTCTCTTTGATCTGCTTGTCCCAAGAAAACATTTTTAGCTATATAAATGTTTTTAATCCATGACGACCACAATTTGACATAAATCAATTATGTAGTTGTTTTTCATAAATTTTTGGAGCATTTAGTTAAATTAAGTGATTTAGAAAGTATTTCGTCGGATATAGAAGAACAAGCTTCAACCATTAATAATTAATTAAATAATAATTAATTTAAAGAATTGTAAAGATTGTATTATCAACATTTATAATAAATAGTACATGAATGAAAACGAGTGCGTTAATGAAGCTCTTAACTCATACAAAATGAGTGGGATAAGTGACATTTAACTCACGGGCCTAGATAAATACTTAAACAGAGCACTCTGAAAAATACCTACATATATGTTAGGGTCGAAAAGGGATTATAGAAATGTTTATAGTGGTGTTTCTATTCTTGTAGGTTCTTCTATCTTCTAGGTATAAGTGAGCGGTATTCTATGAGCTTCCTAGTAAAATTATATTTTATTTTTCTTGTGGATTTATTTGCCACATAGCTGACCAATATCCAATACTACTGCTGAAATTTAGATTTACTACCCTCTTTCAATATGAAATGGAGTAAGCAATGTTTTGTACCCACAAAATTAACAAAATAAATAAATCAGTGTGTTAACAACAAAATCAATTAATTCATTGTGTACTAGTAATGATAAAAGGACGTAGACTTTATTCGTCTATAGATAGTGTTATCAGTTGTTTTATTTTTAATTGGTATTTTCCATTTTATCTTGGAGCTTGCCTCAAACATGTGATCGATTGGGAATAACGTTTAGCTAAAGATCTTCGCTTACAAACGAAAGATTTTTGACTTACATACGTAATCTTAGTACAATTTAACAACATAAACCAGTAAATAGAAACAGTAACTAAGTAACAACAATGGGGTCAAACACTTTTAAAAAAAAATTGTGTTTTTTTACAAATTATGAAAATTTAGATCATTTCAGTGACATATTATTCAATATTTCTTATAATTTTTCAACTTTTCATTCATAATTTCCTTTCTGAAGTTTCGCGGTTGCAAAATCGTGATGTCATCATGTAAGAGAATTTAAAGCATGGCAAGGCGAAAGAGGTGTTGATAACAAATAAAAACTTGCTTTTCAGTGTTGTAAAAATTACTTATTATTATAAAGATGAATACTCCGATAAATTAAATTAGATATTCGTTAATTATAACATTTCTAGTCAAAGAGTTTGGGACGTGTTAAAACAAAATGCTTTGTTGTACTATATCTTGTCGCTTGTCGGTAATGTCGGTAGTCTCATTATCACACCTGTCATCTCAAATCATATGTTGCAGTTAACAACGATTTTCAAATTAAACATATGTTTATTATATCTGTTATATTATTTTGCCCAGGTAATGTGAATAAACTATATTTGTAAAAACCTCTCAGTAAATAACAATGACTGATAACAGTCAATTTGACAGTAGGTGTAGTTCCTCGCTCTCCGCTAGAGCGTGTTTTGTAGTAGTATAACATGGTGACGTCACGAGCGAAAAATTTGAAATGAGATGCCCATTTCAAAAAATCATATCTTTATAACTACATGCCTTTTAATATTAAAATTAGTATCTACATTCATAACTTCACTCAAATTTACAGAAAAAAATAAAACGAAAAAAGGTTTATGACCCCATTTATGATTTATAAATGTCTTGTTCAACTCGGACCCTTCATTTTGATTTACTGTAGATTTCTATAGCTTCTCTTATGAGTCTTCTATTGGCACATTTTGCTTTTGCCACAGTTTTTGTTTCTTCTTTTATTCAATTTCATGACTAGCGCAATTTCTCTGATTATTTTAGACGAATGGTCCATTTTTGTTCTGTAATTCTTGTAGTTATCGTTCTGCTAGTCTGTCCAATGTAACATTTTCCACATTCATACAAAACACACCCTTCAACATATGTTGCAATTTGAGATGTGGAGGAAAAGGTTCTACAATATTTTGGACCCAAATAAATGTTTATTATTGTTTTCTAATTAAAAACAAAACGTTTGAAAGTTTGTCTACAGAATGAATTATGTTAGTTTGAACTACTTAAAAGTACAGCTCTACCAACAAGTACATTCATAATAAATTTGTTATCACAACACTCAATATTTGTTTTAGAACAATAGCGTAGCAATCTACACCAGTATCTAGCAATATCAATAGTTTATATCCTTTGATTATTTTGGGATTACATACTAGTGAGTTCCATGAATTACTCGATAACAATAACTAAATAAATTTTATTTACGCATTGTTGATATGAATTGGGTTTGTCCGTAAGTACGCGTATAATATTTGCAAAGATATTTGTCGAATTTGACGTCAGTTTACGATGGGTTTATATTAAATTGAAACATTTTTTATTGTTTTTGCCCCAGGGAGAAACTACGTTGGGAAACCCGATCAAGTGTAAATTTGGATTTACCGTTTTTCTTGTGATGTTTGTTTGTTTTGACCCTTTAAAATGAGTCCATAATTGTTGCGGTTACAAAAGGAAATAATTATTTTTATGAGATTGCTTGTTGGTTTCTATTCCGGTTGTTGATTTAAATAGTTACATTTTACTTTGTCGGTCGTCTCCAATAGGTTTGGTTTTTTCTGCTTTTACGAATTCATCGCCATCAACAATTGAATAAATTGGTATATTTGGGTAGTATGTTTTTGATGGGGGAACGTATTGACCGGAAGATTGAAAGGCGGGTGTCTGCAGGGTGCAAGGTATTGGGTGCTCTGGGTATATTTCCTCGAAACGTTAATGTATCTAGAGATGCTCTTCTGAATGTTAAGTGTGGATGAAGAAGCATGAACGACGTATAACTGCTGAAAAAATTAGGTATTTGAGAGGAATGTTCAGGTATACGAGACGTGATCGTATCCGGAATACATTGGTGTATGATGAGTGTGAGATTGAGAAGAATTTTGTTAAGAAGTGGGAGTGAGTCAGTTGAGGTGGTTTGGACTTCTTGAGCGAATGTCGAATGAAAGGTTGACGAAACTAATATATGTGGGTGAGATTGAAGGTGAACGATTGCGTGGGAGTCCAAGTAATATGTGGTTGGGTATGATTGATGGTTTGTTGCGTGAACGAATGTTTCCGAGTGAGAAGAATAGACGAGCATGTATGAATCGCACTATGAATGTGGACGAGGCGTAAGTGGTGAATGTTTGGAGCAGATTGGTTGTTGGTTAACTGTGTTTCTGGGTTCGTGCTACTCCACTGAGTGGGATATAGCGTGATATGTATGTATAAATCACCATGGATACGAAGTAAAAGAACAGCTAGAACAATCTATGATAGGAATGTTGCACATACATTTATTTTAATGTAATTAGATCAATGTTTCACTTTTATAAATATTCTCTCAAACGATTGGAACATTAAATATACAAATAGCTTTTTAATTATTGGTGATTCTTGATAATTATGGAATTTGATATACGAAAATTAGTGTTAAGTAAAATTGTATAAACTAAATTTTGTTATATTTAAGATGATTTTACAGTAAACCATAATGTTTCAATCAAAAATATTAATTATTTAGAAATATCGCATTTGATATGTGGAAAATGAAGGAAAAAAATACGAAAATGTTTAAATTATCTGGTCAACATTTATTGTACTGAACAGAAAACGATAACAACAAAAACAAAATACATTCAAAATCAATAAACAGTTTAGTGGTGTCCCTTCTTGTATCCCCACTTCTTGTGTCCCTCATGGCCGCCCTTCTTGCCGTACTTCTCCCCATGGTGATGGTGCTCATCATGTCCTCCGGAATGCTTGTGTCCCTTGCCTTCCTTGTAGTGAGATCCCTTCTCATGTCCGCCCTTCTTGCCGTAGTGGTCATCATGGTAGGCAGACTTGTGGTGTCCTCCCTTGTGGTGTCCGCCCTTTTTGTGACCGTGCTCGTGGTGGAATCCTCCGTGTTTCTCGTGATGACCGGAATCATGATCTTCATCGTAGAAGTGTTTCTCTTTCTTGTACTCGTCGAGTTTATGGACATCATGACCTCCTTTGGTGGAGTGGCCTTTCTTGTAGCTTCCCTTCTCACCGTATTTGTGGCCCTTTTCTCCTTTCTCACCAGCGTGGTGTTCTCCATAGTAGCCATCATCATGGTGGTGACTCTTTTTATGGCCGCCATGATCGGAATAGTGTCCTTTGTGGCCTTCTTTGTCGTGGTGTCCTTTGGAACCTTTCTCGTGTCCATGGTGGCCTTTGTATCCTTTGTCACCTTTCTCGCCGTGGCTGGCGTGGTGGTCGGAATGGTGCTCCTTTCCACCACCCTTTTTCCAGTGATGCCCGTGTCCGGACTCAGCGGCTTCTAAGTCCCGACGCTCCCGGGAGATTTCCCGGGCTGAGGTGAAGCAAAGCCCCATGAGTACCACCAGGCCGAAGGCACATAACACTCGAACACTCGCCATTTTGTGGCTTTGCTATTGTTTGATGGAATAGCAAACACCGAATGATGCTGTTGTCTTCGGCGGCCCGGGTATTTATACTTGGTAGTTATGGACGGACTCTGGCTTTTTTACGGGTGAAAATGGATTTGCGTGCTCAAGTGTGAAGCGTCACCAGGTTGGTTAATACATTGCGATTAGAAATTCGCTTGGTTTCGATCACTTTCACTAAAATCGAGATGGTTTTTCTTGCGTCGGTGATGTAACAGTGGCGGGTTGATTTGATGCGGATTTGACTGCCGACCATACCGCACGCACTGACACAAACACTCAACATTTGCACAATACGATAATGGATACTTCCACTAGAACAATCTGCATTATTTCATTACTAGCTAGAGATAATCTAAATGATAAATTTATCCCCTAAGTCTTAATGTTATAAAGAAAAAATCTATATAAGTATTTCGACAACTTAGTTATCAAAAGTACAACTAGTAAACCAAGACAATGATTAAGATTGAATCCTGCTGATCATAACAACTTAATTGTTGAAATACCTATATAGATTTCTTCTTTATAACTTTAAGGCTTTAATGTCTAGATTGTTCTTAACCTTAGAATTTTACAATAATGATAAACAAAGAAAGAAGATTTTGTGGAAGTGTAACAAAGTGTTTGTTCAGAATAAGGTTTATTGTTTCCCTGTCACAAAAGTTATAAAATGCTAAAAACTATTGTTCAAAGTTGACTTGACAGGGGTTTCACATGCCTGTTTTACACGACGCCATTTATTCGTCAATAAATTGGCCAAGTTATCTTGTCAATAATTTGCCGAGAACAAAAAAAATTGTCGTTAGTTTTACACACATCAAGTTGTCCGTCAATTTATTGGCTAGTATCACGAGCTCTGTTTTTGGGTATTTGAAAAGAAGTGTTTTATCCTCGGTTTTAATGCTCTACATTATTTTAGAATGATTTAATAAAAAAATTCTTCAAATAGAAGCATTCAGAGAAATATATTATCTACCACTTTTACTTAAAGTATTTTTTGATAAAATAATTTTTACACTTTGCTCTAAAATTAATAGGCAAAAACACCCAATATAAAGGAAGTATTAACAAATTTTTTATTAGTTAAGTACAATATTTAGGGGTGACAAATTTTTACAACTTTCAAATACATGTCTGCACTGTCAACTCCTTTAATCCTCTTATAGGTATTTGCTATGAGGGTCTATCAGTTAACTAACCATTTATTTTGGCGACCACTATACCATGCAGCCTATGTCTTTTGTACGTGTGTGTATTATTTTGCTTGGCAATGTGCAAGTAATGTATGCAGATAATTGAGCCATAATTATTTTCCGTACGTTTAACTCGCTTCGTAAATAATTATCCAGTGATACCAGTGTTTATTTACACTTGATTTATCAACAAGTAGTAAATAATTATTTCATTAACACCGCATACACAAATACGAGTATACGCACACCCACATCAACATATGATGATAATGTGTTTGTTAATACTAGAGGCGAACAGTCATAAGTTATGTGCAATTAAAGTAAATGTACCCATGGAACCGCGTCGTACCCTTTACCGAGATGGTTAACGACTGCTATTTATTTTACTAGTGCCGATAGGAGAATCGTGTATGTAGATTTCTATTTATAGATGATCCACTTTAAGTTAAGTAGATTTTACTGTTAGATTATTTGATGTTATTATTTTATTTCCTTACTATATTACGTTTACATAAGAGCTCAATCTATGGTTTGTACACACGTTAAATAAGTAGTTAATGGTGCTATGATAATAGTTAATTACCCCATGGGGATAATAGTTCTGTGGTAACGCATTGGACTGTGGATCATACGATCCTTGGTTAGAGCCTCACAGCCGACAAAATATAAAAATTTACTCTTCAGGCTCCTCCACCTCTTTCATCTTTGGAGGCAGGGATTTGACGACTGGTAACCGCACTTCACGCGCAAAAAAATATCATAATACCGGGATCTGCTTTGAGCAGAGTGCCGCACCCAGAATTGGGTAAATAGCGTGATGATATATTCATTTATTTTATTTATACTAATTAATGTATGTAATGAAATTTTTGGTGGCAGTTGTGCAAATATTCGTATTGTATAGCCAAAAAATTATAGAAAAAAATGTTTACAATTTTATTAGGTGTATTAAAAAATATTTTTTAATGAAGCCGACAAAGGAAGTGACGTCACAACAGATTACTTCCAATCCCACAGCATTAACTATGATTATTAAAGCTTACCAAAATCAAGATTTTAATTGAAGATACAAAAATGAGACCACTAACAATGTACGCTGGTGACATTATGACAAGGACAATAAAAGATGAAGAAGATTTAAAAATAATGAAACGAAAAATAATTAGAACAATATTAGGACCAATAAAGATATCAGAAAACGAACACACAATAAGAAGGGACTATGAAATAGAACAAGATTTGGAAGGAGAACACATAGTGAAATGATCAAGCACCAAAGAGTCAGATAGCTTGGACATATATGAAGAGCAAAAGAAAAGGACCAGTACTAGAATGGAGACCAGAAGGAAGAAGAAAACGAGAGAGTCTCAGATCAACAAGGCTGAAGAAAGTAGAAGAAGATTTAAAAGCAACCGGAATAAAAACCTGCAAATTAAACAAAAAGATAGGAAGATGCGGAGAAACCTAAATACAAGGATTTAAAGAAAAAGAGATTGATACACTCCAACAAAAAGATTTAGAGATCTGATAAACAGAAAACTAAAACTTTAGATGACATTCTACTTTGATGATCTGTTCAATATTTTTTCGGCACAGCGCAATTACCAGCCGTAATAGGACGGCCCCCAAAGATGTTAGTTTTACTAATTAACAGTGATAGAAGAAGATTTAATAGCAGGAATTAAAAACTGGCAAAGATAGAAACTTGTGGAGCAATCTAACTACTAGAATTTAAAAAGATTAAGCCACTCTAACAGAAAGGTTTAGAGAGCTTATATACAGCATGTGTGTGCCCTATTACGGGTGCCATAATTTGACGGCTAGTAACCCTCCCTCCAAAGTCATTACTCATTTTGTTTATCAATTTTTGGTATAACATTTTGCTTTGATGATCTGGGCAACTGTTTTTCTGCACAACGCAATTACCAGCCGTAAAATGCCATCCCAAAAGTTGTTACTGCTACTAATTAATACTAGTAATTAATAAAGATGCGCAGTTTGAGTGCAGAGAGTTCACAATCGCATACTTGAACTTGACGTAGACTCCTAAACGTATAAGGATACAAACACGTTCACGTATCATACTCTGTCTCATTGACGTCACGTCTCACCTGGCTAACGCACTCGGCGACCAGTGGCGTGCGCTGGGGGTCCCTTAATGAATTATTTCCTTTTTTACGTCGCAAATCCTTAATTAACAGTACGTGAAATCACTCGGTGATCTACTGCTATAACAAGGATGTTGCGAATTACTTACAACGACTCTTCAAGTGGATTGAGAGTTTCTAGAATTTTTTTCGGAAATTATTTAGTTAGCAAATTGCTCGTAGGGCATTGCTATTTTAATTTTTAGTTTAGATTGTTATACATTTTGAGGTTAATTTAGATAATTTCAACAAAACAATTTTGAATGCAAAAATTTTCTTGTTTTTTGCACTGTTTCAGACATTTAGTCATAAAATATTTAATTTTTACGCTATCACAACTATTTTACCCACACTTATTAATTAAAGTACGCTGAATCTAACCATCAGATAAAAAATTAAATACCTCTTTTAGTTTTATAGTTACAAGTGCATAAAAATTGACAATTTCAAAGGTATTAAATTTTTTGGAACATTGCTTGCGATATATAAAATTACTATTCAAATGTCATGTAAATTTAGTACTATACTAAGTAAACAATTGTGAATCCGATGGTGTCCACAGAATTTTATTATCTTGTATAGATTTTAAGTTACAGTTGAAAATATGAATGCGTGAAAAAAACTCAAAATATAAAATCGCTCATTTTTCAAAAACTAAGCTCCGGATGCAACTTTGGACCCTTTTTTCGTTATTTTTAAGTCCAAAATAAGGGGAATGGGATATTTAAACCTCAAAAAAATTTTGGTCGAAAATCGACAATTTTTTAATACTAACCCCTTGGCGTTTTGGTCATTTTAGGCCATTTACAGACTTTTTGCTCTAAAACTTTTACCCGTTGAGCAAAAAATTTGAAAATTTCCATATTTATGTAACTATTTGCGCTGAATCCAATGGTGTACAGTAGAATTTCGTAACGTTTTTATTTTTTGAGTTATTGGTGATTTTTTAGGGAAAAATTGAAAATTTCAAAACGATATATCTCGAGAAATAATATAGATACAGACATGCGGTTTTAATTTTTGTATTCCTCATATTAAGAAGCTACTATACAGATATTTTCAATAAATTTTAAGAAAAAAAAATTTTTGGTCCAAAAATAATTTTTCATATTTCAGGTATCGTCTTACAGCTCGCGTATTCATAAAGCAAATACAACCAAATTACCTGTACTTATTAAATAAAGTGCCAGAAATTTACTGGTGCAGTCAAAAATAATATACCTTTTCTAGTTTCCAAGATACAGTGTCCTAAAGTTACAAAAAAGTGTGAATTTTGCAATTTCCGTTCCAAATCTTATGTTCCCAGCAATGAATTGCAAAATGACGTGAAAATTGTTTGAAGCGGTCCTATTTATTGGTCTTGTTGGTGATCAGTGATCGGTTTACCGACGCGAATCTGAATTATTGACACAGACTTCACGGTAAGTGACCAGAAAGTGTCGAGAGTTTACTTATAGAACCGCATCAAGCATTCGGTTGCACTTGACGTGAGAAAACGCCGGAGATCGTTTCATTCTAGAATATATTTACTAAGATTACTTCTTATTCTGACGATTCTCTTAATCGCTGTTTTGAAGTGACAAAGTTGTATCTTCTGCAAACAAACGAAGACAATAGATAATTCGAATTTTCTGTCTACTTTAGACATATTTACAATATAGTTTAAGTAGATAGTATGCCGGGTGGTGTTGACTTAAGAAATTCAATGCTATTTTGGTACAGTGGTGATAGTTTGTTCCCCATGGATTATAGATTAATACGAGAAGGAAAAATGAACTTAGAGTGCCCCATAATAAATTTAAAATAAGTAGACTATCTCCAAACTCAATGGGCGTAAAGATTTATAATAATTTGTCTTCATCTATAGTAGATTCAAAAACTGTAACAAATTTCAAACAAAAACTGAAAAAATTTCTTGTGGGACAGTGCTTCTATGATCTAAACGAGTACTTTAATTTTAACTCAAGTTCAATGTAATTTTTTACTGCTGATATATGTATATAACTGTATATTTATGTACTAATAATACTACTTTGACGCTTCCTATAAAATGTAATACATTTTCAAAAGGAATAAATACATTATTATTATTATTAATAACAGTGTAAATACAAAAAATGTGTAGAATTTAAAATTGCATTAAATAAGCCTGAATTATGCAAAATATATCGAGTACTTTTACAACGTAGAATTCACAATTTGAGCCATGAAGAATAAAACAAATAACTTGATCATTTTTGTTGACAGATTTGTCAAAATATTTTAATATTTCCAAACTGTTCTATTTGTTGTTGTTTAATTATTGATATTTGTTATTACAAATGGAACAATACAACATATAGAAAAATATAATGCGTTAAATGGTATCAAAAGTATTTTGACAGATTTGTTATATTTCTCATGATTAGGCTCAAATTTTGAATTTTCTTTTACTTCTATTTCGTATTAGGTGCAGTTTTTCATTCTAAACATTTATTGTATTTACACTTTTATGCCTGTTTTACACGACTCAAATTATTGGTCAATAAATTGGCCAAGTTTTCTTGGCAATAAATTGCCAATAACAAAAATAATGTCTATTGAAAAAAGCTTTCAAAACACACAACATAAATAAATATACAATATAGTATTTCGTTTTACACACGTCAAGTTTTCCGTCAAATTATTGTGACAATTTCTGTCAAAAATAGTCCAATGGATTTTGAGGATTAAAATTTTCCACCAATTGAAAAGAATTATACTGACATTTATTACTAGTGATATCATCGACATTTTTTCGACAATATTCACTAGTGATCCCATCGACAATTTTAAACAATTGAATTTTTACACTGTTGCTGTGGAAGTGAATCTATTTGCAATACAAGTCAAAGAAAGAATACATTTTAACTCGTTGAATGGGGTCTTTCACCATTTTTTTTTTATTTTATTTTATGAAACTTTATCTAAATTGAAGACTATCTACTCTTTTAAAAAGTTTTAATTGTTATTCATTAAGCTACAATGGTGTTGCTGGATCTAAAACAGTACAGATTGTAAGTAATTGTGAAAACTAAAAAAAAAAAAAACAATTGCGTCGTCTAACAATACAATACAAAAAATAACATTATTTTCTATGTAACCACCCGGTATCTCTCAAATAAATAAATATGACAATATTGTGATAACATCACAAGGGCGTTAACAAATTGTTTGACAACATGTTTATTGAATTATATATTTTCCCTGAAGTGTTTAATGGTTAAACATTAGATTATTCTACTAACGTCATTCTTAATTTATTTAAACTGTAAAATCATATCAATACGAATTTAGATTACGTATACTATAATTCATATTTAATGATGAAAATTTCCTCATTATAGCATCAGAAGCTTAAAATAGTTTTAGTTTCAATAAAAATTTAGCACATTTGTTTCTAGAAACAGGAAGTATTCCTGTATTTTGTGTGGCCGAAAACAGTTATTTAAAATTGAAATATCAAAAGTACAATCTCAATATTCTTACAGGCTATAAATCAAAATAATCATCGAGTAAGAAACGAAATTTTCTTATCTCTTCTAAGGTCAAATCCAAACCGGCGTTTTGGATTTTTTATCGATTGGGTAGGCGTACGTCTTGTGCGTTGTGCTGTTCGATGCGTATAGATACTCTACAGACTCTAGAGACTCTAGAGTGCAGATTTTAGGCCGAAGTGGCAATGACCTTAACTGGCCTCAATTCGACCCATATGTGGATCTATCTAAACGCCCGTATTGGAAATAATTATTAAGTATTTTACGAATGTTTTGAAGGCATCAAACATAATTAGATATCGAACTCTTCAGTTTTCTAGGCCGAAATGATCGCTCACTGAAGTCAGTGTTACTTTAACTGCTAGAATTCTAATATAACTTTTTGTACACTGCATTCGTTCTACTAATCAAACAAATTCTCACGATATTTCAATTGCTTCAGTGACTTCTCCTTGATATACGAGTCTGGAATCATATCATTTGGCCCAATTAAAATCATACAAAGGAAAATTGTTTAATTCACCATATTTTTATTTCACCTTTCGCATATATATACATGAAAGCGAAGTATTATGTTTATGTTACGATTTCATTAGATTTTGGGAACAACTCATCATTATTTGATGGCCTATCAAGGTTTTTGGGCATACCTTAGTAAATAAATGAGATAGACTAATTTTAATAGGAATCAAGAAGATGTAGATCTTTATTTAAAACATTTTCTATATTTTGTTGTCATTCAAAAACAGTGTTCCTGGTACTACCAATACCTCTGGAAAAAATGAAATCTATATGTTTATGATTTTTCCTAATTTGTTATTATTTCAATGGTTATAGGGGCCTATTCTGTAACTTTCTGTTAATTTTTAACCGCCAGTTAAAAAATTTAACCAATAATAACAGAAGGCACAGAATAAAAATTAAAAATTTCATTTGACACATATATTTTTATTGGTTAAAATTCTTAACCGGTCGATAAAAATGAACAGGGGAGTTACAGTATATTTCCTTAAAATATTCTTAAAAATAACATAATTTAAGATACAAATAAATTGAGTACAACAATTTTCCCTTTATAGGATAAGGAACAAAGTTATTCTAAAAGTCTAAATTGGACCAAATGATATAATTCAGGGTTGGTTCGTACATAACAGCAAACTGTGGGAAACCCACCTATTCCTCGGACGCCCAGGCAATCGTTCACCCTAAATCTCACCCGCATATATTAGTTTCACCAACTTTTCAAGATGACCAAATCACCTCAACTAACTCGCTCAATTTAACAACATTCTTCCTACGTTTCGTATATACTTTAGTCCATCTAAAACTCAAAGGAAAGTAATAAAATGATAAACACCCCTCAAGTACGTTTGCAAAGAAACCGTAAATTAGATCTATCATAAATAATAAATAAAATAAACAATGTTGCTGGTTTCTCAAATTTAGCACAGAATTGAACTCTGTCCTATCAACAATAATAGGAAATAATAAATGAAAGATTATAATAATACACCACTTTTATAGGCAAAGATTTAAAATGCTAACGGTATGCTTTAATCCGGATTAATTTTACAAGCAATTTTATGCAGAAACATAATCACTAATTTGTTAAATAATAAGTCCAGGTAGATAAAATCCTTTACAAATGACATTTTAAATTGGAAATTTAAATCCAGGTTAATTTCTTAGCAAATGTACCCAGAACACTCAATACTTTGCACCTTGTAGACACCCGCCTTTCAATCTCCCATCCCTCGAAAACATACTGCCCAAATTCACTTATTCCAACCAGTCACCAAATAATTCTTTTCAAACACCAACACTTTAAATTTATCGACACTCAAAACAATAATTTTATGAAGATTAAGGAGCAAAATGTATTCGTGTTCTGAACAGCAACGCCTTTTGTTGTTCATTGGGTCAAAACATTCAGGCAGACGGCATAAATATTTAAATATATGCTCTAAAATTATCATAGCGGAAATAAGGATTGTATTATAAAATTATGAGACATCCTTTGACGCACGTCTCCATGCAAATAATTTTCAACTAGAAAGGAACTCTGATCGAAATAGATTAATAATATTCATGTCAAATTCAAATCAGCAGCCTTACAACTGACGCAAATAAAATGTTATACAGAATAAGAACATGCGAACGTGTCACGTTGGCCATGTTTTTATTTTATTAGCCGTGTATCAGGATATCAATTCTTTTCTTGTTTTTACTTTCGTCATTTGTATTTTGCGATAAAAATTCATGTACCACAGTCGTTAAACTGCAATATTTGTACCATGTTTTTATTTTTAGAAGCTAATAAAGTTGCTATTAACTTTTGCATAATTTGTTGGCATGTAGTGATTTGACGGGCTATAAATCAGTAGTAAAAGTATTGAGTGTACTTTTACTGCCTGTACCACCGTTATTATTTGCGGGGAGTTTCATTTTGCCGCAATGTTCAAGTTGAAAAACTGTCAGAATTCTGTAAAATCATAAAATAATTTTAGATTTTAATCTGTAATAAATATTTATGTAACAAGTACATAATTTAGGGTGATTAGGACACATAATTAAAGGATTTATGCACACCAAATTTAGGGTTTTAAAGATACATAATTTAGGGTTTTATGGAAACATAATTTAGGGTTTTATGGATACAAAATTTTGTTTTTTATGGATACATAATTAGGGTTTTATGTATACGTAATTTGGGGTTTTATGGACTTACAATTAAGGGTTTTATGGAAACATAAAAAGGCGAGTCAATAAAACCTTATTATGTACATGTGACAAATAATGTTTTATATTTGACATATGCCACTCACATGATTGTACTTTTTCTGTTATTTGGTTACCAATCTATTAATTATTTATTATTTTTACTTTATTGGATTAGTTCACAAAGAAAAACTTTATGGAGGATGAACAATATCATAAGCAAGTAATTATAATACTGGCAAACACAAAAATATTTTATTTAAATATAACGTTTCGAATTATTGCACATAATCTTCATCAGGAAAACAAATGAACAGAACAGAAGTAAATGGAAACAGTAACTATGTAAACAACAAATTATGACAAAAAACAGAGGAAGCCTGTTCAACTGATTTACTGTAGATTTTTTATAGTTTCTCATACGATTTCCTATAATTTTTGTTTCTTCACAATTTCTTCAAAGGCATGACTAGCCACAACAGATTTCCCTGATTGGTTAAGACGAATGGCCCGTTTGTGTTTTGTAATTCTTGTTGTTATTTTTCCTTTAGTCTGTCCAATGTAATATTTCCAAAAATATTTGTCATTAAAATTATCAAATCGCCTTTTCCACGATATTGGAAACATTATAATGAAATTAATTTTTTATCGCTGCAACTGACGCACTTATTAATTATACAAAAGAAATTAGTACGTCATTTAATTATACTACGAACACCATATCTTTGAATATATTACGTTATTTGGTTAAAAAATTGTTTTTTCTATAAACAAATGCATTTCCTTCATCCCATGCACGAAAACAAGTTGCAGCGATGCTCCTCTGTTAAAATCCGCGATCGAAAAACAAAAGTGAATCTAAAAAACGAGCCCACTAATCCGTTTCACCCACGCAGTGGGCCAGATGAAGTAACAGCAGGAAACAAACGACTGCGCTATTGAAATTCGTACTACAGACAACTGACTGACGGTGCTACGTCATAGTGACGTTAACACACATTCACATGTTCACATGGTGGAATAATAACATGTTTGTTCCCCCTCTACTTTTGTTTGTGTGTTGTTTCGTTCGCCTGAGCGATGAAATATCGGATTGGTTCGTATGCTTTCGGAGAGATATTCATTTGTGTTATTAGAATTTAATGTTGAAATTTTTCGATAAATGTCAATTTTATTTATATTTTATGTTTTTATAGTGTTGTTTACATTTTAATATGTAGTCATCAGATGAAATCACAAGAGAACCATTGCTTTTTCGTGAAAGTGAAAAACTTTCATTTTTACTCATTATCATTTCTTATCTTTACAATATTTTGTATTGTGATCAATTAACGGTGACTAATTTAATAATTCCTGTAAAAGAATATTGGTCGAATTGTCGGAAAAGTTTTCATTTTTCTTTGAATTCATTCAGTAATTTACGACCACATATGATTCAATATGTATCATCATGCTATTACTCATAGGTACGTCAGACTAGATCTGCAATTGCATATTTCTGTAGATGCTGCTGAAAATACAGGGTTAATCATTGGTCTGCTAGTTTTTATTATTACGTATTAAGCGGTCTCAACTGCTAAGGTTATGGAATGGGTTTTTCGCAAAGCGGTCGCCCATCCAACTACTAACCGCGGGCAACATTACTTAACTTGCATTATCGAGTGATCCGGCTTTAACGCTACTTGTCAATCCGTTGCCCACTGCTATTTTTTAACTCTCTACTTACTTACCATACACTTTTGTATACAGGCTGGTTTTTTATTATGCTATAATTTTAGAAACTTTATGACAAACATACTGTTTTGAAGGGAATCTAATTTACTTACAACTCAAGAAATGTTTATAGGATGTTCCATTAAAAATATAAATAAAACAACTAGTTACAGATACAATGAATATAATTAAAAATTATTATACACCGACGTTTTGACTGTTGATCAGTCTTTCTCAGGGTGATAACTAATAAATTATGATATACATGTAAATAATTTAATAGTAATCTATCGTCACGGTTCAACAAACTAAAAAAACTAATTATTTTATTTAATAATTACATCCAGTCGAAATAAATTCCTGCATTATTAATTCAGTTACAAAAATATAAAGTTGCGTGTTGTTGTGTGTAAATGGAGCATCAAATATGATATATGAAATAGATTATTTTTTCTATGATTTTAAATAGAGGGTAAAAAAAATGAGAATCATCTGATATACTGGGGTCTACTTTTTTATGAGCTATAGAAAATACAATGTTAATATTTTAATTTCTCTATGAGTTTTTCCCTATTAATTTTAAAGTAAAAGTGAAAATAGGTCCAACTTTCAGAATTAAAAACTGCACCAAAAGAGCCTAAATTTTTTGATATGATACATTTCTGTCATGTACAATTTTTAGCTATTTCCAGAGTGCCATGGTAAACAAAGCATACAAACAGTCATATTGTGTGAGTTTGACAAATGGCATTTGGCATAGTTTTAATAATTATAGACTTGTTTAAATTATTTTATATGGTAAATGTGTCCATGATTACTGAGAAATAATTTAACAGGTCACTAATCATTAAAACTATGCCAAATGACATCTGTCAAACTCAAACAATACGACTGTTTGTATGTTTTGTTTACCATGGCACTCTGGAAATAGCTAAAAATTATACGTGTACGTCTATCTAAATTACCTAAACCAAAAATTTATTATTTATTTACTATGAGTTTTGAAAGTTCCATAATCCACAAAACGAATGCTGTATTGTTCTGCAACAGCAGATCCAAATAATTGTGGTACAATCCAGATTTGTCCAGATCTAGGTCGCTATTAATACCTAAACCCAATAAATTAAAGAAGATCTAAATATAGGGTCCCTCAAAATGAAAATTACTGTAACTAATTTCTCGCGTCACCGCGTGCTCAACACATGATCCACGACACTTAACATTCCGGCAGCGTACGAAGCAGTCAGCTCTTAAGCTGCCATCACCGCTGCTGCCGCCGTCCAACGTGTCTCTGAGTCTACCACCGCTCATTAGTGAATGAAGAAGCACGACGGATGAACGCACGGGCCGGCGCTACATCCGCTCGGCGGACCCACTAGAATTCGTAGTATGCGCCAGGTTCCGCGAATGTGGTCGTCGTGACCAATGAGTTATCTTAGTGATAACGCGAGTTATCGGAGGTTGGGACTTTCAATCGGTTGCAGTTTTACGCGACAACTCGCAGTGTGACAGTGAATAATTACGACGAGCAGTGAGTGTGGAAATTACACTAGTTTACGAAAGATCTGCGGAAGATCAGCAGTTGTAATAAAGTGTATGAAAATTCTAATTTCTTTTACAAGTAAACAAGAGATTTGGACAATATTAAAGTGTTAATTTCTTCTATTACTGTAGAAGAAATCATCGTCTAAACTGTACTACAAAATACAGAAACAGTGTGTCTTCAAAATTCTTCAGAATTCAAAAAGAGTTGTAAATTCCTTTACAATTTGGACAATATTTAAACTTCTATTAGTGTAGAAAGGTTTAAGGTGTATATTAACTGACAGTTCTGGATTCAAAAAGGATTGTTCTGAAAGACCAACAACTATACTGAAGAAAGTTACTTCGCAATTTGAATATTACTGTGAATATACTACTACAAAATATAGAAATTTTTCTACCTGTTTCTAAACTTAAAGAAGATTTTTAATATTACTTGAAGTGTCTTAAAACTTCTTTAGAATTCAAAAAGAGTTGTAATTTCTTCTACAATTAAACAAGAAATTGGAACAATATTAAAGTGTTAATTTCTTCTGCTACCACAAAAGAATTTAACCTATAGTTCCGAATTCAAAGAGGGATGTTTCTGAAAGATCAACAAATAAGAAGTTATTGTCCTGAAGAAAGTTACATGTAATTTTAAGATTGCTACAAATACCGAAAATTGTTCTATCTTTTCCTATTATAAAGAAGAAATTTGATTTAACTTATGTGTAACAGTGTCTTCAGAATCACATTATACAAGAAATTTAGACAATTTTAAAGTGTTAAATTCTTCATTTGCTGCAGAAGAGTTTAAGGTGTATATTTATCCAACAGTTCTGGATTCAAAGATACTAATGAAAGTTTCTTTGCAATTTGAAGATTGCTACAAATACAGAAACAGTTTTTCTTGAGAATTCTACAACAATTAAACAAGAGATTTAGACAATATTAATGTGTATACTTCTTCTATAACTGCAGAAGATTTTAAGGTATATTAGCAAATGTGTTGTGACCGACCAAATCAAAGAAGACCCTCGTAGTAATTATGCCGGAATGTGAACAACAGTTCTTGTACCACCACCAATTTATAGTCCCAAAAATAGTAACAACCCACCATTTCAACCTTGCGGAATCATACTCCACCATGGAAACAACCCCTACGAATACCACCCCTGACTGTACCTGTACCTCAGAGGACAATTGCGTCAAATCTACAGTCCGAAGAAAGCTAAGTAAATGTGACATCACTCTAACTTCAACAGCATCCCAAGGAGATCTTACAAAGAGTTATAATTGTGATGATGAAGAACCAACTTCGAGGAAGATTCCTTCGAGGTGTTACTGCAAAGAGAGGTCGCCCTCTCCAACTAATATTAGGATGTCTGCAGCAAGGAGGGGGTCTTCAAATCCTAGAAGATCGCCTTCGCCGTTTAGAAGATCTCCATCGCCTATGGGGGGATCTTATGCAGGATATGAGCAATATTCGAAGAGTTTGCTGTCTGTTCCTTTAGTGGTTGAATATGGAGATGCCTCTAGTGATGATTTGAGCTCAGAATGGGATTCGGATGTTCCTGATATTGTGCCTGATCCACCAAGATCTACGCATCCTAAGGTTAAACATTTATTTATTCATTTCAATGCCCTGTAATCTCCTTACAATAAAATTTCGTCGCGAAATCAGCATACAATACCGCCATAAATCCATTGAATCTGCCTATATATCTTCTACCCTGTCATCACCAGTACTTTACTCTTAATATATGTCTGTGTGCCGCGTTTACATAGTAACCTTTAACCTCCGAGGGACTGGTCATGTTAATTATCACCTGGTTTTGACCCTCCCACCTTATCAAGGCTTTTTATCTTGTTGTTGGTTTGTACCTGGTTTAAACCAACCGTTGACGTCAGAAGATAACGTTTAATAGTTTGTACAAATATTGCACATCATGCTAGAGAGATAATCATTTTTTTAGACGCGTAAAATAAACCACAAACTTATAAAATTTCTCAGAACATACTCCTGAACTATTTTAAATTCAACAATTTTCCAGAATAAATAATTAAAACCCATAAAAAACAAGTATAATAAAAAGAACTGCATGTTTTATTTTATATACTTTTGACACGATTACGGTTTAGTTGAATTACAGTTTAACAAAATAGAATTGCTCTGTTTTTAAGAATACTTAATCAAAAAAGTTATTTATGTTCGTCTGTATATGATATTCTATAGAGTCCAATAAATATCCAGGAAACTAAACAATAGAAAAAAGCATACTTCGATATTATACATTTTTTTCATGTCAATCTCATGTGACAAAAATAAATAATTACCATTCTAAATTAAGAAAAATAATCTGCAATGTAGTCGAATATAGTAGTATATTATACATTAAGGGAGAGAAGTGTATGATTTTTTCCCGCGGAGTAAATTGAAGCACGAGCCGTAGGCGAGGGCTGCAATACGACTATATACTATTTTTTCTCGACCCCAATATTTATGATGGTTTTAACGTATTTCAAAACTATTTGAATTATAATATAACTTAATATAGTCACCTTTGATTTGTTTAAGTTTGTTCATTTTTCACATTATTTGAGCACTTTCCTTCACGTTGGGAGAAAAAGTGCTTAAATCTCCCGTAGATATGAAATTGTCTGTTTCTGTCATGATTTTGGTATCATAGAAACTGAGTTTCTCTTACGGTCGTAAAAAAATTATGTTTGACTATATAATCTCTAGTATATAATATTGTATAGTGCCCATAAAGTGTCTCTTTATGGACCAGTTCGATAAAGTAATTACAATAAACATCTTGGAAACAAACAACAGTAAAAAAAAAACTTTAAAATTATCAATTTTTTTCATGTCAATGTCACAAGGTAATCTGCAATACAGTCGAACATCAAATATAATAGAATTTTTTTGACTCGCCATTTTAGGTGTGCATAAAACTCTAAATTATGTACTTGTACATATATATTTCGGTCATAATAATAACCATGTTCAGGATAACATAAAAGATAGAAACTGTAGCAGAATAGTGCAGCGATATATTTACTCAAACAAGAACAACTGATAACTTTTAATCGATCATCGATCCTATCAACTATTTTCTAAATTACATCAGTTAAAAATAATAAAATTTGCATCATTTGTTTAAAGTAATATTCTGTAAAACAATATTGGAAAATTGTACAGTGCAAAAACAATTATTATTTTATCCTATACATTAGCTATTAATTTTAAGTAGATGTAGCTTATTAATATTAAATGCTAATGGTCTGCAAAATGCAATAAACTATAAATTAAAGCCTTTTACTTTTCCTGAAATAATAATAACTAGCATTGACGCAGTATGAAAAAACTAGAAATAATTAACATTTACTTGTTTTTCCTATGAAATTAGAGTATGTACAAGGATTACTTTTACGCACAAGACCTGGTAAATAAATAAAATTTTCAAATACAAAATAATTAGTTGTTTACAAAAAACATATACAAAAACAAACTTAGTATTATTATATTTAAACTGCGTGTAAAATTGTTCAATAAGCTACTAAGAACTGCCGGAGGCAACTTAAATATAGTTCATAAAAAAATAATAGGTTATTATTATTATAGAGCTCAAAAGTGAATATATTGAACGATTTCGCTTTGAATATTACAACCAATTTAAATACACTCATATCTTTACATATATAAAAAATATTTTTAAAAAGAAACAGATAAATTACTCATAAACTTAAATAGCTGATAAATCGTTTTTCAATAGTTCGAAAGAAATTTTCTTTCGCGTCCACGCAAAAACGAAATGTCAAGGACGATTCGACTCATTTGTAGAGTACACTTTATTAAAAAGGATCACATTATCCTGCCTACACACTTCTTAAGTAACAGTTTCGTTTTCTCTGATAATAAAATTTGTTTCTTACTGATGTTTGTACAGTTTTACAAGTTAACCTTTAACGATTGTCACAATAATTATTTTCATTTTTTATCGCGTTTATATTAATATCGAGGGATATTTTTAGACACAAGGTGCTAAAAATATTACTGGCACAGTTGACATTTCAAATAAGAATTGTGTTAATTTGTCTTAGGAATGTAGTAATTATCGACAATTATTTTTTTCCATTTCTCATACGTCATTTTTAAGAAAACTGTATTCTGCGAAACTTTAATCACTTTATTACATAAATTCAATTGTTGTTATCATTCAAATTAATTTGTTTATTCTTTAAAATGTTCCAAATTAAAATGTTTCTTATGTAACTGTTGACATGAAATTAATTTGCATCTATTTCTACACAATTTTCACAATAATCGACTATTATTCAAACAATTTTTTGTTCCCTGCATTAAAATCACTAGTTTTTTGCACATACATTCTTCGTATAAAATACTTAATAAAGACCTATCATATTCATATTGCTGTATCTTTTTACAACAAAAGTTGATCAACATTTAAAAATACATGCAATAAGGCCCATTTGGTCACCTAAATATTAGTATTTCATGATATATCAATTAATTTATAATTAATATTTATTACAAAAAATGTAACACGGCCATGGAAAATTAATCCGAAATTTATTTGGCATTTCATCAAATAGATTTGAATTAATTTATTATAAAGTTGTATTATTTTCTGTAGGAATTACATTGATGTTAGTCTTTTTTTTTCTGTTCAATAAATAAAAGTAAAACTGTGATGTGTTTTTAAATTTATTTAGCAAAGAGAAACGAACTGTCAAATTCGCCATTATCCGATTACAATCTTCCACGGAATTTCTACAGAAAATAATACAACACTGTAATAAATAAATCATAATCTATTTATGAAATGTCATTTACAATTTTTCTAATAAATCTTAATTTTAATTTATTGCATGCAATTTTAAATTCTGAACAACTCTTGTACCTACAATTTTACTGTAAAATGAATTGGTAAAAAATACAGCAATATAAAAATTTCAATTGTAATTTTAGTCGTATTTTTAATTGAAACTTTTTTACCTCCCGCCACATCTTGTAAGGGAGGTATAGGAATCATGCTAAAAATAGGGTAGTGAGTTTTCAGTGGATGAGTACGTTTTAGCGTCCCTAGAATCCCTGTCTGTCTATCAGTCTGTGTGGATCTCTGGAGTTACGGTTTCTCAAAATCTACTAAACTGAAAATTTTGATATTTTTTATATACCAATTGTATCCCCTTTGAAAGAACTGATTAGTTTTTGGTGATAATCCAATAACCGGAAGTGGTAGTTTACTTGAAACCCTGTCAAGTTATATTGAAATATCTGAGTAAATTATGATTTAATGACAATTTTTGTTATAAGAATTATGTTTCAAATATTATTATCTACAATTATTGTTTGACACATTTTTATCTTACTGTCACCATCTACGAATTACAACACGTTAAAGAAAAATTATATTTTGATATTTTAGTTTAAATCTATTAACAAAACAACGCTTGGAAAATGTCTATTTTGATCATGTATCATAAGTGAAAATTTTTTGAAGGAATGAGCGTTTCTTGATAGTGTTTGTCCGTGTTCCTGCAGCATTTGATAAGAAATCTATGGTGGTGGTGTCCAGAATTGATTTTTACTCAAGTTATTTAATTCGAATCCGGTACTCTACTGAAAGTTGTATCTACTGCTATATCTACAAAACTGTTATAGTTCCAAATATAATCTAGATTTCTAGAACACACGTGCAGTACCCATAAGTAAAGGAAGACCAATTTGTCAAAATTCTTTTGTTTATGAATGGCACTGCATATGTAGAATAAACGCGTACGTACATATATGTAATGTCTTCAATTCTCAGCTTTCTCTCACACTTGTTGCTGCCTTTTACGGGACAAACTGGAAAATAATATTCCTGGACAACTGGAGAAATTTCCAGAGATACATATCTTCACGACAAACGCGAACAAATTCATTATTATGGTAATTTTTCTACGAGTATGTTACATTAACATAACTGAGAAACTATTCGAAATAAATTAAAAAATTTGTTGCTAAAGAGAGCGTAAATTAAAATAGCCGCTTGCATTTATAATATTTTAATTAATACGATAAGAATTAATGAAAATGACCTATGTCTCTCAGTAATATTAAAAAGAACTATGGACTTTACTTGTACTAATATTACACTAATATTTATTTAACCCAAATCAAAACACTGTGAGTAAAAATAACAACAATTCATTGCGAAATTACTCGATAGATTCCGAAGAATACTGTATTGTATGTAACCGCTATTTTATTGATAGTTACTGACCCAATTAATTGATTATTTATTACCATGCTACTACAATGTACATACGTTTTTATTAACGTACAGGTAATCAACGTAACACTTTACACATGAAGTGTTTGACGTCATCATTTGATTGTTTTCGTCATGCTTGAAATTTCTTTTATGCATATTATATCTAACCACATTTTGAAGCAATGTTAAAATTTTCCTTTGGTTCTGTAAATTTGATTTAAACTCAACATTTCTAATAATTACTACAGGCAATTTTTCGTCAGGAAAAGTAGTTAACATAAACAAGAAACAGTAACTAAGTAACAACAAATTATGATTTAATAATAAATAAGAAAAAACACTCGGTTAACGATCTAAAATTATTAGAGACCTGGAACTCATCAGCGTAGTGTAACCCTCCAAATGCTGTAAGGCAACGATTGACTGGACCGATTAAATTATGATTTATAAATGTTTTGTTCAACTCTATTCACTGTTTTCTTCTGCTTATAGATTTCTGTAGCTCTCTTATGAGTCTGCCAATGTGGCACATTTCGATCTTAGAATTTTTGTTTCTTCTGTCCACAGCAGATTTCTCTTGTTTATTAAGACGAACGTACTTTTTGTGTTCTGTAATTCTTGTTGTTATCGTTCTGCTATTCTGTCCCATTTAACATTGTCCACATTCACATGAAATTTTATTCTTCTCGTTCATCAATGTTTCTGCAAAGAATATATTTTTGCTTTTAAGTTACTGCTGTGCAAAGTATAAATTTATGTAACTTTTTTTGTGTCATATCGTTCTTTGACAGTATCTTCTTCAAACATCTCTTTGAGGCAAATGTTCTGTTCAACAAACAATGGTACCAAATTTTTGAGAACGAAGAAATCAAACTAATAATTTTTAATTTGTTTATTGAGTTCTGTAAGTTTTATTACTTATTAAAATTAGATCGCTAAAACTATTTAAAAAATAGAGCTATTAATATAAATAATCATGTAGTATAAAATATAATCTAAATATTTAAAAACGTATATTAATTATCGCTATAAAATTTACTTGACAACAAATTTAATTGAAGTAATTAATAAAATTCTTGTATGGGCACCAACCTTGACTTGTACTTATTTTGCAAGTCAAACTTCAAAAAAATGAGTAAACAAAAAGTTTTATTGACAAAAAATCATGACTTTATTATAAGCGCTGTTTTGTGTAACCTTAAAATGTATTTCTTGATTTATAAAAATCATATTTGTTAAACTAAATACAGTTAGTAAAATGGAAGATTCTTAGCAATGATTGTGTCATATGAAAAGCTTAAACAACACGTTTTGAAATACCTTCACGTACAAATTCTGACCGAATCAACATTCTGCCGTTTCTATTCTAGTATATCCGCATTACAAAAATATTATAGGATGTTATTGTTATATTCGCTAAATATTTAAAAATCGCTCTAAATATCTTTCCGATTATTTTAATATTAATATAAACGATGAGGTACTGAAAAGGTATCTTTAAAATATAATTTCTTACTTACAAAGCCAGTAAATTATTTTTCGCCTCGGTTTATTCTCCTAATTTATAGCAAATTAATTACATATTAACAATAAATTATCAGATCTTCTTGCAGATTGGGAAAGTTGTAAATTAGTGTTTTAATTTTATTTCAGTAATTAATGAGCAATTTTGAATAATTTGCTAATGAAAATTGCTGGTATCGGATTAATTTTCATTAAAAAACAAATAGGTTAGCATCTATTAATTAGTAAATTATAATTATTAAATCCCGGTAATAACTTTCTACATTAGTTTTCCAATGAAGATATTAATTAAGATTCTTGTCTTGTTTTGTAATTATTTTTCTCGTGGCCTCCTACGGATGCCAATAAAATTGTCCTAAATTAGACAAAGTATTCCCAATTGAATTATTCACATTTTTCTACCATCTCTGAAGACATTTTTCTATTAGTCGTTTTCTTTCACAATTTTAACATTATCACATTTAATATACACCTCTTCATGCGAAATATCCATTAGTCAAAACAGTAAATATACTCCATTTGAGAATAAGAGGGAATAATAAATCAAAATTTGTAAGAATTGTTTTAGATTTTTATCAGCGATTACTTTCCTCTCAAATACCTCTTTTCCACAGCAGTTATACGTCGTTCATGCTTCTTCATCCACGCCCAACATTCAGAACCATACATCAATGTAGGCACTAACACACCATTATAAACACACATCGAGCATCTCTAGATATATTCACGTTTCGAACATTGTAATATCTTATTATTAAATGGAATATAAATAAAATACTACGTCATCATGAACATATTCTTTCAAAAAATGAATAAAGTTCTTATGGAATATGGTTTATTAATTTGTAAAATTTACTATGAATTGGTAACGTGTCCAAAAATTTAATCTGGAGCGGAAGTATTTATTTAATATTATCGTTAATTATATTATAGTTTCCGTTACAATCAGAAAAACCGCGTCACAAATTCCAACACACCGGGAATTTTTAATCTACGCGGTTTATACATAAAACATATACGCACTCACTCTCTATCACAAACAAAGTGATTTTGACAGCATCCAAAACAATAAAACAATGTTGTATTTTGTCGCAATGGATTTATATTGTTGCCATGTAACAATGGTACTGTTTTATTTATAAACACCAGAACAATCCTAATTGTTTTTATTTCATTACAGCCTTCTGGATGGCGCAAACTGAGGAACATTGTCCAATGGACTCCCTTCTTTCAAACCTACAAGAAACAACGGTATCCTTGGGTGCAACTCGCAGGCCATCAAGGCAACTTTAAAGCTGGACCAGATCAAGGGACAATTTTAAAGAAATTGTGTCCTAAAGAAGAGAAGTGCTTCAAGGTTTTGATGAAGGATGTTTTGAGGCCCTATGTCCCCGAATATAAGGGACAGGTTACAAGCGACGATGGAGAATGTATCCTTTTAATTTTAAACTTTAGGATAAAGCATTAATTTATTTATAAATACATGACGCGTTTTGAACACCAAAACACCTAATTTAATTATATATAATTTCATTTTCAACTACAACTATTCATACTTTCGGCAAATAATTGTTACAATAATTCTCGTTATCTTTTGACGTCACAGTAACTTGACTCATTTACTGATGCAACGTTTTACTGTCATATATTTCTTTAACATGCAAGATATATTCCTGCATTTCAAGATGGCAGCTTATTGAATCATATAGCTTATTCCGAAACCTAAGATTTTAATAATTGTATATTATATGAGGGATTATGATAGTCAATATTCCCGAAGATGAAGTTTGCGTTACGAGCCGACTGAGTAATAACCATATAATAACCATAATCCTAAAAATAATACTATACTTTTTCTTCTGTAAATTCTGAATTAACTTTAGAAAATCATAGAAATTCAAAAACACGCGGCTTTAAAATAAACAGGAATAATTGATTTCTGATTCTGTGATTGGCCGAAAAGAGTGAATTATGACTACTATAACTAATCAAAAAATTAAAATAATGGGGTTATATTTACACAGGAGTAAAAAGAAAAATGTTTCAAATAGGAAATATTTCTTATTTAATTTTGAATTTTTTTTAATTGAAATATTTTTTTATAAAAGTCCTCAGTTCGAAATAATTCAATAAGTAATGATGGAATGTAGATTGAATTTGTACTACCCTAATTTAAATATAGCGTGATGCTATTTATTGAACTCGTATATATAATAATAAAATATTAATGAATTCTCGAATACCTGACACACCTCTTCAGTTTCATTAGTATTCATAATACCTCATCAATCTTGCATTAATAACACGTAGGAAAGTTAAAAATAAAACAAATCATTTGGAACATTCCTTGACGAAATCTTTAGGTACATATCTTCAGCTGCAAGATCTTCTAGGGGACTTTAGCTCTCCTTGTGTGATGGACTGCAAGATTGGCGTAAGAACTTACCTCGAAGAAGAACTTGCGAAAGCCAAAGAAAAACCCAAGCTCAGAAAGGTAAACAGAAAACTTTATCCAGTATCATATTAACTGTAACTGAAGTAAAATGAAATATTCATACGTTTGTAATATGATTAGATACATACAATATTCAATTACATATAATAAACAGCAAGTATTAAATTATTATATTTAGTATCGGTATCAAGTTATTGATTGTTTATTTACAATTTATTTTTAATTCATTACATCACAAAAGTATAAAATGTTAAACTTCTTCGTTTCTTGTAGGATATGTACGACAAAATGATCCAGATAGATCCGACAGCCCCAACAGAAGAAGAACACAGATTAAAAGGAGTGACAAAACCTCGGTATATGGTCTGGAGGGAAACAATTTCATCAACAGCTACTTTAGGATTTCGGATAGAAGGAATTAAAAAAGCGGACGGTACATCAAGTAAAGACTTCAAAACCACCAAAACAAAAGAACAAATCATGGAGGCGTTCAAGGATTTCACGGAAAGTTTTCCGCACGCCATTGTAAGTTTATTTTGATATTATACAATTATAATTCGTCTATAACACTGTATATAATTAATTCCTTATGTAATGATGAATAATTTATTTGTATCTGGTGAAAAAAGTTGTCGGAACAACTATTTAAAACAGTGTATTTATGAAACGGGTAACCAAGACTGGAATTTAATTTTATTAAATAAATTCAAATTACGGAATGCTACAAAAAAGGGTCAAATAAATAATGTAGAGAATTTAAAGACTAATAATTATTTTCATAATGATTTTTTGTACGATCAATCACCACAAATCGATACAAATTGCTTTCGGCAATTTACCATCTCTTGCGAAACTATATATACGTATTGAATTATATCGAAACTGAGGGCTTTAATAAAAAAAATGTTTCAAATAAAAATTTTATAATTGAAAAAGGAAATATTTTCAATTAGGAACATTTTTTTATTAAACCATTAAGTTGTGCTATTTTAGATACATACATACATACATAACGTCACGCTATATCCCACTCAGTAGGCACAAACCCAGAAACACAGTCAACTAACAATCAATCTCCTCTAAACATTCCACAACTTTCGCCTTGTCCATTTATTCCTCGGATGTCCACGCAACCGTTCACCGTCAATCTCACCCGCATATATTAGTTTCACCAACTTTTCGAAATGGCCAAACCACCTCAACTGACTCTCTCCCACTTTCTTAATATTCTTCTCAATCTTACATTCATCATACACCAATGTATTCCGAACACGATAACTCTTCTCTCAAATACGTCATTTTCACAGCAGTTATGCGTAGTTCATCCACACCCAACATTCAAAATCATACATCAATGTAGGCACTAACACACAATTATAAATATTCAATCGAGCATCTATAGATACATTCACGTTTCTTGTAAATATATTCAGAACACCCTTTACCTTGCACCCTGCAGACACTCGCTTTTCAATCTCCCAGTCATTACCTCCATCCCTCGAAAACATTCTACACAAGTTTACAAATTCATACTTTTCTTTTTGGTTTATTTACGTTGACTTTCATTTTCTAGCCCAAATACATACAGAGATTAAAGGCCATTAAAGCTACATTGGAAACATCAGAGTTTTTCAAAACACACGAAGTAAGTGTTTATATTTATAATTATTTGACACATCCATATTAACAAATATCTCTTATAGGTAATCGGAAGTTCTCTCCTCTTCGTTCACGACCGCTGTAACGCCAACGTTTGGCTCATCGACTTTGCTAAAACCCTCATTCTTCCCGAAGAAGTAGAGATCGACCACATCGCCAAATGGAACGTGGGAAATCATGAAGACGGTTATCTAATTGGTATCAATAATCTTATTTCAATATTCATGACGATGCTAGAGCAGCAGCCTGTGGTGATCACCCCACCTCCTCCGGATATCACCACTACGAAACCTCCTGAAGAAAACAAATCGTGAAGATTTAACAGTTAAGGCAAGTTTGTGCAGCCATTGGATTTATTTAATTTGTTGACGAAAATGTTGCTGAAGCTCAAAATTATTGTTTGAATTAATTAATCTTCTTGGAATCTTCAAGGAGGAGTGTAATTATGCTGCTGGCAGCAGAATGACTGTATACGTAATTGTTTCGTAACTATTTCATTTAAAAACCTTTTTCAAAAACGTAGTTTAATTTACCTCTGGTTGCAAGAAGTGACTTACATCGCGTAGTTACCGAAAATGGTCTTTGTACAGTTCCTGATATTGTAAAAGTATTTTTGTGTTAGTGAATGTTGCTAAATTGTTTCAGTAACAGTGTAACTAATTTATGAATTTCATTTATTTATAATGCTCATTTTCATGTAAATATTTTGATTCATTCTAGCTTTACTTAAAGTAATTGTGGCACGAGCTCAGATTCGACACTTCGAAATCTCAGTAATCTATGTTTGTGTTTAGTGCCATTTCATTTGTTTGTAAGTATTATCTGATTAATTTAAAACGTAAATGTAAATAATTAGACTTAGATAGTTACGTATTTATTTTATTATACTGCCATTGTTTCAGGCAGATTATAGTACATTCATTCGTAATATTTTTACTCAAAATATACTTATATATGTGAACAAACTGTAACATAATTGCCGTATAACTGTAAAAATATACTTATTTTTATTAGAAAATTACAATGCACTGATTGACGTACCTAATATTAAAATCAATCAAGAAGTTAATACATTATGATATTAAACTATTCATCTACAATTAAAATTTTTATTAATCCTTAAATCACAGTGTGCAGTAGCTTGATTCACAATTAAATCTGTGAATTATCACGCTACTGTTTTACAAAAACTAAAGTAGGAACTAAGTTACTATTACTAAGATTAAGCCAGTCTTAAATAAATTAAATTTAGGGCCTTTCAATTCTCAAATCTTTCAAGCTATTATGTCTAGTTCTTGTATATAAAATCCTAGCATTTGCAGGTCCTCTTAATCTTGACACCTGCTTATGAACCAAGTTCGGGGATGGTGTTGCAGAAACGAACGCAGATGCCCTTGGCCCCAATTGTGGAGGAGGAACAGAAGCAGTTGAGGCACTGTAAGGCGGAGGAGGTATCATCAGTTGGTCTTCACTGACAGGATGAAGAGAAAATCTTCTCCTGCTTGGAATAGATGTAGTAGGAATAGCAGAAGCTCTTCTTGCCATAACTGGTGGTCGTAACGATGGAGTTCTTGTACTTTGACCAGGAGAATTGAAGAGGTCAATGACTGAAGGTACTCGAGGTGGAGTAGCGGTTCCTAGTTTTCTTCTCGGTTCTGGTATTGGTTCTGTAGCGCCTGCTACTCTGGAATGAATTGAAGATAACGCCCGAAGAAGATCTGCCACTGAGGTTTCTTCAAGGACTCTAGTTTCCGGAACTGAAAACACGCTGAATCGTCCTGCCTTTGTTCTATTAATATAACGTTCTTGTTCGATGCTAAACGCACTTCTTTGGCTGTTTTGACTATATATAGTATTGTTGCTATTGACAGTATTGTGGCTATTGACAGTATTCTCCCAAGGTTGCGGTGATTGTTTTTCGATGTCTATTTGTTTATTCATTCCCTCGTCAACTGTCTTGGACCATGTACTCTTGATTTTATCAAACAAGGATTTGGATGAGTTATTTTGTGGTGTATCTCGAGTTCTAACTCTTGCTCGATTATATTTAGTCCGTTGTCTAAGTTCTTGTATTTTTTGAGTGGCAGCAGGACCTGACCAAGTCCAATCATTCATGTTGTTGTCTTGTTGGTACTTCATTGGTATTTTAACTTCACTCGCAGCTCTACATCTTGGAGATTTCGGAGGCTGCATCGGAGCATCTTGACTTCCAAGAGTCCATCCACTTCCATACATTTCACTCGCAAGAATCTCACTGTCTGAGAATCCGTGGAAACCTCCTTCGTCTTCGGACTCAGATAAGGGTTCTCCGAAGGTGGATTTGGTGAGAGCTGATGCTACGTTGGCTAGAAGCTCGGAGGGTTGAACCACATCAAGATTGGCGAATGTAGCTTCTTTGTCAATGCGATGTAAGTCGGAATCGGATTGAACTCGAGTTAGTGGACGACTGTGAAGACATTCGGAAAATGCGCGACGACGGACAGCTTTTGGAGATAGTTCGACTTGGATCAGTTTACGTAGATCGGGGAAACTTTGGCTTCCTATTTTTGGAGGGGTTGTGCTGCTGTAGTCGTCTCTATACACAGGCTGCAAAAAACAACATTAATATTTTTAAAAACATGAAGCATTTTCGAGCAGTAATTTTTTACAATTACAAGAGTGTTAAGAATAATTTGACAAACAGAAACAGGTGTTTCATTTTGTCATGTTCATTAGCCACCATAAAACATTAGTATCTTTAAAGTATAAACTCCTTACATGATGTTCAATAAAAACTTTTTAACAAAATTTGAACCGACGAAAAAAAAAAGAAACTGAAAAGCGAAAATTAAAATCTTAATAATTATAAGCTCCTAAACTAATGTAAGTAACTAATTTTGAGTCGACGCCAAACAATCAACGAACGTCGACTCAATTATTGAGACTTTGAGTTTATTTTATTTTTCGCTTTCAGTTTCCTTTTTCGTTGGTTTAATTTTTCCAGAAACATGGAAAAATGTTTTAAAATGGTTCGTGGGAATGCAAAAATGTATGGGGCTATAATAAAAAAATGTGAGTGAAATATTAGGTTCAACAATTAGATATAGCCCACGTATTATTTCAAAACTTGTAATATTAATAAAAATAGTTGGATGAAAAAATACAATGTTATTTGAATAATAATAATAAATGATATGAATTAACCATATATAAATAATTCATGTTATCTTACAGTGTACAAAAGAATGTGCCAGCCAGAATTTATAAAATACGTTTTACTATACAATACACTAATTAATGAAGAACCAACTGGCTTGTTGCTCAGAGTGGGGAACTGCAAACGAAATACAAGTAGTTGTGTTGTGTTTACTAAAAAGTGGTGACCATTTTGTTATTATTCCGTGCAAAAATATTAATATCAACTAGACTTCAAGGTGTTTTCAACCGCGGAGTTGCAGAAACAACCATGAACACACAAGGTAGGATTGCATTAATAATTTATTACAATTAATTTACTAGCAATGTCGGTATGAACTAAAGAATATCTTACTTTGAACTTGGCCATATAAAGCTCGTTCATAATTCTTCTCATATACGTAAAATCTTTAACTAGACCATGCCATATTTTAGAATGCGTTGATTTTATATTCTCAGTAAGATGTTTCTCTAATCTTGCCATCTTTTTGGAACGGAGACCTCTTGTTAAGAACCCAATGACCATCACGAGGTAACCAAGTCCAAATATGATCCATATTATTAGAAAGACTTGATAGAGTACAAAATACAGCTCATGGAATCCTTTATTCGTCACGCCTATAAAATAGTAAAAATGTTGTAGTATTTCTTATCGATGACTGTTATTATTTTGAATTTTTATCAGACATGCGATTGAGACTGGCAATTAGGAAATATGATTCCGATCTTGAACTTTACATTCGTGATATGATAAAATGAAAAACGTAATTGATACATATCGATCATCAATTTTAACGTGAAACAATTATCTTCGAGATCATTTTCGCCTGTATTACATATTTCTTAGTATTTTTTGTATTGTGGGATGGATTTTCCCGGCGTCAGAACTCGAAGCAATTCCAAAAATTACTACTAGTGTTTCTTTACACTCTAACAAATAAATAGCTTTCAAAAGAAACAAACCTGCAACATAATCGCCAAATCCAATGGTAGTCAACGTGACAAAAGCATAATACACAGATAAAACATAATCCCAATGTTCAAAATGTTGTATTACAATTGCAGGAAGAAATAAGAAAATAATCAGTCCAGGAATTAGATATAAAATAATTTGGCTGACCAAACTTAGGTTTGCTGCATAATGTTTCACTTTGTTGTTCTTCCATTTTCGGTAAATTCTAATGAACTGCAAAGGAAAAATCCATTATTAAATAATCGTTTTTGAGATGATATTCAGATTAGATTAAGTAAATCTTGTTTGCAAACAATACCAAATCACTTTTCATATTAAAAAAATTAAGAACCAATTATAAGATTAGACTATCACTAATTTTTGTACCAGTTTCACAAGATTTGTTCAATTTTAAATCAGATAATTTTATCAAAACAATTATCAATACATATTTTTCGTACTAATTTCCAAGTAGGCAAATACCTTGAGAGATACATGAAAGTTCCATAACGACAAGTAGGCATTCAAAGTACTGATTTGTAAACAAAGATTACAATCAATGAGGTAAATTTTCTCAAAATTCTTTATTCTTTGTATTCATGCCACATGAAAAATATGCTATAATCAAATATAATTATTATTTTTTTCACGCTCTTATTGTCACAAGAGTCTAAATTATTTCGTCATCTATATATTTCATTGTACTCTTAGGTAAATGATTTACTTTCTCAATGGGATCACAATACTTCTAATCCACTTCCACGGTCCATAATGAAAATATTTTTTTTATCATATTTGTACTATTGAATGTGTAATGATTAAAAACAATATTCAATTACTTGTTGACTAGATTATTTACGTGGGCTAATAAATTATATCTGTCAATACAAATATATATGTTTATTTGAGGCAGGTTAATTATTTCTGAACAGCAAATAAATTAGAGCAATGTATATCCAAATATGAAATAGGATCCTAATATGGAATACTGCCCTTACTCTTATTGTTATTTAGACGTTTATACTATTATTATACTGTTAACTAATTTTAAAACATAAGACTGTTACCAAGTTAAACGAAAATGTATGACTGATTATGATTACTAATAAATGTTTTTAATTTGTCCAATGTTAAAAGACGGTATTCCATATTTAGATCCTGTTCCATATTTGGTTATTTTCCTCTGTTTTTATAACGAGACATTTCTTAATAAATAATATTTTCAGACTGTACTAAATCTGAATATATTATTTATTAAAAAAATTCTCATTACAAAAAAATATTGTATGCGCGATAAATATTATTATTTACATTAAAACAGATCTAATTTATTAGCCCACGTAAATATCTAATAAACAATTAGTTGAATATTGATTTTAATCACATTCAATATTATAAATATAGTTGAAAAATATTTTCATTATGGTCCGTAGAAGTGCGTTAGAAGTATTGTGATCCCATTAATTTATCAAAACATTATCATTTACCTAAGAGTACACTGCAATACATAGATGACGAAATAATTTAGATTTGTAATGCGACAATAACAGCGGAAAAATATTATATTTGATTAAAGCATATTTTTCAGGTGATAGCTTTCTGATAAATCTTTACAATTTACAAAAATATACTTACAGTTTTCCCAAAGTATTCTCCAAGTGTAGCAAAAAGAATACCATTAACTGGAATGCCAATAAGTCCATAGACGATCATGAAAATTCTACTCCATGAAGTAGTTGGAGCTAAATTTCCATACCCTGTCAACATTTCATAAATTTCTATATTTTAAGGGAAAATATAAGTATTACTCAATAGGTAGATTGACGTAGTAAAGATATTTATCAATATTTGCATTGATTTACTAATAAAAATATTATCTATCTAGAGCAATATCTTTGCACCAATATCGGGAAGTATACATTCAGAATGTGTCGCAATTTCTTTAGAATTAATTAAGTTATTAATTATAATAAGTAGTGCCCATGCATTTTTCATACATATGAGTAGGCTGCATTAATATACATTGCTTTTATTTGTCAAGAATAACAATACATCTTGACCTTGAAAAAATACTTTTTGGACAAAATTTGTATTCCTCAACTGTTTAAGTTATGTCACTCTTATAATATATTCTTACCTATGGTAGTAACAACAGTAATTGCGAAAAATACTGAATGATAATAGTCCCAAATTAATGGGGAGTCATCGGCTTCTAGAATAGGTTTCTCGCAATAAACGGTGATTTCTTCTAATATATTTTGAAGTTGTACTGGATGTGTGTCATTCAGCAAGTTGAATAGTTTATCTGCAAATTGAATATTGCGTTGAATTGTTATGCAGAAGTTGTTTTACATATTTTAAATCAAGGAATTTCCATGAGAATTGTCTCATTTTCCTAGAGGTTTTGAATTTTTAGGTTGCTCAATAATATTGTTGTCTGGTACCACGAGCTCTGTTTTTGGCTGTTTTAAGAGAATTGCTAGATAATATATTTCTTTATAACTTCGAATTCGTAGAATTTTTAAATAAAATAATTTTAGAACACTTCTCTTAAGACACTCAAAAACAGAATTCGTGGTATCACCCTATGTTATCACCCTAAAGAAGTAAATTGAACTCTTGTATACGATAGACCTTGAATTTTTCATGACTTAAAACTATTTAATGTATTTATTAATATTTTATTGGAAAAGTTGCAATAAAATTTTAATTAATATTACGTTGATGTCCTCAACTATAAATAAACATTTCTTCTCTTATTATTTATTATTTATAACTGGAAATCAAAAGAAAATATTAAGTATAATTGTTTCCCAGTATTTCTTTAATTTAATTACAAGTACATGTGTTTATTTTGCATATAAAACTGCATTATGCATAGCAAATAACAGACAATTAATTGCATTATTGCCGATACATAGTCATGTATTAATCGATGTATATTTATTGCTAAATTGTTGTTTACGTTATCAAATTTCATTAATTGTAGACCAAATTGCTTCTGGCGTCAAGAAGAAATAATAAATGAGATCATTAGTAAATACTTACTTCGTATGTCTGTTCTCTCGCGTTCTGCTTCTTCTCGTTTGAGGGCCTCTTCATTATTTTCAATTTTATAAAAGAAACTTGCACCAAGTAATATATAAATTATAAATACTGTTAGCAGTGCAAACCATTTCCTTTTGCACATCATCTTTTCTGCTTTTCCTACGATTTTAACCAAAATATTTTAACGGATACTTCTATAACTTTTCAGAGTATAAAAGTAAAATTTGATTGTTGTTACCTTCGCGGTTATTGCAAGTTGTACAAGTCATTTTGTACAGAAAATTTTAATAGTTTTAAAGAATAAATTAAGAAGTGTCTTTTAATATCAAGACGTATAAAAATAATACTTTATAATATCATATTTAGTTACTAATTGTTTGAACACAATAAATAATCTCATTGTTACGAAATGTTTGGCTTGGTGGTGTCAATTACACTTATGCTACTATCACAGTCTTGTAAACAATTAATAAACAAGGAAGCTGTCATTTGAATTTATTTTATATATCAAGATTATGGTAGAGTGGGGATTTCAAACTTGAGGTTGATTGGCAAAGACTTATTTGACTTAGTATAACATATACGAGTTTATGAGTATATTTCCCTCTTGTTTCTAACACTGCCTGCCACCGGCAAATATACACGACAAAGTTTTTGATTGTTAGATTTAATATTTTTATTGTTGTAATCAACGGACGTGGAAATATTTTTATAGTTTTTAATACTTTAATCCTTCAATATTACAATAAATTTTGTATTGTTAAATCATCATGTCAAAAAGTATATAAATACATATTAAATTTATTATATTGTTAAATAGTTTTTATTTAAGAGCAATATATGGAGGAATATTTTATTTGATATACATTTATATATTGTGCGATATAAAGTTCAAAAAGTACATAGATTATCTTAAAGAATTAATTTATTTAAAACGTCAAACTTCACGTGTGCCAAATCCTTATTTAATTAATAATTATAAAGATTATTTTGTTAAGAATAAAAAGCAAATATAATGGTAGTTTCCATTGGTAACAATAAAAATTTTACTTTTACATGATTATAACAATGAACAAAACATTTCTTACCTTATAGTCTAGTTCTTGAGAGTGAGTATTAAATATTCAGATATAACTAATAATTGTCCTTTGAGAAAATAGGTTAAATAATACTATGATAATACCACACCAGTAACGAATAACTAATAAAATTGTCAAAAGCACTGAAAAACTTTCGTCAGTTTTCCTCCGGTAAATCCTTTTGCAGCAAAATCAGCATCAAAATCGAAATGTACAAAACGATAGTGGCAGATTGGTAAGTCTTGAAACATATTACAGTGGAACTTTTTTCACGGCAAACCCACATGCTGAATGTTCATTCTTTACGAGAATAATAATAACAATTAAATGGTTTTTTTCAATAGCTACACTGATTATTTATGTTGTCACCCAATAGCAATCGACAATAAGACTGAATTTGATCTCTGGTGACACCTGATACCAATAGTGTCCCGTGCTCTCGGCTATCACCAAGCGTTCAAGTGTTTAGAGGGGGGCATTTGTACTTAGGTGCTAATTTAATTATTATCTCTGGAAGATGAACTTTTGAGATTTTAAGGTTTTTTGTGAGGTCAAAACGTGGCACAGACAATATATCATTGACTGGAAATTAAATTGAATGCTTATTGCTCAAAGAAAATTTAAAATTGAAATAGAAATTAGACTTGCACTATGTAAAACATTGTACGTTTTTATAGTACTAGTTTTACTTGACACTATTTCTAGGGCACTTAGACATGATGTAGTTTAACTGTAGTAAATTTTATTAATTTTTTATGCTAATACAAATACAAATACTGTTTCTTTACTAGGAAAATAGTTTTTAAGGACATTGGAGCCCGGAATCATATCATTTGGCCCAGTTAAAATCATACAAGCACCACTTTTATATATTAAATGATTTTAAATCATTTTTACCTCCCGCACATACATATGTGTAAGGGAGGTATTATGTTTATGTTACGAATGATTAGATTTTAGGAACAATTCATCAACAGTAAGTGGTAGATTATTTGAAGGCCTTTCAGGGTTTTTGGGAATGATTTAGTAAATAAATGAGATAGAGTAAATTTCATTGGAATCAAAAACGTACAATTTTTTATTTGACATTTTTTTCTATATTTTGTTGCTATTATCAGATTCAAAAACAGTCTTCTTGGTACCAGCCAATACCTTTGAGCCAAATGAAATATTTATGTTAGTGATATTTGTTAATTTGTTATTATTTCAGTTGTTATTTTTCTATAAAATATTCTTAAGAATTACAGAATTTTTGCTACAAATAGAGTACAATAATTATCCCTTTGTAAGATCAAAACAATTTTTTATAAAAGTTATTTAAAAGTCTGGGCTCGTACATACTAAGAGATACTCGTAAATTGTTTTTAACCTTTCAAAGTAGCAAGTACATTTAAAAATATTTTACATGTTACATGCATTATTGAGATCTACAAAAGAAAACACACCTATTCCATTTTCAATAATGATTACAATAAGATCACTCCCATGTCTGTACAAAAAATCCAGTACCATCAGATTAAATAGAATTACAATGTACATAATAAGGCAATTTGCTATATGTAACTCTCTTTAAAGGTATTTGCAAATGAAATTAGCAAATTATCACTTGTATTATTTTACTGTATATTGCTTTTATTAGATATTAGTTCAGTAATGACTTATAATATCAATACAATATCAGAACAGAAAGTTAGGGTTTTAAGTGCCTAATGTTTAAAAAATGTTCACATAAAACTATGTCTAAATAAAAACCATAATGTGGGGAATTCAATTTTAGAATCCGTTTTAATTGTCTATATTATCTTGAAAGTTACAGGCTTCCAAAGTTGGACTTTTTTCTGTAATTTTTGATTCCTCATACAATTTGTAATTTTTATGATATGAATGTGAAAATATACAAAGATCTTCATTGAAGTGTGCTAAATACGCTCATGAAGGCATATTTTAAATATCTCAATTAGATTTTTAGTTACAGTAATAATACTGTTAATAGCAAATTTTGCCCTCAATTTCTGATACATAAAATCGCTCATAATTCAAAAACTATGACTCGCATGACGCTAAAACTAATTTTTTTAGAAGTTTCAGACCGAAAATCGTCGAATAGGGTATATAAATCAAAATTCTAAGAGATGAAATTTTTTGGCAAAATTTCAATACTAACCCCTTGGCTTTTTCGCCATTTTGGGCCATTTTCAGACTTTTTGCTCTAGCGACTCTCTCCGTGGAGCGATTTCCATGAAATTTTGCATACTTACATAACTTTTTACGTAGAATCGAATGGCGTAGAGTAGAATATCGTAACTTTTTTATTTTAAAAGTTACGGACTATTTTTTGATGAAAATATCGAAATTTCAAATCGCTATATCTCAGCAACGGAATGAGATATTGAAACGCGGTTTTCACCGTTTATATTTATATAATATAGAGATGTTATATACAGAATTTCAAAAAGTTTTTAGAAAAAAAATTTTTTGCTCAAAAAATGAGGCCCGAATTTTGGGACTTTGCCCTATAACTTCCGTTTTTACTTGACAACTATAGTAAAAATATCTGAACTTACTTAAATGAAGTATCACAAATTTACCAGTGAAGACAGAACTTAGTTATTTTTAATATTTTTTGAGTTACAGTCAGGTAAAGTTGAAAAACTTTCGAAAATTGCCCCCAATTTCAAGACTTTGCCCCACAACTTCCATTTCTACTTATCAATTGTAATAAAATTACCTGGACTTACAAAATTAAGTACGAAAAACTCAACAGTGAAGACAGAACTTAGTTATCTTCAATAGTTTTTGAGTTACAGTCAGTGAAAGTTGAAAAACATTTGAAAATTGCCACCAATTTTAAGACTTCGCCCCTCAACTTCAGTTTCTACTATCAATTCTAGTACAATTACTTGTACTTATAAAATAAAGTATGACAAACTCAATAGTGAAGGCAGAACTTAGTTATCTTTAATAGTTTTTTAGTTACAGTCAGTTAAAGTTGAAGAAATATTCGATAATTTTAGTTAAATTTTTAATTTTTGACTATGAGTGAAAATCAAATATTTTAGTGTCGATTTCTGATAAACTGAAGGAATACATTCTTGCGGATGTAAAAAATGGATGTAGCGTACCAAAAATAAAGAGATATATTTTAACAGGAAAAGATTTGTCCTCTAAAACTAGTTTCAAAGATAATTTTATAAATCTTCAAGTTTCTCGTAATTTGGTTGTAAAAAAGATTGCGAACAGTAAACAAATGTCCGTGAATTTAATTCTGTGAAATTTATTACTATAAATAAATGATAAATGTATTATTATTGATAATTTGAAAATAAATTCCTGAACAACTTTGTTTTGAGAGTTTTTTTATTCCAAATTACAATCACAGGAAAAATAATAATATAACAGTTTAATGACTGATATGTGAACAAAGTCAGAAACACATTTTACTGATTAATAAACTTATATACAAATTACAAGCGTTTTGTGAGAAAAATTCCCATAGGCACCAATCTTTCTCAGTTGTTGAATACGTCACATTTACGTTTACTTAGCTGTTTCAAGTAATAATTAAATTAACACTATTATTGATTGTTGTTTGAGAAATTGAGTTCAGCATTGGCTGTTTACAGTGCGAAATGTAATTGGTTAATTTTTTGTAGTCACGTCTGAAAATCTACGTCATTGGTTCATTATTATTTAAATAAAATATTACTTTGATGTTTACTTAAATTAAAGCATTAATGCTTCTTCAACTTTCGAAATTTTCAGTTTACAAAAATGTTTAGAGAATATTTTATTTAGATTGATTATTTACAAGAGTGCAAGTCTAGTGGTATCAAAATTGGGCGCAAATTATTTTACAAAATCAAAAGGAATAATACAGAAAGAATTAAATTATTGAAGGACAAACGTGTCGAACACAATTTATTAAAACGTAATGCGGAAAATTCTTCATCTGATGCGTTACTATTACAGATACATTTTCCAGATTATTTTCATGTTATAATTTGCATACAAAAGCATAATATTCTATTTATATATATTCTTCATATTTTCTTATATTTGTAGCATGTTTATTATTGCGTAAATATTGATTTAATCATTTCCTTTTTGTTGCACAACAATGGTATCAATGAAAAATCAACAGCAATTAGAAATATGTTGTATGATAACTGGTATGCAAATTAAAGCATGAATTGCGACGGAAAAGCGCATCACCTATAAATTATATAATTAATTTGAATAAATGTATGCACTATGCAAGGCGTAGGCGCTGATTTATTATTGAAGAATTCTTTGTAAGATATGAAAATAATAATTTAATGGAATAAGAATACATATCGGCAAAAGTAAATACAATATTATTACATCATTTCAACCAGTTACAATTCATTGAACACTCTTTAATCACAGATACAAATTATAACTTAAACTAATCTTGATAGCTAGAGTTTACTTGATTCATATCAATTAAACTCATTTCCAGTTCTCGTAGTAATTCTCTTTTGACGGAATCAGGCACTAAAGCTCGTGCTTGAGGTGTAACCAATTTAACCAAATCGTTGACGCTCACGATTGTGTCCTCGGTGGAATTTTCGTTTAAAATTTTGCGACATTCTACTCGAACTTGATCCCTCCAGCCACATTCCATTAATCGGACTCTCATCAGCTCACGAACCCTGCGAAATAAATAGTAAAATGATATGAAAAGCATACAAAATGAAATGTGTTACCTTTCCAGAAGGGCTGTTTTATTTAATTGGTGATAAACTGATTCTTCGCGAGTAGACATTTTTCCTTGAGAAACCATTGAGACCTCCTGCAACATAAAAAAAATAATTTCAAGTGGATTATTTAATTTAAAATGCTTAAATTAATAACCTAAATTGTCATATGCGCAACATAACCCTGTAAACGTCAAAACAACTGTCACAGAACTTGGGGCGTTTCCCGCTTGGTGGCAGCATGTGCCATATTCTCGTTTGACGTATAAATTTAAATTATTTTGATTATTTAAATAATTATTGTATTTATACAACTAACTAAAATACGTGTCTAGGAATTTTAGTATAAAGTCTCAAAGTCCGTTTCATGTGACAATTAGGTTAGCACCTGATAAGATAACCTCTAGGTGACCTATCAAAAATCAAAATCAGTTCATGAGTAGCTTGTGCAGATTCAAATTGCCATCAATGATGAAGAAATTATCAATAGCTTTAATCCAGCTACAAGTTGGTAAAGATAAAGTTGCCAATTTGGCACGTGCAGCTGAGAAAATTCAAGAGGCAAGTCACAATAAAAAGAAACTAGATCTAATTGCATTGCCAGAGTGTTTTAACTCTCCATACGGCGTTGATTTCTTCAACGAATATGCAGAAACGGTTCCAGGAGGTGACACATCGAAGATGTTGTCTGAAGCAGCCAGAAAACACTGCGTTTACATCGTCGGAGGTACGATTCCGGAGAGAGATGGCAAGAGCATTTACAACACTTGTACTATTTGGAATCCCGAAGGAAATTTAGTAGGAAAATTCCGCAAAATGCATTTATTTGACATTGACATCCCAGGTAAAATTACGTTTCAAGAATCCAAAGTGTTGTCAGCTGGGAATAATCTCTGTACCTTTGAAGTGAACAAAGTTAAAGTTGGAGTTGGAATTTGCTACGATTTAAGATTTGCGCAGTTGGCCACAATTTACAGACAGCAAGGTTGCGAACTGTTAATTTATCCAGCAGCTTTTAACATGACTACGGGGCCTGTCCATTGGGAACTCTTGCAGAAGTGTCGAGCCGTCGATAATCAAGTCTTTGTTTGTAGTATTAGTCCTGCTAGAGGAGACAAAGGCTACATTGCTTGGGGCCACTCTCAGATTACCAATCCATGGGGCGATGTAAAAACTCTTAAAGCTGAGGAAGATATTCTATATGATGATTTAGATTTTGAAGCGTGCTATAGAGTTAGAGAACAGCTTCCGGTTTTTAAACAACGTAGGAATGATATTTATGAAACTGTTTTGAAGATTGATGAGAAAAAATAATTTTATTGATATTGTGTACTGTGATTATAAATAATAGTTCAATGTATTTTTATATTAAATACAATAAATATCAATAATGTATTGTACTTGTAATATAAATAAAATTTAATTTGTACAGTCATTGCTTGAATTTATTTATGGAATAAACTGCCTTTAAGTTATGTTGTCGTCAAAACATTTCTCGATAAAAGGTTGCTTGATATTGAGCTACAATTTGTATGCAATTGGCATGCCACTGCAGTGGTACCGCTTGAGCAATTTCAATGAAATTATAGGAAGTTACTAAAGAAATTACTAGCAATCCAATAAAAGATACTGCATTTAAATATCTTCAGTGGTTCTTAAGATACGAAATATTTTTTCCCTCAAAAAGTATTTAGTGTGCAGAATTTGGTTTAGGCTGTCTTTGATGTTGTACCACTGGAACAATTTCAATGAAATTATAGGAAGTTACTAAAGAAACTACTAGGAATCCAATAAAAAATAACGCGTTTCATTATCTCCAGTGGTTCTTGAGATACAAGCCCTGAAACAATGTTTCTCTCAAATAGTATTTAGTTTAGCGGATTTCGATTTGGGGAACCACTACGGTAATACCGCTGGAACAATTTCAATGAAATTATTTGTTACTAAAGAAACTACAAGGAATCCAAAAAAAATACCGCTTTTCAATATCTCCAGTGGTTCTGGAGATACGAACCCAGAAATGTACCGCTGGAGCAATTTCATTGAAATCGTACGAAAATACGACCGTAATTTTCAATTACATCTCAGAGTGTTTTGTCGTCTTCTTCTTCCTGGTCTTCATTCCTCTACTAATCCTTTTCTTCTGGTCTCCATATATATCCAAACCATCTGACTCTCCTTTGCTTGATCTTTTTCATTATTTTTTCTCCTTTCAACTCTTATTCTATTTCGTAATTCATTCTTATTCTGTATTTGATTCTGATATCTTTATTGGTCGTAGTATTGTTCTTATTTATTGGCATATTTCAATATATTTCTCTTACCGTAAACAGGCCAGTTTCACAATTACATATTTTCTTGGAGTTAAAAGTCAATGAACCGGATTTACTTCCGAAAAATGTAAATTTTTGTTGAAGTACTTGCTTACACTTTCACATATACATCCGTATTATTTAATAAAGACCGATACATGCTTTGATAAAGCCGTACGTGATAGCAGGCAGGTGAAAGCATTTTCTACATATGCAAACGACCTGCCATTTAGATTTTTCTTAGGTAAAACACAAAGGAAACTTTGAAACTTAGTGAAATTAGTATTAACTGCTTTAGCATATATTTCCTCTCCTCATATTTTGTGGAGAATCGTTTATTTATTATTTTTTTGGTTAAATAGGTATAAATCTGTTTGAATACTTGAAAACTTTCTCCAGTATGTAATTTAGTAAACATACTAAACTTATGTTGAACGAAGAATCCAAATAAGTGGATCTGTTTTTATCAGAGCGTAGTAAAAATAATTGTATTACCTATTAAAGTAAAATAAGTACCGTCTCATGCATGGCAATTTAATACATGAAATGTTGAGCTTTGTTTTCAAAAATGTGCATTGTTTCAAGTTTCAAAACAATGGGAATTGTGTACCCCTCACAACTTGAAAAAATACTGTCATTGTTTATAAATATATGAAACGTGCGATCTTGCAATACTTGTCATTTTACATTTTGCTACGAATGTGTGAAGATCTCTAATAAAATTAAATTGTTTGTAAGTGTGATTACATTAAATAAATCATGCAGGTATGTGTGTATATCATTGTAAATCAATTTAATAAGTAATTAAATTATTACATTTTATAGACTTTGAAAATATATTTGTTAGTAACATTTATTACTTCTACAATTGCTCAAGAATCAACTACAGCAGTAGCATCAATTTTAGCATCTACTACAATAAATGTTACTGATGATTTAACAGCTATAAATAACACAAATAACAGCAAGCTTAATGTAAGTTTAGTTCGAATCACACAACCGTCTGCAAACATAGAAAGATTTTCAAACGCAAAAGAGGAAATTCCTGTTAGAAACACAACAAAATCTGATTTTGTTCCTAGTCCACAACTTGAAACATACATAGAATATAATAGATTTCCGGTAATACCAGCTTTCCCAGAAGCAAAGCAGTTGTATTCACAGTTTTCATATATTCCTCCAGCAGCTCAAGACAAAAAAGGATTGGGTATGACCCAAGCTAACATGAAAACAGAAACTGATAATAAAAATAAATATTATTACGTAAAAACTGAATACGGAGTACCACAATTGACAAGTACAACAGAGAAACCAATACCTAGTGCTCAAGACAAACAGTTATTTCCTACAAGCTATGAGAAACCTATCAGAAGTGATAGTGATTTTCCTTCTTTTAAATATTACGAAAGATTTAACTTTCTGGGACCGTCATCGTCTTCTAATTCATTATATCCAACTGTACCTTCTTTAGACTGGTACAACAAAATGCTTTATCCTTTAAAACCATCCCCCATGCCTGTAGGAGATCATCCTTATCCCTTCGTAACAGATTTAACAAAAAAAGAAGCTATACCAACTATTTCCACACCGAAATCTATGATGACGCCATGGAAGCGAGCAGCGAAGATTTTCGCTGCAATCTTACCCATTGGACTTTTGATATCAGCATTAACTCCGAATATTTTGACAATTGGACCTGTCAACTCAACGAGTAGTCAGTAAGTTGATACAATATTGATTGGTAAAGATTTCTTAATGTTTTACTCTAGTTTTTAATGCAAAAGACAAATTACTATTATACATAATTCAAACAGTGAATACTTTTTGAAATATGTGAAAATTGTGGAAAACGTCAGTATAAATTGACATAATACTTTTTGTCGTTGACTAGAGTTCTTTAAACAGGCGTAGAAAAATAGGAAAAAGTTGCCATTAGTTGTAAATTCAAGAATATCTGGTTGATATTTTCAAAAATCATTAATTAATTAAAAAGAAAAATATTTTATAGAAACAAGTATCATTGTTACACTACATATATCTATAAATTTATTCATTATGATTAGGCTGAGACCATTGTTGAGTAGGAATTGATTGATTATTGTCATGTATACACTGCTGGAACATGTAACAAAAAAAACTTTTTAACAAAAAATTAATCCGACGAAAAAAAATACTGAAATGCAAAAAATAAAATAAATCTTTTCAGTCTTAATAACTAAACTCCTAAACTAATTTTAAATAAGTAAAGAATCAACAAAATCGGATAAACCAGTACAAAGTTATGCGTGGTAAAATCGGTTAACGTAAAAATTAACTGGGTGAACAATTAATCATCCCTTATTTTCCTACCCTTAAGGCTGGATTTTTTTATATAAATGGGATCAATTTTGAGGTATACCCTATCCAATAAAAAAGGAATAATCAAAATCGGACTACTCTGTAAAAAGTTATGCGTGGTCATACATAAAAAATATGTGTCGACTTGAAAATTTCCACATTTTTTTTCGTCGGTTAAAATCTAAATAACTGAAAGAGTGCTAGTGAAGCTAAATTTGTAGTCATAAAATCTATATATTTAATGAAATTTCACAAATCTTTTAATTCATAAAATGCCTAGTTTCCTATTTTGGAAAGCATTTCATTATTAAATCTACCGTATTCCTTTATTAATCCACGTGATATTTTTGTAATGTTTCTTGTAAAAATATGTCCAAGTCTGCAAGAAAAAAAATCCTCAACCATGGTCTCAAGCTATTCGTAGTGAATAAATCTATAGATATATGTTGTGAAACAATAATTTTCAGGTAAAATTTAAAGATTTTTTGTGATTCTTTGACAATATCAACCAGTTATCCTTAAATCTGCAATAAATAGCAATTTTTCTATACTTTTCCACTCCTGTTTGAAGAATGACAGTCAAGGACAACAGGAATTAAGTTAGTTTAAACTTTAAGTATCAAGAAAGTTTTTTTTGTTACAATTACAAAGTGTTATTTGACAGGCAATGCAGAAAACTTGCAAGAAGGGCTGAAATACTTGGTTTGGACAAAATATCTGTCGAAAAATGGTCGAAACCAGGTTGCGAAGCAAGATTACTATGCGAAACTGCTGTTAAGCAAGACAGTTTAGATACTGAGACTGTCAAGAAGTTATTCTGGTCCTTCGTAAGTCAGTGAGTATTTATAAATTTGTTTGATTGCAAAAAGTACATTGATTATATTAAAGGAACGCAGAAGATTCTGAAACCGCCGAGGAACTAGAAGCAGTTTCAAACGCCATAAAAGAAAAACGTTGCGACAAAATTTCCTGTCGCCAAGTAAAGAAGAAATCTTCACGTGATATCTGATCGGAAAATCTTTGTTAAGATTCACCTGTACATTTTAATTTATTCCTTAATATACGCACGTTTCAGAATGTATCAAACCCATAAAAGAAAGTAGTTGGAAAGAAATAAAAAAGTCAGGACATTCTTCGCATTTTTTCTCCACATCTCGTGCATTTTTTACTTTCAAGACTGAGCATCAGTAACTTTCTACTGTGACAAGTCTCAAGACACTCGTGGGTCAAGTTGATCGCTGTCTTCTTGCTTACTAAGTAACGTAATTTGTAAATCGTGCTGTATTTATTATAATAACAATTACAAAGTTATAGATCCTTTGTTGTAAAGGCTATATCCGTGAGGTGGAATTCATTATTGTGACAAGTTAATGTGTACGCCGTAAAAATACATAATTATTCATCTTCATGAAATGTCAAGTTTACAATAGGCAATCAATAAATATAATTCATATTTTTATTGCACAAAAAGCGTAAATCAAGCAATCAATGAAACTTTATGATAATGTAATGATTTCATCAGAGTAATTAATATAATTTGCTGCTTTATACGGTAACAGGAACTTTGCAAAATGTTCTGGACTGATGCATATTATTGTATTTATATTTTTAGTTATTTTAAATTGTAGAAAGTTGTACTAAGAGAAATAATTTATAAATAATATATTTTATTATTGTAATTCTATTTATGTATCCAAATAAATTATAGACTATTTTTATAACATTCCTTACTGTATTCTTTTATTTATACAAATTATTTTACGTAGAAAAAGCTTTCAGAACTCATAGTAAATAAATAAAAGTATTTGGTAAAGTACGAAATTCCATGTGAATGTGGAAAATGTTACATTGGACAGACTAGTAGAACGATAACAATAAAAATTACAAAACACAAACGGGCCATTCGTTTTAAGCAACCAGAAATATCTGCTGTGTTAGTCGTACCATTGACGTTACGCTATATCCCACACAGTGGGATATCACGACCCAGAAACACAGTCAACCAACAATCAATCTCCTTTTAACATTCCTATCCTGACACACCACTTTTGCTTCGTCCACATTCATACATGCATAAATTTTGAAGAACAAAAATTATAGCAAGATCGAAATGTGTCAATGCAGACTCATAAGAGAAGTTATAGAAACCTAGTGCTGAATCAGAATGAAGGCTACGAGTTGAACAAGACTTTTATAAATCATAATTTGTTGTTACATAGTTACTGTTACTATTTATTTGTTTATGTTGCTCACTTATTTTCCTAGCAAATAATTACGTACAGTAGTTTGAAACGTTGATTTATAATATAAATTTTACAGAACTTAAGCCAAAAATTTTTTTTTGTTTTGGCAAATTATTTTATGTCTAGCAGTTTTCAATTCGAATCTAAATATTTTAGTTGAAATTTGGTCTGTACAACACAGTTACCTTCCGTCAAATTGGTATAAAAGAATGCCGAGGTACTGAGTTCACCAAAAAATTTACTAATCTCACAATCCATTTTACTATGACACAAGCTGATATGAATTTTCTCTCTGCTGCATCATAATGGTATGTTTTATAAAAGATGCAAACGAATGCACATCTTGCAGCAATTACCGTTAATTGCCCATCGCCCTGAAACCGTGACCACGTGACCTGAAACGTCTGAACAGAAACATCGTGGTTTCTTTACAACAATACCTACATTCACTACTACAACTACAAGAACGAATATATGCGCAAATAGTTAACAAACCATGAAATATGAAATGCTACATTTATATCAGGATTTGGAAATGTATGAATTTGTATGAATTTGTCATAATTAGAGGTCTTTAACACTGAGGCAATTAAAACTGTGAATGATTAGCCAGTGTCTTTCTAATAACTGTATAGTACTTATCGCAAAATTAAAACAATTACTGCTGGTATGAAAACCGATTAATATTTCATCGTTTGTCCGTTGATTTAGTGTATCTCTGGGCACGTGATATCAACCCTCATACTATACCACTTTTATGATATTAACCTATTTTTTCGATCGCGGAAAACACTCTGGGTCAATCTGACTCAATACTTTTTTGACCGTCTATCATTCTGCAATGACTGGATAGATTGGTCTAACAAAATTCTGAGGTATACTTAAGATACTAAAGAAATGATTTATGCAAAATTTTATAATTGTTGATGTCTTTGACAAGGTTAAAAAAATCGCGAAAAAAATTGTTTTTCTTCAAACGTCATAAAAGTTCGTTGTTATTTATTTGTATTCAACAAGCAGAAGTTCAATATTGTCGCTGCCGGAGTAAAAGTGTCTTCTTGGCAACACTTCTACTCCGGCGGCGGACAAAGTAAAATATTATGAAAAACAGTTTGGTTGCAATTCAATAATTTGACAATTAAAAATGAAACAAATAAACAAAACAGAATTCTATGGCAACTAAAAATGCTGGATAAGACAGATTATTTCCCTCATAAAATTTAAGCCAATCAGAATTTTGACATTTCTGAATGTCGTCCAATCAACGTAGAATTACACGATAATTTTGCACTAGTACAAATTATCGATAATTCGCACTAGTGCAAATTACCAACATGATTCTAACTTGCTATCAAATGAAGTTTTTAAATTTTGCTTTATTTTTTATGACAGAAACAGCGTTATATATGAATATTTTTAGAAGTATTGGGCATTCTTTAATGATGTATATTTCTATTTTCTATGTTTGAAAAAAACAGCATGTGTTATTATATTATATATTATAAGGTATACTATTTTTTTAAAAATTTTACAAAGAATATTGTAACTTTTTTACTTTTTAATATTTTAAGCTAAAAATTTATATGGAAACTCTCAAAGTATAAAAAATTTTTGTGGATCAGTTTGACACAGGACCCAGTGTGTTCTCCGAGACTTAAAATACAGTTTTTCAACTGCAAAAAAGCAATGAAATTTGTTCTCATTTTCTGCAATATTTATGTAAATATGTACCTAGGTTGATCTGTCAAGAAAATGTCATACGTCTTAGAGGTAATGATTGTGTTTATAGAAAACCTGCGCTAGTGTTTTTCTTCCGCAGCAGTAACAAAAACATATGAAATTATAATAAGTACCGCTTATAAAGACACCCACTTAAGATAATTTATGTCGCTAATTATGATTTAATAATCTATTAATATTTTTCGGGCGCCCAGATCTTGCAGTATTTTTTGAGTGACACACGTATAATTATTCTTATTAATATAATTTATGAGAGCAGAAAAAATGAAGAGAAAGAAAGTTACGCGTAAGAAACTACGCAGTTTTTACGACAGTTTAGTGCGGAGATATAATTGCCGTTAAGGAATAGCTGCTTGCAACTGTTTAATTCTGATAGCGTGCTTTATTCGTGGATTTAGGCTAAACGTATTAAGTTTTTATTTTGCACCTGCGTTTCTAAAAGTTTTCGTTTTATTATAAACGAACCATACACACCACTAAGAAAATGAATTAATTCTGAACATACACTACAGTTAATTATGGTACAATAAAACAATTCTAGAGATCTTAAAACTATTTATATTTGAGGAATCTACCATACTTCATCTAAATAATTCTACAGAGAAACAGTGGCTTCTGTTCATACTATATATAAAAAAAAAGATGACTACAAAAATAGGTTCTTTCTTTTCTGTATTTCTTTTCTGTAATAATAGTGTTAAGAATCGACTCGCGTTTCCTGTAATTTATAGAGATTGATTAATATGTTAAGTTCTGTAATTATTTTGTGGCGAAAAATATTAATTAGACATGTCTTAATACCTATGTTAGGATTCTAACGTAATAAAAGAAATGTTAATTATGTTGTAGATGTTTTTCATGTATTCTTCTTATAAAAATTAATTGTTAAACTTAATTATACACCTATGTACCAACTTGTATTGATACAACAATATAAAAAACTTTTGGATTAAAACTATTACAGATATTTAACCATAAATCTTTTATATATTTGCTAACAAGAGATTATTGATACATATTTTGGTTGTAGAATTTATTTAATGAACGAATGTAGTCCGTAAAAATTTGTATGATTTCAATTTCTTGGTTTCATGTTAAAATAAATTTAGGCAACGCAATTTACTGAACCGTGATGACCAACTTATTAAAATGTTCTTGTTTCGTTATTAATAATTCGCGGAAAGTTTAATTGACTATTTAATTATTAATTAATACATATACGAAGTATTTCATAGAGCGTAAGTATCGTTACATTTTTAAAATGATTACAAACGAATTTAAAATAATAGAGAGACAATGTACCTTTCACAGGAGGTATTTAAGAATTTCCTGTTTTGAATAGACTTTCCACGCCATTTTTAATTACAGTTTAAAGTATTTTCCGGTAAAATAATCAATAGTATTATTACTTTGACTTCAAATAGGAAATTGGTTAGATTTTTATTGGCATTTCTCGATAGAACTTTCAACAATGACAACGATATTTAACACCGCAATTCTACAAAGATTTTTGTAATCTTGTATCTAGTTCAATGTCATTGACAGGTATCGTTTTACAAACTGCTTGTTATTATCAAGGTTACTATTATTTCTCACGTTTTAACTTATTGAAGAAGTAACCGTTAAATTTGTTCTGGCAGAAATTTAAACGAGTTTTATGTGTTGTAATTTGTAATTGGGACGAATGCTCGTACAAAGAATTATCAGCATTACGTAGCGAGAGACATCAGTATTCCATGGACATTGATTTACATCCTACAAGCCTGTCCACCTCTTCGTAATCACTCTTTTTGTAATGTTCATGGCACTGATGATTTTAAGAAAATTGCCAATATACATTTGGCATTCTTCCGGTTTCACTTAGAGTAAGATTATAAATATACTGTAAAAAATTGTTGTCGAACAATGTAGGTACACGGACCACCAATATCAAGAAACGCTCATTCCATCAAAAAATTATGACACATGTCAGAAAATGACATTTTTCAACAGTTGTTTTGTTTTGATTTTGTTTGCTTCTTTTGACAAAAAAGAAATTACATGTTTAATAAACTATTTTTAGTTGCTACGGGAACAAATAAATAACAGAAACTGTAATTATTAATCATTCAATACAGATTCACATACCGATAGAAAAATTTGAAATATCATCTCTTAAAATTGTAATATTTTTTTATTACATTTCTTTATAATATAAGCTCTAAGAAACCCATTGTAGCAGAGCGCATCGTCAGATCTATAATATTTTTCGAGATACGTCTATTTTTGGTATTTTTTGAAGTGCAACTTTAAGGGCCTGTAATTCAAAAACTACACGAGGTATCTAAAAATTCTCTTCAGTTTAGCGTTTCTGGTGCCTTATATAACAAATTAGCAAATTTTTAAAATTTTGAAATTTTTTTGTATTTTTGTTCAAAATTTCGATCGGCGATAACTCGACAAATATTAAAGATACAGATTTGCAGTGTTCACCAATCGATTCAGCTCGTCGAAATACATAAGTATGCAAAGTTTCATAAAAATCGCTTTACAGAATGGAAAGTTAGAGCAAAAAGCCTTAAAATGGCGTTTTTCGTCCAAAAAGTCAATAGGTACCCCTTGACGTTTGGCCTGAATTTGGCCATTTTCAGACTTTTTGCTCTAACATTTCAACCGGTTGTCCGAATATTCTGAAATTTTCAGGGTTTATGTATTTCGTCGAACTGAATCGATTGATGAACACTGCAAGTCTGTATCTTTTATATTTTTTGAGATATCTCCAATCGAAAATTTGAAAAAAATTCAAAAAAATTTCAAAATTTTCAAAATTTACTAATTTATTATATTTATATTTCGAAAAATATTAGAGATATGACGATGCGCTCTGCTGCACTGGGTTTCCTGGCGCGAATATTATAAAGAAATGCAATAAAAAAAAATTTACAATTTTAAGTCATATTTGAGGAAATTTCCGTATTTTGAAAAATATTACAAATCGCCATATTTCGATAAATATAGGACATATTACGATGCATACTACAACAATGAGTTTATTAATGTTTAAATTATACATTAGTAATAAATTTCAAGTTAAGTTTGCAGGAGTATTTAATTTATTTTCTAGTAAACTTTTAAAAATTTACTAGTACTAACCTTTTGATACTTAAACGTTTCTTTCTTAATTTAAATAATTTTCTTAATATAATAATTAAATCTGCCTAACCCATTAATGCCCAGAATTTGTAATTATGTGTAAAATATTTTATCTACGCCCGTGAGTTAATTGTCTATTAAAATCGTATTCTAGGGACCCTAAAACGTGCTCATCCACTGAAAACTTACTACCCTATTTTAGCATGATTCCTATACCTCCCTGCAGGATGTGACGGGAGGTAAAGAATGCAGAAATTCTTCCTCTACAATAAACTATTTAACTTTTTTAGGTAAAGTAATTAGCGAAACCAATAATTGAACATTTCAAAAATAGCATTGAAAACGCTATGGTTTGTTTTTCAATTTACCATCCTCGTTTCTTTTCCTTTAAATCATTGTAGATATCTTTCTGTGTTTCATTTTACTTTGCCAGTTTTTAATTCCTGCTTCTTTTAAATCTTCTTCTACTTCCTTTAGCCATATTGATCTGAGTCTGCTTTACCTTTTTCTATTATTGATTTAATTGCTTCCTTTTCTTCTGGTCTATGTTGCTTGATCTTTATCATATCACTATGTCTTGCAACTCTTATACGATATTCTGTATTCGTTTTCTGATCTTTTTATTGGTTCTAATATTTATATGATTGTGTATATTTTTAAGTGTATATTATAATTATTCAATGTTCTGTATGTACGAATCAATGGGTAGAAAATAAATGAATAAATATGTGTTGGTCCTGTTGGAGCCTCAAAGTCTCAATGTTTGTGATTGTTGCAGGCCCTCCCTGCAGTCAGAGTGTCTACTTCATCCTCTCCTGCGACTCCAAGGCGTTCCCCATGAATGTAGGCCAAGCTGAGCGTGGCCAGCAGGTGGAAAGTGTGTGTCTTCCACAACTCGTTGCTCGACTAGCGCTGTCAGTCCACCTGCTCCTCAGCACTCGAGCACTTCAGCACTTCAGCACCAAGTGCAGTCCAAGTCGTGTGCTTTCTTAGTGACGCGTGTGAAGTGTTGGTACCTGAAGGTACCCAGTGACTTGTGCAGGATACCTGCAGACATGGAGGTACTTAAGGTTAGTGAAGACACATTTTATATTTAAAGATCCATTTTTATTATTACTCGTAACTTCATTTTACATTCATAGAACATAATTATTTTAACTGAGGTTGTAATCAAAATTGGTTAGTATAAAAATTGACACATTTTGTTAATATAATTAATTTTGTAACGAAATTATAGATGATTGAAAAATGAAGTTAATCCCTTTTATGAATCTGCCTGCTAGAGATTGTGAAACTTGCGTTAGGGTATGATGGATGCTACTATGAAAGTTAGCAAACCTTTTAAAATGCGCTCCACTGATCTAATTGCATATATTTTAATCGATCGAATAGTTTTTATTTTACTGTTAATTTTATAAATAAATATATCATCACGTCCTTTATTTTGCAGAACTTAAGCGATAAGTTTTCACATGGGATGTAGACAAATCATATCATTTGGCCCAATTAAGACTTTTAGAATAACTTGATAATATTTGTTCTGATCTTACAAAAGGAAAATTGTTGTACTTATTGTTTTTGTATCTTAAATTTTGTTATTCTTAAGAATATTTTAAGGAAAAATAACTACTGCATGAAGAAATAACATATTATCAAAAATCACTAACATAAAGATTTCATTGGGCCCAAAAGTATTGGCTGGTACCACGAACACTGTTTTTGAATGACAATAAAATATAAAAAAATGTTTCAAATAAAAATTGTACACTACATCTTTTTGATTCCAATGAATTTTACTATATCTCATCTATTTACTAAGATATGCCCAAAAACCCTGATAGGCCTTCAAATAATCTACCACTTACTGTTGATGAATTGTTCCCAAAACCTAATCAATTTGTAACAAACATAATAACTCCCTTACATATATGTATGTGTGGGAGGTAAAAATTATAGAATTTAAGATATAAATATGGAAAATAAAACAATTTTCCTTTGTATAAATGTCAACTGGTCCAAATGATATGATAAATATAGGACAACACTGTTATCCCTCAATTGTAGGATACTTGGAAAGTAGGAATCGAAAAAAAAGGAGATTGTAGGATAATTCTGGGATTGTAGGACATCTCGCTCAGTTCAATTCATTTTACTAATACTTACAAATAAATTTAATACATTTATTTAAACCCCTTTTGGAGGCAGTTAAAAGGGAGTAGAGACACAAAGATAAAAGAAACTTTAAAAAGAAGAAAAGTAAAATTATCATGACTCTCTTTCTATGAGTACTTCTTTCGTAAAACGCTGTTAACCTTTCGAATGCGCTGCTCCCTTCATTCGACTTGAAGTTTGACAATGTAGATTTGCGCTATTGTTTAAAGCATTATATTGGTTAAACTTGAGAGTTGAATGTCCGATGATATTCGAAGTGGTTGTCGTTGAGTTCAATAGTAATTTACGGCGAAGATAGTTTTCCGCGCGTAAGTGACTGACAAGTAATTAAAGTCGAATCTTAATTTCCATGTTTAATTCTTGTACATAATTTTTTGCTTACATGAACAATTTGGATTCTAGGTCAGATTTTAATTATTACTTTAGTGTTTAGCCACGCGATTAAAACATAAGAAATTAGTGGAATACTATCAAAAACACACTGCGAATCCATATTGTATTTAGGTAATTATGTTTTTCTAATTATTTTATTATTAATGATGACTTTGAACATATATAGTGTTTCACTCTGTTTGATATATAATTAAAAATTAGTAATTAAGATGCAGATTGATAAATAATGTATATTGCCGTAATAAGATTCTGTAATATTAAGAGAAAAGATGTTATTGAAATGAAATTACATTTAATACCTGTTATCAAATTATTTGTAAGACTTGTTTGTGAGTTGGTTTTATTATTATTTAATTACACAACGATATATTATAATTATTACTGACCTTAAGATACCTGTTATTTTGATTAAATATATATTTGTGTTCACGATTAATTGCTTCTGTTCATTAATTACTTTATTATTATTTCTATTACTAAATCGCTATTGCAGATACTTAATTTTAACAAATAAATTTACATTACTTTCATTTTAATTCTCCTAATATTCCATCATGTTAAGTAATAGATATATGTACAAGGAAGGTATAAGGGTTGTGAAAAAATTCAATGATGAAATTTTTACTATTTTCACGAGGATGTCTGTGTGTGTGTACACACGTACGCATGGAAGGATGGATGTGTGTATAGAATTTCGTTCAGAAGCATTTTCTCAAGTACCACTGAACAGAAAATTATAAAATTTTGCACTTACATTTGTACACCTTAAGAAAAACCTTTTTTAAAAATATATTTCTTAACACATTTTTTCGAATCTGGTACCATTTAAGAACTGTAGTACGATTTATAATTTAGTAGTAATAATCTTGTAGTCCATGATCGTTTGACCATTATTGCTACATAAAATTTAAATTATTATGACAGTAACAATAAGTTGACATCATTCATTGCTTTCATCTGGGCTTAGATGTGGTTTACATAAAACTATTTAATTTATTTATGAATATTAGCATGGTATTATTAAAGTGATTTGAGCGAGAGGTCATGAAACAAATGACAACTAAGCTGAGATGGTTTGGCCATCTCGAAAGGCTGGGGAAACTAATATATGCGGGTGAGATTGTTTTAGGGTTTGTGCTACCCCACTGTGTGGGATATAGCGTATATGTAAATGAACCTTAACATACGCGTACCGGAAGCTCGAGAGCAGGAACTAATAAAGAAACAAATTACGCATAATAACCACAACAAAACAAAAGAGATTGAGTCGTTTTTGCATCGGAAGTATTATAACAATTTCCCTTTTCCTTTCTGTCGTTACCATTAGTACACTAGTAAAAGACTATGAAAACATAACATTGGGAACAATGAAAGTTACCGGGGTTTTTACTATGTCACTGAATCCACGCGTGCGCTTGTAATACAAGAGGTAAGGAGCGAGGGGTCTTCACTGACCACTCGGCCACTAGTTGCTGAAGAGTTGAACACACGCGGAGAAAGTAGGTAATGATGGACGGTTTCTTTAAGAGTGCTTTGACTCTTGGAGTTTCATGCTGTATAGATAGGTTTTCCACAGATTTTCTCGGGGTTTGAAAACTTTTGCGACTTGATTCTCTGATCAACAGAATTCGTATAGGTAATAGCATATTGTGTATCTAATAGGAAAAGTGATATATTCCCGAACGATGGTGGAACATTAGAAGACCGGGAAGTTTACTTTTCCTACGTGGTACACATATTATTTTTTTTCAATCGGTTCATATTCACTAATTACTTATTTTATATTTTATTTATAAATGTCAGACAACCAACAAGACCTAAAAATATTGGGTTGTTGTTATAAAAATATCTGACGATAGCATATCCATGGTTTGTTTATTTATTTTCACAAGCGTCAAATTTAATTGAAAAGCTAAATCTTACGGGAATACTTTGCCAATGCCCGGAAAAGATATTATTTATCGTATCCTAGCAACGACACTAAAATATCTGATTAATGCACTTTGCGGTTCGAAAACACACCGGAAAAGAGTCAGTTCCAACATTCTTCTAAAATTTTACTGTGAGTGTTGACCTCCTATCATATACCTGTAATAGAGGTATGGGAATCATGCCAAATATTCGGTAGTAAATTTTCACGGAATGAGCACGTTTTAGGGTCCCTAAAATAAGGTTTTAATAGTTTCGCGATGATGTCTGTGTCTGGTCTGTCTGTCTGCCTGTTGTTCTGTGTGGATCTCTGGAGTTAGGTTTCTCAAAAACTAGTAAACAGAAAATTTGTATCCCCATGGAAAAAGCTAATTAGCTTTTGGTGATAATCCAATAACTGTAGGTGGTAGTTTACTTGAAACCCTATCAAGTTATTTTGAAATATCTGTTAACAACAACAATTTTTAGAATAATGTTTCAAATATTATTATCTACAATTGTTATTTTCTCTGTCACTATTTACGGATTACAAAACGTTAAAGAAAACTTATATTATGATATTTACGACACCTATGGCAGAAGGTATCGTAGTGCCCACAACAGATTTTTTCAACAGAATTTTTGATGATCAAATTTACCTTTTATCATTTCGTAGACAAATTGATTTTAAAGAAAAAGTTAATTAAGAAATAGACTGAATTAAGTTTTGATTAAAGGTTAGAGAATTTTCAATCTGCCTTCGTAGGTAGCACTATGAAAACAGTAAGATTAAAGTGAAGATTGTAATGAAAAAGACTAATATGTGTATAATAATGACATAAAATCCAATTCTTCAATACACTGGAGATGCCAAATATTTGTTAATCAAAATGACAGGGCATCACCAATTAATCAAGCTTGATTCTCTGATCAACTAAAATTTGACACTGTAGATTTGATACAACTGGTAATCAAGAAGCAGATTTGAAATGAAGTGCATAAACCTTTGATTAAGGATTTCAGAATTTTTACTTTGTTCTTTGCTACTTTAGATTCCATTAGGATTCATACAACACTGTTGTAATGAGTAAGACTAATTTATGCATGATGTGTGGCACTCCGAGCAACAGATGCCTATTAAGCTTGTCACCGATGTAAATGTCCGCACCCATGTATTTGTTATTGTATACTCATTTATACGGCCTTGGTTCATTTTTTAGAGATAAACATTTAAACAGCTGTTAAATTGTCAAACCCGTATAATATAAACTGTATAAAAACTAGGTTAGTTGTAAATACACACAACTACATATTATTAAAATGATTAATTGAGCTTTTATTGTGTTATAATTGATAGGAAAACCAGTATCATATCCAAACGAAAGCAAGCACGTGGCGTAAAATCTTCAAACAATTACAAACACAAAAAAACTGCGCTAAAAGTTATTTAAACTGCCATGAATATGAATTGTTAAGCGGTTTAAATTAGCGAGAGATTTCTCCGTTTTTCTCTTCGGAGTTTTCACTAGTCACATGCTCAGCAGGCTTCTCTTCCAACAAATGACAATCGGAGTAATTACGGCAACTGTTAACATCTGCAGGAGTATTGTTCTTGCGCACACGTTTATGTTTCTTTCAGTCAAGCTTATGGCCATTGGTTTAATTCGGTCATAAAATAAAAAGCGGCTTCACGAAATTAGAAATAAAAAACCGATCACATGCTGGACATCTGGCCTTGATCTTGACCGTAAAACGTATTCACGGCAGCATTTTTTTGCGTGAGAAAGTATTCTGAAAGTATTTTACCGATCGACTCGGAACCATTATCAGATTTGGTTTGTGCAAACAACATTCTCGGTTCATACCTTTTATTTATTATTATTTCACCTAATAGATTATATTGGCAAGGTCGACAATTCTCAGATAAATCCTTATACACTTTAAATTAAAATACAGTGTTGAAGAAAAAAATTTGTACGGCCCTTAGAAAAACCAAACGATTAACTAAAAGAAATTTAGATTGGGCAACACCAAATCAAACAAATGTTATAGCATAATTTTGCAAATCAGTATCAATGTTAAAATGGCAAATGTTAAATGTCAAAATTTGACAAATTATTTCTCATTTACTTTTCAAACAATAGTTATTTGTATATCAAGGTACTAAAGTAACATTTTTTATTACGAATATGGAATAAATCATACGAGTAATAAAAAAAAACTTTAAGTGTCAGGGTATACGCTATATTAATTTTGAAATTATTAATTATTAATTAAAAAAATAAATAGATTAGCATTATGTATTTGTAATTTGTAAAATGTATAATTTTCAAAATTATTTACATGTTCTTAGACGTACATTATATATGATGTGCATTAAATCCGATAAATTATTATCAAAGGTAAATAATAAACAAAATCAGCAATAATATTGTAGACTAATATGTTTGTTATTTTAGGTAGTGCTATAAGTTTGACAGATGAGTCTGTAAAGTTCAATTTTGATATAAGAGTCTGTAAAGTTTTACTTTTAGCTACTATTTTGCTAACTTCGCGGAGTAATATCATATACTTTAGTAACAATTTCGGAAAAACATTATTTGTGAATGGTTACCATATGTAATAATTTTTTAAAAAATACATCTGATAAGGAGTTAAAAATTGAAAGTATTGATATTAAACGATTAGTTATATCAACTCAATTCTACATAATCCATCTTGAAAGTAAACAGTAATGATATATCATAAAAAATTAAAATTTTGTTTAATTCTTCTCACATTTACAAGTTTGGTGACTTATGACTTATGAATTTTTTGCATTGGGATTTTCGACTCAGAAATAATCAAAGAATCTTTCTACCTGTATAAGAAAGTCCCGTTGTGCCCATACCAAATATTTTCTTATATATTTAATAAATAATGGTGTACAAATTTTGTTACCTTAATAAGAATGATTTTAATTGGCAATTTCTCTTTGATTTTCATTGTTTTCTCGTTAATTTGCAGTAAACCGTTAAATTATAATTAAAAGTAAATAAAGAAACGGTTAGTTACCACTTCGCTTTCCATTTAAGTGAGGTTATGGTACGGATATCCTGGTACACAATACCCAGCATTCAATGGTTCTTGTATCTTGTATAATGACGTGTACGGTGCAGAGATGCACTTTATTTATTTGATTTACGAAGTGTTTAATGATTATAAAACAACGCGCAGAGAAAGTGCACTTATTCTCCTTAAGTTCCACTGTTGAGGAATTTGCTGGAACAGTATGATTGCTACATAGATTCCTTTTGCGGATATCAAAAAGATTAAAAATTTATTCTCTATTAATAGTTAATCTTTCCTTCTATAGACATACGGTAGATGTAAGAAATGTAAACACATAAATTATTTATTATGGTCGTTTATGTCTTTAGGAAACAATCTCATAAAGAAATTGTCTACGTTAACAAACTAAATAAATAAACATTAATAGTTTATTTTTCAGCATCTTTACAAAAGCAAGGCTTTGTATATAATTACACCAGAATTCCGCGCTTTTCATTGGCATTCTTATTTTAATCTTTAAATATTTTAATAACTAAATGAGATATTTAAATGAACTCAACGAGTTAAAGAAAGAAAACACTTTAAGAAACTGTGTCTTTCAGTTATTTTTCAGCAACAATACAATGACACGGCTAGGATATATGATAAGACCAGAATTCCGCGCTATTCATTGATATCCATACATTCATCTTTAAATATTTTAAGAACTAAAAGAGATATCTAAATGAACTCAACGGAGCTATATTAAGAAAAAAAAAATGCTTTAAGAAAATGTGTCTTTCAGTTATTTTTCAGCAACTATACGATAGCAAGGCTTGGATATAGGATTAGAGTAAAATCTCGCGCTATACATTAACATAAATATTTTAATAACTGAATGAGATATTTAAATGAACTCAACGAGTTAAAGAAAGAAAACGCTTTAAGAAACTGTGTCTTTCAGTTATTTTTCAGCAACAATACAGTGGCAAGGCTTGGATATATGATAAGACCAGAATTCCGCGCTATTCATTGATATCTATACATTCATCTTTAAATATTTTAAGAACTAAAAGAGATATCTAAATGAACTCAACGGAGCTATATTAAGAAAAGAAAATGCTTTAAGAAAATGTGTCTTTTAGTTATTTTTCAGCAACTATACGATAGCAAGGCTTGGATATAGGATTAGAGTAAAATCTCGCGCTATACATTAACATGAATATTTTAATAACTGAATGAGATATCTAAATAAACTCAACGGGGCTGTGTTAAGGAAAGAAAACGCTTTAAGAAAATGTATTTTTCACTTATTTTTCAGCAACTATACAATAGCTAGGCTTGGATATATAATTGACTAGAGTTCCGCGGTATTGACATTCATATATCTTTAAATATTTGAATAACTAAATGAGATATCCAAATGACCTTAACGGGGTTGTGTTAAGGAAAGAAAATGCTATAAGAAAATGTTTCTTTAAATATTTGTAGTACATTGATATTTATTAATCAATCTTAGAACAAGTTTTTAAGTAAATGAGATATCTATACATATTCAAAGAAGCTGTGTGAGATCTTGCCAATTAAATCATCATAAAGATTGGAGAAATTAGTATAGAAATTTTTATCCGCATATGGACTTGAAAACCTTTTTGTATTTCTAACCACAGCCATAAAATTCTTGGTGCTAATAATAAAAAAGTGAAAATGAGTTGGGTGTAAACTTTCGGCCGCGGTTATGCAGAGAGAGGAAGAGGCGTAGTTGATAGGTGTGTGGAATGTTCCGTTGTCCGTTCTTTGGCTCGTGTTGCGGCCACACAAGCTCGGCCAGACTGGGTCACTGTTACTGGCCAAGAACAAGACGACTGGCCAGACGCTCGGGAAATGTAAACAGTCTCTCCGTTTAGAAATTTGTTATACATGAATACATGTGGAACTATTGAAATGATCTGCACTTCTTGATGATGCTACAAGATAGATTAATATTATGTGCAGGGTGGTAAATCGAAGGATGCACCATAGTTTTTTCAATACTCCTTTTGAAATGTTTAATTATTGGCTTCTCTAATTATTTTATATCAAAAACGTAAATAGTTTATTGTAGAGAAAAAAAAACTACGTTTATAATTTTATTCTACCTGCAACTGGAAAAATGACTGAAATGTTTATTAGCAATTTTCTTAAAATCATCAGTGCCATGAAATATCAAAATAAATGTGATATTACTTAAGAATTTATTTTATTTAATACTTTTTTGTCGAGCCCTATTTTGATCATGAAATAATTTCTCCATATCAAATTTTTATTTCAAATTATACATTTTTAATCAAAACCTCTGATATCAAATACTGATGACAGCAAATGACAGATTAAACCAACTTTCAATTGGTATATTTGTTTAGTTATTTCATGGCACTGATGATTAAAGAAAATTACCAATAAATATTTCCGTAATTTTTACAGTTCCAGATAGAGTAAAATTATAAATATTAGTGTCAAAAAATGCAGATTTTCTTCCTCTATAATAAACTGTTTAACTTTTTTTATGTACAGTAATTAAGGAAGCCAATATATATACATTTCAATAATATCATTGAGAACGCTATGGTTCGTTTCTTATGAAGCTCTCTAGATCCTTTTGTTGGAGTGGATCAATCTCCGTTTCATCTTCTTCTATTTCCTTCAGCCATGTTAATCTGAGTCTGCCTCATCTTCTTCCTCCTGTCCAGGCGATCTGACTCTCTGTTGCTTTATCTTTTTCACTATGTCTTCTCCTTTCAATCCTTGTTCTGTATTCGTTTTCTGATATCTTCGTTGATCCAAATATTATTCTTATTATTTTTCGTTTCATTATTCTATAATATTCTTCAACTGTTTTTGTCATTGTCGTAATCTGAGCAGCGTACATTTTTATTGATCTGTAAATTCTCATTTTGTTTTTTCAGTTAAAATCTTACTTTTTAGTAATTTTTTAATAGCTTAATACCAAAATATTCTCTCCGTTGCCAACAATTTTTCCAAATGACATTGTTTTTGTTTTTGCTTTGCTAGGTTCACAAATAACTGAATGTCTTTTTTTCTTGCAGAGAACAATCCTCTTCGTCCTCATCGTGGCGTCAACATCCGCAGTGGATGTAAAACCTTCCATCGCGCGGACAGAATTCAAAGTCTCAAGAAGTTTAGACCCATCATCAATGCAGACTGTCAACGTGGTAACCAAAGACGGTTCCGTTGCTCAACTCATCGTCAAACGTCGTGATGGTAAATCACAATCAACCACCACCGAACCCTCCACTTCGAAATCAACAGAAGAAGTAAAACTAATCAAAGATACAATTCAAACCAGCTGGGTCCCAATGCAAGCTGCACCATTCTTACCAGAAGACCAGAAAATAGGAAACCAAATCTTTGGTGAACCAGAGAAACAAGTGAATATTCCGAAACCAGTTACTGTTAGATCTGGAGACGTCTTCGTGAAGAACGTCGCCGAGGAAAACAAGAGAGGAAGGTCTATTTTAGAACTAGGTGCAGATGGTATTCCAGTTATCCATGGGGTGAGAGTTCCTGATGATGAAACAGATACTAAAGTATGGAGAAATGCAAGAGTTATTAACGGCAAGTTAGTGCCTTATGAAAGAGGATATGTTCCTCAACCTGCGGTACCTGTAGGTCAATTAGTCTTCGCTAGTAAACCTCCAGAAACCAAAGATGACGTCAGAAGCTTTGGTCCGTTCACAACTGCAGATAACTTCGCACTTAACAGCAGAATCAGTTCCAGTATTGGTCCATTTACTGTTGATGATAATAAACAAGTTCAACCTTTAACTCAAGAACAACAATATGTAATTAATAGAAACAACTATGTTAGATATAATCCGGATGGTAGTATTGGACCTTTTACAAAAGCAGATAACATTAAAATTGCAAACTCTAAATTAATAGATTATATTAAACTAATTAATGAACAAGAATCTAAGAGGGATTATTTCACAAGTAGAAAATATGATTCTCAATACGGTAATGATCAAGAAAGTCATCAGATTCAAAGAAGGATGCTGCAGTATGGAGGCAATCATAATTATCCTTCTTCTATGTTGTACTCGCCTTCAAGCACTGGAAGAGTTAACTTCAACGATGGCGTAAGAACTCCAGTCTTGCAGTATGCTCATCCAGAACTTGGAGTACAACCTGCTAAGCCACCATCTGAAGATAACACCAAATACGATAAAAATACTAACACTGTTACATTTACTGAAGACTATAAACCTCTGTATGATGTAGAGGTAAATGATTACACTAACAGTGGCCGTAATTCTCATAATAATAAGTATTACGACAACGGTAACAATTACTACAGAAAAGAAGAAATGAGTTATCAATCTTATGGACCTCACTATTACAAAAAATTTCGTCCTGAACCTCCATTTTGGATGAAAATAACAGAATCAATTAAAGACAATCTTCAGAATGGCATTGCAAGGATGCAACAGTTCACAAGACCAGTTCTAGATCCTATTGTTGAGGCTACACAAAAAATCGGACATAATTTAGGACTAACACATATTCCTCCTCCTCAATATACACCACAAGCTCAAGAAAAAGTTGGATTAGTATCTGCCCCAGTTATTGGAAGCTCCGTAATTTTACCAGCACTTGGTTTAGTTGCTGGAGGTGCTGCTCTAGGTCTTGGAGCAGCAGCTGTCGGTAGATTCCTTGATGTAGGCACCAGCAGGCGACAAGATGGTTCTTCATATGTTGATGATGTCGAAATGCAGCATAAGAGGTCTATGGAAGCTTACGGAAACAACAAAGACATTATTCTTGTAGTTGAATCCAATAAAAATAATCAGAAGGTTACCAGAAGGAAACGAGCGCTTCTGCAAGTATCAGAAGACGATAAATACTTGGAGAAACTTATTCAAAGTGTAGAACACGATTTTGCATCGACGAATCTAGGGGCTCATCTGGCTGGGTCAACTAATTGGGCGGATACTCCCTGTGCGAAGCGTATGTTCTGTGATGTTATGGTGGCACAGCCGTATGAAGAAGTCAACTTCATGGAAAAGAAAATGGGTTCATTCTTATCAATGTAAGTAATTTTAAGTATCTCATATTTCAAATATACGAGGTGAATCCAGAAAGAACAACAATTTGAAAGATATCAACATAAAACTTTATTCACAAAGTTACAGTACATTACTCTATTTTTAACTGACGAAAAAACAGAAGATTCTATAGTTGAAGCGTATATTAAAAATTTTTTGTATGAACACGCAAAACTTTTTACAGGGTAGTTCTATTTGGAAAATTCTTTTTTTTATTGGATAAACTATAAAACTAATTTTGAGTCGTCGCCAAATAATAATATAATATATTTATTTAAATAGCAAAGCAAATACAGACATGAACAGTATAATTTAATTTATAATAAATATACTTGGTGTACTACAAATATAGTTATTTTATTTTGTACTTAAAGTTTTGTACAGAATTATAATTTTTTATATCAGAAGGTAAATTATTATAGCTTATTAAAAAGTGACTTATTTGTTAATTCTATTCTTTTGGTAGAAACAAAAAAAATCATTGTGTCGCTTATTGCAATTATGTACCTACATCTTTCATTAGTTGAAAATTACTTAACATATAATTAAGAAATATTCCCTGTGACATTTTAAAAATAAAAATTAAGGTATTGTATTCACATAACTGTTGAGCATTTAAGCAACCCAGTGTTTTTAAAATGATATTAATGTTAGTGAATCTATTACAATACAAAATGATTCTCATTGATCTGTTTTGTAGTATTTGTAATTTATTAACTCTCTTTTATTGCATGAAAACAGTATTGTACTACAATAAGTAAAATGTGGGAATATAATTGAGTTATAAATAAATTTTCTTGTCCATATTGATACCACAAACAATCAAGTTTATGTTATACTCTTCTACAGCCAAAAATCTGAGCCAGGATGTCATTGCTTTTTTGAGGTCTTCATGGTTTGCGAACTGTATTTCACCGAAGAATTCTTTTAGCTACGGAAACAATTGAAAATCACTTGGTGCCAGGGCAGGGCTATAAGGAGGATGTCCAAAAATTTCGCTCTTAAGATGTTGAAGTTCTTGCAACAAGCAAAGGAATTTTTGCGTAGAAAACAATTTGCAAACGACGAAGACCTCGAAGAAGCAGTAACATCTTGGCTCAGATTTTTGGCGGTAGAAGAGTATAACACCAGCATTGAAAAAATGGTACCACGTTGGAATAAATTCTTTGCCAGCTATGGCGATTATATTAAAAAAATAGAGTGATGTACTATAACTTTATAAATTAAGTTTTATGTTGATATCTTTCGTGGTAATTTCAAGTATCTCATATTTCAAAAGTAACAGGTGATCCGCGACAAACTTTCAAGATCGACATTCTTATCATTTTGAAAAGTTGTTGCGGATGTTGATGTGTAAAAAGCCTGATTGAGAGGTAGTTTATTTAGGAATATTATTAAATTATAACTAGTTGAACCAGCAGTTAATTGGCTTATCTACGGGACAAATCTCTGTGACAAATTTGGTAGTATTAATAGAGTTAAGATTTCAAGCAATTAGCTATAACAATCCTCGTTTGTTACACTTTTTCTTTGCAGACACAACAAACTATTTCTTTTTTAATTACACATTACGATAGTAATCACACCCGCATTTTTCTTGAACAACAGTTATTTAAAAACCATTACTGAGTAAACTGGTTCACAATTTAGTGTGATTACTTATCATATGTTGATTGTTCGAACGGTAGAAAGTAGTTTTTTTCTGACGGCGGAGACTCATTGAAAAGCTGAAGATCTGGGTCAGTAACCATGGCGACGGCTCTAGAGAAAGCAATGGCGCTTGCTGGATGAGCAACACGCTTCGTATGTTAAGCATTACGGTTGCTGCTTGGTAATGGAATGCCACGAATTTGTTTCATTCAACAACCCTTGGTAATCTCACAACACCAACGTGGAAATCAATTTTTGTTGATCGAGAAGGGAAGTTACAAATTTTGATTAGAACCAAACCTTGACAATATTAGGTAATATTAGATAATCCAACAAAAAAGCAGGTAACGATAGTTTGAATTATAAGTATTAATAAATGTTTCTTCTCTTAGAAAATCCAAAGGATCGCAAAAAATGATTAAACACCCCTTAATTTCATTTACAAGAAACCTTGAATTATACCTGCCATAAATAAAATTGTGAACACTGTTTCACAAAGATACAAAAATAATAGGAACTACCTATATAACAGTATTTAATTAATTATTATTTACGACATCAATTTCATCATCGTTGGAAACCCGCGGCTGCCACAATTCTTATTACATATAAAGTATAGTGTAAATAATACTCGAAATATCAATCATACAGCATTTATTCTTTTTACATAACCCACGTTTCGGGTAACACTTAAATCTTCTTCAGGCTTAGTAAGATCTTACAGCAAACTATCAAGTAACAAATACATTCGTAAATAATCCTTCAGTTTGTTAAAAACTTTGTACATACAAAAGAATAACACATACACATTCATAGCCTCAAACTGACAACAGAATTATTACATATTTTGAATCTTGCTTAAAAGTAGAAGTATGTAAGAAAGATTCTAATAATACACCACTTTTATTACATATGGGGAAGATAAGAAATGCTAATGGAATGCTTTAATCCAGATTAATTTTTCTAGTGTTTCTATACTAAAAATGAATTTGTAATTTGTTAAAAAATAAGTATAGGAAAATAATGTCTTTTGCAAATGACATTTTTAATTCTTTATATTGTAAAGAAAGTGGGAGTGAGTCAGTTGAGGTGGTTTGGCTATCTTGAAAGGTTGGTGAAACTAATATATGGGGGTGAGATTGAGGGTGAACGATTGTGTGGGTCTTCGAGGAGTAAATGGTTAGATATGATTGATAGTTTATTGCCTGAACGAATGATTCCAGATGAGCATATATAAATGTGAACGAGGCGAAAGTAGTGTAATATTTGGAGGAGATTAATTATTAGTTGACTGTGTTTCTGGGTTCGTGCTACCCCACTGAGTGGCATATATCGTGACGATATGTATCTATGTATGCAAGGATAATAAGTATAACATTTATTTAATCTTTACTTATATAATCTGAATTATACAATATTATTGAAAATGTATTGTAAAAACAACCCGACACTAGACATTAAAAATATTCTAACAACTATACATCATACATGCAAATATACATCATTTTTCTACTTTTAATATGAGGGGTATTTCATCGTTCTATTACGATTCTACGGGTTTTGGTGATAGAATTCGTCTTAGTGTAATCAGAATCTCTCTGTATGATGGGTTTTGATTATTACTAAATGGGTTATTGTGCGACTAAAACAACATTTAATAGAACATACTACGCTTGTATTTTAGTAAAAGGCTATGCCATGTCGAACTAACAAGATGGGTATTAGAAGTTATGTGAGAAATTTGTGAAATTGTGTACCATTCATGTCCGGTAAATCGTGATCATCTGAGTAAGTTTTTCTGGTATTTCTAATTAATAAATTAAACTACTTTTCTACCGCGAAGTGAAATCATGCAAATAGAAACTTACTTTGAAAATATTAAATTTAAATCTTAATTAAATCATAAATTTATAATTCATAAATAAATATGTTTGACATGGGAAAATATTCACAGCATTTGCAAGTACGAGTACAGAGTAAATTATTTTATTTATTACTTTGCGGCGAGACAGCATGATTTATGAATAATATTTTACTTATTTTAATGATAAATATGAGTCGTAAACATTAAATTTGGAGAGTACGCGCAAGTGAGAGTAAAGATTTGTCACAGCCATTAAATATTCAAAAGTATTATGACAAAAAAAGCGTACAGGTGCATAACGGAAACAGCGATTACGTGTACCTTGAATTTGTAATTCTCTTTATTGTATTGTGCGTGTCTAGGTCACTCGGCAAGTTGGTTGAGTGAAAGTCTCATCTTAATGGAGGAATGCAGCCGCTCTTCCCGTGGACGTGAACAAGCTTACATGATACAGACGCATTCCTTGCTTCGCGCACTTTCAACCACGCCCGCCGGAAAATTCTGACTTTCGATTCATCGAGAATACCCAGCACCTAATTCTTAGAGCAGTTTACTAGTTATTCGCCATATTTTGCATTTACAGCCAAAAGTGCTACGGCTTCGTATTTTAATTACAATCGAACCATTTCATTCAATAATTTGACGTGGAATCTTCTTGAAGTATGAGTCTGGGACATCTCGAAACGTTGGTGAAACTAATATATGCGGATGAGATTGAAGGTGTACGATTGCACTTGCGTCCGAGGAAATAAGTGGTTGGATATGATTAATAGTTTGTTGCGTGAACGATTGATTCCAGACGAGCATGTATGAATGTGGATGAAGCGACAGTGGTGGAATGTTTGGGGAAGATTGATTGTTAGTTGACTGTGTTTCTGGTTTCGTGCTACTCAACTTAGTGGGATATAGCATGAAGTATATATGTAAAATACAATGTATCGAATTACTGTACGTAATTTTTCGTCGGGAAAACAAATGTACAACATGAACACGTAAATAGAAACAGTAACTAAGTAACAACCAATTATGATTTTAAAAAGTCTTGTTCAATTCGTAGCCTTCATTCTGATTCACTGTAGATTTCTATAGCTTCTCTTACGAGTCTGCATTGGTACATTTCAATCTTGTTATAATTTTGTTTGTTCAATGGCATGACTAGCAACAGCAGATTTTTCTGGTAGGTTAAAACGAATGGCCTGTTTGTGTTCTATAATTCTTGTTGTTATCGTTCTGCTAGTCTGTCCAATGTAACATTTTCCACATTCACATGGAATTTTGTACTGAAGTGAGAAAATATTCTTTGCACTCTTCAACATACTTTGTAATATGAGATGTGGAGCAAAAGATACTAGGAGGTTATTTCATGATAGTTTTTTATAGCTGTTCATTAAAAAAATATCTATAAGCCTTTTATTTTCTTTTTCCAACTACTTTTTGTGGCAAATATTGGTAGCATAATTTTTAAAAGATTTCTCTGATTGATTATAATGATAGCACGTTTGTGTTCTGCAATTCTTTTTGTCATCGTTCTGCTAGACTGTGCAATGTAACATTTTCCACATTCACATAGTATATTGTAAATTCCAGAGGACTGAAGTGGGAAAATATCCATAGCACACATACTTTGTAATTTGAAGTGTGCGATGGATATTTTCCCGGTCCATTCATCTTAATCAAACAGATCAATCTGATGTGGCTAGTCATAACAATAAAATCACTGCTTAAATTTTAAAGTCTACAGAATATAGTTCTTCTTGTGTTTAATTTATTTTCTTCTTACAGGGTGCATCCGGTCCTCGCCAACAGCGTGTCTCACCACCTGCAAGAAGTGATGAACGCAGTAAAACGTCACGACTGTTCCCAATTCATCTGCAACAGAATACAATCACCAAGAAAATAATAATTTATTTAATGAATACAAAATACATCAGATAGCAAATCTACAGTGTGCCAAAGCAGGTTTGAGTATCATTTAGATCTCATTCTCACACTATTCCAAGAGTACACTTTACATATTTTATTCACAACTAAAAGGTATAATATGTTAGTTGCTCTGCGAATAGAGCAAGAAGCGAATGAGTTTCCGAGAAATGTTGCTCATTGTTCCTAAATGTTTAGAGTTATTTGTGTAAGTAAGAAAATGTAAGAAGCAATAGTTACAACACACCAAAGTAAAGATTTCTCCACGGCCACTGGTTTGAGTGTAATTTGCAGTTGAATTTTTGTTTAATTTATTTTTAATACCAAGTATTAATGTACTTTTTAGTGTAGAATATTTAATTTAGTAGTTAGTTAATTATTATTTATAACACGCTGCCAAACTAATATTCCAACAGTTACAACTAATCATTTTACATTGTTATTCTATCAAAAATTATTATTTATTAACGATATTTATTATTCTTTATACATCTGGTAAATATACAAAATGTAACTTAAAATCTTTGAACACTTACATGGTGTAATGTACTTAAAAATCTCATTGAGTGTTAGTTTCTAATGTGTTGTGAGATTTCTACATATTGATGTTAAAATAAACTGTTTAAAATATAACCTTTTTATAAGTTATATTATGTTTCACAAAACTCATATCCCATGTTGATTATTTAGCTTAATGCTGTTAATAGTTGTTGAAAACATTTTGTGTAATTACTTTCTTGCAGTTAAAACATTCTAGATAATAGGTGAATTCATGATGCGGGAATTTTCTCGACTGGGTGTAATGTAAATAACACAATTAATTGGAGATGTAGTCAATGTAGTTACAATTAATTACACACTGTTAATCAGTCTTCTTCAGGGTGATAATTAATAACTTATAAGATATATATGTAAAAATTGTTACAGAAATCTGTTGTAAAGAATAAAATAAATCACTTACACTCTTTCTGTTCAACATGCTAAAAAACACTGTCAGTGTAATTTTAATTATATTGACTGCATATTCAACTAATTGTAACCTAGATAATAATTGTAATAATTATGAAGCAACTAATTTGTTGCTATTTTTGTTTTGTTTGAGGAGATGTATTTACTGAGCTATCGAAGAAGCTTCTGCATCAGGTGTACAACAGTTTTCATTGTGAAAGTCCATCTTCATTCGAATTACAAATTCCTGTTAAACTTAGAAGAGACATTAGGTATCCGAAGAAAAAAGTTCTTTAGAACTTACTGAACAATTCGTTAAACTAGTGATATTATTAAGATGCATTTTCTGAAAAATTACCAAACTTTTTGTAAATATTTCTAATAGCTTAGTAAATAATTATGTTTAGTTTCTTATTTGTTACATTTTCAGAAAATGTTTCTTATATCCTCAGTCTACCGAATAGATTGGTAAATTCTATGATACTCTTTTTTCGTGTATGGTAAAAAGCAAGAAAGAAACCATCTTTGAAGCCAGAAATGTGATGTATGTGAATTATTTACCAGAACTTATTTATTGTTATATTTTCCTTCTATGTATTTTGAGTTTATGTGTCAGATTTGCTTACGTATGTTTCTCGTTATACAGTGGGGTAGCACAAACCCAGAAACACAGTCAACCAACAATCAATCTCCTCCAAACATTCCACCACTTTCGTCTTGTCCACATTCATTCATGCTCCTCTGAAATCATTTGTTCACGCAACAATCCATCAATCATACCTAATCACTTATTCCTCGGATGGCCACACAATAGTTCTCATTCAATCTCACCCATATATATTAGTTACACCAACCTTTCATTCAACATTCGCTCAAGATATCCAATCCATCTTTCAACTGACTCACTCCCACTTTCTTAACAATTTTTCTCAATCTCACACTCACCATACACCAATGTATTCCGGATACAATTACGTATACCCACACACTCCTCTCAAATATCTCCCAATATTCAGAAACATACATCAATATACACACCATTATAAACACTCAACCAAGAATCTCTAGATAAAATCACCTTTCGAACAAATGTACCCAGAGCACCTAATAACTTGCATCCTGCAGACACCCGCCTTTCAATCTCCCGGGCAATACTTCCATCCCTCGAAAACATACTACCCAAATATACAAATTCATTCACTTGTTCTAGTCTCACACCATTCACTGACACATTACTGTCACGAAATCATTCTTCTCAAACACCAACACTTTACATTTATCAACATTCAATAACAGATTTAAATCTTTCCCTACTTCATTCTATGTTACTAATATATAGTTTTTATGTCTATAGGGACTCCACGAAGGTGGATTTATCTTTGAGCTGCTGGACTAACATCATCGGAGCTGGTATCAACATAAAATTTTCACAAAGTATCACCGAATCATTCAGCAGCTTCAACAATACTGATACCCACTGCCCACAACGTAAGTGTGAGTAAATTACTTGTATTTAAATGCATTCTTTCCTTTCATGGAATCAATTACTGATAGATTGATGTTCTGTTCACAGGAACACCATGGACCTGAAGTCACACCTGCAGATAACTTCATCGGATCATCGTAGCAGCTATCACCGGAGGATATATCGAGTTCCTTATCTCGGAGACCGTTGCTCGCAATTTCCGTGTAAGAAAAATATTTTATTTTAAAACAATATTGTGAGTTTTAATAAAAACTAATATATAGATATTCATAAGTTCAAAGAATTATATTGTTTTAGTATGTTACATTAATTTTGTTTTACATATTAGTCATATTACAATTCTCTTTTGTTTTATATTGTTAATTTTTTGTTTTATGTGTTTACAGATACAGCTCCTGCGACTTAGATGCCAGTGTCTTGTCTTTCCAGCCCTTTATTATAAGAAATAATTTATTTATAATAAAATACTGTATAGTTATGTTCATAATAGTGTAGTAATAAACATTTATAATTAAATATAGAACAATTATTGTATTCTAAATAATATGTATGGGAAATATTTTAACGTATGTGTATCCATATTATGTATTCTCTTACAACATATAAATAAATATGTTTAAAAGTATTCAGTTTTTTAATTTTACTCTAAAAACTCCAATGGCGGTCTCATAAAATTGCGCTAGCCCTTAAATCTTACATTATTAATATAAGGGATGGAAATGTTACTCTAATTATGTAACTATGAAACCTACCCCAAAATAGTTAGTGAAATCGTGTTCAGCGCACTCAATTAAGTGATAATCAATTACTTCTAGCCTTTTAAAGTTAATATTAAGGGTGATTTTAGGGTAAACTATGTTCGAAAACTTTAAAGCCCCATATCTCGGAAACGGTAAGAGATATCGCAAAAATAACGAAATTTCGCCGTCCCCTGTTATTTGACTCCTGAAAAACCGCTATTTTTCTACAACATATGTGAGTATGAAGGGCGTAGGGCCAAGGGTTCCCGAAATCGCTAATTTGTCGTCTCTGTTTCAAAATATCAGCATTTTTTACTTCACTGATTTCTTCAGATTTCAAATGCGAGTTACGCAAGAAATACTAACCCTAGGCTATTTTAAATCACAGATTCGAAATCTATGGACCTTAATGAAGGATGTAGCGCCCTTATCTCAATTTTTTTACCCCTATATTTAATCGTAAAAACACCAAGACTATAGTCCAACTTTTTTATGGCAAAACCCCAAAAAAATCGAGTTAAGGATGGATTCCTATAGATTCAGCCCTAAAAACTCCAATGGCGGTCTCGAAAATTGGCGCTCACCCTTAAATTTGGGGTAATTCATATCTAATTTTATGTGCTTTATGTAGCATGTATATAAGGTTCATTATTGCATGTCACATTTCCTCAGCGTACCAGCAATTTTATATATTATGAACGACAAGTCAGAAGTGATATAAATTTGAACCACAAGTCCGCAGTGGGTCATAACATATAAAAGTTAAATGCGAATTACGTAAGAAATACTAACCCTAGGCTATTTTAAATCACAGATTCGGAATCTACAGATCCTAATGAAGGGTGTAGCGCCCTTATCTCAATTTTTTTACCCCTAAATTTAATCGTAAAAATACCAAGACTATAGTCCAACTTTTTTTTGGAAAATACCCAAAAAAATCGAGTTAGGGGTGGATTCTTATAGATTCGGCCCTAAAAACTCCAATGGCGGTCTCGAATATTGGCGCTCACCCTTAAATCTTATGTAATTAAATAAAGCAAAGTAAATACTGCTCTAATTATATAACTACACATCCTATCGCAAAATGGTTTGTAAAATCGTGTTCAGCACACTCAAATAAGGGTATACAGTCACTTCTAGCCCTCTAAAGTTAATATTAAGGGTGATTTTTAAGGGAAACTATTGTGAAAACTTTAAAGTGTCATATCTCGAAAACGGTAAGAGATATCGCAAAAATAACGAAATTTCGCCGTCCCCTGTGATTTAACCCCTGAAGAACCGCTATTTTTCTACAACATATGTGAGTATGAAGGGCCTAGGGCGAAGGGTTAAGGAAATTGCTAATTGTTTCAGTTTGTCGACTCAAATGCACAAAATCCAGAAGGCAGGTTCTTCCAGTTCACTGGTATGATCAGAGATGGCAGCACTAGGATTAAAATTGAAAAAATCCAATTAAATTATATTAATTATCTTCAACATTTTTTGTGTAGGGATATGAAATTGTCTAATATTAAAAACTGAGTACTTTTAAACATATTTATTTATATAGTAAGGAAATACATAATATAGGTACAAATACATTAAAATATTTCATATACATGTCATTCAGAATACAATTAATACTTTCTATACTTAATTATAAATACAATGTTTATTTTTACACTTTTATGAATATAATTATTACAGTATTATATTATAAATAATTTATTTTCACTAACAAAGCCTGGATCAGTTTCCTGGTTGTGTGACGAGAAGAAATCTTCACAAAATCCTGGATCAAGGGATAACGATACTGTTGTTACTGGATCTAGAAACATACGAAATAAATATTAGAATAAATCATATCACAAACATATCATTCGGTTTAATATGTCCTTATTGTCTTAGTTCTAGAATTTATATTCAAATACATATAATTTTATCACTTATTCAATTCTATTTTAAAATAAAACCCGTAGTACAACATCAAAGTACTCATAGTAATGTTACAAACTTGCAAGTAACGGTTTTTGAATTCTACATCGGTATTTTTGATCCTGCTGGAGTTATTGGATGCTCCAGAAGCTGATGTCTACGACGATAGCTGTTTCGTTGATGTTGCTACGAGCACCAGGTGTTTCAAGAAGATTCCTGGACCATGGTAGCACTATTAACATAAAGACACATTTTAGTATCAAGTATATACAATATTTAAAATTGTCAACAACAAAAACATTTAATAAGTTAAATTAACAGTTGTTGACACTACATTCTTAAAATAATAAAGTGTGAATGCATTGAGCAATTTAAAATGAAAGTGTCTTCTTTCAATAGAAAATACACATCTTCTTTAAGTTCAAGCATTGTTCATGTTTTGCTTCAACTACATAGCGCAGCGAAGCATGCCGACACATATAATAAAAATGCTCAAATTTAACGAATTTACTCACTGCTTATTGCGTGTAAACAATACTACATTGTTCACTGAAACAATACTGTGCTTTACAGGGGAAGATTGTTGCTGTATATAAATATAGAAAGATTCCTCTTTGACGTATAACTTTAGCTATGGCGAATGTAACCGTGTGTGTTTTGGCCTTAGTGGCCTTGAGTGTGATTACCTTTGGAGCTACTGCCGAGACCGACAGTGATTACAACGAAGTCTCCAGAGGTTTAAATGCTCGGACTCTATTAGAAAAGATTACTTCTACCCTCATGACGAGAGCAGATGGATCGTCCAGTCAGGTAACATTACAATATTCACAAAATAAACTCATATATACAACACAATTTCCTTAAACTATTTTTGAAAAGTACAGTTCAGTTTCTAAAAATCAAATAGATATTTTATTACGAATAGTAATTGCTTCAGATTTATTTAACAAATATTGCCCAGAGAATTAAACAGATACCGAATTGTAATTTACATATTAAAAAACTAAATCTAAAGGCGAGATGATATATTTATTTATTTATTTTATGAGCTGAGTGTAAAATGAATCTAACTCTTCTAGGTATTAAGTTTGAATCTGTCGAACCTACTGATATTAGTCCTGCTAAAAGCACTGATATTTGCTGCTGGATCTATTGGAGCTGGAGCAGGAGGATGGAAAGGAAATTATGGATATGGACATGCACGAAGTGCAGATGGTAATAATAATTTACTTTGATACTTTACTGGCGGCCTGTTAACAATGTTTAATGATATACTGAACTGAACAATAAATATGTACCTACACTGTTGGACAAAATTATTGAACAGTTATATTTTCTTGATTTATTTTTAAATAGAATGAAATATAAATATTTTTTTGAAAGCAATTGACAGAATGTATTTATGGGATATGTTTAAAAGGGTTCGTGTACTCATCTATATACTAGAGGAAACTGTGCTACAAAAGTAGGAAGACATACTTCAGAATGCGATTGAAAATTGTATTCGAAACATGAGACGAAAGTACTAACCAAATTTCTTAATTTTAAAACAAATATTGTATTATTTTCTACATGTTTCTTTACTTCTTGTAATAGACTAATTATAAAAATCACAAAACTATACAAAAAATTTGCGCCTACTTTTTAAAATAATCTCAACATTTTTGTCCAACAGTGTATGTTGTTCATTGATATATAATAATATTGGAACGTCAAATTGCTATTAAAAAGCGAACCGAAAAAGACAGCTAGTTGTTTAGAAATCTCTCCTTGTTGCATGAATGAATATATAAATAGATGGATAGAAGGTTAGATGAATATATGTATAGATGGACAGATGATATATGGGCAGATCGATAGAAAAATAGATGTATAGATGGATATATGATAGATGGACAGGTGGATAAATGCACAGATACCTAGTATATGGATAGAAAAATAGTTGTATAGATGGATATATGGTTAGCTGGATAACAGTTAGATAGATGGATGTATGGTTAGATGGACAGTTAGATAGATGGATGGATGGATAGATGGATATAGATGAATAAATTGATAGATGATATACGGATAGAAAAAAAGTTGTATAGATGAATAGATGGACAAATGTATAGATGAACAGATGATATATGAATAGAAAAATAGTTGTATAAATGGATAGGTGGATAGATTAATACATGGATGAATGGATAGATGGACAGATGATAGATAGACAGATGAACAGATGGATGGATGGATGGTTGGATGGATGGATAGATGATAAATGGATGGAGGGTGTATTTTTACATAGCAATTACTTTACAAACAACTATTATACAAAGAAAGATTGCCTTACAACATACAACTTACAGTTTTATTTTTCGTTTTCATAAAAGCCTAAAAGTGAGCGTTCCAGTATTACAATATTTCAGAGATGCTATTGCTTTAAGATAACAGTCAATAAAAAGATTCTTTACTACTAAAAACCTGAAACAAAGCTCAATAGTAGGTTTACGATTCAGTATATCCTAAAACTATTCCTATTCCTTCTTGCAGACCAAGAAACCCGATTTATAAACGACTCCGAAGTCCTTCTCTACCTAGGATACTTAGCAGGTTCCCCAGGAAAATACCAATGCCTTCAGAACGTCGCTTGTAACCGTCCCCAACAGGCCTTGCAGTACGCCAAAGCTGGAGGTCTTCTTGTAAAAGCTGCTAGAATGATGCCCAAGTAAGTCCACTTCTTCCAATCATTCCATGATACATCTTCGAGTTCTTGTTTCAGTGTTGTTGACTTGGACTCGAGCCATGAACAGACGTTGGTGGATTTGAGGAAAGCAGCTGAATTCGGAATAAACGGTGGCAACTGCGATGCTGAATACGTCTGCGCACACGATAGAAACAAATAAATAAATTAATAAAAATTAACTCGTCAATATTCTAATCAATATCTTGTAAGAATGTATAAATATACTTTTATATTGAACAATAAGTGTGGTGTATAATTTATTAGACAATGTGCATCATGTTAGGTGTTAGCAATTTGTATAGTGCTATTAAACCTAATTTTATTTTGTGTAAAATCTTTGCTTCTTGTTCGTATTCATTATTAATACAAGACGGTGTTGTAAAATTAATATCTACTCGTGATTCTATTTTAGTTATAATTTTACAAGTTATTATAATTATATTAAATATTTATTTTATCACAGCCTACAAAAATCCGTTTATAAATAATTACGAATTCTTGAAAACAGTTGATTATGTAGCATATTACATGGAAGAATTTTTTCTACTTCAAAATACTTTTATAAATATGACTAATTTCTATCTAAATCGGAAACGTATAGAAAAAATATTGAATACTATGATTCAACTAGATTCGTATGTAGATAAATCTATAATAACTAATTATAACATTCTTTACAAATGTGGAATAAAATATGTATTGATTTCTTTTGCTCTAAGCATATTTATTTTTGTAGTTGAAATATGTGACCACAAAATGCAACATCTATTTAATACAAATTAACTCTTATCAGCACTAATGGCTTCAACTATAATTAGTTCTTTGGGAATACTATTATATGATGCTAATTTCAGATACCAGGTGTTACATATTAAACAAGATATATATTTGGAAATAAATACTAGAGACAGCGAAAATGCCACAATTAAAAAACTACAAAATGTAGCAGATTATTTTGTGAAACTTAATTCAAACAAAACGGTAGCAACTGCAATGCTGAATATGTCTGCGCACACGACAGAAATAATTAATTTAATTAATTGAAATTAACTCGTCAATATTCTAATCAATATCTTGTAAGAATGTATAAATATACTTTTATATTGAACAATAAGTGTCGTGTATAATTTACTAGGCAACGTACATCAGAATGTTAAGAGTTAGCAATTTGTATAGTGCTATTAAACCTAATTTTATTTTGTGTAAAATATTTGCTTCCTGTTCGTATTCATTATTAATACAAGACGGTATTGTAAAATTAGTTTTTACGCGAGATTCCATTTTAGTTATTATTTTACAAATTATTATAATTATATTAAATATTTATTTTATCACGGTTTACAGAAATCCATTTATAAATAATGATGAAGACTTGAAAACTGTTGATCGTGTAGCATACTACATGCAACTGTTTTTTCTACTTCAAAATACTTTTATAAATATGACTAATTTCTATCTAAATCGAAAATGTATAGAAAAAATATTGAGTACTATGATTCAACTAGATTCGTATGTAGATAAATCAATAATAAAAAGAAATTACAACATTCTTTATAAATGTGGAATAAAATATGTATCGTTATCCTTTGCTATGGGCATTTTTATTTTTCTAGTTGAAATATGTAACCACAAAATGCTATATCTATTTTGTGCAATTTATCTCATATCAGCTCTAATGGCTTCAACAACAATTAGTTTTTTGGGAATACTACTATACGATGCTAAACTTAGATACCAGGTGTTGCATATTAAACAACAACATATACGTTATGAAATAAATATCAGAAATAATGAAAATGCTACAATTAAAAAACTACAAAATGTTGTGGATTATTTTGTGAAACTTAATAAGCAGTGTAGAAATATACATGATGGTTTCAGTGTAATAATTTTAGCAGTTTTTAGTGCGTCTTACTCAAATTTAGTGATTGGATTCTACTATGTGATTGATATGTTTTTGGAAGAAGGATATACACACATTTTAATATTTATCTCTTCGTTTTGGAGTTTCTACTGTGCCTATACTATTGTGTACTTCACATTTATTATGAATAGCATTAAAAATCAGGTAAAATAATATTAATTTATAGATTACATTGTACATTCCCAGTCAGAAGTTACTGATACTGCAAATATTCTACGCTAAAATGTATAGAATCGAAAATATGACGCAAATGTTTATTGATATTTATACAGCAATTTCGTTCAATATTTAATCAATTAAAGTCTAATATGTAATTAATAAAAGTGAAATAACAATAAAGATTTATCTTCTGAAAACAGTATTATTCTAATTTATTAACACTGCAATCAATATGAGAAAAATTGGAATGTATTCATTCAAAACATACAAGCTCTTAGAATCGCGCAACAAAATGAAAACAGAAACAAATTGTTGCTATTACAATTTACTGGAGTGAATTTATATCAACTATAATAAAATTCGACAAATTAACAGAAGATGAAGTCGTATATCTCAGCAAAATGTTCTGCCTGTTTTTTAATTTGATAACAAACGTAAATTTGTTTTACTTTCACCGAAAAGACTTTCAAGATTACTTATTGAAAATTGAGCACATCGACAAGCAAATGGAACGTTTGGCTATCAAAATAAACTATAAAAATACCCGCCATTACAGTTATAAATTAATAATGATTTTCTACTTCATTGAAGTTATCACTAGCATTTGTGATTTCGTATATGACGACACATATCTCTTGCAGACTGTTTATTTGATTACAAATCTTATGATTGTTGGTACAACCTGTTTTATATGCGTGCTTCTCAATGATATTAAACAAAAATTTATATATTTAATACAAAAAATAACTATAAACTTAGGTTCTAATACAAAGGCGTTATTGAAACAAGTTGGGTACATTTATGGGGATCTCTATCTTCAATGTAAACTTATCAACAGGATCTTCAATGTGATATTTATGTCTACTTGCTTATATTCGTTCGTAGCGTTAGTTGTAATTCTGTTTGATATTATATCAATCGTAGAAATTGACCATAAAAAAGAATTAAGTGTTGCAGATATATTAATTATTGTAGTATGGAATACATATAGTTTGAGCACTACTTTTTATATGACACATCTTATCAATGGCATAAGATATCAGGTAATCTTTTTAAAAACAGTAACAAACTTTTGACGTGGAATGTACAATTATTTATCTACTTGAATAAGACGCATATCAGTCTCTCTATTTCTGTATAGATGAACCGAGCCCTTTGAAACCGAAAATAGTTTTTTGCACGATAAGACTTTTTTATCAACTCCCATGACGGTTTCTAAGACAGTATTTTGTTCTTACCGGTTGTTAGGTTAAACAGAACGGTAAGTATTTTACTTACCGTTCGCAAAACAAAATTTTATTAGTATTTTCATTCTTTTTTGTTCAATTTCTCACTATGGAATCGTTCATTGTAATTATTTTTTGTTTCACTCTACCACACTAAATTACTGTTTGTCATATAAATGCATAATAGTTATTTACTTTACAAGTGGGTAAAGTAAGGAATTATCCACGAGAGAAATTTTAGCACACAAAGCCAAAGGTTGTGTGTGATAATTTTTAACATTTATTATTAAATTAATGGAGAGAAGATGAAAATAATTTAGATTTAGGTGTATACAAATGTTTAGAAAAAATAATATTGATGATCAATAATATTAAGTACTATATGAATTATTAATACGCAATTACATTTAAAGTTGTTAATATATTTTTAATGAACTTCTATACTTGCCCAAATAGACAAGAATTAGTACAAACAAAATGGTTGCAAGTTTGTTTGAAGCCTTACGATTTTGTTATGTATTTAGCAGATTTATTTGTCCAATGACATTTAAAAATAATAAAGGAACTATTACAGTTACAACAAAAAAATCAGATATATTCATTGTTATTTTTCAAATAATTATTTTTATTTTTTTAGTGTACTCACTTACTTTATCCTATTTAGAAGAGTACATAATTGGAGATAGCATTGAAACTTTACTTATCATAATTGAAATGCTTTTATTGTATGCTACAGTATTAGTGAGCATGTCATTTTTTTATATACATCGGCACAATATTATTAAACTATTTCATAACTCGAATCGCATCGACGAAATAATTAGAAATATACCATTGGATGGCAAACTTAACTACAACGCCATTTATAAATTTGGCGTAATATCATATACACTAATTTTTGGAATGGCTGTTTTTAACCTAGGGTTGGAAATACCGCTAAGAGAAGGGAATATATTACAAAATATAGCTTATTTTATTGAATACGGTATTGCTACAATAATTACAATTAATTTAGGAGTGTTTCTATACGATGTCAAGTTAAAATTTCGAGTTTTGAATAAAAAATTACGAAGTATATTACTTATTAATCATGAAATATCATCTAGCAGTCTATTGTTAGAAACCGAAAAGCAAGTAATTATTTATGTACAATTAGCAGTTGAAGTCTACACCAAATTGAAAAGCCAGTGTCAGTTAATTAGCCACGTTTTTAAAATTATAATTTTAATTTTATTTTCAAATTGTTTTGAGGCTGTTATTGCAAGTATATATTACATAGCGTTCCATTACATCCAAGGACATTTAGAAATAAATTTTGTTGTTTTTATTATGATGTGGAATATCTATAATATATGTAATGCACTATATCTGGTTTTGATTTTTAATGGAATACGAAAAGAGGTACATATACTATTTTACTGTGTATACCTTATTAATTTCCATTGATTCACCTGTATTTTGTGGACCAATAAAATATATCAACGATTGTATTTTATAAATGAAAAGATTTTTGGTTTAAGTTCTGTAAAATCTTTTATTTAAATTCAACGTTTCGAACTACTATACGTAATTTTTTGATGATTTATGATAAATAATGAAACAAAAATAATGAGAAAAATATTAGGATCATTAAAGATGTCAAAAAGCGAATATAGAATTATGAAATAGAACAAGCGTTGCAAGGAGAAGACATAGTGAATAAAATCAATTTTATTAAAAAAATAATTGGAGAATTTAAACCAAAAAAATTGCATTATATATTTTGGGTAAATTTATTGTTTTGCTTCCAGGCAAGAAAATGTTATAGAATCATGAATGACCTGAGGTTCAACGAAAATTGTACAGATAAAATATCAGAAGTAGTATGTATTCTCTAATAATTTTTACTGTAATCATGATGTTATTAATTAATTTTAGATTTCGTTAAATTTACTGCGAATTAAACAACAAAATGTACGCTTTACAATCTGTAACATGGTTCCAATAGATAATACATTATTATATGGAGTAAGTACTTATCAATTGTTGCTATCATGTTGAATGTTGTGCAGCTGTAAAAAGAATTAAAACAATTGTAATAAACTATTTTATTTCAGATGATAGCAAGTGCAACAACGTATATTATTATATTATGTCAATTTAAATTGGATAACAAGTAATATAGAATATGTTATTGTCCATCATATGGTTAACTATTACGAATAAAATAATTAAAAAATAAATGTAAACTCACCTATTTAAAAATACCATGCAGAAAGTTATTTTATAAGAAATAGAAAAGTATAAAATTTGCTTAATTCTCTAACTGATCTTCGGTCCAACTAGCAAGTCGTTAATAGCTTTAGAATGTACTTCTTTCTTCTTCGCAGCAACATACTCCGGGTAACTTATAAACCCATCCGCGTCTGTGTCATCCTCTTGAAGCACTTCGTCGATCATCTCAACGAAGAAGTCGAAATCATTTAGATCTTCCAAGTGTTCATCTTCATCTTCATCGTCTTCGTCGTGCTCAATAGTGTGACGCATTGCTTGGAGGATTTCAAGACCATCCAAATGGGAGTTTTTGTCGGAATCGTGTATGTTGAAATAGTGGAATTCTAACTCTTCGTCTGACATTTCGTCGATGGCTTTTTCCTGCATCCATTCGCCGAGATCTTCGCGAATGTGCCTGAAAAATGAAATTTACAAAGGGGATGATTTTATATTAAATGTTTTATATTTTACTCTTTGTCGTGAAGAAACTGGGAATCTTGTGTTAGTTTCTCGTGTTCGCCATTTTCTTTGGTTGGTCTATAGTGTACGTGGTGCTTTATTATACTTTCACCTCGAGGGTGATGAGGACCTCTACTCATTGAAGATGATGCTACCATAAGAAGAATTCCTAGTACTTGAAGCATGAACATATCCTGCAACAGAAAATACAAAAAGTATATGAGATAAACATATATATATATATATATATATATATATATATATATATATATATATATATATATTAGAATATGTGAAAAACAATAACAACTACAAAAACTACCTAATATATTTGGGTTACGCACTACTAATAATGAGGAAATTTATATCTGCGTATTTTCAAATAAATTTGACGTGCTCCAATCGTGCAACCATCACAAACGTTTAGGAATTACCGATGCCAGACAAAATTCTATCATCGGTAAACTATCATTATTTTTCTTGATACTTAATATACTATTGTTCAAACATTTATTAATAAATTAATGAAGAGAAGATGAAAATAATTTAGATTAAGGTATATACAAATGGTCAGAAAAAATAATATTGATGACAACTTTATCAATAATATTAAGTACTATTTGAATTATTAATTTGCAATTACATTTAAAGTTGTTAATATATTTTTAATGAACTTCTATACATGACATAGACAAGAATTAGTACAAACAAAATGGCTGCAAGCTTGTTTGAAGCCTTACGATTTTGTTATGTACTTAGCAGATACTGTGCTATTTGTCCAATGACATTTAAAAATAATAAAGGAACTATTACAGCTACAACAAAAAAATCAGATATATTAATTGTTATTTTTCAGATAATAATTTTTATTTTTTTATTGTACTCAGTTACTTTATCTAATTTAGAAGAGCACATAATTAGAGATAGCATTGAAACTTTACTCAGCACAATTGAAATGATTATGACGTATGCTTCAGTATTAGTAAATATGTCATTTTTTTATATACATCGGAACAATATTATTAAACTATTTCATAACTCAAATTGCATCGACGAAATAATTAAAAATATACCATTGGATGAAAAAATTAACTACAACGCCATTTATAAATTTGGAGTAACATCCTATGCACTAATTTTTGGAATGGCAGCTCTTGATTTTGGGTTAGATATACCGCTAAGACAAGGGAATATATTAGTACATTTAGCTTATTTCATTCAATACGTTATCGCTATTATAACTACAATTAACTTAGGAGTGTTTCTATACGATGTCAAGTTAAAATTTCAAGTTTTGAATAAAAAATTACGAAGAATATTACCTATTAATCATGATATATCTTCTAGCAGTCTACTGTTAGAAACCGAAAAACAAGTAATTATTTATGTACAATTAGCTGTTGAAGTCTACACCAAATTGAAAAGCCAGTGTCAGTTAATTAGCCACGTTTTTAAAATTATAATTTTAATTTTATTTTCAAATTGTTTTGAGGCTGTTATTGCAAGTATACATTACATAGCGTTCCATTACATTCAAGGACATTTGATAATAAAATTTGCTGTTATTATTATGATATGGAATATCTATAATATATGTAACGCACTATATCTGGTTTTGATTTTTAATGGAATACGAAAAGAGGTACATATACTATTTTACTGTGCATACCTAATTAATTTCCATTGATTCATCTGTATTTTTTGGACCAATAAAATATATCAACGATTGCATTTTATAAATGAAAAGATTTTTGGTTTAAGTTCTGTAAAAACGTTTCGAACTACTATACGTAATTTTTCGATGATTTATGATAAATAATTAAACAAAAAATAATAAGAAAAATATTAGAATCATTAAGGATGCCAGAAAGCGAATACAGAATTATGAAATAGAACAAGAGTTGCAAGGAGAAGACATAGTGAATAAGATCAGTTTTATTAAAAAAAATAATTGGAGAATTTAACCCAAAAAGCTTGTATTATATATTTGGGGTAAATTTATTGTGTTTTGCTTTCAGGCTAGAAAATGTTATAGAATCATGAATGACCTGAGGTTCAACGAAAATTGTACAGATAAAATATCAGAAGTAGTATGTATTGTCTAATAATTTTTACTGTAATCGTGATGTTATTAATTAATTTTAGATTTCGTTAAATTTACTGCGAATTAAACAACAAAATGTACGGTTTACAATCTGCAACATGGTTCCTATAGATAATACATTATTATATGGAGTAAGTACTTACCAATTGTTGCTATCATTTTGAATGTTGAACAGCTGCAAAAAGAATTAAAAACAATTGTAATAAACTATTTTATTTCAGATGATAGCAAGTGCAACAACGTATATTATTATATTATGTCAATTTAAATTGGATAACAAGTAAAATAGAATATATTATTGTCCATCATATGGTTAACTATTACGAATAAAATAAATAAAAATAAATGTAAACTCACCTATTTAAAAATACCATGCAGAAAGTTATTTTATAAGAAATAGAAAAGTATAAAATTTGCTTAATTCTCTAACTGATCTTCGGCCCAACTAGCAAGTCGTTAATAGCTTTAGAATGTACTTCTTTCTTCTTCGCAGCAACATACTCTGGGTAACTTATAAACCCATCCGCGTCTGTGTCATCCTCTTGAAGCACTTCGTCGATCATCTCAACGAAGAAGTCGAAGTCATTTAGATCTTCCAAGTGTTCATCTTCGTCTTCATCGTCTTCGTCGTGCTCAACAGTGTGACGCATTGCTTGGAGGATCTCAAGACCATCCAAATGGGAGTTTTTGTCGGAATCGTGTATGTTGAAATAGTGGAATTCTAATTCTTCGTCTGACATTTCGTCGATGGCTTTCTCCTGCATCCATTCGCCGAGATCTTCGCGAATGTGCCTGAAAAATGTAATTTACAAAGGGGATGATTTTATATTAAATGTTTTATATTTTACTCTTTGTCGTGAAGAAGCTGGGAATCTTGTGTTAGTTTCTCGTGTTCGCCATTTTCTTTGGTTGGTCTATAGTGTACGTGGTGCTTTATTATACTTTCACCTCGAGGGTGGTGAGGACCTCTACTCATTGAAGATGATGCTACCATAAGAAGAATTCCTAGAACTTGAAGCATGAACATATCCTGTAACAGAAAATACAAAAATTATATGAGTAAAATATATCAATTAGAATATGTGAAAGACTATTAACTAAATTTTTAAAGCAAAACATAACTTCCATCCATTTACGTCTGTTTCCAGTAGTAAATAATCTTTTTACGGACTGAACCCGTAATATTTATTTACGTTACAAGTCCGGTAAATGAGTTCTTACGGTACAAATAAGATGACGAATCAGAAATTTCGAAATGAGTAAAATGAAAATTATTAGTTTCCTTTTTTCCTTTCTTCTTTCTTAACCCTAGACAGTCACACTATTTTTACGTCACATTGGAGTATGCAGTATGGGAATCCCTAAGAACAGAAAATAGTATATTGTGTATCTAGAAGGAAAAGTGATATATTCCCAGACAATGGTGGAAACACCGAGAGTCCGGGAAGTTCACTTTTCCTACGTGGTACACATACTATTTTCTTTTCGATCGGTTTATAATCAATAATTAGTTATTTTATATTTTATTTATAAACGTCAGACAACCAAGACAAAAATATTGCGTTGTTTTGATAAAAATATCTGACGATAGCGTATCCATGGTTTGTTTATTTATTTTCACAAGCGTCAAATTTATTTGAAAAGCTAAATCGTATGGGAATACTTTGTCAGTGTCCGGAAAAGTTATTCCCGTACTGTTATTTATCGTAACCTAGCAACGTCACTAAAATATCGGATTAATGCACTTTGCGGTTCGAAAATACACCGGAAAGGAGACAGTTTTCGTCCGATCAAGAAAAAACTACTTTCCCATACCCGGATGTAATCTTTCTAGCAATTTTTCCTATGGAAATTTTTTTAGGATTATAGAGAGACATTTAACAGTTAATAACTTTTCTGAACCATATATTTTTATTCAAAACACAGCATTTTGCCAAAACTTAACTATTTTATTCTGGACTATGAGAACAAACACATAAGGATTTTACATATTGAATATATGTTTTAGGTTGTAGAAAATGAATTTTTAACGAGGTAGCTTTGAAGTAATGTAAATGTTGCGCATTTGGAAAATTAGATGGAAATCGTGATGATTCTTAAGACACCGGTGTGACGATTCAGGGTTAAAAACATTCAGGTTATCTTGGTCATCATAAAAAATTATGACACCAATCAATTTTGTTTTTCTGACATTTCTAACAACATTATTCTAAAATAAATGCGGAAAACGATATTGTCTAAAATAACAACGAAATTAAAGAGGCAAATGAATGTACTATTTCATATTTTTTTCATAATGTCTGTTGATAAATTTAGTGTGATTGCTTGCTAATAACTGATGGTCCAGTAAATCATATTCCGTCTAAAATTTCATGAGTAGTTGACTAACAGTATTTGCAAACAATCCCATAACATCCCTCATAATTAGCCCAATAATCATTTAATCTCCGATCAAACAAGAGATGCTATCAATCAATACTACTATTTGTCCGAACATTCCGCAAAGCTCCACAATTATATCTCTGTGCTTCACAAAGAGATGCAGATATTATCAGCAACTACATGTGTACTCTATGGGGTGCGTCGAGCAGAGGGTGAATGTATCAACATATGGCGGGTGCACTTAGCGGCTTATGGCACCCTCCGAGGGTGTCGGGCGCAAGTGCCCTTGTCCCCCAGGACCGTATTGATGAATTTAAAGCGACTGATGTGGAAGAGGTCATCCGAAGGATTCAATCTGGCGAGGTAAGGATTTTGTTAAATACGTGCTGCTCTTTTCGGGGAAGAGATTATTAATTAGATACCTCAGTAACAGTACCTGATAAGATAGTTGCATCGATAAAAAAATGAGAAGAGATATTTTAAATCAGTTTCAATGCTTTAATTGACTAATATGTAAATTTTTATATTGATATTTCAAAAAATACAAATTTTATAAACAGTCAAACAAACGGAAATAAGTTGCGAAGATTATAGAAAATTGTCAATCTTTGAAGTGCAATAACTTTTATGTCCGTTTTATACTAAGAAATTTATTGTCTAAGTTTTTTGTTAATAAATTGCTAAGAACTAAAATATTGTCGTTCGTTTTACACACATTAAATGTTCCGCCAATTTATTTTGACAATTTCAATAGTACCAATAAAATATCAGCTATCACTTATGCTACTAATATTTTTGTTTATTGATATTGTTCATATAAAGATATTAAAATCTTTAAAGCTTCTCTAGTAAAATTGTACTTAATTTTCGATTACTGAACAACACCAAGATTGAAAAATGTATGTACAAAAATTACATTAGCAAGTTTGACTGATTGGCAATGACTAAAATCTCCTAGAATTGACAAATTTATTGACCAATAAATTTTGTTATGTAAAACAGGCATTAGACGAATAAATGATTTCATGATTGAATTCCTCATAATTTAATTACCAATGGTTAACTCTCTCCAATTCTTTTTAATTAATAAATTACGCTAGTTAACAGAACATTAAACTTCTATCAAATGCTTTCGGTTTTTCTATAAAAAAACTGCGTACGGATTACTTCCTGTTACAATGGTTACAACGAAAAAATTTTGAAACCTTTCTCCATAAAAGATTGAAGAATAGCCTTGAGTCAGAAAACAATCATAAATGTACTTTTCTACCCTACGTCCAAAATGTTCCAGACAAGATTGGAAAAATACTATCAAGAACAAAATTCCATGTGAATGTGGAAAATGTTAAATTGGGCATACTAGCAAAACGGTAACAACAAGAATTACAGAACATAAATGGGACATTCATCTTAAACAACCAAAGACATCTGCTGTGGCTAGTCATGCCTTTGAAGAAGCAAAATTAATAGCAAGATCGAAATGTACCAATGGCAGACTCATAAGAGAAGTTATAGAAATCTATCAGTGGATAAAGGATACGAGTAGAATTTGTTGTTACAAAGATAGTGTTTATGTTGTTTATTTACTTCCTGATGAAGAGTTATGTAGAATAATTCGAAACGTTGTATTTAATTAAAATATTTACAAAACTAAATTTAAAAGTCTTTATATATTACTATGAGTTCTAAAATATTTTCAATCTATTCCCTAATGCTCTCAAATGGTTTTGCAGCACGGAAAGGACCTACAGTTTACAGTAGGTAAATTTTAATTTGCAAAATATTCGATTCGATATAACCTAAAACTTTATACACAATAATGTATCATTTAATACAGTTATTAGATCCTATTTAATATCAACTTAATTGGATGAAAATATAATAAGTACTTACGTATATTTATAGTTAAAGTAAAGATTCATACTATCTACAGCTTATATGTACAGATATAACCTATACAAAATGTTTACACTGTGCAGGAAAGCACTGAAATCAATACAAGCTTTCAGGTCCTGCTGTAGTCCTGCTGTAGAAGTTTCGAAAGCTTTCACGAGATGTCACTACGATTGAAAGTACTGTCTACTGTTGGAAGAGTGTGGTAGTGTCGCAGGAAAAGCTTACCCATTAAATTATTTACAAATGTACTCATTTTGATAGTTAATTTATAAATAAATCATAACAGAAACGTATACATGTACATAAATACAAATCCATGTATTTTTCAGGACTGTACGAATTAATTAAAAGAATATTATTATTAATAAGTTTCACTGGAGTGTACTAGCATCGCATGAAAGCATTGTATTGCTCAATACAACTCTGAATTCCAAATTTGGTAAAACATTTTATTTTTATCGTCAATAAAAATTAAGCTGTAATTTCGGTAATAAAAACAACAAAGTAATAGCAGTTGTTTTATTTTATTTCAAGCTGTATTTCTTATTGAAATATATATTTAATTTCGGGAAAATAATGGCAAAAGTAGAAACAATTTGATCGTGGGTGAAAATACTCAACATCCCAGGAGATCTACCTCTCGTACGAACGAACAGAACGCTACAGAATTTGCTGTACGCCGGATTCAGTAGCGCCCGGAAATTCCTCTCACAGCAGGAGCACGATTATCCTTTTTGAATACATACATAAATAATGATATTGTGTTGAAAAATATACTCATTTTATTCCTGATAAATGTTTTGCAATTGTTGTTGACCCGATCAAATAATAGTATATTCTAACAAAAATTATACTAGTGAAAAGAAATCTATTGGGGTCTTTGTAGGTAGACGATGTTTTCTTTGCTTACCTCCCGCATAAAAAAAACTTATAAACGGTAAAATATATGAAAGTTTCAAATAAAAATAATAAGTAAACTTCCTCTTCCTGTTGAAGGATTTCTGCTAAAATCTAATTAGGTTTGTAAATCTTTGGAGTTACGGTTTCTCAAAAACTACTAAACTGAAAATTTTGATATTTTGTATATATCAATTTTATACCCTTTGGAAGAGCTGATTAGTTTTTGGTGATAATCCAATAACCGGAAGTGATAGTTTACTTGAAGCCCTATCAAGTTATTTTGAAATATCTGAGTAAATTATGATTTAAGGGCAATTTTTGTTATGAAAATAATGTTTAAAATATTTTATTTTTTGATGTTTTCGTTTAAATCTGCCATAAGTAAAAACTCAATTTTTGAAGGGATGAGCGTTTCGTAATAATGGTAGTCCGTGTTTCGGCATTGTTCGATAAGAAATCTATGGCGGGAGGTATTGTGCTGCCCACAACAGATTTTTTTGTTGTATCTCTATCTAATATTATCTAATTTACCATTGCATAACTCCATGTTTACTTTTTGAAAAAAACTGATTAGTATCTAGTGACTTTGAAGGTCTTTTCTGAAGAAAGAATCCCAAATTTCCTACAGTCCGTGTCGTAATTGTTCGATTGTCCCTACAGATTGATTTTGGAGTTTTGCTATTTATTCAGTTCTATAAAGTTTCGAATAGGGATATGGGGATAAATCAGGGCAGCTAGAAGGCCATTCCAGTAACGAAATATTATTATGCATTCTATTTGTGTTTTGATTTTGATTTAAACTTTTTGGACTTATAAATATACCATCATGCCATTTATCCATTTTTATTGCGGTACTTTGCTTTCGCAGATCTCGTATCATAAATTGATATCCCCCAAAGTTAGGAGTCAATATGGGAAGAATAAAACACGGACTAGCAGTCACAAAAACTATTTCGACGTTTCGACAGCTACTGCAGTCTTCATCAGGGTTAAGTTAGGGTTGATGATGACAGCTGTAGCTAAATAATTGACTGTTAGTTCATTTTTGATTCTTTCCATATTTCCTCGTACTATACATTGACATCCTCCAAAGTTAGAAGTCAATATGGGAAGAATAAAAAACGGACTAGCAGTCAATGATTTATTTAACAACTATTTCGACGTTTCGACAGCTACAGCTGTCTTCATCAGGGTTAAGTTAGGGTTGATGATGACAGCTGCAGCTAAATAATTGACTGTTAGTCCATTTTTTATCTTTTCCTTATTCCCTCATCAACCGATCATCGCATCATTTTCATAGGGGTAAAGTTCTTCTTGCGTGTAAGCTGTAAGGTATGTGTGCCCCACGTGGCCGTTCGTCGGGTCCGCCAGTGGAAAGCTTGACAAGCTCGGCAGCCGTAGCGTGGAGAAATGATCAATAAGCTCTCTGTGTATCGCTCGTAGCGGTGTTCTCGCCGGGTCACCATAGCAACGTATACGAGAGCACGCAGTTTTGATGATGTTCCCATATTTGGCTGCTTTTAAATAATCGCACGCTTCAAGAAGCCACCACTCCAGGCTATAAACTGTGCGAAAACCAATTTAGCGTTGAAGACGCACCGACAACCGACCGAAGAGGCACTTGCCAGTCGAGCCCCGAGATACATACAATCTACCACCAACTGGAAGATGCATTATGGTTTAGTTGCATGCTGCATACTGCTTAATTGTTATGAGATATCCTGCACTACTGTCTTTGCTGTCTTCATGTGCAAATATATTTCAAATTGCATTAAGATGCTGTTTACGCTATGCAGTACTACATCAAATTGTTCTTATCTACAATGCACGAGACACAAACCATGAACAAATTATTATTTTATAATTTAAAATACAACAATGCATTGCAGACACAGTGTAATAATAAGAAAGTACACCAGAAGACGGAGGATTAAATAAAATAAGCATACGAAACATTGAGCAACAACACTTCAAGTAGAACTGTGGAAATAAATAGACACAAAAAGACATTTAAAAAAAATGGATATGAAGAAAAGATCTTGAAAGATTTGTTCCCAAAAGAATAACGAACAATCTTGAATCCTTGAATCAGAAGACTATAATAAACGTTTGTTTGCTTATTTGCCTTACGTCCAAAATGTTACAGGCAAAATTGAAAGAATACTGTAGCATATTTTGCTATAATAATGATTCATACCCTATGTATACTGATAATAGTATATTGCACAACGAGCATGGAATGGTACTCATTTACTACGAGTATGAAATGTACACTTTTTCTACGACCACGATAATATTTAATTTTAATAATAAATTTGTCCCGCTTTCGCCATTCCAATATTTGATAATTCCTAATAAGTATCCTAGCAATGGCACCTGTACTGAAATGAAATGACTTGTATTGAAATACTCACAAAACAAATTCATTTCACGCGAAGCTTGTAATGAACCCCATATCCCTAAAATGACAACGGTAAAAATTATCTGAAAATCTAAACGTTAGAAAATTTGTTGCCAACTTTGAGTAGCAGTAATTTAAAAGCAAAAGGTAATCATTGAAAGAACCAATTACTCTCAAGAAATAACTTCTTAGTATCTTTTGTCCGGATTCTAAATTATGACATATGTTGAAAAGTGGAAGAATATTTTCCCGTTTCAGTACAAAATTACATGTGAATTTTAGAGCTTTCAGCATTTTAAGTTAAAGTTCAGTAAAACCTACATATATCAACCAATATATTCAAACTAACCTAACCAGTATATACCAACTAATATATTCATTCTCATTCAAGTCTTTTATATTATCAACTTTCTTAAAAATTTGATACCCTAAAGTATTTGTTGAACAGAACTACTTCAATCTTCATTTCTTTTTCTTTAAATTCTTGTAGTTACATTTTCCTATTTTTTGTTTTACTTTGCTTTCTGCTTAAATCTTTTTCTACTTCCTTAAGCCATGTTGATCTGGTTTACTTAGTTACTATTTTATTTATTTGTTTATGTTGTTCACTTGTTTTCTGAGGAAGAATTATTGCATGTAGTAATTTTAATAAAACCAGAAATCTTTTCGTTTGTTACCATATTAGTCTACTTAATGTATTTACAATAGTTCATCGCTAAATTAAGTTTAAAGACGTTTCCGTTGCTTTGTGGGGATGGCGGGTGCAATATTCCTCCGAATGATCTGTGCACAAACTATAGCTTCTCTGGAAGACTTCTGAGGGCAAACCGGCGAAGAGCGTAGCTCGAGGTGCTTTACTTCTTGCGGAAAGTTCTTGTCAAGTTGTGCAAAGTTCTCGCGAGTCTGGCGTCTCGCTCTCGGGGGGCGCCGCGACGCTCCAGCGCGGCATCGGCACCGCTACTCCGCCGCGACGCCGCCCCGCCGCCTCGCCGACAGCCCGGCCTATTAACGTGGGGTACAACCGGTTACCGCTAAACCTAATTTGATATTCGTTCTGATTTGGCGGATGAATTTATAATGCCGAGGGTAATGATTATATGGATCGAATATGATACTCTTACAGATCATTATCTCATTCAAAATCATCGTATCTTTAGAGTATTCAAAATATATTAATTCAAAGATCAATTAGATGTCTTCATCTCTGGGGGTTGGCAAATATAGTCAGTAATTTTTAACTGTTTCTTTAAAATGAAAAACCTTTCAGAACTTATAGAAATGATAGTAAATTATAAAGGTTTTTGGATGAAGTTTAGTACAAGATATTTATATAACAAGTGCCTATATAATTTAGGGTTTTATGGACGAGACAGACATAAAATGGCGTGTTAATAAACCAATATTATTTACGTGTTACATACAATATTTTATGTTTGATTGCATTGCAAATTATTTTTCTTTAGCTTAGTGTCAGATAATATAAAAACTAAGTAGGCAATTAAAATAATGTTGATATATCATTGTTTTTGAAACAAATAAACAAGTATATATGTCATTGTAAAACATATTCAAATAAAAGTATTTTAGAAAATATAATTGTTTAAGTGTACAAACAATACACGGCGCAGTCGGTAGGATACGAACCCACGCTCCCAAAGGGAATTAAAATAATATTGATATATCATTGTTTCAGAAACAAATAAAGAAGTATATAAGTCATTGTAAACATATTCAAATAAAATTATTTTAGAAAATATAATTGTTTAAGTGTATGAACATTACACTTAAAATGACATATATATTTGGCACAGACCATTGACATAAAAAAAAGTTGATAGTTTCGAAATGTGCTTCCTTTCTGTTGTTTGGTTACCAAATTGTTTATTATTTATTATTATTTGTTTTAAAAAATTGTGCAAGCTGTCATTTTACATCTCATTTATGTTACCCTGTTATTATTAAAGAAATCATTTAATTAGCATTAAAATAAATACTTGTAATTATGAAATTATAATTACCATGACTAAAAATTTTTACTTTATCTTTATAGACTAGTTCATAAAGATTCACTTTATGACCGCTAAACAATAAGAGTGATTATAACAGAATCGAACATAATAGTACATTATACAACTAGGAAGAGGAATATATGATTTTTTCATGAGGACCAAATTCGATAAAGAGAATAACTAAAATCGAATAACCCAGTACAAAGTTATGCGTGGTAGAATAGGTTAACAAGTAAAAATTCTGTAGGTAAACAATCATCCCCTATTTTTCTAACCTTAAAAGGTAAAATTTTTTCAAATTTAAATGGGTCCAACTTAGAGGAATACTCTATCCAATAAAAAAAGATTCATCAAAATCGGACTACTCTGTAAAAAGTTATGCGTGGTATAAATAAAACTTGAGAGCCTCCATCATTTTTTCGTCGGTTAAAAACAAAAACAAATTACTTCTAACGCCCATAACGAGTATTCCTTGTTAATTGCAACGATCTACAGGTTAGGTACACTTTATATACCATCGTACATTTACACCAATGTTCAATGTTCGTGTCCTCCTGGCAGAAGCAGGCTCCTCGTCGCTTCATATAACCACGGAATCAATAATGGCGTATGTTGTGTTCCACGCACATCACATCCACCAGAACAGAACACACAACTGCCTCCGACTCTGCGAGCTTTGCACAGAAAGCTCTCTTTGTCTTTTCTCCTCGTTGTTCGTTCTTCGCTCGCGCAAAGCTTCGTCTTGTATGTTCGTCTCGTTGTTTTGTACGTTTTGTGTGCAGCTTCAGAGAAGAGTCACGATGTTTTGTTCGCGAATGTGCTATTTTTTCAATGGTGAATGGATTGTTAATGGTATTGTTTTGCGGACTACAATGACGGGGCGTTATTAGAGGGTAGCCAAAACTAACATAAGACATTCATTATTCGATAAACAAACAGTAATTAAAGAATCAAATTTTTATAGTATACTATACGGTTTATATATTTTATTTGTGACGACTTTTCTGAATTTATAGAATTAAAGCATTTAGGTGCATTATTAGAATGCATAATATGAACGACGTATAACTGCTGTAGAGGAATGTGTGGGTATACAAAACGTGATGGTATCCGGAATACATTAAGAGTATAGTGAGTGTGAGATTGAGAAGAATATTGTTAAGAAAGTGGGGGTGAGTCAGTTGAGGTGATATGGGCATCTTGAGCGAATGTCGAATGAAAGGTTGGTGAATATATGCGGGTGAGATTGAAAGTGAAGAATGATTTGATGACTGATTGTAATATTTCAGTGAATAGTGTGAGATTAAAAGGCGGGTGTCTGTAGGGTGCAAGGTATTGGGTGCTTTGGGTACATTTGCTCGAAACGTGAATGTATCTAGAGATGCTCGATTGAGTGTTTATAATGGTGTGTTAGTGCATACATTGATGTATGATACTGAATGTTGGGTGTGGATGAAGAAGCATGAACGACGTATAACTGCTGTAGAAATGAGATATTTGAGAGGAGTGTGTGAGTATATGAGTCGTGATTGAATCCGGAATACATTGATGTATGGTGAGTGTGAGATTGAGAAGAATGTTGTTAAAAAAGTGGGACTGCGTAAGTTGAGGTGGTTTGGTGAGATTGAGGGTGAACATTTGGGTGGGCATCAGAGGAAAAAGTGGTGGTGGATTCCGAATGTGAAGAATAAACGAGTATGTGTAAATCCTACTATGAATGTGGACGAAGCAAAAGTGGTGTGTCAGGATAGGAATGTTATGGAGAAGATTGATTGTTAGTTGACTGTTTCTGGTTTTGTAAAAAATAAAGATCTTTGACTGTATACCCGATTATTATTTATCCACACCATTTCTCCAGTGGAACAACCATTCTTCATACATATTTCGGTTGTACAAATGTACAAATATACTAATATAATAGTCTAATAAATCGAAATATGCATAATAGGTAAATGAAAATAGTGTATGAAACTTAACAAGAACCGACTGTAAAATCTTTGTATTTATAAAAGCATAAAGATCAACCTTGAATCAAAAGGCAATATATAAACTACGCTATGTCCAAAATGTTACAGACAAAGTTGGAAGAATACTGTAACCTTAAATTGCAACATATGTTGAAGAGTGCAAAAGATTTTACATTCAAAAGACTAACGGAACGAAAACAACATAATTTACAGAAAACGGGCCATTCGTTTTAACCAACCAGAGAAATCTGCTGTGGCTAGTCAAGCCATTAAATAAATTTTGAAGAAAGAAAAATGCCACTGCCAGTCTCATAAGAGAAGCTATAGAAATCTATGAGCAGAAGAATACAGTGTATGGAGTTGAACAAGACGTGGCTTCTTTTGTTTTATAAATCATAATATGTTGTTACTTAGTTACTGTTTCTATTCATTTGTTTATATTGTTCACTTGTTTTCCTGACAATAAATACGTATAGTAATTCGAAGCGTCGAATTGTAATAAAATTTTACAGAACTTAAACGAAAAGTCTTTTCGTTTATTACTATAAGTTCTGCAAACTTTCTCAACTTGAAAGTTACACAGATTATAAAAGACAAAAATTTCGATAGTTAAAATTACGAGCCGATAAATTGTACGTAAACGACCGATAAAAATGTTGGGTTCATTTAAAATGTAAAATTAATCGCAAAATCTGGAATTACATTGCAAAATGTTGTGTGTCGCTCCATGTGAATAGCGTATCGTACTATTGAAATATTCTGCATAGCTTCAGGCGATACAAATGCGACAATTGTCAATTCAAGCTCTGAATTAAACAGCGAAATGGATATGAAGCTCGAACCGTTCTCAAAAACCAATCCAATACTCGGTCGCATTAACATTCAAACAGAATGGAATATGCTGCATTTGACGTAGTCCACGCACTCGCACAACGCAAAATGAAAACGTACAACGTTCCAAAATGGCAACAATGACACGTTTGCGAATTTCACGAGTTCACAGTTTCACTTTTTCATTTTATTCTAAATGGGAACTCAAGCGATTGCTATTACTTTTACTCGCAAGACATAATTGTTACGATTATTTTAATTTCTATCATTATTGTAATCAGGATTTCGGAACGAAAAATTACAACAATCACGCGTTTCAAAACAATGTGGGCCGTTGAAATTATTTACACAATATTATGGTTTCATGATTCAACAATCTTTAAACGAAATACAAAACAAACAAAAAAATATATAGCTAATACTATTTTACTACAGAAGATACGATGACAGACAATGCAGAATATATAGAAGAGACTTTGAGAGAATAAATCACTTAAGAAGAGACTGTATAGAATGAAGAGAGTGCATTGAAATAGATTAAATATTTATACATAGTAATAGTATTTTAATATTATAAATAATAGCTATTTGTCAAACTAGAGAGGAAAGCGCTTCTTTTTCCCATTCGAGCGAGAGTGTAAGATGCGCTTTCCTCTTATGTTAAGACACAACATTTTTTTCACGATATGTTTGGACCTTAAATACACTTTGACAACTCACAACTGACACGTCAAAAGTTAGGTTATCTGACGCAAGGCGGTGTAACAGTTTTGCTAATGAATCTTAAATCTAAATTAAAGTTGTCAAATTGTGATTCAATCTAGAAAAAGGAAAATATAAGACATAATTGTAAGGCAATGTAAAGTATGTATATCACGAAAATAAGGATTTTCAATAAAATTAGGAATTTATTATAACTTTTACAATATATTTTTCGTAAATAACATTCATATGGTAACACTTCTATATTTACCTCTCTTGACAGAAAATAGTTATTTACTTTACAAGTGGGCAAAGTAAGGAATTACCTACGAAAGATATTTTAGCACACGAAGTCATATTATTATTATTGTTATTGTTATAAATAAAATATTACTCACTAGCGACTTTCTCAAAATTATACCCACTTGTGGGTAATCTGTTTCTTTACTTGTTTAAAATCGCCATAATTATAGAGCATTTATTGAGAGGTGTTGGATAAACACATTTTCCTCACTATTTAAGGAAAAGAAAGGCGACGTTTCCTGACATGTCGTGAAAAACGAAATTACTGCATGATAATGTAGAAATTTGAATACCGCAAAGTAAAAGTAACAACAATTTATTCTAACTCAACTATCTACTGAGATAAAGTAAACTTTCGTTTAATGTATTGCTTCCAAAATATAATCATCTCGTAATTTGAACATCCAAGTTTCAAATGTGATATTGTAAAATGATATTTTCATTAGAATCTAAATGGAACAAAATATAGAAAAACGTTTTAAATATACGAGGAATTGTAGGCCTATATTACCTTACAGTTTACATCTTTTTGAGTATAATATAATTTACTCTAACTCATTTACTTATAAAAAAAAATCTGACAGTCTTTCAATAGAACTAACACTTCCTGTTGATTTATTGCTCCTAAAATCTAATTAGTTTGTAATATGGACATCAATACCTAAAATTGAAATTTAACATTGAGAGCCTGAATAAATTTTGATTTACCTCAGACAAAATAATCTTTAAACTTGTTTATCCAACACCTCTCAATAAATGCTCTATAACTATGGCGATTTTAAACAAGCAAAGCAACATATTATCCACTAGTGGGTATAATTTTGAGGAAAGCCACTAGTGAGTATTTTTTTATTTATAACAATAATAATAACACGCAACACCTTGGTAACTACTTCGATTGATATTTTGATTTAAAAGTTTAAAGCATATGTCACTGGCAAATAATATTTCTTTAATAAATTTTTCATTTATTAAGAAGTGTTGGATAAAACGTTATACTTCACACGTGGGCAAAGTGGAATTACCCACTCGATAAAATTATCTTACTCAGACTTAGGCTGAGCTAGAATTTCTGTCGTGGGTAATTCCTTACTTTACCCACTTGTAAAGTAAATAATTATTCTCTATTTAAAAACTCACTACCGAAAATATGATACCTTCCTTACATATAATACCGTCATGTGATCTATCGCCTGGTGTAAAAATATCGCCTCATCTTCCCAAACTTGTCAATATCGCGTCAGGCCCGTGAAAGTCAATGGTCTTTTGATACAGTTGTGCATCGTATCCGATTTGTAATGATAATGTCCCTCGGTTTGAAGTGCGTGCACTCCACGGGGGTAATTCGACGCTGCTGGGGCCCAACAAGGGTGGCAGGTGGTGCGCCGCCCCTCCGGGGGCCCGCAGACACATGTGAAACCCGACGACAAGAGACGCGGACTCTTGGACAAGTGGAGTGCGTTATTACGCAGTCAGAATGTGTAAAGTGAAATTATACGACGGGGATTAAACCCTGTTATTAGGGGGTGATGACATGTGTCCATCAAGAGTGTTTATTTTTATGCAACAACCAAGGAAATATGACATTCTATTTATATATTTGAAATTAATTCTTTCAAAACTCTCTGAGATATCATAGTCAATTTTTGCTTCATAATTTTGTTACCAACTTTGGGTGGCAGTAACTCAAAAACTAAAAATAATATTTAAATGCAGTTTAAAAATTTGACTTCCTCGAAGTTTGCTGAATATAATACGATATTTTTTGACTTCTATTGAACCATATTCATTTCCTACAATAATTTCGAAAAAATGGCTGAACACAGTATTTCAACTTCAACTGCTTATAACTCATCACCTGTTAGAGATAATTGAATTTTGGTTGAAAATTTGAATTCCTAATGGACTATTTAATATCTTCCCAAATAATTCATTTGTTCCAATGAATGATACATTTTAAAGTGATACCAATTTACATAAATTGAAATAATACTGCCAAAAAATAACATCTTAGTATCTAAAAAAACATAAAGACAATAAATTGTCAATGTTTCTTAAAATTCAATCTCTGAATAATAACTAAGTTATTAAGTCACAGAAATCTTAGAATCTTTTGCTTCACATCTTAAAATACAACATAGGTTGAAGAGTGCGAAGTATATTTCCCCGCTTTAATACAAAATTTAATGTGCATATGGAAAATGTTACATTGACAAACTAGCAGAACGTTAACATCAAGAATTACAGAAAACAATTGGACCATTCGTATCAACAACCAGAAAAATTTGCTGTTGCTAGTCATGCCATTGAAATAATTTTGAAGAAACAAAAATTATAGCTAGGACGAAATTTGCCAATGACTTATAAGAGAAGCTATATGAATCTATCAGTGATTTAGAATGAAGGCTATGGGTTCAACAAGTCATGAATGCCTTGTCTCTGTTTTATATATAAAAAAAATGAAGCTCTCTAAATCCTTTTATTGGAGTGGACTTTTTTGTTTCTTTTTCTTTAAATGCTTGTAGTTTTCTTTGTCAGTTTTTAATTCCTGCTGGTTTTAAATCTTCTACTACTACCTTTAGCCATGTTGATCTGGGTATTTAGTTACTGTTTTATTTACTTGTTGATGTCATTAACTTGTATTTTTTTTACGATCAATGTTGAATTTTAATGAAAAAAGTTACACCATAAATATTGCTTGTAGCAAGTTGTAAGTTAAAGTTTTGTTGTAGCATCAAGTCATACACAAATAATGAAACTATTTGGTACATACCAATTTCTAAGTAGACAGCGCTTTATCCAGCACAACGTATGATATTCATCCAGCAGCAATCTGCAACAAACAAAATAAAATTAATTCAACATCCTTCTCATAAAACTTTTCATTGAATACATCATCTCCAGCTAACAGGCGATCCCGTATCTCCCTGAAAACAATTGCAATTTGAAATGTAGTCATGATTATTAATACGTCCCCCTGTGTTGCAGTTCAGGGTGATTGACAGAGTGTGGGGGGCAGCGGGCAGAGGCATGGATTCGGCGACAGATTGGTGGGGCGTAGTCCCGCGTGAGGGAACAATGAGCGTTGGTTTGCATCATAATACCCGCCACAAGAACATGTGAAGCGGCAGGAGGCAGGCCGAACACATGGCTACATGAAGCATTCATGACGATGATGATGATGGTGATGGACAAAGTGGTGAATTGTCAGCTGGTGTATGTCACCGAAGAAATATCCAGAAATAATTCATGTAGCAAATGAAAACAATACTATAGGTATTTATTCCCTTTAATACACATTTTAAAAAAGCTGGATTTTTCCGGTAGTGAGTTCTGGGGTCCATATAATAATATTAATGTCGAATTTCATACTTAGATTTTAAATGATCATGGTACAAGATGATTAGATTTTGGGAGTAATTAATTTTAACCCTGGCCAGTCACATATTTCACAGTTACATAAACGTCACACTGTGGTCCGGGAACCCCTAAAAAAAGAAAAGCTACTTTCCTATTACCGGATGTAATTTTTCTAGGGACTTTACCTTTGGAATATTTGTTTCGGTGTATAGAAAGACAATAAACACCTAATAACCTTTTTGAACCATATATTTTATTCAAAACACTGCATTTTCTAACACTTTTTTTTTATTTTGGACTAAGAGAAACAACACATAGGGATTTTACATTGAAATTCTTAATTGTATGTCACGGGTCTGCGTTTCAAACAATCATGTCAATATTATACTGATAATAAAGCTCTAGTGATTATTTCCGGGAATAATCATTGTAGTTTTTTGTTTTTGCTGACAAGTGTCAGTTGTCAGATAGATTTAGTATTGTGCCTGATGATGAAATAAAAAATAATCTAATTAAATATAACTCGCGAGTTCGATAAATTAGAAAATAATTCTTCAGTATCTTTCTCACTCTCTTGTTACATTATTACTGTATACTACTATATTTCAGTGCATTTTCAAATTGTTTAGGAGGGAAGCTATGTGTTTTCCACATCAGATTTTTAAAAATGTAATTGTAGAAATTTACAATATTTGAAACATTTTGCAAAAAATAATTAATTTTTTTGCAAGTAATATAAATGACCAATTCGTCATTTTCGTACCAGTTGCCTCCACGTATCTCCTCCGCCAAGAAACAATTCGCATGGAGTCACGTCAGTCCCTCAATACCTCCCAACGGAGCCTTCGCCCCTCGCCCTGCCCCCTCTCAGTGCCCGCGTGAGTTGAAGCGGCGGAAGAAGCAATCATTCTTACGCTGCGAGCTGTCATTTGTCCCGACCAATGGGAGTCGCGGGCCGGAGTCCCGGAGTCTGGAGAGCCGGAGCCCTCCGGCGCTTTGCGATCGCGAGGGGCGAAGCACCCCTGACAAGAAGTGGAGTTCCGTGACTCGAAGTTGAGACGAGTGAGACGTCCCGATCAAACGGACATTTTGTGAGATGTCAACGGAATTTTTATAGGGAGGCATAACATTAAATAGTAGATAACATTAATTGTAAACTAGTAAAGACAATTAAATGCAGTTTGAAAATTTGATTTCCTCATAGATTTCTGCATTACATCATATAATTTTCCAATGTATTTAATAGAAAATTAATGCCAGAAAAACAACCTAACAAAATATCCTCCATAAATTTGTTATCAACTTTGTGTGGCTTTAACTCAAAACCCAAAAAAGATATTTAAATTCAGTTTGAAAATTTGATTTTTTCATAGATTTCTGTATAATATCATATACTTTAAAATGTATTTTACCTATTAATGCCCAGCGTATGATAGATCATACGAAAAAATGTCGCAATTTAACATTATGTTTCTGCCAGGCTTATAGCAATTCAAATTGGATAAACTATGGCAGGTTATTCATGTGATATTGCTGTGTATATTTAAATATAAAATATTTTATACATAATTATATTAACAAGTTACCAACATACATAAATATGAAATCAATATTTCAAGAAAATAGTTCTGGGAATTAATGGGTTAAGCAAAATTGATGTCAGTAAGAAGTATTTAAAAATCAACTTAAAAAAAATTGCTCTATAAATTTTATATCAACTTTGTACGACTGTAACTAAAAAATTAAAAAAGATAATTAGATGCAGTGAAAAACATTGATTTCCCCATAGATTTCTGTATAATACCACATAATTTTAATATATATTTAAGCAAAATTGATGGCTGTTAGGCGTATTTGAAAATCAACTCAAAAAAATTGGCAACATAATTTTTTTGTCATCTTTGTGTGGATGTAACTCATAAACTAAATAAGCTATTTAAATGCAGTTTAAAAATTTGGATTCCCCAGAGTTTTCTGAATAAAACACAATATTTGTTTAATATATTTTGTTGAACCATATTCATTTCATACAATAATTTGGGAAAAATGGCCGAACAATTAACAATATTTCAATTTCAATTGCCTATAACTCAGCAGCTGTTGCAGATAATTGAATTCTGTTTGAAAATTTGAATTTCCTGTAGTATTATTAACATATACTGAGATAATTAGTTTGTTCCAATGAATGTAACATTTTTTGGAAACATGTAACTGAAATATGGGCGTCATTTTGGATGTCAAAAAATTTTTTGTCTCAGAAATTTCTTAAATTCTAAATATAATATCTTCATACTATAAGAGCCCCAAAACTTGAAACCGCACTTCTGTATCTCTTTTAGTTTCTGAGAAATCGCAATTCAAATATTGGTCAAAATTGACCATAAATTGATCTGTAACTCGAAAAATAAAAAAGTTACAAAACTGCGGTGTTCACCATTCGATTCTACGGAAAAAGTTACGTAAGTATGCAAATTTTCATAATTTTTCCTTGACGGAGAATAGTTTTAGAGCAAAAAGTCTGAATATGGCCGAAAATCGCCAAAACGTCAAGGGGTTAGTATTGAAAAACGACGATTTTCGACCAAAATTTTTTTGATGTTTTATATATGTTATCCCCCTATTTTGGGACTAAAAATTACGAAAAAAGCGTCCAAAGTTGCATCCGGAGCTTAGACTTTGAGAAATACGTGTTTTAAGGTTTTTGGATTTTTTCGTCGATTCATACAATCAACTTCAACTTTGAAACTATTAAAGATAATTTAATTCTGTGAACACCACTGTATTTAACATGATTTACTTAGTATGTAAGAATATATTTATTAAATTTGAAGTAATAACAAAATATTTTAGGTAAAATTTAGAAAAATTTCAAAACTTGAAAATTGACGATTTTTGCATACCTGTAACTATGAAACTAATAAAGATAAATAAATTCTGACAAGACGAATGAATTCAGTGTACTTTTCTTAATTAATATGAGTAAAATTATTTTAATAGAACAACAATTACATATTTTATAGACAGTGGTATGGAAAGGTGCAAAAATGAAGAAATTCTTGGAGATTTCTGTCTTTCACAAATATTGTGAACACTAAGTGAACTGAAACTGAAATTTAGGGTGCACCAACAAATTTGGTGATCTTTATTTAATATATAGTGCAATTTTCATTTACTTTGTGTACAATAAAAAATTTTTATAAGACTAATTATTTGATATATCGGGTAATCAATTTTTCAAATAAAATTTATTTTATATATCATTGTTTATCTACTGACTATAAACAGTTGCATTCAAATTTATATACAATACATTGCAGACACGGTGTAATAAAGAATGGTACAACCAGACAGTATAGCAGGAGATGAAGGAATAAATAAAATAAGCATTCAAAACGTTGAGCAACAACACCTCAAGTAGAACTGTAGAAATAAATAGGCACAGTAAGAAATTTAAAAATAAATGGCTATGAAGAAAAGAAGATCTTGAAAACTTTTATCCCAAAAGAATAACGAACAATCTTGAATCCTTGAATCAGAAGACAATAATAATCGTTTATCCCACTCCTCTCAATAAATGCTCTATTAATATGGCGATTTTTAACAAGAAAAATAATAAATAAAAGTCACTATTGAGTAATTTTCTATTTATAACAATAATAATAACGCACAACACCTTGGTAAATAATTCGATTGGAATTATAATTTAAAAAATTTAAAGCATATGCCAAAGTCAAATAATATTTCTATGTATTTATTTAGAGATGTTTGATAAAACGTTATACTTCACACGTGGGCAAAGTTGAGTTACCCACTCGATAAAATTATCACACTCAACCTTCGCCTTCGTGTGCCAAAATTTCTCTCGTGGGTAATTCCCAAATAAAAGTAAATAACTATTACATTTAAATATACAGAGCAATATCGAATGAATAACCTGGCATAATTTATCCAGTTTGAAATACTATAACCTGTTATGTTAAAGTGAAACATATTTACGTATGATCTATCACACGCTGGGCATTAATGGGTAAATTTACTAATTCTAATTCGTCTTGGGTATGTGGTGAAAAGGGTGAAAAGGATGTATGGATGAAGACAGTAGCTTCCTGTTGGATTATAAAAAATTAAATTTCTATTTAGTTCGAGGATTTTCTCATCTGTGATCTCGGGGAAAAAGCACATGTAGCCGAGGACAGAAAGCATCTGGCGTAATTGTAAAAACAGTGGTTTCCTAAAAGCCAAGTCCGTCCGGCTAATGGCGCTGCGCCCGCGTGCGTCGCGACGCCATGGGCGGCGTGCGGGGGGCAACTCCCCGGCTACACTGCTACAGACCCGGTCCAAGTTTGTAATTGCTAGAGATGATGTTTAATGACTTTTTAATGGACGCTCGACAGCGCCTCTATCAGCTGCCTCAGAAACTGGAACGAGAACGAGTTTTTAGAGCGTCTCTCTCACTTTTGCCGAGGCCGGGCGCGCATACAACGAGAAATGCGATTGCGTGCTTCTAACCCGCCGGTAATCATGTTTAATCATTCGCTACGACGACAGATTTCACTCAGATTCTTTGTTTAAATTATGAGCCGTAAATGACACCTCTTTCAACTATCACCAGCTATTCAACACTTCACCACCGTTCAAACTAAAGCACACCCATTCAACAGTAAAATCTGTTTCAATTTATCCCTGTTACCTTTGGAGATAGCAAGGATGTGGAAATTACCAATTTCCTATACGGGTTTGCTCTTTTTCTTAAATCATTTTTTTAAAGTTATATAGAAAATAAAGTTGTCAATTTTGTGTAGCAGATAATCTTTGAAAGAACACAGTTGGAAGAATACTGCCAAGAAACATCTTAGTACCTTTTGCTCCACATTTTAGATTACAACATATTTATTTGTTGAATAGTGTGAAGAATATTTTCCCAAATGTTACATTGGACAGACTAGCAGAACGATAACAACAAGAATTACAGAACACAAACGGGTGAATCGTTTTAACCATCCAGTGATATCTACTTTGGCTAGTCATGCCATTCGATCGAAGATACAAAATTATACATAGATAACATCACGCTATATCCCAAATAATGTGGTAGCACAAATCCAGAAACACAATCAACCAACACTCAAACTCCTCAAAATATTCCACCACTTTTGCTCCGTCCACATTCATAGTACGATTCATACATGCTCGTCTACTTTTCACACTCCAAACCATTCGTTTACGCAACGACTCACTCCCACTTTCTTATCAATATTCTTTTTAATTTTATACTCACCATACACCAATGTATTCCGGGCACATCTCATATACCTACATACTCCTCTCGTTCATGCTTTTTCATCCACACCCAACATTAGTTTCACCAACCTTTCATTCGACATTCGCTCAAGATATTCAAACCACCTAAACTCCAACTTTCTTAACAACGTTCTTATCAATCTTTACTCACCATACACCAATGTATTTCGGACACTCTCAAATATCTTATTTCAGCAGTTATACGTCGTTCATGCTTCTTCATCCACACCCAACATTCGGAACCATACATCAATGTATGCACTAACATACCCATTATAAACACTCAATCGAGCATCTCTAGGTACATTCACGTTTCGAGCAAATGTACCCAAAGCACCCAATACCTTGCACTCTGTAAACATCTGCCTTTCAATCTTCCGGTCAATACGTCCATCCTTCGAAAACGTGCTACCCAAATATACAAATTCATTCACTTGTTCCAGTCTCACACGATTCACTGAAACGTTACACTCAGTCACTAAATCATTCTTCTCAAACACCAACACTTTACATTTATCGACATCCAATAACAGATTTAAACCTTTCCCTACTTCATTCTACCTCGAAAACGTACTACCCAAATATACAAATTATAGCAAGATAAAAATGTGTCTATATAAATCTATAGGTATAAGAATACGCATTGTTTGAACCAAAAATCATTTATAATTTATTTTATAAATATATGAATTCATCATTTCTTTATTAACAGATTTACAAATAATTGCGGTAGGTACTTAATGTAATCAAATTAAGTATGATCATTTATCGAAACAGACCTACCAAATAATAATTTCCCAACTTAAATATCCTGTGTTAAGCAGAAGCAACTATAAATAAAAGTAAATAAAAACCCATGAGTGAGCTCACTCGTCGTGCGATGGTTTCTCCAGGCGTAGGGTTCGCGGAAGTAAGAGAATGATAAAAGAGCGAAGGTAGGATGGCGAGAAAGCCAACAGGAAATGGAGACTGATTGTGTGCGCCACGTTTCCGGTCGCAATCATCTCAGAATCGCGCTTCAACACTGCAGGGCTATAGAGCGTACAGGAGCCACCACCCCGTTGGATGTATCACCAGACAGACAAATCAAAAATCGCTGCAAATGTGTTCGATCACACTTCACACCTTCAAACAAACGCCAGCGAGAATTGTTGATGGAAATTGGAAAATGAAAACGCGAAACAACACACTTCAAGTTTGTTGCTGTTGAATTGGCGCCTCCACCATTTAGTTTTCTTTATATGACGCTCCAGTAATTGTTATTTATGCATCAAGGCATTGATTTAACAAATCATATGAGTAATAAAAAGGAACTTCAACTGTAATTACACAAGAGATTTCTATTTTGCAGGATAAATTTCTGTTTGTTACGATACCTTGTTACCTAGCAATTTGACAAGGTTGAGTTGTCAAATTGAAATTTCACTGAAGAAAATAAAATGCTCGAGTGTTATTCGGCGAGATAATTTAACGACATTATTTATGAAAAGGTTTATTTAAAAGTGCAATTGGTGAAAATACAATTATTATTACCATATTTTTGACATATTATGCAAATGACATTAATGTAGTTAGTATTTTGATCTGGTTACTAGGAGAAAGGTAAATAACGTTTTATCACTTGCAAAAAGTTACCTTCCTATTTTTCCGCTGTCAAAAGGATAAAATTGTTTTTTTTTCTTTATGGCTTACTTTATATTGGAGTTAAATTATCATTTAATTTTTTTCTACGACCATTTAGAAATCTGCTCATTGTATGCTTGTTGTTGCTAGGGAAATGAGGTACATTGTAAGCATCGTGCGAAATGAATTTGTTTTGTAAGTATTTCAATACAGGTCATTTCATGAACACGGAATAAATTTATTTTTAAAATATAAATTCATTAGAAAATAATATTGTAGTCGTAGAAAAAGTATAATGTACAACTCGCATGGAATGTCCATTTCATACTCGTATGATTTGCAGAATTCGCCTTCGGCTCATACTACAATCTTTCATACTCATATGAAATGAGTACCATTCCATGCTTGTTGTACAATCCCTATAGTAATATGTCAATTCCAAACCTTTTAGAGGTTGGGAAATACTCCTTACTAATATGATAACCTCTTGGGTGAGAAATGACAGATTTATCTCATGAGAGGGAAGTGTTTATATAGAATTGCCTAGCAACACAGTTATATATCTCTGAAACATTATGATTACAATAAAACTTCAATAATTACAGTTCTAATGTAATGCTATATTATTAGGATCTACATTGAAAATTCAATTCAAGTTCAATATTTATTGAAATTTTCCGCCTCTAAGAATTTGCTACCCTTGACTGTTGTCCACGTTGTAAAAGACTCGTGATAGTATAAAACTGGCCAAGTAATTTGATCAGAGAGTCATCTTTCGTAAAGGATAATTTAGGGATTTCTTCAACAAGTTGTTTGATGGGTACTTAGGGCCTTAAACAGTAGTAATTATTATTTAAATTGTTGAGGTTTCCTGCGTAAATACATTTAGTTTAAGAGCGGACGAAGGGGAGGGACAGGGCGAGGTTAATTCTATTTTGAACACTCTTTCAGTTTGAAATAATTTATTTACGAGAATGCTGATTGCGTAACCGAATATTATCTTAAGGTCGCCGTTAGCCCATTGAGCGCAGACCGCCGAATTAAATCACGTATTATTATCACACATGCAAATGCGGTCTTTTTTCGGGGATGTAATTTATTTTTAATGAATTACAAAACGAAATTAAGCCGAGGGAGACGGAGAGCGAAGCCTCTCTGAAAAGTTTACGTATTCTGACGCACGCGAACTGTATGTTTTTACGTTAACAAAAACGCAAATAACTAAAGCTTTTTCCCAACGCGAAACGGGCGAGCTTTTATTAGCGAGCATCACGTATGCACGGAGCTTTTTACCTCGGTAATTGGCCACCGGGCTTTAAGCTTTTAAGTTACATAAAGCAGGAACGCTACCTTTATGCATTTTTAAAAAGGTTTCCCAAAAAAAAAATACTGCTCGCTCTCGTAATGCGTGATTCGTGTGTATCGTGGAAGCAGGTATACCAACCTGGCGGTGCAGGAGGCGGGGGCACATGTGCGGGGGTGGTTCACGGTTCACACGACCACAATGGCGGCCACGAAAGTGCCTTTTATTTACGGTCTAACGACGTTCCTTCTCGGCTTTTATTGCGTCAATATGAAAATGTATCTACTAATATACAATATATTGATGCCTAAGAGACTTGTTTGATATTTGCGTAAATTAAATTTGTCCATTTTTACCGCTATATTCAAAATTTAATACTGAAACGCACATATAATCTCATGTTATTTTACATATTTTTACTTTCTTATACAAAGTATAAAGGAAGTATTGGAATCATGAAAAAGTCGCTGATGAGATCTTTGCAGAAATACATATTTTGACATCCACTGAATCCTTTAAGACCAATTTCGCAATGATGTCCGTGTGTGAGGATGGATGGATGTCCGTGTGCGCAATATCTCATGAACGAGACAAGATATGTAAACGAAACTTGGAATTTATAAGTTTTATGAAAACTTGAAGAGCTGAGTTGATTTGAATTAAATTGAAAAACAAAAACAGAAAGTTTACTGGCTACATAAAACAAAAAATTCTATTTTTTTTCATTTAGGAGCTTAGTTATTAAGACTAAAAAGGTTTATTTTATTTTTCGCTTTTCAGTTTCTTTTTCGTTGGTTAAATTTTTTGTTAAAAACTTTTTTAATAAAAGATTTGTTCAGAAATTTATGTTAGAACAAATATAAAGTATGATTCAATAAAATAAGTAAATATTATTGAGTTTTCTCATCGAAATGATTTTCTTTCCGATTTGCTTTGCGCGGCAAATAAATCCATCACCCGCCGTATTCATTTGAATACAGTTAGTTAGTGGAGGGTGTTCCTAACAGCCTCCACGTGCACCCAAGTGAAGACACGTGCCGTCCACGTGTCCCACCCCCTGAAATACACTGTCAAAATATTTACCAGAAGAAAATTATAGCGTTTATTCATCGGAAGTCAAAGTGCCAATTATCAAATCAACACAGACAATACACCAGGGTGACTGTTGTCACATAAGGGTAATAATTTGTATTGTTCCTTACAAATTGACAAAAAGGTTTTATTTTTGGTTTTTTATTGCTAATTGTGGCTTGCTTCAAGTGGGTTTCACCGACGCTTATTGTTACTTTTTGCTTTATTGTTTCCGTGTGAAATATTCAATGCAAAAAAACGTTATTAGGAAATTTTAGTATTTCTTTAAACATATTTAAAAATATGAATGTATCTAGAGATGCTCGATTGAGTGTTTATAATGATGTGTTAGTGTCAATATAGATGTATGGTTCCGAATGTTGGGTATGGAAGAAGAAGCATAACAAAAAAAAAATTTGTAAATTTTGGTATTTCTTTAAACACATTTAAAAATAGTAGGTATATTATTATATGAGGGATTATGATAGTCATTATTCACGAAGATGTGTTTTGCAAATCATCCAAGTGAATAATGACCATAATCCCGAATAGAATACTATACTTTTTCTACTCCTGTAAATTCGGAAATCACTTGTGAACATGATCGAAGTTCGTTGAAAACACACGTTGAAAAACACCAACATAAAAATACATAATGTTAACTGACTACACTGCCAACTGTCAAACGATCGTTGCTTGGTGATACACATCACGTTTTAAAATAACCGTGAATTATGGATTTCTGGCTCTATAATTGGTCGAGAAGAGTGAATTATGGGTACTATAATTTATCGAAAAAATTAAAATAATGGGGATATATTTATACAGGAGTAGAAAAAATTAATTTATCTAAAGATTCTCAATGGAGTGTTAATAATTGTGTGTTATTGCTTACATTGATGTATGGTTCCGAATGTTGGGTGTGAATATAGGTTCGCTTTACTTCACTGAGTGGGATATAACGTGATGTTATGTATATATGTATGTATGTACATTTAAAAATGAACGGAAAAAGGGAGTTCCAGAAATAATATCTGTTAGTAATTTATTGTAAACAAAGTTGATGCTTCCGCTATATTTGTATTTAGTAACATATTAAAGATTATTCTGCTTTACGGGAAAGTAAAATAAAAGTGGTTCAAATAAAAGGTTTGAATTAAATTCTATTCAAAGCTGTCAAACATTTTTTTATTAATTGCAGTATCTTTGTAATATTTATGGAGAAAGTATTTTTGTAAAGTATTTTTCGCTGTGTAGGTGTTTATAGGTGGTGTAAAATTTGTAAAAATCTGTTATGAATAATGTAACATGAATTCTAGTTCCTTAAATGACAAATATAGTCAAGTCGAATGTAACATGAAGACAGTTGAACGAAATCCGTCTAGGATCGAAACTGAATTTCATTGAAACACAAACATATAGCACAAGAATACACAATACTTTTAAACGAAAAAATGAAACAGGTTCTCAGTCAAAACGTAAAAATCGAACTCATAGCCTTAGGCTGACGAGACCACCATTTTGAACGATTCGCCCTGCGATTGGGGTTGCCATGGCAAGGCTTTATCCCGCCAGCCAATCCCCAGTAGGGGTTGCGCGGACGACGCCGCTCGTTGGCTGGGAGAGACGACCCTCGACTTGGTGGCAGAACCGACGCATTGTTCAGCAGAGAGCAGGATGGAATACAGGGGATGGAATGAGATGGACGAAGCAGAGTGCGTCGGATAGTTTGTTGGGATTCCACATCCCAGATAACAGAACAACACTATCACGACTTAATGACGTTATAGTCACTTGTCGTTTGGCTAAGGCATAAGCTAGTCAGATCCAAATACGGGATCGTGTACACTCGGTTGCTCCAAATTTTAATTGAATCAGTCACAGATATTAACAATATCACACGCACGCCCGGCCGCCGATCCTAAAGATGAAGAATTAGGAACTGAACGACTGTAATGACACCGTTGCGTAGTTAGGAGTTCTGTTTGTTGTTGGTCGGTGTGAGTTAGTGAGAGTGTCCCCGTCGGCAGCACGTTGGATTTCAAGGGCGTCTCGTCGTGCCTGGGGGCTGTCGGCGGCTCCCCGGCTGGCGAGGACGTGCCGCAGCAGTTCAACATCTTCCCGGCCATCTTCAGCCGCCAGCTCAACTTCAGCAACTCGTGCCCGCAGAACAAGATGATGGACGAGCTGCGGCCCAACCTGGTGGGCGTCGGCAACCTGCTGGGGGTGTCGGGCCTGCTGGACGAGCACCACCTGCACCCCATGTCGGGGGGTGGCGCGGGCACCGCCACGGCGGATAAGAACTCTGCGGGGAGGAAGTGTAACACCAGCAGCTCCTCGGCGGAGGACTTCAGCGCGTTGTACAGTGGGCTGCCGCACTCGCATGCCGACGGCGGGCATCATCCGCATACGCCCGCGCATACACCACCCGCCGCTGCGGCTACCGCTGCCAGGGCCATCCCCGATCACACAGGTAACAAACACATTATTTGCGTATTTCATCATCGTTTACAATGCCCCAACTATCATAAATTCTATAAAACCTTTGTCTTTGCTTGCCGTAGACAGTATCATTATTTATGGTGCCTACAGAACTGTCATCCCTATGTGGTAACGCGGTTTCATTTCCGTCAAATCCTAGAGGATACTCAACATCTTCCTATCTTTTGTGTTACCAGTAGTAAATCTTCTTCTACTTTCTTTAGCCACCTTGCTTCATCTACTTATTTCGTCTGGTCCCAATTCCTCTACTGATCTAATTGCATCCTAAGCCATCTCACTCTCTGTTGCTTGATCTATTTCACTGGCATTAACAACTCTCAATTAAAACAAAAATTATTGACAGGATTATTGATAGACCTACTAAGCTTAAATAGTACTGTACTCAAAAGCGGTAAAGATTTTTCAATTGAATTTATTCGACTGAAATATCAAACAATTCTTTCATACCATTTTCATAAATTATTATTTTGAATTCCAATATTTGTATAACAAATTATACCACAGGTTTTAGCAACTATATAAGATGCAATATTTACTTATCAATCATTAATGTATTACTATAGATACCAACTATAAACATTACCATACTGTTTCAGATAATTCAATATAGGTTTTTTATGTTAAATGATCTTGTCTCATAATTTACTGATATATAAACTTATATTGGGGCAAATAGCTCCAGCATCAAACTGTGAATTATAAGATCCTCGGTTTCGAAAACAAATTCCGAAAATTTCAACCACATAAAATTGCTCCTGTTTCTCTTCCACTACTAAGCTTTGGAAGCCGATTTGACGGCGAATAACGGGCAAAAATATATCATAATTATATTGAACAGAGTTTCACACCTACAAATGTGTAAATGGCGTGATGATATATTTATTTATGCTCATTTCTTAAATTACCAAATTAATTAATTGTACCAAATTACCGTACGAATTGTTTCTTCATTTGTAAACATTTCTAAATTATGATGACAACTTCATTTAACAAGAACAACAAATATTGCATTTTATCTGGAACAATACGGTAATAAATAGCAGTTATCGCTATCCATAGTAGTCACTGAAGTATAATAATACTGGAACGCTCACTGACGTTAAAATGCGAGCTGAAAGACAGCTAGTTGAAGGCTTTCTGTCTTTGTTGTGCAATGTTTTACATAGCAACCATTCTACAAACAAGTGTTAGGCAAAGAAGACTGGCCCACAACATATATCTGTCTCAAGCTCGTTTTCCGTTTTCGGAAAAGACTAAAAATGCGCGTTCCAGTATTATAATATTTCAGTGATAGTATTAATGAGAGAAAACTAATGTTACATCTTAGCTGAAACTCACGATTTCATCAGATATATTAGTACACAAAATGAAGATGTTATTAATTCAGTATTCCATCTTATACGTCTGTGGTTCAGTAAAATAGAAGCAATTGCACAAAATCCTAACAAAACATTTGCTGCAGGTTACTCATTGTTCTAACAATATGAGCCCAGAATCATATCATCTGGCCCAGTTAAAATCATACAAAGGGAAATTGGTTAATTCACCATATTTATATCAGTAATAAATAGATTATTTGAAGGTCTCTCAGGGATTTTGGCATATCTTAGTACTTAAATAAGAGTATAAGAATAATATTACCTACTATCTTAATTTGAAACATTTTTGTGTATTTTGTTGTAATCGGATTCAAAAACAGTGTTCGCCAATACCTTTGAGCAATGCTATACAAATAAAATGAATACTCGTACAATTTTTCTTTTGTAAGATCAGAACAAAGTTTTTTGAAAGTTATTCTAAATGTGCTATTATTATCTATGGCAACAACACCACCAAGCATCTCCTCTGTTCCGTTTGCTCTTCCCCAAACCCTTGCAAGGCCCCCTTGTTAGTAGGTGTCACATTAGTACCTCATATTCCAGCTCGGGCCTTGCATCTCTCTGCACTACTTAAACAGTAATGAAGTGTCAATTTACTGCACTCGACAGCGGGAATCAGATGCAGCATATGCGCTATGCTCCGCACGCAGGGCGTCCTAGACTCGCTAGGGGTACACAAAGGGCGCTATGGGGCCACTAGTTAACACCCAATTTGACATATTGTGTTCGAGGGACACATGTGCGGTGGTGAGCCCACCACTGTGACGGGATTAGGATTACGGATGTGCTTTATATGTTTAAACATGAATTTATCATCCCTTAATCACCGACAAATTACACACTATGCGGAAAGAAGTACCGTAGAATTTACCGAACTATTCGGAAAGCCAAGAATATATAAAAATGACATAACAATTCAGAAAGAAGACCAGGGGCTCTGGGTACATTTTCACGAAACGTCAATGTGTCTAGAGGTGTTTATATTGATGTTGGGTGTGGATGAAGAAGCAAGAATGACGTAAAACAGCTGTAGAAATGAGGTATTTGAAAAGAGAGTTATCGTCTTCGGAAACCAGGAGATTGAAAGGCGGGTGTCTGCAGGATGCAAGCTATTGGGTGTTCTGGGTACATTCGCACGAAACGTAAATATATCTAGAGATGGTCAATTGAGTGTTTATAATGGTGTGTTAGTGCCTACATTCGTCTATTGTTCTCAAGTTGGGTGTGGATGAAGAAGCATGAACGACGTAGAACTGCTGTGGAAATAAGATATTTGAGAGGAGAGTGATCGTGTTCGGAATACATTGGTGTATGGTGAGTGTGAAATTGAGAAAAATGTAAAGAAAGTGGGAGTGAGTCAATTGAGGTGGTTTGAACATCTTGAGCGAATGTCGAATGAAATAGAAATTATTAAAAAAGGTATGAATTTGTATATTTGGGTTATATGTTGATGGAAGTATTGACCGGAAGATTAAAAGACGGGTGTCTGCAGGGTGCAAGGTATTGGTTGCTCTGGATACATATGTTCGAAACATGAATGTATCTAGAGATGTTCGATTGAGTGTTTATAATTGTGTGTTAGTGCATACATTGATGTATGTTTCTGAATGTTGGGTGTGGATGAAGAAGAGGAATGACGTATAACTGCTGTGGAAATGAGGTATATAAGAGGAGAGTGATCGTGTTCGGAATACATTGGTGTATGGTGAGTGTGGGATTGAGAAAAATGTTGTTAAGTAGGAGTTGAGGTGGTTTGGATATCTTGAGCGAATGTCAAATGACAGGTTTGAGAAATTAATATATGCGGGTGAACGATTGTGTGGGTGTTCGAGAAATAAGTGGTTGGGAATGATTAGTGGTTTATGGAGTGAATGAATGATTTCAGACGAATATGTATGAATGTGGACGAGGCGAAAGTGGTGTGTTAGGATAGAAATATTTAGAGGAGATTGATTGTTGGTTCGTGTTATCCCAATGAGTGGAATATAGCTTGATGTTATATATGTATGTTTAAAAAAGCTTGATAATTTTGGTAAATTCTAAGTAACTTTTTTTTTCATGTACTGATAGCTGTCTTTTAAAGATTCCATTGAGTAAATAACAAACTAAATTAAAATATTGATAAAAAAAGTGTGAAATTAATTTCTAATTGGTTTATCTTCAAAAAGAAAATTAATTTTCTATGTAAAACACATAGAAACATGAGAGACTTCAACAAATATACATACATGAAATACATGTTCATATATATGTAATGTACATGCCGTATAAAATTCATTTGATCCAAATACCTATGTGTGCTTTAATTAGGAGTATATTTCGATCATGATATAAATTTTAACATACAAATATATTTGAAACTAATCATAATTCTATCAAGTGGTATCGTTAAAATATTAACGCAATAATGGAGTTTGTAATATTCGTCAAATTATTGGATATAAATGAGCAATATGCTTTCTTTTTGATAGAAAAACTATTTATGGGGAGAGGAAACAAATGTATACATTATATTGGATAAATGAATTCACTTACTGGTAATATTTTTTTATATTAAATTGGTATTTAATGAACACGGATATATTATATAAAATAGAACACTAATAATACTAAACATATCAATAAGCTGAACACACTAATATATCTGTTTAATTCTTTAGTTCAAGATTAAAGCTAGAATAAATATTGATATTATAAAAATATTCAAAGAAGATTTTCCGTAAAAAAATATTCAACATATCTTTCGATTAACTTTACCTGTTTTAGTTGCTAAAAAAAAGAAGTAAACAAAATAAAAATGATCAGTTTAAAATATATGAACAAGAGCTGATAAAAAGACAGAATATTTGAATGCAGCAAGAATTTGCGATAGGATAAATACAAATGACTAATTTGTTAGTATATTAAAGGACCCACGAATATAAATAAATAATTAAATTACACCCACAATGTTTTCCAAAGTTTCCAGTCTGGATTAAGCACAGGAAAACATTTAATACAAGTATAAAACTCAAAAACGAATTAGAGTTTTAAACAATTAAAGAAATACATTAATTGCGGTTCGTCATCAGTGACAGACAGTCTCCGTTTTATGTTTTGCGCCGCGTTTCGCGTTTCGACGCCGTGTCGCAACCACAGGCGTCGGCGACGGCGACGTCGACGTCGACGACACCGTCATGAATATGTAATGTCTCACTGGGCGCTGATGAAGATAAAAGCTACATTTTAAATTACGGCTCAGCGCTGCAATTACCGTATTCTTTATGACACGGGCTTATTAACTATTTGTGCCTGTTAAAATGAACCGCGGTTGTCAAGAATAACACGGTTATGCGATACTATGGTATGGGAATAGTATTCTCTGATGGTATGGTTAACTGTGGCAAATTTTTGTTAAAAGGAATATCAAGCTTGATGCAAAAAATATAGACTTTTACTAATTTATATACGAGCCCAGAATCATATCATTTGGGCCAGTTTAAATCATACAAAGGAAAACTGTTTGATTCGCCATATTATGTTTATATTTATTAGATCTTTTTGAACAATTCTTTAACAATAAGTGGTAAATTTATTCAAAGGCCTATCAGAATTTTTGGGCTCATCTTAGTAAATAAAAAAAATAAAATAAATTTCATTGCAATCAAAAAGATATATTGCCTACAATCTTTATTTGTTGTCATCAGATTTAAAAACATTTTTCGTGGTACAAGCCAATGGCTTTGGGCCAAATGAAATCATTATGTAAATAAAGATTGAGTAAAGTAATTGTAAGATAATATTGTGCTGTTTTACTAGGGCATATTGTAAACAATTTATTTATTTTAAGAATCGTCAAAAGAGAGCCTAAGTGGATGTCAACTCTATGAGAATTTCCGAGCAAGATTTACTTTTCAAAAAGGTATGCATGCTTTTATCCTAATTCACCCTAAACGACTAATATTTCCTATTCTACCTGAATAGAACAGCAAAGAAAAAAATTAAAGAAGTTCAATCTAATCTATTCAAAAGATTATTTTTTGACATTTCCTAAAATCGTTGAAATATGTTACTGTTTGTCATGTATCTGCATTTTAACCAATTCTATCATTATTATAATGAGAATAAAGCTCTAGAAATTATTCCCGACAATAATCTCTATATCTTTTGTTTTTCTGGACAAATGTCAGTTAGTTAGGATTGCATAATTTTGTTTTGAATTTGTGGAAAAAAAATAATTATATATAATACCATTAGTGTTTGTTACACGTTATCTCGACAATTTTTGTTTCTGTATCACGAATGGATATTACCCTTGATTTTAAATTACACGAGTGACATTTTCAAGCGTAATAACCATGAGTGATGCAGTGCCAAAAATTGTCTACATAACTTGTAACACGAATGGTATTCGGAGAACAATTCAACGAGTCAAAATGTATTATTTCTTTAAATTGAGTTGCAAATAGATTCACTTCCACAGCAACAATGTAACAATTCAATAGTTTAAAATTGTCGATGGGATCACTAGTGAAAATTGTGGAAAAGAATGTCGATGAGATCAGTATAATTCTTTTCAATTAAAAATTATAAATCCTCAAAACCTATTGGACCATTTTTGATAGATACCATATGAGTTGAATTGTCTAATAAATATAATACGTGCGTTCAATAAATTAGAAAACAATTATCTCAAACTCATTGCCATTTAGCAATAGACACTCAATCCCTACGGGCTTTCGTGACTGAAGTTTCCAAAATATCTGTCAAATAATTTCTAATATTCTTACTATCTTGTTATATTATTACTGTTTATTTATCTTTAATTTATTTACTATGAATTCTTTGAGCTTTTTCAATAATCATACATATTGAGAAAAAATCTAGGATACTTAGTTCAAAACCATTGTTAATCTTGGAATACTACACTGGGGATCTAAGAAACCCCGCGATTTTCATTTAATTTTCCAATTCGCATAACTTCGATGCTACCTCATTGTTACCTCAGTTTCTATAATCCTAAACAAATATTCAATTCAAAATCCCTGTGTTCATTCTCAATAATCAAAAATAAAATAGTTTTGGCTAAATGCTGTGTCTTAAATAAAATAATTGGTTCAGAAAGGTTATTAACTGTTTAATGTCTTTCTATAAACCTAAACAAATATTTCATAGAAAAAATTCCTAGAAAATTTACATCCTGTTATGGTTATGTAGTTTTTCTTTTCTTAGGGCTTCCCAAACCCCAGTGTTTGTGAGTTAAAAATATTGTTTTGTGTATGAATATAATGAAAGCTGTCAAAATATCCATATTTTTTATACTGAAATATAAAGGAAATTACGTCCCGAATTTCGGCTATCTTTTCTATTTCAATATTTAATTAATGTATGATACAGAGTTTAAAAAATGTTGAAAATATATTTTCCATGCAAAAAATATAGAGTACTAATGACAAATGGTAATGGTAAACGTGAATGTTAGTGCCGGCACGAGCCATGATGTGTCACACAGAGACCTGCATTCATGAGTAACAGGCAAACACCTCGGCTCTCACTAAACTTTATTGAATTCATTACTGTTTATTAATGCAGTTAGTAGCAACCTAATTACAATTACTGACACTCGCGGCGCTACGGACGCTGTTGGCGCCACAAAGAATCTCTGAATACAATCTTATTACATTCCCGCATTGCCACCGCCTCCGCCACCGCCCCCGCCGCCGCATTCCAACTCTAAATGTTTGTTAGCGGCCTTTATGCCCACATTAAAATGTTAGCCACGGTTTCTTTCTCTTCGAGCTCGCGTCCGACGCCCGACGCCGTCGCGACGCGACTCAAACTCAATTTATTCAATTTTCACTTTTTCATTCACGATCTGTTACGTTTAATTTCACTTACCTTCCATTACCCACTATCATTCCTCACAATTCGCAATTAGAATTATTAATATTATTTTTAATTTATACAACAATGGCACATAATTGCGGATTACATTTTTTCTCAGACTCATTTCATTTGAGAGTTGATTAATTTTCAATTTGTTTTTATTGCACACTGCTATCTTTTTCTTTTACGATTTTAGAATAATTATTTACATTTTAAGTTCGGTAAATGAGCTTTTAAGGTTCGAATAAAATTTTCAATTTCGAAATGAGTCTTGATAATAAACAGGTCGTCTTGATCGTAATTAACCCTTTAGGTCCTAGTGGTTCCACCGTGGAACCACATAGAAATTAAATTCTTTTTGGCGTACTAGTTAGCGAGCGTTGGAACCACCGATCCTATTAAGACTTGTAGTGGCTGGGTATGACCAGAAAAAATTTCGTCTTTATAAATTAAATTTTTGCGCATTTTTGTCATTATGTGTCTGTAGTTCAGCGAGGGTAGTGTGCTCTTTTGTTATTGCATTTCTTATTATTCAACATAATCATACAATTGGCATTGTAAGACATGTCAGGTGGGATTGTCTTACCAATACGAAGAACTGTTTTGAAGACTTCCATAAAATATAAGTATATTTAAGTACTAGTGGTACCTTTTGTATGTTTGAGGTAAAATATTTTTTTTTTCACAATAATTGTCATTTTAATAGTTTGTCTAATAACGAAACAATTGATAAAAATATATTTTTCAAAAAAAAATTTAATCCGGACTTAAAGGGTTAAAAAAAAAATAATAGCAACCAATTTTGTTTTGTTAATATTTAAAAAAATATTTTTCTGATATGAATACGAAAATTGTATATTGTACAGCAAACATAAAATGCCCTTTTCAATCGACTTATTATACTTTTTCTACGACCACGATATTATTTCCTAATAAATTTATAATTTAATAATTAAGATATCTTCAATTCACTACTTCAGTATTACAATGAATATCCTAGTAATTAGCTACAAAATAAAAATTAAACAATATTATTTTTCATAAATGTCAAGTTTCCAAATTTTATGAAATCAAAATGGAAAGTGATAACGAAGAACTACTTAATTTTACATTCCCAGATATTATTGAAGCTGCGAAAGTAACGTCTATAAATTAATTACCGGAAATTTCTTTGACTGTTAGGTATGAATTCATACCTCACGTTGTTATAGATATGAAAATGTGTGTATAATATAATGTACGAGTTCTATGTATATGTAGCAATAACAAACATACAATAAGCAAATCATAGCAAAGTCATAGAAAAACGATACTGTACCGCAAAAAATACAATACTGTAAAGTCCCATTTACCGGATTGGAATCAGTTCAGTAAACATGTAAAAGTGATAAAGTATGAAATAATAATATATTATTATATGAGGAATAATGACCATAATCCCGAATATAATACTATACTTTATACTTTTCTATTCCTGTAAATTCGCTAATCACTTTTGAAAATGGTCGAAATTTATTAAAAAACGTTCACATAAAATTGACTACATGTCAACTGTCAGACGGCCGTTGCTTGGTGATCCACATCACGTCTTTAAAATAACCGTGTATTGTAGATTTCTGGCTCTGTGATTGGTCGGGAAGAGTGAATTATGGATACTATAATTCACCGAAAAAAAAAAATGAAATATTGGGAATATTTATACAGGAGAAGAAAAACAAATATGTATTACATTAATATTAAAGATTTTGGCTGGTACCACAAGCTTTGTTTCGGGGTGTTTTAAGAAAAGTGTTTTAGCCTCGGTTTTAGCGCTGTACAACGTTCTAAAATTATTTTATAAAAAAATATTTCAAATAAAAGTGGTAGATAATATATTTCTCTGTAACTTCTATTCAAAGAATTTTTCAATAAAATAATTTTAGAACAGTGTACAGCACTAAGACAACACTTTTCTTAAAACACCCAAAACCATGCTCGTGGTTCTATAGCATATGACAATAATTTTTGTATATTTTTGAAAGAAATCGACCGTGTTGAAACATCTTTAAAAACTCTTAAAAGTATATTCTAAAATAATTTATGAACGAGGCACTTACTGTTAAAATTTTTATTATTAGTATAAATTAAAATAATTAATTATAAATATATCAGCAGTTTATTGAACATAAAGACCCAGTTAGGAAATTGTTGACTTAAAAATGTTTAGAATTAGTATAATACAATAGGTAATTGAATCATTCAACTGACTTTTAAATCTGGCAAAGAACAAACAATCGTAATCAAAACGAAAACAATTCCATTGTTTTATTTTAGTACAAGTCTATGAAGACTGCGCTATATTTAATAATTGTTTTATTATTTATTGACATAGGTAAAAATATTTTGAAATTCGTGTTAGTTGAGGGTGGATTGTATAATTAGTGTTTTGTGTTAGCGGAAGGAGCGTTCAAGAAACTGAAGCCAGAACCAGTGAGCGGCGGCGGCAGTGGAGCCGGCGCGCTGTCCGGGGGCGGCGTCTCACCCGGAGGGCCCCAGCATGCGGGGCACACCCCCACAACCGCCTCCTGCCCCACGCCGGCTCGACGACGACATCGGACAACCTTTACTCAGGTAGGCTAATTATAATTTATAATTTTTTAACAATTAATAAAACATTAGTAATGCAATTTGAAAGGTAGTTGTCTATAGGGTGCAACCACTGAAATATAATAATACTGGAACGCTAACTGACCTTGAAAATGCGTGCCGAAACAGACAGCTACACTGATAAAAAGGTTTTCTTGAAATAAACCTCTTAATTGAAACCTTTTGTAGGTTTAATAAATATTCTTGCATGAAAATTAATTTAGTTTTGAAGTAACATATCGACTCATTGTGGGGACGAAGTAGTTTGAATAGGAGTAATTCAAAATGATACCGTTTTAAATAAAAACGTTTTGTTTAAAGTTAAAACGAATTCCTTTTCATTATTTTTAAAAACAAAATTTTAAATATGTAAATTTTCTTTCAATGCAGAAAAAAGAGGATAAATAAAATTTATATTCCAAATTATTATTATTTTTAAATTGAACCTAATACTTTTATAAGAAATAAAATTTTCTTCAAATAATGCATACAAAATGAAAACTGAAAATTTCCTTGAAACAAGAAGTTATTTTTCGCCCGTGGTGCGTTCAACGTTTAATGACCGAACGATATATTATTTTATTTTTTATCGATATTTATCCTGTCATTGTATTTTATAAAAGAGATTAATCTATTTGCTTGCAAACACTAGGTAACGCAATATTCTTATTTTTTTACAATTTCTATCTGCCATTAAAAGACAGTGTTTGTTTCAATCTGCCTATAGAAGTCAAAGTTGTGTATTATGTATTCAATAGCAACAACTTCAAATTTATAACGCCCTAGGGCATTATCTGGTATATAACTGCCCAGCTAGCCGGGCAGTTATGATAAGAATAACGTTACGGTCGGACATTAACAGTTTTAATATACTTGAAATTGTCTTTGCTATCTGGAAAATAAGTAACAGTAAACTGATAAAAATGTTTTCTTGGAACAAAAAGATTCCTCTTAAATGAAGAAAAAAATTATTTGAATAGTGCCAATCCGATTTCCGTTTTCAATGAAAACTTTTGTAGGTTTGTTAAATAATCTGGTATGAAAATTTATTTTGTTTGGAAAGAACATATCAAAGTATTCATCTGAGTTTGAATAGGAGTAGTTTTAATTCAAAATGATATCGTTTGAAATAAAAACGTTTCGTTTAAAATTAAAACGACTTCTTTTCCTTTATTTTTAAAAACAAAATTTAAAATACATTAATTTTCTTTCAATGCAGGAAAAAGAAAATAAATAAGATTTATATTTAAAATTTATATATTTTTTAATTAATACTAATAATTTTGTAAGAAATTAAATTTTCTTCAACGAATGCATACAAAAGGAAAACTGGAAATTATCTTGAAACAAGAAGTTATTTTTATGAGTGTAAAATTACATAGGACGAACTATTATGATGAATGTAGAATTTATCACAAATGAAGAATACAGGATACATGGTGTATGATTGTAAGAATGTGTTGGTTTCAGGAACAACTAGCGGAACTGGAAGCAGCGTTCGCAAAGTCACACTACCCAGACATCTACTGCAGGGAAGAGCTAGCGCGAACCACAAAACTAAACGAAGCAAGAATACAGGTCAGTGGTCAGAGCTTGCTAGACATTTATCAAATTGTACAGTCCACACCGTAGACACGTCAAAGTAACGTGTAACGTTTGTGTGTCGAATATACGTCAGTTGGTCTTTGAGCGCGGCGGGCGAAATGCAGTTTAAACCCTCGTAGAAATATTATTTGATAAAAAAAGATCAAGTTTGAAGGAAATGAAACAAATCGATTGTAAAATTGAATTGTGCTCGTTCACAATGAGCCAACCATGGCAACGAGGTAGTGGCCGCATTAATGAGAACCGCAGAGTTGGAACTCGATCAAAGGTGGCCTGCGACGCCAGGCGTTGCGACGCTGCGACGACGCGCTGCCGTCGACGTATCATAGGTAATCTCATGAGCAAGGGAAGAACTCTGCTGCCGACCCAAACCTCATTATCCTACTTCGCTTTATGTAATAAAATAATGTTATCCTACGGAACGTTATCATATTTCGAGATTTCGAACTTATTCCACGAGTTAAAAGAGAATCTGAATTAGTTTTCACTCGCCGTTAGCCCCACAATCTGACACCCGCCACTGACTGCTACTCAATCGAATTACTCGATCAAAATTACTGCAGTTTCACGAATATTTACTTTTTATTAACACTCAATTTTTTAATTAATTTAATTACTTTTCGTGACCCGTCCGGGGCCTTTTAAACAGCAATACTTTTATTACATTGTAGTTACATTAAAACAATAATGAGGTTATTATAAAACCCACTTAAAGCACATGTAGGTATATAATATATTTTTTCTACTCTTGTGTAAATATATTCCCATTAATTAATTTTTTTTTTCGATGAATTATGATTCATAATTCACCCTTCTCGACCAATCACAGAGCCAGAAATCCATAATTCACTGTTATTTTAAAGACGTGATGTGGATCACCAAGCAACGGCCGTCTGACAGTTGACATGTAGTCAGTTGTCATTGAGTATTTTTATGTTGACGTTTTTCAACGTGTGTTTTCAACGAATTTCGATCATTTTCAATAGTTATTTCCGAATTTACAGGTATAGAAAAAGTGTAGTATTATATTCGGGATTATGGTCATTATTCACTGGGATGATTTGCGTAACGAGCCGTAGGCTTATTCGTGAATAAGGACTATCATAATCCCTCTTATAATTATATAATATTTTTCTACTCCTGTATAAATATATCACAATTATTTAAATTCTTTCGATTAAAAACTGTGAATTATGGATTATTCTCAGCCAATTACAAAACCAGAAATCAATTATTCCCGTTTATTTTAAAGCCATGATGTGGTTCACTTTTCATACGGCTGTCTGACAGTTGACAGTGTAGTCAGTTATTATTGTGTATTTTTATGTTGTCCTTTTTCAACCGATTTCGATCATTTTGAATAGTGCTAAACGTTTTTTCCGAATTTACAGAAGTAGAAAAAGTACAGTATTGTATTCAGGATTATGGTCAATATTCACTTCAATAATCATAATCCCCTATATGTATAATAATATACTATTATTTAAATACAACCTTTTCAATTATTGAACATAATTCTTTGTCAGGAAAATAAATGACTAAAATTAAGTAAATAAGTAACTAAATAAGTAAATAACACAACATTATTATTATTATTATTATTGACATGCACACGTTATTCATTTGTTTTCTGATTAGAAACGTTGTACTTAAATAAAATATTTAACAAAACTTAATCCAAAAATGTTTTATAATTTTAGAGTTTTTTCAACTTCTGTAGAAGTATTTTTATTGAAACTATTTCCCTGTATAGTACCGTTTAGAAATTGTTTATGCGGGAGGTTGTGTATTAGCCACATTATATTTTAGTATACAAAATTCATACATAATTATCGATTTTTGCATAAACGTACAGACAAAATAATTTGGGGAATATTAGGTGAAAATTGGTGGAGGCGCCAATGTATACAAAATAGTTTTTATAAATTACGGTAACCGACAAAAAATACTACCCCTGAGGGTAATGTGTAGTTGAATCTACATACCGCAGATCTTACGAATTAAGGTAACCATCCGTCAATAAAAACTACCCCTGAGGATATAAAACCAACTGTTAAAAGAGTATTGAAGTTTTAGTATTTCTGTTACAGTAACAAATATAAAATTATTTCCTACCTTGATGGTGTATTTGACTTCTTTTTCGTGCGGTGTTCGATCCAGGATCTGCAACAAAAATAAAATAAAATTAGTTGAGTACACTCTCATTTTTAGGGGACGTTATTTTACGGCTAGTATAAATTGTAACATAGTCACTTTCGAATGAGTGATTTTTAACGAGCTAATAAAACATTCACATAATTGGGATGTATAAATATTAATGCAAATTAATATTAAGCTCTAATATTAATGAGATTTTGCGGTGCAAACAAAATGTCCATGTCGACATGAAAGCAACATTTATTTTCGTTCCTTAGCCATGAATATGATTCCTTAATTATGCAGGATGTAATGCAAAGTGTCTTCAGAAAATTATTTAATATTTCATCAAAATCCCTAATGCACATTCACCGAGCAACGAAACTGGGATTCCTTTAATGCTGGGTAATTAAAAAACAATTACGTCCGGCATGTTTTCATCAGGGGTGGTTTTTGTTCTTACTCTGCCTGTTAATTATTTATCGGTACATGAAAAATTAAAAAGTGCTTCCGTGCTCGGTTTTTGGATGCTTTAAGAGGTGTTGTTCTAAATAGTTATTTATGATATAAATGTTAAAAGTTACATTTTATGAGCAAGTGGGGAAGTTTGTGAAACGAGGCGATTTTTCCATGATTCCAATACTTATACTTTGTATAAGAAAGTAAAAATTCTTCGAATAGAAATGAAATAGTGAGAAATATATTTTATTTTAAATATATTTTAATTTTTATGCTACTATAATAATTTTATCCATTATTATTAAGTAAAGTACGCTGAATCCAACGGTCTGCTCAGAATTTATTTATCTCTTTTTGTTTCGTAACTACAGGTATTTAAAAATGGAGTATTTTTTGAATCTTCCATTTTTTCGAAAAATATCTGCAAAATTTTTATTATCGCTTAATAAATTAAATAAAATAAAAATTTGAATATATAGCAAGTAATTGCTGTTGAATCTAGTGGTGGCCATAGAATTTGATTATCTCTTTTAGTTTAAAAGTTGCAATTTATTGTATGGATCGGCGCAAAAACCAAAAAATCTAAAATCGTCCATATTTCAAAAAATGAGCTCCGGACGCAAGTTTAAACGCTTTTTTCGTAATTTCCGAGTCCAAAATAGGGGGATAACATGTATAAAACCCCAATATTTTTTTGGTCGAAAATCTTCAATTTTTTAATACTAACCCCTTGACGTTTTAGCGATTTTCGGCCATTTCTAGACTTTTTGCTCTAAATCTTTTGTTCGTGCAGTAAAAGTTATGAAAATTTGCATACTTATATAACTTTTTCCGTAGAATCGAATGGTGTACACCGCAGTTTTGTAACTTTTTTATTTTTCGAGTTACTGGACAATTTATGGTCAATTTTGACCAATTTTAGAATGACGATTTCTCGGGAACTATAATAGATACGGAAGTGCGGTTTGAAGTTTTGGAGGTCTCATAATGTGTAGATATTATATTTAATATTTGAGAAATTTCTGAAAGAAAAAATTTTTTGACCCCCAAATTGACGCTCATTTTTCGGTCATTCGTTTCTAATAAAATTATTCTTTAAAAAGAACAGTCTAATTATTTGTATGAATGCTAAAAGGACTACTGGGAACTCAAATTTTTGTACAGAATAAAATTATTTCTTTGATTTGACGAGTTACAGGCAATGTAAGAACTGTACTACCATTTTTCAGACATTTATGTGTAAAATTGACATTTTTCTATGGAATACATTAAATTTTATTCAGTTTCATTCAGAAATCTTTAGGGAATCTATACATGTTTAGTACATTTAATTACCTTTTTTAGTTTTTGAGGTAGAGTCACACAAAGTTAGCAACAAATTTTATGGAGCAAGTTTGATTGATTTTCACATGAATATGTTTATTCAACACCTCTCAATAAATGCTCTATAACTATGGCGATTTTAAACAAGGAAATAACAGATTATCCACTAGTGGGTATAATTTTGAGGAAAGTCACTAGTGAGTATTTTTTATTTATAACAATAATAATAACACACAACACCTTGGTAACTACTTCGATTGACATTTTAATTTAAAAATTTAAAGCATAATATGTCACTGTCAAATAATATTTCTTTAATAATTTTTTCATTTATTAAGAGGTGTTGGATAAAACATTATACTTCACTCGTGGACAAAGTGAAATTACCCACTCGACAAAATTATCGCACTCAGTCTTCGGCTTCGCGTGCTAAAATTTCTCTCGTGGGTAATTCCTCACTTTGCCCACTTGTAAAGTAAATAACTAATCCACTTTAATTCGTAAAATTTTTTTAATAATAGTATATTAATAATAATCCTTATTCACCACCGTAGGCAAATCATCCAAGGGAATAATGACCATCCCGAATTTAATAATATACTTTTTCTACTCCTGTAAATTCGGAAATCACTTTTGAAAATGATCAAAATTCGTTGAAAAACTTCAACATAAAAATACACAATGACAACTGACTACATGTCAACTGTCAGACGGCCGTTGCTTGGTGATCAATATCACGTCTTTAAAATAACCCTGAATTACGGATTTATGGCTCTGTGATTCGTCGAGAAGAGTGAATTATAAATCATAATTCACTGTCTGGAATTATGGATAGTATAATTCATCGAAAAATTTAAATAATGGGGATTTATTTATATAGGAGTAGAAAAACTATTTTATATGGAAACACAAATATAAACATGTAGAAAACATTTTGAGAGTCAGAATTGATTGTAAGTTCTTTTTTCTATTTTAAATAGTTCTAAATAATTATTGTAGTAGTATAATGTAGACATAGATGGTTGTGATCTGTGAAAACTGATAATATGACTCGTAATCTTGGGCATTGTGATGATAACAGATCATTCCATATAGAAAAGTAGTAAAAAAATACAGGAGTAGAAAATAGTATATTGTAAAACGAGCATGGAATGGTACTCGTTTCCTACGAGTATGAAATGGACATTCCATGCGAGTTGTACACTATACTTTTTCTACGACCACGATATTATTTTCTAATTCATTTAATATTAATAAAAAATTGTCTCGCTTTCATCATTCCAATATTTGACAATTATAAATAAGTATCCTAGCAATGGCACCTGTACTTAAATGAACTGATCTGTATTGAAATACTCACAAAACAAATTTCGCACGATACTTACAATATACCTCATATCCCTAGCAACAACAAACATACAATGAGCAGATTTTTCAGTGGTCGTAGAAAAAGTATTTTTAGAACATTGTACAGCGGTAAAACATTTCTCTTACTGCTCGTGGTACCAACCAATATTTTAGGGATGGTCTTTCGACGGCTAACAGTAAATCTGATCGCAAATGAAAATCATTTAAACAAATAATTAAGTGAAACATTTCGTTGTTCATGAGTCACGATCACGTTCTGTTCACCCGGGGTGAATCTCTCGCGAATCGTGGTGCATCTACATCCACGTGAGTCAGCCTCGCTGCTGTGACAGTTGTCCGCCGCCAGGGCTCCACCCCCGACCGAGAGACAGGGGAGAGCCTAACGAACACCTAATTCAATCAAAGACTCTGCCGAAGTGAATCCAGCAAGAGCTACGTAGTGTGCAACCCCCCGTGCTGATGCTGGCCGGAGCCCCGGAATCGGTACCATGAGTCGAGCGAATCATTGGGAGTTTGTTGGCGGGTGCCTTTCAAATATGACGGGGGTGTATTGTTAAATTATACAGTAATAATAATTATTGGTATTGGAATAATGTAAAATATTTTCTTTCTACTTTGTACAGCTGTAACTTATATACTAATAAAGATAATTTAATGTAGATTAAAAATTTAGATTCCTCAAAGATTTCTGAAAAAACAGCATATTTTAAATAGATATTTGTTTAAATAGGCACCAAAATACCAGATTTACAGCAGAGGCTGCCGTTTCATTGACGAGGCGAAGTCGAGGCAATGAATGCTGTCGACATAATTTATTTCCCGATTTAGAATTAATATTAATTTAATGATAATTTGTAATACATATTTTAAAGGATATCGCTGTTAAATTACGTTGCCATGCGTTTGTAGAACGGTTGCTATATATTTGTTGACGGTTACTAAGCATTTGTTGAGCGGTTGCTATGTAAAATATCACCTTTAATGTCAATCGGCAAAAATAGTTATTTACTTTACAAGTGGGCAGAGTAAGGAGAAATTTTAGCTCACGAAGCCGAAGGCTGAGTGCGATAATTTTATCGAGTGGGTAATTCCACTTTGCTCACGTGTGAAGTATAACGTTTTAACCAACACCTCTTAATAAATGAAAAATTTATTATAGAAATATTATTTGACAGTGACATATGCTTCAAATTTTTAAATTTAAATGTCAATCGAAGTAGTTACCAAGGTGTTGTGTGTTATTATTATTGTTATAAATAAAAAAATACTCACTAGTGACTTTCCTCAAAATTAAACCCACTAGTGGGTAATGTGTTACTTTCCTTGTTTAAAATCGCCATAGTTATAGAGCTTTTATTGAGAGGTGTTGAATAAACATATTTATGTGAAAATTATGACTATCAGATCAATTGAAAAACCAAGTCAATAAAAATTGCTCCATAAAATTTGTTGCTAACTTTGTGTGGCTCTAACTCAAAAACTAAAAAAGGTAATTAAATGTACTATACATGTATAGATTCCCTAAAGATTTCTGAATGAAACTGAATAAAATTTAATGTATTCCATATAAAAATATCAATTTTACACATAAATGTCTAAAAAATGGTCGAACAGTTCTTTGAAAATAATAATTTACAAACTTCAATTGCCTGTAACTCGTCAAATCAAAGAGATAATTTTATTCTGTACAAAAATTTGAGTTTCCAGTAGCCTTTTTAGCATCCATACACATAATTAGACTGTTGTTTTGAAAGATTAATTTTATTAGAAGCGTATGACCGAAAAATGAGCGTCAATTTGGGGGTCAAAATTTTTTTTCTTTCAGAAATTTCTCAAATATTAAATATAATATCGACACACTATGAAACCTCCAAAACTTCAAACCGCACTTTCGTATCTATTATAGTTCGCGAGAAATCTTCATTCAAAAATTGGTCAAAATAGACCATAAATTGTCCAGTAACTCGAAAAAGAAAAAAGTTACAAAACTGCGGTGTACACCATTCGATTCCACGGAAAAAGTTACATAAGTATGCAAATTTTCATAATTTTTACTGCACGAACAAATGACTTAGAGCAAAAAGTCTAAAAATGGCCGAAAATCGCCAAAACGCCAAGGGGTTAGTATTAAAAAATTGAAGATTTTCGACCAAAAAAAATTAGGGTTTTATACATGTTATCCCCCTATTTTGAACCCGGAAATTACGAAAAAAGCGTTTAAACTTGCGTCCGGAGCTCATTTTTTGAAATATGGACGATTTTAGATTTTTGGGTATTTGCGCCGATCCACACAATAAATTGCAACTTTTAAACTAAAAGAGATAATCAAATTCTATGGCCACCACTAGATTCAGCAGCAATTACTTGCTATATATTCAAATTTTGATTAATTATTAAGCGATAATAAAAATTTTACAGAAGTTTTTCGAAAAAATGGAAGAAACAAAAAATTGCCCATTTTTAAATACCTGTACTTACGAAACAAAAAGAGATAAATAAATTCAGAGTAGACCGTTCGATTTAGCGTACTTTGCTTAATAATAATGGAGAAAATTATTATAATAGCATAAAAATTAAAAACATTATGGGCAGATGTCAAACAAGGTGCAAAAAGGAAGAAAATTTTTGCTTTCACAAACGTTTTTTAACCTTGTGCTCCGATATACTAAACAAAACGCAAAATATATACCATTCCTAATTATAAATTAATGTAGAATTACTCTATAGTTAATTATGGTGCAATAAATCATTAAAAAAAAGTTTGGATATTCGTCAGTGTAAGTTAGAAATAATGATGTTTCCAGTTAAAATAATATAAACAAATAAATAAAGTAAACATTTTTGAGTGAGTGTGTAATTTTTGGTGGTGCGACTGTACTGCACCCAAGGAGGGGTGGCACTCCGGTGCTCCGGAGCTCCGGGTAAGATGTGCGTGCGTCCTTCGTCCCGCCCCCGATCCCATCAAATGGATCCGTAATGACATTACCGCCCCCAAACAACGCCCGCTAGCACGGGGGCCGCGACGCACGGGGGATGATGATGTCGACGGCGCGTTTAAGGGCGGACTAATGCATATTTTGTGACCTTATACACAGCCTGTTTTGTTTATCTCCGGTCTTAATATAAGTGTTCTCGTTCGCCGCTGTCGTACAGCTCAACGTCTCGGTCGCGGGTTTTATCAGAGAAAATACAAATTATCTTCCAGTACAACGCAGGAGATGCAACATTATTATGGAAGATATTTCGTTCGCCCTATTTTATTATACATTTATAACATGCCTACAATAACAAAGACACCTTAATTTGACACAGTAATAACAATAATGATCCTTGTATGTGTTCCTACCTCCTAAAAAACATGCTATAATCAAATGTACAAGTTTATATTAATATGTCATCTCTTAAGAGGAATCTCTTACTAATCCGATTCAAAAACAGACATACGTTACGCCAATCGTCAATACGACTTAAGGGGTTATGGGTAATAGTAGAAGATAGTAGCACGATTCGCCACTGTGCAACCAACAAAATTACGAAAACAGATTTTCACAATTTATCAAAATAAATATTTAAAAATTAATTTTATCTACGACCGTTGTTAAAAGTGGTTCTTTTAACGGTTGCCTAACAAGTTAAAAGTGTCACTTTTTAACACTAGTGTTAAAAGTAACATTGCAACGTGTTAAAAGTGATTTCATTGTTACTTTTAACATATCTTTGCTAAGGATTTGTATGAATAAATAAACAAACATAACCCTACCTGTCAAAATATCATTCTACATTTTTTAGAATACACTAATACACTAGGAAGATCGTAGATAAAATTTTGTATGATATGCGTTTTCTTCTATACTTCCCCACTTACTCATAAAATGTCACTTTTAACACTTATATCATAAATAACTATTTTGTAAATACTTATATACCTACTTAAAATTTCAATAGTTAAAAATGTATCTCGTCACGTAAATGGTTGGAAATTATGTTTTTCATCCATGTAATGAATTATTAGTCATTGAATTCAGAATAATGTTAACGATTTTTGTACACAAAGTATATAATAAAAGAATGAAATATATTATATATTATAAATTAAATATCAATGTGAGTAAGAGATTTTATTAAAATCTTTCATATATTTCTTAGAAATGTAAAGTACGAATAGCGTATTTTAACAAAGTGGCCAGATATTCCTCTTAAGTAAATGATAATTCTTCGAAAGATATTTAGGTGATTTATCGTCTTAATGGGATTGCAATACTTTTTTTCGTAAATCTGCACCTAACGCTCTTTCACGGACCATAATGAAATTTTTTTTCAACCATATTATTTATAATGTTGAATGTGTAATAAATAAGAACAATATTCATTTAATTGGTGTCTAATGGGCTAATAAATTAGATCTGTTTCAATGTAAATACGAATATATTTGATTATTTGACGTGCGATAATTATTTCTGAACCACGCATAAAATATTGTAAAAATTCAAAATTTCTCAATAAATAATATATTTCGATTTAGTAAAGTCTGACAATACTGTAATAAATTAGACGAATATAGCGACAATAGCAGTGTAAAAATAATTAATTATATTCCATTATTGTAAATTTTTCAGGTGGTACATAAATTTGGGGTTGGGTTCGTCTGATACTATTAATTTGGTTATTTTATAGTCACACCTGGTATAACAATAAAATTATTGCCATTTTGAGTGTTGTTTAGTCCAAATTATGAACGCAAAATGATTCTAATTTAAAAACTGTGCCTGCTACTAAAATCAGATTAAAGTTTTACAGTCCAAAATACCGCTTCAAATTTAAGCGTCGTTTAAAACATTGGTTGCAAAATCAGTTTAAATTTGGTAAACTGTACCAATGAAAGCAATTATATATGGACAGTCTAATTTAAAAAAATTAAATTTAGTTGACAAAATGATATCCGACGTTAAATAATAAAATTATTTTATGCTGTTCCACAGGTTTGGTTTCAAAATCGACGCGCTAAATACCGCAAACAAGAAAAACAACTTCAGAAAGCTTTGGCGCCGTCGGTGCTACCCGGATGTAACGGCGCCATGATGCGGAACATCTATCCTGGTGCTTCCCGGGGGTACCAACCGTACCCACACCCCAACGCCATCAACAGATACCCCCAGGTAAAAAGAAGCAGAACACAACTTATACACTTTTACCAAAAATACACCCTTATGGGGTAACGCCGTTTCTTATAAAGCTCTCTCGATTCTTTTGTTGGAGGGGATCAATCTTTGTTTCTTTTCCTTTAAATCCTTGCAGTTATATTCCCATATTTTATTTTACTTTATCAGTTTTTAATTCCTACTGCTTTTAAATCTTCTTCTATTTCTTGCCTCGTCTTCTACTACTGATTTAATTGCATCCTTTTCTTCTGATCCGTATAGTATATCTCCGAAATAGATTTAATAATAAAATAAAAATATTTTAATAGTTCTATGATATTATTACAGTCATCTAACTTTCTGTTTCTTGATCTTCTTCACTATATCTTCTCTTTTCAACTTGTTCTATTTCATAGTTCATTCTTATTCTACATTCATTTTCTGATATATTTATTGGTCCCAATATTGGTCTTATTATTTTTCGTTTCCGAATTATATATAGTTTTAAATTCCTGCTTTCTATTCTTCATCCTCTTGGTTTTCTTTCTTTACTTATTTAATTGCGTTATTTTTTTCTGCTCTCATATATGTCCAAGCCATCTGATTCTCTGTTGCTTGATATTTTTCACTAAGTCTCTTTCTTCCAACTCTTGTTTTATTTCATAGTTCATCCTGATTCTATATTCATTTCCTGATTTTTTTATTGGTCCTAATACTGTTTCCGAAAATATATCTCTATGGGGTAACGCCGCTTCTTATAAAGGTCTCTAAATCCTTTTATTACAATGGATTAATGTCCATTTCTTTTCCTTTAAATCCTTGTAGTTATCATCCTATGTTTTATTTTACTTTTCCAGTTTTAAATTTTCTTCTACTTCCTTTAGCCATCTGAGTCTGCATCGTATTCTTCTACTATTGATTTAATTGCATCCTTTTCTTCTACTCCCATATTTGTTCAAGTCATCTTGACTCTCTGTTTCATGATCTTTTTCAATATGTCTTTTCCTTCCATCTCTTGTTCTATTTCGAAGTTCATTCGTATTCTATAAATTTTTTTTGATAACTTTATTTGCCCTAATATTGTTCTTATTATCCTTCATTTTTTCTTGTGGCTGTCATAGAATCAACAGGGTACACTGTTATTAATTTTATAATCGTTCGGTAAATTCTCATTTTTGTATCTTTAGTTCTATTTGTTGCTGTTATCATTTCTTTGATTTCTGCTCCTCTTTCTCCTGTGTTTACAAGCATAATACCCATCCGTGTTCTATTTAATTCTTCATTTACAAATGTAAATAGTCGGCAACAGTCCTAATAAGTGATGATTTGATCAGCATCTGATTTCGGTTAGCGCATTATGTACAAATTGGCGGGTTTATGAATGGTTAGCGTGAGCGTCCCGTGCATTCGATATCAAAATCGCGTGTATCTCTGATTACTCACTTGCAGCTTAACGCAATTAGCAGAGGTCAAACAGGTTGAGGTGATTAGTTTACGTGTGACACCGCATTTCCTTGCGGCGGCGAGGCGGGCGCCGAGGCGGCGAGGCGACGGAACGAGGCCGGGTGGCGTCGCTACGGCGCCCGTCGTTCACCAACCGACGCTCGCCAGATATTCAGACATTCAGACATTACTTATTGAACATCAGCCTGATCAAGTATTCCGGTTACTGTTACTGTATTCATTATATTCAAATATTATATTTGTTATCTGCTCTTCGATTCATCCATCAGAATACATAATTAGATTAATAAAATACGTTTTTCGCTCAAAAACTCAAGCCATAATAAACTTGGTTTTAGCTAGATATGCCACTATAACTAATTACATTTTCCTGTTCCATTATCTTCCATTAAAATGCAGTTCACCCCGTATATTTTTTTATTTCAATAAAAGCTTCAATAAACAACTAAAATATACATAAATAATATCAAACTATATCCCAAACAGTGGGGTAGCACCACAAATCTACTGAATGGCTCAATAGCTGGTACCGTAAGTTCGATTTTTGGGTGTTTTAAGAAAAGTGTTTTAGCTCTGATTCTCAAATAATTTTATAAAAATATGCTTCGAACAGATGATACAAAGAAATATATTATCTACCATTTTTATTTAAAATATTTATAAAATAATTTTAGAACATTGTACAGCGCTAAAACAGAGGCTAAAACACTTGTCTTAAAACACCCAAAAACAGAGCTCACGGTATCAGCCATTGATTTTGAAATAAAATATAAAATTTAAATAATACATTATTAGAAATGAGTTCAATAAACTATTAGGTATGTGAATTTAAAAGAATTTTTACATTGTTAAATATTATTTTCTCACGACTGGAGTAGAAAATTGATTTTTGCACTGGCATCTGTTATCATAAATTTGATGTTTTCTGAGGGATTGTATGTACTTTGTCGCAAGTTTCCAATAGAAACGAGCACTAAAAAATTTTTTTTTCTTACTGAAATTAGATCTATGTTTTTTCTTTTACAATCATTCGAGCGCAAAATATTAATATCGCTCTCATCGCAATTGACAAAACATAACTTTGCGCTTTAAATATACAAATAACTATTATAACTTTTGGACAAGCCAGTGTAGTGTATTTTTACATAGCAACAAAATGTTAAAACAAAGACGGGTGTCCTTACAACATATATCTGTCTCAGGCTCGTTTTTCGCTATCATAAAGCCTACAAGTTAGTGTTCCAGTATTACTATATTTCAGTAGGTAGCATGAATCCTGAAACAAAATCAATCTCTTCCAAATATTCCACCACTTTCGCCTCGTCCATATTTATCATACCCAACCACTTATTCCTCGAACGCTCATTCACCATCAATCGCCCACACATTTTAGTTTCACCCACCTTTCATTCGATATCCGCTCAACAACATCCTTCTCAATCTCACACTCACCGTACAGCAACGTATTCCGGATCCTTTCACGGACAAAAATTACGGTACATCTTACTCCCAAGAATATGTAAAATAATATGATGATCTTTGCAATCTAAACCTGTATCCTGTCCAAAACATTTGAGAGTTGTCCAATAATAATAGGTGGTAATGTATTTACGTCTGTGACAGCTGGACGGTGTGTTCCAGATGGGAACCAGTTCGTATACCAGCATGGGGCAACCATTTTCCATGTCCCATGGAGCCACCAACATGTCTGCCGTCACTGGCATGCGACAAGACACCATGGGTAAGAAAGACATAAACTATCTCTATTTTACACCTAAGACACTACCCCATCCTTCTTCTTAGGGTATCTGCTTTAAATTTTAACTCAACATTGGTAAAGTAATCAAAAAATACCTGATTATTCATACTAGGTGGTGAATTGAAAGATGCACCATAGGGTTTTTGAAATGTTCAGTTATTAACTTCCCTGATTATTTTGCATCAAAAAAGTTAAATAGTTTATTGTAGAGGAAGAATTTCTGCATTTTCTAATACAAATATTTATAATTTTACTCTAGCTAGAACCGGAAAAATGACGGAAATGTTTATTGGTAATTTTCTTAAAATAATTAGTGCCATGAAATAATAAAATAAATGTGATATAAGTATTCATTAACAGGCAGATTCACAGAAGGAATTAACGCTAACTCAATTTTTTCAACATCTGTAACTTTGAGTCTAAATTAATTAAATTAACAAAATATGTCAAATCTTATGCTAACCAATTTTAACTACAACCTTAATTAAAATAAATATGTTTTGAGAATGAAAAATGAAGTTACGACTAATAATAAAAATGGAGCGCTAATCCCTTTTGTGAATCTTCTTGTAAGAGTTTATGTCATTTAACATATTTTTGTCGAGCACTATTTTAACCATAAAACCATTTCGCTATGTCTAATATTTCTTCCCAGTTATACATTTTTAATCAAGAAATTTGAAATCAAGCACTGATGATAGCAGATGACAAATAAAACCAATAATTTTTAATTGGTACACTTGAAGATTCAAGAAAATTACCAATAAACATTTCCGTCATTTTTCCGGTTTCAGATTGAGTAAAATTAAAAATATTGGTATTTAGCAAATGCAGAAATTCTTCCTCTACAATAAACTTTTTAATTTTGTTGATGCATAATTATTAGGAAAGCCAATAATTGAACATTTCCAAAAATAGATTTGAAAACGCTATGGTGTGTCCTTCGATTCATTATTCTGTATAAGCCAAGGTGAAAACTATTTCAATAGTACTTTATTTAAAAATTTAATGAATATTCAATGCTAAAATTAGTCAAGTAAGCACAATCAATTGTTAACAATCGTATTAAATAAATCTAAGTCCTGCAGTACAAAAAATACCATGAAAATTTGAAAGCTCCATGAAGGAGAAATTCCAGAATATTTCAGTTGGGTATGTTTAAAAATACGTAACCGGTAACGGAGATTATATTGAAGGCGCGTTTCCAAATCATTGACCCACAACTTCTCCAAGATTACGGAGGGCGTCTTCGAAATCGTTTCATTTCCGGTACAAGATGAAATCCTACATGCCAAGATGTACAACGTTTACCGACGCTGACAGCGGTAAATTCCACACGGAATATTACCAGGCGGAGACCAAAACACGCCAGAAAATGTCTTAAACTTATTCAATTATTTAGGAAATTTATATATTAATCACGATTGATTAAGAGATTCTATTAATATTCTGCTTATTGCTCCTAGTCGTACATCTACTTGAACTTTAGTTTATTTGCAGATTAAAATTCATTCAATTCACAAGAACAATCTAAAGAAATTAAATAATCTCTTTATTGAATAGTCACTAATAACATTGGTTTAAGAGAAGTGTTTTAGCGCTGTACAATGTTCTAAAATCATTTTATAAAAAACTGCTTCGGATAAAAGTTACAGAGCAATATATTATCTACTACTTTCATTTGAAATATTTTTATTCAGTGCTTAAACCTCTTAAAACATTCAAAAACAAAACTCGCGATACCAGCTATTATTTATTTAAATCAATTTTGGAAATATTGTTCGATTTAATGTGAATGTGTGTTTCATTTCAGGGATGACGCCAGAAGACGAATGGTACAACAAGAGTCTGTCAGCTCTCCGGATGAACTCTTCGCACCATCCGAATCTCGCAGCACCTATGCTCCAGTATCAAACGTAATCCACGTCATACCTAGCAGAGTCTGATCAAGAGAGCCTCGACATACTCATCACGAAGGAGTAGAGGCCGATCAGGAAGCAGAACAACACCCGGTGAACACATCGTATGTGACAACGAGTCTGGGAACCGGACTTACAAATTTTAGTTCCTTTCTTCATCGGTACAGTGTACCAAAATTACCGGTAACCATTAGCAAAGTGACGGACTGTTAGTTGTTTATATTATATATTATAGATGTGTATTTTTCATGTAAATGTTTATTATTTATTTTATGTTGTTTGCAAGTCATTTAATCACTAATGAATGTATAATTATTAGAATAAATTAACGGATGAAGCTGCTTGGAAATGTAGCTTTTCATACTTGTTAAAATTAAGTAAAATAATTGTAAAAATGTATGGTTTGGCGTTTTCAAGCAGACTCATTGTAATTCATAACTCTCTATACATAAATGTGCCAAATTTTATTCGTTATAATAATGTGCGTATCTTGTAAACATTCAACCTACGTTTAAGTCATCAGTGTATAAGTTGTAAATAAATATTATTATCAATAAAATAAATTATAAACCATTCTCAAACACGCTTTAATTTCTACAATAAATCCTGTGTTCAAAGAGGTTCAAAGCAAGAATCCATATTGGAATTTAAATTTAAGCGCGCTGTGACAATTATTGTTGTAGCGTTGGTAGCACTGGTTGTCAAAACAGCAATGATGCCTCCGCCTTCGTAGCCGAGTTGAGGCAAAACAACATAACCAAAATACTGCAACAACTTTTTAGAAACTTTTACCTACTTATACTATAAATGTCTCCAATGAAAGTGCCTAATAATAACGGGGGTGGCGATGAGAGCGAAGGTGACGTGTCGGGTGTGGAATCGGATCATTCAGGCTCAAGTCATGATGGTGAAGGGGGACGTGACTCCAGCGAAGGAGACGAAGAGGCTGATTCTGATGATAGTTCAGAAATGGATGAAAGCGAGTGCGAGATGAGACGAAATGAATGTATGGAAATTCTTGCAGATCTAGAACGACAATCAAATGTGATCCGAGAACAACTGTACCGAGAAAAGGTAGCCCAAGTAGAGAACCAATTATCCGAAGTTAAAAGTGGCCGATCACAGGAATACCTTGGAAGGTTACAAACATTACAAGATAATATGAAAATCCGTACTGAAGTTGCTGGGATTTTACGAAACTATAGGCTATCTAACATTAGCAATAAATTTGATGCTGAAGAACAAGCATCTAAACAAAACTTTGAAGTAAGTATGCGTCATTTTATTCACTACTTTTATCATAATGTGCTTCTGTATTTTAGAGTGAAAAACAGCTAGCTTGGGACTGGCTACATAGCGAATTAATGGACAAAATACGCAGACTAGAAGAAGATCGTCAAAATGTAGAATTAAATTGGGGCGATGTTGGTGATTGGAGTTCAAGGTCCAGGTCGCGAAATAATGGCCCTAGGAGGAAAGCTGTCACTGTTTCTGGTCCGTATATTGTATATATGTTAAGTCAACAAGATATTTTAGAGGATTGGTCTCTCATACGTAAAGCACTTAAACGATCTCCGACTTAATAGACACTTCGTTGTTATGTTCAGATTAAGTATTGTAATAATAAATAGGTTATTTTCTATTAATAATAAGCCATTCAACCTGCTATATTTACATTTTTTATACCTTCATAATTTATTACCAGTAGAAATTAATTAATTCCTTACCTTTTCTGCTACGTAGACGTAGTTAGTTTGACAGGACACACACTACTAAATAATTTTCGGACACAAAATAACGCAAGGAAGCTCAACAGGTTTATACAATTCTCGAATTATTAACCAAGTTGCGTAACGGTCATTGCGCACTGCTACATTAATTAATTTATTAATAAATTATTTACATAATTAAATATGAGCCAGAATAACTGTTGTAAAATTTATTTATAGTATCAATACCATGATCCTTTATATAAACATAATATAGTTCAACAAATATCGAAATTACTTCATAAGAGAATGTACAACTGCTTTAGCATTTAATGCTTTTAAATCGGTGTAAGTCTGTCCCGTCCCCACAAAAACAATCGGCTGCCCCGTGATATACGTCATCGAAATAGCAGCTCCTACCTTATCATCAATCGTATCAAACTTTGTTAAAACAATTCCATCGATGATATGCGGATTGGTTGAAGAGGAATAATCCGCGAGCGCTTGGTTGAACTTAACAAGCTGATCCACAGCTTCATTACCAACCAGCGCTTCTCCGACAAACAGAACCAAGTCTGGTTCGTTGACTTTAATAAGCTTCGCTAAAGCTCTCATTAAGGGTTCATTATCTTGCATTCGGCCAGCGGTGTCGATAAGAACCACGTCTATAACAGAATCTTTAGCGAATCGAATTGCTTCCATAGCGATCCCTGCTGCATCTTTCCCGTAACCTTTCTCGTAGAGCTGCACCATTTGATGGCCTGAATGTTTTTCTGGAGGATGCAAAGCGTTTAGATGTCGGGTGTGGGTTCGAAGCTGTTCTACAGCACCGGCTCGAAAAGTATCACAAGCAGCAATTAAAACCCTCATGTTGTTTTCAATTAACCAAAAGCAAATTTTAGCCAAATTCGTTGACTTTCCCACGCCGTTAACTCCGCAAAAAGTCATGACATATGGGCGATTTTGTTTTTTGGCCTCAATGGCGTCTCGAAGAATGTCAACTCTACGTTTTGGGGACAAAATTTGGACTAATGATTCGGTTAAAGTATTTTTTATTGTAGTTGTTACACTTTCAAAAGTACCCAAAACTTTTCCTTCAAGTTTCGCGGAGACTGATTCACAAAGCTTAATTGCAATATCTGCTGCAACGTTCTTAGTGATTAAATGATCTTTGAATTTATCCAGAGCTGGTTTCATACTTTCTTCGGTTAGATTCTTCGACCCGACGAGTCCTCGAAACATAGAGAACATTCCTCCTTTTGGTGTTTTCTTTGCTGGTGTTTCTTCTTCGTAATCTTCTTCGTCCTCTTCTTCGGAGCTGGATTCGATTTCGATGTCCTTGATTCCGCCTTTCATTTGACCCACTATTTCAGTATCTGGAGTGAAGTGGCTTCGGATATCTTCAGGCCTGTCGGTGGTTCGTTCCAGGGATGCTACGTCTTTAGAATTGCCCCCTAGTTCCCAAACTCGAGGTTTCTTACCCGCTTTTTCCGGAGGGGGGCTCTTTGGACTTTTACTAAAATTAAATTGTTAAGAAAATTTTATTATGAAAATATATGTATAGACTTACGGTTTGTCCCCCTTTTTCTTGCTCATTTTTTCAGCAAATTTCAGCCGATTTGCTGCAATTGCATCTTCAACTGAAGTTCCGTTTGATTTCGGAGATAATTCCGGCGAAGATGTTTTACTTTTCTGTTCATTTTTCACGTCGTCTGTGAAATCAACGCCTTTCTTTTTCTGTTTGTTCGGTTTCTCTTCTCCCTTTCGTTCAATCATAGAAGCAACTGTTTTTTTAGATTTTTGTGACTCTTCAAAAGTACGCATTTGTTTCGGAGCTTTCGCTTGAGATTTACCCCATTGTTCAGCCGATTGTAACACAGATTTAAATCTGTCAACGAAGTGGAATTCCGAATAAAATTTTCCATCTGCCAAATCATTTTTGTACTTATCACGGAATTCCAAGTGCACATCATTTAAGAATTTATCCACATAGGATAGTTGTAGTATCTTTTGATACGCAACAACAAAAACTAATTCAAATTCATTATCCAATTTGTATTGGAGTGTGAGACCATTATGGTCAAATGTGTTATTTCCAGTACGTTCCTAGAATAGAATGACTTGAAAAAATGATGCAGTACATAATTAACTGAGTAATGCCATTAGAATACATTAATAAACATATGTTATTTTCCGATGTACATACCTGTAAAATAACACTTCGGATCAACGCATTTACGGAGGGAGTAAAAATTTGACTTGTACTTTGAAAACACCACAGTACAATACCTCCTTTACTAAATATAGTAAATAAATCTAACATTTTAAATAAGAAAAATATAAAACTTCAATGTACACTATTTGCATTCACACGTTGCACAGCAGATTATTAAACGTCACTTAAATACTAAAGTTTGTTCTACACCACTACACACTGGAAAATTTTAAACGATTGCTACATATGCCACAAGGACATGCAATGATTTTTCAACGATTCATGAGCTATTTCCTTGTTGATTAAAAACGTTCTGAATAATAATACAGCTTAAAAGAAGTGTTTTAAAATGGAAAATCAAATGAGTAGCATACATATCAAGTGTAAACGTCAATATCGCTTTAGATTTGGCATGACGTGTTCGCGAAATGTCAATGTCAAATAACTTTTTTATTGGGAAAATATATTTAAATAAATAAATATTACATAAACCAGACCATGTACGTTTGATTGAACAATAACTTCTAACAATTTTAAATGATATCATGTTATTTTGCAGGTTATGTGTGCTCTAGTCTTGGGAATTGGTGTTGGATCATTCATATTAGTTAGTATTTGGATAGTAGCATTTATTTTATGTTTAGTAGCAATTCGAACGAAGAAAGCAATAGGATTCGTAGCATTATTAGTTGCTGCGTTCATAACAACAATTTTATTGCTTATACCAAAGCATTCCGAGGACGACGTAATTTCATTAGAACAAAAGGTAATTTAATTAATTAACACCCATTGATTTGTTGATAAAATATATTTATTTTTTTAAGGAGAGTGATTACAACTTTTTGTGGCATAACTTACTAGCAACATTATTCGGTTTATGTTCAGTTGGAAGCATCGTTCTATTCATCACTGAATACGCAGTTGAACCAATCCACACTTCACGTATTCGCTCTTGGATTGTCGAAAAATAATCATGTCAATTACAAAAATGATTTGTCGAATCGCCCCAAATTTACGGCCGTTGTCTCATAATTTTTCCTGCTCTCAGGTATTAGAAAAAATATTTGTGATTAAAAACAACGATGAATTCATGGATAAAGTAATGAGTAGCACCAATCCTGTTATTGTTAATTTTCACGCAGAATGGTGTGAGCCTTGCAAAATATTAACTCCGAAAATGAGGGAGTTGATCGAACCGCAAGAACACATAGATTTAGCAATAGTTGATGTTGAGAATAACGCCGAGTTAGTTCATACGTTTGAAGTTAAGGCTGTGCCTGCGGTTCTGGCCGTGAGAAACGGTTTAATTGTTGATAAATTTATAGGTCTTGTAGACGCAAATATGATAGAAAATTTAATTAACAAATTAAAACCCGAAAAATAAGACAATATTAATAAGTTTTGTAATACATTGCCTTCATTAGTGCATTAACGTAGTTGTACAATAGTTGTATATAAGAGTACTTATCTTGTTGGTGAATCATTAAAATGATACAAATATACTGTTAAAAATTGAATCAATACTTTTATTTTGAGACTGTTTTTGGGCGTCGGAATTTAACTGAGACATTAGATTTTCTAGAGCTGTTTCTATAAAAAAAATATATACAATTTGTAAATAGCTGTTGATTTATACACGTCGACAAACCGATATACTCATTCGGTTTGACGATTTATATATCTTACCATGAGTCTTTTCAAGATGTAATTTTTTTTGTATCCTACTAATATACTTTATTATTGATTGGTATTGAGAAAGAAGGCGAGAACATTTCAATACCAAATCTGGTATTCGTGCTGTTAAAATGTTTAGAAACATAAGGCCCACTTGGAAAATAGAATGATGTAAATGTATTTTTGTTTTATCTAAAAATTGTTGAATAAATATTTGTATATTATTCTGTATTTTATTTACCTTCACTCCCTTCCGAATTTTCTTGTAACGTTTTAAACAAAATATTAATTCCTAAACTGTAAACTCCAACTAAACATTCGCAACTGAAATAATAAATAAATTTCAGACGTAATTAAATTGTATAAAGTACAATACGAACCGTTGTTCCTCTCGATGATATATCCAATACACATTACAAGTTACGGAATGTAATAAAAACTTAATTACATTTGATGCCATTTCAGTGCTCATGTTACAAGTTTCTAATTCGGTTGATAATACTCGAAACGCACATGTATCTATAAAACAAACTTAAATATTTCCTCAAATCAACTTTACATTTTTTTTACCTTCCGAAACAAATAATAACCCATCCTTAACACTTGATTGAGACCTTTCGCATTTTTTTAAAGTACATAACTTCTCAACAAATATATTATGATGACACAAATGTTTCAAAAATTCGCACACGTATTTTAGAACAGGTTTACTTGGACGTGAAAATATTATTTGTTTGAAAATGCAGTAAATTATTTGGTAACTAAAACATTGATATATTATAAAAAAAATTACTTAATATTAAAATAAATGTACTACCTTTCTAATGGAAGAGAATCGCTACAAGACAAATTTCGAAGAAGTGTTAAAACAGCGGATTGGAATCCGCAAAATTCTTCAGATCTTTTCTACAATAATAATAATTTTAAGAATTTTTCTAACATTTTGAAATAATACTTACAATGTTTTTGATGATTGTTACAATTTCTAGAAGCAAATTTAAAAATTCTAATTCTCGCTCGCCATCTATTTCCATTTGATTTTCCTTGAAATGACTAGTAAAATGATTGTATAATTTTTTGCAATGAAAAACTAATGAAGATAAAATTGCAAGATATCTACGAATATCAACTGATGTTTCATTTTCGTGCCATAAACTAACAAAAAAAAATTATTAAGATAAATTTTGACTAATTATTTAAAAATAACTTACGTGCCACTAAAAATGCAATCACTCTGATACTGAATTTCATTTTGTTCTAAATAATAACTGTTCATTTTTTCCACATCATCGTAAGAAAGTTTTTCAATTATTGTCTTTAATTGATTTAATAACCATGACAAATTATTTATATTTAAATTCAAAATATTTTGAATAAAATCGGCAACATCTATAGAATTATTTAATTCTTCTTCTGTGCACCTAATTAATTTATGAATATCTGGATGAAGATTATTAAAACAAATCAAGTTATTTTCCTGAGTTTTCGTCGCAGTTTGAGGACTTTTACCACCAAATAAAGTTGTAATATTTTTTAATTTTAACGAATGATTTTTTTCCTGGCACTTTTCAAAAACAGATTTTGGAATTAAATTTTGCAGAGGATAATCTACGAAACATGCAATAATAATTTTTGTAGAATCATCAAGAAATATACACTTACATGTTATAGAAGTAGCTGGATAAGAATAATTACTAATTTCTGTTTGAATATTTTTGTTCACCTGAGGTACTCTGTGTTCCGTTACTTTATTGATCTTATTTCTTGGTATTACTACTTGACTTAATTCGTCATTTAAAATTGTCATATTTAAATTCGAGTTGTAGACTTTCTTAAGCTCAGTTAATTTGTCCCTCAAATTGACAATTTCCAAATTTTTCAATTCTAATTCGCATTTAAGGCCGTTAACTTCTTTGTGTGCGCTATTAATTTTAGAATCCCATTTTTGTTGGTTCACTTGTGCAATGCGAAGCTTCTCCATTTTCTCACTATCCACAGCTTTTTCAGCTTGATTCAATTTCGATCTTAGTATTGTGATCTCTCCGTTTTTGGTTTCGTACATTTCTGTCAGCTTCTTTTTCTCCGTTTCCAAAAGCTGGATCTTTTGATGTAGTTTAGATAACTCCTCATCTGATCCATTTTTAGTTACGATAGTACTAGTACTCTGTAGTGTTAGAATACTATTATTTGGTCTAATACCACTTGTTGATGGCAGAAATGCTTGTGTAGATGCATAGATATTTTGATTACGTTTGAAAATGTCATACGATGTTTGCGTATTCTAATAAAGAAATTTGTTAAACAATATACGATTGATAGCTTTTTATTTTACCTGAGAACATATTTGTGTTGCCATATTAATACATCTATCTATTTCCTCAATTTCAGGATCATCTCCCCAAATGTCATCAACATCTTGCTGTAATTTAGGTTTTTTGCTACTATATGATGAAAATGATTCACTTCGTTTCATTGTTACAAAATATATCACTCAATAAATATTATACACTTTAATAATAATAAAAAAACACTTAAATTAAAACATGAATTGACAGATGACATTTGACGTAGGTTATGTTCTTCGCGCCATGAACAAAAAAAAACAACACTGATGAAACAACAAAATATCTGAGATCTGACGCCATTGCCTACTTGATTTTGGGATTAAAAAGGATAAATTGAATTATAAAATATAAAGCATATAAAATTTATTAAAAATATAAATATCATGTTGAGGTATCATCGTCAACTTGAACTAATTTTCTTTTCTTTACATAGTGTTGTATGCGATCCTCCAATGCATCGCATTTCTGTCTACTCATTAATGGTTTATAAATTTTACATTTAACTCCTTGTACTAAAGACTCTGTTAAACTAGTATAAGACAAGGTTTCCTCATAACTTTGCTCTTTATACTTAGTTTCCAAGTCATCTAACATAGCTTTCATCATCGTGGTTCTGTAAATAATTCCTCGATAAATTTAATTTTTAAATGAAATATTACATTCTTACTGAACAGATGAAACAGTCCACAATTTTTGCAGATTAGAAATTACTTCAGATAATGCGGTGTAATCAAAAACCCAATTTTCTGCTTCATCGTATTCGCAATGAAATAAATTTAGAGGCACATCTCTGGCTAAATTGTAATCAGGTTTTCTGAATAATTAAATTAAAATAATTTGAATTCAATTAATTCCTATTATCCAATTTGTTACCTAGGATTTTTTTCTACATCCAAAAGTTCCTCAACTATGTCTGGACTTTCTTTTCCATCACCAATTAAAAATAGAATCGCTACGATGCATCTTATTTGGTGCCATAAAAAAGCTTGTCCTTTGATTATTAATTGATACATATCATAAGCTATAAAATTATTTTTTGTACTGACTATAATTAATTAATTATGTATATCTTACGTGTTTCAGTGGGATTAGAAAACAATTTAATTTCTGCTTCTACAATATTTCGAGTAAAAGCTACTACCCCATTTCCTACATCCATTTTACAAAAGTTTCTAAAATCATGACACCCTAAAAGATGTCCTAATGCGCTTTTCATATCTCCAATATTTAAATTCCCTTTGGGAAAGAAATATCTGTAAGTCCTACTTTTACAATTAAATCTAGCACTGTAATCATCAGGAACTGGACACCAACTTATACACTGAATATTTTCTGGTAACACGCGATTAAGTATCTTGCAATAATTTATTTCGTTTTGTACATTTTGATCGTCAGAAGCTAGTTTACTTCTGAGATTTATTGATATTACCTGGCCAAAAGAACTTACACCTTTGTCTGTTCTACCACAACGATGGTAGTTAGAACTCTCGCGATCTTTAATTAAACAAGTCTTAAGTAAAGCCTCAAATAAATGGTGTTCCACTGTATTGATTGTATCTTCTTGAACTACATACCCTCCGTAGTCCCACCCCAAATAAAAGAATTTTAAAAGTACATGCCGAAAATGTGCCCTAAAAATATATATTTAGTTGTTATCAGTAGCTGAATTTTAGGTACATACTTTGAGAAGTCAAAAGATTTTTGCGTTTTGCTTTTATTGTTGTTGTTTTGTTTAACATTTCTTGCGATGATGTTCTTCAACTGTGCATTGTGAGCTTCTGAACATATTAATTTTTCTATTAATTCCTACAATATAAATATTTGAAAAAGTACATATGACTTTAATGCATTATTGTGGAACCTTTTTAGATAATTTTTCTAAGTCTTCTACATTAATTTTCTTGTTATCTTTACGCAGTTTCACCGTCTCCATTTTCAGGTTATGTTGTTTCGTTTGCTTGCAGTTCTCGCCAACAGGTGCCCGCTTATATCTTATATCCGCTATATCCGAATATCCGATTCATGGATATGCAAAATAATTTATTAATGACTAAATGCATAATTCTATGCGTCTGAAATTTGTTTATTTGTAAAACATAGTTATATATTTTCTTGTTGAATATTTGTAAATGATTTACTGCGTATTTTCAATTAATATTTTGAAATAATCAATGAGTAAAGCCATAATTTCTGGACGTCAAAATGTCAAAAAATGATTTAGAGTTCGGAACAGATGTGGTCGCTCGTTTATTGAATTATAAATATTCAGGAATCTATTTTTAGTAGTACATTTTGTTGCGCAAGAGCGTAGTAAAATAACAATGCTTTTAAACGGAAATACGCCAATTTTCTAATAGGTCATTGTAATATATTTATACAGTTGAGAGTTCATACAAATACAATTTATTGAAGGACGAAATATATAAAAACAAACTGAATAAATTAATAGTAGTAGCCATTAAAGTTATTAGGATAATGTAAATAAGGATTCTGTCTATAATTCAAATGAATTAATCCAGCATCATATGGTTCTTGTCCTCTGTAGCTGTTGTATCCCCCTCCTCCAGAATAAAGATCTCTAGGATCTTCATAGATGGTAATAGTTCTTCTAGGTTCATATTTAGGGTAATACTGAGGCTGCTGATGATAATAATTACTTTCAACATGTCTTCCGGATCCTCCTTGTGCGTTTCCAATGTTCTGTTTCCCTTGATTGTGTCGATTATCATAATATCCGTTTTGATTATATCCATTCTTATTTGCCTGGACTTTATCGAAATTTCCTCCTAAGTTATAATCGCCTCTCTGAGCGTTGTTTTTCGCGTAAAGATGTCCATCGGTCCTGGATCCTTGATTTCTATCAGCTCCAGCTGATGCAAAACCTCCATCGCGGGAGTCATAAACAAAATGTCCGCCTTGGTCGTCGCTGTCGTCGTAGAAGCTGGAATTGTTCTCGGATTCATCTTTGTGATAGGAGTTCTGGAAGCCTGATTTGCGGAAGCCTTTTCTGTGACCGCCTTGGCGACCAAATTGCGACGCCGAACCTGGTTTTATATTTTTATGAGATATTTTAATTAGAAATGAATTCAACCCAAATATACAATTTCATTCACTTGTTTCAATCTCACATTAAATCAGTACCAAATCATTCATCATTTAAACTTTTAAGTAATAGTGTATTAACACTGTACTGGTAATGAAATATCTAAGAAAAGTATAAGAAAGTTACAATATACGGCAGAATAAGAGAAAAATCAATACTAGACTTCATAGAAAAAAGACAATTAGCAAAGTGGAGACATATGATAAGAATGAATGAATCGATATCGGTGCGGCAAATTTGGGTGATAACAGTGAAAGAAAAGAGAAATCGTGAAAGACCTAAAGACACCTGGGATACCATCATCCACAAGGATCTGAAGAATAGGAATGTTGTGCAAGATTAGCCCTGAACAGTCACACTTCTTTCACAGTTACACAAACGACACACTGGGGTCTGGGAAATTCCAAAAGAAGAAAAACTACTTTCCTATAACCGGAAGTAATTTTTCTAGGGTTTTTAACTATATACTATTTGTTTATGTTTATAGAAAGACATTAAACAGTTAATAACCTTTTTAAACTATATATTTGATTCAAAACACAACTTTTTGCTAAAACTTAACATTTTTATTTTGGACTATGAGGTACATCGAAGTTATGCGAATAATGCACATGTGGAAAATTAGATGAAAATCGCGGTTTTTCTTAGACCCCAGGATAAGGAACTTTTTACATCCTACACCTTACGGTAGAAGGGTTTTGACTATATAAAATAATTGATACTGTTGTTGTTACCTGCATTTTCTCGATGAGATTTCTCTCCGAAATGTTGTTCAGCATTTTGGTGAGCGTTTCTGTCATTATTCACGTTATTATATGCGCCAGAGTCTTGGGCTGTCGTGTGTTTGTTTTGATTTTCTTGGCTGAATCCCGAAGCGTACCGCCCTCCAGCATTTCCTTTTTCAGAGCTGACGCCGAACGCGTCAGAGTTTTTATGTTGAGCTTGATCATCAAGCACTGAGCTTTCGCTTTGGACGGAAACGGGCGACAAATAAACACTTTTAAAGAAAATTAAAATAATGTAAATGAATGTGAATTTGCTGCAAGGCATTTTGGAGATTTGTCAATCACTCCGATGTTGACAATAAACTGAAATGTGTTGGATGAGGTTTGCTTTTATATGTGGTGGAAGTTGTGACCTTCTGCGATTTGATTTGGTAAAATTCCGATTTATTGGATTTCATGGTTTAAAGCTGAGATTCCGTGATCCGTTATTTGCCAAATACTCTTGCAATTTTAATTGGAAACCATGTGTGCTAAGTACAAACTCATTTATTAGGAAAAAACTTTATGCTTCAGCGGACACTAATCTTTTAATTGATGAATGATGCAATTTTCCTAAAGTTTAAATGGAATTTCCTACACCGCGCAGCCGAAAATGCTTCTTTTCCACTGATGGAAAATGTTATATCACCATTATCATAGATTCAGAACTCTGCACAGATCATGGAAAGACAAAATTCGTGACTTATTCTCTTAATTCTCCACAAATTTTATTTGATACAATGAGATAAATGAAGATGAGTCCAGCATGGTAGGTGCATTAATTACATTTGCATCAGTTAATAAAACAATATAGTTTTTATTAACGGCAACGGCCCACGCAAAATGTTTCAAAACTAATCTGATAAATTCAAATTTGAAGTAACTAAAAATATTTTCACGATTTCGTGCAACATCCTAAACAAAATCATAAAGACATAAAATAATAAAAACATCATAAGAATTAAAATCAATTTGCTCAAGAAAATGATGAATTTAAAGTTAGTATTAAACTTCGCGCCTCTATACTGTTCAATTGTTTTGTATCTGTCAGTTCAGTGAGTTGGACAACAAACTGTTTGTGTGCGTAGAAAAATCATATTTTCACCCAAAATATTATCGAATACATATTTAAAACTTATATCAATCGATTCAGAATTTATTCGTGTTCATTTTAGTGTATAAATTATTTGAAATAAAAAACATTAGTTTTGCCCAGTGGAAAACATTCAACACCCTTTCAAATGTATGTATTGTTTATTGAATTATTATTTTTATTACTATAAAAGTTATCGATAAGGACAATAATGTTTATTTTAGAATATACTAGCACTAAAATTAGAATATTTAAATAGAATTATAGTTTTAATTGTAAAAAATAATTGTAATATTTGGTTGCCGGGTTGTGGATTCAGCAGTGTGTATGCGTGTAGTGAATATGTGTTCATGGATTTTGATGACAATAAATTGATGTCAATATGTATTTTGTCGCATTTTAGGATTCAATAACCGATGTTACGAGTTGAGATTTACATCCGAGTTGCCCAGATTTGCTGCAGAATATCCCCAGGCTTTCGTGTTGTCCAGATGCAATGTAGACATAACAAAAGATAAGTTTCTTTTTATTTATTTGCCTCTTTCAAATTATAACGATTAATTGGTTCGTGTGTTCAATAATTATACCACAATAATTTACTACATTTGGGTTAGATATTCCTAAATTACAATAAATGCTTCAAGTAAATTTTATCTACTTTATAATGACAGTAATTCAATTATTATTTATATAGTCGCTATTTAGGTTAAGTTAGTTATAATTAGCTACCCTCCGTTCCGAAATATACACAATACACATCTTAGTTTTAAGTCAAGCGGTTATATAAATATTCTTTTACAATTTGTTTAACAAAAATTGTCAGAAATATTTAAAATGTAATAACATTGCATATTTTATTTGAAGCATTGTTCAAACGAACATAAATTCAGTAGATATTTCAAACAATACAATTTTTTAAACGTTATAATTTTGTTAATGGTTGAAATAAACTAGTATGTCTACAGAACAAACTGGACCGGATGACTGATGCCATGAAATTGTTTCAGATTTCAAGTGCACGGATCTCTCAGACAGTTTCCACCAGAGAAGATGATGGTTGTCCGGAGGTCGTGGAGGTTTCTACCTGGAGAAGTGACCATCGAGAAAGACGACAGCAACAACGTTCAAGGGAAGTAAATATTTCATTTGACAATTTCTCTCTGCATTCAGTAACTATGCTCTGATAATATTTATTCAGCACGTTGTTGCTTTTTTCAGTCATTTTATTATTAATTTTATGTATTCGTAACATTTATTTTATATTTATTTAGCTGTCCCCCGTTCGTACCCTTTACACATGATAGTTTTTAAGACAAACGAATATATAAAATTATCCACGCATAAAGGATGATAAATACAATATTTAATTGAAAAATTAATAACACCTACACTTTGAATTTTAATAAATATAGTAGATTTAATTACTTAAGACTTATGAAACATTTTGTTCAGTTTGGCTCCAGGTTTTTCAACTCGAAACACAACCAGCCGTCACATAAACAGTGCGTAAGAACTCCCGATGATCCGAGTTGAATTTAGCCCTCGAACATGTACGTCTTCAGAAGCCAGAACGAAGAAGCAAATTTACAGAATAAAATGTATTATTATATTATCTTATATTTATTGTTATATTTGTTTGTAAAAATTATTGTATTGAACAATTTATATGTTGACGGACCGATCCAAAGAACATATCGGGTCCGATATTCGATAATTCTTAAAAAAAAAAGAAAAATATGTTGGGGGGGTGTTGGGATTTGTGTTTTATTAATTTGCCTGTGAGCAAATATACAAGGAATCAAATAATTTTTTCGGAATTAACTTTGCGCCTCACGCAAACATTTTTTAACTTCAATTTTCAATTAAAATGCATGAACAAAACAAAAATTTCGAAAAATCGCCCACCGTCCCACGCAATTTTTTTTTTAAATGTTAATTTTCACTTGCATGAACAAAACCAAACTTAAGAAAAATAGCCCACCGTCCCGCGCAAAATTGTTTAAAAAATTCATGATTTCGGAAAACATCCTAAGCTAAATTATAAAATATTAAAAACATCGTATGAATTAAGAACAATTTCTCAAGAAAATTTCGAATTTAAAGTTGATTTGTGCTTCGCGCCATACAACTGTTCAATTGTTTTATATCTGTCAGTGCGCTGTGCATCAAAGTGTTTGTGTGCGTAGAAAAATCAATTTTCACCCAAAATAATATCGATTACATATAAAAGACATATCAATCGATTCATTATCCTTCGGCGATCATTTTAGTGTACAAATTAGTGGTGAAATCAAAAACTTTAGTTTTGTTCAGTGGAAAATATTCAACACATATAGATCAACAGTTCTACGGGATATATAAACACCCCCCCTATAAAGGTTTACGTCTTTTATTGCATATTCAAGCGTATTAGCTGATATACAGATTTGTGAGCTGTCAGTGAAGAATGTTCAAGGTACATCGTGATTCAATGTGATGTGTATGTAGTGGCTATGTGTTCATGGACTTTGAATGCTTTGATGATAATTTACTAATACTAGTATATATTTTGTCGCATTTCAGTATTCATTAACCATTGTTGCAAGTGAGATTCACATCCGAGTAGCTGACTTATGCTGCAGAACATAACAACAGATAAGTGCCTTTATATTTATTTGCATCTTTCAAATTTTAGCGATTAAATGTTTCGTGTGTTTAATAATTATACCGCGATATTTTACTACAAACTGGTGGTTCAGAAAGACTTGGGTCAAGTATTCCTAAATTATTTTAACAATAAATGCTTCAAGTAAATTTTCACCATTCAACAATGTCAGTAATTCAATTATTATTTATATAGTCGCTATTTAGGTTAAGTTAGTTATAATTAGCTACCCTCCGTTCCGAAATATACATAATACACATCTTAGTTTTAAGTCAAGCGGTTATATAAATATTCTTTTACAATTTATTAACAACACAAATTGTCAGAAATATTCAGAATGTAATAACACTGCACATTTTATTTGAAGCATTGTTCAAACGCAACATAATTTAAGTAGATATTTCAAACAATACAATTTTTTAAACGTTATAATTTTGCTAATTATTGAAACAAGCTACTATGTCTACAGAACAAACTGGACCAGATGACTGATGCCATTAAATTGTTTCAGATTTCAAGTTCACGAATCTCTCAGACAGTTTCAACCAGAGAAGATGATGGTTGTCAGGAGGTCGTGGAGGTTTCTACCTGGAGAAGTGACCATCGAGAAAGACGACAGCAACAACGTTCAAGGGAAGTAAATATTTCATTTGACAATTTCTCTCTGCATTCAGTAACTATGCTCTGATAATATTTATTCAGCACGTTGTTGCTTTTTCAGGCATTTTATTATTAATTTTATGTATTCGTTACATTTATCTTATATTTATTTAGTTGTCCCCCGTTCGTACACTTTACACATGCTAGTTTTTAAGACAAACGAATATATAAAATTATCTATACATAAAGGATGATAAAACAATATTTAATTGAAAAATTAATAACACCTACACTTTGTGTTTTAATAGATATAGTAGATTTAATTACTTAAGACTTATGAAACATTTTGTTTAGTTTGACTCCACGTTTTTCAACTCGAAACACAACCAGCCGTCACATAAACTGTGCGTAAGAACTCCCGGTGATCCGCGTCCACCACCAGGAGTAGAATTTAGCCCTCGAACATCTACGTCTTCAGAAGCCAGAATGAAGAAGCAAATTTACACAATAAAATGTATTATTATATTATCTTATCTTTATTGTTATATTTGTTTGTAAAAATTATTGTATTGAACAATTTATATGTTGACGGACCGATCCAAAAAACATATCGGGCCCGATATTCGATAATGCTTTAAAAAAAAAGAAAAAATATGCTGGGGGGTGTTGGGATTTGTGTTTTATTGGTTTAACTGTGAGAAAATATGCATGAATCAAATAACTTTTCCGGAATTAACTTTGTGCATCACGCAAACATTTTTCAAGTTCAATGTTTTTAGGTAGGTTGTGATAAGTGAAAAATGAAGATGTGTCCAACATGGTAGGTGCATTAATTACATTTCATATTAATTATCTGTAGTAAATTAATAAAAAAATTAATTTTTTGGAAATTCGCCCACCGTCCCGCGCAAAATTTTTTTTAAAATTTAATTTTCACTTGAAAATTTCATGAACAAAACCACATTTATGGAAAATCGTCCCGCGCAAAAATTTTTTAAAATTTAATTTTCACTTGTAAATACATGAACAAAACCAAATTTATGGAAAATCGTCCACCGTCCCGCGCAAAATTTTTTTAAAAATTAATTCTCACTTGTAAATGCATGGATAAGATCAAAATTACAAAACATCGCTGAAAAACCAAACTGTGTAAAGGTTTAAAATATGATCTAACATCATTTCATTAAAAAAATAAAACTGAAAATGTTAAATGACACAATTCAGTTTAAAATCATGTCATTACAATAAAAGCTAACGAGCAATCATAAGAACACGTTAAGAACCCTTAAAACGAATTAACTTCAACAGTTGTGATAACCCTCGAAGTCTCAAGATTCAAATTCACTTGAACGTGGTTTTATTATTCGTCATTAACTGATTTCTAGCCCAAAATCCACTACACAATATTTGATATTGCTATGCAGGGCACGTTCGGTTGATATCTAGTCTATGGAATGAAATGTTTTAGTTTAACTTAAGCTTGAGTAAACAACTTTAATTGTCCTTTGTAATTTTGGAGCGCAGAATTTGTTCAAGATAATTATTAGATGAAGCTCGCTCTAACGACATGACGAACATATTTAAAACCATCTTACGCATGAGGATAAGAAACTTAAACAGCGAATTATACCGACTGTAGAAATGAAATATTTTATATTACCGTATCTTTTAACCTGCTCACTTTACAGCAAGCAAAAGTAGGTATAAATACAAAAGGTGTTCAGAATTAAAAAATGCTTGCAATAAGGCTCATTTGCCTAATTAAATAAAGCGAAATAGTTATATTTGATGTAAATGTTAAATGTGACATTTTATGAGGAAGTTTATGAAACGAACGAAATAAATCACTTTAAAACATCTCATACAAAATTTTATCTACGATCTTCTTTGTGTATTAGTTAAATACGAAAAATTGTAGTATGATATTTTGAAAGGTATTGGTTGCCTAAAATATTTCTGAATAAAACAGCATATTTTTAAATCATACTTATGCGAAAATGATGACTATCAAATGCACTGAAAGATCAAGCAAGCAAATTTGCTTCATAAAATTTATTGTAAATTTTGTGTGGCTGTAACTTCAAATCGAAACAAGATAATTAAATGCGCTATAAAAATTAGGATTCCCCAAAGATCTATAAATAAACTTATGAAAATTTAATGTATTTTAATGAAAACTATCAATATCACATATAAATGTCTGAAAAATGGTCGAAGAGTTCTTTGAAAATAACAGTTTTTCAATTTCCATCACCTGTAACTCGCCAACTAAGACAGATAATTTAATTCTGTTTAAAAATTTGAAATCCTTGTAATCTTTATATTATCTATAGAATTACGTAGACTGTTTCTTTTGAAAATAATTTTTTTGGAAACGTTTGACTGAAAAATGAGCACCATTTTCGGGGTCAAAAATTTTTTTCTTTCAGAAATTTCTCATATTCTAAATATAATATCTACACTATATAAGACCTCCAAAACTTTAAACCGCACCTCTATATCTTTTCTAGATCTCGAGAAATCGTCATTCAAAAATTGGTCAAAATTGACCATAAATTGTCCAGTAACTCGAAAAATAAAAAAGTTACAAAAATGCGGTGTACACCATTCGATTCCACGTAAAAAGTTACATAAGTATGCAAATTTTCATAATTTTTGCTCGACGGATAAAAGATTTAGAGCAAAAAGTCTGAAAATGGCCGAAAATCGCCAAAACGTCAAGTGGTTAGTATTAAAAAATTGAAGATTTTCGACCAAAAAAAATTTGGAGTTTTATACATGTAGTCCCCCTATTTTGGACCTGGAAATTACGAAAATAGCATTGAAAGTTGCATTCGGAGCTTAAATTTTTGAAAAATAGGCGATTTAAGATTTTTGGGTTTCTGTGCCGATTCATACTCTTAACTATAACTTTAAAATTATAAAAGATAAATGAATTCTGTGGACACCACTCAATTCAGCATCAATTACATGGCATATATTGAAATTTTTATTAAAAACTAATTGATAATAAAAATTTTACAGAATTTCTTCAAAAAATGAAACATCAAAAAAATTGATTATTTTTAAACACCTGTAACTACGAAACAAAAAGAGATAAATAAATTCTGATGAGACGTTTGGATTCAGCGTACTTTACTTAATAAAAATGGAGAAAAGTGTTACTACAGCATAAAAATTATAAATTTTATGGATATATGTTTAACAAGGTGCAAAAAAGAAGAAAATTTATGCGTCCAGCTACGCTGAGTCTAAATAAATTAAATTAAACCTAAAATATACATCATATCTAATTAAAAATTAAAGTAGAACTACCCTACAGTTAATATAAAATAAAATAATGACTTGCTCTCAATCGATAAGAAATACAAGTGTCTGATAAGTTGATGATTGTGCGTGTTTTCTTGTTTCAAGATATACGTTTAGTGACAGCATCGCCTCGGGCTCCTCTGGGCGTAAAATAAGGGTGGAAAGTAGTTAACGCAGGCACACATGTGTAAGCACTTCACAGTGTCGCGCGCCCTTATCGCAAGGGCTCTGCCAGCCCTTTGCTTTTGCCTGGACGAGTTCTCAACCATGGTCAGATGAACCGTCAAGCAACAGCCGTCGTCTAGAGCAACCAAACTCTCAAATATTTTCATAACAGCTGCATGTATAAATACGGCTAACGAGAAAGGCAATCGCTACATTTACATTAAAATGGAATGGCTATTACCGTCAACATCAACCCGTTTCATACACGATAAATTATAATAGTTTCTGCTGAGTTACTCCCAGACAAATTATTCATATTGGCGAACTCATTTAAATAGCATGCGACAAACAGAAGTTTTATAAAAATTTCATACAATATTTCCATAATCTGTTACTTCGTTTCTAAATCAATTAAATTAACACAATGTGTCAAATTTTACGCTAACCAATCTTAGTTAAAATAAATATGTTCTGAGAATGTAAAATGGAGTTAGCGCTAATCCCTTTCGTGAATCCACTTGGAGCAAGTATTATAAATGTAAAGTGTTGGTGTTTGAGAAGAATGATTTGCTGACTGATTGTAATGTTGAATGGTGTGAGATTGGAACAAGTGAATGAATTTGTATATAAATGAGCCTAAATTTATTAATATGGAACCTTTCTGTCATAAGATAGACGTAAAATAAAATGTACAATTTTTAGCTGTTTCCAGTGCCATGTTGAACAAAACATACAAACAGTTGTATTGTTTGAGTTTGACAGATGACATAGCATATTCTACAACAAGTAATGGAATGGTACATATTCCACACGAGCAAAAAGTATGTACTCCGAGCCGAAGGCGAGGACTACGGTTTGTGAGTGTGGGATATGCCATTCCGTTACATGTTGTAGATGTAGACTATACTTTCTATAACAAGATTTTGGAAATTATACAAAAAATACAAATACAAAACTGTTGAAAACATTAAACTCAAATAAATAAAATTAAAACATACAGACGTAACTTTAGTAACTCTGATTCGTCGAAATTATTCCATACGCGGCGTATGAAATGATAGTTGTTCCAATACAGTTTTTAGTTGTAGAATGAGTAGTTTCTAAAACAGTGTTATAGAAACAAGTTTATAATCATTAAAACTATGCCAAATATCATCTGTCAAACTCAAACAATACGACTGTTTGTATATTTTGTTTAACATGACACTCTGGAAGTATCTAAAATTATAAATATTATTTTACGTCTATCTCATGACAGCAATGTGTTACATCAATAAAAATTATTAACATTGTATTTCCTATGTCCTATAAAAAGTAGACACCCGGTATATTGATATGTATAAATTAGTCATTACATAAGTTTTCAACTAAATAAGATATGTAAATAAATTCAACGAGGCTATGTTAATGCTGTAAGAAAATGTGTCTTTCAATTATTTTGCAGCAATTATAAATCGACAAGTTATATCCTAAAACAGTGATAACAGACAAAAATTATTTCATTAAAAGCAATTTCGTTTGAAATAAGGAATAGCTATTTTACTCCAGGCGTAATTCTCGTAGTTGAAGTTATAATTTTTGCTATATTTGTCGAGTAGTTCTGAGTTGAAACTTCTCTTGTAGGTCGTAGTAAAGTTTGACTGTCTGACATGCTCAATACGCCTACGAAATCGACTTTATAAATTATTTATAAATACAAGGATGACGTCTAAATATTTATGAAAATTTCCATGGTTCATTAACTAACTAGGCAGCGTAAAACAGTTTAAGTTCTATTCGTATATCTCGTACAAGCAATCCAATAGAATCGAGTAAAAAGAATAGTAGTACAAAAACAAGATAAAGCAACATATGTACACAATCGGTCTGCGTTACCTACATGAAGCCGGGAAAGTCTCAATCGACTCCGCAGAATTGGATTCAGCTTTAAAAGAACCTTTTCTGATTCTCCTCTTTGACATTTCTATACTGCCACATGAAATGACCACTCTACCCAACGTGAAATAGATATTTTTATTGGATTATTTAATGAATGGTCGACGTTTGCGTATATATTTGTTGCGGAGAAGTTTGCTTTGCGACAGTTGTATAAACGGTAAGTTCTGGACTTGAGATAGCAGCTGGGGTAGCAGCTATAGCGGACGACGGTTCCTAATTCTACAAATTAGTGGGCTTGATTAAGGACTAATTAACCCTCGCCTTTGCTCTGTTTGTAATATTTGATGTATATGCAGATATTATAATTAATAATCACAAGAGATAATATTATCCCTGCGACATTTCACTGTCTTAAACTCTAATCATTGCTACACATCCTCAACTAAACCTCAGAAGATGCATCGCCATAAGTGTTATCCTGTTATCTATCTATAATCTATAAATTGAAATATATATCTACAATTTATGACATGAACAAATTAATATGGTAGTATTCTTTTAAATATCTAATTGGTTTGACAAACCGCTATCACCTCTACTCTAATACATAATTTGTTCTATTAAAAGACAGTTGCTGCAAAGTAACTGTAAGACCCGCTTTTTTATAGCATTATCTTTTTGTTAACACTACCTTGTTAAATTTATTGCGATATCTTATTTTGTTGTTAAAATATTATAGATTAAAATTCGAATGTCAATGAATAGCGCAAGAATTAATTATATATCCAAGTTTCTTCATATTATAGTCGCTGAAAAATATTGAATTTGTTTTGATATCTTATTTAGTAAATAAAATATTATAGATTAAAATATGAAAGTAAGAGTCCATCCTATATCCAAGGTTCAACGTAATATAATGGCTGTAAAATAACTAAAAGACACATTTTCTTATAGCACTTTTCTTACTTAATATAGTCCCGTTGAATTTATTTAGATATCTTATTTCGTTATTAAAAAATTATAAATTAAAATATGAATGGTAATGCATAGCGCAACAGTTCATCATATATCCAAGGTTCGCCGTAAAGCAGTTATTGCAAAATAGCTGAAAGACATATTTTCTTATAGAATTGTCTTTCCTTAATACAGCCCCGTTGAATTTGTTTCGATATCTTGTTTAGTTATTAAAATATTATAGATTAAAACATGAATGTTAATGAATAGCGCAACAATTCATCATATATCCAAGATTCGCCGTAATATGGTTGCTGAAAAATAACTGAAAGGCATTTTTTCTTGTAGAATTGTCTTTTCTTAACACAACCTTGTTAAAATTGTTAATAAAAAAACACAAGCACAAGAGTCCATCTTATATCTAAAAAAGTAATATAATGGCTGTAAAATAACTGAAAGACACATTTTATTTACTTGAAATAAACCAGTTTCCGGTTTAAAATCTGTGAAAGTATTTTAAATTAAAAAAAGCAATTATTTGTGTTCATTCATATTAATTTAATTACAAATATTTTCCAGTGAAATTCATCGCGTTGTACCCGTTTTAAGATTTCGCTTTGAAGTCGTAAAATAATTTAGCAGTAGTGACGGCTGGCAACTGACGAGTGAGTGGCAAAATCTCGCATTTCGCAATCGATTCTTGTCGCAAATCTAATAGTCAGCGGTTTGGGCATCGCAGCGATTTATCTATCAAGCGTCATTACCCGCGACGAAAAGATGGATGGGTGACCGCTGTCACAAACACCCATATTAAAAAACAACGGACACAACCGTAAACAACTGCTGCGCAATTAACAACAACCACAACAATTCCATTCGATACATTCGCACAGTGTACCTACAAGTATTGGACGCCAGCTCCTGATTTACTGAAAACTGAATCACTAAATCTTTTAATCTTAAATGGTTTTGCACTAACGACAAAATACTGTTGGAGTTATGTAAAAATTCTATCGAACTGTCAGGACAAACAAGTTAGTCAATAAATTGTATCCCTTGCAAACTAGTTGTGCTATCAATCAAATATAATTGTTGTTTGCAGATTTCGCAGTTACATTTTTGAATTATTGCAATAAACACAAACAGATCTAGTTCCTGATACAAACAAATATGATTCAGTATTATTCAAAATCAATGTTTCAGTTTTTGTAGCGTGTAAGAAAATATATTCATTGAAATTCCCCCGATGCATTTCCGTTCAATTTGTGCTGCGAACCGATGAAACTTTCCAGCGTATCAATCTTTATTCCCGACGGACCAACTTAGTTTAAAAATTCGCGTCATCTAATGGTTACATGTCATCTTCGCAAAATTATGAAGCAATAATAAATAATCGTTGAGCACAACAAAAAGTACATTTGGAGGATGATGCTACAGGTTACCTCCGTGTTATTGATTTCGCATAGTTCCAAACCTATCCCAAGGCGTGGCAGGTTAACTTTATAATAAATTCTCCAACGTCAGCGAAAAATCGATGCTATGGCGAACGAGCCTCAAAACAATCAAATATCAGCAATAGCTCAAGAGGATTAAGCTATTTAATCATTACACATGAACACACAAAGTTACTTGAAATATATTTGACTTCGTTCATTTCCGTTTATTTGTAGTGAAAGCGATTCCAAATGATCCCTTGATACACGGATGCTCTTTAATGGAATTTCATTATAAGGGAATTTGGAAATTATTTAATAATTCAACAAAGATTCGTTTGACTTTACATTTTACAAAGCTTCATAAACGCGCACATATTTAAATTAATAGAAACATCACTGCCTTCATTCAGATTTACAGTATTCTTCTGCTTATAGATTTCGTATGAGTCTGCGAGTTTGCCATTGGTACATTTTGATCTAGCTATAATTTTTATTGTTTCAATCAACCACAGTAGATTTCTCTGGTTGGTTAAGACAAATGGCCCGTTTGTGTTTTGTATTTCTTATTGTTATCGTTCTGTTAGTCTGTCCAATGTGCCTACATTGATGTATGGTTCTGAATTTTTGGTGTGGATGAAGAAACATGAAAAACGTAAAACTGCTGTAGAAAGAGATATTTGAAATCAGTGTGTGGGTATACGAGACGAGCTTGTATTCGGAATACATTGGTGTATGGTGTGTGTGAGATTGAGAAGAATGTTGTTAAGAAAGTGGGAGTCACCCAGTTAAGGCGGTTTGGACATATTGAGAGAATGTCGAATGAAAGATTGGTGAAAATAATATATGAGGGTGAGCGATTGCGTGGGCATCCGAGGAATAATTGGTTGGGTATGATTGATGGTTTGTTGCATGAACGATGTATGAATGTGGACAAGACGAAAGTGGTGTGTTAGGATAGAAATGTTTGGAGGAGATTAATTGTTGGTTGATTATGTTATGTTATGTATGTACTTATTGTATAAAACTAATAAATATTTAATTATTTTCCGTAGTCATTGTGCCACATTCTCTGAGTTTATTGATAGAAAGAAAAACCGTGAGTAAAGTTCTCATAAGTTCATTTAAAAATCTTAATGAAATAAGCAGACAAAAACATGAAATGGCCTCAAAGAAAGAGCGTTTAGATTAGGCCAGAGCAATCTAGATCAGTTCCGCTGTTGATCTAAGCTCTTGAGCTTCTATTGTGGTCCAACTATTCTGACCAACAGTTAAAGACATCCCAATGCCGGTCACGTGGGTCGTACGTTCTCCATAAAGAAAGAATGTAAGTATTTGCAGGAGAATTTTCAAATATTTTCACAAAATCAACAAATTTCCACGGAGAATCCCTAGACACAGACACCGGTATTTATTCAAATATCACTCGCAGGCTTTTATACTAGGTTGAATGAAATACTGCGTACAATGAAATGCGGTCCTTTTTATACTAAGTTGCAAGGGTTTCGCGGGAAAGGTCATTGTAATAAAAATAGAACACATATTCGACGTAAGCTGTAAATCACTTAAAATGCTATTGGGAAAGGAAAACAAAACATTTCGCAGTAAAAAGCTTGTGACACTTACATACATCAGTGGGGGCTTCACTTTTTCTGCTTCTGCCCTTTTTGAAAAAACTGTCGGTTCCACTTATTTATTTGTTATTTATTTCACAGACGCAGCTTTCTCTTTTAGATAAAAACGATACGTTAGCTTTTATGATACATTTCACATCTTCTAACACCTGCAGTTATTTCTTATTATCAGATGTATTAGAAACATGTGGCTACTAAACTAAATTACAACTACAACCCTCCCTATCTTGTTGCAATTCGGAACAAATAGAGTACAATAATTTCATCCCTTGATAAGGGAAAATTTAGCTTAACATTCTATCGCTACATTATCGAAAATTTAGGGAGCATAGGGTTAAACTTGAAACTAATTAAACTAATAAAAAAAAACCATACAATTTACAGAAAAAAGTTTAATTTAATTGTTGCCAACATTACTTTACATCATTTTGAATATAAAAAGATTTACTTTCATTGAATTATTTACTTAGCATGCCCAAGAAATGCCTGTAAATTTTAATTTTCAAATGGTACAAAATGAAAAAAAAATTATGATTTCTATAGTCGCTACAATTCAAAAACGAAAAGAGATATTTAAAATCTGTTTCCATGAGTGTATTGAGCACACTTTAGTTGATATACTCGAAAATTTTTATGAGGATGTTTCAAGAAATACAATTGTTATGGACAGTAGAAACTAAGAAAATAATTAATTATTAAAATACCAGAAAATCATTTAGTTGTACAATACATAGGAATAATTCGTGCGCTTTAATTTTGCCGTATTTGAGCGCCACTTTCGCTAAATATATTTAACTAACACTTTTGTTTGTCTGGAAATATTTGCATACATTTAGAATAATAAGATTTGTCTACAAACTTGAATGTAAGATCTCCATGATATGTAAATATGTACAAACTTAGTTTACAAAATATCGTTTCCAAACAACTTTTTAGAACATTTATTTTATGGGGTAAATAGCTTTGTCGTGGTGGTAACACGTCCAACATTCGAACAGACGACAACTAGCTTTTTTCATCACAAAATTTATCCCACTAATATCTGTGGAGTTGTGATTTGATAAAAGCAACTACGGTTCGCCAAAAAGAAAATTATATAAAATGGCGTGATGATATATTTATTTATTTTTTGCCATCGCATAACATAAATAGCACTAATGCACGTACTATTTTAAGGTTTCTTTTCTCCGTGATTGATTCATATTTAGATGATCGCGTGATACCTAAGTAACCGTTGGTTCTTCTTTCATACGTGCCCTTTTATTCGTCCCACTCAATTTGCTTTCAACCATCAATCAATTTGCACCTCACCGTCTGCGCAATCTCTATTCTTAATATAATTACATCAAATTACTCCATTTTATAAAATTTTCACAGATTTTTCTGATATTGACATTTTAAAATTGACGTTCAAATAAAACCGAATGGTCCTTTCCTTTCTAAGTCGCTGTAATAAGACAATTTACTGAATTTTTATTCGGCCACCAGGAATTCTTAAACTTTTATCGTTCATAAATTATTTATAAAGTTTCCGCGGAATTTATTCTTGTGGTTTTGCAGATTATTAATGCATATATTATCTCCTGCCACATACAGACCAAAATTTTCAACAAATAAGCGCGTTTTGGTCTTTAGAATACAATATGTGAATGTTTCTACGTTGTGTAGTTCTTGAATAAATAGTCGTATGTTATTTCAAACCTTCGTCACAAAGAATAACTGCAGTTTACGCGTTACATCCATAAGGGATGTGTAAAATATAAAAGGGTTTTTATAAAGAACCCTAAACAAATACTTCGTTGTTTCGGGGACATGCCGGATATTAAAAAAGAAATTAATTGAACTTACCTTTAGTCTTTAGAAGAGCAGAAATCTGACAGATGACGTCATTCATATCTGGAAAAAGAAATACAAACATATAAATAATTTTAAATAACTATATAAATAATAACATTGTAACATTGTTCTTCTACATATTTGGGGTATAGATCAAAGAGAGTTTTAAAACTAATAAAAATAAATAGATTGCACCAAAATTTGGGGTTGGAGAGAACAATACATAAAAACAATAAAGGCAGTCTCGGCTAGTATTTTCAACATCAGTGTGCGTTCCAATATTACTATATTTCAGTGTAAATACCTAAATGAAATTACATGATAATATAGAAAATTGAACACCGAAAGGTGCAAAATAAATATTTACTATTACTTCAAATAAGTGCGTGTTTGTTGTGCGACCTAGTGTATATAGAAAACTATAATAAGCTGCTTGTCCAGTAATTGAAAAATACTTCCTGTTGTGCAGAATATAATCTATATAAATAATAAGTAAGCTTCACACCTGAAAAGGTTGAAGCAAGGCGCAATGGCGGTATAATCTAATTTCTGTAAGAAGAGCCCAGAAGTTTTTGTTGGTTGACGTTGGGCTTTTCAAGTAGATTAATGTTCTTAACAAGAAGTGTACCCATACGTTACATATTCTGTCAGCTCTAAAGATTTCCAACGAAAAACTTTTACATTAAAAAGAAGATTGTTTTCGGTGATTGTTTAAAGGTCACACAAAATTCCTGGAATTACAATTATCTGATTCTAAAACGCAATTGTCTTTAATGTGTCTAGAATACTTTTTGTCGTAATGATGTTAATTAGTTTAATTATTTATGTAGTGATAAAATAAAGCACAGCCACTAAAAATATGTTATTTATATGTGTTTTACCATTCATCAATAAATACTGTTTTCTTTCACAACATCATTATTGTATCGTGTATGCATTTTAAAATTCTACACCATGTATAGGTTTTGTGACGGATCAAAATCAGCGGTAGTGAGTTTTTAACAAATAAGCACGGTTGGAGGTTCCTAGAATACGTTTTACAATTTTCACGATGATGTCTGATTGTTACGATAACTCAAAATTTAATGAAGCTATCAAAGTCAAATATTACATTCAGATTTTAGATGTTTATGTTACGAGCTTATAATTTTAAAGCATTTCATTAATTGAAAGTGGTTGTCTATTTGAAGACCGTTTGCAGGCACCTTTTTTCTGATTGCAACAATTAAAACGAGTCTGAATCATTTAAGTAGCTAAATACCCTGAATATGCAATAAAAACCAAACAGTACATGGGGGGGGGGGGTCTATTCTAAGCTCTTGTTTTATCTCTACTAGATTTACTTGAACCTTGAAGTATTCTTCCCTAGAATTCAGATAAGTCGAGCAGCATTATTTGTGTAACAAAGTTTTGTGATTACAACAATTATGGTTCAGAATTTTTGATTGTTGCAATCAATGTATTATTGTAATCATGAAACCTTAGAGGACAAATGGTGCTACCAAATGTTCCTCGATTATTTTAGAGAAAAAACGTTTTACTTGAAGCAGTTTTCTCGAAAATGATTCAAGTAAGTCTGACAGAAAGATTAATCTGACGAAGTTTGGTGATTACAACAATCAAACCTTTCTGATATGTTTTTGAATTATTTTAGAGAAATGCTTCAAGTAAAAGACATCTAGAGAAAAACAGTCATGGCATGGATATCAGGTAATAGGTTTATTTGAAAAATACGACATCACTAGTTTCGACATCTCTTATGTCTTCTTCAGAAGCTACAATACATGGACATTAATAATTTAGAACATTACAAGATGTGTACCAAGGTAAATAAATGAGATGGGGTAAATTCACACAGATGTAGAATAATTCTATTTGAAACTTTGTTCTATATTTTATACTGTTTAAAATGTAGATGCACAAAATAATTTACGCAGGTTCTGCAACATTGAAAGGTCAAGTTCATCTGTGAGAAGATTGCATAGAAAATTGCAGGCATTAAATGCAAAAATTTGCATGAAGTAGGGTGGATTTAAAGGCTTATTTCTGTGTAGTTTGCAATGATAACTTTATAAATAAAACAAATATTAAATATGGAAAATAAAACATGAGTCCTCGTTTATACATATTTATAAACGATTCCAATTTGATACATAAAACATTTCAGCAGCATACGTCACTGCAGAGCAACTTAAGTTCGATATTTCGATCGCTCTGGCTATTTGTTGTTGTGAATTCATCTTTATTTTGTTATTTCGGGCATGTAGGAAAAGTTACGTACGAGTGGTGAATATGGACTTCATTCATCGCTTGTCTCTAACTTTCTAGCTTGCGCCGAAAATAATAAAAAGAAGGGTGAATAGTATCGTGCTAAACATTGGATATGGATAAACTTAAGGGTGGTACAACTGTTGTTCGCTTGCGTATTAGACATGAATGTTACGTTAAATGGATCATTATACCTGCTTCACTTAACTTTATGCGTAATATCTTTCATCGTAAACATCCATGGACTCCAAATTGAATTTTCAGGAAGACACAACAAAACTAGAAGTTGAAGAAGCTTTCAGAACTCATAGTAAATAAGTTAGAGATTTTGGTATAAGTTTTGCAAAATTTCTATTAAAAACCAACGTTTCGAATTACTCTAGTAATCTTCTGCTTATAGATTTCTCTAACTTGTGGTATAAGTCTGCCATTGGCACATTTCTATCTTGCTATAATTTTAGCTACAGCAGATCTTTCTGGCGAATGACCCGTTTGTGTTCTGTAACATTTTGGACGTAGGGCAGAGAAGTAAACAAACGTTTATGATTGTCTTCTGACTCGAGGATGTTTTTTTTGACATTCATTTTAAAAATTCACATCAACTGTTTACTGTATTAATTTGTTAATAGTTTTTTGTAACGTTTTGTACTAATGTTTCGACAAATGTATTACTGAAACAATATGAGTCCAGAATCATATCATTTGGCCCAAAAGGAAAATTGTATAATTCACCATATTTATATCTGAATAGTATATTGAAAATCATCCAAGTGAATAATGACCAAAATCCCGAATATATTACAGTTACTTCTACTCCTGTAAATTCGGAAATCACTTTTGAAAATGATCGAAATTCGTTGAAAACACACGTTGAAAAACGTCAACATAAAAATACATAATAACTAATTATATGTCAACTGTCAGACGGCCGTTGCTAGGTGATCCACATCACGTCTTTAAAATAACAGTGAATTATAGATTTCTGGATCTATGATTGGTCGAGAAGAGTGAATTATGGGTACTATAATTCATCGAAAAAATTAAAATATTGGGGATATATTTAATTAGGAGTAGAATAATTCAATTATTTTTACCTTCTGCACATACATATAATATTTAAAGGAGGTATTATGTTTATATTAGGAATTGATTAGATTTTGGGAACAATTCATTAACAGTAAGTGGAAGATTATTTGAAGGCCTATGGGGGTTTTTGGCTTTGGGTATAAATGAAATAGAGTAAAAGATGTAGAATAATATTACCTACAATAATTATTTGAAACATTTTTCTATATTTCGTTCCCAATATCTTTGGGCCAAATGAAATTTTTATGTTAGCAATTTTTGTTAATTAGATATTATTTCAGTTGTTACTTTTCCTCAAAATATCCTTAAATATAACAGAATTTCATACATAAATAAATTGTGTACAACAATTTTCCCTTGGTAAAATCAGAATTTTTTTTTGTAAATTTAAAGATGTTACAATATAAAATGAAACGGTAACTGTAATCTAGAGTGTATTCTTTAATATACAACATTGTCCAAATTCCGACACACTTTTAAATTAACAACATTTTGGAAACTAGGTTTGTTCCAAGTGGTCATTTCTGACAAGTTTGTGACATGTTTGTGACAAATTTCAGTGCGCCTGCGAAAAATGTAAACAAGTTAACTTTGAAACATTTCTTTTTTGTGGCGAAAAATGTATGAATTTCTTTATTTATATTTATATTTAAGGTTAGCTGTCAAAACAAAATATGAGCATGCACATGCGCTTCATTCCATTCGCCGTTCCAGTCTATGTTTCAAACTTAACTTGTTTACATTTTTCGCAGGCGTACTGAATTTTGTCACAAACATATCACAAACTTGTCAGAAATGACCACTTGGAACAAACCTCACAAGCCTATTCTTAAAAAATTGGAGTATTTTGCGGATAGGCCATTGTTTTGATAAAGATCAGTGCCATGCCCAGACATGGACACTATTTTCCCTGCTACATTAATTTTATTAAATTCTCTCAGTAATAAAAAGAATTTAATCCTTTTACAAAAACGTCTGTTGAAATTTGAGGTCTACCATTGATTCATTTTATTGACAAAAAAACTTAATGAAGTCTTAGTTTTACAAGATTTATTTTTCTGCTTCAAATACAAGCGATAAAGTAGAAAACTTTTTAAAACTTAATAGATATTTGCTTTCAATTAGAGCTTAGACAAATACTTGCCCGACATACCAATGGTTGGTAAGGATTTTTCTATTTTAAGAAAGCTCAAGTGATGCAAATTTTTGTTATTAAAAGAATATAAAATTAATAAAATAAACGACAGCGTGGAGTATAAATACCTCAGCTTTCGTTTTCAATTAAGATTATAAATTTTATTTAAAATAAAAAACGAAACATATTAAAGCTTTTTAGTATACAGAATCACAAAATAGAAAAAACAGGGTTTATCACTCGTAATTCAATTCACGAAATTGCTTAGGGATAATACAAATGAAAACATTTTCATTTGCTGTCAAATGAAGTTTTAGGCGAAAGAACCACGATCTGGAGGGGCGTCGTTGAATGCAGAAGCACCGAGCGTCGCGGCGCACAGTCGACGACGTACCCTCGACGCCGAACCACGCCACCGCGCCGCGAAAACACACGAAAATACACAGTGACGGATTCGGAAATTACATTATTTGTTTTGGAATTAATTAATTTTCCTAAAAAAATGTGCTCATTCAATAGCATTTATTTTTTATTATTAGAATTTTATTAGTAGAATTCAGTGACGAATTTAATATTCTGCTGTTATAATTTATTTATTTTAGTATCAAGTTTTACTGTCTGAATTTGTGGGAGTGATTTTTTTGATTGGTATTCTGTTTACGACAAATTAATTAATAAGTTATTAACAGTGTTAAATTGGTATAAAAGTAAATAAAAACAAATTGTTCAATTATAATAAATCGCAAATGCGATGTTAAAAAGGATTAAATTTTTTGCGAGTAGCTAAAACAGTAATGTGAAATAATTGTACGTATACATTTGTGAGTGATGAAAATTAGCTGTTATTATTTTTTTTAGTATCGAATTTAACTGTCTGGCTTTACGGAGAGTAATATTTTTGGTTGGCGCAAATTAATTAACATTGCTAATGAACAAAATAAATTATAAACAGTGGTTCAAAATTCGTAAATTGGGATAAAAGTAAATAAAAACAAATTGTTCAATTATAATAATTCGCAAATGCGATATTAAAATGGATTAATTTTTTGCGAGTAGCTGAAACAGTAATGTGAAATAATTGTACGTATAGAATAGCGAGTGGTGGAAATTAATTACGAAAATAATTATTGTCGTCTTTAATAAGAAACAGTAAATCAATTAGAAAAGAAAATTGCAACTTAATTGGTAGAAATATGAAAATATCGACAAACAAACAATTCCATTTGAAAGTTAATTAAATCATCGCGATGCTCTCACTCAAAAATACGAAACCAAATGAGGCGTTCACAAAACAATATTAACTTGGTTGTAGTCCGCATTGATCTCTTCTTAATATTATCCCTCCGGCCCGGGGCAATAACTTACAGCGAGGTTTAATAAACACGCCTTCGAATTTATCGTGTTGTCCTAATCGCAGTGATGGATATGAATACAAATGCAAGCTTGGAGATCCTCGTTAACGTCTCGGTTTCAAATTCCGTCACCCAGCAGGGCAAGATTCAGATCCCGTTATACGCTGTCATCTTTATGCTGGCGGTAATCGGAAACTCGCTTGTTATTTTGACACTTGTACAAAACCAGCGGATGAGGACCATCACCAACGTGTTCCTCCTGAACCTAGCAGTGTCGGATCTTCTCCTCGGGGTGCTCTGCATGCCGTTCACTCTCGTTGGAACGCTGCTGAGAGATTTTATCTTCGGGAAAGTAATGTGCAAGTTTCTGCCTTTTTTGCAAGGTATGTGGGATTTTTCATTCTGTAGTGGATTTTGTTGTGTTGGTTTTTTGCAAGCATGAATGAGAATGAGGCGTTTGTTGAGTGACCCAAGTTTATGATATGCGAGAACGTGATTGATGGTTTGTTGGAAAAAGGAGAATTCAAATGAAAGAACGAATCAGCATGCATGAAATGTGAACATTATCTTTTATTACTTCTTTCCTATCTTTTTCAAGTGCCAATCAAATTTGTTACCCTATTCTTCACTTCATATTCCCGCACAACAAAAAGCAATATTCAATATTTCATAGGCCAATCGAAACCACTCAAAAACCTTCATAATGCACTAAATATTTATTTCTGCAGAAAGAATTTAATAAATGATGATGTTATATTTAAAGGCGTGTGAAAAGAAAAACGATAAATAATCGTGTTTTCAACAAGAACTTCTTTTCGATAGTGCAAAACTTTGAAGCCACTTTTAGAAACTTTTGAAAACATTGTACTGGAAGGAAACAATTGCTAAGAACAATCTAAAAATGTAATCTAACCCCCAAGCCTTAAGTAATAAGAAAATATTTAAATCCGTATTTTAATAAATAAGTTATCAACAGTAGATGCACAAAGCCACAAAGGATAAAATCAAGATTACACAATTTGTCAGACATGCTCAAAATACCTTATAATTTGTTTCAAAAATCTAATCATTTAAAATTTAAATTCTTGAAGTGTCATTAAATTTTGAGTTATCGTGTATGAAATAATCGACAAACACAAATAGACATCTGAGGAAAAATTACTACCTAAATTTTTAACCCATCAGAATACCTTTCTTACATACCGTAAGTTTCAGCTAAGATGCAATATTTGATAATTTATTATTAATGTATTAGTATGGTTACTTGTGTATAGACGGTGAGTTTAAAAAAAAAACCAGTCAGTTTTGCTGGTTTACTAATAACTTTAGAGAAAAAATAAATAGACAGGCTTATACTTGCATGGTTGGTAATTTAAAATTATTAGGGGGATGTAGGTAATAGGGGGGATTGAAAGTTATATTTCCTTAACTTTTTTTAATGGAATAGATAGTAAGATATAACCTAAAATGATTAAGGTCACAAATTTAAAGGAACATTAACATTTTTAATATGGAAAATATAACTTCAGGTACGCCGTTGAACAAAACAAGTTATTATTTTCACTTTTGATACTCCTGTCATCAATTTGTCAACAATTGTAGTCGATGTAAAGCCATGGTAAACAGAAGTATCAATAAAAAAAATTATAAATTGTTTTGTTCAACGGTCTACCTAAAATTTGATTTTCCATATTAAAAATATTAATGTTTTCTTGAACTTTAGGTATAGAAACATGTTATGTTATATCGTAGAAAAGGGAATACTTTTGGGCTATCCATCCAATAAGAAGATATAACTTTCATTTCCCCTCGCTATATTCCCTTAATAATTATATTTTACCAACCGTACAATTATATCCCCCTCCTTGCTGTATAAGCCGTTGTATATATTTTATATTTATTAGTTAACCAGCAAAACTGATTAGTTGCTTTAAAAAATCACCCTGTATATCACCGTACTGTTCCAAATGAAATGTAACATAGATTGTCAATATTGTTGCAGTTTTTAACCTTTTCTTTTTCTTATGAGTCATATCTAAATATATATATTTGTTTTAAATTATATCAATATTCTTGAAACTGTGGAGGGATTTTAGGACGTTCAGAAAATAAATTAGTAAACATATCATAAACATTTCTCTAACTCTAACTAGAATTGTACCAAGTAACCATTCGAATTACAAGTTCATTTCACGTAGACATCTTATGTTTCAAATTATCTGGAACAGTACTACGATAACTTGTATACATTAATGACGGAAAAGTAATTGTTGCATCTTATCTGAAACTCACGGTATATATGCGAGAGGCAAAAATATATAATTGTGTACTATACTATAACTTTGACACTTGCAGAGATTTTCTTTCGCTATTTTTAGAATTGATGGAATTCTAGTCCGCCTCTGTGCATTCAAGAGTCGATATCAATTTTTATTGAGTTTTGGACTATTATGGTAATATAATAGTTAACTTTTTCGTCGATTTATGTTGCAAACTACATTGAAAGCTTTTCTGTATGCAGGAGTGCGATATAATTAATGGTTTTCAGTGCAAAAAGTACTGCGACAAAAAATGAAGATTGCGCATAAAACTTAATAGAAGAGTTACTTGTTCCTTTTTTAAACTATGACCCAAATTAAGATTATAATGTTTCAACCAGACAAGCATGAATGAATTAATTGATTAATGATGAAGCGGGTAAAGTTGAAAGCACAGGAGAAGTTTTAAAACAGGGGACAACAAGAAGAAATTTGGTGGAGGCGCTATACCCGAAAGTGTTGAACTTTAAATTTCCAGCTGTCAAAAATACAAACATCTCCGGGTACCGAACAAACATCCTCTTCGCATTTTACTTTTCGTAAACATCAGGACAGAAACAACCAATTTCATATCTACGGGAGATTTGTGCACTTTCTCTCCCGTCGTAAGCGAAAGTGCTCAAATGATGTGAAAGCAAACAAAATTAAACGAATCTAAGGTTAATATCATAAATTATATTACAATTCAAATAATTTTGAAATATATTGAGGTCGTAAAAAATAGAGAGAAGTCGTATTGTAGCCGTCGCCTACGCCTCGTTCTTAAATTTACTCCGCAGAAAAAAAAATCACACACTTCTCTCCCTTAAAGTAGAATATACTATTATTATTCATAACATTGTTGCCCTAATTTTATATTTTTACCTCCCGCCACATCCTGTAAGAGAGGTATAGGAATCATGCTAAAAATTCGGTAGTGAGTTTCTAGTAGATGAGTACGTTTTTGGGTTCCTAGTACAAGATTTTAATGTTTTCGCGATGATGTCTGTGTGTATGTCTGTCTGTCTATCAGACAGTCTGTCAGTCTGTCAGTCTGTCAGTCTGTCAGTCTGTCTGTCTGTCAGTCCGTGCGCATCTCTCGAATTAGGGTTTCTCAAAAACTACTAAACTGAAAATTTTGATATTTTGTATATATCAACTGTATAACCTTTGCAAGAACTGATTAGTTTTTGGTGATAATCCTGTAACCGGAAGTGGTAGTTTACTTGAAGCCCTATCAAGTTATTTTGAAATATTTCAGTAAACTATGGTTAAATGACAATTTTTGTATATTATTATCTCAAACTATTGTTTGAAACATTTTTCTCTTACTGTCTCAATTAACTAATTACAACACGTTAAAGAAAAATTATATTTTAACATATTTGTTTAAATCTATTAACCTGTGCATTTTGAAATAACAAAATAACACTTGAAAATGTCTATTTTTCATATGTCATAATTGGAATGTAAATTTTTGAAAGGATGAGCGTTTCTTGATAGTGGTGTCTGTGTTTTTGCATCATTTGATAAGAAATCTATGGCGGGAGGTATTGTACTGTCCACAACAGATTTTTGTTATTAGAATAATGTTTCAAATATTATTATCTACAATTGTTGTTTGGAACATATTTCTATTACTGTCACCATTTACTATTTACAGCATGTTAAACAATAAAGAAAAATGACATTTTGACATTTTCGTTTAAATCTGCTAACCTGTGTTGTTGGAAAAAACAAAACAACACTTGAAAAATCTTATTTCTTGTCATATGTCATAATTTTTTGAAGAGATGAGCGTTTCTTGATAGTGGTGGTCCGTGTTCCTGCATTGTTCGATAAGAAATCTGTGACGGGAGGTATTGTGGTGCCCACAACAGATTTTATAATAAGTTTGTCCCGAGTATAAGTTGTGTCTCTGGGTTAAAATTTAGCGAAGTTCCGAGTTGGATTACGCTGTGAGATTACTCACATTATATCAATCTAATTAAATCAATAATTCGTAATGTCGTTACCTAAAGTTAACCACATTTAAAATGTAAATGTGGCTAATGAAATTAAGTTTCAAAGTTCAGTTTATGTTATTTAGTATTTGTTTTTCTCAAAGTTAGGTTTCAGATTATGCTTTCAGAACTTAAATTACATAATTACAGCTTTGATGAAATAATACCACGGAGTTATCTGAAATCTAGGGTGGCATAAACCTATTATTTTAGTACAATCCCGCGTCAAATTATTCATAACACCTTTCATACACCATTTCACTTATCACAAAACAAAATTACATTTATACATAACGTTGTCGTAACAATCTTTCATCCTATATTCTCATTCATTTCATTACTATGCAAATTTCAGGGACCTGGTTTACTTTCAATTAAAAATTAAATGTTTATGTTTTCGCAAAATTTGGAAACATTTTCGTGGACAAACTACAACCAGGATATTGGCTGGTGCCACGAGCTCTGTTTTAGAATGTTTTTGCTTCGGTTTTAACATTGTACAATGTTCTACAATTACATTATAAAAAAGTACTTCAAATAATGTAGTTTATTTGAAGATCCGTCAGGTTTTTAGGTAAACCTCAATAAATTTTTTTTTTCTACGGCCACTTAGAAATGTGCTCATTGTATGTTTGATGTTGCTAGGGAAATGAGGTACATTGCAAGCATCGTCCGAAATGAATTTGCTTTGTGAATATTTCAATACAGGTCATTTTATTTCAGTACAGGTGCCATTGCTAGGATACTTATTTAGAATTGTCAAATATTGGAATGGTGAAAGCGGGACAAATTGATTATTAAAATATAAATTAATTAGGAAATAATATCGTGGTCGTAGAAAAAGTAAAGTGTACAACTCGCATGGAATGTGCATTTCATACTCGTAGGAAATAAGTACCATTCCATGTTTGTTGTACCATATACTATATAGTGACAAAAAAGATATTGTGGCTTGTCAAAATTTTTGGTATTGAGTTAGGTATTTCCACTTTAACGTCTATGTGTGTGTGTTTAAATGTTTATGTTACGAGCTGACTAGATAAACTTTGATCGTCTATTATAATTTATCAAGTTTGCAAGCCTGCTTTTAATACAAACAACTAATTTGTTCTACTGAAGAAGGCAATTGTACAATGCGCAAAATGTCCCTTTAATAAGCGTCGAACACTTCTTGACCTTTTGAACCGTGTAGTCATTTGTCTGTATATCTGTCTACCTGTCCTAGAGCCTTTTTTTCTCATTTCATTTCACCCCTACAAATTTATACTTCTCTATTTATTTTGACTGACAGGATAAACAGTCCCCTGTAGTTTATTACATTACAAAGATCACGTTGAATGATATTAATGAATACTTACGTTTTGACATTTTCTTATGGCGTCTAAAAATGTTACTTTCCCGATACGTCGCAAGATAATCACGAACGGAGAATATTTAAATTTACGCATAAATTCAACTTGAAATTATGACATGAAAAGTGCAGCATTAAAACGGGAGCTTTCATAAATTTGTTGGCGAAAGTTTACGGAACTTTAACTGAAGTTTGATCAAAATAAAATTAATTTACTGCCGTTTAATTACTGCACCAATATTTGCCAGTGCTTTCTACAAGAAGATAATATTTTTGTTCGACTCCATAAATTGAAATATCCCAATTTTCAATCAGAAGTTGCGATCTCTCACTCGCACTTTTACCTCATTCCAAATTCTTTATACTTCTAACTCTTGTAAATTCTGGATTATAATATCCTTAGTTCAAATCCCACAACCATTATAAATTCATTTCGCACGATGCTTGCAATGTACCTCATTCCCCTAGCAATATCAAACATACAACGAGCAGATTTCTAAGTGGTTGTTGAAAAAATACATTATCATGCTGTTCCAGATAAATTTCAACATAACTTGTCACCATATCTACTTAAAGAAGTTTACTAATTTAAAAAAAGACGAATGATTACTTGGTTCAATTTTGATTATAGTTCAAGAAATGTTAGTAATATGTAATTTTTTTTTAACAGAAATAAATGGAATGAAATGAACTCTAAAATACGCCATTATATCATTACAACCTTACACGAAATTTCCACAGGAAATAATTCAACAATGTAATAAATAAATGTAAATATGTTTTCCGAAATATCAAATATTTTTAGATTTTGTTTGATTTTCTGTGGCTGTGTTACAATTTTTCTAATAAATATGGATTTATTGCAGGCCGCTCTTGGACTATAAAAAGATTCTTGTTTACTTGCTACTAACTAATCTTCAAATCTTGTTTAACAGTTGTGATTGAAGTATTATATTTTGACATCCAGTTTTAAGGTTCTATTAAAAATAATTGTGTAGCAGTTGTGACGTGCCAAGTGGAACATATTGAGTGTTGGTAAAAGCGCAAGAAATCTGCCGCGGTGTTTATCCTCCTTGGTTGGGTAAGCGTTGAGTGTTGATTGGAATTTGGCATTTTCCTAGCGATAAAGTTAGTGAATTTTTCTTGTGGCACGTTATTACCTAAACGGATTTGGTTTCATCAACACTCGCAACTCAATTTATCTTATAAATTGTGCGCTGTACGTCTCAGACTTCGAGCTGTTGAAGCTCCTCTTCAAACAGCCAAACTTTGTCTTGCGTGGGACGCCGAAGATGTTACTGTTACTGACGATAATCAGTTATGATAATTCTCTTACTCATTTGTTGCCGCCATTTCACTTTACCGCTTTAAATTTGTTCTACGCCTTCTTTATCTCATCCAATAAACTTGAATATATGTCACCACGCTTCGCAACGCGCTTTCAAAAAGAAATGCAATTATTTATAAATAAATACATACCCCATTTACTACTCACATCTGAGAGGGATAAGTCAACTTGTTTGTATACATACGAACCCAGAATCATTTCATTTGGTCCACTTAAAATCATACACGTGAATGGTTATTTACTTTACTGACTTTACAAGTGGATAATTCACTTTGCCCACGTGTCAAATATAACGTTTTATCCAATACCTCTTTAAAAATGCAAAATTTATTAAAAAAATATTATTTGACAGTGACATATGCTTTAAATTTTCTAAATTAACATGCCAATCGAAGTACTTGTCAATGTGTTGTGCGTTATTATTATTGTTAAATAGAAAATTATTCACTAGTGACTTTTCACTAGTGGGTAATCTGTTACTTTCCTTGTTTAAAATCTCCATAGTTATAGAACATTTATTGAGAGGTATTGGATAATAGTTATTTACTTTACAAGTGGGCAAAGTAAGGAATTACCCACGAGAGACTATTAGCACACGAAGCCGAAGACTAAGTGTGATAATTTTATCGAGTGGGTAAATCCACTTTGCCCACGTGTGAAGTATAACGTTTTATCCAACACCTCTTAATAAATGAAAAATTTATTAAAGAAATATTATTTGACAGTGACATATGCCTTAAATTTTTAAATTAAAATGTCAGTCGAAGTAGTTACCAAGGTGTTGTATGTTATTATTATTGTTATAAATAAAAAAATACTCACTAGTGACTTTCCTCAAAATTATACCCACTATTGAATAATCTGTTGCTTTCCTTGTTTAAAATCGCCATAGTTATAGAGCATTTATTGAGAGGTGTTGGATAAAATTGTTTAATTCCCCATATTTATATTATGTTTACCTTCCACACGTACAAATATGTAAGGTAGGTATTATGTTTATGTTACGAATTGATTAGATTTTGGGAATAATTCATCAACAGTAAGTGGTAGATTATTTGAAGGCCTATAAAGGTTTTTGGGCATATCTTAGTAGGAGATAGGGTAAATTTCATTGGAATCAAAAAGATGTAGTGTACAATCTTTATTTGAAACATTTTTCTATATTTTGTTGTCATCAGATTCAAAAACAGCCAATACCTTTGGGCCAATACTTTTGGGCCAAATGAAATATTTATGTTAATTTGTTATTATTTCAGTAGTTTCTTTCCTTATAATATTTTTTAAAATAACAGAATTTAACATACAAATAAATTGAGTACAACAATTTTCTCTTTATGAGATCAGAATCAAACTATGGAACAACTATGCAACATAAAATTTGGCGTGAAACTTCGGAAAACTTTCACAGAAAAATCAGATGTTTGTCCTCCCTTAGCCTCCTTATTCGTCAGACCTAGCTCATACCGATTTTTTTCATATTTCCGAAATTAAAATCAGTGCTGAAAGGACGTCGTTTTCAGACTATTGATGGCATCAAAGTATGCGTCATAGATCATGAAGGCCATTTCAAATGAATGAAATGGAAAATTGTGTAAATATGGAAAGGGAGTATTTGAAAGGTACAAGCACCAATAATCCATAAAATTATTACCAAAGCTTAAAGAAATAAAGTGGGTTGTTTTTCTTGAAGTACAATAACAATTAAACCATCGTTAGAATCTGGTGTATTCAGATAATCAAGTTTGTGGAATAATTCTACGCTATTCATTCAGTTTTATGAATTAATGAGACAAATAATAAATTAAACAGAACAAAACAGAATTAAGCATAAAATTTGAATTAAATTAAATTCGCTGTAATCTTCGTGGACTTACGCTCGACAAAAGATTGCAATTATCTGTAAATTTCTCGTCGCAGCTTTTTTCTTTTCTTACTTTGTTGATATATCGACCGTGTTTTATTATTTCTTCACACATTGTTGACAATAAAGGAAGTAGTGAAGCGTCGGATTGGTTAATCTGGGACCAATCAAATTGTACGTCAAGGAAGCTTATAGGGATGATTTCATACAAAAACAAAAACATGTGTATATTGCTTAAGCTGTAACAGGAAGTGGCACTACGGAACGTTAATGAAAATTTCACAAATAAAAACAAAACTAAATTGGGAAGTTTTACTAGAATTTAGCTCTCGGAACTTTGTTAGACAGCCACTAAAACGATTTATATTCCACTTAGAAATTAACTCAAACTATTGCAATTTATAAACTTAAAATGTCGGAACAGAGAATTGCTGTGAGATATTGATATCGAAGATATCATTTGGCGCAGTTAAAATCATACAAAGGAAAATTGTTTTATTTACCATATTTATATCTTAAATTGTATCATTTTTACCTCTCCCACATACATAGATATATGTAAGGGAGGTATTATGTTTATGTTACGAATTGATTAGATTTTAGGAACAATTTATCAACAGTAAGTCGTAGATTATTTGAAGGTCTATTAGAGTTTTTGGGCATATCTTAGTAAATAAATGAGATCGAGTAAAATATTACCTACAATCTTTATTTGTAACATTTTTCTATATATTGTTGTTATCAGATTCAAAAACAGTGTTCGTGGTACCAGCCAATACTTTGTTAATTTGTTATTATTTCAGTTGTTATTGTTCCTTATAATAATCTTAAAAATAATAGAATTTTAGATACAAAATTAATAAAAATTCTAAGATCAGAACATATTTTTTCCGATATCGATACTAAAGTTATTACTACATCACTCCGCAAAGTTAGCCAAAATAGTAACTAAAGTAAAACTTTACAGACTTTTATGTCAAAATTTAACTTTACGGAATAATCTGTCAAATATTTAGCACTACATAAAATAACAAAAATATTATTCTATAATACTATTGATGAATTTATTTATTATTTACCGTTGATAATAATTTATCGGATTTAATGCAATTCACATGTATAGAACGTCTAAGAACATATAAAATAATTATTTACTTTACAAGTGGGCAAAGTAAAGAATTAACCACGTGTGAAGTATAACGTTTTATCCAACAGCTCTTAATAAATGTAAAATTTATTAAAGAAATATTATTTGACAGCGACATATGCTTTAAATTGTCTAAATTAAAATGTCAATCGAAGTAGTTACCAAGGTGTTGTGTGTTATTACTATTGTTATAAATAAACTATTACTCACTAGTGACTTTTCTCAAAATTATACCCACTAGTGGGTAATATGTTACTCCTTGTTTAAAATCGTCATAGTTATAGAGCATTTATTGAGAGGTGTTGGATAAAATAATAAAAATTATACACAAATATTTTGACACTGTACTTTTGTTATTACAGCCATCCCCGTCGCAACAGCTAGCTGACGTTTTACAAATACATGCTTTTTATTTATGTTTTCATTTAATATTTTAATGATTTTAGAAAAAAATATACAGTAAAGTATTTTTGTTATTACTCGTATGGTTCATTCCATATTCGTAATAAAAAATTATACTTTAGTGCCTTGATATATAAATATCTATTTAAAATTATTCTAAAAGTCGTAATTGGGATAAATGATTTGATTCTGGGGTCGTATACCGGGAGTTTCAGATAAAATGCAATATTTATTAACCTATTATTAATGTATTAGTTATAGATAAAATGTAACATAGGTTGCCAATCTTGTAGTAGTTTTTATTCTTGTCTTTTTCTTATGATTCATATCTAAACATCCATCTCGTTTAAATATCAGAAATATTTGTAATTCTTAAACTTAAAATTTCTGTGAGAAATCGAGCCGGACGGCAAGTGGCTTCCTCGACATTAAATCCTTTAAAAGTTATATTTTTCTTCAGGAAAATTTCATATTATATTTCCCTCTGAAAGCAAACTTGATAAAATTTTTCAGCGCCGATTTGAATGTCTGCGATTCTTCTGGAAAATGTTTTATTCCATCAGATAAAGAAAACCTTTTGTTGGTTGGAAACTACTCTTCAAAGTCTAAGTTTTGTCTACGTATTTAAATTTCTGAATAAATAATCATAACCTGAAATCACAGCCGAATAATAGTGTTTGTGTTTACTAATAAAACATTTTTTGCAAAAGTTTTCTTCAACTATTGTCGTAAAGGAGTCTAGTCTCGATGCGTAAAGCGACAACGAATTCTCCAACCAAAATTGAAATTCATAGCTCCTTTAGGTGGATGATATAAAATCTTTTCACGTATAGTTTAAACAAAATAAACTTGCAAATTTTTATTACCGCTCGAGCGTCGTAAGGGTCGTGCTAACATTTGCAGTACCGAACTTAAAATCATTTTATGGATTGCCTCTTTCATTTCGATGTATAACACAGAATTTTTATTGAATCTGCGCCTGGAATTTAAATTTTTCCAAACTATTTAAATTTAGGGGTGGCGGGTGTCTGCAGGGTGTAAGGTATAGAGGATGGTCAGCAGATCATATGCGTTTTACATGTTAAATAATACTTACACTATTTCCTGTTTTCCTAGTCATTTTAGAGAAAAATGTTTCCACTAATAGTACATCTGAATCTGCATGTCTAACTGTAATATTAACGTGGTTACTCCATTATAAAAACAGAATTTTTGATAATTTTGATGGTAATTTTATTATTTATTAAATAAATAATATGAAATTTGTTCACTAATTCATATACAGATACTAAATCACACAATTTTTATTTGAAACATTTTTTCTAAAATGATAATAAAAGCAGGAAATTGCATAAGTATTATTTAGCATGTAAAACGTATAGAAATATCACAATTATTTTTATAATACAGTAATGTATTCTAGTAAATATTTTTGGAACAGGTAATAACTTTGCTGCTGACAATAATAAACCCAGTTTTGTTATAATGAGTAGTATAATATTTGGAAATAATATTTCATTTATATTTATTCTGTCTACAACAAGTAAAATCCGCGATTTTACTGTTGAAAGACGAGAAGTTAAAAATAGAATAATCGCGCTCCTCAGGATTTTTCAGGTTCAGAACAAATTCCAATCGTTTCAAATGTTCGATCGATGCTGAGTTTTATATTTTAATATTTAGATTTACGTATAATATTGACTGCGCATGTCACAGATTTGAATTTCGTGCGAAATATTTTGTTAACTTATACATATGATATTCCAAGCTCTGTTGAAATAAATGCAAAAACACCTTAGTTATAATGTCATGAAAAAGTAACTAATTTTTAAATGAATCAAGTGAAATTATAGGTTCTAGTTAAATAAAGTATGAGGATTCCAAATTTTCAATCTATTTTAAATTATCTTTATTGGTTGTAAAGATACTGGTTCTGAAAGTTAGGTGATTTTGGAATTCTTTTCATTCAAGTTTGACTGTCTACAATTTTTTTATTTTGCGACTGTTTATAATAAAATTATACGTTTATGACGAACAAAGTATGCAGAATGCGCTCATTGAAACAGATTTAAAATATCTCTTTTCGTTCGCGAGATACAGCGAATTATACTTGTAGTGGCCACTTTTTTCTCAAACTTCTGATTCATAAAATCGCTCATATCTTAAAAACTAAAGCTCGGCTAACACTAAAACTAAATTTGTTTGAAGTTTTAGGTCGAAAATAGGGCGATAGGGCATAAAAATAAAAAATCTAAGAGATGAAAATTTTTGGCAAAAATTCAATACTAACCCCTTGGCGTTTTGGCGATTTTGGCCCATTTTCAGACTTTTTGATCTAGTGGCTCTCCCCGTAGAGCGATTTAAACGAAACTTTACATACTTATGTAATTTTTTCCGTAGAATCCAATGGTGTAGGTTTCATTTCAATATCTCTTTTAATTTTCGAGTTACATGGAAAGAATGGAAAATATTAGGAAATTTTTAAAAGGCTATATCTCGAAAACTATAAGAGATATTAAACTGCGGATTTCAAGACTGTAATCAGCATCTCAAAAACTATATTATATAGTAAAATTATTCATTTCTAAGAAAAAAAATTTTTGGGCATCTGGAGACCAGTCCATTTTGAAATTTTGGCTTTTTAAAAATTTTACCGTGTACTCCGATAATATAAAATATATTTTTTCTTACAGAAAATACTACGAGGAATTCAAATTTTCAAACCACTTTCATTTATCTGTTTTAGTTTCAAAGATACGCACAATTGTTTCAGACTATTTTTCAAAATCAATTAACTTTGAACCATTTTTCAATCAAACATACATAACGTTACACTATATTCCACTCAGTGGAGTAACACGAGCCCAGAAAATAGTTAACCAACAATCAATCTCCTCCAAACATTCGTATCCTGACACACCACTTTTGCCTCGTCCACATTCATACATGCTAACTTCCTCTTAACCCCTAGCAATCGTTCTCCTTCAATTTCATCCCCATATATTAGTTTCACCAAACTTTCGAGATGGCCAAACCACTTCAACTCAACGCTCTTCTTAATTTCATATTCATCAGTTTTGAATAAATTAATTTGTGTGCATCCAATACATTATATTTTATTTATGTTGCAGAGTGGCATTCTCGTAACCGTGGTTTTATCTAACGAGAATATATTTTAATTATAATTCATCACAGAAATATGTATTAGAACGTCAACAGCAAAGAGGCAAAATATATATCATGGCAAGCAACAATTTAAATTATTAAAATATGAATAATTCATTGCGAACAAATTCTGCGTAGTTTCAGGTGACAAATTGAGTCCAATTCTTCATCGTAATTTACTTTGTACAACAAATAGAAAAGCGCAGAAATGAGTGAAGACCATTTAACTTTTTGCCGCAATATATCATGAGGAAATAAAACCAATAAAGCTGAAGTTTTTCGGTAGTGAAACTGACACTTCAGCGGTCGGTAACATAGGTAACACTAGCAGTGTGACGTTCGGGACTCCACCTTAAAGTTCGTGCCATTTAATTACTTTCAATCAGAAGTTAAAGCCCAAGCTTGAAGGGCCACGCCTAAAACTTTCTAGTGTTGTAATATCCGCTGTATCTGTCACGCGGACACATTGCACTGTAAAAATTACCGGCCGCCCAACAAAGATCTAAAGTAATTACAAAAACTATGAGAATCGAGCAAGATGCCTGGAATTAAAAATCTTGTCTATATTGCTGATTAATTAAATTTTTTCAACCATACTGTACACTTTTTTCCCTTGTTGCTTTTAATAATTCCTAATTAGGTTTTTCTAATTTGTTCTTTAATTTTGAAAATTTATTATTGACTTTGCCAAACTTTTCTAATTTTTAATATTAAGATTTTTATGAGACTTTCGACTATGAAATAAAACAACGGACAGAATACTGATTAACTCTGTGAATAGAAAACGACTTACTCACAAGTTATTTACTAATTATAAACGATGTAATTAGACTGTGTGTGGCGATTTTTTCATACACGATAACTTGGGTATATCTCAGCAAATAAATAAGTAATTTTCATTGTACTCAAGAAGATGTTTAATAATATTAGCTAAAATTTTTATTTGTTACTTGCTTATCACATTTCAACTATAACTATTAATATATGTACTCGCAAATTTTGTTATATGTATTCAATTATTTTTATCCAACATCTCTCAATAAATGCTCTATAACTATGACGATTTTAAACAAGGAAAGTAACAGATTTCCTACTAGGTGGTTTAATTTCGAGAAAAGTCACTAGTGAGTAATTTTCTATTTATAACAATAATAATAACACACAACACTTTGATTGATTTGATTAACATTTTAATTTAGAAAATATAAAGCATATGTCACTGTCAAATAATATTTCTTTAATAAATTTTGCATTTATTAAAAGATTTTTGATAAAATGTTATACTTCACACATGGGCAAAGGGGAATTACCCACTTGTAAAGTATATAACTATTATATAAATATAAAAATGTAACAGCAATTATGATTTTAAAGAGAGGGATGTGAAAATAAACAATCAAATAAATAATTGTATTTCCTGAAAAGGACTGTCCCAAATCAGAACATCAAATAATATTCTGGACAGAATAGAATCTAGGGGGTTTAAATTTACAAACCTTAATTTAAATAATATAAATAAATATATCATCTCCATCTAATAATAATCCACAAAGACGTAAGTAGATGGGGGTAATTTTTATGGATGATGAGTTGCCTCAAAGCTATTTACTCATTTGTTTAAGATTAATGTTTCTTGAGTACTGAAGATTCAAAGTTCACTTAATTCCCTAAAATGGAAAACAAAAAAGTCGTAAATCATAAGATAACATTAAGTAGAAATTTCATTAATTTTTTTTTCGCGTAAATCACAATTGATTTGAAAGTCTTTGAGCATACTTTTCACTTTCAAGATATTGAATTAATATTCAAGCAACGCTGTTTCATTTCAAAAAGTTTTACACGTCGAAAAATATATATTTATGCATAATATTCAGTGAAAAATGTGTCATTCGCTGAGGTCAAACAAAACGATGAATTCATGTATTCCACACAGAGAGACGGGTTTTATTTTTCTCTCCGCGGTAATAAATTCAATTTTTAACGGATTCGGAGCTTTTTTAATTTCCATACGTCAATATGTGACTACTAATTCCGATGACTAAACCATTCGTAACATATTGTACCTCTCATGTTTATTGGGAGAGAAATTTGAAGGTATTTTTGATACATTTTATACTATAAACTTTATTGGTCGTCTAGTCGAAATATAAGACTTGATGGCCAATAATTATTTATTGACTATTTACAAATAATAGTTATTTACTTTACAAATGGGCAAAGTAAGAAATTACACACGAAGCCGAAGGCTGATAATAAATTAAAATGTCAATCGAAGTAGTTACCAAGGTGTTGTGTGTTATTATTATTGTTATAAATAGAAAAATACTCACTAGTGACTTTCCTCAAAATTATACCCACTAGTGGGTAATCTGTTACTTGCCTTGTTTAAAATCGTCATAGTTATAGAGCATTTATTGAGAGGTGTTGGATAAACAACTTTAACTTATTTATTTACTGAGACACTCCCAAAATCCTGACGGGCCTTCAAGTAAACTACCACTTCCGGTTGATGGATTGCTTCCAAAATGAGCACATTTAAACTTCAATGAATTTTGAGTTATCGTAAAGACACACACACAGTCACAAAAAGAGTCAGAAGTCATCGTGAAAAGAGTGAAATCGTATCTGTTGAAAACTATCTGTTACAACACTTCTCTTACATATATGTAATTATAAGGATTGCTTTAAATATACAGAAGGGCTTATCGAGTAAAAAATATGTATTTTGAACATCATCTGCTGGTTTATAAAGCGAGTAGAAGACTTTGAACAAGATTGATGGGTGCCATAAAGGCAAGACGTTGCAAGGTTCGCCGTTCGTGGTCTCACGGATTTAAACACAGGAGTACAATTTAGTACGCAATTTGGATTAAAGCTTAATTCCGGATAACATGTTTAGTATCTGACGCACGCATTAATTGATCCTCTCATGATAGCCGCCTAATTAGTTGCGAGATTTGAGGAAGTTAAAACTGAAGCCGAATTCCATCAATTCTAACCTATAACTATAAATAATGTGGTTCATAGTTCAAGAAACAAGAGCCATTACGATTCTATTGTTAGGGCTTCACCAGCAAACATTAAGAAAGGCGTCAAGATTAATGGTGGCTAAATGATCTCGGTGGAATACACAAGCTGATGCTTTCTATCATTTGATAGATTATATTTCTTTCATTCATTTTTCATTGAAGTTTATCTTATTCTGTTGTAACTGTAATTACCATTGTTTTACTTCTGTTTGATAAAAAACTGTTTGTTAATTGCTGAAGAGTATTTTGATTGAGGGCGCTGTTGTTCAGCTGAAGTGAACTCTCTCGATGGGGATGAATATTGAAGAGGATTTGTTTGGTCCGCCTGAAGGGTGCAATCACATGAACCATTCAAATTATGTGAATTATTGATTGGTGGTTTGTTCAAAATGCTGCCAGAAATGAGCAAATTATTTGCTCAGAATTTTTAATAAACGCAGTGTAATTCACCCGTTTTACTACGACATGCATCATCAGAATCAAAAGGGCAGTATTAAAACTATTAGGTTTACAAAAAATTACCCGTATGTCTCTTCTGTTACTATTATCTTAGGAGGCTGTAATTTGACGGATGGCAATAATTTTCAATCATTTTTTGAGGCAACTGTGGCCATATATCAGTAATAACAAAGCGAATATTGGACTTCATGTCGTCCATTATCTCTGGTTTATATCGGCGTAGACAAGCAACTTCGAATATCCCCGCTGAAAATGATCCAAAGGTGTTAAATCACAAGGTCTTGTAGACCAATTGCGCGATATTATGCATTCATCGAATGTGTCCATCAATAAATCGATTGAGGCGCACGCTGTGTGACATGTTGCGCCGTCTTGTTGAAAAAGCTCTTCCACAAAAACTCCATTCAATTAGGGAACGAAAAAGTCAGTAATCACGGCTCTATAGCGATCTTCATTGACTGTAACGTTGTGGTCGGTATCATTTATGAAGAAATGTGGACCAATGATTCCTACTTTTTATTTATGTAACTCCGTCTCTTTAATGTCTTGTAGATTTTCTTCACCCAGAAGGCAGAAATTTTTCCTTGTTGACATAACCATTTAATTAAAAAAGAGCCTCATCGCTACATAAAATTTTCGAAATAAACTTGTACAATTTGCAAGCGCAGTTCTGGCTCATGTCTATTTTTAGTAAAATGGCAAACCAAACTGAGCACAAAATGGCTGTCAGCTGTCAAATCGTCTGTCGCTGGAAAAAGTGTTACCAATTCGGAAAACAAACCTCCAAAAAAAAAACACACGATGTAACATTTAACTAATCTGTATGTAAATGTATTGTAAAAACAAGAATAAGTTTTACTTTAATCCGACACTGGGCATTTGAAGTATCCTGACAAATATACAAACGATTCTATGGGTTTTGGCGATTTTAATATGAGGAATGTTTAATCGTTTTATTAAGATGCTTTATGGGTTTTGGCGATACTTAGGCTCGATTGCATCAGTCTGGGTTAACTCCAGTTAATGTAACAACGTGATTAACCAATTAAAAATCATCTTATAAATATATTTTCTTGGTTACACAAATAGTTTGATTCTTGATAGGTTAATTAAGTTGTTACTTTAACAACGAAATGAACTACGACTGATGCAACCAGGCTTTACTATAATATAAATCAAGATAAATGTCTTGATTATGACTTCTATGCTAATTTCTAATGAATATTATTTTATTTCCAGCAAGTTCCGTGTCGGTATCAGCGTGGACGTTGGTAGCAATCTCCGTGGAGAGATACTACGCGATTTGCCATCCCCTCCGATCAAGACGATGGCAAACATTGAATCACGCCTATAGACTTATTGTCTCCATTTGGATTGGAAGCCTCATATGTATGACTCCTATTGCCCTGTTGAGCCAGCTTATACCCACAAGCAAAGGTAATAAAATAGTCCATAACTTTGTCATCAATACGCTAGGATACGTAAAATACGGGAATTATGAGCCATAAAAAGAATCCATTAGTATGAGCAATGTAATTACCTCATGCCAACAATTATTATTAATCAAATGAAGCTTTACTTAAATAAATTAAAAGAACTAATTTTGGCATTCAGAAAAGCCCTAGAAATTATGAAAATTTAACCAATTACATTTGTATTTCCTACGGAGTGTTTCTGCAATAAAATTTCCACGAAATGTTTTAAATTATCTAAACGGGAAATAAATAAAATTACTTTTCTGTCATTTATATATTATAATGTATAGCAGTTTATATATCATCGTACTGTTTCCGATATCAATGTTAAATGAATATGTCATCACATTGTATAGTATATTGTGTATCTAGTACGAAAAGTTATAAATTCCAAGACGATGGTGGCAGTTGCAGGACGAGCCTGTAACACCAGGAATCCGAGAAGTTTACTTTTCCTACGTGGTGTACATACTATTTTTTTTTATCGGTTTATATTCAATAATTAGCTATTTTATATTTTATTTATAACAACAAGACATAAAAATATTGCCTTGTTTTGATAAAATTATCTGAGGATAGCGTATCCATATTTTCACAAGAATCAAATTTATTTAAAAAGCTAAATCGTACGGGAATACTTTGCCCAGTATCCGGAAAAGATATTCTCGTACTGTTATTTATTGTAACCTAGCAACAACACTAAAATCCTGGATGAATACACATTGCGTGTCGAAAACACATCGGAAAGGAGTCAATATTCGTCCGATCGAAAAAAAAAAGATATTTACTAATGAATAGAAAATTCAAATGGTTACTTGATACAATTCTGGTTATAGATTAAGATATGATTATTTCCTAAACATCCTGGGCCAAATCCTTTTTCTGTTTCAAGAATATTTACAAAATTTAAAAGTGATGGATGTTTAAATATTTATAGTACAGTAAATTTTGATGACAATTTCTTTTTTACATTGACAGTCTATGCTGTATTTTATCTCGAACATATATAATTATTATAGTGCTATTAGTAATTTGAAAACTAAATTGCCAGTTGTACCATTGACGTGACGTAAAATTGATTGAGCATATTATTCATGACGGATTTCGATCAAAATTATAGTTTTCAGAATCAAAAAGCAGTTACTTTCTCATATAATTTAATATATTATCACTGAATTTACTAAATATCCTTGTATAGATAGATTATAAATATAAATGGGATCACAAAAAAAAAACATAGAAACATAGAAAATATACAATACATAAAATTATAACGCATGATATTTGTATCTATTTCTCTTCAAATATGGTTGTCTTTCTCGTACCAAAACTACGTCACGAAATTTCTTTTAAATTGTAAATAATTTTCTTGTTGTCAACCATATCAATGGAAATTTTGTCATTAATATATGTATGTTTTAATTTCGTAATGAATGAAGGAACAAGACATTTTGATGAGTGGTATATTTTTAATTATTCAAATTGTTCGGGGAAGCTTAGGAAAATGATATATGAGTATTTAGATGTAAATTACTGCAAGTATATTTGCACGAAACTTGCAATTAATAATAATAACATGACGGTGATAGATTGTGGTTCAAATATTGAACCAATTATCTCCAGGTATTTACGTTGAAGCTAACTTTCATATTCGAATTATCCTCGGCGACATTTGCCAAGTAGTCCTGGCGTATGTGTGAACAAAGAACAAAGTAATGAGATAATTATTTGTGAATTTAGTTCGTCTGATTATTCCAATCTCGTCTGGTTGGTCTGGTCGCAGTAAAATCAAATTAGTTCACTATACAGTAGTGCGTACAATCTTACCGCAAATTGGTAAATTTCCTAAGCCTTTGAGGCGTAAAAATGTGCGCCTTTCGGATGTCCGTGAGGATAATAGACGGCTGAAGCTGAAGCTGAGGCTGAAACCAGAGCTGCGTGGGTAAGTGTTAACCACACCGCGCTGAATTACAGCCAGGCACCTGACAACCAGGGGTGGAGTCACCCCTTTGCGTGATAAACACTCAAAGAATAAGGACAATTTCTGAAACCTCACTCATTCGACAACCATTTAAACTGAATGTAATCTTAAATTTTAATTTTGTCGTATTGTAATTCGAAATAAAAATTGCCGCAGTGATTCATGGTGATATATGTATATAATCATATCTCAAAAATATAAAAGAGATATGATGCTAAAATGCAACATTTACTTTTCTGTGATTAATGTATTACTGTGCATATCATCTTCTCAAACTATATCCAGAATTGTACCACAATATAATAAGTTTTCCTGTCTGTATTTCACTCATTTTTTTAACTTAAGTTGAAAGAAATACTCTAGGTTGATATTTGACAGATATAACTAACACTTACACTGACATACACAGTAAAAAATTTTTTCTTCAAACGTCATAAAAGTACGTTGTTATGTATTTGTATTCAACAAGCAGAAGTTCAATATTGTCGCCGCCGGCGTAAAAGTGTATCCTTGGCAACACATTTACGCCGGCGGCGGACAAAGTAAAATATTATGAAAAATAGTTAGGTTATAATTCAATAATTTGACAGTTAAAAATGAAACAAAAATATCAAAACAGCATATTCTACGGCAACTTGAAATGCTAGATAAGACAGAATATTTTTTGAAGTTTTGAGCATTTTATAATATTTATAATTTTATTTTCTATGTTTGAAGAAAAAATAGCATGTGTTATTCGGAGTAAATGTGTCTTACTTACATGCTCAGCACCCAAAGTATCACATTTACTCCTAATGACACAATATACTATTATTTGTGATTTGTTAATTTTATTAATTTTAACTTAATATTGACAAGTATATTGTGTTAAATAAACAATTTTAACAAATATGACAATTTGTTAAATTAAAATTTTGTCAATTAATTTTCAACAAGAAAAATTGTTTTTATTTATTTGCTGGATTTATAAAATTTAACAAATAGACTCGTCAATAATAACAAGTGAATTTACCTAACTAATCAAATTTAAATTGTTAAAGAAAGTTTATATCCTTTGTAACAACTTAATTTGTTTTAATAACTATGATTTATTGTTCTGCTTCCATATAATTACTAAAATAATTAGTCAAAATCACATAAAAATAAATGTTAATAATTACTATATTCAAAAATATATTCATCTACGAAATGCCCAAAAATAATTTGTTAATTGTTAACAAATTTGAAATTAACAAAAACTAATTGTGGATCGTCTGGAACTAAAAATTTGTCAATTTTGTCTAAAATTATTTTACTGCGTACTCTCTTTTTATGATTGCTAACATTTCTAAGGGCTGATATTTCCATTTTCGAATAAAGTACCGAATAAACTTTCCGTCTAATAAATGAAAAATGTAGCATCGAAATCATAGCTCAAATGATACTTATTGTTCTAGCTGTCATTTTTTGATGCGTATTTTTGTATTTATTTGACGAATAACTTATTCGGACGTTAATTCGTAGATGAAAATATTGGCCGTAAGTAAAAATAATTCGCCGGGGTGTCTTATGTGTAACGTACGCCCCTGGTGTTACCGCAGTAAAGTCGAGGCAAAGACGTCTGTTCTTATCCACACCTACGTCATTGTGGTGGCGGCATGCTAAGATACGAACTATTATAAGATCTCTACATGGTTCCGCATGATTTATTAATCTGTGCTACGATTTATTATACAGCAAATTTAATTGAAGAAGAACTGCGCAAACGTTGTCACACAATTACGCGTTTACGCTAACAATAATTAATAGCCGGGCGTTGCTACTTTTATTTTATACACTTCACTTAAAAACCAGACGTGTTATCAAAATAATTTTATATTATGATTATATTTGTGGAGTTTTTTCAACGTGTTTTATATTTGTATGTGCCCATGTAATAGTTGATTACTTTACAAGTGGACAAAGTAAGGAATTACCCACGAGAGAAATTTTAGCACATGAAGACGAAGGCTGTATGATAATTTTATCGAATGGGTAATTCCCCTTTGACCACTTGTGAAATATAACGTTTCATTCAACATCTCTTAATAATAAAAAAATTATTTAAGAAATATTATTTGACAGTGACATATGCTTTAAATTTTCTAAATTAAAATATCAATCGAAGTAGATACCAAGGTGTTGTGAGCTATTATGCCCACTAGTGGGTAATCTGCTACTTTCCTTGTTCAAAATCGCCATAGTTATAGAGCATTTATTGAGAGGTGTTGTACAAATTTGTTTTTCAACTCTAACTCTAACCCTGATGATAACAGCTGTACCTATAAAAATAAATAATTGACCAAAAGTCCGATTTTTTATTCTTCCCAAATTTCTTCATTAATCGATCAACGTATCTTTTTTTATAGGAGCGATTATTCAATGTTTAAAAGGCGAGAACAGTTCTCGCTATAAAGTAAATCGTTGAAAACGAAATTACAATATCTTTTATCGTTTTCCATTTACGCTTGAAAAAAGATTTTCAGCAAGAAATATGACATATTAAAATGCTGATACCTTCAAAATTATTGATCGCTCTTCGTTTCCTTTCCATTTCTATGCGGGCGAAAATATCGTGGATTAAAAATGAATTTCCTTCAAATTTTTGGCGATTATGTTATGATGTTTGTTCTAGGCCATCACAAATGCAGAGAAGACTGGCCGGCGGGCGACTACGAACGAATGTACAACTTATTCCTCGACATGGTTCTGCTAGTTGTCCCGCTGTTGGTGTTGGCGATTACTTACACATTAATTACCCGGACCCTATGGAAGGGAATGCGCACTGAGATTGCCCTGAATTATGTTGGTAAGAGGGGTTGTTTCAGAATAAAATGAAAAATATGTTCTTTTGTCTTGGTTGGAGTTTTCAAAGTATATCTTCTTTTAAGTTGTCAAACTTTAAAAAGTAATTTCCTGATTTTAGTATACGATTTCAACTTTAAATGCCACTTAAATTCTGAGATAAAAGGCATTAAAAGTTGGGGTACGTCACAACTGCTACTGCTACCTATTTTGGAAGACGTCGACACCACAGGGATTACAATGTTAATTTTGAATAACCTAATTTTATTTGTGGGTAGCCTAATTTGTTGTTGTAATTTAAACTAGTCTAATTTGGGAACAAGTTCATCCAAAATAATGTTTGATAAAATAAATTGTTTTATAAATTACAGCAATATATTTTAAATTAGAAAAGTTTTCATGCGACAACCTTCATAAAAAAATACAAATTTCTTTAGTAATATAATATTAACTTTAAATTTCATTAAGCAAGGCTGCTTGCTTTTGCGATAATGCCTCGTTTTTTATTAAAGTCGACATATCAAACTTCAAACGCTTTATACAGTATTCGGAAAAGTTGTGATAACCTTCAAGTACAATGATTCTTTGATTAATTCTGTGCCGAATCCTAATTACATAAAATTTGTACAGCCCATAATAAATCCCCACGAGCTACTTAAAAGAATGTTAAATATTAAATATCAAAATTTGACAAATTATTTTTCATTTGCCACTGCAGACGTGAGAAGTCTTCTCGTTTCAAATCTTAAAAACCAACTGTGTGTCTTGTGTTGGTCAAATACACCCATCTTCTTTATAAGCGGATAGGTGTGGTGCAGGGAACCTCTCGCAGGGCCAACATAAAAATTATAAACCTGAACCTAGGGTTCGACCAGGCCTATCTGTAAATCTGTCAACCCCAGATGGTATCTCAAGCCGATATATCAGAATATTTGCCGCGATAATCTCAAATGACTATTTATGAAAACTAAAAATCTAACAAAGTTCCTCACACATGTGTGGCAATAAATTTAACTCAAGAACTCCTGTCAAGGCGATTTTCGATGCCTTTAAGTACAAACGCAGTTTTAAACTTAATGTTTTAAAATCGTTTTGACAATAAAACAATAAATCGTATTCTGAATTCTTGTTACAAGTTAAAAACTAAAAGTATTGGTATAAAAAGTTTAGTTATATCAACAAAATTTTACACAATCGTTCGTGAAAGTAAACAGTAAAGATATTTTACAAAAAAACTTCAAAAATTTTGTTTAATTCTAATTGTACATTTACAAGTTTGATGTGTGTGGCTTTTCCAAGGACCGTACAAATTTGTTGCATTAGGATTATCAACTGAAACTTTTCACTATTCTTCCGAACAAATATCCAAAGAGATTCTTTAAAACAAAACTAACACCTTGATGTGAAGGTAACAATTAAAAACTGTTACAGGTAGCGCAACAATAGAAGTATACATTAACTCCAGTGGTTCCTCCAGTACACGATACTCTTTGAGTCATCGCTACCCTTCATCTTCGCGAAGAAGTGTTCAATGCTGTGGGAAACACCAAGAAATCCCTCAGGACTCCGCGCATCCTATCGGATCCTACAGGCACATTCGAGGACTCCGGAGGACAAATGCAGAAAAAAGTCTTACTAATAAGAAAAGAGTTATAAAAATGCTCTGCGCAGTAGTATTAGAATTCTTCATATGTTGGACACCTCTCTATGTAATAAATACTATTGCTCTGTTTAACCCAGAATTCGTGTATAATGGTAAGGGGTATACGGCTATTAGTATTTTTCAATTGTTGGCTTATTCGTCTACTTGTTGTAATCCTATTACTTATTGTTTTATGAATTGTGGATTCAGGAAATCCTTTTTAAATTTGTTTAGATGTTGTAATAAGAAAAATAGAAATTTCGATTTGCAAAATACTGAAAGTGTCAGGAGTACTAAATGGAGTAATAGGTTATCCACTAAATATTCGGAACCAACTTAAAATTGTAAATATATTGTAAATTTATTTTATTATTTGTAAAGATTATTGTATTAAGAAAATATAAATGTTAATGAATTAAGAAATAAATTGCCTTTTAAGTTTACACCTCCACTAATACATTTGCTCTATGTGTGTATGTATCTGTTAGTGCCTATATTGTTGTATGGTTCTAAATGTTGGGTGTGGATGAAGAAGCATGAACGATGTATAACTGCTGTGGAAATGAGATATTTGAGAGGAGAGTGATCGTATCCGGAATATGTGTGCGATTGAGAAGAATGTTGTTATAAACGAGATCAGGTTAGGTTGATTTGTTTCATATTATGTATGTATTATCTTAATTTATTTTGAAAGAATTGTTAAAAGCATACAAACAAATACAATGAATACATATTGGGGGGGGGGGGACGCGATTAGACGGCTGGTTAAATCTGTTATAAGCAAAGCGTTATACCAAATTATGAATAAATGCTGTATTATTTTTATATTTATTTTTGTAATGAAGCTACGATATCTACTAAGATCTACAACTGTGAATCACTTAAGAAGCAAGGGTGAAAATTAAGGGCATTTGTTGCTGATTATGGGAATCGAACACAGGATTTCACGTTTTACAGTCCGAGGTGTTACCACAAACATATATATTTTAATCGAAACTTATTACATTATTTTAAAAGAACTACGTGAAAAAAAAAGTAAATTCTTCTAATTTTCAATCCTAAGCTTATCGAAAAGTTCGGTAAATTCTACGTTACTTTTTTTCATGTAGGGGTGCTGCAATCTTTCAGTTGTTCGGCAAAGAAATACAAAGAAATCTATATTTATAGAGCAGTTTAAAATAATTCGGATAGATGTCCGAAGTTGCAAAATATTTAGTTCAAAGATGTCTCTACTTCAAGCCGTCATTTTGCAGAATTAGGGGTTGAAGCCCAGGTAGATTCCACCCTTCATAAACAGATGTCTCTTTTTCATCCCCTATTTGGATGCTTTAGACACAGATGTCCGCTTTTTGTTTACATTTTGAACAACGCAAATTTAACAAAAAACTGAAATTTTTTTATATTGTAATAAATTTTCCTCCCCTAAAACTTAATAAATAACTTTGCAGTTTAGTATGTAATTATAATTCAATATATATTTTATAAAGTATAGTTTATAAAGTATAGTTTAAGAGTAAATTTTTAATGGGTTAATTTTCACAAACAATTAATTTGAGCTCATTCATCGAATTAAAAAATGTCATCTCGTGTAGTTACAACCGCGTAGGTTTAGGGTTACGCAGGGAGGGGCGCGGGGGTCGGGGGGCCCCATTGAGCACACTCTCACAACACTGCGCGCTTCATAGTCAGTCGAATCGCCTCAGTCAGTCGTCCTCCGCTAGTGTATCGTGCGTGAGTGTTAGTGCCCGTGTTCCGCATTCTGTCAACCCAACGTGCTCGGCACCACCACATCGTGGAAGTGGAGGATTAGCTTGGCAGGTACGTGGACGACGGCTTCACAGAGTGAGTGAAGTTAGGATAGGTTCGTTTGACAGCCGCTGCCATCGCGACCCGGAAAATCGATCCGGGATTCTGCGCGGCAGACTCCGGGCTGCTCCGGGAGGTTACGCACTCCTGCGGGTTTATTTACATCTGTCAAAATTACGGGAGGCACTTCGAATTCTAACAGCAAATTTGTTTATTATTGCACAATATTTTGTATATATTTCTTTAAATATTTATTACAACTTTTTTGCATTAGGTACTTATTAAGTTAAGTGCTAACAAAACAAATATAATATTATTATCAATTTTATAAAAGCAAGTTACTAAAAAAATGTTTATTGTTTATAGTAGCTGTGTATAAAATTAGTACAAAATTGCTATAGAATTTTCAGTGCGTAACAAAATAAACACTGCACCAAAAATATAACAATACACCGAATTCTGTCTCATATTTTATACGATAAATAAATATATATATATCATCACGCTATTCACCCATTTTTGGAGATTTTCTAATCCACTAAAATAACTTAGTATTCCTAATATATTTTTTGATTTGTGCATTTTCACTCCCGTCAGGAGGGAAAGTTCTAAAATATTAGCATTTGTTTTAAAAAATAAACTATCATAAATTATAATACAATTCAAATAATTTTTTTTTCCAACACCTACTTGTAAAATGGTATTTTATTCACTGAATTCTTGATAGTAAAATAATACTTTAAAGTAATGACAAAATGTAAATGTGTATTTTCAATATTTTAAGCGTTGGTAACAAAATACGGCTCGTGTTTCAATTTTACTCCGCGGGAAAAAACCATACACTTCTCTCCCTTAATGTATAATTTACTATTATACTTGTTTATGATATTATATAGTGACTCGAGGCGTATTATCAAAATTAATCATATAATTAATTTAATAGCTATAAAAAAAAAAAAGTACCGTATAATTTACCGAACTATTTGGTAAGCTGAGAATATAAGATTAATTTTCTGATAAATTCATAACAATTAAGATACTAAACACGATTATTTATTAAGCAATTAGAAGTATTTACCGAAAAGTTTGGTAAATTCTACTGTACTCTTTATTTTCGTGTAAGTAGTTGAATAGGATATCAATTTTAGTAATGGTAATATAAATTATACAATTAAAAGTAGGTCAGAATTATTGTGATGTGAAATAACAGCTTGCACAATAATTTTTTAAACTAAAAAATAAAAATAAACAACTTGGTAACCAAACAATAGAAAAAAGTAAACTCTAAAATTATCAAATGTTTTCATATCAACCTAAACTAAAGAAAAATAATCTGCAATGCAGTGAGTATTGTATGAACTATTATAAAATTAAACTGACAATGTTTGGTGAACCACCGCCCAAAATCTTGGTGCCAGTTCCCCCAAATGGAAAACAGGAAACAACCGTTTAATATAATAAGCAATTTTCCGTTTTTCTAAACAGTCTTTGATCAAACAACAATCCAAATGCATTGATCATTTACCAACAAGGAACTAGAGTTGTGATCCGCGCAACCTGTACATAAACAGAACGTCCGCTACCGTGTTTGTATGTGTGTGTGATTTCCGGTTGTCCGGTCGACTCGTTCCGCACAATTACGAGTGGAAATGTCCACGAATCGTTCAAGCGACCAATCCAGGACCGTATGAGGCTTTATTAGCCCGTGACACGTTTTCATTTATTCATTTCATTTAGGCATTATTCTCCACTTAATGAACTACCTGTTTGTGTACAAGGTGCCTTAATTATAATTGCTTAATAAAACCCAGAATTAAGTGAACGAACGCGGGGTATCTAGAGGTGCATCTGACACGCAAGAAGTGTTATTTACATTTGGACATTTTTTGATGCAAGGCTGATACGGACGTGGGGGAATCTTACAGACTTTGATTGGAGTGACGTGACCGCGCATATGAGCACTGCATACATTATTATAGTGGTGTAGAAATTAAATTCTACAACTGTATAAACATAAAACAGAGTGTACTAAATAAGCTGGAAAATTTTCAGAGCTCAAACTGTAAAATATTTAATTTAAATACAACGTTTCGAATTATAACATAATTTTTCATCAAAATAAATAAGTAATCTTGAGTCAAACATTTAACGAACGCCTACTCCAGATTAATTAATTAAATAATGACCATAGTCCCGAATATAATATTATACTTTTTCAACTCCTGTAAATTCGGAAAACGCTTTTGAAAATGGTCAAAATTCATTAAAAACACGTTGAAAAACGTTAACATCAAAATACACTATGACAATTGACTACAGACTACACTGTCAACTAATAGACGACCGTTGATTGGTGATCCATATCTCGTATTTAAAATGACCGTGAATTATGGATTTCTGACTCTGTGATTGGTCGAAAAGAGTGAATTATGGGTACTAAAATTGATTTGAAAAATTTGAAATAATGGGGATTTATACAGGAGTATGGAAAAATGTTTATTTTTTTAACTCACGCAAAATGGTGGGATTAGTGACAATTAACTCACGAGTCTAGATAATAGTTATTTACTTTACAAGTGGGCAAAGTAAGGAATTACCCACGAGAAAAATAAGGCTGAGTGTGATAATTTTATCGAGTGGGTAATTCCACTTCGCCCACGTGTGAAGTATAATGTTTTATCCAACATCTCTTAATTAATGAAAAATTTATTAAAGAATCATTATTTGACAGTGACATATGATTTAAATTTTTAAATTAAAATGTCAATCGAAGTATTTACCAAGGTGTTGTGTGTTATTATTATAATAATAATTATAATAAAAAAATACTCACTAGTGACTTTCCTCAAAATTATACCCACTAGTGGGTAATCTGTTATTTTCCTTGTTTAAAATCGCTATAGTTTTAGAGCATTTATTGAGAGGTGTTGGATAAAATATTTTTACAGAACTTATTGAAAAGTACTTTTTAATTTTACTGTAAATTCTGAAAGACAAATATTGAAGTATTTTTAGAAGTAATAAAATAGATGTACAATATTGTGACGAAAGAAATTTTTGGAACAAGAAATTTCTAATAGTAAATACAGAGAAATCTATTTGAGCAATGTAGGGTTTGTATTAAGGGTATAAGGGATTAGGGGAAATTACCTACTTGTAATAGTGAACATTTGGAAAGGAACACATGTTCACGAAGGGCTGAAATAGGACTCAAACAATACCGCGAAAATGGGCTTAGCTGTGTACCGTTGACCGTTTAATTCTGGGAGGAGATAATTTGACAACTTTTCAACTACAATAATAATTTAGTAAAACGTGTATAAAACACAGAGTGAAGTATAAAATGTAATATCCGCCCTACATTCATCGCACACATGACTGAATCGACTGAAAATAAACGATTTCACGAGCATACACAAAGCATTCCTTTTCCGCTGCATGATTTTTAATAACTGCCACATATGACAGTATAAACGAACTACGCTTCATCAAATAAACACTTTTTCTTTTCAACGTAAACAAATTTAGTTATTCGGTTCTCATCCGAGAAGAAACATTAATTTTGGACCACATGATGAAGTAGATTATATTTTAAACGTATAAACAATATCGTAGTAAACGTAAACAGTTTTTGTCTTTTCTGCTGTCTCGACTAAAAATTATTGACAGATATCTCTTGTCATTTAGAATCTAATTTATGGGTGCAACGTGTAACTAAATCCCAAACAGATGAAGAATGCTACAATGTGTAGCATCTTGTAACTTTAAACCTGCAACCCTTAACGTAATGCTCCGTGAAAATATTTACAAGGGTCCGAAATATTTGACACTTTTTCAAAGACTTCAATGCCGGCAATTCTTAGAATTTTTTACAAGCACACATTTTCTGTGGACGTTTTTATTTCCCTACTATACACCAAGGTTAAAAAGACAATATATTGTATCCTGAGGACATAGGCCTATTTAATAAATATTTGAAAACTAAATACTGTTCTATAAAATGCAATATAGGTTGCACTTATAAATCTTATCTCTATTCTCGAAATTATGAAAGATTTGGTCTAGAACTTTCAGAAAAAAAAATCATAAACATTTCCCAAACTATCGAATAACGTCAGGTTAGTTAGACTACTCATTACCAGGGCACAGTCCGGTCGATGTATAACAAAGTACAAACCTTGGGAAAATAATAAATCTTTGATTTCAAATTTCTGTATGTTCGTAACTTGTAAGTATAATATTTTACATTTAAATAAATAATGTAGCATCCAATTTGAAATGCCATTACCAGGTAGAAACATAATGTTACAAGTGAAACATCTTAACGTATAATCTAACATACTCTGGGCATTAATGGGTTAAGGGTAAGTTACCTGTATTTTTAAGCGCCAAAATGTTTCATAATACACAGTAAAAAAATTTATAGTCAAAATTTACAAATTTCTAACAATATTTTATTCCTAGACGATCCACCGTTAATTTTTGTTAATTTGTTAGCAATTAACAAATAATTTTTGTGTGGTTAATAACTAAATATATTTGTGAATATAGTAATTATTAACATTTATTTTTATGTGCTTTCGTCTAAGTATTTTAGTAATTATATTGAAACAGAACAATAAATCATAGTTATTATAACAAATTAAATTGTTGCAAAAGGATACAAATATCTTTAACAATTTCAAACTGATAAGTTAGCTAAATTTACTTGTTATTATTGACGAGTCTATTTGTTAAATTTTATAAATCCAGCAAATATATAAAAATAACAATTTTTCTTGTTAAAAATTCAGAATTGATAAAATTTTAATTTAACAAATTGTCATATTTGTTCAAATATTAACTAAAAATACTTATCAACTGTAAAATTAACAAATTGTAAATCAAATTTTTTACTGTGTACAAAATAACATTTTGCTGTTCAATAATAATCCATTATTAACCTCCTCCAGTATTATGAAGCAAGCGATAGTGAAAAACAAATTCATGTCTCCAAAATAGATCTATAATATCATAATGTTAGGCTAGTACTAAAAGAAATAAATAATTAGTTATCTTTTACTATTAATAAATATTCATGTACCATAAAGTAAGACAGTAAATAATGCACGCTTTTTATGGGGTTTGTCCAAGTCATGGTCAGTAGCCACCTCTACACTAAACCACCTATTAACTTTCTTTTTCTTTCCAGATGCAGCGATCCTGAAATCCAGGCCCTTAAAGGACGGAACCTCGCCAAGGTGTATATCAGATAAGAGGTACGTGTACTGTATGATATGTTCCACATGACGTAGCTTCCTGTGACCAGCGGCGGAGACTGAGGGGCAGGGGGGTAAATCAGTTCACGTGCGTTGCGCACGTGTGCTACATCGAAGGGTGCTTGGCATCAAGCAGCCACCGCCAACCTCGATGTATTGTGCAATGGCAGCTGCAAGCGAAATGCAGAGGGGTTGCTTTTTTACATTACACCAGGGACCAACAAAATGTAAAACCAGAGGGGTTGGGATTCACGTGTGCAGAATTAACTCCAAAATTGTTATTACATATTTTATATCCAATATCAAACTGATAGAACGTCATAAATAAATGAAATCTGCAAGTGAACAAGAAAGAAGTACAAAATGCAAACAGTGTGACATAAAATTCAAAACAGTAATAATGTTGCAAAGTTTACTTTTCTGTCATTGGTGTTGTATTAGCTATGAATATCAATGATACGTACGAGCCAAGAATCATGTCATTTGGTCCAGTTAAAATCATACAAAAAAAATTGTTTAATTCACCATATTTATATCATTTTTACCTCCCGCACATACATATATGTAAGGGAGATATTATGTTTATGTTTCGAATTGATTTTGGGAACAATTCATCAACAGTAAGTGGTAGATTATTTGAAGGCCTATCAGGGTTTTTGGGTATATCTTAGAAAATAAATACCGAGATGAGTAAATTTCAATGTTATCAAAAAGCTGTAGAATAATATTTCCTACAATTATTATTGGAAACATTTTTCTATATTTTTTGTTATCAGATTTAAAACTTGTGTGGTACCAGCCAATACCTTTGGGCCAAATTAAATCTTTATGTTAATTACTTATTATTTTAGTTGCTATTTTACCTTTAAATATTCTTTAAAATAACAGAATTTAATATACAAATAAATGGAGTACAACAATTTATTTTCCATTTTTAAGATCAGAACCATTTTTTAAAGTTATTCTAAAGGTCTTAATTGGGCCTAATGATATGATTCTAGGCTCGTAGTACTGTTTCATATAAAATAAAATACAGGTTGTTAATTTCAAATAATTACTTGGTATAATTTTGAACATACTAGACCAAATCCTTCTACAGTTTTAAAGTGATGCATGTTTAAATATGAATCTTGAGAAAAGGACAAGATTATAAACTTTACAAAATTAACAACATATCTTGCATTTTATCTGGAACACCACTATGTATAACTGATATCCGTAATAATATATTAACCCTGAAATGTTACACTGGGGTCTAAGGAACAAGTTAAGTTTTGGCAAAATGCTGTGTTTTAAATAAAATATTTGGCTCAGAAAGATTATAAACTGTTTGATGTCTTTCTATAAACCTAAACAAATATCCCATAGCTAAAATTCTAGAAAAATTATATCCGGCTATGGAAAAGTAGTTTTCCTTTTCTTAGGGTTTCCCAGACCCCCGTGTAACGTTTGTGTAACAGCGGATCAAGTGTAATTGTCCAGGTTTAATGTCAGACTATCAAGACTAGTAAATATTGCATCTTAGCAAAAATGCCGGTATGTAAGAGAATTGTAACTGAATTATTTTACGAAGCAATTGTATGGCGTCCATTAATGAATTCTTGTCCATCCTCATCTCCAGCGAAGTCAAAAATGTTAGGTCGTGCGTGTGCACCATTCGGCGGAGTCCTCCACCGCGGTGAATTTATTGGCGCGGGAAATACATTTTTTCTGGAAAGACAGGGGCGGTTTTTGCGGCGTTTGTCATGGAGGCGGCGGCGTGTCTCTCACAGCGGACGCGCTATTATAATCGCGTTACGCGCTAAAAACATAAAAACTCGCGAGATGTACACGTCCGGTGAGTGAGGAGTGAGTCACAGAACTGCCGCTGACACCAAGATGCAAACTCGAAAACTTGCACTGAATTTTAAAAATTATCTTGCACGGAGCGTTCGGAAAGCTGTCTATTTCATTCGGAAAGTTTTGTTTAGTTCCTTCAAGTGAAACTGAAATTGAAATTGGTTCAGTCTCATCTTGGTACATCGACCACATTCATAGTGCGAAAAGAAAGATTAAGAAAGATACAAAGAATTACTAAAAGTCAAGATTTTAAACCGATCTATAATAGGACCAAATAAATAGTTATCCTTTACTGGAGCTGTAATTAATCTAATTTATTTGGAGCAAAAACGATGCAATGATTGTATTCATCACAGTCTATATTTGTAGTATAGATGATGATGAATGACACCATTGATCTAGTCTTCCTTTGAGATCATCTATTAGAAACAAGGAAATGAACAACAAATTGCACGTAATTCATGTATTGATAGAAGTAGTTTCACCTGGTAATGTATCGGGATTGTTGTATTTTTAAAACAGTAATTTTAGTAAGGTTATAAGACCAATAACAATGTATGCTCCTCAGACTAAGACAATGACGAAAAAAGATGAAGAAGATTTAATAATAATAAAACGAAAAATAACAAGAACTAAATTAGGAACAATAAATATATCAGAAAACGAATGCAGCATAAAAATGAATTAGGAAATAGAACAAGAGTTCGAAGGAGAAGACATAGCGAAGAAGATCAAGCAACAGAGAGTCAGATGTCTTGGACATATATGGAATCCAGAAGAAAAGGATCATTACATCAGTAGTAGAATGAAGATCAGGAGGAAGAAAACGAAGATCAATATGGCTAAAGGAAGTATAAGAAGATTTATAAATAGCAGGAATTAAAAACTGGCAGAATAAAACTAAGGATATGAAGATGTGGAGACACCTAACTATAAGGATTTAAAGAAAAAGGAACATACATCACGCTATATCCCACAAAATGGAGTAAAAAGAACCCTAAAACACAATCAACCAACAATCAAATATTCCTATTCTAGCACATTCACATTCATTCTCACTTTTATATATTAGTTATAAATGAATCCTTCTAATATTTAAATTAAATTGTAAAAAAAGACTAGGATCAATCTAGAAAAATAAATCTAATCCCTAAATATTAAATTAATGAAGAAAATATCTATATTCGTATTTCGAATTTTTGATAACTAAGTTATCATAATTTTGTATGTACGTCTTTTTGCAAATTTTTTACATTTTGTATATTTTGTTAATTGTAATATGTGAGAACCTGTTATTGGTATTTGTGTACTGTTGGTTCTCCTATTATTTCTAAATAATAAAAAAAAAAAGAAAACATACGGGATAAAATAAATATTACACAATTTGTAAACCATGTCAGTAGTCAAGATTGAATCTTTTAAATACGATTGTAAAATTATTAAATTCCGGAAGCTATAATTTAGCGGCAGGCTCTTTGAGAGAAACTGGCAAGTCAAGTGTAGAGCAACCTTTAAATTTGTACGGATGTGGGTCCAGTCAGCATCCAATTAGCCTGGGAATAGTAAGAATCACTTGTCGTGTCACATTCCATGATGTGTCATCAGCGGCGCTACACGCACACCTCCGCGTAATGGATTTTTTAAGTCCGGCCCTGGTGAGTTTTTCCGCGCTTAATGATGTCCGCGTGTAGTGAATTCTACGCGTTACTAACGGGTGGACGAGTTAGTTTTTTTTTATTTGGATGGGGCTGCTTTTTATGTTGCAGTCTTAAGACGTACGTGAATATGTAGGGCACAGGGGTCTTCGGTGAACGTACGAGATATATAGAAGTTGAATTGAATATCGATTGTTGTTTGCGTTGTTCATATTGAATGTCATTCATGGGCTTACATGGCCGTTTATTTCTATACAGATAGACAGTTCTATGTGCGAACAGGCCATTCTAGATCTATAGACAGCTGTTTTATTTGTTTGATGATTCGTTCAAATTGAAATAATTCTCAATTACTATCTAAATTCAAGACTATCTGCAGTTTTAAAAAGTCTTAGTTATTATTCATTAAGGCGTAATGATTTTTTAAAAATATTGTTTCGTCAGAGTTGTCGTGTGTTTTGGATCTCAAACAGTAGGGATTGTAAATAATTGTAGTCACATAAATGTTCTATTTTATTGAACTGTATATTATCTGGACTGTGTTACACTTAAACCGTCTTCAGGTTTACAACAATCATTACAATAATATACAAATATACAATAGATACATACTTACTAGTAACCAGTTACTTTTCGCGACTTCTGGTTTCATTCCGTAGTCAGTTTAAAGATGAATGTGTATGTGGTTTGATTTGTATGTACGAAGTTTTCAAAAAAACTGAATGATTGCTTACGAATGTATTTTTTACATGATTGTTTGTTGTAGGACTTCTAGTAAATGTGTATCTATTGTATATTTAGTATATTTATGTAATAATTGTTCGGAACTTTAAGATTTAAGTGTAAACCGAAACATAGGTTAAGAAGAATGTAGGATGACTGATATTTTGATTTTATTGTTTAGAAAATTATTTAAATGGAATCGTGGTAAATAATTAAAATATACGTGAATACCATTTATTCCAGGAAGAAACATAAACAAACTGTAAGATTATTTTAGTCAAATGTTTGATTACCATTGATAAATTTTAGTAATCTATGTCATTCAACATGCCTTTAATTTCGTTGTGTCGACCTAACTAGGTGGATTAATTCTGGAAATTCTCAAACAAGTGTGATTTGTGTTATTGGCTACGAATTCAAAACATAACAAAAACTTCAAATTATGTGCCAACAATTTGACACTTCGACAATATGACAGCCCAATAATTAATAAGAGAAGTACAAAGAATTTAGAATAGAATAGATGGTGAGAGAGAAGCCTAAACAGAGAAACATAATACTCTGACTTCAAAATTGCTCTCTTTAAAGTTCAAATATCTTAATAATTAATAATATTTTTTTAAACTTCTATTTGTAGTATGATATTTTTGGGTCTAGTTACAATATAAATGGTCTATTTGCCATCTGTTACGATAACTCATAATATACCTGACGAAGCTTACTATCTTAAATTTTTATATAGGTTTCACATATTTATATTACGAGCTGATTATATTTAGAAATAACAGAAATAAATAAGATACATTTTTATTTGAAACCTTTTTCTATATTTTGTACCGTTTAGAAACTTAAATTTGCGGGAAGTTATGTGCTGGCCACATCAGATTTATTTTATTTGCAGCAGTATTTTATACTAGATCAATATAGCGTGGTTCCAACTGGACAGTTTTCACTAGTACAGTTCTTATGGAATTACCAGAACTACACCTTGTATATACGGCCGCTATATAAATACAGAGATAATTAAAAAATGACTCACTGTTTGATGAAGACGTCCAGGTCTTTCTGGAACCCCAGGAAGTAGCTGCACACTGCACACACACTATAGTCCACTAACAACACTACCACCGTACCGCGATACTTCACAAGCTCACTGGTTAAAATTTGCTACGAGACGGAACGATTTGTGACAGAAAAATCGTAGAATTTAAACAATTATATGACAATTTATATTTATTTATCTTCATGTACGTTCGAACAAATATAATATTGAATATCTAAAATTCCTATGACCTCAATGAAGGTTACAATACATTACCAAAAATGTATGTCTTGGAATATGACTAATACGTATGACCCCCGCCCTAACAAACTAGATAAAATAGTAAAACATACCCTTACAATGAACTTGACATATATTTCACTAAATATTTCAATATATTTTCGAGTACAAATAAAACTTATTGACCACAATGACATTAACACGATTTTTCTGCCATTTAATGAGACGCTAACAAGTTTAGACGAACAAAGCTCGCCTTCACTGTGAATAATAAAATTAATATAATACTTGGCGCCAATATTTAAAACAGTGTATTTTGAATATTTATTATGAAAAATAAGTTTGGACATTTTCAATAATCATAATTGGGTTAATTTTAATTTCAAGATAGGGTACAAAAAGGGGGCGAGGAGTTGTTATGATAGTACTTATAGTTTAGGTTTACCAACTAGTTTACCAATTATTTATCAATTAATGATTTCGTGACTGTACTACTAGATTCATCTCCCCTAATTTTGGTATTAAACTATCATCAAGTCTAATTATATAGCGTCGAATCTCGCAGGCTGATCACCTGTTATATCGTAGGGTATTTGGATAGGATAGAATATAAAATAAATATGTCATCACGCCATTTACTCATTTGGTACTTTGTTTAAGAGAAATTCTCGGCATACATTTTATTTTCGCGATCGGGAGAGAAACTTGGTTTCTTTTCTGTGATACCAAATCATGCCAGAAATGGCTAATTTTATTTCGGCAGGAGAGAAAGTGCTCATATAATATTTGTTGTGAAAAATGAACAAATTAATACAAATTAAAGGGAACTATCATAAATTATAACACAATTCTAATAATAGTTTGATAAAAATAGTATACAGGGTGGAGAATTGAAGGACGCGCGTTTTCAATGCTAGTTTTGAAATGTTAAATTATTGGCTTATCTAATAAGTTTACAACAAATAAGTTAAATAGTTTATTGTTGAATAATTTCTGCAGTTTTTTTTTTGACTGTAATATTTATAATTTTACTCTACCTGGAACCGGAGGAATAACGGAAATGTTTACTGGTATAGATGTTACCAAATTAAAATTTTGACGTTTAATGTTTGAAAAGCTGAAAAATTTTCAGCCAAAGCTGAAAATTAGTATTTTCAAACTTTTTCTGAAACTATATTTTTTATTTATTTCTCGTATAAACGTATAATATTTATTTATGTCAGAATAATTTCTTGAGTTATATTTTATTAGTTTTTAGTATTGGTAGAATAGACTGAAGCTAACTTCATTAATACAACTAACCTGACATCTGAAGTCATACAAGTTTACTATTTATGATATAGAACTATATGTTGTAATATTTATAGGGTGAAAATTTTGGAGAACACTGCTTGATCCAATCAAATTTTAAATATACCAGTGCTTTTGCTATCACCACCCTAACAAAGCAAATATCTTAAAAGCTCTCACCTCCGCACCCTCGTGCATGATCAATGCTTTTCCCTCCCTCGAAACGGTCCATGGAATCCATAAAACTAGCAGAAAACTTCCCACGGCCGCGTCACGTTGCCTCTGGTGACAACGGATAATTATTTGTAAACATCGCGGCCTCGGTTAATGGAATCGAGATCGAAGCGTTTGTTTACTGACCACGCGAGGTTAAAAGCTCCAAGTGTCAGCTTTTCACCCCGAACTTATTTACCGGGGTGATTGGGTTACCTGTCAACACCACTGTCATTGGAAATCAGTAACTTTAGAACGAGGGAAGTGATTTGAAAGCCTAGCGCAACGACGATATTTTAATGACTTTTTGTTTAACCAGTAAATGTACATGTTCTTCCTCATTATTTTTATAATGCCAGAAACAACATGGAAATGGAATTTAACTTACAAGACATAAGTATTTCATTTTGCATTTCATTTGAAATACGGTAATCTGGTAGTGGTAATAATAATGAAGTTTAAATTCCCGGAACTCTTATTTTAAACAACATTTCAACATTGTACTGTGTTCTTCAAGCTCATCATTAAATAGTTACCCTTCACTGGAACTGTAATTAATCTAATTTATTTAAATCGCAAAGGATGCAATGATTTTATTCATTACAGTCTATATTTGGAGTAGATGATGATGACACCACTGAGCTAGTTTTCCTTATAAGATCATCAATTAGAAACAAGGAAATACACAACAAATTGCATGTAATTTATGTATTGTTAGAAGTAGTTAAATTTGAGGATCTATTTTGCCTGGCAATGTATTAGAATTGTTGTATTTTAAAGCAGCTTAGTAGGGTTATAAGACCAATAACAATGTACGTTGTTGAGACTATAACAATGGCAAAAAAATGATGAAGATTTAGGAAGAATGGAACTTAAGAGGAAGAAGAAGATGAAACAGACCCAGATCAACATGGCTAAAGGAAGTAAAAATAGGTTTGAAAGCAACAGGAATTAAAAACTGGCAAACGGAAATGAAAGTTGGGAAGATGTTGAGAAACCTAACTACTAGGTAAATCAAAAAACTGACTAGCAGTCAAATAATTTATTAAAAACTATGCCGACGTTTCGACAGCAACTGCTATCATCTTCAGGGCTCTGTAAATATGAGATAGTGAACTTAATAATAAAACATACAAATATAGAAATATTACTTACAAGTTGAAGTCAAAAAACAATTAAATAACATGGACACATACAAAGATATTAATTGTTTTTTGACTTCAACTTATTAAGTTCACTATGTCACATTTACAGAGCCCTGAAGATGACAGCCGTTGCTGTCGAAACGTCGGAATAGTTTTTAATAAATTATTTGACTTCTAGTCCGGTTTTTGAATTACCATTTCTTACATCAGTCGATCATCGCATCCTTTCACTAACTACTAGGATTTAAAGGAAAATATTCACTCCAACAGAGAATCTAGAGAGCTTCATAAGAATCGGTGTTACCTCATCAAAAATTATTTACTGATAATACTTTATAAATATATTTTACAATTTTGAAAAGTAGAATCTGTTTAATTTGAATATATGTTAAAAGGCGTGATCAAATAATTCTTTCCCACGTTTAGGTATCTCTAGTATGCATCTTGCATCAGAATATCGCCGTGGCTCATCAATATGTCCCGTGGAAGTTGTCTTGTTCTGTCAATGAGTGAGTTCTCCGCGTTTTGTTTTATTATTCGGCGCGGGCCTGCGTGCCGCACGCCATTGGCACGTCGCTAGAACAACGGAACAAACTTATTCAATCAAAGTTGGTCGCCGCACTGCACTGTGACAAGTTTTCTCTGCGTTCCGATTTTCACAAGTTGACGGCACAAAATTGAATTTAAAAACTGGCGCTTGCGGTGTGAGTGAGAATACATTGTTAGGCTTGACAGCCCAGGTAGTGAGATTACGGATTATGGCTCCTTTCACGGGCGCCGCTGGGCGCAGAGTGCAGGGCGCAGGCTGCAGGTCCACCCCCAATGCAGTCTTTGTTGGAAAATAGAGGATTTTCCAGGTACACTAACAAAGGAGATACCTGCACTTTCAAGGAATATTTTATAATCTCGTCTTTGAATACTTCTGCAAATTTTGGTAGTTCCCAAAGACATGCAGTTTTAAATTCTCTCGGGATTAAGGCTACTGATTCCAGGTATTTAAATAAATATTTCTAATGGGGTAACGCCCCTTATAATGCTTTCTATGTTCTATATATTTCTACACTTCAGAATGATAGAGAGTGTAATAAGTAATTCTGTCAAAGTTATTCCAGTTATATTCGTACGTCAATAAACAATTTTGATACAGGACTTTATATTATGTTTGATTAATATAAATATTAAAACAGATCACTCCAAGAAAATTCTATCTACGTCTGTATTATGGTTCAAAATGAATTATTGGTACGTTTCTATTGTTCAACAAGTATGTTTCGTTCTAGGTCTATTTAAAGATAAAACTGAAAAGTATCAGATCTATTTTTTTTAAATTTAACTACTCAGGTCATATGCCTCCCTATGAGTGGATGAAAGATAATGTTACAAACAATACAATTCAGTGGGATTCGAATCCACGACCTCTGGTGTGCTAGCAAATCTATTTACAGTTTCTGATATTTTACGATTCACGTTATCTTAAACAGAGTAACAATTCTCCGAACTATAGAAGAGATCAAGTTGTTTCTGTTTGTAACTAGGGTAACGCTACAAGTAGTGAGAAACAAGAGAATAAGAAACAAATGTCATTGAACATCTCTCACGTCATGCGAGGCAAAAACTTAAGCATCAACGCGGGCGGATCGGGATCTAGAGACATCTGGCCGCGGTCCGATGCGCGGCGTACTGTTCTACGCCGATACACAACAGCCAGCGAGCGGAACCGCCGGTATTATTTAGCGGAGCCGCAATTTCCGGCCTGGTTCTTTCAGTAAATTTTTACAATTATGGTGACTTGCCACTGTGGGCTTGTTACGACGAATTAGGCGAATTACTAAATTAAAATAACGACGCATAACGGACAACGGTGGGAGACCCATCCCATGCTAAGATGGACTATTTTTATTTCAACTTGCCGAAATACTGCGAAACACTTACCGTATCTTGGGGACCAGTTTTTTGGGACCTGAAAAAAGAAGCAAAAAATTAGTATTGTTTTCGTAGGTTTGCGCTACGAAAAAGCTTGAAAGTAACATGATATTTATACCGTGTGTCCCACGTAAAGGTTGGCATAGGCAAATAACATGTAAAATCAGTTTTTTGAAAATAAAAACTGTCCGGCAAAAAATTATGCATCCAAATTGTATATCACAATACTGCCAACATCCCTACATCTTCTTTAATACAGATTACTTTATTTTAATACCGCAATTTAATGAAATTAATAATAATAATTCCAAATTTTCCGCCTACTCTTTTTATTGCTACTGACGTTTAGTGTTTGCAATTTGTTTTAAATATTTTAATCTGTCACTGTCATCAAAAATACATTAAATGTCGAGAACCGTGTAAATATTATTAGAATGTATTATGGGGGCGCAGTGCAAGACAAATATCTGAATACACCACAGGAATGAACGCTGAATGGTTTCCATCGCCAGAAATTGACAGTGACAGATTAAAATATTTAAAACAAATTGCAGGCACTATACATCAGTAGCAATATAAAGAGTAGGCGGAAAATTAGGAATTATTATTATTAATTTCATTAAATTGCGGTATCAAAATAAAGTAATCTGTATTAAATAAGATGTAGGGATATTGGCAGTATTGTGATATAAAATTTGGATGCATAATTTTTTGCCGGACACTTTTTATTTACAAAAAACTGATTTTACATGTTAACTGCCTATGCCAACATTTACGTGGGACACACGGTATATTAGGCTATGAAGAACTACAATACAAGATTCCCTAAATAATCTCTGTTCTTTGCTATACAACATTTGAAAATGCGAGAGAGTAAACAAATCAAAATGTTCAAGAGTAGTATTGGATTTTTTCAGCTATGCGAAAAATAAATCACTAAATAATACACGCTGTAGGGTAGCACGAACCCAGAAACACAGTCAACCAACAATCAATCGCCTCCAAACATTCCACCACTTTCACTTCATCCACATTCATACATGCTCGTCTATTCTTCACTCTCGGGGTCTTTTGTTCACGCAAAAACCATCAGTCATAATTAACTACTTTAGTTTCATTATCCTTTAATTCGACATTCGCTCAAGATCAAAATAAGATATATCTTTTAGGATGAAAATTACTTTTCGGCAATAGAAACCCCGCTGTAATCCTTTTGGAACCGTAATATAAACGGAGTCAAGATTTTTCGAAGTGATCTGTTTATGTATTTATATTATTATATTATATTATATTATATTATATTATACCTGTACCCTTCATTTGAGCCTATACGAATTCAGTTGGGTTGAGTTCGCAGTGATAGGCTGCTATATCTTCAATAACATGATAAACATATTTATGTTTAAATAATTTAGCAGTAGATCTTTATTGAATTTTCGACTATCCCTGAGCAAACAGTTATTGAGAGACTAATTTATTACTCTTTCATTCTCTAATGGAATATAGGTTTTGAAAATTCCGTAATCACATTACCATGTTTGGTTCAAAATAGATGGGGTCTTGTAGTACCTGTATACATCTATGTATTGCAACTTTACTGCAGTGATCCATCTATTTTAAGCCTGGTTTTTTCAAATCCAACACTTGACTGGGTATATGGAACCAGCCCCTTAGTTGCTATGAAAAACTTTCATACTTTAGGTAAACTATACAATTTATGTATATTTTATTCCATGTGCTCTATGGTCAGCGCAGGTAAAAATTTAGTTTTGAAATATAGAATTGTTTTGCAACGAGTATAAAAGTTTTTGTATTCGGTGAAACCTTTAAAGCCGGGTTTAAAATGATCTCTCGTTAAGGTAAATCTGGTAAAAACAAATCTGTGATGTTTCTTTCAAAGTCATCCGTGATCCATGGACCAGTTCCCACACAACGAGAAATCACGGATTGGTTTTCAGTGAAAACCGCAGGAAAAACCAGTAACCACAGCGGTTACATTACCTAGACCCACTGTAGATAAAGTCAGATGCATGTGTTCTATTTGTTAGACTTTGTCGGAGATATTGACTCCTTAATAGGAGGGTGGAATCCATCCCAGTGCAGGCGCTACTAGAATTTAGTAGGGGCTGTGTTTACATAAATATTTTAATCTGCGTTTCTCCTTCAATAACATTTTTTACTTCCTTATTATATGAAGTATAAGGAAGTATAGGAATCATAGACAAAATAGATTGTGAGACTTTCGCTTTACCATTTTCGCAATGGGGTATGTGACCATAATCGAATTTCAATGTATACGCCATAGAATATGAATGTTCTTCATTGTAGTTTCTTATTACAACAATAAAAACTGTAAATTATTTTGTAATAGTAAAGTTATGAGCAATTTTGTGTTTAGGAGAAGGGATATGTGACGTCACTGTGGCCGTACGCATGGCCCGCTGATATATATCTATTTCTTTCCTTTACAGTATCTCGGTCTTTTTCTAGCACCATACCTACCGCCGCAATCTATTCAGAAGACACAGTGACGTCTCAATCCCCTCTCCAAATATTTAAAAATTAATTTCTCGTTAACTATAAACAATTAATTGATTTAAAAAAATACGGGTATTTTATTTTTGTATCTAGTATCATGTAATGTCAGAAAAAAAAATTGGTCACATACCCCATTGTGTGTGTCGAGTTAGGAATGTTTGGAGGAGATTGATTGTTGGTGTTTCTGGGTGTGTGCTATCCCACTGAATTGGATATAGAGTGACGTTATGTATATGTGTATAAACATACAAAAATAAACATATTGCTGATATGTCTGTATACACAATGTTTTATGAAGGGGTTGTAAATCAGATGGCTGTGGAAAATAAAAGAAAATTAAGGAGGGCTTCGATGTTTTAGGAGCGTGCAGGAAATTGGTAAATTACGAAGAAAGTACCGAAAGTAGAAACAGAAGAATGATTGAAAAAATATTTATACAGTAACAATATCCTGGGATAAAGACGATGTTCAGTTCATAAAAATGAATTTAAGGCATCGGAAGCATTCTTTTATGTCAGAGCGCGTCTGTATGTGTACCAATATATTCCACAATGGCTTTAATAAAAAAATGCTATAAACGCGAACCAAAAAAGCAATTTCGATATTATACGCTACCGATAAAAAATATACGAAGGTAAACCACACACGGGCACACATGCGTGAAATCACATAAAAATAATTGGATATTTGAATAGCGGTGGCCAAGATTCCTGGTTTATTTGATTTTTGGGGCTTAAGTAGCGCCAAGTGGCGGTCAGATTTGCGGCCCGTTAAACCCGCGCCCTTTACGACATCATTATATGATGATCCATCCATAAAGGGCCATCATTGACTTCGGGCGATACATATATCATCGACCCCGTTCGCTTGACTATTCCAGTGCCACACCTTCATTTTATGTGAGCTTACTCTTCCTTCATTCTACGGCTACATGGGAAACTGGCACAAATTCATTCTAAACACTTATTCAATTATCTTTTTACCACTGAAATCTGTCACTAATTAGCTCGGAATTAGAAATGACTGCTGTTCACTGCCGTTCTAGACAATTATGACATTTTACTAATTGCCTTTTGGACCGTGCAACATGACATCCCCAGTAAGATTTTCACACGAATTTATTATTTAACCCTTTTGAACGAATGTTATTTTAAATGGAAAGATTTTCGCTTTAGGTTCTGTAACATTTTTACTTTCTTATACAAAGTATTGGAATCATGAAAAAAATCGTTGACGAGATTTTTGCAGAAATACATATTTTGACGTCCACTGAATTCGGTAAGACCAATTTCCCAGTGATGTCTGTATCTCACTAACGAGACAAGATATGTAAACGAAACTTGAAATTTATGTTTCATGGAAATATGAAGAGTTGAGTTGATTTTTATTATAAAATTCAATTCATACTGAACAAGAGACGATGTAATTAAATATGTACATAAAATAATACGACTGTCGCTATAAAAAATTGCAGAAACGATATTTGATAGTAGTCGTCAAGGACGAAGTTCCAATCGTTTACGAGTTTAAAAACAAAAATAGCAGACTTCCATGTTGATCTTGGCTTTGGCTAAATTCGATTTTAGCATGGCTAATTAAAAACGTGAATCCAGCAAATATTCCTGTAGTAAAAGCACAAACTGAAAAACAGCATGTAATATTTTAATCTCTGATGTAACACGTACCACGTGACGTAATACCTGCGCGATGTGCGATTGTTTGATTAAAATTTAAAATAAGCGCATCGGTCCGCACCATTTTTTCACACCCGGATTACTCCGGGAGCGTGGAAATAATATATCGTATCAATCATGTACGTGTCGACTGGCGATTGCTTCTGTTTTCATGTCGATTGTCGAATGTCCAGGGCCTGGCAAAAATGCGTTGGATGCTGTCACCGCTAATATTCTGTTAGATTTATATCGGCCATTGTTGCGCCGGACGCTGCCCATCATAGTTTATTTATTTTCAAAGAAGTAGTAACTAGCTTTGCCATTCATTTTATTTCGACACCCAATTCATGACAACGCAATATTTTAATAAATTATTACATGTTCAATTTAATAATTTTTACCTTTTGCACATACAGGCAAAAACAACGTTTAAAGTTTTACAGGATGTATAGTACAGGTAAAAAGAAGTTAAAGTCTTAATATACATAGGGCAGCAAATCAACCGTTTCCGAAGTTACAGGGATTCAATTACATTAACATATTATTAATAATAATAATGTTCAGTGTTTGCATTCAGTCGTATACTTTCTTCTGTAATAGTTTATTTTGTTTCATCAGAATAGTACAATTTTTATAATTTCGTAGTTATTGGATTATTAAAACTCGGGTTTTTTGAACGGGTGCGGGTTTCATTTGAACGAAGATGTAGATCCTGTGTGGATATGGAAGGACAATATTTTGTACATCTTCTTTGATTGCAATCTGTTTTCATTGTTATCTTGAAAACTGTTGATTTGCGGATCTTTTTTAACTTGTTTTCAACTCAATTAGATACCCTGTAAATCTTTAAATGTTATTTTCTCATACCCTGTATTATTAACAGAAAATTACATAATTCATCTTAACTGGAACTTATAATATGTAAGATAGGTATTGTGATATGTCAAAGTATTCGATTAGGATAAGTAAGTTTACGGGACCTAACTGAGATATCATAGGATATCAATTTAAAATATTGTCTAAATCGTGCCGTTTATGCGGGATATTGTTCTTCTTTCACATGTTCCTAAGAAAATAAAAATATAAATAGCATGGCCTCAGCTTTGAAATATTTGAGTAAAGCTGATATTAAGAAAACAAATCGCCTTCATCACGAAAGGGTAACAACGTGGCTTCAAAAAATAATGTAATTGTTGACACCCATCGGAGGTAATATTTTAAAAATACAAATTACTCCGTGGATAAAAATTGCTGACTTGCAACGATAGCATCTAATTTAAAATGCAATCGCGTGTCTGATGTCAGTATCCCAACCGAATGAAGTGATTACAATAAACAAAGCAAGCAGCGGCGCCCGTGAACCAGGCGCTATTAATTAAGCTGTTGCGATAACGAATGGTACGCCACTGGCGGGCTCAAGGGCCCATTAGCCCGTCAAGTGGGCTGCGGAGAGCACTGTCCATGTTTTTTGTTTCGTCCTCTTCAAACTCACGTGGAGATACTCTTCGGCCAATCTTCCGACCGCCGTATTTTTATCCTGCTTCTTCAAAATTCAATGTGGATTTGCCTAACTGTTAGACAACCGTATTCTCTAAACGAGACATCTTTGCTATTATATGAAAATGCCGCTTCATTTAATTTTTAAAGTATTTTAAATATACAAAATAATACGTAGTGTGTTCTGTGAGAAGCGACAACATAACTTGCAATTTCGGGCATTGTTATTATTACAGAACAATCTGTGTAAAAAGTGGAAGTTTAGGAAAGGTTTTAGCGATGCAGATATAATAAACAATTAGCAGCAATAAAAGTTTCACAATTAAGATATTCTCGAGAGCGATACTGAATACTGTTATCCGATATGACTCTACACGGAACTCCGATCATTAAAAATAAATCATTTTCCAAACGTTTAACGATGCTCTTCGCATTCAATCAACTACAGCCAAGATATAGGAATAGTCTTACCGTAATTTCGGCAGAGGTCCTATCAAATTTGTACTGATTACTTCGTACGGTCGCGATATTTTGTAATGTCCACCCATTTAATCAGCTGAAGCCCTATGTTCAGGTATATTTATTGGGATTGATATATTTTATGGTAAAAGAAGAAAACTGCTGGAGTTCAGTCAGAAAATATTCATTTTACTCAACCTCGGCCGGTTTCTAGCCCCACCTGGGTCATCCTCAAAAGATGAGTAGTCAAAGATTGAAAAATATAAATAATAGAAAATTTTAGACAAATCTAAATTAAAATAAAATGATGCACCGTCATGAATAGTTGTCTCATGCTAAGTTACTACTCACTTCCTGAGGATGACCTAAGGGGGCTCCAAACCGGTCGATGTTTAGTAAAATAAATATTTTCTGACGACTCCAGCAGTTTTCTTCTTTTACCATAATTGCCAGTCAAGAAGTGTTTTCATCATCGATATATTTTATGTTTACTTACAGTCTTTTAATAAAATAAATGATGTATTAGAGTAGATATGTTCGCAATGATACTTATATATTATTTTTCTATAAAAATATAGGGCGGGCACAAAATGAACAGCTGCTAGGCTCGGGGCTTAATGGTTTGGCCGAGAATTGGGTCCATTTGGATTGTCCATGTTTGCACGAAGTGAATAACAAACAAATAAAAAATGCAGCGCATGTAATAGGGGCTGTAGTGGTACAAGAGTGGACTTAGCACTAATTTGTCCGTGATTTAGAGTCCGCACGTGAATTAGTCTGTGCAAAAAGCCATCGGCCGTAACTCACCGCGGATATTTAGCGGATTACATTGCAAATACAGCGGGATTTGTCAATACAACGGTGCAACCTACCGGCAAAAAACCAACTACTGTGCCGTGATTATTATTTGTTTTACTCCGGATCCCGGAACTAATTTCATTACAACTTCCCGCGATTAAAACGCACGTGCCCGGACTTGGGACAACAATGCCCAATCGAATTATTTTCAATCTATTCTCTATTCACAGTTTTGTGATGTTTGCATTTCATAAATTAGCTGCATTCAAACATTAATTAAACTCGATTTTTATATTAGCGGAAGGTACTTTAAAATCGTTACCGCCATAATTCTCTATCTAGTTACCGGGACAATTATCGCTTTCAGCTTTCATGAGCCGGTGGTGTTTTAAAACATTGCTGCCATTTTTATTGTGCCAAATGCTAATTTCCGATTCGTCCATGAGAATTAAAATTGATTTGCATTTTCAATGAGCTTTTCATTTGCCCACTAGCCTCAATATTGCACGGATACATTTCAATAGTTCTGTTTGCCTTTTTTGTGCTGATGTTTGCCTTTCATCTGGCCCGCTATCTACTTTAATAACATTTGAGATAGCAATGTTTTGGCGATACAGTTCAACACTGATAAAATATTCACGCCTTATTCATTTCTGTAAGGCACTATTGTTGTTTAAACAGCAACGTTTCTTAAACAAATATTAATTCATTACATTATTGTCGTAGATACAGCTATATGAAAATAGACAAATTTAGAGTTTTCTCATTTTTAGATGCATTTAGCTGTATAGTGTTATTTTCCAATAAAAGTTAATGAAAATAAGCTCATATATTAACTGAAGGTCGACAAATCGAATGGTGTTCGCGAAATTTAAATATCTGTTACAGTTTTCAAGTTACAGTTGAGAATATGTATCAGCGCAAAAATAAAAAAATATAAAATCGCCTATATCTCAAAAACTATGCTCCGGATGCAACTTTGGATGGTTTTTTCGTAATTTTCAGGTCAAAAATAGGGGGATGACATATATAAAACGTCACATAAAATTTGGTCGAAAATCTTCAATTTTTTAATACTAACCACTTGACGTTTTGGCGATTTTCGGCCATTTTCAGACTTTTTGCTCTAAATCTTTTATCCGTCGTGTAAAAATTATGAAAATTTGTATACTTATGTAACTTTTTCCGTAGAATCGAATGGCGCACACTAGAGTTTCGTAACTTTTTTATTTTGAAAGTTACAGACGAATTTATGGTCAATTTTGACCAATATTTGAACCGCGATATCTCGGGAACTAGATGAGATACGGAGGTGCGGTTGCAAGTTTTGGAGGTCTCATAATGTGATGATGTTATATTTAGATTTTGAGAAATTTCTGAGAAAAAAAATTTTTTGACCTCCAAAGTGACGCCTAATTTTTAGTCATGTATATGTATGTATTAAAGAAACTATAGGGAATTCAAATTTTTGAACAGGATTTAATTATCTTGTTTAGATTTTAAGTTACAGCTGATTGAAGTTGTAAAAGTGTTAATTTCAAGAACTGCGTGACCATTTTTCATTTATGTATTAATAAAAAATTATTGACCCAATAAATTTATGTGAAAATTACCTATTTTATAAAGGAAACTATGAGGAATCCAAATTTGTAAAGAAAAATTAAATATCTTTTATAGTTTTCGATTTACAGTTACTCAAAATTGACAACAAAATAATGTAGCAAAATTAAAAAACCGTTTTTTATTCTTACATAAAAAACAGTACAAACATATTTTTTCTCCCCTACACACTCGTATGGAATAAATTCCACGTATCAGAGCCGCACATTAGCGCGATATATGAAGTATCTTAAATTATGTTACAATGGCTACATTTCTTTATATTAATTTTATTTATTTTTTGACGTTTTTAACAGTTTTGTATTTGTATTTTTTGTATAATTTTGAAAATCTTGTTATATAAAGTATAGTCTATAACAGGTAATGGAATGGCATATCCCACACTCGTAAACCGTAGTCCGCGCTCGTGTGGAATATGTGCCATTCCATTACTTGTTATAGAATATACTATTAAACGTATGATATATTTTTTTTCACGTAGTCAAGTAACCGTCCCGAAAGATGTTAAGAACTGGGAGTACTAGTACGAGTATCATTTGCTTTATGATCTTCCAGGTAATTCGTAGTGCGTTCGCGTAGCTCAAATAAAGATCCGTTATCTACGCGAGCAGCTTGTCGGCGTCACCGCATGTATGCAAATGTGCGTGGGCGTGCGTCGATATTCGCGAGACGGCAGCCGTTCTCGTCGCGTGTCTGCGCCTTCACCTGGCCAGGGCACGTGTGTGAGGCACTCGAACCATCTCAGATTACACCGGATGTGCACGTGTGCGCGCCGGAAGTAACGGACACAGCGACACAAGCCACGAACTCAGCATCAGTGGAGTTACTAAGTTAGACAGTTATTTCCAGATGCATCAATCATTACTAACGATGATGTCGATGCCGATGGAAATCGCTGTAATCGGGAAATTACCTTCGAATCCTGAAGACATCATTTAAGCTGGAAATATTTGATCTCTACGAAGATGAAAATTTGCAAGGACACTATTGGATGCAGCAAATAATTTCAACAAAAAATAAGATTTAACTTTATAGTTTTAGTCGTTGTTTATTTTCATGGATTCGAAAACTCCAGAAACACATTGGCAAATGATTTACTATAGTAAAGAATAAAGACACAGGGATGTATTTGTAGGGTGACAGATTATCCGATTAAATGAAGTAAAGGACTTCCATTTATTAGGAAATCACTTCATTTTTGGAATGCAATGTGGGTACAAAAATTATTATTAAAAAATGAACCAATAAAACTGCAATTTATATCAATTTTTAAGTCTTTACTAAAGATTTTAGTTATGTATCACTACCCGACAGTACCCGATACAACACGAACGCTAGTTTTGGCTAAGCCGAAGATTCGGCCAATTTATGGCGGAATCCGAAACTGCCGCTGAAACTTGCATTTTAGGTCGAAACTGGCCGAAAACGAAATCGAAACTTCGGTCGGTCTTTAAGGTTTATTTATTTATTAGTGTTTATTGGACAATTTAAATGATTAGCATTATTTTAAATGTATAAACCATTAATTATTCTACGAAGATTAGGATAAAAATTAATATAAAAGTGTATTAGTATTTATTGGTAAAAATGAAGATAATTATTCAAACTGGATTTGAAGCAATAACCTAAAATAATACTCAAAGCATGGCAAAGGAAGGCAACTGGTGATGGCTGATAACGCCAAAGATGTAAAAGAATTTCCAAAATCTAGACAAAGTTATTTGATAACAGCAAAAGTGGTAAGACAAACGTCAGTAACTTTTAACACCTTACGAAACCTCTTTATATGTAATTCATCGTTGTTAATCATTGACGAAGTTCTTAGTTTTTGTATTACTATTCTTCCGTTCAAAAACAAACTTAATTATTTCTTTCTTCTTGATGTATGGTTCTGAATGTTGGATGTGGATAAAGAAGCATGAACGATGTATAACAGCTGTAGAAATGAGAGATTTAAGAGGAAGGTAATCATGTTCGGAATACATTGGTGTTTGGTGAGTGTGAGATTCAGAAGAAAGGTTGGTGCAACTAATATATGCAATATATTGTTTGTTGGTTGATTGTGTTTCAGGGTTCTTGCTACCCTACTGTGTAAGATATATCATGATGCTATATATGTTCTTTCCTAATTCGATTAAGAGTCATTCTTGGCGAAGGATAAAAATTCCGATATTTCTCGCACTCATTAATGATGCATCGCCCGTTTCGAGTACACCGGAAACACATCACATAACAGCGCAATACGAGCGCGCACCACGTTCCTACCATACGCCCAAGTTCCTGATAACAGTACTAACTCCACTCCACTGAATGGCAACTATAGATAAAGATGCTCTCATCTTATTATTATTTAGTTGGCGGTGGCAGCAGATTCTCTCTCGTATCATGTACAACCTGACGTGCGGAGATATGATACAAGTGCATGTGCCACTTATCTGGCTTGGCTGGCGCCACTGTTGCGTTAACTTTACGTTGTGTTGACGTTGTGCTCCACTGCGTAAGCCTGTCACGCACAAATCAGCATAGACGGATCGTATAGCTAATGTGATACGAGTATAAGGTATAATTTTTGTGTGCAGGCGCGTGCCGTCTGACTTTCGCGAAATTTCTCATATTTATTCGACTATATCTTTGGATCTAGACTAGATACGAACGTGCGGTTTCTATTATTAGATTCAGCATAGTTTTCTTAGTAAGTGTGACAAATTTTATTCATTTTTAACAACTAAAAAAAAATTTATACGAAAAAATTCAGAATATGATCAAAATTTTCACTATTTTTACACCAGTTCAAATAGTTGCCCATAAAAATTATAATTGTTCCACAATGTTTACAATTTTACCCTCATTTATTATATAAAGTACGCTGAATCCAAAAATGTGAAGAAAATTAAATTATCTTTTGTAGTTTTATAGATACAGCTATATGAAAATAGACAATTTTAGAGTTTTCTCATTTTTAGATACATATAGATGTATAGTGTTATTTTTCAATCAAAGTTAATGAAAATAAGCTCATATACTAATTCTAGGTCGGCAAATCGAATGGTGTTCGCGAAATTTAAATATCTGTTACAGTTTTCAAGTTACAGTTAAGAGTATGAATCAGCGCAAAAATCCAAAAATATAAAATCGCCTATATCTCAAAAACTAAGCTCCGGATGCAACTTTGGATGGTTTTTTCGTGATTTTCAAGTCTAAAATAGGGGGATGACATATATAAAACGTCACATAAAATTTGGTCGAAAATCTTCAATTTTTTAATACTAACCACTTGACGTTTTGGCTATTTTCGGCCATTTTCAGACTTTTTGCTCTAAATCTTTTATCCGTCGTGTAAAAATTATGAAAATTTGCATACTTATGTAACTTTTTCCGTAGAATCGAATGGCGCACACTAGAGTTTCGTAACTTTTTTATTTTGAAAGTTACAGACCAATTTATGGTCAATTTTGACCAATATTTGAACCGCGATATCTCGGGAACTAGATGAGATATGGAGGTGCGGTTTCAAGATTTGGAGGTCTCATATAGTGAAGATGTTATATTTAAAATTTGAGAAATTTCTGAAACAAAAAATTTTTTGACCTCCAAAATGACGCTTAATTTTTAGTCAAGTGTTTCTAAAAAAATTATCTTTCAATGGAATTGCGTAATTATATGTATATGTATTAAAGAAACTGTAGGGAATTCAAATTTTTGAACAGAATTTAATTATCTTGTTTAGATTTTAAGTTATACCTGATTGAAGTTGTAAAAGTGTTAACTTCAAGAACTGCGTGACCATTTTTCATTCATAAATTAATAAAAAATTAATGACTCAATAAATTTATGTACAAATTACCTATTTTATAAAGGAAACTATGAGGAATCCAAATATGTAAAGAAAAATTAAATATCTTTTATAGTTTTCGAGTTACAGTTACTCAAAGTTGACAGCAAAATAATGTAGCAAAATTAAAAAACCGTTTTTTATTCTTACATAAAAAACAGTACAAACATATTTTTCCTCCCCTACACATTGGGTTTGCAGACAGGCAGCATCCGCTCGGGTGCAGATCAGCAGATGTAAACACACACGCGTTGGCAAATCCTTCGCGTGTGATGGGTTAAGGGTGTTCAGGGTGCTCAGGCAGGGCCGTGGCACCTGCAACTGATACCACTGAATTATCGCTGTCTCCTTCAATATCGCCCGCCATTATTCACGCATCCGCGGCCCAGGAACATTTTTCCCGTCTGCACCGGAGAATTTTCACTGACACATACGATTCGCGTGCCGCGGATTTTCTTTACGGGATTCTATAACACTTATACCTTACAGTCTTATAACTGCGATAAATTATGTTACTTACAATGAATTATTGCGCGATATTCTTGGTTTATTTCTATATTAAACACACAGATTTGACAGCCAATCGCTATTATGTGTACATAAATGCTACCTCAACAATTGAATCATAAGATAATAATTTACTTCTCTGTCCTGTGTCCAAAATGAAGCAGACAAAATTGATAGGTCAACTTTGCGATATGATACCTCATCTTCGATTTGGATGAAATAAATAATAAAACAAAAACAAAATTAATGTCACTTGGAAAACCCGTTGGCAACAGAGAAATTATGATAGGGGATTTCACATTAAACAATTTTAGAAATTTTAATATTATGTTAACAAACATGGAAGAAAGATAATAGCAACAAATAACGCTAATCCTTTCAAAAAATTAGTTTTTAATTATGACACATGTCAAATATTTCAAATTAACTTGATAGGGTTTCCAGTAAACTACTAATTCCGGTTATTGGATTTTCACCAAAAACTAATCAGCTCTTCCCAAAGAGATACAATTGATATAAACAAATATCCAATTTTTCTTTTTAGTAGTTTTTCACACCGACATCACTGCGAAACTTAAAATCGTATTCTAGGGACTTTAAAACGTGCTCATCCATTGAAAACTCACTATTGAATTTTTATCATGATTCCTATACCTCCCTAACAGGATGTTGCGGGAGATAAAAACAATTGACAATCGTCAAAATAACTTTTTGACACTTGAATTGAAATCACATTCATGAGAATTTAAATTTGATAACAAACATGGTAGGATTTATACAAAATTTATAAAATAACTAGATAGGGCTTCAAGTAAATTACCAGTTTCGGTTATTGGAATCAGCTCTTTGTTTTAAACCTTGACGAAGAGATTCATCTATGTGTGTTTGTTCATATTTATTTATTTATTACACTTTTAACATGTTTTGTATTAGTTTCCATTAATATCATCTCGAGGTAGTATTTTAATAAAATATTCGGCTGCTATCCGAGAGTTTCATTTACAAAAGATAGGAAGATAAGTACAAGGATTTAAAGTAAATGAAACGTAGATTGATCCACTCCAATCCAAGGATTTAAATAGCTTCATAAAAAGGGGTGTAAAGCCACTATAGTGTCTGCAATTTTTTATAGTGAGAATCTGATTAGATTACATTAATATCCGCTCAGTGGTGTTTCATATCTAGGAAAATACAATTCCTTTAATATAAGTTCGCAAAGTGGAGCATTATTTAAATACAGTCTTTTTTCTTCCGTTGGACGAATGTCAAAAGATATATGAAAGTTGACAGATGAAAATAAAAGAACCGCGAGAAAAAATGAGTGCGCTGAGGCCATATTAAAATGATTTTCATATGTTAAACGAGGCAGCGAGAACGAGGGAAGCATCTCAGCGGTATTGTCCCAAGACTTTGGCAAATGTTGCCGAGTTTGTTGTCTGCGCCACGTGTGCGACGAAGTATAATTGCGTCCGAATTTGCATACATCGGTTCATTTTGCTTGGCTGTCCCCGTCTCGCGTCCGGCAGACGGCGAGGCATATTCTGGCTCGTTCACATACTACATTAATCAAATTCAAATGACGGCCGGCAATGATACACACACGGCAGTGTTTCCGCGAGTTGTATTGTTTTCCCAGCGTTTCTAGGCAACGCCGGCGTTTGTTATCCGGCGACGCTGCGACTAGGACGTCGGGACGCCCATGGCTGTCTTGTCATGAAAGCGCAGGCCCGGATTAAGGACGTTTCATTGTCTGACACGTCATGAGGTTTTGTCATGCTTTTTGCGATAGGACTTCATTGTATAATTCTCTCTTACTAGAATTTCTACCAAGGTGACATCATTCTTTTAACTTTTTATCCCGGCTGCCTTGCACTGATTTTTTTGCTCGTAATACTTAAAACATTGGACTTCACATCCTCTCAAATAGTAGTACATATATTTATCTTTCGGTGTTCTCTTTTGATGTACTGTCTTCATCTCATTAGTATTTGGGTTTTCGTCGTGCAATATTTGTTGTGTAGATTTATCATTTATTAGGTTTTAATGCTTTAAAGTCTCTCCCACATATTTTGTATTGTTTGTCAACGTCTTTTGTCTATTTTTGCAAACATTTTTAGACTTTTATGTCCTTTTGTCATATATAAAAGCTTGCTCGTATTCAATAGGTATTTATGTCCTGGATTATATCACGTCTCTTCTTAATTAAGTCTGCATTGCCTGTTTTGCTCAACGCAATTTATTGGTCAATAAATTTCCCCAAGTTTTTTGTCAATAAATTGCCAAGAACAAAAATATTGTCTTTCGTTTTACATATATCAAATTTTTCGTCAATTTATTGTGACAATTTCAGTAGTACTAATACGATATTAGTTGTCACCTATTTGTCTTGTTCAAGTAACATTCATAATTTAAAGTTGTGTTAAAATTTCCTGTGTCCCAAAGCTATCAAATAACTATATAATGAAGTGCGTGTGAAAGGTGCGGAAAGCTCCAATATGTTGGTTGTTGTCCGCGACAAAAACAGAGCGCTGGGTTCTTGGGTGTTGAATGATTCTCGTTTTCTCTTTCCGTCGGTTCTCCAGTTCTTCTAGCGTCGCGCCGTCGACTCGCGAGCCTCATCAGATAAAAACGGCCGCGTCCGCGTGTATTCTTGCTGAATTGCCGCCTCTCGCTGCACGTTTCAAAATTCGGTTTATCTCCGGAAAAATTTTTATCGTGGGAAATGATGATGGGAGTCACCGCCGCTTTTCTTTTATTTTCCGACGCGAGTTTTGCAAGCGCCGCATTATCGATTAAGCTCCTGCCTTAGGATGTCTTCATCATGGATGTTTTACTCACATTTCTACTTTCTTTCACGCGAAATACCAAAAGAAACTTACATTGCACCTTCTGATAATTTCCGTTAAACCTTCAACATCATCAAGTAAAAGAAGGCAGAATTAAATATGTATGTACGAGCTCAGACTCATAACATTTAGCCTAGTAAAATCATAAAAAGAAAATTGTTTCATTCACCATATAATTTTTACCTCCCGCACATACATATATGTGAGGGAGAGGTATTACGTTAATGTTACGAAATGATTAGAATTTGGGAACAATTCATCAAAAGTTAGTGATAGATTTTTGAAGGCCTATCAAGGTTTTTGGTATTTCTTAGTAAATAAATTAGATAGAGTAAATTTCACTGGAATCAAAAAGATATATATAATATCTACAATCTTTATTTAAAACATTGTTCTATATTTCGTTGTTATTTAAAAACAGTGTTCGTGGTACCAGTTAATACCTTTATAAATAAAATCTTTATGTTGCTAGGATAATTTAACGACATTATGAAAAGTTTTATTTAAAAATGCAATTGGTTATACTGCAATTATTATATATAATATTTTTTGACATATTTTCTTCACAAATGACATTAATGTAGTTAGTATTTTAATCTGGTTGCTAAGAGAAAGGTAAATAACAAAAATATCACTTACAAAAAGTTACCTTTCAATTTATTCGCTGTCAAAACGATAATAGTTATTTACTTTACAAGTGGGCAAGGTAAGAAGTTACCCACGAGATAAATTTTAGCACACGAAGCCGAAAGCTGAGTGATAATTTTATCGAGTGGGTAATTACACTTTGTCCACGTGAGAACTATAACGTTTTATCCAACATTCCTTAATAAATCTAAATTTATTAAAGAAATATTATTTGACAGTGACATATGCTTTAAATTTTTTAAATTAAATGTCAATCGAAGTAGTTACCAAGGTGTAGTGTGTTATTATTATTGTTATAAATAAAAAATACTCACTAGTGACTTTTCCCAAAATTATTAACACTAGTGGGTAATCTGTTACTTTCCTTGTTTAAATCGCCATAGTTATAGAGCATTTATTGAGAGGTGTTGGATAAAATAGTTTTTTCTTTATGGCTTACTTTATATTGGAGTTAAATTATCAATAACAATAGTTTTATTTTGTTGCAGGATGGCTGCTCATCTACGAATATCAGCATTTCTGCTACTCTCTCTCCATTTGTGCCATGGGTTCACAACCCCTCAAGACTGCTCCCACGAGTTGGACGACCGAGGCCGCCATGTCGTCACCTGCGCACAAGGAGGTCTTCAAGGACCTCTAGACATCCTCCGGGTGGATACCCGCACCGAAATCCTCAAAATCACTGCCCCTTCTGACAATCGCAACGCCCTCATCATTGGACCAATATTCGGATCGCTTCAAAAGCTTCAAGAACTGTACCTCACACATTGCGACATCCCGGAGATTGGCCCCAGCTCTTTCTGGCGTCTTCCAAAGCTTGAGTTGTTAAGCTTGAGGGATAATAATATCAGTACTTTGTTGGATCAGAATTTTAACGGGCTTCCAGGATTGAAAAGACTGGATTTGTCTGATAATAGAATTGAGCATATGGTTAGTGGGACGTTTAGACATTTGACTGCATTGACTGCACTGTCTTTAGCGAGGAATAGACTACATGAACTAGTAACCAGAGTTTTCGAAAGATTGTCTAAGTTGCAAGAGCTTAACTTGAGCGGGAATCAACTGCAAACGCTGAATCCAGAAGTATTTGACGACATTAAGGTATTTTTTTTTTCTAGTAGTTTTGACATTTCAATTATTTTATGGTCATGGTTTCTTTTCATAAGAATTAAGTGATTGTTTTTAGATACCCAGTCAAGTGTTGGATTTGAAAATTATAATTAATTTAAATAGATGGATTACAAAAGTATAGTAATGATTGTATCAAGTGCATTATTGTTCTTTTAGAGCCCGTGGTGCGTTCAACGTTCAATGTCCGATCTATATCTTATTTTATAAAAGATATTTATCAATTTTTGTCCTTAGGGCCGGTATTTCCAACCTCAGATAAATTATAGAATAAATTATCAATGGAATAAACAAAAAATATCGCATCAAAAGATGACAGCTAGAATAATATTCATCATTTGAGCTATTATTTCGATGCGATATTTTTTGTTTATTCTATTGATAAATTTATTCTCTAGGTAACGGAATTTGGAAATACCGGCCCTAAGAGAGGTTAATCTATTTGCTTGCAAACACTGTAACTAGGTAACGCGATATTCTTATTTGTGTACAATACGTATTTGTTTATTTCAATTTTTCTATCTGCCAATAGAAATCACAGTTTATGTATTCTGTGCCCAATAGCAACAACGTCAAATTTATAACGCTCGAGAGCATTATTTGGTATAACTGCTATGATAACAATAACGTAACGGTCGGATATTAAAGTTATAATCTCCGATTGTATACAGGTATTACAAGAACCCATCTATTTTGAGCCAAGCATGCTATCCAGTGCTCGACTGGATATGTATATTACACAAAGAATAGATATTATTTAGGGTTTCTTACAATTGTAGTTCTTCATAGCAAAATACATAAAAGTTATATTACTTTTAAACCGTTTATTTAGCGCAACCCTATAAAAAGAAACTACAAAGCATAAAATAATTAAAATCTCAACTTTCATTTTCAAGTTTCGCTATATTCCACTAAGTGGGGTAGCACAGACCCGGAAACACAATCCACCAATAACTAAACATTCCTATTCTAGCATACCATTTTCACTGCTTCTATATTTATAGTACGATTCATATTTTATACGCAACAAACCTTTAATCATATCTAACCACACAATCATTCACCCTCAATCTCACACACATATAATAATTTTACCAACCTTTTGAGATAACTGTCACATCTTACATATTCCAAAACATTTCTCTCAAATACTTCATTTCCATAAATCGTTTATGCTTCTTCATCCAGACCCAACAACTAACATACCAATATATACACTCATTCAAGCATCTTTAGATACACTCTCGTTTCGAGTAAATGTTCCCAGAGCACCCAAACACCCTCCGTTCAATCTTCCGGTCAATACGTCTAGCCCTCGAAAACATACTACCCAAATATACAAATAGAGGTGTTATAATTTATTTATGTTACATTTTCTTGCAGGAATTGAAAGTCCTGGAATGTCGAGACTGCCGCCTAACAACTTTAAATCCCAACGTTTTGGATCGTATTCCTAATCTAGCTACTCTAGATTTAGGCAACAACGAATTACAAGAGTTAACTTCAGATCACCTAGCATCCCTTTCTGATTTAACCGCCCTGTGGTTAGATGGCAACAAATTCAACCACCTTGAAACTTGTTTATTTGGCGCTCAACCAGGTTTGAAGAAATTAAATTTGGCCAGGAATAACCTTGATCATCTTCCTGCAGATTTATTCGACAATAAGACAAGTATTGCAGAACTGGATGTCAGTTATAATTCTTTAAGTGAACTACAACCATTTGGAGATACGTTGATATCCTTGGATATAAGTGGAAATCTAGGTATTCATATTGAAGATTTAGGGGTTGTTTTTAAAGAATCACGACGTTTACAACGATTAGGCCTAGCTGATATGCAACTACATGATTCAAATCTACCTCTTGGTCTTTTTGACTTCAACCCAGAATTAGTTGCATTGAATTTATCAGGCAATCGATTAACTGTCTTCCCATTAGGTCTGATATCTCCTACAGCTCGTCTAGATGAAATCAACATTAGTGGAAATCGAATTCGTGGGTTGGACAGCGCAGCACTTCTTCGTTTAGAGTCAGTTTCAACTATTCGATTATCTAAAAATCCTTGGTCGTGTGATCTTTGTAATATCGGTTCAATTTTGACTGCAATGAACCGAAGTCAAATTCTACAGGATATAGTTTGTTACACCCCAGGAGTTCTACGAAATCGTCGATTAGGTTCCCTAAGGATACAAGACCTAGCAAATTGCGGAAACAGGGAATTGTTGTACGATGACGATGGATTCGATGAAGCTGGTTTAGGGATTGTTGCAGCAGGTGCTGGACTTCTTCTTCTTATCCTGACGATAACAGCTCTTCTTGCAGCTGTTTGCTACACAAGAAGACACCATGCTGATTACTACACTCATGAGGAATCGCGGACTGATCATGATCCAATGTTTGATGGAACAGATGCGCTGTTTGCTGACCATGGTGAAATTAATTTTAAATTTCCAGCGGATGCGAAAATATCCGTTGCAACTATTGATGAAATATCGAAGAATGATCCAGATTTACAGATTAAGCGCTGAAGTGATTTATCTCGTCTCCCCCATTTGTAAATAGTTCTCCCCCAGTATAACTGTGAAGTGTGTTTTACGATTATGAAACACTACGTTTACACGTAGGCAAAAATGTACTTGACTTGACTTTGACTTTGAAATGGCGACCGTCTTAACACTCGTCAAAAAAATGACAACATCAAAATACACAATAACAATTGATTTCTTGTTCTGTGATTGACCGAGAAGAGTGAATTATGAAACCATAATTCACTGTCGTAAATTATGACTACTATAATTAATAGAAAAAAGTTAAATACTGGGGATATATTTACACAGGAGTAGAAAAAGTATTTTTTTGCCGCTCGTGTAAACGTAGTAATATAGTGAGCTAGGGTCGCTACCAGATGCTTTTGTGACTTAATGGACTTGTTTTATGAAGCTATAAGAATGTATTATGGTTGTCAATTTAATCTAGAGCGTTGTGATTTTTTCATAAGTTAGTTGTAAGTTTCTAAATGTGTTCTGATCTAACGAAAATGTGGCTTACATGAATGTTACTATTAGGATCCGTCTGTCAACTCGAGGAATGGTACACTACGTAGGTTTGGGACCACTGGAACAGCATTCCTGTTTTGTCATTTCCCCCATCTTCCAATTACTTATTTTTGTATTTATATAAATTATTGGTATTTTTGTATCAAACCGTCTACATATATTTTTAATGCAAACATTTACTTAAATACTCGTATCGTAATCTAAGTAATATTTAAATGATATTATATTTTAGCTGATGTCAATTATTAATATTTTTATATTTTATTTTCTTCTATGGATGTTCCTTTTAAATATGCCGCCATTGCTATCTCGAAAACAATAAGAGCATCGAGGACTAAGAGGTTGGTACAATTTGCAACAAAACTAGTGGTTTTTAAAATGTGGGATACTACATTTTCGAAAGGGAATTTTATTTTGAATGGAACTAGTACAAATTTCAGTATCCGTACATCACAAGATTTTGATGAGAATGCATATTATATTGACATTAATTTCATTTAAATCATAGAGGATGAAAGAAACAAATGAATATCAAAATTTAATTAAAAATTTGATTCTATGTCATAGTGCAATTTAATACAGTTATTTACATATCAAGTGCGGAAAAATGTTCATCCCGTACGAGCGCTTATTTGAAGCACGAGGGAGCTCTTAAATGAAATTAAAATTTAATCAAAGTACTCGTAAATTTCAAATTCCACAGCAGTAAAACCATAGCAACCGATTGTTAAGGAATTTAACCATATGACAGTTGTAAATAGTATATTGTATAACTAGTGCTGAAAATGAGATATTTCACACGAGTGCGAAATACCTTTTTAGCACGTGTTGTACACAATATTTTTCCGACGACCACAATTATATAAAAAAAGCATAAAATTTATAGAAATATATTAAAACTTATTATGTTAACATCATTCCTACCAGAATTCACCAAAAATTATGTTAAAATCTGATAAATCAGGGTCCAACCTTCTTATCTCGTGTAAATTCAGTAAATTATCTGCAACTGCCAAACGTTTAAAAACAAATATTTAGGGTAGTTCGCTTAGTTATTGCAGCTTGTGGTAAAATCATATCACACAGTTGCGGACGCATCTGATTGGCTTTCATATCACACTAATGATATGCAATGACCAACTTTCAGTAATGGTCGTCGAAATATGTTGTTCCCAAGGTTGTAATAGACTTAGAAAATGGTATTTTTTATTGTTTAACTTTTAAAGTTCTCGAGATATCAGTGGTGGCGCATTTAAAATGAACTTCGTGTATATTGTAAAAAAAAAGAGAAAGAATCATGGAATCAGAGTTATATCGACAGAGAAATTGTTAAGAGTTCATATTTATTAATAAAAGTATTTTGTATTGAAAGTTCTTGTTGTCGTGTGACGTCACGGCGCCAGGGAAGCGTGAAGGGCTGCAGCCCTTAATTTGAATCAGGGTTCGTTAATTGTCCGACGCTTGGTGTGGCGCTGCTGATGTCATTTCTTGTTATTTTCCAATCACCCGGACAACTTTCCAGTTTTATTGAGAAACTTCAAAGTGACATTCTTTTCGTCTAATTTAAGTTTCTATAAAGAACTTCCTGTGATTAGGGCATAAATTTTCTCAAAGCGAAATGGTTATTTGTTTCTGTTCAAAAGTGAAAATGAAAGACGCGATCAACTGAACCAGCACAATTGTTCCACAACTTCCAGAAGGTAGGTGACAAGAAGGATTTATTTTATCGCGTTTTGACGGCGAGAGGCCTTCGAAAACTTAATACCATTAAGCCATTATAAAAAAAAAAATGGTGTGGACACCACACGACTTTCTTAAACATATAAATATAATAAATATGCAACAAATGTTTTAGTTATGTGTTTATTCACAATGAAACTATGATTATTGAAATACAAAGGCATTGAGAAAATTCAATGGATTCAAAAAAAAAAATTATGTACATATTTCAACAAATGAGGAAAATGACCTGGTGATATATATTTCCCTTAACACCCCGATGGGGTAACGTCTCTTTTTATTAATCTCTCTAGATTCTTTTATAGAAGTGGATCAATCTCCGTTTCATTTTCTTTAAATCCTTGTTGTTAGGTTCCTCCACATCTTCCAGTCTTTCGTTTTACTTTGCCTGTTTTTATTCCTGTTGATTTTGAATCTTTTGTTTCCTTTAGCCATGTTGATTTGGGCCTGCCTCGTGTTCTTCTTCCTTCTGGTTTCCATTCTAATTAGTAGATTTAATTGCATCCTTTTCTTCTGCTCTCCTTATATGCCTAAGTCATCTGACTCTCTGTTTCTTGATCTTTTAAATTATACGTATGTATGTACATTAGGGTGGACCTTATATAGAGTTAAATTGAATTTTAATCGGACCGCCCCTTAAAATGGTACCAAATGAATAAATAAAATTGTTCCGCTTAATATTAATATTTTACCGTGCCTAAATGTATTTGACTTTTCCCATTCAAATAACATAGAACTGTAAAACATTTTGGAACTCAATTTTTTTCCGAGGCAATAGAAGATTCGAAAAATCCATTCAGTGATGGAATATATCGTAAAGGTTCGAGAATATTTGGGGAAAATTTGAAGTTCCTAATTATTATTCTTAAAATATTTGGAGATAGGTATAGATTTTCGGTCTTTGGGGCGATAGTTTGTCTATCTTCAAATATCTTAAGAATAATGATTGAAGCTTCTAATTTTTAACAAGTATTCTCGGATCATTATATTATATGTTCCACCATTAAATATATTTTTCGAAGCTCGCATTGCCTCGGAAAAAAATAAGTTCGAAAATGTGTCACAGCCCTATGTTATTTAAAGGAAAAAATGAAAATATATTTAGGCACGGTCAAATATTAATATTAAGTGGAATAAAAGCCAGAAAATTTTTTAAAATTTATTTGGAACTATTTTTGGGGGTGGTCCACTTAAAATCCGATTTAACCCCTTTTAAGGTCCACCCTAATTAATGTACATAAGAGTAATTAAAAAGAATAAGAAACAGAAAGTCAGATGACTTGGATATATATGGAGAACAGAAGAAAAGCTGCAATTAAATCTAGTAATTAGAATAGAAACCAGTAGGAAGAACAAGACGAGGCAGACCCAGATCAACATGGCCAAAGCAAGCAAAAGTTTTAAAATCAGCAGGAATTAAAAACTGGCAAAGTAAAACGAAAGATAAGAAGATGTAGAGAAACTTAACTACAAGGATTTAAAGATAATGAAATGGAAATTGATCCACTCCTATAAAAGGATCTAGAGAAATTCATAAGAAGCGACGTTCCCCCAAAAGATGTTAAGGAAATATAAATCATCAGGTCATTTACCTCATTTACACTTTTTAAGATCCACCATAATGTACATATCTCAAGAATATATTATATACGAAAAATTTGCAATCAATTTCTTCAAGATTGTTATACTTCCAAGAAAATAAAAATATTTCTTGTTGTCCTCGTGTTAGCGTAATTTCTCGTATTGATTGTCGTTGTCCACATAATATATATCAGTGGTCCAAACACCACAGACCATTGATTGAATTAAACCAACATAATTGAATGCGCTAAACTGATGGGCGTTCCAGCGATGCACCCGAATCTACACAACATCCCACTGCCCCGAAATCCACCGTCAGGTACCCTGCAAGATGACTAGCAAGGGGTGCCCAAGTAGGAGTAATTAAATTTCGGTATGAATGGCAATGCGCAATATCATGTTTGGTGTTGCGTTGTTTAATTCAATGCGTCCACTTCCCCTGGCGGGGGGGGGGGATTAACACGGTCGCATTGATTTCGACGCCGCAAGTCTGATGCTCGATTGTTTTAGTTTCAACGCCATTGTGATGGAGCTCCATTTGCATGGTGCGGGAGAGAATTCTAATTGCTTCATTTTCAGACAGACGAACTAGCTTGAGTTGCTGCATTCATCGCCACTTGATACACTTCGACTAGTTGCACAATAAATATTCACTAACCCAGCCTTAGTAGTTGGCTACCGGCGACTCCACCAAAGTTTAACTTGAATACAATTACTACCTTTTTAATAATTGTTAAACTTAACATAAGAAACTCATAAGAAATAGATCAAGCAACATTTTCTTTCTGATAGTTGTTATCGTCGTACAAAATTTGAGTTGTTTGTTTTACAAAACTATTTTTTCTACGATCACTTAGAAATCTGCTCATTGTATGTTATGAGATACACAGCTCAAAAAAAAAAATCGAGCCATTTGGCCGAACCAAGAAAATGACTTTTTAAAATGTAGGGCTTTTCTTTCAGGGACATGTTAACCAAAATCTGGAAATTACCTCTGGAGATTCATTCCTCTTCTACGTTCTTAAAACAGGATTTTTTGGAGCTACAAGCCTTCAAACTTTGAGATTTTTCATTGCTCAGACATGACACACATAAAGCGATATTTCAGGGGGTCGGGGGGAGCGAATTTCTTTGGGATTTTTGGAGAAAGTAGAGGAAGAATGAATCTCCAGAGGGAATTTCCAGATTTTGGTTAACATGTCCCTGAAAGAAATGCCCTACATTTTAAAAACAGTAATTTTCTTGGTTCGGCCAAGTGGCTGGTTTTTTTTTTGAGCAGTGTATATTGCAAGCATCGTGTAAAATGAATTTGTCGTGTGGGTATTTCAATACAGGTTAGTTCATTTCAGTACAGGCCATCGCTAGGATACTTATTTAGAATTGTCAAATATTGGAATGGTGAAAGCGGGACAAATTCATTATTAAAATTAAATAACTTAGGAAATAATATCGTGGTCTTTGAATAAGTATAGTGTATGGAATGTCCATTTCCTACTCTTATGATTTGCAGCATACTCGTAGGAAATGAGTACCATACCATGGTCGTTGTACAATATACTATTTCCTCATCCTTTTTTTTGAAATATTGTTAGAAATGTCAATAAAACAAAATGATTGCTATTATTATTATTTTATTAAGAACAAGATGACCTCATTGTTTTAAAAAAAGAAAATAAACTTTCATCCAAAAATGGCAGATTGATATAGAATACTAACTTCAAATTCACGGAATTGTTTCCATACGTACTCTTTCGATCACAAAGCATCTTGGGGAATAGTATCTTCAATTGCTTGGTCAATTTCATAAATCGACTTTGCAGAAAAACGATAGTTAATATTATTTGTTGACTTTTCGTATCAATAAAAACTTAATAGTCCATGCGGTAAATGATCGGAAATAACACTTAATTCTAACGTATTCTAGGGACAATAAAACTAAAATTTTAATCCGTCACAATACCTCCCTTACATATATATGTCGAAGGTAAAAGAAAATAGTGTCCTAGTCCTTTGAAGATCACGCATCTTTTCACACACATCTCATTACGAATTCCCTTCACATTGATCTAAGCGTAAGCTTGTCTACAAGAATTGGAAGTATTCCCACAACAAACCTGCGATCATATCTTTATTGGAATCGTCCGCACGCAAGTAACATTAAACCCTTTCGAGAAATCATTCAACATATCTGTGTCGATTACAGCAGACACACATAGCGTGTGCATGATTGTAGGGTGCGTTCAGAGGGTTAGTTTTCGAATCTAATTAAAGCACTGACAGCAGATCACACGCGACAAAAGAACAAATCGTTTCCGGCGCAGGAAGTGACGACAAATGCCGCTGTACGTGTCGTAAGTGTTTCTGTAGCAATACCATGCGATCACGTTTAGCAATTAGCAGATTGGTAGCCGCTAGATATTAGTGTAACTGTCAGTGTTATCGCAAGAGGTTTATTAACGGCAGGGTTATCGAGTACCTGTAGTGGTAACCCGATATCGCGAGGATATCTGCTTAGCGCGAGGGCGATCTATATTGTTTTATAACGAGATAACTGGGTCCATCCATAAAAACTAAATTATTGTTCAGCAAAGGCTGAGAAGTGAGAAACAAGAGCACGACGAATTGGTAGCGATCAAGTACAACAATAATTGAGGTTAGGACTATCGTCCCATAGAAGAAATCCGAATGTATCTAGAAATGCTTGTTTGAAGTTTGAGTGTTTATAATAAAATTGTTCTACGACCACTTAGAAATCTGCTCATTGTATGTTTGTTGTTGCCAGGGAAATGAGGTACATTGCAAGCATCGTGCGAAATGAATTTGTTTTGTAAGTATTTCAATACAGGTCAATTCATTTAAGTGCAGGTGCCATTGTTAGGATACTTATTTAGAATTGTCAAATATTGGAATGGTGAAAGCGGAACAATTAAAATTTAATTAATTTTGAAATAATATTGTTGTCGTAGAAAAAGTATAGTGTACAACTCGCATACAAACTTTCATACTCATAGGAAATGAGTACCATTCCATGCTCGTTGAACAATATACTAGTTAGTGCCTACATTGATGTATGGTTCTAAATATGGGGTTAAACGAATTAATGCAAATATCTGCATTATATTTTTCTTACTAATACAGTGAATTAAAATATTAATCGAATTATTCCGGATCTTCCACAGGAAAATGCTACCCACTGCAAGTTGTGACATATGACACCACTGAAACATAATAATACTGAAACGTTAACTAATGTTGAAAATGCGAGCCGAGAAAGGCAGCTAGTTGGGCCATCTTTCTTTGTTGAACAATGTTTATGCATAGCAACCGTTCTACGAAGAAGTGTTTAACAAATAACTTTAAAAAACAAAATTGATCCAATGAAAAAAGGAATTGAAAAGCTAAAAATTGTAATGAAAACAACTTCGAGATGTACCCTATTCAATAAAAAAAGAATAATCGAAATCGGATAACCAAGTACAAAGTTATGCATGGTAGAATCGGTTAACAGGTAAAAATTCAGTGGGTGAACAATCAATTATTCCATATTTTCCTACCCTTAACAATGAATTTTTTTTCAAATTTAAATGGGACCGACTCCGAGTTATGCACTATTCAATAAAAAAGAATCAAAATCGAACTATTCTGTAAAAAGTTATGCGTGGTCATATATAAAAATATAGATATAAAAAGGTGGCCTTACAGCATCTGTCTGTTTCGGTCTCGTTTTTTGCTTTCATAAAAGCCTACAAATATTACTATATTTCAGTGTATCAAACTTAATCAGTAGGGGTTCGAATCGTATCATTCAGCAAGTGTTGTGCCATTAAAATAACATAACCATTTGTTCACCTTAAATAAAAATCCTCACGTGGTTTCGTCCTATAACTGTTGTGGAAAATATATATTTTGCCGTCAAATTAAGAAGTACAAAATGGCTGGATTATAACGCGAATAGTAACAGGTATTACAGATAATATGTGTTATTGAACAGGCAAAGATACTCTTGGGAGCTGCAAACTATGCTGGAAATACTAATTAATACAATTATGATTCCGCCAACAATAAACGAATGAAATAATTGCTGAGTAGTAAATAACATCTAGATAATAAATAATGAAGCACACGATGCGGAATAATGAAATCGCAACAAATTCGCAAACAAACTGGCGAATATTAATGAAACTGAAAAGGAGCGGGATTATTTAAATTCCTTGGTCAAGTGAGGAGCAGCAACCGTTGCATTTTAATTCAGCGGAATTAGTTGTCAGCGACCCAGGAAGATATTTGATTGTCTCCCGTTTCCGATTTAGACGTTTGTAGGTTGGTAAGCGTGTCGCGTACACAACGTAATAACTGCGATTCTGTTCTGTTCTCAGGGCAAACGCCCCCCGGCGATATCTCTTCATCTTTCTTTATCTCCGCGCCTCTCTCTCACTCCTGAGACAAGGAGGTCTGGTGCGTATCCTGTTGTCCTTGTTCCACACGCGGCAGGACAGTCGGGACGATCCACTCTCAACTGTGATTATTACAAAGCATTGCAATTTTCTTGACGCTTCAGCACTTTTAATAAAATGTTGGTAGCACTGATATATGGCGTCTCTAAGCGGATTCTTCAAGTGTACACTAAGTTTACGTCCCGACGGCTTCCCGAACGCACCAATGAAAACAGAACGAACTCTCCCGGCAAATCACATATTTTGTGGGTGATTTTTTAAATTTTACTAGATATACTACTATACTTGCACCGCTCCATGCTAATTTTCCATTGATCCAAAATAATTTTTTTAAAGCATGTTGATGGCCTTGGTTTTTTTTCACAGCTTCTGCTGTTAGAAATCCTGTTCCTTTCAGTGCTGATTTAAACTTATGGTATTTAGAAGAAGTCAAATGAGGTGAGATCCGAAGAATAGGGAAGATGTCAGGGAACTCGATTTGGGACAGTAGATGAAAAAGCCAATGAAAATTCACATTGAGAGGTATAGGAATCATGAAGGGGGTTTTAACCTTGGACAATCACACTGGTTTCAAAGTTTCACAAAAGTCACACTGGGGTCTGGGAAAACCCAAGAAAAGAAAACCTACTTTCCCATAACCGGATGTAATTTTTTCAGTGATTTTACATATGGAACATTTGTCTATGTTTATAGAAAAGCATTAAACAATAAAGAACCTTTCTTTTATTCAAAACACAGTATTTTTCCAAAACTTAACTTTTTTGTTTTGGACTATGAGAATAAACAGATATGGATTTTACATATTGAATATTTGTGTAGTATTATAGAATAGTATATTCTACAACAAGTAATGGAATGGCACATATTCCACACGAGCAAAAATGTTTGCAAGTGTGGGATATGCTATTCCGTTACCTGTTGCAGACTATACTTTCTATAAAAAGATTTTGGAAATTATACAAAAAATACAAATACAAAACTATTGAAAACGTCAAACTCAAATAAATAAAATAAAAGAAAGAGACGTAACCACAGCAACCGAACTAAGATACTTCATACCCTTCATACATCGCGCTAATATGCGGCTCTGATTTGTCGAATTTATTCCAAACGCGGCGTATGGAATGATAGTTGTTCCAATATAATTTTAAGTATTGGAGCGCGTAGTTTCCAAAACGGTGCTATAGAAACTGAATTTACAACGAGGTAGCATCGAAGTTATGCGAATGCTGCGCATGTGGAAAATTAAATGAAAATCGTGGGATTTCTTAGACCCCAATGTAGCGTTCCAAGGTTAAAATTATGAAGAAAAACTAATAAAATATTTAAACTTATTAATCTGTTATTTTATATACTACAATTTAAATGCGCCCTCAATCAGAGGTGGGTGCATCTTAAAGCAGTAAATTTTTCCTCCCTGAAAATTCTCCAGTAATGGGCGTCCTTAATGAAGGCGCCTGTTGACATGAGGATGACTGTATCGCTATCGCCAGAAACTGAGAAACGAAGAATGAAAACAATGATTCAGGAAGTGCGGCCCGTGCCTGCGCTGACAAAAGCGCGTGATAAATGCGGCATTGTTTGACGAGAGCGGATAAAAAAATACACGACCTTTCACCCCTCATCCTGCGCCACTACCGCCTCGCGAAGAATGAAAGAAATAACAAAGGCTGCACTTTTCCTCCAGTGACGGCGAAATTATAAATTGATTGCACCGAGCAAGAACAAATAAATAAATATATATTACCACTTACCGTTTTGATCGGAGACGGTCGCTGATACCTTCGAATGTTCCAGGAATCTGTAAAATAAAGTATAAATTACTTAAGTGTTAAAAGTATGTTTGTCTTGTTTACAAAATAACGACAAATAAATCAATGGTTAAATATTTCAAAATAACCTGATTGGGTTTCAAGTACACTACCACTTTCGATCATTGCATTATCACCAAAACCTAATCAGTTTTTCCTAAGGGAAAACAAATATAAAATACAAAATATAACTCTAATACTCACACACATACATACATACATACATAACATCACGCTATATTCTACTCAGTGGGGTAGCACAAACTCTGAAACACAGTCAACCAACAATCAATCTCCTCTAAATATTCCACCACTTTTGCCTCATCCACATTCATATACGCTCTTCTATTTTTCACACTTGGAATCATTCGTTCACGCAACAAATTATTAATCATACTCAACCACTTATTCCTCGGACGCCCACAAAATCGTTCACCTTCAATCTCACTCGCATATATTAGATTCACCAACCTTTCAAGATAGCCAAACAACCTCCCACTTTCTTAACAACATTCTTCTCAATGCTACACCAATTATTTCGGACACGATCACTCTCCTCTCAAATACCTTATTTCCACAGCATCTTCATTCCCATCCAACATTCAGAACCATACATCAATGTAGGTACTAACACACCATTATAAACATTCAATCGAACATCTCTAGATACATTTACATTTTGAGGAAATGTACCCAGAGCATCCAATACCTTGCACCCTGCACCTAATAGATAACGATGATTATTTTTATTAATATTGCGTATTATATATAAAATTAGGTCTTTGACCGTATCATCAAAGTGCATATAAAAGACAGTTGCCTGTCGGATGAAAGCACTTTCCTCTAAAAGGTGTTAATTCATCAACAACTCACTACCGAATTTTTAGGATGATTCCTATACCTCCTTTACAGATTGTAGTAAGAGGAAAAATTCATAGTTCTCCGCCAATGAACAAACCATCATCATTGCCATCCAGGCATCGAAGTCTGACTTCCCCAACAAAAAGAAAATGAAGCCTGGCGTGGACTTTAAATTATGAGAATCTGATAAAAAAATATTTGCAATTCTATCAAATTAATCACTCTGTGAATTAATTTGCAATCAATCTTTCTGAAAAATAATCCGTGAAAGATTTATCGGACGACTGAGGCAAGAACTCGAGCTGCGGTAATGGGCTAATTATCAAGTTGGCGGTGTTTTGTTGACATGGGCGCGACACGGGGAAGTTGCTTCTGTGCCCTACCTCTCCGTTTACACAGGTTTCACCAAACCGTCGTTGCCGCGATTTACCAAATAAAATTAACTTAAAGGACTCGGCGCCAATTTAATTTCACTCCGCAAAAGTGAAATCGGAAATTCGTCAGAGATTTATACAGGGTCAAATTTAACCAATCTTTTGGTTGTCTTTCATAACGGACTGGGCAGCCATTTTTTTCTAACTGTTGAACACTTAAATTATTATTTAAAAAATTGTAGAACCTCTCATTTTCATCTAACCAAAGATGGAAATTTCGTTGAGAGTATTGACTGGGAGATTGAAAGGCGGGTGTTTGCAGGGTGCAAGCTATTGAGTGTTCTGGGTACATTTGCTCGAAACGTGGATGTATCTAGAGATGCTTGATTGAGTGTTTATAATGATGTATAGTTCTGAATGTTGGGTGTGGATGAAGAAGCATGAACGATGTATAACTGCTGTGGAAATGAGGTATTTGAGAGGCGAGTGATCATGTCCCGAATATATTGGTGTATGCTGAGTGTAAGATTGAAAAGCATGTTGTTAAGAAAGTGGGAGTGAGTCAGTTGAGGTGGTTTGGGCATCTCGAAAGGTTGGTGAAATTAATATATACGGGTGAGATTGACGGTTAAGGATTCTGTGGGCGTCCGAAGAATAAGTTGTTAGGTAAGATTGATGGTTTGTTGTGTGAACGAATGATTCCGAGTATGAAGAATAGACGAGCATATATTAATGTGGACGAGGCGAAAGTGGTGGAATGTTTGGAGGAGATTGATTGTTGGTTGACTGTGATTCTGGGTTCGTGCTACTGAACGGAGTGAGATATAGCATGACGTTATGTATGTATGTATGTATGTATTTTGTCACACTTCAATCAGATATTTCGTTATAAAGTGAATATCTCTAGAATAAAGCATTTACAGACATTTAGTCAAATGAATTTGTCACCTTATTTTTAGGTGTTTAATCTATAGATTAAGTTGGGCCGTTGAAATCTGCTAGGTCCTGTACCTATATCAAATAAAGAGCTATGCTTTTCTACAACCACGTCATTTCCGTCCTATTAATATTTTAATAAGTTTGTCCCGATTTATCGTAACGAAAATTAAATAATAACAACCCATTAAAGCCAAGCATATAAGAGATCATACATTAAAGGTGTTTCAATTTAAGATTATGTTTCTGTCAGACAATTGCATTTCTATTTAGGATATTCACTTGGTATTCCTCTGCATATTTAAATATAAAATATTTTATACATAATTATATATACAGGTTACCCATATACAGAAATATTAAGTCAATAATTATAGAATAATAGTTCTGGGCATTATACATTAATGACAACGTATTGTAATTGCTTCGTAATTTTGTTAAACATTGTAGTTTTATGAACGTAGTTCGGTAAACAACAAAATGATTGGCAAGATTAAACCGAGGTAGGCGAACAGTCAAAAGCAAATGAAACCCATTGAATGGATAATAAAGATAATAGAGGGTGTGAAAATGCGTAAGTCCGGGCCTGAACACTCGCGATTACTTCCGTACAAAATAAACGTGTTTGAAAATTTAATTTTCGTCATATTCCAACATCAAAGATAAACATTTGACGCGCGTTCAAACGCGGCGCCGGCGCCCACTATGATCACTTGGCTCCGGTGTACCGGAGCACCGGATGCGGAGCCGTACCGGAGCTGCAGCGCCCGAATGGTGTTCGTGATATTAAATTCTCTGGATGCCCTCTTACGCGTCGTATGTGGTATGTCGCAGGTAGCGGCCGCCACTGGAGTGGGGACAACAATGACACACACACGCACTAAATGCCAATATACATGACATTATTTTAATTATTTTCCTTTGAATGCCCGGACAATGCTTCCCAAAGACGCTGATTAATTTAATTAATACTCATCATGAAGATATTCACATTTTACAAAACAATCCATTGTAGATTGTTCGGAGATATAAGTACATGGTATAACAATGACAGGATTGGTTAAAACGCAGACATGTGATATACAAATAAGCATTTCATTGGTTTTCAGAAACTTCAAAAAATAATTAGTAATATTAAAACAAGAGAGTGAGAATAAATTGAAAATAATTTGACAGATCTTTCGAAAACTTGTTGCCTGACAATAGCCACTAGCCAAGTTTGAGAAAGATACTGGAGAATTATTTATCGAACTCGAGTTATATTTAATTAGATTATTTTTTTATTTCATCATCAGGCACGTCACTAAATCTATCTATTTTGCTCATTTTTACTTGTGTTGATGATAACTATCTGACATCTGTCAACAAAAACAAAAAAGCTACAGAGAATATTGCCGGGAATAATCACAAGAGCATTATTCTCAGTATAATAATGACAGGATTGGTTAAAACTCAGGCACGTGACATACAATTATTAAGCATTTCCTTGGTTTAAAGAAACGTCAAAAAATAATTAGTATAATAATGACAGGATTGGTTAAAACGCAGGCACGTAACATACAATTAAGCATTTCATTGGTTTTAAGAAACGTCAAAAAATAATCAGTGGAATAAATAAATTATCGCTTAAATGAAGATAATTATTCCAGCTGTCATCTTTTGATGCGATATTTTTTTTTATTCCACTGATAAATTTATTCTCTACTTTATCTTAGGTTGGAAATACCGGCACTGAAATAATCAAAAAGCAGGCATTGTGTAAAACGAAGTAAAATTTTATTTGACTAAAAATAACCCCAGCCATTGAAAATAATAATTTCACGAGCAGAAATATTTGACACAATAATATTATGAAATTAATTTGTTTTGTGTTCATTGGACAAATCCGCATACAAATTCATTCCTGTGTTGTGTGTTACCATGACGACGACATCAAACACACTCACACACACATACACAGTCAGCCTTATCCTTGTTTGCGGCCAGCATTTGTTTGCAAAGGTGCGGCTGCCGGCCACAGCCAATGGCAATTCTCGGTTTCACTTCCAGTCCACGAGAATTAAAACCAGATCCGGATGATTGAAACCTGAGGTTCTTAACTCACTACTAAATAGAGAAAGACAGCAACATGGACACGCTACTAATCCGATATGTGGGTTGATGTAAATAGTCCGAACTACCATAAATTGCTACCGGTGGTGGACTTATCCGCGATGCACGAAAACGGAGCTTACGAGAGTTGTTAGTTAGGCTGAGGGTACACAAGGAAATTTAACGCAATTTGGAAAGTTGGTACACGTGGTGGACACGGAAATTGACGGCCGGAGGCTTCGCCAGGCCCGGACACATGTATATACAGTTGATAATATAACCCAAATCATTAAACACAGAAGTAATTTAGACAAGCTCGTAAGTTGATGGTGAGATGTGAACTTGCAGCCCTCTAAATGCAAGGCAATAGTAGTACCAGTACTTCTACTGAATTTGCTTGGATTAGAAGGATTTGAACCTTTCAGTAACAACTGCTTTCAATGTCTATATGTACGATCCCAGAGTCCTATCATTTGGCTCAGTTAAAATCAAAAAAGGAAAATTATTTAATTCACCATATTTGTATCATTTGTGTTCCGAATTGATTAAATTTTGAGAATAATTATTTAATAGAAAGTGGTAGATTATTTGAAGGCCTATCAGGGTTTTTGGGCCTATCTTAATAAATAAATAAGATAGTAAATATCATTGCAATCAAAAAGATGTAGAATAATATTACCTACAATTTTTAATTGAAACATTTTTCTATATTTTGTTGTCATCAGATTCAAAAACAGTGTTCGTTGTACAAGCCAATACCTTTGAGCCAAATGAATTATTTATGTTTGTGAGTTTTGTTAATTTGTTATTATTTTAGTTGTTATTTTGCCTTAAAATAACTCTTTGTGGATCAGAACAATTTTTTAAAAGTTATTCTAAGACTTAATTGTTCCAAATGATATGATTCTGTGCTCCTAGATACGTAAATACAACGATTCCTTTAAGTAGAAGAAGCTTTCATAACTTATAGTACAATAAAAGAATTTGGTTAGGTTTATGTAAGGTTATATTAAAAACTTTCGAATTACTGAACGTAATTCTTATACAACAGACGACAAACCAAATAAATAAGAAATGTCAGTTTTACATTTGTAAGTCTTACCTTAAATACAAGAATATATAATGTAACCAATTACACTACCACAGTCACAGTCGTAAACAAACTAAATGACATTTAAAACAAGATGGCCACTACGTCATCAACTTGTCATACCAACATGACCTTGCTAAATATTTACATTTGCGAACGATTGTCAAATTTCTCCTAGGCCAACTCTGCACCTCCAGTGCTTATGAATTCAAAGTTCGCACTGTCCAAGAGGTGGTGACACCCTCCCTGCCCCCTCACCCCGCCAGTGTTGTTAACGGCCAGTTCCAAACAACAGTTGTAACGTGGTCGAATTATCGCGTAGTTTGTTTACGACGTCTGACGGCGTCGCGACGTACTCGCTGTAGCTGCAGTCCACTGTGGTCAGCGTCGGTACTAACCGTCATCGTTCATAACACTACACAATCACGAGGATAGCATGAGAGCGAGTATTCCAAACAGAACATGATGATCGTACATCAGTGAGAACTAATCCTCGTATTGTTCAGCGGAATAAACAGACTATATTATAATACTGAAATCGAACTGTCCTTTCAACGAAGACAGAATTACTGCCGATTAATAATTGCAGAGGATTTTGCACTGTGCACTGCCATTAGTTTTATTTATTTATAACATGAATTCATTATCGTATTCTGGTTAAATTATTATGTTTACTAGTCATTTTGTTTGTTTTGATAAAGCTTTCCCCTGCCCTCCTATGTTTTTAGGGGATTTCATGTTAAAGTTCAAAATTAGCGCATAAAAACAGTGACTTTTTATTGCTACAGAATGCATGAGAATACAGCACAGCAATTAACGAACAGGTTCGTGCTAAATACCTTAATAAATATTGACGAGTAATGGTCGTACTACTGCGTTGATCTGTCAAGTGCCAGTCAAATTTGAGAAATTTGAGCACTGTTCTAGTAGTGTGTGAATAAATAATAGTGTCTATTTGTTTATAATAATAATAGTGAACGACAAATGTGGACGCCTAGTGATAACGTACGAAGATATTGGAGTAACATTGCAATGGAGTAAGTACCATAACCAATAGTTTCAGTTCTGATTTAACAGGAGTTATTGCTTAGCTTTCATCGTCCATCAATAAAAGATTTATTCCAGAATACATCGAAATTTTGATAAACGAACAACGGGAACAATTTCACAAAATGGTTGTCTTGTTTACATTCATATTTGCTAAGTGATTTTGTGTACAGTTCTTTGTTGTCTTGTAATATTTCCTGACACAAAATTGAAAGAACTTTCAGAACTCATAGGAAATAAATTAAAGGTTTCTGGTTTAATTTCTGCAATATTTAATTTAATTTGAACATAATTCTTGGTTGTAAGTAAATGGAACCAGTAACAATGCATCAACTAATTGTGATTTATAAAAATCTTGTTCAACTCGTAACCTCCATTCTGATTCACTGATTGATTTCTATAGCTTCTTGCTATAATTTTTGTTACTTCATGGCATAACAACCCACAGCAGAACTATATTTCTTTAAGCATTGATTTCATGTTTCTGTATGTTGATAACTTATAAGTATAGTTACGTATAAAATATTTTACATTTAAATGTACAAGCAATAACAAATGAATAACCTGGCATAGTTTATCCAGTTTGTAATGCCATAGCCTGGCAGAAACATAATGTTAAATTGAGACATCTTTACATATGATCTATCGTACGCTGGGCATTTAATGAGTTAAAATAAATGATCTGTTTTTGTTGTTATCGTGCTGTTAGTCTCTTCAATGTAACATTTTCCACATTTATAAACTGATAAAAATGTTTTCTTGGAACAAAAATATTCCTCTTAAATGCAAAAAAAAAATTGTGCCATACCTATTTCGTTTTCATTGAAAACTTTTGTAGGTTTAATAAATATTCTTGTTTAAAAATTAATTTAGTTTTGAAGGAAAGGAAAGTAATCAACTAAGACTCATTATGAGGACGAAGTAGTTTGAATAGGAGTAGATTTAATTCGAAATGGTATCGCTTTAAATAAAAACGTTTTGTTTAAAATTATAACAACTTCTTTTTCATTATTTTTAATAATAAAATTTAAATTATATTCATTTTCTTTCAATGCATATATATGCAAATATATATTTTTTGATTTGAACCTAATCGTTTTGTAAGAAAAAAAAAATTCTTCAACGAATGCATACAAAAGTTATTTTTATGAGTGTATGGAATATTGTAGATATTCTTCTGTCTTCAAACATACGTTGTAATTTGAGATGTGGAGCAAAATATACTAAGATGCTACTATGGTACAGTAACACTAAATTCATTCATTTTTGATGTACCAAAATTAGGGACTAATTCCTTTTGAGCAAAAGATAAAACAAAACATTTTCTAGCAATAATACAAATACCTCTCACCCTTTTAAGTTTGCAAGAGTCAAACAGAAATAACAATAACCTTCTTCTTGAATCATTCCACAAATCAAACTATTTGTAGAACAAGACAGCAAATTTTCGCTCCACGTATATACATACAGTAAAGTTGTGCAGAAAATCACGGGTACGCTATTATCCGCTGGGATCTGTCCCGTGGGTAAGCGACGTTTTGTCCATTTCTGTTAACGACAATCGCGGCGCTGTGTTTATCGACGCGACAACGACGTCGGGCGTCGTGCAGGTGACGACGACGCCAGAACAAAGACGAGATTAGCTATTTACACTCCCTGCCATTACGTAAACAAGACGATGGACCATCGCGATAAGACAGAGGATTTTACTATTGATAAAATATTTTTTGATATTTCTTAAAGCCAATGATATGTGTCATTGTTGGGCACGTGTCTGTGTTTTAACCAATCCTGTCATTATAGTGAGATAAATTTGGGTAGTACGTTTTCGAGAGATGGACGTATTGATTGGGAGATTGAATGGCGGGTGTCTGCAGGGTGCAAGGTATTGGGTGCTCTGGGAATATTTGCTCGAAACGTAAATGTATCTAGAGATGCTCAATTGAGTGTTTATAATGGTGTGTTAGTGCCTACTTTGATGTATGGTTCTGAATGTTGGGTGTGGATGAAGAAGCTTGAACGACGTATAACTGCTGTAGAAATGAGATATTTGAGAGGCGGGTGATCGTGTCCGGAATACATTGGTATATGCTGAGCTTGAGATGGAGAAGAATGTTGTTAAGAAAGTGGGAGTGCGTCAGTTGAGATGGTTTGGACATCTTGAGCGAATGTTGAATGAAAGGTTGGTGAAACTAATATATGTGGGTCAGATTGAGGGTGAACGATTGCGTGGGCGTTCGAGGAATAAGTGGTTGGTTATGATTGATGGTTATTTGCGTAAACGAAAGATTCCGAGTGTGAAAAATAGACGAGCATGTATGAATCGCACTATGAATGTGGACGAGGTAAAAGTGATTAGTCAGGAGAGGAGATTGATTGTTGGTTGACTGTGTGCTACCTCACTGAGTGGGATATAGCGTGATGTTATGTATGTATGTATGTACAGATTATTCTCGGCGATAATTTCTGTAGATTTTGTTTTTCTTGACAAATGTCAGATAATTAGGTTAGGTTAACATGACATTGTCTTAATTTTGTTTTGAATTTGTAGATAAAAATTATTCTAATTAAATATATTTCAAGAGTTCGATATATTAGAAAATAATTCTTCAGTTCTTATATTACTACTGAATATTTTATTATATTAACGTTATGGAGTCGACTATTCAGTACTAGAACTCTTTAGTGAATATTTTAAATAAATGAACAAAAATACATAAAATTATTTTGTATAAAAATTAAACATACACTTAAAAAAATTGACTATTACGTTTTAGTAAAAATCCTTTTCTTCTGTGTTGACGGAATGTGCTTCATTTTCAGTGAAAATAGTATTTTGCACTTATGACTGTCTAATTTTTTTCTAAATCTCTTGGACCCACTTTCTATTATAAATTGAATATTATTAATTTGATATTATTCATTTATAATACACACAAAAATATAGTTTTCATGGTAAAATTTTGCAAGTAACAAAAATTTGTTTTTTAGTGTCTGTGAGTATAAAATAATGGGTAACTTTACTATATTTTTAACCATTTAAATTTTAAACTTAAATCTGATTCAATGAATAGTCTCCCGAATATTATTGGTAGTCAAAGTTATTATTGTTTTGGTAGTATTGTACTCATGTTCAAGCACAAGGAACATTCGTAAAACTACCAGAGAAAAATTATTTTCTGTGATTCTAATAAATTCTCTAAATCAAATAATGTTATTAGACACGCTTGCACGGCTTTTCAATATTCAATACATTATTGAATATTCCCTACTTATGTCAATAGGATCATCAATCATTTAAGTCCATTTATTCGTCGGTCGGAACGGTTTCCCACATAATCTGAGATTTCCTATCGTCCCCTCTTGACCAATATTGCATGAACAATCGATCAGGGTGGTCAAACACTGTCAGCTGACCAAATAAATAAATACGCATGTTGCCTGGACCCCCCGTAACACTTCTACCGTGAAATACGCTGCTTTAAAAGTCACAGAACCTATTATTAAACGAATTCGAAAAGCAATGCTGGAGAGAAACTTTGCAGAATTTTGTTGTCTAACTTTGCGGGGATGTAACTTCAAAACTAGGAAAGATATTTTAACGTAGTTTGAAATTTTAGATTCCTCATAGCTTGCTTTATAAAATTTAGAAGAGAATTTGTCAAGTTAATATTTTTTAAGGGTTGAGCGTTTCTTGATAGTGGTGGTCCGGGTTCTTACATTGTTTGATAAGAAATCTAAGGCAGAAGTTATTGTGGTGTCTACAACAGATATTTTATTTGTCTTTTTGGCCAGCATTTATTAAACAAATGGTACTTAGCAATACTTATTTAAAATATAGTAAAACTTATAATTAGCTCTAAATATAAACCACTAACGAAGGGATAGATAACCATGGTATCGCTTGTAAGCATTCGGAATGTCAGTTCCATGTTGCCGGGGTACATTTCAAGTGTAGTACATAAGTTAGCCGTGCAATATAACAGATAAAAGTAGCCGTATCCGTTTCTCTGTTCGCAGAAGTTTTTAAAATCCCGTTTTGGAAATCTGGCGCAGATCCGGTAACAAATTTATTGAATAGTCTTTGCGGAGCTAGTTACTTTATCGCGCAGTTCCGAAGTGCTGAACCGAGTCTTGTTTGCAATCGACACGAGCTGCCGTAGCTCACCGCACGCGGCGCCACTGCTGCTGCATTCACCCCTCGAAGCTTTGAAAGCCTTGAACACTCTTTATACGAGTACTTCAACCCCACGCGCATATATTTGTTTTATCTTAAAATTACTTCAATGCGCACAGAGAACTTTGGTAATGAAATTTCACTGCTTTGCCTCTGTTGTCTTGATACATTGCCACGTTTTTCTCGCGATGGAGATGCAGATTGCAGATACTTGATTTAGTTTACTCTTATACTCCTCTATCTCTACTAGTATTTGAAATGAAAGTATAGGTGAACCAAGATGATTTAGACTCAATTGACAGATTCTGTGTGTACTTTTTAAATAGTTCATTACCAAAAACCCTTCATTTGACATCCGCTCGAAATGGTCTAACAACCTCAACATATTCACTCCCACTTTTTTATACAACTCAAACATACCGTACCCCAACATTCATTGGGGTAGCACTAACCCTGAAATACAAACAACCAACAATCAAAATTTGAAATGAACGATGATCATAGAACTGTTAAACTGTTACCATTAAGAGTTGATAAATTTTAGGTTTTACTGGAAAAATCTTAGGATTTACCGTAACTCGGGATTTTCAGTAACACATACATCAATCATACCTATTCCGTTATTCCTAAGACGTTCAACGAAATCGTTCACCCTCAATCTCATCTGCATATAATAGTTTAACCAACCTTTCGTTCAACAATCATTCAAGATGGCCAAACTTCCTTTCACATTTTTGTCAATCCCAACGGATACCAATGTATTCTGGACGCGCCTCTTAAATACCTCATTTCACAGCAATTATACGTCGTTCATGCTTCTTCATCCTCATCCAACATTCAGCACCATACTAATAGTTATATAATAGTTTCACCAACCTTTCATTCGACATTCATTCAAGATGGCCAAACTTCCTTTCACTTTTTAACAAAATTTTTTTCAATCTCACCGGACACAAATGTATTCTGGACACACTTCTTACATACCTCATTTCTACAGCAGTTGTACGTCTTTCATGCTTCATCATCCACACCTAAATTCAGAACCATACATCAATAGGCACTAACACACCATTATGCACACTCAATCAAGCATCTATAGATCCATTAACGCTTCGAACAAATATACCCAAGGCAGTCAATACCTAGCACCCTGTAGACACGCGCCCTTAAAATCTTTTAAACTTCCGCAGATAGTTAAAAGTCGCGTGACAATTTATAGTGCATTAGCAATATTTAAGGGTTTAAGGAAACTATCCGGTATAGTTTTAGGGTCACACCCTCGCGCCCTCTTCCTGTGACACGTGCCAAGGTTAAAAATACCGACATCTCCAATACAGGACAGATACAGATAATTTCCATGGCTCACTCTGATGGCTTACCCGGCTCAGCTGCTTATCGGGAGCACGCACTGCTAAACCAGCGCGTGTGACATAAAAATATGCGTCCGGTGAAAGGGTGTGACGTAATCCTAGATCCGCCGAGCTGGACGATCACGATAACCCAGCGGAAGTGGCAAATTTTGTTTCGACTATACCAGCATGAACGAATTTGCAAACGCGGTGCAGAACTGCAAGGGTGCTTGATGTGAGGGGACAGTGACGGAGGATTAGGGGTGCTTCCAACCCCTAGCTGAAATAAATTTGTTAATTCTAGCAACATGCTATTTTATAATGATGGCGGTTCTGTATTTAAAATAATTTTAGTTTTTAAACGGTACAGAATATAGAAATAAGTTTCAAACAAAAGTTGTAGATAATAATATTCTACATCTTCTTGATATAACATAATTTATTTTAACCCATTTATTTATTGAGATATACCGAAAAAACTAGACGAATCTTCAAATAAACTACTACTTCCGGTTAATGAATTGCTACCAAAATCTAGTCAGCTTATAAAGTGTATTTAAGAAAATATAAATATGAAATTTTACATGGATATCTTGATTGTATTTTGAGTTATGCACAGATATATGTGGACCTATATCCGTACATAACTCAAAATCCAATGGAGATTTCAATGTCAAATTTTATATTTAGGTTTCTTAACCTTGCCTTACGATTTGCCTAGATTTTGAGAGAAATTCATCAACCGGAAGTAGTAGTTTACTTCAAGGTTTATCAGGTTTATTGAGGATATCTCAGTAAATAAATGAGTTAGAGGAAATATTTTTATAATTAAAAAGATGTATAATAGTATTGCCTACAATTGTTATTTGAATTTTTTTTCTATATTTTGTATCGTTTATAAATAAACTGCAAGAGTTTGTAATCATATCTATTCAATGATATTATGGATCATTATCGTACTTAAACTGTATATTTAAATCAGGAATAATAAACATAAACTTGAAATTTGTTCGTTATTGACGATAGTTGTTATCCAGGTTAATAAAACTGGCAAAAGTTGTAACAAAAAGTCATTTTTCTTCAAGTAAACTACATTTACATACAAATTAATAGATATAATGTAATGTATATAGCAAGAGTCACAAATTAGTAATAAACATTTTTAAAATTATTAAAGTAATATACGAATTTAAATATACATAATAACTAATAAATCTAATATCAATAAACATTTGATTGAACACCAAAAATTCCCTTAACATGATAAACAATAATAAATTTAAAAATACTTAAATACATTGCTGTTTCATCTAGAAAGATCCATTTGAAAGTATTTTAGCTTCCGCAGTTCTCTTTCCGCACCTTTCTGTTTAAATTCAAAGTGAGAAATTAAAAAGTGCACCGCGGCCAGAACCAGCATCCACTAATGTAGCTCTGGTCTGAATCAAAGGGTTGCAGGTTCTAATGTGACGTCATGCGCGTCTGCTTTCCGCAGATAATATTACAAATGGAAGGCGTAACGTATGTGGATGAGCGCTGCTCCCCATTTAAATCCATAACGTTATTACGTACACATTTCACTTCATGCACGTGTAGACATCACTTCTCTACCCTAACATGATGTACGAGTCATTCGCTAATGCGACTCTTCAATGTTCAACTCTTTAATCAAGTAAATAACTGACGCTGTTGCTTCGAAATTATTCAACGAAAAACATTTGTTTACTGTCAGTCAAACATTGTATTATTATAAATATGAAAAGATGGCTAGTTCCCTGTTGATAGTAATCGTATAAGGGGCTTATTCTGTAACTTACCTGTTAATTTTAATATCCGACCGTTACGTTATTGTTATCATAACTATCCAGCTAGCCGGGCAGTTATATACCAAATAACACCCTAGGGCGTTACAAATTTGACGTTGTTGCAATTGGACACAGAATACACAAACACGTACTTCTATTGGCAGAGAGAAACAAACACTGACTTCTATTTTTTATTGTATTTTGTTTTTAACCAATGGTTAAGTGGAAGAGCAGTGTGAGCTGAACTTCGCCATTGTGAAATAAAAGAGTACTATTATTATTATTATTATTATTTGCAGATATAAATTGAAAACCAATAAGAATTTTGCTTTACCTAGTTCTAGTGTTTGCAAGTTATCTCTCTTACAAAACACAATGATCGGATAAAAATCTTTTATAGAAAAGGGAATATATCGGTCGGCTATTAAACGTTGAACTCATCACGGGCGTTATATGGACAATAATATCTTCGGTCAACATACACACTGATGAACTCACGCATTATTGTCCTTATAATGTCCTTGATACGTTAATTACTATAACCAACAAAAATACACGTGTCAAATGAAATTTTCAATTTTTATTTAGAGACGTTTGTAATCATTGGTTAACATTTTTGACAGGCAGTTAAAAATTAACAGGTAATTTACAGAAAAAGCTCCTATGCATGTTATTGTAATTTATCTTGAGTACAGTGGCGAATCTAAATGGGGACGAATTTTGTTTTAAAGTTACAGAACATACATATGAAAATTTAAAAACAACAAAAACAGCTGAAATGTTGATTTACATACCTACGTAATAATTACTCTTATAATTGAGAGTAAAATAGGGTACAAACCAAAAGGAAGCATCGAAATCAGAGGTGGAGTAACATTAGGTTGACCATTTTAAAAACAATTCGCAAAGTTCATCTGACAGCAATGTTTTATGCAGTGTATACATGTGCTTTTGAAGTCCGCTTAGAGCGGTTTGAATTCATTTCGCCAAGATTAAAACCATTGAAATTTAATCCCAGCAAAGTAAACATATTTGCAAAACAATACATCATCTGTGTTTACCCGGAATTTAAAACAAAATCTTGTTTACAAAGAATGAAGAGAAATAATTATCTCTTGGTGCCAACAAAAAATAATTATTTGTTTCAAACGGAAAACATTCTTCGCAATCTGTTTGATTCGTCGTTGTTTTTCCACTCCGGAGTCTCATTACATTCCGGTGATGCACTCCGGTGCACGTGCTGCGTTTTGCCCGGAAAAACTGCATTGCGAGGAAATTATTCCACGTGTGAGACAAGTGTACGTCGCCACGTTCGCCTGCTATGATTTGTGCAGCGAATTTACATATCATGTACACGTGTGCCGCCTAAACAAACTAATACATGCGACATGTGCACTTCACTGGACCTGGACGCGGAAAATATCAAACTATAATTGCAATATATTCAGACTGCGAGAAGAATATATTATTCTGTATACAGGTATCTCTGCGACGGCATGTGAAATAATTTTGTACAAAAACACTTTGATTAAAAGTTAATTTAAACTAGTTCTTTGTTCTTTCCCGACTTGCTATGAAATATAACAATAAAATATGTCTAGGCTCCAAATAAAATGTTAATATTTATAACGGGTGTTTTTTTTAGAGGTATAGAACTTTAAAATGAAATATTATTGGCTTTTTTTGGAAAGATAATTTTACGCCATTTGTGTTTGAATATGATTAATCACAATCTAAAGGTCTAATTTTCGATCACTTTTTGAGGCTGTTAGAGCCATATATCGGCAATAACATGGCGAATGTTGGCTACCATGTCGTCTATCGTCTCGGGTTTATCGGTGTATACTAGTGACTTCAGATATCCCTGCAGAAAATGAACCAAAGCCAACATTGAAGATGGGGGTGTGCTGTGGGATGAATGGTGTGCTGTGAGATGAATGGAGTGTGCTGAATGAATGATGACCTGCCTTGTATTTTGAGTTAATGTTTTAGATATTATCAAACAACAACAAATATTTCCTCCTAACCATGTTATGTATATTTTGTTTCAGGTTAACAGTTATTCTTTTATCTAATACATTATTTTTATGTTCATAGGGTCTCGTGGACAACATCACCGAAGCCTTCATCATCGCACCCCGACTATCTGTGCTTTCGTCCGCGCCTAGCTTCAAGCAGGTCAAAGGGTAGCCAGCTCATGCTGAGGTAGTGCGATATAAAGCTCATTTTTTATTCATCGTCATCAAAGCTTGCACCATCAACATCAACATCTACATCTGGATGGCTCAAAAACCTTCCGGCAATAGATTCATCAGGGCTGACGCCCGCTGCCAGTAACTATGATATAAGAAAATTAATTATATTCATAAAAAAATAAGCACAATTTTCATTTCATATTTAAGTTCTGTTTATTGTTTAACAAAAATATAATTTATGTTATTCATATATTTATTTGATTGTTTCTAATTTTCTTTTATGTGTTTCCAGATACAGTTGTAACAGCGATAAAACCGCACCCCTACTTCAGGTTTTGCGGGGAGTTTTTCTGGAAAGCTAATGGAGGAATTTCCGGGTGTGAGGTCAGCCTTCTCTATCTAGTCAATGCAGGGGACTGATCCAGGCTTTACATTTCAAAATGAAATGTTGTATATACAAATAAATGAAATGTATATACTCAAAATACAAACATCGTCAACATAATCAAATAAACTACCTACCAATAATTAGGTACGTACGCACCGTCATGAAAATAAAAGAAACTACCAATAAATAAATATGTATTTCAAATTAAATTAATCCCTAATACCATTTTACCCAGAAATATATACAGATTACAAATTAGAAAAATAATAGTTTAAATTTAAATAGATCTTTTGATATATAATATAAATTATTTTTAATATAATTACACAAATCAATTAAAACTATTGAGTTTATTTTAACCCCGCTACCCTTGCACTTAAAAAGATTCATGTTGATATAATTTAAATAAAATTTTAACTATATGTGAGTGGAACTATTTAAAATATACACAGTATCTTGAGTCCGCACACTTCCGGTAGCTGAATGTCAGCGATCGACGCGTCGGCCCTCTGGTATTCTTAGCTGAACTTTTGCGGTGAAAATTTTTCTTTCTAATCGTAAAATGATTCATGTAAAAGTAATTGGAAATGAAATATTATACAATTAATTTCAATACATTTTACGATTTATCTTGTTTTAAATGCCCCAGCGTCATCTGGTGGCTTGTTTATTTACTACACCTATTATTTTTCAATTAACAATGACATTTCATTGCAAATGGCTGTGTTGTTTATTAACTTCGTTACAGTTTGATAACATTTTAAGCGTTTTACTTATATCTCTATACGTTTAGTATTGAAAGTATGCTTTATTGTTGTACACAAACCACAAAGTGCACTTAGAAAATAGATCAGATATTCTAATATTACCATATAGGGTAATTATTGTTTATAACTGTTATTGTTTGGTAATTTTATTTCTAGTAGCTGCAGAATGGTATTAAACAATATAATAAACAATTCTGTTGCTTTCAGGCTTGTATTAGCACAGTAGTTGAGCAGTAAAATAAATATAGACACGTCATTCACTCGAATGATAATGTTGCAAGTTTACAACTAAAGATCTCTACCAAGGATATCTTCCAGCATGATATTTGGCTACCAGCTGTCTACCAAGAAGAGATGTAAGGATAATTTCATTACTAGTATTGAATCCACTGGAATTGAGTAGTCTAAACATTGCTAGACTGTCTGCCAAATAGCAAAAGGACATAGGTAAATAAAACAAAATAAACATTTAGCCCATTTATTGATATAAACACAAACAAGTTTTATGTTCTATTTTGTAAATTAAAATTATAAACCTTTCTAAAATGGAACAGTATGAAAGATCTATGGTTGTAATGATAGAATATTGTTCTGAAGCTTCTTCGTAATTCAAAATGGATTAAATTTAATTGTTCCAAAATATAAAAACAAATAATTAATTTGAATTTTGTTCGAACCTATATATTTATTTATAAAATTGTTTATTTACATTTGATTTATACTTTTCAGGGTGCAATGATGATAATATTGCATGTTGGGCTTCTCGGGTGTCTGCAGAGTTCTGGCAATACAACGAACCAACCAATCAACCAAGAGGTAAACAGCTACAGCATCTTCGTCAAGAATTATCGTCTGCAAACCTGAAAAATGTCCAAATGCTTAATGTCTCATAAACTATTTAAGTTATCATATCAGTTATTGAAATTATAGATTCCTTGAGAATTATAACATAAATAATAGTAACATTTATTAATATTTTGTAAAAAATACTTGACATATTGACGAAATAAAAATGTACGATATGACGTCGTACTGAATAATTTATTTTGTTAATATCTCAAAAAATATTAAAGTTATGGCGTCAAATTTGTAAAATATGGATGGAACACAGTGTCTAGTATTAAAAATTATTAGTTTTGTTAAATTTTTAAAATTCTTTTTGTCTTAATGGCAAAATAAAAATTTTTTGATAACTATTTAACTCGGGATGTTCCAGTGAAAAATTCTGAACACAAAATTGTAGAGTTAGGAAATGTCACATATGTTAATTAAGAAGATATAGATGATATCAGCATGCTCAACTATCCATCATGGTGGACATATTTCTATTGTTATTTATTCTTAAAATATATGAGTTAGAATTTTCTAGTCTTAAATTTTCATCTCCAGATTAATTGTAGTATCAAGAAATATCACACATGTTAATTGAATATTGTTATTAAGGAAATACAAGGAATATAATAATGTTAATTTTATCGATCATAACGAATATTTTTCTTTTGTTATTTATTCTTATTATTAATGGGCTAAAATTCTCTGGTTTTATATTTTCAGCTCTAGGCTAATTGTAGAGATAGTAAATTTCATATATGTTATTAAATTATTGTTATTTAAAAAGATATTGACCAATTAAAAATGTTCATGGCGGACATTTGTAATTGTTTATGATATTTATTGTATATTTGAGTATTATGTATTAAAAATTTATTTTATTGTAATAAATATATACCTAAAATAATAATAATAATTTATCGTCTTGCCTTTTACCCATTATGAGTGTGGCACTCTGCTTACGCAGATCTCGGTAATATATTTTGTTATGCATAAGAAATATTAACCCTAGGCTATTTTAAATCACAGATTCGGAATCTAAGAGCCCTAATGAAGGGTTTAGCACCCTTAACTCTTTTTTTTTACCCCCAAAATTTTATCGTAAATATACCAAGACTATAGCCCAACTTTTTATAGGTGAAAACCCAAAAAAATCGAGTTAGGGGTTGATTCCTATAGATTCGGTCCTAAAAACTCCAATGGCGATCTCAAAAAATTGCGCTCACCCTTAAATCTTACGTAAATAATTAAAGGGATGGAAATGTTACTCTAATTATGTAACTATGAAACCTACCCCAAAATGGTTAGTGAAATCGTGTTCAGCGCACTCAATTAAGGGATATTCAGTTACTTCTAGCCTTTTAAAGTTAATATTAAGGGTGATTTTAGGGTAAACTATGTTCGAAAACTTTAAAGCCCCATATCTCGGAAACGGTAAGAGATATCGCAAAAATAACAAAATTTCGCCGTCCCCTGTGATTTGACCCCTGAAAAACCGCTATTTTTCTACAACATATGTGAGTATGAAGGGCGTAGGGCCAAGGGTTCCCGAAATCGCTAATTTGTCGTCTGTGTTTCAAAATATCAGCATTTTTTACTTCACTGATTTCTTCAGATTTCAAATGCGAGTTACGCAAGAAATACTAACCGTAGGCTATTTTAAATCACAGATTCGAAATATATGGACCTTAATGAAGGGTGTAGCACCCTTATCTCAATTTTTTTTACCCCAAAATTTAATAGTAAAAACACCAAGACTATAGTCCAACTTTTTTTTGGAAAATACCCAAAAAAATCGAGTTAGGGGTGGATTCTTATAGATTCAGCCCTAAAAACTCCCGTGGCGGTCTCGAAAATTGGCGCTCACCCTTAAATTTGGGGTAATTCATATCTAATTTTATGTGCTTTACGTAGCATGTATATAAGGTTCATTATTGCATGTCACATTTCCTCAGCGTACCAGCAATTTTATATATTATGAACGACAAGTCAGAAGTGATATAAATTTGAACCACAAGTCCGCAGTGGGTCATAACATATAAAAGTTAAATGCGAATTACGTAAGAAATACTAACCCTAGGCTATTTTAAATCACAGATTCGGAATCTACAGATCCTAATGAAGGGTGTAGCGCCCTTATCTCAATTTTTTTACCCCAAAATTTAATAGTAAAAACACCAAGACTATAAGTCCAACTTTTTTTTGGAAAAAACCCAAAAAAATCGAGTTAGGGGTGGATTCTTATAGATTCAGCCCTAAAAACTCCAATGGCGGTCTCGAAAATTGGCGCTCGCCCTTAAATTTGGGGTAATTCGATTTTAAAGTTCATCAGTTTTTGTATGTCTTATGATGCATGTACATAAGGTTCATTATTGCTTGTCACATTTCCTCAGCGAACTGGCAATTTTTTATTGAAGATATTTTTAAAGTGCAGTGAATTTTTACAGTTTAGGAACCTGTAACTCTAACATAAAATAAGAGATGGCAGCACTAGGATTAAAATTTATAAAACTGAATAAATATTTGAACATAATTCTCTTGAACGAAACCCTTATTATTTTTTAACTTATTGTATCATGGGGTAGATTTTGATTAAAAGACAAGTCATTTTGAAAATAATTATTTATTTTATATTTTTTTTATTACATACATATATATTTGTTGTTAAATTATTTAACTTATTATATTATAGGGTAGATTTTGATTAAAAGACAAGTCATTTTGAAAATAATTATTTATTTTATAATTTTTTATTACATACATATTTATTTGTTGTTAAATTATTTAAATATACAGATACATTTATTTATTGATATATAAATTAACACATTGATCCAGGGGTGAAGACGCTGGAAACACGAAGTCTCTGCAACATCTGGAGCAGGGGTGGCGCCATGGCAACTGCGACCTGGAACACACAAAAACAAATTAGCACAACATGAAAATATAATTCAAATTACAACAATAATTGCCAAAAGAACAAATAAATTTTACTAATTATTCTCTTTAAAAAAATATTTAAATTTTTTTCTGTGATCTAAGAGTTTAATTGTTGCAAATATAAATAAAGTCGTCAAGCGACAATAACAATTATTTTCTTACACTGATGTTGCTAGCAGAGGACGTCGGTCCTGATGATGTTTCTGTAAACGTCCAGAGTGATCCGGGTGATATTATTGCCTCTGGTGATGCTGTCCACGATGATACAGGGTCCGGCGAGACATCAGAATTCCAGCAGTTCCACGATGATAATGCAGAAGCAGAAGACAGTTGCAGATCAATGGAGGTCCTATAGAAACATACAAATAAATTATCAATATAATTGTTTTACAGTAAAATTTATTTACTTACGATTTCATTGTTAAAAATGCTCCGGTGACGTTGTCCACGTGTCGCTATAAACATAAAAATAAAATATTAGATAAAAGAGTAATTTTGAACCTGTTAAAAAACATACATGTTACGGTTGGGAAATATTTGTTGAACATATTTGTAAAAAAAGTGCTGTTAAAAAATGATTTCCGCTTTATATCGCACTACCACAGCAAGAGCTGGGTACCTTTGACCTGCTTTACTAAATGTAAAGCTAGGCGCGGACGTATGACCAGTGAGATGATGAAGGCGCCGGTGACGTTGTCTACGACTCGCTATGAACATAAAAACATGTATTAGATAAAAGAATAATTGTGAACCTGAAAAAAACATACATGGCATGATTAGGAGAAAATATTTGTTGATTTCTGATATCTGAAACAAAAACTCAAAATACAAAGCAGTAAAATTGTACAAGAGAACAAGTTATGGTAATCATTCATTCCACAGCACACCATTCATCCCACAGCACACCCCACATCGTTGGCTTCAGTGATGACTTCAATGATGGTTTCTTTTCTTGATTTCTTTCTTGCCTTTTGCCCTACCTAAATGTTTGTCTAAGTGTAGCTAACTTACAAACTAAGGCGCAATGACTCTAATGACAAACAACCGGTGTTGTTGTTGTCAAGTTAGCAAAAACGTTCGACATATGCCGTGTCGACGACCCACTCCGGGAGCTCCTAGTTACGCGAGCGAGACCTGAAGGTTTCACGCCTACCCGTCAGGTTGACGAGGGGATCAGACCTCCCCTGGACTCCAGGGCCCACAATTGGTGGGGACTCCCCCCGATCCCCCAAAAGGTGAAGACCTACACGCTAACACAGACTCGCTTCCCCAAATGGGGCCCGACTGGAACCCGGTCCAGTGCACCCGGTTCTCCATCGCGAATAAGCGCTTAACAATTGGCTGCACTACGTTGGTCCAGGTGGACAGCGCTTCAACGGTAGCTCGAATTCGCGATACCCAGCCCCACGAAACAATAGCACCGAATTTAACATATGTTGGCCCACCTAATGCGGACATAGAGAAAATATTCGCGGAGCGAGTGTCAAGCACACCCGCAATGTCGGAGATGAAGCAGCCAACTGACAAATCAAAATGGCGCTGGAGTGTTCCACTGCGACGTCTCAACTCCGCTGCGACGCACGTCCAGCAAACTAAACCTATGCTTACAATGCACAGCAACACCGGTAAACGTAGCGCTGAGATAGCCACGCTCGAATATATTTAATTGAACATAATTGAACGAACTTGTTCCGATGTAGATTGTATTAGTGTGTAAAGAATTTATTCATTAGCTTCTTTCTAAATATAAAATAAAAATTGTATTATTTGCAATTCTTAATATGGAAATATTCATATGTATGAACACATACTATGACAACAATTGGTTAAAATAACAATTGGTAGTACAACATCTTATATGAGCTCAAAATTCACATGAGTACGACTGAGTTAAATTATTCGATTATTGTTTTATAAAAATTGAAATAAATTTGGGCTGTATATCTATGCCAAGCTGAACTGAAACTGTCGTACAATACTACCTTGTTTGGTTCAGAGAGATGTATAAATAAATTTAATTCCTACCTACATATTTTGAGATTTTAGTTAACCAAAGAAACAAGTATGTAAATACAACAGCGGGAACCACAGGCGAACAAATCTATTGACATTAATATCATATGTGATGTGACGTCACAACATGTAGCATGTCCACAGTTCCCCAAACACGTAGCGAGAGTGAAAACATGACCACAATAACGTTTAAAACACATTTGACGCTGCATAAAATTCGATTGCTTTATTCCCAGCAGTTATAGTATTATTCTGAATGAAACGAGACGCAGTAAATTCATTTTACTTTTGTTTTAATCGAAACAGACATTCATTTATTGATTATATTGGTTTGTGAGTGTTTGTGCGTATGTGAAAATACAGCCTTGATTATTATAATTTTTGTTACGGTGACTGAATATAAATAAACATTTTTAGACAAATAATTCATGTATGTATTAGATTATTTATGTGTGACTGTAATTTTAATATATTATCTATTCTTTCGTTGTTTTTTGCTCTGCATTTATTTATGTTTCAGATATATTATAATGAATTATTATTTTGTTCTAACCATCTATCTTAATACAACAAAAGCACCTATTTATCTTGCATTGAAAAAGCTACACACATACATATCACGTTATATCCTACATCATGGGGTAGCACGAACCCTGAAAGACAGTCAACCAATAATAAATCCACCACTTTTACCTCGTCCACATTCATTAGTTCACGCCACTGTATCTTCAAAAATAAATGAGATAATTAGAGTTTTTCATAGTAGCTTCATTAATCGATACTCGAATTAGTGGCGGTCACACGAATCTATATATTTCTTAGTTAAGGAGATAATAATAATTGGAGTTTCTGTTGACCCCACTATGCCAGTTACAGTGAATTTATATTTAACGGCTGGGACCACGAGCTCTGTTTTTGGGTGTTTTTTTTTTAACTGAAATTGAGATGTATGATATTTTAATTATCGAGAGCGAAGATAAAATGAAGTGCAATCGAAAGACGAAATACAAGAGATTGATTCTAACATTTCTAATGCAGAAAGCAAACACACATTTCAAATAGAACAAATTCAGAAAGAGGTACAAATATAAGTAAAAAACACCCCTGTTATTATTTTTTGTTGTCGTCCTAAAATATTAATTTTATTTCATAGGTGATGTATTCAAGTGTACTAATTTGTAATTTTTCTCGTTTGGCCCCTGAAAATTATTTTTGGCAGTTTTAGGCCTCAATAAAGAAGAGGCTGCAACACAGAATCAGTATTTTTTCTATATTGTTTATTTGATGAATATTAATTTTATTTTATTTAGTTTTATGCATGTTCTGTTTAAATAGATGTAAATAAAGATATAACATCAAGTTTTCTTGTAAATTTCCATATTTTACTTACATTTTACAGTGGAGTCAATAAATACCCCACTACATCAGTTACGTTATAAAAAAATCAATATACCAGTTAAGAATTAATACATATTAATATTTAGGTTTTATTTGATCGATGTGTACAAATACAATTTATAGTTTTTGAGTTGTACAATTTCGCCAGTCTCGTATTTCCTTCTATTAACCCAATAATATTCATAAATTCGCAATCTGTACGTGCAGTCAGGTGCGCCATAACTCTCTTGCACCTTGAGGGGCGTCGTCCCAATTAGATGTCTTATCGGTGTGGGGCCCCACTCCCTCGGAGCGCCCCCTGTAGCCAGCGGCAGCGTCGCCCGGTTATTAATGGCACTATGCGGTTCGTTTTTACAACACAAAGTTACAAACACACAGAGGAGTTACACGTGTGTTAATTACTCTCTGGGAGGAGGTTTTTATCCCACGCAAATTAGAGCAGTGGATGTGCAGGTTTTTGTAATTATTGCAACTCTGATGACAGATTTTTACCGACGAAGACGCATACGTTTGCAGAGTTTTTGTAAATGAAAAGTTTTCATTCATAATTTTATGTTAGAAACATGTCATTTTAAAGCTATTGTAAACTCTCCTAAAATTGTGATGTCACAGTGGCTACCGCTCACTTCAAGCCTGAATGTTTGTTTTTGCACATATTTTTGTTAATTCAAATATTATTTTTGATTATTTTGATATTCTGATTCCAAGTATATATTGTTATGACCAATTTTATTCAAATACTTAATTTAATAATTATTAGACAAAAACTATAAACAAACCAGTGAGACACTGACAAGTTGACATTGATGACATGTTTATCCTGAAGTTAGCTGTAGACATTTTGACATCACAATCTGATTATTTAAAAATGATGAAATTAAAAAAAAATCATTTTTCACTTAACAAAATAATGAAAAAAAAAACTGTTGTGGGCACCACAATACCTCCCGCCGTAGATTTCTTATCGAACAATACAGGAACATATAATATAATGGTGTGTTAGTGCCTACATTGGTATTGAGTGTAGATGAAGAACCATGAACGACGTATAACTAATATGGAAATGAGGTATTTAAGAGGAGTGTGTGAGTTAGTGTCCGAAATATATTGATGTAATGTGAGTGTGAGATTGTGAAGAAAGTTGGAGTACGTTGAGGTGGTTTGGCCATTTCGAAAGGTTGGTGAAACTAATAAAGCCGGGTGAGATCAAGGGTGAACGATTGCATGGAGGTTCGAGGAATAAGTGGTTGGGTATGAATGATGGTTTGTTGCGTGAACGAATGGATTGATTGATTGCGTTATATGACTGAGTTTCTAGGTTCCATTTCAACAAACATTGGAAAACTTGGCAACTAATTACAACAATGCCAATACTACGAAAGCGTGAGGTTAAAAGAATGCATTGAATTATACTAATGTACCATGCACATATCTTGAAGGCATCGCATTATAATCTGCAGTAGACAAAACACTGCAGTACAGTTCCATGGCCTGCTGAGCATACACTGTGGTGTATAGCATAGCACATGATTGGCCCTGGGAGCCGTGTTCATTTGTAACTAATTTAAACTCACCGTGTTTGCATGTAGTACGACGCGCTCAAATTAATAGATCGCGATAGGGCCGATCGCAGCGCCCCGGACCTGCACTTCCGGTGGGGCAATTGCCGCATTTCCGGGAGATGTATTGGTAATGTCCTGCCATCTATTGCCCGGACTAGAATCTCGCCGTGGGAAAGAAACTGTACGAGAAGATTTAACACATTATTTTTATAGACAAATAGTTAATAAATTGTTTCGATTTTTCTACATTGAAGATTCACTGAAATGTAATTGTTTTCCAATTGAAATCTGCAACGAAATATTTAATAGCACTTTTTTTTCTGTCGTCGTAATTAATTAATTAAAGTCTTTACCTATTATTGAACGTAGTAGCTGTTTCATCATTCAAATTTAAGGACTAATTAGATGAATTGTTGTCCCGAATTTGCTGCATCACTGGATCCTGCAAACAATAAGAAAAAATAAGTAAACACATCATTTTTTAAGTTAAGTTTTAAGTTGAAAAAAAAATTCAGACTTTTTAATTTTGAGTTTTGTAAAGTTTTATTAAATTTGAACGGGACATTCGTTTTAACCAAATAGAGAAATCTGCTGAGGCTAGTCCATGCCATTGAATAAATTTTGAAAAACAAAAATTATAGCAATATCGAAATGTGCCAATTGCAGGCTCATAAGAGAAGAGATATAGAAATTTATCAATGAATCCGAATGAAGGATACAAGCTAAACGACATGGGCTTCATTTGTTTTGTAAATCATAATTCATAGGCTATTAATCAATAACATAGTTACAGTTAATACGATTGATAGTAATATATTAGTCCACATTCATAGTGCGATTCATACATGCTTGTCTATTCTTCACACATGCAATAAACCATCAATCATACCCAACCACTTATTCCTCAGACGCTCACGCAATCGTTCACCCTCAATCTCACCCGTACATATTAATTTTATCAACCTTTCGAGATGTCCAAATCACTTCAATTGGCTCACTCCCACTTTCTTAACAACATTCATCTCAATCTCACCCTCACCATACACCAATGTACTCCGGATACGATCACGTCTCGTATACCCACACACTCTTCTCAAATATGTAATTTCTACAGCAGTTATACGTCGTTCATGCTTCTTCATCCACAACCAACATTCAGAACCATACATCAATATAGGCACTAACACACCATTATAAACATTCAATCGAGCATCTGTAGATACAGTCACGTTTCGAGCAAATGTACCCAGAGCACCCAATACCTTGCACCATGCAGAAACCCGCCTTTCAATCAAATACTAATCAAATATACAAATTCATTCGCTTCTTCCAATCTTACATCATTCACTGAAACATTACAATCGGGCACTAAATCATTCTTCTATACTTGTTACATACATTAACCTTTCATACCTTTTTGTAAATAAAAAAGGGGTAAATTTAATGACAACTGTGGAAATTGTTGTTAAACTCAATGTTCTTGAAGGACACAAACTAGATAGTAGTAGTTGAAATATTTATTTTCCTCTAATGTTTACTAAAAAAGAAAAATTCGCGATGAATTCTCCAGGCGATGAATCGCAGACATAAGAAAATGCATCTTGTAGATAATGCAGTTTGCCGGTAAGAAAGGACGCTATCTATGTCGGTCAGGTAGCAGGAAATTTAACACTACTATAAATGTAAAAAATTTGGAGTCTCGTCGGGAGCTCAGGGCGGTATAAAACTCAATTACCGGGCATTATATCGGTGACCGAGGTGCCAGTAATCCAATATCCGACCCAACTCCTCAATATTTAATACACGTGACCTGCAGTCGCCGCTGTTACTTGAGAACGCCATTGAAACTCTAGCTTTTTGTTCGCCACACTGAATTATTCTCACCTGGGGGTGATGATAAATGGACGACAACAAAGGGTTGCTTTTCAATTTTGCGGTGACATAAACATATATTGAATGTGCAATCATTTCTGCATGAATTACATTTGGTTAATAACATATCTATGATGACGAAAAACCACAAAAACGACATTAACTTGGTTTCCGGAAACTGCTCACCGCAATATTATTATAATAATTTTCATAATAATTATAATCTGATGTGGGCAGCACATAACTTCCCACAAACCGTACAAAATATAGAAAACGGTACCCAATATTATCCTAAATCTTTTATTTTCACCACTTACGAGCCTAGAATCATATCATTTGGCCCAATTAATCAAAATTGTTGTACTCATTTTATTTGTATCTTAAATTCTATTATTGTTAAGGGAATTTTAAGGAAAAATAATAGTTGAAATAATGACAAATTAACAAAATTAACAAACATGAAGATTTCATTTGGCCCAAAAGGCTTGTACCACAAATACTGTTTTTGAATTTGATGAAAACAAAATATAGATAAATATTTCAAATGAAAATTGTAGGTAATATTATTCTACATCTTTTTGATTCCAATGAAAACATTATCTCTTTAATTTGCTAAGATATATCCAAAAACCTCGAAGTGCGGGAGGTAAAAATGATAGAATTTAAGATATAAATATGGTTAATTAAACAATTTTCATTTTGTATAATTTTAACTGGGTGAAACGATATGCAAATGATATGATTCTTGACTTATATGTAGGGTGGGGGGGGGGGGGTTATTGTGACGGGTCAAAACATATCATTATTCTCACGATGACGTCTATGTGTATTCCATTTCCGGTTGATGGATTGTCCCAAAAATCTAATCAGCTCGTAACATGAACCTGACCTCTACACTTTGAATTTATCGAACTATTCGGTTAACTATAAGGATATAAGATGCATTTTCTGAAATTTTACCAAACTTTTTGGTAAATACTTCTAATTGTTTAATAAATAATCAGTTTTAGTTTCTTAATTGTTACACAAAAAAAAAATGGGTTGTTACAATGGCAAAAATGTATCTTACGTATAGTTACAGCAATTTAGATATTTACAATAACAATATATGTATTTATATTAGAAATTATTTTAGATTGCTGCTACAACATTCTAAATAATATATTACTAAAATAAATATAGAAATTGTTATTGCAAATATCTAAATTTATGTCACTATACGTAAGATAAATATTTTTTATTGTAACAATCCATTTTTCCAAGTGTATCTACTGTAGTTGTAGCATATAATATATTTCTTTAGATCTTCATTATCTAAAGTTGCATTTTCCCGACGTATACAAATGCTTTCCACGAGGCGTTTTCATGTGGAAAAATGAAAATTCCTATGAATATTAATAATGTTGTCCCTGCTTAATTAAAAAATTAATTTCTTTTGCGGTATTCCTAGAATTTGCATTTAAATGAATCTTATCATTCATAAATTTGTACCGACTTAATTTTTCTACTCTCATTCAACAATTCAACAAATGTAGGACACCAGTTGTTGTTGAATATACTCTCAAGGACAATTGTAATCGAAAAGTATACATTTGTTAATTATGTAATTAAAAAGAGATAAGCTATCTGATTCTTTTTTACAACAAATTATCTCTGTGTTGATAAACATTCAGTAAATTAGTTTAATGTAACACTCTTAATTAAGTAAGTACAAATTTTGCAACAAACAATAAGCCCTGATTTTGTTTTTGTAACATATGTCAGCCAAAGTATCAGAGTTTCGTTTGTTTCATCGTTGAATTAAATCAGGAAACTTTTAAAAAACACTTATTTTCTACTGCAAATTTCCTTGAAACCTAAATGTCATTCGTTATCTTTTATCTTTGCATCTGCAAGTCACTCGCCAATTTATAATCAGGCCTATGCAATTATTTAATTTAGTTTCTCGTTGACTGTCACAGAGTGAAAATGGTGGACTCGCTGCTATCAGCTGAAGATTGTTCTAAAATCCTACAGAATTATTTCAACGATCCTACAGTTAAATATGTGAAGAATCAAATTGCTCCGCTGTCTGAAACTGCGGAAGGATTTATGGGGGAACACTACAGATTACAAATTACTTACGAGAAAGATGGTAAAGAAGATACTGCAAATTTATTCGTTAAAACAAAGCCAATAAAGAATAAGGTCCAAGCAGAAATTGTTGAAAGTTCTCCGCTGTATAGAAAGGAAATATTTTTCTTCGACTACCTCTTCAAAGAGTTTGAAAAGTATGGGTATGATACAAGTTTCGCTGCGAAAAGCTATTACTGCATTCCTAATCAGACTTTAATTATGGACGATTTGGCCTTGAAAAATTATCAACTTCATCCTCGTCATGAGAAATTTACTTTAGAAGAAACCAAGTGTCTTCTAAAATCTTTGGCACTGTATCATGCAGCAGGCTTTGCCTATCAACGAAAAAAGTCTGAAGAATTAAAAAAAGACTATCGGTTTGATGAAGAATATCCGGTAGAATTTCAAGAGCTCTTCTTCTCAATATACATCAATGAAGTACATAGAAAACATGACAAATTCTGGAAAGGCAACTATGTTATGTTGAACAAATTAATAGATGTTCTTCCTAAAGAAGAAACCTACAAGAAAGAATTTAAACAGCTCATCAGTGAAGCCAAGTTTTGTAGTACTTTCGCTGAAGAATACAACCTCCCTAAAACTTGTGGCCATGGAGATTTATGGTCCAATAACATGATGTTCAAATACCAAAACGGCGTTGTGGAAAAATGCTGTTTAGTAGATTTTCAAATCTGCAGATATAATTGTCCAACCATAGACGTTACCCTTGGAATATATTTTAACACTTCTGCCAAGTTACGAAGCCAACATTTGGAAGAACTTTACCAGTACTACTATGATACCCTGGCGGAAATTCTTCACAGTTATGGATACCCTATTTCTGATGTTATGTCTTTGGAAGATTACAAAAGGGGTATTAAAATTTTCAGGCATGAAGCTATGGCACAAGTTACAGTTGTTAACGCGGTTGTTTGTATCCCAAAAAATATTTTGACAGACTGCGTGAATAACAATGATGATTCTTTGGATAAAATGCTGAACAACAAAGAAGATTTATGCGTGGAGATTTTCAAAAATAATTCAACTTTTAACCAAATCATGTCTGAATCCTTATATGATCTATATGATGCTTTAGTAGATAAATTACGCAAATAAATATATAAATTGCTATTAACTGTACAATTGATGATTACAATAAATTTATATTACAAATAATTATTTCATTTAATACATACCTATTTATACTGTTAAACAAATATGAATTTATTTATTAAAATATTTATTCTGTTACAGTAATAGATAAAAGGCTCACTGAAAACATTTATAATCAATTTCTCCTGAATCGATTAGGAGTCCGAGGAATACAATTCGTTAAAGATAACCTAAAACCAATGTTTGATAACGCTGAAGGGTTCATTTAAAACTAAAACTAATATTGCATAAATTTGTTGGAATTTCTGTATGTCTATATTAATTATTTGTAAAGAATTATTTCAATTAATTTGCTACAACTTTTAATCACCACCTTTTGTTTCAAACAAAAAATGTAGCAAATATAATTATATATCTTTTGAATAAAACAAAATTACTCCAAAACATTTATATAGTAAGATATACCCAAAAAACCTGATGGACCTTCAAATAAACTGCCACTTCCGGTTGATGGATTGCTCCCAAAATCTAGTGAGCTACTAAAATATACTTGAAAAATACAAATATAAAATTTGACATTGATTGCTTTATCCAAGCTTGAGTTATGTTTGGATATATGAAGGATATATACCGCATATATCCACATATAACTCAAAATTCAATGATGATATCAATATGAAATTTCATATATAGATTTTTCAAGTTTATTTTAAGATCTGAATAGATTTTGGGAGCAATTCATCAACCGGAAATAGTAGTTTATTTGAAGATCCACTACGTTTTTTGGATATATTTTAATAAATGATTGAGTTATGATTTAAACTAAATATAAAATTTGACTATTAAGAGCTATATTAAATTTTGAGTTATCGTGGACACATAAACGTCATCGTAAATATTGTGTAATCGTATTTTAGGGTCCAGGGAACCCAAAACGTGATTATCTGTTGAAAACTCACTATCGAAAATTTGGACTCATTACAATACCTCTCTTACATATAAGTGCAGAAGGCAATAAACAATTTAAATTTTCCTTAGCCCGTCCCTGTGCCAGAAGTGAAATTGACCTTGCCATACACTAAAGAGAAATAAAGATAATAGATTTTATGTAAATAAATTCACACGCGAGCCACACTGGTCGAACACATGTAGGTAATAGGTGTGACGTCATAGAATTGACACGTCATAGGCATATTGTAAATATTTTTATTTTGTTTGACAGCGCACAACATTGCGCAACATTTTCGTAGATGGTGCCAACAACAGTTATCAGACTCACATATAAAATCGAATTTCACGTCAACCGGTTTAGTTTTAGTGTAGCCTCCAACTCGTCCGTACGGTAAGTTATCTTTTGTTTAATTATCAATAAATTATTGTAAAATATATATTTTTAGCACTTGAAGATGGCAAATAAAATGTTATCTGAAAACGATTACATTAAACTCCTAGATTTGCGATTCAAAAACGCAGAAATCAAATTTGAAAATGCTGAATTTATATCGCTAACAGAAAATCTAGCAGGATTCCTAGGAGAGCACAACATTCTACAAATCTCGTATTTATTAAATGGAGAAACTAAAACAACTAAATTTTTCGTTAAATCAAAACCACAAGTTGAAAGTTCAATCAAATTGGCTAACGATCTTCTTGCGTATGAAAAAGAAATATTCTTCTACGAAATATTGATGAAAGAATTCGAACGCCGTGAATATAATACCAGTTTCGCACCTAAAGCATATTTATGCAAAAATAATGAGGTATTAGTAATGGACGATTTGAAATCTGAAGGATATTATTCAGAAGTACGAACTAATTTTTTTGATTTAACAAGAGCAATGAGTTCGCTGAAAGCCTTGGCTTATTTCCACGGCGCTAGCTTTATTTATGAAGAAGAAAAATCAAAAGAACTCAACAGAACATTTAGATTAGATCTTGAATATAAGGAACTTGAAGAAATGTGCTTACTATTTGAAGATACAGAAGGAGTAGGGTACAATTATTACTACAACAGCAAAGCCTGTTTCATAGAATTAATCAAGATTTTCGACGAAACTAAAGAATGGAAAGATGATTTTATACAACGTTTGAACAACATAAACTTTCATGAATTATTTACACATGATTTAGGGGTTAGGAAGGCTTTGGGACACGGCGATTTATGGACCAACAACATGTTGTTCAAACAACAAAATGGAGAAACACAATGTTGTATTATTGACTATCAGATTATGAGGTATTACAACATTGCTTTTGATGTTCTTTGTATTATATATTTAAATAATAGGAAAGAATTACGAGATATTCACATGGATACATTTTTAAAGTATTATTACGACAGTTTGGAAGTAATTTTAAATCAACGAAACTTAACTTTAGAAAATATAATTTCAAGAAAGGATTATTATAAAAGTATTGAATATTATAAGCTCATCGCACGGTTCCAGTCAGCTTGTGCCCACACTTTAACGTTTGTTGATGTAGAAAAACTTAGGACAATGATAGGAGACAGATGTATAGAACAAGTCCTTAAAGAAGATAGGTCAACCCTTATTTTAGAAACGTTTAGACATGATGAATATTTTGCTGGCATAATGAGGGATGACCTATATGAAGTAAGGGAAATATTATTGTCCATTGGTACAAGTGTTGATTAATATATTGTTTTTATAGATTTATTAGGATTATTATTATACAAAAACATAAGACACATCACTGCCCAATAGAATTTATATTTAGACAATTTACAAATATGTTTGTTCTTTACTATGTTGTTGTACAATATTAATTAATATAATAAAGTATTATTTGAATTCACCACCTTATAATTATCCTTCCTCTGTTTCAAATAAATATTGTAGACAGTGCATCTTTTTGAATATAATAAAATTTATTCCAACCCACGTAAAAATAATCGTAGTATATCACAGGATTAAAAAAAAATCTCTGTCAAAAGATATAATACACATATTGCGCAATATTTCTGTAAATGGTGCAAACTACAGATATCAGATACATATATAAATTTGCACTTCACATCAACAAGTTTAGTTCTAGTGTGGACTACAACCCAACCATACCGTAAGTTATCTAATTATTTTATCATCAATAAAATAATGTAAAATGTATATTTTTAGCACTTAAAGATGGCAAATCAACTGTTATCTCAAAACGATTACATAAAACTACTAGAATTGCGATTCAAAAACCCGGAGATTAAATTCGAAAAAGCAGAGTTTAAATCACTAACAGAAAACCTAGATGGATTCCTGGGAGAACACAACATTCTACAAATTTCCTATTCATTAAACGGAGAAACTAAAACAACTAACTTTTTCGTTAAATCGAAACCACGACTTAAAGATGCGGCCAAATTGGCTAACGAACTTCTAGTGTTTGAAAGAGAAATATTTTTCTACGAAAAACTATTCAATGAATTTGAACGCCGTGGCTACAATATCAGTTTCGCACCTAAAACATATTTATGCAAAAATAATGAAATATTGGTGATGAAGGATTTGAAATCTGAAGGATATGAGACAGCAGGACGAACGAATTTCTTTGATTTAGAAACAACGAAGAGTTCATTGCAATCCTTGGCTTATTTTCACGGCGCTAGCTTTATTTATGAAGAAGAAAAATCAAAAGAACTCAACAGAATATTTAGGTTAGGTCTTGAATATCCTGAGGAACTTAAAGAAAGGATCTTACTTTTTGAAGATACTGAAGGAGTAGGGTATCATTTATACCACAACAGCAAAGATTGTTTCATAGAATTAATTAAAATTTTCGATGAAACTCAAGAATGGAAAGATGATTTTATACAACGATTAAACAATTTAAACTTTCTTGAAATCTTCACACATGAACTGGGAGTCAGGAAGGCATTGGTACATGGTGATTTGTGGACCAACAACATGTTGTTCAAACAACAAAATGAAGAAACACATTGTTATCTCATTGACTATCAGACTATGAAGTATTACAATATTGCTTTTGATGTTATTTATATTATGTATGTAAATATGAGAAAAGAATTACGAGATACCCACATGGATACCCTTTGTAACTATTATTACGACAGCTTGGAAGAAATTTTAAATAAACGAAACTTAACTCTGGAAAATATAATTTCAAAAAAGGATTATTTTAAAAGTATTGAATATTATAAGCTCCTCGCACGTTTTCACTCAGCTTGTGCTCACACTATAATATTTGTTGATGTTGATAAACTTAAGGAAATAATGGGAGACAGATCTTTTGAACAAATCGTAAAAGAAGATAGGACAGTCGTCATTACAGAAATGTTTAAGTGTGATAAATATTTTGCTGATATAATGAAGGAAGATATATATGAAATAAGAGATATATTATTGTCCAATGGTACTAGTGTTGATTAATATATTGTTTTACATAAAAATATTAAATTTAGTATTATAAAAAATGTATACACAACACCGCCAAATAGATTTAAGATTTGGACAATTCATAAAATTGATTATTCTGTATATTGTTGAACAATATTAATTAATTATAATAAAGTATTATTTAAATTCAATTGCTACCTTTTTTAATTATCCTTCTTCTGTTTCAAATACATTTTGTAACAAGGCAAACATTCAGAATACGATTTATTGTTTAACTGTCAAAACCATTTTAAAAATATCAAGTTTCAAACTAGGTTTATATTTAAATGCATCGAAAATCGTCTTGACAGGAGTTCTTGAGTTAAATTTATTGTCATGTGTAAGGAACTTTGTCAGACTTTTAGTTTTCATAAATAGTCATTTGAGATTAACGCGGCAAATATTCTGAGATATCGGCTTGAGATGCCATCTGGGGTTGACAAATTTATAGATAGGCCTGGTTTAACTCTATATTAGGATTTTAATTTTTATGCAATCTATGTGTTGGCCCTGCGAGAGGTTCCCTGCCCCGCACCTACCCGCTTATGGGGTAGTTAGGTGTATTTAGGCAATACAAGAGACAGTTAGTTTTAAGTTGTGCTCTACAAAATGTAGAATTTTATGTAATTTTTGATTATAAAATGTTTTGGTAACTGCAACTATTCAAGATAATAAAATAATTCCTCACCCCGTTACCGCATCAAAAAAGAAATTGACCTTGACAAACAATAAAGAAAAAACATTAATCTCAATTTCATCTCGTGTGATTAAAGTACCATACTATCATTTAAATCTAGATTTTACGTGACTTAGCATATATTTGCGAAACTCACTACCAAAAGATATACACATATTGCGCAATACTTTTTTTGATGGTGTAAACTACAGTTATCAGCTTCATATATAATTTCGCACTTCACATCAACAAGTTTAGTTCTAGTGTGGACGGCAACGCAATCACATCGTAAGTTATCTTATTATTTTATTATCAATAAAATATTATAAAATGTATATTTTTAGCACATAAAGATGGCAAATCAACTGTTATCTCAAAACGATTACATAAAACTCCTAGAACTGCGATTCAAAAACCCGCAGATCAAATTCGAAAAAGCAGAATTTAAATCACTAACAGAAAATCTAGATGGATTCCTGGGAGACCACAACATTCTGCAAATCTCGTATTCATTAAATGGAGAAACTAAAACTGCTAGCTTTTTCGTTAAATCAAAATCACGACTTGAAGACGTAATCAAAATGGCTGATTATCTTCTCGTGTATGAAAAAGAACAGTTTTTCTACGAAAAACTATTTTCAGAATTCCAACGCCGTGGGTATAATACCAGCTTCGCACCCACAACATATATATGCAAAAATAATGAATTAGTGGTGATGAAGGATTTGAAATCTGAAGGATATGATACAGGAAAACGAAGGGATAATTTTGATTTAAAAACAATAAAGAGTTCGTTGAAATCCTTGGCTTGTTTCCATGGTGCTAGCTTTATTTATGAAGAGGAAAAATCAAAAGAACTCAACAGAACATATAGATTAGGACTTGAATATCCTGATGAACTTCAAGAAAGGTTACTGCTATTTGAAGATACAGATGGGTTAGGGCATCATTTTTATCACAACAGCACAGATTGTTTCATAGAATTAATTAAGGGTTTCAACGAAACTAAAGATTGGAAAGACGATTTTATACAACGTTTGAAAAAATTAAACTTTCTTAAAATATTTAAACATGATTTGGGAGTCAGAAAATCTTTGGTGCACAGTGATTTGTGGTTTAACAATATGATGTTCAAACAAGAAAATGGAGAAACACATTGCTGTATCATTGACTATCAGACTATGAGGTACTACAACCCTGCTTTTGATGTTCTTTATGTTATGTATATAAATATGAGAAAAGAATTACGAGATGCTCACATTGATACACTTTGTGACTACTATTACGACAACTTGAAAGAAATTTTAAATCAACGAAGCATAGATTTAGAAAATGTAATTTCAAGAAAGGATTATTTAAAAAGTATTGAATATTATAAGTTCCTCACCCGTTATCACTCAGCTTGTACTAACACCATAATATTGGTTGAGGTTGACAAACTTAAGGAAATGATAGGAAACAGATCCGTACAAGAAACCTTTAAAGAAGATAGGACTGGGGTTATTTCAGAATTGTTTAAAAGTGATAAATATTTTTCTGATGTAATGAAGGAAAGTTTATATGAAATTAGAGAAATGCTATTGTCTAATAGAGCTAGTGTTGATTAATGTATTGTTTTAAATAGATTAATTATGTTTAGTATTATTAAACGTAGACACAACACACAGACAATTCATAAATTTCTGAATACTTCTGTATTTTGTTGAACAAAATTAATTATAATAAAGTATTATTTGAATTTAATTGATACATTTTGTAATTATCCTCTCCTGTTATTTTTTTTTTTTTTTTGTTTTAAGTGCATTAAGTTTCTTGGCTTATCTTAATAAATAATTGAATTAGAGTTTTTTTTTCATATTCAAGAAGATATGTATATTTTTTTGTTTCATACTGTTTAGTAAAATTGTTTGAGTTTACAATAAAATTTAATTTAAATAGTTACACGTGTCGTATAAACACAAGTCATTAAACTCTGTTTTTTCTATAAGAAAAATTATATATTTGATAATTCTTTTTCACAAAGAAATTGCCTTAGTTCGGCCCTGCCCCGCAGTGAAATTGACCTTGTATATTATCATAACACAGTTAAAGATAAGATAACATCATTGCAATCTGTCAAATTTACTGTCTTGCATTTAATGTTATTTTATTTCAAATTACGTTGCAAATATTTAAAATTTACTCATTAGCTGACTCATGTTGGACAAATTTTTCGTCTCCGACTACAAAAAAAATCCTTGAAGGCAACGTTGCCAAAAAAATTATCATAAGAAATTGTGTGTTTTTCAGATATAATTATATGTTTTTACAATAACAATTCAGTTGTGGTTAGCTATCATTAGAGTACACAACGTACGTAAATTATCAATAAAACAGTTACAAATTATTGTGAAATAATTATACAATTAGTTTCAGTTGTTAACAATGGCCAATCAATTATTATCAGAAGACGACTACATTAATCTTCTAGAACTACGATTCAATAATCCAGAGATTAAATTCGAAAAAGCCGAGTGGAAATCATTAGCTGAAAATTTGGATGGATTCCTGGGAGACCACAATATTCTACAAATCTGGTATTCATCAAAAGGAGACATTAAATCAAGTAACTTTTTCGTAAAATCAAAACCTGAACTTCAAAGTTCAGCTGATACTGCTGATAAGCTTCTTGTGTATGAGAAAGAAATATTTTTCTATGATAAATTAATGAGAGAGTTTGATAAACATGGCTGTGACATTAGTTTTGCTCCTAAAATGTTTTTGTGTAAAAATAATGAGGTAATAATTATGAATGACTTAAAATCAGAAGGGTTTTATTTATCAGGAAGAACTAATTTTTATGATTTGATAAAAATGAAAAGTGCTTTAAAAGCTTTGGCATATTTCCATGGCGCTAGCTTTATTTACGAAGAAGAAGAATCATTTCGTCTAGGCTCCGAATTCCCAGATAAATTTATAGAAAAGTTTCTTGATTACGAAGACCCTGATAGTATAGGTTACCAATTTCACCACAACAGTCTAGAGTGTTTCGTAAAAATCATAGATGTTTTAGACGAAACTCAAGAGTGGAAAACAGATTTAAAACATCGGTTAAGTTCTGTAAATTACCTAGAAATCTTCAGGGATGACTCAAGTACCAGAAAGGCAGTAGGACATGGGGATCTATGGGCCAACAACATGTTGTTCAAACAACACAATGGAGAAGTACAATGCTGTATCATAGATTATCAGGTTTTGAGGTATATGAACCCGGCTTTCGATGTGCTTTATCTCATTTATGTCAACACTAGAAAACAATTTCGTGATGCACACATGGAACAATTGTTAGAATATTACTACGATTGTTTGACAGAAGTCTTAAGTCAGAAAGAATTATTGGTTGAAGATATATATTCAAAAGAAGATTTGATAAAAGGAGTAGAACATTTTAAGTTTCTAGCAAGGTTTGATACTGCCTGTTCACATACTTTTACTTTTCTGGACATTAGTAAACTTAAAAAAGTAATTGAAGACAAATCTCTGGAAAACCTAATTAACGAAGACCGATCATCTCTTGTAATTGAAGGATATAAACATGACAAATTATTCCGAGGATTGATGACAGAAAATTTATATGAAATGCGCGACTTGTTATTTCAACAATAATAATGACCACACGTTTGACTTTGAAGAGATGACTTGTGCCAATGTGTAAACGCTATCGACTAACTACTTTTTTTCCTACAGCCCAGTATAAAATAAATCAAACTTGACTCATATAACTGACTTTGAAAGATTCATGTAAAGGCATATGGACTTTACTTTGTCATCGCTGATATTGAATTCCCTCGTGATTTGAAATATGATATTTCCACAATTTATATTATATCCAAAACTGTAATTGCATTTGCAGTCATATTAAAAAAAAATACACTGGTATTTAATATGTTTAATTTCACAATAATGTCCACGGTTTTTCTATAAATAATATAAATTCTATGAATTGTAATATTTTACTTAGTTAAATAAATTATTTACTTGATAACTTGTCTGCAGATTTTAACATATCCACACAAATTACTGGCTGTCAGCAAGCGGATAAGTGAAGGACAAATCAATAATCTAAAGTAAAATAGATTTGTTCTTAATTATTAATTTTAATTTTAAAAATCGACGTTTCAAAAACCAGTTTTTTTCGTATGTATAAACATAGCATTCAAGTGCATTACTAATGGAACTAATCACTCAATATTGTTGTGTATTTGATTACTTTCGATGTTTAGAAGTATCACAGGAAAAGGTTATTATATAATCATAATAAAGCTTGAATTATTCCTTCGTAATGACTTTTTTAATGACTCAGTACTCCGTTTAATATAGTCCTCATTATTTTTCCTCATTTTGAAACAATATTAATTTTATATGAAGTATTTTATAATAATAAATATATTATATTTTGTCGCATAAAATATAGGTTGCTTCTCGGTGAAATTTTCACCTGCGTTAATTGGCAGTCGTTTGAGGGGAGAACAGGGGTCGGTTTAGCTAATGGTGCATGCAGAAAACAAAACAACGGTGAGTGACCGCTAGGCTATCAGCTGATCTGCTTTGTCAGTGTGTCGGACTCGAACCGTGTTACAGCGAAGAGGCAGGACCGTAACAAAAAAATGCTAGGGAATTAAATATTTTACACCGAATTTTATGAAGCCCTCTAGATCTTTTTGTAGGAGTGGATTAATCTCTGTTTATTTTCCTGTTTTATTTTACTTTGCAAGTTTTTAATTCCTGCTGCTTTAAATCTTCTACTTCCTTTAGCCATGTTGATCTGGGACTGCATCGTCTTCTTCTTCCCCCTGGTTTATCGAATAGCAGAATCATAAGAAAAAATATAGATATCTATAAAATAATTAAAATTAAATTCTCCAGATCCGTTTGTTGCAGTGGACCAATCTGTGTTTCTTTTCGTTTCAATCCTTGTAGATAGGTTTCTCCCATATTTTTATTTCTTGTTGTACTTTGCCAGTTTTTAATTCTTACTGCTTTTAAATCGTCTACTTCCTTTAGTCATGATGATCTAGGTCTGCCCCGTCTTCTTTTTTCTCCTGATCCCCATTCTATTACTGATCCTTTTCTTCAGCTCTCCATATATGTCCAAGCCATCTGACTCTCTGTTGCTTGTTCTTTTTTTACTATTTCTTCGTCCTTCCAATCCTTGTTCAATTTCATAGTTTATTCTGTATTCGTTTTCTGATATCTTTAATTGTTCTAATATTGTTTCCTTTTTTTTCGTTCTATTATTCTTATACCTTCTTTATTTATTTTTTCACTCAGCGTTGGTTTTATTATCGTTCGTTAATTTCTTATTTTAGTATCTTTGGTTAAAATATTGTGTTTTAGTAACTATTTGTTTGCGTAGAAAGCTCTATTTATTGCTATAATATTTTCTTTGATATCTGCTTCAATTTTCTTTTGCTTATTCAATATTATCGATAGTTGAAAAATAGTAATAATTGGGTAAAAATTCTTTTGTGCTCTTCAAAATATATAACACAGGACCGTACCTATAATATTCAAACAATATATAAAATTGTTTTGAAGGGCAGTTGTGGAATGCTCGATTTCCTGTATTATAATATGTAACAATAATAGAAGAAGTATTATGTTTCACAAATTCCGTCTTAGTACAGATGTCCTCAGACGTTTCCTCCTAAGCCCGGCTCTGTGAGTCCAACGATATCGCCGGTGTACTATATCGCACTCCTTCATGACATAACATAGCAGTGCGAATGAACCAGCGGTTGTGGAAACAACAATGTGTTGCGCTGTTCCTGACAATCACGTTCACTGCTGTTAGTGTTGCTGCTGATTGGATCAAGGCCTCTTCAATTGTTTCCTGCTGCGCTTTACGTTGTTTTACACGTGATATACATCCAGCAGGTATTTTGTTTATCAGGTTTTTATTTTTGCTGTCATATTAGTTTATAAAGCTAGTGTTTTAATTAAATTAAAAATGCGTTATCGACGAGGAAGCTTTTAAGCTCATTTTAAATTCTTAATAAAATTGCACTTCAACAACTTTACTTATTTTAAAAAGATTGTTATTGGAACTAATAACCTTGAATTTATATTAATTAGGTTGTAAAAACTATTTTAGTATTTAAGTACCTGTTCCCAACAATTAATTATACTTTGACATATCTTATCGAAAATAATTTTATCACATTGTACAAATATGAACAATAAATATTTTATAAGTAAATAAGCCGCACCTGCATAGCTAATTAAAAACCTATTACGTCTGTTTAAACATATGCATTCCACGAATGTTAATAGGTCAATGAAAGAATAAATAATGACCAATTGTCAACAATAGATTAAAACAATAATGTTCATTGGCGACGCAACTGTTTAAGTATCACATCGTGTTTTGTTCCAGATTGAATAATGGCTGACCAAAAGATATTCACTGCAGAAGACTGTCGAAAAATCTTAGATAATTGTTTCAAGAATAAAATAGTTAAGTATAAGTCACATGATTTCAAATCGCTATCCGGAGATGTGGAAGGATATCTTTCCGAACATTATTCGCTGGTAATTACGTTTGAAGAATTTGGAAAAATCAATACTAGAAAATTTTTTGTTAAAGCTGTTTTAAATAATGATAGTTTCCTGGCAAAATTTACGGTGGCAATGGATGTATTCCGAAAAGAATCTTTTGTATACACCAAGTTTTTCACTGATCTAGAAAAGCTAGAATACTTCAAATACATATTTCCAAAGTGCTACTTTTCTAAGGAAAATATTCTAGTCTTGGAAGACCTAAGTATCGATGGATACAAACCTGGAGAAAGACTGAAATTCTACACCGTAGAACAATGCAAAATGGCGTTGAGTACTTTAGCTCATTACCACGCATATGGAATCATCTACGAAGAAAAGAAATCTAAGAAGACGAAGACTACTTATCGACTAAATGAAGAGTTTCATACAGAGTTTCAAGATAGGATTTATGGAGAACATAGAATGAGTCCAACGTTGAAATTTTTAGAATCTGCTGTGAAGAGTGTACTAGACTTAATTGAAGAAATACCAAAGGACAAACTACCAAACAAAGATAGGTTTCTGGAGTTGATAGGAAAGAATCTAGAAGGAGATCCTAGAGAAGAAAAACTTAAAGATAAATATCGTTTAACATGTACTCATGGAGACTTATGGGCTAACAATATTATGTTTAAACACAACGAAGATAACACTAAGATAGTTGATTGTAAGTTAATAGATTTCCAATTGCTTACCTACTCAATGCCTGGCTTCGACATAGAGCTCTTCTTCTATGGAAATACAACATCTGAATTTCGCGCATCCCATAAAACAGAACTCATGGAGTACTACCACGAATCTTTTTGTAGAGTACTCGCTGAAAACGATATCCCAGTGACAGGTATCATGAGCTTTAACGACCTCGAAGAAACTTGTCTTCTGAAAGGCCCAGAAGCAAAAGTGCAAGCTGTATCTGATATGGCGCTCCTTTATCTTCCTGAAGAAGTTAGACAAGCTGCAGTTGAAAATCCGGACCATTTCAAGACTGTTTTAATTGATGAACGAAGCAAATATATCCTTGAGCTTTACCACAAGAACGAAGAGTTTAGGAATATTATTACTGAAGAACTCATTGACTTGTTTCATTTGTTAGAAGCCAAAGAAGAATTTTTAAGTAATTTATAAGAAGATTGTTTAGAAATTTACGATATACTGAATCGTAAACCTACTTTTTTTAAACTAATAAATAATCTCTTTAGTTATTTTTCTAAGACCACTTAAAAATCTGCCCATTGTATGTTTGTTGTTGCTACGGCAATGATGTAAGTACTTTACAATCATTGTGAGAAATGAATTTGTTTTGTGAATATTTCAATACAGGTCATTTAATTTCAGTACAGGTGCCATTGCTAGGATACTTATTTAAATAAAGGAATACAAAATTATATTTACGATACTTAGTAATTTTGTAAAACAATTTTTATTGTAATAAAGTTTTTATTAATTTTGAATTAAATTAGGAACAAGTCAAAATAATTTTTATAGAAATGCGCTAACAATCACTCAGTGTGGTAATATTTTTAAAAAGTGCTAGTGCGGTAATGTACCTATTTGAAATGAGTGAGATACGTATCTTCAAAACCATGGCAAAATACATATTTATTACGTATGTTTTCAGAGACTATTTGAAACGCCCCGATTAAAGTAAGATTTTTAAATTATTTACGATTCAGTTTATCATAAAATATATTGCATAATGCTCGACCGTAATCTGAACGCACGGATAACAATCTGGCCTGTAAAGTTCAGAGTAACGGTCTTGCAATGTAAATTATTATTACAGGCATACTTATAAAACAATTGGTTTCTTCGTTGCCTTTTTCAATATTTAAACTTTCCTTCTTAACATATGTAAGTCCAAACTAGGAATTAATATATTTTTACATTAAATTATTTTAGAGAAACAAGTTACAGGACTGCATCTATTCTAAAATTATTTATGAATCTAAATCCTAACAGAAAATGTAGAGTATGACCTGTTGTGTACTTTAAAATGTATTGTATTTGTAGATAATAACTTGTTATATTGTTGAGAGTATTAAAGGAATTGTAAGATAAAGTTAAAATAAAGTCTGTTTTTATAATTGCAGTAAAAATGAAGCAATTATCTAATTACTCCACCATTTAAAATATGATAAGATAATACTTTAATTCGCCGATAAAATTTCTTTTTCGACGTTGTAAGCACTCAACTTATTAATTCTCGTTTAAAAACAATTACTCTGTTCATAATCTTGTTCCATATATCTTTATTAGCTCCGACTAAAAAAGTATCTTGAAGTCAGCGTTTCTTTCAGCATTTTATCCCTCTTCGAACACAAATCAGCATAACAACAGGAAAGCAAATAACTTGATAAACGAGCTGCGAAGAAAAAACGCAGGGTCATAAATTCAGGAAGAACTGCTAAGTACGTGGCAAGAGACAGAGCGATGCACATGGAGCATCGCCAAGAGAGATAGAACTAGGAAGCGCTTTTGTTTCTCGAGGAATTTTTTAATGAATGTAATGATCTAATTGGCACGTGCTACTTATTGAATAATTGGACAATTCACACTCAGCACGCCCAAGAACTTTCTTCTTGTTAAACGAATGGAATATTTATTATTGCTCACCTACACACAATTACAGTTGAAAATCAAAATATGAAACTTGAAACTAAAAGAGATACGGTAGTGCGGTTTAAAATTTTGGAAACCCCATGCAAATGAGATGTTATATTCCAAATTTTAGCAGGTTTTAAGAAAAAAAATTTTGAGCTAAAAATTTGGTCCCAAATATTAGATTTCCTTTTTTAACTTAATTATCCGTTTAAAAACCTGCGTGAGTATGACCTAGGCTTACTAAGTAGAGTATAAGTAACTCATATATGTCGCAATGAATTAATGTTTGTTATTATTTTTGATGGTATAGTTTAAGAAACTCGGGGAAAACTAAAATTTTCCTGATTTAATTGAACAGTTTTATGTAAATATTTATAAAGCTTCTAGTCATCAAAATTAATCATAGTTATAAACAGAAATATGCTGGATCGGCTGGCATGTACGTTGTATTGCATCACCAAACTCGTAGGATTGCAATAAAACAATTAAATAACCCTAAATTACGTTTACAAAGAAACCATAAATTATACCTGTCATAAATAAAAATATGAACATAGAGTTGGAATAATTTTGCTAGTAATTTATTCTCCAAATAATGTTTTGCAACTGACATTTCAAATAGAAATTTGAATCCAGATTAAATTCTTTATTATCAAACAATAATAATTTGGTATTACAAGGATGAATGTATTGACCGAGAGATTGCTCTGGGTATATTTGTTCGAAACGTGAATGTATCTAGAGATGCTCGATTGGGTGTTTATAATGGTGTGTTAGTGTCTACAATGATGTATGGTTCTGAATGTTGGGTGTGGATGAAGAAGCATGAACGACGTATAACTGATGTGGAAATGAGATATTTGAGAGGAGTGTGTGCGTATACGAGACTTGATCGTATTCGGAATACATTGGCCTATGATGAGTGTAAGATTGAGAAGAATGTTGTTAAGAAAGTGGGAGTGAGTCGGTTGAGGTGGTTTGGACATCTCAAAAGGTTGATGAAATTAATCTATACGGGTGAGATTGAGGGTGAACGACTGCGTGAGCGTCCGAGGAATAAGTGGTTGGATATGGTTGATGGTTTGTTGCGTGAACGAATGTGTCCGAGTATGAAGAATGTTTGGAGGAGATTGATTGTTGGTTGACTGTGTTTCTGGGTTTGTGCTACCCCATTGAGTGGAACATAGCGCGACGTTATGCATGTATGGAAGGCGAATAAGTATAACATTTACTTAGATAATCGTTTTCTACAATCCTTCGAGTTTTGATGATACATACCATACGTATCCTAATTTAAAAAATATGTAGCAAAATAATATTTAAATTCTCTAAATATTATTCGGGTGAATATATCGTATTTGAAATATTTTCATTGTTTTAATTAAATCAAATCCAAAACGATTTAACAAATAAATAATTACTAAATATAATTCGCATTCATTTCATTGTTTAATAAACATACAGATGCTAATAATATTTATTTATAATTTTGAAAACATATTCAATAAAATTTCAGCTACAATATTATAGTTTCACTACATTAAACTCGTGTTTATTCATCACAGTCCGGCAACATTTTAAAAGGCGGAATGCAAAAACTCGGCCATCAAGGCTATCTCCTATAAACACGTAACGATTAAATTCGAATGAGTAAAGTTTCGTTGTGCTACAGAGCTGCAGAGCGCGATATTACCGACACAAGGGTGGAAGTAACGTCCGCCGCAATCAAAGTGCCATCCGCGAACGCTAGGAGCGCTGCCGTCTTGCAGTTACACACATACGTAACAGGGTGAGGCCAAGAATAAGGGTGGTGTAGTTAGCTTGAAAAGGATCAGGACGATTCTTCGAAAAGCTGTTGTTCGTGATTATTCTTATTTTATTTTAGAATCAAAATATTGTATTGATAGGGGTGAATTTTTTTGTTGAAACTGGGGAGCTAATTAAACATTTTTCATGTGTGACTACGCATAACTTTTTACAGAGAAATCGTATTTTTATGATTCTTTTTTTATTTACCTCGAAGTTGTTCTCATAGAAATTAAAAACAAACAAATAATCAATGATTGCCGACTCAAAATTAGTTACTTATATTAGTTTAGGAGCCTAGTTATTAAGAATTAAAAGGTTTATTCATTTTTAGCTTTTCAGTTCCTTTTTTCGTCGGTTTCATATTTTGTTAAAAGTTTTTTTTCTAGTACTGTATAAATATATCCCCTTATTTCAATTTTTTCAAGACATAGAATTATGATTCATAATTCACTCTTCTTAATCAATCACAGATCCAGAAATCCATAATTCACTTTTATTTTAAAGACGTGATGTGGATCACCAAGCAACAGCCGTCTGACACCCTGACAGTTGACATGTAGTCAGTTGTCATTATTTATTTTTATGTTGACGTTTTTCAACGTGTGTTTTTAACGAATTTCATTTTCAAAAGTGATTTCCGAATTTACAGCAGAAGAAATAATTCGGGATTATGATCTTTATTCACTCGGATGATTTGCATCTTCGTGAATAAAAACTATCATAATCCCTCATATAATAATATACTATTATCTGGAACAGTACGGTGATATATACACTGATGTCTAGAATAGTATATTACGTACCGTGAACTGTAAGTGATAGTTTTTAGGTCGAGAATGTAGTTTGGGATGTCGAGACCCGTAGGGTCGAGATTTCCTAAACATGCGAGACCTAAAATATCACTTACAGTTCGAGGTTAGTAAGATATTTTTTGCAATACCTGCGTAAATATAAGAAAAGGAAAAATAGGTATCAAAATTAACAGCTGTCAGATTGAGGTTAAAAATAAAATTTAAATGATGTATATTTACTTACCGTCCACCATGAACGTTAAGTTTCACTTACCATCCACCGTGGATGGTAAATAAATGATGTAACCATGGAAACCAATTGTACAATAAAAGTTCCACTTACTGTGTTTAAATTTTGTTATTAATGGGTAACTTACAGTACAGGTATTGCAAAAATATATTAATGACAAAAAGTAATTGTTGTTTCATAGTTTTTGAAGTATCCTTTAATAATATTGTGTTGATTATTTATTTGTGCCTTATGAACTGACTGCTAACAATGTATAAAACAATTTAATTATGAACTGATTCTCCCTTGGTATCCCAAGTTAATAGCAAACAATATAAAAAAAAAACATGCACCCGAAGATATACCAAAGAATAATTTAACCTACAAAAACTTTAAATTCATCTACATGTTGAGGATGCAAAGTCTTCGACAACAAAGTGTGTAGTAAGTTATATTTTTTACACAAATATTAACAGTATATGAAATGTATCTTTGTTATTTTTATAGTTACAGTTGGAGTAAAGAGTCGTACAAAATTTTCGAAGAAAAGCAGTGGAACTGCAGCCGTAAGCCGCGCGTTCTCTCGAAGTCAAAAAATCGGAAAAATCAACACGTTCGCCGAGTGCGCTGCCGGGTTATATTGTTATTGTTATTTCGATAAATACAACAAGAATGGAGTCGTAATAGCAGTGGTGAATTGTTGCACAGCCTGTACTTGCAGCATCGCCCGTACATGTACTTTTATTATCGCAGTAATTCCGCGCGCATAGATACTACCCATTCCACGACCATTACCGATTTTTACCGGTGGTGGTTTTATACTTGTAACCGGGTAATACGTTCCCGCATCCGAGAGATAAAATCGTTTATGTTACAACTATATATACTGCAAGCTTTTGTTTTGAGAGAAACAATCGCGAGTGTAACAAAAGAATGTTTGTCCGTCTCGTGTCTGGGAATGTAACAAACAACAGAATAAAAAATATGATTAATATGTGCTCACTGGATCAATATTAATGGCTGGACGGTACGGATTACTGTCAAGAGAGATTTGTCGGAAGATAACTTAATTTGTTGTGGTTATTGATGTTTGAACGGAATTTTGACACGTGCCATACATTCTCCTGAATTTTATGGGAGTAGAAAATAATCCTTTCCCCATAAAACAAAGATTATATTGTTTCTCTTTTCTGCTAAACTTCAAGGAGCCTTCAAGCAACTTAAAATTAAACTTTAATCTTGAAATATAAATTTCATAATCCTTCCAAAATGAAAAGTAAATTTAATAAACAAGACAAATTATAGTGACTTTAGTTTACGTCTGAGGAAATACTTTCAACTTTGTAATTACAGCTTTTGTGACTGATTTTAATTTTGAATTAATGTAGATTCTAACTCACCCTTGTCATTGCTGGTAGCTCTCCTCTACACCGGAAGATATTCTGCAAAAAACAAAACAAATATGTTATAAATTTATTTAATCGTATTAAAACCTCAAAGTCAAATTTATTTAATTTTTTTAAACAGTTTAAATTTTTTGCGGTTTCCTATTTCTCTACCCTTAGGGGTGCAATTTTTTTTTCAAATTCAAACGTAACCATCTTCGAGGTATAGCCTATTCCAGGGGTAGGCAACCTTTTGTATAACAGGGCCCAGAATAAGATTTACGTTTCGTACGCGGGCCGTAGTTGTTAATTGACACATTTTTGTTACAATTTTTTTCTGAAAATATAAATAAAAAATAATAAAGCAAAATTAACTAAGTACTACATTTATTTCTTAATTAAGAAAATTATTTAAATTAAGAAAGAAACGTATAAGTATCAAAAGGTTAGTACTAGTAAAATGTTTACTAGAAAATAATTAAATATTCCTCCAAGCTTAACTTAACTATAATTTAAAAATAAATAAACTCATTGGTGTAGTACGCATCGTAATATGTCTTATATTTATTGAAATATGGCGATTTGTAATATTTTTCAAAATACGGTAATTTCCCCAAATATGACTTAAAATTGTAAATTTTTTTTATAACATTTCTTTATAATATTCGCGCCAGGAAACCCATTACAGCAGAGCGCATCGTCAGATCTCTAATATTTTTCGAGATATGACGATTTTTTATATTTTCCGAAGAGCAACTTTGAGGGGCTGTAACTCGAAAACTATACAAGATATTGAAAAATATCTCCAGTTTGTGCCATTTATAATAAATTAGTAAATTTTGAAAATTTTGAAATTTTTTTGAATTTTTTTTCAAAATTTGGGATGGAGATATCTCGACAAATATGAAAGATACAGACTTTCAGTGTTCACCAATCGATTCAGATCGGCGAAATACATAAACCCTGAAAATTTCAGATAATTCGGACAACCGGTTAAAATGTTAGAGCAAAAAGTCTGAAAATGGCCAAATTCGGGCCAAACGTCAAGGGGTACCTATTGACTTTTTTAGGACAAAAAACGCCATTTTGAGGCTTTTTGCTTTTACTTTCCATCCCGTTAAGCGATTTTTATGAAACTTTGCATACTTATGTATTTCAACGAGCTGAATCGATTGGTGAACACTGCAAATCTGTATCTTTAATATTTGTCGAGTTATCGCCAATCGAAATTTTGAACAAAAATACAAAAAAAATTCAAAATTTTAAAAATTTGCTAGTTTATTATATAAGGCACCAGAAACGCTAAACTAAAGAGAATTTTTAAATATCTCGTGTAGTTTTTGAATTACAGGCCCTTAAAGTTGCACTTCGAAAAATACCAAAAATCGACGTATCTCGAAAAATATTAGAGATCTGACGATGCGCTCTGCTACAGTGGGTTTCTTAGCGCTTATATTATAAAGAAATGTAATAAAAAAATATTACAATTTTAAGTGATGATATTCTGTGAATCAAATTCTATTGGTATGTGAATCTGTATTGAATGATTAATAATTACAGTTTCTATTAATTGTTTGTTCCCATAGCAACTAAAATTAGTTTATTAAACATATAATTCAGTTCTGTCAAAAGAAGCAAACAAAATCTGGTGTGGGCTCCACACTACTTTCTTATACAAATAAAACCAACTGGAACACGTATGACTTGTTCCTTGCGTATGACTTTATTTTAAACTGGAAATCTATTAATATCTAGTCAGCAAAACTTTCTAAATAATAATACAAATATTACTTACATTTATAATATTTCACAAGATACATATTTTTGACACTTCACAATTATTTGACACGTTTGACACATAAATATTAAAAATGTTTTCGTTTTTTTCCCATTGTAACTAAGATTATTGAAATATGAGAATTTACCGAACGAATATAAGACCAATAACAATGTACGCTACTGAGACTATGGCAAGAAAAGGTGAAGAAGATTGAAGAATAATGAAACATAAAATAATGAGAACAATATTAGGATCAATAAAGTTATTGGGAAATGAATACAGAATGCGAATGAACTATGAAATTGAACAAGAGTTGGATGGAGAAGACATACTGAAAAAGATCCAGAAACAGAGATTAGATGGCTTGGTCATATTTGAAGAGTAGAAGAAAAGGATCTTTAATAGAATGGAAACCAGGAGGAAGAAGAACACTTTGGCAAAATGCTGCGTTTTGAATAAAATACATGTTTAATGTTTTTCTATCAATAAATATCCCACAGGTAAAATCCCTAAAAAAATTGCATTCAGTTGTGAGAAAGTACTTTATCTTTTTTTAGGGTTTCCCAAACCCCAGTATGAGATTTGTGTAACTGTGTAACACGTGTTACTATTCAGGGTTAAGTCATATAAAATTGTCTAGAAATTTTATTCAATCGTCAATAATAATTACTTAATTACTACTTATTATTAATTATAACCGTGCATATTCCTCCGCGCCGTGCACACGTGTGTCATGCTGGTTACAGGAGTCGCGCCGAATAATGTTGTGTAAGTTCTCTCTTTGTTCTGCGCTAAATAATGTCTATAATTACAGCAGCGTAAATCGAATCTCGTGACGAATGGCAGGGAAATAAAGACGACAGGATGCACTGGAGTATGTGAAGAAAGGAGAGGGAAGATGACAGTGCAGGATTTCATAACGGAATGCTCCTGCTGCAAGTTGCAGGTTAGTTTAATAATATTTATCTTAGGAACACCGTTGTGCAATTAGTTATATTAGAGTTATGTAACGGAATCTGTTTATATTATACGGGGATTTGTATGCAGACCGATTGTTTTGGATGACATTTTCGCACGTTCGACTGTTTAGCGATTGTATGTTGTTTATCATGTAGTTTGAATAACATTTATTTAATAATACACTAGTAATTCTATTCATTTAGTAGGTAGAAAGAGAACCAAAATTATTTTGGATAATCCGCCTAAAACGGAAACAAACAAATTAATTTATACAGTAAATTAACTATTAAATCCGATTTAAATTATTTATAATAGTATACAAGATATAGTTTCTGAAACATAGGCGATTTTTGTCCTTATTTCGATATTCCTGCTGTCATATTTGATTGTCTATAAACGTGGTGTCTAACAACCTATCATAATAAAAATTTACTCGATTACCAAATAAAGTGTCCTGAATTACCCAATTAAATCAGATTTTAAATAACTGTCTTAAATTTTGAGTTATAGCAAATAGAAATGAAATGGCCGTTTTTGCTTTAAATTCCGGCTGTATAAAATCGCTCATATCTCAAAATCTATAGCACGGATATCGTTTAAACTAAATTTTGCGTAAGTTTCCAGTCGAAAATAGGAGGATAGGGTATATAAATCAAAATTCTAGAAGATGAATTTTTTTGAAAAAATTCAATACTAACCCCTTGACTTTTTGCAGATTTTGGGCCATTTTCAGACTTTTTGCTCTAGCGACTCTCTCCGTACAGCGATTTCTTTGAAACTTTGCATACTTATATAACTTTTTCTGTAGAATCGATTGGAGTAGGTTTCATCTCGATATCTTTTATAATTTTCGAGTAATTGATAAATTTTTGAGTAAAATTATGAAATTTTGAAACGCCATATCTCGAAAACGTAAAGAGTAACGGATGAGCGGTTTCAAAAATTGGATGCAGCGTGAGAAGAAGATATTATATGCATATTTTCGTAACATTAAAACGAAAAAAAAATTTTGACTATGAAATAGCCGCCTATATTTTGAATTATTTAGTATAGTTCCAACATATTGTAAATAAATGTAAAGTAATATTGCTGAGTACACTAAGAAAAGTCAATTGTAACTACTGGTGAAATCAGAAATTTATTAGAATAACAAGTTTACAATATACAATAACACAATCATAAGAAATGATTTTTTCTTTTGTGATTTTTAACACATTTTCATATTTTTAATCAAAAAAATTCAAACAGGTATACCACTACAATAAAATTTATTGTACTTATACAGAAATGTATTCTGAATTTAACGGTGTAGGCTGGAAGTATATATCTCTTTTATTTCAAAAGATATAGCCCTTTAAAGTGGACCTATTTAGACAAACTTAAATATTTCACCTCTGCGTAATATGTACAGAAAAAAGTGGATTTTTACTCGAGCAAAATTTTATCATATGTATAGTGACAGCAATTTAAATATTTACAATATTTATATTTTTACTTGTTACTCACTTGTAAACACCATTTACCCAAGCTCTCTATTGCCTTTGAAAATGAATTTTTACAAGTTACTAATTGACAGCTGCATTGTAAATGTTTTACAAGTTAGTAAACAAGGTAAACAATACACGTTGCCATAGTAATGCTTACAAGGCTTATGCAAAATCATTTAAAATAAATTTTGACAGAACAGTTGTGTAACTGACAGGACTTGGTTATAATTTTAATTTGATTTACAAATGAGTAACACGTAAAATGTTGTAAAATGCCTAATCGGCTCGCCGGTCATTTCTTCCATTCAGCAGTAAAAACTGTTTTACCTTGCTTGTAATGTAAATAATTATTATTATTAATTAATTAATTAATATCTAAATTACTGTCACTATACGTAGGATAAATTTTTGCAATTTTTCCATGTGTCAATCAGTAAATTAAATATGTACAAAGTTTCTACGCGAAATTCTGCATCGTTAGTGCTGATCTATTAGCTATAATCTTCAGAACATACATCTTAAGATCCCAGTGCATAGTAGCTTACAATTACAGTCACAGTAAGCCATAACCCAGTTCCAGAGAAGCAGAATCCTCTTATATCTCCCACCGCAGTGCGAACACCGTACATCTCTACCGTATGCGCTCTACATGTTTGTATTGCAATTTTCCAGGTGGTGCATTCGCTGCAGCGCCGTACAGCTCCGAGGCTTTTGCTCGACAACGGAATCATCCGTTCGCATCGCTGCTCGTCGAGTGTAAAGCCGGGAAGCCCGTCAATGTCTTATGACATATCTGAAAGGTGAAGTTCGCAGCTCTTGATACTCTTTGTGTTAATCAAATGTTCCGGGCGCGCTGCTTGTGGTAATGTGGGAAGTAAATTGGATGAGATTCAATTTTATAGCGAACTGATTTATAGATCGTATTTTTGTAAAGTTTGTGTAAAGTTTTACAGCCGTTGCGGAACAGTAAAACCAAACGAATCAATACAAACTGTTCTAGTATTTCTAGTATTCAACAACATATTGCTGAAGTATATTTTAGGGTATAACATGAAAACCTAGCGATAGGTGTTTACCTGGGAAATCAGTTTTTCCTTGCGCAAAAGTAGCCAGTCTATTCTAAACAAAAATGCTTTAAATGAATGCATTTCTAGATTATAAATTATGTGCATTGTTTGAACTTCATGGATATCACTAAAAAGATGCAATTCTTATACAACTTTATAATGTATCAGTAATTCTTATAAGTAACTCAGTATAATTCTCATATTCGATTATTCCGGTTGTTTGTAAAATGTGCAAAACAAATTTTATTACTTACTACACACATACATACATATATACATAACTTCATGGTATATACCACTTAATGGGGTAGCACGAATCCAGAAATACAGTCTACCAACAATCTCATCCAAATATTTCTTTCCTGAACTTGAATAATTACTTGTGGACATATTAGAATTCTTCCCATTGGCTCCTCCACCAAATTATGCAGCACATATTTTACCTTGGTTTGAAATTTTTTAGGTTGTTTTCAGCTAGAAAATAGTACGTCAATTACTACTTAGTAATGATTTTCTGCTAATAAATATTATTCTACATTTTTTATTTATTTACTCTTACTCAATTATTTACTAAGATATGCACAATAAACCAGATAGGTTTTCAAATAAACTACCAGTTTCGTAACTTGAACATTTTAAAATACATACATACACAACATCACGCTGTACCTCACTCAGCATGATAGCACGAACCCAGAAACTCAGTCAACCAACAATCAGTTTCCTCCAAATATTCTTATCCTAACACACCACTTTTGCCTCGTCCACATTCATAGTGCGATTCATACATGCTCGTCTATTCTTCACACTCGGAATCATTCGCTTACTGAACAAACCATCAATCATACCTAACCAATTATTCCTCGAATGCTTATGCCATCGTTCACCTTCAATCATAGTTTTACTACAATTTATTCGACATTCGCTCACCACCTCAACTGTCTCACTCCCACTTTTTTAACAACATTGTTCTCAATCTTACACTCACCATACACCAATGTATTCCGAACACCTCTCAAAAAACTCATTTCCAGAGCAGTTATACGTCGTTCATACTTTTTCTTCCACATCCAACATTCAGAACCATACATTAATGTAGACACTAACACATTATTATAAACACTCAATAGGGCATCTCTAGATTGCTAACTTAGATGTAGAATTGAATTATCTATATCATATACAACTTTAATTGTGTATTTTTACAAAAATAAAAACTGATTTCATATGTAAAACACCTATGGCCCGATACATCTCCAACTGTTGATTGAGAAATATTCCTTCAGGAAGATACCTAGAATCAGTTTGACCAGGTGATCTGGAATCGCAGCGATGAGAGGCGCCTAATACAACATTGATTTGTGGGCTGTTTTGATTTGGCCGGAAACGTGAGTCAGCTGTCGAGCCCTTCCGGAACCCGGAACTATTAGCAGTTGTTGGTGTAGCTCGACTAGCGACCCGGCTACCACTTTTGCTTACTTACTTAAGTGGAAACATGTAAACTATTAGCCGGGCCGGTCAACACGGCTTGACCCATCGACACGCCAGCGGCGGACACCGCGGACATTTGCACAATTTATTCACGGAGTGTACCGAGTGCGCCCATGGTTGGTCGTCTTGGTGTTGGGGTGGAATATTTGGCATAGCGCTAGGAAATCTCGAACGCTTGTCTGGTTTTGTGAGCAGTGTGAAGTCGAATGCAGAACACTTGCCGGTCGGGGGTCGTGACCGTGGCGCGGGAAACAAATGAACGATGGCGTGCGAGTGTTCTGACATCTGACGTGACTTCTGTGTGCGTGCCACTCGCACACGTGCCACACGTCACTTACAATTTAAATGTTAGCTTTATTTACTTTCGACTTTCAACCAGGAATTCTCACACGCTTAAACATAGGAGAAAGCTATTTCTTTTTGTTACAATCTATCTATTTTAAGGATTATTGTTGCCCATCTTCTATCCGGGTGCAACAGGCTGACCACGAATTCTGCTTAAATATAGTTATGCTCGCACAAGAATTTCTTTAGATGTAACCTAAGGCCGTTTGATTGCACACGGATGAATAGATCTTCTATATTCCAGATATCGTATTTTTCCTTAAACGATTATTTAAAATAACAGAATTTAATGTACAAATAAATGAGTACACAATTTTTCCTTTGTAATATCAGAACTATTTTTTAAGTTATTCCAATAGTTTTAAATGGGTCAAATGATATGATTCTGAGTTCGTAGTACTGTTCCAGATAAAATGCAACATAGGTTGTCAATTTAAAACGAACTTGTCATCATACTATAAGAAGTTAAGTAATGAAGAAAGTATCGAATAATTACTTGGTATAATTCTGCATATAGTTTGAGAAATGTTTGTAATATGTTTGCTAATTAAATTCCTGAACTTCTTAAACCTAACTCTCCATAGTTGAATATTTAAGTGATGAATGTTTACATATGAATCATGAGAAAAAGAACAGATTAAAAACTGAACAAAATTGAAAATATAATTTTCATTTTATCTGGAACACTACTACGTATAATTGGTATCCATAATAATATATTAACCCCATGATTTTCATCTAATTTTCCACAAGCACAGCATTTACATAACTTCGATTCTACCTCGTTGTAAATTCAATTTCTATAATCCTAAATAATGTATCCACACTAAGTCAAAAACCTATCTAAATAAATACTCTAGATATTTGATATCACCTTCTTAGACCAGGCAATGGTTCTTAAAATACAGTAGGATACATGTGTTTCTTCTGGTGGTAAAGGTAATGAAGAAGGACTTACTTTCGTTAGTTTTAATTCACCATGACCATGACCACGGTAATCATCAACATCATTACCATGATTGTATCAATAGCACCATCATTATTACTACTAAATTAAATTCTAATTTCCCGATGTTTAAACGCTAATAACTTTTGAAATAATACAGTCAGTTTGTTACCTTTTATAAGCATTAATTTAGCAGGAGTAGTACAAGGTCTACTTTGTTTTTCACTTGAATAAATGAGAGTAAATTTGAGTAAACAGTTTTTCTACGATAAAGTTTTTACAACAAACAAATGATCTGCATTTGTCTCAATTACCGGGGATGGTGATGCGATGTAATGATGTAGTAACAAGTCATTTGGCTGGTGTAGTCCATTATAAAAATATATATTATCCAACGCCTGAAACACACATGAAATTCGCGAATTTTTCTCTGCCAAAACTCAAAAAATAAAAACGAAACAGCAACAGCGCGTAGCGACGGTGACAAATGAACCAAATGCCCATATAATTAAATGCGTGCGCGGCCTACGCGAATCCACCATATATCTAAATAAAAACAACACGCAGTGCCTCCAGGGACCTCCAGACCTTATATTATGATAAAGATGAGCGCCGAAATTAATAACAGTAACTGGAAACTCAAACATTCATATTGAATTTCAGTTTTATTAAAAAAATTTAATATTGTATTCTCGAGAGTATTAGCTGGCACGTTTATCTGTTTCACATATGAAAACAAAGAAAATATAAATGTTTCGCAGGAATTTGGATGTAATAAAGAGAGTTTCTGCTTGATAAAAAGTATGATTGCTTTAATAAGGCAAACAAGATCAAAGCAAGTATGTGCTTAAGTTTAAAAAGCGTACATTAACCCGACAAAAAACGCTGTGTAGTTTCATTCGAAAAGTTGTCCGCCTGGCGAAGCATGTTGTGAATTTTATCAGATCTTAATCGATAATTCTATTCACGATCGCGGCGCGCTTGATTCTGGCGGCGATCGCTGAAGTTTGCAACTTGTACAACGGCGCAAAAGACACAAAACGAATTCCCAGCAAGGCCAAGTAGCAGAATCTTAATTTCTGTAAAGCGCACAATAATATTTCTCCGAATTCGGCCTGCAGTTGAATACCCTCGCTCCCAACCCGAGCCGGTAATTCAATTACAAAGTTGAAGAAGAAATAAAGGGAACAGAGACCGGCACAAAGCAAGCTTTTTATTTTACAATTGCAGTCACTCATTTTGTTTGGTTTCGGGTAGTGTATCCTAGCGCTGTGCATACGTTACGATTACGTTGCGGCTACGAGCGTCCCAAGTCGGCGATCGATGTCTGACGCGGCCGTTAAAACCCGCTTAACCGTCCTGCATCTGCTAAACTGTCGCACAGTGTTACATTTACACATTGTCACTTGCACGACCATAAAAATATCTAATAAAACAAACACTGCTGCATTATACACTCGCCCAGCCACCTGCATAATATCCACCGCCACTATTAGACTAACACAATTTAGCAAATTCACTCTACTGTAATTACTAGTCCACACTGCTGCTTACACAGTATAACATCTTCATTTTCACCGGCAAGATATTAACAATACTATTTTGAGAACTAAAAAGATACTTTTTTTCTTCGCTTGGGGTGTATCTTTTTTATTACAATAATACTGAAGTGCATAATTTAATCCCGAGGGTGAAGTTTATTTCACGAGTCCTGGGCGAGGGAAAAATCACCTGAGGGATTAAAGGTATATACACTATTTTTTGTACTTCCAACCTTCGTCCCAGAATTACATTTTAAATAATGATTAATTTTGAAGTATTTAAATTGCTTACTCGTATAATTCACAAATTGAAAATGGATGGCTTTGATAACAGCGATAGCAAATTTTTAGGTTACCTAGATATAATAAACAAAGTGAAAATTGTTGTGTTTATTTTAAGTGACGTTTCATTATGGATAATTTAAAGAAGAAGCCACAGTGAAATTACTGTCGATAAAATCTAGAAATAGTATATTATACATTAACGGAGAGAAGTGTATGATTTTTTCCTGTGGAGTAAAATTAATGCACGAGACGTAGGCGATTGCTACAATATGACACTTCTCTGCTGCGGTGTATATAATATTTCTTTCACAACCTCAATATTTATAATGGTTACTATATATTTAATAAAAAATATTTAATAATTATTTTAATTATAATATAATTTATGATAGTTATCCATGATTTGTTTTATTTTGTTAATTTTTTTACTATAAATATCATTATTTGATTTCTTTCCCTTCCGGCGGGAAAGAAAGTGCACAAATCACCCGTCGCGTCAATATGAAATTGACTGTTTCTGCTACGATTTTGGTATCATAGAAACCAAGTTTCTCTCCCGGTCTTGACAAAATATATAACAAAAATTCGAAGTTTTTAGCGAGTAGTGTGACAATAAATTTTTATGACCGATCAAATATCTATGGATTGGGCGCAATATTCGAAGTTGAATGCAGTATTAATGGTTAGAAATAATACTAATATATTCAAGTTTCCGAAATTAATTACTTTCCTTAAATTTTGAAATTTAATCCTTCCAGGATTAAAAATGACACGTTAGTCTACGAGAAGGAAGAATAAAATATGGTATTTAAACCCGGAAGTGCAATGAAAAAATTCTTATATAATTATTTACTGAAATATACCCAAAAACCATGATAGATCTTCAAATAAACTACTACTTTCGGTCGATCGATTGCTCCCAAAATCTAGTAAGCTCCTCAAATAGAATTGAAAAACTTAAATATGAAATTTGACATTGATAGCTTCATAGAATTTTGAGTTATGCACGGATATATGACGGATATATCCCACATATATCCGCACATATCTCAAAATTGAATAATGACATCCTTGTCAAATTTCATATTTAAGTTTTTCAAGTCTATTTGAGGATTTGACTATATTTTGGGGGCAATCGATTAACCGGAAGTAGTAGTTTATTTGAAGTTCTATAATGTTTTTTTGGTATATCTCAGGAAATAAATGTGATGGAGATAAATTTAAATCCTAATCAGCTTATAACATGAACATATGATTGATATTGATATCTTAATTAAATTATGGTGTTGATGGTGGACGAAAAAATCGTATTTTAGAGACCCCAAAATGTACAGGAGGTAAAAATAGCAAGAAATAAGTTTCAATGTAATAGAAAAAGATTCATTGGGATTTCAGATAAAATAGTTGACCAGTAATCAAGTTTAGTAGTTCGAAAATAAGTTACGGTGTAGTCGGAAAGGATTGGGAGCAAGTTGCAAGTAAATATTATCCGGGCATTAAAGCAGCAAGTCTCATGAGCAATAAAAATGCAGCTCACAGCAGCAGGAACAGAACAGATAGAGTAACATCGCCGTTGCCAACTTCCAGACAACAACAAACAAACAAACGATAACCGTGCAAATCCGGCGTCGCAGGGGTGCCAACAACAAATAACAATGGAACTAAACACCGAAACAGCGCTGCCAACGAGCGTGGCCTCTAGGGCGACCGTAAAAAATACTATCATATTTTGTTATAAAGTCGCGCTACACGTGTAACTAAGTTGTCGGCGGTGGAGACGGCCGTACGACGCCCAGGGAACGCTATATTTTATCCGGCGAGATAAATCTCGCGCCGCTTAAACGCTTTTTGTCACTAAACACATTACGGACAGCGAGGGCGATTCATTGGGCCTACCCTACGACTTACTTATTCATAAGGGCCCTTCGTCCTAATTAGAAATTTTCTACTACTCTACCTACAAACTTTACAGTTTTATCCGACCCTTCCTTACGAAATTTTAAATTTTGTATCGCGATTTCTTCCTTTTTGAAGGATAAAGGTATTTAAAATGTACATACCTCATATTGGATTCTTTCATTTGAGAAGTGCTTTTCTCTGGATTCCAGAATCTGTAAAGAAAACAATAATTTACTCAAATAATTCAGATAAAGTAATAACATAGTATAAGAATTCATTTCCAATATTTCAGTGGTGCGCAGCCAGGAAGATGGCCGCCCAGTATTCGCTGATAGGCTTATATCTTAGTAACCATAAAATATAGTAGGATTGTTATGATTTAAATCAATTGATAACACCCAAAAACAGAGCTCGTTGACCAGTCTTTCTGTTTATTAATATTTCTTTCATCTTTGAGCCTTTTAAATAGAAAAGTCGTCTATCCTTCAGTAATGGGTTTTAGAACTGTGTTCTTATTGAATTAAAAAGCTAAAATGATTTTTATTGTTTACAGGTGATTCAATATTGTACACCAGTTATTGAATATAGTTTGTAATTATAAACAAAATAATAAAGTTCAATAAAATAAAAAGAGTATAGTATAATACCAATGTCAATTATATCTTTCAAATATCAAGCAAGGGTATTTCTTTTATGTTAGGTTCATAAAATGAGTGCAAAAACAGAGTTACGACATTTTAAAATTGCGCTAACTTTGAGAAGCCATATCTCAAAAACTACAAAAGATTTTTCAATGCGGTCACCAGAATTGAATTTAGCATAGTCCTTTTTATCTAACCCGATATATTTTTATTAGTTGAATATGCTGGTAGAATTATTATGAGCCAAAATCTGAATAGAGGAGAAAATTGAAATAGTCAAATTTGGAACATTAAGGTAAAATTTTATCAATTTTGAAAAATTTGGATCTAGGTTAATTAAGAGGTGTAGAATCCAATGTTTCAATCCGCGTTTCGATATCTCTTTTATTTTTCGAGCTACAGCCAAAAAACAGTTTTTCAACTTTCAAATTTTGGGAGGTCATATTTCCAATACTAATCAAAATATAATTGTTTTTCCTTCAGCAATGTATTTTTCAAGCGCTATTTAACCAATAACCAAATTTTGAAAAATTTGAAAATTTTTGAATTTTTTTTCAAATTTTTCATTTGACGATTACTCAAAAACTAAAAGAGATACGTAATTGCGGACTACACCATTCGATTCAGCTCGTCAAAATCTATAAATATGGAAATTTTTATTTAATTTGATTGATGGACTAAATGATTAGAGCAAAAAGTATGTAAATCGTATAAAATTGGAAAAATCTCAAAGGGTTAGTATTGAATTTTTTCAAAAAAATTTCATCTCTTAGATTTTTAATTAATATATCCTGTCCCCCTATTTTCGACCTGAAACTTCCAAAAAATTTAGTTTTAGCGTTATCCGAGTTTTGATTTTTGAGATATATCCAAATTTATACATTAGACATTAAGGGTAAAAGTGGTCGAAAAATATATATCCGCTCATATCTCAGAATCAAAAAGAGATATCTTAAATTTGTTTTCACGAGCGTATTCAGCATGCTTTAATTGACTAATAGTTAAATATTTATTGTGCTGTTGAAAGAAATACTAGTTTCATGAGTAGACAAATTTGGAAAATAATTCTGCTAAGAAAATGCAACTTTGACCGGCTGTAACTTAAAAATAAATTATGATATTTTAAAACTGATTTAAAAATTGAATTCCTCGTACTTTATTTAATATATATTCATATTTTCATGTAGATATGTTTAGAAATAAATGCTTCCAGGCGATTTGAACAAATGTACCTTTTTTCAGATCAAGATCAAGGCAATTAGAAACTAGGTACCGAGTATACGAGTAAAAGTTTTAATTCATTTTAAAATTCAAAGTAATTAATTTTTCTCTCATAGTTCCGTCTCTTAACAGAACGAATTTATTATCACAAGCAACATAGTTTGCGTTCAAATCATTTTAATTAAAAACAAACTTATCCAAGCAAATGCTGTAAACACAAACAGTAAAAAGCGCGACGACGTTTGTCTTGAATCAACCACATTTAGAAATTCATGAGAAAACAATCTTACAACTTTACAACTTGTAATATTTATTCCCTAATAAATTACATCGAAGTTTTCTCGGGATAAATTATCCCGACGTTTATCTGATGACGCAAGGGAAAGAAAATAGTGTGAAAGGTGCTATTTGTATCACTCTACAACTAATGCAGCAGCATTTCCCTACATGTGGTGCGTGCAGGCTTACGACGAGTGTGAATGGCGCTACGACATACGTCCCAAGGGTGGTTTCCTACCCTGCGGAGATCCACCCTACGACTTAAATTAATGATGAGTGCTTCAGGAAAAATGTTCGCGCGAGCTGTCAAATATACATTCTTTCAGCAGGGAGACGTTTTGCATTTTCGGACATTGACACATTCTTTCCAACAAGCCATAAAAACTGTGACCCTGCTAGAGTCACAAAATGATACTTATGTGATATATATTAAAACTGGACCCTAAAATATCGTACTAGATATAATAGAAGTTTAAAAATATTATTAATTATTACGATATTTGAGTTTAAAAAAAAAATAGCAATTTTGCTGTCGTCAGTCAAAGTATTATGTTTCTCTGATTAAGCTTCTCTTTCACACATCTATTCTATTCTAAATTCTTTGTACTTCTCTTATTATTGAGCTACCAGATTGTCAAATTGCTGGCACCTAATTTAGAGATATTTGTTTTGTTTTGAATTCGTAACCAAATAACATGGGGTAAATAGCTCCGTGGTAACGTGTCGGACTGTGGATCGTGAGATCCTCAGTTCGAATCCCATAGCTGACAGTTGCCAATTTACATTTACCCCTGTGGTTCCTCCTCCACTAACATCTTCGGGGGCTATGATTTGACGGCTGGTAACCGCACTTCATACGGAAAATATATTACCTACCGAAATCTGCGAAAGCAGAGTGCCACACCCATAATGGGTAAAGGCGTGATGATATATTTATTTATTTTAACCAAATAACACAAATAACACTTTCTTGAGAATTCGTGCGATAATGAAACAACGTGTTTAGGTCGACACACTGAAATTAAATACATGTTGAATGACATAGGTTAGCAAAATTTATCACACTTGATGTTTCTTCCAGTAATAAATGGTATTCATGTATATTTTAGCTATATACCACAAAAAGTTATAAGATCTGCAGAGAAACTCGGTTTCTGTGATACCAAAATAATGGCAGAAATAGCCCAACGAGAGATTTGTGCACTTTCTCTCTCGCCGGGAGGGAAAGTGCTCAACGTGTTAAAATAATGTGAAAAATGAATAAAATAAAACAAACCATAACCATAACATAAATAATACAATTCAAATAATTTTTAAATACATAGTGACTACTATAAATATTGGAGTCGTGAAAAAAATAGTATATTCATCACAGGAGAAAACTGTATTTCTTTCCTCGTCGCATTGTAGCCCTCGCCTACGGCTTGTCTTTCAAATTTACTCTGCGGGGAAAAATCATACACTTCTCTCCCTTAATATATAATATACTATTAATACCATTTAAATAATTTTGTAAACAATAAAATAGAACATTTATGTGACTACAATTATTTACAATCCGTACTGTTTGAGATTCACAATCACATAACAGCACTGATGCCATAACATTTTTAAAAAAGCATTGCGGTTTAATGAGTAACAATTAAGACTTTTTAAAACTGCAGATAGTCTTCAATTTAGATAAAGTTCCATTAAAAAAGAAAAATGGTGAACGGGCACCAACATTCCATACAGGCAAACTTCAAATATAAATTCTAGAGAAATAATTTTATGTACGAATGAGTAATAATCCTATTGCAGAAAGTATAGAATCCCGTTTGCAGTCGTCGCTAAATTCATTTTGCATCCGGGACTTGACGACGGTTCTAACCTCAAATTTAATAACGGTGTATCGGATTGCGTCGATGCGGGAGAAATTTAATATTCCATCGGGAGTTGAGGACTTCGCAATATCCTGGACTCTTCAACACACGAGCTTAAAGCCAAGAAAATAAACTTACACACTGTGCAACATAAATAAGTACATTTAATTTTACCAGTGATAAAACTCGTAGAGAACTACAATATTTTTAATAACTGCTTTTCATTCATCTTCTGGTGATTCGTCAATTTATGGGATGAGTTTTATCACTGGTTAAATGTAATCCTGTTTGTCTTAAATATAAACATTGAGATTTTGACTATACCAGGATGGATTGATCGCGAATCAAGTACCACGTATAGATAGATTCCAAATATGAATAAGATTTTCTGCTAGAAATGTTTGGGGTGCTCGCGGGCAACATAATTGCAATTGGCATTTGATTTGGGCTCATAACTGGAGTAATAAGACATGGGATTTATGATTGTCGGATAAAGCGCATGTATGGAACATAAAATCTGCCATAATGCCTTTTGGAACACAAGACGAAATTGTTTCGGCCGTTAAGGTACGCGGGATATTTATACAGAGTACAATGGCTGGTGACTTTTATTATTCGAACGATTTACATTTTATCGTCTCCAGTGATGTGAACTATAACCTTCCGTCTGTTGTCTCAACGTTATTATGGAGTGCATTCCCGAACGGAGTCGACTTTTATACTTTTCGATTTATCCTATTATTTACTTGAATGTTTTCTCGCAAGAAGATGATTTGAATTGACGTAATGTTGATCATGAATTATTCAGCGCGGGAGGTTTGTAGTTGCAGGCAGGTATACTGTTACATACAACATAGTGAAATGCTAAAATATTAAATTTCATTTGTTGGAGTTCCTAACAAAATGTAATGTTTAGGTTGGGCATGCAACTCTTGCATTAGAACGAACGAACGGTGAAGTGGTATTACCTACTTCTTGTGTACATACTCGAGCGTGTTTGTCGGCAAAAATGAACCAAATGACATACGTTCATTAATCACGTGACCTGGGAGACACACGTCGCGATCTAGCGATAACACACGCACACACCCACACCACGCTGTCTTAATACTACCCCATATTTCAGGACCGAACCGACAACTTTTCCCCATGAACACTAAAACTTCAGACGCATCTTCAAAATACTACGTTTTCACCAATCTATGGACTTCTACATAGTTACCTCTTTAAAATTATAATAATAAAAATTTACTGTGGTTACCACATGACTTTCTTATACATATAAATATAATAAATACAGATATAAGTTACAACTAAAAATTGTATTGGAACAACTATCATTTCATACGCCGCGTGTTGAATAAATTCGACTAACCTGAGCTGCATATTAGCACAATATATGAATTGTTTGACGCGGTTGTTATGGTTACGTCTCTTTGTTTTAATTTTATTTATTTGAGTGTAACGTTTTTAACAGTTTCGTATTTGTATTTTTAGTATAATTTTCTTATAATAATAATAATAATCTTGTTATAAAAAGTATAGTCTACAACAGGTAATGGAATGGCTCGGACTACAAACTTTTTGCTCGTGTGGAATATGCTCCATTCCATTACTTGTCGTAGAATATACTATTTTCAACTCCTGTGTAAATATATCCCCATTATTTAAATTTTTTCGATGAATTATAATACCCACACACAAAAAAATTTTTACACTGTTCCAACACTAGGTAGTGTACCATCGAGTCCACACTATTTTTAGTGTTAAATTTAACACTATAAATAGTGCTTTCACATTTACTGGGTTGAATTAGTGTGAAAATCATTTTTTGTTAGAGTTAAATTTAACACTGAAATTTTTAACACGGACCGATTTTTTTCTGTGCATAAATTAAGACAGTGAAAGTTTACATATCTGTTTTGCACTCACTTTATGAACTTAGCATTAAAGACATACTGTGGCTTGATATTTGACAGGTTGACCAAATTAATAATCTTAATCCCCCCCTGCTGGAGGCCCAGATATCCAGCAAGGGTTGAATGATTGCAGAACACATTTGCATTGTGCTGTATCACATATATCCACCCTCAACACTCAGGTAACACTGAGGGGAAGATGAAAGACAGAGATCGACGCACGTAGAGAAGGAAACAGCGGTTCATCGAAACGTCTGGCGTCTTGTGATGTTTCAACGTCTTCAGTGCGTCGCGCGATACTACACCGGATCATTTAATTACGTGACTACAGACTGTAAGAGCCAAGACTTAGAGGTAGAGCCAGTCACCCTAATACGTACTTAGAAAGATGATTTATTTGGAGGTTCAGGATATGAAGTACAGGTGGAAGTGGACCTGGAAATACTATCAATTTATCTACACAATGGCTATGTCATTCTTTATTTTATTTATAACTATTTCGAGAAATACGAAGGAATCTAATTTCGGATATATTTGAATAAAACTCTGCTGGTTTAAATACAGACACGTTTTGTTTAGGTAAATATACATAATTGTTTTTAAAAATATTAATATAGTTTAATTATAAACACTTCTCTCGAATGTTCATGTTTCTTCATCCACACCCAACATTCAAAACCATACGTCAATGTATTAAAATACAATTATAAACACTCAATCGAGCATCTCTAGAAACATTTACGTTTCAAGCAAATGTACCCAGAGCACCCAATACCTTGCACCCAGCAGACACCCGCCTTTCAATCTTCCAGTCAATACGTCCATCCCTCGAAAACATACTACCCAAATAGAAATATTCATTCACTTGTTCCAGTCTCACACCATACACTTAAACACTACAATCAGTCACCAAATAATTGTTTTCAAACACCAACACTACATTTATCGCCAGTCATTAACAGATTTATATTTTGTATCGTTTACAAATTAATTAGATTATTTAGTACCATACATCAATATAGGTACTAGCACACCATTATAAATACTCAATCGAGCAGGTATTTCATGCAGATTAATATTTTGGAAATAGAATAAATGTTCGTATAGCATTTAAGTTCGTGCCGTTCATGCTGGATGTAGCAGTGTTTTAGTTTTTAATGGAAGTAATTTAATTAGGAGTGTTTGTGAATGAAGATTTAGTAATTACAATAAGAGGAAAAGAAATAAAGAAGTTAGTGCGAGAAGTAGAAAGTTGTCTGGCGAATGTTTTGCAATGTAAATATTTGAGTTAATTAGAGGGCCACAAATCATGAAGGCATCAGGAGAAGACAGCAGGAGCAGCAGGATGCGGGCGAGATGCGAAGTAAGTGCTGAAAAATGCCGAGCGATACTCGAGCAGACAGAAGGCTGCGCAAAGAGATTAAATTTCTCCTCGATTGTCAACCTTTTCCCTTTATTTTTTTGTCGTCGTTCATTTATCTCAAATATTAAAATGAATTTCCAACAGTGAAAAATTACGCAAGTTCGCATTATAAATTGTGCACGTAAAAAGCGTTGACAGATACAGCTAGACAGGCGCAGGCGGCCATGGCGACGGCGACGGCGTCGCGCTATTGTTTCGCGACGCTGCGCCACTTAGCGCCGGCGCTATTTGTACCGCGTGAGAAAATCGCGAGATAAACTAACGGCCGTGATATTTCAGTGGATTACCCGGTGAAAAAACGCGGCGGGAAAAAACCGCGCCTCGCAATAATCATAATTAAAGAGTGAATATTTCAAGGGGTGTGGTGCCCCTGTCGCCGGCCCCCAGCTCGCCGCCCATGCCCGCCGGGACGCACCGACACTTTAATTGAGTTATATATCATGCGCCGTGTCTCTTACACCAGCGGTACTCCAACAACCGCCACTATCTGCCTCCGCACTCGATGCAAAATTTTCGTTTGTAGAATGTTCGAATGAATACACTGGTATTTTTTGCCGGGAAGATTTATAGTTCTCGGGCGATCACACGCTACACTGAACTCACAAAAATCTGCTAAGATCGCCAAACTACCCCAACTGATAATCAGCAAAAAAACTCGCACAAAACTCTAATAATAAAAGAAGTTAATCGAAGGAGAAGTCAAGCAATGATTAATCGCTTCCAGCAGGATATTGTAATTAGACCAGTCATCGGTTGAGGACTGCTGCTGTATGCAAAACGAAGTTTCTGTTACATTCACCGAAAATTTGCGGCCGTGCATACCAAACCGGAAAGGTGCAACTGAAACGGAATTTATGTCTCTGTGTCGCCCAGACAACCAAAACGAAACAAAACAGAGACGAGATATATTAGCCGCCTGGTTTCATCTCTCTCCACTTCCTACCCCAATAATATCTCCTCTCTTTCTTCCGCGTCTTCAGGCCGCGGAATTTCTTCATTCATTTGTTTAATTACGACAAATACCGCGCGGTAACAAAAAACTGTCGACGGCGCGCAATCGCTATGTTGATTTAATAAACTCTACATTTTTACTTCGCCGTTTATCTTCTCTGTCTCTTTACCAGAGAGAGACGGAGACGGAGCGGAAGGAGTTTACCGTTTCACATATTGCTAAGTTGGGTGGCACCGCGGAGGAATACAAATTGTCTTATTAAACGGAAGCGATCCCCTCTTGATGGCTGATTGGAAATATGGTAACGGGACTAATGAAAATGAAAGCGACGGTATTCGATGCTTCGTGATTTATAATTGCAATTACAACTCGCCCATTGATCATTTATACTCTAAAGCAAATAATTTAATGTGGCCAAAACATAACCTCCCGCGCCCTAAATACATAATGAAAAATATTGTAACTAATACCATTTTACAACTTTAATTTTTTTTTATGAAGCTGGTAAGCGCATTAACTACTATTGGTCGTATGCTGCTTAATGTTTGTGAATTTATGTAATCAACATAAACAACCATGCTCTTCAGTGGGATTCGAACCCACAAACTCTGGACACATTTTTATTATTTACTGAAATATGCTCAATATACCTTATAGGTCTTGTAGTAGGCAAACAACCATTTTCGATTAATGAATTACTACCAAAATCTAATTAGTTTGCAATTACCTCATTCTATTCCTAATGAAATTTGAAAATGATGTTACCATTAGAATTTTAATTTCTAAACTATACAAAATTTAAAAAATAGTTATTTATGATATAAGTGTTAAAAGTGACATTTTATGAGTAAGTGGGGAACGAGGCGAAACCGAGTAAGACAACTCCATGAACGAACTAAATCACTTTTAACACGTACATCATACAAAATTTTATCTATGATCTTCCTAAAAAATGTGAAATGCTTTTTTGACAGGTAGGATTATATTTGTTGATTTATTGATACAAATCATTATCAACTTGTTAAAAGTAACAATAAATTCACTTTAAACACGTTGCTGTTACTTTTAACCTAGTATCAGAAAGTGATACATTTAACTTACAAAGCAACCATTAAAAGTCCACTTTTAACAACGGTCATAGATAAAAGTTATTTTACATCTCTTTGAATACAATGAAATTTACACTAACTTATTTATTTGGTGTGATGTACCCCTAATAGGTCTTCAAATTGACAGTTTTAGATTTATTTATTTAACTGAAAGAAATGAATTCTCAAATTCGCTACTATACTATTACAATCTTCTATGAAATTTCTACAAAATAGTAATATAACATTGAAATAAATAAAGCTAAATCTGTTTTCAGAAGTGTCATATGTATTTCAATTTGTTTAATTTTCCATGGCCGTGTTACAATTTTTGCAATAAATATTCATTTTTATTTGACTGATATATCATAAAATACTAATATTTAGGTAACCAAATGGGTCTTATATTGCAAGCAATTTTAACACTTTTGCTGTAAAGTGAGTAGGTGAAAAGATACAGCAATATAAAAAAGGAGCATTTTAATTTTATTCCCTGAATGTGTAGGAAGTAATATAAATATCCCAAAGTGTACTTATTTATATAAAATTGGAAAACAGGTAGAAATAAATTTAATTTTGGGTTTAGTATATTTAGCCTCTAGTAAACAATTGCGCAGAATTAAAATTGAATCTTCTGGAATACGCAGTTTGGGAATCGAATAAAAATTCTATATTCTTATGGAGCTCGCTAACGTGAGGAATATTTTTCTTTCGCGTGGAGATACCACGTGGTTGTATCAGTACTGTGCAGGGCAAAATAATTTATAGCTTACGAATTTCGTAAATAATATTCTATTGAAATGATATGTAGTGTTATATCTTGTATATATTTCTTTGCCGGGCCCAGAGAGAAAAAATAATATTTAAAATACGGGAATGTATCATATTCCGCGAGTTGGAATATTTATACGTACGTTTACTTGAAATATCGCCACCGTCAAACATCAATTCGTGTTGTCTCATTTTATTAAATAAAATATCACATCGTTATTCTGCTGCGGTACATGGTTCAAATCCCATCTGATTATTTCCTAATCCTCGTCATAAATTAAATATTGATTGCAACAAAATCGAAGTAGAACAGAACTGGGCGAAAAAAGAATCGGCTTTTTATAAATCGTTCACGTTGGTATGGACGTGTGTGGGTCTACCCGGTGATAAATCGTTCAGCTGCCCCTGATGCGCCGCTCATGACTCCCGCCACCTTGGGGCTGGGTTAATTATTCGAGAATGGCGTCGTTTACACCTTATTGTTTTTCAATCAATCAGGAAGAACTTGGATAATTGCTTGGGGCATTAGAAATGTTCACATTGGCGCCTCCACCAAATTTTTCAGCACAACTTTTACTTTAGTTTGAATATTTTTAGAGTGTTTTCATCTAGATAATAGTACGTCAACTAATGCTGCTAATAGTCATCAAAATATTAATTAAAATATATCTGAAGTGTTAAACACATAACCTGCAGCATGTAAAAATTTTAAACGGTACAAAATAAGGAAAAATGTTCAAAATAAAAGTGTAGACAATATTATTCTACTATTTTTATATATTTACTATAACTTAATTATTTACTGAGATATGCACAAAAACCTGATAGGTTTTCAAATAAACTACCACTTTTGAAACTTAAGCATACATTTTAAATACACACATACATAACATCACGGTATATCCCACTCAGTGTGGTAGCAGGAACCCAGAAACACAGTCAACCAACAATCAAACATTCCTATCGTGACACACCACTTCATATCACCATCCATTATACCTATCAACTTATTCCTCACACGTCCACACAATCGTCCACCCTCAATCTCACCCGCATATATTAATTTCACCATTCTTTCATTCGACATTCGCTCAAGATGTCCACTCCAACTCACTCCAACTTTCTTAACAACATTTTTCTCAATATCACATTCACCATACACAAATGTATTCCGGGCACGATTACGTCTCGTATACCCACACACTCCTCTCAAATATTTCTACAGCAGTTATACGTCTAAACGTTTTCATCCACACCCAACATTTAGAATCATGCATTAATGTAGGCACTAACATACCATTATAAACCCTCAATCAAGCATCTCTAGATACTTTTACGTTTCGAGCAAATGTACCCAAAGCACACTATACCTTGCACTCTACAGACACCAGCCTTTCAATCTCCCTGTCAATACGTCCATCCCTCGAAAACCTACTACCCAAATATTCAAATTCATTCCCTCGTTCCAGTTTGAAACGTTACAATCAGTCACCAAATCATTATTCTTAAATACCACACAGATGTGTTCGCTGGTATGGTTTTTCGCTAATCGATCACCCATCCAACTACTAACCGCGGACAGTGCTACTTAACTTGAGTTATCGAGTGAACCGGCTTCAACGCTATCTGCCATAGCTGTTGCCATAAAATGTATTTTAATACAATGTTTGTGTACCTGAACTTAAAGAGCATACTATAGTACTTCCAGAAAATATGTGTCCTGTTTGAATAGTAAACTGTAAGAAACATTAACAAGTATTGAGTAAAGTTGAAAATGTTGGGTGTGTCAATATGAAAATATCCGAAACGTGTGGTAATAAAACCCAGTCGGTAATGCATGTATGCATGCGTGCCACACTCGACACATTCAGGACCGTATTGGCAACAATTCCAGTCCTTTTAACGTCCGACACATCGAATAGCGAGCGATCCAAAAAGGAAATAAATAAAGTTTACAATGTGATGCAACGTTGCCCTGAATAGCGAACCGCGGACGCGAGAAAGAGCTTTAAAAGCTAGGGGTGTCCACCCTCGGACCATTCACGAGCTTTTTCTTCATTTTAAGGGTGAGATAATTATAATTATTACGATAAGTTTACCCCAACTTTTTATGCTGACAACTTGATGAATGCTGTAATTATACTATGCGGTGGAAAGTTTTTATTATTTTGGCGCTGACATACGCTACCCTTCGACCTTTGCACTGTCGCAGTACTCCTCCAAATATTTAATAAATAAATAAATATACAGGATACATCTTTATATCCACGACTCAGAATCTAATGAAGATATCGTTTTTAAATTACAAGGTGCAAGTTGATATTTGGTGCTCTTTGTACATTTGTTGGAAACCTGACTTTAACTAGAGATGATCGAGTATTTATAATGATGTGTTAGTGCCTACATTGATGTATGGTCCTAAATGTTCGGTGTGGAATTGCTGTGGATATATGAGAGGAGTATGAAGGTACATGAGACATGATCGTATCAGTGAAATTTAGTAATAGTGGAACAAGCACTACGTATTAGCGGTGTAAGTTCCAACCGAGAGAGAAAACGACCGTCAGGTATCTCTATCCTTGTCGTACAGTACGATCAAAAAGTTTGTACAGTAGCATTCATTATTTAAAGGAAAACTGAAATTCAATTGACAGAAAAAGTAATGGCATTGTTCTCATTGTTAAACTGTAGTATTTATTATAATGTGAAATAAACTACAATTTTACATTAAATGATTAAACAAATGTAAAAGTTTTAGGTTCGTGTTCATGAGTTCATGCTATCCCATTGATGCCCGGTTGCACCAACGTTAGTTAAATTTTAAACTTGGTTTAATTAAATAAAAGCAAATCGTAGTTATACGTTATATGGTGTAATTGACATTGATGTCAAAAATTAGATTCGCTTTTATTTATTTAAACCAAGTTTCAAATTTAACTAAGGTTGGTGCAACTGGGCATGAGTGGAATATAGTATGACGTATATATACAAAATATATAAAAGCTATGCCCAAAAACCTAAATGGCTTCAAATAAATTACAATTTCCGGTTGCTTATCGTACTCATCCATTAAAAACTCAACACATGTATGTGCAACAAGTAAAAATTAAGCCTTCCAAAGTAATAAGAAAATATTTAAATACGTATTTCAATAACTAAGTAATCATCATCAGTAGATGCAAGAGGGATAACGTCAAGATATCTAAACGTTAACTAGTAAATAAAGATTGTTTTTAATTTGTTTGTAATTTCTTGCTAATGAGTATCAGTGATTTGTGAGCAGCCGGTATATGGAGAGATATCTATTGCCATGGCAACGACTTACAATAAAACCGCGTGGCCGGTGGCGGCCGTCAATAAAACGCCATGTTTTTATTTTGCCATTCGCTGTTCGTTTGTCATCCTCTTATTTCCATTCGCATTGGGCCTCACGCACATAAACCAGCGAAACAGATTCGAATCGACGAACACAGCCGATCCGATGCCCCTCAAGTGATTTATTTTTTAATTTTTTTCATTTACATTTAGAACTGTTCCCGGTATAGGCCAAATGCTTGAACGATATTTAATTTTGAAGGTTGATGTAAATGTTTTTTTGATGTCCGCAGTAATGAATTTTTTGGGGGTTTCATGCGTAAAAGTAATTAAAAGATGGTTTGCTTGTCATAAGCTAAAGATTTATGATAGGATTCTGAAAGTTTTTAATTACCCGGCCGCATAAACGCAGGTGTTGCGATCGTCACATGAACTCCTGCTCCCTTTAGATCGTACGAGGATTTTCAAATATTCTAACACAACATGGAACACCCATAATTATTTAACTGTTATATTATTTAGGAAGAATATGTGGGTTAGTGTCCAAAATACATTGGTGTACGTTTAGTGTGAGATTTAGTAACCATTATAATATTTTATTCATTAGAAAACATGTTTAAAGTATATTGATATGTTCATATGACAATGGAATCTTTGGTTGCATTTTTTCTGGAACTGTACTACATATAACTGATATCCAGGGTTAATACCTACATTACTACCACATTTTAACTGAAACTTACGGTACTTTTGTCTTCTATAATGATTATATTACATATTTAAGTATTACACTAACAAGGAGAAATAAAAGAAAAGATTATGGCAACCAAAAATTACTAAAAACAAGATTTAAAGTAAGAATTTTTAAAAAAATAATGAGACCATTAATAATGTATGTTACTGAGACTATGACAATGACAAAAAATCTGTTGTGGACACCACAATACCTCCCGGAATAGAATTATTATCAAACAATGCAGGAACATGGACCACCACTATCAAGAAACACTCATCCCTTCTAAAAATTATCACATATGTCAAAAAATTACATTGTTTTGCTTTTTTTTTTTTCAAAAAACACAGGTAGGCAGATTTAAACGAAAATATCAAAATATAATTTTTCTTTAGCGTGTTATAATTCGTAAATGGTAACATTAAGAGGAAAACGTTTCAAACAATAAATGTAGATAATATTTGAAACATTATTCTAATAACAAAATTTTTATTAAACCATAATTTACTGAGATATTTCAAAATAACTTAATAGGGCTTTAAATAAATTTCCACTGTCGGTTATTGGATTATCACCAAAAACTAATCAGTTCTTCTAAACGAGATACAATTGATATATAGAAAATATCAAAATTTTCACTTTAGTAGTTTTTGAGAAACCGTAACTTCAGCGATTCACACAGACTGATAGACAGGCAGACAAACAGGCAGACATATAGACAGACACACACAGATATCATCACAAAACTATGAAAATCGTATTCTAGGGATCCTAAACGTACTCATATACTAACTCTACCGAATTTTTATCATGATTCCAATACCTTCCTTACAAAATGAGACGGGACGTAAAATGATGAATGAGATTTAAGAATAACTGAACTATAAATAATAAGAACAATATTAGACCAATTAAGATATTAGAAAACGACTGCAAAATAAGAATGAACTATGAAATAGAACAAGAGTTGGAAGGAGAATACATAGTGAAAAAAATCAAGCAATAGAGACTTAGAAGGTTTGGGTATATATGGAGAGCAAAAGAAAACGATGGACTTAAATCAGTAGAATAGTGATCTGGACGAAGAAGAAGACAAGGCACACCCAGATCAACACAACTAAAGGAAGTAGTAGATTAAAAAGCTACAGGACTTTATAACTACAAGGATTTAAAGGAAAAGGTACTGAGATTGATCCAGTCCAACAAAAGGATTTAGAGAACTTCATAAGAGTTGATTAAATTATAATTCTTTAGCATGGTGTAGGAGTTCAGCAAATAATGTGTTATTGTGTGATGTAGAGGGGGTGAGGAGAGTGGTGCTTCATGATGAGAAATTGGAGCAAGTGTACATCGTGAAAGCTGAAAGGGAAGGAATGAAAAAGTGGTATTTGGCAACAATGTAATCTATTTCTCTAATGGTGCACTTTGACCGTGCAGGGGAATTTAATTTATTTCCCGTCAATTAACAAAAACTAGCTCGGCACGCAAATTCTGACGCTGCTAATTAATTTTACACCTCCACGAAATTAAAAATCCTGAAATTAAATTCCCGTTTAGCTGAGAACCGCCAAAAACCATAAGCGGCATTAATCCGAGCTATCGCTCCAATTTATCAGCGAAATTGTAGCAGGGTGATGGATTCGCGCCAGTAAATCCCGCCGAATCAAACGGCAAATTTGTCATCGCGGTCGCGCAAACAGCGCCGTTAAAGCGATCACCAGCACCGCAGAGAGTTGCCGCCAATCCGATAACCCAGCTTCGAATCCCAACTGCTCTTTGCGGCTGGCACGCCCCCATTTGCATGCCGATTCAATTACGGATTAATTTACTTGTTGTGCTACTATTTTATTTGCGAAATCCACAAATTACAACTTCAACTTCTAAGGCATCATTCTTTTAAATACCTAATTGGTTTGACTAACTGCTAACTATCTACTCTAATATCGCGACCGTTAGAAGCCAGTCAGTACAAATTTGAAAGGACCTCTGGTGAAATCATTGTAAGACTATTCATACATATATTAGTTGTAGTTGATTGTTTTAGAAAATTCTCTCTATTTGTTTTCCTCTTTGGAGAGATAATGAGAAAAACATTGATAATTCAATAACCGAAAGTGGTAGTTTACTTGAAGCCCTATCAAGTTATTTTAAAATATCTCAGTAAATTATAGCTAAATGACAATTTTTGTTATTAGAATAATATTTTAAATGTTATTATCTACAATTGTTGCTTAACCATTTTTCTTTTACTGTATCCATTTAAGAATTAGAACAAGTTGACATTTTCTGTTAAATCTAATAACCTGTGCTTTTTTTGAAGGGATAAGCGTTTCTTGTTAGTGGTGGTCCGTGTTCCTGCATTGTTTCATAAGAAATCTATGGCGGGAGGTATTATGGTGCCCACAACAAACAATAGACTTTTAATAATTGGAGTCCCGTTTAGAGTCATAACGGATAATGGTGTTCAGTATCGCTTCCGAGAATATCACAGACGCAGTACACGTATTTTATTGCTGCTAATTGTTTATTGTATGTAAGCTAATAATTCCTTTTCTACCTTCCACTTTTTAATCATACAATGCCCGAAATTTCGAGTTATATTGTCGTTCGTCAGTTCGTCACAGAACACAATCACCTACTACTACAGTTGTTATTTAGTACTATTTAAAATAATTGAAATAATAAAATTGGAGCGTTATTTTTATGTAAGAACGAAGGCCCTGCTTAATCCATGGATTCCAGGCGACTAAATTGGTTCAATCCACATTACTTTCATCTCTTTCTAATCCCCCTGTCCCGTCTTTATCTTACTCGCCCACATGCACAATATATTCTGTCTGTATTCAGACAAAGTAACAATTTTAAATACAAGCACACAAGACTCAACATCGGAACAAACAAACAAACAAACGAAATCGCAGACAAGAGAACGCTACCGCATGTTCACCCCCACCTCACCCCCTACTGTTCCTCTCACAGATTTCTCATAGATTACTCCAAACTTTGCATCGGAGATAATACAGTGGTAAGATAATTAAATTTTGCCAGACATGAACAGGCAAACTGTAATAAAGCGTGTATCACACACACACACACACACACACACACACACACACACACACACACACACACACACACACACACACACACACACACACACACACACACACACACACACACACACACACACACACATATATATATAGGGAGAGATGCACCCAGTGATGTACTTACACCGGGGATTCTAACAAACCACTGAAATATAGTAAAACTGGAACGCACACTTGCAGTCTTTTACGAAAGAGAAAAACGAGCTTGAACAACAAAGAAAGATAGTCCTCACCTAGGTATCTCTCCCGGCTAGCATTTTCAAGACCAGTGAGCGTTCCAGTATTATTATATTTCAGTGCAACAAACACATTCATTTGCTTTACAACCTATAGATACGGCGCGTACCTACAGGGTGTTTACTAAGTTATGAAGCTAACTTCGCGGCAAGAATTTCGATAAGGTATATCGAGAAGTTATAGGAGAATTATTTTAAAAGTTTGCCAATCGGTGGAGCGAACAAATAAATTTACATTTTTAAATGTAGTATATGAGCTAATTAACCGGATTGAAACATAAAGAATTAACGGTTATTTAAAGTATTTTTCATACAAGTTTCTCAAAATTGTGTCTATCAGCAGTTTGAATTGTTAATATTTTACATGATGTGATGTATTTCTGGTACCTTAAAACCTAATATTTCGATGAGCATTTAGTATCTCATGCATGTAGTATTCTAAATGGAAATTACTTATTGTTGAAATAATATTCCTGTTCAAGTTGACTGTACTGAGTTGTCATACAAAAGGAGGCCTATGTCATCTTGCAGAAATAATTCAAATAATTAAATTTCAATATGAAAAATATGACTTGATTAAAAATACCGCAGAATAGCGATCGGAGAGTTTCGTCTCCAACAATGCGAGAAACGCGGGCCGCTGGGCCGCCCCAATTCTTTAATTAAATCCCGCACTTTATGGCAATTGTTCAGAAGGCGCTCAGGCGCGCTTCAGTATTGGCAAAGTTCAAGAGATTAAAGATCGCGAGATAGAAATGTAAAAACTCCCGGAACACGCGACACGTGTGAGATGATGGCACGAAGCTGTACAAGACACTTTCTAAATCCCGAACTATTGCAAAATTAATTTAGTAATAGGAATAAGACATATAACAATGTACGTTGAAGAGACTATGACAATGACAAGAACCAATATAGAATAAAACTGGACTATGAAATTGAACAAGAGTTGCAAGGAGAAGATGTAGTGAAAATGTTCAAGCAACAGAGGATCAGATAAATTGGACTTACATATATGAAAAACAGATTAAAAGAATATAATTAAATCAGTAGTAGTATGGAAACCAGGAGGAAGAAGACGAGAATATGTAAGCATTATGCTTATAAGTCAGGAAGAAATAAAAGAAAAGATAATGACAACAAAAAATTACTGAAAATGGGATTTTATCTGAAGATGTAAAAATGAGAGTTTACGGAACTATCTCAATTACAAAAAAAAGACGAAGAAGATTTAAAAATAATGGAACGCAAAACATTAAGAACAATATTAGAACCAATAGAGATATCAGAAAACGAATACAGAATAAGAATGAACTATGAAATAGAACAAGAGTTGGAAAGAGAAGAGTCAGATAACTCGGACATTTATGTAGAAGAAAATGATGCACATATATCATTAGCAGAATTGAGGAGATCTAAGAGGAGACAGACCCAGATAAATATGGCTAAATGAAGTAGAAGATTTAAACAGACTTTACAGATTCCAAGATATTTATTAAAAGTCATAAATGTCACTACAATAGCTCGATTTAGATGCGGCAATGAGGAAAGAAGTAACATGTACTGGTTGTCAGCAGAAGAAAAGAGATGTAGATTATGCGGCAGAGAAGAGGAATCTTTGGAACATTTAAGACTTTATTGTAGAGAGACGGAAAGAGAAAGAAGAGATGAAATTTACTTACTAAATGACCTAGGAACAGGAAAAGACTGGATGGAAAAATTTTAGAAAGAAGAAAACGTTTAATATAGTTTGTTTTTTTTTAGTTAACTTATATAATGTAATCACCATAGAAATAAGATGTAAAAATTTGTATAGATTCTAGGCCGAAAGGCATGAATAAATAAATTAACTAACTAACTAAGTAGAAGATTTAAAAGCAGCAGGAATTAAAAATTGACAAAATATAAAAAAAAGAAAGATGTAGAGGAACCAAAGTACATGGATTTAAGAGAAAAGAAACAGAGATTGATTTATTCCAAGATAAGAAAGAAGAAGACGAAGCACACCCAGATTAATATGACTAAAAGATGTGGAAGAAAATTTAAAAGTAGCAGGAATTTAAAACTTGTACAATGAAGTAAAACAGCAAGATTCAGATGGCTCGGACATATATGGAGAGCAGAAGAAAACGATACACTTAAATCAGTAGTAGAATGGAGATCTGCAGAAAGAAGAAGACGAGTCAGACCCAGATCCATATGACTAAAGGAAGTAGAAGATTTAAAAGCAGCAAGAAAAAAAACTGTCAAAGTATAATAAGAGATAGACAGATGTGGAGAAACCTCAGTACACGGATTTAAGGGAAAATAAACAGAGATTGATACGTTCCAAGATAAGAAAGAAGAAAACGAAGAACACTCAGATTAACATTACTAAAAGAAGTGGAAGAAAATTTAAAAGTAGCAGGAATTAAAAACTTGTAAAATGAAGTAAAATAACTACAACGATTTAAAGGAAAAGAAAGGAAGATTGATCCACTCGAACCAAATCATCAAGAGAGCTTTATGGGTATAAAGTCACTATATATATATATAATGGGCAATATTTGATTAATCGGCCGAATTGGGGCGTGTGGGAAAGGAAGCAGCCATTAGCGTGAAGTGAGCCATGAAACAGTCCAACAACGGCCATGCTACACCTCCGTCTTGAATTCGAATTCGAAATCGTATTCGAATTCTCAGTCCCGCATACAAATTCCGGTGTGCGATTGTCCGGGGGCTCCGGGCGACACTTGCGGCGGTCACGTTCCTCCCGGAGCGACTCCGGGCACGCCTGGAGTGCTCTAGTCAGGTAAACACGCGGCAAATCAGCGCACTGTGACAAAACACTCTGCTGCTTATTATTTCATCATGAATGTAATTAGCCACATTCAGATGTAAACAAGCTGTTGCTTAGATACACCGAGGATTTGCATTCATTTCACTTTTGAACGCAGCTTTCAAAACCTGCTGCTTGAATACTAGCTAATGGGGTTAGCTCTGCTAAGACATTGGTGATATCATTTATTACTGGCATATTCACAAATATCTTACTAAACAATAACACAATCTAATGCCTGTTTTACACGCCGCAATTTATTGGTCAATTTTCCTTAGCAATTTATTTGTGTGTTCTACGACTCTGAATCAATTTTATCTTCACCAAAAATTGATCAATGCATATTAACATAGTAGAACATTTTTCGACATTTATATAGGATTTTAGTCATTGCCAAACGCTCAAATTTGTTTATGTTTTGGTTAGTTTGATGTGTGTAAAACGAACGATAATATTTTAGTTTTTGCCAATTTATTGACAAAAGAATTTGAGCAAATTATTGACCAATAAAATGCGTCGTATAAAACAACCATAACTAGAAATTAAATTTTGTTTGGGCCGATTTTGTTTAGAGTAGTAAATAATCAAAAATTTATCTTTATTTATCTTAGAAACATCATTTTCCGCACACTGTTGGCAGTCAGAAACTTTCAATTCGTACACTTGTGGGGTAAAATATACTAAAAATCTAATATGGCCAACAAATATCCTCTCGCATAAAAAATATTTGAACGGTAATGTATAGAGACAAAGTTCCAAATAAATATTGTAGCTATATGTTTTTCAATATAACAACATTCACTCTAACTTGATAGGTAGGCCTTCAAGTAAAGTATCATTAAAAAGTAGTGCTTCAGGATATTGTAATTATTCTATTAATTATTTTTCACTTTTTACAAACAAAACAATGCATCAGAATGATAATGAAGCAAGTAATTATCCACCTATTCCTGTTGAAAAATAGGACGATCCGACTGCGGGGTATTATAAATAGGACACATATCACAAGTAGTATTTGCTTCAACCTTCAGGATGTTGTAACAGTTCTACAAATTATTTTTCACCTTTTACAAACAAAACAATGCATCAGAATGTTAATGAAACATGTAATTATCCCCCTATTCATGCTGAAAAACAGGACGATTCGACTGCGGGGTATTATAAATAGCACACATATCACAGATACAATTCTCATGACGGTTCCACTGATAACAGCGCCATCATTCGTCAGGCAGCGCGTGAACTAGAACAAGTGCAACTATCGGTATCAGCACACGCTATTACCTCGCACGCGTGATAACACATCGCTATCCACGTGTCATCACACGTGCCAAGCAAAAATTATTCCGCGCTGATTTATATTCCCCGAGGGCGGGATGTGAACAAACCAGAGATTGCCAATTTTAAACCGCGGCCTGATTGTTATCGGCCAATCAACAGCGGTAAAGGCAATCGTGTGCCCATCATGGGAATTTATGAGGCAGGGCGAGTACAAGAAACTTTAACTCTTTCCGGTAGTACAAGCACAATCCACATATTGTGAAATTATATGAGATTATAACATAGGGCATATAGAAAAATATTATATATTAATGTGTACACAAACATTTCTATCAAGATACACTCATGTTCATGAAATCAAGGCAAGACCAAGACAAGATATATTTTCCATTTCCCAAGACAAGACAAGAAAGTATCATCAAGGATCAAGATTTATTGTTAAGTAATCTTGATATCTTGATAATAAATTTTTGCATTCCCCATTTATGATTAAAATATAAAAATTTGATTCATCTTTAATCTCACCTGCATATATTATTTTAGCCAACCTTTCATTCGGCATTCGCTCAATATATTCAAACCACCTCAACTGACTCACTCCCACTTTCTTCACAACATTTTTCTCAATCTTATACTCAACATACATCAATGTATTCCGGATACGATCACATCTCGTATACCCACACACTCCTTTCAAATATTTCATTTCTACAGCAGTCATACGTCGCTCATGCTTCTTCATCCACACCTAACATTTAGAATCATACTTCAATGTAGGTACTGACACACCATTATAAACACCCAACGAGTATCTCTAGATATATTCACGTTTCGAGCAAATGTACCCATAGCACCCTACACCTTGCATATACCCGCCTTTCAATATCCCGGTCAATACGTACATCCCTTTGAAAACATACTACCCAAATATACAAATTCATTTACTTGTTCCAGTCTTATACTATTCACTGAAACATTTTCTCATATTCAAAACAAGGTATCGAACAGCTCTAGTATGATCTTTTCGCACGCTCTTGAGGGTAGAATACCTCGGTATATAAATAACTAATATAGTTTCATAATTATGTACTTTATAACAGTAAAACAAGTATCTATTTCAAATAAAAATAAAATGTTTGAATAGTCTGTGAAGTTTGTTAGGATTCACATTATTTTAATGTAATTAATATCAATGAAATTCGCAGAACGCAGCGCGCGCTGCAAAGAACTTTTTATGATAATCCTGCAGGGCAAACAGAATGTATCACGAGCTACCTTTGTTCAGCAATGAGAAAAAATTTAAAACTGCCCGGCAGACAGTTTGAGCTCATCCGAGCAAATTAAGCAAAAAGCAATAATAAAAGCGCTATAAAAGCAAATTCACAGCAGACTAAGAGAACTTAGACTCACCAGGTTTCAATGTTTCGGGTGGTATAAGGCAGTAAATTTCCACATAATTCAAATATTTGCGCGCAGTACCATTTGTCCGGTCACAAAGAAGCATTCCTGTACTGGGGATTTTTTCCTTTTCGTTATTCGGTTGGCCAGCGTGGATATTAATTATTTGAGGGGCGGCCACACGGGCATAAATTCCCGGCGCGCTGTCCACCTCGTATTGCTATTTATTTTGTGACCCTTTACACGCCTTTTTCCCTTTTTCTTTCCAAATTTTTTACGCGCAATTAAAAAAAGTTTCGTTGATGTTGAGGACGACAAGAATTTCTATTTGCCCCAGAGTTTTTCACTTTCCCTGGCCTAACAAGAACTACAGTTATCCACAGTAATTTTAATCACTACTAGTAACAAGCCGTGTGGTTTAAAACACGCTCCAAACTTGCAGAAAATACACGCTGGGATAATGTTTTATTTCCACGAAAGAAAACTATAAACGCATTTGCGGATATTGAATATGTAAAACTGATTTTCCTGGCCTGAATCTCATTCCGTAATAAAATTTCAGCAGCTGCCATGAAATTCTCTGCTTAGCTGACTGAATGTTATTCTGAAATATGGAAATTCTACCCATATATTTTTCATACTTTAAACGCATACCCATCACTACGTACCTGCTACACGAATTATTATGTTCCTCGACTTTATGAAACTCTAAATCAATTCAAAACTATACGAGCCCAGAATCGTATCATTTGGCGCAGTTAAAATCATTCAAAGGAAAACTGTTTAATTCACCATATTTATTTCTTATATTCTATCATTTTTACCTCCCGAATATACATACATGTAAAGGAGGTATTATGTTTATGTTATGAATTAATTAGATTTTGGGAACAATTCATCAACAGTAAGTGGTAGATTATTTGAAGGCCTATCAGGGTTATTAGGCATATCTTGGTAAAAAAATGAGTAAAAGTAAATGTTATTGGAATCAAAAAGATGTAGATTTTTCATGTTGTCAACAGATTTGAATACAGTGTTCGCGGTACCAGCCAATACCTTTGGGCCAAATGAAATCTTTATGTTAGTGATTTTTTATAATTTGTTATAATTTCAGTTGTTATTTTCCCTTAAATTGAGTACAAATTCCCCGTTGTTAGATCAAAACAATTTATTAAAAATTATTTTAAAAGTCTTAATTGGGCCAAATGATATGATTCTGGGCTCGTACTGTTTCTCTTAAAATTGTATTCTCTGATACAAATAAGTTTAAATTTAAATTGAATTATAATGTATGGAGCTGAAATTTTGGGTTGTAGAGAACAAGACGAAATAGGAAGAATCCAATCAAAATATATTATCAACAATCATATGGAAGACGTTTCCATTGGATACTTGGTTTTGTATTAGAGGAAGAAACAAAGAAGGACAAAATTGAAACGTCTCATATATGATTGTTTGGTAAAAGTATGTAGAAAAGAACAAAGAAAAGCAATAAAAGAACCAATGGGAATTAGAAACAACAAAATAGTATTAACGATGGATATAGAAAGCCCAAGAAATCTATGGTAGACGAGATTATTAGGAGAGATCTACTCAGTTAAGAAGAGAAAAGATATATAAATCAACATATAATCTTGGATATAAATACCTAATGACTACAAGCAGACCACGATATATAACAAAAGAATATAAATATTTAAAACAAAAATTGCAAGAGTTAGAATAGACAACAAAGAATTTATAAAACAAATAGGGGAAATAAAAAAATCCAATCAAAATATATTAGATGGATACTTGAATTAGATGTATTGGAGGAAGACACAGAACGATAGAAAATGAAGACAGAAGCAAGAAGAGAGAAATAAAGTATGAAATAAAAGATGACACCATGGAAAATTCTTGCAATATCATGGACCTAAGAAATGACAAATCTACACAACAGATACTGCACGGCGAAAACCCAGACATGTTGGATGAAGAGAGTGCATCGAAATAGATTAAATATTTGTACATAGCAATTTTACCGAAAGGTAACAAATAAATATTCACTACTACAATTTAAATTGTGGAATGATATTTGAAGAAAAAGAAGAGGAAAATATGCAGTGTGTCGCCGTGCATCATGTTTGAAGTTATTAAAATATTTTTAGAATCACGTGGGGAACGTACACATAATATTTCATATTATGCTGATGTGACGTTTCAATTTAAATCCAAGAACAAAAGAAAGAAGAAAAATGCGAAAATCTAAAATCGGTATAAAGCAGGCGTGGTGCTTAGGGTGTTCTTTCAATCTCCTCAGCAGAGAAATAAAATAAAATCTTAAAAGGGTCATAAAATAATCATTGTTCTAAATGTCTCTTTCCGCTTCAAATAAACCGAATTCATGGACATTGTTTGAAACATTGATTAAAGCGCAACTAGCAAAGATAAACATACAAGTCGCCCCGGCCTCTTAAATATTAAACTCGCTTCCGATTCGGCATCTAGTTGCTGATGGAATAAAAAACGAAGCGCGGCGAGACAACCGGCTAACGCGCTGATAGATAAGGATTTCCGCGTTCATCACGGTATACAGGCGCAGTCCGAGTCGCCCGTTTAGATAAATCCTACTTACTTTATTTCGTTCGGTAATATATTCATTATTCCCCGGCCCAAGTACCGCTGCGTCTTTAAATCTTTGATGTATTTTAATAATCTAGAATCTAGACTGATATCAGTTTCGTGTAAACATATCACGTAAAGTAATTGAACTTTATGAAGCTGCCACGTCTGTATATGAGTACAACAAACTTTTATGAGAAACTCGAATGTAGCAATATAAAATTGATTATGTATTTAAACTCAGACATTTTCTGCATTTATAAAACTAGATGGTAATAATGTGTTTTTTAAGATTTTTTTATTTCTGCACTTACTGTAACATATAACTTTTGCAAGAACCGAGAGTTTCAGCTGAAAAGCAACATTTACTTTTCTGTCATTAATGTAGTATGTCGAATCCCAGCTATATAAATTTATAAATATTTTGGAATTGAGTACTGCAAAAATATGGAAAATAAATTTTAAACAAGTGAGGTAAATGGGGTCAATAGCTCTTTGGTAACGCATTGGTCTGCGGATCATAATATCCTCGGTTCGAGCTTCACAGCCGACAAATTTTCAACTGTAATTACAAAAGAGCTTTTTGTTTTGCCGGATAAATTTCTTTTTGTCACAAAACCTTGTTACCTATCTAGCAATTTAACAAGAAAACTGTTTTAATAAAATCACGACACAGTAGGCAAGATCGAAATGTGTCAATGACAGACTCATAAGAGGAGCTACAAAAATCTATCAGTAAAAGAATACAATGAATCAGAATGAATGCTACGAGTTGAACAAGATTTGTTGTTTATATAGTTAAAGTTTTTCTTTATTTATTTTATTCATTTGATTTCCTGGTGAAGAATTACGTACAGTAATTCGAAACCTTGTATTTTAAATAAAATATTTTTACAGACCTTAATCCAAAAGTCTTATAATGATACTATAAATTCTGAAAGTTTCTTCAACTTATTGAACCAGCTATAGACATTACCGTACTGTTCCAGATAAAATGCAACATAGGTTGTGAACGTTCAATGCACTTGTCATCATACATTTCTCAGACTATAATAATAATTATACCTAGTATTCGATTTTTTCTTCATTAGTAAACATCTTCAAATTATGATGACAAGATCATTTAACATTTACAACCAGTGTTGCATTTTATCTGGTAGAGTACAGTGATATATAAACTAATAGTAATACATTATTGACATAAATGTTAATAAGGTTAAGTACTGTTGTCCTTTGACTGTAAAAAAACACCAAACTAATTTTTGTGTTTCCTAATTTGCCGTGAAAACAAAACATTGGCTTTTGATTAATTAAGTCTGGAGTATTTTCCAAGCCAGTCGATACTTCATTTTCATAAATATTAATGTTGTATCTTAGCTGAAACTACTGTGTTACAGTTACCAACCGTCAAAGTACAGCCCCGAAAGATATTGGTGAACGAAGTTTTTAATGCAAACATAAAGTCAAACAATAGGTAGCTAATTATCTAAAAATACAAGGCAAAATGTATTTCTGTGTCTGATGGTAGGAAGAATTATAGGTTCCCGAGAATTGAGGCAGTAAAATGGTGTGTTAGTGCCTGATCCTGTATAGAATAACTTGGTGTTTGGTAAGAGTAGAGTGAAGTTAAGAAAGGATGTTGAAAGATTCCGCAGGCGTTGGTAGAAGATTGATTGGTGGTTGAAAGTGTTTAATGTGTGTGTTGAACACCCTGTATGCGTGCGTTGTTGTGTAGACGTGCCGCGATGCGATCTCGGGACGATTTTAACCTATTAACCTCGGAAGAAGTGAAAAGAAACGCCTTTCATTCCCAGTATCAGTTAATAGAGTGTTTACTGTTACGCTGGCAAACGACTCTCGGGCGCGTATCTCGTTTAACCGGGCGGAGGGGCAGCGTGCCCCGCGACCCACCCAGTGTCGCCGGCCCTGCGCCTCGGCCCTGATTGGAAATCAATGGCGCGTGTCCGCGAAGTAGGCGCCGACGACGTCGCTGTCGCTGCGCCATTGTTTCAGCGCGTCGCGGTGCCAGGCGCGACGCACAGCTATCTTGATTCTAGACAAACAATTAACTCGCGCCCTTTCACCCACCGGAGAGCGATGACGGCCAATCACCATCTCAAGACCTACTAGTTTTCATAAGCCCAATAGTTTCTCTTTGTTCTACTAAATTACTAAATTACCTTCCTAATTAACTATCTACTTATCTTCAGAACTAAATCACTTAATAAATAGTCAGTAGCCTAGCACGCAAGAGGGCGACGGTTCAAATCTCACTGAAGAGCATGGTCGTTTCCAAGATATGGCTAATCAAATATTTTCAGCTGGAGTTTTTCTATTATTTTCTATAACACTGTTTTGGAAACTTTGCATTCCACTACTAAAAATTGTTATGGAATCACTAACATTCCATACGCGGCGTAGGGAATATTTTCGACGAATCAGAACCGCTTATTAGCGCGACATATGAAGTATCTTGATTCAGTTACTATGGTTACTTCTGTTTGTTTTAATTTGATTTATTTGAGTTTGACGTTTTCAACAGTTTTATATTTGTTTCTATCCCACACTAGCAAACCGTAGCCCTCGCCTTCGGCTCGGGCTACAAACTTTTTGCTCGCGTGGAATATGTGCCATTCCATTACTTGTTGTAGAATATACTATTTCAGCGCTGCACCACAAAATATTTTGAACTCTCTTATGTTTTGCAAGTTACTATAAGCCAAGGCGCGTATAACGCTGTTCACGAAATTTCAATATCTTTTACAGTTTTGGAGATATGGCTCAACAAAGATTTCAGCAGGAATGAAAAGAAAAATTGCTATACGTGACCTAAAATTGTTTTTCTCGATTACATTTTATAGATTAAATTTAAGCTGTTGAATAAAAAAATATCATTTTTAAATACGAGTATATAATTTGTACCATGTTAGGCCTTTTAAATTTTAGACAAATTTTAATATATTTATATATTATTAAATTATCCATTTCAATAACATAAACATTGCAAAAACATCTATAAATAAACTGTTGTGGGCCCTACAATACCTCTTAAACGCAATCAAGAAACGCTCATCCCTTTAAAAAATTTATTCAAATTATCACACATGTCAATAAATGACATTTTTCAAACGTTGTTTTGTTGTTTCTGAGCAGCAATTTTTATCATGATTCCTATACAGGTATGTAGCGAGAGATAAAAACTAAAGAGATAATCGCCAGGAACAATCTCTAGAGCTTTCTTCTCACTATAACAATGAAATGTCAAAAATAGTCACCAGTGTATAAATTTCATAATTGGAACGATGATTTGAACGCGATATTTTCCGTTTATTGGACGGCTAAATTACCCCACACTTTACGTGGGATGAAGTGCTGGTCCTAAATAAAATTTATGTAACATTTTGAGAATAAATTTAAACCCACTTCGGGTACAAAATTTATTTACTTATTAGACCACACAACAGGATATTATCCAGCCATTAAAGCAGCTCGTTCATTTATTAAGTCAGCCAGGGTACACATTTTGGTGGAGGCGCGTTTTTATTATTATTATAGACAAAAACATACACTAATAAGTATATATCAACCATAAAAGTACACAACAGAAGAGATATATTGTCAATTTATTGTTGTGTGTATTACGACTCGGCGTCAATTTTTTCTTCACCAATAAAATGGTCAATTTATTGATGCATTAATATGTTCTATTTATCCAACATTTTTTAGGGAATTCTACAGGATTTTAGTCATTGCCAATCAGTAAAATATTTTTATGCCTAGGTTAGTTGTCATTTATGTGCATGTATCTTGAACCAAAAATATTAGTGGCATTGAAGACAGCTGATATCATGTTGGTATTACTGAAATTGTCGTAATAATTGACGGAAAACTTCACATGCCTAAAACGAACGATACTATTTTTGTTCTTGACAATTTATTGATAAGAAAACTTCACCAATTTATTGATCAATAAAACAAGCATTAAGATGTAAATTTTGTAAAAAAAAATGTACTTTTATTTATGACAAAAAAGGTTATTTTATTTTTTTTCAAGAAGTGTTGATCAGCAGATTTAAAAGAATATTTTAAAATTCAATATTTTTTAACGTATTATAATTCCTAAATAGTTCTAATAAAGGAATATTCAATATTTCATTTTAGTCAGAGAGGACTTCAAGTAAACTACTACCTTCGGTTATTGGATTATCACCAAAAACTAATTAGATTTTTCTAAATTGATACAAATGTAAAATACAAAATATAATAGTGTATTAAACAAGAGTTACAATAACCTTTTTTGTATTACGAGTATTACAATTAGGTAATGTAACACGTGTTTTTTCATATTTTACGTTCATAAAGTCAACTAAAATAAAAATAAATGAATAGCTTTCTCTTCAGTATTAATAATACAAAATGCTTAACAGTTTGACTATTTGTGTTGTTAAGTCACTAAAAAATAAATTGTAATAATTTTACGTGAGCAATGGCAGCTACAAGTTTGATAGACTGACAATTTTACAAATAATACATTCCCCAAAAACAGTTGTACAAAATTAAATTTTGTAATATTGTTTTTGAGAAAAACAGTATCACAAAATTTACTTTGTGTACGTGAAATAAAAAAAAATTATTACAGCAGTTTTTTATAAACCATTACTACAGAGATCCACACACAATCCATTGAAAACTCTACCGAATATTTAGTATCATTCGTATACCTCCCTTATAAGATGTGGCGGGAGGTATGTAATGTAACAAAATAATAGAATATGACTGTTATTTTATCCAGTAGCTACTTCGGAACTCTAGTGAAGATAATGGAAAACTAATTGCATTGTGAAAGCTCTGGAATCCGTTCATCGATATCATCGCAATTAAAGCCACCATGATCGCAGATAATCGCTTAAACCAACTGTATTTCACTTGGAACTGCGACAAAATCAAAAATCTAATTTTTCCTCCTCTAATTATCCGACACAGTGTTTCCCAACCCGTCCGCGCCTGGCTTCCTTGTTCCTCAACAATGTAATAAATACATTTGCTGTTTTCCAAGGTTATTAAACCGTAAATACAGAAGGTTGAGGACCGCCGATGTCTGCCATATATTCCTGCGTTTCCTCTTTGTATTGTCAGTAAGACTGTGACGATCACCACTGAAATAATAATAAAACACTCACATTCCCACGACGAAGACTTGTATGTAATCCGTTTTACTTTACTTTTCGATTTTAATCGCGTTACTCGAAACGGAAACGGTAATTGCCGGTTGATAAATCCCCGGTACCAGCTCGGTTAATCACCATAATGGCCACTTACCGGCAAATCTGTTTGTTGGAAGTACGTATCGACGAAATGTTATACACCGGCCATTTCTACACTCGGGAAAAACTATTAACTCTTACTAATTTTGCAATAAAATTAAAAAAGTATATTGTTTTATACGCAGTATCATTAATTCATTTTACGATATACTGAAACGTAAGCCAACTGTTTCTAGTTGTAAATAATCTTTTGACTGACTGATTCTGGTAAAAAGATTTAATTTCCATCTTGTACATAAATGACAGTTTAGAGGTATTTTGGTAACTAAGTATATGAGTTATTGCAGCGCTTTAACCTGTAGTGTTTTACAAGCTTGTAGAAAAGACATGTAAAGTTCGACAGGCTTCTAAAAGAAACCCGTAAAGTTTTACAGATTTATAGAAGAGACCTGTAAAGTTTTATAGGTTTGTTGTAGGAATTGACAAAATTTTACGGGCTTATAGAAAAGACTTGTATATTTTAATAAAAATAATTCAAAAAATACTTTGAATATCTCAGTAAAGAATTTAATTAATATAAAGTAAGACATAAAAAACAATTTTATCGTTTTTTTTATTATTTACCTTTCTCCTAGCAACCAATTCAAAATACTAACTACATTAATGTTATTTGCATTATATATCAAAAATATGATATCTAATACTCGTAAATATATATTCACAAATTGCACTTTTAAATAAACCTTTTCATAAATAATGTCTTTAAATTATCTCGCCGAAATACACTCGAGCATTTTATTTTTTTCGGATAAATTTCAGTTTGACAACAACCTTGTAACCTGACAGTAATTTGGCTCGAAAACAGTTTAAAAAATAAAATCACTCCACCTACAGTTTTCTTGTCAAATTACTAGGTAACAAGGTTTCATACAAACAGAAATTTATCCAACAAAATGAAAGGCGCTTGTGTAATTATAATTGAAAATTTTTCTGTATTTTGTACTGTTTAACAGTTTTTATTCGGGAGGTTAAAGGTAGTGGTACTGAAAAATTGGTGGAGCCAAAATGAAAATTTTATTTTAACACGTCTGATAGATTTAGAATAATATTAGCTACAGTTTTTATTTCAAACTTTTTTCTAGTTTGGGTCAAAAAATTACTGAGTAAAATGCTACAACCACATAAAGTATCTATAAGATATGCAGATTAAAATGGCGAATGTGTGGGTAATGGTCGAATGTGCTTGTGCGAAATGAGAGTAATTTAAACTTGACCATTAACAAATTCATTGTAAAAATAATCCATCGGTTGTCCAGTGTTCCCAACTCACGCGTGAATATTTCACTAAATAGTTGTGGAGTGTTAATGCGGCATTTAAAACTTCGGGTCCGGGCTTCGGGTTAATGGACAACGCTGAACCCCGCGTGTCTCGTAACTCGGAACTTTCATCTCACGCTCAGCGCACGCGTGCGCCACACTCACGCACATGCTGATTAAATTACCTGATTATATGCAACCACTTTATAGTGCCTTTTAAACATGACTTAATACGTTGTATCGTAAAGCAACACACATGATAATAATATGTTTTATTATTCTGTTACACCCGTCCAGTGCACTCCAACATTTTTCAGAAATTCAATGGGTCCTTATTAATTTTTTATTTTGTTTTTTTTTATGAAACTTTATCTAAATTGAAGAATTTATGCAGTTTTAAAAGTCTTAATTTTTATTTATTAAACTGATTATTTTTTGACGTTTCTTTAAACCAATGAAATGCTTTATTGTGTGTCATGTGTCTGCGTTTTAACCAATCCTGTCATTATTATACTGAGAATAATGCTCTTGTGATTATTCCCGGCAATTTTCTCTGTAGCTTTTTTGTTTTTGTTGACAGATGTTAGATGTCAGATAGTTATCATCAACACAAGTAAAAATGAGCATAAAAGATAGATTTAGTGACGTGCCTGATGATGAAATCAAAAAATAATCGAATTAAATATAACTCGAGAGTTCGATAAATTAGCAAATAATTCTCCAGTATCTTTCTCAAACTTGTCGCCATTTGGCAATAGCCACTCAAGCCCTACGGGCTTTCGTGGCTATTGCCTGGCAACAAGTTTTCGAAAGATCTGTCAAATTATTTTCAATTTTTTCTCACTCCCTTGTTATATTATTACTGAAATGATTTTTTTTAAATGTTGTGACATCACAGTTGTCGTGTGTTGTGGATTTCAAACAGTACGAATTGTAAATAATTGTAGTCACATAAATCTTCTATTTTATTGTTATATTGTCATCTGTCAAAAATGTTCCAATAGATTTTGAGGATTAAAAATCTCATCAATATTTTTTCTACAATTTTCACTAGTGATCCTGTCGACAATTTTAAACAATTGAATTGTTATACTGTTGCTATGGAAGTGAATCTATTTGCAAAGCAGTTTAAAGAAAAAATACATTTTGACTCGTTGAATTGCCCTCGTAGTTTCATTATCGCGCAAATTCTCAAACAAGTATGATTTGTGTTATTTTATTTAAAGGCAAAACAAAATCTTCAAATTTGGTGCCAACCATTGATCGCTTTGTCAATCTGACAGCTAAATAATAATTACAAAGAATTTAGAATAGAAAAGATGTGTAAGAGAGAAGCTTAAACAGAGAAACATAAAACTTTGACTCAAAAATCTGAATAATTAATAATATTTTTTTCTACTTCTATATAGTCCCATTATTTAATTTTTTTTCGATGAATTATAGTACCCATAATTAAATATTCTCGACCAATCACAGAGCCAGAAATCCATAATTCACGGTTATTTTAAAGACGTGATGTGGATCACCAAGCAACATTCGTCTGACAGTTGACATGTAGTCACTTGTCATTGTGTATTTTTATGTTGACCAGTTTGCACGATGTGTTTTCAACGAATTTCGATCATTTTTAAAAGTGATTTCCGAATTTACAGGAGTAGAAAAATTATAGTATAATATTCGGGATTATAGTCATTATTCACTTGGATGATTTGCTCCACTCGCCTAATGAGTATCATAATCCCTAATATAATAATATACTATTAAACTTCTATTATATCTAGTACAATATTTTTTTTATCTAGTTATAAATGACTTATTTTCCATTTTGTGACTGTAGTGAAAGACCCCATTAATAAAAACAGAGAAGTTAAAATATTGTGTGGTTATTCATTTAATCAACCCTTTCGTATATCAGTTACTTCTTAGGGATACTAGCCGTCGAAATACAACCACCACAGAGGAAAAATAAAACTAAATACTTATTTAATGATATAAAAATATAAAATATACACTTACAGGTATCTCAAACTCAGCTTTGAAGGTTGCATTCCAGGTTATCTGAAACAAAATAAAAATTTACAATCAATGCAAAACTAATTAAAATAATAATGAACATCGCTAACAATACAAAGTTCGAATAATTCGAGTTCCATTGCATAATATTAAAGGCGAATACCTAAGGGTGCATTTTCCTACCCCAACAAATACAGCGAACGCATGCAGTTGACAGGTGTAATAAAATCATCCCCACATGACACGAAAACAGTTGGTGATCATCCCCTTGTCAATACCGCCCCACAAGCACCGCCACTGGTATGAGGCGATGCGGTCAACCACTGCAATGGTGTGAGTCCATATTCGGCTTGTGCATATGCGCGGATTTCAGGAATTCTTTCAGTTGGGAATTGTTTTCAGGTTCCGGGTTGAATTAAAAATTGTGATTGGAATAACTGCCAGAAATGTAATCGTGAAGTTTTATATTAAATAATATTGTTTTTTTTTTGTTCAGTTTTATTTAATTATTGCAGGTATTTCAAATTTGTATCATGGGATTTAGCAGAAACCATGTATTTTATTTTTGAGCGCGGTGGCATTTAAATTTTCATGATTTTTGAACAAGTTTAGTATTTTACATATAAAATTTGTAATTATAACGGTATTGCAATAATTATTGGCACATTTACTAACAAAGGTATGCTGAATCCAAAACTCGAATAAAATTTTATGTAACTCTTTTGGTTTGAAAAATATGAGGGTGCAAAAATGGTCAATTTTCGAGTTTTCTATTTTTTTAGACAACTATTTCTAATACCTTTATTTGTCACCCAAGTTTAATTAAAATTTGCCAATATATCAAATAAAGATCGCTGAACACGATAGTGTCCACAAAATAACAGTATCTTTTAAAAGTTTCAAGTTACAGTTGGAAATATGAATTACCGCCAAATACTAGAAACAGTAAATCGCGAATATCTCGAAATTTTTTCCTCGGATGCAACTCGAACCCACTTTTTCGGTATTTTCGGGTCCAAAATAGGGGGATAAGCAAATTTTTACCTCAATCTATTTTTTGTCGAAAATCGTCAATTTTTAATACTAACCCATTGACGTTTTTCGAATTTTGGGCCATTTTCAGACTTTTTGCTCTATAGAACTTATTCCTTGGCCAAAAATTATAAAAATTTACATACTTATGTAACTTTTTCCGTAGAATCGAATGGTGTAGTCCACAGTGTGGTAACATTTTTATTTTTTAAGTTACAGCTAATTTTTTGGAAAAAAAATTCAAATTTTGAAACGAAATTTCTCGGAAACTAAAAGAGGTACAGTAGTGCGGTTTTAAATTTTGGAAATCCCATGCAAAGAAGATATTACACTTAAAATTTCAGCAGTTTTGAAGTAAAAAAATTTTTAGGCCAAAAATTCAGTCCCAAATATTAGTTTTTTTTAATATAACTTAAGTATCCGTTAAAAACCATGCATGACTATAAACCAAACTTATTAAGTATAGTACAAGGAACTCATATATGTGTAAATAAATTAAGTTTTGTTGTTATTTTGGATGGTACAGTTTTAAAAACTCAGGGAAAACAAAAAATTTGCTGATATTTTGCACAGTTTTATATAAATAGTTATAAAAAAATTAGCAGCAGCTTCCTGCTACCAAAATTAATCACAGTTATAAAAAAAAATACGCTAAATCGACTGGTGTTTATGTTGTTTTCATATCTCTAATAGGTTTAGAGTTACAGCTGGTCAAACACAAACAATTTTGATATACTTGCTGAAATTGCTATCGCAGAAATTCATCATTGTTTCATGTTTTTCATTTGAAAATAATTACAAACAAAAATTGCAATGCAATGCAACAATATTCCTATTTCAGATGAACATAAAAGCACAATTTTAATAATTTTCGCTAACAATAAATTCCAATTTAAAATTAATAAAGTTGGTTATTTCATAATCATATACACTTAGTTAATTTGCGTGGAACTGCGGCGAGCCACGATGCACTTAAAAACCCTAACAAGTACAGTGCAGCCAACATTGCACCCTGCGAGTGTATTATCCACTAGCCATTAGCGCTGGAGTGACTATAATTAGTTAAAAAGATTGTAGGTGAGATTCAGAAACGATTAATAACACTGGTAGGTGTATAATTACGCTGTATGGTTTTGTTTTTAGCGGCAGCTCGTTAGCTCGCGTGATCCAGGACCGGACTGAGGAAAAACGCTTCACACGTCCGGACAATCTGATTTATTACCCCTCTGCCAACGGACTTTGAACTGCAGATAAACTTTTCTCAATCCGACGTCGTAGAAATTAATGGATACATTATTTTATTCTCTCAGGATCTTAGCTGCTGCAGATAAGCCTTTTTTAATCTTTAGAAAATAGGTCAGCTCTGGAAATTATAGTTAGTTTTCTCCAGTGTACTGTTTAAAAATTATATTAGTAGAGAAGACATTTAATACTACGCTATTAATTAGATAAATCATCTTATTGTTTTTTAAATAAATAAATATTCTAACACACCATTTAAAGTTCTGTTACTTTACATCGAGTAGGTTCCGGTGTATAATGTATTTTTGTAATTCGTAAATATGTCAGTGAACCAGGCACAGGAATAATTATGGTGCGGTGAATTTTGGTGGAGGAGCCAATGTTTCAAGAGTAAGAGTAAAAAGTTAATAAAAGAGTTATATTATATTACCAACCCTATGGGGTAACTCCGCTTTTTATAAAACTCTCTAAATCCTTTTGTTGGAGTGGATTACATAAGCCAACAAAAAAATATTTGTGAAAACTTTTTAAACCTATATCTGGTATCCGTTTTCTTGTATCATTACAGTCCTCTCACAATATGACCAATTAAATATAAAATAGGAAAAATTTTAGTTATAAAGAAAAACTTGAACCGTACTTTATTTGATTAGAATATATTACTTCAATGCGAATATTTAGGTGTTTATTTTTTATCGCTCGCCTTCCACTAGGTAAGGGAGGTATTGTTTTTGGTCAAAAAATTGGGTACTAAAGTTTCAGTCTCACAATATTCACTGAAACATTACAATCAGTCACCAAATCATTTTTCTCAAACACCAACACTTTACATTTATCGATATTCAATTACAGATTTAAACCTTTCCCTACTTCATTTATGCTCTCAATCATTCTTCTCAATTGTTCTTCAGTTTCACCCAACACAACAACATCATCCTCATAAGCTAACGCAGGCACTATACATCCACCATCCATTTCATTCAATGCCTTTCGTAACAACACATCCATATTCAAATTAAACAACCAAGGAGACATTACACAACCCTGTGCAACACCAACATCTATACGAAACCAATCACTCAATCTACCATTAACTCTCACCGCAGTTTAACTTTCTTCATATAATGCTCAAATTGGACCCAACAAATTACCATTCACAACATACTCTGCATAGTCTCTAGAAGAACACTGTCATACGCTTTATTTAAATCGAGAAAGTCACAGAACATCTTTTTGTTCTTATCAAGTGACTTCTCAACAATCATTCGAAGAGAAAACATTCCACACAACCTCTTTCAGACAAGAAACCTCCTGGCATATCACTCAACTTAGAAATTGTTAAGGCCTAAATATTTAAGGGATGACGTGCAAGGTTAGGAATATTTGATTGTTGGTTGATTGTGTTTCAGGGTCCGTGCTACCCCAATCTGTGAGATAAAACACATACTCGTATTTATTTCATGGACTTGTAAATTGGTAAGGTTCTGGTACAAGTAGCTGTCCAGTTAACAACAGTTTGCGGGTCACTGATGTGGAATTAAGATTGAGAGAAGTAGGTTAGGAGGTGTATGATTAGAATCAGTGCAATATGCATGCGCCTCTAAGACATGGGTCGTCTAACGCGGCAACCTAACTCGGGTGACGGATAAATATCCCTAAAGACCACAAACTCTCCGAGCTGTTCCTGGGTGCACCGCGACGCCGGTGACGTATGAATTATTCAGCAATCGCTGCAACTAGCGACTCTAAACGGATTTCAGACGCCACCAACATTAATCCTTACCGTTATCGCCACAAAAAATAATAAACAAATAACGAAAAAATAGCAGCGAGATCTATTTTTCTTCGTGAGTGTTCTGAGATAATCAGGCTATGGCCACAATGCATCGCGCGCTAGTGATCCATCCACGTCGCCGCCATGTTGGATGACGACGACACCGAACACATCCGCGGCAAGACACGCGAAACGCTAATAAAATCCTCAAGCCAGATAGTTGCTTGTTCTTTCTAATGTTACAGATAACAAACCATTAGTTGTTACAGCGATTAGCAAACTGCAAGTTGCATGTGAAGAATTATGCAAAGAAACTGTGTTTTCTGTTTGTGTAATATCTTGGGTAAACAATTTAATCAGGCGATAATTTATCATCTGGCAACTTAATTATGATAAATTCGCTGACCTGAACAGATTTTCACTTAAAGTTTTCCTGTGACGCACTCTACAACTTTGTAATAAATGAGAAAAGTGGAAATTTTACAACAGGATTTGAATTTTTCCGGCTTCTTATAACTTATATCTCATATCCGACACCAACTCTGGGGTATAAAAGTGCATTTCTAAGGATTTCCATCACACTTTACTGCTCTCATCACGAATCTGTTTCTCTTTTGTGGCAAATGGCAAACCTATATTACACACCACACTCAACCCCACCGGCGCCCATAAAAACATTTCAATTTACGGGAATATGTTCTTTCATATCTTTACTTTCTTATTATTTACTTGAAGTGTGCAACAAGGTGTAATTAACTTTTCCACTTGCTACCTAAAAAACTTTTCATTTTAATTTAGAATCTCACTGTATTTCTAACATATCTTCACGATGAATGAATTTGTACATTGGGTAGTATATTTTCAAGGGATATAAAGAATTTCACTCGAAACCTGAATATACATGAGATATTCAATTCAGTATATTGGTGTGTTGGTTTATACATTGATGTTGGGTGTAGATGAAGAATAATGCTGTGGAAACGAAGTGAAAGACCAGAAGGAAGAAGAAAACGGGGTAGATCAACATGGCTAATGAAGTAGAAGAAGATATAAAGTATCCACAAAAGATAGGAAGAAACCTAACTATAAAGATTTAACGAAAAATTATACACTTCAACAAAAGGATCTAGAGAGCTTGTTAATATAATATAACGCCTTACTTTTTACTCTTGAAACAGTTATTTGTATTGGCACCTCCGCCATATTGATCTACTCCAGAAAAAAAAATCTAAGAAGCTTTATAAGAAGTAAATAAATTATGAGCAATGATCATACTTGGAATTCGTTGATGTACGATGAGTATGAGATTGAGAAGAATATTTTTAGTGGGAGATGGTTTGTCCATCTCGATGTCGAATGAAAGGTTGGTGAAACTAATATACAGAGGTAAGGGTGAAGGAGAACAATTGTGTGTGCGTCCGGGAAATAAGTGGTTGGGTATGATTGATGGTTTGTTGCGTAAACGAATGATTTCGCGTGTGAAGAATAAACGAGCATGTATGAATCGCACTATGAATGTGGGCGAGGCAAAAGTGGTGTATCAAAATAGGAACAGGGATTTGTGCCAGCATATAAATAGTGGCTGAAATTGAAGGTGAACGAGTACATGGGCATCCGAGGAATAACTGGTTGAGTATTATTGATGGTTTGTTGCGTGAACGAATGATTCCGAGTGAGAAGAATAAACGAGCATGTACGAATCGCAATATGAATGTGGACGAGGCAAAAGTGGTGTATCAAAATAGGAACAGAGATTTGTGCCAGCATATAAATAGTGGGTGAGATTGATTGCGTGGACGTCCGAGGAATAACTGTTTGAGTATGATTGTTGGATTGTTGCGTGAACGAATGATTCCGAGTGAGAAGAATAAACGAACATGTATGAATCGCACTATGAATGTGGACGAGATGAAAGTGGTGGAATGTTTGGAGGAGATTGATTGTTGGTTGACTGTGTTTCTGGGTTCGTGCTACCCCACTAAGTGGGACTTAGTGTAATGTTATGTATGTATGTATGTATGTATGTATATAAATAGTTTAAAAATCGATAGAGTAATAATGAAAAATACAAGTGTAAGTAGTTGCCGAAATATAAGCTAGTAATATATGTGCTTACTTAGCGTCGAAAGAGTTAGTAAATATAAGAAATAGGTTAGTAAGGAGTTAGTGATAATGTTGTAAATTAGATTGTAGAGTAAGTTGGTTTGTGGGTATGTGCGTTAGTGTCCAAATGACTTCCAGTCTCGATAGGACCCCTTGTTATTTTGTTGTTTTCTAGAAGGATTGCAATTTGTTGGCAGCGGTGGAATTTATTGTTGGTTGATTGAAACTCACTTGACATGAAATTTCCTACCACTATATTGGCGCAGAAAATATGTTATTAGACTTGGTCATTGCACCAGCATTAAGTATTTCATAGTGAATCAACATTCCTAGTAGGTACAACTTTCAATGTTTCTATTATCGTCAATGTAAAAAGCTTTTCACCTCGCGTTGGCTACTAAATAAATCTTAATAATGTGTGCATTTCGATCACCGCTAAACATGTTCTAATCCTCGACTGGTTTAAAGCGTCAGGCCTTGCCCATGCGCAGGGCTTTAAGCGCGAACTTTCGGCGGAGCTTGAGTGGTAAGCTCAGTGCACCGTCGCCCGTTGCCGTTGACACACGCGATGCGAAAGCTCGCAGCTCGCAGCTTTCAGACGTACGCACTCGATAATGTAGACCACTGAGCTTTCAACCCCTGGCTCGTCTTACACAATGTGCGTGGGTTCGACTTCGACATGGAGGTGAAGCAGAGTCTAGTGATGTTGTTGTGCTTTAAATATTGTGGAATGTTGTGACTATGTAGATAAACTGGACTTAAATTAAATAATGTGAGTATTCTCTCATAGTCATTAAGGAGCCACTTAAAAATTATGAAAATGTTTCTACATACATTACAGTTACTTTACATGGAATCCAATTAAAAATGTAATTTATAATTAGCAGCGTAACGAAAGTTTACTATTTGACTATTAGCAGGAGAATTTTCCGTATACCGGTATTTAATTTTGAGCGAAGATATTTTAAAAATTTTAATTAAAGATGCTTAGGTAAATTCTTCAAAGTACTAACGCCCATTTACTCCAACACATCTAGCAATAACGAATCGAATGTAAACTTCTTCATTTGATATAATGTATCGGTTTGATTAATAGGAAATTTGAAAGAACTAAGTATCAAAATGCATCAATTATTGATAATTTGCGTTGAAATTCAATTAGGCAGTAATGCGAATAATTTGCACGTTTGCAATGTAGAAGATAAATCATTGTTTACTGTCCCAAAATTTGATGAAAATAATTTTTACGTTACATGAATTTCATCATGTAATATTCCATTATGAATTCGCTTTATCTTCTCTATTACGCTTCATTTATTAATATTATTCATCGCTGAATAAGATCTAAAATTCAAGCCAAAGCAAAAACTTTCTACATAAAACGCACAACATTAACTTATTAAATTTTCAAAAATAATCACAACAAACACAGGCCCAACATTGAAATTGAAAAACTTTGTATTGAACGAGAACAAAAACGCGAAAAGATGACTCAAAGTGGATGAAAAATGTTGAGATTCTAATCGGAATTGAGATCATTTCCAAAACGATCTGTTACTGGAATAAATTCTGGATCTAGTTATCTGCAAGAGAGAAGACTTACGAGGCCACTCGCGCATAAATTCTTGATACCGATGTTGAATTTGCTACGCGAAAAATGTTTGGAAAATTACTACCTCATGGGAATTAGATACTGGCCCTCCATTGCTTTCCAAGCTTCAAATTACAGTTGAAGAGAATTAAATTCTGCACCTGAATCACTCCAGAAAATCCATTTTATTTATTTATTTAATATCACAACTTTGTAAAGAAGTTAAAGATGCACGAACTGTTAAACAGTAATATTAAATGATTTTTTGATCGTTCATCTCACTAATGAGTCAATTAAAAAAATGATATTTAAATTAAATTGTTGATATTAGTGAAAATCTATTTCTAGCATAATTTATATAGAAGAATCCTAATGTTTCTGTTTCTCTTATCGCGAAAATAGGACCGAAATTCCACCGGTTTCATTGACGAATGTTTTACTAGCATTGATAAAGTTACTGAAGGTCAACTGCATAGTTCCCTTTGAATTACTTAGGCCCATCTGTGACTGTCAGATCTACGAATCATAATTTGACTAAAAATCCTTTAATTACTAAAATTTACTGGATATCTTTGTACGGATAGATTGCAAATATGAATGGGATCACAAAAAGAACAGTTGAAAATTTGATAGACCAGAGTTTTTGTTTAACAATTAACATTTTGTATTGATGTCTACAGTAGACACTACAAATCTCCATGGAAGTTTTGCAGATGTTACTTTATTTCCAGGCAAAAGCATTTACGAAAAACATGATACCTTGACGTTCGTTATTATCATACATTCAATAGAAAAACATATTTTCTTTCCATGGATAGTAAGTAAGAATTATTGTTCATACATTCCTTGCTTTAAATATATTATTACAAGAAAGAAAAAGTACCGAAAAATTAATTTATCGAACTATTTGGTTAGCAGAGGATATAAGACAAACACTAAGCAATTAGATATAAATAAAATAATAGTATATTATACATATGGGGTAAATAGCTTCGTGGTAACGTGTCGGACTGTGGATCGTGAGATCCTCAGTTCCAATCCCACAGCTGACAGTTTACCAAATTAAATTTACTCCTGTGGTTTAGTGTGCCACACCCATAATGGGTAAAAGGCGTGATGATATATTTATTTGTACAACAATCATGGAATGATACTCATTTCCTACGAGTACTAAAGTTTGCAGTATGATACAAAGACGAATACTGCAAATATGCGAGTTGTACTCAATACTTTTTCTACAACTACGTTTTTATTTTTTAATTAATTTACATTTAAATAATAAATTTTTCCCGCATTCACCATTCCAATATTTTGACAATTCTAAATAAGTTTCCTAGCAATAGCAACTGTATTGAAATGAAATGACCTATATTGAAATACTCACAAAACAAATTCGTTTCTAAATATGCTTCCAATATACCTCATATCCCAGCAACAACAAACATACAATGAGCAGATTTCTAAGTGGACGTACAACAAATAAATATATCATGTGACAATAATTAAACTATTGGATAGCAGTCATTAAATTTGATTAAAAATCACTATGATTTTATTGTAGTGTTAAAAGAGAGAGTTGTATATGACAGAAATAAAATATTAAAATCGTTATAGCTCTGAAACTAGGCATTTCCGGATATATGTTTATAGTTTTGGGATGTATTATCCACCCTCTATTTTCTGAACTCACTGTATTTATTTATTCAGTTTTTATTCAATCTGTTTCTGTAGGATATTTCTTGGCCGTGTTCGAAGTTTTCTTTTATATAAGGCAGTTTGTTGAAAACCGCTAATTGCGAGAACGAAGCAAGAGAAGCCCAGCGGAAACTAACTGTCAAAAGACTATTTAAACACAGAAACTAATATCCTAAAACCAAGCCAGCATAGCTAATAAATAAGGCTCATCTCTCGGAGGGATTTCTCCATCGTTGCGTCACTTTGCATTTGAGACATCTAAGATGTAATCACATAAAGAAATTAGTGCCTACTGGCAGTCGTGTGTGTGAGTGAGATTCCCTCTCGGTAGTTCTCGGCGCTGTCCATTAGCCAGCAGCCCTTACAGCCCTATTATTACCTTAAGTTCTTGTAAACTTTCCCTTCGTTACATCATGCTACATTTAGCTAACTTGAAGATGGATCACTCTGGACGCCAACGATGCTTCTGATCGTCATATCTATTACTGTTTAATCGGGACCTCACACACGACGATCATTGAAATATAGTAGTACTGGAAACTCTCACTCGCTTATAAACTGCGAGCCGAAAATACCAGGGAAATAAATAAGTCATTATTGAAGACATTATGTGGCCAGCACATAACCTCCCAGCCAATACAACTCTTACAACGTACAAAATTGTATTTGATGATACAGAAAAATACCTTCTTATTTGTTTATTTTTTATTTATATTTAAGAAATTTAATTTTCTTTCGTATATTTATTTAATTTTTTTGACATATATTTCACTAAGAAAACAGCTTCACAATCACAATGACATGTGTCACATTTATTTATTTTTATTTTATTTTATTTATTTAAGAAACCAACAGATAAATCCAATAACTGGATTCCTCGGAAAATATACAAATACTATTTTGAAAATTTAGTAAAAAATTGAAAATATTTAAGTGTTTCCATGGTATACATGGAATGCAAGATTTATGAAATTTAATTTTTTCATACTTTATATTTTATTATTCTACAATTTTCAAAATAACATAAATTGTTGAAAAATTAAATTTAACTGTGTTTTTCCACGGAAAACTGTTAAGGACTTCTGTGAACTGCTACTTCCGGTTGATAAATTTGATCCTAAATCTAATCAGCTCTTCTTATAAATATAACAAGCAAAAATACACAAAACTGTATTTTTTTTATTATAGTATTTGAGTTATGCGAGACGAAAAATCGACACAGACCCCACACGCAAATACACACACACACACACACACACACACACACACACACACACACACACACACACACACACACACACACACACACACACATACTTGCTAAATTTACATGGATTAAAAAGATTGGACCCTGATTTATCAGATTTTTAACCTAATTTTTGGTGAATTTTGATAGCATTGATGTTAACATAATCTCTTTTAATATTCTTATGGAAATTTTATATTGTTTTTTTTTTACTAGTTTGTGGTCGTCGGAAAGTATCGTGTACAATACATGCTGAAAGAGTATTTCAGCACTAGTTATACAATATACTATATCACTTTTGGACAACACAATAAAAACTTTTCAACAAAAATTTAAATCGATGAAAAAAGAAACTCAGAACCTAAACTAATGTAACTAATTTTGAGTCGGCGTTCGTTGATTGTTTGTTTGACGCCGACTTAAAATTAGTTATTTATATTAGTTTGGGAGTTTAGTTATTATAACTAAAAAGGTTTATTTAATTTTTTGCTTTTCAGTTTATTTTTTCGTCGGTTTTATTATTGGTTAAAAGTTTAAATTTTTTGTGGTAATTTTTCAGCCGCTAGGGGAAATCGGATAACAGGTAAAAATTCAGAGGGCGAACAATTAATCCTACCGTTAGAATTTTTATAAATGCAACCAATTTTGAGGTATACTCTATCCAATAAAAAAAAAGAACCTTCAAAATTGGATTACTTTGTAAAAAAATATACGCATCGACTTGAGAGCCTCCTCCATTTTTCGTCGGTTAAAAACAAGTGTTAGATAAAGAAAAGTAGCCCACAACATCTATCTGTCTCAGGCTCGTTTGTCGCTTTCAAAAGCCTACAAGTGCGCATTCCAGTATTACTATATTTCAGTGAGAACGACAGACAAATATGTGGAAAGGAGAAATATGTCTGCCAGAAAATAGGTAAGATCGTATTAATGAAGGTTAATAACGCATAAAATATTTTATGAAGAACGCTGCATATTCGCAGCACGTATTTCTATAAATAAAACATCAGGATGTCTCTACTTTTTGCTCATATTACGACAGTAAAACTCGCGAATTTGCTGTTTCACACGCGCTTTTTGTGTTTCAATTTTAGCGTTGTTCTGCGACCCGCATTCAGAATATGCGGGCGACACTGAGATTCAAATTATTTTTTAGTTTTCCTAAACACATTTTAAATAAAAAATTCATTTGTAAATACAGGGAGATGATGTATTTTTAATTAACCCATACGTTGATGTTGAGGGGAACCATGAGGGTGATTAAATAAATAATAAATATTGTGACAGCCAACGAGTTTGAAAAATGATTTTGACAAGTCCAGATAAATTTCGACATCGAACTTGAAAAAATAATAATTAATTTTAATCGATTCACACAGTGTAACAACAATTGCGCCTGCCAAACAAATTAGTAATTTTTACTTTCTTATACAATTTTGACGTCCACTGAATTCTATTAAATGTTTAATAAACTAATTTTAGTTGCTATGGGATCAAACAAATAACAGAAACTGTAATTATTAATCATTCAATACAGATTCACATACCGATAGAAAAATTTGAAATTCACGGGATATCCTCACTTAAAATTGTAATATTTTTTTATTACATTTCTTTATAATATAAGCGCTAAGAAACACATTGTAGCAGAGCGCATCGTCAGATCTCTAATATTTTTCGAGATACGTCGATTTTTGGTATTTTTCGAAGTGCAACTTTAAGGGCCTGTAATTCAAAAACTACACGAGATATCTAAAAATTCTCTTCAGTTTAGCGTTTCTGGTGCCTTATATAACAAATTAGCAAATTTTTAAAATTTTGAATTTTTTTTGTATTTTTGTTCAAAATTTTGATCGGCGATATCTCGACAAATATGAAAGATACAGATTTGCAGTGTTCACTAATCGATTCAGCTCGTCGAAATACATATGTATGCAAAGTTTCATAAAAATCGCTTTACGGGATGGAAAGTTAGAGCAAAAAGCCTTAAAATGGCGTTTTTTGTCCTGAAAGTCAAGGGGAACCCCTTGACGTTTGGCCTGAATTTGGCCATTTTCAGACTTTTTGCTCTAACATTTCAACCGGTTGTTCGAATTTTCTGAAATTTTCAAGGTTTATGTATTTCGTCGAGCTGAATCGATTGGTGAACACTGCAAGTCGGTATCTTTTATATTTGTCGAGATATCTCCAATTGAAATTTTGAATAAAAATTTCAAAAATTTCAAAATTTACTAATTAATTATAAATGTCACTAAAAATACAAAACTGGAGATATTTTTCGATATCTTGTATAGTTTTAGAGTTACAACCCCTCAAAGTTGCTCTTCGGAAAATATAAAAAATCGTCATATCTCAAAAAATATTAGAGATATGACGATGCGCTCTGTTGTAATGGGTTTCCTGGGGCGAATATTATAAAGAAATGTAATAAAAAAAATTTACAATTTTAAGTCATATTTGGGGAAATTTCCGTATTTTGAAAAATATTACAAATCGCCATATTTCGGCAAATATAAGACATATTACGATGCGTACTACAGCAATGAGTTTATTCATGTTTAAATTATACATAAGTAATAAATTTCAAGTTAAGTTTGGAGGAGTATTTAATTTATTTTATAGTAAACAATTTATTTGTATAAGAAAATAGTGTGGTGCCCACACCAGATTTTTTATTTTATCTACGACGCATTCCACTCATTTCAGACAATGATACCGGCCACAATTACAGACTTTTCCGTTCCCCAATTGTGCATTAATGTGTAGGAGCTGAGGTTACAACAAGACGGTGCAACATCTCACACAGTGCGCGCCTCAATCGATTTATTGCGGGACACATTCGATGAGTACATAATATCGCGCAGTGAACCTGTGCATTGGCCTCCACGACCTTTGTATTATTTTCTGCTGGGATACTTGAAGTTGCTAGTCTACACTGATAAACCAGAGACGATGGACGACATGGAAGCCAACAGTGATCGAAAATTAGATTTCCAGATTGAGCTTAAGTCGAGACAGCCATCTTTCCGAAATCATATTTAAACACAAATAGCATAAAATTATCTTTCCAAAAAAGACAATTTATTTTGTCATAATTTGTTGGCAACTTCTACTGTTTCTATTTACTTGATTTACAGACGAAGAATTCTTTTGTTTATTAACTACGAGTGTTGAAAGATATTTAAACTTATGTAACTGTTGGTAGGTCAAACATCAAGAGAAACCATTAAGACATGTTGACATAATTTGTCAAAATATTTCTTGGTGGAGGAGGCGGCATGATTATAATAATTTAAATTAATTTAAAGGTAAATACTGAAAACCTGGAATTTGTAAACATTATTTGAACAATTTTCATGTAACCTGAATTTCCTTTGCGATATTGAAGCCAGACCACATCGTGTTCCTTATTATAATGTAAATATTTTAATGAGAAAATTGAAATTTGATGCAAAATGGAACAATAATGCTTGTCTGCGAAAGCTTCATCTTTCCTAAAAGCTCCTTAAAAACCTCTTATTAGGTTTTAATTTTCTTTCGACATTCAGTCCTAATTACGTTAAAAATTCCGCAACGACCAAACAAATTACTTTTTAAAATGAAGAACATTCCCTACAGGTCAATCAAGACGATTAAATTATTTATCTTTAACGGGAATACAATTCGTATAAAATTGAGAAAAAATAATCGATACAAATGACTGCTGTATACAGAAAAGGCTCTCAACAATCACTGACATAAATACCTCTGGTCCTTATAACATCAGGCTTGGAAGAAAAATCTAGCAAGGCATTCTTTCTGCGCCAAGCAATTTTCTCTTAATTTTCCAGCGATATATCTTACAGAAAATATACTTTTTTTATTATTTCTCATTCTCGATCGATAACTAATAAATTTCGGAACTGTGGGTCATATTCGGCCGAGCGTAACAACCACTTTCTACACAGGAACTACTTTTGTTGTTGGGGCTCATCCCAACAATTGACACGAAGAGTAAATGGTTTACATATGAAATCAATTGTATATTATTATTTGAGGAATTATGATAGTCATTATTAAAGAAGATGAAGTTTGGGCAAAATAAAACTTTTGGGTTAATGATTTTTGTTAATTTATTATTATTTTACTAAATATTCATAAAAATAACAGAATTTAATCTACAAATAAATTGACTTCAACAATTTTCCCTTCATAAGATCAGAACATTTTTAATAGTTATTCTAAAAGTTTTATTTGGACCACATAATATGATGCTTGGCTCGTATATATAGAATAATAGCATATTATTATATGAGGCATTATAATAGTTATTATTCACGAAGATGTTTGTAAATCATCCGAGTGAATAATGACCATAATCCCGAATATAAAAAATAAATGATCGAAATTCTTTGAAAACGTCAACATAAAAATACATAATGACAACTGACTACATGTCAACTATCAGACGGCCGTTGCTTAGTGATCCACATTAAGTCTTTAATATACCCGTAAATTATGGATTTCTGGTTCTGTGATTGGTCAAGAAGAGTGAATTATAAATCATAATTTACTGTCGTGAATTATGGGTACTATAATCCATAGAAAGAATTAATATAATAGAGATATATTTATAAAAGAGTAGAAAAGCATTTTTATTACAAAGATAAATCGTAATTGACACTACATTAATGTTTCGATTTGTTTTCAGTGAGGACAATACGAATAATAGATTTGGGTATTATATAAAATTAAATGCTTTTTCAGTTTTGTGAACAATAATAGTAAACTAACTTACTATTATTCATACAGGTATTTAATAATGTTATCCAGACACCTCCACCAAAATAGTATCGTATTAACGACATTATAGATTGTAAACGATAAACGTGAAAAATTTCTGTCCAATTCAGTTCCCGCCTAATCAGCAGATATCAATAAGTTTCTAAGATATATTAACTACTACCTCATACAAGAGTACAGTTTAACTAGAATATGAAACAACGTTTAAATTATTTTTTGGTCGTGGTTTTTTATTAGAAACTAAGGGTTGGTTTCCAAATACCCGGTCATGTTCTGGATTCATGAAAAACTTTAGCAAGCAAAATAGATGGATCACTGCAGTAAAGTTATAATCTCTAAATAACAACTCAGGGATGTATACAGAAACTATAATGATCCATCTAACTTGAACCAAATATGCTAATGTTGTTTAGAACAGTGCCATGTAAACATTTTATTTTATTTTGTAGACCATATGTAAACATAGAATTTAATTAGTTTTGTAAGATTAAGAAATATTTGGAGACACAATGCGCGGTAATTCCTATTCTGAATCTAAATCTTCTCTCCAGGGCAATAAAGACATTAAGAAATAATCCCTTCAGGAATGTTCGTCCTAAAATTTTCCCGAATTCGGAGTAATGCACGTGCAGCACTATTTTGCTGTTAAATAACTTTTTCCTAGTATAATCCCACCAGTAACCTCTAGACTCAACCCCTGGCCACTTCCAAAATTAGGATTGGTCCCCCGTCACATTTGGGGAGGTAAAACATCCACGGAAATATTATAAATTCCGAAATTAATTTCAGAGACGACAGTATTGATACGATCTCAGACGGTGTTAATTCTAACTTTGAAGGCATTCATGTAACGTAACTTGAATCTGCCTATTTCGTCGATAGACTGCCATTGTGATCTCAACCTACATTGACTCGTGTGTTTCATGGTGTTTGTAAAAACTAAAAATTATATGTTATGTGTTGTTGTATATCCGTAAGTGATTAGTGCAATATATGTTTTATTAAACTTTACACCGCCTTATTGCTTACACATCCTGAGAAAACTCCGCGACACATCATCTCCATCATTAACAAATGTGCTTCCGGAATTATCATATCCAGATATATTACACATAGGTAAGAACAGATATTATTTAGGGTTTCTTCCAATTGTAGTTCTTCTCGTTTCTTTAAAACTTATTCAATAGTATGACTAGCCACAGCATATTTATCTGGTTGGTTAATTTTTGCATACAATTTTAGAATAATGTTCTATTTGCGACAATTTTTTAAAGAAATTCTGCGGGATTTTAATCATTGACAATCAGTCAAACTTGTAATTTTTAAAAGTATATTTCCCTTTTACCTCCCGCCACATCCTGTAAAGGAGGTATAGGAACCATGCTAAAAATTCGGTAGTTAGTTTTCAGTGGATAGCACGTTTTTGGGTCCTTAGAATACGATTCTAAAAGTTTCTGGGTGAAGTCTGTGTGTGTGGTTCTCTGGGGTTATGGTTGCTCAAAAACTACTGCCCTGAAAAATTAGTTATTTTCTATATATCAATTGTATATTCTTGAGAAGAGCTGCATAGTTTTTGGTGATCCAATAAGCGGAAGTGGCTGTTTATTTGAAGCCCTATCAAGTTATTTCTAAATATTTCAGTAAATTAAGGTTAAATCGTTTAATGATTTTTGCTTTATACTAATATTGGAAATATTATTATCTACAATTGTTTGAAACTTTTTCTCTTACTGGCACCATTTACTAATTACAATACGTTAAAGAAAAATTATATTTTGAAATTTTTGTTTAAATATGCAAACCTGTGCATTTTGAAAAAACAAAACTACGCTTGAAAAATTTTAATTTTTGAAAACAGAAGTAATTTTTTTGAAGGGATGAGCGTTTTTTGATAGTGTTGCTCGGGAAGTCCTTGCATTGTTTGTTAAGAAATCAGTTTTAGCGCTGTACAATGTTCTAAAATTATTTTATAAAAAAAATGCTTCAACCGCTTTTATTTTAGGTTTTATAAAATAATTTCAGAAAATTGTACAGTGCTAAAACCGAGGCTAAAACATCCAAAAACAGAGCTCGTGGTACCAGCCAAAATCTTTTATTTTTGATGCCTATGATTATTGAAAGAATAATAGAAAATTCACGATACTTTAGTAGCGCGTATAATTCTAGCTAACGACATCTTGATGTGAAGTAGCAACTTTAGCAATAAGTGGTATATAAGTTCGCATAATGTTGGTTCCATACAATGTTAGACCACATCAACATGAACCGTGCAGACGACAATTTACCAAATACTCGCATTGAGAAAGCGAAGTCTATTCAGAGCCCAAACTAACGAGGTTATTATATTTTCTTTCCGCTGCGGATTTCAGGTACTTAACGTAATCAGCTGAAATGTACAAGTGCCTCACGCATGCTATTTAATTACAGTGAAATAAACTAGGGGATTTCGCGGTGCCTAATGAAGTAACTAGGACACATGCACTGGGACATGACTGCAGGTACGCATTCACGAGCTTTCATTTTGCCACACGTAATAACGCGTATTCCAGTGGCGGGCTAAGGGGATAACGCAATTACTCTGACTCAACAACTCATAAATTATGAGCGTAATTGCGATATGTTGGTGCTTAACGCAGGTATTAACTGCAACTCCTCAAATGTGTACTCTTGTGTTATATATAATTGCTACAATAAGACCAAATGTTTACTTAAATAAATTAGCTACACATCGACCTATGGATACATTAGCTATTTACCATGAGCTCTGTTTTTCGGTGATTTAAGAGTAGTATTTTTGCTTTGGTTTTAGCACTGCACAATATTTTAATAGTATATTGTATATCAAGCATGGATAGGTACTCATTTCCTATTAGTATGAAAGTTTGTAGCATGAGCGAGTTGTACACTATACTTTTTCTATGACCACGATATTATTTTCTAGTTAATTCAATTTTAATAATAAATTTGTCCCGCTATCACTATTCCAATATTTGACAATTTTAAATAAGTATCCTAGCAATGACACTTGTACTGAATTGAAATGACTTGTATTTAAATACTCACAAAACAAATTCATTTCGCACGATGCTTGCAATATACCTCATATCCCTAGCAACAACAAACATACAATGAGCAGATTTCTAAGTTATTTACTTTACAAGTGGGCAAAGTAAGGAATTACCCACGAGAGAAATTTTAGCACACGAAGCCGAATGGCCAGTTCTATACATTTTATTAGGCAAAATACGATAGTATCACCTATTCTAATACATTACTTGACTGTATTTACATCTTAATATATTTACTATATACTTAAAATACTAAATAATCAAGTACACTTACTTTTTGTTGATTTTAAAATATTCCATTGATACAAACAGCACACGGCACATTATCACCATATGAAGGTTCCCGCACTACTGATAACAAACCAAATTTTTCGAGTCGTCGTTTGAAACAAGTTCGTAGCGGCAAAAATACAGGACTTTTTATAGAATAAAAGTTGGTGTAGGCATTTATTTCAGATGTTCTCAAATTTTTATTTATTGTAATGTCTTCAATCTTTATAAAATATCTCTACTATTGTAAAATTAATATTTGACCATAGAAAATTCGTTGATGGCCACAACGCAAAACATCGCTCAGAATAGGGAAAATTGTTATACCCAATTTATTTGTATCTTAATTCTGTTATTTTAAAGTACATTTAAAGGAAAATTAACAGCTGGATTATTAAAAAATTAACAAAATTCACTAACATAAAGATTTAATTTGGCCCAAAGATACCACGAACACTGCTTTTGAGTGTGATAACAACGAACTATAGAAATTTGTTTCAAATAAAGATTGTATTATTTACATCTTTATGATTTACTAAATTGTACCCAAAAACCCTGATAGGCCTTCAAATAATCTACCACTTACTGTGGATGAATTGCTCCCAAAATCTAACCAATTCGTAACATGAACATAATGCCTCCCTTACATATATGTATGTGCGAAAGGTAAAAATAATAGAATTTAGGATATTAATATGGTTACTTAAACAATAACCCTTTGTATGATATCAACTGGGCCAAATGATACGATTCTGGATTCGTAGAATTTAAAAAAGACATCGGGGATCAACGACGGAGATATTTATCTATTGGGATGTGGAAATCGAAAAAAAGGAGATTGTAGGATAATCCCCGAGCAGGATATATTTCATGAACTTATTTTTTTTAATGAATACATGAAGCATGTAATTACATAAATATTTAAATTATTAAATGAAATATTTGTGAAATGGTGGCGCAGGTAGGAAAAGCCGGCTAAGTAGTATTTTTACATTAAAAATCTCCCTCAGGGAAATCCGTGTCCTCTGTTCTGTCGTAAGCTTGTAGAGAAAGCAAAGAAGGGTGAAAAATCCGACAAACATATTCGGCTTTCATGGAACACGGTAAAAAGCAACATTATAAAAAATAAAACCCAAAGTCAATTCGTTTGTTTATTCTGATTTTGCGAAGGAAGAAAGAGGACGAAGTTTGGCATATAATTTTTCCCTAGCGAAACATAAAACATATTCCGATGACAAAATTCCTTTCTGCAAAGGTCTTACAAAACCATTTTATGTTAAAATGGGTTCGGCAAGATCAAAGAAATATTTCCGCGCAGCATTGTGCTAGGAACGAGTTAAGGCTTTGATGAATTTCATACGCGCGTCTAAGGAGGTCGGGGTGCCTATCCCGCCTTCGATTATTGACTTGTGGATAAATTCTATCGAAAGATTTCGTGAGCGAACAACCCCGCTTGATAAATGTATTTATAACTGCGAGAAAAAACAAACACATGGAACATGCTCTACCGCCGACCACTCTGTTTTTTGTTTTTCAATCATTTATTTTACGTGTCCCCTTTTCCCTCGTGATAACTAATAAAATTATTGAGTTCGATCCTTCAGAAAGAACATTATCATGAATTATTTATGTTGTTAAATGGAGTGTTGGATTAATTCTTATAGTGCAAGCAAGTTTTAATTAAAAATAGTCTATGTATAAATAGTAGAACAGCCAGCAGTGGTAAATGTAGTTAACATACACAATTGTGGTCGTTCCGTGTGGTTTATTTTATGCAGAAATACGCTGTGTAGTCATTGGTGAAAAGTTAAATAGAAATTTTGCATTTTTATACTTTGGAAAGAGTCCAGGCTACAAATATGTTTTAGTTTTTAGGTCGCGGTTCACATAATACGTTTTCGGTTTACATTATTACGCCATTTACCTCCTGATGGGTGTGGCACTCTTCTTGAAGTAGTTTTTATATAGATTAAAATCGTACTTGTTTCCCAGTCACACGAACGTTACAATGGAGTCTGGGACACCCCAAGAAAAGAAAAACTATTTTCCCAAAACCGAATGTAATTTTTCTAGGGATTTTACTGGGGATAATATCACAAGACTTTCTGATTTTATCGATAAATGTTTATTTTTGCACGAATTTTTTTTTGCTTTGCAACAATCACGGAAGCGAACTGAATGGTAAATCCTGATACCGAAGGAGGAGGGGTTTTACCTAATGTCAGTAATATAACCCGGGTAACGGGAATTTTACCCCGATAAAACTGTTCCTATTGGTTGAATTTTCAAGTGTTTTGCATTATGATTGGTTAAAAACTAGTCGTGGGAATTTATCGGGGATAATATCACAAGACCTTCTGATTTTATCGATAAATTTGTATTATCTACGACCGTTATTAAAAGTGGTCCTTTTAAAGGTTGGCTAGCAAGTTAAAAGTATCACTTTCTAACACTAGTGTTACAAGTAACATAGCAACGAGTTAAAAATGATTTCATTGTTACTTTTAACACGTTGCTAACGATTTGTATCAATAAATCAACAAATATAACACTACCTGTCAAAATTTAATTTTATATATTTTGGTATTTACTAATATACTAGGAAGATCGTAGATTAAAATTTTGTATGATATACGTGTTTAAAAAATGTATTTCATTCGTGGGGTTATTTTACTCTGCTTTGCCTCGTTTCACAAACGTTCCCACTTACTCATAAAATGTCACTTTTAACACTTACATCATAAATGAACCATATATTTTATTAAAAACACAGTATTTTGCCAAAACTTAACTTTTTTATTTTGGATTATGAGAACAAACACATTGAGATTTTGTAATTACGCGAATGCCGTACATCTGGCAAATTATATGAAAATCGAGGGGCTTGTTAGACCCCAGTGTAGTATTCTAGGGTCAATCGTACGTCATTAGAATCAGAAATCTTTCCTCCTGTTAATCATCGATATCCCATTAAAATCCCTATGGAGCGTCTTGAACGCTCCACCCTGTATGATGCATTTTTGCGATGTTATTGAAGTAGAAGCTATTCAGTACAATTTATTTTTTTAACCAAATTGCAGTGTTTGAGTAAATTTTTCTCAACAGCAACGCAAATAGAACTTGTCGACAGTCGAATATAATTGTAAATAATTCGACAGGTCGCCAGAATAAACCAAACACTAATTGTAAATGTAAAACGAAAATGTAATATTTACAAAATGCACGGCGCATCAATAAAAACGCTTTTGTATTTGTACGCAAGTCGTTTTATTTGAAAATCGAAAACAAAACACAAACAGCGGTTGAAACAAAAATCAACAACGATACCACCGCTGCCTCTTCAAATATTTCAACTAATAAAATCCTGAGGGATCTAGTGTGCTCTCTACTACACTCCCAATCATCATTTTAATTACATATTTCAAATTAATGTTATCATTTTTCCAGACAGCTTCACTAATCCGCCGCTTGCTGCGTTCGACCCTTCATAATTGATCACCAATAGTCAATTTGTTTCGTTGTTCATCTGTTGGAAACCAATCCACTCGTGACAAGTGACAAACAAACAATTTATTACACTCATTCGTTGTACGTACGCCACTGGAACCACCCCGAAGGTCAGAGGCGTGCATCCGGGTTTAATAACACTAATGGCGGGCACGGTAACCTATACCCGGAACGATTCATCGATGTTTAATTAGGATCGCGGGGAGTTGTCTCAGGTAGGGTGACCCGATGTCGACCTGATGTTGTGACGTCACACTTCACACACCAATCAGGATTGCACCCTTGAGTGGGCAGTGTGGACCGGACAGGCTGTGTGCTCGAACTAATAACTGAATCCATACATATTTCATTTAATAATGATGGAATATCTAGTAAGGTTTTACTATTAGTTTATATGGAACAAACTTTGGCCTAACTAGGCTGCTGGAGATCGGACAGGTAATTAGGTCAAAATTGATAAGACTGAATCACTAATGAACCTTCGAATTACACTCATTTTTACTTTCTTATACAAAGTATGAGGAAATATTTTAATCATGAAAAAAATCATGGACGATATTTTTGCGGAAATACTTTGACGTCCACTGAATCCGACCAATTTCTCAATGATGTCTGTGTGTGAGGATGAATGGATGAATGTGTCCAGTATGTTATGAACAAGAGGAGACATACTTGGAATTTATAAATTTCATGAAAATTTGAAGAGCTGAAATTATTTTAAATGAAATTGGAAAACTGGAAGAGAAAGTTTACTGTGAAAAAAGGAATATAAAATATTATTTGCACTTTTCTTGACATGCTTCTAATTATGAGACAAACTAAATTAATTATTTAATAATATATTTCAATAATCTTTGTTACAATGGGAACTACTTTGATTGACATTTTAATTTAGAGAATTTAATCATATGTCACTGTCAAATAATATTTCTTTAATAACTTTTGCATTTACTAAGAGGTGTTGGATAAAACGTTATACTTCACATGTGGACAAATGGAATTACCCACTTGTAAAGTAAATAACTATTAACAAACATTGTAATCAAGATTGGTTAGCATAAAATTTGTCACATTTTGATAATATAATCAATTTATAAACGAAGTTATAGATGATTGAAAAAATGGAGTTAACGCTAATCCTTTTATGAATCTGCCTGATAGTATTTATGTGTGTAATTAATATTATTTGAACAATTGAAATATTTAAATCCTAAAATCAAATTTGAATACAGAGTATTTAATATAATACAAATATAATTTGTCCATTATTAAAATCTATTGAAATCACAATATGAGAGATATTGTAATTAAAATTTCAAATGTAAAAAGTAATTTAAAAGGTATTTACAAAATAAACGTAATTAATTACTGTGGCTAATGAATTAACCCAGTTCATTTAAATCCTTCCACACGAGAACAAAGATGTATGTAATTAATGTCCTTTTATAGGGTAAATATTGGGTTGGTACCACTGGTTTAGCAAGCCCTGAGGGCCGTCGAAAGGGCAGCTGTTTAGAAATGCACAAATAAATTCCCTTTGTATTAATTTCGGAGCTATTCCAGGGCCGGCTGCAGGACACAAAGCAATGACGCAATTGACTAATTTACTACTTGGTATCGGGATGTCAAAACTGCGCTTCCATTTACCTGTTGTTGGGAATTTTCGGCATTGTTGGCAAAACTGATCGCGGACCGGATATTGGATGCTTTGTGTTGAGAATCGGTTGCTGATTAATCGACTGAAATATATATTTCTATCTTGATGATAATATCGCAAATGAAACGGTATCATTACCTTTATTAACAACAGCGATTCATTTCGCGAACGATTAATTTGTTACGATTAATTACTTAATTACATTTCTCTTGAAGCGATAATTTTTACCTTGCGTATATACTGGGTGTTTCAGATCACCCGTACCTCTCGAATATCTCATTAAATACAAAGCGGATTGAGAAACAAAAAAATACATCCGAAATATTTTTTAAGTTCTATTGAATTAAGGTGTTGTCTGTTGTCCAACACTCCGAATGGTGAGGGGGGCACTTTACAATTGGTATCGTTCAATAGAAGTTAAAGAAGGATTTTGAACATATTTTTTGGTTTCTCCAACCGTTTTGTATTTCGAGGGGGTACCAGTAGTCTGAAAGATTCTGTATAATATTTTCGGCAGTAGTGAGTTTCCAACAGATAAACACGATATCATTTTCAAAATTTCATATTTGGGTTTCGGTGTTTTTATACATACATACATAACTTCACGATATATCCCACTCAGGACAAACCCAGAAACACAGTCAACCAACAATCAATCTCCTCCAAAGATTCCTATCCTGACACACCACTTTCGTCTCGTCCACATTCATAGTGCGATTCATTCATGTTCGTCTATTCTTCACACTTGGAATCATTCGTTCACGCAACAAACCATGAATCATACTTATTTCTCGGACGCCCACGCAATCGTTCACCCTCAGTCTCACTCAAATATATTAGTTTTACCAACCTTTCATTCGACATTCGCCCAAGATGACTCACTCCCAATTTCTTAACATTCTTCTCAATCTCACTCTCACCATACACTAATGTATTCCGGACACGATCACTCTCCTCTCAAATCCCTTATTTCCTCAGCAGTTATACGTCATGCCTCTTCATCCGTACCCAACATTCAGAACCATATATCAATGTAGATACCAACACACCATTATAAACACTCATTTGAATATTTGTAGATACATTCACGTTTCGAGCAAATGTACCCAGAGCACCCAATACATTGCACCCTGCAGACACCCGCCATTCAACCTCCCGGTCAATACGTCCATCCCTCCAAAACATACTACCCAAATATACAAATTTAAAATAATAATAATATTCGTGTATATTCAAGAACCATTCTACCGTTAGGTGTAGGAAGTAAAAGTCTCTTAACCATACAAAAATTTTGCCCATTGTAGTGTAGTATAATTATGTATTGTTCTAATTAATTGTATGTATATTCGTCAGGCAATGAATAAAGATTTATAAGTTACAAATAACTGTATTGTCAACGTTGTGTATGCATTATCCAATGAATAATTAATTAACTCTATTATAATGAGCAGCTCATCAATGTAAAATTCATCACACATGACCAGAGGCAAGCTAAATGAACCATAGCTAATATCTCCCAGAATATTCCCAAACGGGCTGCTTACAGAAAGCACCACAGTTGAACGCTTTCGCTTTGTAATTGTAAATTACAGTGACCCAATAAGCGTACTTTCAGATTTGATACACGAATAAATTATTCACAAAGTTTCATAAACAGGCAAATGGCAACAGCACCCGGCCGGCAGACCGGCCAAAGTTGAGATGTCAAAGCCAAACCTAAACTCAAAAGTTTATTGTTTCTGCATTGTGCAGATATTAAACAGCCTGGAACTATAGACCGGCTAACGTTTAATAGGTCAGCATCTAATTTATATCAATAAATACGGTTACTATAGGACCTAACAGTCTTTGTTTGATCATGGATCACTACTATAAAGAAATGGTTATACCTTAAAAAAATTATGACTCCACAGGTTAGAAGATTTCAATGGAAATATCAAAATGTATATTTTTTAACATGTTGCAAATCGCAAATGGTGACAGTAAGTAAGTAAGTAATTTACTGAGATATTTCGAAATAATTTGATAGGACTTCAAGTAAACTATCACTTTCGGTTATTGGATTATCACCAAAAACAATTCAGCTTTTTCAAAAGTGATACAATTGACATATACAAAATATCAAAATTTTCATTTGTAGTCGCAGAGAAACCGTAACTCCAGAGATCCACACATACGCAGACAGACAGACAGACCGACAGACATACCCACAGACATTATCCCGAAACTCTTAAAATTGTATACTAGGTACACTAAAACGTGCTCATCCATTGAAAACTCACTACTCAATTTGTAGTATGATCTCCCTTTCAGGATGTGGCGGGAGGTAAAAATTATCTATAAAATTTAACGATACTCTACTGAAACATTAAGCTTTTAATTCTGAATCTAAAACTGTCAAAAACATTAAAATATTTGGTATAGTTTTGGAGATATGACTAATCAAATATTTTCAGCAGGAGTTTTTCTATTATTTTTCAGCGCTGTACCACAAAATATTTTGAACTCTTTTATATTTTGAAAGTTACTATAAGTCAAGGCGCGTACAACGCTGTTCGCGAAATTTAAATATCTTTTATAGTTTTGGAGATATGGCTCAACAAAGATTTCAGCAGGAATGAAAAATAAATTGCTGTACATAACCTAAAAATTATTTTCTCTATTATCATTTTATAGCTTATATTTAAGTACTTTAAAGCAAAAATATTGTTTTTAAATATGTAATTTGGACCATGTTGGGCCATTTAAATTTTAGACAAATTTTAATATATTTACAAAATTTTTAAATTATTCATTTTAATAACATTACATTGTAAAAACCTCTATGTGGGCCCTACAATACCTCTCGCCGTAGATTTCTTGTCCACCTCAAACAAGAACTCTCATCCCTTCAAAAATTAAGTTCTCAATTTTGACATTCGTCAAAAATATCGGTGTCTATTGTACTATTGTTTCTAAATATTTTTTTTAATTCGTAGATATTTATTCAACTATTATCCAGAATATAAATGAAAAAATAAATGATTGACTTACTGTATCTGCGGTTGGTTGCTTGAGGTCCTTGTAGTGAACAAAGGCGGTGGTAATCTGTAAACGAGGAATAAATATATAAAAATGATTTTCATATTAAAGAAGTTCTACAGAATTTCATTTCGGTTGGCTTAGCAAACAAATACATAATAAAGCAAACAAAATTTAATTTTTATTCTCAAACAAAATCCATTATTTACCCGTGTCTAAAATAAACAATAATCTTATTACAAATAAAAAACTTCGCTTGTGTATTCTTCTTAACAGTTGCTAAAACTTGACTTTCAAACAAGCGCGCTTAACATTATAAAAACACGAAGAAGCGTTAGCACATGAACATAAAACGGTCCCACGGTTCTTATTAATCCGATTAGGCAGTCATTTGTCTGTAAAGAATTACAGAACTTGGTTAATTTTGTGAATTTACGTGTAAACAAAGTTCTACAAACCGCGGCGGACGTCTGCGCTCTATGTCTTCCGGCTTCCACTAAAAACTACTTAATGTTATCCGCGAATATTCGGATTACGGCGAGATGTGAATTTAAATTGCTGGCATAACAGGATGGATTTAACACTTGAAGGCACTGCCGAGGCTGTTAAGTCAAACTAACAGCCACTTCCCAATGAAATGTTTTGAAAATGGCCGTCTTCTTTACACGCGTCATTCACCCCAATTCGATTGACTGAACAAACAAAATTAACTTTCATTCTACACTTAAAATAAAAAAACTGGTGTGGTCACTATACAACTTTCTGGTACTTATGAATATAATAACAATAGAGAAGATGCTTATATGTATTTTTATTCTTAAAGCAACTATGATTAGTGGAATATTAATAGTTATAGGAATGACACTGAAAAAATCAGGAGATTTTACAAATAAAAAATTGAACCGACGAAAAAAGAAATTGAAAAGCGATAAAATAAATAAAACTTTTTAGTCTTAATAACTAAGCTCCTAAACTAATATCATTAACTAATTTTTACTCAGTGTTCGTTGATTGTTTATTTGGCGCCTGCTCTAAATTAGTTACTAAGTTAAAAAGTTTTAATTTTAGAAATTTTTGTTGCTACCTGTTTCTCTACTCTTAAGGTTAATTTTTTTTTCAAATTCCAATGGCACCAGCCTCGAAGTAAACACTTTTGAATAAAAAAAGGATCATCAAAATCGAATAATCCAATAAAAAGTTATGCGTACCTAGTAGAATTAGTTAACAGGTAAAATTCAGTGAATGAAAAATCAATCATCTCTACCTTTAAGGATGTCATTTTTTTCAAATTTAAATGATACTAACTTCTGTAATATACCCCATCAAATAATAAAAACAATAATCAAAATTGGTCTACTCTATAAAAAATTATATGTGATCATACATAATAAATATATGCGTCGATTCTTTTTTGATCGATTAAAAATACATCTTAAATAAATAAATAACCAGAAAATATAAATTTCCTTTTCAAAAACCTTGAATATGATACCAAACTTGAAATAATTAAGAAAACAAATGACGATCGCTCAAAAATAAAAAAACTCTTCTCTTGGAGATATTTATTTTAACACAAAATTTGACAAGATTGTAAAAAATTACTAACGATCGTTCACAATTAATTTTCAATTAACTATTCAAATAATATTACAAACACCTTTTCGCAGTTAATTTTCTATTCGAAATAAATAATTATGTATGTCAAGTATACTTCCATTTTCGGTTTTTCAAGGGTTACTAAAATCAACTCATTTAATAGTCATGAAATTTTGTCTTTTTTTGTTCGTGTTATAGAATGTGCGGATACATATGCATCCATTCACACAGATGTCATCGAGAAAAGTATCGTTCAAATTATAAAATGTCAAATTTAGTTCACCCGTCTGTATTGTCAGTGGTTTTAAATAATTTTGCCACATTTATTTGAAGGATTTGTTGCAAAGCTAATGTTAATCAGTGTTGCTAGTTTAATTTAGCGTGGTGCTATTTATTTACTGAAAAGTGTTCGGATGCGAATTTCTCCCGGCAGGATGTAAAAAAGGAATGCAGTATTTATTTTACCAGCGCAGCAAAACGATGCAATTTGGTGGCGCTGCAGTCTCGTGAAGATATGCGATAATGTGGCTCGTAAGAAAATTCCTGCTGAGGAAGATGGAAGAAGAGATATTGCAGGAAAATAAACAGTAAAAAACGATGGGCAGATGTGTCAGCAGGACATTTAGAGTCCTGTTCAGGTCTTCAACAATTTATTCCAAGAATGTAACAAAGAGCGCTGCCAACATTTCAGACATAAAAACACCGGTACCAAACCATTATCCGGTAAAATTTATTGTCGTTTTTTAAAAATACGATCGGGCCTGCTTTTTTGTATCGAACACATACCGACTGGACAACAACCGTAAACATGCCACGGAGCAGCACATGGGCGTGGCGAGGGGTGGCCCACTGGGGCTTACAACCCCACATGACATACATACATACAGTCCCACTAAAAGATACACTGACGTCGGTACATCCCGTAAAACGATCAAATTTCAGGACGAACATTTATTTATAATACGAGTACTGCGGAACAACATCCAACATCTCTCCATCATGCTCAGGGCCGTACTTGCTTCAATTTCCACATTTAACCCTGGATAGTCACATTTGTTTCACAGTTACACAAACGTCGCACTGGAGTCTGGGAAATCCCAAGAAAAGAAGAACTATTTTCATGTAACTGGATGTAATTTTTCTAGGGATTTTACTTATGGAATATTTGATTAGGATTATATAAACTAAATTTACAACGAGGTAGCATCAAAGTATGTGAATGTTACGCATGTAGAAAATTAGATGAAGATCGTGGGGTTTCTTAGACCTCAGTGTTAATATATATGTCTCACCAAAACTCAACACATTATAATAAAATGATTAAACATCCCTCAATTAACTTTACAAAATATAGTAGAGCGTCAATAATTTGGACGTTAAATAATCTGGATTCGATTTTTTATATTTAGCTTAGACTTACTGTACAATGATTGCAGTATTTTTTCTTTAAATAAAACAAGCAAAATTTTATTAATAATAAATAGTTTCATTTATCCGCTCCTCTTTTCTAAACATCACAGAGATTTATGACCGATTACAGCTAATATTTTGCGTTGAAGAAATCCAAAAACTATTTTATTGATTCATTTAGAAAATCTGGACACGTAAAAAATACGGACAATCCTTACAAAAATAATGGACAGTAAATAGATAACAATATATTTCTTATCGAAAATTCTAACGAGCTGCTTAAATATGCATTAATTTTGCTACTATTTTATGTCGAAAATATTGTTAATGTTACAAAGTGCAACGTATTGGTTGCTCTGGGTACATTTGCTCGAAACATGATTATATCTAGAGATGCTCGATTGATTGTTTATAATGGTGTGTTAGTGCTTACATTGATGTATGGTTCTGAATGTTGTGCGTTAATGAAAAATTATGAACTAGGTATAACTGCTATAGACATGAGATATTTGAGAGGAGTGTGTGGGTATACGAGACGTGATCGTATCCGAAATACATTGATGTAAGGTGAGTGTAAGATTGAGAAGAATATTGTTTGATAAGAAACTGGGAGTGAGTTGAGATAGTTTGGACATATTGAGCGAATGTCGAATGTAAGGTTGGTGAAACTAATACATGGGGATGTGATTGAAGGTGTACGATTGAGTGGGCATCCGAGGAATATATAGTTGGCTATGATATGAAGAATAGACGAGCATCCGAATTATAGAATATTATTGAAAATGTATAATAAAAACAAGAAAAATACTGTCTTCCCTCAGTCTTCTTACTCACAAGACCTGTCTTTTTTCGATTTTTTTTATTTTAGAAATTAAAATCAGTGCTGAAAAATGTCGTTGTCAGACTACTAAAGGCATCAAAGCAAATGCGTCAGAGCTTAAAAGCCATTTAAAATGACGCTATCCGGGTCTGCTTCTCAATATGGAAACGAAAAAATCAAATATCTGTAAAATTAATAATAAAGAATCCATCGCAATGCGGTCCTGTTAGTCAGTACAGCAGTAAACCAAGAAAACGCTGCATTTACGAAACTAAATATCTAAGATACTCCAGCGCAACGTTCACCGGCATAAACAGGGAGGAACTAAGGGGTTCCTCCCTTTCAGAGTCGATAATAAACGTTTATTTTTGTTCGTCGTGCATGCAGATCATCGCAACTGATACATATACGATATGTGATGTACGCTAGCAAGGTACTGCCAAGACATACAATAACATAATGGCCTGTTTCATGTCGGAAGAAAGTGCAGCTTTTATTCGAACGTGCCCGTGTTTATAAAGCGTGAGAATGCATGAGAATCGATACGAGGTTACAATGATACTACATGTTACCTACACTTCAATATTTACATCTGTTTTATCGGAATCTCATATATTATTCATGTTTTGTCAGTTCTAGAGAACTACAACTTTTTAATGCTTTGTTTGTTAAAATTTTCAACTAAAAACTTCCGACAGAAAAGTCGAAAAGGAATGTACAGGAAACATGTCAAAGTTGCTTATGTTTGATGGGTTGTATTGCAAAAACTAGTAGAGATATAGAAATGTACTCTACTACATTTGTTACCTAATAATGAATTTGTATATTTGGGTAGTATGTTCTCGAGGGATGGATGTATTAACCGGGAGATAGAAAGGCGAGTGTCTGCAGGGTGCAAGGTATTAGGTGATCTAGGTACATTTATTCGAAATTTTAATGTATCTATATTCTCGATACAGTGTTTATAATGGTATGTTAGTGCCTACATTGATGTATGATTCTGAATGTTGGGTGTGGATGAAGAAGCATGAACGACGTATAACTGCTGTGGAAATGAGGTATTTGAGAGGAGAATGATCGTGTTCGGAATATATTAGTGAATGCCGAATGAAAGATTGGTGAAATTATATGTGCAGGTGAGATTGAAGATGAACGATTGCTTGGGTGTCCGAGGAATAAGTGGTTTGTTGCTTAAACGAAAGATTCCAAGTGTGAAGAATAGACGAGCATATATGAATGTTTGGAGAAGATTGATTATTGGTTGATTGTGTTTCTGGGTTCGTGCTACCCCAACAAAGTATATTATTTATTAATTAAGTCATTTAATGCTAAAAATAAAGTATAGCAAATCGAAAATGTTGGTGCTAAAATATTTTTCTTACAAAGAAAAACAATTACAAATATATGAAAACAGTTCAATAAATTGAGTTAGCTAATGTAAATAAAGCTTAATATAAATGTTGCTTTTTCATTAAATTCGCGTTAAATATACAAGAGCAAATGACGTTTTCGTTTATAGAAATAATACAACAATCTGAGTGAGTGAAAAGGCATGTGAAATACAAACTGCACTTTTCATATCTTTAATAAAAAGGAACAAGAGCCCATTAAATAAAATCCGCGCACAATATCCCAGATATCCTGCGATATCCCAAGATATTTGTCGCGGGATAACAGAACATTCAGCGCGATATATCGCCCGAGACGTTTTCAGCGCTGAAAGCAATTCAGGTCGCGGAAATAAATAAATAAATAGAAAAATATCAGCGCTGAAATAGTGAGCGTCGGCCGCTGTTTCGGACGCGATGTAATTAAAATCGCAATTAAAAACCGACTTGAGCCCTCAATGTAAACTTTACTCGCGTAATGAGTACGGATACTTAAGCGAAATGCTCTGAAAAATTCCCTAACGAGTCACGAAAATTCACTTGTTGTTTACAACTTCATAAACTAATTGCAGAACATAATTAAGAATACATTGAAAACCAAACGGCGAATTAAACTCGAAGGAAATTTCCACCACTTAACTTTTACTGGAAACCCGACTAACTGGAAATTATCGATGGAAATACTTCACACTTCAAATTACCTTACTTCTACTCTAAAAGGAACGAGAAAATATCCCTTCTATTGATTTCGCAAAACACAAATTTACTTCAATACACGTAATTTCAAAGCGCTGCAATTGCAGAACCACTGCGCGAAATGTTTTTTGACGTTAATGTTGACGTAATTGTCACTTTACGCACCCTCGGATGATTTGGTGTGCAGACAAAAGCTTTTAAACAGTGGAGAAAGGATAGGTTCTGAATAATAGTAAAAATAATAAAAAGGAATATTGGGTGAGACGAAATTTTTAAAAATAGGACAAGCTTTAAGTACTAAATTGTAACGTAACAGTTTGATAAAATATGACAGAAAAATAGTAACACACAATATTATCCTGGCGCCTCCACCCAAATTTAACTTCCTGAGCTGAAATTGCAAGTAAATAGGTTAGAAATTAACTCATATACCGGTATTTGTTTACGAGCCCAGAATCATATCATTTGACAAAATTAAGATATTTAGAATAACTTTAAAAAAATTGTTCTGGTCTTGTAAAAGAATAGTTGTAATACTCAATTTATTTGTCTTAAATTTTGTTATTTTAAAGAAAAATAATAACAAATAAACAAAAATTACTAACATACAGATTTCATTTGGCTCATAGGTATTTGCTGGTACCACGAACACTGTTTTTGAATCAGATGACAACAAAATATAGAAAAGTATATAGTATATTCTACAATAAGTAATGGAATGGCACATATTACACGCGAGCAAAAAGTTTGTAGTCCAAGCAGAAGGCGAGGGCTACGGTTTTCGAGTGTGGGATATGCCATTCCGTTACATGTTGTAGACTATACTTTCTATAACAAGATTTTGGAAATTATACAAAAAAATACAAATATGAAACTGTTGAAAACGTTAAACTCAAAAAATAAAAATTAAAACCAACAGACGTAACCATAGTAACTGAATCAAGATACTTCATATATTATCGCGGCTCAGATTCGTCGAAAATATTCCATTCGCGGCGTATGGAATGTTAGTGATTCCATAACAATTTTTAGTTGCAAAATGCGTAGTTTCTAAAACAGTGTTATAGAAAAATATTTTTGATTCCAATGAAATTTACTCTACTCGTATCTTATTTATCTTCTTATGTCCAAATATCCTGAATCTATCACTTATTGTTGATGAATTGTTCCTAAAATTTAACCCTCTATTGCATGAATTATTATTTCTTTTAAATAAGGGCTCAAAAACATTATTTTTTACAAAAGAAATATTCATATATGTAAAATAAGTGTGTTATATAATTTTTTTTCCAAAAATAAAAAAAATTTTTTTTTAAATTTTGTTCACTATTGGGAACATTATGAACAAATTCAACTTACAATAGAACTTTGGTCTATTGGGTCGTCTTTGTGTACTATACAAAATTGTTTGATAAACAGCCTCTTCTAGGAAAACATCAGATAAAAAATTTTTTTGGAAATTTTGTAAAGGTGTATTTAGCTGTAATATATCAGCAGGTAATAAGCTGCTTCCTTCAAATTTTACATTTAATATCTCAGTTTCTGTAATTATCCTTTTTTCAGTTAAAATTTTTTTTTTATGTTGGTCAAATTGGGAGGAATGACCTAATTGGCAATTGACAAAGTATATATAATGTTCCCAAATGTTACAACATGATTTCCATGAATGTAAGTAAACTGCATAAGAAAAGAAAAAAATTTTTTTAATTTTATGTTCCCGTTCGGGAACAGTATGCAATGGGTTAATGAATTCGAAACAAAAAAAAAATAACTCCCTTACATATATGTATATGCGTGAGGTAAAAATGATAGATTTTAAGATATAAATATAGTGAATTAAACAATTTGCCAACTAGGCCAAATGATATGATTTGATTGAAACCTTTATATTTTATCTTGTTTTCCCTCACACCATACATTATAATACTAGAAATCAATTATCATTCTTCAAATGAGATGTGTTTTACTCAACGATATTACTGATGTAAATTGTTCATTAGCCGAGAAACAAAGGCATCCCAAAATGGAAGAACTCTGTTAAATGAAACATCAATTAAAAAATACAATCCCGCGACCCTTGAAACATACATCATGATCTTCGTGATTGTGTGTTCTCCATCCCCTTCTAGCTCAGCATCCGCAAGGGTGTGTCTCTGTCGCACTTGTAGCGTCGGAGATATGAAGCCATTAACACGACAGCGTGTTATACGTCCCAAGTGTGGAAATACGTGTACAGCGCGCATGCAAATATTCAATTAAAAACATTACGGATGTCGTGTGAGATTATCTGGCTGCAGCTAATGCGCTGTTGGATTCTTTATATGATATCTGCGGAGGTTTACGGTGTTATACGCTCGTTCTGCCACGCCAAATAAGAAAGATTATGGAGATAACATTAGTGGTAAATTAAAATTATACCGGGGTAATTTCGTTTCGCTCTGCTATTAAATAAATGTATCGACTTGCTAGTTGTACAACTTGAATAATAGCGCTCAGTTATTGCAGAGCCTCGAATGATTTTATAGAACTTTTCATGGTGTTGAATAAATAGTATATTATAAATATGAGGGATTATGATAGTCGCTATTCACGTAGATGAGTGAATAATGACCATAATTCCGAATATAATACTACACTGTTTCTACTGCTGTATATTCGGAAATTACTTTTGAAAATGAATGAATTTGGTTGAAAACACACGTTGAGAAACGTCAATATAAAAATACAGAATGACAACTGAATACATGTCAGTCGGCCATTGCTTGGTGATCCACAAAACGACTTTAAAATAACCGTGAATTATAGATTTTTGGTTCTATATAATAGTTATTTACTTTACAAGTGGGCAAAGTAAGGAATTACCCACGAGAGAAATTTTAGCTCACGAAGCCGAAGGCTGAGTGAGATAATTTTATCGAGTGGGTAATTCCACATTGCCCACGTGTGAAGTATAACGTTTTATCCAACACTTCTTAATAAATGAAAAATTTATTAAAGAAATATTATTTGACAGTTACATATGCTTTAAATTTTTAAATTAAAATGTCAATCGAAGTAGTTACTGAGGTGTGTGTTATTATTATTGTTATAAATAAAAAAATACTTACTAGTGGCTTTCCTCAAAATTATACCCACTAGTGAAAAATCTGTTACTTTGCTTGTTTAAATTAGCCATAGTTATAGAGCATTTATTGAGAGGTGTTGGATAAAAATATTCATTGTTTGTTTAAATTCATGGATAAGATGTAACATATCTTAAATACAAACATATATTAACAGAAATAACAAGTTATAAACGTTATACAGTTATTTTACTACGTTTGTATATATTATAATACTTTGTTAATTAAAAAATAATTATTATAGTACGTTTGATATACGTACGTTAGCAGCATATGATTGTTTTATGAGAGAAAATACAATAATACTTTGTCAATATATCTCAGAGACCGTCTGGTGCGTAAGAATACCTTGGGAAAATAATAAAATAGAATTTTAACAGTAATTCATTTTTCCCAAGATATATTCATTACCAAATATACCGCCCAGTTGATGTCTAACATAGTATAAATATTCAGAAATTAATAAAATAACACTTTGTTAAATATAATTTTTTCCCAAACTATTTTACAATGTTAGAGACCATCCAGATACTCTCTAACATCGTAATACATCTTGGGAATATAACAAAATAATACTTTGTTTAATATAATTTTTCCCAAACTATTTTACAATGTTAGAGACCATCTAGACACTGTGAATTATGGAGTTCTGGATCTGTGATTTCAATATTTTTATTTCTATATAATCATCGATCTCACTCTTTAACTCTTCTTGTAAATACCTCAATTCTTATTATTTATTATTGATAATTTCTTAATACGTTAACAATTAAATTAAATAATCCGGCATTAAATTAAAATTTTGCTGATATACATGTTAAATATAATTAATTGTAGTACTGTTGTATAACAAATGCTGAAAGAGTAAAACAAAATATGGTAAAAATAAATCGGATTAAAACATAAAACATCACAAAGTTTTCAAAGCCTCCTTGTTGGTTGTGTGTTTTTAGGATTCGAGGAAAACCTTTGAGCGAAAAATAAAATAAACCAAATGCGTCGGCAGACAAAAGAAGCACACAGGAAGTGTGTTAGGGGCCCATAACGACGTTATAGGTGTCAATCATAACCCGCGAACGAGTATCTGTACGAAACGCAGCTTGACAACGCCGCACTCTATAAAGATATATGAATCAGTGAAATATTTTAAAACGATGAACACGGGCGCCGCTGACAGCTTGAGAGGAAATTCCTGACGAGGAAGCTGGAAAAGTGCTTACGTAATCTGTGGAAATCGCGGAGAATTATCCACCGTGGAACTAGTTTGTCCTGATGTTATTTTCTGCGACGGAACATTGGGCTTGATTTCGACTCGCTCGTATTTTTATTCTGAACTCAACCAAATCAGCAATCAATGTTGCTACCGATCACGTCAATTGAAACAGAATAATCAATGAGATTTTAGTGCAGTAAATAACTTTAAGTAAATGTTACGTATATTACAGTAGCTGGAACTTTCTACGGCACCTCCACAAAAAATCACATTAGGTAAAATGTATAATCAGTAGTTATACAATAAGAGGTTCGAAAATAATTGAATATATAATTGAGAAGATGAGATATGTTTCCTAGGTAAGTTCGAGTTGTATATATTACGACTATATAACGAATTCACCAACTATATTAAACAATTTATTTATTTATTGCAGTGAATAATGACCATTATCCCGAATATAATACTATACTTTTTCTATTCCTGTAAATTCGGAAATCACTTTTGAAAATGATGCATATTCGTTCAAAACATACGTTGAAAAATATCAACATAAGAGTTATTTACTTTACAAGTGGGCAAAGTAAGGAATTGCCCACGAGAGAAATTTTAACACACGAAGCCGAAGGCTGAGTGTGATAATTTTATCGAGTGGGTAATTCCTTACTTTGCCCACGTGTGAAGTATAACGTTTTATCCAACAGCTCTTAATAAATGAAAAATTTATTAAAGAAATATTATTTGACAGTGACATATGCTTTAAATTTTTAAATTAACATGTCAATCAAAGTAGTTACCAAGGTGTTGTGTGTTATTATTAATGTTATAAATAAAAAAATACTCACTAGTGGCTTTCCTCAAAATTATACCCACTAGTGGGTAATCTGTTACTTTGCTTGTTATTGAGAGGTGTTGGATAAAAATACATAATGACAACTGACTACATGTCAACTGTCAGACGCCCGTCTTTAACCGTGAATTATAGATTTTTGGTTCTGTATAATAAACTAATAAACTAATTATGGGTACGATAATTCATCGAAAAAAATTAAATAACGAGGATAAGTTCATCCAGGAGTAGAAAAAAATTTTGTTTGTTTATATTCATGGATAACGCTAAAAAATTGCTTGGTTTTAGGCCTAGGTCGATAAGAATTGTGGATTTTTATGAGATTAACATAAACATCAATTGGGTGTCCATTTTGTGTGTTGATTTTGTTTAGTGTTTAAATACTTAGAGGTGAGAGAGCTAAATAATTGTTAAATTGTATGCTCAAATGTAAGTATGAAAACAAATGAATTATTCATTCTTATAAATCCCTGATATCCTTGTTCACGAATGATTTGATATTATCAATACAGGATGTTTCATAACTTCAGATACATACGTTAATGGTATATGTTATTTGATATGCTGATTACGAATCAAAAATAACATTTTTTTTAAATCGCAAAATTATTTTCCATGTTTCCCAGCCCAAAATTTTTTGTTGCCACTGCCACTGAGTGGATGATTATGTTAATAATTATCTTTTCATTAAAAATAACTAAATTTTGTTTGTTTATTTTACTAGTATTATGTATTTTAAATTGTTGATTATCTACTTCATTGTTTGTGTTTAATAGGAAAGCGAATCCAGTGCAGTACTACAAAAAATATTTTAGGTAAACAACCCTTAATTTTTCGAATTAAAAAAAAATTCTTTTAGATTCGTAATCAGCATATCAAACAACATATATCATTAACGTTTGTACTCGAAGTTATGAAGCAACCTGTATAAAAGAAATTATGACAAATTCGTTAGGAAGAATACTATTTATCACACGTCTAGAAACATTTTCGGTTTTTGGACTAGTGAAATAAATAACTGTTATTCTTGAAAATTCCGCCATATTTCAGTCATATAAATATTTGACTGCTTGTACGAATGGAATCTGTCTGGTCTCGAAAAATTCCTCTTTTTATTTTCAATCCATTACCCTCAGCATTATTTCAGCAGGAAACAAAAAAATTACAAATGTATGAGTGAACGTATGCATGTCAAGTGTGAAGGGTCAGCCGGCATGCTCGTTTGTTGGTTGCCACTGGTGTAATCCATCAAGGCCTGCTGCGCTCGTTTATAATTTCATTTCCTGCAAACATCAGCGTCCAGAGTGTAACTTCGACGTGGCTCCGTACGTGCAGGATAGCAGCAGCAGGAAGTCACGTGACTACCCCCACCACCCCCCAGGAGCTTCGTAAATATATCGGGCCGCTAATCGAGCCCTCTAAATCGTTATTAATAACTTTCTCTTCTCTTTAGCGGCTAACATATAGACACATTTTCTGCTCTCATGTGTATGTGTGTTTTTGTTTCGCTTCCTCGACCTCGTCTATTGTGTGGAGTAATCTGGGATGCGCCTAATTGGATGAGTAGTGCTGAAAGGAAAGTTGCTGGAAAATGGATGCGAGTCCGTAGAAATGTATTTTCCTTTTTGTTTGTTTCTGTTACATGCTTTTCACTGGATATTATTTTAGTCTTTGTTAATTGATATGTTATATATTGCCCGGCTTTTCTCTGCTTCATTTATGCGAGGAAATTTCTGTACATTACTAATCAATATGTTTTCATTTGTTTTGTTATCCTTTCACTAAAAGCTATTAACGCTAAATTATTTTTAATTATTATTGTTTGTAATCCATTTAGAAATAATTATAACAACTCATTTTATCTTGCAGCTACTGTAAGCTAATCGCAGTCGTTTTATTTTTGAAAATTTAAGTTAATAGGGTACATTATATGTAATGTAAAAACAGGCAAAATACGATAATGAATAACAAATTAACTCTAGGATCATTAATAAAATTCTCGGGCATAATCGATCATTAGCAACATTAGATCTGCTTTTGTTATTGTCCTGTTAACGATAAAAAAACCAAAATTAATTTTAACTAAACATGGAAAGTCTAACCAGGCCAGTTTTAATGGTTTTTATCGTGACTTGAACTTGACAGACTGATTAAAAGATAATATTTGTGTGGCAGGTATTATGAATGTACAAATTAGTTTGGTATTTCAAACGCAATAGTGCGATATTTCTTGCTATTGTTGAAAAGAAGGAGATTTATGTCGTGTATGTAATCTCGGGAGAGATGAGGATATATTACTACGGAATTCACGTACAATGCAGATGCAGATGTAGGTATTTTTATCAACTTGATTTAGACTCGCGCTCGTAAATATCTGTCTTTCTTTCATAAATACTGCTGAGCTGAATATCCTCTGAAATAAAATCTAGACTAACAAATGCACAAATACAAATTTGTTTATTGTTGTTCCATTAGCTCCTCCACCAAAAATGCTAGCAAAAACATATTATATTTAAAATTGTTTAATAGTGTATTATACATTAAAGGAGAGAAGTGTATGATTTTTCCCGCGGAGTAAATTGAAGCACGAGACGTAGACGAGGACTACAATACGACAAGGGAAAAATACACTTCTTTCCTGCAGTGTATATACTATTTCCTCACTACCCCAATATTTATGATTGTTTTTATGTATTTCAGAATTATTTGAATTGTAATATAATTTATGATTGTCGCCTTTTTGTTTAATTTTTCACATTATTTGAGCATTTTCCCGCACGACGGGGGCGAAAGTTCACAAATCTCCCGTAGATATGAAATTGGCAGTTTCTGTCATGATTTTGATATCATAGAAAACGAGATTCTTTCCCGGACTTGAAAAAAATTATTTTAGGTAGCAATTGCAACGTAGGCTAAAACTTACAGTATTAATTATTGAAGAACTATTTTCAATATAGAATTATTTTATTTGTATATTAAGCAATATGCTTATTATTTTTTTCCATTACAATAAGCTGTGCAGCAGTTGTGTTGTCAGTGAATTGTACAATTAAAAAGTTCATGGACTAAGTTTTTTAAAATAGTCATACGTTTTCTACTTTCTTTTAGTACATACATGCATACACATAACGCTATATCCCACTCAGTGGAGTAGCACGAACCAAGAAATACAGTCAATCAACAATCAGTCTCCTCCAAATATCCCTATCCCGACACACCAGTTTCGCCTCCGCCGCAGTTTGAAACTTGATATTTAAAATCGTTTCGACAGTAAAACAATAAATCGTATTCTGAATGCTCGTCTTGTTGCAAATATCCATTATATGAATATAATAAAAACTGGTGGAGGCGCTCATATATTTCGTGTGTGGTTTTTATGTAGAAAACAAGAGCAAGTAATTAAAATTTCAGCGATTCATCATTGTTTTGCAAGTGAAAACAGAGCTCTGGCTCTAGTAGTATTCATATCGTGAATAAAATTTATTCCGAATTCACTTTCTTTTATGTTCTCTGTGGAATTACATATTCACGAAGCTTAATATTTCCCTGGTACAAATTTTTGTAACTGTCAACATGTTTAACGTAGCGTAAAACAACGTCTTTTAAAATCTCCTCTCGACGACAAGAGCACGTCGAGAATTTTGTGGTTTATTATGCTGACTGTCATTTGACAAGCCTTGTCAATCTCACAGCGTTTCCAGCCAACATAGTGTAGATTTATTATTAGAGATTTCGTCCTGAAATAACTATAGAGCAAGAGTGGAGACTCTCGAGTCGAGGATGAAAAAACGCGAGGATCTCAGCGGACAGTGTGACAACTACGCACGAGCGTTTTCAAAACGTCGATAAGTTTCAGCGGGCGGCTGTGCGACGTTTGTTTGTTGATTGGCTGAAATATCGGTTTGGTCGGAATTAATTCCGACAGCCCCCGATTGTGCGGTTAATTCCCCGCCACTGGGGACACTCCGACCACTTAATTTGGAATGCTTCTTCGTTCATCTTCAGGCAATAAAACGTCTTCCCTGTTGGCGAAAAATTTTTGTGAATCGTAAACCTGGAAGTGTATAGACTTGCACTTGTTAGAATTGGGGATATAAAAACAGAATTGACTGACAGACATCGTAAAGTCCTTATAACGCATTTTATCGCCAATTCCTTCGCCCTGCAGGATTATTATGTTCTCTGGAAGAGGCCAGAACATCTGATGATGATCTTCAGTTCGACTTTTGTTTGTTCTCCGCCGCTTTGATCTCGCAATTTCTTTTTATTTTGTTGAATTTTAATATCAAAGTGAGACGTGAATTAAGAATTTTTCTCTTTTAATATTTTATGAAATTATAAAGGTGTAGCTTTTAGTACAAAAGGTTCCCCGAAATTATTTTTAGATGACGACTTTCAAAGACCGCATTTCTTTCTCTCTATATAATTAATTCCTGCCTTCGATTTTAAATTGAATCTGATTATAAATTAAATAAATATACCAAAAAACGAACAGTACAGAAATAAATTAACAAAATGAGAAAGAAATAGATATTCAATAATTGATATAGAAAACACGTCAGAATGAAGAATGTAGAAAACAATCAAAATATAATCATAGTATATTGTACAAAAAGCATGAAAAGGTACTCATTACTATACTGTACATTTTCTACAACCACGATATTATTTTCCAATTAATTTATATTTTAATAATAAAGCTATCTTCATTTCACTACCTACACTAACTACAAAATTAACAATATTAATTTTCATAAATGTCAAGTACAAGATTTTATGAGACAAAAATGGAAAGTGATAACGAAGAAATTATATATTATGAGATATTATAGCAGCTGCGAAAGTTAATTACAGGAAAATTCTAAAATTAAATATAAAATATATGGGTTGGGGAAAAGATTATGAAACATTAGAACTGTTAGATAATAATTTATACCGCACGTTTTCTATGGTTACCGTTGGATATGAAATATAGTTATTTGTCAAATTAAAGAGGAAAGCTCGTTTTTTCCCAATCGAGCTCGAATTTTACATCATGAGCGCAGCGAATGAGGAAATTCGAGCGAGAGTGGTAGAAGCGCTAAACACAACATTTTTTAAATACACTTTGACAACACAACACACAACTGACATGTCAACTGTCTGTTTATCAGACACAAAGGAGTGTAACAGTGTTGCCAATGAAGCAATCCTAAATCTAAATTAAAGTTGTCAAACTATGATCTAATCTAGAAAAAAAATTATAAACCATAATTGCAAGACAATTCGAAGTACGTATGTATATCACTATAGGTAATAAAGATTTTCAATTAATTTAAGTATTTATTTATAATTTTTAGAATAATTTTTTTGTAAAGAACATTCATGTTGGTAACACTTCTATATTTTCCTCTCCAGAGAGGAAAAACACATTTTCCTCACTATTTTGGTAGAAGAATGGTGCGGTTTCCTAACATATTGTGAAACAATGTGTTTACAATGTAGTATGAATCCGATGTTGCATTATAAGTAAAAGAAAAGAAGAGACTATAAAACACATAAGACTGCAGAGAAACATGGAGAATCGATATCAATTTGCAAAACTTGAAGAATACAGGAGTGCACTTAATACAGAAAATTGTAAAGAGCAGAAAGATATCATTATAATTATAGCAATAAATAAAGATTTACAAGTTACAATTAAATAATAAATATTTCATGTCCAAAATTAGTTGTCGTAATAAATAACTGAAATGAAAAACAGCATCGTAAACAACAACAAATGAATGTTGTTCACGGATAGAACACAAGCATACTGTCGAAATGGAACAATGGACAATCGAATTCCTAACAATTACATGTGACAAAAGAGCAACGCCACCACGATACGTGTTTGTTTTACGGATCTGTCCAATGAGCGCGAGATATTTTTGTTGATGTGCACTTGTTTTATTATTCATTTTCCGTGTTTTGTTTGTTTTGCCTGGTTTAGTTTACTAATGAGGAATGAGGTGCTTTAATATGCGCGAAATGTGAAGTACATTGAAATATGAACCGACCCGTGAATTACTGCGGCAAACACACAAAAATATGATGCGCAAGTACCGAATTTATGTCAAATTAATGTTGCCCCGAATAAAAAGAAATAAACTATAAATTCACAACTCTGATAAAGTTCCCAACAAAACAATCGACTCCCTTAATCCCGCTGTAATCCGATCCGCAGCCACTTCAGGCGAACTTTCAGCCTGAATTATATTTCAGGCAAAAATAAATTTCAAAAGTAAAAATCATTCATTTTCAAGCATCCGTCGGAATGAAATTACCTCTCATTAAATTAATCCAAAATTTTTATTCAAACATCTTTTATATAAACACGAGACTTGCGCGCAACGATAAGCCCTTAATTTCAAAAAAAATCCAGCCCCTTAAGTAAATAGAACCCTTTTAGAGCCCTGCAGGAAAACCAACATTTAAAAAACTAAGCGAATTAAAAAAATTCGTTTTTCATTGCGAGTTTGTTGGAGGATTCTATTTTCATTTGTTTTTCCTCGGTGGCTTTCTTCTGTTTTTATGTTTTAGTATCAGCTGCTCCTGCGAGATGCAGTGCTCTACGTTATCGACACAGGCGGCTGTTTAATATTGACGTATTCTAATGGCGCCCACTACCGCATCTTGCCTCCGGGCGTATAATTGCGACACACCCCGTATATATTTAATCGGAACGGAGTAGGGAATGCGTGAGTTGAATATTTAACGCTTGCCGGTCGGAGTTTTAACGGATGACTTGTTGTAACGGAAACGGTAACGGATTTTAATAATTGACAGTCAAAGATTAAACGGGTTTTACTTTACCGATCGCACACTCGCTGACCACTCGCTAGCTTCTGGTAATCTTCTGCTTTTAAGTTTCTGCATGATGATACATTTAATTAAAATTTTAAATAAATACCTTTCTTACAGTTGCTATGGTAATGATAAACAATTACAAAATGATCTAATTTGTATTATTAACATTTCATATCTTGTTTACAATTATTTTAAAATAATTGTTTGCAATTTTATATTTATACAAATGTCAGTTTCATTTTTTGGACTAGTAAAAAAATGATTATTTATCTTACAGTTGCTATGGTAATGATAAACAATCACAAAATGATCTATTTTGTGTTATTAACATTACATATCTTGTTTACAATTATTTTAAAATAATTGTTTACAATTTTATATTTATACAAATGTCAGTTAAATTTTTTGGACTAGTACAAAAATGATTATTTATCTTACAGTTGCTATGGTAATGATAAACAATCACAAAATGATCTAATTTGTACAAAAAAAAATTACAAAGTAGTGTCATATTCATGTAGTTGGAGAAAAAATATATTTTGATATTTTCGTTTAAATCTGTTAAATGTGCTTTTTTAAAAACAAAACAATTGTTGAAATATGTCATTTTTTGACATGTGTCATAATTAAAAACTAAATTTTTTTGAAGACATGTTCTAGTGTTTGATTTAAAATTATTTAAAGATTTGTTACATATTTGTTTACCCCACAATGGAAAACATGTTAACTGTTAATTAGAGAATAAATTTATCAATAGAATAAACAAAATAAACAAAAAATCATGGCTTATTATTCTAGCTGTCATCTTTTGATGCGATACTTTTTGTTTATTCCATTGATAAATTTATTCTATAGTTTATATGAGATTGTAAACACCGGCCCACAGATGACTGTATTGAGATCTTGAGAGAACGATAGCTAATAAATAAGTAGCAGTTGTGACGTGTGGAGAAGTAGCGACAAGCCCGCCTCTGGCGGAACCCGGGTGAAATGCAGCCATACCCGCTGATAGACTGTGTAATGAAACTAAATAAAGTTTAGCGGGGATTTCTTTCTAAATAAAACTAACAAATGCCGTCGTAAGCCCGCAGTCTACTGTTTCCTCTAACAACGTTATTCTTCACTGTTGCTCTCTCGCTCTGACTGTAGTAGCTCAGCACTCCGCTTGGCGCTCTCATTCGTTTTTAGTCTCGTGATTGTACGAATGTTCGCTTATTTTATTTGCTGCACCTTTTTACAGCGTACGAGCGTTCTGATTCCAATGTAAGTAATGTCTGATTTTATTAGACTCCGTAAAATTTATTCTCTGCTTTTTATTTAGAGTTATTCTCTCGGAATTTATTGCAAATTAGAAAACACAACTAAGAAAATCAAATAATCATTCGCTTAATTAAACAATACGTATATAATGTCACACTATATATCATTGAGTGGGCTAGCACGAACCCTGTAACACAATAAACAAACAATCAAATATTCCTATCCTGGCACACCATTTTCATAGATGTTCGTTTATTCTTTACTTTATATTGGAGTTAAATTATCAGCTATAATATCCCTAGGCCATTGATAATTCGAAATAATTTTATCACAGTTACCGAAAGAACGTTGCTTGGTAACCTTGGTAACCGCCCGACGCCGCAGGCGGAGGGCTGTTACCTTCAAGCAACGTTCTTGAGGTAGTTGTGATCAAATTATAAGTATTTATCAATGGTCGAGGGATATTCGGTGAGAAAATTTTTTGCGATTAATATTATTATTTTCATTTTCTAACCGTGAAAATAACATTTTGAAATAAACAAATTAAATATTGAATTAACTGTCAACCAGCTGTCAACGACTGTTACTTAGCAACAGGTGATAATTTCCCGGGGAAATTATCAGTGTAATTGTGACCTGATTGGTTACTTTTGCACACGTGATCAGAAATAGAGGGATTCGATTGGATATTTCTTTAACCAAAAAATTTTCAGTGTAATTGTGACATGATTGGTTACTTTTGCACACGTGATCAGAAATACAGGGATTCTTTTGAATTTTTATTTTGTTTGTAACGAAACCTTTTTACCTAGCAATTTGACAAGAAAACTGTTTGCAGATTATAATACTTAAAACATAATTCTTAACATGAATCCATCCATCAAACCATAATTTTCTGAGATATTTCAAAACAACTTCAATTGAACTACCACTTCCGGTTATTGGATTATCACCAAAAACTAATCAGCTCTTCCCAATGAGATACAGTTGATATATACAAAATATCTAAATTTTTTGTCTTGTAGTTCTTGAGAAACAGTAACTCCAGAGATCCACACAGACAGAGCGAAATACAGACAGACAGACATCATTATGAAACTATTAAAATCGTATTCAAGGGACCCTACAACGTGCTCATCCACTGAAAACTTGCTACCGAATTTCTAGGATGATTCCTATACCTCCCGTACATGATTTGGCGGAAGGAAAAGAAGTTATTTAACAAAATAGTACTTATTTATATAGAAATAAAATAAATTCGGTGTAAACTGAAGCAGTAGGCTGCTCGATGGCGCAATCTGTCGCTTCCGGGAGATTCCAGAGTGGAAATAGTGAAATATGTTAACGTTGAAGGCTAATGATCTCACTGCATACACGTACGCGTGTTGTATGTAGCGAATAATGCAACAAACTTTAAACATATGTATGCCACATATTATACAATCCCATTATATGCCCGGAATATATTTGAATATCTCTGAGCTTGGAATGAAATTTATGGTATTCTGCATCATTATATTTCAACTTATCCTAACTAAATTAACGCTTTGTTCATTCAAATTATACAAGATTACTAACATATGCTCAACGAACATTTCTCAACAAAATTAACTAATTAACTATTCTTTGTTGCTCTCTAAATAATTGAATAATTCATTATATCATATCTTTGACCTAATTTACAATGGAGATTTGCAGATACTGATTGCTAAATTAATTCATTTTGTGTACGGGCTTGTTTTCGTAGGAAAATTACATTTCACGGAAAATAAACCGTCTTACGTTGAATATCTTGAAATTGTAACTATATTATTTTTTAAAATATAATAAAACTATAGGCCTAGCTTCAGAAAAGAATGAGGATTCCAAATTTTTATTCCGATTTAAATTATCCTTATTGGTTTAAAAGATATAGGCTCCCAAAGTTAGACATTTTTTTAATTTTACATAAATTTTGATTGTCTATAAAATTTGTATTTTTTGAGATACAACCACAAAAAAATTCAACTATGCCAATTAAAGTATGCTAAATACAACAATTTAAACAGAATTTAAATATCTCTTTTCGTTTTTTAGTTATTGCAGTTATACCGCTTACGCGCATTTTTCCCCTCAATATCAGATCAATAAAATCGCCTATATTTCAAAAACTAAGGCTCGGATATCGCTAAAACCAAATTTTTTGAAGGTTTCAGGTCGAAAATAGCGGGAAAAAGTATATAAATAAAAATTCTGAGAGATGAAAATTTTTGGCAAAAATTCTATACTAACCCCTTGAGTTTTTACGCATTTTAGGCCATTTTCAGACTTTTTGCTCTAACATTTTATTCCGCGTACCAATTTTAATGAAATTTCACACACTTATGTAACTTTTTACGCGGAATGCAACGGTGAAGTCCGTAGGGTTGTATCTCATTTTTTTCTCAAGATATTGGCCTTCGAATTTTTTGGTAGAGGCGGTTTTGGGCAAAAACTCGAAAAAATTAAAATTGCTGAAATTTTGTTTATAAGTCAATTGAAGTATGCAGAATTCAAAACTGGTGGTCGTTTTTAGATATCTTGCTTCATTTTTGAGTTATACCCTTGGAAAGTTGAGATTTTCACGATTTTTTCTGGCTAACTTATATGAGCTAAATATTATTTTTTCCGAAATCGATACTAAAGTATATGATATTACTACGCGAAGTTAGCTAAAATAGTTGCTAAAGATAAACTTTACAGGCTATTAAGTCAAAATTTTACTTCACAGACACTTATGTCAAACTTGAATAAAAATAAATAAAATAACAAATAAATTATTGTATAATACTATTGGTGAATTTATTTATTGATAATAATTTATTGGATTTAGTGCAGGTCATTAGCAAACCACGTCTAAGAACATGTAAATAATAATGAAAATTATAATACTTTTATTTGTAATTATTTTTGTAAAATAATTTTGGAACATTGCACAGTGCTAAAAACAAGGTTAAAATATTTCTTATAAAACACCCAAAAAGCTTGTGGTAGCAGCCATTGGGTTTTCGAAAAATCTGTCAAATTATTTTCAATTAATTCTCTCTCCCTTGTTATATTATTATTGGTAATTAATTTAAATGTTGGTCCGCAGAATTTCAAACTTGGGGTTGAATATTTTATTATATCAAAAATCAACAAGGCTGAAAGATTTCAAAGTAAACTGCCGTAATTTTGTTTCGTAATTTAGGTTATGTTTGTCAAAAATTAAATATATTATCGAATCAGATGAATCAAATTAGTCTGAATATAATTTGAGTCATCAGCATCAATTCAAAGTCCGTAAACACGTAAAGATAAATACATCGCAACCAGAAACCAGTAATGCAGGGAATGAACCAGTATCTAATAATAAATCTCTTCTGAAAATTAATACCAAAACCAACAGCGGTCGGGGAGAAGTTACAAATATTTACGCACTTGGAAGCACGCAGAGAGCACGCAAAGAGCACGCAGAGAGCACGCAATGATGTCACGCGAGCACACGCATACCGTGCTTGCAAATTGGACTGTTTACAGACCGAAATTAAATAACAGATACAATTTGCTCCGAGTTTTCCTTGCTAATATCATTTCGAGCTGAATTTCGGTATTTCCTGACCTGTTTCACTCCGCTGTCTGTTTGAAATATTATCTGTTTGACCTCAGACGGAGGTAATGTGGAAATGTGTTTACGTACCAACCCAGTAAGATGGTAAACAAATACTGCTGCAGGCGCAGTATTATTATACTCAAGCCAACACGTTTACGAAATTTTATTGCTACAGAAAACAGTCACTTACATATTTCCTCCAGGGATTCGAACGGTAGCCCCGCAAGAGTGTATCGTCTGAAAAAGAAAGTGTCAAGATATTAATTGTTCTCACACACATAAAATAAAACTATAAACAACTTGCGCATAAATAGCATATTGTACAATAATCATGGAATACTACTCATTTCCTACTAGTATGCAAATCATACTCGTGTGAAATGGACATTCCATGCGAGTTGTACACTATAATTTTTCTACGATCTCGATATTATTTCCTAATTAATTTATATTTTAATAATAATTTTTTCCTGCCTTCACTATTCTAATATATGACAATTCTAAATAAGTATCCTATAATGGCACCTTGTATTGAAATGAAATGACCTGTATTGAAATACTCACAAAACAAATTCATTTCTCACGATACTTTCAATATACCTCATATCTCTAGCAACAAATAAATATATCATCGCACATTTTACTCATTTTTGGTATGGCACTCTGCCTTTTCAGATCTCGGTAAGTAGTAAAATTAAATTAAATAGTACGTCAAATTTGTTTTATAATCATGGAAAATAATTCACATGTTATATTACATGGGGTAAATAGCTCCGCGGTAACGCGTCGGACTGTGGATGGTGAGATCCTCAGTTCGAATCCTACTGCTGGCAGTTAATAATTTAAATTTACCCCTCCACTAACATCTTTAAGGACTACGATTTGACGGCTCATAACCGCACTTTATACGAAAAAATATATTACTTACCGAGATCTGCGTAAGCAGAGTGCCACACCTATAATGGGTAAAAGGCATAATGATATATTTATTTTTTTGCCGATTGACATTAAAGATGACACTTCACGGTGCCACTTTTATACCTAGGCTGTAAAATTATTTTATATAACAACCGCTCAACAAACGCATAGCAACCGTGAATAAATACATAGCAATCGTTCAACACATGCATGACAATTTAATTTGACAGCAATAACCTTCAAAATATCTATATAAAATAATCACTAAATTAACATTAATTCCAAATCGGCAAAGTAATTTTTTGTTCAACTCGGCATCAAACACAGATTTGTAGCTTCGGCAGCCTCTGCTTTAAATCTGGTATTTTGATGCCTAGTTAAACAAATAACTATTATTTTATATTATTAGTAGGTAAACATAATAGGAGAGGAAGTCCACAAAAGACATGGGAAAAGAATATAGAAGAAATACTAAACAAGAACAATATCAGCTGCCAAGACGGAAGAAAACTAGCAAAGAATAGAAAAGAATGGAAAGAATTAATGAACAGTATAAAATAATTAGAATAATTTGAAATCTATCTCGACACCCGAAAGGGTACTAAGATATATAAAAGACTATATATATTATATTATTAAAAAATAAAATTTGAAAATAACATCCTGTATAGAAAGTATTTATAATGTATAAAAAAGCAATGAAATCGGTTTTTATTTAATTTCCGCAAGCATTTCGCAAAATAAGTAAAATTAGCCTCTTAGGCGATCGCATTTTTGCTGGCATTTCTTTAGCGGTGCCGCAACCACGAGATTTATGCATATTTTAATTGTCCCCTCGGGTCGTGTAGAATTTATGGCAGTCGCACACCTTTGCCCGCCGCAAGAATTTTAATTGTAAAGAAGAACTGCCATTTTATAAAACGCACTTTTGTTCTTACGATAAAAGAAGCTCATGTTTGACGATTGTTTTATTGCTATAGCAACCAGCGTTGTTGCCTTGTTGTGCTGCAAGCAAATTGAGGAAGAGTTATTATGTGTATGTCGTCAAACTTGGAAACTGGAGCAGATATTAAAATTTTGTTTGCATCATCATATTGCGTTTTAGAGGTAAAAATAAAATAATCGAACGTAGCATGAAATGTTTCTGTGTTTTCTTATTGTAATTAAACATGCTTTGCTTGCTTTAATATTTAAATAATTCCTATTACTCTCGATGAAGAATGCTTTTAACGTAATGCAGGACTGATTTATCGCCGTACCGTGGAATGTATTTGCAGGAAACTGTTTATCAGCAACAACAGCTCAACTTCCACGAATAGTTGAAGTTCAAAACTTCACGAAATCCAACTTCACAACAACTATATCCGTCATATCATAACTATTTAAACCGCTGTCAGATTCAAAACTAATTCAATTTGTGCTACAAACAAGATAAATTTTTGAGCTCTAGTTACTCAAACTTAATAAAACAGCTTTAACTGTTTCTAATTTTAAACTCAAATAATTTTATTCTTGATGAAAAGTACTACGAACTTTCACGGCAATTATTTAACTGGCATCTCCTTTAATTTGAATTAAATATTTTTAAGATTTAACATCATTCCTTCAAGAATCAAACCAACAATTATACGTAATCACTTATTCCGCGTACACCCACGCAATCATTCGTCATCAATCTCACTCGCATATTTCTTTTATTCCACATTCGTTCGAGATAACAAAACCACCATTTTTATAACAACCTTCTTCTCAATGAATTGGTGTTAGCCTTCTCACTTATGACTCTTAACTTAGATTTAAATCTAGTCAATTTTGTCATGTGGTACCCTAAGTTTAATTTCCATAAACAATGTATTTGTTTATTAAGAATATTGTAAATTATTTGGACTGTATTATGTGATTTTCATTGGTCCTGAAATGGTCTCAAAAATTGTGTCGAAATGACTGGTGTACTCATTTTTTTCCTATTCAAATCTAATTGGTCAATCAAGATCCATCATATAAATATTCTTCTCAATCTCACACTTACCGAATACCAATATAATACGGACACATACCCACAAACTCCTTTCAAATATATATCGAGCATCTCTAGATACATTTATGTTTCGAGCAAATGTACCCAGAGTACCCAATACCTTGCATTCTAAAAACACCCGCCTTTCAACTTCCGGTCAATACATTGCTCCCTCGAAAACATACTACCCAAATTCATTTGTTTCCATCTTACATTACAATCAGTTAAATCATCCTGTCTCATTTCTACAGCAGTTATACATTGTCCACGCTTCTTCATCTACACCTAACATTCAGAACCATACATGGATAAAGGCACTAACACACCATTATAAACACTTATCCTAGCAAATATAGATACATTCACGTTTCGAGCAAGTGTACCCAGAGCACCCAATACCTTGTTTCCTTGCAAACATCTGATTTTCAATCTCCCGGTCAATTACGTCCATCCCTCGAAAACATACTACCTAAATATACAAATTCATTCACTAGTTCCAGTCTTACACCATTTTCCTGAAACATTACAGTTTCCAAAACCATTCTTATCAATCACCAACACTTTACATTTATCCACATTCAATAACATATTTTAAAATTTCCCAACTTCATTCATTTATATTCTAATTTCAGAAAAACTCTAAATCTGGAATATATTTTAATTTATGTCATTTTTCCGGTTCCAGGAACAGTAAAATTATAAATATTGGTGTAAAGATTTGCAGAAATTCTTCCTTCAACAATAATCGAATTACTTTATTTGTTATAAATTAATTAGAGAAGCTAATAACAGAACATTTCAAAAATAGTATTGAAGTCGTAATGGAGCGTCTTTCGATTTACCGCCTTGTATATTTAGAGAAAACATTTTGGCAATGAAAATATTTACGTAGCTACCAAACATAATAAGAAGCTTGTCGTAATTGTACTTATAACGTAATTACAAAAATATCTGCAGGCTACTAACATGGAAATGTAAATTCACATTGTACTTGTTAATTATAATAATAGAAATGAGAAGAAGCTCTTCTTTATTTAAAAAGCTAAAGAGCGGAGCAGGTAAACACGAACTGGTAATAAGCGATTGATCTAAGGAAAATTAGGGTATCGTTCTCCCGAGGGAAATTACAGCATCTAATGGTTCGTAAATTCTTGTGCGTCAAAGTAACCTGATATTTCTGAAAAATTGTCATTCATTATGTATAGCACAATTTTGCAAGCTCAGCTTTCTGATAAAATATTCACAACTGTAATTCAAAGGTTTACGAAGTGTAAACGATAAAGGAAATCATACATGTGTTCATTATCTCCAAAACATAAAAAGAGAGTTCGAGATTTATGTTTTGTTGTAAGTTTACCACGATGATTCCACTCGTAAATTTTTTATGGTTGTCGCTGAAGAAGTTTAGACAAAACAATGATGAATTATTAAAAGGAAACTATAATTTTTATCTCACATAAAGATTTACTGCTAAATATATGGTAATGTAACTCCGGGAAGACAAGTAAAATCCCATTTATTTAAAGTTTATTTAGTGTGGACGTCATGGAGATAAAACTCCGGTATAAATTCCGGTCTCGAAGGAGCAGTGCTGACACTACAGAGCGCTGTAATTACCTATGTGATCAGCACATCCATATAAACGTCTATATTTCGTTTTTTTGTTTCTCTTTCAATTGTTTATTACCTTTTAGCAAATCCTCTAAGGGAGATATAGGAATCATGTTTAAAATTAGTAAGCACTCTACAATGTGATTTTACTATATTTGCGATGATGTCTGCATGTGTGTAAGGATGAATGGATTGTTGTGTGGATTCCTGGAGTTACGGTTTCACAGAAACTGATGAACTGTATTTACATTTATTTCCCCTGAAACATAGATTACACGATGCAGTTTTTCTTTTCAAATGTCTTTAAATTGTATTTATAAGTGAACTTATCGGTATATTTACATGATTAGTTTCTATTGAATTAAAACCTCCAAGTGTCACTGTCAAATAACATTTCTTCAATAAATTTTGCATTTATTAAGAGATGTATAAAACGTTATATTTCATATGTGGGCAAAGTGGAATTACCCATTCGATAAAATTATCACACTCAGCCTTCTGCTATATGTGCTACAATTTCTCTCGTTGGTAATTCCTTACTTTGCTACTTTTCTTAAAACACCCAAAAGCGGAGCTCGTGGTACTTGCCATTATATTTTTTCTACTGCAATTGCCAAGGAGTAAATTTCATTAACGGTTTCAAAAGCAATGGGTTCAAATATTTGTTAAGTAAAAGTTCGAGAAGGAGCAGTAAAATGCTGGTTAGTATATCATCCGCGGTTTATTTATTTCGGTGTTATGTTGGCTGCACTGTTGGCCCGCTTTCTTCCACTCGTACTTCTAAACAGTTAGGTAGAACTGACGTGGATGTTTTCTACAGCAACGCTGCTATTTTCTGTTGTTTAGTACCCTGTTAAATGTTATTGTTAGCCCGGGATTCAATTCAGGTTACCTTCTACAACTGAACACTGAACACAATGTTGACTCGCAACATTACATTAGGTACAAATAGTTAAATTTTCACTAAATCCTTGGCAAGAACCAGGCAAGCAAGTAATGTTATGTTTGTTCTGTTATTTTTAAATTTCTGATGAAAAATTCAAACCAATTGGAGCGTAGAATTACTTCGTTTGTCAGCCGTCCCCTCTACTTCCCTGGGCTGTTTCGTTGTTTTATCATCACAGTTTGTTTAATTTCCTTTTTTGTATCTGTCAGTTTTCGACGAGATTCCACGGCCGCCCTGATAAAGAATTAGGGAAATGGTACAAATATTTTAAGTGGATAAAATCAAAAGGAAAATTTCAAATCATTTCTCGACGTTTTGTTTTTATATTTAAATGAGGCACAAGAATTTTTCGAAAATTTACAATTTAAATTCATAACATAATATTTTAGACTTTTTCACAATTATGACTGGTATTCATACTCAAATTAAATTTGGATTGTATGTAGGTCATCGCTGAAAATAAAATACGACACATCAAACATAATTTCATTAGTCGGGCTAATAAAAGCATATGTTCACATACACTCCACTTAATTATAAAATTAATTACGCCAGCATAATTGGATTTTTATTATCTGGCTATTATTGTTGCGTCGTTTACGATTTCTTATTGCGAATTATTTTAAAGATAATAAATTTGAATTCTTCGGGAAATTAAACAATATCATATTGTACAACACTCATGGAATTGTAATCATTTCATGCGAGTATAAAGCAAGTTGTACACTGTACTTTTTCTACGTACGATATTATTTATATATGATGTATATTTTAGTGATAAAGATGTCTTTATTTCTCTACTTCACTATAGTAATTATTATCGTACCAACTAGCTATAAAACAAAAATTAATAGTATGTATAATAATAATATAATAACTGATAACACAAAAAGAAATTCAATATATGTTTACCTGTTAATTATATTACATTAAAATAATATTTAAAAAATCTGGTGTGGGCACCACACTACTTTCTTATACAAATAAATTGTGTACTAGAAAATAAATTAAATACTGCTCCAAATTTAACTTGAAATATATTACTTATGTATAATTTAAACATGAATAAACTCATTGCTGTAGTACGCATCGTAATATGTCTTATATTTATCGAAATATGGCGATTTGTAATATTTTTCAAAATACGGAAATTTCCCCAAATATGACTTAAAATTGTAAATTTTTTTTTATTACATTTCTTTATAATATTCGCGCCAGGAAACCCATTGCAGTAGAGCGCATCGTCATATCTATAATATTTTTCGAGATATGACGATTTTTTATATTTTCCGAAGAGCAACTTTGAGGGGCTGTAACTCGAAAACTATATAAGATATCAAAAAATATCTCCAGTTTTGTGTTTTTCGTGCCATTTATAATAAATAAGTAAATTTTGAAAATTTTGAAATTTTTTGAATTTTTTTTTTTCAAAATTTCGATTGGAGATATCTTGACAAATATGAAAGATACAGACTTGCAGTGTTCACCAATCGATTCAGCTCGACAAAATACATAAACCCTGAAAATTTTAGAAAATTCGGACAACCGCTTGAAATATTAGAGAAAAAAGTCTGAAAATGGCCAAATTGAGGCCAAACGTCAAGGGGTACCCCTTGACTTTTAGGACAAAAAACGCCATTTTCAGGCTTTTTGCTCTAACTTTCCATCTCGTAAAGCGAATATTATGAAACTTTGCATACTTATGTATTTCGACGAGCTGAATCGATTGGTGAACACTGCAAATCTGTATCTTTAATATTTGTCGAGTTATCGCCGATCGAAATTTTGAACAAAAATACAAAAAAAATTCAAAATTTTAAAAATTTGTTAATTTGTTATATAAGGCACCAGAAACGCTATACTGAAGAGAATTTTTAGATATCTCGTGTAATTTTTGAATTAAAGGCCCTTAAATTTGCACTTCTAAAAATAACAAAAATCTACGTATCTCGAAAAATATTAGAGATCTGACGATGCGCTCTGCTACAGTGGGTTTCTTAGCGCTTATATTATAAAGAAATGTAATAAAAAAATATTACAATTTTAAGTGAGGATATTCCGTGAGTTTCAAATTTTTCTATCGGTATGTGAATCTGTATTGAATGATTAATAATTACAGTTTTTGTTATTTGTTTGTTCCCATAGCATATAAAATTAGTTTATTAAACATATATTCAGTTTTGTCAAAAGAAAAACAAAATCTGGCACCGCACTACTTTCTTATACAAATAAAACCAACTGAACACGTATGACTTGCTCCTTGCGTATGATTTTATTTTAAAATAGAAATTTATTAATATCTAGTCAGCAAAACTTTCTAACTAATAATACAAATATTACTTACATTTATAATATCACAAGACACATATTTTTGACACTTTACAAATATTTGACACGTTGGATACATAAATATTAAAAAATGAAAATCGTGGAGTGCCAAAACTTAACTTTTTTATTATTATTTGTTAATGGTCGTAGAAATAAACAAAAACAATTGTGATACATTTCCATCAACTGTTCCAAATGAAACAAGAAAAGTTGCAACTCATTGAAAGTTCCACAGCAGCGCATAATAGTTACAGTAATTAACTAGAACTTGCGAATACACATATATTTTTGTAATTGCTTTCCAACAGCCCGGGGAGTTTTTGCGGCGGACGTACGCAGCTTATGAAACTAATACGTTACAGATTTGCAGAGGAAAAAGCGGGCAAGTCTGTGAAAATAAAATTTATCTCGGCGTTCGACCTCGGGGCTTCATCCATCAATGTCGGGATGTTTGACCGTTGGACACTTCGATGCCTGAATTTTCAAATTTTTTCTCTCGCCTGGGTTATACCATGTAAGCGTAAGCTTCATCTTCCAACGGATGCACAAAATCACACAAAAGATATTTCATAAGATTTTAGATACATATTTTCACAACATAAACTTTTGCTTTCATAAGAATATCTCGAACACTGTTTTCGAAGATAATAATTCGAGCTAAAAAGCTTTTCTCTTTGACATTTGTAAATTGGTTTTATTTAAATTCATTTTGGTAAAGAAACCTCATTCGCACAATTATTATTACAGGATTGAGAAATAAAAAACGTTATTATTATTATTATTTTTAGTAGTCTTTCATATACGTTCTTTGTTAATAGCTTAAATATATAATTTATTTTCTGTATTTCAATTATAGTTTTAGACCTAATTACATGAAATATACAGCAATCTTGTCTAATTATTTTGAACATATATTACTTCTTTACGAAATATAATTCTGTAATAATAGAAAATCTAGTATGCTCATCACACAACTTATTTTCTTTTTTATAATACATAGAAAATACAATTTTATAATTTTCATTAGGCGATAGTTCGTTCCCTATTAATTTTAGAACAAAAGTGTCAATATAAAATACTGCACCAAATAAGCCTAAATTTATTGATGTAGATTTCTGTCATGAGATATACGTAAAATTAAATGTACAATTTTTAGCTGTTCCAAGCGTGCCATGGTAAACAAAACATACAAACAATCGTATTGTTTGAGTTTAAAAAATGATATTCGGCAAAGTTTTAATGATTAATGACTTGTTTAAATTAATTCTCAGTAAGCATGGACACATTTACCATTTAGAAATAATTTTTAAAAATTAATAATCATTAAAACTAAGCCAACTGTCATATGTCAAACTCAAACAATACGATTGTTTGCATGTTTTGTTTACCATGGCACTCTGGAAACAGCTGGCAAAATCTACCATTAATATTTTCTACCATCCACACAGTACTCTTCAAGTACATTCCACATAGGCTGTCGAAGAAACACATTATTGTTTTTATCAAGTAACTCTTCTACAATCATACGAAGAGAAAAGTAAAGTATTGCCAATAGGCAGTTACTTTTCCATGTCATTTAATGTTCTATCAATAAAATTTGCTGAATATTGTTGTACATATGAATCGGATCACAAAAAAATATATGTAGAGAAATCAAAAGATCCTCTTTCAGGAAAAAACCTCCTTGCATATCATTCAACTTATAAATTATTAAGGGTCGCACCTTATGAATTAAGCTTTTTCCCTACCATACCCAACAAACTTATCGTTCGAAAATTTGTACATTTACTCCAATTGCCTTTGCTTTAATTTATAATTCCAATAATCAAAAACAAGGTACCGCTTCAAACAAAATTTAAACAAATAAACTAACCTCAAAGCAAGTTTATTCGTTGTCAAACTGACAAAAATGATGTTTTTATAGGAAGTTTTTATACATGGTGTGAAATACCCTATTGCATTTTCATCATAAAAAGTGGAATTTAAATGTGGTCGTTTCTGCGTCTGCAAATAAAATCGGTTTGATGGTATAAAAAAACTAACAAAAGAACAAAACAATGAAATACTAAACAACAATAATCACAAGCGTGGGGGTGATGGCAACATGAAATAAACAGTGATGGGACACGCGTGATATCCCGGGTGTTTTAATCTCTGCTAATGCTTAAAATGCAGCGTGCCAGCTGGTATTATGTTATTGCATTTAGCCTCGTATGTCACGCATATTGGATATACCGCTGGCAATTTTAAAATGACACACCGATGCGCAGATATTTCACGCGGGTGTTTTCCACCGCCCGACGTGATTTAAACGAGATTACCCCATAAACAAACATTATTATCTAATTATGGATATTGAGCAGAGCGGATTCTATCATTGATACCCCACACGGGACATCGCGAGGAAAGCCAGAACTTTAACCACGCATTATACAAATATGTCACTATGGAATGATAACAAAATATATCACTTCATCTTGTATCACTTATACTTTCAATGACCCCTGGATGTATGAAAGGATAGATGAACGGATATATGTATTGATCATTCCAGAATGACGTCACCTACCCTTCAAAACTACAATTTTAACCTAACTTTTATATATTTTTCAAATTAATTTTAATAGACTGGAGAAAGAACATATTTAATCTATGTTTGAAATGTATAGATATTCTAGTAAATATAATTTTAAACTACAAATCGTTGACTGAAACAGTTAAATTATTGATTGAAAATGGATTTTGACAGGTGCCCCTCAGCGCAGTCTTGGAATGCTCAATGGATGGATGGATGTATAATTTTAGTTGTAATTGTACCATTGGAAGTGGAAGTTTACATAGAAAAAATGGATTGTTACAATTGCAATAGTAACAGCAATTTAGATATTTTGAATAACAATATTTATATTAATATGATTTTTTTTTGTAAAGCGTACTCTACTTCTGAGGTTGAATGCCGGCTCGGTTCCTCGTTTTCGGTGGTGTGACAACGACACGCAGTATTCGTTGGTATGTGTTTTTGCAAAGCGGTCACCCATCCAACTACTAACCGCGGGCAGCCTAGCTTAACTTGCGTTATCGAGTGAACCGTTGTCTTTATGATGTTATTTAGATTGTTGTAGCAGTAATCCAAAATAATATTACATTACTAATATAAATATAAATATTGTTATAGTAAATATCTTAATTGCTGTCACTATGCGTAAGATAATTTTTTTCTATTGTAACAATCCTTTTTGTGTACAAATTTTCGAACGAGAAGTTTGTTGAATATGGTAGGGAAGTTATATCTTAAGTTGAACGGTATGCAAGGAGGTTGTGTGGATCATTTGTTTTCTCTTCATATTTTTTGTAATCCCTTTCAAATATACGAAGATATTCAGTAAATTTTTGTGATAGATGGAAACTAGGAGGAAGAAAAGAACAATACAAACCCAGATCAACATGGTTAAGGAAAGTAGAAGAAGATTTAAAAGCAGCAGGAATTAAAAACTGGTACAGTAAAACAAAAGATAGGAAGATATGAAACAACATAACTATTACGATTTAAAAGAAAAGTAAAGAAGATTGATCAACTACAACAAAAGGATCTAGAGGTCTTCATAAGAAACAACATTACTCCATTCAGGTGTTAAGCCACTATATTTACAAGTATTTTGATTAAATGTATTACCTTTAAAAATATTTTAATCGTTACAAAAAGCAAGAGAGCGTTATGCGCCTTCCCACTCTTGGTATACAATTAAGTATTAACCCATAAATGCCCAGGACTATTTTTCATTAAATATTGTTTTGATATTTCCGTATATTGGTACAATTATGTATAAAGCACTTAACAATTAAAGATACAGAGCAATATCAAATGAATAACCTGGAAAAGTTTACCCAGTTTGATAAGCCATAGCCTTTCAGAAACTAATCTTAAAACGAGACATCTTCAACGTATGATATATCATTTCTGAGCATTAATGGGTTAAATATGTTTCTAGTATGAGTCGGTGGAACTGGGCGCAAGGAATAGGCCCGTTAATTTCTCTAATTAGTTGTAGAAATCGATGATTGAATTAATCAGGTTTGAGAGCAGTATGAAGAAGTGAAATGGCGGGCAAACATTTTAGCAGATTAGTTAATCAAAAAACATTGTTGGGAATGAAGCGGGTGATAATAGACATAAAGTAATTAATTAAAGCTAAGGACAGTTTAGCGCAAAGTCTCTTAAAACCTCCGAATCGTAACTCAGTCGCGCGGAACTCGAATTCCAATAAATTTAATCCGGGTTTGAACCGTCGCATCCCGGCTGCGGTCTCGGCCACGGCGAGTCTATATTATACCTGTAATATGTGAGGGCGGCCGAGCGGCCGACGTGAGCTGAAACGCTGAAACCCTGAAGTGGGCTGAAATGCCCGGCCAGGCCCGGACTCCCCGAGGTATGAAATCACGTCCTAACTGAAACTAAATTGTACGTGAGGGCCAAAAAGAAATCAAGATTCCTACGGAGAAAATGACAAGCGCTTTTTCTTTTGTTCTTCCGTCTCTTTTTATACCGATCGGCGACTGTTGCACACGGCCCGTCCTTCATTCCTTTCGGATACAATTAAAACAAAACTCTGAATTATTTCATAAATTCTATGAAATTTATCGCTGCTGTAATTTAAAATAAATTACAGTTTTAAACGCGGTATTAATATTTCATTGCATGAGTATATTTTATTGAAACTAATCAACATTATTGTTTTCCCAATCAATTCCGCGACAACTTTAATTCAATACCACGCATTATTCTGTCTACTCCATTGTTTATTTCTAAATAATAAATTATGTCGCATAGCCAAAAATACATGTAAAATTTGCATATTATTAAAAAGTTTTTCAGCACTATACTTCTGTCGGATAATACATATTTTAATACAAGTTTGGCTTCGAATAGATATTCGTGTGAAACAATGTTTCCTTGGTTGTTTAATATGTATAATATGGATGTGTTGCTACGAAAGGCATTGAACGGAACGGATGGTGTACGTATTGGTGGACATATAGTGAATGCGTTAGCTTACGAGGATGATGTTGTTTTAGATGAAACTGAAGAGCAGTTGAGAAGGATAGTTATGAGCATAAATGAAGTAGGGAAAGGTTTAAATTTGTTATTGAATATCGATATATGTAAAGTTGGTGTTTGAGAAAATGACTTAGAGACTATAATGTTTCAGAAAATGGTGTGAGACTGGAACAAGTGTATGAATTTGTATATTTGGGTAGTATGTTTTCGAGGTATGTACGTATTGACCGGGAGACTGAAAAGCAGGTGTCTGCAAGGTGCAAGATATTGGGTGCTCTGGGTACATTTGCTCGAAACGTGAATGTATCTAGAGATGCTCAATTGAGTGTTTATAATGGTGTGTTAATACCTACATTTATGTATGGTTCTAAATGTTCGGTGTGGATGAAGAAGCATGAACGACGTATAACTACGGTTTGAACATCTTGAGCGAATATTGAATTAAAGGTTGGTGAAACTAATATACGTGGGTGACAAAGAAGATGAACGATTGTGTGGGCATCCGAGGAAAAAATGGTTGTGTATGATTGATGGTTTGTTGGGTGAACGAATGATTCCGAGGGGGAAAAACTAACGAGCATGTATGAATTGCACTATGAATATGGACGAGGCGAGAGTGGTGTATTAGGGTAGGAATGTTTGGAGGAGATTGATTAACTGTGTTTCTTGGTTCGTAATACCCCAAAGAGTTAGATATAGTTTGACGTTATGTACATGGGGTACAGTTTAGAAATATATTTCTTCTACGACCACTCAGAAATTTGGTCATTGTATGTTTTTGTTGCTAGGGAAATAAGGTTGCAATCATAGTGAGAAATGAATTTGTTTTGTGAGTAACAGGTCATTTCATTTAAGTACAGGTGCCATTGCTAGGATACTTATTTAGAATTTTCAATTATTTATAAAATATAAATTCGGCTCATGCTACAAACTTTCATACCCATAGGAACTGAATACTATACCAAGCTTATTGTACAATATACTATTGCAGAAAAAACGTTGTGAATCGTATAAAATCCGGCGGTTAAAAATGTGCATATTTACCGTTCTCTTTTGTGGGAGAACATATTTATTTTTTCCCGCGGTAGTAGAGTAATTAATTAGGTAGTTCCGCGTGAAAATAATTTCCCTCTTTCGTTGCATATTCATAAGGCTAGCGCTGCATTTCTCGTTGTCTCCGTCGCTTCACAGCCGGGGCGTTAGAGAAGATAACACACTATAACTACTTTGTTGCGAACTATTTCAACTTGCGCTAAACTCAGGTTAATCGAGTTTAAAACCACTGGTAGTGCTGCGCGGCTCTCAAGTCAATCCGGGTCTTTAATTCCGAGGAAACGACGCGCGGCGGATGGAAATGTGTTTGTTAGTTTTTCACTTGCTGCCACTCATTTTAAGTGCTTCGGCAGGGAGGTATTCCACGCTTTCTTTCATTACTTTGTCATTTAATTATTTCTTCGCAGCATTAACAAAAAAAGGGAATAGTTGTCTCCATTAGCTTGCTGGGTGCAAGTTATAATATTTCCTGTAAAAGTTATTTAGAAAACATCATATTCTTACATTTTATGATATTTGTATACTGGGGGTTTCCTTTAAAACAAGCGGTGATTTTTTGGGAAAACAAATTATTTTAGAGAAAAATGTTAATGTTCATTCCCATAAATATAAGTTTTACATTTTAGTTTTGTTTTAGATCAACACATGAACGTTCACAAATAAGATTTTAAATAGTTTTAGTGCCAGTTTTTCTGAGCGTAACGTTTCTGCAATACTGAATTCCATGTTTAATAAACTAATTTTAGTTGCTAAGGGAACAAACAAATAACAGAAACTGTAATTATTAAACGTTCAATACAGATTCACATACCGATATAAAAATTTCATACTCACGGAATATTCTCACTTAAAATTGTAATATTTTTTTTATTACATTTCTTTATAATACAAGCGCTAAGAAACCCATAGCAGCAGAGCGCATCGTCAGATCTCTAATATTTTTCGAGATACGTCGATTTTTGGTATTTTTTGAAGTCCAACTTTAAGGGCCTGTAATTCAAAAACTACACGAGATATCTAAAAATTCTTTTCAGCTTAGCCTTTCTGGTGCCTTATATAACAAATTAGCAAATTTTTAAAATTTTGAATTTTTTTTGTATTTTTGTTCAAAATTTCGATCGGCGATAACTCTTCAAATATTAAAGATACAGATTTGCAGTGGTCACCAATCGATTCAGCTCGTCGAAATACATAAGTATGCAAAGTTTCATAAAAATCGCTTTACGGGATGGAAAGTTAGAGCAAATAGCCTGAAAATGGCGTTTTTGGTCCTAAAAGTCAAGGGGTACCCCTTTACGTTTGGCCTGAATTTAGCCATTTCAAGACTTTTTGCTCTAACATTTGAACCGGTTGTCCAAATTTTCTTAAATTTTCAGGGTTTATGTATTTCGTCGAGCTGAATCGATTGGTGAACACTGCAAGTCTGTATCTTTAATATTTGTCGAGATATCTCCAATCGAAATTTTGAAAAAAAATTCAAAAAAATTTCAAAATTTTGAAAATTTACAATTTTATTATAAATGGCAAAAAAAAAACGCAAAACTGGAGATATTTTTCCATATCTTGTATAGTTTTCGAGTTACAGCCCCTCAAATTTGCTCTTTGAAAAATGTAAAAAATCGTCATATCTCGAAAAATATTAGAGATATGACGATGCGCTCTGCTGCAATGGGTTTCATGGAGCGAGTATTATAAAGAAATATAATAAAAAAAATTTACAATTTTAAGTCATATTTGGGGAAATTTCCGTATTTTGAAAAATATTACAAATCGCCATATTTCGATAATTATAAGACATATTACGATGCGTACTACAGTAATGAGTTTATTCATATTTAAATTATAAATAAGTAATAAATTTCAAATTAAGTTTGGAGGAGTATTTAATTTATTTTTAGTCCAAATACAAACAAATGATACAAGTGACAAATAGACTTGTTTCTTACGTTATTAATAATTACAGTTGTTTATTGCATAGCCTACTTCAATATTGTAAAATTGTATTGCATAAAACTGTATATGAAATCTGTATTTCGTTTTCAGCAACAAAGAAAATTTTCTAAGAAATTCAGAAAAATGACTACAACACTACATCAAAAAAATTATTTTGCTATATCTTGCTCAAGAATTATCACTGTAAAAAATGGACGTGGGGATTGTGCTTTGACGGTTGGAATCGCACATCACGTATAAATATCAGTGAGATCTGCAAGTATCACACTCAAAATGGGAAAATGGCGTGATTGTTTCCAGAATAATTAAATTTTGTATGGTCTCATATTTATTAACGACAATTAGCAATAACGATAATGACCGTTAGTACAATCAACTATAATTGCGAGTAAGCGTGACTAACTATATTTTTCGTTATGTCAAAAGTTCTTCAATTATTTTAGTAGAAGTACTTTAGTAAAGTACTAATTCAACCGCTTTTACAAAATGTATTTGAACCACACGAAAAATATCAAATATAATTATTATTTTGTTGTCGCTATACAATTCTAAATTTTTAAGTCATCCATGTATTACACTAATCTATATTTATAGATTTACTGTCTTAATGGGATCACAATATTCTTAACGCACTTCCAAGGACCATAATGAAAACTTATTTAGAATATTGAAATTGTAATGATTAAAAACAATATTCAATTACTTGTTAACTAGATTTTTTGCGTATTACAAAATATATTCAGTTAAATTGACGGAATTAATCTTCGAATAAAATTTTAAGGTACCACTAAAAATAAGAACTTCGACACATGGTAATAGTAAATGAGCCTCAATAACGTATGCGTCCGAGGAATAAATAGAGATTGATTGTGTGCCAGAGTTCATGCTACCCCATAATGTGGGATATAGCGTGATGTTATGCATACGAGTTACATTTTCATCACTGTACTGTTCCAGATAAAAAAAAAGCTACATAGGTTGTGGTATAATTCAGTCTAGGATGTTTAGATTTGTATCAAGTAACCATTTGAGATTTTCTTTTTTAGTAATTTTTTTTTCACGTCTCGTGCTTCAATTTACCCGCGAGAAAAATTATACACCTCTCCCTTAATGTATGATACACTATTAAAGTTTGATAGGATGGAATATTGATATATGTATTAGTAGAATTGTTATGTCAACTAGTACGTTACAAATTGTGATTAAATTTGAATAATTTGATTTGATAAATAAATATGATTGAGTTTGTTTTTATTGTTATTGGAAAAGTGTTTTTCAAATGAAAATCAATTGAGCCCGGAAGATAAAAAATGTGTCAATGTTGAGTCCGTCACGTAGTTAATTGAAATTTATTTGTCAAGGGAGAAAATTTATTGAGGGATTGTTGAAAAATAAAGAGATTAGAAAGATTTAAAGGAGTAAAAGGTGATGTAAAACAGCGTAAAAAAGATACTGGAAATAAATGTTGTACGTGACATTTATAGCAGAAAAAGGGTAATATATCTTTCATAGCAATTAAATCCTGAAACCGTGTTAAGTACGGCCCTGCGCTCCATCGTAGCTTTTCTTAAAACAATGCTCGAGACACAGTCGACAAATTAATGTGGGCCTTTGCAAGTCGTTGTTTACATTAAGAAAACAATTAGAAACGGGACGTAATCCGGCGAATTTCCTTCGTTACGAGGAGCGAATCTCGAGCTGTTGGGATGGCGGGACGGTTCCGATGAATTATTTATTAAATGGATTTTTAACGGAGTGGGCTCGGGAAATATGTTCCCGTCAAACAGTCGCGTCTTTCGTTTCACGAGTCGCTGCGTGGTATTGCGTTAAATGAGGTTACCGTCGCCGCCGAGCCCCGAGCCCACGAGGGCGCTTGTATTGAATTCCGCCGCGGAACGATGCGCGATGGAATTCCTACAGCCAACTTTCCAAATAGACTTAGAGCTGCGTTTAGTTTAGCAAGGGATACATCCTCACTTGCTTATCCGCTGCTCTACAACCATTTCGTTACACTTTACACACAAATCGCCCATTCAATTTGAACCGGAACCTACAACTATGCGAGGTAAACATCATCATATTACATCCATTCAGGGTGGGGTACTTCCGTATAATTACAGCCCTTCAAACATGCCAACGAATATGTTTGAATGTTCAAATTCTTTCTGCTATTTTTGGTGGAGGTGCCGATTATTTCAGTTGTTATTTTTCTTTAAAATATTCTTATAATTAAACAGAAATTAATCTAAAAATAAATTGACTACAACATTTTTTCCTTTATAAGATCAGAACAATTTTTCTAAGTTATTCTAAAAGTATATATTTGGCTCGTATATATAGATTAATAGTGTATTATTTTATGAGGGTTTATGATAGTCATTATTTACGAAGATGTTTGTAAATCATCCGAATGAATAATGACCATAATCCCGAATATAATACTATACTTTTTCTACTCCTGTCACAGAAATCACTTCTGAAAGTCGTTGAAAACACATATTTAAAAACGTCAACATAAAAATACACAATTACAACTGACTACATGTCAATTGCCAGGCGCCGATGTTTGGTAACTCAAATCTAGTCTTTGAAATAACCGTGAATTATGGATTTCTGGCTCTGTGATTGGTCCAAGAGAGTGAATTATGAATCATATTATTATTTATCGCAAAAATTTAAACAGTAGGGAAATATTTATTCAGAAGTAGAAAACCTAATTTAAATTTTCATTTCCAACACATAAATATATGTAAGGGAGGTATTATGATTTGTGATACTCTATATTTTGTAACGTTTAGAAATAAAGATTGTAAAAGCGATTGTTTGGACGACTGAAGTTGAATTTGAAAGAAGCATGTATTATATAATAACAAAGTGTCTATTTATGAAAGAGGTACCAAAAGAAAATAAGTATGTGTGACAAGGTGTCACCAGGGGTAGTTTTCTTATTACGTTGTTTTATATGCGGTGAAAGAAATAACAATTTAGCGCAATGGCGGTGTTAGCACTACTTCATTTATTCATTGTCAAAACAGTTGCACCTCGCGCTTCAAAAACAATGCGAGAAAAAAGATGTACCGACAAAAGCCGGCGGACAACAATGGCCGGTGAAATTGATTTTCCCACTGCACAGCCTACTTCCTATTTCTTGCCTGTACATAATGGAAATTAATTATCCGGCCTTCCACCAACAATACACACACACGGCGGCATTTTGTTGGCGGCGCTTGTCACTGACTTGGAAATGAAACTAACTTCATTGCGGAAGTCATCTCCATTTTAATAGATAATCAAGGAAGCGGTAATTAAAATTAAAAATGACTGAAGTTTGGAATTAGCCAGATTCCAAGTTTCCGGAATCGATAATCGAATTGTAATGAAAAAGTTCTTCGCGACTCTTTGCTCTAATTTAATCAGACAATGCGACGTGCTCACTCCTAATCAGATTTCGCCGGCGACTTTGATTTTAGGACAAACAAACATATTATCACACTATTTTCTCTTTGAACTGGAAGAGGCTGCTTCGCTTCTGATGCCCTGGATCCGAAGCAATCATCATCATTCAGCAGAATATGGTAATAACCGTCCAATCTGTTTAGATTTCCATAATCGTGCAGACTTTGAACGATGATTACGATACTTCACTGACAGATATTGTTATTGTTCATATTTTCCAACAGTTTTCTTCGCATAAACACTAAGGGAAAATTTATATTTTTCCTGCAATATTATTTTGTGATTATCTATTAAGAAAATAATGGATATAATATTTTGTTAACTATATTTATTTTTATTGTGCTTTTAAATAGAAGTATAATCGAGGAAATACACAGAAGTGTAATAGCTTCCCTGCATTAAGTGCCAATGAGTACTGACAAGTGTTTATTTTACTTGACCGAAATATTAACGAAAATAATAAAAAAAATTAATCAATGAATAGGTCCAAGGGTAGCGTAAATCCGCCGGCCACCACAGCACAATTATAACTCCGTTCTGAAGAGTTAAATATAAGGGAAAATACTTACGTTGTATAATTATTGGGTAGGACAAGGCTCACTAAATAATCTCAACAATAAACTTGGATTTAATGGCAGTATCAATGAAAATCAAATTCTCTAAACAATAAGTGAAATCACACATTTCACCCCCCCGCCCTAACTTAATTTGAGCATCTTAAAACTATTTTACAATTGGCTAAAATATTATTTAATAAAATCTAACTGGTCAAGTGATTCTAGGTTACTAAGAGATGAAAGGGTGCGGCGCTTGCATAAAGTTTCAACGGTTTTTAACAAATAAAATACTGAGAAATTAATCAAATTCATTAACATAAAGATTTCATTTAGCTCAAGGGCATTGGCTAGTACCACGAACACTGATTTTGAATCAGATGACCACAAAATATAGAAAACTATTTCAAATAAAAATTGTAGATAATATTCTACACTTTTTTGATTCCAACGAAATTCATTCAATCTCATTTATGACTAAGATATGCCTAAAATCCCGGATAGGCCTTCAATTAATCTACCACTTTCTGTTGAAGAATTGTTCCCAAAATCTAATCAATTCGTAACATAAACATAATACCTCTCTTACATATATGTATGTACGGGAGATAAAAATGAATGACTAATTTATTTTGTATGATTTTAACTGGGCCAAATGATATGATTCTGGACTCGTAAATAAAACTTGAAATGAGTTGCGTTGAGGTTAAGTGTAGCTGAAATTCATGTTGTTCAGGTGTTTTGATAGACTTTAAATGCAGCAACGATTTGTCTTCGCCGTGGGTGTTAAATAAATGATTATTATGATTGGGTGCGTGTAGTGGCTAAACATGATGAAATGCGTAAATATTAAGATCCAGTGGTAGTGTGTGAGTGAGTAGTATGCCAGCAAATCCCATCCAAGTTGGCGTGGGTACGAGACATTCTGTATTAATTTCCTGCAAATGTTTCCGTTGTACGGCTGACAAGTGACAAGCGATTGTGAATGTGTCAGAGGCATGTGGGGTGTAATTTCTAATTTCGGTTTGTGCATTCGGCTCTAGTCACTCCGGTTGGCAACACTGGTGCCAAGGATCAACGAATGAAAATTGCAATTTACTGGATAAAGGCGGGTTTGAGTGATATAGGTGCGTGCGTTTACGATTTGCATACGATAAGATAATAATTTAATCGCTTTGTTTCTACTTCCTGCACTGACGTTTTAATTAACGAAATACCGACTCCAAGGAACAGTTCCAAACAGAATACGGGCGTTCTATATTCTCAGTTCAACCCACATATGACAAATAGACTAGCAACTCTATAGTTAAAACCAGAGGTTTTAAAAATACTGGAAAAGCATGGCTCATAATAGCATCTGGGTTTTTAATCTTGCATCTCGTGAACATACATACGCGTATACACGGAAAAAAATTACCGTAGTATTCGGTAAGCTAATAAGAAAAATTTTCTGCAAATTTCATAACAATTAAGAAACTAAAGTTCTTGGTTATCAATAGCGTAGTTTCCAAGTTGTGAGAACAAAATAGTTAATTAAATAAAACCAGAAAAAAATAGCTGTACCAAAAGACGAAAGTAAAGTTCAAACTAATTAATGACAGGTCACTGGAATGAAGGGAGTTCCAAAAGCCACAACCTTCCAGTTCAACTGCACAAACTGTACTTTGGTGAATACTTTAAAGCAGTAGATTTAGTGAAATAGTGATAGTTACTATAGTAGCAGCATAGTTGCAAGTGTGCTTCTCAGCTTTCGTTATATACGAGCGCAGTCATTTGGTCCTGTTAAAATCATACAAAGGAAAATTGTTTAATTCACCATATTTATATCTTAAATTCTTTCATCAAGAAAGAGGGACGAAATACGAAATCCCACATCATAATTTAAGGTAGCTAAAAAGAGATAAAGGAAAGAGCAGAGAAATAACAAGTAAAGAAAGAACGAAAGAAATAGATATTCAACAACTGGTATAGAAAACAGATGTCAGAATGTAGAAAACAGAAAAAAAACAGTGCAACAGTATAAAAAAATCAGAGCATAATAAACGATATTAATATACATAAAAAAGACTCTCGCTGTATATTTGGAACTACTGCTCCCACCACCTCATTACCTGTAAATATTGGTGTAAACAGAAACTGAAAACAATTGTATTTGGGTGACTGAATAAACAAATGGTTTGAATTTTATTGTCTTCAAGTCCTTTCACTTAGTACTCCACAATTATCTTCTGTCAAATAAAAGTAACCTATCACTAATCGAAAGATTTAGATATAGCAATGAACAACAAATACTAGTTGACCACTGATGAAAGATGCTGCAGACTATTAGAGAAGAAGAGATAATTAAACACCTAACACTCTACTGCTGCAGAGAAACAGAGAGAAACTGGAAGCAACATCAAGTTGCTAAATGAGAAGAGTATACAATTATATCAACTAGTGTATATTATTATAATTAATTCTAGGCCATCTTGCATTGAATAAAGATTTCCAAGTACAAGTATGAAGAAGTAATATCACAGTATGAATTCAGGAGCATGTCCGTGTCCCGATGCGGGCAATGGTCTTGGCGCGTACACTACACCCTACATTGTCTTGTCTCTTGACTGTCTGCGTTAATCCTTCTCTGCTGATGGGCACAGAACTTAATCTCTAATCGAAGCAGGATTACTCGGCGCGCATTATCCTGCAGCGGCTAATATGAAAGCGATTAAATCTCCCGGAGTCCGAAGTCTGAACCCGGAGCGAGACATCGATCGCCGATCGCCCGGACCCGCCTGGCACTGCTCGTATTTTTATCCTACTGTCTTTATTATCCTTAAACATGGCATCATATACTAGTTACTGCTATTGACTGCCGTATTTTCAGACCAAATTAATACGGGTTGATGTTGATGTTTCCGATTGCTTTCCTGCCATTTTCTTTGCTTTGTTTTCGAGGAAACGACATTATTCATAAAACTCAACTACAATGTGCCAAATTATTTATACTCGATGTTGAATCATATAACAAAACAGCGTTTTCAATGCTATTTTTGAAATATTTAATCATTGGCTCAGAACGGAAGAGAAAGTGCACATCTCCCGTAGATATAAAATTGGCTGTTTCTGTCATGATTTTGGTATCAAAGATACCCAGTTTCTCTCCTGATCGTGAAAAATGATATTGTGGATCAAACCCTATTAAAATATTGACTACGTGTATACGTATAGCAAAAATGTACTTTGCCTTGACTTTGACTTTGAAAAGGCGACTTTTGCCACTGGGTAAACACTAGCGACTAACTACTTGTCTTCCTAAAGTCAAATATAAAATAAATCAGACTTGACTCATATAAGTGACTTTACAAGATTCGTGTAAACGCATATCGACTTTACTTTGCCAAATGACATTAAATTCGTTCGAAATTTGAAACATTTATGCCGTTGTTTCCCCAATTTATGTATTGTTGGTACCTATCCAAAACTGTGATTGTTAAATAAATTATTTAACTGATAATTTAACATAACCACACAAATTACTGGCTGTCATCATGCGGACATGTGAAGGTCAAGTAAATAATCTAAAGTAAAGTAAATTTGTTCTTAATGTGTAAACATACTAGTAAATTACTTTTCAAAAGTCGCCAAAGTAAATTTTTGACGTACGTGTAAAACAAAAATACTGTAAAGTTCCAGTTACCGGACGCAAACATACAAATGTGATACAGTATAAAATGAAAATAAATATTGCTTCTTCGCTGAAACTCACGACAGAATTATATCATCACGCCATTTATTTATTTTTGGACTTTAAATGAAAGCATTAAAACTAAATACAACCCCTACCTAGCAACAAGTAGCAAGCTATACTGGCTCTCTACCTATGAATTAGAAATAGTAAGCTTTCTTCTCAAAAATAATTTAGCAATATAATCTATTGTGATTTCCTATTGATTCCGAAAATATAATTATAGAAATTTAAATGAATAGGTCAGTACCACATTTTGTCTGGTTATAGTTATTGTTTGATGTATAATTTAGAGGAATATATGATGTTAATAATTAACATGTTTAGTGAATTGTATTGGCGTATCATTTTAAACATGACGCTAAATTAATTTAAGCGACGGTCGGTTGACAGTTCAAATACTATTCCCTTCAGTAACACGCATATGTAAATTTATTACTGTGATTACCGTCAAAGCACGTTAGCGTATCTTCTCATACAGACGTATGAGTCTGCTATCCGTTCGCCTAATTCAATCAACATATTTTGAGCGGGCTTCCCGTGCTATTTTAGAGGAAATTTATTTATAGAATCTAGGTCTATTCCATGTGAAATACTGTTTTACAAATGGCGAACCGATTTTCAATTTTTGTGTTTCCTGCTGATGGGAAATGGTCGATTCAGTATGAACCAATCGAAGTGATTGTGTTTTATTTATCAGAGAAACTCGAGCATCGCTACTTTTTCATTTCTTTAGGTCGGTTACTTATTTATTCGCAAGAGTGTACTATATAGAGCGCTCGCAAAGTAGAATAATGGATGCACTATCTCAACCACTGCAAGCTCCCAGCCGTTAATAAATAATTGAATATCAGAGAACAAAATACGTTTGATGTTTGCGTAAACGCCGAGTTGAATATGTAAATCTCTTGTTTGACTTTTCATTTGTTTTTTGGGATAGATGAATATCGGATAACAGATGATAGTAATGAATAATAAATGAAGTTAGGGATTTCGATGTCCGTTTTGTTTTATACAATAAGTAGAGATGAATTGATTTATCGCAAGTGGATGATTTATACCACAGATTTCTCGTTTTTTATTTTTCCTTTTGGAATGTAAGATTGTTCGGGAAGCAAATGGGATGAAATGATTGAAAATTTGTTGAAAGAGCGCAGGTCTTAGTTCAAAGCATAAAAGTCATGTAGGGAAGATTTATAAGTGCCCTATATTCACGAAATATTTCCTTTTTACTTTGCTCAACTTCCACAACGAACTACTACGAACCCAGAATCACATCAATTATGACTTTTTGAATAAATTGTTGTAAATCAATTTATTTGTATTCTGTTATTTTAAAAAATATTTTAGGGAAAAGTAAGCACATAAAAATCACTTACATAAAGATTTCATTTGGCCCAAAGGTATTGGTTGGTACCATGAATCTAATGACATAACAAAATATAGGTAAATGATTCATATAAAAATTATAGGTGATATTATTCTACATCGTTTTGATTTCAATGAAATTTACTACGATATAACCAGAAAACCTGATGGGGGATAAACTACCACTTACTGTTGATGAATTGTTCCCAAAATTGAATTCGTAACATAAACATAATATATACTAGCTTTATAGCTTTGGAAGAGTAACAAAATTTTATTTCTTTAATCCATTTTATCTATTTTATTAATATCTCTCTATATTAATATGCTCTTTATTACATACTCAAACATTATCCATCCAATTGTTTCATTGTAACCATTACTTTCTTTCCTAGATCCTAGACTTGTCTTTTCTATGACTAAATCTTCCGTTTGCCCTTTACTCAGATATTCCACCATATAGTATGTCTTGTATTTCAATACCTTTATTTTGAGTTTACTAATACTGACAGTATACCACCATACACCTCAGCTTACAGCAATATATGGTCGTGGTAAATGCAATAGGTCGTATGTCAAAAAAATCTCAACTTTGGTTTATTGCACCATAGTGACTAGCTCAGTGATCTACACTACCTCACATTTATTTATTGCCAAAGTAATTAATTGTTCAAGATTGACAGTCAATCCCGAAAACTGGTTTAGTTATACGACCAATTTCATGAGGTAGTTATTTGTTGTTCCTGAAAAGTTTAGTATCTTTGACAAACGACCAATTGCATTTACAACGATGAATACTTCATAGTAAATGTATTTAAATGATTTGTTCTTCTTCTTCCCGCAGGATGTCAGTGCTGGGCGGGCGCGTGTGGACGGTGATAGCAGTAGTATGGCTCTGCTGGGCACGCGCTCAGTGCCCTCTAGACTGCCTCTGCGGCCTAGACGAGCGAGGCCGTCGCCGCGTATCCTGCCTGGCCGGAGGCATGGCAGGCTCCCTCCCGGGTCCTGGTTTACCCGCCAACACCCAGGTCCTGGAGGTGCGTCCGCCGCCCGCCAACCCCAACTGGCTGCTCATCGGCACCGGCTTCCAGGCTCTGCCCGCCCTGGAGGAACTCCACGTCATACACTCACACATCCCGGAGATCGTCAAACATGCCTTCTGGGGAGTGAAGGGGTTAAGAATACTCAACTTGAGCCATAATAATATCTCGGTGCTTCACGATCATAATTTCCGGGGATTGGCTGATCTAAGGGAACTTCTTCTTGATGATAACAACATTGAGAATCTTGCTACTGGAGGGTTTAGGTATCTTACTGAGCTACGCGCGTTGTCCCTTGCGAGGAATCGTCTACATGAGTTGGAAGCGAGAGTTTTCGAACGATTAGGGAAACTACATTCGTTGTGTCTAAGTGGAAACAAATTAGAAGAATTATATCCAGAGGTCTTTATGGATATACAGGTATACTACGAGACCAGAATAATATCATTGAGCCCAGTTAAAATCATAAAAAGGAATAGCATATTGTACAACGAGCATGGAATGGTACTTATTACCTACGAGTATGAAAGTGTGTAGGATGAGCCCAAGGCGAATGTTGCACATCATACTATGAAATGGACATTACATGCGAGTTGTACACTATACTTTTTCTACGACTACTAGTCATTCTAAAAGTCTTAATTAAGCCAAATAATATAATTCTTGGCTCATATAGTTAGGTCCCTTTTAACAGTCTCAATAGTCCAAGCTTGTTCCAGGAGCTCAGAGTCCTCGAATGCCGCAGCTGTGGGTTGAGGAACATCAACACCCAAATCTACCACCTCCTTCCTCACCTTACTTCACTGGACCTCGGTGATAACGACTTCTTCTACTTGACCAACGACGAGTTCTACGAGTTGCGCAAGCTTCGCTACTTATGGTTAGATGGTAACCATCTTCCAGTTGTCCTCGAGAAGACCTTCATCATGCAACGCGAACTACAGAAAGTATCCCTCGCGAGAAATCGTCTAGCAAAAGTTACGAATACTGCTTTTGCGAACGTGACTACTCTAATAGAACTGGACATCAGTTTTAATAAGCTAATTCGTATCGAACCAGCTGTGTTCCTCCCAATTGCAGATAGCCTTCAGAAGTTGGATCTAAGTGGTAACAACCTCGTGGTATCAGAACTGAAGTATAGTCTACAAGGATTGGGGAATCTTAAGTATCTAGGACTTGCTAATCTGAATCTCACTGAAGTTCCAGTGAGTTTGTTTATTTACCACGAGAAACTTCGTTCCTTGAACATGTCAGGGAATCTCATGGAGACCTTTCCAACGCAGTTCCCGCTTTCAAATCTCGTAGAGTTGGACTTGTCCCGAAATAAGTTCAACGGTTTGGATGAAAGGACAATGTTGAGAATGGACAAAATAGCTACAGTGTATTTAAACGATAATCCATGGATGTGTGATTTGTGTAATATTATGCCACTATTTTCGCGAATTAATAAAACTACTGGAAATATCGGGGTTCGAAGTGTGACGTGTACAAGTCCAAGGTTACTCCGGAACAGGGCGTTGACCTCAGTGCGGGAAATAGAGATAGGAAAGTGCGGTGCCGATGATTCCTATGAAACCAGCAACGGGAATTTTTTTGCGAACATTTTCCGAACGTACGGTCATGTAATTATTATAGTAGTAACTACAGTCGGGGTGCTGTGTCTTCTGGTAGGCAGTATTGCTATCGTAAGGGTGTGTTGCTTCAAAAGAAGACCGCGAAATTACTACGAGGAAGAAGACAAAAGGGCAGCCCAATCTACTCAAGAGCAAATCTTCGAGAATGCTACCGCCACAGCAATTTTCGGTCAAAATGGCGAGATTAGCTTTAAGTTTCCTTTGGAACTCAGTGAGAAGAAGAAAGTGTCAATTTCTACGATTGATGACATCAAGAAGGAAACGCGATTGAGTTCTCTTCCCAATGGGGAACTTTGACAGGAAGCTGGACCGGCTGCCCTACACACTGTGGCCGTGTAAAACTCTTCTGTCTTTCTCGCTCGTCCGATGTAGTTCCGGCAATTGTTTCCCGTTCGAGTGTCAACTGTCGACCGACCGCGCGATGTTTTTCATTTGGTCGGATCTCTAAAGCATATCAAGCCCGTGAAACGTGTTCACCCGCTGATGAAACTTGTCGCGCACTCTCAGCCGCTCGTTCAGCCGCAGTTCACACACTACCTACGTACCTATGCTGCTATTGATCAAAATCAAAATAAAATATTATGTTTAGTTCAAGTGTAGCGCGAGTAAATTACATTGTCGCAAGTTAATGTTCTGCACTGTTATTTTCAATTTGCCGCGGCTGAGCGAGCGGTTGGCGATGCCATGTACGGGGACCACCCATCAAACGAATTGCGTTCATTTGTTTACCAAACTGCATTTGTTTATACAAAACACAATAGCTATTTAAATAATATTGTTACTGTTAATTTTGTTAACTGGGTTTTATTAAAAAAAACAAATAAGTCAATATATGAATACGTTACGACTATTTGAAGGATTTTATCTGATTGGCTTTGCATTTACAATTATTTGTATGTTAAAAGCACTGTTCGATAAATATTATAGATTTTTATATTCGATGATCTACAGGATTTGTTAAAAATAAATATTTATTAACTAAACCTTCAGAATTCTCATTTATTCATCCACTCATATTTTCAGGCACAATCTTACAGGACTACCTTTCTTTTTATAGAAAGAAATTACGTATAGAATTAAGTAAGTATACTTATGACAATTTCAATAAATAAACCTAAACAGAGGACATCGGCCGAATGGGTGGACGTTCCAAAATATTTCCACCGAAAGTAATCAGTACAAATTTGTTAGGACCTCTGGCAACATCAAGGTAAGGTTATTCCTATTTCTTGTTTGTAATTGATTGTTTTAGTAAATTCTTCTTATGTATTCTTTTTGGGCAAACAAATACGAAAAGCATCATTAAATATTTAGAAAATGATATATTTTTAATGATAGAAGTTCCGCGTAGAGTCATATCGGATAATGGTGTTCAGTATTGCTCCCGAGAATATCTTTTGGTATGAAACATTTTTGTATCATCTTCAGACACAGTACACGTATTTTATTGCTCCTAATTGTTTACAAAACCTTTCCAACACTTCAACTTTTATACATAAAATGTTCTGTAATTGTTACAATACAATTATATTGTCAGTCCTCAATTATTTAGTACTACTTACAATACTTGAAATAATATAATGGAACGGCATAGGTTCCACTTCTCATTTCAGTATTTCAGCAAACAATTGACAGGCACTGAAAACAAAGTGACAGACAAGTGCGAATCGCGGCACCTTCGACGCCATTAATTATTCAGCTCGTAAAGTGTGAGGGGTTAACTCGATCTGGTTCGTCAATAAATAAATAGGTCCGGTTGTGCGTAACTAACCTAGCACTTCGACCTACTAATGATAAACACTCCTGACGTCACTCGGGTAACAAATGCGTCATCCACGGCCGTCTTGACGTGCGTGTATTATTCAAACAGCCGAGATTTAAGGACGGTTACACGACAAGAAACACCCTAAGTACGACAACACAGTAGCGCTGCAACAGGGATTTTTTTCAGGATAAATGAACGGCAGGATAGCACAGTGGCAACAGTCCTTGTTTATGGAAACTGAGATAGGTTTGAATCTGGGACAAGTCATAAATGATTTGGATCGGTACTCACTCTCGTTACCATTCCAAGTTGGTATAAAATTAACTTGGAATCTTCAAAGCTATTGGGAAACACACATGGCATTTATGTAAAGTAAATGGCAATTTAAAGTAAAATTTAAATGTGGTGTACTGTGGCGAACATTCAGAATACTATTTATTACTTAACTATCAAAACGATTTTAAAATAGTTTCAAACTGCGTTTGGACTTAAACCCATCGAAAATCGTCTTGACAGGAATTCTTGAGTCAAATTTATTGCCACATATGTGTGAGGAACTTTGTTAGATTTTTAGTTTTCATAAATAGTCATTTGAGGTTATCGCGGCTAATATTCTAAAATATTAATTTGACTTTTTCAATATCGATGTATTTTGGTCACGAAATAAAATATATTATTATTATTATTATCATTATTATTATTATTATCACCTTGAGATGCCATCTAGGGTTGACATATTTAAAGATAGGCCTGGTCGAACTCTAGATTAGGTTTTCATGCAATTTTTGTAATGGCCCTGCGAGAGGTTCTCTGCCCCGCACCTACCCGCTTATGGGGTAGTTGTGTGTATTTGGCCAACACGTAGAGTTAATTGGTTTTTAATATTTTAATCGAGTAGATTTCTCACGTCTGCAGTGCTCTACAAAATGTACTTTGTCGTCAATTGAAATATTTGTATTTGTTTTTTCATTCTGTTTAATTAATCGTTTTAACCTTTTTATTAATGTATAATTTTTATCCTCCTTAAAATGGTTGTGTTTATGATGAAAAGTTCTTCTTGACTGGCAAGTGTATGGAAACTAAAACGCTTTTTGGAATTCAGTCAATTATTATATTTTCAACCTCGACCGGTTTCGAACCCCACCTCGATCATTATCAGGAGGTGAAAAGTCAAAACTTAAAAACAATATGAAACATTGGTTAATATTTAAAAACAGACAAGATAAAATAATACATAAAGATGCACCGTCATGGATATTAGCAAGTATCTTGATGATGACCCATAATAATTGACTGAATTCCAAAAAAAGTTTTATTTTCCATGGTTGTGTTTATGTTTATCCTAGGGTTATAAACCGTAAGGTTTCACATACAATAAATGTATCATTAATAAAGGGATCGATGATATTTGTGCAGGGATTAAACACTATATTATAGATCTGTCACATTGGAATCAGTTTGCAATGGAATTACGCGAAAGCCCCGTGTGAATTTCTCCACGCAGGCGAACGCCACTGGTAGCAGGGCTCGCAGGTAGGGTGCGTCTGTTTTTGCGGGGCTGCGTGATGAAGGGCCGCTTACACCTAGCAAGGGATCCCATTTAGAATTTAAATCCTACGCACACGTTTTTGCGGTTCAAAAATTCAAATCTCGAAGAGAATTCACGCGAAAACGGATTAAGCCCGATTAAGTTTATAGCTGACAGATACGCACGCCGCCTATTAAATGGAAAACCTACCCTAAAACTGGAATTTATAAATTGTGTAGACTCGTGATTGATTGGCAAATAATTAGTGATGTTAATTGCAAAATTTAATGAATTAAAACATTATTAAACAATGTTATATCTATTATTTGTACAGCGCGTTAACATTTTGTTTCAATATTGTTTAATTAACAAAATCAAAACAATTGAATATAATACATCAATAACAATATTACATCGCGAATCGAAATAATATTATGAGAGAATAATTCATTGCAGTTTATATAGCCAGGGAGTAAAGTTCGTCATTACTTGTCCAGCGCAAAGATTGAATCCTGAGAGCCTAATAATCACTTTTATCTGAACGGTTAGTTAATTGTCGTGAAAAGTTTGTAAGTATTTTCAACGTTAAGGAATTACCGACTTCAGACAAAATTGTACTTCATCTGACATTGCAATGTACAAGTCACTGTAAAAATCCATGAAATTTTGACGGATGGAGGTTGTTGGACCATAAAGAACATGAAAATAAATGAAGAATACAGAATTTGCTTTTTTTAAAAAAAATTTAAAGATTCATTCTTTCGACGCGTATGTTTTAACAAAAAATTAACGGTCATCAAAAATTAATAATGACCTTACTTGACTTTGATACCAATCTCGGTAGGATTCAAATAACAGACAGTTGGCCCAACTTTTGGCTATCTCTCTCAGATTAAATTTTCAACGCCAGTTAGCATTCCAGTATTATTATATTTCAATAGTAATAAGTAATGTGCTTTTAATAGATTGCTACGGTTAACTATGCTGATGAAGTTTTAGTAAATTATTTGAAGCATACGGATTAAATCGTTTAATTATACATAAATGAAATTCATTATTGAGTAGGTACGAGTGTAACACGATATTCAAAGATGCACTAATGAAAGTGGGTCATAGTGAAATTAATGAGCTTCACAATTAACTCAGTTGCAAATACAAGTTGCCATAGCAACAACGGTAATTTTAGTTACAGTGTAAGTTCGGGTTTATAGTACTTGTAAAGTTTCTCTTGGTACATAATAGTACAACGTCTTCGATGCGAGTACAACATATGTATGCAGCTGGGCGGATATGTGTTAACCTCCGCGAGCTTTCTGCCTGAACCCAGCGCCCTTTCAAAGCTCGGCTTTCCTTCTTCGGGCGACAATTGAAAATGTGAAGTTCAGCTTGTCGTGCGGCCGGGAAATTCTTCTTTCTACGCCTTTCCTTGCGGGAAAATGTTTAGAATAGTTTTCCATTTGAGGGTTGCGATGTGATGTTTGCGTGTTTTCTTTACAACCCCTGGGAAATACTTACCCAAGGGTTTCCCTTCTCCGGAACCGCTTAATTATTTTAATTATTCTCCTCATAATATTATAGTAACTTTATTATTATCAAAATCATCACTTATTAATTAAAGGAAGATTTGTTCACAAAAAAAATAGCTATTTACATTACAAGCAAGGTAAAACATTTTTTACTGCTGAATGAAGAAAATAACTGTCACTTCCTTGAAGCTGTAAAGCAGTTACCTTGCGTGTATTGTACAATATTTTACTTATTACTCACTTGTAAATCAAATTAAAATTATAATAAAGTCCTGTCAGTTACACACAACTGTTCTGTCAAAAATATTTTAAATTATTTGGTATAAGCCTTGTAAGAATTACTATGGCAACATGCATTGTTTACCTTGTTTACTAACTTGTAAAAGTTTTACAATGTAGCTGTCAATTAGTAACTTGTAAAGATTCATTTTCAAAACAAAAGAGGGCTTGGGTAAATGGTGTTTACAAATGAGTAACAAGTAAAACATTTTTTATCAGCGTAGTATTAAATTAAAGAAGGTCAATATTAATTTTTGACTGTTATCCATTTTTTTATACAAATATATGTAATGTCAACTGACGTTTAAAATGCAAGCCGAGAGAGACAGTGAGTCCTTGGGCCAACTGTCTTTATTGTACAGTCCGCTCAAAAAAATGATAAGAAAATATAAAAAAAAATTGGGTTCAATTGTTTTGAAATAAAATGTTTAATATAAAAATTAAATAATACATTCTTATAAATGAGTTTGATTACTATTATGTATGTGAATTTAAAGGCAGATTCAATTTTTTTTACATAAAAATCGCATATAAATCCTTCTATAAACAAGTGTTAGACAAAGAAGGGTAGCTCTACGATAACTATTTGTCTCAGGCTCGTTTTTTGTTTTCATTGAAGCCTACACGTTAACGTCCTAGTATTACTATATTTCAGAGCTTACTCCGAACTAGATGTCAGAGTAAAATGATTAAATATAATTTTATCTCGGCGTTCTGAAAAATTTGTTGATAATATTCAAAGGCAGCTTATCGAACGTGCAAAAAATATTTTTTGCAGGTAAAACAAAAAGATGCATATCCGTTTCGTAAAATATGCGTTGATGCGATTCGCATCCAAGCTGATAGTCCGGGTTTTTCTCCGGTTTCCGGATAAAAACTCGCTTGGCGTCCAGGCGGAAAATGTTAATTCCCTTTGTGCGAACGGGCTTTTTTCTGAAGGCGCGAACGTCTGTAATTGTCCAGCTAAACAAGTGCGAATCTTGCACGTTGTATGCAATTACCGCGGCAGGATAATTCAGGCCAGGACTGGGAGGGGTAATTGGGTACGCACTTTTCAAACGCTTTATTTCGGAGTTTTTGTTGGGGTTTTATCTGCGTGACAGACTTATTACGCAAAAAGGGGCTTGCTTTAAAATAGGACATTACCGAAATTTATCTTGAATGGGCTAAATTACCTGCATGCTAGCAAAGATTAAATTATTTCAATTAATTACCAAGACACAAATACCCGCAAGTAATTACAATACGAGCCAAGTATCATATCATTTAATTTACTATATATATATTATTTTTACCTCCCGCACATACATATATGTTAGGGAGGTATTACGTTTATGTTACGAATTGATTTGATTTTGGGAACAATTCTTTAATAATAAGCATTAGATTATTTGAAGGCCTATCAGGGTTTTTAGCATATCTTATAAATAAATGAAAGAGTAAATTTCATTGAAATCAAAATGATGTAGAATAATATTACCTATAATTTATAACTTAAACAAATTTCTTTATTTCGTTGTCATCAGATTCAAAAACAGTGTTCGTGGTACAGCCAATATCTTTGGGCCAAGTAAAATCTTTATGTTAGTGATTTTTGTTAAATTGTTGTTATTTCAGTTATTATTTTTTCTTAAAATATTCTTGAAAATAATTGAATTTAAGATACAAATAAATTGAGTAAAATCAGAACAATTTTTTAGGTTATTCTAAAAGCTCGTATATCCTACTCTCGATAGTCTTTATATTAAAATATGATAGATAAATTTGACATATACGAGCCCAGAATCATATCATTTGGCCCAATTAAGACTTTTAGAATAACTTAAAAAAGAGAAAATTGTTGTACTCAATTGATTTGTATCTTTAATTCTGAAATTTTTGAATAAATTAATGAAAAATACTGAAATAATAACAAATTAACAAAAATCACTAACATAAAGATTTCATTTGAACCAAATATTTCGGCTAGTACCAAAAATATTGTTTTTGAATTTAATGATAACAAAATAGAGCAAAATATTTCAAATAAAAGTTGTAGGTAATATTATTCTACATCTTTTTATTCTATAAAAATTTACTCTATCTTAATTATTTACTAAGTTATGCCCAAAAAACCTGATGAACCTTCAAATAAACTACTACTTCCGGTTGTTGAATTGCTCCCAAAATCTTGTCATCTCGTTAAATGAACTTGAAATATCTAAATATAAAATTTGATAATGATATCTTCATTGAAATTTGAGTTATGTACGGATATATGACGGATATATCCACCATATATCCGTACATAACTCAAAATTTAATAAAGATACTTATACCAAATTTCATATTTAGACTTTACAAGTTTATTTTACGAGGTGACTAGATTTTTGGAGCAATTAATTAACCGGAAGTAGTAGTTTATTTGAAGATCCACCAGGTTTTTTGAGTATATCTCAGTAAATAAATGAGTTAGAGTAAATAAATGTAAAAAAAGGTTGTTTTGGATATGTTCACTCTATATTCGAATATTCAAATTATATTTAAACAAATTAATAGGCGCTTTAAATCATAATGGTTCGCACAAAATTTAATGATATTAAATTGCATGAAATTAATTTTAATTAATAAACCAAATCATATCTTTGAAATTTCAAAATAACTGTGGGCGAAACGAGTTCATGTTGACAAATCAAACCAAACAATATTTTGTGAAAATATTTTCGCAATGTCCGGGTGTATTTGTGAGCATATGGTAGTTGTAGTGGGAGTAAGTAGCGACGTATACGATATGTTGCAATCCAACGTAACATATTCGAAAGCATCTACTGAAATATTGAAGCCAGAAATCGCTATATGTCCCACTGACAGTTCAATTTCTATTTTATAAAGTTTCGCACGAATCGAAACGATAAACATCAAACGCCAAGTACAGAGCTGTATTGGGACAAATCCGCAGTTTTTTCTAATAATGTACACTACGCCAATCCACTTAAGGAACATTTTCCTCCGCGAGAAAAAGCTAAATAAAAATATCGTTTCACGGAAATGTTTCTGCTTTTAATGACAAATTAATGTAGACATATTTGTAAATTTATAAATTAGCATGTTTCCAAGTAATTTAATCCAACTTGGTGTTTTCAAAAGAGTGAAATGAAACTCTACAAAGAGGAGAGCGAGGGAGAAAGAAGACACGATTGGAACGTCAAGAGGTTAAATAAAAATGGAAATGCGCTGAATTTAAATTCGCTTGAATTTTTTTATGATTGATGTATTTGTATTTACGAATGTAAATTAGAAGAGAGACGTGAAAAATAATGAGACTCGTGACAAATATGAAACCGGCATGTGAATTAATTTCTGGAGAGCCTCTCCTAGCCGCTGAAACAAAACAGAAAACGTAGGTTATACCACATCGTGTTAAACAAACAGACATGGTACATTGCATTCTGAACAACATTTCAAAAACCATTTTAGCTTGAACTAATAATACACCACAATTTTGTTACCCTAATTATCCTGGTATATCCCTAAATATTCCACAAAAAAATCTGATGTATTCAGCATATTTCTAACTATTTCTAAACGGTGCAAAATATAGCAAAATGTTTCAAAGAAATATTTTCACCTCTCACAATACCTGTCTTACAAACTAAGATGCAGGATTTACTTTTCTATTACATATTTATTTAAGAATACCAACGAAATGTTCCAGATAAAATGGAACATATGTTGTCAATGTTAAACAAACTTATCCTCATAATTTGTAAATGATTAATTCAAGAACAAAAAAAATGGAATGGTTAATTTGTACAATTGTAGTTATAGTGTGAGAAATGTTCATAATATCTTTATAAATCAGCGAATTATGATAACAAATTATGTTGCATTTTGTCTGGAACAGTCCGGTAATGTATATAGCTAATATCCATAGTAATTAGTAATATATACAGGAATCGAAGGACGCACCATAGCGTTTTCAATTTTATTTTTTAAATGTTCTTTTATTGGCTTCACTAATTGTTTTACAACAAAAGAATTGAATAGTTCATTATTGAAAAATATTTATCTGCATTTCTTGACTCTAATATTTATAATTTTACTCTACCTGGAACGGAAAAAATAACGGAAATATTTATTGGTATTTTATTAAAATCATAAGTGAAAGAAAGAAGAATATTGTGATATTAATTAACAGGCGGATTCATAAAAGGGATTAGCGCTAACTCCATTTTTATTATTACTCGTAACTTCATTTTCAATTCTCAGAACATAATAACTAAGGTTGTAATCAAGATTGGTTAGCATAAAATTTGATACATTTCGATAATATAATTTATTTAGAAACGAAGTTACAGATAATGAAAAAAATGAAGTTAACGCTATTCCCTTTTATGAATCTGCCTGTAGGAGTTTATTTTATGTAATACATTTTTATTCAACACTATTTTGACCATAAAATCGTTTCACTATATCTATTTTTTTACCCAATTATACATTTTTAATCAAAACACTTGAAATCAAACATTGATGAGACATAATAGTATATTGTGTATCTAGTAGGAAAAGTGATATATTCCCGGACGATGGTGGAAATTGCAGTATAAGCCTGCAACACCAGGAGTCCGGAAAGTATACTTTTCCTACGTAGTACACATACTGTTTTTTTTTTTCGATCGGTTTATATTCTATAATTAGTTATTTTGTATTTCATTTGTAAACATGAAAAATATTGTGTTGTTTTGATAAAAATATTTGAGCTTAGCATATCCATGGTTTGTTTATTTATTTTTATAAACGTCAAATTTATTTGAAAAGATAAATACTTTTCCAATCTATGGAAAAGATATTCCCGTACTGTTATTTTCCGTAACCTAACAACGACATTAAAATACCGGATTAATGCACTTTGCGGTTCAAAAATACATCGGCAAAAATTCAGTTTTCATCCTATGAAAAAAAAGCAATAACTTTCAATAGGTACATTTGTTTTGTCATTTCATGTTATTGATTATTTTAAGAAAATTAACAATAAATATTTCCGTCATTTTCCCGGTTCCAAGTACAGTAAAATTATAAATAAACATTTCAGAAATAACACTAAAACTCTAGGATGCGTCCTTCAATACACACTCTGCGTATTCATGGCGCATGCGCGGGAAGTAAGAATATTGGTAAGCAAAAAGAAGTTGAGTGAAGAGAAGCAATTCTTTCCTAATTGAACCGCTGCCATCTTAAACAGTTCCTAATAAAAATAAACGTCTGGCTTCCAGATAATTGTAAAGACGTATAAACACTGTTAGCGCAAGAATGCGGCACGCGGTTAAAGCAGACAGAGACACAAACAAATGTCGGTAATAATAAGAAGAGGAACGCCGTCAGAGGAAGAAGTAAACACGGCGTGTTACAAAAAGGGCCGGTTAATTTCGTAACCGGACGTAGGCTCTCGTGTAGCGGAAGGGAGTGACTGGCTGGCCAGTGATAAATATCCTCGGCCGGCCTACGCGCTCCTCCTGCTGCGCGCAGGAAAACACGACGCGATACTATAATTCTAGCTCGGCGGAAGACAAAGTGATGTCAATGTATCAAACATCTTGCCAAGGGATGGACAAAGTTTGTACGTGTACAACGCAGATGCTACTGCGTGTAATTAACAAAGTGGCTTTGTATTACCCGACGCTTTATTAAGTAAATACAAAAAATTATTACCTTAACCTAACCTAACCTAACCTAACACTGGAAAGACGAATTGCCGGACTGGATCCTCTGGACTCTGAAAATAATAACAATTATTATTATTTCTAACAAGAAACATAATTTCTTATTTCAGTTGGGTTTAAATATGTCATAATCTCTTTACTAAAAGAAATGGATGCCGGTTTGAAACATTTTGTGCCGTTCCGTCAAACTAAAGCCCCCAATGATATAGGTGGAGGAGCAGCTTCGCCGCTTCAATAATTATTTACAATAACCACTTAAAATTAACAATCTTTTTAAAAATTTATTACTTACGTATAATTTAAACATGAATAAACTCATTGCTGTAGAACGCATCGTAATATATCTTATATTTATCGAAATATGGCGATATGTAATATTTTTCAAAATACGGAAATTTTCCCAAATATGACTTAAAATTGTAATTTTTTTTTATTACATTTCTTTATAATATTCGCGCCAGGAAACCCATTGCGGCAGAGCGCATCGTCATATCTATAATATTTTTCGAGATATGACGATTTTTAATATTTTCCGAAGAGCAACTTTGAGGGGCTGTAACTCTAAAACTATACAAGATATCGAAAAATATCTCCAGATTTGTGTTTTTCGTGCCATTTATAATAAATTAATAAATTTTGAAAATTTTGAAATTTTTTTGAATTTTTTTTCAAAATTTCGATTGGAGATATCTCGACAAATATGAAAGATACAGACTTGCAGTGTTCACCAATCGATTCAGCTCGGCGAAATACATAAACCCTGAAAATTTCAGAAAATTCGGACAACCGGTTGAAGTGTTAGAGCAAAAAGTCTGAAAATGGCCAAATCCAGGCCAGACGTCAAGGGGTACCTATTGACTTTTTGGGTAAAAAACGCCATTTACAGGCTTTTTGCTCTAACTTTCCATCCCGTAAAGCGATTTTTATGAAACTTTGCATACTTATGTATTTCGACGAGCTGAATCGATTGGTGAACACTGCAAATCTGTATCTTTAATATTTGTCGAGTTATCGCCGATCGAAATTTTCAACAAAAATACAAAAAAAATTCAAAATTTTAAAAATTTGCTAATTTGTTATATAAGGCACCAGAAACGCGAAACTGAAGAGAATTTTTAGATATCTCGTGTAGTTTTTGAATTACAGTCCCTTAAAGTTGCACTTCAAAAAATACCAAAAATCGACGTATCTCGAAAAATATTAGAGATCTGACGATGCGCTCTGCTGCAATGGGTTTCTTAGCGCTTATATTATAAAGAAATGTAATAAAAAAATATTACAATTTTAAGTGAGGATATTCCGTGAGTATCGGTATGTTCAAAATATTTGAAAACACTAGTTTCCTATGGGTTGTAAGTGCGTAACAAATGTGTACATCCCTGATTAAATACATCAGCGGAAGATCCGTTATCAGTCATGATACAAGCCGGTCGGCGTGCTGTGTGTTTGCCGCACGCATTAATAAGGAGCAGATTGACGGCGCCGGCTCAACCCCTAGGGATTTTCACGCCGATATATTGGTAATGGGTCTGCACAACTCTTATCATGTACTTGCATCGCTAATGCAAGCAAATCACTGTCCAAGACAATCGCACGGAGAGACAAATTATATGTTTAGTTACATGTAATTCACGTGATATCCATTCATTTTTGGTGGAGGTCCTAACAAAAATATATTTATCAAAATATCAACGCGACATTAATAAACATTTAATTATAATAAATGTAGAATATATGTCTCAGCTTTTGGTTTGTTCTTATAGCAATTATGACTGTTAATATTTATTTAAATATAGACGGCATTAGTAAAATTTAGAGTAATTGATGATATAAATTCTCCCTTCAAAAAGCTAGAATTTTTATCTAAAGAGAATTATAATATAATATTTGGCATGCTGATTATAATTTTGAAAGATTCAGACTGGTATTTCTTTTCAAGATATCGACTTTTAAAAATTGAACAAATTTAGCTATTTTTTTCTCTATAACTCTAAAATTCAAAAAGATATGAAACTAAAATCTACACAACGAAATTTGACGGTATAAGACATACAAGATACATTAAATTTCATTAAAATCGCTCGACGTCAGGACTCGCTAAACTAAAAAGTCAAACATATCCCAAAATCCGAAAATATAAATTTTTTTGGCAGTGTAACTACAAAAATTAACAAAGGTAATTAAGTTATAAATACATATGTAAATGTATTGTAATATTTTTGATAAGAAAAAAATATATTTAGTTTTAACAATATCCGAGCTTTAGTTTTTGAGATATGAGTGATTTAATGCAGCAGGAATTCAGGAAAAAATTCTCAATAAATGTTTGTAGTCCCATATCTCAAAACCGAGAAGAGATAATTTTAATCTGTCTTAATACACGTATACTGCATACTTTATTCATCTTACGTGTGTAATTTTATTGTAAACAATTGTGAAATATAAATTGTATAGTCCGTCAAACCATATGGCTATGGTACAAAAATCGACTGACTTTGGAAATCTATATCTTTAAAACCACAGGAGATATTTCAAAGCAAAATACAAATTTATATTCCTCATACTTCAATTAATTATTATGTCCGTAATAAATTACTAAAAAAACGTCGTTTCTGTTTCTTATAACTACAAAGACGAATTTCACATTAATGTTATTATAAATATAAATGATATATCCTACAGGTAAACATCGAAAATTTCTAATATTATTTGCTTGCAGAATCAATATTTATTTACAATACATAAATGAGTAAACATGCTTTGAATTCTAGACGGACGAAACACATATTAAAACAACATTTAATAATTGAATACAAATGTAACATGCATGTGCTTCTTTTAAATCAATAACAATTTGAATCATCCCCTGTATTGTTGTTGAAACCGTGAATAAATGTTTAGAACTTACAAAAGCTTCAAAGATAATCAAAACCGAAACCATAAATCAAATAAAGAAAATAAATAAATTACAATATGAAAAATTAATCTCACAAATAACCCACCTCAAAATGAATTTCTCCCAAACATTTTCAATTCCATTTGAACAAACTTCACGGCGAGTTGCCGCGGTAATGAAACTTTATCAATTAATACCCCGAGACCAGCGTTTCCGTCTCCACTGACACCTATGCGGCTGGAGACGAACTACAAGACACTACGAAGGATCTCAGCAGGCGGTGCATGCAGCTGAATAGTTCGGATTTGTGTTTTGGCACCGAGAGGAGAACTTAAGTAAATTAAAATGTTATCTGATTAACTATTTGGCAGGATTTCGCGCTGTCAATGCTAATTCTACTTTAACGACTAAATTGGAACTGAATTAATAGTTTTGCTGCTCTATTTTCTCGATAAAAATGAATTATGATCTCTATACCGAAGCTCCAACTCGATAAATTATTTCGGCAAGGTCTTGTTTCACTTATTTCATTACGTACCAATCTTAAAAAAATCATAAATATTAACCATATTATTAGCCATTTAACAACAATTTTTACTTGAAACTTTGTATTCTATTTGGTACTGTTTAAAAGTTTATTAACGAAGTAAATGGTGGAGGAGCCAATGTGAGGTGGAGATTGGATGATTCAAAAAGATATAAGAATAATTTTATCTTCGATCGTTGTTAAAAGTGGCCCATTTTAATGGTTGCTTAGCAAGTTAAAAGTGTAATTTTTTCATACTGTTGTTAAAAGTAACATATCAAATAGATTTTATTTGAAATCGGCACTAAAGTATTCAGAAATCGTCACTAAATTAACCCACTATACGACGATTTTGAGCAACCCAGTGTTGGCAACCGTTAAATTATTATTGTACAAATAATAGATAATTTTGGCAGATATATTGACGTACTATAGTAAAATTATACGTAACATGAAACAAAATGTGCAAGAAGAATTAACTTATTAATTCAGATGACGAAATTGAGGACAAAACACATAACTTTGAGTGTTATTTACGATAACTTCATAGTTCGAGGTTGACAACACTGAGTGTCAGTTTCAATTGACAACTGACAGATATATAAACTTAACCTGTACAGTATTTTTTAAAAGATTTTTATTATTCTAGATTTCAAATAATATTTAATATGTACCATTTTATCACTCACATGGATTACTTTCCTGGGCCCTACGGGCTTCAGCAACTAAATTCCATATTCGTGATAAAAAGGTAAACTTCAGTGCCTTGATACATAAATAACTATTATTGTTACTTTTAACACGTTGCTAACGATTTGTATCAATAAATCAACAAATATAACCCTACCTGTCAAAATATCATTCTATATTTTTTAGTATTTACTAATACGCTATGAAGATCGTACATAAAATATTGTATAATATACGTGTTCAAAATGATTTATTCCGTTCGTGGAGTTGTTACACTCGCCTTCGCCTCGTTTCGCAAACTTCCCCACTTACTCATAAAACCTCACTTTCAACACTTATAGCATAAATAACTATTTGGTTTAAATCCCGTACATAATTTTTTTATAAAATATGTTTCGTATTACTCTCATAATAAAGTAATGTCTAAGAATTTATAAATTGTTTATTAGAATCGTTTTTGACAGAACTGTTAGATATGAATTTATACATCATGTTACTGTTAGAAATGAAATCATGTAATAACAAATATACAACAAGCAAATATTTTAATGGTCGTAGAAAAACGATATTGCGGATCAAATCCTATTAAAATATTGTTGAATATATACAGAGGGATATCAACTGTAATGTCTCATTTACGGGACTGAAATGAATCGAATAATAGTATAAGATAATAGTATATTATTATATCAGGTATGAATCATGAAGATTCAAATCATCCAAGTGAATAATGATAATGATCCCGAATATAATACTGTATTTTTTCTACTCCTTTAAATTCAGAATTAACTTTTCGTTGAAAACACGTTGAAAAATGACATCAAAATACTCAATGACAACTGACTACACTGTCAGCAGTCAGATGACCGTAGCTTGGTGATCCACGGTTTTAAAATAAACAGGAATAATTGATTTTTGGTTCTGTGATTGGCCGAGAAGAGTGAATTATGAATCCATAATTCACTGTCGTGAAGTATGACTACTATATTTAATCAAAAATTTGAAATAATGGGAATATATTAACACAAGAGTAGAAAAAATAGTTTAAACGTCTTGTGATGTGTCGCGTATTCGCAGAATCCCTTCCGCTTCGCCTTTCGTCGCGTTTGACGAGTGTAGGGCCTGAGGCAAGCACGCGCAACGCATCTGTGAACTAATTTATTTTAGTTATAAATTTGGGCGATAGAGGCTTGTAAATGAAAGACAAACGATACTCGCGAACTCCGCCTCGGGCTCTGCGTAATGAAATGATTTCGCTAGAGCCTCATTCATTACTACCTCGCGGTTTCTTCATTATTAATAGCTCACTTCCTAAACTAACTACCGCGGGAACTGACTATCAATATTTTAATTATTTATCGTATGGAAATGGAACACAACCTTGTCATAGTTTCGTATACTTCAAATGTTTAATTTAAAGGGCACCTCCGCCAAAATGCGCCGTTGTAATTAAAATTACAACTAAATAAAAAGATTTTTGAATCGGAAATGAGTAATAAATCAGGTTTTCTACCCCTGTATAAATATATCCCCATTAATTCAATTTTTTCGATGAATTATAGTGCCAATAATTATGATTCATAATTCCCTTTTCTCGACCAATCACAAAGCCAGAAATCCATAATTCACGGTTATTTTAAAGACGTGATGTGGATCACCAAGCAACGGCCGTCTGACAATTGACATATAGTCAGTTGTCATTGTGTATTTTTATGTTGACATTTTTCAACGTGTGTTTTCAACGAATTTCGATCATTTTCAAAAGTAATTTCGAAATATACAGGAGTAGAAAATGTATAGTATTATATTCGCGATTATAGTCATTATTCACTTGTTTTATGCCAGGTTATTCACTTGATATTGTTGAGTATATTTAAATGTAAAATATCGCTATAATAATATGTTAATTTCTAACCTTTTAAGAGGTTGGGTAATACGTTATTCCTTACTAATATAACAACCTCTTGGATGGGAAGTGATATATTTATCCCATGGGTGGGAAGTGTTTATATAGAATTGCCTAGCAACACAGTCATAAATCTCTGAAAGTAGTTGAACAATGCTGTCAAACATATTGATAAAACCTTGTAATTATAATAAAACATCAACAATTACAATATTAATATTGAACAGAAGCATTTTTATTATAAAGTAATATAAAATTCTAATGTAATGCTGTTTTATTAGGATTTGAGTTTCCTGAACTGTTGACATATGTCAAATTATTGAAATAAATTTAAACATTTGTTTTCATAGACTACTAGCATACATCACATTTGTTTGTTGGATATACGAGTAGAATGAGAAATTAATTTGGATAATTAAGGATGAATGTGAATAAAATAGTATACATAGTTCGGTGGAAATTTCATTACAGCCTTGCGCTATATCTGAGCCTCTCGGTCATGTAATTAACCCTCGGCTAAAATGGAACATTTCCCACCTCACATGTAATATACTATTACATAATTATACTTACAATTCACTAACACAGAAATATGAAATTAATGCTTAAAGAAAAATAGTTCTGGGCATTAATGGGTTAAGGTAAAACTATGCAGTAAAAATATTAAATGTATTACAATATATCACCTTAACTACCAATAAGCAATATTTCAGTGTGCAAGTACCTAAGCGATGTTATCAGACGCGTGGGCGTTGCGATAAAATGCAACAATGACCACAGGATGCATTCCAAACTTAGCAAGAGTTATAGTTCAATATATCGTGGATAGGGCGGCGCTGAAGCCAGTCACACACACACGCAGACATACGCACGTTGAGAGCCAGCACAAGTGCCTTGCAAGTTTAATAATTCCGCGGTATGAATCATTTTTATGAAAGGCGAATCCTGTTTCATTATTTTGTTTTTAGATCCGCGATCCGCCGTAAATCTTCAGTTTCAGCTTCAGATTCAGCGGCTGAAGGCGCGCGGCCGGGGGACGTCCGGGGCTACGGCTTCAGCCAAATTACGAAAATATTGAGACAAATTACTGCGCCACTTTCCCAGTGTCGATTAGACAAATTTCTTTCTTTCGTTTCTACCAGCACATTCGTTATTTTGTCACATGCACTCACATTCTTGTTTGTATTGTCAACTCACCCACTATTCCCCTTCTACAAACTGAAATATATGAGATATCACGAACCTTTTCTCAATACGGGCTGATCCGCAAATAGAGGACAATAAATTATTTGTAGGTAGTACATGTCAAACTAAAAAGGCTGATATGAAACTTTCCACCGAAGCTTACATAGAGGAAAGTAACTAAATATGGAATAGGATCTAAATATGGAATACCGCCATTTTAATATTGCACAAATTAATGACATTTACTAAAAATTATAATCAATCATTCATTTTCGCTAACTCAGTAACAGTCGTATGTTTTAAAAATTATTAACAATATAATAATTGTATAAAAATCTAAATAATAATTCACAATAAAAAAATATTAAATGAGATATACTCGTATGTATACGGGCTGGTGAATTGAAGGACGAACCATAGAATTTATGTTGAATAAATGTTATTTTAGAAATGTGCAATTATTGCTTCCGTAATTATTTTATATCTAAAATGTTAAAAAGTTTATTGTAAAGGAAGAATTTCTGCATATTTCGAAACTAATAATTATAATTTTACTGTACCTGAAAATATACTCATGGACATAATTATCGAATATTTAATTATGATGAATCAACGAAAAAGTAACGATGATGATTTTAGTTTATCCTTGATTCATAATAATGAAATATTCGATAATTATGTCCATGAGTATATATAGTCAAAAGTATATAAAAATAAATGTTAATAATTTCGATATTCACAAATATATTTAGCTACGATATACACAAAAATAGTTTATTACTTGCTAACAAATTTGAAACTTGTTCAATAAATAATAATTAACGGTGGATCGTCTTGGACTAAAAATTTTGTTTAAATTTTGTCAATTTTGACTATAAATTTTTTATTGTGCAGTATTCGATTTCAAATGTCTTGATTAACAATGTATAATTTCGAAGAAATACTATATTATATTAAGGGAGAGAAGTGAATGATTTTTTATGAATTTCAAAATTATTTGAATAGTAATATAATTTATGATAGTTACCTATGATTTGATTAATTTTGTTCATTTTTCACATTATTTGAGCACTTTCCCTCATAAGAAGAAAGAAAGTACAAAAATCTCCCGTAGATATGAAATTGACTGTTTTTGTCATGATTTTGGTATCAAATAATTCAAGTTTCTCTCCCGGTCGTGAAAAAAATTAAGTGTTCGATAAAATTGTATTAAATAAAATAATCTTTTAATTAATATAACATTTACATACACAATTTCTACTGCATGCCAGAAAGTCTAACGCAAATTTAAACAGAGAAGTAAATTTAGTAATTAAACTGTCAAAAAACGGTAATTACAAATTGCGTTCACAAAAAATCGCAGCGAAATTTCCTCTGCAGTGAAATCAAACGGCAGAGGCATTGGGTTGAGTCCTTTCAAGTCAAAATCGGTAGAAATATCAGAACAAATTCCGTCGCATTTTGAAAACTGTCACCAAGCGAAACCCAGTGGTCACGGAGCATCGCGTTCAATAGCTCTTCATTTAGCGGTTCCGGGCGGTTCCGGGTGGTTCCGGCGCGGCACCGGGACGTGCGTGTCCAGTGGCGTACGTGGCTGCGCATCGCCCGAAAAAGGATCAAAGATTTTTCATCCAGAAACTAATAACGCCACATAATTCTACCACCGCAAATCATCGAAGATAGCTGTGAAAAGTTCCACTGTTTTCGCCACTTTCAACTTTTTCTCGATGTTCTTTTCTTTCGCAAATCGATAGGACAACTCCGCACTTTCAACTTCCAATACTATTTTTAATATTTTTCTCATATCTTGGACTTTGAGGGTTCAAGACCCACTCTGGGCACAGTGCGATGATAATATTTTTATTAAGAAATAAAAAAATAATTTTATCCAACACCTCTCAATAAATGCTCTATAACTATGGCGATTTTAAACAAGCAAAGTAACAGATTATCCACTAGTGGGTATAATTTTGAGGAAAGCCACTAGTGAGTATTTTTTTATTTATAACAATAATAACACACAACACCTTGGTAACTACTTCGATTGACATTTTAATTTAAAAATTTAAAGCATATGTCACTGTCAAATAATATTTCTTCAATAAATTTTGCATTTATTAAGAGATGTTGTATAAAACGTTATACTTCATACGTGGGCAAAGTGGAATTACCCACTCGATAAAATTATCTCACTCAGCCTTCGGTTTCGTGAGCTAAAATTTCTCTCGTGGGTAATTCCTTACTTTGCCCACTTGTAAAGTAAATAACTATTATCATGCCTCTTACCCATTGTGGGTGTGGTACTTTGCTTTTGCAATATAACATTATTAGGTAAATAACTCCATGATAATGGATCAGGCTAATGCCATTACCCTTGTGGTTCTCCCTACATTAACACTTTTTGGGATCATGCCTTGACAGTTGGAAACCACACTTCATACATAAAAATATATCACTTGTAAAGTGTCACACCCAAATGGGTAATAAGCGTGATAACATATTTATTTATTTTTAAAATATCCGTTACAAATCCACTCGTACCATAATTTTTAATATAACATTGAATACTCCACTGTAAATGATTCATTAAATGTTTGATATTAGTAAATTTAATAACAGTATAATGTAAACGTGAGTGCTTGTATTATTAATCAAATGTAATAACACCGAATTAATTCAGCGTTGTAATATTAATAAGCAATCTATTAAAACCGAACGACAGGCTAGTATGACCCGTGCATAATTCAGCAAAATTGACTGCGCGTCCAACAAGATTTTTTAAAACAACGCTAATTAGGTGTAAATATCATTTACTTATTTGAGCAATAAATAAACCGTTCACACTCTATTTAGTATTCTAGTCAACATCGAGTTTAAAACAAAACAAATGCAACGGAGTATTTTCGGTCTGTATTTTTTATTTTATGCGATTATTATAAACATTACCGAAATATTTTCCAGAATAAGTTTATTTTACATTAAAATACCCTTGTAACTGCAGTATAAGTTTTTCTTCCGGGTGCTCCATTTTCGCGCAATAGTATGCAACTTAGTATTTTTAAATGGAACACCTATATATATTTACAAAATTTTAAAGATCTCATGTTTCTATTTAAATAAGTACTTATTCACTATAGTCCTGAAATGATTCACGTTTTTATGAATCAACAATCACACAGAAAATATGTCATAAAATTGTGTGTCAATGTTTAAACAATCAGATTAGTTGCTGACAGATCTTTAATAATTATTATTTACTAGTTTCACTTAGTTTAACAACTTTTTTTGTTATATTTTGTTTAGTTTGTTGACCTAATGCTCAATTCATATATATTTTTATAAATTTATTTATTGTTTTTAATTTAATGGCATACTTACTGTGTGTGATTCTTCATTAATAAAAACGTGAATTGTTGCTGTACTGATCATTTTAGGACTATTTTAAAGAGGAACAAAATGTATTTCATAATTTTCAAAAATATATAGCATGTTTCATTTAAAAATATAAAGTTGCATATCACTGTTAGAAAATGGATCACTTGGTAGAAAAATTTATACTGCTGATGCATGGGTATTTTAATGTAAAATAACTTTTGTCTGAAAAAATGTTTGTTAATATTTATAATAATCGCATAAAATAAAAAATACAGACCTATGGACCAACCTGTATATTACAATATATCTAAATGTATGGACGTAAAAAATAACCATAAACACACACAAAATTACTTTCCTTCCAAAAATCGTGCACACATGATTTATGAATCCAATCAGAGGGCAAATTTCACACTATATAAACGAATCATTATGATAAGACATCCGCGAAGGAGCTTAGTGCTCGTCCTTGAATAATTGACTCAAGAAGGCGAGACAAAGACATCCGCGGCGCAGAAGAGAGACGGCCGCTTCGTCTCTGACAGCGTGTAAGTGGATCACAAAAGGTTTTCGCTTAATTTAGAAGATGTAATTTGGGTTAAAGTTGACGATGACAAAACCCTGACAAAGTTGAATTACACGGCAGATACGCTCCTGCTCGCTACTCATTACACGTGTACTGTTTTAGACAAAGACAAAAATACACACGCCTGCAGGGGAGATACACATCGCTTACTTGAAACAATACCTCCAGATAAGGGTTCCACTTTCTCTTACTACTCTATGACTACATTCCACTGTTTTCTGTATTTCCAAGCTCTACGAAAATAACAAGAATCACCATTTACTGGCAAACTAGGTTAAGATGCCTGCCTTTCAGAACACGACGTATTTTTAATTATTATAATTATTTATTTACTGTCACCATTTCTTCTGCTTTGGGGGTTGCTATTTGACGGCATTGTACGTGCACTTGCCGAAATGTATGCCAAAATTAAGAAATGGATAGATACTTCCACTTTTCTTTATACTCATAGTTCAACTAGAGCTGCTATTTAATAGTATATTCTACAACAAGTAATGGAATGGCACACATTCCACACGAGCAAAAAATTTATAGGCCGAACAAACATGAGTTGAGGTTATCAGCTGCTGGTGTTCGCCCAAAGTGAAAATAATGAATTATTTCTTAGCTACCGATTTCAGCAGTGTAAATAATATATTTTAACTAACACCTCTCAATAAATGCTCTATAACTATGGCGATTTTAAACAAGCAAAGTAACAGGTTACACACTAGAGTGCGCTGTCAGTGCTACCAACTGAAAACGATATACCCGGACCTGTCACAGGATATCTACACCGACAGCGAATTGTAATTGATAGGTTTGGTTAGTTTATTTTTGGGTTGGTTTTAAAAGAAATAAAAATATGGAAGTACTTAAAAACAATATACTTGATAATTTTTTTCTTTATATCTTTTATAAAGACAATTTAAATTTTCGAGCTAAATATTACTTGTCAGTGATACCAACTGAAACCAGTGTTTCCGAAGCCCCATAGCTTACATATACAAAAGGCTATGGTTTGCGAGTGTGGGATATGCCATTCCGTTACTTGTTGTGGACTATACGTTTTATAACAAGATTTTGGAAAGTATACAAAAAATGCATATACAAAACTGTCAGCCAGAAATAAATAAAATTAAAACAAACAGACGAAACCATAAGAACTGAATCAAGATACTTCGCGCCAATATGCGAATTTATTCCATACGCGGCGCATGGAATGATAGTTATTCCAATGCAATTTTTAGTTGTGGAATGCGTAGTTTCCAAAACAGTGTTACAAAAATTATTTTATCCAACACCTATCAATAAATTCTGCAAACCATCCGAATTTGAAATGAAAATTCCATGCGAGTTGTACACTATACTTTTTCTACGGCCTCATATCCCTAGCAATATCAAACATACAATAAGCAGATTTCTAAGTGGTCGTAGAAAAATTTATTTATGGTCGTGGTTTCCTTTCATAGAAACTAAGGGCCTGATATCCAGTTGAGTGCTGGAATTGAAATTTCCAGAAAAACATTATCATACCTGGATTAAAATAGATGGATCACTGCAGTAAAGTTATAATCTCCCAACAACAACAACACTGGGATATATACATGTATTACAAGGATCCATCTATTTTGAGCACAGTGTGTTAATATATTTATGGAACTTTCAACTTCAATACTTAGCTGGGTATGAATATTACTATACCTAGAAAGAACAGAATGTACTTAGGCACATAGAGTTTCTTACAATTCTGGTTCTTCATAGCAAAATACCTAAAGGTTATATTAGTATCATGTATCATTACATTGGCTTGCTAATAAGACAACTTTTGTCTAATTTAACCTAAGTCTTAGCACCTTTAGTTCACGAGATCCCAATAGTGAGGTTCTAAATTGAAACACTCATTTCTCGAAATCTCTTCTAAGTAGAACGTTGCAATCAGAATTAAATGCATGATGATATATTCATATTATTGTACTGTTTAATTATTAACATTTTATAATAAACAGAATCAATCTCTAATGCCCAAAGCACAAACTACTTGACCATGTCTTAATATCCCTCACAAATATGTATTATTGGACATTAACCAATGACAAGTCCGAATACCAACGCTGCGAGATGGCCAGCTCTATGCATAAGCAATCAAGTTATTGGGAAACATATGATACTCGTATTAGCCATCCTGTTATATTATTTGAGTGTACTTACAGTTTTCTATATTTACTATGTACTTAAAATACTAAATAATCAAGTACACTTACTTTTTGTTGATTCTGCAATGCTCCAATGAAACACACAGCACACGATACATTATCACCCACAACGAAGGTTCCCGCACTACTGATAGTAAACCAAATTTTTCGAGTCGTCGGCGGTATTGCTAATTAATAAGTTTGAAACAAGTTCGTCGTGGCAAAAATATACGACTTTTTATAGAACAAAAGTTGTTGTAGACATTTATTACAGAAGTTCTCAAAATTTTATTCATTGTAATATTTATAAATGATTTGCAATCTTTATAAAATATCTCGTCAATTTTAAAATGATTATTTGAACATAGAAAATTCGTTGAATGTCAAACACAAAATGTGACTCAGAATAATTTTTAAAAAGTACGTACGAGCACAGAATCATATCATTTGACCCAATTAAGACTTTCAGAATAACTTAAAAAAATTATTCTGATCTTACAAAAGAAAAATTGTTGTACTCCATTTAATTATTGTTTATTAAATTCTATTAATTTTAAGAATATTATAAAGAAAAATATCTACTTAAATAATAACAAATTACAAACATCACTAACTTAAATATTTCATTTGGCCCAAGGTATTGGGCTAGTACCACGAACACTGTTTTTAATCTGAAGATTTATAAAATATGTAAAAATGTTTCAAATAACAATTCTACAGCTTTTTGATTCCAAGGAAATTTACTCTCATTGATTTGATAGTTATTATTCAAGAAGATGAAGTTTGCAACTCATCCAAGTGAACAATGACCATAATCCCGAATATAATACTATACTTTTTCTACACTTGTAAATTCGAAAATCACTTTTGAAAATGATCGAAATTCATTGAAAACTCTCATTGAAAAACGCCAACACAAAATATACAATGACAACTGACTACATGTCAACTGTCAGACGGCCGTTGCTAGGTGATCCACATCACGTCTTTAAAATAACTGTGAATTATGGATTTCTGGCTTTGTGATTGGTCGAGAAGAATGAATTATGAATCATAATTCATAATAAAAAAAATAAATAATAGAGATATAATTATATAAGAGTAGAAAAATAATTTTCCTTTATACGATATTAACAGCCAAATAATTGTAACAAAAATTAATTATCTTTGATCGCTAATTAAATATGAAGGTTTGATGTGATTTTGTCACCATTAGAAAATTGCTTCCTAACAAATTCGTTAGAGAATTGTACGGAATATCTTCTAAATTTCAATGGTTACTTTATTCTGTTTTAATAAATGCATTAGAGGTCTGTAAAAGTGGTGATCTACGCGTAATACGTGTAAAGCGCCCAGGATGGTGAAAATTACTTAATGATATATTTATTTACATGTATAACTAGACGAAATTAGCGTAAGGCAGCACAACAATTACCCATAAAAAGAGAACGCGTCTCCCTTTACAAACGGGGCCAGGTACTTAATGAACGCACCCGTTTAATTAAGAAAGTCTGATGACCGCATACTTCCAGCCGCCCTTAAAATTCCTGCCGCGTCGCCGACAATCTGCCCGTTACGGGCCTGGTCGAATTACCTCGCCAAGGAATTAAGAGCATTTGTATTCATTTCGGAAGACTGAACTTGGAGTGTTAATAAAAGTTAAACAGTAGGTATTAATTAGGGGCATGGCACCCACGAGCCCCACCCGTCGAGCGCATAGAAACTTTATCCCACTTTTACAAATCTTTCTACTGTGACATTTATCTTCAGAATAAGTACATCAAATAATATCATTGGCGATAAAACAGTAATAAAAATCTTATAACGGCGTTCTAGTTTCCGAAGTGCGAGGAGAAATAATAAAAATTAATACTATTTTAAAGTAGTGTCTGAGGTAAGGTAGAGTTTTTTCATTTGCCACCTGGTCCAAGCACTTGAGAGTAGAAACTTTTAGCGTTTGTTTAAGAAGTGGCCGCTTACTGAGATGACTTTCTAAAAATGTTATCTTCTTATTTTTAATATTGTTCAGCATGGTCCCCGAAGACGACGACCACAAGTCTGGGTGCCGTCAACGAGGACATCCCCTCTTAACATGTGCTTATAATTACGGAATTTTCAAGTTTTATTACTTTCAGAATTACATTTTCGCGCGGAAAAAGAAGCGGTTAAGAAGAATTTGTTCTCTTAACTTCTTTATTATCTACACTTTTCTGTTGATACGACTGAGTTTTGCCGGCGAGATGCTCATTTATTTTTTATGAAAATGTACGTAATTGACAATTAAAGTACGAGGAATTTAATGGCCCGAACGTAATTTAAGTATCTCTTGTAGATTCTAACTTATAGCTTCATAAACTTTCTTAATGAAAACAGAATACTTAAATTGCTTCATTCTTTTCCGCCATTTTATTGCCGCATTTATTGTTTATTCAACAAACTAAATTAAATTATTTACATATATAACATCACGCTATATCCCACACAATGGGTTAGCATGAACCTAAAACATAATCACGCAACAATCAATCTCCTCCAAACATTCTACCATTTTCACCTCGTCCACATTCATACATACTCACTGAAATATAATAATACAGGAACGCTCACTGACGTCTAAAATACGAAACGAAAAAGGCAACTAGTTGAGGGCTATCTGTCTTTGTCGCACAATGATTTTACATAGCAACCGCTCAACAACCATTGTTGCTAGCAACAACTTAAAAAACGCTAAGCAACCGCTTTACAAATAAAAAAAAGAAGAGTTACCCACGACATCTATCTGTCTCTGGCTCGTTTTTCGCTTTCATAAAAGACTACAATTACGTGTTCCAGTATTACTATACCTCAGTGTATAAAATCGTTTATTCTTCACACTCGGAATCATTCGTTCATACAACAAACCATCAATCATACCTAACCAAATATTCCTCGGACACTCACGCATTCATTCACCCTCAATTTAACCTGCATATGCTTCTTCATCCACACCCAACATTCAGAGCCATACATCAATGTGGACACTAACACACCATTATAAACATTCAATCGAGCATCTCTAGATACATTCACGTTTCGAGCAAATGTACCCAGAGCACCCAATACCTCGCACCCTACAGACACCAGCCTTTTAATCTCCCGGTCAATACGTTCATCCCTTAAAAACATACTACCCAAATATACAAATTCATTCGCTTGTTCCAATATTACATTACAAATAGTAATCAAATTATTCTCAGGCACCAACACTTTACATTTATTGACATTCAATAACAATTGTTCAATATTAATAATGGCTTATAAAATAGAATATATCAAAATAAAATTCTCTGTACATATTACATTTTTATTAATATAATATTTTGTTGTTATTTTAAATTTCATTTCAATATTATTAATAAAAATATTATCATCAAACGTTTAAATATAAAATCATTTAAATGAAAAGCTTATTTTTAAAACATATTTTAATTTAACTTTTTCCAGATTATTTTATCAAAATTAAATTATATACCGGGGGTTATTTCATTTTTTATATTCAACCATCAAAATATTAATAATCTATAAAAATTATACAGTAGGTATTATTCTATATCGTCTTGAATATAATAAGATTAACTATAACTTATTTATTTATTGAAATATCTCTAAGAATGTAAGCTATTCTTTCCAATTGATGAATTTTTTTATAAAATCTAATTTAAGTATAAAATTTTAAATTGGATTCCATCACAAAAATCGTCTTATTGCGAAAATTGTGAAACAGTACGTAACAGTAATCATTACCATTGTATTCCAGGTTCAAATTCAGCCAAATTTCAAAATCGTGCCCCTCCCCCTAGTGGGGCCCTGCGCGGGGTTAAATTGTAGAATTATGGTTCCAATAACTGAATCTGAGAGGTAGAGGCTTGCTGATATATGCCGCACATTAAAACCGCAAATTAAAGATATCATTCTATTATCTGTGTTCTGCAAATGGCCTCAGTACTCCGGCGATTCAATCTGGTTTCCGGGCGCCCGGAAATTAAGCAACTTTCATAATCTCGGCTCAGAAGTGACTTATCGGTGTCTCACTATTTAAGCTGGATTGATTAGAACATGTAAACGAAGAGATTTCGATTAATATTATTAGTCGCCGATTCTAACACCATGAAGAGGTTTTTACTTGAGGCCCTGAGAATACGCGGTGACTAACTCAAAATATAAACAGGATATCATCTTAAAATTTTACATAAAATTTTGAATGTTTGAGTTACGATATAATTAGATTTTGATAGTAAACTTACAACCAAAGGTGGTAGTTTACTTGAAGCCCTATCATGTACTTCGGGAAAATCTCCAAAAATGAAACTATTTTCTGTATTTTGTATCGTTTTGTATCATTTTCTAACGGCAATATCATTTTTAATTTGATAATTAGAACTAGGATGTTCATATTTCGAGCTGTTCAAATTTTATTTGCTTAAAGAAAGTTACATTTTCTTAAATGGAAAGGAATACTTTTTTTATCGGAAAGAATAACCCGAAGTATTCCCTTTTCAACGATGTAACATGTTCTTATACCTAAAATTAAAATTAAGAGCACAAAGTTCAAAGAAACATTAACATTTTTAATATGGACAATATAACTTTAGGTAGGCCGTTGAACAAAACAAGTTATTGTTTTTATTATTGATACTCCTGTCATCAATTTGTCAACAATTGTTGTCGATGTAAAACAATGTGGACATGTTTATTTATTTAACGCCCTACATAAAGTTATTTTCTCCATGTTAAAAATGTAATGACCAGTTGCACCGCTCTCCCTTAAAATTCAACTTAACTAAGCTTTACTTATTACTAAGGAATCCTTATATCATAAGTTTGTTGCACACGTTGAATTTAGGCATTGCTTATTTAGTCATTGCTTAGTTCTACATTCTGTATCAAAACTTGAGATCTAAAACTGAATTTCAAAAACCCAGAAGAATCATTGATAACTTAACATTAGAATGCCAAGAATGTCTGTGCCTAAGAACATTTTAAATTGTATAAACGGTCATTTTGACCTGTACGGGTATTCTAATGTTAACGAAATTTTAATTTTCTAATATTAGAATCTTGTAAGTTTAATACGATTTGTCAAAATGATTTGTTTATTGTTTGTGATATTTTAAACGTTCAGGAAATTCATTAATTTTTCGAGAAGGATTACCAAGTTAATAAATTTGTAATAATATTATTTAGTGATATTAGGAATCACAGAAATACGATTCTAGTATCCTAGTATTTTTGTTAAACGAAATCCTTCAAAAAAGTATCCATCCGACAAATTATGAAAATAATTAGCTCATTTATATATTATTCTCTTCCATATTATCCATATCGTTATCGTCGTAATCAATATCATAATAATTTAACGTTCGATGACATTTAACGATTGACAATATTTGTGTGCTTATTTTCTAATAATCAAAAAGATTGTCCATAATTTTTATTTGAAATTTTTTTCCGTTTCAAAGTTGTTTAAGCGGGAGGTTATGTGTTTCCTACATCAGATTATTTAAAGAAGCGGATAAAAGGAATTTTGTTATATGGAACCTATTAGAGATATCTTATTCTGTCGGGTCTTTCAGACTTTCAGAAGGAAACGTCATGTTTGTTTGATACGTGAAGAAGCAGATGTTGTATGTCGACGCAAATCAAATTTTCAAATTCGTCGCGGGCCCAGTCCTTCCCTGCGCTAAGGCCCTAAGGGAGTCCTTCGAATCCTTGTAGAGGTCACGCGAAATGGAAAGGACGGCCTGGTGACTTCCTTTTCCTACACTTTTATTTCTTCGTCCTGTTATCGCCTGACAGGGATTTATTGGCTTATGAAGTTGTCAACAATTTACTTTATTTCGTTTGTTCACTAATAGTTCTTTCATCTTTTGATTAATTGTTTTATTGATATAAAATGAAGTGAAAAAGAAATAATTTATTTCGTCATTAAAAGCACGTTACATTTGATGTGTTTTTCATGAAGCCATCTCTCATACAAAGTCAATTATAAACCCGAACATATTAAAGAAGTGAACTAAATGTTCCGATTTCTGATGTAAGGGTTGCACAGCCGTAAATTCAGTGGTGTAAACCATCCATTATCTCGATTAGTAGCGGCTGAAATCTGTGCTATTTGAGCAAAGAGCGGCTTTCAAGTAGACGATCGCACCAAGCACTTTTTTCAGTACATAAAGTCGACAAGTACACGTATCTAGTACCCGACAGCTATGCCTGTGTACTTCGCATCCTAAAGGGCTGTCATGTGCGTAAAACATCCCTTCTCCCTTCTGCTGGATATGCGCAAATTTATAGACCACCAGTGGCGGAGAGATTTTCCTTTGAGGAGCTTTTTGTTAACTTTTTTTGTAGGTTTTTTAAAGCTGTTTAATTGAGGGTTTAATTTGCTTCGTTTTACGCAGAAATTAAAATTATGAAAGTTGATAAAAACTGTTTTATTTCTCGCTAATTCTCTTCTCCATGGTCGTTATAATTTAATAAAAAAGAGGTTCACATATATTTACTTCCTGCACATAAATACTGATTTAAATAAGTGTTAAAATATAGGAAAATAGTTATTTATATATCATGGCACTAAAGTATATTTTTTTTTATTACGAATATGGGCTATCATCTTGTAGAATAAACCATATGAGTAATAAAAAAATACTTTATTGCTAAGGTATACATTATATTTTTTCCGAAATCGTTAAATTATTAATTAAAACAAATAAATAGCATTATCTATTTATAAAACGTCAAATAGCTGTTGCCTCGGGCATGACTGCGATAACAAAAGTACTGTCTAAGAGTCAAATATTTGTGAATAATTTCCATTATTATTTACATGTTCTTCGACATGGTCTGCTAGTGATCTGCATTAAATCCAATAAATTATTATCAAAAGTAAATAATAAATAAATTCACCAATAGTATTATAAAATAATTTGTTTGTTATTTTAGGTTTGTAATTCAAGTTTGACATAAGAGTCTCTGAAATAAAATTGTGGCATAAAAGTTTGTAAAGTTTAACTTTACCTACTATATTGGTTAACCTCGCCTAGTAATATTGTGTACTTCACTATCGATTTTTGAAAAATGTTTATTATTGATAGATATGAAATTGTTTGCTTCTACTGAAAACTTATACTCGTATATCAATCATCATATATTACTGTGACAGGCCTAAATTTTAGATTATAATAAGTGCATACGTTTTGGGGTCCCTAGAAAATTATTTTACTATTTTCATAATGACAATGTCTGTCTTCCTTTCCGTGTGTTCGTGTTACTTGATGATTAGATTTTAGGATCAATTAATCAACCGGAATAGTAATTTGAAATTTATTATATTCAGAAAGGTGTAGAATAATATTTGTTACTATTATTGTTTGAAATTTTTATCTATATTTTGTACCATTAAGAAATTAAAGTTTTTGGGAAGTTATGTGGTGGAACATCAGATTCAAATGACAATATAGTTTTCATATTTTATATTTAGAATTAAGATAGTCAAAATAGGAGCTGATTAGATTTTGGTAGCAATTCATGAATCGAAAGTGGTAGTTTATTTGAAGGCTTATAAGGTATTTTGAACATAACTCAGTAAATAATTGAGTTAGAGTAAATGTTGTTATAATAAAATAGATGTACAATAATAGTAGCTACAATTTTTATTCTATTTCGTACGGTTTAAAAGTTATTTAATGAAGTATCAATTGACGAATGAAATAAATGGCGGAGGAGCCAATGTAAAGTAAAGAGTGAGTGTTCGAATACGGTCCTGCAGTGCACTTGTGGCAAGTTAAAGGCGGGTTCAGAAGGGCAAAGAGGGGAACAACAACAAGACTAGAATGTTTGTCACTGCGGATCAGAGTTTTCTTCGGGCTTTTAGAGTTGCCGGCAGCGCAAGCTTACCAACTTTACTCCATAAAAACTCCCTGCCACGAGCTTATGAGTGAGTGGGCTGCAGGGGCGTGCGCAAGGGGAGAGCGCTTTTTAATTTATCGCCACGCTCTTTTGAACGGGGTAATGAAGTGATACTTTCGCAGATAACACGTGTAATTCTCTCGGCGAATTCTCAAATTGCTCGCGAACTGCACCGCGCCGTTCCGCGCTCGCTGCTGTTGTACTTTGTCGCCGTGACAACGCGAACTTGCCAGTTGTTTGTTTGTTGTTTGACAGTTGAGTGTGCTGATAGTGGAATGGCTGTTTTATTGCGATTTAATATTCCTGGCCCTGAAAATTTCATTCTTGTTATCGTTTTAATGAATTGTAAGCTGCCGGATAGTTCTGAGTTATTCGCGAGAGCTAATTTAATTTTACGAGAGAGTTTAGTGCGTGATATATCGGAAAAGTTTATTTGTCTTGAGCTACATTCGATAAATCAGATACTTAATGGCGACCAAATCAGTTCTAACACCTACCGTCTTCTCTCCCATATGCCTACATACGCATCTACGAGTGTAGTCTGTTCTCATTCTAGTGAATTCATTTCAGGAGAAACAATTTTATTTAACTTATACACTAGGACTTCCTCGTCTTCTATTTCCTCCTGATAATTTAACTCCAATATAAAGTAAGCCATAAAGAAAAACAATTTTATCGTTTTGACAGCGGATAAAAAGGAAGGTAACTTTTTGCAAGAGACAAAACGTTATTTACCTTTCTCTTAACAACCAGATCAAAATGCTGACTACATTAATATCATTTGTGAAGAAAATATATCAAAAATATGATATTACAATAATTTTCAACTATTGCACTTTTACATCTATCTTTTCATAAATAAAATGTTAAATTATCTCGCCGAATTACACTCGAGCATTTTATTTTCTTCGGATAAATTTCAGTTTGACAACTCAACCTTGTAACCTGACAGCAATTTGACTCGAAAACTGTTTAAAAAATAATATCACTCCGCCTACGGTGTCGTGATTTTATTTAAACAATTTTCTTGTCAAATTGCTAGGTAACAAGGTTTCGTAACAAACAGAAATTTATCCGGCAAAATAAAAAGCTCTTGTGTAATTTCAGTTAATTACTATACTACTTCTGATTTAATTGTATCCTTCCTTCTGCAACTAATTGTTTGGTATCAAATGAAAGGTATTTAAGACTACTCAATTTATTTTCCTATACTTTAACTTTAATTGCAATCTTCCTCAGGGCCGCAGAGCCTATAGGTCATACCTGCGGAGCCTAGAGGTCAGACCTGCGGAGCCTAGAGGTCAGACCTGCGTAGCAGGTCGGACGGCTTGTCCAATATACTATTCTGCTTAGTAACCATTTTTTGACCATCTATACAGCCTAGACGGTTTGATGGAACGTCGCAGTGAATTTTGTATGTTTGAGATTTTTCCTGCACATGATGTGCGATTCATTTAATAAATAAGACAGAAATTCCCAAGGATCAAAGTTTCCATTAGTTGCTTTGAAAGTGAAATTTGTTGAATTTTAAATGAATAACAGTTTGTATGTCACGATTGACGTTTCAATTTGAATGTATTTAAGGATGTTCAAGATTCTGTATTCATTCTTAAATCTTCTTCATCTTTTTTATCATTGTGCAGTTTCAGCAGCGTACATTCATTCAATAAATTCTCATTTTCTATCTAGCTAAAATCTTGTTTTTAGTATGTATTTGTTTGTGTGGACAAGCTCTATTTGTTGTTAACTTATGTACGTACTAAAACCATTATCAATGTTAAGTTGAGTATCTCTAGAAACATTTACGTTTGTAGTAAATCGAAAGTAATATACTAGTATCCTAAAAGTAAGAATTTGGGGTAAAAGTAAATGTAGCGTAAACGCCATAAAACACTCCATACGAAACATTTTGACTTATCACTTGAGACCATGCATTGTCGTAAAACCCAGTGACTTTACGATGTCCCGAGAATTCAACAGTTTTGCAAGCACTGATGTATTATTAATGGGTGTACGCGCAACATACGTTCAGTAAATAGAGACGAAAAAACACTGGGGCTTTTTTACTGGTAGTCGTTTGTGATATATTGTATCGTTTGATTTAATGGCTGCTACGTTTTTTATCAGTTCTAAGTGAACTGTTTTCAATGATCGACTAATGTTAGTTGCGTGGGATCAATTGGCGTTTAATCCCATTTATTTATAATTACATTAATTAAAATATGAAACCAATTAAATATAATTGCGAACTTTTTATCAAATGTAATGATAATGTGAAATAAAATTGAAAATAATTTTAACGCTTAATAAAAATTAATGGAATAATTATTCAAATTGTAAAAACATGTAAATTTTCAATGATTACCAAACAAATGAAACAATTGAAACAAATAAAAAACCACAATCAATGTGGGCGAAACAGGAGCCGTGATCAATCAATCAAAGTCAGAGCCGACTAGATGCGACACACTCCCCTTGGCAAACATCTGCCACTCGCTGCATTCGCGTTCGCGATCCGCTAGGCATTTGTTTTGTTATTTATGTAAACATGCGACAAACGCGAAACGCCGCTACATGCAAATGTTTTACAACACACAAACGCCTTAAATAATATATCAAATATTCGTTTGAACTCAACCCGCGGAACAGATTTCGGAATGAAATATCGTGTGATCAGAGGGAACGACTGAATTCTAATTCTCTTCTTTCCTTTCTTCTTCTTGCGTGTGTCACTCCACGGAATTTTAAACTCGATGACAACATATTACATCACGTATTGTTGTATACGACACAACCATGTCATGGGGTATCTTGCACAACATGATGTTCGCACGAAACGAATACAAATTTTACGGAATTTGTCACATATGTCTAGATCGTAACTTATTAAATAAATAATATTACCCCTGCGGCACTACATAATATACCAAATATTGCTCTACACATAGAACCCTACTCAGTAGAACGAAAACGAAAAATTACCAAATTGTTGATTTTTGTCGCTTCATAAATTAATAACAAAAAGAGATGTACAATTGGGGACTACACGAATGAACTCTTGAATCTTTTCTTAATGAAATGCGATTAATTTTATTAATTAATAATGCCTAATAAAGATTTGAGAGGACTGTGAAGTTAAATTCGTAAAAACGTGAAAATTTTAACCTTAGTTCGTGCTTCTGGCACTGTAACTGTGACGCACCTGGGTGAACGTCGCGAGATCCTCGCCAATGGGTGAGGTTGCCGGCTTCTCAGTGGAGAAGGGTGAGGGTTAGTTGAGGGCGCCACGCAATTTGAATAGTGCGCTCACCCAAACTAAATTGCGATAGTGGCTGGAAATCGTGATGAACCAAAAGGAAAATAGAAATAGAGAGAGAGAGAGAGAGAGAGAGAGAGAGTAAACTAGCTTCGAAATAAACAAATACGTAACTTGAACAAAATGATATATTGATAATCCGAAAATTTATAACAAAATGTATACCGAATAGTTTAGTTTCTAAGCGAGGGCAAGCACAACCAAAATAAATGATGAATTAAACAAATGCTCCTAAGAGCTGTCTGGCACACACACACACACACAAGGGAAGTCACGCGGTAATCCCAGAGCTATGGCTAATATTCGCCAATAATAATTTAAATCAAGACGCAACAATACACGACGGACGTTGGTACCAGCGTATTAGTGTAGGCGCGTTTATTTTAAATGAAATATTTCGAGCCCTAAAATTACGGCTATGCCTAAACCACACTGTAGCCTATGCGGATGCCACACGTAGCTCAGAACGTAAAATATAAACTAAAACTCTATATAGGTACTTGACCTGCTTTTACAATAAACTAACACTATTCTTAAATCAATGTTCAGGTTAAGTAAACAATTAAATATCCAAAATATTACATATAACAGTCGCTAAACAACTGTTTCAAAATAAAATAAAATAAAACAATAGTTTCGCTTATCTGGAACGGGCGAAGTGGTGATCTCTCGTCGTCAGCTAGTATTGTGGATGAAGCACGTCCGATGAAGAAAGAAGAAAAGGGTCGCTTCTTGAATTGGCACGCGCAGTTAGCTGCTCCAATCTATTCGATGTTGGGATCGCGTAACCGATCACTCCAAAATTTAGCAACCAATTCAAATGTTCCACTCCACAAAACCCAATACTCAAACTTCAAAATACCAAGCACCAAATCCGAAATCCAAAATGACAAAAATAGCAAATAGGATATAGAAACCAGAAAATAGGAAAATAGAAATAAAAATAAAAGCCTGAAAAGAAAAGAATTATTACTATTACGAATTCGGCAAAAGAACAACAAAACCTGTACCTATGATGATGGGCGGCTTAAAGTATCAGCTGTATTTTGTGATGCTAGATCCGGTCAAACCGTGGAATTTTATATTTCCTATGAAATGTTTCAAAAATAATCCCCGAAGGTAGTATCAGCGCAACCAAAATCTATCCAAACCAGACCAATAACGCTAACTTAATGATGAAACACTTCTCACAAAATTTATAAGCTTTTTAAATGTCAACAATTTGTTTATATTATTTTCAAGAATTGTTTTTCATCACCATGGTTCGTAATAATTTTTGTAATCGAAATACGTAAATAAAAATGAGAGTTGCAGTAGGAAGAAACAAAATACGTCAAATGAGATGACAGGTGACAGTTAATTAAAATGTATCGTTACATAACTTAAAAACTATAAAAAACAATTAAATTTTATATACACCAGTGAACTTCTAGTAATATTTTTGATAAGAAACTATATTATTTATTGCTATTAATACCGGTGTTTATTGGCTGAAGTTGAATATTTGAAAGTTGGTACCCATATTGGGGGTCAAAAATTTTTTTCTCTCAAAAATTTATGAAACTCTGGATTTAATATCTTCCTATAGTACAACCTACAAAATTTAAAACCGCACCTTTGTATCTCATTTGTTTCTCGAGATATATCGATTCAAAATTTCAATATTTTTCACAGAAAATCATCCACAACTAAAAAAATAATAATGATACAGTACTGGCGACCTCACCATTCGATTCCAGAGAAAAAGTTCTATAAGTATGCAAAGTTTCATTAAAATCGCTTTATAAGGAGAGTCGCTCAAGTAAAAAGTCTGAAAATGGGCCAAAATTGTCAAAAAGTCAAGAGTAGTATTGAAATTTTGCCAAAAATTTTCATCTCTTAGAATTTTGATTTATATACCCTATCCCTCTATTTTCGACCTGAAACTCACGAGAAATTTGGTTTTAGCGATATCCGAGCGTTAGATTTTAAGATATGAGCAATTTTATACTCCAGAAATTGAGGGAAAAAGTGGCCAGAAAACTTATGATGCCTATAACTTAAAATCTAGTAAAGATATTTAAAATCTGTTTGAATAAGTAAATTCTACATATTTTAGTTGATAAATAGGTACATTTTCATATTGATATTTTAAGAATTGCATATTTTATGAAATGTCAAATATACTGAAGATTTTACAAAATAACCGCTAAACATTTCCGCCATTTTTATGGTTCCAGGAAGTGTAAAATTAAAAATGTTAGTATCAAAAAATGTATAGAATCTTCCTCTACAATAAACTATTTAACTTTTTTGATGTAGACTAATTAGCGAAGCCAATAATTGAACATTTCAAAAATAGCTTTGAAAACGTTATGGTGCATCCTTCGATTAACTAGCCCGTATATTTCATGACTGTTCTAGTAACCATTATAATAAATCTCTTCCTTAAAGAAAAAATATGTTGTAAATTAATCACTTAGAACATTTGAATGTATAAAGTAGTTTATTACTTTTATTTGATATCGGAAAGAATGAAAGTTTGAAAGAAAATGTACTCAAGTAGTGAGACTGCAATATATAACGTCAAGTTTTTCTTTTACCCGATCTAGTGAGCCGTGCTAATTTCCTTTGCTTTCATGCAAAAAGGCGACCTTGCCGCCTGAATCTCAACCCCCATTACATCTACAATTTATCAAAGATTCGCTTTGCTCGCAAGCAATACACAACACAACGAAATCAACAGAAAACTACAAAGAAAGAAAAAACTGAATTTAAAACCGTTCCGCATTGCAGTTGGCCGTGGAATAAGTGAAGTCGTGCGGTCGCCGCACATTAACATTAATTTTTTTCACACGCCCCCAAAAATCCAATTCTGGACGCGTCAGATCGGCGGACCAGGCCCGGACTGAAATTGATTTATAAATTATTTATCAACATCTTGTGCCTTTATATTATATGGTCATACGTGATCCAATATACTGTCAGCCGAGCACACAAAACAGACCAAAAAGAAGATGGCGAATACGGCGAGGAAAATTGAAAATCATGCACTTTGATATCAAGAATTGCACATGCACGACACTACATAACCAAAATGAAATGGTTAATTATAAAGTCGACAGCTAAGATGTAATATGTGTTTTTCTGTTACTATAGTATATTATTATATGAAGGATTATAATAGTCATTATTCTCGAAGATGAAGTTTGCAAATCATCCAATAGAATAATGACCATAATCCCGAATAAAATACTGTACTTTTTCTACTCCTGTAAATTCGGAAATATCTTTTGAAAATGATTAAAATCGTTGAAAAACAACATCAAAACAAACAATGACAATTTACTACACTGTCAACTGTCAGACGACGTAGCTTAGTGATCCACATAATTGATTTCTGGTTTGCGATTGGCCGTGTGAATTATGATTAATTAATTTTTTTTTAATATTTATATAATGAGGATATATACAGGAATAGAAAATTATATTACTATGGATACCAGTAATACGATTTAAATTATATTAAAATTTGTCTAAAGTTTATATAGAGCCTCATGGTACAAATTTAAAACCGATATTTTTTGTTTGAACAACTTAAATTTAACCTATAAAATAATAATCGAGAAAAAAGCTTTAGGTTATTAATAGCAACTTTTTTTCCATTCCTGCTGAAATCTTGGTTGCGCCATATTTCCAAAACTATAAAAGATATTTAAATTTCGCGAACAGCGTTATACGCGCCTTGACTTATAGTAACTTTCAAAATATAAAACAGTTCATAATGTTTTGTGGTGCAGCGCTGAAAAATAATAGAAAAACTCCTGCTGAAAATATTTGATAACTATATCTCCAAAACTATACCAAATATTTTAATCTTTTTGACAGTTTTAGATTCAGGATTAAAAGCTTAATATTTTGGTAGAGTATCGATAAATTTTACTGAGTAGTAATTTTTGCCTCCCGCCACATCCTGTAAGGGAGATATAGGAATCATGCTAAAAATTCTATAGTGAGTTTTCAGTGGATGAGCACGTTTTAGTTTAGTTTGTTAAAAATCTCGCAATGATGTCTGTGAGTGTGTCTGTCTGTCTGACGGTCTGTGTGGATCTGTGTGGATGAAAATTTTGATATTTTGTTTATAGCAATTGTATTACCTATATAGCTGAATAGTTTTTTTTTTTTTTTTGATAGACCAATAACCGTTGTAGCTTACTTGTAGCCCTATCAAATTATTTCGAAATATCTCAGTAAATTATGGTTTTGTTATATTAATAATTGTTGTTCTAAGAATAATGTTTTAAATCTTATTATTTACAATTGTTGTTTGAAACATTTTTCTCTTACTGTCACCATTTGCAATTTACAACACATTAAAAAATATATATTTTCACATTTTCGTTTAAATCTTCTAACCCGTATTTTCGAAAAAAGACATATATTATATTTTTTTGAAGAGATGAGCATTTCTTTTTAGTTGTGGTCTGTATTCCTGCATTGTTTGATAAAAAATCTATGGTGGGAGGTATTATGGTGTCCACAACATATTTTTTATGTATTGTATATGTTTTGAAAACTATTTTTATTTTGGTGGAGGAGCCAATGATGTGAGGGTAACTGTGGTTCAGGATTAACTGGTGTTAATTTTAAAACAGTTTAGATTGGCTTCAAGTAAATTTATGTTTCATAGAAAATAAAATGACTCTGCTGAGAAATTAATCAGAAACTTTTAGTTATACAAAATATTAATTGGTACTTTTAGCCTTGTAAGCTTGAATGGGTCTGAATGTGTAGCGGAGCTTTAGAACTTTGCTAAAATATTTAGTTCCAATAAATTATGTATAATTTGTTGACCCAATGTCGGTCCCGCGAACACGAATTAAGTTAATATTGAATGAATAGACTAATAACTTCATTAAATCTACATAGAAAATTTTTATTTAGTATGATTCTATTTATAACAGTTGTTTATAAAAAAAGTTTTTGTTGTCCAACTAGATGGATTTCATGGAATTTGTTTTGATTTTTCGTGCAGGGTTCGCTTTTGTTTTAAGTGAAAATAAATTAATGAAAATTATATTCCGCCAGCCTTTTGTTGCAAAAGCTAATAGTGCGTTGTTTACAAGTAATATTTTTGACGTAAATGGATAAAATGCAAATATTTTGCTGTGTAAACGATTTTTTATGGCACGCCTATATGAGAAATTACAAATGACATGTTTGAAGTTAAATAAATAGCAATGAAAAACAAATTTCCAACATTGATAAATTCCTACCATTTATTTTATTGGAAATTTTGGGCAATTAGAGTGGCAAATAATTAATGGGCTAAAGTGGATGTTTCAGTCTAAAGTAATAATCTTAAAGAAGTGAAACCAGAGGCGCAAACAAAATTATCGTTGATTTTTTCGGGTTGAGCTTTCTACAAACAATATTTAACTTTAATCAAAGATATTAGGGCAGCCGCTCGACTAATTGAGCCGTCTTTAACTTCTGCGCTCTTCATTTTTCTTCACCGAATTTAATCCGCTGAATTTAATTGAAATAAAACATTTAATAAGCAATTAAACGAGTCCGGAAGTTTTTCCTGTTGAAATTCTGCTACTTTCCCTGCGCTTTCCACTTGTCCCTTGGGATTCATCTGTTCGGTACACGGCCTTCTGGATTACTAATCGCTTCTTGAACCCAAAACCAACTCTCCTCAAACAACTTTGTATTTTGATTAATGCAATTAAATTTTTATTACTCTTCCAGAAATATTGCCGCAATAAAAGAATCATTCTTCTACTTTTTCAACTGCTATGCATACAGCCTTTCCAAATCGAAATAACACATTTTTATCTAGCAACCGGTATTGGTATTGATATCCTTTCTTAATTGAGAGAAAATTGCAGTACACAGTAAAAAAATATTTGCGATTTGTTAATTTTACGGTTAATAAGTATTTTTAGTTAATATTGACAAATATAATGTGTTAAATTAACAATTTGAACAAATAAGACAATTTGCTATATTAAAATTTTGTCAATTCTGAATTTTTAACAAGAAAAATTGTTTTTTTATTTTTTTGCTGGATATTTAAAATGTAACAAAAAGACTCGTCAATAATAACAATTAAATTTAGATAACTTATGTATTTTAAATTGTTAAAGAAAGTTTATATCCTTTGTAACAACTTAATTTGTTATAATAACTATGATTTATTGTTCTGCTTCAATATATACTACTAAAATATGTAGTAAAAACACATAAAAATAAATGTTAATAATTACTATATTCACAAATATATTTAGTTACGAAATACACAAAAATAATTTGTTTCTTCCTAATAAATTTAAAATTTGTTAAATTAAATTAAAATTTAAATTAAATTTTGTCAATTTTGACTTTAAATTTTTGTACTGTGTATTTTATAAATCATAATTTGTTGTTATTTATGTTTTTATTTACTTCTGTTTCTATTTACTTGTATTTCTGATTTAGAATTACGTGAATTTTTATAAAACTTGAAATCATATATTTTTTCATTTATTTCTATGAGTGTTTAAAGCATTTTCAAGTTAATAAAATTATTTATCAATAATCAGACATAAGGTGCTAGATCTACAATTGCAGATCTTGTTGTATTTACCGAATTTAGACATTGAAGTAGATTTTAGGTTGCCGATTTTAAATTGGAAAATTAGATTTGGAAAAAGCTGATTTGCCGTGGAACCAGATTTAAATTTTATCTTTGTCAATCTGAAAATTGGGATCAGGACTCTATTATTTTTGTAATCCTTTTACGAATTACTCTTTATCCTTGCCTTACAAATGTCACCGATAATTTTATGAATTTGTCAAAAGCTCCTCCACCAAAATAACAATTATAATCTGCAATTTTGGTTATAAACTTTCTCTTCTTAATTAACACACTTTCGAAGAAGGTTGTTCAAGGCAAGAAATCACCATTATTAAAATGTAAAATAGCCCGAAAATTTGGAGTTTGCTGATATATCAAGTTTTGAAAGCAGGGTGGTATATTTTGGGGTAATTATAGATGCAAGACGCGTAAGCCTATTTAAGATGTCTTGTAGTTTACGGTTTCGCCGGTAGAGTAACGTAGTAAATAACCGAAGCGTTCTCAGGGTTCAAAGGTTAACCTGTGTAATTCCGTATGCAAGGAGCGAAAATTTCTTTTAATTTACGACTAGAAAATTAACTTGTTAAAGAAAATCTGAAGCAAATACTGCCGTAAGTCTCGCGCGCTTTATGTACGCGATTCGTGTGGACAGCTTTTGCTGTCTCTCTCTACTATATGTATTTTCAGTCGGTGGTTCCTTCTCTCTTGCTATCTGTTCAGGGTAAATAATAAATGACGGCGGGAATATTTTTGTGGCGCCGAAAGAATATGCGCGAAGTCCGAGATCTTCCACCAGGCGCGGACTCCAAATTATTAAATATTTAACAAGGCATTTTAAAACTTAGAAAACGCTTCTTTAATACAAGACTCAATTTAATAATCAGTAAATTGCACTAGTTTACTTGTCAATAAAGTACAAAATATTGTCATTTTTTTTTACACATCTCAAGTTTTCCGTCAATTTTTTGTGAAAATTTCAGTAGAACAAGCATGATATCAGCTGTCACCTTTGCTACTAATATTTTTGGATATACGCAGAAAAATGACAAACAACCTAAGCATAAAAAAGTTTGGCTAATATCCTCTAGAATTCCCTAAAAAATAAAACATGTTCTAATGCATCATTAAATTGACCAATTTTTTGGTGAAGAAAAAAATTGCGTTATGTAAATTAAACCAACCAAATATTGAAAAATTAGATATGCTTATTCAGGTAATTCCCTCACTTTTCGGTTCATTAATTCTGCAATTGCAGATCCCTATACTCGACAGATCAAATCATAGCAGACTGTGTTCCCGAAATTAATTTACTCGCATACAGTCTAGAACCCGTCTATCGTAAGGTATAGGGTGCAAAAAGTATCATAATCGTGCACAAATTGTTTCTAATTCATCGCCATTCTTCCTACATCCTGCAGTGTAACGTTCCTCTTCTTCGGAGTCTTTTTAATGATGGTTTCTCTGGTGTCTTTTGCTCTTCCACTATTCCTCTTTTTCTTTACGTTTCCAAATTTGTCGCATCGGTCTCGATTCATTCATTCTTATCATATGAATCTAAGCATCTACCATGCGAGTTGTCTTGTTTCTATGAAGTCTATTACAATTCTTCCCTTATTATTTCGTTTCTTGTACTGTTCAACATTGTTACTCCTTGTACTTTTCTTAGATATTTCATTTACATGTTCTGAATTTTGCTTTTCATTGTTTTAAGACAATATCCATTACTCGCAAACATATGATAATATGGGTCTGTACATACTGTTACTTTTGTTTTCGCAGTTCTCTCATAGAGGATTTTAATCGAGGAATGCTGCACTGGGGTCTAAGAAATCCCACTATTTTCATATAATTTTCCACATACGTAATAGCATAACTTCGATGCTACCTCGTTGTAAATGCAGTTTCTATAATCCTAAACGAGTATTTAATATGTAAAATCCTTATGTGTTTGTTATAGTCCAAAATAAAAAATGATGTGTATTGAATAAAATATATTGTTCAGAAAGGAAATTAACAATTTAATGTCTTTCTATAAACCTAAACAAATATTTCATAGGTAAAATACCTAAGAAAATTATATCCGCTTATGGGAAAGTATGATTTCTTCTCTTGGGGTTTCTCAAACCCTAATCTGACGTTTTTGTAACTGTGAAAATAGTGTGACTGTTCAGGGTTAATTAGAAATAAATTTTTCTACGATCACTTATAAATCTGCTCATTGTATGTTTGTTGTTGCTAGGGATATGAGCTACATTGCAAGCTACATGCGAAATGAATTTGTTTTGTGAGTATTTCAATACAGGTCAGTTCATTTAAGTGCAGGTGCCATTGCTAGGATACTTATTTAGAATTGTCAAATATTGCAATGGTGAAAGCGGGACAAATTTATTATTAAAATTTAATTAATTTTGAAATAATTTTGTGGTCGTAGAAAAAGTATAGTGTACAACGAGCATGGAATGTCCATTTCATACTCGTACGAAATGAGTACCATTCCATGCTTGTTGTACAATATACTATAATGCTGCTATTATTACACTAGTATTCTAGTATGATTTTAACTGCATCAAGTACTATTGAAGATGATGAATTAAATGTAGATCGACACCAGGTATTGGAAATTATAATTTAAAAATCTGTCTCCTCCTAGGTCGGTCCTGGACGGAGTCAGAGCCCAAACCCGCATAGAACCGATTTTAACATAATGGAAAAGATATGAGAGCCCCTAACCAACCTGGCTTCATCTACCCTGCTCACACCTTTGCACCTGTCTCTCTCACCGTCCGCGGGGGCGTATGTGTGCCAGTGGCGGCACCAGCGGGCGGGGCAAGAGAAATGCGGGCCCCAAGTCTGAACTTTACCGGAAATTAAATGTTACGCGACAATTTTTCTCCCTTTCGGAAAACGAATTTACAAGTATAATAAAATGAAAAATATTTTTTGTGAATTATCTCTGAAATGTACGTTGGCCAGCGAGCAGTTGAATGGAAGTTTTAGTTTAAAACCTGTGCGAGAGAGAGGGAAGAAGAGCGGTGATTTATCTGCTCTCGCGCTCTTTCTCTCTCTTCAGTAAAGCTCAGCGTATTTCAGGCTGAAGCTGCTCCAACCCGCCAAACGATTTTTAACTTTGGTTACTTTTTATTTTGATCAATAATGTGCAGCGCTTTAAGCGTGCATTATTTAATTTCCCTATTAGAATTTTAAATTTATATATTTTCATTACAATATTATATTAATTACAGCAATTTCAACATGAAATATAGCTGAATATATTTCTTTGTTTTACGGTTTGTTTTCTACCTCACTATAATTGAATTTCATAAATTATTACTGCTTTCATTATTGGTATACATTTGTAAACTTTTATAATTTCGATGCGGGGCAAATAGTAGGAATGCTAAACAATTTGGACAACACATAACCTCCCGCATTTACAAAACGATACAAAATGGAGGTGAAAGTTTCAAATAAAAATTGTAGGCAATATTATTCCTACACTTTTTTGAAACATTCATACTCTCCACTTTACATTGGCTCCTCCACCATTTATTCCAGTCTTCAATAGATACTTAATTAAAAATATTTTAAGAGGAACAAAATACAATAAAAAGTTTGAAGCGTACATTGTAGCTAATATATTTTATTATAACAAAATTTATCTAACTCAAATATTTACTGAGATATGATCAAAATACCTTAGGCTTTCAAATAAATTACCGCTTTCGGTAGATGGATTATTACCAAAATCCAATCAACTAGAAATTGAAACATCGACGTAATATGAATTATTAAAATGACAAAGTCATTAGAATCTAATGTGGTTACTACATAACTTCCCGCAAATTTGTATTTGTAAACAGTACAAAATTGTATCCGTCTTTATACTACATCTTTTTCAACACCTAAATTGGCTGGTACCACGAGCTTTGTTTTAGGTGCTTTAAGAGAAGAATTGTTTAAGCTGAACAAAATTTTACAATTATTTTATAAAAAATGCTTTGAATAGAAGTTACAGAGAAAAACAGTATCCATCATAATAAGAATGAACTAGGAAATAAATTGATTATTGTCCGATATTATAAAGAAATTTGAACTCCAGTTTTTACTTATACGAGTATAATAAATTTATATCAAGTTATACAAATGACAATCAAAACTTTGACAGCAAAATTAAATAAGTCAAAAAATAATTTGAAATGATGTGCACTTAAAAATAAATTTACTTTAAAAGTAAATTTAAATGACAGTTAAATTTATTTTTAATATCGGATATAAGAGTTGGAAGGAGAATACGTAGTGAAAAATATGTAGCAACAAAGAATCAGAAAGCTTGGACATATATGGAAAACAGAAAAATAGAATCACTAGTATAATGGAAACCAGGAGAAAGAAGAAAACAAGACAGATCCAGATCAAAGTTGCTAAAGGAAGTAGAAGATTTAAAAGCAGCAGGAATTAAAAACTGGCAAAGTAAAATAAGAAATAGGAACCTAACTACAAAGGTTTAATCCATTTATGTCCAGAACTATTTATATTTAAGCATCGATTTTATATTATATGTTGGTAATTTGTAAGTAATACAGAGCAATAACAAATGAATAACCTGGGATAGTTTATCCAGTTTTAAATGCCATAGCCTGGCAGAAACAAAATGTTAAATTTAGATATCTTTACGAATGATCTATCATACGCTGGGCATTAATAGGTAAAGGAAAAGAAACGGAGCTTGATTCACTCCAACAAAAGGATCTAGAGAACATCATAAGAACCGATGTTAATCCATTATATAGTGTTTTAGATTTGTAAAATGGTAGTCAACCTTTTCTCATAGTTTTCTATATAGAAAATGAACAACCTATGTATACGGAAGTTAAAAATTTTAATCATTTTCAAAACCTGCAGAGTTGAACCAGTATGGCATTACAATTTAAATCTGCTGAAAATATTTAGTTAATAAATGATGGAGTAGCAGCGCTGTGTGTGAGTGTTTGCAGGAGTCGAAGACAAATTCGAAGGACAGCCCGACTGGACATTAGCATGTGAAGTGAAAACCCGCTGCCCCAAATCAATATCGAGTGACCGCGGCACGGCAGATCGACGGGCGCCCATGATTTATCGCCATCCGAACTGGTAAAAAATTTATATCGTTAGTTTTTGCGTGAGTCCCGTGACTGCGCGAGTTTGTCTCCTATTACAGCGGTCGTTACCTCGTGATTGATTCCTGAAAAAATCCTCCGGGGCCAGCCTTGATTGAAATGATTATCTCTGGCAACACCAAATGTTTTTGATCTGTTTTTGTTTGCGGGAAGATTAAAGATCCCGCAATCTTGTACATGCAACCTACAGAGCTGATCATGCTAATTCATTCTTACTCCTTTACAGCGTGTTTAACCAAATACAAGGATATCAATTTCCTTCCACATAACGGGTGTATTTTTTGAGGCTTATTTTCCGAATTGGCAACACTGTTTTTTGCACAGTTTGGTTTGCCATTTTACCATAAATATACTTAAGCCAGAACTATGTTTGCAAATTGTGCAATTTCATTTCTAAAATTGTATACAGCGATGAGGCTAATTATTGATTAAATGGCTACATCAACCAGCAGAATTACCCCTTTGGGGGTGAAGAAAATTCACAAGCCATTATTAAAACAGCAACCGATATACGGCCGCAGATGCCTCAAAAAGTGATCGAAAACTTCCAGATTGTGCTATATTTGAGCCAGTCGCGAAATCATATTCAAACACTGATGACATAAAATTATCTTTCCAAAAATCAAATACCATAGCCATTACCACGATTTTTATGTGTTTTCATTTCATTCTATACTACTATACTTTACAAAAAAATACCCGTCATATGTAAAGGAGGTGTTGCGGTGAATGAAAACTTTCGGTAGTGAGTTTTATACAGAATACTCGTTTCACGGTCAGTAGAATATGATTTTACAATTTACACGATGACGTCGAAAATTGTGTTATTAGATTTTCCCCACTTACTCATAAAATGTCACTTTTAACACTTATATCATAAATAACTATTCTGAATTTTGTGTGTAAAAATTGTGTTGGACATATCAATTTATGTTTATTTACCGCAGAAAATAATATTGCAGCGGTAAAGTGAAATATTGGAATTCCAGATGCCATTAGTAATAAATACAGAGCTTTGAAGCTTATGAGTAAAAGCTCGTTCCCATTTCACGTGATGCAGTTAGTTTATATCTGTAAACGCTAATCCTAGTTACCACTAGCAAAAAGTTTGTATCGATAGCGCTAGAAAGAGATGGGAGAAATGTTTGGAGAACTTTCACCTAAAAGCTTGGATACTTGTTTTATTTCCTGATGAAAAAGCCACGCCAACCTCTAAATTTCATTTAAATTTTACTAGTTTTTTCAGACTTGCTACTATGTCAAAATGAAATTAAAACTACGCCCGTTCTAATTAGCTGATATTGAAAAAAATTAACGTAGTGTACAGCAATTAAAAACAATTCTATTAATTTAAAAATCTCATTTTCGCTTTAATTAGAAAGTTCTGCTGACTGTTTATACTGCATACAATCAGCTATATATGGCAGGATGTGTTACGTTACATCCGCTCACGTGTTTCAACGCTACCGTTACGTTAAATAGGTGCCAGGGGTGCACTAGCCCACACCCCTCTTGTAAAATCCACAAAATTTACCCTGCACTTCTACCATCTTCGTCGTATACATTGTCTTATGCATAACTAAGAAAAACTGGTGGCAGTTTTAATGTAACACTTATTTCTCAAAATTCAATTGCATATGTTCTTGAAGTATTTGAAAAGTACCTACAATTTTATACTTAAAAATATGGGGTTGGCAGCATTGCATTGCGCATAATCTCCTCTGTAACCACATGTTTTTGGATTGTTGATATTGTTATTTGTTGGATATCTGGATGTATTTTATTGTTCTTATGTTTGTATATTTTAATGTGACAATTTCAGTAGTACCAACATGATATCTGCTGAGAAGGACTATTTTTTAGCTGGCATATGTTGAGTCTGTCCGTCAGTAACAGAACAGTAAGTGATCCGCAGCGGAAATAGTTTCATTTTCAGTATTTTCAGGTAATTTCCTGGCGCTCCGTTCACCCCTGGACGTACTGTGTGTGATTTCTACAGCACATGTTATGTGCAACGTCCAATGCATTTGAAATTGATTCAATTACGTTCGGCCAGCTGTCCGGAGGTTAATACTTTTGTCAGCACAAACAAATAAAAACGCGAATTAAAGCGACTAGCGTAGCTTTACTGCCTGGAATTTCAACTACACGCTAAACTACAGAAAAGTTTCACATAGAGACAAGTTTAAAATTTAAATTGAATTATGTTACGCGGAATTAGGGCGAGTTTAATTTAAAAATAACTAGTTTTAGTCCTTAATTCGTTTAAATATTAACGAGATATTTTATTTTAATTGTTATAATTTAGTTTTGGTTTCATCCCATTTTGTGCATACCCACACTTAATTGCATCTAACTTTTACCAAAGGGACAATGAATTTCCCAAATATAATTGTATTTGCTACTTTATAATTATAATTAATCATAAAAAAACTATACAAATGTTTGATAATAATAGTCATTTACATTACAGCGAGCATGTAAAGTTCTGGTTATGGTCGAGCATTGTACAATGTTTTATGATAGGTAACTTCGCTTCTTATAGATGCTTTTGTTGGAGTTCTTTTTCTTTAAGTCCATGTATTGCAACTTTTACTCATTTCCACTTTGCCACTTTTTAATTCCTGTTCTACTTCCTTTAGGTATGTTGATCTGGGTCTGCCTCATCTTCTCCTTTCGCCTGATCTCCATTCTACTACTGATTTCATTGTATCCTTTTCTTCTGCTCTTCATATGTGTCCAATCCATCTAACTCACTGTTACTTGGTCGTTTTCACTATTTCTTCTAAATCCTGTTCTATTTCATAGATCATTCTTATTCTGTATTCATTTTCTAATATCTTTATTGGTCCTAATATTGTTTTTATTATTTTTCATTGCATTCTTAAATCTTCTTCATCCTCTTTTGTCATTTTCATATCTTAGCAACGTACATTGTTATTGGTCTCATTGTCGTTAGGTTAATTCTCAATACTATATCTAGGGAGGTATTACGATGGGTCAGTAGTGGGTTTTAAACAGATAGGGTCCCTAGAATACGGTTTCACTATTTTCATGACGTTTGTAGGTATATGTTATTAGATTTTGATAGCAATTCATCAATCGAAATTGACCGTTTACATCCTTTTGTTGGAGTGAATCAATATCCATTTCTTTTCCTTAAAATAATTGTATTTGGTTTCTACTCTATTAATTCCTAATACTTTCAAATCTTCTTTTACTTCTTTTAGCCATGTTGATCTGGGTCTGTCTCGTCTTCTTCATCTTGTTGGTTTCCTTTTTGCTACTTATTTAATTGCATCTTTTTCTTCTGTTTTACATATATAGCCAAGCCATCTGATTCACTGTTACTTGATCTTTTTTACTATTTCTTTAAACCCAGTTACTTTGCCAGTTTTTTATTCCTGTTGCTTTTAAACCTTCTATTTCCTTTAGCCATGTTGATCTGGGTCCTCGTCTTCTTCTTCCGCCTTGTCTCCATTCTGCTTTCCATATGTCCAAACTGGGTCCAAAGCAATTAACAATATTTTGCTTGATCGTTTTCACTATGTCCTCTCCTTCAAACTCTTGTTCTATTTCATAATTCAGTCTTATTCTGTATTCGTTTTCTGATATCTTTATTGGTCCTAATATTGTTCTTTTTCTCTAATTCATCCTTAATCTGCATTGGTTTTCAGTTATTTGTATTGTTCCTAATTATGACATACTGCATCATAAATAATTTTCAGCCGGTACAAAGATTCTTCACCACAAGAGACAGAGCTCAGTGAAATTAATAATAATATAAAACTCCTGATTTCATCCCTGGTTTGGCTCGCATCAGCAACAGTTAATACCAGCAGGACAATCACCAGCATTCCTGCTGTGTTAGCGTCCAGGCGTCCTGCAGGAGTGAATGGCAGGACTGCCAGTGTGAACCATCAACAAACGCACATACACGTTCACGTACACGTAGACAAATCCGATAATTCATCGGCGAGCTCACTGCACGTCAGTGGTGGTGTCTCCACGTCCGACGGGCCTCGTCACCAGATCAAATCCTGCTGCACCGGTATTCAAAACAAACCCAGCCGTTATATTGATTGCATTCTCTGGGAAACGGATAGTTACGGTTTTTACAACGCAAATACAAGTTTAAAATGAAAGAGGCGCAGAAATATTTAATCATTTTCCATCAAACGTCACCGAAATACTGTCATATATGCTTGTACATACTAAAGAGCATAATACACGATCTATACCATGTGTCCCACGTAAATGTTGGCTTAGACAGTTAACATGTAAAATCAGTTTTTTGTAAATAAAAAGTGTCCGGCAAAAAATTATGCATCCAAATTTTATATCACAATACTGCCAATATCCCTACATCTTATTTAATACAGATTACTTTATTTTGATACCGCAATTTAATGAAATTAATAATAATAATTCCTAATTTTCCGCCTACTCTTTTTATTGCTACTGACGTATAGTGTCTGCAATTTGTTTTAAATATTTTAATCCGTCACTATCAATTTCTGGCGATGGAAACCATTCAGCGTTCATTCCTGTGATGTATTCAGATATTTGTCTTGCACTGCGCCCCCATAATACATTCTAATAATATTTATACGGTATTCTTGATGACAGTGACAGATTAAAATATTTAAAACAAATTGCAAACACTATACGTCAGTAGTAAGAAAAAGAGTAGCTGGAAAATTAGGAATTATTATTATTAATTTCATTAAATTGCGGTATCAAAATAAAGTAATCTGTATTAAATAAGATGTAGGGATATTGGCAGTATTGTGATATAAAATTTGGATGCATAATATTTTGACGGACACTTTTTATTTACAAAAAACTGATTTTACATGTAATTTGCCTATGCCAACCTTTACGTGGGACACACGGTATATCTACCCGTCCATAGATTCATTACGTAACTTTGTGTTCTTCGTTGAATACAATGGGGACTTTCACCATTTTTTTTTTATTTTTTTTATGAAATTCTATCTATATTGAAGACTATCTACACTTTTTAAAAGTCTTAATTGTTATTCATTAAGCCACAATGATTTTTTTTTAAATGTTCTGACATCATAGTATAGGTGTTGCTGGATCTAAAACAGTGGAGATTTAAATAATTTTTGTTACATAAATGTTCTATCTTATTGTAATAATAATAATAAAATAAGTAAAAAAATATATGACTACAATTATTTACAATCTGTACTGTTTTAGATCCAGCAACACCTCTACTATGACATCACAACATTTTTTAAAAAATCATTGTGGCTTAATAAATAACAATTAAGACTTTTTAAAAATGTAGATAGTCTTTAATTTAGATAATGTTTCATAAAATAAAATTAAAAAAAATTAGTTCCTAATTTCTTTCTTCTTTTCTTGATACTTCTACCCAACAATTATATGCGAGACTTTTCCATCGTGTCCATCTTTGATTCCTCCTCAAATATATAAAGAAGGAAATAATGGAAACGTCTCACATACGATTGTTGTATATACATGATATTTTTTTATTTTTTGTGTAGGATCCCTGATGTTTGGCATACAACAACGCGAATCTCAGTTGTTTGCTCGTTACCCTGACTATTTGACTGACTGAAGCACTTCAATTAGTTACAGCAGCTGGCACGAGAGGCACTGGTGTTACTCTCACTAATCGCAAACGTTGCTCACACATACGTACACTCAGGGGTGCGTTGTTTAAACGTGGATCAACCACTACTCTTCAGTGCCCCGTTCACCCCCTCAAACAACCGTTGAAACAGATACTCGGATGTGTTATTGAATTTGAACATGATTCCGCGCTTCGAAATGCAAGGGAGGTGAAATCAATCCTAATTATCTAATGGAGGTACATTTTCAGGGTTAATAATAAATGTGCAGATCATTCGTCCAAGCTTGGCTTTAAAGAATAGTGTATTGTGTTATTAGTAGTAAATATGATAATTTAGGTGCTAAACATGTAAATTTGAACGACGAGCTAAGCGAATAGGACAATTACATGCGAAACACTTTTACTTTTTTACTTTCTTATACAAAGTATAATCACGAAAAAAATCGTTGACGAGATTTTTGCGGAAATACATATTCTAGTTTAAAATAAAGTCATACGCAAGGAACTGAATTAAATGTTTAATAAACTAATTTTAATTGCTATGGGAACAAACAAATAACAGAAACTGTAATTATTAATCATTCAATACAGATTCACATACCGATAGGAAAATTAGAAACTTACGGAATATCCTCACTTAAAATTGTAATATTTTTTTATTACATTTCTTTATAATATAAGCGCTAAGAAACCCATTGTAGCAGAGCGCATCGTCAGATCTTTAATATTTTTCGAGATACGTCGATTTTTGGTATTTTTCAAAGTGCAACTTTAAGGGCCTGTTATTCAAAAACTACATGAGATATCTAAAAATTCTCTTCAGTTTAGCGTTTCTAATGCCTTATATAACAAATTAGCAAATTTTTAAAATTTTGAATTTTTTTTGTATTTTTGTTCAAATTTTCGATTGGCGATAACTCGAGAAATATTAAAGATACGGATTTGCAGTGTTCACCAATCGATTCAGCTCGTTGAAATACATAAGTATGCAAAGTTTCATAACAATCGCTTTACGGGATGAAAAGTTAGAGCAAAAAGCCTGAAAAGGGCGTTTTTTGTCCTGAAAGTCTAGGGGTACCCCTTGACGTTTGGGCTGAATTAGGCCATTTTCAGACTTTTTGCTCTAACTTTTCAACCGGTTTTCCGAATTTTCTGAAATTTTCAGGGTTTATGTATTTCGTCAAGCTGAATCGATTGGTGAACACTGCAAGTTTGTATCTTGCATATTTATCGAGATATCTCCAATCCAAATTTTGAAAAAAAATTTCAAAATTTTCAAAATTTACTAATTTTTTATAAATGACACGAAAAACACTAAACTGGAGATATTTTTCGATATCTTGTATAGTTTTTGAGTTACAGCCCCTCAAATTTGCTCTTCCGAAAATATAAAAAATCGTCATACCTCGAAAATTATTAGAGATATGACGATGCGCTCTGCTGTAATGGGTTTCTTGGCGCGAATATTATAAAGAAATGTAATAAAAAAAATTCACAATTTTAAGTCATATTTGGGGAAATTTCCGTATTTTGAAAAATATTACAAATCGCCATATTTCGATAAATATAAGACATATTACTATGCGTTTTACAGCAATGAGTTTATTCATGTTTAAATTATACATAAGTACTAAATTTCAAGTTAAGTTTGGATTAATATTTAATTTATATTCTAGTACTAACCTTTTGATCCTTATTATACGTTTCTTTCTTAATTAAACAATTTTCTTAATTTAAATAAGTAAATCTGCCTAAAACGTTAATGCCCAGAATTTGTAATTCAATAAATATTATAAAAGCAATATTTGTATTATTAGTTAGGAAGTTTTAAAGACTAGATATTAATTAATATTACAATCGCTATAGCTATGAAACTATGTATTTCCAGGTATATATTTATATGAACTTTTTTTATTGTTTTGAGATGTATTATCCACCTTTAAATCAGTAACCTTTATTTTCCAACCAATACTTCACATTTTCGTGGAAAACAATTAGACATAACCAACAGGTATACGATGTCACCAAATTGTATAAATTTGTTGTAATAAATAATGAATTATGGTAAAAGCGTTAAAAAACAAAGGCGTACTCGAAAAATCTCACGGCGGTTGCATGGCTGGTGGCGTCAACTGCAGGGGATGTTTTCCAAGGGGGTGAGGGTTCAGCGAGCGATGATTTACAGCACTGCACGACAGCGAAAAAAGGAATCTCAGACGGCGTTGCTTGGATTTATAGCGGATACACGGCTTTTACACCAGTTTTTATTATCTGTTGTGTTTTCGCACGCCGACGTTATTGTGCGTGCGTGGTTGTGCGTAATGCGTGCGTGATTTACGCGACTCAAACCGCAAGCCACACTAGACTGATTGTACGTGGAACACCAAAGTTCATAGTAATTTTAAATAACTTTTAGAATAACCATCGTCAGCAATGGCATAACAGTTCTAAGAGGAGGAGTACTGTAACAAACACTTTCTATTATTTTAGTTAATATTTCGGTCAAGTAAAATATGTCAATACTCATTTGCACTTAGTGCAAGGTAGCTGTTACAGTAGTGTAACTAAAACGTTATCAGAGAGAATAAATTTTTGGTATGTCAATGGTTTTAATTGCATTTTTCATCGCGAAATGTGTCAATCAAAATTAGAAAAGGCTTAAATAGTTTCATCACATCATTCTGTTCAAATATAAATGAAAATTTCGCTGTACATGATGTGCTGTATTTTAATTTAGCGTTTAATTTTGAATCGGTATGTGAGCTCTTCTCATTAAAATCGTTCCAATTTAATCGAAAAAACAATTTATTCTATAACTACTGCCAGGTAATTCCACAAAGTCACGAATAGCATTCCAGTCTGGAAAACAACATAATTTATATTTCCATCTAAGATTAAATAAAAAGTCTGTGGAATATTCAAACAGCAGGCACAATAAAAATAACAAAACTTTCAAACAACATTTATATAAAGAAAAACAAATATAATAAAACAGTGTCGCCCATGTCGCGCAGAGTGAGACAGCGACAGTGAAAGGAGACAAATCACGGCGTTTCGGCACGTCGCAGAACAATGGGGGGGAGGGGTTGATTCAGGTGGTTACGCCGCCACCAAGCGGCAACTTGCTAAACTAACTTTTTTATTACTTCTTTATGGGGCGATTTAACGCATTTTTATACGCGCTGATATCATACAAGGCCTTTATACCCGCTAACAAAAATGACAGATCGGGATGGAAAGTTTACGAGGCGAAGATTAAGGCGGAAAGTTTTCATTTTCGGCCGCGGTTCGCGCTATTTACTGTGCCTCTGATTGTTCGTAATAAGTTGTTGACAGACGTGAGACGTCAGTATCCCTTTGGTACTCCTTCCGAAACAAATAATGATAAAACTTCCCCAACACCTTCTGTGTCTGTTATCCTCGTTATTTCTAACTTCCTACAGCGTATCGTTATGATATTGATCACATTTGGCGGAGGAACGGGTACATGAAGCTAGTGTTTCATCAAGACAAGAAATCTTGTCTTGATGACCATTTCTTGTTTTGGGCTTGATTTTCAAGACAAGGAATTAAAAGTTTTTTGTCTTGCTCATTTCTTGGCGACGTATTTCTTGTCTTGTTCCAAGAATTCTTGATAGTTCTTGATTCTTGATAGTTTAGGGGAATCCCATTTTTCTATACTTTATCCAATCCGAACGCTCAAGAACGTAGCATTGTTGTCTGCGATGCCCTTTCCTTTTACTTAAATGTTTCTTAAATGTTAATTGCGTTGCGTTGCTCTTGGATATTCTATACTTTTTATTTAAAACAATGAGTGTTAAAAGAAATATAAATCAGATTTACTCGGATAGTGATGAAACCGATCTAATAGAATCTAGCTAAACTTAACTTGATCCAGCTTTTTCCACTAGCCTAGAATCGGAATCGATTTTAACCCCTGATAATATTTCTCCCGCTCAATATAATAACAAAATTAACAGATTTTTTCAAAATTAGCGTAGAAAAGAATACAAAACGATGTACCGAAATTCAAGAAAACAAAACAATACATAATAAAATTTAATTAAATAAAATGTTTACGAGTATGAGACAAATAGATGCGTAAAATATTTGTATTGAACATCATAGTCATAGATTTAAATTTTCATATTTTAATCATAAATGCGGAATGCAAAAATTTATTATCAAGGTATCAAGATTTCTTGTCATTTTTTATGATACTTTCTTGTCTTGTCTTGGGAAATGTAAAATACTTCTTGTCCTGATCTTGTCTTGAAATCAAGACAAGTTCAAAAGTATATCTTGATTTTTGTGAAACACTACATGAAGCGGACAACTAACATAAAGTTTAATTTTAATTTCTGTTGGAGGAACTAGGCCATCTGCAGAGAAGTGCATCAGGTACACTCGTATATCAACTTGTCCTTGTCACCCTCCAGCGGATGTGACGTCATTCCAGCACAAGTTTGAAATAGTTCCGGTGTACCTGTCCCGGATAACTCGTTCCTCCTGACGGTTTTATCAAAACAATCAAGTGTCGGTAGCCAAGACGCGAACCGTTAGTTCACGCCAGCGCCACCGCAGGCAGGTGCGCTGCCGTACATTTGAGACTTGTAAAATGTTTTGGGGGAAATTAAATAGAGAAGTTAGTTTCGGGTTTTAAAGTTGGTAATTAGAGAGACTGGGGCAAGGCTGAATAATATACGATGCGTGGTATTTACTGCGTATGAGCTTAATCTCTTTCAACATTCATACGGAATTAAGAAGTTTTGGCGGCTCACAAAAATATGCGCCTAGTTGTAAAACTTTATTACCCCTCTATAGATCTCAGTAGATAACACTAATATATTTTATACAAGCCAATTGAGACGTCACAACTGCTATTTTTATTATTTAGGAACTATAATGCTAAGATACCGGATATTTTTCTAACCGTTTACACAATTACTTAAACTTCGTTTAAAACGACGTAGAAGAATAACTATTCAAACCCTGTTCATCATCGAGAAAGAAAAATTGTTGGTAATTTTAATTTACATATGTTATAGAATAGTTAGAAAAGTATATGAGAGATCATATTTATATGAAGGATTAGAAAACAAAAAAATTTCATGTGATTTAGTTTTTCAAAGGATACAGTTTTGTTATGAATTCATGAAATCTATGAGGAAGAATTTACTAATAATTCATACTATTTTTAATTGCTTTGCTGTTTCATGTCTCGACAATAATATATTAACATGTAAAGAAAAGTTACCAGCTGTGAAATCGTTCAAATTAAATATATTTCGCATGCGATCCTACCGACTGCGCCAACGTATTTTGTTCATAAATTATTTTTGTTTGGTTTGTCTGTATAAATTAATCAAGTATAGTAACAAAACCTGCGTCTACATTATTTCCGAGTACGCTATAAACACACGCACTAATATAAAATACAAACACGTGTACAGTACACGTATGCGCAACGTGTGAGCACATATTTGCACACATCCGACCATCACATGGCAGAAAGCGTAGAAGCAACTAACTTCCTATACGCTGCTTGCTAACTTTATTATTAATTAGCTATCAAATATTGGCATTTTATCTAATTTAGTGCTTCATTAATGACTGAATATTCAAACATTCAAATCATGTTTACTTGTATCGTTAACTAATTAATAAACAAACTACGAAATCATGCGGCCTATTATAAAGATGCAAAAACATTTTCGCTAAAAGATTTGAAAACAATAAAACCAAATAGTGTAAGTAGATGACACAGACACTGAAATGTAGTAATTCTGGAACGATTACTAATGCAGGAAATTTGAGCTGAGAGACAGGTAATATGTGGGAAACCTACCTTTGTCGTACAGTCCGCTTACAAAATTGATAAGAAAATATGAAGAAATTAATATAATTTTGAAATAAAATGTAATCTCGTCAGCGATTTTTTTGCTAAATATTATTTATTATTTTTGGACAATACTGTGCAATAAGTTTTTGCATAGCAATTGCTGTACAAACAAGTGTCAGAGGAAGACAGGTAACCCACGACATCTATCTGTCTCTGGCTAGTGTTTCTCTTTTTCATAAATGCCTACAAGTGCACGTTCCAGAATAACTATATTTCAGTGGTCGTGTCAAAAACATTTCGATGTTCTTTTTTACGTCCTTTGGGCATTTTGTTATCAAAATGATCAAGTCAATGAAAGTCCTTTTAGAATAGACAATAATTTTGTTAAAGATGACAGTCAATAACTAAAAAAAATAATAATCTGCTAGTCCTATAAATGAGAAAGCAAAGCATCGGACTTCCCGATAGATGCGCATCTCGCGGCAAAATTGTGTACTGAGCAACGTGATGATTACAGCGACCAAAGCTTTCTCCCTGAGGAATAAGGGTTGAAAGTAAAATTAAATTCTCGGGCTGATGAAGAAGAATTAACTCTACGAACAAGTGAAAGTAGCAAACAACGAGCAGATAGAATTAAACTTAATACAAATAGATTCACAACTGTTAATATTTTTAATCCGGCGTGACGGCATTGTTTCTCCGAATCTGAATAGCGTCAAAGAAGACGTGGCCGTTGCTAAGCGACAGCACTTGCAGATGTCAAAGTTTTGTAAACCGCTTTGCAAACAGCCGCACCAGCCAACTGAAATAACAAGAGCGTACCGCCGAGACGAAGACAACTCTATATGGGACATACATGCGACGGACAGAGATGTAGCATCACATGCTGATCTGTAAAGACTGCTGAACTCCGGATGGATCTCCATATTGGTGCGACAGACTTAGAACTTGTGATTCTGGTAAACAATGCACTTCTTGTTTATTGTTTTTCGCGGAAGTAACAACAAAAGCTAAGCAAATCGCCCCAACTTTCCACAAGAAAAACTTTTAAGCTTAGGCCAAGAAAGCTGCTGTTACTTTCTTAAATAAAATGATGCTTATACTTATTGCACTAAGATGACTAGTTCCAAAGATATCAGGAATGTTACTCAGAACTTCACAGGTTAAAGATGGAAGCCAATTGTTTTTTATTTCAAAAAATAAAAATTTGTTGGTTATACAAGTAATTTGAAAATTTTTCAGGGTCCTATACTAAATAAATAATCAAACTCAGAGCTTTACGGTACTTAATGAGCAAGTGTATAAAGTTTGGATTATGGTCGAGCCTTGTACAATGTTTTATGATACACTTAATCATAATTAATTTATTAGAAAGTTTAGTATAATATAATAATAATATTTGCATCCAGAAATGATAATGATAACAAATATAATAGTCAGAGATAGGATGATGCATGATAAAGGAGATAAAAAACTCAACTTATTAACATTGCACAAGAAACTGGATAATTTATATGACGAAGAGCTAATGCTTGAAACCATTGGTCTCAGGGAAATATGAGGTTTATAAATTTTAGGTAAACCATATTTTTAATATATACATTAAACTTAATATATACATTAAACTTAAGTCATCTTTGAAAGCATACACAATAAATAGATGTGTTGATATAGTTTACAGCCTGAAAAAGATTTTTATCACTACACAAAATTGAAAAGAAAGATGTATTTTCTGCAAATTTCATAACAATTAAGAAACTAAACAAGATGATTCACTATGCAATTAGAAGTATTTAGAAAAAATTTAGTAAATTCTACTATACTTTTACCTCCCGCCACATACCTGTAAGGTATAGGAATTATACTAAAAATTCGATAGTGAGTATTAGGGGAATGAACACGTTTTAGGGTCCCTAGAATAAGATTTGATGATATCTGTGTTTGTTTTGACATTTTCGTTCATTTTTTGACACGTGTGATAATTGAAATCTAATTTATTAAGGGATGAGCGTTTCTTGATAAGGGTGGTCCGTGTTCCGTGTCGGATAAGAAATCTATAGCGGGAGGTATTGTGGTGCCCACAACAGTTTATTTCGATTTATATATCGTATCATAAACAGTTAAAACAATATTGTATATTATTGTGACTGTTTTTCAGTGCAGTGATGTAATTGAATATATCGCGTTATTAATTTAAAAACTAAATAACATATGTGGAGCACGCGCAGAAAAACGACAAATTAAATATAGATAATTACATATTGTCCAGTGAATTAAACATGTAGACTATTATTTATTTATGATGAAGCCGCAATATTGATGAATATTATCAAAAACTGGACAGCAAATACATTAAAAAGCAGCTGGCAATAAATAAGCATTATCAACTAATAATTCGTGTCATTTTATTATCTTCCAGACACATCCATTCGGCATCAAAATAACGCAATATTAATATCTCTAATGAAACGTTAAATTTAACGGAGTGTCACGCGCTAATCCGCTAAATTCTAACGGGAGAAAAGCTTCGTAATCCGTTCCGCGACACAGGAGAATAAAACAATCGCGCAACGAATATGATAAAACGGGGCGCAACCTACGATCCTGCGAAGCAGTCGGTTGTGATTTAACGATATTAATTCGTGCTTCCTGCGGTGACAGGACATGACTTGCGCGCCCTGGAGGAGGATAAAGGATAAGGGAACATAGCTATCCTGGTTATAATCCGTTGAGTTTTATCTAATAGACTCCTGATTAAAATTCTGGATTTAACGTGGCGTAATGGAACGGGGTTTTCTTTAGAAATAATTAAATTCTTGGTTCCCTCGTGAATTCCTGCGGCTGCCAGTGCTACCAATTATTGTTTAGGGATATTTCTACTTCTCTCTCTTTCTCCCAGGAACTTGCCCGATATTTTTGGACACGTCCCCTGCCGATTCGCCCACGTTTCACATTTACATACAATAATAGCAATGTACAATTTTTAGTACTTTTAGTTGACCTGGCACTAATATTGTAAGCATTTTTATTTATTATGCGTGAACTAAACTGGACTGTAATTTTCCGGGAATTTCGTTTGCAATCTTTAAACGTAAATGTCGACCAATACGGTGCCACTTTCAGAAGGCACCATATGACGCAATTTATTGGTTAATAAGTTGAACAAGTTTTCTTGACAATAAATTGCCAAGAACAAAAATATTTTCGTTCGTTTTACCCACAGCAAGTTGAACATTAATGTATTATAACAATTTCAGTAGTATCAAAACGATATCAGCTGTCACCCATGCTACTAATATTTTTGTTTATTGATATTGTTCATACCGGGTGTCAACTTTTTTCATAGAATATAGGAAATACAATATTAAAATTTTCATTAGGCGATAGTTCGTTCCCTATGAATTTTGGAACAAAAGTGTAAATACAAGAATTGTTCAGAAACAAAAACTGCACCAATTCGGCCTAAATTTCTTGATATAATATATTTCTGTCATGAGTTAGACGGAATATAAATTTTATATTTTTTTAGCTATTGCCAGAGTACCATGGTACTCTGGCAATAGCAACAAAACATACAAACAGTCATATTGTTTGAGTTTGACAGATGACATTTGGCATATTTTAAATGATTATTGAATTGTTTAAATTATATCTCAGTATTCAACGCAGTTACCATTTAGAATATCAAAATCATGACAGAAACAGCCAATTTCGCATCTACGGGAGATTTTTGCACTTCCTCTCCCGTCGTGAGGAAAGTACTCGAATAATATGAAAAATTAACAAAATTAAACAAATCGATGGTAACTGTTGGGGTTGTGAAAAAAATATTATATACACAGCAGGAGAGAAATGTATTTTTCCCTTGTTGTGTTGCAGCCTTCGCCTACGTCTCGTGCTTCAATTTACTCCATGGGAAAAAATAATACACTTGTCTCCCTAAATGTATAATATACTAATTGTTATAGACTGATCCGTTTTCCCTTGCAATGTCAATTCAAAATTTGTGTGGACCTACTGCAGTAGAAAAAATCGAGAGGGTCGAAAGAGGAAGGTACGAAAATTATACAAGAGCGACAACCTACCTTTCATTTTATTGATATTTCGCAGGAAATTTAACAAGTGAATTAAAATGGACGAACTAATGAATTTTTTATAGAAATTGTACTTTTCCGCACGGGAAATCTTTTAATGTGATTGAAGGCGACAAAAACGCAAAATCCGATTTTACTGAATTAACAAGATTTCCACCTGCACGAAACATAAAGCAGCTGATCCATTTAAAGCTAAAATATTAGTTCCAGTTCCCAGCGATGTAATAATTCAGCGGAATCCGCTGTTGTAAATAAAAATAGAGGCATTACTTGCAATTCCTCAGCAAAACCGTTCGGAGTACAAAACATGTATCTATTCAAGCGAAATGCAGTTTCTTATTTTAAGATCAATAGTATTACGCGAACGGCGCACAGAGAGATTGAGCGCTTTAAAGATACATACAGGACAGTGCAATAAAACTACGACAACATAGGAGATTCGCAGCGAATCGCGGAAAACTTTTATCGGGCCAAAATCAAACAGAAAGTTTGACGAAGACGACGATCCAGCCATCCTCGCCACAAAGGACCCATGAGTCATACATAATCCGATAAATATGCAGAAATCTGTACCTACCTTAAGATATTCTCATCCTTGTAAAGCCTCCTCCTTCAGCAGAGAGTTAACTAGGAACAAAAAGAAATTATTTAGTAAAATAGTATTTAAAGAATCAAATTATAAAATTAGCAAAGCAAATAATAAAAACTACTTATATTCTTAAAGACTTGTGATATTTTCTATTTGAAATTCTATAACAATTGAAGTTGCGCCCTCATGTGACGCAGTTTTGGTGGAGCCAATTATTGGGCGGATGGTATAATCACAGTATAAGAATTCAAACAGTAGCGACACTTCAAATATTTAATGATCCAAATATTTCAGTGGTGCGCAAACTAAAAGATATCCGCAGACAGACTGATATCTTAGTAACCTTAGAAAAGAGTATAGTATGTCAATGTCAGTTATATCTGACAAATATCAATCCACAGTATTTATTCCATGTTAAGTTCATAAAATGAATGCAAAATAGATAGGAAAACTTATTTGTATCGTGAAAAATTGTACGAACTTTTAAAGTGCACAATGTACGTGTAGCTCAAAGTTATATTGTTTGTATATTTTTCAGTCAAAATATCTGTCTCTATTTCACCAAAACTACGTCACGAATCCCTTCTACTAAATTTTAATAATTGCTTAATCGTAAACAATAAATCATTTGTCGATATCACTAAATTTATGGAAAAAATTATGTAATAATAAAGACCATATAAAAATCAGTATGTATTTACTTAATGATTACAGCAGACAGTGAATAAAAATTTTACAGAATTTAAATATATTGAATGAAGCGATTGAGAAATATGATATGAAAATTATGGCAGTGGGAGACGAATAAATAATAGGAAACTTGACTATTAATAATGAAAAAAATAGAACAAATCAATTAGTGTTTTGGAACAATAATAGAAAATTAATGAAAAATGATGCGATGATCGACTGATGTGGAATTATGGGAAGAATTAAAATAATCGGACTAGCAGTCAAATATTTATTAAAAACGGCGGCTTAATTTTTTAATAAATATTTGACTGCTGGTCCTTTCATTTTTATTCTTTCAATGATAGAAAATAATGGTAAACAGGACATCGACATAAATGAAAGAATAGACAAACCAACAAATATCTTTCGTGCAATGAAACACAACGTCATAGGGAAAAGACATCAATACCAAAACAAAAACAACAGTACATGACATTATATACAGATGTATCTTGATATACGATTGCGAGTAATTGGTACTGTCTCAAACAATGAAACGCAAAATTCAGGAGCAAGAAATAAAATATATAAGAAAAGTACAAAGAGTAACAATGTTGGATAGAAAAAGAAACGTAACATTAAGAGAACAATTGCAATAGACGTTATAGAAACAAGACAACTAATATGATAAGGCCATATGATAATAATGAATGAATCGAGATTGGTGCGACAAATTTGGAAACGTGAAAGAAAACGATCGTGGAAGACCAAAAGGTACCTGGATACCATCTTCTACAAGACTGAAGAAGAGGAACGTTACACTACAGGATAAATAAGAAATAATGAGCGAAATTTGTATACGATTAAAAGACTTTTCACCCTATACCTTACGTACAATAGATGATTATTATATTTTGTTTTCTAGTATCATATACAAAAAAATATAAATTTGGTGACACCATTTATCGGGTTGTCTAAAAAATGTTACCACTCATTTGGTACTTTCTATCCCATAAAATTAAGTTATTGGAAACAGTAACTAAATTTCAATCATGTCTTGTTCAAGTGTATTTTTCTACTTTGATTTCTATTTTATTTTTCTATGAGTTTTGTAAACTTGTTATACTTATTTTAGCTAGTATTGAATTGTTTCAATTCTTAAAATGCTTATCCAGAAATATTAGAAAACAGCGTGGTAATTTTATTATTATTAAATACGTATTTCTGTAAATACTTTGTCCTTAAATGGTGGAACATTAAAAGGGTATACAGCAATTAAAACCTTAATTAAAGGCGAGTCATATATCTAGTCATCTGCATTGAGAAGACTTTTATGTGGCAACATAAACAAAACAATATCGCGCTATTAAATTAAAACAAACTCTAAACCAAGCGTTGCATAGTGCAGGAGGAAGTTAATAAACTTCCTTTGCTGTGGTAACTTTGATCTTCCACGGGATTCTGTTACCGATAATAAGTTTCCTTAGAAAATTTCACGTGTGTTAATTATTATCCAAGTTGGCCAGGACGTAAATTAGTTGCTCGTCGTTTTTCTTTTGTTTTTTTCCCGCGCTTAGTGCAAGTTTGAAACATGGCAACTTGCAAAAACGCCATGAATATATAATATGCATCACGTTATATTTATGCCGGACAAGTTTTAATAAAACGTCGGACGGTTTCGTTACAGTTGTATGGTGTCAGGGGTTTTATTTTTCTCTTGTTGGCACCGCGCTGCTCTACCCTTGTAATTATTCAACGTTCGAGCCAACAAAATAATATAAACCACTCCAAATTGTTTTCAAATTATTTACAAAGTTAACAATTTGTAGTGAAATATTTTTGTGCTTTTTAAAATGTTGCGAATGGTCTCTGGTGTTTTATTCGCGCACTCAGAGAATAATAATTGGCTGAATGTTTGTTATAGTTTGAAAAAGTATAAAAGAACAACGTGTCGTTTAAAAGTTGGAGCTGGAGTTTTTCTTACGTAAAGCCGAGCATATGGCAAAATAAGGCAAGTACGTTTTTAATAGGTCTCTCTGAATTCAGTTCTTGTTACCCCGAGCTAATTTACGTAAAATATGTCCAACTTTTTCCGAGAGAAAGAGCTGTAAAATTTTACTAATTCAGCCCTACATAAAAACCGTCCTCTCTCTTCCGGGTCAACTCGTAAAACAAACATTTTTCATTGTTCCGAACTTTGCTCTGCCTAACGAACGCTCTTCAGCCATATTCTACATTACGTATTCACAATACATAACACACAACTTTCCTTTTTAATAATATCTAACACCCTCTAACACACGCCGCACGAATATATAGGATTGTTCAAAAGATGATACGGAAAAAAATGGATTGTCACAATAGCAAAAATTTATCTTATGAATAGTGACAGGTTAGATTAGGTCCTAAGACTTTAAAGTAAAATTTGACTTTTAATTGGTTTATTATTTATAAACAAATACTTGTTTCTATAGAAATTGTTATTAAGCCTACTTATATCAACTCATATTTCTAGGAATTTTTGATAATTTCTGTTAATAAATATTATAATTTAACAACTTAAGTAACCAGTATGAAACAAAATTTTGTATGTAGCTACCTCGAACGAAAAGTGACTTTAAGGTCCTCGCTAATAATTCAGATCTCGGCTAACGCCTCGGCTGTAAACAACTTGCTAGTACCATAAAGTTTCACTTTTCGTTCTAAATATATAAATGACTATTATGTTATTCATTTTATTTCTTGTTGAAGAATTATGTAGAATAGTTGGAAAAGTTGGCGTTGTAATTAAATAATAGTTATTTACTTCACTTTGTCCAGGAGTGAAGTATAACGTTTTATCCAACATCTCCTTAATAAATCAATAAATGTAAAATTTATTAAAGAAATATTATTTGACAGTGACATATGCTTTATGGTTTCTAAATTAAAATGTCAATAGAAGTAGTTACCAAGGTGTTGTGTATTATTTTTGTCATAAATAAATAAATACTCACTAGTGAATTTTCTCAAAATTATACCCACTAGTGGTTAATCTTTCCTTGTTTAAAATCACCATAGTTACAGAGCGTTTATTGAGAAGTGTTGGATAAAATATTTTTGCACATAATCCAAAAGTCTTTTATTATTTTTACTGAGTTCCGAAAGATTTCTCAACTTATTGTTATATTGTGTTAACCTATTAATGCTAGAAGTATTTTTCTTTAAATATCGATTTCATATTTCTGTATGTAGGTAACTTGTAAGTATAATTATGTATAAAATATTTTACATTTAAACATAGAGATCAATAACAAGTAAAGTTACCTGACATAGTTTATCCAGCTTGAAATGCCATAGCCTGTCAGAAACATAATATTAAAGTGAGTCATCTTTACGTATGATCTATCATACGCTGGGCATTAATGGGTTAATATGTCGAGCAAAAACATTCCGTAAATCAATTCTAGGGCAATTTCATGCATCGTACCAACTTGGCAGTGCAAAAAAGTGAAAGAATGAAGTCCCAAGACAACAGCCATATACAGAGTCATTCCTCGCAACTCTCAGGCGAATCCAGGATAACAACACAACAACAACATCAAAAATACATCCCGACATCACGTCGAGTCACCGCGCACGTCTCCGGACTGCAAATCCGGACCCCGGACTCGTTACTACTCCAGCGACAACCGGAACCGCGTAATCAGAATTGTTTGTTGTTCTGCTCCGGACCGATCGTCGGATTTTTCTATCGTATGTGCCCGGACAAACGACGGTACAGATCTGATTGAATAGAACAATTGCGAATCGCGACGAATGGAGGTTCCACCATTTTGTTTTGGTTTTACTTTGATTGCCACGATCGTACGCAAACCGTCCTTGCACCAGCAAAGCAAATTGTACATGTTGGGGAATCGAACATCGAAATTGTTCAATTATTGAATTATTTAATTATTTTATATCAAAAAGTTTAAATAGTTTATTGTAGAGGAAGAATTTTGCATTTTTTGATAGTAATGTTCTAAATTTTACGGACAAATAACGGAAATGTTTATTCTTATTTGAAATTTGATTAAAATTATCAGTGCCATGAAATAACAAAATAAATGTGATAATAATTAAGAGTTCATTTAATTTATGTCAGGTACTTACAACCTCAAATAAACTATAGAATGAAATCAGTAGAATAAACAAAAAATATCGTATCAAAATCATAGCTTAAATGATGATTATTATTCTAGCTGTCAACTTTTAATGCGACATTTTTCTTTATTCCACTAATAATTTAACCCTTAACTCTAACAATTTTAACAGCGGATAAATATTAAGGTAACTTTTTGCAAGTGATAAAACGTTATTTACCTTTCTCCTAGCAACCAGATTAAAATACTAATTATATTAATGTTATTTGGATTATACATGTCAAAAATATGATACCTAATAACTGTATTTTCACCAATTGCACGTTTAAATAAAGCTTTTAATACTTGAAATCAAACATAGGTGACAGATAAAACCAATAACTTTCAATTGGTGCATTTGTTTTGGTATTTCATGCATTGATGATTTGAATAAAATTACCAATAAGCATTTCCATTATTTTACCGGTTTCAGGTAGAGTAAAATTATAAATATTAGTGTCAAAAATGCTTAAATTCTTTTGTGATTTAAAATAATTAGGGAAAAAAATAATTGAACATTTCAAAAATAGCATTAAAAACGCTTTAGTTCATCTGTCGATTCACAACCCTAGCTTTAGGGTGCTTTAATAATTTGCTATTCACTTTAAGATGCATCTATATCAATCTGGAAGGTTTGACGTCCCCAATATGTTCAAATAGGATTATGTGTGTAAAAATGTGAAAATGTTGAACACGATGGAAGATTTACTGCGCAAAGAACTCTTTTGAAGCAATTGAATAAGATCGTTCGGACAGCCGAAGAGAAAAATTCATCGCACAAAAAATAAAAGAGTAATGTATGAAAGGAATCATTTTATTTGATTGAACGTTTGTTGAAGGAAAAGAATATAGAATGACGCCGGAAAAAGATTGAATCAAATGACATTTAAACATTATATTACACATGAAAATATATTAGCTATAAGACTGAAAAATAATAATTCTATTTATTGCTGCGATATAATACATAAAACATGGAATAATTTATAAGTACGAAGCGCAATAAAGGCTATAGTATAGTAGAAAGAGCTTTGAAAGCTCGCGTTTATAAATAAAACAAGTCAATCTTTTATAGGAAATAAAGTCATTTTTCCATTAGTACAATATAAAATCATTCGTCATTCGTGTTTACAATGCTATGCATTACCGGAATACGTCAATAATCCATTGAAATACATTAACAGGAACGCTGGTATCACTCACGGAAAAATAATGATTAATTTGGTTGTGTTTCCAATCAATTCCGTCCCGTTTATTTAGTTCAGTGGAAGAACCATCCGTATTTCGTTATTTCCGCTATGAGCAAGAATTTCTAACCCACTTTTAAATAATGTAGAACGCACGTATCACAGATATGAAAAGTTATGCACTGTGCGGGAACATGTATGTTGAAGAAATATAGAAATCACCAATGTTATTTATTTATTTTTTGAAACTTCGAGGTCTGGCATACACTAAGTGTCACAAGAATCTATGAAATAATTGACATTGCTAAAGAACAATGAACAGAGCTTACTACTGACTGGTGAGTATCTAAAAATTGGTAGATTTTTTTATTGTTTCTGCGGATGATGTTATTGTATTGTGTGCAACTGAAGAGTAATTGGGAATGGTTGTAAGTACAAATGAAGTAGGTAAAGGTTTAAATCTGTCATTTAATATCGATGAATGTAAAGTGTTGGTGTTTCAGAAGAATGATTTGGTGACTGATTGTAATGTTTCAGTGAATGGTGTAAAACTGCAACAAATGAATGAATTTGAATATTTGAGTAATATGTTTTCGAGGGATGGACGTATTGACCGGGAGATTGAAAGGCGAATGTCTGCAGGGTGTAAGGTATTAGGTGCTCTGGGTATATCTACTCGAAATTTGAATGTATCTAGAGATGCTCGATTGAGTCTGTACAACGGTGTGTTAATTCCTAGCAAAGGTTGGGGTAGATGAAGAAGCATGAACGACGTATAACTGCTGTGGAAATGAGGTATTTGAAATGGGAGTTGTTGTGTCCGGAATACATTGGTGTAGGATTGAGAAGAATGTTGTTAAGGGAATAGAAGGTGGTTTGGGCATCTCGAAAGGTTGGTGAAGCTAATATATACGGGTGAGATTGAGGGTGAACGATTGTTTGGGCATCCGAGGAATAATAAGTTAGATTTGATTGATGGTTTGTTGCATGAACGAATGAATGTGGATGAATTGAGAGGGATAAAATGTTTGGAAGAGATTACTTGTTGGTTGATACTGTTTCAAGGTTTATGTCCCTAAAATATAGTAATACTGGAAAGAACACTTGTAGTCTTTTACGAAAGAAAAAAATTAGCCTGAGACAGATAGATGTTCTGGGCTACTCTTTTTTGTCTAACACTTGTTTGTAGAGCAATTGCTATGTAAAAGCATTGTACAACAGAGACAGATAGCTTTTTTCCCGGCTCACATTTTCAACGTCACTGAGTGTTCCAGTATTATTATAATTCATAGGTTCCTACAACCTATCTGTGATTTTTTAGAGCTTTTTTCTCAAAATAAAATTAGTCCAACAACCCTCAATCATAATGGTGGTCCACATATTTTATTGTAAAGTTGAGTAGCAGAAGAAATATTTTCATAAACTCTTCTAAAATGTGTGGTAAATGTAGTAAGTGTATGTAAATTCGCTTAACATCTCGTATACATGGAACGTAATAAAGAAAACGGTATAAAAGTTGCAAGTTGTAATCGATTTATGAATAAAATAGAAGGCACGCAACTTACATCTATCTCTTTCTCTTTATGTCTTACTCTTTCCCCCATTCAATCTTTTATATACACCCACATACGTGAATATAGATGCAATATTTTCATTTCAAACATCACAAATAATGCAATCGTTACAAAAATAGTTTTCTCGAAATACGCCCCAATTATTTATGCTATACATGTAATGTAACCGTAATTAAGGTTAGTGGAAAAGGATGTTGGAATCGAACTGAAGAAATTAACCCCTAAATCTACTTAAGAATAAAATATTCTTCCCAACTTTCCGAATCTTTCGTTGTGCGAGTTATTCCAAATTAAGATTCAAAACTTCCCTAACTTTCTGGGTCAACACAGCGGTATTAAATCAAGAACAGTCGAAAGCTCCATGTCTATTTATTTCAATAACACATCCTGATCTCAAGGAGTCCTCCTTCCTGACCTGGTGACATCTTTGTCATCAATCAGCAGGAGAACGAAATTATATCATTCCGAAGTCACGAGCTTTCGAGGGTGGGGTATAGAATGCGGGCCCGCCAACTTGATGACTGCAGAGTGGAGTTACCCAGCAGAGATTCTTCTTTACTTTGGCTTGTTTGTGTGCGACAAGGACAGCAGGAACCGTTTGTAAATATACAGGGCAGGAATAGAACACATTGCTCCTCTTCTACTTTTTCACAATAATAAGAAAATCCTGACAGAAAACAATTTGACAGTTTCTGTCTTTGTTTGTTTTACGCGACGCATTTTATTGGTCAATAAATTGGCCTTGTTTCCTTGTCCTATGTTTTACAAACGTCAAGATTTCCGTCAAGTTTGATTTCTGATACAGCTATGAAACATGGACGTATGTAAAATGATACTGTATGATCTGCTACTTTTACTAAATATTTTTGACGTTTCTTAAATCCAATGAAATGCTTCATTGTTTGTCACGTGTCTGTGTTTTAACCAATCATGTCATTATTATAATAATGTCTGTAGCTCTTTTGTTTTTTGTTGATAAATATCAGATGTGAAAAAGTTATCAACACAAGTAACAAATGAGCAAAATAGATAGATTTAGTAGCGTCTTTGATAATGAAATAAAAAGATAATCTAATTAAATATATCTCCAAAGTGTATCTTTCTCAAACTTGTTGCCATTTAGCTACGGGCTTTCGTAGCTATTACCTGGCAACAAGTTTTCGAAAAACCTGTCAATTTATTTTCAATTTATTCTCACCCTCATGTTATATTATTACTGACAATTCAACTCATATGTCATCTGTCAAAAATGGTCCAATAGATTTTGAGGATTTAAAATTTTCCACCAGTTAAAAGAATTATACTGACATTTTTCACTAGTGATCTCATCGCCTTTTTTCGACAATTTTCACTAGTGATCCTGTCGACAATTTTAAACAATTGAATTGGTACATTGTTGCTGTGGAAGTGAATCTATTTGTAACTCAATTTAAAGAAAGAATACATTTTGACTCGTTGAATTGTCCTTCGAATACCATTCGTATTACAAGTTTTGTAGACAATTTTTGGGGCTGCATTACTCATGGTTATTACGCTTTAAAATTCGCACGTGTTGCTCCCTTAAAAACTGTTCTAATTCTTCAATAAATAGACCAATTTATTGGTGAAGAAAAATTAGAGTCAAAGTGTCGTATTACAACAATAAATTGTCAAGAATACTTGGCTAATTTACTGATTAATAAATTGCGTCTTGTGAAACAGTCATAATGGAGTTATTAAACTGTCAAAATAATTTCAGAGAAAACAGAAAAACGAGAATGATCCCTAGATTAAGATCTATGAGAAGAGCACAGCTGACGATACAAAAAATTCGCGTACGAAAATTTGATCTCATATCGGTAATGCAGACCACAGCAGCAGCAGCAGGATTCCCGCAGGGCTGCCACTGCACTCACACAAATTTCCCTAGACTCGAGTCCTGTTGCTTATCGTCGGTGACATCTTAAATCACAACCAGAAATGAAACGTGAAACAAATGTCCTGAATTCTGAAATGGAGATCATTTTTCAGGAACCAATATTGAAATGAGGCCAGCGAATTTATTATTTATTTATCCAGTATTTTTAAAACTTTTCAATCATTCCTTTCCTATAATCTATTGATTAAATATACGAGTTTTAGTGTTCCGCGCACATTGAGTGCCATCACTGAAATATAGCGATACTGGAACGCTAATTTGTAGGCTTTTATGAAAGTGAAAAACGAGCCTGAGATAATTAGATGTTATAGGGCCACCTTTCTTTGTCTAACTCTTGTTTGTAGAACGGTTACACTTGTTCAAAAGTGATAAATAATATTTAACAGTGTATTATTTAATTATTTGAAAATTTCATTAAATTCATGAATATAATAGTTAATTAAACATGCTAAAAATTCGGTAATGAGTTGTCAATGGATGAGCACGTTTTAGGATCCCTAGAATACGATTTTAATAGTTTCGCGATGATGTCTGTGTGTGTGAATCTCTAGAGTTACGGTTTCTCAAAAACTACCAAACTGAAAATTTTTATATTTGTATATATCAATTGTATCTCCTTTGGAAGAGCTGATTAGTTTTTGGTGATAATTCAATAACCGGAAACCGAAAAATTATATTTTGACATTTTGTTTAAATTTGCAAACCTATGCTTTATGATAAAAACAACACATCGGTTGAAAAAGGGAAATAATTTAATTTTTTTTATATGTTTCATAATTGAAAACTCAATTCTTTTGAAAAGATGAGCGTTTCTTAATAGTGGGAGGTTCTGCGTTGATAAATATTTTTCCTTTAGTTTTTCGCAAAATGTGTTGACGGTTTATTGATTTAGATGCAGCGTTTGAAGATAATGTGTCCGAATTAAATTGAAGGAACGAATGTCGCCGGTAAATTCTGCATCAGATAGAAGCAATTGAAAGTAATCTAGTAAAAAATCCAGAGTCCAGTCCTTTGGAGTTCGACAGAACTCGTTGGAAATAAAAACCAAACTAAACCATACACAGCGAGCTAACATCAAGGCGGCCGGGTTCAAACCCCGGCTCGTCCTGCCCCGCGCCTCCTTACCCACAACTCCTGAGGCAAACACTGAAAGGTTTCACTAGATAAACCAATTTTATTCAGAATACCCGGCTGCGTTTTTTATCCCGGCCAGCCGTCGTAAAGAAATAAAAAACGCACCAAGGGACGAGAAATGTAAAATTGGAGAAAGACGACGAAAGAGACGACGCAACGAAGGAAGGAAGAGGAGAACTGATGATGATGATGATGGCACGTTACAGGGAATTACAGTCGTGTAAGTCGACGGCCAGTAGTGATAACAAGAGCGCGCCAAGCGCGGAATTATTTTCGCCGAAGCCACATGATGGAATTTTTGTTTTATTGTTCATTGCCGGTTTAACGACCCCACACCTTATGTTTCTCTATTTGCTCCTCGTTCGCCCCATCTAATGTTCTTATTAATTTCATAACACTTTCATTTCATTTCGCTGCCTTTTCCGCACTTTTAAAAACAAAAATATCTGTAACTATAAAAGACTTTTAGGTTAAGTTATGTAAATAGTTATTTATTTAAATACTACGTTCCGAATTATTGTATTTAGATACAACATTTTTATCTCACAGCAGTAGTTATTGGTGTATATTATTCATTTATTTTTAGTGACAAAAGAAACAACTATTATTCACTAGTGACTAAAATACTTCATTATACACAGAAGAAAAGTAGTGAATGAATTTAAAATAGCCCCCTAATTTTAAGTTGGCAATTTAGATTGAAAACAAACTAAATTTATCCCTAACAAATTTTACATGAATATGTTTATTATGAACTATGTATTTATGCTTTTATTTATTGTAATTGTTATTATTAAATTCTCAAAAAGTTAAATCTTTATTATAATATAATTAATTATCTTATATTTCTATATATAAAGGAAACGAAAATAATTAGTAGTAATTGTTATTTATTTACAGTAGTAATTGATTGAATTTTCATTGTTACTGTAACCTCTACCCTCAAATCAAATCAAAACAATTTTAAGAACAAGAATTTACTTTATGCATGTTTGTTATTATTAATATAAAATTTGTTAGAAAGGATTTAAGAGTTAGCTGTGAAAAAAAATCATTATTGACCAAGTGATCATTTTCTCAACCTTGGCTTATAATGTACTATTACAGAACTTGACCCAACATTTATAAATTTATTATAAGTTCTGAAAGTTACGAATTATAAATATTTGGTGTTAATTTATGTATCTTGCTTCCATTTGTTGGGGGTTATATGCTCGTGATAAACGAGCAATTTGATTGGAGCAGGTAAAGCGTCCACATCGTTTTTATCAGCAAACCTATCAAAATCGATATCGGCAATTTTCCAGCCCATATTCTCCACCACTGGTGCTTCTCGCTGCCGTAAAGAATAATAGATTTCGGGACAATCGTCCCCGAACTGTATTAGACTCGTAAAATAGAACGAGAGCTCATTGGCGTGCGTCGGTGTCGAAACCGGGGGCAGAGACCAGCCACAATTAGAATACAAATTCCCGCATTGCTGCGGAGAGACTCTACCTCACCGTCAACTGTTCTCGGTGCGCGTGGTGCGTGATTCGGTTGTTTCTCGGCATCGCACACTTGATCCGGATTTTATTTGCGGAATGATTCTGTTACAAATTGTGTGTTTACGTTTTGCGAGAGGCCTCTATCTTGCTTCCTCCTTTCGCCCTACTCATATGCCGTCTCGCTCTTTCACGCGACTTTATTTTGTGGGTTTGTGTGGGTTAGGGGATTTATGACTAGGGTTTTAGGGATTTTTGTTTCTTTTGTTTTGATTTTTTATTGTTTTTCGGTGGCATTGATTTCGCGGTGGGAATTTTCCCACACATTCATTGCGTGTGTTGTTTTAAGGGACTCAACTCAATTGAATTATAACAGGCCGGATATTTTTTCCTACACTTTTTCTTCATTTGTTTCCAGGAACATTTTTCGCCAGAAAATACACAAACCAATCGCGAAACTCATTTATCCATGCAAACATCAGCCATGGTTTTTAAAAATAATTAAATAAATACATCATTCTTTCATTTATACTTCAGCAACTACCTAAAGAAAACCCTATATGTTTTTAGGCATAGTGTGCGGTTACCAACTGTCCGTGGTGTTTCCATTCGGAGCTATTTATTTCAAAATATTAAAAATAAGAACATTGGAGGAGTAGCCCATTGATATTGTGATGCTTTAATTTACAAGTTAGGATCAATAAAGATATCGGAATACAAAATAAGAATGAACTATGAAATAGAACAAAAGTTACAAGGAGAAGACATATTGCAATAGATCAAGCAACATAGACTCAGATGGCTAGGACATATATAGAGAGCAGAAGAAAAGGATACAATTAAATAAGTAGTAGAAGAAAACTAGGCAGACCCAGATCAACATAGCTATAGAAAGTAGAAGAAAATTTGAAAGCAGTAGGAATTGAAAACTGGCAAAGTAAAATAAAACCTAACTTCAAGGATTTATTGAAAAAGAAATTGAGATTGATAAACTCCTACAAAAGGATCTGAAAGGGTTCAACACCCTGTTGAGCCACTATAAATATATATAATTTACAGATTATGTAATAATTAAATTTAAATTATAATTTATAGATGAGAACTTTGTGAATAATTATCGCTGAAAATAATAATGCAACACAATGAGTGTTTTTGCTACCAACATATTTAAAACTATAAATATATTTAATGAATAAATATGAAAATCTCATTTAAATTTCATATGACAATTACATTTGTTTTAATTATACAAACAAAATCATCTTTCAAACGAAAATAGCGAACGAATTCAAACCATTCATTAATTAATAAATATATAAACAAATATCAAACTACAAAACCAACTAATTCATTAATTATTTATCCCACATATCTGCAACAATAACAAATATAATTAATTCTGCCAGCGCGAAGCAGGAAATTTTCCGGGAACGTTAAGGGCAGGAAAGCATTCGTATGCGAACGTGCGTGCGATACCGTATAATTCGGTTTTAATAAAACGTACAGAAACTCTGGGCAAACAAAAATCTAATGTGTCTTTCTCCTCGGCTACGCAAATAATTCCAGATAGCAGATAAATAATTTTAACGCCCTAGTTATACTTTTCTATTTGAATATGAAAGCAATAATTCTTGAATGAATTCAATAAATCGGGCTCAATTTCATGGAACAGTTTATTACAGAATTCACGTTTGTTATTTGATGTAGCATCGTAAATTATATTATGCACAAAATAATGGACGCGCACTTTATATAAAATAATAATTCTGCGGAACAAAACGCAATTCAAAGGTGTATATTTATAGGATCCGTTGGTATTATATTTTTATTTCAAATTCTATGGCAGCTTCAGGATTTTATTGTCTTTTATATTTTTAGTGCTATCTCGTAAAATAAATAAATAAATATACCTCTATGCATTTCTAGATATATGATAATTTTGCACGTGCAGTACCATCAGAAATCAACCCTTACGTATTCTTAGGGTAGGGAGAAACCATAGGAGTTTTTATCTAGAATTACCTTTTGATGTCACTCAGTTTCACTCCATCGCAAAAAGAAATTAAACAAAAAATACATATTTATACAGTTAATTATTGTAGGAGGAACTCAAAATTTCTATTCAATTTAAATTATCTTCATTCATTTTAAAGTTGCAGCACTTCAAAGTAGAGTTATCAATTTAAAAATTAGCAATAAAATAATAATGCTGTTCTTATAAATATATGTCAATTACATTGGTAATAATTATTTTACAGTTTAGAGTTTTACAGATAAATATAAAAATTATATTTATACATGCACTTATAGTATTCTAGTATATATTTTTAGGACAGTTAATAAATTTGCTACAGAAAATAAAAACACAATTTTGTTTTAACGGGTAGTATAATATTTAGAAATAATATTTCATTTATATTAATTATATCTACTACAAGCAAAATCCGCGATATTACTGTTGAAAGGAAAGAAGTTAAAAATAGAAACATCGCTCTTCAGGATTTTTCAGTTTCAGCACAATTTTCAATCGTTCTAAATGTCCGTTCGACACTGAATTTTATATTTTAATATTTATATTTATCAATGGTAATGACTGCGTATGTTACAGTTTTGAATTTCGTCCGAAATATTTTGTTATATTAGAGATATGCTGTTTCAAGTTGAGTTGAAAAATTAGAATAATCACATTAATTATAAAGTTATATAAATATAACAATTTTTTAAATGTATACAATGTTAATATTGCTACTGGTTACGTAAAGTATGAGGATTCTAAATTTTAAATCCGTTTTAAAATATCTTTATTGTTTAAAAAGATACAGCTTCCGAAAAGTGGACGATTTTGGTATTTTTTCGATTTTTTTTTGCTAACTTTGACTGCCTATAAAATTTTTATTTCATCGCTGTTTATAATGAAACTCCACATCTAAGATAAATAAAGCATACTGAATACGTTCATTTAAACAAATTTGAAATATCTCTTTTCGTTTCCGAGATACAGCAAATTATACTTGTAGTAGGCATTTTTTCCCCTAATTCCCGATTCATAAAATCGCCTCTATCTTAAAAATTAAGGCTTGGATATTGTTAAAACTAAGTTTTTTGTAAGTTTTAGGTCGAAAATAATGGGATAGGGTATATAAATAACAATTCTGAGAGATGAAAATTTTGGGCAAAAATTCAATACTAACCCCTTGACGTTTTTGCAATTTTGGGCCATTTTAAGACTTTTTGCTCTAGCAACTCTTTTTGCTAAGAGATTTTAACGAAACTTTGCATACTTATGTAACTTTTTCCGTAGAATCGAATGGTGAGGTCGCCAGCATTGTACCATTTTTATTTTTTGACTTATAAGCGATTTTTTGGGAAAAAAATCGAAATTTTGAATCGCCATATCTCAAGAACTAATTGAGATACTGGACTGCGGTTTCAAGTTTTGTAGGTTGCATGGCGGGAAGATGTTAAATCCAGAGTTTCATATGTTTTTGAGGAAAACAAATTTTTGACGCAAAATTGGGGTTCAACTTTTATACATTCACCTACAGCCAATGAATACTCACAATCAACGTAATAAAAAATGACTTTTTTATCAAAAGCATGTCTAGAAATTCACTGGTGTATGTATATATTAATTATCTTTATTTATTTTTAAGTTACAGTATCAGAAACACGAATGAGGATTAAGTTTTCATGATTTTTGACACACTCAATAAAAGTACCCTCAAATCTCTTTGAAGCACTGCTGTCCAATAAAATTATCCGAACTTATTAAATAAGGATTGCTGAATTTACTGGTGAAGTCGGCAATTTTATATCTCATTCCGTTTCTGAGTTATTGAGCGACAAAGTATTATATTTCCAATATTGTGTGTGGCACTCTGCTTAAACATATATAAATTCAAAGTCACCTCAAATGTTTATTAAGTATTTCTATGTAATGAAATTATCCGCAATTGTTAAATAATGATTACTGAATTTATTGGAGAAGTCCGCAATTTTATATCTCATTTCTTTATTGAGTTATAGAGCAACAAAATTGAATGTTTCCAATATTGAATGTAGCACTCTGCTTAAACATATCTCGAAATACCAACCCCTGTTGGTCGCGGTAATTACCACAGACATAATTAGCAATTACTACCGCATAAATTTTCATATAAAGAGATAAAATAAACGATGTTTAAACACATATTAACTGCAAACAAATTAAATCTGTTCCGTGATCCGAAAATCTGAATTTCCCAGTTTCTCTCTTTCATTGAATACAATTAGATAAAACAACACAACACGAGGCAACACACCGCAAGATAATAACCTGACTGTGACTGTGTGTGTGTGTGTTGCGGCTGAAACTGAAACTGAAACCGCGGGGAGATCGTAACACTGATTTAACGCACGACACAGGTACCGCTCATTTTTGCAACGGAATTAACGCGGCCCTTTATGTAGCCCAGATAACATCTCGGATCTGTTGTTGCTTCATAACATCCAGGCACGCACTCAGCCTGGAATCCGCCACTTTCAACTTTACACTTTAACACTACACTGATGTAGCCAGCACTATGCATCACATTACCTCCTCCGCCATTTATTCCAGTCTTCAATAAATACTTCTTTAAATAACTATTTTTTTAATTCATTTATTTTTTCGAGCATCTCAGTGTCGAGACTATTGGTGCTCGAGCTTAGTTTTAGTTATTTACTTTTTACATTTACATTTGTATTGTTTTGTTTACAGTTTGTTAAACATTTGTATCGATTTTAGGTATTTAATTGTGTTTTCAATATTTGATTTGACTGTAAGGCATTCATCAAGGGTGGCGGAGAATAAGTTTTAAACTGTACAAAATAGAATAAATAATATATAATATTATTTTACATCTTTTTTATTGTAACAAAATTTATTTAACTCAATTATTTACTCAGATATATTTAAAATACTTTATAGTCCTATAAATAAACTACCATTTTCAGTTGATTGCTTGCCACTTAAATATATTTACCTCGAAATTCAAACGTTCTAGATCTAAATCCAAAATTTGAAAATGATGTCAAATATAATACCATTAGCGTTTTGACACTTCAATAACTAACTTTATGATGTTCTACAAGACAAAATTTATTGTTGTGTGTAATACGAAACTTTGCCCCAATTTTTTCTTCATCCTAAAATTGATTTATTTTTTGAAGAATTAGAACAGTTTCAAAGAGAATTCTACAGGATTTTAGTAAAACTTTTTAATTCTTGGGTTTGTTGTCAGCTTAAACCAAAAATATTAAAATACAATACAAAAATTGTCATATATAATAACCATTAGTGTTACAAGTTATACCGACAATTTTTATTGCTGTATAACAAATTGGTATTACGATTGATTTTAAATAACACGAGAGCGCAGCACAAGTGATATTTTCAAGCGTAATAACCATGAGTGTTGAGCCCCAAAAATTGTCGACATAACCTGTAACACGAATGGTATTCTGAGGACAATCAACGAGTCAAAATGTATTCTTTCTTTAAACTGGGTTGCAAATACATTTAGTTCCACAGCAACAGTGTAACAATTCAATTGATTAATAATGTTAATGGAATCACTAGTGAAAATTGTCAGTAATAATATAACAAGAGGGTGAGAATAAATTGAAAATAATTTGACAGATCTTTCGAAAACTTGTTGCCAGGCAATAGCCACGAAAGCCCGTAGGGCTTGAGTGGCTATTGCCAAATGGCGACAAGTTTGAGAAAGATACTGGAGAATTATTTTCTAATTTATCGAACTCTCGAGTTATATTTAATAAGATTATTTTTTGATTTCATCATCAGGCACGTCACAAAATCTTTTTTTTTTGCTCATTTTTACTTGTGTTGATGATAACTATCTGACATCTGACATCTGTCAACAAAAACAAAAAAGCTTCAGAGAAAATTGCCGGGAATAATCACAAGAGCATTATTCTCAGTATATTGACAGGATTGGCTAAAACGCAGACACGTGACATGCAATAAAGCATTTCATTGGTTTAAAGAAACGTAAAAAAATAATCAGTATAATAATTTTCAATTGGTGGAAAAGTATAAATCCTCAAAATCTATTAGACCATTTTTGACAGTTGACGTATGAGTTGAATTCTCATTAGAAACTGATGTGCCTCCACATAATTTTCCGATAATTTTTATTTTTTGCTTTTACCAAAATCACTCAAGCAACTGACATTAGGTAAAACCCTCTCCTTCGGAGTCGAGATTTGCCATGCAGTTTGCTTTCGTGATTGTTGCTAAGTAAAACAATTCGTGCAAACTAAAAATTTATCGATAAAATCAGAAGGTCTTGTGATATTAACCGCGATTAAATATTGTATAAAAATATGTTAAGTTTAGGCCGGCCGGACCTGTTCGTCTGCACACTTCCAACATAACAGCTATAGAACATAACACAGAGAGTTACAATTTGATAATATGTTCGGTCGGCCTCTTAATTGGCCCCCAAAGACTGCGACCATTATCTCAGTGGCGTACGGGTGGCTGGGGGTGCCAGTCCCACCCAGGAAACCCTCGCCGTGATTGTCTCTTGTTCAAAACAATACACCGTCGGAACAAACCGATCCCCGGGTGATATTGTTCTACAAACGCACAAACACGACTCGAATGACTCGGAAAATTCATCTGTCAGTTTGATTCAAATTGGGTTATAAATGGTCATTTGTATTGTATTAAAATTAGAACACAATGAGACAGGGAGAAAACAGAAACACAGGTTGCTGCAACTCTTACACATTCATTAATATCTGTAATTTCATTTACAGCGCCACCTCCGCCAAAACTCGTTTCACACCAATCGTTTAAAAATTTTGTTGTATCTGTTACACATGCTTCTTCATCTACACCAAACATAAATATAGACACTAATATACTATTTTGCAATACCTGTACTGTAAGGTAACCATTAATAACAAAATTGAAACACAGTAAGTGGAACTTTTATTGCACAAATGGTTTTCATGGTTACATCATTTACTTACCGTCCACGGTGGATGGTAAGTGAAACTTACCGTTCATGGTGAATGGTAAGTAAATATATATCATTCAAATTTTATTTTTAACCTCAATCTGACAGCTGTTAATTTTGATACCTGTTTTTCCTTTTCTTATATTTACGCAGGTATTGCAAAAAATATCTTACTAACCTTGAACTGTAAGTGATATTTTAGGTCTCGAATGTTTAGGAAATCTCGACCTAAAAACTATCACTTACAGTTCACGGTACGTAATATACTATTATAAGCACTCAATCGAGCAATTCTAGATACTTGCACGATTTGAACGAATGTACCCAGAGCACCCAAATTTTAAGGGAATTAATGATTTTATTTAGTAATAATGTAAACAGAAGCAGATGGCATCTGGCGAGGAATCCGCGGCAATAAATACGGGCGGTCCGCAGTCAAGCAAGAGGAAATATTTCAGAAGGAAAAAGTGCAAACATTTACTCCGTTCGGCTACTCGACCAAGAAGTATGTACACACATTATATGTCGTTGCGGTTGGCTTCAACCTCATATTTGCCGGATGGCACGAACAAATAAACATCAAAGTCTCTCCTCTTTTTATTTGAGAACAAAAGCTATCGACTTGATCCGATATCACAGCCATCTAATACGGCGTCATCCTCAGACCATTTTTGCCGAATCAAGATATTTCGCTCGTTGTTCCAAACGAGAAGAAACCGAGAGAGACGGAAGGCATCGTCGGAGCGGGGACAGGAAGGGGATAAAGAGATAATCGGCGACAGCTGAATAAGCACGGGGTGCTAATCCTTCTCAAATAACGAAAGCGGCCGCTTCGACCGGCTAAACACTTACAGCGCCCTCTGTGTTTCCTGCAAGGATTCGGCGGGTGTATTTCACCCTGGATTCACACATCATTTTGGGGCATTCAATTAGCTGAACCAACACCAGTAATTCTTGTTGTGAACTCTTTTAAGGATTATTGTAATAAATGTAAGGTTATGTCTTTCCCTACAACACGTATGGCTGTTATATTTAAAGAATTTCTAGGGTTAATGATTTAAGGATACTGTTTGATGATGATTGTACATGTGTTCATTATTTTAACCCCATACTAAATATATGTTATAGAAAGTTTTGTACTATTCTTTTGTAGAAGAAAGTAACCAAATATGGATTAGGATCTGAATATGAAATAGCGCCATTTTACATTGCACAAATTAAAGACGTTTATTAGTAATCATAATCAGTCATACATTTTCCCTTAAACTTAATAACAGTCTTATGTTTTAAAATTTAATTAACAGTATAATAAATGTATCTAAATAACAATAAGACAAAGGGCGTTTTCCATGTTAGGATCGTATTCAATATTTGGTTACTTTCCTCTACGCTCTAGACATATAGAAGAATATTATATGTAAGTATGAAACCATATTTACTGTCTATACACATCGATGCCATTGAATCTTTAAAAAAAATAATTCTACTAATTGTCTTGTTGAATTTGATGTTTTGTCTTTATACAATCATGTTTATATCTTTACAAATTAGTTAACAATCCTATTGGTAACACTACATCTTAAGTGCTTAAATAAATTAAATCTTCTCGTGTTTCGAACTATAAAGTTTCTTATTTTCCTACTATTAATCTAAGTCAAATTAAGAGATTAAGTCTCCAATTCGTCAACTATCTATTAAATATAACAATCCCCATTCCACTTTGAGTAACAATCTTGATATTATTTACTGTCAATCATCTTAAATTTAAAAGAATTATAACGCATTATTTATAACATATTTACCTGCTTTTTTGTATATAGATTGTCAACACTGTCATTTATAATTATATATTATAATTCCTCTGCAATTGTTGAGCGAATTATAAATAAATAAATCAAAATAAAATACCCAGAAACTGAATAATCTTACAAATACGATTTTAAATACAATTCAAAGGGAAGTAAAAAGGACAAAATTTTATGAAAGAAACGACTATTCAACTAAGGATATAGAATGGCGAAGAAATCTGTTAGAATATGGTGGATGAAATTATACGGAGAAATCTAGAAATTCAAACACACATTGACTACAAGCAGTCCGCTATATATGTGAAAAAAAATATCTTGAAAATAATTGCAAGTTTTAGAATAGGCAACTAAAATATATATATATATATATATATATATATATATATATATATATATATATATATATATATATATAATTATTAGACAAGAGAGGATGACAGACAATACAGAATATGTGGGAGAGACTCTGAGACAATAAATCACTTGAGAAGAGACTGTACAGAAGACCTAAGAATTTATAAATCTACACAACATACGACGAAAACCCAGACACTGATTGGATGAGGAAAGTGCATCAAAATAGATTAAATATTTGTACATAGTATTATTTTATTACAAATGAATGAAATTACTCCGTTATAAAGTAGAAATTTGAACACTACAAGGTAATAAATAAATATTTACTACTACTATTACTAGTAATACAACTGCTACTAATAATAGTAGTACAATTCCTGTTGCATCGTGGTTTCGATTATTGCGATCGAGAGGCAGTTGGAATTAGGGCGACAGGGCCAAACAATCCAATCAGTTTTCAATCTTTTTGATCTGATTCTCCCTCCACTTCTGCCTCTCAATCATCGGCGCCGGCGTCTTGCTTGTAAAACCTAATTATTTAGCTATTCCAAATTCAATTTTGTCGTCTGTGCGGCGTACCATTCAGATGTTTTTAAAACAAAAGTGCGTCGCCATCCAATTATCGCAGAGTGCGTGCAGGACAGACGAATGTCGCTCACAAACGAACAATTGTCTACGCCTTTACGCCCTCTGAATCTAGAATCACGATTTGCAATTAATTATTTCTTTCTCTCAACAAAGAAATGATTGTAAATCTAACCACTAACGAAATAATCCTCTCCTATTTGACTCGTTTCTCTGCTTCGGCTGCTGTCTGGCAAAGGAGTCCTCAATGTTTTGAAAAGGGAATTAACAAGCCGAGTTTACAGCTTTCTGAAATCTTGCTGAAAGCTGAAATCACATGAACTCTGCAAGTGCAGAATTTGCCGTATCTTTCCAAATTAGATACGAATAGACACTTGGGGTGTTTCTCTATGCTGAGGGCTTATTAAATTCGCGAACTATTCTAGAAAACTTTCTCAATCCCTGCTACATACTTTACTGAAAATAATAAACCCCATATATGTGTGAAGGATCAAAATTATTTACCGTGATTTTTCAACACGAAAACGCATTGGGGAAATTGGTTCGTGACATGATTAAAAAGTGATGATAATCATATAATTTTTTATATTACCTCAGAGAATTATTTTCAAATTTTTTTAGAACTTGAATGATATAATTACAAGCTGATTAGATTTTGATACACACTACACTACTTTCTTATACAAAAAAATTGTTTACTAGAAAATAAATTAAATACTGCTCCAAACTTAACTTGAAATTTATTACTTATATATAATTTAAACATGAATAAACTCATTGCTGTAGTACGCATCGCAATGTCTTATAATTATCGAAATATGGCGATTTGTAATATTTTTCAAAATACGGAAATTTCCCCAAATATAACTTAAAATTGTAAATTTTTTTTATTACATTTCTTTATAATATTCGCGCCAGGAAACCCATTGCAGCAGAGCGCATCGTCATATCTCTAATATTTTTTGAGATATGACGATTTTTTATATTTTCCGAAGAGCAACTTTGAGGGGCTGTAACTCGAAAACTATACAAGATATCGAAAAATATCTCCAGTTTTATGTTTTTCGTGCCATTTATAAAAAATTATTAAATTTTGAAAATTTTGAAAATTTTTGAATTTTTTTTCAAAACTTCAATTGGAGATATCTCGACAAATATGAAAGATACAGACTTGCAGTGTACATCAATCGATTCAGCTCGACGAAATACATAAACCCTGAAAATTTCAGAAAATTCGGATAACCGGTTGAAATGTTAGAGCAAAAAGCCTGAAAATGGCAAAATTCAGGCCAAACGTCAAGGGGTACCCCTTGACTTTCAGGACAAAAAACGCCATTTTCAGGCTTTTTGCTCTAACTTTCCATCCCGTAAAGCGATTTTTATGAAACTTTGCATACTTATGTATTTCGACGAGCTGAATCAATTGGTGAACACTGCAAATCTGTATCTTTTATATTTGTCGAGTTATCGCCGATCGAAATTTTGAATAAAAATACAAAAAAAATTCAAAATTTTAAAAATTTGCTTATTTGTTATATAAGGCATCAGAAACGCTAAACTGAAGAGAATTTTTAGATATCTCATGTAGTTTTTGAAGTACAGGCCCTTAAAGTTGAACTTCGAAAAATACCAAAAATCGACGTATCTCAAAAAATATTAGAGATCTGATGATGCGCTCTGCTGCAATGGGTTTCTTAGCGCTTATATTATAAAGAAATGTAATAAAAAAATATTGCAATTTTGAGTGAGGATATTCCGTGAGTTTCAAATTTTTCTATCGGTATGTGAATCTGTATTGAATGATTAATAATTACAGTTTTTGTTATTTGTTTGTTCCCATAGCAATTAAAATTAGTTTATTAAACATATAATTCAGTTTTGTCAAAAGAAACAAACAAAATCTTGTGTGGGCACCACACTACTTTCTTATACAAATAAAACCAACTGAACACGTACGACTTGTTCCTTGCGTATGACATTATACACGCAAAATGAGTAAGATAAATGACATTTAACTTACGGGCGTAGATAATAGTATATTATACAACGAGCATAGAATGGTACTCATGCTGCAAATCATACGAGTACGAAATGGACATTCCATGCGAGTTGTACACTATACTTTTTCTACAACCACGATATTATTTCCTAATTAATTTTATTTTAATAATAAATTTGTCCCGCTTTCCCCATTCAAAAATTTGACAATTCTAAATATTGAAATGAACTGACCTGTATTGAAATACTTACAAAACAAATTCACTTCGTACGATCCTTGCAATGTACCTTATTTCCCTAGCAACAACAAACATACAATGAGCAGATTTTTAAGTGGTCGTAGAAAAAAGTTATTTAATGAAGTATCTATTGAAGAATGCAACAAATGGTGGAGGAGCCAATGCGATGTAAAGCGTGAGTGTTTGAATACGGTTCGACAGTGCAAATGGGGTAAATTAAAAACGGGATCAAAAGGGTAAAGTAATATAATATTAACTACAAATTTTATTTGAAACTTTTTTTTAATTTTGTACGATTTAAAAGTACAATTGCCACATCAGTTTTTTTAGACAACAATCAAATAAAAATGTACTTCACTCAACAATATAAATCAAGGCGTCAGTGGAGCAACTCGGCAGTTAATTAAGCGTGTGACGTCACACATGATTCGCTGTCACGCGCTGTCTTTGTCGCTCTCGTGTGTAACATATGTCGTTCATCGCTTGAGTCGCATCACATCTCACAGCGCGAGATTAGATGTGGCAAGACGGCGCTAATTATGAGCGTCTGTGAGCGTCGCGACGGGCTGTAATCAGCGAGAGACGCCGTGACGCTGTGCACTGTGTAAGAACTCCGCGGAAATTAATTACCAACCGCCGTTACAACAAACCAAAAATTACTAAATTTCATGTCATAAACATTAGTGGCAGTATTGAAAGGAGTAATCTCCTGGATCATTTAATCTTAAGCGAAAATTTTGTCGTCGTTTCCTTATCTTCTAGTTATTGTTTCAACGCCTTACAAACCATGTTTGCAGATTAATATTTCTTAAATACGTCACCACAAGAAGTACATACATAACGAACGCTGTATCCCACTCAGTTGGATAGCACAAACCCAGAAACACAATTAAACAACAATCAATGTCAATGTTTTGATTTGACTTTAAAAGGTAAAATTACTAGTACGTTTACATATTAAGAACAAACTACTTTACTTTAGAGTTTAGATTATTGACTTATTCTTCACTTATTCGCTTTTTGACAGCCAGTAATTCGTGTACTTATGTTAAAATTTGTAGACAAGTTATCAGATACTTAATTTATTCATCCAACACCTCTCAATAAATGCTCTAGTACTACGGTGATTTTAAACCAGGAAAGTAACAGATTACCCACTAATGTCTATAATTTTCGGTCACTAGTGAGTATTTTTCTATTTATAACAATAATAATAATACACAGCACCTTGGTAATTAGTTCGATTGACATTTAACTTCAGAAATTTTAAAGCATATGTCACTGACAAATAATATTCCTTAAATAAATTTTGCATTTATTAAGAAATGTTGGACAAAACGTTATACTTCACACGTGGACAAAATGGAATTACCCACTCGATAAAATTATCACGCTCAGCCTTCGGCTTCGTGTGCTAAAATTTCTCTCGTGGATAATTCTTTACTTTGCCCACTTGTAAAGTAAATAACTATTATTTAATGTGTGACAAAGTAAAGTGGATATGCGTTTATACGAATCTTTCAAAGAGTATTATATGAGTCAAGTCTGATTTATTTTATATTTGAATTTCAGAAGAAAATTAGACACACCCCTTTTGCCTCATCCACATTCATATATACTCGTCTATTCTTCACACTCAGAATCATTTATTTATGCAGCAAACCATCAATCATACCCAACCACTTATTCCTCGGATGTCCACATAATCATTCACCCTAATCTCACCCGCATATATTAGTTTCACGAACCTTTCGAAATGGCCAAACCACGTCAACTGACTCCCACATTCCTAGCAACATTCTTGAATTTCTTGCGTCTCAAATGAATCGTCTTTATAAAAACTAAACAAACTAAAATGCAGATTGAATATCTGCAGCTGTGGATATTAAGTGATATTGAAGATTTGCGCAATGTTCTATTTTTTGCCTGCAGTGAAATAATCGCAAAAGTTTCGTTGAAATTGCCTGCGGATTTCTCAGATTCGTGTCTGACGAAAATTTAAATTCCATTTAATTGGATTTTTTATTTGTGCACCTGATGACAAATTGTGATAAAATGCCACGAAAAACTAGCAAACCGAAACAAAGAAAGATTGAGAAGAAGTTTTATTATTTTTACAATAAATCTCCGCGCGAGAGAAAAGTACTTGGTTGTATATTTCTCGATTCAATTCAGTTTGAGATGAAACACGTTGAAAAGCAATCTTACCTGCTTTTCAGGGCTCGCTAGTCGATATATCTCATTCGGTACAAGAAAAGATTCATTCGCGACTGAAATGAATGAATAATAACCCCGGGGTCAATCATCGACACGAAGTCCTGTCCTTTTCGCTCTGCCGCGCGCTCTTACAAAAAGGAAAGAGACCGGCGAGGCAATGTGCCCGTGACAAGATTAAGTAGCTGGACACTGCAGAGTACGGCCCTGGCAAGCGTTTTATTTCAGGTACTGTCTACTTTCAAACGACTGATAAGTTCAAGTAGTTAACGACAAGTTCCTTTGCAAAACGAGAACAAGGCGGATGAAATATTACGCGGTACTTTTGTTATCACATAAAGAAATCACTTCCAAGACGTAAAAACTCTAACTGTTTTAAGCCGAAGAAACCAGGTAAAGGATCCATAAAAATCGCTACATATTTATTTCTGCAACTTTTCGCGGAAAATAAGTCAATAAAACATTTTGATGTATTACTAGTTTGAAACTTTGGAAATATTCCCGTTACCTACAAACATGCCTGCCGCAGTTTCAAAAGTCGAATTACCTGACATCAAAGCCAACGTGGATCAGGATCGAAACAACCTATTCACCACTGAAATATTGTAATACTGGAACGTTCACTAATATTGAAAATGCGAACCGAGACAGACAAGCAATGTGTGGGCAACCTTCCTTTGTGGCAAAGTTGATAATAAATTAACATTCAATGATTTTGAAATAAAATTTGTAAAACAAAAATTAAATAAAAAAATGAAATTAAAATAAGATTACATATTTCAAAGAAACATTAATATTTTTAATTTGGAAAATAAAGTTTTAGGTAGGCCGTTGAACAAAACAAGTTATTGTTTTTTTTATTAATACTCCTGTCAACAATGGCTTTACATCAACAACAATTGTTGACAAATTGATGACAGCAGTAACAACAATGAAAACAATAATTTGTTTTGTTCAAAGGCCTACCGGAAGTTATATTTTCCATATTAAAAATGTCAATGTTTCTTTGAACTTTGTGACCTTTAATTTTAGGTACAGGAACATTTAAATCGTTGAAAAAGAAATACTTCGGGCTATCCATTTTAATAAAAAAAGTACCATTATCCACTTAAGAAAATATAACTTTAATTCCTCTCTCCCGCAACATCCAGCTAATAATTTTATTTTATCAACTGTATAATTATATTCCCCTCTTTTCTATAAAAGCCTGTGTATTAATTTTTTCTCTAAAGTTATTAGTTAGTTTGCAAAACTAATTGGTTACTTTAAAAATATCATCCTATACATGTGAATTTAATGTAATAATCAAATAATTTTTACAAAGCAACTGCTCAACAAACACATAGCAACAATTCTAAAAATAAGTGGTAGACAAAGTAATAATGCGTGTTCCAGTATTACTATATATTTCAGTGCTATTCTCGGAATAACTACACAGATGCGAAATTATTTGCCGATAGTAAATTTCTCAGGAGCACTTAATTTTTTCTCTTTTAATTTATCATCCTCTTGGAAACTTAACTTTTGAGTCAATGTGGGAAAAAATCCGGGATGACTTGCCCGGACCATTGTCTGTCACCAACTCCGGGTTTTGATGACGGAAAATATCAAAAACATGTTTACGTTTAGTAAGACAGACTATAACTTTACTCGCCGCAGGGCCCCACTAGGAGGAGACAAAAATCTCATCCACCATTCCCTACAATAATCTAGTTTATAATTCATTATTTAATATTGACATATTGTTATTGAATGTTGACATAAGAGTCTGTAAAGTATAATTTCAGCTAGTATTTTGGCTAACTTCGTGTAGCAATCTCGTGTACTTTAGTATCTATGAGTATTTCTGAAAAACAAGTTTTAGATGCTTTCGTAAAAGACTACGAGTATACGTTCCAGTATTACTGTATTTCAGTGACTGTGTTTATGTGTACCTAAATTTCGATGTTCATTTTCCAATAAGTTTTTTAGTTTCTCATTAAATTTACTAATGAATATTCTATACCACAAAAGCTAGCAGCAATAACAAAAAATATCAATTTTATCACAAAAGCAAATTTAATGATTTCCAATTTTAATCCCGGATGAAATGTTTTGTTTATAAATGAACTACTTATTAAAATTCCATCTAACCAAAGTGTAAAATTAATAAACAACAACAGACCCAATAAATCTCATTGAAATATATACCTGAGCATCCTCATCTTCATGAAAACTAAATTAAAGTTTGAATGAAACCGTTAACAAAAGAATAATTCCTGCTCCGGTCCTGCAAGTGAAAGCCGCGCCAACAGCGCCACGGGCAAGCAGCGTCTGTGGCTGGAAACACATCACTAAAGTCTAAGTCTAGTCATCTTTTCCACTCCAGATAGCACTTATATAAAGGTACGTTCGTATAACGTGGATCACATAACGAAAATGATAAATTATGATCTAGATTGTTCGTCTCTGGTGCGGTGTCGACCCCCACCCTGGATAAATCCCGCGTGTACTGCCCCCAGCGAGGCCAGTGGCGGACGAACTGCCCTTATTTTTACCATAAAGTTTACCCACATATTTTCAGGTAGCAAATAATAGTTTATTATTATATGAGGGATTATGATAGTCATTATTTACGAAGATGAAGTTTACATTACAAGCCGAAGACGAGTGATGCAAATCATCCGATAGAATAATGACCATAATCCCGAATATAATACTATACTTTTTCTACATCAGTGAATTCGGAAATCACTTTTGAAAATGATCGAAATTCATTGAAAACACACGTTAAAATACGTCAACATAAAAATACACAATGACAACTGACTACATGTCAACTGTCAGAAGGCGGTTGCTTGGAGATCCACGTCACGTCTTTAAAATAACAGTGAAATATGGATATAGGAGTTAAAAAAAACATTAAACAATGGGGTCATACACCTTTTTCGTTTTTTTTTTTTTTCTGTAAGTTTGAGTAAAATTATAAATATAGATACTAATTTTAATATTAAAAGGCATTTAGTTATTAAGACACGATTTTTTTTGAAATTGGCATCCCATTTCAAAATTTCGCTTCTTGACGTCATCTTGTAATTCTATGAAACACGTTCTTGCGGAAAGCGAGGAACTACACCAACTGTCAAATTGACTGTTATCTGTCATTGTTATTTACTGAGAGGTTTTTACAAATATAGTTTGTTCACATTACCTGGGCAAAATAATATAACAGATGTAATAAACATAAGTTTAATTTGAAAATCGTTGTTAACTGCAACTTATGATTTGAGATGACAGGTGTTATAATGAGACTACAGACATTACCGACAAGCGGCAAAATATAGTACATCAGCATTTTATTTTAACACGTCCTAAACTCTTTGTCTAAAAACCTTATAATTAACGAATACCTAATTTAATTTATCGGAGTGTTCATTTTAATAATAATAAGTAATTATTACAACCTTGAAAAGCAAATTATTGTTTGTTATTAACCCCTTTTTTGCCTTGCCATGCTGTATATTATATTACAAGATGACGTCACGATTTTGCAACCGTGAAACTTCATAAAGAAATTATGAATGAAAAGTTAAAAAATTATAAGAAATATGGAATAATATGTGACTGAAATGATCTAAATTTTTATAATTTGTAAAAAAACACAACTTTTTTTTTTTAAGTGTATGACCTTTCTAGTATTCTAGTATGATTTTGACTGCTCCATGACAAACTGGTTGCGAATGAAGAACGGCGATGAGGCCCTGGTCCTTGTAGGACTGTCGTGCTACAGAAGAAAGAAGAAGAAGAAATTCCTCCCCCTTCCGGCGGCACTGGACGCCAAGAGCCGCTCCCCGCAAAGAACCTTATTGCTTTATTCAGATTTCTCCACAGAAAAGACTGATGTCGCGTTTGCTCAAAGCGACTTACTTTTTGTTCGATTATAAAGTTATACGTCACGAGGGTCCATCCTCCCGTGGGAGTGGGACAAGGACAGCGTTATCCTCGCAACAAGGATGTGTCGCGTTCGGAGCGCTGTCGGCGGACAGATAAAGAACCAATTATTGCAAAAATTTATTGATGGCAATACGTTTACCGCCAGAGATAATGTAATAGCTGCGGAGATTTATTGACTTGGGAATAGAAATCTTGCCAAATCTTCTAAATTAAATCAATATATTGTGGGGTCTGTTTTGATTTATAAATTAGTTGTATGTTGCAGTTTCTTTGGAAAATAAAAGAAGAAAACTCCGTGGTATTGCATGAAGTTAATAAACTTATTTGTGACATAAAACTTGATGTTTTGATGGCATCAATCTTGCGGAGGAATAAGCACCGCTTTGTTATTTCTACATCTTTTTGCAACATTACAAAGTTATCTCATTGTTGTATTTCTTCTACACCAAATAATATGAAGCTATATTTTAAATTACAAAGTATTATTAATAAGTTTAAATAATTATAATACACATACAACGATACAAGTAAAACATAGAACATCCGGTCAAGAAGAAACAACATATATTATTACTGTTAAAAGCTTTTGAAAATTATAGTAGATTTTTTATTATTAACCCTGGACAGTTACACTTCTTTCACAGTTACACAAACGTCACGCTGAAGTCTGGGAAACTCCAAGAAAAGGAAAACTACTTTTCCATAACTGGATATAATATTTCTAAGAATTTTACCTATGAAATATTTGTTCATGTTTATAGAGACATTCAACAGTTAATAAACTGTCTGAACCATATATTACATTTAAAACACAGCATTTAGCCAAAACTTAACTTGTACCTTCCGCCACACCCTGTAATGGAGATGCTATGCTATCATACTAAATATTCGGTAGTGAGTTTTTCGTGAATGAGTACGTTTTAAGGTTCCCAGAATACGATTTGAATAGTGTGTGGATCTCTGGAGTTACGGTTTCTCAAAAACTACTAAACTGAAAATTTTGATAATTTGTATATATCAATTGTATCCATTTGGGAAGAGCTGATTAGTTTTTGGTGATAATCTAATAACCGGAAGAGGTAGTTTACTTTTGCAATATTTCAGTAAATTATGGTACAATGACATTTTTTGTTATTATTGTTTAAAATATTATTATCTACAATTGTTGTTTGAAACATTTTCTCTTTCTTTCATCATTTACGAATTACAACATGTTAAAGAAAAATTATAATTTGTCATTTTGGTTTAAATATGCTAACCTGTGCGTTTTGAAAAAAGAAACAAAACAATGATTTAAAAATGTAATTTTTTGACGTGTATCATAAGTGAGAACTAATTTTTTATTAAGGGATGAGAATTTCTTGACAGTAGTGAAAAGAAATCTATGGTGCCCACAACAGATTTTTTATTGTAGACTATGACAACAAACACAGGGATTTTATATATTGAATAAATGTTTTAAGATTATAGAAATTGATTTACAATAAGGTAGCATCGAAGTTATGCGAATGCTCTGCATGTGAAAAATTAGATGAAAATAATGAGGTTTCTTAGACCAAAGTGTGACTTTTCAGGGTTAAAATTCAACGTTTCGAATTATTACTACACATAATTCTTGGCCAGGAAAATAACAACATAAACAAGTACAAAGAAACGGTAATGAAAGGAAATTATAGAAATCTATAAGCAGAATCAGGATGAAGACTGCGTATTGAACAATACATAGTTTCTTTTGTTTTTAAAAGTATAATTTGTTGTTACTTAGTTACTGCACTTGTACATGTTATTCACTTGTTTTCCTGACGGAATTACGTACAGTATGAAGCGTGAAATGAAAAAAAATTCATTTTGTTTTGTTGGGAATCGGGAGAAATTTGCGCAGCGCTTCCACCAAATTTCGGTCATAAGTTTGGGGAACTATTCTTTTAATTATTTTCCAATTAATTTGGATTAAACGCTGTAAAAATCTAATTAAAAGTTTTGGTCATTACGAATACTTTATTAATGAAGTAAAAGGAAGCAATTTTAATCCCCTCTTTGAAAATTAGCAAAATTATTTATTTCGCCAAGGAACGGAGCAGCTAATATGACTCCTCAGGATTGTTAGTAATGTGCGAAACGTGTGTCGCCTATTGTTTTTCTGGGTCGCGGTTCAATTTAGTGGAAAGTCATAGCCGGGTAGAAGGGAAACTATTAAAATTCGACTTGCATTTACATTTATTTGAAATACACCCGGGGCGTGGGATTTATTTCGGCGGCTGCACGAGAAATGTATTGTACTATTAAATCATCTTTTAGTCGAAAACTTTGCGCATTCGCTCGGCCAGCGCGGAGGGAAACAGAAAGAGACGAAGCGGTCTTTTTCTTCATTTCTCTTCCGAACAACTTAAATATGAACGATTAAAATATGCAGCGCTAACTAACGACAGCGCAGAGATATTCCACCTTCACTTACTTCAATTAAATTTTTTATGCGACTATTAAAACTAGAGTAATTAACCGTTTGATTAAATTATGCTTTCGCAATTGTTACAGAAGAACAATTACTCTTTGAAAGAGTTTTTAACAATGTAACTTCTAACGGGTATTTTTCTTAAGATGTAGAACTTTAAAATGAAATAAAACACAATTAAAATCGTGCCATGGTATTGACTTTTTTTGGAAAAATAATTTTATGCCAGTTGCGTTTGAATATGTTTTCGGAAAGATGGACGCCGTGGTTGGCTCGAATTAAGTCTAATTTTCGATCACTTTTCGAGGCAACTAGGACCGTATATCTGCAATAAAGTGGCGAATGCTGGCTTCCATGTCATCTAGCGACTTCAAATATCCCCGCAGAAAATGATCCAAATGTGTTAAATCACAAGATTTTGGAGCCCAATGCACAGGTTCACTGCGCGATATTGTATGCATTCCTCAATAAATTGAAGCGCGCACTGTGTGACATGTTGCTTCGTCTTGTTGAAACCACCGCACTTTAATGTCAATCAATTGGGCAACGAAAAAGTCGGTAATCATAGCTCTATAGCGGTCTCCATTGACTGCAACGTTCTAGCCGGTATCATTTTTGAAGAAATATGGACCAATGATTCCAAAAGCCCGTGAAGCACACCAAACAGTGACTTCTTGTTTGTTTCTTGTATTTTCTTCACCCCAAACACAGAAATTTTGCTTGTTGATGTAGCTATGTATTCAACAAACAAATTAGCCTCATCGCTGAATAAAATTTTCAAAATAAATTTGCACAAATTGGAAGCGTAGTTCTGGCCAATGTGCCTCTTGGTTCTGGTGTAAGTCTATTTATTGAGAAATGGCAAACCAAACTAAGCCCAAAACAACTGTCAGCTGTCAAATTGGTTCATTCATTCATTCATTTAACGACGCTATAGCCCACTGTGGGTTTTCGTCTTTTCAGTAATTTTCTTCCATTCGGTCCTGTTTCTACTCAAATTCTTCCAGCCTTTAATTTCCATTGTTTTTAGGTCGCACTCTACTTCATTAATCCATCTTTTCCTCGGTCTTCCTCTGTTTCTTCTGTCAAATTGGTTGACGCAGACAAAAATGTTACCTATTAAAAAAACAAACACTGCGCCTCCACCATTTTTCTAATACTTCTTCCTATGCTTCTGGGTGTACTGCATAACATATTGTTTAGCTATTTAGTTTCCTAAGTAGTTGATGGTATTTGAGGAGAACCAGCGCAACGTAGTGGCACAAAGTGCACCAATTACGCAATTACAAAACAACCGAGTGATCATCGGTGCGCTAACCAGTTACCGGTTATTAAGCAGTGGTAATAACTGCGGTTATCATCCAGTAACCAGTAACCAGTTTGCGATCGCACGCTCATTACCGATATTGTGAGCAGTGGTTGGTAACAATGCCGGAGGAGGTGCGGTATTGTCCAGGCGCTACCCGGTATATCGATGGTTTATTACCGTTAAATTGACTGTTCACAGCGCCTCTGTCGGTTATAAATTGAAGCATTTGATCTTGTGCTGTGGAATAATTGCTTTTGCGACGCCCTGCCCCTGGGAAACGCTCACGAAAAGTTTCGTTTAATTTCAATACACCGTCTTGCATTGATTTTACTTTTGCGCTGGCCCTGCAGATCGTGGGTTCAAATTCCACTGAAAAGCATGGTCGTTTGTGTTATTTACATAAATTCATAATCATCCACTACTGAGGTAGTGTAGTTTTCGCTGGGACAGTCCCGATTTTCCACAAAATGTCCCACGTCCCGATCGGGACAGTATATGTCCCAATTTTTGAAATTTTACTAATAATCTAAATATATATAATAGGCCAGCGTGTCTGTCTGGATGGGTGCGATAATACACTCCGCCATGCAAATTTCTATTGAACGCTTGATCCGAAAACTTAACAGTTTATATTTATCCGATTGCAGCTAATATTTTGCGTTGAAAACACCCAAAAAGTATTTTATTTCAATTCGGCACTAAACTGCTCAAAAATCGTCATTAAAACCTCAGAAATCGTTAACAAAGTAACCCATGATACGACGATTTTGACCAAAGCAGTCTTAGCAATCGTATAATAATTATTGTACAAGTAGGATAAGTTTGACAGATATATGAAGTATTGTAATAAATTTATACGTAAAATGAAACAATATGTGCAAGAAGAATTAACTAATTAATTCCGATGAAGAAATTGAGGACAAAAATTTTGAGTGCTATTTACGATAACTGCAATGTTTGAAGTTGGCAACACTGAGTGTCAGTTCCAATTGATAACTGACAGATGTATAAACTTAACTATATAATATTTTTTTACAGTTTTTCCTAATTTTAAATTTCATATACAATTTAATATGTACCGCGGTACTGAATTTACTTTTTATTACTCACATGGTTTATTTTCCATATTCGTGATAAAAAGTTATACTTCAGTGCCTTGATACATAAATCACTATTATTGCTTCATTTAATTAATCCGGATTATTGAGGCTCTAGTGTATTACTTTTATATTTTATAATAATGTCAAGTAAATAACGAATTTTTGGGAAAAGTTTGTTCAGCAAAGAAGTACTCGTATTTGAAATAAAATAACTGGACGGTATACCCCATAGTAGTTAGTCCGCTCCCATCTACGTAAAAAAAATATCAAATAAATAAATGTAATATTACGCTCTATAAACTTCAAGAAAGGTAAACAAAACTCCTGAAGGATCCGAGCCAAAAAATAAACCTGAATATTACAAAAAAATGAAAACTTATTTTCATATAAACTATGTTTAACTTCCTGCCTATAATAAAAAAGAAATAAAGAGAGGAAAAAAACAAAAGAAAGAAAAAATCCGTTTTTATTCGTGTTATAAAGCGAGCACTCGGGCCGGGGTAGCGACGGAGCATCGGGGCGTCGTGTGCGAGTGAATTAAAGCACGGCGTACGCATAAAGCACGTTTTAAACTTGACGCGCGCCGAGACGACACGAATGAGTGTCGCGAGACGAGCTCCGCGAATGAAGTGAGTCGTTTTTATGAATGTGCACAGCAGGCCAGCCTCATTCCTCCTGGCATCTAGTGGGCCATGTGTATGTAAAAACAACGCTCGAGTGTCTCTTCGCACCTTCTATAAAACGAGGAACGAACACCCCCACTGGAGAAAAACTCCGCCAGATAGATATCAAGAGCTTTTTCAACGGAGTTTTTAGCTTAAATCGGATTCATTACTTTCTTAACAACGCTTTTTATTCTCAAGTAAATCTCGCTGAATTTCAAGCTCGCTCAGCGCACGAAATTATACTAGATTAATGTTAATATCTGCATCATGTTTCTTTTAAAGAATAAATGAATTTTAAATTATTTTTTACGTGAAATGAAACAGAAATGAATATTTTCAAAGCTCCATTCAATCGGGATTCAAATCCTTTTGCTCTACAAGTATGTATGCTGTCAAAATATCCCAATTAGCTGATACAGACTGACCACTTGTTCATCTTAAATGTAGTTCTAGTCTCTAACCATTCTGATACTAATAACCATTGAAATTCTGAATTCACCAGGACGAATTAACCCTAATCCTTCGATGACTGTGGTACCATAGATACATACATACATACATAAAGTCACGCTATATCCCACTCAGTGAGGTACAAAAACACAATCAACCATCAATCAATCATTCTCAATCTAGCACACCACTTTCGCCTCGTCCACAAATATTCCATAAGTAAAATCCCTAGAAAAATTACATCCAGTTACGGGAAAGTAGGTATTTCTTTTCTTGGGTTTCTCAGATTCCAGTGTGATGGTTGTGTAACCGTGAAAGCAGGGTTATAATAAAGAACGAACCATGAAACACAATCAAACTCCTCAAACATTCTATCACTTTTGCTTCATCTACATTCATTCGTTCATGTAACAAACCATCAATCATACCTAACCACTTATTCCTCGAACGCCCACACAATAATTCACCCTCAATCTCACCCGCATATATTAGTTTCACCAACCTTTCAAAATACCTAATCCACCTGTCACTTTCTTAACAACATTCTTCTCAATGCGACACCAATGTATTCCGAACACGATCACTCTCCTCTCAAATACCTTATTTCCACTGCTTCTTCATTCACCCAACATTCAATGTAGACACTTACACACCATTATAAACATTCAATCGAGCATCTCTAGATACATTCACATTTCGAGTAAATGTACGCAGAGTACCCAATAAATAACGATGATTATTTATGTTAATATTGCACGTATTATAAAATAAAGTATTTGTATCATCAAAAGTGCGTATAAAAAACAGTTGCCTGTCGGATGAAAGCAGAAAGCATGGGCAAGTAGGAGCTGAATATAAAATGAAAACATTTGCAAAATATGTGTGTTTATAACACACCTCCTGAAAGCTGAAAGCACTGTAACGTTAGCAAAATAAAAAACAACAACTGCGAACAATAAGAAGATATTCTCGTTTTTATGTTTCACTCTTCCCGTCATTCTGGAAACGTATGTGTAATTAACATATAAACATCTTATATAACAACATATGGCTGAATGTCGCTTCAAATAAAACGTATGTTTTACGGTTAATTTTTTTTCTAAAATGCAGCAATAAAGGGTAAAAATTGCAGTGACGAGTAAAAAACTAAATTACGAGTGCTATCTCCGTAACTGGCAATAAAAATATCTGCTGTGCGCGTGAACAGAATACCAATGTGATATGCGACTGTAGCGCTCAGCACACAACGCCAGGACGTGCAACTACACATTCATATGGACCCTGCATTAGGGGCTTAGTTTTCTATTGTTTTCGATAGAAATTTTATTATTATTTGATCACGTTTTAAATAAATAAACGATTGTTCTTTTTCCAACGCGCAAACCTTTCCAATTTTATTTTAAATCCAATTTGAAATAAATCATTTACGACTACTCCATATTATACACTCAATTCCAGGCGTGGAAACCTGCAACTGCGGATTTCAGCAGGGTATAATTTCAAATAAAATTATTTTCAGTAATAATGTAACAAGAGAGTGAGAATAAATTGAAAATAATTTGACAGATCTTTCGAAAACTTGTTGCCAGGCAATAGCCACGAAAGTCCGTAGGGCTTGAGTGGCTATTGCCAAATGGCAACAAGTTTGAGAAAGATACTGGAGAATTATTTTTTAATTTATCGAAGTTTCGAGTTATATTTAATTAGATTATTTTTTGATTTCATCATCAGGCACGTCACTAAATCTATCTTTTTTGCTAATTTTTACTTGTGTTAATGATAACTATCTGACATCTGAGATCTGTCAACAAAAACAAAAAAGCTACAGAGAATATTGCCGGGAATAATCACAAGAGTATAATAATGAAAGGATTGTTTAAAACGCAGACACGTGACATACAATAAAGCATTTCATTGGTTTAAAGAAACGTCAAAAAATAATCAGCACAATAATTTGGGTAGTATGTTTTCGAGGGATGGACGTATTGACCGTGAGATTGTAAGACGGGAGTCTACAGGATGCAAGGTATTGGGAGTTCTGGGTATAATTGCTCGAAATGTGAATGTATCTACAGATGTTCGATTAAGTATTTATAATGGTGTCCTAGTGCTTACACTGATGTATGATTCTGAATGTTGGCTGTGGTTAAAGAAACATGAACGACATGTAAATGCTGTGGAAATGAGGTATTTGAGAGGAGAGTGATCGTGTCTGCAATACATTGGTGTATGATGAGTGTTAGATTAAGAAGAATATTGTTAAGAAAGTGAGAATGCAGTGCGATTACCAGCCGTGAATTCATGTTCCCAAAAGTATTAGAAAATCAGGAACCACAGGAGTAAATTTAAAATGGGAACTCTCGGTGGGATTCAAACCAAGTATCTCATAATACATAATCCGATGCGTTACCACGGAGCTATTTACTCCATTATGATGTATTTGTACATGAGAAATGGGGTAACCAACCGTCATATCGTACTACCTACTAGTTAGTTTATCAACTGTGAGTTCCACCAGTTTTGTGATGGTTTCAATCCCGAATAGAAATGAAGTTAGTGGCCAAATTCTACGTGATCTAGTAAAACTAACAGTGGCGGCGAAACGGGGGCATACGGGTGTATCCATAGTAGAAACCCCATGCACGTGAATACGTACTTAACGAAAATTCAAAGCGCGGAAAATACTAGCATTTCAAAGAGATCAGACCAAGTGGTACAGAATTACAACTCGGCTCCGGTTCTTCTATCTCCGTCTGTGTACGCGGCCGGCGTCCTAACGAGGCCCAGTGACGTGCGGGGCGGGGGCACACGTGCTGCTGCTGCCCCTCTGCGGATACATGGAATTAACTGGCGCATTTAATTAACAACCCGAGTCTCTTTGCAGATTAGAATAAGCTAATTGTGTGCATGGTCAGTGATAAGTGGACAGGAATTAATATAAATATCCTGGTATGTCCTTTTGACAATTACTACATTCAATGGGACACTAAGCGTTCGTCTAAAATCCTACAGATCTTTTTGAAATCAGAGTAAATACGTTGATTCATTTCATTATAAATTAATTAGATATAATACATTTCAAACTGTCGAATAACACTATTATAATAATAGGTATTTACTTTATTAAGTGGGCAAAGTAGTTGAGTGTGATAATTTTAACGAGTGGGTAATGGGGTCTTTCACCATTTTTTTTTTATTTTTTTCTTTATGAAACTTTATCTATATTGAAGACTATCTACACTTTTAAAAAGTCTTAATTGTTATTCATTAAGCCACAATGATTTTTTTTAATGTTGTGACGTCATAGTATAGGTGTTGCTGGATCTAAAACAGTAGAGATTTAAATAAATGTTCTATTTTATTGTAACAATAATAATAAAATAAGTAAAAAAATATATGACTACAATTATTAACAATCTGTAATGTTTTAGATCCAGCAACACCTCTACTATGACGTCACAACATTTTTTAAAAAATCATTGTGGCTTAATGAATAATAATTAAGACTTTTTAAAAGTGTAGATAGTCTTCAATATAGATAAAGTTTCATAAAAAAAATTTAAAGAAAATGGTGAAAGACCCCATTCCACTTTGTCCACGTGTGAAGTATAACGTTTTATCCAAAACCTCTTAATAAATGAAAAAAATATTAAAGAAATATTATTTGACAGTGACATAAGCTTTAAATTTCCTAAATTAAAATGTCAATCGAATTAGAGATTAAGCTGTTGTGTGTTATAAATAAAAAAATATTCACTAGTGAGTAATCTGCTACTTTCCTTGTTTAAAATCGCCATAGTTATAGAGCACTTATTTAGAGATGTTGGATAAATAAATATATAAATAAATAAATATATCATCACGCCTTTTGCCCATTTTGGGTGTGGCACTCTGCTTACGCAGATCTCGGTAAGTGATATATTTGTACGTATGAAGTGCGGTTACCAGCCGTCAAGTCATAGCCCCCAAAGAAGTTAGTGGAGGAGGAACCACAGGGGTAAATTTAAATTGGTAACTGTCGCCAGTGGAATTCGAACTGAGGATCTCACGATCCACAGTCCGACACGTTACCTCGGAGCTATTTACCCCATATATCATTATAAATCATCATACCATTTACCCATTTCTAGGTGTTACACTCTATTCAATGCGTTACCATGGAGTTACCCCGTATTATTACAATTATTAATTTAATAACAATATTAATAATTAAAAATAGGTTTAAAGTACACATATGTTTAAAATATTATTTCGCATTAATAAATCGACGAAGTCACGCATAAATTTCACAAAATTTAAAGCAAAACTAACATCTGTGTCCTGGTTGCTCGTAACGTATGCGGGTCGGTAAATATTAGACACGCATAATAAATATACTATTAATTAAATTTATACATTATTAATTAAATCTTCCTAATAGAAACGAAACATATTATTATAACATATTGAGACATATCGTTTCAGTTTTAGCTCAGATGCTACTAACTTTTCTGGATAGCAGTTTATATATTACAGTTCCAGAAAAACATAGGTTGTCAAATACTTTAATTTAATTTACGTAACAAGACCTGAAAGTTATACTTTACTGGGTGAGCAAGCATATTCCAGAGCTTTGGAAGCTTGCGAGCCCAGTGCAAAAACTTTCAGGTCATGTTGGGTACAATATATTTTTTCGCGATCCTGAAAAAAAGAAATAATAATTATTACACCTTATTGCAATATTTGACAAAAGAATGAAAACTGATCACTATGGAAACATTTCTTTCCAATCCCTTATAGTCAATTTTTTCGAGCTAGCTTGGAAAAGAAGGAATTTCTGGTCTAAAAAGCGATCAGAAACAGCTCATTTTCTGGGAGATTGCGATAACAGATATTTATTAATGAATTACAAATCTGCTTATAGTTTAGGAAGTCCTAGTTTAAATCCTACCACTATTTCGAGGATAATTATAAAATATAAAATGGATGAATGTTTAGATTATAATTGCAGCCACATTAACAACCTGTATTATATTTCGTCTACAACATTTACTTTTCTCTCATAAATATGTACAGGCTTATACAGCAAGGAAGGGGGCAAAATTGTACGGTTGGTAAAATAAAATTATTAAGGAATTAAAGTTATATTTTCTTAAATAAAAAGGGATACTTTTTCATTGAAATGAGAAAATGGAAAAAAATACTACTTCAACTTTGTATTACATCACAACTGCTATCTTACAAACAAGAAAACAAAACAATAAATGTCAAATCAGACAGATATTTGAGGGCTTTTACCATAAAAGCAACCGTTATTGTAAATTATGAAAATAATTATCTTATTTGTTTTATAATATTCTTTGAAGTTTTCAGAATTAAAAAATTGGTGGATGAGCCCATTAAGCTTGTTCCATAATACAAATAAATTAATTTTAAAATGAAGAACAAAACAAAAACAATCCGGGATTTAGTAATAAAATAGGAGCTCTGTGAAAGAAAAAAATTCAATCAACAAATTGCAGAAGAGAAAAGTAAATAAATAAATAAATGAAAAGGCTTTAAACAAATTACATTAAAGGGATTAACGGGAAATATAAATATTTGAAATGAATTCAGCATGAATAATGTGCAGAGCCCTACAAAATTGAAATTTAAAAACTCGTTTAGTTTTCTGTTGTATGTAAATAACGTTTTATACTTTTATGCGGAAAACGTTTTTATTTTTAGAGCGGGTTGAAAAAGAGTTATAACTAAATTATAACCTGACAATATCCCTGCGGTAAATATTGCCGTAAATAATAACCGATTCAGAGCTTGCGTATCGGTAACCGGAAGGCCTGCTAACTAAAACGGTACCGGAAGTACGAGGGTATATTACGAACGCCTTTATTAACCGTTCAGTAAGCAGGTCTCGTTCCAACAACGAAAGCGAAATAAAAAATTATAACGAAGTTGCTGAAAAGTTTGGAAATTAACCGGCCCGTTTTGTTTCAGTTCTGCAACTTGGGAAATTCACAATTTCAAAATTTAATGCCGCTTTAGGGATAATTCCACGTATTAAAAAAAGTTACTGCTAATATAATTGATTACATGAAATTTTATACTCACATAAGGAATTATTCATGAAGAAAGCCTGGCTTACTAAGATTATTTCGGCAAATTTTAATGCAGGAATCACCTTAATAAACCGTTGTAGGTACCACTATTTATATTTTATTTTATTATTTATTTTATATTTTAATATTTGTATTTATGTATGGTATAGACTGCGTATGTTACAGATTTGAATTTCGTGCGAAATGTTTTGTTATGTCAGAGATATGCTGTTTGAAGCGGTGTTGAAAAATTCAAAAATCATCTTAAATATATTGCCATCAAAATGTAACAAGTTTTTAAAATATTATAATGAAACTGTGGCTCCTAGTTAAATAAAGTATGAGGATTCCAAATTTTAAATCCGTTTTGAATTATTTTGATTGGTTGTAAAGATACAGGTTCCGAAAGTTGAACAATTTTGGTATTTTTTATAATTATTTTCTATCAACTTTGACTGCTCATAACATTTTTATTTCGCGACTTATTATAATAAAACTATACTTTTTACACAAATAAAGTATGCGGAATACGCTCATTAAAACAGATTTGAAATATCTCTTTTCGTTTCCGAGATATAGTGAATTATATTTGTTAAGACTACTTTTTGCCTCAATTTCGGATTCACAAAATCGCCAATTTTTCAAAAACAAAGCCTCAGACAACGCTAAAACCAATTTTTTTGGAAGTTTCAGGTCAATAATAGGAGGATAGGGTATATAAATCAAAATTCTAAGAGATGAAATTTTTTGGAAAAAATTCAATACTAACCACTTGACTTTTTACGCATTTTAGGCCATTTTCAGACTTTTTGCTCTAGCGACTCAACTCGTAAAGCGATTTTAACGAAACTTTGCATACTTGCATAGCTTTTTCCGTAGAATCGACTGGTGAGGTCGCCAGTATTGTACCATTTTTATTTTTAAAGTTATGCATGATTTTCTGAGAAAAAAATCGAAATTTTAAATTGTCATATCTCGAGAACTAAATGAGATAGGGGGGTGCGGTTTCAAGTTTTGTGGGTTTCACAAAGGGAAGATATTATATAAAGAGTTTCATAAGTTTATGAAGAAAAAAATTTTTTAGTCCAAAAATGAACTTTCAAATTTTAAAAATCTTGGTACAGCTTCAGTTTATAATCAGAAAATTTAAACAAATATAACTTATAATATAGTTTAAAGTGCTGTTAATCTACTGGTATAATCAGAACTAAATTTTTTGAACTATTTTTCGAGATATAGTGTCTGAAACTTGAAAAAAACTCTAATTTTCACGATTCTTTACATATTTTCTTAATCGGCTTGACAAAATTTTATCTGACAATTCAAATACGCTAAATATATCTATACTTATTAAATAAAGTCCGTAGAATACAAATTTTATATCGGCAAATACGTAATTCATTTAGTTTTTTATTTATAAGTATCCAAACATTACCAATTTTCATACACTTTAATTTAAAAGTCTAGGATTCTTCTAGACCTTTTGGTTATGATATAACGTGTTTTAATTCGTAAATGGAGATAGTAAAAGAAAAATGTTTCAAACAATAATTGTAGATAATAATATTAGAACTATTATTCTAATAATATAATTGCCATTTAACTATAATTTATTGAGATATTTCAAAATAACTTGATAGGGCTTCATGTAAACTACCACTTCCAGTTATTGGATTATCACCAAAATCTAATCAGCTCTTCTAAAGGGAATACAATTAATATATACAAAATATACAAATTTTCAGTTTAGTAGTTTTTGAGAAATCATAACTCTAGGTATCTACACAGACTGACATACAGACAGATAGACAGACATCATCGCGAAACTATTAAAATTCTAAGGAACACCTGAAACATGCTCATCCACTGAAAACTCACTATCTAATTTTTAGCATGATTTCTACATCTCCGTTAAAGGATGTTGCGGGAAGTAAAAACAAAAATGTTATAATATAATTTTTCTGTAACGTATTGTAATTCGTAAATGGAGACAGTAAGAGAAAAATGTTCCAAACAACAATTGTAAATAATAATATTTAAAATATAACTCCAGAAATCCACAGACCGACAGACAGACTGACACACTCAGACATCATCGCGAATATATTAAAATCGTAATCTAGTTTTAGGAAACCTAAAACTTGTTCAGTTACTGAAAACTCAGTACACAATTTTTAGCATGATTCCTATACCTCTTTTAAAGAAGGTATGTGGCGGGAAATAAAAAAGTTACTGCAAATATAATTGAATAAATAAAATTTTATGCACACACAAGGAATTATTCATGAAGAAAGGCTGGTTCACTAAGATTATTTCGGCAAATTTTAATTCAAGAGTCGCCATAAAAAAATTCACGAGACTTCAATTACAAAAGAACTCTCAAAAATACAGTGCCAAAAATAAAATAAAATAAAAGAGTGGTGTAATTAGACATTTTTATGATTAAAAAACCCCGAAATGAAAGGTCCTTCGACGCTTTGAAGCAAGAGGGATGGAAATATCCTCGCTGCGTCGTCCTTGAGCCAGGGAGGGGCGAGGAAGAACAGCGACTTTTTGAAACACAAAGCAACAAGAGCGAATCTTTTGAAGATGACAAAATCGACAACATGAGCTCTTTTATTCATAAAAATAAATGTAAAATTACGATATTGTTGGCCTGTGTCCCATTCTGGAATGTCTTTGTGTTGGAATGAGAAAGAAAATCCTACCCTGCAGAGCCGTACTCAAAAAAACATATTTCACAGAAAATGTTTTCCAAAAACTCCACCGCAAATTCTTTGATCCTTCGATAGAAAATTTCAACAGTTATAATTTCGTTACACACTAAAACATAAGTTGAAAGATCTTTCAGAACTCACAGTAAAACTATAAAAGACGATTGTCCGATTGCAGAAAGGATAGTTAATTCATTTGTTAATGTAACAACGCGATCAACCAATCAAAAATCATTTTATAAATCCATTTCTTTGGTTCCAAAAAATGTTGATTTTTGATAGGTTACATTAACAAGGGAGTGAGATTGAAGGTGAACGATTGCGTGAGCGTCCGAGGAATAAGTGGTTGGGTATGATTGATATTTTGTTGCGTGAACGAATAATTCCGAGTGTGAAGAATAGACGAGCATTTATGAATCGCACTATGAATGTGGATGAAACGAAAGAAGTGTGTCAGGATAGGAATGTTTGAAGGAGATTGATTGTTGGTTGACTGTGTTTCTGTGTTCGTGCAATCCCACTGAGTGGGATATAGCGTGATGTTATGTATATATGTATGTATGTAACAAGGGTATTAAAAATCCTTTCTGTAACCAATTAAGTTCTGTAATAGCTATTAACATACCTAGTGATATTATAAGTATCATAAGCCACATAGAGAAGTTTAAAGAATTATCAATATTTTTAAAATGAATAGCTATGTAAAAAAAGATTTTAAAGTTATCGCACAAAAGAATTAACAAAAATGGCTTCCTTTCTTTTGTAAGTAAAGTTTGTTGATATTTAATTACTGTTTCTATTTATTTGTTTATATTGTTCACTTGTTTTCCGGACGAAGAATTAAAATTTATACAGAAATTAATCAAAAACCATTTCGTTTATTTGCTATGACTTCTGAAAATATTTCAACTTACCAGCAAAATATATTCTTTGTTTTATTGTAAACAGTTTTCTTTAAAATGATTCAGAAACCTTTACATAATAAAATAACTGGTGAAAATACCCCTCCCCCCTCCATGTATTGTTTCGTTTTTATTGCATATTCCGCGTATTTATCTCGAAGTTAGTTTTACTTATTAATTAAGCACAATTGCGTGAATAACTTGAATGCGGTTCTGCAAAGTGTATTCTTTTATTTGTGCCAATTAGCAAACTAAGATCAAGATCAGAGAAACTGAAACAAGTGCTTGATAATTTAGCATATTGTCTGTAAAGAAGCAACAGGAGCAGAAGAGGAGCGAAAGTGATCAAATAGACTATTAGCCGAGGAGTAGGTAACTCGATCCTTGCAAGGATGCGACATACACAAGCCACCTTTGATTAAAATATCACGCTACGCTGACTCAAAAATGGACAATTGCTGCTTCAAAAACAAGCTTTTTGAATATTTTAATAATTTCGCTTTGACTTTTCAAGGGTGAATAAATAATTAGACGAAATAGAACTTTGCGTTTCTATAATTAAAGTGATTAAACGATCCTGCCAAACGCAAATAGCAACTTTGGCAATTCTTTGTTCAATTATTTATTTAACCTAACTTTCATCAAAACAATCGGAAAGTTGAAACAAAAACAAGTACGTATACGTCTAAGTTATCGCCTACTTCAAGAAACAAACAAACAAAAGAGAGTAAGAGCCAATCAACTACCTCAAATAAGAAGCTTCCAAAAATACCCTTCGTGCCGAGCAGATTCAGGAGAGAAGTAATTTCTATTTTTAAAAATTAACAGTTCTTTCTCAAAGTCTAATTAATTTTTGTAACAATAAAATTAAAATATTTTAGCAAATAATAAAGTCAACATGTTGTAATTATGTGTGTTATATTGATAATTGTATATATGGGTATCGAATTTTACAGATAAATATTAAAATAATATTTAAATATGTATTTATTGTAATGTAGTATATATTTTTGGAACAGGTAATAACTTTGCTACAGAGAATATAAAGCATAATTTCGATTCAATGGGTAGTATAATATTTAGAATAATATCTCATTTATATTTATTCTGTCTGCAACAAGCAAAATCCGCGATTTTACTGTCGAAAGACGAGAAGTTAAAAATAGAATCATCGCGCTCCTCATGATCTTTCAGGTTCAGAACAAATTCCAATCGTCCCATATGTTTATTCGACACTCAATTTTATATTTTAATATTTGCATTTATGTATGGTATAGACTGCGCATGTCACAGATTTGAATTTCGTGCGAAATGTTTTGTTATGTTAGAGCTATGCTGTTTCAAGCGGTGTTGAAAAAATCAAAAATCATCTTAAATATATTGCCATCAAAATGTAACAAGTTTTTAAAAGATTATAATGAAAATGTGGCTCCTAGTTAAGTAAAGTACGAGGATTCCAAATTTTAAATCCGTTTTGAATTATTTTGTTTGGTTGTAAAGTAACAGGTTCCGAAAGTTAGGATATTTTGGTATTTTTTAAAATTATTATCTATCAACTTCAATTGCTCATAACATTTTTATTTCGAGACTGTTTATAATAAAACTATACCTCTTATACAACTAAAGCATGCAAAATACGCTCATTAAAACAGATTTGAAATATCTCTTTTCGTTTCCGAGATACAGTGAATTATAATTGTTAAGACTACTTTTTGCCTCAATTTCGGATTCATAAAATCGCCTATTTCTCGAAAATAAAGGCTCGGACAACGCTAAAAACGAATTTTTTGGAAGTTTCAGGTCAATAATAGGGGGATAGGGTATATAAATCAAAATTCTAAGAGATGAAATTTTTTGGAAAAAATTCAATACTAACCCCTTGGCTTTTTACGCATTTTAGGCCATTTTCAGACTTTTTGCGTTAGCGACTCAACTCGTAAAGCAATTTTAACGAAACTTTGCATACTTATATAACTTTTTCCGTAGAATCGACTGGTGAGGTCGCCAGTCTTGTATCATTTTTATTTTTAAAGTTATTCATGATTTTCTGAGAAAAAAATCGAAATTTTAAATTGTCATATCTCGAGAACTAAATGAGATAGGGAGGTGCGGTTTCAAGTTTTGTGGGTCTCACAAAGGGAGGATATATATTATATGAAGAGTTACATAAGTTTATGAAGAAAAAAAATTTTTAGCCCAAAAATGAACTCTCAAATTTTAAAAATCTTGGTACAGCTTGAGTTTACAATCAGAAAATTTAAATAAATATAACCTATAATATAGTTTAAAGTGCTGTTAATCTACTGGTGTAATCAGAACTAAATTATCTGTACTATTTTTTGAGATATAGTGTCTCAAACTTGAAAAAAAGCTCAAATTTTCACGATTCTTTACATATTTTCTTAATCGGCTTGACAAAATTTTATCTGACAATTCAGATACGCAAAATATATCTATACTTATTAAATAAGGTCCGTAGAATTCAAATTTTATGTCTACAAGTTCGTAACTCTTTTAGTTTTTAATTTACAAGTATTCAAACATTACCAATTTTCGTAAACTTTAATTTAAAAGTCTAGGATTCTTGTAGACCTTCTGGCTATGATATATCTATGTTCCTATCCACCATTCTGCAAAACAGCACGTCCTGAACTTCTCCGAACTGAAGGCATTCAATTGAATCTCAGATTAAAACCGCGCCGATTGAAATCGTGGAAGGGGTCGAGTTATTGTTTTCACGGCAAGGGAGTAATTAAGACGAGTTAACAGGGGGTGCTAAAAGCGGAAGTTGAGAATTCTAAGAATGAACCCGCCACTTCATTTGGAAACTTTACCATGTAACGGGAAATGTGAATCCATTCGAAAGGGATCTAAATTAGAATTATTACTGTTACTATTTTGACATAAAATGAAAGTGTTAGACTGAGAAGATTGCCCAGATGGTCGATCAACCACCTATGAGCCCAGAATCATATAATACAAAGGAAAATTGTTTAATTCATCATATTTATAAAAGAATTTAAGACACAAATCAAATCAGTTCAACATTTTCCTTTCGTAAGATCAGAAGAATAGTTTAAAGTTATTCTAAAAGTCCTAATTGTGCCAAATGATATGATTCTGAGCTCGTAGATGGTCGAAGTGGCTTGGGTACAAACATAGGCCTCTAGCAAAGAATCTAAGATGAGGACTATCAAAGATAAAAACACTTTATCGATCAATTTGAAAGTATACATTTTTTCGTAGGTCCTGGTGGACCAAAAGATTGTCGGAAATACTAATTTCCCATAGATCTTTGCTAAACATGGACTGCATTGGTTCTGCCATCCATATTACTTGATATTTTTCATAATTCATTCGTAAGATTGGGACAAGAAAATGAATTTATATATTTGGGTAGTATGTTTTCAAGGGCTGAACGTATTAACCGGGAGATTGAAAGGCGGGTGTCTGCAGGGTGTAAGGTATTGGGTGCTCTGGGTACATTTGCTCGAAACGTAAATATATCTAGAGAAGCTCAATTTATTATCTATATTAGTGTGTTAATGGCTACATTAATGTATGGATCTAAATGTTGGATGAGAATGAAGAAGCATGAACATACGTATAACGTCTAGGGAAATGAGGTATTTGAGAGGAGAGTGATCGTGTCTTGAATACATTGATGTATAGATTGTGTGAGATTAATATGAATGTTGTTAAGAAAATGGGAGTAAATCAGTTGAGATGGTTGAGGAATAAGTGGTTGGGTATGATTGATAGTTTGTTGCGTAATTTCGAGTGTGAAAGATAGACGAGCATGTACGAATGTGGACGAGGCAAAAGTGATGTGCTAGAATAAGAATTAATTGTGTTCATGCTACCACACTGCATGGGATATAGTGTGATGCTATGTATATTATGTATTCACCTTATAATTATAATAGTATATTTTATAATAATTATTTTAAATTAGCAAAAGTTTGGTATCTTTTCCTTTGGATAATAAATATAACAAAAACCCATGTAACTTATTTTTTCTGTATTCTTTTTCTTAAATATATTCAACTGATTACAATAATAAAAATGTATATTATATCAGATCAGACAGTTCAATTTCTATGAATGTGTGCTTACGTAGTATTTTACATTTAAAGCAATTCGACTTCTCGTATTATTATTTACCTATTATTTATCATTTAGTGTAGCAATTAGTTATGCTATATTTTTATGCATGAAATGCGGTTACCAGCCTTGAAGTCATGGCCCCAAAATCATTTATAGAGAACCAGTTAAAGGACAAAGTTAAAAGAAACTCATAGTTAAATTGATTAAATCAAGAAGTCAATAGAAATATAGTGGTCGAAATTAATTCTAATTAATGATTGTGGTATTATTCATGAATTCCACTTGCGGTTCCGCGCTTTGCTATTTGTTTAATTTACTCAAACATAATTCCATTAAAATCGAATTATTTGTAATTTGCTGCAAGCTTATCCCGTTACCATAACCGCAACATTCCAGCTCAACGAAGGCTACGGATAACATTTTGTAACATTTACCGCTAAAACTAACAGAAAACGTATTTATTTGTGGCTAACCCGCAGAATAAACTTATGTAGATGAACCTTCACGAATAATAACAATACTGCGGACAGGTTATGTTGGTACAGCAAAAACAAGAATAACATTTACCTTTATGCCAGGAGCCTGAGTCTCGGCGGCTTTGAAATTGTCCACTTCTTCACTCGCACAAAAAGGCTTTCACATTATTTCACAACACACATGCGGTTAAATCAGAATACAGTAATTATTATAAACAAAATAAATGTATGTAGAAACACTCATTTTGCACTGAACACTACACTATTCAAACGCGAACTGCCAACTAAATCTGTATTAAAATATTAATTTTCTTGCATAATCAAGTCGTTCGAATTGCTTCGCATTAACTAGATTTTTTCTGCTATGGATCGTTAAATATATGTAGTATTGACAATGATTCAAATAAAATAAATATTGTACATCTAATATTCCGATGCATTTATTAGTTAAATAATCTGATATGGCCAGCACATAACTTCCAACAAATCTTAATTGTTAAACGGTACGAAATTTAGAAAAAATGTCTAATAAAAATTATAGCCAATTTATTTTAGTCATTTATTTTCTAAGATAGTTAACAACTATTTTTTGTTGATGTCATTAGAATCTGTTGTGCCCAACACAAACTCCCGCAAATTTTATTTTCTAAACGGTACAAAATAATAAAAAATTGTAGGCAATATTATTTTGCAAAAAAAAAACGGTATAGGCCTTCAAATAAACTACCCCTATCGATCAGTGGCGTCGCTATGGGGGGTTTACAGTCCAAATCCCCCCAAGAAATATTTGAAAAGTTTCCAATATTATTTTAATGAAGATCAGCAATGTTTATCTTCATGAAGACATATCAGAAATTATATTAATTCTAATGTTATATCTGACGTTAAAGCACAGAAATTATGCCATATTTATTTATAATTTTATATTTTTTTCAATTTATTAGTTAAATATTAATACAAATTATTTTGCTAATCTTAATTTTAAAAATTGTTCTACTAATATTGGGACAGGATATTTGATCGCACTTTTTCGATTTATTTATATAAGATTGAAATTATTTAAAATACAATGTAGCATGTAATTTACTTTTATCAAATTAGTTTGTCACCTTCTTTTTCAAAGAAATAAAGTAATGGATTGGAAAAGGTTATTAAGCCGAAAAATTGTTGAAGAAAATAGTAAATAATTCACTATGCGTTATTTAAAGCCATGTTATCCAATAACACATAGTGAATTATTTACTATTTTCTTCTGAAATAAAGTAATGTTAATTCAACATTAGCCGTTTTCTTTTCAACCCTCTAAAAAAAATCGGCATCTTTTTCTATGACCCCTGTGGTTCCTCCACCATTAGCATCGTTGGAGGTTATGATTTGACGGCTGGTAACTGCATAACATGCACACACAAAAATATATCATAATACAAAGATCTGCTTTAATCAGATTGACACACATAAATGAATAAATGGCGTGATGATTTATTTATTCATTTATTTAAAGTAAATTGTCACATTTATAATAAGTTTTATTTATTTAAGATTGACAAACTCTTTCCAAGTAAATGTTAATGCCAAATGCATTAATAAATGTCGTGTGAGAGAAATGCAAAAATCTCTCATAATTACATGAAAGAGTGTCATTAAATCGCTAATAAAACCCGTCTTAAAAGTTCTATACACCAGTAAACCAGAATCGCGTTTTCATCCAAATCCATTCGATTAAAATTCATATTTGTCTGTATGGCTCGTAAAAACGCCATTCGCTATACCGGGTGTTCGGAAGCGAGCGCGGTTCTGAACTACACCCCCGGTAATTTAAATTTTATACAAACTTTATGTGAAGTCATTAACGGGGTCGTAAGTTCAAGCCCTTATGAATATTTTACATTCACGTACACACATTAACACTTATATATGCTTATTTATAACTACAGGGCGACCCACAAAACACGCGTTAGATTTTTTATGGCGTCCATGCGCCTAGTTCCTTCAAGAAGAATATTTATTCTCTGGAGAGCACTATAAACTTTTTATATCTTGTAAAATGTATTCGTTGTGTTATTGGAAATTGTTTAATAATTTAATGTTCTGTACGTAAAACTAACTTTAAGTAATTAATGCAATATAAAGTTTATTGCTAGAAGCTAGGCGAACATTTTCCAGCATAAAAGACCTGATAATAGCAAATAATAAATGCTGGCTTTATTGCTTAAATAAGTGCGCAACTTTCCTTATAGTTCCACTAACTTTCTATTCTTTTTAAATTTTAATTAACAGATTAAATTTAACTGGACTACTTTTCAATGCGCTATATGATAATGAGTGTTACTTTTAAATAACTATTTTCCTCACGCATATATTATTATAGGGAGGCATTTATTTGCCTGTGTGTGTATATTTCATATTAGGATTTTGGGAGCAAATCAAACAGAAATGGTAGTTTATTTGAAATCCTAACAGGATTTTGCGCATATCTCAGTAAATAAATGAGTTAGAATTAATTTTCTATAACACTGTTTTGGAAACTGGGCATTTCACTACTAAAAATTGTTATGGAATCACTAACATTCCATACGCGGGTATAAAATATTTTCGACGAATCAGAACCGCTTATTAGCGCGACATAGGAAGTACCTTGATTCAGTTACTATGGTTACGTCTGTTTGTTTTAATTTGATTTATTTGAGTTTGACGTTTTCAACAGTTTTATACTTATATTTTTGTATAATTTCCAAAACCTTTTTATAGAAAGTATAGTCTACAACATGTAACGGAATGGCCTATTCCATTACTTATTGTAGAATATACTATTCCTCGATGACGTTTGTGTGTGATAACTCAAAATCTAATAAAGCTGTAAGATTTTAAATTTCATTTACTGGACTTTAACGTTATCCTTAAATTATAGCTACATACATATTATTGTGTATGTTTTCACAGACTATTTCGATCGAATAGTTTAATGTATTGTGCTACATGCTCCAATTTGTGATTCAGTATATCTTAATAGTTATTTGTATCACTAGTCCAGAAACTACACTTTTTTGAGTGTGCGAATATTTTGACAGGGCTTGTAAATTACGAGCACTCGCACAACAGTGTCGCCTTTATCATACATTTATGATATGAAATTCTAATTTATTTATGAAATATTAAATACTAGGAATATTATATGTTAGTAACATTAGATCCTTCGTAAACAAGAATATAGGGATTTATAAATATAAATAATTCAGTGGCTTTCCTTGAAAAATTCTGAAACATTTATTTTTTGGTTAACAATTTAGCTATTGAAGGAAATCTCTAAACTCCGAACACAAAATTGACAATCAGTTGATGCCAACCCTAATTTTACAAAAGTTCCTAGTTTTTGCTGACCTAACCCTGAAACAAATCAGTTTTTCTATGGTTTGAGATGTGTAAAACTAGTGTTTCTGGACGGAGGCACGAAAAACACAATGCTCGACCGTAACCCGAACTTTACAAGCTTGCTTAGCTCGCTCTTAATAACAGTCTCGCAATGTAAATTACAATTACACATAGGGTGTCATCAAATTACAACCAACAAATTACAATATTTAATACTTAAATTATTTGTAAGGATAGTTTCTCTCCACGTTTGACGTGTGCAAATGACGAAGCAGGTTAGTCCGGCTCAGTGGGGGGTGCGTTCTGGTATTTGGCGGGAAGTGGTTAACGGATATCGGTGATTTGATCCCGTGAAGGGTTGGTAGCGACGCCGAGCGTCGGGCTGGCGTCGGTCGTCGACACACGCCAACAGATGCCTCGTTACAGGCCCTTAACGCGTTGCGCAGCGTGTTCACATCATCCCTAGATCGCTAGGCCTGACCGGTTCCTCTCGACAAGACTTCAATCTTAGCCCTTCAACAAATCTGTGTCCTTTACCCTAATCACGCTACACTCTACCCTAAATCAGCCCTTTTGCTCCGCGACGCATTAAATATTCTAACTATTTTTTAACTGTGTACTTGGGCCCTACACACCACACACTACTTGACGAAGCGAATCCAACCGTACTTAAATTAACCATAAATATATCATCACGACATTTACCCATTTTGAGAGTGGCACTCTGCTTTCGCAGATCTTGTACTTTAAATATACTAGTCCGATAAAAATGTTTTCTTGAGACAAACAGATTCCAATTAAATGAAGAGACAAATTGATTTCATTGAAAACTTTTCTAGGTTTAATAAATATTCTTGCATAAAAATTAGTTTAGTTTTGAAGGAACATATCAAAGTATTCAACTGAGACCCATTATGGGGACGAAGTAAATTCAAAATGATAACGTTTTATTTAAAATTAAAACGACATCTTTTTCATTATTTTTAAAAACAAAATTTAAAATATATTCATTTTCTTTCAATGTAGAAACAGGAAGATAAATAAAATTTATATTCAGAATTAATTTTTTTTTTTTTGAATTGAACCTAATCATTTTGTAAGAAATACAATTCTCTTCAACGAATGCATATACAAAAACAAAACTGAAAATTTTCTTAAAACGAAGTTATTTTTATGAGTGTAGTGATTATGTTTTTACGTTTCTTAAAACCAATGAAATGCTTAATTGTATGTCACGTGTCTGCGTTTTAACCAATCCTGTCATTTTTATACTGAGAATAAAGCTCTTGTGATTATTCCCGGTAATAATCTCTGTAGCTTTTTTGTTATTGTTGACAAATGTCAGATGTCAGATAGTTATCATTAACACAAGTAAAAAATGAGCAAAAAAAATATAAATAAATAAATATAAAAATAATCTCGTATGATTTGCAGCATTCGCCTTCGACTCATGCTACAAACTTTCATAGTCGTAGGAAATGAGTACCATTCCATGCTCGTTGTACAATATACTATTTTCTACGACCACTTAGAAATCTTCTCATTGTATGTTTGTTGTTGCTAGGGAAATGAGGTACATTGAAAGCACCGTGAGAAATGAATTTGTTTTGTGAGTATTTCAATACATATATGCCATTACCAGAATTCTTATTTAGAATTGTCATATATTGGATTGGTGAAAGCGGGACAAATTTATTATTAAAATTAAATTAATTAGAAATAAATTATAGTTAGCAAATTTCTCTGGTTGGTTAAGAGAAATTGCCCGTTTGTGTTCTGTAATTCTTGTATTTATCGTTCTACTATTCTACTACAATTACTTAAAAGTACGCAATATGTAAGTTAAGATTATAGGAATAGGTGTTTTAAATAACCCAATAAAAACATCAAGCTGATGAAATAACGGCGTCTTTGTAACTTGTATCAATTCCTGTAATAAAATTCTGAAAGTTTTCCCCGCGATAAAAAAACTAATTGACATTCTTATGTTGTGAACTTTGGCTTTGGATCGAGGGTGACATTTTTTATTTGCTTGAACTTTGTAAGGATAAACTTCCCGCAAGTGGTATTTAAAAAAAAATCTTGTGTAAAGAAAACCGCTAACGATCCGTAACTCGAACCTGCTATTCATAAAATGTCAATCACGAAATAAGTTACAATCAATTTTATTTTGTAAACTCGACACGGAACATTCTAGGTTTGAATATTTGTCAGAAGACCCCGGTTTTCACTTTGTAATATGAGGTCTCTGGATAGTGGACCCGGAATGTGCCGGAAAATCGTTCCGGTGCTTTTTTGTACGACCGGAACGCATTCCGTTAAGATTTGGTTGTATTTTGTATTTGTACATTTGTTATTTAATACACCAACTTATTTTCTATGATTGTGTTAAGACTGTCTTGATATTTATTAGTGTTTACTGTTAATTTAATTTTTTGATAAACACCACAAAAAGGCTCAATAAGAAAAAGAAGAAAATGAGGGAAACAGCGCGAATAAAATAGAAACGGAATCAACATCTTCTTGTTCAAGTTACAGTCAAAAGAAAATACCCAAGGAAACTTACGAAATTCAGAAAGCTGATAATACGAATAGTTTAAACTTGATGTGTCCATTTATTTATTGGGCATTATTTCTTTGTTAAAGGGGTAGCGTTCCGGTATTTTTGTTTTTAGCACACATCTGCCTCTGAACTAGTAGAAGAAATCGAATTTTGTACCAGGGCAGCAAAAACTGGCAGAGCCCTCCGATAAGAAGAAGTTCATTTTTACTATCGTTGGAAACACTGATATTGAATCAATTTACCCAACATATTTTAAAATAATAATTTTACTTCTTACCGAAAAGAAAAGAGTGCTCTTCTAATCCTTGCTGCCCTGGTACGAAATCTGATTCTTCTGCCAGTCTAGGTACCATGAGCATGAGAAGTATTTTATCGTTACACAATATTCTAAAATTACTTTATAAAAAAATACTTCAAATAAAAGTGGTAGATAATATATTTCTCTGTAACTTCTATTCGAAGCATTTTTATATAAAATAATTTTAGAACATTGTACAGCGCTAAAACCAAGACAAAAAAACTTCTCTTAAAACACTCAAAATCAGAAGTCCACTGCTAAACAAACAGTGGCAAAGCAAAATTTGTCTTTGGAAGTCTGAAATGCACATTAGCAAAGTGATTTTTTTAAATGGGGTTGCGAATTTATAGCGTCGTTTTTATTGGCTATAAAGGGGGGATTTTTCGCAGTTTTGGTAAGTTGTTAATTCTAAACTCGGCGGCCGGCGAGCCATAAATCAAGCGACATTTTCAGAACTTTGCGCGCACGTATTGAGACGCGAAAGGATTATAACTTGAACTCGTAACCCGCTTTTTACCCCCCGTCAAGGCGAAATATTTTAAATACTCCTTCTGCGAAACAACATTTTTACTATACCCTAATTCTCCTTCAATTATGCCACCAATACTAACAGGCAATTTTATTTGCAATTCTGCAAAATGCTTCTTACTCTCAATAAGGAAATATTTCTGCACCCTTATTCAGCAATTTTACATACATAATATAACAAAATATTCTACAGGATGGAGTGGCACAAACTCTAAAATACATACGATAAACTGCGATTACACGTTTAACTTTGAAAGGGCATCTTTTGTTTCTGTATAAACACTATCAACTAATTACTTTTCTTCCTAAAGTCAATTATAAAATAAATCAGACTTGACTCATACTTGATAGATTTGGGTAAACGCATATCGCCTTGACTTTGTCTTCAGTGACACTAAATTTCCTAGTAATTTGAAATATGTCAGCCGTTGTTTCCTCAATTTATATTGCACCCAAAACTGTGATTGCATTTATACTGTCATCATATTTAAAAATATCAAGGTAGTATTTAATATGTTGAATTTCAAATTACTGTCCATGGTTTTTCTATAAATAATATAAATACTATGAATTATAATTTTTTACGTAGTCAAACAAATTATTTACCTGATAACTTGACTATATATTTTAACATAACCTAACAAATTACTAGCTGTCAACAAGTGGATAACAAACTGATGTCAGTAATCTAAATTCTAAAGTAAAGTAGATTTGTTTGTAATGTGTAAATGTAATAGTAATTTTACTTTTCAACAGTCGCCTTTGCAAAATCAAAACAAAATAAATTTTTGACATACGTATAAATGTAGTGACAGACTGGTACCATGAGCTCTGTTTTTGAATCTATTAAAAATAGTATATTGTGTCATTAGGAGTAAATGTGATACTTTGTGTGCTGAGCATGTAAGTTTGAACGACGAGCGAAGCGAGTCGAACAATTACATGCGAAGCACCCAAAGACACATTTACTCCGAATAACACATGCTATTTTTTCTTCAAACATAGAAAAAAAAAATATAAATATTATAAAATGCTCAAAACTTCAACAAATATTCTGTCTTATCTAGCATTTCAAGTTGCCGTAGAATATGCTGTTTTGTTATTTTTGTTTATTTGTTTCATTTTTAACTGTCAAATTATTGTATTACAACCTAACTATTTTTCATAATATTTTACTTTGTCCGCCGCCGGCGTAATTGTGTTGCCAGGGATACACTTTTACGCCGGCGGCGACAATATTGAACTTCTGCTTGTTGAATACAAATACATAACAACGTACTTTTATGACGTTTGAAGAAAAAAGTATTTTAGTCTCGGTTTTTGAGCTGTACAATATTCTAAAATAATGTTATAAAAAAACAAGTCAAATGAAAGTGGGAAATAATATATTTCTCTGTAACTTTTTTTCGCAGCATTTTTACTTCCCGGCACATTATGTAAGGGAGGTATAGGAATCATGCCAGAAAATTAGGTAGTGATTTTTCAGTGGATGAGCACGTTTAGAGTCCCTAGAAAACGATTTTAATAGTTTCGCGATGATATCTGTGTGTGTGTGTCTGTCAGTCTATGTGGATCTCTGGAGTTACAATTTCTCAAAAACTACTAAACTGAAAATTTTAAATCCAATAACCGGAAATGGTAGTTTACTTGAAGCCTTATCAAGTTATTTTGAAATATCTGGGTAAATTATGATTTAATGACAGTTTTTGTTATGAGAATAATGTTTCATATATTATTATCTACAATTATTGTTTGAAACATTTTTATCTTTACTTTTTACGAATTACAATATGTTGAAGTAAAATTATATTTTGACATTTTCGATTAAATCTACAAACCTATGATTTTTGATAAAAATAAAGTAAGTGTTGAAAAATGGAAAAATGTCATTTTTTGATATGTGTTGTAATAGAATACTTATTATTATTTTTTTTTTTTTTTTTTTGAAGGGATAAGCATTTATTGATTGTGGTCGTACGTGTTTCTTCATTGTTCGATAAGAAATCTATGGCAGGAGGTATTGTGGTGCCCACAACAGATTTTTTTATAAAATAAAGTTAGAACATTGTACAGGATTAAAACCGAAGTTAAACACTTCTCTTAAAACTCCCCAAAACGGAAACATATCATATTATCCCTAGAATACAATTTCACTAGTTTCACGGTGACGTTTTATGTTTTCATATATATAATTTTTATGTTTAAGTTACAAATTACAATCTATTAACTGAAAGTGGTAGTTTTCTTGAAGATTTGTCAAGATTCTGGGCATATATTATTAAATAATTGAATTATCCTACATTAAAGTCACAAATTTGCTGCCTGTCTAGCGTTTGTCCATTTAAAATTACTACTTCCACTATAATTGCAATTAATAATGAAGTAATTATTTATTAAAGTCGACGCCCGGAGCCGTCCGGAAACTCCGGAGGCTCCACTTGCTGCCCTCTGTGAAAAAGAAGCCAAACTGCGCTCCGGTGAAAACAGTTGACTACGATACAGGCGATGGTAACTCGACTCTGTATATCTGTGTTGGTATATTTATATTTAGGAACACGTATGCTAATTTCACATGCTGGAGTCGACAGTCAGATGTTACACGTTTACAAGGCAGACGCAGTGATCGCTTCATATTTATAAAACATGCTGTAACAACTGAAAATAATTTCAGTGCTGAATCGGTAAGGTGATTTCTCTGTGAACTGGTACTTCTTGCATACTACTAACAGTTTTCTCTGACCTCATTTTAATTCATAACTTTGTGAAATAAACAGTTGCTGTCATTACCTTTTGTTTTCCTTTTTTAGACCACTTTTTGTTTGATGTATCATCTGTTTTTTATTTGTTGTTTGTTTTGTTTCATATTATGTTACGATAATGCAAAAATAGGTGCAATTTTGAGAATTGTACTATTTTAAAAAATATTGTGACAGTTTTAGTATAGTTGGATTTACGCCAAATTGAAGAAAGTTTTGCATACCGCCGAAGAAAAGTTTTGCTTACTATAATTTATTGCGTTTTATGAAAAAACTTTGGGACTCAATAAATTTCCTTTTAAAATACTTAGCTCTAATAATATTTTCACATATTTATATTGTAAAAATGAGTTATGACTGTTTTGATTACTATTGCAGCAGATCACGATTTGATATACCGGGTGTCTACTCTTTTATAGGACATAGGAAATGCAATGTTAAGTTTTTCATTGCTCGATAATTCGTTCCCAATGAATTTTATAATAAAAAACTCCCAATGTGTTCGTACCACCAGAAAAATATGCTATAATCAAATATAATTATAATTTTTTACACGCTATTATTATTAAATTGTGATATATTCGTATTTACATTAAAGCAGATCTATTTTTTTTATTAATTATTAATGCAGTTTTTGTTTCTTTACATTTTTTGCATTAACACTTTAGTTCTAAAACTTTATAGGAAACAAACTATAACCTAATGAAAATTTTAAACTTTTTTTCTTTTTCCTATAAAATAGTAGACACCCAGTAAATTTACGCATTTATCAGAACTGAGGATTCTATGATGCGCTGCTATAGATTTCAATCAGTTTATAATGTTTTTCGGCACCGGAAGTTAATTATTATAAATGTCAGCACACGTAGAGTTTGTAAATAAACTACTGCAGCCTCGAAAATTTATATATACCTAAATTAATGTCAGAGCACTGAATATAAAATATACATTTCTTGTTAATTTTATCAGCTGATACAACGAGAATTATCGCGAATTTTACTGACTTCTACAACCTTGAAATTAACTAACTTTAAAACTATTAAAAATTAGCGTAGAATAAATAAAATAATGATTAATCAACGATAAGGTTTGAATTGGGCCACAGATATCAATTAGCTTAGCGATTAGCGTAATAAAATGTTGAACCAAATAAATTGTGTCAGCACGAGTAATTCAGACTTCAAGGTGAGTTATTACTAATGTTTATAGTTTATTTTACAACAATTCTATGACGAGTTTTTAATTTTTTGCTCTCGTGAGAAGTGAGATCGTAAGTACGGCATTGTTCGCACAATTTCACTATAAGAAAATTAAACAATTTGTAACGGAGTAAACAATAAAATTGCTCAACAGAGAAACTGACACTAATTGTCCTTTGAATTACACTTTTTACCCTTAATGTGATGAAAGATCTGGAGCACGGTTTCACTTTAACACAATTTTGCATGAAACTTAAGATGTTAAGATGGAAGATCATCGGATTACTTGGATCACCGAGGAGGAAATGAACCGATAAATGATTGATGATTTATGGAGCGAGCGCAGGGACGAACTCGCCCGTTTTATCGCATTACAAAATTAGTTTATTCGAGAAATATTGACATCGTCAATACTTTTACTTATTTATGTAGGTAGAGTTTTGCTTAAAACAGGTTTTGGCATCAGGTTACAACCCCTAAAAATTAGATTACATAGGGGTGGTTTTTGTGACATATTGGCTCGAAATTTGTGGAAAATAATAATAGTATACAGGGGGTAGAATGTAAATGTGGCCTATAGGGATTTCAATAGTATTTTATTGATGTTGCTGTAAATTTCTATTTATTCACTTTTGCAGCAAAACTGTAAATACAAAAATTGTCCAGAATTTAAAAATACCTGCCATAAGGCTCATTCGATTACCTAAATATTAGTTTTTCACGATATGTCAATCAAATTAAAATTAATATTTATTAGGAAATTAGTAACACGACCATGAAATATTAATATAATATTTGATATTCTATAAAACAGTAAAACGATATTATAAAGAAATTTAAATGTCATTTTAATTTACTTTTAAAGTAAAATTATTTGTTGATATAAATTTAGTATGGAAGTAAATTTAACTGGAGATTAAATTTCTTTATAATATCGGACATTAGATTTAAAGAAAGAAATATATTTGCAGTTCCTACGAAATTTCCGCAGAAAATAATACACTATAATAAATAAATTAAAATCAATTTTCTAAAATATCAAATATTTTTCGTTTTGTTTCATTAACCATGGTCGTGTTACAATTTTTCTAATAAATATTAATTTTAATTTTATTGATATAGGTATCGTGAAACATTAATATTTAGGTAATCCAAAGGGACTTGTTGCACACATTTTTAAATTCTGAACTAATATCGTGTTTACACTTTTGCTGTAAAGTAAATAGATAAAAATTTACAACAATATAAAAAATAGCATTGAAATCCCTATACGCTACATTTAAATTCTACACTCTGGTATATAAAAACACAACATTAGAATATTTAACAGCAATGTAAGAAGCAAAATATTGTATGGATCGGAATCATGGACAATCCATGCAAAAGATGTAAAATCAATGGAGACATTTATAAATAAATGCCTAAGAGGAACATTATGAATCTGCTATCCAAAAATTATCTGAAAGGAAGAGTTGTAGAAAAACTGCAATATACCAATGTACTAGTAAACATTACGGTACATAGAAAGAAGTGGAACTGGATAGGACATATATTCGGGAAAGGAGATAACGACATTACTAACGAAGTACTAGAATATAATATGAAAAGGAAGAGAAAAAGGGAAATACACAAGGAACATGGAAACATAAACAAAAATGACACGACCAAAAAAAGGAGAACTGGGGATAAATCTAAATGGAAAAAACTAATAGAAGACATAAGTACATTAAACAAATTAAGGCTGGCACTCCTAGAAAAATAAATCCCTTGAAACACGAGCTCTATTTTTGAGTGTTTTAAGAGAAGTCCTCAGTTTTAACACTGTACAATTCTCTAAAATTGTTTTATAAAAAATACTTCAAATAAAAGTGGTAGATAATATTTCTCTGTACTTCTATTTGAAGCATTTTTATATAAAATAATTCTAGAACATTGTACAGCGCTAAAACCAAGTCAAATAAATTTTTCTTTACTGTTACCTATTACAGTAACCACATCAACATGTCATCGCATACTCCATCCATGTCTTCAGGAACATCCGGCTCAGACTCCGAGGCAGAGCGCGATGCATCCAGAGGGCCCACCAGCGAAGTAGTGGTGTGCGTTTCGGGGGCGGCGCGCCCCGATGCCTTACGCTACCTTGTGGACAAAATCAGAGGGCAGCACAACGAAGGGGGCGCTGAGTTAGTTGTTAGGGTACAACCACCTCGAACCAAGGGAGAGGTAGGAACATTGATTGACAAATATATCAATAGATGTTAATTTATATGTAAGTAGGATTTAATGCTGCATATATCAGCGTCAAAAATAAAACTGTTGGAAGCCGCGGAACAAATGGAACTACAGAAGCAGGATAGAGATGGACGGTTGCGCGATTTTACTGTGGGACACCTGGAGGACTTCCTCAAAGATGACATGACAGTTGACGATCTCCTAAGAACCTCAGAACGCCAAACAATCGTTCGACATGAACTGGAAAATATCCGGGCCTTATCAAACGAAACACACATCCCTGGGTAAGATATAATACATTTATTTCATACTGTGTCACATTTGTATATTTACCGGACTGTTTTCGAGATTTTACAGTATTATTATTTTATTATTAGAAGGTTTCGAAGAAAGTGGGAGTGAGTCAGTTAGGCCTTGAGCGAATGTCGAATGAAAGGTTGGTGAAACTAATATATGCGGGTGAGATAGAAGATGAACGATTGCGTAGACGTTCGAGGAATACGTGGTTGGGTTTGATTGATGGTTTGTTACGTCAACGAATGATTCCGAGTGTGAAGAATAGAAGAATAGAAGAGCATGTATGTATGAATCTTACTATGATTGTAGACGAGGCGAAAGTGGTGTGTCAGGATAGAAATGTTTGGAGGAGATTGATTTTTAGTTTAGTGAGAAATGTCAACAAAACAAAATTGGTTGCTATAATAATTATTTCTTTCATTAAGACAAAGACAACCTAATTGTTTTTAAGAAAAAAAGAAAGACAGGAAGTAAGAAAGCAAAAGTAATAAACAGTTCTACATCATACGTCCGTAAATTATTTTCACTGTACTCATGTCGAAATTCCTGACTTGACTCCTTGATCACCTCGTCCAGAAACATCTTATTTGCAGCGCAAAAACTTATTTACCAAACTTATAACGTAATAATTACATATTAAAATATTACTACGCCAAACATATAATGTAGATACTTAAAATGTATATTTGCATACACTCTTATGCACATTTTGTATAATATTTGTATTTGAATTCGTGGTAACCTTTCATTGGTCACTGCTGATTGTTGGTTCTTCTCATTAACAAATAAATAAAAATGACTCAATTTTTGCTAATGAGATATAATTATTTTTAGGCACTCAACGTACGCTTTATACGAAGGCCAGTCCATTCTGCAGGTGTACCAACAAAAAAACATAATCACCCAAATCTATCCGCTGCACGATAAAGAAGCACTGAAAAAACTCGGACAGAAATGGTACCGCTCATTCTTCGAGAAACAACCAATAGGTACGAAACAAACAATAGAAAAATATGACTTGACGGCTGGTTACCCCACTTCATACGTAAAAAATATATAACTTACAGAGATTTGCGCGAGCGAGTGCCGCACCCTGCGATATATGACACAATATTTAAATGAAAAACGTGGTTTTGGTACATCGTCCTCAGCTAATTAAATTCCGGGCGCCATCAGGAAGTTGTTAAGTGCGTGCGGGGGTGGGAAGGGTGCGGGGTGGTGAGATTTGCTGTGATTCTCGTTAAGGGGTCGTTATCTCCCCGCAGATAAGACGCTAACGTGTCGTTAGGTGACATCACGGCGCACTTGCTACCCCGGGATAAAGCCGCCTCGCAATAAGGGATGTAATTACCTTGGCCCTTACACGCTGCGATTAACTATCTAACAACTCATATCCTACGAGAGGTTCGCCCTCTGGGACTCCACTAAATTATATTTATTCTTTTGGGGTGCTTCACAATACTAATGCTTTCAGCAAATACTGTACAAGTTTAAAATAGTATAAATTTTTTTTTTTTTTCTGAAACCTGAGCAAAAGTAGAATTTCCCTGACTAGTCACGAAAACGATTAAACGTTCTGTTGCCTCAGAAACGTAATGACTAAAATGATAGAAACGCGCTACTAGTTAAATATAGAAAATCAGATTTAATTTAAATAAATTTTTATTATAATCAATAATTTCGAGAAAAAATTTATACCTAACTCGTCAGAAAAATATTTGTACTTGACTCTGAGCCGTAAAATACACGGCACGAAGTGCCTCGCATTTTAATATGGCTCCTCGACAGTAATGTACAACTTTCCTGACTCTTACGTAAACAACTATTTTCAAACGTCATATAGGTACATTTTTATGTATTTGTATTCAACAAGCAGAAGTACAATTTTTCGCTGCCGGCATAAAAGTGTCTCCTTGGTACCACTACTCCAGTGGCAGACAAAGTAAAATATTATGAAAAATAGTAAGGTAAATTCAATAATTTGACAGTTAACAAAACAAATAAACAAATATAACAAAACATTTCTCATAGGCTACAATCTCCTGAAATTTTCTAGATTCTTCAATAAGTTGAAAAAACTTTCAGAACTCATAGCAAATTTTAAAAAATTTGGATTAAGTTCTGTACAAATATTAATCCAAAAATCTAGAGTCTAGATTGTAGATCGTATCAATTGCTTGTTCTTCATAGGTTTTTAATTATATTTCTCTTGTTCTTCATATCTCTTATTTTCCTTTGCCAATATTTAATTCCTGCTTTTCATAATTCCTCTTTTACTTCACTTAACCGTGTCGATCTTTTTTTGCTCCTTCCATTTGGCTCTCATTCTCCTATCGTCTTTATTGCATCCTTTTCTTCTGCTCTCAAAATATTTCCAAGCCATTAGACTATCTGTTGCTTGATGTTTTTCACTATGTCTTCTCCTTTGTCCTTCCAATTCTTGTTCTATTTTATAGTTCATTCCTTTCTTGTATTCGTTTTCTGATTACTATAATGGTCCAAATATTATTGTAATTCTCGCTATTATATTATTTTCTTGACTATATCTTGTCCTTCTAGATATTGCTTGATCATTTCTACTATGTCTTCTCCTTCCAACGCTTGTTCTATTTCATAGTTCAATCATATTCTAAATTCGTTTTCTAATATCTTTATTGATCCTACTATTGTTCTAATTATTTTTCGTTGTTATTGTTTCTGCAGCGAATAATGTTATTAGTGTTTTTATAGATTGTCAGAACATAGCTTTTTGTGTAATGTTTTGTGAGGTAAAATTTTTTAACTTCCAGAGGAGATTCGCGAGTACTTCGGAGAGGGCATAGCCCTATACTTCACCTTCCTGGGATTCTACACCACCGCCTTGCTGTGCCCCATGTTTCTAGGTTTCCTGCAGCTGTTAATAGGAAGCACAGAATCCGTTCCATTTTTCTGCGTTTTCAACGTAGTATGGACAACAGTTTTTCTTGAGGTAATCCGCGAATGTTCAAATAAATCTTTAGAAATTTAGAACCTTAGATTTTTACTACAGATATGGAAACGCAGAAGCAATGAACTTGCTTTTAACTGGGGTACGATTGGAATGACCAGTTTAGATGAACCCAGGTCTAATTACCATGGACAAATGGGGAGGGACCCGGTATCAGGGAAGATTCAACCCCAATACCCGAGATGGAAGACGAACGCTAAAGTATTTTATTATAAAACCGTCAATCTTGCATTGTTAATATTTTAATTTTCAGATGTATTTCGTATCAATTCCAATAGTTTTCATTTGTATGGTGTTTGCGTTTATGGTAATGTTGGCATCGTTCTGGTGTGAAGACTTCGTACGAAATTACGAGTCGGAATATAAAGCTCACCTTTCTCAAGTTCCTAGCGTGGTATATGCAGCTTTAGTTTATATTATGAATCTTTATTACCGAAGTTTGGCCACTTTTCTCACAGAATGGGGTAATATGATTAACATCAACTATAAAATAATTCAATAGTTAACTTGCTAGTTAACAATATTTATATTAATAATATGATATAATATATAAATATAAATATAGTAATTGTAGATATCTAAATTGCTGTCACTATACGTAAGATAATTTTTTTCTAATGTAACAATCCATTTTTTCGTGTATAAGAAAGTTGAGTGGTGCCCATACCAGATTTTTTTTTTTTAGAAAATCATCGAACGCAGTCGCAATATGACAGACACAGAGTAACAAAGCTAGTAATGTTCGAATTTGTAAATAATTTCATGTCATTATTCTACATTGCATTTATAATCCAGGACATGGAAATGCTACGAAACCAACTAGCAGTAATGTTGGTCATTCAACAAGCCATCAATAATATACAAGAAGCCTTACTTCCGCTTTTGTTGCGAGTTTACATGGCTAAGGTAAAAACATTTGAAACCTTGTTTCATAATTCCACATAGATAAATATCGAAATATTTCATGTTATTAAATAATATTTATAGATGTCAACTTTAAAGAAACATTTAACATCCTCTAAAGACAAATCACACGGGGAGGTTCCTCACATTTTGTACGACCTCCCTGTGTTATCTGAAGACGATACTCTAACATCTCTAGCAGATTCAGAAAAAGACTTGGAGTGTTATGCCGGGACATTTGATGATTACCTCGAAATGTTTGTCCAGTTCGGATACGTGGTGCTCTTCTCCTCAGTGTATCCAATCGCGGCTTTCTGGGGTGTTATTAACAACCTAGTGGAGATTCGTGCAGATGCTTTCAAGCTGTGTAAGGTCTTCCAGAGGCCCATGGCACGAAGAGTGAAGGACATTGGAGCTTGGCAGGTTAATATTTAATTTTTCTGTTGTTGTGTTGGGTGAATCTCTCGAGCAATTGAGAAGAATGATTGTAAACATAAATAAAGTAGGGAAAGGTTTGAATTCGTTATTGAATATCGGAATACATTGGTGTATGGTGAGTGTGAGATTAAGAAGAATGTTGTTAGGAAAGTGGGAGTAAGTCAGATGAGGTGGTTTGGACATCTTGAGCGAATGTCTAATGAAAGGTTGGTGAAACTAATATATGTGGGTGAACAATTGGATGGGCGTCGGAGGAATAAATGGTTAGGTATGATTAATGGTTTGTTGCGTGAACGAAAGATGTCAAATCCACTATGTGGGATAAAGGATATAACATAACCGTATATAAGTACGTTTCATTTTCAATTTTCTTTCCTTACAGAGGGCTTTCGAAGTAGTGGGCGCCCTTTCCATAATGACCAACTGCGGTCTCCTGGCGCTCTCGCCGACGATGAGGTCCAGATTTGGTTTATTAACCTCCACGTCCATAGACCCTCTTCAGATTATTGAAGATGACACAGAAGAAGCTACTACAAGAGCCATATCTGGAGAAGCTTGGGTCCTAGGGTTTGTTGTTCTTGAACATATTCTACTAGGTGTGAGGTTTATCCTCCACAAAGCGATTCCGGATCGCCCGGAATGGGTCCGGGTGGAACTCGCCCGGAAAATGACTGAGAGCAGACGTGCGCTTAAAAATGAGGTAAGAAAACTATAAGAATTCATACAATAAAGACACTCCCTGTTGGTACTTTTGATATTTATGTCGCATCGACTGATAACCTTATTGGCAGTAACTAAGCGGTCATATTTTGGGTAGCGCACCATTGAAATATTGGAAGTGTCGTTACTGTATGAATTCTTATACTGTGAGAAAACGCTCTACGCCACTGGAAACCCGACGATTTAATTACGAGCATCGCAAATTGCGCGGTACATTCATTAATTATTTATTATTTTAATTCCATTTGTAGAATCAATACTAATAGATGTCTTTTTGTCAACACAGGATGTTTGAAAAACTGTTGAGTTAATAATTCCTGAAATGAAATAACTGTTTTTAATTAATGTTTGTTTCAGAGAAACCAAAAAAGTCGCAACATCTTAACCAGACGTTTCAAAACAGTTCATGGACCCCATAAACACAATTCTTCCGCGAAATATACTTAATTATTCACTCGTGGGTTTCAAAGGACTGTTTATTTTATTTATTTCCTACATAAAGCTGCGTTCATATCTCTTAATTCATTTACACAATATAACAGTACTTAATTTGGGACAATAATTTTTATAGTAATTTATATTGCAAGGCCATTGCTCAGATCTTTACGGGCGAGCTTATTATCCATTCGCTATGAAAAATTCAGTTTACTGTCGAGCATTGTATAATGTTTTTATGATATACTGATTCGTAAATATTTTTAAAAATCTTACATTTGTTGGAGCGTATAGGCTCACTAAATTGAACTATTTAATAGACTTATGGCCGGTATTATAAAGAAATTTAACTCCAATTAATATTATTTTCAAATTAAATTTATATCAAGTTATCCAAATGACAATCAAATTTTTGACGGCAATGTTAAATGTCATAAAATAATTTCATATGATCTGCACTTGTTAAAAACAAATAAATTTTCTTTAAAAGTAAATTTAAGTGACAGTTAAATTTCTTTATAATACCCGATAATAATCTCTGAAAACTGATTTCAATTCAGTAAATGGGATTTTACAGTATTGTTAGTTTTTAAGGTACTGTATCATTGCTAAACAATATTTTAATAGAACTTGATCCACAATATCGTTTTCCACATTAATTTATTTAATGTTGTTAGAAATATTAACAAAACAAAATCATTTTTTTTTTTTTTTAATTAAGACCAAGACGACCTGATTGTTTTTAAAAAAAAATAAGGAAAAAGATAGAAAGTAAGAAAGGAGGTAAGAAAGCAAACTTTACTAAACTTCTGACTGGGTTTTTAACGGCTTAATCGTACCGTAAAAACTAATTTACCGCACTTATAACGTAAATAACTATTACCACTAGAGAAAGAGCTCAGTAATAATAGGTTTACGATTCAGTATATTATAAAATAGTGTTTTCTACTGTCCATTATCATATTTCATAGTTACTGTGATTTTATTTCCTTAAGAAATTATTTTTAATAATTTCTCAAAAATACATGACAGCTATTATATTGTGACGTCATTTCCTTTACTGCCTTGAAATTAAATGAGCCCCAGTATAAACAATTCTTATTCATAAAGACAACAAACTGTTAAATATATAAATAAATAAATTACGACGCCATTTATCCATTTTTGAAGTGGCACTCTGCTTTCGCAAATCTCGATGAGTGACTCCAGCCGTCAAGTCTTAACCCCCAAAAATGAAGAAGAGAAAGCCAAAGTGTTTTTAAGAGCAGCTTTAATATTTATTGTCATATATATTTATTATTTTGTACAAGACAAATAAAACATTTTTATCAAAGATTTTCCACGATATCACAATCATTTTCTCCTCGAAAAACCGCTAAAAATCTGCACGTAACACAGTGACCGCAAACCGGAAACAAAACAATAATCAAACAAATGAGTAATTTTGCAGCAATGTCAAAGAAAGACGGCAGCATGTCAACCAGGTGAGATGCGTCATTACCAAATGACTAACCTGCTGCGTGAATCTAATTGGCTTAAAGACAGTCGCGAACCGGAAAAGGAAACCCCAAGTCACGTGGCGAGGCAACTGTTACTTCACCGTCATCGTCGACGTGATTAGCATGAAAAACAACGGCCTGTCGCGTCGACACATCAAGAAAAGAAAGTGTTGATGTTGATAGCAAAGAGTTGAATTTTTTGTTGGATGTTTGGATACTCTGATACGATACCGGGAAGAACAGCGGCGGGCACGCGCATTTCCTTATGGGTGTTGATTTGCTCGTTTTTGAATTATTTATTACGAAATTGTGCAAAGTTTTCCTTAAAATTGTTGATATGATCAGCTGAATCATAATTATTGAGAAAACCATTAGAAAAATCCCATAAAAATCGAGAATTTTAGTTGATAATTATTATCATATTTGCAAATAAATTATGTTATTTCCTTCTCGATAATTCCTAGTATATATAAATATTGCTAATACTCTTACCACTTTCAAATAAATAAAACTTCAGAAACATAAATAAATTATCTCCGACCTATGCCATTCCGCTTATTTCATACATATTTTTTTATTCTAAGATAGAAGACTAAAATTTCAGCTAATTGTCATAATATAATGAACCAAAAGGTTTTGGATGAACGAAATACAAGAAATATAAGAAATTACAAATTACAAAAATGTTAATAGATTTATGCACGGTATTATAAATGCCACTTAAATTTAGTGTACATCATTTCAAACGTTTTTATGACTTAACTAACTCTGAACTTTAATGCTACTGTCACAGTTACACAACCGTCACACTGGGGTCTGAGAAACCCAAGAAAATAAAAACCTACTTTCCCATAACTGGATGTAATTTTCCTAGGGATTTTACCTATGGGATGTTTGTTTAAGATTATAGAGAGACATTAAACAGTTAGTAACCTTTCTGAACCATACATTTTATACAAAACACAGCATTTTCCCAAAACTTTTTATTTTGGACTATGAGAACAAACACATAGAGATTTAGAATATAGAATATTTGTTTAGAATTATAGAAACTGAATTTACAACGAGGTAGCATCGAAGTTTCTTAGACCCCAGTGTAACATTCTAGGGTTAACATTGCTGTCAATAATTTGATTGCCCTTTCATTTGGATATCTTGATGTAAATTTAGTATGAAAGAAAACTTACTAGAGTTTCTTTATTAAACCGGGAATAAATCTTTTTAATTATCAAGACCTGTATTTCTTAATAAGGTTACTAAAAGAGTATAAACTAAATTAGTAAGTTATATCTATAGATCTCTTATAAATAGGTAGATTTTTACTCATTAATTGAGTACTGAACCAACAAATATTCCGTAGTTTATATTTTTATATATTGGCTAGACTTAAGTCTATAACATGTATATGGTACGGGACGGGAATGAGCTAAATATAATGTAATATACCGTGAAGTTTCAACTAAGATACAAAATTTACTTTTCTGTCATTAATGTATTACTATGCGTACCAATTTCTATATCACCGTAGAGTTACAACATAGGTTGTTTATGTTACATGAACTTGTCATCATACTTATACATGTTGAGTAATGAATAATAATTGGAATGTGAAAGTGCTCAAATAATGAGAAAATGAATAAAATCAAAGGTAATTGAAATACATAAAAACCATCATAAATATTGGGGTCGTGAAAAAAATAGTATGTGGTATTGAAACCCTCGCCTACGTCTCGTGCTTTAATTTACTTCGCGGGAAAAAAGTTTTACACTACTCTCCCTTAATGTATAATATACTCTTCTTTGATTCATCTGTATTTCGATACAATTTTGGTTGACGGGATTTTAGTTGGAAGGAAAGCTATCTTCTTATCTTATGAGTATGGAAAGAGACACATGATATTTTGAATTTCCATGTAAAAATGTCTTTCTGTATGTCATTGCAGCGTCGTTTCTCAAACGCCCAGTAGATGCAACGTCCGTTAATCACAATAACTCGCGTTATATGTCACAAACACACGCACATACACAACACTGCAATATCGTTCTCCGCTGTCGCGCGTTGGTCTCGGCTCTTCGTTCATTGTTCTATTGAATAAGAATATAATATTTTAACAACGCTTTAACAACATTCACTGGCTTGTGACACTGACAGTGATGCCAAATTGAACTCACACTTGTATGTGTAAAGTCAATTACCGTCTTTGATTACTGCCAGAGACGGAGCACGAGGAGCGGTTAGTAATTTTATGAATTTGCGAAGGCAGCAGTTGATATCAACAACATAAATAGTTTATTAAGTATCAAAAACGGTAAGGACTGTTTACCGATGGGAGACAATGTTGCTTTGGTCAGTCTTTAATTTTGCCTAACATCTGTAATTCCTTTACTTTCGTGATGCTTATACAGTTTTTTGCACGATTGGGGCAAGCAAAATTTATTAGAAAATACGCAGATTTAAATTTCTTCATTACTCGTAATACCGAACCCAAACATATTAGGTGGCTTTTTTGTAGTTGCTATTGTTTATAACATATATAATAGTATAATGTACAACAAGCTTGGAATGGTACTCATTTCCTACGAGTATGAAAGTTTGTAGCATGAGCAGAAAATGAATGCTGCAAATCATACGAGTATGAAATGGACATTCCCGGCGAGATATACAATATACTTTTTCTACAACCACGATATTATTTCCTATTTAATTTATATTTTAATAATAAATTTGTCCCACTTTCACCATTCCAATATTTGACAATTCTAAATAGTATCCTAGCAATGACACCTGTACTCAAATGAAATAACCTGTATTGAAATACTCACAAAACAAATTCATTTCGCACGATGCTTGCAATGTACCTCATATCCCTAGCAACAACAAACATACAATGAGCAGATTTTTAAGTGGTCGTAGAAAATTAGTACATTGTACAACAAGTACAACATAGTTAGAATGAGCCGAAGGCGAATGCTACAAATCATACAGGTGGACCGCTTTCACCATTCCAATCGGGCCAATCGGGCATATTCTCCAAAATGTTGTTACCGTAACAACTTGATAATTGTGACAAAAGATAATCGTTTTTTGGCAGCTAATGAAATATTCTCCATTAAACATGAAATTTCGATGCGATTTTGTCACCATTAGCAAGTTGCTACGATAACAACTTCGTTAGAAAATTGGGCCGAATACTTGACTATTCTAAATAAGTATCATAGCAATGACACCTGTACTGAAATGAACTGACCTGTATTGAAATACTCGCAAAACAAATACATTTCGCACTATGCTTACAATGTACCTCCTATACCTGGCAACAACAAACATACAATGAGCAGATTTCTAAGTGGTCGTAGAAAAAAAGTTTATGTAGTTGGCTTTATGCGAAATTTTGGCGGAACCGGTGATAAAAATCTAATAAATTCGTGGGAAAAGGAGGACTCCGTGCTTTCATTAGAAAGTTCTGCGGCGTCCGGGTGAAATATCCCCGAACAAATGAATTTTATTTGGAGAAGAAGCGCCGCTCTATCATCGATATGAAACTAGCAAATCACTGTTAGCAAGTTTCCCACTTAGGGTCTCTAATAGCGGGCGATTTTTCCGGACCCGGAACAGCTGACGTCACACCGGAGTCTGCGGGCGATCCAAGGCCCATCCCGCCATCACGCCATGATTGATAGACCAAGTTTTTATATTTGCTGGCGCACATTAATAAAAGGGTTTCCCGAGCCACAGCCACGCAAATCTGTTCATTACGGCTCTGGGAGGCGAATATGTCAACTCGGGAAATGCATCACCGGGGTAGCGTTACAACGGATCGTATATCAGCTAGTTTGACACTCTTTGCTTTTTATTTCATTTGGATTACTCTTTCATCAACAGAATTATTTATTATTTACAAAACATTGCCTCTTTCCTTAAAGCCTTCAATATTTTTTTTCTTGTACATATAACCTTGGACACAACATTTTACACAAACTAGTGAGAACCAGGGACTTTCATTGTCTTTCCGTGAAATTCTACAGCGAACTCATCTTAAAAATATCAAAATTTTCAAAAATTTAATATCTATTTGTATATTTGGAGCTCAAAGTTATGTTCCATATAAATACTTTGCGTTCGAATTATACACAATATTTTTCCGACGATTAATTATAAAAGAAAAATATTGACGTAATTTCATTAAAATAAACGCATGTATGACATACCTGTCATAGATTGATGAAGCTGTTCTTTTACTTCATACCATGGTGAAAATAAAATCCCTTTGCGTTGACAAATGCGAGCGAAAAAGTAAGCTTTCTACAGCAGTCGTTGGAAAAGAAAAGTATATTGCGTCTTTAACCTTTATCATCAAATTTCTGAACAACCGATAATTGCTATGATTGTTCCGCTATAGAATTTGTAAATTTAAGAGTATTTTGATAAATTTTTAATTATGTTTGTTACAAAAAACATTCGGTCTAGTAAAGCCTTCGATTGAAATATGCGCTCATGCGGGAAGGGTGGTCTCCCGCACTTGTTATGTAAATAAGTATTAAACGTAATTTACTGCTAATTTTAATCTGTACAAAGAATACATGTTTGACTAATCTTGATCAAAATAAATGCATCGTTCACAAAAATCTAAATTAGTAGAACGCAGTTTTTGAACCTTATAGCTTGTCCAATGCATACCTAAAAACTCATGCAGTAATACTGGGCTCATCTAGAAGAAAGAAGAGTCTCGTGTTTTTAAAGATCAACCCCCTAATAAACTAAAATCCTTAAATCCCTTTTTAGTAAAATGAATATGCTATCTACCTCCCGCTCACATATCTAAGAAAAGTATTGTATCGGCTTAAATTTTCGATGAAGATAAACATATTTTGGGCTCCTAGAATACGATTACACTATTTGCATGATGACGTCTGTTTGTCTGTGTGTATATTTCATATTTAAATTTAGATGTTTATGATATGAGCTGATTAGATTTTGGGTGCAATACATCAACTGAAAGTTGTAGATTCTTGAAGACCTATCAGGGTTTCGGGAATATCTTAGTAAATAAATGAGTACCACTTAGAAATTAAATTCCCTGAGAAGCTTATTTTATTATTCAAATTGGATTGAATCTTGACCATTGGCTTGCTTTACAAGTTGCGTAATCTTGGTTGTATCCCCTATTTTGTTCTAATGATGATGACAACGTAGTTGTCGAAATACGTATTCAGATTTTTTCTTTATAACTTTAAGGCTTAGGGAATTTTTATTTTGAAATTGGAAGCTTACAGGTTTTTAAAAAACAAAGCCAGTTATTACTCTGGTTAAGACTGAATTGCAGTCGTAACGTTGGTTTTTATTAAATTGATTGCTTCTCCAATAATTTGCTTTTATTTAACATCCAGTCCAGAAATAATCCTTTTATTGTACATGGCATGAAATTTGGTAGTGCGGGTTCAATTTATTCTTCGGTGATAAGTTTTAAGATGAAATTTGTCAATTCTTTACACTGAAGTTGTAGTTTCCTTGAAAGGGTATCAGGTTTATTAGGCATATCTTAGTAAATGAATGTTGCTTTAATTTTTCTAGAAGATTATTTTATTTTTCAAGTTGGATTCAATCTTGACCATTGACTTGGTTTACAAGTTGTGTAATTTTGATCAAATCCCCTATTTTGTTCTACTAATGATGACAACTTAGTTGTCAAAATAGGTATATAGATTTTTTCTTAATAACCTTAAGACTTAGGGGATAAATGTTATTTTGAGTTTGAAAGATTATTGGTTTTTAAAAAACAATGCAAACTATCTTCCTGATAAAGACTGAATTGCAGTCGAAACGTTGGTGTTTTTGTTGGACTGCTTCGCTAATAATTTGCTTTCATTTAAGATCTAATCCAGAAATAATCCTTTTATTGTATATCGCGTGAAATTAGGTGGTGCGGGTTCAATTTATTGTTCGGTGATGAGTTTTAGGATGAAATTTGTGAAATTTCCTGCAAACCCTTTATAGTGAAGTGGCTCCTGCAATTCCTGCGGCGCCTGGCAAAGTGAAATCTGCCTCCACCACTGGCTTTCCTGCCATAAGAATCGATCGTTGCGCCGTGGCTGTGTCCACGAATGTGGGTGTATGTGTGTGTGATAGTGTTTCCCTGCAGACATTGCGCGCGCGATTACGTCCGTGTGTATGTGTGTCCTGACGCGAAACAAGTCTAGCCTGCGACCAAACAGCAGCAGCAGCAGTCCGTCGAAAGACACGGCAAGAAGCACACAGTAGATGCCTTGAGCCGATGGTGACAGTGTAAATAAACAAGCGACAATCAGTGCTCGTTTAAATGAACAGTTGATTGGTACCTACTAAACAATTGAGGTGAAGTGACAACGAGCAACAAGTCGGGCTGGGTGGAATGTATTTCAAGATGAAAGCGGCGTACGGGGTGCTCCTCTGCTTCGCCCTGGTGGTGGCGGCGTCCACAGAGGGCCCCCAAACGCTACAACTGCCCGATACCACTGGTATCGACGGCCAGCTCACTGCCAACCACGAGGTCGACCATTTCTTCTCGCTGTGGCTGGTTTTCAACAACGACGAGATCAAAATATCAAGTGAGCACCTCTGTATTTACCTAATTGTATAATGCGTGCACGAGAGACCAGAGTGAGACACTCACTGACGGAGACGAGAACATGGCGAGATATAAGGTCATCTCCCTCTGACCGATGCGATCATGAGTTTACAACTAACCGTTATGCTTATAATTCAAAATACATTTACGGCGCAGCGAAATTTTAATCCGCCGCCACTGTAAACAACTACGCTACTCTCACATATTTAATTAATCCATTGTTCTTTTAATATTTTCCGCCTAAAAACAACACAAACAAAAACCAAATTATTATGCGATAAAAAAACTCCAAAAGAAATCAAATTGTTATTATATAACTGAGTTGCTAAGTATGTAGATCCGAAATGAAGACTAGCATAAATTATATTAAATTACTCGAGATAATTCATCATTCTAAACGAAATAGTACACTCCCAACACTTAGTCACTCGCATATTACATCATTACATCACATTACATCATGTTGGTGTCATATTTACATTTTTTGACTCCCCAACAGTGGACATTTAACTAATTAAAAAACAAAGCTAAGTAATTAAAAGGAACCGCTTCCACATTTCCAGGCAATTAATTACAATCTCTAGGTGGGCCTAAAAATTCCTCCAATTCTTTTCATTAACTAAATTACCTAAAAACTAATTAATTCTCGTTTCAGGCGAGCCGTTCACGATTCTAGCGCCGCGGAATAGCGCGGCAACGCGGGAGGACTCCGTACTAAAGGAGCCCGAGCTTGTGAAGAAGCTTCTTCTAGACCATATTGTCCTCGGCGCTCAAATTGACATATCAAACATTACGACGTTCAAAACCATGGGCGGAAAAGAAATTAAAGTCACCAAAAGCAACGATAAAATATTTGCCAATGACGCGCAAGTTATGGAAAGGAAAATTGAAGTGCCCAACGGCATTCTGATTATTTTGGATAATTATTTGTTTAAAGACGATAAGATTTTGAAGAAACATGGTAGTGGGCATTCCGATAAATTGGACGTAGGAATGCTTTCTGTTGTTACGGTTGGAGAGGAAGTTAAAACCACTCAATCTCCAGCTAATCTTTCTTTTATCGATAACGTAGGCCAAGTGTTATCTTATTTGAAGAGCGGTGTTCGAGTATTCCAACACTTCCTATCCAGATCTAACGTCTCCCAACTTCTTAAAGAGGGTACGCAATGTTTCTGCATTAATTTTATCCAAAATAGTTTTAATACAGATTAGAGGGATGCAAAACTTACAAGACAAGTCACTATACTCGCTTCTTACTAAATATAGTAATTCAGGTAGACAAAAGGTTAATTTCTCTCGTGTTTCCGAAGATCAACTCCCAAATTGAAGACACCAATTTCAGTTCTAATTGCATGGATGTACTGCATACTTTATCTAATTCTTTTTACACATATTTTCATAGACTGACCACTTGTCCATTTTAAATGGTTTTAGCCGCAAAAGATCATCTTTGATGACGCTTTGGTTACACTAGTAACCAAAGGAAATCGTACAGACTAAGATTCTGAATGAATATGTTGCCAATCAAGTAACACAATACTTGATGGATTGTTGTTGCAATCGATGGTCAATCATCAATTGATTTTAGTTTTGTTCAATAAAAAACATTTTTATATTAAGTAGTATGTTTGGTATGAAAGGAAAGGTCGTTAATTTTGGTGAAATTGACAGTTAATAGGTTTTTAAAAAAATGAAGATTAGTAGGACCTTCAATCATTTTACATATTTATTTGACCCGATAGGATTTGTAAAATTCACAATTCGTATAGACCAAAACATTAAAAAGGCGGGTGTTTGTAAGATGCAAGGTATTGGGTGTTCTGGGTACAATTGCACGAAATGTTATTGTATCTAGAGATGCTCGATTGAGTGTTTAAATGGTGTTTTAATTGATTGATTGATGTTGGGTGTGGATGAAGAATGAATGTGGATTAGTGTTCAATGAGTGTGAGATTAAGAGGAATGTTGTTAAGAAAATGTTATGTATATCGTTTCAGGTGAGGAGTATACAGTATTTGTACCAACAGACCACGCTTTTCAGCGTTGGCACCCCATAGATTGGGGTTTCTACCCTTTCTCAGTCCCTGAATTTACTGAAAATGTAATGATCAACCACTTCATCAAAGGAAATTTACACCAAGAAGATATTCGAGACGGACAAGTTGCCAAAACATTAGGTGGACGAGAAGTTGTTTTCCACAAAAACCGTACGATGATTACAACAATTAACTAACGATTTTAACTAAAAATTTGTTACTTCTAGCGACTTTAACTGTCAACGGAGCTTCAATCGTCAAGGGAGACACTACAGTTACCAAAGGAAACATCATGTTCATCGGAGAAGTTCTCTTCGTGAGCGAAAGCGTAGTTTCCCGTCTCCACCAACAACACCGCGATAAGGAGACTCCTCCACTTCTAGCATTTCCTTGGTTCGGAGCCCAGTTTCTGTCACACGCCTTCCTGGCTTTGGAAAGAGATAGAAGATTCACGCATATCACAAGATTCTTGAATCTAGCGGATTTGGCTCCTCATGTTTCCGGAACCGGGTACACGTTTTTCGTACCGACAGACACAGCTTTTGAAAAACTTGGATTGGACAAAATGCCCGATAATTATTTATCTACGGGAGATGGACTACAAATTTTGTTGAACCATTTCTTAAAGGGAAGATTGTATGATCGTGATTTGAAAGATAGGACCAAATTTCAGACTCTGGGAAATAAAACTGTCACTGTTACCAGAAATAAGGGTGAGCATTATTACATAGTTATATAAAACATTTTTTTTTGTACGACTCCGGTTCAGTCGGGGGTCGAATCTACCGGTCGGCAAGTACTATGATAACTTGAAGGTCCTGATGAAGATATATGATTGATTGATAATGATGTATAGTCAGCACCCTTTTGTGTAGGGTTTTATTTTTTATCCATGTACGAACTTTGCTCACTGTTTTTTGTCTCTTGCATGTGTTTTTGCTTCTTATATTGTGGTTTATTTCTTCTTTAGTATCTTCTCCATGATATTGTCCCGTTCTTCTTTTGGTCTTCCTCTTCCTCTCTTATTAATTATTTTAACAGTCCAAACTTTCTTCGTAGGTCTCTATGTATTCTTCTATCGATTTCGTTCCCAGTTCTTCTCTTATTTCTTCCTTCCTTATTTTATCTATCATCGTTATTCCTTTGATTCTTTTCAAGTATTTCATTTCTAGTGCTTGTATTTCACTTTTGATTTTTATTGATTCAAAGCTGTCGGGGAAACTATTATCTTTGTTTTCTGTGATATTTTTTCTTGCCTCTAAAGCTGTTTTTCAGCATATAGAAGATTTTAGCTATCTTGTTCTCTTGGTTATATCTTCGTCTTGTATGATGATGATTAATTTATTATATAAGAGATTATTTCCCATACACTGTCATCAACATTGATTTTAGTTTTATGAGATTCTGCCTGTATCAGAACGAATTGGCCACGAATTATACTACAGTATTGTAGTCCTATAGATGATTTATTTCTTGTTGTTTCAGATGTGTCAATCAACGATGCCAAAATAGTTGAAAGCGAAGTGTTCGTCTACAATTTAGGAACAATGTTCTACATAGACAAAGTCTTATTTGCGACTCCAGAATCTCTGCCAGCATCAAAGCCCATATCAACAACAGAACAAAACATATCAACCCTGGAAACTGAGACAGTTCCAGAAGAATTAACTGAAGAGAACGGTAACCTCCCCGATGTATTATTTGCTGATAGTGAGGCCCCAACTCCCACACCAGCTCCTAACAGTACGGCGACAATAAAATAAACAAACAAGTTCCTACTTGATTCAATTTTAAAGTGTTGATTGGCTAAAAATCTGCCCAGTTTTCGTTTTCGTTACCATCGCACCAGATTGTAGAGGATTTCAGCCACTTTAATTAGGATTCGGTGATGAATGTTTGATGAATGATTGTTTGAGTGTATGGACGGATTGTGGACTTGGATTAAAGTGGTTGAAGTCTGGTTTGAGTTGCAGGGTTTAAAGAGATATACGAGCTAGATTTAGCAGGGCCTGACTCCATAGAATAACTTTCCCTGGGCCCTTTAGACTGGCGTCTGTGCATCGATGTATTTTTTACCACTCAGTTTCTCTGTTTATAGTAAGACTTGGCATGACTGAACGTAGATATGACTAAAGAATATTATTGTCCAAGTAGATGTTTCTGAAGCATCTCCGTTTTAAATTCATTTTGTAGTTAATTTTTTATTACGACTAGGAAATGTTTCATGTTAGTAAGATTAATGTTGAATGTAATTTATTGTCTATGTATTATAAATATTTATATAACAGCCATAAATATTATATGTTTTTAATTATTTACTTCTATTATATAATATTGCAACTCTGTCCATTGATGTATTAACTGTATATCATAAAATGTATAAAAGTGAATTGTTATTTTAGTACAAACATATTGTAATAATTATTGTTAATAAATGGGTATCTCCTACTTACTATCCAATTTTATTACCTCACATCCTTTTATATGGGATATTATTGTTGCTAAATCTTATATTTTTGGAAACTTTTGATCCATTAACAGAAAAATAATTTAATGTCAGACTGGGGACGAGATCCTGTGAGATTTTAAAGCAGAGATTAAGTATAGATTTGCAACGGACTTTGCAAGTGACTGCATCAAATTTTTTATGTATTTAAACATTATATAATATTTTAAATTAAATGAGTTGTATTATTTTGTTACACCCCTTAATTATCTTTATTAAATAATACAAAATATTAATAAATAACACATTATTGTATTTGGTAATTCATGGCTTCTTCTATGGGATTTTTATGGTCCGAAACATTAGGCCTAGACTCATATGTACAAATTGTAACTCCATGCCTGTGAGCTTGGAAAAACTCTCCCCTTAATCCAATATAATAAACCTTAGTTTGTTCAGCTCCAAAATTAGTAGGTAAGTGAATAGACAAGTGGTGAACAGAAGAAAAGGTAACAACTCTAAAATATACATCCAATTAACTAAATATAAGATTAGAAGAACGAAATCCAGTACTTAGTAGAGTATTCCGTAGTGCCATTATGATTTATTGACAGCTCAAATTCTTGGTCTGGTTGAGCAGAAACATCATCAAAGGTCATATGAGGTCGATTTTTAAACCTATGAAATTATGTCGCGTTTAATAATAATAAATACATCAAAATAACCTACGTACAATCTCATCTTAGCTGGGTGAGTTTCATCATCATTACCAATAACCATAACTCCCTTCAGCTTAATATTTCCAGTAAAAGGAATATTAAATAATAGTTCTTCATCCGCATCACTTTCAACGCACTAAAACACAACAGAAATTAATAAAAATATTTTGAATGCCAGGACATAACCTACAAAATCGAAATTCAGTCGTTCATTCCATGGTTTAAAGATTTTTCTGCCAGATCCTTCTTCGGATTCGTTTAAACATTCTAGATTGTCTTTGTCGATCTTTTCAAATAAACTATACTGTACCCCCATTTCGGGGGTGTCATCGTGATCGTGACTGCCATCGCAACCGTGATGACCATGAGGCGGCATTTTGTCACTGTAGCGATTTTGACATTGACAGTAGATCCGCAGGTCCGGACTGAGTAAAAATATATTGCATATTATTGCATATTATTATGTAGTATTATTCATTCTAAAAAGTTCATTCATATCTAAAGTGCAAAGCAAATACAATTCCGCGCTTATCAAAAGTGGTTGGCACCCTCTTTAATCAAGCACCCTTTGCACGACGCATGCCCAAGTCGGAGGGACGTCCATCGAGCGCCGCGACGTCCACAGACAGTCAGTGTTCCTTCTGCGCGCCTCGTGTTAACTTCTTCAACATATTCTGAATACGCTTCATCAAAGATGACAACAATCGAATCGGCGACAGTCGGACAACAATACCTCAGCGAACGGTAATCAATCAGTACAGTTTTTTTTAGTTTTATATTTTGTAGCTAAAGTTCAATACGTAAGGTAGATTTTTTTGAACGCACAGTTATATTTTTTTAAATAATTTTTATCTAGTGCGGTGTTAAAATCAATATTGTATGTGTATGATTTAATCAATATTAGATGCGAGTGATAGTAACAGGTGAATTTAATTCAAAACAGTTTCGTTTTCATTTGCTTGCATTTCATTTTATATCGTAAAAACTGTTAAGCAGACTATATTTGATTTGCGATTTGTTTGTTCATTGTTCTTAGTGTAAGTATGATGATATTTTTTTTACTCGTTTTAATACAATTAGTTGTAGTAGTAAACAGAACCCATACTAAAAAAAATTGATCACCTACTATTATAATTTATAATACTCACAAAAAAGCGGTTTCTTTTTTAGTATTTTTTCTCAGCTGATTACAACAATGGAACTACAATACGTTTCTGTCATATTATTTGATGGATACAACAATTAATAACCACATAGGGTGTCCATAAATTGTCAATCAATCAATGTACAGGATTCCAATTGTTACAGGGAACCCCTTTAACAATACTAAATACAAAAAACTTCCATAGGGGAAGAGGATGTATTGCGTTCCTCGTGGCGCCTTCGATCTGTGGTTCTCAAACTTTTAATTGCATTTACCCCATTAGCACCAAGTATCAAGTTAAATAATATATTATTTAAAAAAGTTTTTCAACAATATTATTATTTTAAACGCAACAAAATTATAAAACGTCCACAGAGTTCATTGTCCTATCAATGACCTCTTTCTTTCGACAGGGTCCTCTTGTTTTTTGGCCACTGTTCTACTTGCGCGATATTGATCCTCCCCCGCATTTTCCTCAGCCCCCTGCGAAAGAGCAAGTGAAAAGCTTGCGACGCGGTGTAGGGTAAAAAGAGAACGCAAATCCGCGGAGTGAGTCACACTCACCCTCTCGTTGGGGGTTGTACGACGTGCAGGGCCGGCCCAGGGGGTGGCTGCTGCGGTCACGCACCCTCCAGAGACGTAGTGGATGAGTCACGATCGTATGAAACTGATATGCATTAGTTGTTACCTGCTGCGGTAGGGGTCAGCAATTTTTAATCTAATCACTGTTTGTGTCCCGACAAATATACCAAATCAAGTTCTACGCCCATTTTTAGTGTGGCACTCAGCTTAAAGAAGACCTTAGTAAATGTTTTGTAAATCAGTTTATTTAGATATACACTTTTCCCAGCAGTGTTTCCATTTCGCGATCCTCAATAACTTCATTTGAAAGGTCTGTGACATATTTGCTTTCTTGTCATCAATAGTTTGAAAACGACATCCCTTCTGCACTGATTTAAACTTTAGAAATAAGAAAAAATCTGTCTAATTGGCAAGACTGAGTGTACGGCCGCATTGTCTTGATGCAAGAACCATGAGTTGTCTCGCCATAACTCTAATCTCTTTTTGAGTTTCTGTGAAAATTTTCCCCAGTTTCACGCAGAATTTTATGTTGTATCGTTGCTCCAGAAAATCGTACATTTCAAAACTCGCTACTAACACATTGCTCGAAACGTGAATGTATCTAGAGATGCTCGATTGAGTGTTTATAATGGTGTGTTCGTGCCTACATTGATGTATGGTTCTGAATGTTGATTGTAGATGAAGAAGCATGAACGACTTATAACTGCTGTAGAAATGAGATATTTGAGAGGAGTGTGTGAGTATACGAGACGTACTCGTATCCGGAATACATTATTGTATAGTGAGTGTGTGATTGAGAAGAATGTTAAGAAAGTGGGAGTGAGTCAGGTGAGGTGGTTTGAACATCTTGAGCCAATATCGAATGAAAGGTTTGTGAAACTAATATATGCGGGTGAAATTGAGGGTAAACGATTTCGTGGGCGTCCGCGAAATAAGTGGTTAAGTATGATTAATAGTTTGTTGTGTGAAGAATAGACGCGCATGTATGAATGTGGACGAGGCGAAAATGGTATGTCAGGATAGGAATGTTTGGAAGAGTTTGATTATTGGTTGACTGTGTTTCTTGGTTCATGCTACCCCACTGATCTGATCAAGATATTAACAGTCAAAGAACATTTAATCAATCAATTTATTTGTTTTCTCTTTGTGCATCTTTTAGATTGCTCGAAGACGAGTCTCCGACGCCGGAAACGAGCTCCGCGGCGTAGCAGCGGGCGGGGGCAATGTCCCCCACATCAGCCACGGAGGCACTTGAGCCACAACCCCTGGGTCACGGCTGTGAAGACCAGTGGACGTGGAACCGGCGCGACCGGAGTCCAGAGGTTCGCCTCTACGGTGCCGCGTTCCGAACTGCGCATTTTCACCCGAATTGGAGTAGCGGAACCGCGGGCGTCAGAGGGAAACGAGTCCTCAACAACGGCAGGTAAGGAAGATTGCTAGTTTACCTTCCGGAAGCCAGGTGCTTTTAACGGAGAATAGTCGGGTAGGGTCTATCAGACCCTATTTGTTTTAAGGCTTCAGAATGACAATAAAAAATCAAAACTTTTCAGATTGGTAGATTTTTAACCTACGAAAAAAGGAGGAGATTTTCAATTCGACGTGAATAACTTTTTACAGAGTAATCCGATTTTGATGATTCTTCTTTTATTTGATAGGGTATACCATGAAGTTGGTCCCATTTAAATTTGAAAATTGAAAATAGAGGATGATTGATTGTTTACCCATTGAATTTTTACCTGTTATTCGATTCTACCACATACAACTTTGTACTGGGTTATCCGATATCGATGATTCTTTTTTTCCACCACTAAGAGTATATTTTTTATTATTTATGATATATCCGTTACAATTTTTATCGCGCATTAAGTCAGGTGGGGTTTTTCAGACCCAATCCAGCTGTTTTGTCTTTATTACATATATTTGCTCATTATCTATTGTTTTAAAAGATGCAACGTAATGAGCATATCTCTGGGCCTATCAGACCCCACCAGACTACTAGAAGGTTAATACAATCTTTACATAACCATTATGAATAATTAACAGATATTTCTGGGAGCTGAAAATCTCTCAACGCATCTTCGGCACAAGCATGATGTTTGGTATTGGAACCCGCAAAGCCCGTCTCCATGCCGACGCCTTCACCAACCTCCTCGGAGAAGACGACCAAGGTTGGGGTTTATCCCACAAAGGACTCCTCTGGCATGCTGGGCGATGGTACCACTACACCAAGCCCTTCCGGGAGAACGAAGCCACCACTATCGGCATCCTCTTCGATGGCATCGCCGGCACCCTCACCTACTACAAGGACGGCAAGAACCTGGGGGTCGCCTTCAAAGGCTTGAACGAAATACGCGATCCGTTATACCCGATCATCTGCTCAACGGCTGCCAAAACGGAAATGACGTTGGCGTCTATGCGGAGGGATTTTGTGAACCTTCAAGATCGGTGTAGGGCGGAGATAGTCAAAAGGATCAAATCTAAAAGTGATCTAGATGAACTGTGTGTTCCACCCAGGATTAAAAGCTACCTTAGTGAGGCGATGATGGATCCTGTGCAGCCATTTTTACCAGTTAATAAATATGTGTTGAATGTGCTTAACGCTGTCTAGCTACTGTCAAAGAATTTGATAATTTTAAGACGTATTTATTCGTTTAGTTAGTAAAATTTAGTTGATTCTAGCTAATTATTTGTTGGGAATTAATAACAAGTGACCGATAGTTTTTACTACGTATTAAAATAATAGGACATTTAATTAATATTTTTGTAATACGTGTTGTTTCGTTGTGATCTAATTGTAAGTTTTATTTTTTTTATTTGTTCACAGTTACAGAAATGATTAATTGTATTTAATAATTATACCAGAACAATTTTATATTGAATAACTGTTAGGATCGACACTTTTTTATCTGCTGTCAAAAATTCATTAATTATTTTTGAGAAAAATGCACTATTTTTAACCGAGGAAAAAAAGACGACGCATAACTTTTCATAGAGTTGTCCGATTTTGATGATTCTTATTTTATTAGATAGAGTATACCTCGATGTTGGAATATATAGTTGAATATAAAATGGCAAAAAACAGAAGATAATCATATTTCATTATTAATTGTATGATACATTTTTATATGAAGCATTTATCTCCAAAATATTTACGAATATTTGACAACAGATAAATGAAACCAGCGTTCATACTGACGGCCATCATATAAAATATCACGGAAAGTTATAGGGTACGAAAAGTAATTTAAATTTTATTCTTTTCGTCATCGAATACAACGATGTAAGAGCTACAATTTACAGTGAATCCGTGAATTTGATTCGGTGCCATATGGACTTTAGTTAAAACTAAATATTGTTGTAGCTTTTCGTTGAAACATTTAAAATTTGTCAGTTTCTAGGGAAATTGAACGAAGCCAGTGGTAAAATGTTACCTGCTAGTTAAGGAATAGCTTTTGTTTTTTGTTGATGTTGTTGTGTTGTTCCGTTCGTCCTTTGTTTCTAAGTAAGTTGAGATTAAGTTAGTACGATAGTTAATTCTGTTTTACTTAGGGCTTAGGTTTTTATTTTGTTGCGTATTCTGATAGGCCATTCGGTGCAATATTATAATGTCGTAGGATAACTTAAACATAGGGCTAGAAATGTATATAAAATTGATTCGTTTTAAGGTTCTAAATTATTTTGTGAAGGCTTTGCCATACATAACATTCCAAAAAATATTTTACTATAAGTGAGAATGGAACGTACTGAATGTTTTTATAAGGAACGAGCAGAATAGAGTTTAAACATACGGGAAAATTTATCAAATGTCCTAGTCATTCATGTGTTTAGTCTGTAACGTGTCCAATATTTATAAATTTAATTTTTTATATAAACAATTCATTCACAATTTATTCACCTCAACCCTTCCTTCAACCACACATTAAACAATAAAGTCGTAAGAAATATTTTTTATTCGGAATACTTGTACAATTTCAATGTTTTACCAATAACGATTAATTGAATACTACCTTCAAGGGTTAGCCTTGGACTCTTTGGCATTTTGAAGAGCTTGAGTAATATACAACTTAGCCAAAGACTGCGAACAAAACTGCGAAATATGCTGACTGTACGTAGAAATCTGCCCCGCGACAATCATTGGGTTTAGACGTGGAGGAACCGGATGTGGGCGGAACAGCTTATTAAGATCCTCTTCCGGTAGTGGAGGTTCATCTTTAGCGGCTCTGGATGCGTTTTCTTGTGCGCGCTTCTGCAAGTATCGATGCTTATCTTGCTGTTGTCGATTAACAAGTTGTTGATAGCGATTGAACTTGATGGCTTCTTGGTTCAGTTCATCAACTCGGTCCATCATACAACGGAGCTGTCCTTCCAAAACAGACGCAGTTCCCAAATCTAAAAAGCGGGTGCCGTCTGCCTCAGGGACCATGTCGCAAAGCTCAGACATCATGATATTAGTCAGAGCAGAGTTCTTAATAACGATTGGAATTTCAATAAATAAGTTCTCGAAACCTACTTTAAGTTTCAACAAAGCTTCCGGAGTGAATTCTCCCTCTTTGTACATCTCAATAGCTTGAGGAGTCAACCTATAAGCTTTTAAAGTTAAAAAGCCTCTTGCAGATTTCTGAGTGTCATAAATAACAACCACTGACTCCTCAATTGAGGTCTGGTAGTGGTATTGTGATTCCAATAACGGTAGGCTCAAAAAGTTGCCAACATCAGCACTTTGATACCAACCAACATGAAAATGATCAACATTTACGCGCCTTAAACGACGCATCATCGCTAGTTGATACTCTTCTTCATCCATGCCATCATCATTGTGCTTTTGGAAGGCGAAGCAATTGGTGATTTCAAGACGGTTGTCAACAACTAACCCCAAGAGAGCTCCTTGAGCCACCTCCATGTTACTGGTAGATTCTTCATGGCAGTGTTTTACTATTTTCATAACAGCCTGAAATATAATTATTTGTTGAGGTTACTTTGCTAACACATGGCGTAGCGACTTTCAAAGTAATAAGCATGTGAAGTATATAAAATAAATGTACAGATAAATTATAGTTAAATGAAATAATAAAGGTACTTACCAAGCCATCGATTTGTACGTAAGCGATTGTAGAATCGCTTTCTGGAATCCGCCGTGTGACATTACTTCTCGCCGCCATTTTAAACACAATGCAGTGACAGATACGCTACCTCTACCGGTGGTTAAAATATTGGCCACACAAATTGCGCCGCGGCGGTATTTTTATGGTCTATTTATTTGCATTTTGCAAATCATTAAGATGTATCCTGCTTGGTATTATTGTGCACCAGCTGCTGTAATAGCTCTATTGGTATTTCGAAAATATCAAGAATGTAAATGGGGACGGTGCTGGAATAATGTAGAGTTGAAAGATAAAACTGTTCTAATTACTGGAGCCAACTGCGGTATTGGATTCGAAGTAGCTAAAGAACTAGCAAAACGAGGGGCTAAAGTTATATTGGCATGCAGAGATGTTGCGAAGGCTACTGAAGCAGCTGCTAAAATCAAAGCAGTTCTTGGAGATTCTGCACAACTGGTAGAGATAACTAATTATAAATGACTAAACATATTAGTAAATCTCAAATTGTTTAGGTACCAATGCACTTAGATCTATCATCATTACAGTCAATAAAAACATTCGCAGAGGAGCTACACAAGTCCGTATCAAAAATCGACATTCTCATCAACAACGCCGGGGTTTCCTTTCCAAAAAGCGAATATAAAACCACTGCAGATGGTTTTGAGATCCATTTCGGTGTGAACCATCTGGGCCATTTCCTGTTAACCAAGCTACTATTACCGCAACTAAAAGCAGCTTCTCCAAGTCGTGTGGTTGTAGTATCCTCCACGTTACATCAAAAAGGAACCATATATTTGGACGATCTCAACGAACTCAACCGAGAAGGAAAAACGCCGTCTTATAATAATTCCAAGCTTGCGAATGCATATTTTGCTCAGGAACTCGCAAGGAAGGTTTATGATTTTAAAGTTAACACCTATGCAGTTTGTCCAGGGTGGGTATACACTGGATTGTTTAGAAATTATAATGTAAAATGGTATCATTATTTCTTCATCGCACCGATTGCATTTATGTTTATGAGGACGCCGAAACAAGGCGCGCAATCTGTTATTTATTGTGCTACAGAACCCAGTATTGAAAATGAAACTGGATTATTTTACAGAAATTGTGGTAAGTTTAAATCTAAAATTAAGTTTGATTCTAATACCGCAGAAAAACTTTGGGAAATCAGCGAGCAAATGATTGATAATAAACTGAAGTTATTGTAATTAAATAAGGTAAATTTTATAGGTACAGCTAAGACATAATAAAGCTTCAATTTCTGTATATAAAATTATTTTTTTATTATTACTTAAAACCAATAAATCCTTATTTACAAATAATATTATTCTTCACATGAATACTTGAATAAATTTCTAACCTGCGCTCATAATAGTAAACATAAACAATTTGGTGAATAAACAGAACAGTTGGATAATTGCTAATAATAGATAGCTACAATATAACTATTGCTGTTATTTGGTGACAGACATCGCTAGTGGAAGGGAAGGGGGTCGAGGGAGAGAGGAACGAAACAGAACAGACGTAACCGAGAAGTCGAATAAATAAACCGGGCGCATCAGTCGGACTGGAATACTAGGTTTAGAACAGTTTATATCACTAGTAGTAGCGAGAAGCTAGGATTAATCTTGGTTAAGATAACTGGAGTAGTGTCGGAGTCCGTTCCGTGGGGTGCGGGTGCTAGTGGTCCGCCGGCATGGGCTTCAGCTCCTTGATCTGCTTGATGAGGTACGCCTTCTCGTCGTTGAACTGCTCGTCCTCCGAGCGGTCCGTGTGGAACTTGGTGAGGAAGTCCACCAGCTTGTCCTGGTTCCGCAGCAGGATGTCCAGGATCGGCTTGGGCTTATTCGGGTTCGCTACGAACACCTTGAACACGTGGAACGCCTCGAATTGGATGTTGCGCGACTTTTCCTTCAGCATGTTCATCATCAGCTTCAGGTTGTCCGGATTCGAAATGTATCGCGTCATCACCTATACACAATCAAATCAAAATATTGTTGTATACATTATGTAGAAAATAAGTTACAGTAAAATTGTGCCGATCCAGCAGAAGCTCGCCCAACAGCTTGAGGCTCTGACGCCGGGTCACGTAGTTCTCGGAGTTCAGTAGCCGCTGGTAGTGGCTGAACACTTTGTCGTAGTTCATCTCCAGGAAATCCGCGCACAAGATCTTGTGGCGGGTCAACAATTCCTAACACACACCTCCGATTACATAACCAGCCCCACAATAATCATTTGCATTAGCTTACTTTGAATGTTGAGAAGGCATCTGAGGCAATGTCAAACGTGGAAACTTCGACATAACGGAAAAAGTTAAAAAAGTCATCTGAATACAACATGATTTTGGCCAAAGCTTCGTATCTCGCGCATTCTCTCAGCATAGTGCCACAGTTGAGCGCGATCTCCTGGTGCTCGTAGCCAGTCATAAGCGTAAATAAAATCTCCGGCTTCGTGCAGATGTACTCCACGGTCGGAGAGCGGGTTCCGATCTGCCTTCGCAGAATATTGTTAAACACTTGCGCCACATCTTTCTTACCCTCAAAGTCGATGCGGTTCAAGTTCTGGATGAGCAACAACAGCAAGTTGCTGTTGTATAACTCTTGCGCAAGTTGTGCGACGATTATGTCTGTCTGAGGCTCCGCATCGGATGTACCATACAACATATTTTTAATAAGAACGAGATTTTTGCTGACATCCTCTTGTGCTTTTTCTGCCTTCTTGTCGCCTCTCTCCAGAGAATTTACGGCTTCCTTCAATGCCTTGACAACCTCCGCCGGGCTCTTTTGCGATTTTCCAAACAGCGGCATAATCGATAAGGATTTTCTTTGACAGATCACACACACACGCGCTCACACAACGAAGATGAGTCACTGTTTATCTACATGGGTCATGCGACCTGTGCTGAAACTTAGTTTTCACAAGTGTATACCCTGAAAAGTCATAATTTCAATTAAAATTGTTATTTATTTAATTTCATTTTTAATGTGACATTGAAATTTTAATAGTCCAAGTGGTTCATTGCCAGCCTCTCAGATAATTATATGCAATAAATTATATACCCTGATTAATTTATGTACACACCATTTATGTATTGCGCAATATGAATAAGAACAGTTTAGGGCTTTACGCAAAATAAATAAAAATATATTTATTATCTGTCGTATGTGACTGTTCTACATATGCCATAAGAAAAGTGATACAGCTTGCCAACTGCAATTTTCTTTCCCTTTCAAATGATGCCACAATAAAATCATAAAATACCTATAATAATCGGATAATCGGAATCATGAAAATTCAATAATATCGGTACAAGTATCCTGTGAAAAATAAAGAATATAGGTACCTAAATACTACTACATCATTTCAACTTGATAATTTATCGCGCAAAAGACAAAAATTAAAGAAATTTAAGATCATATATGATGAGAATAGAGCCACAAGTTGTTTTAAGAACAGAAGAATTCCATCTACATTCATTGATAACAACTTGTCATTTTTGAGTGTCATATGTTCAGTTGTATCGTTTAATGTGCGGTTCGAATGCGAAATTTATGACTTATTAAAGTAATTATGGCTCCGATAACAAGACTACACTTTTTTACAACATACTTCGGCTTAGTAATATTATTAGCTTTGTGTACAGTAGTTCAAGAATCATATGCAGAAAAAGATGTAACATTAACGAAACTTGGTCAACATGTTGGCTCTCCAACGCTGAAATTCGCATATTGGTAATTAAATTATGATATATTATAGATTAGAAAACAATTGAGCAGCAGCGACCGTTGACGTGGACGTAAAACAAATGCTCATCGAGTTTTTCATAGCGCACTAGATTTCGTTTCGCTTTTGTCTTCACTAATGTAAACTTTGTATTTCAGTTATTCTTGTGGGTATCGTAAAATGTTTGATGATTACGTTAATATCATCAATCAAAAATATCCGGATATAGTCATCGATGGGAGAAACTTTGATCCTCCAGGCATTAATATGTTCCTTTCCAGACTAATCGTAAGTTAAACAATTAAATCCGAATTTCTTAATAGTAACAATATAATTTTTCATAGGGAATCACAAAATTACTCGTTATCGTCTGTATACTCGGAGGAGTAAATATTTTCATGTACTTTGGTCAGCAGCAGCCCGGATGGTGGACATGGTGCACCGAAAATAAACTTTACGCTTGTATGATGTTATTCTTTTTGTGTAATATTGTCGAGGTGCAACTAATGTCGTCCGGGGCTTTCGAAATCACCCTGAACGACGTTCCGGTTTGGTCTAAATTGGAGACGGGCCGAATTCCTCAGCCGAACGAACTGTTTCAGATTATTGACAGTCATATGCAGTTTGCGGACAGCAGAATTGAACTGAAACCGGGATTTGCCAAATAAATCATTTTAATTTTGTGTGTTTGTTGAACGTACAGATGTGAGTTTGTGGTCTGTGACGATTGTAATTTAATTTTATTATAAATAATAAACGTGCTAGTACGTTTTATAGATTATGTTGTTTGTTACTGGAGTAATATTTTAAGCTTATATGTAAATTAGAGGAATAGGGGAATTTAAATTGTTATTGTAGAAACAGTGCGATTGTTGTTCTTTGGTTAATTGTTAAAAAGAAGACAAGATTGTAGTGATTTTTTATTGCGGTGTTTCTTACAATACAACAGATAAATATAGAAATACATTTGAAAAAGTACATAATATAAATATCACCATTCACAGACAATAAGCTTTCATCAGTAACTGACGTTCCATTTGCATTTACACTATCAAAAAATTAGCGCGAATTCATCTCAGTTCTTTTGTTTTTATATTATCACTGGTTGTAGGGATCATAGTGTGCCACGATGCATACGAAACAAAAGCAATCGACAAACAAAACAACATCGGAACAGACTAAACGCTACGTAGGTACACTATCATTTAAAGTAGCGATATTTTTCCTTCTACTTGGATTAACTATATCGTCATTGATTAAAAATTTATCTTAAAAAAAATTGAGTGAGGAATGTGTACTCGGTTACAGAGCATCCAGTCGTTTCTAACAGCGAATCTGTTTCGAGGCTTGGCGCAATTCCCTAGCTTTGAGCATTTCAAATCAATTACTTTATCTTATAAATTCGAGGTAAATTGTCAGTATCATAATGGAAATTCATTGAATCAATAGTTTTTTACAGTGCAAAATATTAAAAATAACTGTTGAAATTTGGCCCCAGAAAAATCCAATTTAAGCAAATCATTCATAATATGTATTTTTTAGTTTTATAAAAACCATTATGTAATTAAAGAATTCTTTAATATTAACCAGAATTTTAATTACCCTGCCCCAACATAATGTTTACACTCAATCTCAAGCTGTTCATCAGCAGCAACATTTTACAGTTTACAAAAGAAAAATACAATTCTATTCCAACGACTTTTCTGGATGCTTCTAACTGGCTAGTAGTGTGTTTTAGCTTTACTTTACCCTTTAAGGGCTACTCCGAGGGCGTGAGGTCCTTTTCAGGCTCCCCCTCATTCAACAGCTGAAGTAACAAATCGTGAACTGGCTCGAAAGCTTTTCGGCTTCCAGCGTTGGTAAGTAAAAGGTAATCGTGCATATCATGATGGCTTATGCTGCCGTCAGGTTGCACGAAACCTTTATCTATTGGGACCATTTCCACGCGAGACAAACTTACAACATTTGATTTAAGTAAATCGTTTACTCGCTGCATTCGCTCTCGCAAAGGGTTCGGGTGCTGGCCTCGAGGCAGTAAAGTCTAGCAAACAAAATTACACTGTAGATATTATTTTAAGTAACCCTTAATAAACTTACTGGAAGCACTATATATGTATCAGGATGATTTTCTTTGATAACACGAATTAATTCTAAAATACCTTCACAAATTTCTTCGGGAGTGTTGCTATGATTGTTTGTTCCAACGTGTAAAACAATTGCCTGTCAATAAACAAATAAATGTAGTTACCATGGCAACTAGATGTCAATAACCTTTTAATTGTTTTTCAAGGTTAAATCTCTTACCTTTGGTTTTACATTATCTAATTCTCCGTTTAATATTCGCCATAAAACGTTTTGAATTTGATCTTTATGTATGCCAAAATTAAGGGAGTGTAAGGGAGCAAAAAATTCGTTCCATGTGTCAGTATGCTGCAATGCCTGTAGAATTGAATCCCCGATAAATATAACATCTGGATCTTTTTCCCTGGTCTCCGAAACAAATCGATTATGCTAAAACAAATAAGTTTACAGATGTTGGATTTATGTATGATAAGGATTTTGTTTTATTTACTATACTGATCCATCTTTGGTCCCCGTCTTTGTCCTCGACGGGAGTTGGTGTTTTACAAGAGTTCATGATTTAATTTACTAGATTATCACCGACGTATTAAAAATAATAATTGTTAATTTGACAGTTCTAGTTTACATTCTGACATGTAGGGAATTTACTATAAATCTATAACTCTTACAAAAAGGCACTAAAAGGATAATACAGCTACATTCAAGCTAGTTATTCCGGAAGTGGAAATATTGATGCAACCAGGACTACAGATTTATTGGCGGGACAATTCTTTCAGGCGTTCATATTTCTTGTTCACCTACAATTGTGTATTATTTGTTGGAGAATAAATAAAATAATAATGGATATAGTTTTCCCACCCTTTCTAATGACTAAATTTCCTTGAACAATACAGATATCTTTCTCATTTTCTTTCAGACATTCTAATTAAGAAATGATATACTCAATTCAATCACGACATCGTGTAACCATCCATCTGAATCTTTTGTATAAACAATAGGAACAAATACGTGTTGGTAAATAAAATAAGAATTAATTTTGTTCACATACTTTCATGAGATGTGACTCAATTAAGTTTCACACATTCGATGTGAAAAATATGTTACCAAACTATTCCATTTGTTTTTTACTTCATTAGCATAATTTCTCATTAGTTTTGTTACATTTTTGGCTTGAATTCCGTTAACTGATTCTATGTCAGGATCAGGAAGCAAAAAACAGATTTATTTGATGAGAAATTCTATATTATATCGTGTTGCTACAAAACTATGTAGCATCATATGAAATTTTTTTCGATTTTTGCACTATTTCTGTAATCATTTATCAATATGTTTAATTTTTATGTAAAACCAACAATTTTCTCCACATTTATTAAATAAAGTACGCTGAATACGCTCATGATAATTATTTTAAGATATCTCTTTTAGTTTCTGAGATATAAGCACATAAAAATCACTCATTTTCGAGATTTCAAATTTCTTTGTTATGTTTGTCATATATATTTATTATCAATTCAAATTTAATAAAAATTTAGATATATACAAAGTAATGGACGACAAATTCGATGGTGTTCACAGAATTTTATTATCTTTTATATATTTCAAGTTACAGCTGGATATATGAAATCCAGTGAAATCGACGAATACTAAAATCGCTCATTTCTCAAAATTTGTGCTTCGGACGCCATTCTAACCCATTTTTTCGAAATTTTCAGGTCAAAAATAGGGGGAGTAGCATATTTTTTCATCAACTTTTTTTTTGTCGAAAATCTGAAATTTTTCAATACATACCCATTGACGTTTTTCGAATTTTGGGCCATTTTCAGTTTTTTTGCTCTAAAATCTGAACCCGTTGGGCAATTATTATGAAATTTTCTGTACTTATGTAACTTTTTCCGTAGAATCGAATGGTGTAGGTTTCAATTTTGTATCTTTTTTATTTTTTGAGTTAATGGAAAATTTCTCGGAAGAAAAACAAAATTTTGAATTCAAATTTCTCGAGAACTAAAAAAGGTAGTAAAGTGCGGTTTCAAAATTTCGAATCTACTCATTGAGTAGATATTATATACAAATTTTTATAGGTTTTTAAGAAAAAAAATTTTTTACCGAATAATAAGAATCCCAAAATTTGGACATCGCATTATAAATTTCGTACCCATTTTTTAATTGTTGCTAAAATTTGCATACATATTATTTAAAGTACCATTAATTTTCTGGTGAAGACAAATATTGATTATATTAATTAGTTTTAAAGTTATAGAGACATAAACTCAATTACTAGTTGAAATTTTTTTGACACATTTTTACAAAATTAGTTGTTAAATTATTTTCAGCAAAGATATTATAATAAAAATAACTGCATATATCAACAATACCATCCTGAATGCAATAATGAAATCTCCGATTAAATATCTCAACTAGTTTTTATGTTACTGTCTTTCAAACATTGATAATTTTCCCAAACTTTATTTTTCCGCCCTTTCTTATTGTAGCTAGAATTTCAGGGTATATTTAAATTACATGATATAATAACTAATTATAATCATAATTATAGTTAATTTAAATCATTAAATCAATATAATTCTTATACAGTAATTTCCCAACACCCAGATGTAAAAAAACTTTGAATAAAAATATCACATAAACAAATATTTCTAAACAATTTTTTCACATCCTCAAATCTCACAGATGCTGTACCCGGACTCAAGCTGTTCTCTGATTGGTTGTCTCTACTCTGACGTCATATTCCTGCATGGAAAATACATGCCCGCGCTAGCTCAAAGTAGTTAGTAGTAGCGTTACTGTCATACAAGCTTGCTGCTATAAGCTGTTTCTCTCGCAATATAGTGGAGCTTTCGTGTATTTTCAGTGTTTTTGTGATTTTTTTTTAATATGATTAGTGTGTTTTGAGACTGACATTTTTCTGGGGATAGGATTACATGTTTTGACTTTCAAGGTAGGCCCTTTAATCTTTTTTATTAAATATATTTATATATAATTGAAACAATAATACTATTTGTGTATTTTAACAAAAAATATTTCGGCAGCCTTGTACTGTCTTATAATGAAATAATTGATAAAAATAATTGAAAATTACAGTCTTTGTATTAATTGTTGATTTGTTTGTTATTTAAATATTATTTTGTATCGTTTGACAACCAAACTTGAATAAAAAATAATTGAAAATAAATTGGGAATGGTTGAAGAAACAATATAATAATTTTTTAAAGATCGTTTCCAATATGTGTTGAAATACATAAATGTGTTCAGAATTTGGAAATAAAATCAATTAACAATCACTTTAATGATTAACGCTTCAAATATTTATACTCATCTTCAGAATTTACAAGATATATTTGAGTGTTGCAATTGTTAAACAACTGTTGAACATTAAAATTAAGGTTTTAAAAATAATAAAAATGTACACAAAAAAGTAATAACAAATTAGTCAAATGTAAGATGTATATAATTAAGAATAAACTAATACAATACAAAAATGTTAGTTACTACAACAATAATTCAATTTGAAATGCAGTCGTTTAAAGACGGATCTTTTATAAAATATTCTATGCGCTTCTCAGATTAATAGTTACTGAATTCTATAAATAAAACATTGTTATTTTTCTGAGTAAATCTTAGTCATTTACCAATATAATGTCTAGTCAGTCTGCTGTTTACAAAATTCATGAATTTTACTTGCTAATACCTTGAATCATCTAGCGCGTTAATATTAACAAAATTTAAAATTAAAATATCTCGGTAAAGTTATTTAAAATATTCCAAGATTCTTCGCACAATTTTCCGCTTTTTATCATAATTACTTTCACTAATTATCTCATTAGTAATAACTTGTATTTATCATTGTTTACATTTCAACGAAGACGCAACAGATCTTTTGGAAGATTTAAAGATTCCAATAGATAGTGGAGGTGATATTGCGTTTAATACACGTGTCACAACAATCGAACAGCACGTGAAATGGTTGAGAATTACTTGACAAGAACTACAAGTAAATTTTAATAAATTCATATTAATAATGTACTATTTGTATAATGCATGAAGTAGCTGACGCACCTTAATCAGGTTTTCGAATTTATTTCAAATCAAAATCGAATGTTCAATGTTTAAGAACAATTCCCAATTATTTATTTAATAAATACAAAGAGTCATTGTCCTACATATCATTTTAAATTCCAATCTTATTAAAAATTTAAAAAATAGTTATGGTTTTATTCTATAAAGTTAGTCATTTCCCGGATATTATTAAAAATATGTTTAATAGTTTTTGCGCACGTATTCACATGACTTATACATAAATATGTAGAGAGCAGGAACTATTTTCTTTGTAAACAAGTTCAATAGTAAATTCTGTATCAATTGTCATGATTCAAGGACATTTTGTTTAAATATTGTCACTCAATATTGTTCTACTGCGCTTAAAAAGATTTTGTGCAGTCATACCTCAAAAAAAAATATTAAACAATTAATTACGTGCTTTTACTAAATAAAATTTATCGAATTCGCATTCATTGTAACCAAACTAATGAAATATAATAATGCTGGAACGCTCACTAACGTTGAAAATGTGAGTCGAGAGAGACAGCTAGTTCAGGGCTATCTGTCTTTGTTGTACCACATTATAAGAATTCACACTGTAGCGACAATATAAATATTATATATTCCCAATATTTCAGTGATGCGCTACCAACAAAATGGCCGCTCAGTGCCTGCTGATAGGCTGTTACCTTAGTAACCATTGAAAAGAGAGTGTAGTATGTCAGTTATATCTTTCAAATATTAAGCCACAATATTTCTTTCATGTTAAGTTCATAAAATGAATGCAAAACAGAAAGGAAAACTTATTTTCCTATTTCACGTACACTGTTTTTCTCAAAAACAATGCCACAAAATTGAATTTTGTACAACTGTTTTTGGGGAATTGATTATTTGTAAAATTGTCAGTCTATCAAACTTGGAGTTGTCATTGCTTACATAAAATTATTACAATTAGTTTTTTATTGAACTATTATCCCAAATAGTTAAACTGTAAAGCATTTTGGTTTATTAATATTACAAAGAAAGGTAGTTATTTATTTTTATTGACTTGGTGAACGTGAAATAGGAAACTTATTTGTATCATGAATAATTGTAGGAACTTTTATAGTGCAGGTGGAACAATATTTTAATTTTTACCTCATTTGCAACTGACAGCTATTCAAATATACCGCCGTATGTAGCTACTGGCAATATGGCCGCTCGGCTCAAGTAGATAAAGATCAAAAGTGTCGACAACGAGTGTCGTTACTGTGTGAATTCTTATACTGCGGTTAGACAAAGAAGAGTGGCCCACGACATCTATCTATCTCAGGCTCGTTTTTCTGTTTCGTAAAAGACTACAAGTGCGCATTCCAGTATTTACTATATTTCAGTGGACCTGACAGCTCACACAGATTTGCAATATGTGGAGTGTAAGATTACTCATTAGTAGTATTGTACTTACTATATTAAAGTAACAAAGAAGATGATTCAACCTTTTCAACAAAAAATTAACCTGGTCACGATTTATGAATTACAAAGTTAATTTTAGCGTCATCAAAACATTTTAAACGATGTTTAGACATAGTTTATGAATCTTACCATAATGTATAGTTAAACACAACTTTTAGTTTATTTTCCCTACAGTATGTAAGTAAACTTGCAGCATATTTCAAATCAATGATGAACAGTAATCAAGAAAATTGATTACAACAATGAGTACTACAATTTAGATGTAAAATCTTCGTGTTGTGTTCATTATGTTGGATTTACATTACAGTTATATCACATTCTTTCGCTTTCCGTTGAAAAAATCGCGAGCAACTCGCGTTATTAGCATAAAACACCGGATACGAGTTATAAGAGCTGCACAAAAATCTTGTATGATTTCCTTTCGATTGTTGGATCGCCTCCGGATACCAACGCATTCTTCAAGATACTGTTATTTATCAGACGCAGTTTACTACTTTTTATATTCATTATTTAACTTTAAACAGACACTTCGTTTGGGCACTGGACATTTAAAAATACATCTTTGCTGAGTTTGAAATGGATGAGTAACTGTTGAAATTCTTAGAAATTTTAATATTCTAATATCTCGAAAACTGCTAATCTAAGTGTTTTGAACTTTGATTACCAATGAGTCACATTTTTTGTACACCTCAATTTTGTATAACTGAGATCGTTTCTGTGCGGATGTTACTCCTAGGGCATTTGTATTTCAGTGGTAAATCCTGCCGTCACTAGATTTCCGCTCTTGAGCTCTGTAAGATTCTTCTCAAGGTCTCTGAACTTGAGTTTTTGTTAACGTGTCTTGGTTGTCGATTCAATCATGTCAGAATGATCGAACTCTATTTTATTAAATCGATTCTTGTGGTTGTGATCTACGAGATCATGGAGATTTTTTACCGTTCAACATGGCGGTGTATCTTCTGAGTCAGTATATTTTTTCATTAATGTTCATCCTTTCGTTTTGATAGTTTAACGATTAAATAAATATACAGGGTAATTATTTTACATTAAAAAAGTTAAATAGTTTAATGTAGAGGAAGAATTTATGTATTGCTGTACACTAATATTTATAATTTTACTCTACCTGGAACCGTAAAAATGACGGAAATATTTATTGGTAATTTTATTATCATCTGCTGTCATCAGTGTTTGATATCAGAAATCGTGATTAAAAATGTATAATTTAGAAAATAACTTAGGTATAGAGAAATGATTTTATAATCAAAATAATGCTCTTACTTAATTTCACATTTATTTTGTAAAAATTGAAATGACCAATAAACACTTTCGCCATTTTTCTGGTTCCAGGTAGATTAAAATTATAAATATTAGTGTACAATACATAAATTCTTCCTCTACATTAAACTATTTAACTTGTTTGATGTAAAATAATTATGGACGCCAATAACTGAACATTTCAAAAATAGCATTATTAGCTATGTAAAAATTATTAGTTTCATGTGTTAATTATTAATTAAAATCCTACATAAAATTATAGATAACTACCACTAATGCAGGTGTAATGAATTACAAGTATTATAATGTAAACTATACAGGTAATTAACGGCAATTGTAATTGTAAAATTAATTAGCAGATAATGTAAACAAAGCTTAAATCATTGGAATAAAGTTTGAATCGCCGATAACAAATATAGGACAAGGAGAAGTGTGTTTTGAACGCCTTGAGAAAACTTTGTAATTTCTTCTTTTTAACCTCAAGTTATTAAACTCCGACAAAGTAAACAAAAGGAAATACAGAACCTTCAGCAAGGACGCAATTATCATTACCAAAGGAATTAGATAAACTATTCTTAAAAGATAAAACTAATTATAAATTGTTAATATTTTACTGTAGAAGCAACATGAACGATACTATAAGAAACAAACCTGTTTAATGTTTTGAAGAAATCCTAAACAGCGTTTTCTTTTCTTCACAGAATTCGCAAAGATTATGTTCTTAGCAAACGCTTCTGTCTATTGCGATAATTAACCTTTTCATTGGTTCCTGGTATTAACCGTATTTGATCTTTTAATAACCAGGTGTGGAAAACAATACTGGGAATTTCTGTCATAAACCATAAACTGTCACCATATTGCTATGCAGTTCTGCTACCGAATAGAATGCAGTTTTGATGATGATTCACGGGAAATTCAATGTTATTAACTGTTGAAATATACTCGAAATTGCTTTCTAGGACGTTAGTATGTAAATGATATTGAAGGACGGTGAAGAAATATTTTGTAATTTTTCAAATTAATTCCAAGAATTTCATTGATCGATTGATAACGTTTTGGAAAGTTTGAATTAAATATTTATTCATTATGTATCGTAATAAATTAATTAATCTAATTTTAAATAGTTTTTTCTTTTGGTATTACCGGATGTCTATGATTTTATTTTGAATGTACCATTATATAAGGTTTTGATTATCCATGCAGCTACTTTCAAACATATCAATGTAGGTAGCTCATTTGAATAAAGTTAAATTAGAAATACAAATACGAATCTCCAAATTAATAACTTGTTATGACCATTGAATTATAATAATACTGGAACGCTCATTAACGTTGCAAATTCGAGCTGAGAGAGAAACTATCTGTTTTTACATAGAACAAGTGTTAGACAAAGAAGAGTGGTTCATTTTTACCTCTCACCACATCCTGTAAGAGAGGTACAGGAATCATGTTAAAAATTAGGTAGTGAGTTTTCAGTGGATGAGCACGTTTCAGGGTCCCTAGAATACGATTCTGTCTGTTTGTCGGTCTGTATGAATCTCTTTGAGTTACGGTTTCATAAAAACTACTAAACAGAAAACTTTGATATTTTCTATATATCAACTGTATCCTTTTGGGAAGAGCTGATTAGTTTTTGGTGATAATCCTATAACATGAAGTGGTAGTTTACTTGAAACCCGTTCAAGTTACTTTAAAATATCTCAGTAAGTAAGGTTTAATGACAATTTTTATTATTAGAACAATGTTTCAAATACTATCTACAATTGTTGTTTGAAACATTTTTCTCTTTCTGTCACCACATACGAATTACAACAAAATAAAGAAAAATTAAATTCTGACATTTTCGTTTAAATCTGCTAACCTGTGCTTTTTGAAAAAACAAAACGGTTGAAAAATGTTTTTTTTTAACGCTAAATTTTTGAAGAGTTGAGCGTTTCTTCATAGTGGTTGTTCGTGTTCCTACATTTTTTCATAAGAAATTTATGACGGGAGGTATTGTGGTACCCTTAAGAGATTTTTCGCTTTCGACTACCAGTGCACGTTCCAATATTACTATATTTCAGTGGTTATAGCTATTAAAGCATTTGATTAAATTCCCATCATAAGTAACTCCAAGTATGGTTTATTTTTCTGTCTAAACTAAAGCATTTAGAAATCATTTAATCAACTGAAACAAACGAACAAAAAAACAAAATCCGCTGAGTGATCTCCGGCGAGATGTACCTATTAATTAAATAAAAGAAAGCGGTAAAACAAGTGCCGCATGATCTGCGAATCCAGGAGAAAGTGATTGTCGTTGGTTTTTAAGCGAGGGTGCGTTTTGCAACCACTTCCGTTGAACCCAATCTACCGGAAACTTATAGATTAATCTATAAATATTAATATTTAAATATAATTCTGACTTGTTTACTTTATTGGAAATTAGGGAAAGCTTGTGAGAAGGAAATTGGAGTTCTTGGGAAATTTCGTCATGGATTATGAAAGACTGCATTATATGTTTTATGTTTCCTTGTTGTTCGTTGGTTCGGTAATTATACAGACAATAGGATGTGGCGAATTTGTTTCTACCAGAAATTAATTCCTTGTTTCACATGGTACTTACTAACTTTACCTACTAACATAGCTTAGCAGCAATAGATTATTTAGCAGTACGTTATTTATATTTCTGTGGTTCTAACAAATTATAATAGACTTATCAATAAATTTGATACAATTAACCGCAATTAACTATTCAAGGAACTCATACAATATGGAATTCTTGATGTAACAAATATACTTATACCGTCATCTTTCAGAAAGGTGTCTGCTTCCAAAAACCATATATGGTTGACATGTACACAATAGTATATTATATATTAAAGGGAGAAAAATGTACGATTTTTTCCTGCGGTGTATATATTTTTTTTTAACGACTCCAATATTTATAATGGTTACTATGTATTTAAAAATTGTTTGAATGGTAATATATTTTTTGCAATACCTGTACTGTAAGTTACCCATTACTAACAAAATTTAAACACAGTAAGTGGAACATTTATTGCACAATTGGTTTTCATGGTTACATCATTTACTTACCGTCCACGGTGGATGGTAAGTGAAACTTACCGTTCATGGTGATGGTAAGTAAATATATATCATTCAAATTTTATTTTTAACCTCAATCTGACAGCTGTTAATTTTGATACCTATTTTTTCTTTTCTTATAATTACGCAGGTATTGCAAAAAATAACTTACTAACCTCGAACTGTAAGTGATTTTTAGGTCTCGAATGTTTAGGAAATCTCGACCCTACGGGTCTCGACATCCCAAACTACATTCTCGACCTAAAAACTATCACTTACAGTTCACGGTACGTAATATACTATTTTTCACCACCGGGAGAGAAACATTGAAGCTAGCTGAAATCATCCAGAATATAGTTTGAAGCGTTTAATCTTTTGGTGAAGACAGAAGTATGTAAAATATAGTAAATTTATTTTTTGTCCTATTGCATTACGTGTATATAATATATAGCGAAATGTGTGGAATGCACGGAATAATTTCTTACAGCGATCGGTTTTCCAGACAGTTAACTTTTTGCAATTTAATTTCCATTTCTACGAACGACTGATCCTAAAAACTTGTTTTAAACACTTTCATTTATTTGTAATCGCTCATTACAGGATCATTAACATACAACCATATTCATTATCTCATCTGAATATAATATTCCAAAATTTTTTGGAACAATAATTAATATATGAAGGTCAAATGCTGTGATATATAAATAAATACAATATGTAGTTTAATATTTCGGGTTTGAAATTTCATCCGTATGTGTCATGTATGTTGGTGCGTATGTAGCAACTATGACGTCACTGAAATTAATATGGGTCCATGGCTATCTTGATCTGTACGTCTGTACTAAATGTGCTGCGTTGAGTAATTGACTATCTTAATTAACAGACAGTAACTGCGACTTATATTTTGTTCATTTTCCAACCACACCATCGATTTTTAATTACTGCTGTCATTTTCCTCATGACGTCTGCGTGCTCATCATAACAAAAACAAAAGATAAGCGAACTATTTCAATTGTTTGACGCAATTTACTAGATTTACGGTTTCTGACGCACTGGGGGGTATATAAAAAATCTACGCCAACTGTTCCATTTCCGGGATAAAATTTCGCACGCAAAATCCGGGTACACTCTATTAAATCTGCATCCGTTTTTCTGTTTTCGTATGCGTTGGGATTCCATACCTGCAGAGTATACAAAGCCTAAAGCATACATAGATCACATCTGTTGTTTCCAGGCCAACATGTGTATACAGAAAAAGAGAACGATTTACGTGTAGGTTTGTCTCTTTTACTCTTGGGCAGGAAAACGGAAATTAAAAAAGATTTCCTGGGACCTCATATGCTTGGATCTTCTAGAATCTAAGAGTTTGATAGGATGGTAGGTAGGGTGTCTAGATAAATATACGGTACTAATTGTTAACCCTTTCCTAAAATAGTAATAGAGTTCCCCTTTGTTTTTCCCTTAAGGGATGTCGTACATCGAACGTGTGTTGATGTCTACTAAAAATAGTTGCTGGTTAAAATATAGCGGCGCTGTCAGTTTTGTGATTCTTCATCTGTCTTTCAGTGCCCTCTCTCTAAGATTACTAGAACATTCATAACTCTTGTGTGAAACATTAGTAATCATCATCAAAACCCAGTAACGACAATTCTAATATTTCATGATCCCAATATTTCAGTGGTGCGCTACCAAAAAGATGGCTGCTCAGTATCTGCTAATATTCGGATTTCTTAGTAACTATAGTATGTCAGTGTCAGTCTATCAGTTATATCTGTCAAATATCAAGCCAAAATATATCTTTTATGTTAAGTTTATAAAATGAGTGCAAAACAGAGAGGTAAACTTATTTGTACCATGAAAAATTGTAGAAACTTTTATAGTGCAGGTGAAATAATATTTCAAATTTACTACCGTATACTGCTACTGCCAATATGGCCGCTCTACTCAAGGTTAATGCATCATAAAAATCAAAAGTACCGACAGTGAGTGTCGCTACTGTATGAATTCTTATACTGCGTGTATACTATAAAAATAAATAATACTGAAATGTAATAATACTGGAACGTTAACTTGCGTTGAAAATTGTTGGGCTGCCTGTCTTTGTTGTACAGTTCGCTTAGAAAGTTGATACAAATATATAAAGAAATTACCATTCAATGATTTAGAAATAAAATGTTTAATATAAAAATTAAATAATACAATACATAATAAAAATGTATTTAAAGGAATTGCAATAATTGAACAATACACTATTAAATATTATTTATCACTATTGGACAAGACTGTGCATCATGTTTTACATAGCAACCTTTCTACAAACAAGTGTTAGACAAAGAAGGACGGCCCTACATCATCTATCTATCTCAGGCTTGTTTGACGCTTTCATAAAAGCCTTCAAGTTAGCGTTTCAGTATTACTATATTTCAGTGAATAAAAAGGCAAGTTACAATTATTCCAAAGCGTAATAAAAATTCCTGGCGAAGAATAGTGTGTGTAGGAATATATTACATAATTGGAGCGAACAGAACAATGGCAATCGAAAACAAAACTTGTCCCCATAAGTCACACACGTAACCAAACAATAAACAAGCTTCCGGAAGTACCGGAAACAGCGCGGTTATCTCTCGGCGAGCAGTCAGCGTAACCGCTATCCCACGAGTGTTACCATCATCCGGTTATCGGTGCAAACGTAACCAGCTTCAATTACCGGTCACATAGTATTATCATCCCTATATTGTTAGTTTTTTCGTTTCCTCTGGGTGGTATTATTTAGGGAGGAAGTTGATTCGAGCAGGGATTTGTAGGATGAGGATGTAGGTCGAACAGGAGATCTGCTTCACTGGCGACCTTCGTCTGCTAGAGGCACTGCCAACTAGATTGTTATTAATGTGGATATTCTGTAATAACTGTGATTTTTATCTTGGTTAACATTGAAGTTGTGTGAACAACTTACTATCTACTGTTTGACAATCAATTATTTTTGTTTGTACTTCAAGTAACAACCAAAAAGAGATAAATTTATTTGTTGTATCGAAACAAAAAGCTTATTTCCGCAAATTATACCGGGTAGTCCAACATGTCTGCAGCATTCAGCATAAGTTTTTCTACCGGGTGTTCTATTATTTAGGTTATCAACTTTTCGTTGTTATATTTTATATATTGAATTGAATTCCAACATTCCAACATCTTTTATAAATTTATTTGTTGTTCTTAATTTCATGGCATACTTTCTGTGTGTAATTCTTTATTAATAAAAACATGAATAGTTTCTGTACTGATCATTTTTGGACTAACATGAATAAGATCTGTTGTAAAGGAAAACAAATTATAAAAGGCGTTTGATTAAGAAATATAAAGAATCAAAGATCATCGCATTTTTTCCAAACACTATAAAGTTTGTTTGAAAAAAGTTTGGGTAACATTTAAAACAATCGCGCAAAATAAAAAAAAAGCAATGGAGCACCCGGAATATCTTGAAATTAGCTGAAACTAGAACAAAACTACACAATGATCTAGTTTAGAAACTCTTACATGGTCTAATAAACCGACTGTTTCAAAACATTTGTCAATATTTAGCAAACGAACTACAATCTTACTCTTAGCGTTATCGTCTACGCCACTGGATTGGCGCAATGGCGCTGTTTCCGGCGCCTTGAGCAAGGTCTCAAGCTTGTCCTCCCCGCGGCACGCCACTGGACCCGCCGGGGTCGCATTCTTCTCGAGGTCTCGTGGAACAAGTCACCAAGCAGACTTGATACACTAGGATTCAGAAGCTGCTTCTGTCTCTACACGGTAGCGCTCATTAGAAAACTACGGAGGACGCTACCCTAATGTAGTTGATGCGATGAATACTTGAGGAATCAAGGAGTTTAATCCAGTTTGATGATCACAAAATAAGTGAATATGAATTAAAATTTATAGTAGGTAGAAATTAAATCCGCAGGTTGAATCCCTCAGCTGACAATTGTCATTTTAAATTTATCCCTGTCGATCTTGGTGGTATAGTGTCGATAGTCTAGGACACCAGAGGTCGTGGGTTCATATCCCACTGAAGTTCATAAAATTCATAATTATCCACTCTTGATGCAGCATAAGACCATAGTGTTAATCCGTTTCGTTAATAATAAAAAACTTTTCCCCAATATTCCACCCTCTACTAACTCCTTTTGGGGATATTACTTGACGGCTGGTAACTTACATATTATGTACATAGTGGCTTAACACCCTTATGAGGCAACATTGCTTCTTTTGTAGCTCTCTAGATCCTTTTGTTGTAGAGGATTAATCTCCGTTTCTTTTCTGTCAAATTCTCGTAGATACTTTGCCAGTTTTTAATTCCTGCTGCTTTTAAATCTTCTACCTGTTTTTGCCATATTGATGTATGGACTTGCTTCGTCTTCTTCTACTACTGATTTAATTGCATCCTTTTCTTCTCCTTTCGATATTATGTCCAAGCCATCTGTCTCTCTGTTGCTTAGTTATTTTCGGTATGTCTTTTCCTTCCAACTCTTGTTCTGTTTCATAGTTCATTCTTATTCTATATTCGTTTTCCGATATCTTGAATGTCCCTAATATTGTTCTTTTATTATTTTTCGTTCCATTATTCGTAAATCTTCTTCATCTTTTATAGTCATTGTCCTAGTCTCAGCAGTGTAGATTATTCGTTCGACAAATTCTGATTTTTGTATCTTTACCTTTTCTTCTGTTCTTCATATATTATGTCGAAGCCATCTGACTCTTTATTGTTTCGAAAGCAGAATGCTCACCCAAAATGTGAAAAATACCTGATGATAAATTTGTCAGATTTTTCAGTTTTTGCTTGAATGTGGTTCTTTTAGGAATTCCAATTTGTGGAGGGCGGAAGCCCAATACCAATTACCTCTTCTCAAAGACAAATTTACACCACTAAAACAAACACGGCTGCGGCACCCTGTAAACATGTCATCGCAAACACTAACACAGTGTGAAGCAGCTTCTTCACTTCTACAGCAGCTTCCGTCCTCTGGTGAATTTTACGTTTCCGCCGCAATAGTTTGTCATTTGTTTTAATTGTGCACGGCCGCTACTTGAATTAACGCAACTTAGTACTTCCTCTTCGTCCAGTGTGCGTAGATGTTGCAATAGGAAACAAAAAAAATTGAAAAATGCTTTGGAATGCTGTGCATTTTTTCCAGATTGATAATTATCCGTTTTTGTTGGAATGCTTCTATTAAATTACACTCAATTTTCTTACAAAACAATGTTCTATAAGAAACAGAGTTGTGACATTTTAAAGTGATTAAGTTACACAGAATATACGAGATCTGTTTTCATCCGATACTTATTGACAAATAGATATCTATTTCATTATCTTTGTTACTAGGGCGAAAGACATTGACTCCAATTTAACTATTCTCAATTTTCTCAACAGTTAAGAAAATAAGGAACTGTATTTCTCCAAACTGGGTGTCCAAATTTAAATATTTCTCGCGTTAAACTCCTTCGCACATCTTTAACAGCAAGAACAGTTGTACATTTAGTAACACGACCAGCGTGGGTCGAATATTACTCCACAAAAATCATTTCTTGTTTTCGACGGCCATCACTCATATCTTTAAATCTGTACATTGTACAATACACCAGGACAATGCAAACATAACATTTAACAATATAAGTCAATAAACTCAATAATGATTCATTCAAAATTATTTATATTCTTTACATCACAAATCTCTGGTTGAGAACAGGTGTGCTGGTTTCTATGAAACCTATCCAGTTTCATAACTCATACTCCTACATGTTCTAGGCCCATATGGTACCGGTATCCCAGTTATCTGTAGATAATTATTTTTGTTTTGGTGGAGGTGTTAAAAAACGATTTATAGTTGATAATGATTTTTATGTTTATATAATTATATATAATGATGGTTTTAGAAACTTTTAAGGAAAGCCTCATCATGATTAGAGTCTTTTGAAATGTCTTTAGCGATGGAGGTTTGTTAGGAAAGGTAAATTGTTTTTTATGAGAACTCTTTTGTACCGTGAGTTTCAGCTATGATAAAATATTTTCTTTTTTATTATTAATGTACTAGACAAAATCTCAATATTAAATAAACTTGTTTTCATAGTTTATAGATGTCTACTATTGAAAAAAAAAATTCGAATGGTTACTTGGTACAATGGGGTCTTTCAGCATTTAAAAAAATTTTTTTATGAAACTTTATCTATATTGAAGACTATCTACACTTTTAAAAAGTCTTAATTGTTATTCATTAAGCCACATTGATTTTTTTTTAAATGTTATGACGGCATAGTATAGGTGTTGCTGGATCTAAAACAGTAGAGATTTAAATAATTTTTGTTACATAAATGTTCTATTTTATTGTAATAATAATAATAAAATAAGTAAAAAAATATACGACTACAATTATTTACAATCTGTACTGTTTTAGATCCAGCAACACATCTACTATGACGTACAACATTTTTTAAAAAATCATTGTGGCTTAATGAATAACAATTAAGACTTTTTAAAAGTGTAGATAGTCTTCAATATAGATAAAGTTTCATAAAAAAATAAAAAAAAATGGTGAAAGACCCCTGGTTATAGTTTGAAAAATGTTTTCTAATTTATTTCCTAAACGTCCTAAATCAAATTTTTCTACAACCTATGTTGTACTTTATTTTGTATTGTACCTTGAGGCAGTTTACCATCTATCTTTCTTGTATATGTTTCTTCTTTTATACTTTGATACAACAGAACAATAAAAATAATTATTATTAACAAAATATTAGTCTTATTAACTATAAATTTTGTCCCGAGAAACACCTTCCCCTATTATATAAGAAAAGAACATAAGCCTTGAGAAAAGAGAGAAGTATTTCAATTTCCTTTTACTGGTGTTGATAAGGTTTTTATGGTTAAAACCACAATAGTTAATTTACGTAATTATTGACGTGTTTAAGGTATGCGGTTAAACAATGAATAATCTTTTAAAAATAAGTTTTAATTCCTCAAAATAAGCAGTAGAATCTAACCAAAATATCCTGTGTGTAGAATGTGGAAAATAGAAGCAATTACTATTATGCTCACAGGGGTCAGTGTGATGATGATAGGGTCTATCAACAACAGAATCTTATAACACAAAGAAGTAACGCTTCATGCTTGGTGAGCAACTGCGAAACGCAGTCGTCCATGGACCACAAACATAAGACGGAGTATGTAAACAATAAAACATCTTCGGCGCCTACGACAACTTCGAAGTGAATCTGTAATGATGTGGTGTACTGACCAGTGTCATAGTTCACGCAGTCATTCAATTAGTACTTCAGTACTAAACTGCTTCTAACAATCGCTAACAACCGTCGTCATTGTACGGTGAATTATTCGCGGGAACCTATCAAGAAAATATTGCTAAAAATGCTGGAGCCGCTTCCAAGAACTGCAGATACGTTAAGAATTTGTTTGTCATGCAAAGTGCATCTTATTTTATGCCGAGTCCTCTTTTTCTGGCGGCCGAGGTAGAAGATCATAAATTAATTTCGATTATCAGACTTTAAAAACAGATTTAGATAAACTCGGCTTCTAAGAATTGTTGTGTTTGGGATTCGCGATTTGGTTCCAAAAGAAACATTTGCAATGAATTATTTATGGTAGCAGTTTGAAATAGTTGTGAAGGTTGTTTTTTTATCACTTGAAATGTCAGTTTTTTGTTTGTTTCTAATCAACGAAATGTCATTACGTTAAAATGTTTGTTTAACAAGATGCATTATTAACTTATTAAGTAAACTTAGGGTTGCTGCATGTTAAATAAAGGCGTGTTCCCACCACCCTTATGTCTATAACTCACGCTAACAAACCCCTAATATAATAAAAAATGCATTACCAAATGAGTTGCCGAAATCTTATCAAAAGTAATACACTTTTAGGTGTTGTATCACAACGGGGGAGCCATTTAATCAGGATACAGGTGCGGGGAGAGATAGGGAAGGCAGTGTCCCTTATGCACGTCCATGGGTCGTTCACCCATTGTTGTATGACAATACCCATGCGCTGCAGTTTGTGTCCCACGAGGACAAATGTTCGCGGGTTTTATCTGATGCGTGCGGACTACAATGTCAGGGCTCACATGATTCGGAAAACAGGAAGGATGTAATGAACTGATAATTGAAAAATGTTGGCTATCTTCTTCCATTTTTAAAGAGATATCCTTTAGAAAATTACCAAATCAACAATGTTCAATGCTATTTTTGAAATGTTCAATGAGGTCTTTCACCATTTTTAAAAAATTTTTTTATGAAACTTTAACTATTTATTTATTTATTTATCTAAATTGAAGACTATCCACACTTTTAAAAAGTCTTAATTGCTATTCATTAAGCCACAATGATTTTTTTTTTAAATGTGACGTTATAGAGGTGTTGGTGGATCTCAAACAGTAGAGATTTAAATAATTTTTGTCACATAAATGTTCTATTTTATTGTAATAATAATAATAAAATAAGTAAAAAAATATATGACTACAATTATTTACAATCTGTACTGTTTAAGATCCAGCAACACCTCTACAATGACGTCACAACATTTTTAAAAAATCATTGTGGCTTAATGAATAACAATTAAGACTATTTAAAAATGTAGATAGTTTTCAATTTAGATAAGGTTTCATAAAAAAACTAAAATAAAAAAATGGTGAAAGACTCCATTATTAGCTTCCCTAATTATTATGCATAAAAAAAGTTAAATAGTTTATTTTAGAGGAAGAATTTTACATTTCTAGACTCTAATATTTATTATTTTTTTCAACCTGGAACCGAAAAAATAACGGAAATATTTATTGGTAATTTTCATACATCAGTGACGTGAAATAACAAAATGAATATACCAATTGAAAGTTTTATAAATAATTCGAAAAAAAAATTAGATGTAGTGAAATGGTGCACTTTGATTCACCAACCTGTATATAAACTGTACTGCGAGACAATTTAAGTTATATTACAATAGCTACATATTTTTCTAATGGTGTCTCAATCACAATTAAAATCATACTTGTCCCAAATACAACACCTTTCCCCACATTGATGGAGATTGAGGGTGATCAATTGTGTGGTCCTCAAGGCGTCATCATTTTAACTCTGGTCCATCAGGTCAGACGGAGCCAATTCTCTGTCCGTGTGTCTGTGTGTGTGCCTTCAGCAGGTCAAGGGTTCAACTCCGCTTATAAAGGGACCGACCGGGACCATCATCCTGTCTTGTTCGCAGCTGTAAGAGCGACAGGGACAGCAATATTCTTCTGCAGAATCTTGAAGTCGTTTGCCACACCTGTTGCACATTTGGTGCAGATGGGATGCAGGCTTGACATTTAGGTTTCAGTCAAATGAAAACGAAACTGCACTTTCACATTGTTCATATTGCATCTTGATGCATTTTATTGATAAATATTTTCTTTAATGGTTACAACTAAACAGAGAAAGTGCGTTAGTTTTTGTAGTACATGATGCAATGTTTGACAGTTTAAAAAGAATAATTGTTCTAATTTGTTTGGAACAGTTCAAGCATGAAGGTATTTCCGCTGTATTGGCTGCTCTAATTTACTAAATAATTAACTTTACATACATCTCTTTGAATACCAAAATAACTGCTTTTTAACTCCCGCCACATACCTGTAAGGGAGGTATAGGAACATGCTGAAAATTTGATAGTTTGTTTTCAGCGCATGAGCACATTTTAGGGTTCCTAGAATACGATTTTAATTTGTAATGATGTCTGTCTGTCTGTAGATCTGTGTGGATCTCTGTAGTTAGGGTTTCTCAAAAACTACTAAACTGAAAATTTTGATATTTTGTGTATACCAATTGTATCCCTTTGGGAAGAGCTGATTAGTTTTTTGTGATAATCCAATAACCGGAAGAGCCCTGTCAAACTATTTTAAAATATCTCAGTAAATTATGGTTTAATGTCAATTTTATTATTATTTACGATTGTTGTATGAAACATTTTTCCCTTATACTGTCACAGCTTATGAATTACAACACGTTAAAAAACAACTCTTAAAAAATGTAATTTTTTGACATGTGTCTTAATGGAAAACTAAATTTGTTGAAAGATGAGCGTTTATTGATAGTGGTGGTCCGTGTTCCTGCATTGTTTGATAAGAAATCTATGGCGGGAGGTATTGTGGTTTATTTTTTACAGCTTGTAGTAGATTATAAGCATTGTTACAATTTGTGAAGCATCTTCATCTGACAAATACACCATAACTCATTTCACTGTTTTTTCTTGAACGTGTTGAAAGACTCTCTCTCACGAAGGCTTCCTATAAACCACAGGCACATTTTTGAGAAACCACAAGTGTCAGATTTCTTGTGAACCATCCACCGAAATACGTTCTCATCAACGTAGATTCTATCGAAGTGTCAGCACCTTGTTAACATTCCTAACACGCTTTTGATCTTTCGGTGTTGCTGAAGAGCAATTCAATGATTTATATCTGCTTTGCTCTTGAACTAATTTATGACTTAATAAATATAATTTGAAGTAATATATGCACAATGTGTTGTAGAATGAAATCAAAATCGGTGTTTAGCACATTTAATGTCGCGTGTGATATTGTGAAAGTGAACCACGCCTTTAATTATATTATGCATAATCAATCAAGCGTAGGTTTCAATATAAACTAAAGTTGTTCTTTCTTCCAGATGATGAAACACGTGCAGTTATCGCCGTATCGAAGCCGAGCTGACACTGTGTCTCTGTCTTCTAATGCCTCCTTTGCCAGTCTGAGTCCTGAGCCTCTAGGAAGTCGCTCCTCTAGCTACTCCTCTCTGAGCGACACCTCCACTGCTGGTGCTGCCCTTTCGCCAACCGTTGCCAAGGTAACCATCTACAATCAACCAAGTCATATCTCTTTTCCAAGAAGTCGTAGAGCGGTGAGGGTGTGTTTATTTTAAAATAACTGAAGTGTGTTTATTACCTTGTAAATATTTTAACACCCTCCGTATGGTGGAGAGATTTCTGAAGGGGTATCTCGAATTCTTGGAAGGTTACCTAGTTCTAGTTTATCGTACGAGCCTAGAATCACATCATTTAGCCCAATTAATGCTCATATTATTAGTCATAGTTTCTTTCTTTACCGATCTTGATCGTTAAATACTAGAATGGATGAAGTGTATAGTCAAAATATTATTAGCGATTTGTAACACTTTGATAATTAGCCTGTATGTGTTCTAATTATTAAATGTCAGCAGGTAGGACAATAATGCGGGTATTACTATCATAATGCTGGTGTACATTTCTTGCGAATCTTTCTCAAATTTCTTTTCTTTTTGTTTGAGGCAACTCGTAGGCGTAACAGAGCCGTGTAGCGTAAAGAAAACTTGACGCGCTTTTATTTTCTTTTTTTTTATAGAAAAAGATGACTGCCGCTTCCATGGAACGTTCCCATGGTGTCTCATGACATATGGAGCGTCCTATTGTAACCTTTACTAAAGGAAAAATCAGATAGAAATGTTATCTACATTAAACTGTATAAATTTCCCAAAAAGTATCTGCACATTTCAGACACACAATTTCAAAATTATCAATTTACTGGTTTTGTAAGCGAAGTAGGTGTAACATTGATGACAATGTAATCTTGCAACTAGAGCAGAATAACGGAAAGTAGAGATTATTTTAAATTGCTGTCATCTTGGACGACTTCGAATGTAGAATACACGAAATAATTTCTTGTATATGGTCAACTATCCAGATCCCTCTGCAGCATTAAAACCATATCCGTATCTTCAAAGTGCCTAAGTGTATTACAAAAGTCGAAAGATCTATTTACTAAATTGCATAATTTATATCTATTTTTCGAATATTTCACATTAAATAAAAATAAGATAATAAACTGTATACTTTATCACTGTGTAACTCCATATTTACTTTTGGACAGCTTAGTATCCACAAGTCTTTGAAAGTCTTCTCTGAAGAAATAATCCCAAATTTCCTGCAGACAATTCTTTGATTGTCCCTTCAGGAATATTTTAATGTTTTGATTGGGGATACATCAGGACTGCTAGAAATACATTCCAGCAACGGAATATTATTATTATTATAATTTAAACATTTATAAAGAACATAAAGCATGTGAATTTGGGCTAGTGTATCTTCTTGCATTAATGTGTAAAAGATTCCCAGTATTCCCAATTCGCTTAAAGCGTCCGTTATGCGTCTGTTATTTTTTTAATTTGGTCAGTGACATTGTCTAAGAAAAATAAATATTCAAGAAAATAAAAGAATAACAGTGTGTAAGATTATTTTCAATTGTGTTGGGTGAACGCGTGGGAACCCCTTGGAGCTTCCCAGAGATCTGGGTTGCCTTGTAAGGCCGTTCTTTTGTTTCAGCTGCTGGTGATGTCTAATCGCTACTGCTAGCTTGCTACTAAAGGTTTTTGCGCTGAATTCCTGAGGTGATATAATGAAATGGCTTGTTATACTGACTCAAATCTGGTTTTTTCCTACGCTTAATAATTCTCCTCTAACTTGATTATTATATAATAATGACCTGTCTCATATCATTTGAGTTATGATAAATAATTGGTGTTTGACAATCATATAAACATAACGTCACGCTGTATCCCACGCAGTGAGGTAGCACGAATCCAGAAACACAGTCCACCAACAATCAATCTCCTCCAAACATTATCACTTTCGCCTCGTCCACATTCATACATCATTCGTTCATGCAACAAACCATCAATCATACCCAACCACTTATTCCTTTTACTAACTTTTCATTGGACATTCGCTCAACACTCTTCTCAATCTCACACTCACCATACAACAATATATTCCGAATACGGTCACTCTCCTTTCAAATATCTCATTTCCACAACAGTTACACATCGTTCATGCTTCTTCATCCACGCCTAACATTCAGAACCATACATCAATGTAGGCACTGGTACACCATTATAATATCCATAATAAATATTCAATGTTTCTATAATAAAAAGTAGAATTCCTTACGCAAACCTGTTCCAAGTGTGCATCATTTTGCGATAGTATCTTCGAATAAATTATGCATGCACCACATTTAATTAGCAGCTAGAAATGGCAGTTTCACTTGAGTAAATAGATTAAAACTATTTTTCAGTTAGTAAATAGCCTCATATATTCTAAGAAATATGCAATTTATGTTGATATATGCCTGCATTCATCAGAAGTTATTATACCCAATAATATTTCTCAGAGTGATTAAATTCTTCGCACAAATATTTGTTTATCCTTTTTTGTCTGTTTGTCTACAAACAAAAATTCACACACTTCAAAGATAACAAAACAATTCCTAATCTTTTATTTACCAACATCCCCGACTAGTTAGATAAAATAATCACAATCTTACTGACAAACTAACGTTAAGGAGGAAGGAAAAAACCTAATCCCACACTACGAGAGCTCAAGCCATTCTCAACGCTAACAATCTAAGCTGTACGGTATAGTTTAGGATGAAATGAGCACGACGGTTCAACTGCATCTGTTATGAAATTATATGTTGAGGCCCACATGGTTCTGAGAACGTTTATCAAGACGGAGTAATGAGAATCTTTTATTTTATCTAATTATCAACGTCTTTGTATTAGAACTAATATTAACTTTGAAGTCAATGATTTATGTGTTTAGGATTTCTCCCTATATTTGCAAAATGAAAGTGATAAAATGGCCGGAAATTAGATATATTTATCTCACACCCAAATACGATCCAGGAAGAGAGAACAAATAATGCCCGCTACTATAAAGTTTAAAACTTATTATATTCTTCTTCGTGAGGGAAACAGTTGAATAACATAAACAAGTATAGAGAAATAGTAACTATGTAACAACAAATTGAGTTATAAAACATAGGGAGTCTGGTAGTCTTGTTCAACTTAATTAACTGTATTCTTCTGAATATAGTTTTCTATGGCTTCTCTTAAGAGTCTACCATTGGCACATTTCGATCTTGTTGTAGCATTTGTTTCTTCAAAAATTATTTCAATGCCATGACTGGCCACAGCAAATTACGTATGGCCCTTTTGTGTTCTATATTTCTTGTTGATATCGTTTTGCTTGTCTATCTAATATAAAGCCCATATTCACATAGAATTTATACTGAAGCTGTAAAATATCCATCGTACTCATCAACATACATTATAATTTGAGATGTGGAGCAAAAGATACTAAGATGTTAAATAGTTGTGTCCAAACTTCTTGCAAACCAAACAAATAAAACAATGTCATGTTTCAAAACGATTGTTGTGTAAGGCCCTTATGACTTGGAGAAACTTCTCCTGAAGGTCTATTGTATTCTGGACCGCCTAGGGTCGTATGCCGTATTCACAGACAATTACTAGTGTCCGACTAACTACAATAACACTTGGGAATGGACAAGTTTTTGTCCGGTGGTGTGACGGAGTCCGCGTGTGAATTTCAACTTGACAGAAGTCTTTAGGAAGTGGTTACCGCCTTTCTTACAAATGACCAAGAGAATTATCGCTGGAAAATTTGTTACTTCCTTCCAATTCTCATACTTTCTTACAGAATTCTTGACTCTGCGTCTTTTCACACATATTTTTAAGGCATTGAAGACCTACCTTTATTTAATAGTTGTGTTGTCTTGTATTGTAGTTCTCAAAAAGTAGGGATTGTAAATCATTTTAGTCACATATGCGGGTGTCTACTTTTATTATAAGAATATGAATTTTAGGACAAAAGCGTCAGTACAAAATATGATCAGAGTACCATTTATTCTCCAACAAGTGTGATTTGTGTTATTTGGTTACAAATTGGAAACAAAAGAAAAATCTTCAAATAATTTGACAGACAGCTCAATAATAAGAGAAATATTTCAGAAATACAAAGTATTTAGAATAGAATAGATGTGTGAGAAAGAAGCTTAAACAGAAACATAATACTTTGATGCTAATCAAATATCTTAATAATTAACAATATTTTTTAAACTTCTATTATATCTTGTACAATATTTTGGGTCTAGTTATAATGTAAATGACTTATTTGCCATTTTGTGACTGTAGTAAAGGACCCAATTAATGATAAAGAAACTAGTTGTTTTGTCTTTTGTTAATAATAATGCCCAATGAAAGTTTTTCGATGGTATCTTGATATCCGGCCACCAATAGTATGATTAATCTGTCGGTTTTTTCGATTAGTAAAACTAATGAGTTGAAAATCCTTTTGAGTTCGAACAACGCACCCATTATACCCATACTTCTTATATTTCTTATACCCACGTACGCATACCATTGCTCTACTATGATTATCTTTGATACCATTTAATTACTAAGTGTGAAACGATTTAAAAATCGCTACGCGGTTGTGTTATTCTATCATCGAAGGTGCTAATTTAAAACCAGTAAACTTATGATAATTTATTACCAACGTACGATAATTATTATAATACGTGTATTTGTGCAGACATTTTCGCAACTTCTATTTGCAGAAATGCTTACAAACCTATTTTTATTTTAAACAATGATGTTTATTTTGTTGCACTGTATTATTTAATATTTATTTACAGTGAAATTTTATAATATTTTCGAGTTTTTGTATGGTGATGCAAAAATTTTCGCGAAATTTGCACCTCTTCAGACATTGGCCCATAAATTTTTTATTTTAATAGTGACACAAACAAAATTACCCACATTAATTAAGTAATGTACGCTGATTCCAAAAATTTAATAATTTTTAAAATATCTCTTTTAGTTTCAGAGATACAGTCGCACAAAAATCACATATTTTCGTGATTTTGATTTTTTTTAAATTTGTTCCTAAAATTTATATTTCATTCTAAAAAAATTACGAAATTATACTCATATATTAAGTAAAACATTGCAAATTCAATGGTGTGTTCAGATTTTCAATATCTTTTATAAATTTCGAGATAAAGTTCAAAATGTGAATCAGCGCAAAAACACCGAAACTTAAAATCGGCCATTTCTCAAAATCTATGCTTCGGATGCAACTTTAACCCATTTTTTCGAAATTTTTAGGTCAAAAATAGGGGGAGTAGCATATTTTTTCATCAACTTTTTTTTTGTCGAAAATCTGAAATTTTTCAATACTAACCCTTTGACGTTTTTCGAATTTTGGCCCATTTTCAGTTTTTTTGCTCTAAAATCTGAACCCGTTACGCAATTATTATGAAATTTTGCATACTTATGTAACTTTTTCCGTAGAATCGAATGGTGTAGGTTACAATTTTGTATCTTTTTTATTTTTTAAGTTACAAGCGATTTTTGGGACGAAAAATCAAAATTTTGGACTTAAATTTCTCGAGAAGTAAAAAAGATATGAAAGTGCGGTTTTAAAATTTGGAAGTCTCGCAAAGAGTAGATATTATATACAGATTTTCAGACATTTCTGAAGAAATAATTTTTTTGGTCCCAAATTTGGTCTCCAAATTTTAGATATTCTACCATACCTTACATATAAATTAATTTTACTGTAATGAATTATATATGGGTGTATCAGGAAAAGGGCAACGAATTTGCTGGTGAAAACAGAATTTAATTATCTAAATTATTTTGTAAGTTATAGCATCTTAAACTTATCGAATGGTTGAAATTTTCACGATTTTCGACAGTTGCCCAAACAATCTTTTACCAAATCTGTATTAATCATACAATATGAACAAAATTATTCTTAAATATCAATGAGAGATCGCTGAATCCAAAAATTAAATCCGCAAGTTCGTATCTTTCTTAGATTTTGAGTTACGGCTTTTCAAAAATCAACAATTTTCATAAACTCTCTTAAGACATTCTAAAACAACTAAAGCTATAAAACTTCTCTGCACGGTCTATACCTCTACTTCTTTATTTAGCGTTGTAGTTAGAGCAAGTTCAATTAATTTTTGCCAATTAAGTACACTGCAAATATAAATATTCTAAGTGTTTTACAAAAAAACTTGCATATTCAAACAGCATGCTAATTATACACTCATTATACTGTTTCTGTATATTTTACAACTCCCTGTTGTATTTGTGAATACTAGTGTGTAAATACGCATCTTCGGATTGCTGTGTCGGCGAAATTTAATCACGCAACATCTTCGGAATATCTCTTCATATCATGGTGGCTTCACATGCATAGGATGGCCGCTGTATTCTTAACATTTCAACCAGATTTAATGCAGACATTTAAAAAAGATACTTTACAACAAAACTAAATTTAAGAACTATAAAATAAATAAAAATATACACAAATAACTGTATAAACTAAGGCTTTATTTATCTATACGAGCCCAGAATTCACCTCATCTATTGTAGTATATTAAATTTCAAGAATGGTAAGGAAAATAACTACTTATGGTTCTATAAGTGAATATACGAGCCCAGAATCATATCATTTGGCCCAATTAAAATCACACAAATGAAAATTGTTTAACTCATCAACTCATCATATTTATATCTTAAATTCTATTATTTTTACCTCCCGCATATACATATATGTAAGAGAAGTATTATGTTTATGTTACGAATTGATTAGATTTTGGGAGCAATTCATCAACAGTAAGTGGTAGATTATTTGAAGACCTATCAGAGTTTTTGGGGCATACTAAGTAAATAAATAAGATGGAGCAAATTTCACTGAAATCAAAAAGCTGTAGAATAATATTACCTACAATCTTTATTTGAAACATTTTTATATATTTTGTTGTCATCAGATTCAAAAACAGTATTTGTCTACCAGCCCATACCTTTGAGCCAAATGAATTATTTTAGTAATTTTTTGTAAATTTATAATTATTTCAGTTGTTATTTTACCTTAAAATATTCTTAAAAATAACAGAATTTAAGATACAAATAAATTGTGTACAACATTTTTTTCTTTGTAAATACAGAACAATTTATTTTAAGTTATTCTAAATGTCAGAATGATTTGATTCTGAGCTCGTACTTTTCAATAAAACTAAATTTGAGAGCTGTAAAACAAATATAAAATATCCACAAATTTCTTTTGAAATTGATATTGAATTGTATATTATAATAACTGTATAAATTAAGACTGTAATCTACGATTATGTATGAGATTCACGAATGTGGTATGCGCTAGAAGCGGAAGGGCAAAGACCTTAACCGTCCCTACAATAATATGAGCAGGGTCACACAATTAAACAAACACCGTAATATGACTGATAACATAAAATACAATCGTTGAAGATTCAATTAATTACAAATTTCAGTAACTGTTTACCATGTAGAAGTTTTTTCAACATGTCTGTCGTTTCCTCTATAAAACGGTTTACGAAATCTCTGAAAGATTTACAAGTTTTTCTGAATGAATCTCTGTGTTCTTGACAGAAAAGTAAACGTTTTTTTACTTAAAACTCAAATTTTTACGGGGTCACTTCTTATCAATTTGATAACAGATGTTTCCTGTTGAGATGTCTTCCTCTTTTTTATAATTTGACTTTCATGATTTCAAGTAATCCTTGAGAGATTCGCATTGTTTTGGAAAATAGGCCATGACTTACTAAATATGAAACAATGAGCAGAAATTTATGAAATATCATAAATCGTGAGAAGCAAAACTGAATATATTTTTTACATGGCCTTACATTAATTTACATTATAATAAGAATGATATTGCATCCTGAGAAACAGTAATGTAAATAAGAGTAAATACTGGTAATTATTTAGGAACAATAGATTAAAGTTATTCAAGATTCGCTTTTAGAATTGCGTGCTTAAAAATGGTTTACTTAAATCTGGGTTATTTCAGTAATAAACTATAATGGGTTGAGAATAACTGAAGAAGTATGTCGGAAATTGAGATGATCTGTCTATTACTTTTAGCTAATTACTAAATTATATTTTCACTTGATTAATTTGACATAATTTAGTTATTAGCGGATACATTTCCCATTGTTATTATTTACAAATTAGTTTATTTTGTGTCTTCCATCAATTATTCCTCAGTATGTGACTCTCCCTTTAAATACTTTTAACTACTTACTAAATGAAATAATGAAAATAATTACATGTAATTTAACTTGTTTTTAAGCGTTGAAAAGTACGTGTAACTATCGTAACTTATATTATTTGTTTATGATATTTCGGAAATGAGGCATAGAATAAAAAAATCTGTTGTGGAAGTACGGATCACCAGTATCAAAAAATTATGACACATGTCAAAAAAAAAACATTTTCCAACTGTTGTTTTGTTTTTCAAAAGCACAGGTTAGCATATTTAAACTAAAGTGACAAAATATAATTTTTCATCAACGTGTTGTAATTCGTAAATGGTGACAACAAAGGAAAATGTTTCATACAACAATTGTAGATAATAATATTTGAAATATTATTCTAATAACAAAATTTTCATTAAACCTTAATTTACTGAGATACTTCAAAATAACTTGATAGGGCTGCAAGTAAAATACCACTTTCGGTTATTGGATTATCACCAAAAACTAATCAGCTCTTCCCAAATATATAAAATATGACAATGTTGCTATGTTATTTTTAACACTAGTGTCAGAAAGTGATACTTTTAGCTCGCTAATCAACTGTTAAAAGGGCCAGTTTTAACAATGGTCGTTGATGAAACTGTTTATATTAATTTTAATACGTGTGCAAATGTTTCTTAACTGAAAGGACTAATCAAAAAATGTTTCAAATAAAAAAATGTAGACAATTAAAACCTAACATATTATTTTTTAATTATTTTTCTATAAAGTTACCCACTTCAGAGTTATAGAACGGCTTCTATATTTAGTTTAATTATTTGTTTATGCATTTACCGTTTTGCAATAACTTTTCAAATATGTAGGAGTTAAAACTTAAAAGTCATTTCCTCTTAACGGAGTATCTATTAAATTTATTTTTATTTATGTTGTTGGTTGTATAGGTAATATTTAAAACGAGTTTAAATGATTAAGTAGTATAATTATTCTTTAAACTCATTAGATACAAGAACTGGACTAAATTAAAAATTGGTGCACTAATTAAAACCATCCTTGAACCTTATTATATTATATTATTTATATTTATTTATTTATTTGAACCTTAGTTTAAACTCTAACAATATTTAATAAAAATAATTCTTCATAAAATCAACAAAATTAATAGAGAAAGATAACAGGAAACATTAATTCATTTAAGTTAGAAAAAACTGTCTCCAATCAGGCAGGACCTCTCAGGCGGTAAAACAAACAAATGCGGTCAGAGGAAGTAGCCCTATTATCTTCAATGTTTCACGTATTACGTCTAATGTCTTCAGTTAACGAACAGTTGGAGATAAGATTATCAGGGAAATGACACCCACACTTGATGCCTTTCCTGTGTTTTGGCGCCGTTGAAATGTCTTCGCAGAAGGTAAATATTGTCCTATGGCTAATCTTAAAGCGATAAAACTGTTTGTGCAGATCAAAACATCCAGTAGGTGTTACTTTATTTGTCTCACTTGCATTTATATTATTAAAATTAAAAGCAAGTTTAACAGTTTGAGTTTCTAAGACAAATGCTCAAGCTTGATTCTTGAAAGTAAGCAGCTCAGAAAGAATCAATTTGTTTTGATCTTACAAAAGGAAAATTGTTGTTAACAAGTTAAATAATAATAAATTAATAAAAATCACTAACATAAAGATATCATTTGGCTCAAAGGTATTGGCTGGTACCACGAACACTGTTTTTGAATCTGATGACATGAAATATAGAAAAATGTTTCAATAAAAAATCTTTTTGATTCCAATGAAATTTACTCTATTGTATTTATTTACTAAGATACGCTTAAAAACCCTGATAGGTCTTGAAATAATCTATCACTTACTGTTGATGAATTGTTCCCAAAATCTAATCATTTCGTAACATAAACATATATGTATGTTCAAGAGGTAAAAATGATAAATTTTAAGACATAAATATGGTGAATTAAACAATTTACCTTTGTGTGATTTTAACTGGGCCAAATATATGATTCTGGGCTCGTATAATTTAAAAAAAAACTATGAAACACCTCTCATTTTTTTAAGCATAAAAAACTTTTCAACGCTTATACCGCTAATTGCTGTATATTTTTCAGAATATTTTCAATGTCTGGTTAAAGGAAAAGTTATTCTTATTGTGGCGATTTTCTAAATACAAATCATGATTCAGAATTTTCTGTTTCCATCATAAGTCAAAGTTAGAACATTTGTTTACCACTACGTGATTTCTGAGTGTAAACTGAGCTTAAAATAAAGCTCAATTTTACGTTGTATTGCAAATACCAAACACCCCAACGAAAACAGAAGTATTATTAGTATTTGTGCTATTCGAAATGTCCCTCAATTTCCACATAAAGTAAATTTATTGCATACAAAACGATCTATTGTATTACAGCATCACGGATCTGGTGACTCACTCATTTCACATTTCCCAGCTATGTCATTGAGCTAAGTGCAGCTAATTTAGATTTCTTCCCCTATTTACTGCTGCTTGGTGATTTAGTTGGAAGTGTTGGAGTTGTAGAAATAAGGTAACGGACTGAACTGCTGATATGCCACCAACGGTATTGTACAAAAATCGTGATTAGTTAATTAAATTTTGCGCTTTCTTTGTAATTAGGACGTAAAGTACTTTGTGGAGTACCGTAAGATTATCACAACTAGACTAGAATTGTGTAATCTGAACATGCTGACGCTGTTGTTCCATTTAGCATATGTTACAAGTCTTTGTCAAGAAAATAATTTACCATTAATAAGGTATATGGAGATTAAGAGAACTGCAACTGTATTTAGTCTTCTGAATAGTGTATACTTTTTTTGTAGGACATAGGAAATACAATGTTAAAATTTCCATAAGGCGATAGATCGTTCCCTATGAATTTTAGAACAAAATTGTAAATATAGTAAGCTGTTGTGGACACCACAATACTTCCTGCCATAGATTTCTTATCAAACAATGTAGGAATACGGACCACCCCTTTCAAGAACTTTCATCCCTTTAAAAAAATTAGTTTTCAATTATTATACAATTTTGTTTAACGTGTTGTAATTCGTAAATAGTGGCAGTACGAGAGAAATGTTTCAAACAACTATTGTAGATACAATAATTTACTGAGATATTCTAAAATAATTTGAGATGGCTTCAAGTAAACTACCACTTTTGGTTATTGGATTATCACCAAAAACTAACCAGCTCTTCCAAACGGATACTATTAATATATACAAAATATCAAAATTTTCTATTGAGTATTTTTTGAGAAACTGTAACTTCAGAGATCACACACATATACACAAATAGACAGACTGAAACACACACATACATCATCGCGAAACTATTAAAATAATATTCTAGGGACCCTAAAACGTGCTTATCCACTGAAAATTCACTACAGAATTTTTAACATGATTCCTATACCTCCCCTTACAGAATATTGCAGGAGGTAAAAATGTTCAGAAACACAATCACATGACAGAAATATATTATATTAATAAATTTATGCTCATTTGATACAGTGATAAAAAAGTAGACGTCAGATATATCATTTGCAACCTGTAAACATTCAACAAAGCTCTACTATTCTTTTCCAGACACATATCCATTGTGTGTGTATATTATTTATATCATAACACTATTGGGAATCCCACTAAATTTGCTTACGAAGCTAAGTAATCTATTTGCACTTGAGTAGAACAAATGCAATTTGTAGTTTCGCATGTGCTATACATTTTTACTGCTTCGTCAGCTGGCCAGATGTTTCCGCTGACTTCGCATATTACTACATCACACATACATAAGGTACAGGGACCACTACATACTCATACTTGCATTCTACTTGAGCAAAGGTTTCAATTTACAAAACGTTTAGTATTTCGCACGCTCCGAAGTTTGTGTCTGTCGTTTTGCTTTGTTTGAGAACGGTGCACATGCCAGCACGATCTTTGGGACGTGGGGCATTAAAGGGTTTCAAAATATTTTAATAAGCAGAAAATTTCACTGAATTACTCCTACCAGCAATACCAGCATAATGGAACAGTTAACTGGTTGAAATTGTATGAAACATCTTGATAGAAGTGAAGACAAGTTGCTGAATATAAAATTAATGAATTAAAGGTGTAATGTAGTAGTTCTACAGTTCCCATTCTCATTTATAAAATAACATTTAACATTACAAAAAGAAATTTAAGTTTAATAAAGAAAAGATATCTTCACTCTCCTGTTAGTTACCCCATTGTAAAATATACCCACGCTTTCTATAGCCCAGAGAACTTATTTAAAATTGTGAGAACGTATAATAACTTGTGTTGCAAAAGTGCATTATATTTTTTTGCGTATATGTGAAACGAATGTATGCAATGATGTATCTCACAATGGACTTAGAAATCTAATTATCTGGGTAAAATGATGTGTAACTATTGTTTTGCGGATTCACATTTTATTATCACAGAAAGTTGGGTTTTTTATCTAAATAAAATAATACAGGAAATATCACTACATTACTTTGACATTAAAATATTTATTAGGACGAAGATACAATTACAATAATTACATCAACGTGTTTGTAAAGCTCAGACTGCTTCGTGATTCTTGGCGAGTAAGAATATCTGTTCTGCTTCAAGATCACGCAGCCAAGCATTGCAAATGATGATGGAGATATATTATTACGCATTTCAATTTAACTGTCTGCTACATCAGCAACAATCTTGACTAAAGGAAGATGAATGTAAAATATGCTTGTTTTGTCAGCATATTATGAATTACTAACAGTGTAACAGTTAATCGCTTGATTTATTTTGAAAACTGCAAACAGCATTCAAAAGTTGAGAATTAATAGATGAAAACAATGAGAGTGGCTAGAATTTAATTTCACAGGCCAGTAGTTTTGTTTTCGTTTCCAATAAAATCTTTCGGAAAGAGAAATAATTTTGGAACGTGTGAGTGGTTGTGATTTTTAAGTTCTGATTGAGTTGGCATTTAGTGAGGTGTGTTCTACTAGGGTAGGTCTAAGCCCAAGACAAAAGACGGTCTGGTTAACAACCGGAAAACTCGCGCGTGCCCCTGCATCCGGTACATTAGCTCCCGCACGTGTTTTCGTCTGGAGTTTCATTTTTCCATGTCTCTTAACCGGACGCGCGAATATATTATTATAATAAAAGTGTACAAATGCGGGCTGCTGCTAATATACCGATCTAATTTTATTCCGGATATCAGATATCAGTGAGAGGAGGCGTGCTACCTTTTAATTGCCTGAAAAAATGCAGAATTTGTCGCTTAAACTGGGTTACAGTGAATGGACATTCAACAATTAATGCAAGTGAAATGTCTTTCACTGAAAATCAAAAACTATAAGTTTAATCACCAATGCAAGATACATACATTCATAACATCACGCTGTATCCCACTCAGTGGGGTAACACGAACTCTGAAACACAGTCAATTTCCTCTAAACATTCCTATCCTGACACACCATGCTCGTTTATTCTTCACACTTCGAATCATTCATTCCCGCAACAAACCATCAATCATTTCCAAACAGCAAACACTTATTCAGTTATTCACCAACCTTTCGAGATAGCCAAACCATCTCAACTGACTCCCACTTTCTCAACATTCTTCTCAATCTTATACTTACCATACACCAGTTATACGTCGTTCATGCTTCTTCATCCACATCCAACATTCAGAATCATACATCAATGTAGGCACTAATACATCATTAAAAACACTTAATCGAGCATCTCTAGATACATTCACATTTCGAGCAAATGTATTCAGCAGAGCACCCAATACCTTGCACCCTGTAAGATAATGGATCAAAATTACATATACGGTGGTTTCACATACATAGAGAGCATTTAGTGTTTACAGAGATAGATAGCATCTCCTGGTGGCAGACATAAAAAAGTCAACGTATATCTAAGCGACTGATCAGCTTGAAAGCTTCTCAAAACACCGACAAAACATCTCGTTGCGTAGGAAGATGCTTTAGATTTGTTCGCGGTTCACAGAATTCCGAATGATGAAAAACAAGCTCTCTGAAAAAGGAGAATTCATCTTATGTTGTTCTTTACTTAAATTAATAATTTTTTAGTATAACGATTTCTTGTTATAATTTGAAATAGTGATGACATTTTTTTTGGTAGTAGCCATAACATAATAAAGTCTCAAGTTGTATTTGGACTTTGGAGACAGGATGTACTTCTAGTGAAGCATGGATTTAAAGAGATCTTCTTACGAAGGGATGGTTTACTCTGAAACACATGGGCGGTGTTATTTGACACTTATACACTTGTAGACAACAACCCTCGAGCTGGCACGCACCCCTTACTTTCTTAACTACCCCAGACAGAGATTCGCAATGAGCTTGTTTACCAAACGAGACATTCCAGTTTTATCTTTATTCTGCTGACAGCAGTGAAATGCTACCTAATGAAAACTGCACATAAAGAGAAAATACATGTTAATATATGCATTTATGGTATGATATAAAACCCAGACATTTCAAATTCCAAAGCACCGTTTAACAATTCATCATTCTTGCTGATAAACTTATGGTAATTGAATCGTCTTTAGCACCGATGCATTTTAAAATAATCTGGTGTCCTTATGCATGTCTGGAGTAAAACAAGGGGGTCTTGGTCCCTACTAAAGGGGTCCTGAACACCCGCACGCGCGTTTGCAGAGACCAGCTGCTGCGGACTATTTTTAACTACGACTCGCGGTTGTGTTATGATTGTCAGGGATTTAATTATGATTTACAGGGTAGAGTTGTTTATTTGTAACACGTTTCGAGGCGGAAGGATCACAGAGAGAAACACAAGATATTTTTAATCGAGCGAAGCTTGTTTTCATTTAAATACAATGACTGGTACCACGAACTCTGTTTTTGGGTGTTTTAAGACATAAGAGAAGTGTTTTATTTTATAAAAAAATACTTCAATTAAAAGTGGCAGATAATATATTCTTCTGTAACTTCTAAACGAAGCAACAATCAAAAACAGAGCTCGTGGTTCCAGCCATTGTTTGTTATTTAATGGTAGGCGTCTAGATGATCGATTGAATATGTTTTAAAGTATAGAATTATCTTTTTAAGAGGTGTTCTCGAGTTAAGTTGAAGAAGACGAGTTATATAAGCCAATATAAACATAAAGGAGACGTTTAAAAAGCCATATGTTATATTTCAAGAGGTTTTTAAAAGACAATTTTCATGTGTCCATTAGACATAAATACCTAAGTCTTCAGAGAATAATAATTTATGTAATACAATAAGGTGTTTACCTAAAAAATACCTCAAAATAAATATTCGTAGCAAAGCAAATCAAGACTTTATAGCAGGCAGGTGTACCTGATGGTTTAAACTTTAGAAGAACACGTATGTATGCACGTGCTCAGTGTAAAATGGCTATTTCCGGTTGTGGTATCGCGTTACCGAACTAACAAAAGGGCCCCCTTGTCCCTTGCAGGGCAAAGCGCTTGTCTGTGTGGTCGACAACTATACCTATATGCAGATTGGGTTTCGTCACCATGCCTTTAGTAAAAATAAACGATTGAGACTGAACTCTAATTTTTGAAAGATCTATAAAGATATCTATGTATACTGACTTATAGATTAATTTATTCCGACCCGATTTTTTTGGTCTGTAAAAATTTGTTTGTTGATTTACGTAATTCATCTCAGTGGATGTTACAAAATTTTGTGAAATTCTTAAAATTAATATCCTGTTCTTATTCTAGATACATTTATAATCGCATTAGTTTAAACAAAGCATTGGCAATAATAATTAACTAGGAAGATCAAAGCTTTCAATAGATCATTATGTTGAAATATTATTACAGTTATCTTCCTTTGATGTCTCATACAAATTTATGAAAACTGCATATTTATAGAAAATATTATGCACACACTGTTTGTGATTTAGTATTGCTGTTACTAAAACGGAAAAGATTTTCTTAGATTAACAGTTATTGATTAGAATTCAGCGGATATTGTTCAATCATAACAAATAAAGCCCTTGTCACATGGTCAATCATTACATCATTTTTGTTTGTCAAACTATGTATGATGACGTCATATCATTCAGTTTGATGCATGATGAAAAGAAGGTGTGTCAGACGGTCATTCTTTTCACTAGAGTGAAGTTTGTCAAACAGAAACTTATATGCATAGAGGGCATCGCTGTCGGTCATGTGATGATAAAAATGACAGTTGTTTGTTGATGAAGTTGATTTTATTTTCATAATGCCTAGCGGTGCCAATGAGAACACCAGTATTTGTTTTGTATCCTATAAAATTAATTTATTTTTCATTTCTCATTTCAATAACATTAAATTTTAACATTGCCAACCAGGTTAGATAAAAATATTTTTTGAAACCTATTTATTTAATATATATTCCAATCCAGAATAATTGAAGAATTATTAATATCTGTATAAATAAAGTCTTATTAAAATACTTACTTTATTCATTACTACTATCAAATGTCACTCGATCTGTCAAAACTACAAAAGTCGAATCAAAATGTATGACAGAATAAGAAACGTTTCTATTTAGAGCATTTGACCAAACTGTATGACGTGACGTCACGTTTCTGTGTTTGTCATTCAAAAGTTTGGTCAAACGGTGGAAACACTGACCGTGTGACAAGGGCTTAACAAAACAAGACGTGCATTACTAATGAAAAGAGAAATCGATCCCTAAACGGGATGTACACATAATTATAAATTATCTTTGAGTTTGAAATTACACAGAAATAGAAAGAAAGGTCATAAAGAACATCGCTTTTTACTATTTATTTTATGAACCGGAAGCTTGAAAGAACGGGCGCCTATGATAGGTCTAATTTAAGTGTATCCTAAGACACTTCATCCACATTCTTCTGTTATTCCTTCTCCAAACTTCGAGAAAGCACCACACTTCTGAGATCTCTCCCAGTTTGATTATTTTAATCAAGAACTTTATCTACTGTTGATACTAGTTAATATGTATTCTGTCCGAAATAGAAGTCTTGTTAATCTTGCTGATAACATAGTTTGTCCAGCAAAAAATATACATGTAAGTTAATGATAACTAATTAAATATTTAACTAATTGTTGATTTGTTCTGTTTAGACCACAATCAAAGTCTACGCCCGATGCCTCCGCCCCGACATCGAATACAAAACCCTGAGCATCACCTTCGGCACAACTTGCCGTGAAGTGGTGGACACCCTCCTCGGCAAGTACCGCATGAAGCATCGAGACCCACGCCTTTTCTACCTATCCATGGAGGTGACAGTCCGTAAAGCCGGGGTTCGAACTCATCTCGCTTTGGACGACGAAGCCAAACCCGCTGTCTTGCAGTCTTGTCATCCCAGAGGCGATTCCAGGTTCTCGCTTCAAACTAGAAGAGGAGGACTTGTTAAAGTGTACGATTCGGCTCTTAACAGCCATTCGCAGTACAAGAGTCTGCTCATTAGCGCAAGAACTACAGCTGATGAATTGTTAGCGTTGTTGTTAAGTTGTTATGCGAGCCAAGAAAGAGTGGAAAGGTTTTCGTTGTATGAAGTTTGCGCAGCGAGGGAACATCAAAGGAAATTGCATCCCGATGACAGACCTTTGTTGGTACAGCAGACTTGGCCTGATCCAAGCGCGTGTCATTTCCTTATCAGAAGAAATCCAGACTACAGACCACTTACAAGGAGAAAAGTAAGTTCAAATTCATTTTACTATCCTAAATGATCACTTAATTTATTGTTTTTATTTTTGTAGTTTCCAATAATGTGGACGCCAGATATGACGACAGTTCCTTGTTCAACAAAACCCTCAGCAAATTCTAAGATCTGCAACGCCAGAGCGTTGATTCAAGCGAAGAAAGAAGCAGAAGAAAACAACAAAGCCAAACAGAAGGAAGAATCGAGTACAAAAGAAGCAAAAACCACGACGTCCACGCCGATCATGACTCGAAAACTCAGTAGTTCTTCATACGCGGACTATGAAAACTATTTTTATATTTAAGTGATGTTTTGTTTGTAATTGTACATATTTGTGTGTGAATCTAGTTTGTTTGGCTGTCTTCAGCCAATTTTTCACTAAACCAAAGCTATATTTAAGATTTTACCGTCTATATAATCATTTATCAAACCAGTAGATTTAATATCTATAAATGTAGCAATAAAATTATGAAAATTTCAATAGGTGATTTTGATTCCAATTTTGCATTTATTTATTGGTACTTTCGAATACCTGGATTTGTTAAATTGCTGTATTTAATGCAAATAATTTATTTTATTGTAAAGTGTTTTTGGGATCTATATATGAATGTGTAAATGATTTAATGTATCGTCTTTCCATACTACATGTAGAAAATGCACGATTAATGTTGTGTTTTATATGTTTTCTAATGTAAAAATGTGAAATTTAAATGTATTTAGTGCAATGTTTATGTATTCTTGTAGATCTTCTGAGTTTACATGTATGCAGCTCCTGTATTTATATAAATATAATTTACCAAAGACTACCTAATTGGTTTCTTTCATTCAAATTTGTACATAATTTATTTGTAATAAAGACAAAAATATATCGGTAATACTTGTTATACCTTTATGAAACACATCATACATAATGTTATGCTATATTCCACTGAGTAATGCAGCATGAACCCAGAAACATAATCAATTTCCTTCAAACATTATCACTTACGCCTCGTCCACATTCATGCATGCTCGTCTGTTTAAATTCAAAGTAAAATAAAACAATTATGATCCATTTAAAAATAAAACTTTATTCCAAAACAACTCATTTACAAATAATTCTTACAGAAATAGTAATATAAAAGTTATAAAATAGTACAAATTATGAATAATCATCTTGGTCGTCGTTGGGCAGGGCAGATACTTGAGCTTGTTGAGCAGCAGCTTGGAGCTGTTGCCACTGCTGTTGTTCGGCCCATGCCTGTTCTTCACGAGCTTTGGCGAAAAGTTCTTGTTGCTGCCTCAAAAGTTCTTCCTCTGGTATACCCAGATTTTCCAATCTTGTGCTTTGGCGACGACGTTTCGCAGCCACAGCTTTGCAATCTTTTAGAACCGCTTCGGCTTCAGCTTGATAATCAACAAACCCTAAACGTTCTAAAGCTGAGAAAAAAAGAAATCAATAAATAAACTATAGTCAAATGGTGTCATACGTACCCTGCAAAACATGTTCTGCGTTTATTGTTTTCTTGTGGTTCTGATTGCAAATATCATTGGCTTCAGAACTCAAAAGATGAATGAATTCAGTGCAACAATTTAAGATTAATTCCCTGGCTTCGTTGGCGATTCTCACAGAAGGTACAAGTTCTTTGATCATTTTGTTGATACTGGCTCTTGGTAGTGTTAATTCATCATCTTCTACGTTTGCTAGACCGCCTGATCCAACTGCTTGTGAAGAATTACTCATCTTTAACTCTGAAACACAGGTATATCAATTATTTTACTACAGACTTGCCAATAATATTTATTTAGGTTAGGAAGTTTGTTGGTAAATGTTGAAAAGGTTGAAACTTCTCAAGGTGCGCATGATCAACTTTTGTTATTAATTGGTAATTATTCGCTATTTTCTGTTAATAATCATTGGGTAGCTAAATAATATTAATGTTCATAATATTCTTGTAGCTAAATGAAATTATTTATGTAAAATATACAAGGATAAGTTCGAATACAAACCGACATATGTACATCACATCATGCGCTCCAAATGTCAAAGCATGACGTTTTAGTATTGTGAAATTAAAAGATAAAAAACTACCTAAAAAATGTATAAGTGCGCTCAAAAACTGATAGGGCTATTAAATAGTGTTAATAGTTTCGTAATTCCAAATAGGTGCATAGTGTCAATAAAAAATAGAAGTCTAAGTACCGGTAAGATATTAGTGTAAGGTTACATTCATTTTTCTAATTCTTTCTTATTGTCCCAGAATCTAGGTTTAGTATTACAGAAAAATGCGAAGGACGACCATTATATTTAGATGCACAAGCCACAACACCACTGGTAAATGGTGACATACAATATATAAAATCAATCATAACATAACCTTGATTTAGGACCCACGAGTTTTGGATGCTATGCTTCCATATATGACTAATTACTACGGTAATCCACATTCAAGAACGCATGCTTATGGTTGGGAATCTGAAAAGGCAGTAGAAAAGGCTCGAGAACAAGTAGCGAATTTAATTAATGCCGATCCCAAAGAAATCATTTTCACATCAGGAGCTACGGAATCGAACAACATTGCTGTTAAAGGTGTAGCTCGGTTTTACGCCAGTAAAAAGAAGCATGTTGTTACCACACAAACAGTAAGTTTTGTCATACTAACAATTAATTGGTATTGTAATGATGAATTTATGAACAGGAACACAAATGCGTATTAGATTCTTGCCGAGCTCTCGAAGGCGAGGGCTTCAAAGTAACCTACCTCCCAGTTGAAACCAACGGTTTAATCTCTCTAGAAAATTTAGAAAAATCTTTAACTCCCGACACCTCCGTAGTCTCAATTATGGCAGTTAATAATGAAATCGGAGTGAAACAGCCAATTGCCGAAATTGGTAAAATGTGCAAAGATCGCAAAATTTTCTTCCACACAGATGCAGCTCAAGCCGTTGGAAAAGTCCCTCTAGATGTTCAAGCCATGAACATTGATTTAATGTCGATATCTGGCCATAAAATCTACGGCCCGAAGGGCATTGGCGCTCTGTATGTCCGCAGGCGACCTAGAGTACGAGTTGAAGCTTTGCAGAGTGGCGGAGGCCAAGAAAGAGGTATCCGAAGCGGTACGGTCCCAGCTCCTCTGGCTGTGGGAATTGGATCGGCCTGCGAAATCGCCATCCACGACATGGAATACGACCATAAATGGATGGAAAAGTTATCCAATCAACTGATGGACCGAGTTTATAGCAAACTTACTCATGTTATTAGAAACGGAGATCCAGTACACACGTACCCAGGATGTATTAATTTATCTTTCGCATATGTTGAAGGAGAATCTTTGTTGATGGCTCTGAAGGACATTGCTTTGTCTAGCGGATCTGCTTGTACTTCTGCTTCTCTGGAACCGTCGTATGTTTTGCGCGCCATCGGCGCTGATGAAGATTTAGCCCACAGTTCCATCAGGTAATTAAAATAATTGAGAGAGGTAAAAATATATTATAAGATTTCAATGATAATAAATTTGATTTAGATTTGGAATTGGGAGATTCACAACAGAAGAAGAAGTGGAGTACACGGCAAATAAATGTATTAAACATGTGACGAGGTTGAGGGAAATGAGTCCGCTGTGGGAGATGGTGCAAGAGGGAGTTGATCTGAAGACAATTCAATGGTCGCAACACTAGAAGGGTGAGGTAAATTTAATTTACGGTACACAATGTGATTAGGGATAATTTTAATGTCTGTAAGAATACAAGTTATATTTTTGAGATTGAGTAAATAAAGAGCTACATATTATGATAATAAATAATAAAATGAACCTATCCTCGATAAAATTCCTGTGCGAGATTTATAATAAATCAGTCATGTACTCTTTGGCACTCTGACATTTGTAAAAAATTCAAAACCATCACAGCTTTTGGACGACAAATATTCCGCACATCTAAACAATTAATAGCTAGTTAATAAAAAACATTCGTCGTTTAATAGACACCAATTATCAGTCAATAATATCGATGCGACTAGACTAAATGACATGATGAATTCAACATAAACACGTGGGGTCCGTTGGCTCGTCCTGCGTGGTCACTTTAAAGCCATGTTTATCCAAAGACTGCAATTCCAACCGAGATCTATTCGCCTCCACCAACTGATTCGAGATGTCGGTGAACATTTCTTCAATTCCTGCTCCTGTTTTACACGATGTTTTATATGTACTGCTTATTAAATTATGACACTGTTCACTGAAAAACATAAACTAGTTAATTACCCCCAACTGTTCATTTGATTTCGTACCAAAAAGCTTCCATGTCAGCATCGGTTACTTGCGGAACCGAGCCTTCCAGGTCCGATTTGTTTCCGCATAGAAATATTTTAGCGTTTTCTGCATATGTTACAATATCTAACAAGTGTTGAGAAAGGACGTGGAAAGACGCAGCATTATCTAAAGCGAATACCAGAATCGCGGCTTCGGCGAATTTGTAATAACTGGAGGTTATGGAGGCCACCCGTTCCATTCCGCCAGTATCCCATAGCTGTAGCTGTGAATGAAATACAATTAATCGGAATTAAAAGTAATTGTATGTAATGGCTTACTCTGATATCTTTATCACCAACTTTGTATATTTTGTAAAAGTGGTCTAACCCTAAAGTTGATTGTCTATCTGTTGCAGTGACGAAAGTATTTGTTGCGAATCTTCGAAACAAAGAACTTTTACCAACACCATATTCACCACATAAAATCACTTTTTGTTCGGGAAAGCGCACTGTAGCCATTTAAAACCGGATTTTATTTAATTCAAAGGTGACAATTCACAGCTGTTACATAAGCAGGGCTACCACTAACGCCTAAGTAAATGTTTGGGCGGTGAATTGATAAATAATTCATTTCCAAAAATATTTATTCATAACATAAATGAGTATCATTTGGCATCTAATATTACTTTGGTACAGCATTGTCATATTACTCTTTCAATTAAAACTAAAGTTGATCATATATTGACTAGACGCTAATCTAAGTACGGTATTATATATTTATCAATTATGGTTTTATTTAAATGCCATTGGAAATGGTTTACGCCAGGAACTGTTATGAAATGTAGTCTCTTTTTTTTATCCATCGTTTTCAACCCAATGAGATCTCTTTTATAAATATCACGATCTTTTAGTTCAACCACTGTTTCATTGATGTCGAAGTATCCAAAATGGCTGCAACAAAATTTTAAAATAACATAAATACAATATCCGATATAAACAAAATAATGCAGTACCTGGACTGCCATGGAGTAATAACTCCATCATCCGGTCCGCCAATAAGAATCATTTTATTTAATTTCAACAGTCCTTGTTTAAAATCTTCGCTATGAGAAGAAATTAACTCATTATTTGTATACGGTAAAAATACGCTATAATTATAATATAAAGCTTGATGATGCGGATCGTTCCAGTAATTTCCCACTGAAGTATGTTGCCCAACTCTAGAATAAAATAGTTCGAAGGCTGTTTTGCATACGAGACCAGGAAAAAATAAATGCAAAAAGGCAGCTGGAAAATTAAAATCACGAGCGTAAAACATTTATAATTGTATTATAGTCCTTACTTCCGTATTGGCCAGCTTGTGGAGAACTCAACGATATAAAATTGTGTACATTATGTTGAGGAAATGTTTCCATGATTACTCTACCGATTAACCCGCCTTGGGAGTACCCCAAAAAATGAATTCCTTCAGGATGAGCTTGAGAAATATTTAATAAATCCTTTCCGAACTCCTGCACTTGATGCCACATCGGTTCCAGGCTTGACCATCCGCTGAATCGATCTGTAGTGTAGACGATAGTTCCTGGATGCAACTAAATCTCAATTTACTATATGGATTCATAAATTTATGTGCTGGGAATTACCTCTCGAATGCGTGACGATATGTCCTGCATACTTACATTTCCAGTTAAAACGCCATGGAGTAAATACACAGGCTTGTATGCTACTAGTTTGGTTATCAAGCAAATAATTATTGTATAAAATGTTATCTTTTCTATAATGCCTTTGTTCCCCATTTTTAGTACGTATTATAATATCACAATAATTTAATTAAACATAGATTCGCCGAATGACTAGTTACAGTGTCGAAGAAAAATAGACCAGCTTACGTATGTATATCTAGGGTTATGAACTCATGTTGACATAGTTGACGTCTTCGTTGACATCAACCAAATAATCATAATATCATTATCAACGTAAATATTAACAAATGAAGTAATTTGATACTTATTTGTCCAGAATAATGAAGAAATAGAAAATATTCATGTAGTGAAATGTTGATATTTCAATAAATATTTATGGATATATGAAGATTTACTCACAAGTAGTGAATTGGATACTGAATTAGTATGCAAATGTGAAATGTGATTAAAATAAAATTTCGTAAGACACTGGACAAAATGAGTTAGTTTAATTCATGTAAATTAGTAGTTTCAGATTAATTTCAAACAAAAATTTACGTGGGACGGTGGACGATTTTCCGAAAATTTTTTTCATATTTGGATAGAAAATTCATTTCCAAAAAAAAATTTGCGTGGGACGGTGGGTGATTTTCCAAAAAAATTTTTTTAATTGTGAATTTAAACAAGAAAAATTGAATTTAACTATTTCTACGTGAAGCGCAGCAAAGATAATTCCGAAAAAATTGCTCACAGGCAATATATAACACACATGCAGATAAAGAAACACGAAACACAATTCCCAACGCCCCCAACATTTTTCTTTTCTTTTTAGAATTATCGATGACTGGATCCGATCTATTCTGTGGATCGGTCCGTCGTCAACATAAAAAACATCCAATACAATCATTTTTACAAACAAATAGTACAATAAACATAAGACAATATAATGTATTTTATTGTGTATATTTTCTTCTTTGTTCTATCTTCTGAAGATGTGCATTATTGTGACCCAAGTTCTACTCTTGCTGCTGGTCGCGGATCACCAGGAAATCCTAAGCACTACCGGCAGTGTATGTGTGAAGATGGTTTGTGCTTGGTGCTGAACAAATAAAATATTTTTTTAAGTTTACAGTAAATAAATTAGGGAATAACTAATCCAAGTGCGATCATTTTAATTTAGATTTCATTTATAATCAATAACTATGCCAAAATTAATTTTATATATTCGTATTTCTTAAAAACTATCGTGTGTAAACGGTTCGGATCGAGGGGAGCTAAATAACTATAGTAATAATAGTAACGAATACATAAAATTAATAAGAAAATTACTGCTCAAACAACAATGTAAAAAGTTCGAAAATGCATTGTGAATTTGAGTGTTAAATGAAATGTCTACTTCCCTGGGAATGCTGTCCACGTTGTATCTATCGCTGGTTATCCCTCCAGGTGTTCTGCAATCTCCACGTCCGGGATCCGGATGTGATTCTCTGGATGAGACTGTCCAGAGACTGGGCGAACTATGAATCTGAAAATATTTTAATGACATCAGTCTTACAAAATAATCATAGAGCAAGAAAGATAAAAAGAAAAACTACATTTATTTTGCGTCTAAACAGCACAATTTAATCCAATTGTCTTCTGAATTAAATCATTAAATCGTAAGAACTGTACAAATAATATGATTGTAACAAGTAACTCGTTAACTAATAAAAAAGGCTTCAAATAAAATTTAGAGCAACATAACTAAATATATTCTCATTCTGTTATAATACTTAAAGCTCATCATTGAATAATTATTTATATTGTCGCTGGACTTAATACTAATTGTGTGTGTTTTCGGAACGAGGGAAAGCTACTTAATAACTAACTTAAAACTAAATAGCAACCATATAAACAAAACCAATTAAGATCCAGACACAGTCCATTGTAAACAAATATGCCCTAATTGATTAATGAATATTTGAATAAATACAAATACAGAAAAATTACTTGAAGCATTTTTAGTTTAAATGATTAAGAAATATTTGATCATATACTATAGCACAATGATACAGAAAACAATTAAATTATTCAAAGTTAAATACATAAATAAATCAAGAAACTTATCTTTTAGCTTTTGTGTTCGCCGGTTCTGGGAAATATCACAGTATTAAATTCCCATCAGCTATCTGAGGGCGAATTGATACTTGAAATACGACAAAATACACATATTGATATGAAAGCGTATGTTGAATACATTTTTCATTGCAAAAACAAAAATGTTTGACCTCCCCAACAAATTATATATTAATATAATCACGAAAAACTATTGAATCGATTAATATAAATTTTAAATATGTAAACGAAACAATTTTAGGCTAAAATTTAATTTTTCCACCCGCACAAACACATCCTTGCTTAATTTGTTGACAGAAACAATTGAAGAAATATGGTGAGCAAGACTTTAACAAAATGTTTGAAATTTATATGAAAACTAATTTCTTATTGTTGAACACAATTAGAATTCTTGTAATAGTTCTATTATTGAACAAGATTTAGTACACAGTAATGAGTAATAATAAACTTAAAATTAATCCAATAGTTATAAACTTAGCAATCATTTATAATTTATATATTTTTTTATTCCATGAAACAAACCAATTAAAATATTAATATCCAAAATTAATTAATCTACACCTAAAAATTATTTATTATTATGTTTTTACGTATACAACAATAGGAAATTATATATTTTTTAAATATGGAATTTTATTTTGTTAAAGTACTGCGCAGCATTTCTCTTCAATTGTTTCTGTCAACAATAGTGCAAGAAAGTGTTTGTGTGCGCGGAATAATTAAGTTTTCACCCAAAATATTATCGATTACATATTTAAAACTTATATCAATCGATTCAGTACTTTTTTTGTGATTATTTTACTATATAATTTGTTGAAGTGAAGTCACAAACTTTAGATTTCGTAATGACAAACTAAATTCAACGTACGCTACATATGTAAACATAGGAAGCTATGAAATTTCCCAGAGTTGAAAACGCATACAAACAGATAAGTTAATTGATTTACTTTTTTTATTTGAAATTATATCAATTTATTTAGTTTAATCAATAAATTAATAGTATTAATAATTCAATTGGGTTTATTTCTATGGTCGCTTTTTAGTTTAAGTTAGTTATAAGTAGCTTCCCCTCCGAACCGTACACACACACATACACATATTAGCAATTAAGTGAAGCGATTACATAAATATTAAATGTGGAACTTTAACAATGAATTCAACAATAGAAAGAACTCAAACAAATAAAAATAACATATTTAGTTCTTTAACTTCTGTTCCAGATTTTGTGTCCACTGTTCTTGGGCAGTCTCATCCAGGCTTGGTGCATGAAGAGTTGATGATCACGATCAGGGTTGCAGAGCACCTGGAGAAGCGACCGGAGCGAGCAGCACGATAAAGACAGCTACAAAAGGGAGTAGTGATTAAGTAGATCAGATAGCTGCTCGCCTACGCTGATGGGCTGAGATATTTGATACTGTGATATTTCCCAGAGCTGGTGAACACAAAATCTAAAAGATAAGTTTCTTGATTTATTTATTTATTTAACTTTGAATAATTTAATTGTTTTCTGTATCATTGTGCTAAAGTATATGATCAAATATTTCTTAATCATTTCAACTATAAATGCTTCAAGTAATTTTTCTGTATTTGTATTAATTCAAATATTGATTAATCAATTAGGGCATATTTGTTTACAATAGACTGTGTCTGGATCTTAATTGGTTTTATTTATATGTTCGCTATTTAGTTTTAAGTTAGTTATTAAGTAGCTTTCCCTCGTTCCGAAAACACACACAAACACAATTAGTATTAAGTCCAGCGACTATATAAATAATTATTAAATGATGAGCTTTAAGTATTATAACAGAATGAGAATATATTTAGTTATGTTGCTCTAAATTTTAGTTGAAGCCTTTTTTATTAGTTAACGAGTTACTTGTTACAATCATTTAATGTGTAGAGTTCTTACGATTTAATGATTTAATTCAGAAGACAATTAGATTAAAATGTGCTGTTTAGACCCAAAATAAATGTAGTTTTTCTTTTTATCTTTCATGCTCATGATTATTTTGTAAGACTGATGTCATTAAAATATTTTCAGATTCATAGTTCGCCCAGTCCCTGGACAGTCTCATCCAGAGAATCACATCCGGATCCCGGACGTGGAGATTGCAGAACACCTGGAGGGATAACCAGCGCTAGATACAACGTGGACAGCATTCCCAGGGAAGTAGACATTTCATTTAACACTCAAATTCACTATACATTTTCGAACTTTTTACATTGTTGTTTGAGCAGTAATTTTCTTATTAATTTTATGTATTCGTTTCTTTTATTATTATAGTTATTTAGCTCCCCTCGATCCGAACCGTTTACACATGATAGTTTTTAAGAAATACGAATATATAAAATTAATTTTGGCATAGTTAATGATTATAAATGAAATCTAAATTAATATGATCGCACTTGGATTAGTTATTCACTAAAGTATTTCCTGTAAACTTAAAAAAATATTTTATTTGTTCAGCGCCAAGCACAAACCATCTTCACACATACACTGCCGATAGTGCTTAAGATCTCCTGGTGATCAGCGACAAGCAGCAAGAGTAGAACTTGGGTCACAATAATACACATCTTCAGCAGCCAGAACGAAGCAGAAACTTTATACAATAAAATGTATTATATTATCTTATATTTATTTGTAATATTTGTGTGTAAATGTTAATGTATTGAACAGCTTTTATCTCGACATCGGACCGATCTAAAGAACTGATCGGGTCCGGTGTTCGATAATTCTAAAAAGAAAAGTATGCTGGGAGGGTGTTGGGAATTGTGTTTCTTAATCTGCATGTGTGTTATATATTGCCTGTGAGCAATTTTTTCGGAATTATCTTTGCTGTGCTTCACGCAAAAATAGTTAAATTCAATTTATCTTGTTTAAATTCACAATTAAAAAAATTTTTTGTAAAATCGTCCAGCGTCCTACGCAAATTTTTTTTTGGAAATTACTTTTCACTAAATCGAATTTTCGAAAAAATCGATTATCGTCCCACGCAAAATGTTTTTTCAAACATCAAAGTAGTAGATGCGTATTTGACAACAGCTGATACGCTTTGAATGTCAAATCTAACAAACGAAAATCATCCCGGACACAATAAAATTGACACATCTTTATAAAGGTAAATTCATGTAATTGTAAGTATTAATTATACTTTATTTACTATTAAAAATTAACTAGTTAAAATATTGCACATAATTTCATCATCATAACCTTATTTCTAGAAAATTCTTAGTACTTTTATTTGCAGTCATACTTCATACAACCATGGCATCGCTTTTATTCAACAGGGCTTGTAATGCCTCCGTTCTACGAGTTTCCGTGTTAAAACAAATCCCCCGTAAACAAGTATTTAGAACATTTGCTGAAGAGGGACCCAAAGATGCCCTTCGAACAAGACCTGCACGTCGGCAAACTCTCAGGGAACGGGCAATGGCTCCTCCCAGCGAGACACGTATGTAGAATATTATTTGTATAAATACTTTATAAAAATAAATGTGTTATTAGCTTTCAATATTGGGAAGGGAGCCCTAGCTGCCGGTGGAGCTTTGGGAATCGGGGCACTCTGCTTTTACGGATTGGGCATGTCTAACAAAACAGGGGCCCTCGAAGAATCTATGTTAGTATTCAATTATATGCTTATTATTCGTAAATAAAATGTGACATTTGTTTAGGTTCTGGCCTCAATATGTAAAAGATCGCATCAAATCTACTTATTTATACTTCGGAAGTTCCATTGCTGTAACTGCCGTTAGTGCTGCTGCAGCATTTCGTTCTCCTACCATCATGAACTTGGTTACTCGGAATGGATTTATGGTAAGTTTCAAACAAAACTATTGGAAACACATCTCAATATTAATTTTTTTAGGGTCTGGCTATTAGCATGGCAGCTATTATCGGCACCGGAATGCTAGCCCAAAGCATTGAATACAGAGAAGGTTTTGGACCCAAACACATGGCATGGTTGTTACACGCCGGTGTTATGGGAGCTATGCTGGCTCCGATGTGCTTTGTCGGAGGACCCATTCTGGTTAGGGCTGCTTGGTACACCGCTGGCGTTGTCGGAGGCCTTTCTACCATTGCTGTACGTCAAGACAATTTCATTTTTACGTAGATTAATTTAAAGTGTTGGTGTTTGAGAAGAGTGAATGAATATATATAAAAGGGTAGCATGTTTTGAGGGATGGACGTATTGACCGGGAGATTGAAAGGCGGGTGTCTGCAGGGTGCAAGGTGAATGTATCTAGAGATGCTCGATTGATTGTCTATAATGATGTATTAGTATGGTTCAGAATGTTGTGGATGAAGAAGCGTGAACGTGGTTAAATTGTTGTGAAAATGAGGTATTTGAGAGGAGAGTAATCGTGTTCGGAATACATTTGTGTACCCTACTAAATGGGATATAGAGTTATGTATGTGTTAATAAAACTTCCTTTGTTAGATTTGCGCACCAAGCGAGAAATTCCTGATGATGGGCGGCCCTCTGGCTATGGGTCTTGGAGTTGTGATCGCATCTTCTCTTGGAACCATGTTCTTGCCGCCTACCACCGCACTTGGTGCTGGCCTTTACTCTATTTCTCTGTATGGAGGTCTTTTACTTTTCTCCGGTTTCTTACTTTATGACACTCAAAGGATCATCACTAAAGCGGAACGATACCCGGTATACCGAGCTCCTGGTATTCCACCGTATGATCCAATTAATACGTAAGTGTTATTAAATTATATTTGTGTTGTAATGTTATTAAATGCATGGATTTTCTATAGGGCTCTATCGATTTACATGGACACCCTGAATATCTTCATCCGAATTGTTACAATCCTTGCTGGTGGTGGTAATCGCAGGAAATAAATTAATAAATACTTTGCTCTTATGTTAATTATAAATACGTATTATAAATCTAATATTTGCTGCTGTACATAGTTTTTTTACGCACTTCAGGTTTAAGAATTGATTATAAGGGGTGAGTGAGTAGCCGGATTAAACACAATAATAATAAGATATAGTTGTACTGTTTAAATTAAAACTTTGAATTATAAAATTAATATTCAATATCCAAGTTCCTAAATCCTGTTAAAGATAATTTAAGAATAGGAAAAATGAATGAAGTGATCAATTAGATTTGTAGATTCATATAATTAAAATTATTTACAGCATAATTTATAAATACATTAGGTTTGCTCATTACGTTAATTAATCGATAAAATCAATAGGTGTCTCGTAATGGCACATAGAAAATAACGCAGCCAAAGTAGAAACCTAAAAATACGTCAACGAGGGAAAATAAATAACTTCGTACATCAAAGATCACAATAATCGAAAATATTCCTAACTCATTGGAAACTACAAGTCCTACCCTAAAAACGAAATCGGTGAACAGTAGGTTCAGTGACAACATGGTATAGATTTATTAGTCAACATTCTTAGTCTGAAGCTAGATAAACCTGCGTTCTAGATAAACATTTCTATAAAATGGCCAAATGTGAAGAATAAATCCAACAGTTAATAGCTAAACACTTTATAGTACAATAAAAGCATTATCATCAGTCATTTGTTTTTTTGTTTTGTTTTCTAAATATATTACGATTGTGTTTTGTTTAATATGAATGAAGAAATTAGCACATCGAGTAGTTAGTCATTTGTTTGGTTGGATAATAGCCGTTTATTATTTATAATATAATGTTTGGTGATTTCTACACTGTCGAGATCTCGATATATTTATTTATTTAGTATAGTTTTATTTACTTATTTTTAAGATGCATGAATTAATAAATTGGTGTGAAACATCACATTAAGACGTGGATTGGAAATTATATTTTACACTAATATTGTCTTAGAATAACTTTGGAGAAATACAGATACCGTTAAATATTTAAAAAAAATTCACTTAAACCAGTACCTATTTTTTGGTTTTGACAGATTTTACTTTAATATTTTTTTGTTCTAGTCATTTTGATACGTATTACAGTTACGTAGTAGATTTCTTATTAAAAATTACAATAATTTTTCTAATTTAGGTTTATACGAATATTTGAAAATATGAGTTAAAAAATCGGAGTTCCTTTTCCAAACACATGTTTATCGTCATATAGAAATAAGAATATTGCAAATATCTTTTCATATAAATATTCGTATAAAACTGAATCTACTCCTAAACTAATACGTTCAACAATCGCATTAAAGTAACATGCTACCTTAATATAAAAATAATAATCAAGACTTAGAGTATCTAACACAATTATATTTACAGTTATCGTTTTAAGAACGCAACTATAGTGACACTCTACATGTTTTACTTTCATGGAGGAACACATTTCTGTCGAAGCAAACATGTAGCTCTAGAATTCTTACTTGATATGGCAATCATTGATAAATTTTATAAATATACAATCTTGATATGCAGAAATAAAACATCGAACGGAAACTTCACAAGTGGTTGCAGTACATTATTTACTACGACCCAACCCCTAATGTATTCGTACTACCCGAAATATTTGCTATCTTCAAATATAATTGTTAATACGAGGTGAAGATAGTCAACTACGGACGGTGAAAATAAAATCTCAACAAAGTGGTATTCAGTTACTTCTCAGTTTGTTGAGATTTTATTCAGTCAGTCGATACCAGTGCTGATGTATGATTGGTGGGTTACACTACGCTGTTGAGGTCCAATGAGATCGAAACGCGTCCATAATTACCGATTGATCGGTCTCTGATTTATGATAACATTCTTCACCTCGTATATTTTACAATTAGTTTCACGATGACCATTTCATAATTAATAATTTTCACACAGCTATTGTTACAGTGTACTGAATCTAAATAAATTATTTATTAAGAAATTTCGCACTAAAACAATATTTTATGCGTATGTACATTAAAACATCTAATTTATCAGCCCACGTAAAAAATATAGTCACCAAGTAATTGAATATTGTTTTTAATTGTTCCTCATTCAAATTATAAATAAACCGTAATATTTTAAATAATATCGTTAAAGAGTGTTAGGTTTAGATTTATGAAAAAGTATTATGTATAAATGTCTTTCAAAGAATTATCATTTGTTTAAGAGTAGAGTGCAATACATAGATGAAGAAATAATTTAGATTTGTAGAGCAAAAACAGCAATATATATTTGAGTCTAGCATACGAATATATTTGGGATTGGGTTCGTAGAAATCTTGATAACTAGACTAGTAGTTATCAAGGATCTCTGCATGAAACCACCGATGTTAGGACAGTGGAACCATCAAATAACGGTTTATAACCAAGTTTAAATGTAGTGTAGAAATATTTACGTATTGGATGTTGGTTGATGTATATACAAGGTCTTGTTATAGCTACGGGTTACATTGCTACTTCTATTTTTTGACGAGGCTGGCTATTCGGTGAAGTCGCGGTTTCACCGAGTTGTTGATTGCTGAAAGGGGGCTCGCTGGTGCGGGAGAAGGGGGCGGTATGTTGTTATTTTGTGATGAGAACTTTTGTTCTTTTACCGTTTGTTCCTTTGCTCCCCTAGAACACATAGAAAACCACAGAATAATAATATTTATTTATATAAATAGAACGAAAAACTTACAGATATCGCGTGAGATCTTCAATATCAACAAGCATAGAATCCTGTTCCATGTGTAGATCATCTCTGTTCATGAGATATCGTACAAGGTTCTCATTTAATGTCTCTATTTGTGTGTGTAAATCATTAACGATTACTTGCAATTGTGCTACGTTCATTTCGGTTAAAATTTGTCGAGAAACTCTTCGTCTTTCTTCAGGGAAAGGTATTCCTACTTTTTCTAAACTTGATCGAATCATTTCCGTTATTGGGCTCTTCTTCTGCCGCTGTCTTTCCACCTTTAAAGAGCATAATTAATTATATTTTGGTTTTACTAACATATATATTACATAAATATAACAATACTGGAACGCTATATGACGTTGAAAATGCAAGCCGAGAGAGACAACAGTCGTTGGGCCACCTCTCTTTGTTGTAGAGAAAGTTGATACGAAAATATGAATCACGTTTCGAGCAAATAACTATTAAATTTCTCTCTCACCTCCATCTGCATGTGGGCCATCTCCTTGGCTTGAGCTAGTGCCATCCTAGCTTCTGTTTGAAGTCTCGCTTGTCTAGCAAAAAAATCCGCTTCAGTCATAGGTTGAGTCACCGGTTGCAAAAGTGGTTGAGTGGTTCCCAATGGTAGAGATACCGGTCGTGGTTGTACCGAAGACTTGTTCTCCCGGAGCTGAAGTTTGTGATGATGTGGTTTTACTGGAAGTGAACTGTGTTTCGGTTCGGTTACCGAGCACTCCGTATCAGAGTTGGGACTTTCTGTGTCCGAGGCTGTTTCGTTCATGAAACAGATTTGGAGATTCATGCCTGGAAAATAAGTTATAACAGTTTCACTCAAAAGAATTTATTAAATAAGGACTGTTTCTATTTAGTTCAGTGAATGAAAGTTAGGAAAACTTATAAACAAACATAGCAAGCTTTAAAGTTTTCAATCAATAGTTAAGAAAAACTGTTTTTTGCTGTAAACAAAAGAAATCAATATCTTGTTAAAGATAATAGACATAATGAGAAATCAGGCTGATTTAGAAACACGATTAAATTGTATTTAGTTATTGGCTGGTACTACTCTGTTTTTGGGTGTTTTAAGAGAAGTGTTTTAGCTCGGTTTTAGCGCTGTATAATGTTCTAAATTCAATCTAAAGTTATAAAGAAAATATTAAATACACATTTTGATAAGGAAGTTATCATCAGAAGAAACAAAACGGAACTAAATCAAGACACAATTTGAAGATTGAATCTTGACCACTATCTAGCTTTACAAACAAGATTTTATCCCTTTGGTTCTACTTATGGTGACAACATAGCTGTGTAGATTTTAGATGGTTCTTAATTTTGGAATTATAAAATGTATTATTTTAAATATTTACCGCTTTGCAATCTAGCTTGCAAGCTGGGTTTCCGCCCCGGTCTGTCACAACCATTGTAGTAATCATCTTCGGACCCCATGGCAAGCCGTCTCCGTATTTCTTCTCGGTCGGTGCGTCTCTGTAACATGGAAATAATAAATCAATATTTAATAATATAAATAGCAAATTCTCTCGTAGTTCTTACATAAACTTCATCGTCATTTATAGTAATAACGCGAACAAATCTCTCTATTATCGAATTATCGTCGCCCGAAGGCATGTATGGCACCCATTCAATACTTTCGTTGATAATACTGGGCCATTTGTTATCGTAAGCCCTTGGAGATAAATACATCTCATCTTCATTTTGTAGCACACTAGAATAGTCACTTTTGGCACTCTTTGTACTTAATTTGCTTAAATTATCAGTCAGTATATCAGTCTTATTTTTAATAGTTGCAGAAATACTATTAGCTTGATTTTTAAGTTTGTTTATAAAATTATCAAACATTGTTGACGTTTTGTTGTTAAATTGTTATGATTAAAAGTGAAATTGTACTTTCTATAGTTATTCCATACTAGTATGGTGAAATTTTAAAGAAATAATGTTAAGAAAGCGGTTTAAATATCACAGATAACCAAGCACTTTGAACTAAGATCACAAAGAACTTGCAACTTGCATTCTGTTTTCAAAATACCAGGTGCAACAAATGAACGTTAAAATGAGATGAAGCTATATTTCTTTCCTTGTTTAACACTGGCGTAACTGGGGGACTCTCTCCAGAAATAAAAATAATAATTCAATTTTAAACTGCTTCAAACAAATTAGGATTCAAAATAAATATAGGCAGATTTAAATCAAGAAATTTTGATTTTTATTTTACAACTCACCCAAAACAATTTTAAATATTTTCAGCCCTTTTATTTTTACCAATCAATAACAATTTAATATAAGTTGTACAAATCAAAAGAACATTTTAAAATTATTTATTTCAAGAAATTAATATTCTTTGTAAAATTTTATTTATTAAATGCCTTCAAAGTAAAAATCCTCGTCTACGTTACTGATAAATTGTAGGTGGCTCCTAGCCAAGGAACGTCTCAAGAATTTATATTTATTCAGGAACCACGTGATTGGTTCCAAATCAAAATAAACGTCCCGACTTCCTTTGGTTTTGTAACAATAAGTTCCTTGACAATTTTGTCATCATACGTGACATTGAATGACTTATTGGTTGTTTTAAATAACTCTTTACCCGTTATTTTTATCACATTGTGTTCGTAGAAGTTAAATATGATATAGAGTTCAAAATTCTTTAAAAATAACTTTCATGCGTTGTTCAATTAAACAATTATTAATTTACGATACCTAAATATTGATAAGCAAATAATAAAAACAATTAATAGCTAAAAGTATTGCAAGGCCATACAGTGTATGACTCAGAAATCATTATTAAAAGTGTAATAAAATTATAAACTTACAAAGTCAACGTTGTCCAGGCTTTCATGATTGTCATACGTTAACGTATAAAGATCATAAACATAAATTGAATCTTTTTTGTACGATCTTCTTCGTTGCGAAAGTGTATTCATTTTAAATATAAAACACTACAGTTTATTATAAAAACACTTTTAACACATCTTCACTCCTCAAAATGTACTGATTGCAACAAAACCTTTTCGCTGATTACAACAATCAAACTGATAAATAAAACTATTTTCTTCCTCTGTCCTTTTACAAATAAATAACCCAACTTGCATTGTTGACAAATCAGATGAATTTCAACATCTCGTCTGTTCTGCTGAGGCAGTATTTTCGGTTTGATAGCTAGTATTGTTAAATGAAATTGTACATTTTTCTACCGTAGAACGGATGTAACTTTTACCTGTGCTTATACACCATTCGAGGAGATATGGTGTTGCTTACTAATGATTTTGTAATTATTTTGAATTAAACATAAATATTGGAAAGCGAAGATTTGCTGTTTCAAGATTACTTGGAAATATTTGATGAACTTGTCGATAAGCAATGATTATTTTGACTTTCTATAATATTTATTATTCATTAGTTTGTTGATTGCAATAATACTAATTTAAAAAGGTTTGTAGTTAGGGATATACTTATAAAAAAAACCTTTTAACAAAAATTAAACCGACGAAAAAAGTGAAAAATAAAATAAGCCTTTTAGTCTTAATAACTAAGCTCATAAACTAATGTAAGTAACTAGTTTGTTGATTGTTTGACGCCGAATTAAAATTAATTTCTTGTTAAAGTTTTAATTTTTTGTGCCAACCTATTTTTCTATCCGTAGGAGTGAATTGTTTCTCAAATTCAAATGGAACTTACTTTGAAGTATACCGTATTCAATAAAAAAAATAACCATCGAAATCGGATAATGCAGTACAAAGTTATTCGTGGTAGAATAGGTTAACAGGTAAAAATTTAGTGGGTGAACATTCAGCCGTCAGGAGTGAATTTTTTTTTTCGAAGTTAAATGGGACCAATTTGAGGTATACCCTATCAAATAAAAGAAGAATTATCAAAATCGGTCTGCTCTGTAAAAAGTTATGCCTGGTTACACACAAAAAGAATATACGCGTCGACTTGAGAACTTCCTCTTTTTTCGTCGATTAAAAATGACATGATTTGGCAGTAATTTTGGAAACGCAAGTATTAAACTTCCAGAATGGTTTAAGATTTACTTTTTGCATATTCAGTTGTGCATCTGAGCGTAAATTGAAATAGAGTAGCGCTGCTTAATTACCGCGATAAAATTAATAACGACCAGGTACTGTGTCTTCTTTAACACTTATTTCGTAAATTCCGCTTAACTTAATTAAAGTTAAGATAATGTCACGCTTCATACTTCCTAGGTTTCCTAAATATCATAAACTATGTTAAGTAATTATTTATATATTGTAAAAAACAACACAAACATAATTTTGTTGTAAATCATGATGATATACGAATAGTTCACTGATTTAAAATAGATAGACCAGTTTTTTAAATCAATTTTACCGCCAAATATTTGGTTCATTCCTGTTAATTATTGTCATTTAGTCAGTATAAATATTGTAATGGTGCATGCAACAAACGTCAAGCTTTCGTTTGCTTTTTAATATACAACGTGATAATGTTTATAATAATTGAAAATAGTTATTTCGTTTTAATAATTTAATAAATAAGTTATTGTGAGTTATAAAATTAGTTCGATTCTTTTGGTGCAAATGTGATTTTCGCGATTGCTTGTGTAGCTTTGTATAGTGTTCGATGACAATTCTGGGCCATGCTAATGCTGATGCTGATGACAAGGTAATTGACTTTTCTTTAAAATTTGATAGCGGGTCATTGCCTCATATCCAAAATTAAGCACGTATGCACATACTCATAATCAAATTCGTGAGTATGTTGGGCTAGCTATCCTGACAATGAGTTCGAAAAATGAGCAAGAGGTAGTGCTCACACCTTGAGTTATTCGAGTGGTTTGTGTCTGAGATTAATTTTGAGCAATGCAAGAAGTGGAACAAAGATTTAATTGGCAGTCTGTTGCGCTGTGGTCTCGAAGAATATAACTAGGATTGCAATTTGTATCGGGAGAATATAACTTAAATATACCCAACTTGTATATTACAGAAAAAACGAATTCATTTTTATGACAAATAATTATATTTTGAATTTCACAATAAACATGTATTTCAAATAAATAATTCTGTGCGAATAAAATATTTAATTGAATTGAATTAAAATAATTTAGAACATTTAAACACCCAAAAGCAGAGCTCTCAATACCAACCCTCATCGAAAGTGTTAACTTGAAAATAAAATTTTATGATAGGATCGAAATTTGAATTGATTGAAAAATATAAAAAAATTATCGCTGCGGACAGGATTCGAACCTGTGCGGGCAGAACCCAATGGATTTCAAGTCCATCTCCTTAACCACTCGGACACCGCAGCCCGTAAAACACATAAGTAAAATTCTATTATATGACGAGAACTTTAACACATATAAAAAACTTTTAACAACATTATGCAACATATATTTTTATTTAACTCTATAATAAAAATATATAAGAAGCAATTACAGTGTGCTTTTATATGTTTACTTTTAAACGTACCTTATTATAAAAATAATCTAAAAATTGTGACTGCATAGGAGACGCACATAATCGATCATACATCGGATCAGTCTTATTTATTACTATTTCTTCTAACATTTTCACATCACAATACTAAACACTCTAGCATAAAACAGAAATATATGCTTAAAATAAATGTAGTACACCGGTGTTTGTGTATTTAAGTTTTTTATCAGTACACTAGTTCGTATAGATACCTATTATCACGCTCATTATCAACAAAATGCTAACTACTCTCAGAATGATAACAATTAGCAAATATTTCGTAGGATCGTTCACAGACAGCAGTACATCTTTGTAAGGTAAGCTGCCAGCATGTGCGGTAAATAAGAATTATTTATTGCTTTATTGCTATCACAAATTTTATGGAGGTTATCAATTCTGTGATTATTTGTAAATTTTAACCTGTCACATTTGCATATCGGTCAAGATATTTTTATCAGAAAAATGTTAATTTTCGCGTTGTATGTAAATTGGTTAATTTTTTGGAATTTTATCACCTGATTATTTTATGAATAATTATTTAAATGTGGGGAACAAAACATGAACAAAATTATTATAATCTAACAGCATACGGAATAGTTTATTTATTAATAACACTGAAATATGATAATACTGCAACTCTAATCTGACATTGAAAATGCAAACTGAGAGAGACACCAGTTTCTGGGCCATCTGGGGAAAAATAACAACTGAAATAAGAACAAATTAACATAAATAGGTATTTCTTTTGGCCCAAAGGTATTGGCTGGTACCACGAACATAGTTTTTAATTTGATGACAGCAAAATATAGAAAAATGTTTCAAATAAAGATTGTAGGTAATATTATTCTACATCTTCTTGATTACAACGAAATTGTACCTCATTTATTAACTAAGATATGCCTAAAAACCCTGATAGGCCTTCAAATAATCTACCACTTTCTGTTGATGAATTGTTCCCAAAATCTAATCAATTCGTAACATAAATATAATACCTCTCTTACATATATGTATGTACAGGAGTAAAAATGATAAAATTAAGATATAAATTAAACAATTTTCCTTTGTATGATTTTAACTGGGTCAAATGATATGATTCTGAACTCGTATCTGTCTCAGGCTCGTATTTCGCTTTGATAAAAGTCTACAAGTTACTGTTCCAGTATTATTATATATCATTGATTAATAATATTTTGTGGGGGATTCTAGGAAATTGTTATTTGAACTTATTGCAATATCTATAAATACATAAGTGTTGTAATTGTATATATACGGATATCCTGTCTGGCCTGATAATTCCAGATAATTAAATTAAACAGAAATTAATTTATGTTTTACATGAGTCAGCACTCATCAAACACAAACATTTATATTCCTCCATCCTCCATGCAAAGACAAACAAAATAAATTTTCAGTTACGAAAAAAAAAAACAAATCGCCATCAATACCATGACAACCTTGAATCAAGCGCTACAATTTCTAATTATCAAGTAGGAGTCCCTTTAATTCATTAACTCACACATCCATCATAAATCATCACATATATACTCACAGACGCACTCATTTAACCATTCTGCGTCACGATGATCTCACTCTACTCTTTAAATGAATTAACAGCTGTTGATGTGTTCATGGAACACAGTGGTGTACGTCTATGAAGGGTATAGTTTTTGAATGGTACTTACTCTTCGTTCTTCTTCTCTTGCGGCACGGAGATGCGATTCTATTGCGTCCAGGTCGATTTTTGGCATCGCTGTTTCAATGTTGTACACATCGAAACCACCTGGAAAATACGCAGATTTATAAATAGTTTTGTTTAATGGAATATAATATTTATCGCACAAAATATATGAGACTTATTTTCCTTGTTGTATCTTTTTACAATATGTGTAAATACAATGGTTCAGAATTAAAAAATGAGTCTCATTACTTGCAATTTTAAATTCTGAACAACTTTTATATTTAGACTTTTCCTATAAAACAAATACAACAATATTTCCCCCCTTCCCTCGGTATATAGCCAGTTAGTTTAAAATTATTGGATTCTTTTTTGAATAATATTAATTTTAGTTGTTCAAATGTAGTGTCAAATTAATTATTAGATTAGAAACATACCTTCACCCATTTTGCCGGAATAAAATTAATTTCTCCGTTAAAAATACGCACTCAAGTAATAAAAAAGAAATAACCAAATAACAAATCACAATCGCAGCGAACGAAATGGCCCAATTGGTGACTGCAACTCAACACAAATGCGACACATTTTAAAATTAACATTTCAATTTAACATCATCTGCTATCCGACTGCGGTGTTATCTGCGTCTGCACTCGGTTATCACACTTTGACACAAACATTTGAACTAAATGAGAGCGAATCTAGTTGCCACATTCCCGCAGCTCGCGACAGTCATTTTAAACTGTCTACATGTTTCATGACGTCATTTCCACAACGAACTGGATCATTTTAGGCAATTCCGCGGTAATTTTGCGCATGAATTTTACATTTGTTCTCGTTACGAACCTGAATTACTCGCGAAAATGCAAAATTGAAATTTCACGCAGCATTTTTCACGAATATTACAATAATAGTGAATGATTTTATATATTTGGGTAGTATGTTTTCGAGAGTTGGACGTATCAACCGGAAGATCGAAAGGCGAGTGGGATATAGCGTGCCGTTAAGTATGTATGTATATAATTTCTCACCTAGAACTTCTGGAGAAATTTTCTTCTTTTCCCTGGCAGCAGGAACTGATCTTCTATTAGCTAAATTATCTCGATTCCTGCCTCCTAATTCTCGTCTAGGAATAGTAATCAAACTAGCAATTTGCTGACTTGAATCTCTTCTTTTCTTCACATAATTTATTTCCATTTTCTCTTTCTTCCTCGGTACCGTGCTGTCTTCATCCTTCTCAAAATCATCTTTAGTTTTCTGCTCTTTGCAGTATTTCTCCAAATCATCTGTCTCCATTTTTGTATCCTTTTGGTCTTCAATTTCCCGATTGGAATCGCGACGAACTTTTCGTGAAGTTTCAGTCTGCATTTTTTCTTTTGCTTCGTTAGTTTCTTTTTCTAAACTCACAAACTCTGGGAGATTGTCTCTTGCTTCGGATAGGAATGCATCTGCGGTTTTTGTTTTGATTGTGTCTGATTTAATTTTGACCAATTCTTTTGGCTGGGAAATTTGGTTTAGTTTTATGGTTAACGCTTCAGTTGAAGTGACCTTTGCCACTTTGATGTCCGCCATTTCTTTTATTAGCTCTGGTCGAAAACCTGAGAATTCTTCGTCTTGTTGAACAAACTGTACAGACTTCCTTACTTCAACTAGCTTGGGCTCTAGAGGTTCTAGAAGCACTCCTTCTGTAATTTGGTTTGTGAGACCTTCTGAAGAACATTCAACTTCTTCAACTTCTTCAGTGTTTAATGTTGGCAGCGGAGACGACAGTTCTTGTTTGACAACTAAAGGTTCAAGAACTTCAACAGTACTACCCTGTACTGGTCCAACTTTTTCAAAAGGTTCTCCAGAATTAGGTTCAATGTTGTATTTTAAAGCCGATGGACTTAAATCATGAGCTACTGTTAATTTTTCAACAGCTTCCTCTAGTTCTTGCTCAATTTCTCGTGCAACAATTTTACCTAATTCGCATTCAATCTCTTTCCCTAAATCTCCAATAATATCTGCAGAACTAATACTTTCAGTTATGTTAAGTTCTTGATCAGAATCTTGAAGAATATTCCCTTCCAGATCTTCATCACTTCCTACATTAGATCCGGAAGCTTCTTCTCCAGAATCTATAACGCAGTTATTTCGTTTTTCATTTTCTGATTCAAATTCAAGAGGAATGTTTAACTTGGGTTTATCATAAAATACTTTCTGTATATTTTCAACACTGTCTAATCGATTAACGCTATCGATTTTATATTCAACATCATCGTTATTGTTGTTGTTATTGATGTTGTTTACATCGCAGGTGTTAGTGTCGAGGTCGAGGTCATCGTCGGTGAAGTCGGTGTCGGAGCAAGCCTTGATGGTGTAGTCTAAAGTGTGGGCTAAATGTTGGAAGCCAGGGTAGTTAGGGTTGACGATTCCTCGAGACTGGACGTGGTGGTTCTCTCCGCTTATGTTGCCGTCGTCCGATAGGGACTCGGAGTCCGACAGGTCGAAGCCCCGGTCTTCATCTTGGGGAGAGGTGTCCACCGATGAGCAGCTCTGTTGCGCCTCTGAAAGAAAAAATGTGTGTCAATGTAGCAATAAAGAAAACAATTGGTTTCTGAACTTCGTGGTCGAGTTGTAAGATTCTTAGGTCAATCACCTTCGAAATACATGATGTCGATAAATTTATTGCTAGCATTTTGATGATGGAGCCGCAATTTGGAACGAAATAGAAATAATCCAGTCATTAACAAGATTTAATGTACTCTTCAAATTTGGATTCAGGAATGTTTTTCGCATAAGAAAAAAAGTATTTGATTAATGGAAAAGACCTGCTGAATTTACAAAACTCGTAATTCTAAAAAGAGAGTAAAATTGCATGATATCTATCTATGTGGTCGAAGATTCTTCTTACCTTCGTAGTCGAGCAAGCTGTCATCTGGCGAAGATTCGTCGCAGCGACTGTTGGCAATGGGGGCGGGCAGACTGGCCGCCAGCGTGTTGTTGATGTTGTACCCGGAGCGCGGCTTCAGCTGCTGCTGTTTTGCCGTGCGCTCGGTGCCCACCACAACGTTCTCTGTGTCCACTACTCCCAGCGATGCTAACGTGTCGAGCTGCTGCTGCTGCCGACGGCATAAGAACAAACACAATCATTAACACATTAAATAACACCTGGAGATCGTCATAGTAGGACCAAAACGACGAATTTTTAGAATATCAATAAAATATGAAATGGGATCTTAATATGGAATACCGCCATTTAACATTGCATAAATTAAAGGCGTTTATGAGTAATCATAATCAGTCATATATTTTCGCTTAACTTATTAACAGTCTTATGTTTTAAAAATTAATAAACAGTATAATAATTGTACAAAAGTCTAAATAGCAGTAAAAGAAATGAAGGTATTCCATATTAGGATCCATATTCCATATTTGGTTAGTTTCCTCTAAAATTTTGGCTGCAGCCCGAAGAATCTTTTATTTTATAACAATCATTAACACTCTTCCATTAAGGGTAATAATTCTTGGCTGTTTGGTAGTTTGTTTAAAAAAGTAAAATTCGAGCATAACTCTATACTTTTTGCAATCTTTCTGCAAATTTCCTTTAGAAATATTCCATTATTTAGTTAGTAAATGCCAGGCTCTGCCTCTGGCCTGTCGGCATTGACCTATTTCCTTACGTATGAATAGTTCGCATTTATATTAGGGATTTCTCATATGTAGTTCATATTCATATGAGATAAAATAACAAAAGGCTCTACGAGCATTTGGCAGCTGTACTAGACGATGGGTTATCTCAAATTTATATAGGTCAAGAAATAATAGAGGAAAACTAATTTTCAAGAGCGTAAATGCTAGCAAATTTGGGTCACTTTGATATTATGGATATATCAGGAATTCCGCAGTGTCCTATTTAACAGTACATCAAATACTTCGTCAACTATATTATCAAATAGAAATTAATTTATTGTAGAGGTATTAAAAATGTATATTCTATGTATTGTTGCATTGTTCGACTACCCTTATTTTGCCTGTGTGGTTCTTACAGTTTTTGTTTTTCCATCTACGAATAAAACATCAAATAAATCATTCGCCGTATAGATGAAAATGTCGCATTGAAATCATAGCACAATGATAGTAATTGTTCTAGCTGTCATTTTTCGATACGTAAATATTTATTTATTCGACGAATAATTTATTTGGAAGTTTATGCGTTTATAGAAAGACTGGCCCTAGGTTAATGTTGTACGATTAGAATATAATTAACATATTTTTTTATATTACTTATTCATGTGCAAATACACGAATTACAAATAAATCTATATGTAGTTCTTGTAATTATGTCAATTATATTGGTAATAATAGGTATCAAATTTTACAGATAAGTATTAAAATTGTATTTATAAATGCATTTATTGTATTCTAGTATATATTTTTGGAACAGGTAATAACTTTGCTATAGACAATATAAGACATAGTTTTGTTTTAACGGGTACTATAATATTTAGAAATAATATTACATTTATATTTATTCATTTTACTACAAGTAAAATCCGCGATTTTACTGTTGAAAGACGGGAAGTTAAAAATAGAAAAATCGCTCCAGGATTTTTCAGGTTTAGTACATATTCCAATCGTTGCATATGTTTATTCGACACTGAATTATGTATTTTAATATTTATATTTATGTATGGTATAGAGACTGCACATGTTACAGATTTCAATTTCGTGCGAAATATTTTATTATATTAGAGATATGCTGTTTCAAGTTGAGTTGAACAATTACAAAAATCACCTTAAATAAAATGCAATTAAAATGTAACAATTTAAAAAAAAGTTATAGTGACACTATGGCTCCTAGTTAAAGAAAGTATGAGGATTTCAAATTTCGAATCCGTTTTGAATTATCTTTATTGGTTGTAGAGATATAGGTTCTGAAAGTTGGATGATTTTAGTATTTTTTCGAATTTATTTCTGCGAACTTTGACTGTCCACAAAATTTGTATTTCATGGTTCTTTAAAATAAAACAACACCTCTGAAGCAAATAAAGTATGCAGTATACGCTCGTTGAATCAGATTTTAAATATCTCTTATCGTTTCGGAGATTCAGCGAATTATAATTATTGTGGCCACTTTTTCCCTCAATTTCCAGATCATAAAATCGCTCATATCTCAAAAACAAAGGCTTGGAGATCGCTAAAACTTAATTTTCTGGAAGTTTCAGGTTGAAAATAGGAGAATAGGGTGTAAAAATCAAAATTCTAAGAGATGAAAATTTTTGGCGATTTTGAGCAATTTTCAAACTTTTTGCTCTAGCGCTTCTTTCCGTGATGCGATTTTTACGAAACTTTGCATACTTATGTAACTTTTTCCGTAGAATCCAATGGTGTAGGTTTCAGTGTCGTATCTTTTTTATTTTTAAAGTTACCGGCCAATTTATGGTCATTTTTGACCTAACTTTGAACCACCATATCTCGACAACCAAAAAAGATATGCAACTACGGTTTCAAATTTCGTTACTTGCACAATGAGTAGATGTTATTTTAGAAATTTCAGAAATTTTCAAAAAAAAATTTTTTGGACCCTAAAATCGATTTTCTGAGTCAATATTTTCACCAGTTTTGGCAATTTTTTATATTATAGCTCGGATTTCAAACTGACATCTGTGACTGTTATGATACTCATAACATCACTAGACTCTGCACCAGCGTTAAAAACTTTCAGAAGGTTTAATCAGTGCGAAATTCAGCTTTTTCAGTAGTTGAAAATACTAGTTGTCTGCCTCACTTTAAATGTGTGCCAGTCGTAAACTAAATGTCTGAACTGACTCAAACTTGGTATAGGTTCTTTTAAATACTGATACTATTTGTGACATGCTAAAAAAATTACAGGGGCGCCATCTTTGTGGAAATTAAACCTGGTATGATTTTAAGTCTTCTTCTTCTCACCTGTATAGTGTTGATGGTATTGCACCATTGCAGCGTATCCTGCCTTCGCCGCACGCTGTCAGCCGTGCCGTTGGAGAACACGACGACGTTGTGCAGGTTGTTGAGCTGCTGCTGCTGCTGGTTGTTGTACTGCTGGAGGTTGTTCCGGTTGTTCGCCGTGTATTGTTCGGTACCTGTACTGTCCGACAACAGGTTCTCGTTCCCGTTATGTTGTACGACAGACAACGGATGGATGTCGGTTTGTTTCAGACGCATTGTGCTGGTTGACTGGGCCTCCTGGAACAACACATTTCATAGAATACAACACTGAACTTAAAGATATAGTTGATATCTTTCTTAGTTGAGAGCAACATGTTTAAGTGTTAGTAGCTATTTTGAAAAGTGTATTTTTTTTGTAGCAAAGATGCAACATACAATAGACAAGAGCTGTAGCGAGACAACTCATGATTTTGTATCACGACAGTACGCCCGTACACTCAGCTTTGTCATTTTGTCAGGTTTGTACAGAATAACATACGACTCTTTACTTGCCAGACCTGACTCTTTAGATTTTTTTTTTCGAAATGAAATCAGTCGTTTTCATAATTATTAATGATATAAAAGCAAACATGTCACAGATCTTAAAGGCCATTTCAAATGACAGCTTCGCGAAATGGAAACATGAGAGGAGTGTACTTTGAAGGAGATAAGGACCAATAATCTATCAAATTAACCCTGGATAGTTACACTTATTTCACGGTTACACAAACGTCACACTGGGTTCTGAGAAAAACCAAGAAAAAAAAAACTACTTTCCTATAAAACCAATCACGTTGCAGTATTTTCTGAATATCAACCAATGACAATCGAATATAGTGAATATTTTGCATGTCGAGTATTTGCACAAGTGCGATACCCGAATATTTATAATAATTGTAAGCACAATGAGGAATAGTTTAATTTCTTCGTTTTAAAAAGTCAAAGGTGGTAATATCTTAAATTTTTCAATTAATTTCTTCAAAAGAATTACTTTTAAAACACTGATGACTCATTTTCAACGTAATTTGACAAATGACATTTATAAAAGTCTGCCGTTTATGTGACAGATTAAAATAAATATAAGTTCAATAATTTAAAATAATGACTGAAATCTTTCTCGAGAAATATTCGTCTAATATATCCCTCGTGGATATATATACGATGGATAATATACCTGTCCTACATTTCGTATCGTTTATCTTTCTCATTCGACCAGCGAGAACGTATTTCGGTTTTTCATGCAGTTCTGATACCTGTGGAGGGGTTACGGGGCTTAACTTCTGAATTATACTGTACTTTGAACGGGTAAAGGAATAATAATATGTAAAATTAATAGCAGCGTTTAAAATAATAAAGTTCGGCTATTTCTGAACAGATCTCGTCCTTCATTGTTAATTACAGCAGGAGTAATTAACAACCATAAGCAGGATATGTGTAACATTATTCATTCTTATCTTCCTGAACATCACAGTACATCATTATATCTAATAATCATTATTACACACTGTTCTGAAGCTAGTTGTGACGTCACGCAAATAAGCACGCACATGGTAATGCTCATTAGAGTTTATTACTTAATTAAACTATAAAATAATAATTAATTAAGCTAGACATCTAATCTACCCCCATAAATAAATATATCAACACAACATTTACCCTTTTCTGGGCGTGTCAAATTGCTTGGGGTAGAGTTCGCTGACAGTTGTCAAATCATGCCCCCGAAAGATGTTATATTAAACTTTCTGTCTCTCAAAAGTTTTGAATTTGATGAAACATTTATACAATATTGTTTTAAATATGTAGTCAGTAAATATGTGCGTAAAATTTGACAGCGAAAATATTTATAAATTTAAAATGAAAATGTGACTAAATAAAACAAATATGTATTTAACCTATAAAGTTGGAAAGTTAAATACTTGTGGAAACACAAGTTATCATACAGTCAGCACATTTCCTTTTATTTCATGTGTAATATGTTAAGTAAATTCAGTATATCATGATGAAAATATATGAAATTAGCAAATTTATCCGGAATTTTGTTGACACACATGCATTATTTATTTTATTACTGTTTACATTAAGCTTACGAATTTAAACTTCGAATCAGCATTTTTGGAATGCGGAACACAACAATTAAATTTAAATGTTTACTGGAAAGTATTCTGAAAGCTTTTCAGGAAGAATTCATTTTTAATTTGTAGATACAATATTTGCAATATTCCTAGAAATTGCAGAAAAGCATCACACATAAATTGTAATCAAACTACATCAATTTAAAAAAAAAATTAACTAGTCAAGCGATGCCTCTTAGCTAAGGAAAGTATGAGGATTCCAAATTTTAACTCCGTTTTGAATTATCTTTATTGGTTGCAAAGATACAGGTTCTGAAAGTTGGACGATCTTGGCATTTTTTCGAATTTTTTCTGCCAAATTTGACTGTCTATAAAATTTGTATTTCAATGTTCTTTATAATAAAACATAACATCTAGGATAAATAAAGTATGCTGTATACGCCCGTTGAATCAGATTTTAAATATCTCTTTTAGTTTCGGAGATACAGCGAATTATAATTGTTGTGGCCACTTTTTCCTTCAATTTACAATTCATAAAATCGCTCATATCTCAAAATCTAAGGCTTGGATATCGCTAAAATTAATTTTCTGGAAGTTTCAGGTCGAAAATAGGAGGATAGGGTGAAAAATTTAAAATTCTAAGAGATGAAAATTTTTGACAGAAATTCAATACTAACCCCTAGGCTTTTTTTGCAATTTTGGGCCATTTTCAGACTTTTTGCTTTAGCGCTTCTTTCCGTGACGCGATTTTAATGAAACTTTGTATACTTATGTAACTTTTTCCGTAGAATCGAATGGTGTACGTTTCAGTGTCGTATCTGAATTATTTTTAAAGTTACTGGCCAATTTATGTTCATTTTTGACCTTACTTTGAACCACCATATCTCGACAACCAAAAAAGATATGCCATTGCGGTTTCAAATTTTGTTACTTGCACAATAAGTAGATGTTATATTAGAATTTTCAGAGAAAAAAAATTTTTGACCCCAAAATTGATTTTTGGGTTAGTTTTGGCAATTTTTGATATAGCTGTAGTTTTTAGATCGTTATATGCTCCAATAATGTTTTATTAAAACAGGAAGGAATAGAAAATTAATATGTGATTTTTATATAATATACTTTTTGTATATTTTATTTTATTTTATTTTTTCGACAAAACAGATGAAACATTTTGGGTAAATCAATAAGATGCTCAACAAGTTATTTGCTCGAAGAATTGCAGTTTTATGTTTGTTTTATAAAGTGAACCAAAGACATAAAAATGTTAGGTCCTATATTAAGATCATAAAATATTTATGGTTTACAGGTAAATTTAACTTTTATAGGGGTCAATATAAAAAGGGTCTTAAAATTTATTAACTGGAACCTATTTAGCATTATTTATACATTTTGTTTGCTCCAATTTTAAAGGATATAAAAAACATCTATTACAATTGAAGAATGTAATTATTTTTTGTAAGTTTTCCAATTTCTGCCTGACAATAATAGATGATCCCAGCATCATATCCCTCTCTTTCTACTTCTTCTATCCTCGTCCGACACGAACAACGAATATCTAGGATATTCGTTATTCATTTGTTACTAGTTTGGTCATTTATCGATTTCCCATTTGTCATTCAGACGAAGTGTATTGAACTGTCACGTGTAGCTGAATTCAGAGCGATGTTCTATTCAATCCTAGCCAACTTCAGGGCTATCAGACTACTGTTTACCGAGGTTGCGGGGAACGGGTATGTGCATTGGCTATTGCTACTCAGACGAGTATTGATATCGGGGTATTGATATTACATGGAACAATGTTTCTTTATTGTATTCAATAAGTTTATTCGGCAAATAATATTTTTAAAACTTTTATTATACTAATAGTATTCTTTTTGGGTCTAGTGACCTATTTGCTATTTTGTAACTCTAGTTAATGACTCCATTTCTGTTAATTGTTAAGTGATATTATACGTTCATCATAGAAGATTGCTTTGCCTCTAGCGGGGTTTACACGTCGAGTAACCATCGCTCCTTTTTGATTCGTAAGATAGCATTCAAAATTTTAAGTTCTCTCCCTTTAAATTCCTGTTAATTATTAAATGATATTATACCTATTGGAAAGCCTTTCATTTTGAAAAGGTTTCTGTAAGATATTCCGTGAATGAAATGCAAATAAACCGTGTTTGTTTTAATTTTTTTAAATTCATTTCGTCGTAATTAAATCAATAAAGTGGATGGAATATCTCCAGCAGCTCAAATTAAAGTCTCTGCCAGTATCATCAGTTTATTAATGCTCTAGGGAAAACGTATCTGTTTTTTTGGTGTCTGGGGTATTTACGTGGGTCTGTTTCTATGGTAATCAATGGCATATGGGTGTGCTGTATCTCGCCCTCTCAAATACTGCCTTTGTAAGGCGATTCAAATAGAACGAAAACAAAAAGTTCAATCTGTGGCGAGAAGCCAGATCTGTGGGTAATCTCACTACGGTTGTGTCCGATATTATACAGAAATAGTATCTGCATTATTGATTGAAATATAGCTTCACCTAACTCCTGCAGACTACATAATTCAGACTGAAAATAAATTATAAAACTACACAAATTAAAATGACATTCAGAAGTTTGGCACAAAATTAAAATAATTGTTTTATTTTTTTTAGACTGTCCATCTCGGTCCATAATCATAATATTTTATCTCTTGGGTTCATAATGAAGTTATACGATAAGTACTCAATTGCGTATCGAAAACGTCTTCATTTCGATAGGCAACTTTTTGTGTGTTATTTACGATAACTTCAATGTTCGAGGTTGGCAACACTGAGTGTCAGTTCCAATTGACAACTGACAGATGTATCAACTTAACCTAAATAATATTTTTTTACAGTTTTTTTCTAATTTTCGATTTCAAATAAAATTTAATATGTACCTCGGCACTGAAGTTCGTTTTTATCACTCACATGGTTTATTTTCCTCGGCCATACAGGCCTCGGCAAATAAATTCCATATTCGTGATAAAAAGTTAAACTTCACAGTGCCTTGATACATAAATAACTATTATTGTAATAAAAATTTAATTAATCTCAAATGAAAATAGCAACAATCCGGAATATTTTTTTAAATGACAACAACCAAATAAACACTAAGATAATATTAAAAAACGGTGTGGTAATGTAAATTATTACTTGTCTGAAAGGAGTGGGATAAGTAGGATATATCCCACGATCATAGATAAATATGTATTATATTCTGCGTTTATAATGAAGTCATATGAAAGCCAATTGCGTATCGAAAACGTCTCCATTTCAATACGTAATATTTAGTTGTACAAAAACAAACTGAAAATAAATCAAATGACATTTAACTTCGTATTGCATTTATTTATTTATTTGAAAAAGTTTCCAATTAGGTAAATTGGTTATATACTAACAACATGTGGTTCGCCCGCATGCGCACCCAAGTGTGTGTTAGCAATAATACTAACAATAAATTCAAACAATACCCTGATTAAACGATTCATTCATCTACAATTTCATTTGAAACGTTTTCACTCGAACTAATGGAATGTGTATTAGACTGTTACCGTTCCCTCAACACTTCGTGTTAAGATTATCAGCTTTTTACGGCTGACTCACATGCAAATCCTCACTTAGGCACTCCTTGAGGAAGAGCGCCATTAAACTCAGTATGTAATGAAAATGAACTAACCATGTTGCTGTCGCTTGATGTCCGAGGAACTAATCAGGCGGATGATAATCATCGCATTTGATTGCGGACACTATTCGTGAGGAGGATGCTTTAATTTTTACCACTGCTGGTTGACGAAGTCAAGATCACTCATACAATTTTAATTAGCACACTTGTTAGGAGATGGTAAATATTCATTGCGCATTTGTATTCCAGGCAAGAACAAATGACGTGGGCATCTTCTTTTGTTGGACAACTTTTGCATTTAATATTTTCATTCAGCTATTCATAAAAGTCCTGTTATTATTATCATTTATACTATCGTTTTTTAATTTGTTTTATATTAAATGAGACATATTATATTGCACTTGTTATCTTTAGATTGTCTTGGTCTAGGTGATTTTTTTAAATTAAAACTTGAAACTATTGATTGATATTAGATATTTGTTTTAAAACTTTAAAAGCAATTATCTACAAAAATTTTAAAATAACAGCATTAACTTTTCAAACATTACTTAAGGTTTCTATTTTCAAATATTTTGTTAACGCCATTACTAAAAAACAAGTGACAATCTAAAGGTAACAATTACACAAAAATATATCTCATTTAAGATAAAAATTGAAGTGTTTGGGATTTTTTCAGAAACGTTTAATCAAAGATTTTATCTACGATCGTTGTTAAATATGGTCTTTTTAAGGGTTGTTTAGTAAGTTAAAAGTGTCACTTTTTAACACTAGTGTTAAAAGTAACATAGCAACGTGTCAAAAGTAATTTTATTGTTATTTCTAACTAGTTGCTAATGATTTGTATCAATAAATCAACAAATATAATCCTATCTGTCATAATATTGTTCTACATTTTTTTTTAAATTTAATTACTAACAGACTAGGAAGATCGTAGATAAAATTTTGTATGATATACGTGTTAAAAGTAATTTATTTCGTAAGTGGATTTGTTTCATTCAGCTTCGCCTCATTTCACAAACTTCTCCATTTACTCATTAAATGTCACTTTTAATACTTATATCATAAATTACTATTATGTTCGACTGTATTATATTCACTTGTTTAGCGTTCATAAACTGGCTCTTTATGGACTAGCCCGATAAAGTAAAAACAATAAACAATTTTGTAAACAAACAACAGAAAAAATTACATTTCGAAATTATCAATTTTTTTTAACATGCAAAGAAAAATAATCTGCAATACAGTCAAACATAAAATATTGTAGGTAACACGTACATAATAGTGTATTATTGACTCGCCCTTTTATGTGCCTCGTCCATAAAACCCTAAATTATGTACATGTTACATAAATATCTTTATTGCGACATTACTGTATGTACGTATACATTCAATGATAAATCAATTACAAATCTAGTTAACTGCGTATAAAAAAAAAATTGCATAGATAAACAAATAAGTATGTAGAAGTTAACTATATGAAAACCTTAGTAACAATTGTATTATATTAATATTTATAGTTCACAGTACACCACAATATATTTTTAAATAAAAAACTTATTAATTTTTATTCATCGCCTCCACCAAATAATTTCAACACTTAAAATATTATGAAAACTTCTTTGTGTATGTCGATTGTTATATATACATTGAACAATCTTTCGCGTGACGAACACTCAACGATTCGACTGACTATAGAACGACAGTCCAGTAGTGTTGATTCATTGACGTCGGCACCACGACTGCCTGTGGCCTGTGGCGTGCGATATGGCATGTGACTGGAGTGGACGCCGGGCTAGGCGTCGTGGCGCCGGCTATCTCGTTCGGCGTCGCTTGGCCTTGCCAACAGACGAGAGTTAGTGTATTATACTTGTATTTTTATATTTAAAATGAAATTTCGTTCAAATATTGAATAGGGTTTTCAATGCTATTTATTTTGATATTGTTGTAAATTTTTACCTAATCACTTTACACTAAAAGTATTGAGACAAAAGTTGTTCAGAATTTAAAAATGAATGCAATAAGACCCATTTGATTACCTTAGTATTAGTATTTCACGATGTATCACTCAAATTAATATTAATATTTATTAGAAAAACTGTAATATGGTCAAAGAAAATTAAACGAAAACTTGACATTTCATAAAACAGTTTTAGAATTATTTATTTATTTAAGGACCGGTATTTCCAACCAATAAACTAGAGAATAAAATATCGGATGAAAATAATAGTTTAATGATTATTATTTAAGCTATCGCTGTCATCTTTTAATACGATATTTTTTGTTTGTTCCACTGATTATTTTTTGACGTTTCTTTAAACCAATGAAATGCTTTATTGTATGTCACGTGTCTGCGTTTTAATCAATCCTGTCATTATTATACTGAGAATAATGCTCTTGTGATTATTCCCGGCAATTTTCTCTGTAGCTTTTTTGTTTTGGTTGACAGATGTCAGATGTCAGATAGTTATCATCGACACAAGTAAAAAAGAGCAAAAAAGGTAAATTTAGTGCTGTGCCTGATGATGAAATCAAAAAATAATCTAATTAAATATAACTCCAGAGTTCGATAAATTAGAAAATAATTCTCCAGTATCTTTCTCAAACTTGTCGCCATTTGGCAATAGCCACTCAAGAACCTACGGGCTTTCGTGGCTATTGCCTGGCAACAAGTTTTCGAAAGATCTGTCAAATTATTTTCAATTTATTCTCACCCTCTTGTTATATTATTACTGAGAATAATGTTCTTGTGATTATTCCCGGGAAAATTCTCTGTAGCTTTTTTGTTTTTGTTGACAGATGTCAGATAGTTATCATCAACACAAGTAAAAATGAGCAAAATATATAGATTTAGTGACGTGCCTGATGATGAAATCAAAAAATAATCTAATTAAATATAACTCGAGAGTTCGATAAATTAGAAAATAATTTTCCAGTATCTTTTTCAAACTTGTTGCCATTTGGCAATAGCCACACAATCTATACGGGCTTTCGTGGCTATTGTTGAGCAACAAGTTTTCGAAAGATCTATCAAATTATTTTCAATTTATTCTCAATCCCTTGTTATATTATTACTTATACTTCTTATACTGTTATACTTTTGTTGTAAAGCAAATAAATAAGAATTTACAGCAATATATAGAAAATAGCGTTGAAATCCCTAAATGCCACATTTCAATTCACCCGGTACAACTAAATTTGAAAAATCTTTTGTAAAGCGTGGAATGAAGTGGCATAAATTTAAAACAGATTTAATTACATCCGGCTAATGTAAATTTTGCAGTAATTAAAATAATGTATAAGAGAAGAAAAGCGTTTTTTGTCAAGTCATCTAAGGGTTAATTATAATGTCGCCGGCCCTTGTACAACATTAAGAAATTATATTTACAAATAAAAAGAAATAATTAGTAAAATATGGCACTATGTAATTAAAAATAAATTATTTAAATTAATTTATTCCCGTCGATCGTATTCAAAGCATTCTCGAGCTAGCTATTTAAAAATGTAAGTTTCGTGAAAGTTAGGAATTTTCCATCTCGTGAATAAATTCCCGTTTTTAAGCACGAATACTTGAGCTTAAAAAGCTTGGAAAGCATAAAGTTTCAGGTTAAGCGTGTTCATACACGCAACAATTAAACGGGGGATTTTTTTTATTACCGAACTAAAATTGGCTGCCCTGTAAAACAAGAAAGCATCAACCTCTTACTTGCTACAGTATTTTTTTTATTTCTTGCCAGATAAGTGATTGTACAGAGAAATAAGAATCTAAATAACTTCATTTTGAAACGCTGGGGGTTACTTTGTTATGCGAAAATACACATAGTAATTTGTTTTTTATTTTTACTACTTTTTTCTTATTCCCCAAGTTTTCTTTTGTTGTAGACCAATTCACAATGACGTCATTCTGAAGAACAGTCTTCTCTGTAACCCCATAATTCTAATAGATTTGAAAAGCTTTCAAAACTCATACATAGTTATAAATGAAAAGATTTTTGGTTTATGTTCTGTAAAATTTTATTAAAATATTTCAATTTTATTCGTAATAAAACATTATACTTATATACAACTAGAAAAACTAAGAAATATTTCCACAGTAATTCAACACTCTTCTATTAAGCGAGATCATAGACTCTTGAGTTAATTTTAACCCAGGACCACTTAATAAGTGTGTCAAGTAACAAAGCCATCTGCCTCGAGAAATGCCTGGCATGCTAGTATGTACAAACATACGAAACACAAAACAAATGCGTAATATAAACAAATATTCAGACGTCATCCTCGTGAAATGTTAAGCTGAAGCTATATTTAACCTTTCGATGTGATATTAATTATGATTGTGAAATTGAAACTTGGAAATTGATCTGTTAATCTGATCGCAAACTCGAACTTATTTAATTAAAATTTAACTTTATGAAGATACGAAAGAGTGGAGGCGAAATTAAGTAAGATTTTAACTATGCAAAAGTGCAAACATAAATAATTCTCTACATTTACGAGTATAAATGAACTTTGAAACATAAAAATCAATAGGATCGTGTAGACAAATCTGCGAACCCGAATGTTAAGAAATTTCCTTTTATCCTATCACTATAAAGTGGATATTTTGTTCTGCGGAAAATCTGCGTGTGGCGATAAAGATTCGAGCAGTGTTGTAAAAACTGTTTTTTTAGTGCACCCTACTGTTTGCTAGCCGCTGGTGTAAGCCCTGGCCACGGATACCAGTCTTGAGTTGGTTCTTTCAATATTGACCTGATATGTTTGTTTAGTATAAGGGGAAGGGTTAAATGTCATGAGCGTAGGGTAAATATTTTTTTTCGGGTGTGATTTGTGGCAGGGTTTTTCTCTGATTTATTTTGCCGATCGGTTTTTATTTTCTTACGCGGTTGAATAAACAGAAATGAAGGGAAATTGAAAGATAGTTTTAATCTTTCAACCTCAAATATTCGACCCTATATTCACATGATTTCGCCCGTTCTATATTTTTCGTTTTAATGTTTTACAAAAGTTGATTGAAAGTCAAGTTAATAAATTGTACAGTTACTTTGTAAATTAAACAAAAATTAAATTGTACAGCTAGTAAACTTTTTAACTCCCGCTACATTTTGTAAGGGAGGTATAGGAATCATGCTAAAAATTGTGTAGTGAGTTTTCAGTGGACGCGCACGTTTTAGGGTCCCTAGAATACGATTTAATAGTTTCGCGATGATGTCTGTGTGTGTGTCTGTCTGTCAGTCTGTCAGTCTGTGTGGATCTACTAAATTGAAAATTTTTGTGTATATCAGTTGTATATCCTTTGAAAGAGCTAATTAGTTTTTGATGATTTTCCAATAACCGGAAGTGGTAGTTTTAAAATATTTCAGTAAATTATAGTTTAATGCAAATTTTGTTATTAGAATAAGGTTTCAAATATTATTATTTACAATTATTGTTTGAAACATTTCCCTCTTACTGTCACCATTTACGAATTACAGCATGTTAAAGAAAAATTATATTTTGATATGTTCGTTTAAATCTGTTAACCTGTATTTTTTGAAAAAACATTACAACGGTTGAAAATTGTCTTTTGTTGACATGTGTCATAATTTTTTGATGGGATGACCTTTCTTGATAGTGGTTCCTGCATTGTTCGATAAGAAATCTATGGCGGGAGGTATTGTGGTGCCCACAACACAACATAATGTTTTGATTTTTATTTAAACTTTCCTAAAACATTGAATGAAAAATTTAATTCGGGCGAACTTATGTGAATGTAGGCACGTATTTTTTACCAGACGTTGGATTACGTCAGATATTAAAAAGCATTGCATTAAATTGTTTGAAACAAGTGTAAAATTAGTGAATTTCCTCTTCGCTCATTTTGAGCGAGCGAGCAAATAAAAACGTGTGAAATATGAGAAAGACGGGCCGGGGCCCTTATCTCCTACAGGGCCGGGCTCATTTCATAATTGCGGCGAGCGGCGGTTTTCATGCGCGACTTGTATGCATACACGTTTTAATTAAATTGCTAAATTTAATTGGTTCATAACGTAAATTTCTGTTTGAAATTTGAACAGCCAACGAGAAACTAGAGAAGTACAATTTAATAATAAAGCCGCAATACATTCTGATGTAAGTAATCTTTCCATGTTTTTATTAAATTAAAGAATAATAGACATTTTGTAATTGCCTCAACCTGATTCAAATATAAAACATCAAACATTAAACAAAAAACAAATCGCAGCATCTGAGAAAAGACGATCAACGCAACCTATAATGAAATTCCTGGCGATCAAGGAGGCGATGGAAACAAAATTAAACGTATACCGGCTTTTGTTTCACCGCCGAAGAAACCCGAAATGTCTCGATCGCGAATAATAACGGAAGTTTTCGGGTAACGCAATTACCCGGTTCGTAAGCTCGTTATTCTGAACCGGAACATTGAAAATGTGCACTTTACACCCCGAATTAAAAGCTCTAAGCTCTTGTAGCTGTTGCTGCAAACGATGCGCTTAGTAGGCCATGGAATATTCACTTGCTTTTAACTTTTATCTATCGGCAACACCTGCAAAGATTTTATATTAATTTAAAATAGAAAAGCACCGTACTGTTCCAGATAAAATGCAACATTAACAATCTTACTGCAATTTTTAATCTTTTCTTTTTCTTATGATTGTGTAATAGATACCTCGCATTTGCAAACCGTACAAACTTTTTGCTCGTGTGGAATATGTGCCATTCCAATACATGTTGTAGAATATACTATTCTAAAACAAGATTTTGGAAATTATTCAAAAAATGTTGCTTATTTAACGAATAACTGTTGAAAACGTCAAACTCAAATAAATAAAATTAAAACAAGTAGATGTAACGCAATTTTTTGTTGTGGAATGTGTAATTTCCAAAACAGTGTTATGGAAAAGTATCAGTACAATTGTAGAGAAAAAAAAACCTGCTGAAATAAGACGTTGTCAGCGGGCGAAATTCCTGCCAAAAATGCGAAAATAAGTTTTGTAAAAGAAGTATAAAACTGTGATTAAGAGATGTGGTGTCATCTGTCGCCTGAAAACTGCGACAGATGTTGACAAAATTTCGTAAAAATAAAACACTAGAATTTATTGTAAACATTTTCAACTAAAATTCATTAATTTGTTGTTTAATTGAACCACTACTGTTAATTAAACTGGAAATTGATTTCGGTTGACCAAATTTCAATAAATTTGTTTGCAAACTAATGCATTGTTTATAATATAAATTAATAACTTACAATAATGTTTGAGCTCACTTGAATGATTTAGATTCATTAGCAGTTCTGTTTTTGGGTGTTTTAGCCTCGGTTATAGAATTGTACAATGTTCTAAAATTATTCTATAAAAAATACTTTAAATAAAACTGGTACATAATATATCACTCTGTAACTTTTTTACAAGTTTCTTTTTAACAGCCAATATATTAAAAAACTGTTTTGTGAATGTACAAATAATTTTTTCTACTCTTCATTATTTCAATATTTTCTATGATTTTAAAGGCGTGATGTGGATCACCAAGCAACGGCCGTCTGACAGTTGACATGTAGTTAGTTGTCATTGTGTATTTTTATGTTGACGTTTATCATTGTGTGTTTTCAACGAATTTCAATCATTTTCAAAAGTGATTTCCGAATTTCCAGGAGAAAAAAAAATAGTAATATATTCAGGATTAAGGTCATTATTCACTCGGATGATTTGCATCACAAATTTCATCTTTGTGAATAATGACAATCATGATCCCTCATATAATAATTTATTCACTTTACAATAATGTAAATTTTGCCGCGAAATAATTACGGTATAATACAATTCAGCAGTGATTAAAGTAAAGGAGTCAAAAGCGAGCTAATAAAATAATTTATAAAATACTTCCAACAAAGAATTAATTACAGATCCCGGTGAAAAGTTAAAGATCAGGTTGGAAAAGCAGATCCAGGATTGGCTGTCCTAAATACAAAAGTTTCACAAAACACAGACAATCACCGAATAAATTGAGCGTTGAGGATTGTTACTGTAGCGATTTTGAAAGCTTCTTTCATACGAAAGCACAGCTTGCGAAGAGCTTTCATTGTGTGAGCCAGCGATGCGGAAATATCCACGGCAGCTTGTGAAATGTGCTTTTGTAACTTTTTATCTTGTTTCTATATCATAATTGGCACCATGCAGTGCAGGGACGGCCCACGAGTTTTTCACCCTTCAAATATTATTTATAATATAGGGTAAATAGCTACGTGGTAACGCATTGGACTGTGGATCAGTAGATCCTCGGTTCGAGACTCTCAGCTCACAGTAATTACACAAGAGCTTTTTATTTTGCCGGATATATTTCTGTTTGTAACGAAACCTTGTTACCTAGCAATTTGACATGGAAACTGTTTAAATAAAATCACGACACCGTAGGTGGAGTTATTTTATTTTTTAAACAGGTTTCGAGTCAAACTGGTGACAAAGTTAGTATGGAAAAGATTGAAAGTATATATAGGAAGATCCAAAATAATGTATTTTCATTAATAAATTCTTGAAAAAAACTCAATAACAAAAAAGTTACAGCAAATTAAAGTTGTATCAATTAATATGCAGTCGCTAAAAACTACAGCAGTTAATTAAGCTTTAAATAGAAATTGAGAATACATTAAAGTTAGTTGAACAATGTTCAGTTAAAACAATAATACATATTATATTGTTATAAATATTAATGCTATTTAAATTAGTCTTTTATTGCTCTAAAATTACTGTCCACATAGTTGCCATTGAAACTCATTTAAAAATCAATTCATTAAACGTTAAAGTATATTAAATGTACAAAGGTTAATACTTTCAGTAACGAGAAATATGTAGACATGATTATAGTTTATGGAATAAGTTTCATTAATTAAAAAAATTTCTACAATCCACCGCTTTCACCATTATTTTGCATAAGTGCATAATTTAAAATTAAAATAACAGCAAATTGTCATATTAGACAAATCTATTAACCATGTTTATTTTTATTATTATATTTTCTATTGTGAAATGTAAAGAAGTGCTGTAATTTATTATGCGTCTATTTTCCACGTAGCAGTGAAAGGTTGGACCATAATTTTCCAATAATGTAAGTCATAAGCCACAGATAGTATCAAATAAATCAACGAAATCTATAATTTTTTGCCTGCTATTTTCAGAATTGTCTGCTGTGCGATTCTTTCATGTTTGCGATTTAAACTTTTGCGTAGAAACCCACAACACGTAGGGCAAAAGACAATCGGGCAGTCTGTATGCCAGGCGCGACCGTCACTTGTTTACCAATTACGTTGTTCTCTTGTTTATTCTGCGAATTACATAGCACACTTTGCAAAATTGCTCTGGATTTTATAATTACCGAAAAAGGCCGGTTTATGTCTTTATCTTTGAACTCGCCGCGGAATTACAAACATTAATAACAACCCCATCAAGAAAATTAACCATCTTTGCTAGACTGTATTTGTTTCTTTTAAATTGTCACAGCACCACAAAAAAATTAATTTTTTTGGACATGCTATTTAAACAACTATATCTACTACTAATTTTTGAGGTTGAATCCGAATCCGAGGACAAGAAATATCGTAAGCCCCTAGCGCTAAAATAATACACCTTCAATAAGGTAAAAATGACTTAATGCTCCTTGAATAGTCGAAAAGATACTGCTACTATTTTTTGAATTTCGTGTTAGGGATGTCAATGAATGACTTTGGTGTAATGCAAGTATTCACTTCTAAACGTCAGTGTTGCATATCTGCCAATTTTAGCATCGATAATTTAACTCAAATATAAAGTAAGCCATAAAGAAAAAAACAATTTTATCCAACACCTCTCAATAAATTCTCTATAACTATGGCGATTTTAAACAAGCAAAGTAACAAATTGCCCACTAGTAGGTATAATTTTGAGGAAAGCCACTAGTGGGTATTTTTTTATTTATAACAATAATAATAACACACAACACCTTGGTAACTACTTTGATTGACATTTTAATTTAAAAATTTAAAACTTATGTCACTGTCAAATAATATTTATTTAATAAATTTTTCATTTATTAAGAGGTGTTGGATAAAACGTTATACTTTACACGTGGGCAAAGTGGATCGATAAAATTATCACACTCAGCCTTCGGCTTCGTGTGCTAAAATGTCTCTCGTGGGTAATTCCTTACTTTGCCCACTTGTAAAGTAAATAACTATTATCGTTTTGACAGCGGATAAATAGGAAGATAACTTTTTGCTAGTGATAAAACGTTATGTTCTAGCAACCAGATCAAAATATTAACTACATTAATGTCATTCGTGAATATGTCAAAAAATATGATATATAATAATTTTCATCAATTGCACTTTTAACTAAACCATCATCAGTAAAATGGTCTGCAGGCCAAGGTGAAAGATTAACCAAACTTCCTTTTTATGATGTACGGCGGTGGCTCTGCTTTATTGGCGATTGCCCGAAACTTGTCAGGATTACAGATTTTATTGGAAGCCCATTCGCGCTGAAATATAAGACTGATTGCCACATAAAAATGTTAATACATCCTGGAATTGCGAAAAGTTAAACCCAACGCAACATCTATTGCATAAACATTCATCTAAATCTAAGAACATCTCGTCAAATTTATTACCGTATAATTTGTTAATAATCACTGTTAAACAACAAAAAGTACTCGCGAACCGGTAATAATTCCGCATGAATTTTCATGAAAAATATCTAATCGATACTTCCAGGATATACATAAATAGTTTTAATAGGCCCATATCCTATTGTCCTTGACTATACTCAATTTCCTGCTGTCAATCCCCAGCCTCCACTGTTGCCAACATTGACCCACATATCCCTAACTACTTGCCCTACCAATAGAACGTCTTCCATATCGTCTGAAGTATTCACAATTCATGAAATGTGAATCTAATATCTGAATACGAGATTGTTCGGTCATTTCCGGACTTTTTGGACCGTTTCCGGAACTGCACTGGACAGTGGTTCCGGGTTTACATGACATAATGTTGTTAAAAGTACTGGCAATAAAATTCATTGAAAGGGACATCAGATAAAATTATTTTATTTTGCCTTGTAGTAGGAACAATAAAATGACAGTAGCATTAGAGTTTATAATACATCATACGGTACGAAATTAGTTGCTGTAATAATTTTGGCGTTTACGACATCATCAGAGAATTACTGTTTGTAATTTGCTGTTTTGTTGGTAATGACGCTAATGCTAGTGCAGCTCTAGCAAGTAAACTGTTTTATCCATGTTTATTTTCGGGGAAAATAGGTAGGATTAATACATATTTCAATTGAATAAGTCATGAACTTGTTTTCCATTTGCCTCATTTATAGTCTTACTTACTTATTAAGGGCCAGTATTTCCAATTTCAGATAAACTGTAGAATAAATTTATCAATGGAATAAACAAAAAATATAGCATCAAATATGACAGCTAGAGTAATAATCATCATTTAAGCTATGATTTTGATGCAATATTTTTGTTTATTCTATTGATAAATTTGTTTTCTAGTTAACTGAGTCTGGAAATTGCAGCTCTAAGAGAAGTAATTAAATGTTTCGCCATTTTAATATTGGGTTGACAAAAAAAAACAGCTATTTAATCATTTGGACATTATACAATGTTTTTGTTCGCAGAAAAAAGATATCACTCTCAATAAATGCTTAGCAAACATATTAAATGTAAACGCATTTGGGTCTGCTTAATATTTATGCGTATTCAAAATTAAATATGATACAAATTTATTACTTGTTCTGCAGGATTATAAAATTGATCAGCAACAAATTTATTGCTATAAGCTATAGTATTTATGACAAATTTAAATGAGCTGTATTCTATTTCATTGAAATACTATGTTATTAAAGTATCTGTGTTGGTACGAATGAGTTGGACGTACGAGAAACCTCGTAGCTTGCGCAGCGACACTGGGACCCGAAAATATAGGGTTGTTAGAATAAACGGTGGGCGCCAAAAGGTCGGCGCTCGTCTTGAGCGAACTAACAAATTAAGTTTACAGTTTGTCAAAATTTTATTAAATCTGACTTACGATTTGTCCTTTTGTTAGTTATATTATTGCAAATGTATTTAATTAGCTATAGAAATAACTTTAGAGCTAACAAATATGACATCATTTGCTGATCAATATTGTTCTATACTTGCTGACCACAAGTAACGACTCAACTGAATATATTTGTTGGCAGAAAATTTTAATATTAAGCTGACCATTTCCTTAATCCTGAAGCCTATCCACCTTTCAGTATCAGGCTCTGGTTTTAAATTTTCCTTTAATTTCATTTTGTTTCGTGGGGTTTCTTCTTCAAAAGTCATTCCAGGTTTTTCTATTTTCCTTGATCTTAGGTTTTTGCCATATTACTCCTTTGTTTTTTATTGCCTTTTTGTTATTTTTTCCTAGAATTTTACATACCTGCTTACTTTTTTTTCTTTTGTTGCTCTGCCTTCATAAATTTGTTTCTGTTCTTTCTTTCTGTATAATTTACTAATTTGTTATTATAGTGGAGAACTATTTATAATAATTTTATTTTTTTAGGATTGTGGTTATTGGTTCCTGATGCTGCTCTCGCTGTCGTCCAACTGACCCGTAAGTGAAAATAATTCCTTATTTATAAATAAGTTTGATGATCCGGATAATTTATTTACAATTCTCGCTCCGTTGACGTTTGTATAGTAGTAAACAACATTTGAGTGGCATTGGGGATAAGTTGTAGGGTATTTGATCAGTGGCGTGCGACTCGCGCGAGCGGGGGCGGATATCGGCGGTCGCTTGACCGGTTTCCGGTGTCCCCGAGGGAAATCACCACCAATAGGAACGTACGTCGCTTCTTAGACTTACTGTACCCAGAACGCCCATATCACACCGCTGCCGGACGATATCGCGAGCCGATAGCCGGAAACGCGTCACTTCCGGATGGACTAACTGCCGGAGACTACGAAAATAATTTTACGGCTTGTTTCGATACAAGGAAACTAATGTGGCCAGCACATTACATCCCGCGCAACTCATTATATTAATAATAGCTTTATGGAAAACATATCTAAACCAAAATGAAAGCAATGAATGGTTTCAAGTCACTGTTACTGTCACAATAATTTAAATTTTATGTGGAAACAATAGTCAAACGATTATGGTGCACTACAAGATATCAGAATTTCAACCACTAAATTATAAATTATACTATAGTATAATATACTTTCTTTTTGTAATTTATTTTTCTTAATTCTAATGTTTAACCAAAGAAACAAAAGAGGAGTTTCTCAAGTCGACGCGTATATTTCTTTTTATGTATAACCACGCATAATTTTTTACAGAGTGTCCGATTTTGATTATTCTTTTTATTAAATAGGGTATACCTCGAAGTTGGTCCCATTTTTAAATTTGAAAAAAATTCCACCTCTAAGGGTAGAAAAATAGGTAGCCACAAATAATAAAAAAATTAATACTTATTTGAAGAAAATGAAACTGAAAAGCGAAAAATAAAAACAACCTTTCTAGTTTTAATAACTACACAGCCCACCGTTAATTTTTGTCAATTTAACAAGTTTCAAATTTGTTTGCAATTAACAAATTATTTTTATTAACTAAAATCTTTACAATAAAATTTTTCACGATCCCTAAACTTCACTTTAGCGGGAGGTAAAAACTTATTTAAAATTGAAACCATCTAAGAACTATTGTTAATGAATTCTACTTATGTTAATTTAATTAATAAAGGGTAGTAGTGTTGATGTTATTTTCAAAAGCTTAAACTTTATTTCTGCGTCATAAATAATTCGCGCCCACGGTAGAGAATGGCGGAAAACAGCAAACAAATAAATCAGCGCATTTTAAATTTAATTCCAACTTGACCGAATTGAAAGCCCTGTGTAACAAAGAGAGAGACAGCTAGTGCGATGACGTCATGATGGCGTCGCGCCGGCGTCGTCTATAATGCATGCGACGTCGTCACGTGACTCCACACGGACGGAGAGGGATGTAGACGTAAAGACTTTTCATATCTGCTGACGCTTGTTCAAAATTTTACAACTGGAATTCAGAAAGTTGGTGGTACCTTCGAAAAGGAACTTTCAACTTTTGCTTATAAATACGTGAGAATAGTTTAACTTTCCGCTTAGTTAGGGGAAGACAGCCAAGATTATCAATATTTTAGGGAGTATTAAATTTTTAATTTTGATTCATTTTTCTTTTAGCTTAATGCAACAATGTTTATAAGGTGTATTTTCTAGTTAAACAATTTTTGAAATGGGTTTTAAATGAAATATGAGGCAGGGTATATAGCAGTAATATTTTTCAATTCATTTGTATTCGCAATCTCGCCTGTAGTGAATAGAGTACGCAGTTCAATATTTCATAATGTATGCACATATTTCCGGTACGTTTTACGAACAAGCGAGACACACGTAAACATCTCCGGAGCTCTGGAGTCGCCCCGGAGTCGCTCCGGAACCGACCGGAAGGAATATCGTCCGCTTCGTTGCTGAATTCATTTCTATATTTAATTCGATATCCGGCCAAGGCATTTCTTATTTTCCTTGTTCTTTGTCTCCTTTCTATCTCTTTCCCACTCGTATGATCCTCTAATTTTCTGTCTTTCTTCTTGATGTTGTTGTCCTCGTCTTGTTCTTTCGCCAATGTGAAGTTCCTGCAGATGTTGTCTTTGTTTAACTTGTAAGGGTGCATAGAATGGTGTCTTGCTTCTACTCTTATGTGGAACTGATGCTGTCTTCGTTTTCCTGGATCCAACATGTTGTTGCCATGACGACATGCTGGATCACAGTGACGTACGTTACTTGGGGTAACTAGGATATTTAAATTATTTAGATACTGAAACTAATTTCTTTTCTCTTCAATAATTTAACGAGATATTCTATTGCTACCCTGTGCATACATATAAATATATATTGTGATGATATATTTATTTATTTATACTGAATGACCCATTAGTCTGTATTTTTTATTTTAATAGATTATTTATTTTAAACAAAATTCTCACATATCTTCAGTGTATTTTGTTATATGCAACTTTATATTTACTGCCTAAATATTTATGTAAAATTTCTTATACATTTTAGTTTTAAAATGATCACTACAGAAACTATTCATCTTTTTATTTATAAGGAATTGCATTCAACAAGTATGTCATGAATTGTGCTTGAATATTTAAACAATTATATTAGTTGCTGTAAATCTTTAATAATTATTATTTGCTTTTACATTTAGAGTTTATAAACTTTTCGTTGTGATAGTTCATTTAGTTTACTTGTATTGATGTTAAAGGACAACTTTTATAATTTAATTTATTGTTCCTAATTTCATGGTATACTTTTGTGTGTGATTCTTTAATAATACATATATGAATAGTTTATGTATTCATTTTAGGACTATAATACATGAGAAATACTAATAATATATTCAGAATCATATTATTTGGACCAGTTAAAATTATACAAAAGAAAATTCTTTAATTCACCATATTAATATCTTAAATTCTATCATTTTTACTAGCGATGTTAAAAGCACTCCTCTTCGGGTCGTGCTCTTAAATTTATCATACGTGCTTTAAAAGCTTACTCATACACTTGAATCATAATATACTATTAAAAGTTATTCTAAACGTCTTAGGCCAAATGATATAATTCTGGGCTCATATTGGATGTTCTATTAAAAAATATAAAATTGTAAAATTATTGCGCGAAGATGGAACATCCTGTAGAAAAACTTATACTGCAGATATGTAAACATATTAATTTTAAATAAACTTTGAAATAATTATATAATAAAATTAATTAAAAAATGGTTGGCGAATAGTATATTCTACAACAAGTAATGGAATGGCTCATATTCCACACAAGCAAAAAATTTGTAGTCCGAGCCGAAGGCGAGGGCTACGGTTTGCGAGTGTGGGATATTTCATTGCTTTACCTGTTGTAGGCTATACTTTCTATAACAAGAATTTGGAAATTATACAAAAAAATACAAATATAAAACTGTTGTAAACGTCAAACTCAAATAAATCAAATTAAAACCAACAGTCGTAACCATAGTAACAGAATCATACGTGGCATATGGAATGATAGTTGTTCCAATAAAATTTTTAGTTGTGAAATGCATATTGTTAGAAAATAAGTTTCGTAAAATTAGGATTGGCTCCTCCGCCATTTTTCTCAGGCGTATCAGAACCATTCCACAAACAAATTATGCTTTTCTCACATTGTTCCTCTTGCGGAAAATGTTTTTCTTGGGCAAACGCGCCTGAGGGAATTTTTTCCGTCGACGTGTGTGAGTCCAGGGCACGTCGGTTATTTAAAATGTCGAATAACGTCACATAAAAGGGCCGTTTAATGTTTTAACGCTCAAAGGGACGGCCCTTCATCCGGGATATGCCTATTTTTATTGCTTCTCGTATGGAGCCCTTCTGAACACGGAACTACTTTATACAAATATTTTATTACTGACCGCCATGTTTATAAAGAGTATTTCTTTTGAATTCTACTCTAAATTTAACCATTTTCTCCTTTATTCATACGATAACATACTCCATAAAATATACCCGGATAGGATATAAATATGGATAAACAGTTAGATTTCTATAAACTGTTATTAAAGTTGGTTAAAATGTAATAAATTTAAGTTAGTAAGTTATCAGAATTTCGCTGATTAATGTTGCAGAATGGCAGTGTCTTAAGATGCAGTGCATTCATGTGTTGCGGTTTCTTCTTCGGATAAGTTGATTAAAATTCGTTTAATTAGAGCGAGGTAATTAGAATTGCACCTGTGAAGCTCATTCGAAATTAAATGGGTAATTTGTACGCGCGAATAGCGGCTATACGTTTATCCGAGGCGGCTTTGGTCGACGGATTAACTAAATAATAAATCCAAGAAGGCGAGATTAACTTTTTGTTTTGTCTTGAAGTTAATTTCCCTTTTGTTTTTGTCTCCTTTAAGATTCAGCATCCTAATTATTTTTTCGTCAACGCTTTTTAACTCAAATAGATTACAACAACTAATTTTCATATTCATTTAAATTCGTTTCGTACGGAAAAATAACTTTTTATACGTGCAGCATTATTTTACTATTGACATATTTAGCATACATTCATAATTGGTCCTCCTCTAACTTTCGATGGCAAGGTGAATGGTTTCAGAGTTCTTGTTTCTGTTTAGTTTATTTGTATATGCTTTGCTAATTTTTAGCCTGAATCATTTCTTCTTTGTACGTAAACTAAGATTTATAGGTATATAGAGTGTCTGTTTTTCAATTCTACTCTCCTTCATTCTGCAAGTGTACCATCTCAGTTGTATTTTTTCTATAATGTCCTGTAGAGATTTAACTTTTCTGAAATCTTCGTCTTGTCCAGTTTGATTTTCTTTTCATCTTTTCCAGGTAATTTCATTTCTGTTGCTTGAAATTCTCCTTAGTTTATCAGAGAGGTTCCATGATTCGTTAGAGTAGTTGAAATGTAGAGGACGTCCAAAGAAGAAATGTATCCAATATGAGGATTTTAAAATAGCTATAAATGGTGGTTCGACCTGCTGTGAAGATTACAGGTTTCATTTGATATCTTAATTTCAATCTTTTCTTATATGTTTTTCATTTGACTGCTTCTTTTATGTAACTGCAATGGCGAATAAAGGTCATACTACGTTCTTTCCTTTTATGTCACTGCATTGGTAGGGGAAAGACTATGTTTTTCCCCTTTATTACACTACATTGGCCAAAAAAGGTCGTCATTTTATTCCTCCCTTTCATTTCACTGTATTGACGAAGAAAATTCATACTACGTTCTTCTCTTTCAAGTTACTATATTGATATAGAAAAAGTCGTCACTATATTTCTCTCTTTCATGTCAATACATTGACGAGTAACGGTCGTCATTTTGTTCTTCCTTTTCATGACACTGTGACGGAGAAAGGTCGTACTACGATCTTCCCATTCTTGTCACTGCAGTAACGAAGAACAATCGAACTACGTCCCTCCCTTTTATATCACTACATTGAAGAACTGTACTATATTGTTGCACCCTATATATCATTTAAAAAAATTGTATACTTACATTACATTTTTACAAACTTACGTAGTTTATTTTCCATTTTATTTTAGATGTTCCTTATAATTAACTCCTTTGTGTACAAGAGAGGTTTCATGGTTCATTAGAATAGGTATATGATGAAGAAGTAGATTAATCAATTTATTAAAAATAGCTATAATTTCATAAGTACAAAGTTACTTCCTGGGGTACAGTTATTTGTCATGTTTCGAGCAAATGAATAAAGGTATAAAAAGAAGAAGAGAGTAAATGTAGAACGTCCCAAAAACAAGTAATCGGCGTTCATTTGTCACAGCATCATTTGTCTTTAGCGTCACAATATTCGCGCTAACAAAACAAAAGCGGGACAGCGACAGTAACAAGAAGAGAGAATCGCGGTAGCCTTGGAGGGCTCCAGTTACCGCATTACAGCCCTCATTATCTCATTTTCTTTGATATGCGCCGCAGGCAACGCAATCTTATCTGAAAAATGCGTCCAGGGCCGTTTTACGTGATTATGGCCGCCTTTATGGGGTGTAACATACCACGGCAATTAATAATATCACGTGGCAACGAGCAGTTGCCGCTGCTTTGTTCATTTGTTTTAAATTTTATCGCGGGTGCGTCTGTCGTTTGTTATTTTCGCGGCGAATTTGTTTTGAATATTTCGGTATGGTTTTGTTTCAAAGAAAACGCGATTATAGTTTGATTGTGTCACGAGGTTTATTTATTGTTTTGTTTCGGACGCGGGTGCACCTATAAATCATCACGCCATTTTGTCCAATTTTGCGGAATACACCGCCATGATTTATTTTTTGAATTTAATTTTCAAATAAGAGCTTTATGTTGTATACGACTACCTATTCAGGACTGTATTGCGAAAGGATTTTTTGCTTTGGGAGTCTGAAACGCTGTGTACGCATGAAATACGATGAATGTTTTTTTTAGATCTTCTACTCGTTTTAATAGAATTTTTTGATTAATGTTTCATTGCAAAAATATCAATTTCAATTCGTTCCCAAATATAATAAACGTTGGATAAATAATACATTTTTTTCACTGCTAGTCTTGCACCATGCTATTATTGAGTTATTTTTGAGTCGTGAAAATGTTTTTCTCTACGACTTTTTTTAGTAAGGGTCAATAATAGATTAGCTTTTTTAGTTACGCTCAGTAATGATTTTTGAGCTAGGTTAATAATTAGAACTGTCACTTTTCAAAGAAATTTAAGCTTCTGATTCTGAATTTTAAGTCATTAAATACAAGTAAAATATTACGACCCCAGAATATCATTTGGCCCAGTTGAAATCATACAAAGGAAAATTATATATCTTAAATTCTTTCATTTTTACTTCCCGCACATACACATATGTAAACGGGAAATGAGAGCAATTCATCAACAGTAAGTGGTAGATTATTTGAAGGCCTATTAGGAATTTTGGGCATATCTCAGTAAATAAATAAGAGAGTAAATTCCATTAGAATCAAAAAGATGTAGAGTAATATTACCTATAATCTTTATTTGAAACATTTTACTATATTTTGTTGACATTAGATCCAAAACAGTGTTCGTGGTACCAGCCAATACCTTTGGTCTAGATGTAATTTTTATGTTAGGGATTTTTGTTAATTTGTTATTATTTCAGTTTTATTTTTCCTTAAAACATCCTTAAAAATAACAGAATTTAAAATATAAATAAATTTTGTGCAACAAGAGAAGTGTTTTAGCATCAGTTTTAGCTCTGTACAATGTTCTAATTTTTTTTTTAATGAAAAATGCTTTAAGTATAAATATCAGTCAAATATATTTTCTGCCACTTTTACTTGAAGTATTCTTTAATGAGAGTTAAAACCAAGGCAAACACTTCTCTTAAAACATCCAAAAACAGAGCCCATGGTAACATCCAAAGATTTTAATTTTTATATGTTAAGATTTATTAGATACAAACAAGTATTTATGTCATCAAAATGTTTTTGTTATTAATATAAAATTTATTAGAAAGTATTTAAGAGCTAGTAGCGAAAAAACTAAAACAGTACATAGACCACGGTTAAAGAGCTGGGTTAATAATGATCACAACCTTGTCTTATAATACGCTATAAATTAAAATCATCTCCTCCCGAAATATCAACAATCCACTGTGATTTATTCCATAGACGTGCGCTAATGATGTTGAACTACATGTGGGTGGAACTCACGTAGTGTAAACATTAGCGACCGCGGCACCTACAAACCAGGGGCGGGGTAGAGGGCAGGGGGAGTGGCACCTGACCCCGGTTCCTCTTTGTGTGACCTGCCGAGCGGGTCATCACGATTTATCGATTCACCGGATACTGGAACTGATTTAACAACCAGTTGATGATGGTGGATGATTTAGCGCAGAGGGACAAACAAAATGGCCAGTTTACACTTATTTCTGTAGGTCCTATGAGGGTTGGAGCTAGAGATACAAGGAAAATCTGGTGTGGGCACCACACTACTTTCTTATACAAATAAATTGTTTACTAGAAAATAAATTAAATACCCCTCCAAACTTAACTTGAAATGTATTACTTATGTATAATTTAAACATGAATAAACTCATTGCTGTAGTACGTATTGTAATATGTCTTATATTTATCGAAATATGGCGATTTGTAATATTTTCCAAAATACGGAAATTTCCCTAAATATGCCTTAGAATCGTAATTTTTTTTTATTACATTTCTTTATAATATTCACGCCAGGAAACCCACTGCAGCAGAGCGCATCGTCATATCTCTAATATTTTTCGAGATATGACGATTTTCTATATTTTCCGAAGAGCAAATTTGAGGGGCTGTAACTCAAAAACTATACAAGATATCGAAAAATATCTCCAGTTTTGTATTTTTCATGTCATTTTTAATAAATTTGTAAATTTTGAAAATTTTGAAATTTTTTGAATTTTTTTTCAAAATTTCGATTAGACATATCTCGACAAATATGAAAGATATAGATTTGCAGTGTTCACCAATCGATTCAGCTCGTCGAAATACATAAACCTTGAAAATTTCAGTAAATTCGGACAACCAGTTCAAATGTTAGAGCAAAAAGTCTGAAAATGGCCAAATTCAGGCCAAACGTCAAGGGGTACCTATTGACTTTCAGGACAAAAAACGCCATTTACAGGCTTTTTGCTCTAACTTTCCATCCCGTAAAGCGATTTTTATGAAATTTTGCATACTTATGTATTTCAACGAGCTGAATCGATTGGTGAACATTGCAAATCTGTATCTATAATATTTGTCGAGTTAACGCCGATCGAAATTTTAAACAAAAATACAAAAAAATTTCAAAATTTTAAAAATTTGCTAATTTGTTATATAAGGCACCAGAAACGCCAAACTGAAGAGAATTTTTAGATATCTTGTGTAGTTTTTGAATTACAGGCCCTTAAAGTTGCACTTCGAAAAATATCAAAAATCGACGTATCTCGAAAAATATTAGAGATCTGACGATGCGCTCTGCTGCAATGGGTTTCTTATCGCTTATATTATAAAGAAATGTAATAAAAAAATATTATAATTTTAAGTGAGGATATTCCGTGAGTTTCAAATTTTTCTATTGGTATGTGATTCTGCATTGAATGATTAATAATTACAGTATCTGTTATTTGTTTGTTCCCATAGCACCTAAAATTAGTTTATTAAACATATAATTCAGTGGAATTTATTATTTTATGCCCAATAAACTTCCTTGTCCGGTTTTTCAATTTCAAGTTTCGTTTATATATCTTGTTCCGTTCATTAGATATTGCGCACACAAATATCCATCCATCCATTCATCCATTCTTACACACAGACATCATTGAGAATTTCCGCAAAAATCTCCTCAGCGATTTTTTTCATGATTCCAAAACCTCCTTATACTATGTATCAGAAAGTAAAAAGAAAGACACAACTAATAATTATTGTTCCCTATTGAAATAATTCCACTATAATAAATCGTTATATAATGACTGTATAAAAAATATATTTATCCCATTATTGAAAAAGTCACTTGATGCTTTTATCTAAACCCCGAACAAATTCGTTCGTTCAACAAACAAAACCACTCATTCTTTGTAAACTCATTTGTCCAAAACAAGTCATCAATAGAGACAAGAACCCAAACCCGAGCTCTATAAATATAAACTATACCCCGACTGTACTAATATCACCACGGAACGTCTTTCATTTCGCTCCCACTAATGACAAATCAATACCCGATCGTTAGGCTGTCTTCCTCTGACACGTGGACGACCGGAAGCGATGTGGTTGGTTGGGGTGCGATGGGTTAGTTTAGGAAACACTACTGACATGTTTAAAAAGCGTCTCCACCAAAAAATACTAAAATATGTTTACACATACAATTCAATCTTTTGAAAATTCAAATATATATTTATGTATTCTGTGAGAAATATAATATTATTATTGTAATAAGATTCAGTAGTATGTTATAGGTGTGAGTGGAATACAATTCATTAGCATTTTAATTAGTTTTGTCGTTTGTGATTCCAGTAAAATACGAATAGTTATCTCTATTCTCATTATATTATTCATTATTACATTCTATTGAAAATGCAAATTAATACACAAGACACATACAACAAGACCGTTTGTTCATAATTTCTCATCTTAAAATTATAATAATTAACTCAGTATTTATTAAAATTACAACTATAAATTAAAGATTGAGCTTGTAGATTAGGTTAAAGTAAGTTTTACTTAAGATGCATCATTTACTTTTTTGTTATTAATGTATTACTATGGATACCAGTTTATCTATCACTGTATAGTTATGGTACTGTTTTAGATAAAATGCAAGATATGTTATCAATGTTAAAGAATTTGTCAAGGGTAATATCACAAGACCTTCTGATTTTATCGATAAATGTTTATTTTTGCACTAATTTTTTTTTGCTTAGCAACAATCATGAAAGCAAACTGCATGGTAAATCCCGACTCCGAAGGAGGAGGGGTTTTACCTAATGTCAGTTTGCTTGAGTGGTTTTGCTTTAAAGCAAAAAATATGAGTGCTTAAAAATAAAAATTTATCTGAGAAAATTAGAAAGGTCGAGTGGTATTTGATGAAATAAATTCCAAAGACAAAGCAAAATGTAACTTGAAATATTAATTAACTGTCACACTGACATTAACAATTATTTATTTCCTTGGTAGCGGGAGTTTTATCAGAGTAACCCGGGTAACGGGGTAAAAATCCCATTACCCGGGTAACGGTATTTTATAAGTATAAAACCGTTCTCATTGGATGAATTATCGAAGTTTTTTGCATTATGATTGGTTAAAAACTAGTCGTGGGAATTTATCAGTATAATACTGTTCCCATTGGTTGAATTTTCAAGTGATTTGCATCATAATTGATTAAAAACTAGTCGTAGGCATTATCAGTGTAATTGTGACCTGATTGGTTACTATTGTACATGTGAGCAAAAATACAGGGATTCGATTGGATATTTTTTAACCAAAAGATTTTCAGTGCCATGAAATAACAAAAAAAAAAAAATGTGCCAATTGAAAGTTATTGGTTGTATCTGTCATCTGCTGTCAAGTGTCTTGGTTAAAAATGTATAATTTGAAAGAAATATTAGGTACAATTACCAATAAACATTTCCGTCATTTGTCAATGTACTGAAGCAACAAAGACATCAGAAATGAATTAAATATATATACGAGTATAATTTATATGGAAAAGTGAGCTAATACAGAAAATAATAAAAGGGTATTTAGAAAGAATGGGCGAGAATAAAATCCCCAAAAAAGACAAACGTGGGACGTCCAAGAAAACGTTGCTTAATATGCGACGTGAAGAAGAAGTAGTGGTAAAAGAAAAAGGTACTTTTCTTCGCCAAGATTTGTTGGGTTCACCTTTCTTCTTCCCTCATTTACTGTTCATCAACGCTCTCCCAAACTTCCTCCCCATATGTGACGCTTGTGTATCACCCACAGTTACCATAACACGAGTCATATGTTAGGTACATATGCCTGTTTCGCATTATATCTCCATGTTAGTTATTAGTAAGTTACGTGCAGGAGAACTGTGCGTTATGGCGCATGGTACATATACAACATGTGGATGTGTCGTTGATCGTACATGACGTAATTAACATGAAGAGAAGTTCATGTAGTGCGCACATATGGTTTGATATACTACAAACATAATTAGGACTAATTGCGTATGGATTTGGTACGGAAGGGTGACGCCAATGATTATTAAAAAGTTATATAGCTTCATGTTGCGCAGCATATCAAATAAATAAACATATTCCTGAGAGGATTACTCGGTATACTTACTCGCAGAGAATGTGGTGTGCAAAAATTTCAATTTCAAGTCCATTAAGATTGTAATTAAGCAATGAAATGTTTATCGCGGCGATCAGAGAATTTCTGTGGCGGTGAAATGTTTAGGAAAGGAAGTAATTTAGTTTGAATGATGTATACGTAATTTAATGTAATTTTACGATGGATTTATTCCTGTGGGTTCAGTTTATGATTCCAGAACTGCAAAGTCGTAAAATTTTGCTGTTAGCTGCTTTTCATGACTTCATAAACTTGCTTAAACTCCACCAACATTTTTAACGGAATCTTTTACATTTTAATCCTGATAAAGATGCATAAACTCAATTGGAATTAAATCAAATAATAAATTGCACTAAAATGATACAATAAGACTTACATTTATTGGAGATAAATTATTAATTATCATCAGTGTAATGTACACTTAATAAAGGACCTAATAAATAAAGCAGAAAATTAAAAATATTTGAAATGTCCTGAAACAATGCATAAAATGTAAAATAAAATTTCGACAGTTCAAAAATATTTTTCCATGGTTTTACTTCATGTACGTCGTTGGTTTTTTAAATATATATACAATTTTCATTAGGCAATTGTTCGATACATAAGAATTTTAGAACAAAAGTGTAAAAATCAAAATGTTCAGCAGCAAAAACTGTACAGAGCTTAAATTTATTGATAATACATTGTTGTCATGAGATAGACGTAAAATAAAATTTATAATTTTTAGTTTTTTCTGAGTGCCATGGTTAACAAAACATACAAACAGTCGTATTGTTTGAATAATATATTATTAAGGAATAAAACAAAACATATACACTCTTCCTGTTCAGCATACTAAAGTACAGTGTAGTATAGGTAAATTTGAATAATTTTTGTGAAAATTCCGAGTCATATCTCCCAATTATTTGCTTGGTAATACCTACACAAATTCGTACTCAATGCGATCACAGTTTACGAGTATCCTCTTTGAGTCTGAGATGAGAAGTGTACCCTGCTGCAGCGGCGGGGTTTCGGGGGTTTCAGGAAGAGGCAGAGGAAGAAGCAGCGTATTCTCCTTAATTGGGCAGGTATGAGAGCGTACGGCAGTATTTCACACTTAATGTAAGGCCCAGAACGTAACTCTGGATTTATCGTTCGCTGTGCACTGCGCCCGGTTGAATTAGAATGCTTTCCCGTTGCTATGGCAACTGCTGGATGCTGCAACACTCTATGCTGTTTACTTCATGCTGATGCTCACTTTGTTTATGCTACAAATTCATCGATTTTTCACGTTGTTTGTTCATAATTATATACTTGAATCAGTTGAATCGGGACAATTATTTTGCATTAATTACAAATTTACCTGGGGAAAATAGATTGAACATTTTAATCCTATTATTATCGAAGAGATGGTTGTTTGACTGGAGAAGTTATGTGGATAAATAATACAGTCAAAGATCTTTATTTTGTACAATGCCAACAATTCGACATTACTTGTGTCTTCTTCAAGGTTAGTATATCATCATCATCAACAAAACGCCATTTACACAATTATGGGTGTGGCACTCTGCTCAAAGCATTATGGTATTGCTCTTAAAGTGCGGTTACCAGCCGTCAAATCACGGCCTCCAAGGATGGTAGTGGTGGAGGAGCCACAGGACTAATTTTCGATATTTAATTTAATATTTTCAACTTATTCTACTAGTTTTGAAGAAGATTCGAGTAGTGTCGAAACATCGGCATTGAAGAAAATAAAGATCTTTGACTGCATCATCGACCATATTATCCTCCTTATTATCTTCAGCAACATGCCAATTTCAAGAATTGAGCATATGTTTATCTTTGGTTTTAGAAACTAAGACTAGTACCACGCGTTCTGTTTTTGGGTAATATAAGAGAAGTGTTTTAGCCCCGGTTTTAGCGCTGTACAATATTCTAAAAGCATTTTTTTAAAAGTGCTTCATACAGAAGTTACAGAGAAGTATATTATCTATCACTAATTTTAGAATTTTGTACAGTGCTAAAACCGTGGCTAAAACAGTTCTCTTAAAAGGGTAAGAACAAATTTCTCGAAAAAACATTTTACGAAAATTTCAAGCCCCGAAAATTTATTTCTCGGATATACAAATGTCAAATATTACAAATCTCGAAAATATATTTGTAGAAAGTAAATAATACCAAATGCCGTAGTTACATCTAGTGAGCAATGATTACAATACAATATTATGGTATTGTTCGAGATTTGTAACATTCAATATTTGTATTATTCGAGAAATGTATTTTCGAGGGTTGTAATATCCAAGAGATTCGATAAATGTATTTTCGAAATTTGTAACATTCGTCATTTGTAATATTTCCAACATTCGACATTTGTATTTTCGATAAATGCATTTAATTTTCGACATTTGAATATTCGGCAATTGATTTTCGTGATTTGAATTTTCGTGAAATGTTTTTTCGAGAAGTTTACGTGTTCCCTCTTAAAACAATCAAAGGCAGAGCTTGTGGTACTAACCTAAGAGTATATCTATTGTATAACAAGTTCGATAAGAAGTTGATGAAGTTGAGGTATCTTCTCTTTTTCAAATACTGAATTGAACATTTTAAATATGCTGTAGTATATTTTGATAAAATTAGATTGCTTGCTGGATTGTTTCTACCACCTTAAAGATGACTGGAATGAAGAACAATAATTATTTCCAAGAAATATATAATAAACGAAATGATTTAAATTTTTTTTTAAATACAGCTCGTAATTCTTCTTTAGGAAAAGAAGAATATAAATAGAAACAGGAACTAAGTAACAACAAATTATTTTTTAATAAAATAGAGCAAGCAAGTCGTGTTCAACTCGTAGTCTTCTTTCTGATCGCTGATAGTTATCTATAGCTTCCCTTACGAGTCTGCCATTGACATATTTCGATCTTGCTATAATTTTAGTTTCTTCACAATTTATTCAATGGGTTCTGTAATTCTTGTTCATATCGTTCTGCTAGTCTGTCCAATTTTATAATGTGATTTAAACAAAAAATCTTTTAATTAATTACTATAAGTTCTGAAAGCTTTTACAGTTTATTGAAAATATGTATTCCAGTAAATTTAAAATGTAGAGGCGAGGAAAAACATATTTAAAACAGTGCACGATGCGTAGAACCATTTTTCACCTTCATGCCACTCGAAGTAATCTAGCTTGTCAAAAACATTTTCTAGAATATCCAAAAACATTTTTCAATAACCCTGCAATATTACAAGCTCTTCGCCACCTTAAACCATTCTTAAAGTCGGTAAAACAGAGCCCGCACTCGGGTAATATGTTCGCAACATTCTACAATACTTGTTCCATTCGCTGCGCCATATATTTATATGAATAATTTATATGAAAGGCACACTGAGATATTACCCGCGCTTGTGAAATCTTATTTTTATTGCAAGAAAAAAGATTTGTGTTATTGCGACATGTCTGCCAACACAAAGAAACAAAATTTCCGTCAGTAATTTTTTAGCGGCGCTAGAAAGAGAGCAAGGTGTCGGACGAGGATGGAATCGATGGTGTGTGAGAAGAAAATGGCATAAATCTTTTTTATGGACTGGAATATTCTATCTGCTCGATATGTGAATTTCGAACATGCATTGAACAGAATTTTATATTGATTACACCTAGACTTTCTTCCATTACTAGTACACCATTATGGAAACAAATGCGCTCGTATATTTTTTACTCGTTTATTAAAATACTTTAATATTTCAAATAGTATTATTACAGTTTTAATGTAGAATTATATTGATTATACTTTTAAAATATATGCAGGCATTTTGTCCTTTCGTCCATTTATCAAAACATATTTGAAATATTGAAAATGATAACATAGCTTTTATATAATAAATACTTTTGAAATTCTTAACCTATTTTATAGAAATTTGTTTCAAATTACAAACACAAAACGCAAATGGTATGTTTCTTTATTCGAAACGGGCTCTCAAAAATAATTTAGTATCTTTAACACATGAAATATAGTTAGTTAAAAGCTAGTTAACCACTTGTTAATCATCTTTAGTTAGGGGTGAATACTATCACCCTATACTAACATCATGAGTTTCACCTGAGATGCAACATTTAGTTTTTGTTATAAATATACATATTACTATAAATATCAGCTATATCAGGTGTCTACTTTTTTATAGTACATAAGAAATACAATATCAAAATTTTCCTTACATGTTAGTTTGTTCCCTACGAATTTTAGAACAAAAGTGTAAATATAAGAATTGTTCGGAATCAAAAACTGCATTATATGATCTTAAATTTATTTGTGTTATACATTTCTGTCATGAGATAGATGTAAAATAAAATTCATAATTTCCAGAGTGCCATGGTAAATAAAACATACAATTCAAACAGTTGTATTGTTTGAGTTTGTCATAAAGTTTAAAAAAATTGTTAAAATTGTATTTTGTTGTATTAAATGGTAATTGAGAAGTAATTTAAACAATTCAATAATCATTTAAACTATGTCAAATATTATCTGTCAAACTTAAACAATAATTTTGTTTGTATGTTTTGTTTGCCATGGCACTCTGTAAATCGCAAACAATTATAAATTTTATCTTAGGTCTATCTCATGACAGAAATGTATTACATCAATAAATTTAGGATCATTTGATGCAGTTTTTGTTTCTGAACATTTTTTGTATTTTCATTTTTGTTTTAAAATTCATAGGGAACGAACTATCGCCTAATGAAAATATCAACATTGTATTTTCTGTCCTATAAATAGTACACACACCATATACATTAACTGTACTGTTCCAGTACTATAGTGAAAATTGTACCAAGTAACCATTCGTACTATTTCTTTATTAGTACACATCTTCAAATTATGATAAAACATTCATTTAACATTGATGATTCATGTAGCATTTTATCTGGAACAGTACGCTGATATTTAAACTAGTTAATTAATTAATTATTTATCTTAGTTTCAATTCAGGGTATGTATTTTTTAATTATGAAAATAGTTGGATACGAGAATAAATAATTTTACAATAATTAATATTTATTTTGCGCTATCTAGCTGTTGTTTGATTATTGGCGATAAAATAACAATAATGTAAATTATTATTTATTTTTGCATGACTGGTTTATTTTGATAATAATATAAAATTATTTAAACAGAATGCAAATTTAAATTGTTGTATATTTTTCGAATTATTTAAATAATTAAATATATACGAACAACGAGAAATAGTTGTAAATGAATTTTATATTTTTACAGTTGTTGAATAATTGATTAGTATCTATGTAGTGTAATAGGAACATGAAAAGCTCATATACAAATAACTATCGATTACAAATATTTATAACCCAATAACATTTCGAGTCATATGACAAATGTCAAAACCACGTTCTCATTAAAAACGCATCAGTGCACCCTTAACCTACATCCCTGTCAAGAACCACTCCTCATGCTGGTACTCATCCACCCACTCTTCAACCCATTAAAAATATTTGTCACCCGGTGACAAATCCGATTCTAACCAACAATCAACTCACCACAAATTTTGGCGGTGGTATCCATCCCGTCGGCTTTGAAAATCAACCACTTTAAAAGCGTCCAAGGGCAACGGTAACGTATTTGAACCCGGTTATCACTGGCGGAGAGCTGGTTAATTGTCACTGTGGTTTTTGGTGGTTCTGAACGGTTTTTAGCGAGAGAGAACGGACGTACGATGCCGCCGACGCCCAGACCAAAACGACGCCACGTTTGTCATTCCACGCCGGCTCGACGCGCACCCCGACCTGACACGTCGCTGGCCAGTGCCGTAGGAAGGGAAAGAATTTTGGGAAGGAACCATGGAAGACTCGATTTTTGGTGGAGGCGCCGCGCAGAAATTTTTTAGTTGTTTTAAAGCAACATTCTTTTGCCAATTTTTTCGTGTTCTTTTAATTGATACATAAATAGGTATGCTGTATAGGATAGTCGATTGTTTTTGGTTTTCGAAATTACAAATATAGAGCATGTGTTGAAAAAACTGTCAGAACTCATAATAAATTAAGTAAATAGACTTTTGGATTGTTGCGTGCAATTACAATAGTATATTATAATACGAGTGAAGAAATTAAGAATTGTAAGTACGCCCTCCCATCCATGTGGTCCAAATACTCAATGTTAGGTTAGGTTCAATTTAATAATGACAGTAGTGAGCGAAAGAACTTTCGCCGACTCATCTATCATTATCCATCCCGTTGCCATAGGAATGAGTTGAGTGGACAAAACAGAAGGTTTCGAGCTCTGTATCCGAGTAAGAAACAAGTTTAAATAGCAGGATTGAACAAAAGTCGTTTATTTAATAGAGCATCTGCTAGAAAGTGTCCTTTTTTTCAATATAATTGTTCAGACAAATATTTTCAAGAATTTAATTCTTCATTAACAACACATTCTACAAAAGTAATATAGGTATCTTTAATAACTTGAAGAAACTCTCAGAACTCATAACGTACAAAGAAAACAGTTTAGGGTTTTAATATAGCCTATTTTTTTAAATTTAAAATTCAATTTTCGATCTACTAGATATTTGTTTTGTAGATCCTTTGTTGGAATGGATAAATCTCCGTTTTTTTTCCTTTAAATCCTTGTAGTTAGGTTTTTCCACATCTTTCTGTATTTGCTTTTACTTTGCCAATTTCTAATTCCTGCTGCTTTTAAATCTTCTATTTCCTTTAGTCCTGTTGATCTAGATCTGCCTTATCTTCTTCTTCCTCCTACTGATCTATTTGCATCATTTTCTTCTGCCCTCCATATATGTCCAAGCTATCTAACTGTCTGTTGATTTATCTTTTTTACTATGTTTTCTCCTTCCAACTCTTGTTCTATTTCATAGTTCATTCTTATTCTGTATTCGTTTTCTGATATGTTTATTGCTCTTATTATTTTTCGTTTCATTATTCTTAAATCGTCTTCATCTTTTTTGTCATTGTTATAGTCTCATTGTTATTTAATATGTCTGATATCTTTAAAATGCTTAAATAATTAATTAAAACAAACAGGAATATTCTACTAATATCCATTCCATCAAAGTTGTTCATCTCGTTCCTGTCTTTAAAAAAGTTTGGATAGCTTTATCAATAATTCTTTATTAATTGAATAAGGCTTATTAATTACTTTTGTTGTATCAAATTTAAAATTATGAAAATATTCGATTGTATATTTGTAGCTACATTTCTTAATATGTGCTAAAATTTTAAGCCACACCAATTATGTTACGAATTAAAGTTCAATGCAAAAAAAAAATCAAATGATATAGTTTTATTTTATAGAGTAAATTATGTGGGGCAGTGGTTACGAGCGCCTGAATAAAAATTCCGGTTGTGCGCCCATGGGAACGTCGCTATTAACCAAACCAATAATGTTGACCTAGGGCTTATGTTGTGTAGTATAAATGTACGTGTTTTATAACAAAGGATATAAGCTACTTTCCGTTGCCATGATACGGGACGAATATGTGTTTTTCTCTTCTTATATTACCTGTCTTCGTTGTATAAAGGCAGGTAGTAAGAGAATTAATGGCTTTTGCAGGATTACAAGGTCCTTTATGTACCTTGCTCTATAGACTGCTCTTATTTAAAAATTACTTTCCTAAATAAACCTCTGTTTACACTCACTACACCAAGAGTTTATTAACACAATCTTTATTTATAATTTTTCATTCTGTTATAACTTTCGAACCTGAATTATTTTTGTAGGTTTTTAAAAACAGTTTTTGAAATACGCTAATAAATTAGGAAATTATGCTACAAATATATTTGTAAGTAATATCGAGGGAAGAATCTGTGGGTGAAACATGGTGATAAAAATAAATCATTTAAATATAATTTTAACAAATATCTTTGTTAAGTGTTTAAATTATTTATTTTTCTCACTCCGTGTTAAAGACTGAATTGACTGTTTTTTCATACTGAATTTCAATCTTTCGAACATCAATATTAGACTTAGTTTATACTTTTTAATGTTGGGATATTTATATAAAATTAATATGGTTGCAAGTTTGATTTTCTTTTCAAACAACTTCTAAGTTTTTCGTTATGTTGACTCAGTTTACAAATTTAATAGAATGTTATTATATGAGAGATTAAGATAGTCATTATTTACGAATATAAAGTTTGCGCCACGAGCTGTAGGCGAGTGATGCAAATCATCCGAGAGAATAATGACCATAATCCCGAATATAATACTGTACTTTTTCCAGTCCTGTAAATTCGGAAATCACTTTTAAAAATTATCGAAATTCGTTGAAAACACACGTTGAATAACGTCAACATAAAAATATACAATGACAACTGACTACATGTCAACTGTCAGACGGCCGTTGCTTGGTGATCCACATCACGTATTTTAAATGACCATAAATTATAGATTTTGGCTTTGTGATTGGTCAAGAAAAGTGAATTATGAATCATAATTCTCTATCGTGAATTATGGGTACTACAATTCATCGAAAAATTGAAATAATGGGGATATATTTATACAAGAGTAGAAAAAATTTATTATATATCGAAGTTTGATTGCAACAGGAAATGGAATGATGATATTTACTTAATAATCTTGTGATCTTCAGTGCTCCATTTTTAACCCTCCGGTAGAGTGGTGTACTAAAGTCAAGCGGTTAGTGTTGTGGGGTATGTCATAACAAGAACTAAAGTTCACTAAAACTATCAGAAATTTTCAAATTTGGTAAATTAAATGATTAAATATGTGGGTTAAATAAATAAAATAAATGGTAAATTTAAAAAATAGTAATACTCATAATTAGTTTCATTTTGATTTTAGAAATAACCCACCACTAACGAAGGGTTATTAAAAAGGTTTAATTTAGTTTGTAAGTTTGTGAATAAGCCCAGTGTGATATTTCCTACTTCCGGAAAATAACCCTGATTGCAAAATAATTTCGAGAAGTAGCCAGGAAAAAGCGGAATAACGCTAAAAAGAAACACAATTTCTCAGAAGTCGAGTACAAGTTATTTGAAAGTTTGGGCAAAATGACTGCATTTGGCGCGTTCCTGCTTCATATCTCACTGCGAGATCCTCAATGTTGTTTACTTCCGGTGGCTGGTCCCCTCGGACCTGCCCCACTTTTCCCCATCAGAATGCGGACTCATTTTCACGGCGGAATTCTCGAAACCGAAGTGTAACCCTCCGCGAAGCTTTTGTTTACGTTTCGCTTTTGTTACGCGGTTTGATTTGCAACGTACACGCGTCTTCCTTGTTTCGCTGTTTTTGTTTTTTCTTTTTTATTTTCTGTTTTGTTTGGTTTGTTTTGTGCGGATTCTGGGGCCCGATGCGGATTTGTTTTAAATGGAAGTTATTGTTGCAATAAAGGAAAGGTGTACAAGATTGCGGTGTTGCCAGATGTAGTTTTAGTGCCATGTTATTGGAACTCCGGAATATTGCGACGTTATTAATTTTTTTCAGAACCACTACCTCCCTTTCAAATGGGCAATGTTTCATCAAGACTAGATTTTTATATACCTTGATGACCATTTCTTGATTTCCAAGACAAGAAATTAAAAGTTTGTTGTCTTGCCCATTTCTTGGCAACGTTTTTCTTGTCTTGTTTCAAGAATCCTTGATAGTTCTTGATTCTTGATAGTTTAGGGGAATCTCATTTTTCTATCGCTTTATCCAATCAGAACGCTCAAGATCGCAGTGTTGGCGTATGCCCATGCCCCTTCCTTTTAGTTAAATGTTTCTTAAATGTTGGTCGCGCCGCGTTACACTTTAATATTCTATGCTTTTTATTTAAAACCATTACAGTGTTAAAAGAAATATAAATCAGATTTACTCGGATAGTGATGAAACCGATCTAATAGAATCTAGCTAAACTTAACTTGATCCAAGAATCGGAATCGGTTTTGTCCCATAATAATATTTCACTCTCTCAATCTAATAAAGAAGTAAGAGATTTTTTTCAAAATTAGCGTGGAAAAGAATACGAAACTATGTACCCAAATACAAAATAATATATAATAAAATTTAATTTAATAAAATATATATTAATTAATGGGATAAATAGAACGTGGAATATTTTATCCAACACCTCTCAATATATGCTCTATAACTATAGCAATTTTAAACAAGGAAAGTAACAGATTACCCACTAGTGGGTATAATTTTGAGGAAAGTCACTAGGAATATTTTTTTATTTATAACAATAATAATAACACACAACACCTTGCTAACTATTTCGATTGACATTAAATTTAGAAAATTTAAAGCTTATTTCACTGTCAAATAATATTTCTTTAATAAATTTTGTTATTAAGTGATGTTGGATAAAACGTTATACTTCACACGTGGGCAAAATGAAACCCACTCGATAAAATTGTCACATTCAGCCTTCGGCTTCGTGTGCTAAAATTTCTCTCGTGGGTCATTCCTTACTTTACCCGCTTGTAAAGTAAATAACTATTGTCATAGATTAAAATTTTTATATTTTAATCATAAATGCGAAATGCAAAAATTTATTATCAAGATATCAAAATTACTAGACAAGTAATCTTGATCTTTGTTGATACTTTCTTGTCTTGTCTTGGGAAGTGGAAAATACTTCTTGTGTTCTGAGTATGTCTTGATTCTAGTGAAACACTGGAAATGGATATATGCTTGACAAATTCAAACATAATTATAATATCATTCGCCCAAAGCAATTTAAAAGCCAATATAATTATTTAGCCATCACAATCTCCAAATGGTTATGTGAAAAATTCAGTCGGTCATGGACTCCTTCGACCCTCGCCCTTGCGATATCGTAAAATATCTCTAACCGGAAATGTGACGCAGCGGAAACAGGGACATAGGTGGAGCCCTCTGCTGCAGCAGCCACGAACCATAAGTTCTAATTTGTACGCACCTTCGCTGTACCTTAGCCCTTAGCCCTGCGATATTGGAGGCAAATATATTAGTTGGGAATTCGAGGCAAACAGTGACGTGCTGGAAGGGATTTACTGGGGTTAATTAGTTTGAGATTATTTGTAGTTAATTAAATTTAATAAATGCGTTGATCGGGGTGTCTAATCCTGGTGACGTGTGCGCAATTCTTAAAGAAGTTGATGTTCTTAATAATTTAAGATTGCATGAAAGGTCTAGGAATATGTGTGGGTGTATATTAAACATGATTGATAATTTGACTGAAGGAAATTTAATTGGCAGGAGATAACCTTAAATGCAAAATTACTGTAGAATTTACCGAACTATTCGGCTAGTTGAAAATGTGAGATGCATTTTCTGTAAATGTCATAACATTTAAGAGACTAAACACGTTTATGTACTAAACAATTAATAGTATGTTGTACAACAAGCTTGGAATGGTACCCATTTCTTACAAGTATGAAAGTTTGTAGCTTGAACTGAAGGCGAATCCTGCAAATCATACGAGTATGATATCCTTGTTCTACGACCACTATATTATTCCCAAATTTATTTAATTTTAATAATAAATTTGTTCCGCTTTCACCATTCCAATATTTGACAGTTCTAAATAAGTATCCTAGCAATGGCACCTGTACTGAAATGAAATGACCTGTATTGAAATATTCACAAAACAAATTCATTTCGCACGATGCTTGCAATGTACCTCATTTCTCTAGCAATAACAAACATACAATGAGCAGATCCCAAATTTCCTGCTGGCTGTTTTGCAATTCTTCGATTGTCCCTGTAGGACGATTTCGTAATTTTTTTTTGTTCATTTGCTTCCATAAAGTTTCGATTAGGAATAAATCGGGTCTGCTAAAAGGCCATTCTAGCAGCGGAATATTATTATTATTATTATTGATCAATAACAATTTTAAGACACAATGCATTTTTACTGTGTTTCTACTATTATTTAAACTTTTATAAAACATTAACCGAAACAGTATGCTCATTGTATTTTATCTGGAACAGTACTGTAATCTATCTAATAGAAATACATTATTGACAGAAGCTTAAACTCACGGTAGATATAATTATTGAATTTTTTTCCAAATGAAAACTCTTCTTCTTAAAGGCGTTTCTTCTCCACAGCATTCCCCTCTTTGCTATGTCGCGGTTCTGGGCTGTTTAAGGCGCTATTAAAGACGATCACATACACACATACATACACACCCTCTCTCCATAAGGAGGGAAAGAAAAAAGAAGTTATTGCATCGTTACCGGGTCTAAATTCGACCGCAAAGCATCCTATCATAAGAATGAGTCGTTAGGCTTGAACGGGTGCTAAAAATTTAAATAAGAGTAGAGTTTAACGCCGTTTGGCCACCGCCATATAGGTAAAGGACCTACATTCATACAATTAGAAGGTACAATAATATTATGACCCTAGTTCTATAAGTAAGCTACTCCACCAAAAAAACTTTTCAAGCTATCTTTATTTTGTAGAAATATATTTGCTTTATTTCTCTAATTAATGCAATTTGCGGGAGAAACTCAGTGAAACATTATTTTTTGCATTTAATTTATTCATCTCGTTTGAGCCGAGAAAAACTTATAAAAATACAGAATCTAATCTACTTAACTAAACGAATATAATCCTGGATTTATTATTCTTTTTACCGCGCAATCGTTTTTAATTTCTGCGGTCGAGGTATAAAAATACGCGGCTATTTCACGCTTCCTTCAAGTCGTGATCTCGTGTCCCAGTTTCTAGGGGAGGGGTGTGACGGGGTGTGGGGTTAAGAAGCGTTCGTCCTGCTGTGACGTCATTCGATCGATTCATTTACGCACATACACACTTAGCTTCTGTCTTTGTTTTACTATATGTAAATTACTTCACTTCTAGTCTTTAATGTATGCTATATATTTATTCAATACAATTTATTTATTTTACTCAAAATTCAAGCGCTGGAATTGAAATATTTGAGAAAAATTGGATAGAATAAGAAAAGAAATAACAAATTTGAATGAAAAACTTGAAGAAAAATCAAAGAACAACCATCATCAACATCAACAACACTGTGAAGAAGAGAAACGTTACACTGCAGGATGCAAGAAGGATGGCCATGAATAAGAAACAATTTGTGCACGATCTAGTGACTTTTTACACCCTAACGAAGAAGTTTTATAAAATGCCTTTTAAATTCCTGTTTATTTTTGTTATAAAAAATAAATATTTTGCGAATATTCAAATCAGTGTTTGCGTATGCAGAGAAGCAAATAAACTTTGAGCTTTGAAAGTCCTGCTAGCCATCTAGTGGATTGTGAACGAAGCAGGAAACTTGAAAGCTCCTTGTAGTTTTGAAAGCTTCTGTTGGTGGCAGCACTTCAGGCTTATAAGTGCAGGTTTCTTTGACGGTACGTTTTATCGATTCGATTTTGAGCTTTGAAAGCTCTCCGCTAGGTGGAAGCTGCACTGCAGCCTGCAGGAATATTTTGCAGACTGAATTTTATATTATTGTTTTGGTAGAGTTTCAATGGGGATGCTAATTAAAATATAAAGTATTTATGATTTTAATTAGTAGGTGCAGCATTTATTTGAAAATATAAGCTGCAAACAAAGCAATAAAACTGAGTTTTTATCGCGAGCATGCAAAAAATCTCAAATAAAAACTGTTAAAAGCCACCACCAATAAACCGTCAAAAACATCGAAATTGCGCATTTGGCTTCACATAGTCATATCTCACTGGAGTTCAAACAATTCGGCCCATTTTAATAAATAACCGAGGCCTGCATCAAGCTGTCGCTGTCAGTGGCGCAGGTCCAGGGGTGGGCGACTGCCCCATCGGCTGTTCGCAGTTTGTGCATATTTCACACACAACGCAAATTGATTCGAACGTGGGAACAAAAGACGAACGCGAACGCGAAACAAAACACAAACCGGGCCACTGTAAAAATTCAAAAGTTTACGACCAAAACAAATGCGAAACAGCTGCGGCCCCAATAAAACTAGAATCAGACCCGTCGTGCGAGAAATATAAATTACGTACTTATGTTATGGCGCTGTTACACCGAACGGCCAGAAATTTCCGTGCGAGATTGCGGAACAATTCCAGACACCGTGACACCCAGTAGCAAAGGTTTTCTACTTAAAAACTACCAATCATTGGACCCCTAACATATTTGCTGCACTTCGACAACAGTGATACATGGTATCATTAATTTCATACGGCACCTCCACCAAAAATTGCACGATTTTGGGTACATTTAAAATTATATATCAATAAAGTTTTTATTTGAAAAGCTAAAATAATGAAATTACTCAAAATTATTAAATGATGTATGCCGAATCCAGCAGTGAAAACCAAATTTAATTATCTCTTTTACTTTAAACGTTTCATTCAGTCAAATATTGTACTTTTTTAGTGCTATATATTTATAACCATTATTCGTAGTACAATTTTAATACCAAACGAAAGATGACAAATTTAAAAATCTAATGTATCCAACACATAACTTCCAGCCTAATCGACTTTGAAAGGATCCAAAATAAAAAAAAATGTAGTAAAAATTGCAGCTAATATTATTTTTTGCTTGTTTTACAGGGCGAAATTTATTGTTCAATAAATTGGCCATGTTTTCTTCTAAATTTCTTATTGATTATTAATACGGCACTGCGTCCATTTTTTCTTGACCAATAAATTGGTCAATTTATTGACACATTAGAACATTTTTCAACAATTTTTTAGGATATTCTATAGTATTTTATTTATTTTCAATCAGTCAAACTTTTTCAAGCTTATCCTAGTTGGTATTTTTGTGCGTATAGCTTCAAGCCAAAATATTAGTAGCATAGGTGACAGCTGATATCATGCAGGGCCCTGTCAGCTATATGCACGACTTGTGATAGAAATGTCAAATTAGTTCCATGGTCTTCACGCAACGTGGCAGCACACTGCACACTCGTTTTATTTTGAAGTTTCCAAGTGACATTTGAAATTTGAAACATTCACTTCTCTCTGATTTCGTTTCGTTTGGACCGATAATACTCTGATTTAGTTGATTTTGTGTGAGTGATTATTCTGACTAGTGTATCTTATTTGAAAGGTAAGCCGATTTCACATATTTTCATTATTTGAAACTGTATTTGAATCTTTAAAGAGTTTGCAACTCATTTTACATCTTTATTTCTTCTAATTTGTTTTTATACATGATTATAAATGCCATTAAATTATTTTCATTTCATGCGTGTCTTCATAGGTATTGTTCCTGGCTGCAGAAGTTTCAATGAGGAGGATCTAACATTTGACGTTTTGTCGTCTACCAAATATTCCGTCTGTATGAAGAATGGACGCAGAACATGTATCTTACATATGTATTATGTATATATTTTCTGATATTTGATGTGTATTTCGATAATTTGAAATATAACATTTTTCTTAATACATAATTATTGTTTTCAATTAATTTTTATTCGTGTTCAAATTTGAAATTTCATACTTTCCCGCATATATACGCCATTAGTTCGTGGTCCCGACGGTAGAGGCGCAGAACTTCTATCCTTTTCAATTTTGCTGTAGCTGACACGTCTCCTCTGTCTTGTCTCTGATATCATGTTGGTACTACTGAAATTGTCACAATAAATTGACGGAAAACTTGATGTGTGTAAAACGAACGATTGGCAATTTGTTTCTCCAACATAACTTTTTAAAAATTTTAAATGGTACAACATATTAAAAAAGTTTCAAATAAAAATTTTAGAAGCTAATATTTTTGAATAAAATGAAATTTAGTCTATCTACTAAGATATATTTAAAAAGCCTGATAGGACTTCTGGTTCATGGATTGGTCCCAAAATCTAATCAGCTCGTAACATGAACTTATAAAATCAAATTTCAAATTTGACATTGATACACTGATAAAAATATTTTCTTAGAACAAACAACAATCAATATTTATTTATTTTAACACATTCCTCTTAAATAAAGAAAAAATTGATTTGAATAGTGCTAATCCGATTAAGTTTTCACTGACAACTTTTGTAGGTTTAATAATTATCTTGTATGAAAATTATTTTAGTTTTGAAGGAACATATTAAAGTATTCAACTGAGACTCAATATAGGTATGAAATTGTTTGAATTAGAGTAGTTTTAATTAAAAATGATATTGTTTTAAACGAAAACGTGTTGTTTAAAATTAAAACTACTCGTTATTCATTATTGTTAGAAACAATATTTAAAATATATTCTTTTTTACAATGCAGAAATATTCAAGATTAATATTTTTTTTGAATTGAATCTAATCATTTTGTAAGAAATAAAATTTTCTTCAACAAAAGGAAAACTGAAAATTTTCTTGAAACAAGAAGTTATTTTTATGAGTGTAGCTTCATTTTATTTTGAGTCATCGATAAAATAGTGAAATCGTATTGCAGGGACCTCAAAATGTGCTTATTTGTTGAAAACTAAATACCGAAATTTTTGACCCGTCACAATACCTTCTTTACATACGTATATGTACAGGGGATTCAAATTCACAACTTCTGCTGTAGTGCTACTGCGGTTAGAGCGTTTATCAAACAAGTAGATAAACTACATTCAGCTGTATTTAAAGGGTTTGCGACAATTGGCAACTTCTTGTTGCGCAGAGTGTACATTTTCCACTAACCAATCATCTCCTTTGCGTTGTGCAATTTACTTCTTAATTCAATTAAATAAAAGTCGAAAGAAATCAATACTAAAATTGCATTTGCTCCCATACAAAATTAACTTGATTAACTCCAGATAAAATCAATTTACAAACTAAGAACGAATCTTTCCTTTCAAAGTGCGAGTTTCCTTTCAAGGATTCTGGGTGAGTCTCCAGTTAATTATTTGTCTCCATGTTCCAACTTCATTCCATTACCAATTATCGCCGCCATTTTTAACATTCAACACATCCTAATGAAGTCTGCAGCTACAATAACGATTACCTTATTCACAGTTCCAAATGCCCGTTTCAGGTCCGTATTCAGGCGGCATCCATTAGCTTAATTAGTGACTATTAACCCCTGGGTACGCCCCTGGTTTGTAGCGACGAACGCCCATGGCTGTTGTCGTGGTGTCTTTGTTTTCCGTGTTTTGTAGTGTACGTGGTTTGTGTGTAAATTGCAAGGGGACTCCTTGTTTGAGATTCACTGGTGTAGTTGCTTTAAACGTACGTGACAATTTATACATATGTATGTATTATCTAGCGCTATTATTCTAGACTACCAAAGTGTTATGTGTGCTATTTATTTAAATAGCGTTCATATGATAAACATTTCAGAATAGTTCTCTTTAATGAATTTGTCTCATTAAATATATATGTAGCCATTTAATGTTCTTCTAACTTAAATTATTCATGAGTCTACTTCATAATTTATTTATCAAATAATACGAACCAAGGAATTATCCAAGGGACTTGTCATCGATAATAATAATAATAATATTTTTTCACTACTAGCCTAGAAACGTGCCATTATTGATGTCGTTTTGAGTCGTAAAATTGTTTTTTTTTCACGACCACTTAGAAATCTGCTCATTATATGTTTGTTGTTGGTAGGGATATGAGGTACATTGCAAGCATCGTGCGAAACGAATTTGTTTTGTGAGTATTTCAATACAGGTCATTTCATTTCAGTACAGGTGCCATTGCTAGAATACTTATTTAGTTGTTGGGAACTTCTGCTTTAGTGTAGCATTATAATAAGTGCAGTTCTTTAATTTATTCATTATAATTTTTAATTGAGTTAAAAGTGTTTTTCTTTTTCAGAGAAAATCAAAGAAAGTATTTAAAAATTTCTAATAAGATTATGTTTTTATTTTACTTTGTCGAGCAAATAACTTTACACAAGTTTATTAATTACGAAACTCTTTATGAAATTAGATATCTCAAAGTATTAAATCCCAAATAATTTGCTTTGATACTTATTAAAACATCATTAACAATTTTCTGCATTAACCACCTCCACCATTTTATCTCCCTGGCGATTCTATATCGCTGCGTATCAACACCAGTGAATTGTAGTAATATTGGAACGCGCATTTGTAGTGTTCACGAAAGCAGAAAACGAGCCTGAGACAGATAGATGTCTTGGGCCACTATTCTTGTTTGTAAAACGGTTGCTATGCGTTTGTTAAGTTATACCTAGCTAAGTTATAAATAGCTGTCTCTCTGGGCTCGCATTTGCAAAACCAGTAGGTGTTCCAGTATAATTACATTTCAGTGATCAACACCATCATTTAAATTCTCCTCCTTATACTAATGAGTGTCCAACCCGTTCACATTCTGACATTAGCAGATCAGAAATTAATTTCAATCTGTAAAATCTAGAGTGCGTGGAATGGCAGTGGTAGTGCAATTAATAATACGTCTTTCAGTTACAGGCATAGATGAGTGCCTGAAATGCGCGCATCGCTGAAATGCTGAAAGTGTTGATACCTCTGCCTGAAAGCTTCGAAACTTAACGTTCGCAAACTTTCAGTAAATTGTAATAATTGTATTGACTACGTTTACACGTAAGGCAAAAATTTACTTTGATTTGAGTTTGAAACGGCGACTTAAGAAAAGTACTAGTGCGTTTACAGATTAAGAACTAATCTACTTTACTTTAGATTATTAACTTGTCCTTCAATTATCCTCCTGTTGACAGGCAGTAATTTGTGTGGTTACTATTCATAGACAAGTTATCAGTAATAATATATAACAAGGGAGTGAGAATAAATTGAAAATAATTTGACCGATTTTTCGAAAACTTGTTGCTAGGCAATAGCTACGAAAGCCCGTAAGTCTTGAGTGGCTATAGCCAAATGGCAACAAGTTTGAGAAAGATACTGGAGAATTATTTTCTAACTTATCGAACTTTTGAGTTATATTTAATTAGATAATTTTTTATTTCATCATCAGGTACGACACTAAATCTATTTATTTGCTTATTTTTTACTTGTGTTGATGATAACTATCTGACATCTGACATTTGTCAACAAAAACAAAAAAGCTACAGAAATCATTCTCGGGAATAATCACTAGAGCTTTATTGTCAGTATAATAATGACAGGATTGGTTAAAACGCAGACACATGACATACAATGAAGCATTTCATTTTTTTAAGAAACGTCAAAAACTATTCAGGTAAATAATTTATTTAACTGCGTAAAAAATTACAATTCATATTATTTATCATCATCATGAACATTAATTTGAAATTAAACATATTAAATACTAGCGTGATTTTTTTAAATATGACAGTACAAATTCAATTATATGTAGTTTTGGATGCAATATAAATTGAGGAAACAGCGGTTGACATATTTCAAACTATGAGGCAATTTAATGTCACTGATGATAAAGTCAAGTCGATATTTATACAAATCTTTCAGTCACATAAATATGAGACAAGTCTGATTTATTTTATACTTGACTTTAGGAAGACAAGCAGTTAGTCAATAGTGTTTACACAGTGGCAAAAGTCAAAGTTAATTCAAAGTACATTTTGTACTACCTGTAAACGTAGTCATTATTGAATAGAGAAGGTAATAACAACTAATCAATTTTCTTATCACTTTTGTGAAACTAACCTAACTATTATCTCTGCTGCTGACTGCTAACGCCCCTACATTGCTGTAACAAATATATATTGAGAGTCGAAATAGACAATTTGATCTGATAGCTCGATATTTCGCTAAAGGTAATAACATAAATACCCTTCGCAGGGGTTGATTCTCTCCTTCCACCTCCAGGTTCACCCTTACACTGGCTTTAGGTCGATACTAGGGGTTAATTTATCGAAATATACTCCAAATAAAATTAATCTTCTGTATACCTGAAGGACCAGTCCATTAGGTTTTATCTGTACCCAACATTTTATTTAGAAACAAAAATAAGCGAGATATTTCAGTGAGAATCTGTTTTAAATGCAGGGCATAATTTGAACTCGCAGTAACTCTTTTAAAGTTGGTAGTAGTGTAGTATCTATGCAGCGGTCGTGACAAGCGAAAAGACGAATGAAAAATGCATTTAATAAGTGGAAATCGCACAGAGTTTCCCGAGTTTTCCCTCCTGCTGAAGTGTCCGCTCATGAATCATGAATTTAAACAATTTTCGTTGAAGTTTCAAGTTGAGAGACACAAACACGAGTACTGGAAACTTGTGTCTAGAAGTTTAAATGAATGGAATTAAAATGGAGAAAAGCTACGATTGTTGGAATTGAATCAGATTATTGGAATACTGTTTACTGCTTTGAATGTAAATTGATATCGCTACTGTTTTCATATTGCGTCTTTAATTTTTAATTGAAATCCACCCTCAATTTTCGTAGCAAACTCAATACTTGAAAGCATTTAAGGCAAGGCTTATTTAAACGATAAACATTTGTTTTGAATTAGGAAACTATTCGCGTAAAACATCTGTGACAAAATGGCGGAGGAATAAAAAATAATCAATTTTTAATTAACAGTTTTGAAGCGATATTGTTGCTGTGTCGTAGAACTAGAACACTGAAAAATACATTTTCTATAAAACTATTTTGGAAACTACACATTCTACAACTAAAAATTGTATTGGAACAACTATCATTCCATAGGCCGCGTACGGAATAATTTCGACGAATCAGAGCCGCATATTAGCGCGATATATGAAGTATCTTGATTCAGTTACTATGATTACGTCTGTTTGTTTTAATTTTATTTATTTGAGGTTTGCGTTTTCAAATATTTGTATTTTTTGTATAATTTCCAAAATCTGGTTATAGAAAGTATCCCACACTCGCAAACCGTACAAACTTTTTGCTCGTATGGAATATGTGCCATTCCATTACTTGTTGTAGAATGTACTATTTTCTACGACCACTTAGAAATCTGCTCATTGTATGTTTGTTGATGCTAGGGAAATGAGGAACATTGCAAGCATCGTGCGAAATGAAATTGTTTTGTGAGTATTTCAATACAGGCCAGTTCATTTCAGTACAGTTGCCATTGCTAGGATACTTATTTAGAATTGTTAAATATTGGAATGGTGCGGGACAAATTTATTATTAAAATTAAATAAATTAGGAAATAATATCGTGGTTTCGTGGTCGTAGAAAAAGTATAGTTTACAACTCGTATGGAATGTCCATTTCATACTCAAACTTTCATACTCGTAGGAAATGAGTATCATTCCTTGCTCGTTATGCAATATATTATTCCGAAACGTCGAAAAATGATCCAAGTTCTTAATTATTTTCTTGTTCAAATTCCAACTACTAATTCATTTTCTGGACACGATTCAAATTCCCAAATAGTTGAATTTCGAGCGAGTTTGGCGATATTTCCCAGCAATAATATTCGGGTATAAGCCGTTTAAAAATTCATGACTCCTGCGAAAAAAATAACAAATAAATTTTGGAGTTCAGATGACACCTCTGGCAATTTTCATGCAATTCGTGAAACCATTTAGATTCGAATGTGGCGATAACACGAGCGAAACATTCAGCCATTTAGCGCGCAAGGAGGGTGGGTGTCAGGGGCACTTAACAACACTGTTAGCAGTTAGTGTGGCCGCCCATTTAGCGCGTACGTGACTTGGGGCACCTGCGGACTCTCCGATGTCACGTTCGAATACTCTGCTGTTGTTATGGTTACTTGTTTATATCGTTTTAGTTGGGATGCGATCATCTTGTTGTCTGCAGTTTAATGGCTCGCGGGTACTTACTATCTACCTTATTATTCATTGCTATATTGCACCACATCTTCATTTAACGACCTTATTTTCTAGTACACTATCAAATACATTGATGCATTTAAATGAAACCATCTCTCTTCCTACATTATATAAACAATATCTTTACTTTTTGACCTATTCGACAAAATAGCTTGAAAACGTTGGAGATAGAAAAAAAATGGTACAATCCCTTTTTTGATGTACTTTTGGAAAGATAAACTAATGGAATCAGGCTACCAATACATACCAAACAATTATCCTTTCAAATATCTGCTACCATGAAATAAATCGTAAATCTGCACCTAACGCTCGTCCACGGACCAAAAGGAAAATATTATTCAACGATATTATTTATAATATTGAATGTGTAATAAGTAAAAGCAATATTCAATTAATTGGTGATTAGATTTTTACGTGGGCTAATAAATTAAATCTGTTTTAATGTAAATACGAATATATTTGCTTTTCTTCAAACAGTATAAAAGTAGGTTGTTATGTATTTGTATTCAACAAGCAAAAGTTAATATTGTCACTAATGGCGTAAAAGTGTCTCCTTGGCAACACTTCTACTCCGGCGGCGGACAAAGTAAAATATTATGGAAAATAGTTAGGTTGTAAATCAATAATTAGAGAGTTAAAAATAAAATAAAAAACAACATATTCTTTGGCAACTAGAAATGCTGAATAATACAGAATATTTGTTGCAGTTTTCGATAATTTTTATTATTATTTATTTGTCAAGTGGGTAATTCCACTTTACTCACGTGTGAAGTATAACGTTTTATCCAACAGCTCTTAATAAGTGCAAAATTTTTTAAAGAAATATTATATTATTTGACAGACATTTGTTTAAAATTTTTTAAATTAAAATGTCAATCGAAGTACTTACCACGTGTTGTGTGTTGTTATTATTGTTTTAAATAAAAAATTACTCACTAGTGACTTTTCTCAAAATTATACCCACTAGTTTGTAATCTGTTACTTTCCTCGTTTAAAATCGCCATAGTTACAGAGCATTTATTGAGAGGTATTCGATAAATAATATATTTTGAGTCAGTACACTTGGACAATAGCTTATGTAATAGAATACCTATATTTGGAATTGAAGTCATGTTTAATTTCCACATAATTTATTTATTTAGTAAAAGTTTTCAAACCATGAGCAAAACTATGATAATCGCAAATTTGAAGTGCAAATTAAATTATCTTGTTTTGCTTCGGAGTTACACGGTATTTCTGAGCCATTTTTATTCTGTTTCATGGGTCATATCTACCCTAACATACATAAAAATCCATCAAAGACAAGAAAAAATAAATCCCCAGTCCATTTTCCTTGAACGCATTGAAGACGCTCTAACACAATATCCAGCATCACGCTACATTACCCAGTAGATACAGTCCCTGTTCTTCGTGTGATTTACCGTTCCTCATGAATTCTGATGCACTGTCGGTAATAACCTCTCGCTATAATCGTTTTCCTACTTGGGATATTACGTAGCCTGTATATTGGCTCCTTATAGTTCCGTATAGTGAGAGCTTTGAGCTTTGTGCTTACAGTTTGCGATAGAAAATAGAGCAGACAAACACTTGAAAAGTTCTGTTGTTGTTACAACTTTGGTAAATTGACAATTTGGTTTTTGTTTGTTGATTTTCATTTTGGGTTTAATTTTCTTTGGTAATGTGATCGTAAGTTTCCAAGTTTGCTTTGTTTGTCTTTGGTTCTCTGCAGGAAATAAATTGTCATTTCTTTTCTTTTTTCAAACAGACACATCAAAGGTTAAAGTCTCAATCCTACCATACACTTGATTTATCAAAATATATGTATCTATAAGATGAAAAATCTGTTTTGGACACCACAATACCTCCCATAGATTTCTTATCAAATGATGCAGGAACATGGACCACCATAATCAAGAAACGCCCATCCCTTCAAAAAATTTAGTTTTCACTAATGGCACAGTCAAAAATAGACATTTTTCAAGCGTTTTTGTATTATTTCAAAAAGCACATATAATTATTTTTAACATGTTGTAATTCGTAAATGGAGAGAGTAAGAGAAAAATGTTTCAAGCAATAATTGTAGATAATAATATTTAAAATATTATTCTAATAACAAATATTGTCATTTAACCATAATTTACTGAGATATTTTCAAAAATTTGATAGGGCTTCAAGTAAACTACCACTTTCGGTTATTGGATTATCACTAAAAACTAATCAGCTCTTCCCAAGAGGATACAATAATTATATATACAAAATATCTAAATTTTCAGTTTAGTTTTTGGGAAACCGTAACTCAGAGATCCACACAAACAGACAAACTCACACATACATAAACATCATTACGAAACTATAAAATCGTATTCTAGGGACCCTGAAACGTGCTCATCCACTGAAAACTCTCTACCAAATTTTTAGATGATTCCTATACCTTCCTTACAAGATGTGGCGGGAGGTAAAAATTTACAGAATTTATAGTATTGTGATCCCATTTACACAGTAAATCTTATAAATCTTTCGAAGAATTATCATTTACCTAAGAGTATAGTGCAATAAATATATGATATAATAATTTAGACTTGTATAGCAACAATAGCAGCAATAGCAATATATTTGATAATAGAATATTTTTCAGGTAGTAGGAATACATTTGAAGTTGTGTTGTGTAATATATTTTGACTATTTCATTAATTAATTTGTGCATTTTGAAATCATTCAATTATTTTATACAATAAACAAATGACACCTCCACCAAAATGATACAAATATAAAAGTATAATAATGTTTCCATGCTTTGCCTTTTAAAAGTTAGTTAATAAATTGTGCAAATTCTTTATTGACACCCACAAAATAACGTGGAATACACTTCGGAATAATTTTCCTAAGTTATTTGAAAGTGTCAAGAATATATTTCCCTATGGAGCGCCTATTCTCAAGCACCTGGTACAACATATTATCAATATTTTCCAACGCATTTCACGCATCAGAGCTTCAACAAGATTCCACAAAATTTGTTCGCGTTTTTTGAACTTGCTATACGATGTTTCACATATTTTATTCTGTTTGAACTTTTACTGAGAATAGAATAATTTCTCCATTAGTGTGTGAATTAATAATGGTTGGGATTTCAGCACACTTTAGTGCAAAATTGGGTGTGCTATTTTATTCAATTAAGCGGAACCTAGTTAGTAGCACTAATAGGTCACCTTTTGTCGTTTGCGCCTTTCGCGAATGGAGTCAATTATGCAAAATTACCAACACAAGTACCGACAGTATACTGCAGTCATTGTTGGTAATATTCCATTTTAGTTTATTACTATGTTGAGTGTATTAATTTTAAGGTAAATTAGTACACGTATTCGTTCATAAATTGTTAATATTTTTCATGTTTTTGATTAGTTTATCATATAGCTTCTAACATTTTGATTTTATCCTGAAATATTGTAGATACACATTATTTAATTCATTAGTTTTATTCTTATCCCTTTCCTGAGTATTCCACTATGTATCTTTCACTGATTTCTCTTCGAGTCTTATTTCTGCCCTCTATGTCGTAGATGTTCCTTTGTTTCAATGTATTATTTTTCGAGGGTAGTACGAACCCTGAAACACAACCAACATTTAATCTCTCCCAAACATTTCTATCCAGGCACACCACTTTCGCTTCGTCCACATTCATATTGTGATTCATACATGCTCGTCTATTCTTCACACTCGTCACGCAACAAACCATCAATCATCACCAACCACATATTCCTCGGACACCCAGGCAATCGTTCACCTTTAATCTCACCCGCATGTATTAGTTTCATCAACCTTTTTCTCGGTATTCGTTCAAGATATCCAAACCATCTTGATTGACTCACTCCCACTTTCTTAATAACATTCTTCTCAATCTCAAAAGCGTTTATTCCTCTGGTTCCCGCATAATTATTTACACTCAGCTGCCATTTTAATTTGACCCCTGTAGTTCCTCCTCTATTAGTATATTTGGGAGCCGTAACTTCACGGCTGGTAACCGCACTTCGTGTGTGCCACACCCATAATAGGTGATAGGTGTGATGGTATAGATATTTAGCAATTTTTCATTCGATATTCTATCAAGATAGCCAAACCACCTCAACTGACTCACTCCTACTTTTTTAATTCTTCTCAATATTACACGTGTCGTATACGCGTATTCCGGACATCAACTCCTTTCAAATTCCTCATTTCCACAGCTGTTACACATCGTTCATGCTTCTTTTTCTACAACCAACATCAATGTAGTCCTAATACACTACTATAGACAGTCAATCGAGCATCTCTAGATGCATTCGTCCATTCAACAAACCATCAATCATTCCTAACTAAATCCCTTTAACCTCACCCTCTTATATTAGTTTCACCAACCTTTCTTTTGACTCTCACTGTTTTGGCAATATTTTTCTCGCGTCTCGTATACCCACAAACTCCTCTCAAATATCTCATTTCCACATCAGTTCTACGTCGTTCATGCTTCTTCATTTATACCCAACATCAATGTATGCACTAACACACCGTTATAAACACTCAATCAAACATTTCTAGATCCATTCAACTTTCGAGCAAATGCACCCCCTCTATTTGATCAGTATTTATACCTTAAAGAAGTACTAGAATATAACCGATATTAAAACTAAACTTGATGAGGATTAGAACCTGTGCTACCTAAACATCCAGGAACGCTATATAGTGACAGGCAGCAATCCTGGAGTATCCAGAACACACTCAGAATCCCTCAGGAATTCGTGCGTATTGTGCGCGTCGTATAGTATCGCATCGCAGTCAATCTGACACAGCACGCACCGAGACATTCTTCCACCTCAATTTACATAAATTGGGGTCGTACGCACACATACGCACTGCGTACACAACACATACATGCCCTCTATGTCTTCTGTATAGCTCTATTTCATTGTGGGATTTCGTCTGCTAGCATAGCAGGGTTACCCCGATATGCTTGTCCTTGATATCTCCTTCTTTTAGAATGATTCTGGAAGGATTTAGATGAGGAAAATGATGCAGATGATATCCATAATTTATTTCGTGGACAGAAATAAAAAACCCGCCCGTATTTTTTATCTGGGGCATACCACGACGCAAGCGTTTTCAGTTCTCGATATTTTTTGCCCTGGGTAATCCAATTATTTCCCGATATTCCCTAGCACTCTGAGATCTGAGTTCTGCATGTTCTTGAGCCCTCACCCCTCCTCTACAACCCTGGTTGTACGCCCATGCCGCCTCGAACGTGATCGCTGAACGCTTTACTTAACAAGCGACAAACACAAAAAAATCGTGCACCAATGTTTACTGTTAAATCGGGCACGTTCTATCGGATGCTCGAGAAACCACGTACGCAAATCCGAGAAACATGCTTTGGAAACACCGACAGAACGAAATTTACCAGTAATTGAAATGTTCTAGCAGCACGGAAGGATTAATTGCTTTTAATTATTTATTAAAAACACAACGAAGAGAATAAACATGACACCAAAAATATTTCATATGCTGAAAAACAGAAATATCTCAATTTTCAATTCAATTTATCGAGTGATACTAACTTATATTACTAGAAATTAACTACTTAAGAAAAGTCAAAGGGAAAACGATGCTAGATAAAATAGAAAACAAAGACATAAGAAAAGAACTGATAACGAAATCGATGGAAGAATACATAGAGGATGGACGACAAGAGACTTATAAAGAAAGTTTGGACTGTTAAAATAATTAATAAGGGAGGAATAGGAATACCAAAAGAAGGATAGGATGATACTGTGGGGAAGACACTAAAGAAGAAACCAACCACAATAGTGCTAGAGACAAAAATCTGGTGTGGGCACCACACTACTTTCTTATACAAATAAATTGTTTACTAGAAAATAAATTAAATACTCCTCCAAACTTAACTTGAAATTTATTACTTATGTATAATTTAAACATGAGTAAACTCATAGCTGTAGTACGCATCGTAATATGTCTTATAATTGTCGAAATATGGCGATTTGTAAATTTTTTCAAAATACGAAATTTCCCCAAATATGACTTAAAATTGTAAATTTTTTTTATTATATTTCTTTATAATATTCACGCCAGGAAACCCATTACAGCAGAGCGCATCGCTATATCTCTAATATTTTTCGAGATATGTCGATTTTTTATATTTTCCGAAGAGCAACTTTGAGGGGCTGTAACTCGAAAAATATACAAGATATCGAAAAATATCACCAGTTTTGTGTTTTCGGTGCCATTTATAATAAATTATTAAATTTTGAAAATTTTGAAATTTTTTTGAAATTTTTTCAAAATTTCGATTGGAGATATCTTGACAAATATAAAAGATACAGACTTGCAGTGTTCACCAATCGATTCAGCTCGACGAAATACATAAACCTTGTAAATTTCAGAAAATTCGGACAACCGGTTGAAATGTTAGAGCAAAAAGTCGAAAAATAGCGAAATTCAGCCCGAACGTCAAGGGGTACCCCTTGACTTTCAGGACAAAAAACGTCATTTTCAGGCTTTTTGCTTTAACTTTCCATCCCGTAAAGCGATTTTTATGAAACTTTGCATACTTATGTATTTTGACGAGCTGAATCGATTGGTGAACACTGCAAAACTGTATCTTTAATATTTGTCGAGTTATCGCCGATCAAAATTTTGAGAAAAATACAAAAAAAGTTCAAAATTTTCAAAATTTGCTAATTTGTTATATTAGGCACCTGAAACGCTAAACTGAAGAGAATTTTTAGATATCTCGTGTAGTTTTTGAATTATAGGCCCTTAAAGTTGCACTTCGAAAAATACCAAAAATCGACGTATCTCGAAAAATATTAGAGATCTGACGATGCGCTCTGCTGCAATGTGTTTCTTAGCGCTTATATTATAAAGAAATGTAATAAAAAAATATTACAATTTTAAGTGAGGATATTCCATGAGAAAAAAAGTATTCCTTTCTAATTAAGAAAATAATTTTAATAATAATTTTTATAATAATTTTAATCTAATAATTTTATTTTACCAACCGTACAATTACGTCCCCCTCCTTGTTGTATAAGAATATGTATTTATTTTTTTCTTTAAAGTTGTTAGCCAGCAAAACAGGTTGGTTGCTTTAAAAAAAACTCACCCTGTGTATGTATATATTTCTTAAAATAGTGAATAAATATTTTCCTCGTTTTTAATCTGGCGTGTAGAAGTATCAAAGAATGGAATTAAAAGTTTAGAAATATCGCTTTGCAAAGTAAAAGAATTAAATTTAAAAATACGTAAAGTTAGCCGTCGATATAAAGTTTCAAGTTATAAAAAGAAAATAAAAGCGAAAGAACATATAAACCATCAGTCAGCAAACTTATCAGAAGTAAAGTTTATTCTCCAACGCTTTATGCCCCTAATCTACTTTGCGAGATATAACACAGCAAATTTTAAAAAACTTTAAAATGCATCGCCAACTATTTTTATAAAATTTTATACACGTGTCTCTACTCCTCAATAGAGCCGTTACAAACTTTTCAGCCAATAGCAAGTTCTCATAAAGAAATGGCTACTTTGAGGGGAAAAAAGGATAACATATTTTCTTTTGTTGCCCTGCTGTTGATAAATGACCAGCAGGTATATGGGGACAGCAGGAGTTACGGTAACCATGGTAATTTACGACAGAAGACAAACGGCTTCCGTCAATTGTTACATTATTTATAAACACGGACGCCACGGAAGTAAATTCGAGAGACAGGACGTATATAAAGTTCAGTTTGGTACATTCACGATTTAATATTTTCTTCAAAAAATTACACAACCTCCTACTTAATCAATTTCTAAGCAATAAAGTATAGAGTTACCTTTGACTTGTTTATTTTTCACATTATTTGAGTACGACGGGCGGGAAAATGCAAAAATCTCCCGTAAATATTAAATTGTTTATGTTATGATTTTGGTATCGTAAAAAAGTTATTTAAATGAATTTAAAATAACTTTTCGTGGTAAATAATTATAATATATGTGAATAGAATTTATTCAAGGAAGAAACATAAATAAACTATAAGATTATTTTAACGAAATGTTTGGTAATCAATAGAGTGCAGCAAAATATGCAAAAAAAAATCATAAATTATTAGATAAAAAGTATAAATGAATGCATTATGAATTTCATTGCACAATACATTAATCCTGATTCACAATTAACAAATATACTACTAATATACATATAAACTAAGTCTAGAAATTTGATATTATAAGATTATAACATATTTACATATTAAAATAACAAATTATTCAAAATTTTCTACAAAAAAAGTGAAACATAAGTATCCAGCTGAGAATTCTCGGTCTTATATTCATTGTACCCAATTTTACCAACATTCATGTATACATTGAATACCTACCGTTACCGTTACAGGGATTTCCCTAGAAATATTAGAGTTTATTAGTTTGTATATTTGCTTATTGTATTGTTTATTGCTTTTTCCGTTGCATTCTTCTATTTATTGCGGCCTCCTCCAATATTTTATATATTATTAATGTGCATTACCAGAAATTTCAGAATGTTTATCACTAGAAAAGGTCTAAAAATATTGAAATACGCAATTATATGCAATATGTATAAGAATGCTTAAATATGTAATATATGCAATTAGCAATTAGCATTAATTAACTCTAATCAATGTAATTCGTCCAGAAAATTGATTTTATTTAAAAATATGCAAGAACTAAAATATATGCACTTTGTATATAATCCGCTCTCTAGTTATCAATGATAAATTTTGCTAATCTAAGGTTAGAATAAATGTGTGAGAGAGAAACTTAAACAGAACAAGGAAACATAATACGCTGACACCAAAATTGGTTTCTTTAAAACTCAAATATCTTAATAATTAATAATATTTATTTGCCATTTTGTGCCTAATAATAATAATACTCTAGTGAAGGACTCCATAAAGAGCGTTTATATTTTTCACGGATGGGTAAAAGGGTAAGAAATATCAGGAAAGAATTCGATAAAGACACCAGTGACAAATTTTGTAAAACCTACAGTTAATTAATAACAAGAACTTTAACTGAAATCAAAATAAACGAGAAAAGCAGACAAGCCACAATCATCAATTTCCTAATTCTCTGCAGGATCCAAACAAACTTAGTCTCCTGGCAACGGCGACAGTCAACTGTTCGTATGGCGTCGTAAGCCGCGAAACTTAGTGTTTTATTCCCGTTACGATTCGCTATTGTCTTGAAACAGTTGAAACATTACGCGACTTAATTCAGATCTCTCACTTTACGAGATGAAGAATTCAAATTTTCCTGGGAAGGAAAATATAAATTTTCTACCTCTTTTCGCTTATTTGACGGCGGAGAAGATTTTTCTGAAGAAAGCTTTGATTTATTGTTTAATATCACACAGAAAGAAAAATTTGCATGTGGAGATTTTTCTGCTTCATGTTTTTTTCTGCAGTTTTGAATTTAAACATACTGAAGTTTTGGCTTTATCGTAATAATATTCATACACTCTTTCTATGATAGTTATTTACAACTCTATATTGTTTTGATAAGTTAATACAATATTCAGATAATAATCGCCAAACTAAACAATATCAAACAGTGTCTTCTAATTTATATGAAGTTGTAATAGTCCAGCGGCGGTTAACTTCGAAATAAAGTTATAATAATCTTGTTCGGGACCTTATTAGCAGCGTGTTGGCTGGCCTGAGCGCAGTACAAAACGAAAGGGTGGTAGTGTAGCAGTGTAGCAGGGCTGCCAACCCTACATTAAGCCTGGAACGTAACCTAATTTCCTTAGATCGCGCTCGCGATAAACGCTAAACATCGTGTTTGAATTATGCTTTTATAATGAGAACATTTTGTGATTCTTTACGCAGAACTTGCGAAATAAGAAAAGAGGGATCTCAGATCTAGGCCACGGAATCATTTCTTTGCGTTTACAACGATGCACGAGATGCTTTGTACAATCATATGAGGCAGTATGTTATTCTTACCGATTGCTTTGATAAACATAACGGTAAATTAATTATTGTCTTGATTATTTTTTTATGTTTCTTTAAACTATTGAAATGTTTTATTGTATGTCACATGTCTGCGTTTTAACCAATCCTGTCATTATTATACTGAGAATAATGCTCTTGTGATTATTCCCGGCAATATTCTCTGTAGCTTTTTTGTTTTTGTTGATAGATGTCAGATGTCAGATGTCAGATAGTTATCTTCAATACAAGTAAAAATGAACAAAAAAAGATAGATTTAGTGCTGTGCCTGATAATGAAATCAAAAAATAATCTAATTAAATATAACTCGAGAGTTCGAGAAATCAGAAAATAATTCTCCAGTATCTTTCTCAAACTTATTGCCATTTGGCAATAGCCACTCAAGCCCTATTTTTTATAGAATCAGGTTACTCAAAATTAGTTACTTGCCTTAATTGAGTAACTCAGTTATTAATTAACAATGAAACAGTTATTTTATTTTTCGCTTTTCAGTTTCTTTCTTCGTGGGTTAAATTTTTTATTCACCTCTCAATAAATGCTCTATAACTATGGCGATTTTAAACAAGGAAAGTAACAGATTACCCAGTTGTTGGTATAATTTTGAGAAAAGTCACTAGTGAGTAATTGTTTATTTATAACAATAATAATATCATACACACTTCGATTGACATTTTAATTTAAAAAATGTAAAGCATGTGTCACTGTCAAATAATATTTCATTAATAATTTTTTATTATATTGGATAAAACGTTGTACTTCACACGTGGACAAAGTATACAACTGTTGTTAAAAGGTATACAATAATGTTCTGAATGTCTATACCGCATTGAATATAAATTACTAATTTGTGACTATAGTCAAGAACTGCACTGCAAGCTGTTTTTCTACAGCAAAAGTATTCATTATAATATTTTATTTTGGACATGTTTATCTTATAAATAAAATAGTACAAACATACCGGTCGTAATTAAAGAGATTACATCCTTTACAAGTAAGTTTTCATGTGCAAAACTGTAATTATTTCAGCGGAAGAAATAATCACAGTAGGTGTGTTATACAAACTCTCACAAACGAATGTAGCAGCGTTTCAATTATTCCTGCATCCCTGGACCATAATTAGCCAACTAGATATTCTCGGGATTTGGCGGACGAAATGACGGCCCGGGATTCAAACTCGATGCGAAGTTGTTTCTGTGCGAGGGGATTAAACCCGGATTAATAAAACAAAGTTTAAACATCGCGTGATTATATTGTAATAGTCTTGAAATGTTGCGAAATTGTTTGAGTTAAACGGTAAAAGTTAAACATCTTCTCGAAACAAATGAATGAAGTTTGGGAGTAAATGGTTTCAGGACAAAAGACGTGCGATGTTTGCTAAGCTGTCTCGATTTTGTTTTCAAATTTGTTTTGTAATCTCCGAAACAAAACATAAACAAGGCTTCTTCTATCTTTTAATTATTTTTATTCGGACTTATTATGCGTCATCAGCGAGAACAACTATTATATACAGGATTTCAAAATAACTTGATAGGACTTCAAGTAAACTACCACTTCCGGTTATTAGATTTTCACCAAAAACTAATCAGCTCTTTCCAAAGGATTACAGGTGGTATAATATCAAAATTTTCTGTTTAATAGTTTTTGAGAAACTGTAACTCCAGAGATCCACACAAACTGACAGACAGACTGACAGACAGACAGACAGACAGACACACAGGCAGACAGCATCGCGAAAATATTAAAGACGTATTCTAGGGATCCTAAAACGTGCTCATCAACTAAAAACTCTCTTTCGAATATGCATGATTCCTGTACCTGTCTTACAGAATGTGGAGAGATGTAGAAATTGAATTTTAGATATTTTTGAACGTGTATTTAGCCTTTATTAAAAAAGTTAAATGATATTAAATCTCTTTAACTTTTATTTGAAACATGTTTCCCTAAAATGATTTGGGAAGCAGGAATTTTTGCAAAAGAATTATTTAAGTCGAGTCAGTGACCTCCTTGTACAATTTCAAAATGCAGCTAGTTTTATTACATTTCTCACTGCATTATGTGAATGTTTGTAGTGTAGTAATATTAAAACATGAACGTAAATAATTTCCGGTTGAGAAAAAGTGTAAACAGAATCCAGAACATGTGCAAACAATTCGAAACAACAATAAAAACAATTCGAAAAGAAACACAGGGCACACAAAACATTTAAATAAAACAGATAGTCCAAGCAAGCGCGGTAATTTCAAATAAAGAACAAGCGCGTAGAAAAACAAAACACGGTCGACGAAACAAAAAACTAGACACGATGAGTAAAAGAACATCGGACGAGATGAGAGACAAAGGAAAAACGCTGCACAAACAAATGTTTATAGCAGGAATGTTGCAGGCGCAATTTCGACAATCGGCCTCGTTGGCACTCCTGCACTGATCACGTGATCACGTGATCACGTCGTCCGCCAGAGCCGTATCGCTTTATTTACACCCTCTGGACATTGGTCAGCCGATAAACTGCTTTTGAGGAACTTCGGACTCCGAGAGGAAATGATCGCCCCGGGAGAACAGGCCGACAATAACATAAAGGAAGGAAATGTATTAATATTTAGAATGTCCAGCGCGGATACTAATACTTTAATATATGAGCTCAAATTCACAGAAGTTCTCCCGTCTCAAATATATCGTTTTAATGTTCTACCAAAGTTGAAAGAAAAGGTTGAAATAATGGGGATATATTTCTACAGGAATAGAAAATAGTATATTATACATTAAGGGAGAGAAGTGTATGATTTTTCCTTTGTCGTATTGTAGCCTTCGCCTACGGCTCGTGCTTTAATTTACTCCGCGGGAAAAAATCATACACTTCTTTCCTACGGTGTATGTATATACTATTTTTTCGCGACCCCAAAATTTACGATGGTTTTTATGTATTTCAAAATTATTTCAATTGTTAGTTACCTTTAATTTGTTTAATTTAGTTCATTTTTCACATTATTCGTCCACTTTCCCCCACGACGGGAGAGAAATTGCACAAGTCTCCCGTAGATATGTCATGATTTTAGTACCATACTCTCCCTATCGTGAAAAAAAATTAAACCATATTTAAAATATTGAATATTTAATGATTAAAAACAATATTCAATTATTTGTTGACTAAATTTTTCCGTGTTCTAATATATTAGATCTGTTATTTGGAATTTTTTTTCTAGTTTTTTCTTAGAAATCCATTTATAGTGTCTCTAGTTTTTTTCTGATTCTTTCTGTTAGTTTCTATATTCAGAATAGAAGCTTATAGGCCTTAAAGGAAACTAGCATTTTTGTTGATGAAATCCTACCAAAGTCTAATGAATTTGTAATTTGAATATCCAAGTTTTAAATATGAAATTTGAAAATGATTAGTATCTGATGTCTATTCTACTTATTATACTTTTATCTTCCTCATGGCACATGCATTATTTTTGTAGTTTTGATATTCTTCAAGTGTCTCTAGTTCTTTTCTGTTACTTTCCACAAATTTGATCCTTGCAGAGTAATTTCTTCAATAACTCTTTTGACGAAAGAAAAAAATATTGTCTTAATATCTCCTATTAAATTTTGTAATGAAGTGGCATTTTTGCAAATAAATATAAATTAGAGTAAGGATGCTATTAATTAAGACAAGGTTGCAAGCGTCAGACATGGTCATATATTTCCCGGAACAAAAAGACAAGCCGCTGCAGTTTCTGTGCAAAGTTTCAGGTAATAATTATCAGTACAAGAAAGGTAATTTAGTTGCAACTTGAGACCCCAGATGGCGCGGATGTTTCATAAGATGATAGTGTAGAATTTATCGCGAGGCGCAGTCAGATAAACTGCGTGTTTTAACCGAATTAACTTGTAGAACACTCCAAATTTCCTGCTGGAAAAATTCTGGATAATTTATCAGTCTCTCCTTGAGATGGAAGAATTGTATAATTTGTTATTTCTTTGTTTTTGCAAGAGAAATATTGTTATTATTTTTGTAAACTTCATACATTTTTCAAATCCCCTAGATAACCGCAAAAGTAATTTCCTCAAAACGAAATATCCCCAGCATTTAATGTAAGAAAACGTTCTTGATGAACAAGAAAGAAAATTAGCCCCAAAATTAATCCGCCGATTAAAGGGAATGTTATAATAATTTAATGCTAATTATCCCAGTGGCGTCCGCAAGGGAAACCCATGCCAGGGCTGCCACCTGCCTCCTTTTCTCCCCAGACTGTAAACAGCGCTTAGTTTAAGTGGCGGACACCAGACGGCCGCTCGCTTCATACATTATCTGACTTTTAATTAATTTAAACTTTTATTTTTGCGACGGGGTCGCAACGCTACGAACGTACTAATATAGCAGTTATAATTCTTTGTGTTCTTACAACATTTCTTTGTCCTCTCAAGATCTTACGATCTACTTGTTTATGTTTTATGTCATAGAATTTCCTAAAGGCAAAAACCCTTGATTAAAATCTGCGGTTTTTCAAATCTTTGATATATTTATTTATTATTTGCATTTATTAAATAAGAAATAATTCGAGCAAGCTGAAAATTTCAAATTTTTAGGTATTATGCTAATAAGTAAAAGAGAAAGAAAAGCAGGACTAAAAATAGAAAATGAGAATTTATCGGAAGATGTGACTATGACAATGATATACAAGATGAATAAATTTAAGAATAATGGAACAAAAGATAATCAGAAAAATATTAGATCCAATAAAAATATCAAAAACTAATACAGAATAATGATGAACTATGAAATAGAACAAGAATTGGAAAGGGATAACATAGTGAAAATAGAAAACAGAGAGTCATATTGCTTGGACACATATGGAGAGCAAAAAAAAGAATGTAATGAAATTAGTAATAGAATGAAGACCCAGATAAACATGACTAAAGGAAGTAGAAGAAGATTTAAAAGCAGTAGGAATTAATACTGGCAAAGTAAAACAAAAGAGATATGGAGAAAACTAACTACAAGGACTTGAAGGAAAAGAAACGGAAATAGAACAAAAGTTGCAAGGAGAAAACATAGTGAAAAAGATCAACCAAGAGAGAGTCAGGCAGCCTGAACATATATGGATAGAAGAAGAAAAGGATCAATACTTGAATGGAGACCAAAAAAAAAAAAAAAGAAGAAAACGAGGCAGACCCAGATCAACATGACTAAATCAAGTAGAAGAAGATATAGAAACAGCAGGAATTAAAACTGGTAAAGTAAAACAAACGATTAGAAGATGTGGAGAAACGTAATTTCAAGGATTTGAAGGAAAAGGAAATGGAAATAGGACAAAAATTACAAGGAGAAAACATAGTAAAAAAGATCAAGTAACAGAGAGATAGATGGCTTGGGCATATACCTATGGATAGAAAAAAAAAGGATCAGTTGTATATGGAGACCAGAAGGAAGAAGAAAACGAGGCAGACCCAGATCAACATGGCTAAAGGAAGTTAAAGAAGATTTAAAAGAAGAAGGAATTAAAAACTTGCAAAGTAAATCAAAAGATAGGAAGATGTAGAGAAAACTAACTACAAGGATTTAAAGGAAAAGATAAATTGATTCATTTTTACAAAAGGATCTAGAAAGCTTAGGAGTGATAAGCCTCTATATATAAATTTGTAAAACGATTACTGAAAATAGGGTAGTTAAAATTTGAATAATTTAGAAATCCGATATTTAAATTTAATTAAACAGTGATGCAAATAAAACCGCTCGTAAAAATGACCCAATTCCTCTAGCCATTAAAACCCAATATTCTTTATTAAATATTCTCATCTTAACTTATTATTCCTTCATTATTTCTTGAACCAAAATTTAAATTAGTAAATTCTACCTTTCCAGTAACCCCTCCTTGAATTACAGGACAAATAATTGATCCAAATAATGAAGTTTAATCCAGAATAAAATAAATAAACTTATCTCCATGCAGATACCTACCGTTATGATTTCACATAAAATGTTTGTACCATGTTATGATGGTGTAAATAACAGCAAAACTAGAGATATCCCCTGAAATACTGTTAATAAGTTCGGTGAACAAAAGAACAATCTACATGAATAGAGAATCCGAGCGCAGCCAACTAGATAGATACGTGGGTGAAAGAGAGATGTAGCGATACCGAAGTTGACGTGCAAGTAATGGTCCGATAAATCATGGCTGGCCCTGGAAGTGTACGAGGCGCAAAACTTTACACCGGCACATAAATCCAGTTAGTTCGGACGTTCGACACGGGGAGGATGAGGCGCTACTGTCGGAGGGAATTAGGGCTGCGGCTCGATGATGGCAAACTTTTTTCTTTGAATAATGAATGACTATATAATTATGAAATGGGAAACTTGCAGATCTCTTCTAACCACTAAAATATAACTGATGTTGAAAATGCGCGCTAGTTGTTGGGCTATCTGTCTTTGTTGTTTTTATAAAGCAACCGCTCTACAAACAAGTGTTAGACAAAGAAAGGTGGCCTTACAACATCTACCTGTTTTAGGCTCGTTTTTCGCTATCATAAATACCTAAAAGTTATCGTTCCAGTATAAATATATTTCAGTGGTTCTAACTCAAATAGCAAAATCAATAACAATTAAATATCAAAGAGATAGTATAGTTCGACAAACATAAAAATTTGATGTTTAAATTATGTTCTTATTGAGAATATAGAATACTAGAAAAACATAAAAAAGATGTTTTAAAAGTTGAAAAAACTCACAATTTTAAAAGAGTTTTGGATTAAGTTTTATTTAAATACAACGTTTTGAATTTCTGTATATAAATCTTCATCAGGAAATCAAATGAATAACATAAACAAGTAAATATAAACAGTAACTATGTATGAAACAAATTATGACTTGTAAAATGGATGACTTAATTCCATACATTGACTTGTACCACGAGTTGTATTTTTGAGTGTTTTAGCTTCGGTTTTAGTGCTGTACAATGTTGTAAAATAATTTTATATAAAAATGATTCGAATGAAGTTACAGAGAAATATATTATCTACCACTGTTATTTGAAGTACATTTTTATAAAATAATTTTAGAACATTGTACAGTGCTAAAACCGAGAATAAAATTCTTCTCTTAAAACACCCAGAAACAGAGCTCGTGGTATTTAAATAAAATATTTTTACAGAATCTAAAAGTAGGTATTTAACAATTTGAAAAATATATGTTTCAAAACATTTCAAATTCTAATCTATTATAATTATTTTGTAAACTAATCTTACATTTCTGTATTGTTTAACTTTTCTTTAAATTATTATAATGTTTGTTTCTTTTTGCAGGTTGTCCAGATGCTGAAAGCAAGCTACTAAAATACTGGTAAGTGATTATATTTCATTTAATTATGTTCTACTTATTTTATATAATTGTTACACATAACTTGAAGTTTATTGAAACAAAAACTATATATCGACTAGAGCTAGAGATAATTGTAAAGTTATGTAACACTTTCGAATTGTTTTAAAGTTTTATGCCCGGTTGCACCAACGTTAGTTAAATTTTAAACTTGGTTTAAATAAATAAAAGCAAATCGAAGTTATATATCATATGGAGTAAGTGACATTGATGTAAAAAATTAGATACGCTTTTATTTATTTAAACCAAGTTTAAAATTTAACTAATGTTGGTGCAACCCGGCATTAAAGAATTAGGTACATTTATCGTTATAGAAGCTATTTAAGTTGAAGTAAAAACAAAACAATTCAACCTTTGGTCGATTCATTGATCAATTCTCTCTCATTTAATTGAAGTATCAATTTATTTCGGAAATGGCAGTTGACTCAAAGCGATATAGTTTTCATATTTATAAAATATCTGGGTGTTGCGGGGTTGAAAACAATTAAACCGCTGGGTAAACTGACGATGTAAGCATCCGGGGTGAAGTACCCCGAGGGCAGATGTCGCCGTAGGCGAATGCCTCGCATTCCTGCAGAGGCACGCAGCAGGAACGCTCCTGCTGCTGCTGTGCCACACACAGCGACTAAATACCGCACCGAAATTAAAGTTTTTCACTCTTTTTCACCGCTGGTGAACCGACTCAAGATTCCGTAATTATCAAAGCCGATGGCCTTTTTAATTAAAAGCGGATGCAATAAACTTTTCCACGGGAGAAGCTCCGTTGAGGTTCAGTGAATTTAAATGAATGCATTGAGTTGAATGTCACCGATTTTAGAATTTAAATTGCTGAAATCGATAGCAGATTATCCTGCTGGAAATTTTTCATTAAAGTATATCAGGTTGTTTTACTGGATATCCTCAAGCCATTTTCCCAATTCTGAGCGTGGCACAATATTTATTTAATAGAACAGGTCACCGCATTATTCGGGAACGACAGTCATATATAGTTTTATTCTTGTTCTAAAGCTAAAGTTATTTGCGATACGTAGACTTTAGTACAATTATAATAAAAACTATATTTGACTGCAGTTCCCGAATAATTTAGTGACCTATTATAACATCGAGTCTTTTATTTATTGTCTTTGGGTATTTTTATCATATCTTTATTTACATTATCTTGTAGCAATTTCATTTCATTTATAAAACTATTATTGTGTACAAATATTTTATGTTTCGGTGCACTCGCTTCATCCAGTGTCTGGTTTGTCAACGTAATAATAAAAATATTTTTTATTGAACACCTCTCAATAAATGCTCTATAACTATGGCGATTTTAAACAAGCAAAGTAACCGATTACCCACTCGTGGGTATAATTTTGAGGAAAGTCACTAGTGAGTATTTTTTTATTTATAACAATAATAATAACAAACAACACCTTGGTAACTACTTCGATTGACATTTTAATTTAAAAATTTAAAGCATATGTCACTGTCAAATAATATTTCTTTAATTAATTTTTCATTTATTGAGAGGTGTTGGATAAAACGTTATACTTCACACGTGGGCAAAGTGGAATTACCCACTCGATAAAATTATCTCTCGTAGGTAATTCCTTACTTTGCTCACTTGTAAAGTAAATAACTATTTTTCTTACCAAAATTATTACATTTTATGGTAAGCGGCATAAATAAGTATTATGATACAAGTGTATAAGTAAGCTTTTAAAGCACATACGACGAGTTTAAAAGCACGACGCGAAAACCTAAATATTTATTTAATAAAGTGTGTGGCAATGATTATAAATTATAATCAATGATCGAAAGCACGGTAGATATTTTTCTCTCTGCTCTTCATCCTGAGGAGTGTGTGAGCATCGCGTTACAATTGTTGAGAGAAAATCTTCTCGATTTCGTAGAGTGAAACGGAACACTAACATGAATATAATACTCCAGACTTGACAGATTTACGATGCTCCTTTTTTCTTTCTTTTATCGAAAACAAATGCTGACTCAGTTTTATTTTTTCTGACATGTGTCGTTTGCTTAACAAATGCGATTTCCTTTTATTTGTAGACGCTTTATAAAAATATTTCTCTCTTTTGGAAAACGAAAATCTTTCAAAATTCATCTTGTTGGAGATTTTTCAATGTTTGCTTGTCACAAAAACTAGCTTTTACAAAAGTAACTGTTTTATTTGGTAAAACAAAAACAGTTTTTGTAAATTGAAGACAATATATTTTATTATAAATTCCAAACAAATACGTCTCATGCCTTTATCATTCAGTTTTCAGACTTTCTGTTATTGAAAGAACAATATTCTCTCTCATAAAAATTCCCATGCACTCCAGTGGCGTTCGTGACAAGTGTATCTCGTGTACGGCTGTCACACCGCAATACAGTGTTTCAATTCATTTTGTTTCGAGGTGCAGCACGTTTGTAGGGTGGGCAGAGGGTAGGGCTGCCCCTTTGGGACCGCCTCTGGATGCGTTGTGCTTGGTATTCAGTGGTTGTGGCTGCTGTGCACTCGGAATATTGAACTCTAGATGAATGAAACTATTTTTATTTTTGGGGCAGAGTTACTGACACCTAGGTGCGTTCTTTTTACTTCTTACAGATTTATGCGTTAGTGTCACCCCTCTAGAAACGCCACTGCTTAATTTATACAGGGTGGTGAATCGAAGGACAAAATGTTGTTTTTAAAATGTTCGATTATTGACTTCCCTAAATATTTTTCATCAAATACGTTATAAAGTTTATTGTAGAGGAAGAGTTTTGAGCAACGCAGTGTTGGCAACCGTTAAATAATTATTGTACAATTAGCATAATTTTGGTAGATATATTGACGTACTATAGTAAATTAATACGTAAAATTAAACTATATGTGCAAAAAGAATTAACTAATTAATTCCGATGAAGAAATTGAGGACAAAACAAATATTTTGAGTGTTATTTACGATAACTTCAATGTTCGAGGTTGGCAATACTGAGTTGACACAACTGACAAATGTATAAACTTAACGTATATAATATTTATTTTTTTTAAAGTTTTTTTCAATTTTGGATTTCGAACAAAATTTAATATGCACCGCGGAACTAAACTTCCTTTTTATCACTCATATGGTTTATTTTCCTCCGGAAATAAATTCCATATTCGTGATAAAAAGTTAAACTTCAGTACCTTGATATTTGTAGAACACTATTTTATCATAAAACTATTTCACTGTATCAATTTTTCCTTCCAAATTATACATTTTTAATCAAGACACTTGAAATCAAACACTGATAACAGCGGATGACAGATACAACCAATAACTTTCGATTGGTACATTTGTTTTGTATTTCATGGCACTGATGATATTAAGAAAATTACCAATAAACATTTCCGTCATTTTTGCGGTTCCAGGTAGAGTAATATTATAAATATTTATTTCAAAACTGTAGAAATTCTTCCGTTATAATAAACTATTTAATTTTTTTGATGTAAAATACTTAGAGAACACTTCAAAATAGAATTGAAAATGCTATGGTGCTTTCTTCGATTCACCAGCTTGAAGAGTGGCGCTTCTGGCAAGGTATTACTTTAATTGTAAGAATCCAAAGAACTAGAGTAAAATAAACGAAGACATATCGTTCGTCATATTTCCACGTCGTACATTTACGAAAAGAGTGCCTCGTTTAAATAATTGATAATAGCGGTTGCCTTGAAATATTTCGTTGTTGTTTCCATGGCGGGCTAGATTGGAGGGCTCCCTTCACTGGAGGTGATAAAAGGAAAAAACTACCCCACCAGATAATAAAAAATACGTCTTAAGGGGGTGATACATACATGGCCTCTTTCTTTTTTAACATTCATTTTTATTAAGTTTTATAACGGTAGGAAATTTTATTGGAATTCTTTATGCACTCTTGAAATTTTAAACGCACAAAGAGCCACGAATACCTTCCCAAAATTGCATTACTACCGTAGTTATAATAAGAAGAAAAGAAGTACAAGACAACGTAAGATGTTACGTTGTTGCTTTTTCTGTTCTTCATATTTGTCCAAGATATCTGATTTTTATTGCTTGATCTTTTTCACTCTCCTTCCCATTTATGTTATTTCATAATTCCTTGTTATTCTGTATTCGTTTTTTGATAGCTTTATTGGTCCTAATTTTGTTCTTATTATGTTTCTATTCATTATTTTTAAATCATCTTCATCTTTTTTTGTAATTGTCATAATCTTAGCACTGGACATTGTTGTTGGTTTTTCTTTTTTTCTCTGAATACAAATTTAGTATTTCTAGTATCTTCTGATTATATTTATGGTTGTGTCAAAGGATTTTAAAGTCTCCAGAAATATCTAATATATAAATCTACATTTTTACACCCTATAATCGGAATATAATTTTTGAAAAATTACCAATTTCTTGTGTGTATTTGCAGAGGTTTTCCTGTTAATCTATTTGGGGATTTGAGTGGTTGTAGCAATTATTTGGCGTGTGCAACCGCATGTAATTGGTATGAAATTAATTAGGACACGGTAACTAGGTCGCCAACGAGCAGCGAATCGGATAATCGCCTTAGGCGAGGCTTGAACCCGAGACCTTTCCGTTAAATCTAATACATATACATCGTCCCACATGGAAAGGTGGTGCTAGAGCTAAAGTACTTGCTCGAAAGTTGAGAGAAAAATTATTTGTAAAATACTTGCTAATAGAATTTTGTTGTTTATTATTGCGAGGTTTTATACAAGTAGTTAGTCCTGCAAAATTAGGATGTTAGTGGAGGAAATGCTCAAGGGTAGTTTATTTATTTCAAAAATATTTTATGTCCGGTGTGTTGTAAATAATAGCAGAACCATTATGAAAAATAATGGGCTAGGCTATAAAAAATTATTATGGTCATTTAGATGAAAATATTATGATTCATAAACATAACAATTATTTGAATTATTGCTGAAATACTAAAGCAGGGTTTAGACAGTCCTATGACAATATCCTGTAATCCTTGCACCATGTTACCTGGTTTGTATGGCTTTGCTGATTTCTTCGTACAAATATTTATTAGTTCGTCCTCTATTTCTTCTTCTGTGATGTTCGTATTTGAAAATTTTGTTTGTAACCTTTCATCTGGAATTCTCATCATATGCCCGAACCCATTGAAATATAGCAATACTGGAACACTAACTTGAAGAATTTTATGAAAGTTAAAAACGATCCTTCTTTGTCCAAAACTTTTCTGTAGTATTGCTATGTAAAAACATATTTTACAGTATTGTCTAAAAGTGGTAAATAATATTTAACAGTACATTATACAATTAGATACACTTACATAAAAGTAAATTGAACTCATTTCAATTAATGTATAATTCAATTTACAACATTATATTTCAAAATCATTGAATGTTATTTTCTTATGAACTTTCTAAGCGGACGGTCTGAGAAAAACAGTTGGCACAATGACTAGCTGCATCTCTCGGCTTGCATTTAAAATGTCAGTTAGCTCTACAGTATTATTACATTTCAGTTCCCGTACCATAATGACTGTATTATTTTTATTTTATTTAATAGCGAATTTGTGAAACTTCCAGAAACGTTTTACTATGTTCTTTCGTTTTAGTTCTTCATTGCATGTCCCATCTTTTGATAAAATAATACTTGTCTCCTTTCAAAATTTATTAGAATGAATCTATTATAAAATCTGCATAAAACTTATAATTAAACCTCTAGGTAATAATAGGTTATTTTAAATAAAACATCAGTAAAGAGAATAAAAAATACCCGTAGCAATATTGTAAATTCTAGTTCTTTGCATACAAAACGTAATTTTATTCAAACAGCTTTTATATTTCACTGCAAAATACATGCACATGGCGTCACCGAACTTTCTTTCTGCTGCATAAAACTGACTAAAATTTTCATAGTTTCCGTGTACCTGACGGAGGCGAATGAAAACTTGGAAAATCTGCTACAATTTTCTCCACAATGACAAGCATTGATTGTAGGGGGCCACGAATTGCTCAGAAATTCGTGAAGAAAATATTTTACACGAAACTTCAATGTGAATGATTCACATCAAATTTTTTGATAGAAGCAAGTGCCATGCATTCAAACATAAACATATATTACTTTTAATTGATTGATTGGCTTGGCCGATCTCAATGAATTAATAACTTAGTTATTATTCTGAGGCTGTATTTTATGAAACAGTTGACAATTTTTATTGTCTTTATATTTTTTAATATATATGTTTCATAGACAGTTTTCAACTTTTGAGAATATATTACTTTGTCTTATAATTATAAGATGCACTGACGTTGAAAATGCGAGCTGAGAGAGACAGCTTGTTGAGGGCAATCTCTCTTTGTTGTACAATGTTTTTTACATAGCAACCACACAACAAACTCATATTAACCGTTCTACAAACAAGTGTTTGTCAAAGAACAATGGCTCACGACAGCTGTCTGTCTCAGGGTCGTTTTTCGGTTTCGGAAAAGGCTACAAGTTCGCATTCCAGTATTATTATATTTCAGTGGTATGAAGAAGAAATTCTCATTATTATTTTTATAGAAATCTTCTGTCTATGCTTTTGGGTGTGTCAATTTTGCAAATCCTCCAATGTACTTCTCTAAGTCGTTCCACCGTCTTTACTATCTTATTCCATTCTAGTTCCCATTTTCGTGGAACTCAATACTCAATCCGGTCCTGTACCGATATCGAGGAATTGACATCAGACCACGTATTTTCAAATGTTCTTCTTTTTCCCGGAGTTCCGGGCGATTCCGGCAAGTCCGGAACGTGGAGAGATACAGTCGCGCGATGAAAGTTTTTGCTGTAATTTTATGCAGAGATTTGCTTGGAATTGCAGCGAGTTAAGTCGAGTATTATTTATTGCTTTCTTGCCGCTTTGCATATAGTTTATAATATTTAGCGGATTGAAGTTGTGTTGGTTGATTTCTGTAATTATCTGATAGAGAAAACCATTTCTGTAATGCTATAACACCATTTGAAATATGCATTTTAATAAAATATTTTAGTCAACTTTGAAGTAGGCTAGCTCTAAAACTAAATGAAATATTTCAATTTACTTTTAAAAACTGGATTCCTTATTGTTTTTTTATATAAATTCAAAAGATTGGGTTTAATTAGTTTACCAATAATTATTTTACTAAGACATGAACAAAAAATGGTACAACGATTCTTGATTTTGGAAAACTACCAGATTCAAATGAGCGTATCTTTACAACCAGAAAAGATAGATGAATTCTGTTTTAAAATTTGAGTTCCTTGTGGTCTTTTGCATATAAAACTGTATACTACATGCAACTTAAATGTCTGAAAAAATATTTAGAAATCCGAAACTGAAAATTGAAGCTGTTTTCGAACACAAAAATTTTGTTTTATTCAGAATTTAACAATTCACTACTATAATATAATTTAGAGCATGCTGATTACAAATTTGAAGAGTATAGGTTTCTATCTATCACAGTTTTCAAGATATCGGCTTTTTAAAATTTCCCAAATTTTGTAATTTTTTCCCTATAACTTAAAAATTAAAAGAGATACAAAAATGTAACCTGCACCAATCGATTCTACGGAGAAAATTACATAAGTATACAAAATTTGGTTAAAATCGCTTTACGGGAAGAGCCGCTAGAGCAAAAAGCCTAAAAATGGCCCAAAATCCACAAAAAGCCAAGGGGTTAGTATTGAATTTTTGCCAAAAATTTTCATCTCTTAGAATTATGATTCATATACTCTATCCCCCTATTTTCGACCTGAAACTTCCAAAATATTTAGTTTTAGCGATATTCGAGCTATTGTTTTTGAGATATAGGTGATTTTACGAATCCGATATTGAGGGTAGAAGTGCTCGGAAAATATATAAACCCCGAAAACTCAAAATTTAAAATAGTTAATTAAAATCTGATTGAACAAGTGAATTCAGCATACTTCAATTGATAAACAAGTGAGTTTTTACAATAATCACTTGACAATTACAAATTTTATAGCCAGTCTAAGTTGGCAGAAGAAATTTCGAAAAAATTCTTAAATCGCCTAACTTTTGGAAGTTGTATCTTTAAAACCAATAAAGATAATTCAAATCCGATTTAACGAGTGGATTCTTCATACTTTATTTATATAGGGGCCATAATTTTATTAAAATATTTTATTAAATTAATATATTTTCAGGCCATTGTAATTTAAGAAGTCAAAATACCATATAAGCAATTTAATTCATATGAAAAGTATTATACCAATAATTTTATCTACATTATCTGAATTGACAAACTTTATTACACTTATGCTACCATTGTTCTTGAGCAATATACCCTTTATCTCTATCTAGTTAAAATTCTTGTTTCACTAACACGCAATCCATTTCACATATCGATATTTCCTTGTTTTATCAAGACATAAAACTATTTTATGACTAGAACATAAAACACGAAGCTTATAAAAACATACCACTTTCATATTTTAATCGAAATTTTGTGTAAGGGAGAAATATCGCTGACACAAGGGTTGGTACCGTAAGAATTATTACTCGAAGTAAACATAAACATAAAACTTTTTCAATATAATTGATACTGTTCAAAACAATCGAAACAAAACACAATAACATCATGGCAACGGCGATACGATTATTCCATTCGCATCTCTAATGGGACTAACTAACAACAAGCCATTGTTTTCCCTCCCAGCGTAGGGGCGAATGTCATCTCCCCAACACATAAACAATCATTACGCCCTCTATGAATACGAGTTTATCCCATTAAGTCTGACTGGCGTTCAAAGGGTCAAGGATTACTGCCGGGACGATCCTTCACAATTGTCCTGTAGACTCTGTAGTCGCGGGCGCCTTGCAAGAGACCTGGTATCTTGGTTGATTCATGGTGTAGATATGAACAGTGGCGTACGCCAGCAAGGATTCTTGGACCCTTGGGGAGACTGGGAACTTGTTTGTGGGGTAGATTAGATTTTGAGGGTAATTGTTAGTGTTATATGTTCGGATATTTCGATTTATTCATGTACTCGTATTGATAGTATATGTATTATTTTTAAATTTGTAACCCCAATGACACAACTGTCATAATGTTTTATATTCAGTTATTGTTAACCTACTATTTTCCATTTTGGGGGGAGCTCTTCGCCTACCATTTTTATTTTTACTCGAAAAGTCTAGAAGTACCTAGCTCATGATTTTGTAATATTTTTAGATTTATATTTTTACAAATGTCACTGATAAAATGGTTGTAATTAGTGTAATAGTTTATTTGCAATATTGGCAATATTGTTGTTGTTGTATTGAGTGAAACTAAGGAGCAATTGGGAAAAATTATTTGTATAAATCTGTTATTGAATGTCGATAAATGTAAAGTCTTGGATAAGTTGAAAAATCTTTCAGAACTCTTAGTAAATTAAGTTCAATTTAAAAATTCAACATTCACTAACAAATGAATATGTTTAGCAAATCGAAACGTTGTGTTTTTAATTAAATAATGCATGGAACTTAATCCAAAAGTCTTTTTAATTTGTAAAGTGTTAGTGTTTGAGAAGAATAATTTGATGACTGATTGTAGTATTGGAACAAGGGAATGAATTTATATAATTGGATAGTATGTTTTCGAGGGATGGACGTATTGGCCGGAAGATTGAAAGGCGGATGTCCGCAGGGTGCAAAGTATGGGGTGCTCTGGGTACATTTGCTTGAAATGTAAATGTATATAGAGATGCTCGATTGAGTGTTTATAATATCAATGTTGGGTGTGGATTAAGAAGCATGAACGACGTATAACTGCCGTAAAAGGAGATATGTGAGAGGAGAGTGATCGTATTGGTGTGCGGTAAGAGTAAAATTGAGAAGAATTTTGTTAAGAAAGTGGGAGTGAGTTAGTAAAATTATGCGAGTGGGATTGAGGGTGAACGATTGAGTGGGCAACCGAGGAATAAGTGGTTGGATATGTGGTATAAATGTGGACGAGGCGAAAATGTTGGGAGATTGGTTGTTTGTGGTTCAGGGTTCGTGCTACCCCACTGAGTGGGATATAGTGTATTGTTATGCATATATGCTATATTGTTTTGAATGGTTTTGAAGGATTTTCATAGATTACACACAATAAATATTTCAATGTTGCTCTACAAAAAATGGTATTTATTGACTAACAAAATGTTGATTGTTTTATTAATAAATATAATGTAATAATCGTCCAAATGGAAACACAAATACATTGTTGTATTTCATTTATCAGGCTCGATAAATTCAAAACAACAAAAATTGCCCAAATATGATTAGCATTTATTCCGTATTCAATTTCATATATCAGATTACAGCTAAAAAATATTGAAAATGAAACAGCTCGATAAAATATCGCATGTTACAAGAATTATGCAAATATCCAAGGTAATAAAATATTTCCAAACGCTCCGTATTTCAGAATCGAGATAACGGGCCCTGCGGGGTGGGTTTAATTTTTACCTCGCTTAATTTCACGTGCGGGGCTCCGACGGCTCTGCCTAAATTTTAATGTGATAAATTTAATATCCCATTAAGTGAGGCGGTTCCAGCACACTGGGATCCTCGAGTAATGCGTAATAATGTGCATTATAATGTCGTAATAAAATATTTAATCTTGTGTACGTTATTATCATTCGTTTAAGACGCCAAGGTTTACTCTCAAGTGCTGCGTTCTGCAATTTTGTGTTTTCCACTACGACGAAGGTGTTCATTTCAAATACTTTATATTTATTTATAATATTACAAATCAATTAAAAAATCATTATACATTTAGAGGCTCAGTACCCCAATGACTAAAGCTGCTCTTAATTAAATCTTTTAGATCATTTTGTTGGAGTGTAACAATCACCTTTTCCATTCCTTTAAATCCTTGCCTTCCTATGTTTTATTTTGTCATTTTTTAATTCCTGCTGTTTTTAAATTTTCTTTTACTTTCTTTAGCTAATCTTCCATCTACTGCTGATTTAGATTCTGCAATTCTGTATTTGCTACTACTCCAAAACTACTGTATATAATATTGCAAATCCATTATAAAAACATTACCTCTAGTTAAGTTCTAATCTAATTCAATGCCTATGGCAAATATATTAACAATAGCACTCAAATCAAACATCCTATTAGCACCGCCCAACTAAATTGATCGATTTGCACCCCCGCCGGTCCGATGGAATATCTAGAGCAGATGATGCCAACTGTCAGTGGTAAACGTGGACTGGGCGAGGACTCACTAATTGTACTGCAACTCGGGGGTTGATGGAACGTTGTTGACTTGAAAGCGTTCACTTGTTCTGCTGTTCGCCGCCAACTGGATAGACAGTTGAAAACTGGAGTTTTGTTTTGTTTTGCTTTACTGAGGATACTTCATAGACTCTGGAGTCTGGAGTTGTTACTCAAATTGGAAGGCGGATTTGGAAAGGTTTCAAATAGATTGAGATGTTACATATGTGAAAATATTGTGTTATACTCGGCTCCTCCACCAAAAAATTATTTCATTCGTCTCATTTATTGTGGATATCTGCTACGGGATCCTTCACTATTTTTGTATGAAACTTTATCTAAATTGAGGACTTTATGCATTTTTAAAAAGTCTTAATTGTTATTCATTAAGCCGCAATGATTATTTTGAAATGTTGTGAAATCAGAGAATTTTGGATCTCAAACAGTATTATTGTTTACTACGAGCATGAAATGGACGTTCCATGCGAGTTGTACACTATACTTTTTCTACGACCACGATATTATTTCCTAATTAATTTGATTTGATGAGTGGCACCTGTACTGAAATGAAATAACCTGTATTGAAATACTCACAAAACAAATTCATTTCGCACTTCATAACCCTAGCAAAAACAAATATACAATGAGCAGATTTCTAAGTGGTCTTGAAAAAAATTACTTTTCGTGGTATTAATTAAAATATACATGAATACCATTAATTCCAGGATGAAACATAAATAAACTCTAAGATTATTTGAGTTAAATGTTTGATTAAAACTAATAAATTTTGCTGCTCTACGTCATTCATTATATGTGTCATGGTTTCATAATCGCGCGAATTTTCAAACAAGTATGATTTGTGTAATTTGATTACGAATTCAAAACAAATCAAAAAACCTCCAAATTAGGTGCCAACCATTTGACACTTCGATAATCTAACAGCTCAATAATAAGAAAAGTACAAAGAATTTCTAATAGAATAGATGTGTGAAAGAGAAACTTAAATAGAGAAACAATCTTTAAAACTCAAATATCTTAATTAATAATATTTTAAAATTCTATTATATCTAGAACGATGATTTTGGATCTATTTATAATATAAATGACTCATTTGTCATTTTGTGACCCTAGTGTTCTTCTAACTTAATACTTTTTTATATATCGCCATCAGAATCTCTACCATCGTCTGGTCAGTTGCATCTGCCTTAAGACAACCACTTCCCTCTTCGCGCAATATGTCGCTGACAACTTTGACAGGTCAATCTCCTCTCTCCCTCTCTGTCTTCCTCTCTTGTGCACTATAACACTGTCTCTGTGTCACCGTGTGTCTGCATGCCCCGCAGCGGCGTGCAAGGGGGTTTGCGGAAGGGACAGGCGGGCAGAATGGCGGCGTGCAATCAAGAAGGCTTTGAGAACTAATTCCGGAGCACTAACGAACAGCGCGTCGCGCCACCAGGAACTTTCTGGAATTACAGGCAGGGCACAGGCACCCCATGGGGTGGAAACTTGGGGCGCCGACCCCAATGAGGGTTTTTGGAATTTTTAATAAGTTTTCGGGAAAACGGAAAATATCTGAAATAGTAATAGTAATCTTCTGTAGTTGGATGGGTGACTGCTTTGCGAAAACTGTGAACACTGCGTGCCGTTGTCACACACGCTTACAAAAAGATTTTGTGGGCAGCACAATACTTCCCGGCATAGATTTCTTAACGTGCTCATCCACTAAAAACTCACTACCGAATAGGTATTTGGCGGGAGGTTAAAATAGTAATCTTGATATTATTTTGTGTACCTAAATTTGGGCACAATTTTAGTGCGATCCTCCTGAATACATCCCTGGATCCATCAACCAAACCGCATCGTATCATTGAGAGTATTCGTGTCATCAGTGCTTGAAAGTTACGCACGTACCATCCCCTCTTATTATGAACAATTATACTGGGTCGCATGCTCTATGCTTGACACTTTACTCTATCTATGACGTCACATCTACCTCATTCCAACTTGCCTGAAGAGACAAATGCATCTATCAGAGCACCACTCAAAAGGAACAAAGTATTGATCACATACATAATTAAAACAGTAATGCATATATTTTTCCAACGTTATTGATTTATTTAAATTATTTACATGACTGCAATGTTGCATAGACCGTAAACTAACCAATGAATAACATGTAATTACAGTCTGGGCATTAGTACCTTTTCAAATGTAAATATAATTCCGTATCACAAGGGATGAATATAAATTACAGCACGTCTTCCATGCATGCCCTGGAAATTTATAATCAACTCTGTTTCACTCATAAATAACTGCAATCATACAAGTATTCTTCACACACAAACATCCAATTACGTTAGTTTTATTAAATTATTATTGAATTATTTCATACACGCTATTCGACGTCCCAGTTTTCGAAACAATTTCAAACTATACGGAGTTAGTGAGTGGTCCCAATCAACTCTAAATAATAGTCGTCAAAATATTTCAAATTATGGGTATAGGTTGTTTTCATTTCTAGTGAATTAATAGCAGTCTACTAGCAGAGGATTCTACTAAAATTCATATACGTACTTACATAACATCACAATATTACCAACAATCAATCTTGAGTTAAGGCATTTTTAGTTCGAATTGTAAACATATGGCTGCTATTCACAGGTCTCTATTAAGGGCTACTAACTTAGGCATTAGATGGTTTGGAAATCTTGAGCGAATGTGGAATGAAAAGTTTGTGAAACTAATATATGCGGGTGAGATTGAGGGTGAACGATGCGTGGCCGTCCGAGCAATAAGTGGTTGGGTATGATTGATGGTTTGTTGGGTGAACGAATGATTCCAAGTGTGAAGAATAGACGAACATGTATGAATGTGGACGAGGCGAAAGTTTGTGTCAGGATGGAAATGTTTGGAGGAGATTGAATGTTGGTTGACTGAGCTTCTGGGTTCGTGCTACCCCATTGAGTGGGATATAGCGTGACATTATGTATGTATGTGACATATTTAAATATGCTTCTTGAGAAATTTTATATTGGGGTCCTTTTGTGATGGTATAACCTAAGTTTTCAAATATTTTCGTTGGATGAATGACATTTATAAAACCTAGATGAAAATAAAAAAATTAAAATACGCTTTCCAACACAAAGAACAATTGCCCATTTTTAAAATAATAATTCATCTTTAGGGTAAAGTGAAACCCAAAATTTTCTGTTTTATAATTATTACACATCATATTCATGTCCCACACAGTGGGGTAGCATAAACCCTGAAACACAATCGGCCAATAATCTAACATTTCTATCCTGGTTCACTACTTTTGCCTCATCTATATTCATCATACTAAACCACATATTCCTCATCCTCAATCTCGCCCACATATATTAGTTTCATCAACCTTTCATTCGACATCCGCTCGAGATGCTCAAACCACCTTCTAATTTTTAATAACATTCTTCTCAATATCACACTCACCGTACACAAATGTATTCACTAAAATTCAATAGAATAAAATGATTAAATTTAAACTAACAGCAGTTCTGTGCTCATCGAATATCAAATAGATATATCCTGTATATGTTGATAGTTTATCATATTCTTGATTTCTTTTCAAGGTGCATTTAGATATTATTTGGTTGTTAGACAGTTACAATATTACCATAGATTAATTGATGAGAAATTGTCAAGTTTCTTATAAATAACTAATTTAATAACACCGCCTACTTCCATTTTTATAGGCGCAGTAATTCTGTAAGTCCTTCCATTGTTTATCTTCGTCCAAACCTAAGCTATCTTGATCACAAGTTTACAAGCTTAGCTCGCGAGCTCGATATGTTATTCTAGGCTGATTGTTTATTTGCCCCGGTTTGTGGGCACAGTGCGATAACAAGGACCGACCTAAGCCCAAGCACAGCCTGCGTGATATTAAGAACACGATTAGAATCACACGGCAAAGTCTAACAATCCATCATTCTGTTTACGAGGCCGCAAATGGGTTATCACTTGATTTTTTGGTGGCAGCGCGCATTTCATTTGGAGGATTTTAATTCTTTTAGTTTCTCAATTTTATTTAACTATTTCCTAACAATACTGAGAACTATCTAATCTTCATTTAACGAGCCTCCTTGAAACATGAAACAAGAAGCAATTTAAGTTAAACTTCAGTTGTTTAATTAAGGTTTCTCGAGCTACATAAGCGACATCTTGAACGGGTGGATAGATAAAGGCATCAGTAACTCGTATGAAGACGATAGAATGTAGGTTAGGGAACTACAAAAGCTCATAGAGATCTTTTCATTTCCGGAATGAAATGCAATAAAATAATCCTACTATTGATCCAGGAACTCAGAGTTTACTAGGATTTTAACGTTCTACAGGGTATCCCAGATTAAAACAGTCCAACTTTATCCATAGATACCTTAAAATTTGATAGCAAATGTCCGTAAATGTTTTATTCTAAAGATATTAATGATTTTTTCTACGACCACTTGGAAATTTGTTCATCGTGTGATTGTTGTTGCTGGAGAAATGAGGTACATTGCAAGCATCGTGAGAAATGAATTTGTTTTGTGAGTATTTCAATACAGATCATTTCATTTCAGTACAGATGCTATTGCTAAGATACTTATTTAGAATTACCAAATATTGGAATGGTGAAAGCGGGACAAATTTTTTATTAAAATATAAATTAAATAGGAAATAATATCGTAGTTGTATAATATCGAATCATGCTACAAACTTTCATACTCGTATGAAATAAGTACCATTTCATGCTTGTTGTACAATATACCATTTTTATTGGAACAAACTTTTTGAAGTGTGGCAAAATAATTAATAAACTGTTGTGGGCACCACAATACCTCCCGCCACAGATTTCTTATCAAACAATACAGGAATAGGAAACAACAGACAGTCACATACGGACATCAACGCGAAACTCTTAAAATCGTATTTAAAGACCCTAAAACGTGCTCATCCACTGAAATCATCATTCCTAAAACTCCCTTATAGGATTTGGCGAGAGGTAATAATGAATTGGTTAATAGTTTCTTCTTATTGCTAAGTTAACTTTTTCCACTAAATCATATAGGTCATTGTTTAGAAAAATGTAGAAACACTTTAAATTAAAAACTGGTAGAAATATGAATATTCCTGGAATAAAATATTGACGAATCTGTTATCATCTTATTTTTAGGTGTTCAATCCAAGAATTAAGCTAGGTTATTTAAAATTAAATACTTCACTGAAAGTTTTACTTGGTGATATGCTAGAATATGAATGTTTGTAGGACATTGACTGTTGAATGAATATACAAAACATCTTAAATGCATTATGGGAATGAACATTACCATAATTACCAGTTCTCAGTATCTCGTAATCTAATAAAAAATCAAATTAACAGGAAAACATTCCTAACACCAAAGATTTTCTTTGCGCTATCGGATTCTTCACGAACAAGCGTTCTCCCGAAGGCCTAACCCTTTCGAGGGCGTACGTCCTCCATAATTAAATCAGGGCGCACGTGTTTCACCGCCAGTGGCGTGCAGGGGCGGCCACGCGGGGCCGGAACCCCACTCCGGGGACGCTGAAAATTGGGAAAACTGCCTCCTGAAAGTTAACACAATAACCGAGATTTTCTCGTTAGCGCCTGCGGACGTGCTATACGCGCGTCAAATTAATCAGAAACTGCGAGTGAGTTAGACAAGGAGGAGATTATTCTCGGAGTGCTCTGGATAAGGATGGAGGGATGGTTTTTTGTTTTTGTTGGAAAATTAAGTGCTGGAAGATTGCTTGTTGGGATTTAAAATTTTTTGAAATGTTTTAATGTGGGGCTAATGGACATTGGATTCTGATATTCTCTAAATTCTTTTCAAACGTAATGAGGGATAAAGAGATATATAGCTCTGTGGAATAATCATTTACTAACTCTTGTTAATTGTTAACATACAGTACTTATAATGTATAGTTAGTAAATTCCAAATAGCTTGAGATGTTACATATGTGACATTATTGTGTTATACCCGGCTCCTCCACCAAAAAAATCTTTCATTCTTCTCATTTATCGTGGATATTTCCATGTGCAGAGCAAAATATTTAGCACTAACTTAATAAATGGTTCTTCTAACTTAATGGCTGGTTCCATGAGCTCTGTTTTTAGAAAAATAATTTGAAATGATGTGCAGTTATTATAAACAAATAAATTTAATTTAAAAGTAAATTTAAGTGATAGTTAAATTTTTATCTATGACGGTTGTTAAAAGTGGCTCTTTTAATGGTTGCTTAGCAAGTTAAAAGTGTCACTTTCTGAGACTAGTTTGAAAGTAACATAGCAAAGTGTTAAAAGTGATTTTGATGTTGCTTTTGTATTTACCAATACACTATACTAGTACTAATACACTAAGAAGATCGTAGATAATAGTTATTTACTTTACAAGTGGGCAAATTCCACTGTGAAGTATAACATTTTATCCAACATCTCATAATAAATGCAAAAATTAACGAAATATTATTTGACAGTGACATATGGTTTAAATTTTCTAAATTAAAATGTTAATCGAAGTACTTCCCAAGTTGTTGTGTGTTATTATTATTGTTATGAATAATAAATTACACACTAGTGACTTTTCTCAAAATTATACCCACTAGTGGGTAATCTGTTACTTTCTTGTTTAAAATCGCCTTAGTTATATAGCATTTATTGAGAGGTGTTGGATAAATAAATAATTGTTGTATATTATGCACCAAGATAGAAAAGACAATCATTAATGAATTAACGAATTTTAAAAAAGTGATTAATTTCGTTTGTGTGGTTGTTTCACTCTACTTCGCCTCGTTTCACAAACTTCCCCACTTACTTATAAAACGCCACTTTTAAAATTTATATCATAAATTAGGTACTATTATAATACTGGGCAAAATACTTCGAATAGAAGTTACAGGGAAAAATATTATCTGCCACTTTCATTTGAAGTATTTTTTTTCAAAATAATTTTAGAACATTGTACTGTGCTAAAATGAAGGCTAAAACTCTTCTTTTAAAACACAGGGAAACTGAGCCAATATGTATTTTTATTTCGCCAGATAATAACTCAGTGAAATAATCATTTCATAACTCTTGTGTTTTTAACGTACAACACTTATGTAGGGTGCCATAAAGATAATCGCAGTTTCTTAAAATGACAACAGCAGCAAATCCTTAAAAATCCTCCTCTAATCCAGAACTTCTCACAAATTACCGCAGTTATCACTCGTTCCTCACATCACCCAGCCAACCATAAAGCACGCCTTAATCTCGCACTCACTCAAAACAAAACAGCGTCGCTACAAAGAGCATAAAAAATGCGTACGGGGCTAATCCACACGCCGCTTTTTTGTTTGTTGGTGTGAACAAACGAGCATCGCAGCGACACATACGCTCTTATGATTCGAATATAAAAACGTCAGTTTATGGAACACATTTCGCGTTGTGCTTCGCACATCCGCCGGTAGGGCGACATTGTCGGGGATCAAATATGGCACATCAAACAACACGGAAATTTCCAGACCAGAAATTCCCAACTGAGGGGAAACTAATTTTAAATAATTTGTTATATAATAGCACACGATGTCAAGAGGCTAAGAGAACTGACATCTTCTATTGGAACTATTAGTTTATAAATTGTTTTCCTGACAAAGAATTACGTTCAATTTTAATACAAGAAAATATATGATATAATTATAATTCATAGCTCTGATAAACAGTCACTATAATCCGACGATCCCTTATTGTTAACCATCAGGATCTTAGTTAATGCAAGTAAATCAATCAGTAAATGAAACCGGTGAAATTTCGACCATATACCTTGAGACAGAAGATTCGGGACATAATTATAAACATAATATCAGTGGAAGGAGAAGACATAGTGAAAAATATCAAACAATAGAGAATTAAATAGCTTTACATGGAGAGCGGCAAAAAAAGGTGCAATTAAATCAGTAGTAGAATGAAGACCAGGAGAAAGTAGAAGCCGAGATATATCAAAATTTTTATGGCTAAAGGAAGTAAAACAAAAATTACTAAAAAAACAAGTTTATAAGTATAGATATAAAAATGAAGATTTACTGAACGATAATAACACTAATAATAATTTCTAAATTATCGTATTTAAAACATTATGTTATTTAAGCACTAATTTCTATAATAATCACATAGATCCAAAAGAGCTTCTATCTTAAATCTTCAAAAGACATAGTGAAAAGATCAAGTAACAGAATGTCAGATGGTTTGGACAAATATCGAAAGCATAAGAAAAGGGTACAATTAAATCAGTAGTAGAAGAAGTCGAGACAGACCCAAATCAATATGACTAAAGGAAATAGAAGTTTTAAAAGCAGCAGAAATTAAAAATTGGCAAAGTAAAACAAAAGATAAGAAGATATGGAGAAACCTAACTACAAGGATTTGATGAAAAAAAAAGGGAAATAGAACAAGAGTGGGAAGGAGAAAACAGAGTGAAGAAAAGGATGCAATTAAATCAGTAGATTGGAGAACAGGGAGAAGAAGAAGAGGGGCCACTCCAACAAGAAGAATTAGAGAGCTTCATAAGAACCGGGTTACTCCTTAGGAGTGTTAAGCCAATATATATTTGATATGATATGTATGGTGATGTAAGAAATTAGTCTAAATTTTTGCCTAAGTTAGTGACAGACGAACAAATCTGCAAAAGGTGATCCGTAATTCTGTCAAGTCTCTTTTTATTAATGCTGTAAAAGCTGCCAGTTTTATCAGTGAAAGAAAACGCCAACCTAACAAAGAAAAAATCCCCGACAGGGACAAGACTGGGATAGAAGTGACAAAGTTTGAAATCGATAAAGAAGGAATAAAACGATGAATACATTTATACGAATGTGTAGGTCTGAAACAGCGCTGCCGTTCTCAGGAAATCAATGACTGCTCCGCTGTGCGAGATTCGAACCCGGGTAGGGAAGAACGAGGATATTATGGAAAATAAGTTTCCGATTCGCCTGTAAGCTTTCCGCTTTAACTCGGTCAGTTTTCAGATATATTTTATGTCCTTTGTAAGGAGGAGAAGAAACGGACGGGTTATTCTTTCTCCTTTTTTTTTGGTTTATGTTTTATCGCGTGTTCCAATTTTAGAATTTGATATGTTGTATTTGATCGCTTGACATCCATGGAATGGTTTCGAAATTTTACAAACTTAATATTACCTCATGAAGTCGTTTCCGAGTTGGGAGTAAATAAAAATAATTAATGGCGCAATGCCAGACACTTTTATGAAAATTCGTTGGTTTCATTTCCCATATACGTGTTTTTATCAATTAAGTTCGTTAGTCCGTTTTAATTAAAAATAAATCTGTGTTAGTTTTATATATGAAATATAGTTGATGCAGTTTCTTTTTAATTAGTTAAATGAAAACAGATAAAACTTTACTAGTTTATTCTGCATGTGGGTAAGCATTAAAATTTATCGTTGCTCTTCATGAAGTTCAAATTAACTCGCATATCTCACCCTTAAAATTGCCACCAACCATAAATTAAATATCACCAAGCAATTCGTCTAAATAAAACCCCTAGCCAAACAAAGAAAAAACTAAATTCCATATCGTAGTTCATTTCATCGTCATGAAGGTTTTACAGCTTGGCGTCCACGCAAACATCACGTGACTACCCCTTCCACTTTTGTGGTCTCTCAGACCCTGCAGAGGGGTGAGCCACCCCCGTAGTCAACCCCTAACCGCCGACATTGCATGTGTAATATGCATTTGCTGCAAGGAACACGGTAATTGCCTTTACGGTAAGAAGGAAAATAGAGGGGCGAACACACTTATAATAAAACCGATTTTGTAATGAACAAATATTGGAAATAAGTTCAACACTTGTTATCACAGGGTATTTTCTTCAATTACACGATTCAATTTATTGGTCAATAACTTAGCCAAGTTTTATTGTCAATTTACTGTTGTATCAATTTTTTTATTGTCGCATTAGAACATGGCCCATTTTTTCGACAATTTTTAGGAAATCCCAGATTATTTTAGTCATTGCCAATCAGTCAAACTTTTTACCTTCCGCCACATCCTGTAAATGAATCATGCTAAGAAATCTATAGTGAATTTTCAGTAGATGAGCACGTTTTACGGTCCCTTAATACGATTTTATTAGTTTCGTGATGATGTCTGTGTGTCTGTTTGTCTGTCAGTCGGTCTGTGTGTGTTTATGTGGATCTCTGGAGTTACGGTTTCTCAAAAACTACTAAACTGAAAATTTTGATATTTTGTACATATCAATTGTATCCATTTGGAAAGAGCTGATTAGTTTTCGGTGATAATTCAATAACCGGTACAGGTAGTTTACTTGAAGCCCTATCAAGGAAATTATGGTATAATGATAATTTTTGTAATTATAATAATGTTTCAATTTTATTATCTACAATTGTTGTTTGAAACATTTTTCTCTTACTGTCACTATTTACGAATTACAACAAGTAAAAGTAAAATTATTTTTTGTCATTTTCGTTTAAAACTGCTAACCTGTGGGTTTTGAAAAACCAAAACAATGATAGAAAAATGTCATTTTTTAACGTGTCATGAGTGAAAACTAAATTTTTAAAGGGATGAGCGTTTCTTGATAGCAATGGTCCGTGTTCCTGCATTATTTGATAAGAAATCTATGGCGGGAGGCATTGTGGTGTCCACAACAGATTTTTTATGTCTAGGTTAGTTGTCATTTGTGTGTTTATAGCTTGAACCAAAAATATTACTAACCTAGGTGACAGCTGTTATTATGTTGGTACTTCTGAATTTGTCAACTGTAGCATAAGTGACAGCTGATATTATGTTGGTACTCCTGAAATTGTCACAATAAATTAACGGATAACTTGACGTGTAAAACGAACAACAATATTTTTGTTCTTAGCAATTTATTGACAAGAAAACTTAGCCAATCTATTGACCAATAAATTGCGTAGTGTAAAACAAGCATAAATCAAATATTTAATGAGATATCTCAAATTACTTTATAGTCGTTTAAGTAAACTGCCTGTTCCAATTGACGGACTGCTATTAAAATATATCCACTATATAACATCCCGAAAATTTTAATTTATAAACGATACAAAATATAGAAAAAAAGACTCAATTAAGAATTGTAGCCAATATAATTTTTCTAATTATATCAAATATATTCTAAATAATTTATTTACTGAGATATGCCCGAATTCCTGATAGGCCTTCGAATAAACTAATCAGTTTTATATATGAACATCTAAAATATAATTTTAAATTGTAAGCTTCATTAAATATTGAGTTTTCCTTTCCGGTAAAGATTTTCCATGCAGGAAAAACGTGGTTGTGTCATAAACTTCGTGTTGGATTTTTAGTGGTTTCGTACAAGTGGCTTCGCGCCCCATGCTCAATACCTTCCTGCAGTCAGATTAATATTGCAGGGGCGGGAATCTCTCAGGGGTTGTTCGGAATTAAATTTTATGGGGACGATAATGGTGTGTTTTGAAGTTCTTCGAGGCACAGCAGGAATTCATTATAACTTACATTCTGCGGCGCGCAAATTACATTCAATGCTTTTACTTTACAAAGATGCAACTTTACGACATTCAAAGGAAATGATTACTACGATTCATTGCTATTATTATTATCATCATTGCTGTTAAAGTTTTCTAAACCTGAATTCCTTTACCAGAGGTAATACTTGGAACACAACTACAACTATAAACAGACAAGAGCAAAAACATCCAGACAAAACATTATAAAATTCTTCAGCAACTTCTGCAAGAATGCTACAGTATACAGATGTTAGTGGGGCAGGGTAATAGCAGAGGAATATCCCAAAATTACGAATGTATAAATTCTTTTAATTACAACACTCGCAAAACAGTTTCTGGGTGTGTGATACACATAATTTTTTTTTACGACCGGGTGAGAAACTCTGGTTTATTTGATACCAAAATCGTAACAGGAAGAGCCAATTTAATATCTACAGTAACCATTATAAATTATTTTACAATTTAAATAATTTTGAAATACATAAAAACAATAAATACTTGTGTTGTTTTATGTTGGTAGCAACAATATTAGGAGGAATTTAAAAATATAAGCAATTCATTTATTTTCTTTGAAAAAATTGTTGACATTTATTTAGTTTATATTTTATCGTATGATGGATATTACATCATATGTAAAAGAAGTTTCCGAAAATGTTATCAATAATTTATGGCCGGAAAAATCTTCGGTACTGGAAAGAATATGAACTATTTATAAAGTGGTGTAATAGGTAGCCAATTGATGCCAACCCTAACCTAACAATACCCCTAGTTTTTGCCGGCCTAGACGGGAAAACAAGATTTGTAAAACTGGTGTTTCTCGACGCATTACATATTTGCGATAAATATAAAGTAGTAAAGTGAATAGCTCAGTGGTAACGCATTGAACTTTGGATTATAAAATCCTTGGTTCGATCCTCGTTCCCGATAAATTTTCGAAAATAAATTTCGAGAATATTCGTCACAAAATTATCTTTGTGGCACCTCCACCAATACCATCCTTGGTTGCTGTGATTTGACAGCTGATAACCATACTTCCCGCGCAAAATATATCATAATATCAAGATCTGCATTAAGCAGAATGTCACACCTAGAAATGGATAAATGGTTTGATGGTATATATAAATTTGTAAATGATTCTTGACTGCCACTTGGAATTGCAAAGGGAAATCTTTATGAACAAATACATAATTATAATGTAACAAGGCTGGTGTACCTATTATTTTTCCTTTCCAAGTAAGAAAGTGTGTTTTCATATTTTGTACTAGTAACCACCCCTACTAGATTCTAGTAGCTACCTCTGCTGAAAAGACTTCCAACTCAGCTAAGTGAATTCACTGGAATATGAAGTAACTAGAAATTCTTACTAAACAAAAAATGACTAAAGTGTTTTGCCAGAATCTGACGCATATAATTCCTGATATCATAGAACTTCGAAATATACATCAAAGCTATTACTCATCGAACAACAATCAATCAACTTGTAGTTTAGTGTGTGTTAGGGTCAAAAATCGCTGTAAAATTCTCACAAAAGATATTGTCAGTTGCAAATCAGGCAAATTCCTCTGCGTCTTCCTTTTTCCATCACGTGTTGAAGGTAAGATTTAAGATCAGTAGATGTCACGTGTTTCCGGTTGGTTGGTGTGTTTGTCTGTACGGTGACGTAGTGTCGGTATTCATTACTTGAGGGACGCAGATCTCAGCAGGCGTAGGCAGCAGGACAAGTGATGCGGAAAAGGTCCTGGCATTATTCAGACCTGCGTGGCTTCACCAACCAACGAGGTTTTAGATGAGCCTGCGGTTCTCAAACAATGCCCGAAGGTAACCCATACAAACATACACAAACACTCAATAAATAAATAAATAAATATATCATCACGCCTTTAACCCATTATGGACGTGGCACTCTGCTTACGCAGAACTCTGTAAGAGATATATTATTGCTGCCAAGCCATAGCTATCTAAGATTTTAGTGCAGGAGTAAATTAAAAATGGCAACTAACAAGCTAAAGACGGTAACACAGATAATATATAAGTCCTTTAGATCCTTTTTTTAAAGTGGATCAATCTTCGTTTCATTTCTTTTAAATTCTTGTAGTTAGGTTTCTCTACATCTTTCTTTCGTTTGTATTACTTTACCAGTTATTAATTCCTGCTGCTTTCAAATCTTCTTCTATTTGCTTTAGCTATGTTGATCTGGGTTTGCCTCATCTTCTTCCTTCTGGTTTCTATTCTACTACTGATTTAATTGCATCCTTTTCTTCTGCTCTCCATATAAGCCCAAGCCATCGGATTCTCTGTCGTCTGATCTTTTCCACTATGGCTTCTCCTTTCAACTCTAGTCCTATTTCATAGTTCATTCTTATTCTGTATTTGTTTTCTAATATTATTCTTATTATTCTTCATTCCATTATTCTTAAGTCTTCTTCATCTGTTATTGTTATTTTCATTGTTTCAGTAGCGTATTATCATTCGATACATTACGAATTCAAAATCCTAATTAAACGAAGTAGCTGACAATGAATCTCTTTGCAATTAATTTTTCTTTTTAAATAGTATACATTATATTACAATTACGCTAAGTCTTACAGAATGAGGTAGTACGAACCCAGAAACACAATCAACCAATAATCAATTTCCTCCAAACATTACCACTTTTGCATCGTCCACATTCATATATGCTCGTCTATTCGTCACACTCATAATCAATCGTTCCCAGATCTTTTCCGTATGCTGCTTCATTAATAACAAATAACAACTCACAAAGATATTAGTGGTGGAGGAACCATGACAGTGGTAACTTGCCATGTTGTCATTTACCCTGCCTCCTGGTGCTCCTAAAATATTGTTTGCATATTGATGTATAGCGCCTGTGCACTAAACAGTTGTGGGTCTTCTGTCCTGGTACATAGTTCCAGATTCTGTCACGTGGCTCCTCTGAAGTTCATCTGCGAGAACGGCAGTTGGAAGAATAAGCACGGAATAGCCATAAATATCAAGGCATTCAACCATAGTCTTAACGCATCCGACCCTTTTCCTAACGCTTTAAAGATTTTCCGTCATTTCTCACTCAATCATCATTTTAACCCTTCCATTACATTCCACATTATTCCACTCAAGTTTTCCTAATTAATAAAATATAAAGTTATAAACTCTGATATATTATTCCGAACAATAATCTTCTAGTCCCGCTTCAATTTCCATAACCATTGAACAAGTATTGCATTCGCTCTAAATCCAGTGGTAATATCGCGTAATGCACATTCAGTGGTGCCAACCTGAAGGTGATGTAACCAGCGAAACGGTCCCCAATGCTCCGTCGCGTCATATCGTATCAGCATCAGCGTAGAGTGTTAGAGTTTTGCTGCAAAAAGACAGAGCACCGAAATTTCCTCCGAGGAGATGTCGTTCTCTAGATAAAGATTATGGTAAAGACTCGCTGTGAAAGAGGAAGTGAGCCTTGATGAAACAGTGGATCTGAAACGACGCAAGAACAGTAAGATCAAAACCAAAAAGCATTCCCTCTGACCTTAAGAAAAACAAAGTCTCTACAATATCGGCGTCTTAAGCTGTGAAACGGGAAACACACTGCAAGATTGAAATACGTCTGTTGTGATGTTATAATGCAGAGGCGCTAGGCGTATTTAGCCGGGACTTAATTAAGATTCTCTGTAAGTTCTAGTTGCAGTGCAACAGCACTGAAGTTGAACAGTGAATACAGCTTGGTATAAAAGGTTTTATTTATTTGGTTGAATGGCGTGATGAGAGAATGACGTCTGCAATGAATCTTCTTAGCAGAAAGTTGCAGTTTGTTGGGATTTAATTAATTTGTTTAAGTAAATTGAAGCTTCTTGAAATTCTACACATTTTAACTAACTGCTCTTTCAATAGAAAACTGTATATACACTTTATTTTTAGCTTCTTTCATTGACGATTGTTTCTGGTTCTTGCAAACATTCCTAACCTGTCATATTACTTTTACTTCATCCACATTCATAGTACGATTCACACTGAAATATAATAATACTGGAACGCTCACTGACGTTGAAAATGCGAGCCGAGAGAGACAGCTAGGCTATTTTTATTTGTTCCTGATTCAGATTTTAGTGTCTAGAAAATTTATGTGATCATATAAATGAATGGTGCTTGGGATATTTGTTTTTTAAAGTGTTCTGAATTCAGTGGTAACAACCGTAGTCCTGTAACAATTATAGTTTCCAAGATATTAAGGATCAAATTTCAGTCAAGTAAGAACATTTGTTCCCGGTTCAGATTTTAGTGTCTGGCCAATTTATCTGACCAGATTATTGTATGTAGCAACCGCTGAACAAACACATAGCAACCGTTCTACAATTAAGTATTACAAAAAGAAGAGTAGCCGAGTAGAAGAGTAGGCTCGTTTTTCAATTTCGTAAAAGACTACAAATACGCGTTCCAGCATTACTATATTTCAGTGGCGATTCATACATGCTCGTCTATTCATTACAATCGGAACCATACACTCATGAAACAAAAAATCAATCATACCTAACCACTTATTCCTTGAATGCCTACTTAATCGTTCGCCCTTAATCTCTCCCGCATGTATTAGTTTCACCAACCTTTCGAGATGGACAAACCACCTCCCATTTTTTAACACCATTCATCTCAATTTCACACTGACCGTACTCCACTGTATTCCGAATACAATCACGTCTCTCAACAGTTAAATGTTGTTCATACTTCTTCAACTACACCCAACATTAAAAACCATTCATCAATGTAGGCTCTAAGACAAAATTATATACACTTAATCGAGCATCTCTAGATACATTCACATTCGAGAAAATGTTCTACTTAGTTCCCAAAATGCGTATTAGTTTCTATTAACTTTTGACATCTTCCATATTACTTGTGAACTTTGCCCCAGTGACAATCCCTCCTAATAAACAGATATCTAATATCAGGGAAGGAATTTGACCGTTGCTAGGTTAGTAACCCTGTCATTTAGTTGGCTTAACTCGGCTTGCAAGAACTAGATGCCTATCTAGATAGTCTCCTTGACATCATCAGGGTTGGGTAACACTTTCAGCTGTTTCCCACCCCTGGGAAACTTCTCACCCTTTAAGGGATTCCGTTTGTTTTGCTGGAAACTATTCGAAAACTTCTAAATATGGAGATGTTATGGATTTAAATATGATTTAAAATTCCGAGAGTGTATTCTTGGGTCTGGCGGAAAATTAAGCTCACATCTGCAAAATTATTCAAGAAGAATGAATTGGAATTGTCTATTTAAAAATAAATAGATTTAAGTCCGCCCACAATCGTACGCGAGCGGCAAAGCAATTATATTCTTTAAAGCTTTTGTTTACTTATTTTTTAAATAACAAAACGCTGTCAGCCTGCATTAAAGAATAGCAGAACTCCATCGATAAAATTCTTGCTTCTTACTCACTTGTAAACACCATTTACCCAAGCCCACTATTGCCTTTGAAAATGAATCTTTACAAGTTACTAATTGCCAGCTGCATTGTAAAAATTTTACATTTTGCAAACAAGGTAAGCATTGAAAAATCATTTAAAATAATTTTTCACAGTACAATTTTGTGTGACTGACAGAACTTAGTTATAATTTTAATTTGATTTACAAATGAGTAACATGTAAAATGGTGTACAATACACGCAAAGTAACTTTTTTTACTGCTTCAAGGAGGTGACAGGCTCGCCTAATCGGCTCGTCGGTAATTTCCTCCATTTGCAGTAAAAACTGTTTTACCTTGCTTGTAATGTAAATAACTAAATATAAGCTTAAAACAAAAGGACTGTTTTGATGATATGAACGATATCGACCTGAAGTCTGGTACCACTGAAATATAGTAATACTGGAACGCTAACTTATAAGCTTCTATGACGAGCCTGAGGGAGATAAATGCCTTAAGGCCATCTTTCTTTGTTTAACATGTTGAACAATCCTGTCCAAAAGTAACTCACTCATTTATGTACCTCGCTTCGCTGCGTTTGCTCAGCCCCTAAACTGTCTCATTCATAAAACACTATTATGTACTTGTTACATACAGTGTATTATATTCGACTACATTTAAGATTGTATTTTTTTTAGCTTAGAAAGACACATATTTTACACAAAACGTTGACATTAAAAAATTTGATATTTTCGAAATGTTCTATTTTCTATTGCTTGGTTACCAAGTTGTTTATTGTATTTACTTTATGGGACGAGTCCATAAAGAACCACTTTATAACCGCCAAACAATATCATAAACAAATAATTATAATACAGTCGAATAGAAAATATACAGTATATTGGTTATAGAAGTCTAATGTATTATTTAATTTTTATTTCAAAACCATTTAATGTAAATTTCTTCATATGTTCTTTTCAACTTCTAACAACAAAGACAGGTTGCCCAACGACTGGCTGTGTCTCTCGGCTCACATTTTCAACATCAGTTGGTTTTCCAGTATTATTATATTTCAGTGTCAAAAGATCTGAATTATTTTTCAACGAATAAAACTAAAGCAACATTAATGAAAGTTTAATAACAAGCGTTTATAATTGTGGATAGTTGCCCTTGTAATCCCCGCGCGAACTTTTAGCGTCGGTGACATTGATTGGGGTCCGCCGCGACGCTGCGAAACTCCACTCTACGGGCGTCGCGGCCCGTCGCCTCTGGCTGCTATCGCACGATATCGGCGACGTCGAGGGCGAATGCAAATCGAATTCAATTTAGTCCGAGTGTAGAGATCCCATACTGGGTGTTCTGCCAGTCTGCGAAGTAATTGAACTTTAATTTGTGGATATAGAAACATAATTTGCAAGTAGATTGTTTGATGGTGTACTGTAATGTGCTTCTGTATTATGTGGTCTAGCGCTAGACTTGTAAATTAAAATTTAATCTTCCCCGATATCACATTATTTAGTTTATTAAATTACTGCATAGTTTTAATATGATCGTCTAGTGTTAAGACTTCTAATTTCATTTATGCTTCTATTCACAAAATTATAGTTTATTCATATTCTATGGGCATAATCTTTCAATTTCGAAATTCAGAACGACTTTCAACATTAATAACAACGTGTTTGTAGGATCTATAGACTAAGAATGTAACAACGTGATTAGTTAAAATACGATTGATTGTTTTTGTCAAAAGTATTGCTCAGAGTTGACTTGAGAGAGGGTTTATTAGAGTTCAATTTATTACATTTTTTGCCACACATATTAGTGTTAATTTGATAATCTTTGGGTTGGCTCTTGAAGAAATTCTCACCTTCGTAACTGAGCGCATTTGGCCAATCCAAAAGATAGTGGTGGTTTTCTATCGGTGCGCTATAAGATGTAACGAAATCAAAATGAATTCTTTTGTAATTGCAACTAAATTTTAAGAGCATATTCATAGTTGTTGTTACTTGTACTTGTTACTATATATAGTGGCTTAACACCCCAATGGGATGAAGTTCTCTAGATCCTTTTGTTGGCGTGGACCAATCTCTGTTTCTTTTTAAATTTTTGTAATTGGTTTCTCCACAACTTCCTATCTTTTGTTTTACTTTATCAGTTTTAAGTCCTGCTGCTATTAAATCTTATTCTATTTCTTTTAGCCATGTTGATCTAGGTCTGCCTCATCTTCTTCTTCCTCCTGGTCTCCTTTCTACTACTGATTTAATTGCATCCTTTCTTCTGCTGTCCATATAGTATAATCAAGCTATCTGATTCTCTATTGCTTGATCCTTTTCTCTATGTTTTCTCCTTCCAACTCCGTTTCTTTTCCTTCAAATCCTTGTAGTTAGGTTTCTCCATATCTTCTTTTCTGTTGTTTTACTTTGTCAGTTTTTAAATTCCTGCTGCTTTTAAAACTTCTACTTCCTTTAGTCATGTTGATCTGGGTCTGCCTCGTCTTCTTCTACTATTGATTTAATTGCATCCTTTTCTTCTGCTCTCGTTATATATCCATCCCATGTGATACTCTGTTGCTGTTGCTTTTGCTCCATGACTTCTTCTTCCAACTCTGGTTCTATTTAATTGTTCATTGTTATTCTGTATTTATTTTTGGATATCTTTATTGGTCCTAATATTGTTCTTATTATATTTCAATCCATTATTCTTAAAACTTTTTCATCTTTATTTGTCATAGTTATAGTCTCAGCAGTGTACATTGTTATTGGACTCATTATTGTAAATTCTTATGTGTTTCTTTAGTTAAAATTTTGCGTGAAAAGCCCTGTTTGATTCCATTATCTTCTGTTTCTTCTTTGCTTGAAAGCACAATGCTTAAATAATTAATTTTTTTCACTTAACTTGAAAATGTTTAGCTTATTAATGTTTTATTAAATAATTCGTATCAATGAACACTTACTTCCCTATGTTGTCTAACCTTTAACCACCAAAAAACAAAATTGTATCATCCATTGGACCATTAAGTTTGTCCATCGCCTTTTCGGATCATCATCATAGGATTGATCTGTTTGTTGAATGTTTTTATATATTATTAAGTCAAAAAATATGAAACATGAAAATGTATGTATAATGTATTGTATATCTGTAATAATTAGTGCTTTCTAAAGAAGAAAACATGTAGCAATACTATTTGCATTTGCAGTATTGCTGGGTGTGATGGAGGCTTAAGATATCTGCGTAAAATATCTAAAAGAGAATGTTTTAAAGCTCGAGAGACCGTAATCCCAATCCAACTTTAATTGTAATTCAAAGAGTTTTTCAATTTTTCCTGAAACACCGCAAATAAATTAATGTTACCGCAGCTGCGAAGCGAAGCCGGTAAACCCGACGCAAAAAACTGCGCCTAATTTCAGACACGTCCGTAAAAATTCGCAAAGTTCCCTCTGGATGTGGATGTGGAACAAAAGACAGTTGGGGGTGGTTCGTTTGTTTTCGATCGCTTTATGTTTTTTCTTTTGCTCGAGTTTGCCCTGAACCGAACTTTGCCGAATTGAATCCGTGCGAAATCGAATAGAGAAGTTTTATTTTATTTTGTAAACTGATATGTCTTTAATCATCTACCCTAAGGGGGATTCAATCCCATGATGCATGCTTGGGAACCTTCCAAATATGGTAATAATGCCTGTTGTAAATAATATTCTCCGATACAAAAATCTTGACATTATGGTCTATAAAAGATAATTCAGAGTCGTAATTCAAACTAATGAATCCTATGATCGTAGTTTATATCTAGCCGTTGACGTAAATGTAGAATAGTTGGAAGATATCGCGGTAGGGGGTGCTGGAGCAGTGACCTTGCTGACCCGTAACCATACACGCCAAGCTATTAATAATTGGAAATTGATTCCTATTCGAAGAAAGGAGCAAACTGCTTTCTTACCTTTATTGATTTCTATTTCATTACTCGCTGTCTGCTGAGCACATCGAATTCTCCACACCTGCAATTCAAACACATTTCATTATTACATTTACTTTAACTCCACATTTAGCCTCAACTAATATGACATTTAATACTAGAACAGTTTTTATAAACTCATAAAAGTTCAGCGATCATTTTGGTATGGCTATGCTATGGAACTAAATAGTTGCCCGTGCAATTTTCACAATGTAGTTTCGTTCCAGACAAATTTCAATATTTAAATTATATACTGGGAGAAAGAGTAAAGTTCAGCGGTCATTCTAGTATACAATACATGTATTGTAATTTATTATAATTCTAAATAGGAGTAAGTGAACTTTTAACGTTTAGTAAACCGATCGGGGGTTATGCTACAGAACTGAAAAGTTACCGTTGCAATTTTCGCAATGTATTTTCGTTCCAGATACATTTCAATATATAAATTATATACTGGGAGAAAAAGTAAAATTCAGCGGTCATTCTGGTATACAGTACATGTATTGTAAATAATTATAATTCTAAATACGAGTAAGTGAACTTTTGACGTTTAGAAAACCGACCGGGGTTTATGCTACAGAACTGAAAAGTAATTGTTGCAATTTTTTCTATCCAGCTAAATTTCAATATATAAATTATATACTGGGAGAAAGAGTAAAGTTCAGCGGTCATTCTGGTATACAATACATATATTGTAATTTATTATAATTCTAAATAAGAGTAAGTGAACTTTTGACGTTTATAAAACAGGTCGGAAGTTATGCTACAAAACTAAAAAGGTATCGTTGTAATTTTCGCAATGTATTTTCGTTCCAGACAAATTTCAATATATAAATTATATACTGAGAGAAAGAGAAAAGTGTAACGTTCATTCTGGTATACAATACATGTATTGTAAGTAATTATAATTCTAAATGGGAGTAAGTGAACTTTTGACGTTTAGAAAACCGATCGGGGGTTATGCTACAGAAGTAAAAAGTTACCGTTGCAAATTTCGCAATGTACTTTCGTTCCAAACAAATTTTAATATATAAATTATATACTGGGGGAAAGAGGAATGTTCAGCGGTCATTTTAGTATAAAATACATATATTAGCAATGATTCAAAATCTAAATGAAGCTGTGAAATACGTTGTGAAGTTATTAGGGCAAAGACGAGTCGTAGGCTATTTATCCGAATTTAAGTTATGAGGTCTCAATCTTCACAATTAAGTTTTAGGGCGAAAAATTCAAGGCAACAACTGTAGGCAGCCAAAATGAGCAAAGTGTAAATTTACTTTCCCAGTGGAGCCAACTTTTGCATATAAACACCGCCCTAAATATCCCTAACACAGAATCACTCATTACTAGGGGTCGCACGGCTCGCACGCCCTCCCCAGAGAGTGGAGAAAATTGTGCTTCGTGACGTCACAACTTACATTCAGCATTCAACTGTTCTTGCGTGTACGCGATAAGCTAAACTTTACTCGTTGTGTTTTATTTTTCCTCGCTTTTGTTTTTCTCCATGGGTGATGCGATGAAACGTTGACGCTCACTCTATTGTTACAGATATTCCAACTTAACTTATGACATACTGAGATTACTCAAACAAAATTAATTGGAACTAGAATAAGAGGGCGGAATACGACGGTGTATGATGAGTGTAAGATTGAGCAGAATGTTGTTGAAAAGATTGGTGAGATGAGGGTTAATTATAAGTGGTCTGCCAGGATGCAGAATATAGTTGTCATTTGTAATTATCATATTATTTGATAAATTACAGCATTTATGAAACTGTAATGCAGTATGTGATTAAATTTTAGTTTATTGTACTACAATCATATAATATTAATTGATAAATAAATTTTGTCCTTTCATGACATTTCGTTAAATATGATATGTAGAGAACATGACATAATCATTGTAATTATATTGAATGTTGAATCAATACTTGTTTATCTGCTAAATTCGCTATGATCTGAATGACATATTGAAATTTTATGTGTATATATCTAAATCCGTTGTAAAGGTCTTACAAAGTCTCCCATTCTTTCCTACATAGTCTGTACTTTCTGTCTTCATCTTTTCTCAAATACACGTTCGATTTCTGTTGTCTTTTTTGTCAATCTTGTCATAGTATATATAGTAGTTATTTCACAAAGCTGATGATTTTGCAGGACGTTTGAATAATAAATATAAGTCAAACATAAACCCTATCCCAAAAATCCCGCGTCTTCATGAAAAAAATTAGTGAAAGTTCCTTTGAATAGTTCGAATGCCTTTAAGGCACCCTTATCCAAATCGTAGCAATCAGCTAAAAATCTCGCATTCCCAATCCATCTGCTGGTTGACTCCCCACCATGTCGCACGTCAGAGGCGTCCGTTAGATGGGCGCAGCATATAAACGCCCGATAAACCCGACGGCGTGGTCTCCTGGGAGCAGGTCCCGGACTCGCCCGGAGCCACGACTCCGGGGACGTGTATTGTACCGCACGCCACGCAGGTAGTTTATCTTCGTGGTGTTGCAGCCAAGACTACAAATGCCTAATAAGCGTGAGGGGGAGAGGGGAGGAGAAACTGACGGAGCGGATTTTCGCTGTGCGACACACTCAAAGAAATAGTTAATCAATAGGGAATAGGGAATGTTTTGAAATTAAAAGTTTTGTAAGAATCTATCGTAATTTTACAATGAGTTCTGAAAGTTTTTAGCAAATCCATGGTGAGAACACTTAAATATAGTAATACTGAAATGCTAACTTGCTAAATTTTGTTTGTTCTGTAGCATAGCTTTCAAGCAGTTTTCCTAAACATTAAAAATTTAAAATCTATCCTTAATTTTTACTTCCCGCCACATCCTGTAAGGGAGGTATGGGAATCATGCTAAAAATTCTTTAGTGAGTTTTCAGTGGATGAGCACGTTTTAGGGCTCGCAGAATACGATTTTAATAGTGTCGTGAAGATGTCTGTGTGTGTGTCTGTCTATCTATGGGTCTGTGTGGATCTCTGGAGTTACGGTTTCTCAAAAACTACAAATATATCCCCTTGAATCCCTATCAAGTTATTTTGAAATGTCTCAGTAAATTAAAGTTTAATAACAATTTTTGTTATTAGAATAATGTTTCAAATATTATTATCTATAATTATTTACCATTTACGAATTACAACACATTAAAGAAAAATTATATTTTGACTTTTTAAATGTGCTAACCTGTACTTTTTAATAAAAAACAAAATAACGCTTGAAAAATGTCATTTCTTGATATGTGTCATAAATTAAAACTAAATTTTTTGAAGGGATGAGCGTTCTTGATAGTGGTGATCTATGGCGGGTGGTATTGTGGTGCCCACAGCAGATTTTTTTATGTTGGGTACCTTGATAAATGTATCAACGTCAAGTAAATTAAATCAATAGTATTTGTTTTTAATAAGTGCACATCATTTGAAATTATTTTATGATTTATTTAAATAGCCATCAAAAATTTGATTGTCATTTGGATAACTTAGAGTGGAAGCAAGTTTAAATTTCTTTATAATGCCGGGCATGAATCTCCCTCATTGATAGGTTGTAGTAATGTGTTTGAAGTAACATGTTGCGTATAATTGGATGAGTGAAGATGAAAGTCGTTTACTGGAATGTCATATCACATTGGCCGTTCACGAAGACATAGAGAGGCGCGAACCTCATAGTGAAAATTGTAACAGTCGAGTGCGTGTGTGAACGAGAGTGAAATGCGCTCGGCTGACACTCCGGACTCCGGTTCCGGTTCCGGATGTGTCCCGGAGGTTTTCCGGTCAGCGCGTGACCGCAATACCTCAACCAAAAATCGACGCCAATCAGCAAACTCTGCCGATCCTTTTCTTATTCCTTCTTTCAGGCTTCTTCTGGATCTGATATCGGAGATGTGCATTCACATGCCAGCGGACAAATTTGTCTTCGGAGATTTTATGCTTCGTTTATTCAACTGCTTTCCCACCGAAACATAAATAATCATGTGACCTTCTGTCGTATGTATTCTGATAAATTAAATGGACCGGTTATTTGAATTGACCAGTGAAATATATGCCATTCGGAAACGAAACAATAAATGTATAAACTAACAGCTGTTGCAGTTAATTTATTAATTAAGCCAATGTTTGGTTTATAGATTTATAACTTGTTAGGATACAAATTAATCTAAGAAACTGATTTAATAATTATTTTTACGCACATTTCTAACCGTTTCTTTTGGTTTTGTTTCAGATGGTATCAATTTATTGTTGATGAACACACCAAAAGAAAACTAAGGAAGATTCATGGAACATTTCGATCTTAATGAAGACTGCATTTACAGATACAGCATTTGAGGTAAATATTATCGATTTATTTAACGTAGAAAAAAAAAATTATATAAAGAAAAATTTATTCTGGATTTGTTTTGAACCTATACGAAAAATATTTATTCAGAAGAGAGACGTCATCAAAGTTTGTAACTAGATAATAACGTCATGGAAATACTACGTTTATATGGTCTACTAATTTAATATAATGTATTTTGTATAACAATTGAAAATCATTGTCGTCCACATTCATAGTGCGATTCATATATGCTCGTCTATTCCTCACACTCAAAATCATTCGTTCACGAAACAAACTATCAATCATACCTAACCATTTATTCCTAGAACACCCCACACAATCGTTCGCCCTCAATCTCACCTGGATATATTAATTTCATCAACCTTTCTTTCGATATTCGCTCAACTGGCTCACTCCCACTTTCTTAACAACATTTTTCCCAATCTCACACGCAAAATACAACAATGTATTCCAGACACAATCACTCTCTTCTAATATATCTTAATTCCACAGCAGTTATATGTCGTTCATACTTCTTCATCCACACCCAATATTCAGAACCATACATAAATGTAGACACGAACACACCATTATTAACACTCAATTGAGCATCTCTAAATACATTCTACCCAGAGCACCATAAACCTTGCCACCCTGCAGATACCCGCCTTTCAATCTCCCAGTCAATATGTCCATACTACCTAAATATACAAAATCATTATCTTGTTCCAGTCTGACAACATTCACTGAAACTTTACAATCAGTCACCAAATCATACTTCTCAAACACCAACACCTTACATTTATCGACATTCAATTACAGATTTAAACCTTTTCCTATTTTACTGATGTTCACACTCATTCATCTCAATTGATCTTCAATTTCACTTATTACAATCAGTCGTATACGATACATAAATTAATGGAATGTTGTATTTTTCATGAAAACTTTTGATTAGTGATTCGTTAAAGATTATGGTCATAGTCAACTGCGAGAAATACTGATTCAAAAGCAGAATACATCCGAAGCGCAATCTGGAGTGAGCAAAGCTCGATTTGCGTAAAACTTTATGCATGATGAAATGATAAGAATTAGACTCTCCAAGCAGCAGTTTCGCATCAACTAAGCCATTTGCAGAAATTCAGTAATTTCTTCTCCCATATCCGAGTTTATCTGCGAGTGTGGGGCATTTATAATCCGCGGCAAATTCTCGCATAATACCGCGAGGTGTTACACGGAACTTCCTTAATCCGGCGCGCATTATCGCGCCCGGAACTGGGTCACGCGCAGACGAACGTCTCGGCGCGGGCGCGGGCGCACCCGGAAGATTTGCATACGCAACCAAATGGATGAATTTTTATTAATCGGACAGACAACTTTACCGCTAAATAACGAAAGAAACGGCGGAGAGATTGAATTAGTAGACACTCGATTTTGATCTTGGGTTGCTGAACAATGAATAAAATAAAACGTTTTTGTTCTTAGAAAACTTTGACAATTTATTTCAAAATAAACTACGCTAGATTTAGTTTCTTGCAACACTAATGTAAAATCCGTCAAGTTGTACGATCCTTAATACTATTTTGAAATGAAGTTTGGTCTTAGGAACTTAGGTAAAATACTTTTTTGTTATATAAACTTTGGTCGTTTCAGCAACTATGTAGCCATCATCATCATGTATTTATTAAAGTAAAATTTCTATATATAAAATAAGAACAACAAGATAATAGTATACTTACGTGTTTTTAAAAAAAATATTTGATCTAAGTATGCTATCATTGAAATTGAGATTTAATAAATAGATACTGATGATGACTACATAGTAATCGAAACGTCCATTGTTTGACAAGAAATCTATGACGAGAGGTATTGTAGGACCCACAACAGTTTATTTACAAAGGTTTTTACAATGTAATGGATAATTTAAAAATATATAAATATATTAAAATTTATCTAAAGTTTAAATGGGACTAACTTGGTTCAAATTACATATTTAAAATAGATATTTTTGAACAACTTAAATTTAAACCTATAAAAGGATAATCGAGAAAAAATTTAGGATATATATATATACCAATTTTTTTTTTCATTCCTGTTGAAATCTTTGTTGTGCCATATCTCCAAAACTATAAAAGATACTTAAATTTCGCGAACAACGTTATACACGCCTTGACTTATAGTAACTTTAAAAATATAAAAGAATTCAAAATGTTTTGTAGTGCAGCGCTGAAAAATAATAGAAAAACTCCTGCTGAAAATTTTTGATTAGCCACATCTCCTAAACTATACCAAATATTTTAATCTTGTTGACAGGTTTAGATTCAGGATTAAATGCTTAATGTTTCAGTAGAGTATCGTTAAATTTTAATGAGTATTAATTTTTTCATCCCGCCACATCCTATAAGGGAGGTACAGGAATCATGCTAAAAATTCTGTTTTCAGCGGATGAGCATGTTTTACTCCCCCTAGAATACGTTTTTAAGATGTTTGTATGTGTGGATCTCTGGAGTTACGGTTTCTCAAAAACTACTAAACTGAAATTTTTTATATTTTGCATATGTCAATTGAATCACCTTGGGAAAAGCTGATTAGTTTTTGGTGATAATCCAATAACCGGAAGCGATAGTTTTTTTCTCTTACTGTCAACATTTACGAATTACAACACGTTAAAGAAAAAATATATTTTTTGATATTTTCGTTTTTGAAGAGATGAAGCTTTCTTGATAGTGGTGGTCCGTGTTCCTGCATTGTTTGATAAGAAATCTATGGCGAGAGGTATTGTTGTGCCCACAACAGAATTTTTGTTTGTGTATAAGGATTCATGCCTATATATTTAATAAACTACGCACATCTGTTATAAACATCCAAACAACCTGGATTAGATATCAATAAAAAATCTATTTTCAAATTCAAGGCGAAAGCATTTCTCATACTGTATAAATAGCAACTTTCCAGCATAAAATATCCCAAGGTTTGTACACACGTAATCAGGAGTGAGAAGATTCTGCCTCCACGGTGCACATTACAGTGTGCGCGCAGGCGTGTGTTCTCTCATTCAGCCATTGACGCGTCTTAAACTCGAGTTTATAGATTTACACGGTGTTTACTTTGACGTCAGTTTATGGGGAAAACGTAGGAAGGAAACTTTGCCTCAGGGCTGTACAAAACTCATTAGGTCGTTTCTTTACATCTACATTATTATTTAAACATACAATATTAATTATTATAAATCATCATAACATTTATCCATTTAAATATCGTTTAAATAAATTAAAAGCAGCAACAAAATAAATGCTAATTTTTGTTTGTAAGTGTTTCATTGGTTACCTCAAAATGTCTGGTAAAATTCTCGCAGATGTTTTAGAATCTATCAAACAAATTCTATTCAGATCTACTGCATTTCAATCTCTTTTATAGTTCGTGGAAGAATAGATTTTCCGGAACACGACTATTCACTTTAACCAACTATTCTTTAAATGCAGATAGACATACCATATATTTCTTTCCTGTTCATTCAAAGTGTCTCTGCATCTTTACGATACAAATTTTAAAGGACACATATATATTCTTTGTCACAATTGAGGACGAGCTAGATAAATATAAGGAAGGAAAACAGCTTATATACAATGGCCTCAAAATGATATAAATTTTTAAGGTAGTGCAAAGAAAGAATGGTTCCTAATTAAATAAGGTATGGGGAATCTATGCTTTAAATCAGATTTAAATTATCTTTATTGGTTTCAGAGATACAGCTTCCAAAAGATCGGTGATTTTTGAATTTTTTTCAATTTTTTTCTGCTAAGTTTGACTGCTTCTAAAACTTGTATTTTATAAGCTATTGTAGTAAAAATTTACACTGTAGTCAAATGAAGTATGCTCAATTTACTCGTTTGATCAGATTTTAAATATCTAGTTTAAATTTTGAGTTATTGGGGTTTATATATTTTCCGGTCACTTTTACCCTCAACTTCTGATTCATAAAATCGCCCATATCTCAAAAACTAAGGCTCGGATAACGCTAAAACAGAATTTTTTGGAAGTTTCAGGTCAAAAATAGGGGCATAGGCCTTATAAATCAAAATTCTAAGACATGAAAATTTTTTGCCATTTTCAGACTTTTTGCTTTAGCGTCTCAAATCATGAAGCGATTTTAACGAAACTTTGCATACTTATGTAACTTTTTGCGTAGAATCCAATGGTGTAGGTTGCAGTTTTGTAACTTTTGTAATTTTTGAGTTACAGCCAAAAAATTGCGAAATTTTGACAATTTTTAGAAGTTGATATCTCGAGAACTAAAAGAGATAGAAACCTGTACTCTTCAAATTTGTAATCAGCATGGTTGAAATTATATTATAGGAAAGAATTAGTATATTTTGAGGAAAAATTTTTTTTGGGTATTGTGGATGTGCTCAATTTTTATTTTCGGTTTCCGAAATATTTTTTTAGAGATCTGTGCAGCATCAAGTATGTAGTTTTATATGTAGAAGACCTCGAGGAACTCAAATTTTACAACAGAATTTATTTATCTGTTCTGGTTGTAAAGATACAGTCATTTGAATCTGGTGATTTTTAAAAATCAAGAATTGTTGTACCATTTCTTGTTCAAACCTTCATAAAATAATTTTGGGCCAACAAATTGCACTTAAAATTTCGAAATTTATATAATAATCTATGAGGAATCTAATGATTATAAGAAAATTAAATTATCTCTTTTAGTTTTTGCGCTACCGCCCCTCAAAGTTGATAAAATATTGGGGGTGAAAATTTTTCATCATACTTTCAGTTTTCGAAGTAGACAGTTCTTGAAGGTATACAGCATTATTTGATCGTCCTTAAACAGTTTCCGCCTCATATAAATATTCGTTAAATACACAACAAGGGATATAATTCCTCCCTTAGTGTCATTTCCACCACATAGCAAATATTCGCAGCAACTCACAGTGACGGTAACATAATTTATTTGCAGGGCAAACATCTGGCGTTCGGCGTTGTTTTGTACACCCCTGATGTATGTGAAGTGCGGCTCAAGCCCTAGGGACCACGCAACCAATTCCATTAGTCAAATCACGCCAGCCATCTCCATTTGTAGATATACACCAGATACAGCGATGCTTCTCTTGTACGCTGATGTTGGCGACACTGCTGGCACGATGGTGCGAAAGAGGTAATGTTTGTTGTAGTGGTGTGAGAATGGAATTGTATAGGTATAAAGAGGGCGTGGTTTGACGGGGATCTGCTTTAAGCAGAGTGCCACACTTTTTACTGTGAGTTAGAAAGAATAATGTCCGGTATTATAAAGAAATTTAAACTTATTTCCATACTAAATTTATATGACCATAATCCCGAATATAATACTATACTTTTTCTACTCCTGGAAATTCGGAAATCACTTTTAAAAAGATCGAAATTCGTTGAAAAACGTCAACATTTTACACAATGACAACTGACTACATTTCAACTGTCAGATGACCGTTGCTTGGTGATCCACATCACGTCTTTAAAATGACCGTGAATTATGGTTTTTTGGCGCTGTGATTGGTTGAAAAGAGTTAACTATGAATCATAATTCAATGTCATGAATTTTGGGTACTAAACTCATCGACAAAATTTAAATAATGGACCCATTTGGTGCAGTTCTTAATTCTGAAGATTTTATCTATTTACACTTTTGATCTAAAATTAATAGGAAAAACCTAGAGCGAAATTAAAGTATTAATATTAACATTGCATTTCCTATAGCTAAAAAAAACAGTAAACTTTCGATATAAAGTAATAAATACTGTAGACTTCTATTGAAATAATACAATAACGAAATGACTAATCTAATTTTCAAAGAACACATGTTTTCTGGTTATTTCCATGGCTCAATAATTTCGTAATCCAAAATAACGTCGCGTTTCTGGCTCCGGTGAATCACCGGAGCCAAACGCCGGCCTCATCTCCAGCCCGAGCTCCGGATGTTGGAAATAGACTAAGAAGAATTTCAATGTAAGCATGTGTGAATTCAATTCAGTATATTTTCTCCCTGACAATTCCAAAGTCGAAGTGGGCGATGAAAATTTATAGACCTTAAAATTTCTTCGCATCTCCTCGATCCTTTCACAGACTGGAATTACTAAAAATCCAACATTTAGTTTAGTATTGCCAGCCGTCGGCTGAAATATATGAAGGCACTAAATTTTACGGGGAATAAAAATGATATGGCTATGAAAATAAATGTGGAAATGCAGCCACTCATGTTTTCGTACGTCCTTGGGCTTAGCCGTTCGTTTAAGTGATATTAGACAACTTTCATTTCAGGTAGAAGTTTGTAAGTTTATGCTGAAATCACTTACGGAATCTTATAAATTTAATAATAAAGTTTATCGTAAATGAAAATGTAGCCTTTTAGATGCATTTCAATTCACTGCTAATGCATAATTATCTTTTTATGTACTCTACAAACTAACTAATTGAACATTACTACATACAAAATTACTTTCTACTGGTGCAAGAACAACACAAGATTCATCGAAAGCTATGGATACCGTACTGTTCCAGATAAAATGCAACATGGGTTGCCAATGTTAAATGAACTTGACATTTAATTTAGAGATTTTTACTAATGAAGAAATCATTCGAATAGTTACCTACTTTACACAATTTGTGCTATGTTAAATGGCGGTTTTCCATATTTAGGTTCTATTCCATATTTAGTTACTTTCCTCTATTACACTATTAATATAATTGTTAATAAAATATTTTACTTCATAATTTTTAATCACTCTGTAATTTATTTAAGCAAAGAACTTATTTTTTTACTTGAATAACATTAGAAAATAATATTAAGTACATTTATTTCCGTTAAAAATATAATATTTACAAATATAAGTACCACAAACGTTTAAGATAAATACAATTAATCATATGCAAAAATATTGAAACATAATTCAAATTTCAAATTATATATTGATTCATTCTTTTCACTAATCACTGATGGACTGATGAATTATTGCCTAGGAGGTTTTACAGCATTTCAATGAACCATACTTATGTCTTCTGTTTCTGCAGCAACTCTGTACTTCGAACCTACAAAAGTCTTCATATGTTGCATTAATAAATACTTAATTTAGTCAATACAAATTATTTCGCCGCACCCCTACTTCAGGTTTTGCTGAGAGTTTTCCTGGGGCCTAAGGGAGGAATTTCCGGGGGTGAGGTCAGCCTTCTTTCTCTAGTCAATGCAGGAGACTGATCCAGGCTTTACATTTCAAATATAAATGTTGTATAAACAAATAACTAAATTCTATATACTTAAACAAACATCCTCAACACAATAAAATAATATACCTACCAATAAATATATACACATCATCAACAAAATAAAACAAACTACCAACCAATAATGTATTTTAATTTATATTAATCCCTTTTTACCTAGACATAATTCAGATTGCAAATTAAAGAAATAAATTTTTAATAATAGTTTTGACAATTTGTTTTAAAAGTACCTAAATAATTTTTTATTTTGTTTTAAGAAATTTCTCAAGTTAATAAATTTATTATTTATAATCTCTACCTTTAATATATTCTTAATAAACATATATAGCAAACACAGACCCCCCTCCCCCCTTAAACCAAGTCTTCTCTGGTAGCGTTGTGTATATGAATTTTAAGTATATCTTTTAATTTAAATTTAAACCCTGCTACCCTTGCACTGTATGAAGTTCATGTTAATATATTTTAAATAAATGGTCGAAACGGAATCAATTTTTCATGGTTGCTACACTATATTATAGTACGTATAAGAAAGTAAAACTTAATGTGCACCCAAAGTTTGTAGGAGAATAAATTGCTTGCTTTTATAACAAAATAATAAAGTTTAGTCTAACGTAATATTGTTTCGCGTTGCGAACAGACACATCAAAATCTCATAGCACCCCCGATGGCACTTTAAAGCGTTACTCGGATTACTCCAATCAACTTTAAGCGTGACGGTCCTCAAACATAAAAAATAAGCTCGTTTATGCTGATGTATTTCAGGCATCGTTCGTATATATCGCATTATTTAATCTTATCTCTCAGCGGCAACTTGAAATCTCCTTTTCGATATTAAAACTTTTTATATAAAGCCGGCGTCCAAGCTTTAAATTAAAAGATCCCGCGACGCCAGCACCCTCTAGGGCGTGCTTTGAGAATGAGAACTACACTCGCATTGGTTATAGCCGCAGATAGTTTGTTTTAGTTTTTCTTGTTCTGCAGTTTTAATTTACGATAATGAAAAAGAGTGAGTACGTGCGGTGTAAAAGGAGCTTTAACTGGACTAAAGGCGCGGTGCAGTCGCGCTGCAGGTGTAGTAAAACTCCAAGGACGAGTTGCGCTTTTAGTTTAGCGTAGTTTAAACTTATTGGGTTTTATCGTTTTCTAACTCGGAGACCCTGACTTCATGTACACATTACCGCAATACTCCAAAGACCAGAATTCACTATAACAAACTACAATGTGCGCTGCGCTGTCATCGAATGTTTTTAACTTAACTTCTTCTTCTCTTAGTCTTATGCTAATACTGTATCAAATTCAGTGATCAACTGACTGATCAAATGCTGATTTTTATTACTCGTTTTGATCATTGTTGGTTTTACAAATGTATCAAATTTATTTAAGAGAAATCGCGAATGTTTGTAGCTTCGAACAAGTACGATAAAATGTAAATAATAATAATAATAGTGAAGGAAATAGTTCAACTTATTTTAAATAATAAATATAGTTTGGTAAATTGCAGAATTAAATTCAATCATTCAGAAGTAAACTTGGAGTATACTCTCATATAAATAACTTCTTGTTTCAAGAAAATTTTCAGTTTTCGTTTTGTATGTATTCGTTGAAGAAAAATTTATTTCTTACTAAATGATTAGGTTCAATTCAAAAAATTATTAATTTCGAGTATAAATGTTATGCATCTTCTTTTTTCTGCTTTGAAAGAAAATGATTATATTTTAAATTTTGTTTCTAAAAATAATGAAAAAGAAGTCGTTTTAATTCTAAACAAAACTTTTTCTTTAAAACTATATCATTTTGAATTAAAACTACTCCTATTACTTCGTCCCCATAATGAGTCTCTGTTGAATGTACCTTCAAAACTAAATTAATTTTCATACAAGAATATTTATTAAACCTACAAAAGTTTTCAATGAAAACTAAAACGGATTGGCACTATTCAAATAAATTATCTCTTCATTTAAGAGGAATCTGTTTGTTCCAAGAAAACATTTTTATCAGTGTATAAAATGCAAATGCCATTTTTTTTCTGCCATTTTAAATATTAAAATATAAAATATGACAGAACCACGCAATACAACTGTCACTCGTCACCTATTATTGTACACCGTAAAAAAATAATTATGTTATTGTACGCCGTACAATAATTATATTGAAGTGTTTGTATTAGTAAGAAATTCTTCAGATAAAAGAAAGTGAGCCAAGAATAATGATTCCTGCAAACAAGACGATGGTAAAAGGACATGAGAACTATAAAAATACCCCTAGTGACATCTAAAGGGCATATTGTAACTATTCATAAATCATAATTAAATAATTTATACCATCCTAGTCAGAATGGTGAAAGGGATGGTCATGCTTTAGTAAAAACAGAGCACTAAATTACCGGTGACAGATGAGCGGTAACCATAGCAACGGTTTCCACAACCGATCATCTGAAAATCCGACACGCTGCCATAGAAATGATTCACAAACAAAGAGATAAATCGTCAAATTCAAAACAGAACAGTCATAACTGATAATCCATCCTGAAATATATCACCTTCAACTGTTCGTTGTTGCCACATACCCCCACCCGGGCAGTGACGTCACGTCGAGCTACATGCGCCAGCGAATCTGGTTAAATATTGTCCTGGATGTACATAAATATTATTTGCTCGATGTTTGTGTAAATGCGTATTTTCGTGTGAAAATGACAGATGTCTGTCAGACTGAAACGAATAAGGGATATTGCGATTTTTATAGATGTGCGCTTAAAATATATGACACGGTTGTATAACACATGATTTTATGGAACTGAAATAAATTTAGGCCAACGGAATTTATACGATTTAAACAGCACCGGGCCATTAAAATACGACGTGAATTGAAACTACTTTAGGCAGGGGTGACGTTCGGAATGCACTAAACTAGCTTCAGATTAAAGGAATAGTATTAAATAATGTTTATATATAAGAAAACTATTATCGCTTCTATTTTATATATTATTTTGAACGGTCTCAACTGCTGAGGTTATATGCCGCCTCGGTACCTCGTTTTCTGTAGTGTAACATCGGCACGCAGTGGGTTTTCACTAATCTATCACCCATCCATCTACTAACTGTGGGCAGGGCTGCTTAACTTACGTTATCGAGTGAACCGGCTTCAACGCAATCTGCCATGCCGTTGCCTTTTCACTTTTTATTTAACCCTTGTGGTATTCTTCCTCTATCATTCTTGAGGACTATGGTAACACGACTGGTAACCGTAGTAGGATAATACAATTTAAAGGAATTAAAAATTTTAAAGAATTACTCCAATTAAAAAAAATTGTAAAGGAAATTAAGAAAATAAAAGAAATTGGAAACATTAATAAATTATTAAAAGACTTACAGGGATTAACAGAAGTAAATGAATTAAAGTAATTAATGGAATTAAAAGAATTAACGAAACAAAGGAATTAAATGTATTAAAGGGTCGAAAGGAATTAAAGGAATAATAGAAATTTTTGGAATTACAAAAATTAAACAACTTAAGAAATTTAAAGGACCTTAAGAATTTAAGGAATAAAAAATTTAATGAAATTCGAGACACCCAAGGAATTAGAGGAGTTTTAGGAAGTAAAGGAATTACAAAATGTAAAGGGTTTTAAGAAATTCAAGGCATTTAAGGAAATGGAAAAATTAAAGAGATTAAAGGAATTATTGGAATTTAAAAAAAAACTTAGGAATAAAGGAAGTAAAAGGATTGAAAAAAATTAAGGAATTCAGGTATTAAGAGAAGTAATGAAATAAATGAAAGTAATGGTATATCTATTTTTTTTTTCTGAGTAAAAAGAACAATTCTAAATTCTTTCTCTTTTATTACAATATACACATTATATTAAAATAAAGTGGAATAAATGGAAATCAGTGAAATTATGTTGAAATCAAGATAGGTTGGAATTAAATCTCATCAATGGTCGCACTTCTGATGTTATAATTCGAGTGTTAGTACCGTAATGAAATATTTATTAGCGATGAAGGAAGGGCCGCTAAACAAGTTATCAGGAAGTTGATAGTATAAAAAGTCCGTTATTAAGTCCAGGAAGCAGTAATATCCCCGGCCACAAGTGTAAAAACCTCGTTCAGTTCTCGCGGAGAGACAAGCCAATAAATCCAGCGCAGACAATCTATAATACGTCGGGAAGACGTTGTCCAGGCGATATCCAAAGTTGACATGCGAGAAATGGACCTATAAATCATGAGCGGCCATGAAAGTGCCCGATGTTAAGCCCGCTTGTTCCAAGAGCTTTTTGCTTTGCGAAAACTTTATACTGACGTATAAATCTCTTTAGTTCGAGCGCCAGCCGCTCACGGCTCGATAAAAGTGGCGCTGCATCTGTGCTAATCTTTGTCCAGCCCTTTTTAACCCTTTGAATTATTCAGCCTGCGCGAGGCCCTTTTAACGAGATATTACGGACAATACGAATAGATGCTATAATGCAAATTTTACTACGTTTTGCTTTACAAGTCTAATACCCTGAAATGTTTGACATTGTTGCTAGCTGGCGCTATTGTTTTGCTCTATAAACAATGGCTTATTTCACGCTTTATTAGATAGCGTCATTTACTTGGATGAATATACGCGGAGATAATGAATAGAATTCAGCTTGACGCACTTACTATTCAGTAGGCTCTGTGCCACTATATTTATGATAACAGCTTATACAGGGCAACTCCTTTTTATAGGACATAGAAAATACAATGTTAATATTTTTTTTGCAATTAGTTAGTTCCCTATGAAAAACTGTTTAACAAAAAATTAACCCGGCGGAAAAGGAAACTGAAAAGCGGAAAATAAAATAAACTTGTCTAGTCTTAATAAGTAAACTAGTAAACTAATGTAATTAATTGTTTGTTTGGCGTCAAAATTAGTTATTTATATTAGCTTAGGAGCTTAGTTCTTAAAACTAAACAGGTTTAATTTATTTTTCACTTTTCAATTTCTTTTTTCGTCGATATAATATTTTGTTAAAAGTTTTCTTTTTTTTTGTGGCTACCTATTTTCTTCCCATTATTAAATAATAATTAAAAAATATTTCAAAATAACTTGATAGGGTTTCAAGTAAACTACTACTTCCGGTTGTTGAACTATTACCAAAAACTATTCAGCTTTTCACAAGGTGATACAATTGACATAGACAAAATATCAAAATTCTCAGTTTAGTAGTTTTTGGGAAACCAAAACTCTAGAGATCCACACACACACACTCAGGCAGACATACACACTCACAGATATCATCGCAAAACTCCTAAAATCATATTCTAGAGACACTAAAACGTGCTCATCCATTGAAAACTTACTATAGAATTATTAGAATGATTCCTATACCTCCCTTACATAATGAGGCAGGAGGTAAAAATTACTACTCAATAAAATTTAGCAGTACTCTACGAAAACATTAAACTTTTAATCCTGAATCCAAAACTGTCAACAGAATTAAAATATTTGGTATAGTTTTGGAGATATGGCTAATCAAATATTTTCAGCAGGAGTTTTTCAATTATTTTTCAGCGCTGCACCACAAAATATTCTGAACTCTATTATATTTTGAAAGTTACTTTTTATCAAGGCGCGTATAACGCTGTTCGCGAAATTTAAATATCTTTTATAGTTTTGGAGATATGGCCCAAGAAAAATTTCAGCAGGAATGAAAAAAAAAATTGCTGTACATAACCTAAAATTTTTTTTTCTCGATTATTATTTTATAGGATAAATTTAAATTGTTGAAACCAAAAATTTCGTTTTCATCAGTCAAAAATCTGCATTAAATGAGCCTAAATATATTGATATATCTAATAGATTTCTGTCAGAAATAATAAAATAAATTATTGTACCGCATTCTAAAATAAATGAATTATTAATTCAATAGAGAATCCCGCGGCATCTATAGTAATAAATTTTTAAAATAATGTTTATCCCATTTCGCTAATGACATTTCTAATAGATTTTTATACCCCTCTTTAAAGGGTATTTTTATTCAACTAAATTATATTTTCATAAAGACAAAAACGCTAGATAGAATCGCAATTAACTTTTTGCTCAACAAAAACTTGTTTTAATTTCGACAAAGATAGCCCGTATTAAAGCGGAATAAAAGTAATTTCCATGTTATTTTGTTAATTTTCGTTTCGCTGTAACTAAATTTCGAGTTTAATTTCGGTGAAAATGAGCGAGCGCCATATTTCATAACAGATTGCAGGTGCGATAGTGGTTGCTGGGTACTTCTCGACTAAAATGCATATTATGGTAATAACGTCTTTGTGCTATCCACATAAAATACGTTAAGCGCCGTTTCGTCCGCCGACAATACGTCCAGAGAAAACTAAAATATATACAAACAGAAAATCAGTTGCCATCTTTTTGTAGACTGTCTGTCAGTCTGTCTATCAGTCTTTTAGTCTGTCTGTCAGTCTGTCAGTGTGTCTGTCAGACTATGTGGATCTCTGGAGTTACGGTTTCTCAAAAACTACTAAACTGCAAATTTTGATATTTTGTGTACATCAATTATATCTCCTTTGGAAGAGCTGATTAGTTTTTAGTGATAATCCAATAACCGGAAGTGGTACTTTACTTGAAGCCCAATCAAGTTATTTAAAAATAATTCAGTAAATTATGGTTTAATGAAAATTTTGTTATTAGAATAATGTTTCAAATATAATTTTCTATAATTATTGTTTGAAATATTTTCCTCTTACTGTCACCATTTATGAATTACAACACGTTAAAGTAAAATTATATTTTGATATTTTCATAATAATAATATAATATTCCAAGTGCATGTCAAATTATCTACAATTACATGCACGAGAGATATTCGATATTTTTATTTCCCATTGATTATTTTCCTGCTTTCGTTATTTTTTTGTTGATATTTCTACCCAACAATTAAAAATTAATAAATAAGTATGTTGGATAAAACATGTTGGACGAAGCTACAATTTTCTAATAAAATGCAGAGAACATTGACGCCACATTTATTACTCCGGAACTCCGGGACTCGGGTTTGCATTACCGGAATTTTTATTTTTTACTTTTTCGTTATTACTGCTTTAGTTTCGGTTTTAATAACGCTGCTTCTATTATTAATAGTTCTTGTGGATTCATTTTTATTGCTTTAATAACTGTAAAGTACCTCAAGTTTTGAGGAGGATTAAGAAGAGAGGAACAAGAAGAAGAAGAGAACAGGATTAATTTAACATTAACAAGATTTATATAATACACAGAAGAAAAAATTATCTGGTTAATCGCAGGAGGCGAATAACAAAAGACCAACATTCATTTGTTTCACCTCACGCATGCGATAGTCAACTGACTTGGCGATATCAGCCCCGCGCACGGCCTACGCGATTCCGCTCGGCATTTGTTTCTCCGGTGTTATTTCCGCTAATTCCTGAAACAACAAAAGCCAGGCGAGCCCCGCTGATTTCAGTATCTTTCAGCGCTGCTCTGCTGCTCTGTTTCGAGCTGAAACTGAAACTGTAGCTGAAACTTCCCAGAATGCTTTGCGTCAGCACATTCAGCCAGAACGAGCGCACGTTGTTCATATCTTATCAGAGGTCCGCCGAGGACAGTGACCAACAAAATGTTGCCGAAATTGCGCACTTATCTCACGAAAAAGATTAATTATTTTTGATAAAAGTTTCATGAATTTTGAAAATATAAGCTTGCTGCGACACTGAACTAAATCTGTATTTTGATATTTTATATCAGAATAGTTTAGTGGCTCATGGGATATTTAGTTTGATCCATATACACAAGACAGGTTTTCTAAATCTGTAATTTATTTATTTAATAAATAAAAGTTAAATAATATGAAAACGAAATGAGGTATTTGAGAGGACTGTGTGGGTATGTGCTCTGAATACATTGGTGTTTAATTCAGAAGAATGTTGTTAAAAGTAAGAGGTGGCTTGACTTGTCGAATGAAAAGTTGGTGAAACAAATATATATTCAAAGGTGTCCGAGGAATAAGTGTATGATTGATGGTTTGTTGCATGAACGAATGATTTCTAGACGTGCATATATGAATGTGGACGAGGCAAAAGTGGTGGAATGTTTGTAGGAGATTGATTGTTGTTTGATTGTGTTTCAGGGTTCGTACTACCCCACCAAGTGGGATATAGTTACGTATATTTGTAGTAGCATTAGTGAAATTAATATATGCGGGTAAGATTGAAGGTGAACGATTGTGTAGAGGTCCGAGGAATAAATGGTTAGGTATGACTGTTGATTTGTTGAGGGAACGAATGAATCCAACTGTGAAGAATGTTGATGTATATGGCGAGTGTGAAATTGAGAAGAATCTGGTTTAAAAAAGTGGGAGTAAGTCAATTGAAGTGGTTTGGCCATCTCGAAAGTTTGATGAAACAAATATACATATGAGGTTGAGATTGAGGGTGAATGATTGCATGGGCGTCCAAGGAATAAGTGGTTAGGTATGATTGATGATTTGTTGCGTGAACTAATGTTTCCGAGTGTGTATAATATTAGTGTGAATGTAAGATTCAGAAGAATGTTGTTAAAAAGTGGGAGTGAGTCAATTACTAATAATACTAATGTAGCAGCCCGAGGAATAAGTGGTTAGGTATGATTGATAGTTGCACGAATGTATGATTCCGAGTGGGAACAATGTTGGTGTGCGGTGAGTGTGAGATTGAGAAGAATGCTGTTAAAAAGTGGGAGTGCCGAATAAAACTGATATATTAGCGTGAATCTAGGCGGCCAAGGAATAAGTGGTTAGGTATGATTGATGGTTTGTTGCGCGAATGTATAATTCCGAGTGGGAACGTTGCTGGTGTGTGGTGAGTGTGAGATTGAGAAGAATGTTGTTAAAAAAGTGGGAGTGCTCAACGAAACTTATACATGAGGGTGAACGATTGTGTGGGCTTCCAAGGAATAAGTGGTTAGGTTTGTTTGATAGTTTGTTGCGTGAATGAATGAATATTGACGAGGCGAAAGTGGATTGTCAGGATTGGAATTTATTTTATTGTTTCAGGGTTCATGTTAGCAGCACTGTGTGATATAGAGTGATGTTGTGTATGTATGTACCAAATAAGTTCCTCAATGTTATTACAGCAAATTAGTTAAGTTTGTTGGAGACTCAATACCCAATAACAATTTATCAGCCACGTGTACAACAGAAGTTAATAAAATAAATTAGCCTTAGTGAACTCGTGTTAAACTTCCAATGTCTGGTCCCAGCGAAGCGCTGATGCAATTGTCCGCTGCAGTCAATAAAACTCCGCAATAAAACACATCCCGTCGCCCGGAGTCACCGGAACTCTCAGCCGCGCGGAGTCATCAGGATTCCGCCGTCGTGCCGTCCAATTACAGAAATATAATTAATCGGTCACTCGACACATTCGCCAATTAGTGTTCTCGCCTTGTTATTCTGTTGGCGGTGCTCGATGACAAGGACTAAATGCCGCCCCCCAATTTTAAGAAATGAGAAATGGGGCGGAATCCTGCTAAACTTCTACAGCCAGACGCCAAAGTCGGACGCTGATTCATTCATTCTTTCTAGACAATGTACAACTATAGATTCGGTATTGTTTAGCAAATAAACAAATAGAGCATTACGTCTTCTATAAAATGAAAGATGAGGTTAACAAATATTATGATACAAATAGTTAAATGAAAATAATTTTAGAGTTTTGTATTCCATGTGAATGTGGAAAATGTAGCATTCGACAGACTAGCAAAACGATTACAAAACACAACGGACTATTTGTCTTAACCAACCAGAGAAATTTGCTGTTGCTAGAAACAAAAGAAACAAAAACTATAGCAAGATTGAAATGTGTTAATGGCAGACTCATAAGAAAGGCTATAGAAATCTATCAGAGAATCAGAAGACAGCTTCCCCTATTTTATAAGTTATAATTTGTTGTTATTTAGTTACTATTTCTATCCAATCAGTAGTGAGAATTTTTGTCGTATCTACCAATCAAATTTCTCAGTTCTGATTGCTTCAAATACATCGTGCATAATTTTTGGAAATCACTTTGACCTGATGTAATGGGCAAGAATAATGTCCAGAAATTTAATTATTAATGGAATAACAATTAAATACACAATTCTGATCTCTCCAGCATCAGATGACAGCTCTGCTAATATTTGATAAATATGGCAGATTGTTATAGAATTCCAACCTGAAATTCATGAAATTGTTTCCACATTTACTTTTTCGAGTATTTTCGGGAGTTGTATATTCAAGTGCTTGGTCGATTTCTTAAATGGACTTTGCAGAAAAAAGACTGTTAATATTATTTGTTAACAGTTCGTTTTAAAAATTTTCCTACCGTTGTTTATTTACATTCTATTTTTTTGCCATAGTTACAACTGAATAATTTTTTTTTTTTAATAGTTCTGTTAGATAAAACATAAAATACAATTTTCTAGCTGAATATATATCGTGCTAGTTTGATTTCATAAAGAAACTTCTGGATTATTTCGTTTTTATTGCTACTGGTCATTTTCGTAGCAATAAAAACTCAATAGCCTAGGTGGTAAATTTCCGGAAACCAAACTAGCACTTAATAAATCATGTATGAAAATTTACAAAGCTTACACAAAAGAATCTTTTCATTTATTACGTATACTATTGCAGAAAGTAATAATATATAAGAGGTTAAAGATTTATCGGACAAATAACAGATGAAAACATTTGATATAATAAATCTATTCGTCATGGTATTAATAGGAATTCAATTCCTTGCAACATCATCCATCCTATTTGGCGTTCCAAAAATGGGTTGTTGAGGAATGCAGTTCTTCTACATCCAGAACCAAGTGTTCAACAAATCCTTTGTATTATTTATTATTTTTGCAATGTTTTTTGTCGTCCCATTTATTCGGTAGTGCAGTATTTGAATGTTGGTGTAATTGGAGGAATTCGAATCAGGCAAATCGACAATTAGAGTATTTAGCGTGAGTTAGAAGAGTTTGCATGAAATCCCGCGGATCAATTCAATCAATTGCAATCCAGGGTCCATCCACTGCAATTTATGACATCATTGATTGCGTTATGATGATCTAAATTCAAAATGGCGCTCGCCGAACTCGATTACAAACTCGAGCTTTTGTTAATGCATGCATTTCAAAGCAAACTAGATTAGAGCAGCCGCTGCCAATAGGCGTCGTGGCGATAGCCTCTAACGAGGGGCGCAATTAGCGACCGCGGTGGCCGCGTAGAGGCTACACCGGAGCCCGCTTTCCGGGCACGTTCCCGGACTTGATTCTTTTGTGGTTCCGCGCTGGGTTACTGTGGTTTTCGCTCCGGAATCGCGCCGAATTGCGGCTGTGGCATCATTTGGAAATTGGTGACGTGCAGGTAACTAATTTATATTTAATTGCAATAAAATTTAATTTAAAATTAGCCCTTGCCCACCGGTTCCGGGAAGAATAAATATATTTTTTCATAATCATACTATATAATTGATAGATTATTTACCACATTGGAGGTATATATGAAAAGCAGGATGCTATACAAATTTGCGGACTTTTCCATTCATGGTAACGACTCAAAATCTATCCAATTGTATCTTGTGTAATATTTTGATTTAGATTTAGAGAGCAATAAATTGATCAATTTATTGACGAATTAGAACATTTTTAGAGAATTCTAGAGGATTTTAGTCATTGCCAACAACTCAAACTTATTTATAATTTGGTTAGTCTGTCATTTTTGTACATATAATTTGAACCAAAAATATTATTAATATAGGTGACAGCTGATATCATATTGGTACTACTGAAATTATCAGTAATAATATAACAAGAGAGTGAGAATAAATGGAAAATAATTTGACAGACCTTTCGAAAACTTGTTGCCAGGCAATAGCCACGAAAAGGGCTTGAGTGGCTATTGCCAAATGGCGACAAGTTTGAGAAAGATACTGGAGAGTTTTTTTCTAATTTATCAAACTCTCGAGTTATATTTAATTAGATTATTTTTTTATTTTATTATCAGACACAGCACTAAATCTATTTTTTTTCTCATTTTTATTTGCGTTGATGATACCTATCTGACATTTGTCATCTGTCAACAAAAACAAAAAAGCTACAGAGAATATTGCCGGGAATAATCACAAGAGCATTATTCACAGTATAATAATGACAGGATTGGTTAAAACGCAGACACGTAACATACAATAAAGCATTTCATTGGTTTAAAGAAACGTCAAAAAATAATCCCAATAAATTGATAGAGAACTTGATGCATGCAAAACGAACGGCATAATTTTTGTTCTTCGCAATTTATTGACAAGAAAACTCGTCCAATTTATTAAATAATATTCCTTGCTTGTAAAAATAAAGTCACTTTCCGTGCGATTAGAAGAATTCCTGCAAGAACTCTAGACATTAATGAACTATGGCAATTAGTCCACCTAACATCTCATTTCGTGGGCGATGGTCCCGGAGGAAGAGCGATCTGTTGATAGGTTTTTGTTCCGGGATCAACATCTTATTATGTTCGTCATCCCGCAGCAGGAGGAGACTTGCTCGGATGATTACGCCCACAGTCGTGCGCGGCCGTCGATATGCAATTACTCCGGTTCAACGGTCTCAGACGCTATTTTTCAGGCTTTGTGGCCGCTTTTTAGCGGCGTCTGCCCGCTCGTAAGACGCCGGAACACCGGAACACCGGACGGACTTGGCGGGAAATTTATGTGATATTTTTCATATTGAATTTTTCTATACGGTGATCCAGGAGCCTTGTATAGTGTTGATACTGCTCTATAGAGTGCTTTGCTTTACTTTGGTCAATACCCCTGCACCTTGTTTTCAAATTTGTTTTTCGTGCATCCGTCCAAATCACTAGTTTTAAACATCTCAAATTCATCCAGAAACTGTTTGGTTTCAAGCATAGGTCAACAAAATCTAGGGACATTTGTAAGAATAGGGTTAACATCAACTGGCTGTTAATTTTGTGTGTTGGTCTACACAACAAAAGAGAATAAATAACGAAAAATAATGGGTATCGCACATCCAGAAACTGTTTTGCGAATGGGAAATTTTTGCACATCCTCCTTATACCTCTTCTGTTTGTATGGCGAACTATTTTTTGAAGATATTTTTGTTTACTTATTTTCTAATCACCTGTGCATACATTTATTTGTTTAATTTGGTTTGTTCTTTTTTGTCATTGTTAAATTTCACTTTCATTTGTTAATGTTACCCTGTAACTGGATTTCTGTTGGGTTAATAAATTATTATTATTATAAATTAAAAAATATAATAAATATAAATATAATTAACTTGATGATTTTCACTTGTTTCTAAAACTAAGGCAATTTTTGGGTGGAAAACAGTTTGCAAACGATGAAGATCTCAAAGAAGACAGAGTGGCTTGTCAATTCTGAATTTTTAACAAAAAAAATTGTTGTTTGTTATAAAATTTAAGAAATAGACTCGTCAATAATAAATTTAGCTAACTTATCAATTTGAAATTGTTAAAGAAAGTTTGTATCCTTTGTAAGATATTAATTTGTTATAATAACTATGATTGCTCTGCTTCAATATAACAACTAAAATATTTAGTCCAAAACACTTAAAAATAAATATTAATAATTACTATATTCACAAATATATTTAGTTACGAAATACACAAGAATAATTTGAAACTTATTAAATTAACAAAAATTAACGGTGGATCGCCTGGAACTAAAAATTTTGTCAATTTTGACTATAACTTTCTTACTATGTACAAGTAAATGTCTTTCTGTTAAACGTGCTTACAGTTCATTTAGAATTATTAAGAGCAAAAATAATTAAATAGTCTGAATAATTTCTGCGTCAATATTGAGAATTTACGAAGAGAGAAAATAAAGTAATTGGGTTTTGCCTCCTTTGTGAAAGTTGCGCAAGACGGGCCTGCGTCCGACATACGTGCTCATTCATCCAGCGCAATATGCTAGCTTGCAGGCGCGGCGTCGCGGCGGCAGCGTCGGCAGCGTCGGCACATACTTGGTTGGTTTTCAACTTGATAAAACGCCCTCCCGCTGCCTACGATGCATTGTCTTTCAGATCTCCTTATTCTGCTAGATTTCCTTCCTACTTATTTTTATTTGATAGCTTGCCCTCGGTTCATTTACCCCGAATATTCTTATGATTTATCGGGAAACTCCTTTGGATAATTTCTACCTTAGCAAGATCACCACTCGTTTCAATCAATACGAAATTAATTCTGTATTTGATAATTCAACTTATAATCCTGAATTTAAATATGTACCTATGGACTACAAGCAGACCACTATGTATCAGAGAGAAAAATAAAAATCTAGAAGAAAGTTTAAGAATAAGAATATACAATGTGATTCATTCATTCTGTCTAGACAACGAAAAACTATAGATTCGGTATTGTATCTATAAATTTCTAAATACTTCGTTTGCGGAAACTGGTGGATGAGGTTAACAAATATTATACTACAAATAGATACTATAAATAATAAATATTTCTTTGACGATACATTACTGTAACGTTTTAGATTATACAATGTAGAAAAGAATAATTACTGGACAAAAGACGATGACAGACAATGCAGACAGTGCGGGAGAGACTTTGAGATAGTAAATTACTCAAGAAGAGACTGTACATAAGACTTACTAGCCATGAAAACCCAGACACTAATTGGATGAATAAATTGCATCGAAATAGATTAAATATATGAATGCAGTAATAGTATTTGGCCTGTTTTGTAAGACGAAATTTATTGGTCAATGAATTGATCAAGTCTTCTTGTCAATTTATTATTATGTGCATTACGACACTTTGCGTAAATTTTTATTCATCAATAAATTGATCAATTCATTGACGCATTAAAACGTGTTCTATTTTTCAACAATTTTTAAGGAAATTCAATAGGGTTTTAGTCATTGCCATTGCCAATCAGTCAAACTTGTTTATGTTTAGGTTAGTTATTTTTAATGCGCATAGCTTGAAACAATAGTTATTTACTTTACACGTGGGTAATTCCACTTTGCCCACATGTGAAGTATAACGTTTTATCCAACATCTCTTAATAAATGAAAAATTTATTAAAGAAATATTATTTGACAGTGACATATGCTTTAAATTTTTAAATTAAAATGTCAATCGAAGTAGTTACCAAGGTGTTGTCTGTTATTATTATAGTTATAAATAAAAAAAATACTCACTAGTGACTTTCCTCAAAATTATACCCATTAGTGGATAATCTGTTAATTTCTTTGTTTAAAATCGCCAGAGTTATAGAGCATTTATTGAGAGGTGTTGGATAAAAATATTATTAGCACAGGTGGCATTTGGTTAATATCATGTTGATTCTACTGAAATTGTCACAATAAATTGACGTAAAATTTCACATGTGTACAATGAACTGCAATATTTTTGTTCTTGGCAATTTATTGACCAATTACTTTCGTCGTGTAAAACAGGCATTACAATATTATAAAAAAATGAAATTATCTTATGATAATGTATAAATTTGAACACCGAAAGGTAACAAATAAATATTCACTACTAATACTACTACTGCTATATGATAATTCCTTCCATATCTCAATTTCTCTGTGGATATTTGAATCGGCGCTAATCAGACTCCATGTTGATTGATAGTTTTCAAACAACTCATGAATATTTGTTTTTATCTGAAAGTTTCGCTCCGGATTCCGATTTCGTTTCGACTCCGGTAATTCTCCGGTTCCATTCACCCCAAACGAGCCCTTCGCATGTTCGTAATCACCGTCCCAGGACCGTAACGCCAAATTTCAGGCCCTACAGATGTAATTAATTATAGTCTGTCACGTGAATAAACATTTCTTTGACATTGGATTATTTCCTTCTGTTTCGGGCTGTTACTTTTTATGTTTCTCAATCCAGGAATTCTTCCCTTGGTTTGAAACCCCCTCTATTAATTACTAAATCAATTGACCATTTATATTAAAACTGTACTAAAATTATAAAAGTCTTTTCGATTGAGTTCTGTAAAACTATTTTTAAATACAACGTTTCGAATTATTCTACATAATTCTTCATCAAGAAAACATATGAATAATATAAACAAGATGCTCTCTAGATCATTTTGTTGGAGTGGATCAATCTCTGTTTCTTTTCCTTTAAATCCTTGTAGTTACAGGTTTTTTCACATCTTTCTATTTTTTGTGTTTCTTTTCCAGATTTTAATTCCTGCTTTTTTAAATCTTCTTCTAATACCTTTAACTATATTGATATGGATTTATCTCGTCTTCTTCTTCCTCCTCGTCTCAATTCTACTAATTTAATTGTACCATTTTCTTTTGTTTTCCATATGAGTCTCGGTTGTTCTTCTCCACTATGTCTTCTCTTTCAAAGTCTTGTTCTATTTCATTGATCATTGTTATTCTGAATTCCTTTTCTAATACCTTTAGTGGTCCTAATATTGTTGTTATTATTTTTCGTGCAATTTTTCTTAAATCTTCTTCCTTGTTATTAGTCTTATTATCGTTGGGTAAATTCTTCTTTCTCCTGGTTTTCATTCTACTACTGATTTAATTGTATCCTTATATGTCCGAGCCATCTGATTCTCTGTTGCTTCTGTATTCGTTTTCTGATATCTTTATTGGTCCTAAGATTGTTCTTATTCTATTATTACTAAATTAATTAATCATTTATATTAATACTATGCTAAAATTATAAAATACTTTTGGATTAAGTTCAGTGGATCAATCTCCGGTTTTTATTTTCTTTAAATCCTTATAGTTAGATTTCTCCACATCTTTCTATCTATTGTATTACTTTCAAAGTTTTAATTCATGCTATTTAAAAATCTTCTACTTCCTTTAGTCATGTTGATCTTAGTCTGCTTTGTCTTCTTCTTCCTCTTGGTCTTTATTCCACTACTGATTTAATTGCATCTTTTTCTTATGTTCTCCCTATAATTCAATGCCATCTGACTCTCTGTTGCTTGATCTATTTCGCTATATATTCTCTTTCCAATTCTTGTTCTATTTCAGAGTTCACTCATATTCTATATTCGTATTAATTAACCTTTTATACTGCAACTATACCTTTCAAAAAGTTATTAGTTTTCTCATTGTAAAGAGACTTTAAATACATCAGTTATTTTATATTGTAAGAACTCTGAAATCATTTATGAAAATGTTGGTATAGAATTCCAAATTGAATCTTCTTTATGAATATTTTGTACAGTATGCAATTAGGCGAGCAACAAAGTTATAATGTTTGGTTAGCTACAAAATGTCTAAAGCCCCAAGTTATTAAAAACATTCCCAGCTAGACTAGGGTAGCCCATTATCCTCTAAAACACGGGCGCTGTTCAATAAATTCAACAAATTAATCTGCCAACGTATCCTCACGGTAGATTTAGCGATCCGGGTTCGAACCCAGGCCGCTCCGGAGCCGGTTAAGGCGATTATTCGAGAGCTGGAAATTCGTTTCGCGAGCACGCTCAATTGGAGTACAGCCGTCTCTCTCTTGTACCACGGGCGGCGAGTGTGGAGTAGAAACCACCCACCAATTTAGTCGAGCAGGTTTCATTAAACGAAGTGACGCTTGTAATAACAATTTCTGGTTATTGTTACCGGCATTTTTACCCTTTTTGGACTATTTTTGGAGGAGTTATTACTATCGGAATTTGGATTAGTGGCATGGAAAATTTTTACGTTTGTTCCTGCATGACCTTTCAAAGGAATAGCTTGAACATTTGCTCAATTACGAAGAAAACAATAAGGGTAACTTCTGTTTTGTTTCTTGCTGGTCATTTGTAGGTACTATGGGTTTCAGCTAAGATACAACAATTACTTTTTTCTACGACCACTTATAAATATGCTCATTGCATATTTGTTGTTACTAGGGATATGAGGTACATTGCAAGCTTCGTAAGAAATGAATTTGTTTTATGAGTATTTCAATACAGGTCAGCTCATTTCAGTACAGGTGCCATTGCTAGGATACTTATTTAGAATTGTCAAATATTGGAATGGTGAAAGCGGGACAAATTTATTATTAAAATATAAATTAATTAGGAAATAATATCGTGGTCGTACAAAAGTATAGTGTACAACTCGCATGGAATGTCCATTTCATACTCTTATGATTTGCAGCATGAGCCGAAACTTTCATACTCGTAGGAAATGAGTACCATTCCATGCTCGTTGTACAATATACTATTCTGTTATTAATGTATAGGTATTACTGCGGATACCAGCTTTTATATGTTACCTTCACTGAAATATAATAATACTGGAACGCTCACTGACATTGAAAATGTGAGCCAAGAGAGACAGCTAGTTGAGGGATATCTGTCTTTATTATACAATGTTTGTACATAGCAACCGCTCAACAAACGCATAAAAATCGTTGATCTAGATCTTACATAGCACCCGTTCTATGAACAAGTGTTAGATAAAGAAGGGTGGCCCACAACATCTATCTGTCTCAGGCCCATTTTTCGCTTTCGTGCTCGTTTCAATTTCAATGGTTACCGTACTTTAATTTTCTTCCACAAATAAAAAAAATTGTTATTGTAAATATATAAATTGCTGTCACTATAGGTAAGATAAATTTTTGCTATTATAACAATCAATTTTTTCCGTCTAAAATTATTTTGCAGTATAGAATTTCCGCAGAAAGTCGGTTTTTTTTGTATACGTGCGGGAATTGACAGTTTCAGGTTGTCAACATCGTGCGTCAAATGTTATTTCCAATCCAAGTTAGTGAGCATACAACAATGATTGCATAAAAAATATGCTAGTTTCGAAGGAGCGTCGCGAACTTCAAACTTTGCAAACTTTTTTAATGTGAGTTAAGAACTCGATTCTAATTAACACTGTGACCTAGTGCACACTTAATCCACTTCACATTTATCTTAATTACACCCCTGGGCGTTTCGCACGCGCCCCTCACACCGCTTTCTTTTGTTTTATTGTCCTTTGTCTCCGAAAAACGAAAAAGACGAATCGTTATCGACTAAGTTTCGAATTACTACTAGGATGTTCACTTTTTTCTACTCTTTTGTTTCTGGTCGTGGCTACCTATTCTGCAAAAAATTTAATGAATGTTAGCGTATTCCGATTGCCTTTTGTTTTCTGAGGGCAAGGCAAAGTATGAAGTACATTTTCGGATAATGACGGCTGTTTTTCGAATTTGCAGCACTTTTTTACAGACAGCCAATTTGACAGCTGACAGCTGTTTTGTGCCCAGTTTGATTTGCCATTTCACAATAAATGGACCAAGGGACATATTTGCTAGAAATACGCATGAAAATTGTGCAAATTTATTTAGAAAATTTTATTCAGCGATGAGGCTGATTTTTTGTTAAATTTCTATGTCAACAAGAAAAATGTCCGCCCTTGGGGTGAAGAAAATCCACAAGCCATTATTGAGTTAGCTTTACATAAACAAGAAGTCACTATTTGATGTTTTACGGGCTGTTGGAATCATTGGTCTACATATCTTTAAAAGTGATACCGACCAGAACGTTTCAGTTAATGGAGACAGCTATAGAGCCATGATTACAGACTTTTTCGTTCCCAAATTGAATGGCATAAATGTGGAAGAGCGGTGGTTTCAACAAGACTAAATGTCACACAGTGCGCGCCTCAATTGATTTATTGAGGGACACATTCGATCAGTGCATAATATCGCGCAATGAACCTGTAAATTGGCCTCTAAGATCTTGTGATTTAACACTTTTGGATCATTATCTGCAGGGATATTTGAAGTCGCTAATCTACGCCGATAAACCCGAAACGATGGACGACATGGAAGCCAACATTCGTCACGTTATTGCCGATTGCACCTAATTCGAGCCAGCCAAGGCGTCCATCTTTCCGAAATCCTATTCAAACATAATTGGCATAAAATTATCTTTCCAAAAAAGCCAATACCACGATTTGTATGTGTATTATTTCATTTTAAAGTTCTATAACCTCTGAAAAACACCCGTTAGTTAATTTTATTTGGTATCATGGTTTTGCTGAAAGTTGAGAGTTATTTGTTTTGTTCTTTCACATATTGTTTGTTGTTCGACAGTGTGATGCTTTTGTTTTCTACCTGTCCAACATGTTTTCAATTTCAAGTGCTGAAGCTTGAAGTATGTTTGTGTTTCTACGAACATGTAGTCTAAACTTTTGAAAGCAGCATCAAAAAATCACATCTATCACAAAAATCGAAAACGAGGATAACTGTCCGGTTCCTGGGAGTGAGCAATTACTCACATTTCAAATTGCTATTCATGGTCTGTCGTAGACACTATTAAAATTCAAATAGAAGTGCATGAGTGCTATATATGCATTCCATAATCGAATTTCATTCGTATCTTCGGCGAGACAGCTTTGCAAAACGATATTAAGTCTACGTCTGCAGGGAAAAGATTCAATATCTGACTTAGCAAGGATATTTATGCCCTGGAAACGTAAATATGGAGAAGACTGGAAAGACAGGAGGCTGGAGAGTCGCTGCTATGGAGAGATCCGAGGATCTGCATGGAATATTACCTTCTTGATAGGTTTACGAGACTTATTTGTTCACATTTTGTTATATATTTTATTCCGGAAATGTTTTCTCTTGTCGTTGATTCTTCAGCTTTACAAGCGTAAATCTTCTTTCGCGAAATTGAATTTCTGATTAAATTTGGAAATTGACTACTGATAAACTGTAATTTGGTAAACTTATTTATTGGCTTATAAATTCCACGGAACAAAACTGTCTTGAAAACGAAATTGCAGCACAAAAACTTTTAAAAATACTATAACATTAACCATCAGTGATAACTATGATTTTTCTGATGTAGAATTTATAAATTCACTAGTATTTTGATTTAATTTCAATTCTGTTAAAAATATTGTTCTGGAACAGGAGCGAAAGTACTGTTAGAAATCAAACTCAAAACTTTAAATTAACTACTTTAATTTCTATCGTATGGACACAATACATCAGTTAAATCTATTGCAGGATCAATGTATTTAATTTCTGTAAAAATATCCCTTTTATTTCTCAATTTTGTAAATATAAACTGTTAAAACTAACATAGCAATATGTTAAAAGTGATTTTATAGTTACTTTTAACACGTTGCTAACAATTTGTATCAATAAATACTGTTAAAATAACATACATCTTTTAGGATATACTAATACACTAGGAAGCTAGTATATAATTTTTTTTTATGAAATACGTGTCAAGTTTAATTTATTTCGTTCGTGAGATTGTTTCACTCGCCTTCACCTCATTTCACAAAGTTCTCCACTTACTCATAAAATATCACTTTTAACATTTATATCATAAATAACTATTACATTACTAATTCATCCATGTTTTATAATTATTTACCCCAAAAAAATAATTATTTTAGAGCCATGGGGATTACGCTCAAATTCAAGAGGAATTAAATATTAAATAAGACAATATGAAAAATGTAACAATTGCAGTTAAGTTGCCTACAATAAAATAAATAAAACAAATTTTGTTTTTAAACAAAAACATGTGTACCATACATCAACAATATTCCGTAACATAATACAAGGTTCAATTCTTTTGGTACAGCTTTATCTGATATTATTGTACAATAATTCACGTAGAATACATCGAATAAAATCTGCTTTAAATAAATAATATTCGTATTTAATCAGCAAAAACAGAACGTTACAAGTTAAAACCAAATTTTTGTCGATGCGCGTCAGTCAACGTCCAACGTAAAACAGTCGCGTTGCGAATTTATTTAGAGAAATACCGTGATGTGAAATGGTGAACATAGTGCTGTGTTTAGTGTGTGGTGTAGTGAATATAGTGATCTAGTGTGAACTGCCAAAAATATACCATCACGCTGCCATTGCCCGCTGCTGAGTCTACAAAAGGTAAGTTCAAATTCCTAATATCTAACCTCAATGAAACACAATAATGTGCAGCATATTCATCGATAATAATTATGTTAAGTTCATCCTAATTAATAATGTTAAACAGGCATCTATATTGCTATACAGCATATTACAAATTAATATCGAATATGTATATTCGTTGAACAGTTAATAATTTATTTCTATTTGCAAATCTGAATATGATATTCGTCGGCATACAGGCATGAATAAGTGACAAAAGGTTTATATTCAAACGGTTTAATCGCCGACCATTTTGTTTAATTACCTGCGTTAAAGTTTAATGGTCGTAAGGTCGACAATTGCGTACCAACCTCAAACAGTTAATGGTGGGTTACGGCATTATTTTACGAGATATGAAGGCAGTAATAAATTTTAATTAAAGAAATACTCGTTGAAATATCCAATTAAATTAATATTCAAAATAATGTACGTTATCAGGTTTCTGCATCAACTATCACAGTATTTCTTCTGTATCCACTAAATGCATATTTGCAATCAATTATTGAGAAGCCGCTTAGTATTTTGGCTGTATAAAAATTCAAATGAATCCTCATTTAATTCTAGTAAGATCTACAATTAGCAAAGCAGCCTGAAGTTCCAATTTTCGAATTTGAAAAAACTGAAAACTTTACAAACTGTCGTATTATCTAGGAATGCATTCATCGCGAATGCAAATTTCCGTTGTACCTGCCGCTGAAGCCTCGAGCTTTAATTGCACACACGAAAGCCCTGCAGCTTGAAAGCTTTGCCGTGTACGCACCTCCCCTCTCAAGCTTCATCTCATAGTTTCAGCACTTGTCTGTCTGTCTGTCTAAAGCTTCGGTGACGCTCTAGTCCTACTGCAAGATGGTTTTATTGTGAGGCGTATGCGAACATGTGTGTAATCAACTACCTTTGAGATGTAATTTACCTACACTAAATTAATGTAGAATTTACTACGGAGATGTAATTTTGAATTGAGTGGTATTGGAATTTAATTACAAGTGTTTATTGAATCATTTGAGCTGCTTTGTTTATTAAGGGCTGTTAATTAGGAATTAGTTCGCATTTTCCCACATTAAGTTCACATACTATCCTAATCAAGATATTAGCTAGTCCAGCATACATTTTAGGATACGTAAACATATGCAGCTGTAGTCATTTTAAAATAGAAATAATTATATCGGTAAACATATAAGATTTCAGTCGTTACTAATAGTATATTATATTATACACCAAAAGAAAAAATCTGGTATGGGCACCACACTACTTTCTTATACAAATAAACTGTTTACTAGAAAATAAATTAAATACTCCTCCAAACTTAACTTGAAATTTATTACTTATGTATAATTTAAACATGAATAAACTCATTGCTGTAGTACGCATCGTAATATGTCTTTTATTTATCGAAATATTGCGATTTGTCATATTTTTCAAAATACGGAAATTTCCCCAAATATGACTTAAAATTGCAAATTTTTTTTATTACATTTCTTTATCATATTCGCGCCAGGAAACCCATTGCAGCAGAGCGCATCGTCATATCTCTAATATTTTTCGAGATATGGCGATTTTTTATATTTTCCGAAGAGCAACTTTGAGGGGCTGTAACTCGAAAACTATACAAGATATCGAAAAATATCTCCAGTTTTGTGTGTTTCGTGCCATTTATAATAAATTAGTAAATTTTGAAAATTTTGAAATTTTTTGAATTTTTTTTCAAAATTTCGATTGACGATATCTTGACAAATATGAAAGATACAGACTTGCAGTGTACACCAATCGATTCAGCTCGACGAAATACATAAACCCTGAAAATTTCAGAAAATTCGGAAAACCGGTTGAAATGTTAGAGCAAAAAGTCTGAAAATGGCAAAATTCAGGCCAAACGTCTAGGGGTACCTATTGACTTTCAGGACAAAAAACGCCATTTTCAGGCTTTTTGCTCTAACTTTCCATCCCGCAAAGCGATTTTTATTAAACTTTGCATACTTATGTATTTCAACGAGCTGAATCGATTGGTGAACACTACAAATCTGTATCTTTAATATTTGTCGAGTTATCGCCGATCGAAATTTTGAACAAAAATACAAAAAAAATTCAAAATTTTTAAAATTTGCTAATTTGTTATATAAGGCACCAGAAACGCTAAACTGAAGAGAATTTTTAGATATCTCGTGTAGTTTTTGAATTACAGGCCCTTAAAGTTGCACTTCGAAAAATACCAAAAATCGACGTATCTCGAAAAATATTAGAGATCTCACGATGCGCTCTGCTACAATGGGTTTCTTAGCGCTTATATTATAAAGAAATGTAATAAAAAAAATTACAATTTTAAGTGAGGATATTCCGTGAGTTTTCTATCGGTATGTGAATCTGTATTGAATGATTAATAATTACAGTTTCTGTTATTTGTTTGTTACCATTGCAACTAAATTTAGTTTATTAAACATATAATTCAGTTTTAATAATAATAAAAAAAATCAAACTAAATTTGCGTCTGCTTACGTTCCTGCGTAAATCTGGCTAATTTTCCGGGTGGTTTCTAAATATTCGGATTTATGATGAGGTGGAAAAATATTTTAAGGCAGTCGTAAAAATCAGCCCCGATGCGAACTTTGGCCTCGCATCCCTCAAAGTCTAAACTTTCACCCCGGAGTGATTGATGCCTACGGAGAGGTTAAGGGTGCTTTGCATACCCCCAGTTGGCCCAAATGTTCGCAAAGAAAGTTTTTAAAAGATTTTTATGAAGTGCGCTGCTGAATAAAACCGAGAAATATATAGTCGCGAGATGATAAATATTATGGTATCAGTTTCATCTGTTTTTTTAAACTCACTTTCATTTGGACACAAACTTTGTTAATCACCAATTTATTCATTTACGATAAGAATTTTGTCAGCTCATCCAACTGCAACAAATTTTGCTTTATTCGTACACTTTTTCAGTATTAATTCTACAGTCGGTATGTATCATTTCTCTATTGCCTTATATGGCAAACCCTGCAAAAATGTTAGCTCAATATTTACAAATTCACCTAAAAATCTAATTCCTTAAACAAATCAGAATTTTTTTCTGGCTACTGTAATCTCCGCGTGAAATCTTTCACGCTGCTAACACTCCCTAAGTCTAAATGAACGCTCCGGAGGGTTAAAGGTCATTCGATCTTTCCGGTTTCGCGGGCCAGGGCTTCGGGATTGATGGCTTAGTTTACGTGGCTAATCCACTGCACGCCGTCCAACCGGAACATCACCGGAGTCCTCGGATTCCCCGGACTGGAACTGGCAAGTGGAACGTATCGTATCGGGGGCTGTGATTGGATATCACCTGTGATTGGAATTTTTTCACTGGATGTTTTTCTATAATTTTCTTCTTTAATTTAAACGGATGGTTGATTTGCACCATGCTGATTCATCCAAAAGGAACAAAAAGATAAATTCAATTTTTGTGGTTCTGATATTTCTTCAGAAAATAACTATTGTACAAACTAAGATACATCTAAAATTATGAAAGACTTTTGGACTAAGTTCTGTAATAGATATTATACCTACATTAAGGGAGAGAACTGTATGATTTTTTCCCGCGGAGTAGCCGTAGGCGAGAACCACAATACGAAATGGAAAAGAATACACTTCTCTGCAGTGGAGTATCTACTATTCTTTCAGGACCACAATATTTATGATGGTTTTTTTGCATTTCAAAATTAGGTATTTGAATTGTAATATAATTTTCCGACAACCATTTAACTATTACTAAAAGTTTTCATTACATATCACCAGCAATGCTATGTGATATGAAAGCTCGTTAACCAATCAGATGCGTCCAAAACTATGTGATATGATTTAATCACACGCTGCGATAACTGAGTGAACTAACCTAAAAATTTGTATATAAAAGTTTGACAGATGCAGATAATTTGGTGAATTTACACGGATTAAGAAGGTTAGACCCTGATTTATTAGAATTTAATATAATTTTTGGTGAATTCTGATAACAATGATATAACATAATCTTTTTTAATATTTTTATGTAAATTTAAAATTTATATATTTTTTTACTTAATTGTGGTCGTCGGAAAAATATCGTGTACAACACGTGCTGAAAGTGTATTTTCCACTCGTGTGAAATATCATACTTTTAACACTAGTTATCCAATATATTATTATATAATTATAAAAATTATTATTATAAATATTTTATGTTGTTTTTTTATTTATTAAAGTGTTGTCGCCTGAAAAGTATCGTGTACACATGCACGCGCTGAAAGGGTATTTCCGCACAAGTTATACAATATACTATATGATAGATCATATTATTAAGCACATTTCCTCCCGACGGGAGAGAAAGTACACAAATCGTAAATATGAAATTAGCTGTTTCTGTCATAATCTTGGTATCATAGAAACCAAGTTTCTTTCTACAGAAAAACAAGTATTGTATATGTTATATTTTTAAGAGATGAGATGAAAAATGTGTATTTGTGGCATTGATATTGCAGTGTGTTCGAAAACACACAAAATGAACAAATATATTTCTATTTAATTAAATAACAAATTGGAAATTGTAAATAATAAAATAAATCAAACACAATCCTTCCGTTGGCAATAATTTACATCAGAACAAAGACAAATAACCATAAATAATATTAACTGCGTTCGTTGGCAATTTCTAAATTTATTTTAAAATATATTAGGGTTAGAACGGCGTCGATCGCAGCGCCATCTTCGGTGTTGTGTGAAAAACAGGGACGTACGCATAACTCTTGTGGAACAGTAATGTCGCTGGTGCCCGTGTTGACGTCACCTAATGGATTTACTACTTCCGGTTTCACCGGATATTGTCATTTTATTCTGGACTCGCAACATTTTTGCAGTTAATTCTCATTAGCGATATAGACTGCTTTATGAGGGAATTTTTAATAAATTATTCACCTAACGACCCTTCAGATACACCTACCACTACTACAAAATAAATATCTACTACCCAATTACCCATTTCTGGGTGGAACTTTTCAGAGAAGACCTAATCTTTACTTTTCTGTGATTAATTTATTACTTTGCATTAATGGTCCAGATATCAATGTAAAATAATTTTTTACGAAATCGAAACTTTACAACTATCAAAATCTAATTTTACGGACTCATGTGTCAAACTTTTAGCACTACTTAAAATAACAAACATATCATTATTCTATAATACTATTGGTGAATATATTTATTATTTACATTTTATTATTTTTTGACGTTTCTTAAAACCAATGATATGCTTCATTGTATATCACGTGACTGCGTTTAACCAATCCTGTCGTCATTATACTGAGAATAAAGCTCTAGTGTTTATTCCCGGGAATAATCATTGTAACTTTTTTATTTTTGTTGTAAAGATGAGCAAAATAGATAGATTTAGTAGCTCGCCTACTGGCGAAATAAAAAAAATAATCTAATTAAATATTACTCGAGAATTCGATAAAATAGAAAATAGTTCCCCAGTATTTTTCTCAAACAAAAGTTTTTGAAAAGTCTGTTAATTTATTTTCAATATTTGTTATATTATTACTTATAATAATTTATCGGATATAATGCAGATCACATACAGATCACGTCTAAGGACATGTAAATAATAATGAAAATTATACACAAATATTTGACACTTTGATAGTACTTTTGTTATAACAGCTATTTATTTATGTTTTTAATTAATTATTTAACGATTTCGGAAAAATTATAATGTATACCTCGGCACTAAAGTATTTTTTATCACCCATATGGTTTATTCACCTTGGCTGTTCCATATTCGTAATAAAAAACTATACTTTATTGTCTTGATATACAAATAACTATTCATCTTACTTTAAAGATGTTTACTAATAAAGAAAAAATTTGATTAAGTACTTCGTACAATTCTAATTTGTGATATGTTTGTTTAATTTATTTCCTGAAAGTCTTAGTCTAAATCCTTTCACAGTTTCAAGAATATTTACAAAATTTAAAAGTGACGGATGTTTTAATATGTATTATAAGAAAAGGAAAACTTTTTCTTATATTATTATGGCATAAGTAGCAGAGTGGTACACCGAAAAATGTTTTACAAAAACATTTTCCTAATTACATAATGACATTCTTGCAACATGTAACATATTTCGCAGCGCATCTTTTTAAAATTCTGTGAAAGATAAAAACATACAACACGCAAAAATTTCAGGAATTTGAAGCGTCATAAAAATTTTTAAAACCCTTAAAAAATTTTAAAAAGCCAACTCACACAAAGTCATAACAAAGCTAGCATCTTTTACACCTTCTTCTTGAGCAATTATCATCCAACATCGTGCTATTCCTCCCTTATAATAATTTAATCAGTGGCGCGAATTTCCACCGTAAAGGGGGCAACTAGTCCAAAGTTAACACAATTCCGAGATTTTCTCGAAATGTACCGAAATTCTCGTTAGGCGAGATGGCGAGAAGAACGCGAAACTTCACGTAAAATTAATCAGAAAACGTTAGTGGGACAAGGACAACGATGTTAGGATCTCTGGGATGGGAAAAGGATAAAGGCAGGATTTTGGAGGGGCGTATGTTTGAAGATTGTACTAAGGATTATGTGGAATGATTGCGGTGGATAAACTTGGCTTATAAACGAAATTTGTTGCCGTTTTTATTTTGATTGTCTTGTAAGAATTTTCTCTTAACTGGAGCTTCTATCGTTAACTTTTTATTACGACTCTGTTCTTCTGAAACTTCCGGAACATTTTAGTAACTCTACTACGAGCTGGAACTCTTGTTCCATTTGTATTTATTTAGAATACAATTTTTATCATACCGGGCAAACATATAAAATTCCAATCGACAACGAAAAAGACGTAGCTTGTGATTTGTAATTATTATTGTATCTCATTTTGTTTTGAATACTCGGAGAAAAATGGATAGCAATTTAGATATTTACAATAACAATATTTATGATAAGGACTATTTTAGCAAGATTTAAATAAGTTTACCCCCATGGTTTTTACTGTAAATGTGGAGTAAACAAGTGGCTGTGCAATTGTCAAAGAAGTAGACGTAAATTGTTTTTATTATATTATTGCAATAAATTTTCTTGTAGCGATATAAAAACAAATAGCAATTTCTGTTATATTAGAAAGGAATTTCAGAACGAGATGAAAGAATATTCTTTTTATTCGGTTGCGCGACGTCGAAACGAAATAACTGACAGAATTCTCTGGATCAACCTGAATTCGATTTGATTCGTACAAAAATCTAGTTTGCTAGTAAATCTCTGCGCAGACAAGCGAAATCTACGACGACGCTGTCAAGACGTCTGCGAACAGTACAATCCTCGCCGTCTCGAATTTATGCAAAGAAATGCGTCGACAATTATAAGTTTGTCAAAGTTTGAAACTCATTAACGGCATTGTACGGAAAATGGGTTAATTGCTTTTTGGAACTTTGCGCTTATCTTTAGAACTTTCGATTTTGTTAGTTATCGGCAATTTTCGATCTTAATGTACTGAAACATTCGGCGATAAATTGGAATTAATTCTGATAACGCTCGTTTTTCCCCGAGATTTGTTTAATTTTATTTTGGGGAGCGCTTCCCCTAAACGCTTTATCGCCCTAATTTACTTTGATTTATTTAATTATTTATCTTTACAACGAATTAAAATCTTCTACTCTGTGTTTCAGCTACGAGCAAGTTGCAATATTTATTTCTCAGTTATATTGGTATAATATAGCACTGTTCCAGATAAATACACTGAAATATAGTAATACTGGAACTTAACGTTATTTAATATATGTTAACAATTCATATAAATAAACAGTACACAATTTAATTTTTAAAATTAAAGATAAAACAGAGAAAAACTTAAGATCTAACGTTATATATAAAATAACATGTAAAAATTGTAATAACAAATATACTGAACACACTAAAAAATATCTTAATTCTTAAATCCAGACTCAAAAAACATCTGAGGAACTCGAACAATACGGGCAAAAACATAAAACAAATAACTAACTAATTTTACAAAATTTACGGATTAAATAAAACTAGAGTTGGCATATTCCCGGGAATTTATTTTTTGGGAAATATTCCCAAGAAAAATATGGAAATTTTCCTTTGCGTTTTCAAAAGTTTGTAAATGGCAAAAATAATGTTCATATTTAAAATAATAACATTAGAATAGAAACAATAACTATCATAATCATAATATACATACCGCTATTAGTAGTAATGTTTTTAATTTCTTTTTTAAGTTTTTGTTTTTCTGCTGATGGCCAAGAATTATATTTTAAAATATGCTTTCTAATTTTTTCTACATATTTAGTCTTGCAAAATATGCATCGTCCAATTTTCTTTCTATTTTCAAGTTTTTTTTTATTATTATTATTTATTTTGGAAAATTTCTAAAAGCAAAGAAATATTCCCGGTAAATTTCCATTTTTGAAATATTTCGTTTTGAAAATTTTCCGATTGGCACTATATAAAGATTAGGATGACAATGAAAATGAACTTGCCATTCTTTAAAGATTGATAGGAACGAAGATCGACTGGTAAGAAATGAAATAAAAGGCTTCTTCGGACTGCAGCTAAAATATTTATTAATTTTCTAAAAATCCGACGTTTCTTCAGGGAAGAAGATCATTGTATGGTTGAAACGTCGTATTTTTAGAAAATTAATAAATATTTTAGCTGCAGTCTGAGGAAAGGTTTTTATTTTATTCTTTAAAGATGTTTACTTATGAAGTGCTTCGTGCTCTGGTTTAGCTATTTTAGCATCTAGCTGCAATGAAACACTTTCCGCATCGGCGTGTAATACACTATTTTAAAAACAATGAAATGCATCTAGTAAAAAGTGAATATAAACAGAACAAGTGAACCGTAAAAATCAGTAAATCAGAAAAACAGTATTAAGCCCAGCATTAAAGCCATCACCATCAGTAAAATTCCGTTTACGGTAACCAAAAACAAAAAATCCCAGAACGCAAATAACTTCCCCTAGCATGGCGCTGCGGTCGAAATAACTTAACCTCACCACAAATCCCATTTCGCGTGAACGTGAACTGAACGTAGCCGTAACGTAATACTGATTTACCTTGCGTTGCGTTCTGTTGCGGTCAATGCACGATAATGCCGCACGCGATTTATTTAAATTCCGACACAGCAACGTGGACATACGGATACGGACGTTACGGCTTCTGTGTGCTTGGCTGCTCACCCAGTTGCATACGAAATATTCTGGAGCTGATTCCAGAGGAGATTGCAAGTGTGGATGGGACACAAGTTCTAGAAAAATGGTGCGATAAAAATTGTTCGTTTATTTTCATATTAATTGTCGTGCAAATTTATTCAAACATATTTAAATATTTATGGATATTTTATCTAAACACGTATACATATTTTGTTGCCGCAAAAATACAAATATATTAAAATTCGATAGGCTGGAAAAGCCTTCAGAACTCGTAGTAATAAATTAAAAAAATTTTAGTTCAAGTTCTGCAAAATTTTATCAAAAATAATTTGTTTCTTTTCACAGAAAAAATGGATTGCTATAATAGCAATATTTATCTTAAGTATAGTGACAGCAATTTATATATTCTGTAGCAAATGGGGGAGTAGACTGTAGGATAGGGATAATAAAAAGGAAACTTTATTGAAGGAAAGGGAACAAACCAGTCGTGGTTAAATTGGGAGCGGATGAATTGGGAGCTGGTAAATCATGACACTCGAAACACTGTAAATCATGTAAAACTTGTAAATATTGATTTTATTAAATGCAGAACTTCTTATAACTAACTTAACGTTGCACTAATTTATCTAATAAATAAAACTACTTAAATGACTTAAATCTACGTAAAAATACATATTTTTCGTAGCGCGACTACATTTTAAAACTGTCACTGGCCACGACCAACGGAGAACTGATTTTAGACGCCCGAAATTCCAGGGGGTCGTCTGGCTAAGGGATGCCAGGAGGTGAAAGATGAAAGTCATCTTGTTACAATTCTTACTGTAACAATACGTATATATTTATTTCTCAGCAATAATATATATATTTATCATAATTAAATATCATGCTTGAAATAGCAATATTAGTTGTTAATTTGAATATATGTATATAGCATATTTAAGACAACATAATCTGTGTACTGTAACAGTATTAAATTATTTTTAAAAATATTTAGATTGTTGAAGCAGCAATCGAAAATAATTTCACATTTTCCGCCATATCCTATAAAGGAGGTATAGGAATCATGTTAAAAAATCGGTATTGAGTTTTCAGTGGATGAGCAAGTTTTAAGGTCCCTAGAATACGATTTTAATATTTTCGCGATGATGTCTGTGTGTCTGTCTGCCTGTCAGTCTGTGTGGATCTTTGGAGTAACGTTTTATCAAAAACTACTAAACTGAAAATTTTTATATTTTATATATATCATATCATATTTGGAAGAGCTGATTAGTTTTTGGTGAAAATTCTATAACCGGAAGTGGTAGTTTACTTGAAGTCTTATTAAGTTGTTTAGAAATATCTGAGTAAATTATTTAATTAAATGTTAATTAGAATAATATTTCAATTATTATTATCTACAATTATTGTTTGAAACATTAATTAGTACAATGTTTTTGCGTCTCGTAGAAATATAAATGACTTATTTGCCATTTTGTGACTTTAATGAAGGGCCCCTCTGTTATATCATCAAATTTCTTAGCAACCCGTGATTTCTGTTAGATTAGAATTTTTAAATTGTATTTTTGTTGAATTTTAATTTCGTTGTTTGTTACAAAAATTAAACATCAAATAAGCGCTCATGCAGGAAGAATGCCTTTCCGCACTTAAACCAGAAATCTTTCAGTTTATCTTTTACTTCCTTCCGAAATAAACATTGAGTCATGGGATCAGGGAATAGTTTTCCTGAAAAAGTAAAACTAAATTCAACAATTTATTTCAATAAAAGAGCAAATTCATCTTCATTTAATTTTCCTGTTCATTTGAAGCAAAACTTCGACAGTCCAAACTCCTTTAAACTTAAAAAATAGTTCCAGCAACAATACAATCAGTCCTGTGAACTGAAAACGGAACTTCCCGGCAACTGTCACACGACAAAGTTCACAAACACGATCCATTGGAGTATTTCTCCATTTTAAAAATCAATTCTGTACACTTGAAGTTTACGGTTCTCAGCACTTTTATTTTATAGTTTTTTTACGATACTCAAGAGAGAAGTTTAGTATCAATACGTTTGAAGTTGGCGATGACACAGGCTCAAACTTTGAGCCTCGCACGAACCATGAAACTAGACTATTGTAGCGATTTTTCCCTAACCCTAACCTAACAAATGCAGTATGAATTACTTGTTTTCATTCCATGCAAACATCATAAAGAAACTTATAAGATTTATGTGAATGTTAGTGACAATTCCGCTGGAATTTCCTGTTGAAATCGCACACACTGACAACGTAATTGCAATATGCACGTGCATGTGTGAAACGTAAGGTGTGTAGAAAATGGCGGCGAATTTACATAGATCCGTCGTTACCGGTGAATTTTGAACACCGTTCGCTGTTTGTTTTGTTCTTTTTAACCGAGTAATGCGGCGGTAAGACCTGGTTTTAAACGGCTGCTTGGTTTAATGGCGGCTATTGTTACCATACGAGGGTGGTGTTATGCGACTGACTTCAGATCTATTGAGATGTATGCCGTGAATGTGGCCACAATATTAAATAAGAAAAGAGGAGAATAGATCCTTTTTTCACACTTTTTTGGTACATTGATTGCTTTTATACACAAATTTAACTTGAATTATTCAAATGATAGTTTTCAAATAGGTGATAAATTTTTTTTAAACTACTTCATTTAATTCAGGATAGTTTAAATATATATATATATATATATATATATATATATACTAATAATTTTTACTAACTTCTATAGGGAAATATTTTTTTATAGTGAAAAAATCGAATTAGAGGAACAATATCAACTTTTCAATGACAATAACTCTAAAACTAAAAGAGATATTAAAATTTTCTCTGCGGCATTGAATTTCCCACACTTTACTTAACTTATAACAAAATTTTCAGACATTTTCATTTTTTCGAATTTTTCACTAAATTTTGCTTTTTGCAAAATTTGTATCGCTCAAATCTCAAAAAATATAAAAGATACAAACCTGCGCATTACACCATTCGATTCTGCGTAAAAAGTTGTATAAGTCTGAATATTTTCAGTTAAATTGCTCCATGGAAAGAATTGTTAGAGGAAAAAGTCTGTTAGTATTGAATTTTTTCCAAAAATTTTTATCTCTCAGAATTATGATTTATATACTCTATCCCCCTATTTTCAACCCGAAACTTCCAAAAAACTTGGTTTCAGCGTTGTCTGGCAAACAGTTTTTGAGATATAGATAATTAATGATGAAAAATTGACACATTTCAACCAAAAAATAAATTGTTTTATAAATATGCTGTACCCCTTAATTTTGACCTCAAGATTACAAAAAAATATTTTATAATGCCGTTCGGAGGTTAATCTTCATAGATATTTTCGGTAGTAAATCATAATTAGCTCTATAACTAAAAAATCGCAAGGATGATAAAATTTAAAGTTCACCATCAACTTTACCAACATTTGCTTGACAAATAAATATTTTTTCAGAGATGTTGAACGTTTTCATTTATTTCTACACCATTGGCAAAGAAACAAAAATATAACAGAACATAATACGAGTACAATAAAAATAAACACATAAAAAATAAAATTATTACACGATATTTCAGCACATTTACACATTTTAAAATCACATAAGCTCTTGTTAAACAGCGGATTTCTCTTCTATAACATCTAATGAAATTTATATCAGAAAATTGTCAAATCTTTTTTCGTCTTTCGTCAAGCAGACCCCATGGAAAACTTGGAAAGTTTTCACAAGAGAAAAGTAGGCCTTTTTCAGTCATGAGCTGGGTTCATTTGTTCCGCTATCGTTTTATGTTTCTTCTCGCCAACTCGAAAGGAACACGAATTCTTCAAATCGATTTCTACATTACCATCAAATAATATACTTTGGCATTGTTTTAAATCGATTATAGAGTATTTTTTGTCCATTTCGAATTCAGACACACTTTTTATTTATAGGCATTTTGTAATGGTTCAATGGTATAATTATGATAATTATACCCTACTGAATACTCAAAATAATTAATGATGATTTTATTCGGTAATTATATATTCATATAATTACGCAGTTTTTGTCAATATTTTTAATAACTACACCATTTTTTACCTTGCGCCATATCTTGTAAGGGAGGTATAGGATCATGCTAAATATTCGGTAGTGAGTTTATAAAGGTTCTTATAAAGTAATGTTAATTTATAAATATATTAAAATTTGTCTTTAAAGGGACTAACTTGGTTCAAATTACATATTCAAAAACAATATTTCTGATTTGAATAACTAAAATATAACCTATAAAATGGTAATCGAGGAAAAAAATTTAGGTTATGTAAACATTTTTTTCCATTCCTGCTGAAATCTTTGTTGAGACATATCTCCAAAACTACAAAAGATATTTAAATTTCGCGAACCAGCGTTATACGCGGCTTGACTTAGAGTAACTTTCAAAATATAAAAGAGTTCAATATGTTTTGTGGTGCAGCGCTAAAAAATAATAGAAAAACTCCTGCAGAAAATATTTGATTAGCCATATCTCCAAAACTATACCAAATATTTTAACCTTGTTGACAGTTTTGGATTCAGGATTAAAAGCTTAATCTTTTAGTGGCGTATCGTAAAATTTTATTGAGTAGTAATTTTTACCTCGCTCCACATCCTGTAAGGGAGGTATAGGAATCATGCTAAAAATTCTGTAGTGAGTTTTCAGTGGATGAGCATGTTTTAGTGTTCCTAGAATATGATTTTAAGAGTTTCGCGATGATGTCTGTGTGTGTGTCTGTATGTTTGTCGGCCTGTGTGGATCTCTGGAGTTACGGTTTCTCAAAAACTACTAAACTGACAATTTTGATATTTTGTATGTCAATTGTATCACCTTCGGAAAAGTTGAATAGTTTTAGGTGATAGTCCAATAACCGGAAGTGGTAGTTTACTTGATGCTCTATCAAGTTATTTTGAAATATCTCAAACAATTTTTGGTTTAGAATAAATGTTTTATTTATTATCTACAATTGTTGTTCGAAACATTTTTCTCTTACTGTCACCATTTACAAATTAAAACACGTTAAAAAAATATTTTGAAATTTTTGTTTAAATCTGCTAACCTGTTTTTCAGAAAAAAACTATGCTTGAAACATAATTTTTTAACATGTGTCATAATTGGAAACTAATTTTTTAAGGGATGAGCGTTCTTGATTGTGTTGGTCCGTGTTCCTGTATTGTTTGATAAGAAATCTATGGCGGGAGGTACTGTGGTGCCCACAACAGTTTATTTTGTCTTTACCCCTACTAAATATGTAGTAGTACATATTATGCAATACATTAGAATTATGTTAGTTGCATGCATCTATAGATTCACAATTTTCTTATCTATTATTTATTTATCGCAATACACACAACATTATATTTTATAAAGTGAAATATGAAATATTTTAGCATAAAATAATTAGGCCTGTATATTATAAACAATGTTATAATGTTATATATTAATGAAAAAGGATTTTCAAAACGTTTGAACGACTAGTACATATTATGTATCATTTTACAATATTTATTTTATTAGAGCAAATTTATAAATAAATATAATCAATATTATATTGGCAAACTTACCGGTCTTCGCTGAATAACTTCAGTTTCAAACAAATGTAAAGCACGGTAAATATTTGCCTGTTCCAATATAAAGAATGAAATTAAAGTCAATATTTAACTTTAACTATATCAAACAATTTTTGATAGCGTACATAGCAATGTGCGTAAGAAAATAAATATAAAACAATTAACTCAAATCATAGCGTGGAATATTTATCTTTACTGTATTGAAATATAATTTGATGTCAAAATTAAATGTTTATTAAGCTTGCAATAAAGCAACAAAATAGTTTTAAAACATGCAGCAAAACCAAAGATTATTTAAATAATCAACAGAACAAATTAAAATCAACTTTTTCAATGGGATAAATAAGCATAGCTTAGTCAAAAAACCTGTAAACAAAAACAGAAATATGTCGAGGAAAACTATACTAATGAGTGGTACAACACGCGATATATCTCACTGTTTTCAAATGCTGATATCAGCACCGCGACGCCTTCTATACGACTGACGCTTACGTCAGAGCGTCGCGCTTATAAAGGACTTGACGAGCGTTAAACCGGAAGTCAACGCATGCGTATTCGCATGAAGGAAATAAAGATAATATTTGGTATTGGATGTTTTTCTAAATTTTTAAAAAACTAAACATTAAACATGGTTATCATACACATTAAAGCGACCTTTGATGTTTTAGTTTATTTCAATATATTATTAGTTTCTTTGTTCAAGAATATGTACTAAGGGTAAATAATAAATCACTGATTAATGTTCAATAACATTCAATTTATCATTGAGTATAAGACATTTGATTTACAGCGTTAAAATATTCAAGGAAAAGGAAGATAAAATGGAAAATTTGTTTGCGTTTCTCTACAGTAACCACATAGAAAATTCATTCATTCATAGCTTTGAAGAGTTTGATTAATTAATATTATCTGTATAGCCAGAGCCGGACTGAAAAAATATGATTAATTATCATTTTTTATAGCGCTAAATTTGTTATTTTAAAATTCGGTACACACATTGCTTATATGTTTGTTTATGTTAATGTATACTCAAGTAATGAATTAATAGTGGAATATTAATGTTAAATAGGTTTAAAATAATACAAATACGGTTCTGGGCCCCACAATCTGTACCCCTACCATAAAATAGAAAACACAATATCCTTTCAAGATAAAAACTATTGTAAGTGGAATAGAACGGTTAAACCAGTACAAGTCGAGCGTTAGTAGGTCGAATTATAATTTCAAAGCAAAACTGTGAATTAGAAAAACACGCATCATAAATTCGGGGGACCAGAGTCTAGTTACATTTCACATTTTGCCGCGCTACAGTTCAAATGTTGGTACTGCTGTTCATTTAACATTTCCGCGATTTCTGTCAAAAGAAATGATAGTTGTCAAACATGGGAATCAATAGATTATTTGCAGATTTAAATGTGTAAATAAATATATAGGAGTGTTTGATTATTACGAATTAATAATGAAAATATGTGGTTCATATTGCAACCAAAATTTCTCGGTTACTTCACGCTAGATTGATTTTATGCTCTCGGTGAATTTATTGCTGCTTTGAATTAATAAAGTGAAAATGTCTGGTATATTTGGGTATAGCCGAGAGGCTGTGAGAGTTAAAGTTAAGGTAGGATATATTTTCAGCATATGTTTAAGTTAGTTTTACTATAAATCTGCACTGTAATTATGCTGGCTTGTCAATTAATATTAATTCATATTTCTAACTTGTTAGTATAATAAAAAGTATTTACATTCAACTACATTATAATTTACTTTTATTTAATATAGCTTTAAATAATTATTAAGATATATTTGTTTACTGTATCCCATCTGTTACAGTAGCAATGCATGCAATATTAATTATCTAATAGAGGAACTTGATTAGTAACAGAAAAGAAAATATTTCCTTTCAGAAATGTGAAGGTTTACTCCAACCAGAATTTAGAAAATTTAGCGTTGATCCGCAGATAACATCTTTTGAAGTATTACAAAGTATTTTAGGAAAAGCATTTGATATTAAAGGAGAATTTACAATATGTTATCGGACGTACGATGTTCATGGACATGAAACATATTTACCATTATTATCTGATTGGGATTTAGATGCTGCATTTTTGAAGTGAGTTAAGTAGTGAGTTTGAGAATGGTCTAAAACATATGATATTTAAAGGGCCCACAATACTTCAGTGGTTACTGGCTCAGAACCATGCTTATGTTTACGAGTTGATATGAAACCATTTGAGGAGAGTTCAGATGATTGGGATGTACCGTCAACAGTATCAGTTATTACTCAGTTCAGAACTGGAACTGCACAAGAAGTTAAGCCTTCACAAAGGCTTCCAGGGCTCATCATGAACCAAGTAAGGTAACATTCCTATCCAGACACACCACTTTCGCTTCGTCCACACAATCGTTCACCCCCAATATCTTGCCTGCATGTATTTAACAACATTCTTCTCAATCTCACGCCCACCGTATACCGTATTCCGTTCATGCTTCTTCATCCACTCCTAATATCAATGTAAGCACCAATAAAGCTTTCTTCTTCACCTGTAACAATTAGTGAAAAATATTTACTCAAATAATAAACTGAAAAGAGTAAATATTATAGGTCGAACGAACTTTTAACATGGTACAAAGGGCGTTCAACCTTGGAGAAGATGCTAATAATTTCTTACAACAACCTCCTCGACCACCTCTGTCTGATTCAGAGTTTAGAAAATTTTTAGATCCCGTTGGACAAATTATGCATACCAAAGATCTTAGATCTGTTATTTATTTAGGTGGAATTGACCCTAGTTTAAGGTCAGTATTTCTTCCTAAAATTCCTTTCTCCTTCTCTGATGACTTCTTCAGTTTAACCCAACAGAGTCTGTGACCAAGTCTTCAGTTTGTTTTGTTGTTGAAAATTAGATATCTGTATTATTTTTGGATGGCTCATTTTTATTTATAATTATTAGAAGGGGTATGTGATGAATGAATGGCGAAAGAAAGATGAGCATTTCATATCAAGTGGATTTTAAATTCATTTGAATTTCGCGCTCGGTCCGCTTAAGTTTAGCGAACGATATTATTGGCTTAAAATTAAAATGCGCAATGCGTTACTTTTTTATTTACACCATGGTATCAGCGTACTGTTCCAGTAATGCAATATATTTGAATTTCCCGCTCGGTACAGTTAAGTTTGGCGAAATATATTATTGGCTAACAGTTTTTTCCTTCTCAAATTAGATGCGCAATGCGTCACCTTTATACTTACCCGCACTATTACAGATAACATGCTACATAGGTTGTCAATGAACTTGTCGTTATAATTTAGAGATGTTTACTAATAAAGAAATTATTCGAATGGTAGTTATAGCTTGTTTATAAAGTTCATTTAACATTGACAACATATGTTGCATATAACCTGGAACAGTACGGAAATGTATAATAAAGCTGCTAGCTTACATTAATGACAGAAATATTGTATCATAGCTGAAACTCATAGTATACTCTGATATACCATCCGTCTAAACGTTTTTACTGGCCTTATCTGATGTTACATCAATCGCGCGACTTTTATAGTTTTCAAATTCAAAAGATGATATTATTATAAATTTATAAATGGTCACAGACTCTAGCGTGGGTTATTGGCCTTCATGAAATTCCAATTTTAGAAAAGTAGTTTGGAAGCATATTTTAAACGTATATCCTGAAGGAATGTGTGGACGGGAAAGAATGGATTATATAAAAAGAAAGGCTGCTGAATACATTTCTTTGCGTGATGCATGGAAAGATGTTCTTCAACGTGGTCCAGTTACTGGCGATTTAGCATATACAACTGGAATGGTTCGTAAAGATGTACTACGCACAGATAGACATCACAAATTCTACGCAGGCAGCGACGATAATCAAAATATTGCTTCTTTATTTAATATTCTCACGACGTAAGTTTCCAAAATATCCTGCAACAAAAAATACACAATTAATGCTTGCAGTTATGCTTTAAACCATCCGAAAGTCAGTTACTGCCAAGGTATGAGCGATTTAGCGTCACCTCTATTGGTAACAATGGGTGATGAAGCTCATGCTTACATTTGTTTCTGTGCTTTAATGTCACGACTAAGCACAAACTTTATGCTGGATGGTATTGCTATGACCCAAAAGTTTACACATTTAGCTGAAGGCATCATGTATTATGATCCCGAATTTTACAACTATCTCAAAAGTCATCAGGTATGTTTATTTTGTAATAATCAGAGAGTGAAGATTGCATTTTTGATAATATTCCAGGCAGATGATTTGCTGTTTTGTTATCGGTGGTTGCTTCTCGAAATGAAACGCGAGTTTGCTTTCGAGGATTCTTTAAGAATGTTAGAAGTTCTATGGAGTTCTTTACCTGCTCAACCTCCTGAAAAAGAGTTAAAATTGTTTGAATCCAGATTTCTACCCCCAGTAAATGCAACCCCTCCTATTAGCCCCCTTATTAAAACCCCTCGCGAAAATGCATATACTAAAGTCTGCGCACTTCGAAGACAAACCTCTTCCATTTCTTTGGCTTCATATATGGGCAACAAAGTACCTCCGGTTAAAAGACAAAATTTTAGCTTAGATGAAAATGTTTGCCGATTGTCTAAAAACACCACCGATTTAAAATACCGTAGCTTGGATGATGCCATGGTAACTTTAATCAGTAAAACAAAAAACAGTGACTCAGAAAATCAGAGTAATGATTCTAGTAGGCCGCGATCTGTTTCTCCGCTGGAACCAAAATCTGATTCTCAAGTTGTTTTAAATAATAGGATCAATAACACGCATCAAAAATCAAAAAATACTTTGTCTTCCAGCATGAATAATCTTATGAAATCATCCAATAAAAAAGCTGGACACTTTAAAGACCTCAAAGAACGAATTTCTTCAGGCAAAATAGGTATTTTCTCCTCGTTAGATAAGTTAGATACGCAACAATCTATTAAAGAAGAAGAAATTGTTACCGATAAAAAGCCAATGGGCAAAATCGTTAAGAATTTCAACGAATTTTTAAATTTCGCATCACCAACTAAAAAAACAAGTGCCTCGTGTTCTGATTCAGTAGAGAATCCAGTAATTACCCTAACACCAACTGATTCTAGCCAATCAAAATCGCGGAATGCCTCAACTAAATCTGATAGCGTCACTGAAGATCCGTTCGACGGCAGTAGCCCGGATGATTCCCAAGAATATTTTCCTATGACAACCTCTATGACTCGCGAATTACGTCTTGAACTCGAGAATTTAGACCGGCAAGTCTTTGGCAATAAATATAACCAACATGTTAATCTAGATGATTCAGATTCTTGTAGCAATGAAAGTAGTTTAGAAAACAATAAAACTAGATGTGATTGCGTGGTTTCTAAGTCTGACATTCCTGATAATTGTGATACAGTCACAGAGGTTGCCGAAATTGGAAGTACCCCTAAACCTAATTCTTTAAAACTTGAAAATAAGCTCAAAAAGACTGACGATATTTTCGTTTGGGAAAATCCATTGCACCAATCCAGTCCCAGTTTAAATGTTAAATCCAACGCTCCAAATTTACAAACTCCTGATGAACAAGCAGATCTAGAATATGATGGAGATTCCGGTGAAATTATAGACGAATCCCGAGGAACCAAATCAGTAACTCCTATCAAACTACTTCGTAAAACTCAAAAATCAAAAAAGCAAACCACCGAAGAGGAGATTCCCGATCAAACGAATAATGAGGAATGTTCAAAGATCGAAGAAGAAAGAAAAATTCCTGAAATTAATATCAATGGAGGTGTTCCTCCAATGACGAATTCTTGTGAAGAAATCACGGAGATTAAAAATCCCCTCTCGGGAATGCTGCCATCTCCGGGTGATTTCGGAGGCGGAAATCCATTTTTAATGTTTTTATGTCTCACGGTTTTGTTGCAACATCGAGAAATAATTATTAGGAATGGAATGGATTACAATGAAATGGCTATGCATTTCGATAAAATGGTGAGGAAGCATAATGTGAATAGAGTTTTGAATCAGGCTCGACAAATGTATACTGGTTATATTAAACAGCATAATATTGCTCAACAAAACAACTCGCAAAACGGGGAATTCGCGTAGTAGTGCTAGCAATTTTATTTTGGTACTGCTCTTCGGGATCTTATTTATTAATCTGTGATCTTATATTTATTTATTTTAACAGGGATTTATTTGTATTTAGGGTAATATTTCGCAACGAGATATTTAATGTTCCTAATTTTATTTGTTTATACTAAAATATTTGAAGGAACATTGTACGAACTCAACCCCAAATTTATTCGTACCTCCTGAAAAATATGCTATAATTATTTTTGTCGCTATACAAGACCAAATTATTGCATCATCTATGTATTGCACTGGACTCTTAAGTAAATAATAATTTTTTGATGATTATTTATAAGAATTACCGTCTTAATGGGATTACAAGTTTTTCGTAACGCTCTTCCACGAATCATAATAAATATATGTTTCAACCATATTTATAATATTGAATGTGTAAGATTCAGTACACTCTGACAATATTATGTTATGCGCGGTTCAGAAATATCTAACCTGCGTCAAATAAACAAATATATTCGTATTTACATATAAACAAATCTAATTTATTAACCCACGTAAAAAATCTAGTCAACAAGTAAATGAATATTGTTTTTAATCATTACACATTCAATATTATAAATATGGTTGAAAAATATTTTGTTTATAGTCCGTGAAAGAGCGTAGTTGCAGATTTACGAAATACTATTGAAAAATTATCATTTACCTACGAGTACAATACATAGATGACGTAATAATTAGACTTGTATAGTGACAAAGCAGTGTGAAAAAAATAATAATATATTTGATTATGGCATATTTCCTGTACGAATACATTTGGGATTGGGATCGTACTCAGTGTTGTAGTTTTAACCTCGAAAAGATATTTTGAACTTATGATTAAGGCTGGTGCATAAAGTGTTTTTATAATATAATAAGGGTAAATTCTTCTATATAAATGCAGTATTTTTCTTGGCTGTTTAGTTAAAATACTAGAGGCCTTTTTATATAAAAATTCCTATTATTAGTAGACTGCTAATATTTATTTAACGAACTTTATAATTTAACTCTTTCTCTGTGGTATAAAATATATTGGAAAATAAATAAATAATTTATTTTTAGACACCAAAATTTGTGTCTTGTATTTTTACGGAGTGAATTAGAGCAGTGCCTAAGTAAAACAAAATACGATATCATTTTTGCTCATTTTCAGATGTATCAATAGCATTTATTTCATTCGCAGAGTCAATTAAAATTCATAAATCAAAATTTCTGCTTCAAATCCAGTTCAGCTACTTTACACTGTTCAGCATTCGTATTCGTCTATCATTCCATTCAACGTATTTTTTCTGTAATTATTATTTTGCGAAAAGACAATAGTATTCAGATGTGTGATCATTCTGAAGCATGTAATCAGACTAGACATTACATTAATGTATAATGTATAGGTTTGTAAATAATATAAATATACGCTCATAAATATTTCCTTCCTTGAAACTTACGTAGCAATAGAACAGCATAGATTTGTAAATGTAAGGCGCATTTATTTCTTCAAGGTTGTATGTCCTGCGGATATCATTTTTATTTTATTTATTTAGAAACTTGTAACAGCACAAGATCTTCTGTTCTAGCACCCACAGATCTCTAATTGTTCACAAGGGTAGCATTTGTTGTACTTATTATTATGTATTGTAAATAAAAATATATAATTATCATAAGCAGTCACTTAAATTCCCAATTCACAAAATAATCAAACAAAAATGCATTTTACGATAGATTTATTAAAAAATAAAATAATACATAAGTTTAAAATATACTGGCAATAAAATTACGTATCAGTCAAAAAGTGTTTAAATTACTGTTCACAAGGGGGCCATTGAATATTCTCAATGTCTTTACTGCTTGCCAAATGTGTTTTGACAATATTTTGTAACGAACTTCGGGCTAACCGTTCTTCGGTTAAGTGCACCAGTAAAACTCCAATATTTCGGTGTAAATCCCGGATTTCTTCTTGCAGAGATTTAACAATTTCTCCTAAAGGCTTACCGGTACTATCAAATTTGTTGACATCCTGTGACTTATCATCTGCGAAAAATTAAAATGTTTTAATGTTTAATTTTATTTTCGGTAGATATAATACCTGTTAATCAGTTGGCTAAATAAATTATTTAAGGATTATGTTAATTAAAGTTTTTATAGTTAAAAGTGCAGACTAATTTATTTAACAAACATTATAAAATATAATCACAGTTCCTACATTATGGCACATGAGTGGTATACCATTTTTTATATCAATTATTAAGGCACTTAATAGTAACTATAATATAGTTTGAACACATATTATACAAAAATTTCGAAAGATAATACTATATAATGAGAAATTATTAATTTAAGAAATAATGTTAGTCCAATAATTTAATTCGTATTCCATACGAAGCATGCAATAAATTTAATAATAAATAATAATTGTTCCAACAAAGTAGAGCACACAAATAAATAAAAACAAAAGCTACAATAAAAAGCAGATCAAAAAACAAAAGCAACGATCGTCATTCAAGGTGTTGTGTTTTCCTCAACTGTTTCAAAACAAAGGAACCACAACACCAAGTCGACGCTCTAGGAGTGTACATATGCGGTCTAGTCTGTTGACTAAGCAACGGATTTGACCGATATATATTTGTATTTGAACGCAAATCTATCTGCTCTACTTGTTGGTAAGTGTGTCGTTGAAGCTCATGCAACTGTACATTACCACTGGACAAGAGATCCACTGCTTATACCATCACCAACCATGAAACAAGAACATGCCGCTATAATTTCAATGTTATTGTCATAGAAATTCATTATACGCCACTGAAATATACTAATACTGGAACGATAATTGTATGCTTTTACAAAAGCGAAAAACAAACCGCAGACAAATAGATTTTGTAAGGCCACCCTTCTTTATCTAACACTTGTTTGTAAAATGGTTGCTATAGAAAAAACAGTATATTGTTCCTTTAAATTCACATATTATTATTTTTTTTATAAAGTTTCAAAGCGCACTGTGCAACAAAGACAGGTGGCCCAACGACTGACAGTGTCTATAGCTCGCATTAGCGTTTCAGTATTATTATATTCAGTGTAACGTTACCCGATCTTTTAAAACTATAATTCAGTTTAAGATCAAATACAAGACAACAAGAGAATGATTAGAAAAGGCGTGGTTAACTTCCGGAAATACTAAATATTTTGTTGACGTCTGTGTTTAAAATAGAGCTAATGACATTTTTCCATTAGCATGATTTATTTTTTATTTAAGGCAGTTGTACAGAACGTCTATTTTTATTTATTTGAACAGCTGTTCAATTCATGTAGGCACAAATGCATTTGCAAGTATTTTAGCTTGTTATTAAGTAATAAGAAATTTTGAAAATAAATTGAGTCATGCTCAAGGATTCAGTTCTGAAAATTAGTTTCCTCCTAAATTTTTGAAGCAACATAAAGCTTGAAGCTTCTAAATTTTGTCTTTTGGTGTGTTACCCATTAAAGTAAAATAATAAATATAAGAATACACACCTGTACTGATAGTGTTTTTCGGACGAGTTGAAGTACAATAGGCTTCAATAACTTTCAAAATTTGCGCGTCATCGTTATGAGACAACGTTTTGCGATTGGTTTGACGAACAGGGGAGCCATGAGGAGTTGAGCCTAACGCTAGACACGGCCGAAGAGGTGGTGAAGGCCGTAAACAAGTTGCTGACCATCCACCATTGTTGTTCAACGAAGAAATACTACGACTACTTCCGCTTGTGAAGCTTCCGTTTGGACGGTTCGTTGTTGGCGTCGTCGCTAGCGGTGACATCTATAATAATTAATCGTACAATAAAAACTAATCCACTTGCAACATTTTAATCTTCGAAATGATGCTGCAAAATTGGTTATGGATTTATAAGGGTCGTCTAGAAAATTGGTAGTAAAGAACGATTTGAAATAACTAAATAAAAACAGCACAAAACTGTATTTACAAAGTTACAGTACATTACTCTATTTTTCAATCGCCATTGCTGTCAAGGCATTTATTGTAACGTACCAGTTTTTCAATGCCAAATAGTTCTTTACTTTCTGAACGACCTTCGTATATGGGTGGAACACCGAAAATTAGTGAATTAGTGAACGCGTTGGATTTTTAAAACGTATCTGCAGGCAAGGGGGCTTTCAGTCTCAATAAAGCTTGTGAAGATTTAGTCCTGTCAGTAAAATCATGCATTCGGAATTCGAAAATACGAAAACAGTAAGCACGGAACACAAGAAGCGTTAGCAGCAAACCCTTGCCTGCAGCTGAAGAATTGGATTCTTCTATGATCCCCTGGATGACTTCTTTCGGAAGCTTGGCTTTCATCCACCAATGCGCGTACAGGCCTGACCTGAAGATCTCAGTAGTCTGCATTTCTTCCTGTACTGATTGAATATTTTCGCAGCTCTTTGATTTTGAACCATTGGGGTTCCATTGCTGTTGCTTATCTATTCTTTTGGGTTGAGTTTGTCCTTCTTTCATAGACATAACTTTTTCGTAGATTTGGTTTTCTGATTCCCAAGGATGTGGTGTAGGGAAAGGGGACATGTCACTACTACTTGATGTTACAGAAGTTGTTGAATCTCTTGCTAAAATCCCAATATTTTCAGACGTAGACGCTTGACAAGAAGTTCTTGGAGTTGATCCAAAAGGCGAGGTGCATCTGCACTGTGCTTCAAAATCTCTTGCTTCAATTTCTGATAAAGAAACAACATCTCTGTTATCATTTCCTAGACAATCATACATATTCGGAATATCTGATAAACTGTAGTGTTCTCTATTTGGAAACAGATGTCCGGAGACTTCATTTGAAATTGCTAGATCCGGAGAATTTAAAGTACAACTTCCTGCCATTCCAGAATCAGAAGATCTTCGGCTATTACATGGTTCCGTACAACGACAGAACTGACCATAATTTCCACCAGGTTGTGGATTTGCTAATTGAAGATAATGATAACTGACGCATTTTCTTAATGAATTTGTTTTTCTATCCTTTCTGAATATTATCGGCTGGTTTTCTTGAACACTAGATCTTCTTCTTGCAGAAATAAATTGTTTTATATCTTTACTAGTCGATGGCGATTCTTCTTCAATTTCTTTAGGCACGGATGATTGTCTTTTAGGTTTATCGGAATTAATACTATGTTTCTTAAAACTCACATTGCTTAATCGTAAATTTAAATTAGGATCGACGACAATTTCTGAATCATTACTCTTTCTAATACTCGCGGTTTTAATAGTTAAAGGCGAACTTGCACCACTATTTTTATTTCTAAACATTGTCGGTGGTTTGATAACAGTTTTTGCTGAAGCTTCGGTTTGATCACTATCCACTGACTCTGACTGGAGAAGATTTTCAGTTTCTGGTCCAGAACTATATAGGAGTTCAGCCACAATGGCATCTGGTACAGGAAGAGGGTTTACTGGAAGATCTAAACAACTGGAATGAGTTGTAGTATCGCAACTTGATTCACTGTCAGTTCTGGATATTCTTTTGCTTCTCGATTCACTTCTCATTGCTAAATTACTTTCGCTATTTGATTGCCATTGTGGAATATACACCATAGTCAACGAACTTTTATTAAATTTGTTTGCTACGAATTTAGTTGGTAAACTATGACGAGTTTTCGGGGCATGTTGTGTAGGACCTAACGACTCTTCTATTTCCGTACTTTCGTCAATATTTAGTAAATCTTCACAAGCCATGAATGGTTTTGGAACATAATCAAAACTTGATCCTTGCGAATCTTCAGAAATTTGAGGAGTTGTACCTAATTTAACTCTAGCGGTAGATGGTTCCACAATTGGATCTTCAACTAGATTTTCAACCAAAGTTTCAACAATTTGTGGTTGCTGAATATTTTCGCCATGATCTATAAAACTAGCACTGTTCTCTTCTTCTGGTTGTTCATTTTGCGGATTAAAATATCGAATGAATCCAAAAGGATTACTTGCAGTACTACCACTAATATTTGAAGAATGAGCACTATCACTTGAACTGTTACGAAGTATCGCGTTTTGTCTATGAAGAGCGTTATTATTATTTGCATCATCATCACTATCATTTTCTTCTTCACTACTACTATCACTGTCACTACTGTCATCACTATTATTGTTATAGGTTCCAGTGCGAATATAACACTCAGTTTTATGTTTTCGTCGCACAACTTGACTCATGTCTACATTATTTAAATACAAATATTCAGGGTACAAAAGTTTTTTTAACAAACGATGAGTTATCACTTTTTCTTTAACGAGACGATAGAATGATTTAGTTAAAGTGGAATACGGGGACGCGGGAGGATAAAACCAAGGGGGTAAAGTGGTTCTGTAAGAAACAGGGGGCTTGTAAGAATATTTTAGCACTGATGATCGAACTGAGTAACCCCGACGATCAAGCTTGAGAAAAATAAAAACGTTAGGAAGATAACATACTCGTACACAGAAATGGGTAAAAAATAAAATTTACTTACATGTGGAGGAGGGACCGGAACATTGTCACCTCCAGGTGGTGGAGTCTTTTGGTGCCCTTTTGTGTTTTGTCTCAATAAATCCACCCAATTATTCGCTTCTTCTTTACTTTGACAAATCGCAACAATTTTTTCTATCATCGGCCCAGTTATTTCAAACGCGTTTTTGTAATTTTCAGTCTCTTCTAATTTTGTTACTGTTATTCCAGTCAACGGAAGTTTGCCCTAAATAATAATATTATAAACAATTTGAAATATATATTTTTAAGGTGAAGATAAATACATTGGTGTATGGTTAGTGTATGATTGAGAAGAATATTGTTAAGAAACTGGAAGTGAGTCAGTTGAAAAGGTTTGGACATCTTGAACGAATGTGAGATTGTGTGGGCGTCCGAGGAATAAGTGGTTAAGTATGATTGATGGTTTGTTGCGTGAACGAAAGATTCCGAGTGTGAAGAAAAGACGAGCATGTATGAATGTGGACGAGGCGAAAGTGGTGTGTCAGGATAGGAATGTTTGGAGGAGATTGATTGTTGCTTGACTGTGTTTCTGGGTTCGTGGGATATAGCGTGAGGTTATGTGTAATAAATACCTCATAAATAAAAGCGCTCATTCTTTGACTAACGCTCAATACTAACAAAGTATTCGGAAATAAAACTAAATATCTGTCTTGATGTTGGGGGCCAACTGCTACGGATCCCATATGGAGGATGTCTCCTAGTTGGGCTAGACTTTGTCCCTCCCAGCCCCTGACGGGACCAGTCAGGACTTGCAGTTCTAGTTCTTTTTGTCTTCTTGTTGCTGCACAAGTCGCCTAAATAGAAACAAACTTAAAAATGTTTTTTTTATTTATTTACAAAAGAAACACATACAGCAATATCTTTGTACACAGCTACCGATCTTTGAGTATCACCTCTATCAGGATGGTTGATTTCTACATGACGCTCTAGTTCTTGAAGCATTCCAGAATATTTATCCAATCTTCTAAAAGGTTTACTAAGTCCTGTTGTAAGGACTAGAAGTCCTGGAGTTGCAGCTCCACAGGATTCCATATAAGTTGCCAGTTCGTCTCTAAAAAATATTTTTAATAATTAAATTTTATTGAGAAATAATTAAAACCATTTTACTTGTGAAGATCTAGAATGCAAACAGCTCTAGGATGCATGGAACAGTAAGCCTGATGTACTTGTTTGATTTTTGGGGCCCATGTTAAAAAGATCTTCCCCACCCGTTGTTCATTACTTGCTTTACTTTCACATTCTTCTAATAATTCTAAAAGTTGCTGATGCGTCTCTAAAACTTCGTTTATATTTCCTGTTAGCTGCCTGTATTCATCTGTACTCAAACTTAAAACAAATTATGTCGTTAGTGTTTTACTTTTATTATGGTAAACAAATGAAGGTGAAAGTGGAATACATACATGGTAGATTTTTCTAATGGTTTTAAAAATGTTTTTACCAGACCTTGAAGTTCGGTAACATGAGCTTTTTCTGAATCAATCAAATCTTTGAGAACTACTGCACGGTATTGTCTCTGTTGGGAAACAGGCGATACGGGTGGGCTACTGGCTTCTGTAATAAATAAATAAATATTTAGATAATTGCTTTCATTTGTTTTACATCTCTTTCTTATAAGTACCTTTTATTTCTTTAACAAAGTTGGCTGGAAACCACCCTGTTTTGTCGCCTAAGGTTCCTTCCCACCATCCGCCCTCTTCTTTTTGAGTAACTGTTATTTTGTCCCCCTTTTTGAACCACAACTACCAAAAAATAAACAATGGTTAAATATATATTTTTTTTGTTTAAATAATATTCTACCTCATCGTTGTTGGTACCCTTAAAGTTGTACAGCGCTTGCACAATAGTCGGCTCCGACATTTTAACTAATTTTTAACCGGAAATCTGGAAACAGACCGCTGTTAAAGCTTGATGTTAACTAAAAGAAAATTAGTTCACGGACATTTCATCTTTAAAATTAGACTACGGAGAATAAAAACATTCCATAAATTTTGAATTATCAATAATATAAAACGTTAGGGATTTTAATGCTTCATTTTGGATGCCAAGGCGATTTTGGCCAGTATCAATGAGCTCAAATTATTCGCAAATGTTGTCACATTCTTGGCAAGAATTTCTTCTTTTAGTACGCTAGTATTGGCGTGGGGCCAAAAATATAATTCTACTGACTGATAGTTAATTATTTGCTTTTACTCAAAAATTACTAAGCAGATGCTTTGCAATGGTTTCATATTTATAAGTAAAAATAAATATAATAAAACGCATACAAGCTTTTTGACCTATTTTCTCTTGCAGTAAGCGACCATTGTTTATTATGGTTTATTTATTGTTAGCATTGACCTCGTTAAAATGGATCGAGGCTGCAGGGACGCTTTTAACAGTTCATGTAAATAAAGGAATAGCTTTTAAGAAGTTTATTGACGTTTACTAAGTTGTTGATTGAAGAGATTCTTACAGATAATTGTCGTAATTTTTGTAGACAAGTATGTAGGTATAATTTGAGTTTATTTTTTGCTTTCTTAGAAACCTTAAAATAACTTGAACAATGAATTATGTACAGCACGTTTTTATATAAACTAAGTTGTCGGGTCACACCTGCTTGCTGGCTTATCTACTGATTTTTAGATAAAAATAGGTTCATAGAAATAGATATGATAAAAGAACAAGCGCAATTATTAATATCAGACAAACAGGGGTGTGAGATTTTGTTTTTTGTATTTCTTGGTAGTAAACAAATTTATTTGTAGTTATTCAGCAATTATCTTAAAATATTTGCGTTATTATTATTCAGTGAATCATACATAAAAATTAAATTATGCTTTATGCCCCTTAATCCATGTACGCCACTGAGTTAGTCACAACATTGAAAAATCGAACTTACTACTTCCGAAGTACTTCTTTCATGTGTAGCACTACAAAAAAATTATTAAGATAAGGTGATCTTTATTAATTTAATTAACCATAGCTAAATATAGCGTATTTTACTAGAAAACGACATGTTTTCTACATCCAACACTAATCTGTCAAAAATAGAACTACTGAATTATGCGTCATCTGGTGCGCATTCACTATACCGAACTTCACATTTATTGCTGCTTCGGCATCACAATCAAATCTGAAATTCAATTAAAATTAAAATAATAATTGCAAAGGAAGAACTAATAATATTGTCATCATGACGCCTCCAATGGAAAGAATTCAAGTATTAGATTCAATAGAAAAAGACATAATTACTTGTTTACATAGTGCTGGTTAGTATAAATATTAACAAAAATAATAGAAAATAATGTATTTCAAGTTTTTATAACGTACAAAATAGTATTATCTAATATTTAACAAAGAACGCTAACATAACCTCAAACATTGACAGGTCAGGCATTCTTGGAATTAAGCAAGGAAAAATCCAGTCTTAAACAAGCTGAAGGACACACACATCAATTCCTTAAGACACTGGGTCAAGTTGAACAAAAACTTACAGAACAAATAAATTACTTGACCCAAGTGTCAACCGGCCAGCCCCACGAAGGTTCAGGATATGCATCTCAGAAAGTTCTGCAGATGGCTTGGCATCGATTAGAGCATGCCAGGTCTCGAGTCAATGAATTAGATCGAATTAAGAATAAACATATGCAAAACAGACCAAACCTTCGGGCTGGACAGGCAGGGGCTACCCCTGGTGGTCCAAATGCAGGTGGTAGCACTTAGAAAATAAAATAAATTATTTATACAAAAAAACAAAACAAAACTAATAAACTCTTTTGTACATCTATCGCTTCCACACTGTATCAACCTCCTTTCTAATTTTCTTGATGGTTTCGGAATTAGTTCTACAGCAACCTCCAATATATTTTACTCCAATATCCATCCATGTTTTAACGTAAGATTCCAATGGTTTACATTCTTCTTTGTCGATCCACCTATTTATCCATAATTTATAAATAAAGAAAAAGATATAAATATTATTATTCTTACCCTTTGGAAGGATCGTAAGTTTCGCCGCTGTTTGGATAAGCAATTAACGGAATCGGCGTATCTTCTCGATCGATGTTAAAATCTTCGAACAAACGTTCAATATATTTTGGTTTCGTGCAATTAACACCTACAGCAATAATTTGTTCCGGGTTGATATCGTAACATTGCTTAGCCACCGTTTGAAAATGCTCCCCTGAATTCGTGTAGGTTCCGTCTCTGCAGCAGAATGAAACCCAAGCCTTCATATTTGGGTAACTTTTCAGTAATTCGGCCAACATTTCAGCTTCAATTGAAACTGGAATGGTTTCAAATGCAAGTATGTCGACTCCGGATTCAACAAGGGCATTAATTCTAGGTTTATGCCATTCTTTAATAACATCTATTGGAGTTGTTCTAGCATAGGTAGCGTTGTATTCGGAACCATCATGTAGGTAAGCTCCATAAGATCCAACGGAACCAGCAATCAAAATTTCTTTCTTATAATTTGTATCGACATGGAAACATGAACGGGCATCTTTAGCTAAATTTACCGCTTTTGTCATTAGTTCAATACATTCTTCGTCGGTTAATTTTGCGTCTAGATGTTTTTTAAACCCAGGAATACTTGCTTGGTAGGTATTGGTTTCGATTATGTCTGCGCCAGCTGTAATATTTTATATTATAACAAATGCGTTTCATATCACTAATACGTTACCATATAAATAATCTAAATGTGTTTGGAAAACTGTTGCTCCGTCTTTGTGTAATAAATAAGAAGTCCATAGAGGATGCGACTCATATTCACTTGAATATTTTGATAACTGGGTTGAAAACCCTCCATCCAACACATAAACTTCATTTCTGTTATCCATTTTGTCAATAGTAAAACTTAATAATTTCTTACTTATATTTTAATGGCCTGTTTGTAAACTAAAAATTAGGTTAGAATGTGTGTTCAAACTATTTTGAAATGCAAATGTACTTGCGTGACAGTCCTGAAAAAAGCAGTATACTATAACGCACAATTTTATTTTAGAACGGCTCGGTTATAAAGCTCTATCGCCACCTTCATTTTCTGGACAAAAAAGGGCGCCAAAAATAATAGAAATGAATATATTTTGTTATTTAATTTTTTTAATTTTTTATAAATAATTTTACAGCATATTAAAATAAAATCTTATAACTAATTTTATAATATACATTTATAAAAGCTAAATATCGCAAATTTTGCGACGTTCACCCAATCTTTGAGCAATAGACATCAGCCTTAACAAAATAAATGCTATAACTGTATCAATAATTATACATTAATTTTTTTTAAGCTTCGACATTTGCCATTTGGTGACTTCGTTTCTTATTCTGCTTACATCTGCGGCGTAGGTCCTACAACACCCGCCTACGAAGTTGATCCCTAGGTCTAACCACGACTTCACGTACACGTCCACTGGCTCGCATTTGTCTCTGTCAATCCATCTGGAAATCACATTTAGTTTTACTGATATATATATATATATATATATATATATATATATATATATATATATATATATATATATATATATATATCGGATAATTCAGAGGGTCTTTTCCTTTTTTTAACTGTTTTATTTTAAGTTATAGAGAACTCTCAAATAAAAGTCTTTTGATATTTCATTTGAGATTTGAGCCTATTCCTAAAGAAGTTGTTACCATAACAACTTGACTTGCTAACTGTGATAAAAAATAATCGTTTTTTAACAGCTAATGAAATATTCTCCATTAAACATGAAATTTCGATGCTATTTTATCAACATTAGTAAGTTGCTACGGTAACAATTTCGTTAGGGAATTAGGTCGATTATTTATCTACTTAACATGAACATTTATATACAGTGTGCTTCATTTGCGCGTAATAATTTGAAACTTTATATTTTTTAATCTACGAAAGAAAGGAGGACGTTCTCAAGTCGACGTGTATTTTTGTTATGTAAGACCACGCATAACTTTTTACAAAGTAGTCCGATTGTAATGATCCTTTTTTATTGGATATGGTATACCTCAAAGTTGGTCCCATTTAAATTTGAAATAAAAATTCCACCACTAAGGGCAGGAAAATAGATAATTGGTTGATTGTTCATCCACTGAATTTTTCCTTCTTAAACAATTCTAACACGCATAACTTTGTACTGGGTTATCTGATTTCGATTATTCTTTTTTTATTGAATAGGGTATACCTCGAAGTTAGTTCCATTGGCCACAAAATCTTTTAACAAAAAATTGAACCGACTAAAAAAAAAACTGAAAAGAGAAAAATAAAATAAACCTTTTTAGTCTTAATAACTATGCTCCTAAACTAATGTAACTAATTTTGAGTCGGCGTTTGTTAATTATTTGTTTGGAGCCGACTCAAAATTAGTTACTTACATTAGTTTAGGAAGGAGCTTAGTTATTAAAACTAAAATGGTTTATTTCATTTTTCGCTTTTCAGTTTCTTTTTTCGTCGGTTTAATTTTTTGTTAAAAAGTTTTTATTGAAGGAACAACCTATAAATATTTACTGATTTAGATATTAGATTCCCTTCATAAAAGTATAATGCGATCAAGTGTCTAAAATTATAAATTAATAAGTTATTAATTATACCTGTATCAATTCAAGACTAACTTAAAGTAAGAGTTAAAAAATTAAGTTAGTCAATTTAAAATTAGTTTTTCTTCTGCATTTTATTTGTTGTAAAAACCAATTGTAGTTTCTTATTTCTTACCCAAGTTCTGTGGTATAGTTCTCTCCACTATTAGGGTAAACAATTAAAGGCACTGGGTTGTCCTCTCTACCCTTGTTGATACCTCTGAATAGGCTCTCCACGAGACGTGGTGCTAAACAATTTACACCAACTGCAATTATTTGTTGTGGATTCATATCATAACATTTTCTCGCTACTTTTTGGAAGTCTTCTCCGTAGCTTATATGCTTGCCGTCTTGCTGAAAAATAAAACAGACTGTTACAAATAAAATAATAGCTATTTAATTTCCTACTTACTCTACAACTGAACGACAACCAAGCCTTAACACCAGGGTACTCTCTGAGCAACTCCACAAGCGTTTCCGCTTCTAAGGCACAAGGGATGGTCTCCAAGGCCAGGAGGTCGACTCCAGCACGCAGCAGCGCCTCGATACGTGGCCGGTGCCATTCTGCTAGAGTGTCGGGGGACACGTGCGCCGCGTAGCTACCGGTATATTCGCTGGCGTCGTGCAGGGAGGCGCCGTATGGACCGCAGCTGCCCACTATCAGAGGGCGGCGTCGGCCTGGAAGAGAGTAGAGAATAAGCTTGAAACTGAAGGAAAAGAGATTTAAATTCTGTATATTTGGAAACAACAAATACTCATGGGAGAAGCTATAGAGTATAGAAAATATATCAGTGAATCAGAATGAAGGCTACGAATGGGGGATTCCAACGTTTTTCGTTTAATTTTTGTTTATTAGTTTTGGACACTAGTAATGCAAATATGAAATTTTAAATGAAAAATAAATCTTATTAATGCCTGGTTGCACCAACGTCAGTTAAATTTTAAACTTCGTTTAAACAAATAAAAGCAAATCAAAGTTATGTCATATGGAGTAATTGACATTGATGTCAAAAATTAGATATGCTTTTATTTATTTAAACCAAGTTTAAAATTTAACTAACGTTGGCGCAACAGGTCATAAGTGAGATAAGATTTTTTAAAAGATTTCATTAAATTTTAAAGTACCATATTGTGACGTCACAACGCCTACATCTAACTTCAGGATAAACAAGCCCATGCTCATGGTTATCATGTTCTGTCAGTGTCTCAAGAGCGTGTTTACAGTTTTTGTCTAATAATTATCAAGTATTTGAAGAAAATTGGCCATAACAACACATATCTGGATTCAGAGTATCATAATGTTCAAAAATTTGAATTAACAAAATTATACGCAAAACCATATAGGCATGAAGTGAGCAGTAAGCGTTATGACGTCACAATTTTCAGGAGAGTTGACAATAGCATAAAAATTGAATTTTTCTAACAAATTATGAATGAAAATTGTTTTTTAAGCATGTTTTATTGTATTATCCCATTATATTATGATATAAACTATACGAAAAAAGTTATAAATATCGTAATAAATATTTTTTTCATTTAAAATTTCATATGTACATTACTAATGACCCAAGCTATTGTAAAAAAATTAAATAGAAAACGTTGGAATCCCCCAATCTTATCAATATAATTTATTAAGTATTAAAGTAATTAATATAGATTTGGAATTTTTATTTCATTATAATTGATTATTATTAAAAAAACGCTTTGATACATCGCTGTCAATCACTTTCATAGTAATTATAGTAATGACACATCCGGCATATTCCCTTTAGTTGTACGATAAGAAATGCATTACGAAAAAATAAACAACAAAACATCATAATAAATATATAATCTGACAGCTGACAAGCGTCATCGTTGAACTGTTGAAGCTATGAATAAATTGTAAAAATAAAAAAAGAATTTTATCCAACACCTCTCAATAAATGCTCTATAACTATGGCGATTTTAAACAAGCAAAGTAACAGATTACCCACTAGTAGGTATAATTTTGAGGAAAGCCACTAGTGGGTATTTTTTTATTTATAACAATAATAATAACACACAACACCTTGGTAACTACTTTGATTGCCATTTTAATTTAAAAATTTAAAGCATATGTCACTGTCAAATAATATTTCTTTAATAAATTTTTCATTTATTAAGAGGTGTTGGATAAACCGTTATACTTCACACGTGGGCAAAGTGGAATTACCCACTCGATAAAATTATCACACTCAGCCTTCGGCTTCGTGTGCTAAAATTTCTCTCGTGGGTAATTCCTTACTTTGCCCACTTGTAAAGTAAATAACTATTTGTTTTTTGGGTCTTGAATGTTTAGTACATTTACCAGAATTGGAATAATCGGCCATGAATTTATCGCACGCTATTCTCGCCATGTTCACTGCTTTAGTCATGAGATCCAAGCTTTCGTCTTCAGTGAGTTTCAAATGTTCCATAAATCCTCCAACACTCGCTTGATAAGTGTTCGTCATTATCAAATCGGCACCAGCTAAAACAAAAGCAAACGTAAGAAATACAGAGTATTTTCGTTTGGCGCATAGTTGCGTGTGGCTTAAAAGAAAGACAAGCACAGTTTAAAAAGGAAGATATATTAAAGAAGATTTGTTATGTGCAAACAAATGCATAAACCAAAAACAAAACAGAATCGTGTACAAATTTTCCAAACAAAATAAACAATGCCGCACAGCTAGAAAGGAACAAACTACCTAGAGAAGAAAAACAAACAACTAGCATCGTGTTTCTTATGTTTTACAACGCCGCCTGCGATCATCATTGCACGGAAAATGGAAAAAATAAAAGAAAATCGTAGTGAAACTTCTGTGTTCTTTGACTTCATCCTTTATCATCTAACCTCCATCTTGCCTTGGGTCTCAATAGAATTTTTCTTAGAATGTGACGTCGGGAGAAATTTTAAATAATGCCTGGGTTAAAACAGGTTAAATAGATTTTTCTCGTCTTCCTTTTATCTTCTCCTTCCTCGCACTTTCACTGACGTAAATCGATGTTTTATTGTTTCGCATGCAAGTGTGAAATTAAAATTTATTCTTTCCGTGAAGAATAAATTGATTTTTACTTCAGTGATTCTTTGAACATTTTGTTACCCTATAAAACTTATTCGGAAAAATTGAATTGTGTAATTTGCAAAGTTCAATTTTCATGTACTAATACATAAAAAAAGTACCGTAGATTTACTGAAGTTATAAGATGCATTTTCTGAAAATAACTAAACACGATTATTTATTAATTAAAAGTATCTGCCAAAGAGTTTGATAAAATTTAGAAAATGCATTTTATATCCTCATTTTAAATAATAGTTCGACAAAGTCTAGTATTTTTTCCGTGCAAATATACAGGCAGTAGAATTGAAATATGTATGAGAATTTCAATGCTATTTTTTTTTATAATACTGTACTTTTTAGCTATTAACTTTACAGCAAAAGAGTAATTACAAAAGTTGTTTAGAATTTAAAAATACATTTGGTTACATGAATATTAATAGAAAGAAATGACCTCTCAATTTTTATAGAAAATAATACAACACTGTGCAATAAATAATTCCAAATCTGTTTTATGAACTGTCAAATATTCTTTATGAACGTGTTTAAATACTAATTTAAATTTAATTGATATATTGTGAAATACGAGTATTTAGGTAATCAAATATGCCTTATATGATGCATTTCTATATACTGAATAACTTTTGTATTTACACTTACTGTAAAGTAAATAGTTAAAAAGAACCAGCAAAATAAAAAATTTCATTAAAATTCTTAAGCCTCATATTTTAATTCTATGTCATACTCTTTAATATACTGACATAACCCAATAAATAATAACTGTCTATTGTTCTATTTTAATTGTTCCAATAAGTTGATAATTATTAATCAGTTGCTAGGGCAATCTGTGTAAAATTAGACTCCGATATTTAATAATGCATTCAGTTCTGTCTGGTTTTCGCAGATAAAACGAAATTGTTTTACTTGTGATTACAATTTAGCTTTGATAATGTGTTTTGAAAAGGTTATTTTTAGATGTAGAAATTATGTAACTGTTTATTTAAATTATAAAGTAAATTTATGCAAATTCTTGTGCAAATATGTAAAAAACATTTTTCACATTTTAATTTAATGAATATCCTCACTTAAAATTGTAATATTTTTTTATTACATTTCTTTATAATATATGCGCTAAGAAACCCACTGTAGCAGAGCGCATCGTCAGATCTCTAATATTTTTCGAGATACGTCGATTTTTGGTATTTTTCGAAGTGCAACTTTAAGGGTCTGTAATTCAAAAACTACACGAGATATCTAAAAATTCTCTTCAGTTTAGCGTTTCTGGTGCCTTAAATAACAAATTAGCAAATTTTTAAAATTTTGAAATTTTTTTGTATTTTTGTTCAAAATTTTGATTGGCGATAACTCAACAAATATTAAAGATACAGATTTGCAGTGGTCACTAATCGATTCAGCTCGTCGAAATACATAAGTAAGCAAAGTTTCATAAAAATCGCTTTACGGGATGGAAAGTTAGAGCAAAAAGCCTTAAATAGGCGTTTTTCGTCCAAAAGTCAATAGGTACCCCTTGACGTTTGGCCTGGATTTGGCCATTTCCAGACTTTTTGCTCTAATATTTCAACCGGTTGTCCGAATTTTCTGAAATTTTCAAGGTTTATGTATTTCGTCGAGCTGAATCGATTAGTGAACACTACAAGTACGTATCTTTCATATTTGTCGAGATATCTCAAATCGAAATTTTGAAAAAAAATTCATAAAAATTTAAAAATTTTCAAAATTTACTAATTTATTATAAATGGCACGAAAAACACAAAACTGGAGATATTTTTCGATATCTTGTATAGTTTTCGAGTTACAGCCCCTCAAAGTTGTTCTTCGGAAAATATAAAAAACGTCATATCTCGAAAAATATTAGAGATATGACGATGCGCTCTGCTGTAATGTGTTTCCTGACGCGAATATTATAAAGGAATGTTATAAAAAAAATTTACAATTTTAAGTCATATTTGGGGAAATTTCCGTATTTTGAAAAATATTACAAATCGCCATATTTCGATAAATATAAGACATATTACGATGCGTACTACAGCAATGAGTTTATTAATGTATAAATTATACATAAGTAATAAATTTTAAGTTAAGTTTGGAGGAGTATTTTATTTATTTTCTAGTAAACAATTTATTTGTATAAGAAAGTAGTGTGGTGCCTACACCAGATTTTTTAAAATAATATTTTAAGGAAAAATAACAACTGAAATAATAACAAATTAACAAAAATCACTAACATAAAGATTTCATTTGGCCCAAAGGTACCAGCTGACAACTGTTTTTGAATCTGATGACAACAAACTATAGAAAAATGTTTCAAATAAAGATTGTTGATAATATTATTATCTTGCAATGAAATTTACTCTATCTCATTTATTTACTAAGATACGCCCAAAAATCCTGATACAGTAAGTAAGTAAAAATGATAGAATTTAAGATATAAATATGGTGAATTAAACAATTTTCTTTTGTATGATTTTAACTGGGCCAAATGATATGATTCTAGGCTCGTCTATCGAAATTAATATTTTGTGAAGTTAAAAAAAAATTAATGAAAGCAGCACCGAAATAAAAATTTGGAGTAGGCGTAATAACAGACCGCTACGCGTCGTTAAAAAAATCATAATTTCCAAAGTCAAAAAACTTTTTTAATAATAGCCTCGTGAGTAGAAATCCTCTTCTCATTGTGATCGTTTCCTGTCTGTACGGCAACCGCTTCCGTTTTCCAGTGGCGGAGGTGACAATTTGTCTCGCGAGGTCCTTATTACATTTCCGTTCGCCTTTTGTTTCACTTGATCGTCAAACGTCGACAAAAACTCTTCGCCCCAGCCGTGGCAGATAAAAAAATGTTTATTAAAACAAAAGGGACTCGGGGCAATTCGACTGGCGATCCTCTTTTATTTTTATGCGTTTACTGCTTGTCGTAAATGCCGCAAGCGCTAAATCGCGGAGGCCCTGCCCGATTTTATTCCTGCTGTTACTATTATTTCACCCTTGGAAGTGTACATGAACAGCTGTTGCCGTAGTAATTAAATATCTCAACTTTGGTTGCTTCATATACTTTTTGTGATTATTAACGTCTGTTTTGGTTTTTATAATGTTCATGTTCATGTGCTGGAATTGTTAAAATATTACATTTTGCTACACATATGAAAGCCATCACAATCTAATTACTTTTTCGCTATCTCGAAAAGATAAAATTATTTTGTTTAGTATTTTTCATAATTATTACATACATACATAACGTTAACGTCACGAACTCTGAAACATAATCAACTTACAATCAATTTCCTTCAACATTACAACTTTCGCCTCGTCTACATTCATCATACCCAACCACTTATTCCTCGGACATCCACGCAAGCGTTCATCCTCAATCTCACCTTCATATTATATTAGCTTCACTAACACCTCCCACATTCTTCTCAATCTCACACTCACCATACACCAACGTATTTTGGACACTAAACCACATACTCCTCTCAAATACCTCATATTTTTACAGCAGTTATACGTTGTTCATGTTTCTTTATCCACACGGAATATTGAGAACCATACATCAATGTAGGCACTAACACACCATTTAAACACTCAATCAAGTATCTCTAGATACATTCACGTTTCGAGCAAATGTACCCAGAGGACCCAATACCTTTCAACTTTCCGGTAAATACGTCCATCCCTAGAAAACATACTACCCAAATATAATAATTCATTCACTTGGTCTAATCTCACAACATTCACTGAAACATTACAATCAGCCACCAAATCATTGTTTTAGATACATTCACATTTCGAGCAAATGTACCCAGAGCACCCAATACCTTGCAGCCTGCAGACACACGCCTTTCAATCTCCCGGTCAGTACGTCCATCCCTCGAAAACATACTAGAATATACAAATTCATTCACATGTTCCAGTCTCACACCATTCACTGAAATATTACAATCAGTTACAAAATCATTCTTCTCAAACACCAATTCTTTACATTTATAATTATTAAAATAGTTATTTTGAAGGCCATCACAAAATTCGAAACATCTTTTTATTTATTATTTCCAAGTACCCAAATCTTTTTAACTTAAAAGTCTTTGTTATTATTACCTACTCTATTTAATAATTTTGTAAAATTTATTCATCTTCTCTGCAAGCGTCTGTAATTATAGAATTTTGTATCTAGAAATTTATAGAAGACGTGATGCTCTATTTGTTAATTTACTAAATACTACCGAATCTATCACGGACAAATATTACAATAACAACAACAAATACAAGCCTCTATTATTTAAATACTGCGCAATCCAGGCATTTCGCGCACTAGATTCAAAAATAACTGCCTTACCTCTAAGAAAATCGAGATGGGTATCAACAACGGCTTGAGGATGAGTAGCCAAAAATCTGGCGCTCCAAAGAGGATCACCATCGACTGCTTGGTCCACGTGGCAACTCAACTGGGTAGCAAAACCTCCGTCGAGTACTACCACTCGGTGGGAATCATCTCCTGCAGCGCGATTCATTTTTACTCCTTCTGCAACAATAATAAAATAATTAGGAACGTTTCTAGTCAACAACTTATTATCGATTGATCCTAGTGGCCATTTTGGTAGTAGCTGTATACGGCGGTAACTTTGAGTAACTGTTAGTTGCAAGTGAAATAAAATCTAATATAATTTAGGTATTTCGCCTGCACTATAAAAGTTTTTACAATTTTTCATTGTTTATCTCTTTGTTTTGTATTCATTTCATGAACTTAACATGAAAGAAATACTGTGGCTTGATATTTGACAGATATAACTGACAATGACACTGACATACTTTACTCGCTTTTCTATGGTTATTAGGGCTTAAGACATCAGCTTATCAACGGATACTGAGCGACCAGCTTTTCGATAGCGCACCACTGAAATATTGGGATCATGAAATATTTGAAGTGTCGTTAATGTGACCAAACAAATTGCTCATATGACAGTTAATTATACAAGCCGTCAAATTGCGCTCCCCACGCCCTAAGAAAGGTGCAGAGCTCCCGTGGTGTATAATTGTTTAAAGAAAACCATTTAATTTATATTTACGCCTGAGTCTCCACACTTCCGTTGTCTTTTGATTCCGTCGTTTTTCATTTTCCGGTTGTTTTGTTTTTACAACCAGGGACAAAAGAGAGCGGTCGAAACAAACGAAACACGTACGAGGGAAACTAATAATATCTGACAACGCTGCGTGACAAAAACGACAATGAAACTAAAATAATGCGAGAAGAAAAATGTGTCACAATGCTTGGTAAAATAAAAAATATTTATATAAATATTTTAGTGTTGTTTAAGATTGCATCGGATGCAGTCGCTTGCGGGAAATATACTTGCAATTCCGGTTAATGTTTTAGTAGGAGTGCAGTTGTTGAACCACTGATCTGCCTTTTCAGTGTCACGGGTTGAAATCCCGGCCCTTGCTGTTCATTTTAACCAGAATATATCGCCTGAAAACATACCGCTCTTATTATTTATTTGACAATGTAATTTTGTGGATTTAAAACTGACGGCATTGTTGTAATGTTGTAGGTTTTGTCAGATTAGTTATTGTTTCATATATTTTAATATAAATATTGTTTGAAATACGTGTGTTGTTATTAATTTTTCATGAAAGTCCTATTTTAAATTTAAAATAAATTCATAAATAATAGAAAAATATTTTATAATATAATAAATTGTAAAAAAGTAATACAGTTTTAATATTGTATAACAGTGAAAATGACAAAGCATTTCATTTTAAATATCATGAATATGTGAGATTTTTCATATTTTTGCTTTTTGTCATTGTATGGATAATACATTTTAAATTAATTTACATTCTGAGTATCTAATACATTTTTTATATTTTGCGTTCATAATAAAATCATTACAATACTTAATTGCACATTGAAGGATCCTTCATTTCGACTGCATTTTTTGTAGTGATGCAACGATTATTAAAATGCGCATTCTAAATGGTAAATGTGTCCATGGTTACTGAGAAATAATTGAACAAGTCAATAATCATTATAATTATGCCAAATGTCATATGTCAAACTCAAACAATACGATTGTTTGAATGTTTTGTTTACCGAGGCACTCTGGAAATAGCTAAAAATTATACATTTTATTTTACCTCTATCTCATGACAAAAATGTATCACATCAATAAATTTAGGTTCATTTGTTGCAGTTTTCAATTCTGAACATTTAACTATTTACACCTTTGCTCTAAAATAATAGGTAAAAAGGTTTGTTTCAAGTGGTCATTTCTGACAAGTTTGTGACATGTTTGTGACAAATTTCAGTGCGCCTGCGAAAAATGTAAACAAGTTAAGTTTGAAACATAGACTGGAACGGTCATTTTTTGTTTTGACAGCTAACCTTAACATAAATAAAGGATTTCATACATTTTTCGCCACAGAAAAGAAATGAAGTTTATGTTTCAAAGTTAACTTGTTTACATTTTTCGCAGGCGCAGTGAAATTTGTCACAAACTTGTCAGAAATGACCACTTGGAACAAACCTATTGTGTTTCCTATTGCTAAAAAAAAAGTAGACCCCGGTATGAGGGATTATGATAGTAATTATTCACGAAGATGAAGTCGTAGGCGAGTGATTCAAATCATCCGAATGAATAATGACCATAATCCCGAATATAATACTGTACTTTTTATACTCCGGTAAATTCGAAATTGGTTAAAAAAATACGTTAAAAAATGACATCAAAATACACAACGATAACTGATTACATGTCAACTGTCAGACGGCCGTAGCTTGGTGATCCACATCACAGCTTTAAAATAAATTGGAATAATTGATTTCTGGTTCTGTGATTGGCCGAGAAGAGTGAATTATGGCTACTATAATTAATAGAAAAAGTTTAAATAATGGGGATATATTCAAACAGCAGTAGAAAAAAATTGTACCTATTTTAGAATATAAAAATCTAAGAGATCTTCAATCATCAACCAAGTCTTCCAAATTTTCCGTGTGCAAAAATAAACATCCCTTACAAAACTCGTTCTTTAAAATACTATAATACAACATATCGCCAATAGTGACTTATCCATCTGGCAGCTTTGAAAGTGGATTTATGCACACTTCTCAACTATCTTTCCGCATTGTTCGTCATCGTTAGATATTCATGGACTGCCTCAGCTTGTAATCACCGTCATACCGCAGCAGAAGAGCAGGAACTGTGGTAGGATGGCAAGAGTGGCTAGCAGGAACATCACGTCATAGTTACCTACCCGCGAAGACGAAGTTCTTGCACACTTTTGGCAAGTTGAGTGAGATGTGAGATGTTACAGAGTTGGGAGCAAAAGGAGTGAGGGTTTTCAAGGGAGAAGGATTATATTAGACATATTTTCAGGGTTATATGATGCATTGTTGATTCTGCTGTTTTAAGTTATCGAAATAAATATATACTTACTGTACTTAATTTTTCGTCAGGAAGACAAGTGAACAACATAAACAAATAAACAGGGTGATTCATAACGCATGGAAAAGATTTAAAGTGTAGCAAGGTACTGCCCACTTGAAGCTAAATAAATCTTACTGTAACAAGGCGAACATTCAGAATACGATTTATTGTTTTTACTGTCAAAGCGATTTTAAAATATCAAGTTGCAAACTGCGTTTGGACTTAAAGGCATCAAAATCGTCTTGACAGGAGTTCTTGAGTTTAATTTATTGCTACACATGTGTGTTAGAATTTTAATTATCATAAATATTCATTTGAGATTATCGCGGCAAATATTCTGAAATATCGGCTTGAGATGCCATCTGGGGTTGACAGATTTACGAAGAGGTCTGGTAACTCTAGATTAGGTTTTAGTTTTTAGGGAATTTTTGTGCTAGTTCTGTGGGAAACGTTTCCTTCCCTGCCCCGCGTACCCGCTTATGGGGTAGATGCATATGTTTGACCAGTACAAGACAGAGAGTTAGTGGTTCTTGAACTGGGCAGATGTATTTTCACGTCTGCAGTGCTCTACAAAATGTAGAAATTAAATAAATTTGTTTGATAAATATGTTTTGGTTAACATATTCATACGTTGTCGTTGTATTATTTGTAATTTGTTTCAATTCTATTCAATTCACCGTTTTACCATTGCATTAAATACCATTTTTTATCATTCTTAATTGTGTGTTTTAATTGTCAACCCTAAGTAACAGCCCGCCGTGCTACATTACCTATTAATGTAGGCACTGGTTGGCTCTTTAAAGAGTAATAACTTGTAAAATATTGACTTTACAAACTAACACAAACCGCGTTTTATTTTTAAATTCCCGCAAGTTCTCCAACTACCCTGGAAAGAAACTTGCATTTCAGAATATAAACAGCACAATAAACTCGCGAAATTCTGCTGCGAATTTGCGAATTTCTCAATGCGACAACAAAACTTTCGCTCGATTCGCAAACATCGCACTTCGCTTCGTTCAGTCAATTTAGCAAGGCGCGCGTGCGATTCGTCACGTCATCAGCGCGTTATTATGTCACGCTGGTGTTGCCGTAGATTTTCAATGCTGCTGCTCTTCAGTGTACATATGTGGAGGTCTCTCTCTATCGCCTAGTTTTGGAGCTAGAATAGTTGAACAGAGTAGTGGGCGTACAGTTGTTCTATTGCTTGGAGACTTGCATAATAAAACAATGATAATAATAATGGGAAATCATTTCTAACAAATTTTGACTATTTTAATCAAACTGAGTTCCACTTAATCTCACTTAATATTAATGTTAAATGATTCTAGTAAACGTCACTAATTTTAAGTAATAATGAGTAATAGGAAATATATAAATTACTACGATGTAAACAAAACAATAACCCAATAATTATCTATTAAATATGACACTTGAATAGCAAGGAGTCACAGCTGTAAGAAGATTTGAAACTTGCAGGAATTTGAAAGAGGAGGAAAGTGTGGTGAATATTTTGATCGTCTTTTGTTATGAACCTTTAGTATAGTTTTGACATGAAAGGGACGGATGTAGTGACGAACTTTCTTCGCCAATCTATTAACATGAAAGAGAGAAATGCAGATGTTTCTTCGCCAATCTATTAACAAGAAAGAGAAGAATGCAGATGTTTCTTCGTTTATCTATTAACATGAAAGGGAGTAGTCAAGATCTTTATTCGTCAATTCAATGACATGAAAGGTAGGCGTGAAGATCTTTATCTCTAATTTAATAACATGAAAGAGAAGAATGCAGATGTATCTTCGCCAATCTATTAACATGAAAGGGAGTATTGAAGCTATTTCTTCGCCAATTCAATGATATGAAAAGGGGAAGTGAAGATTCATTTCTCCAATTTAATAATATGAAAGGAAAGAGTGAAGATACATACATGCTCGTCTATTCTTCACACTCGGAATCATTCGTTCACGCAACAAACCATCAATCATACCCAACCACCTATTCCTCGGACGCCACGCAATTGTTCACCCGAATATATTAATTAAATTAATATTAAGATTTCCAAATCATCTCAATTTGATTTGATTTTATTAACAACATTCTTCTCAATCTGACACTCACCATACACCCACAGTACACACGTTAATTTGTCAATAAATTGAAGATTCATTTAGTTCAACCTTTAGAATATATATCCAGTTTGCAATAATCTGGAAAAATCTCTCAGTCCTGTCATAAAACCTGTAAAAAATCCAATTTAAGACAAAGCTCTGTTTGTGCATAAAATCCGTTTTAATTTCATCTCAAGTCGTCAAAAATTTAAAATTCTGCCTCCGTGTGTAGTTTCAGTGCAGCTACGAAGAAAAACTTTGGCGCATACGCCATTAATAACTAATAGCAAAGAGAGTCGGTCGCTTTACTAGAGCGCATTATATGTTCCACCAACATCACAACATTCGGTCTGCTTCCGGAAAGAGCTTTGAGCTTTGGTCATGCTCTTTGAATTAATTATATCAGGAATAATTTGTGATTGTTAAAAGTTCACTTCCTCTGAGATGCAAAGGATTTGATACAAAATATAAAAGTTTACGCACAATGCAATAAATAATATGGAGTCCTTATAAAAATTTCGTCATATAGCAATAAATAATGGCAAACGTATCGAGCTGGTAATTTTCATATCGACATATCTCCTATATGAAAATTTATGCCGCAGGGCAAAGTTTTTGCTAACTGTGTCGTTGGTTAAATCCATTTAATCTATAGTGCAGTATTAATAGCGGGCCATATTCATGATCATAAATTAATTAATTCCGTTTCACATAAAATACATTTTCACTCATGCATCACATTAGCACCACGGAACTCATTAATTAATTCTAATAATTTAACGAGGCAAGATGTAAATTAATAAATTACCTTAAATACTGCTGCAAAAACTACACTTAACTCTATTATTTAATATAACATTATAACTATTTTAGTGAAGCAACTAAACCAGACAATAAAGGATAAATAAATATATACCCAGTTTGTCTAAAAAAAATATATGTTAATTTTAAATGCAAACAGCAAATATTTCGCTAATTTATCAATTTAGCTATTTATTTCACGTAACATGATTTACAGGGTGTTCCATTTATGTGCTACACTATTGCTATCTCGAGAAGTATAATAGATACGAAATTCGTTAAATTAGCAAACAATTTCTAAATTATGTGACTATAATAATGAACAAAACAAAAATTTTTATTAACCAGTGGTTTTCAAAATATGGGACCCAACTTTATATCTCCCGCCTACCTCAAGGTAAGGGAGGTATTGTTTTTGGTGAAAAAATTAGGTAGTGAGTTTTCAATGAATAAGCACGTTTTAGGGTCCCTACAATACGATTTTACTATTTTCGCCATGATGTATGTATGTATGTATGTATGTGTGTATATGTATAATACAAAAAATACAATTTTGTAAATTTTTTTCTTTTATTTAAATGAAGAGCTGATTATATTTTGGATAAAATTGGTCAACCGGAAGTAGCAGTTTACTTGAAGCCCTTAACAGTTTTTCGTGAAAAACACGGTTAAATTTCCTTTTTCAACAATTTATGTTAGTTTGAAAGTTGTAGAATATTTAATTTTATATGTAATTTGATTACACTAATTTTATTAATTTTAATTAGATTTAGAGATAATAAAATATAAAGAAATTAGATTTCATAAATCTTGCATTCCTTGTACACCATGGATACACTTAAAAATTTTCAATTTTTTACGAAATGTTATTGTGAAGCTGTTTTCGTGAAATATATGTCAAAAGATTAAATAAATATACGAAATTAAATTAAATTTCTCTAATATAAATAGAAAATAAACAATAAGAAGATATGTTTCTGTATCATCAAATACTATTTTGTATCGTTTAAGAGTAGTATTGGGCGGGAGGTTATGTGCTGAGCACATCAGATTTTTTATTTTAAATTTGAACCTACTTTTTTATTAGCTTATTCGATTCAGAATTGTTTTCTTAATACAACGATATAACACACTTATAAGTCCTACGTAATTAAAATAAGGATTGTTATTATTTCAATTCTATTACTTTTGTTTTCGTATTGATTTATTTTCTCTATGAAACTGTGAAGATTCTTACCGTTTACCGTATTGTCTATTCTTTGATTTATGTCAATGTCTTGTTTTCCATTATTATCTATTATCGTTCTAAGATATTGAAACTTATTGACTTGTTCTATTTTTTATTATTAAAAGTCAAGTTTCCTATTATTTGTTCAGCAAAGATGTCTCTTCTATTTGTAAATAGATAAAAGTTATAGGACTAACAAATATTTCCATTAGCTTATAAGTACTGCATTAATTCAATTTATTTCTCTGACCTCTGGTGTGTCATGTAAATATGTCAGGATATAAACTAGATGAAACTGTAAAACAGTGGCGTAGTGTAGAAATTTTAATCAAGCAAAGGGGGCGACACTTATGCATGACACGTTAGTATGGTTGGTGCAAGACGAAGTTTTAATTCACCCGCTGCTTGAATTTATTCGTCGCTTTGTCGCACGTGGCCAGAACGAGCTCTGATGGCGGCTTTCGATGGTTCATTTGGCGAGAATGCACACATATGTGCAACGAGAAGTTGGTCACACATACGAGAATGTATTGATAAATATTTGGCCTACCTCATTATCAATTAAGTATAATATAATGTGGTCAACACATAATCTTCTGCGTAAACTACTTTTAAATGGCACAAAACGGAAAAAATGTTATAAAATACAAAATATAAAAAAATTTTTGTTCAACAGTTTTTGAGAAATCGTTACCTATACATAGTAAAAAAAATTATTTCCGAGTTGTTAATTTTGCGGTTATTAAGTATTTTTAGTTAATTTTGACAAATATATTTTGTTAAATTGCCAATTTTAACAAATATGACAATTTCTTAAATTAAAATTTTGTCAATTCTAAATATGTAACAATAAAAATTGTTGTTTTTATTTATATTTTTGATTTATAAAATTAACAAATCTATCGTCAATAATAACAATTAAATTTAACTAACTTTCAATATGAAATTGTTAAAGAAAGTTTGTATCCTTATCCTTTGTAACAACTTAATTTGTTATAATAACTATGATTTATTGTTCTGCTTCAATATAATTACTAAAATATTTAGTCAAAACCACATAAAAATAAATGTTACGAATTACTATATTCGCAAATATATTTAGTTACGAAATACACAAAAATAATTTGTTACTTGTAACCGCAGCACTTGAGACTGCTTAGTAATAATAATAATAACATCATGGAAGACAGTGAAGCAGGTCAAAGATACCCAGCTATGCTGAGGTAGTGTGAAACATAAGCGGTATAATAATAATAATAATAAAAAAATATAAATTTTCTTTTTCTGATCTTCATAGAATTAGTCAATTGTAATTATAGTAATTAAATAAATATAAGTAAAATTCTGCCAGTGACCAGTTACTTTTCTATGTCATCTAATCTTCTGTCACAAAATTTACTGAATATCTTGTATAGTTAGATTGTAAATATGAATTGGATCACAAAAAACATTCCTGAATTATGTAGAATAATTCGAAGCTTCGTATTTAAATAAGCATAATTCTTTTAACTTATTGAAAGAGTTTTACTGAAGCGTTAGAATCTAAAGGAGTTAATGTCGTACTGGCACTTATTTTGAATTATAAGTTTGCAATAATTAAACATAATGTTCTGGCAACACATAAACCCACCCCTTCCTGAAGGGTTGTTAGCAGAGCTTAAAGCACAAAGCGTTCATAACCTATCACCGGCCATCTCTATATCATCCTTAGCCTGCTTAAAACAATACCACCCTGTTTTTAGGGTGCAAAATAAGGGTTGATAAATAACATCCTTTTATTACAACGCTGTCCGCATATGTGTGGTCATTTAATTTAAGCCAACACAGTTTATTACTGCACAACATTCGAATGAAAAAATCACTGTATCTACTCATTGTTATTAATCAAGTTAGCGGTGGGTGGGAATAGCGATCAATCACTTATGATTATCGCGAGTTGTGTATCACTTGAATGATTCAATCCCGCTGTGATTTATGGGGCAGGGCTGATTTTAGCCTGAAGGAGAGAGACGCGGAACACCGCATGCGAATTTATTTTCACAATTCATGGTTTTTCTTTTCTGATTTGAAAACTATAAACACAACACTCCTAAAAATAACTTTTTGTTTCAAGAATATTTTCAGTTTTCCTTTTGAATGCATTTGTTGAAGTAAATTTTATTTCTTACAAAATGATTAGGTCCAATTCTAAAAAAAAAAAAATTAATTTTGTATATAAATTTTATTTATCTTCTTTTTGATGCATTAAAAAAATCTAGTGTGGGCACCACACTACTTTCTTTGATCTCTCGATCATGAGATATTGCGCACACGGACATCCATCCATCCATCCTCACACACAGACATAATTGAGAAATTGGTCTTAACGGATTCGGAGGACGTCAAAATATGTATTTCCGCAAAAATCTCATAAGCGATTTATTCTCCTTGGAACCGGAAAAATTACGGAAATTTCTAAAGCACCGAAATGTTTTATAATAAAAAAGTAAAATTTATCATGATTCCAATACTTCCTTATACTTTGTATAAGAAAGTAAAAATGAATATATTTTAAATTTTGTTTAGTTGGCCACATAAGATTTTAAAATGACAACCAATTTGTATGTTGTATTTATTGCAATTTTAGGGTTGAAATCTAGTTTGAAATAATCAAATAAAAATTGAATTTGAAACCAGATTAAAATATAATTTTCCGTGTTTCCACCACAGAAAATTTTCATCTCATAAATAAATAAAATACAATAATTAAATTATCAGATTAAGTTAATCCTAAAAATCCTGCAAAGGTATCCGCTTCCCCTCCTTTCCTTCCTGCTGGGTTCCTGCTTCCGCGACAGTTTCTCACGATGCTTTGCTCGCACTGCAAGTATTAATTAAATTATTTGTTAATTAGTCGACGCGTGGTGCGTTTGCGTTCGTCGAGCGGAGTGGCAATGTGGCAACGTTGTAGGGTTCAACGCCAAGCGAATTTGCAATTTGCACAGTCCCGCGGTTTGGAATTAAGTCCTGCTGAGGACGCGGCAGGATCTTAGGAGGAGGGTTTTGAAGGAGTATATTGTAGGCATACTCTTCAATTAGGAAAATTGTAAATACCTTTGATTTGGGGAAGGTATTATTATTGAGAAGTGGATCAGTGCTATTTAAAATAATAACTATCATTAATTTACCAGTAAAGTGTCTAAAAATAATATGCACTCTACTGAATAGAAGTTTGATATTATTTTCTCGATTTTTGCTTTCGTTTATATTATTATTTACATAATTAGTTGACAGTGTTGACCGGGAGATTGAAAGGCGGAAGTCTGCAGGGTGCAAGGTATTGGGTGCTCTGGGTACATTTGCTCGAGACATGAATGAATCTAGAGATGCTCGATTAAGTGTTTATAATGATCTACATTTATGTATTGGGCATCTAAAATTATAATACGCTAACTAGTGGTAGAAAGCTAAACTAACCATACGGTACACAAATTTCATTGCTCATTGTGTTTTGAAATTGGTTGTTTCACTATCACTGGATATTGTTATGACTTTTGTTTTCTTAATATTTTCTATAAAACTTCTGTAAATTATGATTCCATGCATTCAAGTTGTGATAAAGATTTGTTTTCGTGGCGTGTAATATTTGAGCTTAATCAAGAATGAATGTCTGGTTGACTGTTTACTGAACTGTTGTAAAAAGTCATTAAAGGCGGAAGAGGTTGTAGACCTGTCAAAGAGTTCATTAATTCTTATCAGGAAAGTTCTGATAAAACTTAATGAGTCTGTTATGCGCAAAAACAATATCTCAACTACAAGCTAAAAAACAATATTCCTGATATTAAATTTCAGTTTTATTAAAAATATTATTAGAATCCTGTTTTATTTTCTTAATTATAAACTGCTTTAATTATTTGGTTTATGATAATTATGAAAATTATATAACGAACTTGATAACAATCCCAAAGGTCACAAAATTGTTATTTGATTATTAAAATAAATAAAATAAACAATGAAGAAAAATATTTTTTGTAATTTGAGCACGAAATTTGCACACCATTTTTTGAACAGACAAACCAACACTAAAAAAATATTTTTTACGAAATAGTGAATTTTAAACCTACTATTATTGAACATAAAAAATATATGGATAATTTTACTTTACTTTATCCTAAAATAATTGAGGGTTGTAATTTTCCGGCAGTGAACTCACAAAAATATGAGAGTGCTCCACCGGAAATTGGTAAATCCATGATGGTATATTTATTTTCTTTCAGTTTGTAGAACTGTCGGTTCCTGAAAATATCTATGCTCATTCATTTTCAGTGAGATATGCATAAATAGTAAAGGAAAATTTAATTCAGACAGAAAATCCTTTAAACACTTGAATTATAATCATATAAATTCAAATGCAAAGTTTCCGCGGATTTAACATTCCAATTAAACGTCAGCGGAGCGAAGTTGTCTTTCAGCCTAATAAAAATATCTCACCCGCGTGAAGTGAGCGGTGAGCATTGAGCAAAATGGTGAGCCGCCTGAACTGCCTTCGCCCACGAATATCTCACATGGAATTTAATTTGTATCCACGCGTCTTCTAACTTACAATAGAATAGAGCCAGAAATTCTGATCTCGCTAAATCACCACAGTACGAGGTCAATGTTTCGAAAATCAAGACATACCTTACTTAAAACTTAATTCCTACTTTTACACAGAAAAAAATTGATTTGCGATTTGTTAATTTTGAGGTTGTTAAGAATTTTTAGTTAATATTGATAAATATATTGCGTTAAATTAACAATTTGAACAAATATGACAATTTATTAAATTAAAATTTTGTCAATTCTGAACTTTTAACAAGGAAAATTGTTGTTTTTATTTATTTGCTACATTTAAAAAATTTAACAAATAGACTCGTCAATAATAACAAGTAAATTTAGTTAACTTATCAATTTGAAATTGTTAAAGAAAGTTTGTATCCTTTGTAACAACTTAATTTGTTACAATAACTATGATTTATTGTTCTGCTTCAATATAATTACTAAAATATTTAGTCAAAAGCACATAAAAATAAATATTAATAATTACTATATTCACAGATATATTTAGTTACAAAATACACAAAAATAATTTGTTACTTGCTAACAAATTTGAAACTTTTGACTGTATTTTTTTACTATGTGAAATTACAAATATCTTAAGGTTTGGGAAAATAATATGTTGCATTTTTCGGCCTGACCCGTTTTTATATGGGGTAAAAAATGCGCGATTTTTTATGTAGTTCGCCTGATAAGACATAATAATATTTCACGTCCGATTCCTATTTCCGGTTGGCCGTTAAACAGTGCGCGCTAACCGGAAACAGTTCGAATACTTCGCGTTTGTCAGCGTTTTCAGCTTTTCAGGATTCATTCCTGAAAGAGATCCGTTACCCATTTCATATTTTCGATCCGTCATCTCACTGAAAGGAGTGAAAAGGACAAATTTTTATCTTTAGGGGATTTGTTTCCGGTGATTTGGTACTGTATTAATTTAGCAACTTCATTTAGCAACTTCATTTTATTTGCTTGTTCTTTGTTTTGAAATTATTTTTGGAAATTCTGATGAAATCTTGCATAGATTATCATCAGACGAGAAATTTACAAAAATTGATAAACAATGAATAATATATCTATTTTATCTTTATATAAGATTATAATAATTATAAATACACATATTCTACAGATTACAAATATAATGTAATCGATACATAAAATGTTGTCTGTATAAAAATTATATTGTGTAAATATTTTAAATAATTTGAATACTTCAAATATCATGAAACAATTAAAACGTGAAACTTTTTGTAGCTATAAAAATATTTGTATGCATTTATTCTTTTGTTACATAAATTTAAAATTTCATGACAATCGATTTAAATAAATATTAACAAAAACATTTGCTGCCGAACAAATAAAACACGGAAATTGAATTGAAAGAACTGCAATAAAATTCTGTTATAAAAATACTACGTCTACAGGGTGTTTCGAAAAGCTTACTCACTTTATTTATATTTGGAAAGGTATAAGGTTAGTTAAATGAGCACAATTTGTCATTTTAAATAAGAAAATTGATAAAATCGACAAAATATATATGGTATCAGCTGTTTATTTTTAATAAACCAATTATTTAATTTTAATTTAAATAAAATTTTTGAATACTTTTTCTATTAATCTACCTAAGTAAGCAATGGAAAAATTGTTTTTTTTTTAATAATTATTATTTTGTTAATATTATAAATAAATATTACATCACCCAATTTACCCATTTCTGGATGTGGCACTCTACTCAAAGCAGATCTCAGTATTAAGATATAAATTTGCGCGTGACTGTTACCAGCCGTCAAATTCCGGCCTCCAAGGATGGTAATGGTGGAGGGACCACAGGGGTAATTTTAATTTAATTTGGAAAATTTGTCGGCCGTGAGGTTCGAACTGAGGATCTTATGATCCACAGTCCGATGCGTTACCAAGGAGCTTTTTCCCCTATATACGAGTACATATAATAGTTAGTTACTTTACAAGTAGGCAAAGTAAGAAATTACCCATGTGTGAAGTATAACGTTTTATCCAACACCTCTTAATAAATACAAAATTTATGAAAGAAATATTATTTGACAATGACATATATGATTTATATTTTCTGAATTAAAATGTCAATAGATGTAGTTTTCAAGGTGTTGTGTGTTATTATTGTTATAAATAAAAAGCACACATTAGTGACTTTTCAAAAAATTATACCCATTAGTGGGTAATCAGTTACTTTTCTTGTTTGAGAGTTGCTGGATAAAATAAGTTAATAAACTAGTAAGTTTATAAAAGCAATTGTTTCTTGAAAAAAATGTACATAAACAACATAAGATAATAAAACAATAAAAAAATATATGGTTCCATTTATAAAATATATAATTTGGTGCTACCAAATATTTTTGGCTGATTTTATGAATTTTCTTTTTTAAAATAGTACAATTTTGCTCATTTAACCAACCTAGTACCTCTTCAAATTATAAAAGTTACCAGTAGAGAATAAATTTATATATGGATGTCTTTAATTGGATAGCCCTTATTATTTTTTTCAAATAAAAATTATATCGAAACTAAAACTTACTCCTTATAAATTTTTTTTTTTTTTTTGAAGAGTACTATTCAAAACTCACCAATGAATTTATTCGACTGTCGATTTCCAATTCGTTTTCACTTGTCACGGCAGCGCGTTCGACACTTCGCGATCGAAACAATCGAAGATCGACTGACTGATCAATCAGAGCAGGCGTTGGACGTAGACTGTCGCTTGTCTTTTTGTTGCTGGGAGACAGATACAGATAACCCAACCAAACGTTTAACTAGCAGCACATGATGTTTGGAGGCTCAAGTTGTTGATTTTGTCCTCTCTATTTTTAGTTCATCATTCTCTTGTTATCATTTCGCGGTTGTAGTGTGCTTGGCGCGTGTCCGAATTTTTGTTGTGTGCGTGAATGTATTCAAATGACCTTGCGTGTGTGTAGCATGCGTGAGTGTGTGAGAATTTTTATTTGCGAATTTAATCATTATGTTGTGGTCATGATTTTTTTTTTGATATGTCCGGGTTTATTTTAGTTTTTATTATTTTCGGTGGTACATGACAAATACATTTTTTCGCTCTCGAATATTTTTATGTTTACTAAAATTACTTCATGTACAGGGTTATTCTCTGGTCTGCTTTTTTCTGTAAAACTCTTCAAATAGTTATTTGTTTAACTAGCCACTAAAATACCAGATTTACAGCAGAGGCTGCCGTTTCATTGAAGAGACTAAGCCGAGGCAATGAATGCTGTCGAAGCTATAAATCTGTGTTTGGTGCCGAGTTGAATACATAATTTTTTTGCTGATTTGAAATTAATATTAATTAGGTGATTATTTTATATACATATTTTGAAGGTTACCGCTGTCAAATTACGTTGCATGCATTTGTTAAACGATTGGTGTGCATTTATAGACGGTTACTAATAATAGTGACACTTTACAGACTGTTAACAGTCCGTAAAGTGTCACCTTTAATGTCAATCGGCAAAAAATTATATTCGATACTTAAGTACACGAAATCACTCAGCGAAGTTAGCCAAAATAGTGGCTAAAGTAAAACTCTTATGTCAAAATGTCAAAACTTGAAAACAAACCTCAAATAACAAACATATTGTTCTATAATACTATTGGTGAATTTATTTATTATTTGCCTTTGTTAATAATTTATCGGATTTAATACAGATCAAAAGCAGACCACGTCTAAGAACATATCAATAATAATAAAAATTACCCCATCACAGCCATCCCCGTCTCAATAGCAAGCTGACGTTTTATAAATACATACTATTTATTTATGTTATTAATTAATAATTTAACGATTTCGGAAAAAATGTAATGTATGTCTCCGCCTCGGCACAAAAGTATTTTTTATTACTTATATGGTTTATTAAATAAATTAAAATTATACTTTAGTGCTTTTATAGACAAATAGCTATTATTTGAACTTAAAAATAGAGTTAAAAATGAACTGACTGTTGAATCGGCCGCAATATTTATACAAATAATTAATAATATTTTCTTTTGTTGTAGGTAAGTCCTTCTGGAACTCTTTTTCTTTTGAAGTGATGGCGAAAGTAAGTAAAATTTATCGCTTTATTGAACTGGCGTTGATGCACGAGTAAATAACAATCTATTTTAAAAAATCAGGAAGTTTGTTAATCTCCTTATCTCAAATAAACACGACCTGATATTATGTCTGGCAGATTTAGCCTCGAAAATGATAGATTACATTATACTTGCTTTCAAGTTATCTAATAAAAATCACAACTTATCAAAATTTGAAACAAATAGACCATTATATACTTATTTGAATCGCAAATTGAGAATTGGCGAGAAAAACATCTGTTTTGAAGTTCAAGGAATGATATTTCATTCACGATAACTTCCAAAGAGATAAATTTTATTAAATGTTGAAAAATAAAGTAAAAATAAATATTTATGTAAGAAATAGATAATTTAGGTTTCGATTGCATCATAGAATATTTTCTTAACTTAGAATGACAATTATATATGACACATGACACATGACGTTGACGTGAAAAATTTATTTATTAATCCATAATTTACTGAGATATTTCAAAATAACTTGATAGGGCTTCAAGTAAACTACCACTTCCTGTTATTTGATTATCACCAAAAATTAATCAGCTCTTTTCAAAGGGATTCAATTGATATATACAAAATAGTTAAATTTTCAGTTTACTAGTTTTTCAGAAACCGTAACTCCAGAGACAAACAGACATCATCGCGAAACTATTAAAATCGTATTCTAGGTATCCTAAAACATACTCATCCACTGAAAACTCACTACAGAATTTTTAGCATGATTCATATACCTAGACAGTACATTTTTTTTTTAAATTTAATAGGTAAATCATACGAATTTGCTACTTCTCCAAGAATAGAGTTCTGTTATTAAAAGTGAAATTTTAAATGTAGATTAAGTATTGGCTTGCACTTTGTCCGAGTATAATATAAAATATTTGTTTGAATATCTAGTTTTGAATTTTGATCCCAACTTTTTACAATAAATAATAATGACGATAAGGTTGAACTTGGGCCTTTAGTAATTGCTTTTTTTATAATAAAATAAACAAATGAAAAGTGCCTAATGCACCCACTCACTTCCAAACAATGTACCAGAACAATTGAATAGTTTTTCATTTTGCATTTGTTTCTGCTGAAGCTAGCAAAGGCCATACGTTTGCACTTTTCCATTAGCTGTAATTAAAAAAGTGTTATCCTGCCGATAATACAGAGTACTGCCTACTCGCCTGCTGGTTGGCATCCACGCTAAGCATATACAAGTGTATGGGTAGCATGTTCCTATATGTTTGGGTGTGTGAGGGAGACAGGCGCGGGAAGAGCTCTTTTGCTGACTGTTGCTCAATTAACATATGTTTGCTTCCTGCTGGTGTTAATTCAATGGCGTACTTTGATTTCGCCTGCAGGGGATGCGCAGAAATTTGTTTCAGGTTCATTGTTAAACGCCAAACACATCTACATTGTGTTTTCAATCATGGGCACGTAATCCTGAGTGAGATTTAGGGGGAATCCTGTAAATTTACCCTAAGAGGGCTCTACCGTTTTAGCCTAAATTTGATAAAGTAGTAGCTATCTATTCTATTGCTAATATTTGTGGAAGCTCTACTATCGTTTACAATATAAAATACTAGTAACACATTTATTATTTAGAACACTATTATTGGTACAAATTATAAGGAAGTATTGGAATCATGAAAAATTGACCTACTAAAATTTTACTTTTTATTATAAAACATTTCGGTGCTTCAAAAATGTTTTTAAGAAAATTACCAATAAACATTTCCGTAATTTATCCGGTTCCAAGTAGAATAAAATTAAAAATATTAATATATAAGTATGCATAAATGTTCGCTCTACAATAAACTATTTATCTTTTTTTGATGTAAAATAAGTAGGGAAGACAATAATTGAACATTTCAAAAATAGCATTTGGGGTCTTTCACCATTTAAACAAAATTTTTTTTTATGAAACTTTTTCTAAATTGAAGACTATCTACACATTAAAAAAGTCTTAATTGTTATTCAGTAAGCCACAATGATTTTTTAAAAATGTTGTGATGTCATTATAGAGGTGTTGGTGGATCTCAAACAGTAGAGATTTAAATAATTTTTGTCACATAAATGTTCTATTTTATTGTAATAATAATCATAAAATAAGTAAAAAAATATATGACTTATAATCTGTACTGTTTAAGATCCAGCAACACCTCACAACATTTAAAAAAAATCATTGTGACTTAATGAATAACAATTAAGACTTTTTAAAAGTGTAGATAGTCTTCAATTTAGATAAAGTTTCACAAAAAAATATTTTTTTTTAAATGGTGAAGGACCCCATTAGATTTATCTTTAGATTCACTAGCCTGTACAGCTGGTATCCACAGTAATGCATTAATGACGGAAAATAAATGTCTCATCTTATCTGAAACTAACGGTATAGAGGTTTAGATTTTACAGGTAATACATTTTGTGCCCCTTCCATAATTCCGAAGGAGTACAATTTTCCGTGTAACTTTTTTCAAACATTGTTTCCAGGTACCAAAATAAAAAAGATAATAAAAACAATGTCAAAAATAAAGGTTTTATTTAGTTTCTCTACTTATTTTTTGAGTATTCATATAAAATGCTTGTTATTATTAATATAAAATTTGTTAAAGGGGATTTAAGAGGGCTGATTCAATAATGATTGTCTTTTCTTCCTTGGTGTATAATATACAACAATTATTTAACTATTCAATTGTTATTATTGTAACCACCTATGCATATTTATATTTGGGTATGCCACCGTACGTCACTGGAGTTGGCAGCAACTTTACCCAACTCCTCGCAGTCCTGCTAGTCTGCCAGCCCAGGATTCGAATCCGTTGAATCGTTGAATCCACTGAACCCGTTACCCGTTACCCGTTACCCGTTTCGTTACCTCTCCGCCGGTCTGCCGTTCCCGTTACGTTGATTAGATGATTGTCAGTCGTGTGAAACTGCGTGTTGTTCGTTGTTGTCTGGCTGCCATCTACTTTACACGCCAACAACATGAACAACACACCCATCTGACATCTATTTATCTACCTGAAGCCTGCTGGCTTACATGCAGCCTGTTTATGAATTATTTATTCCTATTTGTATACGTTTGCGCTTCATTCAATTATGCTCTGTTTTCGCTTTATGGTACTGACTACACTACAGCGTAAAATGGATATATAAATGCTATATATCTAGCAACAGCCAATACTTATTTAATATATTATCTTAGGAAACTAGATCTAGAGTTCAAGACAACCAGGACGCGATTTTGTAGCGCAGAGAAACAAATTTACGAGGATGTAGAAGAGGGTGTAAAATTTGATTACACTGCATTCTTTAAAGGAAAATCCTTACGTTAACATAAAATAATTTACTGCAAATTTTAAAATTGTATAGAGGATGCAACACCATCTTGTTTTCTTTGATGGCTTAGCGTAACAAATTTTAATTAATAATAAGAAAGAAAGAAATTTTCTAACATTATTTTCCATTAGTTGCTATCCTAACCTAACATTACATAAATAAATGACGTACGTATTTAGTTAATTCTGCCCTCAATATTTCACCATTTACCTATCCGATCAAAATTGTTTTCAGCCGATGACATGACAGAGCAGTGGCGTACCTATAGATATTTTACAGCGGGCGCATCAACCTCATTCTTAACCTAAATTTAACCTTGTTATTTTAGAATGGTTATACAAAGCGGAAGGCTCAAGTGCGGTATAGCAGTTGTGACGTCATAAATGAACCAAATGGATGCGTAACTAGTTTTAATTTTTTTATATGTGGTACTGGACAGGAAATTAAATTATACTTATTTTTTTAAATCGATAAATTATTTATAGTAGAAATTAAATATTATATATTGGAAAAAAGAATACGTGACGTAGTTTTGGTGAAAAAGAGATGCACATATTTGTACAGAAGGAGATAAATATAAATTTCATACTGTAATATTCAGCTAAAATGCAACATTTATTTTCTGTCCTAGCTTTATACATTATCGTACTGTTCCAGATAAAATGCAACATAGGTTGCCAATATAATTCAGGTTTTTAATATTGTATTTTTCTTATGGCTCATACATAAACATTACTCTAATTTAAATTTTGCAAATATTTACGAAACTGTGGAAGGTTTAGGTCTTAGGAAATAAGTTAGCAAGCATATCACAGATATTTCTCAAACTACGGCCAGAATTTTACCTAGTAACCATTCGATTTTTTTCATTATTAGTACCAAACTCTTTTAAGTTATTGACAATCTATGTTGCTTTTTATCTGGAACAGTACGATGATATAAAAATTGTATCCATATTATTACATTGATAACAGAAAAGTAAGTGCTGTATTTGAGCTTAAATTTACGGTATAATATGCTGTGCCAAATTATTGGCTCCACCAAAACTACGCCACGTGAAAGCGTCACATGCCACATTTGAATTTCAAATGGAAAATGCTATAAAACTATAAGATTATATGTAATTTTTATTATTATGGGATAATATAATGGTTAGCATACCTATTTTATAATTTGTTTCTTTAAATTTGACTGTTGCAAATCTTCCTTATTATTGCCAACTTTCAAGTGGCAATTTCGCAGATCGTCTTATATTTGAATGCAGTTTCATATAAAGAATAATTTTTTGGTGATGGCGAATTTCCCTGTTGGACGTCCGTGGAAAACAGGATGCAGAACTAAGCGAGTGTTGTTGCGCTCAACAGTTTGTAAGCCTCTGTGACAAAGAGGATTTCAACTCATCAGCCGAACCTGTAAACCTGCCCCGGGTTTTGCTCATTTTCTGTCTCACTTACTCATTCACTAGCATGTTAGTGCACAGTTCACTGAGGATCGCGTTGTCTTTGTTTTTGATCTCGTTTGCTCTTTTTTGTTTCGCCTGACAGAGTGCGTTTTATAGAAGATTTGATCTATTGAAAACTCGGCATTTTAAAGACGATAATGTTATTTACCACCGTATGCTATATATAGAAACTTGAGCTTAAATTGACGTTCAAACTCATTCTCTGACATTTTAGTTATAAGAGAAAGCTAAATTTGGGTAACTGACACATTAAATTTAATTTTACTGAACAGAATAGTATATTGTACAACGAGCATGGAAAGGTACTCATTTACTACGAGTATGACAGTTTGTAGCATGAGTCGACATTATACGACCACGATATTATTTCTTAATTAATATAATTTTAATAAAAAAAAATTGTCCCGCTTTCACCATTTCAATATTTGACAATTCTAAATAAGTATCCTAGCAATGGCATCTGTACTGAAATGAACTGACTTGTATTGAAATACACACAAAACAAATTCATTTCGCACGATGCTTGCAATGTACCTCACATCCCTAGCAACAACAAACATATAATGAGCAGATTTCTGTCCTATCCTGACACACCACTTTCATCTCGTACACATTCATAGGTGCAACTCATACATGCTCGTCTATTCTTCACACTCAGAATCATTCGTTCACGAAACAAACCATCAATCTGACTCATTTCCATTTTTAAAATATTCTTTTCAATCTCACACTCACTGTATTCCAACGTATTCCGTACACTTCAACTACATACTCTTCTCAAATGCCTCATTTCTACAGCAGTTATACGTCGTTCACCGAACTATATTTGTCCCTTTAAAGAAAGGTCTCGCAGAATAGACTTTATATACATTCATGTTTCGTGCAATTGTTCCCAGAGCACCCAATACCTTGCACCCTGCAGACACCCGCCTTTCAATCTCCCCGTCAATACGTCCATCCCTCGAAAACATACTACCCAAATATACAAATTCATTCACTTGTTCCAATCTCACACATTACAGTCACCAAATCATTCTTCTCAAACAAAATGAATAAAATAGTTTAAGACAGTTGAACCACTTAAGCTCCTTCTGTTCTTCTGGTACATATTACACTATAAAGTAATTGGTAAAATGGCTCCAGCAATATTTTATGTTCCCCTCCTCGGCTAATTATTCCTCAATTCGTCATATTCGAGCATTTTCCGTAGTATAATGTACATACACTGCGCGGTAAGTTCCACGTTCCACCTTTGTGCGGCGCCGTGGAAATGTATGTCTGGTATAAAGCGCGTAAAACCCCGCTGCCATCGTTGGCAGGATACGGAAGTAATTAATCAAACCGAGCCAATGAAATAAGTAACTCGATTTGAAATTCTCGCGTGGTGAACGATGCGATGTCGATATCCGCTTCCTGATGTCTCCCTTGTCGCTCTTCTGTCCTGATGGCAGCCTTCTAAACCCTACCTTCAGGCAGACAGTCTCTTTTTGATGCTAGATACCCAATATGATTAACATACAGGTTATTCAAATGGATAGTTTAGAGATATATTTGAAATTTTGGTGCTCAGTTCAATCATTCGTAAAATGTTTATTTTTTTTAAGTATTTGTATAAAACATACTTGCACAAAATAAGTAAAGCATGAGGAATTTAATTTTTAAATCAGAATTGAAATATAGTTGTTGGTTATAAAAATATAGGGTTCGAAAGTTGAACGATTTTGGCAGTTTTTCGTTTTTTTTTCTGTCAACTTTAACTGTCAATAAAATTTATATTTCATAGTTGTTTATAATGAAACTTCACCTATAAGATAAATAAAGTATGCTGAACACGCTCATTAAAACAGATTTTAAATATCTCTTTCCGTTTATGAGATACAGCGAATTATATTTGTTGCGGTCACTTTTTCCCTCAATTTCTGATTCAGAAAACCGCCCATATTTAAAAAACTAAGGCTCAGATGTCGCTAAAAACTGCTTTTTTGGAAGTTTCAGGTCGAAAATAGGGGGATAGGATATAAAAATTAAATTTCTAAGAGATAAAATTTTTTGGAAAAAATTCAATACTAACCCTTTGACTTTTTGTCGATTTTGAGCCATTTTTAGACTTTTTGCTCTAAATATTTATTCTGCTAAACAAATTCAATAAAAATTTCCACACTTATTAATTTCAACAAGCTGAATCGATTGGTGTAGTTTTCAAATTAGTATCTTTATTAGTTTTAAAGTTATTGCCGTAGGAAAATTATGAAAAAAATTTCAAAAATTTTCAAAATTTCGGAAATTTGGTTATTTGCTAAATAGTGCTCCACAAATACAATGCAGTTGAGCGTACTTTAATATCTTGCTTAGTTTTTGAGATAATGCCTCTCAAAGTTGCTATATTGAAAATCAGTTTTTTGGCAATAACTCTGAAACTGGATGAGATATGCAAGTGCGGATCATCACAGTGATTTTTTTAGACCTTAATTGACCTAGATCCGAATTTTTACAATTTGCTTGAATTTGACCCATTACATCCAAATTCATATTTTTCATTTTTATTTCAACTCAAATTTTTTACAAATATAAAAAAAATCTGAAACTAAATTTACTAATTTTATATGTAGAACTCTATGGGAAATACATATTTTCAAACTGAATTTAATTATCTTTTATAGATTTTAAATGATAGGCTTTCAAAGTTTACAGAAAATATTTCTGCATCGTATTTATCGCTAAATATTTATTCTATACACTATTTCCAAAATTCAGATCCATATACCCTTTGAATAAATTTCACTAGACCTATTGTAAGTCCACTAAAAAACGTGATCCTGCAAAAAGCTCGATCGTCTCTCATTTTCCCTAATTTCCACAAAGAACATACATCACAAATCCGCATCCCGTTTATCTCACAGCAGGATAACAATGAAGCAGGGCCGGCTGGAGGGGTTGGTGGGGGCACAGGGGTATTATTGCGGCACATATCTGCACACGTGTGTTGTGTTTGCCGCACCTTAATGGAACTTTTCAATAAATTATCCTGTCAGTTGGTTCCTGACGCTCTCTGCCTGCTGATTTTCAGTCCTGCGGCGTCACTCGATAGTTTGTGTATCGTTAGGACGATGGGCAATAATGGGGAATCAAAAATTCAGTACCATTAGTATTTGCAAATTGTGTTATTAAAAATAAAACAACTAGTTGGAGATAAAACAAAAGAATTAAAAATTATTTACACCGATGTTTCGACTGTTAATCATTCTTCCTCAGGGTGATAATTATTAATTTATAAGAAATAAATGTGGAGAAAAGTTACAGTAATCTATAATCGAGGAATAAAATAAAACATATGCACTCTTCCTCTTCAACATACTAAATAAATAGAAATCTGTATATACCTCCCGTCATAAATTTATCAAACAATGCAGGAACACGGACCACCACTATCAAGTAACACCTATTCCTTCGAAAAAAATAGTTTTCAATTATGATACATGCCAAAAAATTATATATTTCCATCTTTCAATTGTTGTTTTGTTTTATCAAAAAGCATAGATTTGCATCTACGATACCACTATCAAGAAACGCTCATTCCTTCAAAAAATTTAGTTTTCAATTATGACACATGTAAAAAACGAATTTTTTTTCAGTTTTTAATCGTTGTTTTGCAGATTTAAACCAAAATGTCAAAATCTAATTTTTCTTTACGTGTTGTAATTCATAAATGGTAACAGTAAGATGAAAATGTTTCGCACAATAATTGTAGATAATAATATTTTAAACATTATTCTCATAGCAAAAATTGCTATTTAACCATAATTTACTGAGATACTTCTAAATAATTTGATAGGGCTTCAAGTAAACTACCACTTCCGGTTATTGGATTATCATCAAAAACTTATCAGGTCTTCCAAAGGAGATATACAATTGATATATAAAATATAAAGTTTAGTAGTAATAACTACCGTAATTCCAGAGATCCACACATACTGACATGACAGTCGGACAGACAGACATACAGACATCCTCGCGAAACTATTAAAATCTTATTCTAGGGAACCTAAAACGTGCTCATCCACTGAAAACTAACTACCGAATTTTTAGCATGATTTCTATACCTCCCTTACAGGATGTGGCGGGAGGTAAAAACAGTGTCCTTTATTACGTTGAACAGGAACAGGAAGAGTGTATGTGTTTTATTTTATTCCTCAACGATAGATTATTGTATTTCTTAGAAGTTATTAATTGTCACTCCGAGGAAAATTGATTAACAGTTTTCATATATAATTAAACACCTAGCGCCCTTTATTTGAGAGTTATTTCTGTTAATTAACATTCGAATTTCGAACAGGGTTATTTTTCTTATTTTTATTTCTCATCAGTCGACATATGCAATAACCAATATGAAACAGATTTCAAAATGATAAAAGGGCTGTAAAAAAGTCAATAACAGATTTTAATTTATGATACGGGAATACTATTTGAACATACAATAGTGTGTAACTATCAAAATAAAAGATTAATCGACGGGTCCATCTGTTCCTGTTTTTTGTATCAGTTTGTGTCATTATTACAGGGTGAAATATTTCTGATATATCATTAAAAATATATTATACACAAAGGTTAAAAAGGCAATCAATAAAATTGCTCGTTTTTAATTTTTAACATTGTTTTGGTTAATAGTAACAATGTTTGAAAAAAGTGATACGCAGAATTATAGAAGCGGAACAGAATATGCTGCCTGTAAAATCTAAACTCTGAACATATATATTATTATTATCCTAACTCATATTATTATTAACCTATTTTCATATAATCAGCAGCAGTTGAAAAACAAATATTTATGATTTCAAAAGAGGTAACAAAGGCATGTTGCTGAACTATCACTACTAACATTAATTTTCACAATATAAAAATGGTGGCAGCGCTGTACTGGCTGGGAACTTAATAATAGTAAAGCTTATTGTTCTCTGTTCTTAATTTATTTCTAATAATTAGTCTCACTAACTCATAATCTTATTGCCGGCAAAATTTACAGCCTCCCTAGTCCACTCAACATAATGCGGTGCGCGCTGTAACACAATGTCCAGCAGCAGTGGTAATTATTATATGTGGCAGAGAACTGTCACGCATAAGTCATGGGCTCGAGCCGCGGTTTTCCCCGGGGGCACAGGGGCGGGCATTAACTCCCCGGGCTCCTAACCCAACAGACTTCCAAAATGTTGTAAATAAAAAAACAATTATGTGGGGCAAATTCGTGTGTTGGCATTTTAATGTTAATGTTCTTTATGAATTAAAATATGTCAATATTTTATAACATGTAAAACTGAAAAATGTATGGAAATATCTGCTGAAATATATTCATTCTATCTAAATGAAATTTACATCATTTTCAATTCGGAACGGGAAAGTAATGTGTGCTGATAATGTTCATTTACATCACAGGTATAATGCAATTTGTATACATTAATTACAGTTATGCATAAAAGATATCTCTAGGCACTGCCCTCTATATTTACATTACTACATTCCTGACACTATAGACCTATTCAACATAACATTATACTGAAGAGACAGTAACGTTCCTAATCTCTTTTTTGTTAATATTTAAATTCTTCAAACACAATTAATACATTTGTGTACTCAAAACTTTGAAATAGTTATTTACTCACTTAGTGGGATATAGACAAGATTATCACACGTATGTAAAAGTACAAAATTTTATTTACAATCGTTCGGAATTTAGTATATTTTTATTGAAATTAAAATTTAATTTTAAATCAAAATAGCAACGGAAATCACAGCGGCCAAATAAACTGTGTAAATAAAAAAAAAACGTACTAGTGCGGTAATGTATTGTGTGGGATAGGATATATCTTTGCTATGTAAATACATGTTTCACAGTCATGTCTAAAAGTGATAAATAGTATTTATGTTCGACTGTACCTATTATAATCACTAGTTTATGATATTAAGCGTCTATAAAGTTTTTTGACATTTAACAGTGTATTGTTCAATTATTTCAATATTCCTTAAATTTCACATACATAATACTTAATTGAAATCACTTTTTTTATTGTATTATTTAATTTATATACTTTTTCTACTCCTGTACAAATATATCCCCATTATTTCATTTTTTCAATGAATTATGGTACCCATAATTCACGTTTGTGAATGTTATAAATAAAATAAATATACCACAACGCCATTTACCCATTTCTGGGTGTAGCACTGTGCACACAGCAAATCTGGGTATTTTGATATATTTTAACGCGTGAAGTGCGGTTACCAGCTGTCAAATCACGACATTCAAGGATGGTAGTAATTTCGAAAATTTGTCGATGAGTTGAATTTTTTTCTTTATATTTATTATCAACTTTCTTAGCGGACTGAAAAAAAAAAGAAAAAGAAAACATAGCGCAGCAACTAGCTGACCCTCTAAGTTCGTACTTTCAACTTAAACTAGCGTTCCAGTATTATTATTATATTCCAGTGATACAGCCTGATAAAATAAAAACTCGCGGTATATTACATCTGCAAAGAAGTGTTACAATTTTATTAATAATAGGAGAAAAACTGTTTGGAGTCACTGTTTGGCTTCGTCAGCAATTCCACGCACGAACGCGGATCTAGAAGCCTATGCACAGGAGACAAAAAAGAGTTTGATTTGGGTTTACGAAACGCGGCTTCAAGTCACCGGAGCCGTACCTCAGGGACCCCGGAGTTATGCGAGCCTCTACCCGGAATAGATCCGGACACAAACAACTAAATTCTGCATCGTGCACTGCCTTCATAGATTAATTATTATTTTTCATCCTACCGCCAGAACTTGTAAAAGAAACTTGAGCATTGGTTCTTCAATAATTAATTTGTTTGTTAATTATGTTCCCTTAAAAAATGAAAGCCGTAAAATGTAAGCAAAAAATAAAAAAAGATTTGCGGATAGTGTCTGCACTAGCCATGAAAATAATTCCTGTTTTCTACAGAGAGTTCGATGGCGCCGTGGTTAAATATTTGATAGTGATAGATTTGTCTGAGGAGCCATTTTGTGACCGCCATATTGTACGGTACGCAACACACTACGAACACTAATAAGAAGAAGAAAGGCTGCGGCTACGGCACTCGAGGAAATTATGCCTGAAATCACGGTATCAGGCTTATGACCGGTAGTAAAGCAGAATGCTCCGGGAGATTCCGGATCGCTCCGGTGATCCGCAAAATGTTTCACAGCGAAAATATAAACCATTACTTTTACACTTTTTATTCATTTATACATTAGAACAACTGTAAACATAAATAAATATCTCACAATGTTTTTCTAAATTTTAATATTATCAACTAATAGTATATTCTACAAGTAATGGAATGGCACATATTCCGTTACTCGTAGACTATACTTTCTATAACAAGATTTTGGAAATATACAAAAAATACAAATATAAAACTGTTGAAAACGTCAAACTCAAATAAATCAAATTAAAACAAACAAACGTAACCATAGTAACTGAATCAAGATACTTCATATATCGCGCTAATATGTGGCTCTGATTCGTCGAAAAGATTCTATATGCAGCGTATGGAATGTTAGTGATTCCATAACAATTTTTAGTTGTGGAATACTTAGTTTCCAAAACAGTGTTATAGAAAAAGGTTTTTAGTTTAAGAACTATAATGATTATTCTTATTTAAAAAATGATAAAAATTATTTATACTAAAAATAGTTAGACCATTTGATTGGAAGTCAAATATACTTTTTATACTATATAAATATTAGGTTATCTATCTCATCAGTAAATTGAAATATATAAGAATAATCATACTACATCAACAAAATGTCAATAAATAAAGACTTATAAAATAGAGGAAGCCTTGTCTTGTTCAATTCGTGATTCACTGATAGATTTCTATAGCTTCTCTTATGAGTCTGTAATTGGCACATGTTGATCTTGCTATAGGTAATTTTTGTTTCTTCTAAATTTATTTAATGGCATGAATAGCTACAACATATTTCTCTGGTTATTTATTACCTATAGCAGTTTGTGTACTGTAAGTCTTGTTGTTATCGTTCTATTGGTTTGACTAATGTAATATTTTCTACAGTCTCATGGAATTTTGTACTGAAGTGGAAAAACATTCTTTGCACTCTTCAACATATGTTGTAATTTGAGATGTGGAGCAAAATGTACTAAGGTGTTTTTTCTTACCAGTATTCGTTCAATATTATCTGTAACATTTTGGACGTAAGGCAGAGAAACAAACAACCTTTTATTATTGTCGTTGATTTTTAATAAAAATTTTACTGAACCTAAGCTACAAATACCTTTCAGTCTATCCCTTAATCTCAGATCCGAACATTTGGGTATCCAGATAATTGCAAGATCCGGATCTGGATTTTTAAATATTTTTAAAGGGAATGCTTGTGTGATTTTTGAAAACTCTTTTTATACAAATAATAATATTCTTTTGAATATCAATGATATTTTATTATTGTTCACACAAATTTATATTCAAAATCAATTTACTTACTTACTAATAGAAGTAAATGTAATTAATAACAAATGTTTATAAATGATAAAATGAATAAGAAAAGGAAATTACATTAATTCTATTTAGTCAATTAATTGACGATTTTGGTACAAGAATGTTAGCAAAATCCGGATCCGGATACTCGGATATCCGAGATCCGGTTTTGAGATCCGTAGAGATCCAGTTATCTGTAATCCGGGTACATATCACATCCGGATTCAATTGCAGGCCTAATTATGGACAGCATATAAAAATATTGCGTTGAAGATCTAATGAATATATTTTTTAGAAAAACTTGTTCTTCCTGTTGAAATTGTATATTTTATATATTTATATCTGTTGATATCTGTAAACTTCTTTTTCGGCAAAGTGCAGTAAATAAATATATTACCGATTCCAACTTTCTTTCTAACTCTTGCTTTAAATCAGGGTCACCAAACCATCTCCCTGGTCGAAACTTCAAACTTCCCTTGACAAAAGTTTGCAATCACTGCCTGTTGACTTCGTCCACAGTTGCTTCAGTGGTGAATCGTCCTCGGACGTAGTTACGTACCACCACAAAGAACCGTGTGGTAAATAATAAAACATTCTTATGTCCGCATTTTAGGTAGTTCTCAAACAGAAAACGCAGAGCCGTCAATATCTCTGTAACTCTGTACACACGGGTATCTTGTTACAAAACTTTAAATTGTAAGGATAATTATTGGATAATAAATTGTAGTAAAAATGAAAAATTTGGTCTAGTCAAATTTAAGCAAAATATAAAATGTGGATCTAGATCAATTAAAGTGTAAGAAACTCATTGCCGAGATCCGCACTTCTATATCTCATTTAGTTTCAGAGTTATTGCTAAAAAACTGATTTTCAATATTACCACTTTGAGATGCCATATCTTAAAAACTAAGGAAGATATTGAAGTGTACTCTTCGGCATTGCATTGCTTCGTGCTCTATTTAACAAATAACAAAATTTCCAAATTATGTAAATTTTTGGAAATTTTCCTTTGATGATAACTTGAAAACTACACCATTAGATTCAGCTCGATGAAATTAATAAGTGTGGAAAGTTTTATTGAATTTGTTTAACGGGATAAATATTTAGAGCAAAAAGTCTGAAAATGGCCCAAAATCGTTAAAAAGTCAAGTCAATTGAATTATTTTGTCCTATTCCCCTATTTTAGGCCTGAAACTTTCAAAAAAATAGTTATTATCGATATCCAAGCATTATTTTTTATGTATGGGTGATTTTCTAAATTAGGAATTGAGGGAAAAAGTAGACACAACCAATATAATTTGCTGTATCTCATAAACGAATAAAGATATTTAAAATCTATTTCTTTGAGCGTATTTTGCATACATTATTTATCTTATGTGAGAAGTTTCATTGTAAACAACCGTGAAATAAAATTTTTGCAGGCAGTGAAAACTGACAAAATTTTTTTTGAAATAATACCAAAATTGAATAAATTTTGGAACCCGTATCTTTATAACCAATAAAGATAATTCAAATCAGATTTAAAATTTGGAATCCTCATACTTTATTTAACTAGAAACCATAGTTTTATTTTATCTTTTTAAAAAAATTGTAATATTTTTTGGACTTATATTTAAAGCCAACTCAAAACAGTAGACTGCTCTTGATAGTGTTGATCCGTTTTCCTGCATTGTTTGATAAGAAATCTATGGCGGGAGGTATTGTAGTGCCCACAACAGATTTTTATAATTATGTCTTTTCTCGTATTTGTAGCAATGCTGCGTACAAATTTTCGTGTTACGGTGTTACGAATTATTAAAGTCGACAGAATGTTTCTTCTGTGTTCGTGGTCAGAGAGGATTCCTGGTATAAAATCCTGTTTACTTTCAGGGTACTTCCTCCTTATTTCAAAGTCTGTCAGATGCATATGCAGCCTGGGGTTGTTTAAGTAAAGTTACAAGTTATGAAGAGTTGATTACAGAACAAAGTATGCGTTTTAGGTGTAAATATGGTACGCTGAGTGTGCTGTGGGATGGGTCGATGCAGACAGGACTCTTTCCTGCCTCGTGCTTCCTGCAGGGGAAGGACTTCTCTGACTCTGCAGCGCCTGCTGTCATTAGTGCCAGCCTACTCGATTCGTTATCGATTTTTGTAAGGCCGGGAGAGGTTGGCGAGGATAGAAACCCATTAGGTTTTTCAGTGTAACATTATTTATATTTGTTAGTTATAAATCATACATTGAGTTCGAGGTATTAAAATAATGGTTTTAAATTTTAATGAATTAAATTAACTCATTTGGTTCTCTCTGTTTTATTTGCTGCTTGACACTCCTATGGAAATTCTCTTGATTTTTTTTTTTGTAAAGTGGATCAATCTTCGTTTGTTTTCCTTTAAATCCTTGTAGTTATGTTTCTCCACATCCACCTATATTTAGTTTTACTTTGTCAGTTTTTGTACTATTTCTAAAACTTCTTGTACTTCTTTTGGCATTGTTGATCTGGGTCTGCCTCGTCTTTTTCTTCCTCCTGGTCTCCAGTTAATTGCATCCTTTTCTTCTGCTTCCTATATATGTCCAAGTCCTCTGACTCTCTGTTGATTGATCTGTTTTACTAGGTTTTCTTCTTCTTATTCTTGTTCTATTTCATATCTCTTCTGTATTCGTTTTCTGATATCGTTATTGATCATAATAATGTTCTAATTATTTCTCGTTCAATAATTCTTAAATCTTCTTCATCTTTTTTACCTCCTGCCACATCCTGTAAGGGAGGTATAGGAATCACGCTAAAACTTAGGTAGTGAGTTTTCAGTGGTTGAGCACGTTTTTGAGTCCCTAGAATACGATTTTAATGTTTTCGCACTGATGTCTGTGTGTGTGTCTGTTAGTCTTTTAATCTGTGTGGATCTCTGGAGTTAAGGTTTCTAAAAATCTACTGAACTGAAAATTTTGATATTTTGTTTATTTAAATTATATTCTCTTTGAAAGAGCTGATTAGTTTTTGGTGATAATCCAATAACCGGAAGTGATAGTTTACTTGAAGCCCTATCAAATTATTTTGAAATATCTCAGTAAATTATTATTAAATGACAATTTTTGTTATTAGAAAAATATATCTACAATTATTGTTTGAAACATTTTTCTTTACTGTCTCCATTTACGACTTACAACACGTTATGAAAATTATATTTTGACATTTTCGTTTAACTCTGTTACCCTGTGCTTTTTGAAATATCAAAACAACGCTAGAAAAATGTCTATTTTTGACATGTTTCATAAGTGAAAACTAAATTTTTTGAAGGGATGAGTCAATGGTCCGTGTTCCTGAATCATTTCATCATCTTAAATAATAAAATAATTAAAACCCGAATGAATCTTGGCGAGTTTGTCTGTAAGACAGTGAGGAACCCGAAGGAAATGTGTAGCGGGCTTCAAGAAAGAAGCGGTGTAAATACAGCCGAGTTCAACATTCCAACCATCAATTTTTCTATCGTTTATCATTGTTTTTTAAATCGTTTACGTTCCAAGACTTTTTGGAAATAAATTGAAACTAAACGTTCGCCACAGCCGGGGTATTTACAGTAACGACTCATAATATTTATTTCCTTGTATGCAGCTGTCACAGCAAGAAATAAGCTCGGCGTTTTATGCTCGTTTCAGCTATCACCAAATTAAGATCGGAATAAATTTTGTATTTCCTGGAAAATGGGAAATGCTGTTTAATGAACTAGCTGAAATATTGACTTGATTTTCCGACGACTGCGGATCGAGGAAGTTTAGTGAAATTGCGCCGACCTCGTTGGAGAAAATTATTTTATTTTTATTCGATGTTTAGCGAAAACTATAGAAGTTGAATTCGATAAATTGTGCGCGTAGATTTTTTCGTATGGATAACTTTTTCAAACATTCCCACACACCTTTCCATTCGAAAACTGGTATTTGCTGGACTAGGACAAAAACTACATGCCTATGGATGGGGGTAAAGTTTTTCTTAATTCCTTCCATTTGGAAATAATCTGATGTACCCAACATCAATCGTTGTTAGTTGTTATATTTTAACCACTTATTAATATTTTTAACAAATAAAAACAAATGTTACAAGTGACAGTTTGATTTTTTCTTGTGTGTTAAGAATTTTCATTAGATGAAAATCTTAGGAAGTGGTTAAAAGTTAACAACTAAGTTAAAGAATTGGGCCGATTATCTCCCCAAGGGAAATGTGCGGGAGGTAAAACGTTGATATACAGTGATATCAAACTGCGGTTGTATTAAATGGAGCATCATCTTTTACAGCGCATGTTTGCGTTGCATTTGATAACTCAATTAAGCGTAATACCACAAATAAAATATAAGGATCAACAACGACCCAAAAATGAAAACTTCCAGGAAAACTAGAAGCTCCATCCCTTGGGTTTGAACGTTCCATATCTCTCATGTCATGTTGCGAAAGCCGACACGTTAGTCAGAACACTCTAATACGTTTTAAACACCGGCCGGTAAAGTTTTAATTGGACTATTAACATTTATAGAGCTTATAAGTACGTGATTCGATGGACACATCGCCCGTGTTTGTGTTTGTGTTCTCGGGATCGAATGCTGAATTAATTTTCAGAATTACGCATCTGTTTTTTGTGATAGAGAATGTTAATCAATGCTAGTGGTTCTTGATAACTTGATTGAGCCGTGCATGTGGTTTCAGACCGTTATTGAATTGATTTGAATGGAGTTGTGTTTATTGATATAATACCATTATTAAGTGAATTGCTATACAATACCTTCGGTATTATTCGCTTGCTTCCTAATTAAGTGATTCCACAGATTTGTCGACAGCTATTATTGTTTGCTATTATATCAAATAATACATACATAACGTCACCCTATATCACACTTAATGGGGTAGCAAGAACCCAGAAACACAGTCAACCAATAATCAATCTCCTACAAACATTTGTATCCTGACACACCACTTTATAATGCTCGTCTATTCTTCACACTCGGTATCATTTGTTGATCGTTCACCTTCAATCTCACCCGCATATATTAGTTTCACTAACCTTTCATTCGACATTCGCTCAATATAACTTTCTTAACAACATTCCTTTCAAATATCTCATTTCTAGAGCAATTAAACCTCGTTCGTGCTTCTTCATCCACACCCAACATTCAGAAACATACATCAATGTAGGCACTAACAAACCATTATAAATAATCAATCCAGCATCTCTAGATACATTCACGTTTCGAGCAAATGTACTCAGAGCACCCGATACCTTGCACCTTGAAGACACCCGCCTTTCAATCTCCCGGTCAATACGTCCATCCCTCGAAAACATACTACCCAAATATATAAATTAATTCATTTGTTCCAGTCCCACACAATTCACTGAAACATTACAATCAGTCATCAAATGATTATTCTCAAACACCTGGACTTTACATTTATCGACATTCAATGACAGATTTAAACTTTTATCTACTTCATTTACGCTCACAATCATTCTTCTCAATTGCTTTTAGTTTCACCCAACACCCAACACAACAACATTATCCACATAAGCTAAAGCAGGCACCTCCCCATATCGTAAATCATTCGTTTATTCACCAATCTTTATCAGTTATTAATAATACAGATACTTTCTTAACCACATGTATTCCGGAAACGAATACGTCTCGTATACTCACACAAATCCTCTCAAATATTTCATTTCTACTGCAGTTATACGTCGTTCATACTTCTTCATTCATTCTCAACATTCAGAACCTTACATCAATGTAGGCACTAACACCATTATAAATACACAATCAAGTAGGTATATCCAGATACATTCACTAATATAAATTCCAAGTCATTGCGCAGGATAGTCGACGCATAAAATGGGGGATTCTAAATCTCCTCCGTGATAAAACATCAATCAAATCAGAGGCAAAACTATAAACACCCGCAGCAAAGAAACAACAAACATTTAATCCGGGTCGCATGTCACTTATCCGGATCGACACCAGCGCCACGCTTCGCGCCGGCTAGGCGGCAAAACATTAAAAAGTTTACCTCGTCGCGCAAATTCAATCAAGTGACTCGTGACTTTTCACGAAGCTTTCACGGTTCGCCGCGCCGCGAGAATGGCGCACCGAGCGGTTAATGACTGCCGCGCGAATACAAATTGATACCCTGGAAGAAGTGGGGTGACGGCAGTGTTTTGTTTCGGGGAAACGTCAAATTTGTGAAGAGCCGTCGCGACGCCTGGCGCTTTTGTCGAGCGCGATACGTGAGCAATGGAGTAGATTGATTCTTCTAGGGACCAACTAATATATAATGAAATATTACTAACTTATAACCATTTTCAGTAACATTGGGTGTTCCTCAAGGATCACACTGAGGTCCTTTGCTATTTAATTCGTGCATTAATCTTACAGATCAGTTGATAGCTTTTTGCGGTGACTTTTGTAAATAGTTTTATCCAACACTTTTCAATAAACAATGCACTATACCTATGGCGATTTTAAACAAGGAAAGTAACAGATTACCTACTAGTGGGTATAATTTTGAGGAAAGTCACATAATAACACACAACACAGTGGTAACTACTTCGATTGACATTTTAATTTAAAAATTTAAAGCATATGTCACTGTCAAATAATATTTCTTTAATAAATTTTTCATTTACTAAGAAGTGTTGGATAAAACGTTATACTTCACACGTGGACAAAGTGGAATTACCCACTCGATAAAATTATCTCACTCAACCTTCTGCTTCATGCATTGCTAAAATTTCACTGGTGGGTAATTCCTTACTTTGCCCACTTGTAAAGTAAATGACTATTCTCTAATATATGGATTAATATATATATATATATATATATATATATATATATATATATATATATATATATATATATATATATATATCATCATCGTCACGCTATTTATCCATTTCTGGGTTTTGAAATTAATTTATTTACTTTGCTTACATTGTGAATTTTTTTTTTGTTTCACATAATTTTTCTGTACAAATTTATTCTACTGATTGATTATATATAGGTCTGGTAGATCTAGAGTTTAAACGTTTAACACAGCGTACGAGTTTAACGGCATTTTTTTTTTGTGTCACTTAATTATTGAATGTATTTTGCTTTCATTTTGGGGGTTCTTTAACGAAAGGCATTTGAAGAATTAGTGAAATAATCTCAATGAAATTAAGAACAATACTGTGTTGATTTATATTTAAGTACAGAAATTAATATAGAAATAAAAATATCATGTATTTTTGTCGCCAAAAAAATAGAATAGAATGGGCGACAGTGAAAGCTGCAATCACCATTCCAGCCGCAATCAGATAGCCCAGCGGCTCCGGCCAAAACCATGCAAATTCAACTCTCTATACTCGGTCGAATATCCGCGTGCAGTATTAATTCATCGTAGCCGTTGACAACCGTACTGCAGCTCCATGGCTCCAGGCTTCTTTGTTATCGTTCCATTCCTCTCCAGCATATTGCAGCAGGAATATCGTGCTCTCTGTTCAGTGCCTCGGCGTTTGATTGTCTTCGCGTCATGTGCGATAGTAATTTGAATTTCTTTTTGATTTTCAGAGCTGGAAATGGTTGTAGTTTGATGAAGTTTTACTTTGAGATGCTCTTCATTCAGATATGAGATGGCAGTTGTTTGCTTGATGGGTTTTCTCGGAAAATTAAAGTTTTAGAATAGTCTTCTTTAATTGGAAAACGTTGTTGAATAGCTTTCACGACTTACAAAGAAAAAGGACACATTTCCCGGAACACTTTATTATTAAAACTGAAAATACAACTAAGATATTATTACTTATTAATTAGAGATAGAGTAATGTGAATTTGAATGAAATATTGAAGTATCCTTGGCAGGAAATAATGAAGCAAATAGACATGAGCAGGATACAGATTTACAGCTCACAGACTGTCGAAGTTGGCACATTACAAAAGGAGCCTCGTTGGATCCGGATCGGTTCCGGTGGCGATCCGGGTTCCGGGGTTATTAGTATGGACAGGCCGTAATAGAGGCTCGCCGCCGGTAAAACAGGGAAATGCTTTATACCTGCCACGGACAACGACGATCCTATAACACAATTATGATTATTGCTTAAATTCCGGGCATACCGCGGTACTGGGGGTATTTTGGGTTTACAAAGACGACAGTTGTCAGCCTGCGGAAGCTTCCAATCACATCTGATATTTTATCCAACACCAATTCATAATAAGGCTGTAACTATGGTTATATGAAATAAATAATATCCAACATTCCTCACGCAGTGTGAGAATAATAGAGAAATCACAGAGATTATTTTTTGACGTTCTTTAAACCAATGAAATGCTTTATTGTGTCACGTGTCTGCGCTTTAACCAATCCTGCAATTATTATACTGAGAATAATGCTCTTGTGATTATTCCCGGCAATATTCTCTGTAGCTTTTTTGTTTTTGTTGACAGATGTCAGATGTCAGATAGTTATTATCAACACAAGTAAAAATGAACAAAAAAGATAGATTTAGTGACGTGCCTGATGAAATCAAAAACTATTCTAATTAAATATAACTCGAGAGTTCGATAAATTAGAAAATAATTCTCCAGTATCTTTCTCAAACTTGTCGCCATTTGGCAATAGCCTGGCAACAAGTTTTCGAAAGATCTGTCAAATTATTTTCAATTTATTCTCACTCTCTTGTTATATTATTACTGATAATTTCCAACGGCTAGTTTTTAACCAATCATAATGCAAAACATTTGAAAATTCAACCAATGGGAACAGTATTATACTGACTATTTTCCTCATAAAATTTAAGCCAATCAGAATTCTGACATTTCTGAATGTCGTCCAATCAATGTAGAATTACACGATAATTTTGCACTAGTGCAAATTATCTATATTTCGCACTAGTTAATATTACCAGTGTGATTCTGACTTGCTGTCAAATGAAGTTTTAAAATTTTGCTTTATTTTTTTTTGAGAGAAACAGCGTTTGGCTAAATTTTAATCGGGAAATAGTCCTTCGAATATCCCTCGTGCATGTAATTGTCGATATTACCCTTGATAAAATTCCGTTACTCGGGTTACCCTGATAAAATCCCGTTACCCGGGTTATCCCTGATAATTTTCCGCTACCAAGGAAATAAATAATTGTTACTGTCAATAACTGTCAGTGTGATAGTTAATTAATTTACATATTGTTTTGTCTTTGTAATTTATCACATCAAATACCACGCGACCTCTCTGATTTTCTCAGATAAATTTTTATTTTTAAGCACTTATGTATTTGTTTGCTTTTAAACAAAACCACTCAAACAAACTGCCATTAGGTAAAACCCCTCCTCCTTCGGAGTCGGGATTTACCATGAAGTTTGCTTTCGTGATTGAGGTGTGTAATATTCACATGGATCATGGAAATTTAAGATCGAAAATCTTTTATGTATACAGAAATAATTTTTTGTTTAAATTATGAAAGATTTAATTAAAATGTAATTCTAAACGCTGAATTTTAATAAAATTTTGTTGAACAAACTAAAAATCTATTCATTTATCTCTTCAGGTTTGTATAGAAAAAGAAGTCGGTACCTACTCAATGTATTGTTTGTATTTTTCATTGTATAAAATAACATTAAATGTCACTGAATACTCTTGTTCCATTTTCCTAGGTATTTATAAACTTTTCATTCGAAACTCTATCCCTCTAATTAGGCACCTAGGTTATTTATATACATATTGATATTTTCTCTTGAGTTACATAAAATGATATTTTATCCCAGATATATTTAACAAAAGATTCCTAGATGGTTTTTTGCTGGAAACATCTGACACTGCTTATTTTTACTTTTTAGTTAACTGAGTTTTATCTTTCACGAATTCACTGAAAGATGTTTGTGTTCAAATAGCTATATCCTTGCAATGAATAGATATTTCAATCCGATTATATTGAATGAGACGTTGAACTCTGCAAATATACCTACGCAAATATGTCAAACCGTTTTATTTTCACTAGCGTATTATCAAAACAAAATGAATAAATCCTGTAATACAAAACATAAAATACTTTTGCATGTTTCACATCTTGTATTTTCAGTGCAATATATTTAATGACACAAGTGTTAAAAGTAACATATCAACGTGTTAAAAATGATTTTATTGTTACTTTTAACACGTTCCTAATGATTTGTATCAATAAATCAACATATATAACCCCCTATCTGGCAAAATATTATTTTACATTTTTTAGTATTTACACTAGGAAAATAATAGATAAAATTTTGTATGATATACGTGTTAAAAATGATTTATTTCGTTCGTGGGATTGTTTCACTCGGCTTCGCTTCCTTTCATAAATTCTAAACATTTTTTACTTACAATGTATACAAAATATTATTTTTTATCATGTGTCATAATTGAAAAGTAAATTTCAAAGAGGGATACGAGTTTCTTGGTGTATTGTTTGATAAATACTCATTTTTATTTCTATTTTATGTTTATTCTAAAACATTATGAAATATAAAATACACCACACTTTTTTATTACTATTATTTTAGAATAGATTAGTGTAGAACATAGATTAAAATCTACTCTACATAAAAAATATTTGTACCCAATCTCCAAAAGTAAAAATGCTTTGAAATTAGAAACAAGATTAAACCAAATTTTGTCCGATTGCTTCAGTCAGTGTTCAACGTGCTACGATCGCATCTGCTTTGATTTCAATGCAGGAAAACGTGAAATAATGAACATATTATTTGTATTTATGTTGTGTTTAAATGTGTAGTGTTGTGTAGTGAATACAGTGACCTAGTGTGAACTGTAAACTATGAACTGTCGTAATTGAAGCATAGAACCATCGTTGCCTGTTGCTGTACCTTTTCAAAACGAATCTACTAACGGTTAGTCCAAATTACTTATATTACATTTTGATTATTTATTTTTTATATTGTGGAAACCACTGAAATCTAATAATACTGGAACACTTCCTGATGTTGGAAATGCGAGCCGAGGGAGATAGGTAATAAGTGGGCAACCTATCTTTGGTGTATAGTCCGCTTATAAAGTTGATAAAATTGAAATAAAATATTTTAAATAAGAATTGAGTAATACAATAATATAAATGGCTGGTACCACGAGCTCTGTTTTTGAGTATTTTAGGACACGTAGCTTTGGTTTTAGCGCTATACAATGTTCTAAAATTATTCTACTAAGAAACACTTCAAATATAAGTGGTAGATAATACATTTCTCTGTAACTTCTATTCGAAGCATTTCTTTATAAAATAATTCCAGAACATTGCACTGCTCTAAATGCGAGACTAAAACACCCAAAAACAGAGCTTGGGGTATCAGCCAATGAGCTCAATTAACTATTATGTATGTGAATATAATCATTCCGAATATGGTTGAGGAATATTCTTGATTAATTTGATATATTGTTTATATTAAATAGTTGTGTGGTAACGCATCGAAATGTGGATCATAAAATCCTCGGTTCGAATGTATCAGTCGACAAATTTTCGAAATTAAATTGTTATCCCATAAAATTACCCTTGTGGTTCCTCCACCACAACCATCATAATCTAACCCTCTTAAGAGGGTAGAAAATAAAAGGGGGTCCTGTCGAGACTGGGAGTCAGCAAAAATAATAAACTGCATCCGGAACTGACTTACATGGTCTTCATTAAACAATAATCAATGATGAACGTACTCTATAACTTACTGTACTCTACTGTACTTACTTACTTAGTTCCTAACATAAATATATATTTATATATTTGTATAAGTCCTAAGTCAGCAAAATAAGTGTCACAAGTAATCATTGCGTGAACTGTAAAGTGCTGACATAAGAGTTGTTACAATAATACTGAGATCTGCTTTGAGCAGAGTGTCACACCCAGAAATGGGTTAATGGCGAGATGATATATTTATTTCTCTCAATAAATGCTCTGTAACTTATAACTACGGCGATTTTAAACAAGGAAAATAACAGATTACCCACTAGTGGATATTATTTTGGGCAAAGTAATTTTGTATTTATAATAATACACAATGTCTTGGTAACTACTACAATGGGCATTTTAATTTAAAAATTTAAAGCATGTCACTTTCAAATATATATATAAATATATCATCACGCCTTTTACCCATTATGGGTGTGGCACTCTGCTTACGCAGATCTCGGTAGGTGATATATTTTTTCGTATGAAGTGCGGTTACCACCCGTTAAATCATAGCCCCCAAGGATGTTAGTGGAGGGGGAACCACAGGGGTAAATTTAAATTTGTAACTGTCGGCAGTGGGATTCGAAATAATAATAAATTTCAAATAATATTTTTAAACTAAATTTGCTATTGAAGTTGGATAAAATGTTATACTTCACACTTGGACAAAGCGGAATTATCCACTCCATAAAATTATCACACTCAGCCCACTTACTTAGCCCACTAGTAAAGTAAATAACTTTTATTTAAATTGTAAAGTTTAAAATAAATGGTAATAAACAATACATTGCTTAGCCAATCTTGTATTTGATCCTTCCTTAAGAGAGGTTACAATGGCAGGTCCTTTAATGACTCCCCAGATTACTTGGAAACTAGCGCCATCAAAGGAAATCAGAAAATTCCTATTTCCGTGAAAGTATAAAAATCGAAGTGGGCTCGTAGGCTCGTAGGTGATATTAGTGGCTGGTTCACTATCGACTACAACGACGTGGCGAGGACGAGAAGAAGCGAGTGATGCGTCAATAATCCGGGCAGCACTCCGCTATACTCCGGCACTCCGGGTGTGCGGGCGTCGTGCGGGAATCGGCTCCGGGTACGATGGTACGGGTACCGGAGCCGACATTATGAGAATCTGTATTACCCGCACTGCAGGCGCACTGGCATTCTTCTCCACGCAGGGCCGGACTGAGCGAGATCCATTAGCTTTGGGAATGGGTGACTATGAAGTGGAAACACTAGTAGGAATAGCCAAATAATGGCGAGATTATAACCGTAAAGTCCTCAGTTCGGCCCTTGCCGCAGCCTCTCCAGGAACGTATTTGGGGTTGTTAGATTGGAACGTTTTATATACTGGGTGGAACAGAAATATGTACATTAAATTTAATCAGTTACACAACTCCTCGAGAACAACAATACTTTTTAATAACATTTTTTAAAATTCTACTTTTATTTATTTATTGCTACTGGATCAAATTGTTATAAAAATATTTGTGTATGTCAAATACCAAAATCACAGAAACACAGTCACCCAACACTCAATGTCCTCGAAACATTCCTATCCTGACACACCACTTTCGCCTCGTCCACATATACATGTTCGTCTATTCTTCACACACCACTTATTCAATCTCATCCGCATTGTTTCTCAACCTTTCAAGATGGCTAAACCATCTCAACTGACCTACTGTCAGTTTCTTGACAACATTCTTCTCAATCTCACACTCACCATACACCAATGTGATCCGGGTACGATCTCGTCTTGTATACCTACACCCTCCTCTCAAATATATCATTTTACAGCAGTTATACGTGGTCATCCACACTCAATATTCAGAACCATACTTCAATATAGGCACTAACACACCATTTCACACGAATCATCCCATCAATCATACTCTACTATTTATTCCTCGAACGCCAACGCAATCGTTCACTCTCAATTTCACCCGCATATATTAGTTTCACCAACCTTTCATTCGACATTCGCTCAAAATGTCCAAACCACCTCAACTGACTTACTCCCACTTTATTAACATTCTTCTCAAACTCACACTCAACATACAGCAATATATTCTAGACAAGATCACGTCTCGAATACCCACACACTCCTCTCAATTATCTCATTTCTACAGCAGTTATACTTCGTTCAAGCTTCTTCATCCACACTCAACATTCAGAACCATACATCTTTAATTTATAGAGTGCTAAAAATATTAAAAAAGTGGGATTTAAAAGAAAAAGTAATTAAAAAATATTGTTGTTGTCCTACATTTAGTATAAACTATAAAGTTTACTTATTAGTAGCTAATAAATTGTTGGAAAAATGCATTGAGTATTCTAGAGTACGATAAAGAGGTTTTAAATTAACTATTTCGTTTAAAAAGAAGTTAAAATTTGAGACAGTGCGGTACTGTGTTCAGATATTGACAGGGAATCAACACAAAAGATCTTTTTTATTGCACGAAGAAAAAATATTCTTCTTATAATGGATGAATAGCTGTAGGTACTAACTTTTGAATGTAACTTCACAATTCAAGTCAAATCAATTTTTTTTTACATAAAAGAAATCTTTCATATCTTTTACAATATAAATTTTTAAAATCCTACGAGAAAAAATATATCTAAATATAATCAGTGTACATAACCATGTTCCTAATTAAGAAAAAATGTCAGTGCTAATTCAATTAATCTAAAAGCCGATAGTCAATTAAACCCTAATAACAATACCGTTACCCTTTCCAAAGCTGTCTAAAAACCCTTAATTTTAATTGGCTCAATCAATCGGTTTGCCGTTTGCTTATCCGAAATGAGATCTTATTAGCGTCGACCGCCATCAACTCTTTCCCCTTTGGCAAATTCCCTTCTTGCCCAAGATCTGCTGAATCTACATGTACGTGAATATATTTTACATATATGCGGTTCACAATGTAGGGAAGAAGAGTTCTGAGAGGGAAGAGGTTGGCAGCATTGAAATTCACGATGCGCCTCCGGCCTGCCGAAGGGATAAAAGGGTCCGTTGGTACCCCTGCAAGTTTTAAAGACCCACGAATTTTTAGATTGATTTCTGATACAGCTATGAAATATGGACATATGTAAAATGATACTGTATGATCTGTTACTCTTACTGAATATTTATTTAAATGATTATTTTTTGACGTTTCTAAAAACCAATGACATGCTTCATTGTATGTCACGTGTCTGCGTTTTAACCAATCCTGTCATTATTATACCTGAGAATAAAACTCGAGTGATTATTTCTGGGAATAATCTCTGTAGCTTTTTTGTATTTGTTGACAAATATCACATATCAGATAGTTATCTTCAACACAAGTAAAAATTGAGCAAAACAAGATAGATTTATTTCCGTGCCTGCTGAGGAAATAAAAAAATAATCTAATTAAATATAACTCAAGAGTTCGATAAATTAGAAAATAATTCTCCAGTATATTTCTCAAACTTGTTGCCATTTGGCAATAGCCACGCAATCCATACGGACTTTCGTGGCTATAGCCTGGCAACAAGTTTTCGAAAGATCTGTCAAATTATTTTCAATTTATTCTCATTCTCTTGGTACGTTATTACTGATTATTTTTTGACGTTTCTTTGAACCAATGAAATGCTTTATTGTATGTCACGTGTCTGCGTTTTAACTAATCCTGTCATTATTATACTGAGAATAATGCTCTTGTGATTATTCCCGGCAATATTCTCTGTAGCTTTTTTGTTTTTGTTGACAGATGTCAAATGTCAGATAAATATCAACACAAGTATAAATGAGCAAAAAAGGTAGATTTTGTGCAGTGCCGAATGATGAAATCAAACAATAATCTAATTAAATATAACTGGAGAGTTCCATAAATTAGAAAATAATTCTCTAGTATCTTTCTCAAAGTTGTTGGCATTTGGCAATAGCCACTAAATCCATACGGGCTTTCGTGGCTATTGCCTTGCAACAAGTTTTCGAAAGATCTATCAAATTATTTTCATTTTATTCTCACTTTCTTGTTTACTGAGAATTTTTTACCTTAGAGAAACAAAATCTGTGTATTGCGTTTGTGAAAGATTTTAATAATCTTCATGTTCTTTCAAAAACATCTCATTATATCCATGACAACGGTAACAAACCTTTGCAACAAATAATGAAAAACACATTACCAAAAAACAAAACAATTATTCATATGAGTATTACGATACAGGCCCCAGTTTTCTATCCCTTTCCTCTCCGAGAGTAGATTACATGAGGAAGAGAGATGGCGCTAGGTAGTTATGCGTTGAAATTATGCAAATTTGTGGTGCAGTGTGCACAGATAAAAGATGAGATTTTAAAACGATTGGATGCGAGCCAGAGTTGTAATGTTGGGTAGGTCAATTTGACTTGGACTCACCTACGCCAGAATGGACTCGTCCACGTAATTGCTCGTAATGGGGTTAGTCTGTGTTGTTATTTGACTTTAATAAATAGTACTCTACTTTTACCCCTGTTTTGCCTTTCCGAATTTTTGTAGATGCTTATTATGTTTCATTATTTATTACGGGATATATGTAGGACTTGTCAAGAAATGTAACAAGATTTTAAATAAAGATACACAAATGATAATTATAATTATATTAATAGGAATGTGTGCTGCTGATGATTTCACAATAACAAAAAAAATAAAGAAGGTTTAAGAATAATGGGACGAAAAATAATAACAATAATGTTAGGATCTATGAAGATATCAGAAAACGAATACAGAATAAGAATGAACTAAGAAATAGAACAAGAGTTGGAAGGAGAAGTGAAAAAGATTAAGCAACAGAGAATCAAATGGCTTGGATATATGGAGAGCAGAAGAAAATGATGCAATTAAATCAGTAGTCAAATAAAATCATGAGAAAAAATCTGGTGTGGGCACCACACTACTTTCTTATACAAATAAATTGTTCAGTAGAAACTTACCTTGAAATTTATTATTTATGTATAATTTAAACATGAATAAACTCTTTGCTGTAGTACGCATCGTAATATGTCTTATATTTATCGAAATATGGCGATTTGTAATATTTTTCAAAATACGGAAATTTCCCCAAATATGACTTAAAATTGTAAATTTTTTTTATTACATTTCTTTATAATATTCACGCCAGGAAACCCATTGCAGCAGAGCGCATCGTCATATCTCTAATATTTTTCAAGATATAACGATTTTTTAATATTTTCCGAAGAGCAAATTTGAGGGGCTGTAACTCGAAAACTATACTAGATATCGAAAAATATCTCCAGTTTTGTGTTTTTCGTGCAATTTATTATAAATTAGTAAATTTTGAAAATTTTGAAATGTTTTGGAATTTTTTTTTCAAAATTTCGATTGGAGATATCTCGACAAATATAAAAGATACAGATTTGCAGTGTTCATCAATCGATTCAGCTCGACGAAATACATAAACCCTGAAAATTTCAGAAAATTCGAACAATCGGTTGAAATGTTAGAGCAAAAAGTCTTAAAATGGCCAAATCCAGGCCAAACGTCAAGGGGTACCCCTTGACTTTCAGGACAAAAAACGCCATTTTAAGGCTTTTTGCTCTAACTTTCCATCCCGTAGAGCGATTTTTATGAAACTTTGCATACTTATGTATTTCGACGAGCTGAATCGATTGGTGAACACTGCAAATCTGTATCTTTAATATTTGTCGAGTTATCTCCGATCGAAATTTTGAACAAAAATACAAAAAAAATTCAAAATTTTAAAAATTTGCTAATTTGTTATATAAGGCACTAGAAACGCTAAACTGAAGAGAATTTTTAGATATCTTGTGTAGTTTTTGAATTATAGGCCCTTAAAGTTGCACTTTGAAAAATACCAAAAATCGGCGTATCTCGAAAAATATTAGAGATCTGACGATGCGCTCTGCTACAATGGGTTTCTTAGCGCTTATATTATAAAGAAATGTAATAAAAAATATTACAATTTTAAGTGAGGATATTCCGTGAGTTTTTCTGTCGGTACGTGAATCTGTATTGAATGATTAATAATTACAGTTTCTGTTATTTGTTTGTTCCCATTGCAACTAAAATTAGTTTATTAAACATATAATTCAGTTTTGTCAAACAAAATCTGGCGTGGGCACCACACTACTTTCTTATACAAATAAAACCAACTGAACACGTATGACTTGTTCCTTGCGTATGACTTTATTTTAAAATAGGAATCTATTAATATCTAGTCAGCAAAATTTTCTAACTAATAATACATATATTACTTACATTAATAATATCACAAGACACATATTTTTGACACTTTACAATTATTTGACACATAAATTTCAGGGGTCTTAAAACACTCGCTACGCTCGTGTTTTAATTGTCCCATTCGTGACTAAAGACTAGCTTTACATACTTCTATCGTAAATACCTAATAACTACTAAATTGATTAATAATTTGCATTTAAAAATGGCTTTGAATTTAATTTTATAACTAATTAGAAAAGAGAGTTTTTTCTATTTTATTAAAAACTATACTTTTTGATTTAGCGAGATATTCCAGCCAGCCCCTCATATTGTTCTAGCTGTCATTTTTTGATGCGTATTTTTTAAATTATTTGATGAAAAACTTATTCGAAAGATTTTGGAAAGATTGGTCCTTAAACGGATTTAAACAATAATATATGAATGTCAATGAATAGCGCACCATATAGACACTCACCTTTCAATCTTGTCAAAATAGATATTTAATTCATATTATAATATGTCTCTTCTCAAAGAACGACACAGCATCATCAACCCCTATTCTCAATCTCAATCTTGAGGCGCAACACGTACCCCAAAGCCAGAGCCACGCACGGTCAGTCTCCGCTGCTCCGGTGACCGAAAAGAGATTACGAACTCCAGAACTCCACGATAGAATTATTAACGAGAGTCCGCAGTCCGGCAGGAGGCGCCGGGCAGCGGCAGCAGGTGACGCGGCGGTCGCCGGGGTCGTGACAGTCCCGCGCCCGGACTCACCGGTGCTTAAAGTGCGCCGCGGTGGGACAACCCGGAGAATTGATTGAGTTGTGTTCGCCAAAGTGGACTATTGTTTGATTGGGTGAATCACTGAAATACTGTGAGGAACTTTCTTGCCATGAGTAGAAAGTTTACCGGGGTATCAAGTTAATCATTAAAGAATGGCAGCATAATGATACACAATGGGTGATTCATTATTTTTTACCTTCAGCCACATCCTGTAATGCTGAAAATTCGGTAGTGAGTTTTCTCTGAATGAGCACGTTTAAAGGTTCTTAGAAATTTTTTATTTTAGAAGAGCTGATTGGTTTTTGGTGATAATCCAATAACCGGAAGTATTAGTTTACTTGAAGCCCTATCAAGTTATTTTGAAATATTTTAGTAATTATGATGTTTGATTATTAGAATAATATTTCAAATGTTATTATCTACAATTTTGAAATATTTTTCTATAACATTGTTTTGGAAACTACGCATTCTACAACTAAAAATTGTTATGGAATCACTAACATTCCATACGCCGCGTATGGAATATTTTCAACGAATCACAACCGCGATATATGAAATATCTTGATTCAGTTACTATGGTTACGTATGTTAGTTTTACTTTAATTTTTTGAGTTTGACGTTTTCAATAGTTTTATATTTGTAGTTTTTATATAATTTCCAAAATCAATAATCAATAATATTTTGTAAACTTCTATACGATGTTTTTGTGTCTTGTACATAAATTATTTGGCATTTCGTGGCTCTAGCGAAGGTCTCATTCGTTCGCAACTTAATTCAAGTTCTTTTTGCTAGTAAAAAAACTAAGAAAATAATTTTTAATTCAGTTAAAACTAAAGACGGAAAGACGGAGCAACTGTTCTCACTTGCAAAATTATAATAACGACGTTAGGCGAAGTTTTATCCAGCTGGAATTCTGTCAGCTTCAAACCGAACTTGTGGCGCAACTGTTATCAAATTTTAAATTTATTTCGTTTGCTTCGCACGAAGAAACGCTGAAATCATTTACGAGCCAAGTTTTATAAACTTATTATTGCGGGCATCATTCCAATGCAACAATATCAGAATGAAAGTTTTTCGGCAGCTTCTACACTTTGCGGTTTTCACAAGCGTTCATTACTAAATTTACGTTCTATTCTTGTTGTTATTAATTTCGTTTTAATGAAAAGATTTTTGGGTTAAGTTCTGTAAAGATTTGTAATTACCGTAAGTAATTTTTTTCTCAGAACAACAAGCAAACATTAAAAAAGTAAATAGTAACAGTAACTTAACTACAATCAGAATTGAACACAAGGCTTTGGATTCCATAGTTCTGCGAATTGACTGACAGCTGTAACTGCTATGTTATTTAATTCTCGAGCACACGGTATATATTTTGTAGTATTCCAGGTTAATTTTAAATTAATTGCGAGGAGAAATGCGTGAAAATAATGTCGATAATGAAAAGTTGTTAATGGGTAAAATTTCCAGAAAGCAACCCAGTGATTAAATTCGAAATGTTTTTGTTAGTCGTCGCAGACATCCATAAAAGAAAACTAAAAATTTGAAACGCGCAGTAAATGAAGGCAAAAGTAATCAAGTTTACCAATTTGTACGGCTTAATAGCAAATCGAAAGCCCGTATTAATCACCTGAAAAGTAAAATAAAAGCTGCGTCGCCGCCTGGAATACTAAACGTGTCCTGATAGAATTTTCCTTTTTACTACAGGCTCACGTACTCACTGCGCGATAAAATCAAGTTGCCGGTGCCTTTCAAATTTCGACACGGCCGAAGATTATAACTAACTAACCTTGCTACTCTTCAAAATGTTTTGTTTTATTGCTATTTTAAGGAATCTTTAAAAAATTTTATGTTACTTGCTTTAATTGCTGTCATAACATTAAAACGTAATCAGTGAGATAGAAGAACATTTACGGTTAAATAAATATGTATTAACTATACATTTTTCGAGCAACCTGTAATAATATTTAATTTTTTTTGTTATCAAATATCTTTTCGAAATGTCAAAATTAATTGATGTCTAGTAGGTTATTACTTAAGCAAATATATTAATATAATATACATAAATGATTAAGTTCATCTATATCTATTATTCTATTTATGTTTACGGCAATATTTCATTTATATAAATAAATAAATTTGTATTAAAACGTCAGCTGGTTTTACAAGCAATATTTCAACTATGTTATTGAGTGAAAGGCTATATATTTCAATTTGATAAATTGATGATTTATTTGTTATATTTATAATACTTATCACGTATTTGTTCTCCATTTATTATGATTTTCCGATTAATCAAATTTATAGCGTATTATAATATTTTGTTTTCCTTGTTTCAGGTAAGCTGAAATCCTAATTCAACTTAGTATTAACTGCGCGTACATTATTAGTAAGTACACATTTATTTTTACACGTCAAAAATACGACGGATTACAAAATATAATTAATAATAAGCATTATCTATGTGGCTCCTCCACCAATTTTTGGAGCGATTTAATTTAATTATATCATTCAAAGTTTCTATAAGTAGAGTGTCACACCCTATAATAAATTTGAAGATACTTGATTCTGTAGATCTTCAATAACATCACGCTATATCCCACGTAGTGGGGTAGCACAACTGACCAACAATCAGGCTCCTCTAAATATTCCTATTCTGACACACCACTTTTGTATCATCCACATTCATAGTGCGATTTATACATGATTGTTTGTATTGCATAGCTACTAAAAATCATTCGTTCAACAAATCATTAATTATTTCCAATCACTTATTCTTCGGACGCCCACACAATCGTTCGCCTTCAATTTTAACTGCATATATTACCTTCGATTTTCGCTCAAGATGTCCAAACCACCTCAACTGATTCACTCTCACTTTCTTAAAAACATTCTTCTCAATCTCACACTCACCATATACCAATGTAAGTGGCAATGAGTACTGAAGTGTTTATTTTACTTGACCGAAATATTATCTAAAATAATAGAAAATTAGTCAATGAATCGATCAAGGGTAGCGTAAATCCGCCGACCACCACGGAACAGTTAAACTCCGGTCTGAAGAGTTAAATATGGGCGAAAATGTGAAATTTAATATTCTATAAATTTCAAAATATCATATGTAACACGCATACATACATCTAAACATTATGACGAAAATTCATTGAAAACTCACTACCCAATTTTTTGGTCAAAAACAATACCTCTTTTACTAGAAGTAGGCGGGAGAAACAAAGGATAAGATTTAAGAATTCAGAAGACTGTTAATTTTTTTATCCAACACCTCTCAATAAATGCTCTATAACTATGGCGATTTTAAACAAGCAAAGTAACAGATTATCCACTAGTGGGTATAATTTTGAGGAAAGCCACTAGTGAGTATTTTTTTATTTATAACAATAATAATAACACACAACACCTTGGTAACTACTTCGATTGACATTTTAATTTAAAAATTTAAAGCATATGTCACTGTCAAATAATATTTCTTTAATAAATTTTTCATTTATTAAGAAGTGTTGGATAAAACGTTATACTTCACACGTGGGCAAAGTGGATTTACTCACTCGATAAAATTATCTCACTCAACCTTCGGCTTCGTGAGCTAAAATTTCTCTCGTGGGTAATTCCTTACTTTGCCCACTTGTAAAGTAAATAACTATTACTTGTTACTCACTTGTAAACACCATTTACCCAAGTCCTCTATTGCTTTTGAAAATGAATCTTTACAAGTTACTAATTGACAGCTACATTGTAAAAATTTTACAAGTTAGTAAACAAGGTAAGCAATACACGTTGCTATAGTAATGCTTACAAGGCTTAAGCGAAATCATTTTAAATAGTTTTTGACAGAATAGATGTGTGTGACAGGACTTCGTTATAATTTTAATTTGATTTACAAATGAGTAACAAGTAAAATGTTGTACAATACACGCAAGGTAACTGCTTTACCTTGCTTGTAATGTAAATAACTATAAAGCCCTTGTCACATGGTCAATCATTACTTCATTTTTGTTTGTCAAACTATGTATGATGACGTCATATCATTCAGTTTGATGCATGATGAAAAGAAGGTATGTCAGACGGTCATTCTTTTCACTAGAGTGAAGTTTGTCAAACAGAAACTTATATGCATAGAGGGCATCGCTGTCGGTCATGTGTAAGGCACTAGAATATATGAGTATTCTCATCCGCCATTTTGGGTCCAAGTGTCATAAATAAAACAAATTATTGGAATCCAGTTACTTTAATTCTCTTATGTCAAATTTGAAGTTGATATTGATTAATAATTGTTATCTATCATTTTCTTAATTATTATATTTCATATATAACAGGTAAGTGTACAGAATACTTTCTAATATATTACCGTATGATTTGTGTAGTTGGATTTTACAGGATTTCAAGAAATATGTTTTGAAATTTGACAGATACAAATTTTAAATGTTTTTATTTTAAGTAACTGGATTCCAATGACTTGTTTTATTTATGACATCTGGACCCAAAATGGCGGACGAAAATACCTACATTCTTCTAGAGCTCTATCATGTGATGACAGAAATGACAGTTGTTTGTTGATGAAGTTGATTTTATTTTCATAATACCTAGCGGTGCCAATGAGAACACCAGTATACCAGTATTTGTTTTGTATCCTATAAAATTAATTTATTTTTCATTTCTCATTTCAATAATATTAAATTTTAACATTGCCAACCAGGAGACCGATTCTAATTCGTTAGATAAAAATATTTTTTGAAACCTATTTATTTAATATATATTCCAATCCAGAATAATTGAAGAATTATTAATATTTGTATAAATAAAGTCTTATTAAAATACTTACTTTATTCATTACTACTATCAAATGTCACTCGATCTGTCAAAACTACAAAAGTCGAATCAAAATGTATGACAGAATAAGAAACGTTTCTATTTAGAGTATTTGACCAAACTGTATGACGTGACGTCACGTTTTTGTGTTTGTCATTCAAAAGTTTTGTCAAACGGTGGAAACACTGACCGTGTGACAAGGGCTTAAAATAGTTTTTGACAGAACAGTTGTGTGTGACAGGACTGAGTTATAATTTTAATTTGATTTACAAATGAGTAACAAGTAAAATGTTGTACAATACACGCAAGGTAACAGTTTTACTGCTTCAAGGAGGTGACAGGCTATATCTTTCATATATTTCGAAATGCGTTACAAGTATTTTTGAGCGCACATCATTCTTGCACCCCGTGGTCATCTCAAATATCACCATTAGACGGGTTGATGGGTGTCACTTTATTCGCGGGGTTCACGGGGGTCATTGTGTGACAACCTTCCTCACCCAAACCTACACACTCACCCCCGAGAGAATCCTCCGTAACTCGCGTGGCGGCCTGCGCATAGATGCTCCATACAGCTTCCGCTGAGCGAAAGCTCCGAGCTTTGCGAGCTTCAGTCGCGCTGCGCTCGCCGGTACACGAGGCTGCACTTGAGCTTCCGGGGAAGCTCGGGAAGCTCCGCGAACTTCGACCGGACTCTGTGAAGTGACAGTGCGGGGTATTTCTGACAGGACCAATGTATTGAACTTGTATTTAATGAAGACTGTGGTGCTGTGTGTGTGGGTGTGTGATATCGTATTCGAAGTCACGTGCGGCTATTACGCTACCAGATTCCTGTTAGGGATAAATTTATTCATGGCGTAAACTTGTTATTATATTGTCGGGATTAATTAAACTTTTTGGGGTCTAAACGCAGGTAGATTTTTCGAGGTGATGATTCGACATGAGTTTTAATGAGCCGGAAAACATCAGCAAATATTAATTTGCATTATTTTGGTTACATGTCCACCCACGCAAAAATTTATAAATTTGGGAGATTTTTAACTTTACCTCATTATATTTATTTATCTATTGGACGTTCTGCGCAACAGGAAGACCTATTTTAATTTGCAGCGACATATTGACACACTTAACAATATGTTGATAATATACGAATAGTTGTAACAATTTTTAATTTTGGTTTATTCCTGGGATGTAATTATCGAGACAGCTTTACTGAATTTGTTGTTTAACTTTTAATTGTATTTGATAATTTAACTTCAATATAAAGTAAGCCATAAAGAAAAAACAATTTTATCGCTTTGACAGCGGATAAATAGGAAGGTAACTTTTTGAAAGTGATAAAACGTTATTTATCTTTCTCCTAGCAACCAGATCAAAATACTAACTACATTAATGTCATTTACAATTATATGTCAAAAATATGATGTATAATAATTGTACTTTTAAATAAACTTTTTCATAAATAATTTCGTTAAATTATCTCCCCGAATTACACTCGAGCATTTTATTTTCTTCGGATAAATTTCAGTTTGACAACTCAACCTTGTCACCTGACAGCAATTTGACTCGAAAACTGTTTAAAAATAAAATCACTCCACCTACGGAGTCGTGATTTTATTAAAACAGTTTTCTTGTCAAATTGCTAGGTAACAAGGTTTCGTTACAAACAGTTTATCCGGCTAAATAAAAAGCTCTTGTGTAATTAAAGCTGATAAATTTGAACTTGAATATTATAATTTTTTATTTTCCTTTAACAATTTTCGCCTGAAAATGAGACAGGTGGTATCGAAACATATTAAAATAATTGCAATTCAGTAATTTTTTTTTAATTATTATTTTCCAATTGTATGTATTAAATAAAGATGGAAATTATATTTTTCCATGACAATCTTGGTGGTACAGTGACTGTGTTATTATTCAGCATACCAAAGGTCGTGGGTTCGAATTGCACTGAAGAGCATGCTCGTTTATGTTCATGAAATTCACAATCATCCATTTATGATGCGACATATAACCAAAGTATATAAATAAATAAATATATTTATTCATAAATTCATATGCTTTTTGCACAGTCTTTTTATCAACTTACCATGCTTGTTTTCAAAACAGTATAATATTCTTACCAGTTGCTAGGTTAAATAGAATGGTAAGTAATTTGGATTTATAGATATTATTGCCGAACATTCCACTTCTCGATTCTTAATTCACACTATCAAAATTGCTCATTTTAATTGTTTTTATTGCAAAAATAATAGTTTAAATTACATTGTTGTGTGAAATTTCTTGTTATTTAAAAGCATAAACAAATTTGTTTACATACATATTACAGAAAAACCACTAAATATATTACAACTTTACTAATAATGAAAAAATTTATGTCTGCGAATATTCAAAAAAATTTTGCTTATTTCAATCATGCAAAAAATAATATATGCATCACGAACCTTAAGGAATTACCTATGTCAGACAAAATTACCTTTCAGTTCTTGATACTTAATGTACTATTGTTGAAAGACAATAATATGTTTCAATTACGTTAAACATAATTTAGTATGTATTGAGGTACTCTATTGACTCATTTATTTGAAGCAAGACATTCTGATATTTTGCTTGTATTTTTTAAATCCAGATAACCATCATATAAATTAATACTCTTGTTCGTCAAATTCAAATCACAAAAATAGTATTATCACCACGTTACGACAAAAACAAGACTTGAATCGATCTTGAAAAGATAGCAATATAATTTTTTTTGCATTATATTGAAACAAATTTCTGAACTTATAGTAAAACTATAAAGACAATTTGATTAGGTAAATACAACTTTTTGAATTATTCTACAGAATTCTACACCAGGAAAAAAAAATTTATGTAGAATAATTCGAAAAGTTGTATTTCAATAAAATATTATTTAGTGAACTTATCCAAAAGTTTTTCTAGAATTCAAAATTTTAGTCTACAATGGTTGAAACCAAAGATATGTACTATGTAGGCAAGCAGCTAATTCGCAGTACAGAATTGTACCCCATATTAATTTAATTAAAATTTAATATTATTTCTATTAGAGTAATGCTATTTCACTTTAATACAAATATTATTTTAATAAAATTCCGAGTATATTTTCCTTCATTAAAAAAACAAAGTTGTTTTGGTTTGTTTCCTTGTGGCGATTCCACCAAAAAATTCGTTATAAAATATGAAAATAAGTTAATGTGTATAAAACATATATACTCATATAACAAAGCTTCTAATGTACAGGTGGTGCAATATAAACATGTAAAATAAAATTGTTTGTCTTTCTATTTTCCCTGAAGCAAATTGGAGGCAACATGGGTTCAAACAACTGCGGGTATCATTTATGGTCCAATACAGATAGTTCGATACACAACGTTTGTAAGCAACCGTCAAAATGCGAAATTTCCATGTAAATGTATGCGAAAAGACTTGGCAATACCGATCTGTTGTTTACACACTTTTGCATATTTACCGCAGGGATACAGGGCCGGACTTTGCAATGCTAATAGAAAATGTGATGTATTCCAAAATGATAAACAAATAGGGTATTTTTAAATAAGAAGACGGCCGCGAAAAAGAGAAACGACACTAGAATAGTGACATGTGGACAGCATCAATTTTTTCTTCACCAATAAGTTGCTTAATTTATTGATAAATTAGAACATATTCTATTTTTCGAAAATTATTTAAGTACAGCTTGAACCAGAAATATTACTAGCATAGGTGACAGTTGATATCGTGTTGGTACTACTGAAATTATCACAACAAATTGACTGAAAACTTGACGTGTAAAATGAAGGACAATATTTTTGTTTTTGATAATTTGTTGACAAGAAAACTTTGTCACTTTATTGATCAAAAAATTGCGTCGTGTAAAGTTTCTATTTATGAAATTAATTTCCCTTTGTGTCCTTTTTAATTGTGCTGCACAAATGTTCTGTTCTGTACCCGGATGTGATTATATATTTTGATGTAAATTTTAATTAAAAGTTTTTAAAAACTTTGTTTTTCGAAACGAATACAATTAACGTTATTTAATTAGATGGAATTCTACTCCCAAACATTTAATTCGTTTATGATTTAATAAGAGTGTAATTTAATAACAAGACATAACGCTTTTTCCCCTGAAGGGACTAACCAAAAGGAAAAGTTTTACATAAGTAAATTTTATTAAAAATTATTTAATAATGTAATCCTTTATAATTAAGGTTACTAGGTAACATATATTTGTTTTAAAGTTCGAAATTCCAAATAAAATACAAAATCAAATAATTGTTTTCACGCTAAAATATAACAAGGGGTGGGGGGGATTATATGTACAATTTAAATATTGTTTGTTTAAACAAAAATAATATATTTTCTAAATTAATATATTAATGATAAAAATGAGTACTGCATCGAATATAAAATATAAATAAATATGTAGTATAATTAATAAATTTATCGCAATATATTTTTCGTTATATACATACATATATACGTGCATAACACCGCTCTATATCCCACGCAGTGGGGTAGCACGAATTGTAAAATAATCTTTTTCAAACCTTTGCATTCCTGATACACCACTTTCTCCTCATCCATATCATTCGTTTACGCAACAAACCATCAATCATATCTAACCACTTATTCCTCGGATGCTTACACAATAATTCACCCTTAATCTCACCCGTATATATTAGTTAAATTCTTCTCAATTTCACAATTTCCGTACACAGCAGTTAAACGTCGTTCATGCTTCTTCATCTACACCCAACATCAGTGTAGGCACTAATACACCATTATAAACACTCAATCGAGCATCTTCAGATAAATTCACATTTGCACCCGGTAGGCACCTGCCTTTCAATCTCTCTGTCAATATGTCCTTACCTCTAAAAGATACCCATATATTCAAATTCATTCACTTACAATCAGTCACCAAATTATTATTCTCAAACACCAACACGTTACATTTATAATTATTAATTATTAGTTATACGTCATTCATGTTTCTTCATCCACACCCAACATTCAGAACCATACATCAATGTAAACACTTATACACTATTATACACACTCAATCGAGCATCTCTAGATTCACTCAAGTTTCGAGCAAATGTACCCAGAGCATCCAATACATTGCACCCTGCAGACACCCGCCTTTTAATTTTCTGGCCAAAACATCCATCCTTTGAATTTCTTCTTCTAATACTTCGTTACAGTGTTTAATTAATAAACAATCAAAGTAAGCGACTAATTTTTGTTTTGTATCTTGTGTATATCTAAGGTGACATTTCCAGTTGGAGTAGCTGCGAAAATTAATTAGAATATTTAATTTGAGTACTTCAAAAGTGATCAGTGACACCCAGTTGTGCGGGTGTAATTAAATAAATGTTAAAGTTCACTTTTGAGTGCTTGTAACATAAATTACTAATTCAGGATTAATTTCAACAGCATCACAACGTATAACAAATACTCAGGTTCGCCCATTTTATTTGTACAAAATACAAATTACAATTATTACAAAACGCACAATAGGGTTAATTAATTTCAGACTCGCCCCATTCGTGACAGCGATACCATATATAAAGCATGATTATCTCCTGAAAATTTCTGCCTGTAAATTTTCTCAAGTTTTCTCGTTTAACTTAAGTCGTATCGTAATAATGATCAACTCTCAGGGCAAAGTTCGACGGGATCACTCATCAAGCGAATAACGCCCTCATCGTCCATTGTTTTAAGGGTGGAGATATTTTCCTCGTGCTAAACCTGGAAACGGGGTGCTCATGTTATTGAAATGACAATTTTATTACACAAATATATGAACATCAGGTACAATGGGTGATGTATGTTTGAACAGAAATCAATGTAAACTATTAATTCAATATTATGATTAAATGTGGAATTGTTGTCGATAACTGTTTGAATATATTTCTAGATGTTTTTATAGTCAAACTAGAAAGAGAACTGGGATGCTATTATTTCCGATAGTTTCAAAATATTATCCTTGCTGTCCTTCAGGACTCTATCATTATGTTAGTTCAAGAAGAACATCCCATTTTAAAATGTGCTCAATGATTATTTCAAGTTTTTTACAGACAAAATTTTACATTTAATTACAGTTCTAATATAGTTTTTCATTCACTTTTATCTATAACAAAATGTTGACAATTAAAGTAAATATATATAACATTTAACATTTTAAAAAAGAGTATTGGAGTAAGTTCTGTAATAGTATATTGAACAACTAGTGTTACAATGACCTTTTTGGTAATACGAGTATAGTTTAAGTAAACGAGCCGCAGGCGAGTTACGCAAAATACGAGTATTACAATTAGGCATTGTAGCACGAGTTGTTCATACCAGTTTTCCTATTTCACGTTCATAAATTCAATAAAAATAAAATAAAATTGTACGGCATGATTAATATACCACTGGTCACCAAGGGGCTTTGCCCGCGGGGCCTATCGGGTCCCAGGCCGCAACCCCGACGCAAGGGCTCCGATTCAATAATATTACGTGCGTAATGACAGCCCCAAGTTTGACGGACTGTTAATTTTACAAATAATAAATTCCCCAAAAACAGTTGCACAAAATTCAATTTTGTAGCATTGTTTTTGAGAAAAATAGTGTCACAAAATTGACTTTGTGTACGTGAAATAGGAAAAAAATATTTTATTTAAATACAACGTTTCAAATTATTGTAGAAAATTCTTTATCAGGAAAACAAATAAATGACGTATTTTGTACGGTTATTCGATACGTCGTATTTAAACAAAATATTTTTTCTTCAAACATCATAAAAGTACGTTGTTATGTATTTGTATTCAATAAGCAGAAGTTCAATATTGTCGCCGCCGGTGTAAAAGTGTCTCATTGGCAACACTTCTACTCCGGCGGCGGACAAAATGAAGTATTATGAAAAATAATAATGTTACAAGCGACAGTTTGATTTTTCTTGAATGTTAAGAATATTCATTGGATTAAAATCTTAGCAAATGGTTAAAAATTAACAACAGAGTTAGAGAATTTGGCCGGTTGTTTAAGCTATTTGTTTGTTTATATTGTTAGATTTGTTATGGGGTAAATAGCTCCGTGGTAACGTGTCGGACTGTGGATCGTGAGATCCTCAGTTCGAATTCCATAGCTGACAGTTGCCAATTTACATTTACCCCTGTGGTACCCCTCCACTAACATCTTTGAGGGCTATGATTTAACGGCCGGTAACCGCACTTCATATGCAAAAATATATCACCTTCCGAGATCTGCTTAAGCAGAGCGCCACACCCATAATGGGTAACAGATGTGATGGTATATTTATATTTTATTTAGATTTGTTCTTTCAAAAGTTCTAATTTCATTACATTTCCCATTTATATTATAGTAAACAAACAAACAAAAAGAAATAAACAAATAAACTAAATAGTAGATTTGTGTGAGGTACTTCAATAAGGATCAGAACAAATTAAACGGGTGGTTCGCTACAAAAAGTTAAAAGAAACTCCAGTCTTTCATTTCGAAATGCCGGAGAAAAGCATTAAGAATATTGTGAACCCACCAAACCAAACTTCCAAAGATATCCTTGCAGCCAGCGAGTCCTTTAATATCCGAATATTAAAAACATCCTTGAGGTCCTCCTCCCAGGAATATATTTACATAATGATGTTCCGCCAATTAATTCTTCTTTTTTCTCGTCTCTAATCAACATTTTTCTCGTGGTCGCAAGAGGAAGTTTATCGAGTCTCAATCAAATTTGCATGATTTTTTGTTTTCATTGGGTGGTAGGATGCCCCTGTGATTAATTGGTTAAGAGGGCTGTGAAAATTAACGGCAGGCAATTGTTTCAGGGCAGGGAATATTTTAGTGGAAAAAACGTTTCAGAGATCAATTGTAGTATATTTAGATTAATGATTGGACCGTTTTGTTGTTAACTGGTAGAGATAGATTCTTCGGGAGATTAATGGCACACGTACAGGACTTTAGCTAGTTCCAAGCTCCTAATTTTTGGATTCTAAATTTTCTAATTGCTTTTCGCACTCCTGGTAAATTGTTGGAGTTTGCTGAATTCACTGGTCAACTCAGATTGAATGCATAATAAATTTCTGCCTATTTTTGCAAGCAATACTTCTTTTCCGGCTTTCTATCTTCTTTTCTTGATATTTCTACCCAACAATCATATGCGAGGCTTTTTCATGGTCTCCTTCTCAGTTTCTTTTCATACTTTATTGCTCTCTTACTTGCTTTTGTCTTCATTTTGTATCGATTTGTTTCTTGCTCTAATAAGCATATCGGTGTTTGTTTGTCTAACCCAAGAACCCATCTAGTATATTTTGATTGGTTTCTTTCTATTTTGTTTTGTTCTCTCCAACCCCAAATTTCAACCCCATACATCATAATGCCCGCAAAAATTTATCAAAACATGGAATTTTGTATTGAAGTAGAGAAATATTCCTTTTTCGCGACATGGTAGGAAACCCCACCGTTCTTCTCCCGAAATAGTGAGGAAAATGTGTTATTCCTCTCTAGAGAGGTGCTGCCAATATGAAAGTTATTTATAAAAAATATATTATAAAAATTATAAATAAATTCCTAATTTTATTGAAAATCCTTATTTTAGTGATATACATACTTTATATAATCTTACAATTATGTTTTATATATTTCTTTTCGTTATTAAATCACAATTTGACAACTTATTAAATATTTTTAAGATTGGTTCATTGGCAACACTGCTACACCGCCTTGTGTCTGATAACCTAACTTTTAACGTGCCAATCTGTCAGTTGTGTTCTTAAAGTGTGTGTTAGGTCCGAGCAAATCGTTTTTAGAAACATGTCGTGAAAAAAAATGTTGTGTCTAACACGAGAGGAAAGCTCTTCTTCCACTCTCGTTCGAAATGTCTCACTCGCTGCGCTCATGAGGCAAACTTCGAACTCGAGGGAGAAAAAGAAGCGCTTTCCTCTCTAGTTTGACAAATAACTATTGCACTCTTCAAAATAATGTTGAGGTGTGCAGTAAAAGATAATAAGTTATTATTTCTTGACAGTATTCTTCCAATTTTATCTGTAACATTCTAATTCAAGAATTTCCATCCATTTTTTTGTTTTTCAAATTTTTCTTTGTGGCAAATGTTGGTAGCACTGTCTAACAAATTTTTCAGAAGGGTCATGAATACCTTTTTCAATTGTGTTGCTTTACAATGTAAAAATATTAAAATATTTAGGGGAAAAACATTTTAGAACTTCAGCAATTAAAGGTTCCAAAGTGCTTCCGTTTAGGGTTGAAATTTTTATAAAAGCAAACGACAAACTAAATTTAGTTTCCCGCTGAAACAAAAGCATCCCCGGCGGAAGTGGGGAATAAAACAAAGTACAGAATAAAAGGAAGTAAAGGACACATATAAAAGTTACCGCAAAAATAATCCAAGCGTTTGCCGACTAACAATATTTCTCCATTGGAAGTTCGTCAGGCATGACTCACCTCACAAACTTAGAAATTTTTCCGCTTTTCGCGATTTTCAGTCCGTTTGAACCCCGCGAACTTTTAAAGTAGTTTATGCTTATACTTCATTATACTTTGCCTCTTTGGCCTTCTTGTGAGTGATTTATTCGTACGTGAATTGCAGAGGATAACATAGAATTTATGACAGAGGTTTATGTAAGTTTATTCTGATTTAGTGCCCTCTTTTGTATGTGAGTAATTTATATTTTTATTCTTTGTTTTTCTTTTCAAATGTATGGCGTGGTGCAGCGCTCAGCTGGAAAATCATGAATAAATTATTTCCTACGCATTTTCGCCTCAACCCTTTATTTATTTTCCGTCTGTCGTAATCAGAATTTTATGCAATACAGAGTTGACGCAAACATTTCAAATAAATAATAATTTTTACTGCGAATGATTCCGATTGTAAAGAATAAAACACAATTTGAATGTGGACGAGGCAAAAGTGGTGTTTATATAGTTTGATGTTATTATTTTTATGGTATATTGACAGTTTGTCCCCTACGGATTTTAGGCCAAAAGTGAAAATACAAAAAATGTTTACAATGAAAACTACATCTCATCAATCTCATTTACAAAATAGAAGCAAAATAAAATTCACATTTTGAGCCAAATTACAGATTGCCATAAGAAATAAAATAAATAATTTGAACATTTCTGTTGATAGATCTGACCAAATATTTTTAATAGATCTAAACCGTTCTATTTGTTGCTGTTTGATTATTGCTATTTGATATTGAAAATGATAAAATATTGCATAAAAGTACAAATGAGCGTTAAATAGCATTTTTTTTTTTACAGATTTGTTAACCAAAGTGTTCAATTTATTAGGTTTTGAATCTATATCGTGAAGGAGACAGATTGGATTAAAATAATTTAGGTTTATTAGATGTTTTTGAAACATTTTTTGTATATACACTTTTGTTTAAAATCCATAAAGAACAAACCATCGCTACTATAAAAAAATATGATTCTGTTTCCTGTGGAACATAAAGAATCACCATTCAGTATGTACGAGAACAGAATCATATAATTTGGCCCAGTTAAAATCATACAAAGGAAAATTGTTTGATTCATCATATTTATATCTTAAATTCTATTATTTTTACCTCTCGTATATACATATATTTAAGGGAGGTATTATGTTTATGTTACGAATTTATTAGGTTTTGGGAACTATTCGTCAACAGTAAGTGCTAGATTATTTGAAGGCCTATCAGGGTTTTGGGCATACCTTAGTAAATAAATATAAATAGAGTAAATTTCATTAGAAGCAAAAAGATGTAGAATAATATTACCAATCTTTATTTGAAACATTTTTCTATATTTTGTTGTCATCAGATTTAAAAACTATGTTTGTGGTACCAGCCAATACCTTTGGGCCAAATGAAATCTTTATGATAGTGATTTTTGTTAATTTGTTATTATTTCAGTTATTTTTCCTTCTTAGAATTCTTAGAAATAGCAGAATTTAAGACACAAATAAATTGAGTGCAACAATTTTTCCATTGCAAGTTCAGAACAATTTTTTTTAGTTATTCTAAATGTATTAATTGTTCCAAATGATATGATTCTGGGCTCGTATATTTAAGAAAAACCTAAAGCATTGTTACACAAATCTGATCAGCTTTCATCTAGAACATGTACGAATAAATTCTAAACATAAAATTTAGAAATGGATTGTCTTTGATCGGTTTCTAGAATCTCATCTATTGAAAGCTCCCTTTGAAATTATCGTTTTATCATAATAGCGCCCTTACATATATGTGTCAAGAGATGAAACGTTATTAATTTGTAAAATATTAGAGTTTTCAATACACAATCCTTGGTCAAAACAAAAACCTTAAAATCCTTGAGCATTTCGTCGACATATGTTGGCAAAGTCCACCCGACTTATCCTCCGATAATTCGACTCCCCTCCCCTCCCTCTATTTCCTCAGGGGGTGGGGGTGTGGTCGCATGAACACGCAGCACGCATCCACGGCCGCCTCTGTTTTTATCGTGAACAAAAACGACGCCGATAAACTAAATTGAATGAAAACCGTTGCGGTTTTTACGATAAAATGCGTACGCAGTCGTGCTCTACGTATGTGGATCACTGACCAGTGTCGTACGTCAAATGGGAGGAGTTTTTTCCCGGAGGGCATTTTAATATTAAGAGGATGGCACTCTAGATTTTTTGTGGGACTTCTAGGGGTTGTTTTGATTGCATTAGTGATATTGGAAGAATCTGGACATTGTGCAAAAAATCCAGGGACGTTGAGATCTGTTTACTGGACTTTCCAGAACTCAGGAATCCAAAATAAAATAGATATCCTTATGGGGTAACGCCGCTTCTTATGAAGCACTCTAGATTCTGTTGTTGAAATGGATCAATCTTAGTTTCTTTTCCTTTAAATCCTTAAAGTTAGGTATCTCCAATTATTCCTTGTTCATTTGTTCTAGTTTGCCAATTTTTAATTCCTGCTGATTTTTAATTTTCTTCTACTTCCTTTTGTGTCACCAAGCTACGAACGTCTGAGAGTTGACATGTAGTCATTTGTCATTATGTATTTTTATGTTGACATTTTTCTAAGTGTGTTTTCAACGAATTTCGATCATTTTAAAAAGTGATGACTAGGATATTTTGCATCCCTCGTCTACGGCTCGTGACGCAAACTTCATTTTCGTGTATTAGGACTATCATAATCCCTCATAGAATAATATACTATTATTTTTTGATATTGTCTCAGCCGCGCACATAGTTACTGGTATTATAATCATTTTGTAGTGGTGAAAATTTTAATTTATGTTGGTTTTTCTCTTGTGCCCCCAAAGGAAAACTGTTCTGCGCGCCACTGGTCTGAGATACAGCGGTAGCCACTGAATTTGTTTCAGTCGGTTATCTAATAAAATAACATTGACTCGTAAAATAACGGGAAAAACATTTTATTGTATCTTTTCTATTTGATTTGTGTTCCGAACTAAAATGTTTTTCAGGCAAAACAAAAGGTTTCTTTGAACATATTTCATTGCATTTTCACGGAATATTTCTAGGAAAATCTCTTTTAAACCATTCATGCCATAATATTTTAGAATTAATTTACCAACACCACCAGAACATCAATCATCAGTTGTATGTGTATTTACCGGATGAAAGATCTAAAAATAAAAATAATTGATTTATTAGTGATTGCAATGTTTGCATAAATATTTGCATTCTGCCCATTAATTAACCTTCAAACATTAGTTAGTTAATGAGTCCCAAAAATATCGATATAATTTGCTGTAATGTCAAATATTATCATAAATTATATGTAGGTGAGTAAAATTAATTCAGAAATTAATGATACAGTAATTCGTGTATAATTAATGTGGGACTCAATGTATACGTATTCATTTACATTTGTTTGTTATTGCTGTACATCTGTTTACTTGTTTGGCAAATATGCCACAAACGCTGTCAAGTGGAACTAAATAGCTGGCTCTTGAAAGGATTTTGATATTTTGCCACGAAGATATATCGTATTCATGTTGTTCAACGGACAAGTTATGCTGTTGATTTTTTCCAAAGATATTTTACGAATTTTTGAGGTCCTTCACTACAGTCACGAAATGGCAAATACGTTATTTATATTATAACTAGACCCAAAAACTTCGTGCTAGATATAATAGAAGTTTAAAAATATTATTAAATATTAAGGTATTTGAGTTTAAAAGATAGCAGTTCCAGCGTCATTATGTTTCTTTGTGCTTCTCTCTCACACATCTATTCTATTCTAAATTCATTGTACTTCTTTTATTATTGAGCTGTCAGAATGTAGAAGTGTCAAATAGTTGGCACCTAATTTGAAGATTTTTGTTTTGTTTTGAATTCGTAATCAAATAACACAAATAACACATGAATAGGTCGACCCAGCGAAATTAAAGACGTGTTGAATGACATACATTTATCGGTGCTAATCAAACATTTGACTAAGGACCAGTTGCACCAATCACACTTAAATTTTAAACTTGGATTAATTGGACACAAGCAAATCGAATGTTTAACAACAATGTTAATTAATCCATATGACATGTAACTTCGATTTGCTTTTATTTATTTAAACCAAGTTTAAAATTTAAGCTTCCTTGGTGCAACTGGCCATAAAATTATCTTATATTTTATTTATGTTTCTTTTTGGAATAAATGTTATTCATATTATTTTGTCCAACACCTTTCAATAAATGCTCTATAACTATGGCGATTTTAAATAAGGAAAGTAAAAAATTATCCACTAGTAGGTAAAATTTTGAGAAAAGTCACTAGTGAGTAATTTTCTATTTATAACAATAACACACAACACCTAGGTAACTATTTCGATTGACATTTTAATTTAGAAAATTTAAAGCATATGTCACTGTCAAATAATATTTCTTTAATAAATTTTGCATTTATAAAACGTCATACTTCACACGTGGGCAAAATTTCTATGACCACTTCGAAATCTGCTCATTGTATGTTTGTTGTTGCTAGGGATATGAGGTATATTGCAAGCATCGTGCAAAGTGAATTTGTTTTGTAAATATTTCAAATATAATATAAAATATTTATCTTTAAAATTATTAGTTTGTCCAAAAAGCACTGGTTGTTTTACAGGAAACACTCTGTATACAAAGATTTAACGAAAAAAATTAACAAAAAAACATTGGCGAATAGCCCGAAACAATATCAAAAACAAACAGTTTAAATGTAACGATAAACCCTTAATTGAATTTCTCATTAACAAGTCCGCGGTGCTTACGATAATTGCTATAACTAGCCACCATCCGGAATGCAAAAAGTGGTTGGCTGTGACAGACAGATCGCGTTTTGTTGAAGTTTTCAATTTGCGATGCGTATGAAAAATCATTTATTCCGCAGGCAAGTGACAGACGCGTCTGGTCCATTAACTGTTGTTATCTTTTTCAGTTTTCTTCGTTTTTATTTTTCAGCGCTGTTTTTCTGCCTGATGCATCCGTGCTTTGAGATTTGGGAGTTCAATCCGAAAGGATACATTGATTATTGGTTTTATAATTATTTTGCCCTGTTACATCCCTTGTTTGATTTATGATACTTTTACGACAGAAATAAATACACATTTCATTAAATTATTTTACTCTTCTACGAACCCAACCCCAAATATATTCGTTCTGAAAAATTATCCAAATTATTAAATAAGCTATTTTTAGAGTGTACTTAATCTGAACTTTCGCAAGTTTGTATATTTGGATAGTATGATTTCGAGGGACGGTCGTATTGACCGGGAGATTGAAAGGCAGGTGTCTGCACGGTGCTAGGTATTGGGTGCTCTGGGTACATTTACTCGAAACGTGAGTGTATCTAGAGATGCTCGATTGAGTGTTTATAATGGTGTGTAATACATTGATGTATAGTTCTGAATGTTCTGCGTGGGTGAAGAAGCACGAACGACGTATAACTGCTACAAAAATGAGATATTTGTGAGGAGTGTGTGGGTATATGAGACGTGATTGTATACAACATTGATGTATGGTGTACTATTGAGAAGAACGTTAAGAAAGTGGGAGTGAGTCAGGTGAAGTGGTTTGAATATCTTGAGCGAATGTCGAATGAAAGGTTGGTGAAACTGTTATATGCGGGTGAGATTGAAGGTGAACGATTGCGTAGGTATCCGAGGAATAAGTGGTTGGGTATGATTGATGGTTTGTTGCGTGAACGAATGATTCCAAGTGTGAAAAATAGACTAACATGTATGAATCGCACTATGAATGTGGACGAGGGTTAGTGCTACCCCATCGAGTGGGATATGGCGTCACGTTATGTATGTTAATGATCGGTTCGGATATAATTAACCTGCGACAAAAAAAAATTCGTATTTATATTATAAATTATAATTTGTTGGCCCACTTAAAAAAAATGAATAAAAAAAGTAATAGAATATTGTTTATAATTATTATACATTCAATATTATAAATTTGGTTGAAACTAATTTTTATTATGGTCCGTGAAAGAGTGTTAGATTTACGAAAAAGTATTGTGATGTCATTAAAATGTAAAATTTTATAAATATTTTTTGACAGTGCAATACATAGACGACGTAATTCTTTAGCATGAAAAAAATTATTATATTTGACTATAGTATATTTTCCAGTTTGGGTAGAGCTCGTATTTGCAAATGACTGGTTATCTGGGGGATATATTTAAGCGGCAGTAATGCCTCGTGTAATATAATCTAACAGTTATCAATTTGAAGACGTGACAGTATCAAATATGTAACGTAGCATATATCACGAGTTATCAAACAGTCTTAACTCAGCAGCGAACAAACAGTGATACGATCATATTACAGCGACGTATTTTATGCAAATCCACATCAGGCGAGATCTTCTACACATTACTCGCACTGACACCAAGAGTACTTTGTAGAATTTAGAGCTGAAGCAAAAGTAGAGCTAAATCCAATAAAACCACTGGGAACCCCTTCAAAACTATCTGAGAAATATTACTTTCTGAAATTTGTTTGGTGATTTCTTGCACGAATGTATACAACAATGAAATATTTTAAATTCTTATTATATTTTGTAGCACAGGCATGCATGTTGACTTTATAAATAAACAAGGGAAAATGATGAACAGCAAGAGAGATTGACAAAATAATAAAAGACTTACGGTTGGTTTATATTACTAGATGTTAAATTTATGATTTACTTTCCTGAATTTATTAAATATAAAATCTGTCAATTAGGTTTAGATTTCAACGACCACTTAGAAGCAAATCCGCTTATTGTATGTTTGTTGTTGCTAGGGAAATGAGGTACATTGCAAGCATCGTGCGAAATAAAATTGTTTTGTGAGTATTTCAATACAAATCACTTTATTTCAGTACAGATGCCATTGCTTGTATATTTATTTAGAATTGTCAAATAATGGAATCGTGAAAACGGTACAAATTTATTATTAAAATATAAATTAATTAGAAAATAATATTGTGGTCGTAGAAAAAGTATGGTGTACAACTCGCATGGAATGTCCATTTCATACGAGTATGAAAGTTTATTGTACAATATACTATTGACATACTTTTAGAATAATTTAAAAAAAATTGTTCTGATCTTACAAAGGAAAAATTGTTGTACTCAATTTGTATCTTCAAGTTTCAGTAAAAATTATAACTGAAATAATAACAAATTAACAAAAATCACTAACTTATGATTTCATTTGATCCAAATGTATTGCTGGTACCACGAACATTGTTTTTAAATCTGATGACTACAAAATATAGAAAAATGTTTTTAAAAAATTGCAGGTAACTTTATTCTATTTCTTTTTGATTGCAATGAAATTTACTCTGTCTCGTATATTTATTTAGATATGCCCAAAAACCCTGATAGGCCTTCAAATAATCTACCACTTATTGTTGATGAATTGTTCCCAAAATATAATCAATTCGCATCATAAACATAATACGAGTACCTCCCTTACATATATGTATGTGCGGGAAGTAAAACTGACAGAATTTAATATATAAATATGGTAAATTAAATAATTTTGCATTGTATGATTTTAACTGGGCCAAATGATATGATATCTGTACGCAGCAGTATAATGGTTCCAAGTTATTAGCAATTATGTTAAATTGTGTGTAAACAAATTCTTGTACTCCCATGCAAATTTTGCAAAGATAACAAAGTAGTTGAAGAGTAGAAATAATCACAAATGTAATTAGAATGGTCGAAAATACAAACTAGCAAATATTTACATTTTGCAAGCTCCCCAGTAAAAACTACGTTATTGCAAATGAGACTAGGGCCCGAATTACAATAACATCTTGCTGAAACACTCCACAATTTCATGAAACCCAAATCGTGACTCTGTACAACCATTATCTCCTCAACACAACATGTCCTCTAACCGGCAACTATTACGACCAAAACATCATTTAGTCCTCTCATAATCGGCCCTTTCCCTCCCGCGCCAGCCTAGTATCGAACCCTCACTTGTGCCAGGGGAGGATTCCTCAAAACCCTTGATAACTGCGCCACATCCACGCAACGTCAGCGCTAGCACAAAGTCAACTAAGTCATTTGGAAATCGGAGACATGGCCGCAGAATTAGTATTCGCAATGTCTGCGATTCCCAATGCGTGAAATGGTGCTCGCGTTTAGGGTTGATTTTATTTTTAAAAAGTTGTGAGGCTTGGACTGAAATGCTGGCCAATCGATTAGTTTTAGTTTTGTTGTTTGTTTAGTTCCGTTGCGATTGTTTTGTAACTGTTTTTGAAAGCGCAGAAATATTGAAAATGAATTACTACTAATTTTATTTGCTTTTCAAACGATTGGTACTCGACAAAAATGACAGATTCATTTTGAACTAAAAATGAAAAGAATACTAATCAAATGACCCTGCATGGGAAATGGCTGGAATAAGGTACTACACTAGAGTCACAAAATGGTAAATAAGTCATTTTTCTACTCCTGTATAAATATATCCCCATTATTTCAATTTTACGATGAATTATAGAACCGGAACTCACTCTTCTCTATAATTCACGATTATTTTAAAGACGTGATGTGGATTACCAAACAACGGCCGTCTGACAGTTGATATGTAGTCAGTTGTCTTTGCGTATTTTATGTTGACATTATTCAACGTGTGTTTTCAACGAATTTCGATCATTTTCAAAAGTGATTTCCATATTTATAAGAGTATAATTATGATTCATAATTCACTCTTCTCGACCAATTACAGCGCCAGAAATCCATAATTCACGGTTATTTTAAAGATATGATGTGGATCACCAAGCAACGGCCGTCTGACAGTTGACATGTTTTTTTTTTTTATGTTGAGGTTTTTCAACGTGTGTTTTCAATGAATTGCGATCATTCTCAAAGTGATTTCCGAATTTACAGGCGTAGAAAAAGTATATTATTATATACTCTGATGATTTGCTTCATCTTCGTGAGCAATGACTATCATAATCCTTCATATAATAATATACTCTTATATTATAATTAGACCAAAAAACATTGTACTAGACATAATAAGAGTTTAAAAAATATATCTATCATTATTTATTTATTTATTTTCCCAATATAATGTACAAAATATTCGTTTGGCTTGTCATACAAAATACAAGACATAAAAAAATACAGTGTAATACATATTAATTATTAAGATAGATAGAACATTTAAGTGAATCCGATTATTTACTAACCCTGCTGTTTAAGATCCACAACACGCGACAATTCTGATGTTACAACATTTAAAAAAAAATCATTACGTCTTAATGAATAACAATTAAGACTTATTAAAACAGCAGGCAAACTCAAAAAACATCTCACAAAGTGTGCGGGGTCCTTTAATTAATATGCTCAATAACGAGCAAATTATTATTGTTCGCTAAACAAGTGAGTAATAGATACCCACGCATGTAGAAGATGGTCCATTAGGATTCCAATGAGATTATACAAAACAAAAGCAGCTTCGCTTTTCAACGCTGTCTGGATCATCATCTCAACAGGACAGCAACTGAAATTAATAATTACATTTATTATTCGAATAATGACGAGAAATTTGAAAATCCTATTGAAGTTCCGTCTTAGTATTGTCACAAAACCCAGTCGAAATGCCTTCGTTTCCGCATAAAGTTGTTCTTCCTACAGTGGCTCTCAAACAACGCAACAGGAAGTGAGATTACGATGGTTACTGCAGCATAATAAAAATATTTGTTGTTTCATCGCCATCAAATAATAATTATGAATTAGAAAAATATTGCATTCATTTACATAGATTGCAACATAAACCAATGGGACATTGGGCCTAACACCAAAATTAGTAAATAGTAAATATGAATGAGATATAACTACTGTGGAAATAAGATATTTGAGAGGAGTGTGCGGAAATATTTTGGGTACCCTGAAACGAAAATGAAAGAAGAATGTTGTTCAAAAAAGATGGAGTGTTTTGTAGTTCTTCAAGAAGTAATAAATTATTTATCAGGTTGTCTCAAAATAAATTTGAAGGATGGACGTATTGGTCAGGAGATTAAATGGCGGTGTTTGTAGGATGCAATGTATTGGGTGCTCTGGGTATATTTGCTCAAAACACGAATATATCTATAGATGCTCAATTGATTGTTTATGTAGTGTGTTAAGGTCTACATTGATGTATGGTTCTGAATGTTGGGTGTGGATGAAGAATTATGAACTCCTATGGAAATAAAGTATTTGAGATTAAAAAGTGGGAGTAAGTCAATTGATGGTTTGGTCATTTCGAGCGGAAGTTGAAGGAAAGGTTGGTGAAACTAATATATGCGGGTGAGTTTGAGCGTAAACGATTGAGAGGACGTTCGAGGAATAAGTGGTTAGGTATGATTGATGGTTTGTTGCTTGAACGAATGATATGAACGAGGCGAAAGTGAAGTGCCAGGATAGAATGTTTGTTGGTTGATTGTGTTTCAGGGTTCGTGCTACCCACTGATATATGTGGCTTTTATAAAAGCGAAAATTAAGTCCGAGACAGATAGATATCATGGGCTGCCCTTCTTTGTCTAACACTTGTTTTTAGAGTGGTTGACATGCGTTTGTTAAACGGTTGCTATATAAAAACATATTCCACAGTTTTGTCCAAAAGTGATCAGTAATATTTAACTGCATATTGTTCAATTATTTGAAAATTCATTTCTATTAATGGATTATTAAATTTTTATATTAAACATTTTATTTCAAAATCATTAGATGTTAATTTCTTTATATTTTCGTGACAACTTACTAAGTAGATTGTACGACAAAGATAGATTGCCCACATATGACTAGTCTCTTTCGGCCTGCATTTTAAACCTCAGTGAACGTTCCAATATTACTATATTTCAGTGGTGCTACCCAACTGTAAATATGCAAACATTTTAGGTGAATGTCCTTTTGTAGGTTTCCAACAAATGTATTATTTAATTAAAACCTATAGATCACTAATCAAATTATAATTAATTTTATATGATTTCATTGATTTACTCTCAATTGAAGTTGTCAGTGATTAGCAATAATTAATATATTATCAGACTGTTCTAATTTGCAAATATAATCATGCGTTATGAGTATTTACTATAAATTAATAATATCAAATTATTATGGATGTTGCGAATCGTTGTGATTAAAATAAAATAACGGCAACAATATCATACAAAGAAACTTTCCCATGAAGCGCTTTTGAGTACTGTCGAGCGAACGGAAAAGAAAACGCATAAATATATAAAGCATCCCCCTCCCGCGGGTCCGGTAGGACCTCAGTTTTACGCCGCTAAAATTTTCCTACTATCTTGAGTAAAAAGTTTCGTAAAAGCCTAATTTAAACAGCAATAAATTCCCATTCGTAAAGTTTTAATAATACTGTTTTCTGTCGCGGATCGAACGGAAAAGAGGCGGATTGCCAACGTGAATTAATTCCCAAATGCTTGTAACTACAGCACTCTTAATGAAAACTCTAAACTCCGTCGAATCACTGTGACGAGAGACAAATGTGTTCCATGCAAAGCAAATATTGCGTCGGAATGTCCGTTATTGGAAATTAACGGACATCGAGTGGACGGACGCCTTTGTGATTTCCGTTTTGAGTTTTCATTTTTACTGTTACGAGTAGCTTTTGATTTCATAACCCATGTTGCTTTGATTCCCTACCTGTGATCCTTCTATCAATTGGAAATAATCGAATAATACAATCAAAGACTCAGTTTTAATTTCATTTTCCCCAGTAACACAGTGACCCATTTAACAAACTCTACTTTTAAATTAAATTTTTTTCATCGTTTTGTTTTAATTTTGTGTTTCATTTTTGACTTTATTAATTAATCTGATATTGCTCCTGCATTATTGCATTTTAATTTTTTGTCTTTAAACTTTGCCTACTCTAAAAAGTACCGTATAAAATTTTCCGATATTAGATGCATTTTCTGACTATTAAGAAACTAAACACGATTATTAACTATTCAATTAAAAGTAATTACAAAAAACACGGTAAACTTTTAGAAAATGCCTTTTATATCCTCAGTTTACCAAATAGTTCTATAAATTCTACTGTACTCTTTTATTTCCGTGTAAGTCTATCCCATATTTTCCCTTCCGCACATATATGTAAGGCAGGTATTGTAACGGGTTGAAATTTTTGGAAGGCGGGTATTTGCAGAATATGTATTGGGTGGCTCTGGGTACATTTGGTAGAAACGTGAATGTATGTAGAGATAATCGATTGAGTGTTTATAATTGATGTATGTTATGAATGTAGGATGTGGTTAAATAAGCATGAACGACGTATAATTGCTGTAGAAATGAGATATTTGAGGAGTGTGTGGGTATACGAGACGTGATCGCGTCCGAAATACATTAGAGTATTATGGTGAGTGTGAGATTGAGATGAATGTTTTTAAAAAAATTTGGAGTGAGTTAAGATGGTTTAGCCATATTGGGGAAATGATTGGTGAAACTAATATCTGCGGGCGAGATTGAAGGTGAAAGATTGCGTGAGCGTTCAAGGAATAAGTGGTTGGGTATGATTGATGGTTTGTTTTTTGAACGATTGATTCCGAGTGTGAAATATACACGATCGTGTAGGAATGTTGACGAAGCGACAGTGGGGTGTCAGGATAGGAGAGTGGGATATAGCCTGAATAGAAATGGATCAATTCTCAAAAATTTTGAGGTATGGGCAAATTCTCAAGAAATTTCCCTGAAATTTTTCGGGTAATATCCCAGGGAATAGGAAAAGTTCCTTTGGGAAATTTCCCAAATTATTTCAAATGTGAATAATAATTAAATTATTTTTCTTTCCACTCATTGTTAAAATTGTTTTTCCATATTCGGGAGAGAAACTCGGTTTCTATGATACCAAAATCATGACAGAAACAGCCAGTTTCATATCTACGGGATATTTATGCACTTTCTCTCCCATCGTAAGGGCAAGTGCTCAAATAAAGTGGAAAATGAACAAATTAAATAAATCAGAGGTAACTACGAGTATCATAAATTATATATTACAATTCAAATAATTAAGGAATACATAAACACTATCATAAATATTGGGGTCGTGAAAAATAGTATATACACCGCAGGAGATTTTCCAATTTTTTCCCGCAAATTGTGGTTGTATGAATTTCTGAGAATTTTTCCGAAAAAAAAAACAATTTTTCGACGGAAATTTTTTGGCGACACATCACTAAGCGTGACTTTTATGAATGTACGTAGATTTTCTATATTTATTAGATATTTACAAGTTTTCAAAATGTGTAATTTATTTATGGAGTGCCCCATCGTGGGGTGGCACGTACGCCACTGGCAGCGCTAATGCTCGCACGCATGCACGTCCACAATAGCACGGGCGTCTTTTATGCACGGGATTCCCCATTCAAAACAGTGGCAGAATGTATGTAAAATATCGCACGGTTACCTGGAAACACTTTTTACCCGGAGTCGTTTTTGCCGGAGCGTAAGAAGTCCCGGAGCATTATGTTAATCTTCCCGGAGTGGCGCCCGGACTCTGCTGGGCGCCCGTTGGCTGGGGCGCCGTGCGACTCTGTATAGCATTGTGGAATGTTGAATGTATTCTGCTGAAGGATATTAGAATGGATGTTGTGAAGTAGAATGCGCATTTTTTGAAAATATAGATGTCAGATTTATAACACTGACTTTTTTTTGTTTTTCCGGTTTTGAAATGGGATTTTGTGTACTGCTGATGCTCATTTTTATTCGGATATGTAATGTTAATGTTTCACTCACTTAGAAACATAAAATCGTCTGAAATAAATATATTATCATCCCGTTTCCTCCGCAAATCAAAATGATGTTCTGCTTGTTGTTACGACACAGCCTAGTTTTCGTAGACAATATCCTTCATTAATATTTTATTATCAAAATTAATATATTATGTGAATTAAATAGTGAAAGAAGCTTACAGAACAGAAATAAATATATCATATTTGGGAAGTTCTCTATAATTTTATTATTTTATATTACGACGTTTCGGATTTTGTATGTAACTTGAAGAAGGCAGCACTTTGTTGTCGAAACGTCGTTGTTTAATAAAGTTATACAGAACTATACCCAAATAATATATATTTATTTATATTAAGGGAACAATATTTTTTCGGAATTTGTATTTCGAAATATTGTTGCTTGGTAACATTTCGAAACAAAGGATATGATTAAAATGACTTGCGAAGGATTTTTATTCAATTTGTCGAGGAATGTAACCTAAAAGCAATGAAATATAATAATACTGAAACGCAAACTGACGTTGAATATTCGAGCCCAGAGAGAAAGTAACTAACTTTTATGTTGTATAATGTTTAAGTTAAAAAAGGGTTGTCTTGCAACATGTATTTGTCTTATGTCCTTTTTTCGCTTTCAACCTAAAAGTGCACATTCTAGTATTAGTATATTTCAGTGCCTAAAATCTGAAATCTTAAGTACAAATTTTACATCCAAAATTATGGATCTAAAATATATTTTTTCACCAATGAATGATTTATTTTATATGTGGAAAATAATCAAATATATATACTTACTTCTATTATATATTTAACTGCTGTCAACTAAATTATTAACTATGGCCATAAACAAAAGATAACAATTATTATGTCTAATTTTCTAGACTCTAGAGAAATCCGCAATTACTGTTCTATCAGGTTTAAATTTAGCAAGATATAATAGCCGAGGCCAGCTCGTATTTTGTGATGTATACTTGACTTTATATTAAATTCCAAAGAATATCTTTAACAAAAGTATGTTAAATTCGTGTATAAAAATGTAAATACCCCCCTATTAAAAGTAATAAAACCCTTCTCTCCGGCTATGAGCACGAGTACGTGCGTGAGAATTGTGTCTCTCGTTTCTGACGTAAAATTTTTCTGTGGAACGACACAAGAGAAAGAAATGAATGCTACAGAAGTTATAAAAAGAATATATTAGAATATTATAAAAGTAGCAACCCAGAAGAAACGACTACACAATCCGAAATCTCATTATGAACTTTGCGGTACGCACTTAATAACGCGAAATAAATCATGCAAATTAAATTATACATCAAAAAATCTCCGTTTAGAGCATTAGAGGTGCATTCTTTATTACGTCGGCTTATTACATTACTGCGCAGAAAGGGAATACATTTTAAGTCAATACTAGACGGGGAAAGTCGCTTTTTCATTCTGGTCTTTCTATTTACTAACATATTTTATCGGGGGTAATATCACAAGACCTTCTGATTTTATCGATAAATGTTGATTTTTACTTAGCAACAATCACGAAAGCAAACTGTATGGTAAATCCCGACTCCGAAGGAAAATCTGGTATTTATAAGAAGCCTTATTAGTTTGTTTATTTCATAAATTGTGGGCATTTTAAAAATTGAATGCTCCTAGCGTGTTGACCACCAGTGGTTGTACATTGATTGATACTAATCAATATAGAATAATACCCTTTTCGGTTGTGAGTTTGGTTAAAATTCAAATTCAAAATGAACAATATAATATTTAGACAGTTAATAAATGCGTTCATCCCATGATTCGATAAGTTATCGTAATACCTGTATCATTAATTTTCGTTCAATTTGATGAATGCATGTATGCTCGTCAGTCATCTGTTTTCGACCCCTAACCCCCACCCTTGCCACGCATACCAACACGCATTTGTGTCAAAATAAAGATAAATGTGCAGAAAAACGCGTGAACAAAATATTTAGGTTATCGGGACTCTCCCATACTTTACATTCAATGGACAAAACGAATTACAACAAAAATAAATGTTTCTGTAGGTCAGTTGCGATAGATGTTAAACTAAAAAATACGAAATGATAATTTATAAGTACAGTATGATTGATAACGTACGGAAAAGATTGAAGGAGTACTTAGACTGGTCCCAAAATAATGTCTTTTTGCCAATATTTTTTTGGCAAAAACTCAATTACAAAAATTTAGCAGCAAAATAAAGTTGAATCAATTAATGAGCAGTCGTTACAAACTGCTTAGGTGAATTATGTTTTAAATTGAAATTGCGAATACTTTGAAGTTAGTTGAACAACGTTTAGATAAAAAATGATGGTAGTGTATTATTATAAAAGTTACGACTATTAAAATTTTTCTTTTACGATTCAGGGTCTCGTCCAAGGTTATACAAATAAATAGTTGAGATCTTCGTTGAATTAATTAAAAATAACTTGTTGCAAACTTCATGCCAATCAATAATCTATAGGAAAAGTTAACCCTTATAAAGTCTCATTATTTCTCCCAAAGTCAATCCTCTCGTTAGATTTCTAAAAAAATAATGAAGGCGTAATCTGCGAAACAAGTTAGGAACTTTAACCTCAAAACCATTCTTAGGGGGCGTTGTTCTTCCTGCCGCAGTGTTGCCACTCTTTGCGGTGTCACCAGCAAAGTTTCTGTTTGCCCTGCTCGGCGGACAGTTATAAATTAGCTTAGCCCTTGCCCTAAGCCAAAGGGTAGCGATCCAAATTCGTAAGCTGAAACTGAAACCTGATTTGCCTTTTTGATTTCTTCTGTGTATTTCAGGATAAGCCTCGATTTTGTTAATGTATGTTAATTGGTTGTCCATAAGCGGATGGAGGAAATTAATTTTAAACGAAATTCGAATCAATTATAAACAATTGTCAATTATCCAATTTATAAATATCATCGTGACAGGTAATCAATTATGATTATTCATTTTGTTTTGATAATAAAGCAGTTGAAATATTATTATTAATATCCGCGAATTATTATTATTGTTATTTGTTAATTTAATATGCATAATAAATTTTGAAATAAATTTGTTTTATATTATTATTACTTTAATTGTTTAATTGTTTTTGTAAATACTTTAATTCTAATATATTAATATAAATTTAGCTTAAACAAATTATTACAATATTTAAATCTTGATTATCTAATTCTCTTTAGTTCCGATTGCATAAAAGTACGTCACATCCCGTATAATAGTACATTATAAACCGAGGCTGAAAAAATGATCATTATTGACTCAACACCTTAATTAAGATAATTTAATAATTCATAATTAATACTTTACCCGTATTAAATGAGTTAAATAAATTTGGAAGCTTAAATTTATTTAAAAAGTGACAGTTCTAATTATAAACCTACATCAATAATAATTATTGACCGTTACTGAAGAAACGGTAGAGAAAAACAATTTCACGTCTCAAAACAAACTCAATAATATGTTGCTAGACTAGTAAAAACACAATGTTTATTGCTCAAAATTCTCGTAAAGTCCCTTTCGTAAAAAATGTATAAATTTGTTCGTGGGTCTCAGATGCGTGCATAATACAAACTTATACCCTTTCTCTCACCTACACTGCATCATATAAATTCGTCTCTCTTCGTTCACAAGCGTCGGCGTCGCGTCGGTGTAGGGCGTCGTGTGGAACCGACGCAGGACAACAAGACGAATGCATAGGTCTAGCGATGCGTCACTGTCCGACTGCGTTATGTTGCGTAGAGTTACGTTAATGAGACGGGGTATAAAACATAATCAACCCTTAACGCCTACACAAACAGTTGGCAGAACTGCTACTACTATTATATAATATAAACAAAAACAAATTATTATTTGCATCATCTCGTTGATGATATCAAAAAATAAAACAGAATCGCATCAAAATGAAAAGCTTATTACAGCTGGCTGCATAATTAAAATAAACACTTGCATCTTTTGTTTTCACGGCGTGAATAAAAAGTGTGCAAGGCGTCGTCTACTTGACTGCATTCTTAATTAATTTTTTCACATCTTTCTGCAGAGAACGTGAGCGTAAATGCTTCATTATTGTCGAGCAATTATAGAATTTAATTAACAAACACTACGTCACTTTTTGCTAATTTATTTTCCATGGGAAATTAACACTTTCACACGAATTTTTCCTTATTATTTTTCCTTTTGTTTCATAATGGGGTCCTTCACTAAGTCACAAAATGGCAAATGAATGATATTGTATATTATAACTAGACCCAAAAATATCGTGCTAGATATAATAGAAATTTAATAGTGTATTATTATATGAGGAATTATGATATTCATTATTAAGTTTGCACCACGAACCGTAGGCGAGTGATGCAAATCATACTATACCTTTTCTACTCCTATAAATTCGGAAATAGCTTTTGAAAATGATCGAAATTCGTTGAAGACCCGCGTTGAAAAACGTCAACATAAAAATACAAAATGTCCACTAATTACATTTTAACTGTCAGACGGCCGTTGCTTGGTGATCCACAGCACGTCTTTAAATTAACTGTGAATTATAAATTTATGGGTCTGTGAAAAAAGAAAATAGAAAATATTTTCCACATAGATTTCAAAATGTTCAAACCATCTCCTCTAACTTATTTCCCCACCAATTTATAATTCAAATACTTGGTAGAAAGGCCAGCTTATAACTTTGAACTTATCATCAAATGGTTTTTATATTTCAGTACAAATAACCAGATCGAAATACTCCGAATAAATAAGTTGATCTGAAGTTAAACTAAACAGATCAAAGAAAAATGTATGTTCAAACATTCAATCGTAAATGAATTGATGTAGCAATCTTTCAAGTTTTCAGTGGTTAGGGCTAAGTCTGCGAGACTTTAAAATGAAATGACTGCGATAAAACCATTGACGGGTACAATTTCGTTGGTTCCTAAACGCTATAAAAGTAAAACGGAACGATATTGAGGTACTTTGATATTTAAGATAACTCGAATTTATATTTATGTCTTTCATTCAATCCGTCTTTAACAACAAACGCACTACGGGAGATCAACAAGGAAGTAAACTACCAACAACTTGATAAAATAAAACATTGAGCATAAAACAAAATAGTAACGAAAACAATGTTGCAGCTTCGGGATGATTGGGCGATATCCGTAATCCTTCGTACAGCAGGATTATAAGTAGAATTTTAATTGATCCAATTACTTACCTAACTGTTCACCCAGGCCTCACTAAAAAACGTGGAAAAAGGAAGAAAAAGCAGCGCTATTTAATTGGAGTTTCGATAAATCCTTTCTTCGGTTCTTTAACGAAACTTTCAGTTGTTTTACTTGGCAATTCTTTTTCAACTGTTAATAACTTTATGTGATTATAAACTTAATTGAAAATACAACAACATCCAGATCTAAAATTCTTTTAATAATTTATTATCTAGTCAAATTTGTCGATCTATATTTGTACTAAGTTTATTACTACTGTAAAATTTTTTATCTAGTTTATTTGAGGTCGTAAATACTGGCCTTTATTTAAATAATTAGGGAAGCAAGTAATTGAACAATTCAAAAATAGTATTGAAAACGGTTTGGTGCATCCTTTGATTCATCACCGTGTATAATTTATTTATTTAAATAGTTTAAGGAAAGAATAGAGTATTATTATTATTATTATTAAACAGCACAGCTCAACAGGAATTTACTTTAATACTGTTACTTGAACCAATAGTCGTTTGCTTAGAAAACAGTTTTCAAACCATAACCATTGAGCCACAATAACTGCCTTCCTGAAAACCATTGAAAACAGTACCAAGTTAAATTTTCGTAGAATCAGAATTATTTCAGCTTCCGCTCAGGTGGTCCATAAAAATTTGTTGCGATTGAAACCACGTCTCATCCAAAACAGAAACCCGCCTGTAAAGATTACAAGTCAGTCTTACAATTCAATAACAGGAATCTGGTGTACCGATCCGTTAAATCGAAACGTCAATTTCACCAAAATCTGTTTATTCTAGCAGCCGAACACGCATATAAATGACTACATTAAAGAGAAAGATTGTGAATTGTGAAAAACTGAACGCCAACTAAATTCGTGTTGAATCTTTCGAGTAATAATGTAAGCAATGAAATCGTCAAAGTATACCCAAGCCACCGAGTCGATAATTTTGGATAACGGGAAAGATTTCACTGCTCCTGCAAACTCTTCCAATCTCAACATTGCGCGGACTTTCAGTGATGGCCAGTTCCAGAATGTCAACAACAGTGAAGAGCTGTTGCTCAAAGGATCGTACGATGAATATAATCGAGAGAGTCTCTTTGAAATGCAAAGATTTAACAGTCCTGAAAGAAATCCGACGAGGTATCTTGTTGCTGGACAGGATTTTGAATTAGTGTGTAATTGTGCGCCTAGGTCGAGGAGTACCCAGCTGTTCAACAGCGAACAGAACATCGTCTTATCCGCCAATAGGTGAGAATGACCAAGAGACTTCGGGTTCATGTTGTAGATGAATAAAGAGGGCTCGCTGTAATAAATAGATTAATTTTGTAAATTAATAACAAGCGAAGCTCGCAATAAAACTTCGACATATTAGATAAAAAATTGAAGCAAAGTTTCTTAATAAAAACTTCGTAACTTTATTCGTTATTCACTGCTTTACGTATTAAATTAATATTAAGTTTTCTACTGAGGAGTAATCCCCAACATGTACCAGAAATACACTACAAACTTTGTAGCTCATTTCAAAAGTTTACTAGTTAAATTTATTAAATTTCAATTTGTTTACTGCACTGCAATCAATACCTGGCACTACAATCAGTACCTAGCATTACAATCAATACCTAGCATTCATCCAAACTCAGTTAAATTTTAAATAAATGATTTTTAGTTTAAGTTCTGTAATATAGTTATGAAAATCCACGTTTGGAATTACCATACATAATTCTTCATCAGCAAAACCAGTCAACAACATGAACTAGTAAATAAAAACAGCAACTAAGTAACAACAAATTATGACTTATAAAATATAGAATTGATGATTGCATTTTTTTTTTTTGCTTACAGATTTCTATAGCTTCTCTTATGAGTCTGCCACTGACACATTTAGATCATGCTATTCTTAAAAAAATATATATTTTGTGCAAAATTCAATAGAATGACAAGCCACAGCACACGTTCTTTAATTCTTATTGTTATCGTTCTGCTAGTCTGTTAAATGTAACACTTTATACATTCACATGGAATTTTCTACTGAAGCAGGAATGTATCCTGCACACTCTTCAATATATGTTGTAATTTGAGATGTGGAGCAAAATGTACTAAGATGTATTTTCTTGATAGTATTCTTCCATTTGTGTCTGTAACATTTAAAACGTAGGGCAGAGAAGAAAATAATTGCATATTCTTCTGTTCTGATTCAAGAATCTATATTCCTTTTGGAAGAAAAGCTTTCAAGATATTCTTCTCTTCACAGTTATTTATTTTAAAACTATCTATAAGCTTTTTTATTTTCTTCAAATTTCTTAATGTGGCAAATATTCGTAGCCCTATTCATGGTTCCAATTTTATTGGAAGGGTGTTGATGTGAAAGGCAACAACTATAATTTCTTTCAAAAAATGCATCAAGACAAAAGATAGTAGTCACAGCATATTTCGATGTTGGTTGAGATTTATAAAATATAGGAATAGGTACTATCAAAAAGTAACGTCTTATTGGGCCAAAATCTTTAATGAACTTACTAATATGGTGACAAAATAGCATCGAAACTTCATGTTTAATGGAGAATATTTCATTTGCTGCCAAAAACGATTATTTTTTGTCACAATTATCAAATTGTTACGTAGCAACTTTTAGGAGAATAGGTTCGAAAATTTTTTGCTCCACATCTCAAACTATAACAAATGTTGAAGAGTGCAAAGGATATTGTACTGCTTCAGTACAAAATTCCTTTTGAATGTGGCATACACTAGTAAAACGAAATCAACAAGAATTGCAGAACACAAAAGGACCATTCGTCTTAAACAGTACCGGATTAACACTAGACGGGGCCCTAGGCAATCGCTAACGATGCCCCCTCCCCCCTCCCCAAAATACAATAACTAAAATGCCAATAAACTTTAATAATAATTCAAATAAATTGCGAACAATTCATAATGAAAAACAAACATTTGTAATTGTATTCCAACGGTCAGTTCAGAAGACGCGTTTTCGGCATTTAACTTCTGGAAAGTACCATCTTTCATTTTTAAGCAAAATTATTTTTTTATACAATTTGTTTTTTCCCGTGAAACGATTTTTTCAACTATTAATTTTTTGAGGTCCCTGTTTGACGGGGGCCCCTAGGCAATTGCCTAGTATTGCCTATTGGTTAATCCAGCACTGTTCTTAAACAACCAGAGAAATCTTCAGTGGCTAGTCGTCATTGAATTTTTGCACAAAATAATTTTTGAAAATTATAGAATTGTGCCAATGGTAGAACTCACTTGCTTTCTTGATGAAGAATTACGTATACTATATGAATAATAATACACCAATAATCATTACTAGTTTCTTCAACTCACAATTTTTTTTTTTTTTTGTTTACAGATCGTTTCAGCAAAAGCCGGAGCACCCCGAAAACTACAGCCAATTCAGTCTAGACCGCAAACTCCAAAAGAAATGTCAACCCCCTCCTCAACATCACCACCACCAGCCCTCACCGGGAGGTGGCAGCGTACCCTACGATACGGGGACGCTGACCACCACCCCGCGGCACCATGCCAATGTCAGGGTGCCGCACCCCGAGGTGATTACTGTACATAGAGCTGGGTATGAAAGTTTAGCCCATACGTACATTCCGAACCATGTTGTTAAACATGGAGATTTTCCTTATGAACAAAAGGAATTTAAAGAGTTTACTAAAGGACCGGAGGAACATTTTGGGAGCTTTAGGAGGATCAAGAGGGACTTCGGCCGGTCCAGCAATAGGTGAGGAATTAATATAAAACTTTAAACTTACGAATTTCAACCCAAACGTATTTTATTAAAAGATGTTGCTTGCAAAAAGTTATTGTTACTGTTACTGTTTATTTTTCGTAAATGTCACATGAATACTATATTTTGTCTTGATGTATTTTTTGAAAGTATAAATAGTGGAACCATAAGCTCAATTTTTGAGTGTTTCTAGAAAAATGTTTTAGCGCTGTACAATGTACTAAAATTATTTTATAAAAATTTACTTTCAACAAAAATGATAAATATATAATAAAAATAATATTTTTTTATAAAATAATTTTAGAACATTGTACAGCGCTAAAACAATTCTTTTAAAACACCCAAAAACAGAGCTCATGTGTCAAAGTAATTCTCCATTTCATAAAGTATAACGCATTTCTCGCTAAAATATAAAATAATCAAAAATAGTTTCATGAATTGAATTGACTTCGTAATTATAGAGCTTGGACTTTCTCGTAATTGGGAATTGTATTCACACTGGAGATACAAAATACTACAGGCTAGAAAATAAAAAATATCTAGTTTCCTCTTGAATTCGAAACAGTGAATTTAAATAATTTTGAAAAGAAATCCACACGTATTTTAAAAAAAAAGAATTGTTGTTGAATGTTTATTGAAATTGTCGTGCATGTTGTTCAAGTTACCTCTGTGTTAATCCAAGGCTGCCAATCTCTTAAATATGTTTATGTGAAGTAATAACAATTTTATCTTGAAAATATTTCTGTTAAACGTATAAAAATATTTAATATCCTTAGGAGGAAAACTAAAAAAGAACTAGCAATTTATTTACATCGCGTTTTCAATACCACGGCTGATTCTCGCGGTAGACAACCGAATTTAATCCCGGGAAAAAGGATTTTTTACTGGCATGTGGCATGGTAGAACACAATTCAATATCTTCTGAGATTTATTACTTCTTAATGCCCGTGCACCACTTTCAATTAACTAATGGGTTTCGCATTCTGACGAAGGTGCTACCCGGTAGATTGTGCGTTTTACGGAAGGTTTTATAAGGATTTGCTTTTTTTAGTTTCCTAGTTTTTGTACGCTTTGAATTTTCAGTAGTTTAAGAGTGATGTGATGGTATTATGGAAACTGCTTTTAGAAAAGTTTTTTCCAACCTTTTTTATTACCAGCTTGCCTGAAATGGAAACTAATAATTTTGGCGATGAATTTACCTTACAATTTCTTATGATGCCTGCTGTTAAAATACACAAATATAAGTTGAAAAGCTTATGTCTTGTTGCACTAACGTTAGTTAAATTTGAATAAATTAAAGCATATCGAAGTTATATATCATAAGGAGTAATTGACATGTCAAAAATTAAATACGCTTTTATTTACTTAAACCAAGTTTAAAATTTAACTAACGTTGGTGCAACCGGGCATTAAAGAGCTAGTAATAAATAAAAAGATTTTTTGACTAAATTTTGTAATATTTTTATTAAAATTAAACGTTTAGATTACTAAATTATTTAGTCTTAAGTTTTTGCCAGAAAAACTTTTTATTAAAAAGTAAGCCGACGAAAATATAAATCGCGGAAAAATCGAACATTCCCTATTTTTCTATCTTAAGTAAAGGAATTTTTTTGAAATTTAATTGGGACCAACTTATAGTTACACTTTATCAAATAAAAAAATATCAAAATCAGACTATTCTATAAAAAAATATGCGTTGTCATAAATAAAATAGATATTTGTATATCAAAGCACTAAAGTATAGTTTTTTATTACGAATAAACCATGTGAATAATAAAAAATACTTTAGTGTCGAAGTATATATTATATTTTTTCCGAAATCGTTAAATTATCAACTGAAAACATAAATAAATAGCATTAGGTATTTGTAAAATGTCAGCTAGCTGTTGAGACGGGGATGGCTGTACAAAAGTACTGTCAAAGTGTCAAATTTTGTTATAATTTTCACTTTTTTTATGTGTTCTTAGTCTGCATGTGATCTGCATTAAATGCGATAAATTATTGTCAAAGGTAAATAACAAATAAATTCACCGATAGTATTATAGAATAACTTGTTTGTTATTTTAGGTTTGTAATTCAAGTTTGACATAAGAGTCCGTAAAGTTTAACTTTAGCTACTATTTTGGCTAACTTCGCGTAGTAATATCGTGTACTTTAATATCGAACATCCACCTTTTTTTATCGGTTAAAAAACAAGTGAACAACATAAACAAGTAAATAGAAACAGTAACTAAGTAACAACAAATTATGACTGATTCACTGATAGATTTCTATAGTTTCTCTTATGAGTCTGTCATTGGCACATTTCTATTTTGCTATAATTTTTATTTCTTCTAAATGTATTCAATTGTACTAGCCATAGCAGTATTCTCTGGTTGTTTAAAACGAATTGGTTCCTTTTTATTCTGTAATTCTTGTTGTTATCATTCCGTTAGTCTATCCAATGTAACATTTTTCACATTCACATGTTACAGCACCAAATATTTCATTCATTTATGGACAAATACATTTCTAATAAACTTGGAGGTATATTTATTTTTGCAGAGCAAAAATTAAACGGCATAACTCGCCAAGCACAATTTTCTCTCTCTGCATTGTGTGCGCTGCTGGTCAATACATACACAAGCGCTAGTTTATTTTAAAATGCTCCGGAGCAAATTTAAACGAAAAATATTTTCGTAAAGATAAAAGTAAACAGTGACCCTTTCGAGAAAAATAAATACAGACAAGTCGGGTTTCAAGAACTGTTGACTTTCCAATTTTGCTCGCAGCGTCCCAATATTTTTCGCTATTTAATCAAATCACCGACAATTTACTCGTAGTCAGTAGGTATTATATTTGACGTGTTTATTTATTGGTTAAAACAGCGTATGAAATGATTGAATTTCAATATTTATAATTTAATTTTTATTAGCAAAATGCAGCAGACGTGTATTGTCAGTTTATTTGTGTTCCATGTTTTGGAGGGAAATCACATTCCAATCGGTTTTGGGATTTAATTGATATTTGAATTATTTATGTTTTATTAAATAGTCACAGTTCCTATATTATTTATCAATTATTTAGCTTTGCATTTATACTAATTTGTTTTGAATTGCATTGTGCCAAATTCGGGAAAATTTTTATTTAATCTTATTTGAAACAGATAAACCCCAAATTTTTAAAAATAAATTCCACTTCTTTAATTATATATTAATACGAGGAGAGAAAAGTCATCTATGATTCATAATATATATAATAAACTTAATTAAAGTTTCACTTCAATTTTTCCAAATGTTATGAATCAACCTGTATTTTAGAATCATATACATACATATCTAGCTTCAACACAACCTAGAACAGTTTTTAAATCTGCTCAAGTTTTAGAAGTTTCTACTTATTACAAATGACATTATCAAACGTCTGAGAGTTTAAAAGTTTTCGCAAGATACTGTGATACATCTACAGGAGAAATTCTGACAAACAACGGTGCAAAATTTCATCCCCTAATCTTAAAATTTAAACAAGCGGGCGACATTCCTGAGACGTACACACAATATACGTGGCAATGTCACCCGTTAATATTTCAACATATAATCTCCAGAGTGTCTTATTAACATATAAAAAACACGCAATACTGCGCCGAACGCCCTCCTGACATGAACCCGCGAAAATGTACGCAATCGTGAAGAGATGTTAACATTGCCCTGTGCCTGACATCCACATGCAGAGGAGACGGATTCGGAACGAGGATATTTTTAGAATGTTTATGTGAATATGATATTAGCTTCAGTGGAAATCGGGTTTGATTTTGTGAAATTGTATTTTTTTCTTTTTTTGGTGTTATTTATAGGGATGTATGGGTCAATTTATAGGGAAATTCGGGGCCTTGAAAGACAGTTATTTGAAAAGGATTTGATGCTTTAGGTAGATTTTATTGGATTTTGTGATTGTGATACTTTTTAATAAACAACTACATTATCACATTCTTGTAACACCCAAAATATACATTTTCTAAAGAGAGGTAAACAAGAAGAAATGATTTTATTAACAGAACGATAACATTTGCCTAAAACGTGAGTGCATCTAGAGATGCTCGATTGAGTGTGCTTTAGAAATGAGACATTTGAGAGGACGAAAAGTTATCTAATCTGGAATACATTGGTGTATGGTGAGTGTGAGATTGAGAAGAATTTTGTTAATAAAATAGGAGTGAATCAGTTATTGAATGTAAGGTTTAAAATTTTTGCCATATAACTGATGTAGAAATGAAATATTTGAGAGGAGTGTGTAGATATGCGAAACGTTATCGTATCCGGAATACATTGGTGTATGGTGATTGTGAGATTGAGAAGAATGTTGTTAAGAAAGTGGGAATAAGTCAGTTGAGGTGGTTTGGATATCTCGAAAGGTGAGATTGAAGGTAAATGATTGCGTGGTCGCCGAAGAAATAAGTGGTTATGTATGATTGATTGTTTGTTGCGTGAAAGAATGATTCCGAGTGTGAAGAATAGACGAGCATGTATGAGTCGCACTATAAATGCGGATGAGGTGAGAGTGATGTACCAGTATAGGTATGTTTGGAGGAAATTGATTGTTGGTTTACTGAGTTCGCGTTTGTGATACCCTACATTTGATCTCTTTAACGACATTCTTCTTAATCTTACACTCACCTTAGATGCACTAATATATTCAAGATACAATCACGTCTCGTATACCCACAGACTCCTCTCGAATATCTTATTTCTATAGCAATTGTACATCGTTCATGCTTCTTCATCTTAGAACTATATTCAAAACTTTTATGCCCCGTTTCCCCAACGTTAGTTAAATTTTAAACTTGGTTTAAATAAATAAAAGCGTATCTAATTTTTGACATCAATGTCAGTTACTCCATATGGCATTTAACTTTTATTTATTCAAACTAATTTATTTATTATTATTACAAGAATCTTTTCATTTATATTTTCTTATTAAAACTATTCATATTCTCCAGTATAACTTCTTTTGAGAACAACCACATATTTACGCGAATCATTGAACGAAAGCCTTTATACTGAGAATTACAATCAGTCGTGCAATACCTCAAAGGGCCTTCATATCTTATCGATCCAATTACAGGGATGAAACAGAAGTAACAACCTGTCGCCCTGTCTCCCTCACACACTTTCACCCTTACAATTCGTTGCCCTCTTTTTGAGTCCTTCTGTAGTTGGTATCCTTGTGTACTTTTATCCTTTCGTGCAGGACGAACCGATGCATGAATGCCTACAGTCGATGTGTTTCGATTTTCGCTTTTGTATTTACTTTTTTCAAATTAAATGTCTTCTTCTTCAGGTCATACCGTGGGGTGTCGACCACCAGGTCAGCGGATGGTGGAGGCAGCAGCAGTAGTGCTCCTGGAAAACGGCGTCCTGCTGCAGATGGTACCGACTCCGAACCAGAGGTTGATGACCCAGAATTAGCGGTTTTCGAATTGTCCGAACACCTTGGAAGTGATTGTCGATGTGCATGTGATCAGCTCGCCTACAGTCCTGCATACACCACCTGCATCGCTGTAAGTGAAAACATTTTAGTTATTTGCATGTCTTACAACTTTAACAAGAAGTATATCCACCCAGAAAATGATGGAACTCCGGGTAGATAAATTTTTAAGGTGTAGAGATTCTTTTCAACGTGGACGTACGAACTATCTCTGGAGTAAATCCAGAGTTGCCTCGCAGTACGTGTGTAGCTTAAAGTGCTGCTGAAAATTGTTTCGGACGTTGTTTTACTTGTGACCGTTTTGCTGTTTTTCTTTTAGTTGTCGGTGTGTAAGTTCCTAGTTGTTATCGTCCGATTTTTTGTTAGTTTCAAAGGAGTTCAAGAAAATCAAATACAGTTAGCTTAATTTTGTTTGGATATAGTTTAAACTTATTTAGCTGCTTCCATTTTTCTATTATCTCAACGCGATTGCTCGGAAATAGGATTGATATATAATATGATAAATTATTTACAGAGAAAACAGATATTTTACTATAAATTATAGAATTTTAATATGATATATCAGCGAAAGATGGATTTAAAATTGTTTGAATAGCTTCCGTAAATAAGAACATTTTAAAGAAGTAAATCACAATCCTCCATTTTTCATTGTCACCTTTTTACATACATACAAAACATCACGCTATATTCCACATAGTGGGATAGCACAAATTCTGAAACACAATGAACCAACAATCTTTAGCTTCATCCACATCCATGGTGCGATTCATTCATGATCATCTATTCCTCACAGTTGGAAGCAATCATTCTCCAACAAACCATGAACCATTCCTAACCACTTATTCCTCGGATGCTCACGAAATCGTTCCAAACTTATGAATCCAAAGTCTAAAGAATAGAAGAGCATGTATGAATCGCACTATGAAAGTGATTTGTCAAAATTGAAATGTTAGGAAGAGATTTAACTTTGCTTGACTGTGTTTCTGGGTTTTTGCTACACTCAAACGAGCATCTCTTTATATTCTCGTTTCGATTAAATGTACGCAGAGCACCCAATACCTTGCACCCTGCAGACACCCGCCTTTCAATCTCCCCGTCAATACGTCCATCCTTGGAAAACATACTAACTAAATAATAATATTATGTCACTGAGCCAAATCGTGGGTAGGGTGTATAAGTCCGGAAAAAATGAAAAGATTAAAGTATCGGGCTAAGCAACAACAAAGCTCGTTGTGTACAAATCACCGCTGGCACCTTTCAGATATTGGTAGCGCAAGTAAATCGCGGGTCGTTTACCGGGGAATTGTCCTGCCGATGACGTTAAGGACGACTATACGCGCGCAATAAATGGACCAGAACCCAAATAGCCAATAACAGTCCGCAGCCGTGCGCTTGGCCGCACATCCTTTTTGATTTATCGCGTTAAATAGAGACCGAACTTGCGCCGATTATTTTATTTAAAAGATAGAATCCACCTGCGGGAACTCTACCAAAGAGATGGAAAGTAAACATTTGCGGTTTATTGCATCAATTTTGTAAATAGAAAATGATTAACTTCCTGTATCGACTTCAAAGGAACAATTACTTGTATTCTTTTTGTGAGGATGACAAAATAATTACATGCTTTGAAAGGATTTTTGGGTGTGTTTTTCCTTCATTTATTCTTGATAATAGCATCTATTTTGTAAAAGTAAGGAAGTAATCATGTGTGCGATTGTATCTTTGATTCATTTCGCGAAGTAGAGGAAAGGTTTTTTGCTTGGCGCCATAGATTCATTCGAGGAAAGGTCGATACTTTATCGAGATACGTTTCGGCAAATGTTTGACTTTACGACGCTTAAGTGAAATGTTTTTCTAAGGCGCGCATCCTAATTTATCATTTTATTCGCCCCAAATAACTTTGCGATTATACTACAAAGATCTTTTCCTACGACTATTATGATATTTGCTTGTTGTACTCGTATGAAATGAGTACAATTCCATCTATGTTGTATAATACGAGCCCAAAATCATATTTGGCTCAATTAAAATCATACAAATATCTTAAATTCTATTATTTTTATTTCCCGTACATATATATGTGCGAGCATATATGTAAGGGAGGTATTATGTTTATGTTACGAGAAGATTTTGGGAATAATTCATCAACAGTAAGTGGTAGATTATTGAAATGCTTATCAGGGTTTTTGAGCAAAGCAAATAAATGATAGAGTAAATTAAATATCAAATGGTTAGTACTAGTAAATTGTTTACTATAAAATAAATTAAATACTCCTCCAAATTTAACTTGAAATTTATTACTTATATATAATTTAAACATGAATAAACTCATTTTACGTACGCATCGTAATATGTCTTATATTTATCGAAATATGGCGATTTGCAATTTTTTTCAAAATACGGAAATTTCCCCAAATATGACTTAAAATTGTAAATTTATTTTATTACATTTCTTTATAATATTCGCGCCAAGAAACCCATTGCAGTAGAGCGCATCGTCATATCTCTAATATTTTTCGAGATATGACGATTTTTTATATTTTCCGTAGAGCAACTTTGAGGGGCTGTAACTCGAAAACTATACAAGATATCGAAAAATATCTCCAGTTTTGTGTTTTTCGTGCCATTTATAATAACGATAACTCGACAAATATTAAAGATACAGATTTGCAGTGTTCACTAATCGATTCAGCTCGACGAAATACATAAACTCTGAAATTTTCAGAATATTCGGACAACCGGTTGAAATGTTAGAGCAAAAAGTCTGTAAATGGCCAAATTCAGGCCAAACGTCAAGGGGTACCTATTGACTTTTTGGACAAAAAACGCCATTTCCAGGCTTTTTGCTCTAACTTTCCATCCCGTAAAGCGATTTTTATGAAACTTTGCACACTTATGTATTTTTACGAGCTGAATCGATTGGTGAACACTGCAAATCTGTATCTTTAATATTTGTCGAGTTATCGCTGATCGAAATTTTGAACAAAAATACAAAAAAATTAAAAATTTTAAAAATTTGCTAATTTGTAACATATGGCGCCAGAAACGCTAAACTGAAGAGAATTTTTAGATATCTCGTGTAGTTTTTGAATTACAGGCCCTTAAAGTTGCACTTCGAAAAATACCAAAAATCGACGTATCTCGAAAAATATTAGAGATCTCACGATGCGCTCTGCTGCAATGGGTTTCTTAGCGCTTATATTATAAAGAAATGTAATAAAAAAATATTACAATTTTAAGTGAGGATATTCCGTGAGTCAAATTTTTCTATCGGTATGTGAATCTGTATTGAATGATTAATAATTACAGTTTCTGATATTTGTTTGTTCCCATAGCAACTAAAATTAGTTTATTAAACATATAATTCAGTTTTGTCAAAAGAAGCAAACAAAATCTGACGTGGGCACCACACTGGAATCTGGGTTCGTATAAGCTTCTTGCAACAAACGAATATGAAATGTTCGATAAACTTGTACATTTAAGGGTTGATGCATTTTCGAGTGAAAGGCATCAAATTGAATATGTCACAAAATGTAAATCCATCCGATTAACCACGTGACTCGTGACAACTCACAAGAAATGCAGAAGATAATCAAAATAATGCAGTGAAGCATAACTCCTCTGCATTCTTCGAAATTCACCCTTCGGAACAAAGACAGGGAACAACACAACAGGGATGATAGCATCATAGATGTACCCCAATATGTTCCGCGGTATTATTCAATGTTGGGTTAAGCTACTATCTCTTGTATCTCCGCATTGAACGTATCGAATGTGTAAATTTGTGGATAAGGGAAGATACAATTAATTCAGGGTTGTATTTAATAGAATTGCGGGGCAATCTGAAAGGCAAATTTACTCCACTGCATTATGTTGTTATGCTTCGAAAACTATGAACATGGAATAGTGTATTATACATTAAATTCAACAATTCATTAAACGTCAAAGTATGTGTAGTGCAAAATAGTCAATACTTTCAGTAACAAGAAATATGTAGACATAATTATCTGCGTATTTTAACATAAATTTTGCTTGCTCCAATTGTACAAAAAATATTATAAGCATAACGAACATTAAGCAATTACCGATGTCAGACAAAATTTGAGCCTTCAATGATTATATGTAGGTAATTATTTATAAATGGCGGATGAATTTCCCAGAGTAAACTCCATTTTCTTTTTCCCTTTTGGTAAACGATGCATGCAAGTAATGCCAACTATTTTCAATATTTCCCCAAATGAAATAAAGTTCATACTTCAGATCGATTGAATGTTTAAATAAAATTTCAATATCCAAGCGTGCTGTTTACGAAGAACATCATTATAGCAAGTCCCGATCTATGAATATCAAATTGTGATCGAATCACTGAATTTGCATAGCATTTTCAAGTATGTCATTAGGGAAATATGTCAAGTCTAGTGAAATTCTTTAACGGATTGCACACTGGGATGTATCAGACACAAAATAAGGATGCAAGCTTGGAAAATGCCAGCAGAAATTATATTTAGATTAAACATTAACAATTGGTTGTACGGATTATCAAATAAATTAACTTGAAAAACTTTCAGAATTCGTAGTAAATTATAAAGACTTTTGGATTAAGTTCTGTAAAAATATTTATTGGAAATCAACACTAAAGTGCTCAAAAATCGTCATTAAAATCTCAGAAATCGTCACTAAAGTTACCCATTATACGACGATTTTGAGCAACCCAGTGTTGGCAACCGTTAAATAATTATTGTACAATTAGGATAATTTTGGCAGATATATTGACGTACTATAGTAAATTTGGACGTAACAAGAAACAAAATTTGCAAGAAGAATTATCTAATTAATTCCGATGACGAAATTGAGGACAAAACACATAATTTTGAGTATTATTTATGATAACTTCACTTCTCGCGGTTGACAACACTGACTGTCAGTTTCAATTGACAACTGACAGATGTATAAACCTAGCCTATATTGTAATTTTTTTACAGTTTTTTCGAATTTGGATTTCATATAAAACTTAATATGTATCTCGGCACTAAAGTTCCTTTTTGTCACTTATATGGTTTATTTTCCTCGGCCCTACGGGCCTCGGCAACTAAATTCCATATTCGTTATAAAAAATTGAACTTCAGTGCCTTGATACATAAATACAACTTTTGAATTATTGTACGTAAAATTCTTCATCAGGAAAACGAATCAAAATGAATGCTACGAGTTGAGCAAAATATGACGTCTTCTGTTTTATAAGCAATAGTTTGTAGTGTATATAGTTATTGTTTCTATTTGCTTATTTATGTTATTCATTAGTTTTCCAGATGAAAAATTATGTACTTAGTTAAATTTGTTGAAATCGGTATGGCTTTCTGCCGAAAAGACTTGACAGGGAATTGTAGCAATAAGAAATGTTTTCCAAAATCTTTCTACCTTTGCGCACGACCATTACCATTTTAATATCTTTCCAAATTTAGAAGCGCGTGCCTTTACGTGGGCGTCGAGGCAAAAATAATAAACTTCCTCGTGAAACAAAATCAATTTAAGTCGTTTGCAGCGTTTCGGATGCAAGCGTCGGTGCGGTGGCGCGCGAAAAGTGAAAGCCAAAGGACTTTAATGAGATTTGGAGGAGTTCGGATATTGTTCCTGACAGATCATCCCCGAGGTTATGTGAGACGGTCGCTTAGAATGCACTCATTATCAGCCGGAACTTTCAATCGCTGATAAAAGGCTATCAGCCAACTTCAACCGACGGATTTATAGCGCTTAAAAAACTTTCACTACATACAAAGTACTTCAAATATTTATGAAAGAATCTAAATATATTGGCTGGTATCACAAGCTCTGTTTTTGGGTGTTTTAGCCTCGGTTTCAGCGCTGTACAATGTTCTAAAATTATTTTATAACAAAATGCTTCGAATAGAAGAAACAGAGAAATATATTGTCTACCACTTTTATATTTTTTATGAAATAATTTTGTAACATTGTACAGCGCTGAAACCGAGACTGAAAACACTTTTCTTAAAACACACAAAAACAGGGATCGTGATACCAACCATTGACTCTATATAAATATTTTTTGACGTATCTTAAAACAAATGAAATGCTTCATTGCATGTCACGTGTTTGTGTTTTAACCAATCCTGTCATTATTATGCTGAGAATAACGCTCTAGTGATTATTTTTGGGAATAATCTCTGTAGCTTTTTTGTTTTTGTTGATAAATGTTAGTTGTCAGATAGTTATCATCAATACAAGTAAAAAATAAACTAAAAAAAATAGATTTAGTGACGTGTCTGATGATGCAATAAAAAATAATCTAGTTAAATACCTATAACTCAAGAGTTCGATAAAATATAAAATATTTTCCAGCATCTTTCTCAAACTTGTTGCCATTTCGAAAGATCTGTGAAATTATTTTCAATTTTTTCACTCTCTAGTTATATTATTACTGAAAATATAATAATCTAGTGGCCAACACATAACCTCCCGCCTAAACAACTTTTAAAAGGCACAAAATAGAAAACTAAGTTTCAAATAAAGATTGTAACATAATACTGATATATGCTTCGAGTTACATATATGCGCGGGTTGTAAAATTACTCAATTGGAAATTAGAGTTACAGATGTAGAAATAATGTATAATTTAATTCAAAATCCTTTGTACAAAGCGTCAAAGAACTTAAATTCTAAACAATATTATATGTCGCATTAGTCTGTCAAAAGCTATTGAAGTTAAATATCCTACCAATAAGAGTATCAGAGTACTCATTGTACTACAATACCCTACATCAAATCATATTAGAAAATACAAATAGCACTATAGTTGAACTTCCACTATGACCAACTTACAAACTTGTTCTTTTTGGTACCCACCAACAACAATTCCAAACTATAAAACCCACTTGAAAATTCAGTGTAGCCACTCTCAAGAACTTTTAGGCACTAAATGCTTTAAAATGATGCTGGGCAATGGGGTTTTCACTTAGAATGAACAACAAGGCTTTTGTTATGATATATGCCTGAATGAGGACATGTACATGTTATGTTTTACTCATTATGAAAACTTAATGTCATAAAGAAATGGTGCAGATGTTTTTGTGCCCTTTGGAATGTTTGCCGGACGAATTTCTCTACGTCTAGTTGTTTTAAGCTCTGACCTTTTCATTTCATGATGAAGAGGATAATTTAATTGCTGTAAGGAATTACAGAGTACAATTCAATAATTATTAAATTAACTAATACTTATAAGGGTTGTTATTTCATGAATCTACACACGCAAAAATAAATCATGAGGAAACGTATTTTCGAAATATTACCACCGAACGGAAAATTGGAAAATTCTCAATTTTCGCAATAATCAATACGTATCTCTTCTTAATTATTTTTTAATTGATGTACAAATTAATCTTCGCAGCGACGTAATTTGAGTTTTTCAATCCCCAATTTACAAATGACTTAAAAAAGAAATTAATTTTAATTTCAATTTTAATTTTAATATTTTCTCGCACAAGATTCTTGAAACATCTTTAAATTTTTTCTTGGTTTTAACATATTTAACTATGCGAAAACATTATTTATTTGAATTGTAAAAATGTTTATTTAAATATATTTCTAATTTAATATGAAATTTTTTATCTGAAATCCGGTGTGACACAGGGATCAGTGTTGGGCCCTCTTGTTTAATGTTTTCATACACGAAATCACTGCATCTCTTGCTTAAAATTTATCAGTGGTAATCAAACATTTGACTAAAATAATCTTACAGTTTATTTACATTTCTTCCTAGAATATTTGGTATTCATGTATATTTTATTTATTTACTATGAAATTAATTAATTAAATAATTTTCTAAACAATAAAATAGAACATTTATGTGACTACAATTATTTACAATCTTTAATGCTTGAGAACCACAACATATGGCAATACTGCCGTTATGAGATTTTCAAAAAATATTGCGGTTTAATGAATAACAATTAAGACTTTCTAAAACTGCAGATACCCTTTGATTTAGATAAAGTTTCACAACGAAATTTCTACAAAAGGATCCCATTTTGTACATGATATAACCACGTGTATTTTTTACCCTAGAATTGGGCTTGCGATTGGTGGGTGTTATATTTAAATAATAATAATAATAGTATTCCGAAAAGGTAAAATATTCCGATGTTCCAAATAGTGTGTGTGGTTTTACCAGCCTTTGCGCAACGAGATTATAATAGCTAAGTAGTTAATTACATTTAGTTGTTAAATATGCACGCGTACGTCAACCGGAAGTCAAACATCAGAATTCCCAATATGTTACTTCCGCTGAGAGGTGTCACTGCTGTCAAGCTAAATTATTCGCCAGCGTCGCTCAAACCCTAATTGAACAACATGGCCTAAACAAAGCTTTTCATTAATTCGACATTTTCAAACCAATCATGTAAAGAATTTACATTCGTTTCTCAAATTGATTGGAATTAGAATTTGGGTCAACGAAGATAATAATAATTTGAATTTCTCAATCGAAAATATAGCTTTCCAACTCGCTAGCCATTTTGGAAGTAGGTCAACTTAAAAACTAAAGTTCTTTCATCGAATTAAAATGCTTGGGTATGGAAAGAATAGAAATCACAGTATAAGAATTCATACAGTAACAACATTCCCTGTCGCCACTTTTAATCTTTATGTTGCATCAACTGATAAGCTTGACCGAGCGGCCATATTGGCAGTAGCTGTATACGGCGACAATTTTTTTAATTCCATTTAAATAATTTTCTAAACAATAAAATAGAACATTTATGAGACTACAATTATTTACAATCCACAACACACGACAACTTTGATGTCATAACAAATAAGTTTCATAAAGAAAAATAGAAAAAAAATAGTGGAGGCATCCATTCTTACACTGTGTAAAAACTATGTAAATTTCGCGACTCTGAATCAATCAATACAAACAAAACAGCGCACCTGTCCAAACTCGTATATTTATCTGTCAGTATAAGTATAAATAAACCAGGAAAGTATGTATCATAAATCAGTAACGCATTGGTTACCGCAACATCTCCGCAGTGTCACACAGTGCTGGGTTCAAACCCGCCGCCAGTGGCGTCCCAAGAGGGGAGGAATCCCCATCCCCCAATCGATCGCTAAAGAACGTGACATCAGCTATGCGTATGTCTATTCAGTACCACGCACACGTAGATTGAATACCGCGGTAAGTCCCGACGTACTTTTTTCTATTCTTGTCTTCTTTCCTTTGAAATTCTTCGGGATGTAGAGAAGGTCCTGTAATATTTTGAGTGAAAAGTTTTGGAAATTTCCAACAAAGGAATGTTGCAAATAATTCCAGAGTATTTGCCACATATTTTAAATTCGAATATTTGAAAGAAACCTATCTTCCTTTAGAGATGTTTGTGTAAGAAATGTTATATTATTCATCAGTCGTTTTTAATACATAAAAAGATATAACACGTGTTTGGAAATACAGGAGATTTACAACCAAAACGAGAATTCATTCCACTGGGTAAATATGAATTTTAATTAGCACTCCCATTGTAAATAATATCATCTAATAATTCACATTTTAATCACGATTTCAATTAGACCATCTTCGTTATGCCAACTGCACCCCAGGAATAAATCACTAGCTAATAATAAAGAAGTTTGTTCGTGGAGACTTCTTGCGCTCGCAGTTGGTAGAACTTCGATTTGACGTTCCTGCCGCACTGCAGGGTGGTAATACACTACCGCAACGGTTGGTCACCCTGCGTGTGAACTTTGAACTCGTCCTTTGAGCCACACGTGGACTTGCACGTGGTCGATTTACCACTTGAAATAAAATCCGCAGTTTTCAGAATTACCAGAGGAGTCTTGTTTTTAAAGTCGGGATGACCCAGATTCACCAATCGATGGCTCAGATTCGCGTGTCAGTGCGTTATTAGCGGGGTCATGTTTTCGTTTAGTACTTTTGTTTCTTTAGATTATTACACTTTTAATGTTATGTATTGGCAAAGTTTTATCATAGAGATGGATTTCTAATTCTCTACTTGGCTTCTATAAATTATAAGGTTTTACGACTGGAAATCACGAAGTTCTGCACTTCGTCTATTCATTTTTTTCCTTCATGTTTGTCATCCAAATTTGCTGCATCGGTCTTGATTCATTCTTTCTATCATATGACCCTAACATGCTAGTTGTCTTGTTTCTATAAGGTCTATTGCAATTGTTCTCTTGTTATTTCGTTTCTTATTCTGTCCAACATTACTACTTCTTGTACTTTTATTTGATATTTTTATAGCCATCGCCTTAATTTTGCTTTTCATTCTTTGAGACAGTACCTGTTACTTTTGTTTTCCTACTGATTTCTTATTTCCCTGTGAAGCTGTGTTTCATTGCGTGAAAGATTCTTGTCGTTTTATCTATTCCTTTATATCAATGTCATGCTTACAATTATTTTCTATTATCTTTTCAAGGTACTGAAACTTATTGGCTTGTTCTATTTTATCTCATATCTTTTTTTACATACATACATATGTAACATTACACTATATCCCAATCAATGGGGTAACACGAACCCAGAAACAGACATTCCTATCCTGACAAATCACTATCGCCTCATCCACATTCATAGTGCGATTCAAACATGCTCGTTTATTCTTCACATTCGGAATGTCGGAATCTGTCGTTCATGCAACAAACCATCAATCTTACCTGCCAATTATTCCTCGGACGCCCATACAATAGCTCATCCTCAATCTCACCTACATAATATAACCCTTTACTCTACTTTCTTAACAACATTCTTCTCAATTTCATACGAACCATACACTTATGTGTTCCGGATACTATCGCGTTTCGTATACCCACATACTCCTCTCAAAAATCTCATTTGTACAGAAGTTATACATCGTTCATATATCTTTATCCACATCCAACATTCAGAACCATACAACAATGTAGACACGAACACACCATTATGAACACTTAATGGAGCATCTCTAGATAAATTCTCGTTTCGAGCAAATGTACCCAGAGCACCCAATACCTTGCATCCTGCAGATACCCACATTTCAATCTACCAGTCAATACGTGCATCCCTCGAAAACATACTACCCAAATATACAAACTTATTAAATTATTTCAAACTCTCAAACACTATAATAGATTCGTAACCTATTGCTACTTCCTCAGGATTAAGTAAATTCAATTTGTAAAAAGAACAATAGAATCTAAAAGTTACTTCAAATATTGTTTTATATTTTGATATACTTTTCAGATTCTATTATTCCTTTTACAAATTGAGGAAGTAGCAATGGGCTACAAAACGTCTATGTTTCTATCACTTCTACCAGTTGCTTAATAAGTTGTCTATTACAATCAGTCACCAAATCATTTTTCTTTACCAAATATTAATATTATATAGTGTAAGAAAACAATTTGTGTAAAGTGAAATCCGTTAAGCCAGATTGATATCAATTCGCCCCGAAGAAAGCATCAAGTCCCAACACCTTGACTTCGAGTCAATCACAATGTAATCCTCGGTTTAAATTCCCAAAATTCCAATCATATTTTTCCAGCGGCAGTCTTATCATCTCAACTTTCCCTAATACCCTTGCCAAACACTCCTCGGCTGGCAAGAGACGAGGAGTGAGGAGACGGCGCCGTTACCGTTTCCGCTTCGCGCTGCTTAAATCGTATATCAAATATGGCGGCGTTAGGGATCCTGGGTTCCACTCCCTGGTGATATTAAACCAAAGGATTTACGAGATAACAGTTATCACAATTCACATGCCGTTAGACATGCGTAGAGGGAGCGGGTTGCTTCGCATGTAGGTTTACTACATTTGAGATTCGACTCCTGGCAGGAATTGTCGGCGGCTCTAACCCTTTGCCAGGTAGATGGAGACTTTTAATGTTCGGAGAGGTGAGGTGCGATTTCGGCACTTGCTTCGAACTTGTGGATTCGGAACCTTTAGGTACTTCTTGTTCTGGAAGACAGAACAGTTTCAGTTTAGAGAATTTAATCAAAGCTTTGAAACAAATTTTAGTTTAGTTATCAAGTACTATGTAAAGAAATAACATAGCAGAATATCGAAATTTTCTTCTTAATTCTCCAAATGTATCTCGCCATGGATTTTACAGGATTCCTTCACTTTTTTGCACTCTGAAACAGAAAGTGAAGAGTAAATTAATAATAATAAGTATTCTGGTATTGGCACCAAAGAACTTTCTTATACAAACAAAGATAATTAATACAGAATTGATGTTTTAATTCCATGTTTGTTCTCATAGCAACTATAATTTTCCAACTATAAATAGATATATAAAAGATATGGAAAAAAATTTACAGGAACTAAAAGAAATTATGTTCATGTCTAAAAATATATATCGAGTGTCTACGTTTCTTATACGACATAGGACATACAATGTTTAAATTTTCGTTAGGCGATAGTTCGTTCCCTAAGAATTTTAGAACAAAAGTGCAAATACAAAATATGTTCAGAATCAAAAACTGCAACATATGAGCCTAAATTTGTTGATGTGATTAATTTCTGTCATGAGATAGACGTAAAATAAAATGTATAATTTTTAGCTGTTTCAAGAGTGCCATAGTAAACAACAGTCGTATTGTTTAAGGTTGACAGAAGGCGTTTGGCATAGTTTTAATTATTATTGACTTGATAAATTATTTGTAAATGGTAAATGTGTCCATGATTACTGAGAAATAATTTAATAAGTCTTTAATTATTAAAACTATGCCAAATGCCATCTGTCAAACAATACGACTGTTGTTTACCATTCTGGAAACAGCTAAAAATTAAACATTTTATTTTACGTCTATCTCATGACAGAAATGTATCACATTAATAAATTTAGGCTCATTTGATGCCGTTTTATATTCCGAACATATATTGTATTTTCACTCTAAAATTTATAGGAAATGAACTATTGCCTTATGAAAATTCTAACATTGTTTTTCCGATTTGAAGTTTAGGCTGTAAGCGCACGGGACGAATATGATACCTAGTATCTATCCCATAGAGGAGGGTTCGAAATATATCCAGGAATATTGTTTTAAATGTGGGTTATTAATGAATTTAATAACAGGGTATACAGGTGTTGTATTTGATCCTAAACCGGATTACATGTTGTTTTATATGAATCCGTATGTCAACAATATATTTTCAGGCTTTGTCTCATTCATAAATTCAATGCAGGGTGGAGTTTTTTATTTTCTCCAGTCATACTATTCTAAACGATTGGAGTACAGAAACTGTTTCGATCAGTGTCTGTAACAAGACTGTTGAAGTGAAATCACACATAAACCCTCGATGGGTGATTTCACCTCCACCTAACTTAACTTGAGCATCTTTAAACTACTTCACAATTGGCTAAAATATTATTTAACAAAATTTAACTGGTCAAGTGATTCTGGAATACTCAGGGGTTGGAAGGGTCCGGCACTTGCATAAAGCTTCTACTAGACCCTCGGTAATCAATAATCATAAATAACTTACTCTTTACTTGAACCCGACTTTACTTGACAACTGTCACATAATTCTAAAAGGTAATTAACTAAAATTCTCTAAACTGTAATATAATAGGTAAGCGATTTTTGAAAGCGTTACAAATCTCTAAAAAATTTTTACACTAGCCGGATGCCGCACAGCATGGCTCCTTCTAGTTTTTGGCACGAAATATCATCTTCTGGTTGAACAACACAAAATGTGTGTTACATCTGCATAGATCGAATTAATGAATGAAACTGATATATGTGGGTGAGATTGAAGGTGAACGATTGTGTGGGCGTCTGAGGAATAACTGGTTGAGTATGATTGATGGTTTGTTGCGTGAACGAATGATTCCGAATGTTAAGAATTAACGAGCATCTATGAATCGCACTATGAATGTGGACGAGGCGATAGTGATGTGTCAGGATAGGAATGCCTGTTTCTGGGTTCGGGTTACCCTATTAATTGGGATATAGTGTAATGTAAACATATGTATGTATGTAAAAAATGATATGAGAAAAAATAGAAGAAGCCAATAAGTTTCAGTATCTTGAAAAGATAATAAAAAATAATTGTAAGCATGACATTGATATAAAAGAATAGACTAAACGCCAAGAATCTTTCATGCAATGAAACACAGCTTCATAGGGAAATAAGAAATCAGTACGATTGATTGTTGGTTGACTGTGTTTCTGGGTTCGTGCTACCCCACTAAGTGGGACATGGCGTGATGTTATGTATGTATGTATTTGGGAATTCATTTCATTGGGAAAGTATTATTGTTGGGAAATAATATTCTGGGAAAAATGCTTTGGGGAAAGTGGGTCCCAACCTTTTAAACAGATGGAGAAATCTATTTCAAAATCTAATTAATGAATAACTGTTGTTTGTGGTGAACATAGGAGCAATCATAAAAGGAATATCGAGTTTCGGCAGTAAAAATTTGAATGTAAACATAACTTGAGTAAAAGTAAAACGTTAAGCACCAGTGTGAAACTACACAATAAAACCACAAATTCCAATTTTGTCTCCGCAAACAAAAACAGCGAAAAGCAAAGTTTACAGCATCACAAAAGTCCCAAAACCGCCACAAGTTTATCTCTGGGTGGGCATTCACTCGCGAAGAGATAGAAGCCATTGTCTCAAACTTGTTTTCGGTGTTATTGGATGAGATAATCAATATGTTTGTATGCTATTGCTGGAGCATGTGAACGTTTAACTAACTAACTCGTCGCGGTGGCGTATTGTATCGCGTCTCTCGCATCACGAGATACAAATGGGGAATGGAACAATTATCGTTGCTGCAAGTTTAGATTTAAGGCGATGGCTCACGACGAGCCACTGAAGAGTTATTGCGATAGGAACTGAAACTTGAGCGAAGCGCAATGCATTGTGGGGTAATTGAGTGGAGGTGCGGATGTGGTTATCAGGGGCAGTCTTAACCACGTGGAACTTTAGATAATCTACTAACTGTTTACACATATGTGTGCCTTGTATTTTCCCTTACAAGTCTACAACTTTACCGCAACTAGGTTTGTAGGTACTAGAATGTTAGGCGGAATTTCGAGAACAATTACAAGATACATTCTGCTTGAAATATTTCTTTATTTAATTGGATTTAAGTTCTGTAATATTGTACAACCATGGAACGGTACTCATTTCCTACGAGTATGAAACGGACATTCCATGCGAGTTGTACACGACCACTATATTATTTACTAATTAGATTAATTTTAATAATAAATTTGTCCCGCTTTCACCATACCTATATTTGACAATTCTAAATAAGTATCCAGGCAATGGCACTTGTACTGAAATGAACTGACCTGTATTGAAATACTCACAAAACAAATTCATTTCGCACGATGTACTTCATATCCCTAGCAACAACAAACGTACAATAAACAAATCTTAGAAAAATATTTTTTTTTTCAAATAATTTTGAAATACATAAAAACCAGTATAAATATTGAGAGTACATCCAGAAAAGGGATAATTCCATTTTATTTAATATTCATAATGAACTTGATATTGAAATGGGTAGAAAAAGTATTCAAGCCATCTTTTTATTTTTTTACACTGCGGAAATATAAAAAAATAACTACTTAAATTGACTCATGTGACTTCTTCTTCAAATTCTTTGTAGCCATCAAGATCTGCTCTAAGAAAAGTGTCATATTTAGAAATGTATAAATATGAAACCAACTCATGTTATGGTCTGAAATTTCTGAGCTTTTATAAAATTTTAAGGCTTTGTTTATTTAAAATTGACTGTTAATTATTCCAGTTACACTGGCGCGTTTCAATATCTCCATCATCGACAGGTATTATTAATTATTGCCAAATTAAATATAGCTTAAATTCGGTGACACAAACATGTATATATTTATTTACTCTGGTTTATTACCCTCTAGCATCAAATTATCGAAGGGTATAACAGTGCCAACATGCTAACTAAATACATTAAGCATGCATTGAAGCTAAATTGATTGGCAAACTATATTATCGATCCCGAGACCCTTTGGGTCAAATGTCAGCATCTTAATGGTCTGCTTCTCAATCTATTCAAATTTGGGAGCCATCAGTTAAATTACACTATAATACCGTATATCAGATCAGTACTATCATAGTTCGCAATCTGTTTAAATTTAGGAGCAATCGGTTAAATTACAATCCCTCGGAGATAAAAAGAAATAGGTCGGGTAATATTTTAATTCCATCGCAGGGACAATTCCACTCCGCAGGATTTTATCTTCTATCCTAGCGCTCCTAGCGGCGTCGAGGCGAACTGGTCCTTATTCATGCATTAGCGTCTAAGGCCAGATTTGTGTGCGAGCAACATGTGCACGGAGTTCTCCGGAAAAAATAGCAACAGATAGGATTTGAATGTTCTGTTGTTTGCCGTTTGCGTTTTGTTTATCTCGACTATTTTTGTTGATACTTTTGTTTGTTTTATTTATTGTTTGAGGGTTATGGAAGCACGGTTTCCAAGTGGATTTTAGATTATACTGCTTTGATCTGGCTTCGGAATTAATATCTGCTTCTGTATGCAAATCTTGACTCAGCGTGGGTGAAGTGCAGAATGCATAGACTGCTTGATGTTTATTACTTTAGAAACCACACGTTGTATTTACATATACCTGGTTATATAGTTTACCTTTATATGTATGTACTTCAGTTCCCGATGCTTTGATGGAATTTATCACTTAAAACTGGGGTTGAACTTCTACAATAATCTTAATTATCTATACCTTTATCTATATGCGTGCATATATAACATTATGGTATATCTCAAACAGTAGAGTATCACGAATCCTGAAACACAATCAACCAAAAATCCACTTATTTCTCGGACATTAATGTAGGCAAGTAGCACCTCTCAATAAATGCTCTATAACTATGGCGATTTTAAACGAGAAAAGTAACAGATTACCCACTAGTGGGTATAATTTTGAGGAAAGTCACTAGTGAGTATTTTTTTATTTATAACAATAATAATAACACACAACACCTTGGTAACTACTTCGATTGACATTTTAATTTAAAAATTTAAAATATATGTCACTGTCAAATAATAATTCTTTAATAAATTTTTCATTTATTAAGAGGTGTTGGATAAAACGCTATACTTCACACGTGGGCAAAGTGGAATTACCCACTCGATAAAATTATCACACTCAGCCTTCGGCTTCATGTGCTAAAATTTCTCTCGTGGGTAATTCCTTACTTTGCCCACTTATAAAGTAAATAACTATTATCAACAACTGTCAAATAATATACCCATAACCCAACAGTTGTTTATCAATTAATGACCTATGTTACTATTGCTAATGAAATAATATTGACAGTTCGATGAATTAATATTATTCATTCGTTATGTCAAATTTAAATCTTACCTACCAAAAGAGTAAAATCAAAATGACTTTTAAGTAATTTTTTTCACATAAAAAGCCAAAGATCAATCTATTATTTCAATGGGTAACCTAAAAAAATATTATATTAAATTTTTCCAATCCCTTTGGTCATTTAATAAGTAAAATTCATCTCTTCTTTTCTTTTTCCGTCTCTTTGAAATACAGTCTTAAATATTCTAGACTTCTTTTCTCTATCACATCATCTAAACCTCTTTTCTTCTATTGACAACCAGTCCATATTACTTTTTAAATTATAATTTTATTTGTTAGAAGTACAATTAAACCTATACAATAACTTTCATCATGAATATATTTTGCATATACTCGTGTCTTCATGTTCAAAAATACATTTTTAATAATATGTTTCATACCATCCACATTTGATATATCTTTGCATTATTACAATCCTCATCTCTCCGTAATATAGCAGCTTCTTGTTATCAAAATATTTCATATTTTCTGGTCTTAAAGAGGATGAGTATAAAGCAAATACAACACAACCAAAAGGTACATTTAATCAAAATCTCGGATCAGTGATATTCCCGAATTTAATCGAAAAAATCTCCCCAATAAAAACCAGCACAATCCTCTTGGGATCGCTGGAGCGATCAGACCACGCGTAACACTTCCCTGCGTCGTCCTGCCCGGAGCCCGGAACCCCGCCATGGAACACAACACAGATAATACATATATTGTGTTAGCTAATCTCCCCCGGAATCATGGGGAGGTTGCTCTGATTACCGGACTCGTGTCCCTGTTGATATTTGATGTTTCACTGACCACTTTGAACGCCTAATTCACCTGTAATGAATTTTAAATTTTATTATTATTGTTTTGGTGACCGTTTGATGACATTATTTATTTATTTATCATTCCTCACTTCTGGATATTTAACCCAATCACAACTGTTTTCATATAGGATATACAGGGTGGTGAATCGAAGGACGCACCATAGCGTTTTCAATGCTATTTTTAAATGTTCATAATTATTGACACCCCTAATTAATTTACATTGTAAATAAGTTAAATAGTATTTCTGTATTTTTCTGCATTAATATTTATAATTTTACTCTACCTGGAATCGGAAAAACGAGTGAAATGTTTATTGGTAATTTTCTTAAAAGAACAACAGTGAATTATGGCTACTATAACTAACCGAAAAAAATATATATAATAATAAAATAAAATGTTTTTTACTCCAGTATAAATATATCCCCATTATTTATTTATTTTTTCAATTAATTATAATACCATAATTCATAATTCACTCTTCTCGACCAATCACAGAGCCAGAAAACCATAATTCACCTTTATCCAACACCAACTCATAATAAGGCTGTAACTACGGTTTTTTCAAATAAATAATGTCCAACATTCCTAACTCAATGAGAGAATAATATAGAAGTCACGATGAAAATAATTACTGATTAAATACACTAAATTCTTCATTACAAATGTCTCTGGACTTCTCCGGAAATAAATTCAGACATACGTCTTGTGCTTCTAATCAGATATTTAGAGGTATTTCCACATTTTCATCTATTTATTACCTTTTTTGTGTTTACAATTTACAATGACAGATCAGAAACAACCATTCCATGGCTACTTTGTAATTTATATATTTTATAAATAGTATATCAAATGTCTTGTCAGTGTCAAACAAAAACCGAAAATATACAAACGATTTAAGACGTTTTAAGAGTGGTGTTGGATAAAACGTTGTATTGCACTCGTGTGGAATGCATAATAGTCACTCAAGAAAAGTAAACTTTTTCTTTTGTGACTAATATGTCACATACCACACTAGTACAATAAATTACTATTATTTTTCGCGCCGCCGTCCGACATTGATACAATTACATATCTCTTAAAGCGGTCGGAAATCATGTTTTTGTCGTACTAGTTCGACAAAAATTGCTAAATTTTTATGGTTATATGTTGGCATCACTTCACTAATTTTAGCTAACTTATGACGCTAGAAATGTCAAAGTATTACATTGACATAAAAATATTATGGCAATATATCTACAATTGGGTATTTGCAATACAAGAAAACAAAATATTTATGGATTTGAAACATATTTGTAAGTAATTATAATTGAATTTGCAGTGTAAAATCCAAATAAAAATATGTAGGTATTTTAGGTTATAATATTGGAAAATAAATATAATTGACATTCAAATATTGTGAAGTTAGTAACATAAAAAAATTCCCTGTCATTAAGAAAATGAGTAATAAATTAAATTTATTTATTAAATTTACATAAATGGTGGCGCGAAAAATCTTGTGTATCCCTCGGTTGGAAACTATTTTGCGAGTGCTCGTATTTATTTATCAAAATAAACTCGCACTCTCAAAATAGCTGTTTCCAACCTTGTGATACAAATAACTATTGAAGGGGTGATGTGGATCACCAAGCAACGACCGTCTGACAGTTGACATGTAGTCAGTTGTCATTGTGTGTTTTGATGTTTTCGTTTTTCAACGTGTGTTTTCAAACGATTTCGATAATTAGCTAAACACTATATCCGAATTTACAGGAATAGAAAAAGTACAGTATTATATTCGGGATTATGGTAATTATTCACTCGGATGATTTGCATCGCTCGTCTACGGCTCGTGACGCCAACTTCATCTTCGTGAATAGTGACTACCATAATCTCTCATATAATAATACTGTACCTACAGTATTCTGCTATTTACAAGGATCTTAACAGATTAATTTGCTTACCATTTATTGAACTGTAAAAAAGGTATAAATATTTCTTTTGGTTTAGAATATCGTAGTATCCAAATTTCTCGTAATTAATTCTAATAACAACATAGTTATTTTGCCTAACAAAACACGGAAAAATTGCCAATCCAATATAAAATAACATTTATAGCAATCTCATTGTATGTATTCAACCATCCAATTCCTTGGTAAACATGTCACAAAAACATCGCTTCAAATTGAGAATTAATGATTCGATGAGGAGATAAAACAAAGGCTTCCCGCCCCTTTCCGGGATTTGTAGCCAGTGCCCCTGCTCGTCACGACCGCCACTGGTGGGAAAATATCGCGCCATACATCCTGCCAGACATTATCGGTGGATCTGCTGTTTTTCAGATTAATTTTTCTAACATTAACGAAACGACAAGAGCATCGAACTGGCTCTGCTGACTCAATCAAGGCATCAGAGAACACGGGCTTTGATTAAACCAGTGGCTGCCAAACAGTATTTTTGTGCTCGCCACTTTGTTGAGATACCATCACGCTTTGATGTTGTTGCTTATTTATTTATCTTTACTACGTTTTAAATAATTTGTATTCATGAATTCCATTGCTGACATATTTACTATACATTAAATTTTAACATCTTGAAATGCGGAAAAACAAGCGACTCAACATTAAGGGAAATATATAAAATAAAGATGGTTTCATTAAATTTGAATACTGAAATTTTTTCATGGAAATTATTTATGCACGAGTCAGGTTAATAATGAAACATTTATAATTTTTGTTTGAAAATAATTATGCAGAATTTCTCCAGCTGGCGTTTCAGTTCAATTTATAAAACATTTTTATTCGGTTAATGTCTTGCGGCTACTAATTTTATAAAAATGCACTTTGTCATGTCAAGTCAAATATCCAAATTTATATCGATTTAATTTGATGAATAATTACATTTTATAATTTAAACATAAATTGAGTGAAATTATAGAACCCATAGAATAGTAAATAATAAAAAAAATTGACAAATCAGAACAATGATATTAATCCAAGGACTATTTAAATAATTAATTTTTTACCACAAATATGAAAACTAATTTAAGCGCTTCCACCAAATTTTGTGCTATTGTGAAAACTACGAATTTTTGTTTATTATTTGATCAGGAATATTTGAAGTGATATTGACTTCCCTTATTTTACCTCCAAAAAGTTGAATAATTTATTGCACAAGAAAAATATTTTTCATATATATTATGCGAATGATCCCAAGATATTAATAGTCACACATAAGAATAAATGATAAGATTTTTTGTGTAAGTTGAGTAAAATTTATTAAAACATACATACATAACATCACGCTATGTCCCACTTAGTGAGGTAGCACGAACCCAGAAACACAGTCAATCAACAATTATTAAAATACGTTTGGAATTACTGTACGTAATTCTTCGTCAGGAAAACAAGTGAACAATATAAAAGAACAACAAGTAACTAAGAGTAACTAAGTATCAATAAGAACAACTAAGAAAAACATGTCTGTATTCTTCTGCTTATATATTTCTCTGTAGCTTCTCTTATAAGTCTGGCACTGGCACATTTCAATCTTGCTATAATTTTTGAAAATACATTGTTAAAAGTTAAAATATGAATTTAAGGCAATAACACAATGCAACTCTCATCTCTTCATACATGATTTTTAATTAAAAACTTTTAATTGAAAATGATCAAAAGCGTCAATTTTATTTGTAAAGCAAAGTTCATAATATTGAGCCAGTCGTAAAACAATGTGAAATAACCAAAAGTTTCGGAACTACGGTGAAATAGATTATTTTCTCTTTTTGTCTGAACATCTGTTCTTACCGCGCAAAACCTTTAATTACTAAATGAAGAATGTGCCTCAAACTAATTTCTTACAGCGGACCCACCAACTGAATTAGATAAAAGTATTTGCCAGAAAGAAAGAATTAGGGAGGTAACTTATAAATAAATTACGCGATTCATCTTCGCTATATTCGCCCACGAAATATTATTGCGTTTGTGACCACAAAATAGTAAACTAACTTAATCTGTAGTCCTTGTCTTATTATTTTCGATTGCTGTTACAACCATCTAAACAATATTATATTACTAATATAAATATTGTTGTTATAAATATCTAAATTGCTGTCACTATACGTAAGGAAAATTTTATTGTAACAATCCATTTTTTTCCGTGGAGCGTTTTTTTTTTTATGAGTAAACATAAGGATGACTTATATTTAAATTAACAATTCCTACCAATTAATTTAAACAAATTTCTTATTTGTTAAAGCTTTCATTGTTTGTTTCATTATGATTCACTATTATTCAAAATCTATTTTGATCACCACGATCAAGAAACACTCATCCCTTCAAAAAGTTTAGTTTTACTTATGACATATGACTCAAGTCAAAATAGATATTTTTCAAGAGGTGTTTAGTTGTTTTAAAAAGCACAGGTTAACAGATTTAAACGAAAATGTCAAAAAATATTTTTTTGTACGGCCACTTGTAAATCTGCTCATTGTATGTTTGTTGTTGCTGGGGAAATGAGGTACATTGCAAGCATCGTGCGAAATGAATTTGTTTTGTGAGTATTTCAATACAGTACAGTTCATTTCAGTACAGGTGCCATTGCTAGGATACTTATTTAGAATTGTCAAATGTTGAAATGGTGAAAGCGGGACAAATTTATTATTAAAATATAAATTAATTAGGAAATAATATCGTGGTCATAGAAAATGTATCGCATGGAATGTCCATTTCATACTCGTAAGATTTGCAACATTCTCTTTCGGCTCATGCTACAATCTTTCATACTGGTAGGAAATGAATATATTTCCATGCTTGTTGTATAATATATTATTCTTTAACGTGTTGTAATTCGTAATAATTGATAATAATATTTGAAACGTTATTCTAATAACAAAAATTGTCATTTAACTATAATTTACTAAGATATTTTAAAATAACTTGATAGGGCTTCAAGTAAACTACTACTTCCGGTTATTGGATTATCACCAAAAACTAATCAGCTCTTCCAAAAGGGATACAATTGATATACCTATACAAATTATAAAAAATTTTAGTTTAGTAATTTTTGAGAAACCGTAACTCCAAAGATTCACACAAACTGACAGACAGACATATACACAGACATCATAGCGAAACTATTAAAATATAGGAACCCTAAAACGTGCTCATCCACTGAAAACTCACTACCACTACCAAATTTTTAGCATGATTACTATACCTCCCTTACAGGATGTGGCGGGAGGAAAAAAACGCTTTAATACATTGCTGTCAATCATTTTAACTGTAACTATGACAATGACACATCTATACTGATAAAAAAAAACTTCCGGTATACTACTTATAGAATAATTCTAATATAGTTGTGCATGAAGTTGACGATTGCGAATGGGAAGAGGGCAGAGCAATGACAAGAAAACAGAGTAATAAATCGGAAGAAAATTCCGAAATCTGTCAGCGTTGAAAATTAAATTTATGATACAAATTTCACCGCAGACCCGTAATATAAAATATGTCTTTTTTACTGAAATTTGAGGTCAAAAAATAACTTGTGCATTGCGCTGAGGAAAGGAATTATTACTCTACTTTTCTGGCAAACTTTTTCCTTTTTAAGGCAAGAAAACTCGCCCTCTGGAGTGCAGCGCTATCTGGGATCTAAATTGAAAATAAATTTTCCACCAGCTTCGCGGCGTACAATGCACGCTGTGTTTGTGCGACGCCAACAGGCTGCGTCTCGGCGACGTCTTTTCAACTCTGTGAATATGCAATGCTAATTTAAAATCAATATTGCCGATCAAAAGATTCCAGTTAATATATAATAATGTCAACCGCTGCTCGCGCCGCTGGAACCGATCGCTGATAAGTGTTGCTGGGCTCGACAAAAATTTAATGAACCATAATCTGCCTAAGATAATGATTATTTCTTACCCGTAATGACTTTTACACTTTGCCTATCGGACTCGCCGGTTTTCACTTTTTTCCGCCAAGATTATCTTCATAAACATCGCTATACAAAGACACCCCTAATTCTCCTATAACCGCTGCAACAAACAGTTAAATTTTCCAGAATATCAAAGTTATATAAATAAAACTCTTGGATTTCAGCCAATATTTATAAAATATTACCTCGACCGGTCTTCCTCAGGAGCTACGATTACAAAATGTGGATGTTACATACAAAAATTGTACAACGTGATATTAATAGAGTCTAATACAAAACATGTTGAAATGTGAATAATTATTCACTTTTTATAATTTTCCATATAGTAATATCCACATTTTGTATAACTGCTGTAGAAATGAGATATTTGAGTACTAGTGAGTAATTTTATATTCATAATAGTAATAATAACACACAACACCTTGGTAACTACTTCGATTGACACTGTAATTTAGAAAATTTAAAGCATATGTCACTGTTAAATAATAATTCATAATAAATTTTGCATTTATTAAGAGATGTTGGATAAAACGCTATACTTCACACATGGACAAAGTGGAATTACCCACTCGATAAAATTATCACACCATAATACCTCCCACATATACATGTGTGCGATTTAAAAATTCATCATTAAATATGCAATTTGTTTGTTGAAATAATTCCAGTAGAAGCTAAAACTAGCCGAGTGAAATAAATAGAAATATAAATGTTTATAAATAATTAACATACATATAAATATTAAATATATTTTGTGTATCGAGTTTTATCTGTTATAATTTAAAGCAAATAAAGTTTGAATGTACTGCATAGAAATTGAACGATATATTTTGATAATCAGATATTAATTAAAGTTAAAAACAATCAGTAATAATTTTAACTAAATTGAATTATATTTTATGAGTATGCAAATTTATTAAACGTCAGTTTTCGATGGGATAATTAATATTCATATTTCACCCCTCCTGGTAACTTGATATAAAAACAATTAAACCAAAACTGCATTTTAATGGGTCTGATAATAAAATAATGAATTGATAATTTTGGTCCCGAAATGAAATGAAAAAGTAATTATCTCCGCGACTTTTATTTCCATTGTGTTGTTGGTGATTATTTTCTCGTTTACTGTGGTGGTATCATTGCAATTATTATGCTAATACTATTTTTTAAATATTTAATCGGAACTACCCCATTCGGCTACGATGAATACAGACAGAATAATTATATGAAACCATTTTTCATTTTTAGATACATTATTGTTGATGACACAAGACATACCAAAAACCTATGAAACAATCAAATGTGTCATTGTTTCGTACGTTTCTACGTTTTAACCAATTCTGTCATTATTATACTTTTTTTCACGACATGGTAGGAAACCCCACCGTTCTTCTCCCGAAATAGTGAGGAAAAAGTATTGTTCCTCTCTAGAGAGAAAATATGAATGTTATTTACAAAAATTTATTATAAAAATTATAAATAAATTCCTAATTATTTGTAAATTCTTATTTTAGTGATATACATACTTTAAATTATCTTACAATTATGTCTTATATTTTTATTTTTCTTATTATATCACAATTTGACAACTTATTTAAGATTGGTTCATTGGCAACACTGCACACCGCCTTGTGTCTGATAACTTAACTTTTAACGTGTTAGTCTGTCAGTTGTGTTCTCAAAGTGTATTTTAGGTCCGAGCAAATCGTTTTTAGAAACATGTCGTGAAAAAAATGTTGTTTCTAACACGAGAGGAAAGCTCTTCTTCTACTCTCGTTCGAAATGCCTCACTCGCTGCGCTCATGAGGCAAACTTCGAACTCGAGGGGGAAAAAGAAGCGCGTTCCTCTCTAGTTTAACAAATAACTATTCTTGTATTCATAATAAAACAAAGTATTTCTAATATGGAGGGATAAACATGGTTGCAAATACTGTGGCAAAATATGTGTACAAATTTGCGAATTTCGGGTTAAAATTAGGCAAGTTTTAGTATGGGCTAAATATGGTATTCACTTCTGGAATTCAAGTCATGCATAAATAAGCAAGTATGCAATTAAACAATGCACTATTTTAATTTGGCTTATAAATCAGCCTCATTTAAATTCATAGTTTAATATTCAATTAGGCATTATTTAAATTAGAGTACTAACTCTCTCAAACCATTGTGCTGCCGGAAAGAATTAGGAGCGAAATAATTCGAATCCGCCCCATCTGTGTCGCGGGTTCATTAGCACAGCGCAGCGCCCCCAAAAGCAGGGGGTGGGGGTTGCCATCGCCAAAGGGAGCGTTTCAAAATGTCCACAGTTATTAGTACACAAGTTGTGAACTAGTGAGTTTTCAAGTTTGTGTCGAGTCTGTTACTTTGTCTCACTTTGTCGGTATCTTCGTCTGACAGCAGGAAACAGAAAGGACAATGATGTTGTCTCTCTTGCAATGTTGGCTTACTTAACTGGAACATTTGTAACTTGTTTGTTTCTGACATTTTGTCTCCTGTGATGCTGTAGGATAAATCTACGGTGATGCTGCTGATATTAAACATTTTTGATTTATCTTGACTGATTTAGATTCATGCGCGACACTCCAAATTTTTCGGCTATAATATAACAGAAGAATGAGAAAAAATTATTATTTTTGACGTTTCTTTAAACCAATGAAATGCTTCATTGTATATCACGTGTCTGCGTTTTAACCAATCCTGTCAAAATTATACTAAGTCAAATGTCAGATAGTTATCATCAACACAAGTAACAAATGAGCAAAATTTATAGATTTAGTAGCGTGCTGCCAATCAAAAGAAAATCTAATTAAATATAACCCGACAGTTCGATAAATTAGAAAATAATTCTCCAGTATCTATCTTAAACTTGCCTACGGGCTTGCCTGGCAACAAGTTTTCGAAAGATGTGTCAAATTATTTTCAAATTATTCTCACTCTTTTGTTATATTATTACTGAAAATAATTTGACAGATTATTCAAAATTTGTTGCCAGGCAATAAGTTTGAGAAAGAAACTGAATGGACGTATTGACAGTGAGATTAAAAGGCGGGTGTCTGCAGTGTGATAGGTATTGGGTGCTCTGGGTACATTTTTCCGAAATGTGAATGTATCTAGATATGCTCGATTGGGTGTATATAATGGTGTGTTAGTGCCTACATTTATGCATAGTTCTGAATGTTGAGTATGGATGAGATTGTAGGTGAACGATTGCGTGGGCGTCCGAGGAGTAATTCGTTGGGTATGATTGATGGTTTGTTGTATGAACGAATGATTATATATTACATTTTCAATAGATTCATAATATTTTTCTGTTATAATATATTTCAAAAGTAACTGAATTTAAAGTTTGTTAATACAAATTTATAAGCTTCAATATGTGAATGTAGCTTGTGTCGACAATAATTTAAACTTGTCGGATTAAATTAAAATTACATGTTCACTGTAGGTGGTAATAAATATTTTGCACAATATTACAGAGAGTGTAAAATAATTTATAATTTTTCAGCAACGCCTGCGGTTATTGGAAACATTTACAATTCTAGTCGCGTTTCAAAAACCACAGCGATTTATTTGAAAACATTCGTAATTAAAATCAGTATTTTTACGCTATGAAAGGCTTCACCTGTGCAATAATTACAGAAACGAATCTAGGAATCTCTTCTAACACTACTTCGACGGTTCAAAGAACGTTACCGTTGCTAACAACTAACAAGTCAAGAGCATTGTTCAAATCAAATTAGATTTCAGTTGAATTACATTTGATTCTCGTGTACGAATACTCCAGCTCTCGGAAAATGAGAAACAGTCGGAGAAATGTACAAAACGAGCGAGAAAAAGATGCAAGATGAACTTAATGAAAAAATAAATTTGTGCCGGGAATTATTACGTTACCGGGGAAATATTCTTCGCGAGATGATGGTCGTTATATAGCAATTTTTTCTCGGAATGCATTAAAAATTACCCCATTTCCTCAAGTTGTATATGGTAATTTATTTTTCTAAAACCTGAATAATTTTTACATTATATATTTCCTTATTCTAAGCAGCAGAACATACATTTTAATTTACATTCATCATCACGTCGTTTACCCATAATTGACTGTGGTACCTCATATATTTTTACCTCGGGGATTGATGTTATCACCTGAGAAATCACGGTCTACAAAATTATTAGAACTGGAAAGACCAAAGGAAATTAAGAATAAACTTTTAATTAGCGGTCGTGATGTGATACTATTATTGTTGTTGTTGGGAAATTATGGAGAAATCTAAGTTTTCTATGAAGGCTTTTGGTGACGGTACAATATCAGTTTTCAAATATTTTTTCGTTGAATATTGGCAAACTAAAATCATGTAAAAATAATGACTGATACCAAACTAACCTATATGAAAATCAGTAGTCAGAAAGTGATCAGAACATACAGATATGTATTCTCTTAGAAATAGTTTTTCCAAGTCAGACAACAGTTGCCCATTTTTTTTTCTGTCAAGTAAAGTGTGAACCAACAATTTTTGTTGCTTTTGCTTATCATAATCCATCATATCATATCTTTACATAAAAAAAATACAGTAGAATTTACTGAACTATCCGGTATTCTGAGAACATAAACCATTTTTTTTAAATGTCAAAACGATTATTTAATAAGAAATTAGAAGTATTTACAAAAGAGTGCAAGCTATTGGGTGCTCTGGGTATATTTGCTCGAAACATGAATATATCTAGAGATGCTCGATTCAGTTAGTGTTGATGAATGTTTTGAATGTTGGGTGTAAATGAAGAATCAATGACGACGTATAACTGTGGTGGAAATGACATGTAAGAGACACATTGATGTATGGTAAGTGTGAGATTGAGAAGAATGTTGTTATTTGGTGAACCTAATGCGGTGAGATTGAGGGTGAACGATTGCGTGAGCGTCCGAGGAATAAATGGTTATGTATGATAAATAGTTTTTTGCGTGAACGAATGATTTTGAATGTAAAGAACAGACGAGCTTGTATGAATGAATGTGAACGAACCGAAAGTGATGTGTCAGGATAGGAATATTTGGAGGAGATTGATTGTTTGTTGACTGTGTTTCTTTGTTCGCGCTACCCCATGCATGTACGAAAAAGTTTGGTAAATTTTCAGAAAATACATCTTATATTATATTATTATATTCCCGAATAGTTCAGTAAATTCTAAACACCTTTTTTTACGTGTATACATTACACTAATATTTCCAATCGTTATCTATTTCACATAATACTTAAAAGAAAATCTAAATCACATACTTTATGCAAGAAAATTTGAAAACAGTTCTATTTAAATACCATGTATTGCAATGGACGCAATGTATGTTTTCCTTATTAGTTTATACTTCGGCTACAGTGTGGCAAACACTCTGATTTTTTTTTCGTGAATTTTATGTCGAGTATCTTGCTACATTCTATATCTGAATATCTCTGCAATTGCTGCTCCCAGTGCTTGCATAAACGCATGTTAAAAACGAATATAGAATCAAATAGAAATTATTGAATTATTGAATAGACTTATCCAGGCAATTTGCCAAAATCGGAATCCACTAAAATCATCTATAATTTACCCTTGATTTACATTTCTGCATTCGGTGAAATGTTTACTCAGCAAGTAGCTACACAAAATGTTAATAAATCAATCGGAACCCTCATAAATTCGTTGCTATTTACTGACGCTTTTTCAGTATTAAGTTTAGCAACAGAAATATATCTTTCAGTATATAACAGTGCTGTCATAATGAAGTATTTATTTATTTTATAAGTTGTTCTTTAACTATATCTACTGGGTACAGAAGGGAGATAGGAAGAGACGGCCGGTGCGTTTGATATATGTCGAGGTGAGTGCGACCCTCGTAAAAATATCTTGTGTCGTCTTTGTCTCTCGTGGCCTTGCGAAGCGTTCGACAGCCCTTTGGCGACCACTCGCTGGGCTAAGGGCTCATCTACAGCAGCGCCGCACTTGTTGAGAAGGGCCATTACTCACAAGATCGACTTGAACCGCTAATGTGTCCCTATCTCACAAAGAACATTTTCTTATTTCTTTTGAGATGCCTAGATGCTTAAACAACCCACTACTATTATTATTTGAAACAGCTATTTGTATATTTAGAGCGCAAAGTTATTTTTTGGCACTAGCGGTGAGAACGACATAAATACTTTGCGCTAATTATAATCGGTTGATTATAAACTGCTCAAAAAAAAATCGAGCCGAACCAAGAAAATGACTGTTTTTAAAATGTGGGGCATTTCTTTCAGGGACATGTTAACCAAAATCTGGAAATTCCCTCTGGAGATACATTCCTCCTCTACGTTCTCCAAAAATCCCGAAGAGATTCGCTCCCCAAGTTAGCAAGTTAAAGCAACAAGTTTTTAGACAAGACAGTTTGACGATTGGGTTGGTGGTGTTGGACTAAATTATCCAAATTTTGTTTATTACATTTCTTTATAGATTAGAGTGCGTAGAATATAATGCTGAAGAGCGCATCCTCATATCTGTTTTAGTTGTCGAGTTACAGCGATTTTTGTGTTTTTCCAAGGGCCAACTTTGGAAGCCTGTAAATCAAAATCTAAGCAAAATATCGATATTTTCTCTTCAGTTTTGTACTTTTGGTGCATTTTATAACCAATATAAAAATTTTGAAAATTTCGAAAATTTTTGAATTTTTTTCGAAATTTTCTATAGACGATATCTCGAAAAATAATTGAGATACGACATCGGCAACATCACCATTCGATTCAGCTCGTTGAATTACATAACTGTGCGAAATTTCATTGAAATCGGACAGCGGGTTAAAAAGTTAAAACAAAAAGTCTCCAAATGACATTTTTCACGTCAAACGTGACGTGACGTTTGGCCCGAAAATGGGCATTTTCAGAACTTTTGCTGTAACTTTTCAAACTATTGTCCGATTTTAATGAAACTTTGCATACTTATGTATTTTCGCGAGCTGAATCGAATGGTGAAGTCGCCAATGTCGTATCTCAATTATTTTTCGAGATATCGCCTATAGAAAATTCCGAAAAAAATTCAAAAATTTTCGAAATTTTCAAAATTTGTACATTAGTTATAAAATGCACCAGAAGCACAAAACTGAAGAGAAAATTTCATTAATTTGCATAGTTTTTGAGTTACAAGCTTCTAAAGTTGGTCTTTGAAAAATCACAAAAATTGCTGTATCTCGACAACCAAAGCAGATATGAAGATGCGGTCTAAAGCATTGTATTCTACTCCCTCTAATTTATAAAGAAATGTAATAAACAGACCCTCGAAAATCTCAACGTTTGTAGGTTAGCAGATCGAACGCGAATTTCTTTTTCCTTTGATCCTTTGAAGAGTTTTAATTCCTGGTGTAAAGGAAAGTGTAGCAAGTGAACTTGAAGAGATATTTTAGGTGTAATCTCGGCTTTGTCTAACGCATGTTCCAGCGAAAGACGAAATACTTTCGATTATTCCAATCCATTAGCTTTAGGGCAGTCGACTTCTCCAACACACTCAATCTGACTGATATATCTTTATTCTCTTCTTCAAGTTAGCTATTTTCAAAAACGTTGAAGAATCGTGTATTCACAACAATATTTACAATGATTTGAATGTGTGAAGCTACGTCGGTTTGTCGACTGCGGTAGTTTATCTGTCTGCTCGTCTTTGTTCTCGTAATTTGTAAGAAATATTGTAGTCGTTATCGTAAGCCGTGTTCTGTTCGTCTTGTCATGTACCCCCTTGCAACATAGATCCGGAAGAGGGGAAACTTATTATTTATTAAGTTTTCAGTCTATTAGTTTCTTATACGTTATAATAGATATTGTCTTGAACTAGACTTTGCGGTTCCTTTGAGTAAGTTTAAAAGCATGCTATTAGAAATTAAATAGCTCTAATGCTTATTTATTTTTATATATTTGTTTTTTTTTTTATTATGTAAGTTGTTCTTCACTAGTGGCTATCGTATTTATCGTGAATAAGTATAAAAATATAGCAATATATTTATTAAAATAGTATTGAAATCTCTATCTGCCACATATTGCTATGAGTTCCTTGTATGTTTAATTAACCAATGTTTCAATAATCCTAGATACTACAAGAATAATCATATAACTGAAGTATCTATTATATGTTTGTTATATTTATATGTACATAAAGTCTTATGATGACCTCACCAGCTTTTTTAAAATGAAAGAGAACTTTAAATTGCCGAAGTGACATCACCGTAATATCTATAATTCCTGGCCATTACTAAGTAATTTGTTCCCGCAGGCGACATGTATGTTTAACCACTTTAGTCTGGCATGCTGCCACCCCAGTCTCCGGCGAAGTCCTCCAATCAGAATGCATCGGTGCACGAATGAGAATCACTAGTGCTGATATAGTTTCCTGCACGAAACGGGATTTTCTACGAGTTCGTTATGCTGATGGTAGTTTGTTAGTTACGTGCTGAACTAGAACAACTTTCAGAATCTACTAGAACTACTGATTCTGAATTGGGTTTGCGTTTGTATTAATTGGACTCTTAGATTTTAATCACATCCTGATGAACTTGGATTAACTTTATCCTACTTCTGAAACTTGCTTTCGAAATTTGATTGTAATGCAACAACTAGTTACTTAATTCTAAAGCCCGCAAATGCCATGGCAAGGAGCGTTGATGTCGCTTCACTCGATAATGCAAGTTAAGCACATAGTACCCGTGGTCAATAATTGGAAGGGTGAATACTGTGTGTCGTTGACACATCATCGAAAACTAGGGAGCGAGGAAGCATGTAACCTCAACAGTTGAGATCGCTTAATATATAATAATAAATAAAATTCTGAAACCTTTCTACTGGTATGCCTGTCTTAAACGAAGCAATTTATTGGTCAATAATTTAGTCAAGTTTTTTTTATAGTTTTGTACGACTCTGCGTCAATTTTTTCTTCGCCAATAAATTGGTCTACTTATTGACGAATTAGGACATGTTCTATTTTACGACAATTTTTTAGGGAATTCTACTCAACCAACTACTCAAATTTGTTTATATTTTGGTTAGTTTGTCATTTTTGTAAGTCCAGTTTGAACCAAAAATATTAGTAGCATGGGTGACAGCTGATATCGGGTGATATAGTTTGTTCGGAAATATAAGCACATGGTTACCTGTTCCCTTCTCAGTGGAAGGTACTTTAAAAAATATATTAGAGAGACAAAAAGTGTATGGACGTATTTATTTCTTTGCATTTGTACATAAATAATTGTTCGATAAAAAAAAACGTAGCTATTTATAACAATCTATTGTCAGTAATAATATAACAAGAGAGTGAGAATAAATTGAAAATAATTAGACAGATCTTCCGAAAACTTGTTGCCAGGCAATAGCGAAAGCCCGTAGGGCTTGAGTGGCTATTGCCAAATGGCAACAAGTTTGAGAAAGATACTGGAGAATTATTTTCTAATTCATCGAACTCTCTAGTTTTATATAATTAGATTATATTTTTATTTCATCATCAGGCACGACACTAAATCTATCTTTTTTGCTCAATTTTTACTTGTGTTGATGATAACTATCTGACAACTGATATTTGTCAACAAAAACAAAAAAAGCTACAGAGATTATTCGCGAGAATAATCACAAGTGCTTTATTCTTAGTATAATAATGACAGGATTGGTTAAAACCCAGACACGTGACATACAATAAAGCATTTCATTGGTTTTAAGAAACGTCAAAAAATATTCATTATAGTACATATAAAAAAGGATAGCCTGCAAATAATTATTAAAATATTGTAAATTTTCAAATTCAGTGTATATACAAGTATACATTATTTTAATTTTTATACAGAATTATAATGTATAATTTTTGTTTCATCGATACATATTATCATATTAACACAATAAATAACATTAAACCGTTAATATTAATTACGGTGAATCATAATCATATTAAGAATTTAGAAAATATTATTTTCCTTTGTAAATAATCATCTTTTTAAAATTTTTCTGATCCTAGTCTGGTCAAATCGCCGGTAAAATATCGCGTTGTGAAGGATTGGGACGCTAATTTTTATATCTCGGAAAAAGCTAGGCTTTTAATATTAGTTGTGCTTATACGTTTTACTACGATCCTTTGGGTTTTGGTGGCCTAAAGTATACAATTCAACTTGCTACAGTGTCTATATCTTGTTGGATTAACTTTATCCCAGTCCCTAAGAATCAACAAAAAGAGTTGAAATAGTGGTCTGGGTAGTTGAAGAGGCCCAGACGGACGGCACTGGCGTAGGATATCAATCGATGCGGCGGCGTGACACGCCGATACCGCGGATATCCGGATATCCGCACGCGAGCCTTGTAAACAGAACTGGGGTTGGTGTAGCAGCAGTAGAACAGCAGAGCATCGATACCCGACGAATGGTGTTTTGTGTTGCATGGGATATTGGACTGGGTTCGGATGTGCAATTGTTTCGCAGGGCTTAATTATGTGGATGAGGGTAATTTACACCCCTGATGGAAAGGGAAATTAACATTGGAAGATTCGAATCATGAAAATTTTAGAGAAGCAGAACTTAAATTTGTAAAGTAAACAATTTAATAATTAAAACTGTCAGTCAACATAAAACTCCTGCAAATCCAATTAAGTTTTAGGTAAGAAATAAATTATTTCCGTTCGCAAATACAGAGCGAATTAACATCAAAAAAGAGGAAATGACTTTATAAAAATTTAATCCCTCCAAATATTTAATTCATTACTGATGTGCTTGACCGCTGTTGTTCATTTCCCGGACTAAATTTTTTTGTTAGTTTTTGAGTGTTAATTCATATTAGCTACAGAGAACACGTTAGAAATATTCATAAACTTAAATTTTTAACGAATTTTTTGTTACTGGGGCTTGCATATAAAATGGCTAATTTTATACGGGCCATAAATGCATTGCTTTCCTCTAAACTTTTGCTATTTTCCAGTTTTCATTATGGTGATATGTATTTTTATTGTTTTTAATGTCAATTAATATTGATGGCCTACTGAAATATAAACCTGAATTATTATGGAATTTCACAGTCGAATTACTCAAATTGTTAATATGTTTGTCACGTAGCATTAAATGTCGATTATTCTAATTAAAAAACAAATAAATGATTGGCAGCTCAAATTAAATTTCTGCATTGATGATGACTGTAAATAAAATTAATTAAACCAAATGGATGTAACGAATGTAGGTGAAACCAAATAATTTTTTTGTCTCCTGTACATATTTGCAAGGGATATATTTTCGGTAGTGAGTTTTCAACAGATTCTACGGTCCCTAAAATACGATTTCACGATTTTCACTATATATTACGCTATATCCCACACAGTGCGGTAGCACGAACCTAGAAACACAGTCAACCAACAATCTATCTCCTCCAAACTTTCGTCTCGTCCACATTAATAGTACGATTCATCTATTCTTCACATTCGGAATCATTCGTTCACGCAACAAACCATCAATCATACCTAACCACTTATCCTCGGACGCCCATGCAATCGTTCACCATCAATCTCACCCGCATATATTAGTTTCACCAAACTTTCATTCGACATTCGCTCAAGATGTTCTAACAATCTCAACTGACTCACTCCCACTTTCTTAAGAACAACCTTCTCAATCTCACACTCACCACACACCAATGTATTACGGATACGATCGCGTCTCGTATACCCACATACTCCTCGCAAATATCTTATTTCTTCAGCAGTTATACGTCGTTCATGCTTCTTCATCCATTCCAACATTCAGAACCATGTATCAATGTAGGCACATCATAATAAACACTCAATCGAGCATCTCTAGATACATTCACGTTTCGAGCAAATGTACCCAGAGCACCCAAAACCTTGTACCCTGCAGACACCCGCCTTTCAATCTCTGGGTTAATACGTCCATCCCTCAAAAACATACTACCCAAATATACAAATTCATTCGCTTGTTCCAGTCTCACACCATTCACTGAAACATTACAATCAATCACCAAATCATTCTTCTCAAACACCAACACTTTACATTTATCGACATTCAATGAGAGATTTATATCGGTATATAATTTCAAATTTATATTTTACATGTTCTTATTGTTGATTAGATTTTGGGAGCAATCCATCAAACGAAAGTCGTAGTTTACTTCAAGGCCTGTAAGGAAGTAGTTTTATTTTGTATCTTTCGAAAGTTGATTAGGCTGGAGGTTATGTGTTGGAATCATCATAATTTGTAGCTTATACTTGAACTAATTTTAGAGTGTCGATGGCACAAAATTATTTTAATAATGTAAATCGATTTCCAATATTTTTTGCTAAGTTGTCAAGGTAACATAGATTTTTTGTAGAATAACTGTAAAAAGAAATATGTAGGTATCTCTAAAACTTTGAAAGGGATGGCAATGAAACAACATCCAAAGTGAAGCTCATTAAATTCTCCTTTATATAGTATGTGAGTTTTTGCAAAAGGGTTAATTAATAAAGCAATAATTAGCGTTAAAAAGCAACTCGCGAAATCAAATTAATAGGAAACTACCTAAAGTTTTTTGCCTACTTTGTAAAATACTATTTCGTGTGAGTGGGCTGTGAGACAAAAATAAAAAAAGCTTCCGTGAAATTATACAGGAGACAAAAGCGTAAATTGGCCATCAGAAGCGAGATCCGCATTTAATTAATGGGCCCGCACCGGTTAATTAATCTGTTCCTCTTTGAGCTCCTTGGTCTAGTAGGCCACGGAACACACACACACCCACACATGCGGAATGACATATACGATACAAACGACCGTTTGTACCTAACAAAAGTTGGGTTAAAGGGATTTAAACATTAATGTGTTGAAATATATGGTTTCTGCAAATTATGAACATTGCGTACATTTTAGGACCCCTCTTGTTTAAGTGATTCTTGAGCATCGTGTTTAAAGGGGATTGCATTTGTATGGTAGAAATTAATATAAACAATTAATGGTATTGAAATGTAGAAATTGTACAACCGTTAAATTGTACATAATCTCAAAAAGTGCAGCAGCAGTTACAGTTAATTGCATTATAAGCAAGGTAAAACAGTTTTTACTGCTGAATGGAGGAAATGACCAACAAGACGATCAGGCGAGCTTATCAGTAGCAGAAGCAGTAAAACAGTTACCTTGCGTGTATTGTACAACATTTTACTTATTACTCATTTGCAATTCAAATTAAAATTATAGCCATAACCTGTCATTTACGCAACTGTTCTGTTAAAAATTATTTGAAATGATTTCGCATAAGCCTTGTAAGCATTACCGTGGCAACATGTATTGTTTACCTTGTTTACTAACTTGTAAAATTTTTATAATGCAGTTGTCAACTAGTAGCTTCTAAAGATTCATTTTCAAAGACAATAGGGGGCTTGGGTAAATGATGTTTACAAGTGAGTAACAAGTAAAAATTAAAAACAGTTTTTTTTTAATTAGACTTTATCTAAATTAATGACTATCTATCATTTATTCCAGGAAGAAACATAAATAAACTGTAAGATTATTTTAATCAAATATTTTATTACCCTTGATAAATAAATTAGGTGTCAACCATTTGACACTTCAACAATCTGACAGCTCAATAATAAGAAAAGTATAAAGAATGTAGAATAGAATAGATGTGTGAGAGAGAAACTTTAACAATGACACAAAACAATTTGACACCAGAATTGCCTCCTTTTTAAACTCAAATATCTTAATACTAATTTTTTTTAAACTTCTATTATATCTAGTACGATGTTTTATGGTCTATAATATAAAGGACATATTGGCCCTTTTGTGAATCTATTGAATGACCCCATTATAAAAACATCAATGGTTAGAATAACAGAGTATAAATGTTTTAAATCATATTATTAATTTCATCAACCCGGTGGTCACTTATTTTATTTAACCTTATGATTGACATACTATCTTACAACGTACATATGCTGCATATAAAACATCTACCGATATTAGAAAGCTATAATAAATTAAGTTTATCAAACAAATTCAATCCTATATGGAAAAACGAATCTTAAATCTAATGAATTAAAATATATACGTAATTATAGAGAAAACTACCATCCAGGTATAATATTAAAACGAAAAATTTTTAAATTTATCAACCTCATTTAATGAAATTCCAATCGAACTAGCGAAGCGCGTAACAAAAACAGTGTTTACTAAAAAACTACACAAATCTTGGTGACGCCGCCGTCAGGGGAATTCCATCACTGTCGCCGTAGGTTGGCAACAGTGACGTGCCCGCATCCCCTGCTGTTTACATTCTTTCCTGCTTGACGCTTAATTCACCCCCTGCCAGTTCTCCCTCGCTTTTGAAACGAACTGCGCGCTGAAATACGTCGCACGTTTGATCGGATCAAAAGTACCATACGAGCCTTGTCACAAGTGATAAATAGGGGATGGCGTTAACGGGTGCGAGAGAGATGGAGGGTGGAAGGTGTGATGTAGACAGAGAGGGAGCTTAAGCGTGAAGTATGATGCAGGGGTGGATTAACTTATTTGATAAGTAATTGTTCTAATTATTCACAATGGATATGAGAACAATTAGAGAATAATTGAATAGTAATAAGCAAATGCTTACAATAGTATTATAAAATTCTTGTATTGTTATCATTTAGAGGACGTCTGAAAGACATCAAAAATTATTTATTAAAAATATATGTAGTCAATAATTTCAAAATTTTTTAACCGACGAAAAATCAGGAGGTCAAGTCGACGTGTATATTTCTTTTCATGTATGACCACGCATAACTTTTTACAAAGTAGTCCTATTTTGAAGATTATTTTTTATTGGATAGGGTTGATCCAATTTAAATTTGAAAAGAAAATAGCACCCTTAAGAGTAGCAACTGAGTTATCCGATTTCCATAATCCTTTTTTTCCAACTCTAAAGGTAGAAAATAGATAGCCACAAAAATTTAAAAACTTAATACTTTTCAAATAAATATTCGACCTACGAAAAAAGAAACTGCAAAGCGAAAAATAAAATAAACCTTTATATTTTTAATAACCATGCTCCTAAACTAGTGCGCCGATTTAAAATTAGTTACTTATATTAGTTTAGGAGCTTTATATCGAGGCACTAAGGTATAATTTTTTATTACGAATAAACCATACGAGTTATAAAAAATACTTTAGTGTCGAGGTCTACATCATATTTTTTCCGAAGTCGTTAAATTATTAATTAAAAATATAAATAAATGCATTAATGGTATTACAGAATAATTTGTTTGACATAAAAGTCTGTAAAGTTTAAATTTAGCTACTATTTTGGCTAACTTATATGTATTGAATTCGGAAAAACGCTTATTTTATTTTTTACTTTTCAGTTTCTTTTTCGTCGGTTTTTGTTTTCGAGAAAAACGTTTTAAATATAAGTGATAATGAAACGAAAAAAGTTTTTTTACGGCCGGGAGAGAAACTCGGATTCTATGATAGCAAAATCATAACGAAAACAGCCAATTTCATGAAACTATCATAAATTATATTATAATTCAAATAATTTTGAAACACATTAAAACCATCATAAATATTGGGGTCGTGATAAACACAGTATGGAGAGAATATTTTTCTCTTGTTGCCTACGGCTCGTGCTTCAATTTATTCCACGGGAAAAAATCATACACTTTGCTCCTTTAATGTATTATATACTATAATAGAGCTTTTCATTAAGCTAAGGACATAAGATGCATTTCCTGAAATTGTAAAAACAATTAAGAAACAAAGCACGATTATTTACTGATGAATTAGAAATATTTACAAAAAGTTTGGTAAATTTTTATAAAATGCATCTTGTATCATTTACCGAATAGTTCTGTAAATTGTAAGGGATTTTTATTTGTCGGATAGAGTTTTTGTGTTGAAACATCTTCGATTTTTCCCCGGATTCATTACGCCGTCACTTAAACATCAAATCCAGCGTTCCGGGTAACGCAAGTCAACAAACGTAAACGCAACGCTAGCGTGAACGTGTAAACATACGACAGACGCATTCGCGCCACGTTATGTTATACGTTACGTTGCGCGGTTCACTTGTCGCGTTCAAGGCACATTGCGCTTAACCCATGCCGCTAACTGCCCCAGTGGCGTTCATGAGGGATTTATTAGGGTGTTTGCTTTTATGGCCGGGGGAATATTTGGTGTGAAAGATATTTTCATGAGGGAATAAGCTTTTTATTTTGACGCGGAGATATTGTTGAGTTAGAATTTCTGAGTTTATTTCTCCTAGAAATACGAGGCTACTTTCTCAACAAAAATAAAAGTTTGCTCTAGGAATTCATTTAATTAAATGCATAAATTTCCAAATGTAAATTTTCCGCATAACAGCATGAGGAACTTTAAATTCACTTGTAGGGTAACTTTTTTACTATTCGTTACTTTTTATACTTCTAAACATACGTGACGTACCTAGGGCAATACCGTGACAATTGCTACATGCCAGGCACAAATAAGTAGAGCACGAAAAGTGATACATTTTTGGGTACGAAAATTCTTGTAGATTGATTTCTATATTGAAATTTGTAATAATAAAACTATGCCTTCTAATAGAGTAGAGTATGAGGAATTCAATAATCTGTTCAGATTTGAAATATCTTTATTGGTTTTAAAGTTATAAGCCCGCAAAGTCGAACGATTTTCGAATTTCTCCGATATTTCTTCTGTCAACTTTGACTGTTTATAATTTTTTTATTTTTAAAGCTTATCCAATGAAATTTCATGTATACCTTAATTAAACTATGCTGATTACATTCATTTGCTCAGATTTTAATTATCTCAACCCGTTTTTGAGATACAGGCCCTCAAACAATTCTTGGGAAAAATATTGTCAATTTCATTGGAATAAAATCTCATAAATCTTAAAAACTAAACCTTAGATGGCGCTAAAAACTATTTTTTCATAAGTTCCAGGTGAAAAATAAGGGCATAGGACAGAAAAATTAAAATTCTAAGAGATGAAAATTTTTTGAAAAAAATCAATACATACCCTTTGAGTTTTTTCTGATTTTGGGCAAATTTCAGTTTTTTTGCTCTAAAACTTTTACCCGTGAAACGATTTTAACGAAATTTTGCATACTTATATAACTTTTTACGACTAATCTAATGGAGTAGGTTAGAATTTTGTATCTTTTTTATTTTTTAAATTCTAGGGAAAAAATCGCGAAATTTGGAAAAATTTTAAATGTCAATATCTCGAAATCTATAAAAGATACAGACATGCGGTTTTCAAATTTGGGGTTTCCATGTTGAAAACTATAATATAGTGTATAATGTTTCTACGATTTGAAGAATAAAATTTTTGGTCCCCGACAAATCCACTTATTTTAATATATTATTTTCTAACAAATTTTCGCGTCAAAATATTACCTTCAAATATATCATTTTATATTAAAAAGACCCTAAGGAATCCAAATTTTCAGTTAGATTTCAAATATCTCTTTTGGTTCTCAAGATAAAGCTAATTGAAAATTAATTAATTCGAAAATAATAAATATTATTAACTTTTTATGGTTACATTATGTTAGCATCACTTCACTGGATAAAATCCAAATAAATGTTGATTTTTTACGTTATGATATTCGAAAATATAAACAGAATTACATAAATTATGTTTCTATAACACTGTTTTGAACTAAAAACTGTATCGGAACAATTATCATTCCATACGCCGCGTGTGGAATAATTTCGACGAATCAGAGCCGCATATTAGCGCTAAAGTATCTTGATTCAGTTACTATGGTTACGTCTGTTTGTTTTTATTTTATACATTTGAGTTTAACGTTTTCAACAGGTATTTGTATTTTTTGTATAATTTTCAAAATCTTGTCATAGAAAGTATAGTCTACAACTTGTAACGGAATGGCATATCCAACACTCGCAAACCGTAGTTCTAGCCTTCGGCTCCGGCTACAAACTTTTGGCTTGTGTGGAATATGTGCCATTCCATTACTTGTTGTAGAATATACTATTATTAAATAAAGTAAACAATGTAATAAATTATAAATATTGGGAATTTTTTACAAATCCATGAATTTGACATTCAAATATTGTGATGTTACCAACATAAATAAAAGCCTTGTCATTAAGCATAAATTAAATACAAATTAAATTTACATAAATGTTGGCGCGGAAAATCTAGTGTAACCTTCAGTCTGGAACTATTTTGCGACCTAGTGATCCTTTATACTAAAAGGCTTAATTCCGGATCTATAGATTCATCTGCTTATGAACCATTTGTACACAGACCTAGAACCTATACGGTTTGACGGATTCGAGTGAAACCTTCAAAGGCACTTAAAGATCTTTTGGGAACACGTGCTTTTTATGAATTCACATTTTTATTACACATGATGTGCGAAATATTAAACAAATAAGGCGGGTATTTTTAAATCTAGTATGGGTGTGTAGCTTTTGTTGAATCAAATGCGTAGTTACCACTGTGAAATTTTTGTTGATTTCAATTGAATTGACAGTTCACTTTGAACAACTTGTCATTTTTGACAGTTTAGTTTGAAGTTTTTATTATATATTACTTTAATTGTAGACAAGGTAGATAAGTTAGGTAAATTTATTTGTGTTTAGAATAATTGAGCAAACATGTTTAGTATTTTGTAAATTTTTTAAATGTGAGTTTTTTTATTTACGTATTTATTATATCATATATCAAAAAAAAAAAAATAATAACAGATGCCCTTGTTCGACAACTTCGTTGTTTATAAGCATTTTAGGCGGTAAAATTTAAATAATTTAATTAGTTATCTAATATGAAATGGTTAAAAATTATTTTGAAGATAGTTTTAAATATTTATAATCAATTTTAGAATTTTCTTTTTATCTAAAATTGTCAAAACATAATTTTAAACGATCGTAAATTGTTTTTTATAAATGTTATTTAAACTTTATCGTGTTTGGTTTCAAATTAAAGGTTTCGCGGAGGAGATTTAAACTCAAGTGTCAAAAAGTTATTTTGGACGATTGTCAAATTTTTTTTATAAATGTTATTTAAATACTACCGTGTTTGGTATCAAATTAAAAGTTTCGCGGAGTAGATTTCAACTCAAGTGTCAGAAGTTATTTTGGACAATCGTCAATTGTTTTTCTTAAATACTACTTAACTCCTACCCTGTTTGGTATCAAATAAAAGGTCTCACAGAGGAGATTTAAACTCAAGTGTCAAATTTTTTTTTTTTGATGATTGTCAATTGTTTTTTATAAATGTTATTTAAATCCTACCTTGTTTGGTATCAAATTAAAGGTCTCGTGGAGGAAATTTAAACTAAAGTATCAAAAAGTTATTTTGGACGAGTGTCAATTGTTTTTTTATAAATGTTATTTAAATCCTACAGTGTTTGATATCAAATTAAAAGTTTCATGGAGTAGATTTCAACTCAAGTGTCAGAAAGTTATTTTGAACGATCGTCTATTGTTTTTCATAAATACTATTTAAATCCTACCCTGTTTGGTATCAAATTAAAGGTCTCATGGAGGAGATTTACACTCTAAGGTCAAAAAGTACTAACATGGAAGCGAGGAACGAAGTGACGAGCTTGCTTCTCCGAAGTTCTGACATGGATGCGAGGAACGAAGTGACGAGCATTCTTCGCCAATGTACTGACATGGAAGCGAGGAACAAATTGACTAAATCAAGTTATTTTTCTGTATTTTTAGTTGTAATCTTCTTCAGTGTCGCGGAGCCTAGGGGTTAGACATGCGAAGCATGTCGAACCGCTAGTACAAATAACTATTGTCTAAAGAAATGGAATTGATGATTTTATGATCATAAATCATTTTATTTTAAACTGTATAGATAAACCAATTCATAGCGCTGCCACCATTCATTTTCATAAAGACATTATTGCAGCATAGTTTATTTAATATTATAGTGTTTACTGGCTTAAATAAAACTTTGGTTTAGACATTGTATTTTATTTAAGTCAGCAAACATTTATGTTCTACAATATTAAATAAACTATCCTACAATACTGCTTTATGAATAAAATGGTGGCAGAGCAATTGACAAAATACGGGACAAATTTAATTGGTGAAGTATTATAATATAATAAAACAGGTAAAAGTGGGGAAACAATATTTATATTTCATACATAAAAGTAAAAAACATTATGCACTCACCAGCTCCACACCATTCTCCCCTCCAAAGTCATCGCTACCGCACAGCGCGGTAAAATAACAGTCCAGTAACGCTACCTACCGTGGTTCGCTTCCGGTTCGCACTCCGGTCGCTCCGGTAGCCGTTTACGGCTAGTGTAAAGTGTACCGCGGGCTTTACCGGAATATATATGGACGCGGGTAACACCCCTTGACTGTAATTAGTTAATAGAAGGGCCGTGTTTAAGCCCAAGGCGCTCCAAATGGAACAGGACCGGAATGAGGGAAGGTTGATGGAATGGAGGCCTTCCGGCACGGCTTGACTAATTTTTCTTACGCTGGGTTAATGCTAATAAGATTGCGGAAAGATGTTAAACGCACAATTCCCGCTGGTTTCAAAAGGACATGGATACATTTCAAATTGTAGTCTGACGAAACTGAATTTTTCTAGTGTTAGTAAATAATATTTACTTGCCTCTCGGCTTAATACTTTACATTTCTACCCCTTAATTAAATAATAAATATGTTCACGTCATTTCATTTCATATTACAGTTTTAGTGTTTTTTTTCTTCTTCTATTTCTTTCATCCATCCTAACCCTATTCCCGAAAAAAATGTTTTCTAGTTTTGCATTCTATTCCAAGAGGATTTAAAAATTAAGGATTGAAAAGTAATAAAAACAATATTAGGACCAATAAAGATATTAGTAAAAACGAATAGAGAATAAATTAAATCAGTAGTAGAATGCAGACCCAAATCAGCATGGCTGAAGTAGAAGAAGATTTAAAAGTAGCAGGAATTAGAAACTGGAAAAGTAAAATAATATTTAGGAAGATGTGGAGTAACCTAATTATAAAGATTTATAGAAAAGAAACATAGATGAATTCACTCCAACAAAAGGATATAGAGAACTTCTCAATAAGCTATAGGGGTAAGCCTCTATATAGTTTTAGAAATAATGGAACGAAAAACACTAAGAGCAAAATTAGGACCAATAAAGATATAAAGAAACGTACACAGAATAAGATTGAACTATGAAATATACCAAGAGTTGTAAGGAGAAGACATAGTGAAAAAGATCAAGCAATAAAGAATTAGATGGCTTGGACATATTCCTAGAGCAGAATAAAAGGATGCAAATAAATCAATAGTAAATATAGATCAGGAGAAACAAGAAGTCGAGGCAGACCCAGACTAACATGGCTGAAGGAAGTAGAAGAAGATTTAAAACTGGCACAGTAAAACAAAAGATAGAGAAAAATGGAGAAACGTAACCACAAGGATTTAAAGGAAAAGAAACGGAGATTAATCCATTTTAACAAAGGATCTCTAAAGCTTCATAAGAAGCAGTATTACCTCATAGAGATATTAAGCTACTATATAGATTTAGAAATAATGAAACGAACAATATTTGGACCAATAATGATATCAAAAAACGGATACAAATTAAGAATAATATTAGGACCAATAAAGATCTAAAGAAAAAAGAAACGAATACATAATAAGAATGAAACATGAAATAGAACAAGATATAGTGACAAAGATCGAGCAACAGAGAGTCAGATGGCTTGGACATATATGGAGAGAAGAAGAAATGGATCAGTAGTAGAATGAAGCCCAGGAAGTACAAGAAGACGAGGTAGGCCCAGACAACATGGCCAAAGGAATTACTAGATTAAAAAGCTGCAAGTAAAACAAAAGGATCTAGATCGTTACACCCTAGGGGTGTTGAGCTACTATATGTATCTTTATTTAAACCTAAATTAGTGCCTCCACCATTTTTTAATTTCTTTAAAAAATTAAGTATATTAAATAATGTTCTACAAAAGTGCTCATTTGAATAAAAAACCGATTGGATGCTTAAAAAAGCGGTACGATAAAAAATCAATTGAAACGTCCCTGATTCGGCCCTGCATAGGCGCTATGGCAACGTGAGTGTACAATGTTGCCAAGTCACGATTACCTGCCAAGGGAAAGATTCTGGGAATTATTTTAGAGCGCGTACGATTTGTGCGATCATTTAATGTTTTTGAAAAATTTTAATTTTAACCGAGCATGCAACGTCAATGATATATTGTTCCATTAACGCGCTTGGAAACTTTTGGCAGCGTAAAAATATGACAGGGATTTTTCCTTAAAAATTACGCGGTCGTTGCTTTTCAACCCCTGAACTTTTAAACTCGATTCTCCTGTTTTTCATTCTTCACACATTCCCGGTTATTTACGTTCACGAATTTGGATTCATTTTTGCACTTTTATGTTCTCCGATTTTTTCAGTTAATTACGAAGTTTGGGATCAATAATTTTTTGTATTCTGCAGCCAGAATTTTCCTTTAAATCCTTGTTATAACTGCCATGCTACAATTGATACTATGACTACGTTTACACTTACGGCCAAAATTTACTTTGATTCGACTTTGAAAAGGAGATTTTGTAAAGTAGAAATACTAGTACGTTTACACATTAAGAACAATCTACTTTACTTTAGTTTAGATTTAGATTTAGTAATTTGTGTGGTTATGTTAAAATCTGTAAATAAGTTATCAGGCAAATAATTTATTTAACTGCGCAAAAAATTATAATTCATAATATTTATATTATTTTTAGAAAAACGATGATCAGTAATTTGAAATTCACCATATTAAATATTACTGATGACAAAGTAAATTCGATATGCGTCTATACGAATCTTTCAATGCCACTTATATGAGTCAAGTCTGATTTATTTTATACTTGACTTTAGGAATAAAATCAAAGTGCATTTTTCTCTACCTGTAAATATAGTCTATATCTACTTTATTGTTGTTTTAGAGTACTTCAGAATTCAGTATTACCAACAGTAAAAGAAATATTGTTCTGAATTAAATTGCTGAACTTTATGAGGCATGCAATTTACAAACATAAATTTTAATCTTGATATTAGAAATGTATTTATAAAAAGCGTGATTCATATAAATTTTCATGTTCAATAATGTTGAATAAATTTATGAGTAGCGCATTTGTGGCCATAATTACATTTTTACGCTAAATAAACTTTTATACATGAAATTGGATTATATTTCATAACAGGTATTAAAATTTTATGTTCGTACGTGCGTAATAATATTTTTATTATATGCATATTTGCCGCTACTAATATGTATTTGAAATGCATTAATAATTTTAATTCGGCAATTACTAAACAAACTTAGTATACAATTAGTTTATTTATATTATTTGCAATTCTGGACAGCTTGTAATTCAATCACATTTCCAATAATGAACATGTTTTTAAATCGTTTCGACGAATGCTATCAAAAGTATTTTTTATACTTCTGTATAAATATATCCCCATTATTTCAATTTTTTCGATGAATTATAATACCCTTAATTTACGACAGTGAACTATGATTCATAATGATATTTCTCGACCAATCACAGAGCCAGAAATCCTTAATTCACGGTTATTTTAAAACTTAAAAACATGATGTGGATCACCAAGCAACGGCCGTCTGACAGTTGACATGTAGTCAGTTGTTATTGTGTATTTTCAACGAAATGTGATTTCCGAATTTATCGGAGTAGAATTCGGGAGTATCATTAATAATAACTCGGATGATTTGCATCACTCGCCTGTAAATAATGACTACCATAATCCCTCATATAATAATATACTATTATTACACTAAACTTCAATCATATCTAATCCAAATACCTCCTGAAATCTTCGAATAGTTTGAACAAATCAACAACCACAACCGTCCGGCCCGCGTTGTGGAAGCGTGTATGTAGGAGTTACGCGTAACCGCAGTAGGGTAGTTACCCCTAAATAAAAGCAGGGGTGGTACGTTAACCGCCGGATTAAATGTGGTGAGCGGTGCGCCTCTTATGTGCCGAAAACTGGGAGGAATTGTGCGGAAGAAAGGGGCTGTTTTGGCGGAAAATTTACGGATGAAATGTGCTTTAATAAAATTGTTTATTTACAATTTGAAATCACTGTAAAAGAGTATAGTTTTATTCGTAGGTTTTCATAGAGAAAACATCGCTAAATAGATTATTACTGCAGTATCCACAAGATAAAAGATTTTAGCAAAACATTCTATGTTATTGTACTTTTAAATCTTTATATAAAAGACTTTTGGATTAAGTTCAGTAAAAGCTACTGTACTTATTAATTCTTCGTCCAATTTTGATGAGAAAGTGAATGAATATATTAGTTGATATGTGTAGGTTTCCCCTGAGATTTTCTGTCCAAAAATACGTCAAGGAAAAATATAGTACCATTTTCTTATATCTCATTAGTAATCTTGATAATATTATGTCTACTAGTAAATATTTATTTGTTACCTTGCGGTGTTCAAATTTCTACATAATATATATTTACATTATCATGTAGAAATTTTATTTATTTATCATAATAAAAAACTATTGTTATGTACAAATATTTAATATATTTCGATACACTCTCTTCATCCAATGAGTGTCTCGGTTTTCTTCGTGTAGTATCTGTTATTTGGATTTATCATTTCTTAGGCCTTCTGTACAGTCTCTTCTTAAGTGATTTGTAATCTCAAAGTCTCTCCCACATATTCTGCATTGTCTGTCATCGTCTCTTGTATAGTAATTATTTCAATTTATTATTTCAACAGTAAATATATCGTCCACATATACAGTTTCATTGGAGAAGAATGGAAATCTTAATCTACTATATTTTTTGTATACATGCAAATGCAAACTTTTGAAAGTTGCAGTTAGAACTGCTGTCAAGTCAAGCTTGTCATTTCTTATTTGAAACCTGATTAAATTCCTCCTGAAATTCAATTGATTTTATGTAAGGTACAGGTTTTTAAAATACCAGTGCAATACTTACAATGCTTCTTGTTTAACATCAATTATATCGAGTTAAAATACTTGATTCATGATTCGTACGTTTAAATAATTTTCACCAGAATATATTGTGCTTCCTTTCATCATTTCCTCCTAATGACCGGAGAAAGAAAACCGCACATTTCTTCTCAGCAAAAACAATTCCCTTGCCTGTCGATTTTCAGTTTCATTTTCAGTCCTGAAACCAGTGAAACCGCTAGCGAGCTCTGGCGGCTGAAATTGCTCGCTGAATTCATCATTAAATTATAAGAGTGTCTTAAAAGCAGATCGCTTCCGAATCTCAACCAGGCTCTGTTCAATGATTCATGTGCCATATTCGTACGAATTTAATAACACACGAGTTGTAGGTGCTTTACTAGTAATGGACATTTTGTTTTGCTCTGTCGTGGTGGGTAAGCCGCTTAATTTTAAATAACTGCTTTAGTTTGCACGAGTACTTGAAAGGGAATATTTACTTATATTTTACGAGACAAAATATTTTATCATTTCGCAAACATCGCGAAGATGAGTACGATGTGGTACAATCACTTCGTTATTGAGGAAGTCTGATATTAACTTTGAAATTGAATTTCCAGATAAATGTTTATATAAAATTTTACTCTAAATTATTTACTACTTTTTTCTGAACATTCTAAACGAGGGATACAATTTTGGCGCTGGTGTAAATAACGGAAACCAAACTGAAGTCCCAAACAAAAAGCATAACAAATTATAAAATATCTTTGAATTTGTTCTGTCTAATTGTGAGTTTTAAAACTGTTGCACTCCTTTACGATAAGATTTATTGTCCTCTTTCTATTTAGATTGTCCTCTTTTTGTTATAATTGTCTTCATATGGTCCAATGTCAGATAAAAGGTCTAGTAACGAATATCTTAGATTTTATACGAATTTGCCTTCAAAATATATTTTCTTATAACAAGATTTGTTCAGATTAAAATATGATACAACCTCTTAACCGCTTAAAAACTAAAAAGAAAATCTAAATACATATTTCCATAACTAAGTTATCATCTTTAGTAGATGCAAAAGGGACAAAATCAAGATTAGACTACTTGTAAACCAAGCCCATGGTCAATATTGAACCCAACTTTAAAAATAAAAATACCCAATTCATGCTAACCGTGTCAAAATGCATACATATATAAATATTCCACAAAGTGGGGTAGCACGAACCCAGAAACACAGTCAACCATCAATCAATCTCCTCCAAACATTCCTATCCTAACACCATTTTTGCCTCGTTCACATTCATACATGCTCGTCTATTCTTCACACTCGGAATCATTCGTACACGCAACAAACCATCAATCATACCCAACCATTTAATCTTCGGTCGCCCAGACAATCGTTCACCATCAATCTTACCCGCATATATTAGCTTCACCAACCTTTCGAGATGGCCAAACCACCTCAACTGACTCACTCCTACTTTATTAACAACATGCTTCTCAAGCTCACATGCACCATATATCAATGTATTCGGGACACGATCACGTCTCATATACCCACACACTCCTTTCAAATATCTCATTTTTACAGTAGTTATACGTTGAAATAACCAATAATGACCAAGAAAATAAGTAGAAGCCTTACTCTTGACTCAATCTAATACCTAATGTCCTAATAAATCAAATAATGTACTATTAGGTATAGGACCTAAAACAGAGTTAATCATCTGATGTTTATTTTAAATATCGTAATACACTTCAATCGCAACAAAAAGTTATTTGTTCAAATTTGAATTTTAATTGTTAGTAGTATCGTTTTCTTGTTAACCCACCGTTTTGGGACTGGCGCAGTGATCAACTACAACACTAAAAGCCTCTTAAAAACCCTTTATTCTGTCATCAGAATTAATCTCAACCCTTAACCAAGAAACAATTAAAATCTTATCTTCTAGGACGATCAAAATTTAACACCACCATTAAGGTGATCTCCCCGTCTTGGAAAGCTTTCCAAATCAATTTCCAGACACGTCCGGATTCCATCAACTTTATAATAAACTTAGTAATTATCCCCCTGGATAACAAAACACTGAGAAAAAATACTCTTTGGGACAGAATAATCATGTAAATTGATTTTAATCAATTGGAATTCGATAATCGTTGATTGGAGAAAGGTTTTCCATGGAAGATTTTTTGTGAAGGTAATTCGACTGGAACAAAAAGTTTCCTCGATGGGTCAAAGGGAATTTGTTCGGGAATTTTCACCTTTCCTTTTTTACATCTGGGCGCACCCTTCTGTAAATATGCGACAATTTTTCTCGCCTTTACTATTGATAATATCAAAAAGTAACTTTAGTTTTTAGTAGTATAAGGTTCTTAATAATCAATAGTATTTTAGACAATTCCTATGTGTAATGAAAAGTCTACGGATCGAAGTCATACGGAGTGTTATTTTTTATTAATTGTTGTATTTACAATTTTTTTTTCCGAATTTGTGTGTTCCATTTGAAATTTCAAAGTACGTATTAATTACTAATAATCCGGAAATGTTATCATGTATGTGCATTCGCTATCAATTCGCTTATATGTTGTATAAATCATGCGAAATAAATGGACAAGTTGATAAATAAGCGAGATATTTGCCGGTTTCATTTAAATATAACTCTCTCTGTATGAAAGTAGTAAGTTTATATATTAATATTTAAGGGGTTGAGAAGATGACAGGTTTGTGTAAGATTATGTCATGAATTTAAAAAGATGTGTATATCGGCAAAATTCCGATTTGCTACTCTGGTGCACAAGTGTACACTTTATGCTCCTTTAATAAAATTCAGTCACTCATGGTCGAAGTGCATATTTGACTTGAAATTTAGTGCATTTTGAGTGCACACTTATTTATTCTGAATTTTCCACCAACTTCCCGTGAAGCAATATGACAACTACATACGAATTTCCACAGAAAATGGAATTTGTATTTTGTATATTTGCAACTAAATAATAAAATGTTTGTACGTAGATAACCATGAATTATTACAGGGACAAAATAGCGAGAAATTCATCAGATTAAATTGAAATTAATGATGTTCACTATATTATCTATAAATTAATATATTTCAGTGATATACGAGGTGTAGCCAAAAAGTAATGGACTACAGACGACAAATTCGTACGACTGACAACTTTGTAGCAAGAAACCTTCTCTTTCGATTGCCGTCTTTCCCGTGTCTGTATTCACCTGGCCGTGCTCATCGTTTGTATAAAATATATTTCTTGTTTTGCCAGAAAAACGATAAGTGTTTTAACAGAGCTACGAATTCTCGTAAAATTTTCGCTACTGAAAATGATCTTTTTCGAAAAGAAATACGTGGCAATAAATATTCTCATGCGCGGGTATTTGAGTGGTTTAAGTGTTTCCAAGATGGTCGAGAGGACGTTGAAGATGACACACGCCCGGGATGTCTTTCGACATCAAAAATTAATAAAAATATTTAAATAATCGGTAATCTGATACGACCTGAATTTCGGTTAACTATTTGTGCGATTTCCGAAACTATAGGAATTATAAAGGAATGCGTAAGGAAAATTTTACATGAGAATTTTGACAATTACTAAATAAAAACAATTGAAGTGATGTTGATATGCACGCCTTCTAGATACCCCATTGCAAGAATTGCTGCTAAAGTTATTCATTTGGTTTTGAGAATAAAATTCCGGGTCATATTTGAACTCCCCTCGTATTTCGATACAGAAAGATGTATTAAGCATATTGATTTCTTACAATATTATTTTATCTTCAGCAGGAGAATGTAAGAGATATTTTGGTTGGAGTTGCGGTTTCTTCTTGCAGAACTCTCGTAATTATTCTCCCAATGAATTTCCTGCAGTTGTCAAGAGGGCTTGGCGATGACAAGTTAGCATTTTATTCTAAAATAAAGTGTCAAGTCAACTGCAGTTCCATTCGCAACAACTGCGTTGAAATATCCCCATTCCCGGAGTATTTTACGTTTGTCCGTCCGTACAAAATGCCCCGTATAACAAATGTCCGAACATAATTTTCTCTTTACACTGTATACTTTTACAACTGAAAAAGGAGAATTCCCGATATTTATGAAGTCGGCGAACATATTTATCTCCATACAGTATTACGTACTCCGCGGAAAAAACTACATAAGTTGTGTGAAATCCCGCACTTTACTATAGCGCAGTCGTAAGTCATTCCTTACTGTTGTTGAAGAATATTCTATACTAAGTTTTTCAGGAAATGCGGTTTAAGGCCCAGAAATATACGAGTCCAGAATTAAATCATATAAAGGAAAATTGTTTCATTCACCATATTTACATCTTAAATTCTATCATTTTTACCCCTCGCACATACATATATGTGAGGGAGGTATTATGTTTATGTTACGAATTGATTAGATTTTGGGAACAATTCATCAACAGTAAGTGGTAGATTATTTGAAGGCCTATCAAAAAATTTGGGAAAATCTTAGTAAATAAATGAGATTTTATTGAAATCAAAAAATTGTGGAATAATATTACCTACAAATTTTATTTGAAACATTTTTCTATATTTTGTTGTTGATTCAAAAACACCTTTGGGCCATATGAAATTTTTATTTTAGTGATTTTTGTTGTTTCAGTTGTTATATTTAAGTTACAAATAAATTGAATACACAACTTTCTTTTTGTAATATCAGAAAAAAATTGTAAAGTTATTATAAAAGTACTAATTGGACTAAATGATATGATTCTAGGCTTCTACATATGAAAAAGATTGAAAGTGTAGCTTTTTCCTTATTAAATTTTTGTCAAAAGCTCAATAACCAAAAAGTTACCTAACAGCAAATTATAGTTTATTTAAATTAACGCCCAACTATTCATTACCGTTGACTATTCCCCTCATACAATTTAAGCCAATCAGAATTCTGACATTTCTGAATGTCGTCCAATCAACGTAAGATTACACGATAATTTTTCACTAGTGCAAATTATCGATAATTCGCACTAGTGCAAATTACCAATGTGATCCTGACTTGCTGTCAAATGAAGTTTTTAAATTTTGCTTTATTTTTTATGAGAGAAACAGCGTTTTGCTAAATTTTTTCGGGAAATAGTCCTTCGAATATCCCTCGTGCATGTCAAATTATCGACAATTTGACATGCACTTGGGATATTATACCGTGTGTCCCACGTAAAGGTTGGCATAGGCAATTAACATGTAAAATCAGTTTTTTGTAAATAAAAAGTGTCCGGCAAAAAATTATGCATCCAAATTTTATATCACAATGCTACCAATATCCCTACATCTTATTTAATGCAGGTTATTTTATTTTGATACCGCAATTTAATGTAATTAATAATAATAATTCCTAATTTTCCGCCTACTCTTTTTATTGCTACTGACGTATAGTGCTTGCAATTTGTTTTAAATATTTGAATCTGTCACTGTCATCAAGAATACATTAAATGTCGAGAACCGTGTAAATATTATTAGAATTGTATTATGGGGGCGCAGTGCAAGACAAATATCTGAATACATCACTGGAATGAACGCTGAATGGTTTCAATCGCCAGAAATTGACAGTGACAGATTAAAATATTTAAAACAAATTGCAGGCACTATACGTCAGTAGCAATGAAAACAGTAGGCAGAAAATAAGGAATTATTATTATTAATTTCATTGAATTGCGGTATCAAAAGAAAGTAATCTGTATTAAATAAGATGTAGGGATATTGGCAGTATTGTGATATAAAATTTGTATGCATAATTCTTTGCCGGACACTTTTTATTTACAAAAAACTGATTTTACATGTTAACTGCCTATGCCAACCTTTACGTGGGACACACGGTATATCAAAATATTTGGGAATTATCATTATTTTCTCGTTGCCATAGAAATATTTCTTTCGAATGTGAATTCATCCAACAAAGAATAATAGAAAAGCAGTGAATTGCAGAAATTTTTCAAATAATGAAACTTATTCCGTAAACCATAATCATGTCTACATATCCCTCGTTTCTGAAAGTATTAACCATTTTGCATTTAACCTACATTAACGTTTAAATGAATTTCAACAGCAACTTGTTTTCTAATCTAGTTGGGTTTTTGTTTATAAGTGGCTTTCAACAATGTGGACAGCAATTTTTGAGCTGTAAATGATTTTTTTTTTATAATAATTACTATTATTTTGTTCAACAAACATCCACTTTCCAATTTCTATTTAAAACATAATTAACTGTTGCAGTTTATGACGATGGTTTTTGATTGATTCGCCTTTAATTTGCTGTAACATTTTTGTTATTAAGTTCTTACCAAAAGTTTATTATAATTTTGGGCCCCCTATCTAGAATTTTAATATTTGTCGTTATGAACCACTCAGTATATTAAAGCACTCATTTGACATAAAATTCCAATTAAATTATACATATACAACGTGATTAATTCCGAGTGAAAAGTCATGTCAATGTCAGAATAATTTCGGGTCTTTTATAGAAGGTACATTCATCTGATTTGGAGCGGCAAACATAAAATAAATGTTTGAAAAAGAATTTAGACGACTGGGGCCCGAAACGCACTTAATAATATTTGAAAATTTTATGTAAATCTTTTTGAATACGTTCAGTGTAACTCCGGAAACGCCAGACGATTAAAATGTAAATTTTGTTTGCAGAAAATTTTATTGAAATACGCGAACTCTTACAGTGTCGGTTGGAGTGTTTGTTGAGAAACCATCTTGAGTTGATATTTTAATGCATACTAGTTAATATCTCCCAAATTATTGGGATTTAATATAAATTTAACGTTTTAGAAGTTTGGAAATAAATCTTAACTTTTCGCCGTGTATCAACTCTTCGATTTCACTTAGGAACTTTTAATTAGAATTTAATTAATTTAATTAATTCTAAAACAAAAGTTTTCTCTGAATGTTTTGTCTACCTCGATCATTTGCGCAGCTTCAAATGTGTAAATAATTTGTATCTACGACCGTTGTTAAAAGTTGCTTTTTTAACGGTTGCTTATCAAGTTACGACACTGATGATCTACGGTGATCTACAGGAACCAATTCGACCCGGACACATCACTTACTGACGTTTGTTGATGATCTGCGATGATCCATGGGATCCAATTCGAATTCATAGTCCATAATCCGATACACAGTTCCGGTATCGAACAAACCTACACACATTCAATCAGTTAACTTCTTATCACTTATAGTTTTAAAGATATTCATGAACAAAAATTAATCAAATTTCATGTTGAAGTTGCTGATTTCCAAAAAATGTTCAACAGTATTAATCATTCTACATTTTTTAGTATTTACTAATACAGTAGGAAGATCGTAGATAAAATTTTGTATGATATATGCGTTTGAAGTGATTTATTTGTTCGTGGGGTTGTTTCACTCAGCTTCGCCTCGTTTTACACTTAACACATATCATAAATAAGTATTAATAACAAGAGAGTACTTTTGTAGAATTCAATAACTCTGTCAAGTATTCAAACTTCTTTTGTATTCTGCTCAAACTGTTTAGTTTTATGTTTCGTCGTATAACTTGGCCGCAATAATTATTTTTATTGTTCTATCAAATCTTTTACGACAAGTTTATCGTCTATGGACTTTAAAATTACGTGGAAAGATGATGGCGGACCGTATGATTTTATGAGTTGCATTGAATTCAGAGAGCGGCGATCACATTAATTTTAAATCTACGTTTTATTGAGTGTGTATTCTTCTTTTCCCTTTAGACATCTATTAAGTTCTCTTAACTACCACTGCTATTCGTTATTGTTGAGCCATATTTTTCATCATTAATCATATTTTTATTTCTCGCACACACAACATAGTTCTGGCCAATATTCTCCTTGGTTCTGGAATAAGTCTATCTTTGGTGAAATGGCAAACCTGCTGTCAAATTGGCTGTCGCCGGAAAAATGCTGCCAATTCGAAAAACAAAGCTCTGAAAAATCACCAGTTATAATATAAACACTAATAAATAAATCTAAAACTGTTTTAAGAAATTGCAAATATATTTCCATTAAGTTTAATTTTCCATAGCCGTGTTAATAATTTGATTAGTAAATATCAATATAATCTTGAAATTTCATAATTAGAATATTAATGTTTAAGATACATATAATTGAGTTAGGGAAAATTTTGTTATATTTAAAAAGATATAAAATAGTATTAGCTACAATTTTTCTTTGAAACTTGTGTTTATATTTTATACTGTTTAAAAGTTTTCTAGTTCGTAGGTTCTGTGATGAACATATCAAATATTTTATTTCATACTTTTAATACCACGACGTGTGTTCCTATAAATCATATGCCGAATGAATAAAGTAAATTTTCATTCAGTTTCTTTAACGTCTTTCGCATCAGAATGTAGGCTCGTGTGGCTAAATATTCATCAAAATTTCATCGGAATTGTAGCGGTTTTCAATCACCCCGCCTTCCTCGATTTATACGCTGATTCAACCCCTCCCGCCCCTCGTAAAATAAAACAAGAAAACTACGCCTATTGCTTTATATAGGTACAGATTCAGCGTACATTGATTTCTTGCGATTTCTTCGGGAATTTTTCGGTTGGTTTATAAAATTTCCGGATGCCCGGGCTTCTAGATTTGTTTTTAGGGACAAACAAAAACAGCAGCGAATCAGCGGTAGTCAACTTTTTGTTTGTTGATATGTTACGCAGGGAGGTAAAACTTCGTAATGTTCACGTGCAGAGCGTCGAAATGGCATTTTAGTCTTTTTATTGACTTTCTTTGTTTTGTTTATTTGTTTGCCTGTTTTTGTTGATAATAATGTTTTACAAATGCTAACAAAATGTGCCTACAGGTTATTAAATAAACCGCTTTTATTTTCGACTCAATGACTGCATTTAACAAGGGGTAAAAATATTGTTACCTCCCCACATGTACGCACGGAAAAAATGGATTACTGCAATAGCAATAGAAAATAGAAATAAATTATTAAAAACTTTAACAAATATTCTGTCTTATCCAGGATGTGTATTGTTATTTTTACTTATTTGTTTCATCCTTAACTGGAAATTTTTCATGATATTTTACTTTATCTACCGCCGGAATAAAAGTGTTGCCAAGGAAACACTTTTGTGTCGGCGGCGAAAAAGTTGATCTTTTGTTTGTTGAACATAAATAAATAAAAGTACGTTATTATGTATTTGTATTCAACAAGCAGAAGTTCAATATTGTCGCAGCCGGCGTAAAAGTGCCACCTTGGAAACATTTCTTCTCCGGCGGCAGACAAAGTAAAATATTATCAAAAATAGTTAGGTTGTAATTCAATTATTTGACAGTTAAAAATGAAACAAATAAACAAAAATAACAAAACAGTATATTTTATGACAACTAGAAATGCTGGATAAGACAGAATATTTCACTCGAAAAATTTAAACCAATCACGTTACAGTATTTTCTGAATTTCGACCAATCAGTGAACATTTTACATATGTGCAAATACTCGGGTATTTGCACAAGTGAGATACCCGAATATTTATAATCATTGTAAACACAATGAGGAATAGTTAATTTATTGGTTTCAAAAGGACAAAAGGAATAATATCTTCAATTTTTCTATCAATTTCTTTAAAATAATTACTTTCAAAACGCTGATGATTCATTTTAACGTAATTTGGCAAATGACATTTATGAAAGTCATGGGTCTGAAGTTTATGTGACAGATTAAAATAAATATTAAATGTTCAATAATTTAAAATATAACTGAAATTTTTCTCGAGAAATATTCTTCCAATATATCCCTCGTGCATGCCAAATACAATCAGAATATTTGCCATGCACTTGGGACATAGCTACTGAATAATTTTTGAAGTTTTAGGCATTTTTGAATGATTTATAATTTTATTTTGTATGTTTGAAGAAAAAATAGCATTTGTTATATGCAGTAAATGTGACTTTGGGTGCTTCGCATATCAGACAAAGTATTACATTTCCTTCTAATAACACAATAAACTATTGTTTTTAAATATAATCGACCCCAGCTCCCCCCAAGCCATCGAGTCTGCATAATTAGTGTCACCCCTTGTGATAAGATCACATCTTGCTCATCATTGTCATCCTCTAAATCCTTTATCAAACTTTACAATTCAAACAATCTCCCAATTGCATATAAACGACATCTATTATCCTATGGATCAGAGCCGTAACATCACTCAGACAAAAACTCCCTCCCGAGCTTTCAGGAGCTTCCAGAGGCTTCCTGGGCGTCTCAGCAATTACTCCCGATATTACAAGCCGTATGTTACACGCTGGTATTAAACGCTGTCTGAGATACTACGAGGATTACCACTTATCCAGGAAGCGGGAGGGTGCCCCTGGTTCCTGCTTCCTGGGACGCCACTGGAGAACAAGGGGCGTTATTTAATTATACGGGAGGAATTGATATCACGGGGATGAAACGGAGATTTTCGTTTTTGATCGCTTTAAAATTTTTTAAACGAACTGTAAATTTAATAATTACCTAATGGATTGATGTAAATATAAATTTAATTAAGGGTTGTCCAAAAATTAGTTTCTCTTTGTTTTGTTAGTCACACTCAAAAAGATGTTATTATTATTATTATTTATTGGTTCTGTAAGATCATACATTATATGGAACATAAGTAATAAAAAATACATTATTACAAAATTACAATATTAATTAACAAATTTCTTAAAATTATAATAGGATTTAACACACATAAATCTGAATAAATTATTTTTAAATGAGTTAATAATTGTAGATGTAGAATAGTAATACTACAAATTTATTTGAAACTTTTTTGTATATTTTGTACTGTTTAGGAATTAGAAGTAAAATTTTCGGGAAGTTATGTAGTGGCCACATCAGATTCTAACGACAATATAATTTTCTAATTTCATATTTATATCTTGCATGAACAATTTACTGGTCATCAACCTGAAGAGGTAGTTTACTTGAAGACCTGTAAGATATTTTGAACATCACGCTATATCCCACTCGGTGGGGTAGCACGAACCCAGAAATACAGTCCACCAACAATCAATACCCTCCAAACATTCCTATCCTGACACACTACTTTCACCTCGTCCACATTCATACATACTCGTCTATTCTGCACACTCGGAATCATTCGTTCACGCATTAAACTATCAATCATACCCAACCACTTATTCCTCGGACGCCCACGCAATCGTTCACCTTCAGTTTCACCAACCCTTCAAGATAGCCAAACCACCTCAACTGACCCCCACTTTTTTAACAACATTCTTCTCAATCTCACACTCACCATACACCAATGAATTCCGAACACGATCACGTCTCGTATACCCACATACTCCTCTCAAATATCTCATTTCTACAGCAGGTAAATAGCTATATTTTGTTGCATTTAAAAGTTGTTTAATGTCCAGTTGCACCAACGTTAGTTAAATTTTAAACTTGGTTTAAATAAATAAAAGCGTATCTAATTTTTTACATCAATGTCAATTACTCCATATGATGTATAACTTCGATTTGCTTTTATTTATTTAAACCAAGTTTAAAATTTAACTAACGTTGGTGCAACCGGGTATGAATAAATTAAATAGATTGTACAATAAATACTACTCTATTTATGACTATATAATTAAATTACTGATTTCTTTGAAAAATTATTTCAACATTATTTTAATAAATGTCACTTCCAATAAGTGGTAATTATAACTGCTAATTAAATCTCTCTAAACACACCTTTAGGCTGACAAAACAATAATACAAAATTATAAAATGTACATCATGATTGAATGATTGTTTATAAAATTAAAACAAAGAGTTCTATTGTGTTCCATACAAAATATAGCTAATATTTCATTTTCATTTAACCATCAATTGTTTCAAAAGGTTCTCTAATTAACATGGATTAAATTGATCGAAAAATGTTATGGAAAAAAATACTTGTATCTACGACCGTTGTTAAAATTGGCTCTTTTAATGGTTACTTAGTAAGTTTAAAGTATCAATTTCTGACACTAGTGTTAAAAGTAACTTAGCAATGTGTTAAAAGTGATTTTATTTTTACTTTTAACACGTTGCTAACGATTTGTATCAATAAAACAGCCTTACCTGGCAAAATATCATTCTACATTTTTTTAGTATTTACTAATTCATTAGGAAGATCGAAGATAAAATTTTGTATGATATGATTTATTTCGTTCGTAGGATTGTTTCACTCGGCTTCGTCTCATTTCACAAACTTCCTCACTAACTCATAAAATGTCATTTTTAACACTTATATCACAAATAAATATTTTAGGTTGAATCCTTACAGAATGTAACGGGAGGTAAAATACAGATGAATTAAGGACTTTTGCTATGCACTCTCAAAATTAAACTAATTAAATGTATTGCACTGTAAAATACAAGAGTATTTTATGTTTTGTATTACAGATGTATTACAGAAATTATTCTTTTGTTTTGATAATACGCTTATGAAAATAAAACGTAATTAAAATTGTCCCATTAAGTATTGAAACAAGAAATGCAATGCAATGCAATTCAATAGTGATACAGATTGCAATATGAAGAGCGAAGTGTGAAATGTTTGACAATAACTGACACAACAAACAAAAATAAGCCCTACATATATCTTATCTTTTTTCCACCTACATTTTTCCACGAGCTCAATAAATATTATAGTCTAGGGACAGATACACTCTCCCTTTCAGGCCATTTCCAAAATATCCATCCACGGAAACTTTCTTACATACAAACTGCCTTATGAAATATCCCTCGAACTAGTCTTTCCAAAAAACATAACACTTTGTCACTTATTATGTCAGGAGAGAGACTAAATCTACTTTAGAGTTGAAATTCCTGTTTACAAAAGCATTCAGTGATATTTTGCGCAATGATTTGTCAAGTTAATTGCCCAAAAATGGAAAATTATTAGGTTGTTTGCATGGCGCTGACGGGGTAATTTATTATTTTTGCACGTGAACAAAAGATTAAGTGACTCGAGATTCCTTTCACAATTTTTTATGTAATTTTGTATTTATCACGCCACGATTGAAATAATAAATTTTCCTTGCTCATTCTTTGAAATATTCTTATTTCAAACGTTCTTTTATAATGCTTAACTGCGGTTATGCCCAAAAGCTAAAGAAAGGACGAAGAATTCATTTTGTAAATCTGTTTTTAATTAACTTTACTCATTCAAATGTCGCATGCTGCAAAATTGAACTGAAGTAAATTCACTTTGTAAATGTAAGGGAGATATTGTGACGGGTCATAATTACCCAAAATTAAATGAAGTTTTTAATGTAGATTTTACATGTTCATGCTACGAGCTGGGTAGATTTAGGAACAACCCATTAATTGAAAGTGGTAGTTTACTTGAAAGACTTTTGAGCATAACTCAATAAATAAATTAGTTAGGGTACATTTTGTTATATTCAAAAAGATGTATAATAATATTTGTAACAATTTTTATTTAAAACTTTTTTATATATTTTGTATCGTTTAGAAAATAAATTCACGGGAGTTTTTATAATTGGCATAACATAAACTTTTGAATCGGCGCCAATTTTAGACGTCGCCTGCTACGTATTATAATAAAAATATTTCAAAATGCAATTTTTAAAATGACCCATAAACACTGTTTACATAAAGCTTATAATATATACTATATTGGTGATATCTGGAATTAATTAGTCTGTTAAGACAAGTTCGGTTGAATACAACTTTGGTTTTGCTCAGTAGTGCGGGTGTTTTTCTAGTGAAAGGTGTCGTCTCATCGTTCCTAAATTTCTAGAATCATTGTAAGTTTATTATTATACTTATAACTATCATAATATTGTTTGTAAATAACTGTGGCGTCAGTTATTCATAACATTGGTTGAGTTGTAATGTCACACCTTAAATATGACGCATATTTATTGTCATTTGAATACCATGACATTTGAAGGACATATGAAAGACATCGTTCATACTTCGTACACGACTATTTAGCTTTTATCGTAAACATATAGTATTATATTTCTTGAGGATAAAGTCCACACCTTTTATACGAAGCATTTTTATTGTCATGTATACATGACATTTGAAGGACATTTGACAGACGTTCGCTTATATTTCATATAAGACAACAATAGTATTAAGTATCAAGAACGGTTGGTAGGACAGTTTCCCAATCTAAGACTATGTTAGAAGGCTGAGCAAAACGAAGGCTCCAATTTTGCCTGACAAGTAATTCCTTAGCGTTCTTGATGCGTATATAATTTTTGCACGATTGGAGCAAGTAAAATTTATTTGAAAATACGCAGATATAAATTTCTTCATTATTAGTAACGCTGAATCCAAATATTTTAGGTTGATTTCCTGTAGTTGCTATTGTTTATGACAGATGTAAAAACAATTTTGCTTGTGCATTTAAATGACAAGCAGTAATTTGATGTGTCGTGGTGTTATTTAAGCTAATCTTTTTTAAAAACAAGATAAATAATTGTAATGAACTATTCTAGTAAAGCGAAATTAGGCAAAAGAATCGTGGATTATTAGATGTTCGGAAATAATATCCAAAAAATCCTAAATTCGATTTGAAATTTTCAAGCCAATTAACTTACTGTTCAGCAAACGGTAACTAAATTACTGTTCTGTTCATGGAAACAGGCATGGTAAGTTGATAAAAAAAGAGGTTTTAGAATAATATGAAGGACTTACATTTAACTAAATATATTTCTAGCTGCCAAATATTTTAGAGAAAAATACTTCAATTAAAGTAGTAGCCAATTAAATTCTTTACATGTATTACTTAAAGCATTATTTTTTCTAAAGTAATTCAGAAAAGTTTGACAATCATTTCAAAATAATAATGGAGTAATATGTGTCGTTTATACTTCGCACATAATACCATAATAAGGAAGCGTGCAGGATTCTATGAAACGGAAATAAACTGTGTAGAATTAATTAGTTTTTTCACTACAAATCCCGTTAACATTTCCTCCAACAAACGCAGAATACAAACCACGCTCTCAAAATAAAAAATGGTAAACAAGCTTGAAAAATCCGCGATAGGCGCTTACAATATCACACATGTTCCTTAGGCAAAGCTTTGTCAGTTACTCGACCGCCGCATTATTGACCTCTGACCTGGTCCATTGAATAGGCGGCCTATTGTGCTAAGGCCATAAAGAAATTTTTGTCAAAGTATTTTCAACACGAAAATAATATATATGTTCTCCTCTGGAACTTTTCCATAAAGATTGTGGGACATATATTGTCAAAGTTAAGTACCGCAGTTATTTAGATATCGGATGGAATGTTTTTATACCCGTAAATGATGTGGGTATGGGTTTTGAATATGTTTCATCCCAGTGAACTTTGTTAAAGGATACTGGAATAATTTAACAGTTTTTTTTTCTATATTGAATCAGTAAAATATTACAGACTGTACAAAGTTAGAACCTTATTTATTTGACACGGTCGTAGGGAATTTTGGAGATAGTACGAGCCAAGTCGGGCCAGAATCAAATCATACAAAAGAAAATTGTTTAATTCGCCATATTTATATTCTAAATTCTGTCGTTTTTACCTTCCGCACATACATATATGTAAGAGAGGTATTATGTTTATGTTACGAATTGATTAGATTTTGGGAACAATTCATCACAGTAAGAGAACTAATCGACTAGTAAAGGATTAATTATTAATAATTAATAATTGTATTGTAAGTATCTTAATAGATATTGCTGTATAAAATTGTATGCTTTATGTGCAATAGTTTCTCCTCCTATACTCAAAGCAGGTTCCCTACAATTATATTTTTCTCGTATGTTGAATTAAAATGTTTAAAAATAAATTACTTAACTAGAAAAACAATTACGCTAATGTGTACTATTTCTTTTGAAGTTGTACAATAAAACTAATTCTACTACTTAGTGTAAAAGTAAGCTTACCTATGTAGAGTAGTGTGATTTAAAAAAAAATATTATATTACCTCCATTAGCGTAATAAATTAAACTAGCAAACTTATATTTTAATCTGCTAGATTACAGTGGCTTTTTAATTAATTCTTTAATTGCAGTCTGCATAAAATAAATTGCACATATATATTTTACTCGCACGAATTACTTAATTAAATTATTGTGTTGGTACTTAGGTACAATGAAGCTTTTAGATTACTAAGATAATTAATTAAATACGAAGGTTCCTCTTTTTATCTTCAAAAAAAATATCGTGATAGATTTCAAAGAAAAACTCATCAAACATTATAATAAAATCCCTGGTATTTTCCCCGAACAATTACAATTTTTTTTTTCTATGACCACTTAGAAATCTGTTCATTGTATGTTTGTTGTTGCTAGGGATATGAGGTACACTACAAGCATCGTGCGAAATGAATTTGTTATGGGAGTATTTCAAATACAGATCAATTCTTCCTATAATACTGTTTTGGAAACTATGCATTTCACAACTAAAAATTGTATTGGAATAACTATAATCCCATAAGCTGCGTTTGGAATAAATTCGACGAATCAGAACTGCATATTAGCGCGATATATGAAGTATCTTAGTTCGGTTGCTATGGTTACCTCTCTTTGTTTTATTTTTATTTATTTGAGTTTGACGTTTCCAACAGTTTTGTTTTTGTATTTTTTGTATAACTTCCAAAATCTTGTTATATAAAACTATAGTAACAGTTAACGGAATGCCATATTCCATTACTTGTTGTAGAATATACTATTTCAGTACAGGTGCCATTGCTAGGATACTTATTTTAGAATTGTCAAATATTGGAATTGTAAAAGCTAAAAGCGGGACAGATTTATTATTAAAATTAAATTAATTAGGAAATAATATCGTGGTCGTAGAAAAAGTATAGTGTACAACTCGCATGGAATATCCATGCTTCTTGTACAATATTCTCTGCAAAATTATATTGAAAAATGTTAAAAGGTCAACAATTTTATGGATTTAAAAATAAATAAAGGTTCCTGTGAAAATTCAGTTCAAGCGGCCAACCACCAAAAAACGGATAAATCGAAAAGTCGCATTGGTCTTTGAATAAACACCAGCGAAAGAGAATCGTTCATTTCGCCAACAATGCCGAGCAATTTTCCTCCGAACGAAGGATAAACAAAATGCGATCGGAGAACAAATAACGGCGCTACTATTTGCACAAAAAGCAAAAAATACTAACCCCCCGGCAAATGTTTTCACTCCGCGTTCAACTCACTACATAATTCTGATTTACATTCCGATTTCTCCAGCGGGGTCTCACTTGGAGACGAATTCATTAATCGGAGAACTTCTTCATGAGGAATTAACTCGGGCGTAGCACATACACTACAAGACATCGAGGGCTTTATTAACTACCTTCCATTGCACTTTGTCTTTCACTTTTAAAGTTAATAAGATTTTCTCGTCCTCTTCTCCGTTTTCTTGGATCGTTTTATTACAATACCTACTAAGTATTTAGGAAAATATATCGCATATTGATAAGTAGATTGTCACACTCAATAATTGGTAAATGGGCTGACGATATAATTAATATAATAGCTATTTACTTTACAAGTGGGTAATTCCACTTTGCCCACATGTGAAGTATAACGTTTTATCCAACATCTCTTAATAAATGCAAAATTTATTAAAGAAATATTATTTGACAGTGACATATGCTTTGAATTTTCTAAATTATAATGTCAATCAAAGTGACATTAAAATATTTAAAACAAATTGCAGGCACTATACGTCAGTAGCAATGAAAAGAGTAGGCGGAAAATTAGGAAATCTTATTATTAATTTCATTAAATTGCGGAATCAAAATAAAATAATCTGTATTAAATAAGATGTAGGGACATTGAAAGTATTGTGATATGCCAATATTTACGTGACACACGGTATATAATATTTTTAAAAAACATTCTAGCAATGGTTCTTCATTTTTGTCCTAAATACCAGATGTATTTTACATCGATCTATTTTTCGAAAAGAGGAATTTCCCATGGGTTTCTAAGTACATACCATGTTTATTATTGTTTATTTCCTTCATTGCATTACAAACAAATAAAAATGCTTGCTTAATTTGTTCCAAGAGGATGATTTTACAGCAATAATATTCTGATAAAATCCCTGAGGCAACCGTTGTTGATATTGACACTTTTCAAATTTAAATAATTTGTTTATTTTATTTAAATTCAGGAAATAATCAACCAAATTTAACTCGAGCCATGAATTAAGAATTATTTTGATAAACACTTAAATCCTTCCATTCTACACTATCGCCATCTAATTATATCATTTTTAACTAGGTAGTCGGTTTCTTCGCAATAAATATTCGAAATTTTACCGATTAATTCTTGGATATCGATATATATGATAATAATATAAATGTCCCAAAGTTTGTTCATTTACTGATTGTTTTAAAAAGTAGATAATTGTATTATTTATTCTTTTTAATCCGCTGCATATTGTGTTCAATACTGCAAATAATACTGTTTCTAATTAATACTTATTTCATTTATTTATTGTTATTTCTCCCTTCGATTATAAAACGGACAGATGGTTGAGGAACACTGAACAGATAAAATACTTATTTAAAATACAGCAGCAGAAGGGTTCAATTCCGCAGAAAACTTCTGCCGTGAGAGACATATAAATAAACAATTCATTCCAACCTGTGTTGACTTAAATAAGTCCTCTATTTTCCTCGTAAAATAAATACCTCCGCCCTAACAACAGTTCGAATTAGAAACACAAACATTATTTTAAACTTGAAGAACACTCATCGGGATATTTCCTCTCTTTACACTAGGTGGAGGTTATTGTATGCTCTCATTATTTGCCAAGTGGAAGCCAAGGGTCAGTGGGTCAATTGCGCGCTGTCCTTCAATACGCGACATTACTTATTCATCTTGCGGCTGGAAATTTAAATGCGAGCAATCTAGGCCCAACACCGATGACAATGAATAAATAAATACGAAAGTTAATTTGAATGTTTTGCTGAATATAGTTGGCTTCGTTTTTAGGAGTTGCTGAATTTTTCATGGGCTAGAAATGGATTTATTCTGAATGTACGGTTTTGATTCTGTTGTAATTAAATTCGAATAAATTTGTGAAGTGATGACGGGACGGAACTGTCCAATGGAGTTTGCAATTAAATATAGCTATTTTCGGATGACCTGCACTCTGAATATTAAACTATTATTTTAAGGAACACTATAATTATGAGTGATATACATAACATCACACTATAACCTATACATTGAGTAGCATATACAGGGTGTCCCAGATTTAAACGGCCTAACTTAAAATTAAGATTAAACACCTAAAAATAGGGGGACAAGTTCATTTGAGCAAATGTCCGTAAATGCTTTATTCCAGAGATATTCATGTTTTTCTTATTGAGTAGCACTACTTTAAAAAATCAACTTCATAACGAAATATCCACTATTATGTTATTGATGTGACAGAATAATTAAATTAAATTAATAATACATTGGTTATTACCTAATTTTAATACAAAATTTAGTTTGCTTGCACTGATGTCAAGGAAAAAATGAGAAACTATCAATGAATATATGAAATTTTTGTAAGGTGTCATAAAAGAAAAGTCTATGAAGAACCGATAAATAATTTAGACACTACGTAGAAAAATTATTCAACTTTGCGAAACCATATCTCCCGAGCAATGTCACGCAGAAACCAATGCAGTGGCAGATCATTGTAGTTCTTGTTTACGTGCTGCAGGTGAATAATTTGAACAAATATTATTTTAAAAAATAGTTTATGAAGTTATTACTTTATTATTTTAAACAATAAATTTCTTTAAATTCATTGATAGTTTCTCATTTTTTCCCAAACATCAGTGCAAGCAACTAAATTTTGTATTGAAATTAGGTAATAAACAAATTATTTTTAATTTAATATGTAACATCTTAGATATTTCATTACGATGTTGATTTTTTAAAGTAGCGCTACTCGATAAGAAAAACATGCATATCTCTGGAATGAAGCATTTACGGACATTTGCTCAAATGAACTTGTCACCTTATTTTTAGGTGTTTAATCTATGGATCAAGTTAGGCCGTTTAAATCTTGGGACACCCTGTATATATATTAGTTTCACCAACCTTTCATTCGACATCTGTTAGAGATGGTCAAACCATCTCCCACTTTCTTAACAACATTCTTCTCAATGGAAAGTTTACTAAACAATTGGTAAGGTAGAAGAGATAAGAAATAAAATACACAGGACTGCAGGCAGTATAGATGGTATTTCATTTCTCATTCTTCTCTATCCTACACCGCCGTACTTATTTTGGACACGATCAATCTCCTTTCAAATACCTCATTTCCACAACAATTACACGTCGTTCATACTTCTTCATCCACACCCAACATTTAGAACCATACATCAATGTAGGTACTAATACACCATTATATACATACAATCGAGCATCTCTAGATACATTCATCTTTGGAGTAAACGTACCCGAAGCTCCCAATACTTTGGGACCACTGAAATATATTAATATTGGAACGCTAACTTGTAGGCTATTATAAAAGCGAAAAACAAACCTGAAACAGATAGATATTATAAGGCCAAACTTCTTTGCCTAACACGAACACAGTATATTGTACAATTATTTGAAAATTTCTTTAAATTCACATACATAATAGTTAATTGGTCTCATTTCATCTAACATAGGAGTATTATTTAATTTTTTTATTATATATTTTATTTTAAAATTATTGAATGTTAATTTTTTTATAATATTTTCTTATTAACTTTCTAAGCGGACTGTACAACAAAGACAGATGGCCCAACAACTGGCTATTTCTCTTGGATCGAAGTTTCAACATTAATTGACGTTCCAGTGTTATTATATTTCAGTGCTTGCAATTTGAAATTCGGCTGCTTTAAACTAGCTTATCTGTTAGATTCGTTGACTACATTGCGATATATGGATTGAAATAAGAAAATGCCGTGATTAATTATATGTGTTTTTATTCCTAATTTATTTAATTCTCTTAAACTCGCTGCTTTCATTTTACAATAAACTACCAGAAAAGTATTAGCAGAATAAGTTAAAATGTATTGTGAAAACACTGCACAAATTATTGACATGCTTTACTTTTCTTGTTGATTGTTATTGAGTACTTTATCGGGAAATGTAATGATAATGTACCTATGTATGTGGTGGAAGTCTTTTCTATTGTTCTCTCGTCTCGTTGAGTCCGTTTCTCATATTTAATTTAATTTTCAGGATCTGTTGAGGCCGGGAAATACATCGGGCGAGACTGTAGCATCTTCATTTAGAAATGTAAGTTTTATTTTACCATTAATTTTTTGTTCGGTACAAAACTAATACAGGATTTATATACTTGATTCTGTCGTAATTGTATAAAGTAAAATGGTTAAATTATTACCGGCGAACATTTCCTGTTGAGGACCGCTGGCGATAGAGGTATCACGTGCACTTTTAACACCCTCTATGAAAAAACTTCCGCTTCGCAAGTACTTCTTCCTTGAGCGTTAATTTCCATCCTTGACTCTGTTACCGGCGCTTTCGATTCCACACGTGAACAATACGTGATCGCGATAAAACTTAAAACGGGCGGTGCGTAAAGAAAAACAGCTAATTTGTCGCTGTCTTTGTCCAACAATGGGTTGTGACTACCGCGTGCAAGAGAGACGCCACATTTTTAATGGACAAACGTTGCTATGGTGACGCCGACGGTTACCCGTTTGACAAATGACTGCTCGCGCTGTCTCCACAAATGAGAAATGGTTTATGTACCCTCCGGGCTCGCGGAGTGGTGTACGAACACTGTCCGGCCTGCGAACAGTGCTTGTCAACATTTCACACAACTTGTTGGTACGTTTTTTCACCCCTGATTCTAATCGGCCATTGCGTTATCCCCTTAGTACATAATAGATATACATCAGAAGTGTTTGGGCTTGGAAATCAACAATTATAAACAACCAAATTACATGTTTTTTTTAACTAATTCATTGCGAAACCCCACACATGTTAAAAGAACCTTAATTTCGATACTCAACATTTTCTTTCATAAGGATTGTATTGGTAGTACCAAATGGCATTTAAAGTTTCAAATAATTGAGTATATATCAATACCAATCAACATAACTCATACAGATTTATTTAAATCAATTCCATTTAACTCTGGATATATGCAAAAGCCCTATATGCTTGTTCTCATAGTACTATATAAAAAAAAAACAAGTTTTAGAAAAATGCTTTGTTTTGGATAAAATATATGGTTATTATAAATAAATTACTATAAATCTGAAACAAATATTGTATAGGTAATATCTTTAGAAAAATTACCTCCGGTTATGGGAGAGTAATTTTTCTTTTCTTGGGGTTTCTCGGACCACAGTGAGACGTTTGCGTAACTGTGAAATTATTGTGACTGTTCAAGAAAAGCAAATACCCGTAGGTTAATAAACTTTCAGAACTCATAGTAAAATTATAAAAGACTTTTGGATTAAGTTCTGAAAAAATCCAAAAGTCTTTTATAATTTTAAATACCCACAGTTTTTTAATCGATAATTTATTTATAGTTTATGCGAAATTAGATAGAATTTAAAACTAATCCGTGACGTAGTTTTGGTGAAAGAGAGATACACATACTTGGACAGAAAGATGTATATTGTACCTGACAACTGACACAAATTTGAGTTTACTGGGTTCAGTTAGGCCCACGATTTATGTACAGAAATTTTCTTAATTTAATTACACAAACAATTTGAAAATCTAACAAAATCCCCTACTATGCGTAGATAATTAAATCACTAAACATATGTGTAGGTAATTAAATAGTAGTTTTAATTAAATGAAAATTTGAATTTACTGGATTCATTTAGGCCCATCTAAGATTTATATATAGAAATCTTATTAATTGAACTACACAAATTCGATACACAATAACTTGAAGATCTACGAATATCAAAATCCCCTATATATAAGTTTCACACCGATTGAATGCCTCAATATATTATATATGTGTCCAGACATATCATTGGCTCCACCAAAACAACGTCACGTCAAGACGCAGCTTGCGTTATTTGAATCTGAAATTGAAAATACTATAAAACTAATAATAATAATGGGGTAAATAGCTCAGAGGCAACGTATCGGACTGTGGATCGCGAGATCCTCAGTTCGAATCCCACTTCCGACAGTTGCCAATTTAAATTTACCCCTGTGGTTCCCCCTCCACTAACAACTTTGGGGGCTATGACTCGACGGCTGGTAACCGCATTTCATACGCCAAAATATATCACTTACCGATATCTGCGTAAGCAGAGTACCACACCCGCAATGGGTAAAAGGCGTGATGATATATTTATATTTATTTATAAAACTATAAGAGTATTTGTAGTTTTTGTTATTTACTTATTGTATACTTGTTTCTTTAAATTCTACTATTGTCACAGTCGCTATTGTCCTTGTTTCCTAAATTCAGGCGTCTTATAAAATATAATTCACAAAAGAAAGTACAAAAATGAAAATAGTAAATGTAGCAATAAATCTCGGTATTCCCGGAATGACAGATGCGTATAATAACAATATAACAATGGAGGATGCTGTAGAAATAATTGAAATAGCTCTCGAATTTAATAGCGAACACCATTACTCTTTATTAGCGTGCAGAACTGCACTGCCAACATATTAAAACTAATAGCGCATGTAGGCTATTGCCTCCCTCTGATTATTTATCTGCTCTTCGATTATGATGTGTTCATTCGCTGTAAATCTAAAATTGAAATTCATTATTGCGAGTTTAAGCCTTGAAAATTGATATAAATGTTATTCTCATTAATTACGAATAAGAATCGAAACGAGGATCTCACCATAAATAAATTTATTGCGAGTCCATTTCAAGCAGATTGCCAGTGATCCATTTGTCAAAATATCGACCAGATCGCGACTTAATTTATTCTCTTTCGGACTTGAAAATTAAGATTAATTACCGATGTTCAAGAAAATTAATGAGAACATTGATCAAGTAACATAAAACGCTCAAAGATTACACAGAAGCTTTTCAGAGCAACAGTTAATATCGTCTGACGGTACACTTATCCTTAGTAAGGTTTACGTTATCTTTACTTCAAGGTACCTGCCATATTTCATCGCCTTCCAGATTAATGCACTTAAAAATTTATAACGCACTATCAATTTTACCCCAGCAAATTATATCTTGTACAAAGTTTCCTAAACTCTAGAACGTCACCGGTACACGATAAGAAAGAGGCTATGTTTTAAATGAAAATCTTTCCTACAAAAAAAACAAATCTTTTCCGACGACTTTTACAGAAAGTTGCCTTTGACGCTTGCATTTTTCAACGCAAAGGTGATGTTTTCTAAGATATTTTACTTTGTCGCTTCTCTCCAATAGTGACGAGCAGTAAAGATTTGCTTTTTCTTTATTATTAATTCTTCAACATGAATATCAAGTAAATGAAACCCAAACATAATAATTAATTCCCGGGTTTTTTACTTCCCGCCGCATCCTGAGGGAGAAATATAGGAATCATGCTAAAAATTAGATAGTGAGTTTTCAGTGAATGAGCACGTTTTAAGACCCCTAGAATAAGATTTTATTAATTTCACGATGATGTATGTGTGTATGTCAGTCAGTCTGTGTGGATCTTTGATGTTACGGTTTTTCAAAAACTACTTAACTGAAAATTTTGATGTTTTATATATATCAACTGTATCCCCCTTGGAAGAGCTGATTAGTTTTTGGTGAAATCCAATAACCGGAAGTGGTAGTTTACTTGAAGCCCTATCAAATTATTTTGAAATATCTGAGTTATGATTTAATGATAATTTTTGTAATGAGAATAATGTTTCAAATATTATTATCTAAACTAATTGTTTGAAACATTTTTATCTTACTGTCACCATTTACGAATTACAACACGTCAAAGAAAATTTATATTTTGACATCTGCAAACCTATGTATTTCGATAAAAACAAAACAACTGTTTAAAAATTTTAAAAATGTCATTTTTTGACTTATTGAAAAGTCAATTTTTTTAAGGGATGCGCGTTTCTTGATAGTGGTAGTTTGTGTTTCTGCTTTGTTCGATTTATCGTATTTTTGGACGAAAGTTTGCCTTCTTCTTCCATTCTTTCTTATAAACTATCTGGTCTCTCGGTCTTAATTTTAAAAAATAGTGACAGTAAATAATTTTGTTTTACTGACATTACCAACAATTTTTTCTAAAAAATACATACAGGACTGTAAAATCCTATATTCTGGACTGAAAATAGTCCGCTAAACATGCTAATGTATGAGATAAATAACTATTATTTACGACCGTTGTTAAAAGTGGCTCTTTTAACTGTTGCTTAGTAAGTTAAAAGTGTCACTTTCTGACACTAGTGTTAAAAGTAACATAGCAACGTGTTATTAAATCATTAAATATAACCTTGTTAAAATATCACTCCACATTTTTTGTTATTTACTATAATACTCTAGGAAGATCGTAGTTAAAATTTTGTTTGATATACGTGTTAAAAATGATTTATTTCACAAACTTCCCCACTTACTCATAAAATGTCACTTTTAACACATATCATAAATAACTATTTAGTGAATTTGTTGTGATAGCGTGGGAAGTGAGCCTATCCAGAGATCCATTATGAAGATGCTTGAACTTTTTCAAGTTTCTAAGCTGAATCTATTAATTTTCGTATGATATGCTAAATTTATTAACATCAAAGGAGGCGTGTAAATTTATGTAAAAAGCTTAACGCAATTTACAAGAAAATTTTGGCTTGTGGCATAAACAGATTTTAATCGATTACCAATTTGAATATTTTACGAGTGTTGGAAGAGAATTTCCATAAAAAATGGATTAGATAAAGCAGCAACTTGAAAATATTCGATATTTACAGTTCCCAGTGTACATATAACGAAAAATGAACGGACCTTATCAACTCTTTGAAAAGGAAATTATGTTCGTTGCAGTATTGTAAGATAGTTGATAGAATTTTATAGTGCCACGAAAACTGCTCTTTCTTACAAACTTTTTAAAAATGATTATAAAGGACGATAAAAGGACTGAAACAAACTAACAAAGTTTCACAAAAATATCTTCTTATTTTGACTTGATAAATGTAATGGCTTTGAATGGGTGCGTTTGTTGAAAACGTTGATGTGAAACTAACCGGTAACTTTTGTGAAAGCGACTTTGCTGTAAGACTATTATTGTTGTAAACGAAGTTAACAGAGCGTTTATCAGTAATTTGTACTGCTATTTTCTTCAGTTTACGTTTTACGATTAGATATTTTCTGTTCCATCTACCGACTTACGACTTACGCCAGCAACTTAACGGCGAAGATAACCAAAACAAACAATAAACTTGCTTTTTAAAAGATGACCTGGGAGATTCTTTCTTGCATGAACTTTTAGTTAGCTTCAAACTATAAAATCTTTTTGAACAAAACATCGAGCTGTTTTGTGCTACAAACGTCGATACTTTGTTGTATGCATTTACAAGGCCTGCCAAATAAACGAACTTTATTTTTTTGAAACTTTGTTATTAATTTTATAGATTATTAATTTATGTATTTATTTAAAGTACATTGCCCTACAGACGAAGTTTTAATAAGAGGGCAGGAAAATATACGAAAACATATTTTAATGGATTATTTTTAATAGCAATATAAAATTGCTTAGGTTTTAAGTGAAAAGAATAACTGCAATTGTAAGGAAGGCACATTCTGTAAATAGGTAATGTAGAAAACACATTGGTCCTGGGAGTTGGTAATTAAAAGATGTTGGATATGCGTGTAGTAACAGAAGAAGCATAGAGGACAAGGGAAATTAGGCATTTAGGATCATGAATCAGTTTACTGAAGTGATAAACAGAATTAATATCACGTCTTTCTAAAAGGCTTGTTAATTTAAACATATCTTGTAATTATTTATAGCTAACTAAATGATCGGAATAGTGGCCATATGTTTTAAAAATCTAGTGTGGGCACCACACTACTTTCTTATACATATAAAACCAACTAAACACATATGACTATGTAAAATATGCCATTCCGTTACCTGTTGTAGACTATACTTTCTATAACAAGATTTTGGAAATTATACAAAAAATACAAAACTTTTGAAACTCAAATAAATAAAATTATAACAAAGAGGCGTAACCATAGCAACCGAACCAAGATACTTCATATATCGCGCTAATATGCGGCTTTAATTCGTCGAATTTATTCCAAACGCAGAGTATAGAATGATATTGCAATACAATTTTTAGTTGTGGAATGCATAGTTACCAAAGCAGTGTCATATAGAAAATAGATTTTCTTTCTTTGGGGTTTACCAGACGCCAGTGTGACATTTGTGTAACTGTGAAATTAGTGAGTCTGTCCAGAATTAATCTTAAATTTCTGTCCATTGTTTTTCTATTAATATTAATAATTATTGGAAAAAGAAAAAACGGACTAGCAGTCAAATAATTTATTGAAAAATTATGCCAACGTTTCGATAACATAGTTTTTCAATAAATTATTTGGCTGCTAGTCCGTTTTTTGTTTTTCCAATTTTCTGCATCAGTCGATCATCGCATCCTTTCATTCAGAATTATATTGTTTTTCGTAATTCAATAAATTTACCTGATAAATGGTCTACGAATTTTAACATAACTACTGCGTGTCAACAAACGGTGAAGTGAAAAACAAGTCAATAATCTAAACTCTAAAGTAAAGTAGATTTCAAAGTCAAGTCAAAGCAAATTTTTGCCGTGCATGTAAACGTAGTCATCGTTAGACATTCGCGAAGTAATATACTTATTTATAAATATTATTACCATATCTCCCACAAATTTTTAAAAGCCTATCTCGCGATCCCGCCCTTAAAATCCTATTCTCCTCCCTAGTCCTTAGATCCTATCTGCAAGACGAGGCGCCCTTGCAGGGCTTCATCGTGTCCTTCGCGAAGGACCTCCCTCCCAACCCTTACGGCTTTCACCCTCCGCGATGTTAACTTTCGCCTGTTAATAAATCAAATGGCCGCGCTGCTGCTCCTGCGGTGAGTCCTGCGAAGGACCACGCAAAGGGAAAGAATAGATGGATGGACTTTGTGTATTCTTTATTCCTTTCGCCCGGGGATGTGATGTGTTATTTGTAAGTCAAATTAAGTTTTTTGTGAGGGATTATTTTTGTGACAAGTGATTTGGGATTAGCCGTGGTAAGTGGATGCAGGGTGGACGTAGAGGAAGATAAATTTATAGATATGTCAGGATATGCTTCAGAATTAAATTAATTTGTTTGTGACTCTTTCAACGTCTCTAAAATAATTAATGAAGAATTACGCGCCAATGAGATATTTACAGCTGAATTCACCAACATAGTCTTGATCCGAGAATCTACCTGATACGTGGATCAACATAAGTTCTATTTCACCAACTTGATCCATGGATCAAATACCCATGATCAACTGATTATTATACCTATTTGTTTTATTACACTGCTCAATAAAAAAATCGAGCGACTTGGCCGAACCAAGAAAATGACTGTTTTTAAAATGTGGGGCATTTCTTTCAGGGACATGTTAACCAAAATCTGGAAATTCCCTCTGGAGATACATTCCTCCTCTACGTTCTCCAAAAATCCCGAAGAGATTCGCTCCCCCCGACCCCCTGAAAAATCGCTTTATGTGATGTCATGTCTGAGCAATGAAAAATCTCAAAGTTTGAAGGCTTGCAGCTCCAAAAAATCCTCTCTTAAGGGAGTTGTTCAACTCGATTGTCACAAAGCCCTGTCAATTTCCTTTTCAGAGCTGAAAATTTCGTCCACACGCACGCTCCCGCAGCCACACACACGCACAAAAGAAAGAAATGTACATGTAAATGCACACATGCACATGCAAATGCACGCATGCACATTCACACACACATGCACACGCATTTACGCATACACGCATCGTATCCGATGATTTTTCGAAAAAAGCCCTAAAAACAGGGGTTCCTTTGAAACGCCATCACTCACTCAATTTTTCTTTATTTTGTACTTGACTTCAGGAAGAAAAGTAGTTAGTCGATAGTGTTTACACAGTGGCAAAAGTTAAAGTTAATTCAAAGTACATTTTGCCCTACGTGTAAACGTAGTCAATATGTTCGAAAATAAAAGTTGTTTCTTATTAAATTTGCGTCGGAATGAATTCTAAATAAATAAGTTTCCTGTGCGGAACTTTCCATTCTCATGAAGAAAATGTTAGAGTTAGTTAAAGTGGGTCGGTCAGTAACCGTCAACAAATTCATAAACTAATTATTCAAAATTACGGATACTTAAGTAAATTTGTAATTCCATCATGAAACTTACTTATTAAACTAACATCATTTGGCGAAACCGCGAGACTTCGAATAGAGCAGATAGCTTTGGAAACAAACGCTAGACGCATTACCCAAAATACGGAAGAACTATTTCCGGCTGACCCTTGATGACGGACGCCCCTGCAAACAGATAGCTTGTCACCGCGGTCGCCAGCCCCTTCCAGCAGACCGCACCGCCGTCCCTGCCGGGGGCTGGCCAAGGCATTTAAATATGATTTATGTACAGATTGCAAGATGATAATTGCGACCAAGCCACCGCTATAACTCAAACAAATAAAACTGTTTTCATTTTAGCCAACTTCGGACCGCTTCGCGTCTTTCCGCTTCCTGGTTTTCTCCCTACGTTCCCTGCGCTTCCTTCTTCTTCCTGTGATAGGCGCGGGAGATCCGAGAAACTCGTTCCTACTGATTTTCAGTTGTATCTGCAATTGCAGTATAGTGTACAACAAAAGCAGAAAGTTATATATTTCACGCGAGTTGTAAAGAAGTCGAGTGCTGAAATCACACGAGCGTGAAGTAGGTAATTCTGCACGAGTTGCACACTATACTTTTTCTACGATCACACTTTTGTCACGATTTAATAATAATTCTTATAATTCAGAAACAAGAAATGACATCTCAAACTCAAACTAATTGACGTTTATAATTACAGCATATTTGATTAAAAAAATTATATTGTATTTTCTTTGTAATCTCAATATTGAAAACGAAGGTTTATATAAACTATTAAAAAATTATTAATTATTTTATGATATATAAATGTAAGTAAACTTGACAGTAATGTCATGTATTATTATATTATTAGTAAGTTGGTCACACTTGCATGTGGAATAATTTGCCCACGCTATTCCACACGACTGTGCGAAATATACAATATTTCAAGCTTTGTTTAGTGTGGACAAAGTATAATTTACAGTAGTGATAATAGAAAAACAATGTTTAGATACCAATGTAACACGAGGCGCTGAGACTGAAAAGTAGGATTAACAAAACACAAACACTTTTATGATGATAATAATTGATATTAAATAAAAAGGTTAAAAGATAAAGTAAATAGAATGCCACACAAATATAAATATTACAATTGACAACAATGTACGAATATGTTGTTGACATGAAGTCAGTTGGCATTGTGTATTTTGATGTTGACGTTTTTCAACGTGTGTTTTCAACGAATTTCGATCATTTTTAAAAGCTATTTCTGAATTTACAGAGAAAAAGTATAGTATTATATTCGAGATTATGGTCATTATTCATTCGGATGATTTGCATCATAATCCCTCATATAATAACATATTATTATTTATTTATATTTCTGAAATGAATTTTTAATCTTCATATCCACTTAGAAATTAAAATTTGTATCTATAGTTTGGTATACAATAGCTGATATTTAGGAACAAAATCGTTTACATAAAATTATAGTCAAATATAGACAAAGATAAATTTCAGTTTGTGTCCACTATCAGAAAACAAGTAGAATGTCATAAAACTGAAAATAAAATAAAAAGCTCTGGTAAAACCGAAGATAAGCTTAAAATGTTTTCAGGGTCTCCCTAAAGTTGTAGAAAAACGATGCAAATCCTTGAAATGCTCCTCGTAAATTTTATGCATGCAGCAACTATCAAATCCTTTAGTTAAAGAATCGTTAAGATATTGTTGAGTAACGCGAAAACTATTTTCCTTTTGAAAACATTTTCCTGTGTCGGCAACGCGTAATTAATTACCAAAGTAATTAGATTTAATTAGCAAGTAAAACTTTAATCTTATAGGTAGTTATTAAGTTTATGACGAGGGCGAAACAAAAGGAATAACTTTGCCCGGATTTACATTTAAATTAGGCAGAACTACATGTTTCATATTTACTGAATTCGTGCATTGAATAACGGTCTACAAATGAACTACAGTACAGTTCGCGAAACAACACCTACAGCTGAATTTCCTGTTCCTCTTCTCAACAAAGTTCAAATTTACATAAAATTTAAATAAGTAAATTTTGTAAGTTGAATTTGCGAAAATTGTTTGTGCAACTATTAAAGATAATTATGGCGCTGAGCAAAGAAATCACGTTAGAATTAATTTTACAAAATATTTATAATACATCTGCTCAAACAAAATTATACTTTACAATATCGAGAAGAAAGTTATAATGATATTTTTATCTTGTAAGTTTAAAATTCATTGAAATTGTTTATAATAAAATGCGGTAAGTTTGAAAGAATTTATCAAAAGATTCAATAACTTTTTGCATAAGAGCACTTTCAATCTTTCTTCTGACATCTTTAATATCATATTGTAAGTTGGTAAACACGTAATATTTTCCATCAATCTTTTCCCTGCATTCGCAATTTTCCCAACAAAAGGGCGAGAAAAACCCTACAATATTTTATATTAAACCGACAGCACAAGATAAACTAATCTGTATTTTTTTTTAATCTATTTACCCAATTGTGGATGTGGCACTCTACCAGGAAATCAAATAACAAAATTTAATTTCAGAGATACAATAGTTTTACCAACCTTTCATTCGACATCCGCTCAAGATGTTCAACTCACTGCAACTGACTCACTCCCACTTTTTAACAACATTCTTCTCAATCTCACACTCTCCATACATCAATGTATTCCGGATACGATCACGTCTCGTATACCCACACACTCCTTTCAAATATCTCATTTCTGCGGCAGTTATACTTCGTTCATGCTTCTTCATCCATACCTAACATTCAGAACCATACATCAATTAACATACCATTATACTCATATTAAATTAAAAAGGCTCTTGGATTAAGTATTGTAGAATATTTTGTTTAAGTACAACGTTTGGAATAATTCTTCATAATTTTTCAACAGGAAAACAAATGAATAACATAAACAAGTTAATAGAAACAACAAATTTCCTGTTGAATAATTATTTAGAATAATTGTTGGAAATGTTGTAGACTTTATAATTTATTAACTCTTGTTAGTTTGTTATTATTTCAGTTGCGCTCTTCCTTTCTTAGACATCTCACAATTTTCATCTTTTTTACATGCACAGAATTCGCTTAAAATCAATGCTACCTCGTTGTAAATTCAGTTTCTATAATCCTAAACAAATATTCAATATGTAAAATCCCTATTTGTTTGTTCTCATACTCCAAAATAAAAAAGTATATTTGGCAAAACGCTGTGTTTTGAATAAAATATATTGTTCAGAAAGGTTCTAACTGTTTAATGTCTTTCTATAATCATAAACAAATATTCCATACGTAAAAATCCCTAAAAAAATAACATCCGGCAATGGGAAAGTAGTTTTTCTTTTCTTGGGGTTTCTCAGTCCCTAGTGTGACGTTTGTGTATCTTTGAAAGTAGTGTGACTGTCCACGTTTAAGAATCTTAACTGGGCCAAATGACATGATTCTACGTCCTTGTGGGATGTCGAAATCGAAATGAAAGATAAATGCGTGTTTCAGGAAAAATTCTTTAGTTAAATGTCACAAGAACATTAATAAAACAAATACGAATATCTGTGAAGCTGTAGGAATTTTTCCAGGTTGCGGGTAATAGCCATTTTTCATTAAAAATTCGTTAAAATCTGTTCCCGTGCGAGCTATAACCCCTTCCAGCATTTAGGGTAAGCGGCAAACACAATTCTCCAGTGCTATAAATCTAATTGCCTCTTTAAAGAGTTAATGGATCGGAAAAATGCGTAAATTTACACCAACGCCGCTAATTTCTATTTTCGCGTGTAAATAATACAATTAAACTTGGCAATTACACCGAGTAGTTCCATTAAAGTAACATCTCGGCTTCGTTAAAAATTCAAGATTTGAACGGGGAGATTAAACGAAACTCAAAGAAAAATTTTCAAACAATCTTCTTAATTAATTAATTAAAAGTTATGTATAGGATAATGGGGTTTACTTCTTCTTGTTGTTAAAAGATACATTTTAATGATAAGCTCTTTGTTGCAGTTCTATGATAAACGACATGTTTTTGAAACTTTAAAGTTGCCAGAGAACTTTTAGTATGTATTGATTTTAATGGAATTATTATGAATTAATGGATATTTACGATATAAGTGGGATAAGAGCATTTTTAAGATACGCATAAGATAAAGATAAACATAAGTACATTAATAATGCATTATCACACGTGTATTGTACAATATTTTATCTACTCCCGATAACTTCAATGTTCGAGGTTGGCAACACTGAGTGTCAGTTACAATTGACAACTGACAGATGTATAAACTTAACCTATATCATAATTTTTTTACAGTTTTCTTTCTAATTTTAGATTTCAAATAAAATTTAATATGTATCACGGCACTGAAGTTCCTTTTTATCACTCACATGGTTTATTTTCGTGATAAAAAGTTAAACTTCAGTGCCTTGATACATAAATAACTATTTTATAAAAAACTGTCATATAATATACTCATAATTCAACCGTTGTTTATCAATTAATGACCATTGTTACTGTTGCTAATGAAATAATATTGACAGGTCGATGAATTAATATTATTAAATCGTTATGTCAAATTCAAATCTTACGAGTACCTGTCAAAAGAGTAAAAACAAAATGACTTTTAAATAATTTTATCCACATAAAAAGCTAAAGAAACTAATTTTCGAGCGATGTAAACTTCATTCTCATGTGTAATAGCATACATTACGTGCTCATTGAATAATATACTATTAATCCATTACGACAACAATTTGCCATCAAACAATTATGTAGTGATTTTGAATGATTTAGAAAGTATATCGTCGAATATAGAAAAACAAGCATAAAAAGTTATTAATTAATTAAATAATAATTAATTTAAAATATTGTAAAGATTGTATTATTAACATTTATAATAAATAGTAAATAGTAATAGTAGATAAATTATTGAAACTATTTATATTAGGATTTGCAAAACAGTAATAATTTATAATTCATACAAAAACTGAATTTTATCAGCACTTACAATTCAATTCAAAATTCGATGTTTGTTTAACTGTTTAAACAATATTTATATCCGGCAGTGCAGTTTATCAAGTTAGCCATGCAAATTAAAACAAAAAAACATCGCAAAAACAACGGACGTAGCACAGCAGATTCATCTACGACCATTATGGCCGTTTCATTTAAATTTTTACAACATTATTATTCGTAAAGTTAAATGAATTACTTTGGAATATTTTTTCTTCTCCGCCATCTATTTTAAGATGTATAAACTGATTTTATATTTTGTTTTATGGCGGTTTTATTTCGTATAAAACCAGGCGAAGACTGTATGTTTTTATAACGTGATACATTTGAGATATTATAACGTTTTTCGCAAGTTGGTGGAACTGTGTGTATGACTGGAATAGATGATGTTCTTTGCAGGCGGAAGTTGCATTAGATATGCTTGTTTCTTGTTACTTCCTTTTCCTGATGGTTATTGTTATTTTTACTTTTATTTTAAATCGACTTTTAGCTGAGCAGCAGCGTGCGAAATTCGCAATGTACTCTCTTGGAGAAAAATCATTTCTACATTTTGGAATAATAACAGTATAATCCCAGAATAATATCATTTGGCTCGGTTAAAATTGTATAATTCACCATATTTTTTACCTCCCGCACATACATATATGTGAAGGAGGTATTATGTTTGTGTTACGAATTGATTAGATTTTGGTAACAATTCATCAACAGTAAGTGGTAGATTATTTAAAGGCCTATCAAAGTTTTTGGGCCTATCTTAGTAAATAAATGAGAGTAAATTTCATTGGAATCAAATAAATGTACATATTTCTATATTTTGTTGTCATCAGATTCAAAAACAGTGTTCGTGATACCAGCTAATACCTTTGACCTAAATGAAATGTTTATGTTAGTGATTTTTGTGTATTTGTTATTATTTCAGTTGTTACTGTTCTTTACAAAATTCCTAAATATAACAGAATTAAAGATATAAATAAATAGAGTTCAACAAAATTCCCTTTGTACAATCAGAACATTTTCTAAAAATAAACGATGAACAACTGTGTTAATAAATAAAATTTAAATTTCTTGCATTCAAAAATGTTTTTATGAAACCTAAAAATCCGACGTTGTAGAATTAATTAATTATTTGTTTAATGTGTGTTTTTGTGTATTTATATTCTTACAGACGAGAATTGTATAATTTTAATCTCCAAATGATGTTGTTTCTTTTGTGAAATTCATTGAATTTTCCACGACGGTAAATTTTCCTTGATGAAGGTAGCATAATCGAAACATCGAATATTTAGCTTTAATAAAAACATTTTTGACTGCATTCCGAAGAATTATTAATTTAACAAATAAACAATAACTGGGTAAAAGTTCTGTAAATATTTATTAAAAACACGACAACTTGTATAACTACATATTTATTTATTTATTGTTTTATATATATTTTATATTTCACCTTAAGAAGGCAGCACTTTGCTGTCGAAACGTTGTGTTTTTAATAAATATTTACAGAACTTTTAACCAGTTATTGTTTATATGTTATACTATGAGTTCTGAAAGATTTTTTCAATATTTAATTAATTTAATTTTTTAAGTTTTTCTAAATGTCTAAAATGCCTGGTATTATAAAGAAATTTAAACTCCATTTAAATGTACTTTCGTACTAAATTTGCATCATGTTATTTAAATGACAATCTAATTTTTGTCTGTAATGTTAAATAAGTCGTAAAATAATTTCAAATGATGTGCACTTGTTAAAAACAAATAAATTCACTTTAAAAGTAAATTTAAGTAACAGTCAAATTTCTTAATAATACCGGACATAAATTTGGCCAAATGATATGATTCTGGTTCGTGTAATAACAGTATAGACGACGAATTTCAACCAAAATAATTTTCAATTAAATGTGATGATCCTCTATTCGGTGAACTGGCGAACAAAACATATTTGGAAATCGAATTCCTACAAATTAATCTGCGTGTATTATGCGTGCTCGTTGCATGTCATCGCACCACAACAGAAACCAGTTAACTGGAGTGACATGATCAGCATTCATATTGCTTAATTAAGCTTGAAAATCGCCAGCTGATAGTTACCGATATTATATCCTAACTATCGGTTTATAAAACATATTAAATATATAACGAAATTTGATGCTCACGCTGATAAATGATGCCAGTATTAATGATACCACTAATCAATATTTCCGCTCAGAAAACATGAAATCGAATAGATAGATCAATACAAAATTACAAATACTATAAAGAAAATTATTAATTAAACAAGTATTCCTTGATAGTGTAGGAGTAATTTTAATATAAATAATTTTATGTTTGACTATTGTAATCAATTTTTTTTGGTATTGTTTAGTGACCATAAAGTGGCTCTTTATGGACTAGTTTAAAAAAGGAAAAACAATAATCAATACATAACTTGGTAAACAAACAACAGAAAAAGGCGCCTTCGAAAGTATCAATTTTTTTTGTCAACCTCATGTGTCAAATATAATTATCATTCAAACTAAGAAAAATAATGTACAATGCAATCGAACATAAAATATTTATGTCACACTTTGCTGCGCTCGCTCGGCTCCTAAACTGTCTCGTCCATAAAACCTTACATTATGTACTTGTTAAATAAATATCTATTATGTTTGACTGTATTATAATCACTTATACCGGGTGTCTACTTTCTTTATAGGATATGGGAAATAAAATATTAAAATGTTCATGATGCGATATTTCGTTCTCTATGAATTTTAGAAAAAAAGTGTAAATATAAAAAATATGCATCAAATGAGCTAATTTTTTTTATGTAATACATTTCTGTCATGAGATATACGTAAAATAAAATTTACAATTTTTAGCTATGTCCAGAGTGCCATGGTAAACAAAACATACAAACAGTCGTATTGTTTGAGTTTGACAGATGACATTTAACAGAGTTTTAATAATTATAGACTTGTTTAAATTATTTCTCATTAATCATGGACACATTTACCATTTAGAAATAATTTAAATAAGTCAATAACCATTAAAATTGTGCCAAACGTCATCTGTCAAACTCAAACAAGACGACTGTTTGTATGTTTTGTTTACATGGCACTCTGGAAACAGCTAAAAAAAATATTTATTTTATTTACGTCTATATCATGTGTCACACAATAAATTTAGGCTCATTTAGTGCAGATTTCATTGCTGAACATTTTTTGTATTCACAGTTTTGTTCTAAAATTATATCATGAACATTTTAACATTGTAATTCCTATGTCCTATAAAAAAAAAAATAGATACCCCGTATATTATTGATTAAAACAATAAATTAGTCAGTAACCAAACAACAAAAAAAAGTAAATCCAAATATGGAATAGTATCCTAATATGGAATACCTCCCTTTCACTTATTGTTATTTAGATTTTTATAGTATAATGTTAATTTTTGAAACGTAAGACTGTTACTAAGTTAATCGAAAAAGTACGGTTGATTATGATTACTAATAAACTTCTTTAATTTGTGCAATGTTAAATGGCGATATTCCATATTAAGATCCTATTCCATATTTGGTTATTTTCTTCTACAATTCAAAATAAATTTTTTCATATCAACGTGTTGACGTTAAAGCTAAGAAAAATAATCTGTAATGCAGTCGAACATAAAATATTGTATGTACATAAATATCTATGTCATCTCAAACATCTAATTTATTATAATACAATAATATGCCAATACATTGTAGATTAATTTATTCCAAATTATTTCGATAGTTTTGTACTGATTAAATCTCTTCATAATCAAATATCTTAGAGCTAAATCACTCTGAAATAAATGCGTTTGATCTTCTACATCGCCAATGGCTCTCGCGATCAACCAGGCGTGCCCGCACGCATTTTGGTGGCAGCGCCCGTTTTGGTAACATGTGTTTTCCTAGCCAGCACAGCATGGGTAGGACGAACCTCGTACACACGATGGCACAACGTTGCTACAATGGCTCTAATGCGTCCGGCATAATGGGATGTAATTTATGTCTTGGTGTAAACACCTGCACTTATCGAAAGGTTCAATTTAGAGACGCGTGGGGCAGAGGTTCTCAAACTCAAGGAGTTGGACTCTAAAATCTTTGTAAGGTATTATTTAATAAAGAGCTTTTTGGGTAAAAAATTCTGATGATCTTATAATCATCGTTCAATAAATTAAGTTGTTACCTACTAAGGATACAAACTTTTTTCAACAATTTAAAATTGATAAGTTAGCTAAATTTATTATGGGCGCGTTCAGCCGAACCTAGCGTCTAGCTAGCGTTTGCTGGTGCTAGATTCTAGCAGATAAAAAGTAGTATGAAAATGAACGGAATTTTACTGATGCTGTCATCTTATGTCAGTCAAGTTTGGTGGAATTAACCTCAAATTCTAATCAAAGACAAATCTAAAACAGTCTTAAAATTGGTAATTAATAGATATCAAATACATTATGATACTTAAGTTATTTATATAGATTTTTTTGCAGACATGATTAATGTTGATGATATTATAAATGAATGTTTGACAGTTGACAGTTCTAGAAGGTTCGCTAGCTCATCTAGCGCAAATTTATTTCGCTAGGTTGCTAGTCTAGCTGCTAAAATCTAGCGGTTACCTAGCGATACGTTCAGCTATGACCGCTAGGTTAGCAATCTAGCTGCTAGGTTCGGCGCCCAGTCTAACGTATTTGTTAAATTTTATAAATACAGCGAATAAATGAAAACAACAATTTTTTTTGATAAAATAATCAGAATTGATAAAATTTTAATTTAACAAATTGTCATATTTGTTTAAATATTTGTCAATATTAATTAAAAATACTTAACAACCGCAAATTAACAAATCGCTAATAATTTTTTTGCTGAGTGTATTCGTTTTATTACATCTTTATTTGTCCTCATATTGTTATTATTATTATTAAATCTTCTTCATTTTTTTGTCGCTGTCATAGTCTTATTATCGTGTGATAAATTCCCTTTTTCGTATCTTTAGTCATTTAAATTGTGCTCCAAAAATACATACAAAGTCAATTATGCCTGTAGAATATAATTACCTCTCCTACATATATGTAAAGTATTCTGTACTTTGTGGAAGTTTTTTAACAAAGAGATTATGTGCTGATAACATCAGATTATTATTTTTTTATTCTCTGTATTCTTACAGCGGTTATCCTTCGCTCGTTGAGTTTTATTCCACTCCGAAATTTATCTACCTTTATTTAAAATGTATAAAAATGTTTCAAATCTATTTATTTATTTATTCCTCAAAGTAAATAAGAAGAAAAATGAAAATGTACCGTAAATATTGACATAATTTATGAAAGTTTTGGATTTCATGATTTATAATGAAAAATGTTTGGTTTTAATTTCAGGAGGAGCGATTCCCTCCGGCACCGGATGTGACGCGGCGGCTCGGCACCCCAACGCTAACTGGGAAACCGGAAGTGACGTTCTACCGCAGCAACTCCACTCCGGGTACCAGCCAGAGCTCCAGCACTGGTTCCGGATCGTCACGTAAGTTCAAATTTTTTTTCTATACATAATAGTAGAAACAAACTGGTGATGAATTTAATTAATTTCTGTGGATAATGGAAAGAACTCTATGAAACTATTAATATATTTAGACTAGGGAAATGCAAATAGGGCTAAAGTACACTAAATGGGGTAAAAATAATATTCTTGGGGAAAATTGAGACTCTAAAATTATATAAAATGCACCCTCCAAATATAAAACATTTCTTCAAAACCTGCAGTGAAAATATTTTCAAAGATATCCGTATGCTTCATAATGACAATATTAATTTATTTTTTGTTCAACTATATTATAATCAATTGTTTATTATATTATTTAGCGTCCATAAAGTGGCACTTTGTGGATTAGTCTCATACAGTAAAAACAGTAAACAACTTGGTAATTAAACAACAGAAAAATGTTCACTTCAAAATTCATTTTCATATCAACGTCATATGTCAAATACACTGAAATATAGTTATTGTGGAACGCGTATACTTATAGGCTTTTATGAAAGAGAAAAACGAGCCTGAGACAGATATACATCATGGGTTATCCGTCTCCGTCTTGTGTACATACATATAGTGTACATACATATAGAGCGGTTGTTATGTATTTTTTGAGTGCTTGCTATGCTTTTTCTCAGCGGTTACTATGTGAAAACATGTTGCACAGTCTTATCCAAAAGTGATAAATAATTATTATCCAACACCTCTCAATAAATGCTCTATAACTATGGCGATTTTGAACAAGAAAAGTAACAGATTACACTAGTGGGATATAATTTTGAGGAATGTCACTAGTGAGTATTTTTTTAATTTATAACAATAATAATAACACACAGCACTTTGGTAACTACTTCGATTGACATTATAATTTAAAAATTTAAAGCATATGTCACTGTCAAATAATATTTCTTTAATAAATTTTTCATTTATTAAGCGGTGTTGGATAAAACGTTATACTTCACAAGTGGGCAAAGTGGAATTACCCACTCGATAAAATTTCTCTCGTGGGTAATTCCTTACTTTGCCCACTTGTAAAGTAAATAACTATTATCGCAATTGTTTTCTTCTCTTTATATTTACACTTTTTATTCTCCGTATAAATATATTCAATAAACATTATGAAATTAAATAATATATTTCTCCTTTTCAAATAAAAGGGGTTAAAGGTAAAATAGTTCGCTGATCTTCGATCTAGACAAACAAAAATATGATTAAAATAATATTTCTGATAATGATTTTTAAAAAAATGTGTAGCATTCCGTAGTATATTACACGTTACATGAAATAATTAAACAGAATATTTGGTGTTGCAAAATACGCAGTTATTATTTTTTAATTACACGTCCCGGCTATAATTAATTACACTGAACTGACAAGGCGTTAAGTGCGCCACTGTTTGAGTACCCCTGGCTGACTGTTCACATATGGCCGTGTGTCAAATGTCCACTTGATCATGAATTGAATAGCAGAACGCACCCTAACACCGGGTGCCCTTCCACTGACGCACGCCCCTGGCCAGCAATTACCCCGGACCTCGCTGGTGCCTCCTGCAATTTAATCTTGTCATGGTGGCAGCCGTGCCAACGGACGTTTGTTGTCGTTAGGAGAGCTTTACACGATAGAATAGACGAAGATCCTTGATTTTGTTTATCTATTTCGCTATTTCGAACAATTGAGAAAAGTGGTTGCTATTGTTTCCAGATGGGGTTCCGCACAAATTGAAAATTTTACGAGAATATTTTTAACAAATCTAAAAATGGTCGAAGCCTTGAAAATTTTCGAAGATCTGTTTATTGCATTTCTTTATAAATTAGAGAGTGTAGAATACAATGCTTCAGAGCGCATTTTAATATCTGTTTTATTTGTCGAGTTACAGCAATTTCAGTGATTTTTCAGGAGACAACTTTGTGAGTCTCTAACTCAAAAACTAAATGAGATATCGCAATTCCGTGTTCAGTTTTGTACTTCTGGTGCGTTTTATAACTAATATGGAAATTTTGAAAATTTTGAATTTTTTACAAAATTTTCAATTATCAAAATTTTGAAAAATAATTGAGATATGAACTTGCCAAGCTCACCAATCGATTCAGCTCGTTGAATTACATAAGTGTGCAAAATTTCAGAGAAATCGGACGACGGGTTGAAAAGTTAGAGCAAAAAGTCTGGAAATGGCCTTTTTCAGGCCAAACGTCAAGGGGTTATACTTGACTTTTTGGGCAAAAAACGCCATTTTCAGGCTTTTTGCTCTAACTTTTCAACCCGTCGTCCGATTTCTCTGAAATTTTGCACACTTATGTAATTCGATGAGATAAATCGAACGGTGAGCTTTCCAAGTCTGTATCTCAATTATTTTTTTTTGATACTGCCTATTGAAATTTTGAAAAAAATTTCAAAAATTTTCGAAATTTTAAAAATTTCTATATTTGTTGTATAAAGTACCAGAAGTACAAAACTGCAGAGTAAAGTTCAATATCTTGCTTCGTTTTTAAGTTACAGGCTCCAAAAGTTGACCTTTAAAAAATCACAAAAATCGCCATATCTCGACAAATAAAACAGATATGACGATGCGCTCTGAAGCATTGTATTCTACGCACTCTAATTTATAAAGAAATATAATAAACAAAAATTCTAATATTTGAGGGATTTAAGTGAAATTTCAATCCACCTCGTTTTCGGGGGCAAAGTGAAATTACCCACTTGATAAAATTATCACACTCAGCCATCAACTTCATGTGCTGAAATTTTTCTCATGGGTAATTCCTTACGTTGCCCACTTGTAAAGTAAATAACTATTAAATTAAAAATATGTATTAATTGAAATTTTCAATTTTTATTCAGTGACGTCTGCTATTATTGGTTAAAATTAACATGTAAGTTACAGAATAGACCCTCATATCTTATTATTTCTGTGTTCTGAAAGTTTATTCCACTTAAAAAAATGTTTATATAACACTGTTTTGGAAACTAGGCATTCCACAACTAAAAATTGTTATGGAATCACTAACATTCTATACTCTGCGTATGGAATATTTTCGACGAATCAGAGCCGCGTATTAGCGCGATATATGAAGTATCTTGATTCAGTTACAATGGTTACGTCTGTTTGTTTTAATTTGATTTATTTGAGTTTGACGTTTTCCACAGTTTTACATTTGTATTTTTTGTATAATTTCCAAAATTTTGTTATAGAAAGTATATCTACAACATGTAACGGAATGGCATATCCCACACTCGCAAACAGTAGCAAACTTTTTTGTGCCATTCCATTACTTGTAGAATATACTATTCTCTACAGCAAATTTCCGCGGTAAATAATAAATTAAAAGCACATATTAGTCAACTCCATTGACAAATCTGCTCCTATAGTTGAATTCAGATCCATCACAAAATTCTCAAACAAACAAAAAATCAAACAGAGAGCTGCGTAGGGAGATAAAGGCCATACATCACTTCATTAATATATGTCCCTGTATAAACAACGTTAGCAGAGAGCACAGCAAGCCCGAGGGCCCGCCAAGCGTATCGCGGAAAAAACACGAGTTTTCTTTGATGAAACCAGGTTTTTCCGCCGGCAACGACGTTGAACTCAAGCGGCTCGAACAGCCCGGTCAAACACCATCAATATTCATCTCAACAAGTGTCGCCGTTAAGGAAACGCAAACCAGGGGTAGGAAAACTCACCCCAACTCAAATCAAAGACCGCATTTCGCATTTAATATCGGATGAGGTCACTTAGAAAATTTGCGTTGCCCAAAGTCTCCTCTGTAATCATATGTTTTTGAATTGTTGATATATCGTTTAGTTTTTGTGATATTATTATTTGAAATTGTTGTTTGAGTATGAGCACCGATGCATCATAAAATTTTGAGTGAAATTGGGGAAAATTTGCGAAGAAACATATAAATTTAAATTATTTCATTTATACACTGCAAACAACTAACAAGACGTAAAAATATTGTGTTGTTTTGATGAAAATATCTAAGGATAGCGTATCTATGGTTTGATTATTTATTTTCACAAGTCTCAAAATTATTTGAAAAGCTAAATCGTACGGGAATACTGTTCCAGTGTCCGGAAAAGATATTCCCGTACTGTTATTTATCATAATCTAGCAACGACACTAACATTCCGGATTAATGTACTTTGCGGTTTGAAAACACACCGGAAAAAAGTCAGTTTTCGTTCGATCGAAAATAAACTACATTAAAAGTATTTCTGACAGCGTGTTTAATGTTTAGCACTTTTGAAAATAATCGAAATCGGTTGAAATTCGTTGAAAACACACGGTGAAAAAATATCAAATATAAAAATACAACAATGACAACTGACTACAAGTCAACTGTCAGACGGCCGTTGCTTGATGATCTACAATTACATCACGTCTTTAAAATAACCGAGAATTATGGATTTCTTGCTCTGTGATTGGTCGAAATGAGTGAATTATGAATCATAATTCACTGTCGTTTATTATAGCTACTATAATGCATCGAAAAAAATTGAAATATTGGGGATATATTTATACAGGAGTAGAAAAAATATTTAGACAGTAAATTTGTAAAATCAGTAGTCAAGAAAAATAATAATAACAAAAATTGAAAGGCGGAAATCACGTGGGACGTCGAAAGTTGTATTTGTTGTTGTCAATTCGTCAGTGTGTCAAAAATCAGATAACTGTCGACTCTCAGCCTCTTTATTCGCCAAACTTGCTTCCTTGCGACTTTGTCTTGTTTCCGAAATTAAAATCAGTGCTGAAAGAACTCCGTTTCCAGACTTTTGATGACATAAAAGCAAGCTATTCCAAATGAAGTTATCCAGGACAAAATGTAAATGCGTGTTAATAGGGGAGGGATGTTCTTTGAAAAGACCAAGGAGCAATAATTTATAAAGTTTATAATAAATTTATGTTATTTATTTTGTAAAAAACTGCTAACAAAAAATACAAAAGGAATAAAGTCAAGTTTGGAGCGTTAGAAAGTTTATTAGAAAAACAGTGAGATTGTCAATAACCCTCTCAATATTATTAGTTCGATATATCGAAATCTGAAACTTTCCAATATCTCAAGTTGAAAGTTTTCGCGTTGACAAACTCACAACGATCCAAAGACAACAAAAGTAGCGCAGATCACAAACTGCAGCTCCGTATAAATAATTATGATTAACTCTGTGTCCTGGCCGTTCGCCAGGGGTTCTGACTTCTTCTTCTTGTGCCCCTGCTGGTCCCTGAAACCCCCAGGGATCGCAGAATCGGCTACATCGCCACTTGTTCTGCTAGTGGGTCAGATAAAGCTTGAACATGACACGAAATCGTAAACTTTGTGCTTTATGCAAATGATCCATGGTGTTGACGGTTATCTTTGGAAATTTGCATCCAATCAGGATATACCCAATTTATTTGTAAGTACTCAACATGAGTTTTGCAAAATTCTACAGTTGTAGAAATAAGTTAATTAATGGTTATTAATTTTATATGCATTGTGGCTTCAAAGAATAACAAAAGTTAACTGCTTTTGTGTACTTCAACAAAAATGGGGGATACAAACGTACAATTGAATTTAAAATTGCAATTTATAATTTAGAAAGAAAAAACAGCTTCTGGACTTAGCACAAATTTTTTTATCGAAATATCAATTATAAGACAATTGAACACAAATATCAATGAACCAATTATGAGGTAACAGAAAATATATCCAAACCATCAAGAAATATACAGAATATACAGAGTGGAGTGTTATAATGTTCATTTATTAGATTCCCTAATGATTTTACATCAATATAGTAAATTAGTTTATTGTGGAGGAAATATATATATACATTTTTAACACTAATATTTATAATTATACTGTACCTAGAACCGGAAACAGATGGAAATGTTTAGTGGTTAAAATTAACAGTGTCTTTAAATAAGAAAATTACCAATTAACATTTCTGTCAATTTTCCAGTTCTTAGATATAGTCAAATTATAAATATTAGTGTAAAATATGCATGAATTCTTACTTGACAATAATCTATTTAACTATTATTTGTAATCGGCACTCAAACGCTCAAAAATTGTCATTGAAAGATCAGAAATCGTCACTAAAGTAACCCATTAAACGACGATTTTGAGCATTGCACTGTTGGCAAGCTTAAAATAATTATTGTCCATATCGGATAATTTTGACAAATATATTACGTATTGTAGTAAATTTATACGTAAAATGCAACAATATGTTCAAGAAGAATTAAATAATTAATTCCGATGCTGAAATTTAGGACAAAACACGAGTGTTATTTACGATAACTTCTATTTTCTAGGTTGGCAACACTGAGTGTCAGTTCCAATTGACAACTGACAGATGTATAAACTTAACCTATATAATACTTTTTTACAGTTTATAATTTTAGACTCAAATAAAATTTAATATATACCGCGGTATTGAAGTTTCTTTTTATCACTCACATGGTTTATATTCGTAATAAAAAGTTAAACTTCAGTGCCTAGATACATAAATAACTATTATGTAAAATAATTGGGAAAGATAATAATTGAATATTTCAAAAAAGCATTGAAAACGCTATGGTGCGTGTTTCAATTCACCACCCAGTATAATACAGCATAAAATTTAACCTTGCATGTGCTAAAATAGAATGAGATTGTAATCTGAATTTGGCGAACACCCAAAATAAGTTAGTTCGTTTATTTTCACCTGTAGCTCATCCTTATCTAGCAGCTCCACTAAGTACATCTACTTTGCGTTTTTGCTAGGATTTCTGTCCAAATATTTTCATTTGAAGCTTGTCCAAAATCTTCTAAACGCAACCTAAAAAAAATAAAACCTGCAGAGATAACGATCAACGGCTAAACGGGCTTTAATATCCAACAGCTCTCGTCCGCAGCAAGCCCTGTGCGAAAAACCCTCCTGCTGTCCTTCTAAAAACGGTTCCTGCTCCTGAGCTTTTTGTCTCCCGCTCAAAGCTCGTTTGGCTTTTTAAGCATGTATTTGTTTGAGCAAAGTGCCACAGTTTGTCCAGTCCCCACCAAGCGGAGTTAATGGCACGTTAAATTATGAAAAGAGATTTTAGTAAGGGTAGTTTGTTAATCTTTCTCCGAGATGTTTCTATTTTTTCCCAAGTGAATTGCCAGAGGAAGTTTACTTGATTAATAAGGAAAAGTTTGAACAATTACTGGGTGAATTAACTGAGACAAGACCAAGAGGAATTTATAATTCGTAAACCGTAATAACTTCGTTTTGAGGGCTATCACTAAGTCGAAAAGTTTCGCCAATTTAATAGTTTCACTTTAGTACGTGCTGCCCACAGAATCAACCCTTGTTATTTGCTATAAATTACAAGCTGTTGGTGAGAACACGCGCTCATTTTAACTTGTAATTAAATGCACAACTGTAAACGATTGGATTTAATTTTACTTATAATTAGATTACATTTACCTCCCACCGCAAGAGAGGTATTATGACAAGACAATATTTTCTGTAGTGAATTTTCAACAGAGGAGCAAATTTCGGTGTCCCTTAAATGCGATTTCACTGTTTTGACGATGACTTTAACAATAACGCCTTTACTTTAATGCCTTTAATTATCAGAGTTAAATAACTATAAAATTAACTGTCATAATATATTTTATTCTGAAAAACAACAACTAAACATATTCAGTAATGGCACTCTACTAAAATACATTTCAAACATAAATACATTGTAAACTAACAATGCCGTTTATTTTCGTTTACGATAACTCAAAATTGAACGAAACTATCCCTGTCAAATTTCAAATTTGGGTGTAAGATGTTCGTATTACGAGCCCAGAGTATCGTTTTTACTTCCCGCACATACATATATGTAAGAGAGTTATAATGCTTATATTACGAATTATGAATTGATTAGTTTTTGGAAATAAATAATTCAACAGTAAGTGGTAGATTATTTGAAGGCCTATCAAGGTTTTTGAGCATATCTTAGTAAATAAATGAGAACCTATAATTTTTATTTGAAATATTTTTCTATATTTTATCAGATTCAAAAACAGTATTCGTTGTACCTGTATCTCTTTGGATCATATGAAAAATTTATGAAAGTGCTGTGTCAGGATAGGAATGTTAGGAGGGGATTCATTGTTGGTTGACTGTGTTTCTGGGTTCGTGCTACCCCACTAAATGGGACATAGCGTGATGTTATGTATGTGTGTTTTTTTTTTAATATTCTGTAAAATACCAGAATTTAAGATACAAATAAATTGAGTAGTTACAATAATTTTCCCTTTGAAATATCACAACAATAAAATTTTAAAGTTATTCTAAAGGTCTTAATTGGGCCAAATGATATAATTCTGGGCTCGTACGATTAGGTTTTGGGAGCATTCATCAACCAGAAGTGGTAGTTTATTTGGAAGCCTCAATAAATTATAGTTAGAGTAAATTTTATTGTATTCAAAAAGATGTAGATTAATATAAGCTACAATTTTTATTTGATTTTTTTTCAAAATATTGTAGAGTTTAGTAATTAAATTTTCAGAAAGTTATGTGGTGACCATTTTAAAATTTCATATTTAGAACTTACAAGCTGAATAGAGTTTGGTAGTTTATTTGAAGTCCTACAAAATATTTAGAGCACTCCCATTAAATAATAGTGTATTCAAAGAGCTATTAGCTATAATTTTCATCTAAATTCTTTTCTGCTTCCTACCATTTGTTGTTTAAATATTCACACAGTTGACGAAGTATAAAAGAATTATACTAATGATCTATCGTTTAAATGCAAATAGTTTTCGTTCTACAAATTACTTTCCAAATCCGACGTAAGTGAAGTTTATTTTAAAACAACTATGATTCCAAACTAGCTAAAATCTCAGTCTATTTATTGTTATAAACTTTCCGCCTCGCCAAATCTGTTTCCATTACGATTTCCTCTTCTCAACTATTTTCCCGACCCACTTTTCAAACTACAGCTCCGATCTAATCCCCCCAAACTATTTCATTAGACATCTCATATACTTCAACTGCAAGTTATTTAACCCCGACGTTTTCTCAACACCAACTCTCATATCTTTCGATAAAACTTCAGTAGCCAACCTTAGGGTGTTTAGTTTATATAAATACAAAGAACGACCCGTAAATACACACGTGAAATTGAAAACGTATTGAACAACTTTGAGAATCAGTTTGTGTTTGCTTTTGCGTCTCCTGAGGAATTCTTTTCCGAAGATATTTATATTTTCAAGTAGGTAAAACATTAATATTTATTAAGATGATTGGCAATTCTTAAACTGGAAATATTTTTGTAACTTTTAAATGGCTTATTAAGCGTAAGAATCTTTACAAGTATAATTGGATGTTAACAAAATTTTCCGAGAACTCCAAACGAAAAGGAAATTGAAATTAAGTGATTCCTTTATATAGAAAGTATAATTGAAAAGTTATATTTCATTTACATTCAATGTATAATTTTATTTTTATTGTAAATGTGTAATCAATAACATTTTAATAAGCAAATTTATATTATAATTCAAACAATTGGGATATATTTAAGGTAATCCTTAATATTGGTATTATATAAATAACAATTAACGCATTATACAAATAACATATTGTTTACAATATTATTACAGATTTTATCATTAATTTTGATATTAAGCTCAAACATTTTTCTGGAATATAATATTCAACAACAATTACATTTTTGTTCATTCCCTCTATTCTAAATAATAGACCATATCCAATCCTATGGATGGCTCATTTTGTACCCTATCTTTTTTGAGAAAAAAAAATTATTAAGAATTTATAAAATATCTTAAATAAATAAGGCATAATTCTTTTAAATATCTTTTTGGTTTGACCGTCTGTTTGAAAGGCTGTAAGTATGGAAGATTGAAAGGCGGGTGTCTGCAGGGTGTGAGGTATTGGGTGCTCTAGGTACATTTGCTCGAAACGTGAATATATCTAGAGATGCTCGATTCATTGTTTATAATGGTGTCTTAGTGACTACATTGATATATGGTTCGGAATGTTGGGTGTGGATGAAAAAGCATGAACGACGTATAACTGCTGTAAAAATGAGATATTTGAGAGGAGTGTATGGGTATATGAGACGTGATCGTATCCGGAATACATTGGTGCATGGTGAGTGTGGAATTGAGGAGAATGTTGTTAAGAAAGTGAGAGTGAGTCAATTGAAGTAAATGGGCGAATGTCGAATGAAAGGTTGGTGAAATTAATGTATGTGGGTGAGATTGAAGGTGAACGATCGTGTGAGCGTCCAAGGAATAAATAGTTAGATAAGATTGATGATGGAACAAATGATTCCGAGTGTGAAGAATAGACGAGCATGTATGAATGTGGACGAGGCGAAAGTGGTGTGTAAGGATATGTATGTTTAGAGGAAATTGATTGTTGGTTGACTGGGTTTCTGGGTTCGTGCTATCCCACTGAGTGGGATATAGTATGACGTTATATATTGGTATGGGGTAAATAGCTCCGTGGTAACGAATCGGAATGTGGATCGTGAGATCCTCAGTTCGAATCCCACTACCGACAGTTGCCAATTTAAATTTACCCCTGTAGTTCCCCCTCCACTAACAACTTTGGGGGCTTATGACTTGACGGCTGGTAACCGCATTTCATAAGCAAAAATATATCACTTACCGAGATCTGCGTAAGCAGAGTGCCACACTCATAATGGATAAAAGGCGTGATGATATATTTATTTTATTTTATATATTGGTAATTTTCCTGAGTACATCTTACAAACTAATCCCTCTGCAAATTCGAAACACCACCAAAGAAAATAAATACCATTCAACTTTTTCAATTTGAAATTTACATTTTCAGTGTTCAAATTCTCAAAGGTCCACGTGTGAGTATAATATGTACGTCTACATACTAGCAAGCGTACGTGCGAAGTTCGTTGTAACTATATAAAGACCCTCAACATGCCAATTTCATCGTAAAGTACCACCGAGAACAAAAATTCAAACAAATAATAAGACGTCTGTAAGTTTACGCTTTAGATGTTTCGGTTCTTTAGAATATTCGAATTCGTTGGAACTCTGCATACGTGGTTTACATATTGATGATATTTCTGTAATTGCATTTTGTATTGAAATTTTGTTGAGATACCGATTTCAAACACATTTAAATTGTACAAAATGCTTGAAAAGGAACTTCATTAAAATATATCGCGAACTGTCATAACGAGGCATGCACATTCAGTATGTATAGTGCTTTTTTACAATAATATTGTAAAACAAACAAAACAAAACCCTTTTCGCAGTTTTACAATTTATATATATCGTAGTTCATATATACAGAGTCAAAATAGTGAAATAGTTTTTAGTACAGAAAGAATTTCTGCATTTTATCACACTAATATGTATGATTTAAATGTTTTTTATATTCCTGTACAAACATAAATAAATAAATAATATCATCAAGCCTTTTACCCATTATGGGTGTGGCACTCAGCTTACGTAGACCTCGGTAAATGATATATCAAATATATCTCCATTATTTCAATTTTTTCGATGAATTAAAGTACCCATAATTCACAACAGTCCATTAAGTTTCATAATTCACTCTTCTCGACCAATCACAGAGCCACAAATCTATAATTCATGGTTATTTTAAAGACGTGATGTGGATCACCAAGCAACGGCCGTCTGACAGTTAACATGTAGTCACTTATCATTCTGTATTTTTATGTTGACGTTTTTCAACGTGGCTTCCAAATTACAGTATTATATTCGGGATTATGGTCATTATACCTCATATAATAATGTACTCTTTTACAATAATTATGTTGTAAAACAAACAAAACAAAACTCTCTTCACAGTTTTACAATTTATAATATTTTGTTTGTCTATAAAATTGTTGTGTTTTGTTACATTTCATATGAAGGACTCCTAAAGGAAAATTTTCCGTGTAAATATGAAACTCTTGTTCAAAGTTTTGCAAATTTCTTAACTCGTGTTTACTTTAACAGTTTAAAGTATTTAAGACTGTTTAACACAGTTGAAATTTAATTAAAAACAATTTTATTTAATTTAAAACAGTATTCTTGAAATGATAATCTGTGTGCTGTCTTTTAAAAAATTTAGGGATCATTCAAAACCTTTCAAAAATGAAATATATATTTTTTTCTGTGAAAGTCGCTAATAACTTAACTCTTACAAAAGTATTAGTGGATTTTGAATGTGCTCTCGAGACTATTTACGCGAAAAAAATAACGGAATAATAGTTAACAATTTGATTGTTACAAATGCGCATTATTAAAAAAGATTTATTATTGAAACAAGTCACTGTCATGCACTAAGCAACAATGTCAGAAATCTTAGAGCAAGCAAATGTTTTCCCATCCCCGAGACAATTGAAACGCAATGCGAGTGTCAAGACACCGATGGTTGCAGTGTATGCAAATTAACACAAATTATACTCCCTAGAATGTGTTGCTAACGTTACATAAACATGATATTACAGCGCTATTGTAGTACGTGCAGATTGAATAGCGTAGTAATGAACCTTGTTATTCAAAAATCATTTCCTTTAGTGTTGCTGAAATTAACTCTATCTAGCTCATATATTGTGAAATTTAACTCGTTGAGCTTTTAGGTAGGATGCAGACTAAGTTTAATAAATGAAATATACAGGATGATACATACCGTACGGAATAGATTGAAAGTGTATAAAAGGAAGCCCAAAATAATGTCTTTAATAAACTTTTGACAAAAATTCAATAACAAAAAGAGTAAATTAAAATTGAACCAATTAATAAACAGTCGTTATAAACTACAGCAGTTAATTATGTTTTAAATAGAAATTGGGAATACTTTACAGTTAGTTGAACAATGTTTAGTTAAAAAAATTATAGTAATGTATTTTAAATAGTTACGTTAATTTTAGCGGTATTCAATTAGTGGGCGTTAATTTAAAAGAACTTTAATTAGCTGTAACTTTTTGGTTTATGAATTATTGTCAAATAATAATCACCTTGTATAATAAAATTTCTAAATGAAATTTTGTATTAACGATAATAAATATCCTCTTTAATGATTCAAATTAAAATGTTGTGCATGCCCGCTATTAAATGTGGCTAATATTCGAAAAATTATAAATCTGGTAATGAATATTTTTTCAGGAAATATTATGACAGCGAATAAACAACTCAATTTGTTTTTAATTTAAATTGAAATAATCAAATTGCTATTCCGTAGAATCGACAAATTAAAATTTGTGGTGCTAAATACAATTTCATCTTTTAATAAACCAGATTTAATTACAAAATAAAAACCAATAATAATTTTAATGTGTTTCTGAATGTGGAAAAGTTGCAAATCTTGTAGCAGTGTTTAAACATAAATTTTTATTAAAATTCTGAGCCCAAATATCCACAAGTTACATTAAAACGGCGGGTATATTCAAATTAGCTATATACACCTCTAAAAGCCGGTATTACACGAGACAATAACGCTCACCAGACAGCCCTAATAAACTTTATTTCTTTGTCCCAATTGAAATTTATGTATTTATTAAACCTGGCCGGCTGCAATCTTGCCACCCCTAAAAAAATTAATATTTTTTTTCTTCGACCTGCTGTCGTATCCTTCATTGTTCGGCGTAATTCACGCCAAAATGAAACATTTTACGGCCAGCGTTTTTCTTATATTTGGATCCGGAATTTAATGGCGGCCCACGTTTTTCCTGCCTACGGATCTGGATTAATTATTCACCAGGGCCGGCCTCGACTCCTGACCCTTACAAGTAAATTAGAAAACGGAGAAATGCATTAAACATTCTTCACATTTTCTTTTCCTTCGCGAACTCTTTCTTCGGCGTAACTTTCTTAGAATCATCATAGTTTCAATGATGGCTTCGCAACTTTACATTGTAGTTAGAATTTATTTTTCTAATCCCCACTATTTAAATTTTTTTACGACAGTGAATTATGATATGAATAATTCACCCTTCTCGACCAATTATTAAGCAACGGCCGTCTGACAGTTGACATTTAGTCAGTTGTAATTGTGTATTTTTATTTTGACGTTTTTCAACGTGTGTTTTCAACGAAGAAAAAGTGTAGTATTATATTCGGGATTATGGTCATTATTTCTCATATAATAATGTACTGTTATATATGCCTTTTGACGTAGAATCTACAAAAAAATTATTTATTATTTCTATGGTATTTACATTATATAAAAACATAACAAAAAATTATATTAACCTTTTCTTGTTTCTAAAATTTTTCCCGTTCAATCTTTTCCTGTTCTTTCATCATTTAATAAGTAAATTTCATCTCTTCTTTCTATTTTCACCTCCCTACAGTACAGTCTTAAATATTCTAAAGATTCTCTTCTTTACCACATAATCTACATTTCTTTTCTTTTGCTAAATCGTGCTATTGTTGTAACATTTATAATTTTTAATAATTATCTTTTTAGTATCTGTATATTCTTTTATCCTGGATTATATTTTGTTTCTTGAATTTTGTTGAATGACTCTGTCTCTATTTTTCAATGTTTCTATTACCAGTTCTTCATTTTGTCTTTTTTTCTCACACTGAAAATACATTTCTGTAACACTGTTTTGAAATCTACGCATTCCACAACTAAAATTTTTTGGGACAACTATCATTCCATACGCCGCGTTTGGAATAAATTCGACGAATCAGAGCCGCATATTAAAGCGATATATGAATTATCTTGGTTCGGTTACTATGGTTACATCTCTTTGTTTTAATTTTATTTATTTGAGTTTGACGTTTTCAAAAGTTATTCGTTAAAAAGCAATATCTTTTGTATAATTTTCCAAATCTTGTTATAGAAAGTATATTCTACAACAGGTATCGGAATGGCATATCCCCTTCGGCTTGGATTACAAACTTTTTGCTCGTACGGAATATGTGCCAATCCAGTACTTGTTGTAGAATATACTATTCTTTCATAATATACTTTCCTAGTTATTCCCCATTTGGTGAGTTCGAATTTATCTCCATTTGAACTTTACATTGTAACAATATATGTAAAATTTTAAATAAAGATAAAAAAGGATGTTTCTATTTTAAATGTATAAATAAACATTCGCGCACTGAAAGGCATATCTGTGTTCCCTCATAATTTCGCTGGCACATTTTCTCCATTTTCTCGGCTGTAAGACGCTATCTGAGCTGTCATGGACGTAGCACGGGGTGGGCGGAAGGAGCCCTGACCCCCGGAGCAGCTTCCGTCGCTTGCTAGATATGAAGTAACTATTAAATTTCGCTGCATGTCACTTCTTGCTCTTCCGCAGTTCTTCCTTGCTTGCCTTGCTCTCTGTCGAGGACTGGAGGAATTCCTTGCTAATTATAAAAAATGGTGAAAGCGTGAAAAAGCCTTCCCAATGGCGTAGATATGCGGGCTCATTTATTTAGTTCTATTATTTTAGAATCCTGACAAGAATATTTGTAAAATATGGCACAAATTCGTTCGGTTACTAAACCCTTTCAAATCAAATTTCTCAAACAAATTATTGTTTATTGCCGTAGGTTTCCAATAAATATTACTATATGTTTAAGATTATTATATTAATTACTGAATTTTTAAATTCTTTTAATTTTTAGACTGTACAAAATATAATTGAAGGACGTACCAAAGCGTTTGCAATACTGTTTTTGAAATGTTCAATTTTCAGCTTCCCTAATTATTTTATGTCAAAAAAAGCAAATAGTTTATGGTAGAAGAATAATTTCTGCATTTTTTACACTAATATTTATAATTTTACTCTACCTAGAACTGGAAAATGACGGAAAAGTTCATTGGTAATTTTTTTTTAATCATCAGTGCCATGAAATAACAAATATACGCGTATGTTAAAAACGGTACATAATTTCTTTGGTTTCTAATACCTTTTAAATCAAATCTGTTATAATTTTTTGTACGACCACTTAGAAATCTGCTCATTGTATGTTTGTTGTTGATAGGGAAATGAGGTACATTGCAAGCATCATGAGAAATGAATTTGTTTTGTATTTAAATTCAGGTCATTTTATTTCAGTACAGGTGCCATTGCTAAGATACTTATTTAGAATTGTCAAATAGTGGAATGGTGAAAGGGGGACAAAATAATTATTAAAATTAAATTAATTAGGAAATAATATTGTGGACATAGAAAAAGTTTAGTGTACAACTCGAATGGAATGTCCATTTCATACTTGTATGATTTGCAGCATTCGCCTTCGGTTTATGCTACAAAGTATGAATACTCGTAGGAAATAAGTACCATTCCATGGTCGTTGCACAATATAATATTTTCTACGACTACTTAGAAATCTGCTCATTGTATGTTTGTATGGGGTAAATAGCTCCGTGGTAACGTGTCGGACTGTGGATCGTGAGATCCTCAGTTCGAATCCCACTGCCGACAGTTACAAATTTAAATTTACCCCTGTGGTTCCCCCTCCACTAACAACTTTGGGGGATATGACTTGACGGCTGGTAACCGCATTTCATACGAAAAAATATATCACCTACCGAGATCTGCGTAAGCAGAGTGCCACACTCTTAATGGGTAAAAGGCGTGATGATATATTTATATTTAATATATATGTATGTTTGTTGTTGCTAGGGAAATGAGGTACATTACAAGCATTGTGCAAAATGAATTTGTTTTGTGAGTATTTCAATACAGGTCAATTAATTTCAGTACAGGTGCCATTTCTAGCATACTTATTTGGAATTGTCAAATATTTCATAGGTTTCTCATAAACATTACTATGTTTAAAATTTTAGGTAATTATGTATTTTGTAATTCCTTTAAGTTTTAGACAATACATTTGGAATGTGAAGTTTGAAAATGATAATATTATTAAATTTTGTTGGCGTTCTAGAGAAAAAAGGTCAAATTGTGTTAAAATTAAGAATTCCATTTAAGAGGAAGTAAGTTTTTACTACTGGAAATGAAACTAAAATGCGGTAGTTAAATTCAAAGTTTAATGCGACAAAACTTGAGTAGGTCGTGAAATTCTTAGAATTTTTAGAGCATAACAATTCCTTCACACCACAAAGATAATAATTTATAATTTCCTGCGAAGAACGTGCGAATCAAAAGCATGCGCCATATCCACTTCCGGTTAGGTACGTGACGACGTCACATCCGTTTGATATATGGCAACGCCGCATCTGGGTGGAGACACGGAGAATTTTGCCCCTTTTACGACGTTTCATAAATTTTACAATGCCGCTGCCTTGCTACAACTTCGGCAAAATTGTTTTGTTGCATGTTGGGCTTCTTCGGGATGACACAGTGCTTCAGTTTGCGATGATTGTAAGTCGGTTCAAAGTTAACCGGAAATAAAAAATGTATAACGTGATCTGTTGCGGAACACAGCTCGTGATCGATGGTCTGCGTCTGACGTCAAAGATTGTTTCGTCGCGAAACAAAAACTTCGCTGAGATTTACTTACAAAGTACACGCGTAACAAACGATTTTTCTTAGGTTTCAAATCCGCACAAGAACCTGCTTCACTTACAAAATTTCACAAGAGTTTTAATATATTTTTCGCTTTATACAAAGCTAACCAAAGCGTTTTCCATTTACAGAAAATCACGCGAATTGACAGCTAGTTACCCTGAATATAGTTTCTGTAATATATTTTTATACAACCGTCAAAAACTGTGACACACGCGCCATGACTTCGAGTAACTTTCAAAATATAAAAGAGTTCGATGCATTTTGTGGTGCAGCGCTGAAAAATAATAGAAAAGCCATATCTCCAAAACTATACCAAATATTTAAATCTTGTTGGCATGTTAAAAATTCTGTAGTGAGTTTTCAGTGGACGAGCACGTTTAAGTGTCCCTAGAATACGCTTTTAAGAGTTTCAAGATGATGTGTGGGTGTGTCTGTTTGTAAGTCTATGTGGACCTCTGGAGTTAGGGTTTCACAAAAATTACTAAACTAACAATTTTAATATTTTGTATATGTCAATTGTATTTCCTTGGGAAAAGCTGAATAGTTTTTGGTGATAATCCAATAACCGGAAGTTGTAGTTTTCTTGAAGGCCTATCAAGTTCTTTAGAAATATCTCAGTTAGTCTATATGGGTTTTAATGACACAAATAGCTTTTTGTTGTTACCTCGAGAATCATGAAAATACGATTATTTAAAAAGCGTGTTTTGGAAAACAATCTTCTCTATAAAAATTTTGTTGGTATTCGTACGATATGCATTTAGAGCTCTTGAGTATTGTTAGTATATATTTAATTACATTTATTAGCTTTAAAGGCCTTTATAAACTTCTGGGGATCTCGACGTAAAAAGTTTATCAATTTCAAAAGAAAATTAAGTCGTGAAGCTTTCAAACTCATAAAAGAAATTTCTTGATAAATATTTGACATTTAATTTCCCAGAACGTTAAATATACCGTGCTAATTCGAATTAAAAGTCCTAATAAACTTTTAAATATATATTCCTAAAGTCAAGAGATAAAAAAGCAAGGGACGAAACAAATTATATCACTTCACTTATCATTTTATGTTAACATCATTAGAAGCATCATTTTACAAGTCGTTTATTTTAGAGGCCATTCCTTAACTTAACAAAAACACCTCATTATTTCGGTCCCTCAGGAGTGACGTCACTTTCCCTGTTCTCTTCGGGTAGATGTGCGTTGAAGTCTACGTCACAGCTTATCGGGAGTTAATATTGCTCTGTTGCCAGGTTTAATGAAGACGCGTGGTGCTTTTGTTTGTCAGGGCTTCATTTAGGGCTGACCTAACTTGGTACCTGGTTGCTAGGTCATTAGCGCTTCGCTTGTTTGCTTAGGATTTGTTGCTACCTAAGATTTATTTACTACTTTTTATTTGTAACATATTTACCTGCATAACGTCGCGCTATATCCCACTCAGTGGGGTAGCACGAACCCAGAAACACAATCAACCAATACTCAATCTCTTTCTAACATTCCTTTTCTAACACACCACTTTCGTCCACATTTATTAAACAAAAATTAGTTAATAAGGAATATCCTGGAGTACTCGCAGTAAACTAGTTTTATGGCTGAAAGTCTGAAATTATATTTTAACTTTTGATCAAATTAATCAATTTGCTTCCAAATGTGCAGACAATCCGAAGATAAATCTTTTTACGAGAGTTACATTCCTGATTCGGCCAATTTTGTAGCATAATATTGCCGGAGTAACGTGCTAATATAGTTGTAATGAAATTTCATGAGTTATTCAGAGACGAGTTCGTTTTGTTATGCTCTTCTCGGACGAGCAAATCTTTTTAACGTTTATTAATTAACTTTATAATTTGATTCCTGTTTTATTGAGCGAATAATTCGAGACGTGGCAGTGAAAGACGTCTGCTTTGAATGTCAAGTGCTGATTTCGTTTCTGTCTTTCGCGAAATTCGTTTAAATATTTTGAGAATTGCTGTGACTGTTTCTTTTGTGAAGGGTGTCAAATTAATTATTAAATTATGAGTCAAGGGAACATACATTTCTATCGCTTCATCTCACATTTTTGAGTTTTGTTTATGATTAAAGGAGAAATAAACTTTTGAATTAGTAAATAAAACAATTTGAAGATGCAGACAATATAATTAATAGTATATTTTACATTAAGGGAGAGAAGAATTATTGATACTATAATTCATCGAAAAAAATTTTAATACTGGGGATATCTTTATGAGTAGAAAATAGTTATTTATGTATCAAGGCACTGAAGTTCAATTTTTTATCACTAATATGGAATTTAGTTGCCGAGGCCCGTAGGGCCGAGGAAAATAAACCATGTGAGTGATAAAAAGGAACTTCAGTGCCGAGGTACATATTAAGTTTTATTTGAAATCTAAAATTCGAAAAAACTGTAAAAAATTACAATATAGGTTAAGTTTATACATCTGTCAGTTGTCAATTGAAACTGACAGTCAGTGTTGCCAACCTCGAGAAATGAAGTTATCGTAAATAACACTCAAAATAGGTGTTTTGTCCTCAATTTCGTCATCAGAATTAATTAGTTAATTTTTCTTGAAAATTTTGTTTTAAGTTACGTCCAAATTTACTATAGTACGTTAATATATCTGCCAAAATTATCCTAATTGTACAATAATTATTTAACGGTTGCCAACACTGGGATGCTCAAAATCGTCGTATAATGGGTTACTTTAGTGATCTTTTCTGAGCTTTTTAATGACGATTTTTGAGCACTTTATTGTCGATTTCAAATAAAATTAATTACACATCTACGTTTTAAACTGTTAATTAGTCTTCCTCAGGGTGTTAATTTGTAACTTTTAAGAAATAAATGTAAAAATGTTGCAACAATCTATCGTCAAGGAATAAAATAAACCACGTACACTAAAGGACATAGTGTCCAAATTCCTTCATCATGGATTTAAATTATTGTTGCTCGCGAAAATATGCATAACATTTTTGGTTTGTTACGAATTCATGGCTAGATATGAGTGGCATATGAAATATGATTGCATATTTATGATCAAAATTGTGTTATCTGTCTCGATGACAATTTTATTCCTTTGTTATTGATTATTCTGCCACCGTATATATTTCATCTCGCGGATATTTCTGCAAAGATAACTAGGCTAAAATCTTCCATTAAAATGAAACATAAAAACATGTTTACTAACAAAACTGTTTATTTTGTTGTTCCAAATGCATTAACAAGTTGTAAATTTCGTAATAAAATTTATATGGCAGCTTATAAACTTTTCCAATATACTGTTATAGGGAATCGGGGCATAATTTTTAAATTACATATATAATTTTATTTTTACGATAACGCCAAATGTGATTTTTATATAAATTAGAATTTATGGTTGCCATTACAACCTGAGACAAAATTATTTATTATCATTATTATTTATAGCTAAAACCCAAATAGCATAATTCACAAAAGAGCTTTATTTAATATGATTTTCTATTGAATAAGTTTTAGTATCCAGGAACGATATAAAATAATGGTAAGCAGAACAATATATAAATGAGGAAATAGACAAAACTGCAAGAATCTTTCATGCAATGAAACACAGCTTCAGCAAATGAAATTAGTAGGGATATTGTCTGAAAGAATGAAAAAAAATTCTGGCGCCGAAATTGAAATATCTAAGAAAAGTACAAGGATAAACAATGTTGGACAGAATATGAAACAAAATAATAAGATAACAATTGCAATAGACTTCATGGAAACAAGACAACTAGCATGGTGAGGCAATATGATAAGAATGAATGAATCGAGACCTGTAGGACATACTTGAATGATGAATATGAAGGAAAAGAGGGATCACGGAAGACTAAAAGACATTTGGGATACCATCTTCATTAAGACTATGAAGAAGAGGAACGTTACACTGCAAGATGTATGAAGGATGGCGATGAATAAGAAACAAAGGGCGAAATTTGTGCACAATAAAAAAATGTTTTACACCCTACTATAGAAGGACATGGATATATGATATTACACCTAAAAAGAACAAAATTATTGTTGTTATTTTAAATCATATTTTAGTACATCCTATAAATGTTATACGTGCATTTAAAGTGGAAAAGTTATTGCAAAATAATTCTATATAAAGTTTTTATCATGACAAAATGAAAATATTTTTTACGATTTCAATTACCCGGTAACACAATCCTGCTGTGAAAGGGTGCAATGGTGTCATAACGGCTGAAATTCAATAGTGGGCAGCTGAAACTCTGCTGAAAGACAGCTACGAACCAACTGGCCCCAGTGGAGCGCTTCTTTAACCTGCTTCAGGTCCTACGACCACTTTAGATCAATATGTCGGGAAATATTTTTTGATATGGGTTTTTCATCTTGTTCTGAGAGATATATGAAGTTGTCTGTTCGTGTTAAACATTTTACCCGGTAATTTTACTAAGGAACTTCAGAAAAGGGACCATCAAATCTGATCAAACATTTCAAAGTGTAGCACAGTATAGTAACTGTTCTAAATAAAACATAGGCAAGATAACAGAATTGAAGATACGTAAAAGATGGAATTCATAACTTAACTCTTTGCAAGTGATAATAGTTATTTACTTTACAAGTGGGTAAAGTAAGGAATTATCCACAAGAGAAATTTTAGTAGTCGAAGCCGAAGGCTGAATGTGATAATTTTATCGAGTGGGTAATTCCACTTTGCCCACGTGTGAAGTATAACGATTTATCCAACATCTCTTAATAAATGCAAAATTTATAAAAGAAATATTATTTGATAGTGACATATGCTTCAAATTGTCTAAATTAAAATGTCAATCGAAGTGGTTACCTAGGTGTTGTGTGTTATTATTATTGTTATAAATAAGAAAATACTCACTAGTGGATTTCTCAAAATTATACCCACTAGTGGGTAATCAGTTAGTTTCCTTGTTTAAAGTCGCCATAGTTATAGAGCATTTATTGATAGGTGTTGGATAAACGTTATTTACCTTTTTCCTAGTAACCAGATCAAAATACTAACTACATTAATGTTATTTGTCAATTGAATTATATGTCAAAAATATAATATATAATAATTGTATATTTACCAGTTGCACTTTTAAATAATCCTTTTCATAAATTATGTCGTTAAATTATCTCGCCGAATTACACTCGAGCATTTTATTTTCTTCGGATAAATTTCATCTTGATAACTCAACCTTGTCATGTGACAGCAATTTGACTCTAAAACTGTTTTTAAAATAAAATCACTCCACCTACGATGTCGTGATTTTATTAAAACAGTTTTCTTATCAAATTGCTAGGTAACAAGGTTTCGAGACGAACAGAAATTTATCTGGCAAAATAAACAGCTCTAGTGGAGTTACAGTTGAAAACTTGTCGGTTATGAGACTCGAACCAAGGATCTTATGATCAGTCTGATGCTCTACCACGAAGCTATTTACCCCATTTTATTATTTACTTATTACTCTATCATTCTCATATGGAGTATACTACTTTCTAACTGCATATAATCCAAAGGAACTTTATCCTTAAACCATTCTTCTTCTTTCCAGGCATGGACCTATCCTCCCGCCACTGGTGGGTGATCGTGACGGTCCTCCTGCTGGCAGCCGCCGCAGGCGTGGGTGTCCCAATCGCCCTCCGCATATCTGCAGGTGCATCGTTCGAGGAACGTCTCGAGTTCGCATCCCGACTTCTGCACGATACTCCGCTGGTCGATGGACACAATGACCTCCCGTGGAACATCCGGAAATTCCTGCACAATCGTTTGAAGGACTTCAAGTTCGGGGAGGATTTAAGGAATGTTAGTCCGTGGTCGCAGAGCGCCTGGAGTCACACTGATCTACCCCGGCTGAAAAGGGGACACGTTGCTGCTCAGGTAGGAATTGTTATTATTATTTTGGGTGGAAATAGCGTAATAGTATTTAGAAACAGGAAAAATTATATTCGGATGTTCAGTAATTACTGCAGATATTATTTTATAAGCCTCATTTGGTTTAGCGGAATGTAATTAATATAATTAACAAAATAATCATCTCTCGTCATAGTTTGAATTAAACCAATATATTTAAATATTGAGCTTCCAGAACTCATAATAGGATAAATAAATAATAACAGGGTAAAAGTTCTGTGAAACATTTATTAAAATAAATACGTTTCGACATCAAAGTGCTGCCTTCTTCAGGAAAAATATAAAACAATAAATAATAAATATGTAGTCAAGGTTACGAGTTGACAAAATAAGGGAATTATGGATCAAAGTTATGCAAAATATAAACAGAAAATTAAAGAAGAACAACAGTTAACCATGACTTATTAAACTCAAAGCATGTATTCAAATGAAGATTATTTGAGGAGTTCTTTATTTCAATAGATTCTCTAATTAGTCTTCTCAACCAGTTATTTTCTCTCACTAGAATCTTTGTTGTTTCAAAATAAATACCATGTAATTCTTGAATGGCATGTTTAGCAATTGCAGATTTATCAGGTTGATTTAATCTAATATGTCGTTCTTTTAATCTTGTAGCAACAGTTCTACCAGTTTGGCCAATGTAAACTTTACCACACTGGCACGGAATCTCATAAATGCCAGAAACATGTAGAGGTACTATATTTTTAAAATTGCCCAGAAGATCACGGATTTTAAAAATATAATACATTAAAATACACGTAAATTAAATTTTTTTATTAAGTGTTGATTCTTATGTTTAACTTACTATGTTCAAACAAAAAACGCGACTTTAAACTTATATTACAAAACTTCTTGTATTTACATATGATAATTCCATACACTCAAATACACGCAAATTATTTTTTTTTTAATTATTAACACGAATTTTAATTCATAATTTTGCAAAACAATAAAATAGAACATATATGTTACTATAATTATATACAATCTCTACTGTTTGAGATCCACAACCCACGACAACTCTGGCGTCACAACATTTAAAAAAATAAAAATTAAGACTTTTAAACTGTAAATGGTCTTCAATTCAGATAAAGTTTCATACAATTATTAACAAAATAATCATCTATCGTTATAGTTTGAATTAAACCAAATTATGATAAAATATTTTGACTTGTAATTATTTATTGTTAAATTCAGTAATAATAATAATAAATTAACCTTAATTTAGCTGAAGCTAATATTGCGTAAGCAGAGTGCCACACCCATAAAAGGCAATAATCATCATAATATATTTATTTATGTATTGAGTACTTTTCAAAGAATAATAAATTAATATATGTATACATACATATATGACGAATGAATAGAAAAAACCCATATATTAAAACATGTATCAATATGACAGAACGTCCATCAAAAAAGAGAAATAAAAATCAACTTTTTATCAAACTTACTGCGTCATCAAAAAAATCCTGATGAACTGACAAAAAACTAATAAAACAAAACATCACATAAAATCAATTGAAACATAGAATCCCTCTCGTATATAAATCATTGCAACAGTAATAATTTTCCATATACTACGTGGAATCTTTTTCCTCTTTCGCCTTTCGAACCACTCAAAATAATTCCGAAAATTCAGAATCGTTCCACTTAAATATATCCTACAATGATCCTGGAAGACCGCTATAAATTATTTGAAACCGAATTAGGAAAAATTCAAGTCCATTAAAGCACTAACGGCCCTGTAGAAAGTGTGGGAGAGGTTTCACTGCTTCCAGGATCCAGGATGGAGGCCTGGAAGCACTGAGTCCCACAGGATATTACTGGAAACACTTGGGACGGGGTTAAACGACACACCTGTTCGGTGCGTAGGAGGAAAAGGGATACTATTCGTGGAATGCGAAAATTAGAATTTTATGAGAAAAGATTAACAATTGCAAAGATTGCTAACACAAGTTTAAAAATTTTGATATTTTTTAGTGTAATATTATTTATTTTCACGTAAACAATAATGGTACACAATAATTGTAATAATTTATCAAAATGATTACATTTATTACATGATGGATTATTCTTATCTTATAATGTAGTGAACAATGTACCTGATAATAAAATATGTAACTGGACCTTGGTTATTTTACAAACTTTCCAGGTATTTTTTATATAATCCACGAAATATGTTCGTAATATATACATAACTATAAATGCAAAACTATAATTCTTGTTTTTATCGTTCTGCTACTCTGTCCAATATAACATTTTTTTCTACAACCACTTAAAAATTTGCTCATTGTATATTTGTTGTTGCTAGGAATATGAGGTATATTGTAAGCATCGTGCGAAATGTATTTGTTTAGTGAGTATTTCAATGCAGATCAGTTCATTTCAGTACAGGTTCTATTGCTAGGATACTTATTTAGAATTTTCATAAATTGGAATGGTGAAACTAGGATAAATTTATTATTAAAATTAAATTAATTAGGAAATAATATCGTGGTCGTAGAAAAATTATAGTGTACAACTCGCATGGAATGTCCATTTCAGACTCGTATGATTTGCAACATTCTCCTTCGGCTCATACTACAAACTCTTATACTCGTAGGAAATGAGTACCATTCCATGCTCGTTGTACAATATACTATTTCAAATTCACATGGAATTTTGTACTGCAACAGGAAAATATCTGTTGCACTCTTCAATATGTGTTGTTATTTGAGATGTAAAGCAAAAGATACTAAGATGTTATTTTTCCAATTTTGTCTGTAATTTTTTGGATGTAAGGTACAGAACCATACAAATGGAAGAAAATATCTTCTTTCTTCATGCGTAGTGAGATACTTTTTTCATTGAATTTTTTTAGTTCATAATTTCCTTTCCATTTTTCCACTGATAATTTTTTCCACTATTTTTTTTTAAATTTCAGTATAATTTTATAAAAAAAATTCAATATATTTAATCAAGATGTCAACAATTATTGTCGATGTAAAGCCATTGTTGACAGGAGCATAAAAAACAATAACTTTTTTTGTTCAACAGCCTTCCTAAAGATTTATTTTCCATATTTTAAAAATGTTAATGTTTCTGTGAACTTAATAACCTTAATTTAAATTGTAGGTATAGGAACATGTTATATCGTTGAAAAGGGAATATTTCGGGCTATCCATTTCAATCAAAAAAGTACCCCTTTCCATTTAAGAAAATTTAACTTTCATTCCCCGGGTCTCATCCCCCCAATAACTTTATTTTACCAACTGTACAATTATGTCCCTCTCTTTGCTGTATAAGCCTGTGTATTTATTTTTTCTAAAATTATTAGTTAGCCAGCTAAACTGATTGGTTGCTTTAAGAAACTCACCCTGTGGAATAGGTATCATCAAAAATATTTTCTAAGGTTTTACAACTGAAAATTTAGATAGCTATTACCGAGGATATTAAAACAGTAGTCAAGGAAATGATACATGTTTATATAATTAAATTTGAAGATGGTGCTTATATTTTCCGAACACGAGCATCCTAATTGAACATCATCAAAATTCTAGCGAGCAATAAACCTACTTGAACTGAATTTAAAGCCACTCTGTAGAACACAATACTGGAAAGTGCAGAGCTCACAACAGCAGCGGCATCAACCGTCCGTTCCTCGCCTCGCGTAGTCCGTGTTAACTGCGAGAAAGGGCTGTTGCTAGCTGCTGCCTGTTCACAATGAGATTTGCATGCGCCCTTTAAATTCACCTCTTTCCCGCGAAATACCTGCGAATCAGTGGAGGAGAATATTAAGGACCGTCACCTGGGACCGCTGAATTCACGAAACAGAAAAGTATTCTAATTGTTATGCTAAAACTTGCTCCGTGGGGATAGTCTGCAGCCCTTTGAATTCCGAATCGTATGAATAAAGATGCTGATGCTTTTTTTGCTATATTTACGAGGGGTATTAGGTGGAGGTATTGCTTGCGTCTAACACTATTTGCAAGTACAACGAACTCGAAATTTTAAATCTTCCTTTGGCTAGGTGAATCAACCCTGTGATACTCGATAAACCAAAACAATAATATTAATCCAAAGACTATTACTAGTATAATAATTAGGATATGAAAACTAATATTAGCGCTTCCACCAAATTTGTAAAAATCTACGAATTGTTGTTTATTAATTGAACAAAATTATTAGAAGTGCTTTAAAACTATATTCTACCTTTTAATTAATTGAATAAAATTTGTTGTACCGGGTTTACAATAAAAATATATATTTTTTATATTCTTTACTTTACTTTACAACAAAAGTGTGAATATAAACATTGTTCGGAATCTATGGAATAAGGCTCAATCTGTAACAAATAAATCTAAAACTGTTTTATGAAATATTAAATATTTTTCGGTTTTCTTTAATTTTCCATTACCGTGTTACAATTTTTCTATTAATTATTCATTTTAATTTAATTGATATATCGTGAAATATTAATATTTAAACTTCTGAAAAACTTTTGTAGTTTAACTGTAAAGTAAATAAGTAAAAAGAAACAACAATATAAAAATATACCATTTTAATATTGTTAACCTTTGATATTTATCACACAGATTATTCAAAAAATCGTATTTTACATTCTTTAACCAATCAGAAATGATAATTTTTAAGTAGCACTTAATAGATTATGTATGATAATCCAAGAATTAATAAAGAAGTATAAGAATAAATAAAAAGATTATTTGTTTAGGTTCTATAAATTTATTAAAATTCAACGTCTTATTGAATTACTTCATATTTTGAAACTTAATAGTTCAGATTATTAAACAACTCTTTATTTAAATTACAACGATGACAGAAATAAACAAATTCATTTGTTACAATATTGAACTGTTCTCGAAAAATGTACAATTTAAAATTATACAAGTAGGTGTTAAGAGTTAATTCCATTTAATTTTGGGATGTATTTTCTAATCAGCGCATTAAGTAAAACCTACCTAGTCATTTGTCAACTATTATATTTATAATACACTACTACATAAAATTTGGTTTAATATTTTTTCGAGTAAAGAAATACAGAGAGAATTGTTTTATCAGTTCAGTAAGGTGAAAATAATTTAAACGGGTCACGCAGTGGCGTTGTGATTAAACCCGCGATAAATAATTGTTTTTGTTTGTTGTCGAATTAATTTAAAACTTCCAAAAACAGCCATTAAGCAAGCTTATCAAAAAATATGCACCCCAAGTTTTTATCATACGCAAAACAAAGTATATAGGCGTTTATATTCTTCAGGGGGCAATAGACCCCGATATCCGTCATTAATTCTCCGCCCCTGGAACCGGAAACACGTGAAATGTATGCGGGCTCTCTTCTTCTTCCTCTTCGTCCGGCTTTCTCGATGTTTTCAGTTGCGCATATGTGGGATTTCCGAGTGTTCTTAAAGAGAATATACTCGCTCAATAAACTTCGAGTTATAGATGTTTAGCGCCCAAAATGACCCAGAGGGCAAAAATCATTTTGCCAAGACTCCTATTGCCTCGAGAGTGTTCTTAGTTTACATCGTTTTATTATACTTACTAAATAAAAGCACCGTTTTTCAAATATATTATCTCTTTGATGCACGCACTAAAAGTTGATGAACTTTACTCATAATTCCTCTTACTTTTTTTTTTAACTTGCCGTGCCTGTTTCCAAAACGGTATGTTGTTCTAACCGGTTGATGGTTACACAGAACAGTAAGTAATTTTTTCTACGACCATACTTAGAAATCTCATTGTATGCTTGTTTGTTGCTAGGGATATAAGGTACATTGCAAGCATCGTGCGAAATGAATTTGTTTTGTTAGTATTTCAATACAGATCAGTTTATTTTAGTATAGATGCCATTGCTAGGATACTTATTTAAAATCTTGGAATAGTGAAAGCGGGACAAATGTATTATTAAAATTAAATTAATTAAGAAATAATATCGTGGTTGTAGAAAAAGTATAGTGTACAACTTGCATGAAATGTCCAATGTTTTTGATACTTAATACACTATTGTAATATCGTCAATGAAAAAAGCATGCAGTATTAAATGCAGCAATGTTAAACAAGCGAAATTAAAACACCCGTACGTCGCATAACTTCAAAAACTCATAAATTGTGATGGTACAACAATAATAACTCTAAACTTAGTCCGTAAAATTTATTTATTACTCACACATATGGTTAGAACATTATCATACTTACAAAACAAATTTATTACTAAAACTTAACCAAATACAACACTGTTTCAAGAAATGTATCTTGCTTACCTGTGCACTCTAAATAATATAATTAAGCTCTGCTTGCATTTGTAGAACCATTTAACATCATTCTGAAAGCTCTCACTAAATGAAACAATATTGCTGCTAATTTTTAAACAAGGACATTCACAAAGAAAAAAATTCTTCTTTTTGGATCTTGTTTCACTTATATCTTTGGGGATGCAAAGTGTCACAACTAAAATAGTTTGTGTTACGAATTCTGATTGGTGTTCGAACTATTCGCAAAATAGAATCAAATAAAAATAGTTATAAGGATTAAAAGATTTTAACTTCTGTAAATCTATTTATTAATATTCTACGTTTCTTCATCAGGAAAACTAGTGAACAATAGAAATATACATAACCTCACGCTATATTCCACTCAGTGGGGTAGCACAAACCTAAAAGCACAGTCAACCAACAATCAATCTCCTCCATACATTCCATAACTTTCGCCTTATCCACATTTATAGTGTAAGTCATACATGCTCGTCAATTCTTCACACTTAATCCTTGGATGTTCACCCAATCATTCACCATTCATTCTACATTCGCTGAAGATGACTCCACCACTTTCTCAATCTCACACTCATTATACACTAATATATTCCAGATACGATCACGTTTCGTATACCCACACACTCCTCTCAAATACCTCATTTCTAAAGCAGTTATACATCGTTCATGCTTCTTCATCCACATCCAACATTCAGAACTATACATCAATATAGGTACTAACACATTATTATAAATAGTCAATCGAACATCTCTAGATACATTCACGTTTCGAGCAAATGTCCCCAGAGCACCCAATACCTTGCACTTTGCAGACACCCGCCTTTCAATCTTCCGGTCAAATGTCCATCCCTCGAAAACATACTACGAATATTTGTAATTATTCTACCAATTAACTAACAATGAACAAATCGTTTCGATTGAAATAATTTTGTTTAATGTTAAAATTCTTCAGTGCCAACCCTGTGCAAAAGGCATTCTCAACAAAGTCTTGAATTTTCTTTTTCATCACCTTTGAACTGTTCATTTGAAGTCAAATAAACCGGGGTACTTCATAACATTTAACTTTACACAATTACGGAAAGAATTTTAGTTTTTCTCAAGAACTGTTGGTGTAAACGTAATTTCGTGCTGATAAAAAGGATTTCCCATTTTAAAATGTTTCTCATTCTCTTCTTGGTTGTTTCGTTCGCTGTTATTTATATGCATTTTGCCGGCGTTCCTCTGGCGATAGAATCAAGATTTAACTTTGGTTTGTTATGGATACATTAATGCTGATGTAGAAAGCTTTTCCATTATTTCACCATTTTTTCCCAAAGAAAGAAGATCGTTTTGTAAAACGAAAAGTTGCGGTGGTTTACAAATATTTTAATGTTACTTGCAAAGTGCAACAGAGAAGTCTTTTTTTATTAATTTATTAATGGTTATTTCCTTCATTATATTATAAACCATAACATCTGATAAAATCCCTGCTCCATATCCAGACAACCATTTGTTGTTAATATTGAAATTTTGACATTTAAACAATTAGTTTATTTATTTTTATTTAAATTCAGAAAATAATTTACCAAATTTAACTCGATCCATGAATTTATTTAGAAAAATTCCTTATAATTCCTGCGTAGAAAGACAATGCGTGTCAAAAATACTATTCAAAATTTTACCAATAAATTCTTGGCTCTTGATATGTTACCTATGAAAATTATATTTAACAAAGCGATTAGATTGAATTCGTATTAATAACTGATGCTGATAAAATTTAATACATTGTATTAGTTTTATTTTTGAATTAAATGTGTATTCATTGATAAATTATGCAAATTTAGAAATATTTCAACCATAGTTTAATTGCATTTTCTGATGAAATTTAATGCGAATATTTTTGTTAATTACCGGCGCGAAATTAGTTTTTATATCATAAAATTTAACAATAAATATATCAGCTTTGATGATGATAAAGCTGCAGTTGTTTAATTAAAAATTATTTTTAACAAATATTCTGTATTAAAATTTAAATTACCTGATAAAGTACACGTGGAATGTAGCTTGTTATTTTGTTTAATAAACAATTGAAGTGTTTTATTAACGTGTGCAAAAAATCAATACAGTAAATCTTTGTCTATACGGTATAGAGTATTTTCACGGCGTTTTAATGCCGTATAAATTAGTACAGAGACAATTAAGCCAGAATTATGGACATGGCTGCAGTGCGAATGAAAATATTTATTGACTGTGCTTCGAAATTTTTATATACATCTTTAAAAGCGTCAAATAAATCACCGGTATAATAGTAGATTATTTAATGTGCGTGTATTGATGGTTCTCACTCATGAGGGTGAAATTTGCAACACAAGCCGAATGAGTAAATGTAGAACAGTCATAATTACATATCGTAAAATTGTACTTATTTCTTATCTGCACCAAATATTGTCATGTATTATGTACTTGAGAAAGTATCTTCATACTTAATGCTATCATCTATTCTTTCAAAAAGTGGAAGAAGAGCTTTCCTCTCGTGTTAGACACAACGTTTTTTTCACGACATGTTTCTAAAAACGATTTGCTCGAACCTAAAATACACTTTGAGAACACAACTGACATACTGTCACGTTAAAAGTTAGGTTATCAGACACAAGGCGGTACAGCAGTGTTGCCAATAAACCAATCTTAAATATCTTTAATAAGTTGTCAAATTTGTAATTAAATAAGAAAAAGAAAAATATAAGACATAATTGTAAGACAATTTAAAGTATATATATCATTAAAATAAGGGTTTTCAATAAAATTAGGAATTTATTTACAATTTTTATAATATATTTTTTATAAATAACATTTATATTGGTAACACTTCTGTATTTTCCTCTCTAGAGAGAAATAACACATTTTCCTCACTATTTCGGGAGAAGAACGGTGGGGTTTCGTACCATATCGTGAAAAAAAATTAAACCAACGAAAAAAGAAACTGAAAGGCGAAAAATAAAATAAACCATTTTAGTGTTAATAACTAGACTCCTAAATTGATTAACTACATCAGTTTAGTAGGATTGTTATTAAGACTATAATGGTTTATATTATTTTTCGCTTTTCAATTTATTTTTTCGTTGGTTTTTTTTTGACCAACTTCAAAGACTATTCTGCAAAAAGTTATGTATGGTCGTATATATATATATATATATATATATATATATATATATATATATATATATATATATATATATATATAAAATAGATCTTTTGTAATTTCGACAATTTCTCTGTAACAAAAAACTATTCGCCCCGTCAGACGGTTGAGTCAGCATTTTACAGTGAAAACCTCTAAAGTTAAGGCGAAGCGAACAAACGAACAAAGGCATCAGAATTAGCGACATAAAATTCTAGGAATCCCTACGCATTTCACTTGGACGTCGACGCCACGACGTCTTTCTAAAAATTCCTCGTCGTCCGTCTGTCACTCGCGGTGGAAGAGGGCCCCAGTGACGCGCGGAGGGGCGACTGACGCGGAAATGTCTGGAGAACGGAGAGAAATGAATTGATACAACCCTGTTCCCGGTACGAGCCTGACAGAGACGTACCGCGCAGAATTATCGCGGAAACTTCAACTTTTTGCATTACTTCAAACTTTTCTGTCGTTTATTTTTACGGAGAATTGCCACGATCGAAACAAAATAAAAGAAGGGATTGAGACATTTGTAATTTGAATTTAGAACTAGGTCTCCATACTTTTCCACCATTATCTGCAGCAATTTTAACTGCACTATTTCTCTTTTATTTCATTTAAAAGTTTGCCTCTTTACCAAATATGTATTGCATGAAATTGCATCATCAAATTTTTCATGTTAGTAAATTCAAGTTATTTATAGATAAGCGGTCTACAGATTCACATACCGATAGAAAAATTTTGACTCACGGAATATCCTCACTTAAAATTGCAATATTTTTTTATTGCATTTCTTTATAATATAAGCGCTAAGAAACCCAATGTAGCAGAGCGCATCGTCAGATCTCTAATATTTTTCGAGATACGTCGATTTTTGGTATTTTTCGAAGTGCAACTTTAAGTACCTGTAATTCAAAAACTACACAAGATATCTAAAAATTCTCTTCAGTTTAGCGTTTCTGGTGCCTTATATAACAGATTAGCAAATTTTTAAAATTTTGAAATTTTTTTGTATTTTTGTTCAAAATTTCGATCGGCGATAACTCGACAAATATTAAAGATACATATTTGCAGTGGTCACCAATCGATTCAGCTCGTCGAAATACATAAGTATGCAAAGTTTCATAAAAATCGCTTTACGGGATGGAAAATTAGAGCAAAAAGCTTGAAAATGGGGTTTTTTGTCCAAAAAAGTCAATAGGTACCCCTTGACGTTTGGCCTGAATTTGGCCATTTTTAGACTTTTGCTCTAACATTTCAACCGGTTGTCCGATTTTTCTGAAATTTTCAGGGTTTATGTATTTCGTTGATCTGAATCGATTGGTGAACACTGCAAGTCTGTATCTTTCATATTTGTTGAGATATCTCCAATCGAAATTTTCAGAAAAAATTCAAAAAATTTCAAAATTTTCAAAATTTTATAATTTATTATAAATTGCACGAAAAACACAAAACTGGAGATAATTTTCGATATCTTGTATAGTTTTCGAGTTACAGCCCCTCAAAGTTGCTCTTCGGAAAATATAAAAAATCGTCATATCTCGAAAAATATTTGAGATATGACGATGCGCTCTGCTGCAATGGGTTACCTGGCGCGAATATTATAAAGAAATGTAATAAAAAAATTTACAATTTTAAGTCATATTTGGGTAAATTTTCGTATTTTGAAAAATATTACAAATCGCCATATTTCGATAAATATAAGACATATTACGATGCGTACTACAGCAATGAGTTTATTCATGTTTAAATTATCCATAAGTAATAAATTTCAAGTTAAGTTTGGAGGAGTATTTAATTTATTTTCTAGTAAACAATTTATTTGTATAAGAAAGTAGTGTAGATTTTTTTCATTGTATCTTCTTCATTAGTGAGTAATTTTTTATTAATAACAATAGTAATAACACGCAATACCTTGGTAACTACTTCGATTGACAACTTAATTTAGAAAATTTAAAGCATATTATTTCTTTAATAAATTTTGCATTTATTAAGAGATGTTGGATAAAACGTTATATTTCACACGTGGGCAAAGTGGATAAAATTTCTCTCGTGGGTAATTCCTTACTTTGCCCACTTGTAAAGTAAATAACAATTATTTGTGATGTCTCTTCTGTGTTTACAGAATTATTAGTATACACATGTAATATTATTATACAAACTTATCCACTAGTCTTGAAGAAAACACATTAGCCTTGCAGAAAATAAAGATGTGACTGTAAACCCGATTATTTTTATTAAAGTTGTTAATAGCTTAAGTTCGCGAACAATAAATCAGTGCTGTATAGAGCAACCAACAATCTGTCAGGGTCCCCTTTCGACGAACAACACTGGAGTAGCGAGCGGTCCATCAAGCAACATCAGAATCCATATTCCATCTTTTGTTCCGTGTCCAACGCTTCACAATGACGTGTTCAAAATTCACTTTCGTTCGTTGAACATGTAACGTGACATCAAGTCGACTGCGGTGTGTTTTCACTGTTTTCTCCATTCTGCGCCACTCTCTTCTTCTCCTTGTGGTGTATGTGCGTGCGGTGGAATTTCATTATAATTTCCTGTTTCATCTCTTCGCCGGATGAGCGCAAGCATCCATGGAGGTGATGGAATCATGGACAGTGCTAGAGTGACGGCTTCGCAGGAAATATCTGTTCGATTTTGCGACACACGATGTTCTTTTTTATTTTTTGTGGTTTTCATTTTGATCGTCTTTTGTTGTACCTTTTGCGTGTTTATGTATATAAGATGATATTGAAGGATATTGGAAGGAAAATAGATATTTTGGTTTTTAAATTCGGTACATTGTACAATATTTTTAAAGGCAAAATATGGTTTTGAATATAAATATTTTCAAAGGGAATACAGCAGCTGAATACACGATCTGGAATTCTATCAAAATACTCTAATTTTAAAAACAACCCTGAAAATGTTCCTACTATCAAAAATAAATTGTAAAATTGTAGGGCTAAGAACAATCGAAAAATTTTAATCTCTTTGGGCCGGTTTATTAATCGACTGTTACGTTACTGTTATGGTAACCCTCCTATTAAATATAGAGAAATATGTATTATTTATGTTGCTGTTAGTTAACATTTGATTAACAGTCGATTGATAAACTGGCCCTTAAAGTAATGTAAAAATATCTAAATACGTCTTTCGATAACCAAGTTATTCAACCAAGTCAGTGGTCAGGATTAAATCTAACTTAATAAAAAAAAGGTTAATTATCTCTGACTTGGGTCCCACATCTAATAGTAAATTGTTTGATTTATTAAGGAATTAGTTATTAGGTTGCTTCAAGCGTTCACTTTTGAGTTATTTTCTAATTATTATTGGTTAGTTAGTTATTTTTATTTTTTAAGTTGGATTCAATCTTGCCCACTGCCCTGGTTTACAAGTTATGTAATTTTGATTATACTCTCTTGCATCTACTGATGACAATAACATAGTTGTTAAAATAGGTATTTAGATATTATTAACTTACTTTAATATGTAGGTAGGTGTTATATTTAATTTTTTTAGACCTGCTATCAACTATGAGCCTAGAATCAAATCATCTATTTAAAATAACTTTTAATTGTTCTGATCTTACAAAGGGAAAATTGTAGTACTCAATTCTTAACTCAATTAATTAACTCAATATTTTAAGAAAAAATAAACAACTCAAATAATAGCAAATTAACACAGACGATCTCGGTGGTGTAGAGGCTATGCCACTAACCTAGTACACCAGAGGTTGTTGGTTCGAATCCCACTGAAGTGCATGGTCGTTTGTGATGTTCTAATCCTCGCAAAAAAAATTAACAATAATTACTAACATAAAGATTTCATTTGGACCAAAAATATTGGCTGATACCACGTACACTGTTTTTCATTCTGATGATATAACAAATTATAGAAAAATGTTTCAAGTAAAAATTATAGGTAATATTATTCTACATCTTTTTGATTCCAATTAAATTTACTCTATCTCATTTATTTAATATTTATTTAGATATGCTCCAAAACCCTGATAGGCCTTCAAATACTCTGCTGTTGATGAATTGTTCCCAAAATCTGTAATATAATCAATTCGTAACATAAACATACCTAATACCTCCATTACATATATGTATGTACAGGAGGTAAAAATGATAGAATTTAAGATGTAAATAAATAAATTAAATAATTTTCTTTGTATGATTTCAACTGGGCCAAATGACATAATTCTGAGCTCATAAGGGTACAACTGATACAAATATTCCAAGATTGTTCCCTAATCTAAATTCTCTGTACTTAATAATAGTAAGATGCAAATAACTAATTGAGAAGTAGTTTAAAAACTAGAGACTTCTTTTTGTTATTTTCCTCTGGTGGAAGTAAAAATCTCAGGGGTACTCCATGACTAGTTCCGCGTAATTATATTCGAATTGTAAACCGTCTAGAAAAGTTTAAAATAAGTGAGCTAATTTCAAACAATGCATTCCTTGATTTATAACAGATAGAGCGAAATTTATAGCAATTGATTTAAAAGTTTCGGCCAGAAAAAAGAACAAACGCTGTAAAGTTTTACATGTACTTTATCTACAGAATACTAAATAGCCAGCACGCTACTAGAATACGAAATTCAGGAAGTAGTTTCAGAGAAATATGTCATAATTTAGCGAATAAAATAATTTTGTGGGTTTTATGAATTTATCTACTCACTTTAGCATTCTTAGCACACAATTTCATTCTCATAAAAGCATAAAATAAATTTGTCCAAGTCAAACTATTATACTAAATCCTTCCAAGATTACATTATATTTCTCAAGAGCTGCAGCAATAAAACCAAAGATTACATGCACCACTAAAGAGCTATTCGAAATTGACAATCGTGTTTATGTTTATGTCTCTTTGATATTTAAACTTCATTGTTTATCGCGAACTTGATAGCTTTTCAAGACCAATTGAGGAATTGTTTCGATCGTAATATCATGTTTAGAAACTGGATCATTTTGTACCGCGTTTAATTTCAAACAAAAGTTTTGCAGATAATACTAACATTTACTTTTTAAAATCCCGATAAATTGATGTCATCAAATATCAAATCAAAACTTTGATAGTAATTTAACTGAAATAGGGGATGCAACATTTGTTTTCTCATTAAAATAATTTTGAAAACCTTCTGTTGTAAGGTGCAGGATATAAAAAGTATTAATTTCTGAATTCTTGCAATTTTGTTTATTCTTTCATTTATGTCAATGTCCTGTTTACCATTATTTTCTATTATCATGCCAAGGTACTAAAACTTATATTGACTTCTATTTTTACTTTCTTATTCGAAGTATAAGGAATTATTGGAATCATAAAAAAAAATCGCTGACGAGATGTGCGCAATATCTCATGAACGAGACAAGATATGTAAACGAAACTTGATATTTATATGTTTCATGAAAATATGAAGAGCTGAGTTGATTTTGAATGAAATTGAAAAGCCGAAAGAGGAAGTTTACTGGACACACAAAACAATAAACTTTTCAAAAATAGAATCAGTCGTGAAAAAAGTTTCAAATGAAAGATGTTAGCAAAAATATTTGAAATATAAAATGTTACTTGTACTTTTCTTGTACATGCTTTTAATTTTGAAAAGAACTAAATTATATATTCAATAATATATTTCAATAATCTTAGTTACAATTGGAAGAAAAACTGAAACATTTTTAACATCTATGTGTCAAACGTGTCAAATAATTGTGAAGTGTCAAAAATATGTGTCGTTTGAAATATTATAAAAGCAATATTTATATTATCAGAAAGTTTTAAATACCAGATTTTAATTAATGTCCATTTTAAAATAAAATTATAGTTACAAGAAGAAAAAATTAAAGAGGTTTATCATCTATAATAATTATCAATATAAAGTCATACGCAAGGAACAAGTCATACGTATAAGTTAATTTTATATGTAAAGAAAGTAGTGTGGTGCCCACACCAAATTTTTTTTCATTATTAATATACAAGTTTCCTATTATTTGTTCATTTCTCACTACCATAACCTTTGTCTTTATTCCATATACTTAAATTCTATTGCATTTTTCTTCACTCCTTGCATAAAGCAATTATCAACTGCCAAAAACAATTTAACTCTATGCAATCCTCCTTCAAATGAACTATCATACAGACAGCAATGTAGCTAAAGGATGTTCAGAAAATATCTCTTGCTAATATCTTAATTAGAACCAAGGAGCACCAGGAGATTTCACTTGCATGGTAAAATTGGGTTCGCGTTGCGCGAGCCATCTGCCGGATCTGGCCGCACTTATATTTTCTTATAGAATATTAACGTAGGCTACGATTTATTTAAGACAATTATCAAAATCTGTCACATCTGTCACAATTTTTCCACAAACACAAGTTTGTTTGAAAAGTTCTTAAAATTTGAATTTTATCGTTATGTGAAGTAATATTTCATTGATATACAATGGTGCGATATTGTAAGTACTTAAATTACAAATATTGATATTTATGTAATTGTCAATGAATATTAATTTTTAGTGGATTTCTATCATCTGGGAAGTACATTAATATAATATACGAATTTTGATATTCTATTAAGTACGAAACGAAGACCTTCTTTTTCCGCCAATCATTTTTATTTCAATAATCAATTGATAGAGCATTGCGTGGATAAGTAAAATTTTAGACTTAAACTAATTTTGATCATAGGTAAATTTGTCACTATTTTCAATGTTCAAATAAATCCGATAGAATAATTATTATTTGTATTTTCAATATTTTTCAAATATGCGGTAAGAAATATGTGCCTTTCTCTGCGAATAGTTAGCATGGTCCCTGGGTGCATGATGGAAAATCAATGTTAGATAAATTGTGGATAGAATGACATTATCAAATTCATTGATATAAATTGAATCATGCAAATGAACCACCGAATATACATTCTATATTTGTACGTTGTATTTATTTGCTAATAATTCTTTCAAAATATATTTTATTTTTGTCATATGTGACTTTGATTTTTATTGTCTTGAATAAAATAATTATAAATATTTTAAAAATATGTATAAATAATACATGTGGTGGCATCTAACGGTTGTGGCCGCAATTATAATTACCATGGCAACGACGGTACCATTTTTTAACCTTAGAGTGGAACCTCCTGGTGCTCCTTGATTAGAACCACACAAAATAGCGGCGGCTTACTTACCCCCAAACGTCGAGAGGCCTAAAGATTTAGTAATATTCTCACCTCAATGGGTGTAGTCATCAAGGCATGCATTTTCGCCCATCAGATGAAAGCAGGCCTTTCTCATTCTCTGCACGTATGTCTAACAACCAGTGCTGGGGGATGAGGGTAGGGCGACTAGCCGCCACTTTGTTATACTTAACGTGCTCACGAGCCGCCCCTGGCGCCGCTTTATACCACTCATAACTTATCTAAACGCGTTTTAGATCCCGTTGAGGTAATTTTCGAAACGCTATCGGAACGTTGAGACTTTGTGCAAGTTATTTTAGTTCCTCTTCCCTTTTTGGGAAGTTAATTCTACGCCATTGAAGGGTTATTTCGTGGGGAGGAATTTGTGATATTTTAGGGTTAGCTCGACATCGCTTCTTCTTTGTTTACATCATCATTTCTTTTCATTTTTTCGCCGCGCTTTCATTTTTAAACGTCAACATTGCATAGCTTACATGCTTGGAAGATAGCACTTGGGATATTGCATACGAACCCAACTGCACATGAATTTTACCAAAGGTACATTCAATTAATTTAATTTGTCTTGGTTAAAATTTATTAATTACAAATTATTTATAGAATGACGAAGAAATGTAGGTTTCTTAACATTCCTTGGGGAACACTTAAATTCTTTGTAAAATGGTGTCCAGAAACATAACATTTTGCTAATCGTACTACTTTGATATATCAACAATTTTACATTTACATCCATACAGAAATAACGTCACACTATATCCCACTTAGTGGGGTAACACGAACCTAAAAACACAGTCAACTAGCAATCAATCTCACCTCGTCCACATTCATAGTGCGATTCAAACTTGCTCGTCTATTCTTCACACTCGAAATCATTCGTTCACGCAACAAACCATCAATCATACCCAACCACTTATTCCTCGGATGCCCACGCAATCGTTCACCTTCAATCTCATCCGCATATATTAGTTTTATCAACCATTCATTCAACATTCCCTCAAGATGTCCAAACCACCTTAACTGACTTACTCCCACTTTCTTAACACTGGAATGCTACACGAGGGTCTAAGAAACTCCACGATTCTCATCTAGTTTTCCACATGCAAAGCATTCGGATAACTTCGATGCTACTTCGTTGTACATTCAGTTTCTTTCAATGTAAAATCCCTATGTGTTTGTTCTTAATAGTCCAAAATAAATAGGTAAGTTTTGGGAAAATGCTGTGTTTTAAATCAAATACGTATGTTTCAGAAAGGTTATTAACTGTGTAATGTCTTTCTATAAACCTAAACAAATATTCCATAGGTAAAATCCCTAGAAAAATTACATCCGCTTATGGGAAAGTAATTTCTCTTTTCTTGGGGTTACCCAGATCACAGGTGACTGTCAAGGGTTAACAACATTTTTCTCAATCTCACACTCACCATACACCAATGTACTCTGGACACGATCACGTCTTATATACCCATACACTCCTTTCAAGTATCTCATTTGCCAAAAGGGCATTGAGCATTTTATCAATTGTATAACTGTCCAACTTATTAAAGAATTGGGTGATAGTATCTCACTTTTAAATGAAATAAGTTTGAATGAAGTGAAGTAAAAATGTGTATAATTTATAAAGGAAATCATGCGGTGTCCATATTTTGTAATTGGAATGTGCATTAGATATTGTAGATCAATTGTTAAAACTGTAGCGTATCTAATACACTAACTTGTCATTCGTAATTATTCAAGTTAGTAAAGAAATATAAAAATTAATTGAATGTATCTTTAGTTCAATTCATGTGCGACAGGACTCGTATATTCTTAAATAGAACTTTCAAAGTAGATCTCTTCTGCATTAAATGAGCAAACATTCCTAAGCACCCTTCTAAGAAATCTCCCATCTCAGTAGATCCTCATGCAACCTCAAGCCGATTAGCAGTAAAATCAAACGGAAGACGATCTCTATAATAACACATCAACAACTCTGTGTGTATCGCAAATTATCCTGTTAAGCCAGTTAATCATCGACAAACTTCCCAGACAAACTCGTTGAAGACGCGAAGGGGAATGCAGGGATCTACTGCAGGTGAACCAGCAGCCATCACGGCATGCTAATTCAGCAGAAGACGAGAAGAGGAAGCGGAAACTCTAAGGAACACCCGAACAGCGCTGCAGTCGCATTACCAAGTATAATACGACGGATGTTTGCCATGTAAACGTGGTGGCGGTCAATGAAATTGTGGGTGCGTGAATTGGGTCAAGTGCTTGGAAATAATCGACCCGTGGTTGTTTAATCGTTTGATTTGATCACACAACAAGAGATTTTTCACTGCACTTTACACTTTATGTGCAACTAGTACTTTTCTCTGTTATTGCTTGTTTCTCCATCTACGAATAAACTCTGATTACACCATAGACAAAGATAGTCTGTAACCGACACAGCGTGATAGAGAGAGAGATGAATGTCCACCCATCACGTGACAAGAACTTGGTTTGACGTTTGACGTGTGAGTAGAATACTGTTTTGATAGACTTTTGTGCGAGCTCTTGTCCCTAATTTATAATCTTGTCAATTATTTGTGTCATATTTAAATATATCAAATATGGTAAAATCCTGTTTTGCATATAATTGTAGAAAACGGGCTACAAAAGACGGTGTTACATTTGACAGATAAATATGTCACTTTTAGGTTAGAATGCTTTATATATACATATTTATTTGTTTGTTATTTGTATAGATTTTGGTGTGAAACAGGGTTGAGGAATGTTTCTTTGGTTATTTAATTTGCATATGGATGTGCTGTAAGGAAAGGCATTGAATGGCACTGATGGTGTACGTATTGGTGGACGTATAGTGCCTGCGTAGACCTACGTGAATTATATTGTTGTGTTGGATGAAACTGAAGAGCAATTGAGAAGAATGATCGTAAGCATAAATGAAATAGGGAAAGGTTTAAATCTGTTACAGAATGTAGATAAATGTAAAGTGTTGGTATTTGAGAAGAATAATTTGCTGACTGTAATGTTTCAGTGAATGATGTGAGACTGGAACAAATGGATTAATTTGTATATTTAGAAGGGATGGGCGTATTGACCGGAAGATTGAAAGGCGGTCGTCTGCAGAGTGCAAGGTATTGGGTGCTCTGGGTACATTTGCTCGAAACGTGAATGTATCTAGAGATGCTCGATTGAATGCTTATAATGATGGGTTAATGCATACATTGATGTATCGTTCTGAATGTTGGGTGTGAATGAAGAAGCATGAACGACGTATAGCAGCTGTAGACATGCGATATTTGAGAGGAGTGTGTGGGTTATACAAGATATGATTGTATTCGGAATACATTAGTGTATGGTGAGTGTAAGATTAAGAAGAATGTTGTTAAGAAAGTGGGAGTGAGTCAGTTGAGATGGTTTGGACATCTTGCAAGAATGTCTAATGAAAGATTGCTGAAACTAATATATACGAACCATTCGTCTTAACCAACCAGAAAAATCTGCTGCTGCTTGTCATGCCATTGAATAAATTTTGAAGTAACAAACGTTATATTTATTTAAGTTGATATGAAAAAAGAATTAGTTAACTTCTGGGTAGCATTTACCGTAAGGGTATCAAGCTAAAGAAATCAACTAACATAACTATTATTTTCGCAACTGCGCGAGAATGTATAAAAAGTAATTTGGGTTTTTATTTCATGGATAATTCCGCAATGTTAGTCCTGCTGAGCGAACGTTAGATGCGGGCAGGAAAGCTTTAACGGCTGGCGACGACGCTGAAGCGGGCATTTCAATTCCTGCTGGACTCATCAATTGCAAAACACGTTGTTTTGCTTGCTAGAATTGTAGTTTTTAGTATTAACATTGTAGTTTCGGCTCACTACCAGAGTTTCTAGTGCTCTGTTTATGATTTTAAGCTGATACTACAAACTAAATGTTGTAAACAAGTGCTATTATCACAGATTAGATGAGATAAGTTGAACAACTATTTCATTAATTTTCCAACCTTTCGAATTTCATTATGCCAATACGACAATATTTTTGTCTTGGCAATTTATTGGCTAGTAAATTACGTCGTGTAAAACAGGCATTACAATCCAATCATCCCCAATTAAGTATTTGAAATTAATTCGAGACCTAGTAACTAGAAACCTAGATTTCGCAAACAAGCTGGTCAACTAGACATCTGTTCCTGGCTTGTAAACAGTGTCCAGGTTCAATTCTAGTTGTCCACGTGTTCGTAATTCAATCACTTGCAGGCTAGTTGAATCAGCTGGCCCAATTACTGATATTTTCATTCACAATAGATGAGTAATATGTCAATTTGGGACTTTTAAAATGTTGGAAAGTCAATTATTTCTACCTTTTACTTTCCAACCTGCAAAATCAGCGCATATTTGATTGTGAACAATATATGCTTTTCAGTGGAAGCTTTCTGTTGCATTTTGTGTCTCTAGTAATTTGGGGGGAGTACAATCTATTAATTCACTTTCAATCATTTAGGTTTTCCCTAATTTTGTCTTTTAATTAATCAAAAAATCGAACATTTATTGACAAATATAAATGGCACTTAGAAAGTGTTTATAAAACCAATGTAACTTATTAAACAAGAATATTCCATCCAAACAAACAAAAATAGCTAAAAAATAATGTAATTTATCCGGAATTGATACTAAAGTACACGATATTACTCCGGGAAGTTAACCAAAATAGTAGCTAAAGTAAAACTTTACAGACTCATCTGTCAAACTTGAATTACAAAGCTAAAATAGCAAACAAATTATTCTATAATACTTTTGGTGAATTTATTTATCATTTATCTTTGTTATTAATTTATCAAATTTAATATAGATCACATGCAGTCCACTTCTAACAACGTGTAAATAATAATGAAAATTATACACAAATGTTTGACACTTTGACAATACTTTTGTTATCACATCCATCCCCGACGCAACAGCCAGCTGACGTTTTACAAATACATAATGCTATTTATTTATGTTTTTAATTAATAATTTAACGATTTCGGAAAAAATATAATCTATACCTCGGCCCTAAAGTATATTTTATTATATCTTAATGCCTTAATATACAAATAACTATTTGTTCACTGATGTATAAAAATATTTTTAATATTTCCATTCTGCGTTGTACTTTTTTGCAATATTTTCCTGTTTTCAATACCAAATATTAATAATCAATTAGCCTTCGGCAATAATATTTCCACATCGGTAGGTAATATCCTATTATTTTGCTTATTTCTGTTCTATATTTTTCGTTCGGAGAATCCGGGCAATTCCGGGAACAATTCTCTTGTCACACGTGACAATTTTTATCGCTCAGTTTTGGAGCGAAGCGTAGACAGATATTGCGACAGACCCGACAGCGTTAATTCAATCATTCGGCCGCGTCAATTAATCTCGTTACGGTCCTGATGTGCCACTGCTCGTGATGGCCACCATGAATTGTTTGGGGTGGGGAACACGTGGTAACACACGTGTTACTGGAAATGAATATGAGCTTATTTCCCACAATGTAAACATTATTTTTTCTTGGTGAATTGTTTTTGCTACCACTAATAGCGCAGAAGTTTTTGTTGTTTAGTTTTTGTAATTGTCATTTTCTGGTGATGTTTATTTTACTGTCACTGGAATATGACACTTTTATTTAAACAGATCTTTTAATAGGAATCGTTTTTTTGCAAACAGTTTTTGCCTTTTAGATAGATGACAAGTCACGCATAATTACCTCATATTTAGTACTAATGATTTACAAATATTTGCGATACATCGAATCTTTTAATTAGCAAATATGTAGACTCTTCGTTTCGCTTTATTTATGTATGTGTCCATTCTAAATTTGTGAAAGTTGTATTGGTGACTGATTGTAATGTTTCTTTGAAAGGGGGCATGAATTTGTATATTTGGGTAGTATGTTTTCGAAGGACATATTGACCGGGAGATTGAAAGGTGGGTGTCTACAGGGTGCCAGGTATTGGGCACTGATGGTACATTTACTCGAAATGTAAATGTATCAAGAGATACTCGATAGGTTAGGATAGGAGATTGGGGGTGAAAAATTGTATGGGCATCTGAAGAATAAGTGGTTAGGTATTATTGTTAGTTTGTTGCGTGAACGAATAATTCCTAATGTGAAGAATAGACGAGCATGTATGAATGTGGACAAAGCGAAACTGATGGAATGTTTGGAGGAGATTGATTGTTGTTTGGAGATACATATTTTTATATTCATAAATAACAATTGGCCGTTTTTAGGGTAACTAATAAATAGGATATAAGTACTATCTAGTGGTAGTCCTATGTAATGTTACAAATAAAAATACACAAATCATTTTATACATAAGTCTAGTGGTTCTGTTCTCTTCAATCTTTTGAGTTCATTTTCGTTATTTAGTAGATCGGAAACCAATGGGTTGAGATGGTAATTTCCTGTATTTTTGAGAAAGTTTTGATTTGCTCATTGCTGTGTGTGATATAGCGTGATGTATGTATGTAAACTGTAGCTATAAATAAATAGTATATTCTACAACAATCATGGAATGGTACCCATTTCCTACGAGTATGAAAGTTTGTAGCAAATCATGCGAATATGAAATGGACATATCATGCGAGTTGTACACTATACTTTTTTCTACGACCATGGTATTAATTCCTAATTAATTTATATTTTAATAATAAATCTGACCCGCTTTCACCATTCCAGTATTTGACAATTCTAAATAAGTATCCTAGCAATGGTACCTGTACTGAAATGGAATGACCTGTATTTAAAATACTCACAAAACAAATTAATTTCGCACGATGCCCCATTTTCCTAACAACAACAAACATACAATGAGCAGATTTCTAAGTGGTCGTAGAAAAATTCACTTTTATGTTAATGTAGTCGAGTGACAAACCTGTGTCCCAAACATTGTCCCCTGTAAATATACATACAAAGTATACACTCATTTTAAATCGCGTTTTAATAATTTATTCTGGCACATAACGCAAACAAAACTGTTGAACTTATCACTAGCTTACGGTCGCGGCGGATCGTCGACAGCCATTAAAATTTTTACGCGAGCGTGGAAAAATAAAGAACGCGTAAACCGGCGGGAAATCACCCTAATAATATCGGCCGCGGCATTATCTTTTTTATAGGCAGCTTTGAAAACTCAGCCCCGTGTTTAAAGCGATGGCCAGTCGAGCTGCGGTGGTGTGTGCCACCCAAACGGAATCGAAATCGTTGCTACCGACAGGGATTTATGTCCTACGCCTGTTTTACCGGTTCAGCCGGCCAAAATGGCGTTTATAATTTAGTGTGTTTACACGGAGGATTCAATCCGTGAATCGCGGTGAATTATAATCTGTGTCTATGATTTTTCGACTGAGTTTTATTTAGTTATAGAAGTTGTTAAATCATCCAGCAACTTTAAAACTAAAATTTTATTTGCACCACTAAGTTCTGCACATTTTAATTGATAAATACCTCTTCAAAGTTAATTCTGCTCCCAGTTTGGATACTGCATAAATTAAAACTTTGTTAAGTACGGAATATTTTGCATAAATCGCATCACATCAAGGATTTTAAATATTTCATTAAATTTTACACGGATCTATGTTTAATACTTTTGGCATTAAAAAACACATTAATATGGACGAGACCTTTGTCCTTCAACAAAGTACTCTTTAATTAATATCCTAATCACCTAAAGCTGATCAAATAGTTAGTGTATTCAAAAATAAATTCGTTAGGACACTACAGTCTTCTGAAACCTCCTCTCCCTACTTTTGGATGATAACTCTTGTTCCCAACGTTCTTTACATGTTTCTCTTTATTTTCTCCTAAGGGAACTCCTGGATGATTCCTATCGTTTCAATGATTTGCTGTATTATACAAACTCAGCCGAAGCCCAAGCCAAAGAAAGAGGGTCTCGGAAAGGAATGAATAATACGATGGCAAACTAAGCAAGAAAACATGAAATAAAAAAGGAACAAGATATGAAAATAAAACATACTGAGAACTATCTATTGAAATGGAATGAGCATTTTAATGAAATCCATGCATTAGAATCTGAACCGAGTTGTTCGTTTACCCAGCCGGCATTTTGTAAACACCGAACTTCATTTGGTGTATGGGATAGATAGCCTCTTACCCTCAAACCCAAATGTTTAGTACGATCTACTTTTATTCCATTTAGTTCGTACCGAATCTCATCAAAAAGGTTCGCAATACCATTGTTTATTATTTTGCGATGTTCCCAGTGGTTCCTCTAGTTTTCCCTCAATGTGTAAGAAACTCAAATTTGGTTATGAGTAAATCTCTCCATGCATTAGAATCGTCATTTAGATTAAAAGTTACGTAGAGAGAAGAGAGGATAGATAATTATAAATGATAGATTAATAAGTAGACATTAATCCAATGATACACTGGAGAGAAAGCTGGATAACTCCATCCAAGAACATACCATCAAAATGTGAAGTACTCACTTACGATACCCTAACACATGAAGAGGAAGAGCAAAATACAGCATACATAACATTACGCTATACCTGCAAAGTGGAGTAGTCTTTAAAGACTATGTGCTACTCTTCAACTCATTCAACCAACAAACAATCTCTTCCAAGAAAACCTAACACTACTTTCTTTATTGCTAAGAGAAATCAGAATTTCTAAAACTGTATACCGCTTATCTCTATCGTACGAGATTGTGAGGAACAAGAGATATAAGTATTGTTTGCCTGTATTCCGTTTCCTTTAAATATGTGTACTAATGAAAGAAAAATTTGAATGGTTACTTGGTACAATTCTAGATAAAGTTTGCAATATGTTATTATGATGACAAGTACATTTAAAATTGACAACTTTTGCAGTATTTTATCTGGAGCAATACAATGATTTATATACTCACGATATATTATACTTAGTTCAGTGTTTAGCATAGTTTTTGCAAGTAAGTTGGGTAGTCCACACTACAGCAATAATTTGTAATATCGTCTATCCCTTTAGCCCAAATGTCCACAGGCAAATGAGCCCCTATGGTGCCGTTTAAATGTAGTGATACCCAATTATGAATATATACATTATACAAGCCCAAACTATCATTTTAAATTTACATTTGCATCCAAAACTAGCGTAATCGAAATAGTAATGAGATTATATCTACATATTTGCAGAGAAATGAGCGGTTTAACCTCGTTTTTGATGAGTTATCCGCAAATTAGAAAGTGCGATGTTGTTGCAATCCATGCAATTAAAGAATGATAAGTGCATTTGACATTTAATTCCTGTGAAATGATACCACAACCATAAGTAATTTAAACGTCAACTTTCATACTCTAGTTAAATTAATTAAACCTTGAGGTCTTCAGTTTGATTGCTATACTCAAAAATGATGTTATATTTATTTGTGCATGACCTCAATATGTATACTGATTTCTTTTTCTTGTTTCAGGTTAGTTTCTTCAACTTGTAATCCTTATTAGTTATCGGTAAGTGCTTGCACTATATCCTGGACTATTCCAATTAATTAAGTATCACAATTTATATATTTATATTATTAATTCTCCGCAAAAGATTAAAAACATTCTGCGCTATTGTTGTAGTATGGTTCCCATTGTTCATTATAATTCCTAATTAGAAAGTGAAACAATTGACGTGAAAGTTGTTCTGGCGAAACAACCATGAACATATTTTAAAATCGTCGAGAGTCTTACAATTTCTATTGGTATTAGTATACTTTTGAGGTACAGGGTCATTTTTCTAATCAGTGTTGAACATATTTGAAATAGCTTTGCAATGATTGCAATCTTGATAAAGGTATGTAAACAGCAATTCCTGAATCTGTTTCGTTCGTATTAAATCTCAATAACCCATCAAGTGTGCCATTCCCAGTGAAAAGACTCGTTAGTAAGTCCAACTTTGAACTTTTTTAATAACCTCCGCCCGCCTCAGATTAAACTCCAGTCTCTGTATGAAAACAGACCCGGACTGTCTGTATTCACCGCCCCGGTATCTTGAAATAGAATATGAATATTAAAGTCCGCGGCTTGGGAGTGGTAGTGTTTTGTTTGCCCGGCTCGACATACATGACAAGTGACTGTCGGTCCACTTGAACCGCTCGCCAGCCTACTGTGTTTGTTTTACTGATGGTGGATCTACCGAGCTTAAATTGTGGTTTCGGGAAGGATTTACCCGCGATTTCGAATGGAATGATGGTGTAATGAGAAGCTTGGTGCTTCGTTCTCTCGTTGTCCGAATAGATTCAAAACCTGCATTGCTAGACTTCTTTTTCCTATTTCAACTAGAGTGCCAAACATACTTTGACGCAAATGAATATAGGACCTATGAGATCCGGAAAATTTCAAAATATATCAGCCAATAACTCCCGCCATAGATTTTATCAAACAAAGTAGGAACACGGACCACCACTATCAAGAAACGCACATCCTTTCAAAAATATTAATTGAGGGCCTTAGAATAAAAGGGGTAAAAGTGTATTTTTTTTTAATTTGGGATAAGAGAATTTAATATTGATATTTGTTTGTAGCAGATACAAGTAAAATGTAGATGTTCAAATTCATCAGTTATTAATGAAGTAATAGACTTTAAATCAAAATCACACCTATGTTTAGGAATTTTAAAATTCCGTTTAACTTTAAATGCAAATGTCTCGAAATAGTAAAAATGTACCACCCCTATTATTTCTATCTAACCACCATTGATTAAGGAATTATTTTAATACATAAAGCTTATGAATTAGTTGAGAATTAGGTTTGCGGCATGCGTAGCTAAAAAGAACATAAAATTGAAAATATATTTAGTCAATAACTGTTCAAGGCATAATATCCATAATAGAAAAACATCTAATATATAATGCCTTCAGAATTGTAATAGTTTTTCGAGTAATATAACAAAACTATCCCACATACATCAATAACCTGTGAAGAATCCATATTTTAAATCCGATTTCAATTATCTGTATTGACTTTAAAGTTACAGGTTGTCAAATTTGGGCGATTTTTGAATATATTCGATATTTTACTATCAACTTTGATAGTTTATAAAATTTGTATTTTTTGAGACTCTGTCATAAAAATTTACATAAAAGATAAATAAAGTATACAGAATATACTCATTACAAAAAAATTTAATTATCTTATATAGTTTTCGAGATACAGGCACACAAACAATTTTTGAGAATTTTTTCTGAATTCATTGCCGCATAAAATCGCTCATATCTTAAAAACTAAAGCTTATTTGCCCCTAAAAATACTTTTTTCGTAAGTTTCGGGCCGAAAATAGGGGGATAGGGTATAAAAATAAAAATTCTAAGAGATGAAAATTTTTGGCAAAATCTTAATACTAACCCCTTGGATTTTTTCGGATTTTAGGCCATTTTCAGACTTTTTGCTCTAGCAATTCTTCCCGTTGACCGATTTCAATGAAACTTTACACACTTATGTATTTCACCGAGCTGAATCCAATGGTATAATGTCCACCTCTGTATCTCTTCTCGTTGTTGAGATACCCGGCCTGGAAAATTTAGAATGGAACCGATTTGGGTAAAATTTTGAAAAAATAAAAATCGCTGAAAATTTGTTTATAGGGTAATAAAAGCATGTAACTTTCAAAACTGGAGTCCGTTTTTTCATATTTCGCTTATCTTTTTTGTTACGGTCTTGCAAAGATGAAATTTTAGACAATTTTCATAGATTTTCCCCATTTTTTAGATTTCTTTCAATAATTTATTTTTTAATGCACCAAATGTGCTGAAAATTGTTTAAGAATTAGTTGATGGATTGGTCTAACTGGGAAAAAATCAGAAAATAATAAATTTCAAACCTGGACTTTAATTTTGAAGGTTTAAATGTTCATAATTACATCTTTTCTTTAAAAACATTAAATGCATTGTGCCATACATTAAATAAATATATTTATGCGAGTTTATTTAGAATGAGAGTATAAATTTTGCCAATAATTTATTCATAATGAAACAAGTATACATTATTAATTATACTCTACATGGATATCACACAGATTATTTGATACAGTAATTAAAATATGAAATATTCAAACGAGTGCCTTTTTAGGCATATTTCGCATTAAATGAAATTCAGTAATCGGCTTGGATTTCATGTTATTCACTGTTCAAATGCATCCAAATCTATACAGGATGTTCATTAAAGTGGTGACAAGCAGCAGCTAGAACGATTCTTTGATTAATTCACTAATCGTGTTTTAATTAATATTTAAACTTATGAAAAATATTACAGTAGAGCGTCAATAATCCAGATTAATTGGGACCAGACTCCATCCGGATTTTTGATGTTTCCACATTTTCGAAATGAACCCATAAAATATTTTTCAATGCAAAATATTAGGTGTAATCGGTTACAAATCACTGTGATATTTAGAGAAGAAGAGCGGATAAATGAAACTATTAATTATTTATAAAATTTAACATGTTTTATTTAAAGGAAAAATATTGTATTGTACAGTAAGTCTAAGCTATATTTGGCCAGCACATAACCTCCCGCACAATACAACTCTAAGCAAAATACAAAATAGTATTTGATGATACAGAAAAATACCGTCTTATTTATTTATCCAACACCTCGAAATAAATGTTCTATAACTATAGCAATTTTGAACAAGGAAAGTAATAGATTTTTCACTAGTGGATATAATTTTGAGAAAAGTCACTAGTGAGTAATTTTCTATTTACAACAATAACAATAACACACAACACATTGGTAACCACTTCGATTAACATTTTAATTTAAAAATTTTAAAGCATATGTCAATGTCAAAAAATATTTCTTTAACAAATTTAGGATTTATTAAGAGATGTTGGATGAAACGTTATACTTCACACGTGGGCAAAGTTGAATTACCCACTCGATAAAATTATCACACTCAGCCTTCGGCTTCGTGTGCTAAAATTTCTCTCGTTGGTAATTCCTTACTTTGTACTTGTAAAATAACTATTATTTTCTATTTATATTTGAGAAATTTCATAAAAAGTTGAAAATTTTTAAGTGTTTCCATAGTGTGCAATGCAAGATTTATGAAAATTAATATATTTATTATATTTTATTATCTCTAAATCTAATGATAATAAAATTAGTGTAATCAAACAGATGTAAAATAAATATTCTACATAATTCAAAATAACATAAATTGTTAAAAAATTTAATGTAACCGTGAACGCTTCTAGTGAACTGCTGGCCAATTTTATCCAAAATCTAATCAGCTCTTCATATACATATAAGAAGTAAAAATACTCAAAATCATATTTAAATATAACTGAGTTTAACGATATTGTAAGAGAACACTTCAAAAATCCACCCACCCCAATTTTAATTTCCCGACATATGATCACAAACACATCATTGTGAGAAACGTAACATAGAACGTAGAAACAGAGACAGGTTTTGGGGTCCACCCACACAGGTACGCCCGGTAACGTCCGCCGATGTTCTTTACAGCCACATAACTCTGTCAGCTCGCTGTGCAATTTGCCCTCAGCTCCATAAACATTGTACTAATTGAAATTAAATTACCGTTCGTAGCATTCGCCCTTTCACGTAGAACATACGCCCTACGCGAAATGCATTTTGGGACGCTGATTCAAATGTTAATAAGTTTGTTTACTGCAGGCGCTCATCAATGATTTGTTTGCAGTGGTTTGTGGGTTCACTTCGTAGGAAAATTGTTTCAGTTCAACATAGAAAAGAAAGTTTAAGTGATTATTTTTTGACGTTTATTTAAACCAATCAAATGCTTTATTGTATGTCACGTGTCTGCGTTTTAACCAATCCTGTCATTATTATACTGAGAATAATGCTCTTGTGAATATTCCCGGCAATTTTCTCTGTAGCTTTTTTGTTTTTGTTGACAGATGTCAGATGTCAAATAGGTATCATCAACACAAGTAAAAATGAGCAAAAAAGATGGATTTAGTGGCGTGCCTGATGATGAAATCAAAAAATAATCTAAATAAATACAACTCGAGAGTTCGATAAATTAGAAAATAATTCTCCAGTATCTTTCTCAAACTTGTCGCCATTTGGCAATAGCCACTCAAGCCCTACGGGCTTTCGTGGCTATTGCCTGGCAACAAGTTTTCGAAAGATCTGTCAAATTATTTTCAATTTATTCTCACGCTCTTGTTATATTATTACTGAAAATTATAGCCAATATATTTTACATCTTCTTGAATATAACAAAATTTGCTCTAACTTAACCCGCCATTGCATGAATTATTATTTTTTTTTTTTAATAAGGGCTCAACACAATTATTTTTTACAAAAGAAATATTCATATATTTAATGTAAGTGTGTTACATAATTTTTTTAAGTTTTGTTCACTATTGGGAACATTATGAACAAATTCAACTTACAATAGAACTTTGGTCGTCTTTGCGTACTATGCAAAATTGTTTGATAAGCAACCTCTTCTAGGAAAACATCAGATAAAAAAAATTTTTGGAAATTTTGTAAAGGTGTATTTAGCTGTAATATATCAGCAGGTAATAAGCTGCTTCCTTCAAATTTTAGATTTTCTATCTCAGTTCTGTAATTATCCTTTTTCCACTTCAACTTTTTTTTATGTTGGTCTAATTGGGAAGAATGACCTAATTGGCAATTGACAAAGTGTATATAATGTTCCCAAATGGTTACAACATGATTGCCATGAATGTAAACTGCATAAGAAAAGAAAAGAAGAATTTTAAATTTTATGTTCCCGATCGGGAACAGTATGCAATAGAGGGTTAATTATTTACTTCGTTTTGTTCGAAATACTACTATTACCACACTTTCGGTTGATAATTTGCTACCAAAATCTAATTACCTCGTAATTTGAACATTTGAAAGGTGCATTTGATTACCTAAATATTAGCAACTTAACAACCGCTCAACATATGCATAGCAACCGTTTTGGAAACAAGTGTTAGGAGAAAGAAGAGTGGCACATCTATCTGTCTCAGGCTCCGTTTTCGCTTTCGTAAAATAATTGCACGTTCCAATTATTATATTTTAGTGCTTTGAACATAGTTACTAATGAAAAAAAAATTCTAATGGTTACTTGGTTCATTTTTTCTGGAACAGTATACTAGTATAGTAATAAATTTATTCACGGTGTTTCGTATGTACGGAAGGCAAAATGTCAACAAAGTGAGCACTTGTGAGAAATTATGTGTTCGTATTTCACGAACAACAATACGTATCTCAAATTGTCACTAATTTCTAATCTCTGATAATTTGAACTTTATAATTAATTACGTATACCGTAACTACAAAACTAATCTAATTACCATTATCCTTAATAATGAATCCTGGGGATGTAAGCCAGAGCAACCCACAAAGATAATCAGCATACAGTTCTACAAATCGCCGCTTTAAACCGTGCGATAAAGACAGCAGCGCCACCAGGACACGTGGACAGGTCGCTAATTACACCGGTAATTATTAATCTACTTACACGCACCCGGTAGCTTCTATAATTGCATTTCGTTTGTCATCGGCTTTTCATCTTGAGTAGAGCTGGATGGATTGATAAATGTAAATCGTGTTTGTGTGATGTGTAACTTGTTCCGCTGAAAGGATTTTCAGCTCTTTGTTGTATCGTAGTGGGCGAGGAGCTGAGTACACTCCCAGCAAAAGGGTTGTTATACTTGTTAGCAAGTTTGTATTGTTTTACTCGTTGAATAGGATGATTGTGATCCGTTTCGGCATTAAAGGATTTGTAATATTTGAGGCCAAACTTTCCACGACCGTTTTCTCTTTTATTGTTACAAAACTACCGGACAATGCCATGCAAACACCACTCTAAATACTCGGCTTCTCATTGCATTATTCCATTTATTATTTGATACTCTGCGCAACAAATATTAACTCACAAGTCGCAAATTAAATTTTACAGCAACTTGAGTGTGAAAATTGCTGTTTAAATTACTCTGATGATAGTTTCTTTTCATAAGGACTAAGGGTCTGTTTCTAGATACCCAGTCAAGTATTGGATTTGAAAATATCTGCTGTAGAATAGATGGATCACACCAGTAATTCTCTATATAGTCATTGTGTGAGCGATTGTGAACCGAAAGAGATTGTAAATAAAACCTATTTTCTATTGCTATAAGTTCACCATAAGCGGTTTCGCTTTTGTAGTCGAAATTGCAAGGATTATAGAACTTAAATTTATGAACTTGGCGAATACTACGACCCCAGAATCAAATCATTTGGCCCAGTTAAAATCATACAAAGGAAAATTGTTTAATTCACCATATTTATATCTTAGATTCATTTATTTTTCTTTCCGCACATACATATATATAAGTGACGTATTGCTTATATTATGAATTCATGCTCTATTATGTTAAGAAATGATTAGATTTTGGGAACAATTCATCAACATTAAATGGTAGATAATTTTAAGGCATATGAGGGTTTTTGGGCATATCTTAGTAAATAAATTAGATAGAATAAATTTTATTGGAATGAAAAAGATGTAGAATAATATTACTTACATTCTTTATTTGAAACAATTTTCTGTATTTTGTTATCATCAGATTTAAAAATAGTGTTCGTGATACCAGCCAATACCTTTGGGCCAAATTGTTTATTTGTTATTATTTGAGATGTTATTTTTCCTTAAAATGTTTTAAGAACAACAGAAATCATGATACAAATAATTTTCCCTTTGTTAGATCAGAACTATTTTTTAAAAGCAATTCTAAAAGTCTTAATTGGGTCAAATGATATGATTCAGGGCTCGTATACTATTTAAAATACTTCATTATATAAAATGTGGGTGCTATTTTTTTATAAGAACAAAGGCGGTTGATAGCAACGTCTTGACGTAATGAAAGATGCAGCTGTGGATAATGGTTTATGTATCTGAAGTTTCATCAAAGTTGCATCACTAGCCGTAAAGTTGAGTGAATATCATACCATATCTAATTCCGCGTTTTAAGAAAACCGCAACAAGTCCTTTTACGAGCGAATCAGCGATGGTGAGCGCCAAATAAAAGATCCTTTTACGATGTCCTGGAAGGATCCACCCTCGACAGCCTCTCATATCACTCCTTTTGAATTATTTAACACGCGGAACCACTTTATGCATGCTCTTTGGAGGAGCCTTTTTCCATACACCTCTTTCAATATTAATTACTCAATTTAAATTTATATTTCCCGCGTCTGGTTCGTGTGTCTTCGTTAAGAGTCGTTCACCGCCGACCACTGAGGTGGCGCTCTGAAAGGATCCACTCAGGACTCTCAGACTCTAAGTGCCGTTTCGGAATTCTTCTGTGGTTTTCAGGATATCTTTCACGGTTTCAGGAGAGAAAGGGGTTGATGCATTGTAACGTTTTACCTGCTACAATCTTAATTATTAATTATTTTAATTAAAAGTATATTAATTAATCCTTTTAATAAAACAGGGAACTCAGATATTCAAAGGAAAACATTCATTTGCGGAGCGCAGAGAATTATTTCCAACTATTTTATTTTCCTTATTAACAAGTACAATGTACTTTTAAAGTGCTTTTAATAATTACTTTAGTTTTAATAATAAAGAATACTATTCAATGTATTTTTAATGCTAGTTATGGAAATATATCACTTCCACCATTAAATTGTGATATCTAAACGTAAACAATAGAATATTACATATCAAGGTGGAAAGTACTTCATTACAGCCGAAGGCTTAATTAGTTAAACTAAGGAGAAATGCACAGAAATTAGCTATAGCCTAAAGCTGTAATGAAATACTTTCCATTTCGGTATGTAATATACTATTGTTACGTAGTGTATTTTCCGTTTGTTTTGTAAACAATTTCTCAATAAATATTCGCTCTTTTGATTATTAAAAGTCAACAGACCGAAATAACTAACTCTGAAAGTAGATTGTATTCCAATTAAACTGTGGCAAGTGTCAGGTTACACTATGATAAGTTGCTTCATGAATTGAATGTTCTTTACATGAAATGTACAATTACATCTTCTGGATTCGACATATATAGGGTGAGTTTTTTAAAGTAATCTTTCAGTTTTACTGGCTAACAAATACCTGTAGAGAAAAAATAAATACACAAGTGGGGATTGGTGAAATAATATTGTCAACAATGGCTTTACATAGACAAATTGATGACAGGAGTATCAATAAAAAAACAATAACATGTTTTATTCAACAGCCTACCTGAAGTTTAATTTTCCATATTAAAGATGTTAATATTATTAGAACTTTGAGACCATTTTAATTTTAGATATAGGAACACATTATATCGTTGAAAAGGAAATACTTCGGTCTATCTCCTTTCTATTTGGGAAAAGGAACTTACATTCCTCCCTGTCACAGCCTCCTAACAATTTTATTTTACCAACCATACAATTATGTCCCTCTCCTTCCTGTATATGCCTGTGTATTTATTTTTTCTCTAAAGTTATTAGTTAGCCAACAAAACTGTTTGGTTGCTTGAAAAAAAACTCACCCATATTATATAAATAAATACAGTTGCTGTTATCTACGGTTACTGTTTAATAATATGGAAACATCTTCCTAGTCTAATACCCATTGAAATATTTTAATATAACATACAACAAGACTAATAGAAACTGAAACATAACCCTCATATCGTCAGCGTAAATTCCTATCGTTCGTATGTGAAAATATGAATAGATCCTCATTGTCGATTGGCATTACCAACTTGTTTCCAGTTCTGTGTTCTGGATACTATAGATGTATGGATACGTACATTTCTACAACCGACCAAACATGCTTTTCAATTGTCCGAGTATGGAGAAAATGTAACTGGGCCACAAATGCGGTTCCAGCCTTTGTATGCAGTTAATCATTTGTAGTTTTCACTGAATGCTACAAATTATTTTGACATAAATTCAACGCATAGTTAGAGATGTAATTATGGGTATATTGCTGATAGCTTTAAATACTTTGGAGCTCTGTGGATAGCTCTCTGACATATTTATCAAAGTTCGCATCAAATTTATGTTATTATGATGATAACAATTTACAGTAATCATACCAGGCGCATACCAAAGCCAAAGCATTAAAAGCAGCTAATAAATATGTACAGATGAACCAAGGATATTTTCATATTCCCCTCTCAGTTCGTAAGGGCATTTGGTTACCTACTTAGAATTAATTTTCCCTTAAGGTGTTTACAAATGGTTGGTAAACAATTATCAATTTGTTTCGAGGCTCGAAATGAATTTGTTAAGTTTTTCCAGTTATTGTGAGTTATACGAGGATAAGACCACAAAATTACATGTAAAATAATAATATTCTGTAACTTTGTACCGCATACAATTTCTCAAATTACACGCTTAATAAAGCCACACACACTGACATTCGCCGCAACTTATTACAAACAAGAGTAACTTTCCCAACAGTGGAGAGGTTGAAGGAGATTCCATCTCTCTTCTGCATTCCATCCCTGATACGCTAACATCCAGAATTATTCCAATCTCGAACACATAAAAGTATGATGGCGCTGAATGAAAATTACGGTGAGTCACAAACAAGCATTGTAAGAACGAAGAACTCATTTCAAACAAGAAACAATTTTGGCTAAAATTCTTCTAAACATTAATTAGATCGCGATAACGAAACGGAGAATCTTTGAAATTGATTTTTGAAGACAACTCGTGCTAATTTATCCTGGGCACGTTGCAAACTTCTAACTCCTCATTTAAATCTGATATAACTCTGCCATATTCGTGGTCATGTGTGTTTTAAAGCTCCCCAACGCTGTATTCCCAGCGTAGATGTCTAAACTTGCGGTTCTAGTGAAACGAAGTTAAAATGAATTACACCGTGTTAGTTTTACATGTCATCCGCGATGTTACCAGAGATATATGCGAGGCGGGATATTTGTATGTTGTATAGTTCTTGAAGAATGTTTTGTTCCTTTACTTCTACGAACAAACAGAACCTGAATCTTAAATTTGTTATTGTATTGTACTCGAGTTAGAGCATAGTGGATTCCTAGGTAAATTAAAACATATCGTTAAATTATTATTATATTATTGACCAGTTATTAATTCCTGCCGTTTTTGAGTTGAAGTATGATTAGTGTGAGTGTTGAGAAAGTGGGATTCAATCATGAATTATTTCAATGAAAATGGTGATGCTCTTCCTTAACAAATTAGTATATTAATATTCATCATAACATAGAGATTTATCATATGCATACATTGATGTATGGTTTTGAATATTGGGTGTGGATGAAGAAGCATGAACGTCATATAACTGCTGTAGAAATTAAATATTTGAGAGGAGTGTATGGATATACGAGACGTGATCGTGTCCGAAATACATTGATGTATGGTGAGTGTGAGATTGAGAAAAATGTTAAGAAAGTGGGAGTGAGTCAGTTGAGGTGGTTTGGACATCTTGAACGAAAGTCGAATTAAAGGTTGGTGGAACTAATATATGCGGGTGAGATTGAATGTGAACGATTGCATGGGTGTCCGAGGAATAAGTGGTTGGGTACGATTGATGGTTTGTTGTGTGAACGAATGATTCCAAGTGTGAAGAACAGACGAGCTTGTATAAATTGTATTTTGAATGTGAACGAGGCTAAAATGATGTGCCAGGATAAAAATGTTTGGAGGAGATTAGTTGTTGGTTGATAGTGTTCCAGGGGTTCGATTTTTAATTTTCTTCTACTTCTTTTAGACATGTTGATCTGGGTTTGCCTCGTTTTCTTCTTCCTCCTAGTTTCCATTTTACTATTGATTTAATTGCATCCTTTTCTTCTGCTCTCCATATATGTGTAAACCAACTGACTCTCTATTGCTTGATCTTTTTCACTATGTTTTCTCTTTCCAACTTTTAATCTATTTGATAGGTCATTCTTATTCTATATTCATTTTATGATATCTTTATTGATCTTAATATTGTTTTCCTTCCGTTATTCTCAAATCTTCTGCATCTTATTTTTGTCTTTGTCTCAGCAACGTACATTGTTTTTTTATTATTATTATTGTTATAATTTTTATGAAAATTGGAAGCGGACTAACTACTATGGCAATATGCCGCATCATGAGTAGCTGACTATTAATTTTATAAACAACACAAACGTCCATGCTCTTCAGTGGGATTCGAACGCACGTCCTTTGGTGTGCTAGGCTAGTGACATTTCCATTACACCATTTTATCGTACGGTAAATTTTCGTTTTTGTATCTTTAGTTAAAATCTTGTTTTTACTAATAAAAATACAGATGCAGACATTCAAATTAACTAGAATTTGTTATGGGATTCACAACATATCATAAAATTAGATTCTCCAAAAAGAAGTTAAGGGGATTTGGGTATAAACAAACATCCCCCGAATTCAATCCCGATTTGAATCCTCCTGACTGGCTGGCGGGTTAAGATTCCTCCAGCGACAACGTTCAAACAGACCCTCCTCTTGGAAGTGGCCTCTTCCTCTCGAACTTGTGTAATCCCCACGTAAATACGTGTTTCAGTGTTTCCAATCGTTGGCGAACCACTGACCGCAAACAGAAACAGCCCGCGTTGCCAAATTGATTTAGCTTTAGCGTGAGAATGCAAATGCTTGTGTTGACACAGAGAGTCGGCAACATGGCAGTGCTTCTTGCAAGACCAAGAACTCCACTAGCTAAGCTAAATCATTAACAGATGTGCGGGAGTTATGGACTGTGTTTGAGAGATCCACAGATTTTGGATTTGAGTTGGAATTAGTGTTTTGTTGATTTATAGAACTAGCGTTTAAGAACCTTTAACGCTAATGGATTCCACCGTTTACCAGTACAAGAATTTAATGGCTTTGAACACTCAGTATCACGTGAAAATATTACTCACGCGCAATTCGTCAACATGTGGATTGCTCAACCTTGAAACTTGCGTATATAGCAAAATGTCGTGGCTAGACAACTGCAGTTTTAGCAACGTAATGACGTTATTTTCCACGAATAAATCACCATAACTTTCACTGATGGAATGATACACGTTATCATCAGTAACCCCGCGCTGAATTATCGTCCTTGAATAGATAATACAAACAAATATATTTACAATAATAAATGATAACAATTCCAACCGAATGACGTACGTCAAAATGCTTTCAAATTAGGGATATTGTTTGTTGAAAACGAAAAATGAAATGATACATTTAATTAAATACTTTAAATGCTGCATGTTATTGTATGTTGAATTCTAAAAACTCGAAGTTAGTTAATGAAAAATGAATGAAATGTTTGAAATAATTTACTTCCAACTTTGAATGCTTTCAGAAGATATACTGCTTCATTCTTTCAAAAAGGGTTCCTGAATATTCATTTAGGAACAATAAAGATTTGTTTTTAAATACTTTTCCTTAAATTTACACTGTTATTATAACAATGCCCAATATTTCGAGTTCGAGTTATAGTCTACAATACTGCAACAATTATTTAGTACTATTTAAAACTCCTGACAATGTAAATTGGGGTTGACATTTGATCCTAATAAATTATGAGACAAACGTAATTTAGACTGTTGGATTAAGTTCTGTACAATATCTTATTCACAATTTCTATAGTAATATGTCAATTCCAAATCTTTAGAGGTTGGGAAATACGTCATTCCTTACTAATATGACAACCTCTTGGGTGGAAACAGGTGGAAAGTGACAGATTTATCCCATGGGTGGGAAGTGTTTATATAGAATTGCCTAGCAACACAGTCATAAATTTCTGAAAGTAAGTTGAACAGTGCTGTCAAACATATATTGATAAAACCTTATAATTAAAATAAAATATCAATAATTACAATATAAATATTGAACAGGTGCATTTTTATTATAAAGTAATATAAAATTCTAATGTAATGCTATTTCATTAAGATTTAAGTTTCCTGAACCGTTGACACATGACAAATAATAAATTTAAACATTTGTTTTCAAAGATTACTTCCATACATCACCTTTGTTGGATATACGAGTAGAATGAGAAGTTAATTTCGTTAATTAAGGATGATTGGGAATAAAAGATTATACATAGTTCGGTGGGAGATTTATTACAGCATTGCGCTATTGGGCTTCCAATATTAAAATACGCTAACTAGTGGTAGAAAGCTAAACTAACCATAAGATACATACATTTCATTGTATTTTTAAATTAATTGTTATTTTATATAATTAATAACAATTTTAATTATTTTAAGAGTATTTCAATGTAAATATAACCCCAATTTATATAGTCAAGTATTGGGCATCCAAAATTAAAATACGCAAACTAGTGATAGAAAGCTGAACTAACCATAAGGTACATAAATTTCATTGTATTTTGAAATTAATAGTTATTTTTTTAATATTAATAACAATAGTAATTATTTTAAGAGTATTCTAATATAAATATAACATTTGTTTAAGCCGTATTATTTAAATAAGATGTAAAAATGAAAAGTTCATTGTATTTGTAGATTATAGGTTAAGATTGAATTTTCTCCAAAAAAACCTATAAGAACAGGAAAATTTGTACTGTGTAAACTACCAATACTAATGCAAGCATTCGCCATCATAAGATATCATACAAAATGAATTTGACATGTACCTTTTGGGAATTGTGATCAACGCCATTTCTTGATAATTTAGAAGCTCAATATCTGATCCTTTCGGTCATATAATAAGCCCTCAGCTGGAATGAAACATTTCCCACCTCACATGTAATATACTATTATTAAAATAGATCGTTTCGATTTACTAGAAGTAAATCTTCGTCAAGCAAAACAGAACTTAACCCAAGTATTTTTAATTTACTATGAGTACTGAAAGATTTTTCAATTTATTGAAGATAAATGACATCTAAAATATTTCTCATTACGGAAAAGTGTGAAAAAGATTTTAAATTGAAGAAGCAACAAGCCACGAGAAAATAGTATTCTTTTTCGAATCTTTACCGTCACCATCACGCAAACATGTCAACAATTCCACCCGTATAACATCCACAAATCACCCCAATTTCTTCGAGAACTATTGACCTCCTTCTTTGCAACCCTTCTTCGTCGCAGTAGGACGCCTCTGGCATCGTTAGGGTAGATGCAGTGCGATTGTCGACCCGACATGACACGACATTGTGCGCGGTGCACCGCGGAATTCCTTCCACAAACTACGTTGCTTATCGCAGCGTTTTTTACGGAACTTGCTTCAAATAACATCATATTGCGGCGTCTTGAACGTAAAGAAACCTATCTGTGTTATGCGAGTATTCTCTGATAGTGAAACTGGAAGCCAATATACAATATTTTCTACCTCTCTAGCTTTGAAGTTATTTTGCTGGTATAATTGTATCAGTGGAAACATATTACGTGGTTTTATTTCCAACGTGTGCAATGTTTAATCTTTCAAGCTCATTCTACCAACAACATTTATATGCATTTTCATTTCGCTGATTCAGAATATAAATAAAAGTATACTAAATGTGTTTGCAAACTCTATTCTATTGTGAATGTTACTTAATTTGAATAATCAATACCGCAAACACTTTTGCAAATAGATTTATATTTTATAATGTTCACGGCAAAATATTCACGATGAAGTTAAAGAGAAATTTCAATCCAAATTGAATTTAGTTCAGAATTTCAGCTATTTGTTTTAGACATAAGGTGAAGGAAGGTATAAAGATGTCAACATAACAAGCATATTATATAAACCACAACCGCGAGTTACCCTTGAACACGACAAGATTAATTTTGATATTAGCGCCTTGATTACCTTAACACAATTTAATAATGTTACCTTATACACCTACCCAGGTGGAGGAAGGATTTTCAGAAATAATTTTTTGACAAGAATTTAACTACATTTTCTCTAAAATATTCTCGCGATTTAATTGTTACACACAGTCAATCTTCTCTTATGTCCGAATCTGTAAAATATTTAATTAAACTAAGTTATTTATTATTATTGTTCATCTTCTTTGCTTGAAGCAGGATCCATGAGAAGTTCACTTCTATCACAGTTCAACTACGTAACTCAAACTTTTACAACTTAAATACATTGCAACACAATTTAACTAACAACCAACTTCCGGCCATTAATGCAACTATCCCACATTTCATTTAACTTCTTAATTTCTTCCACTTTCTAATCCGTCTGTAAGACTCTGGAAGACGCTGGGAGCGCTCTGTCCCATTCCTTTGGCAATTCTCATCCTGGCGGTATTCCTGGCATATCCCAAGTCGCAGTGTCGTAATTGAATTTTCCGCTGCATCGATGTGTTGCTATACCCAGCGAGGAGTGCACTTCAACTGTCATATCAGGTTCGCGATGTCGCCATCCTGCATCTCGGGAAGTCTTAGTGATGTTGTGGCTCGACTTACAGGATAGTTGTTAGCTTACGGATTAGGAGGATATATAAGATATTGGGTTATACAGGATCTTATTACGGCTGCGGTTTTTTCAATTGTTTTGCTGTTTGTGGAAATAAGACACAATAGGTTTAGAAGCTTTGGACATAACTTTTATAATTTTATATCGGCAATGCTCTTGGCATTTCCCATTTCAAAAATATTTTATGGACCCTGGAAAACATTCCAATACAGATTGTATTTTGCAAAAATGTATATAATGTTTGAATGCTATGAGATTGGAACAAAAGAATGAATTTGTATGTTTAGGTAGTATGTTTTCAAGGATTGAAAGGCGGGTGTCTGTAGAATGCAAGGTATTGGGTGCTCTGGGTACATTTGCTCAAAACCTGAATGTATCTAGAGATGCTCGATTGAGTTTTAATAATTGTATGTTAGTGCCTATACATTGATGTATGGTTCTGAATGTTGGGTCCGGATGAAAAAGCATGAATGAGGAATAACTGTTGTGCATATGAGATATTTGAGAGGAGGGTATTCGTGTCTGGAATACATTGATGTATATTGGGGTTAGATTGAGAAGAATGTTGTTAAGAAAGTGGGAGTGAGTCAGTTGAGGTGGTTTGGCCATCTCGAAAGGTTGATATGTAGGTGAAATTGAAGATGAATAATTTACATACAGATTTCATTTGGTCCAAAGGAATTGGCTGGTACCACGAATACTGTTTTTGAGTTTGATAACAACAAAATATAGAAAAATGTTTCAAATAAATTTCATAGGTAATATTCTACACTTTTCGATTTCAACTATCTCATGCATTTACTAAGATATGCCCAAAAACCTTGATAGGCCTTCACATAATCTACCACTTATTTTTGATGAATTGTTCCCAAAATCTAATCATTTCTTAACATAAAAGAGCATGAACGACATATAACTGTTGTGTAAATGAGATATTTGAGAGGAGAGTGTTCGTTTCTAGACTACATTGGTGTATATTGGAGTGAGATTGAGAAGAATGATGTTAAGAAAGTGGAAGTGAGTCAGTTGAGGTGGTTTGGCCATCTCGAAAGGTTGATATTCGGGTGAAATTGAAGGTGAATAATTGCATGGGCGTCCTAAGAATAAGTGGTTGGGTATAATAATTGATGATTTGTTGCACGAACGAATGAATCCGAGTGTAAAGAATAGACGAACATGTATGAATGTGGACGAGGCGAAAGTGGTGTGTCGAGATAGGAGATTGATAGTTGTTTCTGGGTTTGTGCTACCCCATTGAGTGTGATATATATATATATATATATATATATATATATATATATATACCAATCAAATTTTAAAATATGGGCAGAATACACATACGCGGGTTAAAAAATATTTGGCAGATCATACGTACAGTAATTTTTAACCTTGAATTATTAGCCTGTAGAAAAGGTACAATAAAAAGACAAAAAATTGGTCCATTTTGTGTGGATAACACATTGAAGCTACTCGTGTACAATCTTATTAACAATACTGTCCAACATATTTGCAGAGATTGAAAGAAGAAATGACGTAGTCAAAAAGCTAGTAAACTTTATATAGTTTATTAAAAACAGCAGTAAAATACCATATTTGAAATTTGATAAAGGAATTTGCTTCACAATAGTGTCATTATTACATTTATGATCTATAAAACTGATATTATCTCTTATCTAAGAGAAACTTAATAACATGCAACATCAAGGATTCTTTAATTAAAATACGTTTATTAAACTACAACAATCTTTCATGACGTTAAATACATCCTTAAACGACTTTTCATTAAAATCATAACTTGCTCTAAAAACAATATTCTACAGAAACTTGAATAATCTTACCGTAAAATTACCAAGATTATTTCCAGACGTTTGCCTTAGAGAAACTAAAATCAATATTGCTAATTTGAAATAGTTTTCCTATTACAATTACTCTCCTGAAATGTTTCTTAATCTGTCGCAATATGTGGAGTTAAATATGCAGAATCATAAATTCCTTTTTCATGTTTCTCAAATTGAGAATGATTAAAGTCCGGATACAATTTTAGGAGCATTTTCATAAATGATGAGGAGAAGACGCTGTAGGAGAGACAATTAAAATTTAATTCCTCAATTCCGTAAAAAGAAAAAGAACTGAAATTGTACTTCATTTATTTTATCTTTACTTAACAGCTTCAAGAGGAAATTTTAACTTAAAGTTTTAGATTAAAAATATAATGAGTCTCTTCTTATGCGTTAACTACTTTTAGAAATAGGTTTAAATATTTTAATACGGTACAAACAAAAATACTTAACTAATCTGTATTTAAATGCTTCTTTTAGTAGTAATAATAAATGTTTAACAGCATTAGATATATCCCACTAAGTAGGGAAACAAAAGTCCTTAAATTATTCAGCTAATAATCAATCTCTTTGCCTAAACACTTTCGCCCTGTTCACATTTATAATTCGCCCTAATTGTCCAACTCATCTCATTTTATTTTGGTTGTACCCACAATTGGGGAAAATCCGGAACGAAAGTGGTAATTCTAATTCGATAAAACATCTTTCTTCCTAAATCGATACTAAAGTACACGATATCACTCGACGACTTTACCCAAAATAGTACCTAAAGTAAAACTTTCCAGACTCTTATGTAAAAATTTAACTTTACGGACTCATCTGTCAATCTTTCAGCACTACCTAATACAACAATCATACTATTTGTGAATTTATTTAATATTTGCCTTTGATAATAATTTATCGGATTTAACACAGATCACATGCAGACCACGTCTAAGGACAAGTAAATAATAATGAAAATTATACAGAAATATTTTATACTTTGACAGTACTTTTGCTATCACAGCCATCCCCGTCTCAACAGCTAGCTGTGGTTTTACTAATACACAATGCTATTTATTTAATATTTTGCATAACTCAAAATCGCTTAGCTGTGGAACATTGAAATTTTGTATGTAGGACTATTGTAATATCTACGAGCCCAGAATCATAGCATTTTTCCCAAATTAAAACTTTTAGAATAACTTTAAAAAAATTGCTTTGATCTTACAAAAGTAAAATTGTTGTACTAAATTTATTTGTATCTTAAATTCTGTTATTTTTAAGAATATTTTATAGAAAAATAACAACTGAAGTATTAACAAACTAACGAAAATTACTTACATACAGATTTCATTTGTTCCAAAGGTTTTGGCTGCTACCACAAAACTGTTTTTGAATCTAATAACCACAAAACATAGAAAATTGTTTCAAATATAGATCTACATCTTTTTGATTCCAATAATAAGATGTGCCCAAAAATCCAGATAGGCCTTCAAATAATCTAGCACTTACTGTTAATGCATTGTTCCCAAAATCTAATCAATTCGTAACATAAACATAATACCTTACTGACATATATGTATATGAGCGAAGTAAAAACGATAGAATTTAAGATATAAATATAGAGTATAAAACCATTTTCCTTTGTATGATTTTAACTGGGCTAAATGATATGATTCTGGACTCGTAAATACAATAATCGCTAGTAAGAACGCTGATTAAGGGCGACTAACTAGCAGGTGACTATCTGTGTTTTTCAGCTGTCAAACCTTCTTACATGATTATCTAGCAAAATATTTGAAATAGAAGTGGTAGAATATTTAATTCTGTATGTCTTTTATTTAAAGCTTATCTCTAAAATAAATTAGGAACGCTTGACAGCGTAAAATAAAGTTAGTCAACTGCTTGTTAATCACTCTTAATCGATTGTTCTTACTAGCAGTCAATAAGTTTAAATGAAATTCAGCAAAAAATATGTATAATTTAATAGGTGTACGAGGAAGAATAGTAGCGTCCAAATAAGATTTTTCTAAAAATTAAAGTAATTTTCCCTGAACACTCAGTTCTTATTTTACGAAAAGGATCTCACCTCGAGTCACTTGCAAGAAATGAATCTTTTGCTTGAAGATTCATTGTGAGTCTGGGTGCTTTTCTGCGCTTTTTCCCAGTCTCAATATACTTGGTCGGATGAAGAAAACGCTTAGGACAGCGGTGTTCCGACAAGGGGCTCGAGGGGGGAGACGTTTCTGTGCAAAGCGCGGGAATAGCCTAAATATACTGGCTGGGAATGAGAGGTATGTGACACCGAGACACCCCAGGACCGGTTTGGGGTGGAAATTGTTTACCTGGTTTTGCACCCTTAGAAACTTCCGACGACCGAGGGACTCTACCCCTAATAATTAAGATTTGTATTTGTATTTCCAACATCGAAATTTGCATCAAAAAATATGATGCTATTACTCATAATTTACAAATAAATGTAATAGTTTTATGTAAACCACATCTAAATAAAGATGAATGCAATAAATGATATCAACATATTGTCACTGTCATAATAATTTAAATTTTATATAGAAACAATGATTAAACGATCATAAAACCACTAAATTATAAATAATACTATACAAACCATATTTACATCTTAAATTCTATCATTTTTACCTCCCGCACATACATATATGTAAGGGAGGTATTATGTTTATGTTACGAATTGATTAGATTTTGGGAACAATTCATCAACAGAAGTGGTAGATTATTTGAAGGACTATCAGGGTTTTGGGCATATCTTAGTAAATAAATGAGATAGAGTAAATTTCACTGGAATCAAAAATGTAAAATAATATTACCTACAATCTGTATTTAAAACATTTTTCTATATTTTGTTGTCATCAGACTCAAAAACAGTATTCGTAGCACCTGCCAATACCTTTGGGCCAAATGAACAATTTATATTAGTGTGTTTTTTATTAATTTGTTATTATTTTTCCTTAAAATGTGCTTTAATATAACAAAATTGAAGAATAAAAATAAATTGAGTACAACAATTTTTCCTTTGTAAGATCAGGTCAATTTTCTTTAAGTTATTCTAAAGTTTTAATTGGGTCAAATGATATGATTATGAGCTCGTAGTTCTTAAATGGTATCAGATATTAAAAATAATCAATTAGACTTTTCTTTAGGGTGTACAAATATAAAATGCAAAATTTTCTGTTTAATAGTACTTGAGAAAATGGGTCTGCACTAAATTTTGAACATACATCCATCTACGATCACATACACACACAAAGACATTCTTGTGAAAATATTACAGATGAGTTCTAAAGTAAAACGTGCTTGACAAAAATCTCGACATTCAATATTTTCAGGATTCGTATTCCTCCATTTTGACGGAAGGTAAAAATATATTAATTCTGTAATTACTGAGCCATACTAATTATGCTCTGCAATTACAGATCTCTTCCAGCTATAATTAAATAAATAACGTGATATTATTGTATTAAAATTTCATGTTATTTTTAAAAATTGCGTCATTCCTTCACTATCTATATTGTTATTTAAAAACAGTTTTATCTTATCTAAAAAAAAATTATGAAATAAATACACCGTCATGCTATTTACCCATTGTTGGGTATTGCACTCTTCCTGTTAGAGGTTGGTGAAAATTTATTGTGAAATTCTTTAATATCACAGACCTCAAAGATAGTAGAAATGGAAAATCCATTCTATTATGAATTGTTACACATTTTGGTAGTCCGTTTTGGATACAAAAGATTAGCAAAGTTTTCTATTGAAACTAATGCTGGCTATTTAGTTTTTCTGCTTGAAATAAATGGATAAACGAATTGTATTCAATTGTAAATCGAGGTAGAATTTGTAGTATTTAGACGATAATTCGTTTCTGTTGCGATAAAAAGGAATTACTTGCTCTCACCTTAAGACGCTGAGTGTAACAAATTGGCTGTTATAAAGTCGAAGTAAATTCTACCTTAATCCATACCTGAACGAGAGGATCTCAGTCCGCCACTTCGTATCCAGGCAAAGGACTCAATTGTCCCTCGCAATAATCCTGTAATTCTGCAGCGCCCAACTTTAAATTTGTTTTCTTTCCCGCTGCCATGGGTTTTACCAATGCGATTTTTCCTACTGCGTCGTCACTAGAGACATCTAGGATTCTTCCTAGTTAGTTTTCCATTTTCCTAATTTTGCTGAAGTGAATATTTAGTGGGAGGTTTTCCTTTTATCATCCACCAATAGCAACCGCGGTCACACAACAAAGACGATCGCCATTATCACCTCGATGAAAGCTGCACTTTTAAATTCAGTTCCGGTGTAAAAACGAAAGTGATGTTTTCGAATCGATTTTATTTATTATTTCAGTTTTCGGCATAAATGGCCCCCGTTCGATTTTGATAAATAGTTATTTTTTTTGATAAATGGTTCTTTATAGCACAGTGAAATATGTGTTGGTTCCAAGATGAAAGCCTGGATAAATTTATAACTTTTTGAATTTGGAATTCGTTGCTTGGTGTGAGAAAACACACTTTACAGAAAGAAATATATAATACATATCAAATAATTAATACTTTTTCGACATTGGCCACAAATTTGGGAGTTTGTTACAAAACGGAAATGTATTCAATTTATTTGTATCATAAATTCTGTTATATTTAAGGATATTTTGAGGAAAAATAAGATTTCATTTGGCCCAAAGGGATTGGCTGGTACCAAAAACACTGTTTTTTAATCTAATAACAAAATATAGAAAAATGTTTCAAATAAAAATTTAAGGTAATATTGTTCTACATCTTTTTGAGTCCAATGAAATTTATTTACTAAGATCTGCCCGAAAACCCTGATAGGCCTTCAAATAATTTACCATTTACTGTTGATGAATTGTTCCCAAAATCTAATCAATTCGTAACATAAACATAATACCTCCCTTACATATATGTATATGCGGGTGATATAAATATAAATATGGTGAAATAAACAATTTTACTTTGTTTGTTTTTAACTGGGCCAAATGATATGATCCTGGGCTCGTATATTATTGTGTATCTCATATAAATCAACAAAATAGGACTATATAAAAAAATTATAGATTCGACAAAATATATTTTGTTTTATAAGAAATTTTGTCTCTGAATTGGTCACAAATCTGAGGAAATATATTAATAAAATAATTAATAATGTCTATATTTCTCTGAATTTGTCAATTTACTAATTAAAAATCATAAATAGATTTAATTTAGATCAATGAACATTATTGTATTAATAATTTAAAATGTAATTAATGTTTAATTAATTTACAAATTCCAATGCAGACGCAATATTCATTTCGTTTGTAATTAATCCAATGGATGATTCAACATAATTAAAAATACACGAAGTGTGTATAAATTATTATTTTTCATGAAATGTAATCTAATTAAATTACATCTAATTTCGTATTCTTATTTACATTTAAAAATAATAAAGATTATCAAATTATGAAGGAAATTATGCAAATACTTTAATAAATTAACTTTAGTTCTGAGGATTGTTTATTGAAAAACAAGATTACTTTATCATCCCTGTATTTATTTTATTAGAAAATTATTATTCATGTTTTTTTTACAATACAATGAAAGATCTTCATTAGCTTTGGTATTTACAATTATTACAATGGAACTAACATAATCTTCAATAAAATTAAGATTACTAATTAAATATAACAATAAATATTAACATTCGACTAAAATATAAATGAATATAATTGCTAAAATATATAAAATAATATTTAATCGTATTGTAAACAGTAATATATATAAAGCCAATGCATTATTTAACAGTACCTATTATTAATAATAATTTGGTTTTTTCAACAATGCTAGAAAAATAGATTTACATAATTTTAGTTGCAATATGGAAGTATTATACAATATTTTCTAATGTTATTAAATAAGTAATAAAGGGAGCACTACATAATCAAGGGTTTATTGACAATTTGCAATCTAGGGGAGACTCTCCTAGGGTAGTACGTATTTACTCGTTTCTTCTTAATTCTTCCAATTACAAGTTTCTTTTGATTCTCTTCTCCATTGTCAGTCTTTCCTCGTTCAATTAGTTTGTTGATAGGCTGAAGAACAACGCAAACGTTTACTAAATTTTTATTGTTGGTCCCCTTTTTAATGTCCATTGTGTTTTCGTTTCTCGGAGTTAAAGTTTTTGAAAAGTTTTGTTGTCTAGTTCTCCGAGACTCGTCCGAGGTTTTCAAAATGGACTTGTTTGTTAGGAAGTTTGCTCTTCTAACAGGCAAAGTTTTCGAAGAAGGGTTGAGGAAATTGTCGGTCAATGCCACCCTGTTCTTACAATGCACACCCTTTTTCTTTGATAAGTGGATGTTCTCTTTTTGATCTACCAAACGATGAGGAACAGGATTAAGTATTTTGGTGTCCAATTGAAGGAGATTGACAGAGCATGGTTTACAGTACTTCTTCAAAAGGTAATGGGCTTTTGGGGTAAGTTTGTTTTTATCATGGAAGTTTCTGGAAGGGAAGGTGTAGAAATGGGAAGCGTCTAAATTTTCGGATTTGTTGTACGTCACTTCGTATTGTACGTCATCGGAATTGGGGATGTCTAGAAGGTATCTTCCTAATCGTTCGAGTTTTCGTTCGTGGATCTCCTGAGGAATTTCTGGTCGGTCCTTAATTAGTTTAATACCTAAATCCGAGGAAAATGGCACTTGGGGGGTATTAAATAAAGTCCTAGGATGGTGCGAGACGTATTTATGATTAGGTGGTTCGATTTGTGCGCTGCCATTTGGGTTGTTGTTCAAATTGAGCCCAAAGTACTGCAAGAATTCATCCTGATGCATTTGTTTGGGAGTCGGGTCGGCGGACTGTTCGTCGGGCTTGAATTTGAGCACGTCGTACAAACTAACAACGGGCGAGTACTCACTGACGACGCTATTGGCCAGCTCGATGGCGTTGGTGAAGCTGATTTTGTTGAAGCGAGAGCACGTGAGCTCCCCACTCCGTGCGCGGGATGCTGAGCTATCGCGTCTCCGAGGTTTCGGTTTCGGTTTGTCCTTGGATGAGCGGTAGCTGCTGGGCGCATAGCACCTGGACACTAAGCGCTGCAGAGTTTCCCGCCATTTCGGGCCATCGACCGCTTTCGCCGCTGCATCGCTCAAGCCAGCGCTGCTTGGCTTCACCATCATCTGTACGAAATCTTCTAAATGGGTTACAGACATAGCACACGCGCACACTTCACTCCAATCTCACGTAGATACTAATGGTGGCATTACAGTCTGTATTTCGGTTTGTTTGCACTGTTGTTTGACGTTTCGCTGGCTAGGAAAGAGATGGACGAACTGAAATAACCTTACTAGTAACGGCGTAGCCCACACAACTGTCCAGCCTTAGCCTATAACTGTTGTTATAGTGCGGTTACTTGCCTGCAGATGTGACCAGCTGCTGGCCTGGAACCAGAAATTGATCGACTGAGCGCACGCGTGCGCCATCTCCGTTATAGCAGCTCAACTCTCTACCTTGCCATTGCGCTTGCGCCTCGACTCTGAATCTGACTCACTTGTTTTGTAAACATTCTTTTGTTATTATGATTGCTCATACTTCCCAACTCCTGCGATAAACAAAACACTGTTCAAACAGTTGAGCTCTTATTTAATAAACATACTAATTGTTTGTAGCATTCTCCTTTATCCTATATTGATTTAACATTTCCCATTGTTGACTATTTGTAACTCACGTTTCCTCATCATACAGACTAGGTTTTACGACTTTCCAAAACTATTTTATCTTGTTTTACGTCAACTATTTGTTAGAATAGTGCAGAGTCTGTATCATAAAATATGCTTCCAGCAGCCATTGATTCTTGTCTAGTGTTAAAAGAGCTCGTGAACAATTTATAGATCACAAAGGTCTTGGAAAGGCGCGATGCTCTACTATTTCCAAGGCAGACGTGACGTCTAGGTTATACTACAAATTTGTTTCGACGTGGCTTAATCCTGTCAAAAGAGAAGTATTTTACTATTTGAGATAATTACAAAAATGTGTTAGAGTTAACTACCAGCAATAAAAATAAATTTCGTTGTAGAAATTTGTACAATATCTACGGCAGAAACTATTTAAACAATTTACAATCCTTGCCATCATATACTCTTTTTACAACAAGAATCACAAGTCTACGTTGCGAGTATCGCAGTAAAAATGTAAATTGAAATAGAAGCAGTGACGAACGAAGCTGTATAAAGGAGTTATTTATCTGCTTGTACCGTACAATCTAAATCCTTTTTCTGTGAGTCAAATTGCTCTAGTTTCTTCATCAAATACGAACATCCAGTCGAACTTATGACAATAATAAATACATGAAATTACGCATTCAAATCCCACTTGCACCATCCATAATCCCTACTAGTTAGCAGAATAAATTAGCCCCAAAATATTCCTCCAAGGACGTCCTTTCTACAAATCCTAGCAGTGATCCCCAGTGACGTACGCCTCTGTAATCACAATCGCGACACCTGTAGCTGAACATAGTTGTCAGTTTTTGTATCCGCGACATAGCAGGCTTTTGTTTCCGTTGTGCCTTGGGATTGGCTGCTTGGCGACTGTCATTTGTCGACGAAAGTGTTTTGTCTTGCACGATCTTTGCTCGGAGGGATGAGGCATCGTTACGGCCGGCGATTAGGCGTTCTTTTGTTATTTGTCAAATAACAAATCTCGCTGGATTTTAGGGATCAGTGTGACTTTATTTGCAGAGCTATGACGCCATTTTTGAGACTTTCATCCCGGTTTGACATTACTTTATTGGAGTTATTATCAAGATCGTGCGGCTTATTCATTCAGAAAATACGCTTTGCTTTAACCACGGCTAATTTGAAAAAATCGAACACCAAAGTAAATATTTTTGTACTCGGCCAACGTTTTTAATACACTCTACAATTAAAACGAAAAGAAAACGAGAAAAAACAAATATTTCCAGCAGTGTTAACAAAACAGCAACGTATTTTATTTGAAGTGTTTTTCATTAACGCGTTAGCGAACTGAATGTAAAACATTTACAAGGGTAGTTAGACCAAAGGGCGTAGGAACAAAGTTAATGTTGTACTACGACCCTATTTGATAACTAAACAGCCAAGCATTCAAAGCATCAATAAGTCTCAGGAAACAGCCAAATAAATTTCCTCAATGCTTAATAAAACCGACATTATTACACACAGAATACAACTGTAGTCTAAATTAAGGCCTTTACACTCCAAATGACGTTGCAAATTTCATAACCTCGCCCTTGATAATGTGCTAAAGTCAACACATTTCTGAAATGAAAAAGATGCGATGATCGACTGATGACGAAATGTGGAAAGAATTAAAATGCGAGTTTGCAGTTAATGTTTTATTTGAAAAACTATTTCGACGTTTCGACAGCTACAGCTGTCATCATCAGGGCTAAGTTAGAATTGAAATATGCAGACGTTTCGACAGCTACAGCTGTCATCACCAGAGCTAAGTTAAAGTTGAAATATTCCGACGTTTTGACAGCTACAGCGGTCATCATCATGACTAAGTTAGAGTTGATATTTGCCAACGCTTCGACAGTTGTAGCTATTTTTTAAAATAAATAATTGAGAATTGAGTCCGGTTTTTTCTCTCATATTTCAGAAATCTAAATACTATTTTGCATTGGAATGTTTTGTGAAGAAATCAACAAAAACTTGATGGGTTCTGGTGATAAATCTCTCTCATTTCTTAGCGTTTTTCTTTTTGGTAAAGTAGTGTGAGGTTGACAACCTCTGCTCAAGGATTTTCTTCGGTACCCGCACTTGATTGTATCTCCACGCCGAGTAATTCGTTCCATTATACATCGGCCTGCTTGATCCATGATTTAAACGCGCGATTCGCGTCTGTTTTCGGAGATTTTCTTAAACGTGCGCAGCCAACGTCTTGCCTGGACTGCCGACGGTCTTTCAATAAATGACGAGATTTACCCATGAGGAACACGTAAATATATTAGCTGGATTTTCAGAAGACCCGCGTTTTTTGCGGGACGTCTTATAAAACTGCCCCAAGGAGGCCAACATTTCATCGCGATACTAAAACAAGTAAGGATTTTCAAGTACTGTTATTATTTAATATTTTTAATTTCATTTAACTTCATTTGACTCTTATCTGCAAATTAATTCATAGAAATTTGTTTCGATACAAGTGAAAAGATTGTACACATTAGTAAAGTCAAATCACTGAAGATTGAGACAGGCTATATCCGCCTTTTTAGATTATTATAATATCTGAATAAATTACAATTTTAGTGGAGTCCTTTCGTCGTAAATCGTCGAGCAGGTAAAGTCAACAAATAAAATCCTTTTCGACATTCCAAGTTACAATTACAATCATAAATTGTCCCCAATTAGAGGGTAGGAAAGTTCATTACAGTAATATATCTCCAATGCACCAAAAGTTAGAAGTGTCGGGCAACCACACCCGGGCACAAAACTGCCAAAACCAAAGCCAAAACAACTTTCAGGTAGAACTAAAAATCAATTACAAAACTGCTGCGTTTCTGTGGAGCTTTCCCCTTTCCCCGATTCCTCCAAATGTTTCGTTATGCTTCCATTCATCGCGCTAGCATGATGTGAGGTATCTCTTGAGGAGTCCAATGAGTACAGTTTGCACTGCATGACCTAGGCGTCCTAAGCAGAGGAAGCCTTGTGTATGATTAATGTATTCGCCATAGTGCAGCTCCATGTGTTCTCGGTTCTCGAGAAACGATGCTAGCTGACGATCCTCGGTCAGGAATCGAATTAGGTTCTGCATTGTGCCTGATGCATTTGAACCATCATTAATATTAGATTATACACTTGGTTAATTAAGATGTATTGGTTGGATTAGGCAGGAGATTGTACAGCGAATTTTAATAGTTGACAACAATGTTAACATAATGATGATGATGTCAAATTGCTCCCATATTATTTTGTTTTGTTACATACATACCTCGTATGAGTTTGCCCCAATTAATGTTTGGTATTATAAAGAAATTTAATTGTCACTTACATTTACTTTTAAAGTAATTTTTTAACAAGTGTACATCTTTTGAAATTATTTTATGACTTACTTCATTGCCGTTAGAAATTTTATTGTTATTTGGATAACTTGATATCAATTTAGTATGGAAGTAAATTTAACTGGAGTTTAAATTTCTTTATCTACGCATGTCCAAAGTTAAAAAATTAAAATAGTAGATTTTTGACAAGTAGAAAATTAATCCAAGAAGTTACTGTAAACATATTTTTAGCCATGATGAGCACAATTTGACATTAAACAATTATGAAGCATTTCATGAAAATGAGTGATTTAGAAAGTACTTCTTCGGAGAAGAACAAGCTTAAAAAATTATTAATTAATTTAAAGAATTGTAAAAATTGTATTACCAACATTTATAATATATAGTACGTTAATAAAAACGAGTGCGATAATGAAGCTATAAAATGACGAATGAGTGGAAAAAGTGACAACTCACGAGCATAGATAAAATATTGTACAATAGACGTGTGATAATGCATTATAAATATACTTATGTGATTACATATACGTATCTTAATAATGCTCCTATCCCACTTATATCGTAAATATCTATTATAATAACGGGGATTAAACTTTTAGAATAACTTTTAAAAAATTGTTCTGATCTTACAAAGGGAAAAAATTGTTGTACTCAATTTATTTGTGTTTTAAATTATGTTATTTTAAAGAATATTTTAAGGTACAATAGCAACTGAAATAATAACAAATTAACAAAAATCATTAACATAAAAATTTCATTTGGCCCAAAGGTATTGGCTGGTACCACGAACACTGTTTTTGAATCTAATAACAACAAAATAAAGAAAAATGTTTCAAATAAAAATTGTAGGTAATATTATTCTACATATTTTTGATTCCAATGAAATTTACTCTATCTTATTTATTTACTAAGATATGCCAAAAAACCCTGATAGACCTTCAAATAATCTACCACTTACTGTTGATGAATTATTCTCAAAATCTATTCAAATCGTAACATAAACATAATACCTTCCATATAATGTGCACGAAGTAAAAATGATAGAATTTAAAATATAAACTTGGTGAAATAAACAATTTTCCTTTGTATGATTTTAACTGGGCCAAATGATATGATTCTGGGTTCAATACATGCATATATACATACATAACGTCACACTATCTGCAATACTAACAACCAACGCATATTCATATTACGATTCATATATGCTCGTCTATTCTTCACACTCGGAATCATTCGTTCACGCAACAAACCATCAATTATACCCAACCACTTATTCCTCGGACGTCCACGCAATCGTCCACCCTCAATCAAAATTATTATATTTTACAGCAATCTGTTTAAATATGGATAAAAATATGTTGGAAACATTCGAATGCATAAATGTAAACATGGTATATTGCGCAACATTGAGTAAATACAGAATAATGCTGACAGTAACATATAGATGCTCTTACACTTTTGAATATTTTTGATCTCAAGTCATATTTCGTTTACTTCTAACGTCGGCAAGTGACAGAAATATATTATAGTAAATATGTCAATATTTTCCAAGCCATTTTTAAAATGTTTGACGCGTAAAAATGTACCCCACACAATTTTCGTACAATATATTGCGATTTTGAACCAATAGAAATTCTTCTATATATTCAGTTCTGCTTTCTTACTCCGAGAATTTCAAATATCCGATATTCGTAAATATTTTCTGCGTATACTCCACATATTTTTCTAGCATTGTATGAAGGAAAATCTCATATTTCTTACGCTATCGTGCTCTTTGCATACTTTAAACTCAATCAGAACTTTTCAAAACATAATCTGGGTGTCTAATCTTTTCTGATTGTCTAAATATTTTTGTTTTGTTTCAGTTTTGGGCAGCATATGTTCCTTGCGAAGCCCAGCATAGAGATGCAGTTCAACTAACTTTGGAGCAAATTGACGTAATTCGTCGGCTTACGGAACAATATCAACCATCGCTAACATTATGCACATCAGCTGCAGGTATGTTACAAGTAAATCAAATAACAACATATTGATATTTAACTTTCAAGTTTCAAATTTCAATTAGTGAAACTATGTGTTTACTGAAATATAAATAGAATCAATAAGAGTTGTGTTTGTGTTCTCAATAACAGCTGGCGACAGGAAAAACTGAATGAAAATAAAAAACATTGTACAATATTCATTTCAACACAATATTTACGTTCTTCTATTTTACTCAGAGAACAATTATTTTCAGTCGTATTTACGTACGTTAGAGTGCATTCAATTAAAAACTGAAAAAACAAAAAGAAACTCATTTAAACGACTGTCGTTTTGTCACTTTCACAAAACAATGCCAAACAAAACAACAAAAACATATGAAAAGGCAATTCTTTTATTTAAATTAGGTTTGGGAATAAAAGACTATGCGATATTGCAAACCACACATAGACGCTAAAGACTTTAATGGTAAATTCCTACTGAAATTTTAATTAAAAATTGAAGTTATTAAATATGAGCTACAGAAAGATTATACTTTTCTACTTTAATTAGAATTAACGATCCTGCAAATTAAATTTATGAGATAAATAATTTTAGGTGCACGCTGTTCTTAAATCAGAAGTTATATTCTATCAGACCTTAATATTTACTTCAAGTGAAAAAGTACTTTTACTAGTTTTTTAATGTTATTCTGACTGTATCCAAGTTAAATATTTTAACGATTTTTTTTGTGAATTTTCGTGAAGCAAATACAACTGTTATTGTTAATATAATCGAAAAGAACTCATATAACTCATGTCAAAAATGACACTAGGTGCATAAATATCTATTACGATATACTGAATCGTAAAACTAGTATTATTGAGCTCTGTCCCAAGTGGTAAAGAATTTTTTTCGGGCTGCCCGGTAATAGTTATTTACATGGCAAGCGGAGTAAATTAATGACTCTTTTTATGACCGTAAAATTTTACGTCTCTTCAACAAGCCTGTAAACTTTACAGGTCTCTTCTACAAACCTGTAAGATTTTACAGGTCTCTTTTAGAAGCCTGTAACACTTTACAGGTCTATGCGCTGTAATTACTCATTTATTTAGTTACAAAAGTACTTGTAAAGTGTCATTTACATAGAAGGTGAAAATTAAAAATTTTGCAAGCTGTTTTATCTTTCAAACCATACCATTTTTTTCATCATCTGTAACTTCGTTTCTAAATTAATTATATTATCAAAATGTGTCAAATTTTATGCTAACCAATCTTGATTACAACCTTAGTTAAAATAATTATCTTCTGACAATGGAAAATGAAGTTACGAGTAACAATAAAAATGGAGTTAGGTTAGAGCTAATCCCTTTTATGAATCTGCCTGTAAAGTATTTGTACGCTCCAATAAATGTAAGATTTTTTTACCTATTATGATTCAGTATATTATAAAACACTGTACAATGCTCGACCGTAACTGGCAAGCAGAATATCTCACGAGCGAGGAATGTAAATTACTATTATATCTTGCGGTAGTATGTTATTCATCTTCTTTGATGTTTCAGATATAAAATCAGCACACGAAAACCAGCAAATGTGTTCGCTCATTGGTGTAGAAGGCGGACACTCTTTAGCAAGCAGTTTAGCTGTATTACGCACCCTCTACCACGTTGGAGTTAGATATTTGACCCTTACTTCAACCTGTAATACTCCTTGGTATGTTACATGTTACATGTCTTTATTTTACTTGGTTAAATAATAAACAGCTACTTGTTTAACTTAAATGTAGTTTTGGTAGCATGAAAATCTTTCTGATACCGCTTTGGTTACACTGGTAACTAATGACCGTCGCATAGGTTGAGATTCTGTCTGCAACAAATCGAATTGGTTGCGAATAAGTATGCTGAAACCTTGGAAAGACAAAATAGTGTGTAGCAAAATACGATGACAATTTGTTCACTAAGTTTATTATTCAAATGAGCATATGTATGTAGAGCAACTGTCAAATATTAATAATGAATATTGCGTCAATATCTGCAGATGTATAAAAATGTTGATAAAAAAGAATCTGGTATACAGTCACAATGTTTATTTTCTACAAGGCCGACGTTTCGACACCGCTAGTGTCTTCTTCAAGGCTAGTAGATAAGTTTGAAGAATAATATTACATTGTGGAAGGTATAAGAATTGGTGGACATAATAGTGCTTGCATTAGCTTATGCGGATGATGTTGTTGTGTTGGGTGAAACTGCAAAGCAATTGAGAAGAATGATTGTATCTGTTGAATGTCTATAAATGTAAAGTGTTGGTGTTTGAGAAGAATGATTTGTTGACTGATTGTAATATTTCAGTGAATGGTGTGAGATTGGAACAAGTGAATGAATTTGTATGTTTGTGTAGTATGTTTTCGAGGGATGGACGTATTAACCGGGAGATTGAAAAACGGGTGTCTGCAGGGTGTAAGTTATTGGGTGCTCTGGGTACATTTGCTCGAAACTTGAATGTGTCTAGAGATGATCGATGGTGAGTTAGTAAATTGATGTATGGTTCTGAATGTTGAGTGTGGATGAAAAAGCATGTACGACGTATAACTGCTGTGGAAATGAGATATTTGAGAAGAAAGTGATTGTTTCCGGAATACATTGGTGTGTTGTGAGATTGAGAAGAATTGTTAAAAAAGTAGTAGTGAGTTAGTTGAAGTGGTTTGGTAATCTTGAGTGAATGTCGAATGAAAGGTAGGTGAACGAATGATTCCGAATGTGAAGAATAGATGAGCATGTATGAATGTGGACTAGACGAAAGTGGTGGAATATTTGGAGGAGATTGATTGTTGTTTGACTGTGTTTGTGGGTTCGTGCTACCCCACTGAGTAGGATATAACATGATGTTATATATGTATGTACAAGTGATGTAGAGACGATGGTCATGTAGAAAATAAAGGTCTGTGATTATTTTTATCCACATCGTTTCTCCAGTCGATCAATTATCTTTTCGTAAATAAAACTGTTGAATGTTCTTCTTCTTGTTGCAGGGCGGACTGTTCCTACGCAGACATGCCAGGTCGAAAGGCGGAGCATGGAGGGCTCACCAGCTTCGGCAAAGTAAGTTCGCTAATTAAATTACCGCAATCCTAATTACACATAAATCAAAAAATTCGCAGAGAATACATCTTAATTACAACAAAAAATGTAAAGAAGTTTTTCTTTGGCGGTGCACTTCGTAATATATTAGCATTAAATGTACAATCATAAGCTCGGAGTGGGTGGGATTCTTAATGTTACCTTGCATCCGAAATGAGGGCATAAATAGCCGAGCCACTGGCGTGCAAGCAGGGCAACGCGGGCGTGAATATATTTATGCATTTTGTTATAACTTGGATGCCATTAAAATACATTTAGTGGAATATAAATATAGCTATCCTCGTGATTTATTTGTTTAGTTTCTAAACTGAATTAGTAAACTCGAAATTTTACGTCTCCTCGATAATTTTATTCACAAAATTATTATGAAAGAAACTGAATCTATGTAATACATTTAAATGTCGCGGTCTTACTTTAACTTCCGTTCTGACTGATTCAGTTGAGTGTATTTTTATACTTTACAAAAAAAATAGAGGTTGTAAGACTGTAGAGTGTGAATGTAGTTTTTCCCTCGTAAATTGTTACTCGGTTTTTATGTTGTTGTAATAGTTTAATACATTATTAAATCATTCAGTAATTACAAAAAGTGTACTAATTGGCATTACAAACGAACCTCTGAAACCAACAAGTAAATAGGTTATGGGCCCAGATATCGTTTAAAACACAAAAGAACTGAAATAGTTCTCGAACAAAAGAACGCCATCTTCAACGTTTCTGACGATCTTTTGTAAAAGTCCAAATAGAAGTTTTGTCGAACTGAATGATCGAAAATGGATAAAGTCGACATTTCCACAATTAACAAATTTAACGGATCAAACTACGCACAGTGGAAATTCCAAATCAAGTGTGCGCTCAAAGCCAAAGGAATTTACGGAGTGGTAGATGGAAGCAACCCGAAGCCATCAGACAATCAAACCAACGAGCTCAAAGACTGGAATAAAAAAGATGCTCACGCAATGTTTGCGATCACAACAGCCATGCAGTTGGAGCAAATTACGTTGATTGAAAACTGTGACAACTCGAAACAAATCCTCGACAAGCTTGACTCAATATTTCAGCTCAAATCAGAAACGAACAAGATGATAGTACATGAAAAATTTCACCAATATAAAATGCATAAAAACGACACGATAGCGCAGCACATCTCCAAGGTCGAAAATTTGGCAAAACTTGTTCGTGAAGCAGGAGAAACTGTAAGTGATGCTGCTATAATGATGAAAATTCTTAGTACACTTCCTGCAAAATACAGGAACATACGACAGGCTTGGTTGTCACTGGACGAGGCCAAACAAACCATTTCAAACTTAACAGCACGACTTCTCGATGAAGAAGCTAACCTAGAATCCGTAGAGGAAGCTGAAACCGCACTAGCAGCTTTATCACTAAAGAAAAACAAGTACGGATACAACAGCACGAAAGAAGACAAAGGTCAAGGAAGCAATCAATCAAAAGGTTCCTCAATTGTTTGCTACAACTGTGGAAAGAAGGGACACATCGCCAGAAGATGTAGACAACCACAAAAGAAAAAGGGACCACCAAACAATCGATTCGAAGCAAGAAATCAACAAAGAACCAGTGAACGACACGAAGAAAGCTACGAAGTTGCTCTTCACGCAGACGGTAACCCAAATTATTCCTACGCAGAATCATGGATAATGGACAGTGGTGCGTCATCCCACATGACCTACAGGAGAGAATTTTTTAATACGTTTGAAGATAGCTTTGAATCCAGCGTTACTCTAGGGAACGAGACAAGTCTGAAAATAAAAGGAAAAGGAACAGTAAAAGTTCAAGCATTGGTCAAAGGAAATTGGCATGATCGTACATTAATAGACGTTATGTATGTTCCAGATCTAAAGAAAAATCTTTTTTCAGAAGGTGCAGCAGCAAACAAGGACATAAACATAATAAAAGATAAAAATCATGCACAACTCTATAAAAATGAAGCAGTAATTGCTAATGCTGTCCGCGAACCAAATAACATTTATAAAATGTTATTTAGAACTGTAGTCAATGAAATGTTTCAAGCCAATCTAACCAAAAGTGAAAGCCTGAAAGTATGGCATGAAAGACTTGGACACTTAAATGTGAAAACTCTAGAAGAAATGGTGAAAAAGAACTTGGTAACCGGTATAAACTTTTCAAATGTTGAAAACTTTTTCTGTGACGCGTGCGCATATGGCAAGCAACATCGTCTTCCATTTAAAAAGAACGAAAAGACATTGAACTTTAAAGTAGGTGAAAAGATCTATAGTGACGTGTGTGGACCAATGGAAACAACATCCATAAGTGGTTCCAAATACTTTATCGTTTTCAAGGACAAAATAAGTGGTTTTCGTGTTGTTAACTTTATTAAGCATAAATCAGATGCACTGGAATGTTTCAAAACATTCAACAACATGATCAAAAACAAATTTGAACGTTCAATTAAAGTATTGCACGTAGACAACGGTGGCGAATACAAAAACAAAGACTTCGAAAAGTATTTAAACAAAGAAGGGATAGTTTTGGAGACAACCGCTCCTTATACTCCTGAGCAGAACTCTAGAGTAGAGAGAGACAACAGAACCATCGTCGAGAGTGCTAGAACAATGATTTATGGTGCCAACATGCCTAAATACATCTGGGCTGAAGCTGTCAACACAGCTGTATACTTACTAAATAGAACAGCTACAACTCAGACCGATACTACCCCTTATGAAGCTTGGTATGGTAAAAAGTCAAATTTAGAACATGTAAGAACATTTGGAAGCGAAGCATTCATGCATATACCCGATCAAAAAAGAAGGAAACTAGATCCTAAGAGCAAAAAGATGATCCTGGTTGGGTATGACAACGACTCAAATAACTACAGATTATTTGACCCAGACACCAAGAAAATAACAATTTCGAGAAACGTACTTTTTAACGAAAGTAAGTTAAGCCTTGAGAGAAAAGAAAATACTGTGAAAATCAGTATCAACGCTGATGACGAACTAAACGAACTCCGAGAGCAAGAGGAGCAGGAGCAGATGCAAGATCAAGAAGCGAACAGATTAATCCAGCCAGTACAAAACAACGAAGAGGAAGAAGTACCAAATCCAGGACGTCCACGACGTCAAATTAGATTGCCAAGTCGATACAATGAATTTGAAATGTTAAACTTCGTCGAAATGAATATTCCACAAACCTATACAGAGGCACTAAATTGTGACGAAGCACGACACTGGAAACTGGCTATTGCTGAAGAACTAAAAGCACTAAAAGCAAACAACACATGGGAAGCTGCAGAACTTCCGCCTGGTAAGAAACCAATTGGATCAAAGTGGGTATTTAGAATAAAACACAATGAAGATGACTCAACTTCACGCTACAAGGCTCGGTTATGTGCAAAAGGATACGCACAGCAAAAGAACGTTGATTACTATGAAATATTCTCGCCCACAACTCGTTTTGACTCAATTAGAACGCTTTTGGCAGTAACAGCAGCAAGAAATCTAAAAATTAAACAATTCGACATCAAAACTGCCTTCCTCAATGGAGAACTCAAAGAAGAGATCTATATGACACTTCCTGAAGATATGGAAGTAACAACGACAAAATGTAACCAAGTGTACAAGTTGAATAAATCACTATATGGGCTTAAGCAAGCCCCCAGGTGCTTTAACAAAAAGTTTAGCGTTTTTCTCAAAAATTATGGTTTTGAACAATCTCAAGCAGACAAATGTGTGTACACAGGTTTTGTAAATAACACCAAAGTGCTACTTGTACTTTATGTAGATGACGGACTGTTAATAAGCGAAAGTGATGTAATAATAAACATAGTTTTAAAAGAACTAGAAAAACAATTCGAAATAAAAAGTAGTGAAGTGAAAAACTACGTGGGTATGCAGATAAAAAGAGACTCTGACGGCTCTATCTTCATAAATCAAGAAAATTACATAAAACAAATTGCTAAGAAATTTGAACTTGACACTGCAAACGCAGTATGTGTACCTTCAGACCCACAAACAAACATTACAGGTGAAAATAGTGAATATCTTGAAGAGAATGAGGTTCCATACAGACAGTTGGTTGGTTCCCTCATGTTTGCCGCAATTGTTACTCGCCCAGACATTTGTTATGCAGTGGGAGTAGCTAGTCGATTCCTAAACAAACATAACAAACAACAATGGAATGCAGTGAAAAAGATAGTAAAATATCTTATTGGAACGGCTGATTACGGAATTTACTATAAAAGCTATAATTCTACGTCCCTGACCGGTTTCTCCGACTCAGACTTCGCAGCTGATCTCCAAACAAGACGATCAACCAGTGGTTATGTCTTCCAACTTGGTGAATCTGCAGTAACTTGGACCAGCAAGAGACAACCGACCGTATCGTTGTCAACCACAGAGGCAGAATATGTATCAGCCTCTCAAGCCGCCAAGGAAGCTAGTTGGCTGCAGAGACTTCTTTCAGATATAGGTGAAAATCCAGAAAAACCTACCACAATCAACATAGACAACCAGAGTGCTATACGTCTCATAAAAAAATCCAGAGTTCCACAATCGGACAAAACATGTAGACATAAAATACCACTACGTTCGTGAAAAATATGAAGCAGGTGACATCCTACCCATGTACATCAACACGAAGGACCAAGTGGCAGATATCCTAACGAAGCCGCTGCCCAAAATGTCTTTTGAAAAATTGAGACTCCTATTAGGTGTACAAAGATATAATATGTAAATTAGAATTAATTTTAAGATTTAAAGAATGTAATAATTTAATATGTTTATTTTATGTAAAGTATTCAAAAGTGGGAGTATGAAAGAAACTGAATCTATGTAATACATTTAAATGTCGCGGTCTTACTTTAACTTCCGTTCTGACTGATTCAGTTGAGTGTATTTTTATACTTTACAAAAAAAATAGAGGTTGTAAGACTGTAGAGTGTGAATGTAGTTTTTCCCTCGTAAATTGTTACTCGGTTTTTATGTTGTTGTAATAGTTTAATACATTATTAAATCATTCAGTAATTACAAAAAGTGTACTAATTGGCATTACAAACGAACCTCTGAAACCAACAAGTAAATAATTATAAGTTTACTCAGATGAAATACCTACACAGAATAACAAAATTATGCATTTGGATATGATCAATTTTATTTAAATTTACATTCGAATAAGAGAATACATTTGCAGGCAGTTTAATATTCAAACAAATTTCATATTGAATCCTCCTTTTTTTCTCTACTTTCAATATACAAAAGATAAAATAAATTGTAAAATTATATGGCTTAGAACAATCTAAAAAATTTAATCTTAACCCTTACATGTATATTCATAAAATGGATTAGCGTTAACTCCATTTTTATTATTACTCATAACTTCATTTTCCATTCTCAAAACATATTTGTACTTGAGGCTCTGGTCCTTCTAGGATTTTTGTACCATTGGTGATGATCAAAAATAGTAATGGTCTTTCAAAATGAAAAGTTGACATTTCATATTTCTTCTCAGTTTTTGTAATAGTGTAATTATTTTTATTGGTATAACAAACCTATCAATTATTTAATTCCAAAAATGACAATAATTTTCTTAACAGAAGACAAATTAATTTTAAAAAATTTAGAAGATTAGATAATTGTATGTAACATTGTCTGGTACCACGAGCTCTGTTTTTGAGTGTTTTAAGAGCATTGTTTAGCCTCGGTTTTAGCGTTGAACAATGTTTTAAAATTATTTTATTGAAAAATGCTTGTACTTAATGCATTGTACTTAATATACCCAAAAACAGAGCTCGTGGTACCAGCCAATATGATAAATGATAAAGATGAAGTTGACGATGAAGAGTTTGGCTTGTGTTGCAGCTAATTCCAAAATTTCAACTTGTAAAATAGAAGTCAAGTAAATGTATTTAAGCAAAACACATCCATTTAATTTCTCGAATTTAATTTTGCTACCCGAAGGTACAAACTATTCGTTGTTTTAATTTATGAATTAAATGATCAATTCTAGTATGATTTTATGATGAATTGGTCGTGAATCAAACACCACGGTAGCTACTTGAGTTGCTTTCGTGTCATAGATGTCAATTACTGTTTGTTTGTTTCTCCTGTACGTTCTTATCAAACCTTTCTTCTTCCAGAGCGTGGTGAAGGAGATGAACCGTCTGGGAATGATAGTAGACCTCTCCCATGTATCCGTAGGCACCATGAGAGATGCGTTAGATGTGTCCAAGGCTCCTGTAATCTTCTCACATAGTTCTGCCCATGCTCTGTGCAATTCTACACGTAATGTTCCTGATGCAACGTTGCGAAAATTAGCGCTGAACAAAGGGATCATCATGGTTAACTTCTACTCGCATTTCTTAACGTGTAAAGATGATTCGACAGTTGCTGATGCTGTGGCACATATTAACCATATTCGGGAGATTGCGGGGGTTGATAATGTTGGACTGGGGGCTGGATATGATGGAATTAACTTGTAAGTTATTAAAAGTATATTACACATTTTTATTTTTTTGATAGTGCATATTTATTTGTTGTTTAAATACTGTAAACTGCAAAGATATGAAAGGAAAACATATTAGTTCTTAACAATTTTATTGTAGTCTGTCACTTAGCCAGAAATTTTAATTATCTGTTTGCTTTTGTCTCAAAGTGAATGTACATACTCATGAGCCCAGAATCATATCATTTGGCCCAATTAAAACTTTTAAAATAACTTTTAAAAATTTGTTCTGTTATTAGAAAGAGGAAAATTGTACTCGATTCAGTTTTGTTATCTTTAAGAATATTTTGAGGAAACATAACAACTGAAATAATAACAAACTAACAAGAATCACTAACATAAAGTTTTCATTTATTCTAAAGGTATTGGCTTGTGCCACGAATACTGTTTTTGAATATGAAGACATAACAAAATTAAATGATTCAAATAAAAATTGTAGGTAATATTATTCTACATCTTTTTGATTCCAATGAAATTTACTTTATCTTATTTATTTACTAATGTCCAAAACCCTGACAGGCCTTCAAATAATCTACCATTATAATATAAAAACGGTGAACTAAATAATTTTCCTTTGTATGTATTTTAACTGGGTCAAATGATATGATTCTGTGCTCGTAGACGTAAAATTTTTGAATGATTAATGATTAATAAACATATTAACATTTGCTAACAATTTGTATGTTCTTGCAGTACACCAAAAGGCTTAGAAGACGTGTCTTCATATCCAACCCTCTTCGCAGAGCTGATCGGCACCGGAAAATGGAGTCCGGAAGATTTACAGAAGCTAGCAGGACTCAACTTCCTGCGGGTGTTCCAGGACGTCGAGAGAGTCCGAGACGAATTCCGGCAAGCAAAGGTTCCACCCTACGAAGACGTCATCACCCCCAGGCCCAAAGACAACAACTGTAGCTCACAAGATCTATTTTAGTTTAGGATTTTGTATTTTTCTTACCTAGTGCAAGTGAAAACTGACTGAAAAAATAATTGTACATTTTAATATTAAAGCAAGGGGAAAATTTTCGCTAAATCGCCATACAATGGCGGTTAATGACCTTGTTAACGGCAAACATTTTGCAAATTAGAATTTGTGATAATTTTGCTGGTGTATTCTGTATGGTGACATTAAAGTGAGATACAAATATTTTAATAAGCGATTGAGATTAATAAGAGAGAGTTTTTTCGTACAGAATAGATCAGTATTTATTTCATGTACTACTGTTCATAAATTCTTCACCACACATAACACAGTATTTCTGTCACTTTTCTTTCTTTGTAAGATTTTTAAATTTATCTACAACAAATTTCTACGAATTTATTTATGCCTGTTTACATAAATTGTAATGTTTCCATGAATGGTGTGAAACTGGAACAAGAAAATGAATTTGTATATTTGATTAGTATGTTTTCGAGAGATGGACGTATTGACCAGGGTGTCTGCAGGGTGCAAGGTATTGGGTGCTCTGGGTACATTTGCTCCTAACGTGATTGTACCTAGAGATGCTCGATTGAGTGTTTATAATGGAATGTTAATGCCTACATTGATGTATGGTTCTGAATGTTGGTTGTGGATGAAAAAGCATGAACGACGTATAACTGCTGTGTGAATGAGATATTTGAAAGGAGAGGAGAGTGATCGTGTTCGGAATACATTGGTGTATGGTGAATGTGAGATTGAAAAGAATGTCGTTACGAAAGTGGGAGTGAGTCAGTTGAGGTGGTTTTGCCATCTCGAAAGGTTGGCGAAACTAATGTTTGCGGATTGAAGGTGAACGATTGCGTGGGTATCCGAGGAATAAGTGGATGGATATGAATGATACCGAGTATGTATGAATCACACTATGAATGTCGATGAGGCGAAAGTGATATGTCAGGATAGGAATGCTTGAAGGAGATTGATTGTGTTTCTTGGTTCGTGCTACCCCACTGAGTGGACTGTAGCGTGACATGTATGTATATAGGTTAGATTTTTGTTAACAAAAGAGAAGTTGAGTTATACTTTTAATTTCAAAAAAATACCACTGTAAGTCAGTGAATAATTTATGAACAACCCTTTTAAAAGGTCTCAGAATATCCAAGAAAATAATTTCTTTAAAATTTATGTTTTTAATAGAAGCTATTTTATTCTGGAAATCATTAAATAGCGAATGGGTGTTTGTTAAAAAAATGAATGATTGAAATTCTGGGACAAAACTTTCCAATTTTATAACAGATTGAAAAACTTATCTAACTTAACTAGAATAAAACAATAGTAAATTTTCAATTCTTAGAAATATAAGTAGATAACAAATGGTGAAAAAAATTAAACATAAACCCCAATTGCTGTGTTCATCCTAAAATAAAATAACGCCGATTTAGAAATTTCTTAACTAACAATAGATTGATTTCCGTTAGCAACAAATGTTTTGGTGTGTTACATCGTATGCACAAAGAACCAATTCATTGTGAACCATGCTGTATCCGTAATATATAAGTGAAGCTTTTTATAAACCACGATATAGGTCAGAACTAATATAATGTATTTTACTGCTAACAATTTCGCAAGTATTTCATCAAAATTATGATAGGATAACATTTACTGAAATTTGAAATAGGACCAAATATATGAAATTTACTGTAATTCTTTGTAAATACCCTTTAGATATTAATTATTACATATCATATTACAAATGTAATAAATAAAACAGTTTTAAAGCAATATTTATTGTTCTAGTTGTTTATAACAATTGTAAATGTTTATTTAAATTTATTTATATTGATATAAGAATAAACAATTAAATAATTACATTGATAGATTATAATATTCATTAATATATTTGTATTATATTTATTTTTAAAATAAATTTATGTTACAGTACTTTTGAGTATTATTTTGAAAGGAAGTATTTAAATTGTATTAGGGGTAGTTTTCTTTCCGTAATATGCACTAAACATCCACAAAGGGATCCAATCGCAAAATGAAATGTCAAATCGTATTCAGCACACTCAATTAAAGGATATAGAGTCACTTCTAGCCCTTTAAAGTTAATATTAGGGGTGATTTTAGAGTAAACTATGTTCGAAAACTTTAAAGCCCCATATCTCGGAAACGGTAAGAGATATCGTAAAAATAACGAAATTTCGCCGTCCCCTGTGATTTGACCCCTGAAAAACCGCTATTTTTCTACAACATATGTGAGTATGAAGGGCGTAGGGTCAAGGGTTCCCGAAATCGCTAATTTGTCGTCTCTGTTTCAAAATATCAGCATTTATTACTTCACTGATTTCTTCAGATTTCAAATGCGAGTTACGCAAGAAATACTAACCCTAGGCTATTTTCAATCGCAGATTCGAAATCTATGGACCTTAATGAAGGGTGTAGCACCCTTATCTCAATTTTTTTACCCCTAAATTTAATCGTAAAAACACCAAGACTATAGTCCAACTTTTTTATGGCAAAACCCCAAAAAAATCGAGTTAAGGGTGGATTCCTATAGATTCGGCCCTAAAAACTCCAATGGCGGTCTCGAAAATTGGCGCTCACCCTTAAATTTGGGGTAATTCATATCTAATTTTATGTGCTTTATGTAGCATGTATATAAGGTTCATTATTGCATGTCACATTTCCTCAGCGTACCAGCAATTTTATATATTATGAACGACAAGTCAGAAGTGACATAAATTATGAACCACAAGTCCGCAGTGGGTCATAACATATAAAAGTTAAATGCGAATTACGTAAGAAATACTAACCCTAGGCTATTTTAAATCACAGATTCAGAATCTACAGACCCTAATGAAGGGTATAGCGCCCTTATCTCAATTTTTTACCCCTAAATTTAATCGTAAAAACACCAAGACTATAGTCCAACTTTTTTTTGGAAAAAACCCAAAAAAATCGAGTTAGGGGTGGATTCTTATAGATTCAGCCCTAAAAACTCTCGTGGCGGTCTCGAAAATTGGCGCTCACCCTTAAATCTTATGTAATTAAATAAAGTAAAGTAAATACTGCTCTAATTATGTAACTACACATCCTATCGCAAAATAGTTTGTGAAATCGTGCTCAGCACACTCAAATAAGGGTATACAGTCACTTCTAGCCCTTTAAAGTTAATATTAGGGGTGATTTTAGGGTAAACTATGTTCGAAAACTTTAAAGCCCCATATCTCGGAAACGGTAAGAGATATCGCAAAAATAACGAAATTTCGCCGTCCCCTGTGATTTGACCCCTGAAAAACCGCTATTTTTCTATAACATATGTGAGTATGAAGGGCGTAGGGCCAAGGGTTCCCGAAATCGCTAATTTGTCGTCTCTGTTTCAAAATATCAGCATTTATTACTTCACTGATTTCTTCAGATTTCAAATGCGAGTTACGCAAGAAATACTAACCCTAGGCTATTTTCAATCGCAGATTCGAAATCTATGGACCTTAATGAAGGGTGTAGCGCCCTTATCTCAATTTTTTTACCCCTAAATTTAATCGTAAAAACACCAAGACTAGTCCAACTTTTTAATGGCAAAACCCCAAAAAAATCGAGTTAAGGGTGGATTCCTATAGATTCGGCCCTAAAAACTCCAATGGCGGTCTCGAAAATTGGCGCTCACCCTTAAATTTGGGGTAATTCATATCTAATTTTATGTGCTTTATGTAGCATGTATATAAGGTTCATTATTGCATGTCACATTTCCTCAGCGTACCAGCAATTTTATATATTATGAACGACAAGTCAGAAGTGATATAAATTATGAACCACAAGTCCGCAGTGGGTCATAACATATAAAAGTTAAATGCGAATTACGTAAGAAATACTAACCCTAGGCTATTTTAAATCACAGATTCGGAATCTACAGATCCTAATGAAGGGTGTAGCGCCCTTATCTCAATTTTTTTACCCCTAAATTTAATCGTAAAAATACCAAGACTTATAGTCCAACTTTTTTTTGGAAAAAACCCAAAAAAATCGAGTTAGGGGTGGATTCCTATAGATTCGGCCCTAAAAACTCCAATGGCGGTCTCGAAAATTGGCGCTCGCCCTTAAATTTGGGGTAATTCGATTTTGAAGTTCATCAGTTTTGTATGTCTAATGCAACATGTACATAAGGTTCATTATTGCTTGTCACATTTCCTCAGCGAACCGGCAATTTTTTATTGAAGTTATTTTTAAAGTGCAGTGAATTTTTACAGTTTAGGAACCTGTAACTCTAACATAAAATAAGAGATGGCAGCACTAGGATTAAAATTTATAAAACTGAATAAATATTTGAACATTTTTCTCTTGAACGAAACCCTTATTATTTTTTAACTTATTGTATCATGGGGTAGATTTTGATTAAAAGACAAATCATTTTGAAAATAATTATTTATTTTATCATTTTTTATTACATACATATATATTTGTTGTTAAATTATTTAACTTATTATATTATGGGGTAGATTTTGATTAAAAGACAAGTCATTTTGAAAATAATTATTTATTTTATCATTTTTTATTACATACATATTTATTTGTTGTTAAATTATTTAAATATACAGATACATTTATTTATTGATATATAAATTAACACATTGATCCAGGGGTGAAGACGCTGAAAACACGAAGTCTCTGCAACATCTGGAGCAGCCGTGGGGCCTCGTCGCCATAGCAACTGTGACCTGGAATACACAAAAACAAATTAACACAACATGAAAATATAATTCAAATTACAACAATAATTGCCAAAAGAACAAATAAATTTTACTAATTATTTTCGTTAAAAAAATATTTAAATTTTTCTGTGATCTAAGAGTTTAATTGTTGCAAATATAAATAAAGTCGTCAAGCGACAATAACAATTATTTTCTTACACTGATGTTGCTAGCAGAGGACGTCGGTCCTGATGATGTTTCTGTAAACGTCCAGATTGATCCGGGTGATATTATTGCCTCTGGTGATGCTATCCACGATGATACTGGGTCCGGCGAGAGATCAGAATTCCAGCAGCTCCACGATGATAATGCAGAAGCAGAAGTCAGTTGCAGATCAATGGAGGTCCTATAGAAACATACAAATAAATTATCAATATAATTATTTTACAGTAAAATTTATTTACTTACGATTTCATTGTTAAAAATGCTCCGGTGACGTTATCCACGTGTCGCTATAAACATAAAAATAAAATATTAGATAAAAGAGTAATTGTGAACCTGTTAAAAAACATACATATTACGGTTGGGAAATATTTGTTGAACATATTTGTAAAAAAAAGTGCTGTTAAAAAATTATTTCCGCTTTATATCGCACTACCACAGCAAGAGCTGGGTACCTTTGACCTGCTTTACTAAATGTAAAGCTAGGCGCGGACGTATGACCAGTGAGATGATGAAGGCGCCGGTGACGTTGTCTACGACTCGCTATGAACATAAAAACATGTATTAGATAAAAGAATAATTGTGAACCTGAAAAAAACATACATGGCATGATTAGGAGGAAATATTTGTTGATGTCTGATATCTGAAACACAAACTCAAAATACAAAGCAGTAAAATTGTACAAGAGAACAAATTATGGTAATCATTCATTCCATAGCACACCATTCATCCCACAGCACACCCCACATCGTTGGCTTCAGTGATGACTTCAATGATGGTTTCTTTTCTTGATTTCTTTCTTGCCTTTTGCCCTACCTAAATGTTTGTCTAAGTGTAGCTAACTTACAAACTAAGGCGCAATGACTCTAATGACAAACAACCGGTGTTGTTGTTGTCAAGTTAGCAAAAACGTTCGACATATGCCGTGTCGACGACCCACTCCGGGAGCTCCTAGTTACGCGAGCGAGACCTGAAGGTTTCACGCCTACCCGTCAGGTTGACGAGGGGATCAGACCTCCCCTGGACTCCAGGGCCCACAATTGGTGGGGACTCCCCCCGATCCCCCAAAAGGTGAAGACCTACACGCTAACACAGACTCGCTTCCCCAAATGGGGCCCGACTGGAACCCGGTCCAGTGCACCCGGTTCTCCATCGCGAATAAGCGCTTAACAATTGGCTGCACTACGTTGGTCCAGGTGGACAGCGCTTCAACGTTAGCTCGAATTCGCGATACCCAGCCCCACGAAACAATAGCACCGAATTTAACATATGTTGGCCCACCTAATGCGGACATAGAGAAAATATTCGCGGAGCGAGTGTCTAGCACACCCGCAATGTCGGAGATGAAGCAGCCAACTGACAAATCAAAATGGCGCTGGAGTGTTCCACTGCGACGTCTCAACTCCGCTGCGACGTACGTCCAGCAAACTAAGCCTATGCTTACAATGCACAGCAACACCGGTAAACGTAGCGCCGAAATAGTCACGCTCGAATATATTTAATTGAACATAATTGAACGAACTTGTTCCGATGTAAATTGTATTAGTGTGTAAAGAATTTATTCATTAGATTCTTTCTAAATATAAAATAAAAATTGTATTATTTGCAGTTCTTAATATGGAAATATTCGTATGTATGAACACATACTATGACAACAACTGGTTAAAATAACAATTGGTAGTACAACATATTATATGAACTCAAAATTCACATGAGTACGACTGAATTAAATTATTCGATTATTGTTTTATAAAAAACCTGATATCGGCTCCGAAGACACTGTTGAAGGTGTTCAAGGCACCGGTGACATTGTCCACGAGTCGCTATGAACTTAAAAACATTAGATAAAATAATTCATATATTGTTCTTGATCCAAATCTAACCTATAAAACAGATCTTTATATTAGTAACTATTAATCTCGTTTAAAATAAAACGAAGAAGGATGTTCCATTTTCTTTTAACACCTCACAAAAAAATTATATATATATATTATCTCTTAGATACGTTAAACGCAAAATAATTGCTATATAAGTAGATTTTTACATTTATTTATCAACTAGCAACAGTTCTTGAACATCTACATTTATCTAAAATTAACATACCTATCAAATATTTTATTGTACTTAATAATAATACAAGATTCTTTATTTTTAATCAAAGATATCTCACTAACCCTTATGTACTTAATATGATTGAACAAATCTATGGCCTCCAATCTCATTATTAACTCTATTATTTGAGTATACTTCTCAATAAAGAATACATATGATTTAAATATATTCAGCGAACATTATCCAATAACCAGCATTTAACACAGTGAACAAAGCTGGAAAGAAGACTCTTGAGAAACGATCGATGTTGATGGCCCGATTGCGACTTCGTTGAGCTGGAGTAATCGGAGGTGTTGGCTTCGGTTGCCCAGTCAATAAATACGCGTTTTCTTGCTGTAAAACAACAGATATTTCACATTATTCTCATAGAAAACTTTCTCCTATATAATTCTCTTACCTTTGTTACCTCATAAATTTTGTCAACTTTGTTAGCTTCAGGTGGCTTAGGTAAATCCGAATCTCCAAGAACAATGTTCACCAAACAATATTCCATAAGAGCCATGAACACAAAACTAAGCAAAAAGTAAAAAATAATTAATGAATTCTAAACACTCTTTTTTACTTACATAGTGCAAACCGACATAAATCCATCAACTGCTTTCAAATAAGAAACAGGGGGCAAAGAAGCTTGAGATTTCGCATGTTGAGTGGACAGCGTCAACAAAGAGGTTACTCCTAAAGTTACTCGAGCTGGTGCAGCTTCCGGTTTGATCCAAAATGATACCCACTACAATTGTACAGACAATATAAATATAAAATCATGTATACAATAGAATATTTTACCAAACTAGAAGTGTGAAGCAATTTTTAATAGTAATTACTAATTTACTTTACAGGTTCGGGTTCCAAGCATTGTACAATGTTTGCAATAATTTAAAATAAAAACGTACAATAATTGGAGCACAATATTTTTAAACTATTCGATCAAAATAGTCTTTGGAAACATACATACATAAATAACGTCGCGCTATATCCCACTCAGTGGGGTAGACGAACAGAAACACAGTCAACCAACAATCAATCTCCTCTAAACATTCTTATCCTGGCACACCAATCAACAAACATATTAGTTTCACCAATTTTTCATTCGACATTCGCTCAAGATGGCCAAACTATCTCAACTGACTCACTCCCACTTTCTTAAGAACATTCTTCTCAATCGCACACTTACTACACATCCACAAACTTCTCTCAAACATCTCATTTCTACAGCAGTTATACGTCGTTCATGCTTCTTCAACCATACCCAACATTCAGAACTATACATCAATGTAGGCATTAACACATCATTATAAACACTCAATTGAGCATCTCGAGATACATTCATGTTTCGAGCAAATGTACCCAGAGCACCCAATACCTCGCCTTTCAATCTCCCGGTCATACTACCCAAATATACAAATTCATTCTCTTGTTTCAATCTCACATCATTCTCTGAAGCATTACAAACAGTCACCAATTCATTTTTCTCAAACACCAACACTTTACATTTATCGACATTCAATGACAGATTTTAACATCTCCCTATTTTATTTATGCTCATAAAATTCACAATAAATAGTAGCCCGTAAAAAGTTTATTTACTACTTAATTAAAATATATTAGCAGAATATGTAAATGTTATAACAAAATTATATTAATGAAACAATAGTGAGACAATTAACAAGACTTTTCTTAAAAGATATAAAGTGACAATAGTCAATTCAAAATGTCAAATTTAGTTTCTTTATTAGCCGGGGCTTAATCCCTTTGATTAATTTATATGTAATGTATACTTACCGACATAATAACAATTAGGCAAGTAGGAATATAAGTATGAAACAGATAATATCCAAGTCGACGTTTCAGAACAAACACGACTTCAAGACAAGTAAAATTTCCTGCGAACAATACATCCAAATGATTAAAAATCAAGTTCCTTGAGTCCTCCTTGACAGATTTCATAACAGTCTACTCAAACAGTCAGTGAGGCGCAAAAAACGAGCAACGCTCGTTGTTTACAGGTCAATAACATTCAAGAGGAATTAGAAGAACGGAGCAGGTTCGAATTTATAAGCATGAGGGTGAATACTGACCAGTCGAGTAAACTTGTGTGCAGTCAGCTGTATAGTTCTTCACCAACGCTAGTTGAGGCAATTCGATGTTTTCGTCAACGACGAGAGGTACATCTGGATCCCACTGGAATATCATATCATCTGTCGTATGCGACACTACAAAATAAAGCTGATATCACATCGAGGCATAATTAATAATGATGAAGTAATTATAAATAAAACAACTAGTTGAAGATGGACACAATGTCCTTTAGTATGTTCAACAAGAAGAGTGTGTGTTTTATTTTATTCTATGACAATTTTTTCATAAGTTATTATCACCCTGAGGAAGACTGTTTAACAGTCGACACGTCGGTGTGTAATTTATTTTTAATTATATTTACTACATCTCCAACTAGTTTTATTTATAATTGATCCTGGACAGTCACACTTCTTGCACAGTTACACAAACGTCTGGGAAACTCCAAGAAAAGAAAAACTACTTTCCTATAACCGAATGTAATTTTTCTAAGAATTTTACCTATAGAATATTTGTTTAGATTATAAAAAGACATTAAACAGTTAATATCCTTTCTGAACACAGCATTTTGCCAAAACTTAACTTTGTTATTTTGGACTATGAGAACAAACACATAAAGATTTTACATATTGAATATTTGTTTGGAATATAGATACAGAATTTACAAGGTAGCATTGAGTTATGCGAATGCGGCGCATGTGGCAAACTAGATGAAAATCGTGGAGTTTCTTAGACCCCAGTGTAATGTTCCAGGGTTAATAATCCTTGAGAGTTGTATGCAACTATTAGATGATTTTTAGAAGATTTAAATAAACAGGGAATGCATTCAGAATAATAAAATTATTGTTTATTATCAAATGCATTAACTCTTAAATCAAACGTTTCGATGCCATTAGCAGCTTCTTCAGGGCTGAGAGAAAAAGCTCAACAGTTTTCATCATAACAAATATAATAAAATTAAGCACAGGTCCATGAAATAAAAGTTTATTGAACGTAAAAAAAATACGAATAGTATTTTCCGGTTTAGTTTTTATATTTGTTATGTTCCAGTATTACTATATTTCAATGGTGACAAAAAGGAAAATGGAATTCAAATAAAATCGTATTAAATCACGATAAGTGACTCGTAATCCTCCAGAACACGGGATCAATTTTAAAAAAAAGCTGACGATAGGAAAAAGAGATAGAAAATATTAATTTGCAGTTATAGCTGATGGTTGCTACAGGCTCACGACTTTATCAAGAAACTTCTGGCGAATTTCTTCATAATGGCACGCAAAAATATTCCGCGGAGGCCTATCGAACTTAAAGCACTCCCTTCGGGCGACTTAATACGATTTTACCTTTCCAAGTTCCTCATTCTTTCCGCTCGTAGAACTATGGTGTTACATAGAAATTCCAAAATTTTGCATAAAATAAACGTTAAAGAAAATGTAAGCAGTAGCTAACAGTGTCTGAATTTAATATACGAAACATTTATGACAACTACATGTACCTGTTGACGATTATTAATATAATAAAGACAAACTTACGGCTTTCCATTTGCAGTTTACACTCTTGGGTATCGTGAGGGTATATCAAAAAATTCATTGCACAGGATAGAGTCAAAGTCAACTTCACCATATACAGAATAGTTTTGTCTTTGTAAAGCCACATATAATGATTAGGAATCGTCATTGTTTGGAAAGTTACCGATTTCGCATTTTTGAAAAATGAATCAGGTCTCCACATATTCTTTAACCAATCTACTTCAAGTAATCTAAAAATACCATTATTTAAATTGTATTCACAGTAATGGATAAAGCAATAAATATTTAAATTTACCTATACTCAGACGTCATGTTTTCCGGTAATCGAAGCCTGTAATCTTTCCACGTTTGGGCGAAAAATATATCCGCCGCGTACGTCTAAATAAAACCAAGTTATGTTCAATAATAACTTAATCAACAAATAATGCGATTACATAAATTTACCATAGAATTCTCATCTATGGAATCCAGACCCATAACAGTGACATGAAAATAAACTATGGTTGGTCTTCCGTCTCTTTTCGGAGGACGCATTTTATCGTAATGCTTCGGATCTTCTGGTAAAAGGTCTGCGAATGTTAAGCTGGTTCTAATAAAAGTACACGATTTTTTAAATTAATTTTGTATCTTATTTTTATTGACTATTACCACGTGCCTTGTTTTTGGGTGTTTTAGGAGAATTATAAATATATATTTTTTTTTACTCCTGTGTAAATATATCCCCATTATTCCAATTTTTTCGATTAATTATAACAACCATAATTCACGATAATGAATTATGATTTATAATTCACTCTTCTGGGTCAATCACAGAACTAGAAAACAATTATTCCCGTTTATTTTAAAGCCGTGATGTGGATCACCTTTCCTACGGCCGTCTAACAGTTTGGTCAGAAGTAGAAAAAGTATAGCATTATATTCGTGAATCGTGAATATTAATTAGCACAATCCCTCATACTATTATAAAACGATATTCAGATAAAAGTGATAGATAATACATTTTTCTGTAACTCCTATTCGAGGCATTTTTTTAAGAAAATAATTTTAGAACATTGTAGGTACAGCGCTAAAACCAAGGCTAAAGTACTTCTCTTAAAACACCCAAAAACATAGCTCGTGGTACCAGCCAATATTTAAAAAAAATGGTTTTTAACTTCACAAAGAAAAAGTTACTTACTGATGATCGGAACAGTATGCACAGCGAAGCAAGAAGAAATATAAGCCGACGCGAAAAACAAAAATATTGTACAATCTTCTCATTTTGAAACGCATAATCTACGAACAAACCAAAATCTTGTAGAGCGCATTAAAAATTTTTTAATATTTTATTACCTTATTTGAACAACTTTAGTACAACACCAAACACAAACACCCGCTTCAAAAGTAGAAGACGCATTCGAGTTCGTGCGCACCTCGGCAGTGTTCGGCGCTACACACCACTGTTGAGGACGGCATCCATTTGTCCCTCTTATGCGGCGTCGTGCCCCCATTACCTCCCCACACCGGCGCTTCGCCGCGCATTATCTCGGCGCCACTTCAGTGTTCAATGTTCACCCCCATCTTCAACGAGCTTCAACATCGCGGCTTTAATTTGCTCTTCGAATGACCTGGTTTGCTTCGACATACATTCTCCCATTTCAACAATCTCAATTGACTTTGTAACTTCGAGACACGCATTATTATATTTCATTAGAATATCTTTAACAACCTCTAAATACTTTATTATTATTTGCCAGTTTATATATTTTACGAATGTTTTATAATGATTAACAATATTCATATCATTTTTAGATTTTCTGGTTCTAGCTTAAATGTTGCTACAGATCTTTGTTAAATATTGTCAGCGTTGGTGTGTGTATGTGTGTGTGCTGATCGCGTCATCTACTTTAGTTGTTAGTCGAGCCCTCGAGCACGAATACAAGTGCCAGCAGAATTCAAGTAGCCTTTCGACTTCCAAAGACTGACGTCCGCGCGCAACTGCGCCCATGCGAAATCAATCTCAAATAGTCTATTCAACACTTTTTCCTCAAAGATGACAATTATGTCGCTCCGGTGAATACAGAACATGTAATTATGTACCTACCTCACTTATAACTCATCTATACAACGATGCTGGTACTTTTTAAATAGCTACAAACTCTTTACATTTTGCCCTACAATATTACTGTACGAGCCCAGGATCATTTCATTTGGCCCAGTTAAAATCATACAAAGGAACATTATTTAATTCACTGTATATCTTAAATTCTATTATTTATTTTACCTCCCGCATCTCACATACATATATGTAAGGGAGATATTATATTTATGTTACGAACTGACTTGATTTTGAAAAGATTTCATCAACAGTAAGTGGTAATTATTTGAAATTCTATCAGGGTATTTGGGCATAAGATAGAGTAAATTTCATTGCAATCAAAAAGATGTACCTACAATCTTTATTTGAAACATTTTTCTGTATTTTGTTGTCATCAAATTCAAAAACAATGTTCGTGGTACCAGCCAATACCTTTGGGCCAAATGAAATATTTATGTTAGTGATTTTTGTTAATTTATAATTATTTATAACAGAATTCAAAATGCAAATAAATTGAGTACAACAATTTTCTCTTTGTAAGATCAGAACAATTGTAAATGATATGATTCTGGACTTCGTATATTCGTCATAAATATAAATTACGAGCAAAAACTTCGTATAATATTAAGCAAAATATATGTATACAGATAGTAATTATTTCTAATTAAAACATAACATTAGGGCGAGAGCAAAGCTTAGCATCCATTGCTGGAACTGTCCAGAAGGCCAAAGAGTAAGCGGGCATCACTAAAGGCTTGCTTACGTCTACATTTTTCGGGAAAAATGCTGGCAGATCAGCGTCCTCTGATAATTCAAGCAGTTTACCGTTAAGAAGAATTTTTCTGAAAAATTTCAATGAAATTAATTTCCTCGAACTCTTATAATTATAAACGTACTTAGTCAACAAATTTTGTTTATCTGCAGTTAAAATATACGCTGAGCTTTTGTAATACGTTTGTTGTATTCCTTCAATTTTAATATAAACTGTAGTATTTGAAATGTTTATTCCAAAAACTGTAATAGTTGGTATTTGAGAAAATGCTGTACATTGACAATACAATCGTATTTCTGATTTTGGATCTAGTACATTACAGTTCAAAACTTCGGGGCCGACTAATTTATTATATAAAACACTTAACCACCAATCCTATAATAAAACATAACAGTAATAAGTTTAACATTTGCTAAACTGTATTTATATTCTATCTTACCGGATTTGGATTATAATTTTTATCGATCAATGCATAACTATTATGTTTGATCGATTGTCGAACTACTACTTTTACACCTAATTTTGCAGATAGACCAAGTTTATCAAGCCAAAGAAAAGAACCAACGAAACTATCAGATAATCCTGGTGCCCCTCCTCCATATGCTGAACTAGTCTCGGCTTAAAAAATCAATTTATGTGTAAGAAATATAGCTGACAAGAAATTCTCACAGGAGAAGTACTGCTTTAAAGTCTAAAGTTAGATTAACTCTTTCGATTTCGGCAGCTGCTGACAATAAAAGTGATGTATACTTACTAAGCCAAACTGGAAGTTTACTGAAATTGGAATTTTTAACAATAGCATTTATAATATTTATTTGTTGTTCTAATAATGCAAATATTGTTGTATTTAAAAAATCGGATACAGTTGCTGTTCGTCCATTTAGATAATACCTAAAATAATTTAAATATTTATTTACAGAAACATACTATTTTTACGCAATACACTTACTGATGGAAAGATACAGCGTTCAAAACATTTTCTTCTATTGTATGAAGAAATTGTCGTAGATAGTTTTCGCTAGCTTTATGCTTTGGTTTGGGTCTAGTAATATCCGGACCAACCAAAACGGAATTTTTGTATTGCGTATATTTATTTAAAATTGTTCTTAAAGCAGCAAAATCTTTTGCTAATTGCGAAGCATTAACAGAATAATTAAAAACGTGTTTAAATGCATTCGGCTCTAAAATACAATATGATTATTTAAATATTAAGTACCTATAAATAATTTAGGAGTACCATTTCCAAGTTGCCAATCTATATCGAAATTATAGTAATTTGAAAATGAAATTAATTCTTCGGCATTATCGGAATCCCAGCTTCCGTCTTTATTACGGATTAAACAATTTAAATCAAATAAAATTTTTGCTCCTACATTTTTTGCAAAGTTATTTATGTCCTTCCATTCTTCCCCTAATAATAATTGATATAAAAATAAATTGTCTCAATTTGAACAACATTAATTTATAAATTTACCAGACATAGTAAAGTTTGGAAAATCATGTTGACAATTTAACAGTTCTTCATATGCACATTCCTCAATATAAGATGTAAAATTAAAATTGTAGGATTCTACAGACTCCGAAATATTTTGAAAATGCAATCGATCTGCCATATTTCCTCCGATGCGCAAGTAACCAGGATTAAGTTCTTTTATTAATTTACTCAAACGTCTGTTCCTTTTTAAATAAAATGCAGTAATTATATCATGTTCATACACTGGCGAACAAAAAATTGGACACTTTTTTTTTAAATTTCTGTAACTTTATTTTTGTTGCACTTTCAATCAAATTTTTGCTGTTAAACGATTCAATGGGCTATTAAGATGTAGAAAAAATAGCATGCTGTACTTATCAATTTATTTAATGAACAATAACTGGAAATTAAATTTAAAGATTTGCAATAGCAGCAACACAAAGCATAATTTCTTTTTAATCTGTGTCAACTTTATTTTCTTATTTTATCTAGTATTCAACTAAATTAAATAGACCAATAAATAGTATTATGCTGTTTGTTCTGCACCCTAATAAAATATCAAACGCTTTTTTATACAAATACTTCAAAGTATACGATATTAACAAAAAAAAAATTTTAATTCTGTCCCGAATTTTTTGCTCGTTAGTGTATTTAAAATATTCATACTTACTTCATATCAAAATCTTTAAAATGATCTGCAACAACAGATGTATCTAATGCTATACTAAAAAACATTTTATCTGTAACATGTACTGCTGCATCTTTCGGTTTTAATGACAAAGATATAAATGTTTCACAAGAAATTAAGTTGATAAACACAGTTAACATTAGTATTAAAAAATGCATAGTTATTACTGCATATATTTAAAATGCACTTAATCAATACAAGAATTCATAACCTAATTTTCATTCTATAAAAATGAAACTCACTTTACAATTCACCACAAATAACGTATCGATTTATAAAAAGAATAAAACATACACAAGACAGCACAGTTTATATTTCAATTCACCAACCTTATCTACTCGATAACTCGATGTTTACTCATTCCTGTCTATCAGCATTTAGCTGAGTGGCGCCCAATCGCGACGGATCCTGACTCGGATAATGAACAACAGGTTTCGCTGAAGAAACCACGGTGCTTGGCGCAGTACTAGTGCTCTGCCCCAAATCAGCTGGAGGGACATAAGTCGCGCTTCCTTGCATGGGGGGATTGAAAAAGAATTGCGGCATTGGGGGTGGTCCAAACATTGGAGGAACCATTAAAGGGGGCGGAGGAGGAACATTTGGTAATGGAATATGACCTGGTTCTAGATTAAAGAAGTTATGTGCTAATTCTCCAGAAGGAACAGGAAGAGCGCCTGGTAATCCAGGAACTGGTTCCAGAGGATCTAAAGCTTGGTGTCCTATCGTTGGTCCTTGGCGACCTTGAGATCTGCCCCATTTTATAGTTAATCTTCGACCTCCCAGAATAAGTTTGTTGAAGGTTTTTTCAGCGGCGAGTTCAGCAGCAGCTCGAGATGTATACTGAACAAAAGCGCATTGCTGTCGAGGAACTAACGTTACTGAACGAATTTCGCCGTACTGATAAAAATGATCTCGTAGTTCTCCTTCTGTTAGGCTTCCTAAGTTACCGATGTAAAGAGTTGTAATTGTTTGATCTTCTGGAGGAGGAAGCGCAGGCATGGCAGCAGCACGTTTTAATAGTTTGTCAGCTACTGGATCGTTGACACCATAGTAACGATCTTTGATGTTTTGGTCAGCAAGAGGATCATCAGGATCTGTTGGACGTTCATGTCTGTAAGGACATTCTTCGCCTCTTCTACATTCACCTTTAACCCAAAATGAGCATACATGAGGTCGATTTCTCTTGTAGTAGGGCGCTGTTCTAGCTAAACGCATTAAAAGGTCGTTTGATGTGTCAGATTTTACTCCACCGGATGCGCTGTCGTTATTCTTCAACTATAATAAAATTGTATTTAATAATATATACTAACTACACTACAACCAGTACTTACATCTTTTTCTATATTTTGAATATAATATTCCTTATTAACATCACTTCTTGGTAATTCATCTTTCATCTTGAGGGCAGCATCACGAACTTGTATTGGTAGTCCGTATTCCAGATCGAGTAAACAAGTCTGGCATACATTTTTAATTTTACTGCACGTTTGACAAACTTCTGTCTTCTTAAATCGCATACGAGCTCCAGGACACCACCTGAATACCGTGAACGGCCTCGAACAAATTTTACATTCTTTTCCATATTTTTCTTTAGTCTACAAGATCATATAATTAGTTTATGAACCTCAAGCCGGATATAAATATTAACGTACCATTCGAATGTAAGGATTATCTCCTAAACATGTTTGGCACAAAATTGGAAATTCCTATAAACAAGTTGTGTAAATGAGGTTATTACGTGATATATTTAATATACGTACCGCATCTTCCCAATTCTGCCTGTTGTAGGTGTTGGTAGTTTTTGACATAGCCATGATGAAAGTATATGTAATAGATGTTTAGCTCTACAAAAATGATTATTTACAAGTATCAGGAAATTCAGCTTGCAATGCAACTGTCAACTGCGCATGGCTGAGAAGAGACAAAAGCAAAAGTAGATGGCGCAACACGCTGCACTAAAGCGAACAAATGAAACTCAAAATACAAAGAACAATTGAATTATTCATAGAACCATAGAAGTTTATTTTTCAATACAAAATACTTATTCTGACTTATAGCATATCTTAAATCCAGTTAAAATATAACCGCCACATGTCATATTTACATCTGGATGAGTTCTATTTGGCAAAACTTGATAATTTCTCATCATTGTACTTAATAATCGCAATGAGATAATATCAGTACGATTTTTCAATTCAAAATATAAATTCTCAAGTGATTCTCGTAACAAACTAAATATAACAAATGGTTTACCATTATTTAGAAACTGTAACAATTCTTTAACAATACTTGAAGGATGTTCCTTAGCTACTATTATTAAGCTATCCATTTTATTACGAAGAATTTTACATGCTTTTTCATTATCTATTTGCCAGCAAGGTCTTTTAGCTGGTCTGCTTTCATCTTCGGAATCAGGGCATTTACGTTTGTTATTGTCATTTTTTTCTTTTACTTCTTTGTTTTCATTATCTTCTTTTATTACAATCGATTTTTCTTTACTTTCAGAAGTTTCTTGATCTTGATAGAAACATCTTAAAACAGAGTATAAACATACATTTATACATCTCTCACTTAATTCTTCAGGAAATCTCAAAGCTTGGAATGCTTCTTTTTGGCAAACATTTCCCGGATGCATATGAATCAATATACTCGATGTATTTTCTCCCATTCTATGAGTAATTGCTGCAGGTAGAAGACCACTTGTTCCACTGTCATATAACAAGACTTTCGAATCATCTTGCACATTGGAATAAGTTAAAATCTGAGACAAATCATCTAATCGAATGCCCAATACTTTACCCGGATCTTGCCGGTAGTAAATTTCTACAATTAACCGAATTGACGGTTTACGGATTTGGATATATTCGAAATATTTCTTTTCTTTCTTTTTTAAATACTTCTCTTGGCTATATTCTGTTTTGACGCCAAACGTTTTGGAATTAGATATTAACTTATCAACTATTTCGCTTGAACTTAAGGCATCATCTCTTAGTTTATTAATTTCTTCTGTTGATAACTGCTGAGAGCTGCTGTCGTCAACTATATCTCTATTATCAACTCCAGATTTGTCTATATTCAGATTTTGTATAGAATTTATATATTCAGTTAATTCCAGTGAATATACTCGTTTGTTTTTAGGCCTTGTTGTCATTCGAAACGTGGAAAAATATGGTTTACCAATTACATTTTCCAACTCCACAATATCTTTCCCCAAAGCAACTGTTCCATTTGCTTTTAATTTATGTAGTTTAATAAAACTTTGCCTTTGAACAACAATATAATCTCCAGCTTTAATTAAATTGTCTTGCTCTGTCATCTTTCTAATGTTTGTTTCAGAAAACAAATGATGATAGTGTGCGCAGATTTATAGGTTATTACATGTGCTGAAATACATGTATTTCAGTTCCAGCAGCGGCACGTGAAGCCACTATCTCCGGTTCTAAATTTCAAATATTCTCTATGATATGCATCAAAAACAAGGGTATTAATAGTTTAAATAATAAAAATATATATTTATAATAAAAACTATATATGTATATAATTATAATAAAGCTTTAAAAAATATATATATTTGTATATTATAATACTGTATATATTTTATAATAGGGGATATTAACAATATATGCTATGTGGAGAATGTGAACAAATATCTAACCATGTATTAATATGTAGGACTTGTTCGATTCTTTTATATTTATTTTTAGGACACTTCTTTCTAGTTAAGCAATGCACAATATTTTTTAAACACCTTCGTTGTCCGAGAACGATCTGAAATATATCTCTTAAAAATAAGTACATATTTTCTTAAAAAAAAATCACTTACCTCTATAATGACTGCTAAAATAAAATGCGCAGCAGGAAAGAGTAAAAGTTCAGAGCGAAAAAGAAATATTTCATAATCTAAAGACGCTGGAATCATTTCGAAATATTCTGCTAAGGGACCTACAGGGTACACCAATAAAACAGTAGTGAAGACAGTCAAGAAAACAGCAGTGAAAAGAAGAAAACCTGGAAATAATTAAATTATGCATCAATTATTTTAAAAATACAATAATAAATACCATTTGTCAAAATAGATTGTCTATATGGACGGCCCTTTGAATATACACAAGCTAGTATCACGTATTGGTAACAACTAACACTAAATACAACTGTATTTTCCCAACAAACAATTACTTCTTCATCATCATAGGAACTTATCGGTAATGACTTGAACCTGTTAAAAAAATTATTAGTATAATAAATACACATGTAAACAATGATTAGTACCATGGTTGTAAAGTCAAATAAAATAAAGCACCATACTGAACAACACCGCATAATAATATTTGTAGTAATAACGGAATAACATTCACTAACGAAATTAGAGAACCCATTGGACGTTTCGCTACTAAATAACTAGCTGGGCCTTGATAACCCATTGTTACCGCTAAACTCGTCGTAATAATAAGGTCGATGTATAAAAACTGCATATTTCCTAGCGTAGTATATCGCTGAAAAACCATGAAGTCAAAACACTGTTCGCAAACATTGAGAATTTATACCTTGTATAGAATTAAAATAGTAAAGAATTGGATCAAACTATACATAGCCATGTACTTAAATACTGAAAAACTGGTAACTAATGAACAACGTCCTTCGGAAACTAGGTGCTTAACACAAGAAATATTTTGCGTAGCAGATGTAAACGGAGCAGCAACACTTGCTTCTGCCTGGCTTAGAGATACTCCGATGTCTGCTGCTTTCAGTGCCTGTATAAATAAAAAAAGGTCAAAAATAAAAAGTTCATTTAAAATTAAGTGACTGGTTGTAATGTTTCAGTGAATGGTGCGAGATTGGAACAAGTGAATGAATTTGTGTAGTATGTTTTCGAGGAATGAATGCATTGACAGGGAGATTGAAAGGCGGGTGTCTGCAGGGTGCAAGGTATTTGGTGCTCTGGGTACATTTGCTTGAAACGTGAATGTATATAGATATGCTCGATTGATCAATTCTAAATGTTGGGTGAGAATGAAAAAGCATGAACATGTGACAGCTGTAGAAATGAGATATTTGAGAGGAGTGTGTGGACATTCGAGACGTAATCGTATTCATAATACACTGGTCTGTCAGGATAGGAATGTTTGGAGGAAATTGATTGTGTTTCTGGGTTCGTGCTAACCCACTGAATGGGATATAGCGTATGTATGTTAAAATTAAGTTACCCCGCAATCATTTGCACCGTCTCCACACATTCCAACAATATAATCTAATTCTTGCAAACTCGTAACAAGTTGAGTTTTTTGTTCCGGTCGAAATCGAGCAAAAATTGTTCCATGTAATACAATTCGAGGAATCAAATCTGGATAATAATTACGAATTATTGACCAGGTTTTACCGTCCAATGCGATATGAACACGCTAAAATACAATTATTATTGTTTTGCAAGAAGATAATATGAAAAACTTACTGAAGAATTTTGAATATTCAAAATGCAGTCACCATTTTGTTCATGTTGGTGAGAGGAACCTAAAATCTCTATAGATAATTTTGGGGATTGTCCATGAATTGTGTCCGAACATTCTTTTAATAAAATAATATTTTCATTTGGTAGAACCATACCGCAATCTCTACTAACCGAAATTGCTGTCATTATGTTGTCCCCTTGGAATAATAATTATAAAAATCTAATTTACTACAAAAATAATTCGTAACAAACCTGTAACCATCACAGTTCGAATTTTGGCTGCTTGTAATTCATTTATTATTGGTGTTGTTTCAGGTTTTAAAGCATTCTGCATTATTATGAAACCCAAAAATTGTAGATCACATTCAATCTAAAATAATTAATTAATTAATATGATTTAATTTATTCTTACTATCGCTTCTTACTGCATCTCTTTTAATTTTTAAAGCCTCTCGCCAAGATAATTTTCTTGGCAATTGTTTACAAGCTAAAGCAATAACTCTATAACCAGAAGTCGTATAATTAGACAAAATAGAAGAGAAATCTGATGGAAGAGAAGATTCTTCACACATCGCTTGTATTTTTTCTGGGGCGCCTTTGGTAAACACAATCATATTTCTGGCACCCAAAATGCGACAAATAACAGACATACATTGCTGGCTTGATGAGAAAGGAAATTGACGAAGTATTCCTATTTCACATTGCAGCTAAAAAATGTAACACTAAAAAATCAATTTAATTCAAAATTGTAAAAATAATTACATTCATAAAATCGTCAATAGGAGTTTCTTCAGGCAGTGTATTTATTTTTGGTTTCACAACCGTTGGCGCTAACATATCATATCGAGTATTTTCGTCTCCAGGTTCCTCTAGTTCCTATTCAAATAATTGTTTTAAATACAAATAAAATTCTAAATAAAAAATACCTACCCATTTCGTTGCTTCAAACATACCAAGATCCAAAGGATCGCCAGTAATCACATTATCAATTCTTGTTAAAGAATGACAAGTAGCCATTGCTTGAAGAATATCACTAGTTTGTTCTAAAGTATGTGGCTCTTGAATTAAATCTTTGAATTTGTTGTCAACTGAAGGTATAACACCATAGAATTCTAACCCGTCTTGAGTAAGAGTTCCTGTCTAAATTTTCAAGCAAATATTAAGACTGATTCTGTTATTTTCAAATAAGTGTACGAACCTTATCGAAACATATTAGTTTTAACTTTCCGCAAACATTAATTCGGGGTGGGCTAATGCAAAATATATTGTTTTTACGAAGTCGATTTTGACTGTATATTGTTCCGACGGTCATTGCAGCTGGCAATGCAGGTGGAACAACTATTGTTATTATATCCAAAGCTCGAATAAAAATTTCTTGAAGTTTTGCCTATAAAATCCGAAAATAAATACAAAGAAAAAATATTTAGTTCAAGCAGAAGTATATGTGCTGCTTAGAGCCCTGCAATGGAACCAATTTCGAGAGATGTCTTACTCAATAAAAACATCCTTTTTTCGTCGGTTAAAAAATAGATTTGCGCAGAGCTCTATGCTACATTGAAAATAATAAAAATAAAACAAGAAAATCCTACAGAAGTGTAATAAAACAAACCACTTAAGGGCTGTAAACTAAATACCACAAAACCAAAACACGCAAAACTACTTACATTTTTTCAATCGCAATACAATACTTTCGAGCTATTAACATAAACAAATAATATTAAGCGCGAATGTAAATATGATTAATAAAAAATAAACTTACCCTTCTTTCCGCGTAGAGATGTACGCAATAAGCCATCCCAAAAGTAGCAATCACAGAGAGAAACAAAACAAACTTCATCGAATCGCGATAAAATTTTAGACCAGTTGGTTTTGGATAAAGAATACTTTTTATAAGTTCACCTTTGGAGGTATTGAACCCAGTTCGTACAACTCTTGCTATTACCTAGTACAATAAAAATTAGTAAATATAAATCTAGAAATTTAATAATATTACTTTACTGCCTCCGTAAAATCGAGTTTGAATAACTTGCGTTCCTGCAAAAATTGTATATCTTTTATGCAGTTCGATATTGTATATTTCATCGCTATGATTTGGAGGTGTTTTAGTAACAGGTACACTTTCACCTAAAATATTTTTTAATTAATATATTATTGTTGATTAATGATAAAATAATTTACCTGTTAGCATAGATTCATTAACAATACAAAGACCAGTGCGCAAAACAACATCACAAGGCATTATACAGCCATCAGAAGGTATAACTATTAAATCATTAGGTACTAACAATGCAGCATCTATAGTTTTATAATCAAATTGATTTTGTTCATCACAGTCAGTTTCGTTTCTTTTCGGTCTGCATACTTGCGCTGTTGCACAATTCGATGATTCTACTAAATTGTGCAAAGCTATACTTTGTTTTTTTGTTTCGTACAAAGAGGTAGCAATTGAAACAATAGACAAAAACAAAATACAGCCGGCATAAATATAATATTCGTCACAGGTCCACAAACCAACAGAAAATATTTGAAATATGTAAAATGGATTAAATACTTCATTAACGAATAATTGACAATATGATTTTACTTCAACTGTTATTGTATTTGAACCATATAACTTTAAACTAAAAACAAATGATTCAACTTGTATCAAAACAAATGAATAACTACAACTTACGCGTCACGCTGTTCGTCATTTGTTACTCCAGGCGAATTTTCTAGTATAGAATTTAATGTTATATTTTCAACTGGAAATTTTAATGGAGTAAATTGAACATTATTATTCACCCAAATGTACTTGACATTTTGATATATGAAATATTTGACCTGATTATAGCCAAAAATGTTGATAAAGTCAGTATGTAATTGTAATATAATCCGATGATCATTATTGTCCTTCACTGAAATACCAAATTTTAATATTGTTTTTAATATCAAATAAACGTACATACATAAAAGGGTGTCTGCGTTTCTTAGAGAGCATTTCTTGTACTTTAAAATTTGTAATTGTGGATACCATTTATATAAAATATATGGAATACCACATAAAATTATTGCTATAAAATGGTACAAAAAATTATTCCATTTACTTTCTTCATAGCCAAAAATCCGTAAAATATTATTTTCACTTGTATTATTCAAAATTTGAAATGTATCATCTCCAAGTGCTTCATAATCTGCATTCTCTGAAAGAAATTATGTTATCAAAAAGATAAATTATTGTAATTTATGACATTACCTCGAGTAGTGTTTACCATTGTGTAACGATCCAGAAAAAATCACTTTCTAGATACTCCTAATAAACTGATAACAAAAGAAAATAAATTAGAAAGAAATAACATACTCTTTGTCACTTAGTGCTAAATGACTGATGCTGGCACATTTTCCTATCGCCTTATTTCACATTTCATTTTAAAGTGCCTTGATAAGGATGGTTTGTTTGACAAAACCGACCTTGAAATGTGTGTCATTCCAGCGGCGGAACAACAAATTCTTTCTACAAAGAAAATCACCAAAAATTTGATACATTTAGGGCCCGTCTGCCCATCTACGAATAAACTTCCGAATAAGTCATTCGTCAAATAAAAAAAAATTACGCATAAAAATGACAGCGAGAACAATTACTATTAATTGAACTATGATTTCAATGCGACATTTTTCGCCCATTCAGCGAAAAATTTATTCGGTATTTTATTCGTAGATGGAAAGATCGGCCCTTAGGACAATAAATATGCGGAATTAAAACTAAAAATTATATATTAGTTTATTTATTGCAAGCTACTCTAAAATTTCAACGCCAAATTGTATTATATATTTACAAACACTACCGAAAGTGTCTTAATTTTTAGATTTAATTCGTATCCATAATCAACGTATAAAATTAGGTATTTAATAATATTGATATAATGTATTATTATTATAATATACGTAGACTATTGATACACTGATATTTATAAGTAAAATAAATTCTTAGTTCGTTTAACCAAGATATACATTTTACACTAAACTTTCAAGATTCTTAGTGTCTAGATATTGTGGAAAACCCTTACACCTATAAGGTATATTTGTATAAATATACACACGAAAAAGCATAAAATTAGGGCCACAGTTAAGGAAATACAGTAATAGTTAACAGTCACTTTTTTAACAATTGACAAAGAGTGAACCTCACACTTAACATGAAGTGCAAAGTTGCGTAAAACAAACTTTGCGTATTGTTTAAAATAAACTGGATATAAAAGTTACACAATTATTAAAACAAATAAATTAACTAAATACTTACATTGATTTGAAAGTCTTACGTTTAAAAAATCTACATTATAATCCTACTCTATATACATAAGTTTCCATTTCATATAAAATCATAATATAGATCTCATTTATTTAATTAATTAAAAAAATAATCATAATGCAATATTTGTAATTTATTTACATTCAAAACTTAAATAAATGAAAGAGTTAATTTTGGAATAATTAAACAGAATACATTAATAACTGTTTTGATATTAATGGTAACAATGGGACATATGTTTGGTCTTTTTGTAATATTATGATTTTATTATTAATATATATTTATCTCCATACAGAAACCAATTAAATGAAAAAATATTTATTTACAGATTTATGAATAAACTTTTTCATATTATAAAATAATCTTGTAAACAAAGTAAGCGTCAATCATTAAAATAAGTCAACACTTATTTAAAAAAATGTTTTATCTAACATCGCATATATGACGACAGATTTTTGACGTCAGTGTTATATAAAAAAATGAACTATTATAAACTGAAAAATAAATATATAATAAATTAAAGTCGGTTTTACTTGGCTACGAGATATTTTTATAATATGAAACAAGTTTAAAGGAATCGTAACCATTGCTTAAATACTGAACGAATTTGCAGTTACGAATGTACCTCAATAATTGATTGATTATGCAAGATTTCTATTTTCACCTTAATGGTAAATATAAACACAAACGCAATGAAAAGTTCAGGCTTTCATATAACGTTCTTTTAATACGCGTATCTAAATTAGTTACATCTGTACTTATGTTAAGGAAATGTTATCATTTGTTGGCCTGGCCAGCAGACACCGCAACCTTACCACTCGTCTTCAGAGGAACTCGCGACGTTGGAGTAGGAGAAACGGATACAGGAACATCTGCAGTTACTTCCGATGGGTCCAGATCCACGTCCATTTTCTCTGATTCCATTGTGTCATCGGGAGATACCGTGACTGGACCGTTGTCTTTCTCGAAATCTTTCAGTACGTTATCAAGATTATACCGTCTGCGATAATTCACGAAAAAGCTGCGCAAGTGAGATTCTGTTTTTGTTCCCAATGTTTCGGCGATTGTTTTGAAATCTTTGCCGTACTTGCGCACGCCTTGCACGGCCAGGAGAAGTTCTTCGTTTGTCCACCGAGCATTTATGCGGGATGTGGAATCACCTGGTGGTCTGACATCATCAATTCCTTCTGTTGTTTTACGTTTCAAAGCACTGATTGTTTGCTTGTTTTGCTGTACCTATAAAGTAAACGAACACGAATTAGAATTTTGTATGTTTCTTATTATACTGTAGCTATTTATAATTGAGTCATCATAGCTAATGATGAAACTGTAGTAGAAAGCTAATTAACTACTATACGTTATGTACTTCTCACGTTTCCCCGTGTTTCAAAGTGTACAGAATACAAACAATACAGTACAACTCGAAATTAAACATTCAAGAACAAAGAGAGAAGCAACATGGACTAGGCAACATTCACAAACATGCACACTAGAGCAATACAAAGCAGTCACAATCACCCACAAAAATTAAGATAAATAAATATCAAATTAAATTAGTACACTAACAGTTAAAATGTATAAAATACAAGGCCGGTCTACAATGAAACACTAACATCTGAGTTAGAATTACAGCTTAGTTATGTTATGAAAGGCAATGTTGACTGTTGTAAGAGTGCTTATCAATGACACCATATGCAACACTCTTCTACTGCAGCTATTCGGATGGTTTAAATACCGAGTTTGAGGTTCATTGCACACCTGCCTTGCAGTGTGATGGGTGGAGAGTATCTTACTTGTCGGCGGAGAGAGATTATCTCTCGGTCCATGGCGCGGAGCATTTGAATACCTTGCGCGCCCGTCGCCATAGCTGCGAGATCATCGTGATTGATGTGCATGCCGCGCGGGGGTCGCCGTTTGTGCCGGCCTCCCAAGGCGGCTCCACGCTTCGACGGGCCAGACGTTGGCCTTAAAGCGCCCGTGCGCCTAAACGTACCAATTACCAATCAAATGCTGCCTCTAACTAACGTCTTCATGTGTGGACGCTATCAAATAAATCCAACACATCACGCAAGCTTCAACACTTACGCAATTCTTATTGAACTTATTTCAAATATGTACAGATTAGAAAAGCAAATCAAAATTTAGAAAAACAATATTATTTATCGCTTATGTCTCATTACAGTTCATGTACGAATATGATTACTGATCACTGAGATACAATAATACTGAAACGCTAATAACTCATATTGAAAATGCAACTCAAGAGAGACAGCTAGAAGGGTGCTCCACGACATCTATCTGTCTGAGGCTCGTTTTTCGCTTTCATAAAAGCTTACAAGTGTGCGTTCCACTATTATTATATTTCAGTGCTGCTGACTATTATCGAATTTTGAATTTGCAACAAATCTAATTTAACCCTGGATAGCCAATCATCTATCAAAGTTACACAAACGTAACACTGGGGTCTGGGAAACCTCAAGAAAGGAAAAACTACTTTCCTATAACCGGATGTAATTTTCAAGAGATTTTATTTGTTTATGTTCATAGAAAGATATTAAACAGTTAATAAATTTTCTGAGCCATATATTTTATTTAAAACGCAGCATTTTGCCAAAACTTAACTTTTTTATTTTGGACTATGAGAACAAACACATAAACATTTTACATATTGAATATTTGTTTAGGATTATAAAAATTTACAACAAGATAGCATCGAAGTTATGAGAATGCTGCACATGTGAAAAATTAAATTATAAAAATCGTAGGTTTCTTAGACCCCAGTGTGACGTACCAGGGTTAATTGTAATCATAATCGCAGATAACTATAAAAATAGAAAAATTTGGTGTTGAACTGTATAAGAATGAATAAGAAGCAAATATAAAAAACATGAATAGTGGTAAAGAGTGTTACATAGAAATAATGTCAGTGAATAAGTACCTCCAGTGTTGAAAGCAGGAATGGCAGAGAGCCCCTTTGGGCGACACATGTGTGAACGAACAGGCCACGCCGCAGTTAGCACACGCGCCCCCCTCCCCCTGCACATACACACACACCCTCGCTTACATTCCGTTACAGAAGAGTATGCTACGCATAGTCAAATGGGACATGTTCAATGGTCAAGCATTGTTTTGCTTCTCGCTTCTTGTAACAAAACACTTTTTATTTGAATTACGCGCAGTCGAATGCACAAAAAACTTCCCTAAATTATTACTGCAAATGATATTTCACGTAAAAGGAGAAATGAGGAATTTATATTTAGTCGAAAGAGGTGTTTTGTACATACGACAAAGACGAATTATCAAAAATTTTGGTTTTATTAAGATGATGAATAAATAACATTAATGTAACATTTTTGTATTCTGCACACATCTTATTTCATTAGGTAATTGAATTAATAACTTAATACAAATCATCAACAATTATGCGGCATACAATAAAAAAATAAAAGTGCAATTCTAAAAATGTAAATTCAAAATGCACAATAAAACTATTCTTAAATTAATCAATCTAAGTATTCGTGCAAAACATTAAATATGATGTGCAACGTTGAGATATTGTCTAAAATTAAATTAAAAATATACATAAACAAAAATGGCATTATTGCATCTACTGAATCATGCTTGTAAAATGCAACTGTTTACTAATACAAAGGCGGTGTGCATATAATAAAATAAAGATAAAGAATAATATTATGATGAATGAGTATTGTATATGTCATGGAATGGCTGCCATGGTTGGCTGTGATTGTGACTGATCACTGGCATTGTGTGGAGGTGTTGGTACTGCAACATGAGGCATTGCACGCACCTGATTCGTATTTTCATCGCCGGCTTGCCCGGGCTGTGGCGGAGAACCGCTCTTACGTCGTATGCCGCGATGAATTGTCCATTTCTGGAATGACCAATTATCAATGGAGGACACAAAGCATGTCTGCTAGTTTGCTTACGTGCGCACTTTCGCATTTCGCTTTCATATTTCATTTCATTACACCGACTTTACTACTTTCCACTACTTAAACACTGCTCTTCCAGCACTACTTGCGTATCATTTTACCAACTACTTTGAGCTGTCTACACATTGGCTGCTACCATGAGCTGTTTTTCGGTGTTTTAGCGCTGTACAATGTTCTAAAATTATTTTATAAAATTTCATAATTCACTGAGATATACCAAAACAACTTAACACGGCTTCAACTAAACGACCACTTCTGGTTATTGGATTATCACCAAAAACTAACCAGCTCTTCCCAAGGGTATGCAATTGATATATACAAAATAATAAAATTTTCAGTTTAATAGTTTTTGAGAAACTGTAACTCCAGAGATCCACACAGACAGACCAACAGACAGACACACACAGACATCATCGCGAAACTATTATTCGTATTCTAGGGACCCTAAAACGTGCTCATCCACTGAAAACTCACTATCGAATGTTTAGCATGATTCCTATACCTCCCTTACAGGGACTTCGAAAAGAAGTTACAGAGAAATATTTTATCTACCACTTTTATTTGAAGTATTTTTTATAAAATAATTTTAGAACATTGTATAGCGCTAAAACCAACCACCCAAAAACTGAGCTCGTGACAGTCATTGCTTTTTAATTAGAATGAATGTTTGAAATACTACATTATGAACTCAAAGTAAATGGCAACTTGGAATGTATAAACCTTCAGTCAAGTCAATTCAACACACTAAATCGTACATAATATGCAACAACAGTACCAAGAGTCAGGCTGCAGCTAACTGAATTCATGCCCTGCTGTTGATAAATCGCCAGAACTTACCTTTTCATCTGCGTCGGATTCTTCATTTGACCCGCCTTCGGAACCAGCTTCGGAAGCTGCGCCTTCTTCCCGAGGGGCCGTTAACTTCCGGGCTTGTTTATCCATCAAACTCGTTCTGGAGCGAGTCTTCTTCCAGGAATAGTAATATTTTACTAAACTTGCGATGCTTTTATCTGGCAGCTAATTAGAAAACAATGTGGTTAGGTTTTTGATTACATTTTGTGAAACAACAACTTTACCATCTGTCTAATGCGATGAAAGCTTTTTCCGTGAAACTGAAACGCTTGTTCAAATAAAACTTTGTCTTCGACTGACCATTCATCAGGGAAGGGAGTGAAATTTGCCAAATCCAGTACTGCTCGTTCAAGATCATGCTTATGCCAAAAGAGCATACCAAGTGCTTGTTCTCCATTATAACCGTATTTTTCTTTGGCTAACGTTATGTATTCGTCCACTATAACAATAAAAATAGTATCTAGTAATAAGAGTCCCCAATTAATTGAGTTACAGTTACATGCTTTCAAAAGTTAAATTGATTAAAATCATGTTTATAAAATAGTATTAACTGTCATTATCACAGATACAATGAGCAAATATCATCATGAAGTTATTAGTACATAAATGAATATCGCCTTACATTTTTGTTCCGATATGTCTACAGTAGGTGACCACACCAAGAGAGCCCTATCTGCTAGCTGGTCTGGTCGGCGACTGGCAACGGGCTGTAATTCTGGACATACAGCTTGGTAATCTCGGCCAACCCGAATTTTATCAACAGGCACTGTAAACATATAGAGATGTGAATCACCCCTTTTTAAAACAATGAAATTTTCAACAAAGCTCCTTATTTATCTCAGCAAACATTTTATCAAAAAACTAAATAGTCCGTTGTAAAACATTATTAATTTTATTACCTGAACTTTCATCTTCGCTAGTGGACTCAGCAGCAACATGACCGTTAGGGCTCGGCCCCCGACTCCTTCGACCATTCCGCACATTTTCATTTCCTTTTTCTGCTAAAACCATTTTTGGGTATGTATCTTTATAATTATCACTTTATTAATATTAATTGCACAATATTTTTATTAATTCTAACATATATTTGCTGCTGATAACACTTAAACGAAAATGCTAAAGCTGGCTATGCTCTAGTGGTATATGCACCATCACATTAAAATAGGTACAATTCACTCAGTTCACTTTGAGTCAGTATCCTTAGCACGGAATCATGTACTTCAGGGTACCGTAGTTATGCTGACCGTAGTTTTCTACTCAATCGTGGCGCTACATGCGGTTGTATCCATTTAAAATTAATTTAAATTAGAAATTAGTTTACAATCACTTTATATATTTGGAAAATGAAATATTAATAAACAATATTGTGTTTTATAAAAATAAATAAAATTCAAATGTCGTTTTTCTTTTCCTTTGCTCCTATTGTCACTAAACTACCAACATAATATAAAAAAATAGAAATTTTTCAGAAAGTACATAACCTCAACTATAAGATTTTCTTTTATATTTAATATTATTTATAATACAAAATATGTCTTTCACAAATTTAGTACTGAAACGCTCAATATCAACATCTGCTTCATGTTTCGGCAAAAGAAACTTCAAGAAGTTTATGTTATACAACAAAAGAGGTTCAAAAATATTCAAGCAGCAACAAATTGCAGCGCCTGATCCAGAAATTCCAATTTATAGTAATATAAATTGATCGAGCTTGTAGTCAATAACAAATTCTATCAATATATTTGATTTTACAGAACGTGGAGTACGAGATGTTGGTTTTACTATTGATGGAAAATTTGTAACTATTCCAGAAAAGATTCCTGAATTAATCGTCCCAGATCTAACTAATTGCGAGGTATTGAACCAATTATTAAAATAATATTCCATGCTAAAGATCAAATATTTGTAGTTGAAGCCATATGTATCATATCGAGCAGCTGATGTTATACAGTCCGAGTTTACTGCTAAGGACTTATTTGATGCTGTATATAGTAAAAAAATTGTAGAAGACTTTAAAAATAATAAGCTTAATAATGATGGTACACCAGTTGATGCATCACCTGAAGAAAAATTAACACCGGAAGATGCTAAATTACGGGCCAGGCAAACTGGCTCTGATATATTTTAATGTATTTAATTTGTAATAAGTTGTAACTTTACATATGTATAATTTAATTAAAGGCTTCTATAATAACATTTTTTATTTCCATTTTTTTTTTTCGTGGGTTTATTGCCAATCTGACGTCACATTTTTTGACGTAACACATAACCCTTACATCCAGAAATGACCTTTCTCAGATAAAATACAAATATGTTAACACAAATGTGATAGTTCCTATTTCATAATGCTCCGACAACATAATTTAGTGTTAAATGCAAATAAGTTATTTACCAAGGTAAAAATTACAGTCAAATGACATTACCATATTTTATAAAACAACCTTTTAGAGATTAAAACATACCGATCACCTAGAAAATTTAAAAGAACGAATTAAAAGTGGTCCTTCTCTACACGATTTCATAACCGATTCTAGTCCAGTTTTGAAATTAAACGAAGATTGGAAGACATACGATGGAAAACTAAAACGCGAACAAGGCGAAGGAGGAAGATTGCGATTACCACCATGGCTTAAAACAAAAATTCCAACGGGCCAAAATTACAGCAAACTAAAAGAACAATTACGTAAATTAAACTTAAGTACTGTTTGCGAAGAGGCTCGTTGTCCAAACATAGGAGAATGTTGGGGCGGAGGAGAACACGGTACAGCAACCGCAACAATTATGGTAAATATTATAATTTATATTTATGTATTCATTTAAAATAATTCTTACCGTAGTTAATGGGTGATACATGTACTAGAGGCTGCAGATTTTGTTCTGTAAAAACATCTAGGGCTCCTCCGCCGATTGATCCAAATGAACCAAAAAATACTGCGGCTGCTATTGCGTCGTGGGGATTAGATTATGTTGTGTTAACATCAGTTGATAGAGACGGTAAACCGTTAATTAATTTTTCTTAATTTATTTTATCATGTATTGTTTTTAGATTTACCTGATGGTGGCGCAAAACATATTGCTGAAACTGTAACAGAAATCAAACGATTGTATGTATAGTTCACCCAATAATTTACATTATAAATTTAAAAATATTTATTTTCAGAAATAATAATATATTAGTTGAATGTCTAGTACCAGATTTCGCCGGAAATACTTTATCTGGAAAAATAATTGTACGATCTGGATTGGATGTTTACGCACATAATATAGAAACAGTAGAAAGATTAACACCTTTTGTTCGTGATCGTAGAGCTAAATATCGACAATCTTTAGCCATGTTAAAAGCAGCTAAAGAAGAAAACCCAGACTTAATAACAAAATCATCTATAATGTTAGGTCTCGGTGAAACAGATGAAGAAGTTAGACAAACAATGGAAGGTACGAAATTTTATTAATTTCTACGACAACCTATTAAATAAATGTTCATTTGTTTAGATTTGAAAGAAGTTGGTGTTGAATGCGTAACTTTGGGACAGTACATGCAACCAACAAAAAGGCATTTGAAAGTTGTGGAATATGTAACACCTGAGAAGTATAAACATTGGGAAGATATAGGAGGCGAGTTAGGGTTCTTGTACACTGCGAGTGGTCCGTTAGTGAGAAGTTCATACAAAGCCGGTGAATTTTTCATTGCTAGTATACTAAAAAATAGAAAATCTAGTAGTGCGTAATCACTCAACAATATTTAAAACATACTTTGGTGTATTGTATATAATATAGTGTACATGTTACAATAAAATGGCTTATTTAAACTTTTAACCATCTGAATATCTCATACAGAATTTCATTATATACATTTTAAATCCTGTATTTAATTATGTTATGTTATATACTAAGTCCTAGGGGTCAGACCTGCGAAGCAGGTCGGACCACTAGTACACTAACTATTCAAACAACTCAGATGATATACTCGTAAATAATTCAACTATTATGAACGAAAACGTTTATTGAACGAAGTACTAATTTCGATTTATAATAGGCATATTACTAATCATAGCCAACTAAATAATTACTGAAGTTTTGGATAATTGGCACAAAATAAATTTTTGGTATATTTTTTACTGTTAATTAGGAAATTGTCAATTACGAAATATTAAAACGATGTTATCAAATAATCAAACGACAGGAAATGTATGTACTCAAATAAATAAGAGGTTATTATAAGTAATTAAATGACCGGACTCCCTAATTAACAGCGGTAATATTTAAAATATCTTTTAGTTTCACGTTTTACATACAAAAAAAAATCTGTATGCACTGTAATAAAAACAAACATAAAAATTCGAGAGTTTAGAAAAATATATCACTAGAATATTTGAACTTATGGTTAAAGCACTTGCCTACGAATATTTTGTAACTTTTCCACAGAGTACGATTCTGATTATTTTATATTGTGAACAGACACATATAAAATAGCAATTCACTGATGTGACTACTACGCTAGTGAAACGTTAGCGAAGATCCATTTTTAGATCTGGCTCCATTGGTGGCAGAGAAGAGGCACAGCGATTGCTCAGGTCCTGGTAGGATTTCCCGTGCAAGAGACAAATTATCACAACCGTCATGTTGTCACAACCCAAGCCTGCCATTTGGCAATCCGGCGCCAAGCATCGCATCATTAACTGTTCGCATATTTCTTCGGGTTCCACCCCGCGAGCTATATGCGCTCGGACGAACTCTATCACTTCCTACTCGGCGAAAATATTCAAACACATAAGTCAAGAAACATTCAAAACTAAATAAACTTAAAAATGTACGCAGGAGTTCAATAATTATAGTTTTTATTTAAGCCAAACACCAAGGTTTCGATGATCAAATTTTTACTGAATAATTATTGGTTATGCTAAGTCTGTAAGTGTTTTCATCTTGTTTATGGTAGCGAAACGTGGTTTTTGGCTTAAATAAAAACTATAATTAACTGTACTTCTGCGTATATTTTTAAATTTATTATACTCCAGGCGCTTAAAATTGAAAACAAAATTTCACCTACCTCATTGCTTAAAACATCCCAAATGCCGTCACATGCCATGACTATAAACTCCCAGTCGGAATTTATTAAACGGAGTTCTACATCCGGAAATGCTACAATAATAATAATAATACAAAATTATGTAATTAATTGTAAAATGTCAGGCTTACCTGTAACGATTTGTTCTTGCGGAGGTTTCTTCTCATTACGTTTGAATCCAAAATCACCCAGAGCTCGAGATAAGGCCAAATTGCCGTTCACTCTATTACAATCAACCCACCCCCCAGCAGCAGTAATTCGTTTTAATTCAATGTCATTGCCTGGCTTATGATCGAGAGATAACTCTTCGACTTTACCATTTATGCTTGCAATCGCTCGCGAATCACCAACATTAGCACAAAATAAATGTTCATTTTTAATTAATATAGTCACTGCTGTACTACCAGCTTGTTCGTTTTTTAATACATCATCATTAAGCATTACTTCGTCCAACTCCAAAAATGCCTTCAAAGTATAAACAAGTCATGATGAAATTACAAATAAATATAATTTCATAATCATACCTGTCTCATTGCTTCTGCAATGTTTCCATCTTTATATTCGGGTCGTTTTGCAACATATTTGTGTAGATGTTTCCCTGCGTATTCAGCAACTTTTGCACCTCCGTGTCCATCATACACTGCGAAGTAGGCTGCATCTGGATCATCGGGTAATGACAGAATATGTGTGTGAGAATCTTCCATGTTTATGCGCCATCCTTGCATGCAGCTGGACCCAACCCGGAATGATGAATTTTGACAACATGCAGATTCTTTTGAAGTAACCGGTTCGGATAATGTTTGTCCCATGTTACAGTAATTACTGGAATGAAAGATTGTTTAGGGATAAATTACTTATTGCTAAATTACGCACCATGGTGGCTGGAATTTGTTAAAAATACTAAAACCCTCTATTCGCATATCGGCAAGAAACTTTGAAGAAAACATTTTAAACAAAAAATTTATTGACAGCTAATTATTTTCAAAAATAAATGATAACTGAAAGTAATTTACAAGGAATACTAGATTTAAAATATTATTGCAATAATGATTCATACTTAGAATTTTCCTTAATGATTTTCCTCAAAACATGTTTTCTGTACTACCAGTAAAATAAAATTATACTTACAAGTAGAAATCCAAAATGTATCATAAATAAATTGGTCATACTGAATACAATCTAAATTAAGCCTTTGAATCACTAAAAACTATAAAAATACTAATATTGACCACATATTTAAATTTGGGGTTATACAACTTTTCTTCGCACTCTTCTATCCAATTTTTTACGTACGTTAGCATGGATTAGTCATGCTTATCATGTGATATTTCCAGTACTGTATTCTGCAGTAAATTTTACAGGTGTAACAAAACTTTGTAAATGTCAATGCGTACACAATAAAATGTATTTTCTACGTTTCAAGTTTCGAGATTTACCATTAACCGAACCAGGATCTACTTCAATCCGAATAACATGACCGGTGTTCAAAGTTCGAAGCATTTTTAAGTCATTTTGAAAAGAGGATTAATCAAGCCGTCGTTTTGTTTTTCAAAAATAATTAATATAGTAAACAATATTAAAGTTCTTTCGCAACAATTGCTAATAAATTGCCAGCTAGATAATCATTTTCATAGATGCTCCATGACTTGACCTTAAGTTGACTTTATCTTTGTAAGTCTGTCTTTATCTGCAAGTTAACATTCCAATATTAGTTCGATAGCAAACCACTAGGTAAAATGAGAAGATGACTGCATAGAGGAAGTGTCTTTAGCAACACAAAAATTGTTTACATGTTTTTACATAAATAATAAATATTGATAGAGGTAGAGATTTACAAATATATAATACAAAAGTAACCAATAAGTGTGTAACGTTAAAACTGTGCTTTAATTTTAACGGTTTTTAATGTTTTTAAAACGGGCATGTTTAAGTATTCCAAACACACAATCCAATTTATTTAAAAGGGCGTGTATAAAACAAGTGCTAAATATCTGATTGATTGGACGTTGTTATTATAAATATTAACAATGTTTTCTAAAAAGAAGAAGAAGCCACAAATTTCTCCACCGACGAATTTTGAACATAGAGTTCATACAGGATTTGATAAACGCGAAGGTAAATATGTTGGTTTACCTTTACAATGGGCATCAATTGTTGGAAACAATCAGATTTTGAAGTCAACAAACAGACCATTGCCTTTAGTGGATCCTTCAGAAATTACACCTACAGAGATATTAGATTTAAAAACCATAGTTCGTGGCGACCACAAAGTAGAACACCGAGTAAGTATTCTACCTAATGCCCTAATTAATCATCTACTTTTTATTATTAGTTACAGCTCATTAAAATATGTAATTATTATTTTTAGATGAGTATGCCTCAAGTAGCAACAAATAATAAGGGCAATAATGCTACCAATGGCTTAATGTTACCAAAAACCTCTAATGTTGCTCGATCCAATTCTTTACGCTCATCCAGTCCTCCAAGATTACGAAGAGATCACCGAGCAAATGCCAATGTCCCGCCAGCTGTACCTGAAGAGCAGGTAATGCAGTACTCCAGTTTACGAAGGGAAGCGCAAATCGGAAAACCTCAAGTCCATGACAACCAAACAACCGAACGCTCTAGCAACCAAAACCATGACAACGTGTCTCACACTGGCCATGTTAACGGAAATATTCAAGAACCCGCGAATGTTTACGGTTATGGGGCCAGGGAACAGCCGCAGATTTCCCCTGTGGGATCTGTGGCTTCCACAGTGCCTTCTGTTGGGCTTTCCCAACTTGGAGGTCACACTCACTCGCATTTAGGATCACATCAGAGTTTGTCACATCCCCCATATCCTCATGGAAATATCAGACCGCCAAGTCATCCATCTCCGGATCAAAACCAGAACGTCAAAAGCGGAGGAGGACAACCTCAAGCTTTATCCGCTTCTTCGGCAGCTAGTGCTAAACAGCATCATGAACAGCGATTAACGCACGAACAGGTAAATTTAAAACTATATATTACGAGGAACCTCTAAAACTTAATTATTTTTTTTTAGTTTCGAGCAGCGTTGCAAATGGTCGTATCAGCTGGCGATCCGCGAGAAAACTTGGAACATTTTATGAAAATAGGTGAAGGATCAACAGGAACAGTTTGTATTGCAACAGATCGTTCAACGGGTCGTCAGGTCGCTGTCAAAAAAATGGATTTGCGAAAACAACAACGACGGGAATTATTATTCAACGAAGTAGTCATCATGCGAGATTATCACCATCCAAATATCGTGGAAATGTACGACAGTTTCCTAGTCCAGGATGAATTATGGGTCGTTATGGAATACTTAGAAGGTGGCGCACTTACCGATATTGTCACCCATGCAAGAATGGACGAAGAGCAAATCGCTACAGTCTGCAAACAGTGCCTTAAAGCTTTAGCATATCTTCATTCCCAAGGAGTCATCCACCGGGACATCAAATCCGACTCAATTCTTCTTGCAGCTGACGGAAGAGTTAAGCTCTCTGACTTCGGATTCTGTGCCCAGGTGTCTCAAGAGCTTCCGAAACGAAAATCTTTAGTTGGCACTCCTTATTGGATGTCCCCTGAAGTGATATCTCGTTTGCCTTACGGTCCCGAAGTCGACATTTGGTCTTTGGGAATCATGGTGATTGAGATGGTTGATGGTGAGCCCCCGTTCTTCAACGAACCGCCATTGCAGGCTATGAGGAGGATTAGAGATATGCCTCCTCCAAAACTGAAAAATACTCATAAAGTGTCACCGAGATTGCAAGGATTCCTGGACAGGATGTTGGTGAGGGATCCTGCTCAAAGAGCAACAGCTACAGAATTATTAGCGCATCCGTTTTTGCGGCAAGCAGGAACTCCAGCACTTCTAGTGCCGTTGATGCGAGGTGCCCGACACACAAACTACTAATCAGTAGATTAAGAAATCATGTGCCTTTTTGTGTCTTTAACTGCGTAGTTACTGACGTAACCACTTACGAAATTAATTTCCATGTCAGTGACTCTTCAACTATATTTATTACCTATATCATTTTATTATGAAATTTTTTGTTGTTCATGTAGTATTTTAAATAAGTGATAATTTTATTAGTTGTAGGCTAACTTGTACATATAATAATTATATTGATTTTGTTTTAACTTAGTTTTTATCATATTGCGACACTCCATGGCAGCAAAGGACAGTATTGTTTATTTGTTTGATCTGAATATTGATAAGTAATTTATTGCATTTTATTGTCCAGTATTAAGGTATGAAACCCGTCCAAATACTATAATTTATGTGCCTTCCATTTTTTCGATTGTACTAATTAATGTTAAAAAAAGTGTAACTGTAAGTTCCTGTTTGCGCAGTTATCACTTTTATACTAACGGCAACTACTTTCTTATTTACTTATATTATGACGTATAAATTATGGCATATTATCTTAAAAATTTAAACTTGCTCATATCATGATTTTATGGCAATATGATTACAGGTGATGATTGTTGAATATTATATACAGAATTGTACCATCTTATCATCAATTTATGTATTTTTATATAGTATTATTACTATTGAAATTAAAAGAGTTGTAATAAGTTACTTTACCTAAACATATTCACAAGTTTCTTTATTGTTTAACAAAACATACAAATGTACTTTAAGGTTATTTGTGAATATATTTATTGTTTTATTCCACAAACACAAAAACCGTCACCTCAAAAAATACCAGGATCCCAAGTCTTCAACCTAGTAACACAGTTTATTAATTTAATCAGGCTGCGTAAGAAACGAGATAACAATACCAATCCGACATTGCATGCATAGCCCAAAATATATACCCAAATCAGAAGTATAGATAGAGGAAAACAAGAAAGGGTTGTTTTCAGTATATTTTTATTATTACTCATTCATTAATAACAGATGTAAACAGCGCAACACATGAAAACAACAGTGTCTGCTTACAATTTGGAAATGAATTATAAAAACATCGTTCAAACAGAAACCATGCATGTAGTAGGCACATGTACATATATTATTGCTTCTACACTTAATTAAATACACCTTGTTGATACGTCCAAAGCTAACATATCTATGGCAGGCTACTTTCTGTAATCGTAACTTGCGAACCAACTGCTGAGAACACACTGCAACTAATTCGTATAACGCGAAAGCCTTTATTGATATGTCCGAGAATGAAAAACGCTTCAACGGCGTGCTTTCAGCAGCTGGCGCGCCGGATCACAGAGACAGAATGAACGAAAGTTTAACACACAGTTTTATATTGCCTTGAGCACATGGTTATGTATTGTAATCGAACTTGTTTACCTATAATAAATCTTAGGAGCTATTATACCTTGCGTCTGATTAGCCATTAATAAGATACGTTTTATTATCATCTTTATTACAGACTCGTGTTTGATGATTTGATTGTATGTCGTAGATCGGCGAGTTATTAAAGTGTGTGTGTGTCTGTGTATAGTGCAGATTTGGAACCAAAACGCCGAAAAAAGGAAATGACATGACGCATCTTTTGCTAAATAAATTAATAGATAAATAAGTATTAGTAGTGTGGAATGTATGCTCACAATAAATTATAAAATGCGTGGAACTGAATTCCGTAAGGTCACATTAAACGCGGGTAGTGTATGGAGAAACACTTTAATAGCAGCCGACGAGTATTACTTATGAAATGAATTGACTGATGCAGTCTTAATTTTTGCTGTTCAGAGGTAGTTGTTTGAAACTGCAAAACTTGTGCTTATTGTGTGTCGTTACCTGAATGACATGTTTCGAACTTGGCATGTGTTTGTCGTCGTCTCACATGGATTCCATTTGCTCGGTGAGCTCGAGGATGGGGCTCTCGCTCAGCGGCAGCAACGGCGGCCACATGCCGCTACCGAGCGGCACCGGGACACCTTGCGCCTGTCACAACACACCTCATTACACCCAACACAGATTCACTCCACGCCATGCTCGTGTTACCAAACTCAAATCAAACTATCTAAAACAAAAGGACAGCGTTTCAAATCCAGCGCAAAACTAAACAAAATAAAAACAAATTAGTAGTGTTTCATAATGAACGTAGTGTATTTAGTAGCTGCACAAGTACAATTAATTATAATAACAATAACAAACTACCTACTAACTAAATAACACAGATACAAATACAAACATATAATTATACGGTAGTAGTCGCAATTTGTACTTTAAAAAATAACCGGTAGCTATGAAACGGCACACACTACATCGTGCAAAGCTACAAGTCAGGTACCTGGGTCCACGCGGCCGTGGCGGTGGCAAACGCGGGCTGCTGCCACGCGGACAGGTTGGGCCCGCTGGACAGCTCGGAGATCTGGCAAGAGCTCTGCAAACTGCTGGGCAGGTTGTTCCAGTTGTCGACTGCGGAGTTGGCGCCGACGCCGACACTCTTCACCCCGCCTCCGGCGCCAGCACCCTCCACAATGGCCTGGAATGCCATCAAGTCTTTACTCTCTGAATCGGACAACGGCAGCGGAGGCAGTATCTGCGTCTGCTGCGCTATCTTGTAACTGGCCTGCCGGAGCATCTGCCGCCGCGAGAGGTTCATCACGCCGTGCGCAGCCTCTCCGCTCTGGTTCGATGACTGATGCGACAGCGCGCACTGCTTCTGCAGAATCTGACGTTTCTGCTGCAACAGCCGATGCTGCATCAACTGCTGCAGCGGCGGCTTCGATATACTGCTGCTGCTGCTCTCGGTCTCCACGGCGACGGGCGGGCAGGACGCAGCGTTGGCATTCGGAACGTAGTTAAAATTATCGGGCAGACTTATCCTCTTTGGCACGCGTGGCTTGTCACCCAAATGCAAATACTGCGTGTGTTGCTTCTGCATTTGCACGACTTCTTCGAGCGGCACGTTCGCTTGATACTGTGTTTTGAGTTTCTTTGCCTCTTTCTGAACTAAATGCAATTCAAGTACTCCTTTTGCTTTGGTATTCTCACTAAGTTTTTGACTGTTAAAAGCTATCACATTATTTGTTGTATCCGCCTGGTTGAGCTGCTGGGCTACCAGGCCATCGCTGGCGCGTCGACCTTCCCGGAAGTCAACTGGCGACCGCGTCAAGTTCCGCGCACCACTCTTAGCACTTGATAAGTACACCAACGGGTTATGTTTATTTACGAGTGCCCTATTCGATTTGGACACGTACACGTTTGGGTGGATAGCACTCGTACTGGTGACCATGTGATCTGTGCCGGACATACCGATCCGATCGGTGGACGTGCAGCTGGGCAAACTGCTCGCCAGATCACTTGAATCTGATAACTGATATTCGAAACTTTCGAAAGTAGAGAAGTTGCTTTGAGATGAGTCTCGGCTGAGATTCTGACTAAGACTTTTGCTGTTATTGAAATTCGTAACAACTCCACTACTTGAACTGGAACTCGCATAACTTAGTCGCGGGGCAGGGGTGTCTTCTAAATCAGTCTCGCATCCCTCGTCCGTGGAGCTTGAATACTGTGTTTGTATATCGCTGCTGTAGCACACCGAACTTGTAATCGGCGCGAATCTGTTCAGCGAACATTTTGAATCGTGATGAAGTAGGTTGTGTTCCGAGGGCAGGGACGACTCGTTGCTCGGTTGTTGTGAACACAACGCGTTCTGGATGTACGCGTATGTTTGGATGTGGTTCATGTAGTCTTTAAAGGGCGGCGTGCTCGTCTGCGCGCGTGTCAAGTCCCCGAAGTGCGTGGGGTCGGACAAGCGGCTGCTGTCGAGCGAAGTGGTTTTCTCCTGCGTGCTGACACTGCTGACATTGACTGATGAAGGAGGCACGGGTGATAATTGCAGCGTGGACATGAGCTTGGACGCCTCGCTGGACATTGTGAACGTGGTGGAAGTTGACTGTTGTAGAAGTTTAATTGCATCCTCGCTATTCGTTGTCGCTAGGAGTTTGGCGGCGTCGATGCCGAGCGCAGCGGGCGACTCGGACTGGACGAACGGCTCCGTTTTGGGCCGTGAGGTCGGCTGCGTCGCGTGCGTCGTCACATCACAGTTACTGGCGAGGTGTTGCGAAGGCACTGTGGTCGAGTGATGCAGGAGTCTGCGGCAGTCTTCGCTCGTATTCGCCCGGCCTAGCTTGCGCATCGCTTGCTCCGCTATGCTACTGGGCCGGCGACGCTGGGCGTCTCTGCCGCCGGACTGGCCGTCAAACGAGCCCAACTGCGACCGGAGCTTCTCCAACAACAGATAGTAAATCGCTGCATGGTGGTCGTAACTTCCCGATCGAATACTCTGTAACAAAACAATCAACAACGTTTATAAATAAAATTCCATTAAATTCCATCATGTTAGATATTATTACCTCTCTTGTTTTACTGCTGTCAATTCCCAGACTCTGCATCAGCCTTAAAATTTGTTCGTTTGGTGTCGATGATGAAACTGGAGGTGCTAGTGTAACTTGCGGAGGAATTTCTGCTTGCATCCATCTATGACGCTTTATTTGAGATACGGAATATCGTTTACTAGGTTCTAATACCAACATTTTTCTAATGAGAGATTCACAGTCTGTAACAAAACCTGTACTTTAGTTTCAGTTCATAATTACATTTGCGTATTATGTTAATAATAATTTTCACATGTCGTGATGTTGTGATAGGCTAAATAAAATATCACGTAAAATAAAAATGTGTGGGTGTTCTGACGTTTAGCGCGCAGTTATTTTAAGGATTCTCGCACTCGCACATTAAATAAATTTTGCAAAAATATGCTTATGTTAAAAGAAAATAAAATTCAGCCTGATGTTCAAACAAATGTTTACGTCAAAATAAAGAAAAATAAATATGATAAGCGTGTCCTAAAAACTATGGATGTAAACAATAGACATGTAAGCTTTCTCCGTGTGCGTAAGAGATGCTCCAGTCACAACAATTACACGTGATGAGCCATTTGAAGCCTTCCACACGCCGATTATCAACATTGCAGCGTATCTCAGATAATGCCGCAGAAGGTTACGATGTGCGATATTAAAATAAATCATAATAATTTGATATTTACTTCAGTATTTAAATAAATACGCTCAACTATTTATAAAATGTTTGTTATTTAAGATAACACTAACAACATAGATACTAAGAGATAAAACCTAATTATTTTTCACACGATTTTAATTGTCTTTAACATGCAATACTTGAACAGTTCTAGCTTCAAATTATTAACTTCTTAACGACATTTTAATTATTCTCCAATAGAAAATAAATATTTCCCAATTAATTGAAGAATTTATTTAGTTGTTATTTATCGAGAAATGCCGTTTTTGCGCACAAGCGGTCGCGTTTAATAAAAAATCGAAAAGCAATTTCCTGCAATGTAACTGTAACTGAAAGATTACAAACGATCAACAAATAAAACTAAGTGCTCTTTCGGTTAACTGGTTACCGCAAATGTAAACAAATGAAATGTGGTGGTTTCTAAACGAAACTGGGCAGAAAAAGTGAACATTCCTTGCGTACGTCAGTTGTTCAAACATCATTTAGCTGAACAGGGGACCGCCCACAACAATGGAATGGATTTATACGCGCCGACGGGGCACGGCATCTCGTCGTGATATGCGCCGCCCGCCGCCCGCGACCGTCGCCGCCGCCGGCGTCCAGCCTGCCACAATTGACGTCACACTTGCGTCATCACATCCGATCACTAGGAAGCCGGGACGTCGATCTAGCTTCGCGGTGGGAGGCGGACAACTTTAGCACTACAAAAAATAAAAGAAATCGCCCGCGGAGTAAAAAACCTATCGGTATCATTGTCATGGCCACTCGCAAACACGTTCACGTTTTATCTTTATTGTTTAGTTATTAAATTCATACACAAAAAAAAACGCGTATACTTCAATGCCGCATTGAACATTTTTATCTAATTGTTCTCAAATTATTTTTAGTCTTTCCGCGATACCCACATCATTATCAGCGGTATTAGTCAGAATAATAAAGTTTTTAACGTAACTGAATTTCTGTATTCAAATCCGACAAAGAAAATAAGTTAATAACCACTGAAAATTTACGTTCTGTTCTGCTTGATAAGTTAAAAATTTAATCAGCATTAAATTTGAAACTTTCAGTCTTATAAAGTAGCGAACATTTTTCGTCGGCTTAATATCGGCATAAATTGTAATTCTTCAAACAGATCCGTCGATACTAACCGGAGCTCATGAAGTACGGGATCCGGAATCGGCCGGAAAGGACGCGATCCCTCAGCGCTTGCAAGGAGCACCCGTCGAAGGGCAACGCGCCGCACACCAGCACGTACAGCACCACGCCGAGGCTCTGAAAAATGCAAACAAATAAATATGAATAAATGTACCCAACTGTCAGTTCTTCAATTTACCGCTGGCATCTTTGCCTTCGCATACATCACGGAAATATCTGTGTACTTTATGTAAAGTAGGGGACAGCACAATTTTCAATAACTTACACATTCTACCAGATGATACAATTCCGAAATGGCAGCGCAATTTTAAATTTATGTGTGTACATCCCATACTTTATTTTGCACTGCTAGTATATTTTAGGAACGTATAATATTGCAAGGAATTAATAAAAGAATCCACCAAAACTGGAAGAATCATAATAAACCGATTAAACATTCCTCAATTATATTTGTCATAAATAAATACAATGAACATTGCCGCTGGTTTTGGTTTCTGTCCTAATAAAAATAATAAGACACACATAGGTAACAATATTAAATTGAATTTATATTTACAACTTTTCCACCAATATTTATTAAAATGCTACTCCTGAAAATTAATTTGTAATTTGTTAAGTAATAAATACAGGTAGAAATGTCTTTTTCAAATGACATTTTAAATTGGAAATTTTAATACAGCTAAATTATTTACATTCAAACAATGATAATTTGGTAAGACAAAGATAATAAGTATAACATTTACTTAAGCTGTACTTATAAAATCCAAATTATACAATAATATTGAAAATGTATTTTAAAAACAAGAATAACTATTTCTTTAAGCCGACACTGGACATTGAAAATATTCTGACATATTTACATCAACTTTACATCTTTTGTACTTTTAATATGAGGGGTGCTTAATCGTTTTATTAGGATTCTACGGATTTTGGTGGACTGAAGTAGGTATTACTTAATTCGCGACCAATACTAGTGTACTAGTAAGTTTACAATATATTCATACACCCCTAATACTGTAAAATGTTTGTTAAGGATATTTCAATAAATTCTTTTGTATTTCGCAGTGAAAGGCATGAATTAGAGAAACGTACTATACAAGCAACATTATTAGGAGCATATTGTTTAGCATTCCGGAACGCGAATCCCGGAAATACCGGCGATATTATACTCACCCAGATGTCGATTTCCGGCCCGGTGTAACGTTTGCCCTCGAATACCTCAGGGGCGGCGTAAGGGGGCGATCCGCACCAGGTTGACAGCTGCCCCCCAGTTGTGTAGTAATTTGAGAAGCCGAAATCTGCTATTTTGATATTTGCATTCGAGTCGAGCAGCAGATTTTCCGCCTGGAAAAAATACATTTCATCAATTGAGAGTTTTCCGGAGTTATACATACATGTTCTTGTCAGCTGTCATTATACGTATTACATTTATCTTTTAGGTTTTTATTTATTTTACTACTTAGATCTATCTTAAACTAAATGTCAGGATAATAAGGCACCCAACTTTAGTAACTATTTATTAAATTATTAAGTTTAGTGACTGGTACTGGTACTATGAGCTCAGTTTTTGGGTGTTTTAGTATTATACAATGTTCTAAAATTATTTTATATAAATTGTTTCAAATAAAAGTTATAGAGACATCTATTATCTACCACTTTAATTTGAAGTATTTTTTAATAAAATATTTTAGAACAGAAATTAATTGTCAGGATAAATAATAGGGTTCGCCACTGTAGAAACTATTTAGTAAATGAGTCAAGTTTATTAAAACTAGACAGAAACGATTAAATTTAATAAAGCAATTAATTTTCAATGTTTGTTTTATTAAAACTGTTTTTCTTGTTATCAGAAATATATTAATAAAAAAAACTAAATTATTTTGTTTACAGAAAATGCTATGTTCTTGTTTTATTTCTCAAAAACTGTTATTCGCTGTCTACAACATGTTTATATTCTTTCATTTCCATTGTAGGTTCGTTTACCTATCGATTTCTCTATCTATTCTTTACATCTACATTCTACATGTGTCAGACATTATACTCGTAACAGTCTGGTCTACATTTTTATTTCTTGTTGCTAATGAAGTCTTTGTACTTCTGACAAGGTAAATGTCTCTTTCATAGCTTGACAAATTAATCATTTTATATAGTTCCTGTTACCTAAAAATATGATTACATCATTAACTAGTAATTTAGGGAAAAAGTTGCAATGGAAAATTTTCCAAGAAAACTAGATTTTAATAGCCCTATTAATTGGCGCTCATTTTTTGTGGTTTCAGCAGACCAATTACAAAAACAACTGACAAACAAAATTATGCAAATTTATATATGCCCAAAAGTGTTTACAACCATTTAAACAAAAAATCTGCATATAATTATCGAACGAGAAGATACCTATGCTGCACAAAAACGAGATCAAAGAGAAATTTAATATCAAGAGATTCATCGACATTCTGTCGTCTGAAAACGTGAAACGTTTTTAATATGCGGTCCTAGAAGACAGGGGTATTTGCGCAGGGGCGCACTAGCCGTAAAATCCACGAAAGTACATAAAAATTTGTATCTAGTAACTTCTTTTCTATGTCTGCAGAGAATAAAACTGATTTGTATTTTCTTATACGAAGTATTTAAATAGGTACATATTTTGGGTAAAACGGATTCAGGAGACATAAAAAATTTGTTTTTATTACATTTTATCACTGAAATATAATAATACTGGAACGCCAATTGATGCTGAAATGTGAACCGAGACAGACAGCTAATCTTTGGGCCAACTGTCTTTGTTGGAAGGAATTAAGATTCAATGATTTTAAAATAAAATGTTTAATATAAAAATGAAATAATACATTAATAGCAATTAGTTCAATTAACTATTATGTATGTGGATTTAAAAGAAAATTCAAATTATTTAACAATACACTGTTAAGTGTTAAGTATTATTATTTCCACCTTCTGTGTAAATGAAAATTTACAGATACTTTGGTAACTAAGTAAATGAGTAATTATAGCGCATAAACTTGTTAAGTTTTACAGGCTTGTAAAAGAGACCTGTAAAGTTTAACAGGCTTGTTATAGAGACTGGTAAAATTTTACGGGTTTATAGAAGAGACTTGTAAAATTTATGTAATATATATTTTAATAAAAATCTGTTTGGGGCACCACAATAACTCTTCTTATCAAAACAAAAATTATGACGTGTTAAAAAATTAAATTTTTCTTGCATTGTTTTGTTTTTTCAAAAAACACAGGGTAACAGACGAAAATGTCAAAATATAATATTTCTTTAATATGATGTTAAAGTAAGAGAAATTATTTTTCTGTAAATACGGTACTGTCTTGGCAAAGGTGTATAAATTATTAATACACCCAGTCCATGTTCCAAAATTTATATAAAAGTGTCCCTCCATTTAAAAATTCGTCAATTCGTCTCTGTATTTGGCACAGGGCCGGATCGACTCAACCTCCGACACTGTAACCGTCGCTGTGTAAGGTGGGTCCGGGGTAACCGAGGCCAGACATCGAGAGCTCTCTCAAACACAATCTCTCTTCTTCTCTCTATGAGCGAGAGAAAGAGAGCGCTAGGCGTCGCGACGACCAGAGATAAACGTCCTCCATGGCCTCGACGCAGGGCTGCACACCACACCATGCTCTTGCATTCAGCTCATGCTGTGCATTACACTGGTTCGTGAACGATAAGGATGAAATTGTCGCAGGAAATGATGTAGCTTTCCACATATTTCAGCGCGAATTTTAAATGGAATTATCATGCCCAGGAATATTTAAAAACGAGGGAGATAAGAAAAATATACTTAAGCTCTTTTTTGTATTTATTATTATTTGTGTAGTTCGCACAGATGAACCATGGCTGCAAAGGTTTCTTAACATATTTCTCCGTATCTGGTACCATTTGAAAACTATACAGCTTTTGTATAATTTTTAATTTAGTGGTATCATGTAGTCCATGATCGTTTGACCATGGTTTCTACATCTTGGTTTAAATGTAGTTTACATAAAACTATTAAAATATTTAGCTTAGTTTGTTGCGTCAACGAATAATTCCGAGTGTGAAGCATAAACGATCATGTATGAATCGCACTATGAATGTGGACGAGGCGAAAGTGGTGTGCCAGGATAGGAATGATCGGAGGAGATTGATTGTTGGTTGACCGTATTTTTGGGTTCGTGCTACCCCACTGAGTGGGATACAGCGTGATGCTAAGTATTAGTAAATGAGTGAGATTTTTTTATCTCCCGCCACATCCTGTAAGGGAGGTATAGGAATCATGATAATAATTTGGTAGTGAGTTTTCAGTGAATGAGCACATTTTAGGGTCCCTAGAATACGATTTTAAAAGTTTCGCGATGATGTTTGTGTGTGTCTGTGTGTCAGTCTGTGTGGATCTCTGGAGTTACAGTTTCTCAAAAACTACTAAACTGAAAATTTTGATATTTTGCTTTTATCAATTGAGTTCCCTTTGGAAGAGTTGATTAGTTTTTGGTGTTAATCCAATAACCGGAATTGGTAGATTACTGAAGTCCTTTCAAGTTATTTTGATATATCTCAGTAAATTATGAGTAAATGAGTTTTTGTTTATCTACAATTATTCTATGAGCAACATTTTTCTCTTACTGTCTCCATTTACAAATTACAACACTTTAAAGAAAATTATGTTGACATTTTCGTTAAAATCTAACCTGTAATTTAAAAAAAAAAACAAAGATTGGGAATATTATTTTTTTGACATGTCATAATTGAAGAGTAATTTTTTGAAGGGATGAACGTTTCTTGATAGTGGTGGTCCGTGTTCTTGGATTGTTTGAAATGAAATCTATGGCGGAAGGTATTGTGGTGTCCACAACAGATTTTTTCATTTGTTTCTGTAACACTGGCATAAATCTCAAATAACAAATAGGGCATGAAGTAGTCATAGTCATCCACCGTGAAGTTTCCCACCGAGTAGTGACGTCATGCATGTTTCACCACCGCTAGTGTCTGACCTTCCATGTCCGTACAACCGTGGACTTTACTCACCTCGACAGCTCATACCGGAGTGACGTCCAATGGGTTATGTCGTCTAGTGAACAGAACGCAATCCAGCAATCGATTCACCTAGTGACGTCATTTCGTAATCCCCGTTCCCGACCACAGTACACGTGTGGGTGGAGAAGACAAAGACACAACAGTTACCGTCTCACTCTGTTCACAGGCTGGTATAGGAGGTACTCCGGGACTGGAGAGGAGAAAAAGAGAGAGGAAACGTTAATCAGGGGTGCACAATCAGTTTTGTTACCGGTCGACGAACTATCGCACCCGGAAGTGATTTCAGTTCCGGGTTTGTGCCAGCCGATTTTGTTCGCAGACGTTTCTTAATAATTATTGAAGTTTATAATTGAATATCTGTTCTTGGTTATTATACTGTTTTAATAAATGTTTACCCGCTTCAAACCACATCTTCAGAAGCGGTATCAACTCTTGTGCATCTTGGGTTCAGATATAAATACATTTCTACTCAATTAAATGTGACAATAGATATTTATGTAACAAGTACATAATTTAGGGTTTTCTGGACGTTATATACCAAATAACGCCCTAGGACGTTATAAATTTGACGTTGTTCCTATTGGATACAGAATACACAAACACATATTTCTATTGGCTGATAGAAACGAACACTAACTTCTATTGACAAATCGGTATTGTAAACAAATTAGAATATCGCGTTACCTAGTTACAGTGTTTGCAAGCAAATAGATTAATCTGTCCAATGAAACACAGTGATAGAACAAAATTGATAAAAATCTTTTATAAAATAATATGTCGGTCGGACATTAAACGTTGAACGCACCACGGGCGTTAAACGGACAATAATGTCCTTATAACGCCCTTGATACGTTAATTACTATTATGTTCGACTGCATTACATATTATTTTCTTAATTTAGAATGACATTTATATTTGACACATGACGCAGACATGAAAAAATTGATAATTTCGAAGTGTACTATTTATCTGTTGTTTGGTTACCAAGTTGTTTATTGTTTTTACTTTATCGAACTAGTCCATAAAGAGCCACTTTATGGACGTTAATATAATATGAACAAGTGGTTATATACTCTTTAGCGTATCGAGAAAAATTATCGCCGAGACCACTTGCGTCTGAACAAAATTCTGTACAAGCATACATTCATCCACACATACGCCCACATACACAGACATCCTCGTGAAAATAGTAAAAATGGATTCTAATCCCTATACGTCTCTTTTGGCGGGAGGTAATAATAGTTATTTACTTTACAAGTGGGCAAAGTAATGAATTACCTACGAGAGAAATTTTAGCACACGAAGCCGAAGGCTGAGTGTGATAATTTTATAGAGTGGGTGTGAAGTATAACGTTTTATCCAACATCTCTTAATAAATGCAAAATTTATTAAAGAAATATTATTTGACAGTGACATATGCTTTAAATTTTCTAAATTAAAATGTCAATCGAAGTAGTTACCAAGGAGTTGTGTGTTATTATTGTTAGAAATAGAAAATTACTCACTAGTGACTTTTCTCACTAGTGGGTAATCTGTTACTTACCTTGTTTAAAATCGTTATAGTTACAGAGTATTTATTGAGAGGTGTTGGATAAAAATGAAATGTACAATTTTTGTTCTGAATGGGCGAGTGGTGAATTCAATCAACAAGTCGTCAATGTGTGCTGAGCGAAGTGAGCTAAAATGAAATGACAGGGGAAGTGACCGTGTAAACCGGCCTTCATCGTTCAGCAAAGCAGACTTCACTATTCCTAGCTAGTTCACATTTATGCTGTTCGCAACCGATGTCAGCTGACAGCACGCTCATTTGTCTCGACAGCTAAGTTATTACGGGCAAATGCACGGCTCGGAAACAATTGCGAAATGTCAGTTTGGAAAGGGCCATTGCCACTATCCCCTCGACTTGCTTCCATTGTTTCACTCGAGCATATTGAATGAACCCTTGTTTTTTAAAAGTATTTTTAGAACCGGCTAGAGCTATTTTAAAATGACTTTGCGACAAGAATCTCAATGAAATTATAGTAATGAAATCGCTATTCACTAATTGCATGTTCACATATTTTCTAATCTTTGAAATGGCGTGAATGCGAATAATTATTACATTTTTGTTGACAGCAAAAATAGAATTCGTTTACTGCGATAACTTGCAGTACTTGAAAATGTAAAAATAAAGCACATATGAAATGTCACGAAAATGAAAACGTAGAATAATTTTAATAAAAAATAAATAAAATCTAATGTCACTCATAACTGTCACGAACATATACAACGAAATGTCAAATAACTTCGCCGACGCAAAATGAAATATTCTTTGGAGATAAATAAAATTGTTTTTATGTTCGACTGCATAATAATCATTTGTTTAGCGGCCATAAAGTGGCTCTTTATTGACTTGTCCATAATGATAATAAGCTATTTGTATTTTTGTTTTTTTCATTTACCATTGACAACAAATACATGTTAAGAAAGTACTGCACAATTTCAGATTTCACGAAATATCACAAAAAATTGGCATATACTTTTATTGTATTTCTATATAATATAAACCCTAAGAAACTCAATGCTGTAGAGCGCATCGTCATATCTCTTAAATTTATAGAGATATGTCAATTTTCGATGTTTTTCGAAATGCTACTTTGAGTGGCTGCAACTCAAAATCTATTAAAGATATTGAAAAATAGACTCAGTTCTGTACGTTTCATGCATTTTACTATAAATTAGCAAATTTTGAAAATTTTGAAATTTTTCGATTTTTTTCCCCAAATTTCGATAGGCGATAACTCGATAAATATAAAAGATACAGACTCGCAGACTACACCATACGATTCAGCTCGTCAAAATACATAAGTATGTAAAATTTCATTAAAATTGCTTTACGCGTTATAGAGATAGAGCAAAACGTGTGAAAATGACGTTTTTGGCGTAAAACGTCAAAGGGTACACCTTGACGTTTGGCCTGAAAAACGCCATTTTCAGACTTTTTGCTCTAGAATTTCAACCCACAATCCGAATGTTCTGAAATTTTTAGGGTTTCTGTATTTCAATGAGCTGAATCCAATGGTTTAGTCTGCAAGTTCGTATCTCGTTTATTATTTGAGATATTGATCATCGAAATATTGAAAAAAAAAAATCCAAAATTTTCAAATTTAAAAAAAATTGTTATTTTGCTATAATATGCACGAATAACACAAAACTGAAGAGTATTTTTCGATATCTTGCGTAATTTTTGAGTTGCAGGTCCTCAAAGTTGCACTTCGAAAAACATCAAAAACCGCCATTTCTCGAAAATTTTAAGAGATATGAAGATGCGTTCTGCACCAGTGAGTTTTTTAGGGTTTATATTATATAGAAATACAATAAAAGTATTTGCCAATTTTTAGTGATATTTCATGAAGTACATCATATGAACTGTGTTTAAATGAGTAAGAAGAATGTTTTACGGAAATAAGAAATATAATAAATTTACAAGTGAATACGGTAAATATTATAAATATTTTAATTGTTTTCTAATATATTAGACAAATTAATTTGAGTGTTTATATTTATAGTGCAACTTTGACAAATATCAAAAGAACTCCTTGAAGAACTTCATTTCTTCGTATGGATTGTTATTAGTTCTATACTAAATATATCATCACGCCTTTTACCCATTATGAGTGTGGAACTCTGCTTACGCAGATCTCGGTAAATGATCAGTCACGAATCTTGTAAATCCTGACTCGCCGATCACGAATTCAGAAACCGTGGCAGAGAATATGACATCAACAGCAACAACCAGAGCTAATGACGCGTGCTTGATTGATGTGTGTGTATGCACTAGGGTGATTCGCTGGTTATGTGATACTGTTAGGGTTGGCTGCTGTATCGAATTTTTAATTGCTTCACTGAGCTGCTGTCAAATTTTGTTACTGGGTTAGAGTTTGTATAATGCTGGTTTCACGCTGTTTCATATATTTGCTTTAGTCATATTTACAACTTTCTTCTTCGTTACATTCATTAGATTGTTAAAATAATGGCGCAAATATAAAAACTAATGTTTGCGCTGCCACCAAATTTTGCGGTACTGTGAAAGCTACAAGTTCTGGTTTAGGAATAACTTTATTATTTTGTTTAATTAATCGAAAATTGTTTATATATTTTATATAATTTTTTGAGCTATAGGAAATACAATGTTAATATTTTAATTTCGCTCTAAGTTTTTACCAATTAATTTTAGAGCAAAAGTGTAAATAGGAAAAATGTTCAGAAATAAAAACTGCATCAAATGAGCCTAAATTTATTGATGTGATTTTTATCTTTTTGTATTAATACATTCGTCATAAAACTACCTACAAATTTCGCATTTTTCTTCTTACTATTTTTGTTTATTTTGCAAAGTAGATAATGTTTTAAAATTCTTATTTTTATGCTTAGAGCAATCTAGAAACCCTAATGATTTAATTTTTGTATCATACTTAAAATGAAATTGTCCCAAATTGCTTAAAATTATGAAGTTATAGAGGCATAAAAATAGCATGTTTACCGGCCTTCAAACTCGCCCTCAAAATAACAATCCGGTACAGTCCTATTTACCGGACTGAAATTAGTTCGATGAACATGGAAATGTAATAGTATGAAATAAATATTAGATTATTTTGAGTTGTTTCTACGATGCGATGTACCATCTTATTCGTAGCGGAAAACTCATTTACCGGACCTATAATAGGCTCAGTCCGTAAAAAGATTCTTTACCACTAGAGACAGAGCTTAGCAATGGTATATCGTAAAAATTGATTGCAGTACTTTTAGCAACGTATAGTTGATTTCTGGTTTCTACCCATGATGCATTGCAGTGAATTACCCATAACCACAGTCTAGTCGATGGAGTACAAGGCTACCAACATCGAAATTCAAGTCCACTGACTCATTTACCGGACGTATAATAAATGGGCTCAGCCGGTAAAAAGATTCTATGCCACTATAGAAAGAGCTGAACAATGGTAAATCGTAAAAATTGATTGCAGTATTTTAGCAACGTACAGTTGATTTCTGGTGTCTGCCCATGATGCATTGCAGCGAATTACCCATAACCACGGTCTAGCCGAAGGAGTACAAGGCTACCAACATCGAAATTCAAGTCCACTGACCTTGAGATCCCGGTGAACGATGTTCCTGTTGTGGCAGTACTCCACGGCGGAGAGAATCTGCCAGAACTTTGCTCGGGCGGTCGTCTCGGGCATCCGGCCGTACTTAGCGATGTAATCTGGAAATAGATGCAGGAAAAAATCAACAACTGAAACAGCAAACGAACGTCGCGAGTTTGTCGCGACGAGACGCGCTAGAAGCTAGATTACTCATCATCGCACGGGAGACAAATTGTTCAGACTTTTACGTCACTGCTCGCTGATTTATGATGGATGCAGAGATGGACTAATAATGAATTGTTTGGGGAAAATTAGACGCTGGGAAATGATCGATTGACTATGTGAGACTTAGAGAATCGATAGTGCACTTTTCAGAGTATTCAAATTAAAATAATATTGCAATTTAATGTTTTGGCGACTAATTTAATAGAAGAGTTGTTTTTTGACTGGATGTTAAATAAAATGCAATTTTTGGAGAAGCAGCCAATTTAATAAAACACCAACGTTTCAACTGCTATTCAGTCTTAATCACCCTGATGAATACTGAATTGCAGTCGAAACGTTGGTGTGTTGTTGACTAATTGTAATGTTTTAGTGAATGGTATGAGATTGGAACAAGCGAATGAATTTGTATATTTTGGAGGAATGGACGTATTGACCGGGAGATTGCAAGGCACGTGTCTGCATGGTGCAAGGTATTGGGTGCTCTGGGTACATTTGCTCGAAACATGCATGTATTTAGAGATGCTCGATTGAGTGTTTATAATGGTGTGTTAGTACCTACATTGATGTATGGTTCCAAATATTGGGTGTAGATGAAAAAGCATGAACGACGTATAACTGCTGTGTAAATAAGGTATTTGAGAGGAGAGTTATCGTGTCCGGAATACATTGGTGTATGGTGAGTGTGAGATCGAGAAGAATGCTGTATATGCTGATGAGATTGAGGGCGTCCGAGGAATAAAGTGGTTGGGTATGATTGATGGTTTGTTGCGTGAACGAATGATTTCGACTGAGAACAGACGAGCATGTATGAATATAAATGTTGACGAGACGAAAGTGGTGTGTCAGGATAGGAATGTTCGAAGGAGATTGTTTGTGTTTCTGGGTTCGTGCTACCCCACTGAGTGGGATATAACGTGACGTTATATATAGTTCAAACATTATTTCATAAAAAAAAAACCGAAAATGTGAAATGACCCAATTTGTATCCATACTTAAGCCCCAATTCGTGTTTCGAAGAGTAATAATGTAATTAATGATTACAAAGTAAATATAAATTAGGTAAAACCAAAAAATAATTATATTTAAATTGTCATACCCTGGAGAGTCATAATAATCTTAATCCTACCCTGTACGATGATTACATAATTAATTACGAGGGATGAATTAAAAAAGCTGCAGGAGACTGATCCTGTGTGCGAATTAATTAGTTATGAATTTTGTTTTTACACAAAAAAATTATCTTAAAACTTCTAATCAACTGTGACAAATTATAAATATTTTTATGCAAATAAGTAATACTTTCTTTAATGTCAAATTCATGTTATGCGAATCGAAGTAGGGGACGTACAAAACTTCTGGAAAAATGTTGTTTACAAAAAACTTTTAAGAACTTTTAACTTTTTCGGAGCAAAATTCCCCACTCGTTGAAAACGTTATCTTAATTATTAATTCCGTAATGATGCTATAATAGCATTACTAACCTTTAGTTATTAAAAACGTACTCAATTTTCTATGCAACAATGCTTGATTTAATCTCTAAAAATTATACTGTTTGAAGTTAACGGCATTGCTGTACAGGTTGCTATTATTGTATGCAGTAATTTTGCAATTTATTCAGACAGCAAAGGTAATGTGCTGCTATACCGTTATTGTAATCTATAATTGTAGTGACAATATCTGACGTACTATAATAATTTCAGTTACGTTCAATGTTTTATTACTGGTATGTTTCCATAAAAGGTTTGACGTAAACGTGTAAGTATTACAAATGAATACATATAAAATATTATTATAAATTCGTCATCGATACTGTGAGTATACGCTACGTAATATATTAATATTCAAATTTTCAAAAATGTATCATGAAATTTGACGTTTAATAGTATATTATTATATTAGGGATTATGATAGTCATTAATCACGAAGATGAAGAAGATAAAGAAGCAAATCATCCGAGTGAATAATGGCCATAATCCCGAATTTAATACACTTTTCTACTCCTGTAAATTCGGAAATCACTTGAGAAAATGATTGAAATTCGTTGAAAAACGTTAACATAAAAATACACAATGACAACTGACTACATGTCAACTGTCAAACGGCCGTTGCTTGGTAATCCACATCAAGTATTTAAAATAAACGTGAATTATGGATTTCTGGCTCTGTGATTGGTCGAGATAAGTGAATTATGGGTACTATAATTCATCCAAAAAATTGAAATAATGTCAGGTCATTTACCCATTTCTAGGGGTGGCACTTTACTCAATGCAGTTTTGATATATTTTTGTACGTGAAGTGTGCGGTTACCAGCCGTCAAAGGTCTCTAAGGATGGTAGGGTGGATTTTTTAAAAACTTATTGGCAATGAGGATCGAACCGAGGATCTTATGATACAGAGACCGATACGTTATCTCGGAGCTATTGACTCTATAAAGACGAAGTAACTCTTTTAAGTATTTGCGAAAATGAGCAGTGATTACATATTCCAAACTCGAAACAACAAAAGTTTGAAATTTCATCGTCATCTTCATCAAAATTTCCATATCAAAGCGCTGTACAAAAACACAAAATCATTTTTCAAACAAAACCATCATTAGGCACTCCCCGGAACAATCCGGAGTACTGGAATACCATCGCCGCCCCCGGAAATCAAAACACGACAAACGATGCACAAACAGGAGATGGCATTTAGCCGGCCGAGTCGAGATGCTTTGACCCTGGCCGTGGATGGAATCCGGGCCCGGAGGGGAATACGACTCCGGAGAGGGTGTGTGCGTCACTACTTCCCCTCTGTTCTCTCGAATGACGTCAGAGCGTCAAGGTTCCCCCCGCGTGAGAGAACTTTCCCCGCTAGACTCGACAACAACTTCTTTTCAATTGACAGAATTTTGTTATTAAAACAATCAAGTGGTAGTTTTTGTTAGTTCTGTACACTAGAAATCTGATTTTGTTTTTGTCTAGGTGACCTATTTAGCGAGCTGTACTTATGGCACAAAAAAGCTCATTTAATTTATAATGAATTACCCGAAAAGTAGCGTTTTATAAATTAAGCTCATATTTTTCTCCACAAATCCAGCTTCGGATAAAGAATAGTTTGTACCTTCTGGATGCAAAATTAAACTCCAGAAATTCATGAATATATTTACAAAAAACTAAAAACACAATTTAATAATAAGAATTCACACCTTAAGTCGAGCGGCCATATTGCCAGTTGCGGTATACGGTGTTAAATCTGAATAGCTGTCCATTGCAAATGAAATAAAGTCTAAAATTATTATTTCACCTGCACTATAAAAGTAATATCCCCATTATTTCAATTTTTTTGATGAATTATAGTACCCATTCTCGACCAATCACAGAGCCAGAAATCCATAATTCACGGTTATTTTAAAGACGTGATGTGGATCACCAAGCAACGACCGTCTGACAGTTGACAGTCAGTTGTCATTGCATATTTTTATGTTGACGTTTTTCAACGTGAGTATTCAACGAATTTCGATCATTTTCAAAAGTGATTTCCGAATTTACAGGAGTAGAAAATGTATAGTATTATATTCGGGATTATGGTCATTATTCACTCGGATGATTTGCATCACTCGTCTACAGCTAGTGACGCAAACTTCATCTTCGTGAATAATGACTATCATAATCCCTCATATCATAATATACTCCTACTATTTTGCAATCATTTTATGAACTTATCATGAAACAAATATTGTGGCTTGATATTTGACAGATATAACTGACGACATACTATCGTTTTCTTTTCTATATTTAGGCTATCATCGGACACTTCTCGGTTGCGCACCTCCGAAATATTGGGATCAAGAAGTATTGGAAGTGTCGCTACTGAATGAATTCTTCTTATATTAATAGCAATAAATAAATTTAATAGTTTTTTTTAGACATGTCATTGACATGCTACCAAATATATAGAATTTTATTTTATAGTTTCAAAAACAAAAAGAGTTATTGTAACATGGTCAACGACACTGAATTACAATTCCTACTAACTAACTGATAGACTAGTCATTCCCCTGAATGTAAAATTCTGTTTATTTTTATTTCCTACCAGTTTAATTCGTGCAGCTCTCCTGCAGCGTCGGCAATAACCTTAAATTATCTCATATTATGTCTCTGCACAGTTTATTCCTCATTTATTCTAATTTCGCTGTGGAAGTCCCTTCGCATTTACGCATACACTCACCGAATATTTCTCCCTGGCTGGCGTACTCCGACACGAGGTAGATCATGTTCTTCGTCTCCATTACCTGCGCAATTAACAAACGCACTTAATGCTGAAATTAACAAGATGAATTAGATGCGATTTGCAAGAGATGGAGAACGGACTGTAGATTGTGACTGGCCTTATGGGACAATTTGTCTTGCATCCTCAGCGGTTAGCGAAAGGATTGGTTTAGATTACTTTTAAATAGATTGCAATAATTTACTACATGAATTCAACTACTGTCGAATATTAATAAGATTTTTAAGATGTAAAAACATTACATTTTTTTAGAAAAGTTTTTAAGCAGCTGGCAGTAGAAATGATGAGAAAATGGATGCAGTCAATACAGATGGTATTTTATTTATTGACAATCATAAACATTACTGGATTGTTACTTGTAATTTACACTACAGCTTACGTGTTGTTTATGTATAACATACTTCAAATAACGTTTTATATTCTGTTGTATCTGTTATATACTGATGTTCTTTTTAATTATTAAATTGACTTCATTCTGATACCATCTATATTGACTGCATTCCTGTATATTTTTTTCTCATTACATTTTTTAATTAAAAACAAATTTGATATATTTGTATACTTCAACACACTAAGAAATACGTTTATATATCCAGGACAGTAAATAGTAATAGAAGGAAATAAAATGGGATTTATAATAAATGAAGTCATTAGCCTAGCACACCAGAGGTTGTGGGTTCAAATCCCACGGAAGAGCATGCTCACAATCATCTACTCATGAGGAGGCATATAACCAAAGCAGCTAATCCACTTCCTATCTTCACAAAAAAAATTAAAGGAAAAGAAACAAGTAAATATTTCCACATTCGAGGTTTAAAGTGCGCAATGCTTACGTTTATGTACCTTAAAAATCTAATCATATTCCAGTTTTTAAAACCGAACAAATTTGATTTCAATTCACCACAAATATTTACCATTTGCGTAGTGATTGCTGTGAAATATCCGTCAAAAGATAAAGACAAGCTGACAACCATGATATTTACATAATTGAAAACTGTGCAAACAAAACGTTTGTCAAATTTACTCCGACTTATTAATTATTAAAACAAATTGTGGATGTCACAACGGCACATAGCTTTACGTTCTTGCAAATTTAAATTACGCTCATTTATTTTCCATGTAATTAAAACTCTTGCTTTTCAACTTTACACAGAATTAATTTTCTACTCGTTCACATACTTATTTATTCATTTTCTTACTACTTCAACGAATTGAAAACAATCACAATCGGGATGATTTAATTAACTTAGCAGTCTTGCACATTATTTACCTGATATAGTTTTATTATATGTGGATGGTCCAATCTCTTCATGATGTCAACTTCTCGGTATACTTTCTGAAGATTTGCCGCGTCTAATTGTGATTTATCTATGATTTTTATTGCCACCTGCAACAAGAAATAACATCGTTAATATTTATAATATAATATAAAGAATAGATACTGTGATAGAGTGTGAGATTGAGAAGAATGTCGAATGAAATTAATAAATGTGGGTAAACGATTGTGTGGGCGTTCGAGGAATAAGTGGTTGGGTATGATTGATGGTTTATTGTGTGAATGAATGATTCCGAGCGTAAAGAATAGACGAGCATGTATGAATTGCACTAAGAATGTGGACGAAGCGAAAGTGGTGTGCCAGGATAGGTTGATTGTTTCTGGGTTTGTGCTACCCCACTAAGTGGTATATAAATATAAATAATATACATAAAATGGTAAAAAATATAAATAAAAATGTTAATTATTATTATAAGTTTTCAATTCTAGTCCAGTAGATTTTTTACATCTAATAGGATGTTGTCCGACTCAACAAAAAACAACATGAACTAATGATTATAATTGTTAATTATTTCACATCATAAAGAGACAAGTATGTAATTCCCAAAAGGAATAATGAGTGCTAAGAGGATTTCCAGTTTTAAGACATTTGTGAAAGTGATTATTATTTGTACGTATATAATAGGTAAATATTATATATTTTGCTGACGCTCGACCGTAAGATAAATATTTACAGAACATATTTAACTGGAATACTAATAAAACAAATTGAACTTTATCTTTTCCTGGTTTGTTTCATTAGTTATTAATTTACATTATATCCTCAGAACAAATATATCATACACCGAATACGTAAGTGACATATTTATCTATTTATATGTACATTATTTATTTTCCGCTAGACGGTAATTCTACATTAGATAAAACAGTTGCAATCTCTCTGAATCTTGATTGTTATCTTCTGTTTTATAAATATTTTGTAGCTTCGTTTCTTGGAAAATGTTCATTGTTGCTTTGAAGTAACAACAATTAGTTTTGATCAAAGAATCAAGGTGATAAATTTGAACGATTGTTATGAAAACAAGAAAACGGATTTCAACATGGAATTTGTGTTTACTGAACAGGTAAAATGCATCGCTTCTTCTGACCCATTTCGAGAAAGCTGATGACGCTAACGACTAGAAATGAATAACGGTACTTCAAACATACCAATGCTGATTCAGTGAAATTTTCAATAAAGAAATGAGTGTATGACGTCAATTTACACCACTTACGTTCGTAGATTTCATGTGTCTGTTGTGTCTGGTTTTTATTAACGTAAATACATCAATATTAGGTAATGGTTTTGTACCGTCAGCAAAACTGATAACGCAGGCTTCCAAAATACGTGGGTAGGGTGGACAATTTGCAACGACGTTCAAAGAATTGCAGATATAAATAAACAAATCTATCTTCACGTCATGTATTTAGGTATTATCGGCAAAATTCTCTTAACGAAGTTATTATTGCAGAAACTTCGGCTGGTACCACGAGCTCTGTTTTTGGGTGTTTTAAGAGAAGTGTTTTGGCCTCGGTTTTAGGGCTGTGCAATCATTAAAACTCAAACTCAAACAATGCGACAAGTTTGTATGTTTATTTTACCATAGCACTGTGGAAATAGCTAAAAATTATACATTATTATGTGTTACATCAATGATTTTATGCTCATTTGATACAGTTTTTATGATGAACAGAAACTGTAATTATTAATCATTCAATACAGAATCACATACCGATAGAAAAATTTGAAACTCACGGAATATCTTCACTTAAAATTGTAATATTTTTTTATTACATTTCTTTATAAAATAAGCGCCAAGAAACCCATTGTAGCAGAACGCATCGTCAGATCTCTAATATTTTTCGAGATACGTCGATTTTTGGTATTTTTCGAAGTGCAACTTTAAGGGTCTGTAATTCAAAAACTACACGAGATATCTAAAAATTCTCTTCAGTTTAGCGTTTCTGGTGCCTTATATAACAAATTAGCAAATTTTTAAAATTTTGAATTTTTTTTTTCATTTTTGTTCAAAATTTTGATCGGCGATAACTCGACAAATATTAAAGATACAGATTTGCGGTGTTCACCAATCGATTCAGCTGGTCGTAATGCATAAGTATGCAAAGTTTCATAAAATTCGCTTTACGGGATGGAAAGTTAGAGCAAAAAGCCTGAAAATGGCGTTTTTCGTCCAAAAAGTCAATAGGTACCCCTTGACGTTTGGCCTGCATTTGGCCATTTTCAGACTTTTTGCTCTAACATTTCAACCGGTTGTCCGAATTTTCTGAAATTTTCAGGGTTTATGTATTTCGTCGAGCTGAATCGATTGGTGAACATTGCAAGTCTGTATCTTTCATATTTGTCGAGATATCTCCAATCGAAATTTTGAAAAAAAATTCAAAAAAAATTCAAAATTTTCAAAATTTACTAATTTATTATAAATGGCACGATAAACACAAAACTGAAGATATTTTTCGATATCTTGTATAGTTTTCGAGTTACAGCCCCTCAAAGTTGCTCTTCGGAAAATATAAAAAATCGTCATATCTCGAAAAATATTAGAGATATGACGATGCGCTCTGCTGCAATGGGTTTCCTGGTGCGAATATTATAAAGAAATGTAATAAAAAAAATTTACAATTTTAAGTCATATTTGGGGAAATTTCCGTATTTTGAAAAATATTACAAATCGCCATATTTCGATAAATATAAGACATATATGCGTACTACAGCAATGAGTTTATTCATGTTTAAATTATACATAAGTAACAAATTTCAAGTTAAGTTTGGAGGAGTATTTAATTTATTTTCTAGTAAACAATTTACTAGTACGAACCTTTTGATACTTATACGTCTCTTTCTTAATTTAAATAATTTTCTTAATTTAAATAATTTTCTTAATTTAAATAATTAAATCTGCCTAACCCATTAATGCCCAGAATTTGTAATTATGTGTAAAATATTGCCCGTGAGTTAAATGTCACTTATATCCCACTCATTTTTCGTGAGTGAAGAGCTTCATTAACGCCTTCGTTTTCATTAACGTACTATTTATTATAAATGTTTATAATAATATATTTATATATATATATATATATAAATATAAATTAGTATCTATAGTAATAAATTGATGATAGGAAAGTAAATGTTGTATCTTAGCTGAAACTCATTGTATGGCAACTTGCAAAAGTTGTCAGTTTTGTCGTACGGTTCCAACAAATCGCCAACGTTGAAAGGTAAACTAATGTGTATAATTAATAATTATCTATCAAAGTTTTTATTATACCTAAATTAAATTCGTGTTTTCACAATCAACATCAAATTCTCAAAAGCCTAAATACGTCAATCCTCTTTCAAATACATTGTGTAGTTTTTATTTTCTGATGAAATCATAAACAAGTTTATTAATTTGCAATTGTCAAATTCAAGGCTGATCATTTTTTGTTTGTACTACACAGGTAGTGATTTAAAATTTGTACAAGCTGTAATCATCGGAACTAATTAAAATTAATTTCTAATTTCTAATTCATTGAAGACAAAAACATAATTATGCCATGTGAAATATAAATGGAGGAAGATTTTCATTGATTAATAATTAAACTAATTTGCAAATTAGTGCTGTAAAATTTACATTTAAAAATTTACGGCTATCAGACTGTATAAATTATTAGCACAATAAAGTTAATCCAACGAGTGAAAAATACTATAAATCTAGGTAGGCGTACACAAACTCGTTCTACTAAGGTGACGACCATGAGACGGCCTTAAAAACTTAAAATACAATAAGAAAGGTCTTGTGACAGACAATAAAAGGATTTCATTTGAAAATAAACAGCATAGGGTGAGTACTTGACCCAAAATTCGAACCGAAACATATTCACGCACTCAAATAAATTAATATCGATCATTTATTGTCGATTATCTTCGTTCAGAAGCGTAAATATGCTAATCTGTTGTTGTGTTATCATATTTGGGGCTATAATAAATCAATGAGTTATTTTAATTGATGGTAACGTGATAGTTGGATACTTGGATAGTTTAAACAAAAAGTAGAAGAGCAATGGACTCTTGAATATGTGTCCTTCGTTCTTGAGTCATTCATTCAATATTTTCTCGCTTTCAAAATGCTCCCAATGACAGTTAGAAAAATCTGTTGCGGCCACCACAATATCTCCCATCATAGATTTCTTATTAAACAATGCAGGAAAAGGACCAAAATTATCAAGAAATGTTCATCCTTTAAAAAAAAATTACTTTTTTCTACTACTGTATAAATATATTCCCATTATTTTTTTATGAATTATAGTACCAATAATTCACAACAATGAAAGCGAATTATGATTCATAATTCACTCTTCTCAACCAATCACAGAGCCAGAAATCCATAATTCACTGTTATTTTAAAGACGTGATGTGGATCACCAAGCAACGACCGTCTGACAGTTGACATGTAGTCAGTTGTCATTGTGTATTTATATATTGACGTTCTTCAACGTGTGTTTATATGAATTTCGATTATTTTCAAAAGTGATTTCCGAATTTACAGGAGTAGAAAAAGTATAGTATTATATTTAGGATTATGGTCATTATTCACTCCTACGGCTCGTGACGCAAACTTCATCTTCGTGAATAATGACTATTATAATCTCTCATAGAATAATACAATAATATACTGTAAAATTATGACGCATGTCAAAAAATTAATTTTCTTAGCATTGTTTTGTTTTTTTTAAACATATTTAACCGAAAATATCAAAATATAATATTTTACGTGTTGTAATTGTAAACAATAAAAGTATATAATATTTAAAACATTATTCTTATAACAAAAATTGTCATTAAACCATAATTTACTGAGATATTTCAAAATAACTTGATAGGGCTTCAAGTAAACTTCCACTACTGGTTATTAGATTATCACCAAAAACTAATCAGCTCTTCCCAAGGGAATGCAGTTGATATATAGAAAATATTAAAATTTTCTGTTTGGTAGTTTTTGAGAAAACGTAACTCCAGAGATCCACACACGGACATCATCGCGAAACTATTAAAATCGTATTCTAGGGACCCCAAAACGTGCTCATCACTGAATACTCACTACCAAATTATTAGCAAGATTCTGTTTAGCAGTTTTTAAGAAACCGTAACTCCAGAAATCCCCACAGACCGACCGACCGAAAGAAAGACAGACAGACAGACAGACATCATCGCGAAACTATAAACATAGTTTTCTAGAGACTCTAAAATGTATTCATCTGCTCAAAACTCACTAGCGATTTTTTACTGGTATGTGGCGGGGTAAAAACTACCGTTAAAAATGTAATCAGTTTTTAATTTATAAAATATTTGGTAATATTGTTACGATGAATCAGACACGCATTGGATTAGCACCAGTTCTTTGAAAACATTATTTGGCTTATGTACAGTACCTATTCTTGTATGCCAAGAGTTAAACCTTCAATTCAAACTTTATGAATGATTTTCTGAAAATGAATGCACATTTGATTGTGAAAATAATGTTAACTTAGTATTAAAGTGTGTCATAATGTGTGAATGATTGAATATTTCCATTCTATTCTTAATAAACAGTTTTATTATCCTGTTTACTTGTAATCTAATATTTTAATTGTTGAACATTTATAATCTCTCTAAACGTTTTATAGCAACAGATGCAAATGTGTTCAACACTTGTATGTTTTATCATCTGTTCAATTTAAAAACCAAATTCTGCAAAATAGATATTTACAGGAATTTAAAACGAGGAAAGTTCGGAGAATCCTTTTATAATTACTACAAACAGATATTAATAACATATTCAAGCTCACGGAGGATAATTACACAGAATTATGATTACTTATCTTTGCATTGTGCACAAAGAAAGGTCATTGCTTACATAAAATATTTAATTACTAGGAAAAAACATTGTTTCTGCTTTCTTGAGTTTATTTTCGCTTGTAGCAGGAATTTTCTTATTGATAAATTAATACTACTTAGATATAGACAACAATAGGCTCAAGATTAACTTTTCAAAACAATTTTATCTACGACCGTTGTTAAAAGTGGCGCTTTTAACTATTGCTTAGCAAGTTGAAATTGTCACTTTCTGACACTAGTGTTAAAAGTAACATAGCAACTTGTTAAAAGTGATTTCATTGTTACTATGTATCAATAAATCAAGATTTGACAGATACAACTGACACTGACATACTATACTCTTTTTTCTATGGTTACTAAGACATCAGCTTATCAGCGTCCATCTTTTCGGTAGCGCACCAATCAAAAACATTGTGATCATGAAATATTTGAAGTGTCGTTATTGTGTGAATTCTTATGCTGTTGTATATTTATAATCATCCTCCCCCGCAAATTGAAAGACACTGAAACGTGGTTCCTGATGAATATATGTTAGTGCGAGGCTACTGACAAGGCCGCAGTTTTTCTTTTCTTATTTTGTATTTTATTATTGTGTAAGTTCAGTTTGAAGATAAAGGTTATTAAATATTGTTGATGTTTATAAGTGTATGTTTAGAATTTGTTGAAAAGTTTCTAAATATATAAACAGAACCATTCGATTGCAATTATCGGTCATTAAATGTTAAATTGATAATTGATATTTATAAATTACATAATTTGCATGTGTGTTTTACGCGGTGAAATATTAATATTTATTGTAGTTTTCGAAAAGAAAAAATAGAGTGTCTACATGCGTAAATGCTAAAAAAATATTTTTCTTGAAATATTTTGTGGTGCATCTTCTGACGTCAATTATGCTGTTCTATATTTGTGTTGTAAATAAGAACATAATTAAAATACATGTCAAATAATTTAAATCATTCTTACACGTATTTAAATATATTTCCTTCCTTTAATTATTATCTGTAGATTAAATGCACACCGTATATCAATTTTTATATTTAAAATACCACGCAGTTTTGTCCCTGGCCTTATTTCTGACAAGTTCATTTCATTAGAATAATAATTATATTTACTAGATCATAGCTGATGACATTATGTTGTTATCAAGTAAGCCATGTAAATTATCCATTTTGGTTAAAAATAATCAAGTAGGTATCAAGTTTCCGGAACATTTGCAACCGCATAACAATTTCCAAAACAAAAACATATCAGCGTTGACAGTAACAAGCTGATCCAGTTTTGTTTTCAAAGCACACCTGATGATAATGCTGCGAACAAAATAAACTTGACAGTAAAGTAAATGCACGGCTTTCCTAGACCAATCTATGCAGTAAATCTTAACCATCCTTTTATAGCAGATTGACGTCATCTGCGTCTGACGTACGCGGCAACGTGGATCAGTTGCTACCGACGACAATTCGTCAATGTTACTGAACGCCATGATACTATGTTGATAAGACAACCGATCGAGAACACTTGCCCATCATATCGGCATTTCCCATAACAAAACAAATGAATCTCTGCTGTAATAAGGAAACTATTTTGTACTTTAATTTTGTCACAGTTTTTGTAGTACTTAAATAAAGTGTTTAATGTTTAATGAAACAAGTTACTGTTCAGAAAAAATCTGTTGTGGGCACACAATACAAAAAATGACATTTTTCAACCGTTGTTTTGTTTTTTCAAAATGCCCAGGTTAGCAGATTTAAACGAAAATAAAGTGTTGTAATTCGTAAATGGTGACAGTAAGAGAAAAATGTTTCAAACAACAATTGTAGATAATAATATTTGAAACATTATTCTTGCCATTAAACCATAATTTACTGAGATATTTCAAAATAACTTGATAGGGCTTCAAATAAACTACCACTTCCGGTTATTGGATTATCACCAAAAACTAATCAGTAATTCCTAAAAGAAAGCTGTTGATATATACAAAATGTCAAGATTTTCAGTTTAGTAGTTTTTCAGAAAACGTAACTCCAGAGATCTACACGACTCGATAGACAGACAGAAACACACACAGACATCATCGCAAAACTAGTAAAGTCGTATTCTAGGGACCCTAAAACGTGCTCATCCATTGAAAACTCCCAACCGAATTTTTAGCATGATTCCTATACATTCATAACAGGTTGTGGCGGAAAGTAAAAATAAAGTTATTACTAGAAATTTAAAAAAAAGTAATAGTGTCCCCATTTTTTGCACGCATATTTCATAATCGCTGCAAACTTGAAAAAAGTGAGAATAAATTGTTTGCTTGAAAATTAACATGAGTAATATTATGACGTTTTATAATGATTTAATATTTTAAATAATATATACAGCAATTAACTTGTAAATGGAAATAATAATTTTGAAATAACTTATTTCAAAAATTCGCAGGATATGTCATAAGTATAAAACAATACACAAAGACGTAATCAGTTGACAGTCTTAGACAAAATATTCGTGTCGTCATCTCTCTATAAAAAACAACTTACTAATGACTTTGTTATTTTGATTTTCACAAAAAATATAATTCTCTCATGATTTTGTCTCATCATTTCATTAAAAAATAATTGAGCACCTAAACGAAACAATTTTTAATAATAATCGCTTCAGAAATTTAGATAATTTATTTGTTTGTGGTGCCAAAAAGTCCGTCATAGCCACTGACGTAGATTGTAGGTGTCTTGGCAGGTGCTACCCAATTCACAAACAATAATCGTAAATTATATACATTTAAATTCGTTCACAGATCGAGACATTCAAAAATAAATAATTAGTGAATACTTTTTATTTAAACAATATATAGCATACGAGCCCAGAATCATATCATTTGGCCCAGCTAAAATCATACAAAGGAATGGTATATTATACATTAAGGGAGAAAAGTATGATTTCTTCTCGCGGAGTAAATTAAAGCACGAGACGTACAATACAACTATTTTTTCACGTCCAAATATTTATGATTGTTGTTATATATTTCAAAATTATTTGAAATATAATATAAGTTATGAAAGTTATCTTTGATTTGTTTAATTTTGTTCATTTTTCACATCAGTTGAACACTTTTCCTCTCGACAGGAGAGAAAGTACACAAATCTCCCGTTGATATAAAATTAGCTTGTCATGATTTTGGTATCATAGAAACCTAGTTTCTCTCCCGGTCTTGAAAAAAATTGTTTAATTCACCATACCATCATTTTTACCTCCCGCACTTAAATATATGTAAGGGAGGTATTATGTTTATGTTACGAATTGATTATAACAATTAATCAACAGTAAGTGGTAGATTATTTGAAGGCCTATCAGGGTTTTTGGGCATATCTTAGTAAATAAATTTTTGCTTGAAACATTTTTCTATATTTTGTTGTCATCAGATTCAAAAACAGTGTTCGTGGTACCAGCCAATACCAAATGTTATTTTAATGTTAGTGATTTTTGTAAATTTGTTATTATTTCAGTTGTTATTTTTCCTTTAAATATTCTTAAAAATAAATGAATACAAATAAATTGAGTACAACAATTTTCTTTTTGTACGATCAGAACTATTTTTTTAAAGTGATTCTAAAAGTCTTGAAATTAAGGCATACATGAACGCTAAAACATTTTCTGTATTTTCATTTGTTGCCTTGATTTATGTATTGTGTTTAATAAATAAACACTTTTATTACAAAATTCCGCGCAATGCAATTTATACTACTAAATATGACTGTAAACATTTTAACAACTACATTAATATTGTCATTCTGAAAAATGTTTTCCATACATTATCGCATTAAAACTGAAAGAATTAAATGTCCGATTTTGGTCATAAAACACAATTTACGTCCTTTTGCTACAAAGTCATAATTGTTTAGTAACGCAAACTGTAAACGTGACGATTTTTCAAATCAAATATCCATCGGCGATTCGATGTTGTTTAGTTAGATGTGACGTTCGTGAATCGTGAAAATGAAATGTTCCAGTGTTTCAGTAATTTCAGGGGTGACGTCAAACTGGTATCGTTGAAAATCTAGTGACGTACATTTAAGGGCGCGATCTCGGCACGAAAGCGATTGTTTTCATATAATATTTAATGAAACTATATTGACGTATTGCTACAATTTCGTTGACGTAGTTTTTTATTATTGTTATTACTATTTGAAGTGACAATATAACAGTTACCTTATCAGGTTTAAAAAGATATTATTAATATCTGACTCGAACTAGTATTTTTCAAAGCTTTTCCTATATATTACGTCAAACACTGATTATGGGCTTTTAAAATTTCTCTATTATAATAGATAACTTTTTATTTGAGCTGTTTATAAATCATAAAAACTAGACAATAATTATTGATTGAGCGGGATTTCTTAAGCTGGAGAGACATTAATTTATTTCATTTTAAACTCATTTTTGGGAAATTACGCGAAAATGAGATTATTTATGAAAACTTCGCATGTAATAATTTCAAATTTTGACATTTCAACTTTGAACATAATAGTTATTTATGACATAAGTATTAAAAGTGACATTTTATGAGCTTTTAATACTAGTGTCAGAAAGTGACACTTTTAACTTGCTAAGCAACCATTAAAAGGCCCATTTTTAACAACGGTCATAGATAAAATAAATAAATATATCATAACACTTTTTATCCTTTTTGGGTGTGGCACTCTGCTTACGCAGATCTCGGTGATATATTTTTCGTATGAATTGCAGTTACCAGCCGTTTACCCCATATTATAAAACATACAATAATACGAATGCTACTACCTAAAACCATTGAAATATAGTCATACTGGAACGTTAACTTGTAGGCTTTTCTGAAAGCGAAAAACGAGCCTGAGACAGATAGATGTCGTAAGGCCACCCTTCTTTGTCTAACACTTGCTTGTAGAAAAGTTGCTATGTAAAAATAGCATAATTTCACGATATATCTATCAAATTAAATCAATATTTATTAGGAAAATTGTAACACGACTACGGAAAATTACACAAAAACGAAAAATATTTCCCATTCCAGAAAACAGATTTAGATTTATTTATTATAGTGTTTGTTTTATTTTCTGTGCAAATTTCATAAAAGATTGTAACTTTTACTGTAAAATGAATACGTAAAAATTTAGCATTGAAATCCCTATATTCCACATTTCAATTTTACGCCCTGAATATTTTTTATCAACTTTCTACGCGGACTGTACTATAAAGATAGATGGCCCAAAAACTGGCTGTCTCTCTCGGCTTGCATTTTCAATGTTAGTTATATTATTTTTCATTTGAGTTTATTTCTGGTAATAAATTTATCTGGTTATGTACGATACGACAAATGTGGTGAATTACGCTGAACTATAGGAAAAATAAATTGAGGAACTGTTGAAATTCAGAAGGAAATAATAAAATAAAGATAAAGTAAACGAAAGGACGTCCATTTGCTGATTTAAAGCGTTTATTTTCCGGTAAGCCCGATATGCGAAGTGCGCCTAACAAACGAAGTGACGCAAACAAAATGAAACAAAAACGCCGAGAAAAACAATAAGCGCAAAACGTCAAATACAATGAATGCTCAATGTATGAGAATCAAAGCGGTGAAACCTTGGTGGCTGATACATTATTTCGCTAATTCCTGCTGACGCAAAACGCGCAATGTTTCTAATTGAAAAATTACCAGTTGCACAAGTGGACGCATGTGCCTCCCAAATTGGATGCTAGATAGTAAAATAATTGCTATTTTTCATAGACAGGTAAGTATATCGATTACTACTTTGCCGCTTATTTCTGATGGTGCATTTCATTTTCATATGCAACCGCTTCGCAATTATTGCGCTGCCAGAGCAATGAACTTTTGCGCTCTTTGTTGCATCTCTGCAATAATTAAATTTCATTTTCATATGTTTCTAAACAATGTTACATTGTTGAATGGCTGTTTTCCCAGTAAATATTTTTTTTGTATAAGGTTGCATGCATCGACTAGTTAAATGAATTTTTGAATAGGTAAACATAGTAAACGGTAGGCTATGTTGTTTAGAAATATTAGCTGAACCAATGTAAATAAACAAAAAAATTATTATAAGTATAGGAATGACTTACCTCAGTTTTGGTAATACGGTGCCTGGCAAGTTTGACCACGGCAAAATTGCCTTTGCCAATGGTCCTTTCAATATCGTAGAACCCCACACGGATGGCCGTTTTGGTTATCCTTTCGCGTTCGGCCATGCTAGACATGTTTTGTTTTACCGGGTGCAACAGTACGGAAAGAAACACTTCACTCTCTCATTGTGCGCAGTTATTGCTGAATTCGATGTGCGGTTGTCATTTAATTTTCATAGTTTTCTGTGAGAAATACCGCGAGCCCGCGAATGTGCGTTGCGTGTGATAGATACAACGCAAGCTGACGAACTGTGACTGGTTATGCTTTGAAACTGAACCGGCGACGGCGACGACTGACAGCGCGTCTGACGGTCATGGGCAGAACAAAATCACACTCCTGCTGTTGCCATTGCGTTGCGCCGTCTTCTGCAGCAGGCAGCCAAGGCGGCGCTAAGCGTCATGACGAAATGCATTCCTATTTGGTCAAAGCCGGGTACACGCGATACTACGTACTACGTTTACATATCAGCTTTATTTCGTATTCTAACTAGTTTAGAACTACTGGAAAATCAATTTTCCATGCATATCATTTGCGCCCTCGAAATTATATTTTGCGCAATATTATCTCATATTTACTACATAAAAAAACTTGTCGGAATTTGGACTGGAAAAACAATTTGTCGACGTTTTGAAAAATACGGTAAATAGCCATGGTAACGACATTAAATTTAGAAAATCTTCATTACATAAAATTACCCCTGTGCCTTCTCTACCACTACCATCCTTGGAGGCCGTGATTTAACGGCTGGTAACCGCACTTCACACGCAAAAATATATCAATATCGAGATCTGTTTTGAGCAGAAATGAATAAATGGCGTGATGATATATTTATTTATTAATTTCAAGTCTAAGGCCAATCTTTTCATCTACGAATAAATTACCGAATAAATTATTCACCGAATAGATTAAAAATGTCGCATCTAAATTATAGCTCAAATGATAGTAAATGTTCTAATAGCTGTCATATTTTGATGCGCAATTTCTTATTTATTCGATAGATAATTTATTCCGAAGTTTATTCATAGATGGTAAAACCGGTCCTTAAGGAAAAAATATAATATTGTTAACAATATTATTACGAGAGTTTGATTGTTGTCTATTCAATTTCTAGACACGATATAAATTCTAATATTTACTGTGCATGCTCATCTTCCTCTTTATCTTTGGGGCGCAATTCGACGGCTGGTAACCGCGCAAAAATATATCATGTATCCCTGTTCTAAGTAAAGTGCTACTTCTATAAATGGAGAAATATGTTAATTAATATCTTGTTTTGTTAATATACAATTTCAAATAAACCGCCTTAATAACACGTGACTGCTGTTTATTTGACAGCTGTCAGTTGTTTCTACATACACGTGGTTAACATTCATTTGTTTTTAGGCAATTGTTATTTATTTATTAAATAAAATGACAACCTTTTCCGATTTAAAATTGAATTCATGGCTCATAAAACAATGCGCAACAATTGGTGTTAAAAATCCTACACCAATTCAAGAAAATTGTATACCTCCTATTATAGCTGGTAAAGATTGTATTGGAGCTGCGAAAACTGGTAGTGGTAAAACTTTAGCTTTTGCGCTACCAATTTTACAAGAATTATATGAAGATCCTTATGGGATATTCGCTTTGATCTTAACTCCTACTCGGGAACTTGCATTTCAAGTAAGGATTGTCCATATAGAAATTGAATATTCGTAATTATCCACATAAATTTTAGATTGCTGACCAATTTGCTGTTATTGGTAAACCAGTAAACATTCGACTATGTACTATAATTGGCGGTATGGATATGGTTCAACAAGGTAAAGATTTAGCCAAAAAACCACATATTGTAGTTGCAACTCCAGGTCGTCTAGCGGATCACATTGAAAGCTGCAACACATTTAATTTTAATCGAATTCGTTTTCTTGTTTTGGACGAAGCTGATAGACTTTTAAGCGGCGATTTTGATAAACAATTAAAAACTATTTTTGATACACTTCCTAAAAAGAAACAGTCACTGTTTTTCTCAGCTACTATTACTGATACATTAGAAAAATTAAAAGGGGTTACAGGGAACGAAGTATTTTTATATGAAGCGCCTAATCAGGTTGCTACAGTAGAACAATTACAACAGCATTATGTATTATGTCCGAAAGATGTTCGAGATGCATATTTAGTAGAAACTATTAGAACATTCAGATCTGAAAACGAAACTGGGAATATTATGATCTTTACGGACACATGCAAGTAAGTTCAATATTTTTCCGAATATAACAATTATTATTTATATTTAAATATTATTATAGAAAATGTCAGGTACTCTCAATGATGCTAAACGAGGTTGGATTTGAAAATGTAGCTCTGCATGCAATGATTTCTCAATCGCAAAGATTAGCCGCTCTTGCGCGTTTTAAATCAAACATAGTTAAAATGTTAATAGCAACTGATGTTGCTAGCAGAGGTTTAGATATTCCAACAGTTCAACTTGTTCTAAATCATATTTTACCAAAAGTTCCGAAAGAATATGTTCATCGGGTAGGAAGAACTGCAAGAGCAGGCCGATGTGGTATTGCCATCTCTCTTGTGACTCCATATGATATCCCAAACTTACATTCTATTGAAGAACATATTAATACAAAATTGACCGAGTATAAAATAGATGGTGCGTAATTTTAAATAAAATTGATTTAAAAATTATCTAATTGAGTTGTTTTATTTGCAGATAGCGAAGTTGGTAAAATATTTACGCAAGTATCAGTGACAAAAAGTGAGGCAGTAATTCAATTAGATGAAAATGACTTCTACGAAAGAAAATTAATAAACAAGAAAAAGCAGTGGATATTAGACGGATTGGATCCGGATGAAGAAGAAGAAAAACTAATGAAAAAATTGAAGAAACACAAGAAGCCAGAAAAAAAGAATGACGATACTGATGAAGCAACGAAACAACTGAAGAAGGATAAAAAATTAAAGAAAAATGGCGATAAAGAAAAAGTATTAACAGGCAAAATTGATAAAACTAAAAAAATGAAAAAGAAGAAAATTGTATAAATTAATTTTATAAATAAATATTTACATTTATATATTTTTTTATTTTTACCATCCTAATTCAATGAAAAGAAGAATTAATATTATCGTTTAATAGGTTGACAGGAACGATGATCAACTGTGATAAATCAAAATATTAATTATTCTAAAAATCCAACGTTTCGGTTCCTTGAGAATGGACCGAAACGTCGGATTTTTAGAACATTAATAAATATTTTGACTGCAGTCCGAAGAATCTATATTTCATTATCGTTTAAATATCGCGCTTTCGCAGCATCGGTACCGTAGTTTACCTCCTAGCCAACGAAAGTTAGCTTCTTTCCTTTTCCGGTCTGTGTTTGTGCACTGACAGCAAGGTGAGCTACACGCGGTTTAAATAGGTTTATTTATAAAGTACATATATAAATATTATTAATAATTGTGTTAAATTACAACGTAATTATTCAGGGTTAATACGCAGAAGTGTTAAGTGCAATATATCTAAAATATTGTTAATTGTTATGGCATGGTGTTCACGCCATGTTACAATGTGCATGTGTGCCTGTAAGTTTTAACTAATTTGTTGTATTATTGTTACAGAAAATGCCTTCCGTCACATTAAAAGACGTTGACCAACACAAATTTGTGAAGGCCTTTGCTGCCTTCTTAAAAAAGTAAGTTGATATCTTTTAGGTTAATCAATGGCTACTAGAATGTCTGGCATTTGTATGTGCTATTTATATGTAAATGTAACTAATTGAATGCGTGTTAATTGTAATTTCAGAACTGGTAAAATGCGTGTACCAGAATGGGTAGATCTTGTCAAGTCTGCTCGTTTCAAGGAGCTCGCTCCGTACGATCCCGATTGGTACTACATTCGTTGTGCCGCTTTAGTCCGTCACATTTACATCCGTTCCCCCATTGGAGTCGGTTCCGTGACCAAGATATTCGGAGGCCGTAAACGCAATGGTACTCTGCCCTCTCACTTCTGCCGATCTGCTGGCAGCATCGGCCGCAAGGCCCTGCAATCCCTTGAGCAATTGAAGCTCATCGAGAAGCACCCCGATGGTGGCAGAAGACTCACCCAACAGGGCAGAAGGGATCTTGATCGTATTGCTGCTCAAGTCAAAACGCGTACACGCAAACAGGCCGCCCCCGCCACCCTTGTATTGTAATATGTTTAAATATTTCATAAAATAAAAATTTCACATAAAATCTACTTATTTGTTTCATTTCTGCGCCTTACCATTCATTACAGCTCATCTTATTCTTCATTGCCAACGTCAGTAAATCATAAAGTAACTTTAAAATTAATTCTAAATATTTGTGTATCTAATTTGGAGGTAGGATATGTGCGATAGTAGCGAGTGCAGTGATGATTTTAAATTCGGTTTTGGGACACTGAATATATATTTAAATAATCGTATATATAATTCACAATTTATATTGTGATTACAATTCTATACTTAAATTTGAAACCATACAGAAACACCCTTGGACGGTAAATTAAATACAGTGCAAAAAATATCACAATATAAAAGATTATAGAGGTATACAACGACATATGCTTACTTTCTTTGATCCTCTATAGAATATCACAAAGTCTGAAACGTAGTTTGACAATCGCCAGAGTATTGGCAGTATATGTAACTGTAGTTCGCCCCAAATAAAATGATGCTTGTTTGGAGTGAACTACAGAAAAATTATATTCGAAGAAAATAAATGTTAAGTATGTAACATCGGAAGTATTAGTTAATGCTCGGTATAGATAAGAGGAGTATATTTTTCATTGATAACATTAATATATTTTCCTGAAATTTCGTTATAGGAATTTGTTAATAAAATTTGTATGTTGATACTACTTTTGTAACTGTATCTAACTTGTAAAAAGAGAACGCATTTAATTGCTTTTCTACTTTTATTGTACTTCTGTATTTTTGTCTCAATTCTACTGCATGATTTCAAGTGTACAGAAAAACTAAATTCCGTAAATGAAAAGAGCTGAAAACGTTTCAGTCTGTACAAATGAGACATGCCTATTATTCATCTATTAGATTGTCGTATATGAGCTACTAAGCAAATAAAATATATTAACAGATTAACACAGACCAGACATTTATATTGGTTATGGTTTTAGATTTTATATTTTAACTTTAGTTCCTGAAAATCATTGCACTTGAGAAGATGTATACACAGATTTATACAGACTTTACTTTGCCTCATAAAAGAAAATAAAAACAAAAACTTACATAAAAAACTGGCTCAATCCCTGGTGTGTTTTCATTGTATAATTTCTTCGTTTGGGCGTCATAGTAAAGATTATATAACTCCATGTATATTTGTGCGAGACTATCGTGTACTATTGGACTAGATGAATGACTAGAGATTTAAAGTGTTGCTTGGCCTGGATTCGCAATTTCGCCCTGTTCGGCTTTCGCTTGTCGGAGCCAATCTCTGAGATTTTTCGTTCTCTCTACAAGAGTCGTAGTTACTGCGGATCCTTGCGACGCTCTTGGTGGTTGAGTAACCACTATGCTTTGTACTCCATGGGTAGCAAGAGCTGCTCTTTGGTGGTAATCATGCAGACGATCTGCCAGAGTTGGAATTGCGTTTAGAGTTGGGAGTGCTACATTGCCAGCTGCTACTGGCCAGACGTGGTCGGAGTAAACCAATGGAACAGGAGGAATCACTAAGAAACAATCATTACTATCAAGATTTATAAAGTGTCTTCTATGAGATTTACCTGCTGTAACATTCGCTGCATGCTGCTGTTTATTCAAAACGTCCCAAATCTCCCGGATTTCGCTATTTAAATTCTCTAAACTTTGCATAATCTCTGACGATTCCTGAAGATGCTCTTCCCGAAACTGGACTGTTTTTCCATTCGCCGCTAAATTGTTGTCCGTAGCCGTTGCAAATTCAGTAGAGCTAATTCCAGAGCTTGCGCTATGAGAAGACAAATCGCTTAATGTTGCATCATCTTGCTTAGTTGATGATGCTGACAAACGCTGTAAAGACTGTTCTAAATGTCGAAGTCTAATAACTTTTTCTCCCAGCAGGCTACGAGTTCGATGGAGGGACACTTCCATATCTGAGAGCTCTCTTTCTTCTTGGTACAGCTGCTGGAGAGTGCTTCTAGCTGCAGAACCGTGGCGGAGTTTCAATTCTCGCTGACGTTTTTGGAAGTTGGATCTTTGAGTCCGAAGGCTTTCTTTGGCGCGGCGAACTGAATCTCGCTCTAAGTGGATTCGGTGGCGGAAGAATTCTAATTCTGAACTTCCCGCTATGTCGCCTGTTACTGCAAAAAGAATAAATTAAATATAAATAAAGAGTGAAATATGTAAAAAGAATTATTTAGGTAACTACTTAGAAGTTTGTTTTAAATTAAGAATAAATAGTGAATGATGTATTTAGAGGAAAATGAAAATATGGATTAATTAAATAGTTTTAAATGTGTTTTATTAATTTCTTTGAACACAACAGTTAATAGTGTGATAAACACTAAATTCTAAAAACGTTTATAACAATTATATTGCAAATGTATAGGCACTAATTTAGCCTTTAATGATATTTCAACTTTGAATCAATAGCGTAATCGAAAGGTCACTGTATATTGACATAATTTTGTTTTAAATGTCTTATTTAAATATTTAATACACCATGAAACATTTCTGTTTCCCTGTCTTAGAATAATTATTGACTAGATTAAATTGTGACAACGCCATTGATATGAATATATTGATTTGTGTTAGACTTATTTATAGGACAGCTTAAAAGTCATTCCTTTAATACGCAATACATCACTGTCAAGGACTTTTTCCATTGATTTAATCAGAATTAATTCAAGAATTATTCATATTTTTTGTTTACATTTTGTAGACTTTCGCTGTGCTATAAATATAAAACAATTTCGAAGTATGCTGAAGAAATATGGTAACAAGTGGATAGATTTGTAACAGTATGATTTATAAAGTTAAAGAAAGAAATGAAGAAATTTTAGTTGATTAAATGCTGCACACCTGCATCAGAGAATGGATATCGAAGATGATAGGTATCTGACGGAGCAGTCTGAGGAAACTGATCTTCCAGATCTTCAAGTTTCTGCAGTTGTCTTCTAAGATTTTCTACCGGAGAGCAAGATCTCTTCATTTCTTTATTCTTTGAAGCATTATTATTTAATCTAGATGTAGAATTTGATTTTAATCGGGTAAATAATTTGCGCCTGCTTCTTCCATGATTGGAAATACCATCTGAAGAATCCAGATCTCGATCTTTTTTGTCATTGTCGTTTTTATGTTTACTAGTACTTCTGTCGCTCATTGACGTATCCAGGTCCTCTATAATAATTTGCTGTACATTTTTGTTGTCTGCTTTCGTGCGATTACTGTTTTGATCGCTTTTTGTTGGTTTTGGCAAGTGCTTTGGTGTGCTTGGCTGGCGATCAGAGCTTTTAATTATTTCTACAGGTTTTACGTTAGCCCTGCCAATAAAAAATATATTTATTTATTACTACTGAAATTGTTAAAAGGTTAGTAATTCAAAACATACTGTTAGTGATTATTTAAAATGTAGTTGAAGTTTGTATTTTATATGATGATGTTAGTGGAAGATGAAGTCGATCATCATGAATTATTGTCTGTGTATTTAAAACATATTGATGGTATTATTGTATAATGATTTTTGAATTACCAACCGATTAAGATCAATGGGGCTTACCTTTCAGAATTACTACCTTTTTTGTGAGATGTAGAACGTTCTGTATCAGATCCAGTTGTTGTTGTTAAACTTTGTTCTTTTCTACGATTTCTTCGTTCCAAAGATACTTTAACATCAGTTTTTAACCGAAGATATTTTTCTTTCAAACAACGATATTTATCTTCTAAAAGCCTCTTTTCACATCGCACTTTTTCATATAAACGGTCTTCTCCCAATTCTCTCATTTTTTGTCTTTCGCCTTCGAGTTCTTGCGTAATTTTGTCTCGCAAGTCGGATAGATTTTGTTGATGTTCTTTTCGAATTATTTCCTCCTAAAATTAATTAACATGTGAAATATAATTTAATTTTTATTGTTATGTTATGTTACTTTTGATACCTCGGACTTAAAATCTCTTAACAGTTCAGCTAGTGTTAATTCATGATCATCTTTCATACGATCAAGAACTGCTTTATGTGCTAGACTAATTTCCTTTATTCGTTCTTCTAATTTTAAAAGAAAATCTGTTTCCGTTTGTTTTAAACTCATTTGGAAATTGTTTTCTATTTCTTTTTCTTTATCCCTGAAAGATTTTTCTATTTCGTCTAGAGTTTTGTTAAACTGCTTTTCCATTTCAATTTTCCTTTCATTTAATTTTGTTTGATACCTTTGCTCCTCTTCATCTAACATTTCTTTGTATTTTGATTCTGTCGCTTCTTTCATTTTCTGTACTTCTATTTTTATTCTTTCTTCTTGATTTTCTTTTTCTTTTGTTAATATTTCTTCAAGTTCAGTCTTTTGAGATTCTATAATACTCTGTTTTAGTTTTTCTATTTCTTCTTCCTTACGTACTAATAAAGACTGTTTTAGATTTTCTATTTCTTTTTCGTTTTCCTCTAATAACTCTTTTCTACATCTCTCTAAATTAATTGTCATATCTTTCTTAATTTTTTCTTTTTCTAAACTAATATTATTGATATTATCTCCCATAAGTTCAGGTAATTCTTCTGGCACTTCTTCAATAATAACAACTTCAATTTTTTCGTCCATTGACATTTCACTTCTATCACCAAGTTCTTCAGGAATAACATCCTGAACATTTGATAATTTTTCAGTAATCAACGAATCTTCTTTAGGAAATTTGGCTTTATACTTAGAACCTGATTCTTCATCAGAATCAGACAATAAAGAAATTGGTTTGACAACATCTAAAGGTTTTGCAATTATTTTAGGCGTTATAAAATCAGTAGGATTTGGTTTGATTAGTTTCAAATTAGAATTTCGTGGAGATGCATTTTCCTCGAATTTGTCAGCATTTTCAATTTTAGCGAAAATGCTTTCGGATTTTTTAGAGTTCGGTCCATATTCGTCAAAGAGAACAGGCGATACAGTAAACCTACTGGCTTTGACAGCAATCTCTGGTTTCTTGAATTTGGATTCTGCGAACACTTCAATTTCCTCCGAAGAACTTTTCTGTTCACTATCCGAAAAGTTGAATTCAATTTCTTGATTAGTGGTTTCTAAGTTGAATCTAACACTCTTCTTGTCATCCTCCGGATCACGTTTGTCATCTTGTATTTCTTTAATAGAGAATTCTTTATAAGTATGTGTCTCTGGAAGACTCCGATCCCTAAGAATACTTTTTGGCAAATATTCAGTATCTAAAGACTTAACTCCTGAAGTACCAATATCTAATTGCGAGTCGGAAATTTGCGATACTAATTTTTTTGTATTTGATTTTAAAAACATTGATCCTCCTCCTATAAAAAATTAATCGCATGATTTTTCTTAATTGTAATTGGAAGCTAACCCGCAAATAGCAACAAAACAAACACTGCAATGACATGACTACTGTTTATGATTAATTCACGGGTTAACTATATGTTGGTGCGAGATGAATGAAATGTATTGGTGAAGTTGATTGGCGAGTGCGTTGTGCAAATAATAAGAAAATGCAAGAAATTGTGTCCATGGTTAGAAGATAGATTTGGCGAAAGAACAACATAAATGCGTACCGCTTAAAGTCAACTCTCCCTTCTCAATCGTATTCGGATGCTTATCATTTTTCAGCAGAAAATTCTTACTCTCCGCACTTCTTTCCAAATTAGATTCTGGCGCATCCGAAAAAATATTCGACCTACTATTTTTACGTTTTCCAAATCCTGATGCGGTTCTTTCGAATAAAAATTCATTTGATTTTTGCCCAAAGTCTTGCATCGATTTGGATTTGACTTTGACGGGGGATAATTTCAACTCTTTTTTTCTCGCACCGAGACTAATTGGTTCTAGCTTTTTAACAGGTGAAAGCGGGGGCTTAGCGAAGCTTAGGGGTTTCGGTAGGGACTCCTCATAACTTTGCAGGTCTTCTTTTGTGTATGTGTGATCTTCGTGACCTTTCGAGTCTTCTTCGAAGCTGGCTTGACTCCCCGACCGCACCTTGACGACCAGCGTGCGGTACATGTCGTCCAGTGGGTGCTCCCATTGCGTTCGCCCCAAATGGCTGTTGTAGTAATAATACGATTTCGATTTTTCGTCATAACTGTCAGATAAAAACTCCATGTCAAATCCGCAATAAATCATATTGGCTGGTACCACGAGCTCTGTTTTTTAGTGTTTCAAGAGAAGTGTTTTAGCGCTGTGCATAAAAAATAATTTTGGAACATTGTTACAGCACTAAAGTAGAGCTCATAGTACCAGCCAGTACCTCTAACATTTACCATGGTTTCCAGTCGGATGGCAAGGCCTGCATGAGCCCCTCCTTTGCCAAATGCAGCAGGTGGGGCTCAGATGACGGATCAATTCCAATTTTTGTTGCATATTCGTTTATTTCTGCAATACACAATTTCTTATTTGCAATCTCTACCTTTTTCAATCAATAAGTACATACATTATATTAAAATACGTAGCTTAAAAATAATATTGAAAAATAATCAATATGTATATCCAGGTTCCGGGCAAAATATTTTTGTACTAAATTACAAAACAATGCACTTGAAATTGTATCTAAAATTATAGGTAGAAATATGTATTGTTCAATAGGATGCAATATCCGTATTGGCAAATAAAAAAATAATTAAAAATGTACTGTATATCATATTTAATTAATTAACTAAATAATGATTATTAATTCAGGTAGGAATAACGAGTTTTGCGTAGCATGTACACCATCTTCGTGATTGTACGTGAATAATGAAGTCTTACTCACCCTCTACCGAAGGGTGGCTTGACTCATCAAAAATCTCTTCACAGATTATAGCTTGAACACTCGGTGAAACGCTCATTTTTTATACACATCTTCAACGTTTGTTTTAGTATACATAATTTATTGCAACACTTCTTATTTTACAGTTAATGAAAAGCAAATATTCGACGCATCGCGTCGAGTCGGACACTTGTCAATGTTTGGATCACAACAAAACAAATTGCTTGACATATGGCATGACTTGTGCTGCCTCCACCCCTACGGCGACGACGAGAACTAGGTTCGACCGCAACGCCGGAACTCTGGATGATTTTCCCTGCTTATTTACTTTTTTAAACACAGGGGTAAATAGCTCCGAGGTAACGTGTCGGACTGTGGATCGTGAGATCCTCAGTTCGAATCCCACTGCCGACAGTTACAAATTTAAATTTACCCCTGTGGTTCCCCCTCCACTAACATCTTTGGGGGCTATGATTTGACGGCTGGTAACCGCACTTCATACGCAAAAATATATCACCTACCGAGATCTGCGTAAGCAGAGTGCCACACCCATAATGGGTAAAAGGCGTGATGATATATTTATTTATTTATTTATATTTACTAACTCTTTTATAAATTGGCTCATCTGAAATGTTTGGTACCATGAGCTCTGTTTTTGGGAATATTAAGAAAAGTATTAGCCTCGGTTTTAACACTGTACAATGTTCTAAAATTATTTTAAAACAAAATACTTCAAATAAAAGGGTAGATAAAATATTTCTCTGTAACTTGTATTCGAAGAATTCTTTAATCAAATAAATTTAAAACGTTGTATCTATCTCTATTAAAAGTTATAAATGTCACTACAATAACACGATTCAGATGCGGCAACGAGGAAAGAAGTAACATGTACTGGTTGTCAGGAAAAGAAAAGAGGAATTTCTAAAACATTTCAGACTGTATTGCAGAGAGACGGAAAGAAGAGATGAAATTTACTTATTAAATGGCCAAGAAACCGGAAGAGACTGGATGGAAAAAATTTTAGAAAGAAGAAAATTTATATAATGTAATCACATAGAAATAAAATGTAAAAATGTGTGTAGATTTTAGGCCAAAAAACATGAATAAATAAAATTAACTAACTCAAACATCCATCAGTATTTTATTTATATTTTAGGCCTTTTCAGGAACGTTTCAAATATCTGTAGGGGTATCAGATGGCGCTTGAGGGTAAAGAAAGCAAGTGTAACGGAAAAAATAACAGTGTTAAAAGCGAGATTTGGTCGTATGGTGTTTTTGCTGGAAGAATCCACCCTGTTAATGGGAGCCGCAGTGCTTGGGGCAGAAGGAAAAACAGGACATTGGTGGATGCGCTTGCGCGTGTTCTGTGTGTTCGTGTGAGTGTTGGAGAAGCTGGCTGGAGCACTGCTGCTCTCACTGCTATTGATCTCATGAGTTGGGCTCGGTTTGGCCTGCAGAATTCTCTCGTGGTGCTGTCATCCTCGCGCACAAACCCTTCAATCGTACCTCACGTGAAACCTTTTTTTTAACAGTGAAATGTCCGACTAGAAATCCAATAAGTATTCACAATCCGCCCGAGTTTCTTCTAGAGGGAATATTCTGTGATATCATCAAGTGATCTTCAGTGACTCCAGAGGGTTCAGCTGATGTTTGTCGGTCACTGTGTCAAATGGCAGCGAGCGGTGTGCGATATACTCCAGTGACTCCCGCTTAACAAACACCCTTAAGTGATCATCATGGCTTGGAGAGAAGCACCTCTTCAAGGATTTGAGACTTGTCCTAGTGATGAATTCTTTCCCGCCGATTTGAACGTAGCAAACTGGCAATTGTGGTTACCCTTGATCGTTGCTAACTAGCAAAATAAATAAGTAATGTATTGCGAACGCGTTAGAATGACATTACAATTCGTGCATGTGTGTGAATGTTAGAAGCAAAATGATAATTGGTAAAGTGAGATACTGGCAATGTGGAGAGGGCCCGTGACGAGAACTCGGGGCGCAAAAGGTGCTGGATAGTGAATTGTGTTTTGGTGCTTGGCAAGATGGCAACTTCAAGTGGTGGTGGTGGCAAATATATAAACTTGAAGGCTGGACATAAAAAAAGAATTAAATGGTGGAAATACAACAACTGGAAGAATGAGACATTAATTGAGTGGCAATACAAGACCAAATTCGGGATTATATTGTAATGTTTACAGGACGTAAAAAACACTAACAAATTTACGCATTTTCAAATTTCGCTCGAGTCTGGATGTCTTTAAATCGTATCATAATGTAGCAGCGAATGTTCTTTGGTTCTTCTCGTTGTCCTAATAATAATTAAACTAATATTGCAACTTGTAACGCACAAATAACATATTACTAGTAGTTAAGGTTCACGTATACATAAGTTTTGATTGTGATTTGGTTGTCTCGGTCAGCTACGCGTGCGCGTGCAGAATGTGATCTCCTGGTGCGCGACATTTCGGGCGTTGGATTCCACTCTCCAGTGCGAACATGGTAGATCTAGGAGGTTATGTCATCATCCTAGTGGAGACCAAGGACAAAAAAATCAAACTCTATGGTAAGCACACGCGCTAGCATCTTCCGCGTTTCAACTCCGATGAATCTCTTTGCATTTAGATGAAAACTAAATTGATATTTGTAATAATTTCAGTTATTATAATTTTAATGCGCCGTTTTGTATTTTCTGAAAGGATCACCAGCGGATAAGGATAATTTGGAAGTTGGAGACGAAATTCTTGAAGTTAATGGAAAAACTTTGGAGGACGCAACTCATACGGAAGTTATAAACCATATTCATCAGGTAAATGCAAAAGATATAACACTAATTTTATTAACAAACAAATTTATTTTACTATTTGCATGCACGTTTACCAAAAAATAATTAAACTTAGATTCATCTAACATAGTCTTCATTCCGGACTGTCATTAATTAATATTTTTGCCGCGTTTAACACTTTGCGAAAGTTGAAACTATACGGTTTATATTCATATATTTTTTATAGGTTTCCATTAATATTTATACTTTTATATTCCTTTATTTACAAATATAAATATACGGTAAAAATTGGTGGAGGTGCCCAAATTATTTTAGAATCAATCAACAATCAATCTTCTCCAAACATTACTTCTTTCACTTCGTCCGCATTCATACATGCTCGTGTATTCTTCCCACTCGGAATCATTCGTTCACGCAACAAACCATCAATCATACCTAACTACTTATTCCACGGACGCCCACGCAATCGTTCATTCTCAATCTTACCCGCATACATTAGCTAAAATGTTTTACTTCAATTTCATACATATTATATAGCATCACGCTATATCCCACTCAGTGGGGTAGCACGAACCCTGAAACACAATCAACCAACAATCAATCTCCTCCAAATGTTACCATTTATACATGGTCGTCTATTCTTCACACTCGGAATCATTCGTTCACGTAACAAACATCAATCATACCCAACCACCTATTCCTCGGGCGCCCACGCAATCGTTCACCTTCAATCTCAGCCATAAATATTAGTTCCCTAATCTCTTGACAACATTCTTCTCAATCTCACATATTCACGTTAAACATACTCATACATACACGTACATAAATCACGGTATATCCCACTCAGTGGGGTAGCATGAACCCTGAAAGACAATCAACCAACAATCAATCTCCAAACATTACCACTTTCGCCTCGTCCACATTCATACATGATCGTCTATTCTTCACACTCGTTCACGCAACAAAGCATCAATCACACCTAACCACTTATTCCTCGGACGCCCACGCAATCGTTCACCCTCAATCTCACCCGCATATATTAGATTCACCACTCTTTTGACAACATTCTTCTCAATTTCACACACTCGTCTCAAATAACCACAATATTTTAACTTCGAGGTATGTTATGTGCCTTACACACACGTTAATCTAGTTGTGTATTTGTCTACTTAAATGTGTGTCATTTATTAGCTGTTTAGTTGTAAAAAGTTTACGCGAAATTAGCAGGTCGTTTAGTAAAATTGCAGCTATATTTCATTTGACAAACTTTTCGTTGTTTGCTGCTGTATTATGCAGAGCGCTAAATTATTCACTATTGCATTCGGAGGGGAGAAATGAGACAAGTTACACCTTTCGGACATAAAACTTTCAGCAGTTACATTTCTGTCAAATTGCTACTAACTGTATTACACATTTTTCTATTTGCTTGTTTAATTGTTTGACATTTCTAAGTTTAAACAAATAAAAAATGTTGCGAGAATTTGGTTGTAGTACACTTAGTAAACATTTGTGATTAACTTAGAAAGAATTTCATAATAATTGCTCCAAGTACGTTAATATGTTAATTTTATTTTTGCAGTGTATCAGATCACGCACAATATGTCTTCGGGTCAAGCGAAGAAGCGGAGCCAGACTAGGTAAGTTTTATTTTGCAATTAACCACAAAAATACATTGAAATTAATGAGTAAATGAATACACAAAAGAATCTCCAAAATAGTTGAAATAATTAACACATCCAATCAGATAAGAAACATCTTATCTTGTAATTTTGATTGTGTAATATGTAAACGTTCTCACATTACACTTATATTCACACGGTACATAATCCTCGCGGCGAAATTCTAAGGAACTCATCTTAAATAATCCGTTACGTCCGCATTTAAACCTTTCGCTATTTTTTATATCTAAAATAAAATAATTTACAACGTACTTCGAAAGTAAAAGTTTAAATACAAATTTGAGGTTTCGCCAGAGATAAAAAATTTAATGTAACCAACACATGACCTCCCGCAAAACTTATTTTACTAATACTATGCCAAAACTCATAAATAAATTTAAGAGTTTTATGTAAACCACATCTAAAGCAAGACGAAAATAATGAATGATGTCAACTTACTGTCACTGTTATAATTTAAATTTTATATAGAAACAATGGACATTACACTATAATTATTAAATGATACCACATACTGTTAGTATATAATCACAATTTATTTCCTTTATATTAACAAAAATTATCATAAATAACGTATTTTTACAAAAACTGTTATAGTGCTTCAAGTAAAGTACCACTTCCGGATGACACATTTTCACTGTAATTAACTAGGTTTTTTCTTAGGGTGTACAGATGTAAAATATAAAATTTTGTAATTTTCTGTTCAGTAGTACTTGAGAAAATACGTCTGAACGAAATTTTGCACATACATCCATTCATCAAACATACAGATACACACAGACATCCTCGTGAAAATAATAAAATCTGTTGTGGGCACCACAATACCTCCCGCCATAGATTTCTTATCAAACAATGCAGGAACACGGACCACCACTATCAAGAAACTATTAAAATTGTATACTACTAACCTAAAAGCGTGCTCATCCACTGAAAACTCACTACCGAATTTTTATCATGATTCCTATACCTCCCTTTTGGCGAGAGGTAAAAAATCTGGTGTTCATTATTGAAATATATTATTGAAACATATTATTAAATTTATAATTAAATTTTTCTAAAATTAAGAAGCACGTACAAGAAAAGTGCAAATAACTTTTATATTCCAAATATTTCATTTGAAACATTTTTGCAGCTAATTCTATTATTGAAAAAAAATGGTATTTATTGTTTTGTGTGTCCAGTAAACTTCCTCTTCCGGTTTTCAATTTCATTCAAAATCAACTCAGCTCATCATATTTTCATGACACTTATAAATTCCAAGTTTCGTTTACATATCTTGTCTCGATCATCATCCATCCATCCATCCTCACACACAGACATCATTGAGATATTGGACTTAACGAATTCAGTAGATGTCAAAATATGTATTTCCGCAAAAATCTTGCCAGCGATTTTTTAAATGATTCCATATTCCTATTTTTTATTAGAAAGTAAAAAATGGAAAATTTTGCATATTGTTTTATACTAATTAACTTCAAACCTAAAATAGATATGAATATAAAGATTTTACCATTGGATTCTGCTTAGTATCTTTATATAAATTAAATTATTTTTCTTATTAAAAATGTTAAATTTGAGGGCCTATGGCATTGGTTCATAAGCATATAACTACCCTATGTACTGAATGGTGTAGTATGTTTGGAGATATAGGAAATTGACATTGGGGTGCAGCGCAACATACTGTTAGAAGACGGAGGTTAAAATATACATTTCCTCATAAAAAAATCTAGTAAACACGTCAAGAAAATATGAAATTGTGGTACAAAATATTGGCGGGAAAGTTGCTCAAACAAATGAGCAATAATTAATGGATTTCCAAGTTAATAATTATAACCAAATATAGTTAGTAATTTCGCGTCTTCAGCACCCCTCAAAGATTAGCACCCCGACGTCAAATGAGTAAGTAAATCGAATCAAATTAATTGAAACCAACAATGCGTGGAGTCTTCGCGCGTCCTCGAGCTGCGTCGGTGAACGTCGGCGATGACGTCACGCCACAGGTAACTCGTTTTACCTGTGATCAAGAGCGCGGTGAGCGGTTTAGTTAGCGGAAAGCAAAGTTGACGTGTGTTGTATTATTTCTGTTCGTCGCGATATGTTTTCGATTATTTTGCAATGTTGTGTCGAGGGTAATTGTTACCCTGTCTTGTGATTGTTCATTGGTGGTGTTTTGCATTTGTTATGTGCGGAGTGCAGTGATTGGTTGGTTTGTTCAGTGGTTTAAATCTGGAACATTTTGCTAAACTTTTGTGCTGGTATGTTGAATTAAGTTACGTAATTTTAATGGATCTTTTATTCATTGTTGCTTTTTAAATTAATCAGTACAGCATCCGTAACTCCATGGAAATGGCTGATTTTTAAATTGTTGTCATCAGCGGTGGGCGATGACGTATGCTTGCACTGCAAGTGGGTGACATACAGACATATATATTTAAATTTTTCGAAATTGTTATTCCGGACGCGCACAAATTCGACAAAACCAAAACAACATAAGGACTGAAACTACATTTTCTCGCAAAGTTTTGTTTAAAAATAAAATTGTACAATTAATAAAATAACTAAGTTCACCATGTCATATTTCCCGCTTACCTAAATCGTAAAAGCAAAAATGCGAAAGGAATTTACTCATTTCTACATTATTGTTTTTGCTATTAACTCATTGATTCAAGGTAACATTTTATTAATATAAGATTCCAATTAGATACCAAACATACAACGAAACGAACAAATTCCATACTTAATTTCAATATTGCCTTAAGCTTTAAAGATATTTACATCGTTTTGTAAGCATATATATACTTAAAGCCTTATTTAAAAATCTGGTGTGGTCACCACATTACTTTCTTATACATATAAAACCAACTCACATATAACTTGTTCCTTGCGTATGACTTTATTTTAAAATATTAATTAATATCTGGTCTTTAAAACTTTCTAACTAATAATACAAATCAAATATTGCTTTTATAGTTCAAACGACACATTTTTGACACTTCACATGACATACCTATAGATATTAAAAATGTTTTAGTTTGTGTTCCCATTGTAACTAAAATTATTGATATACCTATTATTAAATTTATAATTTAATTCTTCTTAAAATTAGAAGCAAGTACAAGAAAAGTGCAAATAATTTTATATTCTAAATATTTTTGCTAACATCATTCGTTTACATATCTTGCTTCGATCATGAGATATTGCGCACACGGACATCCATCCATCCATCCTCACACACAGACATCATTGATATTTATATATTGGTCAAAATATGTATTTCCGTAAAAATCTCGTCAGCGATTTTTATCATGATTCCAAAATGGAATTTATTGTTTTATGATTATTTTTCCGGTTTTTCAATTTCATTCAAAATCAACTCAGCTCTTCATATTTTCATGAAACATATAAATCCCAAGTTTCGTTTACATATCGATCATGAGCTATTGCGCACACGGACATTCATACATCCATCCATCCTCACACACAGACACCATTGAGAAATTGGTCTTATATTTGTATTGTATGTTTATTTCCGCAAAAATCTCGTTAGCAATTTGTATAAGAAAGTAAAAAATAAAATATATATGTAGATATAGAATATAGTCCATATAATATGATTTTAAAAATGTCATCTGAAAAATGTACCAAACATATAAATTAATTTTTATCTTACTGTAAAATATTTACTTAGTTTTGATTGCTCATTATTTATATAGTATAACATAAATTAAACACAATTTGATTACAAGAATAAAACGATTGTACATGTGAAACTATTCGCTAAAATATCCTGCTTGAAAATGTCAAGTTTGCTGGCGAAATTACAATGGATGACGCTAAATACAAATATTTACAATTGTTTAACTATCAGTTGTATGTTATTTTGTTTTCAAATGTTATTGTTTTCCCTTCAGCTATTCAGATTTCATTTACGTAGAAAGCGATTCTTTTATTTATTGATATTTCAAGGCTGTGCAGTTATTGTTTAAGATTTAGATTATAAATTAAAAATTTCAGTACTAATCTTACAACACAAAATATTGTTGTGAATTATTGATAAACTTCTCAAAAAATATAAACAGATATTGCAACAAGTACGAAATGTTCATATTGACTATAAATTTCTATTTTTACTTACGAGTATGTATGTTACCTAATACAGGATTTAAGTATGAGCATCAAAAATTCAATTAGATTTGCAAAAAAGAGGAAGAAAAACACTGGTATTTTGAACCGTGACTCTATTAGAAAGTAATGTTATTCCAAGAATTATGAGTACATTCAAACAACTTGTATCAAAAATATTAAATTCCTACGTTATTATACAACAATAGCATATCTGGAAAAGTTTCGTTTAATTTAATTTAGTTAAATGAATACTTTATTATTGTTACATTAAACATTTTTCCTTTCCCATTGCAATAGCTTATTACCCTATACAAATAATAGAAAAACTATCTTTTATTTCTTTCTTAACTTTTACATTAATAATAAGACATGAGTCTGAATCCAAAATGAACCGAAAGTTCAAATTTCTGTCTTTAACTTACTACTTACTAGGGGTACAAGCTATATATTATTGTATTGTTACAGATAAAATGCCATATAGATTATAGATTGTCAATATTAAATGTATTTGTCAGTAAAATTTACTGATTTATAAACATATAAATATTTCTCAAACTTATAACCACAGTTGTACCAAGCAACACTTCAAATATTTCATGATTCCAATATTTCAGTGTTGCGCTACTGAAAAAATGGCCGCTGATAGGTTGATAAGTAACCGTCGAAAAGAGAGTATAGTATGTCAGTGTCAGTTATATCTGTCAAATACTAAGCCATAGTATTTTTATCATGTCAAGTTCATAAAATGAGTGCAAAACAGAGAGGTAATAGTTATTTATTTTATAGCAAAGTAAGGAATTACCCACGAGAGAAATTTTAGCACACGAAGCCGAAGGCTGAGTGTGATAATTTTATCGTGTGGGTAATTCCACTTTGCCCACGTGTGAAGTATAACATTTTATCCAACACATCTTAATAAATGAAAAATTTATTAAAGAAATATTATTTGACAGTGACATATGCTTTAAATTTTTAAATTAAAATGTCAATCGAAGTAGTTACCAAGGTGTTGTGTGTTATTATTATTATTATAAATAAAAAATACTCACTAGTGATTTTCCTCAAAATTATACCCATCAGTGGGTAATTTGTTACTTTCCTTGTTTAAAATCGCCATAGTTATAGAGCATTCATTGAGAGGTGTTGGATAAACTTATTTGTACCATGAAAAATTGTAGGAACTTTTATAGTGCAGGTGAAATAATAATTTTATATTCTATATCAGTAATTTACAGCTATTCAAATTTACCGCCGTATACAGCTACTGCCAATATGGCCGCTTGAGCTTTTATTACACGCTGTTCAACACCACCCGAGTTTTATCTGAAAGTTTTTATATGATGACTCATATTTTGGCGAACTAAAAGAAATGGAATCTTTTGATTAAAACTTTTTCAAATCTTTAGTGTTTATGGTAAAGCATGTTTTTGCAATAATTAATTTTTGGTGAGGAAATTAGAGCAAGTGTTAAGCACCAGCAAAACAATTGATGAGCCAAAGTAAATTTCGATATTATAAAACTTCTACAGAAGTTTACAACAGCCATTATTTGGAGCAACACACAAAAGGCGTAACTTTGTTGAACAATAACAATAAAATACATCTTATTAGGGTACGGTTTTCTCTGGTACCCTATACGCACTGATATTGTAATTTGAAGTGAACGAAGAAGAGTACATCTATTCACAACCTGGCGTACAGTATTACGTTAATTATTTTCGGGAATCTCCGAATTAAAATCATTGTTCTACGTTTCCATCGCTCATATTATTTTATTTGAATGATTAACTTTCTTAAAAATGTTTGTAATCCAATTTCAGCTGTGCATCATTTACACGGAAAAAATACCGTAGAATTTACCGAACTCTTCGGTAAACTGAAGATATAAAATGTATTTTCTAAAAATGTAGCTATAATAATTAAGAAACTAAACACAATTATTTACTAAGCAATTAGAAGTGTTTACAAAAAAGTTTGGTAAATTTTCAGAAAATACATCTTATATCCTTAGTTAACCAAATAGTTCGGTAAATTCTACAGAACTTTTTCATGTACTATTTACTTTTTACATTCTTCAGCTTCATGCTGAAAAGGTTGGGCTGTAACTGAAATATTTTTAACTACCAACTGTTAAGTTTATTTATAATAAAAATTATATTTTATTTGTATAGTTAGCATTATAGATATACCGTGAGTTTAAATTGGATGCAATATTTACTTTCCTATGCCATTATGATACCAGTACTTTTCCAGATAAAATGCAACATACGATGTCAATGTTAATCGAACTTTTCATAATACTTTCAAGACATTAACTAATGAAGAAAAAATGGAATGGTTACTTGGTACAATTCTGCTTATAATTTTGAAATGGTATTTATTTTTCTGTCATTATTGTAGTACTGTTCCAGATTAACTTGGAGCATACGATGTCAATGTTAAATGAACTTATCATCATATTTTAAAGATGTTTACTAATGAAGAAACTATCGAATGGTTACTTGGTACAATTCTGCTTATAATTTTGATATATTTATGATATGTTTGCTATTTTATTTCTAGACAAAATTGGAACATATGATAGATAAATAAACTTGATATCATACTTTAAAGATGTTGGAACAATTTTGGTTATAGTTTCAGAATGTTTGTGAAACCTTTTCACAATCTATATTCATTTTATCTGGAACACACTGTGATATAACTGGTATCTATAGACTATAGAGACAGATTAATAAATACTGCATCTTAGTTGAAACTCTCGGTATAATCTCAAATGCTACAGCTTCTGCAAATCCAATTAGAATTCTCCATACAACGTGAGAAGTTGTTGATACCTTTTTTAATTCACTGAAAATGAAGCGAGTCAATTATCGCAAATGGAAGCAGAATCCCACGTACGAAGATCTGTCTGTAAGTCTATTCATTGCTCAGTTTTCATTCAAGATTCAAGGATTGTACATATGTCGACTGTAATTACTAATTTGTAGATTCATCACAACTACAACCACAAAATTCAAACTATTGTTTTACTGATTTGTACTGAAAGATAAAAGTTTGGAGCTTTCAACAGGTTTGTTGCTCATGTTTATATTTAGTTTATTTTATCGGGAATACAATTTCGTGAGTCTATTTTTAACTTTAATACAATAACAATTGTTTCGACACATTTCAATATTTTGAAATAGTATACTGGTAATCAGTACAGAACTAATACAATAATTTCAAAAGTTTAAATCAATTATGGATTCGTTCCAATATACACAGTAATGTAAGATTATGTTTTCACATTCTTATGTTTATAATTGTCTTGTAAGTCTAGCAACATCTTATATTTGTATTCATATTTTATGGTGATTTTTTTCCTTTTTTACCTCCCGCCATATCCTATAAGGGAGGTATAGGAATCATGCTAAAAATTCGGTAATGAATTTTCAGTGAATGAGCATTTTAGGGTCCCTAGAATATGATTTTAATATTCGCGATGATGTCTGTGTGTGTGTCTGTCTGTCGATCTGTGTGGATCTCTGGAGTTACGGTTTCTCAAGAACTACTAAATTAAAATTTTTAATTTGTATATATCAATTGAATCCCTTCGGAAAGAGCTGATTAGTTTTTGGTGATAATTCAATAACCGGAAGTGGTAGTTTGCTTGAAGCCCTATCTAGTTATTTTGAAATATACCATTAAATTATGGTTTAATGACAATTTTGTTATTATTATCTACAATTATTGTTTGAAACATTTTTCATTTACTATCAACATGTAATGTTTCTGCTACTGTAATATTAAGTTGTATTATATGTTATTGTTATTTCATGTCATCCTGTTTCTGTTGAATGGCCTAGGCTTAATGTAAAATAAATAAATAAACAAATGCAATAGTGTCAAAAGTGCAGTTTATTGCACGTATCATCATCAAATAATTGCCGCGTATGCCGTACTCGAATTCTTTTCCAATTAGAAACATCTTCAGCAGTTACCGTTACCGATAGGTTACTGGGTCAAACCGCTTTGGCTGGTGTAGCCAAACTGAACCTGGTTCATTTATTCGGTCAAGTAACAGGAACCGACTCAGATGAATCTCAGAATGTGGCTGATGTACGTTAACAAATTTATTTAAATTAACAAGTTTTGCCTTTTGTTGTAAAAGGAACAGAAGTTTTAAGATAAAAGGATGTAATTATAACTGTTGTTACTTTTTCGACGGAAATATATTTTCCTATTTCACGTACACAAAGTCAATTGTGTGACACTGTTTTTCTCAAAAACAATGCTACAAAATTGAATTTTGTGCAACTGTTTTTTATGAACGTGAAATAGGAAAAGTAGTATGTACGACTCGTGTTACAATGCCTAATTGTAATACTCGTATTTTGCGTAACTCGCCTGCGGCTCGTTTACGTAAACTATACTCGTAGTACAAAAAGGATCATTGTAACACTAGTTGTTCAATATACTATTGTTTAATATATTTTTACGCAAAAGTCTATTATTGTAGTACATTTAGCTAACTTAATAATGCATTATGCACTTATACACTTTTGATATTTATGTCGCATCGACCTATGACCTTGAGCCAAGCGGCCATATTGCTAGTAGCTGTGTACGGTGGTAAATTTCAATAGCTGTCAGTTGCAAATGGGAAAAAATCTAAAAATATTATTTCACTTGTACTATAAAAGTTTCTAATATTTTTCATGGTACGAATAAGTTTACCTCTCTGTTTTACAATCATTTTATGAACATTAACATGAACGAAATACTGTGGCTTGATATATGACAGATACAACTGACACTAACACTGACATACTATACACTCTTTTCTATGGTTACTAAGAAATCAGACTATCGGCCATCTTTTCGGTAGCGCACCGCTTAAATATTGGGATCATGAAATATTTGAAGTGTCGTTATTGTGTGAATGTAACACATGGAAAGTTAAGCAAAAATGAAAATTATTTTACATTTCAGACAACAATTTTAGATTTAGTTATTTGACAGAAAGAAATGCTGAAATAAATTCAAACAAGATAACTATTTGTTAAATGATTCTAAGAAATTGCGGTGGCATGTTTTGCAAAAATTTTCTAAACTTCATTTTATTGCCCGCAGAAATATTTTAGGTCAGTATTACGAAACTAATATATGCTGACATTTGTCAATTTAATATAGAGAGCAATTACGAAATATAAAATATTATATTGTTACACATTCTAGCAGTAGTTATGACGCATAAATTCAGTAGAGTTCATAATTTAATAAGTATTTAATAAAATGATAGAGCACTCATTCAAATGGAGATAACTTCTTACAATGGTCTACATTAAATAGGTTTTTATATTCTATCGGGCGACATCTGAAATTGAATGAAATTTTCAATAATTTCGTTTATATATCCAAGGAAATGAAGCAAATTGCCAAGCTCCATCTAGGGGAAATAATTTTCATGAATGGATGCGGCATAATTTCATTTTACCTTTGCAGAGGAAATGTAATAAGAAAAATTCTGTAGAAGCGTAAATTTGTTAATTTAACACAGATTAGTAAATGTAATTTGGAAATTCCGACGAGCCGAATTAACTGGCGATGAAGATTATTTCCAACGCGTGATCGTAGGAATAATTTAGTTTTCTTGTCAATAAATTGCCAAGAACAAAAATATTGTCGGTCGTCTTACATACATCAGGTTTTCCGCCAATTTCTTCTGACAATTTTAGTAGTACTAACATGATATCAGCTGTTACCTATGCTACTAATAGTTCAAGATAAATGCACAAAAATGACAACTAACCTAAACATAAATAAGTTTCAGTGGTTGGCAATCTAGAATTCCCTAAAAAATTGTTAAAAAATAGATCTAGTCCAATTTATTTGTAAAGAAAAAATTGACGCAAAATGTATTACGTACACAACAATAAATTGACAAGAAAAAGTGACCAATAAATAGAATAGAAATAACTAAGGTGATATTCTTTTAGTTGTAGTTGAAATGCATTCGCTATTGTTCGTTTTCTGCGTATTCAAAATAAAGAACTTCCAATTTCGAATTCCGCATAATAGGCGATATTATTGACCGCGCCGTGGATGGCAAACATTTTCTCCTTCTCGAAGTCAAGGCCAACAAGATATTCAGATCCGAATTTGAAGAGAACAATATAGCAGCGGTATGACAAAGCCGCCTTCCCGCCTTTTTGTGGAACAAAATTTTGTCCCTAGCATTTGTTTGTATTTGAATATTTGTCACTCATGTTTTTACGCCGTTGCTTTCGTGGATGATTTATAAAATTTATAGCTGGGAAAATTGTAAAGAAAAGCCGGAAAATTTGACAAATTGTAAGAGAAAATTCGGCGAACGCGCAGTTCCAGTAGCGCCGGTAAAAATATTCTGACGGTAAAAATACCATCATTTTTCTATTTGTTTCATAGGCTAATAAACAATGAATGAAAATTCTTGTTTGAAATGTATTATGTATTTGTAATAAAGAAAAACAATTGATTACTTTTTACTGATTACAACTGCACAAAATTGCAAGTAACGCCACTGAGTAAAACAAATGCCATTCAGAATTCACATCTCAGTTGGCTGCTATAAATTCAATGTTCTTTTGTTTTACTTCGTCTACATGGCACACTTGGATACCTATGTATGCCTTCTATTATTTGTTTAATGAAGCTTGTAATTGACATTTTCATAAATCATGTGGTAAAATGCACTCTTTCGGAATTGCGACAAAATTTCTTTTTTGTCAGGAAAGCGAAATTTTTCACGGTAGATTGCCAAACATATTATTAAAGTTTTCTAGTTGATAACAGACGCTAGTAACCTCGATTTTTTGGTAGAATAATTATTCTTTCATTTATCTTAATTTAAGAGCGCCAGCAAAAAGCGACGATCAGAAAAATGTTCCTAATTAAAAATTAATTAGAGAGGTGTGCAATTTCATTCTTCATCATCAGTGATTATTAAAATTTAGAAAGGAGTTAATTTTTCGATGAATTTTATTATAAAAATCTACCATCAGGATTACATTATTAATTTTAATATAAAAATTCAACGTAGCACTGATATGCAATGCAATTTCAAATTAAATTGTTCTGGTTAGCAAAAAGGATATTATCTAATGAACAACGTGTAAAAAATCGCTAATAAATTACATAAAACACTAATTATGTTGCGGTATCAGCGAAACATCAATTCGTTATGCGAATTTTCCACTAAGAAAACCTTCAGGCAATCTTACTCATTCAGTTGGAGCTCAATTTCAAGTAATTTCTACCTGTCTCTCTCAATTTTTGAAAAATATTTAAATGTACAATATACTATTATTAATCGACGTGTCGGCTTTCGACAGCAAAGTTAAATACGAAAACAATAAATATGTTTCATAAAATAATTCAAAACAAGCAATTAAAGCATGTATTCTATATGTCCAATATGTGTCAAGTATAATTATTAAACATTCAAATACAAATGATTAAAAAAATCAGCTGGGAAAAATTTGACAAAATTTCACTTAAAATTTGGATTTATTTTTATTACATTTCTATATTAATCAAGCTGTAAGGAACTCATTGCTGCAGAGCGCATCGTCATATCTCTTAAATTTGTTGAGATATGATAATATTTTATATTTCTGGAAGTGCAACTTTCATAGACTGTAACTCAAAAACTATGCTAGATATCGCAAAATATCTTCAGATTTGGACTTTTGGTAACATTTAGAATACATTAGGAAATTTTGAAAATTTTGAAAATTTTTTGAAAATTTTCTAAGGGGTTTATCTTGCAAAATAAAAAAGATACGGACTCGCGGTAGTCACCATTCGATTCAGCTCGTCAAAATACATAAGTATGCAAAATTTCATAAAAATCGGTCGACGGGTTGCGAAGTTATAGTAAAAAATCTGAAAATGGCCTTTTTCGGCCCAAACGTCAAGGGGTACCTATTGAGGTTTTTCATGAAAACGGCCATTTATAGACTTTTTATTGTAACTTTTCTGTCCGTTGTCCGATTTATCTGAAATTTTGTATACTTATGTACTTTAACGAGCTGAATCGAATGGCGTACATTACAACTTCGTATCTTTCGTATTTTTTGAGATATCGCCTTTCAAAAATTTGGGGAAAAAATTCAAAAATTTTCAAAATTTTCAAAAGTTCCTTATTTATTCTAAAAGTCATCAGAACGTACAAACTGAAGATAATTTTTCGATATCTTACATAGTTTTCGAGTTTCAGGCCCTCAAAGTTGCACTTCTGAAAACATCAAAAATCGTCATATCTCCAAAAATATAAGAGCTATTACAGTGCGCTCTGCTGCAATAGGATTCTTAGAGCTTAAATTATACAGAAATGCAATAATATAAATTTCAAATTTTAAGTGAAATTTTACGATTGTAGCGCAAAACCAATAAATTAGACTTCTGTTTATTTACTGTCTGCAAGTATTCTATTATCAGCCTACAAATATCTTAATGGGTGGCATCCAGTACTCAGGCTTAAAACAAAACAAAATCAACAATAAAATTTGTCTAAGACTTCCATGATCTTAGTAGCGAAATATTCTCGTATGCAGTCGAGAAAAACCGCAATTTGCAAACTGCTTGGAATTACAAAATGCAGTCTAAATTAAACGCCACGTCATTGATTAGGAAATAATATCATGGTCGTAGAAAAAGTATAGTGTACAAAATATGTTAGTAGAAAGGAAACCATAGGTGTAAAGTAATAGTTATTTGTCAAACTAGAGAGGAAAGCGCTTCTTTTTCCCCCTCGAGTTCGAAGTTTGCCTCACTCGCTGCGCTCATGAGGCATTTCGAACGAGAGTGGAAGAAGAGCTTTCCTCTCGTGTTAGACACAACATTTTTTTCACGACATGTTTCTAAAAACGATTTGCTCGGACCTAAAATACACTTTGAGAACACAACTGACAAACTTACACGTTAGAAGTTAGGTTATCAGACACAAGGCGGTGTAGAAGTGTTGCCAATGAACCAATCTTAAATATCTTTAATAAGTTGTTAAATTGTGATTTAATAAGAAAAAGAAAAATATGACATAATTGTAAGATAATATAAATTATGTATATCACTAATATATTTTTTATAAATAACATTCATATTGGTAACACTTCTATATTTTCCTCCCTAGAAAGGAACAACACATTTTCCTCACTATTTCGGGAGAACGGTGGGGTTTCCTACCATGTCGTGAAAAAACATATTTTCATTATAGCCCGGGGAAGTTAGGTGCGGATTTACGAAAAAGTATTGTGATCTTATTAAGACAGTAAATCTTATAAATATCTATAAAAAAATCATCATATACCTAAGAGTACTGTGCAATACATGGGTCGCGTAATAATTTAGATTTGTATAGCGACAAAAAAAGCATATTTTCTGACTGATAAATATGAGTGGTGTTCCTATGCAATACAGATTTACAGCAATGCGCAGAAGACAAACAATTAAAGTGTGCAGTTCATAACAAAGGTGTTTTTTCTAGAAAGGAATTTTAATTACCTTATTAATAATGCATGTTTTCTTCACAAACTTGTTATTATGTTGAAACCTTTATGGAATAAATAAAATATTTAAGAGTTTTACAGTTTTATTTATTTTGTAATTTCGATATTGTTTGTCAACAACATCTTCAAGAACCGCTATTGCAAATATTTCAATTACGAAGTAAAAACAGCACCAGCACAAATAGCATAGTATTATAGAGAACAAGGCTTGTGATAACAAAATGTGTGGAATTATATCTGCGTTTCACTCAATATCCGTTTTAATTACTGGCCAGAGGTAATTTTCCGCCAACGATGCGGGATTCTGACAATATGCCTCATTACTGTAATAGCTTCAAGCCGCGACATACGTGAGAACCTATACATCACATGAACCATTTAGGTTCGGTTTACTATCGCTGTATCGCCTATCACTATAAATTTTGTTTCGATCGAGCATTGTTCTGTTCACCACATTATTAATAGCTTGTTAATTATTTTTGTATCATCTTAAATTGTACCAGAAATACAGACACTTTGGTAACATGAACAACAATGCTTATAAAGATTATCTTGTTCCTTTACGCGGTAATGTTGGTTTCGTTTTTATGAAGATTGAATCGGTGGTTTTGTTTTTAAGCGCCATATTGTTTTCTGTAACATTATTCTTCAAAATTCTGTAATTATTGAGGAAAAGTCACACAAAATGGTTCAAATAAAAATTGTAGGTAATATTATACTACAACTTTTTGATTATAATAATATTTGCTCTATCTCATTTATTTATTAAGATTTACTATAAACCCTGATAGGCTTTCAAATAATCTACAACTTACTGTTGATGAATTTTTCCCAAAATCTAATCAATTCGTAACATAAACATAATACCTCCCTTACATATATGTATGTGCGAGAGATAAAAATGATAGATTTTAATATATACATAAATAGGTGAATTAAACAGTTTTCCTTTATATGATTTTAACTGAGCCAAATAATATGATTCTACTACTACAATTATTTAGTACTATTTAAAATGAGAAAAGAAATATGGATGCCTGCAGTCAATATTGATAGATGATATTTTATTTTTTGACAAACATCGATGCTTTAAAGCCGCTACTTCTTCAGAGTGGAGTCAAATCAATTTTTAAAAAGAAGATATGAATATAACAGAAACATGAGGATATAAAAAGTTATTTGAAGTTTGAAGTATGCTATTTACATTAACAACTCGTGAGCTGTAGTTTACATTACAAGGAAAAACTTCAACAATGATGTTTGTCAAAAAATAAATGCCATCTGTATTGACTGCAGTCCTGTATATTTCTTTTCTCGTCACTTCTACCAATGGGGTCCTTCACTAAAGTCACAAAATGGTAAATAAGTCGTATATATATATATATATATATATATATATATATATATATATATATATATATATATATATATATATTATAACTAGACTCAAAGACATCGTACTAGCTATAATAGATGTTTAATAGTTATTTACGATACAAGTACGTAAAGCTAGTCTTTAGTCACGAGTGTTTTAAGACCCCTGTGTACAATATTTTATCTACGATATAATGAAAAACCCAAAAAAAAATAAAAAAAATATTTTTATTTATGAAGTAGGATCACAATATTAAATGAGAAGTTTGCCATGATAACAAAATTTTTGCAAATTTGGCGTGTTTAAAAATTTTAATCACTCGTTGCTTGGCAACCCGTGATTGCCCATGGGATCGTGTTACTAAACAACCGTTTTACAAACTTGAAACTAACAGTTGAACATCAATTTTACACACTATCGTAGATAAAAAATATTATTAATCATTAAGATATTTGAGTTTTAAATACAGCAATTCTCACGTCAAAGTTTTGTGTTTTTCTGCTTAAGCTTAACACATTCATTCTTTCCAAATTCTTTGTAGGTACTTCTTTTATTATTGAGCTGTTAGATTGTCGAAGTGTCAAATGGTTGGCACCTAATTGTTTTGAATTCGTAATCAAATAACACAAATCCACAACACACAACAACAGTGACCTCATAATATTTTTAAAAAATCATTGTGGCTTAATGAATAACAAGTAAAATTTTTAAAACTGCAGAAAGTGTTCAATTTGTATAACGTTTCCTAAAAAAACTTTTCCATTATTTAAAATACTTGAAATAATTAAATGGGGCCAACAATCGTTTAATAATGCTATGAGATCATAGGTAAATTTGACGTGAAATCCAAGGCGATATTGTTGGATACTGTCGTACCGCAATTCCTCAAATCACGCTGTTTCTCTGTACCGTTAAAGCTACGACCTAAGGCCCTCGACCTATACACACAACCTCAACCAGCGGTCAAGCCTTAAGCCTCAAGCCTCTCCATCCAACATCATGTTCGTAGTGTTGCACCAAACTCAAATCTTACTCAGATCGAGTAGGCTGGTCTGGACGGTCTTCGGGGTCCGTAGGTCGACGACCGACCACGTGCGCAGGCGAATGCTCGTTTCGGACACTTTCACATATCTCACATGGAGTATATATTGTTGTTCTGTCGGGGCTATCTAGAACTAGAACTGACGCAAAGAATCTACAGCTGAAGAATGTTATCTGATACGGTACGATTGGAATAAGATGTAATTTTAGATTCTGCAGTTTTTTTAGATATATGAATCATTTTGACTGATTTACTGCAGTTGTTTGCTCGTCTACTATCTACTAGAAGTGTTCAGCAAAGAAAGCAGACATTTATCATGTAAAAATCCACTGAAATATAGTAATACTGGAACGTTGACTTGTAGGCATTTATGAAAGCGTAAAACGAGGCCACCCTTCTTTGTCTAACACTTGTTTGTAAAGTGGTTACTGTATAAAAACATGTTACATATTTAACAGTGTGTAGTTATTATTAATTTTATCCACAACTGTCAAATAATATACGTATAATTCAACCGTTGTTTATCAATTAATGACCTTTGTTATTGTTGCTAATGAAATAATATTGACAGTTCGATGAATTAATATTATTCATTCGTTATGTCAAATTCAAATCTTACTTGTCAAAAGAGTAAAATCAAAATTACTTTTAAGTAATTTTATCCACATCAAAAGCCGGACACTAATTTTCTCATTTTTTCTCTTTTTTATTATACCTGCATCATAATCCATTTCCAGAATATGATGCAGGTATAATGAAAAATAGCGTATGACACACGTGTATAAGTGCTTTTTTATTATACTTGCATCATAATCCGTGTTTAAAATACGCTACAGCGTTCGTAAACGCAAGATTAAAACACGCCGTGCTTTAAAAGTTACTAAGCAACAATAAAAATATTTACTATTAATATCTGTCAAAACTGTAAACGTAAACAACAAATGCTAACCAGTCTCCATGTAAACGATATACGTCGAACGTCACACGCGCAAAATTATGAAATGAATCAAAATCAAAATGTTGCTTTCCAGTTTTTTCTAGAGTATGATGCAGGTATAATAAAGAATAGCGTATGACACACGTGTATAAGTGCTTTTAAAGCACTAGCGACGTTAAATACACTCCGCTTCGCGTCGTGCTCTTAAACTCGTCGTATGTGCTTTAAAAGCTTACTTATACACTTGTATCATAATATACTATTAAAACACTAGCGACTTTAAAAGCTTACTTTACTTATATACTTGTATCATTTTCTATCTAAGCTTAAACTGTAGCTGAATAATTGTTTTAAGATTTTCTGCTAAATGTCAAATCACTTCAAAATTGTGTTACAACAGTACGTAGCCTAGGCAGGGAACAAAAAAATTATGGTTATAGCGATCTCCATTGACTGTAACGTTCAAAAACAAACACCCGTTAGTTAATTGAACTTATTTTTATTAATGTATTAATTAATTGTTATATTATTTGAAAATCATTGAATGTTAATTTCTCTATATTTTCTTATCAACAAAGACGAATGGCTGTCTCTCTCGACTCGAATTTTCAACGATAGTTAGCGTTCCAGTATTATATTTCAGTGTAAAAAGCTATAAAATTATAGTAAGTCACTGTAGGCAGTTCCAGGGGTAAATTATGGAATTGGATTGAGCGATATCAGCAAGAGTAAGCTAATTAATTCTGTCAGTAATTTAATTTGAAGAAAATCGGCGTGGCTGAATTACTGAATGGCAGTAAACAATTAAGTTGCGCATTGTTTCTGAAAATCTTAGTAGGTGTCGAGAACAATAGAAAGCGTAGACTCCATGACTCAGTACTGAAGCATGCATAATATTTACATTTGCAATAGGTGCGCGTGTTCAGAATTTTTAGATACCCTGGTGATAATGTATACCTTCTATAGAGGTTACCATGCTAATAAACGTTCTTGAATATGGTCTCCTAAATTAATATATCGCATAAAATTTTATGTTGATGGCTATTATGTAAGGTCACAGATTTATGAAGCATTTATTAGTGAAATATTTCTGTTTTGAATTACCATTTCAGAGTTATTTATAATGAGGCATAAAAGAGAAAAACTTGTGTATTTATGGGCGCTTTACATGTTTATGAAAGAAGATGTTTCCTTTGATTATTATGAACGTATTAGCCAGTAAAATAGTTCATCTTTTACTTAGGGCCGTTCTAATTAAAAGCTGCTATAATAAAAGATTTAACAGCAGACTTTTTAATGTTCAATTTTTGAGTTTACGGAACAAAATTACAGCCATAAAATTGCCTACGACTCTTCCAGAGTAGGATTATGGTAAAATCCATTTTCGGGAAGCAATGAAAAATATTATTTCATAATAAAACAGGTCTTATAAAAATATGACGTGGTATATACACCATATATGTAATATTATTAGTGATTCAACATTATACTGAATCACTGACGTATAGAAATATTAAATTAAAAACGTTTCAAGGTGAAAAACAGGATGAATTCTCGACGGAAGTATCATCGCATTCAAATTACGTTTAGTCATATCAACTTCAGCAAACAACTAGAATAATAAAATTAATCATCTTACTGATAATAATGATAACTAAAGTGTACTGTTTCTATATTTAAACATAATAACAATTCCGAAACTTTGATGATGAGGGAATATTTGGTTTTTATTGAATTATACTTTTGAATAATATATTAATACTACAATGGTGTATTCCTTAATTTGATTTATGATTGAAAGACTGATTATTTTTACCAATAATCCCCGAGCATTGATTATTGTTTAAATTTTGTTGTAACCATTATACACTACACTAATCTATTATTAATATGCGATCTTTAAAACCAACAATCATTCTACGAACTATTTGATGTGTAATCCAGAACTATCTGATTATATTGTGTTAGTTGAAGTGCAATGCGATTAGGGTTTGTCCTGCAGCTTGTTGATGAATATTGTTGTATGTTTGTAGCTCTGGACTTGGAGCTGTGTTCAAGCAGCGTGCAAGATGCGTTCGTCATCGCCGTGGAGCAGCAGGCGCGAGAGCGTCTCGAACGACTCTCCGCACTCAAACGGATCACGCCGGTGGACATGACCAAGCTGTCTCAGCAGGTAAATCACTAACACGAGCTGTACGATTATTCCTCTGCTAGTAGATTGAACTAAACATGAATGGGGAACAGGCGATCAAGGGGAGTGATTTTATGGAAACTAAATCTGTTAATATTTTGCTATATTGTTAAATTATCTAGTACTATGTGATAGATCTTTTGGTTCATCTCTACTGTACTATCGTTCTTAATTAAATTGATTACAAGGATATTTTTATACATTTCGCAAAATGTTTGCAAACAGCATTCTTACAGATGGTTGAACTTTGTTCACTAGTTTTTAAATAGTCTCGATGATCGCATCATTCCTATGGGTTTCTCCGTTTCTTTTCCTTTAAATTTTGGTAGTTAGGTTTTTTCACAATTTCTTATTTTTCTTTTTACTTTGCCAGTTTTTAATTTATGCTGCTCTTTCGAGTAAATATATAATAAATTCTATTTCCTTTAGTCATGTTGATCTGGGTCTGCCTCGTTTTCTTCTTCCTCCTGGTTTCCATTCTACTACTAATTTTATTGCATCCTTTTTTTCTGCACTCTATTGCTTGATCTTTTTCACTGTTTATCTTGCTGGTTCTAATTTTGTTCTTATTAATTTGATCTGAATCTGCCTCGTCTTTCTATTTTCCTCCTAGTCTCCATTCTACTACTGATTTATTTGTATCTTCTTCTTCTGGTCTCCATTGCTTGACCTTCTTCATCGTGTATCTTATTGGTTCAAATTTTGTTCTTATTAATTTGATCTAAGTTTACCTCGTCTTTTTATTTTCCTCCTTGTCTCTATTCTACTACTGATTTATTTGCATCCTTTTCTTCTACTCTCTATTGATTGAACTTTTTTACTGTTTATCTTATTGGTTCTAATTTTGTTTTAATAATTTGATTTGGAACTGCCTTGTTTTCTCCTTCCTTCTGGTCTCCATTCTGCTATTGATTTAATTGTACCCTTTTCTTCTGCTCTCTGTTGCTTGTCCTTTCCTCCTAGTTTTCATTCTTCCTCGTTAACTCCTTCTTTCTGGTCTCCATTCTACTACTGACTTAATTGTATCCTTTTCTTCTGCTCTCTGTTGCTTGATCTTTCTCAATGTCTATCTTATTGGTCCTAATATCATTCTTATTAATTTTTGTTTCATTATTTTTAAATCTTTTTCATCTATTTTGCCAGTGTCATAGTCGCATCAGCGTACATCATTCAGTAAATTCCCATTTTTGTATCTTTAGTTAAAATCATCGTACCTAAACAGTAAACATCTTTAATATGGTGTAATTTGTCAATTTCAAATTGCATTTCGCAGTTGCAATATCGGTCTGTAAACACCAAAGCAAATTCTCGTAGAATTTCAGCGAAATCGTGGTCTTAATTCGAGTATTTAGCGATGCACCATCGCGCAGATATGAAACCATGTATTGCTTCCGGGCAGACGGCTCAACTCAACTCCCAAGCTCCGGTGGAGAGACGAGAGAATACCTACGAAGTTTTACAACTCCCAAGTTTTGATGAAATTTCCAAGTTCTAGGCGTGGTCGTGCGTCGTGGCTACACCATGTTTCCAGCGAGATGAAGTGAGGTCAAAGTTTTGAGACTTTTCGGATTAGGGGACTTTTATCCGAAATGTATTTTAAACTATTTAACTGTCTTATTGCGCATTTTAAATCTTTTAGAAGTCGTACAATAGCTTTCTTTAACTTGGCATAAAGATAAAGAATTCGGTCAGGGATTTATGAATCATTCTTGTTATTCAAAACAATAAATTAATAACTGTGGATATTTTGATGAGTAAACTACAACACCAGGTATAAGAACACATTCAATTCTTGTATATCATGTAGCAAATGTTATTTATAAACTTCCCATATCATTTTACAATGATTATAATGTTAATAAACGAACGTCAGTGCGTCCGCCCATCGATTCCAAACAGTTGACGAACGTCGAGCGATCGCGCGATGCTCGAATGTTCTCCGCAAAGTGTTTTTGCATGTTGCGGGTCCGACTAGCAATTGTTCTCCTCCTCGGGTAGTTTCCAAGTTATTCAAATGAGAATCGGCCGACCCTGTGAATGTGTGTGTTTGCACTATCGCGGTCAGACTTTGAAACGGAAGATGTCTGCTGGAGAAGTTGTATCGTGGAGTGCCATGATGTGATGACGCATTTGATTGTTTTTTCTTCTTTTGTTTGGTGCTGTGATTAGCGTCGTTAAATTTTTATGAAGTGTGTTATTTTTGTTTGATAGTATGTTAGGTTTTTATGACAGTTTTCTTGATATAAAAACTTTTAATTGTTCTCTATCTTGAACGCCACTTACTTTCTTTCTATCGATGAAAAATATTACTTCTTTGTTTAAGGCACCAAAATACCAGTTTTATACATTATTTTTTTGCCGATTAATAATTAATATCTATTAATTTATTAATAACTTTTAATAACTATTTTTATCAAATTACTTTGCTAATTACTGTTTAAAAACATAATATACATAACGTAACGCTATATCCTACTAAGTGGGGTAGCACGTACCCAGAAACAAAGTCAACTAACAATCAATTTCCTTTAAACATTCCTATCCTGATACACAACTTTCCTCTCGCCCACATTCATACATGCTCGTCTATTCTTCACATTCGGAATCATTTGTGCGCACAACAAACCATCAATCATACCTAACCATTTATTCCTCGGACGTTCACGCAATCGTTTACCTTCAATCTCACCCGCATATATTAGTTTCATCAAGCTTTCATTCGACATACGCTAAAGATGTCCAAACCACTTCAACTGACTCACTCCCACTTTTTTAACAACATTCTTCTCACATCAACGTATTCCGGACACACTTTGCCCTCAAATACCGTATTTCCACAGCATTTATACGTCGTTCATGCTTCTTCATGCACACCCAACATTCACTACCGTACAGCATCAGACCTTGACTCTCAATATAGCATAGATACATTCACATTTCGAACAAATGTACCATTTTAAATTTCTTCTCAATCTTGCACTCAGTTATTTTGTTTTATTTTTATACCCGTATATATTAATCGCACACTGACCATACACTAATGTATTGCGGATTCGATTCGCTTCGTCAATGAAACGGCAGCCTCTGCTGTAAATCTAGTATTTTGAGGCGTAGTTAAATAAAGAACAATTAATGTCAATCGGAAAAGAAAACTTTTAATCGCATTTCTTATAGATCGCTGGTGAAAACAATCATGCAATATTGTAGTGTACAATTATAAGATTTTTATGTTGTTTAATTGTGTTTTCTTTAGCTGAATCAACAATCCACATCATCCACCAGCCAAGAAATCAACGGTATCATCGACAACTCCCCCATTTACGTAACATCCCTCACATCCACCGAAGCGTTCAACAACAACCCTCCTGCATCTGTTCCATCCGCCGCGCCCGCTTCTTCGAGTCTCAAGGCCGCCCCTATAGCAATCGCCGCCCCCATCGCTATTCCAGCCACTGCACCAGTACCCACTGCCACTCCTGCAGCCCCTATTCCTGCCACTGCCGCTCCTGGCCCAGTGGCGTCCGTGCCCGTCGCCGCTGCAAACGGCAATGACGCCACCTCTGACCTCATCCTGACGCAGAGGATTCCGTCGGAGGGCGAGGAGTCCACGAAGCAGGACCTCCCGGTGAAGTCGTTGGAGGTACGGCCGAGTGGCGACCGTAGGGCGTCCAGTCCGTTTCAGAACGGGAGGACTGAGGTTCTTATCGGGGCCGAGGAGACTAAATTCAAGACCACGGCGGTTGTGGAGAATAATAATAACAAGTTGGGCGTTGACACCGAAAATCGGTAAGTTATTATATATCCGTTATCATGTTTTAATATGACTTTACTAGATGCAAAAATGTGTGTTTGACATCCAATTGATTCTGATATAATTACAAAAAAATGTTTACGTCTAAACTACGTGGTGTTTACTTATATATTTTTCACTGAGTATTTTGCTGATCCTCTTTAACAAATTAGTACAATAATATTCATCATGATATTGAGATTTACAGAAATATCATATACAGACTGATGAATCGAAGGCCACATCATGCTATTTTTGAAATGTTGAATTACTGGCTTCTCTAATTATTTTACAACATAAAAGTTAAATAGTTTATTGCAGAGAAAGAATTTCTGCATCTGTTTACTCTAATATTTATAATTTTACTCTACCTGCAACCGAAAAAATGAAGGAAATGTGTATTGGTAATTTTCTAAAAATCATTAGTGTCCTGAAATAACAAAATAAATGTACCAATTCAAAGTTATTGGTTTTTTTCAACGACCACTTATAAATCTGCTCATTGTATGTTTGTTGTAGCTAGGGATATGAGGTACATTGCAAGCATCTTGCGAAATGAATTTGTTTTGTGAGTATTTCAATACAGGTCACTTCATTTCAGTACAGGTGCCATTGCTAGGATACTTATTTAGAATTGTCAAATATTGGAATGGTGAAACCCGACAAATTTATTATGAAAATTAAATTAATTAGGAAATAATATCGTGGTCGCAAGAAATGTCCATTTCATACTCGTAGGAAATAAGTACCATTCCATGCTCGTTGTACAATATACTCTGTCATCTGCGGTCATCAGTATTTGATTTGAAGAGTCTTGATTGAAAATGTATAATTTGGAAGGAAAATTAGATATAGTGAAATGGTTTTATGGTCAAAATAGTGCTCGACAAAAATGTATTAAGTGCAGATCTTTCCATCTACGAATAAAATACAGAATAAATTATTTGCCAAATAGATGAAAATTGTCGCATCGAAATCATAGCTCAAATTATAGTCATTATTCTAGCTGTCATCTTTTGATGCGTTATTTTTTATTTATTCGACGAATAGCATATTTGGAAGTTTATTCGTAGATGGAAAGACCACATTTATTTTGTAATTTCATGACACTGATGATTTTTAGAAAAATATCAATAAACATTTAAGTTATTTTTCCGGTTCCAGGTAGAATAAAATTATAAATATTAGTGTAAAAGAATGTATAAACTTTTCCTCTACAATAACAATAAACTATTTATCTTTTTTGATGTAAAATAATTAAGGAATTGAACATTTCAAAAACAGCAATAATAATGCTATTATATTGAGGTTCATAGATTAATTTTTAAATATATTAAAATGTAAACAAGATGTCAAAATGAATTCTACGGTGCTGTGCCAAGGAAAGAAAATCTTATAATAATATGTGTCTTTGACTGGCTGTACTATGTCTACTAACAAGTTATTAATTATTTTAGAATGTAAAAATGTCAAGATCGGTCGAAATTATGAAGATTTTTTCGTTTTGCTTGGAGAAAAAGATCGTTAAGTCAGAGTGCTGTAATTCTGTAGCGCACGCAACAAACGACAATTAATTTAAGGAAACAGGCAGTAATTATTTCATCACAATGTTTTCGGAAGTGATGAAAAAGAGAAAAATTAGATCGTGAGATTTTTCGTTCATAGATTTTTGACGACTAAATACGCGGAAACACTGGCACTATTTAAGAAGATACACATCTACGGTGCTGCCATCGAAGATTGTTTTCACAATTCGTAAATACATAATGTTCTTTCTTTAGCATATTCGTAAAATATGACGCTGCAGAACGCACCCGTTCATAATTTCCAGATCTCTGGCATTGTCTAACACATACGAAACGATTTCACAGTTGGCTAGAGTACAATATTTGTTATTTCGTCCCTAGTATATCATTAGGACGGTCTGCAAATAGCAGCAATGAATCAGGTACTTGTTGCTCGTTCAATTGTTCCTGCAACACGTAAAACAAAAGCTAAACGTACGTAGATCCCGTCGTTTGACTTGGGTGAGATATAAGCTCAACCATTTGTTATCAACCTTTGTAATTTATTTCAAACCACGGTCTGCGCCATGTGTGTTTCTATTCAAGCGCGTTCTCTTATATTTGGTTAATAAATCAATTGAGATGTATTTACTACAAAAATACAATTTTAAAAGTCTGGTGTGGGCACCACACTACTTTCTTATACATATAAAACCAACTGAACACGAATATCTTGTTCCGTGCGTATGACTTAATTTTGACAATTATTTGAACTATAGAAACCTGTTTATTTAGTTTTTGTTCTATCACATATTAATTAATATTATCTAATCTTTAAAAATTTTTAACTAATAGTACAAATATCGCTTTTATAATATTTGAAATGACACTCACAATTATTTGACTAATACGTAGATGTTAAAAATAATTTAGATTTTCGCAAAATTAGATGTATATTATACATTCTCGTCTATTCTTCACACTCGGAATCATTCATTCACGCAACAAACAATCAATCATATCTAACCATTTATTCATCGGACGCCCACGCAATCGTTCACCCTAAATCTCTTCCGCATATATTAGTTTCATCAACTTTCATTCAAAACTTTATTCACAATTAATTCTATTTAAAAAACAATTTGAATTTATTGTTTTGTGTGCCCAGGAAACTTCCTCTAGCTGTTTTTCAAATTCTGCGTATTTTCATGAAACTTATAAATTCCAAGTTTCGCTACCATATCTTATTTTGTTCATGAGATATTGTGCACACGAAAACACATCCATTCATCCGCACACACAGACATCATTAGGAAATGGTCTTAACGGATTCACTAAACTTCAAAACATTTATTTCCGCAAAAATCTCGTTCGCGATTTTTTCACGATTCCAATACTTCCTTATACTTTGTATCATAATATATATCATCACGTCAATTACCCATTTATGGGTGTGGCACTTTGCTCAAAGTAGATCTCAGTACTATGATATATTTTTGCACGTAAAGTGTAAGAAAGTAATAATGAAATGGTTGGTACAATTTTGTACAGAAATTAAGTTTTACTTTAAAATTTCTCTGCTCTTTGTGAAGCATTTCACTTTCAGTGTATTATATTAAAGTAAAAATGGTTCTAAATAATTATACTATTATATGTCTCCGTCCTTTTTATACATGAGCTCACTTTTAATAAAATAAACAGAGTGAAATACAGTTTCACTGTCACCTTACTCCATTATGATAACAGTAATTAATTTTATAATGACTTTTCATTCCTAGTAATGTTAATTATTTTATAATTTTCCATGGTGTTGTTATATAAAATATTTCATTTATTATGAGCTACCCATTGTTGGCAACCGTTAAATAATTATTGTACAAGTAGGATAATTTTGGCAGATATATTGACGTACTATATTAAATTTGGAAGTAACATAAAACAAAATTTGCAATAAGAATTAATTAATTAATTCCGATGACGAAATTGAGGACAAAACACATAATTTTGAGTGTTATTTACGATAACTTCACTGTTCGAGGTTTGCAATACTGACTATCAATTTCAATTGACAAACTGACAGATGTATAAACTTAACCTATATTGTAATTTTTTATAGTTTTTTCGAATTTTAGATTTCAAATAGGTACCTAGGCACTAAAGTTTCTTTTTATCACTCACGTGATTTATTTTCTTCAGCCTTGCGGGCCTCGGCAACTAAATTCCATATTCGTGATAAAAAATTAAACTTCAGTGCCTTGATACATAAATAACTATTTTAAAACGGAAATGGTAAAGAAATGTATTTAGTGTTTTGCCCGCGTTTATCTAGAGTGAAGATGGTTGCAGATGGTAAGGCGAGAGACTGCAATGATTGTATAAGAATCAAAATTTTATTTTTGTTGTTGAAGGTGATTTCATTATCATTTTTGTTTAACCTTGAGTTGTTTTTCTTCAGGTTCATTGAATATCTCAGAATTGTTTTATTAGTAATAAGAATTGTTAGTTGTGTAATTAATTAGCTATAATTGACAATATTTCATTTTCTAATGTTACATTCCAGTAATTGTTTATACTACAAAGGAATTATTATTATTAATATAATTAAATAATTATCATCGCATGTAACAAAGAAATATGAAACTTATTATTATATTTATATTAGAAAATATTTTATAGGCATGTAAAAATTTAAGTGCCTAATAAATCTTAAAAACTATTCTTCCATTTTACTTAACTGAGTAATGAGGTTAAAATATACGGTGTTAATACTTTGAAGAACTATCAAACTTTTAATTTATAAAGTTTTAAAGTAACCGTAACTTAACAAATTAAAAATAAAGTATGTTAATATCTCAAACTTTATTAATAACATTCTAATTCTAAACTGATTATTCATCTTTATCGTTTGAAAAATGTTGAAAAACATTAATTTATAATTTTCTCTAAAACGCAACTTTCGAAAGGAATGTTTTCTGTAATTAACAAGGGGCATTTTTGCGTACTTTAATTGGATGAGCAAACATAATTACTCCTAATTACTAACAAGTAATTAATAGCAGTCCAATGGAGCAGTCTTTATTTATATAACCACAGTTTATTTTTCATCGCGTGGATCGAAGAGCGCCTTGAACAGAATCTGAGGCAACAGGTGCGCTAGGAAATATTTTTATATTAAATTTGCCACCCCAATTTCAAGGATATTCCCTGAGGAAAGTTAATTTAACTTGGCGTAGCACCTGAGACGAAATTCCACTCGATATCGCGTATCTTCCTCGAGATTAGGGTCTAAAAGCTATTAAACTGTAATTAATATACCTATTAATAATATATTAATTCATCTCGTGCGAAATCTAGATAATTAATGCACCTACATTGTTTCAATAACCTTAAGCACATGGGTTTAATTGACGTAGAATTAGTAAACTGTTTCAATTCAAGGCAAATTATTTTACGACGAGCTATTATCTTTGCGAATTAGGTGCTGGTAATTTTTACTCATTCTGAATATTAGGATCTGTCTTATAATAATAGTTATTTACTTTAGAAGTGGGCAAAGTAAGGAATTACCCACGAGAGAAATTTTAATAATGATAATTTTATCGAGTGGGTAATTCCACTTTGCCCACATGTGAAGTATAACGTTTTATCCAACACCTCCTAATAAATTAAAAATTTATTAAAGAAATATTATTTGACAGTGACATATGCTTTAAATTTTTAAATTAAAATGTCAATCGAATAAGAAAATACTCACTAGTGACTTTCCTTAAAATTATACCCACTAGTGGATAATCTGTTACTTTCCTTGTTTAAAATCGCCATAGTTATAGAGCATTTATTGAGAGGTGTCAGATAATAGTTATTTACTTTACAAGTGGGCAAAGTAAGGAATTACCCACGAGAGAAATTTTAACGCACGAAGCCGAAGGCTGAGTGTAATAATTTTATCGAGTGGGTAATTCCACTTTGCCCACGTGTGAAGTATAACGTTTTATCTAACCCCTCTTAATAAATGAAAAATTTATTAAAGAAATATTATTTGACAGTGACATGCTTTAAATTTTTAAATTAAAATGTCAATCGAAGTAGTTATCAAGGTGTTGTGTGTTATTATTATTGTTATAAATAAAAAAATACTCACTAGTGACTTTCCTAAAATTATACCCACTAGTGGATAATCTGATACTTTCCTTGTATAAAATCGCCATAGTTATAGAGCATTTATTGAGAGGTGTTGGATAAAATAATTTAAATGTTAACTTTCATACTCTAGTTAAACTATACTCTACTTTCAGTTCCAGTGTATGATATCATGTTGAAGTTTATCTAACTGAAATACTATAGGAGTATAAAGTATCATAATACAATTATGATTAATGCAACATGATTAAATTATCGGTCATGGACTCATAACCAAAGTAGAAAGGTTAAAAACAAATTTTAAACTGTAATAATTTTCATAAATTTCTTATGATCTACATGCTCATACAACTAACAAAATGAATAAATAAATATTTATTGTAGTTTTTGTGGTTTACTAGAATAACGGAAACGGAAAGAACAGTTAACAATTTTATAAAATATTCATCACATGAATAAAATATAATACGGTATGATTTTGTGTGTGCCAAAGTGCGAAATTAAACTGTAAATTATAAACCGAACTAAAATTAAAAACTGGACTCATGACTCGAAAACTGAAACAGGTATGAAAGCACCAATGTTTACAACGTAAAATAACTGCAAAATTTTATTTTAAGTAAAGCAGCAGGAGGTAAAACGGTGTTTTAGTATTTTATAAGAGTCTTAAGTGCCCAGACTTGAAATTTGAAACCTGCTGTACTGTCTAGACTTACCCTTGAAGTCGCCATATGTATTATAAACTACCTAAAATTTACTCTGGCTTCCTCAAGGAATTTTGTTAGTTAGCTTAACTTATTAGCGCTACAAGAAAAACAACTAAAGCTTTTCTACCACACGTATGTCATTTCAACATTAATATCTAATTAATTAAACACACATAAAATTCAAGAAACTCCAAACAACATATGCTTACTGGTTACACTATATCCTGTACGAAATCAATTTGAGTATAACCATAACTGCTCAAACCATCAGTCTACCGAATGAATAACAAATTACCTATTGCTCATGTTCATGGAACATTGAAAATTCGCAATGAGAAACGCATCAATCTTACAGGTTATTTAAAAACCATCAGGTTTCTTCATAACTATTAAGTTGAAGTCTAGGTATATCTGCTAGCACCAGCTTTTAATCCTTATCTCTCTCAAGTAAATGGTGTTCTGTTCTTCGAGTTACGTGTACGTTTACGAACTAAGGATTATCTGATGTTGGACAGTGTTTCTAAAACTGTATGCAGGCATATATTGCGTTGACACTTTCTTAGATTTGAATGACTTTTTGAGCTGTTGCTCTGCTAATATTTATTATTATATATCATCACGCCATTCCCTACTGTTTAGAAGAGCATATCTTAATATTTGAAATATTGTTATTATAATCTATTAGATTCTAATAAATTAATACGATATGAGTGCAAATTTTGAAGCGAAACTTCACATTTAATTTGTTGAAAAGACTTTTGCATTAAGTTCAGCCTAATTTTTATTAAAATACAATGTTTTGAAATATTGTACGTAATTATTCATCAGGAAAACTAATGAAAAATTACGTACAGTAATTCAAAACGTTGTATTTTAATAAAATATGAAGTGGTTTTGTAATCTTGAGTGAATGTCGAATGAAAGGTTAATGTAACTAATATAAGCGGGTGAGATTGAGGGTGAACGATTGCATGGGCATCCGAGGAATAAGTGGTTAGGTATGATTAATGGTTTGTTACATAAACGAAGGATACTGTGGATATTGAGAAGAATGTTGTTAAGAAAGTGGGAGTGAGTCAGTTAAGGTGATCTGGCTATCTTGAGCGAATGTCGAATGAAAGATTGGGGAAACTAACATATGCAGGTGAGATTAATGATTTGTTTCCGAGTGTGAAGAATAGACGAGCATGTATGAATCGCACTATGAATGTGGAGGTGGCGAAAGTGGTGTGCCAGGCTAGAAATGTTTGGAAGAGATTGATTGTGTTTCAGGGTTCGTGCTACCCCTCTGAGTGGGATATAGAGTGATGTTTAAAACTTACAAGATTTAATTCAAAAGTCTTATTCACAGCACCAAAGCAATAAAGACAAGTTTAATGTAAATAGAGAAAACAAATATGTCATCACACCTTTTACCCAATTTGGATGTGGCACTCTACTTCAGCAGATCTCAGCAAGTGATATATTTTGCGCGTTCCAGCTGTCAAGTCACACTACCCAAAAATCTTAATAGGGGAAACCTCTTCTAGTTAAAAATGGAGGGTCTTATGATCCACAGTCCGATGCGTTACCATGAAACTGTTTACCCCATTGGAAACTCTCAAACTAGAAGCTGTACTATGATTGATATTAGTTTTCTGTTTAGTAGAGTCATGTGTTTGTTAATAATAAACATTGAAGAAACAAAAGTACTCCTGAAGTTGTACTGTACTCCTCCAACAGCCTCAGAATCGTAGGAAACCCGCGGCCTAAGAGCCCATGTAGTGAGATACGCTTCAACAATTCTTTCAGTCGCTCAACCAAATACTCTTCAGCAGTCTTCATTCGAGGAATGTTTACTCTGAGTAACCGTGCAACGGGAAACAAGTATTGAGTTCTTCACCGCTCACCTGCACTTATGAGGCAGTCATTCATATCAACATCATCGAAATTACCTTCCTTGCGTACCTGACGCTACGACACCCACTTCACTTGTTAGAGTTCAGCAACAGCAGAGCCGGTATCCAGTGGACAGGCGAGCAAGCGAGCAGGCTGCAGACCATGGTCTTGCTTTAGTCTTCAGAAATCTTCAACGAACGTCGGTTGTCGGTTGTGTTGTGTCTACCAGTTGTATTTATGTTTGTGCTGTGGCTGGACTCAACGGTTCTCAAGACTTTAATGTTTGATTTTGCAGAGTTTCTGCGCAGTGGATAATGTGTTGGTTTAGTTTTGGGTGATGTGATTCTCGCGAAATGTTTTAGGGCCTTTGGGATATTTTAAAGGACTTGGTATTCATTTCATGTTAAAATGAGGCTTTTAAAGAACTACTGGTAAGCATTTAAATTATATTACAAATCCCTAGTTTATGGATGACTCCAACCTGATGTTTCCAACACATAACTTCCGACAGAAACAACTTTTAAACGGAAAAAATATAAAAAAGTCTCAAATAAATATTGCATCTAATGTTATTTTACATCAGGTCGAAATTTGAACATCCAAAGTCTAAAAATGAAATTTAAAAATGATGATCACCACTTAACTTTCCGAAAATGTAATTCCTAATCGGTACAAAATATAGAAAACAAATTCAAATAAAAATTATATTCAATATATTTCTACATCCTTTTGAATAAGACAAAATTTAATGTAATTCATTTATGTATTGAGATATGCCCAAAAACTTGATAGATCTTCGAGTAAACTACCACTTTTGGTTGATGGAAAACTACCAAAATATAATTGAGCCAAAAATGTCATATAAACACAGGTCCTATTTCTTCTTCTCACCAAAATACAAGAGGTTGAAGTTCTGTACATAACAAAATTTTCTATTTTTTTAATCAAGATACTTTCGGAAAACAAGAGTTTCATAAAAAAGTCATACCTTATTTGTCTTAATTGTATTTATTAATATTAAAGAATGCGACTCGAAAAACATAACATAAGATGATACAATTAAAAAGACAAATAAATTCAAAACCCAAAACAACATAACAAAGCATGGAATAGGTTAACACAATCTGAAATAACAAAACAAATTAAAAAAAATTATAATGAATAAGGTATGACTTTTATATGAAACTTTTGTTTTCCGAAAGCATCTTGATTAAAAAATTAGAAAATTCCGTGTTATTTATAAAACTTTAACCTTTTGTATATTAGTAACTAGAAGGAATAGAACCTGAGTTTAAGTGACATTTTTGTGACCCCAGGAATAAGCTGTTAAAGTTACACTAACCCTGTATATGTGCGAAAGATAAAAATATACATCTCGATGGAACTACTGAAATTATAATTAATTTACTATGTTTCACAAATTATCAAGAATACGATATTTAAGTTGCATTAGGTATGAGCGCATTTTATAGTACTATGAGAATGTATCATGAGTAATTGTTAAGTTATCTGCATTTGGTTTATTTTTATTTACAACAAGTTATCATTTTAATAACATGTTTAGCCGATTAAATATTGGAAAACAACAAACGTCAATTGTAATACATACAATACGAGCAGTAAAAGATTGTAAGTCTGCTTGGAGTAATAGGATTGCCTTAACCTAAAACCTACATAATAACAACATTTAACCGTATTTTTGCTATCAAAACATTCACTCAAGCAACTGATCTACAAATAATTAAATACCAGTAACATAAGTATAAATATCTATGTCAGTTACTCGCCAACTTCTTTCGTTTTCACAAAAAGACGATGAAATAAAAATCGCGTGATACTTCGTCTCAGAGAGGTAATGACCGACATTCTTGTTCCACGGGTATTATCCAGGAATTTTAAAATGGCTTCTACCTTACACCACCTTTCGTGTTGAGATAAAGGGAGATAGAAGAAAAGGGTCCAAAGCCAGATAACGGGGATGTTGAACTGAAACCCTGCACCTGATGGTTCAGACGCTTGAATAGTTTTCAAATTGGGCGGTGCGGATTTTTCTCGCTAAAGTTAAAAGTCAGACGCCAATGGAATCAAAAAGCAAATATGGGCAGGTTTTGAAGTTAATATTTACTTCCTTTACTGATATCACTTTTAAATACTCAAGAATTTCCGTAAAACTTAAAATGCGTAATAATTATTACGTTTTCCGGCTCACTTTTGAAGAAATTAGTCTGGTAATTTCAGAGATCTTTAAATAGTTTCACATTATAGATTTTTGTTAATACGTATAAAATATCATTTAAAATTTCAATATTTTTTTATTGTGTTTCTATATAATATAAATCCTAAGAAACTCATTGCTGTGACAAACATCATCATATCTCTTATATTTGTTGAGATATGACGATTATTGATGTTTTCCAAAGTGAATCTTTGAGACGCTGCAACTCAAAAACTGTACAAGATATTGAAAAACTGGCTCAGTTTTGAACTTTTGATGACCTTTAGAAAAAATTAGGAAATTTTAAAAATTTTGTAATTTTTATAAAAATTTTCTAAGGGTGATATCTTGAAAACTAAAAAAGATACGGACTCCCAGATTGAACCATTCGATTCAGCTCATCAATTTACATAGGTATGCAAAATTTCACTAAAATCGGACAACGGGTTGAAAAGTTACAGCAAAAAGTCTGAAAACGGCCATTTTCGGCCCAAACATCAAGGGGTACCCCTTGACTTGTGGGGCAAAAAACGCCATTTTCAGGCTTTTTGCTCTACCTTCTCAACCTGTAGACCGATTTTAATGAAACTCACAATACTTATGTAATTCGATGAGCTGAATCGAATGGTCCAATCGTCAAGTTCATATCTATAATATTTTTGGAGATATTGGAAATCAAAAAGTTTGGAAAAATTTCAAAAAAAATTAAAATTTGTTAATTTGTTATAAAATGTGTGAAAGATACAAAACTGAAAGCATTTGTTGATATCTTGCATAATTTTTGAGTTATAGCCGCTCAAAAATCCAGTTTTGAAAATATGAAAAATTGATGTAACTCGAAAACTATTCCAGATATAAGGATGCGGACAATTTTATTGTAATTCTTGAGGCTCAACTGATATAGAAAAATAATAAACTCGATTTCGAAAATTTGTAGAATTCAAGGGAATATTTCATAATTTCGTATAACCGTTTTAGAAGCACTGTTTTGTTTCGTGCCATGTCGGGGTGCATACCGCACCCTCCTTATATGACTAGCCATTGTTTGAGACTTACCTGTGCCTTGCTTTCCGCCTACATGGAGCCCAAAACAGCCCAGACAGCTCGGGATTGAATACGGAGACGGACCCTGAGTTGACTATTCAACGAAGTATTTTTCCGTGGAACCTGTGACCTGGGTACCTGTTCGCTTATTGAGGGTCTTCCTGTTGCACCTGGTGGTGTGGGAATTCACCTGAAAGATGAATGAAATCGTGTGAAAATTGCAATACTGCACGGCGAACTAAGGAACTTTACCAAAACATATAGTTCCTAAAGTCAAGTATAAAATAACTCAGACTTCACTCATATATTAGCGACTGTACGATTTGTGTAAACCCATATCGACTTTACTTTGTCATTAGTGATATTAAATTCCATGGTTATTTGAAATGTCAGTCGTTGTTTTCTCAATTCATATTGCATCCAAAACTGTGATTGCATTTGTACTATCATATTTTAAAAAAATCACGCTAGTATTTAATAGGTTTAATTTAACTGTCCATGGTTTTTCTGTAAATCATATAAATACTATGAATTGTAATTTATTACGCAGTTAAATAAATTATTTACTTGATAACTTGTCTCCAAATTTTAACATAACCACACAAATTACTGGCTGTCAACAAAGGGATAAAAGAAGGACAAGTCAATAATCTAAAGTATAATAGATTTGTTATTAATGTGTACCTAAATGTGCTAATAATTTTACTTTACAAATGTTGCATTTTCAAAGTCAAGTCAAAGTAAATTTTTGCTGTACCTAAATCATATATGACTTGTAAAATCTATGTTGTTAAAATTTGAAGGAACTTGTTTAAAGCTTACGATTTGAAATGCAAAACTTAGTAATTTGAATACAATAGAAAACTTATTCAGCTGAATTAGTATTCTATTTGCATGCCAAAATTAAAAATATTTGTGCAGACAGATCATCATTTCCTGTGATTCAAACTTTAGTGAATTTAAAGCGCTAAAAAATTGTAAAGGAAGCAAAACAGAAATCAGCATTAACTGAAACGGAAGTGGTAAAATGTTAATAACGGAAACAGCATTAATTTTATTATATCCACGCTTGCCTTTTTACGGTTTTCACGTGAAGTGAACTTCATGAATCACGAACATTCATTGAACCGATCTCGTTGCAGTTGAAGTTACTGCAATTTGAGTTTAACTAAGCATCGTTACTTATTCTTCCTACTTCTGAACTAATTATCACGGAGTGATTAATAATAACCGTTTATCAATAATGAAAGTTTCTCAACTATTAGAAACTGTGCTTCTAATTTTTTGCTTTATGATTCTACCAGGAACTGCAATCGAAAATTATACATTTGCACAAGAAACGTGTTCATTAAGATTCTTTCTGCTATTCTGCTGCCTAATCACTTGAAAATATTTTTAAAATAATGAGAAACTGAGAGGAATATAAATACATTTTTTTTATGAAATATCATGGCTGTTTATTTTCAAGGATTGTGTAAAATTGTGTTGATATAACTTATCGTTCAATATCAATACATTAAGTTTGAACTCCTCTTGAGACGTATCTTTTTAATTTTATTACATATGTTAACCTTTCATAATAGTATATTATACAACAAGCATGAAATGGTACTTATTTCCTACGGATATGAAAGTATGCAAAAATCATATGAGTATGAAATGGACATTCCATACGAGTCATACACTATACTTTTTCTACGACCACGATATTATTTCCTAATTAATTTAATTTTAATAATAAATTTGTTCCGCCTTCACCATTCCAATATTTGGCAATTCTAAATAAGTATCCTAGCAATCAGCAATGGAACCTGTACTGAAATGAAATGACCTGTATTTGAAATACTCACAAAACATATTTATTTCGCACGATGCATGCAATATACTTCATATCCCTAGCAACAACAAACATATAATGAGCAGATTTATAAGTGGTCGTAGAAAATTGTATATTGTACAACAAGCATGAAATGGTAACCATTTCTTACGAGTAAAAAAGTTAAATATGTATTCTAGCAATGGCACCTGTACTAAAATGAAATGACATGTATTGAAATACTCACAAAACAAATTTATTTCGCACGATGCCTCATATCCCCAGCAACACAAACATACAATGAACAGATTTCTAAGTGGTCGTAGAAAAAAAAGTTTTTTTTTAAATAAATAAATATAATTTGTCAAACTTTGACATTTTACATTCATATTGGTTACCTAATGACTACTGTAATATTTGTTGGATTGGGTGTTGCCAAATTTATATTTCTTTTAAGTAAGTCATGTGGCTTGATTGAGGACCGTACATTTTTTTTGCATTAGAATTATTAATTTCCGAACACGCTGTTTAAAAATAAAATATAAAGGAGAACCTCTGTCATTTGTCTGACGCGGAAAACCAATAGGCCTGTCAAAACGTCGCGTTTAAAAAATAAATATAGAACTGCTACTCAATGTTAAACATATTTCTTATAATCTAAAGAATATCCCATAATAATGATTGTATTCTTAATGGTTGCTCCAAGAAAAACAGAAATAAATAATTACATCTTTTAACCTTGTATCATCACATGATTAACACTCATTTAATTTTCTAAATAAAATTAACTTCGTATTCTTCTTTTAAGCAAAGTTAACTAGAATTCTCTCCAGCTGTTTGCAGAGACTGATAAGAAAATAATGTTTTACATACATGCAGCCATCATCAAAGAATACCCGTTTCGTTCTTATATGGCATCGCGCTCAAGACTCGTTTATGTATACTTTAAAGTTGGAAGTTTAAGTTTAAACCACGACGATGAGAATTTCTGCATTTGGAACACAGTGTTTTGATTCCATAATTACTTTACGAAAATGATTGTAATGGGCCATCTATTTTGTGGATGGAGGCAATAGTTGGCAATGTGAATGTCAGGTTCAAGTAATTTTTACTTTTACACGGACAAATAGAGCATTATTAAAAGCATTCTTTCTGTCATTATCATAAATCGCGTGTACTTTCTAACGTGACTTGCCTTGAATAAGAAATTTCTTTTGTAAATTTTAATGAACCAGATACCTGATTGTGGAACATGTGCCTCATTGCATGACAACAAATTTAAGTATATAAATTTAACTCTCTCAATTTGGAAAAACCTTTCGCTTAATTGTTCAGGAGAAATGAGGAGTCATTTGGGTATTTCTTGGAATTTGAAATATTTCTCATTTTACCTGTGGAATTTTTTGAAATCATCGAGTTATGTTAAACTCAGTTATTTATAGTCATTATCTGGTATGATTAGAACTGAAAAATGTTATTCATATCTTTTAGTCACAACTATAATCTCAGTAAGTTGAAAAACCGTTCAGAACTCGTAAGACTTTTGGATTATAGTTCTGCCCAGATGAAATCATACAAAGGAAAATCGTATAATTCATTACATTTATATCTTAAATTCTATCAGTTTTACCTCCCGCATATACACATATGAAAGGGAAGTATTATGTTTATGTTACGAATTGATTAGATTTTGGGAACAATTCATCAACAGTAAGTGGTAGATTACTTGAAGGCCTGTTAAGGTGTTTGGGCATATCTTAGTAAATAAATGAGATTGAATAAATTTCATTGGAATCAAAAAGATGTAGATTAATATTACCTACAATCATTATTTGAAACATTTTTTTATATATTGTTGTACCAGCCAATAATCTTTGGGCCAAATGAAATCTTTATGTTAGTGATTTTTGTTAATTTTTATTATTTCAGTTGATATTTATCCTTAAAATATTCTTTACAATAACAGAATTTTAGATACAAATTAATTTTCCTTTTGTAAGATCAGAACAATTTTTTTGTCATTCTAAAAGTCTCAATTGGGCCACAGATGATATGATTCTGGTCTCGAATTCTGATTGTATCAACTTTCACACCAAATTCTCCTGTTGCTGATGAACTGAAAGGATGAATAGTTTTAAAATTGGAATGTATATATTTTGTTTGTTAGAAGTAGAAGAAATGTCATCAAGCGGTTTTTGTCCGCATGAGTGTGGGTCTTTAGTGAAGCAATTTAACTTTTAGCAAACAGTGCACGATTCAACAAACTGAAAACTAAGTCGAATTTTGTGATACCAGTTTACTTTGTCGTGTAGTTGGCAGCCCTCAGGCAACGGAACCACAGTGCAGATTTACAGATGGTAGCACTGATTCCGTATCTTGTATTTGAGCAAAGTTTATTTTCTTCAAAGTTGATGACAATAAACAGACAAATAGTTGAACTGTAATAATGTTTTTCTGTCAAGAATGAAAATATAAACAGCGGAATAATGACAGGGCTGTGGCCTAGCAACGCTTGTTTACATTTCAGTGGTTTTCTTTACATTGTTTTAGTGTATTATTATGTCGTAGCAGCTCATTATTTCTAAACGTAATTAAAGTCCATGTGAATTTCTATATTTCTGAACGGATGTTCTATTTTGAAGGACGCATCATGTGCTTTGAAATTTATTAAATGTTTTATTCAATTTGCATCTTGTTTCTAGTTAGGAAGTTTCCAATTATATACATGCGAACATGATGTCGATACGATGATAAATTGAATTTACTTTTTGATTTTTAATTTAATGTTTTGAGCTAAATTTAACATGAATCACTAAATCATCTGCGCAGTTTTTATTTTATTTTCATTAAACCGATGTAATTTGCTTTGAATTTAAGATGTATGAGGGCATAATTTACCAGGATTGCAAGGATTTTATTTATTCATTTTCACATTAATCGATGCAATATTTCTTCTCAAATTACTGATATTTATTTGATTAATAGCCGAAGGAGAGATTTTTATTGAATGTCAATGAATGAAAATGAATGTGGAGATATAAATTTATAGACGCCATTAAGAAAATTTGTCTGGCAGATCTTTCAACTAACAGGAGTAGTTCTTTAACACATAAAGATGATCCTTGCGCACATTAATCTAAAATAGTTCACTTTGTACATTCATTCCATGATAATTAAATGGGTGTACGACAATTACTAAAATATAACCATACCAACAAACAATTTTAATATAATTTAATTCATCTGCCATAAACTATTTAATTCTGGAATGTCACACTAGGATCTAAGATTTTCATCTAATTTTCCACATGCGCAGCATTCGCATAACGTCAACGCTATCTCGTTGTAAATTCAGTTTCTATAATCCTATACAAATATTCAATACCTATGTAAAAGCCTTATATATTTGTTCTCATAGTCCAAAGTTTAGGCAAATTGCTGTGTTTCGATTAAAATATATAGTTCAGAAAGGGAATTAACTGTTTAAACATAAACAAATATCCCACAGATAATATCCATAGAAATATTACATTCGGTTATGGGAAAGTAATTTATCTTTTCCTGGGATTTGCCAGATCCCAGTGTGACGTTTGTGTAACTGTGAAAGAAATGTGACTGTCCAGGGTTAAATATAAAGTTGGGATTTTTTGTTGTTGTTGTATAACGTAAGTTTGGTCTATCTAATATTATCTATTTGATCACTGTGTAACTCCATCTTTACTTTATAAATTGCTTAGTATCCACAAGTCTTTGATAGACTTCTCTTTAGAGAGAATTCAAAATTTCCTACAGTCCGTGTCGCAATTACTCGATTGCCCCTGCAGAATGATTCCACATTTTTTTTCATTTGATTCTACAAATAAATCGGATCTTCTGAAAGGCCAATCCAGCAACGGAATATTATTATTTGTATTATAAAGTAATTTAAAAAAATTTAAGACTTGAAGATGTAGATTCAGTTTCGTCGAAAGTTCTAATAGAAACCAACGGTAGCACATTCAGAAATATAAAATTCTTAATTGTTATTAAGAAAATTCACCTCTTGATGAAATCTAGTCAAGGATGTATTTTTAAAATAAACCTTTTTTGTTAAATTGTAACTTCAACAAAACTTTTATAATGTTTTCTATTTCCGTTTAGTATGTGTCAATGAATGTTCCTCATTCTAAATCCATGTTTGTTGTTAGGCCTCGCCGCCGCAGCGGCAGCAGCATCGTGGTCCTCGACGACAACGACCCCATCAAGCGGCCCCCAGAGGAGATCCTGGACGACCCACTCGCCTACAACATGGTGATGATGCTGGCGGGGGGCGAGGGAGGTCCACACCGCGAGATGGCGGTGGACGTCCCCGACACCTTCGTGGCGAGGAACAAGACGCCACCTCGGTACCCCCCGCCCAAGCCTGCAGTCACCAGCGCCCCCACGCCCCAGGTACGGTATGGGGTTCCTCGAGGGGTGAGAGAACGCGCGGTGGACGTACCCGATGAGATTGCCATGCAGGTGCTCAATGATGCCGGGAAGGTATTTCACGATTTTGATACTTGCTTCAGGTTGGAAGACTTCTTTTAGAATTGGGGACGTTTCATTGGTTTAATTAATTAATTTATAAACGAACGATTGATGTTTGGTTCTGTATGTTGAGTGTGGATGAAGAAGCATGTGTAGCAGATAACTGCTGTGGAAATTTATTTATTTATTTATGAACAATAGGTTAAGAGACCCAATTTCAATCAAAAAAAGAAACAAATAAAAATGAGAGTATAGTACAAATTTCAAAAAATACAATGTACTCGTATTGTTTGTAACAAAGTACTCGTATTGATTACTGCAATGTACTCGTATTGATTACAACAATGTATTCCTATTGATTACAACAAACTACTCGTATTGATTACAACAATGAATTTGTGTTGATTACAATAATACACTGATAAAAAATAATAAAAAAATTGTATGACGAGTATAAAGATAAAATAAATGGATGAATGTAGACGAGACGAAATTAGTTTATTGTTTGGAGGAGATTGTTAGTTGTTTGATTGTGGTTTTAGAGTTCTTCCTACCCCACCAAGTGGGATATAGCGTGATGCTATGTATGTATGTATTAGACTACTGAATTCAGTGCACTTCACGTAATAAATGTTAAAATTTTAATTGTCATATCGTTGGAAATAAAGTAATTGTGAAAACATGTAGAAAAGTAGATTTTTTATGTGGAGATTATCCTAAAATGGCATAACTATTAAATAACATAGCTAAGTTGTTTGATCCTAAAGTATAGTCTACTGTTCTTGTAGCTCTATATTTGGTAAGACATGACGGTAAAGGAATTTAATATTCAAGTACTAAAATATACTTTATTATGCTGATAAGATTAATAACAATTTAAAGTTATTACGCAAACTATTTTATAATAACAAATACTGTAAGTAGCGTAGGTCGTTCAGAGGATTTGATTACCTTTTATGACTCTTATATTGAAACGTTCCCAACTATAACAACTTTCCGGCATGATTAACACTTCTAATAATTTCAGATGATTGTATTAGAATAGTAAATAGATAGTTTATTAACATTTAACTGCATGCAATTGTATAATCTAGTTATTATTGACAAGATAGTTAATTCAGTTAAGTGTTTATGTGATCCAGTATCAAAACACACTTCAAATAAGTAAACACAAACCAATTGGACGTTTTTGACAGAATTTAAGTGTATCGGAAATACTCGCAGCTAATGAAAGTAATTAGCAAATGGTGTAATTGACTGATCGAAGCTGAAGGCCCACAAACATTTCAATGGCCATATTGCGGTGCTCATCTCAAGTATTATCATCATTCTTATCACGAACACGTCTTCTTTGCACATCCTCTTCGGCTCTTATCCGCGCCTCTCACAGATCAAGAGCGGCTGCCTTTATTCGCCTCCCAATTATACTAATCCGTTTACTCTCACCATTCTCTTCCGCCTTCCGTTCCGCCATCCGCCTTCATACGCATTCTTTTCCTCGGCGGTGCGATCGCAGCGCCGCAGTGCCGGTTCCGACAGCGGCCAAGTCTTTAATTACTGCGAGAAGTGCCTACTCTGATTCTGTTTGGGGATAGAGTGCTAGGGTTGCTCGACAACAATGCCTTCATTTCATTAAAGATTTGACGAGGTTTCCTAAATTGGAGGATGTTTTTTCGGCTTTTACGCAAATGGCCCGTTATTAATCTTCTTGTAATTTTTTGCCCTGCCATTGTTGTTGCGAAATAAGTTACCAACTTTATAAAAACATAGCTAACTATACCAGGTTTTGCTCAACCTTGCGATATATTACTTCACCTCCGATTTGGATGACACTAAAGATAAAAATACTAACAAGTAGCGGTCGGACTGATGACTTTGAAGACACAGTTAATGGGTCACTTTATTTGGTCAACGTGGAAGGAGGAAGCAGCAGTTTCATTAAAAATGAGTTCTGTGATTCGAGTTTGTCCAGCGGAAGTTGCGTAGGCTTAGGGTTTGTTTATGAAACAAACAAAATTTGTACGTCATTGTTTTAGTACTGTTGTAAAACATTCCTATTTTCAACAATGATGTATAATATTGTTTATGTGGAATTTAATTGTAGGTAAGCTCGCTTCGCTCGCACTTTTCACAAACAAACCCCAAGCCTATACAACTAACGTTCGAAAAGGTTGAATTACAGCACTCATTTTTAATGGAACTTATCTGAAGGTAACCTCGCTTCCATGTTCCATGTTGAACGAAAAAAGTGAACCATTAAACTGTGTTATCAAGATCATCCGTGTTTGACCAGTCACTTAATACTATTTGTCTCTTTAATTGTGAGTAAAATATGTTACAAATCAAAAGGAATCATGCTTTTTGATACTGAATTACCAAAAGACCATTGCGCTGTAATTAACCTAATGTTGAAACAGCAACTGATAGTATACTAAATCTTCTTCTTCTTTAGGCTAGTACAACCCTCAACGGCACCGCAATAAGCCCCTCAACCCCTGTAGCACCGCCACTGTCCACCAGCCCTAGCGCAAAGCCAGTTCCTCCGCCTCGGGACCACCTCCGGATCGAAAAGGACGGGCGGCTCGTGAACCGGGCGCCTGCCCCTCAAGTTCCCGCCCGGATCGTGAATAACAACAACGTACTGCCCACCTCCACGCCAACGGTGGCGGCGGCGGTAGCCGCCAACAAGGAACCCACCAAGGAGCAATTGGACAGCATCAGGAAGTTCCAGGTAGGCAGAAATTATTTTTATTTTAATGGGTAACTCCAACCACTGAATACGTTACGAATGACTACTATAGCATTCTGATAGAGAATACCATTGATGTTACTAATATTTTTAGAAATGAAAGACTAAAAGCTCGAATGTTTGAACAGTATTCTATGCAGAATTTTTATGAACCAATTTGTGGACATTTATACTCCATTTGAGAGTTAGAAAGAGTAATAAATCAAAATTTGCAAGAATTGTAGTGGATTTATGTCAGCAATGCAGCAAATACTTCCACCAAAAAATATTCTATTCTAAAATTATTTTATAGATATAGAAGTTACAAAGAAATATATTGTCTACCACTTTGATTTGAAGTACTTTTTTATAAAATAATTTTAGAACGTGGTACAGCGCTAAAATCGTGGCTAAAACACTTATGTTAAAACTCCCAAAAACCCAGCTCGTGATACAGTTCAGAAAAATATAACATGTTATAATATCGTGGACAAAAAAATAATTTTTTTAGGCAATAGTCCATAAAATTCTGTGCAAAATGCTATGAAATACAGTCTAAGATGCTTGTATGAAGTCCGCAGGTATTCGCGTACTTATTTACGAATGAAGATAAGCTTGTGTAAAATACTGAAAAGGCCGTAGAATTCAAACTTATTTAAACATCGGAAAACGTCACATATCAAATTTCATTCCAACATGCTATCATTCTAATAATACAGCACATTTGAGTCCCCGCCCATCTTTTCATAAACGTTCAACAGAGTTGGTATCTGCGGAGTTGCTGGCGAAAGTAGGTAACAAAGAGACACGCCAAACAAAACATTGTCAATTCTCTTGTCATCACTGACTGAAACGGCGAATCCTGTGATAGCGATGATTCAATCAAATTCTGTTTAGTGAGGATGTGGAAAAATCACGGACTTCCGAACTCGAAGTTTTGATGATTATTTCTGTAACTGCCTGCGGGATTGCGTCGACGCAGAATTTTTATGAGTTTCGCGAAATCCGTTAAAGTGATTCCCGTTAGTAATAAAGTTGTGAAACTATATTTCTTTTCTAAATCTCTAAATGTTCGGGGAAGTGTTAAGCTGTGCCTTCAGGTAGATTTGTTTTTGCTTTTTATTGCTAAAGTTTTTGATTTATTTCTTTCGGTTTGGCCGTTTGGGCTTTGGTTTCTTCATCAATTTTCAAAATATAGGATACAAGATCGTTTACCTCAAGAAATCCTCAGCTTTTATGCAAGTGTCTTTTCTTTTGTTCCATGATTTATGGACACAAATTACAATTAATCAAATTAAATCATTAATTAATAAAATATGCAATTCTAAACTACTTTCAGTACAAATTAAAAAAATAAAATGCAATGAATTGACGAATATAGATGTACAATTTAATTCCGTACAATTTTCGTTTGAATCTGTCAAGCAATGGTAGTAAAACAATTCATGAGTCATGAAACCAGGGTTCATTTTATGCGTCTTCTCGTACAAATTACTCAAAAATAATAGCGCAATTTTTTTCTTGAAGTGGAACATGAATTGTGGAGAAGATAAATTATTCTACTGCCGTCCATTGAAATGAAAATAATTCCATTATTTTCTGTAATTTATCCATCAGGTTAATATACATAATCACGCTTTCTCATATTACAATGACAAATGTTTTCATTCTACGAGGATGTAACAGAATAACATTATATATTTCTTTTCATGTTTACTTATAAATTAATCGTTCTTCATCGGAATTGTTTAATTTACTGAGTGCTTTTTTTGCTTCCAATCATTGGAACAGCAGCCAAATATATAGTCTATTATAAATTGGCTTGTTTTTTGCATGCCATAGCCTCTCTAGTTCTTGTATTAGATTAGAGTTGAAGCTGTTATTAAATTACAAACTATGTCGTTCATTATTGATTTATGAGGTAAAAATATCTGCGTTATTCAGAATTCAGTCGTATGTAGTGCACTGGCGCGTACCTAGATTACTATTCAGCCATTTTACCATTCAAATGGAACGGCTGAATATACATGAGCATATTTTAACAACAGTAACAAAAAAAAGAAACTAAATACATTTTTCTACAACGCCATTTCACATATACACTTCGTTTCGACTGTTGCCTGTTTTAACTAATTTACTTCACAGTTAGTGGTCCTTGTCATTATTATATATATTATATACATTATAGATACAGTATATAATATACAGGATGGTGAATCGAAAGGTGCACATAGCGTTTTCACTGCTATTTTTGAAATGTACAATTATTGGCTTTCCTAATTATTTTACATCAAAAAAGTTAAATAGTTTATTGTAGAGGAAGAGTTTCTGCATTTTTTGACTGTAATATTTATAATTTTACTCTACCTGGAATCGAAAAAATTACGGAAATGTTTATTGTTAATTATCTTAAAATGATCAGCACCATTAAATAACAAAACAAAAGTACTAATTATTGAAAATTATTGGTTACATCTGTCATCTGCTGTCCTCAATGTTTGATTTCAAGTATATTTATTAAAAACGCATAATTAATTAATTTCAAATTATCAAGAGATGGCGTTGATCACAATTCCCAAAAGGTACATGTCAAATTCATTTTGTGTCATATCCTATGATGGCGAATGCTTGGTATTGGTAGTTTGCTTTTATTGCAAATTTTCCTTTTTTTTATATAGTTTTTTTTTGGAGAAAATTCAATCTTAACCTATGATCTACAAATACAATGAACCTTTCATTTTTACATATTATTTAAATAATACGGCTTAAACAAATGTTATACTTATATTGGAATACTCTTAAAATAACTACTATTGTTAAAATTTAAGAAAAATAATAATTAATTTCAAAATACAATGAAATTTATGTACCTTATGGTTAGTTTAGCTTTCTACCACTAGTTAGCATATTTTAATTTTGCAAGCCCAATACTTTTACGGTCAAAATAATGCTCGACAAAAAAGTATAAAATAAAATAAACCCTTAATTAATATCACATTTATTTTGTTATTTCATATCACTGAAAATTTTAAGAAAATTACCAATAAACATTTCCGTCTTTTTTCGGTTCCAGGTACAGTAAAATCATAAATATATTAGTGTCAAAAAATGCATAATTTTTCCTCTATAATAAAATATTTAACTTTAACGTTGTACGAGTAAAATAATTAGAGAAGCCAATTATTGAACATTTCAAAAATACTTATCATTAACACGCTATGGTGCGTCCTTCCATTCGCCACCCTAGTCTATTTCCCTATTACATTTTAACTCTGTGGAAATTTTTTCAATTTTAGTCTGTTTTTAGGTTTACTTTTTGTTTTAGTTATTATTTCTCCTTTTGATTTGATGATCTAGACATTTTCCTATGTTTCGCTAGATCTGCCTCTATTTCTTTTTACGTGTATACTTGCTTCTCAAATTTTCTTCACTGGTCTGTTATCCTTTATTCTGTGTTGATTCTGTTCAACGTATTTGTCATTCTACGAAATAATATTACAAGTAGGAAAATGTAGCATTGTGGATGAGATAGAACAATGTTTGGTTTGATAACACATGCAGTAATAGAAGCATGTCACTGGTATTTTATTTTCCATCACGCAGTCTGTCGTCATATCATCCGCTTCAAAAATAAACTATGAAAACACGACAAAATTGTTCAGTAGCAATAACATCATAAATACACAAGAGAGCATCCGTACTCTGGCGGAATTCAACATTGCGGTCAGGCAAAATAACAGAAGTGAAATGGACACAGTAGCCGTAGCTTCAACAGCGCCTCTACGGGAATGTTGTAAATTAAAGATTCCTGGCATAGCTCGACTAGCCAGCCACCGCTAAATGTAGTAGATCTACGAACACGAAATAGAAAGCTGGAACACCGACGACAGTGTTGGTTAAGTTGATTTTCATTGCTATCGGTGTTGGAACTTCGAGTTGGAGAATGAGAATGCTAGAGCATATGGGGATATGAGATGGGTGTGACCTGACGACCCAAGATTTGACGGCTCTTTTGAGAACCGCCATGCTTCGTGCCTTTGGCGGTGGAATATTTTAGACAGTGAATGTACTTTAAAACGTGGGAATTTTGCGGTATTTCAATTCTACACTCTTTCTAAAATTGTAATTATGCATGTAGATTGATCGATAAAAAGATTACTGTTATGCAGAATACCCAAATGAGTTTTTAATATCGTATGATTCTAGATAAACTTTGATTTTAGACCACCATCTAAAACGTTTAAATTTTTAGATCAGGAACTGTAAGACATCTACAAACTGATGCGCATGTATGCATAGTTACAGTTACATATGAACCAATAGCTTATTGTAGATACTGCTTAGAATACTCGGATTTAATTGGTTAATGTTACATCTTTTTCAGTTAATTTCTATTTCAAACTATCAAAATTAGTTGATTTGTCAATCACGGTATCCATGATTGATTTCCATCTTTAAAAATCCAGAGATTTTGTAGAGGATTGATAATCCAATCCAATACTATACTTTATAGAAACAAGACAATTCGCATGTGTATTATATCATATATAAGATTGAATCGTGGAAGATCATAAGACATCATCATCTACAAGATTCTGAAGAAGAGGAACGTTACAATATAGGATGCATGAAGGATGGCGATGAATAAGAAACAATATGTGAATTTTGTACACGTCTAAGAGATTTTTACACCCTACACTTTATGGTAGAAGGGTTCTTACTATTATTATATATATATTGGCTTCCCTAATTATTTTACGTCCCAAACTATTTTACAACAAAACAGTTAGCTAGTTTATTGTAGAGGAAGAATTTCTGCATTTTTTGATACTAATATTTATATTTTACTCTACCTGAAACTTTGGATCTTATAATATAAATTTAGTCTATAAGATCCAAGGAACAGATTAATTTGCAACAGATTTGTTGATGACTTCAATTTTAAATGTTTTAGAAAGCTAATTTGCACAGTATTTTCTTTGGAACAGTACCGAATACCAAATACTTTTAAATCTTCCTAATATGGTACAGGTAACCTTATGAGTCAAGCCATAGAAGTAACTGTAGTAAATTGTAATCCTAGTCATCTGAAAAAATTCCTTTGCTACTCATTTCCAAAGAACCGTATAATGTTCATACTTCTGATTCAGTCCAAGTTTAGAGTTCTGGTTTGTAGCTTACATTGTATATATTTGTCTGCGTACAAGATATAAATGCCGTCTGCAAGGGCCGACGTTACCTTGAGATTCGAGGCCGAAGCTCAACCAACATATTAAATACTACACATCCCTGAAGTCACTCTTCGTTCTTGTTCACGGTCTGGATCGTGTCATGGTTAGGACCCTCTCAAGAGAATGTGAAACTAGCCACTTGAAAATTGTGGAAAGATTTATGTGAAACCTAAAATGTCAACGTTAAAAGGTTTATTTAAATAATTATTTTGAAACATTAATACTAAGATGAATCTGACGCTTCTTGATTGGATGAATGTTTCGGAAAATAATCAAAATTCTGGATTGCAGTCAATCATTATTTATTAATTGATCTCTACCGGTTTCGGCAACACATTTGCCTTCTTCAGGAAGTGATTTTGTTTAACAAATTTGTTCTTATTCATATATGATGAGGTAAAATACAAAATTAACATATTTGGATGTCAACAGTTAAAAAAATAAATAAATAAATATGATAAAATACTCTAAAGTCGTTAAAAATATAAAGTGAAAAGTTAGCACCCTTTGAAAAAATAATTAAATTAAGAATTAAAATTGGAGGTGATGTTTTATGGTTTCTGGAAAATGTGATGTTATGTTTAACATTCTTTCAAGTTTTTGATAAAAGAATTGACATAGACAGTTCAAAGCAGATGAGTAACATTTTGTACGTATTATTAAAAATTTATTTGGATGCCAACAACGGTTTTCAGGAAAACCTGGATAAATATGAAATTCCAATTCTGGATATTGTTTTGATATTTACAATATTTTACCTGATAGAATCTTACAGCCTCTATAAATGAAATATACTTTTAGATAATTGATACCACAGTATTTCTCAAAGTATCAAAATATATAGAAAATCATCCTTTTGCAGAGAAGATAATTTTTCTTATTAGATGTATTTACCCTGTTTATATCCAGCTTATATTCGAACAATAATAATTTGGTAGTAAAAGAACAATTAGAATAACTTTGGCCCAGTTAAAAACATACAAAATTCACTATATTTATATCTTAAATTCTACCATTTTTACCTCCCGCACATACACATATGTAAGGAAGGTATTATGTTTATGTTGTGAATTGAATAGATTTTGGAAACTATTCCTCAACAGTAAGTGATTGATTATTTGAAGGCCTATCAGGGTTTTTGGGCGTAAATTTCTTTGGAATCAAAAAGATGTAGAATAATATTACCAATCAATACCTTTGGGCCAAATAAAATATTTTTGTTAGTGATTTTTGTTAATTTGTCAGTATTTCAATAACAGAATTTAAGATACAAATAAATTGAGTACAACAATTGTAAGATCAGAACAAATTTTTAAAAGTTATTTTAAATGATATGATTCTGGGCTCATATATAATAATAAAAACTTTTCCTTTAATCCGACATTGAGTATTGGAAGTATTTTTACAAATTTACTGTAATTTGCGGTATAAGAATCGAAAGGTTCTTTTGTATTTTTAATTTGAGGACTGTTTAATCGTTTATTACGATACTTTGGGTTTTGGAGATAGAAAGTATACTAAACTTTGAGAAACAATGATGTAGCTAAATTATATGTTTTGTATGTTTTATATAAATAACAATATAATTGTTTCGACTTTCAAGGTTCTTGTCAAGTGCAAAACAGATGTTATGCTGTGTCACTGACAAATTTGACTGTATTATGCTTTTAGCTTATCAAAACAGCAAATGACTCAAACTAAAATATTTCTGTAACCTAAAAAATATTACAAACTAAACAAAATTGCTTTTTAAAAAATACAGGTCAAAAGCACAAAGCTGACATGACAAAAACTACAGCAAAAAATATAAATGCAAACCTTTTAACGCAAATAAAAAACAGACCGCAAGGCTCCGGTTACATCGACTGATGACTCACATAAATCTAAAGTTTCCCCCACATTCTATAACCAGTCAGTTTTAAAGATTCCCAATTTATTACCCGCTTAAAAAGATGTATAATTTTGATATCCTTTATAAATCCCTCCTATATTGATTCGGAATACTTTTACGCGTACAGCAAAAATTTACTTCGACTTGACTTTGAAAAGGCGACTTTTGAAAAGTAAAATTACTAGTGCGTTTACACATTAAGAACCAATCTATTTTACTTTAGATTATTGACTTGTCCTTTACTTATCCGCTTGTTGACAGCCAGAAATTTACACTGATCTTTTAAAGTTATTTATATGAGTCAAGTCTGATATATTTTATATTTGACTTTAGGAAGAAAAGTAGTTAGTTGATAGTGTTTACCCAGTGGCAAAAGTTGCCTTTTCAAAGTCAAAGTACATTTTTGCACTACGTATAATCGTAGTCACTATCTTCTGCGTTCTCGCGTTAGAATGAAAATACTTTTTAAATAAGAGTATATTCTCCGTTCTTTAAATCTTTTCGTGCTAGCTTTTGGGGGTTCGAAAAAACAATTTAAAACTATGAATCAGCGTTTGTGCGTACAATTGCTACAACTTTAGTAAATCTTTCCGCTGGACAGAGTGAAACCACGCAGAAGGGAATGCAGTAGAGACAACTCGAACGTCCGACAAGGGTTGCGGTGTTATCTTCAAGTAATCGAGTTCGTTCCAAGCTTCTGGAAGTTCTAGCCCAGCCAATCACAACCGCGCGTAAAGTTGAGAAAGTATCCAAGATAATATAAAGCAACGGAATAAAGAAATACGAAACTGGGTCAAAATATCACGTTAATTTTCAACTGGAATCGCTGGGGTTTTCTTTATTTATGTCTAGTTCACATGTAGATGTTTTGGCGACAGAAACTCAATCAAACTCTTTCACTTGATACTAATCATTCCATTTTAAAAATAATTAAATTATTGTATGGATGATTTGGTGGTTTGAATGGAATTATTTTTGTATTTCAATTTGTAAAGCATATAGAAAAGTTATTTTGTTAATTTGAAAGATTGAATGAAAAGAGTTATTATTCCCAATAAAATTTCTCGATGAATTCTTTTCAATTTAAAAATGATTTCAGAAAAGTTTTTACATTGTATTTACATTAGAGTCTGCAAATTCCATTAGCGAAATGAAGAGAATTTTAAATATGAACTAGATATCATCTTTGAGTATATAACACTTTATTCTGTATAATCAACAACTAAATTATTTATCATTCGCGAGGATTTAAATTCTAAGAAGCTGTTTATCTCTTGGGAATCTAAATGTAAAATATATGAGTAAAAATCGACGAAAATATTTTTATTTTAGGCGTGATTTATTCCTACGAAAATTGTGATATACGCCGAGATGGAATGTGCGAATATAAAATAAAATATATGTAGTTCAACGTTTTTCCTTTGCCATGTTATTTATTGCCTATTCTTTACCATGAAACGGAGAAGCAACTTTTATCTTTTTGACGTATTTATCATAAAGAATTGCTCTGCAATGCAGATATGTTACCGATGTATTTTAATTGTTTCATTTGACACATTCTTATGGACATCAAATGTTATTTCTATAACTTTATATTCTACTCGGATATAAACATAATAAAACATTTTTAAATACTTTTATTTTCAACTGTGGGTTTTCTCAAAATTGTTGTGCGTCATTCAGCAAAAAATTATAATAGCTGTTAACTTTTTTAACATTTAATACAAATCGCAATGCTTTACATTACATGAGTACTAAGTTTGATATTTCGATTAACTTAATAAACTGTTGGGTACCACAATACCTCCCGCCATTTATTACTTATGTCAAAAAATGACATTTTGAAGAATTTTTCAAATCAAACGAAAATGTCAAAATATAATTTTATCTACGACCGTTAAAAGATTTAAAATAAAATTTCTTTTTTTTGTGGTATCCTGCTTTCACAGATCTCACTAAGTGAACTTGTAATAAGTAAATTGTCTCAGTAAGAGAAAAATGTTTCAAACTGCAGATAAGAATATTAGAAACATTATTCTAATAATAAAAACTGTTATTAAATCATAATTTACTGAGATGTTACTGTCACTCCCGGTTATCGAATTATCACCAAAAACTAATCAGCTCTTCCCAAGGAGATACAAATATAATATATAAAATATCAGAATTGTCAGATCAGTAGTTTTTTAGTAACCGTAACTCCAGAGATCCACACACACAGACATCATCGCGAAACTATTAAAATCGTATTCTAAGGACCCTAAAAAGTGCTCATCCACTGAAAATTCACTACCGAGTTTTTAGCATAATTCCTATACCTCCGTTACAGAATATGGCGGGAGATAAAAATAAGAATAATATTTTTATAAACTATATTGTTCGTATGACCCAAGGCGACTCAATAAATTTCTCATATTCCTCACGAATATTTCGTGCTGTATACATCATTATACAACAATTTACAAATGCTTGAAACAAAGCAAAAGGAAAGTGAAATGATAAATTCCTGTCTTACAGCGAATTTGCTTTTTATTGCCTGGTTTTAATAACAGTGTTTGCGTCTGTTAATTGTAGAGGCAAATACCCATTTTCTTCTGAGTGCCATTATTTATTACGTAATTATAAATTCAGTCTTTCAGTGATGAAAACCTAAGCATTCCATTGGCTTTGCGCTCATGAACTTACGAGAGGTGGAAACGGTTTTATCTTTAAATATTTATTTTATTTCTTGAAAGATGAAAAATTTGCACTAGTTTGTAAGTATAACGGCTTATAAGCCATTATTATTTTATTACTCTATATGTGTTAGAAAAATAAACAAGTAGTCGATGATAAGAAAATATTATGCTCCGAGTAAATTATTATCGGTACGCCGCTGGATATAAAAACAAATAATAATTTGCTTGACAATGGGTGTATAAAAAGTTTTTAAATACTGAATTTCATTTCAATTTAAATAAATGAATAATTAAACAATGGAATCGCTCATACATTATTAAACTGTCATCCACAATCTACATGAATCATTGATCTAAAAAAAAAAAACAGCCCACACAACAAAATAATGATATTTACATGACAAATGACAATTATTTCTATAAAACACTCCTTAACTAATAATACTAGTACGGGAAATACAACATTTCCATGTTTCCGTTGGCAAAATGAAGAATGACAAAATCTCAACTTTCGGTGGCCATAACCAAAAAACTAAGCGAGATATCAAAAAACGGTCAACAGTTTTGAAAGTTTCATGCTTTGGTTAACTTATAAATAAATTTTCAGCGAATTTTATTTTTTTGAAATTTTTCGAAAATTGCCTTCGTCAAAAACTTTCCGACTCGATATCTCAAAAACTAAAAGGCGTACAGACCGGAAACCTGCACCATTGTATTCAGCGCGTGAAAATACATAAATCTGGAAAATTTCATTAAAATCGTACGAGGACCAAAAAAGTTAGAGCAAAAAGTCTGAAAATGGCCGAAAAAGCGAAAAACGTCAAGGGGTATGTATTGAATTTTACGCCAAAAATTTTCATCTCTTAGAATTTTAATTTATATACCCTATCCCTCTATTTTGGACCTGAAACTTGCAAAAAAGTTAGTTTTAGTGATATATGAGCTTTCGTTTTTAAAATATGGGCGAATTTATGCAGCGGAAAATGAGAAAAAAATTGTCATGAAATGTTTGAGCGCTTATAACTCCAAAATGAAAAGAGATACTTCAAATATGTTTTCATGAGCGTACTCAGCATACTTTAATTATTCTTTATGTAAATTTTTATAGGAATAGCTCTTTAATTGTAAATTTTCTTGATAGTCAAACTTGGAGGAAAAAATATCGATAAAAACTAAAATCAACCCAACTTTCGAAAGCTCTATCTTTAAAACTAATAGAGATAATTCAAAACGGATTTAAAATTTGGAATCCTCATACTTTATTTAACTAGGAGCCATAATGTCACTATATTATTTTAAGAAATTGCTACATTTTAATGGACTTATATTTAAGATGATTTTATGAATTTTTCAACCCAACTTGAAACATCATATCTCTAACATAACAAAATATTTCGTACAAAATTCAAATCTGTGACATGCGTAGTAAATACCATTCATAAATAAAAATATTAAAATATAAAATTCAGTGTCGTATGCAGATACGGAACGATTGAAATTTGTTCTGAACCTGAAAAATCCTGAGGAGCGGTTTCTATTTTTAACTTCTAGTTTTCAACCGTTAAAATCGCGGATTTTGCTTGCAGCAGAAAGAATTAATATAAGTGAATATTATTTCTAAATATTATATTACCCGTTATAACAAAACTATGTTTCATATTCTTTGTACCAAAGTTACTACCTGTTCCAAAAATATATACCAGCATACAATAAATGCATACATAAATATGATTTTAATATTTATCTGTAAAATTCTATACCCATGAGAACAATTACTAATATAATTGGTATAATTACAAGAACAACATGTTCACTTAATTGTAATTTGTATATTTGTAAATAAGTATGTAGCAAAAATATGTTAATTGTATTGTCACAAAAAGTATAAAACAAAAATGTATTATACTCCGAAACTAAACAAATATTAATAATTTTTCTCATATATTCTGCTTTTCTGTTAGCAAACTCGTTGTTAAATATTTTGAATATCACCACAGTAAATATGAATGGATCATAAAAAAAAAAATACAGAGATACATAAATTGATAAATGGCGTAAGCATTATTTAATTTCAGTGCAGTATTAGGTATTATATTCTAGGGTGGTTCCATTTCAGAAATTAGTTTTGCAGTCTAATCTTTTCCCATTCTATCCAACAAGTAATAAATTACGATTGTAGCAGGAATTTACATATTCAGACGCATTGTTATTCAAGTATCCCTCGGGAAAGTTCTAACTATATCTGGCAGCAATATTTCAGATCTCCTCGCGTTGTAATTGAATCTCCGTCGCCCTTAAATCACAATATTTTCAGGCTCGTTAATCCCGAACTACAAACGTGTCATTTCCGCTTCAGCCGGCCTTATAAGTCGAGTTCACGGAGGATCGGAGAACCACGAAGGAACACTGAGCGCAGTATATCCCCGTGTCTGTTAACGGGCTATTTGCTACAACCGATGGCGCTAATACATCGACAACATTACCAGGCTATTGACTAATGGGCTTGTCAAAAGCGGAACCATTCTTCTGGCGCCGATATTTTACCCGGCGCCTTCTTGTTACGTTGGCGGCTTGTCCGATGTCCCCTAGACACAGTGCTCGCCAAACTTTCACCAAAAATATTCTTAGTTGAGAAACGTTCAGAACTCAGTAATAAATGATAATATTTTTTGTTTAAGTTCTGTAAAATTAGATGAATACTGTCAAGTATTTAATAAGAAAGAAGATCTTGAAAGCTTTTCTTCCAAAAAGAATATAGATCAACCTTGCTTCAGGTTAGATTAGGCTAGGTAATCAATAATAAAGGATAATATACTTGATTCAAGTTCTGTAAAATTGGAAGAACATTCTGTGAAGTATTTAATACTAGAGAAGATCTTGAAAGCTTATCTTCCAAAAAGAGTGAAGAACAACATTGAATCAGAAAATAATAATACAAATATGTTTACTTGTTACTCACTTGTAAACACCATTTACCCAAGCCCTCTATTGGCTTTGAAAATGGATCTTTACAAGTTACTAATTGATAGCTGCATTGTAAACATTTTACAAGTTAATAAACAATGCACGTTGCCACAATAATGTTTACAAGGCTTATACGAAATTATTTCAAATAATTTTTGACAGAACAGTTGTGTGCAACTGACAGGACTTGGTTATTATTTTAATTTGATTTACAAATGAGTAACAAGTAAAATATTGTACAATACAGGCAAGGTATCTGTTTTTACTGCTTCAAGTTTACAGGCTCGCCTGATTGGCTCGCCGGTCATTTCCTTCATTCAGCAGTAAAAACTATTTTACCTTGCTTGTAATGTAAATAACTATTACTTCTCTGCTCACCGCCCAAAATGTTACAGACAAAACTCTTAGTATAATGTCAAGAAATAGCATCTTAATTTATTTTGCTACACATCTCAAATTACAACATACCTATGTTGAAGAGTGTTACATTGAAGAGACTAAAGAAGAGACAACAAGCATTACAGAACACAAATGGACCATTCGTCTTAACCAACCAGAGAAATATACTGTGGCTACTCAAGCCATTGAACAAAATTTGAAGAAAATCGAAATGTGCCAGTGGCAAACTCATATAAGGTAGAAGCTGTAGAAATCTATAAGCAGAAGAATACAGTGAATCAGAATGAAGGCTACGAATTGTTTTATAATCATAATTAGTTGTTATTTAGTTATTGTTTATATTATAAACTTGTTTTCCTTTCAAAAAATTATGTCGATACGTTGAATTTTAATAAAAAAAAAAATTGCAGAACTGAAAATCTTTACATTTATCAAAATATTCTAAATCACAAATTAAAGTCATGCATCATGAACATGAAATAAAGATTGGTTAGCTAATGTAAATTCGAAATTTAGATATTCAGGCCCAATATATTCTGATTGTGTTTGAAAGGTTAATAGGTGGCTTGCTTGTGACGATTAAAGTTTGAGAAGCCCTGGTGTTTTCCGTAGCTCCTCGAAGTGATGGGGCGACAGTAATTTACAACTCTCGAGTTTGTGTTACTACGTGATATTCATTTCCGCTTACTGTAGCCTTTTTTTTTCTGGTGTAACCCAGAAACTGAACATGAATTTATTGATGTCCTTGTACCATATATCTGTCGCTTTATTGGTTTTTGGTTGGTAATATAATTAAAATGATTTGTGGTGGTTTTACATGGCTCTGAAAGTTGTTATTTTTTAGTTACGGCTTTCTTTGAAATATAGCACATTGTAAAGGATTATTTTTATAGGTACACGTCATTGTTTATTCATTACGCACTGAATTAAGTACAACTGTTGAAGATATTAAAATATATTAATTTTAACCCTGGACAGTCATACCTCGTACTTTCACAGTTACACCATCGTCACACTGGGGTCTGGGAAACTCCAAGAAAACAAAAACTATTTTCCCATAACCGGATGTAATTTTTGTAGGGATTTTACCTATGGAATATATATATATATATATATATATTATTTAAGAGGGGGTTTCTTAGACTCCAGTGCAGCATTCCAGGGTTAATATTATTATTCATAGTGAAACCGTAGTTGACAGACAATACTGAAGTTGCCCAAGAATCAGTGAAATAAAACTAAACATATTTTCGGTCAACGTAAAATTGGTTTGTATTATTTTCTATAGAAACGTAGAAGATTGTAATAATATAATGGCAAATTTAAGAGTTCAGTTCTATCTATTTCTCTGTTAAATGAGTTAGTATATTATAATCAGAGAGGTTAAATAAATAAATCTAAAACAGTTTTATGAAATGTCAAACATTTTTTGTTTTTGTTTAAATTTCTATGGCCGTGTTACATTTTTCATATTACATATTGATTTTAATTTGATTGATATATCGTGAAATACTAATATTTATGTAACCAAATGAACATTGTTGCATGCATTTTTAATTCTGAACAACTTTTGTATTTACAATTTTGCTATAAAGTGAATAGGTAAAAATTTACAGCAATATAAAAAAAAATATCATTGAAATATACACCACATTTCAATTCTACACGCGGTATAGTATACCACTAAAAACGTAGTTTGTGATGTGAGTGTCTATATGCTTTTTGGGATAAATCAGAGTTTTATTGACCTTTATATTTATTCAATTTAATTTATCACAGTTCAATTTTGTAATCTAGACTTAACGGTCACAAAAAAGCTAATTGAAAAACGATCTATTTAATCTCCATACAGGAAATGGCTTTTTCAGATCTAAATAAAAATAGTTGCAATAAATGTAAACTAGCTCAATGAAAATCGAATACTAAGGCGATTAAGGGATAAAGCAACACTGCATATTCAAACATACATGTGACCTATATGAAGTTTTCTCTAGCATTATCTTCTGTTAAAATGCTCCCGCCATATTGCCAAGCTTGCAGACTTATATTCTTGTTTTTATCGTTACAAAATGTTGCAGAGAATCGCAACTACACATCTTTAAATTATTTCTGCTAAGAAAATGGCTTCAAAGAAAATATTTCCATCTAGAGATGGTCGTTAGATAAACAGAATAAATTTCTATCTTAAGAAACGACTACTCAATTTTTTGCTATGCGCTAAAGATAAAGAAATATAGCGATTTTTATGGAAACTCTGATGGAGGACCGATGATAAATGGTGCTAAATAAACTTATTGCAACCACTGAAGAGCAGTAATACTGGAACACTCGCCTAATGACGGCTATCTGTCTTAATTGTACAGTATTATTCAGAAGTTATGCCTCATAACCCTTCCACAGGTACCAGAACCAAATGAAAAACCGACATACGTTCTCGCTGGTCGAATGAGAAAGATATCTCTCTGACTCGTTTCTCGCCTTCGTAAAAGACTACAAATGCGGGTTCCACGTTCCAGTATTACTACACTTCATTGATTGCAAAATGTAGAGTTATTGATAGGAATTAAATGAATGATTTATTTGCTTATTTGTTCAGGCATTTAAATGATAATAACTACAAAGTAATTTAGAATTAGATTATCATTACATTAACAACAAGTATAATAATTTATCGTCGTTCTACTAAATAAACATCCGTCTTTTAGAATCATAAAAGTAATTGCGTATATTTGTAACAATCAAGAATGTTGTCCACAAAAGAATTTAATGGAAATTGTGTTTCAATTATGTTTACTAAATTTATTGACGGATGACTAATTCTGTACACCGGCCTCTATTATATTCAAAATTCAAATTACCGTAAAGTTCAGGATTGTACTCAGGAGGAATCTCTATTTTCTTTTTCTATATACAAAAAAATTTCTAAATTTCAGTCAACATTATAAATAAATCTGTTGTGGGCACCACAATACCTCCCGCCATAGATTTCTTATCGAACAATGCAGGAACACGAACCACTAAACTAAATCACTAAACGCTCATCCCTTCAAAAAATTGTGACACATGTCAAAAATGACATTTTTCAACCGATGTTTTGTTTTTTTCAAAAAACAGGTTAGCAGATTTAAACGAAAATATCAAAATATAATTTTTCTTCAACGTGTTGTAATTCGTAAATGGTGACAGTAAAAGGAAAATGTTTCAAACAATAATTGTAGATAATAATATTTGAAACATTATTCTAATAACATTATTTTAATTAAATTATAATTTAGAGATATTTTAAAATAACTTGATAGGGCTTGAAGTAAACTACCACTTCCGGTTATTGGATTATCACCAAAGGGTATAAAATTGATATATACAAAATACCAAAATTTTCAGTTTAGTAGTTTTTGAGAAACCGTAAATAATTTTGAGTCTACATTCGTTGATTGTTTTTTGGGCGCCGACTCAAAATTAGTTACATAAGTTTGGTAGCTTAAGTTATTAAGACTAAAAAAGGTGTATTTAATTTGTCGCTTTTCAGTTTCTTTTTTCGTCGGTTTAATTTTTTGTTAAAACATTTTTATTCTTTTAGAAAATCCGCGAGACGCTACTGATCCACTACTGCGCAAAAATAGGTGTAAATACCGTCGTAACCTTGGAATAAAGAAATTCTATGTAACATTCATCGTCTGTTACTGTTTCTATCATTAGGAAATCGTCGCCTCTGTAACAAGTATGTGAAGCTGCTATGCGCATAATCATCACAAAATGAACATTGATTTGTACTCAAAACATGAAAGTTGTAATTTGCAGTTGCACTGGCTTGCAATAGCTTTTTGCAATGATGATATCATTGTTTACGATTCATTTTATTTAGGTCGTAAATGGTAAAATGGACAGAGAATAGTTTTCACGTAATTGAAATTTTTTTACGGGTACTTCACGACTAATCAAATATTGCATTTATTTCAATAAATTTTAAAGTTTTTATTGGACAAACAGAGGAGTGGGTATTATAATGTTAGGATAAATGTAAGTGTAACAGATGTAATCCTCTTGTAATTTTAATAAATCTGAATGGAGGAAATTACTGTGTTAACACAAGAATTAAGAGGTCTAATGGTTTTCATAAATTGTACTTAACGATAGTTATCAGGATTTTTGAGTCTTAATTACGCTTTAAATAATTTTATGACATTCACTTTAGCTTTTTGTTCATTTCAATCTGTTTGTACTTCAAATAATTATTAGTATAAGTACTTCAGCAATATTCATAACAAAGAGGATTAGATTTGGAGATGATGTTTGGTGTTCCAGATTAAAATTATACATGTATTTGTAAAATATAGTAGAATTGAAGTTGAATCTAAAAACAAAACTGATATTTTTATGAATTAGGCAAGGAATTAAAACTTACGACAACTTTAAAGGGTTGAAGGCTGTTCTTTTTTAACCGATGAAAAAAGGAGGAGTTTTTCAATTTTGTTTTTTATGTATGACCACACATAACATTTACAGAGTAGCTCGATTTTGAGGATTCTTTTTTTTATTGTATAGAATATAGCACGAAGTTAGTTCCATTTAAATTATTCTAAGGCTAAGAAAATAGGGGATGATTGATTGTACACCCACTGAAGCTTTACCTGTTAACTGATTCTATCACTCATAACTTTGTACTGGGTTATCCGATTTAGATTTTTTTATTGAATAGGGAATACCTCCAAGTTGGTTTTATTTCATTTTGAAAAAATCCACCCCTAAGGGCCAGTTGCATCAATCACACTTACATTTTAAACTTGGATTAATTGGACAAAAGCAACTCGAATGTTTTACAGCAATGTCAATTATTCCATATAACATGTAACTTCGATTTGTTTTTATTTATTTAAATCAAGTTTAAAATTTAAGCTTCCTTGGTGCAACTGGCCATAAGGGTATAAAAATAGCCACAAAAAATTTAAAAATTAAACCTTTTAACAAAAAATTAAACCGACAAAAAAAAACTGAAAAGCGAAAAATTAAATAAACCATTTTTGTCTTAATAACTAAGCTCTTAAACTAATGTAAGTAACTAATTTTGAGTTGGCGTTCTTTGATTATTTTTCGCTTTTCAGTTTCTTTTTTCGTCGGTTTAATTTTTAGTTAAAAAGTTATTACGAAGAGTATTTTTACCTCCCGCACATTTATGTAAGGGAAGTGACGGGTAAAAATTTATGGTAGTGAGTTTTCAATAAGCACGTTTTGGGATCCTTATAATACGATTTTACTATTTCCACGATGACGTCTGTTTGTGTTTGAAATTTTAAATTAATGTTTAAATTATGAGCTGATTAGATTCTGGTAGAAATATGTAAATCGGAAGTGGTAGTTTACTTGAAGTGGTAGTTTACTTGAAGACCTTTCAGGTTTTTTGGTGATATCTCAGTAAATAAATAAGTTAGAGTAAATTTGGTTATTATACAATTTGCGGGAAGTTATGTGTTGAGAACTCCGATTTACATTTACAATAGTAGTATAAAAAAGTGTTGTGTGTTTAAGCTTTTTGTAAGCTCCTAATCATATTAGTGCTGCACTGTAACCTCAACTAAATTTGCTTAATCGATCGATATCTGCCTTAGTATATCCACGTTTAAACTACATACGAAGTAAGGATATACACACATTGTCTGCCCCCCTTGTCTGAATAAAGAGGGGCCGGTATGTCACGCGGTAGCCAGGTGGGAGTATCACGGTAACTCCAGCACCGTCATATGTCCAAACAAATGCACACATAACACTAATATGCACACTAACAGAATAACACGCGCCAACTGCGATAATTGTGTAATTCGCGACGAGGAAGTTAGTGGTTTAATCTAGTGACCTGTGCTTTTATTTAAAAAAAACATGTGAATAATAATAATTATATAAAATGAGTGCCATGTGTACTAGTTGTTAAATTCTGTTTCAATTAAGCTTAGAATTTTTGTTATTAATCAGTGATGGTGTCTTCTTCGGTTCAGGATTTGAGTAGGAGTTCAACAGGAAGTAGAATTCTAAACCCGTATGTTGCTAGTAAGGTGTGTGCAGAAAAGTTTGAGATTTCAAAACGCTTTTCTATTTTTTGTAATGTTTTGTTTTGCGTGTGAGATAATCAAGTTCGCTTTGTGAACTGTGCGAAATAGGCGTTTTTCTTTTGTGTTTTTATGTGTTTAAGTGTTGTGACGTTCAAATGTTTATGTAGTTATGTAGTAACTGATTATAAAAGTGTGTTTACGTAGACGGACTTAATTTCTTAATAAGCATGAATTTTCATACATTATTCAAAATTATTTCATTAACTTCTAAGCTAATTTTAAATATTAATAACAAGAATCACGATTATAATTGTAATTTTTATGTTTCCTAGTACAGTGTAATTTTGAGATGCCAAAATTACAAATACATACGAGTCCAGAATCATATCATTTGGCACAATTAAGACTTTTAGAATAACTTTAAAAAATGTTCTGATCTTACAATTGTTGTATCTACTCAATTTATTTGTATTATAAATTCTGTTATTGAAATAATGACAAATTAAAAAAATCACTAACATAAATATTTCATTTGGCCCAAAGGTTATTGACTAGAAATATTATTTTTTCTTCTGATATTACAAATGGAAAATTGTACTCAATTTATATGTGTCTTAAATTCTGTTATTTTAAAGAATAATTTAAGGGATAAGATCAACTGAAATAAACCCAAATTAACAAAAATATCTAACATAAAGATTTCATTTTGCCCAAAGGTATTGGCTAGTACCATAAACACTGTTTTTGAATCTGATGACAACAAAATTACAAAAAAGCGTTTCAAATAAATATTGAAGTTAATATTAATCTACATTTTTTGATTCCAATAAAATTTACTCTCTCATTTATTTACTACGATATGCCCAAAAAAATTTTGGTAGACCTTCAAATAGTCTACCATTTACTGTTGTTGAATTGTTCCAAAAATATAATCAATTCGTAACATAAACATAATACATCCCTTACGTATATAATAAAAGATATAAAAATGATAGAATTTAAGATATAAATATGGTGAATTAAACAATTTTAACTGTACCAAATGATATGATTCTGGGATCGTACATAATTCCATTAGTTCATGTGAATCATGTGTATATTGAATTTTCCGTAACTCTCTGATGTTCCTTTTAAATGGTATATACCTAGATGTGCTACTGCATTTTCAGAATAATTGAATAACGAGTTGAACTTATTAATTTGCACGTTAATTTTCACTAATTACATTCATTGATAAATTCCCAAGTGACATAAGCGCAAATTAATCTCCAGAAATTTGCACGAATGTTGACATTATTAAATTTCCTCCCTATGCAGACCATAAATCATTATCCATCAGCGTTGTAATCGAAATTTCAATTTCGTTTTAAAGTTTTAAAAGCTTTTATTGGTATTCATATAATGAATTGGATATTGGGTGCTGGAGACCCAATATGATCCAGTTATATTTTTTGTTCTGGTGACGTTCATTTTACTTATTTTCTCCCCTGATTTATTGCGTTTTAAAAATTTAATTACTGCTGGTGAATTAAAATTGAATTGAATAAAAACGTTCATGACGTATTTCTCATATTATAAATGACTTACTAACAACAAATTTGGTTGGTTGTTATTGTGTAAGTTTTACTGCTGGCATAGCCATTGAAAAATTACAATTTCAAATGCACCAAAGTTACCATAAAGCTATAACAGCACGTTAGCACATTAAGATCAACGAATTACCGATAAATTTCAAGCATAGGTTAAGCAAACAGTCGTTGAATATACATACAAGGCAAACATACCATGCCTTATCAGTTTGTTCGCTATACATATCACCCACTATTGGGCTTCCAATATTAAAATACGCTAACTAGCGGCAGAATTCTGAACCACGTCTCGCGGTACAATGTGTTTTTGACGTTTATTCTGAGTTTTTATTTATTTAAAGAATTTGAACTTATTTGTTATTTTTTCTAAATTTATATCAACAGTAGTGACTATAGAACAATTTCAATGGAAGTATTACATTTATCTATGACGTATTATTTAAATAAGTACTACATTTAATTTGTAGATTAGAGGTTAAGATGGAGTTTTCTCCAAAAAAACCTGTTAAAAACAGAAAAATTTGCATTGTTTATGGCTGCAGTTCTTCTGCTAATAAAAGTCGAACAGTTCGATTTCATTCATTCTTAAAAAAAGGTGAAAGACTAGTTTGTGTGAAGAATAAATGGGATGTCACAATGATGTGTGACAGTGTGACAAATTAAAGGCATGGAAAAGAGCATTGAAAATTGCAATGATATTGTTGATGTACTTCCACATAATATTATGTGGCCACTATTTATTATTTGCTGGCCTTCTACCATGCTTCTAGAAGATAAAGAGCAACGTGCGAACTTACATATACTATCTAAATCTAAGCAAATAAATGAATCCATACTACTATTTAAACTAAAAGTAAAATAAAACTACTGAAAACAACAACAAATAACTACAAAAATATTAATATTAAATACTACTAGAAAATATATACAACTACAAACTAATATCAAACAACAAAGAAAAATGATAACCTATCAAACAAAATAATGCTACAGTTAATAACTACTTACCTACAATAAAAAACTACAAAACAACTAATGGCTAATGTAAATATAACTATAGTCAATAATTAATAATCATAAAATCTAAACAAATCTACCAAATACACTAATAAAACACAAATTACCACAACTAGAGCACGCATTCGCCATAGAAGACCATACAAAATGAATCTGACATGTACCGCTAGAGATTTGTGATCAGCGCCATCTCTTGATAGTTTGGAAGCCCAATATCCAAACGCAGTCACCCATACATCTGCGATTGCATGGGTAACTTAAATGTATGAGTGTATTCACCCGGCGTTGAGTTATCTTGTTAAACCTGTGAATTTATCCAAGTATTTCGCGGTGTTTTTGTTGCAAGTGTACCAGGGCGTGCTGGTTTACATATACGACATTTTGAATTAGTTTAACTAATCTGGCACTAATACGCAAAATTATTTATGCTTTTTAGATAATGCAGTGTTTTCAATACTACACACGAATTATAGTTGTCATAAATATAAAATACAATGTTTATAGTTTTCCTACCTTCTTGGGTGCCGGGTTTTTTCACAGGAAAAGTCTTAATTGTTTACTGCACTTTACATATACAACTATTTCCTACTTCATTACTATTGTTTTGCATTAGCATACTTAGTACTGTACTCGTATATCTTGCAACACGACTTATAAACACTAATGAATTGAATTTTACACTCATTTCACTTTAAACAACAATATTTTGCATAGATTTTAATATAAAAATAACATCGATACTTATACGAACATTTATACTTCCATTTTGAACAAATACTGGCACAGTTTACGAACGAGAACGATTTTATGAGTTTCAACCTGTTTCGACAAACTGAATTGATATTAAAATATAAATATAGCAGTTCCTTTTTAAAAAATCATGTAAAACCTAATTCTGGAATGAATAAAAATAGCGTAATTTTGCTCTATAAAATTTTCAATGTATTTTTTGCAATAAGTCTAAAGAAGTTTCAGGCTGGTACCACGAGCTCTGTTTTTGGGTGTTAAAATACTTCAAATAAAAGTGGTAGATAATATATGGAACTTCTATTCGTAGCATTTTAATATAAACTAATTTTAGAACATTGTACAGCACTAAAACATCTCTTAAAATACCCAAAGACAGAGCTCGTGGTATCAGCCATCATAGTTAAATTATAAAAGATTTTTATTTATGTTTTCCTCAGGAGCAGCTCCGCAAACGAAAAGAGGAGGAAGATCGTTTAGCCCAGCAAGCAGAGTTTTTGAATCGGTCTTTGCGAGGCTCCAGAAAGCTGCAGGCGCTTGAAAGTCGACCTCAAGGAATTGTAAACGATGGCTACAGCAGTGAAGAACAAGATGCCACCGTCCGAGCTGCAACGCCGGCACCGGACTCTCCGGAGAGAACGCCTGGAGAAGTGGTGAATACGCAATATGGTAAGAAGTGTTTTAATTTACAAAAATGTCAACAACAGTTTTAGGAACAAAGTAAACGATACAATCTATAAACCACTAAAAGACATCCTCATTCTCATCCAGTGTCCATCCATGTTCACTTGATGTGAAATTTCCCGTCAACTGTACAACGACCACTCACTCATGCCGATCACGAGTGTAATGTTCTTCCGCAACTGCCCAACTGGGTTTTAAATATAAAGGCTTTGAATTTCAAACAAGCAACCTGATGACACTACTGGATGACAGTATACTCATGTGTGACAATACTACTGACCGTGTTTTATTTTATCTCGGATATTTTTACAGGACTGGGTTCAGAAAATACTGAATACTTCATTTGCTTTATTCATTTTCTTTTAATTATAAATGCTACGTATACAATTTAATGGTTTGAGATTGGAACAAGCGAATGAATTTGTATATTTGGATAGTATGTTTTGATTGAAAGGCGGGTATCTACTATCTACAGAGTATTGGGTGCTCTGGGTACATTTGTTCGAAATGTGAAATGTTCGATTGAGTGTTTATAATGATGTGTTAGTGCATACATTTAAGTTGGGTGTAGATGAAGAAGCATGTACGACGTATAACTGCTGAGAAAGTATTTGAGAGGAGAGTGATTGTGTCCGGAATACGTTGGTGGAATATGGTGAGTGTGAGATGGAGAAGAATGTTGTTAAGAAACTGGGAGGTGGTTTCACCATCTCGAAAGGTTGGTGAAACTAATATATGCGGGTGAGATTGAGGGTGAACAATTGCGTGGGCGTCCGGGGAATAAGTGGTTTAGGTATGATTCCGAATAAACGAACATGTATGAATCGCACTATGAATGTGGACGAGGCGAAAGTGGTGTGCCAGAAATATTTGGAGGAGATTGATTACGTTTTTAATTAATTTTATCCATTGTATTTTACAATACATTTTGGTGCATAATGCAACTTCGTACTATAGTTGTACTTTATCAGTTGATTAACTTGATATTAATATAAATTACCTGTTAGATTACGGCGACCTGGTGGCCAGTCTGCAAAGGTTGCAACTGCAGCTGAAGAAGGCATCCACCGGTTCCGCTACTCTAAACCGCAGTGGTCTTGAAGGCCGAGTGGCAGCAGTGCAGAGTCTCCTCCTGAGTCCACAGTTCCGAACAGCCATCTCCGTTCACAACAAGGTGCAAGAAGTGCGTGCCAAACCATCGCTCATCGTCACGCCGAACGCGCAAACTGTCGTCAGAGACGTGAGTATTCCTAACATCTACAACAGAGATTCTCAATCAGTGGAAATCAATTGGCATTCTCAACGAACCATAAAGACAGTAAACTAATAATGTAATGACGTCAAAACGTTGACAGAAGTCTATAAATGGAATTGCAATACCTAAACGCAAACTGAATTAAAATCTTATGTGTGCCTTTTTGAAAGAAATGTAAAATTGTTGGGAAAGACTGATCAAACATATATTGGTTGAATTTTTATTTCTATTTATAAGTATTGTTGGATTATTAATAAAGTTAAAGTTGCGGCAACCATACAAGTGTGAAGACTCCTACTGTATTTTGGTAATAAATACTTTTAAATTTATTAAGAAAAACGCGTCTTTTTCTTGAGAATAACTTGAGAAATTTGAATATTAAGTTTAATATTAATTATGTATTCTGTTTTTGTTGTTTGTGTTTCAAATAATCTATTATTCCAAGAGCGTTGTCATGTAAATTTATTGCGTGGTATTCTAAGTTGTACAAGTTTCTTGACAATGACGCTCTTGTTTAGAATTTAAAAATTTTCTCAACAATACAGATGCGTTTATTTGTTGTATTATTAACGGTGATTAATAAACCAAACAAATTATTTTTTTGTTTTTCAGTGTTTAGACTGTCTAACCAACTGTGCAAGCGCAGCAAGCGTCGAACTTGCGGATCTGCTCACCGGGTATGACATGGAAGCTCTTATGATCGCTCACGACGGCGTAGCAGCAGTCATCGATCCCGATTCACCCTTCGGGAAGACTCTTCCTGACGCTACCTCTACCCCAAGCCTCGTCCAGGAAACTGCTCCGCCACAGGATCACTACGCAGACAATAACATCAAGATTATCAAGATAGAAAAGACCAATGAACCTCTTGGTGCGACGGTGAGGAATGAAGGAGATGCGGTTGTGATTGGACGAGTTGTTCGAGGTGGCGCAGCTGAGAAAAGTGGGTTACTACATGAAGGAGATGAAGTATTGGAAGTTAACGGAGTTGAGATGAGAGGGAAGAGTGTCAATGCAGTGTGTGATATACTCGCCGGAATGGAAGGAACTCTGACGTTTTTGATTGTTCCGGCTTCAACTGCCAAAACCACCACTCAGAGAGACACACTGGTAAGTCACATTACTCTTGGTAATATTCCTCACTCTAATAATACATTTTGTTACAGTTACATGTAAAAGCGCACTTCGATTACGATCCTGAAGACGACTTGTACATTCCTTGTAGAGAGTTAGGAATCAGTTTCCAGAAAGGTGACGTTCTCCATATTATAAGTCAAGAAGATCCGAACTGGTGGCAAGCGTACAGAGAAGGAGAAGAAGACCAAACTTTAGCTGGACTTGTTCCTAGTCAGTCCTTCCAATACCAGTAAGTTCTCACTGAATATTTCATTAGGAAATATCTGATAATTGTATTACATCACAGGAGAGAATCAATGAAACAGCAAATTGGAAACGACAAGAACTTTAGAGAAAAACCAAGAAAAGCTGGGACGTTATTATGTGCAAGAAAAGCTCCGAAAAGGAAAAAGAAAAAGGGAACTTATAATGAAGGAGGATATCCTATTTACACTAGTACAGTTGATGGTAAGAGACACGTTAAATTTTTAATTACTAGCATTAACATGACATTTTCTTATAGATTATGATATGGATGAAATTTTAACATATGAAGAAGTAGCTTTATATTATCCAAGAGCAAATCATAAACGGCCAATTGTTTTAATTGGGCCTCCAAATATCGGTCGACACGAATTGCGACAAAAATTAATGGAAGACTCTGAACGATTTGCTGCTGCAATACCTCGTAAGTTTTCACTTTTAATTAGCCAAGTACATTTTTACATTACTCAATTTTGTTTCAGATACGTCTAGGGCGAGAAAAGACTCGGAAGTAGACGGCCAAGATTATCATTTCATCACAAGAGCTCAATTTGAAGCAGATATTTTATCGAGAAAATTCGTAGAACACGGAGAATATGAAAAAGCTTATTACGGTACATCACTAGATGCCATTCGTTCTGTAGTGAACAGTGGTAAAATTTGTGTGCTCAATTTACACCCTCAAAGTCTGAAAATACTTAGAACGTCCGATTTGAAACCGTATGTAGTTTTCGTCGCACCTCCCAGCTTAGAAAAACTTCGGCAAAAGAAAATCACGTGCGGAGAAGCGTACAAGGTAAGAACTTACAATTACAGTATGAATGGAATTTGTTTGATACCGTTTGTAATTTGTGGAGCAGGAAGAAGAACTGAAGGACATAATTGAGAAAGCGCGCGAGATGGAAGACAAATACGGACACTTCTTCGACATGATAATCATAAACAATGACACAGAACGGGCATATCATCAGCTGCTGAGCGAAATCAACAGTTTGGAGCGCGAGCCTCAGTGGGTCCCAGCAGCTTGGGTGAAAGCGTTGTAGGGTTCGGGATCAGCTGTGAGTGCAGCAACCTAAGAACTGAATTTCAATTTCAAGTAGCGAATATTCAATTTACTCACGTCTAATATTCAGCCTTATTCGAGACAAGTGCGAACTGTTTCTGGAAACCGATGTTGTCCCGTACTCGGTGGCATATCATGTCGGTAGAACTTTGCTCAAAGTGTGTCGGAATCCGGAAACCAAACTTCTAGCAATGTGATAGAGAATATTTAAGTGTGAATAGTGATTATTATAAACTGTCTAATGTTTTACAAGTGATTTAAATAAATATATACTTAATATTTGAAAATTATGCCATTTGTGTGACTGTACTTTAGCAACAAGGCAATAATAATTTGTATATAATTAAATGATTTATTTAAAAAGTTAAGTATATATAAATATATAATAACTAATATTTGTCAATGTATCTGTATAGTATGATGTACATAAATGATAGATAATAGGTAACTTTTAGGAATCATTTCATAAATAATACTATAGCTCAATGGCATGTTTCAAAATTTTAACAGATTTTAATCACTGTAGAAGAAACATCACATACAACTACAATTACTACTTCATGAATGATTAAGAAACAAACATTCCATGACATCATCTCAATTTCAAGAAATAAAATAAAAAGACTTATTAAAAACTTAATTTCATTTGTATTATAGATTTATGAAGTGTGACTATGAACCTATGATAAAACAAATTAGGTACCTAATATGTTGTTTTTAATGTAAAATGTTTTACATTTTGGTGCAGACATCTCATTCCAATGGATTGTATATTTCACTCGCCATTTAAGTTACAATGCTATATTTAAATTAACAAATAATATATTGTATTATAATAAGCAAGATTATTTTTATGTTACATTATTTGTAAACATGACTATGAAATATTCATTTGTTATTACATATTTTATTATCTACATTAAATTGTTCTCTAAAATAAATGATTCATTTAATTTACCTGATAATTTTATAAAAATCTTATGTAGCAGCATATAACTTCCCCTGTATGCTGTATGCAATATTTAGATATGTTTTACAGTTATTAATTTACAATTCAATCCATATTTTAGTCCAATTTGTTATGTTTATTCGCGCCCCGTTTAGGCAATCCCAATCTTTACCCTTGTACTTTTGGCCTCCGGAATTTGCGATTAGGCGTTTTGTGTATGGTTTTGGAACATGTCATTGAGTTTAATTGATTTTTAATTAGTAAATTCGTTATTTTGCCAGGTATTAAAGTTTTCATTACTTCAAAGTCGCTTAACATTACTTCGTCTGAAATTCTTTATTCAAAGATATTTTGAATTAGATTTATCATAACAAATTTGTAAATCTGCAATCAGCAATTCGTACAATCACTTCGCTAGTTTATTGTATACTACTTTTGAATTTGGAGTCACGCTATTAATATCGTTTTGGGGAGAACGATTCCATCCATTAGGAAATCGGTCCATCATATTGCATGGAAGTTTTGTAGCACTTGAAACTAAATAAGGCTTAGTTTTAAATTTTAATATTTTCAGTTGACCACCACTACTCGTAACAGTACTTTTAACTGATGACCGCAGACCTTATAGGAGGCGGGCAAAAAAGTTTAACATTACTTTTAACAATTAAATTAGGATCAGAACTTGATTTTGTGTAAGTAGACTTTTTAACACAATGATTCAGCTGAGGACTTGATGTGAGAGATATCAAAACTAAATTTAGGTATTTCTTATGCCTTCAATATTCCATAGTATCTTGGACTTGTTGCGGAACAGACAGTAGATAACGTTGGATGGTTTCAATGGTAAAGTTAAATTCTAAACCAAAACAAATATTTAAAAGTATTTTACTGTACTTAAATGTGTTACAGCTGAAGCAGTGTTCGTTTTTGAACGATGACAGCTCGGAGACATTACCACTTGTATGGTAATTGGAACATTTGGAGTGAAGAAATTTTCTTCAGCCTAATTTTTTATTTAACTGCCGGGTGCATCATACTAACCAGATGAGTTAATACAGTTCAAATTACTCGCTTTTCGTCGACTGACACATGCAGTACACGGATTTTCGCATTCAAACGTACATTGAAGTAAACAAGTACCTAACCTATACTATTACTATACCTTGTAAATCTGCATAATTTTATACTTCTAGTAGTAATAAAGTATTCTTGGCTAACCTGTAAGATGTCTGTACTTATTTCTTTACTACGCACACATTATTTAACTCACATACGCACTATTACAACTTTAGAAACAGTTGCAAAAAGAAATGGTTGGCGATTTGAAAAATAGGTTTTCTTTTGTTCAAAATGAAAATTAATTATTAAATGAAATTTGTGCGCGACGATAGATGTTTTTCCGAAAAATTGGATTTGTCTATGCACTTGAGTGTAAATTAATTTTTAAAAAATTGTGCTGGACGCTGGGCGATTTTTTGAAAAACATGGTGAAAATGAATTTCCAAAAAAAAATTTGCGTGGGACGGTGGACGATTTTACAAAAAATTTTTTTATTTGTGAATTTAAACAAGAAAAATTGAGTTTAAACAATTTTTGCGTGAAGCGCAAAGTTAATTCCGAAAAAAATTGCTCACAGGCAATATATATATAACACACATGCAGACAAAGAAACAAATCCCAACACCCCCGCATATTTTTCTTTTAGAATTATCGAACACCGGTCACAATCTGTTCTTTAGATCGGTCCGCCGTCGATATCATCAACTGTTCAATACAATCATTTTACAAACAAATATTACAATGAATATAAGATAATATAGTACATTTTATTGTATAAAATTTTTGCTTCGTTCTGGCTACTGAAGATGTGCATTATTGAGACCCAGTTCTACTGGTGGTGGTCGCGGATCATCGGGAATTAATTCTTAAGCACTGCTGTGGTCTATGTGTGATGGTGGTTTGTTCCTGACGCTGGACAACATGGAGTCAAACTGGACAAAATATTTTACAACTTTTAAGTAAATAAATCAGTGAATAAAAATCCAAATGCGAACATTTTTATTTAATATTTATTTATGTTCAATAACTATACCGTGAAAATTGATATTTACCGAAATACAAAGTGTGGGTGCTATTGTTCAGGCTTTATTTACTTAATTTTAGAAATTAATTAATGTTTGCCTCACCCTTTGTACATAGTTAATTTTATATATTCGCATTTCTTAAAAACTATCATGTGTAAACGGAATCGAGGGGAGCTAAATAAATATAATATAAAAGTAACGAATATATAAAATTAATAAAGAAATTACTGATCAAAAAATACTGTGAAAAGTTCGAGTGTGCCGTTAATTTTAGTGATGAATTAAATCTGTACTTCCCTTGGTACGTTATCTATGCCGTGTCTGTCTCTGGTTGCTCCTCCAAGTGCTCTGCAGACACCACGCCCGGATGTGATTCTCTAGATGATGACACTGCCCAAACACTGAAGGAACTGTGAATCTGAAAATATTTTAGTGACATCAATCTCACAAAATAATCATAGAGTATGAAAAAGAAAAAGAAATGCAACATCTACGTTGTGTCGAAACTGTACATATTTTAAATCAATTGTCTTCGGAATTTAATTAATTAAATCGTAAGAATTTTGCTCACACACGACAGATCATTAATCAACTCAAAAAGGAAAACTCAATATATTCTGTTATAACACTTAAAGCTAATAAATTAATAATTATTTATATAACCGCTGGACTTAATACTAATTGTGTATGTTGTACTTAAACGAGGGGAGAGCTACTTATAACTAACTTAAAATTAAATAGCGATCATATAAACAAAACCAATTAAATTACAGACACTGTCCATAGTGAACAAAAATGCCCTAATTGTTTATGTATACTAACTGTTAATATAACTACAATTATCATTGCACAATGACACAGAAACAATTAAATTTAGTTATACACAATTCTGTGTTTAATTTTATATGAAATAAAACTTATCTTTTTGTTTGGTGTTCGTTGTATCTGTAAAACATCTCAGCCATAAACATCCATCGAGTACCAGCTACCCGGCGGTAGTATTGTAACTGAAATACCACAAAATATATATTAATTGATGCCCAGGCTATAAGAATTCATTAGGAATCATTTAAAAGCATAATAAAAATGTAACATTGCACATTATATTTCCATGTAAAAATTTTCATATAATTATTGCATGTTACCAGGCAAATTATATGTCAACAGATGAAGAATATACTAATATTTCGAATTTTTATACCTATTCAATTTGAAATCCACTTTCGAAAATAAAAATTCATCAAAAATGTTCAACTTGACACTCTACAGTTGTGTTGCATCAACAATATAAAATTTGAGCTCTGTGATTGGTCGAAACCAAATTCAAATATTTTAATTAATTTTAAACATTTAAAAAGGTTTAATTCTACTCAATTTTAGTTATTTCATCCATAATATAAACGCAAATAATTATTCTTGCCCTTATCGAAATAGTTTGTAAGAGTAATAGTAATAATGAAATAAATAAGTAATGCTTACATATAAAAAGTATGTTGAGTATTTTTTCACTATGCAATCTAAAATTTTTGACTTCACCGACAAATTATATGTATACTAAAATGATCACGAAAAAATTCTGAATCGATTGATATAAGTTTTAAATATGTTAACGCAAATATTTTGGACCAAAACTGAATTTTTCCACCCGCGCAAACACTTTGATGCACATAGTTTGACAGAAACAGTTGAATAATTGAGGGCGCGAAGGGCGATACCAAATTTAAATTCGAAATTTATTTGAAAATTGTTTTGATTTTTCCAGATATATTTTCTGAATACTTAATTATAGAATAATAATTAAGACTAGTTTCTTCTGTTTAAATAATATTTTTTGCAGGATGCTAGTCTCTTCTTATCACATTAACATATTATTGACACAAATATAGAAACATGGGTGTTTGAAATCTACTTTGTTTTCTAATATACACACTCATGGGTTAATAAAATATCTACCTCACTAGTAATATAAATAACTATTCCATGGAGTGAAGTAGAGCGAACGAGTGAGGTAATTTGCAAAAACGCATCAAATTACCTCACGGAGTGGTTTAATATGTTAAATTACATATAAAAATGTGTTGAGACATGCATAAGTCGCGGCAAAATATTTCGAACTTTGCAGATTTGAGAAATGCATAAGTCTGAACTATGTACAAATATTTTAGTTTTAAGGATTCGTGCGCATTATTTTTCTATGCTAGAATATAAGTACGCATGATACCTACCCATCGGTACTATTGAAAGCAAGATTGAAAGTTCGGATTTCCCGATAGCCCATGGGCATCGATGTTTACGCAGCCTATTTGATAAATTTACTTATTGGAAAATCTTTTGCGTTGTTTTTAATATTTTTTTGATTATTTTCTCAGAAGTAATTAATTTCCCTGTTGAGTAAAATTCCACGCGCAAGCGCTTTTACAATATGATCAGTGACTTTGGTCAGCTCACATGACCTGAATGTTTGTTCCCGTGATCTTGTGTTAGCAAATTCAAATTTTTGTCATTCATATACAAGTTTTTACTTTGATGGATATCCTAGAACATTCACTAGACACAAGGTACGTATCATAAAATAATTATTTAAGATGAAAAGAAATTGCAACTGCTATTATGTAATACTCACTTAAATGCGAAGGTCAAAGTAGGTAGGTTAATGTTGATAAAATACTTCAAATTGCTGCTAATAAAACTTCACTTATCTGTTGGCTGTCAAACTAAAAATATGTAATATCAAATTCAAATGTATCGTGTATTTAAAATAATTATTTTAAAATCTAACACTTTTAATAACAAATATGTTGCAGCGCGGAAGGCGATGAAGTACTTGGCATAGATAGCAAAGCAATGCTATCACAAGATTTGACGATAGTAGAAGAAGGTTCATTAGGTAGTGGAGAAGAACAGAATACCGTGGACCATTTATCACCCCAAACGCTACTAGATACAAACACCGATAATGAAGTGCAATATTCCTTTCGATCACCAGAAGGTACAATTACTTACAGAGTATTACAAGTTGAAGATGGGATGGAGAGTTTACCACAGATCGTTTCATCTTCAGGATTTTCAAACCCAGGAGTACAGCAGTTGGTAACCAGTCAACTAAATGGTATGTTGTAAATTGTATATTTAAATGCATTAAATAAATAAATTTTTATTTATGTTTTAGGACAGTTATACGTTATTGGAAATCCTGGAGAAGTTTTTAATAATCAAACGCAACGAACTATTGCGCCGAGAGCTAATATTCTGGAAAGTACCACTACTGTTTCAGCCAACCTAAAAAAAGTGTGTGTAAGTTAAGAATTTCATAAAAATATAGTGCATTGCATAAATTTATTATTTTAAGCAAAAAAGTTAAAATAACATTATCATGTCCCAAATTGATACTTTTTTTTTAATGAGTACTACTTTTGAATATGTCAATTCCTAAATGTTTTTTACAGCGAGATGAAAGACGAAGAGCAACCCACAATGAAGTGGAACGCCGACGAAGAGACAAAATCAATCATTGGATAATGAAATTGGGTAAAATAATCCCAGATTTAAATGCAGATATGGGAAAAGGCACGGGGACGTTCGAGGGTCAGTCAAAAGGAGGAATCCTAGCGAAAGCCTGTGAATATATCGGGGAACTTAGACAATCAAATTCTAAATTAGGAGAGTGTTTAAAAGATAATGAGCAACTCGTTGCGGATATCGAGGAGCTCAAACAGCAAAACGAAGAACTGAAAAGAGACAATAACTTACTGAAGACGCTGCTGGTGCAACACGGAGTGCCGTTACCCAAAGAGTTCAACCGTCAGCCTTCATAGCTTTTGCGTGGTGTATGCGCTAATTGTAAAAAGAGTGATAAGTTTTAAATACAAATAATGTGTTATGTTAAGTTTTATGTTTGGGACTGTTGCAGCTTTTGTACACGCGAATCTGCCATATTCACATGGTAGGTTTCTGTTGTTCAAAAGGAGAACAATAGCATAACCTATCTATTATTATTATTATATTTGCAAAATATTTCAAGTTATTTTGAATAGATTTTAGAATGTAGTGGGAAATGTTTTCTTGTACACCGTTGTTATTGTATATAAATTGATGAAAATATATATAATATACATATTTATTTACTGTTTTTTACTTGTATTCTGCAGTGCTAAATGATTTCGAAATAATAAAAAAGAACTGTAAACTTTAAATATTTTATTTTACACTTATACTTCACATTTCGATGCATTCATGTTAAATCAATCAATAAAATTGAACAATTAGGAATCTTTAAAATGTTGCACAAAAAAAACGATAATGGCAATTTTACAATGTCGTGTAGTGAACTGGTAATACTGTATAACAAATATAAGCGATTATTTAAAACAATCAGATAGCACCGAGTTTATTGAAACATTTCGTGCCACAGCAAAACGTAAACATATACATAACACATCCCTTATTTACTTACAATGGAATGGCGGGACTCTAAAACAATATAATACAAATATTGATCAAATATAATGATTATTTAACCACCACCAGACTATACAACAAGGTTGATGGTGCAACACTACTCTCATTTTTCATAATTAAAATGTACATTTTTGCTAACCTAACATCTAAATTATTAAATTTCAACAGTTAGTTTTATTATTGTACAGACATAATATCAATTACCGGATGGTCGTATGACAATGCAGCGCGAAATTTGCTTAATCTTCCAAATTTCTGAAAGCTTGTTGAATGTCTTCGTACAGTTGATCGAAATCTGCCTTGATCTTGGCTTCGCCATCTTTCACTGGGTCTTTGAACTTCATACTGCTAAGCTGGTATAGGATGTTGCCCATGGAGTCCCTGATGACGTTCCATGTGATCTTGTTCTCCGACTGCGCTGTGGATTCGACGGCGTGTCTCGCCATGTCATAGAAAGCGATCATGTTCTTCAACATGCCCACAGTCTTGTAGAACGGGCAAAACCGATCGTACGCGGAGTAGCTACACAAACATTTTAGTCAACTGTCCCTAACAGTAATGATTCAATATTTACCTGTTTTGTTGTAAAAAGTCGTCTTTCAAAAGCTTAGCTACTTCAAGAGTGATTTTATCAGTTTCGGCCAAAGAGGCTTTACCGACAAGCTGCACAATTTCAGACAAGTCTTCTTCTTCTTGCAGAATTTCCTTGACTTTAGTTCGTAGCGGTACGAATTCAGTGAAGTTTTTATCGTAGAAGTCATCAAGAGCTCGCATGTATTTCGAATAAGAAATAAGCCAGTTGATCGAGGGGAAATGTTTTCTTTGAGCAAGTTTTTTGTCCAAACCCCAAAACACCTGTACAATACCAAGAGTAGCGGAAGTGACGGGGTCAGAGAAATCACCACCAGGAGGCGATACAGCACCGACGATAGAAACAGAACCTTCACGGTCGGGATTACCCAGGCACTTAACACGACCAGCTCGCTCGTAGAAGGAAGCCAGGCGAGCTCCCAAGTATGCGGGATACCCAGAATCGGCAGGCATTTCCGCCAGACGACCTGAGATTTCTCTCAAGGCCTCGGCCCAACGAGAAGTCGAGTCAGCCATCATGGAAACGTTGTAACCCATGTCACGGAAATATTCAGAAAGGGTGATACCAGTGTAAATGGAAGCTTCTCGAGCAGCGACAGGCATGTTGGATGTATTGGCTACAAGAGCAGTACGTTTCATGATGGATTCAGTAACACCATCGATTTCAACGCTCAGTTCTGGGAAGTCTCGCAATACTTCAGACATTTCGTTACCACGTTCTCCGCAGCCGACGTAGACGATCACATCGGAGTTAGAGTACTTGGATAGAGACTGAGAAATTACAGTTTTACCACAACCGAAAGCACCGGGAATAGCTGTGGTTCCGCCCTGCACGCAACTGTTACCAAAAAATAAAATTACAATTAATGCTAGACAATCCAATTAGAATCTAATTATAATCTTTCACATCAAACATCACGTTGTAATTACGTAAGAAGGTCACATACATTATTTAATATTTTGTGTAACTAGTGACACGTGAATGAAACACTGTGTAAATACAACAATGACACTTACGGAAACAAGGAATCAAGAACTCGCTGTCCTGTGAGCAGAGGATGATTTGCAGGGAGCTTCTCTGTGACTGGACGGGGTTGACGTACAGGCCAGACTTGCAACATGGTAAACTTTGTGCGTTCTCCATCGAATTCGGTTTCTAGAACGACTTCCTACATTCACAAAAACATAAACACACTAAATCATTGTTCAATTATTATTAGTTTTAAAATAAAAGAATGTAGACTTCCTTATCTCAAAGTCATATGACTGATAAATTAATATGACAAACATGAAATATTACGGATAACAAAAAACAAATTACTTACATCAACGGTGTAATTTCCTGGATCAGCGATGTACGTGACAGTACCCTTGGCCCTCGGTGGTAAAATCATTTTATGCTTGACGAGGGTGTTCTCGTGAACAATACCGTATAAATCTCCTCCAGTTATATGGGCCCCCATTTTGATATTCAAAGGATTGAACTCCCATTTCTGGGTTCTGGACAGAGCGGGTACATTAACTCCTTTCGGAATGTAGATACTCTGCGTTAGTTCGTTAATGTCTTTAAGTGGACGCTGGATACCGTCGAAAATGCTGCCCAAAATGCCAGGACCTAGTTCAACGGATAGAGGTTTGCCGGTACGGAGAACTGGATCACCTACTGTTACTCCTGATGTTTCTTCGTATACCTGATAGTGTTAAATTAAGCGTTGAGTACTATGGATTACAGAAAAGAAGTAATACATACTTGAATTGTAGCCATATCACCTTCCAAACGAATAATTTCGCCGACAAGTTCATAGTAACCGACCCTCACTAATTCGTACATAGCAGAACCGGACATTTTTTCAGCGGTAACGACTGAAATTACACACAATTACATTAATGGTTTCATCATGATATGCTACGCTACATTATTTGAGCTACCTATATACGTCGTAAAAATGCTATTATTTTTACTTACCAGGTCCAGAGACTGCAAATACATAACCGAACTTTCCCTCCTTGTCCTCATCTGCTATTTTCGCTAATCTCGACATTTTGATGAGTTATTTGTTGTTAATATCTGAAATAAAAATATACACCTGTTATTAAAAATTAATGCCAAGAAAATAGCCACAACAATTATGCAATAAAGTGTCAACAAAAGGCTACGCCTACTTTAAAAAAATGGTAAAATGTTAAATTCATTTCATTTGATTTAATAATATGTAAATTGAATGCCAATTACACATACATTTCTTTAATTTAAATTAAATATGTACTTCTGATCTCTGAAATAGGTCGTACTTGGCCCATGTATTTGGATGTAGTTTAAAATCAATAATCCGATGATTTATTCATTGTAGAAATATAATTTTTAGCTGGATAGATTCTTTGAATTGTAATTAATATATTGTTAATTATTTATTACTTAAAATCTAGTATATTTAGCTTACCTAGATAGTTTAACACACCTCGCCCAGCACTTGTTACCGACTTGAGAATTTTGATAATCACAAGACTGTCAGCTGACACAACTATGTCAGCAGGTATCCAATCTTCATAAAGTAAGCTTATTTCAAAAATTACAACTGGATACATGTTTACAAAATATTATGTATTTTATAATTTCATTTAAATATAAAATTTGATGATATTTGTAATATAAAAAGGGAAATTTTGACATTTAATTATGATGCATCCGGTTCCTGTTCGGAATTTAAAACCTTGCAGATTTATTTGAAAATATCTGTAACAAAAGACAATGAAAGATATTAATGGAAAGAAACTGTTAAATATATAATTTCTCAAAGTGATTATATCTTAATATATACAATAAAATATACATCATAGTGTCTATAAACAAAAGATGTTTTAATGTGATTACATTTGTTCTTAAACATCTTTCAATTGTTTTCGGTAAAATTTATTTTTTTTGCAATAAAATTTTACTTTTGAAATAATTTTTAATATTCACATTTCAATTGGTCACCAAATCTAGTAATATTAACTTTTTGTCAAAAACACCAGTCATTCACATGTGTGTGGTGTATGGAAGAGTGTCGTATTTATTATATTATATAATTTTTTGTCTTATTAATTGTATAAATTTATGTTAAACTAAGTAGAATAAACTCTTTTTAAGTAGTTCATCTCAAAAATGACTCGGTTAGTACCTTATTTCTATTATTTAAATAATTTGTTTAAAAATTTGGCGGGTAAAAGTAAGGTTATCTTTTATTTGTCAAAGTTATATATAATATTCTTTATATTTAAATCCTCGTTTATTTTTTTTCAGATCTAAAATCGAATTAGGTGATGTTACACCACACAACATAAAACAGCTAAAAAGACTTAACACTGTTGTGTTCCCAGTGTCTTACAATGACAAATTTTATAAAGATGTATTAGAAGCAGGTGAATTAGCAAAACTTGCATATTACAATGATATCGTCGTCGGTGCTGTCTGTTGTCGCATCGATACCTCGGAGAATTCTCGAAGATTGTATATTATGACCCTTGGCTGTTTATATCCTTACCGACGATTAGGAATTGGTACAATGATGGTGCAGCACGTTCTTAGATATGTTGAACAGGATGGCGACTTTGATAGCATATTTTTGTAAGTCTGTTTTTATTATAATTTAATTCAGATCAATTCTAAATCATTTGGTTTCAGACATGTTCAAGTAAATAACGAAGGAGCAATAGATTTCTATAAAAAATTCGGCTTCGAAATAGTTGAGACAAAACAGCATTACTATAAACGTATAGAACCAGCAGACGCTCATGTATTACAGAAAACGCTGCGAAAACAGAGTCATACGAACGGTACGCGTTAAAATAATCGTACAATTAATTTTCATTTAAAATTACCAGTTAAACTCATCACCGCATCATAACCAGTCAGGTTTGAAGTATTTGGCATTTTAATAGTTCTTTATCAATAACAAGGCATGTAGCGTTTTATTTTAATGGACACGTTAATCATTATTTATATTTTCTCACAGAATTGAATTCAGGATTATAATTATTTTAACAACTCCTTGGTTGTATGTACCACTGTAAATAAGTCATACGTATAAGCATTTATTGATACAAATTTAACTGTTATGTTGATATTGTACAGGTGAAATTATTTCTTTGATTCTTTTGTACTAGTTAATTTACCAATTTAAATTATTTAATGACTAATATTGTTATGAAATTTCATACACTGTACATTTATAATAACTGAATAATACAAATTCAAATCAACAAATATTGTATTTTCTTAAATAATACACAACAAAATAGATACCTATTACACGATTATACTTCCATTACAAGTTAAATATAAACTTGAAAATAATATCAAGAATAAATATCACAATTTTATTTTTTGTTGACCAATGAATATTTAATTTTGTAAATACGCCTCAATAAATAAATATTCTCGAATTACTTTAAATTGGTCATCCACAAGATAAATATAAATATAAGAAAAAATAGTATAAATAATTGTACTTCAACTAAAAATGCAAAAAAAAATTGTAAAGTCCAGAGATTTCAAAAGTTAAAAGTAAATAAACTGTTAGGCCAATATACCAAAGTTAGTAATTACATTCTATTATAAAAGCAACAGCACTAAAACTGCGCTAGTTAATATTATTTGTATAATAAATATGTCCTATTTCATAGTAATTGAATTATATTTGACTAAGTACTAGTACGTTACGTAACCCTGATGCAATTACTCATACGTACAAAATGTCAGATTTGAACTTTCCTCCATTCTTAATATATAAAACTAGTTTTTTGTCTGTCCTATAGATTCCTTTAATTTGCAAACTTACTACTGCGACGAAAATTGATTAAATAATTATACTAGAAAATAAAAGACTAGACGACTAGAGTATGTATGGTCGAGAATATTAATTAAATATAATATAAAAATAAAAATGCAACTAATTTAATTATTGTCAAAATATTTAATTATCTGTGTCACCTTGGTGTTGAGTTGCCCTGTTGAACAGTTCTTTAATTCTTTCTACGCAAATCTTAGAGCCATGATGTGCCTCTTTGCAAATCTGAAATGAATACAAAATAAAAACAAATTATATATTTTAAAAAATAACTTACAGCAGAAAAATTGAGAAATCCATGCGGTAGGCCGGGTAAAACTTCTAGACCCACATTGTTGTTTAAATTTTTCAATTTTTTTGCAAACATAACACAATCATCTAAACAAGGATCGAGTTCTACTGTCTGAAAAAAAATTATAATAACAACTGATAGTAGATTATGATTAAATATTTTATACCAATATTCGAACTGGGGGTAAATGTTTTAATATGTCATCTTGAGCCCAATACGGAGACAAATATGGATCTCTAGGTACTGTAAATTTAAATTCCTCTACTAGACTTTTTTGTCGATCGCCGTCTAAAAACATTTCAGCTGGCGTAACATGTTTTTTATTCTTCCATTTTGTTATTCGACTTGTTAAAGCTCCAACAAAACCTAAATAAATATGACACAATTACATTGTTGGTTAAATATTTCTAATAATGTTACCTGTAAAACGCTGATGTAATGTTTGATCCATTAGCTCTTTATTTTCAACATTTTGACTACTAGTTGCTGTTTGGACTAAATGTAATTTAGCGCCATCAGAATCAGTGTCAGAATCTAATACGTATTTTTCTAAATATTCTGGAGCAAATTTTTGAGTTCCGTTTTTATTTTCCTTAATTTCCGTGAATGCGTTTTCTGATGGTTTACTTGAAGTACTCATTGGCTGACTGCTTAAAGACACGTTAGTTAAAGTGTCGGACGTTTCCGAAATTGGACTTTTATGGGCTTGAAGTTCAAATAAGTCACTTTCGGAAACTTCTTCAAAGCTTTCCGTGTCTGATGATATTGCACCGTTACTTTTTGATGTGGGAAATGAATCAGTGCATGCGTAAGCTTTGAATATAAAATAATTAACCAATATAATTTTTTTTTATTTTCTGAAAATACCTTTTAAACAGCGCATCATAAAACCAAAAGGTAAGAGAGGATCCATAATACATAGCATTCGTGAGGGCGATGGATTAAATTCAACAAGAACGGGAACATAAGCAAGAAATATGCCATTAGGAGATCTCATTCCTAATTCGATACATTTCATAGCTGTTCCTAACATTAAATTTCCACCTGCTGAATCTCCAGCTAATATTATATTTTTCCCTATTAACAAATTATGTTTTTTATAGTCATACCGCGAAAACTCATTAGTTTTTATCGAAATACAAGAAAATTTTTCAAGAGAAAACATTAATTACCTGTGGAACCAAGAAGTTGGCAATTTTTAACAGCCCAGCAATACGCGTAAAATACTTCTTCAATGGCTCTCGGAAACGGTGCTTCAGGAGCTAAACTATAATCTACAGAAACAATTGGCATACCAAGTTGTTGAGCCCAGTCACGTAAATAAATCTCATGTGACCTAGAACTCTGTGCAACGAATCCTCCACCATGGCAATGAATCATCAGATCCGGACTCGGGGCTTGTAAATTAGCCCGAGATGTCACACCGACCATGCCTTGGCGAGCGACGTGACTTATCAGTCTTATGGGTACGGGTTTTGTTCCGATGTGGGCAGACGGTATGGGAATGTCTATGGAAGTCCCATCTTCTATTACGTATTGAAGAGGTTCGGGCGGAATAGATATAACATGGCTAACTGCCACTGAAGACGATAATAAAGACGGTAGACGGAGAATAATTTCTGATTCGGATAAAAACCAATACGATTTACAAAAATCGACGTCGGAATTTTGAGAAATATTTACAATTCTACGCGCGCGAGTATCTGGATCAATCATATATTTTCCAGAAGTCCAAACAGAGTTTGTAGCTTTATACAAGAATGAGCCGTTGTTATAATACGCTTCAGAGAAAATAGCCATAGTTAATGAGAGGAATTTCAGAATACTCCTCATAGATTCACAGAACTAATGAAAACAGACTAGCGTTACTAATAATTACATTTGCGAGCAGTGGCATTTTACCTGAAAACCTAGGCATCTCCCATAAAAACAATACTGATTAATATCTTCTGCCCTTGACAACAATTCTGTTGCAGAATGTTCTGATGTGCCAAATAAGTCTCCCGGTGGACACCACTTAGTTAGAGTTATTATGTGCTGCATTGATGTAGAAAGTGTACAAAGCAGTTCATTACAACTTTGTACCTCCCTGTTGCACCAAATCAATTTGTGATACAATAAAATTAAATGTGAAATTAAGCCTTACCTTATGATATTCCCTTTCCGAAAAAGTAGACTATCTCTTTTTGTACAAATCCTATTGCACATTTGTATACTGAATTTAATACTGGCAGAAACTACTGTTACAAAACTTCGAAATCCATTTCCTGGAGTTTTCTCATCATAATCATATAGTTTCACTATATGATTTACTTCTTTAACTAATGGTTCGAGTTCATCGGCATACTTTATTAATTTTAAAAATTCAGTATGTAATTGTACTCCATTGAACGATGTATCGGATTTAAAATAAGCAATGTTATTGTTGCAAACAGTTCTTAGTGCGTCAAAAATTAAAGTTATCGAATCATTTTCACCGCTCTTTGCTTGGGAATCTTTTACTTCTGCCATTTTTGTTTGTTAAAGGCACTACTAGTAAATATTACCTTTTTTATAGTATAATAAATAAAAATAAATAATATTATGCTGCCATACGAGTATTTATAAATAAATGCTATACATAATTTGACAGCTGTCACCACTTCACTGAAAAATAATTTAGCACTGATTATTTCTTCTATTTATGCACTTACTGTAGATTTTTTCATACTGTTAATTTTATACTTGTATCGTAAACATGTCTTCACCTAAAACATCTTTGGAGAAATGTCACGCAAAATTCACGCAGTCCCCCTTTATCCCCTCGCTGAAATACAATGCGCCATCTACCTACGACCAAAGATCAATCATAAATGATGATAATAATCATCTCAACAACAATGCGAAATATTTCAAATTACTGATTTTTAAACAAGGAAAATCAGCATTTATCACTTTATTATGTCTATCTAAAACTTAGCTATCAAATTATAATGATTTTTGTTCTTTTCTACTATTTTTCAGATAATGAAGCGGATGTATTTTACAAAACATAGACATGGTCTTCGTTTTCTTTTTATAATGCCATATATTTTTTGTTCATTAACTATAATTATTATTCATAATATACTGACCTTGATATTTCAATATTTTTCAGCTATTATAAGAAAAAAATTATGATGTTCACTATACTAAATTATACAAGAATCTAAAAACAAATTCATAAATCTATACATTATCGATAGTATTACTCATTAATAAAACAAAGTCCATAATAAGCATTCTAAGCAAGTCTAGTTCAATTTAAAAATAAACTTTAGATAATACGAGTTGTGTATAATAAATTAATTATTTTCCGCAACACCTGCAAATTTTATCTACACTTTAATTAAATAAAAAATATTAAGACGAAGTTAGAAATTAAAATAAACGTTTTTCCCAACAAACACTCATGTCCCAATTATTAAATCAATGATCTGTGTCGAAATCTTAGAACACGCGCGTAATAGATAAGAGTATTTGTGTTATTTAGATATTTTTCAATAATAAATGTGGTTTGGTAATTTTAACAACGTCAAATTACACTTCATACGCAATTTTATTTATTAATCCTTTGGCAGTTTTGTCCCTAATGGGCAGCATTATAAGCTAAACAATAGTTAATGTAAACAATTTGTCATATAAGAACAACAGATCTAATTATAAGTTTGTATTACGAAACATCTATCACAATGTTATTTCATTCAGACAAGCATTTCAGCGATACGTACAACAGCACAAACACACCTTACCCGACTGTGCCTTTATTAACTTTACACATTAATTCACCTGTATCTAATTTACTAATCATTTATATGTAAGGTTAATTTTGCACATAGTTCGAGTAGCAACATCGACAGACAGTACTTGTTAATATTTACAAATAATATTTGAGTATCAGGAATGTATAATTATCTGTAAATCGGTGAAACAATATTAACTGTACAACAATAAAATTTAATCTAATCTTACACATGCAACTGCTAAAATTCATAATTTGTATTTACAATGTCAAGTGAAGTGAAATTGAAATGAGTAATAGAAAATTGAAACTGTGGAATAACAATAGCAGAGTATCTGATGCGATATGTAGGGCCATTGGACATCGGTTGTTTACTAAGTTGTATTTGCTTATGATATGCGTTTGTATAAAATAATATAGAGAGCACAAAAAAGATATAATACTTTGAATAATGAGTATTTCGCTTAAAAGGACAATTATCTGTATTTATCAACAATGATAAAATCAAAATCTGTATATAAATGTAACATTTACAACACAACAAAGAACATAATTTTCATTTCATAGTTTAAAAGTGCGCTAAAGACAGCAAATGTTATTTGAGTATGCCATTTAAAACGTAATAATGCACTATCTATCATATACTGTCCTTTTACAAACTACAATTATAATTATATTAAATAAACATATATTTCATATATATTTCATTTTATATATAATTTTAAATTTATATAAAAAAATATATGTATATAAACAACAATGATCGGACTGTAAACTAAACATTTATTTCTCAGCTTACCTAGTAGAAAATAATAATTTAATAAGATCATCGCATGACTATATTGAGCTTTGGACAAATTAAAACGTTTATCTACTGCAGACAAGCCTGGAGTTTTTCGATCCACTCTTGTGCTGTTGTTGCATCTCCTGCACAGAAATTGTAAGTACGACGACTAGTACGTAACTGAAAATTAACAATCATTAACCATATTAATCTGTAAACAAAAGAAAAACCATTATTACATCAAAGAATGACTTATCATCTGTCTTTTTAGGCGGGCCGGGTGCTGGCGCAGCTTGCGTTACGGACATCACTTCGGCAAGATCTAAACAAACTAATTTACATTTCCTATTCTTCACAAATTACAACTGTTATACCTATGTATCCTTTACAATGAGAATCCTCCATTGCATCATAATATCGTAACTGATGTTTAATAGAGTCTAAAACGAACCACCTCTGTTTCCATCCCTTCAAAAGAGCCCCTCGTTTATAGAGATACCCTTCATGAGTTCTATTTTCAGCTACATTAGATGAGAATTGTTCGTAATATTGCTGGCTGGAAGTTTGCATCGTTGCGACACCTTGAAAATTATTTATTTTTACATAAAATTAAAACAAACATTAGTTTTAATTTTTACTTGAATTTATTGAGCCATTGTCGCCAACACTTCTGGTCAATGTCTGAGAGGCAGCACCATCGGTGACTGCTTTATATTTAGTGCAGTTTTTAGGTACTCCTTCCGTACATTTCTCGTGACAACTATATCCACAATCCATACACCTCATTCCAGTCTTTAAAAATACTTGCATATACTATTTTTGACAGTAATAATAAATATATCACCTACCTTTACGGGTCCCCAAAGGACGTTCGTGCAAAGATCGCAGTATGTTGGTGTAGTGTAGTTGTACCTTTCGAATCTATGTGGATGGGAATAAACATGAGCAGCTTCGGCGGCTCCTACCATTTTACCGCGCATTAAAATCTCTAAAGTTGAGCGTTTGTGGAGTAGGCGCCCGTGTGAGCGAACTAGAGCTGTACTGAATGACGCGTGTCGCTAAAATATTAGAATGATAATTTTAATAAATAAAGGTTTAGCAATTAAAAGTACCGTTAATGAATCAGTTGTAGGTAATTCCAGTTTATCCCACAACACTTTCCATTTCTGCGGCAAATGTCCCAGTTCAGTTTCTAGTTTATGAATTTCTTCAAGTAAATGACTAAATGCGTCTGGTACATTTCTACTTACACCGTCATAACTAAAAAGATATTTTTAATTATTTGTTCATCTTATACCCGTTGTTATAAAGAAATTTAAATTCCATACTAAATTTTTGTCAAGTTATGCAAATGACAATCAAATTTTTGACGGCAATGTTAAGTAAGTCATAAAATAATTTCAAAATGATGTGCACTTGTTAGAAACAAATAAATTTACTTTAAAAGTAAATGTAAGACACAGTTAAATTTCTTTATAATACCGGGCATTAAACAGAGAAATATAGTAATACTGGAACGCTAACTTCTAGGATTTGAAAGCGAAAAACGAGCCTGAGACAAGCAGAAGCTAACATTTGATTGTAGAATGGTTGCTATGTAAAAACCTGTTGCACAGTCTTATCCAAAAGTGACAACTCTTTTGGCACGCATTCTCAACGCCAGTCGGCGTTCCAGTATCTAAAAGTAGCTTTTGAACTCACCCTAATGTAACAATTTTGCGATTTGACTTATTGATGCCATCTGCAGCTTCGGCTTCTTCTTCCTGTTGTGAATCTAATTGAATAACTTCAAGATCATAACTAGGACCATGAGCCAATTCTTCATCGAGATAATATTGCCAAATTTCTAAACATGGCAAATGAGATTGCGGCCTTAAAATTGGATGTTCAAAATCCGGTGTATATAAAGAATTAAAAAAGAGAGGAGATCTGGCATGTTGTTTTTCAATATAGTCAAATATCGACTGTCCTAAATTAGGTCCTTGATATTGACCGGCATGTCGACCACCAGGATAAACACCCTCATCGTCGGAACCGGTGTCTACGCCTTTATGGTGGGAAGTTAGAGAGCCTCGTTTGTCTTCTACAGCAGCTACACCACTTTCTACGCGTTCTAATTCGCAGTCGAATAGGAAAGTACGGAAACGGCATGATACTGAATGGTAGGCAAGAAAACGGAGGTAGTATTCATTAAATTCAAACGCAAGGGGGAACTGCTTTTGAATCTACCAAAACATGAATTATTGTTTACTTGAACTGATCGAATAATTAAAAATCTCTTACCTGATGTACGACATCTAAAAACTGTAGGAACGTAGGTGCAAAGCCACTGGCTTGAGAATTAGCATTAAAATTACTTCGGTGACTAAACCGATGTCCAAATCCAATCCATTCTTTTTCAATAAGAATCCTAAAACCTTCTAATGTGCGATAGTGGGGATCTAGACATAATTGTGCAACCGAAGACACTTGGGCTGTTATATCCCAACCATCTTCCAAACAAATAGCCACAGAGGAACCCTGTACATCGAGTAAATCAACAACTGCACCTGCCAATTGCATTATGTTTCGCAACTGCTGCAACCACTCAGAATTCTCAATTAATCTGTAAAATTAATTTAATAATAAAATAATTAAACCAACTGCATGAAAAATTACTTGTGAAAACTCTGCTCTGGTTCAAGATTAGGCGAGCTCGGTATACAAGCCCTCATGAGTTTTTTAAACGCAGCTTTTGTGTGCCTAACGTCATAATATTCAACGGGAATAAATTCTGTTTTGGGTGCTGATTCCATTCTAACACCTTTCATGTGTGCTTTTTCACCTAGAATGTAAAGTGCAGCTCTTTGAAACGTATGGACGCTATCTACGCCTGAATCTGAATCTGCGGAATGTCGAACATTGCCTCTGGGCTGATTGATGTTGCTTAATGAAGCTTGAGAATTGTGTCGACGGTCTTTGAGAGAACCCCAGCGTCCGAAATTCTTCGGTCCTTTACCACCACTTGAACGAGGAAACACACTACGAAGAAAATCATTCTGGATTTGATTTAAATTATTATTTTGTAAAATAAATACCCTAATGTTCCCATGGCTTTGTTGAAAGGATTAGACCTTCGAGCAACCTCAGGTGTAAGAGTTCCACCAATTAGATGGTCATCAGCAGCTAATAAAAGAGAATCTATACTCAGACTACTGTCAGACATGCCCCAAGCTGATCCCTGTCTGACGCTAGCCAATGGTGTAGCAGCAACTAACGCAGATAAATATCGTTCCTGTTCTAACGATGAAGTAGTCTCCGTTGAGGCAGAAGGTGCAGCAGGATGACTCTTCAGCATACCCATAACACTTTTGCCATGATGTCCGGCACCTCGTAATAACAGTGCATGAGAACGAGGATGTCGCCATGTTATAGAAGGAATTCTTCCTTGACGATAACATCGACAAAATCGTCTAACACTTTCGTCTGTTACTGAAGTTGGCATCACTAGTAAAGCAGGATAGCTACGGCACATCATGTACAAAGTGTTAACGCTGGTCAATCGAAACTGCTCGCCTCTTTGGCGTGAGTTTGAAGGACTTGTACTCGTACTGCAAATTCCAAGTCGCTGCCAATCTCGAACGTAGGTTCGCTCTGATAAACGTTCAAGAGTTTTAGCATCGGTAGAAGCAGGAGGAACAATTATACTTGGTGGACCGGTATCGAAATCATCGACTGACAAATCATCGTCATGACTGAAGTCATCCGTTGGTGGCAAGCTCATTCTTCCCGGTGAAGTCATGTATTTGTTTGAATTATTCACAGCCATATTTGGTAACACATACTTCTGCCGTTTTGATGAGGCTTTTTGTTTAAAACCCGCTTTCCGAGCAGTTTTCAACAGGGTTTTCTTTGCGAAACCCCTATAAAAACAATCATTCAATATTTTCCAAATTTGACCTACAGGGTGGTGACTGACTCAGTCGATTACAGGCGTTTTACATGTTAAATAATACTTATGCAATTTCCTGCTTCCCTTATCATTTTAGAGAAAAATGTTTCAAATAAAAGTTGAAGAGATTTAATATTTGCATCTAAAGCAGCGAACAAATTGTGGGAGAGACGTTGAGATAATAAATACTATTTAATAAATGTTCCTTTATTATTATTTAACATATTGGCTGAGTCAGTCAGCACCCTTTACAGAAAAATACTTACTTCAACGTGGCATTCTTCTCTTTACTTTTGTGCAATGGCGTCTGCGAAACCATAATTTGTCCCGTGAAAGCAAAATGATGGAAAATATGCGGCGGATGTCGAATACGATGAACTAATTTCCTAAACATTTCTATATTGTCTGCAGTAACTTCTTCATCAAACGCAACCTTTATGAGTTGAAAAGTGCACGATCTAAGCTGTAACCCTTCTTGCAGCCACTGATCCAAGTGTGCGAGATACTGAACAGCTACTCGCTTTTCTTTTGTCAGTGAAGTTACAGGGAAAGATCTCACAACCAGTTGTTCACAAGCAAATGGATCACACGGTGTTCCTTTGAAGATAATTCTGTAATTTGTAAGGAATATAGCTCCTTCCGCTGGAAGCAATGGCGGGCCTCCAAGAAGACCTGCCGTGCTTTCTTCTCTTCCATCGGGAAGCAAGTAAACACGAAGACCTTCCATGGTTGCTTCTTCACCAGGTAGCATACTTGGAGTGAGTATTTTTGGCTTTTGGATAGGTGGAAGTCTTTTGGATTCTCGGTGAACTGCTTCTAAAGTTTCTATGTGCATGTGAACAACTCCTGGTACCATCTGATGAAGGCATCGAATGTGTTCACTGCTGACTCCACCTTCAGTGCAGACTTTATCTACAAATCTAGATACCAACCGAATAACAGTTGCGCCTGTTTCTCCCGGATCCTGTTCTTCGAATCCTGATTCGGCGTCTGCACTGTCACTCTCAGCTACACTATTGGTGATGCTGTTGCTAGTTCGTTCATCTTCAATCATACTATCTTGTCTATGTGATCGTGAACCAATATCCAGAGGAATTAAAAGATAAACCATACGATTCGCATAATGAATTGCCTGACTGTACATGGTTGATTCTTCGCTCGTTACGAGTTCTTTTTGTTTTTCAGTTTCTATGTTGTTCCATATTCGCATTTGTTCAGCAGCTATTTCTAAAGCAGACGGTTCTTGAACTCTACTAATCACAGATCTACGGTCTCTCCACATGAAGTCTTTGCTCTCTCTCGGGCTAGTAGGACTTAGCATCAGATCCGAAGTTAATCTAGATGTACTAACATCTGTACGTGGCAAGTATAAAGACTTAATATCTTTCTGGACATCTTGATAGAACGCAGCCTCCCAGAATTGCTGATTCTGCCAGACTGCATGTTCTTGGATGCATGTATAAGCGAACTGAATCACTCCAGTGCACAATTTTCTGCAGAATGCAGTTGCTAATGGCAACAAAGCTGCAGCTACGCCATGTTCGTCCATTGATGAGTCATCTTGTAAAGCGCAATTCATCAATCGAACAACCAAGTCGAATTGTTGATGTTCTAGCATTGCTTTGTTACCGACTACATGTTGAGCAAGCTCCATGCATAGAGCTAGTCGAGCGGCTTTTGATTTTAGGGCTCTTAAAACGGCAGGGAAAGTTTTCCTGGCATCGGAAATTTTGTTTTCGAAAATACAATTGATGCAATTTTTTAAAACCTCTAAACGTCTCGCAGAATTGCTTACTATGTTTCTATTATCGTGAATATTAGATATATGTGGTCCCATAGGTACAATTCTTGGTTGAATTGGTCTTAAAGATGACAGCCTATAAATATAATTCCTAAATAAATTCCTAGTCCTACTTTTTTAATAAATAAAAGTAGCACAGAATTAAGAAGCTAGCCTAAAGATATCCTTTATTTACATGTTTGCAGTGGTGGCTCGTGCAAATTAAATTGTCTAACATATCTTTTATCAAATGTGTATGCCGTAAAAATTTCGCATTTAATCATAATGAAAATAGCACAGAAGAACTTCTCTGATACCGCTTTGGTTACACTAGTACAAATTGAGATTCTGACTGCACCAGAATGAATTGATCGCGAATCAAATACTACGGTATTTGAGGCTCTGGTTCTCTTAAGAATGTCGTGCCATTTGACGATGGGGAACATAACTTGTTCGTGAGAAAATAATTAAAGTACTGGATAGCAGTCAAGCAATATTTATTGAAAATAGGTACTTTAATTATTTTCCTAAACATCAATCCAGTCAAAAAGTTTTAGATTCATAACTTTCTCCGCTACTAATCCTCGTTTTATTTATATAAATATCAGGTTTCTATCAACTCGTTTTCTAATGTACCCGAAGACATTTTTTTTTATTTATCCACAGTTTCCAATAATACAAATCACCACTAACTAAATAAATTGCTCCGCAAAATTTCGAATTGACTCCGATTCTCGTGAACAAAGTATTGTAGACTGTAGAGTGTGGACAATGAAATGCGCGGATATCCGAAATAATTAAGAGTGAATAACAATCGAGTAAGAATATTTTCAATACTGAGTTGTAGCGAAATGAATGCTGGCTCAAGTATAGCGCTCTTATAAGACATCACATGTCCAACAATGCCCACTTTGAAAATCATTAAGTTTTATTTCTTAAAACAAAACTATTTGGCGTTTTTGTAGTTCCGCTTTACTTAAGCACGAGCCGCTACTACAAATTTAAACAGTAAATAGTAGCTATCTAAAGCGCGAAATATGTACCACATATAATATATTTGATGTTTAAAATTGTAACACAATAAAGCGTTTGCCTATAAATTGCATACATATCCATGCATCGTATCACATCAAACTTACCATGCATACTCTCCACTGTAAGTTTATATAAACAAGAAATTGGATATAATTACTTAACAAAACTATTGTGATATCAAAAATATCCTACCTATTTTTCAAGTTGTTCTTGGCCAATCCTTCTTCAATGATCGATTGAACTTGTGCAGAATTAATTGGCGGCAACGGCGGCTGGTGAATTCGAGCAAACGCGCCTTCCGGAGGAACTAAAATCTTCTGTGCGTAAGACTGCGGATTTGGATTTTCATTCGTGTACAACTGCGTCGCTAGTTCTTGAATATGAACCAACAGCATCCTCGTATCCTGAGCTTCAATCCTCAACAATTCTGGCAAGTTACTGTATAGTTCATCCCAAACATCACACGGCCTCCAAGGAGGGCCTCTCTCAGCGACAAAACCGTTAAAGAACATGCAATCCAAAACGCGCGTAGTGAAATCACAATCAATTAAAGATCTTTCCCCCAAGAACGCAGCTTTATGGAATGTGATGACCGGCCTAGGGTGAATTCGAATTAAAGTGAGACAGCTTCTGTACCCTTGAAGAAGTTGTGCGAAAGCGCGCATGAAAACTGCTCTGATTTCCTTGTCTAACATGGTAGGTTGTGGAGCACGAATTGCTAATGGTGGAAACGCATGATCAGCGCAACTTAATTCTGGCTGGAGGACCAGACTCAGGGCTTCTTGAGTATTGCTTAACAGTGGCTCTGGAAGTAAAGGTAAAGAAACGCCATCTGGAACTGTGATTGAACCACCGTCTAAATCGGCGACTATTACATCCATCTGAAAACATAGTTCATTCCATTTTCCAAGTTCCTGATGAAAATGATAATTTAATAACTCAAATGGCAATTACAAACAATGTTGTATATCATATTTCCTAACAAATCTAATAACATAATAAGATAATTGCAGTGGCATTGGTATTAAGGAAACAATAAATTACACAAGAAAGTATAAATCTGCGCTTACCAATTCAGCGACTTCGGACTTAAGTGATGAATGCACACCCATTATAAAGGGAGTTGGCGTGGATAGAACTTCAACTAGAGCAGCCGGCAATAAAGGGATGTAAACATGACTGTATCTAAAAGGATACATTAAAGCTGTCAGTGCACGACACCCTTCTGTCAATCGATTGTAGCTTTTAGAATGGAAGAGAATTTTGTGTTCGGTCATTATTGCGCAGAATAGTACCAATACATTTCGAATTCCTATAAAAAATCATGATTGTACGCACGAAAAATGTCCTTGATTATTTACATACTACAAAAATGATTAGTCATGAATTATTTTAATGAAAATTTAACGAAGAACGGGCTACATTATTTTGAAATACAAGCTGCTTACCTAACTGCTGAAATAGTAGGCTAACGGAAGTCTGCGAAACTGGCAATGAGGGGCTAATAGGAGGCTGCAGTGCCTGCCTGTCCCCGGCTCCAATGCTAAATCTAACCTGCGGCCCCCCAGGAGGTGGAACTTGTATACATCCTAAAATATTTCCTACAAGAGTTTCTAGAGGAACTGCTATATTTTCAATGTAAACCGTGTATATGATGCCCAAGCAATTCTATAATAAACATATTACTCATAGTGATACATTAATTGAGCAACAATTGAGATTCCTACCCTGAATGTCTCAATATAATCTAATCTCGAGACAAGGACTAGACATTTTGGAGCATACATGATACTGTGATGCGTTATGGCAGGAATACTTCGAACTAATGCATGAGAACCACCATCTACTGGGTCTTCCTCTTCGTCAACTGGTTTACTTGGTGTTATTGAAACGGTCTCATTAAAACATAAACATGCACAGTAATGACGATTGGCATCGATATCTGTCAACACTGAGACAAAAAACCGAGGTTCTTGTCTGTCGGTTGACAAAGCCCATCCTTGTGGCTGACAGAACTAAAAATTGTTTATTTATTATTACATTCCTAATGCATCATGACATATGTCAACAAATTAATAAGAATGATTAATACCCATTCTATTCCTTCAATGAATGGAGTGTCATTCCAATCTTTTTCTGGAAACCTTTGTAATATAATACCACTACTTATCCCACTCCCTTAAAAGTAATAAAATCATTATTGAATCAATCTTTCCATAAAATCTGCAAATACGTACTTTCTTTTTCATGATCATAGCCTACAATTACAAAATAATCTGCCAGACGAGACATAATTTTTTCACTAATTAACTTAATTTATTAAGAAACTATTTGAGTCCTCCATCACAATCATTTTAATATTCACTAAGCAAAAGCTGTTAGATCAAATGATTTTATAAATAAACAAAATAGATGTACAGGTGCACAGGAAATTATAACCTATGATTCACTTTTCCCACGGCCAAATGTCACAACAAAAGATGCACTCACTTCTCAATCACGTTAAACAAACGAAGATACTTGGATATAAAATACGATTTTTTATTAATTTTTTAAATAAATATGATATCATTGTTTCAAAATGCCACACCCAAAAACATTACACACTACAGCAGGCAAAACTTGCTCCGCCATTTTAATATCACTGATCGCTCGCTCTCTTCATTCATCGTTCCACTGTACTTGTACTTGATGCCGCTATAATTATGATAAGCGCAAAGTGCATAGTCAGTAGTACAGATGTTCAATTTTATTTTTAAAATTCTTATTGCATTCTCATTTGTTTTGCTTCATTTATTTCAGACTTATTCTCTACAACAATTGAACCAAAAAATAATATTGTGGGGTGTATTGCAGAAAATTAGATTTTTTCATGAATTATTTATTAATGTCATGAATGAACATTACATTTGTATGCAATAATAAAAAATATCACCATTTCGCTCTTTTACACCAATCTTTTGGTGTCCAATGTAAACATTTCGGGTCAATTCTTATGTGTCTTTTTTCCATGGCTCTTCTATGACTAGTTATAGTTTCCTGGCTAAGTGTTATAATGTACTGTCCCTTGTAATAATTAATTAAATTTAAGTTCTGGAGAGTTGATATGACGTCTTCCTTTTTTATACTTGTTAATTCACATATTTCACTGAAAAAAATATACATTAGTTTTAAAATACTGAACATTTTGAATGAAATATTTACTTTATAGTAATTTGCGGCTTCTCGTTATCTCCAACAGGATTAATAGTAGTTAAGATATCCAGAATTGTTTGAGCCCAGTAACTCCGGTAAGACAATAAACCTAAATCCGATAAAGGTTTCTCAGGAGATCCTGTTTTTCCTTCAAATTTGGATAATTCGTAACCTATATAATAAAATTAGCCTTAAATAAATTTAACATGTTACACAAAATGCTCAACTTACTGAATTCAATTAAAAGCTTTCCGTAACCTTTTCTCTGATAAGGCGGCATTGTTAAAATACAAGCTACATTGTAATCCTCTATGGATTCCTTTTCTTTTGAAAAATAACCGACAATATGAAAACCTCTACTATCAAAATCAGTCATTACGTAAAATAAAAAGGGATCTGTATCGTAATACAATGTTTTGTGATCCAGAAATAATTTTGCTAACAAACATAAATTTTGTGCGTAAACTTTATTTTTGCGGCCGTCGATTTCGAAAAATGATATACTTCCTTTTCGATATATTTCATTTCCTGGCGGGTGTCTTAAGTTACATTTTACCTAATGGAAATAAACTTTTAGCTATTCTTTACTATTAATAACATTACTAACTTACAAGATGCCTTTCTAGACATTTCCTACTTTTTCGGTACTTTAAACAAAATTCGCATATGTATATACAAGACAAGTTTACAATTTCCTATAAAAACATTAAATAAAATTCAATGAATTTTTTCTTAGGTAATAAATAAAAAGAAATACCTGAGGGTAAGGTGCAAAATACCACGGTTTAATTCGATGTTTGCCGAGTTCAATCATTTCAACATTTTTCATCCTAGTTACGACATCATCATGGTGCGCCACCATACTTCCTGACTGTCTAGGACCAGCAGGAGTTGAAACTCCATCCTGAGAATCCTCATTATCCAATGACGTCCCTTTTCTTTTTCTGTTTATCTTTTTTTGAATAGCAGCTGCTAGTACAGCACTACCATTTACTAGTTCGGGAGCTACTGGACTTGCTGGTCGCGAGACAGGTGCCCCACTAGGAGTAGAGACACTAAGATTGTTACTAGGCGCACCACCTCCACCGCCAATATGAATTTTTTTAGGTGTAGAAACACCAGTACTAGTTCCGCCATCCCTACGAGGGAATTGGACTTTTCTTGTGTCTAATGCATCTTCTGATACCCATTCATCTAATCGCTTATTAACTATAATAATTATATTCATTAGTATATAAAGTTCCGATAAAAGTAAATGTAATACTTACAATCTACGTAATGTACATAATAACATTTTGAACACTTCTCATCTTTAATACTGATAATTTCTGCTAACGCTAAAATATAAACATTAAATTTTTAGACATTGATATAATAATTTATGTATGTATATTTACTTACGCCAGTCATCGCTGCCTTGCATCCGAACTGGTAGTCTGCATCCTTCCACAAGAGACGACTGTGAAAGAAATATTAACATTATAACATTTAGGTTAGGTCCGAAAGTACAAAAACAATGAATGAAAACTTATGAATAATTACCACGGAATCGCATATTGTTGCATCATCTATGTCTTCCATTTGTTTATGTTTGAATGTATTCCACTTGTAATATGTTAAATGTAATAACAAATGTCAAAAATAGACGTTAGTACACCGCGCGGCGCATACCACAAATTCCTCGCAGACCTTTTTCTAGTTACCAGCGTTGCCAGTGGTTATAGTACATTCCGGATAACAAATTCGTAAAATATTAATTCAAATAATCTAAAATAAATAGAAATGTAAATAGATAAGACAAATATAAAATATTATTATAATACAGACAATCGGTATATTTCTGTTACCAGACATATCCTTGTAAACTGTTACAGTATTTATAATTTTTTAGTTTTGTTGTCCTGTACAGTCGGAAATGAGGTGATAGGATTGGCCGTATCCATGTTGTGGATCGTTGTCGCGTCGCATTCTTTACAACAGTCACTTTCTTGGAATGAGAAATCAGCGTTTTTGGAATAAATATTTTGGTTTGTATATCTTTTATAAGGTTAAGGTTAGACAATTTTTATCAGCATTTGTTTTACTTGAATTGCAGAGTATTCGTTTTCGTCTGATAAGAAAAGAGCTTAGCTTGTAACTGGCCCTCATTCCGCATACTTTCAACCTCTATAAACACTAGGTTTCAGAACTTTATGCCGCACGCTCAGAAATCGCCAGAAGGAAAAATGAGATTCGGAATTCTAACAGGTAATGAGGAATCAATTATAATACATTCAATATAAGTATTTTATATACTTTTAGTGAGTGACACTTGTTTTAAACAAACTAATGTGGACAAGAGCGGACCACAAATAAAAGCTCTCATCAAAGGAAGATATACTGATAGTATTGTTATATATGAAGACATTGTGCCTGATGAAATAGAACAGATAAAACTTAAACTGATAAATTGGTGTGATGATATGTGTGATGTTATATTTACGACAGGAGGTACAGGTATTGCTGATCGAGATGTTACTCCAGAGGCTACCAAAGCTGTTATTGATAAAGAAGTTCCTGGAATTAGTTTTGTTATGATGAGCAAAAGCTTGGCAAGTACTCCGTTCGCTATGTTATCTCGGTAATTATTTTATCAACTTAAATTATTAGATTAAAAAATAATTACAAATTTTTCAGAGCCATAGCCGGAATTCGCAAGAAGACTTTAATTATAAATTTTCCCGGTAGTGTAAAAGCAGTCACTGAAAACTTTGAAGCAATTTGCGATATTATTCCGCATGCTATATCTTTGCTACAAAATAAGTTTGAAGATATTCAAAAAATTCATTCGAGATTAGCACATTTGCCAATTATTCAACCAAGACCAAATAATTTACCTCCAGTTAATTTGGCGCCAAGCAATGTAATTTGTAAATTAATTTATAATAAAAAGTTTCTAAATTTATAAATATTTTTAGGTAATTATTAACGCAGTTGCAAATAGGCCTCGAGCATCTCCATACGAAATGGTGACAGTGGATAATGCTTTAGGAATTGTCACCATGAATTGCAGTCGCAAATCAAACTCAGAAGTTCTTCCAATTGTTCTCCCGAACATATTGGGCCGAGTTTTATCTGAAGATGTCCGTGCACGAGATGCTCTTCCGCCATTTAACGCATCCATTAAAGACGGCTACGCGGTTAAATCTTCAGATGGTGCTGGATTAAGAAATGTTGTAGATGTTAAAGCTGCTGGGGACAATGTAACATTCATTTATTATTCATAAGAATTTTTTTTATCATAAAATTTTCTATAGCCTGAACAACAAGAAATGAAAAGTGGTGAATGTATTCGTATAAGCACTGGTGCTCCGGTTCCACCCGGTGCTGATGCAGTGGTTCAAGTAGAGGATACAGAACTGGTAAAGTCCAGTGAAGATAACTTAAAAGAATTGCAAATTAATATTAAGGTAGCACCGAAAGCTGGACAAGATATTAGGTATTAAAAGTCGTTTATGAAATATGATTGATGTATTAATATTTAATTTTCCGTAGGGCTATTGGCAGCGATATTCCAGCCCATTCGATTGTTTTGCAAAAGGGAAATGTTTTAAATGCGGCGGAAGTTGGTGTGCTTGCAGCTGTGGGCCAAACTAAAGCCAAAGTTTTCAAGTAAGTGTCCCGTCTCTAACTCTAGTTTAGTAGCATTCTCATCACTAAAACTTGCTTAAAAATTACAAATATCACCGTTTATGCTTCATGCATGAAAATATTTTCGCATTATTGAAATTTGAAAGTGCGTGTTATAAATTTATATTGATGAACGGTGTATGCATGAAGTAAGTATTAAAATTATGTTTATTTTGCAGTTATTTTGTAAAAAAATTAAATTATTTTCTTTTGAAATATTTTGTTCTATTCCAGACCGAGAACAATAAATAAACGCTCTAATTTGAATGATGAAAGCAGAGATGTAGTAAAGAATGTAATATTTTATTTTGACCAACAAAAGAATGCTGGAGGATTTCTTTTTCCTATCGAGAAGCCAACAGAAGCAGCGGCAGCAGCAGCTGGTATTGCTAGGTCAACTGTTATAAAAATGCGTAGAGAAATCAGACATGAAGCTGCTCTAGAACCAGAAGTCGAAATCGTTCAACTCGATGACGAAGTTGAAAATGATGATAATGACAATGAGATTCAAGATGATGAGCCTGAGAAACCTCAATCACCAAATAGAAAAATGAAGAAACGTATAAAAAAACCTGGTGAACATAAAAAGATTCGAAAGCCAAAATTAACAAAAGCTAATGAAGAAACTGGATTAAATTCTTCTAAAATTAAAATAATAAAGGATGCTATTACTGGAACGGATTTAGGAGGTTCTGCATTTATAGAAATTCAAGGTAAGAAGAACATAATATCAGTGAAACGACCTTCACCGGATACCGAGAAACCAGTGGCTAAAAAAATTCGTCTAATTAAAAAGCAAAACAATGAATCAGCTGATAATTTGGACGAACAAATCAAAATAATTACAAATGAACTAGTAGAGTCAACATTTAAACCAGTAGATGACACAAAATCAGGTTCACCTACTATTAAAAGAATCATTATAGATGCAAAAAGTAATGAAATTTTAAGTGAATCATTGTCAAAACTACCTTCTAAACCTGGGGCTGGAAAACCAACAATTAAACGGATTCGAATAGAAGCCAAGAAAAATGCATTTTTAAATGAAAGTTCCGCAAAGTTAGCAGCTGCAGCTGGCGTAGATCCATCAACAATAAAATTAATAAAGCAAGAAGTTCTTAATGAGTCGTCTGCATCAAAATCAAGTGCAGGATCAGATAAAAAAGATTCGCCAAAATTAAAACTCGTACAAAAGGTTCCTCTAATTGCATCAAAGAAACCACCTGAATATAAACTAATCAGCAAAGAAGCTTTAGAAGCAATGAATTTGCCAATATCGTCAACATTTGATATTGTAAATAATCAGTTAGTAGCCGGATCAGGAACTTCAGAATTAAGTAGTTTTGCGTCAGACACTGAAAGTTAAATCACCAAAATCAAATATTGTAAATATCATGAAAAATACTGATAACTCTTCTGCTTTAGTTAAAGAAGCATGTGTAACATTAAAAATGTTCACAATACTTCGCTACTAGAAACAGAAACTACACAAGTGATAGTTTGACTGAAACTGAATAAAAAATTATTTAAAATGTTTTGAAAGTTTATTAAATAAAGAATGATCTGGTTACACATATTATTATATTTATTTTTTCTTTTCGTTGTATATATTATGTCAAAATATGTATTACGGTAATATTGTTATGTAGGTCTTAATAATAAAAAGTGTTTTATAAATAAATTTGCTGTTTCTTTATATACAAAAATACTTAACTCCAAACAGATTCCTGAACATGAATAATAATAACTGAATGAACAATAAATAATAATAGAATGAAAATGGGTACATAATTTAGTTCTTACTTTCCTTAACAATTAAAAAATATTAATATTTTGATGTTAAACTTTATAAATATATTTATAGACGCTTATCAGTGGCAATTATTTCAACTGGCAATGAAGTTCAGGACCCAAACGAACCTTTGCAACCTGGAAAAATTCGTGACAGCAACAAAATTACTTTAATTAGTTTGCTCAAACAATACAGTTACGAGGCGTGTGACTTTGGCCATGCCAAAGATGAGTAAGTAATAAATTAAAAAGTAAATAGAGAAATATAAATATAATGAACAATTTTAGTCCGACTTTAGTAAAATATACCTTGGCAAGAGCTTTTGAAGAGTGTGATGTCGTTATAACAACTGGTGGAGTTTCAATGGGCGAATTTGATGTCTTGAAGCAAGTTCTTGTAGAAGATTTCAATGCGCAAATTCATTTTGGTAGGGTGAACATGAAACCAGGGTAATTATTTCACCTATCTATATTAATTTCGTTTATAAATATTATGTATTTTTTAAAAGGAAACCAACAACATTTGCAACATTATATTACAATGACAAAGAAAAGATATTTTTTGGACTTCCTGGGAATCCTGTTTCGGCAACTGTTACTTGTTTGTTATTTGTTATTCCTGCTTTGAGATATGGAGAAAATCGAAATGATTATAAATATCCCAAAATTAAAGTTACTCCGGTTTGTATTACGAATTTTATCATGTTTACTTTATACCTAACAAATATTTTTTGTAGAATTTCAAACCAGTTTTCGATGCTGAAAGGCCTGAATACCAAAGAGTTCAATTAAAGTATGGAGATACAATTACTGCTGTAACTACTGGAAATCAAATCAGTAGTAAATTAAATAGTTTTACATCTGCTGATGGTCTTATGCTAGTAGAACCTTATAAACTGCAATCAAATGAAACTAAAGACAACTGTAGTTACTATGCTTACGGAAAAAAATACAACTGCTATATTCTTAATAAATATTAAACTCAGTTATTGTTACGTTTTTATTGGTAAATATTTACAATGTTATTTTCTTTTAAAACAAGTCTCTTGTATTGAATCTTATAATGATTTTGTATTTTATATATACAATGGTTGTAGTTTATTCTATTGCATTTTGTATTTGACTGAAGAGTGTTGTTGGGTAGTTTTAGTTTTTTATATAACTAAAGTAGAATAAAAAGGGAACTTTAGATCTAGAAACACTTTCCAGTCAAACTTGGTTAGTAAATAAAATGAATACATGTTCAAATAACAGTGTGTATCACTCAGCCCCAAATCACGTAAAGTTGTTGTTTTATTTTGTACAAGGTATGGAGCGAAGGCGAGACAACAACTGAATAAAATAATTATATGTTTCTGATCATTCCTATTTTCCTTGACCAGAAAGTTCTTTCTTGTGTTAATGAATAGTTTTGTTTTGGCTCCCGGCAGGTAAGTGCCATTTCCAGGTCGCTTAGAGCGCTTTCGGACAGCACTTGAGGCTGGAATCGCACGCAGCCAGACATATCGAGCGACACTTCGTTGTCTTGAATCCTACGCCAATGAAAAAGAATAAATAGTAACATTAGTGTCTAAAATAATTCATTCTTACTTTTCAATCCTGGGCGCAGCAAATATAACATCAACCCCAACTTTGGGCTGAAGAGTAACAACTCTAATTCCTGCGGGTGCTAATTCTTTTCTCAGGGCTTCGCTAGCTCCTTGGACGGCATGTCTAGTAGCAGTGCATGCTACTGACCCGCCTTCTCCATCGGCAGACCCAGTTGTACCTAAGGTTACTAAACGACCCTTTGTGTTGCGCAGAAGACCTTGGAAAGTTCTTGCAGTGCGCAGTAAGCCCACCACGTTAGTTTTTAACATTGCATCCCAATGCCCGATGTCCTGTTGTTCCAAACGCCCGCGATATGTTACCCCACTGGTGCAGATTACAGCCCAAACTCCTACGGAATGAATACGAAAATTATTAAGGATAAATTATTGCGCACCTCTTAACGGCAAACAATAGATTCTTAAATGGTTTCATTGCAATATTTATATTCGATGAGTACTCGATGGCATATTTGTATTGTTACTTATTACACATGAAATGGTCGTGAGAGCCTAATTATCATTTCATATGAACGTAAACATGATAGTTTCACTTTTATATGTCGCTAATTAAAATATGTTAATGATTATCAAGGACGAATACTTTTGTACAAGAAAATATTAATTAAATAAAACTATCACTGCTGCAAGCTATTTTCATGAAATAATTTATCGCGTGCTTGTTATTTTAAATTAACACTAGTATTTTCAATTATAAAATGAAATAGAGTAAAACAATTTTCTTTTTGTGTCTCATTCCAGATACATACGAGCCCAGAATTTAGCCCAGTTAAAATCATAGAAAGGAATAATGTTTAATTTACCATATTTATATCTTAAGTTCTATCATTTTTAACTCCCGCACATACATATTATGTTTATGTTACGAATTGATCATATTTTGGTAACAATTCATCAACAGTAAATGCAGGGCCGGTTTTCCCATAAGGCCGATAGGTCGACTGCCCTAGGCCTCTGATTTTAAGCGGCCTCTAAAAATTTGATGAATACTATATAAAACGAAATATTTTTATTTGTTTTCCGCGTTAAATAATTTCATTTTGAATGTATAATTTAAATTCGCGCCACTAAATTATGTATTTTCACAACGGCAACGTCACTAATTTAGCGAAATGTACGTATTGATAACATCATTTACTTTTACCGGTAAATTGATAGTAACTTTATACCGTTCGTTAAAAATCGTTTTGGTAATAATACGGACTGTTTCAATTCACGTGATGGGCCATCATGTATTTTTAAGAGAGGCTCAGATTGAGAAACTGGATTCCTCGAGTTTGACGTAACCCTTAGCGGGTCAGTGGTATACAGTAGGTATAGGTACATTCTAGAAAAAGGTATGGCAAAAGAAAATTTGAAGGAGCCGCGAACTAAGAAAGAAAAAAATTAAGGATTCTTGTTGCAAAATTCAAAAATATTTTGAATCAAAAATGCAAATCAAAATTTAGATCAGGAAGAGTGCAATAGCCACACGCCTGTATCAAATGTTGATGCTGTGGTTAATGAGTTAAAAATAATTGAAAATAACGAGCAAAAAGATGTTACTGAAAATCAAACAATATATACCTGTAGACTACGATTGGCCACAAGTAATTACAGATTCCTTTATAACAACGATTTTGTTAAATAAAAAAAAAAAACATATGGAGAAAGAAGCTATCTCCTATTGTGATTTAAAACTATTATTTTATATTTGTGTAAAGAAATTTTTGTTTTGTTTTGATATTTAACTACATATTTATGTCTATATTATAATTTTATTTTGATTTTAAACTTTTTTTATAAAAAAATGTAGATATTATATTTCGGCCTCGAATTTTTTTCCGCCTTAGGCCTCTAAATATATAAAATCGGCTCTGAGTAAATGTTAGATTATTTGAAGGCCTATCAGGGTTTTTGGGAATATCTTTGTAAATAAACGAGATAGAGTAAATTCCATTTGAATAAAAAGGAGTAGAATAATATTACCTACAATTTTTATTAGCCAATATCCTTGGGACAAAAAGTTATTCTAAATTCTGGGCTCGTAGTTGTTTGTTAATCTCTCTTACCATCTTCACCAGCAGGTAAATGAGCTCTCACGATGTCCACTGCCTCATGCAGGACATCCTCTCTAGTGACATCTAAGGGTAAGGCTACTACGGACCCAGGCAGCGGATGAGTAGGTGACAGTTCTCCAGATTCGCGGCTTTTCTGCCATGCCCGGATTACCCGTGCCGGAATACTATCAGTCTCAGCGCCTGAGCTAGCCCCATCGCGTAGTCCGGCAAACACGCGGAAGCCACGGTTGCCGAGGTGCAGAGCTACCTGGGGGCGAAATCTTGGATTAGTATTTCATCAATTTTTCATTTCTACTCAATACTGTAATATGATAGAAATATTTATTTGTTTACCTGCAGACCTATGGCAGTATCACAAGACGTGATCAGCACGGATTTTCCTCCGCCGATGGTGACGACCCCTACTTCCGGTTCAGGGGCAGCGCGTATCTTGCACAGCAGATACAGTAGAAGCGCACCCGCAATCGAGAACAGAGCCACCAGCTGTAGGGCTAGAACCAGGGCTGTTTGTTCGTCCATTGCCAAAAACCTATACAAAAAATATATAAATTAAAATCGGCCACGGTTAGTACTAAGAACACAAACATAAAGATTGAATTAATTTTTATATTTGTCTCAATGTAATATGTTATTACTTTGTGGAAGAGACTAGCATAACTGAAAATATTATATAGTCTTAATTATTATTCTATATTTAGTAACGCAATATAATTTATCTTAAATTAATTATGTATTTTTATTATATGTAAAGTAAAGAAAATATGTCTGGAACATTCAAAATAATTTTCTGATATTCGAATTTAAATTTGGTATTGCGCTTCGCGCTATGTTTTATTCAATTGTTTCTGTCAAACTGTTGAGCAACCAAATGTTTGTGCGGTTGGGGTTTTGACCCCAAAATATCATCGTTTATATATCTAAAACTTATACCAATCGATTCAATAATTGTTTGTGATGATTTTAGTATATAATTTGTCGGAGAAGGCAAAAATTTTAGTTTGCATAGTGTAAAATATACTCAACAAACGTTTCACATGTAAGCATTACTTATTTATTTCATTATTATAATTACTCTTGTAAAATGTGTCGATAAGAGCAAGAATAATTATTTTTATTTATAATATGGATGAAAAACCAAAAATCGAGTAGAATTAAACCTTTTTAAATGTTTCAAATTAATTAAAATATTTGGATCTCAGGACTTGGTTTCGACCAATCACAGAGCTCCATTTTTATATTGTTGATGTTCACTGTAGTGTCAAGTTGAACATTTTTGATGAATTTTTATTTTGGAAAGTGGATTTCAAATAGAATAGGTATTAAAATCCGAAATATTATTATATTCTTTATCTGTTTATATATAATTTTGCATGGTGAAGTAAAATAATTATATGAAATTTTTTACATTGAAATTTAATGTGCAATGTTACATTTGTATTATGCTTTTAAATGATTCCTAATGAATTCTTATAGCCTGGGCATCAATTAATATATATTTTGTGGTATTTCAGTTACAATACTACCGTCGGGTAGCTGGCACTTGTTGATGGATGTTTATGGCTGAGATGTTTTACAGATACAACGAACACCAAACAAAAAGATAAGTTTTATTATTTCATATAAAATGTATAACACAGAATTGTGTATAACTAAATTTAATTGTTTTCTGTGCCATTGTGCAATAATAATTGTAGTTATATTAACAGTTAGTATACATAAACAATTAGGACATTTTTGTTCACTATGGACAGTGTCTGTAACTTAATTGATTTTGTTTATATGATCGCTATTTAATTTTAAGTTAGTTATAAGTAGCTCCCCCGTCGTTTCCGTACAACATACACAATTAGTATTAAGTCCAGCGGTTATATAAATAATTATTCATTTATTAGCTTTAAGTGTTATAACAGAATATATTGAGTTTTCTTTTTTGAGTTGATTATTGAGCTGTCTTGTGTGAGCAGAATTCTTACGATTTAATTATTAAATTCAGAAGACAATTGAATTAAAATATGCACAGTTTCGACACAACGTAGATGTTGCTTTTCTTTTTATTTTTCATACTCTATGATTATTTTGTGAGACTGATGTTACTAAATAATTTCAGATTCACAGTTCCTCCAGTATTTGGACAGTGTCATCATCTAGAGAATCACATCCGCGCGTGGTGTTTGCAGAGCACTTAGAGGAGCAACCAGAGACAGGCACGACATAGATAACATACCAAGGGAAGTACAGATTTCATTCAACACTAAAATTCACGGCACACTCGAACTTTTCATATTATTTTTTGATCAGTAATTTCTTTATTAATTTTATATATTCGTTACTTTTATATTATATTTATTTAGCTCCCCTCGTTTCCGTTTACACATGATAGTTTTTAAGAAATGCGAATATATAAAATTAACTATGTACAAAGGGTGAGGCAAATATTTAATTCATAAAATTTAGTAAATAAAGCCTGAACAATAGCACCCACACTTTGTATTTCGGTAAATATCAATTTTCACGGTATAGTTATTGAACTTAAATGAATATTAAATAAAAATGTTCGCACTTGGATTATTTATTCACTGATTTAATTACTTAAAAGTAGTAAAATATTTTGTCCAGTTTGACCCCACGTTGTCCAGCGTCAGGAACAAACCACCTTCACTCATAGACCGCAGCAGTGCTTAAGAATTCTAGATGATCCGCGACCACCACCAGTAGAACTGGGTCTCAATAATGCACATCTTCAGTAGCCAGCACGAAGCAGAAACTTTATACAATAAAATGTACTATATTATCTTATATTCATTGTAATATTTGTTTGTAAAATGATTGTATTGAACAGTTGATTACGTCCACGGCGGACCAATCTAAAGAACAGATTGTGTCCGGTGTTCGATAATTTTAAAAGAAAAAGAAAAATATGCTGGGGGGTGTTGGGATTTGTTTCTTTGTCTGCATGTGTGTTATATATTGCCTGTGAGCAATTTTTTTCGGAATTAACTTTGCGCTTCACGCAAAAATTGTTTAATCTCAATTTTTCTGGTTTAAAATCACAAATTAAAAAAATTTTTTGGAAAATCGCCCATCGTCCCACGCAAAATTTTTTTTGGAAATAAATTTTCACGCATGAACCATATTTTCGAAAAAACGTCCACCGTCCCAAACAAATGCTTCCAGAGCTGTCGTCTTGTATTTAAGCAATTCACAACCTAAAACATGTTAATAACTAAGAATTTATCTTTCCAGGTATTTGTAAAATTATACATTTGATTATTGCACCTACTCAGTACTTACATATTAAACAAGTGTGAAGAATGAAAAAAGATACCTCAACAATCCAATGGAATCATATGCTTGAGGATGAAATGTACTTAATATTGCATGAGTAATCAGTGAAAAATGACTTTAATCTAATTCATTAATAACTACTTCATTTTTAGGCGACAGAATGATAATGCTTGGCTTTTAGATTTACTGAATTATAATAGAAAACAAAGTGGATTGCAGACACCGACGTTGCTTTATTTCTGTCAATATGTTTGTGGTAAAAGAGAAGAATGCTGAAAAATATTATTTAAACGTAAGTAATTAGTCTTAATTATTATTTTATAATTAAGTATTCAGATAAAATACCTGGAACAATCAAAACATTTTTCTAATAAATTTCGAATTTAAATTTGGTATCGCCCTTCGCGCCGTCAATTATTCAACTGTTTCTGTCAAACTATTAAGCATCAAAGTGTTTACGCGGGGGAAAAAATTCAGTTTTGATCCAAAATATTTGCGTTAACATATTTAAAACTTATATCAATCGATTCAGGATGTTTTTTTGATCATTTTAGTGTATAAGTTGTCGGTGAAGTTAAAAATTTCAGTTTGTATAGTGAAACATATTCAACATACGCTTTATATGTAAGCATTATTTATTTACCTATTTCATTATTACTATTACTCTTGTAAAAGGTGTCGATAAGGCCAAGAATAATTATTTTTGTGTAAATTATGGATGAAATGAGTAAAATTAAGAAGAATTAAACATTTTTTTAATTGTATATAATCACTTAGAATATTTGGATCCTGGGACTTGGTTTCGACCAATCAGAAAGCTCTATTATTATTTATTGTTGGTTTGCATTGTAAAGTGTCAAGTTGAACATTATTAATGAAATTTTATTTTGTAAAGTTGAATTCAAATAGAATAGGTATTAAAATTTGATATATTAGTATTTTCTTCATCTGTAGATATATAATTTGCCAGGTTACGGAAAATAATCATATGAAAAATCTAACATGCAAATTTTATGTACAATGTAACATTTTCATTTTACTTATTAATTATTCTGAATGATTTATTATATCCTGGGCATTAATTAATATATATTTTGTCGCATTTCAGTTACATACCACCTCCGGGTAGCTGGCCCTCACTGACGGAAGTGTATGGCTCAGATGTTTTGCAGAGCCAGCAAACTTCAAACAAAAAGATAAGTTTCATTATTTCATATAAAATTTAAAATATAGAATTGTGTAATTAAATTTAATTGTTTTCTGTATCATTATGCAATGACAATTGTAGTTGGTATACGATCAAACATACTTTAAACAATTAGAACATTTTTGTTCACTATGGATAGTGTCTGTAAATTAATTGGTTTTATTTATATGACCGCTATTTAATTTTAAGTTAGTTATAAGTAGCTCCCCCTCGTTTCCGTACAACATACACAATTAGTATTAAGTCCAGCGGTTATATAAATAATTATTAAAAGATTAACATTAAGTGTTATAACATCATACATTTAGTTTTTTGAGTTGTATAATGAGCAGTCGTTGTGCGCAGAATTCTTGCGATTTAATTTAATTCAGTCGACAATTTAAATGTACACAATTCAGACTCAACATAAATGTTGTTTTTCTTTTCACATTTCATACTTTATGATTATTTTGTAAGATTGATATCACTAAAATATTTTCAGATTCACATTTCCTCCAGTCTCTATGGACAGTTTCATCCAGAGAATCATATCCAGAGCACCTAGAGAAGCAACTCGCGACAGACACAACATGGACAGTGTTACCAGGGAAGTAAACATATCAATTAACACTCAAAATCACGACACACTCTCGAACTTTTTATATTGTTGCTTGAGCAGTAATTTTCTTATTAATTTTATATATTCGTTACTTTTATATTATATTAATTTAGCTCTCCCCCGAACCATTCGTTTACACACGATAGTTTTTAAGGAATACGAATATATAAAATTAGCTTTGCACAAAGGGTGAGGCAAGTATTATTTAATTGATAATATTAAATAAATACAGCCTGAACAATAGCACCCACACTTTGTATTTCGGTAAATATCAATTTTCACGGCATAGTTATTGAATATAAATGAATATTAAATCAAATTGTTTGCACTTGGATTATTTATTCACTAATTTAATTACAGTAAACTTTTAAAATATTTTGTTCAGTATGACCCAGGTACAAACCACCTTCACACATACACTGCCGGCAGTGAGTAAGAATTCCTAGTGATCTGCGACCAGCACCAGGAGTAGAATCTGGCTCTCGAAGCTTTTCAGCAGCCAGAACGAAGAAGAAACTTTACACAATGAAATGTATTATATTATCTTATATTAATTGTAATATTTCTTTGTAAAAATAATTGTATTGATCAGTTTTACATCGGACCGATCCAAAGAACAGATCGAGTCCAGTTTTCTAAAAAAAAAGAAAAATATGCTGGGGGGTCTTGGGAATTGTGTTTCTTTGTCTGCATGTGTGTTACATATTGCCTGTGAGCAATTTTTTTCGGAATTAACTTTGCGCTTCACGCAAATAATTTTTAAATTCAATTTTTCTTGTTTAAATTCACAAACAAAAAAATTCTTTTGGAAATTCGTCCAGCGTCCCACGCAAAATTTTTTTTGGAAATTAATTTTCACTTTAAATTTTTGAACAAAATAAAATTTTAGAAAAATCGTCCACCGTCCCACGCAAAATTTTTTTGGAAATTAATTTTCACCTCTAAATGAATGAACAGTACAAAAAACAGGTATGTGAATAAGATTAAAATATTTCGTTTTATTGATCCTTAAACATGATATCATTTATGTTTAGCATTAAATGACAACATTGTAATTCATCATAGTTTAAAAATACCTCAACAAATATGAAATTAGTGCATGTACGGAATTTTAATAATCAGAAAATAATTAAGCAATTTTTACGGCATAATTCGCAACAACGGTAATACAACAGTCGGTCTACGGCATCAAATTACGTTTGTCAAACTCTAATTACGATAATGCACGGCAAATGCAGTTCGCTGTCGTTCGCAGCAACTGTAAATAAGCTAATTGTATTCACGACAAATTAGCAGTTTCATGTGTGTGAGGGTAATTAAATACTGCAATTCACGGCACTTTCGTGTCCTGCGTCCTGTTTAGGCGGTAGTTACTGCATTTCATTGGTTAGTAACAGCAGGATTGCGCTACTTTCTATTTTGGTACGTGTAGATAGTACAGCGGACAGGAAAATAGAGATTACTATTTTTCTTCGGTTTCTAAATGTTTGTAAATATTTTTCTAACTTCTATTTTTAGGGTTATGTATATATTTTTAAATGTCAATGTGATACTAGAAGAAATATGCAAATTTATAAAATACGAAACTTATTTAAAAACATGAGTATACTACCAAAAATCTTTCCATCAATTTTCCATCTTGGTTAATCTGTATTTACCATACTAAAGGAAAGAGAAAAACGACTTGGAATGGTCCTGAAAATTTCTTTATTTTGTGATTTTTCATTTCAACATACCACTTATTTCAATTCAACATTCAGGTCAGGTCTGCGTATTTCTGTAAGGCATGCCGCAAGATACTGGTGTGCTTTTTAATATAAATTAACGGTTTTATGTTATTTACTTGATTTCAACATTCCAATCCATGTGTTCGCACTTTTTCGAAACGATTGCCGCTAGGTTCTGATTGTGGTTTGTCCCTGAGATACGTTTAACATTTACTCGATAAGATGTGAGTATTTTCTACCCGCATAATTTTATTTCTTCACCTGCTCGACTCTCAATGTCAAATATTTATTCAAATTTTTTGCTGAATTAATTAAAATTGTTTCGACCTAATTTTGCTAGTAAATTTAAAATGAAATAAGAAATGTAGTCATTTAATAGTAGCCACGTAATGTGGTATACAATCATCGCAATCAGTCAGTCACGACTACTTATTTTTACTCTATTTGCTTCAATAATTCTCTAGCAAAATGTCTTTGTTTCGATGAGCCAAACCTACCAATTTACCAATTAGGTTGAACTAAAAAATTTTATAGCGCTTTTTTACTTTGGTTCTTTTGCTTCTGCTCCAAATTAATACTGTTATATTGGAGTTAACTTTAGTTTTTAATAATTGATCCCCGTTTTTTAAATTCATTCTTCAACAGTTATTTTAGATTCTGTGTAGTGAGTGCCTTTGTCGATTGTCGCCGCAAAGTACCTACAGATTACATGAGACAGCAATGAAACTATGTGTGACTAAACATTAAGTCAGATACAGTTATACTTAAGTGCATTCAAAAGTGTTTACATACACAGCTGCATTGGCATTACCTTATCTGTATTAAAGTAAGTGTTGAGGTATGCTTGATGCCTCACTCATTTGTAGAATTTTCGCACGGTTTCAGGGCCAGTTTAATTTCCACACACTCGCTCATACTTAGAAAATACGATTCGACTAGTGAATTAATACATTGACTTATTATTCATGAAAGGTTGTCAATATTATTTCATAACTAATATATTTATTTTAGGTTAAGAAACAGTAATTTCAAATGTACCTAATATGTATTCTGTGTTATTTGTAACTTGCAAAAATGATTTCGCATATTTTCCCTGGAGAAAATGCTGTAAGAAGGTCGCAAAATATCTCGAGAAAACCTTCAGTCATACTGCACCCATCGATACAGTATGTTTGCTATTAGTGTTTAGCGAATATGTGTTTGTGTATGACGACACATGTATGTAAACAGTTGTCTTTGGTGCGGCATGACCGACTTTCTTCATTCTACGCATCGGAATCCAATACACAACACACAACTATTATAGTCGAATGTTGGCTTATAGGAACCCACTAGATTTCTCCAGCTTTGTTACGCTAAATGGTTTTGAGAGAAGATTCCGTGCTGTTGTATAAATTTAACTCCAAAGATGTAACAGAATGAGGAGGACAAATAACTATTACAATTTCAACAGCACATCATCCTAACGAACCACTGTTGACACCTTCAGGAGCATCCTAAAATGTAAATCATTCGTTCTTGTAATTTGGAAGTCATAATAGTCTGTATTAGCTAAGTGCTAAGTGAAGGTAATTAATTCAATGGATAAACAATGTAAACAAAAATCATTGACATACATACTTTTACCAAATATAGGTCTCCTATACTATGCGATATCCAGCCCCCATACGCATATCCATTCTGCTTCATAAAATTATTTGCTAAGTTAGTAGCTGTGGAATCTGAATCACTCCATCACCGTTCTGTTTTGGTAAGTTGAAATTAGATCAAAATTAGAAAATGTTGCAATTTAAACACTGATTCAAATCTTTTACTTTCAAACAATGGTCACATATTGTAAGAAAATTTATAAAATCTAAAAGTGACATTAACAATATTGTCAAAAAACTTTCATCAGAAAGTTGGTTGAATTCAGATACTTATGTTTTGAGTGTTCTCCATGTGAGATGATTTTTTTCTCGTGGTCACTGTCTCGCTGTCGCAGATGTGAAAAAGAGAGAGTAATGTTGAAAAGTGATACTTTTAGTATATTTTATATCTTGAATTTTGAGTTTAATTGTAGTGCTTATTTGGAGCAGTGCTTTCCAAACTATATTCTTTATGTGGCAGACATACATATATATTTAAATAAGAAGTATAGATATTTAAGATACTTTCTAATAAATGATTGACACGCGTAAATTTGAAACATCTGTACTCGTGTATTTTTAAATTAATATGAACATAATGCATTACGAACAATATACAATGACAGTGCATTAAAATAAGAGTTACACCTATTTATATTATATACTGGTAATTATGATGACATGCTAAGTACGGCGACAATGTAAAATTACTATAACAATGTTAAATGCTACATAAAATTATATAATTAAGGTCATGTCGATTAAAATTGTACGCCATACTAATATGAATCTTTAAAAAGGCAAACACATGAACCAATATCCTTCGAAAATCGAAAATTATTAAAGATAATGGCTGGTACCATGAGCTCTGTTTTTGGGTGTTTTAAGAGAAGTGTTTTAGCCGCTTCAAATAGAAGTTGCAGAGAAATATATTATCTATTACATTAAATAATTTTAGAACATTGTATATTGCTAAAACCGAGGCTAAAACACTTAAAACATCCAAAAAAAAAGCATGTAGTACCAGTTAATCTGTTAAAATTTCAATAAAATATATTACAAATTATTAGAAGTTAGTTGTCTTTAGAACATAAGCTGTACCGAAATCAAATCAAGTACTCTGCAGCACTAAGGAAACATTTAGTCAAATTATAATTAACTCTCTCGAGTAATTACTGATTATTTTAAGGAATTACAGCAAACAGCTGTTCATCTACCGTAACTGAAAGTGAATCCTTTCTAAGCAGAGACATTAACTGGATCTAAGCGTATTTGCTTTGCTCTTATTAATTTCACAGATGTAACGTTATTCCCAGGATACGATAGCTTAACAACACTCTTACTAATTTAATGTTAATGTTACGTATGATACGTTATGGTAGAATGAGAAGTGTGTATGTTTTTGGCAAGTTATCGCTTTCTTACTTCGTTTTAATTCATATTTGTGTAACTTTCTCAAAATGATAGGAATTAGATTCAAATACATTTGATACTTCGATGAACAAGAATTGCAGGTGTGTTTACATTTTAAATTATATTAATTACAAAGAAATTGCAGTAAATAGTTTTGAAGGATAGACTAAGTTTGCCTCCTGTAATGGAATATTTCCAAACAAGGTAAGCCGCAAAAGGTTATTAAAGATATACAAGAAATGTTATATTTTATGCAAATTACTAAGACTGGATGTAAATTATAATTCATAAAAAAAATGTCACGTAAAAACTATATATACTGCATAAGTTGGACTGTAAGATATAATATTTTAATTATAAATGTACATAACTAAAAAAAATTAAATACTTAGGTATCAGAAACATCGTCAACTAATTTAGGGTGGAGAAATATATAAATACAAAATTTAATTGATCATACAGGTAGGAGAAACAAAATTAGAAAAATGTGAAAAATCGTTCAATATTTATTACTCATAATATATATATGAAAATGTAGCCATCAAATAAGTATTGTATAAGGAGTATAAGCAATATTAATTATCTTTTTTCGTTATAAAGTTAAAGGCGTTCAAATTTGAACGTTTTTTGACATTTTCGCAAATTTTTCTTTTGTTTTTGTCTTTGATCGCTTATAAAATGTGTATTTTGGGCGATATCATTATAAAAATTTACAAATAAGTCAATTTAAGTATGGGGAATTGATATCTGAGAACAGATTTTGATTATCTCAATCCGCGTCAGACTTATTGATGATCAAACAAATTTTGGCAACTTTTATCCTGAAGTTTGAAAACATAAAATCGCCCATATTTGCAAAACTAAAGCTCGGATGCGAATTTTAATGACTTTTTCGTAATCAGCAGGTCGAAAATATTGGGTAAACATGTATAACTCAAAATTTTTGGAGGTGAAATTTTTGGTCAAATTTCAATACATACCCCTTGAGTTTTTTCGAATTTTGGGCCATTTTCAGACTTTTTGCTCTAAATCCTGTTTTCATGGAGCAAATTCAATGAAAATTTGCATACTTATGTATTTCGACGAGCTGAATCCAATGGTCAAGTTAACAAGTCTGTATCTTTACTGGTTTTTAAGTTATCGCCAAAGGAAAATTTCGAAAAAAAATGTAAAAAATTTCAATTTTTTCAAAATTTGGTTATACGTTATTTAGTGCATGAAAAATACAGTACTTGAGACCGCATTGCGATATCTCGCATAGTTTTCGAGATATGCGGTCTCAAAGTTGAAGCTTTGAAAAACTGAATTTTCCAAATATCTTGAAAACTATGAATGATATCAAAATGCGGGACACTGTATTGATTTTGTAGTCCCTTAATTGACCTAGATCCAAATTTTCAGGGGTGGTCAAAATTTGACCCTATAGGACCTAAGAACATTTTTCAATTTCTACTCTTGTACTCATGCTCATATTTTTTGCCCTGTTTGAGATAAAATATACCCATTTACTTAAAATGATACATAATTAAGTAAAAGAAATTATTCCGAATTAAGTGTTATATACCGCAATTTGATATCTCTTTTAGTTTTCAAGATATGATCTCTCAAAGTTGATCTAATTGTATCTATTGTATTTGACATTATTTGTGCTATTGATAGTGAAGAATTGAAACCATTCTATTTCATTCACTAGTTCTATTCTCATTAATATTAGCTGCAGCAGTTAGCAGTTGACTTGAGCATATGGTACACCGCACACCTGTAACTTGTAATTATTTGGAACATCCAAGCAAGGACGATTTCTATTGCGAAAACTGCCAATTGTTACGCTCTTACTGAATGTTGTTACGTGTTTTATTATTAGAACCGACACGGAGTAAGGTACCGGACATAGAACTCGTAGCAGTTGGGTGACTGTATGGTTGATGCTCTTTAGAAATTGCTGTTTCCTCTTCAACCGCACCAAGTTCATGGTCTGAGATTTTTTTATTTAATTGCTCTCCAAATACCGGAAAACATTTGCATAATTTTTTTGCGGATGCAGAAATCTTACGAGCCCTGAATTATATCATTTGGACAATTAAGACTTTCAGAATTACTAAAAATTATTCTGATCTTACAAAGGGAAAATTGTTGTACTCAATTTATTTGTATCTTAAATTCTGTTATTTTAAAGATTGTTTTAGGGAAAAGTAACAACTGGAATAATAACTGGCATAAAGATTTCATTTGGCCCAAAGGTACCACGAACACTGTTTTTCAATTTGATAAAAACAAAATATTAAAAAAAATGATTCATTTTGATCCCAGTGAAATTTACTCTATCTCATTTATTTACTCAGATATGCCCAAAAACACTGAAAGCCTTCAAATAATTTAGCACCTTACTGGTGATGAATTGTTTCCAAAATCTAATCAATTCGTAACATAAACATAATACGCCGTATGGGCGTGTGGTAATAATTATAGAACTTAATATATATGTATAATTATACATTTTTCCTTTGTATAATTTCAGCTGGGCCAAATGATATGATTTTGGTATTGTATTGTAGTATTGTAGGTGGAATTCTTTGGCTAATTCGTTTACGAACTGATTAATTTTTTAATAAAGAAAAGTAACTAAGAACACATTACCTAATAACAGTAATTAAATTGTATAACAAGAATAGTGTATTATATTACAGTGGGTAATGAAGAAAGAAAATTAATTTATGAAACAAACAATAAACTTTTATTTTTCATTGTAAGAAATGAATTATTTAAATTGGATGCTGTAAAGTGTAAAACAATACAAAAGAATGTGAAAGAATTGTGGAATGTTGATCTAGTTGTTGATTTAATTAATGAGTTGCGAATTACACTTAAAGAAGTTGTTTTGATCATTGGATAAATATTTGAAACTGGATCTACTCTCGAGCATTGTAGGTGTTCAAAATAATATTAACAATTCAAATTATCTCCTGTTAACTGGACTTCAAATGCATATATTCCATAGCATCCGTTGGTAAATGAGAAAAGCCAACAACTTATTAATAAACTACAGTTATTATGCATGAGGAAGCGTCAAACAAACATGCATTTTCTTATCATCCGTAAATAGATACTCTTGACTCTTTGAATATTTCCGTTACTGCATTTTGTATTTGAGTGAGTACCAGTATGTGTACATACACTTGCTCAACAGGTTTAGCACTGTGGCCTGAAGAATTTAAAAAGCCTCTGGCACACCTACCATTCCACAGCAGCTCACCAGCTGCAGAAAAAACCACGGCGCGAGATGAATTTAACAAGATCTTGAATACTTACATATATGATACACTAAACTAGATTTTGATAAGTGGTTAGGCTACTAAACTTGCAATAAATTTCATAGTTACTTACTTGATACCTCGCTCGATATATTTGAATTTAATATAACTATTTCTTTTATAATTTAGAAACGAACTCAATTTTCAATTGAATGGTTTCTATCGTTGGTGCATTATGTAGCATCAACATTTGAATTGTTCGATTTCAAACGAAACTTGTAATAAACAACATTATCATTACCATCATCTACTAGAATGGCCATCGATCTTTTACTACAGAAGAAGTATGGAATATGTTACAGAGTACCTGTAGGAAATTCGACAATAGGCAATTTAGTTTATCTGCCAATCGGTGCTAATGTTGTATATTTATTAAAATTTAAATTGTAAGTACATAAATTATATTTGTAATAATATTGAATAGTTAGAGAGCTCAGCAAAGCTGAACCAGATTTCTTGATTCTAGATCAAAATCATTTCACTTATTGCAAAATAATAATTTTTATATAACATGTTTTATTCTATTTGCTTTAAATGTTTCACTTCCTTAATTTATCTTACATTTAATGTTTTCTTAGTAATACTACTTATAGGTAATTTACTTGATAAGTTATAATTTAATAATTAATGTAAAGTATAGATTACGAGAGTTAATAAACTTTCATATTTGTTTAATGAAATAAGAAGAGTCAACATCAAAAGTTTATAAATAAACATTACCACATTTAGAAAACATTAGTATAAATAAATCAAGACTATGAAATCATAATATAATAAGTTTGAAATATGAAAATAAATATTCTGAAAAGCGTATAATTATGTAAGAACTGCATAATTAATTAGCGTAACGTAAGCAGTTATTTAATGATGTCGGATATAATTATCTTCAGGTGTAAAAATAATATATAACAAGATATATTCATAAAACATTACACTTTTGTGTAACAACTAACAACTCCATAACATTATTGTTTTATTACAATTTTCCTCAACAAAAAGAATTTTATTTATTCTGATAAGATATTAATAGTGATACTCTTTTCTTTGTTATCATCATTAAATGTTTATATTTATAAACATTGCTGCTTTAGTATGCATTAAGAATTTTCATTTCAATGTCAGATATTATTTCTCAAGTAACATTGTAATCTGTATACAAATTGCGTATTAATGTGTAGGTGGTAATTGTTTATAACTTACAAATGATGTAAGATGTGTCATCCATACGTGAAGAAATTACAATATTGATTTCATTGTCTATGTAAAAATAAGCAAATTTATTTTAATGGACAATTTAAGCAACCTAGCTCGAAAGGCTTTTTTATAAATACTAAAATTATTGTATTTATATTTTGTAGGCATCATTTCTACATTATTGTTTCGTAGATTCGTTAATAAATGTAGTTGCTATTTTATTAAATATTTTTATTTTCAATTTTGTTTTACAACATTTTATGGTTAAATATTATTGATGTACATTTTGGTTTCTACTTTCTGATGATGGTGTAGACACCAAATTGTACATACATCATTAATATTTAATAAAAAAATTGTGAAACAACCTATAGTCATAGCAGTTTATATGAATAACAAGGGAGTAAAGTTCGTCATTATATGTCACGAGCGAAGATTGAATTCTGAGGGAGTAGCTCGAGGGATGTAATCGCTTGAGGCAAATAATGACATCAATATTAATCAATATAGAATTTTAAGCAAATAAAATTCATTCTAGGTGGCACTGCCAATGGTCTTGAATCACTTTATCTCCCTAGAGAGTACTTGTCATTTCTATTTCCTTCGGTAAATAATGAAGTACATTTAGTAATGATTTGGATAACAATATAGTTAACTTTATTTATCAGTTATATATAAAATTATTTTATTGGCTATTAAAATATGTTTTAACAATTCAACAAATTCAATAGTGCAACATTGTTCCTAATTATTATTAAATACGATTGGTACATAAATAAATAAAACAACTAATCAGAGATGTAGTCAATATATTTAAAATTAATTAATCGTAACTTAGCACCCTGCAGAAGACTGAATAACAGTCGAAATGTCGATGTTTAATTAATTTTAAATATATTGACTACATCTCTAATTAGTTGTTTTATTTATTAATTGAATCCAGTCAAAAATATTTCTTTCATCATAATTCGTACAATTTTTCATTTTTAAAATACTATAAAAGCTCTTTGGGGTATATAAAAAATGTATTAGTACCAAACAATAATTGTCTTTAAATAGATGGGATGTTTCTCGACTGGATATTGAATGAAAAAAAAAAAACGAGACTGGGTGCTTCTCCAACATCTCGTTTTTTTTTTCAATAATTGTCTTGTATAACAATGTATTTACACTTTGTACAAAGTAATTTATTATAGTTTTTCAATTCCAAGTTAAAATAAATTCGTGAAACATTGTTGATAAATTATAATAACGAAAACTCTATAAATATAAGCTACCTCGGTGTTTTTCCAAGAATGCGGTACCTGTTTAATCTAATGGAAAATTAAAGTCTAGTCCTAAATATAAACATTACAAATATTTTAATTGCTAATGCGTTTTATTTTGTACAATTATTTTATTTAGGGCTGGTATTTTCACCTCACACAAACTATAAAATAAATTTATCAGTGGAATAAACAAAAAATATCCCATCAAAATCATAGCTTAAATAAAGATTATAATTCTAGCTATCATCTTTTGATGCGATATTTTTTATTTATTCCGCTGATAAATTTATTCTCTAGTTTGTCTGAGGTTGAAAATACCAACCCTTAAAAAACAGATAATCTTGTTTAAATTCTAAATCATCTATATCTTCTCCTACCTGAAATTCCAGAGCCGTAGAATTAATCCAAAGGGTCACACACTAAAGTCTTTCACATTCATCACTGCACTTTTGCTCCACCGCCAACTGCAACTGCACATGCAATTCCTGCACTTCACTACTTAAGTACCTCAAAGCCCCTTCCTCAACATTCGCTAAGTGCTTCGACTGCTCAGCGCAACGTCCCGCAACGGACTGAGTTCTCACTCACTGAGAAATCGAGAACTCTGACAAACTTGCCTCTCTTCGTAGATAAGTTAGGTTGCTGATGGTGTGGAGGCCTCGAAAGGGCTTTGCTTGTGGTTAGAAATGTATGCTTCCTGTTTTGGTAGATAATGGTTTGTCACTGATAACTCTTTTCGAAATGCATTGTGGGTCTGATGTGTTTTTGACTATTTGGAAATCGTTTTGTTTTAAGTGGTTTTTAATGCTTCATTTTACTGATACCTGTCAAACTGTATTATTAACAGTTGAATATGGGATAAATATTAAATGTATATTTATTTTTTCTACATTCTTGTAACACTTATCGCATCAGGGAAAATTATATAGTTAATTGCAAACTTATGTGTACAATCTGTAATTAAAGACCTGCATTCTAAATCTGAATAATTATGTAAAAATTATGTATATTTATGAAAAACAACTGTGCATTTTTTTACAGTACTAATATACTACAAATTTTATTGGTGCATACAATTTTAAATTACTTTTATTAACTGAAGCGTTTCTTTACTGTGTAACCTATTTTCTATTTTGATATACAAGAAATGCATTTCTTTTTAATTTCGATTAGAATTTAGACGGGCAAAAAATACGATTGTTCTTCGTTTTGATTATTAGATATTTCTACGCTCTAATAACTATTATTCTCTAATTTATAATTTAATAAAAATGTGTTCATTTTACAAATAAAAATTTATAAATGAAAGCGCCTGAAGCAGTGAAACTTTTAGTGATTATGAGACACCAAATATACAGGTGATATTTTTCAATTTAGAGATTAGAAAACAATAAGTTTGTCAGGAATTTAGAACCATACACGAAAAAAAAATTGATTGCTTTAATAGAAATATTTATCTTACATATAGTGACAGTAATTTATATATTCTTACTGCAACAATACGTATATACATATATTATAATTAAATATCTTGCTTGAAATAGCAATATTAGTTGTTGATTTGAATACATATTATATTCTTAACAATATAGCATATTTAAGACAACATAACATGATCTAGATTATATACTGCAAAAATATTAGATTGTTCAAAAAGCATAAATATTTAGATTGTTGAAGCCGCGATCGAAAATAATATCACATTACTAATATAAATACAAATATTGTTATTGTAAATATCTAAATTTCTGTCACTATACGTAAGATAAATATTGCTATTGTAGGAATCTATTTTTTTCCGTGTGTAGCTCTAAAAACAAGTGTTAGACAAAGAAGAGTGGCCCAGGACATCTATCTGTCTCAGACTCGTTTTTCGCTTTCGTAAAATATTACAAGTGCGCGTTTCAGTGTTACTTATTTCTTATTTATATGTTCAGATTATATTATAAAGTATTCTTGCTTCCAAATAAACATAATCTAGTGTACGATTATAAGACGTAGCGCAGAACCATTGTGTTACAACTGCCATTGGCATTCCTAAACTTCTTTAAATTTTTAACCTACTACTTCAAGGAAAGAATTACGTTGCATTCATCACGAGTAACCTGATTTTTTCTTGCGGTTTTTTAATTTCCGATGAAGCTGTAATTATTGCTAATGTCAGTTTCCTGTAATATTTATATCAGGTTGCACTTTAATTGCTTGAATATTTAAACATGAATAATTTAATAACTCATGTTATTAGTGCGCATTTACTTTATTTTGAACTGAAAGTAAAATTTCAATAATAAGTGTACATCCATCATTGATTAACGTAATTTTATATTACTACCTGTATTATTATTAGTTATTAATAATTTAAAGGAATTCCGGAATATTGGAAAAATTTCCCAAGTTAATATAAACTTTCCTTTATTGTTTACGTCGTCCAATTAGGCTAACCATTATAGTAGTGAATTTGTAATAACTGTTGGAATCTTTTCAACCAGGATCGCTACTAAATTTAAGTTAACCATCATTATATCTTGCTCAAACTAAATGGCTCTGTTATTTTATCTTTTAGAAGTTGTCTTACATTACACCGATTTATTTATCTATGAACGTGTGAATAAACCACAAACTATATTCAATAACAAAGACCGTTTAATTCATTTATAAACAGAAACGAAAAACATATAAATATTGTGATTATGAGATTATGTCATAAGATTGTTTATTCTACCTTTGATGAAAATGTTTTCAGAGGAAGCAAGAAAGTTTTAATTAGTAATTATGGCATTAATGAATACTGCAATATTAAACTTAATTATATTACATCAAACATCAAAGAAGTCCAGTCAAAGAGCTTAAACAAACAAAAATGAACTTAGAACGTATCCTGTTAACCTAGTGGTGAACAAACATGGACTTTTTAGAAAAATATTTGCATTAAAGCAGTAAGTATTTATTTGATACCTTACCGTGATTAAATTTCTACATCAATATATACATTAGCATGTGATAATCTTATTTATTTATAATACTATAAAACTAATACTATATACAAATGTTTAATATATTTCGATGCACTCTCTTCATCCAATCAGTGTCTGGATTTTCATCATGTAGATGTATCATTTCTTGTCTTTCGCAGAGTGTTTTTTAAGTAAGTTATTGTCTCAAAGTTTTTTCCACATATTCTACATTATCTGTCACTTTCTCTTGCCCAATAACTATTTATTTTTTCTTCTTTGTATATTCTAAATTTTTATCAAATTTTTATTTTCCTTTGTCATACATAGTGGCTTGCTTTTACTAGTAGCTCTGTTTTTGGGTGTTTTAAAAGAAGTGTTTTAACTTCGGTCTTAGAGCTGTACAATCTTCTAAAATTATTTATTAAAACATTGCTTCTAACAGAAGTTACAGAGAAATATATTATCTACCTTTTTATTTGAAGTATTTATTTGTAAAATAATTTTAGAACATTGTACAGTGCTAAAACACTTCTCTTAAAACAGTCAAAAACAGAGCTCATGGTAGCAGCCAATATGTCTAGATCTCTCCGAATTTTACATATTTCTGAAGGCACCGTTACTGCCAAGTTCTTCAGCTGAAAATTCTGCTATTCGTAATACGGTATGGTGTATTAGCCTTCCATTGAACAAACGTTAGAATGTTGCGTATAGCATTAGTTCAAGCTTGACCCGGAAAATATATTGCCTTATGTAGGTAATAGGCCTTTTTCTTATAGTTGCTGACCAGCTAAGCTATACTGAGTCGCATACCTTCACGATACTCATCACTTTTACAGTTATATCAGGTAATAACAATCGTGCGGTCACTAGTTGCCACAGTTTTGTTTTTTCTAGACTTTTTTGAGTTTACTCTTTGAGATTTTCTGTTATTTCACAATTGTTTTTAGCCGCAAATATGTTCTAGTAATTTAAACTAATAGTATAGTTCAGTCTATGGTTGTATTTATTTATAAGACATTCTACAATTTTGTAAAATAAAAAGTAGTTTTACTTTTGGCATAATAATATGGTTATATCAGTTTTAGAACAAAGTGTTAGAGCATTTGATGAAGGATTCATATATGGAGTCTTTCTAAAAATGAAAGTTGAATCTAGTTAATTTAATCATCTAGTTTTATGTAACTAAACACGACTACATGATATTTTCTGACTTACACGACATACTAGTGTAATTTAATTTGCCATTTTGTAAAGTGTTATTATGTTCTGGTATACATGTTAATTATTATTGTTTAATACTTTGACGAAGGAAGCACGATCGTAGAAATAACAGTTTATGCATCTCCCGTAAAAATTGTTAGTATTTAATTTCATGACTTTTAAATCTTACACCCTAAAATACTGTTAAAGATTTGAAGTTACAAATGGTTATTATTTGAGTAGCAATTAGAGTTTCTTAATGTTGTCTAAAGCAATTAGAACTGATGGTTATCAACTCTATTACTATTTCAATTCCAAAACAGTTTTTCTAACTGTTCCCAGAAACTGTACGGTACTCAAATTTGTTCAAGTGAACTGTCTATACCTAATAACAAAAATAATGAGAAAATCTTTAAGAAGCAGAGTTACTGTAAAGCTCTAACTGTTTTATCACAGATCTAGGAATTTGTCTTGACTAGGATACAGAGTAGAGTAATGTAGATTTCGCAGTAATTTTCTTTTTGTTCATGTAATAAATCTCCTCTATTTCAGTTCAGTAGCTGCAGAATCTTTAATTTTTCCACTTTCGTGGAACCTGTTATTAATTCATGAACTAAGAACTATACTCTGGAAACGAAAGTACGAGAAGCAATCGTCATGTTTTCTTGTGTTGCACGTTACTATTTTTGTAAAATAGTGACCATGCGCTTTCTCTTAAAACAACTGGCTCTCTGTTTATTGTTTGTCTTTTGTGTAAGTTGTCAATGTATGAACACATTGATAATGCAATTGTTTTTATTATTTGTTGCAGCTGCAATAATCACGAAGATCTAATTGAGAGAAAAGTAAATTTGTCAAGAAAGTTTGGTTTCTTTTTTATGGAATTCAACGGGTTCCACTTATTAATTTCATATTATTTTATTGAACTTCTCACATTTTAAATGGCAAGAGGTAGTAGTAAATATATAAATAAACATGGATGAAGACAACCAAACAGCTGTTAGTAAATTTGAAAGTATCTATAATTTGGAAAAGGATAGAGTGAAAGAACGCCTTTTATCAAATAACTATTTTATTAGACTTGTCGACAATCCACAAATATAATTACAATAATTCAGCACCTTATACTTTCGAAATTAACTTTCTCGTTTCTTTATAGATGTATAGTACTAAAACAGCAAATAACAATTAACCAGTACTTGAAAATTTGTACGAAGCCTTTTTTGTAAACTTGCGATTCAATTTTCAAACAAAAGGCCTGAGAGTTCAAGGCCAGCCTTACAAAACGTTAGCACCATAAAGAACAATCCACAATACAATTCTTCTACAGGACAAGAACATCCACGAACTCTAATTCATTTTAGTTCTTCTCTGCAATTAAAATTCTTTTTCGCGCCGGAACTTACTCCAGGTTATCGCCTTAACGTCGAAGGTCATCGTTGTGGTATTGTTTCGTTTTTGTTTCGAAACGACGGAAACAGCAACGAATAATTAAAAGTTTTGATAGCAACTGGAGTAATATATCGGACGTTTTGGAAAGCTGTGAACTCGTAAATTATTTCGTGCAGGTGAGTCGTTAAATTATTGACGGTTTTATTTGCAATTCAAGGAAATAGAAATTCAGTCTTGTTTGGAAATTCGACATCGTTAATTATTTATTACGTTCATTTGTTAAGCAGATCTCTTTAAATTATCAAAACAACTAATAATACAACAGTATTATGTAGCTTAGAACATGTTTATCCATAAATATGTTCACACACCTACGTTATGTAAACACTGTCCACTATGGCAGTCTTATATTCTTTAAAAGGAAGGTCACTCTGCTTGTTGCGGACCACTGGAATTCTGTAATTTAATTCCGAAGCTACAAAAAATGCAGCACGCTTCAGCTGTAGGCTGCATGTTAAGATAAAATACAGGAAGTGATTAATATATACGTTCGGTAATAATAATATTCATAATGTAGTACAACCGATCGAAATAGGAAAAGCTGTGCATGACTATAATTTTCATTCTTTGACGACTTCCGTATTGTGGAGCGCTTTCCGGAGTACATAGGAAGATGAAGAAGAATTGAATTGTAAAGAGAGAGGAACGAAACACATTGGCTGGTACCACGAGCTCTGTTTTTGGGTATTTTAAGAAAAGTTTGCGCTGTACAATGTTCCAAAATTATTTTATAAAAAATACTTCAAATAAAAGTGGTATATAATATAATTTTTCATGTCAGGGAGAGAAACTTGGTTTCTATGATACCAAAAGCATAACAAAAAAAGCCAATTTCATATTTACGGAAGATTTGTGCACTGTTTTTCTCGTCGCGAGGGAAAGTGCTCAAATAATGAGAAAAATGAACAAAATTAAACTAAATTAAATTATATTACAATTCAAACAATAACCATCATAAATATTAGGGTCGTGAAAAAAAATATAGTATATGCACCACAGGAGAGAAGTGTATTTTTTCCTTTTCTTCGGCTCGTGCTTCAATTTACTCTGCGGGAAAAATCATACACTTTCCTCCCTTAATGTATAATATAATAGTTTTCACGACCGGGAGAGAAACTAGGTTTCTATGGTACCAAATTCATATTAGAAACAGTCAATTTCGTATCAACCGGAGATTTGTGCACTTTCTCTCCCGTCGTGAGTGAAAGTGCACAAATAATGTGAAAAATGAAGAAAATTAAAGAAATCAAAGGTAATTATTATAATGGGGTAAATAGCTCCGTGGCAACGCGTCGGACTGTGGATCGTGAGATCCTCAGTTCGAATCCCACAGCTGACAGTTGCTAATTTAAATTTTCCTGTGGTTCCTCCTTCACTAACATCTTTGGGGGCTATTATTTGATGGCTGGTAACCGCACTTCATACGTAAAAATATATCACTTACTGAGATCTGCGTAAGCAGAGTGCCATACACATAATGGGTAAAAGGCGTGATGATATATTTATTTATTTATACTATCATAAATTATATTCCAATTCAAATAATTTTGAAATAGATAAAAACCATAATAAATATTGGAGTATACACCGCAGGAGAAAAGTGTATTTTTTCCTTGTCCTACAGTAGCCCTCGCCTACGCCTCGTGCTTCAATTTACTACGTGAAAAAACATACACTTCTCTCCCTTAATGTATAATATACTATTGTTGTTGCTTAGCAACTTTAAGTGCTGTGTGCTTTATTTTTGTGTTTTCGCATGATTTTTAGTTTGTTGAACAAGGATTATGATGCAGCTATAATAAAAAATAATTTTAGAACGTTCTATAGCGCTAAAAACTCTTAGTATACCCAAAAACATAACTTGTGGTACCAGCCATTGTCACTTCAAAATATTGAAAGTAGGATTAACTAGAAATGACAATTTAGTTCAAAGTTCTACCACAGGGCATTATAAAATTTTTGTTATGAGGCATCTTAATTTCTACTACGCATCTTACAAACAAATAGTGTTTTATCGGTCATCAAACAATGGCTAACCAATTATCAATATCTTAACAATCAATATTGCGTCGCGCCTACTTCCTGTCTATTATTATCTGCCATCTACAAGACATAAAATGTAGGTTGTTAATACGTTTCACGCTAGTAGGTAGCATCTTCTTCCTCATCTTGAACAACTGCAGTAATGATTTGTGTTATTTGCAAGTTGTTTTCCATGTGGACGAATCTATGCCAAAGGTGCAATGATATGTTTTATGCTTCTCGAGAGGTGTGCCTTCGTTGTTGTTGATGTTTACTGTCTACGGATACGTAGTTAACTGTATGTTGGTCTACTCCAGATGTCTGCTTGTCAAAGTGTAATGTTGCAAGTTTTTATAGATTTTATTAAGATTTATGATGTTCTTTCCATCTTCGTCGTTCTTCTCTGTCGTAATGTAGTTTAGTATTTGATAGTTCTAAATATTATTCTAAATTTTCTACGGCAAGATTGATGAGGGTGTAGAAAATTTATGTTTTGCGTATCTAGTCAAAGTAAAAGTAGTTTTGAAATATTTATACTACCTATTTAGTATGTGACCTTGTACAAATAGTTTCATCACAACTTGATTCGATTTTCATGTCAAATTTGAAAGGTTTACATAGACCACAAGTTTGTTATTCGAAACAAAATCTTTGAGTACTACTAGCTTCAATTAAAATGTTTTGATACAGAATTGTTTACTGGGTTTAATTAAATCGCTGATACCTTAATATTTCGTAATTTGTGTTTATTATGCGTACAAAATAAGCACGAAACATTGACGTGAACCAGAGCACGATTAATAACATAAACGTAATATTTTAATTAGATCATATTTGTCCTACGGAATGCTTTTAAATTATCATGGTAGTTTTACTCTCGACTTTTGTTAATTCACACGTAATGTAATAGAGAGAATATCGTTGGTCTTATTAATTATTGTTGCAAAATATTAGCTACAGTAAATTAATTTAGGTAATGTTAATAAATAGTGAAATGACCCTGGGATAATTTCATGTATTTGAAATACATTTAGTTTCTATTTTTTTCATTGAAATAGCTGGCCTTTTTAAACGGTCGTAAATCATTAGAAACAAATTAGAAAATCTATTTTTTGCTAATCATAAATTGAGGTACATGTTATAAGAACTGAAATTATCTCCAGTGCCATTCACTTCATGCCAATAAAACTAATTTTAAAATTTAACAGATTACTACAAGAAATTCTAGTTTGCGAATTTGAAACAAATGGAACTTTTTAAAACTTCATCTTCCGATGAAAGCAAGGAGAATGTACGAATTAAGGAATGTGCTCCAGATACACAAAAATCACTCATTCGTCAACTCTGCATAGATATATGTGCGTCTGATAGTTGCGTCACACCAACTTTCCCAGCAAATTACAAGAACTTAACGTAAATGAACTCACAACTCAACTCGCCATCACTGGCAAATAGAAAAAGTCAGCAACTGGTAATCGGTCAACGCCAGGAGGAGAAAATTGTTTTTTGTTGTACGTATTGACTTTTTGTATAGCCGATGAAACGCTGCACTTGATTTAAGTTGTATATGGAAGTGAAATTGAAAGTTGCACGTTTGCATCTGTCATTATTTTTTTAAATGGAGTTTGTTTACACTTCTTGATAAACTATCAGTAGGAACTGCAAAATTGAAGACTAAGATAAACAAGATTAATATAAATAAAGTTAAAGTCGATTTTGTGAGACTATTTTTCTCAAAAATAATGCCACAAAATTGAATTTTGTACAACTGTTTTTGAGGAGTTTACTTCTTGTAAAATTGTCATTCTCAAACTTGGAGCTGTCATTGCTCAGGTAAAATTATTGCAATTAGTTTTTTATTGAAGTAATAATACTAATAGTCAAACTGAAAAGCACTTTATTCTACTCGATTTAATATTACTAGGAAAAGTACTTATTTATTTTTATTGACTTTGTGAACGTGAAATAGGAAAATTGGTATGAAAAACACGTTTTATAATGCCTAATTATAATACTCGTAATACAACAAAACACTAGTTGTGCCATTAACTATTTAAATATTAATTTAAATTAAAAAAATTTTCGCAGAGTTATTTACTAGATTTGGTTTAACATATTAAAATAAAACTCACAAATTAAACAATTAAATAAATATATCATAACGCCAATTACCCATTTCTGAGTGTGGCACTCTGCTCAAAGCAAATCTCGGTATTATGATATATTTTTGCGCGTTAAGTGCGGTTACCAGCCGTTAAATAACGGCCACTAAGAATGGTAGTGCTAAAGGAAACACAGGGCTAATTTTTTGTAGTGAAAATTTTCGAAATTGAATTTCAAAAATTTGTCGGCTGTGAGGCTCCAACCGAGGATCTTTTGATTCACAGTTCGATGCTTTACCACGGAGCTAATTAACTCAAATTGTAGGGTGATTCAAAGTTTGAACTTTTGCAATAATAGTTCATAGAAATATTAAATAAAAAATTTTTATGCAAAATTATTTACTGGTATAACGTATTAAAAGGAAATTTGTAAATTAATTCTAATTACGATCGACGTCAACTATTTAGTTATAGTTTGCAATGCCGATGACATACAACATAGTTGCAGATCATATGAAGTAATATACCTGTTGGGAAAAATTACCTCATATCACCTAACTATTCATTAAAAATTGAGACACAATAGGTTCACCAGTATTTCTCACTTGAGTGATAGTTAAATCACCTAAAACAACTTCTCACGTTCTGTTGCTATTCAAGTTTCAAGTCACTCATGTAAAACTTCTTTGAGAAATATGCGTCTTAGTTCATATATGACACATCGTGACTTGATAAATGAATAATTTCTTAATGATTCAGAATTTTAGACATAACAAAATACTTCGAATATTTATCAAATATATTTGCGAAGTTAACATTTTGCGTTTTAAATTTGTTTCGCCCTTGAACGTGTAAATAATTTATGTGGAAATTGTTGTTTATATAATAGTACAGATTCTAATTGTATTTTATTTTCTGAATAAGAAGTTACGGGTATGCTTAATGCACAATGACAATGAAATTGTGTATTTCCGTTCGGGATTTTTTAATTTCCTCTTTTCCAGTCATGCCTAAAGAATTTTTAAATACTTCTAAACATGTTTAGCATATTTTATTTATCAAATATCTGCGTTTATTTAGTGTATTTTAATTTTTAAGTGTGTATAGGCAATAACATATTTCATGTTTTAAATGGACAAAAGGTTGAGGAAGGAGAAGAAGTGGTCAATATGAATATAAGATAGCAGACGAATTGCGCTAATTCCTATTTAAGACAATATGTTGTAGTTGTTGCTGTTGTTGTTGTTGTCGGGCCTTGGAACTAAATAGACGGTATTGACTTTATCAGCCAACGTACCGACTACATAGATGTTTCGCGGTTGCTCCGTCGGAGACCAGCACTTTCCACGGGACACGTTCTTTCAACACAGCTGTAAAATGGTGGCTAACTCACGGTCGGTCTTATTTTAGGGCGGGGAATGTTTTCGTATAGTAGCAATCTAATTATATCAATTTCTGTTAATTAATGTGTCGTCAATAATTTAAATAAACTGCAGTGATATGTGTTAAGTTGATAAATATATTGTGTTCGTGTGTGTCATTTTGTGGATGAGAGAGGATATAGTGTACTGTATGTGGTTCTTATTCTACATGTTTGATTAATAAAAGGTAAATATTACACGTCCTAGCATTTTTAATCATTGAGGCTTTCAGGATAGTTTATTTTCTTTGTTTAGGGGTAATTATTTTCAGGCAGCCCGTGAGCAGATTCTGTTTTAGGTAGAGTGATTTTGAGTGAATTCGCAAGTTACTTTGACAAGTAGGGTCTGGGGGTGGTTGTCCCTCAGAGGGGATCGATCACAGAGGAGAGTGTTGTTCCTTTCTCGCGCAGGTTTATTACCAACACGTATAATAGAAATGTAGAGAAATAAATCACCCAAGGTCCAAGAATATTTTCACAAATTTGTATGTCATTCGTTCTCTAAAATAAGCTACTTAACAAGTCCTTGATATTCTCACAGTATGTGTCATTTCAACTGCAAATGGTTACGAGTTTTGCGTGTGTATATATATGCAATTTTTATTTCAAAGAGATGTTTCAGCTGTTGCATTCAGAAAGTGGAACACACTCGAAAAAATACTTCACACATCCAACTTTCTTTTATATTCCACTAAAGAAGCCATATATTTACATTACGATTTATGCTTCCAGAGAAATAAACCGTTGTTGTTTTGGCGTTAGTAGGTAACGTGGACGTGTTTTTTAAATCCCGTCAGATGTTCGAATGAGTAATTTTAAGGGTCAACGTTCTCCGAATTTCGGGTCAGAGCCCAGATGATTTTCTCTTCCGAAATGAGTTCCCAAGCTTCCGACTGCCGTGCGGTTCATTTTTTGCCTCTTTATTGAATTATCCTTCAAAATTAAATCGATTATGGGCACTTTAAACCGTGATACTCACGTAAAACCTCTCTAAAACTTGTCTACTCGATGTGTGTGGTATTTCACAAAACGATCCATGTGCTATTAAGCCACTTGTCAATGGATATTCCTACTTACCTACCACTGCATATATTCCCATTTGCATTTCATTCTCGTAAATTTTGTTCTTTACCGACCTGTTTCTGTCATTGCTAAAAAGATCTCTTAATATCCCTGTTATCCCTATCTCGATGGACACTTTATAAGTCTTGCTTATTGTTATCCGTTACTTCTTATTAATATCCTTTTGTTTTTTAATGAGAATTACATGCGTGTCGTTTCGAAATAGATCACGAAAACTACGCACATGGGTCCGGTATTTTATTTTAAAAATAAGATTACTAAAGAATCAGACATTTTATGAAAAATGCAAGAAACTAAAAGTCAACACAGGAAACATTGTATTGGAGAATGAAGAAATATATTCAGTAATAATTATTCGAATTGTAATTTTTATTGTATTTGTAAGTAATACAGATTACCATAATAAAATTGTACATTTATTTTCTTGTTGTCGGAGGCCCTCGGCAGCACACTGTCGACCTCACGAATTATTGTTGAAACGTTAATTATTATTAACACTTTTGGACAAGCAACCGTTTTACAAACAAGTGTTAGACAAAGAAGGGTGGCCTTACGACATCTATCTATCTCAGGCTCATTTGCATTCCAGTATTACTAAATTTCAATGGTTACCGGCTTCGGAATTGAAATTTATGAATATAATAATTCATTGCCGTAAACAATAGAAAGAACCAGATTGTTCAAAAAAGAATATGCATATAAAAAATTAGTGCCTAAATATCAGTATAAACTAATATGTATGGCATACAGAAATGGCACAGTATACAAAAAAATGAATACAGTAGAATTTACCGAATTATTGAAGATATAATTTACCTAATTTTTTGGTAAATACTCCAAAATGTTAAGAAATCCTGCTTACCGAACCAGAAATTCTATTTTTTTCCATGTAATCTCGCTCAAAATTGTATTTTCATACCCACAAATTCAATAGGTATCACGCCAGTATCTAAAGCTTTTTAATACTTTGTCACGTGTGTAGGGCGCGTGTAATTTATTTTCCTCTCGATTAAAAATCCGTTGACAATCATTCACCATCGAACCATTATCATCCTCACAATCCAGTTAATATTCACCCATAACCAATCCGCATCGTTATGAATTACTCGGATGAGTACGAGCGTTTATCATCGGTAATTAATTATTCAGCATATATAGTTATCTGGCACGGGCGGTATTGGTGCGTACACAGCCAGGTCCATTAGCTCCGAAGCCAGAATCTCACACGGGGCGATTTTATCCAGCTGGAGCTGCAAATCATGATCGAGTTGTTGCTACGTGACTCGGGATTTGATGCTGATGGTGCTGAATGCTGTGAAGGATGAATTTGACTCTGAATTCATACAGAACGATAGAGAATCCATAATTAATAGGTAGATTTGAAAATCTCCACTAAGCTAAGAGGAGTCAATCAAAAGTACACAACTTGTTAAACAAGGGATGACGAATGCTCTGAATGAAGGTACATTGAATTTGACTCCCAACACTATTATATTATGTTTGAATTAATACCGAACGCTTTTATACTGTCCAGAATCCATAATTAATACCTTTAAATATCTTCATACAGTTCTAATTCTCAGAGGAATTAAGAAGAGACAATCAAGATTACACTATTTGTTAAGCAAGGGGTGGTGATTATTCTGAATGAAGGCACATTGAATTTGACTCCCAAGACTATTATATTTTATTGGAATTAATAAATGAAGCTCTTATACTGTCCAGAATTCATAATAGATTAAAAAAATTCAATATAGTTCTCATCCTATGAAGAACTAGAATGAGTCAATCTAAATGACACAACTTGTTAAGCAATGGGTGTTAATGCTGTCAAGTAAGGTACATTAAATTTGACTCCAACACTATTATATTTTGTTGGAATTAATACATGACGCTCTAATATTCCCCAGACAGAATCCATAATAAATAGATTTAAAAATCTCCATATAGTTCTCATCCTCAAAAGAGCTAAGAGGAGACAATCAAGAGCACAATTTGTTAAGAGGGGTTAAGATCGAATATTCAAAATAATCTTATAGGTACATACCGCGAGTTTAAGTTCAGGTACAATATATTTACTAATCTGCTATTAATGTATTACTATACAACTAAAAGATCCATAGAAATTACAGAACTAATCGGTAAACTGAGAAGATAACATGCATTTTCTGTTTTGTTTTCTAATTGTTTAGTAAATAATCTTGTTTAGTTTATTATTTAATATGAAGTTTTCAGAAAATCCATCTTATATCAGCTTACCGAATAGTTCGATAAATTCTACGGTACTATATGTAATGTATGAATACTACCTATATACATACACCACCGTACTGTTCCAGATAAAATACAACATAAGTTGTCAATGTAAAATGTAGTTTTAATCTTGTCCTTTAATTATGATTTATGTCTAAACATCCAGCACTATTTAATTTTGTAAATATTCTCAAAACTGTAGAATTTGCAAACATATCACAAATATTTCTCAAACCATAACCAGAATTGTACCAAGTAACCATTAGAACATTTTCTTCATTGGTAAATATCCCCAATTTATGATGACAGACTGATTTGGCTTTGGCATCCTATATTACATTTTATCTGGAACAGAACTACCATGGACTGTGGATAATAGTAATGTTCCAGATAAAATGTAATACATAGGTTGTCAGTGCTCAAATCTTGTCATCATAATAAATAAATTTGCAAACATATCACAAACAATTCTTAAACTATAATCAGAATAGTACCAAGAAACCATTCGCAATATTGCATTGACATCGTATGTTACATTTTATCTGGTATCCATAATAATACATTAATGCCAGAAAAGTAAATATTGCATCTTAGTTGAAGCTCACGAAAGCTTATAGGTTAGAAATTAATAAATCTGTTAGTTTTTTGTTGTTCCTGTCCTATTAATGGGCCTGTCCGGGTAGGGTATGTTAAAATCAAATAAAAGTTCGGGGAATACCCCTACGTGATGATAAAATATAAATAAAGGAAGTGACGTCACGTACTCGATATCGTGGTCGTATAAATATTTCTCGGAAAATTAATTCGAATAAATTGTTACTTACTCCAACATTTCAAAACAGTAAACTAATTCTTTCTCGCGCTGAAAAATTGTTCTATGAATACCTATATGTATTCCAAATTAATCATGCCTATAATCTGTATAGTTATTATCCCCCCAAAAATTAAATATTTCAGAATCTAATTCCAGAAACTATTCCGCGCAACTATCATATTAGCCAACATACACATCCAGTGTGATGATTTCCCATTACGGGGGGTTATGTATCACACTACAATTCCAGCTCGCAGTCCACAATTCTGTCGCATTCTCTCTATTTGTGTTTGTGTTTGTCATCCGTGTAAAATCAGGTCATTTGGCCATGTCTGGCAGCGTGGCACTGTTGGTAGTTAGTGTCAGAGATATTAGAGGTGTGAAATGAGATGTTGTATCCAGAGTTAATGGAATCATGGAATTGAATTGTTGAGTTGGGTTGTAGAATTGTAGGATTTATTTTTTTAATTTCCATCCTTTACAGAGTAAACCATCGGCACGTGGCGGTCCTCTTTGCTCCTCGAAGTTCTTTCACGTCACGTGATTGACTACAACCCGGGTGCTCCATCACACTCACCTGTCGACGGCCTGTGCCCGAGCCTCTGAACCTTCGCACAAAAACACACTTTAGTGGATTTCGTAAAATACCTCCCAGCACGGCTTCAGCTCTTTGGCTTCCGATGCTTCACTCTTTGTTTCTGTCTTCGTCATGCTGGGTTTAAAGCTAGACTTCCTTCCGGATGAATTGTGCAGGTACTATAGTTTTCCTAGCACCTCTAAACTTAACGTATTTTCAAGTACAAGCCCTTTTCCTTTAGATACTGGTGTGAGCACCACACTACTTTCTTAAACAAATAAATTGTTTACTGGAAAATAAATTAAATACTCCTCCAAACTAAACTTGAAATTTATTACTTATGTATAATTTAAACATGAATAAACTCATTGCTGCAGTTACGCATCGTAATATGTCTTATATTTATGGAAATATAGCGATTTGTAATATTTTTCAAAATACTGAAATTTCCCCAAATATGACTTAAAATTGTAAAATTTTTTTATTACATTTCTTTATAATATTCGCTTCAGGAAACCTATTGCAGCAGAGCGCATCGTCATATCTCTAATATTTTCCGAGATATGACGATTTTTTATATTTTCCGAAGAGCAACTTTGAGCGGCTGTAACTCAAAAACTCTACAAGATATCGAAAAATATCTCCAGTTTTGTGTTTTTCGTGCCCTTTAAAACAAATTAGTAAATTTTGAAAATTTTGAAATTTTTTTGATTTTTTTTTCAAAATTTCGATAGGAGATATCTTGATAAATATGCAAGATACAGACTTGCAGTGTTCACCAATCGATTCAGCTCGACGAAATACATAAACCCTGAAAATTTCAGAAAATTCGGACAACCGGTTGAAATGTTAGAGCAAAAAGTCGGAAAATGGCCAAATTCAGGCCAAACGTCAAGGGGTAACACTTGACTTTTGGGACAAAAAACGCCATTTCCAGGCTTTTTGCTCTAACTTTCCATCCCGTAAAGTGATTTTTATGAAACTTTGCATACTTATGTATTTCGACGAGCTGAATCGATTGGTGAACACTGCAAATCGGTATCTTTAATATTTGTCGAGTTATCGCCGATCAAAATTTTGAACAAAAATTCAAAAAATTTCAAAATTTTAAAAATTTGCTAATTTGTTATATAAGGCACCAGACACGCTAAACAGAAGAGAATTTTTAGATATCTCGTGTAGTTTTTGAATTACAGGCCCTTAAAGTTGCATTTCGAAATATACCAAAAATCGACGTATCTCGAAAAATATTAGATATCTCACGATGCGCTCTGATACAATGGGTTTCTTAGCGCTTATATTTTAAAGAAATGTAATAAAAAAATATTACAATTTTAAGTGAGGATATTCCGTGAGTTTCAAATTTTCGGTTTTCAGTTTTCGGAACTGTTAAAACTGCTCAAATATCTAATATTGTTCAAGAGTTTTACAACCGATTGAGTTTTTGTTTAGCCATGAATGGAAGGATTTCTGAAAATTGATTGTAATTCCGCTATATTTCATTTTGAAAAAGGACGCTTTACTACAATACTGTTAAACTCTTAAAATATGTTTAGTGTAATGAATAAGTTGGTGTTTAAATTATTTTAGGGTGGACGATGTTTCATAGGGTTCCACAGGGCTAAGTCCAGGTACCCATACAAATACTGGGTTTAAAAATACCAGAAAAGCTTCAGCATATCTCGTTTAAATTAGAAGTCTCGCCCTTGTACCTGGATTGCTTATCTTTGTCATCCAGGTATAAACTGTAGTGAGCCATCTATTTTGAGTAAGACACGCTGATGTTTGTGTGGTTTAAACCTATGAATGAACCTTAAAATAATTTATTAGTTAGCTATGTCTTTCTGTGGAACGTTCTGCAACGGAGTGTACATCTTCTCGGGCACTTCTCCGGTATCTAGATCGGATTGGACGGCTGTCGCTGCCGCAGTAGCGGCTGTTTGTCACCGGTGAACACCGGCCAAGCAGCGCAGGCGGTGGTGTAAGCGGACTTGATGCCAGGTCGATTGAAATACGCGCGTGCCGAAAACAGATGTCATTGGGAATACGACATGATTGTAGTTTGTTGCTGGGGCTTAGATGGTGATGGAATGGTGACTTTCGAAGGGTTTGTTGGTAACTTGCGATATCACTCAAAATATCGAACTTTGGAAACGGGACACCTAAAAGAAATCTGCGATATTCAAAGACGATTATGTTTTGACATTAAAATACCAATTTCCAAGGGTATTAAAGTTAAATCGATTTTGATCAGAGAACATAGAGGGTGGTTAATCATGAATGAAGTTAATTTATTAATTATTCTCTCAACAAGACAAAAACGTCCCAGTTATGGACTGAAGAATATATACATAAAATTACAAGTAAATTGTATACAAAGAGATCATGATGAAACACACAGAAATCAGTATAGTAGATACTAGTATACACAATGAAATATAATAATACTAGAACGTTAATACGAGCCGAGAGAGACAGCCAAAGTTTTGTACAATTCGCTTAGATAGTTGACAAGAAAATAGAAAGAAATTAACAATCAACCATTTTGAAATGAAATACTTAATATAAAAATTAAATAATACATTATTAGAAATGAGTTCCATTGTCTATTATGTATATAAATTTAAATGAATAAATACTCCGGATTAAAATTTAAATGAATAAATACTCCGGATTAATTGGGACCAGACCCAATTCGGAATTTTGAAATGAACTAATAGAATACTTTTTGGGTGTCTTCAACGCAAAATATTAGATGCAAACTGTCATAAATCACTGTGATGTTTAAAGAAGAGGAGCGGATAAATGAAACTATTCATTATTAATAAAATTTTACATGTTTTATTGAAAGTAAAAATACTGCATTGTACAGTAAGTCTAAGCTAAATATAAAAAATCGAATCTGGATTATCGATCGTACGGATTTTTACGTCCGGATTATTGATGCTCTATATATTCAAATAATTGAACGATACATAGTTAAATAGTATTTATCACTTTTGGACAAGACTGTTCAACATATTTTTATATAGCAAGCGTTAGAAAAGAAGGGTGGCCTTACAACATCTTTCTGTCTCAGGCTCGTTTTTCGCATTCAGAAAATCCTACAAGTTATCATTCCAGTATAACTATATTTCTGTGATTATACAGAGAACAAATGCGTCTAATAGGGGCTTGAAGTTCGTAATTTGTTTTAGCAACATTAAACATGAAATATCTGTTTTAGTCTAAGATTAGTCTTAATAGAATGTAACAAAGCATATAAATTCTTCGTAATACGTACTTACGCTTCATGAATTCAACAATATAAATAATTATTTTACTAGACAATTTTTCCAACAAAACAATTTTCTTTACTGTATCCACATTTCGTGTTGCACTCCATCATTGAAATTACCACTCTAAAAACTCTCTCCTTTATTATTTTAGTTCCTTCCTCCATTTTCTACCCGCATTGTCTCACCGGAAGCACTCCCGACTGGTCATACGCCGCCCTCTAAATATCCTGCCGGTTACACGCCAACATTGTCAACTGCCCGTGTTAAAATCACCGCAAGCGATGATTCACAGAAGTGTTTAGTTCGTCGAGTAGCCGCCACGAGCGCCCGCTCGCCGCAATTGAGATTTATGTCAGACTGTAAATTACATGTGTTAACAATTAGACAAATTTATCGTGCAATTGGTATTTATTAGTCAAAAGATGTTATTTATTACCCGTGATTTGGGTCATGGTATTTAGGTCTTATAGGTTTTACTTCACAATTTCTTTTTGTCTCTTTATAGATGTTTTGGAAGGGTTTGTCTAGAATGTATGTTTTTTTTTGTTGCAGATCACCACGGTAGCAGTCAAGAAGACATTATGTAGAAGCTCACGTCAGTCTTATTAATCTTAGGATCTAATTCATTAACGCCGTAGAGTGTGCGTAGTGATCATTTAAATGTGTTCAATAAACAAAAATTTTGAATAGGTAGCTTAAACATAAAACCAATTAAGTGTTCACATTTTAATATATCTGCAATCAAACGCAACAATTAGAGTAGATTTAAAAATGTTCGAATAAACTTAACCATGCAAAAAACAAACACCCGCGCGCCTGCTGGCTCCAGCAAAGTGGCCAAGAAGACGAGGAAGATGGGGACTCCTTCTCCTCCCAAGAAGAAGAAGTCCCCTGAAAAAAGTGATGAAGCAAAAACACCAACCACAAAAAATAAAACTCCTGTAAAGAAGATCACCGTCGTCGCCAAGAAAGGCAACGTCGGCAAAAAAGATCTAAAGATTGTGAAGAAAAAAGTAACACCATCTAAGGTTCCTGTAAATAAAAGTGTTAAAGTGGTGAAGAAACCCGCCAAGAAAGTGATCAAACCAAAAGCAACTGCCTTAACAAAGACAAATACTAGTGTAAAACCAGCAGAAGTGAAACCTACGGAGAAAGCAGAAGATAGTGACGTGGCTTCACCAAAACCCAAAAAGATTAAAAAGTCCACGCCCGAAGAACAGAGTAATCAAAATGAATCCACTAAACCTACTGCCAAGAAACAAATTAATTCTAAATTAAGTAAAAAATCAAACGATTCAGATGCGGCTGTGAAACAAACACTGCCATCGGTTTTAACAAATGAAGCCACGAAGGATGCTACGTCTACTCCAACTAAGAAGAAAGCCCCAGCTAAAACAGAAGTCGAGAAAAGCGAAGCAAAACCAAAAGCGAAGAAAAAAGTTGCGAGCAAAGCAACCAAGACTGCTCAAACGGAAAAGAAACCCGCCGTGAAAAAGGAAAATGCGAAACGTGTGACTGCTCCAGTCAAAAATGAACCAACTGATTTAAATTTAACTGAAAAAATTAAAACAGAAAATCCTCCGAAAGATAAAACCGAAATAAATGAACCTGAGAAAAAACCTGTAAAGAAAGAGGATAAATCTGTAGAAACAGATAAAAAAGAAGAAAAGAAACAACTTAAGAAAATTGATAGTGAAGAAATAAACAGCAAAGAAACAATAGCGAAACTTTTAAAGGAAGCTAATAAAAATATCCTGAAAGGAGCTCCGAAAAAGAAACGAGATTTATTAAAAATCAAAACTAGTAATAGTGCAATTGTTAAAAAATCAAAAGTAGTTAAACCAAAACCAAAGAAAGCTGATCAAACTCAATTACCAATTAAAACAGAACCACAAGACGACAAAGAAAAAGAAAAGGATGAACCAACTCCTAAAAAAGTAGTCAAAAAAGTAGTGAAACCTAAAAAGCCAGTCATAAAGACAGAGGAGAAACCACCATCAGAAAAAGAAGAAGAGCTACCAAATATTATAAAACAAGAAAAAGACACCGAAGACAAGAAAACTAAAACTGCCGATGACGAACAAAACACAAACACGGATGACTCAACGACATCTGACGAATTAACCCTAAACTTAATTCGAGACAACCAATCAATTACATCTTCCTCTACAACAAAATCAGAAACTAAAAAACCAGATGATTCCACAAAACCCAAAGCCAAAAAACCAGTAAAAGTAAAAACAGAACCTATATCAGATTCCGAGAAGAAACCAACAAAACCCGTGAAGAAAATCAAACCAAAATCCCCTAAAAACATTCAACATAAAAAGAAAATGTTGTTGTTAAAAAAGAAAATGTGTAAAATTACCAAAGAACGCAAAAGAAGCGGCAGTACAGATACAGAACAAAAAGGACGAAAACTAAAATTATATAGTTGGTGGACCGGCCCAAAACGACATAGAGTTGCCTCTTTAAATGCTTTAGCCAAAGTACACTGTCTTTACGAAAACGAAAGTCGTGGTGCTTTATACGATGTAATTAAACGCTCCCCCGTTCCTAAAGACTCAAATTCAGACCCAGAACATGAGCCAACCTGTGAACCAACAGTTGAAGCAAGCACTCGAACCCTTAGATCAGTCCCAGGTCTTCGAGGTGTTGGAAAACATTGGGAAATGCATGATGAAACATCTTCGTCATCAAGCTGTGAAGAAGTTAGTAATGATAGCTCAGTAGAAGCTCCAAAACCTCGAAAATTACTAACCTCACCGCCAAGTTACAAACAAAAACAAAAAGAAGAAAAGGAGAAGAAACCTGAAGACAAAGAAATAAACAAAGAAAAGAAGAAACCAGTTCGTAAGCGCAGAAATCGGACAGAACTAATAATGGATCTAAAAGACATGGTTGTCAGAAAAAGAATGGCTAGTTTAAATGCTTCTGCTATCCTAGCTGCAAGCTATTCGGTAGAAAAGAAACCATTCCGATCTCCGAAATCTGAAGAAACTACAGAAACCGAAAACGATTCAGATGCTTCTGTAATGTCTGAAGTCGACCGGAAGCGGCACTGTTATTCTCCGGATGTAAAGAAAGAGGACAACCAAGATAAGAAAATTATTGAGGTTCGGGCATCTCCCAACAAAAAAGTTGCGGTGATACTCAACCAAGATACTGATGTTACTATTACTGGAGTATATGTGAATAGTACTACCAGAAGTACTCATCATGAAGGGTACTGCAGTATTGCAGGGATGCAGTATAGGATTTCCGCGACTAGCCATACTCAAACAGCTGCTACTGCCGTTGCTACGGAAACGCTTTTGCATTCTGCCAATGAACATGTAAGTATGAGTTTTTCACTGTTTTCAATAGTGTTTCGTCCACGATAACTCTATCTGTCTAATGAACATATCATTTTGAAATTACATATTTATAAACTACTTATTCAAGTTATTGGCTTATTTTGGTAGTAATCCGTTAACTGCAAGTTTATTTGAAGTGTATCAATGTTTTTGGAATATTTCAGGAAATAATTGAATTGGAGTAAATTTCATTCCAATCATATTCAAAAAGATTTACAACAGTATTCGTTACTATTTTCTTTTTTCTCTATTTTGTTGTTTGCTGGTAGCAAATGTTTTATAAAATTTCAAATAAAAATCAAAATACAGGTTGAATACATTGGCTAGTACCACGAGCTCTGTTTCTGGGTGTCTTAAGAAATTACTGAGAAATATATTATCTACCACTTTTATTTAAACTATTTTTTAATAAAGTAATACAGCGCTGAAACCGAGTGTAAAACGTAAACAACAAGTTTGCCAGCTGTACAGTTTATTATCTAAGTTTTATTTAATGTTAAATGTATGTAAAATTATTACACAATTTGACAATTTAGAAAATATAATATTCACTGCATTATACTTGTTCGATTTTTGTAAAGTATTGAAACGAAAAATTTGAAACAGGCGAACTTATGTGAATTTGAGCTCATATAACCTCTCGCTTAAGCAATCATTTAGCTGTACGAAATAGAGAAAAAAGTATCAAAACATAATTATAATTATAATAGTTAAAAAAGAAATTCCATGACCGCGAAATTATCTATCTATTGTCTTATGAAATATCCTAAATTATTTTGGGTAAAATGACAAAACATTGATAGACAATATAAAAATTAATAATGAAATATAAAAGTCTCCAAAATAGGGGAGCCTAACAAATCTCTTTTCCCCCTTGCCCAGACCCCTACGGAACAGCCTTGCAAATCATACACCCCTTTGGGTGCTCTGTCATCAATGCAGCCTCCAGGGAGCCACACCCACGCCCACACACACCCCCATGGCCCTGTATCACCTGGAGGTCGTCGCCATGGCTGCCCGAGTGCGTTCTCCGCGCCGCCGGCTTATGGACCTCCCCCTCCACCGCCGCCGCCCCCGCATGTTCATCATCCGCCGCCTCCGCCCCATGGAGCAGAGCAGCCGCCTCCGCCGCCACCGCAATACTTACATGGTGAGTAGAATTTTATAAAATATATTTTTTATGATATAAAAAAGGCTTGTTAAAATTCTTATTTTACCATCGTTAAAATCTCTGTTGTCGACAGCTTTTATCCTTGGAAATGGGAATAAAAAAGGTTCTTGTAGAATTAACTTTGTTACCGTTTGACAGATACATCATCAAGTCTTGTGATACCACAAGCGATTTATTTTGACAGAACCGTGTTGCTTTTCTTAAGATCGTGAATATAAATGTACCTAGAAAAAATTTAGTGCTAAATATTTTGATATAAATCCACTCCTAAAACATGATAGTTGATTCCCTTATACCTGGGCTCAGTTATTTTTCCGGAAAAACCGGGACAAATTAAAAATTGAAAGATTTCTCTGCTGAACTAACTTTTAAAAAACTTTGTTATTTTGCTTAACATTATTATAAAAGTAGATGCGGAGTTCTTGAAGGGTCCAAAAGTATATTTAAATTTAGTAGCAGGAAGGATTAAGAAACCCAATTTCATTTTATTTATTAATTTATTGACTATTTTCGGACAGAACGTTTCGGGTGCTAAATGCATCCATCATCAGCTATAAAAAACATTGAAATTTCAATTGAAATATAAAAATAATAATAAAGAATACAATGTCACATTTTTCTTACTTTCTTTCATCAAAACATAATATTTTTTTTTGTAACGATGACGGGTTAGGGACTGCTGGCCTTACGTGACAGTAAAATGGACAGATGATAACTTCTCTCACCAAGAAATAAAACGCAGCCAGCCCGAACGGCAGATCAAGAACGTCGGACACTAATCGGACAATACACTATTAAAATTTCGGGTCGAGCTTTCGGCGTTCGATGAGCATTTGTCTGGCGAATTGGAACGTTGGTCTTCCAATTGGCCAATTATAAATTGAGTTTTCTGATCGAGCTTTCGATAAAAATTGTCTCACCCGCCCAGAAAGACAGGGACATACGCTGGCCTATTATATATGTTTAGATTATTCGTAAAATTTCAAAAATCGGGATAAGTACTGTCCCGATCGGGACGCGGGACATTTTGTGGATAATCTGGATTGTCCCGGCGAAAACTGCGCATATGGGCACCCCAAGCCTATGCTGTAGGGATTGTTCTTCTATTCTTGTAAGAATTTTTTTCATTTTTCTCTGTTTTTCGCTAGTTTTCTTGCTTCTTGCATAATTTTTCCTTTGCTGTTCAGTATTTGCTTTTTTGTACTGTTCCATGTTAATCTTCCCCTTGATTTTTGACGTCCATATTCTTTGCTTTCTTCTATTATTGTATATTGTCCATATGTTTCCACAGTTCTAGCTGTTTTTGTTTGATGCATTCTAATATGGATTTGCTATATATTTATTCTCTAATATATTGGTTACGTATTATGTCTCTTTTCGTTAATCCCTTTAATTTGCGTAAATATTTCATCTCTATGCATGAACTTTACTTTTCATACTTTTTGTAAGTCGCCATAATTCACATCATACTTAATTGTAATGAATCAGATTCTTGTAAGATAATGGGCAAATTTGATGTTGACTTTTCAAATTCTAAGGCTAAAAACAATCTATCCCCTAAGACTTACAGTAATAAGAGAATATCTAAAAAGGTATTTTTATGACTAAGTTATCTTCATCAGTGGATGCAGCGGATAAAATCAAGATTGCACATCTTGTAAACCAAGGCAGTGGTCAAGATTGAATCCGATTCAAAATACGTATTTGTTCGCAGATATTTTCTCAGGATTTAGGCCAATAATTTTGTGCGTAGCGTTGATGAATAATAGAGGCACGTCGTGCATAAATGAAGCTAACACCTTTTAATCTGTGATCGCAATCCGTAGCTCCATAATCCTGAAATTCCTGCATTGATGCGTGAAAACTTAACATTAATTACGTCGGTAATTAATCACATCATAAATGGAATCGAATTGCAGACATTTTCTGCGCGTTGCACAAACTCTGCTCCATGGGTTTATCTCCATGTTTCGCAGAACATTCGTACTTCTACGCACTTGCGCTCCGGTTAATTAATATATCCGTTTACGGCTTCGACAACAGGTGTTCTGGTGTTATCTCGGCTTTATTCCAGTCGGCTGGGCATTGGGAGTGTTGTGTGTTCACTTGTTTTTTACCACCGATGAAAAATATTCGTTCGTGACAAAATAAACGATATTTTATCGTTGGAGGGAAATCGCACGGGTTTTTAAATGTAAAGATGTTTTAAAACAATTGATGTTTTAGCCAGACGATGTTTTTGTAGACTAGATTTATTACTCTCTGGATTTTACTACTGTTTTTATTTATGCGCGTCGCTGAAATTATTTTAGGTGTACGAATGTGAAATCCTGAATTATGGATGCCGGACAATCTAACAAACTGAAAATAATAATCCCCAAAAATAATAGGTTTTCATTAGTGTGTAATAATAATAATGAATATTTATTTCGAAGATTAAAAATATATGGCATAAGAATGCGTCATTAATTATACATATTATATTTGTAGTGTTAGTCTTATCTATAAGAATTTCTTCTTTATGGTCGTAATCTTACAGAAGATAATTTTTTTAAATTGTTGTTTCAATGTCTATTAATTGTGGTATTTTATTTCAAAATTGTAAACCATAATACATAGAATTACTTTTACATTTGTTTTCACATTTAAAACTATATCTTCAAAAGATACCCTCCTAGTAAGAAAATGTTTCTAACTACAGATTTTTATAATTTAATTACGTGTGTAGTCAAAATAGAACATCCTCAGAATATTATGCTGTAATTTAATAAGAGACAAAATTAGCAAAGTAAAAAGTTTTGCTGTAAAAACGTAGAAGAGTATTTTAAGTCGTTTAAGCTATGTCTTACATAGATACCGTCGATGTGTGAATCCCATATTATTTTCCTTAAGATTTTACAATTTTTGACTATAACAGCTAACCATTACAACAAATTGCAATTTTAGTCGAAAAACTTATGACAGCATATTTGTTAATGTTTTGCAAAAATTTTAGATGATAAACTAATGGCTATATTTGCTATTAATATGTAAAATTGACACGTTTGGTTATTCGATTGGAAATCCTTTGTATACCGTTAATATATAAGATGAATAAGATTGGGACAAGCATTGATCCTTGCGGTACTCCATATGCTGTAGACTGAGCATCAGATTTTGCGTATCGTAAATCACTACCTATTTCCTATGTTAAGTTCTTTAGATGTACCTAGTAATAATTTGTGAACATATTTTATTAACAAATAGCATAGAAGTCCGTTGTATTTTAATTGAATTCAGCTTTTCAATTTATCTTTTAATTAAAGCAAGTATTCACTGTAATGTGTAGGATTGGATTTGACATTACCGTCAATTAATATCAGTTTGCAAATATTAGTGTGCGTTCTACAAATACGCATACACTGCTTTGATATGAACAATATATTTCCACCCACAAACGTAGTCGTGTTTCTATTTGCTGCCTATAAAATACATGCTCGTATATTGATAATGCCAGGAAAATGTCGCAGTTCATATGTTGTATTACGAGTATTACGTGGAAGTAGGAGTTGAATTGAATTATAGAATTTTATAATTGAAAAGTTGTGGTAAAATGATGTCACCCCTCAGTGGGAAATTAAATAAGCAATAATCAAATGGCAGATGGTCACATATGGTGCTGATTTGCAGAAGCGTATTCAACAAAATGCGCAATACCGAAAGCAGAGCTAATCAAAGAACAGAATTAGATTGGCGTTGGTACTTAATTCTTATGAATTTTATAAGTATGCAGTGATGAATTTCGGGGTACGGATCTGTCGGGTGCTCATATTGAATCACAATTTAATTACCTCCACACTCGTGCTGTAAGTTCATTTTAATTTTTCCGTTCGGTTTCTACTATAAAAGCTTTCACCGTCAATCCGATAAATTGAACGCGTCGCGACGCTTGGGCAATATTTCGGCGCTGTAAGAAGCGCCCTCGCGCCGGCGCCGAAGATGTTATGATCCTCGGGCGCGTTCGGCCATTTCCGTCAACATCCGCCGGTCTCATGCCGGCCGCGGACTGTTCTAGAGCTTTTAACTCCCGGCTCCACGTTTAGTGAGAATTGTGAGACAGAGACGTATCTACGCAGTAGTTTCACCACCACTTTTGTTTTTGTGTTAAACAATAACAATACGTATGGATTATACATATTACGCAGTTGACAATTGACGTCTCTGCCCATCGATGCTCGCTTTCCTGTGACGTAGTTGTGACGCACTTGTTTTCGAGCACGATGTGATGGTGTCATGTTTTCGGCGAGATAATAAACCGAATAATGACTATTGTATAGTGGCATAGAGTGTTTAGTGACCATTTTGGGATTAATAAGGATTACTATGTTGCTGGCAAGCCATGGAGGTAACAGGCTTTCACTTCACTTTGTTGTTGTTGTTGATGCCGTTTGTTTATTTGCGCATGTTTACGCTAAAATAATAAACTTAATACTTTTGCTTTTTAGTGGCATGGAGGAAGAATGTTTAGTTTAGCCATGGAGCCTCCTACTTCCTATTTTATTATTTATTGTTTATTTCTACTTGGTTGCGGTAAAATAATAAACTGAATAATAAATGTATTTCATTAGTGACATTCTAATGGATTACTTTCTAGAGATATATAAGGAATTGACGTCATATTGTTGTCGAGTGCTTGTTTGTTTATTTATGCATAACTGATACGATTCAAGTTGACAGTAAATGACAGAAACGTCAACTGCACTGAAGAGATGTTGAGGAAATATGTTTTGGATTACTTAATGTATCGATTACAATATTTGATTTGTAAGAATTCAAAAAAAAAGAATTGACCCTTGCGGTACTCAGCATCAGACAAATCACTACTTTTTCTAAGTTTGGTTCTTTGGATGTAGTTTTAAATTCTAAACATCATCCATCAACAAACAGCATAGATGTATCGTTTACAAAAGTTGGTTTAAGGTAGAAGAATTAGAACAATATGATTGGGCCAAAAATGGATCCTTGTGCTACTCCACATGTTGCAGACTCAGAAATAGACTTCTGATTATCGTAAATCATATTTTCTAAGTTTGGTTCGTTGAATGTAGCTTAAAATTCTGAACATCTTTCATCCACAAAAAGCAAAGATGTATTGGTTACAAAAGTTGGTTTAGAAGAATTGGAAAAATATGATTGGGCCAAGAATTGACCCTTGCGGTACTCGGCATCAGACTTTTGATTATTGTGAATCACTGGATTCTTTAGCAGTAACTTTAAATTCTGAACATCTTTCCTCAACAAAAAGCATAGATGTATCGGTTAGAAAAATATGATAGGGCCGAGAATTGAACCTTGTGGTACTCCACATGTTGCAGACTCAGAACACAATTCTAATTATCGTCGTCCGTTATGTAATGTACCGATTACAAAAGTTCGTTTTAAAGAATTAGAAAAATATAATTACTATATGCATACAAAATTAATGCATATGTGATCGTTTAAAAGTAAACACGATAATTGACAGATGCCAAAATAATTAAAAACATATAAAATATTCAGAGAATTACTCGAAATAAACTCGCAAAATAAACATTCCATGAAAGGCACCAAGAGACCAAAGATGAAAATATCAAATTACGAACAAAAACCAGTCTGCGAGCGACTCAATTGTTTTACCATCGATAAAATGCGTAGTCGACAATACGGCGAGATTGTCTACGATAAAAAGTGACCTTTCCGAGTCAGGTGGGAATCGCGCCAGTTTTATACGGGGAAAAAACTTGTTTACTATCAAATTCTGTTATTAATAGACGAGTAGGTAGATGGTTTATTAAATAGTTGAGTGAATTCACTGATACCTGATAGCGGATTGCTGTCGGCATGTTGGGAATCATCACACGTGGTTAAGATGGACAAGAACTGGACATAGAAGAACTGGTTGCAAGAAGAGATTCGGAGGGATCACCATTAATTAATCGTTGATATATACGACCGTCCAGTGTCTGTAAGAATTCTAATTACTGGTGTATTAAATATTCTGTTGCTTTCAGTTAAGATGCAATATTTACTTTTCTGTCATTAATATTCTACTGTGGATACTAGTTATATAGATAAAAAGCAATACAAGTAGACATTGTTCTGGTCTAGGACAATCAGGAAATATGTAAAACATATTACAAATATTTCTCAAACTATAATCAGAATTGTACCAAGTAACCATTCGATTTTTTCTCTATTAATAAACATCTTTCTATAACATTGTTTTAGAAACTACACATTCCACAACAAAAAAAGGTATTGGAATAACCTTCATTCTATACGTTTGGAATAAATTCGACGAGTTAAAGCCGCATATTAGTGCCATATATGAAGTATCTTGGTTCGGTTATTATGGTTACGTCTGTTTGTTTTAATTTTATTTACTTGAGTTTGACGTTTTCAACAGTTTTGTATTTGTATTTTTTGTCCAAAATCTTGTTCAAGAAAGTATAGTCTACAACAGGTAACGGAATGGCATATCCCATCATTTTGGATGTGACTCTCGGTTTTTACAAATCTCGATGATATATTTTTATAAGTCATTAAGGCTCCCAATTATACTGATACAAGGAAAGCTAGTAGTAGTAGGGTTAAGTTAAAAATGGTTACATTGTATTTCGCATTTAACCGAGTTTGAATTTCCAGTAACTAATTAATTATAACACAGATCACCAGAATTCAAATTCCCCGAATTATAAATAAATCAAAACCATCTCTATACTTGGAATAACCCTGTTCTGGATCACGTGTCGCATGTTACTCGGATTAAATTCAGTATTCCTGATTGATGGCTGTGGTCGATCATTTGCTCTCAAATTACATGTTCATTGCACACTACATACAGCGTCAAACGATCATGACGATTTGCTTAATGATCCTAATAGAAATACTCTACGAAACTTAGTTAAAATTATTGTGCGTCCATCGAATTTGTATTATTGTAAAAAACTGTACATTGTCAAAACATTATTCGTTGTTCAAATAGACTCTACAGGATTTCGTTGAGTCCTGAAATTGAATCACTCAAATCCGTGGATGAAAATGTCAAAATAATTCCTACTGTTCGCACGGAAATAAAACTGTCACTGAATTTTACTTTTAACATAAAATATAATAAATTATTGTTCTTACCGTCAAACTAAAATAAATTATTTATTGACCAATTAGCTAATGAACAGAAACTTCGAAGAAAAGGTCATGTTAACATCGTACTGTTGTCAGGTATGTGTATGTGTTTATAGTATTACAGAAACAGTGGCCGGCTGCTTTCATCTATTTTAATTATTATGGCAATTTGGTACAAGGGTTACTATTAAATTATACAGTTTGTATTAATTAGTTGTCATGTTTGTTTAATTAGTATTTTAAGTATTTATTTGCTTGTTTACCGTTGTACAAATAATTTATAATTTGAGATTTACTCTAAAGCTACAATTTTCAAACAATTTGAAACAGAATGGATGTGGCATGCTGTATAGATAATCGATTTAAATTTATTATTAATTAGTTAATTTCATTTCGCTTATACTTTACGCGCAAAAATATATCAAGCAGAATGTTACATCCACTGAAATATAATAATACAGGAACAGTCACTGACTGCTTCCCGATAAAGACAGCTAGTTAAAAGCTATTGGTTTTTGTTGTACAATGTTTTTACCATCGTTTAATAAATGCATAGCAACTGTTCTACAAACAAATAGACAAAGAAGAGTTGCGCAATACATCCATCTGTCTCAGGATAGTTTTTCGCTTTCGTAAAAAACTACAAGTGCGCGTTCCAGTATTACTGTATTTCAGTGATTACATCCAATAACTATTGTTGAATTTGTAATATTAGAATCTCTAGTTAAATAAGCTATTCCTGTTCCTTAACTTGTTAACAAGGATTATTTACATTTTACATTAAGATTCGATGTTGGAATTTCAACATAATGAATAAAATATTAGAATTAGCTTAATAATTTAATACGAAGATAATAAAAAATATCTTGTTTAAATCTCATTATGTAAATTTATGTAGTTTATACAGTGCACATGTCTGAAAATATTAAAATTATCAACAACAATTAAAATCATTAATTTAGATAACGTTTACAACTTTTACTACCTTTAAATTATAAGCGCTGTTGCATTGTTATTCTAGTAAATATGATAATAATTTTACTACAAGACTTTAATGAACCTTGATTACATCTTAGATTAATAATACTAATATCATAATTAAATCCTTTTAGTTCGTCTGTACTAATTGCAAAAGTTGTCCTTTTTAATAACCCTTGATCTTCAAACAACCGAGTATCACAATTCAAAGACGTCTGACGATCGAGTCAACGCAGTCTTGATCATAACTGACTTCTGCTAATCGGCGCGTATCAATAAAAGCGTGAGCTGCTGAGATAATTGTTTGAGCATCAATGAAGACTCAGTGGAAAACCCAATTGGAGCCCCCGGCAACTTGGGGCGCGGGAAATCCACGCCATCTGTGATCCTTGCGTGATGACAATTTCATGGGGCGTAGAGAGAGGGAACTATGATTATAGAGCCTTGCTTTCAAGAGCGATTAGTCGAGACGATTATAAAAAAATGATTCTTGATAATTTCTTGGCAAGTAGGGAGTTGTCACTACTCAAATTAGTGATACTTAATAATTAGCAAAGCCTATCAGCTGTATAATTGCTTATTTATATCAGGAGTCTTTGTTCAGCCAATCGTTGATTCGACTACATAATCGTTAAACAGTTGAACAGCAGGCGACTGCGATTGGATATCAATTAAATCTACTTTACAGTGTTACTACGTAATAACAGGTTCTGTTATGCAAAGCTAACTGCGATACCAACACCAGTTCAGGACAATGAAATGTGGATAATGTCAGAAACGTTTGTGCTCCAGTAATTAATTATTAAATTATGAACTTATATTTCAGACATTATTAATTGTACATTTACTTCGGTGTTCGTTAACGTGGAATAGAAGCAGTTATTTATTAGATTTAACCTTCCAAAAGTCTGCTAGTTTAAATGGACAATATCCTTAGAGGAAAAAAAATAAAGGAAAGAACATAAGCTAATATTAGTGGCAAGGGGAAAGAAACCTGGTGAAGGCAGACGCATGCAAGCAATGGTTCTGCTTGGAGTAGGGATTTAGTACATACGTTCAGAAAAAAAACAGTACGACTGCCAAATGCTGATGGTTGCTATAACAACACGATAATAGCGGTTCTTTTCTTCAAGACATTATCAGTTTGGTGGGGTCTATCAAATCCAATGGTTTTTAGCGTTCCAGAATGAAATAAAACAGTATAATTAGGCCTATTCCCTAAAAAAGTTGCTACCGTAACAACTTGCCAATTGTGACAAAAATGTATCGTCTCATGACAACTAATGAAATATTCTCCAGTATATTTGAAGTTTCGATGCGATTTTGACAACATTAACAATTTACTACGAAAACAATTTCGCTAGAGAATTGGGCCATATGCCTGGAATTGGTTCAAACTATTCAGATTGGTAGAATTTATTTTATTATGTACAAAATTTGAGCAATAAACAATAAATAAATAACGTCTAAATATAATTTTATTTTCTAATTCAGTATATGTAATACACTTATGCTCCTTCATCATTATTCCATATTGAAAATGATGATCCTAGTAATAAATATACTTTTGGGTTAGGTAACTTAAACGCCTGTATTTTGACGAATTTTTATTTGTATGATACAAAACAAAATTATGTCTTGGAAATCCGTTAAAACCCTTGTCCCGTATCAACTATGGTGGGGTCTATGATGTCCGATTAGTGGTTTTGTTTATATTACATCTAATTATAAAGTATATATGGGGAAACAGAACTCATAGCAGATAGAGTACCTTAGTAGATGCAGTTACTACTGATTCCAGCTATCGTCATGAATTGTTCTAAGATATACGATGTAATAAGCATTCTTTTGGGTCTATCAAACTCCGCCAGATTTCCGGGAAGCTAAAGAGTTGTGTTTCGGTCAGTATTTAGTTTCTGGACATGTGATACACATTGTTTTTCGTTTCGATTTTGTCAAACTTATTCAAAGAAATTACTAAATTACATATAAAATGTAAAATTCTTAGAATTTATATTTGGGTAACATCCGATCTTTCGTAAACAAGGATAAAAGGTATTTAAAAATATAAATAATTCATTTGTTTTCTTTGAATAATTCGGTGGCACTTATTTAGTTAATATTTATTTATTAGATATGTACTGCAACTGAAAATGTATTACTTACATTTGAACTTACAATTAACAATTTAGCTTTAAAATTGATGGAAATATATAACCTTCAAGCCCTTAAACAATAAATAAAATTGCCAACTCTATCTTATAAAACTTCCTAGTTTTTACCGGCTTAGGTAAGCAGTTTTAGAACAATTTTGATATGTGTAAAACTAGTGTTTTTGGACGGAGGTACGGAAAATATGGTAAACTATTGCACGAGTCATAGGGATAGATAAAACCCAGGGCTGTTTCTCAAGTAAACCAGGCAAGAAGTCGTCCGGCCTTCTAACAACGCAGACCATCTGTTCCAGTTCTCCCCTAGCAGCTGGTGTTTCATACGGAACGCCATACACTTATACAAGCTTGCGCAGTTTTTCTCACCGGGCAAACCCATGACCTGTTGTTGTTTCCTTCCTTCCATGAACTCCAAACTTAATATTTATAGGGGTAGAATTATGAGGGTAAAGTAAAGACTGACCATCAACAAACAGCTAATCTATAATTAATATTTTGCAATGAGAAGTGTTTGTATACGCAATTAATACGTAGCTACTAAAAGACGTAGTGCGAGTGGCATGAAATAACGAACGAACGAAGTCCGCTGTGAAACTTTAGCGCCCGTGTGACTCCTGTTCGGAATACATAAACAGTTTTTTGTTCTTTAAAGGTGACGTCATGTAGGTTGATGTCAGAAGGATCTGATGGTGATGTTAAATGGAATCTTTGGAGACGATACAAGTTTTTGTAAATGAGATGAAGAGGATTTGTAATGTGATATTTGAGTAGCGAGTAGATTATGTAAAATTTTTGTAATTCAAATAGCTTTTGTAGACCTTTGGATTACATTTTACACTTTATTGGTTTAGTAGTTTTTATTTATAGAAAAATTTGTTTTGGGGGATAATTCGTAATTTCGTTGGCGAAATTCAGCATTAATGATGACGGGTATTTTTATATTTGTTTCATCAAGTAATTATACAACAAACATGGTTGAAGCCTAATTATGGTACCATTAAATATGCCCTTTAAATCCGCTTTTAAAAATGTTGTTTCCTATTAAAGTTACAAGCTTTCAAAGTTCATCGTTTTCCGATTTTTACATTCAATTTTGGTCCTAACTTTGAGCACTCATAAAATATTTAGTTCTTGTGATACCAGTATAAAAATTTACATAGTTATTAATTAAAGTATGCTGATTACGCTCGTTTTAATTTAATTTAAGTATCTCTTTCCAGTCTCGAGTTATAGACGATCAAACATTTTTCCATAACATTTCCTTTCAATTTTCGCAATAAAAAATCGAAAAATCTAAACAACCCAAAGTCAGGCACCATTTTACTTAAGTTTTTTATAATCAGCAGGTCCAAAATAGGGAAATACAGTATATAAATTTAATTTTTAAGAGATGACAATTTTTTGTGAAATCTTAAGCCATTTTCAGTTTCAAAATAAAATATAGCGGAATTACCAAACAAATAAACAATAATTACAATCAATTTTCAGAAATCCTTCCATTCATGGCTAAACAAGAAGTCAATCGGTTGTAAAACTCTTGAACAATATTAGATATTTGGGCAGCTGAACAGTTCCGAAAACTGGAAACCGAAAATTTTAAACTCACGGAATATCCTCACTTAAAATTGTAATATTTTTTAATTACATTTCTTTATAATATAAGCGATAAGAAACCCATTGTAGCAGAGCGCATCGTCAGATCTCTAATATTTTTCGAGATACGTCGAATTTCGGCATTTTTCGAAGTGCAACTTTAAGGGCCTGTAATTCAAAAACTACACGAGATATCTAAAAATTCTCTTCAGTTTAGCGTTTCTGGTGCATTATATGACAAATTAGCAAATTTTTAAAATTTTTAATTTTTTTTGTATTTTGTTTAAAATAACGATCGGCGATAACTCGGCAAATATTAAAGATACAGATTTGCAGTGTTCACCAATCGATTCAGCTCGTCGAAATACATAAGTATGCAAAGTTTCATAAAAATCGCTTTACGGGATGGAAAGTTAGAGCAAAAAGCCTGAAAATGGCGTTTTTTGTCCTGAAAGTCAAGGGGTACCCCTTGACGTTTGGCCTGAATTTGGCCATTTTCAGATTTTTTGCTCTAACATTTCAACCGGTCGTCCGAATTTTCTGAAATTTTTAGGGTTTATGTATTTTGTCGAGCTGAATCGATTGGTGAACACTGCAAGTCTGTATCTTTCATATTTGTCGAGATATCTTCAATCGAAATTTTGAAAGAAAATTCAAAAAATTTTCAAAATTTTCATAATTTACTAATTTGTTATAAATTGCACGAAAAACACAAAACTGGAGATATTTTTCGATATCTTGTATAGTTTTCGAGTTACAGCCCCTCAAAGTTGCTCTTCGGAAAATATAAAAAATCATCATATCTCGGAAAATATTAGAGATATGACAATGCGCTCTGCTGCAATGGGTTTCCTAGCGCGAATATTATAAAGAAATGCAATAAAAAAAATTTACAATTTTAAGTCATATTTGGGGAAATTTCCGTATTTTGAAAAACATTACAAATTGCCATATTTCGATAAATATAAGACATATTACAATGCGTACTACAGCAATGAGTTTATTCATGTTTAAATTATGCATAAGTAATAAATTTCAAGTTAAGTTTGGAGGAGTATTTAATTTATTTTCTATTAAACAATTTATTTGTATTAGAAAGTAGTGTGGTGCCCACACCAGATTTTTTTGTTATTACTTTATTGCAAATTAACTACTTATAAAATTACTTAAATTACTTTATTACATATACAAAAATGAACGGTGAATTTTAATTTTGATCCAATTTGTAATTAGATAGCCTAATTTTAAAGTTACAAGCATTTTAAGGTGAAATATTTGGTCAAATCATGAACTTTTGATTAATTTTACAAATATAAGTTCATAAATATTTATTATATCCATGAATAGCATTGGAAATTATCAAATTAATAAATAAAACTTTGACGTATCCAAATTTCCAAACGAAATTCAATGACCTTTTTTAGTTCTTGAGCTGTCGTACTTCAAAGATGACCCAAACATTGAAACAAAATCTTGTCGTCAAAAATATTGCACAAGCTACAAAACATGTTTAAAATCCTTGTTATGCAGATGAATACGGTCAAACCTCATCGGAATGAATGGACCAAGGAAACAATTCCAGTTTACTGGAAATTATGCCCACATCCTTTGCTGTAGCAGGTTCGGATCACCGGATCAGATCAATTTGCAAATTAGTTCCGGATTACACTTAGCAGATGCAGCATATCGTATTCGGAACGTAATATCCAGATATTACAGATCATGTGGAATTGGCCTCTAATGTACGATCAAAAGATAGAACTACTGTTTCGGGGACCTGCGCTGATGTTATCCGCGCATTTGAAATTGTAGTTATGCTACTAGTTACCGTATAACTATTCAATTATCAAGACACGAAATAACCATGAACATGGATATGATTTAATATAATTTGTTAGTGTAAGGAACGATCCCATAAAGTCTAGAAGTTAATAGTTACAAGCCAGTGGAGAAGATCTTTTCGGAGAACCATTGTCGTTTATTAAACTTCTCCAATTCAAGTCTTCGTTGCCGATGGAATAAGTGTGGCATTGACAGTTTGTTGGATGTTAGCAGTGTCGCAAAAGTGGCGCTGCGATTTTAATATCGGCCCTTGTGCTCACAAGTTCCGGGATTCAAGACGTCTATGTCGCTTGGCCGCTGTTCAAATGTTTATCTTCCTCTTGCGACTCTAGGAATTGGAACATGAAAAGTGATTGTTGGTCGAACTGCTCATTCTTTGGAATTCAATTTAGAGTTATAGATAAGCGATATTTCTGCAATTATGCTCACAGTAAATTCTTGGTTATCCCATAGAAATGTTAATACGTTTTCAAACGTAGAATGTATTTAAATCTTCTTAGGTTTTATTCCAGGCGAATAACTTTTAGAAAAATCCTCGTCGTGTTTATAGATTAGCTTTTAAATCGAGTTCATTTTATCCACTGGGTATCAGTTTATTGACAAAGTCTTTCACGGAAGCTTTAGAATAAAATCTCCTTCAGTGTTTGATCTACCATCTTCCTTTTTCAGCTCGCATCTGTCAAAGAGCAGCTGAAGGAGCCATTCTTCTACAGCTGCAACGAATGCAATTGTTTCTTTTTGTTAGGATTAGGATGCTCGGATGTTTCGGTGATAATACAAATTACGTGATCGATTGTTTCTGATATTGCAAATTGTATAATTTATCACAGAGATAAGATAGATGTGTAATTTGTTACATGGGTAATGTGACTTGTTTGATAAATTAACTGAGAATGCTTTTCATTGTTCCGTGGTTACAATTGATTTATTGGAGTTTATTTTTAGCTGTACTGGTTTAAAAATAACTTGACACAGAATATAAATATAGAATTGTTTACTCTCTCTAAATAAATTAATTGTTACATGAGCAATATATTTGAAAGTAAATACAAAGTTACCTTTTTACCTCCCGAAACCTATCTGATTGCAAGAGAGGTATAGGAATCATGCTAGAAATTCAGTGGAGTTAGGGTCCCTAGAATACGATTTTATAGTTTCACGATGATGTCTGTCTGTCTCTGTAAATCTCTGGGTTTTCCAAAGTACTACTGAATTGAAATTTCTGATATTTTATATATTATATTTGTGTCCCCTTGGAAAGAGCTGATTAGTTTTTGGTGATAATCCAATAACTGGAAGTGTTAGTTTACTTGAAACCCTATCAAGTTATTTTGAAATATCTCAGTAAATTATAGTTTATTGACAATTTTTGTTTTAGAATACTGTTTCAAATATTATCTACAATTATTGTTGTTTGAAACATTTACGAATTACAATACGTTAAAGAAAAATTATATTTTTGATAAATTTGATTAAATCTACTAACCAGTGCAAGTGTGCATTTTGAAATAAAAAAATCAACGGCAACGCTTGTAAAATTAAAATTCCTAAAGGGATGAGCGTTTCTTGATAATAGTGGTCCGTGTTCCTGCATTGTTTGATAAGAAATCTATGGCGGGAGGTATTGTGGTGCCCACATCAGATTTTTTTCGGGATGTGTATGTGAAATAGTGCAGAGTTCACGAAGGGACTATTCCATTATATCAAGAGTTAAATTGTGTGTGTTCTGTTTCGCCCCATATTTTTCAAAACAATGAATTTGGCCAGTTTCTGCTTTGCATAGTTATACAGTACTTACACTGCAGTGAAAATAAAATATCAAGTGAAAAGTACAAATGTTTAAATCTGTGGCCTTTGGCTACGTTCCAATGTTAGTATACAACTTTAGATTTTATTGCTTTGTAGCTTGCACCGTTTATTACAGATAAAATATTATTGCTTTTCGCGTTATTCAATATGTACGTTATTCACTCAATACTTATTATTTAAATAAAAGCTTATTTACTTTTAGATAATAACGACAGAAAACTAATTAAATAAAACTTTTTGGTTTGTTTGTATTTTTTTAATAAACTTTTCAAATTACTGTACGTTACTCTGCGTCAGCAAAACAAGTGAACTCCATAAATAAACAAATAGAAATGGAAACAAATAAACAGTATTTTTCTGCTTATAGATTTCTATAGCTTCTCTTATTAGTCTGCCATTGACACATTCCGATATTGCTATAATTTTTTATTCTTGAAATGTTTTCAATGGCATGACTAGCCACAGCAGATTTCTCTGGTTGGTTAAGACGAATGATCCGTTTGTGTTCTGCAATTCTTGTTGTTATCGTTCTTCCAGTGTGTCCAATGTAACATTTAGCACATTCACATGGAATTTTGTACTGAATTGGGAAAATATCCTTCGTACTCTTTAACATATGTTGTAATTTGAATTGTTGAGCAAAAGATACTACAATATTATTCTAATTTTGTAACATTTTGGACGTAGATTAGTGAAGTAAACAAACGATTATTATTTCCTTCAAATCTTCTTTTCTTCTACAGAACTTAAACCAATAAATCTTTTTTCCGAAATCGAACCTAAGAAACATGATATCATTCCGCGAAATTAGTCAAAATAGTTGCTAAAGTAAACATTTATGTCAAAATTAAACTTTACGGACTCACTTGTCAAACTTTTAGCACTACCTAAAATAACAAACATATTATTCTACAATACTCTTAGTGAATTTATTTATTATTTACCTTTGATAATAATTTATCGGATTTAATGCAGATTACATGCAGACCACGTCTAAGAACTTGTAAATAATAATGAAAATTATACATAAATTTTTTGACACTTTGACAGTACTTTCGTTATCACAGTCATCCCCAACAGCTAGAGGTTTTTTTACAAATACATAATACTATTTATTTATGTTTTAATTAATAATTTAATGATTTCGAAAAAAATATAATATATCTTAATATATCTTAGCACTAAACTATTTTTTTATTACTATCGCCTCGTAGAATACACTCTATAATAGTAATAAAAATTATGCTTTAGTGCTTTAATGTACAATTAACTATTATTTAATTATTATAATGAGTTCTGAAAGCTATTTCAATTTATTGTTTTCAATGAACTATATTAGCGTGTAATTCTAGCAATTTTCATTTTACAATATTTTCGTTGGCTAAAAACTCTTTATTATTTAGGAGATGAAACAAAATAAAGACATGAAACATGGTCAGGTACTTAAGCTGTGCATGGTAATACATTCATCCTTCAAAATTCTAAGAATCGCTAAACGATAAGAACATTAATTTCTGCTGTCAAAACTTTAGTGCTAGTACACCTACAATTTGTGGTTGAATTACAACGTACTTTACAAGTAGGTACATTCCCAGACAGTAGTCAAGATGTTACCACTAATGAAAAGACAATTCTGTAGCTATTTATTATATAAATACTTATTTAAACATAAAGGTTGGTACCACGAGCTCTGTTTTTGGGTGTTTTGGCGATGTACAATGTTCTAAAATTATTTTATAAAAAAATGCTTTGAATAGAAGTTGTAGAGAAATATATTATCTGTCACTTTTATTTAAAGTATTTTTTTATAAAATACTTTTAGAATATTGTGCAGCGCTAAAACCAACCACTTCGTTTAAAATACCCAAAAACAGAGGTTGTGGTACTCTTTGGGAAACATTCTAATATCTGACTCGTATAAATTTCCTTCTCCCATTAGCATATAAACGTGCGTCGAAGCATCGATCTTGTATTATTTATTGCGATCGAATAAACAGAAGTTCCATCATTAATTAGCTTCTATAGTCATTAAAAACCTAGCCACCATAAATCGAGGCGCTGTAATCTGCTATATTTCAACGAGATGATATTGAATTAATGTGAGCGCAGTATATCATGTGAAAAAACGCAACCAAGTTGCTTGTTGACAAGTTGTACATACACTCGAACAGAAAATTATTATTGTTTATTAATGTCCACGTATGTCGTATTACGGTAGTACTTAGTGTCCAGTTAAGTTTGTCTTCTTGCAGATTTATTGGATTTTTTACAATTTTATCTATAACTACGTTTTATGATCTTCTTCTACGAGGTCTGTTATGATTGAACTTTGTTATTAACTCTGGACTGCTACACTGGGGTCTAAGAAACAGTTTCTATAATCATTAACAAATATTCAATATGTAAAATCTGTGTTTGTTCTCATAGCCCAAAATAAAAAGTTAAGTTTTGGCAAAATGCTGTATTTTAAATTAAATATATTTTTCAGAAAGATTATTAATTATTAAGTGTCTTTCTATAAACCTAAACTAATATTCCATAGATAAAATCCCTAGAGGAATAGTATATTACAAAACGAGTGAAGAAACTAAGAATTTCCGACCTATAATCTGTGGAAATAACCCTGGACAGTCAAACTTATTTCACAGTTACACAAACGTCACGCTAGGGTTTAGGAAACCAAAAAGAACAACTATTTTTGTTGTTGTTTCTTACTTGCATACAGAGCGCTGAAACCTTCTATTTTGTCCACTCAACTCATTCCTATGGCAACGGGTTGGGTAATGACATGTGTGTGGTCGAAAGTTCTTTCGCTCACTATTTTCACACACTCATCTGTCACTACCAAATTAAACCTAACCTAACATTGAGTATGTGGACCACAAGGATGGGGGCACGTACTTAATAGCAAAATTCAACAAAACATATCAACAATTTAAGAATATGAGTCCTTCGTCTGATCAATTTGTTTTGTCCATTGGTGAAGTCAGTAAAAGTATATTAATCCATATGGCATAATAAACAGCACAAAGAAATGTGTAGTAAGTGGATATTTCCATTTGCATGCTCGAAAATAATTCTGTCTGCAATTTTGTTCTCAGAATTGTAAAGTAGTGCAAAAAACTGATAAAGCAATTATAATTTATGCAGTTTAAAATATCCAGACTGGCACGACACCAAACAGTACATTAAATCTTTAAAAAAACACTTTTAATCTTTTTAATACCTTCAGCAAATCATCTAATTTTCATACTTGTAAAAAATCCTGGTGTAAAAACTCGCCATCCCTGAAATTAATTAATAAATCCCGCACGCCTTTTAATTACGCATCGCTGCTAACAAAACAAAAGGGGTACAATTTACCCCTCCTCTGTCACGCAACGCAATACGCCCCTAATTTACGTGCTTATTGTCTCAGGGCATCTTACAGCTGGCGCGGCGGTCGGTTTCCGGCGAAAACGCATTTCCGGTCAGGAGGTTTGTTCCTTTGTCCTGTTTGTGGTAATTTAAGGAACTTCTTGTTGGTAATTATGTACTTATTGGTGTTTACTAAAGAAAGAGTTAAGGTAGTGGGTACGTAATTTACGTAAACAAAAGTTCCGCTATACTTAGTGCAACAGTTGTTGACATAATTGCGATAATTTGCGTAGGGCGCTTTCTCAAAAATGCTTTGAAATTTAAAAGTGTTTTGTTCGTTTGCCAGCCCTTACAACCCTCATGGAAATTAACACAAATTTAGTACTTAACGTTCTTCTTATTTTTTAATCTCATACTTCATCATCATTATCTTCATGGTTTAGAGCGTCCAAATTTTCCAAGATGTCATATTCAAATACCATTTTTAGTAGTTTTGTTTCGTGCAGTTTGATAACACGATCGTGGAAACTCTTTCAAACTTATAGTAAAATTATTAAATACTTGGCTCTTTTTGTTTTTTCCTGAGAGCAATTATGTAGACGTAGAGTATAAAATTTTAAGATTCATCAGTTAGGTATTTGATGAAACTCTATAACCATAATAATGAAACATATTTGTGACACTTATATCAAGTTTTTAATTATGATTTAGAATAATTCTAAACGTTGTATTTAAATAAGGTTTCTTTAATGATCATACCATTTTTTTAAAATATTATTTGGTCTAACATAGCAGTGGTTTCTGTTTCATCTCGGATATCTTCATTTCTGAAGGATCCATTTTAGTGCATCCTTTAACTCGTTTAAGGGATTTCTTCAGGCTGTTTTTTATTTTGTTTTCATCTCGTTTCTTCATTACACTAACTTCACTATAGATCGAAGTTGGGATTGACACGGTATTGTAGAATTTTGCATTTGTATTTGTCGTACAATTTTTGCCTAGGATACAATTTATTGTACTATATTCCAATGAAATTTAATAGCTCTCTGTTTATGTCCCGGTTATTACCATATGTCACATCGCATTCTAAATATTTAAAATTTGTTTTACAACATTCGATAAGTTTCAAATAATATTTTTAATCACTGTACGTATTTTGGTTTGCTAGATCATCATTATCATTAGGTATTCAAAGGATAAATGAATTTGTACATTTGTGCTAATCTTCTAGGTATATAGTTAACACAGAAGGAGTAATGGTTCATAATGGACAGATATAAAAAGATACCATTTAGGGATTAAAAGATTAATAGTGATTGGTATAATTCAATTTGTTGATTCATTAGATTTTTGCTGTCTGTAAAAGCTGTGTAAATTTCCAAGGATTCTAAAAAATTCATTTTTAATACTTTTTTACAAACCTGTTTAACAGACACTTTATTAATACCTAAGTTATGGTTGTTCTCTAAGGTCTAAGTAATATTTACTAGCATTAGAGTTGGAGGTATTATTTACCTATAGTAATGCTTTATTGTGTTCGTTGAATCTTAGTGCGAAAATGTCCAGTCTGACCCATGTACGAGTACAAGTACTAACTATAAATTTTATAAACTCCACTGCTTTGAAGAATATTCTTAATTAATTTATTGTTTACTAAAGTTTAAGCGTATCAGGGTTATTCGAGGCTGCTCGTATTACCAAAAATGGCTCGTTCTAATAAAGAAAGGGCGACATTAACTATTTTATCTATCATGGAACTAGCGAAGCCGTTATTTAGAGCAATGTTAAGAATGATCTATAATTCCCGCTCAAAGTGGAATGTGCAGTAAACAATTTCCTTGGAAAGCCAGGACCTTTGTCTTAAGATTCGTGGATTTCGCAATTATATTCTTTTCCTATAACATGTAGATTTCGTCGTTTCGATTTGCCATGGCGTGTAGTTGTTGCGTTCGAGTTGATTTGCTCCTTCTTCATGGTTTGAAACACCACTGTCAAACAGCTATAAAGAGTAGCATCCAGCAGTACTAAAACGGTAAAACATCACATTTAATGATGTAATCCATCCCACGTAACAAGCTCTTGGTGCTTTGCTCAGTACAACCTCTCCTTCCACTTACAAACTTCTCCGCTTCTACCTCACTATGCGTCTATCTTCTATCGCTCCGGATTATCGCACATGTGCGCCTACGTGTGCGAGAGTGTGAATGTGTGCGTCTGGTTGGTTGTTTGGCATTTCAGCGGGTCGCAGGACGTGTAACAGTGAAAGTCGCTCGTAAAACACTTCGAAACAGCCATTGTAAAAAATACGTAACAGGTTCCCATGGATGATGATGCAGGCCTGGATTCGCCGAGATTTACAACCTGCAATGTGAAATCGATAAGCTATGAACTGTGAGATGCTAACGGAAAAATTGAATTTGTGAAGGATAATCAGGTCTTGTTGATAACATGGAAATATTACTGAATGACGAAGCTTGAACGGCCTGTAACTGCTGGGGAAATGAGGATCTAATTATAGCTGTACTTAACCCTTCATTACAGTTAGTGTTGTGGGGTATGTCGTACCCTAAACTAAAGTTCACTAAAACTATCAGGAATTATAAAATTTGGTAAATTTAAACTTCATTGTGGGTCATAATAGTATGGTATACCCCACTACGTGAACGAAGGGTTAAACGAACACGAAAACATTCTAAAAACCAGACGACCTAATATGAGATGATAAACTGGAAGGGGGATAGACAAAATAATGAAATCCTTAATGGATGATACATAATAGTTTAATAAATATATCATTCGCCGATCTAGGTGGCATAGTGGCTATATCACTGGACTAGCACGTCGTGGGTTCGAATCCCACTGAAGAGCATGGTCGTTTGTATGTTAACATAAATTCACAATCATCCACTCATGAGGCAGCATATGTCCAAAGAAGTTTGTCTGCTTCTCATCTTCGCAAAGAAAAAAAATCATTACGCGTTTTATCCATTATGGGTATGGCGTTCTGTTTCCGCAGATCTTGCGAGGGGCGGTTACCAGCCGCCAAGTCATGTCCCCTTAAAGTGTTAGTGGAAGACTGGGGTAAAATTAAAATGGTAACTTTCGGCTGTAGAATTTAAGTTGAAGATCTCTCAAACCACAGTCCGATACGTTACCATGGAGCTATTTACCCTAATAATTTAATACAACTGGTAAAACTGAGAAAACAAATAAACAATTGATAATCGACGACAACATAAGAATATACTTCAAACTTAGTTACCGTTGTCAATAAAATAAATTATTCTACACGTCTTACCTTCAACAATTTTAAATAACCACTCACTTTTGAATTGACCAAATGCACTCAGCTGTGCCATACGTAAAAATTATTTGAAAACACTTAGCTTAAAAAAGGAATCGTTAAAGCCAAACCTGGGTACATATATTACAGGATATTTCTGTGTTAGTATCAAATAACCTCGATTCTGCGAAAAACTAAAAATCTTAAACCACTTTCAACTCAACGGCGAAAGATAATTTAAGTAGGAACTAACACATTTTGAAACTTGCATCTTGCAGTAAAACAGTAAATGGTACCTAGTCTAACTAATCCCCTAGTTACATAATGAAGCATAGAAATCCTTGCCGTCTGGTGAAACAGTTCGAAAAATCCATAAAATAGTATAAAACCCCATAAAAATCAATTACCAAAAGTGCGTCATAAAACCACTCATAAGTGCGTGATGTTCAATGGCGCGCCATGCATATTTTATGCTAAAAGCTGGTATCACAAACACCAATTCTCATCGCTGTTACTGCGAAGTGTTTGACACGACAAGGCAAAAACAAAACCTCCGGATTTTATAACGTTATAACATTTACGATGTCACTGATTTCTGATACAGTTTTATGCCTATCGTAAACTAGCCTCACGGTGGAAATTTTCAGAGTTGTATTCTTCGGGAAGACATATTGTTCCGACAAATTGGCGGAGTTCGCTGAATAATCAATTTCTTTCACAAAATTTGTCGACTGTTGATAGTGGCATAATCTACGAGCCCAGAATTCTATCATTTGACCTAATTATGAGTTTTAGAATAACTTTAAAATAACTTGTTTTGATCTTATAAAGGGAAAATTGTTGTACTCAATTTATTTGTATCTTAAATTCTGTTATTTTTAAGAAATCAACAAAAATTATAAAGATTTCATTTGGCCCAAAAGTATTGGCTGGTACCACGAACACTGTTTTTGATTGACAACAAAATATAGAAAAATATTTCTATAATACTGTTTTAAAAACTACGCATTCCACAATTAAAATTGTATTGGAACAACTATCATTCCATACGCCGCGTATGGAATAAATTCGAAGAATCAGAGCCGCATATTAGCTCGATATATGAAGATCTTGGTTCGGTTGCTATGGTTACGTCTCTTTGTTATAATTTTATTTATTTGAGTTTGACGTTTTCAACAGTTTTGTATTTGTATTTTTGTATAATTTCCAAAATCTTGTAGAAAGTATAGTCTACACTCTACATCATGTAACGGAATGGCATATCCCACACTCGCAAACCGCTCTTTGCTCATGTGGAATATATGCTATTCCTTTACATGTTCTAGAATACACTATTCAAATAAAATTTGTAGATACATCTTTTTGATTCCAATGAAATTTACTCTATCTCATTTATTTACTAAGATATACCTAAAAACCCTGATAGGCCTTCAAATAATCTATACCACTTACTGTTGATGAATTGTTCCCAAAATCTAATCAATTTGTAACATAAACATAATACATCCCTTACATAAATGTATGTGTGGGAGGTAAAATGATATAATATGGTGAATTACACAATTTTCCTTTGTATGATTTTAACTGGAACAAATGATATGATTTTGGGTTCGTACATGTAGAAACTAAACGGGAGCCATATATGTTGCTGGAGAAATGTGAGGTGTTTATATAGCATATTTGATTAAAATGTCCATTTGAATTACGTCTATTATGACATTTATTAAGTGCAAATAACAGAACGCAATAACATAACTAGTACCTGTAGTAAAATTTATAGTACAGATTATACAGTGAGGTGAAGAATACAAAGTCACGCATGAAGAGATTTATGTAAAAAGATAAAGCCATATAGTCAAGTACTGTGATAGCAATCCAGTATACATTGTATTAAGGTCCTTATTGTTCTCCTTGCACTTTGCCGCAAGGATTCGCCAACAAACATAAAAACCAGACTAATATAACGTTGAATTGTAACGGAAATATATTGCGAAATTTCCGGAATGGAATCTGATTATTTTTAGATATCGTATGACCGCATACTATGGCGTAATTTGGTTAAAATATAAGTATTTTCATGTCTCTGAAATGGAGTTTAGTGCACTCGAGCGGAAATGGAATTCTCGTCAATTTTTCTGCCAAATTAAACTGAAGTTTTCGTGTTTTCTTCTTCGATAAAACGTAGAGACATTCGTCTGTCTGCGAAATTATGCATGAATGCAATTTTCGACATACACTTTTTTGAAGAGATGATTGTTCGATTGGAGACTTGGATAAATAATAATCGTTGACACTACTTGTTTCTTCTACAGAATGCGAATCTTGCTGACGTGTTTTATGTATTTATTCACGGCCGGGAGACAAGGTTTCTATGTTACCAAAATCATGACAGAAACAACCAATATATCTACGGTAGATTTGTACACTTTCTCTCCCATCGTGTGGGAAAGTGCTCAAATAATGTGATGAAAAATGAACAAAATTAAACAAATCAAAGGTAACTATCATAAACTATATTACAATTCAAATAATTTTGAAATATATAAAAACCAACATAAATATTGATGTCATGAAAAAATTGTAGCCCTCGATTACGGCACGTGTTTTAATTTACTCCGCGGGAAAAAATCATACACTTCTCTCCCTTACAATTAATTGTGACGACTTTTCCGTGTTTGCAGAATTAAAGCCTTATTTTAAGTACATTATTAGTATGCATATGTAAAAGTATCAAATAAAATCTACTAGCCTTGAAGAAGACACAAATGGTGTCAAAACGTAGGCCGTGTAGAAAAAAAAAATCTGACTGTATCTCCGATCATTATTTATCCATATACACTCTTTTGTTAATTGAATATTGGTTACACCGTTTGAGAACCGCTAGTTTTTGCAATAAAAATTAATATTTCAATCTCTTTGTTTCTGGTGTAATCATGTTAGAATCGCATGGAACAGGGAGTTGGCAGGTGAGGGGACTGATTGCCCGAATGCTCAAGAGTCTTTGCGATAGTTTTGACCAGTCGTGATTATCAGTTTCATTTATAGTGCGTATGTGATATTCTAGTGCGTTTTCTATATTTTCCATGTGATATGTGATGACTACAGACGTGTGAATATGATTAAGTGAGTGTGTGAACGTTCCTGAGTATCCTGTCGAAGATGCAGTTTGATATGTATTCACGTTGCCGCGATATAAGGTATTTAATATTCTCGTGTAATGTTCAAAACATGGCGTAGGTTGTTGATAATTTTTCCAGTACTCTGGCTTAATGAATTTTATGAACAATAGGTGTAGGTTAAAAATAATTAAGTAGCCAAATAAATAAGGATTATTCGAATGTACAGTGCGAGTTATACAGTCTGAAACTATTGTAATAAATCTTTTATTAAATGTTTTTGAAAACAACATCAATTTTTGTCTGGAATGAGACAAATTTAAGTGTAATTGTCTCCTTTATACTGTTATTTGTTTTTTGAGCAATGGCGTTAGCAATTATTTCTAGAAATATTGTGATGAATTTGGGTAGAGCATGAAAATCTAAGACCAAATAATGTTAACTTTCGAAATAATTGCTTTTTAAGTTACATACAGAACGTTATGCTATATTCCTCTCAGTGCAGTAGCATGGACCCAGAAACACAATCAATCTCCTCCAAACATTCCTATCCTGTAACACCACTTTCGTTTCGTCCACATACATAGTGCGATTCATACATGCTCGTCTATTCCTTACAGTCGAAATCATACCCAACCACTTATTCCTCCGACGTCCACACAATCGTTCACCTTTAGTCTCACCCGCATATATTAGTTTCACCAACCTAAACCACCTTAACTGACTCACTCCCACTTTCTTAAAAACATTCTTCTCAATCTCACACGTACAATACACCAATGTATTGCGGACACGATCACGTCCTGTATACCCACATACTCCTCTCAAATATCTCATTTCTACAGCAGTTATACGTCGTTCATGCTTCTTCATCCACACCCAACATTTAGAACCATACATCAATGTAGAGACTAACACACCATTATAAACACTCAATTGAGCATCTCTAGATACATTTACGTTTCGAGCAAATGTACCCAATCTAATAATAATCAACAGTTCAAAGTAGCAAGTACACTAAAATATATCTCATTTAAAATAATAATCGATATTTCCAGAATACTATATATTCATACTGGCAAACATATTCTCGTCACGCAATAGGATTTGTTTTGTAAACGCCTAATTTCGTCAGTTTTGAAATGCTGCAACTATAATCTCTACCCAGTGTAATTCTCAAAATTCCTCCTCCATTTCATCAGCCGTGAAACGCACCCATCTCCATTTCACCCTATTATCATGCAACAACCCTGCTCGTTATTAATTCAGAAATGGTGTCATCGTTATCAGCAGAGATCTCAACGGAGTTTGTACACCCCTGGGACAGATGTACTGTTCCAGAATCCAGCTTATTCTTCTTCCTTCCTCCGTTGAGTCTGAATACTTGAAGTGCTTGTTAGAAATAAGGAACACGCGGACATGGAATCTGCTATTTGACCTAAAAGTTTTTATGGAGGTATGAAAAATGTAACAGAGGCAAAGTTCTACGCTTACATTTTTACAATCTTTAAATAGTCACCATTTTATAATGATTTTGTTTCCGTAAAACTTTCGAATGCCAATTGTGGTAGGGTTGTATAGGCGTTTAGTTTAGGGTGTTTTCCATGCAGGTAAAGCCCCTATTTGTTGGTGGTTGAGTAAACGGTGGCGCAACATAAAGGGTCATTTTAGAAAGGGTGAAAGTCAATGATAGTAAATGGTTTGGCTGGGTTTAACAACAGACTTACCCGCATTTAGTTACTGCGAATTGCGGTTAACCCTAATTGTCCAGAGTTTAACGATAATTTTCAACCCCGGTTACTTTTTCTCTAGCTAACTTTTACCCTAATTGTTTAGTTGCTTTATTAACCTTCTTAGACCATAGGTCATAGGTGGAATATACAATATATATTATTGTCAGAGTGAACTGAATCTGAATATATTAATTACTAAGAAATTTCTTATTATAACAATATTTAAAGTGCGGTTCAGAAATAATTAACATGCGTCAAATAATAGTATATTGTGTTATTAGGAGTAAATGTGATACTTTTTGTACCCAAAGTCACATTTATACCAAATAGCACAGACTATTTGTTCTTCAAACATAGAAAATACAATTATAAATAATTTTAAAAAAATCCAAAACTTCTTATCCAACATTTCTAGTTGCCATAGAATATGCAGTTTTGTTATTTTTGTTTATTTGTTTAATTTTTAACTGTCAAATTATTGTATTACAACCTAACTATTTGTCAGAATATTTCACTTTGTCCGCCGCCGGAGTAGAAGTGTTGCCAAGGAGACACTTTCACGCCAGTGGCGACAATATTGAACTTTTGCTTGTTGAATACAAATACATAACAAAGTACTTTTATGACGTTTGAAGAAAAACATATATATATATATATATATATATATTCGTATCTACATTAAAATATATCTAATTTATTAGCACACGTTAAAATCTAGTCACCAATTAATTGAATATTGTTTTTAATTGGGTTGGACTCGTATTCTAGTACATTTTAAATTTTTCTCTGATTTCCGCTAGTTTTCTTGCTTCTTGCACTACTGTTTATTGTCTTTGTAAATACCCATGCTTCATATCCGTAGGTTAAAATTGTCCTATGTATGGTATTAAATATTATCATTTTCGTCTTAATGCTTTAAATGCAAAACGAAAGTCAAATTACAAATTCATATAGTTGTTAAACAATTCAAAATATAATTACAAAGTAAAAGGTCTAGAGTTCTCATTAAATAACTTGTACAACGAATTGCTGACATTTGGTGAAATTTGTTCTCTGGTCTCTACAACTTCTCGGCAAGACAATAAATTTTTGTGAAGCGTCAGCAAGTCGCACAAAACTGTTTAATCAAATTCTTACCCCTTGATTTCCTTCGCCCTGAGCTATCAAATCCTTTGTGTTTGATACACTTTAGATTTATTACATTTCCTAATGATTTTTTGGAAAATTTCCTCATTCTTGCAATTGTATCCCTCATGTTGTATAAAAGAAATTACGAGCCCAGAATCATGTCTGGCCCAATTAAGACTTTTAGAATAACAAAAAAATTGTTCTGTTATTTCAAAGGGACAATTGTTATACCCAATTTATTTGTATCTTAAATTCTGTTATTTTAAAGAATATTTTAAGGGAAAATAACAACTTAAACAATAACAAATTAACAAAAATCTCTTACATAAAAATTTTATTTGGCCCAAAGGTATTGGCTAATACCACGAACACTGTTTTTGAATCTGATGGAAACAAAATATAGAAAAATGTTTCAAATAAAAATTGTAGGTACATCTTTTTGATTCCAATGAAATTCATCTCATTTATTAACTAAGATATGCCCAAAAACCCTGATGGACCTTCAAATAATCTACCACTTACTGTTGATGAATTGTTCCCAAAATCTAATCAATTGGTAACATAAACGTAATACCTCCATTACATATTTGTATGTACGGGAGGTAAAAATGAATTTAAAATATAAATATGGTGTATTTTCCTTTGTATGATTTCAACTTGGCCAAATGATATTATTCTGGGCTCTTATAAGATTGTAAAGTAATAAAAAGCGCTGTATTCGTGACAAGATCTGGACTGAAAGAAAACAACACATCATAATCAAATAAAACAACCTCACCCCTTAAGCAAACCAATAATCATCCGATTTAATAAATAATTTAATAACACGTTTTCCCAGCTCACTTTGATGCCGATGTGAGGATATATCGCGTGCAGTAGTATCTTTATCTTCAACGTCAGTTTATATATAGTTCAAGACGGCCTTGGATCCGCGTTTTCAGTTGTCCTGACCTTCGTGCATTAAAAGGAGCAAATAGAAGAAACTCGAGTTGTTTACTATGTGACCCTGTTACGTACTGTCTGTCAAAGGGAAATCTTCTTTCTATTCGAGCCCAGAATCATATCATTTGGCCCAGTTAAAATCATACAAAGTAAAATTGTTAATTCACCATATTTATATCTTAAATTCTATTAATTTCATATATTATGTTACGTTACGAATTGATTGGATTTCTGGAACAATTCATCAACAGTAAGTGGTAGATTATTTGAAGGCCTATCAGGGTTTTTGAGCAAATCTTTGTGGATAATTTTGATAGAATAAATTTAGTGGAATCAAAAAGATGTACCTACAATTGTTATTTGATACATTTTTCTCTAATTTGTTTTTATTAGATTTAAAATGTAAAATACAAATAAATTGAGTACATCGATTTTCACTTTGTCAGATCAGAACAATTTTTTAACTTATTCTAAAAGTCTTAATTGGGTCCAATGATATGATTCTGGGCTCCTATGTATTTATCCTTTAAAAACATGGAAAATAAATGCGTTTGTAAAACCTTGTTATCCAATCATTAAATTAGCAATATTTCAATTCAATATTTTGGAAGGATAACAGAAGGAAGAAGGATGAATTTGATTTATGAATATGCATTTCTGTCGTAGTTCTGAATCATATTTAACAATTCATGAAGCTTTTGAATTTTCAGAAAATAATTAAAGTGGTACAAAATAAATACTTTTCGTGAAGCGAAACGTATTTTAAACAAGTTCAATTTTCCTGTTTGTACTGCGAAAATTGTAAAGGAAAATAGTGACATTTTTATGCAAATAAAACAGTAAATATTTACAATTCACAGAACGTTTTAAAGTCATGCATAATAAAAGAATAAAACGAATGGCGAAAACTCAAATATAATCCTTCTGCCCTTGTAGCATCCCTGCAATTATCACTGCTTCATTAAAACATCAGAACATCAACTTTGTTAAAAATGTTTCACTAATTGCATAACAAAAAACTGTGATTATCGTCCGTTCTTTTGTCTGAACCACCGACCTGCCTTGTATAAAAACATGTCCTGCATATAAACACTTTTCATGCGAATTCAGATGTTCCTTTGATGTGAATTTGTTTCATGCTATTAATTGTTTTTTAGAGACTCTCAGACGGGATTAGCTAAATTTTAATATCGCTTCTTTTGCAATTCCTTTGGGTTTTATTATTAAATAAAATTGCAAACACTCCACATATTCTGTTATCACAATTCTAGCTTTGAATTGTTTTAGATTTGGTATTATCGCATGTGTGGTGTGGATGATATGAACATTTTGCGTGAAACCTATATGACTGTTGAATGAAAACTCTAAACCATATTTTGTGATCGTCGTCGCTCGGTAATGAATGTTTTGAATTGTCAAATTTTACACATTCTATTTTAATATTATTAAATGTTCTGTAATACATGATATACCATTAACTTCTGAACAGTGTCTAAGCTTCCTAAGCGTTTTGGTAATACCCGTGGGTTTTAGCTAAGATGCAATACTTACTTTTCTGTCATGTATGGATACCAGTTATACTGTTCGAGATAAAATGCAACATATGATGTCAATGTTAAATGAACTTGTTTTCCTACTTTAAAGATGTTTATTAACGAAGAGAATATTCTGGTTATACTGATATTTCCTGAAGGTCCTAGATCAAATCCTTTCACAATATATGTTGCCTTTTATCTGGAACAGTACGGTGATATAGAATCATATCATTTGGCCCAATTAAAACTTTTAGAATAACTTGTTATTTTTCAGAATATGTTAAGGAAAACTGAAATAATAACAAATTAACAAATAAACATTATTATAAAGATTTCTTTTGGCCCAAAAGTATTAGCTGGTACAACGACCATACTTTTTGAATCTGATGACATAACAAAATATAGAAAAATGTTTCAAATAAGAATTGTAGGTAACTTTTTGATTCCACTGAAACTTACTCTATCTTATTTACTTACTAAGATATGTCCAAAACCCTGATTGGCTTTCAAATAATCTACCACTTACTGTTGATGAATTTTTCCTAAAATCTATTCAATTCGTAGCATAATAGTATATTGTACAACAAGCATAGAATGGTGCTCATTTCCTACGAGTAAGTTTGTAGCATTCGCTTTCGGTTCATGCTGCAAATCATACGAGTGTGAAATGGATATTCCATGCGAGTTGTACACTATACTTTTTCTACGACCACGATATTATTTCCAATATTTAACAATTCTAAATAAGTATCCTAGCAATGGCACCTGTACTGAAATGAACTGACCTAAAATACTCACAAAACAAATTCATTTCTCACGATTCTTGCAATATACCTCATATCCCTAGCAACAACAAACATACAATGAGCAGATTTCTAAATGGTCGTAGAAAAACATAATACTTTCTTATGGGAGATAAAAATGATACTCCTAGAATTTAAGATATAAATAGGGCGAATTTAACAATTTCCCTTTGTATGATCTTAACTGGGCCAAATGATATGATTCTTGGCTCGTATAACCACAGTAATTCCTGCATTTTTGCCTTGTTAGTATATTTATATTTAATTGCAAGAAGTATCAAATGAAATTTAATCCCGAATATCATACGATTCTTTTACTACTAAAGAAAAACCGGTTCTTAAGATTTCGTTACCTAAGATGTAACGTGCCGCAAAACTGCTAGTAATATGATAATTAATAATTTGGTGGTACCTGACAATGTACCTGGCCGGGCAGTTGACTTTTTATTGTTATTTATCCTGCGGGTATGTTAATTTTGTAGACACGTGTTTCTTCTTGGTTATTCTTGTCTTGTTAAGACAAATGAAGAGGTTTTTATGGACCATTTCCTTGTTGTTTCTAAGAATTATACGATGATTTAGAATTGTTGTGAGTGATGCAATATTTTGACGAAATGGATATCGATAAAATGATTTGAGGATTGTTTGTGGTCAAGGCCATTTAGAGTGTGAATCACAGCGGTCAATATATTGGAAAACAAATTAACTTTTTATGTCCCACAAGTTGAGTTTATTTACAAACTAAATTAAATAAATTGCAAATAAACATCGGTTTGAAAGTATTTAGTAGTAATTACAGTAATTCATTATAGGAGCATGTACATCATCAATATTAAAGAACTTCATTACAAATATTTAATATTGCAAAGTTGCTCAGCTTTCTGGCATACCAGTTTACACATTCCATTAATTATTTATAATTAAATAAATTCTTTATTTGCGCTTATTATGCAAGGCATTTTCTACAATCTTTCTATACACAAATTACTATTAATAGTAACACTTAATGAGGGCTTGATTAGTTCTTGATTTCCTCTGAATTTACACAGTAAATATTTGATTTGCGATTTGTTAATTTTGCGGTTGTTAAGTATTTTTAATAAATTTGAACAAATATGACAATTTGTTAAAATAAACTGTTGTCATTTCTGAATTTTTAACAAGTAAAATTGTTGTTTTTATTTATTTGCTGGATTTATAAAACAAATAGACTCGTCAATAACAACAAGTACATTTAGCTAACTTATCAATTTGAAATTGTTAAAGAAAGTTTGTATCCTTTATAACAACTTAATTTGTTATAATAACGATGATTTATAGTTCTGCGTCAATATAATTACTAAAATATTTAGTCAAAAGCACATAAAAATAAATATATTTTTGCAATACCTGTATTGTAAGTTACCCATTAATAACAAAATTTAAACACAGTAAGTGGAACTTTTCTTGCACAATTGGTTTCCATGGTTACATCATTTACTTACCGTCCACGGTGGATGGTAAATGAAACTTACCGTTCACGGTGGACGGTAAGTAAATATATATCATTCAAATTTTATTGTTAACCTCAATCTGAAAGCTGTTAATTTTGATACATATTTTTTTTTCTTATATTTACGCAGGTATTGCAAAAAATATCTTACTAACCTCGAACTGTAAGTGATTTTTTAGGTCTCGAATGTTTAGGAAATCTCGACATCCCAAACTACATTCTCGACCTAAAAACTATCACTTACAGTTCACGGTACGTAATATACTATTAGTTACGAAATACACAAAAATAATTTGTTACTTGCTAACAAATTTGAAACTTGTTAAATTAACAAAAATTTACTATAGTCTGGGACTAAAACTTTTTGTTTTGTCAATTTTGACTATAATTTTTTTATTGTGGCAAATGATGGCAACTTCGTTCAACCCTGGAATACGATAAAGTGTACTATAGTGACGCCTATAGGTGTCAGTTCGTTCGTCGAGTAATATATCCGTAGTTCGGAGTTTCCGACGCCAAATGAAATTGTCTCCCGGCAATTTATTGGACGGACCACGTTTTTTCTCGCCTCTACTTCGTCACTTTTTTCTTAATTAAAATTCTCGCTGTACCAACAAAAGAACGCGCAAAAATTAAACTCGTGAGATATTTTCATGGAGATTGTTCAGATGTTTTTGCAAGAACAAATGTTGGTTCTGAAAGAATTAGGAATTGTTGTTGGCCAGCATTTGTTATTTACTCTATAGAAACTTATTTTTCAGTGATATAATGTAGATTTATTTTTAATCTTAATCGATTTGCAGTGCGTCAGACCTATAAATAGAAATAAATCTATTTGTAGAAACATTTTACACTTTTGACTTGATTCTTTTCAGTATCCTTCAACATTCAACTTTATTATTAATTTTACAGATTATTAGTTCCTTCCCTTTCTAGTCACCCACTTTTCCCAATGGTGTTTCCATTTCGCAAATCAGTCTTGGATAGTTTCATTTGCTTTTAAGTTCTCAGACTGTATTTAATTTCGGAAATAAGACAAAATCGGACGACAGTCGTCTGATTTTTCGCAAAAATCTAACAAATTGATCAAATTGAGTGTGCTTTTTTTGTCGTGTGGTAATTTGCTGGCCACAACTCTGGTCTTTTTACCACATACCTGTAAGGGAGGTATAGAAATCATGCTAAAAATCGGTAGTGAGTTTTCAGTGGATAAGCATATTTTTCTCTTACTGTCACCATTTACGAAGTACGACACGTTGAAGAAAAATCATATTTTAGCATTTTCGGTTAAATCTGCTAACTTGTGCTTTTTGAAAAACGAAAACCATGGTTGAAAAATGGAATTTGTTGACATGTGTCATAATTAAAAAATAATTGTTTGAAGGGATGAGCCGATGAGCGTTTCTTGATAGTGGTGGTCCATGTTCCTGCATTGTTTGATAATAAAATAGCGGGAGGTATTGTGGTGGATGCAATAGTTTTTTTGCATTTCTGTTAAAGTTTTACCCAGTTTCACGCAAAATTTTATGTTGAATTACAAACATTTCACATTTCAAAAATCGCTACTAACACTTGCACTGAAATCAAAATATCACGAGACCTTTCATTAAGGGGACATAAACCCACGTAGTTTTCTGTGCTGTAATGGGTCCTCGGACACGTGCTAAACACACTGGCTAGTAGTATGGTCACGGTTTTATCCCCGGGGGTAAGCTTGAGGATAAAAATCGTAGTATATTGCGATTTTAACGTGGTTTTAAGTATGTTTGGTTGTATTTACCATAGTAACACTGTCGAACTTACAACCAAACTTACAACTGGTGCAAGGAGAGTTTATGTTGTGCTAGAAATAATAACGACAAGTATTGGGGAAATTGTTGATGTTATTGAAGAGGGAAATGAAGTACAAGACGTAGCAGAACCTTGAATAGTATTTTTCTGTCACGAAATATTCTACGTACAAAATTTATTTTCAATTTGATAATTCATATCACTGCAATAAAATAGCATCTAAATAAGGATGAAAAACATGTATATCTGAATATACCTATGTTTTATAATAATTTGAGAAAATAATTAATTAAATACTTAATAGTATAGCTAAAAGTAGTTTAATAAAGCATATTGTCCTGACAAAATAAAAATATTTTGATAATTATAATTTGTTTATTTATTCTACACATCCAGAGCTATTTTGCAATATGTTATATGTTCATAAGAAGAACCATAAATGAAGATGCATCTTATTTGATTCTTCCCAGTGACTGGTTTCAATATTCCATTTTCTTCTTCTGGATTAAATTCTTCTATTCATGACTAGAATTAAAGTATTAATACAATATTTGAACATATTTTCGAAATTATTAGATTTCGCTGTTCAGTGTTCTGCATCATATCTCGAACTGTCGATCTGCTGTCGTTGATGAAATCATCGGGACATAGTCCCGGTGCTTTCTTAACAAATGTAACTGATGATGGTGATGGAGATCCAGCACCAGTTTTAGCCACTGTTTTCTCGGCAACACATTTTATCTCTTTCCACTGCTGCTTCAATTTATTAGCATCTCTTCTATAGCCATTCCCTCTGAACCTTTCTTCAATTATCTTCCCTGCATTCTTTTTCTTCTTTAGTATCCTTATCACTCTTTTTACTTTCTATTATGATTTTATACCTCTTTTAAACATTCCAGTAAAAAGCTCCTTTTCATCATTCGTTAAATTTTCACAAATTTTTCCACACATTTCTTTTTTATTTTCTAAAAAATATATATCAGATTGTTATTATGTTTTAACGATGATATTTTAATAAAATACTGTAAACTGAAAAGAAATATAACAAATCAAATCAATTTATTCTTATTTCAACTTCGCTAACCTCACAATTTGAGCATCAGTTGACAGTTGATGTCACTAGTTACACTGTTGCCAAGTCAAATTTATTGTTTCTCCGTTGTAGCCTACAACCGGTCTAAAACCGCGACGATTCTACGCTTGGTTGTAAGTAAGTTTTAAGACATTGCCATGGTTTTAGTTACAACAGAGTTACCCTCGGGGATAAAACCGTGACCATACTACCAGCCTATGTGAATTACAAACATGTATACATTGTTAAAATGTCACAATACACTTTACTGTTTTGAGTTATATGTAGGTATAGCATTGCCCACTGCATTTTTATTTTATCTTGTTAATATATAACCGAGCAACTTATTCTTTCATTTCTTAATAACAGTGTACGAACAGGTCGTGGTATTACAATTCTGTGTATAAATTAGTTAAAAATTCCGAGCGTATATCGCCGAATGCTTTTGAGCCAATCACAGAACTTATATTTCTATAACACTGTTTTGGAAACTACACATTCTACAACTAAAAATTGTTATGGAATCACTAATATTCCATACGCCGCGCATGGAATATTTTCGACGAATCAGATCCGCGATATATGAAGTATCTTGATTCAGTTACTATGGTTACGTCTGTTTGTTTTAATTTGATTTATTTGAGTTTGACGTTTCCAACAGTTCTATATTTGTATTTTTTGTATAATTTCCAAAATCTTGTTATAGAAAGTATAGTCTACAACATGTAACGGAACTACAAACTTTTTGCTCGAGTGGAATATGGGCCATTCCATTACTTGTTGCAGAATATACTATTGCCCCTTTAAAGAAAGGTCTCATGGAATAGATTATAAACGAAATATCGACAATCCATGAACATGTGGTTATGCGCAACTCAATGATGCCTAAACATCTAGTTGGCGCTTATTTCAAACTGTTCGCTTATTTTCTGCACAGACTGCGTATTCCGGATACGATCACGTCCCTCGTTTTAATACTTCATCTTGTTACATATTGCAGTATGTACATTAATTCGCGATTTTATTTATTTACTCTTAAAATGATGAATGCTGCTGAGTAATACCCATCGCGTCATGGCACACTATGATGAACCATACGTGGCAATTCCTACGGCTTCTAGATCGCGAGCAGCAGGGTGGTAGTCCTGCTATTGGTTGTGCGAGGCGGCAGGAATGACTCATATCAAGTTGGCGCTATCCGTTGTCGCTATCGCACGCTATACAAACGTGTTCGTTTTAATGTGCCAGTCACACAGTTCAGTTAGTGTAATCACCGCGTGTGTTCTAATATGGAATAATTGATAGTGATTTTGGACGGATACACAAACGGTGCAGTTCTTTTAAATTTAAATAAATAAATATTTATAGTAAGTAGTTTTTTATGTTTGTTTAGTTTTATCCGCTTGATTTTTTATCAAGTGTTTACTTTAATTTATGAGCGATTTTATTAGCAATATTTTTGTTATCTTACACAAAAAAGTACTGCGTAAAGTCTTTAATATTTCAAGGTAACTAATTAATTTAATTATTTAGTTTGTTTCTTGGAATGTTTCAATATTTGCTTTAGATATATCGCTAGGAATAAACAAATTCTACTCTCAATAATATTTCGTCCTTGAAATCTTCTCTCAACGAAAATTAGGTTCAAAAGTTGTCTGCTTTTGTATAATTAACCACAGTACTATACTCCATTTGATAATGGAAGAGAGAAAGATAATTCAAAATTTGCAACAGTAATATTGAATAAATAGTCATTTGAAATTATCGCGCCAAATGTTCTGAAATATCGGCTTGAGATGCCATCTGGGCTTGACAGATTTGCAGATAGGCCTGGTCGATCCCTAGATTAGGGTTTTAGTTTTTATGGAATTTTTGTGTTGACCTGTGAGAGGTTGGGGTAGTTGGGTGTATTTGGCCAAAGCAAAACATGACAGTTGGTTTTCAGATTTTGAAATTAACATATCTCTTCTCACGTCTGCAGTGCTCTACGAAATGTAGAATTTTATGTAGTTATTGTTCGTAAAATGTTTTGGTAACTGCAACTATTCAACATATTTGTACGTTGTTATCAATTGTAATATTTCTATTTATGTGTTATTCTGTTTCATTCATCTAATTTACATCTTTTAACATTTTAATAAATATCACTTTTTATCTTCGACTATCTCTGGAACAAACAATTGGCGCGCTACTGAAATGTCTTTGACATACTGATTTATTTCTCTTTCTCATTCCCTAATGAAATTTAACTGTACACTGGCTATGTATTTTCATAAATATTTAATTGTAATGAAGTTAATTTCAAACAATAAATTTTTCGCATTTGGTTCAGAGCTTTCATAAATTCGCCGCAACATAACAATGATTACAGCAGTAAATCTTCGACCACATAATTTTTTCCCGAAATAAATCGCGCAGTCAGACTCGGTCATCATATCACACTCATATAAACACATGTCCGCACATTTATCTCCCAGTTAGCGCGCTTGCGCATTATGCACAGCAAGTTACGCGTGAAATGGATTCAACGCATTCGATGACGCCAGAAACATCCGAATTCGAATAAACAGTTGACTTGTTAGGTCCCTTTTAGTTTTTTTTTTGTTTCGACAATCCAATAAGTACAATTGTAATATCATCGGACTGATATTATGAGCCTAGAATCATATCATCTGGCCCAATTGAGACTTTTAAAATTGTTCTGATCTAACAAAGGTAAAATTGTTGTAATCAATTCATTTGTATCTTAAATTCTGTTATATATTTTATCAAATCCTTTGTGTTTGATACACTTTAGATTTATTACATTTCCAAATGATTTTATGGAAAATTTCCTCATGATTGCATTTGTATTCCTCACGATATATAAAAGAAATTACGAACCCAGAATCATGTCATTTGGCCCAATTAAGACTATTAGAATAACTTAAAAAATTGTTCTGATCTTACAAAGTTAATCAATTTATTTGTATCTTAAATTCTGTTATTTTCAAAAATATTTCAAGGGAAAATAACAACTGAAATAATTACAAATTACACTAGCTTAGCACGCCAGGAGTCGTGGGTTCGAATCCCACTGAAGACCATGGTCGTTTGTGTTCACATAAATTCATAATAATCTACTCCTGAGGTAGCATATAACCATAGTAGTTAGTCCGCTTCCCATCTTCGTAATAAAAAAAGAAAATTACAAATTAACGAAAATCACTAACAAAGATTTCATTTGGCCCAAAGATATTGGTTGCTACCACGAATATTATCTGATAACAACAAAATATAGATATATGTTTCAAATGAAGATTGTAGGTTATATTATTCTACATCTTTTTATTGTTGTCTATCTCATTTATTTACTAAGATTTGCCCAAAAACCCTGATAGGCCTTCAAATAATCTACCGTTTACTTTTGATGAATTGTTCGCAAAATCTAATCAATTCGTAACATAAACATAATACCTCTCTTACATATATGTATGTGCGGGAGGTAAAAATGATATAAATATGGTGAATTAAACAATTTGCTTTGTATGATTTTAATTGGGCGAAATGATATGATTCTGGGCTCGTATATCTTTGCTTTCGCTTAGCGGCTGCTGATGTTTAGGTATCAAGCCAGCTTTGATTGATGTCTTGTTTACGTGGTCGATGTTCAACTGTTGTGGAGGAAAATGAAGCGTGGAGTGTGAACTCGATGAGAGCGTGATTAAGTGGTGATCGTCGATTGTTTTTTAGATTTATAACTGTGATTTGATTGGTGAACGATTGCTCTATTAGATTTATTTGAAGAAGCATTTGGGTAACACATGTGTCGCCTTTTCGAGAGAGAAAAAATTATGAATGTGCAAGTTTGAAATTTTTTCTACGGTGTTTAGTTTCGTGCGTTATCACGTGTGGTATATTAAGTGTATTTCACCATTGTGGTTTTCTGCTTGCCTAAGCTGCAACCGACAATTTATAATCTCGCAGTTTATTTTTATTTGGACTAATTCGCGGTTTTCCTGCATTTGTCTTTGATGATAACATTGTTATTACAACTGCAATGTCAAAATTCACCCTTCAACTGATCCATTGTTTCACAAACATTTAGATTTTCGGACCCCTTATACAATAATAACTCTTTTCGTGTTCCCAACAAATACATCAAATTATAGATTAATGAGATGGATTGTTGATTAATTTTATAATATTCGGTGAAACTTGTGATAAATGTATCTTTAAATCTGGTTTAACCACTGAAATATAATAATACTGGAACGTTATCTGCGAGCCGAGAGAGACAACTAGTTGTTGGGCTGTCTGTTTTTGTTGTACAATGTTTTTACATAGCATTCGCTTTACAAATAACTATTAGACACAGAAGGGTGATCTTACAACATCTGTTTGCCTAAGGCTCGTTTTTTTGCTTCCATGAAATCCTACAAGTTAGCGTTCCAGTGTACTATATTTCAGTGGGTTCAACATTCAAACAATTTATTTTCTTTGTAATTTGTATTTGAGTTAAATATGTGTTGAAAATCCTGGTTCCCATAAGTGTACATTGTACTAAACGGAATTAAATATGTTAATGCCAAAAATGTTTGTATAATCTGCATTAAGGACAGACAGAATTTAGAAAGAATGAATGGGGTGAATAGCTCCGTAATAACGCATCGGACTGTGGACCATATGATCCTCGGTTAGAGCCTCACAGGAGGCGACAAATTTTCATATATAATACCAGGGTTATAAGTTATGTTGACAAAACATATCATCTCTCATAACATGTAACAGGAATAGTATTCGGAGGATAATACAACGATTGAAAATGTAATCTTTCTTTAAACTGACTTGCAAATAGATTCACTTCCACAGCAACAGTGTAAAAATTCAATTGTTTAAAATTGTCGAAAAAAATGTCGATGAGATCACTAGTGAAAAAATTTGGGATCCGTATCCTTTAAACATTTCTAAGTGTTCAATTTCTAAACCACCTAAACTCTATCATCACCAAATCAACAGTTTAAAATCCAATACATCTCTCTATCCCTATAACTCTGCTCACTTTCAATCTGTACTTCGTTCGCCAGTTTCGCTCCTGCTCATTGGTTTTCCCTCGACGAGTTGCCGGCCGCCTTCACGCTGCCGCCGCCGGAATCGATCGGCGGCGGACGCGGGGTGGATTGGAGGCAGCGTCGGAGGCGGCCGCGACGGCAACGCGCCTCAGAGGCGGCTGTAGGACGCATTGGAAATCCCCAGAGATGGGATCTGCTCTGAAAGTGTGGAGATTTTACCGGGAAGTTGTTTTTGTATACTGGATTCTTGATTCCTTGATTGGGAAGAGAATACAACCAACTTGGATGGTAGTAATACTTTTTTTACGAAGATGGGGAGCGGACTAACTACTAGGGTCATATACCACATCTGGCGTGCTATAGGCCATCCATATAGTTGGTAAATTCAATTATTTGGATACGTAGGATTGACTTGCAATCCAACCCGTTCAGTAATTTCTACCCGATTCCAATAAAATAGGATTTTATCAGTTATTGTGATTTATCTGTTGGTTCTCTTCTTGGATAATTGGTGGTTTAGAAGCCGCTTTGAAGGGTTTCGATTCAAGGATTATGGACTGGTAGTTCGTCTTTATTGACTACTTGTTGTTGATAGACGATTTGTACCAAAGTAAGCTTGGGGTTTAAAGTTAATTTGGACAAAAACTGGAGCATTCCCTAGAAATACAAACAACGTAAATAGTTTAACACTAGAGTATGAAAGTTGACGTTTAAATTACTTTATGGTCATGGTTTCTTTCGATAGGAATTAAGGGTCTGTTTCTAGATACCCAGTCAAATGTTGGATTTGAAAATTCTTGAAAAACATTAGCATGTTTCGTTTAAAATAGATGGATCATTGCAGTAAAATTATAGTCTACGAATAACAACACAGGGATATACAGGTACTAGAAGGGCCCATCTATTTAGAATCAAACATGCTTATGTGCTTATGGAATTTTTAAGTCCAGTGCTTGGCTGGGTATGTATATTATACATATATGAAGGGGTTTCTTACAATAATTGTAGTTTTTCATAGCAAAATACATAAAAGTATTATTATTTTCGAAGCATAGAGCATAAAATAATAAATACGTCAACTTTCATTGTCTATATGAACCAGGTTTTGGGTTTTTTCGACAATAAGCCATTGCTTAATACGCTACAAGTAAAATGGGTTATCTTTTATTATGACGTACTTTAAGATCGTGTAGTAATAACTACTTACAGTAGTAGAAAGTTATCAGTGGGCGAAGTTTTATTTCAACAGTAGTTAAAAAGTTCATAATTCATTTTGTATGTACAAAGCAACAGAAGTGTTAATTTGATATACTTGTTTTTAGCAAATAGGTGGACAGGAATTAACATCCAAGTAGTTGAGTGATTATAATTTATATATTCAAGTTGTAATTCAAATAAATATAGACAACCATTTGCTACTATCGCAGATTATTTTACGAGAATGCTTTTAGAATATACGTGTTAATAAAGTTATCGTTGCTGCTTTATAAATATGTCAGAGCCTTTTCAAACTAAGATCAAATGAAATCACGATCATGAAAGCAAACTATATCTACGATTATTTCCCAGTTATAATGTTTACACCTTACAGAATGCATATTTATGACCGCAGAACTTACTAAATATAATAAACCGTTTAGTCATCGCAGTATTCAAGGATGCTTTTATGTAGAAGTATTTGTAAGATCTAAAATATTTATATGGCGGGTTTATTTAAAGTTGTCCAGGATAAATTGGATGCATAACTACGTAGAAAACTGCATATTTGTCATTCTTGTGGATAGGTTTTCTGAAAACATACTGAGTCAACTCGAGGAGGAGAAATATCCTTCCCAAAGAGCAGAGATTATCAAATTTTATTCACAGAAGTCTTCTTCCTTTACTGAGCAAACCGTAAATAGTGTATATTTCTATTTTTACTCCATTCCAAAGACCTGCAACTCAACACCATTCAAGTACACATACTTGGTGTTCTTTCTGTTTTCAATCCAGAGTTTGCGTACGTGCCGATCGTCAGACTCACCGTTGCCCTCTACTTGTTTGTGAGTCACGTGACTGTGGTGACGTCATGTGGACGGTTGGTGTCGTCACATCGTCAGATAGAGCTCACATCAGTTCTGGCCATGGTAGAAGTTGTTGCGCCGTATACGTTAGTGCTTTGATGGTCTTCTGTGTTTGCTGGAGCGTGATATCGGGTTATGGTTTTGTTTGCGTTGTTCCAGAGCATGTAGTTCTGTAAGAATTATTGTAAGCAGGTTTAATTGAAATTTGCTTGGAGTATTGTAATAAGACACTATTATCGTATTATTTGAAATCTGGACACATAGATTGGTACCACGAGCTCTGTTTTTGGGTGTTTTAAGAGAAGTGTTTTAGCCTCGGTTTTAGCGCTATACAATGTCCTGAAATTATTTTATATAATGCTTGGAATAAATTAAACTTTTATTGGTATCAGCTATATTGTCTAGTACTACACAAAAATTAGATGATTATTATGAGGTGAATAGCTCCGTGGTAACGCATCAGACTATGGATCATGAGATCCTCAGTTCGAATACCACAGCTGACAGTTCCCATTTTAACTTTACCCTTGTGGTTTCCCTTACACTAATATCTAACTTCATGGGCAAAATATATCCGAGATCTGCGAAAGCAGAATACCACAGCTAAAATGGATAAAAGGTGTATCGATATATTTATTATTAATAAAAAAACGATGAAGATTTAAGAATGATGGAATGTAAAGTATTAAGAACAGTATTAGGACCAATACAAATAACAGAAAAAAAATACAGAGTAAGAATAAATTATGAAATAGAACAAGAGTTGAAAGAAGACATAGTGAAAAAGATCAAGCAACAGAAAGTTAGAAGGCTTGGACATACGAAACGTATATGAGAGCAGAAGACAAGGATTCAGTTAAATCGGTAGTAGAATGGAAACCCTGAGGAAAAAAAAGACGAGGCAGACCCAAATCAACTTGGCTAAAGGAAGTGAAATATTTAAAAAGAGCAGGAATTAAAAACTTGCAAAGTACTACAAAAGATAGGAAGACCTAGATAAACTTAAGTACAAGAATTTAAAAGAAAAGAATCGGAAATTGATCCACTCCAAGAAAAGTATCTAGACTCTAGAGAGATTCAAAAGAAGTAGCATTACCCCATAATAGCGTTAACCAATATATAATATTATTATTTTTTGGGATAGTAATACATCTACGTTGACAATTTAAAACTTATTTCTAAATTTACCCCATCAAATTGCGAGTACGTTTTATAATTTCATTAAGTCTAGACGTCTACATTTATTTTATGAATTTAAGAGCTCTGACGGGAATTTCTCTGAAAGGTACAAAAAAAAATTAGGAGGAGTTCAAAAATTAAAACGTACAATATACATATATGAATCTATCTTGAATAGTATTAGACTACGAGAAATATTCCAATGTTGCGAATATTTTAATGAATCGTGGTTACAAGTAGAGATGAAATCTAGACCAACTACATAAATAAATAGATCTTTAACCTATTTACTGTTGGAAACAAAACAAACATTGCGCAATGAACGATCGCGTCCTGCATTTGGAATCTATTATTGTTTCTAAATATGCGTTTCCACATAATTCCATTTGACTTTGTGCTAAATATGAAATTATTATCTGTGAAATTGTCGTTTGCAAGATGTTCAAACATGGTAGAGTATAATATATAGTCTATGAGAAAGTTATATTACCGTATTTAGTTTGTAGTTATTTTGTTAGTCGTAAACTTTATTATGTTTGTAAATATGGTAAGAGATGTAATAACTGAGAATTATTTCACCGTTTATTGTTTGTGGAATAAATTATATTACAAAGCTACAAGATTTCTACATTTACCGACGGGCACCTATTCGTGAGTAATACAAAGAGCAAGTTGATCTTTCGTGAAGTCATCGTAATATCAATACGAGGCCAGAATCATAGCATTGCTGTAGTACGCATCGTAATATGTCGTATATTTATCGAAATATGGTGATTTGTAATATTTTTCAAAATACGGAAATTTCCCCAAATATGACTTAAAATTGTAAATTTTTTTTATTACATTTCTTTATAATATTCGCGCCAAGAAACCCATTGCAGCAGAGCGCATCGTCATATCTCTAATATTTTTCGAGATATGACTATTTTTTATATTTTCCGAAGAGCAACTTTGAGGGGCTGTAATTCGAAAACTATACAAGATATCGAAAAATATCTCCAGTTTTGTGTTTATCGTGTCATTTATAATAAATTAGTAAATTTTGAAAATTTTGAAATTTTTTTGATTTTTTTTCAAAATTTCGATTGGAGATATCTTGACAAATATGTAAGATACAGACTTGCAGTGTTCACCAATCGATTCAGCTCGACGAAATACATAAACCCTGAAAATTTCAGAAAATTCGGACAACCGGTTGAAATGTTAGAACAAAAAGTCGAAAAATGGCCAAATTCAGCCCAAACGTCAAGGGGTACCCCTTGACTTTCAGGACAAAAAACGCCATTTTCAAGCTTTTTGCTCTAACTTTCCATCCCGTAAAGCGATTTTTATGAAACTTTGCATACTTATGTATTTCGACGAGCTGAATCGATTGGTCAACACTGCAAATCTGTATCTTTAATATTTGTCGAGTTATCGCCGATTGAAATTTTGAACAAAAATACAAAAAAATTTCAAAATTTTAAAAATTTGCTAATTTGTTATATAAGGCACCAGAAACGCTAAACTGAAGAGAATTTTTAGATATCTCGTGTAGTTTTTGAATTACTGGCCCTTAAAGTTGCACTTCGAAAAATACCAAAAATCGTCATATCTCGAAAAATATTAGAGATCTGACGATGCGCTCTGCTGCAATGGGTTTCCTAGCGAGAATATTATAAAGAAATGTAATAAAAAAAATTTACAATTTTTAGTCATATTTGGGGAAATTTCCGTATTTTGAAAAATATTACAAAATCAACATATTTCGATAAATATAAGACATATTACTATGCGTACTACAGCAATGAGTTTATTCATGTTTAAATTATACATAAATAATAAATTTCAAGAAGTTTGGAGGAGTAGGTATTTAATGTATTTTCTAGTAAACAATTTGTTTGTATAACGCCAGATTTTTGTAGTATTTTTGATCGTGATTCCAATACTTCCTTATACTTTGTATAAGAAAGTAAAAATGATGGATAATACGTATACGAGTATTTCTTTGTAACTTTTATTCGAAGCATGTGTTTATAAAATAATATTAGGACATTGTACAGCACTAAAACCAGGGCTAAAATACTTCTCTTAAAACACCCAAAAACAGAGCTCATGATTCCAGTCATTTATATTTAATAATACTGGGGTGCTACTTATTCATCTAAAATATAGTTCTGACCACAGACGATCCTCTGCAGCAGGACGAATTGGTCCCGAATCATGTACCCCGATACTTGAAAGCCCTGGGTTCCTTCTAGGACTCTCGCATGCCATTGATGATGTTGTCATGTTGCTTCGAATTAGAATAGGTTAAAATAGTTTCCAAGATTGTGTTAATTTTGCTAGAATCCAATTAATTTCTGAGAAAAGAAAGCAAATAAAATTAATTCGCACGGTCGCCCATTAAACAGTAATTTGATTCTATATTTGCATAATCAACATTTATATCTAGAAACGTGAAAATAATGAATACAAAATTGAATCGTCGACTGCTAACCATTTCCAGTTATACTTTATCTTTCTCCAGTTGTACTAACTTAACAATTACGCGACCAGACATCCGAACTATTAATTAGCGCCTCTCTGTTTGATTCACAGCCCTGAATGCGAATAGTGAACGTTTTCTGGCGCGGTGATACTAAAAATGCTAATTTTAACGATTATTTAATTTCATTTTAATTATGTAGGAATGAAACTGGTTTTTAGTTTTGCTCAACTGCCGTGTGATAGAGATTATTAGCTTTGGGATTTATCTATGATCGTGTTACATTATTTTACAGCCGGGATTCAGGACTGTATTCAAATAATTAACACCATTTATGTATGAATACCATAAATAATTTTAGAACTAATAAATAATCTTCTAATCCATTTTCTGTTAAGTTTATTTTTACTAATTTTTGTTTCTTTTACAGGTGAGTCCAGTTCCTTTTTATTTCACTCCGTGTGACATTTTTCAAACAGTAAGTTAACTAAGTTTCTACTATAGTATATTGTGCAACAAGTGCAGAAAGTTATCTATTTCACGCAAGTTGTGAGAGTTTTGAAATCTCACAAACATGAAATACGTAATTCTGTACGAGTTTTTCTACGATCACACTATTGCCGAGAGTTGGCATATGACTTATTCATATCATACAGTATTATATTAATAGTAAGTTGGTCACACTTGCGTGTGGAATAATTGCACACGCTATTCCACACGACTGTGCGAAATATACAATTTTCAAGCTTTGTTAGTGTGGAAAAAGTATAATTTTCAGTAGTGATCGTAGAAAAATTATTTTACATTATAAAAACTAAAATGTGCTACAGAAACAGAAATACTGAAATATTACGCGGAAAATATGGATCATTTTATTCGTACAACGAGTGTGAGTTGTGTAGGCTTAGGGTTTGATATGAAAAGTGCAAACTAAGCGAATTTACCTGCAGATAAATTTAAAATAAAGTCTTTGTATCACTAGCTTAGCATGCCAGAGAACGTGGGTTCAAATCCCACTGAAGAGCATGCTCGTTTGTAATGTTCCTATAAATTCATAATCATATATTCATTAGTTAGTCCGCTCCCCATCTTCATAAAAAAATCCTTGTCTTAGTACTGTCTCAAATCAGTATTTGAAATAAATGTGCGAAATAGATATTTTCGTGCGACATTTCATGCTTTATAAAAATATGAAAACCAATGTCGGCCATTTCCGCAAGTACAGTCCGAGTCAAGTTTTATTATTCTAACACGCAGTAAAGAACATTCTAGACTGTTGCTGATGTATTGTTAGGGCTGTTGTGAACGTGTAACGATTTTAAAAATATTTTTACTTCTTTAGAATTTAATATTATATTTCTTAGAATATAAATTTGAATTTACAAAACAAGGTTAAAATTGTAATTAAATCTGGAAAACAATACCAGAAAAATTATCATCTAATTTAAATTCCAAGCCAGTGTTTGATTGAGTTATCGTTTCCTTGAATGTGAACGATTGGACCCTTCAGGAACATTACAAACTTTCAATATCACAAAAATTTTCTCGTTTAAATATATAATTAAAAAGTCGCTATGACATTAAAGACAGAAACAAAGAAAACAGAAAATGAACCCGTGAATTCTACAACGCTATAAAATTTCTCTTCTTGTCGTAATCCTCATTTCCAGTAAAATATTCATAACTCGCGATGCGAATCAACCGATGTGGAACGTGAATCCTAGCGACGAAAAGCCACCAAAAACCGCGCAGTGGGACTGCAAACTATACGAGCAGCGTTTATACGTTTACCCGTTTCAATGTTCGCTGTTCATGTCGGTGTTTTATCTCCAACGGACGGTATTAAAGGTCTCTTTACACTTCACACGCCCAGATTAGTTCATACATCACGCTCAAATAAATGCATTTAACTGCAACTCGAGAGATGTACATGTAAGTTTGAAATCATTACATGTTTTATTATATCAGTATAAATGTCACATATTTAAATCATTTTCTGAATATACAGTATAATCAGAATAACCATGCCGCTTACCCATTTTGGATGTCGTACTCTACTGAGAGCAGATCAGGATATATGATACATTTTCGAATCAGGTAGACATCCGCGAAATGTCTAAGCATTTTGGTCAAAGTTTCGCGCTTTCACATTTCGTATTTTCAGTCAATGTACTGAACGACCAACATGACTGGTCAATGTCCAAAGTGAAAGTTCAATTTCCTACTTTGACTAGTGTATCTTGAAAATATATAAAACCAAAACAGTAGTTATTTACGATATTAGTCCGGTAAATGAGTTTTACTGGAACGAATAAAATGTTTCCGGACAAGGCGACAAAGGAACTGAGTCAGGAGTTTCGAAATGAGTACTGTGAAAATCATCAACGAACGTATTTCGTATCAGTTTCAATTCTTTTTTTTTTTTCTTAAAAATAATAAAATCATCTTGAGTGGTAATAAAAAAAAAAAATAGCAACCAATTTTATTTTGTGGATATTTCTAAAACATTTGTTAAAATGGATTCTGGAAACGATATTGTGGATCAAATCTTATTAAAACATTGCTTAGCAACGATACAGTACCGTAATAAATAACTGTAAAGTCCCACTTACCGAACTAAAATCCTCTTTCTGTTACTCGTAGAAAAATTGTTGAAAGTAATATTTAAAATCCATAAACATCAATGAGTTCTTACAAATTAAAAGGTTAACGAAGACATGTAGCATATTAAAATTTGATGAAAAGATGTTGTAAATAATAATAATAATGATAAGATTATAAATAAAGTATTACGATAAATTCGAATATAATCAAGACATCCTAGTCAAAAGTCCGAAATAAAACTTTCACTTTGGAATTTTGTAACAGGTACCTCGCACTTTGTACCAAGAGGTATAAAATACGAAAGGTTTGGACAATTTATTATTTAAGGGATAGGACATTGGCACTCAAAATATCTCTACTAACTGGGCACTATTTTCGCATAAGACAGTGGTTAAATATTTCCTACAACATCCACTGATTAGACAGGAGCTGAATTGGCCTGAAATTCTAAAGAACTGGAATTTTCAACAGACTACTAACAATGAACCATTTACTTAGTTTGAAATCTCTGAATATCGTTTGCAATATTTTTAATTATACATTGACTAGTCATGTTTGTCATTCTACATTTTGACTGAAAATGATTCGAACTTGTTTGTTCCATTTAGAGTTTCCCAACTCCAAAATCTGGTTTGCATGTCGAGCTAACTGAGCATGTAGAGCAGTCTTTACGTTGAGTGCAGTTCACAACGAACGGAATTTTATGTGCTTGGACAATACTGGCGCCCTCGCCCGCGTTTTAACTAACCCACCCCTTTGTCGCGCGCCCCCTTGAAGCACCCTGCTCAACGTTCAAGCGTCGTCAGCGAACAGAATGAAAATTATGATTATGGCGTGTTTTCAGGAGCTTCGCTTTAATTCCTGGAAATGAATTCGTGATGATGTTCGGACTCGTGCCTCGTCTAAATACGGAAAATATTACCTTCATTGCGCCACTATTTTGCTGTTGTTCAAAAACTTTAATCATAATTGAATTTATCGATCTATGTTTCGTGTCACTTTAATTTTCCTTTTTACTTTTCATGTGCCTGTTGTATTTCTGTAATTTATGGCAGTTCTATCTGTTTATTTCCCACGCAAAATAAACCAATCATTTGGTTCAACTTCGTCACTTTTGACCTAACCAATACATATTACAGCGGCAAAATTTAGAAAAAGGCCTGTTATCCAGGACTATTATATGTAACAAAATATTAATTACTTATTGTATTTTTGTTTACAATTTGTCAAAAATTGTTATTATTTTTTGTGAAGACAAACGAAAATTACTGGAATTCAGTCAATTTTATTATAACAATTTTTCTCTGTCGACCGGTTTCGGCTCCTCTTGAGCCTTCTTCAGGAGATGAGAAAATTTAATATTATACCATTTTAAATTTTCTCATCTCCTGAAGAAGGCTCAAGAGGAGCCGAAACCGGTCGACAGAGCAAAATTGTTATAACAAAATTGACTGAATTCCAGTAATTTTCGTTTGTCTTCATCAACCCTTCCAGTCAAGAAAAATTTTATGTTCATTATTTTTTGTTTTTGCTTATTTGGGAAATAGTCTAAAAATGGAATGGTACTCATTTCCTACGAGTGCGAAATGTACACTATACTTTTTCTACAACCACGATATTATTTCCTAATTAATGTATATAGTAATAATAAATTTGTCCCGCTTTCAGCATTCCAATATTTGATAATTCTAAATAAGTATCCTTGCAATGGTTCCTGTACTGAATTGAAATACTCACAAAACAAATGCATTTCTCACGATGCTTGCAATGTACCTCATTTCCCTAACATCAACAAACATACAATGAGCAGATTTCTAAATGGGCTTTGGAAATTAGTATATTGTACAACAAGCATGGAATGGTACTCATTTCCTACAAGTATTTGTAGCATGAGCAGAAGAAATGGACATTCCAGGCGAATTGTACATTAAACTTTTTCTATCCGTACCTATTTAATTGTAATACTAACATAAATTACAATTAATACTAGAACATATTAATTCGAAATTATAATTATTGAGGATCTAATTAAAGATCTTGTTATAGATAATGAATTTATCACTCATATTTATAAATATTTCTATATTTCCATTTGGCATTGTATTCTACTTGTGTGACTAAATGAGTGCTGTCCAATTTGTAATCCTTCGAATCCTGAAAATGAACTAATGTTCATTTGTCAAATGTGAAACGATCTAAAATGGCTGAATTAGCAAAGATACGAACTAATAGTATATTCTGCAACAAGCATGGAATGGTACACATTTCCTACGAACGAGTATGAAAGCAAATCATACGAGTAGAAATGGACATTCCATGCGAGTTGTACACTATACTTTTTCTAAGACCACGATATTATTTCCTAATTAATTTATATTTTAATAATAAAGTCCCGCTTTCAGCATTTTAATATTTGACAATTCTAGAAAGTATCATATTAATGTCACCTGTACTGAAATAAAATGACCTGTATTGAAATACTCACAAAACAAATTCATCTCTCACGATGCTTGCAATTTACCTCATTTCTCTAACAAATATACAATGAGCAGATTTTTAAGTGGTCGTAGAAAAATATATTTCGGTTCTATAATTTTGTAGGCAAAATTTGTACTCAAGTTTGTGGATTTTAGGCATTCCTGGACAAATGGAATGACAAAATCCATCGCTTTCGGCTCGTGATTTTGTTCATGTCATATGTCTCGAAATATTACCAAGCAACAATCTTTCCTACAAAATATTGTTCCCGTGTGACGTGATTAGATTAGATAGGTCCATTTAAATAAGTTAAAAATTGAAGCTATCTGAGTGCATCCAACCATTAGTGTAAGTAGATAAGTTCGATTGCGGAAAGAAACACCTACCGTTATGTATAACAATAATGAAATTTAACGGCTGCTGAACACGATATGATTGATAGCCTTTTAACGTCCCAACCGACTGCCTTAGGACATTCAGCTTTCGAGCTGCGGTTCCAATTTGTTCAATAGATTTTTTACAAGAATTTAAATTATGGTCAGCGATACAACCTTTTTGTTGTGTTTATTAATTTGTCAAGTTTATTGTGTATAACTTACATCTGATAGAAGATTATACAGCAGCAATTAAACTAGTATTCTGTATGAGTCATACAACATCGCTTTGTGCTTAAAGAGTATTGTGTATAATTTTGAGATTATTTAGTTGTAATATACAAGCAGCTTTTAATGGATTTCTGCTGCTTTTCTCTCTTTATTACCTGATTTGTAACTCACTAAGGACCTATTTTCAGCGTACTGAGGATTATTAAAACTGTATCCACGACTATGTCGTATTTCACTGATATTGACTACGTTCACGTACGGCAAAAATAGACTTGAATTGAAAAGGAGACTGTTGAAAAGTAAAATTAATAGTACGTTTACACATTAGGAACAAATCTACTTTACTCTAGATTATTGACTTCACTTATCCGCATGTTGTAGCACGGCTAGACGAGACCTTATACTTTGGGGTTGTCAAACAAACACAAACACTTTTAATATGAGAAAAATGATATTTAATAAAATGGTAAAAAGGTGAATTGAGCAATTAACAAATACAAATATTATAAACGACGACAATGTATGAATATACTTAAATAGTTACAGTTACCAAAACATATTTAACGACGAATTTATTTAAAGAACTAACACAAAAATTATGTAAAAACTAAAACCTAATCTAGGGTTCGACAAGACCTCTTCGTAAATTTGTCATCTCAAGCCGATATTTCAGAATATTTGCCGCGATAATCTCAAATGACTGTTTATGATAACTAAAATTCTAACACACATGTGTAGCAATAAATTAAACTCAAGAACCACTCAAAACGATTTTCGATACATTTAAGTCCAAACGCAGTTTGAAACTTGATATTTTAAAATCGTTTTGACAGTAAAAACAATAAATCGTATTCTGAATGTTTGCCGTGTTTTACAATGTTGACAGCCAGTAATTTGTGTTGTTATGCTTAATTTTGTAGACAACTACCTTATGCGTCAATAATTTATTTAATTACGTAAAAAAAAAGATTCATTGCATTTATATTATTTATAGAAAAACTATGGACAGTAAACAAACTGATGACAAAGTAAAGTCGACATGTGTTTACTCGGATCTTTCAAAGTCACTTATATGAGTTAAGTCTGATTTATTTTACACTTGTCTTTCACAAGAAAAGTAGTTAATCGATAGTGATTACACGGTGGCAAAAGTCTCCTTTTCAAAGTCATAGTACGTTTTGCCCTACGTGTAAACCTTTCGTTGGATTTTACTCCTACTTTTTCAGTTACAGCTATTTTGATAATTTGTACCAGATAACGTTAAATATGTTTAAGTTTGTTGTTGTTTATCAGTAGTGAGTAATTTGCATGTCTTATTTATTCAAATTCCGTATCGAATGCTTAACGAGATACGTGTTACCTTTCTATGTTCGTGATCCGAAAGAATGTTGCCTTTGATGCTAATTAAATGATGTTAGACAGATACGATTCTTTACCAGAATTTATTGGACAAGATTAAATCAAGCAGTCTTTAAGAATTGAATTATCCTATTTCATTTTCTTATAGAATACGTTTAGTATAATACTAGCGTCGACCCCCGCCTACGGCGGGTGTCTCAGCTAGGGCTCCGCCATCTCTGAAAATCTCATAAAACTTATGTAGTTGCAATAATATAATAGGAAAAGGGTGATTAGTGCGACATACGGCACACTACACAATAGGCATAATTCTTCCAGTTATAATTATTAATCTCGTCTCTTCGAGGCCTTATTTTGGCGACTAAATAAGTGAATTTTAAAAGAAATTTAAATCAAATACAACTTTCATAAATATTTGTTCATATAATACCGATCTTTTTAAACATGTCCAAGTGGTCTGCAATTAAAATAATATTAAAAATTTCATTTAATTTGTAATTTTTTTCTTTAGAATAACAAACTATTGTATTCAGAATTATTCCGAACAATTCCGAATGCTAGCGTTAGAACCGGTCATAAATTTACCTTTTTTTATTGCTATTTTCTTAAATTTTTTATTGGTTTTGAGAATGTTATTTAATTATAACATACTACATACTCCACAAAAATAGTTTCACAAAATATATATAAAGACAAAATAGTCCGTGGTAAGGTAGATATATATCATTGTTGTAATCAAGCGTTTGAAGAAGTTCAACCTGCCGCTTGCTGGAAATACACACATGGGCCACTGGTATAAATTTATTATTAGTGTTCGCATTAGAAAAATCTAAATAATACACATATTTTATTTAATTTTCATGCCCCGTAATTATTATAATACCTACAACAAATATTTCAAAATTAATACAACAAATGAAATCATACACCAAGCACCTGAACGTTGTAGATCAAATTTTATAATTTGAGTAGAAGTAAAATGTGTTGTGTGCGCTGTAAATTTTCATTTATAAAATAATTGTACTAAAATAACCTTAATAACATAATTTCTCCAATTGGTTACGTCAAAATATCAAAACCTTTTCAACTACCTTTAATTCTTGAAATTTCTTCTACAAATGTTTTCGCTATCGTATTAAAAAATATCAGTATAATACATATTTTAATATATCAATTATGTTTCTGTGGAATATGGTGATTGAATAACCTTTTGTAACAAGTTAATTTCGAAATATTTTAATTCATAACACTTGTCGTATACAAAAACATAGCATGGAGCATATATCACACATTTCAACACAATTTGTCAGATTGGGATCGCCCTGTCTTCGAAATATGATTGGTTTCACTTTATTTTATGCATTTCTTACTTATTTCTAACTATTCTTGTCATTGGACTAAGGAATAAGGTAATTTATGTTTAACCTACAAAATAAAATGTATTAAAACTCGAAATACTTGCATTGCATTGGCAGTGCCCTGTGCACATAACTTACCATTTAAAACTTGTATCAAAGAATACAACAATGCATTGATTACTCTAAACACTGATTACAACAAAGAATTATTACAATCTCATTGACTTTTGCCTGAAGAATAACCACATATAATGAAATTGTTGGACTTTATTAAATCCTTGAACTGGCCGTGAATTCTAGGCATTTCGCAATATTTCAACTTTTGTAGAAACGTTTTTTTAAATGATTTTTTTTTTATAAATTTAGAAATTAGTTAACATATTTGCGCATTTATTGTAAACATAAATAAATTCACGAAAATTTCCCAGCATGTTTGCAATTAATGCAATTTATATTTAAAATTTCAAACTGAACTGTCAAAAATGACAAGTAGTTATTCATTTACCTTATTCAAACGGCATGTACAATCAAAGTGAAAATTTTTATTTGAAATTATTTTCATTTTCTTTAAATTTACTTTTTAAAAATTTGCAAATTTATAGGTATATTTGTTCATTTATTCTAAACACAAATAAATTTACAAAAATTGTCCAGCTTGTCTACAATTAATGTAATTAATATATTAAATTTCGAACTGATCTGTCAAAAATTCATTCATTTATTGAAAATACGTGATCGTAAAACAGTAAAATTTCACAAGTTACTTGGATACTTGAAAAATTTCGCCTTTTTTGGCCATTTTATAGGACAAAATGAGGTAAAATAAAAAATCTGCTCCGAAAAGGCACTAAACGAAAAAATATAGTATTTAACAGTGAAAGTTTCATGTAAATCGGTTACTCCGTCTAGGCTGTAAAAATGAGCAACTGCCAGTGGTAAAAATATTGAAAACACGTTATGCCGTTTAGTATATAAGATCGTTGAGATACAATTTCTTTGCTTCTTTACTACGCTCATGATTTTGTTACCCTATGGGGTAACGCCACTTTTATTATTATTAAATCCTTGTAGTTAGGTTTCTCTACATCTTTCTATCTTTTGCGTTACTTTACCAGTTTTTGTATCTTTAGATAATGATTTTATCCAACACCTCTCAATAAATCCTCTATAACTATGGCGATTTTAAACAAGGAAAGTAACAGATTACCCACTAGTGGGTATAATTTTGAGAAATGTCACTAGTGAGTAATTTTCTATTTATAACAATAATAATAACACACCACATCTTGGTAACTACTTCGATTAACATTTAATTTAGAAAATTTAAAGCGTATGTCACTGTCAAATAATATTTCTTTAATAATTTTTTTTATTATTAAGAGATGTTGGATAAAATGTTATACTTCACATGTGGGCAAAGTGGAATTACCCACTCGAGAAAATTATCACACTCAGCCGAAAGCTTCGTGTGCTAAAATTCCTCTCGTGGTGGGTACTTCTTTACTTTTCCTACTAGTAAAGTAAATAACTATTAATCTGACTCAGTGTAAACTGTTATTGTTGATTTCGTTTTATTATTGATTATTATTTACAAACATCCGCGCTAATAGCTTATACACTAGTATTTCCGTTTTCAACGCACAACACTTACATAAAATACGAAAATTATAGCTATTTTGAAAGTTATTACCGTACTCAAACAAGAGGTAAAAGGTTTCATTGTGAACCACGTTTATTAAGTACGTTTTAAAATACGTATTAAATTTTTACTATTTCCCAAGTATTCTTATTTGGCGCCATTTACTTTGCCCTTCTTCCCACGCATTTTCAAGTGTACATCCAATCGCATTCGACGATTCACTGACGTCAGCGCGGTCTTTGTGATTGTTTTCTGTTATGTATTGTTTATAAATGTCACCGTGGAAGCGCAATGTATGTTAACTTGTTGGTTTTGCGTGGGTGCTCGGATATTAGAACATGAAACGGTTGTTAGGTCTTGTATTCCGCCACCCTGGCAATGCTGTGGATGTGGGTAATTAAATTGCAAACAATGCTAAGGAAATTTTACACAAAAACCTGGTAATGAACTTGATGTTGACGAAACATGATTGATGTACCTCTTTTTATGTCGGACCAGTCATCCTCGGAAAATGGTCATATGTCTGCGAGCTCCGCTATTGCGAAATTATGAAGCATTAACTGTTGCAAAAGCCTTAACTAAAATAATAACACAATTTGTTATCCTGAAAAGTATTTCCTAATATTCTTATTCAAATTTCTCCTGCAGTAACTCGAAAAAATTCCAATTCCTAATTCAAGTTTATGTCTCAATTCATAATTATTCTAATAAAAAATACTGGAATAAATTAAATCATATTTCTTTTTCTAACTTAATCCTGGAATTTTATAAAAATTATCAAAATGCCAAATGAAACAGAAACCTCGCCGATTGCATTCCTAGCGTGTAGATGGTGCATTTGAACTTGCCAAGCCAAATCAAGAACCTCCAAACTATTATTTAAAAAAAATTAAATTAATGATCCAGCTCGTGATCAACTTGACATACATTGTAATTTAACAACTTGGGAAGAAATCTCAACATTACTTTTAAATCTATATCAAGATAAAAATCACACGACCAATTATTAGAAGAGTTAAATCTAATTAAACAAGAAAGCAATGAAAACATGTCTCAATTTTATATATATAATAATAATAATTTATTGTCGTCTATAAAATACACCCCTTCTCATGAAATTTTCTGTCTTTTGGAGTGGATCAATCTCCGTTTCTTTTCCTTTTAATCCTTGCAGTTAGGTTTCTCCACATCTTCCTATCTTTAGTTTTACTTTGCCAGTTTTTAATTCCTGCTGCTTTTTTCTTCTACTTCCTTTAGCCATGTTGATCTGGGTCTGCCTCGTCTTCTTGCATCCTTTTCTTCTGCTCTCCATATATGCCCAATCCATCTGACTCTCTATTGATTGATCTTTTCATTATGTTTTCTTCTTCCATTTCTTGTTTTATTTCATAGTTCATTTTTATTATGTAGTCGTTTTCTGATATCTGTATTGGTCGTAATATTATTCTTATTATTTTTCGTTCCATTTCTCTTAAATCTATTTCTTCTTTTTTGTCTTCCTCATAGTCTTAGCAACCTAAATTGTTATTGGTCTTACAATCGTTTGGTAAATAATCATTTTTGAATCTTGTAACCTGTGTCAATTTCTCTCAGCTCACCTTCACATTTTATATAGGTGGTTTGTTTCTTGTCATTCATTTTTTTTTAATTGTTCAACGGGCTTTGTTTGTAGATTCGTTCAGAAGGTTAGTAATATTTTCGGTTGTTAGTACTAGGCATCGACCCTAAATACTGTTCCACTTTCGTGCACGGTGTACGTAAGTAATGAAACGTATCCTAGCGTGGGTCGCGGTGTATTTACTTACCCCGTGACATTAGATCCATTATCTCGCATCGGGGCGTGTGTGGGCGGCGACCGGGGCACCCACGCCGCCTCCACCGCCCCCGGACCACCGCCGCTGGCGGATCGATCACGGACATACGCTGCGGGTTAGCGTAACTCACTACCGATTTGTATGCTTGTTTGTAAGGTACATCTTTAATGTGTGGTATTACCCAAATGTTGTACGATCGCGTGGGGTATTTATGATTTACACATGAGGTAATTATTCACTGGAGTGCTTGTTCCATTGCTCAACCACTCTTGATATTGATGTATTCTGAAATAATTCACATTACAAGTTGGTCTTAATATACCAGCCCCTTATCACAATAACTCAAATAAAATACAAGAAAATTTATATTAAATACAGTGAGAAATTTTTGTCATAAGCTAGTCGTATACAAGTAGTTTTATCATTTTCTTGCAAAAAGAGCGCTAATTCTTTTTGGTATTGCTTGTACGAGAGCTTTGCTTATCTCGGGAATTATGTTATTTCAAATTTCAGGCATTTTATTTTTCTTCTTAACAAATGGTTGCACAATTTCTGGTTCATTTTCCCCTGCATATTTTCTATTGGAGATATATCGGGGCTACTAGATGGCCAATGGCCAATCCAAAAGGAATATGCTGATCCCTTAGCCAATCTGTACTTGCAAAAAAGTATTTGTTTCCTGATGAATAAGTATGTTCATTAAATCGAAACGTTGTATTTAATAAATATATTATTTTTCGATCGGACGAAAACTGACTCCTTTCCGGTGTGTTTTCGAACTGCAAAGTGCATTAATCCGGAATTTAGTGTCGTTGCTAGGATACGATAAATAACAGTACAGGAATATCTTTTCCATACACTGGCAAAGTATTCCTGTACGATTTAGCTTTTCAAATAAATTTGACGCTTGTAAAAATAAACAAACCATGGTTACGCTATCCTTTTTTTTTAAATCAAAACAACGCATTATTTGTATTTCTTGTTGGTTGCTTGACGTTTATAAATAAAATGTAAAATAACTAATTATTGAATCGAAAAAAAAAAAAAAGAATAGGAAAAGTAAACTTCCTGGACTCCTGGTATTGCAAGCCTCGTCTACGGTTCGTCCTGCAATTTCCACCATCGTTCGGGAATATATCACTTTTCCTAATAGATACGCAATATACTATTACAGAATTGTAACCCAAAGGAAAAACTAATCCCTGATCAATTGACAGACTATCCAGAATACATCTTGTGGTTTCATTGTTACATGTTGCTATGAGCCTATGAATTATAAAAAAAAATTATAATTAAAGGCCATACAAATAGGACCCTTGCAGAGACTATCAGAAATTACACTGATGCAAATAAAACATTCGTCAATGAAATCGGTGGAACACTATGAAAACAGGATCAAATTATAATGAATTAGAACAGTTCGCCAATAGCAGTAAACTAGTCTATATGAATCCATCAGCCACGACAGTTTGTACTTAACCAAAACAAACACCTCCACCAAGCTAATATCACCTCAAGCAAAATTCCTGAGAAATTCCGTGACTTTCATATCTCGTCACATCTTCCTGAGGCACGGAACACATGGCACATCATGAAGACATTTACCCTCCCTTGCCTCTCACCCTCCCACGGTTCTGTCTCTCTCGCGCAAACAAGCGGAGGCGGTGTAAATCAAACGGCGTGACACCAGCCATCAACATCAAAAAGCACAGCGATGACTTTGAGAATCTTTTGTTGGAGCGACTCAGTATTAACACAGTTTCGCAGTGAGGAGAGTTGTAGATCATGTGAACGCTTGGTTAATCCGTGGTCTGAAGAGGAATTCAGAGGTTGCGTGTTTTGGAAGTGTTTAGGTTTATTATGTTGTTACACAAAATGGAGGATTTTGTTTTCATGTTGAGATTATACCGCCTAGAATTACGTGTGATTAATGAATTGGACTGTCTTAGCTCCCATAACTTATCAAGGATATTCTTTATTCATTTACACCACGTGCCAGAGATCCCTCTTTTTAAGGATGTCACTGAAAAATGAATGCTTTTACATGTATAATGTAAATCGTCATTCCTATCCTTGTAAAAGTTGCAGCAATATTCAATCTATTTTGATAATAATTTGCTAGCACCTCAGAAGTAAGATTGTAACTAAAGATACCGAACGATTATAAGACCAATACAATGTACACTGCTGAGACTATGGCAAAAACAAGAAAAAAAATGAAGAAGATTTAAGAATAATGGAACGAAAAATAATAAGAACAATATTATAACCAATAAAAATATCAGAAAACGAATACAGAATAAAAATGAACTATGAAATAGAACAATAGTTAAAATGAGAAAACCGAGATTCTTTATTCTTGTGGTTTCCCCTATGCACTAGCATATTTGGGGGGCGCGATTTTTCGACTGGTAACAACACCTTATGGGCAAAAATATATCCGAGATCTACGAAAGGAGAGTGATCCAAAATTGATAAAATGGGTATTTATATATTTATTTTTTTATCCAACACCTCTCAATAAATGCTCTATAATTATGGCGATTTTAAACAAGGAAAGTAACAGATTACCCACTAGTGGGTATAATTTTGGTAAAAGTCACTAATGAGTAATTTTCTATTTATAACAACAATAAAAACACAACACCTTGGTAACTACTTTGATTGATATTTTAATTTAGAAAATTTAAAGCATATGCCACTGTCAAATAACATTTCTTTAATAAATTTTGCATTTATTAAGAGATGTTGGATAAAACGTTTTACTTCACGTGGGTAAAGTGGAATTATCCACTCAGTAAAATTTATCTCGTTAATAATTCCTTACTTTGCCCACTTGTAAAGTAAATAACTATTATTATAATTATTTTAACAAAAAAAGATGAAGAAGATTAAATAATAATAGAACAAAAATAATACAAATAATAGCAGATTTCGGTAGCCTAGTGGCTATGTCACTAACCTAGCACGCCAGAGGTCACGGGTTTGAATCCCACTGAAGAGCATGGCCGTTTTGTTGGTCACATTTCATAACCATTCACTCATGAGGAGACATATGACCATAGTAGATAGTCCGTGTTTCATTTTCGTAAAAAAAGAACAATATTAGGAGTAGGACCAATAAAGATATCAGAAAATAAAAGTATGAAATAGAACAAAAGTTGGAAGGAGAAGATATAGTGAAAAAGATCAAGCAACAAAGAGTTAGATGGTTTGGTCATATATGGATGCAATTAAATCAGTAGTAGAATGGATACTAGGAGAAAGAAGAAGACGAGGCAGACCCAGATCAACATGGCTAAAGGAAGTAGAAGATTAAAAGCAGTTGTAATTAAATCCTGTAAAATTAAAACAAAAGATAGGAAAATGTGGAGGAACCTAACTAAAATGATTTAAAGGAAAAGAAACGGAGATTGATCCACTTCAACAAAAGGATCAAGAGAGCTTCATAAGCTACAACTTGTGAAAGTTGCAGGAAAATTCAATCTCTTCTGACAATTTGCTAGCTTGTCAGAAGGTCATGTGTTGCTGAACACATTTACAAGTCGGGAACGAGGAAATGAACGATCTTCGTATGCACGGTGATAACTCACCACCGTAAAGAACACACGCGCAAATTCATTTATAAAACCACGTTGAATTATTAAACGAGCGTATATATTATGAGTAGCACAAGCTCACACGTTCATAATGAAGCATAGCACTAAACTTCACACTTTAGATGTTAACATTTTTAAAGGAATGTCTTACAAATTGTGACATTGTTACGTTCCACCAAATGGATAATTTTAATATGATGAAGATGTTAACAAACGGTATATTTCAACCTGGAATTCAAAGTATTTGTACAATGAAACAACTAAATCGAAACACGTACAAATTATTCTAATATTTCAAAGAGAAAAGATATTAGCTTCTTCTCAGCAGTGTGTCTTTTATCATCCTAAAATATTCCTTACATTTGGTTGCAGTTGTTGTTGTCATTGCAGCGTGCCTTCAATTAGGCAACGTAAATTGTGTGTCACATGTAAAGGATTCTTGTCTGACAGTTTGCTTTCCTTCCATGCAATTCCAAATTGAATGCATTCATTCGACTGTGCGATATTTCAATGAGATCCTTCAATAGAGTCTCAAAATGGCAAATAAGTTATTTGTATTATAACTACACCCAAAAACATCGTACTAGATATAATATAAGTTTCAAAATATTATTAACTATTAAGATATTTGAGTTTTGAAGATAGCACTTCTGGCGTCATTATGTTTCTCTGTACTTCTCTCTCGCACAACTGTTCTATTCTAAATTCTTTGTACTTATCTTATTATTGAGTTGTCCGATTTTCGAAGTGTCAAACAAAAAACTCTGGTGTGTGCACCACACTACTTTCTTATACAAATAAATTGTTTACTAGAAAATAAATTAAATACTTCTCCAAACTTAACTTGAAATTTATTACTTATGTATAATTTAAACATGCATAAACTCATTACTGTAGTACGATGTCTTATATTTATCGAAATATGGCGGTTTGTAATATTTTTCAAAATACGGAAATTTCCCCAAATATGACTTAAAATTGTAAATTTTTTTATTACATTTCTTTATAATATTCGGGCCAGGGAACCCATTGCACCAGAGCGCATCGTCATATCTCTAATATTTTTCGAGATATGACGATTTTTTATATTTTCCGAAGAGCAACTTTGAGGGGCTGTAACTCGAAAACTATACAAGATATCGAAAAATATCTCCAGTTTTATGTTTTTTGTGCTATTTATAATAAATTAGTAAATTTTGAAAATTTTGAAATTTTTTAAATTTTTTTTCAAAATTTCGTTTGGAGATATCTCGACAAATATGAAAGATACAGACTTGCAGTGTTCACCAATCGATTCAGCTCAACGAAATACATAAACCCTGAAAATTTCAGAAAATTCGGACTACCGGTTGAAATGTTAGAGCAAAAAGTCGGAAAATGGCCAAATTCAGCCCAAACGTCAAGGGGTACCTATTGACTATTTGGACGAAAAACGCCATTTTCAGGCTTTTTGCTCTAACTTTCCATCCCGTACATCGATTTTTATGAAACTTTGCATACTTATGTATTTCGACGAGCTAAATCGATTGGTGAACACTGCAAATATGTATCTTTAATATTTGACGAGTTATCGCCGATCGAAATTTTGAACAAAAATACAAAAAAAATTCAAAATATTAAAAATTTGCTAATTTGTTACATAAGACACCAGAAACGCTAAACTGAAGAGAATTTTTAGATATCTCGTGTAGTTTTTGAATTACAGGCCCTTAAAGTTGCACTTCGAAATATACCAAAAATCGACGTATCTCGAAAAATATTAGAGATCTGACGATGCGCTCTGCTACAATGGGTTTCTCAGCGCTTATATTATAAAGAAATGCAATAAAAAAATATTACAATTTTAAGTGAGAATATTCCGTGAGTTTCAAATTTTTTTATCGGTATGTGAATCTATATTGATTTTAGAGTTTTTAAAACTGCAGATAGTCTTGAATTTAGATAAATAGAAGGACCCCGTAGGCATCTGCCATAGATAGAATCAATAGTTAAAATTTCCGAGAAAAGATATAATAAAATTGATTTAATTCCTAAACCAATTTTCCGCAGTAAGCCAACCCCGTCGAAATCCAAGTCATAAATAACAACATCATCATATTCTGTTTCGGTCTGATAATGAACATCCATAACTTGTGTACCACAAATTTATATTTGTGTGCGTTGGTTGTAAAGACCGTCGTCCTAATTTTTCATTGGCCCACGCGACGCCTCGCCGTTTCCGATTGGTCGCTCCTCGAGGAAACGGAAACCACATGGAGAGGTGCGTGTATGTGTGAGTGGCCAATCGATATAAGGACGAAGGGTAAAGAAGTTTGGCGTCATATGCCTGGAGCTTACTTTGAAACTGTTCAGAGTGTTGCTGAAGGATTTTCTTTCATGAGGGATATCAGCGAAACGCTTAATTTGCTGTATTAATGCCAGAGATGCACCATGTTCATCTAATCTTGAAGTTAGTTCATCTGTAAGGGAGGTGTAGGAATCATACTAAAAATTTTGTAGTGAATTTTTAGAGGATAAGCATGTTTTAGGATCCCTAGAATACGATTTTAATAGTTTCGCGGTTTCTGGGTCTGTGTGGATCTCTGGATTTACGGTTTCTCAAAAACTACTAAACTGAAAATTTTTATATTTTGTATATATCAATTATATCCCCTTGGGAATAGATGATTAGTTTTTGGTGATAATCCAATAACCGGAAGTGGTAATTTACTTGAAGCCCTATCACGTTATTTTGAAATACCTCAGTAAATTGTGGTTTGATCAATGTAAAGACCATTTTTGTTATTAGAATAATGTTTCAAATATTATCTACAATTGTTGTTTGAAACATTTTTACTGTCACCATTTACGAATTATAACATGTTAAAGAAATATTATATTTTGATACTTTCGTTTAAATCTGCTAACCTGTGCATTTTGCAAAAAAAATCAATGGTTTTGACATGTGTCATAATTGAGAAGTAAATTTTTTGAAGGGATGAGGGTTTCTTGAAATAGTGTTGGTCCGTGTTCCTGCATTGTTCGATAAGAAATCTGTAGCGAGAAATATTGTGGTGCCCACAATAGATTTTTTTTACTAAACTTCAACAAAACCATGTTTTTTACATGTAAAATTAATTTTATGACTTAATAAAAAGCGGCTATATTTTATGTGTTTTTCATAAAGAAAATTTCATTTTATAACGGGCATTTTTCATGCCACAAAATTAATTTACATATTGTGAGGAAAGCCATATCTGATACTACATTAATCTACCAAATTGATTACCATCGTATTATTCGCTGTTAAATTATATCAAAAGCTTACAAAAAAATTATCCGCAAGGTCGAAGTATATTGGAAATTTTGTTCGATAATCTAAAATAAATGTTATCGCATATTATAAGTCTCAACAATGCTTTATCATTATTTTTGTTGTATCTGTATTAGTTTTTATGATACCTGATAAATATCTGAAAATAGTTACATATATTTTTCCCACAAAACAAGGCAATCATTTATAAGCTCCTCTTTTTCTTTGATCGTTCATAAATAAATTTGTAAATTGCCGTCTCATTATATGATGTAGTTCCAGTTTTTGCCATTGACAATACGTGGACGATTCTATTCTGATGGCACGACGTGTTTTTACCAACACAAAAACTTAAAACAACCATCCGTAAAGTATTGTACTTGGTTCTTGCCCTTCTCTATTCCCTGGTTTTAATTCTTCACTGCCTTGAACGAAATATGAACATTTTCAATGAGATTTCAAAACTAATACACTTTTACTTGCCGCCACATCTTATAAATGGAGGAATTGGAATCATGTTAAAAATTCGGTAGTGAGGTTTCAGTGGATGAGCATCTTTTAGGGACCCTAAAAGATGCTCATCCCTAGAATACGATTTTAATAGTATCGCGATGATGTCTGTGATACAGTTTCTCAAAAACTACTAAATTGAAAATAACCGGAAGTGGTAGTTTATGTAAATTATTATTTAATAACAAATTGGAAAAGGTTATTAAGCCGAAAATTTGTTGAGGAAAATATTAAATAATTCACTATGTATTCTTGGATAACATGGCTTTAAATAAATTTATTTCAAATTATGTAGTCTTTGGCAACGTTTCGGCTATGATTACAGCCATCTTCAGGTCTAATTTAAATTACAAAATATATTTATAATGAAGTCATAATATATAATGAAGTTAAGTTTATAAAAAAGGAATTGAACACTAAATAATTATTTTGTAATTGAAATTAATTGGAAGTGTACACTTTGATTGAAATAAATTTATTTAAGGCCATGTTATTCAAAAATACATAGTGAATTATTTAATATTTTCTTTAATAACAAATTTTGTTTTAGAATTATGTTTCAAATATTATTATCTACAATTGTTGTTTGAAACATTTTCCTCTTACTGTCACTATTCAAATTATAACATGCTAAAGAACAATTATATTTTGACATTTTCGTCTAAAACTGCTAGCCTGTGAATTTTGTAAAAAAAAAAACGCTTGAAAAATGTAATATTTTGAAGGGATGAACATTCTAGATAGTGGTGGTCCGTGTTTCTAGATTGTTTGATAAGATATCTTTGGCGGGAGGTATTGTGGTGCCCACAACAGTTTATGTACTTATGTACAGAAATAGATCGTAGTCTATTTTCTTCTTTTCTGGAGTGTGGTTTAATCTAAAACTGTCAAAAGCATTTCGGATTTTATCTTATTGATATTAGGACTAATTTGATCCGACACGCAACATACCACTCCAAATCAATTACGCCAAAGAATCATTTTATTTATTCCGATCTTCACTATCTTGGTATAATGATATAAAACTTTCATCACAAGTCTTACAACCTTAATTTACCATTCATGGAAGAAAAATGAATACGTTAAATCATTTGTTTAACAACAACGCATTATGTTGGAACCTATAAACAGGTTTCTGGCGACTTATCACAGATCAGATCTTCAAAACACTTTATTAGATTTTCAGTGTTCATTTATTAAATGGCTAATTAATGTATAAAAAATATATGCAGCTATGTTGTAGCATTTACGACGCCTACTCGAAATCTGGCGATTCCCGACACTGGCATTTGTTATGAGCTGCGTCATTCGTCGGTTTTTACCGTCTTGACAGATTGCTATACTTAGCTTCGTTTTGTCACGAATTACCACGGGTTTTTTAACGCACTTTTAACTTACGAACTTAATCCTAAAGCCTTTCCGCCTTTGCGGGTGGTTTCTTTTACATATTCCCTAAAAAACAATTTTACTATTTTCATAGTGACACCTCTCTTTCGATCAGGATAACTCAAAATCTAATGAAGATGTCATCTTGAAATTTAATATTTAGTATTTAACTGGCAGATTCATAAAAGGGATTAGCGCTAACTACATTTGTAATATTAGTCGTAACTTCATTTTCCATTCTCAGAACATAATTATTTTAACTAAGGTTGTAATCAAGATTGGTTAGCCAAAAATTTTACACATTTTGATAGTATAATTAATTTAGACACAAAGTTACAGATGATGAAAAAAATGGAGTTAACGTTAATCCCTTTTATGAGTCTGCATGTTAATGACTAAGTTTTGAGCTGATTTGATTACGTCAGAAGTGCAAGTTTACCTAAACATCTATCAGGTTTTATGAAAGATATAGGTGTTGTAAATAATTAAGTTAAGAGTAAATTTTGTCACATTTAATGAGATCTTTTTTATTCTATTTCGTACCGTTGCTTAAGCGGGAGGTTATATCAGATATTTGAAATATTATTTGATGTGAAATTCCTTGGGATTCCTCGTCTCAAATTGGATAGAGCGCATGTTGACATATTTGCATCTATTGTCCCAAGAATGTTTAAGATATTTGAAATCGAAGTCCTCTCGCCAAAGCGTATGTCAAAATTCGCGTTCTCAGACATCTTGTAAAAATAGCTCCGCTAAAATTAACTACAAAGAAACTATTCGCTTCCTTTTCCTCGTTGCGAGACTACAACTCGTGTAAAATGATTTAATCCCGTCTTCATCACTCGGTTATTCTCAGAGGCTTTGAATTGTGTTAATTATTCAGCATCAGACTTTTGAGTCTGCTTACTTGAAGACTATGACGACGTTTTTATTTTTGGTGGGACAGCGTAGCAGGTTATTAGCAAATATTATCCAAAATGAGAACAACGATGTTTGTATCTTAAGCGAGTTATTGGTAAAGGATTTAAAGATCTTGCGTATGTGAATGGTGTGGTGTTTTTGCAGGACAAGGTCGTTTCAGACGAGAAATGCGCAAGGACGTGTGATTAAGACCAATTTCTTTGTGTAGTGCATTCTTGTTCAGCTTCTGCACTACCCACAAGACTTATTTAATAAGTTGAATAGCTTTCAGGACTCATAGTATATTAAAAATATTTTTGGTTTAAAATTTTTTAATTCAAATTCAATGCTTCGAATTACTGTACGTAATTCTTTGTCAGGAAAACTAATGAAAAAACAAGTAAATACAAATTAAGTAATAACAAATTATGAAATAATTTTCAAAATTCTATGATTAAGAACAATATAAAAAATTAAATCTAGCCCTTCAGTCTCAAAGGCTTAAAGTAATAGGAGAATACTAAATACGTATTTCGATAACTAACTTATCATCAGTAGATGCAAGAGGGATAAAATCAAGATTACACAACTTTTAAACTAAGTCAGTGGTCCTAATGGAATCAATTTCTTTAAGACTCAGGGGATAGATTAAACAAATTATTATTTATAAAGCAGAGGAAGTCATGTTTTGTTCAACTCGTAGCCTTCATTCTGATTCATTTTTTATTTCTATAGCTTTTCTTATAAGTCTACCATTGGTACATTCCGATCTTCCTATAATTTTTGCCTTGTTCAATTCGTAGTTTTCATTCTGTTTTATTGAAGATTTCTATTGCTTCTCTTATGAGTCTACCATTAGTAGTACATTTCGATCTTATAATTTTTGTCTTGTTCAATTCGTAGTCTTCATTCTGAATCACTGTAGATTTCTACAGCTTCTCTTATAAGTCTACCATTAGTATATTTCGATCTTCCTATAATTTTTGTCTTGTTCAATTCGTAGTCTTCATTCTGATTCACTCAAGATTTCTAGAGGTTCTCTTATGAGTATGCCATTGGTATATTTCGATCTTATTATAATTTATGTTTCGTCTAAATGTACTCAATGGCATGATTAGCCATAGCAAATTTCTTTGATTGGATATGACGAATGGTCCGTTTGTGTTCTGTAATTCTTGTTGTTATCGTTCTGCTAGTCTATCCAATGTAACATTTATCACATTCACATGGAATTTTGTACTGAAGCAGGAAAATATCCTTCGCACTTCAATGGTCAATATACTTTGTAATTTAATGTAGATGCTAAGCGTACACAATCTCTGGTATGCTAGAGTAGTAATAGATACTACTCCACCGAGATCGGCTAGCAAAAGATTATTATTTTTCGTGTAGCTCATATTGGAAGACAGGACATCTTTTGATGATTATACAAGTAGATTTAAATGAAAAATTGCCAGCCTTACATTATTACATAGTTTTTCTACGTTATTTTTACATTCTTGCTTAATTTTTATATCATTCCAGTGTTCATCGTAAAATTTTATTGGTTGTCCTCTTTTTCTAGATGTTATTTTAAGACAGTAATGCTTCTAATTTTGTCAAGTAATTCGAAACGTTAAATTTTAATACAGAACCTAAATTAAGAATCTTTTATTTAAGATATATTTACGTATTTGTCGTGTATAATTTGAGAACTGCTTAGAAGCGTGACGATATGTTAATGTAAAATAAACTGTTTTAAGGGAACAAAGCTAAAATTAATTTGGAGCATAAATTGTGGAACTTAGCTTACCACTAATCCATGAAGCAGAGTATTCGGCCTACCGTTTTAAATCCAACACTCGCTACACAAATTTGAAATTAGTTACAGAAACCGAGCGCAGGTAAAGAAGGATAAACTCAAACGCGTTAGTTTATACCACAAAAACCATAAATACACACCGTGTTTACAAACTTGATTAAATTAAAATTCCTGCAATGAAATAATTCAACTAAAATTGTCTGAATGCTAAATTTAATGTAGCGTAGTATATTAGTTTACTAAATAACGATGCACGTATGTAAATATTTATCTAGACTTAGACAGTATAATTCCTTTCCTTGTAGATTACTCGGCGAACATGCAACATTTATAATTTATTTGGATACATTGTAAGATTTCTTTTAACTTTGTTACCCCACAAATAGAGACCTTCTACCCTGAAGGTTAATAATAATTACTACGCTCTCCTTCATAAACGAAGAAGTTTCTTTCAAGTTTTCTCCTCTCACAATTTGTGAACCTTTCTTCACATCATTAATCCTCAGTAACATAATCTTCCACCAGTCTGTCGTTCGTTCATGTCGATAGATTCTCATGACACTTGGTCTTCTACTCCATTCTACGTTCTGTCTACAACGCACTTCAGTAGCTTTTGCTCATCATCGATTACCCATTTAGAGAATATCCGTGTTCTCAGGCTTAGAGGAAAGGTAAACTGTCGCAGGAAGCATTGACATTGGCTTTTCAGACACTTGTATTTAAATCCGATAGCTACATATAAAGGATAATGTAATACATATAAACTTGTTTCTATATTGTTGATATAGCTTTACAAATTTTCTCCTATTTATGTCAAAATTTTTGGTAGAAGATTTCAGCACGTTTGGTGTAAAATTGCTGTCTAATAAAGTTATCATCTTTACACTATTATAAACTGTTTAAAGTTGAGTAAGATTATTGAACATTTTGCATAATGGAGCCGTTCTCTAGTCACAAAATAGAAAATAAGTCATTTATAGTATGACCCAAAAACATCCTACTTGATATAATAGAAGTTTTAAAAATATTATTAATTATTAAGATATTTGAGGTCTAAAGACCTCTACAATGACGTCAAAGTATTATGGCGCATATCTATCCTATTATAAATAATTGAGCTGTCAGATTGTCGAAGTGTCAAAATAGTTGGCAATTAAGTTGAAGCTTTTTTGTTTCACTTTGAATTCGTAATTTTAAATACTTACAAAGTATATTATTTATTTCTAACTAATAAATATTACTTTAGGTCGACTCAATTAAATTAAAGGCTTGTTGAATGAACATCGGTTAGCAAAATTTATCAGTCGTAATCAAACATTTGACTAAAAGAATCTTACAGTTTATTATGTTTCTTCTAGAAATAAATGGAAGTCGTGTATATTATAATAATTTACCATGAAAAGTTATTTCAATTCTATTTAATTAATTTTCCGAACAATAATGGAACTACAATTATTTACAATCTCTACTGTTTGAGATCCACCAACACCTCTACAATGACGTCACAACATTTAAAAAAAAAATCATTGTGGCGTAATGAATAACAATTAAGACTTTTTAAAAGTGCGGATAGTCTCAAATTTAGATATAGTTTAATAATTCTTTTTTATGGTGAAAGACCCCATTCCTTTTTTTTAGAAAAAATGTCATTAGAGCGACTTAATTTAATCAATTAAAGCTTTTAATTAAGTACATTTAAGAATATAACCAATTCCCTTTACTGCGCAATTTTTAGAGATTTGTTTTACTAAATAATTTAGCAATTAATATCGTAAAAGTAAATAATTCTTTCTTGATTTTCCACTGAAGCAATTCCACAAAGACCTGTTTCCATTTGGTGTCCATCTCTTCCACAATTCATTCAACCTTTTCACATACACCCACGCGGTCACAACCTACTACTACCTTAAGAGTTATTAATTAACAACACTTGCCTGCTTCGATGGTTCGTTAGTTTAATGTCCCTGATTCTTTGCTCGATGGACGTTGTGTCGTTTCTATCAAAATTTGTTTCCATTCTTCCGATAATGCAGAAGGAATCTAATCAAGAATGTCAATAAATAATGCTGTTTTTGTTCTTGCGTTCAGGAAGATCCTTCGCGTAACAAAACAGCACGTCTTCTTTCGGAGCAGCGTGTTTCTAATATTTACTACGCTCGTAAATTGGTTTCACGCTGGTGGATCTTTAAACTCCATCTTCGTTGTAGGATTCTGCAAGATGTTGAAGATGCATATGGTCCATAAAATCAGATGAGAGTGTGTGTCGTAAAATCTACGTTCGATTAGTGTTATTAAATAACTTTACACTGGTTGAGATTGTTGTTATTATCGCACATTGTAAATCATGCAGATTTAGATTATAAAAGATGTGGGAGGGAACACATGAACCTGGAATCATATCATTTAGCCCAGATAAAATCACAATCATTTTTACCTCCGGCACATACATATATGTAATGGCGATATTATGTTTATGTTACGAATTGATTAGATTTTGGGAACAATTCATCAGCAATAAGTGGTAGATTATTTGAAGGCCTATCAGGGTATTTGGACATACCTTAGTTAATAAATGAGATAGAGCCGACCTCGGTGGCGTAGTGGCTATGTCACTAGCCTAGCACGCCAGAGGTCGTGGGTTCGAATCCCACTGAAGAGCATGGTCGTTTGTGATGTCTACATAAATTCACAATCATCCAATCATGAGGCGGCATATGACCATAGTAGTTAGTCCGCCTATTGGAATCAAAAAGAGTTATCTACATTTTCTTAGATTTTGTTGTCATTCAAAAACAGTGGTACCAGTCAATACCTTTGGTCCAAATTAAATCTTCATATTAGTGATTTTTGTTAATTTGTTTTTATTATTATTATTTTTTTTTAATGAATATGGTAAGTGGACTAATTACTTATAGTCATATTTCGTTTAATGAGTGGATGGTTGTGAATTTATGTGAACATAAACGACCATGCTCTTCAGTGGGATTCGAACCCACGACCCCTGGCATGCTAGGCTAATGACATAGCCATTACGCCACCGAGATCGGCTAAAATTTGTAAATATTCCAGTTGCTATATTTCCTTAAGATATTCTTAAAAATAACAGAATTTAAGTTACATATAAATTGAGTACAATTTTTCCTTTGTAAGATCAGAACAAATTTTTTGAAAGTTATTCTAAAAGTATTAATTGAGCCAAATGATATTATTCTGGCTAGTATAGGTATAGATACAGCATAGTAGGTGAATGCTAAACAATAACAAACTAATTAGCAGCACGTGTGAAGTAGTAAATATTTGTGTAAACTATTATTTACCTATATTACCTTTTGTGGATATGGTAAATAAATCTAAGTAAAAGCAAAATAAACAACTTGTTTTCCGAAGCCAACGAATTTCTCGTATAATGTAAAATGATTCATATTCTTGCACTATCCCAGAAACAGTCATAAAATGAGTCACCTAAAAGTAGAAAGAGTTTAAAAGTTGCACAATTGACTTCTGTATAGAAGTTTTAATTTGAAATGCAGTCATAATTCATTTAAAGCACATTTACATAATCAGAAAAACTGCTGGGAAATAAAAGGGGTATAATGTATGCAAAATCTGTTAATTAACTATTGCAAAAATCCGATTATTCCATTGGAAAACTGAATGGTTCAATGAATCACGTTACTGATTTATCAGTTGCATATCAATGTGCACCGAAACTGACTTTCATTTAAACCATGGAAATTATTTCTGCGTCAAAACAATACAATTTCTTTTTGAAAATAGTTGGGTGTTCTTGATTCATCCGATTTTACGGCACCATTAAACTAATTTACGTATTAATTAATAGAGGTATACTTCAGTAGACATATTATAGTATTAAAGCACGCATGACACCATATGGCTTTAATATCTTCATCAGGTTACTAGTCATTTTGCTTGTGAATCACCAGGCATAATTATAATTATCCACAACGTTTAAAACTTGATTGGCACTATACACAACATTTTTCTTATTATTATTTCAATGAAGGTGACTTACATTTAAGCTTAAAGTTAATACTATAGACACATTCATTTTGTAAACAGAGCCGAAGTGCGAAATTCATTAAGGGGATCGTCCCCTATTATTATAGGCATTTCTACAACTATTTTTATTAATTAATGTACGAGGAATTCAATTTTTAAATCCGCTTTTAATTATCTTGATTCCTCCAAAAGATACAGGCATTAAAAGTTGGAAATTTTCAGACTTTTTTCACTAACAGTCCTCTCAACTTTGACCGTTCATAATTCTTGTATTTTTCACGATATCAATAAAAAAAATCACTCTATTATTAATTAAAGTATGCAAATTTCGCTCGTTGAAACAGATTTGAATTATCTCTTTCCAGTTTAGAGTTATAGGTGGTTAAACGTTTTCCCGTAGTATTACCTGTCAATTTTCACTAGATAAAATGGCAAAAATCTCAAGAATCAAAGCTCAGGCAGCATTTTAACTACGTTTTTCGTAATCAGCAGGTCCTAAATAGGGGTATAAGGTATATAAATAAAAATTTTAAGAGATGAAATTTTTGGGGAAATCTTAAGCCTAAGCTGTAAAATTTTACCTCGTAAAGATATTTAAATGAAATTTTGTATACTTATGTAACTTTTTTCGTAGAATCGAATGGTGTGATCCCCATTTTTGTATCTGTTTTTATTTTCGAGATATAGGGAAAATCTCAAAAAAATTTGGAAATTTTCAAATGCAGTTATTTCAAAAACTATAAGAGATATAAACATCCGGACTGCAGATTTGGAATCAGCGGGCCAAGAAGAGTAAAATAGGATATAAATAACAAGGCTTTTAGAGAAAAAAAATTTAGCCTCAAAAAACCTGTTCAATTTTCAATTAATTTATGCTAAACTCTTATACTCTTTTTAAAACTGTTTGACTTATATTCTTTTATATATAAATGACCTCTGGGAATACAAATTTTCATACTGCAGTTCAATATCTCGTTTGTTTGTTGAGTTCAGTCAATTTTATCCGAAATGTTTAAAACTGCCCGAACCACTTTTCAAACACTTATTAATAAATAATTAACATAACAGTGAATTACACTAAAAATAGTTGTATCATATGAAGAAAATTCTGAGGAATCCAAATTTATAAACGGAAATTAATTATCTTGTCTTGTTTTCGAGTTATAGTTTCTCAAAGTTGACTAAAAAAAATTGTATCAAATGTGTGGACCAATTTTAATACATGTATCTGCGAATTAAATATGCTGTCAGGAATTAAATCTTAAACAGTTTTTAATGATCGTACCCAGTTTTGGAGATATGCTGCTCAAATTACCACTACTTTCCATAGCGTTTCAATAAGTAAAACGCTGTGAAAAAATAGGTTGTGCGTTAGTAAAGATAATCCATATAAAATTTCTTTCTCCGTGTCTGGTGTACGCGACATGTTCGTTACTCAGGCGTAACAGGGAACACAACAGAATGCACAGACACAGGTGCCGTAAAAGGTAATATTTAACCTGGCGTGTCCTTGTTGCTCCACCACAATTGTGTGTTGTGTGTTTGTTGCTTGCCAAATGCTGCTACTAGGCCACAGTGTGTGGATTGCCACTGGATTCTGTTAGTGCACTGAATTTGCTAATGAGAATTGAGCGCGAGGAGTCTGTTTATTCACTGACTTGGCTGTTGGAAATGGAGAAGATAAGGCAGTTCACATTTCACTAAAATATACGAAGGTCGACCAGAAAGTACATCTTATTTAAATAATACGACTTAAACAAATGTAATATTTACATTAGTATACTCTTAAAATAACTACTATTGTTATTAATTTTAAAATAATGACAATTAATTTCAAAATACAATAAAATTTATGTACCTCATCGTTAGTTCAGCTTTCTACCACTAGTTAGCGTATTTTAATTTTGGATGCCCAATAACAACGGCATTGAAAAACTGATACTACGTTAAATGCATGAAAAATAGAGTAATGTACTGTAACTTAAAAAAAATTTGTGTTGGTATCTTTCGTGTTTATTTAGTTATGCCAAATCGTTGTGTACTTTCTGGAATTCCCTCGTAACTTCAGAATGTTTGTGTTTGCTGTACTTCTGATTGGCGTGTCCACCGCAATCCTCTGCAATTCATCGAGCGTTCCTGAACATTCTCTGCACTCCGTGCTTCGCTTGAGCTGTATGTCGTCTGTGAGTGCGTCGGATGCCGTTATGAGAGATATCCCGTAGCACAATGACCCGCTATATAACGTGGTTGTATGTGCAGCGCAGCCAAATAGATCGCATATCACCGATTGGGAAACGAGGATATCGCTGAAATCAGATAGACGTTGCAAGAGATTTACTGCAGTTTAACAGCTACAAGATATAAGAGAGTACCTGCATGATGCTGACGATACATTATCACCGTGTTTTATGACACTATACCTGGTTAAAGAACTACCAAATACACACTTCGCACGATGGAGTCACGCCACTCCGTAGGCATGCTCAGTGCACACTTTTACTCACATCGTTTTAACGGTTAGACCATAGTAGCACTGATTTGCTTATTTAGACTTAGAGAATGCCTTTATCATGTTATTGTTGAAGTATCATCACCACACCTGGAGTAAAGAAATAAATACACAGTTATTAAACAGACACTTCGCATTATACTTGCAAACATATGAGGTCTTTTCTGCTCTGTACATTTCGCTGTGCAGCATGATGGAGTCACGATATTCGATGGGCATGCTCAAAGCTTAATGCGCACTTTTACCGAGCCGGGAACGCACTCAGGGGCTGATATCAGTTTGACGGTTGGAGCGTAGCAGTACTGATTTACTCATTTAGACCTTGTTTAGAAAATGCCTTCATAATGTTATTGATTAAGTAGCATCACCATACCTGGAGTAAAAAAAATAAATACTCAACTATTGAACAGACACTGTTACTGTCAAACATATGTGACATTTATGCTGTACTATTAGCTAGTTATTAAGCAAATTTTCAACAGAACTTGAATGTATGGAATCACAATTTACAGAGTTTTCATATATGAAGATAACCTTAATGAAACAATATCCAATAATAATGAAACAGAAAAGAAATTCGAGTACTCAGGAGTATTAAACAAAAGAACTGGAATGCAAGACGAAGATATAACCAAAGGAATAAACAAAACAGAAAAAAATATCTCATATGCCGAAAAACAGCTGCGTAGGTTAAAACAAGATAACAGTTTTCAATACAATTTATCGAGCGATACTAACTTATGACTGTGAATCTTGGGTTGTCAGGAAAAATCAAAAGTAAAATACAAGCACTAGAAATGAAATACTTGAAAAGAGTCAAAGGAATAACGATGCTAGATAAAATAAGAAACGAAGACATAAGAGAAAACTGGAAACTAAATCGGCAGAAGAATACATCAAGTTTGTGGGGCACCTAGTGAGGATGGACGACAAGAAACCTACAAAAAAAGTTTGGACTGCGAAAATAATTAAAAACAGGTGAAGAGGAAGACCAAGAGAAGAATGGGACAATATTGTTGAGAATAGACTAAAGAAGAAAGGAACCACAATACAAGAAGCAAAAACGCGTGGTAAATAGTGGGCTAAGTTCGTATATGAATAAAGAATAAACGCCTACACTTTACGGTAAAAGGGTGCTAACCATCTGTACCGACCGAATATTTCGCGAAACACAAATCTAAATTGCTCCCTCACCTCCCGGTGAGGAAGAGGGAGTTAACTTCATTATCTTAAATAGTAACCCCTAGTATTTATTGCAGATTTGAATTCTGCGCTAAAAAACAGACCGATGTTCGAAATCGCAGTGATTCTCATAGTGGTAGGTTATTGGTAAATCCAAGAAAATTGCTATAATTTTCACACCAAATATATAATTATCACCATTACACCTACTAAAGATAAGTATAGATAATAGCCGTGCAAATTTCAAACTGCAGCATATTTCTAAGAACCAATTATTTTTAAACATCTACCACTTCTTTTCACAATTACCTTCCATTCTCCTAAATAATCAAGTGTACATTCCACGATTAATATATTACACCTGGTGCATTTAATGAGGCCGGCATAATTGAACATCAACGTCACCACACACGTACCACAGCAGTTGCAAGAGCTTGTTCAATAACCATCTTTACTTAATCTAACTTGGACATCTGGATTTATTGCACCAGGAAGGATATCTCAAGATTAAGCGTAGAAAATGTAGACCTGAGCTGTTGATGGTGCTTACGCGTACATATATGACGCAGTATTTATAACACAAGATACCAAGGAATAACATCCCACGTAGATGGATATTGGTGTTGCTGGAATCTGAAAAGTTAACTTTAACCACTTTTCTCTTGTTTACAAATGATTGTTGTTGATGTGTACGTTGTAAAACAATCTCAAATATTTTGTTATGTTCAAGTGAATTCCAAGACGAGAATATCTTTATTTGAACGACTACTATACTCCATTTAGCAATGAGAGATTAATATAAATTTGCAAGAGTAGTATTGGATTTTTGTCAGCTATGAAACATATAAATCCACCAGAAAAGTAAGATGTATGCTCATAGAACATTGCTCGCTTTATACCTAGAACGAAACTTCTCCAACAATAGAAAAACCCTTATAAACGTTCCAGTAATCCCTTTTGAACCGTAACATAGCATATTTCATAGTGATCTGTTTAAATATTTATATTATTACATTACATACATACAGTTGAGTGAGTCAGTTGATTTGGTTTGGCCATCTTGAGCGAATGTCGAATGATAGACGGGTGAGATGAATGAACGATTCCGTGGGCGTTCGAGGAATAAATGGTTAAATATGATTGATACTTTGCTGTGTGAACGAATGATTCCGAGTGTGAAGAATAGACGAGCATGTATGAATCGCACTATGAATGCGGATGAGGCGAAAGTTATGTGTCAGGATAGGAATGTCTGGGTAAATATGTTCTGACTGAACTCCAGCAATTTTCTTCTTTTACCTTAATTACCAGTCAAGAAGTTTTTCAGTAATTTAGTGGTATATCTCTAGATATCTAATAAAATCTTTTCGACTACCCCTGCGCATACAGGCTAATTTATTACTCTCTGATTCCCAAATGGAATATAAACAGTCATATACCAAATAGCGGAATCTAAAAAAGTAAGGTGCCATCTAAAAAATGAGTGGTGATTTTCACTCATAAGGCTTATGATGTTTGCCAGAAAACAGCAGCCGGTTCGCTGGCATTGAGCACAGAATCAGTTCATCAGTGGTCAGCTTATAACGCACAGTTCTCAGGTAGTAGATTGACCTGTGCTTGGATTATTAATTGCCACTTACCGGGGCGGCCTGGCCTTGATAAGCGCACACCTTAAGCCGCATAGCGTGCGCTCAGCACACGGAGCACCTATTATAACACGATAGATAAATATACTCCAAGTGTAGTAGCTTCACATACAACTGGAAACTGGAGCTACTACCTTTCCGTTACGTGTGGATGGTGAGACCATTTAATGTGCGTGGAGTAATGAAGAAATTAGTGGGTACATTCCAAGAAGACTTAAAGGAGATTACAATATGTTTGTTAATCTTTTATATTACATCAATTGTTAGGAAGATATAATGTTTTGTTATCTTTATCACCGTTGTACTTGATTCGCGGCCATTTCGTCCTGGTGCAGTCAGAATCTCAATTTGTGCGGCGGCCTTTAATTGGTCCTAGAAATGTTCCTTTGTTGCCAGAGGAGAACAAGTAGCCAATATGAGTGTGTTAAATTGCACAAAAAAGTATGAATTATCTATGAGCCATAGTTTCATTGAAATATTTAAAAATATTGTCACAATTTGATGGGATTGTATCTGCAGCATTTTAACATTTATTTCAAAGCATATTAAACTAACAAAATGTCACTAGCATTCCATCGAGTCATGGGTTTGAATCTTACTGAAGAGCATGGTCGTACATAAATTCACAAGCATACATTCATTGAGACCAATAGTAGTTAGTCCGCTTGCTATCTTCATAAAAAACCAAGAACTAATAATTTTTTTACCATGAAATTTAAATTAGTGACTTGCGCGTCGATACAATTAATTTATAATCAAAGTCGAATATAAAATCTAGGAGCCGGCGAACTTTTAGACAATTGAAAGTAAGGCTTAACCTGATAAATTCTGAGGAGCGCTGTTTCTATTTTTAGCTTGTTAGCACTGAAACTAGATCCGCGATTTTACATAAGTATTTAACATAATATCCATGAAGTAAAACGTTGAAATATTATTTGAAAAACTTTGCTATTACTCTTTTTAACAAATCTACATTTTATTCTATCTATCTATCTTAAAAATATATACTGCAATAATTTTGTTATTCTGAATGTTAAATTTAGGAATATATATATTTTAAAAATCTCTTAATTTTTATCGAATGTAGTTTAACATTCACCTTGTCTGAACAAATATTGACCAAGACAAATTAAAAGACTAAATTTATGCGGCTAAACTTAATAATAATATTGAATAATTGCAGTATTTGAAGGGAAGACAAATTGAAATCTATCTTGTTAGAATATAAATGGTATTGGACATGGAAAAATCAATCAAATAAATACTTCCGAAGCACTCCCAGCGCTAATAGACTTGTCAAGTAAAAAATTATACAGTTGTAACAACGGTATCTTTATATTATTGATAGTTACATCAGTAAATGCCTGGAGATATTAATATAAAATTACAGACGATGAAGTCGAGAAGAATCGCGTAAAACTAACAGTCATAAGTTGTTGGTTTCCCAGTGTAATAAGTCGTACAGTCGTCGACTTATTAGTTTAGATGTGCTAGAACCATACTGCGCGTAAAGCACATCTATCAGCTTTCATCAATTGCTTCCGGCAACAAACAACCGCAGGCACATTCATTTTGAACCTACAATATCTATTAAACTAGAGAATGTTTCCAGCAAACAATATTCCTTTAGCTAACAAAAGATATAAACATTAAAGATGATTTCTTTCAATCGGAAATTATACAAATAGTCCAACTATTGGCGGCAAAATAATAGGGATTAGGCTTTTATTGCAGTAATCTTGTACAGTTACCTAATGAAAAGAGTTGTTACAGTTGACTTGTCTCCATATTTGCAGTAAACACATCTTTTTAGTCTTGCAAAGAAGACAAGGAGGGTAATTACCCCGTGTACCCATCCGTATCAATAGGCGTTGTATTATGTTCCCGGCGTTTGCTGCAGGCGTTTGAATATCTCAAGTTCATGGGAATAATTATTAGCGTACACAAACTAAATGAACGGAGACAAATTCGGATTGTGTTGAATAGTGATCGTATGGTGAATTCTGCGGTGTTCGCGATAATTCTGTGGTATGTTATGATTCGAATATTTGGTGTACCACTGATGGTCCACGTTTCGTGTTTAGATCAAGGGCTTTGTCATCTCAGCTATGTGGAATTTGAGTTTGCTGCAGTATGTATGCAATGCTGATATAACCTCTATTATACCTGTAACAAAGGGCAGAAAGGAATATAATAATGTAAGTAGCGTTCTTGGCAAGTTAGCAAAACTTTTGAATACATGTACACAAATATTAACGACTTCAGAAGCTATTCTTGTCGTATTAACGGTTTTTCTCTTTCTTAAAATGTTTTGTCCGGTAAACAAGTTTTTCAAGCCTCTTAACACAAACAGAACATGTTTTACTCAACAGACGCGAAAGACATATTTATATTATTATTACTTTCTGTATGCAAAAACTTATATCCATCACAAACTAAGGAAATTGATTGGTTCTTACGTTCAAAACCGTTGTTGTTAATGATATATTGATAAGCTGACAATTTGATCCTTGATGAAGCAGATAACCAAATAATTCAGTGGAGGTGGGGTGAGATGATTTTTGTTAAGATGAGATTGTTTGATACATCGCGACCGAAAACGAATTCATATTTATTTCATCATATTTGCATATCTATCGGACTGAATCATTCCAGAACTTTACCGAATTTTTGTTTGTTATAATATTGTTAGTAATATTTTAATAGGATTTGATCACTGATCTCTATATACATATTCCGTTTGGATAAACTTTAGTGCATGAAAATGTGAACCATATTTCAGCGCAGTGGCGGCCATGTAGTGGAGGTCTGAACCTAGTCCTATATGGTTCAAAATTCCCGAAATACGAATAAATTAATTCGTATCTATAGTACCTTAGATTATTAACGATACACTTCAAAACTTTCAAACTATGTTCGACACGTACGACAACATTCGTTTAGATCTCCACATTCTTTTTTATTTTTATTACGACCAAGACGACCTGATTGTTTAAAAAAAACGTAAAGAAAGCAAACATTCGTCCAAAAATGTGACACAGGTATGAAATAAACTGTTGTCATACGTCCGTTTATGATTTCCACGGTACTAATTTCGAAATTCTTGATACGAGTCCTCCTACATCGTCTCGTCCGGAAACATCTTATTCGTGCCATAAAAACTCATTTACCGGACTTAGGTATACTGTAAATAACTATTACAAAGACCTGCGATGCACTAGGAAGAACTGATTTTTTTTTTTTTTCATATATTAAGCTAATGAGTAGCAGAAGCTATTATGCTCTAGTTGTTCCTAAACAAATGTTTCATCACACCTTTTCCCATTATGGGTCTGGCACCCTGCTTGCGCAGATCTCAGTAGTTGATATATTTTTTCGTATGAAGTGCACGCTTCAAATCATAGCCCCCAAAGATGTAAGTGTAGGGGGAACCACTGGGGTTAATATAAATTGGCAACTATCGGCTGTGAGATTCTAACTTGAGGATCTTGCAGATCTATTTACTCCATTCTTCTCCTGTACAATGTGGGTTTCTGGAATTAGTGAGGTCTTTTGGGCTGGTGGGTTTCCCGATAGTGTCCTATGCACTATCCTGCCTGGCAATCCTGCTGTACGGTCCTGGCACTTGTTTTGCTTGTCTGGCGAGTGCGACAGGCAGTGTCCGAGTGCGATAGCACTACACGCACGCAGCCAGTCGCGTTGCCACGATCCACGTCCTCCTGAACGGGGCTCAGACAGTCGAGCGATGCCGTTGTGTAGCCACACGTCGCGAGTTTGTGTGCTCCGCGCTTTGCCACGCACTCGACTAAGAGTTCGAGTACGACTCAGTCGCAGATTGGCGCTCCACGGCGCGGCACGTGCCTGCCGACGATATTTGTGATATTTGTTCCTTGGTGATCGGTTGTGATTAGCATAAGTGTTATCTAGTTGGAGGTTTATTTTTGTTAAGTGACAAGTGCCCTTATATATGGATATATTTTTATAGTGTTTACCAATTTTTTTTACTGTCAAAACCCAATCAAAATATTGTGATACAATGCAACAATAACCAGGATTACTTCGACATATTTCTTGAACCTATGGATTACTCACCTGTATCATCGCTCATCAGTGATATGCATTTTATTGTAGAATAACTGCGCGTATTTCTTTGCGGTGACAATGAAGATGAAGTGTCGATTGTGCGAGCTCTCGGCGGCAACGCAACAGAAACTAGCCGGGGGTGGTGGTTGCACGCACGCTCCTGACGCCCCTGTATTGCCGCCGCCCTTGGGGCAGTTGTATCACTTCGCGGGGTTCATGCCACAATTGAGGGATATGATGTTGGCTGCTTGTCTCTTCAGAGGTATGACGAGACGGCTTTCACACTATGTTAAGGAATTGGAAAACAACATTGTGGCGGTGTTATTTATATCTTTCTACAATTAATTTAGTTTGTAATATAACCGGCGCAAAATTTAGTACGGTAGTAAGACACGTTTGACAAATGAAATACAGTTCCTTGCCAAAACATTCCATGACATTACACTTGAAAATGGACTGTGATTCATTCAACAGGTAGAATCTTCTCTTTTATGGTAAACCAATAGTATTAACGAATATTTCACCCAACCTAAAAGGATTAAACGATCCTCCGTACATAAAGGGAAGAAAGGTCTACTGGTCTAACATTCATAATCTTCTACAGATGAACCAAGAACACACACTTTTCTGTCAATGTACTATAATGGAAGGATAGTTATACATGTCACCATATACTGTTTGTGAAATGAACTTGTCACCATAATTTAAAGATGTTTACTAATAAAGAAAAATTCTAATGGTTACTTGGTACTATAATGTTTATAGTTCGTAGAAATGTTTATGATATATTTATAAATCAGTAAATTGTGATAACAAATTCTTTAACATTAACAACCTATGTTGCATTTTATCTGAAACAGTTTAGTGATATACATAACTGCAGTAACTACAGTAATCCATGGTTATATGTAGTACTGTTCCAGATAAAATGCATCATAGGATGACAGTGTCAAATGAAATTGTACTCGTACTTTCAAGATGTTTACTAAAGATCTACCATTACGCATTATCTTCTGTCTGTTAACACATATAGAAAAACTTCTAAGCAGTGTTTAACTACCTATAAGTTTTGGTAATACCAAGAGTTTCAGCTAATATGGAATTATCACTTTTCTGTCATTAGTGTATTACTATGAATACCAGTTATATGTAGTACTGTTCCAGGTAAAATTCAACGTTGGATATCAATGTCAAATGACTTGTCTTAATACTTTAAAGATGTTAACCAATGAAGAAGAAATTCGAATTGTTACTTGGTACAATTCTCGTTACTGGTTGAGAAATATTTAATTGTTTCCTGAACGTCCTAGATCAGTCAGTTTTTTTCTGGAGCAGTATGGTAATGTACATTAAAATTAATGACAAAAAAGTAAATGTTACATCTTCGCGAATATTCACGGTATAAAGTGCAGAAGTATTAGCAAGAGATTTATTTTTGAGGGGCGAGTGTTATGAAAGGAACCCTCCGAAAGGTCTGGACATTAGACAGATCGGTTAATTGTACAGGGATAACCTTAGAGAGCTCTGAAAATCAAAACAAATTATGTCATCTATTGACTCCCAGTAATCAATTCCATTCAAACAATTGTATGAGTCATTCACAATATCACAATAGCCCTCAACAGGTATCTATCATCCTCACAATAAAACTGTCTTGTCTTGACAAATTCATATTCCCGTTATGCTGTTCACCATCAACACGAGCCGTTTTGTTTTATTTACTTAGCAGAGTGCAACTCACGGTAAATACAAAGCGGAGGACTTGAACGGAGTAGTAGTTTAATGGTATGTGGTGAAAAAGTTGAAGCGCGTCATAGGACTGTTGATATCAATCAATCATTCTTCAGCTGTCATCACTGTGGATGATCCACTATGCCCGATAGGCGTTTGCTTTGTTTTGATGGAGTTGTGATTATGTTTGATAGCAGGACTTGCTTTGTGATGCTGTTGTTTGAAATTGGCCGCGAAAATTCTTAATTGCTTTTAGTAAATCGTCGGTTGTTTTCGAGGGAGCGCATCATCAAATCCAATGAGTACTATTCAATTTCCAATCCCTCTAAACTTGTCTAATGTTTATTTGCCGACTTAGCTGAGATATGTACCACATAAGTAAATATTTATGAAAAGGTTCCATTAAAAATGCATACTGTTTGTTGGGCATAAGTTCTGCAGGCTTAAGGTTTGTTTAGAAAAAGCACAATCGAAGCGAGCTAATCTACAAAAGAATTTCTTCTACGTCCATTTAGAAATATGCTCATTGTGTGTTTGTTGTTGCTAGGGAAATGAGGTACATTGCAAGCATTGTGCAAAATGAATGTTTTGTGATTATTTCAATACAGGACACTTAATTTCAGTACAGGTGCCATTGTTTATTTAGAATTGTCAAATATTGGAATGGTGAAAGCATTATTAAAAAATTAATTAATTAGGAAATAATATCGTGGTCGTAGAAAAAGTATAGTTTACAACTCGCATGGAATGTCCATGATTTGCAGCATTAATCTTCGGCTCAAGCTATAAACTTTCACACCCCTAGGAAATGGGTACCATTCCATGCTTGTTGTAGAATATACTATTGGTTCGTATCGTTATTAATTCAGCCATTTTAGATCGTTGCACATTTGACAAATGAACATTAGTTCATTTTCAGGATTCGAAGGATTGCAAATTGGACAGCACTCATAGAATTTTATGCACGCTTGCGCCCCCTTTCCCCCTTTTTGAGACAGCACGCTCACGTCCCCCGTTTTTGAGACAGCACGTCCAACGCAAGTAGAGTACAATTCCAAATAGAAATATAGAAAAAATAATTAATATGAGTGATAAATTCCTTATCTATAACAAGATCTTTAATTACATCCTCAATAATTATAATTTCGAATTAATATGTTCTAGTATTAATTGTAATTTATGTTAGTATTATAATTAAATAGATACGGATAATATCAGTATCACATCTCGTTATTTGTTTTGTAGTGGTAACAATACAATTTGTTCGATTGTAATTTGTTTTCTTGTAAGCGTTTCTTCGAACTAAATGGCTTTAAAGTTCAACGTAACGATTCCAGGCATCATATTGAACCCAAACTAAGTGCATAATGTAAAGAAAGAACCTTCTTTTTGCTCTGTTAAAAGACCGAAATTTATTCATGTAATCTTCCAAGTTTCGTGGAAAGTTACACTTTGTTCTTGCGAGTTGGTGAACAAATCTTTTTTCGTATTTTGATAATGTTTTCCTGATTCGAATATGAATTATTTATTATCGATATTTCCACTTTGCCTTTCTAAGAAGAAGTCTGATCCTTGTGCTGTTGCCAAGTTTTGAATCCCGGGATACTGCTATGACACATTTTATCCTTGCGGAACACCACTCTGGGGAATGGTATTTACCTCAGGATTTTGTTACTCGACAATTTTGAAAATGATCCGATTATTTTGAACTTTCAGCTTTGATTCTTGACGAATTTAATTAGGTGTATTACAAATACTACTTACGATAATTTAATTTGTGATAACTCGATTATTTCATTATTTATTAGTTGTTAATAATAAATGTAATTAGCTCGTAATTATTGCTGTAGCAGTTATATATCCCAGATAGGTAAAAGCTAATATTTGTTTTTGTTAAACATTATATTTATTTATCACTTAGTAGATAAGGATAAGTCCATACATAATTACATTTATATTGGCTACCATATCTATATTTTCTTATTCTTTTCACGGTGTAAAATATAGGAGGTATTATCTTTGATTACCTCCTATATTACAAACTGCTCTTATTTATTTATAATACTTAATTTACTGGAATAACATTCGTGACATATTTGTGATATGCTATTGATTTACTTTGTGGTATTAAAATTCATGTTATATCAAAATATATTATAGTAGAACAACATGTAATAAAAGTCAAAATAGTAACAATATATCACAAGGAACAGGAGGAAAGAAATTTAGAGATACTTCGACATGCCATCAACGTTGAAGATCCTCTTCATTTATTTCTTCATTCTGATGAATCCTCTCTACTATGCTAGCTATTATTTTATCGTTTATTTTAATTCCTAAATCCATTGAAATATAATAATACTGTAACTCTTACTGACGTTGAAAATGCAAAGAGAGATAGCTAGTTCTTGGGCCATCTGTCTTTGTTGTACAATGTTTTTACAAAGCAACCGTTCTACAAACAAATGTTAGACAAAGAAAGGTGGCCTTACAACATCTATTTGACAAGAAAATATAAAGAAATTATTAAGAATACTACGACGTGTAATAATCGTTGAAGATCCTCTTTATCCTGATGAATTCTTTCTATTATTCTAGCTGTTATTTTATCGTTTATTTTAATTCCTAAACACACTGAAATATAATAATACTGGAACGCTAACTGATGTTCAAAATGCAAGGAGAAACAGCTAGTTCTTGGGCCACTTGTCTTTTTTGTACAATGTTTTTGCAAAGCAACCGTTCTACAAACAAATATTAGACAAAGAAGGGTGGCCTTACAACATCTATCTGTCTTATGCTCGGTATTATAACTGTCACCTAAATTTACTTTTAAAGTTAATTTATTTGTTTTTATTAATTGCACATCATTTCAAATTATTTTGACTTATTTAATATTGCTGTCAAAAAGTTGATTGTCATTTGGAAAACTTGATGAAAATTTAGAATGGAAGTAAATTTAACTGGAGTTATAATATCAGGGATTTAAGTTAACTATATATTTCAGTGCGTAAACCGTATATTTATAATGATTCATATCGCGGATAGTTTGTATTATCAAGCTTGTGAAGCAGTATAGTTCATAGATAATTAACTTGAGTAAAACAAATGTATCTTTAAACATAGTGAAGCAAAACAATTAATCAAACGTACAAAATAACTTATTAATTACCTTCTATCCTAATAAGTTTCCAACACTTTCCACCTTCTCCATTCACTGCTGTATGTTAGCGAATCCAAGCATTTCATTAACGGCATCGTAATTTTCATAATTACGGTAATTAATAAAGTATTAGGAGGCGCTGTGTCTTATCTTAAAGGATTTGCCGTCACGCCGGTCTGACGTTTGCCGCTCGCGTTGATAGTGGTGCGTATAGTGTGGGTAGCGTTTAATAATTTAATGTACCGCTTCGTGATTATGGCGAACAGTTATCTGATAGCAGGAAAATATTTCCATTATGCAGAGTTTTATTGATAAATAAAACATCCTTGATTTGTTGGTGCTATTGGGAAACACCCTCAATGAGGAATAGACTCAGTGATGGCCAACCTACAGCCCGCTAAACTTAATCAAGCCAGTGGTCAAGATTGAATTCTGACCACTATCCTGGTTTACAAGTTGTGTAACCTTTATTTTATCCCTTTTTATTTTTATTTCTACTAACTTAGTTATAAATAAAATTCATTAAAATTATATATTTTGTCATTCTATTGTTCGTAATTTTATTAGTTATAATTCACTTCTTTATTTATCCAGAATATGAAAACGTTGGGCATCACTGGACTAGATGGTATTTTAAATAATTATGAAATTATGAGATTGTAAATAAATACATTCACGTCTAGCTTGTGTATAGTATAACGTTTAATGCAGACATATTTTTGATGTGTTTATTTGAAAACGTAAATAGAACATATGTTTATGAGATATTTCCAGTGTTATGTCTTTTTTACTGTATTTTGCAAACTTTGAATTCGGATATTAATGTCATCATACGAAAGGTGAACATGAAGTGAAGATAAAACTGTGTAATATATTATTAGATTTTTTTTTATCTTTATAAATAGGAATAAGTTACAATTAAATGGATTGACAGCAATGTATTATAGCATTTTATTTATAAGTAAACTTAAGGATAATTTGCATAGATGATTAATAGCAGTTAGTTATGATGAAAGAAAGATTCCAAGTTTAAACAAATATGAAATTTATTTTAATTACCATATGTACATTAAATTAGTAGGAATTTTATTTTTAATTATTACAAGTTGAAGAAATTTTCAGAACTCATAGTAAGTAATAAATGAAATGATTTTTCGTTCTTCCGTCCAAAAATAATAGTTTTACACGTCTCCTAATCGTCAAGAAACTGCTTGGTTTCCGACCTAGGTTGGCATTCACTGGTTGTCATTTTGTATGTTGGTTTTGTTCACTGTTTCGAGTGCTTGGAGAATTTCTTATCAATTTTAGAGCTAAATTGTTAATAGTAAGCTCAAATATAAGTAATTATATTTAAATTTTCAGTTCATATTCATAAAAATTCCTAATGATAAATAAATCAGTAATTTCATTTAACAAATTTATGGCAAAATCGACACGAAAAATAAAGTCCAGAAACTATTTTGCGAGCGCTCCTAATTCGCAAGTCTCGCCTTCGGTTCGGTTTGTCAAAATATACTCCCACTCGTAAAAGTGTAGTTTCTGGACTAGGGATACAAATAACTATTATAGAACTTAAACTAAAAAAAAAAATTTATTCATATCTGTCAATCATTTTAATTGTAACTATGGTAATGACTCTTCCCTGTGTATATTAAAAAAAAATCTCCTGGTATTGAATTTGACAACCAATACTGTTGGTGAAAATATACTTATTAGTATTAGATAGAACAGAAAACTGTTGTGACAAACGTATAAACAGGAAGGTAATTTAGTATTGTGGTTATTCTGTTTCATGGCCAGTTATGCGCCTATAAATGTGAAAAATTCTACTTACAACACAACTTTTTGTACATAAATTCGCTATCATTACATATTTCTACCGTTAGAACCGTTGAACTAAAAATAAGCGTTAGTTTTTATTGTCAACGCAAACAAAACCGTCATATTACTGATGAACACAATTTGCGAGTTCTTTCAACTTGTAATAATCACAAAGTCAGTGTCAAGATCCTTTGAACAGATGCGCTAATTTCATTCCGGATGACATAGCTTTTTATAAACCTACGTCATGACTATTTGAACAATGGAGGAAAAAATATGACGAGAAATTTGTTTTGCATCGATGTGAAAAGAGTTGGAAGCCTCGTTGAAGATTAAAAATAAGCCTGAAAAATTATTACTGAAACGTAAAAGGAATAAAAAAGAATAGGGTAACAAATGAACCCAGCGTTTTGTAAATAAAACAAAGGCACTTCATTTAAATATAAAACCAACTTGATTATCGTATTAGCTTCACGAATTAGAAGTGAAATACAATTCACGCGAGGACGTGAAAAGGGTGCGCGTGAATTTTTGTAACGTTATTAATTTCAATTCATTTATGCAATAATCCATTTAGTAGCGCTCACAGAACCCCGTTCTCTGATTTATGTCCACATTTGCATTTTTATAAGGATCCTGTTTTTATGGTTTTGTTTCTGGACGTAAAATTCGCTCATTATGAATAATTGATTCCTGCCAACAAGTAACTTTACTTTCAACTTAAGTCAATGAACTTCAAACACATAATCTTCGCTCGTTTCTGTAATTTTATTTACCACGTAATAGAATGATTTGGTGACTGATTGTAATGTTTCAGGGAATAGTGTGAGACTGGAATTTGTATATTTGGGTAATATGTTTTCGAGGGATGGATGTATTGACCGGGAGATTAAAATGCGGGTATCTCTATGGTACAAGGTATTGGGTGCTCTGGGTACATTTGCTCGAAACATGAATGTATCTAGAGATGCTCGATTGAGTGTTAGTTCCTACATGGATGTATGGTTCTGAATGTTATAGGTGTGGATGAAAAAGCATAAACAAGGTATAACTGCTGCAGAAATGAGATATTTGAGAGGAGTGTGTGGGTGTACGACACGTGATCGTATCCGGAATACATTACTGTATGGAGAGTGTGAGATTGAGAAGAATGTTGTTAAAAAGTGAGGGTGAATCAGTTGAGGTGGTTTGGACGATTGTGTGGGCATCCGAGGAATAAGTGGTTAGATATGATTGATGGTTTGTTGCGTGAACGAATGATACCCAGTGTAAAGAATAGACGATCATGTATGAGTCGCACTATGAATGTAAGAAAGTTTGGAGGAGATTGATTGTTGATTGAATATGTTTCTGGGTTCGTGCCATTCGGGTCCATTGAGTGGGATATAGTGTTATGTTCTATATGTATGTATATAATTCACTATTTAACTTTCATTGGGCATTGACAATGATTGTTAGATATTTCCATTTGCATTTTCAAAAAAGTAGTATTTTATGATGATCTTTAACGTTCGTAATTCTGTGAAGCTGATCTTGATAAACTTAACATCAACATAAAACGCGAATTAAACAAAGTACAAATTTCTCATCGTCAGATTTGAGCGCTTAACACGCAGCACAATTAAAAGCCGTCTTCGCTTGATTTCGTGAGAAAAAATCGTCTATTTGTCTGGCGCGGCGCAAGCATACCAACCTGCGAACATAAAACATCTCACGCGCCGCTGCCGAGGACGATAAAACAGCGGCCACCGGGGCTTAAGTGATCCGGATCCCAGGACTGGACAAGTATTTTAACAAAGTCCGCCTTTTTTCTGGTAATTCGTGTGCGACGGATGCTTAGTTCTTGTCGTGGAAGACACAGTGGTCCTGCCGTCAACGTGGGATTAGTAATATCCCAATGTTGTCAAAATCTGTAAATTGAGATTGTGGTTTATTATATTTGGGTGCTACAGATTGGCCACTTGTTTACCATAAATGTCGATTAATTCTTGCTGCACAAGAACCTCTTTGATGCCGTTTTGGTTACTAAAATTATAGTATGATTCTTACTGTACCAGAATGAATTGATCGCGAATCAATTAGCATGGTATTTTAGGATTGTTATGCCCAAGATGATTTAGAACCAAATTTTAATACCCCTTTTACTTTTTGAGATATGGCCATTCAACACAGTTGATTTATAATGTGCAGAAAACCTATTCCAATTCTTAGCCCCATATTGATATTAATACCTGAGGTTGATATTATAAAACTAGATAGAAATTCTGATAGACTTACATTTTCGTTGGCGCCAATTGGTTACTTAATCATAAAAACCTTTCTATAACACTGTTTTGGAAACTACGCATTCCACAACTAAAAATTGTATTGGAATAACTATCATTCCATGGATGGGATAAATTCGACAAATCAGAGCCGCATATTAGAGCGATATATGAAGTATCTTGATTCAGTTACTATGGTTATGTCTGTTTGTTTTAATTTTATTTATTTGAGTTTGACGTTTTCTACAATTTTGTATTTGTATTTTTTGTATAATTTCCAAAATCTTGTTATAGAAAGTATAGTCTACAACAGGTAATGGAATGACTTATTCCACGCTCATAAACCATAGCCCTGCTCCTGTGGAATATGTGCCATTCCATTACTTGCTGTAGAAATATACTATTCTTCTTTTCGGTGTATGTATGATCTGGGTGTTAGGACAATAGATTTACCTCTTCGTTCCATATTCGATTGGTCGACCTTTTCTTTTTTCCCAATGATCTTGTTTCATATACCTCCTTAGGTATTTTTGTAACTCGCATCTTGTTAGTATGTCCTAACAAACTGAGTTGTAATGGAATTCAAAAACCAATTGTCAAAATGATTTGATACGTTACGGACTTTCATACTTACGATTCTGTTGTACTTCTGAGGAGAGAGGCGAGAGGGTTATTCGAGAAAATGTAAGGGCGCCAGATAATCTGTCAAATCCATACTGCCTCAACTGAAGTCTTATTTGAATCAATGTTCCCTTTCTGTGAATCTCCTGAAGTCAAATAAAATTTAATAGATACTTGTACAATTGCATAAAAGAGTCGGTGTGTTTATTTTCCGTATACTTAATTACCAGCTGAAGAGTAATTCCATCTAGGAATCCTCTTCATCGTGGAATTCCAGCTCGTGCGTGGATCGTCTGCCGCGTCTTTACACAAGCATTACGCACTTATGACGAGAATTACTGACAAAATTGATATGTAATCTCACTATTATAGATAATTTAGTTGTGGAACATGCAGCCACGTCCAGTATTTACAGACGATTTAAGTATTACATACCTGTAATTTGCAGTAATAGAATGAACAGGTTCGCGGTCTTGCGAATTCTCATAATATTTTGAATTATTAAATGACAACACCGGGTCCTTCAGACACACAAAAATACTCCAAAAACTTAAACATATAATCATTTCACTAACGCTTCGAAATATGCTACCACTTCCGGTTATCACCAAAAACTAATCAGCTCTTCCCAACGAGATACAATAGATATACACAAAATATCACAATTTTCAGTTTAGAAGTTTTGAAGAAGCCGTAACTATTAAAATCGTGTTCTACGGTCCCTAAAACGTGCTCATCCTCTGAAAACTCACTACCAAATTTTTAGCATGATTGCTTACCTCCTTTATAGGTATGTGGCGAGAGTTAAAATGTGTCCTATTTTTTTATCTATTTTTAATAATAATGACACGTTGAAATCAAGGTTTGAATCCCGATTAGGGTTTGGTACAATGTAGAACTTCTTGAACTGTGATTATTTCTAGTTTTTGTCTTGAAACTAATTTGTTTTTCTCTTTCCAGGTAAGTGTCTTTCCATTTCTGTTCCTAATCAATTATTCGGTAAGTGCTTCTGCAATTTTCTGTACAATATCTCAGCGCTTCCAAGTAATACGTTATCAGAATTTATGTATCTCCTATCAGTTCCCCGTCAGATAAAATACCCAACATCTTTCCGCACTTCATTATGAGTCCCAGTACCACAAATTAGATTCTCCCAACCCGAACATATTGCAAGAACTGCATCATGTCGATGTTCCATCCTTCCATCCAGCTACATAATGCGACGTCGTACCGCTTGCATTACAAATGCGTTGAACACTCCAGAGCTGAGATTGAATTTTTTATTAAATTTATTACTTCGAAATGACAGCGTTCGAAAAGCAATGAACGTTCGCTCGATGGAAGAGACTTTCTGAAATCCTGAAAAGTATTCCCTTAGGATGTAGTTCGATAGATTGTGGATAGTTTCTAGAAATATCACAGGACTTTACGCCCGGAGTAGGTTGTTTTGGGTTGTGAATTTTGAGCAACAGGTCTTAATAATATATAAATAAAATATATTGCATTTTATTACGATATTGAAAGCTTTGAGTTAATGGAATGCCACTGCAGACAGAGCTACGCGATTAAATGAAAATAGTATGGTAGATATTTCACTTTTATCTCATAAAATCTTGATTTATATTCATTTACCAGTTACCAAATCGTAATGAACGTCAGAGTCTCCCATTCAAATCACATATTTCATAGCACATACATTTTTATACTTCCCTATTCTAAATGACGATAAATACCAAAATGGCAATAAAAAGATGGTTTATTATTGTTGCCGTAAAATTTTTTATTGATGTCTCTTTGCGTTTGACTAATATCCAAAGCAATAAAACAAAATTAATTGTGAATAAAACTTATTTTCCAGACGTATTTATTGACTTATAATTTAGCAATAAGTTTTTAACTTTGCTATTTCTATTTTAATTATTTACTTGTGGTTTCTAACGAAAGAATTACAATTTTTAATGCATTTTCATTTCATCTGCAGTTTAATATCATAATAAAACTAACTTTCTATCAAATGCTCTCATAAAATGTTAATAGAATTATATTCATTGAGAGATACTAATTTTCGTTGCGCTTATTAAATATTATGGGCCGCTTTTAAATTTTACGATCCAGAGGATGATAACATTTTGAAGTGATAATTAAGATATAAAGTTCAGTTTGGAAAGTGGAACATATACTCTTAATTGACTCTGTCTTTCAACTACATTTTAATCTTATTCATATACTGTCATCTTATTCTAGAATGTTACAAATTTATATACATAAACTTTAGTTCTTCTGAGGTCCGTGTGTCTCCTTTATACTATAAATATTTTGTATTATAGAGCAGTATTTCTTTCTTTAAATACAACAGTTTCAATTAACCGCTCCTCTTCTGTAAACATCACACTGATTTATGAACGATTGCAGCTAATATTTTGCGTTGAAGACACCCAAAAATTATTTTATTGGTTCATTTCGAAAATACGGACGCATCAAAAGTCCGGTCCCTATTAATCCGGATTATTGAGTCTCTACTGTAGTTCAATATTTCATTTGTAAAGAAAGATTAAGTAATTAAGTTGATAAATAGAAATTTCGGACCGAATTAAATTCAATGAAAATTTATTGCTACCAAACACAAATACCAAAGATGAGTGGAATTCTTTCGTTAAAAATAAATTACCCCTTCTGAATAATATTGTTTCCCGTATCAGCAGACTTTCATTTGTTTTGTTTCCATTATTTAAGTGAGTAGGCGTTAAGCCTACAGGGTAAAGCAATTGATGTATTCGAACTTTCCTTCAAAGAGAAGTAAATGATGAACATCAATTTTAAAACCGAAATATTGGCTTTCCTTAATTTTAATTTATTACCAAACGTTTCTCTATGCAAAGAACTCCCAAAACAGAGCCTTAGAAGAATACGAGTTAAAATTATCTTCTATTTCGCGTTCTGCTAAACGTTTATAGTTTCCAATGTTCATGTAGCTTTCAACGCTGTAGGTTTCCAACACCGTCTCAGGCATTGACCGAACCGAAGATGAGATCTTAACAGAAGGAGCGTAATTATGTAATGTTTGGTAACTTTTTTATGTCGTTCGTTCCTTCCGCAGACAACATAGAATTTATTCAACCGAAAAATTAACCAGCAACATTTTTTTTCAACCGGTCGTAGCCCCGGGAAATCTTGGAGTCTTCGCGAAGCTCATTATTTATTTTATTTCAAAGTTTATTTTACTTCCTTGTTTGGACTGTTTAGAGAATTCATCCTTAGGCAACTGAATCTATTTAATGTTGCTTTTTATAGAATTTTCCATTTTAGTATTTTCCTACTGAACAGGGCCCAATTCTGTAAGTGAAATTTTAAAAGGGTCCCCTTAGACTCTGATTCCCGAAGGAGACTTTACCAATATTATTTAAAAACTTAAAACAATGAATGTCAATAAAAATTCATCATTTTCAGACGACGAAAGGTAGTTAATACTTTCCTTCATGTCTCGTCATAGCTTTGTTGAATAATGGTTATCACTACGTTCTTGGCTTTTTTGCCATTGCATTGACGAAGTTTGGTCGTCATTTCGTTGTTCCTTTTCGTGTTACTGATATGGCGGAGAAGATCATCACTGCGTTCCTCCCTTCATGTCACTGTTTTGACAAAGAATGTGAATTCATACAAAGCATATATTTCCAATGAAACTCCAAATGTTTGTGAAAGTTTCAAACAACACCATCAAACAGTCTAGGCTTTAGCAAGAACCCAGAAACACAGTCAACCAACAATCAATCTCCTCCAAACATTCCTATCCTGATACACTACCCTCGCCTTATCCATATGCTCCTCTATTTTTCACACTCGGAATCATTCGTTCACGCAACAAATCATCAATCATACCTAACCATTTATTCCTCGGACGCTCACTCAATCGTTCACCTTCAATCTCGAGATGTCCAAACTACCTCAACTCACACTCACGTTACACCAATGTACTTCGGACACGATCACTCTCCTCTTAAATACCTCATTTCCACAGCAGTTATACGTCGTTTATGCTTCTTCATCAACACCCAACATTCAGGAACCATACTTCAATATACGTATAAGTTTAAATAATTTTCCCGGAATACTCCGGTTGCCAAAAAACTCGTTCGCTAAATAGTTCTGTAAATTCTACGGTACCTACTTTTTGTGTAAGTGAGATAGGATTAAACCAGAGGAAAATATAGAAAAATGGGAAGGATGTCCATCATCCCATATTTCAATTGAAATTTTCCACTGGCCAGTTGAAATCTGTCATCAATTGTTTCCACAAAAACCAATAACCAAATATCAGGCGAAGCCACAGTTGACCGCAATTGAGGAAGGGACACAAATCACGCGTGAAACAGGGAACTTCCTACAATTGGTCCCAGGGACGCCGATTTTTATTTTTTGCCGACGTACTTGAAGTAGCGTTTTTAACAAGCGTCAAAAAATTTAAAAGTTGAATGCTTTATTTTGTTTTTAAAATTTCCGGTGACCGTTTTGTCTTCATTAGGTGCGCCATTTATTATAATTAAGGTAATTGTTGAATTATGTAAGTATGTATAAAATATCAACGGTGAAATGTCTACTACAACTAGCCGGGTTTAAATATTTATGTGTTATATGACATAGTTTTTATTTTTGTTTGAAATAGTAGCTTTTACACTGTTTAGCGTCCTACATACTGAATAATAACTAGCCTCGTATATTTACGCTACTGAAATTTATATGAGGACAAATATATCATTTTTAAAATGAAAGATTTACTCTTTCCGTTTTGCAACTCTCCAATTAAATAAAAGAATCTGCTCCAATATATAAATCATGAGAGATTATTACGAAAGAATTCACAAATTTTCGAGGAAGCTTCAAATTGTTTGCAAGTATTTCGAAGCAATTTAAAGATTCCCAACAAATCATTAAGTATTTGTCATTCTGAATTTTTATATTTGTTTTTTGTTCTGTTAGTTCAAAACAAATCTAATTTATTTCGAAGTGAGCTACAGAATTCCCCGCTGTTTCAGCCAGCAACATTCATTTGTTATCTGCGTGAAGATCTTCTAATGGCCATAACGTATTCATCTATATTAGAGATAGTCGCAAAATAAAACAAAACCATAGGTCGTGATCTCTACTATAATATCCTTGTTTCCATTCCGAAGCTCGTTGGTGTACGAATTTTTTGTTTTTTATTGTTGGTTAGCTTTAATTTTACATGTTGCTAGTTTTTTGTTCGGTTTGTTCACCTATTTTTTGTGTTGATAATTTAAAACGGAGAAATATTTGCAACATAAATTATAACCTGGTTTCATAGGGTGCAACTTGAGACTGTGATAATCAAGGAATTTAATAGATATGATTATAGCTGTATTTACAAGTAATAGTTGAGACATTATTTGCAATTAAGTTAACCTTTGAACCAACGATAAGTAGCTATTTTCATACACTCATTACTTATCTTCTCTAATTACGTACATGATACCGCTTAATTTAATTATACATGATTAGTCTTCCTTTAGAAAAACCTACCTAGCACACTACGATACCAGTCACACATGAATTGGACCAAAGTTTAAAAACAAATTATTTATAGAGTGACGAATACGTATATGTTCCTTGAGGAACACCTAAATTCTCTGAAAATTGAGTTCATTTTAATAAACCGAAACAATAGAATTTCGCATATCAGAGGATAAAAATTTTCCGCGTACCATTTTGACAATCATACTACTTTGACATATCAACAATTTTTTATTTATTTCTTCGAAACACTCGATAAGTTATTGGCACAAAAAATAGAAGGTGTTCTGATCATGCACTTCTAATATACAATTTGACATTTTCTTTTAAATCTACTAATCCGTGATTTTTTTAAATACAACACAACGGTTGAAAAATGTCATAAATATTTTTAAGGGATGAGCGTTTCTTGATAGCGGTGGTCCGTTGTTTGTTAAGACATCTATGGCGGGAGATATTATGGTGCACACAACAGATTATTGTAATTGTAAATTAAGCAATATAAAGATTAATTGAATGGGGTTCAATTCATGTCCGACTGGACTCGTATATTTCAAATGGAAATGACGTTTAAATGTATAAATGAGGCGAATGAATATATGAATTGTTGATATGTCAGAGTTAATAACAAAAAAGAGAGTAGAACATATCGTATAGAAGTTTACGATCCGACGCTGCCGTTATTGACATAACCTAATTCGGTCAGTTGTAAGCTAGTCAGTAATATATCTGCTATACTGTGACCTGCTTCCAATACAGTTGCCGCGAACGCGAGATCCAGAATCAACTCCTTTATCCTTAAACTGTTCGCAGACCGTCGCTGTCGCTCATTTTGAGGTTAACGAGTTTTGAACTCACTCGGCCAGACTTGGAGAAGGCGCTCGTTCAGTCGCTGCTCGTATCAATTACAACGGCAATCATGAAAGGCTTGTAATTATCATAATTACAGACTCAATCACTTAATATTTCTATATGCTTTGTATTTAAACTAGACGCGGGGAACTAGTAATTAATTTAATTAAAAACCAATAAACACAAATAAGGATATAGGCTATGATAAGGTACACACTGCTCTGCCCCGACGTACAAGATAAACTTTCGGTAATTTGCTCCTTACTTATGCCTCGCAATCCCGCGAAAATAACTAAAGTTATTTCTGTTTTATACGAAGCCTGATTTTAATAAATAATTGACTGATAGTCCGGTTTATTTTTTATTCTTTCTATAATTCCTCATCAGTCGATCGTCGTATATTTTTCATCAAATAACTATATCAGGAAAACTAAACGAGACATCAACAATCCAAGAACATGCAGTTATTTTCTGAGCAGACCTCGTATGTATGATTTATTTGCGAATTATGCATTGCAATCTAAATCCTATCCATACTCACATCATCCAACACTTGTGCGAATGAGCACGAGGCCGCCGACAGACCACCGCGACCGACGCAGCGTTTGCCGACATCACTACCGTCGGACTCACACAACGAATTTGTAAATCAAAGTGAAAAGGTCACACATTGGTAATTACCGGTCGGGAAACCTTAAACCTCTCTGCCAACTATTTAATTTCACCAACGAGTCGCCGCCGATGCCAAACACAGCCATTTATTACGATGTTGTGTGCGTTTGGCTGCGCTGTGTACTGGTAATGGATTCAATGCAGTCAAGGTTAGCAGTTAATTGTTAAAGGGATCTGTGAACAAGGCTTGAATAATAAGTGTGATGGAATTTTTCAGAGAAGTTATTTAGTTGGAATACGTGAAAGAATGATATTACCACTCTGCTGAATTTCAGTACACATCAACAAGTCTATCGGTTTTGCTCAGCCACCAAGCGAATAGGTCTCAAAAAACTAAAAATCGAAAGAGAATTGGATCTATGTAGTAATTACACCCTTTTATTTATGTAAATGTAGCAGCTAAATTTCAGCAAACATCAGCAAGACCTTTATCGTTCTTACACAGCCAGCAACACCATACAGACAATTTGACTATTGAATTGGTATATAGTTCTCTACAAAGCGAGAGCGAATAGGATCTCTGTACTTCTTTTAATTCCGTCTTAAACATTTTGTTTGGCTACATTTAGTGCTATTCTAAAAAAAAAACCCAAAGACAAACAATAATTGGAAACACCTAAAGGAAGATCGGCAAAATATGGAAAATGTTGCAATACTTTTGCTGATGATTAATATATTTTAATACAATGGGTAAACAGGGAAAACAAAAGAGTTGCCAACAAAAATAAATGCTTTGACTCGCTACATTGTAGCGCACCAAAGAGGTACAGATATGTCTTCATAAATTCAGAACTACCACTATATAATTTGCTGCTTTTGTAACGCACAAAAGACAACCACTATCGTTAGGATTGGCCAAATGCACCCAGCTATCCCATACTCCTTGATAACGCATCGGACTATGGATCATGAGATCCTCGGTTCACATATTAAATTTTGAAATTTTTTTTACTCGTATAATACCATTAGTGCTACAAGCCCCAAAAATTGTCCTAAAGAAACCCCTACCAAACCTACTCGAAATATTTTTTTTTATTAATTTATTTAAGGAGCTCTGTAACTTCTAGGTTATTAGGACCCCATTTTGGTACTTTACATATCATTATTTACATTGATTTATAAATATATACATTTACAATTGATTAAGTTATACAGTGTATATTTTGCGAAAGATTTTAAGCAAGAACACATTACAGTATTTGCATCTTCCGAAGTCATTTTGGTAGTAAAACAATCAGCTTGTAACATACCAATACCAATATGAAATCATTTCCTTCCTAACTTCCTCATTCTTGTGCCCTCCTCTTCTTTGTCTGCCTTCATCTTTGGCCGCCCAAGTCCCCCGGCTGCGTCGTTCACTTTACGAGCCGAGAAACGTGAAATAAACAGTGACAGAGCAGCCGCGCCAAGCGTAGGCCCAACTCGTAACAATCACATTAATTCTATGTTGTGTTTCTCTCTCGACTCGGCTGGCGTTAGCTTCAGCGGAGCTGTTTGTATAGCTAGGTAGGAACAGAGCTTGTACAGCACGGGAAATAATTAACAAGATACAGGGAGATTATATCTGGTAATTAAAGTGTAGTTTACGCTTAATATGATAATCTAAGGGAGAAAAGATTTGTGACAAAAATAAACGTACAACTATCTTTTTCAACCATATCCTGATCATGGTTATCATGGTACAGGGCAGACTTGAATCTTCCTAGCTCTATTGTATTTCTTCGAGGGATGGGCGGGAGATTTAAAGGCGAGTGTCTGCAGGGTGCAATGTATTGGGTGCTCTGAGTACATTTGCTCGAAACGTGAATGTATCTAGAGATGCTCGATTTAGTATAGTATATACTAGCGTGTTGTGAATGTTGGGTGTGGATGAAGAAGCATGAACAACGTATAACTGCTGTGGAAATGAGATATTTGAGAGGAGAATGATCGTGTCCATAATACATTGGTGTGTGGTGAGTGTGATTTTGAGAAGTTGCCAAGAAAGGGGGAGTGAGTCAGTTGAGGTGGTTTGGACATCTTTAGATTGGTGAAACTAATATATGCAGTTGAGATTACTGGTGAACGATTGTATGGGCGTCCAAGGAATAAGTGGTTGGGTATGATTGATGGTTTGTTGCGTGAACGAATGATTCCGAGTGTGAAGAATAGACGAGCATGTATGTAAGTGGACGAGGCGAAAATGATGTGTCAAGATAGAAATGATTGGAGGATATTGATTATTGGTTGACTGTGTTTTTGGGTACATGCTACCCCTCTGAGTGAGATATAGTGTGACGTTATGTATGTATGTATTTTATTATTTACTATTTTTCTATAAAGAAATCTCAGCTTGTTTTTTTTATTAAAAAGATTTGAATGCTCTAAGTCAAAATTATTGGAGAGTGATCGAATGGGAGATTGTACTTCCACCATCGAAATAAAAGTAAAATAAATATATCATCACGCCTATTACCCATTATGGGTATGGCACTCTGCTTAGGCAGATCTGGGTAAGTGATATATTTTTGCGCATGAAATGCGGTTACCATCCGTCAAGTCATTGCCCCCAAAGTACTTACTGGAGGGGAATCATCGAAAGATTTCAATCAAAAATCCTTCGTAAGATTATCACTGCTTTATGGTTTGTCCTCAACTGGATTATTCTACAAGACCACTAAATACATTCAGTTAAAGAAGAAATCCCCACACTTCAAAGACTGTAGTGTCACAATATTAACTAGCCATGAAATTCGTGTAGTGTAATTAAACGTTTAAAACGTCATAATCCTCTAAATTTACCGAAACGATTTCAATAGTTATTAAAATACTGCCAATGGGCATTTACTTTCCCATATCATCTAATCTTGTATCATTAAAATTTGCTGAATATCTTTGCACTATTGTAAATATGAATGGGATCACAAACCAAACTATTTTTCTAACCTTATCCTGGTCACTTCCAACGGCTGATTTTAAAAACCCAGTGAACAATCTTCCTAGAACCACGGTAGATTTACGAGCAGGGCATTACGGGACACTATGCACGTTGTCAGGTTGAGTGAACATACGGACAAACGGAGTCAGAGACGTGATGCAGATGCACTGAACGAATGCGCTCACTGTTAACCAGAGCGCGAATCCAAGACAAATGTACAATGTGCATTACGTTTCTACAAGTAGAATATGTACTATAGGCAACTCGGGAGTGGATGGAAAATTCGATTGCGTGTGTTTTACGCGAAAATATTAATGAGGTATTGGATGGAATTAACTTAAGATTGTTTTGTAGTATATTTTCTAATAATAGATGAATGGTTAAGTATTCTTGAAGAGTTGGTAGGTCATCAATCAATCAATTGTTTAACTGCTTGTCAGGTCTAAGATATAATACATATTGTATTTATTACATTACATGTATATTTAATATTGTAAATGTCATTTAGCTAAACCGTTTAACTGTTTATGTAATATATCTTGAATAATACCTTGTTTCTCTTTCCAATCCTCGAACTTTCAACTTTGAGTGCTTCGCGTTTATTAACTTTAATGTATTTTTAAAGTAAATATAGATTGAAATCAAACGTAAAATTCTTAGGCTAACAATAACCTAAACAAATAAATCTAACCCCTTAGCCCTGAAGCAATAAAGAAATTATCTAAATACGTATTTCGATAACTAAGTTATCATCAGCAGTAGAACAAAAGGGATAAAATCAAGAATATTCAACTTGTTTTTACCTCCCGGAATCATGCTAAAATTCGGTAGTGAGTTTTCAGTGCAGGTTTAAGGGTCCTAGAATACGACTTGATAAGTGTTCTTGATAGTGGTGGTACGTGTTCCTGCATTGTTAGATAAGAAATCTATGTCGGGAGGTATTGTGGTGCCCACAATAGTTTATTCAAGTTGGATTCAATCTTGACCAATACAAGTTGGGTAATCTTGATTTTATTCCTTTTGCTTCTACTGATGATGATAACTTAGTTATGATACAAACACTTCTTCGGTTGTTTAGTCAGAATTTTATCTTGTTATGTTGTAGAATATTTCATATTATTTCTTTGGTTTTAAGGAAGCTAAAACATATTTTTTTCATGTGATTATAATCACAAACACTTCATTCAGTAAGAAGTGTCAATGCTATCTACAAAATTATCACTTATTTGCTTTTTAAATACGATAAGAACATACTTATGACACTATTACAGTTTTTAATGCAAGCATTTATAACCAAATAGCCTAGTAGTGTTTTATCATTTGTAGCAATCTTCAAACTTAATAAATTCTAATGCAAATAGTTTTCCTTTACTTTCTTGTACTTAGTAAAATCTTTAAAAACTGGATTTTTTTTTATTACATTTCTATATAATTTATGCTCTAAGAAACTCGTACTGGCAAAGCGCATCGTCAAATCGCAAATATTTTTCGAGATACGATCATTTTTCATGTTTTTTGAAAAGCAATTTTGAAGGTCTGTAATTCAAAAACTATACAAGATATCGACAAATTCTCTTCAGTTTTGTGTTTCTAGTGCTTTATATAATAAATAAGTAAATTTTGAAAATTTCGAAAATTTTTGAATTTTTCTTCAAAATTTTGAATTGCGATATCTCAAAAAGTATAAAAGATACGGACTTGAAACATAAACCATTCGATTTAGCATATCGAATTACATAAATATTGTGAGTTTCATACAAATCGGTCCACGGGTTGAAAAGTTATAGCAAAACTTCTTAAAATGGCCTCATATCCGAAAAACGTCAATAGGTACCCCTTGAGGTTTGGCCCGAAAATGGCCGTTTTAAGACTTTTTGCTCTAACTTCTCAACCCGTTGTCCGATTTTAGTGAAATTTTGCATACTTATGTATTTCGACGAGCTGAATCCAACGGTTCACTCGAAAAGCCTGTATTGTTATTATTTTTCAAGATGCACCCCTTAGAAAATTTTCATAAAAATTACAAAATTTTCAAAATTACTTAATTAGTTCTAAAGGTCATCAAAAGTCCCAATCTGAAGTAGTTTTTCAATATCTTGTATAGTTTTTGGGGTTCTATGACTCAAAGTTTCACTTTGAAAAACATCGAAAATCGCCGTATCTCAACAAATATAAGAGATATGAACATGCGCTCTACTGCAATAAGTTTCTTGGGGTATATCTTACATAGAAACGCCATAAAAAAATATTGCAAATTTAAGTGGTATTTGATGAAATTTAACTACATATAAGAAACATCAAGTCAAGTGGATTTTTTTTAATAATTCACACACGATTTTCTTATATCTGGTTGTGTATTAATTTGAATTAATAACATTTTACGTTTTCAATTAAAATTACATGGCGTTCTGAAACAAATTATAAAATTGTAAACATGTCCTTGTACCATCTTTCACTTCATCCATATTCATAAATCTAACCACAGATATAAAATTACAAATAGTTATCTCGTCTTAAAACTATCAAATCAATCCATAAACATATTTATTCTTCCTATTATGCTGGTAAACATTATGAACAATAAATTAAATATTGCAAATCAAAGAGTAAACACAAACATAAATATTTGTACACGGCAAGCAGCATAAAGGAAAATGTATTATATTATTGCAATATGAAGTTGTTAAAGTCACGAATACATTCGATACATTAAATTAATGTATGTGTTTCACTATTTGTGACATTTACAGTCAAGATATCAAACCTAGCTGTGGGTGCCAGTGTTTCTTGACATCTATAGGGTTAAATATAGTTCTGGTTGCTGTTTATTAAACAGTTTACTGCCATACTAAACAATTTATTGTTGTTTGTATTATGGATTTTAAAAACCTTTCGTGACGCTCGATTTATTAAGCTGTTATAAGTACTGTGGTATCGATAACTGCAACATAATTGTGACATTTATCAGACCGCAAGGAAAATCATGAGCGTTCAATAAGGAAAATCACAGTTATAACTTCAATGAACAATACATAGGCCCACGACTTCGGATACCTTGCTTCTGAGACTTGATGCACACTTCACTGGTAGTACTAGTCATTGTACGTATATTCATATATTAAATCGCGCAGTAGGGTAGCATGAACCCTGAAACACAATCAACCAATAATCATTCTCCTCTAAACATTCTCACTTTCGTCTCGTCCTTATTCATACATTCACGTCTTGGAATCATTCTTTCACGCAACAAACCATCAATCATTCTTAACCTCTTATTCATCTGAAGCCCACGCAATCGTTCACTCTCAATCTCATCTGCATATATTAGTTTCACCAACCTTTCATTCGACATTCGCTCGAAATAGCCTAACCACCTCAACTGACTCACTCCCATTTTTTTAAAACTTCGTTTATATTTCTAAAATCTGTAACAAGGCGAACAATCAGATTTCGATTTATTGTTTTACTATCAAAACGATTTAAAAATATCAAGTTTCAAACTGCGTTTATACTTGAATGCATCGAAAATCGAGACTTTGTTAGATTTTTAGTATTCTGAAATATCGGCTTGAGATGCTATCTAGGGTTGACAGATTTACAGATAGGCCTGGTCGAACTCTATAATAGGTTTTTAGTTTTTATGTAATTTGTGTTGGCCCTGCGCGAGGTTCCCTGTCCCGCACCTACCCGATTATGGGGTAAATGGGTGTATTTGGCCAATACGAAGCAAGGCAGTTGGTTTCTCATATTTTGAAACGAGCAGACTTCTTACGTCTGCAGTACTCTACAAGAGACAGAATTTAAGTAAGTAACTTTAGGTCGGGGTATGACATACCCCACAATACTAACCGCTTGACTTTTTGATCACACTAACGAAGGGTTAACAATATTCTCAATATTACACTTACCGTACACCAAAGTATTCCGGACACTAACCTACTCCTCTCAAATACCTTATTACCACAGCAGTTATGCGTCGTTCATGCTTCTTCATCCACACCCAACATCAATACACTACTATTCAATCCAGCATCTCTAGATACATTCGAGTTTCGATCAAATGTACCAAAGCACCCAATGCCTTGCACCCTACAGACACCCTCCTTTCAATCTCCCGGTCAAGTATATAAATTTCATTGATTGACAGTTGTGTGGCAAAAGCTAATTTCATAATTGTTAGCAAAAGTCCAATCATTTAGCACCACACAAATAAACAGTGCAATAAAATGCGACCATGAGTGAGCGGCGATAATTCACCTGCATCTGTCACATGCTAACATACACTCTGTAACCGAGTATGCGGACGTAAACACGGATTAACACGGTTTTTATGTAGGGCTCCGGGAATCGACCATGAGACACGGTGCCTTTCATCGGCAACAACTAAAAACTCTTACGATTTTGAAGTATTCTTCGATTGTGTATAAAACGCCATGTCCTTGGTGATATTCTAATAAAATGCTTCCAAGAATCAGAAATCACTATTTGCTTACTGTCCGCGACTGGACGACTCTACGACGTTGCATAATTTTATTATCACGGCTAACAGGTTCTTCGTTCCATCAGCTTATGTCTTTGCGACTTATTTAGATATCATAACGAATCGTTCGATCCGTACCACGATGCTTAGAGCACACGCTCAAGTAGTTGAATGCAAAATGATTTCGATCACCTTAATATTGATGATGTATTAAGTACATACGTAGTTGATAGCATAGCTGACCCGGTCCTTTTGAATTGGTTCCCCAAAATGACCCGTTCATCAGGACCCATTTAAAATAAACACTGAACAGTATTTTGTTGACGATGTAACTGGACTAGTTGAAATAATTTAGAATTTCTCTGCGGTAAGGGCAACTTGTAAAAACTGTAGTCTTGCCTGAAAATATTCAGTTTGAATGTACAAACGATACAGAAAAGAAAAAATTATTTGTTGTGGGCAACACAACCATAGATTTCTTATCAAACAATGCAGGAACACGGACCACCACTTTAAAAAAGCACAGGTTAGCAGATTTGAACGAAAATGTCAATGTTGTAATTCGTAAATGGTGACAGTAAGAGAAAAATGTTTCAAACAACAACTGTAGATAATAATATTTTAAACGTTATTATAATAACAAAAATTGTCACAAGAGATTGTAGACAGTCAATGAGGAGAAAGCGGCAATATTTGGACAGGATGTGGGATATAGCGCCGTTCTTTCTTGATGGTCTTAGCTGCTTTAAAAGATTAAATATCGTCTCCTGTTCAGATGAAATGGAACAATTACGATTCGCTGTCATCAAATCGATATCAGCGCTTGGGGATTTATTGAATATAAAGCCATGCCTGTGAATAAGAAATGACTTAGTTACGGCACGGGGGCAAACAAACAAAAACTTCGTCACGTTGTTGACACGCAATTCATTCGTCGTTCGACGCTTCAACTTCCGTTTCGCTTCTCGGAAACGTTTTGCGCGCTATACGGAAAAGCAATAAAATCTAGTTCATCATTGAATTTCGTAAAGACACTTTTTAAAAAACAAAACCTTTCATCTTCGTTAAGTCGTATATTGAATAAAACTTTCCCGCAATTCCTTAAATTGTTTGTTATTTCATTATTTAAATCCTTTCAACAAATGTAAATCGCCTTAGCATATTTATATTCTTAATTGTTTGTACGAAAACAAAGAGACAAACGAGCACAGTGACTCGCTCCTCCAAAACAAAAGCCTGGAACAAAAGCAGAACAAGTAAAACAGTGTCATTTCTCCCTCCATTTATTCTTTAAATTCACTGCCATCAATTCGACGCGACTTGCAGAGCTCGGGTATGAATTTCAACACATCATCTGTTTCAAACTTCCGTGGAAATGTTCCAGTCGAGCGGGTGTTCCTTAACATGTTGTAAAAGCACACTGAATAAATCATATTGAATTTCGGAATTTCCTTCGGCAAGCAACGAATGCTCCCGAACATGAAGCATTGAGCTTTCAACGTCGTAATACACTGGGAGCTTTGTACAGCGACTAGCGATCAGAAAAGCTATCTAATTCAGGTAATAGGTGATACATTTTCGAATCTTTTTGGCAATCGTTTAAATTCTTTGAATGATCCTTGAGTAACTAAAAGAGGGGTACAGCATAATAAAATTACAATACCAAATAGAATTACACAATTCCGGCAGTTCAGAAAACAACCGAACATTTTTAATTACGCACCAACGCAGATATTTAATGATAACCTCCTCTGTAACCACATGTTATTTGATTGTTGATATCTTGTTTAGTGGTATTGTTATTTGAGTGCAACGTGTTTAAGTGTAATTAGTGATTTTTTAAATGTGCGATTTTCTGGAGCATCTGTGGATCTGGGAAATTTTTTTTCCAAAGACACAAAAAAGACCAGAATTGTAGCGATATAACTCATGGTTCTTGTACCACGACAATCCGCCCGTACACTCAGCTTTGTCAATTCGTCAAGTTTTGAGCCAAAAATCAGATAGCTGTCGTCATTACGATCCTTCCATTCATGTCACTACATTGGCGAAGAAGATCTTTTATTGCCAATGTAACTTCGTTCCTCTCTGTTCTGGTATAGCGAAGAGAACTCGTCACTTAGTTCCTTCCATTCATGTCACTACATTGGCGAAGAAGATCTTTTATTGCCAATGTAGTAACTTCGTTCCTCTCTTTTCTAGTATAGCGAAGAAAACTCGTCACTTAGTTCCTTCCATTCATGTTACTACATTAGCTTTGTCAATTCGTCAGTTTTGTGCCAAAAATCAGATGACTGTCGTTACTACGATCCTCCCATTAATGTTATTTATATTGACGAAGAAGATCTTTCTTCGCCAATGTAGTAACTTTCCTGTTATAACGAAGAAAGCTCGTCACTTCGTTCCTCCCATTCTTGTCACTACATTAGATATATAAATTCGCAAATTTTTTGGCAAAAACAAATGACTATCCCCCTCATCATTATTTGCCAGACCTAACTCTTGTGATTTTTTTCGTATTTCCGAAATTGACATCTGTACTGAAAGGACGCCGTTTCCAGACTATTCATGACATAACGTAAATGCATCACATACCTTTTAAAGGCCATTTCAAATGAAACTATTCAGGACTGTAAAATTAACAAGGTTAAAAAATAAATTTAGCATGAAACTACTATCCATGACGGTGCCTTATTTTATGTATTACAAAACTTCATGTATTTAACATATGATAATTCCATACATTTGAATACACGCAAATTAAATTTTTTTAGTTATTAACTTTAATGAATATTTTCTTATTAAGGGTTGTTTCATATGTTAAACTAAGTTAAAACAAAAAACGCGACTCTTAAACTTGTATTACAAAATTTCATGTATTTATATATAATAATTCCATACATTCAAATACACCCAAATTAATTTTTTTTTAATTATTAACTTTAATGAATATTTTCTTATTAAGAGTTGTTTCTTATGCCAAACTAACTATGTTAAAACATAAAACGCGACTTTTAAACTTGTATTACAAAACTTCATGTATTTACATAATGATAATTCCATACATTCAAATACACGCAAATAAAATTTGTTTCGTTCAATATTTTCTGAGTTATTTATATTTTTAAATCTTTGACTACTCACCTTCTGAGGATGACTCCGATGGGGCTCGAAACTGGTCGAGGATGAGTAAAATAAATATTTTTTACTGAACTCAAGCAGTTTTCTTCTTTTATCTAAAAAAAATAAAGTTCGGTAATTTTCTAAACAGACCTTCTTTGTGGGTGTATCATAACATCTTCAGGAATCATTCATTGCGGTTGAATTCTTCGGGACCAACTACACGAGGATCTCACTTGAAGAGGTATTTCCAGACCTACAGTATAAGACAATAATTTAATTTATGATTTTCTGATTTAGTGTGTTCCCACATTGTACATGTTATTAACAAGTAAAACATCTCCGTGAAGAACTGTCGAATGTTGTGTGCATAAATATATAAACACCGTTACAATTGACGCGTGTGACAGTTCCTTTCGAATTACCTGCAAGCATCTGAGCTGCATAAAGAAACGTGATTTATCGTAGAATGCATTCACGTGTTCCTGTGCTGTATTGATTTATGATCCGCAGATTCCACGTGACGTGTAATTATTATTTTGTTGGAAAGCAATAACACTTTCTTTAAGTTAACTTTGAAATGTATACGCAAAGTTTTAACAAAGACGATTACTTAGTTAAGAGTAAAATTAAACGTGTAGTCGCTTCTAATATTGTAAATTCATTTCAGACCTTTCTCTTTATGATTAGAAAGTTTAACTTATTAATTTATGCGATTTTTCTCTTGTTACGCCACTGCAGGAGCGCCGCAATTTTTTTCATTCTTTAGCTAATTTATTGCAATGCCTAATATGTACAAGAATTCCAGTTAATTAAGTAAATACTTTATTAGATTTAATTAACCTTAAACGAATTTCTGTTGCTACCCTCATTCATTTTAAATATTTATTATATAACTAGCAGACCCGGTAGGCAGATGTTATCCTCGCTAGCAAAATTTATTTCTTTATATATAAAGTTTCGGTGTTCGTAATTCTTCTCCTCCTAAACGACTTGACCGATTTTTTCTGTACTTATGTAAAAGAAATTCTGGATAACGACAACGGCGCCATCTACCGAATCCAACTATAGTTAAGAACCATCCAGATGACCCCTTAAGTACAAAAATAAAACTTCATCAAAATCGGTTAAGGCGTTCAGGAGGAGAAGAATGAAAAACACACGCACACCGGAATTTTATTTATAAAGATAAAGACTAATTATAATTCCTCAATGTCGATTATCTACAAATAAACTTGTGTGCGTTACTGGGTAATTTATTTGTATGCGTATACAGTAGCACGGTAGATTTGTCATAAATTACGCTTAACTTAGACAGAAGCAATTTGCCTCGTGGCACTGAACTCATATGAGATTTATGTTGATATTTGTATGAACTATACACCAGCGCTGGACACAATAGTTATTATTTCTTATTCAAACGCTGTTCTCAGTTCTAGAAATAAACTTGGAAACAACGAGAGTGCTACAAAATGCAAATAAACATTCCAAAAATCATTGTTATGCTAATATTTATTTCCTTGTTTGGGGTTTTGTAAAACCTTTACTTTAATCTACTGTAACATAAAATCTACGAGCCCAACCTCTAATGTATTCGTATCTCCAGATAAATGTGCCATAATGAAATATAATTAATTATTTTCTCACTGGTATTGTCGCTATATTCGTCTAAATCTAAATTATTAAATAAGTTATTGTTAGGGTAAACTGTATCTAAATAAATTATTTATTAAGTTTCTCATTGTAACATAACAATATTTTATGCGCTATTCAGAAATAATTAACCTGCGTCAATTAAACAAATACATTCGTATTTAAAATCTAATCACCAAACAATTGCATATTGTTTGTATTTATAAAGATTACACATTCAATATTATAAATAATATTAATATCGTTGAAATTGCATATTGTGTATATAATAAGAAAAAGGAGTCTGGGAAGTTTACTTTTTTTTCGATCCGTTTATATTCAATAATTAATTATATTATATTTCATTTATAAACGACAACCAACAAGACATAAAAATATTGCGTTGTTTTGATAAAAAATATCTGAGAATAGCGTATCCATGGTTTGTTTATTTATTTTCACAAGCGACAAATTTATTTGAAAAGCTAAATCGTACGGAAATACTTTGCCAGTGTCAGGAATAGTATATTGTACAAGGAGCATGGAATGGTACTCGTTTCCTACATCGTCTCATGCAGCAAATGCGAGTAAGAAATGGACACTCCATGCAAGTTGTGCACTATACTTTTTCTACGACCACGATATTATTTCCTAATTATTTTAATTTTAATAATAAATTTATCCCGCTTTCACCATTTCAATAATTGGCAATTCTAAATAAGTATCCTAGCAATGGCACCTGTACTGAAATGAACTGTACTGTATTGAAATACTCACAAAACAAATTCATTTCGCACGATGCTTGCAATCTACCTCATATCGCTAGCAACAACAAACATACAATGAGCAGATTTCTAAGTGGTCGTAGAAAAAAGACATTCCCGTACTGTTATATATCGTAATCTAGCAACGACCTAAAAAAACCGGGTTATGAACTTTGCGGTTCGAAAACACACCGGAAAGGAGTGTTTTCGTTCGATCGAAAAAAAAAAAAATTCCTATGGTCCGTAGATGAGCGTTAGGTGCAGATTATTAAAAAGTATTGTGTTTCTATTGAGACTGTAAATCTTATAAATATATTTTTAAGAATTGTCATTTATCTAAGAATAGCAAGTTTTTCAGATGGTATGAATTTCTTAAGTTCTTTTGATACTACCCGTAAATTACGCCTTAAATATATATTGATATAAAATAAAGATGTTGAAGAGTATTGGAAGTGTGTATCAAAGTAGATCACCTTCCGCGAAGTGCGATAATAAATCATTGATTTGAAAAATTCAATTAATCGTGTCGGGTGTTCATTCCCATCCTTGTTTCTTTGCGCACCTTTCTCCACGCTTATCAAACCATTTAGTCTTGCATTCAGTGTTTTAAATGTCGAATGTGAAACCGAGATATCGGTCAGAGATAGTTGCTCGCACCTCGCAATACCATGATCACCGACGCAGACTCACACTGGCCCAAACGGACTTCAAACAAACCCAGAATGAACGCGAGGTATTGGAACAAGGGATGAGTTTGTATTAGGCATTTTCGCTGCCCCACTTACTTGGAATTTCCATGTTGCAGTGCATCAACAGTTCGTTCTATCGATCAACACATTTGCTGTGATCTTGATAAAAGTTTTCTTTTCAGTTTTAGTTTGCTGTTTTCTATCTATTACGCGCCTGTAAATGGCTCCCGGCTATTCCCCTCCCCCACAGAATAGCAGTTCATGGGTAACACCTGACAGTCGCGGATCAGACAAAAAACCAATCGTAAACAGCACAGCTTGAACTGTGCGTTTACTTTCCAACTTTGAAACTTCGCTTGGCAGCTATGAACGAATGTTCTCTAACACGCTATAGGTATCGGCGAGATTGCCAGATGTAATCAGAAATGGGAGAAAAGTCCCACGCCTCACATACTAATACGGTTCAATTTTTTAAGCGAAAATTGTAATAAAGATTCCCAGAAATTCTACGACCTGAAGATGACTTTTCCTCATTTTATAAATATATAAAAATAAGAACAAGTTTATTATAACGTTCCTCCTGTTCTAGTTTTTCTTTTAGCGAAGAAAGGTCGTCATTACAAATTTCTCTTTCCAGTCACTGCTTTGGCGAAGAAAGGTCGTCTCTATGATCATCCTTTTCATTCACCACATTGTTAAAGAAAGATCGTACATTCGTCCCTTTCCTGTCACTTCTATATTGAAGAAAGCCCCTCATTATTTTATTCCTTTCCTGTTACTGCATTGGAGAAGAATGTTTGCCACTATAATCCTTCATTTTATATTACCACACTGCCAAAAAGAGATCATACTTCGTTCCTCCTTTTCCTGTTACTTCTATAGTGAAGAAAGGTTGTCACTACGTCTTTTCTTTTCCTGTTAATGCATTGATGAAGAAAGTCTCCACTGATATCCCTCCTTTCATGTTTTATTGGCGAAAAAAGATCGTAACTTCGTTCCTCCTTTTCCTACTGCAGTAGAGCGTCAATAATCTGGATTAATTGGGACCGGACTCCATCCAAAATTTTGACGTGTGCGGATTTTCGGAATGAACCAATAAAATACTTTTTGGGTGTCTTCAACGCAAAATATTAGCTGCAATCGGTCATAAATCACTGTAATGTTTAGAAAAAAGGGGCGGGAAAATGAAACTTTTCATTTTTAATAAATTTTTACATATTTTCTTTAAAGAAAAAATACGGTATTGTACAGTAAGTCTAAGCTAAATATAAAAAATCGAATCGTCACTTCGTTCCTCCTTTTCCTGTCACTGCACTGGCGAAGAAAGACCGTCACTACCCTTTTCTGGAAATGTTTTGACAAAGAATTGTAACGATTTGTGATAAAGAAGCTTCATCAACTTTGCTCCTTAAGTCTAAAGAAAAACAATTGCCGTTCGTAATGATATATGATAAAGAAGTTCATCACTGAGTTCCTCTATTTTCTGCTCCTAAAATTTGATATTCTATTTCTAGAAAAACAATTGTTTCTCAATAGTACCTGCCAAGCCATTACAAATAGATCTGAATTTTCTAGATTAATTATATAATTCTTGTGATTCCAACTGAAATGAAAAAGCTAACAAAACTTCTTTTTGTTTCAGGTGAGTCTACTCTTCTTCCTCCAGTCCTTCTATTAGATAATTACAGCATTCCCTCAATAGGTAAGTTGTATTTCTGCTTTGGAATAGCAACATATTAGTTGGGAGTTTATTACGTACTTGCGTAAAATGTTAAATACTCCACACTTTCTACGACAGCGATCACAACTCACATATCCACAAAGCAATCAGGCCTTTCGAGTCTCGCGCAGATAACCAATTTAGCTCCAACATGGAACGTTTTATCTAAATAGACTTAATTAAAACTCCCACCATTGCCAATCCTACAGTTTGGTGTTGTTCGGAAATCACAACCAACTGCTGCTGCGCCAAGAGCACAAAACAAGAACGTATCGATTAATATGAGCATGAACACATCGTTCCAACGCCACCTTTCTGCAACCTAAGCAACACTCATATGTTGTTAATGAACATTATTAGTTTCAAACATTCAACCTCAAAGCTAAACATAATTTAAACCGCGTTCAAAATTACTTGCATCTCCAGTCCCCGCCAGCCGCCTTGTTAATTAAATATTCTGTTTTGAATGTAAATTGCATTGCCGACTAGATTCGCAAACCATGCATATTAACTTCCTAGAACTGTGGTGAATCCGGGAAAGAATTTCTACAAAATATCATATGCGATTTCCCATAGTTTTGTAGCAAGAAAGAATACGATTTATTTACACTTTTTGCGATTCTGAAAAAAGGAAATAGTTATTTACATTACAAGCAAGGTAAAACAGTTTTTACTGCTAAATGGAGGAATAGATTGGCAACGTACATTGTTTACCTTTTTTACTAACTTCTAAAATTTTTACAATGTTGCTATCGATTGTTAGTTTATATAGATTCATTTCAAAGGCAATAGAGGGCTTGGGAAAAAGGTGTTTACAAGTGAGTAACAAGTAAAATAAATAAACAACTAATCGCCATGGATACATTAAATTTAGTGATCGGAAAGCACTTTCCAATACCTTATAGATAGTTTTACGAACTATCTTGGTAAAGAAGGAATTTCCGGTTTAAAACGCGATCAGAAACAGCTCATTTTCTGGGTGATTGCGAAAAAATATAACTTAATGTTCTGTTTACCCTAGAAACCAGTAAGAACCTAAAAACAATATACCCCCTTGGAAACAGGCATGGTATATTGATATAAAAAGAACAATCGTGCAAAAAAAATCATTTCTTTTGTTGATAACTGTGACTTAGTTTAGGCATATTCATACGTAGTTGCCATTTGAAAATATTTGTTCTCCCAGTTGTACCCATTGTATTATATTATTATGTATCACCCTTTAAGTTTGTTCCATACTTTGCCAATTTCCCTTCAGGTTCATAATCTCATATTAGGTCTTGTCTTTTGAATGTCCTTTTTTTATAAGTGCAGCAAGCATCCTCGTGTTAAATTTTATATAAAGCATCATCAATAAATTTGTTCCTTGTAATCTAGAGCTTTCAGTTATATAATACCCTCCCAAATATGACATACGATCATAATATGATGTAGAAACGCACCGAAGTGTCGTGATGAAGCCTTGATTAGTGTGCGTGTGTGTTTGTGTGTAAATGAGTGATGTATACGTGTTAACTAGTCATTTTCAAAGTGACTGCGCAACAACTATGTGGCTGTTAACGCTGTTCACGTGAGCAAGAAGCTGTTTATCCAGATTATTTGATACGTTCGTGTTGTTGAAATGTGTTCTAGGGAAGTGATAGCAGCAATTGGTTTTCAGTGAGAGCAGTAGATTTTGCTGGTTATTCCTAACAGAGCATTTGTGGCATGAATACCTTCAGTTTAACTAATAGGGTAGGGATGGTAATAATTGCTGAAAATGAGTAGCATTAGAATGCGTTATTATTAAGTGGAAAAACTTTCAGAACTCATAATAATATAGAAATAATAAGACTTTTGGATATAATTCTGTAGATATAATTTATACGTTTCGAATTATTAAACATAATTCTTCGTTACGAAATAAAAGAATTACATAAACAAATAAATACGAGAGAAGTTCAAATTTGATCCGGAATTTTATTCTCAGAACAAAACGAATGGCCCTAGCGGCTATTCTTTCTTAACATTCTTGCAATGGGGTATCTAGAAGGCGTGCATAATGTCATCCTCACTTCAATTGTTTTCATTTAGTAATTGTCAAAACGACAGAACAGGCAGTTCATGTTTTCGTAGCGCAACACATAATAATAAGATTTATTGTGAATGAGGGCGCCAAACCATGTGATATTTTGTAAAGACTTTAAGCACAGTATGGGAAATCCACCTTATCAAAAACCCAAATGTTTGAATGATGTAAGAAGTTTTCGGATGTCTCGCGTACCTCAAATTTTCAATCGTTCTGCGGGTCCCCTTAAACTTCTTTTTAATTAGGTGAATTCCCATACAGTGCTTGAATTATTTGCAAAATATCATTTGTTTTGGCACCCTCATTTACAAGAAATCTATTATGAGTTGATCAACGGAAACTTGAACTGTTTACTCTGTCATTTTGACAATTACTAAATTATAAAAATTGAAGTTACGATGACATTATGCACGCTTTCTAGATACCCCATTGCAAGAATTTTAAGAAAGAATTGCCGATAGAGCCATTCGTTTGGTTCTCAGAATAAAATTCTGGACATATTTGAACCCCTCTCTTATAAACAGTAACTAGGTAAACATCAAATTATGATTTATAAAATAAAATTTTGATTCAATATATTCTTCTGCTTATATATATTCTGCCCTTATGAGTCTACCATTGGCACATTTCAATCTTGCTATAATCTTAGTTTCTTCAAAATTTATTTTGTGCAAAAATTCAATGGCATTACTAGCCACAGTAGATTTATCTGATTCATTAAGACGAATGACCCGTTTGTGTTCTGCAATCCAATATAACATTTTCCACATTCACAATTTTGTACATTCCAAAAGACTGAAGCGGGATAATATCCTTTGCACTCTTTAACATATGTTGTAGTTTGAGATGTGGAGTAAAGGATACATTTTCTTGATCATGTAAATGGTAGCCAATTACCTCAGCGGGGCTTCTTTTAAGTAGCATCATGCAAGGAGTACTTAACTTAACTTAACTGCATTAACTTTATGATTATATTAATTGATAAGGCTTTCAATTAACATTATAACTCCAGTTGAATTAAAAATATGGAACACTGTAAAATTCACCAAAGGAATATTAATAAAAAACGTTCTTACCTAATAGCCCAATGACCCAATATAATTATCAGAAGGATATAGCGATAAAGCAGAGTGAATTATTAATTACTCGAACTCATTAGCTGAGTAAGCATCTAGTGCAGTGCTGCAGCAACAGACAAATGAATGCCATCTATCTCTTATGCAGCTGTGCACATTTCCCACAGACGAGCATTCAATAATCCTTCCTCGACAGATTTAAATTTGAAACTATTTACATATTCCGATACTCATACAACACATTCGTTCGAAAAGACAGTATAAGATGCGTTCAAATCACACATTTGTCAAACCCCTGCTCCGTTGTGGAATTCCAAACATTCTGCTTCGGATCGTTTTGATTTGAATGTTGTATGCACGGAAATATGTTAGCTATTCGATTTTTCATACCTCGAATATTGAAGAGGATTCCACAAATTTTCTTATTTATATTTTGCTACATTCCTTGCACCTTCTTTAATATTTTACGGTTGATATCTTCCAGTATTCAAATCTTCTCAGCGCCTACAATCACAACCAGTGGCCATTCGGTCGACGCCGTGGAACAAATTACAAACGTGGTTGCGTACGCGTGAACCGACGAACTGCGGCAAAGTGCTAAATGTGCCATGTCGCTCTCTCACACTTTCAACTTGTGTTTGTTTTCAATAACGTGGCTAGCTGCTACCAAGCAAAATGCAACGTAGCATTCTACACTCTTGTCAGATTTTGTAACAAAGTAGGACTCTTGTTTTGCTCATTTTACTAACGGCGTGTATTCGTTGCATTAGCAATATCTTTATTAGGTTTTGAAGAAGCGGCGCAGTTTTTCACACAGAATATCTTCATTAGATTGGTTCTACGAAAACATCATAATAACATGAAGTATTACTAATAATGCGGAATAGACTTATGAAGTTCTAGGAACGGAGCTTTGTTGACATCAAAAACAACAACTTTTTAGCAAGCATTAAACATAAACTCTGACATAAACAATTCAGTTACTTGATGTTGAAATACTTGAAGTACGTAATACGTCTTCAATTCATGGAAACAATATAAATTAAGTTGTTTCTTCGTAAAATATATACGTCACTCTTAAGAGCAACTAGACACACAACACTATTAAGTATACCGTTTACATTTAGTATTAGCGTAAAGAAGTACATATTTAGTTTCGTACAGTAGCTGCCGACGAGAGGCATACAAATCTTCTGCATATTTTACCGCGTATTATGTTTGCGTTAGTGCTGTAAACTATATTACAAAATATTTAGCATGATACATTCATACATAACGGCACTCTATATCCCATTCAATGAGGTAGCACGAATCCAGAAACACAATCAATCAACAATCAATCTCCCATCCTGACACACCACTTTTGTCTCGGCCACGTGCACTTCATACATGCTCGTCTATTCTTCACACTCGGAATCATTCGTTTACGCAACAAACCATCAATCATACCCAGAAACTTATATTAGTTTCATCATCCTTTCATTCGACATTCGCTAAAGATGGCCAAACCACCTCAACTGACTCACTCCCACTTTCTTATCAACATTGTTCTCAATCTCACACTAACCATACACCAATGTATTCCGTACACTAAGCCACACACTCTCAAATACCTCATTTCCACAGCAGTTATACGTCGTTCATGCTTCTTCATCCACACCCAACATTCAGAACTATACATCAATGTAGGCATTAACACATTATAAATACTCAATCGAGCATCTCTAGTATATTTACGTTTTGAGCAAATGTACTCAAGGCACCCAATACCTTGCACCCTGCAGTCATCCGCCTTTCAATCTTCCGGTCAATACGTCCATCCCGCGAAAATATACTACCCAAATATACAAAGTTCACTTGTTCAAATCTCACACCATTCACTGAAATATTCAAATAATGACTACACCATTTCCGCCATATTGGAAATGAGTAAGAAATAAATATCTACTGTTACTCATTCTATATATGTCCAAAAATATCCTACTTAAGTCAGCATTGGCCTTTAAGAAGCAACTTGACAAGAAACAAGACTTCTTAACATCCACACGTGTTCAATTTGCATAATACGGCTATGTGCAAACAAACAGCACATAATTACAGACATCGGGCATATAAATGATTGTTATTATAGATCGGTTATTGAAAAACTCGATACATCGATATTCCGGTACTTGTTATATGCCCACGTATGCTAGATTCTCTTGACAGTGGCGGACTGTTGGACGTATAAGGAGGATTTAAAAAGGAATTTGATTAATGATTGCAGCTTACTCCAAATACAAAATTATTTCAAGATATATTTGCGAACTATGTAATTGCTAAATAATAGATTGAGATTTTAAATCTGATGTGTTCACCACATAAACTCCCGCCCAATACAATTATTTAAACGATACAAAATAATATTTGATGATACAGGAAAATTTCTTCTTATTTGTTTATTTTCTATTCATATTTGATAAACTTAATTTTCTTTTGTATGTTTAATAAATTTTTTGACATATATTTCACTAAAAAAACAGCTTCTCAATCACAATAACATGTGATGTCACATTTTGTTAAAAATTTAACGTTTTCAAGAGTTTCATGGTTTACATGGAATGCAATTTCTTTATATTTTATTATCTCTAAATCTAATGAAAATTAATGAATTTAGTGTATTCAAACAGATGTAAATTTAAATATTCTCCAAACATAAATTGTAGAAAAATGAAATTTAATCGTGTTTTTTCCTCAAGAAATAAAAACTAGCAATAGCTGATATTATAGAGGTCTCGTAAATTAGGTGCTCCATTTCGTATCCCTGCGAATATTCCTCGTGGCGCTAATGTTTTGACGCAGTCTGACATTCAGTGCGGAGTGAATGTTTTCACCATATTCATTCCGTTATATTCAACAACGCTAGACTTTATTTTGTTTTTGAAATGTGTCGGGAAAGTTATGATTAGTTTAATAATGTGTTCAGTTGAATATTGATTCCGACAGGTCTGTAATAATAATGTTATTTATTTCTAAGCAGTTTATTCTGAACTGGTTTAGTTACCTAGATTTATGTGAATTTTATAAAACTGGATTAAAAACAAATGATTCACTAGACACTAGACGATGTTTATTGATTTATAAGTGGTCGTATATTTCAAATGTTTGTTCTTCTATTGACGTCTATGATTTTTATTGTAGCGATATTGACTTATTTATAGTATTTATAGTCACATTATGGTTACAAACACAAAATTGTAAAACGTGTTAAAATTCCCTGCACACAATTATCGCCCATTGCCTGCAACATCCTAATGCGTGTTAAAATGGTCTTGTACCTAATTTTAAAACAATCACGAAGACATAAAAAGGAACACATTCTATTTGTTCTCATTTTCCCATTCACATATGTAAATGAAAATGCCGTGACCTTTCCTTTTGTTCTTGAGTCGTTGCGTCGTTGGTTCGGTGTAGCGATGTGAGGGAATGCGTGTACTTTTCCGTTTCCTGTACAGCCACTAACAAGAACGGCGTTATCGCTGCATAGAGTTATCACTTGCGAAAGGAAAGGGCGTCAAGCCATGCTTGAACCACAACAAAGACCCCGCACTACAGCTGATAAAGCTATTTTTATTCCAAATGCCACATAATGTGCATATTATTGTCACTAGTCACCACACATTGCACTATTAATAGGCCCTGCTTCCGGCAACGGGCTGCTTGAGAACTGCGGATCTATTTCGATTTGCACCTGAAATTTATGAAATATTACTTTGAACAATTATAAGGGTACTTATTTACCTTTACCAACTAATTCACGACTTTACAATAATGCAATTTGCTGATATTTGTATGAACAGTACGAAAGAGTATATTGATATTTACATAGGCTCTTCCATTGTACCTCTAAATGATTAAGAAGCTTCTAAAAAAAAATTATATCTGTTTATAAAGAATAGAACAAAGTGATTAGTCAAAATACAAGAAAAAAAGTTCCTTAGAATTCACCGAACTATTCGATAAGCTGAGGATAATGCATTTTCTAAAATTTTACCAATTGTTTAACAAATAATCATATTTAGTTTGCTAATTGTTATTAGTTCAGTAATTTCTACGGTTCTTTTTTTCCGTGTACGATGCAATTTTAAAATATATTACCGCTCAAACTATTGTTTGAAGTTAACTTGACAGGGGATAATTTCGCTAGATTTTTAATTGTCCCAGAAACGAAGTAGTTTGAGAATAACGTAGCAAATATTATTGAGAAATGTTTTAATATTTTTGCCAAGACCAAATAAATATAAGCTCTTTGTTTATTCCCTTTATTTTATTTAGTTTGAATCTTTGCTCTGCTACAAATATCTATAAATATGAATAATACTAATATTAGTGTGCAACCGTTTCACATAGAATGATTATTTTTCTTTACAATTGGTCAAATCTTTATATTTATTTTATATATTTATATTAATTTATTTCTTCACGTTTTGACAAATTATTTTTTCTTCAAACGTCATAAAAGTACGTTGTTATGTATTTGTATTCAACAAGCAGAAGTTCAATATTGTCGCCGCCGGCGTAAAAGTGTATCCTTGGCAACACATTTACGCCGGCGGCGGACAAAGTAAAATATTATGAAAAATAGTTGTTGTAATTTGTAATTCAATAATTTGACAGTTAAAAATGAAACAAATAAACAAAAATAACAAAACAGCATATTCTACGGCAACTTGAAATGCTAGATAAGACAGAATATTTTTTGAAGTTTTGAGCATTTTATAATATTTATAATTTTATTTTCTATGTTTGAAGAAAAAATAGCATGTGTTATTCGGAGTAAATGTGTCTTTGGGTGCTTCGCATGTAATTGTTCGACTCGCTTCGCTCGTCGTTCAAACTTACATGCTCAGCACACAAAGTATCACATTTACTCCTAATGACACAATATACTATTTTATTATTTTCATCTTTTTTCCTTAGCGATGGACGCCAACTTTACAATTTTATTTTATTTGAACTTGAGTCGGCGTCGTCAACAAATATTCTGAAATTTCTATAAAGGCTAGACTTTGCCGATCCCTTGTATAAGTTTAAGTGTTTTTGGCCATTTTTGAGTTGGCCTTTGAATAGATATCCCCCTTCCTATCCAAGTATGGGATAACTGGGTGCATTTGGTCAACCGAACCAAGACATGTTCTCAATTCTTCGGTATTCTTAACTTTTTTCTTTGTTGCTTACAAAATTGGTATAGTTATCTGTTTTTTAATTATTTTGTATTGCCTACCCTGTTATTGGGTATGACCTATTAGTCCTGTTACCTTATTAGGTAGTGTAAATATAAAATAAAAGAATAAGAATAAAGAAATATTATATACATCGTTTAGGAGTATCCACTTTAAGCAGGCAAATAATTCTTTCCTTCTTTTCTTCCACTCGACTACTGGAAATAATCGAAGAAAAGACGTCGAAACGAGCGAAACAATAACATAAAATATTAACCCCCCCATTTGCAAATCCACTACAATTCCAGAACAAATCGAACTCATGCAGCAATAATGTAAACTCTACAAATTTCTCGAAGACTCTCAGCATGTAACCCTCAGCCGTACCTGCCCACCTGGATGATGTATGGGTTCACTCGACTTTAATAGTTCAATTCAAATGATTTACGTGCGAAATAACGCTAACTTTAAACACAAGCTGTTAAATTATTTCGTGATTGGGTGTTTCCTGTTACATGTAATTATGTTGCGCTACATGATTGGTGGAATTTGATGCTGTACATTTGTCAAGGGTTAATAAGATTTCAGTTTTTATTGAAATTCATACCTATATGTTGGATAATTAATTTATGTAGTTATTCAAATGACTAATTGCCGGATAATGCATAGTTATGCCATGAATCATGTATCAAATATTTGAATATGATATATTAATGATTATTACATGCTAAATATTTGAAATCGGCCTAGTGGAAGGCTAATCCGAGTCTAATCGAATTATAAAGGTATAAATTAAATTATAATGTGTTGGAGTAAAAAATTATAGCGTATAAATATAATTTATAGCGACAGGTTCACGAACTTTATTACATACCTGCTGAGACTATTACAAATAGTTTTCTTTTTCAACTTCTGGATATGACAGTTAAAGCTTTTTCAACTGTATTTCAACCAATCTATAAATGCATTTACAGGATAAAATAATGGCTTCGTTTATATGTACGGCAAAAATTTACTTTGACTTGACTTTGAAAAGTAAAATTACTAGTACGTTTACTAATCCTTCGATTCGAAACTTTTCTAATGTTCATTTGTCAAATGTGCAACGATCTAAAATGGCTGAATTATTAGAGATTAAACAAAATAGGGTAAATAGCTCCGTGGTAACGCATCGGACTGTAGATCGTGAGATCCTCAGTTCGAATCCCACTACTGACAGTTGCCAATTTAAATTTACTCCGTTGACAACTTTGGGACTTGACGGCTGGTAACCGCATTTCATACGCAAAAATATATCACTTACCGAGGTCTGCGTAAGCAGAATGCCACACCCATAATGGGTAAAAGGCGTGATGATATATTTATTTATTTAAACAAATCTGTCAAAGTCACTTACATGAGTCAAGTCTGATTTATTTTATACTTGACTTTCGAAAGAAAAGTAGTTGGTCGATAATGTTTACACAGTGGCAAAAGTCGACTTTTCAAAATCAAAGTCAAAGTAAATTTTTGCCCTATGTGTAAATGTAGTAAATCATATCAAAACAGCAATAATATTGAATAATACTCAGCAAGAAATATATGCAGTTATTTTTATCGTTATTGCATCATTGTTATTGTTATGGAACTGCGCAGAAAATAATAGCTAGAATGTGCTAATTTACCTGGATTTTGATTCAGTCAGAATGGAACTGATTAGGGTCCAATTAAAATGTGGAAATGTCAACAACAGCATCAATCCGTACAAACTTCTCCGCTAACTAAATTAACTGCAAAACATCTAGTCTGGCTAATTGATCAATGAATGCTTTAGTAAACACTACAAACTGGAATCTCAATTTCTATAAATAATTTGTAATACTCCCATTTGTCCTGCTGCGTTTTACCTACAGAATCGATTTTAATTAGGGCAATTATTCTAACGATTCAACCAATCTGTTACGAATACAAATATTTAAAAGTATTGGAGCTTACTACTTAACAGAGATCTAAAGAATCTGACTCTTTAGAGAAGTATAAAATAATTACGCAGGAAATACGAAACTAGATATAGACGTAAATACCACAGGCATTCTGCCAAAATTGTAATTTAGTATTACAAAATTTGACGCGTGTTTGATGCAATGAATCATGGAAATCTTTCTCAACATAGCAACAAAAAATATTTTCTTTAAAATTATAAAAAACTTTTGGATTCTGTAAATATATTTTTCTACGATCACTTAGAAATCTGCTCATTGTATGTTTGTTGTTGCTAGGGATATGAGGTACATTGCAAGCATCCTGAGAAATTAATTTGTTTTGTGAGTATTTCAATACAGGTCATTTCATTGCAAGTACAGGTGCCATTGCTACGATACTTATTTAGAATTGTTAAATATTGGAATGGTGAAAGCAGGACAAATTTATTATTAAAATATAAATTAATTAGAAAATAATATCGTGGTCGTAGAAAAAGTATAGTGTACCACTTGCATGGAACGTCCATTTCATACTCGTATGATTTTCAGCATGAATCGAAGGAAATGAGTACCATTCCATGCTTGTTGTACAATATACTATTATTTAAACAAGTTTCAAAATTATTCAACAAGTGGTAGATAATATATTTTTCTGTAACTTCTTTTCGAAAAAACAAATCATTTTAGAACATTCTACAACGCTAAAATAGAGGTCTAAAACACTTTTCTATAACACCCAAAAAGAGAGCTTGTGGTACCAGCCAACTTTTAGTATTATTGAATATATTTCTTTATCAGGTAATAAATGAATAATGTAAACGTAAACACCTCTCAATAAATACTCTATAGCTATGGCGATTTTAAACAAGGAAAGTAACAGATTACCCACTCCCAGTAGTGGGTATAATTTTGAGATAAGTCACTAGTAAGTAATTTTCTATTTATAACAATAATAATAACACACAACATCTTGGTAACTACTTCAATTGGCATTTTAATTTAGAAAATATAAACCTTGTCACTTTCAAATAATATTTCTTTAATAAATTTTGCATTTATTAAGAGATGTTGGATAAAACATTATACTTTACACGTGGGCAAAGTGGAATTACCCACTTGTAAAGTAAATTACTATTATTCAACCTCTCCATTAGCCATTGTCGAAGAATAGTTAATGTACATTTATGGTTAAAAATGACGCTACTTCCTTCGATTTTAATAAAAAGACTGTCAACGTTTTTTAGGGATAATACCTCCACCAATAGATAGCAGATGTTCCTCCAACTGTTTCCTTGGTGTGTCGATGCCAGATAAGCAAATTATTCCTGGGTTAATTTGCTGTGTCTTAGTATCGTCTGTTTTTCCTCCGCCACTACAAATGAATGAACAGAGTGTTGTTATTTTTTACCTCCTTTGTCAGGTCTAGGTCAAGGCTGGAACCTACCTCAAGGTGTTTGGCAGCTGTCGGGACCAAAACTTGACAAAAAACGCCCGGCTTGAGGGTGCAGATGCGCGAGGATTATTATATAACAATTAAAATTTGAGGCATATCAGCTGGGCATGTCGAGAAGATCTCTACAATTTGAAAGAATTTTTGTGGTTAATGTGAAATGGGAGGAGCGCAGAAGTGTTGATGTGGTAGTTTTATGTCTTTCCAAGTGAAATCAAATGGTTTTAAGGTTTGGGTGTTGGTTTAACAGTTGCTAATGACTTATAAATATGTTTATAAAAGATGGTATTCCGACGAAATTTCTTTATAATGCCCCCCTAATTGAGTGCCGGTTTTTTCAGAACTCCGCAGTATTTTTAGCTAACATTCTTCCTAAAATAACTGTTGGGAGACCTAATCTTAATCGCAGCAACGTGTTAATGTAGATAAAGCGGTCCTTTACTATATTTTTTATAAAACTTTATCTAAATTGAAGACTATCTGCAGTTTTAGAAAGTCTTAATTGTAATTCATTAAGTAATGATTTTTTTTAATTGTGACGACAGTATTGACGTGCGTTGTGTAGGTATTGTAAATTATTGTAGTCACATAAATGTTTTATTTTATTATTTAGAAAATTATTTAAATTGAATTGAAATAAGTTTTCTTCGTGGTGAATAATTAAAATATACATGAATACCTTCTATTCCAGAAAGAAACATAAATAAACTGTAAGATTATTTTAGTCAAACTGATAAATTTTGCTAACCTACGTCATTTAACATGTTTTTAATTTCGTCGACATAACCACGTGTTTCCCTTATCGCGCGAATTTTCAAACAAGTGTGATGTGTGTTATTTGGTTACGAATTCAAAACAAAACAAAAATCTTCAAATTAGGTGCCGATCATTTGACCCCATTGATGACATATTTATTTGATATTTAACAAGAATCCTTCCATTTCAATCAAACCAGCACGGGAAACAATGGGTTTGCTTAGCGGCTGAAAGAAATTCCATGTTTTTTGCAATCAATTAACATCGACGCTGCTCAACGGAACATTTTCCGATTTTCCGGGTTCGCATGTTCCGGGTTCCGGGCGTGAAGCGGTCGTCGACCAGGCGCCATTTATCAAATGCTTTTCGCGAGTTTTTCACGATATTCACGTTTTCTTCGAGCGGAGAATGTACACGCTACAAGCTTGAGATCTCCAGCTATATTTATTCGATATTTTTGTTGAGGAAATGAAGTGTGCTCTTGGATATCGGAATTGGTGCCAAGTAGATGCACAGAGACTTTGTCACATAATCGTATTCATATAAAGTGGAAGGTTAATTCTGTACAAACTGAAATGTAGCTAGATAGAAATTTAATCTTGGACACGGAGTGAATCGCAAACAAACACGTGGTGTGATGGTGAACACAAACGACGTACGATGAACGAACGTACGAATGGCCGGAAGATTCAAGTTGTTCTGGGAATTCGCATGAGCGGTTGTTTTAACCGCTGATTAAGCAGTGACACGTGATACGAATGGCGTATCACTTTGTTTGTAATATACGCTTATCTGCTTAAACCTCACATTGGTATGGATCACTTCTTTAAACACTAAACCAGCTCCACTATTTGTATTGTATTGTCCACGATTAATAGAGATAGAGTTACCATACATCCACTTTTCACCGTTTTGGTAAAATTTGCACATGCTGTTATTTTTTATAAATTACGATATCTTACGAACAAAATGTGAGTGAACAAATTAATTATGCTTGTTAATAATTCGATTGCCCGGTGATTCAATATATCAAGCCCTTCTGTTGATCCCTTAAACGTAGAACAAACGACACGAAAGGAAATTAATTCCGTTCTAAAAATATGTATTAGAGATCTGGATCACGCTTCATGAAATTCAAATCAGTGAATGGAACGAACCGACGCAGAAGAGAAGCAAAGCAAGACAGATGTTCAGATGTTATGAAAATAACAAAAGAGCACAGCGCAAGGAGCACCGCAGGCAGATGTTTCTTAGGCCCACGGCACGCTTGATTTGATAGGAGATATGTGATACGGATGAATCATTACCAGGGGCTTAATTCGTGCCACGTGCTACTTGCAAATGAAACGAAATTTACTTTTTGTTTTATGATTATTACTGTTTGGGCAATGGTAATTTCACGCTGTAAAATTAAATTATTTTTACAATCTGTCCAGGAAGTTTAGAAATAAAAACGTGATCATTGAGTTTAACTTTTAATTTCTATCGGGAGAATTCGTGCGAACCCTCTTAGTGAAATTATATACTAATAAAGGTAAATTCAAATTAGTAGCAGAAACCAATAAGCAAATTAGACTTTCTCTACTTAGTCTAATAATAGAGCAAGACAGGAACTTCAGGACAATCAAATACGCAACAATTTTCTTTTTTAACCGCTGAAAAAAACATTTTATAACAGAAACTGTAATTATTAATCATTCAATACAGATTCACATACCGATAGAAAAATTTGAAACTCACGGAATATTCTCACTTAAAATTGTAATATTTTTTTATTACATTTCTTTATAATATAAGCGCTAAGAAACCCATTGTAGCAGAGCTCATCGTCAGATCTCAAATATTTTTCGAGATACGTCGATTTTTGGTATTTTTCGAAGTGCAACTTTGAGGGCCTGTAATTCAAAAACTACACGAGATATCTAAAAATTCTCTTCAGTTTAGCGTTTCTGGTGCCTTATATAACAAATTACCAAATTTTTAAAATTTTGAATTTTTTTTGTATTTTTGTTCAAAATTTCGATCGGCGATAACTCGACAAATATTAAAGATACAGATTTGCAGTGTTCACCAATCGATTCAGCTCGTCGAAATACATAAGTATGCAAAGTTTCATAAAAATCGCTTTACGGGATGGAAAGTTAGAGCAAAAAGCTTTAAAATGGCGTTTTTTGTCATGAAAGTCAAGGGGTACCCCTTGACGGTTGGGCTGAATTTGGCCATTTTTCGACTTTTTGCTCTAACATTTCAACCGGTTGTCCGAATTTTCTGTAATTTTCAGGGTTTATGTATTTCGTCGAGCTGAATCGATTGGTGAACACTGCAAGTCTGTATCTTTCATATTTGTCGAGATATCTCCAATCGAAATTTTGAATAAAAATTCAAAAAAAATTCAAAATTTTCAAAATTTACTAATTTATTATAAATGCCACAAAACTGGAGTTATTTTTCGATATCTTGTATAGTTTTCGAGTTACAGCCCCTCAAAGTTGCTCTTGGGAAAATAGAAAAAATCGTCATATCTCGAAAAATATTAGAGATATGACGATGCGCTCTGCTGCAATGGGTTTCCTGGCGCGAATATTATAAAGAAATGTAATAAAAAAATTTACAATTTTTAAGTCATATTTGGGGAAATTTCCGTATTTTGAAAAATATTACAAATCGCCATATTTCGATAAATATAAGACATATTACGATGCGTACTACAGCAATGAGTTTATTCATGTTTAAATTATACATAAGTAATAAATTTCAAGTTAAGTTTGGAGGAGTATTTAATTTATTTTCTAGATTTTTATAAAATAATATTAGAATATTGTACAGCGCTAAAACCGAGGCTAAAACATTTGTCTTAAAACACCCAAAAACATTGCTCGTGGAGTACCATCTTCAGTGGAAGCTTCACAACTGAACTCCACGTAATTTAGTCAAACAGTTTTTCTGTAATTATTTCAGAATCAACACACTTTTGCGTGTAAAGGGGTGATATGATCCTCATGTTTTGAAGACTGTTCGCTCACAAATTTCGTGTTGATCTGAACACCAGCGGTTGAGTGATTATGATGTAACCCGGCGTGGGTGATTTGGCTCGTGCGGAAACCGAGACCACCAGGCTCACCGCGCCACCGAAGCGAATTGATTGTTCAGTGGCGGAGCGACAGGGGCAGGGGAGCGTTAATGGGGCGTACGTGTCTCGGGCTCTTGGGACGAGTTGCCGCGTCAACCACGAACTGCTCCGGGAGCAGAAAGGTTTAAAGACCAACAGTCTCACAATACTCTATTTTAGTTCTTTCAATGGCTTCCACATTTTACCGGGCATACAACCGTCATCACGACCAGGTCCTAAACCTAACCGATCGGTAAGCAGGTGTGAGGACAGTGCCCGTTACCACCTTTCTACCACCGGGCCCGCGGTGGTGTTAGTGGCCCCATAAATAAAAACCAACACTGTAGTTGAGGCACGCGCCGGTTTGTTTGCCGCCTTCGCTGGCATTCCCCGTGAAGGAGAACAAAGAACCCGCAGTAGGTACCTCAGCACGCGACCTGACACCCTCTCACAAGAAGACCGTTAGCGCCGAGTGACCACTGTTTGTGATTACATTCATAATCGGTTCCTCTTGTACTTCAGTTGAGGTGTTCGTTTAGATGTTGCCAGTTTACCTGTCATCCTAGTTTTTAAGGCTTGCTCCACAGATCTTGCATCTGGTTAAGGATGGGATTATATAGAGATGAGCGTAGCGACTAACAGACAAACCTTCCGGTTCTTACGAGAGTTGTATTATCCTCACTGACATATCTTTCAGTTTCTTATGAAGAGTATTGGTATTATCCTAAGTAACAACGAACAGATTTCCCAATAACGAGGCAAGGATTGGTATCAAATAGAGTCATTCAAACAAATACAACGAAATTTTGGAGGGAGTTTATCCCCAAAGATCACAACTCTTGGAAATTTTCGATTGAGCATCCCTTTATCAAAAACACCAAGATTCGACGGTAATTCCATTACATCCAAATCCAAATTACGTCATTAATTGTATGTATATACCTAACTAATAAGCTGTCCATTGAAGTCAATAGATTATTGTCGAGACATAAAACAGTCTTTCCCTTAGAAACAGTCAGATCAAATATGTCGTCAAAATCCCCTATACATCATTTGGTTAGATCATATAATCGGCCTAGTTCTCTAAAGAAGTTTCTAATGGTAACAAAATAGCATCGAAACTTCATGATTAATGGAGAATATTTCTTTAGCTGTCAAAAAATGATTCATTTTTGTCACAATTAGCTAGTTGTTTTGGTAGCAACTTTTTAGAGAATAGACACGAACACCATTAAATATAACACCACTGATATTTTCCACAATTCTGTTCATGACACAAAGAAATGCATTACCTTTTATTACCTACGTATTCTTCTTACCCTAGAATTGGACTTATGACTGTTGGGTATTATATTTAAATAATAAAAACAATAATCAGATTGTCTCCTGTTATAAATTCCATCTTTCGGCTATTTGTGAAGACAGCAATACTAGGCTTTACTGGTACAGAAAAATCATCACCAATAAATAAGTCAATCTAGTGTAATATCCCGAACATTGTTCTAACGCTGAGGAACGAGAAGATTACATACATCATAGATTTTAAAGTTCCACTAGGTAGCAGGCTATGTCGATAAAATGAACAAATACTTGCCACTAGCAAATAAGATCCACAAGATGTGGAAGATGGATAGAGTTAAAAAAGGGCCAATAGTCTAGAGTTTCACCGGTTTCACAAACGTATAAAAAATAACATCATTAGAAGAGTCCTGGATGAGTCTTGAAATAAATGTACGCTTATTACCTGTACTGCAACTACAGAGAACGAGGAAAATTACCGGCAATCCTTTCAAATTCTGATGAGGGATGATATTATATTAACTGTAGACTTTTCCATGCAAACAAACAAACTGTTAGTAATTTCACCGTTCCGGCCCTGGTGGTAAATTAATCCACCATCATCAACCAGGCCCTGAAACACACACCAAAAACACCTGACGGTCGTCAGTCGTCACGGTGTTCGTGTGTGGCACGGACCACATCCACACATCCATTCTGTTGCGTGTCATGGCCTGACATGATGGGACGTGTTGTGTGTTTGCTAATGAGCCAGACTGGTGTTGGGTAGCCCTGGGTATTGGGTAGCCATGGGTATACACAGCAGTGGGCTGGTGTTCGGGTTATTGCTGTAAGATACGCGTGAAATTAACATTGATGTTTGTTAGTTATTAGCTGGGGAATGGCTTAATGAAATTATTATTGCTTAACACCTTTTTATGCTGTTTTAATAGTGCGCGCCTTCCTTCGCAGGCTCCTGCGACCCTAAGGCTGTTCGATAGTTTGTTTTGAATATTGATGTTGGAAAATATCAATAGTATCGATGTATCAGTATGTTGATGTATGTATAGCGAACGACGATGCTTATAATATGCAAGAATATATTGTCAAACAAATGGGTGACCAAAGAAAAAAGACATCAACATCAAGTCTCTTCAATTCAGATTTACATTTTCTTCTTCAGAATCATATAATTTGACCCAGTTAAAAGCATACAAAGGAAAATAGTTTAATTCACCATATTTATATTTCGAATTCCATCATTTTTACCTTTTTCCGCATGACACACGATGTAAGGGAGGTATTATGTTTATATTACGAATTGATTAGATTTTGGGACCATTTTATCATCAGTAAGTGGTAGCCTATCAAGGTTTTTGGGCATCTCTTAATAAATAAATGAGATAGAGTACAATTCACTAGAATCAAAGGGATGTACAATCTATAATTGAAAGATTTTCATATATTTTGTAGTCATCAATTTTAAAACAGTGTTCTTGGTACCAGCAATACCTTTGATACAAATGAAATATTTATGTTAGTGATGTATGTTATTTTGCTATTATATCAATTGTTATTTTTCCTTAAAATATTATTAAAAATTATAGAATTTAAGATACAAATAAATTGAGTACAGCTTGTTTATCTTTGTACGATTAGAACAATTTTTTTCCAGTTATTCTAAAAGTCTTAATTGGGCCAAGTGATATGATTCTAGGATCAAATTTTAATTTATATATTTTATAGATCTTATCAATCCTACTGCATACATTTAATTATTAACATTGATGCATTAATACATTGATACATCGATATATTAAAATATTGGCAAGCACATCGAAATATCGATACACATTGAAACATCGATACTTAGATACATTTGAAACATCCATACTTAGATATATTGAAACATCGGTACATAGATACATTGAAACATCGATACATAGATACATTGAAACATCGGAAACCTAGATATATTGAAACATTGATACCTAGATACATTGAAACATCGATACATAGTTTAGGAGCTTAGTTGTAAGACTAAGGTGTATATTATTTTTCGCTTTTCAGTTTCTTTTTCCGTGGTTGAATTTTTTGTTACAAAGTTTTTTCTGCTGAATATCGTAATTCGTCATATCGATGTAATATCGATACATGAAGTAAATTCACAGCCCTAGTTACGATGGTTTGTGGTTTGCGATCAAAATGTAATTCGCAATATAGTTGGCAGGCAATTGGTAAACCAATTAATACGTACAAAGGAAAATGTTTGCTACGTCTGAGGCTTATTAAATCAAAACCAGACCACAGTAAACAACAATTCATATTAGAAATTATTGATTTATTGTTATTACATCCGCATAGAATGTTAATGGTAATTATTGAGGTGTATGTAAGGTAATAAAATTCAATTTAGTCATGTACTGTTTCCTAGAACCATTTGCAAAACAAATGGTTAATTCAATGATGACGAAACTGGTATTAAATTTCTATTTCTGTTGTCCTGCATTGTTTTATTTAATTACTTAGACTAGTTTAATGAGAATAGTTAGATGACAAGTAATTCATTTCTGTTTGTAGATAATATTTATTGATTCATGTAGAACAATAGCAGGAATAGTACTAAACTATTCAGTCAAATTAATTGTTATCTATAATTGCATCAGATATTCCATACAATGGTTTTCGGTGGTTGATCAATTATAAAAATTAATAATTAATAGTTTGTCCTTTACTGAGTTTCACACAGAACGTTTTGCGTCGTAAAGACAGACGGGAAACATAAATTGAAATTAATTTGTTCAATTTAAAATTTAATTTCTTGTAAAATTATAACATTTCCAGGCGGTGTATTGAATGTAATTAGTTCATAACTGGCTGTAATACATTTAGCTACTGAATATTTACTGCTAATTATAAACAATTAACTTGAAAATAATTAACACTGATCCGTAGGCAGAATCAGGCGCAAAAATAACTTGATTTGTTGAATCATTGAATATAACTCTCAAGAAAGGTGATATGTATGCTTTTTTTTTCTTTAATCGATTGCACAGCAATGAGGCAAAAAATTACACGTGGTTCATAGTAAATAATGATGTGAATTTAATTGATATAATTAGATAAGATAAACCAAAGTAGTGCGACTAATTAAATGTCTAATTGACTACTAAGATTAAACGTGTCATTAATTTTTATCAGCATCTAATAAACAATTTTTATGATGTTTTTATTTTTTATTAAATATATTACTGTAAGTACCATCCAAATTCACAGGAGTTTTTGAATGTTCTACAAAAGTTTAATGCAATATTTACTAAATTGTACAATATTTTTTTTCTACGACCACTTAGAAATCTGCTCATTGTATGTTTGTTGTTGTTAGGGATATGAGGTACATTACAAGCATCGTGCGAAATGAATTTGTTTTGTGAGTATTTCAATACAGGTCAGTTTATTTCAGTAGAGATGCCATTGCTAGGATACTTATTTAGAATTGTCATATATTAGAAGAGTGAGGGCGGGACAGATTTATCATTAAAATATAAATTAGGAAATAATATAATGGTCGTAGAAAAATTATAGTGTACAACTCGCATGGAATGTCCATTTCATACTCGTATGATTTGCGGCATTCGCCTTCAGCTCATGCTACAAACTTTCATACTCTTAGGAAATGAGTACCATTTTATGCTTGTTGTAAAATATACTATTTACGTATATATAACATTAAATAGAACTTAAATAATATACCTACTGCACAGCTGGCAAACTTTTTTTGTTGTATAATGTAAGTTTGCTCTATCTAATATTTTCTGTTTTACTACTGTCAAGAGTAAGTCCATCTTTACTACTACTTAATATCCACAAGTATTTTATAGTCTTTTTTTTAAGAAAGAATTCCAAATTTCCTTCACCGTGTGTGCTATTCTTCGATTGTCCCTGCATGATGATTTCTTTTTTTTTTTTTAATTCTTTCTACATAGATCCGATTGAGGATAAATCAGGGCTGCTAGATCCAGCATACTGTTATAATATTATTATAATACAGCTTTAGAAAATATAAGACCTTTTCTCTCCGTCTTTTTATTTTTATTTAAACTTTTATAAAACAATAATCGAAAAATGTAATACGAGCTCGTATATTATACGAAAATAGTAAGTACAATAATACTGCCTTTGGTGATGATCGCAAACTCGAATCCGCGAGACAGCTAAAAGAATAATAAAGAAATAGTTGTCCATGTACGGTTTTCTAAATAGCAATTAACATAGAAATTATTGGCAACATAAATGCTCGGCGGAAACAAACTCATTAGATTTGTAAATTAATTTATTTGCATATTCATTATTGTTAAGTATTAAGAATGAATTTTTTGCTTCATTAATTCGTACATATTAGGAAATCATTAATAATTAAATCAAAACAATTAATATAAATTATTTGCGTTTATATTTCCTTGATAATTCTATTAGCCCCGAACAAAACAATTCAACTTGATTGTCACAAGAAGTACAATTACTCTAGATCTCTTACGAGGCTCCTTTCAAGCTATGACTAATTGAAATCACAACTGAAAAGACACATGGTAACAGACTGCCTGTCGCTCGTTCTTAAAATAAAACAACTGACTAACACTACACGGCAATTAACAAAAGCCGAGCGGTTCTCTGGCTCACCGCAGCACTCTAATCTGCTGAGAATGCCACCTTATTCTTCTGTCAATCAACGGTAGGAGAAAATGGGGTCCTTCGCTATTTCTTTATGAAACTTTATCTAAACTAGCTGCTGTTTTAAATAGTCTTAATTGTTATTCATTAAACCGCAATAATTTTTTTTTATTGCTGTGACATCTTGTTGGCGAGTGTTGTGAATCTCAAACAGTAGAGATTGTAAATAATTGTAGTCACATAAATGTTCTATTTTATTGGTTAGACAATTATTTAAATACTAAAATAACTTTTCGTGGTGCATTTAGGTATTCCAAGAAGAAACATAAACAAGATTATTATTTTGTCAAACCACTGATAAATTTTGCCAAGCTATGTCATTCAACATGTCTTTAATTTCGTGGTGCGCCCTTAACCAATTTGTTTCTTTATCGCGCGAATTATTAACAAGTGTGATTTGTGTTATTTGGTTATGATGTTGTATGCTCCTTCATTAGTTTAATCTTTTTTATGCTTTTTATGTACGCATATGCATACAGGCTCATTTTTATGATGTCTATTTATAAGTGTTCGTTTATATTTTAGTAATAGTCGAAATAGTTTTGTAAAGGCAGCTTTTCCTCATGATACTCTTTGAAACCCTTTTTAATCATGCTTTGATTCCTTTTTTCAATAAAGTTCTAACCTTCCCAATTGCCTAAATAACCTAAAAAGGTTTAGATTTTGGACAATCCTAGAAATAGTTCCACCCTCGAAGGCACTTTCACCCCTCCGCCATTGACAGATCCTTTGAGTAAACCATTTTAGGGTTGTAATCTATTTTTTATTTTTGGAGGTAGTTGTTCAAATCGCCACAGTGACGATTTATCTCTCTGAAACCGTTTAGAAAAACTTCTTTTTGTTTTAGTTCTTCGTGCTTCGTGTAGGTATAATTTACAAGTGCGTGTATAAATACCAGAACAGAAGTAATAAACTATGCAATAAACACACGACTTCACTGATAATTAAACGTAACACTACATCTCAGACGATTTCTTATAAGTCAATTTAAACTTGAGCGTTTATTTCTGAGAAGCGATCAACCTGTAGTTAATTTCAAATGTGTATCATTACAATAATAATACGTATTATAAAACAGAAAAGTAATAGCATTAGAATCGTAACTCCCTATATAAAATTTATTTTAAGCGATTATCACCGAGATTATGACAAGAGATAAAATCGATGAAAAATTAACATGTTATCGCGGTATCTTTAGGTTTGTAACTAATTTAGTTACATGTTGCAAATATTCATTTTTTATTACTCCTCATATTATTAGTTAGAAAGTCATTAATAATATACAAGCTTCATAAAATGTAATTACAATTTTCTGTACTTCAAACAACTATTTATTTGTTTATGTCTATAAAATATTTGATTACCTGAACTCAAATACAAATTTAAATATTTTTGTACTCACAATATTTCATGCACACTATTTCCAACCAGGAACTTTCAATTCGTGTACACGTTTAATAAAGTATTCTTTTCCGGATGTTCTATAGTAAAACCATCTTGCAAATAAGAAAAAATAATTAGTTTTTAGATTTTTTTTTTGTAAAGAGCGAAGAAGTGCGCAAAGAACAGAAAAAAAGTGGGCTAAGTTTGTGCACGAGTAAACATTAAGGACAAAACCCTACACCTAACGGTAAAAGGGTATCAGACTATATATAATTTTTTTGTATCAAAACTTTCAACTGTTATATCATAAATTCCCTAATAACCGCTGATTTCTATAACTTTGCTGCTGTGAATTTGTAAATATATTTTGATTATATTTTAATGCAGATAAAAATTTTTTTTTTTTGATCGGACGAAAACTGATCCCTTTCCAGTGTTTTTTCGAACCGCAAAGTGCATTAATCCAGTATTTTAGTGTCGTTGCTAGGTTACGATAAACAGTACGGGAATATCTTTTCCATGCACTGACAAAGTATTCCCGTACGATTTAGTTTTTCATATAAATTTGACGTTTGAGAAAATAAATAAACAACGCAATATTTTTATGTTGAGAAATCAACTGGACCTTTAGCGAATTTTATTTGTTAAATGTATTAATTGCACTGTTGGTTAGGTGATACAATGAAATGAACCTTTAGATTTGCTTCGATAAACGGCCCGGCAAAATGGTAAAAAAACTTCGGACAGAATTTCACACGATCCATTTCTAATGTACGCGCCTATTCACACGAATACATTATTCCGTCTGCGCATCTAAGAGCCATAATTATTCTTGTGTTAAAAAAAGAAAGAGAACTCTTGTTTCATCTAACAGTACCCACACGAAACTCCGACTCAGCTCTTGAACAAACAATTACCACAGAACGCAGAACTTTATTCACCGCGCGCCGAAAACAGAAATCTCGTACAAGCCAACTTCTTAAAACAGAAACCTTACATTGTACAAAACTTTGTTACACGAGTCATAATAACAGATTCGTGACGAAATTCTGCAACGCTGGAAATGTAAACAACAATATTGGCAGCATTGCTTCTGGTTTCATTTTGACTGCTTTGTTTGCAATTCATTTTTGCTTTTGAAGAATTGCATTCAGTTTTTTTATTATTATTAATTACACTCGGTAGCTACAAACTAACCTCTTGTTCATCTTAAAATGTAGTTTTGATCGCACAAGAATCTCTATGATTACGGTTTAATTTAGTACATACTATTTAAACTATATCACATAACTTGAGGTAGACCCTGGTTCATTTAAAAATGTTGTCATTGATGATTACTCATATTACATTTAAATTTGTGTTCTCTTCTTCTAAATGTGGTTCTTTTCTGTTTTAGGTGAGTTGCTGATTTATTCAAAGTTTCCATCAAATCCTTTGGCCATTGGTGAGTGATTAGCCTTTAACTGTTTCGACATAAAAATTTAAATTTATTTATGGCCACAAAAACATCTGCGAACAATATAATAAAATAATACTGCTAATAAATAATTGAATGATTTTCCGCGTCGTTCAAAACAAATAAAAAACACCGCTATTGCAAAAGCGCCCACAACAAGTGAGTGACCGATGTTAATTATTTCAAATTTATAAACACCAAATTTCCGACTTCCGCTTCGTTACAAACACTCACATACACACATTCGGACATTTCGCTCTCTGCCAACTCTGAAAATAAATTACGCATATCCGTGCACCGTGTTTTATTTCAGTGCTCTTTTATTTTTATTCTGTTATTTTCCATCTACGTTGGCGTTGACATCCAGACAGATGAACATCGGTAGAAAAACTGCGAGTTTCAGTTGTTTAAAGGATACATAAAGATAAAGTTAATGTTTGCCATAAAAGGGTAATTAAAATGTTCAATGCACTCGAAGACAACTTGAAAGAAATGATCATCTTTTTCTCCTCCCCGGAGGATCGTTCTCAAGCTCTCAACAAGTGCTTTTGCAGATGCCACTGTTTAATATAAGAAAATGTATTTTTTTTTTTAATATTATATCTTTAAAAAGAAAACAAGATTCTCAAGTTTATGTGTATCTTTTAGTAATCTTTCGAAAAGGGTTTTTATATAAAGGAATGCTAATTTGCTGAAAATTCAACTCATATGTTGTCTGTCAAAAATGGTCCATTATATTCTAAAGGATTTACAATTTTCCACCAATTGAAATATTTTACTAGTGATCTCATCGACAATTTTCACTAGTGATCCCATTGCCAATTCTAAACAATTGAATTGTTACACTGATGCTGTGGAAGTGATTCTTTTTGCAACCCAGTTTAAAGAAAGAATACATTTTGACTCGTTGAATTGTCTTCTGAATACCATTCGTGTTACAAGTTATGTAGACAATTTTTGGGGCTGCATTACTCATGGTTATTATTTGGCGTAGTAAATGAATCTTTACGGGCGAGCTGGAAAGTTAGTGGGGCGAGCTGGAAAGTTTGTGAGGCGAGCGACGAAGGAGTGAGTCTCAATATTCAAGTGAGCCCAGTAAAATTGTATTTCTACCTTCACAGTATTTTAAAAATTATTTTTACTAAAATATATGTGCGTAAAATTTGACCAATCTGTTCAATAAGCCTGTAATACTTTACAGGTCTCTTTTAGAAGCATGTAGAACTTTACGGGTCTAGGCGCTGTAATTACTCTTTTACTTATTTACCAAAGTACCTGTAAAGTGTCATTAACATAGAAGGTGAAAATAAAATATATTTCAGTTCTATTATTTTGCAGGTAACATGTGTTTTCAAGTAACAGTTGTTGCCAGTTAATAATAATCATAAAAAAAAATTTCACAGAATATCCCTCGACTATTGATAAATACTCATAATTTTATCACAAATTATTCAAGAATGTTGCTTAAAGATAACAGGCCTCCGCTTTCGGCGTCGGGTGTTTATCAAGTGACGTTCTTTTAGTAACTGTGATAAAATGATTTCATAATTATCAATGTCCTTGGAAGTTTATAGCTGAAAATAAAATTAGAAACAAAATAATAAATGTACATTTAACATTCCCACACGATTTTTCCGAGAAACGAAATTATCACGGGTTAAATATAAACATGAATATAATCTTACATTCATTTAAAGTTAAATAATATGCTTTTATCGTCCATATTTCCTTATTTCATATTATTACTTTTAAGCTTGGTAATAAATATTTTATGATTATTAAATGCAGACACAGGAAATTTCAAATTATAAATCTGGCAAATGAAAATCTTTTAAATTACAGGTTTACACTTATAATTATTATACTCGCCTCAATCTTCAAATAGCACAAGTTCAAATTAAAGTTTTTTACTGTTTCCTGTTCATTCCGTTCAATATTTCAAAGCTAACTTCTAACAAAACTGAATCCTTTCATACAAGTGTTTATCTACTTTTCTACTTCCGTTTAAACGCGAGCAGAATTTCAAAATGCGCTTCCGGGTTGAACATCTCAATGCAAACGTAAACATTCAACGCAACGTAAGCAAGATCATGAGGTTTTTCCTTTCTTATATCGAAAACGTTCGGTGTACATTTTCCGGGTTCCGGTTTTCTGACTCCCCGGAGTCGCAGAGCGATATTTGCAGCGCTCAACACTGAATACAATTCTAAACTTGACACCTGAGATATAAATATTATTCCCAGAGGACGAATGTATAATAACGTAATAAGGAATGAAACGAAAATCCATTTTACAAGCGACACTGGGCATGGAGACATTTTAATAATATTGAAGTTTATGTTGCATAAAATTAATCATAATATTATTGTAACCTTTTGCCGTATTCCTGGAATCTTGTAATGTAAACATTTTGCAATACTTCAAACACGACTTGCAGTTTTTTATCTCTATCAACAAATGTTGTAATATTACATTACATATTTATTTGCATTAGATACCACAGTTTATTCAACAACAATCATTGTATGTTTATTTCATTTTTGCACGATTGGCCTTTTTTATCAACTTTTTCCACGACGGTTTGTTGTTCCTACTGGTTGCTAGGCTAAAAGTATGGAAAGAACAGTTTACCAATGAAAGACAATGTTTCGGGACTGATCGAAGCAAAGGTTCCATTTTCTCTAAGATCGGTAATTCATTAACGTTCGTAAATCTTATACAATTTTTTGTACGATTGGAGCAAGCAAAATTTATTTGGAAATACGGAAATTTTGGTAGAAGAATGTTAGTACAATGCGGTACCGGATACTCGGACATCCGAGATTCGGTTTTGAGTTTCTAAGAGATTCGGATATCGGTAATACGGTTACCCGGATATATATCAAATCCGGATCCAATTGGCAGCCCTACTAATAACCAATGAAAACAACATATCGCCTTAGAAAACTGGTATGGTAAGTTGATAAAAAGGGACCAATCGTGCAAAAATAAGAATAAGCAATAGCAACTACAAAAAAATATTTGGTTTCAGTATTACAAATAATGAGGAAATTTGTATTTTCACATAAATTTTACGTCTATATATTAATATATAAGCTAAGCATCAGGAATGTTAAGGAATTATCGATGTCTGACAAAACTGTTCTTACCGTTATTGATAACTTCTTAACTATTCTGTTTATTGTCATGATCCAGTTACCTCGTCATCTTCAGTTATCTGTTGTGACATCACCCGCAACTTTCTTGAAAATCTTGTAGGAACCTCGTTTACAAATGAGGAAAGTGTATCACATCTGATAATATCCACTTGAAGTCAAGCTGTTGTGTGGGCGATTGGTTGAGCCGTGTATAACATGATAGCTGCTGCTATAGAGCGACGGTAAACATTAGAAATCCTCGTGATTGTGACGGATTCACGAATGTAAATTGTGAAAGCGATCCGCGAGCTGCGTACCGTCAGACAGACAACTTTCATCTGGGCCAAACATCGCTGCTTCGAGAAATGTTGCTTCGTTCATACTGAATTTGAGATTAATTCGCAGAACACGGACATTTTTTAGGATCAGCTAAACGAATTTAGTTTTGTTCATAAACAACGGAAATAAATATAGAATTTTGCAGCTATAGATGAAGTAGATTTGTGGCTTAAATGATATTTATTCAAACAACTTGTCATAATGATACGTTCGACTTCGTCATGACACATAACTGCATTGAGCCGTCATCGTCTGAATATTGCCCAAAATCCAGCTGTACAATATTATACAAGCCCAGAATCATATCATTTGGCCTAGTTAAAATCATAGGTTTAATTAACCATATTTATACCTTAAATGCTTAAATATTTACCTTCCGCACATAGATATATGTAATGCCCGATTTATCAATCGACTGTTAATCGAATCATAATTAACAGCAACATAAATAATACATATTTCTGAATATTTAATAGGAGGATTATCATAACAGTAACAAAACAGTCGATTGATACACCGGCCCTAAGGGTGGTATTATGTTTATGTAACGAATTTTTTAGATTTTAGGAACAATTCATCAACAGTAAGTGGTAGATTATTTGAAGGCCTATCAGGGTTTTTGGGCATATCTTAGTAAATAAATGAGATAGAGTAAATTTCATTGCAATCCAAAAGAAGTAAAATAATATTACCTACAATCTATATTTAAAAAAATTTTTCTATATTTTGTTGTTATCAAACACCAAACAGTGTTCGTGATACCAGTCAATACATTTAGGCAAAATGAAATCTTTATGTTAGTGATTTTTGTTAATTTGGTATTATTTCAGTTGTTATTTTGCCTTAAAATATTCTGAAAAATAACAGAATTTAACATACAAATAAATCGAGTACAATAATTTTCACTTTGTAAGGTCAGAACAATTTTTTTAAGTTATTCTAAAGTCTTAATTGGGCCAAGTGATATGATTCTGGGCTCATACAAATGCAATTAAACGTAAAATAGTATAGCATACAACGCCTGGAATGACTATGCGACTATAGTTTGTACAACCTCTGCTCACTTTATATGGGTATAGATGTCCATCTCGCCTGCTAATTACGCTGCAAATTTGCAACTGAATTGACCGTGCATTGCTGTTGGAACGCCGGTTATTCCATTACCATGCAGTTGAAGCTTCCACGATGGTAGACTGGTTTTTGGATATTTAGAAATTTTGATAGTAATGGACCATTCCGCGTGTATTATTAATCCAACAATTTTAATACTTATAACATCATATTTATTATAATTATTATAACAAAAAGTGAATTTCAGTAGTGCAGGTGCCACGGAAAAATATGTTGCACTGCAACAAATTAAATTGCAAAAAATGCGTGTTTCTGTGTGTGATAAAATAATAAATAGCGCAATGTATATACGACTGCAGACACCTGTTGAATTTAAATTTCACTGTTTAATATTTGAATTTTATTCAAACAAAATAAAACGTAATTTATTTTTATGATATAAATAAAAAAATTAAACGTTTAAACTGTAATGAAATTCCATAAATAAATGAATAAATTTATAAATATTTCTGTTATAATAATGAGATTATTACTTTAATTTGCAAATATATCATTATTTAATTAATTAATATCTATTTAAAATGTAAATAGGTAACAATGAACAATTAATAATTCATGCAAATTATATATTAATAAACTGCTCTTTAAAACAGCTAACTCTGGATGCTAGCATCAAAATGTTTGCATTTTGTTTACCTAATGCAAGTATTGCTGGTTAAATTATTAATATTAATTGGAAAGAAAATGTCATACCATCATTTTGCTTGGAGCAAATCTCGGAGTATAATGTTGTCCAATAAACTCCAATCATATCGAATCACAATTTTAGTCCTAGTTTCTAATGCAAATGTTCCTGATATTCGTGGATCTAGTGGTAATCCCAATGACTTGTCAACATCTTCTTCATCTTTCTTTACCTCCGACCTCAGCTTCTCCATGTTTTTCTAGGTGTTCCTCTTTTTCTTCTTTCAGTCGGTAATTGTGTTTCCATTTTGTAGAGCCATCTTGAATCGTCCATTCTTTATACATGACCGAATCATTTTAGTCTTCTTGTCTCTATTCTGTGGATGATGCTTTCATCATTTCTTTAATTTTAGTATTTTTAGGGGGAGGCATTCTACAGCTTCTCAAATAATCCATTTGAAGTGCTCTATTTTCCTTTTGTTCTTTTCTGTTAAACCCTGTATCTTCTTACTAGTATGTAATTTAACTATTGTATTGCCATTTTCCCTTGAGTTACTCTATTGTTATTTCTTTATCAGTGTTAAATGTACTTGCTGGTTGCTGGAGTTTTACTAATAGCAATATTTCGTCCTAAAATTCTGCTGCTGATGTGCTATAAGAAGCATCATCTAACAGCAGTATAATTTTTTCTACGACGCAGTTTCCTCTTACGCGGTCGGCTTTCTACGCGTTCGCGGCAAAGTATCGGGCGGCCATTATAGTCCGTCGGTGGGCGGGCCGCGGGACGGGGCCTCCGCCTCTCCCCGCTCCGCCCCCCTGATGATACCCGCCCTGCCCCTCGGCTCACAAGTGGTCATAACACCGCGCCTTGTGGCACGCCAGTGGCTTTGACTGATGTGTGCAATCCAAGGTTGAGCTTGGATTCTAAACACACATTGAACACTTCACTACTATATTGAAAATATCTTCGCGCCTTTTTTTGCCACAGTCCATAATTTTCTCTGCTTGTTTATCCTTCATTTACTTCTGCCTCTTACATTGTTGATTTGCTGCTTAACTCCACTCTATGTTAGGTAGTGAGTTAGTAAGTTTATTTGTTTATGCCTTTAGGGGTAGTATCTTCAAAAAATTTACATATCATTTATTATGGTATTTTCATTATATCAGTTAACATAAACTGTTGGGGGCACCACAATACATCCCGCCATAGATTTCTTATCAAACAATGTAGGAACACGGACCACCACTATCTATAACTCTCATCCCATGTAAAAAAAATTTTTCAAGCGTTATTTTGTATTTTTCAAAGAGCACAAGTTAGCAGATTTAAATGAAAATGTCAAAATATAATTTTACTTGAACGTGTTGTACTCGTAATTCGTAAATGCTGACAGTAAGAGAAAAATATTTCAAACAATGAAATATTATTATCGTTGATAAAAATAATTGAAACATTATGCTTGTTGTATAATATATTATTCTTTAACGTGTTGTAATTCGTAATAATTGATAATAATATTTGAAACGTTATTCTAATAACAAAATTGTTACTAAACCATAATTTACTTAGATATTTCTAAATAACTTGATAGGGCTTCAAGTAAACTACTACTTCTGGTTATTGGATTATCGCCAAAAACTAATCAGCTCATCCAAAGGGGATACAATTGGTTTACACAAAATGTAAAAATTTTCAGTTCAGTTGTTTTTTAGAAACCGTAACTCCAGAGACAGACACACACAGACATCATCGCGAAATTATTAAAATCGTATTCTAGGGACCCAAAACGTGCTCATCCACTGAAAACCCACTACCGAATTTTTAGCATGATTCCTATACCTCCTTTACAGGTTTGTGGCGAAAGATAATAAATAAGTTATATTATGCGCATCCTTTTTTCTAAAATTGTATCCACCCATTAAGTAAATTTCAACTCTTCTTGATCTTTCCGTATCTCTGCAATGCAGTATTAAATGTTCTAGAATCTAGAGATTTCTTTTCCGTACCACATAATCTACATCTCTTTTCTTCTGCTGACAACCAGTACATATTACTTCTCTCCTTGTAACCGCATCGAAATCGAGGCATTGTAGTGCCATTTATAGCTTTTGATAAATACCTTGGTATATGTAGTGTCTTTCACCCTCTGTTACTTGTCCCTGTTCCAATTATAATGACTTTAGTAGCTTTCAAATTATGCGTCGCACCATCAGACGCACTAGGTACAAAAGCTCGTTATCAACGGCGCCAATATGCAATATAACATTGCACAAAGGTTTAGAAACAATTGACTGCAAGCAAACAAAAACTTCATTAACTTGCGCAATTTAATAAACTCGTATACATCGACTGGTCGCCAGTTGGGCGTCAGTTTCCCTTTGACTTTGATGACGACCAACCTTTTAACTCACTGTTCAGTTTGTGTAACTTTGTGCGTGGTAACAACGAATTTGTTCAGTGGATTACTTTGCTAATGACTGGGAGCACATTGCCATCATATTGTTTTAAACTGCTCCCCTTGCGATCCGACAGAAAACTTGTAGTATCTCCGGCATTAGACAACAGTAACAGAACTGGCCTCACGCTGACTCATTTTCAGGAATGATAAAACGTTAAGTGTGATACTATGTCATCTACATACCTTTAAGTTTAAGCAACAGTGAAGCGTTCACCCATAAGACTGTATTCGTAAAAGACAAACACCTTTGAGAACAGATAACTTCGCAGGTGGTTCTCCCTTGACAGAATCACAAATCTCGCGTGCTGTAACGCAGTGGGTGCGGAACAAAAACTTCTCGTTCGTTTGCAACCTATCACGACCACATCCAACAGCAAAGTTAAGGCGCGATGTTCTCGCCATCCGCCAGCGGTTTTATTTTAGCGAGAGGTATTTGCTGTTCGTGTGAAGTCGTAACATTACTTACTTAACAATTGGATACACTACCCGATTCTTCTTTCTCGATACAAATGAAAAATATACGAAATACTCTATTTTAAATATCTACAAATAGCAAGAATGTAAAATTAAGCAACAAAGATTTATGGAGCCTATATTATGTTTATAATAAAACCAGTGCAACAAGTGAATAGAAACAAATAAACCGAGCCTTTGAGAGATAAAGAAACTATGCGAATAATGAACGGAATGCGCAAGGAGCGTTAAATTTGAAAGAGTCAACAACGTGAATGGTGTTTCTATTTTAACATCGTTTGTTGTATAAATAGATCCCTGAATGCGTGTTTTTCAATACATAACTGTACAAGACCTTCAACATATGCGACATTTTATCTATTTTCAAACTTTTTCGTTTTCAAAATTTAGGTAATTGAACAGAAATTTGAATCGGGTCAGTGTGAAATTTAAATGCATTAATTTTTTTTCGCATTTGCTTTTGGTTGCGTGGTTAATATAATTAAATCGCAATAATTATTAGATGTTTTCATAAAGTAATAATAAACTGAATACAATAGATAATCCTTACTATTATGTTCCTCTGCGTCTTGTCCCTACTTTGGCATATAAAAGTCGAAACTACGTTCCTCCCTTTTTTTATATTTTAAATACATATATAAAAGAAAATATACGTATAATAATTATTTATTTGCTTTATAAAATTCGTACAAATAAACAGGTACTTTACATAGTAGCAATATTTGTAATTACAAAAGGGCTGGTATTTCCAACCTCAGATAAACTACGGAATGAATTTATAGATGGAATAAACAAAAATATCGCAACAAAAGATGACAGTTTGCGATATTTTTGGTTGTTCCACTGATCTAGTTTATCTGAGGTTGGAAATGCCGACGCTTTGTACAATTAATAGTTACATATTATCATTCATTTATGATAAAAGATCATGGACCTTAATTCATCACGTATAAAAGATAATGCTTACTGGCTTAAATAATACACAAAGAAAAACTAAAGAGAAGACAACCGAACATGGGATGATGAACGGAAAGAGAAATAGACAAATAATTAGAAGACTTAATGGTTAATATATAATACTTTAATAAAACGGGTAAAACTGACAAAACAAATAAACAAATGACGATCGGGAATAAGTTATGATTATGTTTAATCTTAGTTACGGTTACAAAATAATTAATCTTAACTTTGTTAAATCTTATAATGCACCAAACATGTCATACCTTTACCAATGCTAAACTACCACTAATTTTTGGGTAACCAAACGCACCCAACTATCCCATACCTGAATAGATGCAGTGGATTGGATATTTCTAAAGGGCCAACTCAAAGGTTACCTAATGCACGTATTTTAAACAAACCTAACCCGGATACATAAATATTTCAATACGAATAATGCTTCAAGACTGAATTTAAAAATATTTGCCCCGTTAGTCTCAAAATGACTTCATTTCTATGATAACTAGAAATCTAACAAAATTAACCTAAAGTTGAGGCAATAAATTGAACCTTGAGGAACCCCGCACAATACTTTAAGTGCTAGCATATTTTAATTTTTGCCTCTTTCGGGTTGTCTTGATAATAAAATTATAAATCGTATTCTGACTAATCACTTTATTGTAATAAATATGAATATGTTATAAATTTTGTCAGTTGTAAGATCAGAAAGAAGGACTTGATCTAGTCCCATTTCGGGATGCTTTCTATGTTTTTCATTAGTTAAAGGAAATGATGGTCATCATTATCAAAGTTAAGATAAATCCATGAATTTAAAGATTCGCTGTCTGCTGTTGTCTACCTACTGGAGACAAATTTTGCTTTGTTCTTCTGCTTCTGAAACGAAACGAATTAAGTTTAAGGCTTTCAACCAACCTGCTCTCCATTTTAGCTAGCGCCGTCCCTTTTGTTTTCTTTTGGTAGCACGTTTATTAATTTCTTTTTCTTTTCAGGTAAGTTGACCATCAACATGTTTGTCCTTTCCTTTCGGTTATGGTTGAGGTCTCCTTGGTAAGTCGGTCAGTTTTCACCAATTTATCCTCATGCATTTCACGTACGAAACCCGTACTTAACTTACCATATCAGTTATTTATTATTTAGCAAGTGAAACAACAAGTGCAACACTGTCGTTGTATTTCTTGTGACCTTTCGCGAGCATTCGGCACGTTTCTCTTCGTACGCATGCATAAATTCGTTTTGACAGCCGCTGACTGTCCACGTAGCGATCGAAATGTCACGGAGTTGGTGAACGGCATGTATGTAATTATGCGTACGTTATGGCAGTATGTGGTGTAATGTTACACAGCCAACCTGTTTCAGGCCACTTATTAATTGCCGTATTGAATTATTATATTGGTTTCTGTTACCTGCAGATCTAGTCAAACGAGACTGAGAGAATTTTGCGATACAGTGCTGTTGAGATACTGCGAAGTTTGACACATCTGACTAATTTGGTAGTAGATTCATTGGCTGGTACCACGACCCCTGTTTTTGAGTGTTTTAGCCCTTAACTAGTACTTAGTTTTTAATTTTTAATCTTTTATTATTTTATAAATAAAAATGCTTCGAATAGAAGTTACAGAGAAATATATTGTCTACCACTTTTATATTATTTTCGATTGCTGCCACAACAATCTAAATAATATCATATTACTAATGTAAATATTGTTACTGTAAATATCAAATTGCTGTCACTATACGTAAAATAAATTTTTGCTACTGTACAATCCATTTTTTGTGTAGGATTAAAGTTGCAAGTGTCTAAAAAATGTGGGTTACCTAAAACGTTTCCACATGAAAATATTCATAAACTCATCTTTATTATTGCGATGTTAAATTTTAAATTGAAATGAGCCTGAAGGGAAACTTTTTCATTATTCCATTTATAAATTAAAACTCGTTAAATTTATGTCCTTTTTTATTTAAAAAAGTTGTGCAATACTGTTTCTCTTTTTGCAACAAAATGAACAAATTTAACCACAACTGAAACTTTTCTGAGTTTTATGTATTTAACATGTACATTTGTTATTCGTAATGAAAATTTGCGTTTTTATTAAACCGACACAATAAGAAATAATAATGAGCAACAATTATTATGCATTTTAATTATTGCACAATGCAAAATAAAAGGAATCATTGATTTGAAATATGGAAATGAATTATAGTCGAAACGAGAATCTCAGGTCAGGTTTAGCAGCTGTTGATTTATTCATAAATATGAATATTTTCATGGTTCGTACATATTCTAGAAAATCTCGCATGATATATTCATATTCCTTTCATGTTATGTTTTGCTTCGTGTTCTACAAGTGTGAATGTTACACATTTAATGGTCTTTTAAAACATTTCTCCTGCTGTGTTTTATCACTACAAATCTTTTGTTCCTCTTATTTTGTTAGCACCTACGAGCCCAGTACCACATGAATTGAGTCAAAGTTACATTTAATTAAATTAAAGTTTTGTTAGTTAATATTATTTATAGAATGACAAATAAGCATGGGTTTCATGCAATTCCTTGAGGAATACTTAAATTCTTTGCAAATTGATTCCCAGAAACCCTATTTTGATGAGTCGAAACAATAGAATATAGCAATTTGACAATCGTGCTACTTTGACATATTAACAATTTTTTATTTACTTCTTCAAAGCACTCTAATACGATATCAACACAAAAAATATAACAAAAGGCGTTTTGTTTTTCGAATTGGCAACACTTTCTCCAGAGACAGCCAATTTGACAGCTGACAACTGTTTTGTACTCAGTTTGGTTAGCCATTTCACAATAAATAGACTTACGCCGGAACCAAGGGGCACATTGGCCAGAACTACGGTTGCAAATTGAATAAATTTATTTTGAAAATTTTTTTCAGCAATGAGGCGTATTTTTTGTTAAATGGCTAATGTCAACAAGCTAAATTGCCGCATTTGGGGTGAAAAAAAAATTTACGTCATTATTGAAACGACGTTACATAAATAAAAGTCATAGTTAATGTAAAAAATAATTAAATGTCTCTTTTTTGTGTATTTCGAAAAATATCTACATTAAGTTTTGTCATATTTGTATGTCTTGTATAAAATGAATATATCAATAGACACAATGATTGGTTGAACACATGTAAATACGAACTATCATCACGTTCAATAAATAACTCATAATGGGCGTCGCAATTTTGTTGTCACGCGTATCTCCACACACGATCAACATAAAGCAACCGCGGTTTTTTGTTCATGTTGGTTTCTTTCGCTGGTTCGGCACCAGCTACACTGCGGCACTTTCTTAAATTGAAATATCGCTAATTTATTACCTCCCATTACTACACCTGTACAGTGCTGGGCCAAGCCCGACCGCCAAGACCACTTCGACACCATGGACACTTGCTGAAATGTTAATGAATACTTTCTCTAGTACTTCTTACACAACTCCTGTACAACAATCTACAATCACTGCACATTGAAAATAACTATTGAAAAAAAGAAATAAGGCAAGACCATTCTGCACCTCTATAATGTTGGACGACACAACCAAAGACAACCGAAAGGGAGATTGCAAAATATGGAAAACTTAAAATAGCAACAACCCAAAATCACACAACAATAAACATTACTATTCTCGTACACATTCATAGTGTGATTCATACAGGCTCCTTTATTCTGTACACTCGGAATCATTCGTTCACGCAACAAACCATCAAATATGCCCAACCACTTTTTCCTTCTTCTACGTAATTGTTCATCTTTAATCTCACCCGCATTTATTAATTTCATCAACCTTTCGAGTTAACCAAACCACCTCAACTGACTCACTCCCCCTTTCTTCTCAATCAAACTTTCACCATACACCAATGTGTTTCGGACACGATCTTATCTCGTATACCCACACACTCCTCTCAAATATCTCATTTCTACAGCAGTTAAACAGCGTTCATAACTTGCACAATGATAAGGAATACATGAATTGTTTTAGAGATAAAAAATCAAATTCCAATGTAACTATGCTGGAAAACCAACACTACTGTAACAAAGATAATTCATCCATTGCACACAAAGAAAAGGAAATTCCCAATACATACCTTCCTAGTAGTTTTAGAAATTATTAAGAAAGGTTTTTCTAATCTTTTCTTCTTAAAGTACCCACTACCACTTTTACTTTTATACAGCTTAAATTGCCATAAAGATATTTGTCAAACGTGTGAAACTTTAGCAATTGTTTAAATTATTTATTTTTTCAACTTCAAATAATACTTTTAGTACACATTTTGAAACACATCTTTCTAAGTCTTCTTGACAATAAAACAATAAATCGTATTTTGTCAAATCACCTTATTAAAACTGTATTAACATAATACAGTTTTAATGATCAACATAATAGATAGATTACCAAGTACTCCCGCGTCCTAAACAACTCCTGACATATCCAGGAGTTAGCTATACTCCAGTGAAGGACTCCAGTATCCGGTCAAGTGAAACAATCCACAATCACAGCTTCACAAACGAGATAAAAACATTGCTCATCCACCCAATACCACATCTGCTTGCTCTTCATCATCTTCTCTTTTCAACAAGAGGCAGATCGGCAGGTGCAGGGATGCGCTATCGCTCCCGGCATTCGATGTCTGTATATCACACTCGCAGCATAAATCTTGACGCAAGCAGCCAGGTGTGCGGATTTATCATGGATTGTTCGTGAATATGTATTTGTACACGTAATCTGAGATTGCTCAATGTAGAGCAAACGTCAAACAGAGTCATATCATTCGGCCCAATTAACACTTTTAGAATAATTTTAAAGAAATTTCAAGAACTGGCGCCATGGCCATTCGTTTGTATCACCTCTGAACTTTTCTCGTGTATGAATGTGTGGGAGTTAAAATGAAAGAATATAAGATGTAAATAAGGTGGATTAATAGTATATTACGTACCGTGAACTGTAAGTGATAGTTTTTAGGTCGAGAATGTAGTTTGTGATGTCGAGACCCGTAGGGTCGAGATTTCCTAAGCATTCGAGACCTAAAAAATCACTTACAGTTCGAGGTTAGTACGAAATTTTTTGCAATACCTTCGTAAATATAAGAAAAAGAAAAATAGGTATCAAAATTAACAGCTGTCAGATGGAGGTTAAAAATAAAATTTGAATGATATATATTTACTTACCGTCCACCGTGAACGGTAAGTTTCACTTACCATCCACCGTGGACGGTAAGTAAATGATGTAACCATGGAAACCAATTGTGCAATAAAAGTTCCACTTACTGTGTTTAAATTTTGTTATTAATGGGTAACTTACAGTACAGGTATTGCAAAAACAATTTTTCTTTGTGTGATTTTAACTGGGCTAAATGATATGATTCCGAGCCCGTACATAACATCCCCGTCCGTATTTTCAAGCCACGTCGATGGAGAATGAAATAGGGTTGGGGTCTCGGTAAGCCAAGGCAATTGAAATGAATAATAACCTACTAATAGGCAAACGGGGAGTAGCTGTATTAATTATGTAATACGCCACAGTACAGCGTATACACAACTATGAACTATGCGGACAGTTGTTGAGTGCGCGATCTCAAATGAATGGTTATTAGTAGACGTGTTGAACTCACATGCTGTGTTTACCCTACTGTTTAACTAGTAATCATGAGTAAATATTATGTGTGGTATCGGTATTATGGGAATTAAAATTGTTGGGAATGGGAACTGTGTTAGCTGTTGTTGATAGCCCTTTCAAGGACAGTCAATAGTCCTTCACGCAGGAAATCTGCTAGTAATTGGAAACCATCATCATTATTATATTGTTGGGCGGAAGTGTCATTTACGATTTAATGTTTGAGCTTAAATTATAAAGACTTTTGGATTTATTATTATTGTTCTACGTAATAATTAATCAGAAAAATAAATTGCAGTGATCCATGTGTACCAAGATTTTTTGAATTTATAAAAATTAATAAGAAAGATGTACCCCTTCGTCCCATCGTCAATTCTTTTAATTCAATTACCTAACAGCTTGTATTGTCCACTTATTAGTAATTCACATTCTTACATATGTTAAGAATTCAGTACATTTTGTTGAAATCAAGAATCTTCACTTGTCATCTGATGGTATTCTTCCTTTTCAAGATACTATGACATTTTGAGAAATATAATTCGTTTTCCTGATAAAGAATTATGTAGAATAATTCGAAACGTTGTATTTCAATAAAATATTTTACAGAACTTAATCCAAAATTCTTTATCATTTGCTATGAGTTCTGAAAGTTATCAACTTAATTTTTAAAACTTTCAGTGCAACTCAAACCTGACTATTATGAAAGTTTGTTTTTAATTTGCTTTACTACTGCAAGAAATTAATCTGCACTTGTATATATTATTCTTTATTTATTTATTGATCATTAAATACAATAAGTTGCAACATTTACAGGCCACATTACATGACTTATGCTACATGGCTCAATTTATGTTAACGATTAAAATCTATTCATCATGAGAGTATGAACGAATATTTACTCTTCGGTTCTTTGTAGTGTGTTCTGTCTGAAGATCTCATATAGCCTTTTTACACCAGTAGTTCTCCTTGTATACCCACCAGTCTTACGAATTCTTCATCTGCTCGATGAATGCTGCAAAATAAACTTATTACAAGATGTCGTACTTTTATAACAAGATTTTGTTCTATATCTGTATTGTTCTGAAATTGGGTGTGGATGAAGAGGCATAATGTGGAAATGAGGTATTTGAGAGGAGTGTATGTTGTTAAGTAAGTGGGATATAGTTTGACCATCTCGAAAGGTTATTAAAACAAATATATGCGGGTGAGTTTGAGGGTGAACGATTTCATGGGCGTCCAAGGAATAAGTGGTTAGGTATGATTGATGGTTTGTTGCGTGAACGAGTGTGAAGAATAGACGAGCAGGTGTGAATCGCACTTTGACTGTAGGTTGATTGTATTCCAGGGTTCATGCTACCCCACTGTTTGGCATATAGCGTAATTTAGTATGTATCTGTATACTTATTATATTACCCAGCTTATTGTATATAATTTACAATTCAAAACAGTGAACCTCCTCTTATTGACAAATATTTTGACACACAATTCCTTCCGATTGAAGTGGCAGATATCTCTGCGTATATTGTCCACGTAAGAACGTTCATGTATGTTGTCCGGTTGACTGAGTACGGCCGTTGGTTCCAAAGCAGTCGGGTGCAGCTTGCGTTCAAACGTCGCCTTCAATCACGGTCCACGTCTGTCGGTCGAAGTCTTGTAGTTCGTGCAACAGCAGCTTGACGATCGCAGCCAGCGATAAATGACCCTTTTAATTGGAGGACCGCAAGCCGCCAAGGCTACCGCGGATGATGTTAATTGAGAATAGTATAAGAAACTAAAACTGTTTTACCTTTTTCAAATGATTTGAGTTGAAACCCATTAATCGTCTAATCGCCAACCTGTCCCTACCATTCGATCATCTAACATTGTATGCAGTAGCGGCCAGATTGTTCTCTGTCACGCGCCTGTCACAATGTCACGTCTGTCCGCTCATTTACCGGCGAGGGACAACGGGAAATGCAAATCAGTGCGCGACCGATGCAATAGCCTCTCTAGCCAGCTGCGGGCGTAAAGCAGCCGATGTCGATGTCATCTTGTTAAGTTGAACGCATGTTACTGGACATTGGACGTAAATAAGTGTCACTGGATGTTGGCCTCACTGCTGCCAGAAGATGAAATTGCAGCACGTACTCCTTAGGCAACTGTTTATTTATTTGATACCAAGAAGTTACTGGGTTATACAGTGAATGGATTTCACTCACGATTCTCGCTGAAACATCATCAAAAAACGTACAAATTCATTCTTTTGTGTGCGTGATGATAGCCTAGTAAACCAAAATATGCAGAGTAAATAAAAATATTGTTTCAAACTTACCTAGTGTTAATTACTGGGCTATAGTGAAACCCGGACCACTGAGGCCTTGTTGTATTTTCGGTTGTAAGTTAGGAAACTGTTCAGCAACAACTACAGATTTATCGTCTGATTCTGTATGTTGTTACTTATACATACATACAAATTGTCACGCTGTATCCTACTCAAATCAAACTCCTCCAAACATTCTACCACTTTCGTCTCGTCCACATTCATATATGCTTGTCTATTCTTCAGACTCGGAATCATTCGTTCACGCAACAAACCATCAATCATACCTAACCACTTATTCAACGGACGCCCATACAATCGTTCGCCTTCTATCTCACCCGCATATATTAGTTTCACCAACCTTTCGAGATGACCAAACCACCTTAACTGCATCACTCCCACTTTCTTAACAACATTCTTCTCAACCTTACACTCGCCATACACCAATCTATTCCAGATACGATCATGTCTCGTATACCCACACACTCCTCTCAAATATCTCATTTCTACAGCAGTTATACATCGTTCATGCTTCTTCATCCACACCCAACATTCAGAACCATACATCAATGTAGCTACTAATCCACTAACAAACTATTATAAACACTCAATCGAGAATCTCTAGATATATTCACATTTCGAACAAACATACCCAGAGCACCCAATACCTTGCACTCTGCAGACACCTACTTTTCAATCTCCCGGTCGATACGTCCATCCCTGGAAAATACTACTACCCAAATATACTTATTATTATTATTATTATATACGACGTGGGTGATAATGTAATATAGATGTAACAAATGTTTATTAAGTATGTATTTGGTGTAGATGTTTATCTATAAATAGAGGCGTTTTGATTGTTAACGGTGCATCGGATGATGAAGATAATAACGATGATTATAAGAACTGTCATAATTGATCGTTCATAAGAGTATAAACATACGAGGTATAAAGAAGTCATTTTAAGAATGAACTGATTTAAAATTATGCCCGTTTTAATGATACAGATTTATCTCTATTCACACATAATAAACATTAAAAAGCAATTAATACAATGCCTGCTTTTTATAAAGCGGGCTATTATTTTTGAAAACCTTGTTAACATTCACAACCATAAACCATTTCAACAACGAAAAAACGAAAACAAGCAAAACAATATAATCTGCCAGGTTTCCACTACAGCACGTCAACCAACGTAACACAATACTTGGACACGTCCGCAAAAAATCTGACCCAAAATAGCAAAACAAACGAGGCTTGACGACTTTTAGTGTCCACTAGAGTGCTACTTTACATTTGGCGGCGAATTCTCCACTTCGTAAATCTTTATTCGGCGGGACCCTTCAGTAGCGTTTTTCGTTTTCGACTTCCTAGTTGCTTTAGCGTCTTCTCGTGTCATTTAATTGATTCCCGTGTCGTTGTGTACCACTCTTAACAGTGAAGAGAGTTTATGGTTGTCGTTGCGTCGTTCTTATATCATTTGTTGAACATTCGATCGTAAAATTGCGAGCAGTTGAGCACAAGCTCTTTGCCTCTTGTGATTGTGGATTGTCACGAGGAAACGACGTGGAAGTCGTGAAAGTTAAGACTTTCTTCGCTCACTCCAACTTTATAAACTTGTTGGATTTATTAGTTGCTATATTTTCATTTCGGTTCAAATTTCTCCTGAATATTCCGCAGTTCAACGGCAACGTTCTCGCAGTTTTTTACCTTCCGCCACATCCTGTAAAGATGATATAGGAATCATGCTAAAAATTCGGTAGTGAGTTTTCAGTGAATGAGCACGTTTTAGAATACGATTTTACCAATTTCTCGATGATGTCTGTGTGTGTCTGTCTGTTTTTTCATATTTTGTATATAACAACAGTATCCCTGGAAAGAGCTGATTAGTTTTTGGTGATAATCTAATAACTGGAAGTGGTAGTTTACTTGAAGCCCTATCAAGTTATTTTGTAATATCTCAGTAATTTTTGTTATGAGAATAATGTTTTAAATATTATTATATCTACAATTGTTAATTGAAACATTTTTCTCTTACTGTCACCATTTACGAATTACAACACGTTGAAGAAAAATTATATTTTGATATTAGCGTTTAAATCTGCTAACCTGTGCCTTTTTTGATATGTGTCTCAGATGAAAAGTAAATTTTTGGAAGGGGTGAGCGTTTTTTGATAGTTCTGGTCCGTGTTCCTGCATTGTTTGATAAGAAATCTATTGTTGGAGGTATTGTGGTGCCTACAATTTTTTATTTTTCTATACCCGTCGTTGAAATTTCGTTTCTTTCATAAAATTTTGACCATTTTGCTTCTCATTGGCTTTTCCATGGTGTCCTTAGTTTCTCTTCATACTTATTGCTCTCTTACTTGCGTCTGTCTTTAATTTGTACCTTTTTGTTTCTGCCTCTAAGTATATCATCGATGTTTGTTTCTCTAACCCAAATATCCATCTAATATATTTTTAATAGATTATTTCTATTTTGTCTTGTTCTCTCCAACCACAAATTTTTGTTCCATACATCATAATGCTCTCAAATCAATTTGTCAAAAAGTAACATTCTTAATTTTTTTTATTATTTATGTAAGTGGTTTCAATTGCATGAAGTGTTCGCTGGTATGGGTTTTCACAAAGCGGTCACCCATCCAACTACTGACCGCGGACATTGCTGCTTAACTTACATACAAAAAATACAATGAAAATGTGTATGAGTTCTTATATGTACCATACGTTTAGTTCCTCTTTCTACCACTAGTTCGCGTATTTTAATTTTGGATGCCCAATAAAGATGAAATCATAGTCTAAATTCGTGTATCGCCTACAGACGAGTTCAGCGACCATTGACATAATCTTCGGTTCCTGGTGAACCCAACAACATCGAAAAAACTGCTCATCGCGGGGTCATTAGCACAACACAATGAAACAAAACTCAACAAAAATCTGACGGTGCCCACACTTTTCGTGATGTCCAGATATGTCACGTGATCGTTGAACATATGCCCATCAACAAAGACGAAAGAGATGCTTAACTCTGATGAGAGATAAAGAAAGAGTTGGCGCATGCGATGTGTTACTTATTCGGGGTCAAGATAGACTGCGAAATAACGGAGCCAACCGAAGTGGTCGGCTCATTACATGGAGTGTTGGAAACGAATGAACGTTCATGCTCTCATTGTGATAACGGAATAAATTGGACGTTTTGCCTTAATGTTTACCGTTGCTACGCAGAATTTATTGTATTTTGCTCACTAGCACCGACATACTTGCCAAAATATTGACTTGGAAACTTTCAGAGCTGTAAGAGATACGAAGGTGCGGACAAGGACATTAACCCTTAACTGGTATAGTGATTTTTTATAATATAACTGGTGGGGTTTTTATTGACACCATTGCAAAATGTAGGTGAAAAATGATAATTTACGAGAAAACTTGATGGTATATCTTCATTTATATCTATTTAAACAGAACATGCATAAAACTAAAGAAAATAAAATTAACATTCAGCAAATAAACAATATAGAAAAATACTGATCCTCTGTTGCAGCCTCTTGGTTATTGGGGGGTAAAACTGCCAAAAATAATTTTCACGGGCCAAACGGGAAACATTACAAATTAGTATACCCGAATACATTACCTATGATATAAAATTTATATTTTAGGACAACAGCAAAAAAAAATAACTGAGGTGTTTATTTACTTACACCTCTTTCTGAATCTGGTTCATATGAAATATGTTTTTTTGCAATACCTGTTCTGTAAGTTACCCATTAATAACAAAATTTAAACACAGTAAGTGGAACTTTTATTGCACAATTGGTTTCCATGGTTACATCATTTACTTACCGTCCACGGTGGATGGTAAGTGAAACTTACCGTTCATGGTGGACGGTAAGTAAATATATATCATTCAAATTTTATTTTTAACCTCAATCTGTCAGTTGTTAATTTTGATACCTATTTTTCCTTTTCTTATATTTACTCAGGTATTGCAAAAAATAACTTACTAACCTCGAACTGTAAGTGATTTTTTAGGTCTCGAATGTTTAGGAAATCTCGACCCTACGGGTCTCGACATCCCAAACTACATTCTCGACCTAAAAACTATCACTTACAGTTCACGGTACGTAATATACTATTGATTTCTGCATTAGAAATGTTAGAATCAATCTCTTGTATTTCGTCTTCCAATTGCACGTCATTTTCGTCTTCGCTCTCGATACTTAAAATATCATCAAACTCACTTTCAGTTCAAAAAACAGCGAAACATGTTAATTATAAAATTAACGTTACTGGTTTAGTGGGGTCAATAGAAACCCTAATTGTTATTATCTCCTTAACTAAGAAATATATAGATTCATGTGACCGTCACTAAGTCGAGTGTGTCGATTAATGAAGCTACTGAAAAACTCAAACATTTAGTTTAAATTTTTAACACTAAACATTTAGATTTAAAAACACTGGGGTCTTCAAAGACCCCACTATACCAGTTAAGGGTTAAATAAAAAAAAAAAAATATGTTTAAAAAGCAATCATGAATAAATTTAGCAGAGGTAAGCTTCCAGAACTACGGAGTGAACACAATGACTGTGTTTAACTGACGCTGGTAGCGACTCAACAGCTTCTGGTATTCTCCATCAATCCTTGATATACACAGCACTTACCATGAAATTTTAAACGGCCTGAAGCATTAAAATCCAGCCTGTAATTTTAGTGCACGATCTTTCGGAAATAACAAAAAACTCAAATTTATACCTGCGAGATAAAATTACACGTTTATAAATAAAGTAAAAAAGTTGAATTGTTATGAATGTGGAATCAAATGTAAATATTTTAAATCACAATCATGTACTAATGGGCTTGACAAACGTAAGAGTATAAATTTTACGATTGTAACCTTCAGCAAAGACAAAAGAACGAAAAAGATCAACAAAGCAGTAAGAGAGAAAACAAAAAGTAAAATATAGTTGTATGACAGTTAAAAGCCATTAGTAGCGGCACTAGACGACGTACGTTTCCCCACTCTAACTCACCCGGAAATAGATCGAACTCCACCACGAATACTTCCTGTCCACGTTCTGGAGACTTCTAGCACCGCAGGGCCGTACTGCAACATTTTACTATTTCAAACACTGAGTTAGTAAACATCTCAATACCATTATACTTATATTTTCTAGATTATTTTTAAATTACCGCGCGTTTAAAGTTGCTACTAGGTGGCAGCACCTGCCGGCGCTCACACATTTTTCAGGCGAATATGGCTGGTACCACGAGATTTGTTTATGGGTGTTTTAAGAGACGTATTTTAACCTCGGTTTTAGCGTTGTACAATATTCTAAAATTGTTTTATAAGAAATACTTCACATGAAAGTGGTAGGTAATATATTTATCTGAATTTATATTCGAAGCATTTTTCTATATTTCTATAAAATAATTTTAGAACATTGTACTTCTCTTAAAACCTATTAATTTTATTTTGTGTCGACTGCTATAGAAAGTTGACTTTTGCGCTAGCATTTGACAACGCAAAGTTGATATTTTCTGAGGAATATTACTTTGTCGCTCGTTTCCAATAGCAACGAACAGTAATAGTTTAGTTTTTCCTTTTTAACTAATTAATTACCATAGATACGAAGTAAAAGAACAGCAACAACAATCTATGACAGAAGTGTAATAGATGCGTTTATTTTAATGAAATTAAATCAATGTTTTTTCTTTTATAATCATACGTTAGAAAAATATGACGTATAATTTGAGTGCAAAGTATTTATGTCGCTCTTACACGATAGGTCATTTTTCAAATAACTTTGCGCTCTAAATAAACAAACAGCTATTTCAATATTTTTATAAAATACAACATGAAATATGTCTCTTTCTCTAGGAATAGTTTGTATGATCGGAAAGTATCATAGCTAAATGAATTATGGATAAAACAAGACTGGAAAATTCACAGATATAAATCGAATCTTGCCAATGGATCAACAAACATGCATTTCCTATTTGTATGTTTTATTTATTGCTTAATATATTTATTTGCAACTTGTCTTGAATTTACAGTACTAGTACTAGTTATTTACTATTGTGTGATTACTCCTGGTGCTCCTTGGTCCATCGTTTCTATAACTTCAATTCAATTTAAAACTTGACTTGCAGGAAATTGTAATTCTGTTTGCGTCTGCCTCTGCGTAATCTAAAAGTATTTTAGTTAACATTTCTTGTGTGATATTTAGCACCTACTTAAACCTTTCTCGCGCTGTTCACTAACGAATTCTCTACAGATAATGTTTCGCGAAGCCATGAAATATTTTCTGTCCAGCGACTACGACGACGGCGGCTTGAAAAGGATCAGGAAATTGTGCCACGGAAGCAATTACCATAAAGAAAGATAAACAAGATTTAAAGTAGGTTTACAAGCGCGGCTACAGCGCGTACCAAACGTAATTTGCGTTTAAATATTGATACGAAAACGCGGGAGATACGTACAAGATGTTCTCTGGAGCGCCGGCTCTACTTTTACTTGGGTTTGCTTTAGTTTTATTGCTCGGTAATCGAATAGAGACAAATCATGCATTATACATTTCGACAGTACGTTGCAAAAATTATTTTTGTTGGTTATTCTTTGCACTGCACTACAGAAATTGTTTCCAATTACTACGCAACGGACTTGCAGCTTATAGCGAAATTCGTACAATAATATTTTAGTTGAAGTTGAAACTTAATGAAACAGGGATACAATTCCAGAAGAATAAATGGAAGTAGACAGATCCTAACTTTCAATTATTGTAATATGTAAATATACGTTAATTTCGTAAATTTAATAGTCTATTAATATATCAGGGATTATGATAGTCATTTTTCACGAGGCAAGCGATACAAATCATCCGAGTGAATAATGACCATAATCCCGAATATAATACTATACTTTTTCAATCCTGTAAATTCGGTACAATTGAGTTTGTGATATTTAGTAACTTATTTTCTGAATCTCCTAAATGAAATCATTCTACAACCTACAAAAAAATTCAGGAACAAGAAAACAACGCATGGTATTTAATTTAAAAAATCTAGTGTGGGCACCACACTACTTTCTTATACAAATAAATTGTTTACTAGAAAATAAATTAAATACTCCTCCAAACTTAACTTGAAATTTATTACTTACGTATAATTTAAACATGAATAAACTCATTGCTGTAGTACGCATCGTAATATGTCTTATATTTATCGAAATATGGCGATTTGTAATATTTTTCAAAATACGGAAATTTCCTCAAATATGACTTAAAATTGTAATATTTTTTTATTACATTTCTTTATAATATAAACGCTAAGAAACCCATTGGAGCAGAGCGCATCGTCAGATCTCTAATATTTTTCGATATACGCCGATTTTTGGCATTTTTCGAATTGCAACTTTAAGGGCCTGTAATTCAAAAACTACACGAGATATCTAAAAATTCTCTTCAGTTTAGCGTTTCTGGTGCCTTATATAACAAATTAGCAAATTTTTAAAATTTTGAAATTTTTTTGTATTTTTGTTCAAAATTTCGATCGGCGATAACTCGACAAATATTAAAGATACAGATTTGCAGTGTTCACCAATCGATTCAGCTCGTCGAAATACATAAGTATGCAAAGTTTCATAAAAATCGCTTTACGGGATGGAAAGTTAGAGCAAAAAGCCTGAAAATGGCGTTTTTGGTCCTGAAAGTCAATAGGTACCCCTTGACGTTTGGCCTGAATATTGCGATTTTCAGACTTTTTGCTCTAACATTTCAACCGGTTATCCGAATTTTCTGAAATTTTCAGGGTTTATGTATTTCGTCGAGCTGAATCGATTGGTGAACACTGTAAGTCTGTATCTTTCATATTTGTCGAGATATCTCCAATCGAAATTTTGAAAAAAAATTCAAAAAATTTCAAAATTTTCAAAATTTATTAATTTATTATAAATGGCACGAAAAACACAAAACTGGAGACATTTTTCGATATCTTGTATAGTTTTCGAGTTACAGCCCCTCAAAGTTGCTCTTCGGAAAATATGAAAAATCGTCATATCTCGAAAAATATTAGAGATATGACGATGCGCTCTGCTGCAATGGGTTTCCTGGCGCGAATATTATAAAGAAATGTAATAAAAAAAAAATTACAAATTTGAGTCATATTTGGGGAAATTTCCGTATTTTGAAAAATATTACAAATCACCATATTTCGATAAATATAAGACATATTACGATGCGTACTACAGCAATGAATTTATTCATGTTTAAATTATACATAAGAATTTCATACTTTGTATAAGAACGGCAGAACTAAAAACCCAAAATTGTTTCTGAGTTCTGAAAGTTTCTTCAAGTTCTTAAATTAGGAATGTTTGTCAACTAAAACTATTACTTGATCCTTAATCAAGTTTCAAATACAAGTAGCACCCATTTTGTTCACTGCACAACACATGTTTGACAGTAATTGTGGCAATATAACACGGAAACTATCTGGCATCAAACTAAACTAAAATCAAAATGCTAAACTAACAGTTTAAGCCGGGCAACCGAAGCATAACCGAGTGTCATGCTCGTACTACAAGATTTGTCAACTGGTAGCTTTCGTGGTTCCAAGTTAGCAAAACCAGGTTAATGCGGTTAATAGTACATAATACCAGACTTGTTTGACTTGAAAGTTTCGCGAATATCGCGCTCAACTGGATCAAGTAGCCTCACTTGCTAAGTTCACAAATGACGTTCGCAGATAATACGATAATCGAACTATTAAGCCAAATATTGACTTTCAATAACTAGAGATGAAATTGTTTTCAATAATAATATTTTAGCGGTAACTGCAGTTAATATATTCTAAACACTGTGGGGAAAATTCTAATTAAATACGGTTACCAGGAAACGCGTTCCTGAATCTTGTTGGAATAGAATCACTGAAATACATTGATACAGGAACGCGCACTTGTAATCTGTTACTAAACCGAAAAAAGAGTCTGAGACAAATGGACACTTGTTTGTAGAACGGTTGCTATGCGTTTCTTGAGTGGTTGCTATTGAAACAGGTACCTCGCACTTGGTACCAAGAGATAACTGATATACGAAACGGTATTATTGGATTAAATGAATAACCAAGGGCAGCGTAGTCGCTGTCCAGCATAGAATATTTTAATTCGATTCCGAAGAGTATTTAGAAAAAGACTTCTGTTCAAATTGGGAAATAAGTGCGCAGGCGGGAATCAAACACATATTCAACAATAACAAAATTATATATTTAATAATGAACAACAAATAAATTATGTAAATCAAACACTTTTACGAGCTGTATAATTCGACGCTATATAATCCAAAGTATCGCTTACTCACTAACTTTTACAATAACTTTCAAAGAACAAGACTGATATAACATTCGCTATTAACAATACTCATACATAGAACTCAAATCTATTTACATGAACTCACCAAATAAACTTTACAAAAACTATGCACACATTCGAAAGGAGCCCTTAAACTGTGTAATAATTCTTTGAATATTTCACAAGAAAAGCCAAAATGCAAGTGGTTGCTCACTGCCCAAGATTCACAATTTATTACTTTAGGGATGAAAGAGTGGCACTTAAAATAACTCTCACTGGGCACTACTCTCGCATAAGACACTGTTTAAAGATTTCCTACAACATATTGACATCCGCTGATTAGGCGGGAACTGAACTGAAATACTAAAAAACTGGAATTTTCCACGAACAACTAACAAAGAACCATTTACTTAGTTTGAAATCTCTTAACATCGTTTGCTATCTTTAATCGTAATAAACGCAAATACTGTGTATTACATTATGTAAAAACATTGTACAACAAAAACAGATAGCCCTAAACTAGATGTGTCTCTCGTCTCGCATTTTCAATTTCAATGAGCCTTCCAGTATTATTATATTTCAGAGAGTAGAATTAAATACTGCGGTGTTTATGAAAACAAATGTCTGTTACACGTATCGTTGTTTCGAGTTTCCGTTTCCGGAATTCGAGGCGCGAAAGAAGTTCCTCCTGGCGTTAATTTAATTTTCTCCTCTCTAAGTTATGATTAACAACTCTCAGCAGGTAATCCGTAGAAGCGAGGCCTTCTGGATTCGTAATACCTCGTTACGAACGCCATTTTCACCGAGATGAAAGTTTTCTTTCGTCGAGAATATTTAGTGTTTAAGATAAGAAAATGTGAATACACCAACCATTCATTTTCGTATTATGCTGAGCTCTACGGTCTTAGAAATTGTTCCGCTCTAATAACTTGTTAATTGAAATTTTCCCGAACTTCATTTATAAACTGCTCTTTTTATCTCTTTTCTTTTTGCTTGTTTTTGTTTTCGTCGTGTTTGTTTTCTCGCATTTATAAGAAACATAAGTTTTTATCGAGAAGTTTAAATTTGAAGTTACCGCGTATTTTACATTTATATCAGATGGCAGCACTTGCCGGGATTTATTTGTTACTTGGTTACTACCTTCATTTTATATGATTTATTGAACTGTCACTCACTTCTGATTCTTCTAATATATTTCTGAGCATCTGTTCCATTTTGAGTGAGTATTTACAAATTATTGTAGTATTTGATACACAGTTTATTTTGTTATTATTTTAAAGTAATATTCCAAGATGGTTATGCACTTTGGCCAGCTATACCATGGGATGCATCGAATAGTAACATTTCGGTTATCACCTTTTGAACTATCTCCGTTCAAAGGAATGATACAAAAAGGCTTACCAAATGTGCTAAGAAGATGCGCGGAATCTGCTCCTTACGTTGTGCCTCGTAATAATATTAAATATTAGTATTTGAGTTCTTGATAAATCATTTTATATTTCAGCTTTTTTTGTGTTCCTTCTTGTAACCAAATATGCTGATGAAAAACATAAGAAATTGATGCGCAAGAATCCAAAAGATTATGAAAATGACAAGTAAACCCTTGTATTTATAATACTTCAAATAAATATATTCAGTTTCTATTACATTGTAATTTAAGTTTTAGATCTAAAATTTCATTACATCGACTGTAAGTTTCCAGGAACTTCCAAAACTCATTTCGTTTATCAATAACTCGACATTCACGTTCGGTCGGCGTGTGGTGTAATTGCATCGTTCATCGTTGAAACAACGGCTCCGTGTCACATGTCCTCTTCTGTCTCTTCTGCCCGCTGTTGTCCTGGTTCTCACAAAGGATCACACCAGATTAATTCAGCTCCTGCTAGCGATACCCGATACTGGATTTTGGTTTTTGATGTTCCTTTTACATTCAGTAGTATATTGATTTTAGGTGCTGACGTCAAGACTGTTTTGTTAGAACCGTGGAAATATTTTTTTCTTTTTATGTTTGATTGTGAATTTGTTTTAATAAAGCTTAAATATTTTTTCTCACAGTTTGATCTTAGATTATAAAGAACAAACTTTTTGTTCGGTAATTACTTTTAAAGTAGTTTATTTTCTTTGTAGCAAGTTTAACAACAAAGAGTAAATCTATAGATTATCCTTTTTCTTATAACTTGTTTATTTGGACAACGCAATAAATTTATAGACGGAAAAGTTTTATTTCTTCACAAAGAATTCAACCACATATATCTTTTGGTTTTGTTTGTTTCCTTAAAGCACTTGAATCTTTTACTACTGGAAACGTAATTATTATTCATTTTCTACAATGAAACTAGCTTTATGCGGAGTGAGGGTGGTCAATCGAAAGACGTTTTTATGTTATTTTTCAATTATTGGTTTCTCTAATTATTTTACATAAAAAAATTAGTTTATTATAAAAAAAATGCTTAAACTTTTCCTCTGCAATAAACTATTTAACTTGTTTGATTTTAAATTATTAGGGAAGCCAATAATTTAACATCCCTCTAACTGTATACATTTATGAAGCAGTATTGCAAAGTATTTGAATAATTACTTCAAAATTAATAGCTTCAGACATAAAAACCTCATCGTGAAAATTCATCCCTTGGCCTATTTACAAACCCTGTATACTTATCCCACCCTCATGTCGGAGCCGTTGAACGGGATCACCGACCCTTCTCGAGATCTCTAGAATGGACTGCGTCGAATGTTCTAGAACTAAAGCGCGAGGTATTTAAGCCCTACAGTCGCTTACAACACAGATTCAATTCAGTGAAAGCCCCAGCTCCTGATGTGTTCGCTTGCTCTTGTATGAGTTCCTTATTGTGGTAGTGGAATAGTGGTTATTATGAAGTGTGAATTAACTGGTATGTGAACGTAATTGATTAGCTAGAATGATTAGGGTCGTTTTACTGTATTGAAATTAAATAAAATTTGACATTTAAAAACTTGAATTGCAAATCAGTGTCCTTGCATTTGATTGTAAATAAATTTACTTAAGTAGATCTCGGTATATACGAGCCCAGATTAAGACTTTTAGATTGACTTTAAAAAATAGTTCTGATCTTACAAAGGGAAAATTGTTGTACTCAATTTATTTGTATCTTAAATTCTGTTATTTTGAAGTATATTTTAATGAAAAATAACAACTGAAATAATAACAAATTAATAAAATTTACTAACATAAAGATTCAATTTTGTCCAAAGGTATTAGCTGGTACCATGAACACTGTTTTTGAATATATAGAAAAATGTTTCAAATAAAAATTGTACATCTTTTTGATTCCAAATTTATTTACAAAGATATATCCAAAAACTCTGATAGGCCTTCAAATGATCTACCATTACTGTTGATGAAATGTTTCCAAAATTTAATTAATTCGTAACATAAACATAATACCTCCCTTACATACGTATATGCGGGAGGTAAAAATAATAGAATTTAAGATATAAATATGGAGAATTAAACAATTTTCCTTTGTATGATTTTAACTGGGCCAAATTATATGATTGTGTGGTGTTGCTTAATGAAATTTGTCGTCTAAAGGATTTGAAATTTATTTATAGTTGTGTCAAATATAATCTATATTTAAAGTACCTAATAGTAATAATAATTTATATTACATATTTATGTAGGAAAATTTAAATAAATACAATAATAGTACAGTACAACAATGAAAAATACAATACTAATCAATCGAGTAACGTATATACTAGTAAAGTAGCTAGTAAAAATTGTGAAAAGTGTGGTACAAGATTAGCATTATCACGTCAAACCATAAATTAAATGGCGCAGTATTTCACCACAACCTCAAGGAAAACATCGAAAAAAACATCTTTCCCGGAATTAAACTTAAAAATAACTGTACAACAAACAGCAACCGTTTGTGGAAAACCGATGAAAGAATATTTGTTGCGCTACGCATCCCGATAACAGCTTTCGTTATCAGCAAACGAACACGGACGTTTCTGATAGATAATACATTCGTTGATCGGTTTGTGCGTTAGTGTAGAGTTTGTGCCTTGACCCAGTGTATGTTGCGCGAGACTTGCGTTAAACTAAAGTGTAATTTCACTAATTATTAGTCATCGATTTTGATGAGAGTTAATATTGTTTACTAGTAGCTGTACTGTTAGTAGAAGTGGTGAGTTTATGTTTGGATATTTGGTTGAAAAGAAGCCACGTTTTTCGGTTGGGTTTATCTATTTTACTTCAATGTTAATGATTACACCGAAAGCGATTTGAGGAATGTTGCATCTCAGATAATGGCTCATTGATGGAAACATTAAAGGATGCTGGCTCATCGTAAAATAATTAGGGAAAAGTTGAGTTAGCAATTGATTGGTTTTAAAGGCAGCCAACTAACTGAATTTAGTTTGTAAAGTTTGTAGACTTAACTAAACGCTTACATCAGTAAACGCTGGAAACTTTCGGAAGTTTATTGAAACTTGATGGCTTTTCAAAACGGAAATGAAGCCAATATTTTCGCTAATTTGCATTCTTGTGTTTGTTGCAGTCGCTCTGTAATTTTCAATTTAGTAATTGTGATAAGTAAGTACTGTAACAAGCAACAATAAAACGATTAATATTTCAATTTACATTATTATATTATGAATTGTATGTATTACATGTTTGCTTCGATTTCTTTTTAATAAACATCTGTACCTTTGATCTTTTTACAATAAAATTATAATACATAAAATGAATAAATGATATGTTGTACTAAATATAATAACGTTAATATATTTTGTTATTGGCCACCTGTTGCTCTTTATGCATACATGTATGTGTAATATATTTCATATATTCAATATGTAGATATATTATAATTTACTGTGTTCTATAGAGTATATTACACACCATTCAAATTATGAAATTGTTTTATAAACATTGCATTCAGAAATTTTCATTTTCGCCGGAAAATTTTTATTTTTTTCAACAAAATTTAATGTTTCGGATACGATAACACATATTATAACAATTCGGAAATATTTAGTTTTGCATTCACAAGTAAATACAAATATAATCCGCGTTTTTTGTAAAAAAGTAACTTTCCCAATTAAGAAGTCAAACTGGAATTTAGTCAAACCTTTGTAATTGTTTTAGTGAAACTAGTCTATAGGGAGACTCGCTTCGCTTTTTTTTAATGAACATCATCATTATAAGATTCTCGGTTCGAGCCTCACTGCCGACAAGTTTTCGAAAATTTTCAGCACAAAAAAATGTCTTAATACATTTGGTTTATGATGACTTATGATGTATGTGGTTGCAGGGTATTACCAACCAGCGGGTCCGCTGATAACCGCCCACCACGGTCACACGCACGGGCCGCCGGTTCCGACGTCCGCAGGCAAAACAGCGCCGCTACCAACCCTCGAGGCGTCGCCTTCACCGACGCCGCCACCTACCACCCATCAACCACCGCCCTCATCCACCGGCACTGCTGAGTCTTCCGACAATGAGGTAAGAATGAGCCTTTACTCACACTAAAATTGTTGCGGAAGAAATGTGTTATGATTTTCCTTGAATGTGTATTTATGTTTGAGAACATATGTAGGGATTTAGGGATGTATAGCTACCCTAACCCCCAGGTAACCGTTGCGAATTGTCATGTGCGAAGGTGATCCAGTTCCAGGTTCCAGGTAGTTAGTTGTCAGTCGGCTGTCGGAAATAATCACATTCGTATGCTAACGGTCATCCGGCGATGACAGAACAGTAGTTTTAAAATTTAATTACTATGTTATTATTGTTTTGTTTTACACATTACATTAATTACTAAATTAAAAGGTTTAAATCTGTTATTGAATGTCGATAAATGTAAAGTGTTGGTGTTTGACAAGAATGATTTGGTGACTGTAATGTTTATATATTTAAGTAGTATGTTTGCGAGGGATGGACGTATTGACGGCGGCTGTTTGCAAGGTGCTTTGAGTACGTTTAACTGCTGTGGAAATCAGGTATTTGAGAGGATTGTTTGAGTGATCGTCTCTAGAATACATTGATGTATGTTGAGTGTAAAATTGAGTAAAATATTTTTAAGAAAGTGGGAGTGAGTCAGTTGAAATGATTGAGGGTGAACGATTGCGTGGGCGTCCGAGGAATTAGTGGATAGGTATGATTGATGGTTTGTTGCGTGAACAAATGACTCCCAGTGTGAAGAATAGATGAGCATGTATGAATGTAGACGAGGCGAAAATGGAGTGCCAGTATAGGAATGTTTGAGTGTTGTGTTTCTGGGATTGCGTTATCGCACTGAGTGACATTCGGCCCAATTCTCTATCGAAGTTGTTATCGTAACAACTTGCTAATGGTGGCAAAATCACATCGAAACTTCATGTTTAATGAAGAATATTTCATTAGCTGTCAAAGTACGATTCATTTTTGTTACAGTTAGCAAGTTGTTACTGTAGTAAATTTTTTACAACTAGGTTCACATAAGGGATTAGCTGTATCTCCATTTATATTATTACTTGTAACTTCATTTTCCATTCTCATAACATACCTATTTATTTTAACTGAGATTGTAGTCAAGATTGTTTAATATAAAATTTATCACTTCTTGTTAATTTAATTAATTGAGAAATGAAGTGACAGATAATGAAAAATTGAGTTAGTGTTAATTCCTTTTGTAAATCTGCCTTTTAAAGACTAGATCTGGATGTGTATGAATGTATGTATGTACTAAATTACAATTAAGTATTCGGGAGTGTAGTGCCACTGTTATTAAGTGTAAACTCTTCTTCCAGGTGATAATAACTAGCGCAAGCAGCGGTGCAGAGCCAGTGCCCGTGGCCTTACCGCCGCCGGCACAAACCTACCGGTACGCCACGACGCAGTATCCGCCAGCCCCAGGCGCGGGCTCGCACGCCCCGCCGGGCTACTCGTACTCCTACCCGCCCTCACAGTACTACCACAGTGCGCCCGGCACCTATGCGCAACAACAGCACTACCACCACGACATCTGCTACCCTGGCTCTGGATACCCGCCGTCTTACCTTCATCCCAAGGCATACACCACCACCTTCAGAAGGTGAGAGCTTTCTGCGCATCATAAATTCTCTTACGAAGTTGTTATTGTAGCAACCACTGAAATATAGTAATTCTAGAACGAACACTGTCTATACTACTAACAGGAGATTCTATTGCTGTCTTACACTCCTGCTTATGCGCATTACAACAAAAGTTACGCGGCGTACATTCCGTCATAAAAGTAAATACATTTGTTTATGTTCGATTCGAACAAGTGCTTCTTCGTTATTATGTAAAAGTTCTTGAGCAAACTGTACGGCAAACAACATCGTTGGCGTCGCCAAAGCGTGTTCCAGAATTACTATATTTCAGTGGTAGCAACTTACTAACGGAGAATATTTCATTAGCTCTCAAAGTCACAGTTAGCAAATTTTAGAGAATAGGCCCGATTGTGAATGGTGTTGTTCTTCGTAGGTACTTACCTCCACCACCCCCAGCGGGTCCACAATACTACCCAGCAAACCCAGAGCTCTACTCAACGCCAACAGCAAGCGGACAAAGTTCGCAAGTTGTGAGTGCGTCCAGTGGAGCTAGCGGGTCAAGTTACCAGCCGCCTCCAACGGGGCCACCACCCCCAACGTTAGTGGAGAGTTACGCACCACCACCTCCAGTGCCCCCGACCATCGTGGAGCCCTACCCGCCGCCGCACTACTATAGCTACAGCAGCGGACCGGCGCCACCTGCGTGCTACTCACATTCACCTCCCACCAGAAATCTCACCTTTATAGGTACTTAAAGAAATTGATTAATTAGTAAACTGTTGGTTAATGCGTGTGTTTATAGATGCAGCATATCAAAGCTGTCCATGTCCTATGCAGTCGTGTCCAAAAAACGTCCATACTGGACCTCTTACTGGTGATGGTAAGAGGTCGAACGTAACTGCAATCGCCAAAGAGTCAATGCCACTCCCACCGGTAGCGCTAGCGCTGCCGCTGGAGCCAGCGAGCGTGGCGGGGCCCCCCAGCCCAGCTCGGGGCTCCGCGGGCATGCCGCCACCACCCTCGCCCGCCGGGGCCACCTACCAGCCGACCCCGGCCCCCAAGTGGGACGCCAAGCAGGAAACCACTGAAACTGTCCTCGAGTGTAAAACCGCGACGACAGAGAAGCGAACGAAAGCGAGGCTCGGCAAGACCATGGTTCGGAATAGCATCACCAGCAACCTGAACGCGACACAACCGCAAGGCATGTTGTTAATGTGCCATAACCAACCCCCTGCGCAACCGGAACAAACCACCACCGATGTCAGCAATGTCAAACGAGAAGTGGAAAGCCCGGAGGAAGTACAAGTGCCCGTACCGCCTCTGGACTCAATGTCACCAGTCTCCGCGCAAAAACACGATCGGCTACCGGAAATCGAAAACACCTCTCCTTGCGAAGAACTCACTAATCAAATTTCAGACTCCAAATGTGAAACAGAAGTACAAAATATTGCGGAAGAATGTAGTAAAAGATTAAGCCTCGACGATGTAAATCAAAAATTTAAAAATGAAGACTGCAAAGAACAGTGCGTACCTGTTGTTCAAAATATACCAGTTAGAAGAAAATCTACTGTAGATGACGACAAAATACCTCATGTTCACAAAATTGAGCCTAAAGAAGAAATAGACACAAAAGAAAAACAAATAAATCATGTTGAGAGGATAAGCACAAAAAGAAAACTTTCTATTGAAGATTCTACAGACACCACAGAGGATGGATTCAAAGTACAAGCAAAAAAGCAGAAAACAGCAAATTCTAAAACAAAAATTACAAATGGTAGCTACAAGGATTTAATAAAGAAGAGTAGCAAATGCGTTAAAATCAACAATGGCAAAAGAAAATTAAATATAGATACAGAAATCAAATCTGCTGAACCTAAATTTATGGTGTATAAAACACCAAAAATAATGCTGGGTAAAAAGAAAACCACCAAAAGAAAACAAACTCCAGCGAAAGAAGAACCTGCTGCGAAGAGAGTTAAAACCTCGAAGCCTTTGGTTGCCAGTAATCTTCACAATTTAAAACAAAACGTTAAACACAAGGATAAACATCAAATCAACTCGAACTTAGTAGAAAACAAAGAACCTGTGAAGAAAGCAGTTCAAAAGAAATCAGTCAATTCTAAATCTAGTAATAATATTATAAACAATGTGGACCGGACAATTGAAAGTGTTATTCTAAATAGTTCATACGTGGTTGAAGATTCTAGGACAAGTGCTAAAGACAGTGTTTTAAAACAAGTGACAGACAAACAAAACACAGACGTGAAAACAACAGACAGTGCTAAACAAAACACAAAACTAAACAATAAAGTTACTAAAATTGGTTCTGGTAGATCTGGAACTAGTAAACGGAAAACTAAAACAAATGCCTGCCCACTTCCTCTACCGATTCCAAGGATACCCAGGAAATCACTCCAGCTTCCTAGATGGTCTAATGGCTGGTCCTGGGCGGGCGAGCCTTATGAGGGAAAAGTATTTTTAAATGTAAGAAATTATTTAATTTTTTACATAATTGTATTTATTATTATCATTATTTGAATTTTAACAGAGCGACGAAGCATTAGTCACTCGAAAATGCTACCCATCTATGCGACATGCAGAAGGTGACGTCATTTCTCCTCGTGATTGCGTTTTACTGAAGGCTGGTCCTAGAAAAATCGATCTTCCTTTTGTTGCTAAGGTCGCAGCTTTATGGGAAGATGAAGAGGGTACATTATTCAATTTTTTTATTGTATCCTGTAATTATTGGTGTTTTAAAAATTGCAGGAGAAATGATGATGTCGTTGTTGTGGTACTACAGACCTGAACATACAGAGCAAGGCAGAAGACCCGTGGACCAACCGGATGAAGTTTTTGCTTCCAGGCATAAAGATACGAATAGTGTTGCGTGTATAGAAGACAAGTGCTATGTTTTGACGTTCAACGAGTACTGCAGGTATGTAATAAATAAACCGTTACTGTAAAAATCAAAATACAAGTTTTAAATTTGTATTTCAGATACCGCAAATCTGTGAGAAGTATAGAAGAAGGCATGTCGAACATCGGCTCCGTGGTTCCACTCCCCGATGGCGGCATGTACTACCGGGAACACAGACAACCTCCGACGTCGCAGACCACGGCGCCAGACCTGGTGTTCTTCTGCCGCCAAGTCTACGACTTCCGCCAAAAGAGAATAGTAAAGAATCCGAGTTAATTGTTTTTCTAATAACTTTCAATGTTGAAACATAAATTTGTGATCCTTACAATGGCTTTTTAAATAATTATGTTAATTTATGTAAAAGATTTTTAGTATTAACATGAGTTGATAATTAAAACAGCACGACGTAAAATTATGAAGTTTGCTTTTACATCTGTAACGTAGGGACAAAATATATTTTCATGAGAATATTCACGAATCTTTTTATCCGTTGAATATAAATATAATGCATATCTATCGCAATAGTATGTAATGGTCCAAGAATAAACAGGTACTTATTTAAATAAATGTTCTTTATTTAAAAGAACGGGTGAGACCACATGTATTATATTTAATACTTGTATTAAATATTAAGGATCACGATAATAAATTATTTTGATAACAGATCATCATTGTATATTAAGGAATCATCGTAAAAATCATCATCATATTTTTACTGTTTTGTTGTTTTACTCAGTTCAGCAAACATGAAAACAGTTAATTCGAACAAAAATATAAGATTGGTATAGATCCAAACCAATCACGTTAAAGTATCACAAGTCTTTCATAGAAACAATTACTAAATTATAATATACGTATACTTATAATTGTTGCAGAATAATATTCATACACGGGATCATTTGTATCATATAAATAATTAATAATACTGTATAGAGATATAGATGACGATATATTAATTATTATTATACATTATATACATATTATATATACTGAATGATATATTTGAAATTAAAAATGAAACCATATTTATGAAATAGATTTTAGTTAGAACGTTGTAAGTGTAAATGGTTTTGTGTGCTTTTATAGCTACTTAGACAGTTGTGTCTCGTGTATTTTTACATCCATTTTCCTGGATAATTCGTGAATGTCTGAATGCTGTTTTGTTTCAATTTGACGTGCATTTATGTTTCAGTTGCAAAATATTGTTTAATTACCAAATAGGTACTGAAGTATCGGCACACTATAACAGTAATATGGTTTACTGACTTAACTGCTTACGTTTACTTTATTGTTACTTTTAATTTGTAATACTAATAACGTATGTACGTCAGTACGTTTAATTATTATTATTATTTTTAAGTTGTGAAGTAGAGACTCCCTGATTCCAGTTTATTAGGTCTCTTATTTCGAGCGTAAATTTTACCAAGAAAGCATTTTGTTAGGATAACGTATTAATTACTGATGCGTATAATTACAAATTAAAAACAAACTGAGATATGGGTAATTAACATTAATTATTTTATTACTTCATAAAACCAGTCTTGTTTTTAAATATAAAATCATTAATAATTAATGCGGTAATTAAATTTTATCCAAGAAATTTGCCTGCGTTAAGATTGTTATCGGCATTTAGCCACAAAATTATTTTCCCTTTACATATAACCAAAGTTAAAGTTATTCCATTTTTCATTATTTATTTATATTAAAGAACTTTTATTATTATGAATAATATAATTATTACCTATTATTATAGTTTGTATTTATTTATAAGTTATTGTTGTATTTTATGTATATGTAAAACAACTGTTTATGGTTTAGTATCTTACACTCTGTATATGCATATCTCATTCAATGATGCACTACTTTAATTTGCCTAGTACTGAACAAGTATTTAATTTCGCTGTTAAACAGAATGCAGGATCACTGTGAAGCGCTTGTTTTTCTACGTTTGTTTATAGTGTATATTACATTGTGATTTGAATGCGATATGAACGTTGATCCATGCCCTTGCATTATGTAGATATAGTTCCACGTCTTGTAGCATTTGGGTTTCTACCTATGCCTTTTTAGGTGCCTTGTTGTGCTACTTGTGACTGCTTGACCCATCTGTCGTCTGTGTGCCCGTATGGTTCTTATGTTCATTCTTTACTTTGAATAAATGTGTGACATATTATGAAGTACGGCGTTTTTTATTCCTATATGCGATATAATGATGTACAATGAAATGTGTGTGGAGAATATAGATGATGAGTACGTTTAAAGGGCTTTGTTCTTTCTGAATTTCCCGCTTTTCCGACAGTCGGAAATGCGCTGGCATTCAGCGCCGTCATAGGATGATATGGCAACACATTTGTTGGAGTTTCCACCGCTTGATGGCGCTGTTACACCGCAAGCAACGATCGCATTGGCTGTTCAGTGCAAGATCGTGCACTGTCGGTGCTGCCAAGCGAATGTAGTTGGACACGAACGTTACCGAATGGGTCAATGTCTGTAAAGGGCCTGTAGCATCTGAATTAATAGTGAAGTGATATCCGTCGCATATTAAAATGGACGTTTTTGTCACATAAAATGACATATAGATACTTAATTTGTGTGTAAATGTGTTGTGTGCGTGTTAAACTAAGCTGCTGTGAGGCCTGGATGCCCATTTAAAGTGTGAAATATAACGAAAAGGACGGGCAACCGAACCATCGTTCGACAGAGATTCGTGTGTGCTAGGGTGTTAGCGAGCAATGTGATAAATCTATGAAGTTCACGAACGTTCGGAAGATTATAACGCGACGATAGAGAAATGAGCGGGCGTCCCAGAACTACGTCCTTCGCCGAGGGCAACAAGCAGCCTCTGAATCCACCACTGGGGGGCATGAAAATTAGCAGTAAGTGTTGTAGTTAATCACTCCAAGTCAACATCATATGTAACTTGTCACGGCGAACGATGTGAGCGGGCTGACGTAAAACCCACGAGCAATCGTGCTCGACGTACACCATGTACCGCACTCGTAGCTTCCCAACATTCGGCCAGCCAACATGGCTGCTTGCTGAGTATCGCGCTCGCGAGAGCACTACGTTATCAGCCAGTCAGTTGGTCAGCTCCTTGTCGGCGGCAGGCGGCAGCGAATTCAGTCGCCACCGCAGATATCGAGCTGTCATTGCAACCGCCCACCTCGGCTCGCGGTTCTTGTGCTCCACAGTCAAATTCGCCAAGCGATGATGACGGCCGCCTTTCGAACATCGATCGCGCGTTCGAGTGCACCAGATCGAGCCGTGCCGTGCGTAAAACGTCGCGGCCACTGCCGTGCCATGCCTTGCATCCCGTTAACAAGCATTTTATGTGATTTCGCGTTATATCATCTGCAGGATCTGTCAAACGGACGGCCAGGCCAGCGTTCCCTTCTGCCCGCGCCGCATTTGCCTCGCCCTTGCGGCGAGACGTCGGTCCGTCTCGTGCATTGCAGTGGCTGACGAAACCCAGTTTCCTTTTTTCCATTGCGAAAATTATTACCAACTTCTTTATATCCGACGCGATTTCCTATTCTAGTCATTATAGCACTTGTCGATCGGGGATTTGTGCGCCGTTGAACCGGTTCCTAAATTATTGTCCGCTTATGGGAACAAGTTCTTCCAGATCTAACACCACCGAGCTCAATTTGCGCTGTTATATTTTTACTTGATATAGGCTCGACCTATTTATCTCTTTGTTTGTTTCTGTGTCATCTAGCAGCAATATGCATTTTACGTCCTTTTCAGGGCAAAATACGCGCCTTGACATGGACGGATTCATTAAAATTTCAAGGAATATTACCGTAATTTATTGGAGCAGTTCCATCGATTGAGAACTTCTGAAATAATGAGTAGTTAGTTACGGAAGACAACGGTATTCTTTTCCGGGTTTACATTGTTTATTACACTTTACAACGAGCTGATTTTTAAGTTTTATATGTTACATCACCATTATTGTATTAAACAGAAAATTATGAATTAGGTATGTATCAGTCAAAAATGACAAGTCAAGAAAACTATTGTTACCTCGATAATGGTTCAACGACTGTCATATGTCACTAAAAGGGACGAAGAGTATCTGTCAATTTTAGTGCTCGTCTTTTGTCTATATTCTCATATTTTATTTATAATAAGTTACTTGATGTTACTTAAGTAAAGATTGTTTGGGTTGTTGTATAAAGGAATTCTGAATGAAGAAATGTTCACAGCTGATCCGTTCGTTTTCTCACAAATGCCCTTGCTTCAAAAGGACAAAAATAGAATAGTTTCAGCACATATAGAATTAATTTCTGGCAAATTACCAAATAGTCTTCGTAGGTAGTGCTTTACCAATCCGCATTTTTTAACGTTTGAGTTTTTTTTTACATTAAAGATGTGGATTTATGTATGTATTTTTTATATATTTTGTACCGAATAGAAATTAAAATGTGCAAGAGGTTTCGTGCTGGGCACATCAGATTTTTTGTTCTATAGGAATATATAATCAGACAATGAAATATTTCTCACCAGTACCCTATTTCTTGTAGTATACCCTTATTCTATTCATATTTAAATTTACCTTTATATCAATTATTCTCAAACTACAATATTTTCTATCTCAAATAGCATTAACACGTTGAATATATTACAATGAAATGTTATTATTGAAATACTATTACAGAATTATAGAATATACGGATTATATTTAATCTAATTATGTTAAATATTTGTAATGCAATATTACTTCATTAATATATAATTGTTGATTTAACTATAATTGCAACGACTTCCATGCCAATTTACCTCTGTTACATGAATGTAATATCACATTCAGTTTCAAATGAGATTAAATAATAAATGAACACAATTTCGAGACGAATCAATACTACATGCTGGACAACCAGCTGTCACGGAAAATCACACATTAATACTAACTATGTGTATAACAATAATTAAATGACGGAGAAGTGTGTTAAAATGTTTTTGGTTGTTCTTTCCTATTCGCTGCAAATCAATGAAATGTCTTATTTCACTGGCACAACGAACAGTCCATTCTTTCGTGTTAAGTCGGTATTTGTACCGTTCTTTTAATATCTTCACGTCATGGATCATTACTTCAGGTTGAAATTTTTCTTCAAACACGCACTGGTATTTATAAAAGTGTAAATGAATATATGATGTGTACATGCTCGCAGATCCTCTTATTGTATTACGTGAAAAGATCGCCACGATGGGAAAAAATGAATTAAGGTCAAAACTGCTTCGAGATGCTGTCAGTTTTATTGGCAGTGATGCTCGACTTTTTATATTGAGATGAAAGAATTGATCTTGTAAACAATATTTTTGCTACGTAATTTTTACTACAAATAATGCTATAAAATTATTTTAATTTTTATAGAATAGAAATGCTATTTTTTAATATTACATTTTACAGCAAAAGTGTAAGTACATAAGTTGTATAGAATATAAAAATGCGCGCAATTAGGTCCATTTGGTTATCTAAATGTTAATATTTCACAATATATCAATCAGTTTAAAATTAATATTTGTTAGAAAAATTGTAACACGGCCATGGGAAATTAAACAAAGACGAATAGTATTTGACATTTCATAACACAGTTTTAGATTTATTTAACAGAAATAAATTCGCCATTGTGTCACTACAATTTTCTACGAAATGTCTACAGAAAATAATACAACACAGTAACAAATAAATCTAAATTTGTTATCTCAACTGTCTAATATTTTAAGATTTAGTTTAATTTTCTATAACCCCTTAAATTTATTTTTTACAGTGTTGTATTATTTTCTGAATTTATATCTACAGAACTACGTCCAAAAATCTTATTGTTTCCAGACCTATAAGGGTTTTTTTTGTGAATATTTCATTAAATTAATGCGATAGATGTAGAATAATGCTAGCTACAATTTTTGTTTGAAATTTTTGTACGCTTTATAAATTAAAATTTGCGTGAGTTCACATCAAACGTTTTTATTGGTTTTGTGTCTTCTAATTGATTTGGAGTGACAAAGGATGCTTGAATAATAACAGTCCGCAAATAGATTATATGCCTCGACCATAAAGTGAAACACGCGTTTGACAAAGTGCTCTTAATTGAACTTCTAATACCAATTAGCGTTCATTAATTAGAGGTATTACCGAACGAAGCTTACGTTGATTACATGCGAACTTCATCCTAAACATCGATAGACCTTCAACGTTCATCGAATTACCCTAATTTTGGGGGAGATTGAGATTTCCTAGATGATGCTTTGCTAGAAATACATTTCCCTTTGGGGACAACATTGAGAAACAAAACAGTTGCAACATTTTTCTTATTTTACGTATATGTTTGTGGTATGATTTTATTTATTTATTTAGTTTGATATCAGAATAACAATAACAGATACAGCGATAGCGATAAAACAAGGTTGTTGAGGAAAAAAATATATATTTTAAATAAATATGCCGACAATTTTACTATCGCTTTACATGGTTTTTTAGCAAATGTTTGATTGTTGAAGGACATATAAATTTACTTAATAAGCTGTGTTTAAGCCTATGAAATGATTAATTTCTCAAGTTTTTTATGTGAGAAGTTATACGCAGAAAATGAAAACATTAACAGCTATACGATCACCGAAAAGAGTAGTGCTGCTTTTGATAAAAATTTTGAATGCCGGAGCCGTTACATTTTATCTTTGTTTACAGTTATTTAATCGTTTATTTTTCCGCAAAAACAACTTAAAATTATGTAAATCATACTTCAGTCAGCTGCTTTTCTACGACTGCTGATTTCGCGATTAAAAAATAAGATACAAAAGTGATATCAGTGAAAATAGAAACCTACGATACACTCATATCATAAAATGGTCGACATATTTTATAAATAATGATTGTAAGCAATGGTTCTACTTTCTGCTGGCCTAGAAAGTCGTCATGTTTGTAGGATGAAGATGGTAGTGGACAACATATGCCTGACGACTTTATTATTGTAACATTGTAAGTTTCACTACTTCAAAATGTTGCTCTTCTTTAAAAAATGTATCTTCCTAATCGCAATCTCGGCGCCAACTTGTTCCGTTGTAGCCATAGATTATTTATTTCCCAGCTGTGTCCTTAAGAACAGGTTTTGAAAACTGTATTAATCGTCAGTGCCTAACAACGAACATTGATACTCCGTGGTCTTGTCTGCGGAACTTGCGAAATACGTCAGTTTATTGTTAACTCTTCAAAGAGAGCTTTATTCTTTCTGGCTTTGTTCAGGCTTCTAGGATAATGTTTCTCCTAAAGAAGGAAACATACAATGCTATTTTTTTTATATTGCTGCAAATTTTTACCTATTCACTTTACAGCAACGGTGTAAATACAAAAGTTGAAAACTTTTGTAGGTTTAATAAATATTCTTGTATGAAAATTAATTAATTTTTGAAGGAATAGACACTGAAACACTTGCTTCCGTTCGCTTCTACAGTTTATTACTAACTGACCATCTTTTACATCAACTCATCAACATCTTAATATTACGTACCTTCATAACAGCTATTTAATTAATTACAATAATTTCCTAACTCTATGATATAACTTGATTATTCCCAATACACTACAGAAAATATCAAAGTATTTAACCGAGACTAATTATGGGGATGAAGTAGTTTGAATTGGAGTAATTTGAATTCAAATTGATATTGTTTTAAATAAAAACGTTTTGTTTAAAATTAAAACGATTTCTTTTTCATTATTTTTAAAAACAAAATTTAAAATATGTTCATTGTCTTTCAGTGTAGAAAAAAGAAGACAAATAAAATATGTATTCAAAATTAATATTATTTTGAATTGAACCTAATCATTTTGTAAGAAATAAAATTTTCTTCAACGAATGCATACAAAAGGAAAACTGAAAATTTTCTTGATACAAAAAGTTATTTTATGAGTGGAGGGCCATGGAAAGTTAAACAAAAACAAAAAATATTTAACATTTCAGAGAATAGATTTTAATTTATTTCAGTTTTGTATTATTTCCCGTAGAAATTCCGTAGATGATTATAATGATATAATGGCGAATTTGAGAGTTCTTTTCTTGCTGATAAATAAATAACCCTAAAGCTATTTTATGAAATGTCAAACATATTTCGTTTTTGTTCAATTTTCCATGGCCGTGTTACAATTCTAATAAATATTGATTTTAATTTGACTGATATGAGCCCAGAATCAGAATCTTATCATTTGGCCCAATTAATACTTTTAGAATAACTTTAAATAATTTGTTTGATCTTACAAAAGAAAATTGTACTGATGTTTTAAGAATATTTTAAGGAAAAATAACAACTGAAATAATAACAAAATAACAAAAATCACTAACAAAGATTTCACCACGAACACTTTTTGAATTTGATGACAATGCAATTTACTCTTTTTTTTTATTTACCATGATACGCCCAAAAACCCTGAAAGACCTTGAAATAATCTACTACTTACTGTTGATGAATTGTTCCCAAAATCTAATCAATTCGTAAAATGAACTTAATACCACCCTTACATATTTTGTGCGGGAGGTAAAAATGATAGAATGTAAGACATAAATATGGAGAATTAAACAATTTTCTTTTGTGTGATTTTAACTGGGCCAAATGATATTGTTCTGGGTTCGTATATCGTGAAATACTAATTGTATGATGCATCTTTAAATTCTGATCAACTTTTGTATTTACGCTTTTTCAGTAAAATAAATATCAAAAAAATACATTTCAATTCTACACCTGGTATGTGGGGCATTATAACATTGTTTTATGTTTGTCATAGTGATAAAATTTATGTTATCTACAATAATTGTAATTAGATTCACGCCACTAGTAAATCTAAAACAAAACGTATATTATAATCGCATTCACATGAATCACATAAATCAGTGTTTAATATTTGTTGTAGGTATTGTCTAAATATTAAACAACAAAAATTGCGATGCGTAATATAGAGAAAGTCTCAGAGCATTAACAAAGTACATGTACAAAGAAAATATTTTCTTTGATCCATGAATATATCTCATAATCTGACGCCACAACTATTTTTGGCTCGTTTAACTTGAAACAGTTACTCTCTCTTTTAACTAATTCTTTGTCTCATTGTCCAAATTTCTTTTATTGTCTTATTTGTGTCAAGAAATCAAGAGAAGAAAGTAAGAAGACAAATTGGTGTTCAATATTTTTTATATCTGTTTAATTGCTTTTAATTTTAAATATAAACCTTTACTTGCTTGTGGAAGACATTTGGAAACGATGGCTTCATTCTTATTTAAAATTATTCAACAGAAACTAGCACAGCTATAGCAGTTGAGGCATTTATTAATTTAAATATAAATGAACTGTAATTCCAGAGTACAATTTTAATTATATTTAAATTGTTTTGCACAATCTGGGTCAAATTTTCCAGGAATGGCTTTTCGCTAAAATTATTTCGAGTATCGGTACGAAAAATAGAACAAACGAGACAGTTTAGAGGCTAGTCAATAATAGTATGTTATACATTAAGGAAAATGAGTGTAAAAAAAGAAAAAAAATAGACTTCTATCTTGCGGTGTATATACTATTTTTTCACGGCCCCAATATTTATGATGGTATTTCAAAATTTTTGAATTGTAATATAATTTATGATAGTTACCTTTGATTTGTTTAATTTTGTTAATTTTTCACATTATTTGAGCACTTTCCCTCACGACGGGAGAGAAAGTGCACAAGTCTCGCTTAGATCTGAAATTAGCTGTTTATGTCAAAGATTTTGGTATCATAGAAACCAAATCGTAAAATAGTATACAGTATTATATTATTAGTAACTTGGTTACATTTGCGTGTGAAATAATTGCCCACGCTATTCCACATGGCTGTACGAAATATACAATTTTTAAACATTTTTAAGTGTGGAGAAAGTGTAATTTTCAGTAGTGATCGTAGAAAAAATAATTATTTGTTTAACTAGGCCCCAAAATACCAGATTTACAGAAATTGACTCGTCAATGAAAGCTGTCGAAGCTTTGGAATTAATATTAATTTAGTAATTATTTTTAATACATATTTTGAAGGTTTTTGCCATCCAATTGCGTTACCATGTGTTTGTTGAACGGTTGCTATGCATTTGTTAGCAGTCTATAAAGTGTCACCTTTAATGTCAATCGGTAAAAAACTATTATTTACTTGTTTTATACAATATTTTATATTTGACTGCATTCCAGTTTTTCGTTCACATGAAAAATGTGATAATTTCGAAATGTGCTTTTTTCTGTTGTTTGATTACCAAGTTGTTTATTGTGTTTGCATTATCGGACTAGTCCATATAGAGCCACTTTATGGACGCTAACCAAGTGATTATAATACAGTCGAACATAAAAAAAATTTTAATATTTACTTGCAATTTGCAACACATGTCCGTGATAGTAGTTGCCTATAAATATATCTACAAAGATAATAATTTTGTTTAAAAACATGCAATATTATCAGCGGAAGTTTTGTATTGTGCAGGTGGGTCTTTATTTGACTAAGTATGACTAAGACCATTGATGACTTAACAGTCTAACTTGCAGATTTAATTGGAATAGTTGGCAATGAAACAAAATACATCATCACTGTATTTATATTGTGACAGACCAGTGTTAAGAAATTTTATTACTTTATTAATAAATTCTAGTATTTATTTTCATTATCAATTGCATTTTCATGCCAAAATATATCGCTTTGAAATTCTCAATGAATAATACTCGTTTTCATGTTGCGTTAAGGTACAAATAAATTAATCAACGGTTCATGTGTATGCATTGTTAATATTTATGCAAACACACGGTGTGACCTAAATACTTCGATGTGAATTCTTTTAACAATTTTTAATACAGTGCCATAAAAAATAAAACTAGGACGAATGTCAAATATTTTTATTTGTAAATATCTGCAATCTTCGGCACTGGTCCAAATTAATTTTATCGTTCGTTTATTCCGAATTTTAAATGCAAATTATCACCATGTATTTATAAATGAATAAAAAATATTTGCTCTTATCTTCATGCTGATTAAAATCTAATAAAATTGTTTATTAACATTCAGACAGGCATATAATACATCTTAGTTCTATTGAAAATTGAGCCATTGACGCAGAATTCATGTTCACAACAATAAATAAAACGTTTATTGTATGTGGTCTAATTTGGGGATGCGTTTACTAAAGCATAAATATTTTCGGTCTAATAATGCGCACTGAAATTCTGAAATTGATAGCGTACCATATTTTGAATGCTGTAATAATACGTGACATAGTCAACGTAGTCATTTGTATTTGCATATTTATGTTGTTCACATAATCATTCGTAATCTTGCAAATAAGAGATTTAATTTTATTTATTATTTATTTATTATTCATTTATTATTCATTTAATTTTACCATTTACTATTTTAAGATATCACAGTTTTAAATTTTGCAATTAATTTAATAAAAATTGTTTACTAGGTTTAGTTAAACCTATATTGAAGCACAATTTACAGATTTAGAATAGATTTTACAATTTTTAAACAAATTCTTATTTTTTAATATTGTAAAAATGTGATTGGCAATATTAATTTTAAAATATATTTTGATACATAATGGTCACCATATAAAAAAAGACAATCTACACTTTAAAAATTCTCAATTGTGATTCATTAAACCACAATGATTTTTTTTAAATGTTGTGACGTCATTATAAAGGTGTTGTTTATTATTTAAATGGAATTGAAATAACTTTTCTTAGTATGTAATTAAAATATACATGAATTCCATTTATTTCAGAAAAAAAACATGAATAAATTGTAAAATTATTTAGTCAAATGTTTGATTACCACTGATAAATTTTGCTAACCTATGTCATTCAACATGTCCTTAGTTTCGTTGAGTCGACCTAAAGTAATATTTATTAGTTAGAAATAAATAATATATTATGTATACTTTAAATTAAAAGTTAAACAAAAATCTTCAAATTAGTTGTCAACAAGTTTGACACTTCGACAATCTGAGAGCTCAATAATAAGAGAAGTACAAAGATTTTAGAAAAGGATCGATATACGGCATAATACTTTAACGTCATTGTTAAAGTTTTTAAAACTAAAAATAATTAATAATATTTTTTTTAATTTCTGTTACATACAGTACGATGTTTTTGGTCTAGTCATAATATAAATGACTTATTTGCCATTTTGTGACTAGTAAAGGACCCCAGTGTTTATTATGTTAAACTTATTTTTTTAGTACAGGATTGTTTACTAGGTTTAGTTGAACCTACTAAAATACATTTTGCAGATTTAAATTCGCTTTAACAATTTTTATTTCAAAAATAGATTTGGGTAGATAATATTAACATTAATGAAATTTTTTTGATACAGAATTCCAGAATTGTGTACTAGGCTTAGTGGAAACAACTACAACAAAGTTTACAGATATCAAATTAAATTTACAATTTTAAAGCAAATTTTCAAACTGCAAAAACTTTGTGGTGTTCATTAATGAATTGGTCCGTTGTACCGAATGCAGAGTTTACAATCTTCGTATGTGCGCGCCATGTGAATTTCAAGTTTTAAATATTTGACCCGACGAAATTGATTCGATAAATTGACAGACATATGTACGTGTGTAGTATTTACGTCATACCGTGGGTAGTATTTCGTGACATCTACAGACAGTTGTTCTCATATACTACGTTGTACAAAACTAGTAAATAAATATACCTGTTATTTATTTACACTGACATGTAGTATTTTTAAATCTATTGATTCCTGGAAAAAAACGCCAAGTATTCAGAAAAAATTGTAACTTAATTTTTTTGGACGTTCAAAATAAATTGATAACATTGATAAGATAATTGAGTTAAAGGGTGTTCTATTTATAATTTCCCTGATAATTAATTTATGAAACTATTAGCGAATAGGTAAATGGAAATGGACAATATAATGAAATTATTCCAGGGCCGTTTCAAAATAATTGAATTTGTTGAGAACGAGCTATCTACATGAAAGAACTATAATGTGTTTTCAATTGTAGTTTTCTAATTATTCTTTTAATTGATTTCCGAATTATGTCCCATGTTTTGTCTACCGTTGCTATATAATTTTTGATTTACGATTTGGTTACTAAATTTTCAAATTTTCTGTAATAATTTTATCTACTGATAAGCTAAATTTTTAGATAAACCCGCTACCGTCGATAATGTTGCAATCTGAGTCTATACAAATGAATTGATTGAACAATAAGGACGAAATAAATATTCGGAACAAAAGAAAAAGTACAATCTTGGAATATAATTTAAAATAAGGTACAACGTAATTTCCCATGACATATGAATGATTATTCTTTGAAGATTATACAGAAGAAACGCAATCATATTTATTCGTAGACGTACGATGACGTATATAAGATTTTGGCATATATCCATTTAAGCTGTGACCCTCAAAATGTTTCTAGTTGGCTTTTTACCGCTTTCAATTTCCAAAAGAGTAAAAATTCACATGAGTTTGTCTGTTTAAAATGTTTCGTTTAAATGTTTTACAAAAGTATATTTCATTGTATATTATACTAATTTATACTTTGAATTTCTAATATTTGTCCATGAATTTAACAATAAATAAAACTTAGATAATAAACTGTACTGCTGACAAACTATTTTTTGTTGTATAACGTAAGTTTTCTGTACTTTGCCACTTTTCAAAACAGCTTTGCTTTGCAAGTTTTTTTCTCTGAAGAAAGAATCCAAAATTTTCTATATATTCTCATTTTTTTATTGTCCTTACAGGATAATTTCTGATTTTATTTTTGTTTGTTCGACTGTATAATACAGTCAGTACAATCACTTATTTATAATATTGTTTAGCGTACAAAAAGTGGCTCTTTATGGACAAGCCCAATAAAGTAAAAACAATAAACAACTTGGTAACCAAACAATAGAAAAAAGCGCACTTCTAAATTATCAAATTTTACTTGTCAACGTCATGTGTTAAATACGAGGGTCTTTCAGAAAGTAAAGAACGATTTGGCATAACTAAATAAAAACGAAAGATATTACACAAAACTTTATTTACAAAGTTACAGTACATTACTCTATTTTTCAATGTAATCGTCATAGCTGCCAATGCTTTTATTGTAACGTTCTAACGTTCTACCGCCAAAAATCTGAACCAGGTTGTCACTGCTTCTTTGAGGACTTCATATCGTTTGCGAACTGTTTTGCATCCAGAAATTCTTTTAGTTTTGGAAACAAGCTCGGTGTCATGTCATTGAGAATTTTTTTTTGTATATACTTTTATAAAACATTGAACGAAAAATTTGATACTTGCAATTTCATGTGAATTCGGACTCGCATGTTAATTCTTTTATTTGACATCCAGTATAAAATATGTAACGATACAGATTTCTGGAAGGTATGAGAAAAAAAAATTCCCTCCTGTTGAGGACTGCAGCTCTAGGAAGCAAGCATCGACGTCGCTTTTCACGACACCATCGCCAACGCGTTTTGTCTACGTCAGAACACCGCGAGGTTGCCAAACCTCTCTTGAACATTTCATTAACATTACTTCTGCTTCTAATAAACACTGTTGTATTTGTCTGATACCGAAAAACGTATTAAAAAAAACATTTTAATTTAAATATACTAAATTTTATTTGGAAAATATATCACCCGTTAGTACTGTTAATTTTAGAGTGTTCATGGTTATTTAATAACAGAACCGTAGTACTAAAATATGCTGGTTGTATATAAAATTGTGCAGAGCCGTTCCTGTGTTAATTTATTTTTGAGGGCATATGCAAAATTACGTGTACAATGAACTATTCAATGGACGATTCTCAAGTCATGTCATAAAAATAAAACAATTGACAACACCGGACTTCGTCGCCGCCTTTCTGAATTGAACCGTGCGAATCAGTGGCCAAGATGTGGGCGTCGTCGTCATGGCCAGACCCCCCAACCTGGAGAAGCTATAAAAAAAATCTAGTGTGGACACCACACTACTTTCTTATACATATAATACAAACTGAACACGATTTGTTTCTTACGTATAACTTTATTTTGACAATTATTTGACATATAGCTGTTCCTGTTTAATTTTTTGTTCTCATTTTAACTATGATATTATTTTAATATTAGGTATTAATTCATATCTAGTCTTGAAAATTTTCTAATTAATAATACAAATATTGTATTTATAATATTTCAAACGACACATATTTTGACACTTCATAATTATTTGATATACATATACAGAAATGTTTTAATTTTTGTTCCCATTGTAACTAAGATTATTGAAATTTATTATTAAATATATAAATCAGTTTTTCTTAAATTAGAAGCACGGACAAGAAAAGTGCAAATAACATTTTATATTCCAAATATTCTTGCTAACATCTTTTTGTCACAGCTGATACTATTTTTGAAAAAAGTGGAATTTATTGTTTTGTGTCCAGTAAACTTCCTCTTCCAGTTTGTCAATTTCATTCAAAACCAACTCAGCTCTTCATATTTTCATGAAACCTATGACGTCCATCCATCCATCCTCACACACAGACATTGAAAAATTGGTCTTAACGGATTCAGTGGACGTCAAAATATGTATTTCCGTAAAAATTTCCTCGGCAATTTTTCCAATACTTCCTTATACTTTTTATAAGAAAGTAAAAATATTGTATTTTTCAGAAAATAAATATACTTTGTTTTACATTTATTTAATTATATTGTTATTGAATTAATATCATTAACGATTTAATTGTTTCTTATTATTCAATTTGTGCTTTGTTTTATTAGCAATAATAAATACCCAATTAAATTATCGTATTACATTTGATAATTAATTTAATACAAATATAAATAGGTAATGTTGTAATTCCTGTAAAAAAATATGCGTGCTTTTATTAGAATTGCACAAATAAATATGAAAAGTATGTTATAGTTACTATAACTAGTTCTGAAGAATTTATTTAATAATACCAAGTATATTTGATAATATCAATGCTCTATTATATTGTTATCATACATTATTACTCACTTATAGATATTTTTAGCTCGACAACGTTTATCAGCTATTATTTCCAATTGCTTTCGTTTTATTATGGCTCAAAGTTTGACATTGTTGTATCAACCACTTATTTTTTAAGGACCAATTTGATAGTTGCACAAAGATTTTTATCACTTTCTATGGAACAAATTCCACAGTAAATTTGAATTTATTAAGTTGAAAAAGTTTCAGAACTTATAATAACAAGAAATGATAAGATAACATTTAACGTTTCGAATGACTATTTGTAATTCTTTGTCAGGAAAACAAATAGAAAGAAACAGTAAACTGTAACAAATTATGATTTTTAAAACAGGAAACCATGTCACTGTAGATTTCTTTAGCTTTTCTTATTAGTCTGCTATTGCTGCATTATTACGTTCCACTTTTGTCCTGCGTTAATTATCCTTTTTTATTTCCTTGCCATTCGCTAGTGTTCATATCCTTGTGCTTGTAATTCGTTCATAACATAGTTCATCTGTTTCATTCGTATAATTTCTGCAATTCAAGTTAACAATTTAGATATTTTATATTTTTTGATATAGAGCAAAAAATACTACATATTATATTCTTCCAATTTTGTCTGTAACATTTTGGACGTAGGGCTGAAAAGCAAACAATAGTTATTTGTATATCAAGACACTAAAGTATAAGTTTTTATTGCGAATATGGAGAATAAACCATATGAGTAATAAAAAATATTTTAGTGTCGAGGTATACAATTTATTATTAATTAAAAACATAAATAAATGTCTTTATGTACTTGTCAAACGTCAACTAGATTTTGAGACGGGGATGGCTGTGATAACAAAAGTATTGTCAAATGTCTAAATATTTGGTTATAATTTTCATAATTTTTAATATGTTCTTAGACGTGATCTGCATTAAATTCGATAAATTGTTATCAAATGTAAATAATAAATAAATTCACCAATAATATTATAGAATAATTTGTTTGATATTTTCGGTTTGTAATTCAAGTTTGACAGATGTGTCTGTAAAGTAAAATTTTGACATAAGTCGGTAAAGTAATACTTTAGCTAGTATTTTGGTTAACTTCGCGGAGTGATATCGTGTACTTTAGTATCGATTATTATTGTCTTCTGATTCAAACTTGTTCTTTAATTTTTTTGGTTTTTATTTTCTTCTTCAAACTTCTCAATGTGGCAAATCTTGACAGCTCTGTTCAACAAACCTTCATGGCACAAAATTTTAGTTTACCCACCTCTAAATTAAAGTGTAGATCCATCTAATTGAATTTTAAAAGTTGCAGAAAAGCACTCGCTTCCTTTGTTAGCCCCGCTCTATACAAAACGTCTGAAAATTGAATTAATTCCGTATAATCACTTCATACAAAAGCTGTTGAACCTACGTTGAACTTAGGTCACGGAAGGCCGCAGTCAGTCTGAGCAAATGACCGTTGAACCGTAATTGACTCTCACCTGATATGCAAACGAATATAGTTATGAAGTTTATTAATTTATCAATATACCTTATGCTTCATTTGCATTTTAGATGGTCGCGTAATAGGCGGCGTCAAGGCCAATGTCACTTGCGAAACTTTCAATTTGTATTTTTGCACTCATTCTTCTGGAACTATTTATATTTTATACAAAACCAAAAATGTATTCGTACTATCTGAAATATTTGCTATAATGAAATATAATTAATTATTTCACAATTCACACTGCTATTGGGTGCTAGGTATTGGGTGCTCTGGATACATTTGCTCGAAATATGAATGTATCTAGAGACTTTCGATTGAATATTTATAATGGTGTGATAGTGCCTACATTGATGTATGGTTCTGAATGTTGAGTGAGGATGAAGAAGCATGAACGACATATAACTGCTATAGAAATTAGGTATTTGAGAGGAAAGTTATTGTGTCCGGAATACATTGATGTATGGTGAATGTGAGATTGAGAAGAATGTTGTTAAGAAAGTGGGGAATTTGGACATATTGAGCGTATGTCGAAAGAAAGGTTGATGAAACTAATATATGCAGATGAGATTGAGGGTGAACGATTGCGTATGAGGAATACGTGGTTGAGTGTGATTGATGGTTTGTTGCGTGAACGAATGATTTCGAGTGTGAGGAATAGACGAGCATGTATGAAGGAAATGATTGTTGGTTAACTGAATTTCTGGATTCGTACTACCCCACTGGGTGGGATATAGCGTGAAGTTATATTTTCGTCAACATTTAGTTATATTTATTTACAAATCTATTTGGGGTTGGGCTCGTTGTTCGTAATAATGACCAACTAACCTTGAAATCCGAGCTGGCAGTGATTTAATATGAAAATAGTATTAGATCACTTAATTTAAGATTAAGATTTATTGTGGGTAAGCTTATTAAATTGTTATCATTCCTTGAATGGAACGTAAGCACTGCCTAATCCTTCTTCTTACTTAAAAATAGATTTGAATTATGAATTATGCTAATCGTTAAAACAAGAGCTTAAATAACACTCAACTCCATTCATAAGATAAGTCAAGTGAGGAGTATCATGTTTAGCAAATTATCAAGGACTTTTAGATACTTAGCGCCGTGATATCCATAAGAGGAAGGAAGAAATGAAGCATTTGAAACTGAAATAAATATGTTGTTGACCTTCTGACTAAATTCAGTGTATTTTTTATTGAACTAAATTAGCTAATAATCAAAAATAACAACAGTACCGCCCTTGGAGCAAAGAAATACCATGCCTCATATAAAAAATACTTTTTACCTCCCGCACATACATGTAAGGGTTTGTGACGGGTCAAAATTTTCGGTAGTGAGTTTTCAACGGATAAACACGTTTTAGGTTCCTAAAAACGATTTTACTATTTTCACGATAACGTCTTTTTGTATGTGACGATTATTTCATTGTACTTAAAAATTAAACTTTTTCTATATTTTGACCGTTCAAAAATAATAATTTTTGGGAAGTTAAATTAAATTCTAATGACATAATTATTTTAGATTAGATTTTGGTATGAATACATCAACTGGAAGTGGTAGTTTCTTTGAAGGTATATCAGGTATTTTTAATACCTTTTTAAAACAGAAATATTTTATTAGCTACACATATTCTTTAATCAATTCTTAATATAACAACAAATTTATTAGTTTTTATTTAACTAGCTAAATTATCAACAACTATAAAATGTTTTCATTTTCAGTTCACGGTAGTAGTTAATTTTAATTTGTTTCTGTAATTGGAATAATAACAATACGTAATATATTAATATTTAAGCTAATAGTTTCTCTACGCAAAATCTAATCTGTTGTCTCAGCAGAAAAGAATGTTAATTCGCCATCTTTGAATTCATTAACTCTGACCTTCACTTCTTGGTTTTGTATTATATTTAGTCATTTAAATCACTGAAATATAGTAATACTGGAACGTTAACTTGTAGGTTTATATGAAAGCGAAAAACGAGCCTTGTCACATATTGTAAGGCCACCCTTCTTTGTCTAACATTTGTTCGTAGAGTGGTTGCTATATAAAAACATGTTGTACAGTCTTATACAAAAGTGATAAATAATATTTAACTGTGTGTATTGTTTAATTATTTATCTCATTTTTATTTATGTATTATTTAATTTATATATTAAATATTTTATTTCAAAATCATTGAATATTCAGTTTTCTAAGTGGACTGTACAACAAAGACAGATGGCCCAAAAACTAGCTGACTCTGTCGACATGCATTTTCAATTTCAGTTAGCGTTCTAATATTATTATATTTCAGTGATTTAAATAGTTAAGTTTAATACATATAAGTGATTCAATAAATTAGTGTCGATATTATTTATCATTGACTCTATAATTACTGAGTTAAATATACTTGAATATATTTAATTATCAGTACCAAAGTACTTATTTAAGTTTATTTTTGGCACTTTAATGGTGCTTTTGACGTCAAAGTATTATCAAAATAAAATCTAATATTGGAAAACTTTTATAGAGCAATTCTATTTGATTTTTTTGTAATATAAGACATATTCTAATAAAGATAAATGTTTTATCTACTAATCTTTAGATTGATAAAATGCGGATTCATTTGTTGTAATGTGTTATCACTTTGATAAAAACCAAAAGAAAAAAATAATTAAACCCATTGTTGCTGCACGAGCTTTGTTTATCATTTTGTGGGAATACTTCAATTATCAGGTGATGTTTCCATACTATATAATTGTTTAAATTTTATCAAATTCCGCGTCAATGTTTCCTACATATTTGTCAGTTTCCGTTGGTGAAAAGTCCTTGGAACGAGTTAAATTTGGCATAGTACCATTTGTCATTTTCATCAATTAACACATCGATCTTCTTCGTCAATTGTTACCCACTTGAAACGGCAAGATAGTAAAAGCTGACGATCACTGATTACACCTAGGTGTGTATCACTATAGCGTCACTTCTACTTCTCCAGCAAATGTTGATCAGCAGGAGAGCGGTTAGTGCGTAGTGGACCAGCAGTGAACACAGTCGCGCGACTGTTTCTAACTTTCATTTGTTTGTGACTTTAGACATTTGTTTTTCTCAGCCAACTTGTTTTTATTGACTGGGAATTTGTTGTTTATTTGCGTCCGGGTAAATCGTCAATTGTTTCTGTTTTGAGATTGATTGTCAGTTGTTTTGTGTGTGGTTAACAGTGATTAGTTATCAGTGGTAGTTACTTGATGAAAACGTAAGTAACTTGTAATTGGTTTCTTTTTAAACTGTTGATTCGTTCACATGAGTTTAACCACGTGTGAATACGCACGTGTTACTGGATTGTATTTTTGTTTCACCGATGCTAAATCGGTAGCCTGTAAATATGTTTTTCAGATGTTTCTTTCGGTGAACGTATTTTGAATCGTAAATAAAAAATGTATTGCACAGGATTGGATTGAAATGAAATATTGATAAACTGTACATCGATAGATACACCTATAAAATAAACGATAATGAGATGAAGAATTAAGTAATAATTCTTTTGGTATTGATTAGCTGAAGGCTAATTGTGTACGACATAATATTATAAGCTACACTACTAAATCTTATCAAGAAGTACTAGAAAAATATTTAATTTAGCTATCGTTAAATAACTAAATTTTGTTTTACTCTTATAGTTCTTACTAAAATGAAATTATTGTCACTAATATAATTATTGACGCTTTTACGTAAAACAATTATTGTGTAGGTGACAAATGTTTAACAGATAATGATATGCATTATTGCGTAGTTTAATAATATTTATAGATTGTAGAATCACGTGGAATCCTTTTTATATTCCGGAAAATAAAAAAAACAGCTTCACATAAATATTAATTAATACTATTATTCGATAATAGATTTAAAAGATACATAATCCATTATCACTTACAGTGATGAAGCGTTTTAGTTTTATCGCTGAAAACATTTCAAGTTATCTAGTTGTTCTTCATTATTAAAATTGTTTATCGTAAGAATATGTTATGCCCTAGTAAATATCCATAATAAAAATGGGTAAACGACCTGCAAAACTTGCCTCGTCACAGTCTAACCAAACTGTTGCTTTCAGCCGCACATATTTAAATGCAGATCACTTAGTTGCTGTTTAGAAAGTGAAAAGATAGCCCCGAAACATAAAAATTCACGCACTAAAATTTACAAAGCAGGTTGGGATATTTAAAGACCATAATACGTTGAAAAGTTCGTTTATCTGTTTGTTAAGATGAAGTTTTCAAACTATTCTTAGATTTTCTGATGCATATCTCAAAATGTTAATGTAGTAAGGTTTTTTTCAATGTTTATGAATATGTTAAAATGTCCTTTGGTAGACAAAACAGTGATATAACTGCTCTACGAAGTTGGAAAGCTGGTTTTTAATTACAAATTATACTTTGTAACGATAATAACAATAATTATGAGTCAAGAATTTTTGCAAGAAAAGAACAGTTCAGGAATTAAAGAAAATACTTGAGTTTCTTTTTTACGAATTCTAAATATGTTCCTTTGGCATTATATAATCCTTTACTTTATAGGTAATTAATTTCTTCCCTGCTTCATTTATCCTATAATCACTACTTAATGGCTGACATAATTAACGGTATTTTTTATTGTTCGATAATATACAAAACAATTAAATACATTATGACAAATTGTGATCAGTTATATTGATGTTCTTTTGTTTTTTATGGCGTAAACATTTAAATAATCTAAATTAGGGTTCTTCAAAATCATTGCTAAAAAAATAAGGGTGTATATTAATTTATATACTGAAACCATAGAACTAATAAAATGAAATCTATGATTGAAACGCAAGAAGAATTTTCCCGAAATTTACAAAAATAATTGTACATTTTTACAGTAATGAATAAAAATTAGTAATCAACAGTCTGTAAAATATTACTTTTACTACCTGTTGTTCGGCAGGATTATTTTCCTCGATTTCGCCTCATTAATGAAATAGCAACCTCTGCTGTAAAGCTGGTATTTTGGTGACTAGTTAAACAAATAACTATTTTCTTTAAACGTCATAAAAGTACTTTGTTATTTATTTGTATCCAATAAGTAGAAGTTCAATATTGTTGCCGCCGGCGTAAAAGTGTCTTCTTGGCAACACTTCTACTCCGCCGGTGGACAAAGTAAAATATGAAAACTAGTTAGATTGTAATTCAATAATTTGACAGTTAAAAATGAAGCAAATAAACAAAAATAACAAAACAGCAGAATATTTTTTGAAGCTTTGGGCATTTTTTAATGATTTATAATTATTATATTAAGAAGTTAGGTACATTTGAATTAAATAATACTGAACGAACTGTTATAGAACTTTAATTAAATTTAAATTAATTTAAATAATGAACAATTATTTTTATGACTTTTGGAAAAAAATTGCGGTGTCGTCAGTACATCAAATATTTTTCCAATAATTTTGAAGTACCCTGTATAATATTCTTCCTCCTTATTTTGTGGTTCCTCCAGCAATCCATCGGCTACTGTTTCTGTATAAAAGCATCTCCGACGAATTCAAAACCCGTGTTTTATTGTGTCTACGTTGAGCACATGTTTCTCTATCCGGGGTTATTTTTGTCGTGGGGTCATTGCGCAGTGCGCACGCGCTGTGCATTACACTGCGCGGTGTTCGTACTGCAAGTTTTGCTCTTTAATCACCCAAGTTTTATTTTCTTTTTATCTTGGTTAATGAGCTGGATATTTGCCAAATTTTTCTTAAGAAAAAAGTGTCTTTGACGAGTTGACGCAGTTGATTCTTTATAATTAAGAGAAATGGAAATTTGCGGAAAATGGAAATGTACTAGCTACCAGGAAGCTGTCACTCTTTTCGCCAAGACCAAATTACTAGAAACAAAAGCCAACATTTTCATATTTATTTGTTTACGTCTTGCTAATGACCCCTACGGCTGCGGACATGTTAATTTATTATATTTTTTTTCGTAGAAATTTTTATAACAAAGATGAAATAATTTCCAAGTTTTACTTTTGAGATAATGTTCGTAGTGTCAGTACAAAAGAAAGTAGACAACAAAGGACTGTAAAACAACAAAAACATATAGGTATTTTTGTTAAAAAGTCGTTTCTTACTTATTCGGAATTATCTCAATGACAAAATGTCAGTTCGTCCTTCTTCGTCCAGATAGCAATGGTACACAATGTGATTAGATCATTATAATAATCACACGTGATTTGTATCGTTATCATTTGTCTGCTAACAGCCACAGTAAATAATTGATAGATTAAATATTTGTCCAAGTGATTATCGATACACGTGAACGTCATAATATTTTATGTTTGTTATATTGTTTTAGTATGCAAATTAATTTTGTTTTTAAGTTTAGCGGATGACTACATTGCATTTTTTTCTTGAAATATTGTTTAATACAAAATTGTTTTTGTAACTGGATCGGAATTTTCCTTTGTATTATAAACTTACCTGGTATTATATTTTGAAATATTATCTTTATTCATTTAATTAATTGATCGTAAAGTTTCCATAATTAACAACTGACAATAATATGGACCCTACATGCTAAATTACAATCATTAATTATAAATAGAGTGTTGATATATTCATTTTATTAATTGTTCGTGCTACTTTTATAATTTGAATACTTAGATTATGCAAACTTGGGTCCTTCACTAGAGTCACAAAATAGCAAATCATAAGTTTACAAATATTATTAATTATGGAGATATTTGAGTTTTAAAGACAGCAATTCTAATATTCTAAATACTATGTACTTTTGTTTTTATTGAGCTGTCAGATTGTCGAAGTGTCAAATGATTGGCACCAAATTTAATGATTTTTGTTTTGTTTTGACTTCGTAACCAATTAACACTAATCATACTACAGTCTACACAAAGAAATTAAAGATATGTTGAATGGCATAGGTTACCAAAATTTATTTATGTTTCTTCCTGGAATAAATGGTATTCATGTATATTTTAATTATTTACCACGAAAAGTTATTTTAATTCCATTTAAATAATTTTCTAAACAATAAATATATTTATAATCCCTACTGTTTACTGTTTGAGATCTACAACACAGGATAATTTTGACGTCACAATTTTTAAAAAGAATCATTGCTGCTTAATGATTAACAATTAAGACTTTTTAAAACTGCGGATTGACTGCAATTTAGATAAAGTTTCACAATAAATGAAAAAGAAAATAGTGAGGGATTTCATTCTAAATGTTTTCAAAGCCTATCTAAATAAGCAGTTAGTGTCTAATAAGTGTGTAAATAAGAATATTACGGCGTTTTTAGAAGTAGGAGTGTCTTCCGAGGCACGTTCGGTTTACTCAAGACATTAAACTTGAGTCTTTCGTTAGCCTGACATAAGCAGCGTGAATTATACTCAGATAAGTGACCTTGCTATCGATTTGCAATAGTCCTAGACGTATGTCGTGTGTGAATAAGTTCGAAGACCGTCGCACGAAATTATACTTCAATGCTAGGTTTCTTTCGTAGTTCTATTGATTTTTAAATGAATTGTTTGTTTGAACAACTATAATCTATTTTTAAAACATATATCTTAATCCTAGCAATGCGTTCACAGAAAGAAACGTCTGAAATAAGTATTTAGCACAGTATTCATGAATCTTTATTTGAATCTAACAGGCGGTGATAAAACTTACTATGAAAAACAGTGGGATAACACAAAACGGAAAGTGCCAATTCTACAGTTGCTGTCATCTCAGTGGGCAGTGTCCAATAACATAAAACATTCCACGCTCATCCAATATGGCACCCAAAATGGGAGGCAAAAACTCCGACGCCAACACTATGAGCGAAATTCCTTCAGATTCCATCACCCACAAAAAGTTTGAGAAGCATCGCGATTTCCAAAGAAAGTCCAAACGATCTATGTCAGTTGGCGAATTGGAAAAAAGGTCAAAGCCAAGATCGTGTTCTCTAGCGGATGGATATGACATCAACCGCAGGTCTTTAGGGTCGGAGACTGTTTTGGAAGCCTCGAAGAAAGAGCCTCGAACGAGAAAGACTTCAACCTATGCGAGGTTCTTGCACTTCTGTAGGAAGTTTAAATGTGCGCTTAGTGGAACCAGTAAGTGTTTATCGATTTTTCTCGTGAAATTGAAAAGGAACAAGGGTGGTTATTGTGTTATTGCTTGAGGTGATGTGAAATACGCTAGAAATCGGTTGGAAAATTGACTTCAGAGGGGAATTAAATTAGGAAATTGGGAACGATTTTTCCTTATTTTTAAAATTAACTTCTTGCAACCATGAACGCCTACAATCACACCAAAGAGATTTCATTGTTAGTTTAGAAATATTCAACTATTGACTCCCCTATTGTTTCTCGGAAAAATAGTGAAAACATTTTTAAAACTTGCTTCGAAAAATTGAAATTCTGGCAGACACAATGGCTGGTACCACGAGCTTTGTTTTTGAGTATTTTTTTATAAAAAAATGCTTCGAATAGAAGTTACAGAGAAATATATTACCTATCACTTTCTTTGGAAGTATTGTTTTATAAAATAATTTTAGAACGTTGTACAGCGCTAAAATCAAAGCTAAAACACTTCTCTTAAACCACCCAAAAACATAGCTTGTGATACCAGCCAATGTGTTTGTATGTCAAACATTTTTGAGCGTTAGTTATAATTAATTTTTATTGTTCTTTGTTATACAATAGTAAATAAAACATTCTTTTATGCTTTACTATATTATATTGTTTATTATGAAATGTCAAATGTATTTTTTCTAATTCAATGCCATTAGTAATTTGATTAAAGTTAATATTTATGTAATTAATTTTCTTGTTTCGGATAAAGGAGAATTATGAATTATATCATTAGATGCAATGCAAAAACTATTTTGTTAAGTATCATAATAAAGAAATTACTCTCCAGTACTTCCTCCATTTCCGAGATCTGCGAAAACATTGTGCCACACCTAAAATGTTTAAATGACGTGATAATATATGTATTTATTTTATTTTGTCATATTTACTTAATACATCCTTGAAAAACGTATACATAAATGGCAACGAATATAAATATTTACAGATCTCTTCCTCAATATTACTTGGTAAATTTTGTACTTTGAGTAAAATGTGTATCTATCTCTGACGGAATTTTGGTTTTGTTTTCTCTTCGTTCACGTTTATCTGAGAAGAGTACGCAAGTTTATCACAGCTGTTTGCTGTTAAGACGGGGTCATCGACCCTGACCACACGTGGAAATATATTCACCTAAATCCGTAATGTTACTTTTCATATTTCGTGTATATCGCTACATTTAGGTCTCGTATGTGTATGAAATAATAACGAAGCAAACATTTTTCAACCCCGTTGATGTATATCTTTTTATTTTATTGCCTTTCATGTGAACGAATGATTAAACGTTCATATAATTAATTTAATAGTCTTTGCATATTATTAAGAATGAAGACGTCTATTACAATGTTTGATTAGGAGGTCAAGTTCAAAAATATCTAGAGAAGATAATAACTAACAGATTTCTAATCCTTGAACCAAACTTTCTTCACCATTTCGCGAAACCGGGTAACTTGATTTCAGAGCCCCGTCTCTTTTTTGTTTATACTATATATTTTTTGACAAATCTGTCAAAAATTACTTCATTATACGATATACTTTTTAATTTTTATCATTTCATATTTTTCATATACCTTAAATTATTTTTGTCCGAAAAACAATACTGCAACAAAAAATACTAATACAGCAATTTTTTAATATTCTCATGGACCATGGCTGCTGCTAGTACAAGTAAAAAATTGGATAAAAAGGCTCAAGAAGATGATATATCAAACATTGTTTTAATCGAAAGTAGAGTCTCCACAGGTATAATTTATTTTTGATTTTATATCACTAACCCTTGGTAACCAATTCAGTTAATGAATCGTGCTACTGAATTTGATCTGAGAAATAGTAAACGATAATTGAAATTTCATATTTTAAGTAGTTATTGATTCATCGTTTAATAAAATGCTTTTCATGTTAGAGTTTAAAAGCACTTTTCCGTAATTTAATCACGATCTCGAGGTACTTTAAAAGTGTATTAAATGTCAACGTATGCTGATGTTATGTGACCAGCTAATTCATTTGAAACCCCAACAACAACATTGAAGTGTCTAAACTTCCGCCTTGTCTTGTGTGACGTTAGACTGTTCAATACTGTGAGAAGTGGTTCTTATTGGGTCAATAGATCGAAGCACACACCTTAGTTCTTCCCAACAGCGTATCGAACAATCATCTGCCGAGTTTAGAACTCCAACAAACATTCGCCAAAATAATTCAATAATGTTATTACTTTATTGACAAATTTATTAAGAAAATATAACTCGAACGATGACGGAATTTTAGATAGATATCAGAAGGTTTAAATCAATCGTAAGATGATTGATAAAACGAAAAATATCGGCAATAAATGAAATGCGTAATAAATAAATGATGAGCTCGGTGGTCCATTTCCGTTGGGTAAAATACGAGTGTGTGATGTGCGGTGCGGAACCGTGGTTTCGTTTCGTTATGGCCAAAGTGCCACCGCCCACCACTTGGCAGTTTTTCGTTAGAACTAGGTTAGCTGGAACTGGGAACCGAAGCAAGAGACAGAAACCGAAATCGATTTCCTTCTTCCGCTCGCCGCGTGACGACCGAAGCGCAAACTTGCAATACCGGCCTAGCGTGTCCCGTTCCGAATATTGCTGGCAAATACAAATCATTTTACTTTTTACTGGAACTGTACACAACTCTTTCGTTTAAAGTTCCTGTAAGTGTCTCGTCACTGTATTCGTTTTTAATTTTTAGACAATGAGTAAAACTATGCCGTTTATTTTTAGACATACAATACACTGTACGTATTTTTATCATTTTTTACTTAATTTATTTCTCTGTATCTTTACCCATAGCTCCGATCATGCCTTATTAAATAGGTTATGATAAAGAATAATTATCATATCAAAGCCATGTCGCGATTCGTGGGAAGTTACATTATTGTTGCGGACGAAGTAGTGATGTAATATTTATCTGTATTTTGTTCTGTTTTGCGGGTCCGTACTCAGGCAAAGATGGAGGCAAGGTGACCACGGTAGTGGCGACCCCGGGACAAGGACCCGATCGACCTCAGGAAGTTTCGTACACGGATACGAAAGTGATAGGCAATGGCAGCTTCGGCGTGGTTTACCAGGCGAAGTTGTGCGACTCGGGCGAGATGGTCGCCATCAAGAAGGTGCTTCAGGACAAGAGATTCAAAGCAAGTTCAACATCATCCCTTGTACAACCAATTGGCCACCTGACTAACTCAATGTATTGTTTCAGAATCGAGAGTTACAAATCATGCGACGGCTTGAGCACTGTAACATAGTTAAACTAAAATACTTCTTTTACTCCAGTGGTGATAAGGTGGGTACCTTTAATTTTCGCATTATTAATATGGTTGTATTTATAAACTTGTTATAAATATATTTAGTATTGTGTTGTGTGTGCAGGATAAATGGTTTCAATCAGATTTATTTCTTTTTGTTGGATTATTGATTGAATCAGGGTGATTAAAAAATTTTGGATTCTTAAGACGGTCCGATATTTTTATTTCTTGACCTGATGTAATGTAATAAAAGTGTTCACAGCACAAAATTGGTGAAAACGAAGAGTGCTTGTGGTATTGCGAGTTAGCAGAGAGTGCGTTAAACATCTGTGAATGATTTGTGTGTTGTTTAGCGGGCTGAGGTGCCTTGTGACATGAGCATATTCATGGGCACGAACTCTCAGGTATAGCCCTTCGGCCCCCTCGTTCTGTACGTATCCTGGCCCTTGCCCCGCCCTCAGAATGTAGTGCCGCCGTGTGCTTTGGACACACAACACTTTGCTAAATCAAATCTAAACCCAGTAACAAGACATTTAGTTTCATCTTACTGACTTCAAACTCATACAAAACTTGTTTCAAATTACAATTGAGACTTGTCATGTACACGTATTTTTGAGCGCGATTTATCAGGACAAATTCGCAACGTTTAGGCTTTTACATTAGTATTTTCCAAGCTACATTGGTATGCCTTAAACCATTAATTTCATTATTTTATTTAGTCTACTAATATTTTGATTTCTTTTCTTTATCTACATTGAACAACGCCACGTGGAGTGGTGTCTCATGATATGAATTCTTATTCATTGTGGTTATGTTTGTTGACAGAAAGATGAAGTGTACCTGAATTTGGTTTTGGAATACATCCCAGAAACGGTATACAAAGTTGCCCGCCACTACAGTAAGTCCAAACAAACTATCCCCATCAGCTTTATAAAGGTAAACTTACAAGAATAACTTATTTCAGAATATATATAAATATATTGTTTTATGTTTCAGTTATATATGTATCAGTTATTTAGAAGTCTCGCTTACATACATTCGCTAGGAATCTGCCACCGAGATATCAAGCCACAGAACCTTTTACTTGACCCAGAGACGGGAGTTTTGAAACTATGCGACTTTGGAAGCGCCAAGCATCTGGTCAAAGGAGAACCCAATGTATCATACATCTGCAGTCGCTATTACCGGGCCCCTGAACTCATCTTCGGGGCTATTGATTACACCACCAAAATAGGTAAACAATATATTCTACGTGATCTTTTATTTATACCACTTTCAATCTCCACAACAAATAATCAATCTTATTCGTTCAATTCTTGATTGTAAATAATACCTATCTCACACCAACATGACTGTTCGATGTGCGATGAAAAGTGTATGACAGCATGTCACACACAAATCATATGAAAATTATGTAGTACTTAATAATTTCGCATTAGTTTGGCTAGTCACACTTATTTCACAGTTACACAGACGTCGCACTGGGGTCAGGGACACCCCAATAATTTGTTACATGATATTCTTTATTTTTTAATAATCAATTATCACCCTGATGAAGACTGAAACCTCGGTTTTTATTGGATTTTATTAAATGAGTGCTTCTCCAAGAATTTGCTTTTATAATAAGTAATGTTGTGTTGCAGACGTGTGGAGCGCTGGCTGCGTGTTGGCAGAACTGCTTCTTGGCCAGCCAATATTCCCAGGCGACTCCGGCGTCGACCAGCTGGTCGAAATCATCAAAGTTTTGGGTACACCGACTAGAGAGCAAATTAGAGAGATGAATCCAAATTACACCGAGTTCAAGTTTCCTCAAATCAAATCACATCCTTGGCAAAAGGTAAGACTCCTGTGACTATGCGCTGAACATAACTGAAAACAAGGAAAGAGTATTTCGCGGAGTGTATGATGTGCATGTGTTGTTTATTTTGCTGTAGGGCTTTCCGTGTTACTAATAAACGAATTTTGAAAATGTTTCGATGTTTCTAGCAGTACATATGTATTTATTGTAATAAAGTGAGATCCGCTGACGAGTAGTCAGTAGTATTGTGACAATGAGAATGTGCTTGGATTGGTACTGTAGCTGTCTGTATAGCGTACATTTTACAAGGTGGTACATCGTCTTTGACGACCCAAGTCTCAATCAGGTTCAGAAATTAATCAACGTTTGCGTTGTCTTGTCAGACAGTGTCAGTGTGTGTGTAACGCACTTTTTGTCTCTGTTCAAAATTTGTAACTGCGTTGAGATTGTGCTTAGACTTGGGCGTCTGTTCGCAGTTACTGCTGCAGCGAATGTCCCTACCAAAATGTACTACCGAGCATCAAAAAATTAGAGTAAGTAGGTGGCGTTGTGCTGACTGCTGTTAGAATCATGCTTCATAAATCATTTGTGTTCATCAAGTGTGTGCATCGCATGTACTCTATTTATTATGACCGACATTTTAACCCTTCATCAATTTCGACGTAAATAAATTGTACAGCATTTTATACATGCAGAATACTTCTGCTACATTAGCTGCTTTCTTTCTGTCGACAAACATCGGATTGAACAATCTCGATCCGATTCAATTTTCGATCACATAATTCTGGATGGTAGATGTCAGTTTATGTACATTCTTCCAAAAACAATTGTTCGTTTCTTTTGTGTAAAATGGAAAACTCTGAAATTCATTTTGGTAGATCAATCACTTGTTTGGTTTGTGATGTGCGAAAGAAAACAGCTATATATGCTAGGCTGATTTTAATGAGTTGGATTCATGAGTTGTCAGACAGCGCTAATTTTTCGAAGGTTGATCAGTACAAGAGAAAACATTTGTGTAATGATTGACGTTCGTATAACTGAATAATAATAAATGCTCTTGTAATAATAATAGCTCTGTGATAGAGTGATGATGAGCGACACACTGAGTGTATTGTGTCAGCAGGTGTTCCGAGCACGCACGCCGCCAGAAGCCATCGAGCTGGTGTCCCGCCTGCTGGAGTACACGCCATCGTCGCGCATCAACCCACTGCAAGCATGCGCGCACGCCTTCTTCAACGAACTCCGCGAAGTCAACACTCGCTTGCCGAACGGCCGCGACCTGCCGCCGCTCTTTAACTTTACAGAACAAGGCAAGTAACCGGTGATGTTATGGGGATGTATATGGGTTATAGTGGTTTTGTTTTGTTTAAATTCTGCAGAAGTTTCTGAAAGAAGTCACTTTTGTAATGAGTTGTAATAGTCCGAAGTTGTGATGTTTTAATGGGGTGTTGTTGGGACTGTGTACAGAGTTGAGCATTCAGCCGCAACTGAACTCGGTGCTGCTGCCCCGCGGCGCCCAGGACGCGAGCGCCAGCCCCAGCGAGCCGGCGGCGGGCTCGGGCGCGGCCAGCACCTCGTCGGAGCCGGGCGCCGAGACGCCGGCAGCGCCCGCCGCGCAGGCCACCGCCGCCTCGGGCATGGCCTAGGCCCCATCACCGCCAACCAGCGCCGGCTCCGGACCGCACCGGGTCTGTTTAGTTATCAGAGCATGATGTATTCTATCTCTATGCCGCGTGCAATGCTAGCGCAGAGGGTCTGACTGCTGACTGCCGCCAGTATTGCGCCTCGCCATGCTAGTTAGACTTATGGAATGGGTACACGGTACACACTTATGGGACAGCCGTGCTGTAGTTTTAATTAACATATAATAATATTATTATATTGTACAGAATTTTTTCTTTATCTTCATAATTGTCTGTTTGTAACGGTAAGACGTTTGTAGTAAAAGCCGTATTGTTTTAAAATCTGTTTTTAATTGTGGGAGATAATGTATGTGAGTAATCAAAGATTTGTTTGTATGAACATGCCACGCAGACAGCAAATCCAAGCCAGATGAATTGAAGCAGAACCCTTTCGATCTTGTGGACATGAATCTTGACGACTAGAGTAGTAGTAGTAGTTGGCGTGTATGTTTGTGTGAATGTGTAGCCAAGTAACTTTGTCTCTTTCCTGCACTACAACTGTAACTGTGTCTGTATCACCTCACCCACTGTCCCGACATCTCTGTGTTTGTTCCCTGCGTCCCGTTTAGCGAATCTCTCGTAGCCCAAGCTCAGTGCGAGTGCCGAGTGTTTATCGAATCGGTTCTGTTCGTCTCGAGGATGTTCATCAAACAAACAGAAAATCAGTGTTGCGTTGTTAGTGTATTTATATACATATTATATATATAATTAATTGACAGTTGTGTTTTAAATGATTGAAAACTTTATCCTCGGTGATTGTTGTAATCACGTTTGGAATTTTATGAGCTTCTTTATATTATATTTTAACAAAAAGGAATGGCGAAACGGCGTTTTCATTTGCAATGAGAACACAGGCACATATAGACACACGAGTACAAGTACACATGCGTAACGTATAATTCCAGTATTTCGTAGGTGATTGTACATTTGGTTTTTTTTTTTTTTGTCTCAGTCAATCTGTTGATTACATTTAATTATACTTTAATTATCGTGATAAAGTTTATTATCCATTGTTTTTTTATTAATTCTTATTATTTTAAACAAGTGCATTATTTGTTTTGTGTACGTTATACATACAAATATAAAATCAATCAGTGATGACTGCAAGGCATTCGAATGTTGGATAAATTACGCATTGTTGTAGCACGAACTAACAAAATTCTATTTCAAATTCAAACTCACAATTAGTAAGTTTGGGTAGAAAATATATATAAATATATAACAAGAGATATTCCTCTCACTTGAATACAATATCAATTTTGTACATATATGTGTGAAGAAATGCATATGAGAAATTTTAATTATTAGCAAATATAAATAAATTGTAAACGAATTTGTATTTTTTTTTCTTTGTGTCTTGAAACAATGAACAGTTAATACGTTGGCCCAGATGACATTGTGTTCTGTTGTGAGTGTATTGAATGAATGCGAGTGAGTCCCATTTTGTAACCAGAACCAGATAACCAGAATTCGCCAACACTCAATCTGTACGATATGAATACGAACGCTCGTTGGCTCGTTGCATTGTAACTTTGCAGTCAGTCACTGTGTTGCTGCGAGCGTCAGCGCAGCGGTATCGGAATCGAAACTCGCACGCGTCACAATCAACACTAGACTTTGTAATCGAAAGCCGTTGCTATCTCAAGTGACTGTGGCGCGTTGCCTCTCTTTGTTTCGATTCCACACAGAAGATAGCATTGCTTTCTACATTTGTAAATCATTGTATTTTCACACTATTAGAAATGTAGAGTCTGTCTGTAGACTGACTTAGCTTATCATTTAAACACATGTAATGTGTGATAGCAGATCTGTACATAATATTGTACAATTTAAGCCATTCATGAAAATCGAATTAAAAATGAAAAAACAAAAATATATAAATAAACAACTATTTATTTAGTAGAAAGATTAAAGTAGGTCTATTAAGCAGCACTTGGTGAGGCTAGAATGATGTTAGCACTAATAATAAAATAATTCCCGTATTCTGACAGCGTTGTTTTTAATCATTATTATTTACATTGAGGTAACTTTCGAAGAGGTACACTATGATTCACCAAATGTATATTTTACTTTATTTGAGATTCAATTAACCAATCAAGTAACAACTAAAGTATTGTGGTCTCATGTTCAAATCGGGCACCAACTATTTATATATTATAAATAAAGTTCTAGAACACAATGAAGTAATGATAATTATTTGTAGCTTGACGCTTACAAGTCCACAACATTTCATTCAGTGCAGTCAGTGATAATCGTAACAGTGTAATATGTAATAGATAATAATATAACATGACGAAGATATTAGAACCGCTGCAAACCTTGTTCAGAATTTGCTGCTTTGTAAAGTGCAATGCGTACGATTACTCTATACCACGTACCCTACCTACCTAATACCCAGTTATTCATGAATTGTGTCACACTTTTGTAGTATAGAGAGTAAATTTTAATATACATAGGTACCTCAACTAGGTCGAGACGAGCCTTCTTTTTTATTTTGTTATGGCTGTTGAATATACTATTATTGTTTAAAAGGTATTTTTACGCTATTGAATATATTGTATGAATAAAGCGTATGCACAGCGTGTGGACGTATTGTATTAAACTCATGTGTTTCATTTTGGTTTGAGTGTTTCCAGTTTCTCTCTTTCCGTTTCAATCTTTGCTCTTGTTCGATGTTGGCTCCTTGAAAGTGGACAGTCTATCCGGCATTTTAATTACATACGTGCAATTCTTACGAAATATCTTCTTATTTTGTATCGACTGTACGGGATTGCTTTTCATTTTGTTACTTTGTAATTCAAAAAACATATCAAGCTTTAGCTTAATTTTTGTCTTTTTTAGTTTGATATGTGTCATTACGTTTCTAATTTAATATGATATTAAGCCGAACGTATTGAAATAGACAAGATGAAGAGCATATTTATGTGTAAGACCTAATGTTGTTTACTGTCAGTATTCAATAAGTCTGCGGAAAATATTTTAGGTGATGGGTTCATGATTTCGTAGAGTTATTGAATATTTGGCTATTTTTATAGACCACATTTTGTGTGTAGTGATAGGTTCTCATAATTAATTGTAAATAAAATTGTGTTGCACATGTACATACCAGTGTCGATAATTTAACAAAAGAAAAGGAGGTTTTATTATTTTCGAGCAACATTAAAATTAGATTATGGTTAAACAGAAAATCAGTTTTATTATATATATTTTAGTCTTCCTAGCTAAATGATGTAAATAAATATTTGCTTGTAAATTCATGGTAATGTGTTATATCATGGAAACTGTTTGATTTTGAAAAATAGCAATGTCCACTGAGCTAATTTTGAGTTAGTTATACTTATTAAACCAAACATATTGTTGGTGGCTTCAAGTGATGAAAATTCCCTCCTAGACCTTTGCTTTGTATTAGAGTTTTCACAATATTATTTTCAAGTTTTATATTTAAAAAGTACTGTATGTAGAAAGAAATACTAGTATTAATAGTAACTATAAATTTATTTGCATTGAATATGTACATTTTTGAGTATAAATGAATAATTTGTTTAACAGATAAATCACGTGACTGATTGACAATCTCAGTTTCATGTTATCCAAGAAGAACTTTTCTCATCATATAGCGGCTGGCTCCAGCTTCTGAGGACCTATCTGACTTAGGACTGATGCACTTAGATGAACACAAGTACTGCAGTAACGGGATGCGGTACTTGCCGCAAAAATCAACAAACTTAATGTGCTCCACTCTGTTATCGAAATATACACCTAAAACCAGTTTTAACTGTAACTCTAGTCTAGACAAGGTAAGTTTTTATCAAATAATTATATTGTTTTTGTTACTATCTTTGTTAAACATTGTAACAAATTCGAGTATCTGTTATCAACAAATTAAGAAATATACGAATCATCCTACTTATAAGTAACAATCAAACGAGGCCACTGATAAGTAATATTCCACTTTTGAAATGTTAAATTTAAATTACCTTTGCACTTGGGGTTAACACAGCGGTGGCTGCTTTCTAGATATGATATTAGATTAACTGGAATGTCTCCTTCTTTCACATGAATATCATGAACTTTAACAGCTCTAGCTGCCAGCTCCAACAAACTGCCTGGATTGTGTGTCATGTCACTAACAAATTGAACTACCAACGGATTATCTCTTAAGCTAAGCTGAAATAAAATTTATTTAAATTCTTCATAAAATGTAATAACTTCAAATGTGTTACCTCTGTTAAATTTTTCAATGCAACTATTTCAGGAGGAAGAGTGCGAAGTCTGTTTTTGTGTAGCAATAGCGATTTTAGCTGATGTAAATTAGCAATACTTGCTGGTAAATATTCTAAATAATTGTCACATAAAACTAAAGCATGAAGCATTTTCAATTCTCCTACAGCAGTTGGAACCTCGCAAAGCTGATTTCCTCCCATAGATAAAATCTGCAAACTATATAAATCAATGTTTATTAATTCTTTTTAACATGATTATATCAAATATTACCTCCGGAGTCGCTTAATGTCTTTAGATATGCTAGTAATGTTATTTCCACTTAAATACAAGTATTTTAAATTGTTGAAGTCAAAAATTTGTTCTGGGAAAACTGTCAGATTATTACCACTTAAATTGAGCTCTCGTAAAGTTGATGTGACCGTAAATGCTTTTGGTAAAGATTCGTTAGTGAGTGCATTGTTCTTCGCAATTAGAGTTGTTAATGGACAATGAAGTAAAACATCAGGTAAGACTGTAAGACCATTGGAACTTAAATCCAAAATCTTCAAATTGGTAAATTTACATATGTTGAAAGGCACAGCACTTAGTTGATTATGATGCAAAATTAAACTTTCCACTTCGTCAGCAGGTTTTTTCTCCGTATTAACAAATACATCTAAATTATGATCCAATGTTGCTGTATCCAACATCAAATATGCAAAATCGAGCACTTTTGCACTATCACAGTCACTGCTGTCTGATGTGTAATTCTCCATTGTTATAAACTTATCTTGAAAATTAGTAACAGTTATATATTACAAGTATAGAGCTCGAAAATCACATGTTACTGTTCACGGCACTCTGACAGCGCTGTAAGAGAAAGACTGATATAAATCCCATGGCCAGTAGACGGTCAGTTCTTATCATAGAAGATAAAAGAATTTTTGTATATTAATGTTTATACGCGCGCGGAGCACTCTGCCATCGCATGTTTTATTATACCAGGAAAGATAAGAAATGTTTCATAAGTAAATTATAAGAGCTGACTGCTAATTAATTTTGCTGCGTAATCGTCATTAATATATTCGCTCAAATACATAACTTACGATAATTATAAATTAAACAAACAGCGATATAAGAAATATGTTTACTGTTTTGCTTTTATTCCGGGAAATATTTTGATCAGAGTATTTGTTAAATTATTAAATTTAACCTCAATTTGATCTGTCAATATTTTTTTTTATAATTACCAACTGTTATCATTTGTTTGCATTTGCAGCTAGCAGTTGAATTAAAAATATTGTAGAAAGTAAAAAAATAGTTGTAAATTATTTGATTGCAACAAATATTTTAGCTTGTAACAGATATAATGGTACTAAATTATTAATAAAATTAGTGGGTTAAAGGAATAAAATCATTATTGAAGCATGTAAGTAAAATTTAAATTATTTTCTTGCTTTCGAAAATAGCGGTATGTCAAATAATTTAGGGAAATACAGGGAAACATCAAGATTTGTACTTAAATATTGGTAGTACCCGGTCCGAAAAAAAAGACAGATATATTTAAAATCTTTGAAATCTGAATGAGATAGCTATATTAACGACGCCATTTTGACTGTGCCATACCCATAGTTCAATGTAAAAACATTTCCATTTTTAGTGATTGTTAAAAATGGCTGCTGATTCAGAGTTGAACGTCGACAATCTTATTCAAAGGCTGTTAGAAGGTAAAAGGAATTATTATTTTTTTATCTTGAGCAATTTAATTTGTATACCTTAGTATAAAGATATCATATGAATGCCTATTTTGCATGTATTTTATTAATTTCTATGCTACATTTAACTTCAACGCGAGCACAACACCATGGAAATAGTCTAATTTTCATTGTCGTTTGACTTAGACATACTTTATTGTTTTATAAGCAAACTAATGTAAGTTCAATTATGTATTTTGTAAGAATATTGCATACTTCTTCTGAAATATACAGAGTAACATTGCAGAGTGCAACATATTTCGTATAGGTACCTACTGATATTATGCAAATGAATTGTTTATGACAACAAAAGTAGATTATCATTTATGCAAGTCGAATAACTTTGACTGAATTGCATTTAAGAAGGTAATTATCTTCCTTGCATTGTGATGTATCAATACTTTTTGAGTAGAATATTTGTTATGATTTTATAAATAATTTGTATGTACCTAGACATCTTTCGTGTTCGCATTGCAATTATTTTATAAGTTTTGTTCTTTGTGCTGCTTTTCGTGTGATGTAACAATCAATTGGGTAAAGTATACAAAAATCAACGTGAGCACGTCAAGAAGAAGGCCAAACTTAAAGATTACATGGGTATTGAACACAACAGTCAATTTTTAAATTCAATTTTTGTTTACAATAGCGTTACAAATGTTATTTTTGGTAGTATATAGGTTTAGTTTACACCGTGAATTATTGTTTAACTCCTATTTTATCTTACGTAGATTTACCATTTTATTTATTTACCATTTCATTCTACCGACATGAACATAAATATTACACTTTTAAGGATTGTTATTTAAAACCCTAAAATGAGGTACTTCATAATCGGCGTAAACTAAACCATTATTAACGTTAAGCACTGAACATTCACTCGCTTATGCAAATATTTTAAACTTTATTTGCCATTTTCTACGCGCTAGTATAATTATAAGCTGAGCCTATAAAATGTATTCTTAAATATAAAATACTATAATTAGGTGTAATACATTAAGCTGCAATGTAATCTGTGCTTTGCTTCGAGTAAGTAACATTATATTCACTGCATTTATTTATATACTGAATAACCAGGCTGTTTATGTATTTGTAATATGAGAATGCTTTATATTTACCTTTGATGTATAATCTTAGGTAATGCTTCTGCATTGTTGTTGTTGAAATTTACTTTAATCGCATATTATACTCCTGACTGTTTTAGTACGAGGATGTCGCCCTGGCAAGTCCGTTCAGATGACGGAGGCCGAAGTTCGTGGCCTCTGCCTGAAGTCCCGTGAAATCTTCCTGCAGCAGCCTATTCTGCTGGAGCTCGAGGCCCCGCTGAAGATCTGCGGCGACATCCACGGACAGTACACTGATCTCTTGAGGCTGTTTGAGTACGGGGGATTCCCTCCTGAGGCAAATTACCTCTTCCTAGGGGATTATGTTGATCGTGGAAAACAATCACTCGAAACTATTTGCTTGCTTTTGGCTTACAAAATTAAATATCCCGAAAATTTCTTTCTTCTACGCGGCAATCATGAATGCGCGTCCATCAATAGGATATACGGTTTCTACGATGAATGCAAGTTTATTTTATTATACTCTGTGCCAGACTATTGCAATACATTTTTATTTAAATATTGTAGGCAAAAGACGCTTCAATATCAAATTGTGGAAGACATTTACAGACTGTTTCAACTGCTTACCAATTGCTGCTATTATTGACGAGAAGATATTCTGTTGTCATGGTGGTTTAAGTCCTGATTTACAAGGAATGGAACAAATTCGGCGTATCATGAGACCAACAGATGTACCTGACACTGGTAATGGGAACATTATGTTCAGTGCGTTACAAACATATATTATTTTTGTTATTAATTTCCAGGTTTGTTGTGCGATTTATTGTGGTCAGACCCGGACAAAGATGTGCAGGGTTGGGGCGAGAATGACAGGGGCGTATCATTTACATTTGGCGCAGACGTTGTCAGTAAATTTTTGAATAGGCACGACTTGGATTTAATTTGTCGGGCACATCAAGTCGTGGAAGATGGCTACGAGTTTTTCGCAAAACGACAGCTGGTGACTTTATTCTCGGCTCCCAACTATTGCGGTGAATTCGATAACGCCGGCGGTATGATGTCCGTGGACGAGACACTTATGTGTTCGTTTCAGGTTTGTAAATGTAGTGTGTTGAGTACATGTGGTTCATTATTGGTGCTCCGTTGTTTTGTAGATATTAAAACCGTCGGAGAAGAAAGCCAAGTACCAGTACCCGGGCATGAATTCGGGCCGTCCGTCTACACCGCAACGCAACCCCACCAAGAAAAAATAACTTGTGTGATAAAATCAGCGCTGTCGTACTTTCATTTTGACACATGTTTAAGTTTGTGCATTTTTAAATATGTGGATTCATAGCGTTAAACGTATTCCTTTTAAATTATTGAATTGATTGAAATATATGACAGAAATGAATAAAACAAGCTGATTTTGCTGCGGCGCACATGGCAAACGTAAATGCGTAGCAGTTGATTTGTTATGCCGATCACGTGTGCAATACGATCAAAAGTACTGAGTCCACTTTATTGTACTATTTAAATAAGTTAAAATTGTTATTTAATTTTATCTCTGTTCCTTGATATTAGCATTTTAAATCTTATCTTTGTACACTCGTGAGAGTAAATGTATTTTGAATAGGTACGAAGCCTAATATAGAATAATAATTTATTAATAACTTAATATATGTTATTGTATGACAAGTAATTTTATGGTTCACATTCTATTCTCATTTTGATGTAATTCCACGTCACATTCTTGCTTGAATTTTTTTTATCATAAACAAAGAATGGAGAGTTGCGTTTTGTGAATGTACTTGATCTATTTTACGTTTATTGTATTTTTGATTTCATGCGATTCGTGTTGTCCTTTTTCATTGATTAGCATTGACGTATAATTTTTATAATAAAAGCAAAAGAACAGTATATTATTGTTAGCAGTATTTACATCAGAAAGTTATACTTTTTGATACACATACAGAATTATTTTTATTACATGTTCACTTCCGCATAATAAATGTCATTGCTTAACTTGTAACAAAGTACATATATGAATATATAAAATAAATATATTTTTGTTCTGCAGTCAATGTTTTACTTAAGATTATGATTGCGAGTTATTTATACCAATGGCAATTAAAATGTAGGATATTTTTATTTGTTTGTACACAAATTAAGAACACATGAGTTCAGCAACAGTACATTGCTGTCAACTAACAGCTTAACTTAAACTAGTTTTATTTATTTTCTATTGTAAATATTTTTCTTTGTTAGAATGTAATTAAAATTTGTTCTTTTATTTGCAATTATATTTATAATGAGTGCTATTACAAACATCTAATATTGTAAATATTTGTACGTTCAAAACAGGTACACAACATAAAAATCAACTTATTTATTATATGCTAAAAATCATGTTTTGTGCATATTTTCATATAAACCACAAATATTATTTTTATTTTATATTTTTAAAAATAGCTAATGTATAAATTAGACCAATTTTAAAAATCCCTAGTGGAAGTAGCTGGGCGCTACGTTTACTGGTGTTTTTGTTCCTTGTAAGCATAGGCTTGGTCCGTTGCAGATGAGTTCCTCCTCCATTCTGGTGGTGTGCTAGACACTCGCTCCGAGTTTATTTTCTCTATGTCTGCACTAGGTTGGCCAACATGTGTTAGATTCGATGCTATCATTTCGCGGGGACCTGGACCAACGTAGTGCAGCCAATTTTTAAGCGCTTATTCGCGATGGACAAGAAGTAGTAGCACTAGAAGTAAGATTTTATTTCATTCAACATTTCTGTTTATTTCTAATTTGTTGTTTTTATAATCATTGCAGAGTCAGCCACCGTGGGAAATGGTAAAAAGTAGCTGAACCCCCGGCGAGGAATGCAGTAGCCCAGTAGCTAGTAACAGAGTCCACTACCGGGGGAAATGGTCAGTGTAGCTGAGTCAACCCCCGAGGGACGAAGCTGCAGTCTACTTCACACATGTAATTATACACTGCTTCATTTTATTTTACAGTTTCTTATTTGTTTTGTTTATTTCAGTCAAGACTCTACCGTTGACAGATGCAGTTGAAGAGTCTTCGAGAAAGCCACTACTTGCAGTCAAGAGCCTGCGACCAGGAGGGCGTCTTCAACATAGTTCGCCGTCCCCAACACAAATGTAAGTTTACTTAATTTATGTATTAATAAATTTAATGATTTACTAATGTTTTTGTGTTTATTTAGTGTGCGGTGACACCACTTCCCTCTCTTAGGTTTTTGGAAGTTTTCCAGAGAAGTTTCAGTCTTTTTCTTCCAACGTCAATCCAGAAGTTCTGAAGATTCACAACTTTGTATTTATTCCAATGAATAATCAAATAAAAATTAGCAACAATTGTACTGTAGTGTTTTATTTAAATATACAACTTTAGGAAATATTTGTTTATATTGTTTTTTGCAATTTTGTATTCCATTCTGTTTAGATTTATTTAATATAATGATATTTAAATAATGTATTTTATTTTGTATTCTGTATGAAAATATTAATAAATGCGTTTAAAAGATTTATTGTTTTGTTTATACTAACCCTAGGCTATTTTAAATCACAGATTCGAAATCTATGGACCTTAATGAAGGGTGTAGCACCCTAAACTCATTTTTTTTACCCCTAAATTTAATCGTAAAAACCCCAAAAAAATCGAGTTAAGGATGGATTCCTATAGATTCAGCCCTAAAAACTCCAATGACGGTCTCGAAAATTGGCGCTCACCCTTAAATTTGGGGTAATTCATATCTAATTTTATGTGCTTTATGTAGCATGTATATAAGGTTCATTATTGCATGTCACATTTCCTCAGCGTACCAGCAATTTTATATATTATGAACGACAAGTCAGAAGTAATATAAATTTTGAACCACAAGTCCGCAGTGGGTCATAACATATAAAAGTTAAATGCGAATTACGTAAGAAATACTAACCCTAGGCTATTTTTAATCACAGATTCGGAATCTACATATCCTAATGAAGGGTGTAGCGCCCTTATCTCAATTTTTTTTACCCCAAAATTTAATAGTAAAAATACCAAGACTATAAGTCGAACTTTTTTTTGGCAAAAACCCAAAAAAATCGTGTTAGGGGTGGATTCTTATAGATTCAGCCCTAAAAACTCCCGTGGCGGTCTCGAAAATTGGCGCTCACCCTTAAATCTTATGTAATTAAATATAGCAAAGTGAATACTGCTCTAATTATGTAACTACACATCCTATCGCAAAATAGTTTGTGAAATCGTGCTCAGCACACTCAAATAAGGGTATACAGTCACTTCTAGCCCTTTAAAGTTAATATTAAGGGTGATTTTAGGGTAAACTATGTTCGAAAACTTTAAAGCCCCATATCTCGGAAACGGTAAGAGATATCGCAAAAATAACGAAATTTCGCCGTCCCCTGTGATTTGACCCCTGAAAAACCGCTATTTTTCTACAACATATGTGAGTATGAAGGGCGTAGGGCCAAGGGTTCCCGAAATCGCTAATTTGTTGGCTCTGTTTCAAAATATCAGCATTTATTACTTCACTGATTTCTTCAGATTTCAAATGCGAGTTACGCAAGAAATACTAACCCTAGGCTATTTTCAATCGCAGATTCGAAATCTATGGACCATAATGAAGGGTTTAGCGCCCTTATCTCAATTTTTTTACCCCTAAATTTAATCGTAAAAATACCTAGACTATAGTCCAACTTTTTTTTGGAAAAAACCCAAAAAAATCGAGTTAGGGGTGGATTCTTATAGATTCAGCTCTAAAAACTCCAATGGCGGTCTCAAAAATTGGCGCTCACCCTTAAATTTGGGGTAATTCATATCTAATTTTATGTGCTTTATGTAGCATGTATATAAGGTTCATTATTGCATGTCACATTTCCTCAGCGTACCAGCAATTTTATATATTATGAACGACAAGTCAGAAGTAATATAAATTTTGAACCACAAGTCCGCAGTGGGTCATAACATATAAAAGTTAAATGCGAATTACGTAAGAAATACTAACCCTAGGCTATTTTAAATCACAGATTCGGAATCTACAGATCCTAATGAAGGGTGTAGCGCCCTTATCTCAATTTTTTTACCCCTAAATTTAATCGTAAAAATAGCAAGACTATAGTCCAACTTTTTTATGGCAAAACCCCAAAAAAATCGAGTTAAGGGTGGATTCCTATAGATTCAGCCCTAAAAACTCCAATGGCGGTCTCGAAAATTGGCGCTCGCCCTTAAATTTGGGGTAATTCGATTTTGAAGTTCATCAGTTTTTGTATGTCTTATGATACATGTACATAAGGTTCATTATTGTTTGTGACATTTCCTCAGCGAACCGGCAATTTTTTATCGAAGATATTTTTAAAGTGCAGTGAATTTTTACAGTTTAGGAACCTGTAACTCTAAAATAAAATAAGAGATGGCAGCACTAGGATTAAAATTTATAAAATTGAATAAATATTTAAATGTTTTTCCTTGAAAGAAAGAAAGAAACCCTTATTACTTTTTAACTTATTGTATCATGGGGTAGATTTTGATTAAAAGACAAGTCATTTTGAAAATAATTATTTATTTTATCTTTTATTATTTTACATACATATTTATTTGTTGTTAAATTATTTAAATATACAGATACATTTATTTATTGATATATAAATTAACACATTGATCCAGGGGTAAAGACGCTGGAAACACGAAGTCTGTGCAAAATCTGGAGCAGGGCTGGGGCCTCGTCGCCATAGCAACTGTGACCTGAAACACACAAAAACAAATTAACACATGAAAATATAATTCAAATTACAACAATAATTGGGAAAAGATCAAATAAATTTTACTTGTTATTTTTTTACAAAAATATTTAATTTTTATGTGATCTAAGAATTTAATTGTTGCAAGTATAAATAAAGTCGTCAAAACGACAATAACAATTTTCTTACACTGATGTTGATAGCAGCGGACGTCGGTCCTGATGATGTTTCTGTAAACGTCCAGAGTGATCCAGGTGATGTTATTGCCCCTGGTGATGCTGTCCACGATGATACAGGGTCCGGCGAAACATCAGAATACCAGCTGCTTCACGATGATGATGCAGAAGCCAGTTGCAGATCCATGGAGGTCCTATAGAAACATACAAATAAATTATCAAGATAATTGTATTACTGTAATAGTAGTTTATATACCAAGGGGCTAATCCCGAGGGTGAAATTTATTTCATGAGCCGTAGGCGAGGGAAATAATCAGTGAAAATTTGTGTTTATTTTGAGTGACGATTCATTATGGATAATTTAAAGAAACCACAGTGGAAATACTGTATAAAACTATTAACAATAAATGTAATTTGTATAAAATAAATTTAATAAATAAATATTTTACTTGTTGCTGTGGTTACTTGTTAATTTAGTTTAGGATTAAATTTCGAAATTTAATCCCTCCGAGATCAAAACTGACACTTCAGTCCACGAGAAGGAAGAATAAATTAGGGCATTTAAATCCGAAAGTGCAAAAAATTAATTTACTTACGATTTCATTGCAAATAATGTACTTCATAGCTGATATCGGCTCCAAAGACATGTTTTGGTTAAGAAAAATTTGTTAAACATATTTCTAAAAAAAAGTGCTGTTAAAAAATGATTTCCGCTTTATATCGCACTGCCTCAGCATGAGCTGGGCACCTTTGACCTGCTTCACGTAAAGTGTAGCTAGGCGCGGACGAAAAACAAACAAAACATACGATGAAAACAAAGAACACCTATCTTAAAAAAGAGAACAAAATACAAAAATTCGAAAATAAATAGAAATTTTCCACAAGAAGCTATGTCCCACGATGGAAGAACAATTTGCATCGACGGTAGACTGCAGCTTCATCCCACGGGGGTTGACTCAGCTACATTCTCCATTTCCCCCGGTGGTTGAGGCCGCTACTAGCTGCAGCGTCCCTCACCGGTACGCTCAGCTACTTTTACCATTTCCCACGGTTGCTGATTCTGCAATGATTCTAAAAACATGAAAACAATAAATTAGAAATAAACAAACAGAAAAATTAAATTAAATCTTACTTCTAATGCTACTACTTCTTATCTTCATTATTCTTGATCTCTGTAAACAAATAAAAACAAACAAACAAATTTAAAACATTGAAACAATTTAAATCTGCAAATGAAAACTTACATATTAAAAATACAAATCTGAAAGAGAAATGCTGTAAAGGAATACAAGTACATGGGTTAGTAGACTTAAACCTAACTTAAATTAAAGCTGAAATAAAATGGATTAACTTAAAATTAGCTTAAAGGTACCCAAAACCATTAAAGCTAAATTAAAACTAAGATTCACTCCATCCCACAGACATTCCTGTGCCTTTTTGACTCTAAGAACAGCAACCGGTGTGTTGTCTGTTTTTAAAAAAGAAACGTGGGTCGTCTAGCCGAACCCCGCATGGTCTCCTACTACGCGATCCCGCAGGGGCCCGAGCTCATGTCACAGAATCACGTTAGCCGATCAACTACTTTCTCTGCCATCCGGAATTCCCTTTGTACAAGCACTTATGAATAGAGCCTATCATTTTCATAAATGTAATGAACGAGAACTGTCAAGAGCGAATCTTGTTAACAGGCATCGGATGCGATATTTGCCGAGAGCTGGTACCAGTCATGACTCTGGATCCACTCTAGATGATCGGACTGCTGTGAGCATGCCCCACGCGCCGCGTTAGCGCTAAACTAGTAATCGGAACAAATTTAATCGATGGTCTTCACGTGAAGACAGCGCTTTGCAAAAATCCCGTAAACGGTTCCCGGCTGATTCTACAACGGACACAGAGTATGACCTGCAGCGGTGCGTTCTCACCCACCCACCTACTGACTGTACTAAAGCACTCCAGCTCGTACTGCGTAGGCCGCACATACGAAATCATACTCCGCGAACGTTCACAACTGATTCTACACGTAGTTGCAACGGACACAATAATATGACCTGCAGAGGTTTGTTCTCTCCACCCTATAGGAAGATGGAGAAACTCACAGACTGTACGAGCCACTCCAGGCATGCACTGCGTGAGCCAAACGTACGAAATCATACTCTTGTGTAGTGAGAGAAGCCCACTCGCGAACGATAAATTTTGATTGTAATACGCGCGCTGTGGCTAAGGCACAAGCCACCTTATTGTACGAGAACGCGCCCAGCCTCCATCCAAAATGCCCGACTGCTAACACATTTCGCAAAAAATTTACACCCACTGAATCACCCAACGGTCAAACTGGAATTTTATATTTAAATACAGTAACTGAATACTATATCTAACTATAAAATTCACATTTAATACACGCGAGGAGTCGAGTAATTACACAATTTAAAATAGCACAAAACGACGCACATTCTACTAACGCGGCCATTACTCGAATGAAAAATGCTGAATAACATGGCGAATGGTTACCGCAGACTCTACCCCGCTACCTTACAATCATGCAGATAGTCACGTAGGCCAGCGAAACTCCAATGCTTTCAATGCTAGACTCGATAAACAAGTTTCGACCAAGATTTGTCAGGCGATTTCTTAATTGATTTCAGCTGCACACAAAAATACATTTCTTTTAATAAAGTTATACCGTTACAACAAATATGTTCAAATAAATTACATGTATTTGTTAAAAAAGTACGTATGTATTAATTAATAATTATATAAATTGATTAATCTCTTGTTATGTAGTATATAAATTGTTATTTAAACTTATTTTAACTAAAAATTCAATGAAGAATATCTTTTATCATAAAATTTTAACGAAATGGAACATTCCCATGACGTCATGACATTCCTGAGAAATCAATAATATGGATTCGGCGCAAATGCTTTTTTATTCGAAATGTTCAGAATTATTTTAAATTTCCTGTACAACTTGACAATTGGGCGGAGAACCCATCTCTCAACTTTTCAAATCCAACTTCAAGAACGGTGAGTAAACAATAATATATTGTAATAGTATTAATGATTTTTAATTGTTGTTAGGTCTGCAATACCACCGTACAGGAAAAGTTACATTAAGTTAAAGGAAAGAAAAATATTCATGTCAAACAGGTAAAACTTTACCAGAATCTTTTGATTAACAACAATGACGGTGATTTATTTTCCTGGTGGAATTTCCGTAGCTTCAATGAACAAATGGGATTGTTTCCTTTTGGACGCAGGAAATAATGTTTACGTCTACGTAGGTAAAAACAGCAGACGCATAAATAAACTAAAAGAAGTCAGTGCCCATAATTTAATCAGAGACCAAGATCATGGTGGCTGATCAAAAGTTTATGATGTTGGTGAGTTATCAGCATAATTTAAAACATTGATAAATGTTTTGATGTACCTGTAGATGAATTCAGCACTGAGAATGAACACACTGCATTCTTCCAAGCTCTTGGATCTGGGTCTCAAAACCAGGTCCCTGAAGAAAGTGTAGGAGGAGACGGCGGACAATTTGAACGGAGAGAAGAAAATGTTTTCTTGTACAAAGTTTCCGAAGCTGGCAGTACAGTGAAAGTAGATAAAATTACCATGAAGCTCCTCAAACAAGAACATCTGGACACCAACGTGAATATTTGATTTATTTATTCCTCTTTCACGGAATTAAATTGTTTGTTCTGTAGGATTGCTTCATTTTGGACACTGAAAACGCAGATGTATATGTATGAGTAGTCAAAAAAGCAAAAAAAAGGAAAAACTGTAGCAATGAACAAAGCCCAGAAGTTTGTAACTTCACAAACAAATTTTATACTAGAATATTCATTAAAAAAAGTACTGAATCGATTGGTATAAGTTTTAAATACGTAATCGATAATTTTTTCACCCACACAAACACTTTCTTGCACAAGTTGTTGACGGAAACAATTGATTAGACATAACCTCCCCTAAACGATTTCATTTTTATTGCGTTTTTAACAGTTTCAAATAAAAATTAAATCTGAAATAATAATCGACAAGTTTCATGCGAAATAGTTTTTGTAAAATGTTTCAAATAAATTTTACCATCCATAAACTATATAAGTAAAATTATTTTTACAAACCTGGAAGCCGTGTAAAAAGTTCAATATATTTTTTGTCTTGGTCTTTCACTAGGGATCAGCAGATAAACTCAAAGATGCATCTTTCAATGTCGCCTTGACCTTTTACCGTTTAGGAATCTGTAACTCTAAACTCTAGGATTAAAATTTATAAAATTGAATAAATATTTAAACATTTTTCTCTTGAAAGAAACCCTTATTACTTTTTAACTTATTATGTCATGGGGTAGATTTTGATTAAAAGACAAGTCATTTTGAAAATAATTATTTATTTTATCATTGATGAAGACGCTGCAAACATGAAATCTCTGCAACTTCTGGAGCAGGGGTGGCGCCATAGCAACTGTGACCTGGAACACACAAAAACAAATTAACACAACATAAAAATATAATTTAAATTACAACAATAATTGGCAAAAGAACAAATAAATTTAAATAATTATTTTCGTTACAATAATACTTAAGTTTTTCTGTGATCTAAGAATTTAATTGTTGCGAGTTTAAATAAAGTCGTCAAGCGACAATAACAATTTTCTTACACTGATGTTGCTAGCAGAGGACGTCCAGAGTGATCTGGGTGATGTTATTGCCTGTGGTGATGCTGTCCACGATGATACAGGGTCCGGCGAGACATCAGAATACCAGCAGCTCCACGATGATTATGCAAAAGCAGAAGACAGTTGCAGATCCATGGAGGTCCTATATAAACATACAAATAAAGTATTAATATAAGTGTATTACTGTAAAATTAATTTACTTACGATTTTATTGCAAATTATGGCTCCGGCGACGTTGTCCACGTGTCGCTATTAACATAAAAACAAAGTATTAGATAAAATAATAATTATGAACCTGGAAAAAACATAGGTACATGTACAGGATGCTCACTATGTATGGAATATAGTATATATCTCGCTAAATATCGACTTTATAAAAAAGAATTGTATATAAAAGTTGTTTAACATTTTATTTTCCATAATAAGACAGCATTCAATTTCTTGTATTTCAGAAAACAAATGAATAACGAATAACAATTTTAAATTAACTCGAACAAAACAAATTAACAACAATTATAAAACATACATGAATGATCTCTATCATTACCTTTGAGATTCCAGGTCAGTTTTCTTCAAATAAATTATCAAAATATTGATTTGATAATGAAAATTAGAATCGTGGATATTTTAGTGGACCAGGAAGTTCTGCATGATTACAGAAAATCTTGTCATAATAATTTTTAATTAGCAGGAAATGTAATAATTTTTATTCCAGATGTTGTAGATATTTCTTGCTTAAATATCTAGTAATATTACTTAAATTCATCATCAAATACCCCTAACAATTGTGTTCTTACATGAAGGCTCCAGCATCACCATCAAATATCACGAACCTAAAAAAAATCCTCACGTCATGTACACTTTTTGAGCAAAAAATAAAAGCAAATTAATTTAAACTATAGACGTTTGGACAATAAACCAGAAAGAAAATCTAAAATGAATGTAGGTAACCAAAGATAACTGTCAAGAGAGCTACCATTGACGATTTGTAAAATGATTTGAATATAATTTTTATTACATTCTAGCAAAGAAAATTATTTACAATAGAAAATAAATAAAACTTCTTAAGAGTATACCAAAAATTATTAAGACCTCAATTCGTGTAATGATCAATGCAGAGTTATTTTTCAACATGTAAAATATAACAATCATTTATTCATTTCTAATGCCACATATAGACAATAACGTAGAACTATTTTGTAAAGAACATACAGGCACTAATGTGTAAATAAAATTATACAAGAGTCGTATTTCATTTAGCACATCATACATCATTACAACGTCATTTTGTGTGGACACGGGATAAAATAGACGCAAGTAGCTGACACTTGTAATTGTTTCGTAGTCTTGATTCAGTTTTGTAAGCGTGTAGATAAGAACTTGTTTAAAAAGCTCAGCTTTCAGCCCCCCACCCGTGGGTTCAGTCTGTGCGACATGGCAGACAATGGCCGCTACATTATTTTCGTAATTCCACCGTCGGCGAATTGAGATCGAATAATTATCGACGCACTTGCCGGTTTCTTCATCTGCAAACATTAACATTACATTCGGAAAATATTTAAGAATTACAGTCGCTTACATTCGAACTGATTGTTATGTCTGTGCGCCCAGACGTGCCACTCGATTAGCGCCCCTCGTGGTAACTGCGAAACCACAACGTAATCCACTATTGCATTATTTGTTCTTTCTTCCCATTCACTTATAGCATATTCTATATACTTTGTTTTTGTAACATAGCAAACTCCTGTAAAATCTAAACTGTATATTACGATTCAATTTTGCTTGTAATTAAAATACCTTGGACTACATCTCGAAGCTGTGTAGAATGGTCTATGGCTTTTACAATTCGACCAATATGTCGCAAAGCTAGCTGGCATTGCTGTCGAATATCACCCTTCACTAAAGTCATATTTCCAGGCACCAGACCGATTTGTCCTGCCACGCAAATAATATCATCCACCTAAACATATCACAAGATACTACTTCAGCGAATGTCGAATGAAAGGTTGGTGAAACTAATATGTGCAAGTGAGATTGAAGGTGAACGATTGCGTGAGCATCCGAGGAATAAGTGGTTGGGTATGATTCATGGTTTGTTGCCTGAACGAATGATTCCGAGTGTGAAGAATAGACGAGCATGTATGAATGTAGACGAGGCGAAAGTGGTGTGTCAGGATAGATTGTTGGTTGACTGTGTTTCTGGGTTCCTGCTACCCCACTGAGTGGGATATAGCGTGATGTTATGTGTGTGATTTGATGCGAATAAAATACAAAACAATACAATCTTACTCGAATGGCCTGGCTATATGGTCCGATATTCGCAGGGGCCCAGTGCGAAATCCCTTGGACATGCATGGTGTGTTTTTCAACTAATGGTTCCGTATGTTTAGGCTTCCACACTAAAGCTTCCATCATCACATGGCAGTTGGCAGGAAGAGGTGTTTCAACACACACCCTTGTTGGAGGGTTTATGTGACAAAGAACACGACTGTAGATTTTATTTATTAATGGATATTGGGACATATCTCGGACGAACATGTTGATTGCACAGATGTCGGTGACTGTTAGGTTCACTGATTTCAAACAACCTGAAATTTATTAATTATTAATTAAATACACAGTACAGTAAATTTATATTTTTTGTGACTCGGCTCTCCTTATGTTTAACTGGTTCATTTTGATTTAAAATGAAAGGAAATCAAAAACATTATGTCCTAAGTTTGTTTTAGATTTGTTTAGCCTACAGACGTTTGACAGGTATCCATTATACTAAAAATAATTCAGAAGAAATGCCACGCCACGAAAAACTCTAAATATGTTTGGAAATACTAGTTTGACTTTTCGATACAAAAATATACCTTTATGTTTTGGGTGGTAACTATGTTGTAAACGGTACTAAATAAATTCTAAAAACGGAATTTTCAAGATAAAGGTTCGCCTTTCAATTCTAAAAAAATATAATGTCTTGCGATGGAAATTAGCGAAGTTACGCAACTTTTAAAATCGACAAAATTTTATGAAAAATCTAAGTGGTGCGCAAAATAAACCAGTGAAACATCGTTCTGAACCGTGTATTGGATGAAGACATGTATGAAAACAAAGATGTAGTATCCGGAGCATACCTACTCTCTAACTTTTCCAGGGCTTGTTCCATTGCTTCTTCAACAGCGTTACCGTAGCCTCCAAGTCCTCCACACCACATCCATCCAGTATTGGTGATGGCATATGTTACAGGATGCTCGATTTCACAACGTTCGTTGTTGGTTTGAAAGCTTTCTTCTTCAACTTCGTTGTCATTTTCACAATCAGGAACTTCGATAGCTTCTTCACCTGGATCTGTGATATAACCATCTGCATCTTTGATTGCTACTGAAGATAACCTTTCTTGCATAGTGGATGGAACAGTTTTAGGAACTAAATGTAGTTTGTTTAAACGGAGGTAACCAACTGGAGCGATGGCGTTATCCGAATGAATGATCATTTCGGAATCGTCACTGAAATAAATTAAATTGTATTATTAACACTGGAAGTCACACTACTTTCACAGTTACACAACCCTCACATTGGGGTCTGGGAAACCTATAAAAAGAAAAACCTACTTTCCCATAACTGGATGCAATTTTTTTTATGGATTTTACCTATGGAATATTTGTTTCAGATTATAGAAACTGAATTTACAACTTGGTAGCATCGAAGTTATGCGAATGCTGCGCTTGTGGAAAATTAGATGAAAATCATGTTTATTATTTGTATTAACAATAAATATATGATGTTAAGTGTCCCTGAGATTTTTATAGACACTACTAATTATAAGTACTTAAGATTCTTATCAGTCTGACAATAATTTGACGCATTTGATAATGTGATTTTGATGTGTACAAGATAAGAAAGTCACTTACATGACGATTGAATTGACGTAAAGAGGGCAATCCAACGTAAACGTTTCGTATTCACCTCCTTCGCCGCAAACATTTAGCCCATACTTCTCCTTCATGTTGAGTAAATGAGGCTGCAGTTGTCTGATAGTCTTGCCTAAATGTTTGGTGGGATCCAAACCTAACGTGGCGACTTTAACCAAAACAGCGTTCACGTGGCTGTCTATCATTTCCTGAAGAAGCTCCGATTGCTCGCGTTGCCATAAGTAGGCCAGAGAAATTAGACCCAAACGTGTACAACTGTAACGACGTAACATCGATTTTAGTAATTTATAAAATAGGATTTTAAATTCATGGCGCTACTAAGTACATACACATTTTCCACTCTAATACGTTGATAATCAGATAGTATTGCCCCAACTGCCACCCCCTCTATCTGCATGTCTGCCTGCAATTATTTTATCTCCTAGAAGTTGTAATGTTAGTTAATAAAAACACTGTACCTGAACTTTTTGGAGCAATACATAAAGATCCTCAACTTCGTCGCTGGTTGTTGGTATGTAATCCTTTTCCATATGATGTGCTTGGCCGGATGTTTCTTCTCTGTAAAGTGGTAGACCCATTGCTTGGCCCATTAAAGCAACACCCTCGTGGGCTACACTTTGGTACATATAACTATCTAACTCTCCTAAGTAGAAACAAAAAAATGTAGTGACAATTCTTATATGTTTTAGGAGTTCATTTACCTCTATTATGTGGCACCAAGTTAGCAAGGGCTACAATTTCATGGCCGGCAGCAACACAGCACATCATATTGTAGCAGCTATCCTTGCCACCACTAACAAGAGCGACGACTTTCATTTTAGTACCTTAAATATAAACAATTCCGATAAGTACGTAATAAACTAATCAGTTGAAATTGAAATAAACAATACCTGTATTAATAAATTAAGTAAATAAGGAATACATCATTTTTCACTGTCTGTCAGAAAACCCACTTCTGTACTAATGTTAATTCCATATGACTGACAACTTCATATGTAACAAACACGGATAAAACAAACCAGGAGCAAAGCAAATGGAGCAAATATTCAAGTAACAATTCACAGACTGCCAAATGTAGCATTTACAGGATCATGATTAGATGACTGCTGCCATCTGCAATTTATTGTCTGCGTTTACATTTACGGCGGGAGTATATAAATATTCTGCAACATAAAATAATTTAAGATTTGTATAATATTTTGTTTTAAGTACTTTCAATTTACAGTTCTTAAACAAAAATAAAAACAATAATGTCCAGTTTCGATAAACTTAATTTTAAAACGGGATAATCAATGTTAAAACACAATATTTCATTTTTAATCTTTACTTCATGACAACATGAACTAGCACATACTGATTTAAAACTATGTTACGTATGAAAATAATATTTTAGTCGTTGCGATTATATTAATGAATAAATACATAAAAACCATCTCGTAACAAACAAATTCAGTTTGTCGGTAACTTTTGGTAATCAAAGCTTAGTAACAATTAAATATGGTTTTAAATTAAATTAAAGAAAGTGAACAGGGGTAAACTGAAACTATAAATTGCATTTGTAATTTAATTGTTGCTCATTATTATGTTTAATATTTGTTTATTAAAGTAAGAGAAACATTGTATTTGGATACTTGAAATTTATAAGATGCAAAGATTATTTTTAGCGCTTGAATAAAAGAATTGTTCTACAAATATGATTTTTAATATAAAGATATTTATAATATTTATATGCCAAAGTTATTTTCAAATTTATGGAGAATGTAATCTACAAACACTTAGAAATCCACTTTTTATTAGAACCAATTTTGATGATGAAATCATTCAAAAAGAAGATATTAATAATACACGATGTATTGAAGACTTAAAATTTATTTTAAACCATATTACTGAAGTCTGGGCAATAAAAAGTAAGCTTTATATATTTAAAAATATACAATAAATTATTATAAAATAAATTTTAGTGCTCGACGCTTCTTCAAAAATTCCTTCAGGACTAATTTCAGGAAACATTGTAGATATAGGATCTTTTGATCAATGTTTATCAATTATATACCAAGATGATACTAAACAAATTGAGGGAAAATATTGTAAAGTTTCTTTACCATTGGATACATTTACTAATTTGTTGCAAAACATCGCACAAACTGTATAAAAATTGCACAAAAGCTTAAAAAATAACAATTTAATACTCTTAATTTCAGGGAAAAAATTATTTCAAATCTTCTGACATTTTAAATATTGACACTGTTTCATCTCAGTTATCAATGATAATGGCTATATGTGTACCAAAATCTTGTGATGCTAATATTTTAAATAAACTTGTAAGAAATAGTTCTATCGGAAATTTTAATTTTCATGTACTGAATTGCCAATCAAATGATTCCGAACCATCTACTACAAAAGATTGGTTTGCAATGTAAGTAAGTAAGAAAATTATTTTAGTATCTTATTTTTAATTCAAATCAATTAGATTTGTATTGTAAGATTAAATGTTACTAAGTCAAAGTATTGTAAACAGGAACTAAAAAATCAATTATAAAATTATCTCATTGGGATTTTACGTGAAAAAATATCGTCATAATTATCTGCTTGAAATGAACAATTTATATCTTTACAGATCATTGGCCAGCTTTTTTTTAATAACTATTGTTTTGAGCAGTTTATATGACTTATATATTCATAATTTTGGAATAGGTAAATTATTAAATGTAATATTGTGTATATTTATAAATATTTAAAAGCTTCTAATTTATAGAGACAGCCTATGTAATGTTAAGAGCATTTTCTGTGTATACAAATGGAAAGAAATTGTTTAACATAAATAGAAACTCCAATCAATTACATTGTTTACATGGAATTAAAGTATTAAGTATGATGTGGATTATAATCGGACATACTAGTTATCTGTTATTACTATCACCAAATGTTAATGCTATCCATATTTTACAGGTAATTTAAATACATAATGCTTAGTCAGCGGTTACTCATTTTTAAATTACCGTATTTGAAAATCAACTACTATCAAGAAATACTGATTAGGTATTTTAAAGTACAAAGTATTATTTATAAAAATTTTAAACCCAATACAAAATTACCATATTTTGAAGATGAGTAATCTTTGGACTTTATTTTTTGTTACTCAGTAATCAATCATGCAAAATTATCATTTTCAGTGGTTTGGTAATATTTCAAGTATGTATATACTTGGAGCAACAATAGCTGTAGACACATTTTTCACTGTTGGAGGATTACTGATTTCTTATGTTTATTTATCAGCTATGAATACTGGAATAAAATTCAACATTTTAACTTTTTACTTGCATAGATATTTAAGTTAAGTTTCGAAGTTATTTTTATATCAGCACACAAATAATTGCAAAATTATTTTAGACTTACTCCATCTTTATTAGCAGTTATAATATTTCACTTAACATTCTTACAATATATTGGACCTGGACCATTATGGCCTGAAGCAATGAATATGTTAAGTAAAAATTGCCAGAGATATTGGTGGTCCGCTTTATTGTACATTCAGAACTTTATTAATCCCAATGAAATGGTAATGTACTCATTTAAAACAAACAACATTATTATTGCTAATTTATTTATTATTACAGTGTCTCATTCAATCTTGGTACCTTTCTATTGACATGCAATTATTTATTTTATCACCTTTAGTTTTAATTCCACTCAAAAAGTGGCCCAAATACACAATCAACTTTTTAATACTTCTCGTTTTTTTATCAGTGATGATTTCAACAACAGTATCTTGGATAAATAAAATTCCAGGATTTCCCATAGACATTTTGTAAGTTTATTGTAATTATTAAAAACTAAAAAAAGTAATAACTACTTTTTACAAGTCTGAGTGGAAATAATATCTCTGCTTATTACTATGCGACTCACACAAGATTTGGTCCAATGGTAGTAGGAATTATGTTTGGATATGTAATTTATACAAAAGAACAGTACAAAAAAATTAATTTAGTAAGTAATTGCTCAAGAACTTTAGCCTGAACTAAAGCATAAATATTTTAATTTGTAGTTGTTCAGCAATAATTATTTTAACCTAACAGGATGGTTCATAAGTTTAACTATTTTATTAGTCATAACTTTTGCTCCAAATAATTTATACTGGCACGAATACAATCAGGTAGAAGCGTCAATATTTTTAGGAGTTCACAGAGTTGCATGGTCTGTCACTTTATGTTGGATAATTTATTCTTGTGTTTTAGGACATGGAGGTAACAATATTAATAAATACAACTAAACACTATTAATAAATATTTTTATGTAGGAATTGTAAACAAATTTCTGTCGCTACCAATATTTCAAATACTAAGTAGACTGACATACTCGATGTACTTGACTCATTTATCTTTCCAGTGGATTAAATTAGGACTTTTAAAAGCTCCAACACATTATAGCAACTTTCAAATTGTAATGTATTTCATATACTGTTGGAATATTATATTAAAGCAATTTTTCTTTGTAGTTTTACAATTTTTGTGGAGATTTCTGCATTACCATAATTCTATCAGTATGCTTGTCTTTAGCATTCGAATCACCAGTACTTGTCATTGAAAAAATGCTACTTGAGAAGAGAAAGTAAATTATTGAAAATATCTCACACTCAAATCTCAAACATTAAGTTATTTTATCTAAATCCTAATCCATATTTCATTTAATTTTAATCAAACACTTGATCAAATATCAATGCCACAATCTAAATTGTGAATTCATAATACTGTATCACACTTTATTCTATTTAAAAACATTATTTAATATTTTAGAATAGTCACGTATTATTTTTCCTGTTTTAGGAATCAGAAAATTATAGATCTACAGATTTTGGAGAAAGACGACAAAGTACAATAAACAATAATGAATCGCGACTTGATTAATTATTGTACTTTGAGAAGAAAAATAAAGGATTAGAAATAATCAAAGATTTGTAACAAATATTGATTTATGAGTATTGTTGTTATCTTTTCAAATATGTCTATGTTATTTCGAAATTTTGGAAGATAAATACATATGTAACAAGAAAAAATTATTTATTTATTAAACATAAATTGATACGACAAAGAAAGTAATAATATTGCGTCATAAAATTATCACCTGCAAATGCGTTATCGTATGACATTTATCAAATAATGACGTACGAATACTTCCAATACGCATATCTTACGATTCAAAAATCTAATTAGAATATCTTTAAGTGTATTGATTATTATCTTATTATTATTTGGTTTAATAATCATTTATTTTTAATGAATAAAAACGATCCGAAACAGAAAATCAAAACTTATCGGTATCATTAATCTACGACATATATATTGCAAGATCTTGCTAGGAAATGTCTCTATTGTTTTGCAGTAGTCGCAATGTTTCAACTAAAAGTTTTAGTATTTTGTATGCTAATTACAACAGTTTTAAGTTATGTTCCTGATGAATTAATAGTGAAAAATGTAGTCCATAACGCCCTTTCGGAAATTTTGGATGAGATAAAGACTAGTTCAGATTGTGGAAGGCATCTTTCGAATGCTCTAGATGAAAAAACCGTTATGAAAGATTGGGCATTAAGAAGTAAGAACATTTAATTTTTTTTTTTTGAACTTGTTAACTGTTTAACAATTGTAGTGTTGGATGCCTCTTCAAAGGTACCTTCAGGTCTACTGTCTGGAAATATAGCAGATCTAGGTTCTTTTGATCAATGTTTAGCAATAGAACAACAATTTGGAAAAGAAATCATAAAAGGCAAATACTGTAAAGCAGCAATTCCTTTAAAAAATATTCAAAACATCATTTCAAATAATGTAAATATAAAATAATATATATTGGATTAATAGCTAATAATAATGTTTGTTATAGTATCACAGTAAATTACAATCTCGAGGAATAGTTAATTTAGCTTCCGCAAATCCGTCTTTGTCTTTAGCCATTTGTTTACCAGATTCTTGCACAGCAGAAGAACTAAATAAATTTTTACAGCTTCCAACTGCAGTCATTTCTAAAGCTTTAAATATTTCAATTACAAACTGTCAGTCTAGTGAAATCGAATCATTTAATATTGGAGATTGGGCTGTACTGTAAGTTTCCTCTACTATGTATAAAATATATTTACTATATTTCCTTTTATTTTCAGAATTTTCTTTATAATAATTTTATTAATTATCGTTCTTAGTACAACCTACGATATTTATGTTCAACAGACAGGAGGAGGTATTATTTCTATTTTATCTTCACGAATGATTACAAATTATTTTTTTGTTGCTTTCAGTTGTTGCTCATCAGCTTTTAGTAGCATTTTCTTTCTACACAAATGGAAAGAAATTGTTAACTGTTACCAGTAACCCAAATCAATTACCATGTTTGCATGGTATGCGGTTCATAAGTATGATGTGGGTTATAGTTGGTCATACATATTACAGCGCATTTTATTCTCCAAGTATAAATACTTTTGAAACTTTATCGGTGAGAAAACATTAAACTTTTATCTTGACAGCTAAAAATCAAGTTCAACTTACCTACTCTGTTCAATTTTAGTGGATGGAAAACTATTCCAGCATGTATATTCTAGGCGCAACTATATCTGTTGACACATTTTTCGTCCTTGGTGGGTTGTTGATGTCCTATGTTTATCTCTCTGCAATAGATAAAGGAATAAAGTTCAATATAATAATGTACTACATTCACAGATACATCAGGTATGAATCTTTCATTTTTTCACAATTTCAAAACAGTTGTTTATCTCGATTTGACTTCTGTTTACTTCACTTTGATTTTTATTGATTACATTTAAAAAGAAATCAATTACTTGCAATAAAAACATTTCAATTCAATTCAATTTTAAGATACAAATCTAATATCTAATTGTGTAGAATGATAATATGAAACAATAGTAATATGTAAATAATTTGTTTATAGGCTTACTCCAGCATTAGCAGTAGCAATAATGTTACATGTGACTCTTCTGCGATTCTTTGGATCAGGGCCCTACTGGCCAGAAACTCTACAATATTTAGAAAAAAATTGTTCTAAATATTGGTGGTCGACATTGCTTTACGTACAAAATTATGTCAACCCGGCACAAGCGGTACAATTTACCCACACCTTATAAAGAATTTAGAATAATATTTTATTTTTTTAGTGTATCGGTCAAACATGGTACTTGTCAGTAGATATGCAGTTATTTATTGTGTCTCCTTTAGTTTTAATACCTCTTGGAAAATGGCCACTTATTGCTGTACCAGCTTTGGGATTATTAATATTGATTTCAATGGTTGTTCCATTTATAATTGCTTACATTTATGAAATACCTGGCCTATTGAGTAAATCATTGTACGTAAAATACTTCTAAACATAATTAGAAAAGTATTTATAAATTTGTTTTTATATTATTTTAGCTCAACTCCTGATTTCAATCGTATGTATTATGTAAATACTTATGTACGTTTTGGACCCGTTATTGTTGGTATACTTCTTGGATACTATATTTACAATAGACAAAAGAATCGTAAATTGAATTCAGTAAGTTTATTTTAAATTAAATATTAACTGTAGTAATACTTATAATATTTCCTTGTTGCAGCTGTTGAAAAATAAAATGTTCAATGTATCAGGTTGGATTATATCACTGGTCAGTTTAGTTATGATAGTTTTTGAACCAAATAATATGTATTTCCATGAATATAATAAAATAGAGGCGTCATTTTTTATTGGAGTACATAGAGTAGCATGGTCTATTGCTTTATGCTGGATCATTTATGCTTGTGTTATTGGACAAGGAGGTATATAAACTTTCTATAAAATATGTTGTTAAAATGTTATACGAATCTTTTACTATTTGCAGGTATTATAAACACATTTTTATCTCTTCCAATATTTCAAATTTTGAGTAGATTGACCTACAGCATGTACTTACTTCATCTAAGTATCCAGACAATGAAAATTGGTTATTTAAGAGTTCCAATACATTTTGGAAACTTTGAAAATGTATGGATTTATTCATATATAAAATATGAGTTTGTTTTAATTGTTAAATTAATTTTTAGATGTACAACTTTTGGGGCGATTTTTGTCTGACAGCTGTAGCAGGAATCATTTGGACTTTAGCGTTCGAATCACCAATGATTACTATAGAAAAAGTTATATTTCAAAGTAAGGCTTCTATTTTGAATCTTTATTTTCAATATTAATTAATAATTTCGTAATTGATTTTTAGGTGGTGCCAGGAAAAAGAGAGAAGATCCGCTCAATAACGTAACAACGAAAAACTAAAATTATACTACTCCAATATGTTAATTTAATTTATTTATTTAATCATTAGAACCAAATATTTAAAATGTAATTTTGTATTTAGTTTGTTAAATATATTTTCAAAGTATAATTATTGATTTAGCGGTTATTTTATCTATTTATTCCTACTCAAGAAAATAATACTTGTAATATAATAATTGACCAGATAAAAGCATAATTTTAACAATCTGAAGGCCAGAATTTTTATCGAAATTGCACTTGATGACTTATAATAGCACATTATATGAGTACTTACCCATAGTTTTCATTTTTTATTCATTTTCGAAGTAGCTGCATTTCAAAAATGTTTCATGTTTTTCATTTGATCCTAATTTTGTTTGTAATCCAAACTCAAAGTGAATATGTGGAAGACATTTTCAAACCAGGAACAATCAACAGAAAGCTTCATGATATTATTACAATCAATAATATCACTAACAATAGTTGTGTTCTTGATATTTTGGACACAATTGATGCTTTGACCCAGAAGGAATTATGGGCTATAAAAAGTATAATCTCTGCTATATGTATTCTTTAACTTATTAATGTTTTATTATTAATAGTGCTCGACGCAACATCAAAGGTACAATCAGGATTCTCACTGGGAAATATTGTCAATTTAGGATCATACGATGAGTGTATGTCAGTTAAAGGTAAAGTTGATGATCGTGAAATTAAAGGAAAATATTGTTTGTTCGGATTGTTTTTCACTAAAATTCCAAAACCAAATATTTCGTATGGGGTAAGAAACGTTTTTATAGTTTTTGTTTTATGAAAGTTTTTTTTAATTACTTATTTTAATTACAGATACCAAAAATAATGTCAAAAATTCTGAAAGAAAATTCTGGACTACCAATAGTAGAATCAATTTGTGTACCTGATTCTTGTAACAGCGAAGATTTAAATACTATAGTTACTAACTCAGATATTACTGACATTTTATCAGTAAAGCCAGTATTTGATGATAAGTTTTGTAAGGTAGAAGAAACTGGGAAATTTACAGCTTTACAATGGTTTACTTTGTATGTATACACACGTAGAATACAATAGAAATAAATAAATTTAATTTCAGATTTTTGTTTGTCGGAGTTATATTTTTGACTATAATTTGTACAGCTTACGATTTTTACTTGCAACATATACAAAAAAGTATGTGCCAATAACAAAATATTACTAAGAAATTTGTAATTTTGATAATTTTCAGAGCCTCTTCACGATATTATGATTTCTTTCTCTATGTATAAAAATATAATACAATTAACAACAATTGAAAGAGATCCAGATCAACTACCTTGCATTAACGGTATTCGAAGTATAAGTATATTCTGGATTGTTCTTGGACATGAATATTTTTTTAAAAGTTTATTTCCACATAGCAACTATTTGTATCTATTTAAGGTATTTATATAATATTATAAAAAAAGAAAAGGTTATTAAAAATGCATTTACAGTGGGTAAAAGAAAACAGTTCAGCGTTAGTAACCGGAGCTTTATTTGCAGTAGATACTTTTCTTTTAATAAGTGGTTTATTAGTAATGTACATAGTACTATTGGCTCAAGCAAAAAACTTCAAATTCAATATAATTTACTATTATTTACATCGTATTTTTAGGTAAATACAGTAACTTTCATTAAACCTTCCGTAACCAAAAGCGGTATCTTACATATATTTTTAACATTTGTCGTTTCACGTATTTGTCCATTAATAGTCTGACGTTCCATTAACAATAGTTAAAAATTTATACCATGGGATATATATAAATTACAATTAAATATCTTAGGTGGGTACGGTATATAATATATAATAAAATTGCATTTTTCAGAATTATGGACTGAAAACTAGCTTTTTCACCAATAATTTTTTCCAACAGTAATGTCTCGAACAGAAACAATAATTGCTTATAACATTAACAATAAATGTATGAATGTTCTTGATAAATATAATTCTAAACACATTTTAATTTTTGGTATACTTAGATTTTATTTGTCAACTTTACAATTTTCGATTTTTGTAGTAATTACCTAAAACAGAAGCGTATTGGCAAAAATATTAAAAACTAAACGACTGGGGTATTAAATATACCCTATTTAGGCACGGATGATTGTTAAATTATTTTGGTTACGGAAGAGTTAAGTGACAATGCAATGGAATAATGTTAATTATGTATTCATGAATATTATTTTAGACTATCTCCAGCAATGATTATGTTAATCTTATTCCACCTGTCATTTTTTAAATATGTCGCCGAAGGTCCCATTGGGCCAATCATGGAGAGTATTTTGGTAACACCATGTTACGACAATTGGTGGAAATCGGTAATTTTCATACAAAACACTATGAAACCAAGTAATGTTTGTTTGACACACACTTGGTATCTAGCTGTTGATACGCAACTGTATTGCTTAGCTCCTTTCCTATTTATACCAATAAAGAAATGGCCAACACCAACCTTATTTACAATTATACTTTTGACAATCGGTTCATGCGCTTATGGATTTATTGTTACTTGGAATATGCAACTTAGTGCTAGTTATTTAGCGTAAGTCTATTTCATAATACTAATTATTAACAATATTATACTACAATTATTATTACAGTATACTATCATCGTACAAAGAAGTATATGCATCCACTCTAGTCAGAAGTAATGCTTGGCTCATTGGAAGTCTTCTAGGATATTTATTATTTATTAAAAGAGGCAAAAAAGTTATAATTCATAAGGTTATCGTTATTCTTTTATGGATTTTTTCAATTGGCGCAATAATATGGATAATATATTTGCAAGCTTACTTCAATCAAACTGTCTATAATCGACTGACTGCTAGTCTTTATCATACTTTATCGAAACCGTTTTGGTGTATAAGCCTTTCTTGGATTATTTTTGCTTGCGTTCATGGATACGGCGGTAAGACATATCCGTTAGAAATACATACATAACCCAGAAACACAGTCAACCAACAATCAATCTCCTCCAAACATTCCTATCCTGACGCTCCACTTTCGCCTCATCTAAATTTATACATGCTCGACTATTCTTCACACTCGAAATTATTCGTTCACGCAACAAACCATCAATCATACCTAACCACTTATTTCTCGGAAGCCCACGCAATTGTTCACCTTCAATCTCACCCGCATGTATTAGTTTCTTCAATCTTTTTTTCGACATTCACTCAAGATGTCCAAACCACCTCAACTGACTCACTCCTACTTTCTTAACAACATTTTTCTCAATCTCAAGTCCAGCATGTACTAATGTATTCCTCTTAAATACCTCATTTCAACAGCAGTTATACGTCGTTCATGCTTCTTCATCCTCACCCAACATTCAGAACCATACATCAATGTACGCACTAAAACACCATTATAAACACTCAATCGAGCATCTCTAGATACATTCACGTTTCCTGTAAATGTACCCAATACCTTGTACCCTGCAGAATCCCGCCTTTCAATCTCCCGGACAATATATAATAAATTAAATAATCTAATTTATATTTTTAGGTATAGTTAACAAATTCCTATCAAATAAATTCTTTATCGTGTTTGGTAGACTTGCATACACTATATACTTGTGTCATATTCTTGTAATTTCTGTGTTTATGATACGAAATCAGCAAAGTACAAAATTTTCCAATGTTAATATGGTAATTATAAAAATAATAATATCACTTTATAAATGGTTAAAATTTGTTTATAATTTTAGATTCACGACTACTTTGGAGACTTGATGTATATTATTGTTTTTAGTTTAATTTGGAGTCTTAGTTTTGAATCGCCAATTATTGCAATTGGTAAATGTCTAATGCCACAAGGTAAATTTATAATAAGTGACTAAATATAAGTATAAAATATTATTTTTTTATAGCTATGGCCGATCAACTTAAGAAGATTAACGAAGAAAATGAAATTGCCCAGCAGAACCAAATTAATAATGGAAATTTTCTCACACGACTCTAAACAAAATTTTGTATAATTTATTTAATAGTAGTCCACATCTCGAATATCTACTTTAATTGAATCAACCGTCTCTACAAATATTTATAATTTATATTAGCTAAATTATATTTCCTAGTAAATAATAAAGAACAGTTGTATTAATTTGCAAAATGAATTTTATTCAACATGATCACATTTTGTAATTTCCTATTCTAAAATATAAAACATTATTATTCACTTCATGGTATCTAAAATGGCATCATTCCATTCCTATAAATACATTGAAACAATCATACTTATAATACAAAAATTGATCAAATATTGTTATGAATCACATGTTTAAAATACATTTTAATGTACTGATTGTTTTATTAAATAATATCTACAGGAGGGCAGATAAAATGTAGAGAATTAGAAACTTTAGTAGAGTAAGAACAAGGATCAAAATTCGTAGTCATCATGTCGACAGAGGCATTATCTTTCTGAATTCCTCCGAACATGATCAGTTCGCCCTTTCCCTGCACTAATGTGTAAAGCAGAGTCTCTTCTGGGCCAGAGCACCGAACATCGCCCGAATTTTTCGGCTCCAGCCACGACACAAAAGGATGTTCATCCAATGCGTGACTGGTATCTAACAAATACAACTCTAACATATTTTTCCGAATTTTTTTCACTGAGTGTTTATGTTGTGAATTTGATTCATCTCCACTTTGTTTATGCTTATTTTTAATAAAGTTTTCCATTTTTCTGAGCATTTCTAGTTGTTTTTCTCGATTTTTTCCCGGGGAAGTTTTGCTTGGCTTGTTAGTACTAAAGGCTGAAAGACTTAAACCTATTCGCGGACTATCTCGAATCTAAAAGATAGAAATATTTCTCAAATAATTCAAGATTTATATTAAATAATGTACCTTAATTGTATTATTTTCTACATGTGCCCTACTGGTGGATGGATTATTAATTGGTTCAGGAACCTGTGGTTCTCTTCGTAAGCTACCTCTTCGTCCGTTAACATTTTCATCTCTATCTTGCAGCGCCCGAAGATTTTGTCTGTGATCCGGAGGATCGTTGGTACCCGGTCGCCAGCAATTTTTGATAGAGTATAAATGTTCTGAGCCTCTACTCCGGTTTAAAACTACGATTTGATTTGCTACTTTACACGTTGGATGGCACCACGTATCCGGTGGGGCCCATTCGGCGCCTCGAACTTCAACTTGCTTCCATTTCCAGATCTCGCCGCGCAACCTAAATGGTACTTGATTTATTTGAAGGTACTTCGAGCCCAGATTCATATCATTTGGCCCAATTAAGACTTTTAGAATAACATAAAGTGTAAAATCTCCCGTAGATATGAAATTGGCTGTTTCTGTCATGATTTTGACAGCATAGAAACCAAATTTCTCTCCCGGTCGTGAAAAAACAATTTTCGTTTGTAAGAATTTAAGTGGGACAAATAATATGATTCGGCGCTTGTATTTAATTTATTTATGAAATACCTGAGCAACCAAACGTCGTTGTACAATCCATTGGGTCCACCACATCCTCCCATTATTAAAATATGATCATCATCTAGAACTGTTTGAGAGTGACCGTACCGTTCATTTGGTTTTATCCTACTGGTCTCTTGCTTTTGCCACATAAGAGTTTCTAAATTAAGTTTCCAAACATCATTAGTTCTAACCGTATTTCCAGTAGTGCTGCAACGTTGCATTCCACCAAAAACAACCATCCAAGCACCGTGAACTGACACAGAATGTCCAGCCATTGGAGGTGGATTATTTGTTGTAACATAATGCCATTTATTGGATGCTATATTATAAATATGTAATTCATTAAATAGTTGGTAAGATTGGTGAAATGGATATGATGATGGGTAGGCCCAGCCACCGAAAAGAATTAGAGAATCCCTATAGCACACCATGGAACTACACGCTTTTGGTGTTGGGTAAATTCCTAAAGCTAAAGGCCTTATCCATTGCCTCGTTGACAGATCCAGTCTCCATAAATCGTTAAATGTTGTCATGGAGTTAGTACATCCTCCAAAAACATACATAGAGTTTTCGTGTATTACTGCTGCATGGGAATATCTTTTGGTTATTGTTGGTGTTTTTTCCATTGGCCGGACAATTTGCCATTGTATATTAAAGTTAGACAACGATGTATGAAGTTGTCTTCTTTTTATTCTAACAACGTCTGCAAAATAACTTGTTTCCAGAGATATCTTAAACTGATGGATATTTTTACTTACTTAAAACATTGATTCTCCATCTTTTACATACTAGCATACAATCATGCAGGTCTTTGTATGGAGGTACAAAACTTAGTACGAATTCAATAACTTCATCAGGTAAATCATTGATGGAGTATCTTGTACATTCATTATTATTTTCAATTTCAAACTCAGGTGACCTCATAACTGAATTACAAGTTAAACATTAATATTCTTATCAAACTGTCATCTGTCAAAATCAGCTGAATTTACATTATGCTTGTATTATAACCTCTACAGAATTTGTAGTTCCTTTACAATATTTCAGATAAAACACAGAAAATTTTGATCAGATAAATACCTAAATATTGTTCAAAAACAAACTATTTTAATAATTTGTGGTTATTATTATGGTTGCCTTATTAGTAGAATAAATGTAAACTATCCACTGAGAATTGTTATTGGTATTATTATGAACTAAGTAGATTCCTTTAAACTTTAAAATATATTATGTAAATAAAAATAAAGACTGTATCGACTTCGTTTTGACCGTGAACATTGCATATTAAAATTTTTATACAAAAATAAATGCATCAGTGCTGCCACTACACTAAACAAGTGTACTACGGATTTCTGGATTCCCGCCCGTAAAATATATTTCACAAAAAACCTAAATATTTTCTAATTAACAATACACATACATGATAACTAACTTTTACAATTCAATAAAAAAATAATACTTGTAAAAATGAATAAAATAAAAAATAAACTTTCTATAAAAATATACAAACTGTTTGAAATTTAATATTTATATTATTATATATACTGAATATTTAAGTCTTAAGAATATTCAAATTAATTTCTTCATCCTACAAATTAAAATATATGTCAAAAAGTATGAAATTAATCAAATTATTTGAAAGTACCTCGTCTTCATTATTGATATTATTCAAATCAATTATTGGGAATATTGTAGGTCGACCGTGTGCACAATTAAATGGCAAATCGCATAATAATAAATCGTTTATTAAATTTTCACACTGCTCTTTAGACAGTTGATCTCCAAACTTTATTGCACCTAAAATAATTACTTAAATATATATTTCTGTATTTGTAAAACTAAATAAATTAAAGTCATACTTCTGCATGCTTCTGTTTTAATAGTGTTTTGAATAGCTAATGGCAGTGCTACATTAATTTTACGAACATTTCTTAACCAATTGCTTTCTTCTTGAATTAAAGACATTAGTAATGATTCGATGATAGAGTATTCTTTATGTTTCAACTAAAAAATATTTTATTTTATGAAACAAAACTATAAGGTTTTGTTTTCAAATACTTACATTGCTATCATCTTTTGTTTGCCAACAAAGAGGAATACGTGTAACAATTACATTTTCTTTATCTTGTATTTCATAAAATATACCCCAGTTTTCAAAATTACTTTTGTAATTTTGTAGCATTCTTATTTCAGAATCATTCAACAATAACCTAACTGCATTTCTGCATTTTATTGATTTTAATTTATTTTCTTTCTCTTCATAATCTAAATAATTAGATAGTTTATTATTTAATTTAATAAATAAAGAATAGTGTCAAACCTTTTAACAATTTTTCTAATCGGATTCTTTCGTGCACTGCGTGCTGATCAAAAAGAACTAATAAATCATATTTTCCCTGAATACCAATTTTTGTTACAATAAATTTATTGTCACATTGATTAATTACAGTAACATTATTAAAATCATCTTTTGAAAATGAATAATTTTCAAACCCTCTTATAATTTTTTTAGGTAAACTGTATTGATTTAAGTTTGGAATTTCTGTTTCGTAATTTTTGTTACTCGAGTACAAATCGTTGAAGAACTTTTCTGAATCTAAAAATTTAAAGTTTGTCAATTTATTCGCAGCATAGATAAAATATTTACCTTTGTTTCCAAGAAAATTCATCCACTTGACTGTTTCAAGTTCATCATTCTCGGTGTTCGCAATAGTTTGATGAAGAACACTTTTTGATTTTGGACTTAATTCTTTGCTGACAGCTGTTGAAGTATTAAACATAATAGGAGACATACCTTTCGGCATAAAAGCATGTCTTTTGGTAACCAAACAACCATCAATGTTTTTCGGAGTACCAAAACTTGTCATTCCTGTTCGTAGATTCAAATAATAGTGATTTCCAACCTCAGAAGTTTGTTTCATCCACTCTGACTTCTGATTTCCATTGTCTATTTGATTAATATTTTCCTCGCTTTCCTTTGCTTTTTTGGAAAGTGAATTAGAAGGTACATTATTTGTAGTTTCATAATTTTTATTACACATTTCGGAATTGTTTTCTTGTTGAATAATATTCAAATTTGATGACTTGTCATTGCACACAGAAATGTTTAAAATTTCATCTATGTTTTTAGTATTTTCTAGAATTAAATTTGAAGAGTCTTCTTTAAAAACTGGAAACACTAAATTAGTTCCAGATATATTCAATTCTTTTTCAGATTCTAGTCTTAAATCGTGCGTATAAAGTGGTCCATTTTTATCATTTTCATTACAATTTCTCTTTTCAGAATTTAATGTGTCGTTTATAATTGATTGATTTAAAGCACTTAAAATATTAGATATATCTTTTTCTTGAATTAAATTAGAAGTAGAGGAAAACGATGAGGCAACTATTGAGTTCTTCTCAAATCGTTTATTATTTAATCCATTTTGTTGACTTTTAAGTGTAGACTTATTTATATTACCTTTTCTATTAGACAAATGAGAAATTATTGGAGAAGAATATTTAGAAGAAACTATTGAAACCTTTTTCTTTTTATCCACATTTACAATTTCTATTGAGTCGTCGGAAAATAAATTAGGTGTTACAAAACTGATATTTGCTGTTACATTTTTTTCAATACTTGTATTGTTATCAATATTGTTAAGCTTATTAGCATTATTAGTTATAATACTTGAAGTATTTGTTTCTCTATTAGCAGTGAATGAAGATTGTATAAGTTTTTTTGAATTCTTCATCCAACTTGAAATATTACTACTGTCATAATTACTAGTATTGTTTTCTGGACTATTTCTATTTTGTAAACAATTTAAAAATGTATTTGTATCTAAGGGTGTTTCAGATACTTCTGGCAATGGAGTAATATTAGATTTTTTATTACATTCAGTCTCAAATTGTTTATTAGTAAAATCAAAATAATTTTGAGTTTTCTTTGCATAAGTTTTAGGTTTAATATTTTGTTTTTCTTTGCAACAATTTTTAGTGATTTCATGACTATCATTATTAGTTATAATACATGGACTATTAGCAGTGAATGCAGATTGTATAAGTTTTTTTGAAATATTATTACTTTCATAATATTTACTAGTATTGTTTTCTGGATTATTTCTACTTTGTAAACAATTTAAAAATGTATTTGTATCTACGGGGGTTGTAGGTACTTCTGGCAATGAAATAATATTAGATTTTTTATTACATTGAGTCTCAAATTGTTTATTAGTAAAATCAAAATAATTTTGCGTTTCATTTGCACAAGTTTTAGGTTTAATATTTTGTTTATCTTTGCAACAATTTTTAGTGATTTCATGACTATCATTATTAGTTATAATACATGGACTATTTATTTTACTATTAGCAGTGAATGCAGAGTGTATAAGTTTTTTTGAATTTTCCATCCAACTTGAAATATTATTACTTTCATAATATATACTAGTATTATTTTCTGGATTATTTCTACTTTGTAAACAATTTAAAAATGTATTTGAATCCACGGGTGTTTCAGGTACTTCTGGCAATGAAATAATATTAGATTTTTTATTACATTGAGTCTCAAATTGTTTATTAGTCAAATCAAAATAATTTTGCTTTTTATTAGCACAAATTTTAGGTTTAGTATTTTGTTTATCTTTGCAGCAATCTTTAGCAAATTCATGACTTTGAAAAGTTTGAGGAATACTAATTCCATTTCTGCTCTCTTTTTCATGTATTTCTTCAGGAGATGGATAATTATAATTAAAATATAAATCTGGTTTACCAAATGTAAAACTGTTTTTGGAAAATAAATGGCTTAAATTTGGATTACTACTAAAAGGTTTAAAAGATAATTCTGGACTTGGAAAATATACATGATTTCTATTATTTATTCTTTCATTTGTATATTTTGGTTTGTAATACTTGTCTTTATTATAGTTATGTCCATGATAACTATTGCGTTTAATGTTATAAATTGGTAAATATTCGTTTAAAGATTCGTTTTCAAATGTAGAACTTAACGGTTCAATATTATGATAATTATTTTTGTAAGTTAAATAATTATGATTATGATTTATTTTCGGTACAAAATTGTGGTTTTTATATTTATTATTAATTATATGATAATTATTTTTATTCTTTACGTCGAAAAATGTTTTGAGCATGGAATTACCATGTACAATTTCTTTAGACTTTTTTGGTAAAGCACCATAATTTTCATATCTAAATTGTTTTGTATGTGGGACATTTTTAACTTTAAGTAGTTTTGTTGCAGGTTTCAAAAAATCAGAGAATTGTGTATATTTTAATCTTTTTTTAATTTTTATGGTGCATTCATAATTATTATTACGTTTTGGTTTTTGAGTAAAATTGTTAAATAGTTTAGAAAAATGGTTTGTTATATCTGAAGGAATATTATTTCTCTTAGAAACGTTTTTAAGGAAATCTAGATAAAAATCTTTTGGTATGGTTTGTTCCTTTTTATTCTCTGCCATTCTATCTCTTGCCAAAATTTTTGATACCCAGTCAGTTGAACCGCTTCTTGTAGATTTATTTTTCAACAGTTTGGAAGTATGTGGTACTTTAAAAACAGTATTGATAGTTTCAAAATTATTATTGGAATTATGTTCAACAGTTTTCTTTATAGATATTTTTGTTGAGGTGGTAACACTGGTTGTGTTACAATTATTTTTTAGAGTTGATATTAAGCAACTTGAAGATCTGTTGGTATATTTGTCAGCACTTTTAAAAGTGTATAAATCTTCTTCTTTTAAATCGTCATCAGTTCGAAAAGCTGTTGTAGATTTTAAAAACATATCCATTATAATTTTTTTCCCAGATTCACTGATTGTTTCTAATGCATTTGTTTCAGGAGTTTGATTTGAAGAAGGGACTATTTCAGTACATAATATTTTTGGTGGTGGTTGTACATCAACAGTAACTATATTTGTATTACTTTTATTTGTGGAAATACTTTCTGAATTAGGGAATTTTCTTTTCATTGGTATTCCCCGAATTACACCATCAACTTGAGAAGTACGAACATTAGGAAGACTTTCTTTTAAAGGTGATCCACTTTGCAAATAATTCTTTTTAGATTCTTTGACTTCAATTAAATCTTTCTTCTTTAAAAATTGTATTAGTGCGTTTTCTACGAAAGTCAAAACGGTATCCCAATCTTTGAATTCGATTTCAGGTTCTATATAATCCAGAATATCTAATTCTGAGTACGGACATTTTATATTTATTATAAAAGCAGCATGTTTTTGTTTCAACACTGGAGAATCAAGTTTCGTGTCTTTGTTTTTAATAATTTTACTTTTCGAAATTAAGGTATTTACTAATGTGTGAATTTTTGTTTTTGGAACAAATCTTCTGTTGACATAAACCAATTGAATTTTATTTTGGCCGTGTGACTCAAGACTAATTAGGCCACTAACTGAAAAATTCCTATCATTATAACAAATTTTTTGTAATCTGCGGGAAAATTCTTTGCCATACAAAATGGCAGCTGTCTGATATACATATTTTGTGCGATACGTATGGAAAATTATTTCTCCAGTTGAGTCATTTCTTAGGCTAAATGACGTATTTGGATGTATCAGAGCAATGAATTCAATTTCGTTTTTAATTTCTTCTAAACAAGTATTTTGGTTGATTGTTTTTCTCCGCACTGGGAGATTATACATAAAATTTTCGATGATGATTGTAGTTCCTTTACTTGGCCTGTGTTTAGTTGAAGAAATCGACGAAGATTTACCATTTTCGAAGACTTTACAAAAGGTTTTTTGGCTGTCAGAGCATCGAGTTGTAATTTTGACAGTTTGAGATAATTTTATTATACTTGCTAATGATTCGCCTCGACTTGGAAATATATTAGGATTTTTTTCAAGCTCTTCTATGGAATAATATTTGCTAGTAGCGTGTCGAAAACCAACTAATTTCAAATTCCGTTTTGAAATACCAGTGCCATTGTCTATTATTTGTAATTTAAATGTTACTAAATTTATTCTGATTGCAATTGATGCAGATTTAGCATCTAAACTATTGAAAACCTTCAATAAACAATTCGAAATAAATATATTTAATTAAAAAAAAAACTATTTGCACTTACCAGTTGTGCGATGCATTTAGCAATGGATCTAATGTTGACTTCGGATCTTAACGTTTCTCTCAAAGACTTTGGCAACAATTTGATTTCCATTTTTGACGTTTCTGAAACAATACAAAAATTATTTGTCAGTTAATTTGACAGTACAACAAAAAATGGCATAGTTCCATAGTTGCTTAGCAAAATTAATAATGATGTCACCAAGTATTTTTCTTACCCATAAATCATGTTTTATTTTATGATTAGCAAATTTTCAAAAAAGTGGTTTCCAAAATGTGTAGGTTGTAGGTTAAACAATAAAAATTAAGAATAATATTAAACATCAACAATTGTAATAGATGATGTAAGAATCGGCCCACATATAACACGTATATTTTGCGTATTTACTTCATTGATGATCGATGAAATTTTAAATTCACAGTAAACTGAAAAACACGATAAATAAACATTGGTATGTAGGATGAGATTGTAGGTGCCATTATGATTTCCAATGTTAATTTTTATGAATGTTAATGACAGATGTTTCTTGAGTAAGTAATAAGTATAAACAATTCGAAAAAAATTAAAGGTGACCGCTTATATTCTTAGCGATTACTCTTCGTAGTCTGTAGGAAGACCGAAATTTAAAAAGTAAATTTTTGTTGTGGGAGGTTGATTTGTTTGTTGTTTTCCGAAAGCATATATTATTGTTATATTTATTTTATTATATTGTTATTCAGAATTTTATTAACAAATAAATATATTTACGACAATTCTTGATGTAACTAATCGTTTAATCGTTTATTATTTTAATTACATATGGCAACTTTTCACAATAAAGTTTATTTTGCGAAATCGATACTTTAGTTTTTGTTTCTATTGTAACTAAGATTTTTGCAATATATTATTAAATATATAATTTAGTTTTTCTCAAAATTAGAAGCATGTAGAAGAAAAGTGCAAATAACATTTATCCAACACCTCTCAATAAATGCTCTATAACTATGGCGATTTTAAACAAGCAAAGTAACAGATTATCCACTAGTGGGTATAATTTTGAGGAAAGCCACTAGTGGGTATTTTTTTATTTATAACAATAATAATAACACACAACACCTTGGTAACTACTTTGATTGACATTTTAATTTAAAAATTTAAAGCATATGTCACTGTCAAATAATATTTCTTTAAAAAAATTTTCATTTATTAAGAGGTGTTGGATAAAACGTTATACTTCACTCGTGGGCAAAGTGGAATTACCCACTCGATAAAATTATCACACTCAGCCTTCGGCTTCGTGTGCTAAAATTTCTCTTGTGGGTAATTCCTTACTTTGCCCACTTGTAAAGTAAATAACTATATATATTCCAAATATTTTGCTAACCTCTTTCAATTGAAACTTTTTCTCACACCTGATTTTATTTTTGAAATAAATGGAATTTATTGTTTTGTGTCCAGTAAACTTCCTCTTCCGGTTTTTAGATTTCATTCAAAATCAACTCAGCTCTTCATTTTTCATGAAACTTATAAATTCCTAGTTTCATTTACATATCTTGTCTCGTTCATGAAATATTGCGCACACGAACATCCATTCACTCATCCATCCTCACAGACAGACATCATTGAGAAATTGGTTTTAACGGATTCAGTGGACGTCAAAATATGTAATTCCAAATCTCGTCAGCGATTTTTTTCGTGATTCCAATACTTATACATTGTACAATAAAGTAAAAATAAATGAAAAAAAAAATTGTCAAATTTTGACAATTAACATTTGACATTTTAACATTCATACTGATTTGCCTAGTTACCTGATTAATAGTTATAACAATGGTTTGATTGTTTAAAAAATACATGAAAAATAATTTGTCAAATTTTAACATTTAAATTTTGTTGATAATTTACTATGCTTTGTTAAACATTTTGAACCAAAATTCTCAAAATAAAAATTAAAGTACCTTTACATATAGTTTGAAAAAAGTTTTTTAATTAAAAAAAAATCATGTTTTATGTCAACCCTGTTAAGTTGTACCTAAGTGTTATACATGTAAATTAGCTTTAAGTGTCTGTTGTAAAGTTGAATGTATTAATTAGAAAATATTTCATTAAGCGCTACATTTAAAACAAATTAATTACTGTACATGTATGGTGTCTTACATTAAGGAATTGTTATAAATTTTAATAAATTTCTTGGTGTATTGTTCAGGCTTTAGAAAGAGAAATTTCTAGATGAAAGTACGAAATATTTTTGTCGGCTACATTGCTACAATATATTAAACATGAACATGAAATAATATATTTCTATATGTTGAACAAATGCAATAAGTAAAAGTGATTAGAAATTTATTAATTAATTAATATTACATTAGAATTATTTACTGTGAAACATATAAATTATTGCCCATAAATTGCAATAAACAATTGCACGTATTCCGGAATAATATTTTATTGCAATTAAACTGAAACCAGTGGCGATCGACAAAGAAAATATTGATGTAACGTCTAATATAAGTGGCGAGAAAGGCAAAAAACGATAAAAGATGAAAATGAATAGGGGTAGCTCTCGTCTCGTCTTTATATTGATCTGAAATTCGCGAGAGTGAAAGTACAGCGTCTGCGCGAACTTATCAACAAAAGCTGGACCAACATCTATGTTGCCGAATCTCGACTCAAACTGGGAATTTCATTCATGAAAACTGGCCCAACCTATAATATATACTATAATAATATTATGAAAAATATATCTATATGTTATGGTAAATTAATGATTATAAAACATTTAGAATATGTTTTCACGTTGAACAATGTTCTAAAATTATTTTATAAAAAATACTTTAAATAAAAATAGTAGGTAATATATTTTTGTGTAGCTTTTATTCCAAATATTTTTTTGTGAAATAATTTTAGAACATTTCTCTAAGTATACCCAAAATCAGAGCTAGTGATACCAGACATTTTGTCAATTCTGAAAACAGTTTAACATTTTCCTAAGATACTTAATTCAATTGTCATTCATGGCTCAAATCTTTTCCCCTGGTTTATCTGAAAACAGTAACCTTTTGGTTTCTTATCTATAACTAGACCATTTAACTCTTTTTAATGATAAGATTTGTGCGTGGTATTGCGAAATAGTCGCAACAAATTTCTGAGACGGATAATATTTTTCCAGGAAAAGGTCCAAAGTAATAAATACCTCGCCAAGGTTTACCTGAGAAAATTCAATTTTCAAGTTACCTGAATTTAGTAGAAATTCTAAAATATTTGATGAATATTTGTATTTGTTATATGCGATAAAAACGTTACAGTTAATCGTTGTTGATTACAAATTATTATTCAATTTAAGGACGATTTCTTACTTTAATCTTACCGACTCTTGATTGACAATTAAAAATAAGTTTAGCTGCATCAACCATTTTCTTCAATTATACACTTAGGAAAATTGTAGGGCCTTTTTGACAATTACAATTAATTGTTTCCTTTTATTACCTAACTTTATAAATTGATTCATCCTCTCAGCAAATCTTACTCTTTAAAATTATTTAGAAAAGTTTACTTGAAGAAAAAAATAGCCACTTATCTTATTTTTCACATTATCTGCAACTGTATGAATTTTTTCTGTTGTTTAATTACAAAATTGTTTATAGATTAATATTATTTGTTTTGAAAAAAAATGTGAAAGCTATCATTTCACATTTCATTTATTCTGACCTATTGTTATGGAAGAAATCATTCTAATAGGATCAAAATAATACTTCTACTAATGTAACTAGAATTACCATTACTAAAAATGAAGTTCCCATTTAATCCTCAGTTAATAAATTAATGAAATTTATTTTGTCGTTTATTTTTATAATAGACATTTTTACTTTATCGGACTAGTCTATAAAGAACCACTTTATAGCCGCTAAACAATATCATAAAGAAGTGATTATAATACTGTCGAACATAATAGATATTTATGTTTCAAGTACATAATTTGGGTTTTTACATACGAGGCACATAAAAAATTATGTACCCATATAATTACATACCTAATAAATTAATGAAATTTATATTATCCTTAATTTTAATAATAGACCTTTCTACTTTATCGGACTAATACATAAAGAGCCACTTCATGCCCCAATATCATAAATAAGTAATTATAATACAGTCGAAAATAATAGATATTTATGTAACAAGCACATAATTTAAATTTTATGAACGAGGTACATAAAAGGGCCAGCCAATAAAACCATGTTTTGTACGTGGCTACATATTATATTTTATGTTCAATTGTATTGCAGTTTTTTTTTTAGCTTATGTATCTAGAGTTGATACCAACATTTTACAAAAACGTTTTTTAAGAAATTTATTAAATAAGTTGTCTTCTAATTTATGAACATCCTGTATCAAGTTTTAAATAAATGAATGGAGATTGTTAAATAAAATAGAATACACATGATTTGTAGTCGTTTTTATTTATTTAATAACTTTGATAAAATAGCCAATGTTTCATTGGCTTCATCAGGACAAAACTCAATTTTTTAAAAATTTTCAGAAAATCTTATTTTTGTTGGTGAAACCACTGTTAGTAGCGAAACTTTGACTATTTTATCAACGTTATTAAATCCTTGCTATTCATTGTCTTATAATATTTGCATATAATCAAAGAAGTTTGCCCGAATTCAATTGAAAATTTCCAGCAGCTCTCCGAAGCTTCAGTTTCAATTCAACAAAATCTACCTCACCAAAATCCTAGCCTAAACCACCCATAAACGAATAAACCATACCGCACAGGAACCCAACATCACCGTCTACCATTACCACGGCGCTTGCCAGTCGTCCGCGCAGACTTCTCCATTCAGTCCATTCAGTCAGTCGGCGTTCCGTTGCCCACGTTGCAACAACCATCCGGCGAACCTGGTCTCTGATATTCACGTGCAGTATATAAACAAAGCTACTGACAGGAGCGTGATATTCGGTCGAACAGTGAGCAAGTGACTCGTGTCGTGATATGTGTTAGAAGGAGAGCATTCTTTAGGGAAGGTAGGGTGTAGTTTGTAAGGGTGTGTCTTGGGGGAGCGTGGAGATTAATTGATGAATTTGCACCTCGTGTGCAGTGAGAATGGGCGATTTATAATTAGTGCTTAATTTTTTTGTTTTTGCTTGTGTTTGCGGTGATTATTTTAATTTAACAAATTTTACATATCGGATCATTGTTGTGATTTAAAAGCAATCAAGTTTTCGTATTGTTGTAATTAATTCAGACGAACCAAGGAGCGCGACTATTTTAAAATTTGTTCAAAATCCCTGTTTACAACAATACTATATTTTATTTGTTATATTAAGGGTTCTGAATAATTTTTCGAATGTATTATTGTTATAATATTTAATGGAACTGTAAGGAATTACTCATTGTGAATTTGAAACAATCAAGTTTTCTTATTGTTGTAATCAAATTGAAACAAACCAAGAAGCGCGACTAATTTAAAATTTATTTAAAATCCCTAAATACATCAATAGAATATTTTATTTGTTATTTAAAAGGATCTAAAGAATTTTGCGAATGTATTATTATAATTTTTAATACTAGAACTGGAAGGAATTACTCATTGTGTATTTGAAACAATCAAGTTTTCTTATTGTTGTAATCAAATCGAAAAGAACCAAGGAGCGCAACTATTTCAAGATTTATTCAAAATCCCTGATTACAACAATACAATATTTTATTTGTTATTTAAAAGGAACTGAACAATTTTGCGAATGTATTATTATAATTTTTAATACTAGAACTGGAAGGAATTACTCATTGTGTATTTGAAACAATCAAGTTTTCTTATTGTTGTAATCAAATTGAGACAAACGAAGGAGCGCCACTATTTTAAGTTTTATTCAAAATCCCTGATTACAAATTACAACAATAGAATATTTTATTTGTTATTAAAGGGATCTGAACAATTTTGCAAATGTATTATTGTTATAATTTTTAATGGAAATGCAAATAAGTAGTGGTAGAAATGTTTGACATTTGAATTAGTATTATTAATTAAAAAATTTATGATCAAATAAGTAAACTACATAAATCTTTATGGAACTAAACATTTATATTAAATAAATAATTTATTATTGCAAAATGAAGCATAAAAAATTTATAAATTGGTTTATCGCTAATCTTGACACTTTATAAATACGAGGAATTCAAATGAACATCTGTTTCATTTTAAAACGTAGTTATAATAATCTTAAAAAATCTAATTGAAAAATGCAGGTAAATCTCTTGTAAATATTTGTTTGTGCTAAATATAAACTATAATTTATCGCATAGAAAAATTATCACCGGCCTTTTTAAAAACCAAACAAACAACAATTATTACCTTGATTTCAAAGGGCTTATTTGTAAATAATTTGTAGTTGACATGTTTAAAACTAAACCACGTACACAAGTTGTCAATTTAAATATGTTGTCTTACTATTAAGTGTTATAAGTCACTCATGCTAAATGAATTGTTAAGTGTAATGATTGAATTAAAATGATATTAGTTTAAGTTTATGTCAATTCAAAATGTAATCAACACAACTATCAATAATTCTCATCTTGTGTTTATTAGTAATTATTAGAAATTGTAACACACTATAAGTTAGCAATAATTCATTTTTTAGTTAGTAAAAATTATGATACAATTACTAGATTTTGAAAGGCGCGTTAAATGTGAAATTATAAATAAATATATCATTACACCTTTTACCCATTTTGGATGTGGCACTTTGCTTTCACAGATCACGGTAGGTATATTTTTGCGCAGGAATTGCGGTTACCAACTGTCAAATAATGTCCCCCAAAGCAGTGGAGGGCTGTAGGATTCGAACTAAAGATCACACGATCCACAATCCGATGTGTTAGCCTTAATTTAATGTTGTTAGAAAAAACTATGATACAATGAACTAGATTTTGAAAGGAGTTGATTTGTAACTTGATATGGGGTGTCAAGTGTCAAACTATCTAAAAATGAATAGCGTTTATGTCGAAATGTTGTGTGCGATACAAAGATTTCATTCTATGTTCTCTGAAAATTAGATGTTTCTTTTATTTTTTAGCCTACGTACTGGCGCCAAGAAATAACAGAACTATTTAACTTGACTCTATGATTGACGAAGAATCAAGACTATACTTAATTCTTCTTCGTACTACATCTAGAGCGTGCCTAATAGATGTTTGATGCTCGTGTACACACCCACAATTGAAACATAACTAAAAAGTTTTTGAATCCAACGAGTAATTTTCAACTGCTGATACATTTTAATACTGTAGCATCTTCCTGTAACCAATACCTTAAGATACAATTACTACGGAATTCAATGATTAGTTACTACAAAGACCAAGCCCGCATAAAGACAATAGCTTCCGTAGCTATTAGTCCGAACTCCCATTACGACAGACCGAAACACAGAAGCTCTTGGGGTAAAAAAACACCGGATGCTCATAGAATGCGCTTCACGTTTTTACGCATGTGCGTGTGCGCGTGCGTGTGTGTGACACTAGGCTGCGTGATCGTGATCTTTACAATAAAGGTTGTTCATTGATCTTCGGACACTGAAGATGAGGAAGTGCGAAATTTGAACGGACAAAATAAATATACAAAACCTAAACATGTTATTTTCTTTAGTTAAAAAATAGCGAGAATGTTGAATATCAAATTATCTTTAAGCGTGCTAAACTCTAAACAACTTTCACATAAGCTAAAGTTATTTTAAAAATTAAAGGCGAATATCCTACAAAAGTTAATAATCGATTAGTTCCAAGTAAAACCCGAAACTTTTACATTACCCGGTTAAATTCCTCTTTCCTTCAAACATTTATAAATACTAAATACTGTTTAATACACTTCATAATTTTATTTTATCGAGTGGGCAATTCCATTTTGCCCACGTGTGAAGTATAACGTTTTATCCAACACCTCTTAATAAATGAAAAATTTATTAAAGAAATATTATTTGACAGTGACATATGTTTTAAATTTTAAAATTAAAATGTCAATCGTAGTAGTTACCAAGGCGTTGTGTTATTATTATTGTTATAAATAAAAAAATACTCACAAGTGACTTTCCTCAAAATTATACCCACTAGTGGGTAATATGATACTTTCCTTCTTTAAAATCGCCATAGTTATAGAGCATTTATTGGGAGGTGTTGGATAAATAAATTTATTTACAGAACTCTAATCCAAAAGTCTTTTGAATTAAATACTCTCTTTATATCTGGATATTTATTCGACTGTATTTATTGTAAAGTGTAAAAAATACTCAAAATCTCAGTCATATTGTATTTATTCTTCTTATATTACCGACGTTTCTGTTTACACCTAAACCTTTTTCAGGGTTAGTAAGATCTTACAACAAACTATTACCTATGTAACAAATGCATTCGTAAACAATCTTTCAGTTTGTTAAAAACTTCGTACATACAAAAGCAACACCTACACATTCATATTCTTATTACTAACAACGCAAGAGTCTATTTACATATTATATATAACTCTGTTTATATTTTAATATCAAATGATTGTAATGAATGGAATGAAAAGTAAACTATTCAGTTATTAATATTTAAAATTCATGCAGTTTACGCGGCGATTTTTCTTGCGTCCCCAAAGAATGAAATGCTTTGACAAATCTGTCTCCGCACGTGAACTCAAGATTATTTACGTCAACGAAATAGATAAAAAGGAAGAAGGAAACTCGGTTCTAAAAACAGTCTTAATGAACAGACAATTACTACACGAGTTATGCTGATACCACCAAAATAATTTATATATGAAATAATAGTTAATTACATGGCGGATACGAGAATATCTAAAAGAGATAATTTTGTTTGTTGTAATCAAACAAAATAAGTTGTTTCATTGTTGTACACTTAATTTCGAATGATACAGCACAACTATAATTTTGTATTTACAGATGAATAAAGGAAAACACAAAATTGAGCAGTTAGTCGTATTCTATGTACAATTTCAAATATAGCTTGCTTCTTTCTTACAATGAAGTTATCTGAAAATCTGCAAAAGACCGAAGATAGAAATTCTCTTGCGTTAACGGAAATTTGTATGTACATTAAAAACTCGTTAAAAGTGCAATACAATTCGTTGTTAAATTGTTATAGTAATCAAAGAAATTCTAGTACACGTTTCAAGCAAAGAAAGTAGATCTGTCATGTTAGTTATCACTTGTTTATCATAATCAGAGAAAAGCAAAATATTTATCACATCCTTTTGGCAAAATGCAACAGAAGTAGAAACCTGAAAGTGCTTTTCACATTTCTTTCAACAAAATAAATAAATAATAGGAGCCCAGAATCATATCATTTGGTTCAATTGAAATCATACAAAGGAAAATTGTTTAATTCACCATATTATTTGTGTCTTAAATTCTATCATTTTTTAGATTCATCAACAGTAAGTGGTAGATTATTTGAAGGCCTATCAAGATTTTTGGGTAAAACAAATAAATAAATAAGAGAGTAAATGTCATTGGTAATGGTATCAAAAGTGTTCGTGGTACCAGCTGATACCTTTGGGCCAAATGAAATATTTATGATAGTGATTTTTGTTAATTTATTATTATTTTAGTAGTTATGTTTCCTTAAAACATTCTTAAAAATAATGTAATTTAATACACAAATACATTGAGAAAGATCAGAACAAATTTTTGTAAAGGTTATTCTAAAAGTCTTAAATGGGCCAAATGATATGATTCTGGGCTCGTATACCATCTACGATTTAACAGATCTTCTGCTTCTTTTCTTGAAGATGTTATTGCAGATCAACAAAACGCGTTATTCTCGCAACAGGTCTTGCAAAATCATTCAATCGATATTTCTAATCATATGATCATTATAAAAATCAAAACAGAAATGTCCATTAACAATCAATAAATTGTCAGAGAGTATAATGAACGTAGTTATTTTGACAACGGACAGTAAAGTCGGTCATTAAAACACAAACGATGCAGATATTTCTTCATCAACATTCCCTTTCTTTCGTCAAGGCTAACACTGCATACGGCCATAATACGAATGAAAAGGTGATAATTTAATTCCAGATAAGAATTCTGCCTAAAATGTCACGCCGCTAAATAGATCAGTACCGTTATGAATCTAATTAGGATACTTATTAGAGAATTTATTTATTTCATTTCTGCCAATTAGCAAGATATTCTTCTAGGCATTCTGTTGTACTAAAAGAGAGTTTAATTTAAATATAAATTGATTTTGTTAAGATGTCAAACACTTTTTTTCTAGAACAGTAAGCCCAGAATCATATCATTTGGCTCAAAACCTTTAGAATAAATTTAAAAAAATTGTTCTGAACTTACAAAGGGAAAATTGTTATACTCATTTATTTGTGTTTCAAATTCTGTTATATTTAGGATATTTTAATGAAATATAACAACTGAAATTAATTAAATTCACAAACATAAAGATTTCATTTGGCCCAAAGGTATTGGCTGGTACCACGAACACTGTTTTTGAATCTGATGACAACAAAATATAGAAAAATGTTTCAAATAAAAATTGTAGTTACATCTTTTTGATTCCAATGAAATTACTCTCTTATTTATTTACTAAGATATGCCCAAAAACCCTAATAGACCTTCAAATAATCTAGCACTTACTATTGATGAATTGTTCCCAAAATCTAATCAATTAGTAACATAAACATAATACCTCCCTTACATATATGTATGTGCGGGAGGTAAAAATATAAATATGGTGATTTAAACAATTTTCTTTTGTATGATTTTAACTGGGCCAAATGATATGATTCTGGGCTCGTCAATTTTCAAAGGGCCCGAAGCAAAAAGTTAAAGCGAATATAAAGGATATAATTGTGGGAAGAATTGTCGTATGAAGATAACATGTGGGTTTCTTGCTTAACATCAACAAAAAGCATGTGACAAATTATAACCGCGCTACTAAATAGAACATCTATGAATACCACTCATGAAAAGACAACATATTTTTGATGAGAACTGTACTAGAAGAGCTACCCTTTTAAAACGATACAGACGCTTATTTTAAAATTTATGCATATCCCACTGTAAACATTAACCCTTTACGCCACACCCTGACTCTAGGGGAAACCAACCCTTTTCAGAAAAGTATAGAAATGAATACTACTAATTTATTAAATAGTTTGACATAAGCATGCATGCCAGACAAAGAATTTTAAACGCACTTAAATCAGAATTACTTTTTTTGGTGGCATTCTTCGGTGGCTTAATTTTTGTATGTTTTTATAGTATTTTTAGGGCTTAAATTTTTCTTTTTATAGATATCTTTTGTAACGCCATGTCCATCAAAATAATCTATGTAGACTCTTAGACATGGGTGAGACAGTAAACTTCTAAAAATATCTCTGTAAAGTTGGTACTCTGTTACGGGTTTATCCACGGAACGAAAATATAAGTTATTACTTCCATATGCTACACTTTTTCAGATTCTATGAATAATTAATCAATTTGTCGTCGTAAACAAAAATTTTTTTAAGGAATGTTTACAATATCTCACAAGTGAAATAGAAAATATTAAGCATCCCTCATATGAAAAGTATAAAAGAACCTTTCAATACTTATATCGAAAATTGCTTTAGGTATATTTGTCAGAATATTTCTATTACCCAATTTTGAATTAAAAAAAACATTTTCAATAATATTGCACAATTTGGATTATGTAAGTAATGTTATACTTATTATCTTTTTATTATTGCCAAATTATCATTGTTCAAATGTATGAATAGCAAAATTAATCTGGACCATTTATGCTTCTACTTTTGTATTAGCAAGATTCAAAATATTTTAAAAATTTTAAGTATAAATTTAATTTTATTGACTATGTTTACATATACAGCAAAAATTTACTTTGACTTGATTTTGAAAAGGCGACTTTAGAAAAGTAAAATTACTAGTACCTTTACACATTAATAGCAAATCTATTACACCTTAGATTATTGACTTGTCCTTCATTTATCTGCTTGTTGACAGCCGGTAATTTGTGTGGTTATGTTAAACTTTGTAGACAAGTTATCCGGTAAATAATTTATTTAACTGAGTATAAAAATTATTTATAGAAAAACCATGGACAGTAATTTAAAATTAAACATATTAAATACTAGTGTGATTTTTTTTTAATATGACGACAGTGCAAATGGAATAACACAGTTTTGGATGCAATATAAATTGAGAAACAGCGCCTGACATATTTGAAATTATGAGGGAATTTAATGCCATTGATGACAAAGTAAAGTCGATATAAGTTTACACGAATCTTTCAAAGTCACTTATATGTTTCAAATCTCATTTATTTTATACTTGACTTTAGGAAGAAAAGCAGTTAGTTGATAGTGTTTACACAGTGGCAAAACTCGCCTTTCTAAAGTCAATCTATTTATTTCTTATTAATTTTGTTAGGTCAGTATTCATATTTTTATTTATGCTTTTTTGTAAATGTAATTGAGGGGTTTATAATCGTTTTATTGCAATCCTTCGAGTTCTAGAAGACTGAAGTATATCTGAAGTCTAGTGTAAGTTCAGTAAACATTGAAGTTTTCTGTCTCGCATTATATGATTGTGCTGTAACCTAACAGAACTTTAGACAATTAGCAGAAGTGAGTCGCTGAAGTTTGGCGTTATCTTCTAGTCTTGTTTACTGCAGTAACTAGACTAAACAGTAATTCTTGTCTCTATTGTTATTAATAAACTCACTTCTAATGCGACACGGTGCATTATACGCTGTACAGTTAATTTCATTATGGCGCGAATTTAAATCAGTCTTTCTTGGGCTTCCAAAATTAAAATACGCTAACTAGTGGTAGAAAGCTAAACTAAGGTACATAAATTTCATTGTATTTTGAAATTAATTGTTATTTTTGAAAAATTAATAACAATAGTAGTTATTTAAAGAGTATTCCAATGTAAGTGTAATATTTGTTTATGCCGTCTTATTCAAATAAGATGTAAAAATGAAAGGTTCATTGTATTTGTAGATTATAGGTTAAGATTGAATTTTCTCCAAAAAATCCTATTAAAACAGGAAAATTTGCAATAGTTCTGCTGCCAATAAAAGCAAACTACCAATACTAATACAAGCATTCGCCATCATAAGATATCATACAAGATGAATTTGACATGTACATTTTGGGAATTGTGATCAACGCCATCTCTTGATAATTTGGAAGCCTAATAAGAATCAAATGAGTATTTATATTCGGTACATTCTTTACTGTAATCTCAGCGTTTGGTTGGCGGTACTGTGAAGATCAGAAGAAGAAGTGGAAGAGAAAAACAAATAAATGTTGGAGTTTCACTACCAGTATAAATTAAGATGAAACGACGATGCGGTTTTAAAATTGTTTGAGATTTCAAAATAGGGGTTTGCCCCAGTCAAGTTTATGTTCTTATTTCAAGACATGTACCTGAGGAAATTATTGTTTATAAAAATAGAACTTCTTAGAAGTCGATTATTTCCAGACTTCAAGGTACAACAGTATTTTTAGTTTTAATACTGTTTGTATTTATTTTAAAACATTTTGTTTTCCTACGAAAGGCTCTAACGTTCCACATTTAAATATTAAAATAAATGTTTACAAATTTTTAATTAAGAATATGGATAAGATGCGCGACTGTTAATTACCATCTTATTAATGAGGCAGGTGTTAATCGTTCGGCGTTATGCAAAAGTGAGAATCCCGTTTTGCCTTATATGAGCCAGTCAATGCCACTGTGGTGAGGGCGTCCACGCATCGACACACACAGACACACACAACAAGAAGAAGAAGGCAGCATGTACGGATTCCAAGATGTGTGTGTGTGTGTATTTAAAGTGTGTTAATTCGCAATAAATATTTAACTATTCATTTGTTGCAATTGATATGTTGTTTTACAAATTGATATAATAGAATGTTTATTTGCAATTATTAATATTACTGCAACATCATTCATAAAGAAGTGGGAACAGTAGCTTAATAATTTGCACAAATTTCTACACATTATAAATTACTGACAATAATAATTGATAAATTAATATAATAATTAGTTTAAATTATCCACGTCAAATCAAAATAATTTATGTATGCATTATAATTCCTTGATTATAAACTAATGCGACTATAATTACTAATATGCAAATGGGAATAATTGTTTGAAGAATTGATAAAAAAGAAGATAAACTAAAAGTTTAAATCGGTAATATGCTTTTAGTTTTTGTAAAGTAAATAAAGGGTACAAATAATCTTTTTACCTCCCGCCTACCTCTAGGTAAGGAAGGTATTGTTTACTTGAAGCCCTTAACAGTTTTTCATGAAAAACACGGTTGCATTTCCTTTCTCAACAATTTATTATTTTGAAAGTTGTAGAATATTTAATTTTACATGTTTTGATTACACTAATTTTATTAATTTTCATTAGATTTCGAGATAATAAATTATAAAAAATTAGATTTCATAAATCTTGAATTCCTTGTACACCATGGAAACACTTTAAAATTATCAGTTTTTTACGAAATGTGACACATGTCATTTTGATTGTGAAGCTGTTTTCTTAGTAAAATATATGTCAAAAAATTAAAGAAATATACGAAATTAAATTAAATTTCTCAAATATAAATAGAAAAAAAATATAAGAAGGTATGTTTATGTATCATCAAATAATATTTTGTATCGTTTAAGAGTAGTATTGGGCGGGAGGTTATGTGCTCTTCGTGGGACTCCCATAATAAAAATATATCATTTTCCAAAAGTTTAATTATGCTTTTCGCATTAGCTCGTCCAAGAGGAATACATAAGGATAATTTGTTAAAACAATAAACTACAACCAAGATAATAGGAATAGCTTTACCGTGATTTCGCCAGAGTTCCTATAAAATTTTTACTGATCAGGTTTATTTATTGGGAATACTTACAGATTTTTAATAAAATAAACTATGTATTCGGGTAGATATATTAGCAATCAGTCAAACCAATTTGGTATTTTAAAAAAATAATGTTTTATTAATTGTTTATTTCTTAAATTGTAGATATTTTAATAATTCGCACAAAATGAACCGCATGGATCGAATCTGGCTGCTACTGCTTTTCTATTTAAATTCTAGCGTTTAACTTGAACTCCGCCACTTGCGATCTGATTTCTGATTAGTGATTCCGACCCAATTGAATACATACTCCAACAGAGTTATAGACTGACGTTTGGCCGTGACCTACCTATAAACGTGTTTGCGGCATTAATAAGCCGACAGATCTGTGTGATCTGCCACGGCGCAAGTCACCGTAGAGTGAAGATTTTGCGACGTACAGATTCAAGATCCGGACACCTACGCCCTGTGACACCCGACGATAATTAATAACAAATGTTTATTTTCATTGATGAATAACACATTTGTCGCCCACTGAACTACTCTTTTCAGCGAAATGCGCGATTTTAAATTACAGTTTTTACTGATGCTGGTTGCACGTATATTTAAGGGAGGTATTGTAACGGGGTAAAATCAAATTCTAATGCTAACATGTACCATTTAGATATCTAGAATTTCGGACGGATATAAAAGGGAGAGCGGATTATATGCACGAAAAAACTGAATTATATGCGCATATATATGCACTGATTTTTAGGGAAATATGCACTATATATGCACAAATATGACAATATATGCAGCAAAATATGCAGAAAAAATATTACATTATTAGCTAAAAGTATAAATGAATGCATTATGAATTTTATTTCATACAATACAGTCTTAATCCTGATTCACAATTAACAAATATACTATTATATACATATAAACTAAGTCTAGAAACCTGATATTATAAGATATATTTCATAATTACAATAACATAATTACAATAACAAATTATTCAAAATTTTATAAAAAAAAAAGTGAAACATAAGTAAAAGATATATCCAGCTGAGAATTCTCGGTCTTATATTCATTGTACCCACTTTTACCAGCATTTGTGTATACAATGAATACCTACCGTTACCGTTACAGGGATTTTCCTATAATATTAGAGTTTATTGGTTTGTGTATTTGATTAATGTATTGTTTATTGCTTTTTATTCTATTTATTGCGGCCTCCTCCAATATTTGGGAATTATCAATGTGCATTACCAGAAATTTCAGATTGTTTATCACTAGACAAGGTCTTAAAAATATTGAAATATGCAATTATATGCAACTTTTGTAAAAATATGCATAAGAATGCCCAAATATGCAATATATGCAATTAGTAATTGGCATTAATTAACTCTAATCAATGTAATTCATCCAAAAAATTGATTTTATTTAAAGATATCCAATAGTTATTTACGTTACAAGTGGGCAAAGTGAGGAATTACCGACGTGTAAAGTATAACGTTTTATCCAACATCTCTTAATTCTTAAAAGAAATATTTATTAAAGAAATATTATTTGACAGTGACATTTGCTATAAATTTTCAAAATTAAAATGTCAATCGAAGTAGTTACCAAGGTGTTATTATTATTGTTATAAATAAAAAAAATCCCACTAGTGACTTTTCTCAAAATTATACCCACTAGTGGATAATCTGTTACTTTCCTTGTTTAAAATCGCCATAGTTATAGAGCATTTATTGAGAGGTGTTAGATATAAATTAGATAAAACAGTACATTCTACAAGTAATGGAATGGCACATATTCCACACGAGCAAAAAGTTTGTAGTCCGAGCCGAAGGCGAGGGCTACGGTTTGCGAGTGTGGGATATGTCATTCCGTTACATGTTGTAGACTATACTTTCTATAACAAGATTTTAGAAATTATACAAATATAAAACAGATGAAAACGTCAAACTCAAAAAAAAAAATTAAAACAAACAGACGTAACCATAGTAACTGAATCAAGATACTTCATATATCGCGCTAATATGCGGCTCTGATTCGTCGAAATTATTCCATACGCTGCGTATGGAATGATAGTTGTTCCTATACAGTTTTTAGTTGTAGAATGTATAGTTTCCAAAACAGTGTTATAGAAATATATTTATGTGTTGGGGTGATAGAGAAAACATATGTCTAGATATTAAACATAATTTTTAGTGTGTACTGTACTTTTCATATATGCATGACCGGTTTTTAATTCTCCCTCAATGGTTTTATTCATTCTTTTCACTCACCATCCAAAGTACATTACAATTCTAACTACACAATATTCGCTCCGTTGGTTCTTAAATTATTCTCATTCTCCCTGCAAGGGATCGTATAGCAATTTAAGATAATTACGCCTTGAAACATGGAACAGTGGAACCAATCATGAACTACGTAAGATTAAAGGGAATTTACAGTAAAAAAATTATTAACTACCTACATTTTTCATAGAACTTTTGTTATGCAAAACAGATAAATAGAAAACAAAACTTAGCAAAACAATAAAAAGGCCATTTTCGCGTCAATAAAGATAAGAAGAAAATTAATACCCGCGATACTCTTATCTAGTGACATGTTGCATTCGCTGAAGAAAGTTTTCAATGTTTTCATGGTTCACAATTCAGTTGTTTCGTGCCAACAACAAGGAAACAACAACGAGCGGTAAGAAAACGCACCTAACTTCACGACAGAGTAATTCTTTAATTTGTAATTGCTGTTTCTGAATATGGTTGCATTCTCGGCACGACATACAACACTAATAGGATGTACTGTAATTTTTATTACTTTTATATTGTTTTCAAATTTGATTTCTCTGTGAGTTTGAATATGTATTTGGATTCATATAATGAAATGTATTATAAGATATTGTAGTCATGAATGCTTATTTATTTATAGAGTAATAATAAATAATGATTTGTCTTTAAAGAATATAAAAATAATCAATTTTCCAATCAGATCAAAGTGGCCACCATGAAATTCAATTTATCGTATCGTCGTATCAAACCAAGGAAGATATTAGAGGAAGCTTCACTTATACGTGAGAGAGACCGAACCGTCAGATTAACGCCATCCAGGTCGCTACGCGGCGCTGATGCTAATGCGCGGCAAGCGCGCCTACTTTGAATTTTTAAATGTTTTCATATTCTTTAAAGAGATTGGAAAATAAAACACGGAATTGTAAATAACAATATACCTATATTGTATAATATAATAATTTAAATACATGTTTACAGGTACATATGCTGCAGTATCAAGTAGTTTTTCGAAAATCTCTTCTCTTGTGACAATTCAAATATTTTTTCTATTTCTTTCAAATTTTTATTTTCCGCAATAAATAGAGTATCCAACTGATTTGTTATCTTGTTGATCGCTTTACGAAGAGTGGTACGACGCCTTTTTTAACGTATCCACAATCGAAAAATTCAAAATGTCAAAGTTTATTCCGCCGAAATACACTGGCCGCGCGAACAGCCTTTTTCACAATCAAAAAATCCATTCACCTCCGCACAACGCAAAACACTCCTGTCACGTTCCCCAAATGTTTCTGGAATGGAGGCAAATTAGAACACTACCCGTACACAAATCACCTCAGCAGATTCTTTTTACAAAAATTAAAACTTGAAAATTATATCTTTTGACAACTTTTTATTACATACTGTTTTTTTTTACATAGCTCACCATTATTATTTTTCAAAAACAGCTAACTGTGTACGCTCAAAACCACAAGTATAACTTCAAAATATAACTTTTTATAATTTTATTAATGTTCAAATAATTAATTGGGGTCAACTAATTCATTTACACATATATTTACTTTATTATATATGCTATAGATATTTAAATAGAAATGAAAATAATTTATAATTGCATTCGTCACAGTAACATTGGTCTTTCTTTGTATGTACTACATTTATGAAATTTGGTTGGTGTTCTTAAATTGTCCAGAGATATAAGTTACACCATCCAGATCGCTACGCGGCGCTGCAGTCACGAACCAAGGTCATGACGCAAGTGGAACTTCCTCTAATATCTTCCTTGTATCAAACAAAAGACACTTTTATTTGTCAGTGTGACAGTTCGAGAAAAATATAAAAAGAAAATATTTTATCAAAACTATATCGGTTGAAATAGTAGAACAATCCAAAGTAGCAAGGCAGGATAATCCAGGTAACAAGAACTGTAGCAATATATGGAATCGTTTTAAATCAGACACCTATCACTGAACTCAATCTGAATATTAAAATTTATCTCATTGTTGTTGAATCTAACTGTAAAGTTATATACTAAAGCATAGAACTACATACAGGGAGTTCACATAAAGACGACGAAGCTGATTAAAATCCGGTTTTGGTAAAGCTAGTTTATGGTTAAACCTAAAGTTAGCTGCGGAAAACTTGGATTTTGGTAGATACTGTAGGATGTAGGATCGGCGCAAAACCAAAACCGATGCGAAAACCAAATTAAAACGGAAACCAAAACTATATTCCATTTGAGAATGAGAGACAGAGTAATAAATCAGTCTGTCAAAGACATTCCAGTGGCGCGCCAATAATTATTTGCTCAGGGATAATCCAAAACACTTATGCCCGGTATTATAAAGAAACTATCAACTAATTTTTAAAGTAAATTTATTTGTTTTTAATAAGAGTACATAATTTTAAATTATTTTATCCAACACCTCTCAATAAATGCTCTATAACTATGGCGATTTTAAACAAGGAAAGTAATAGATTACCCACTAGTGGGTATAATTTTGAGAAAAGTCACTAGTGAGTATTTTTTATTTATAACAATAATAATAACACACAACACCTTGGTAACCACTTCGATTGACATTTTAATTTAAAAATTTAAAGCATATGTCACTGTCGAATAATATTTCTTTTATAAATTTTTAATTTATTAAGATAAAATGTTATATTTCACACGTGGGCAAAGTGGAATTACCCACTCAATAAAAGTATCACACTCGGCCTTCGGCTTCGTGTGCTAAAATTTCTCTCGTGGGTAATTCCTTATTTTGCCCACTTGTAAAGTAAATAACTATTATGACTTCTTTAACATTGCTGTCAAAAATTTGATTGTCATTTGGATAACTTGTAAATTTAGTATGGAAGTAAATTTAACTGGAGTTTAAATTTCTTTATTATGATTATTTTTCTAGGCTGTCATCTTTTGATGCTATATTTTTTGTTTATTCCACTTGTACATTTATTCTCTAGTTTATCTGAGGTTGTAAATACCGGCCCTAATAAATGCATAAAAATATATTGAATATAAGTATTCTGTGGTAAAAGTGTTCCTCAAGAATATATCAAATTAATTACAAGTTAAGGTTAACAGTCTAATGCATGCTTAAAAAATAACTGTTATAAAAACCGAAAATTGCTAGCCTTTACTTTCACTGCTAGTAATTGTATTATTAAATTCTCATCTTTGCATACATGTACAGTTTGTATAATTGATTCATTTTGTTGACTTTCCCTCGCAAGGATGTTATTATTAGTTTAGTTGAACTAACAAATATTTCCGTCTTCCACAATTTCAAAATTTGCCGGAGAAAATCATTAAAATAAATTATTTTCAACGCGCCTTTCGCTTTCATCTGCGATGTGATTCTAAAATCGGGTATAATAAATTCCGAGCACCGTTTCGGGATCGAATACTTAACGGTCAAAGCGGGACTAATTAAGCAATCACGCGTGGCTGACTTGAAATGCGGTGGTCTTGGTCTTGCAATTAGCGTCTGCCAGAGCACCTGATGTTGTATGTTACATGTCTTCGGCACGGGCTAAAATAGAAGTACCTGTACTGATTTCGATTCGCATTTGTACGAGTAGCTTCTTCGTCATAACAATAATATATGTTAATTTCTTAATTAGAATCCTTTATTTAAATTTCCCTTAATTTTCATAATTAACTACTCACGTGCCTACACAACAATTGTTTCAATTTACATATTAATTAATATATTGTGATTTCTCTTTTAAAATACCAGTACATGCTCTAAAAATCTAATACCAACACTGTTCAACTTATTTATTTTTAAGACAAATGTCATTATATTTATTCTAACTTTTTTACCTCCTGTCACATACCTGTAAGGTATAGGAATCATGCTAAAAAATTCGGTAGTGAGTTTTCAGTGGATGAGCACGTTTTAGGGAACCTAGAGTACGATTTGAATAGTTTCGCGAAGATGTCTGTCGGTCTGTTGGACCTCTGGTGTTATCGTTTCTCAAAAACTGCTTTGCTGAAAATTTAGATATTTTATATATAATTGATATTATCAATTGTATCCCCTTTGATCGACTAATTAGTTTTTGGTGATAATCCAATAACCGGAAGTGGTAGTTTATTTGAAGCCCTATCAAGTTATTTTGAAATATCTCAGTAAATTATGGTTTAATGACAATTTTTGTTATTAGAATAATGTTTCAAATATTGCTGTCTACATTTGTCGTTTGAAATATTTGAAGGGATGAACGTTTCTTGATAATGGTGGTCCGTGTTTTTGCATTGCTTGATAAGAAATCTATGGCGGGAGGTATTGTGGTGTCCACAAGAGTTTTTTTATATAATCACAGGGGAAAAATCTTGCAAAGTGTACGATTTCTACCCACTAAATACCCTCTTCTTTTATTCCATATCATCCCTGAACCGGCGAAACCATTACTTCAGGGATGTAAGTTGTCTATTTTTATCTTTCCTGTTTCCTTTCTTTTCCTTCTTTGGACATTATTACGCTTTCATTCAGTTTCTTAATTGCTTCCCTGATATTATCCGTTTCTAGCATTGAATCTATCGTATTGTAAGATGGTGTGCTCGGCAGTATCTTCTTGATGAAGATACAGATTTTGTTTCTGCATTCCATTTTAATTATCAATTGTCCATGAGTCCTTTTCTGTTTTGATCCTTAATTTCCGGGCTTATGTTTGTCGTTTGTTCAAGTGTAAGCAGATATTTCTACTAAGAAAATTAATTTATGTTGCAGGTAAAAGACCTAATAATCCCGCTACAATGACAAACATGTATCGGTTCCCACCTGGTGGGCGATACAATCGAGCTAGCTGGGGCCCGATGTCGGCGCCTCCAGTTGCCGATGAAGATGACTACGTAGATGAACGTATGCTCACCTCTCAGTACCGACAACTTTTCCCTTTGCAAGAGGATCTAGCGGATTGGATCAACAAGACTGTTGGTGAGTACGATAAATATAAACCTATTCTTTTTTCTGTGGTATTATCTTCAAAGTGCATTAGCATATCATGCTTAATTTTGTTCCAAAGATTGAAATGATTTTTCAGTTTCTTCCATGATAGAAGATATTGTTATTTATCATTCAAAACCTACTGGTGTCACTGTACAATCGGGTATATTTAATAGTTAACGATATAAATAATTGAATGTATGTAATGGCGCGGCGCTGTTCAACTGTCAGAACAAATTAGTGGCTGGTGACGGGCTAGGCTCACAGCCAATCTTGATCATATTTAATTAATCCTCAGCAATTGGCTAATACTGTAATGCTGTATTGTTGTCTGAGCTCATAGACTGTCAATCACCAACATCATGGCTATTTATCTGGATGAATAGCTACTAATTATTTGTAATTTAAAGCGTAGGAGGAGAACAGTGTTTACCAAAAATCATTTGCGTTTTGTAATTCCTAATTGGTAGAAATAGTTATGCACATCATGAAATTCGTAATTAAAATGATATTGTTCGTTGATTATTACAATTGTTTTATATGACACAATTTATTTGTGTCTTATTTCTTGTCAAGTTATTATTGTACACTTTGCGTCAATTTTTTTTCTTGGCCAATAAGTTGGTCAATTAATGGACGCATTAGAACATTTTTTTTAGTAAATTCTAGAGGATTTTAGTCATTGCCAATCAGTAAAACTTTTTTATGCTTAAAGTTTCAAATATTATTATCTATAATTGTTGTTTAAAATATTTTTCTCTTACTGTCACCATTTACGAATTACAGCACGTTAAAGACAAATTATATTTTAACAAAACACTTGAAAAATGTCATTTTTTGACATGTGTCATAATTGATAACTAAATTTGCATTATATGATAAGAAATCTATAGCAGGAGGTATTGTGGTGCCCACAACAGATTTTTTATTAAATTAATAGGTAACAGAAATAGTCAAACAGTAAAGCATTTTGTTTTATTAATATTACAGGGAATGATATTTATTTTTATTGCGAGAAATAGGAAAATTTATATGAAAAACACGTGTTAGAATGTCCTAATTAAAAAGGTAATTGTAACACTAGTTGTTCAATATACTATAGTAACGTAGATTAGAGCTGGTGTCATGTTGGTACTACTGAAATTGTCACAATACATTGACGAATAATAATGTGTGTAAAATGAACGACAATATTTTTGTTTTTGGCAATTTATTGACAAGAAAACTTGGCCAATTTATTGACCAATAAATTGCGTCGTGTAAAACAGGCATTACACTTAAATTTTATTGTCTTTTTCCAGACTATTTATCAACACTTATTAAAATTTAATGGTAATAGTAAAAAAGTATTCCATTTTTTGCCCAGCATTATAATAAACTACGTGTCAATTTGAACAACTCGAAAGACGATTCGTAATGTTAGAATGAGTCAGCTGTCAACATTTGGATTGTCATTTTACTAATTAAAATATGTTCATGTTGTCGAAGCAAATTTGTTGTTTATAACCAAATAAAATAGTGCGGTGAAATAATTCAAATGTAATGTCAAATCGAGAAATAAATAAAACAAGTTTTTGACGCTCCCGGAAATTAGATAAACTCCGGAAACACGAAAAGAAGATATTAACCACGTAAACCAACTGAAGACAACGTTGAAATATTTCACTGCTAGTGTAATAAATTCAGAAAGAAGAATCAAGTTTGCAAGTTACTGGAACAAGGTCGATTGTCTTTTTGTTTGTTGTCCACTTAATTCGATTATGTTTTGTTTGCGGATTTACTTTTTGTTGGTATTGATATGCGTGATTCGTTTTCGATTAGATTTAAGGACACTTGGATTCGTTGTCTAAATTGATTTTTGTTGACAATATACGTAGTTAATAATAGTTTTTTCTAATTATTTACATCATTGATTTCATTTAATCCTAAATTGGAAACAAATCATTTTACTTTTTTACAATGTTAGTTCTAAGAAGTTTGATTCTTGTGTAATGTTTAACACTTTTTATCGATATTTTTTCCAACAGGTAAATAATAAATTTAATAGTTCCAGTCCATATTCAGAAACGTAAACATTACACAATCTTATTGATTCCTATATTTATAAATTTGCTTTATTTTGTCAAGTACACAAATTAGTTAAATTTCTCGTGTGCGGTCGTTACAAACGACGTTAAAATTAGTTGAAATGAGGAATATAAAGCCGCGCAAATGCAATTTATGAAGTTGGCGGATGTTAAAATGATTTTATTCTTAGTTCTGGATGTTTGCACGTGTGTTTGTCATCTATAATGGGTCGTTACGAGCGATATGCTCTGTGTCAGATGGGAAATTTGACAAGCGAGTGATATTTATGATATTAGGTAGATTTATCTCAGGAAATGTAACACGTCTTGAACATATTGCATACCGTATATAAAATTTAAATGTGCTGCAAATTATTACCTATTCAATTTATAGCAAAAGTGTAAAAACAAAAGAATTTAAAAATTCCTGCAATAAAACTCATTTGGTTTCCTAAATATTAGTATTTTGCCGTATATCTATCAAAATGAAATTAATATTTACTAGGAAAAATTTAGCAAGGCCATGGGAAATTAAACAAAACGAAAATTCTTTGACATTTCATAAAAAGTTTCAGATTTATTTAGGACCAGTATTTTCAACTTCGGATAAACTGAAGAATAAATTTAACAGTGGAATAAACAAAAAATATCGCAGCAAAAGATGACAGCTAGAATAATAATCATCATTTAAGCAATGATTCTGATGCAATATTTTTTATTCCATTGATAAATTTACTCTCTAGTTTATCTGAGGTTGAAAATACTTTCAAATTCGCCTTTGTGTCACTACAATCTTCCACCAAATTTCTACAGATAATATACAACACAGTAATAAATAAAAAATATAAATCTGTTTTTTGATATGTCAAATATTTTTGTTTTAATTTAATTTTCCATGGCCATGATACATTTTTCCTAATAAATATTAATTTTAAATTAATTGATATTTCGTGAAATACTTCGGTAATTTACAATTTTGCTGTACTTAATCACTTTATAGCAAAAGGGTAAATACAAATGTTGTTTAGAATTTAAAAATGCATGCAATAAAACTCATTTGGTTACTTAAATATTATTACGGTATGGTATATCTATCAAAATGAAAGTAATATTTATTAGGAAAACTTTAGCAAGGCCATGGGAAATTAAACACGAAAAATATTTGACATTTCAATAAACAAAAAATGTGACAGTCAGAATAATAATCATCATTTAAGCTATGATTTTGATACAATATTGTTTTACACAGTAATAAATAAATCTAAATTTTAATTTTAAATTGATTAATATATCGTGAAATACTAACATTTAGGTAATTTACAATTGTGCTATAAAATAAAAATTTTCAGCTGTATAGAGAATCATCCTTATTCAATTCTACACCCCGTATAAGAATAAGATTAGAATGTTTTACAACAAATAATGCAAATAAAACTCACGCCAAAATATCATTTTTCTACTCCTGTATAAATATCTCCCTATTATTTAAATTTTTTCGAGGAATTCACAACAATGAATAATGATTCATAATTTTAATTATTAAAAATAATTGTAGAACATTTTTTGTTCGTTGTTGTTGCTATTGGTAAATGACCACGGTTACATACAAAATCCATATCAATATGTCACTTTACTGTCAGACTTTACTGTGTTCAATTGTAATTTGTGCTCGTGATCCAGTGTTTTATAATATACTGATAGCAATTTGTGTTCATTTCAACAAAAATTAGTATCCCATACAGTGACGACATTATCTGGTAATATTTTTGATGACGTGCGCCTTCTCCTCAAATAGTTTTAATGTTCCAAACAAATATTGCAAATGAAGCTCAACCAAAATATCATTTATTGTAAGAATGGCGAAGAATGTTGAGTGGCATGGTTGCATGAAGAAAGCTAGTATCTTGGGCAGCCGTACGACGTACTCGAACGTATATCAAGACAATCCAAACGCAAGGAACCGCCTTAAGCTTATTACTTCCCATATAAGTACGTAACATAACACAACAGTTCCCGGAATCGTAAATACAATTTCTCTGGCTTCAGAAATCACAGCTAGAACATTTCCCATTTGCGTAGTTTTCTTTTTGCGAGGAACTGCGATTATAGCAAACTTTCCGTTTTCTTCCGCTGCACCCGGTCATTTCAGCGGTTAATTGATGCTTTGTGACATTGCCACGATGGTTTGATTAGTGTTTACATGATAAAAACGGAGATGCTTCGGAGAAGATAAGGATATTCGCAGGAGAAACTTTAATATTTAGTAATAGAAAGACAAATTGCTGTGCCGTAACAATTAATTATTAATGTCTATATTAGAGACTTATTTAAATTAATGGTTATGAGATACAGAACCAGTTTATTTATTGGTCTTAATTACCGTGAGATATTACCGTTTGATTATAAGTTAATAAATTGAAATGATTGATTGTTTTGCATTGCAAATGTCAATGACAATATTGACAAATAACAATTATTTACTTAACTTATTTTCGTCACATACTGGAACAGTAAGTTACGCTGAAAATGCGAGCCGAGAGAGACAGCCAGTTGTTGGGCTACCTGTCTTTGTTGTTGACAAGAAAATATACTGCGTATTCAGTTTCTGAGAAAAATAATTTGTTTTCCAAATACGACATGATGTGGTGTTTACCGAGCATTTTCCTTTTACATCGTAAAAACTGCAGTGTAACTATGCGTGTCAGAGGCCTTGATGGCTTGGCCCATGAACTGAACCCATCCCAAGTGTTGTGTTAAGCAAGGCGCGGCGCCAGACCCAAGAGCTCATGGTTCATCAGTATGACAAGCGAGTGTTCGCTTTAGCGCCCGCCCAAACCAAAAGCATCGTACACCGTAAACGGAAATGATGTACGAAGAAACCATGCGTAGTAGTAACCCTGACACTCAAATATCACAGTAACGACACTTCAAATATTTCATGATCCCAATATTTCAGCGGTGCGCTACCGTGAAGATGACCGCTCACTGGGGTCTATTCTGTTAACCTATTAATTTTTAACCGCTTGTTAAAAATTTTATCCACAACTGTCAAATAATATACCCATAATTCAACCGTTTTTTTTTTTTATATAAATTAATGACCTTCGTAACTGTTGCTAATGAATTAATGGTTGACAGTTCGATGAAATAATATTATTCATTCGTTGTCAAATCAAATCTTACCTGTCAAAAATACGTAATTTTTTCCACACTAGTTTTATCATCTCTCATAGTTTTATTTTCTTTTTAAGCTAAAATTGAAGCAGAATAATCGGTTTTAAGATTTTCTGCTAAGTGTCAAATCACTTTAAAATTTTGTTACAACAGTACCTAGCCTAGCGATGGTTGCTACAATAACGATTCCTACATTTGTCTATATTGATAAACAAACAATTAATTAAATAAATAAAAAAAAAAATTTGAGTGGGCGTGTATTAAATTCTACTACAAATTAAATAGCAATGTTAAAGTACTAAGTTGTGTATAGCGAAAAGTCTGGGAGCATAACAAATAATTCAATTAGTTTAAGATCTCAAGAGTTACGCCTTCCGGTGCCGAATGTCATCCGACAGGAAACGAATATCGTAAATCAGAGATCCTTAACCTTAACCGTCTAGTCTGTATACACATTTCACGATCCTTGCACGGAAATATAGTATACTGAAGCCTGAGATAAATAGATGTTGTAAGGCCACCCTTCCTTGTCTAGCACTTCTTTGTGGAACAGTCTTGCCTAATAGTAATAAATAATATTTAACAGTAATGTGTATTGTTCAATTATTTGAAAATTCCTTTAAAATCATATACATAATATGTAATTAATTGAACTAATTTCTATTAATATGTATTATTATTTAATTTTTATATTAAACAGTTAATTTAAAACCATTGAATGTTCATTTCTTTATATTTTTTTATCAACTTTCTAAGCGGACTGTACAACAAAGACAGATGGCCCAACAACTAACTATTTCTTTCGGATTGTACTTTCCAAGTGAGTTAGCGTTCCAGTATCTATTATTACATTTCAGTGATCGAAAGTTAATTACATAAATATATCATCACGCGTGAAATGCGATTACCAACCGTCAAGTTAATATCCTTAAAGATGCTAGTAAAGGGGAATCAGAGAGGTAAAAATTCGACCTAATGATCTTATAAGTTATTTATTCCAATGATTCACAGAGTAAATAAGCTGGTATTTTTGTGAGGAATGAGAGTATTATAATTTAATTATATATTTAATGAAGGTAATGAGACACTATCTTTTATAGGCATATTTCGCAAATAACGCAGCGGGTTACGTGACAACAGTTGTTAATTGTGTAGTGAGCTGTGAAATAAAACAGCAACAGCTTGTGGCGGTACTCGGAGCTCTAAAACAAATGATTGTGATCTCCGGACACGATGCTGATGGCCACGATATCGCGATATATATAAAGCAAACTCAAACGTGACCTGACCTTAGGCGTTACACATTTTGCCCTGATTGTTGCACAGAAAATATCACGGAATTCAAAATTTATTTTAATACCATCATATTTTCGCAATTCTGTTTATTATATTTCTATATAAATTAGAGTGCGTAGAATATCCTGCTTCAAACCGCACCGCTGTATCTCTTTTATTTCTCGAGATACAGCGATTTTTGTGATTTTTAAAAGAGTAACTTTGAGTGACTCTAACTCAAAAACTAAGCGAGGTATTGAAAAACGGACTTCAGTTTTGTACTTCTAGTACGGTTTATAACTAATATGGAAATTTTGAAAATTTTGAAAATTTTTGATTTTTTTTCAAAATTTTTGGTTGCCGATATTTCGAAAAATAATTGAGATACGGACTTGATAACTACACCATTCGATTCAGCTCGTTGAATTACATAAGTATGCAAAATTTCGTTCAAATCGGCTTACGAATTGAAAAGTTATAGCAAAAAGTCTAAAAATGGCTTCATAGCCCAAAAACGTCAAGGGGTACCCCTTAAGGTTTGGGCCAAAAATGGCCATTTTCAGACTTTTTGCTGTAACTCTTCAACCCGTTGTCCGATTTTAATGAAATTTTGCATACTTATGTGATTCGGCGAGCTGAATCGAATGGTGTAGTTATCAATTTCGTATCTAAATTATTTTTTGAAATATCGGCAACCAAAAATTTTGAAAAAAAAATCAAAAATTTTCAAAATTTTCAAAATTTCCTAATTTGTTATACAACACACCAAAAGTACAAATCTAGAACAGTTTTTCAATATCACGCTTAGATTTAGAGTTAGAGCTTCTCAAAGTTGACACTTGAAAAAACACAAAAATTGCTGTAACTCGACAAATAAAAGAGATATGGAGATGCGGTTTGAAACATTGTATTCTACGCACTTTAATTTATATAGAAATACAATAAAAAAAATTGCGAAAAATTGAGTGATTTTGAATGAAACTGAATACAACAATAGAAAAATATTTGCAGGTTCCTGACCTGGGTTCTATTCTTCTATAGGTCGGTTCTTTTTAAACAGGTGGATCTTTTGTAAACAGTAAACACAACAGATGGCAGCCAATACTATCGGGTTTGAAACTTTTTGAAAGCTTGGGACCTGCTATACAATAAATCAGGGATTTCGACTTTTACTAACTTATTTAAAGGGTATATTTATGACATATATAAATGTCTTTTAACCAAAATTAGAAATGCAGGAGCATTATTGTAATATAATAGTGTGAAAGTCACCCTAGAAAATAATAATGTTGCATCTTGTATTTGGAGTATATAAACGACAATGTGTAAAGTTTGCAAAAAATAATGAATTGATGAGAAAGTGTGAAATTAGCATTAAATAAAGAAAAAAATTCTCACGTTCGACACATTGCAATTTGAGACATATTTCGTCACATGTATCAGCTCAGAAAGTAACGGCATTTTTGCGTACTCGCGTATATCGCAAAGGCAATCTTAGATTAATGTTAACTGATTTGATGAAAAATGACAAACCAGATGTAAAAACAGTTATTAGTTGTGAGTGCTCGACTGGTTTTGTGACGTCACGAAATTTACCGGAACGAGAACTCTTCAATTGTCAATTACTATAAGTTATAAGTCAATTCAAAATAAATACTGCTATAAAAAAGTGATATATAGAATTATTTAAATTGCAAGTATCGAAGTATCATTTTGAATATGAAAGCCTATAATTTTATCACAGTATAAAATTCATAGAGTAACAACATTCGCTGTTGGCATTTTGATTTTTATGTCGCATCGACCGATTACCTTGAGCCGAGCGGCCATATTGGCAGTAGCCGTCAGCTATAAAAGTTCTTACAATTTTTCATTGTGTAAATATTATTTATTTTATTCATTCATAAAAATAACATCTTGTTTCAAGAAATCTTTTTTATCATTGTATTCGTTATGTCCAATTTGTACGGTTGTAGTGAAGTAGAAAATGTATAAACGCATCCTGGTTAGGAACTTGCCGTCCTGTCCTATAGCCAAGAGCGGCTGTCTTTAAACTCGAACGTGCTAACGCCGTTGAACTATTTTTGAGGTGGGTTCAAAAGGTCAGTTGCACGACTCGGATGCCCCTTGCCCTGCCCTGTGACCCCAAGTCCCTCGAGCCACTGAGCTGCACCGATTTAAAAATCTGTGCACGCCCCAGATAAACAAAGCGGAAGAGTCAGATATTTTAAATCTATTTGAAATTTTAAGCAAATTTAAATTTGCGAAATTATTTTTTTATGTTATGCCGAGCTCAGTAAACAATTCTGGACTAAATATATTTTAATTATGGTTAATATTTCCATGGCCCCTTGATTTTGAATCTATCTGGAAACTGTAAATTAATTTTTAAATTTGTGGATTTCAATTTTATATTTTAATTGCAAACTAATCCTAATAAACAATTCTGTACTCATAAATTTTAATGTAATGCCTGTTTTACACGACCAATTTATTGGTCAATAAAATGGTCAAGTTTTCTTATCAATAAATTGACAAAAACTAAAATACTGTCGTTCGTTTTAAACACGTCAAGTTTTCCGTTTATTTATTTATTTATTGTGATAATTTAACTCCAATATATAGTAAACCATAAATATATTTTAACTCCACTATAAAGTAAGCCATAAAGAAAAATAATTTTTATCGTTTTGACAGCGGATAAATAGGAAGGTAACTTTTTGTAAGTGATAAAACATTATTTACCTTTCTCCTAGCAACCAGATTAAAATACTAACTAATGCCCGGTTGCACCAACGTTAGTTAAATATTAAACTTGGTTTAAATAAATAAAAGCAAATCGAAGGTACATGTCATATGGAGTAATTGATATTGATGTCAGAATTAGATTAGACTCGGTACCTACGTAATTCGTATATAAGTATTGTATAAAAATAAAAATGTAGAGTATTGAGATTAAAAAGCGTTTTGAATATTGAAAACAATTTTAGGTTAATAAACAGAAGCAAAAAATTCATATCTGAGCGAATTTCAATCATAGCAGTCTATTTACTTGTCCACCATCCGTGCAATTCTGCCACAATCTCTTCAAAACAAATTGTTTTTAGAAAAATTATACTTATAAAACACATTTTCTAGTTAATAAATCAAGTAGGATAAGATGATTCGTAGATTCGCGGTTTCTGAACAGAGAAGTTTGCATTTTAAATCTTGAAGAAAGTTCGTGAACAATTTGCTAAAAGAGAAAAAGAAATTACTGCACGCGATTCGCGTATTATTTGTGAATATTTTATTAGCATGTATCAGGAACGGTTGGGAACCGATATATACTTTTGAAATATAATATAAGCCAATTTTATACAGCAAATTTTACTGTTCGTAATTGCTATTATCGTAAATTCTGCTATTTTGGGAATTTTACAAGATATCTATTTGTGAGATTAAAACAAGCGAATGAATTTGAATATTTGGGTAGTATGTTTTCGAGGGATGGACGCATTGACCGGGAGATTGAAAGGCGGGTGTCTTCAGGGTGGTATTGGATGCTCTGGGTACATTTGCTCGAAATGTGAATGTATCTAGAGATGCTCGATTGAATGTTTATAATAATGTGTTAGTGCCTACATTGATGTATGGTTCTGAATGTTGGGCATGGATGAAGAAGCATGAACGATGTATAATTATTGCTGTAGAAATGAAATATTTGAGAGGAGTGTGTGGGTATACGAGACGTGATCGTATCCGGAATACATTGGTGTATGGTGAGTGTGAGATTGAGAAGAATGTTGTTAAGAAAGCGGGAGTGAGTCAGTTGAGGTGGTTTGGACATCTTGAGCGAATAACGAATGAAAGGTTGATGAAACTAATATATGCGGGTGAGATTGAAGGTGAATGATAGCGTGGGCGTCAGAGAAATAAATGGTTAGGTATGATTGATGATTTGTTGCGTGTACGAATGATTCCGAGTGTGAATAATCAACGAGCATTGATGAATGTGGTTGAAGCGAAAGTGGTGTATCAAGATAGGAATGTTGGGATGAGATTGATTGTTGGTTGATTGTGTTTCAGGGTTCGTGCTACCCAACTGACTGGGATATAGCGTGACATTATGCATGTATGTAACAAGATATCTATTTGTTTAATTCTGTAATTGGTTTATTTCAAACTGTTAATTTTCGTTTATCTGTATGCATTTATGTAGTAATTTCAAAGCTGTTTTAGTGAGAAATAGATTGTATGTTGATATTTTCCATACTTTGACCTATCATATTTAAACGCAATTTTAATAGGAATAAGTATCAGATTTCTAATTCGTGTTAACAATACATGACGTTACATCAACCGCATAATTATTTTATATTTGCGAAAAAACAAACATTCCACCGTTGGCTTAAATGTCGGTTATTAATTAGTAAACAATCACTGAATGCCTATAGCTTTCTATGATAAATTACAAAATAAACAGAGTTTTAAAAAGATGCTTGTAACTGCATCTCCATTCTCCAGTGCCGTAGGAACACGGAAATGTTTGGAGGACTACACATCATCATATTATATTTTGTTCCAACTGCCCTTTTAAATATTTTGTGCTACGCCATTGTTGAGTTGTTAATGGGTTGTTTGCAATTAATCAGCGGTACTTACACATTTAAACTTGAACGTTATTGTGATGTGAAAGTTGTAATTATCTAATTAAATTGTTACGGAGAAGCGCTATCATCTTTAGACATTTTTATGTTTTATGTGGGAGCATTCTATTCTATAACATGTTCCATATTTGGAGCAGCAAAAAACCAACGAAAGTGAAACCGTATTGTTGTTAAAAAGTGGGAATTTAAATTGTATTATCTTTATTGGTTTTTAATTAAACGTCAACAACCGATAAGAATAAAATTTCCGCAATAATCTAAACATTTTCACCTTTAGCCTCGTTTTTAACAATGCAAAGTCAATGTCAAATACTTTAAAATATGCAAATCACGTTTACAGAAATAGAACAATATCTTGTCCAAGATTTGCATAAACCACTATTTTCTTTTCATCGCATTCATCTTATTTTCCCGCATGTAGCAATTTTCCAAAGAAAACTTTACGGTGGACAGATTTGCGAGTCACCTGATGGTGATCTATTGAAACAACGACAGGAGAAACTTGTAAAAGATCGTTTAAAAGGCTGTTTCATATGTTAACATGCGTGATTATTTTATAATTGACGTGTAGTTGGATGTCCGACGGTAGATTTGTATCTTTGAACGGTAATTTATGTTGACCAAATGAGATTTAACAGTTGTTGCAGATTCCTAAATTAATTTGCGTTAATATTGCTGTTTTAGAAGGAATAAGTGGAATTACTCTGCAAGCTGGGTGGATAATATACCTTATTAAATTAGCAAAATGGTTACATATTTAGTTTTTAGGAACATCGTGTGAAGGAACGTTAAAAAACTGATTTTTTTTTCTTTTAGACTTCTGAAGAGAATAGAGTTATAAAGTTCTTGAAAATATTAGCAATAGTTCTAGCGTTTTAGCTTAGAAAAAGGGTTTTTGAAATTCTAGTACTCTTTAATATCTATTAAAATATTCAATCAGAACTATTTTTAGTAATGTTGGTAATATGTGAAGTTAGCACCCGATTTTTACAAAACCTTTTTCTGATCTTAAAACGCTAGAACTATTACTAATATTTTCAGGAACTATTCTCTTCAGAACTTTAAAAATATTTTGTTTTTTTACCTATATGCGGTAATCGCATTCAGAAATTAATTAAATGATACAGAAACTAGCCGGAGATTGGATGATTTTTTTTAACTTTCACTGAATTCTTAGGAATTGTTAAAATATGTAGATTATTATCAATTTTAAAATAGTTCATAAACAAGAAAAGCAGTGTACCTATTTAAATTTTCATTTCTAATAACTAATAATAAATACAGATATGTATAGAGATTTTGCGCAAAGATTTTGAAGATATAAAATTCACGGATCTATGGTTGAAACATTAACATATTAAGAGAGAATGAAAGCGAAACGGAAGTGAAAAATAATGAGGTAAAACGGAAACAACCCCTTACATCCGGCGATAGCTCATGAGTCAAGTTTTGAATCACTGTTTTATAACTTGGGAACTTTATCTAGCGCTTATAATTATTTTAAATTTGTTAACTTAACTCTCACTGGCTGATACCACAAGCTTTGTATTTGGGTATAAAGTTACAGAGAAATATGTTATCTACCACTTTTATTTGAAGTATTTTTTTATAAAATAATGTTAGAACATTGTACAGCGCAAAAATACTTCTCTTGAATATCAAAAAATCAGAGCCATTATTTTTATGAAGCTAGTCTACATGAATTCTAATTATACAAATAAAACATAGTGTATCACATATATTTTAATTTGTTATTACGTGCAGCTCTGCAATCATAATGGCTTCATTACATAAAATAAGTGAGTAGTGCGTCCCTATTATAAGAAAACTGCGTGGTCTAGAAATGATTCCACAAAACTTTCATTTTATGTAAAGCACGTTTATCCAACAAATTGTTAAAATACCTGTAGTCAACCAATTAAACCAACTACTGATCTATTGTAATTCTACTAACAACTACAACACATGTGTGAAAAGGTTCAAAACAGTTGTGCAACATTGCTTTTGCTCGTGTATAGAATTAGAAGATGCTTTAATTATTAGGTCAATTGTTCATTGCACTGGCTGCTCGTAAAGCTAAAGTGTTCTTCAGGAGCTAACAACATCCTCAGCCTACACGAACACTGACATTCATGAAGTCGAAGATCTTGTCCACAATTTTTGATACCGACGATTATACAGGATGGTGAATCGAAGGACGCACCATAACGTTTTCACTGCTATTTTGAAAATAATTGGCACCCCTAATTATTTTACATCAAAAAAGTTAAATAGTTTATGGTAGAGGAAATATGTATACATTTTTTACACTTTTACTCTACCTGGAACCGAAACAATAACGGAAATATTTATTGGTATTTTCTTAAAATCATCAGTGCCACGAAATAACAAAATAAATGTGAATTCATATCATAATTTTTGTCGAGCACTATTTTGGCCACAAAACCATTTCACTATACCTAATTTATCTTCCAAATTATACATTTTTACCTCCCGCCTACCTCTAGGTAAGGGAGTTATTGTTTTTGGTCAAAAATTTGGGTAGTGAGTTTTCATTGAATAAGCACGATTTAGGGTCCCTACAATACGATTTTACTATTTTCGCGATGATGTCTGTATGTATGTATGTGTGTGTGTAGTCTGTGGCAATTTTTTCGTCTCGCATAACTCAAATACCATAATACCAAAAAATACAATTTTGTGAATTATTGCTTCTTATATTTAAATGAAGAGCTGATTAGATTTTGGATGAAATTGGTCAACCGAAAGTAGCAGTTTACTTGAAGCCCTTAACAGTTTTTCGTGAAAAACACGGTTAAATTTCATTTTTCAACTATTTATGTTATTTTGAAAGTTGAAGAATATTTAATTTTACATGTATTTTGATTACACTAATTTTATTAATTTTCATTAGATTTAGAGATAATAAAATATAAAGAAATTAGATTTTACATTTTTTACGAAATGTGACACATGTCATTGTGTTTGTGAAGCTGTTTTCTTAGTGAATTATATGTCAAAAAATTAAATAAATATACCAAAGAAAATTAAAATTCTCAAATATAAATAGAAAATTAACAAATAAGAAGGTATGTTTCTGTATCAAGTACTATTTTGTATCGTTTAAGAGTAGTATTGGGCGGGAGGTTATGTGCTGGACACATCAGATTTTTAATCAAGACACTTGAAATGAAACACTTATGATAGCAGATAAAACCAATAACTTTCAATTGGTACATTTGTTTTGTTATTTCATGACTCTGAGGATTTTAAGAAAATTACCAATAAACATTTCCGTCTTTTTTCCGGTTCCAGGTTGAGTAAAATTAGAAATATTAGTGTCAAAAAATGCAGAAATTCCTCCTCTTCAATAAACTATATAACTTGTTTAATGTAAAAGCTAACAATTGAACATTTTGAGATTTTTTTGAAGGCGAGTCATTGTTCTAAATATCTTTAATTGTACGATAAGAACACGTATGGTAACTACTACATAACCTTATATAAATGCCGGATGGACGAATAACTAGGTACTCATGTTCTTGTTCATGGATATTTAATTGCATCATTACGTCTAATGATTTATGAGTTGAATTAGCTTACAGAGAGAGGCTGTGGACATTTAATGATTGTGTTTAATATGCATGTAGACTTGTAAGATTGTTGAAAAATTGATATTACACTAGGACATCCTATAATTTGTAATTATATTTATAACAGAAAATGTCCAGCAACATGCAAAGTATTTTCAAATTATTTGTGCAGATCATGTCCGAATTCACAGCTATTGAATTTTATTGCATTTTTATTCGTCAATATAACGGTTAATCTATGTAAATTGTATACTAAAATTCAGCAACAGTACATGCCTTGACATAAGAATACATTACGCGAAAATAAATGAATGAGTTTGACTTAGATTCTTACAAAGATTTATCTATAAATAAACCCTGTTTTAAATTCAGAAACTGTAGTTTAACAAAAGGAGGAATTAATTTTGAAGATGATACTCAATTAATGAATATTCAACAAACATAAGAGGCACGAAAATCTGCATTGCTATTTACTTTTACCTAAGAATATTTAGTACTTTTTAAAAACCGTTTAATTTGGTGAATAAAAGTCATATTTCTATTCATCATCGTTAACAATCTCTGACATTTATACCAAACCAGATAACGCGTCATTTCACACATCATGTAAACAATAGTTCACAAACTTTGCATATTATAACCGCCAGTTCCTCACAGTATAACATACGAAGACATTATAATGTGCAACAACTTCTATGACCGCGTTAATGTTTCGAGGGTGTTACCACGGCACGGTCACGTTCTAGCTGCACCTACAGAGTGTATGTGATGAGTATGAATAGACTGTTTTAAATTGTTTCAGGTGTGGATGGTTTAACGGGAGAGAACTTCTTCGATGTTCTCGATAACGGTGTACTTGTGTGCCATCTGGCTAGGGTCATCCAGGATAAAGCCAAGGAGGCCATCATTGCTGGACTTGCCAAAGGAGTAAGTAGAAATTCACACTATTTTCACATTTCACATTGTTTTGCTGGAAAAATTTGTATTTCGAAGATTGTTGCTTAGTAACATTTCGAGCCGAAGGAGAGGGATTTTGTCATTATATTTGTCGAAGATAATTAGCTACTAAAGGAACAATCTTGATTTATCTGCAAAATAATGGACCAGACATATACGAGCCCAGAATAATTTTATTTGGTCCAGTTGTAATACCGCGATTCGCTGCCATATCGTAATAGCATAATGAATATATTTATGTTGAAGTAATATAGCGGTAGATCTCTATCGACTTCAGTTTTTTTTTTTCGACTATCCCTGAGCAAACAATTATGGGAGCGCCACTGAAATGTTTTGGACAGACTAATTTATAACTCTCTCATTCGTTGGAAGGTAGAGATCAAAAGTGCTAAGGGGTAAAAATTCAATTATCACCAATACTCTATTTATAATGCACCCTCAGCTTCTGTCTTTGCTTGATGAAGGGATGATTTCCCCCTCGTTCAGAATATTGATTGATATAAAATTTTAACCAATTTGGTGTGAAGGATTTTATCCTTTATGCCATTACTCACACATGATTTATTCAATTTTTTTTGTCTTCACTCTTTAGGAAGATAAATGACAGAATTATATCATCTCTGATTGAATATATTTTTTCTAAATATATAATCAATTTTAGATTAATATTTTCACTGACATTTAAATTAGATAACTCTTATTGTAGTTTATGAATAGCATTTCCATTTAAGGAAGCAAATAAAAAGTTGATTCGTATAAAATAGTTTCCTGTTCGTCATAAAATGAAATGTCAAATATATTTGTAATCAATCAACAACATCTTCTATATTTTATGGGTTTATAGTTCCGTAAACAAATCCAAGAATATTGAAATTAAAAGTAGAAAAGATCTGCAATCGTAGCATAGTTTTCATGCTTCTATTTTGTATGCAGCTTAGAATATACCGTTATGTTCTTACTCTACGTAACTTAAATTAACAGCTATGTGGTACACATTTTTGCGCACTTCTATTTTTCATTGAACACTTCGATAAATTAACGTAATTGGTTTATTGGAAAAAATTCCTCGCCTTCATCGTTATCACTCTGCAGTTAGATTCAAAATAGATGTAATAAAATTGTTATTTACAATTCGAATTTAACCTGTAGTAATAAAGATTCTATCTAGTAGAAAGGTTAACTACGTAAATACCCAATAAAATTTCTAAACATGATTCTTATTAACTATAAAGATTAACTTAAATATGTGTTAATACTGCATTATTACTACTTTTTCTTCTATGCGTATATTTAATTGATATTAACGACGTTCATTTTAATAATTCGTCGCGGTAAATATAGTTATTTATTTCCCATGATCTTTAAACGATTTATTAGTGAAATAACTGGGATTCCAACAATAAAACTTTGTTATTATTGTTCGTATTTGTAGCCGGCGCCAATAATTCGAGGAAAATGCTTCGAAAAGGCCGTGAGAAGAAGTTTTTTCTCTCGCGACAACATGGAAAACTTTATCAAGTTCTGCAGAGTGATTGGCGTGCACGAAAATCTTTTATTCGAGAGCGATGATTTGGGTAAGTAGCTTACAAGAAAGTCACTGTTATATGATTATACTTTAAAATTATATAGCTGTTATAAAGCTAATAAATACTAGTAATTTTAATTTCAAATCTTATGATTATTATTAATTAATTAAAATTAGTATAATTGAGATATAAATAGCGTAACTCATTTTGGCAAATTACACAAATTGAGTTTTAATTTGTAATTTATAAAATATTAAATTGTCATTTGAGCCTTGCATTGTTTCAGCTTTCTGAATTTAACTTAATTTTGCATGTCATTTAATAATAATAATGAAAAGATTCTTCTGACTGCAGTTAAAATATTTATTAATGTTTTGAAAATCCGTCGTTTCTATCATACTATGGCCATCCTCAAGGAAAATTGAGCGTCTTTAAATATTTAAAGTTGACCTAGTTACACAAATAACTATTTTTTTTTTAGTTTTACACAACAATCCTCGCCAAGTAATTCTCTGTCTTCTCGAATTGGCTCGATTGGCTACCCGATATGGTGTAGACCCCCCGGGTCTGGTGCAGCTAGAAAAAGAACTAGAACTCGAAGAAGAAGCTGGAGCACACTCTGATTCAGGTTTATCGCACAGTTCTCTCCTATCCTGGCAATTCCAGGCTTCTCCATCGCCTAACCAGGGATACCAACGTGCTGGTGACAAGATGCGCCACAGCAGGTAAGATTAAAAAAATACACTGTTGTGGGCACCACAATACTTCCCGTTATAGATTTCTTATCAAACAATGCAGGAACACGGACTACCACTATCAAGAAACGCTCATCCTTTCAAAAAACTTAGTTTAGTATAATGACATTTTTCAAAGATTGTATTTATTTGACAAAAAAACACAGGCTAACAGATTTAAAGGAAAATGTCAAAATTTAATATTTCTTTAACGTGTTGGGTGTTGTAATTCGTAAATGGTGTCAGTAAAAAATGTTTCAATCAAAAGTAGGTAATATTTGAAACTATTATTAATTGTCATTAAACTATGATAAACTGAGATATTCCAAAATTACTTAATAGGGCTTCAAATAAACTACCACTTCCAGTAAATGGATTATCACAAAAAATTAATTAGCTCTTTTCAAGGAAATACAATTAATATATACAAAATATTAAAATTTTCAGTTTAGCATTTTTTGTGAAACCGTAACTCCAGAGATCCATACAATACAGATATCATCGCGAAACTAGTAAAATCTAGAGACCCAAAACGTGCTTATCTACTGAAAACTCACTACCGAATTTTTAGCATGTTTCCTATATTAAATTTTGATTTTTACAATGTCTTACCAGAGAGTGTCAAGAAACTAGATAACAAATTTATAGTGAAAATCAAAGATTTTCTTTTAAAAAATTGTGTCTATTCCACTGTGGAATATTTAAACATTAATTTTCTGAATTTTGACATGCTGTAATATATTTTCTTTTTCAATTTTATTGTGATTTTTTTCTTCTGTATACTTTGCTTATATTGTATGACGTACTATAAACACAAGTCGTGTATCATAGTAAATTAAATAAATATATGGCGGGAGGTAAAAATTAATGCGTGAGTCTTAACGTGTTATGTTTCTCTAGCTCATCATCAGCAATTTCTTCTGGAAGCTACACTCGCTGGAACACACCTCAACGTTCTATGCTACTATCTCCTGAGCCAGTTTTAAATGGTGGCGGAGACGGCCGTCTTAATTCTAGCTTGCCAGTTGTAGTGGCAAGCGGTGCCAGCGACGGTGTACCTAGTGATACAACCGAAGATGACTGGTCCAGAGGAAGTGGAGAAGATCCAGACTTGGATATTGAGGGAGAAATGGGTGGACGTGGAGACACCTTAACGGAACTTGATCGGAGGGTGAGTTATGTATTTAGATTCAAGGTTGAAACGTTCCAAAGTAGAATCGTTTGTCAAATCTCTAAAAATAAATGTCATGCTTTTACTAATATTTGCTATAAATCTTCAGCGGTACTGACAGAGTAAACTGTAACGTATCACGCGTCAGGGAACTGGTACCCGGTACCACTCTGTCTCATCTAGGACAGAAACCAAAACAGAAACGAATTCTCGATTCACGATATGCGATACGTGTCCCAAGTTTTATTATTACACCCCATCCCTTACTGTTGTTTCAGGTTCAACATGCAACTCGATTGATGCAACGGAACTGTAATTGTGCGAACGGGAAATGCTCGAAACTCAAGGTTAAAAAAGTTGGCGAGGGCAAGTACAACATCGCCGGCAGGAATGTTTTCATTAGGGTAAGATACTGCTACTAAACTATATTAATTGAAAATAGCACAGCTATTATTAACGTCTAATAGTATATTGTGTTATACTTTGTTCAATCATAGAAAATAGAAACATAAGCTATTAAAAAATGCTCGAAACTTCAACAAATATTCTGACATATCTCTAGCATTTCTGGATGCCATATACTATGTAGTTTTTATTTATTTTATTTTTAATTATTAAATTACAACCTTACTATTTTACATAGGAGTAATATTTTATTATCCAACACCGACTCATAATAAGGCTGTAACTATGGTTATTTGAAATAAGTCCAACATTCCTCACTTAAGTAAGAGAATAATAGAGAAGTCACAGATAAAATAATTACTGATTAAATTCTCAAAATTCTTTGATATAAATGTATCTGGACTTCTTCGGAATTAAATTCAAACATGCTTCTTATGTTTCTAATCAAATATAGAGGTGTTCCACATTTTCATCTATTTTTTTTAAACCTTTATTCGTGTTTACAATTTACAATGACAGATCAGAAACAACCATTCCATGGCTACTTTGTAAATTATATATTTTATAAATACCTAGCATATCAAATAAGTGTCAAACAAAAAACGAAAACATACAAACGATTTAAGACGTTTTAAGAGTGGTGTTGGATAAAACGTTGTATTGCACTCGTGTGGAATGCATAATAGTCATATTATTTCATATTTCACACTAGTACAATAAATTATTATTACTTTGTCCGCCGCCGGAGTAAGTGTTACCAAGGAGACAGTTTTATGCCGGCAACGAAAAAATTGAGCTTCTGCTTGTTGAATACAAATACATAACAACGTATTTTTATGACGTTTGAAGAAAAAAATACATATTTGGATGTAAATTGTAAACAATTCCATCTTCCCTAGTAACTTTAACTTTTTAATATGAACAATGACAGCTAAGTTTGTGTTACGTTTACGAGTTAAGATAGAGCATTTCATGTAGAGAACTGCATCAATATAATAAAGCTGTTATGCTCCGTTTTGACTACAGTTGGATTATTGTTGCCTAAAATAATTTATAATGTTTATTTCAATCCTTCATGTCACAATGTCTATATTTGCACTTAGTGTTTACAAACTTTGTTTGTAAATTCTGTCTAGTACTGCAAAATGTTCCCAGTTTATCTCGAAAGATTTACTACTCATACCTTTAGATCGACTGCATAATTGACAGTGCATAAGATAAAATTTGACAGCTAGCTGCCAAGTAAAACAATTGCAATCCTACCTTTGTTGACAGTTGCTGAAAGGGCGGCATATGATGGTCCGGGTCGGCGGCGGCTGGGACACCCTCGACCACTTCCTGCTGCGCCACGATCCTTGCCAGGTGAAAGTCGTGTCCAGAGAGTCACTCACACCAGATCGACCACCAAGTTCCGCGAAATATTTGCATATCCGAGCAAAATACCGCAGTCCACCGCCTCGAGATCGTGAACCGGTCACTCGCTAGTTTAGTTTACTGCTCGCACTAATGCCAAAACACGCCAAAATAACACTCAGTTAGTGGTTGAACTAAACTGAGATGTAAAATATACTTAAAGCGGACAAATCATGGAAATGAATCGTTCTGTTACGTAGTGAGCAGTTCGAATCTTGTTCGAACTGCTTTGTCGTCATAGGTAGGGTGAATATTTTTAATAATAAATATAGTACAAATCTTGTACTGCCGAATACAAATAAGGTGTTAAAATATTTTTGCATTTGAAAATAATAGTAGTAAATTTTGTACCGAAACTTCTTGTATGCAAAATGCATATCGTAATAAATGTCAATGTTTTAGAACATTATAAAGCACGGGATTCAATCAAATCTCTTGTCTATACATAATTAGATTTATCTTAAAGAAAATTTGTCCGCCTTTAAGTTATTAATTGTTATAAAAGTATGTATGTATGTAATCATTTTACACATTGCCTCTGTAGTTAATTTTGCTGGTTGTGTGATGTTCGTAAAGAGCACTGTAATTTTTGTATTAGAGAACTATTTTTTATACTAATCGTAGTTCTCATGCAACACACGCGTAGGTAATGAATCATTGTTCGCAGTGTAGCATCTACACTAATTATTACTTTACTACTAGTTTCATTGTAATAGTAATACTGTATCTTTTGTATATATTTTGTATTGTTAATTAAAGTTTTTACTTATTATTATTTCAGTTTTATTCACTGCTTCAACGAGCATGCAAACACATTTTAAAATTTCACCGAACAATTAGTACGCTTTATTAAAGCAAAGATATTCTACTATTAAATAAAACAAAGAAGCTGTTTGTTTGGTTCCTTTATTACTGATAATAATTGCACCCAATACTTTTAATAATATTCTTGACGCCGTGACAAACATGTATAATTTTTCAATTTCTAGGAGAACGAGACAGAAATAAAGCCCAAAATACAATACCGTCCCCCAAAACCTCAAAAGATAAACAACTTTGCGAAGAAATATACTTACTACACTAGACTGTGTGGAATAAAAACTTGAAGAATTCAATAACTCCCAACATATTAGAAAATTGCACAACAATGAAACAACAACGTATGAAAGTAAAATTTTATTTGGATAAAATATGAGATAGACAATTCGAACTTATATGATAGGAAGACTGCTTTGCAGAAATAAAAAGGCGAACGCCTATATGCAACAACGCTATAGATTCAAGAATACTGTAGTGATTGCTTATTATTAAGATTTGTTGTAAAACACGTGTAAAAATGTAGAAAGTGACACAGGATTAAATGCTACATGCAACGAGCTTATATCGACGACACAGCAAAGGCCTTAAAATACAGAATAAAATGCAAAGTTGACAATGACTACATTTACCGCTAAAATAAAACGACAATTATAATACTGCATAATTTTTTCTTTAGGTACATTTTTCTAAATTAATAAACAGCCATTTTAGCGCAAATAAATAAAAAGTCCAAATTAAATTTTCCAATTTGTTCTTAGAAAATAAGTTTTGAGTGTTTACTGAGTATATTAAAATATACCCAGTGTAACAAATTTTGAAAATCTTCAGCTGTAAAATAAAAAAGAAATTAATACCAAATGATATAAAATAAAATCAAACTACGAAAAAAACAATTAAAATACACAATACAAGTTTTGTCAATGTATAGATAAAACTTAGGATTGCAATTTATTAAATATTAATTAATTATCTTCAAGTAAGGTGCATTTTTCAAGATTGCAGTTTGAATATAATCATAGTCAATAAATTGCAACAATGAAATGTTAAAATCTTCAATAATTAACAGGAAATATCCTATGCTCTGCATTTCTGGTGTCTTCCTTTAGTTAAATACAATAAAATATATGAAATAGAATAAATACTCTTTGTATACAAGTCAGTGAACCAACATTACTTTTTCTTTTTGCCAAGTGTCAAAGTATGGTGACTGGAACCCATTTGCTGGTACTGAGTCTTACGCCTGTTAAATTCAATGATTTCATCCTCCAACTTCTTCCGATTATCCTCAATCTTTTTCTTTTCTTCCGTGTGATCCTTTTTCAATTTATCAAATTTCGCATGTAACTAAAATAAATAAACCATTAAGACACAATCCTAGAAACACAAAATAATTGTTTACATCTTTTTCTGCTTCTTTTAATTCGGCTTCTTTTTCTTTAACGCGCAAAACAAACATTTGTCTCATTTCATCTTCCTTCTGTTGAAGTTCTTGAAGATGATTGGACCGTTTAGTTTCGAAAGTTTGTTGGAAACTCACAGGTTTGTTGTCTGCATCAACATCGCTGAAACCCATTTGCTCTAAACGCTTTTTTCTGTAGAGTTCGTAGTGTCTACAGTGGGTCTTTTCACGCATGTCTTCCATGTTCGTGCGGATTAGCATTTCGCGAAGTTTTACAAAGTCACAGTGAGATTCGTTTTCAACTAAAATTGAGTTAGTTTAAAATATTTTAGTAAGAATTAAAAGTAGTAATGTCTACCTTGGACAGTTCCCCATGGGTATTGTCTGGATCGCATCATTTTATTCCCAACTCGGACAAATTCTGTGCTTCCGACAACGGCGAAAGGAATATGAGTATTCATATTAGTATTTATTTCAGAAACAGATTCGTCGTCAATAGGAAATTGATAAATTTCAACGCCATTATTACTCAGTTCTTCACAGATTTTTGTCTAAATAATAAACAATTATTAACCCTGTATATTCACACTTCTTCCACAGTTACACAAACGTCACACTGGGGTTTGCAAAACCACAAAATTGGAAAAACTACTTTCCCATGTAATGTAATTTAACCTATACAATATTTGTTTAGAAATACATTAAACAGATTCAGATTCAAAACACAGCATTTTGCTAAAACTAAACTTTTTTATTTTCGACTATGAGAATTTACGAGGTAGCATCGAAATTATGCGAATGCTGCGCATGTGGAAAATTAGACAAAATTCCTGAGGTTTCTTAGACTCCAGTGTGACATTTCACGGTAAATAAACGCATTTCTTCACCTACTTTGAATTTTTGGAGTTCCGTTTTTGAGATGGTGTCAGCTTTGGCAATGATAGGAATGACATTAACTTTGGTATCAAGTTTTTTCATACAAACAAGATCAATGGATTTGAGCCCATGCCCAGTAGGACATATAAAATATAAACATACATGGATACGACTGTCATGGTACGTATGAAGTGAGCGCTTAATTTTTAATTCTTCTTGTAAATAAGATTCGAATTGAGCATCAATGTAATCAACGACAGCTTTAAAACTATCTTCTTTATTTATTTGATCACCGTAACCAACAGTGTCTACGATTGTCAACTAAAATGTAAGTAGCAATACCAAAATTATATAGCTAACTCCAATAGTTTAGCCTATTGTACATACCTTAAGTCTTACATTACTTTCTTGTAGTTCGTAAGTGTGTGCTTTTAACTTAACGGTGGGAAGTGTATGAGGGCTTGGACTAGATTCAAAATTTGTATTAAATAAAGAATCCATCAATGTGGATTTACCAAGGCCTGTCTCGCCTGAAATAATTGAAATTTTTGTAGAAATCTACTTTCTTAAAAAAATAAAAAACTTACCAATGCACATGATGTTAAAAATAAAACCATTCTGCACGCTTTTACTAACAAGCTGATCAGGTAAACTGTCGAAACCAACATGACCTGCCAATTTCAGATTTCGGAGGAAGGCCTCCATCTAAAATAATTTTTTTTTGTTAAATATAAAGAGAAAACAATATATAGAAATAAAATGTAAATTGTCCAAATCATAATTAGTTCTACTTTATTTTAACTGTACATAAATTAATGATAATTGGCGTTCTCTAGAATGTTTATTTAAGGGTACAAACACCCCCAAACATACAAACCAACGCCCTTCCCTTACTATTATTGCACTGTTCTACACTATTGTAACTAAATACCTTCGTGTTATTGATGTGAATTGAAAAACTAAAGTGTGCAAATAAGTCACGTAGTGATAATTAAATAAATATATCGCAAATATTTAAAGAAAAACAATTTTTACTTACATCGGGTTTATCTACTTCTACCGCCGCCATAGTTGACAGTTAAAAGTCAAGTTGATATTTGAAGTCACATAACATGAGTCATCGCAATCTATCGGCGAAACACTGTACTACACTCCAGAGCCACTAAAACTTTTCAATATTACTTATTTCTTAAAACTTAAATTCTGAGAATATATCTATTATAATCCTTGTTATAATAATCTTACCATCAATGCAAACATTAAAAATAATACCAATTCATAAATATACATTAATTCAACCAAGAACGATAAGAAATTATATATTTTGTAATTTGCTAAGAAAATAGAATCAACTTATTAAATTAAGTAAATAGATGATAAAAAGATTATCTATATATCTGATTTGTACTTTTCCACTAATAAGAATAATTAAAATTATATCCGTTCTTTACAACCTTGATGAGTAAACGTATTTTCATCATTTCAGTCTAGTTTTCTTATTATGTGTTATTGCATCATTACCATTGTCATTTTATCTTGCAATGGAAGTACAAGAAATCATTGATAAATACTTCGAACTCAAATAATAATATAGAAAATAGATATTTTATCATCTTATAATACAGATTTGCGAAATATTTTTTCCTGTTTGAAAAATAGTTTCAAGACAAGTTTAGATTTCTAGAATTAGAAACGTTTCTATTGTCTGCTAATAGAAAATAATGTAAAAATTGTGTAAAATTAGTTAGCAGTATCGATATAATTGATAACGATTGTTGCAGTTTTATTTATCAATTAAATAAATATGTTCTTAATGGTTTATCATTAATCCATTTTGTTGAACTGTAATTTATTGTATCTATTTATAATTTTTCTTTTCTCAATTTACAAATAAGAAACCCGTGACAGTATGTATATGAATATATGACGTTAAACTCACATATTACCTTATTTACATTTATAATCTTTCTAAACGATGATTGTCAACGAATAATTGTAACAAAATTGATGCAATTATAGAAATGGATCATTTCTTTTTAATAACAATGAGGTAATACAAATAAATATTTATAGATCCCAGGTGATTTTATATTCTATTCCAAATGATACAATTAAAATTTCCTTATTTCGTCAATAGCATAATTTATTTACTTGATGTCATCTGATTTCAAAATATTAATATTTGCTCATCTTACAACAGTAGTTGAAATTTTTTCTCAGAAAAAGGAATTAGGATAATAGATAACAAAGTTTCCATTACACTATTGTCTAGTTCGGAATTTTATTCAGATAATGATAAATACAATTGTTTGTCATATTATTTAATTGGCTGATACAAAATGCATTGCGAATAAACAAATATCATCAATATATCATCACGCCATTTACCCATTTCTGGATGTGGTTCTCTGCTTAAAATTGCTCTGGTATTATGATATATTTTTGCACGTGAAGTTAGATAACCAGCCGTCAAATCACGACCACCAAGGATGGTGTTAATGGAGAAGCCATAGGGGTAGTTTTAAGTAGTGGTAATTTTCTAAATTTAATTTTAAAAATTTCTTGACTGTGAGGTTCGAACCGAGGATCTTATGATCCACAGTTCGACGCGTTACCACGGAGCTATTTACTGCATTCTATTATTTAAGGTGTAGAATTGAAATGTGAAAAGTTTTCTTTTTATATTGCTGTAAATTTTTATCTTTTCACTTTAGAGCAAAAGTATAAATACAAAAGTTGTTCAGAATTTAAAAATGCATGCAATAATGCCCATTTGGTTACCTAATTGATAGTATTTCACGATATATCAATCAAATAAAAGTCAATATTTATTTGAAAAATTGTAACACGGCCATGGAAAATTAAACAAAAATGAAATATATTTGAGATTTCAGAAAACAGAATTAGACTTTTATTACAGTGTTGTATTATTTACTGTGGCAATTTCATACAAGATTGTAATGATATAATGGAAAATTTGGAGTTCATATCATTTGATTTATTTCTGTTAAATAAATAAATTTTAACCTACTTTTGAAATGTCAAAAAATTTTTGTTTTTTAATTTTCCATGGCCGTGTTACAATTTTTCTAATAAATATTGATTTTTATTTGATTGATATATTGTGAAATAATAACAATTAGGTAATCAAATGGGCCTTATTGCATTTATTTATTAATTCTGAACAAATTTTATATTTACATTTTTGCAAACCTTTGCTCGTGTGGAATATGTGCCATTCCATTACTTGTTGTAGAATATACTATTTCATTATGGCATGTGGAAGTGCGAAAGGTGCGGATTTACGAAAAAGCATTTTAATCCCATTAAGACAATAAATCTTATAAATATCTATCGAAAAATCATCATTTACCTAAGAGTACAGTGCAATACATAAATGACGTAATAATTAAGACAATAACAGTGTAAAAAAATAATAATTATATTTGATTATAGTATAATTTTCAGGTGGTACTAATACAGTACTATGATCTCATAACTCACACAAAATATAAATAGTACATTGTACAACGAGTATGGAATGATACTCATTCCCTACGAGTATGAAAGTTTGTAGGCGAATGCTGCAAATCTTATGAGTATGAAATGGACATTCCATGCAAGTTGTACAATATACTTTTTCTACGGCCACGATAATATTTCCTAATTAATTTATATTTTAATAATAAATTTGTCCCGCTTTTACCATTCCTATATTTGACAATTCTAAATAAGTATCCTAGCAATGGCACCTGTAGTGAAATAAAATAACCTGTATTGAAATACTCACAAAATAAATTCATTTCGCACGATGCTTGCAATGTACATCATATCCCTAGCAACAACAAACATACAATGAGCAGATTTCTAAGTGGTCGTATTTCTTAGAAAAAAACCTATTTTGACCTCATTAAATTTTGAATGAGTAATTTTGTTACATTATGTTTTTACCTTTTTCGCAATTTGTAGGTTATTATTGCTCAATGAACAATAGATTGAAAAATAGTCAATGAACGCAAAAATGAAGACATAATTTTTTCACAATGTCATTTTCTATAAATACTATCAAACGATGATAGTCCAAACCTATAAATATCTTCAACAATACATGAAATCAAATTCAATCAACATCCTGTCTATATAAGATAATCATTCTATAAATGAAAATCCTTCGGTTTCACTCGATTCGCAAGTGCTTTATACAATATTGCAGAATGATAAAGTAACACTATACACGGCTAGACGATATATTTGAGCGTTCTTATCACTGGAATATCAGTGACGCTTACAGTATCTGCCACTGTGATCTATAAAAGCCTGGCAAACATGCGATGGAATATTAGATCAGTTTGACCGTTCATGCTGATACTTTGGGTTGTTTCGATTGCGTAAAAGTCCGGATGAAGGGACCTTCTATTTTCAAAGACATTCCGCACGATATCTACAGGACTACAAGGTTCATTTGGGATAATTCCAGCAATTGGTATCAAGGTATTTACAGAATTCTTATTCTTCCTTCATTTTAAAGTACTTTTAGCGTAGTTATATTAAGGAATGCAAGTAGTAAGACGGTTGCCACCATATTTCTTAGTTGAAAGTGTAATAGTATTTTCTACAACAAGTAATGGAATGGCACATATTCCACGCGAGCAAAAAGTTTGTACGATTTGCGAGTGTGGGATATGCCATTCCGTTACACGTTGTAGACTATACTTTTCCTATTTCACGTACACAAAGTCAATTTTGTGACACTGTTTTTCTCAAAAACAATGCTTCAAAATTGAATTTTGTGCAACTGTTTGTGGGGAATTTATTATTTGTAAAATTAAGAGTCTGTCTAACTTGGGTCTGCCATTGCTCACGTAAAATGATTGAATCGGAGCCCCTGCATCGGGGTTCGGCCTGGGACCCGATAGGCCCCGCGGGCAAAGCCCCTTGGTGACCAGTGGTATATAAAACAACCGTACAATTTTATTTTATTTTTATTGAATTTATGAACGTGAAGTAGGAAAAGTAGTATGAACAACTCGTGTTACAATGCCTAATTGTGTAATTGTAACACTAGTTGTTCAATATACTATTCTATAACAAGATTTTGGAAATATACAAAAAATACAAATATAAAACTGTTGTAAACGTCAAACAGACGTAACCATAGTAACTGAATCAAGATACTTTATATATCGTGCGAATATACGGCTCTGATTCGTCGAAGATATTCCATACGCAGCGTATGGAAAGTTAGTGATTCCATAACAATTTTTAGTTGTGCAATGCCTAGTTTCCAAAGCAGTGTTATAGAAAATTATTTACTCGTAAGTTTGTTGTGCAATATTTTTAAAACCTAGGCAGTAAGACTGACATTTTCCAGACTGTTAACAGTTTGTAAACTGTCAAGTGTCAATCGGTAAAAAGATTATTTTTGGAAGTTTCGAGCATATTTTAATAATTTCTAATTCTATTTTCTATGTGTGAAAAAAAAATAGTAAGGGTTATTCGAAGTAAATTATATCTTCGTGTGCTTCGAATGTAATTGCTCAAATGTAATTGTAAATACTCAGTATCCAAAGTATCACATTTACTTCTAGTAACACAATAAACTGTTATTGACAACGATATGTAAAATTATTCATAAATGTTCTAAATATAACGAACAGTGAATTATATTATCTATCACTTCTGTTTAAAACATATTTCTCTTAAATAATTTAAAAACAGTAAAGATAAAAAAGTGATTTTAGTAACATCAATTTTTCAATTCAAATATAACAAGAAATACGAAAGTAAGAGCCTGGTAAAAAATGAAGACGTTATCGCTCATATTATTGCGGAAGGTTAAAAATGTACAAAATTAAAGTCACGTGGCCAATAGATACTGCTGTTAAATGCCCATTAATGAATAGGTATTTAGTGCAATGCCAAGATATTCAATCGATATGTATGAACTTATTTAAAATGGTTTAAATTTTGATAATTTAAAACAATGATATTAAAAATATTCTGTATATTGAAGTGATTTATTCGTCAGGAGGATTGTGAATTATGTTTTACTCCTACTTTTTGAGAAAATGGTATGATAAAGATTCAATTGATAAATTCATAGTCATAGATCTCCAAAGAAGTTCGAATACACTAATAAATAACATTTTCTAATTTCCCAATAAAATTAAGTGAATTAAAATAAAAGTTTTAACCTAAGAAAATCTTAAAGATACTATTTAAATGCAAAATAAATAAAGTTAAATATAAAAAGTGCCTATACATCATGTACTTCTATGTTGTAAAAGTAATTCAATGAATAAACAACTATAAAATTATTTATTTTAAAACCAGCAAGACATTAATTTATGCACGATATTCAATTCCAACATATATAAAAAGTAACAAAATTATTTATATGTAAGAATGGAAATTTCGATTAATAGTATATTATTATAAGAGGGATTATGGTAGTCATTATTCACGAAGATGAAAAAAATTATACAAGCCTCTTGCATGAACTTTACTGACAGAACAAAATCTCCTTTCAGCTCAAAATCCTCCATATTTTCACAATTCTGTTTATGATGTTTCTTTATCAATTAAAGTACGTAGAATACAATGTTGAAGAGATAAATTTCATAACTGTTTTAATTTTCGAGTTACAGGGATTTTTGTGATTTTTCAAAACTCATATTTGAAGAACAATTACTCAAAAACTAAGCGAGATATCAAAATTCTAAGTACAGATTTGTATTTCTGGTACATTTTATTACTATTAAGGAAATTTTGAAAATTTTGAATTTTTTATGAAAATTTTCTAAGGGGAGCATCTCAAAAAATAATAAAGATACAAACTTGTAGTGTGGACCAATCGATTCAGCTCGTCGAAATACATAAGTATACAAAATTTCAGTTAAATCGGATAACGGGTTGAAAAGTTAGAGCAAAAAGTCTGAAAATGGCGTTTTTCGCGGAGAAAGTGAAGGGGTACCCCTTGACGTTTGGCCCGAATTTGGCCATTTTTAGACTTTTTGCTATAACTTTTTAACTCGTGGTCCGATTATAATGAAATTTTGCATACTTATGTAGTTAAACGTGCTGAATCGAGTGGTGAACACTGCAAGTTCGTAGCTTTAGTATTTTTCGAGATGTCCTCGTTAGAAAATTTTCACAAAAATTTCAAAATTTTCATAAAATTATAAAATTTCCCAATTTATTCTTTAGGTAACCAGAAGTACAAAACTGAGTCCGTTTTTCAATATCTAGCTTAATTTTAGAGTTACAGCACTTCAAAGTTGACACTTGCAAAATCATTAAAATCGCTATAACTCGGAAAATATAACAGATATGAAAACGAACTCTCAAGCATTATATTCTACGTACTTTATTTAGTAAAGAAATGCAATAAACAGGATGTCGCAAATTTGAAGGATTTTAAGAGAAAACGACGATTATGACACTAATATAATATACTGGAATGCTAACTGGCTCAGAGAATCAGATAGTTGTTGGGCCATTTGTCTTTATTGTACAATATTTTTACATAACAACTGCTCTACAACAAGTATACCTATAAAGAAGGGTGACCTAGCAAAATGTAACTGTCTCAGGCTCGTTTCTCGCTTTCATAAAAACCTTACCGTTCAGTGTTCAATAGTATATTGTTACAAATCATCCGAGTGAATAATGACCATAATCCCGAATATAATACTATACTTTTTCTACTCCTGTAAATTCGGAAATCACTTTTGAAATTGATTGAAATTCGTTGATAACACACGTTGAAAAACGTCAACATAAAACTACACAATGACAACTGACTACATGTCAAGTGTCAGACGGCCGTTGCTTGGTGATCCACATCACGTCTTTAAAATAACAGTGAATTATGGATTTCTGGCTCTGTGATTGGTCGAAAAGAGTGAATTATAGGTACTATAATTAATCGAAAAAAATTAAATAATGGGGATATATTTATAAAGGTCTGGAAAAATGATTTATTTTAACAAGTGATGATAAAAATAAGAAAATAGTTTAGTTTAATTATGGATAAGTAGTAACAACAAAAATAAATTGTTGCTAAGATGATTCTTATCATGTATTTTAGTCGCATATTTTTTATTTCACCTCAATTTATTTGATTAATTTCTAATAAATGAAATTTATGTATACTAAAAATAACTTAATAAATAATGCATGAGTTCTTTGAACGTGCGTATGATAATTAATCCTTTACTCTAATGGCATAATGGAACACATAATGGATAGTTAATCAATAAACAAAATTTTCCATATACCGGCATTATTAACTAAGATAATTATAATTGCAAGTACTGTAGGACTAATAGATAATTTGTACAATGTTATCACTTGAATAAAATTATTTATACTTTTCATAAGACTTGGAATTTTTTCCAAGAATAAATACAAACTTATTTGTTGACATATCTTATAAAATATTTAGAATTAATATCATTGTTGTTATTATTAACGATAAAACTAAACCATACACATCCTATTAACTCATTTGGATTTCTAAGAAATTATAAAGAATAGTATTTTGTTACCTACATGTAGTGAAATAATATTCAAATGAATTTAATCGCGTATTTTAAAAGTAAGCACGTTTAAATATTATAAAAATAAATCAATGGAAAGATTATGAGTTCTAAACCAAGGTGATTAGTTATCAAAAACGAATCATCTGATCAGAAACTAAGAATTTAATCTAGAAATTTCTATCAGCTAATAAATACAAATAGTGAAAATAATAAAAATATTATTGCAACCAATAATAATTATTTGATAAATACTACTTTGGTAGTAATTATGTTATAATATTTTTATTTTGATAACATTTGTATGACGTTTACTTTAATATTTAATATTAAATTAGATAAAAGCATTAATGTATTTAGTAGTGTAGATTTACGAACCCAAACCCAAATGTATTTGTACTACCTTAAAAATATTTTTATCCAACACCTCTCAATAAATGCTCTATAGCTATGGCGATTTTAAACAAGCAAAGTAACAGATTATCCACTAGTGGGTATAATTTTGAGGAAAGCCACTAGTGAGTATTTTTTAATTTATAACAATAATAATAACACACAACACCTTGGTAACCACTTCGACTGACATTTTAATTTAAAAATTTAAAGCATATGTCACTGTCAAATAATATTTCTTTAATAAATTTTTCATTTATTAAGAAGTGTTGGATAAAACGTTATACTTCACACGTGGGCAAAGTGGAATTACCCACTCGATAAAATTATCTCACTTAGCCTTCGGCTTCGTGAGCTAAAATTTCTCTCGTGGGTAATTCCTTACTTTGCCCACTTGTAAAGTAAATAACTATTTTACGATGTTATTGTCGCTATTCATTATTACATCATCCTAATGCATTTCCACAGATTACAATGAAAATATTTTTCAATCATATTTATAATATTGAATGTGTAATGATTAAAAACAATATTCGAATGCATTTGGGGTTGGGCTCGTATAGAAATTCGTATAGGTATTTAAGCAAATAAATTTAATTCTTAAAAACGCTAATGATTTCTTGTGATAATATTCAAAATACTGTGGGATCCCAATTGTTTCATTTGAAGTATCTACTGTCATGATGATACAAATCGTTTTATAAATAAAGTCATCTTTGATTCCATGAAAATCCAAATTACTTTCGATAACGAATAATGTAATCGACGCATGAATGAAATCAGCCAATTTATTTTAAGATACAATCTGGAGTTTTTGAGTTATTAATAGGTCCTATTGTTTGTAGTTTTAATTGAATTTAATTGAGAATGCGCGATGTTCAAACCGAGAGTCCGATTAAGGGCCAGAGTGGAAAAGAACTTCAGTCTTCCGGAAGTGAACCATCGGAAACTACGTTTTCATCCGAAAAGAAACGGAAGTCGTTGCTTGATGTGTAAGTATGAAATATTATCGTTTTGAAAATAATTTCAAAACTCATAGTAAATTAAAAAGAGTTTTGGTTTAAGTTCTGTTTGAAGTTTATTAAAATACGTTTCGAATTACTCAACGTAGTTCTTCTTTCGATAAACAAATGAATAACACAAACAATACATAGAAATTGTAGTAGAAAATAATAATATTTTCTATATATGTACTTGTTTGTGTTTTTCATTTGTTTACTTAAAGAAAAATTACGTTTAGGAATTCGAAACGATGTAATTTTAATCGACAAAAAAAGGAGGAAGTTCGCTAGTCGTATATTGTTTTTATGTATGACCACGCATAACTTTTTACAGAGTAGTCCGATTTTTATGGTTTTTTTTTATTGGATAGGGTATACCTTTAAGTTAGTCCCATTGAAATTTGAAAACTCCACTCCTAAAGGTAGGAAAATAGGGGATGACTGATTGTTCACCCAATGAATTTTTATCTATTAACCGATTCTACTACTCATATCTTTGTACTGTCTTATCCGATTTCGATAATTCTTTTTTCCACTCCTAAGGGTAGACTAAAAAGGTTTATTTAATTTTTCGTTTTTCAGTTTCTTTTTTCGTCGGTTTAATTTTTTGTTAAAAAGTTTTTATAATAAATCTTCTATATAAACCAAAAGTATTTTTAATTAATTATCGTTTTGTCAAATTTTTAATTAAATATATTTGCAGAGTTTTCACAGCAGCAGTTCCAAAATTAAGTAAAGAAAAAGATACTGGTGTTCCTTTTTATAAACTTGTAAGTTTTGTATTTATCCTATAGTTTTATTGAAATATTATTAATTATTTTATAATTTCAGTATCGATATGCGACTTGCATTGAATTATTGGCTGTCTTTACTTCAATTATCTTCGGTATATTAACTGGACTATGTATTCCAGTTGGAACCATTTTATATGGAGAATTTACCACCCTTCTTATCGATAGGGTTGTACAAAGTGGTACATCAACTTCTACTGTTATGTTGTGGTGGTTTGGAGGCGGAAAAATATTGTAAATATTTTGTTTAACCCTCAATTTTGTCAGAACTAATTATTGCATTATTTTAGGACTAATGCAACTGCAGCAGAAAACAAGCAAGCCTTATTAGATGACTCAGTTGCATTTGCAATTGGATGCAGTTCTTTATCTTTATTGCAGTTTCTCCTCGGTGTATTATGTGTTGATTTTCTAAACTTTGCTGCTTTGAGACAAATAAATAGAATCCGAAAAATGTTTTTTGAATCTGTTTTAAGGCAAGACATGACGTGGTATGATACAAACACCGGAACAAATTTTGCTAGCAGCATTACTGAGTAAGCTTAGATTTATTTAAAATATAGTAGGATATATTGTAATGATTGAATTTGTAGAGATCTGGATAAAATGAAAAACGGAATGGGAGAAAAAGTCGGAATATTTATGTATCTTTTATCATCGTTCGTCTCCTCAATTGTTATTTCGTTTGTCTATGGATGGAAATTAACATTAGTGGTTATTAGTTGTGCTCCGATTATTATTATTTCTACATCAATAGTTGCAAAAGTTCAAAGTAGTTTAACAGAAAAAGAATTAAAGTCGTATAGCATCGCAGGAGCAGTAGCTGAAGAAGTTCTGGGTTCTATTAGAACTGTAGTTGCTTTTGGTGGCGAAAGCAAAGAAATTGATAGGTATTCGAAACGATTGGAACCTGCCACGGAAATGGGATCAAAAAAAGGGATTTACTCAGGAATTGGAAGTGGAATTATGTGGTTTATAATGTATTGTACATATGCTCTGGGATTCTGGTATGGAGTACAACTCATCCTAGATGATAGAGGAAGTGCAAATCCTGAATATACACCAGCTGTATTAATAATTGTAAGTTATATTTGTTAAACATTTGAGAATTTCTTCTAAAATATATATTATGGTTTTTAGATTTTCTTCGGAGTTCTGGCAGGTGCCCAAAACTTAGGTCTAACATCTCCGCATCTAGAAGCATTTGCTGTTGCAAGAGGATCAGCTGCAAGTATCTTCAAAATTTTAGATCGAGTACCAATTATTGACTCTTTAAGCAAAACTGGAATAAAGCCTGAATATATAAAAGGGGAAGTTGAATTTAGAGATATTTATTTTGATTACCCAGCAAGGCCAGATGTTAAGGTAACTGTATTAATTGTTGAAAACTATTTGGGAATAACATTTATTTTATATTAGGTTCTTCGAGGACTGAATCTAAAGATTAAATCAGGGGAAAGAGTAGCTTTCGTTGGGGGTTCTGGATGTGGAAAATCAACTTTAATTCAACTTGTTCAAAGGATGTATGATCCTCTAAATGGCACAGTTATGGTTGACGGAAATGATATTTCGAAATTAAACGTAGCATGGTTAAGAGGGCATATTGGAGTGGTTGGGCAAGAACCGATATTATTTGCTACAACTATTGCCAATAACATTGCTCTTGGTAATCCTGGATCCACTCAAGAAGATATAGAGAAAGCTGCCATGGAAGCTAATTGCCACGATTTTATTAAGAAGTTGCCAAATGTATAACTTAAAAAATAATTGTTTAAATACTTTACTAATAATTATTGTTGTTTCAGGGCTATGATACAATTATTGGAGAACGAGGTTCCCAGTTATCGGGTGGCCAAAAACAACGCATTGCTATCGCTAGAGCTTTGATAAAAAAACCAACAATCCTTCTATTAGACGAAGCAACTTCTGCTTTAGATTTCCACAGTGAAGCAAAAGTACAAAAGGCTTTAGATAAAGCTAGCTTTAATTGTACCACACTTATAGTCAGTCATAGATTATCTACCATTCGTAATGTCGACCGAATTGTATTTATTAAAGATGGAGTAGTTGCCGAAATGGGTAGTCATGAAGAATTGATGGAACTTAAACAATTGTATTACAATTTAGTGCAAGCTGATGTTCCTTCCGATGGTAAACTATCTAATACTCAATATAAAATTCCAATTAATAATTATTTATTACAGTACCAGTTAAAAGACCAAATCTCAAAAAACAAATTTCCATTCATAGTCAAAGAAGTCTAGCGAAGAGTTCGGATGATGAAGATGAAAGCTCAACAGAAATATCTGAAGACGACGAAGAGGAAGCAAATGAAGATGACTACAAACATGTTTCTTTATGGAAGATTATGAAACTAAACGCTCGCGAATGGCCTTATTTATTAGTTGGTTCATTGGCAGCTATTTTAGTCGGAGCTTCTTTCCCTGCTTTTGCTATACTTTTTGGCGAAACTTACGGCGTAAGTAAATCATACAAACATTAATAATTCATTGTTAATTTCAATGGTTCCATTGCAGATTCTTTCAATGGATGATAAAGAAACAGTAATAACAGAAACCAACCAATACGCAATTTGGTTTCTTGTTGTTGGTATAGTAACAGGACTAGGAGGATTCTTACAATGTGTTATGTTCAATATTGCTGGTGTAAGACTAACAACAAGGATTAGAATATTAAGTTTTGGCTCGATGTTGAAACAAGAAATTGGATGGTATGATGAAGCGAAAAATAGTGTTGGGGCACTTTGTGCTCGATTGTCAAGTGATGCAGCTGGAATTCAAGGTGCAACTGGCACTTGGGTAAGTCTCGCTATTTTTGTTTTGTTCTAACAAATAATTAGACAATACGTAGTTGATAAAGTCAGTCAGTATGTCTAAGAGTAAAGTTCTTGAAAGATTGAAAATATGATAAAATTTTGATAAATATTTACTGTTTGATATCTATCACACATGTCAAAGATTATCTTTGCTTTTGTAATAAAAATTCAAGTTCATATAAACTGTTAACATATGATTTTATTTACTAATAGATTACTGTATTATTTCTGTAGGTTTTAGAAAGAAATAACTTGTAATGTTGCTTCACGTTTACTTATCAAATAGTACGACCGCTTTCGAAACATAAATTCTTGGATTTCCAATTACTTCCAAATTCTGATGATGAACTTTTTAATCGACGAAAAAATGATGAAGTTCTCTAGTCGACGCGCATATTTATTTTATGTATGACCACGTATAACTTTTTACAGAGTAATTAGGGTATACATCGAAATTGTTCCCATTTAAATTTTAAACAGAAGTTGCACCTCTTATGGTACGATTTTTTATCTGTTAACCGATTCTATCACGCATAACTTTGCAAGGGTTATCCGATTTCCATGATTCTTTTTTCCATCCCTAAGGGTAGAAAAACGAACAATTAAACCGACGAAAATAGAAACTGAAAAGAGTAAAATACAATAAGCCTAATGTAAGTAACTAATTTTGAATCGGCGTTCGTTGATTGCTTGTTTGACTCAAAACTAGTTACATACGTTTAGGAGCTTAACCATTAAGACTAAATAGGTTTAATTTTATTTTTCGCTTTTCAGTTTCTTTTTTCGTCGGTTTAATTTTTTGTTAAAAAGTTTTTTATGGTTCGAAACAGGTCGTACTATTTAAGAATTAATCGTGAAGCAAGACTACAAGTTTTTCTTTCTAATTCCAATAACTTTGGGTTATTAATATATATTTTTGTAGGTAGGAGCAATTCTTCAAGCAGTATCAACCTTTGTCCTGGGCATAGTAATTTCATTGTTCTTCACATGGCAATTAACTTTAGTGTCATTAGTATCGGTTCCTCTGGTTTTGGGAGCAGTTTTCCTGGAAGGTCGAATTATGGGCGGAAGTGGAATAAAAGAAAAACGCGCAATGGAAGCTGCTACAAGAGTAGCTGTAGAAGCAATCTCCAACATAAGAACTGTCCAAAGTTTAGGACAAGAAACACATTTCATTGACAAATATTTAACACAACTAGAAGACGTAAATAAGGCTTTAAGATTTAAAAGCAGATTGCGAGGAGTTGTGTTTTCTTTTGGCCAAGCTGCTCCGTTCTTCGGATATGCTTTAAGTCTTTGGTATGGTGGTACTCTAGTAGCTAACGGCGATCTCGAATATAAAAATGTTATCAAGTAAGTTACTGAAATATTCTGTTTAGTGTGAAAGTAATTATTTTATTTTGCAGAGTTTCCGAAGCGCTTATTTTTGGAGCATGGATGATGGGACAGGCTTTAGCATTTGCTCCTAATTTTAACGCAGCTAAAATTTCTGCTGGACGTATTTTCCAACTTATGGATAGAAGCCCCAAAATATTTTCTCCACCTGATGTTTCTACTCCTAATGATTGGGTAAGCAATATATTTTTTTTAATATAGAAATTTTTTTGCACGATTGGTATTTTTTCAACTTACCATGCCTTTTCCAAGGCGGTATGTTTTTACCGGTTACTAAGTTAAATAGATCGGTAAGTAATATACTTACCGTTCGCTGAACGGAAGTTAACCCTGGAATGCTACACTAGGGTCTGAGAAATTTTCCACATGCGCAGTATACACATAACTTCGATGTTACCTTGTTGTAAATTCAGTTTAAATGTAAAATCCCTATGTGTTTGTTCTCAATAGTCCAAAATAAAAAAAGTTGGCAAAATGCTGTTTTTAATAAAATACATGGTTCAGAAAGGCTATTAATGTCTTTCTATGAACCTGATTAAATATTCAATAGATAAAATTTTTTCGTGGGGTGTCCCAGACCCCAGTGTGCCGTTTGTGTAATTGTGAAACAAGTGTATCTGTCCAGAGTTAATTGTCTTGTAAATAATGTTAGTATTTTTATACCGATATTTGGATTTTTCGGATAAATATTCAATTGCCCATGATTATTCTTCGTATAATATTTCACTATCGCTATCGATCATTGCAGTTATTTTTCTTGTTTTTCAAAAAGAATAGCTTAATAATTAAAACCACGACATTAAATTAAAGCTTTTCATTTAAATGCATAAGCAAATTTGTTGACATCTGTCATAAGCAATAGCAACTACAGAAAAGCACTTAATATATTTAGCATTATTAATAATGTAGAAATTTATATCTATATATTTTCAAATAAATTTTGTTCTAATCGTGCAAAAAAATATATATATAAGTATCACAAATGTTTAGGAATTACCGATGTTATACAAAATTCTTGATACTTAATGTACTATAACATCATGTTTAAATGTAGAAAGCGGACGGCCAAATAAAATACTCCAAAATCGACTTTTCTTATCCAACAAGACCCGAAATTCAAATTCTGGATGAATTAGACTTAACTGTAAGAGCAGGAACAACAGTTGCATTAGTCGGGGGCAGTGGATGTGGGAAATCTACTTGTATTCAACTTATCCAAAGATTATACGATCCAGATTCTGGTGTAGTGGTACGTAACAATAATTTTATTCATATTTCTTTGACTTATATGTTCCTTATTATTTTTTAGACCTTAGACAGCAAAGATTTAACAAGAGATCTATCAATACCAATGTTAAGATCCCAATTAGGTATTGTGTCTCAAGAACCTGTTCTCTTCGATAAAACAATTGCAGAAAATATAGCCTATGGTGATAACAGCCGTTTAGTTACTCAAGATGAAATTATTGACGCTGCTAAAAAGTCCAATATTCATAATTTTATTAGTTCCTTGCCACTTGTAAGTTAATACTCTGAGTAATATTAAAGTGAAAATGTATTGATTCCATTGATTCATAGGGCTATGAAACTGGGCTGGGCGTTAGAGGTACTCAACTTTCTGGAGGTCAAAAACAAAGAATTGCTATCGCTAGAGCTTTAGTCAGAAATCCTAGAGTTCTTCTTCTTGACGAAGCCACATCTGCTCTTGACAACCAAAGTGAAAAGGTAACATTTCAATAAAAAAAAACTTTTTCCGAAATCGACACTAAAGCCAAAATAGTAGCTAAAGTAACACTTTAGACTCACGTCAACTGTCCAACTTTTAGCACTACAAATAACAAACATATTATTCTATACGATTGGTGAATTTATTCATTATTTACCTTTGATAATTTATCGAATTTAATGCAGATCACATGCAGACTACGTTTGAGAATATATAAAAAATAATGACAATTATTACCAAATTTTACACTTTGACAGTACTTTTGTTATCACAGCCATTCCCGTCGTAATAGCTAGCTGACGTTTTACAAATACTTAATGCTATTTATTTATGGTTTTAATCAATAATTTAACGATTTCGGAAAAAAGTATAATGTATACCTCGGCACTAAAGTATTTTTTATTACGAATTAACCATAAATATAAGTAATAAAAATTATACTTTAGTGTTTAGTGCCTTGATATACAAATAACTATTAAATCCAATTGTTAATAATTATGTTTATAGGTAGTGCAAGCAGCATTAGACGCAGCTTGTGAAGGACGTACGTGTATTATTATAGCACATCGTTTATCAACAGTTCGTAATGCTGATGTTATTTGTGTCTTGGAAAATGGTAAAGTTGTAGAAAAAGGTACTCATGATCATTTGATTGCAAAAGGAGGAGTGTATAGTAATTTGTACAATGTTAATAAGTGATATGTTGTTATCAGTATTCTTTAGATTTTGATGTCCATATTAGTGAATATTTAAAATAAATTTTAAGTTTGTATACGTATTAAATGTGATAGAATATTTATTGTAATTACTGATTTTGTAAACGTATTAAATAAATAGTAAACATACTTCAATAAACGACATTCTTCTTGGAAAACCTTTTAAAATAAAAAGGAGGTTAGGTTGCTATTAACTATTAAAATATATTATTAGTAATAATATAAATTATGCCATCCACATATATAAATAACAAATATATACAAATCAATACATGTGACAATATTTATGTAAAAAAAAACTGCTTCATCCAGCCAATAAAAATAAAATCGTAAGTTTTGAAGGCAGAAAACTGCCAAGAATACAAGTATGCTATAGCTAGGTAAAGGTGTAAGAGGTAGAAAACGTATGGTCTACTGTTGTGGTTCTTTCTTAACAGTACCCAATTCTTCCATTAGTTGCTGCATTCCATCGGGGACGCGCCCTTCGTCGAGATCCTTCACCCACGACTGGTACTAGAATAAGAAGATTCTTTTTATTGCGCAGTATACCAAACAGTAATCTATACATTTCTCTTCATTCTTCTAGATTTGATTATTATTCTTCAGCAGTTTTATGCAAATAATGTTTTCTCTTCACTGAATCCAATTTATTTTAGAGTTCAAATAATGTAAATAATAATTTTGTTTTGTTCTTTTTACAGTCAAAAATATTCTTTTCTGTATTATCCTTCTTACCTTTTCTAGTTCCTTTCTCAAAGCCAGTACAGCCTTTTCTCTATCTGTAACCAATTCCTCCAGATACTGGTAACGTAACTTCTTCCGGGCCCGACATTCCCGTGCACTCTGTCTGCTCCTTTCTTCAACAGCAAGACATAAACAAAACAAAACATAGTAGCCTTATGTTCATAATCTATGTTTTGACTACGTGTACCGTGTGAATAAATGTGTATAATAAGCGGGGGTATAGTATAGGATTAGTGCTGTTTGCTGTTGCTTCACGGTTGATACGCAGTTAGATGCAGACAAGAAATGTAGCGTATGTAGTAGGTTGTAAAAGAAGAGAATTATTCAGTAATTGTTGTCGGGTTATTTTGGGAAAACAACAACAAAAATGACAAATTGTCCGTACTAATAATTACAGAATTTCAGTGTTCTATAAATAAGCATATGTGCATGCTAAGCCGAGAGCTAAATTAAACGTGCGGTATAAAATAAACTTATCGTAGATGTTTATGCGTTCACTCACACTTCCTGCTGCTTGTGATATGCTATGCGCTTTTGGTACATTTAGAAAATTACGTACAAATTGATAAGTACCTCAAATGATATGAATTCTTTGATAAATGAAGGTTCAGCATAATTAAATGATATTTAATTTTACTAATGGTTTCCAGGTTTCTGTACAACGTAGTAATCAATGACAAATATATGTTATTAAAAGAAATCATCTTTTTTAATTTAAATAAACCTTGATGCTTGTTTAAAAATAGAATCAACGTGAATACAAAAAATAATCTGATGTGACCAACACATTACCTTAAGTACAACAGTATATTGATGACAGCGATGCATTGATTACAACAATGCTCTAATTGTAACAATGATATGACTACAACAAAATACTGATTATTTACTCTACCTCAAGTATTTACTGAGATATGCTCAAAAATTAAAATAACTACTTGTTTAAAAAAAAAAAAATGTTCAGTTTTCTTTTTGTTTGCATTCGTTGAAGAAAATTTATTTTCTTACAAAATGATTAGATTCAATTCAAAAAAAGTATTAATTTTGAATATAAATTTTATTTATCTTCTTTTTTCTGCATTGAAAGAAAATTGATATATTTTAAATTTTGTTTTTAAAAATAATGAAAAGGAAGTTTGAATTTTAAACAAAACATTTTAATTTAAAACGATATCATTTTGAATTAAAACTACTCCTATTCAAACTACTTCGTCCCCACAATGAGTCTCAGTTTAATACTTTGATATGTTCCTTCAAAACTAAATAAATTTTCATACAAGAATATGTATTAAACCTACAAAAGTTTTCAATGAAAATGAAATCAGATTGGCACAATTCAAATCAATTTTTCTCTTCATTTAAGAGGAATCTGTTTGTTTCAAGAAAACATTTTTATCGGTGTACCAAAATCTAATCAGCTCCCAACCTCAACATTCAAATGTTAAATATGAAATTTCAAAATGCTTTATTAGATTTTGAGTTATCCTGAACGGAAAAATTGTCACACAAACGTGCTTATCCGTTGGAAACTCACTACCGATAATTTTGACCCGTCACAATACCTCCCTTACTTATATTGCGGAGGTAAAAATTAGAATTCAGTCCTTGTCCTTTAAGTGGCAGAACCTACCAAATTTCCAAAAATCATTAACGTTCAACCTTGCCCGAAATTCACCCGAACCTTCACGTGTCCTCGCTCTATTTCCTAGTTAAGGGCATGACCTTGACAGTGAGGTATCGTCCCTGGACAGCCTCGAGCGTGACACGTGCCACGCACTGCTCATGCGCACGCGGGGGTTCAACACCCGTGCATGGAAACCGATTTGTGTAGGGAAATTGTGACGTCATTACGACACGTGAATGTAATGCATCTTATGCGCGGTAAGAGATTACTAGCGCCGAGACTTGAAGCGGACGCGCCCGATACCAAATGTGCGTGCCAGAATTATTTTAAACAAAATTGCTATTAATTGTTGGTGAAAATTGCTGATAGATTAACAGCAGGCAATCTTAAAATGATTACCTACATTAATGTTTTTAAGATTATGTTTCTGCCAGGCTATGGCATTACTTATTACTTATAAGTTATCAACATAAAGAAATATGAAATGAATGCTTAAAGAAAAATCAGTCTGGGCATCGGGAATAATAAATGGCATTACTTATTACTTATAAATAAAGAAATATGAAATGAATGATTAAAGGGGCATCGGCAATAATGAATAATGAGCCTTGCCGACGGATGAAGTAAACTAAGCAACAGGATCGAGTAACAAAGGCGATCGCGTATCCGTCAAACGTCCATGAGCTCAATTGTTTCAATTCGACCGACCAAACTGGCAAGAGTCGAGTACAGCGCTATGTGCAGTGGCGCAGTTGTGACTGTTTCATGTATTGTGGATTGATGTATAACTTACCTAGTTTCGCTTTCATGTCAACCTTATCAGCTGCTTTTCTTCCCGGCTTACGTCCACGTTTGCCCCCCTCCTTTCTCTGAGTGCCTTCCTCCTGAAATCAAACATTTTTTATCGGGAAATTGTGCGTAAAAACTGCACAGCAAATGCGCGCAATTTCTATTTAAAATATACTTCAAATAAAATTTTATATGAGAACTGTAAATAGTTAATAATAATTAGTGTAATAAATAAGCCGCAATAATAATTTAGTAGTTGTAAAACTACTTGAACCGGCGAAGTATTTATTGCGTCTATCACCGATAAAAATATTAAACAAATCTAAATACAGAACAAAATTATTTCCATGTAAATAATCCTGGAAAATATTGTCAAACAGGGTAAAAGGCGTAATAGCGTCTTGTACGATATAAATGCAACGCAATAGAATACTCACCGCCTGTTCACAGACCGGTCGCGTTCGCAACAGTCCTCACTGTACGTACCCACAACACTAAAGACGCAACGAAACGACGACCGCACACACACACACGCAATCTCACTCACACTGCCAAGCACGCACGCGAATACGTCTACCGGCCTAGTGAAAGAGCTACATCACGTATAACGACGAATATTGCGCAGTTAAAACATTGGAAACTGCGATGCTTTCAACGACAAACTCCAGTTGAAATTTGAAAGAAAATAACACTAATACTGTCATGAGGTGCAGGGTAATTGTGAATGCAACTAGCTGCAGCACATGTACTCAATAAAGCTTTGACCTACAAATTTGGTTCAATACCCGGAAGTGAAATACGAAATACGTATTTGTAAACAAATTGTTTTTCAATGCGCTAGTTAGACTTTGACAATATATTTATTACGAGTTAATTACGATAAGAGTTACTGAAAAAAGTTAAAAGTAAATAGAATTTTTATTTTATTTTAATAGAAAACAAAACAGTAAGAGTCAGCGCCCTCCGTTGGGATTTCACAGAAGCAAGAAATCATAATATAAAACGCGCATGCGCACTGATGTTTCGAATAATCCCACATTGTGCCCCAATCGCAATATTTGCCAACTAAATTATTTTAATTTGAACAAAGGATTGCACCATATAATTAATCATTTGAGCAATAATTAAAAAATCTAATACAATATCACGAAATAGGAGCACCGTCGTCCATTTACACAACTGTCAACATCACGTACTCACAAATCTTATCTCTTTACTATCACTTGAAAAAGCATGTTTACGATTTTGTCACTCCTTACTCACCATCGCAATATCTTCTTCTACAACTGCCATCTCACTGTAATCCATTATTGATTTGAAAATTTTGTTTTAACGAGGTTTTCTACGTTCGTGAAGATTGTTCGATCACACACAATGGCACAATAACAACGTGTATGTGTTTACAAACACCGCAAGGTCATTCGGTCATTACGTCATTCATTCAATCGTATACTTTGAACCTACACCGCAGAATCCTACTACTAATATTTTATCCGTAAACTGGTGGCGCTCTATGCGACAAACATGAGAACTACACACACCAATGGTCAATACTTCTTGACTAAGAAAACATAGAATTTGAAAACATTCCAAAAAAGTGAAACTGATCTTATAGACATTGAGACAATTTGTTATACAAGTTTTAAAACAACAATTGACAGTTGCGAAAATCTAATTTCAGAAATAATGAAGGAATCTAATTATTTTAAAATAAGGTTTATTTAATTAAAAACGGTTAAGCCAATTATTAGTAAAATCCTTCCAAGTGGAACTGTGTTCTACAGCCGCCATTTTGTCTTATGATGGCGAATGAATATTATTTATTTAAGTAACCAATAAATTAGAAGATACAATATAATTTTCTTTTGGTGTTTTAATCTGTTATGTTTATTTGTTTCTTAAAATTACAATTGTCAATGTGTTGTAATTGAAATTAACAATTGAAAACTAATCATTGCAAATATTAGTATATCATATTCAGCCGCCATTTTGTCTTATGATGACGGATAAATATGATATTCTAGTAATCGCAATGATTAGTTTTCAATTGTTATTGAATATAATAAAAGGTTTTTAACAAAAATGAAAAAGACGAAAAATGAAACTGAAAAGCGAAAAATAAAATAAACCTTTTTAGTCTTAATAACTAAGCTCCTAAAATAATGTAACTAATTTGGAATTGGCTCCAAACATATAATCGATGAACGCCGACTCAAAATTAGTTACTTTAGTTTAGGAGCATAGATCTTAAGACAAAAATATTTATTTAATTTTTCGCTTTTCATCGAAATCAGATAACCCAGAACAAAGTTATGTGTAATTGAATCGGTGAACAGGTAAAAATTTAGTGGGTGAACAAATAATCATCCCCTATTTTCCTTTCCTTAGAAGTGAAATTTTCTTTCAAATTTAAATGGGACCAATTTTGAAGTGTACCCTTTCCAATAAAACGAGAATCATCAAAATCGGACTACTCTATATAAAAAGTTATGCATAGTCATACAAAAAAAAAATATTATACGTTTTTCCGTCGGTTAAAAACACACTCACATTTGTAATTTTAACAAATAAATAAATATGCAAATTAAAACACCAAAGGGGAAATTATTCTGTAGCTTCTAATTTATAAATAAAAACTATTTAATTATTAAACTACGTACAATTTATAACAAACTATTTCATCATATTTCATTTGTACAATTATTCATACTTGCCAATGTATTATTGTGTAGGAAACATGAATTCAACAAGGACATTTGATTTATAAGGATCCAATCTGGAATATGTTTACTCTATAAAAAGTTATCTGTGGTCATAGATAAAAAACATTATACGTTTTTCCGTCGGTTAAAAACATACTCACATTTGTAATTTTAACAAATAAATAAATATGCAAATTAAAACACCAAAGGGGAAATTATTCTGTAGCTTCTAATTTATAAATAAAAACTATTTAATTATTAAACTACGTACAATTTATAACAAACTATTTCACCATATTTCATTTGTTCAATTATTCATACTTCCCGATCTAACAATATTGTTTAGGAAACAACAACTCAACAAGGACATTTGATTTATAAGGATCCAATCCAGAATATGTTTACAAAACCTGGTAGAAAACCACAGGAAGATAGTTCTAATTTATACGCGTCATTGGTATACGAGTATATATTTATTAGTAAAGTTCTGTATGACACATGTCACCTTCAAGGGAAGCCTGTTTCGGAATCATAAATCTTCACATTCTGGAGGAGCAAGATATGAAATTGTAGTTGTACAACTACGTGGAGATATATTGTTGTAGACTGACCTATTTAAATTCGTAATAACCTTTTGATATTTAAAATTGTTGATATCCAAATTAAACTCGTATAACTTTTAAAAAATAACAAGGAAACTACTGTCAATTAAATAAGTTTCTATAAATTTTTTTATTATTCTAAACTAATTATTCCAACAATTTACCGAGTCAGAGGACAATATTAAAAAGGGGGCAAATAAAATATGTGACAATTAATTTTATTTACATTTTTCAATAGAAATATTTAATGTAATAAGATCTGGAGTATAAACTCTGATTGGGCCTTTTATCTGTCATCTATACACGACACAAAAAGAAGTGTCAGGAACACAACCTGATTTTTACCATCAATTAAGTTTTATTATTAATCGCACGCTCCAGATTTCCTCTCAAATTTCATTTAATTTTAAATATCTGCCCTTGTTGATTCAATTATATTAAATACTACAGAAATTTATAGATTTTATTTAACTTCAATGAATAATGTATAATTTATCTAATAAATATTTTTGCTCAATCTTGCTATGTACTTTCTCACATCCAATTTTGATGATTCCTTTTTATTTGTACCTTATTTTACTTACAATTAAAGGTAAAAATAATATTAAGTGGCGATCGGACACAAATGACTTTGAAAACACAGTTTAATGGGCCATTTTATTTATTCAACATGGATCCTGGAAGCAAGCTTATCTAAGTTTCATTAAATGTAGAGCAGCGTGATTTGAGTTTGTCGAGCGTGAGTTGTCTAGGTTTAGGGTTTGTTTGTGAAAAGTTCCAGCATATAAACCAAATTTATACATCATCATTGGAAATAAGAATGTTTTCTGAGTGGTACTAAAACAATGATGTACAAATTTTATTTATGTAGGTAAGCTCGCTTCGCTCGCACTTTTCCCAAAAAACCCTAAGCCTGCACAATTTACGCTCAACAAACTCGAATAAAATGACCCATTAAACTGTGTTTTCAAGGTCTTTCGAGTTCGTCCGCCACTTGTTTGTACAAATAGATAAATTCACGAAGTTTCATCCACATTATTGTTCTCAAAAACTTCTGGGTTACATCTAAATGTGTAGCTGTATTACTAGAGTTCTCCCAAGTGAATTACGCGAATATTGTACATTGAACCATAGGTTAATAGTTAATAAACCAGCATTAGAAATTATAGATGTATAGCAACTGCGTTCAGTAGTTCAGTAGATGGTGCAGTGTGCAGTCTAATACGATTATCGGTTATTGCTCTATTGGCTGTGCTTACTATAACTAATATTCCGTAACAGTATTACGCAACTAGTACGTAACTGTTACGGAAAATGTGGCGTATTTTTATGCTAATTTATGCACAGTTCACTGCTGTGCTGAAACTTTTCAACGCTGGGAAATTATCCACGTATTTTTGTGGATGTAATTGTTTTAAAAAGAAAATGTCAGATTTGCAAATTGACATGCTTTACGAATTTTAATGGGAAGTAGGCGAAGAAACATAGATATTACTTAAATCAATTTTATCATAACTGAATCATGTCATTAGGCCCAATTAAGACATTTAGTATAACTTAAAAATATTGTTCTGATCTTACAAAAGGAAAATTGTTGTAAGTACTCAATTTATTTGTATCATAAATTAAGAATATTTTAAGGAAAAATAACAACTGAAATACAACAAACAAATTCACAAAAATCATTAACATAAAGATTTCATTTGTCCAAAAGGTATTGGGCGGTTCAACGAATACTATTTTTGACTTTGATGAGAACAAAATATAAAAAAAGTTTCCAATAAAAATTATACATCTATTTGATTCCAATGAAATTTACTCTATTTCATTTATTTACTAAGACTTGCCCAAAAAGCCTGATAGGTCTTCAAATAATCTACCACTTACTGTTGATGAATCCCAAAATCTAAACAATTCGTAACATAAACATAACACGTCCTTTACATATATGTATGTGCGGGAGGTAAAATTGATAGAATTTACTACATTAATATGGTGAATTAAACAATTTTCCTGTTATTATTTTAACTTGAGCCAAATGTATGATCCTGGGTTCGTATTATTTAATAGAAGTTTAGTTATATGATCCATAAAGCAATTCTAAAGTGAGACTAATCATTGGAGCATTAATGAAGATCAGCGACTAATGATCACATAAAGGGAAATGTAAATTATACGGCGAACCAGAATTTCAGATTCTCTTCTGAATTATTTTATGCAAAATGTTAAAGTAGATTTAATATTTCACTTTGAGAGAAGCTTCCTCAGGAGTAAATGATTTTTATGGTTTAGAATTTTTATTTTTATTAGAGATCTTAGGTTTCTTCATGTTACTGACAATTCAGTATTCTATGACAATTAAATCTATCAAGTTGAAAAAGCTTTTAGAACAAACAGTATTAAATGAAATTTTCCTGATAAATTTTGAACAAACAAAAATTTAACCACATCGAAATGTATCAGGAATCATAATGAAGACTACGAGTTGAACAAGACATGTAGATATGACTTCTTCTATTTTACAGATCATAATTTGTTGTTACTTAGTTTACTGTTTCTATTTACTTGGTTATATTGTTTATTTGCTTCCTGACGAAAAATTTACAGAACTTAAGCTAAAAATCTTTTCAATTAATATCATCTTTATGTTTCCTGTTTTTCTAGAGTTATGATTACGCTTCAAAACTGGACTAACTTTTACGAACTTTATAGTGATAAATGTTGTTCAGATTTAGGGACTTTTTATTTTTACGGTTTCCTAGCATGATGCATGGACCCATAAAATACTTTCTCGTCCGCCCGGTCCATCCGGATGTATTTTATGGGCAGTACAGTACTGATTAATTTCCAGAATATATTATTCGACCCCTATATATCAACCCTATATCTTCATTTAATTTTTAGGTCGCTTTTATTACGTATACATTATAACACACAGAGACATAGCACACCAGAGGTCGTAGGTTCACATCCCAATGAAGATCATGGTCGTTTGGGTTATTTACAAACATGAATTCACAATTATTTATATGACCAAAGTAGTTAGACCGCTTATCATCTTTGTTATAAAAGTAGAGAAAACGAGTTAGTTAAAATGATATGAAAAATCAGGAAAAAAGGTAGTTTAGTTACTCTTACTTACTGTAACTATGGAGATTTCAAACGAGGAAAGTACACTGATAAAAATGTTTTCTTGGAACAAACAGATTCCTCTTAAGTGAAGAGAAAAATCGATTTGAACAGTACTAATCCGATTTAGTTTTCATTGAAAACTTTTGTAGGTTTAATAAATATTCTTGTATGAAAATTAACTTAGACTCATTATGGGGGCGAAGTAGCTTTAATTTAAAATGATATCGTTTTAAATAATAACGTTTTGTTTAAAATTAGAACAACTTCATTTCATTATTTAAAAAAAAAAACAAAATTTAAAATATATTCATTTTCTTTCAAACCAGAAAAAAGAAGATAAATAAAATTTATATTCAAAATTAATATTTTTTTGAATTGAACTAAATCATTTTGTAAGAAATAAAGTTATCTTCAAAGAATGCATACAAAAGGAAACTGAAAATTATCTTGAAACAAGAAATTATTTTTATCCAACACCTCTCAATAAATGCTCTATAACTATGGCGATTTTAAACAAGCAAAGTAACAGATTATCCACTAGTGGGTATAATTTTGATGAAAGCCACTAGTGAGTATTTTTTTATTTATAACAATAAAAATAACACACATCACCTTGGTAACTACTTCGATTGACATTTTAATTTAAAAATTAAAAGCATATGTCACTGTCAAATTATATTTGTTTCATTAATTTTTAATTTATTAAGAAGTGTTCGATAAAACGTTATACTTCACACGTGGGCAAAGTGAAATTACCCCCTCGATAAAATTATCTCACTCAGCCTTCGGCTTCGTGAGCTAAAATTTTTCTCGTGGGTAATTCCTTACTTTGCCCACTTGTAAAGTAAATAACTATTATCCAACACCTCTCAATAAATGCTCTATAACTATGGCAATTTTAAACAAGGAAAGTAACAGATTACCCACTAGTGGGTATAATTTTGAGCGAAGTAGTGACTAATTTTTTATTTATATCTAATAATAACATACAATACTTTGGTAACTAATACGATCGGCATTTTAATTTACTTTCAAATAATATTTCGTTAATAATTTTGCATTTATTAAGAGATGTTTGGTAAAACGTTACTAAAAATTTCTCTCGTAGGTAATTTCATACTTCGCCCACTAGTAAATAACTATTAAATTTCAAATATTATAATTAGTTTTTCTTCAAATACAGAACCTATAGATATATTTTATGTCCTAATAAAGCATAGAACAATTTAACTTCCATATTCAGTTTACTTACTAAATTATTCAGTTTCGCCCAAATAAACAGAGAATCGCTACTATTTATTTTCCCAATGAAGATTTAGTTTCTCATCTATCGTTCAATAATAAATGAAGACAAATAATCGCACCAAAAATCAGTGCGATAGTTTCATCCCAATGTCAAACCACGCAAACCGCGCGCGCATGTAGCGTCGCTCTTCTCGACGCCGGCGTCTGTAGCGTCGTTTGCCGACGTCGCATTCACTCGCGCGCTTTGCGCTCTCTAGCTCTGCATATCAGCGGTCGCACGAAATCATCACGAAAACCAAAACTTCCGAAAGTTTCTCGCTCGGCGATTTCATCCTCATCTGATGTGTTTGCTTCATTTGTTGGTTAATTACGCTCTGTGTAATTAGAGATGAGAGGGCGGGGAGTGAGTGACGTATAGATATGAGGAAGATGATTTTTGATAGTCAGTTTTGCCACAACTTTGCGCGTATGTGGAGAATGAAAAGTTGTATGAACTTTTGATGTCTCTTGCTTCATTTTAATGTTGTTTAAAGTGTAACAGTGCTTCAAAAATGTAGTAAATACTTCTTTAACTTCAATAACTTCACATTCCAATTGCTGTTTCCTAATCATTAGTGTTAGTAATATGTAAAAAGTCTAAACAAACTTTTTTTGGTGAATTTGTGTTGTGTTAGAATTCAGCTCTTAAAGATGAATGATAAATACTTCTCCATTATGGAGGACTGGAACGAAACCTTACATAATTATTCGTACAATATGACAAGGGATGAGTATTTATTAACAATGAGAGGACCAAAACAATTGCCGCTCAATATTGCAGTACCCTTGACTCTTTTCAATCTCGTGATTTTTGTGACTGGAATTGTTGGAAACATTTCAGTTTGTGTTGTTATTGTGCGACACCCTTCAATGCATTCTGCTACGAACTATTATTTATTCAGTCTGGCCATCTCTGATTTGACTCTTCTGATATTTGGTAAGTGATATGTCATTTATTCAAACCGCAACATATTGTTTTTTCTGCTATAACAACGGAGGAATATAGTATATTAAGTATGAAGAACGGCAAGGACAATTTACTGATGGAAGATAATGTTTGGAGATCTGCACGATGCAAAATTTATTTGAAAATGCTGAAACCAAATATGTAAGGTGGTGGCATTTCTGTAGTTGTTATTACTTATGATCATGACAGATGTAAACAAATATTCATTTATTTCATTTAAATGAGAACTAGTAATTAAGAGTCGTGGTGTTATTTAAGCTATTCTTTTTGAAAAACAAGAAAAATAATTGCAATAATCGATTCCGATAGTAAGAAATTAGACCAAAAAGAATTGTGTAGTATTGGATTTTTGGCAATAACACTCGAAAAATGCAAATTTTAATTTGAAAATATTAATAAAATTTTCAAGACAAACTTACAGTTCGGCAAACGGTAAATAAATTATTAACATTGCAACCGATAAAAACAACATACCGCCTTGGAAACAAGGACAGAAATTTGGTTTCTGTGACCCTCAAATTATGTGAAAAATAATATATTTTAGTCCGACAAATTTGTATTTACGAGAAAAAATATTTGTCACATTACTAAAACTATTTTTTCAAGACCGAGAGAGAAACTAGGTTTCTATGATACAAAAATCATGACAGAAACTGCCTATTTCATATCTACGTGAGATTTGTGCACTTTTTCTCCCTGTCGTGGGGGAAATTGCTCAATTAATGTGAAAAATAAACAAAATTAAACAAACCAAAGGTAACTATCACAAATTATATTTCAATTCAAATAAATATTGGGGTCGAAAAAAATAGTATATACATATACACCGTAGGAGAGAAGTGTATTTTTCCCCTGCCGTATTGTAGCCCTCGCCTACGGTTCGTGCTTCAATTTTCTCCGCGGGAAAAAATCATACAATTCTCTCCCTTCACATATAATACACTATAGAAAAAAATCAGCTATACTTTTCTAAGCTCTTGTTCTTGTATTTATTGAAACAAAAATCATCAAATAAATGATTATTGTAATTTTACTATTATAACATCTTTAAGAAAAATGTTTTAGCCGATCTTGGTGGCGTAGTGGCTATGTCGCTAGCCTAGTGGGCCAGGGGTCGTGGGTTCGAATCTCATTGAAAAGCATGGTAGTTTCTGTTCACATATGAACATAAATAGTTAGTCCGTTTGCCATCTTCATAAAAAAATGAATAATGTTTCAAATTTACGCCATGGAAAAAAAATCATGAATTTTTGTACCTAAATATTATTACTCTTTCTGTCAAAAATAGATTGATATTTAGTGCAAAAAAAATTTAAATCAAAGGTTATTTTACTGCGCGACGAAAAAACTTCGGTCTATATTAATGTAGTATTAATAGTATTTGATAGCAGTGAGAATTTCTAAGATCCAATATAACCATTTATAAAAAGTTAAGAACCCAAAAGTTCCTAATACAATTTTAATCTATTTACTTTCGATTCGTATTAAAATTACATTTTCAAAGATAAATTATTCATATTGTGTCACCTATTTTTACAACAAAAAAGTGTCTGGTTCTGTCAATGCAGCTTAATTGTATTTCATCATTTTTCAATATATCTGTGTAGTAGAATAAGATAATTTACAAGAAATACGCACAGACTGTCGTCTTGTTCTATTTAACATAAAAATCTTATCAAATAAATGAATATTTAAATAATGATAACAATTTAAATATATCATTTCTATTTCTACCTCATAAATCTGCAACAGAAATCATGTACTTAACCTCAAATATAGTTCCCGCAACAATTCATCTCATTTTATCCATTTTTCTATTATTGACAGTTCCAGTATGTTGAAGAAAATTGAATTGTACCTCCTGCATTTTATGCATTGAGTGAAAGATTCTTCAATTCATCCATATTTCATTGCGAACATTCGTCATGTGTTGGCAGAAAAATCACATATAATATAGACAGTAGGCCAGTGCTATCTATTTATAACAACTTTAAACATAAGTTTTATTTATAAACTGTAAATAGTTTCATAGTGGAGATATTAAGTTTTAATATTATTTTAGATAATGTTATAAACGCGATGCATCTCTTAATGTAATTTGAATATTTTAAAGGTAAATTATTCCTGTTTTATTTTAAACTTAGTATTTATGAAAGAACTTCATAAATTTGAGATTCAGTTTTCAGCCCAAAAAGAATAATTTATAAAAATTTAATACCATAAATCTGGAGATCGTGCTTGATTACAAAAATATGAAAATGAGTTACGTTTTGAAGTTATTTATGTTGCTTTGTATCCGAATAAAATTGTAATTAGAAAAAATTAAATTGTTGCCCAGCTGATTTGTCCAACGATGATCTGTCCCAAGAATTGTATTATCAACTATAATTACACAAAAGCTTTTTAATTTTCCAGATAAATTTCAGTTTGTCACGAAACCTTGTTACCTAGCAATTTGACTCGAAAACTGTTTTAATAAAATCACGATGACGTAGGTGGAGCAATTTTATTTTTTAAATAGTTTTCGAGTCAAATGAAACTTTTTCTATACTGAAGACTATCTACACTTTTAAAAAGTCTTAATTGTTATTCATTAAGCCACAATGATTTTTTTAAAAATGTTGTGACGTCATAGTAGAGATGTTGTTGGATCTAAAACAGTACAGATTGTAAGTAATTGTTGTCATTATTGTCAATTATTTGACGTCACAACATTTTTAAAAAATCATTGTGGATTAATGAATAACAATTAAGACTTTTTAAAAGTGTAGATAGTCTTCAATATAGATAAAGTCTCATAAAAAAATATAAAAAAAAATGGTGAAAGACCCCATTGCTGTCAGGTTATAAGGTTAAGTTGTCAAACTGAAATTTATCCGAAGAAAAAAAAAATGCTCGAGTGTAATTCGGCGAGATAATTTAACGACATTATTTATGAAAAGTTTTATTTAAAAGTGCAATTATTGGTGAAAATAAAATTATTATATATCATATTTTTGACAAAATGCAAATGATAATGTAGTTAGTATGTTGATCTGGTTGCTAGGAGAAAGGTAAATAACGTTTTATCACTTACAAAAAGTTACCTTCCTATTTATCCGCTGTCAAAACGGTACAATTGTTTTTCTTTATGGCTTATTTTATATTGGATTTAAATTATTATGTATGTAAATCTATTCGATGTTCAATAATAGTTATTTGTGTCATTAGTGCAGAAATCGCACTTTTGCGAGTGCAAAACACGAGCACTTGCAAAACAGTTTCAGGATGTGTGATACATATTATTTTTTGGACGATTTTGTCATAAATTTATTAAATAAAATTACTGATTTAATTGGCAAATATGAAATACTAGGAATTTTTTATGTTGTATCATCAGATCATTCGTAAACAAGGATACGAGGGATTTATCAATATAAACAATTCATTTGTTTATTTAGAAAAATTCGGTGAGATTTATTTAGCTGATATTTATTTATTTGTTGTGCATTGCTCCTGAAAAATTGATGGATATTTCTAATCTTCAACCACTCAAACACTGAACAAAACCAACGCAAAAAATTGACAGCCAGTTGATGCCAACTTACAGAAGTCCTTAGTTTTTGTCGGCCAAGGGCTTGAAATCAAGCAATTTCAGAACGATTTTGAGCTGTGTAAAGCTGGTTTTTATCATATTTAATGAATCTGGACAAATCAGCAGTGGATGAAACTGTCTGGGTTGTGTTAAAAACGTCAAAATTAAAAGTTGTGTTTTGTTTCTACAATTCATGTTTAATTTATTCTGACATTTTTGCTTGTAACACTGTTATCTACTAATTGTGAAAATCTCGTCAAAATATGAAAAGAGTAGGCAAATAAATTAAGTATTTAATATAAAATGAAACTGGCTTGACAACTGACAATATTTTAAAATGAAAAGTCTGCTGAAAATAATGTAAAGTAGTTGAAAGTTTTGAACTAGGATTATAAGTATTTATTATTTTGAAGTTGAAGTTTTCTAATTAAAATTCAAAATAGAATAAGAGGTCTTTTGTGAAAAACAATCATACCCATTAAAATTAAATTTGTGGTTTTAAGAATATATTTCACTAATTAACAATTTGCAAAAGGCAAACTTGAAATTTTTCCACAATATACAGAATAGTGAATCGGAGGACGCAATTATTTTGGCTTCCATAATTATTTTATATTGTATTTCCCAAATGGTTTATTGTAGCAAATTAAATTACATTCTAACTGTTTGAATAAATATGTAATAAATATCTAAAATTTAAAAACTTCTGCGTCGGATCATAAATATATTTGCTGCTAATTTTTCTTTATTTTACTTTTGAATATTCATGTCTAGTTTTCCGCACACGAGTTTGGTGAGTAAACAATTGAATGCGATAGAGAATAGAGAACAATTTATTCCATATGCAGACAGAAATGCATATTAAACTACATTTCAATTCTGCTATAATGAGAATAGAACTGTTTTATTATCTAGGTATATATCGGTTGTCTATTATTTTATAGGACATAGGAAATAAAATGATAAAATTTTTAAATCAAATTATGAACTGAAATATAAATATAAAAAATGGTCAGCAACAAAAACTGCACCAAATGAGTATAAATCAATTTTGTAATACATTTCTGTCATGAGATATAAATAAAATGTATATTTTTAGTTATTTCCAGAGTGTCGTAGTAAACAAAACATAAACAGCCATATTGTTGAGTTTGACAAATGACATTTAGCACACATTTAATAATTATTGACTTGTTTAAATTATTTCTTAGTAATCATGGACATATTTACAAGTTATTTACAATAATCATTAAAACTATGCCAAATGCCATCTGTCAAAGTCAAACAATACGACTGTTGGTATGTTTTGTTTTCCATGGCACTTTTGAAACAGCTAAAAATTATACATTTTATTTTACATCTATCTCATGACAGAAATATATCACATCAATAAATTTAGGATTATTTGATGCAGATTTTGATTATAAATATGTTTCGTGTTGACGCTTTTGTTCTAAAATTCATAGGGATCGAACTATCGCTTAATGAAAATTTGTACATCGTATTTCCTATATCCTATTAAAAAAATCTGATGTGGCAACACATAACCTCCCGCCCAATACTACTCTTAAACGATAAAGAATGAATTTGATGATACCGAAACATACCTTCTTATTTGTTTATCCAACACCTCTCAATAAATGCTCTATAACTATGGCGATTTTAAACAAGCAAAGTAACAGATTATCCACTAGTGGGTATAATTTTGAGGAAAGCCACTAGTGGGTATTTTTTTATTTATAACAATAATAATAACACACAGCACCTTGGTAACTACTTTGATTGACATTTTAATATTAAAATTTAAAGCATATGTCACTGTCAAAAAAATATTTCTTTAATAAAATTTTCATTTATCAAGAGGTGTTGGATAAAACGTTATACTTCACACGTGGGCAAAGTGGAATTACCCTCTCGATAAAATTATCACACTCAGCCTTCGGCTTCGTGTGCTAAAATTTCTCTCGTGGGTAATTCCTTACTTTGCCCACTTGTAAAGTAAATAACTATTATTTTCTATGTATATTTTAGAATTTTAATTTTCTTTCGTATATTTATTAATTTTTTTGACTTATATTTCACTAAGAAAACAGCTTCACAATCACAATGATATGTGTCACATTTCGTAAAAAATTGAAAATTTTTCCATGGTGTACTAGGAATTCAAGATTTGTGAAATCTAATTTCTTTATATTTGTAAAATAAAACACATGTAAATTTAAATATTCTTCAACTTTCAAAATAACATAAATTGTTGAAAAAGGAAATTTAACGAAAAACTGTTATGGGCTTCAAGTAAACTGCTACTTCCTTTTGACCAATTTTATCCAAAATCTAATCAGCTCTTCATTTAAATATAAGATGCAATAATTCACTAAATTGTATTTTCTGGTAATATTGAATTTGAGTTATGCGAGACGAAAAAATTGCCACAGACTACACACACACACACATACATACATACATACAGACATCATCGTGAAAATAGTAAAATCGTAATGTAGGGACCCTAAAACGTGCTTATTCATTGAAAACTCACTAGCCAATTTTTTGACCAAAAACAATACCTCCCTTAGCTAGAGGTAGGCGGGAGGTAAAAATAGACATTCGGTATGTTTAATAAACATATAATTAAACTGCCACTTTGTACGATTGATATTCTCATACACATGTATTGCAAAATAATTTAAACATCATCTTGATTATAAACTTAACCTAGTTAATTATAACTTGAGAATTTTGTAGCTGTTCACTTATTAAACATGAAAGTATCGTCATAATTCAGAATCTTCTGCTTTAAACAAACTTAATTATGCCTGTAATACGAGATAATGAACTTTTCTGTCATCTTACTTACTTAAGAATTAGTTTACTTTATTATCTTGACGTATAAAGATCTGAAAATAAATTTTCACGGTTATCTTTGTTTGCGTTTATAAAATAAATAATTACGAGGAAAAATATTGATGTAAATTCGAAAAATCCTTACGCGGATTTAAACATTACAAATATATTTTTTACGACATAGCAGTACCAGTTAACCCCACCTTTCCGAAAACGTGAGGAAAATGTATTTTTCCTCTTTAGAGAGGAAAATGTAAAATGTTATTTACAAAATTATATTGTAAAATTTATAAATAACTACACAATTTTATAGAAAATTCTTATTTTAGTGATATACATACTTAAAATTATCTCACAATTATGTCTTATATTTTTCTTTTTCTAGATTAAATCACAATTTGACAACTTTAATTTAAATTTAAGATTTGTTCATTGGCAACACTGTTACACATCCTTGCTTATGGTAACCTCACTTTTGAAGTGTCAGTTATGTGTTGTGTTGTCAAAGTGTATTTAAGGTCCGAGGTTAATCGTTTTGGGAAACATATGAAAAAAATGTTGTGTCTAACACTAGAAGAAAGCGCTTCTCCAACTATCGCTCGAATTGTCTCATTCGAAGAAAAATGCGCTTTCCTCTCTAGTTAGACAAATAAAATATAAATTGCTGGTAACATCTGGAATGAATGTTTTTGTTAGGATTCTATTTGTATTCTATTCACACTTGAGGAAAAAAACTGAAAACAGAAATCGGTTTCTCATATTATCTACTTATTATATTAACCCTAATAAACACCGGGATAGCGCAGTGGTAAGAGTGATTGCCTTTGGAAACAGAGGTTGTGGTTTCGAATCCGGGTCAGGTCAGAAAAATTTTCATTATCTGATTTGGATCAGTACTTACTCCAGTTACTATTCCAAGTTGGGATAAAATTAATTTGGCAACTACAAAGCTATCGGGCACCGGCTAGTAGTTGCACCACTGTAAAGTAACTGGCAATTTAAAAGTAAAAATTTGTTCTGGGTATTTAATTCGTTAACCCTAATTGTATCATGGTCAGTAGCTCTTGAAATAATTTCATTCCATTAATTTGCAGCTAAACAAAAAGTTATTCACGTTGTAGTGGATTCTTAATTACCGTGTCTGACTTTTTGTATTACATTAAAAGTTCTGTAGTCTGTAAACTTTACTTTAATCTCTGTTTTGTTGTATAATTAAATTTATTCTGCAAAAAGCCAATTCTGTCATCTAAAAATGATTGCAAAAACTTATCGTCTCAGCATTCTTGTAAATACGAACAGTAAAATCATTACGTATATATTTACCTGACCAACTTTGCTCTTTGGGGAGCAATCTTCTTTTTCTTGTGCCGCAATAGTGGAAAGACATTCTCGCAACGATTATGTGCACAGTTCTGCTCCGTGTCTGTCGTAAAATTGTCGTAAAATAATAAAAGAACAAATGGAATAGGCCTACGGTGGTTTTATCTCGACAAACAGCATGAATTTTATTTTTCGGCCTCTTGTTGTGAAGAGTATTGGTTGTTACTTCAAAATTCTATCGCATATATGTCAGTGGAATGCTACTAAAGTATGTACATGAAGTAGCATATTTTTTCTTTGAGCTATTAATGTTTTTGTCTGTATTATTTTGGGGTTTAAATACGTACTGATATACAAAAGAAATCTTTGAATTTTTTTGAGCTATCGATGTCTTTTCTTATCAAACATTTTAATGATCATTGCCATTAAAATAATTGTACTACGAGCTTCGAATCACATCATTTGGCTTAGTTAAAATCATACGAAGGAAAATTGGTTAATTCATCATATTTACATTTTAAATTCTATCATTTTTACCGCCCGCACATACATATATGTAAGGGAGGTATTATGTTTATGTTACGAATTGATTATATTTTGGGAAAAATTCATCTTCAATAAGTGGTAGATTATTTGAAGGCCTATCAGGGTTTTTGGGCATCTTGGAAATAAACGATATAGAAGAAATTTCAGTGGAATCAAAGAGATGTGAAATAGTATTGCCTACAATTTTTATTTGAAATTTTTTCTATTTTTTGTTATCAGATTCCAATACAATGTTCGTGGAATCAGCCAATACCTATGGCACAAATGGCTCAAATGAAATCCATATGTTAGTGATTTTTGTTAATCGACTGCTAAGGTTACCAATAATTTGTTATTATTTCAGTTTTAATTTTCTTTAAAATGTTCATAAAAATAACACAATTTAATATACAAAGACATTGAATACAGCAACCTTTTGTAAGCCACATTTTTTTAAAAGTTATTCTAAAGGTCTAAATGATACGATTCTGGGCTCATATAGTTAAGGCTACATAGTTTTATAAAAACGTAGATATTTTTTCGTTAGTTTAAAATTTATAGTCTAACAATTCTGCAATTCATTTAGTCTTATATATATTTCTGGTCCAAATTAGAGTTTAGACTTTTTGACAATATAATGTGCTGTAATAAACAAGAAATTCAATTTGGATGAGATTCAGCATACATAAATTTTATTCTGTTTAGTATTTTTTTATGCAAATAAAGATACCAAGAAAAACTAGGGTAATACGTATGCGAATCGGATATTTCACATAATTCTTTTTTATGAGACAACATTCGGAATAGGCTCCGGATTTAGTTCGATAATTTATTGAAACTGTTTCTTGAATACGACAGTTGGATTTAGATGATTGAGTATAATATATCGAGAGAAAAACAATGTTAATAGTGTTATTGAAATATTACGAGATTGTAAATTGAAAAAGTTTATTTGTTCTGCAAGATTTATTTTTTATTTATTATAATGAAATGTTCATTGATTTTGTTGTTAACATACACAGGTTGTTCGGAAAAGTGGTTATAATCTAAAGGTAGATTAATTCCGAATCCATAATCTCAGTGCAAAAAATTTGTTCTACTTTTGAAGCTTTTCCATACTCCCTGTATTGTATTTTTTTTTCTTGAATGGCAGTCGTCCATTTCAGTTAGTAGTCTTTGTCTGGTAAGATAGAATATCAAATGAATCCGCGTCTGTACTTCGAGCTAGTGCTATCTGTTGTTTGGTAATGTAATTTAAAGTATATACATACTGCTGAAGGCAAAAACACATCGTTTGTGTAATGTCTCTCGAGTCTAAGTACGTTACATTTATTGTGTAAGCTAAGCAAAGAGATAGAACGAGGCTTAATGTGTTGCATGTGCAACGGAAAGCTCTGTTTTTGTTGTACTTTGGTTTATTTGTTCATTATCGCAACATGAGATTAAAAGATAATTAGGATTGCTTAGATGGGTACCAGCTACTCTGCTAATCGAAATGTCTGGTTCCTAATTAGTGTATTTTGCCACTGAAGTTTCTCCATATTATAAAATTGTAAACTGAAAAGCGAAAAATAAAACGAACCTATTTAGTCTTAATGACAAAGCTCCTAAACTAATGTAAGTAAGTAACTAATTTTGAGTCTGGGCCACGCATAATCAACGAACACTGACTTAAAATTAGTTACATTAGATCAATCAGACAACTCTGAAAAAGTTATGCGTGGTCAATGGTCATACATAAAAAATAAATACGCGTCGACTTGAGAACTGCCTCTTTCAACAACTTTCGTTCAAAAGGACTTGATAAACAATCGTAAAATAAAAACGTCTCCCCTACTTCGTTAATAAAATTAAATTTCAATTAATCGAAATCTGAAGCACCCTTTTGTCCATCTAAAGAATTCCAATACCAATCGACTAATCACATTTGACAGATTACATTTTCAATACAAGTAAATAACCCAATCTACTGGGCGTTGTTAATTGTTTCAAGAGGTCGTCCATTTGATAATCAATTACCGATTGAGCTTTAGAACCACAGGGAGTAATTCGAAACGAGCCAGAACCTAGGATGCCACCTCTGACATGTAGACTGACTGTCACCCGAGTGTCAATCAGCGATGGAGGGTCGCAGAAGGATGCTAATATCACCTGACGGGTCTGTGTGTTGTCAGTTAAATATAGACTGTATGCTGACGAATGGTTTTGCTTGTCGCTGAATTTGTAGCGAAATTTAGGTGGGTTTATGTATAACAAACCGAAAATCTATACAATAAACAAGAGTCTTGCTGGATAAACAGTATTAGGAGATAGTGTCTAACGTCAACTGTATTGTATTTAGTAACAACATTAGCGAAAGTGTGGGAAAAGTTTTTCTATAACACTGTTCTGGAAACTACGCATTCAACAACTAAAAATATATTGGAATAACTATCATTCCATACGCCGCGTATGGAATATATTCGACGAATCAGAGCCGCACATTAGCGCGATATATGAAGTATCAGATTCAGTTATTATGTTTATGTCTGTTTGTTTTAATTTTATTTATTTGAGTTTGAAGTTTTCAACAGTTTTGTATTTAAGGAAAAAGAAAAATTCAACTTTTTAGTCTTTTACACACTGGCTCTTTATTTTATACAATTAGTTTTGTATTTGTATCTTTAGTATAATTTCCAAAATTTTGTTATAGAATATATAGTCTACAACAGGTAACGGAATGGCATATCCCACACTCGCAAACCAAACTTTTTGCTCGTGTGGACTATGTGACATTCAATTACTTGTTGCAGAATATACTATTACAATATCGTTTATTATCATATAACTATTTTTAACTTCAGTTGACTCACAGACCAGTTAATATATATGGTCTTACTCTTCTTGCATTATTTTTCAAAGTTAATTGATCCGGCTCGGTATATATCAAGAACGCGTATTGCAAATGTACACGTTTATTTACAAGATCTATTTACAATGCTAACAGTCGAACAACCTCGTATGTGTAGCATAACATCCCTTAAATACTATTGGTGTGGGTGGGGATAATGGCAGGGAGTAAAGGTTATCAGCGATTCTCAACCTAGGACGTAACACTAATTCAATAAATTTTAGGTGAAATTTTAATAAATTATTAGTTTTGTTGAGTGTTTAGACTTAGAGAGTAAATTGATTGTACCTTGAGACATGTTCCACATATTTTAAAGGAAACGTAAAGGTTTAATATAATTTGTAAAGACAAGAAAAATGTGCGTCAGATAATTATATAACTCATGTGAATGCAAGAGGGATTAAATCAAGATTACAAAACTTGTACACCAAGTCACTCAAGACTGAATTTCAATATTTCAAGTTTGGAATTAATCTTGACCACTGATTTACTTTACAAGTTGTTTAATCAAGATTTAATCCCTCTTGCATCTACTGATCATGATAACATAGTTATCGAAATACGTAATTATATATTTTCTCATTACTTTAAGGCTTAGAGGTTCGATTTAATTTTTTAGATATAAAAGACTTTTGGATTAAGTCTGTATTAATTTTATTTAAATAAGTCGTTTCGAATTACTGATGAATAATTGCATTCAGTAATTCATCGAAACGTTGTATTTAATTAAAATTATTACAGAACCTAATCCAAAAATCTCTTATCACGACCATTGGTAAAAGTGGCTCTATAAATAGTTGCTTAGCAAGTTAAAAGTGTCACTTTCTGACACTAGTATTAAAAATAATATAGCAACGTGTTAAAAGTGATTTTATTGTTACTTTTAACACGTTGCTAACGATTTGTATCTACAAATCAATTAATATAACCGTATCTATCAAAATATTCTACATTTTTTAGTATTTACTAATACACTAGAAAGATCGAATTTTATTTAGATTATTTCATTTGTGGGGTTGTTTCACTTGGCTTCGCCTCGTTTGACAAACTTCCCCACTTATTCATAAAATGTCACTTTTAACACTTATATCATAAATAACTATTAGAGTTTTATATATATCTACTATAATTTAGTCCAAGCCTTAAACAAACAATATTTTTTTTTACTTGTCCGACATTATGAAATATTATTTTATCAATATATGACTAATATCATTTAATAACTGCCAAATTACATCTCTTGTGTAGAAGATTATAAACGAAATGAGTTCCGAAAATAAAGAACTGACGAGCACCATTCGAAATATGGGAATTAAAAGAACATTTACTTTTTTCGTTGGAAATATCATCAAACAAATATCACAGGTTCCTAAAAAAATAATTGGTGGTATTTAGCACCTAACTGTAGGTAATCGATATTTCCCAGAGGTGAATCTGAACAGGAAATGCAGCGGATGAAAGCTTTCATCGGAAATGGCGGTGCACATCAACGACATCACACACAACAAGATTTTAATTTATAGCTTTGCTATCGACAAGCTCGCATTCAAAGAGAAATGTCACGTGTGGACGTTATCTGGACCATACTGTGATGTGTGATTCAAATACGTTTGTTAGATGAACACAAAATGAAATTCTACAACTGCATTGAGTTTGAAGTTTGCGCTATTGGGAGTTGGATGATTTTGAATATTTTGATATATAGAGTTCCAAATAAATACTTACAGTCTTTGATAAAAGCGAAAATGAGTTTGAGACAGATAGATGTTTTTGTCTAACACTTGTTTGTAGAACGGTTGCTATGCGTTTCTTGAGCGGTTGCTATGTAAAAACATTGTACAACACAGACAGATTGCCCTCAACTAAGCTTTCTCTCGTGTGAAATATCCAACTTTCATCACTAGTTATATTATATACTATTATCCAATACCTCTCAATAAATGCTCTATAACTATGGCGATTTTAAACAAGCAAAGTGACAGATTACCCACTAGTGGGTATAATTTTGAGGAAAGTCACTAGTGAGTATTTTTTTATTTATAACTATAATAATAACACAACACCTTGGTAACTACTTCGATTTACATTTTAATTTAAAAATTTGAAGCATATGTCACTGTCAAATATATTTCTTTAATAAATTTTTCATTTATTAAGAAGTGTTGGATAAAACGTTATACTTCACACGTGGGCAAAGTGGAATTACCCACTCGATAAAATTATCCCACTCAGCATTCGGCTTCGTGAGCTAAAATTTCTCTCGTGGGTAATTCCTTATTTGCCCACTTGTAAAGTAAATAACTATTATGTAACAAGTACATAATTTAGGGCACATAAAAGGGCGAGTCAATAAAACCCTATTATGTACGTGTTTCATACAATACTGAATTTTAGATTATTTTTTCTATGTTAGAATTACAATTATATTTGACACATAATGTTGACATATAATAATTTGATAATTTCGAAGTGTGGTTTTTTCTGTTGTTTAATTATATAGTTGTTTATTGTTTTTACTTATCATTCTAGTCCATAAAGAGCCACTTTATAGATGCCATACAATATCATAAACAAGTTATTATAATACATTCGAGCATAATATTATTTATTTTCTGTACAATACTGTGCAATATGTTTTTACATAGCAACTGTTTTTTAAACAAGTGTTAAACAAAGAAGAGTGGCTCTATGACATCTATCTGTTTCAGGCAAGTTTCTCGCTTTCATAAAAGTTTATAAGTTATCGTTCCAGTATTAGTATATTTCAGTGAACATTAGGTATACTGAAATGTCTAATTTAATTCACGTGTCAGTGGAGGCTTAATACTATTTAAAATTCATTTTTCAAGTTTTATAAGTGTAAAATATTGGGTAATTTATTGTCGTTACTCAGGAAAATATTTTCGTCCTAATTTAAATAACGATTTTCGGAAGCAAATTTTAGGAAATTGCTTTATTCATTTAGCGAGCTGGCAATTAAAAATTTTGGTGTTAATATAGGTTAGATACATATTTAGTTTAAAACTTGTTAATTAATAATTAACAAATTTTAAAGTCCACAAATTTTGAATTACAACTATGTGCTGAAAGAGTTACATTTTGATATTTTTCGAAGTATTCAAATATATATTTATTTCCAGTTACAATTCCAAGTAATTACAGAATTACATTAAAACTTGCTAGCGACCATGTGTGCTAGTTTAGAATATTTGATGTAAATATATTCGTAGCAGTTTCATTTCCAGAACAACTTGACCACATGGGTCACTTACTGTTCCGCATTTTAAAGACATACAGCGTGCAGCATTCCGTAAGCCCTTTATCGTGCAACTTGGAAACAAGCGACAATTAAAATGAGCCCTCAGTTTCCACAAACCACAATAGTTACGACGCAGTGCAAACAGAAAGAAAGGAAGGTTATTTTTTTAAATAGCAAAGTTTAATTAGAATTTGATAAATCGACTGCTTTGGTATTGCGATAACATTAAGACAGTAAATCTTACAAATATCTATAGAAAAATTATCATTTACCTAAGACTATAGTGCAATACATAAATCACGTAATTATTTAGACTTGTGTAGCAACAATAACAGAGTAAATAAAATAATTATAATTTAGTCCATTTTTCGAAGTTGAGCTCGTATAAGTTAACCTAAAAATATTATATTATAATACGTTTTATTTTCTTTAAAATTTTTCCCCTCCAATCTTTTCCTATTCCTTGGTCATTTAGTAAGTAAATTTCATTTCTTTTTCTCTTTCCGTCTCTCTGCAATACAGTCTCAAATGTTCTAGAATCTAGATATTCCTCTTCTCTACCACATAATCTACCACGCTTTTCTTCTACTCACAACTAGTACATGTTTCTTCTTTCCTCGTTAACACATCTAAATCGAGCTTGTTTCTAAATAAATTTCTTCAAACAAAATGTTTTAAAATTGCTAATGTTCTGTAAATATGGTTTTACCTGTAAGGTTGATCCCATAAAGCAACTTTCCGGATAATATACTAGAGGCTATTTCACTTTCTTCGGAAAATAACACTAAAAAAGTTTTATACGCAGTTTATTTTCTGGAAATCTATAAATCCGCAACAAGAAATAATTCCGAACCTTCACCGCTATATATCAGAGAAGTATGTGTCAATTTAAAAATAAAAAACAAATACTTTTATTACGGTCAACTTGTAACACATTGAAACGTCTAATGTCCGAAGTAATTGCTGTCAAGAATTCGATTCGATATTGTAAGAAATAAATAGACACCATTTGGTTCTGACATCCAGGATTTTTCTAGTATTCCCGTTAATATAAAAGAAGTAGTTCTGGTAATAAGCAAAGTTGCAAAGCAAAACATTATTGCTGTGGTTTCATTTCAGGGGATATTCGCAATATTAAAAATAATGAACAATAAAGAATAAATCAGTTTTTCATTAAAGGATGCGTAAGCTCCAGAATTGCCAACACAAATGTGGGATTTATTCAGATTAAAAGATTAAAAAGCAAATAACTAAAATCCATTCAATTTAATTAAAATACTCTCAAATACAAATGGAGAAATATTTTCTGTAATCATTTACTAACAACCAATTATAATCTCTACCTAATGCCCAGTAAACTATAAATTTAATTAGGAATATTTTTTATGAATCAACCACCCCCTAAAGGAATTAGAAATACCAGGAAAATTGAGATGTCTAGTCAGTATTAAAACAAACAAAAGGTAAAGTAGTACAAGACGATTCACTATCAGCAACTATGTTTAATTTGAGAAAATTGTTAAAAGGAACATGAAAGAAAGAGGTAGGAAAATAATTGCATTTTCTGATGGTATTATGATCGTCACAAAAACAGAAATATAATGGCAGAGGTGTTACAGGAAATAGTAGTGGAAAGAAACAAAATGAAATTAAAAATACCTGAAAAAATTAGTGGCAGCAGTGAAATAAAGATAAGAGATTTCAAATTGAAGCAAGTTGAAAAATTTAAATTGTAACAAATACAGGAGAAAGATGAGCAGAAATCAAAGAAAATGTAATGGCAATAAATATAGCAAAAAAAAATACAAATGTAAGATTTTCAAATTATCGAACGATTGCAAGACCAATAACAATTTACGCTGTTGATACTTATGACAATAACAAGAAAATATGAAGAAGAATTACTAATAATGGAACGAAAAATAATAAGAACAATATTAGAACCAATTAAGATATCAGAAAATGAATACAGAACATGAAAAAGAACAAGAGTTGGAACTAGAAGACATAGTAAAAATGATCAAACAACAGAAGGTCAGATGGTTTGAACATATATGGAGAGCAGAAGAAACGGATACAATTAAATCAGTGGAAGAATGGAGAATACCCAAATTAACATGGCTAAAGGAAGTTGAAGAATATTTCTTAAAACATTTTAACAAAAAAATAAGCCGACTAATAAAGAAACTGAAAAGCGAAACATAAAATAAACCTTGTTAGTCTTAATAACTAAGCTCCTAAACGAATGTAACTAATTTTGAATCAGCGTTCGTCGATTGTTTGTTAAGCACCGGCTCAAAATTTGTTACTTTAGTTTAGGAGCTTAGTTATTAAGACTAACAAGGTTTATTTTAATTTCGCTTTTTTTCTTTCGTCAGTTTAATATTTAGCTAAAAAGTTTTAAATTTTTGTAGCAATCTATTTTTGTATCCTTAGCGGGAGAATTTTTTTTCAAATTTAAATGGGATCAACTTCTGGGTATATCCTATTCAATAACAAAAAATCATTGAAATCGCATAACCCAGTACAAAGTTACGCGAGGTAGAATCGGTTAACAGATAAAAATTAAGTGTGTGATTTTCCTATCGTTAGAGATGGATTTTTTTTGTCGAATTTATATGGGACCAACTTCGAGGTATACCCTAACCAATAATAAAAGAGTCATCAAAATCGGACTACTCTGTAAAAAGTTATGCGTGGTCAATTGGCGACTTGAGAACCTCCTCCATTTTTCGTCGTTTAAAAAGCAGCAGGAATTAAAAAGTAATACAAAAGACACAAAGACGTGGAGAAAACTAACTTCAAGGATTTAAAGGTAAAGAAATGTAGATGGTTCCATTCCAACAAAAGGTTTGCTACATAAAATTCTTTAAGAAAATTATATATGGTCAATATCGATTGCTGACATTTCCATCATTAAAGAACTCCCAATCCATCACGTCAATGTGTGACTGATGATCTCAAAATGACTGGCGCCCATCACCAAGGGTCTTAATCTAATATTGATCCCAGAAGGGCCAACATAAACGTCAACTGCAACTGCATAAGCATAGTTTACCCCAAGTACAAAAGTCCTTTTGTTCGCGGATGCTAGCAGCACTACTCGACGATCGCTGGTTATTAAAACAGCTATTAACGTTGAATAACGTTAACGATACTGCAACTTTGGGTTATATTATATGTTGAAGATTTTCTAGTGATGATGAGTTGAGTAACTACATTATTTCCTGTTTTGCCGCTTGTGTGAAGAGAGCTTAGTAGTTGCGATATGCTGTTTAATATGCTGTGTTATAGAATTAATTTTGAAATTTGTGGATGAAATTTTCACCATTTAAAAATCTGATGAACCTTTTAAATAGTACAAAATAGAAAAGATGAAAGTAAAAATTGTAGATAATGTTATTTTATTTCTTTTTACTTTCTTATACAAAGTATAAGGAAGTATTGGAATCTATCTATTTTAAAATAGTCATACGCAAGGAACAAGTCATACGTGTTCAGTTGGTTTTATTTGTATAAGAAAGTAGTGTGGTGCCCACACCAGATTTTGTTTGCTTCTTCTGACAAAACTGAATTATATGTTTAATAAACTAATTTTAGTTGCTATGGGAACAAACAAATAACAGAAACTGTAATTATTAATCTACAGATTCACATACCGATAGAAAAATTTTACTCACGGAATATCCTCACTTAAAATTGCAATATTTTTTATTACATTTCTTTATAATATAAGCGCTAAGAAACCCATTGCAGCAGAGCGCATCGTCATATCTCTAATATTTTTCGAGATACGTCGATTTTTGGTATTTTTCGAAGTGCAACTTTAAGGGCCTGTAATTCAAAAACTACACAAGATATCTAAAAATTCTCTTCAGTTTAGCGTTTCTGGTGCCTTATATAACAAATAAGCAAATTTTTAAAATTTTGATTTTTTTTTTGTATTTTTGTTCAAAATTTCGATCGACGATAACTCGACAAATATTAAAGATACAGATTTGGAGTGTTCACCAATCGATTCAGCTCATCGAAATACATAAGTATGCAAAGTTTCATAAAAATCGCTTTACGGGATGGAAAGTTAGAGCAAAAATCCTGAAAATGGCGTTTTTTGTCCTGAAAGTCAAGGGGTACCCCTTTGACGTCTCGCCTGAATTTGGCCATTTTCAGACTTTTTTCTCTAATATTTGAACCGGTTGTCCGAATTTTCTGAAATTTTCAGGGTTTATGTATTTCGTCGAGCTGAATCGATTGGTGAGCATTGCAAGTCTGTATCTTTCATATTTGTTGAGATATCTCCAATCGAAATTTTGAAAAAAAAATTCAAAAAAATTTCGAAATTTTCATAATTTACTAATTTATTATAAATGGCACGAAAAACACAAAACTGGAGATATTTTTTGGTATCTTATATAGTTTTCGAGTTACAGCCCCTCATAGTTGCTCTTCGGAAAATATAAAAAATCGTCGTATCTCGAAAAATATTAGAGATATGACGATGCGCTCTGCTGCAATGGGTTTCCTGGCGCGAATATTATAAAGAAATGTAATAAAAAAAAATACAATTTTAAGTCATATTTTTACCAGAAACAATATTTGACATATTTCATTCGAATACAAACTCGTCAAGTACATATCGCGTTATGCGGAATAAACTTTATCAAAAGTTCGTAACATTTTTATGTAACATATCAGAGTTTTGTAATTCTAAACCATTTCACCCGGTCAAACAGTTTCAGTTTGAAAATTTTTGCTACGAGTGAAACAGTTACCGTTAACATTTCTGTAGATATTTATAAACCAGTATTAATTCCATGTTGTACGAGTATGTTATACATCGTAGGAAGCAGAACAAACCGCAGTTAGAAATATGTTTCTAATTGTTCTAAAATCTCTATGTAATTTAAGTGTTCTACATATCATGTATTCTAAAAGCTGGAGGATATTGGTAAACATAATAGAGTTGTTACTGAAATTACATTACCGATTAGTTGGTTATTTTAGGAAAGTAATATTACCTTTTTATTTATTGTTGTTAGGTGCCTGGTAACCTAATTGATACTGTTTAGAAAAGTATAGAATGTATATCTTTATGGAAGAATAATGCAAAAGCAATAAAACTTGAATATATTTCTTCGGAGCACAGGGAATTCAATTTCTACGCTGTCGCATTAAAAATACTACAAGACATGATAAGAGTTATTCAAATATGAGAAATATACTTCTCTAGCTCAAGAATCTCTTATTATTTCTTTTGCAATTTCATATTACATAAAAATATCTAACAATATAGAGAAGTGAGCTAAAAAACTATTTCGTTTTGAATATTAGTTTATTTTTCTCGTTATAAAACGAAGACCACTCACACTAAGAGTTGGAGAAAAAGGAATAATATTTATTGTATTTATACAAGCGCAGAAAATGCACTAATAAAACTGCGTTTCGCAAATTTATTCCATATTCCAAGGTACACATATTTATGTGTATGAGCTCTCTCTTGTGACAGGACAGAGCTGCAATGGAAAACAGCGACGTTCCCATGTATCCCTCGAGGTTGCTTTGTATGCAAATACATTCTGACATTTTCTAAAATGGCCTGTAAACTCTTCGAGAGACAAGTGCAAGGATATTTAATCTTACAGGCGTGTGTAGCGCACGATAACAAACTCAAAGGGAATGTTGATGCACTCGTCCAAAGAGGAAGTTTGTAAAGTAATTTGAATTGATTGCCCCTTTTAAATTCAAGATCATGTTATTAATTTTATGACTATAACCTATTTTAATGCTCTATATTTACTTGGAAAAGTTGACAGGCTTTAATCAAACTTTCTAAAAGGTACCAATAAAAGAAGAGCATAATTGGAAATTATTTTTTGTAGGTTTATTTGCAACCATAAAGTTTAGAAATGTACCAAGCACCAATAGAACAAGTAGCTGCAATTAATATAGCTTACATTTATAACGAGATTTGTATCAATTCAAATGTCTGCTTGTCTTCAATTGATAAATTATACTCTGTCGAATAATAACGGATGCATAGGATTGCTCATTTATTGTTTGCATTTGGCACGTGGATATCTAAATTAATAAATAGTCTGTTTGAACGATTTTGCAACAAAAAAGACAATACATAAATAAATATAATTTCAGAAGTTATATACGAGTCTTAGGTTAGTTATTTTAAAAATAAATAAGAAAATAAAATTGTTATAATTTTAAAATGTGATATTTCCTAATTACATTAATTCTAGAGATGAGAATTTGAGACTTGAGAAATTTTGGCACAAATATTTTAAAAACAAACAGCAAAACATACTTATTAAATTATCGCAAGATCTGGCGAATAAGGAGGACGAGAGAGGATAGTCATCTGATTATTGGCACAAAACTAACGAATTGTGCAACGTTGCCAATATCTCCGTTGGCGCCTAATTTAAAATATTCGGTATAACTTCATCGTGGTTCATAAGTAAAATGTACACTGTAGGAAATAATTATTAGTGCGATATAGTGTATTGTCCAGGATGTAAGAGTATTTGTATTTATATAGATCCTTGCATTAATTCCATTTGTGTCTTAAAGTTGATTTACTAACATAATTTGATTAAGGAAGGAAGTAAGATGAAATTTGCTCGGATGAATTTAATTTTTCTTTTGATCCAACAAAAGAAAAAGAAATCTTAAGGAAACTGCGAAAACTTTACAAGGTTATAAAGAAAATTTTCCTCTGTGTTTTAAAATTTAGTATTCGTTATAATTGGGGTGAAGTTTATAGTAATTACTCAGCAAAAGTTACAGACAGAAAATTGTTTTAAATGAAGAAACCCTTCTTAAAAATTTATGTTTTCCAGAACTCAGAATGAGTTAGATTACGAGATAATTTGAAGACAAGATTAATTCAATTTAATTGTAAAGTAACTTATTTAAGTTTATGAAAACGATCCTGCACTTAATATTTCCAAAGTTAATTTTGTTAGCAGATTGTGAAGACGTAATTTGTGTTTTAATTGCATCCTATATGCGAAGTACTGAGTATGCTATAATCAATTTATGCATTATGCAGCTACTATGTACATAATTATATAGTGGATATTCTCCTCTTCTGTATTAAATTGAAAATCATGCCTGAATTTATAATACATATACAGAGTTTTCTGAAAATTCAATAATAAATCAACAAATATTACCCTAACTGCCAATAGTTATTTGTCAAACTAGAGAGGAAAGCGCTTCTTTTTCCCCCTCGACTTCGAAGTTTGCCTCATGAGCGCAGCGAGTGAGGCATTTCGAACGAGAGTGGAAGAAGAGCTTTCCTCTCGTGTTAGACACAACATTTTTTCACGGCATGTTTCTAAGAATAATTTACTTGGACCTAAAATATACTTTGAGAACACAACTGACAGACTGACACGTTAAAAGTTAGGTTATCAGATTGAAGGCGGTGTAGTAGTGTTGTCAATGAACCAATCTTAAATATCTTTAATAAGTTGTCAAATTGTGATTTAATAAGAAAAAATATAAGATATACTTGTAAGATAATATAAAGTATGTGTATCACTCAAATAAGGAATTTTAATAAAATTAGGAATTTATTTATAATTTTTATAATAATTTTTTTGCAAACAACATTCATATTGGTAACACTTCTATATTTTCCTCTCTAGAGAGGAACAACATATTTTCCTCACTATTTCGGGAGAAGAACGGTGGGGTTTCCTACCATGTCGTGACAAAATATCATTCTATATTTTTTAGTATTTACTAATACACTAGGAAGATCGTCAATAAAATTTTGCCTCCTTTCACAAACTGTTCCACTTACTCATAAAATGCCACTTTTAACACTTATATCCTAAATAACTATTTTGTGAAATGTTGGTTTATATATTATAATTAAAATAATACGTCTGAAGAGGAGTTATAAACTTAAGTATTGATATTAAACGAATAGTAACCACTTTTCCGAACAGTTTGTATTGAAAGTGTTTCAACAGTATTTTGAGAATGTTACATAGAGTAAGAAATTTAGAAGTGTCATTTGTCCAAAAACTAAACTTGAAATCCTACAAGGCTAACGTGAAATCCGAATATCTGATGATTTAGTATAAGCTTGTCTTCTTCAGTAAAATTTATAACTCTAAGACTAACGATATATGGTCCTGCCTATATCCCTTGAGAATATATTGTGCGTAGATTACTTATTTTACAAGCTGTTCTAATTAAATATTTTCTACAGAAGTTCTTTGTAAGTTTCGTTATAAATTATAAAGAGAGATTATTAAGTTAAGTTTATTGCTGTCATCATAAGAAATAAATATACAAGTTCCAAGAAAATATGATTTGCTGATACATCTTCAAGAATACAAATGAAAATTTCTCTGAATTGACGTTGCAAAATACATGTTTACTTTTGATATTATTTTCTCGCTGCATCTTAAGGTAGAATAAGGTTCTGATTGCCGTAGCCATCTTGTTTTTTAAAGGAAAAATACATTGTCCTGATATTTAATAACATAAAGATAAAAATAACTTTTTTCTACTTCTGTATAAATCTACGATGAATTATAGTACCCATAATTCACTCTTCTCGACCAATCACAGAGCCAGAAATCCATAATTCACGGTTATATTAATTTTAAAGATGTGGATCACCAAGCAACGGCCGTTTGACAGTTGACATGTAGTCAGTTGTCATTGTGTATTTTTATGTTGACGTTTTTCAACGTGTGTTTTCAACGAATTTCGATCATTTTGAAAAGTGTTTTCCGAATTTACAGGAGTAGCAAAAGCATAGTATTATATTCGGGATTATGGTCATTATTCACTTACATGATTTGTATCACTCGCCTACGGTTCGCGTGGCAAACTTCGTGAATAATGACTATCATAATCCCTCATATAATAATATAATTAAATCGTAATATCGAGAGTTCGACTCTCAGACTTCAATTTGATTATGTAGATTATTTGAAAATAAATGAGACTTGAAACTTTGCAAGGAGAAGTGAAACTAATTATTAATTAATGAGTAATGAAATTATAAATTTAATAGTTCTAATCTAATCTTTGTGAGTATCGAAGCTATCGAATAATTAATCCCAATTATAATTTAGAGTTACGGATGTACAGAATTAAAAATTCTTTTCGTCGTTCTCGTCTGTCAGTTTCATTTTCTAGTCTCTTATTTTTCCCGTCACGCGACGGATTTAATTCACGCGCCATCACGGTGCGTTCCGTGACGTCACGTGGAGTGCGTGGGTGCGTGAAACCAGCCTTGTAATTGACTTACGTTGCTCTACTATTGATGGAGTCCGCAAAATGAATTAGAAATATTGAGGCAGGTGCTTGACATAATACGTGTCTGTTTGATGAGTTATATGCAAATTATTTATTGGAACCTGCGACGAAATACAGATTTTTGTCCAGAAATAATATTTAGAATTGATAGAGTCAAATACTTTGTTACAAAAATATAACATAATAGTGATGGTAAAACTATGAATGAGAAATAAAGTTGATAGTTCAAAAGGGATGTAATATTAATGGCAAAATGTTGGAGAGAATGTTCAGTGAATTTTATTGTAATTTGCAGAAGATTAATGTTTGGGGATGGACCTCGGACATAATTTAAAGTGGATTTACAATTTGAAAAACAAATGACTTCATTTAATTTGGGTAATAAATAAAGTGGGAGGTCTAAGGACATTTACTCTTATTATATTACTAGATGCGAAAGATCAATGAATATAAATTTCTTTCAAATACACTGTTGATAAAACGTAATAGTTATTTACTTTACAAGTGGGCAAAGTAAGAAATTACTCACGAGAGAAATTTTAGCACACGAAGCCGAAGGCTGAGTCTGATAATTTTATCGAGTAGGTAATTCCACTTTGTCCACGTGTGAAGTATAACGGTTTATCCAACATCTCTTAATAAATGCAATATTTATTAGAAATATTAATTGACAGTGACATATGTTTTAAATTTTCTAAATTAAAATGTCAATCGAAGTAGTTATCAAGGTATTGTGTGTTATTATTATTGTTATAAATAGAAAATTACTCACTAGAGACTTCTAAAAATTATACCCACTAGTGGGTAATCTGTTACTTTCCTTGTTTAAAATCGGCATAGTTATAGAGCATTTATTAAGAGGTGTTGGATAAAATAATATTTTGCTGTTTTTATTTAAAACTTTTTTTCTATTTTGTATGGTTAATGGTAGTCTGTGAAAAGTATAAAGACAGTAAAATGAATAACAGGTTTAATAGAGTAAAAGTAAAACTTATACAAAAATTGAAACAAAAAAGTTTTTGTCCAGCAGTATATATCGTTTAACAACAAAAAAAAAATTAGAATTTGTTATTATTGGTAAGATCATGCTCTTACAGAATCTAGTAAGCAAAATAATTTCGTGAATAAATATAGAAAAAATTTATGTTTATGAAATGTTTGGATATATTTTAAAATAATTGATTAACTTCAGAAAGTTAGATAATTTATATAAACAACATCTTCCCCAAAGAAAAATCTGCTATTCTTTTGAGTTGTATTTGTGTCAAAATTAAAAACAAAGTGTTTTTATTAAACTCAAAACACTACAATTTATTTTATGCCATAACATTTAACATTATTCATATTATCGTATCCAAGTTATGATAAGTATACAAGAGAAACGGTGATAAAATGCATGTAAATTTATAAAATTTACATATGAAATAACATGCCAAATAATTTAAACGAATACGCACAACGTTCCATTAAAATTTTCATGAAATATTATTCTGCGAAACTTAATATCACCCAATTTGCATTTCACAAAAGTTTTCCTAATGCAGATAAATGTTTTTCTTTATTTGCGTCTCATTTGTGGTGACATTTGTTCTTTGTTTTCAAAATGGAAGCGTTACTGCAGTCAGATATTTATATAAATAAATGAAAGTGTCACAAAACAATTGGAAAAGTGGAATTGAAGATCTTGTGTCAAGTTGGATATTGAAGTTTCCAGAAGAGGAAATGGATTGGAATTCTTTCTTGACGTTTTTCATATATGAAAACTTATATCAATTACGATTACATGTGATATTTTCTTCTGTTTACCTTCCGCCACATCCTGTAAGGAAGGTATAGGAATCATGTTAAAAATTCGGTAGTGAGTTTTCAGTGGATGAGCACGTTTTAGGATCACTAGAATATGAATTTACTAGTTTCGCGATGATGTCTGTTTTGTCTATTTGTCGGTTTGTGGGGATCTCTGGAGTTACGTTTTCTCAAAAACTACTAAACAGAAATTTTTTATATTTTGTATATATCAACTGCATCCTCTTGAAAAGAGCTGATTAGTTTTTGGTGATAGTTCGATAACTGGAACTGGCAGTTTATTTGAAGCCCTATCAAGTTTTTTTTTTAAACATCTCAGTAAATTATGGTTTAATGACAATTTTTGTTGTAAGAATAATGTTTAAAATATTATTATCTACAATTGTTGTTTGAGACATTTTTCTCTTACCATTTACGAAGAACATCATTTTTTTACATGTCTCATAATTGAAAATTAAATTTTTTGATTGGTGGTCCGTGTTCCTGCATTGTTTGATAATAAATCTTTGGCGGGAAGTATTGTGGTGCCCACAACAGATTTTTTATTTGGTCATATTTATCTGTCTTCTCTCAAACAGAACTATGTGTTTTGGTGGTCTACAACTTCAACTTGCAACTTGCATCTGAGTTAACTTTTTGCGGCTGAGTTCGTACTGATATGTCAATTGCTGACAGTTTGAATTTGGTTACAAACTAACCAGTACTGCCAACCAACAATGAATTTCACTAGTAGGAAGCAGGAACTGCAGCAGCGAAGTGTTGACAATGTCTTGTAAACTGTTGCATCCGACAAATATTTGTTTACTTTGACAACCACAGTGGCCGATATTGTTTGACGACGGTTTCATTAAAGCCTTGGACATTGTTAGATCAATCGCTTGATGCTGTCTTCCGATTAGATCTTCTTGAGGAGAGATCTTAAACAACTAAACTATACTATCGTGTTTATTTTTCGCAAATGTTACAATTCTAACCTCAAAATATAATTAGCATTAGTTGTTTCGATTTATTGGAGTTCCGATTAATCTTCTTCGTGCGATAATTCAAGCAAATCTGTTCGCTCCCACATTTTGTGGTTGGGACAAAACGTAATTAAAGAAGTTTAGCCATTTGGCAATTTACCAATGTTGGGTTCTGGCGAGTTGAACGCCTATAAGAAATTGACAGAATAATCAATATTATACGTATTTATTGCTCTTGAAAAAACACATGACATTTAAAAGTTCGAAAATATTATTAACAAGATTTGAATAAATCTCTTGCATTTCTTTTGATGGAATTTTAACTTATAACAAAGTTATGTTTCAGCTTTAAGAAGCAAGTTAATTTCTTCAAACATAAATTTTTCTATATAATTTAGTATTGCATTAATTCAATTTATCAATTAAAATAAACCAGGATATTTATTATATTGCTTTGTGATGGGTTTTAAAACAAACATCTAAAACAATAAAGAGTTGCAAGTTTTAATAAAGAAAAAAAAATCAGGTACCATTAGTCAAAAACAAGAGACAACCTAAAGGTACCGATTTTCCAAAATATGTCCTGCGTCCCGATTGGTACAGTATTTATCCCAAATTTTACGAATAATCTATATAAATATAAAAGGCTAGCGTGTGTCCCTGTCTGTCTGTCTGTCTGGGTGAGTGCAACAATACAGTCCACCATACAAATTTGTATCGAACGCTCGATCCGAAATTCTAATAGTGTATTGGCCGATTTGTATTCGACGTTCTTGGTCTGCCGTTCGCGCTGGCCACGTTTTATTACATAGTTTATGTGAGAGAATTTATCGTCTGTGAATTTTACTGACACGTAAAAATATTTTTCTACGACCACTTAGAAATCTGCTCTTTGTATGTTTGTTGTTGCTAAGAATATGAGGTACATTGCAAGCATCGGACGAAATTAATTTGTTTTTGTGAGTATTTCAATAGCGGTCATTTCATGTCAGTACAGGTGCCATTGCTATGATACTTATTTAGAATTGTCAAATATTGGAATGGTGAAAGCGGGATAAATTTATTATTAAAAATAAATAAATTAGGAAATACAGGGTGGGCCATTTTAAGTTGCGTTCAGGAATATCTCGGAAACGAAGCATCGGATGAAAAATCCAAAAAATACGACTAAAATATTTTCGAGGGGGACATCCCATGACACCAAATTCAACCCCCCGCCCCAACCCTGGTGGGGTGGGGCGGGGGTAAGTTTGAAATCTTAAATGGGAACCCCAATTTTTTTTTGCAGATTCGCATTCTACGTGAAAAACGGAATTCAGTGACATCAAAATTTTCGCCCCCGCCCACCCCCCTGGGCCAGTTGGGTGGTGGGAAACTTTCAAATTGGTTACGGGAACACACACTTTTTCTCGAAGATTCGATCCAATTCTCGAGTTCCCTCGCATCTAACCAACGGGGTGCACGGCACTGGCACGGGGGAGGGGGGCAGGGGCGCAAATTTTGATGTTACTGAATTTAGTTTTTCACGCCGAATGCGAATCTGTAAAAAAATTTTGGGTTCCGATTTAAGTTTTCATACTCACCCCCACCCCACCATCCAGGGTCGGGGTGGAGGCAGGGGTGAAAATTTTGATGGTACTGCATGTAGTTGTTAACGTAGAATGCGAATCTTTGAGAAAAAGTGGGTGTTCCCGTAACCAATTTGAAAGTTTCCCACCACCCAACTGGCCCGGGGGGGTGGGCGGGGGCGAAAATTTTGATGTCACTGAATTCCGTTTTTCACATAGAATGCGAATCTGCAAAAAAAATTTGGGGTTCCCATTTAAGATTTCAAACTTACCCCCGCCCCACCCCACCAGGGTTGGGGCGGGGGGGTTGAATTTGATGTCATGGGATGTCCCCCTCGAAAATATTTTAGTCGTGTTTTTTGGATTTTTCATCCGATGCTTCGTTTCCGAGATATTCCTGAACGCAACTTAAAATGGCCCACCCTGTAGTATCGTGGTCGTAGAAAAAGTATAGTGTACAACTCGCATGGAATGTTCATTTCATTCTTGTATGATTTCATACTTGTAGGAAATGGGTACCATTCCATGCTTGTTGTACAATGTGCTATTGGTTTTGATTCTTTTCTTTGTTATAATTTTTAAATCTTATAATAATGTCAAGCATAATAATGAATTTTTGGAAAAGTTAATTCGGCAGAAAAGTTTTTAAAATAATGTGTCTATAAAAATTTATTGAAATTTTTCATTTTACAATTTGTCCCGATTATAAATTTCTGGGCACCTAATGGTAATAATTAAACTAAAATATGTCTCATTTGAAATAAAAATTGATTTCTTTCAAAAGAGATAGTTCCAGACTTTACACTCGCACTATATATTAAATTATAAAGTAATGAAAAGACTAATAGTATCTATTTTCGTTTATATTTAGTTTAAAAATTTGAAGTTGAGTATTCCGCGTGGAACAGGGCAAACAATATGACATTCGCAACTTTTCTGAGGGTTTCAGTAACAAACGTCATTAATAATTAAACTTTGTTGTACATGCTAGCATTTTAGCCGACAATTTCACAAAAATTACCAACAGCCATTTGGGAATAAATTTCAAATTCCAGCATACTCGGCCGCATCAAGTGCCGTATTTCAAAGAGAACTTTGCTAAATAACTTTTAGCCAGCATTACAACGAAGAGAATAAAAAAAGTTTTTGTATTTTTTTAGTCCGTTTCTCCATCATCTTTCCCTTTCAGTACACTTTCGATATCTGCAAAAAAGATGAACGTGTCACGAACAAAATGGATCGCAGTACTGGACACAAAAGAACGAGTAAAGGATACTTTGAGGTAGATAACATTCTGGATTTACATTTGAGACCTCGATATTGTTGTAACGGATTCAAAAAAATGAATGATAAGAAATATACATCATATTGTGGTAAAAAATAACCAAAAAACTATGGAATACACTTACGAAAAAAAAATAATGGCTGGGTTCATAGATAAGTATAATGGTAGAACGACGTGTTTTGGCGCGTAAAATGAATGCAGTTCGGATAAGAATTCCTACGACGCGCTTCGATAAATATGTACTTTTTCTTAGACGCCGCACCGTGTTGAATGTAAAATAGTGATTTTACAACCTCTTATTGCTTAATAAAATACAAAAGCATTCCGAACTGCAGTCTTTAGTGGACTTAGACTAAACCAGTTCTGTTTGAAAAGGAAACGTATTGACAAACATTTACATTTTGTGGCTATTTTAAGTTACGTATTGTAATGTAAACTATTATGTGCTCATAATTAGACTCTAAAAACTAAGATTTCATTACAATTTATAAGAAAAACCCACAGGTAAATTAGGTAAGGTAATTATATTAATATCCTTTCCCAACAAACAAATATTAGAAGCTTAAAACTTCAAAACTTAATGAGATAATACATAGATAGATTAAAATTAAATGGTTCTTTTCCCACCCTTAAACTATGTAATTTTGCTATAAATATCTGTTTGGTGTTTGCTAATAATCAACATTCAATTTAAAGTTAGAAACTGTTTTGAATGTTTTGACAAAGTATAACAATTCACACAGTAGCGACACTCGCTGTTGGCACCTTTGATCATTATGTCGCGTCGACCGAGGCGAGCGGCCATATTGGCAGTTGCGGTGTACGACAGTAAATTTGAAAAGCAAATTAGACAAAATCTAAAAATATTATTTCATCTGTATTATAATAGTTGCTACAATTTTTCATGGTACAAATAAGTTTACCTCTCCGTTTTGCACTCATTTTATGAACTCAACAAGAAAGAAATACTGTGGCTTATTGATATTTGTCAGATATAATTGACATACTATATTCTCTTTTCTATGGTTATTAAGATATCAACCTATCACCACTGCGCACCACTGAAATATTGGGATCATGAAATTTTGGAAGTGTCGCTACTGTGTGAATTCTTAACTGTGGTTTTGAAATTAAAAATGGTTAAAGTGAACAAAGTTTTATTATAACTGATGTGGTTAGAGAAATTATTTCCAAAGTAATTGTGGCTTTATGATTTGACGGCAATTAATCAAGAATTTAAGTTTCTAGTAAGTCAATCAAATGTACGTGCAGTTTATTCTGATCTGCATTTCGTATTTATAATTATATATAAATAAAAAAAAATATATATCATCACGCCATATTCCCATTTCTGGGTGTAGCTCTCTGCTCAAAGATGATGCCGGTATTATGACATATTTTTTTTTGTCACGACCCCCAAGGATGGTATTGGTGGAGGAGCCACAGAAGTAATTTTAATGTGTCAATTTAATTTCGACAATTTGTCGGCTGTGAGGCTCGAACCGAGGATCTTATGATCCACAGTCCGATGCGTTAGCACAAAGCTATTTACCCCATTATACGTAATAAATAAAATATTACTGTTTTCTGTAAGATAAATTCCAAATTGCTTCAACTCGCCAAGAAAGGACGTTCGGACTATACTAGTTATGATTAATTCTTGTCCGCAACATCTATGTTACTCAAACCCTAAACAAATGTGTAACATCCCTAAAGTCTAAATCCTATAAACAATGTAAACAGCCATAAGATACTCGCGCTGTCGTTCTGTCAAAAGCTAGTCACACCATATGTCAGTCAGTTAGCAGCAACAGCATTGCATTGTTCTTCGTCAGCGATCGTCGTGTTTATTTAGGAACAAATCTGGTTGATTTAGGCGCCGTTTGGCATATAATCAATAAGCCTCTGCAGTGTGTTGGCCACACTTGCTGTATTTACATACAAATAGCTATAACTCAACCAACATCCGTCGCTTCATATCAGACTGGCTTCCCGTTTGAAAGGTTTGATTTTTCAGCGGCTGATGAATCCGCGATTGGGAGCTAAACACTGAATTGTGCAGGGTATTTCACCATTTTCTATTTTTTTTTTAAACTTTATCTATATTGAAGACTATCTACACTTTTAAAAAGTCTTAATTGTTATTCATTAAGCCACAATGATTTTTGTTTAAATGTTGTGACGTCATAGTAGAGGTGTTGCTGGATCTAAAACAGTAGAGATTTATATAATTTTTGTTACATAAATGTTCTATTTTATTGTAATAATAATAATAAAATAAGTAAAAATATATGACTACAATTATTTACAATCTGTACTGTTTTAGATCCTGCAACAGGGAGGACTATGAAGTTGCCTATTTATAGTTTTGCGAAACAAAAATATTTAACACTGTTTTGGAAATTACGCATTTCACAACTAAAAATTGTTTTGGAACAACTATCATTCCATACGCCGCGTTTGGAATAAATTCGACGAACCGGAGTCGCATATTAGCCCTATATATGAAGTATCTTAGTTCGGTTGCTATGGTTACATCTCTTTGTTTTAATTTTATTTATATGAGTTTGACGTTTTCAACAGTTATTCGTTTAATAAGCAACATATTTTGTATAATTTCCAAACTCTTGTTATGGAAAGTATAGTCTACAACAAACGGAATGGCATATCCCACACTCGCAAACCGTAGTCCTCGCCTTCGGCTTGGATTACAAACTTTTTGCTCCTGTGGAATATGTGCCATTCCAATACTTGTTGTAGAATATACTGCCACATTTATGCAGTTTGGGTATTTGCAGGGTGCAAGGTATTGGGTGCTCTGGATTCATTTGCTCGAAATATGAATGTATATAGAGATGCTTGATTGAATGTTTGCAATGGTGTGTTAGTGCCTACATTGATGTATGGTTCTAAATGTTGAGTGTGGATGAAGAAGCATGAACGACGTATAACTGCTGTGGAAATGAGGTATTTGAAAGGAGAGTAATCGTATCTGGAATAATGTTGTTAAGAAAGTGGGAGTGAGTCAGTTGAGGTGGTTTGGACATCTTGAGCGAACGTCGAATGAAAGGTTAATGAAACTAATATATGCGGGTGAGATTAAAGGTGAACGATTGCGTGGGCATCCGAGGAATAAGTTTTTAGGTATGACTGATGGTTAAATGCATGGACTAATGATTCCGAATGTGAGGAATAGATGAGCATGTATGAATCGCACTATGAATGTGGACGAGGCGAAAGTGGTGGAATGTTTGTAGGAGATTGATTGATGGTTGACTGTTTTTCGGGGTTCATGCTACCCCACTGTGTGGGATATGGCGTAATCATGCAGTTTTCAACATCTAATAAAAGCAGAAATTGTATTTATAATTTTATATTATATTTAATGTTTTGTGAAATGATGTATTTATAAAAATACTCCTACGGCAATGAGTACCTGGGTGTGATTGTTGCCATGAAAAATTCTAATAAACATATTTTTAATGTATATTTGAATTTAATAATAGATTTTTGTAATAATAATGAAAATTTAATATGATGAAAAACGTACTAATTTGCAAAAGATTAAACTGCTATTATAATAACGTAAATGTCATGTACAAGTAAATATATTTTCCTAGTTTATTCAATAAAAGATGTACCCTTCTTTTGTAGTTTTTTTTCTGTTAAACTGTTCTTCAAAGCAAAAGTTTGTAAAAACCTTGTCTTTAAGTATAAAATATATACTTTATTTTTATTCAAAAGAAAATCTATTTATAAAAATGAAATTAGTTTTCTTTCATATTAAAATTGTAATCACAAAGTTGTAATAAAATTTAAATCGTTTGCTGTGTATTAGGGTAGACTATTTTCATATACTTAGTAGTTTCTATTTTCGGACCATCTCTTTTTAATAACATCGAAAAAGAAAAATATATTTGAATGATTCAATTCAATTTAATCTTCATAAATAATTTTTGTTTTATACCTACACGAATGTACCAATCTATACATCAAATTTAATTAATTGAAAAGTGTTATAAAGACGAATCATTTTAATCTGTGAAATTCGACCAACGTTTTACAACTGAAGGTAAAATAAATGATTCCGTAATCCGCAAATAAAAAATTAGAATGGTTTTCAATTTCATGGTTTTTCCTTCCTTTTTCCCTGGAGTTCCTTGCTTACAAAAGAACATTGATTTTATTCTTGGTCTTAATAAATTGATGACACGGCATATTTGTTTACTTTTCTGATTTCATATTGTTTTCGTTGGTGGACAGATGGCCTCAATAGACCTGACTTTTTTATTATAAAAGAAATTAAATTTCTTCTTCGCAATGCTACATTGTATGTTCAAAATTGGAATCGTACTTTTAAACGTACGATATATCGAAACTCATTTTGTTGGGATTTCATTACAAATCTTGAAGAAACCACGTTTTCCGTTAGCCATTTAATTCTAAGAAGCCAACAAATAAACCTAATTCCGTTGTCTCTTTATACTAAACTTTTAAAGAGACCGAGAATTAGTGTCTGGGTGAACACGTTACTTAAATAATTAAAACAGTGAATTAATGATAAGACGCCCAAAACTAGCAATAAAAGAAAAGTAATTAAACCGTGGTGCTCTATTTTATTTATATTGAATGCTACGGGTTTCTAAAGATAATACAAGTAGAAGAAGCCTAACAATATGGACGCGAAAGTATCAATATGATGAAAAAGATAAGTGTGATTTATGGTAGCGAGACTTCAATAATGCGAAGAGATTTTCCCCTTCAATTTATAAATGTACTCACGCACATATTTTGCCAAAATATTATTTCTTTGTTGCTGAATCTATTGTTGAATATGAATTATTTTTAGGTTGTCTACCCTTCTTTTTACCTCTCGCCGCATATCTGTAAGAGTCATGCTAAAAATTCGGTAGTGCGTTTTCAGTGAATGAGCGCACTTTAAGGTCTATAGAAGATGATTTTAAGTTTCACGATGATGTCTGTGTGTATGACTGTCTGTGTGAATCCCTGGAGTTACGGTTTTACAAAAACTTCTAAACTGAAAATTTTGATATTTTGTATAAATCAACTCTATCCCCTTGGGAATAGTTAATTACTTTTTTGTGAAAATCCGATTTCCGGAGTGGCAGTTTACTTGAAGCCCTATCAAGTTATTTTGAAATTTTGTCAGTAAATTATGTTTTAATGACAATTTTTGCTACTAGAGTAATATTTGAAATATTATTATCTACAATAATTGATGTTTGAAGCACTTTTCTCTTACTGGCACCATTTACGAATTACAACACGTTAAGAAAAAAAATATTTTGACATTTCCGTTTAAATCTGCTAAACTGATTAAAAAAAAATATATCGCTTGAAAATAGAAATAATGCTAAAAATTCAGAGTGAGTTTTCAGTGGATAAGCACGTTTTAGGGTCCCTAGAATACGATTTTAATAGTTTCGCGATGATGTCTGTGTGTGTCTGTCTGTGAGTCTGTGTGGATCTCTGGAGTTACGGTTTCTCAAAAACTACTGAAAATTTAGATATTTTGTATATATCAATTGTATTCCTTTGGAAAGGGCTTATTAGTTTTTGGTGATAATCCAAAAACCTGAAATGGTAGTTTGCTTGAAACCCTTCCAAGTTATTTTGAATTATTTTCGTTATTAATAATATTATCTACAATCATTTACCAAATATAACACGTTAAGGAAAGATTATATTTTGGCATTTTCATAATTGAAAAATATTTTTTTGAAGGGATGGGTGTTTCTTGATAATGATGGTGCGTGTTCCTGCATTGTTCCTGGATTGTGATACCCACAACAGATTTTTCTATTTGTAATTATGTCAAGTAATTGTTTCTAAATATTTAATATTCTTCCTCGACCACAAGTGCGTAAGTGCGTACCAGTTAGCTGTAGGCTAACTTTGCGTTCTCATCACATTAGTAGGGCAGTTTCCCCTTAACTTAACACTATTTCGACCGGGATCGCGACCAGGATGTAACCAGCAACTCCCGGGATATTACAGACATCCGGTCGGTTCCGAAATGCTAAACCCAGTCCCGGCGAAACGGAAATGAGAGAGTGAAAATTTACTTACCAACTGGGATAGCAGCACACGGGGCATCTTCACCTGAAACATTCATATAATTATGAATTTGAATTGAAAGTGCTGTTAAATTAGAAAATATAATAATAATGAACTTTCAACTATAATATAACTACAAAAGGTGTTAGTGTAAGAAGAACTATAAAGATAACTTTTGAATGGTAGAGTATCATGGAGCAATTTGTTCTGTCAAAAGTAATAAAGAACTTTGAATTCTAAACAGTATGGCTGGTACCATTTTTGGGTGTTTTAAGAGAAGTGTGTTTCAGCACTTTACACTGTTCTAAAATTATTTTATAAAAAAAGTTCTTCGAATAGATGTTATAGAGAAATATATTATGTACCACTTTTATTTGAAGTATTTTTACTTTCTTATACAAAGTATGAGGAAGTATTGGAATCATGAACAAAATCGTTGACGAGATTTTTGCGGAATTACATATTTTGATGTACACTCAATCCGTTAAGACCAATTTCTTAATGATGTCTGTGTGTGAGGATGTATGGATGGATGGACAAGACAATATATGTAAACGTAACTTGGAATTTATAAGTTTCATGAAAATATGAAGAGCTGAGTTGATTTTGAATGAAATTGATAAACCGGAACACACAAAACAAAAAATTCCATTTTTTCAAAAATAGAATTACCACGATAATGAGCCCACACACTCAGCTTTATCAATTCGTCAGTTTTGTGCTAAAAATGAGATGACTGTCATCTTTCAGCCTCCTTACTCGCCAGACTTGGCGATTTTTTCTTATTTCCGAAATTAGAATCAGTGCTGAAAGGATGCTGTTTTCAGACTATTGATGACATAAAAACAAATGCGTCACAAACCATTTCAAATGAAGCTATCCAGGACTCCTTCGCAAAATGCAAAAGTTTGCGTATAGGGGAGAGAAGTACTTTGAAAGGGATAAGGACCCTGTATGTATAAGTTTCACAAACATGCAACGAAAATGATTGGCTATATCTGTCACCTAGTAATGCATAATGTATCAGGAAAACTCGAGGCGAAACTTTATGCAAATCTAATTTATAATAGGTTGTGTCTAACATCTACATGTCGATGTTATTAACAACAACGTAATGAACGTATAAATGTTGATAAAATGATTTAGCATTTTCAGTCACGCCAGTGAGTTGATACAATGATAAATCCATCTTGACGTACAGCTAACGAACTATTCCATAGAGAAGAAAAAGCGAATTATGAAGTATATTTTCGTTTTGATAACCGGAAAAGATTGTCGTCATTGTGGACAATGTGGCATACGTACAAAGATTCATCATATTATTATTTAAGTATGAAATACGATACAGTAAGAACAAGACAAGTTATTAATCATTTCTGGACCATTAGGCGTATTAGCGAAACAAACTTCGGGAAGCAATTTCTTGCTGCACAACATAATAAATCTGTTGGTTTTTCCGGCTTCAGAAAAAAATATTTCCATCCTCAGTCTTGCAGAACTAATTAGGACGTCTGTTAGTTGACTTTTTATTTTGTACAAGAAGTAAGTCACTGGAATAGAGCCGCTAATTAATTGTAAATCCATAGTTTATACTAATTTTATCAGTTTACATCTTTGTACTCTTGAAGGTAAAGATAGTTTCTATTTTCAGCACAGTCTGATATTTTTCTGATGTGCAAGAATACTTTGTAAAGAAACCTGATTCACTGTAAAAATAAAATGATTGTAATATTTATCAATTCACATCTTTGAACTTCTGACGATAAAGATAGTTTCTACGAGAATAGAACCATTTCATTTGGCCCATTTAAAATCATACAAAGGAAAATTGTTTAATTTAACATATTTATATCTTAAATTCTATCATTTTTACCTCCCGCACATACCTATATGTAAGGGAGGTATTATGTTTATGTTATGAATTGATTACTTTTGGGAACAATTCATTAACAATAAGTGGTAGATTATTTGAAGGCCTATTAGGGTTTCTGGGCATATCTTAGTAATAAATGAGATAGAGTAAATGTTATTGGAATCAAAAAGATGTACAATTTTTATATGAAACATTTTTCTACATTTTGTTGTCATCAGATTCAAAAAGAGTATTCGTGGTATCAGCCAATACCTATGTGCCAAATGAAATCTTTATGTTCGTCCATTTTGTTAATTTGTTATTATTTCAGTTTTATTTTTCATTAAAATATACTTGAAAATAACAGAATTTAGATATAAACAATATTTATTTGAAAATTTTTCTATATTTTGTTCTTGGTAGCTGCCAAAGCGGTTATATGCCGCCTCGGAACCTTGTTTTCGGTGGTGTGACAACGGCACACAGATTTCTCTGGTATGGGTTTTCGCAAAGCGGTCACCCATCCAACTACTAACCGCGGGCAGCATTGCTTAACTTGCGTTATCGAGTGATCCGGCTTTAACGTTACCTGCCAAGCCGTTGCCTAATATATTTGTTATTATTTCAGTTGTTAATTTTCTTTAAAATGTTCGTAAAAAATCTGATGTTGCCAGCACATAACCTCCCGCCCAATACTACTCTTATACGGTATAAAATAGTATTTGATGATGCAGAAACATACTTTCTTATTTGTTTATTTTCTATTTATATTTGAGAATTTTAATTTTCTTTCGTATATTTATTTAATTTTTTTGACATATATTTCACTAAGATAACAGATTCACAATCACAATGACATGTGTCACATTTCGTAAAAATTGAAAATTTTTAAATGTTTCCATGGTGTACTAGGAATGCAAGATTTGTGAAATCTAATTTCTTTATATTTTATTATCTCTAAATCTATTGAAAATTAATAAAATTAATGTAATCAAAATACATGTAAAATTAAATATTCTTCAACTTTCAAAATAACATAAATTGTTGAAAAAGGAAATTTAACCGTGTTTTTCACGAAAAACTGTTATGGGCTTCAAGTAAACTGCTACTTCCGGTTGACCAATTTTATCCAAAACCTAATCAGCTCTTCACTTAAATATAAGAAGCAAAAATTCACAAAATTGTATTTTTTGTTATTATAGTTTTTGAGTTATGCGAGACGAAAAAATTGCCACAGACTACACACACACATACATACATACATACATACAGACATCATCGCGAAAATAGTAAAATCGTATTATAGGGACCTTAAAACGTGCTTATTCATTGAAAACTCACTACCCCATTTTTTGACCAAAAACAATACCTCCCTTACCTAGAGGTAGGCGGGAGGTAAAAACACTGAATTTAAGATACAATTAATTGAGTACAACAATTTTCCCTTTGTAAGATCAGAATAGTTATTCTGAAATTGTTGGGTCAAATGAAATGATTCTGGGCTCTTATTATTTTCAGCACAGTTTGTTATTCTTCTGAAGTACAAGAAACGTCTGTAAAGAAACCTGATTCATTTTAAAATAAAACGATTGTAAAATCAGTTAAGATTTCTTTCATATAGTTTCTACTAATATTTATCAATTTCACATCTTTGAACTCTTGAAGGTAAAGGTAGTTTCTATTTTCCACACAGTTTGATATTCCTCTGAAGTACAAGAAACGTCTGTAAAGAAACCTGATTCATTGTAAAAATAAAACAACGTTTGTAAAATCAGTTTAGATTTCTTTGTTGGACAACTCGGCGAGTTCCTGATGTTATCTGATAACTTGACTGGGAGTGTTATGATTCCCACTAACGATGTTTGCTGAGCATTTGGTTTTCTATTTCTGTTGTACTTTATTGATTAAATGTTGACACGTATTCTGTTTTATTCGAATTTTAATTTGGATTATTTTCATGTCGGATAAATATAGTTCGTTAGTGATACGCAATAGGCAAATTGGAATCATTGAACGTAACTTTTACATGTGGACATCAGCAGTTAATTAATTTGTAATCTAGTTTTCATAAATGGAAATCCAAAAATAACCTAGCAGTTTAATTCTCGATTTTGGTAATAAATTACTTTTTGCAACCTGATCTTGAAAATAAAATTTCTCGCAAGGTTTTTATTGTACAAAACTTTTAAATTTAACAAAAGTTTGTTAAAGGAAACGAGAACATGAATAACTTTCGTTGAAAATATCGGAATGTATGTTTGTGAAATGTTGTGAAAGGTGTTTGAATATTTTGACTGAATAATCGAATACGTATTTTGTAAAGGCTAAAAATATTTATTGCGTTGGTGTTACCTCTATTATTCCAAGTTGCAAGTTCAGTTTTAATTCCTGTATTATTCTGGGGTTTGTTGATTTATGAATACTAACTTGCATTGTAGAATCGGATACATTACAGATTTACATCATTGTGCATTAAAATAAAATGTAAAACCAACATCCCACGATTTTATCTATACATACATACATCGCGCCAACCTATTTAAATATCTATTTCAGTGGTAGAATACTTTTTAAAAGAATGTTTACTATTGAATTGTCTGTCTCCTGTGTCTGTCTCTGTCATGCACTGATTACCTGGTGTGTTATCCTTTATGATTAGGATAATACTATCAGCTTTAACCGATATTATAGTAGCAGATAATAGTATAATCAGGATTTAGATTCAGTAACACCTTTCATCATTTATCATTGTAAATGCCCTAGAAATTTAAAGCGTGTCAATATAGGATTGAGAGATTATATATTTGTTTTCATGTGTTGCTTCTAATTAATACAGCGATGGGATTAAATATTGTACACTAATATATTATGCAAGTATTCCTAATTAAAAATAATGTTGAGAACTAATTTAAAAGTTGGTTTTCAGAAAATTCCGTTCAAATTTGGAAATACGTTTTATTGTATTTCTATATCATTTAGCGGGCGTAGAATATAGTGCTTTAAAGTGCAGCGCTGTATCTCTTTTATTTGTCGAGTTACAGGGATTTTTGTGATTTTTCAAGGGTCAACTTTGGAAGACTCTAACTCAAAAATTAAGCGAGATATTGAAAAATGGTCTTCAGTTTTGTACTTCTGGTGCGTTATATTATAAATAAGGAAATTTTGAAATTTTCGAAAATTTTTGAAAATTTTTGATTGGCTATAACTCAAAAAATATAAGAGATACACACTTGGCAACAAGACCATTCGATTCAGCTCGTCGAAATCCATAAATATTGTGAATTTTATTAGAATCGGACAACGAGTTGAAAAGTTATACCAAAAAGTCTGAAAATGGCAAAATTCGGGCCAAACGTCAAGGGGTACCCCTTGACTTCTGGCCCGAAATCGGCCATTTTTAGACATTTTGCTCTAACTTTTTAATTTGTTGTCCGATTTTAATGAAATTTTGCATACATATGTAATTCATCACGCTGAATCGATTGGTCGACACCGCAAATCTGTATCTCTATGATTTTTCGAGATATCGAGAATCAAAATTTTTCAAAAAAATTTCAAAATTTTCAAAATTTCCTAATTTGTTGTACACTGCACCAAAACTACAAAACTGAAACAGAATTTCAATATCTTGTTTAGTTTTTGAGTTACAGCCTGTCAAAATTGACTCTTGAAAAATCTTAAAAATCGCTGTAATTCTAAAAATAAAACAGATATGAAGATGCGGTTTGAAGCATTGTATTCTACAAACTTTAATTTTTAAAGAAATATAATAAACAGGAATTCAAAATTTTAAAGGTTTAGAGGGGTTTTTTAATTTATCATTAAACTTCATGCAAAACTACTTACTCCAATCGAAATAGAATACGAATTGAAGATTTATTTCATTGCGTAGGTGGTAGGTTCATCTTTGAACGCGAGAGAAAAGTAGGAAAGATTTATATCTAGAATTTAAAGTACATTTGGTTATTTGGTATCGATTCGATTTGTCTGGAATCTGATAAGTATTCGATAAATGTCACTTGTACTTTTGCGCAAGTTGTTTAATTGAAGCTGAAATACAAAAAGTTTTTCAAATCAGAATCCTTTTAAGTATGTAGTTATATCTAATGAACAAATTGGAAAGAGTTTGACAGTTTTACCAAGATAAAAATGAATAACTAAAACACCTCTTTTTGTTTTAAATTTATTGTTGTGCTACCGTGAAATGTAGACAATGGATTTAAAATTGAAAGAAAGCTCCAAGTAGGAAAGTACGTCATATTTCACACTTATAGATTTCCAGGTTTCCTCTTACATAACATATGCTATTGAGTTTACTTTAAAAACTGGAATATTTTCTTTGTATTTACATTCCCAAGTTTTTCTCAACTGAAACTCTGTGTCTGCAGCAAAGTCGTAATGCCTTTGTGCCATCCTTTCAAATATAGTTTGCTGGATAAACAAAAAGATACGAGATACCTCAGAAATATGCACGAATGAAAGGTTGCTCAATGTACTTCCGAAAATTGAGTTAATCAGGAATTTTGCAGAATGAGAATATAGAAGAAAAATGAATGATTCTATTAGGGCTAAATTTGTTCAAATATAATTACACCCGAGTAACGCGTCCGGAATTAATTTTTAGTAGCGGAAGTGGCCTTGATAATTAAATGAAAAGGGGGTAAATCATTAATAAGAATTAGAAAAGGTCCAATTTTTCGTGATGAACTTCCTTTACTAATATAATTTGCGTCTTGATTCCAACAAACTTGCGATTAAAGTTTTACTAAAAATAAGGCATTATGAAATCAGGAATTTCTTCTTTGGTGACAACGAAAAATTCTCGGGATTGTAATCTGGTTTCGTCGAGATGAATATTATCTCATTTTAGTGGTCGAATTCCGTCGTAGGATAATTCCAAGATATTGCGAAAGTTCCGCTACTTATGTGCGTAGAATTTTAATTAGCACTAACGCAGAATAAAATCTGTCTGTATTTTTAATACAAGACAGCTTCGGCAATGTTGTCACAATTTATTTGCTGTGATAAAAACAAATGAAAATATTACAGAGTATACATTACATTCTGAGAGCTGCTCTATGGAATGTGCTGTTTATTAAAATGGGCTAATAGACTGATGATATAGTACGTTCCATAAAATCCCAAAGGATCGTAATGAAACAATTAAACAACTCTCATATTAAATGTACAATAGTTATTTATGGATCAAGGCACTGAAGTTCAATATTTTATCACGAATATGGAATTTAATTGTCGAGGCCCGTAGGGCCGAAGAAAATAAACCATGTGAGTGATAAAAAGGAACTTCAGTGACGATGTATGTACATATCAAGAAAAAACTGTAAAAATATTACAATATACATATATGAAGATGCGGTTTGAAGCATTATATTTTACGAACTTTAATTTATAAAGAAATATAATAAACAGGATTTCAAAATTTTAATGGTATAGAGGTGTTTTTCAATTTATCATTAAGCTTCATCCAAAACTAATTACTCCAATCGAAATAGAATACGAATTTAAGATTTATTTCATTGCGTAGGTGGTAGGTTCATCTTTGAACGCGAGAGAAAAGTAGGAAAGATTTATATCTATAATTTAAAGTACATTTGGTTATATTCCAATGTCTGCGAAAGTTTCACTCGAATTTTCTTTTTGCTTTGAAATAAGCAATTTAGAATATAATTTGATGTAAAACTTTATTATTTTAATACCGTCCCAAAATTTTAATATTTGTCGCAAAAGAAATAAAACTGAAGATGATATTTCTAAAAGCTTCAATTTTCTTGGCTAGTTTTATAAACTACTTACTTTTCATTGTATAAGTTAAACAGCACTGCACAGAGAGTTAAAAAGTTAAAAGTTTTAAATTCCATTGTTTTAAAATTCACCGAGACTATTTTAGGTGTCGCTGTGGGTTGATGGCTGATGGCTTTAATTCTAGATTCGTTTGTAGAAAGAACAAATTCCATGAATATATTTAAATAAGATGCTATGCGTTAAAGTTAGGTACTAAACGAAGAAATAATCCGGAACTTTGCCTAGCAAACTTAAACTGAAATCTGGGAAATTTTGCATATAAAGTTGTCTTCACGAGGGGTTGTTTGCTTCGCTTAAATTTGGCTCTTTGCAATCTTTAAATCAGTGCGTGATTGCTTTATATGTACTTAAAATTAAAACTTCAAAGTTATTCAAATGAACTTATTAAAATTTTATTTATCTTCCTAAATTCAACCTACATTACGTTTGAGATTGTTGCAGTGTGCCACACCCATATATTCTTAAAAATTCGATCTACTCTGCATCCTCTGAAAGCGTCGCCTCGTCGACGCACATTTACATGCGTCTCGACGGCTGAACAGCCGTCGCTGGCGTCACCACACTCCCCACTTCTGCTCCAAAACGTAATCAAACGTTCATAGTTTAAATTAATAACCAGCGTTTCCGGAAAATTTATTTCAGAAACGTGCACGAAATATATCGCTAATGAAGTGCGCCTCACAGGAAGAGGAAATTGTCTCAGGGAAATATTTAAATTTTGTAGCGGTTATCAAAAGGAAAGGAGACATTAAAGAGAAGCTATATTACCTGCTACATTTGGGCATAATAAGTAAATAATCTTCATGAAACAAAGTATGAATCTGAATACAAATGGAAATCATTAGCTTTAACTGTTCATTTAAATAACACAAAAATTATAACAAAAACAACAATGAAAGGTTTAAAATTCACGCATTGCTACAACACCTACAAATAATTAACAAAACGAAATGTTACATTATCGGATTTATAAATATTCATATTTATATTTGTGTTGATAGAACACGAATATTCCATTTTAAAATCCCTGTTTATTTTATTTTTTCGCACTTGGTTCACCGGAATCTGGAATTAAAATTTACACCACATTTTTATAATTACGAGTATTAATATTGTTAAGCACATAAAAATTGAACTAAATTTGCAAATTTACCTACATAAATAAAGTACGGGCTACCAAAATCCAAAGGGCACATAAACACCCCGCAATTATGTGTACAAAAGAAACATTAAACTACACTCATAAAATTACTTGTTGGTTCAAGAAAATTTTATTTCTTACAAAATGATTAGGTTCAATTCAAAAAAAATTATTAATTTTTAATATACATTTTATTTATCTTCTATTTTCTGCATTGAAAGAAAATGAATATATTGTAAATTTAGTTTTCAAAAATAATGTAAAAAAGTAGTTTTAATTTTAAACAAAACGTTTTTACTTATAACAATACTATTTTGAATTAAAACTACTCCTATTCAAACTACTTCATCCCCATAATGGGTCTCAGTTGAATACTTTGATATGTTCCTTCAAAACTAAATAAATTTTCATACAAGAATATCTATTAAACCTACAAAAGTTTTCAATGAGAACGAAATCGGATTAGTACTATTCAAATCAATTTTTCTCTTCATTTAAGAGGAATCTGTTTGTTCCAAGAAAACATTTTTATCAGTTTATAATTGTTATAAATTAAAATGTGAACACTGTTTCTTATTCATCGTCATCTTTTTTTGCATTCTGCAATGTAACGTTCCTCTTTTTCAGAATCTTATTAATAATGGTATCTCAGGTGTCTTTTGGTCTTCCACGATTCCTCTTTTCCCTCACATTTGTCATCAAAATTTGTTGCACCGATCTCGAATCATTCATTCTTATCATATGGTCCAACCTTGCTAATTGTCCTGTTTCTATGAAGTCTATTAGAATTGTTCTCTTATTATTTCGTTCCTTATTCTATCCAACCTTATTACCCCTAGTACTTTTTTTAGATATTTCATTTTCATCGCCTGCATTTTGGTTTTCATTCTTTGAGACATTATCCATGACTCGAAAATGTATGTCAATGTAGATCAGTATATAATATTATGTATTGTTATTTTTGTTTTCGTACTGATTTTGTTTTCCCTATGAAGCTATGTTTCATTGCCTGAAAGATTGCCCTGTTTACCATTATTTTCTATTATCTTTCCAAGCAACTTAAACTAATTGATTTGTTCTATTTTTTCATTATTAACACTCCAATTATTTATTCACTTTACACTACTATAACCTTTGCCCTTAATTAATTTATCTGTTATATATTATTTATTCTTGTTCATGGATGAACGGATGCTAGCAAAGAAAGAGAAATTAAATGAAGAAAAGTGAAGAATGTATCATTTTGCAAAAGGCAGCATTATGTTATTTAATTAAATATAAAGTCTATAGGCGTAAAGTAAACAAAAAATTCTCTACGTTAATTTAATTTATGTCAATTTCCGGAGCGGGATTCAACACCCCTCCACTAAAAGTGGAGTATTCGCCGTCGAAATTCTTTGAAAAAGCTATTTTAATTTCAGCTTTTAGCAGACTTCGCACGGCTAAAGCGTTGACGCGGACACGCAGATTTCATTCAATTACATCTCCAACCGTATAAAATACAATAAACATTAGACCCCTCAATTTTCTTATGCACAGACTACACTCCTCTGTGTTTTTTGCAATTGCTAAAGCAAGAAACGAAAATTAATACCGTGTTGAATTATTGAAAGAAGCGGAAAATACTCCATTCACCTTTAAATGCTTGTTTTGTTTTGTGGAAAATGTCAACGTGAATTATTTTGCACCTGGGTACGCTATCTGCAACAAAAGCTTGACTTGAACTTTTCCTGTTACGCTGCAATGTGTTCTGTGAGCTTTAACTAGAATTTAGGCCAGGGTTTTACAAAAAAAATCCCTAATTGTATCACTTAGAATTCTTACCACTATTTGTCATAAATTATACTGAATATGAAACAATGTTTGTTATTTGTTAAAATAAACTACAAAAAATTACCCTGTCTTCCCCAGCTCATTTTTAAACTTGATAAAAAGATACAGCAAAACTTTTTTGAAAATTGTTTTTGTGACATTCGCATTTCATGCGTAATAGTAATTCACGTAACAAGACCTGAAAGAGATACATTACAGTAGGCAAGCTTCGGAAGCTTTTTCAAGTCATGTGGGGTGCAATATTTATTCGCGGTCTTGACAAAAAGAATAAATACAAATCTGTAGGTACGCATTATTTTATTTTTATATAGAAGAAATAAAATTTATTTATGAACATTTATTTTAATGGTACAAATATAAAGATTATTATACACAATTTTTCTAGGTAGCTCAGTAAAGAAGAAATTTTTAGTCTAGTGATTTTTTGAAAGATCGCAAAAAAAAACTTAATAAGAAAAAATTGAACCGATAAAAAACTGAAAAGCAAAAATAAAATAAACTAATATTTAGCTTTTTAGTTTTTTGTCGGTTCAATTTTTTGTTAATTTTCTCTTTTCATGTTCCAAATGGCACACGATATATTTATTTGTTTACTTTACGAACTAACGCTGAAAATAGGTCCTTCAAAAATGTTCTTCTGGATCATTTGCAGCAGCTTTCGGCATACAACAAAATAGGTATACCAGGTAATACTAAAGAGGTAATCGCTGCTTTTATTACCACTTTAATGCGGTTTTCCTCTACAAAGTTATCATAAATATTTATGCACTCCTTTGTATCCGATGATGTATTAATGAATTCCTTTTTCATCGATTCGAAATCGGGAGTTATTTTCAGAACTGCTAACGATTCGCTTGTGAATTACTTCGTTTTAATTTCAAATCAGATTCTAATTTAGTTTTCAATCAAAATCGATCGTTGCCTTAAGGAGAATTCTTTGTTGGAGTCAAAGATAAATAATACTCAGCGTGGACAGCAAAAATACAATGCGTGAGTTAAATGATGCTATTGTTTTTCAAACGTTAAATACGAAAGAATTATTCAACGCTTTCAAATCGCTTTAATTCTTGCATACATATATAACCTGATGCTTTATTCCTCTCAGTGGGATAGCACGAACCCAGAAACAGTCAATCAACAATCAATCTCCTCCAAACATTTCTATCCTGACACACCACATTCGCCTCGTCCACATTCATATGTATATGCTCGTCTATTCTGCACACCCGGAATCATTCATTCACACAACAAACAAACAGTCGTATCCATCCACATATTCCTCGAACGCCCAAGTAATCGTTCACCTATCATTTGACATTCGCTCAATATGATTAAACCTTCTCAACTAACTCACTCCCACTTTATTAATAATTTTTCTCCATCTCACACTCACCATACACCAATGTATTCCGGATACGATTACTCTCCTCTCAAATACCTCATTTCCACAGCAGTTATTCGTCGTTCATGCTTCTTCATCCTCACTCAACATTGAGAACCATACATTAATGTAGGCCCTAACACATCATTATAAACATTTAATCGAACGTCTTTAGATACATACACGTTTCGAGCAAATGTACCCAGAGCACCCAATACCTTGCACCCTGCAGACACCCGCCTTTCAATCTCCCGGTCAATACGTCCCTCCTTTGAAAACATACTACCCAAATATACGAATTCATTCCCTTGTTCCAGTCTCACACCTTTCACTGAAACATTAAAATCAGTCACCAAATCATTCTTCTCAAACAAGAACACTTTACTTTTGTCACATAACATAACATCACGCTATGTCCCACTTAGTGGGGTAGCACGAACCCAGAAAGACAGTCAACCAACAATCAATCTCCTCCAAACATTCCTATCTTGACACACCACTTTCGCCTCGTCCACATTCATAGTGCGATTCATACATGCTCGTTTATTCTTCACACTCGGAATCATTCGTTCACTTTTGTCGACAGTCAAAAACATATTTAAATCTTTCCCTGCTTCATTTCAATTAATATCTTGCTCCGAGCGTTTTTCAAATAAAGCAAACATTTCGGTGTTAGTTTCAAGTTTAGTAATACTAATAGTTCCTTAGCGCGTGAGCATTCCACTTAGTAAAGTAAAGCATCGTCCCAAATAAACAAAGTTTTCCTCCGCCGACATAGACACGCATACACAACAAAAGTACAAAACAAAGTACGAGACGCCGGAACTTTTCGTTTAACATTCGCGAAAAGTTGTAAGATGTTTCAAGCAGTTTAGAAGCGTTACGTGAAACTAATTTAGGCACACAAATGACTGAATTACCGACTCATAATTAATTATGTAAAGCGAAAACAACCTGTTAGCGTCTATAATTATATATGTTAGCTTTTAATTATGACGACAATATGACTATATTTTCTTATATCCGTTTTAGTTTACTTTGTAATTCTCAATATGAACAGTGCAATTAAATTTTCAGAGATGAGATCTTCAAGCGAAGAAGATATTTGTTCAAGAAATAAGTTTTGCTCATTTGTTTCTCAGAAACAGAAGCGACGCGCAAATTTCTATTTCTAACATTTATCCGCAGTATATATTTGTAGAGCAAATGTAATGAAAATATGTCGTTAAGAAAATCTACCATATTTTCACAGCAGTTAATTCCACAGCACTAAAAATAATAAATAATAATTGTCAAAAAATTTCTAATTTCAACTGTTAGCAAAAAGCATTTTTTAATTATAAAGTTACTTCAATATTAAAAAATAATTACAAAACATATATTCGTACTCATTCTTTCTAAAATTTGAACTCGTGGGTTGATTATTACTGGCTCAGCCGTTTATTTATAACATTCATTAACTTGAGTAATAATTTAAAAGAAACATTTAGTGGAGGAGCTTATTTGTTGTTCAGCTCTCAAAATTTGTATCTTTTACCCAAGCTTTGTAATCTCCACTGAATTTATTTTGAGTTCAAAAGGTTGATAAACTATAATATCGTACATAACGCTTAAAGCAGTGGTTTTAATTGGGCCACTAATTAAAGCCGTGCAATTGGTACATGAATAGCAACTCCCTTTAAAGTGTTAACCATAGAATCATTTGATGCACTAACACTAATTAGACAACTCAAGTTATAATTAATATCAAAACTTTCTACATTTAATTTACTTGTTTATTACACACGTGAATTTAGCAACTATACTAAGTCACGTGCAGGTCAATGACAAAAACATTACGATCCTGAAAAATGTCCCATTTCCGCAAGAAGAATTCCTCTCGGTTCTTGCACGGAAATTCGTATGCATGCATTAAGAAGATATTTTACTGTCAATAGACTAAACGAGTATCCGCAATTCAAGTAAAATGTCGAGTGTAATGAATCTTCATCAGCGTTGGGCGAGTAAAATAAATCGCAGACGTTTCCATTTAATTCGAAAAAGCCTGGATAAATTGATCCAGTATCTGGTCCCTGTAAACGTGGGAAGCGAAAGGGAAAACTAACCAATGCGGTAGAGGAAATGATTTTCCAACAACCAAAATTTTGCTTAGGATGAGGACTTTCCTTGTCATTATGATAATAACGTACCACTCAGTCTTTAGTCATTGTCTGGTGGGCTATTAATCTTACACTTTGACTAAAGCATGAAAGAAGCTCTTTTGCATAAAAGATTTCCGCAGTCAATAAATTAAATTTTCTGAAAAAAATGCGCTAATAAATTTTGCTTATTTCTGAATGCAATGACAACTAGAAACCTATAATATTCTTAATGGACCCAGTTATATTTTCAATTTGTATTTATTATCAGAAATACAAATATGCATACAGGGTGATTTATAACGTACGGAAGTGATTGAAATTTTAGATAGGGAGACCCAAAATTATGTTCATTCCTTTATATACTTTTGACAAAAACTCAAAGGAAATTTCAGCACATTATAGTTATTTATGTATCAAGACACTGAAGTTTAACTTTTATGGAATTTAGTTGCCGAGGCCCGTAGGGCCGAGGAAAATAAACCATGTGAGTGATAAAAAGGAACTTCAGTGCCGCGGTACATATTAAATTTTATTCTAAAATTAGAAAAAAAACAGTAAACAAAATATTATATAGGTTAAGTTTAAACATCTGTCAGTTGTCAATTGAAACTGACAGTCAGCGTTCCCAACCTCGAACAGTGAAGTTATCGTAAATAACACTCAAAATTATGTGGTTTGTCTTCAATTCCGTTATCGGAATTAATTAGTTAATTCTTCTTGCAAATTTTGTTTCATGTTACGTCCAAATTTACTATAGTACGTCAATATATCTGCCAAAATTATCCTAATTGTACAATAATTATTTAACGGTTGCCAACACTGGGTTGCTCAAAATCGTCGTATAGTGGGTTACTTTCGTGACGATTTCTGAGCATTTAATGACGATTTTTGAGCACTTTACTGCCGATTTCAATTTAAAGTTTTTTTTTTCCTTTTGCGACTGATTCTAATGTTTCAGTGAACATGCTTGTATATTGGGTGCTCCGGGTTCATTTGTTTGAAACATGGATGTATCTAGAGATGCTTGATTGAGTGCTTATAATGGTGTGTAATTGACTACCTTGATGTATGATTCTGAATTTTGAGTGATGATAAATAAGCATGAACGACGTATAACTGCTGTGGAAATGAGGTATTTGAGTCTAGGTTAGTTGTGCGGAATACGTTGATGTATGTACATTGAGTGTGCGACTGAGAAGAAACTGGGAGGTGGTTTGGTTATCTCAAAACGTTGGAAAACTCATATATTAAGGGTAAGCGATTGCAAGGAATAAGTGGTTAGGTTTGATTGATTTTATCAGGGTTTCTGCTATACTCCTGTATAGAATATAGCTGATATATACCTATATAAGTATATGGTTTTACTATAACTGATCTAATTTATTTCTACAGTGAAAACGTCTTTTTAAGTTGTCATTGCTAGAAGTTCATAGATAGGTTCTTACAGGAAGATCAATGGCACTATTTTTTCTTAGAAAAAGAGTTCCCAATGAAAACTATGTCAGTAGGTCGTGACTGAAATGCAATAATTCCTTTGAAACTTCATCATGTTTTTCAGGTATCGTTTCGCCAGTAAGTTTCATTCCGTCATTTTAGCAGGAACTTAGGGGCTTAATAGATTTTCAATGTGCCAGCAAAAAGTTCGTTCATTGGTCTATCGATCTAACATCTTTCTACGCGGAGTACTTGCCTCTTGTTCTGGTGAGATTGCGTCCAGCCCAACACTAAAGAAGTTTTCAAAAGTTGAAATTAATAGGACGTGGAGCTACAAAGCTCTGAATTTATCGCAAGATATGTCATCGCTAAGCTTCGTTTTGAAAAGCTGAAACTTCTTTTACACTTGCAGTTGCAATTACATCTCTTCCCTTGGTATTTTTGTGAAGCTGTATGTGTTCTCTTTATTTACATTTTAACGAAATTGTAAAAAATGTCAACAGTGCAAATATGCAAATTCCTAATTAGGTTTTCGTAATGAAACAAAGTATAATTCCAAACAAAAAACCATCGTTGTTTATTTCGTATGTAAAAATAAAACAATTAGATCATTTCAAAACGCGACATCCAATCAGGATCTCAACAAATAACTTTCGATTCGCGATTCGTCTTATGAAAATATTTGCATTATTTAAGTACTCTCGCTTTTCAGGCGTCGATAATGTTGATTTTATTTTCGTTCAACCATTTAATTCGCCTTGGGAAACGTTACTGTATTCCCGCGAGAAGCAATGATTTTATTACGCAGCATAATTTTCACCAAAATTTGTAATAGAAAATCTGCAGTTCTCACATTTTACTTATTTGTATACAAGAAACAATTATTGCGCACTGAATTCATTTCTTATCTTACTTTTCAAATGATAAAATTGTTTACATAAAGTTTTGCTGGTTAAAGATCTTGTATATTCAATTCACTAAAGACCGTTTGACAAATTGCATTATTCTATTCACAGTTACGCACAATTTTCTGTTGCAGAAAATAGTTATTTATGATATGTGTTAAAAAATGTTATCCACGATCTTCTTAGTGTATTAGTATATACTTAAAAAATCTGATGTGGCCAGCACATAACCTCCCGCCCAATACTACTCTAAAAACGGTACAAAATAGTATTTGATGATACAGAAACATACCTTCTTATTTGTTTATTTTCTATTTATATTTGAGAATTTTAATTTTCTTTCGTATATTTATTTAATTTTTTGACATATTTCACTAAGAAAACAGCTTCACAATCACAATGACATGTGTCACATTTCGTAAAAAATTGAAAATTTTCCATGGTGTACTAGGAATGCAAGATTTGTGAAATCTAATTTCTTTATATTTTATTATCTCTAAATCTAATGAAAATTATTAAAATTAGTGTAATCAAAACAAATGTAGAATTAAATATTCTTCAACTTTCAAAATAACATAAATTGTTGAAAAAGGAAATTTAACCGTGTTTTTCACGAAAAACTGTTAAGGGCTTCAAGTAAACTGCTACTTCCGGTCGACCAATTTTATCCAAAATCTAATCAGCTCTTCATTTAAATATAAGAAGCAATAATTCAAAAAATTGTATTTTTTGGTATTATAGTATTTGAGTTATCCGAGACGAAAAAATTGCCACAGACTACACACACACACACACATACATACATACATACATACATACATACATACATACATACATACATACATACAGACATCATCGCGAAAATAGTAAAATCGTATTGTAGGGACCCTAAAACGTGCTTATTCATTGAAAACTCACTACCCAATTTTCTGACCAAAAACAATACCTCCCTTACCTAGAGGTAGGCGGGAGGTAAAAATATAGAATGATATTTTGACAGGTAGGTTTATATTTGTTGGTTTATTGATACAAATCGTTAGGAACGTGTTTAAAATAACAATGAAATCACTTTTAACACGTTGCTATGTTACTTTTATCACTAGTGTTAAAAAGTGATACTTTTAACTTGCCAAACAACCGTTAAAAAAGTCACTTTTAACAACGGTCGTAAATAAAAATATTTATTAAACTTTATCTAAATTAAAGAGTCTTAAATATTATTTATTAAGCCACAAAGATATTTAAAAATGTGACGTCAGAATTGTTCTGTGTTGTGGATCTTAAACAGTAAGGATTGTAAATAAATGTTCTATTTTATTATTTAGAAAATTATTTAAATAAAATTAAAATGACTTTTCTTATTAAATAATTAAAATATACTTGAATACAATTTATTCCAGGAAGAAACATAAATAAATTATAAGATTATTATTATTATTATTATCACTGATGAATTTTGGTAACCTATGTCATTTAACATGTCTTTCATTTCGTTGTGTCGACCTAACCACGTGTTTCATTACCACGCGAAATGTCAAACAAGTGTGATTTGTGTTATTTGGTTTCGAATTCAAAACAAACAAAAAATCATCAAATTAGGTGCCACCATTTGACACTTTGACTATCTGACATTTCAATAATAAGAGAAGTCCAAATACTTTAAAATAGAATAAGATGTGTGAGAGAGAAGTCAAATATATTTATAATTAATAACATTTTTTAAACTTCTATTATATCTAACACGACGTTTCTGGATCTAGTTTAATATTACTTGCTATTTTGTGACCTCATTTATCAAAAATTCTACCGTTCTACATAGGAGCAATTTAAATTTTTGTACCATATGATATAAATATAAAATGTTGTACATTAAAGTCTGCTTCTCTTTAGTTCCAAATTGTCTCGCAAACGTGAATGTGCTATAATATTGCAGACAAGGGAAATATGAGACCAAAATCCTGATTAAATGCATAGGAAGAGTCTGATAGTCTCTACTATGGATCATAAACTTTAAATTTAACTCATATCTTCTTGTAAAGTTATCGTCTGAATAAATTATTGAAATATAATAGCTCATAAAAATGTCATGATGTGAATAAAATTCACTACGTTATGTAGCGATTTGTTCCGATTAAAATTGAAAACTACGGCGAAGGTACTTTGCAGAAAATTGTAAAATTTTATTTAAATTATATCAGAAAGTATTCAATAAAAGTTGTGCTTTATAAAAGCGCTATTAATTTATTATTGTTAAAGTTGTTAAGTTAAAAGTTCACTTGAAAAGAGTGTTTAAAAATTCCTAAACTAGCTATTATTTTATGCAGAATCACGCTTGAATATTAATATTAAATTTAAATAAAAATCAAAATTTTCTTATTAAACTCGTGCTGTAGCATCTGAGTTTTCATACATAATTCAACATTTTGCTATAAAATTACACACCAATTTACAACTGACAATTTACAAAATTGCTGCAACAACTGTTGAGGAGTATTCTTCCACGTTACGTAAGCAGATTTACCAAACAAATTTGTTCTTTGTTTTCCTGGAATTTAATTCTGAAGTTCAAGTTCTTGCAATCTTATCTGCAGCAATCACAAGGAATACAATCCGAGAATGTAGTCTTTTAGACAATGAGCCATGTTGCTCTTTTTGTGATGCTGTGTTTGTTTAATCATTGCTGAATCTTTGGAAACGAAACACTGATTGAAAAAAGACGGTTTCTTTATTACTTTACTTATTTTCGTATTTATTTATTTCGTCTAAAGTTAGATATATGAGCCTGCAATCATATCATTTAGCAAAGTTAAAATCATCGAGTACAAAGGAAAATTGAAATTTGTATTAAATTCTATCAATTTTACCTCTTGTACATACATATAGGTAAGGGAGGTATTATGTTTACGTTACGAATTGATTAGATTTGGGAACAATTCATCAACAGTAAGTGGTAGATTATTTGAAGGCATATCAGGGTAAATGAAATTTTTATTTGAAACATTACTCTATATTTTGTTGTCATCATATTCAAAAACAGTGTTATTGCTTCAGCTGTTGTTTTTCCTTAAAATAATCATAAAAATAACAGAATTTAAGATACAAATAAACTGAGTAAAACTATTTTACCTTTGTAAAATCAAAACTAATTTTTTTAAGTGATTCTAAAAGCCATAATTGGGCCAAATGATATGATTCTGGGCTCATATTTAAAAAGGAACATTTTATACCTAATATTGATTTGAGTTTGTAGACACCTTTCATTAGCAGTAAACTGTAAAGCTTTTGCAAAACATTCCATGCAAAATTGCATTCTTTAGATGTTAAAGCATAACATTCTTGTCCTGGTCCTTATGATCCTAAAGTTATTAAGTCTGCATAGTTTCTCTACGCTCTACTTCAACTTCGCTATTTTCTACTACCTCATCATTATTATCTTTATTGGTTTACGAATATTACTATTAATTTCACTCTGTTTACTGTGGAAACTAATTTGTATATTCCAGAAAACAAGATTATTATTTTGCTATTAGAGACACTATCATGAATTATTTAGCAGCGATTTCAGTATTTGAACATCTATTACTGATTTATTTTTGTATTAATGGTAAGAAAATGGTAAAAGATTGGTACTAAGAAGGATGGTAATTTCGATTACTTGTGCAGATATATTCCACCTACGGGGGTCGTCCAGAAAGTAAAGAACGATTTGGTATATAAATAAAAACGAAAAATATCAGCACAAAACTTTATTCACCAAGTTATTATACATTACTTTATTTTTCAATGTAATAAACATAGCTTGCAAGGCATTGGAATATCTTTGACATACTCATTTTTTCCTCTCTCACTTTCTCACTCCCGTTGCCATTGTGATACAATGAACTTGGCAACTACAAAACTATCGGGCACCGGCTAGTAGTTGTAACAAGGGGTTGCACCTAGTGGGTGACACACATGGCATCAATGTAAAAAAAGTGGAAATTTTAAACTAAAATTAAGATGTCCTGTGTTGTGGTGATACAAACCCTAAAGTTTTATAATCCCCAAAGAATTACTACTACTAGCTATTGCCTATTCTTCTATCAACAGTCTTCTCAATCTCACAACCATCATTCGTCAAAGAAATCAACGATCCTTTTGCACGTGACAAAACACCACAGCAATCGCTCACTCATGATGATTGAAACGGACAAATCTGTTTCATAGGCATTAGCCCATTACATAAACATTAAAAGTATGTTCTTGAATGCCTATGGGCTGCCAGGCGTGGAAATGATACATTTTAATCCATGATTACTGCTGCTGGACTCACATATGTTAGTTCCACGTTACAGAGTTGTGAATATATATCATAATTACTCTGGACACGCTTCCTTTCGCCGCCAAATTGTACCAGGAATGTGTTGGTTGTGAAAGGATGTAATAAAACAGGATTATATTTCGGTGTGCTTCACTGGAATTTGTTTTTATCCGCGGGAACCGGGAACTAAAAAGGGTTTCACAATTTCGAAATAGTTTCTGAGTGCATTGAGGGATTTCCAATAATACTGGAAGAACAGAAATTTATGGACTACATTTAAATATGTTCCCTATAAGAAAGTTGTAAACTGTATTTTTAGAAAAACTGATCGAAAAACAATAGTTTATTAGTTTTGTAATGGTATTTCTTTCTCGAGTATGATTTAAATGAAAAAGTGAGACAACATAATTCAAGAAACAAAAGTTTTTTTTCAGAAAAGTAACAAAACGTTTCTATTATTAGAGACCGGCCAGTCCAATCAATCGGTAACTACGGACGCGTTTAGTTCTTATTGAAACTCATAAGCGTAGTGTAACCTACCAACTGCTGTAAGACAATAATAATGAAACATATGTTTAAAAAGAATGAATAGGGACAGAATCCTAGCGCAGCAATTAAATATGAATGCAGAAGGAAAAAAAACGGTGTAAGTCCAAGAAAACGTTAACTATATTTAAATATTTTAAAACGTAGAAACATTAGATTCTAAATTACAAATGTGAAGTGAATTGAAAGGTTATAATTACCTGGAATCAAATTATCATTTTGTGTGATGTGGGGAATAAATTCCATAAATATATTATCTACCACAAAACATGACAAGAATTTGTGAAAGGGAAAATTAATTATTTTTTGCCAGTTAATTTCAAAGGTTTGCAAATCTCTATTATATAATTGCATTATCATATTAAACAGCTTCATATAGGGTATTAAATATTTGATAATTAACATATTTATAAATAAAAATAATGAATTAAAATATAAAAATAAAATAAAAATTGTGTTGCTAATCGGCTTGTTCATATTTGATAAAATAATTACTGTTATATAATTTAAGTGCTTTATAAAAAGTGTTAAATATTTTTCTAATTAACCTATTTAAAAACAACATGATGAATTAAAAAGGATAAATAAAATACTTTTTTCTACTGACCATTAATTAATTTTCTGTAAAATATAGCTAATAATAAATATAAATTATAATGGTACAAAATAGTATTTTAAAAGATTGTTGTTATCAGAGAATAATCCTTATTTGTTTATATATATATATATATTTATATTTATATATATATATATATATATATATATATATATATATATATATATATATATAATCTTATGACGATGATGTAGTGAGTGAAAAAAAGCTGAAGAATAATGCTTTTGTCTATATAATATACAATATGAGATAAACTTACAACGCAATGTTCAAATTTAAAAGTATTAGGTACTAGCTAAAAAATTTGTGAAATTTTGTTATACAACTACTGTTTAATATGTATTTCATATTTTATGTAGCTAGGAATATAGAAAAAAAAATATATTTTTTACATTCATTAAAAAAAAAATATTTATTTTAGTTATGTCCGTACCTACACAAAAAACTTTCGTGTAATCCAGTTTGCTTTATACAATGAAAATATATCAACGAACCAAAAATATTTCATTAAAAATAAAACATTAAATTTCATTTCAAATATTTCATAAAGGAATACAACGGATATGATTGAATTTAAAAACAAAGAAACCTAAATAAATTTATTGAATCATAATGTTAATATTTCAATAAAGAAATACAAAAGAATTCCATTTTGAACGTAAATAAATATGTGTGCTATTATAATTGGATTCATTTTTACTCTCTGATACGTTATATGAATAAAAAGACAAAATGGTGAGGAGAGAACATATGTCAAACATAATTATTAAAAAGTCAAATACAAATTAGTAAAGAAAATTTGAAATTATCATCCATAATATCCTAAGTGCAACTTAAGAAAATTATTGACAATTACATGCACGAAGGATATTCGAAGGACTATTTCCCGATTAAAATTTATCCAAACGCTGTTTCTCTCATAAAAAATAAAGCAAAATTTAAAAACTTCATTTGACAGCAAGTCAGAATCACATTGGTAATTTCCACTAGTGCAATTCTACGTTGATGACATTCAGAAATGTCAGAATTCGGATTGGCTTAAATTTTATGAGGGAAATAGTCAATAGAATTGAAAAGGAAAATAATGGGTAAACCAGTCTTGGTATGGTATTATTATGTGTATTAATCCATAAAAGTCGACATTTCGGCCCTGATTGAGCCTTCTTCAAGATCAAATGAAATTCTCAATGTAATGCAATGTATTGATTACAGTCTTCTCTAGTAACGTCAAGATGTTTAAATTTATATTTTATCCGTTTTGTCATGTGGTACCGAAGATTAAGTTTCCAAATAATAATGTATTTTAACTTCATCATTGACTATATTATGTAAATTTCATTTGGTCTTGAAGAAGCCTCATTTAGGACCGAAACGTCGACCTCTATGAATAAATACACATTATAATACCATACCCATTATTTTCCTATTCATTTCTAATTTCCAGTCATGATTCATATATAAATTATTAATAGAAGTTATAAAATTTTGAATACACCGGAGCTCAATATAAATAATGAATATATAAACAAGACAAATAAATTTGCAACATATGTGAAAATATATGAACAACAACCCTGCTTACAAATTGAAACATTAACTCAAAGCTCAAAATAATGTTTCGCAGCGGACCCTTTTATCACCTCCGGTTAAATTAAAACCATAAATTAAAAACAGATACAGTGATACAACTCGGTTCACGCCAAATAATAAATTCTGCGTTTCTACAAAAAGAATACTACAAATAATACAACTAATTTTATTTCTGAAAATATTTTCGAATTCTGTTCTTGATAGTGTCGTAAATTAAAATCACATTTCATGTGCAGTTGTTAATTTAAAACGCTGCAAAAAATAAACGAGTATTCCCGCCTTCTATATGCAGTTGCATGTTCAGGAATCTTCATTAACACGGAAAAAAATCGAGTACGTTACGTGCTGGAAACGATGTAAAAAAGAAAAATGAAACCTGTTGTTTCTACCGTGTTTATAGGTTTAGCATCGGTGCATAATATACATTCTTCCTGCACGCATCGCTGTGTCATATAACAGCAAAAGTGAACTAGGGGTTGATAAAATGTCGTTTGTTTTTTTAATTCTTGTTTAAACTTTATTAATGTGATATTTTCTAACTGTACAATTATTCTAGAGAGAAGAGTTACAGACTAGAAAGTTATAGTTTAAATATTTTTAATAAAAAAATAATTAAAAATGTTCTACACAATTATTAATTTTGGAATGTGATTTTTCCTAACTTGAATAACTCTAAAGATAAGAATTTGAGACTAGAAAATTTTAACACAAATAGTTTAAGAATAAACAGCAAAATAATTAATGAAGGTCTGTAATGCATTTGCTTTATTCTTATGGATAAGAAGAAGAATTATTACTAAAAAATATGTTGGCAACACTAATTTTTTTAATCTAAAAAATCAGTGTGCTTAACTATAGGAAAAATGGACAATTTGTTCTTATCCGAAAGCTGTGCCAGTCTTTACTACCTGAATATAAAGTTCAAATTTTAAGTTTTATATCACCAAGACGCCAAACATGACGTCATTTTCACGCGAAAAAACATTATCCTTTAATTTAAAGGGTTTTTAAATAAAACAGGATAAATAAATAAGTACAGGCATAATTTCAATTAGGTATTTAAACATTTCATTAAAAATGTGATATTTTATAACTATACAATTATTCTACATATGAAAGACTAGCAAGTTTTAGCTTAAACATTTTAAAAATAAACAACTAAATCAAAATGTCCGCTACAGTTATTAACTTTTTTTTAATTTCCTATCTACAATAAATCTAGAGATGAGAATTTGAGTTTATAAAATTTTTGCGTAAATAGTTTAAGAATAAACAACAAAATAATTAATTATGGTATGTGACGCATTTGATTTATTGTCATAATAGCCTGGAAACGTCGTCCTTTCCGCACTTATTCAATTTCAAATTTAATAGCAAGGAGGTCTGGCGAGTAAGAAGGCTGAGAGAGGACTGGAATAATCTGTAAAATTAATAATATTTAAAGTATAAAGAATACAGTTCGGTTTTTTGCTGAACATTTCTCGTATTTCTTTACTAACCTCGAAGCTCATATAGTTCCCGAGACAGCTATGGTGGTACACTTGAAGTGACTTCTTTGTATATTCCTTAAATGAATAAAGTAAGAGAGTGAGACAAAACAGAAATGAATGGAAAGAACATTTGGAAAGAATGAGTAAGGACAGATTCCCAGGGTAGGCACTTAAATATAAATGTAGAAAAAAAAACGTGGGAGTTCCAAAGAAACGTTGGGATTTGTATAACAGGCATTTATGCCTATTACGTGAATTGAAGGTGAAATCCAACCGCTAATATCGTGTAGAATTTATGAATAATGCAGTTGAATAATATTTCTTGCGTATTATCAATAATAGAATATTTACCTGTAATATACAATTATAACTTCAATACTCTGCAATATGCAGATTTTAATTAACAGAAGTGCCTGTATATGCAAATAATATTAGTTACATTATTAAACTTTAGCTAAATAAATATACAGCATGAAGTTAACAAACCACAGTTTGATGTTAACAAATAACTACATTATTAAATTGCATCGAGTTGATAATAGGTAAGTAGTTTCGAAGTACTACTTCATTTAATATAAATGAAATTACAAATTAAATACTTTTGTGTATATGCTTTAGAGTTTAGTTTTTTAAAAGAAACACTTGTAACTTGAATTAAAACTGAATGCAATGTATATAAAAGTTTAGCTTTTCTTTAACGCGATAGCAGCGGTACTGCGCAGTAAAATGTATCGTTTTCGACGTGTCTACAGATAGTTACATTCCTGTAAAACTAAAACTTTTATCACACTACAAAGCTAACTAAACTAACTAATAAAACTAGAAAACTTTTCTTTTCCATCATTCCACTGCATCGGGAAATCTACGAGACTTCAGCATACCGTGCTACTGAGACGCCCCTATCGGCTATTGATCGCACCAGAGGGAACAATACTTGATAATTTGTCGCTTTGTTCCCGCATTTTGCTGACTAGAAATATTTGTCACTGCTGTTGTTATTCAATCAGATTGTTATTTTGAGATTTAACATGGAAAATATATTTTATCTAAAACATATTTTCTAATCCAGTATAAATATATCCTCATTATTTCAATTTATTCCATGAATTATAGTACCCATAATTCACTCTTCCCGACCAATCACAGAGCCAGAAATTCCTAATTCACGGTAATTTTAAAGGCGTGACGTGGATCACCAAGCAACAGCTTTCTGACAGTTGACAAGTAGTCAGTTGTCATTGTGTATTTTTATGTTGACGTTTTTCAACGTGTGTTTTCAGCGAATTTCGATCATTTTCAAAAGTGATTTTCGCATTCACAGAACGAGAAAAAGTATAGTATTATATTTGGGATTATGGTCATTATTCACTCGGATGGTTTGTATCACTCGCCTACGGCTCGTGTCGCAATCTTAATCTTCGTGAATAATGACTATCATAATCCCTCATATAATAATATACAATATTCCCATAATTTTAGTGGAGTAATCTAACTTATGCCACTCATAGTGAGATAATTTGATGCGTTTTTGTCTATTACTTCACTTTGATTGCTCTACTTTTCTCTATGGAAAAAGCTATTGCCGGGCTGGCAACAAGTTTGAGAAAGATAATGGAGAATTAATTTATCATCAGGCACGCCACACTAAATCTTTCTTTTTGCTCATTTATTTCTTGTGTTGATAACTATCTGACAACTGAAATTTGTTAACAAAAACAAAATAGTTACAGAGATTATTCCCGGGAATAATCACTAGAGCTCTTCTCAGTATAATAATGACAGGATTGGTTAAAACGCAGACATATGACACAATTAAGCATTTCTTTGGTTTGAAGAAACGTCAAAATATAATCATAGAAACAAACAAATTCGATCTATTCTGCTCCTTTGATTTTAAGTAAATAAATTATTGCAAATAATTTGTTTTAATTTTTTTCAATATTTGTTATGTAGATATCACACGTTAGTTTTGCCCGGTTGCACCATCGTTATTTAAATTTTAAACTTGTTTAAATAAATAAAAGTGTATCTAATTTTTGACATCAATGTCAATTTCTCCATATGACATATAACTTCGATTTGCTTTTATTTATTTAAGACAAGTTTAAAATTTAACTAACGTTGGTGCAACCGGGCATTAAAGGCATAACCCATACATATAAATACACTCATGGGTTAATAAGTCCCCTACCTCACTTGCAATATAAATAATTATTATATATTACGCAAGTTTTTGTTTAATTAATTTTGTTTCATTCTACTTTTATTATAAAAACATGTAATTTTAATAAATTTTAATATAATTAACTTTATTTTCAAGGAATTTTTAATATTACACAAAGCTTTTATTATATTTTAACTAAGAGCATATTAATTCAAATATAATATCAAAATTAATAGCAAATTCTTGGAAATATATTATTAAAATATTTTCGAGGAAAGCATGTAAACCTGTAAAATATTTCTTTTCCAATCTCACGACGCACAAAACTAAAACTATTAATTGAAATTATTAAGTTAACGTTTCGCATCCTTGGGTTCAGGTTTATGCATACAAGTACTATTAGTAGTTTTGGTAATAGATACTTTAATGACTCAAGCCTAATAATGATTAATCTCACATTTGCTTACTGCTATATGCACCAATACCGTCAACGTTCCGATCTAGAAGCTGAAAGTCAATTAGATCATTGTTTAATGTTGGTGCAGCTAAATGTATATACACATCACAACCACAAACATCCCTTTAATTATATATAGACTTACAGGGTTGGCCACAAGGGTGCAAAACGAAAAACGTAAATAAAGTGTTGTTTGAACTTGGGACAGCTGATGAAAGATTCATCAGATCAGGATAAGGGTGTTTTTGATACTAATTAAATTAAAAGTATTCAAAACTTTGGGTAAACACCTCACGTGGGATTGAAGTTAGACAGGTTTTGTGAGATTTGGGTTCGATTTTATGGTAGGTTTAAAACTTTTCACCGTGTAAGGCTTTTGTGATCATTGCTATTCACTAACATCTGTAAGGACTGAGACTTTAAGACTGATAAGTAAAAAAAAAGATAAATATCTAATACCTATGGAGAAAGAGGAAATCTAATACATTTAGACTCTAGAGCAATGAATGGAAAAGCGTGATGGTGTATTTATTTATTTAACGTAGAATCACCCCTTCAATCTTCGAATTTACTAATATACTATTGATCAATACCTAATCAACTGATGAGAATTATGTTTAAACATGGATGAACATTTGTTCTAATTCACCAACTTGATCCATGAAGCATGATCAAATGATTCACATCATAGATTTAATAATAACATTTTATTAGTTCTATGATTCACATATTTATTTGTTTTAATATTTGACAGTTCATAGAAATTTACTTGTGAATTTTGAAAATTACTATTTTTGTTGGAAGATTATTTGAAGGCCTATCAGGGGTTTTTGAATATAACTTAGGTCCGGAATTTCTAAACACAGATTAACTATGAAATAAATTTATTTGAAATCGGCACTAAAGTGCTCAAAAATCGTCATTAAAAGCTCAGAAATCGTCACTAAAGAAAACCATTATACGACGATTTTGAGTAACCCAGTGTTGGCAACCGTTAAATAATTATTGTACAATTAAGACAATTTTGGCAGATATATTAACGTACTATAGTAAATTTGGACATAACATGAAACAAAATTTGCAAGAAGAATTAACTAATTAATTCCAAAGACGAAATTGAGGACAAAACACATAATTTTAAGTGTTATTTATGATAACTTCTCGAGGTTGGCAACACTGACTGTCAGTTTCAATTGACAACTGACAGATGTATAAACTTAACCTATATTGACATTTTTTACAGTTTCTTCGAATTTTAGATTTCAAATAATACTTAATATGTACCTCGGCACTGAAGTTCTTTTTTATCACTCAAACGGTTTATTTTCCTCAGCCCTACGGGCCTCGGCAACTTAATTCCATATTCGTGATAAAAAATTGAACTTCAGTGCCTTGATACATAAATAACTATTGTCACTGAAATAAACAAAAAATGTCGTATCAAAAGATGACCGCTAGAATAATATACATCATTTAATCTATGATTTTGATGCGATATTTTTTGTTTACTCTATTGATAAATTTATTATTTATAGTTAACTGAGTTTGGAAATACCGGCCTTAGGTAAATAAATTTCATTGAAATCAAAAAGATATGGAATAATATTATGTACAATTTTTATTTGAAACATCTTTCTATATTTTGTTGTCATCAGATTCGAAAATAGTGTTCATGGTACCATCCAATACCTTAGGATCAAATGAAATATTTATGTTAGTAATTTTTTTTATTTTTTAGTTATTTTTAGTTTAAATATTCTTAATAATAACTGAATTTAAGATACAAATAAATTGAGTGCAACAATTTTCTCTTTCTAAGACCAAAACAATTTTTATTTTAAGTAATTCTAAATGTCTAAATTGGGCCAAATGATATGATTCTGGGCTCGTAGTTATATTCCACACTGTGGTAAAAGTAACAGGAATCATAATAAGATTTAGTAAACTTATTCTGCAACTAATTCCGACCACAAACGTGATATCGGTTACCAGATCCAAACTAATATTCCGTAATTTCTCTTCAACCACAACATCACACAAGGTACAACACAAAGTTTGTTTTCAAGCTCTCCACTTTACCGAACATTAATTAATTTGAATTAATCGTAGCGGTAAAATTCGTACTTGTATCTTAAAGGAACGGGTATTACATTTCATTAGTCATAATTAAAGACACGGGAAACTGTAATTACACTGAACCGGCGTCTTACAACATCGAGTTGGTAGGCCTGGATGCTGGTCCGCTAGGATCGACAAAGGCATAAGACGTTACAGATGCTGCCAACTTCATGTGCTTGTCAAACTTTTAATCCGCTGAGGGACTTAGTAGTCTTTAATGCGGGGAATATTTGCTATTTTACTCGGCTGACATACGACATACGACGCTGATTTATTTAAATCTTATAAAATATTAGCCACAGGAAGATTGATTTATGTTTAAGATATGATAAAATATCTTGAATTTAATTTCGTTTGAGATATAAACGATGCTTCAAGCAGTAATTTATATTTGCCTTGGTATTAACAGAAAATTTGTGTAATTAATTTTGCTCCTTACAACCATATGTTGCCAAATTAATTAAATAATAAAATTACACCAAACCTCCACTAATGTTTTTGCTACATTAATTATCAGTGCGTAATTAAAACTTACCAATTAGGCGTGGACGGCGAGACCTGAAACAAAATAAATTTTGTTAAGAAAAACTATTTTAAGTCTGAAAACAAACAGAATGAATTTTACATTTTGGGAGAAATCGGAAATAACAAATCTACGACTTTTCTTTTACTTCTGATTTATTTGTTTTCAACTCAAGATCAATCACAACGCAAAAGTAAAAGCATGGCAAGGAACAGGATATTGAATTCCTGAGATACTTAAAGAAAATAAAAATGTAATTAGTCCAGAAGACAAATGGGTACAGTTAATCTTGAAATAATAACATAGAATTAATTAACACTAATGTTTTGGATACCAGTTATATATCACCGTTCTGTTCCAGATTAAATACAACATAGGTTGTCAATGTTAAATGAACTTGTAATCATAATACAGAGATGTTTTACTAATGAAGAAAAAAATCGAAAGGTTACTTGGCACAATTATGTTTATGAAATTAAAAATTTAAATAAACCCGGCACAAAAATAACAGAAGTAAAAAAAGAACATATGTTTGTTGGCTCTATTACTTTATTATAAGTACCTAGTAATACGGTCTTAATCCTGATTAATTAATTAACAATTACAAATATACTACTAATATAAATATAAACTAAGTCTAGAAACTTGACATTATAAGATTATGACATATTTACATAATTACAATAACAAATTATTCAAAATTTTCTAAAAAAAAAAAGGGAAACATAAGTAAAAGATATATTCAGCTGAGAATTATCGGTTTTATATTCATTGTACCCATTTTTAACAGCATTCGTGTATACAATGAATACCTACCGTTACCGTTACAAGGATTTTCCTAGAAATATTAGAGTTTATTGGTTTGTGTATTTGCTTATTGTATTGTTTATTGCTTTTTCCGTTGCATTCTTCTATTTATTGCGAACTCCTTCAATATTTGGGAATTATCACTGTGCATTACCAGAAATTTCAGATTGTTTATCACTAGACAATTATATGAAACTTTTGTGAAAATACGCATAAGAATGTCCAAATATGCAATGTATGCAGTTAGTAATTTGCATTAATTAACTGTAATCAATGTAATTCGCCCAGAAAATATATTTTTTCTTCAAACGTCATAAAAGTACGTTGTTATGTATTTGTATTCAACAAGCAGAAGTTCAATATTGTCGCCGCGGCGTAAAAGTGTCTCCTTGGCAACACATTTACGCCGGCGGCGGACAAAGTAAAATATTATGAAAAATAGTTAGGTTGTAATTCAATAATTTGACAGTTAAAAATGAAACAAATAAACAAAAATAACAAAACAGCATATTCTACGGCAACTTGAAATGCTAGATAAGACAGAATATTTTTTGAAGTTTTGAGCATTTTTTTAATGTTTTAATGTCTATTTTCTATGTTTGAAGAAAAAATAGCATGTGTTATTCGGAGTAAATGTGTCTTTGAGTGCTTCGCATGTAATTGTTCGACTCGCTTCGCTCGTCGTTCAAACTTACATGCTCAGCACCCAAAGTATCACATTTACTCCTAATGGCACAATATACTATTATTTAAAGTTATGCAAAAATTAAAATATATGCACTTTGCATATAATTCGCTCTCTATTGATTACTTATTGTAGTTTTGTTTACAATACTTGTTGGGTTGGTTTATTTATGAAATAGTCTAATTTCTGGTTCACTATTTCGCCAGTAAAATTTGTTTTTAAGATTGTTCTTTTAGGTAACAACTGTTGTTGACAGCTAATTCAATATTTGATTTGTTTATTTCAAAATGTCACTTTCATGTATGCGAATGAAAATAATTGTAACAATCACAAGCAAAATTCTCACCAAATATCCTCAGACCATACTCATATTATTATCACAAATACCTCAAGAACGTTACTTAAAGGTAGCAACTCTCCGTTTTTGGCGGACGATTACCAAGCAACGTTCTTTCGGTAACTGTGATCAAATGTTTCGTAATTATCAATGTCTTATGTTGAATTTTATTAATGACAGAAAAGTAAATGCTGCATCTGAGCTGAAACTCATATTTCTTCAATTTCAGTATTGCAAGAGATGGATAATAAACTTTTGTTTGTAAAATAATGTCCGCACTGTAGGCTTTTGCCAAACATCGACCTACGATTCATGTTATCTCAACCAAACATCTGAATGAAGAAGATGGATTGGCCCTTATCCTAAACGGACCTGGGTATTTAAGACATATTCACATATTTTTCAAACGAAGTGATTAATGTATTTCGATGAATTATTGTTCACGTATATAGAAATGTTTTGCATAAATATTAAAAACGGAATCACATAAATTGCGAGACCTATAAATAAATTTCATTCTTCCTATTACAATCTTGATTGTCCTGTCAAACCCGTTTATTTTCCACGGATAAAATAAATGAAATTGTTGTTCAATATTCCTTTCACAGTTTTCCCATTAATTTTTATTAATTTAATAATAAATAACGGCATTGAAAATATTTACTGACACAACTAGAAATGCAACGCCATTGTTTCATTGTTCACAATTTACTAATTGAATAGATTATTAATAACGTATTCATTCACATTCAATCCATAACATAACATTATTTTGCAATTAATTTGCAATATCCCACAATAATTATTCAATTATTTGTTTGTTATTATGGATTAATTATGTTCTAATATAAAAATTGTGATAGGGAAAAAATTTCTGTTGTATAAAAGTATTATATAAATATTTAATGTTATGCAGATAATTCAATATTTTTTCTGAAATCGATAATACAGTACACGATATTACGACGCGAAGTTACCCACAATAATAGCTAAAGTTAAACTTTACAGACTCTTATGATGTGAAACTTGAATTTACTAATACACTAGGAATATTGGTAGATAAAATTTTGTATGATATTCGTGTTGAAAGTGATTTATTTCGTTCGTTTTCCCACTTACTTATAAACTTATATCATAAATAATTTTTGGCAAATTCCATATTCGTAATAAAAAATTATACTTTAGTGCCTCGTTATACAAATAACTATACACAGTTAAAAAATTGATTTGCGATTTGTTAATTTTGCGGTTGTTAAGTATTTTTAGTTAATATTGACAATTAACAATTTGAACAAAATATTATTGTTTTTATTTATTTGCTGGATTATAAAATTTAACAAATACACTCGTCAATAATAACATTTAAATTTAACTAACTTATCAATTTGAAATTGTTAAAGAAAGTTTGTATCCTTTGTAACAACTTAATTTGTTATAATAACTATGATTTATTGTTGTTTCAATATTATTACTAATATATTTATTCAAAAGTACATAAAAATAAATGTTAATAATTACTATATTCACAAATATATTTAGTTACGAAATGCACAAAAATAATTTGTTACTTGCTAATAAATTTAAAACATGTTAAATTAACAAAAATTAACGGTGGATCGTCTGGGACTAAAAATTTTGTTAAAATTTTGACTAAAAATTTTTTACTGTGAATATTGCTCTTCCTATGTCTTTTGTTTTCCGTACTTTTTAATGCCATCTTTGACTGAAATAAAAGAATTGTTTTCGCAACATTTAAGAGAAAACACAAAATGTACTCTGCTAGGTACAAAGAGCAACAAGAAAATATAATTTCATCATTTAACATAATACCACAATTGTTTTATTTCAGTAAAATTAACATTTTACTTCATATATTCCCTCTTTCAACAAAGCATCTCATAAAAGACGAATAGACCGCGACAAAGAACAGAATTATATTTCCCGGGTCAAATTCACCGAATTCGCCCTCCTCGCAGAATTCGTGACATTTCTACAAGCACAAAATGATTAATGAAGTTGGTGATTAAAACACCTCTTCTGTATTAACACGTTGCAAACTTTAAAATTAATAGAGGCCTAGTTTATGAGTAGTCTGCTAGTGGCGCGCCTATCGACAGGTACTCCCTTCCGCAGTTTCCGCTAGCGGAGCAGTGCTGCCAACCTTTGACAAATGACTCCTAACGTAACTAAGTTTCACGGTTTGTTAGCTTCTATACTAAAGAATTCTATGACAAAAAAAACTGTATCATGAAATTTTTGTAGAGCGTTTAAGCTTTTGTTGAAGGAAAAAAGCGGCGAATGTCTCTAGAACGATTCGAATAGCTTTTAGACCGAGAAATTGAATGAAATGGAATGTAATGTACGAATTTAGAAATGTTTTACTTTTCGCATTGTTAAAGAACTGCTGTTAAGAGCTCTATCCGAAATAAAATGTTCCCTCATGTCAATAATTCTTCTATATAGAAATTTAATATTCATATCAGACATAAGCGTTTTTAAAATGTAATATCTATTCCCTTTAATTGTACCACAAGAATTCAGACAGCCACTTTTGATTTTTATGTCTCATCGACTGATAAACTTGAGCCGAGCGGCCATATTGGCAGTAGCTGTATATGGCAGTAAATTTGAATAGCTGTCAGTTGTAAAAAATATTATTTCACGTGCAGTATAAAAATTCCTACAATTTTCCATGGCAAAAATAAATTTACTGTTTTGAACTTAACATGAAAGAAATACTGTAGCTTGATTTGGCAGATATAACTGACACTGACACTAATATACTACACAATAAAAAATTTATTTGCGATTTGTTAATTTTATTAAAATTTTGTCAATTTAGACTAGGTAAAATTTTTTTACTGTTTATATAGACATTTCATTAAATTACGCGAAAATCGAACACTCGGTAAAAAAATTTACACAGCAGATATATGAGCATTTTAATATTAAAATAACCACCCAGTATATAAAAATAACAAGGTTTTGGATAATCGTTAAATTTATACATTTGTTTTTTCTGCAACGTGATAATAAATTTGTAACATCTGAAAATTTAATAAGATCAATGAAAACTAATTAGTGCGCGTCTACGAAAAAATAATAACGTCCGTTTTTTATTTTGATTTATCGTTAATCAATCGGCAATCGTGTTAATTAATCTTGCGACCCTCAATTTTTTCGTGGCAAGTTGATCCTCATATTTCCTCAGGATTTTATTTTTTTCAAGGACTCGATATTTTATGGCACTAATTATTTTTAAATTGCGCTATTTGTCAAATTAAGTTCATCATTATATTATGACGTTTATGATTTAATTATGGTGATATTTTGATAAAATGTGACTAATGAAAGAACTAAGATTGATGTAATGGTAACTGAAAAACTAGACCAATTATTTGAAAGGATTTTTTAGTCATTTTTTGTTGATAGCGTTGGCTGTTTGATTATTCAGGTTATCGGACAATATGTAGCTTTTACATTTTCCTATAGACAAAATTGACGTTTTAACGTTTTGAATTACAATACAAAGCCATTGTTAGCTGCAGTTATTTTGCAATTTATAGTGGAAAATATGACTGTTATTGATGTTGCCATTTTCATTTTCCAATTGAGATAATTTCTCCATTTGTCATTTTGTAGCGGAAAATTAGAATCGATGTAAATTGTCATTTTGATTAAACTCAAACCAATGTCTTGAAATGTGTAATTCAAAATGAATAATTGCATTTTCGAAATATTTTTTATAATAATTATTAATTCTTTTCTTAGTTTTACCACAGTATAAGAATTCACACAGTAACGGCACTTTATGATCCCAATATTTCAGTGGAGCGCTACCGAAAAGATGGCCGCTCAGTATCCGCTTATATGCTGATATCTTAGTAACCATAGAAAAGAGTATACACAGTAAAAAACTTGAAAATTGATTTTTACAAAATTTTTAGTCCCAGACAATGTATTGTTAATTTTAAAGTTTCAAATTTATTAGCAAGTAACAAATTATTTTTGTATTTCGTAACTAAATAAATTTGTGAATATAGCAATTATTAACATTTATTTTCATGTGCTTTTGACTAAATATTTTAGTACTTATATTGAAACAATAATAAATCATAGTTATTATAACAAATTAAATTGTTACAAAGGATAGAAATTTTCTTTAACAATTTCAAATTGACAAGTTAGATATATTTACTTGTTATTATTGACGAGTGTATTTGTTAAATTTTATAAATCCAACAAATAAATAATAACAATTTTTCTTGTTAAAAATTCAAAATTGACAAAATTTTTGTTTAACAAATTCTCATATTTGTTCAAATTGATAATTTAACACAATATAATTGTAAAACTAAAAATACTTAACAACCGCATAATTAACAAATCGCAAATATATTTTTTTACTGTGTACATATAATTTTCTGGTTGAAAAAATAAAAAATTGCGCATCTAAAACTGTCAGCTTTAATAATTACTATCATTTGAGCTATGATTTCGATGTGACATTTTTCATCTATTGGGGAATAAGTTATTCCGTATTTTATTCGTAGATGGAAAGACGGACCTTAAAATATGTAAAGTTGCATATCATTACGCGAAAATGAAACTCGCGGTAGAAAATTTATACTGCACTTGGTACAACCACTAGCCGGTCCCGATAACTATGTGGTTGCCAAGTGAATTGTATTCGAACTTGGAATTTTAAATAATCGCATTAAATAAAAAATACAGACTGATACACTACCCGGTATAAGATACAGTCTACTTTGATGTATTTGTTAAAGTTTATAAATACTTCTATTACAAAATACCATTTAATTTGTGGAGCCTTGGTATATCTTTGCAAAACGAATAATTAATTAGCGTGTCTGCAAATATAAAACAATTTTAATTATTCAAAGCACTTAACCCTGGAACTTTTCAATTTCCAGACAGTCAACGACTTTACAAGTCCAGTTAAATAACTTGAATCATAAATATCTCCTATAAAAATAATCGCTCCCGTTGGTACTTCAAACAAGCAAGAAAAGTAATTGAATTACAGGTAGTTTAGTACTTGAATTGAGTGAAATTACCTGAGCAGTATTGCGTGATGTTTCGGTAAACACCGCTCGCTAACGATAATGAGATACTTTATCTTTAAGGGTTGTATATCGTTACATTATGTACATTACTGTCTGAACTTTACTGCTAATTTCTGCGGAAATTTATTTTCAGAGAAATAATCTAAACATATTCATAAAACCTATAAATGAATGACAGTACAATGAAAAAGGGATGCACTAAGCATTCAACAGTTTTCCATTCCGATAAAAGCTTTTCTGTTTAAATAAATGTATTCATTGAAAGCTTTTGTTGTCACTTATAACATGAAATATTTGACAAGCGTTTCAATGGTAATGCAACTATTATAAAATGTAAAAAGCTGATACAATCTATTTCAAATGTAATTAATTTTAATCAATTTATAACTATATTCTATTTGAAAATATGAAAGTAATAAATCAGTCTGTCAAAGTCATTCCAGAGATGGTCGAAAAAACTGAATTCGATAGGAATCTTTCGTTTTACTTCTATACAGGGTGTTTCATAACTTCAGGTACATACGTTAATGGTATATGTTATTTGATATGCTGATTACGAATCAAAAATATTTTTTTTTAAATCGTAAAATTATTTTTTGTACTCATACATTGAAATGTGTTGTTTAGCGTTGCCTAAGCAACGTCCGAAATGTCCATTTCCCAGGTCTCCACCAGATAGACAACCGGGAAATATCGACGAAAACATTCCTATTTCTAAAGCGTTTATTAATAAATTAAATTTATAATAAAAAAATATAGTATTTCAAACATTCCTTTACTTAATATTTATATAAACAATGATGGAATAAGAATAAAATTGAATTTAAAAATAACAAATTTAGTGCATTTGGTTACCAATGTTGGCAATAAAATATGCTCGATATGACAGCTGTAATATACATAACCTACAAATGTAATGTTAATTATCTCAATATAAATAAGAAATATAATAAATTTACAAGTGAATACGGTAAATATTATAAATATTTTAATTGTTTACTAATATATTAGACAAATTAATTTGTGTGTTTATATATATAGTGCAACTTTGACAATTATCAAAATAACTACTTGAAGAACTTCATTTCCTTGTATGGACTGTTATTAGTTTTATACTTTTCGTACAAAAAATATTGTACAAACCTCTTGCGTGAACTCGGTTCCCGGATTCGTTCTATGGCAGCGCTCGCAAGCTCGCGCCGCCAAACACTCATCCGGGAACCAAGCGTTCCCGCATTTGGTATGTAAATAACTATTCCATATATCGCAGTCCAAAATTTTTCGTTGCCACTGCCACTGGATGAATGATTATGTTAATAATTATCGTTTCATTAAAAATAATTAAATTTTGTTTGTTTAGTTTACTAGTATTATGTAATTTAAATTGTTGATTACCTACTTCATTGTTTATGTTTAATAGGAAAGCGAATTCAGTGCAGTACTACAAAAAATGTTTTAGGTTAACAACCCTTAATTTTTCGAATTAAAAAAATTTCTTTTAGATTCGTAATCAGCATATCAAATAACATATACCATTAACGCATGTACTCGAAGTTATGAAACACCCTGTATAGTTGTACTATACAGGATGGTGACTGATATAGCTGATCATAGTCGTTTAACATGTTAAATAACACTATGCCATTTCCTGCTTGCTTAATCATTTTTGAGAAAAAATATTTCAAATAAAAGGTGAAGAGATTTAATACCTTAATACAAAAATAAATGTGTTGATATTTTTTAACGTATTTTAGCCTTTATTAAATAAGTAAAAAGAAATTTGTTCACTGATTCATACACAGATATTAAATCTCTTCAAATTTTATTTGAAACAATTATCTCTAAAATTATTAAGGGAAGAAAGAACTGAAGTAGCGCGTGTTTTTTTTTTTTTTTTTCTTAGAGGTATAGAACTTTAAAATGAAATAAAACATATAAAAGTCATGATAATGGCCATGGCATTGGCTTTTTGGAAAGATCATTTCATGCCATTTGTGTAATTAATTTTAATAAATTTATAACAAAGATTATTTAAATCCAATGGAGTTAAGCAACTATGTATAATATTTATTTTACATTATACACATTCAGGAACACGTTATAATTCAAATATATTCATATTTGTGTTTTCATAAATGAATTTATCGGAAAGCTCAAGTTATTTATCCATATTGCAAAATGTTTCGTGTTGTGTTACACATTCTATATAATTCAGTGCACCTGAGTAAATTAGTTGGGAATAGTTAAAGTTTAAGCATTTGTTATTCAGAATTTATTAAAGTTTACTCGCTTGGTTTCACTAATTGGTTTACCACCTGAGTAACTCAACAGTTTCTGAGATTAGATTTACTTGAAATAGTACAGTAATTCCAAGAAGTTTCCCTCGAACAAATTATTCAAAAAAAAACTTAATAAAAATACACAATTCGAGTAGAGATTTAAACTGAATTTTTTTCTTTTGGTTTTAGCGACAAAGGTGTTAATTTAAATGATATTTATTACACGAATTAATAACTCAAAATGTAATAAGATGCTGGTACCGTCGTAGTTCTACTTTGTGTCGTTTGCGACGGTCGTTGCTGAAACTAAACCTGAAATTTATCAGACTTAGCCTGAAACGTACACTCACGAAAGTAACACTAAAAATTTTTGCAGACGTTTGGAAAAGTACTGCGATAAAAATTTAATTTGCTTGCAATTGGAATGGTGGGAACTAAATTACATTTAAATTTGTACCGTGTTGTAATTTTCATCTGAAAAGTTCTGTTTAATACAGTGACAATCGACTCGACGATTATAAGTGTAGGTACATTATTAACTTTCCTTCTTTGGCAAAGGAAATACTGGCTGGTTTCCATTTAAAGTTTAATAATAGAATGAAGACTTCCAAATGCACATTTGAAAAACGATAAATTCAGTCCTGAAAAAGATCAAATAAAGCGAATAAGCTCTAATGCAAAAATCAATATCGGCTTAAAGCTATTTTATAAAATTTCAAATCGGAAAACTTGCATACCCAATATGCATAGTTTGCTATTCGAATATTTGTATGCATTATTTGATTTCTATGTTACTATGTTTGTTAAAATCTAGAATTTTATTTTTAAAACCAGTAGTAGTTTTTCATAGATTACAATTTAATTCTCATGCTGTTACAACGCATAACTTTTTACAGAGTATTCAGATTTTGATGATTCTTATTTTATTGGATAGGGTAAACCTTGAAGTTGATCCCGTGCCAATTAAAAAAAATAATTTCTAAGGGTAGGAAAATAGGGGATGATTGCTGTTAACCGATTCTACTACGCCTAACTTTGTACTGGGTTATCTTATTTCTATCATTCGTTTTTTCCATTCCTAAGAGTAAAAAAATAGGTAGCCAAAAAAATAACACAAATAAAACTCTTTAAACTGAAAAGCGAAAAATAAAATAAACCTTTTGAGTCTTAATTAATAATTAAGTTCGTAAACTAATGTCAGTAACTAATTTTGAGTCTGCGCCAAACAAACAATTAGCGAACATTCGTTTAGGAGCATAGTTATTAAGATTAAAAAGGTTTATTTTATTTTTCACTATTCAGTTTCTTTTTTCATCGGTTTAACTTTTGTGTTAATTTTCTTTATTACCTCTCGCACATATATGCCAAAATTTTCGATAGTGAGTTTTCAACGGATGACATCTTTCTCTCTTTTTTTTTATGGCCTATGTTTTGTAATTTGTAACGTTTAAGAATTTAAAGTTAGGTGTGGACCACATCAAATTCTAATGACAATATAATATTTAAGTTTCATATTTAGAATTTGCAGGATGAAGTTACGAGCTGAGTAGATATTGGTAGCAATGCATCAACCGGAAGTGGTAGTTTTGCTTGAAGACTTATCAGGTTTTCTAGGCATTTCTCAGTAAATAAATGTTAGCCTTTTATTCGACATTCGCTCTAGATGTCCAAACCACCTAAACTGACTCACTCCCACTTTCTTAACAACATTCTTCTCAATCTCACACTCACCATACACCAATGTATTCCGGATACGAATAGAATAATTGAATGGTATTAGCTATAATTTTTATTTGAAGCTCTTTTATATATTTTGTAGTAGTCTTAGAAATTAAAAATCAATCAAACCTCCCTTGCTAAGGTAATAATCGAACCTACCAGCAATCGAATCGGATAAATCTAAACCCTATATTCTAATAATAAACGCCCACATTCGATTCGGGTCAAGTGATTTCATCTATCTCAATCTGAACACAAAATGGCTGATTAACCGACATCAAGTATCACAAGTCAAGCTAACGCAGTAACGGGATTAAGATGGTGTTAGGCTAAATTACGTTGACACTTCATACTTTACTCATTCATCTTGGAGGAATAGACGTTGACAGCTGACGCTAAACAGCAATATCATGACACAGATTTTCGGAAAGTCTAACACTTTCACATGCAGATCGATGCTGATGGCCAAGAACATTACACGTTTTAAAAGTACTAACTTTGTTGGAGATATGTGCGGGAATATTGGGCTTCCAAAATTAAAATACGCTAACTAGTGGTAGAAAGCTAAACTAACCCTACAGTACATAAATTTCATTGTATTTTGAAATTAATTGTTATTTTTTTAAAATTAATAACAATAGTAGTTTTTTTAAGAGTATTCCAATGTAAGTATAACATTTGTTTAAGCCGTATTATTTAAATAATATGTAAAAATGAGAAGTTCATTGTATTTTTAGATTATAGGTTAAGATAGAATTTTCTCCAAAAGAAACCTATAAAAACAGGTAAATTTGCAATGTGTATGGCAACAGTTCTACTGCCAATAAAAGCAAACTATCAATACTAATGTAAGCATTCGCCATCATAAGATATGATACAAAATGAATTTGACATGACCTTTTGGGAATTGTGATCAACGCCATCTCTTGATAATTTGGAAGCCCAATATCATATGCCGCGATTTGCTGTAATTTTATTTAAATTGCGAACAACTGTTGTTTATTAATTTAAACATAAATGCCCGGTTTCATAAAAACATGTTAAATTTTTACATGGAGTTAAATCTGTTAACGTGGTGGTAAATATCAATTATTGCTTCTCCAAGCATTGTTAAATTAAACGTGATATGCGACTTGCTAAATTAAATGCAACTCTCGGGTCCTGTTAAATATTTAACTCATTGTTATCATTTGATGAAAATCGACTTAAAATAATTTCAAATAGTTTCTAGAAGCGTAAGCATAAACCGGGCATAAATGGAAATATCCACAATGAATCAGACTTGGACAAGATGCCATATTGGTTTCAATCTCGGAACTTGGAAATTTGTTTGCCAGATGCTACCGTTTCCAGCGTCCACACAAAATCTAATTTCGCTGCAATGAATTGAATCATATTGTTCCTAGACTTAAATAGATTTGTACAAATTATTTCCTCCAAACATTGCCAATTCAAATACTGGATACTGGTGACAGTGTTTTGATTAATTGGGTTTATTTAGGGAAAACAAATAAAAGAAATTTACTGTATGTATCACCAGAAAAATATTTACCATTGGGTAAACTTTAAAACGGCAGAGTTGAAAATTCGCGTCGTCCACAATTTTTCAGCGCGCAGCTCCATTTGTTTGAGGGATAATAAGAGTATATTTTTCTTTAGGATGAGCCATAATTTTGGAAATTAGAATATTGGGATTGTTAGCGGAAATCCATAAATAAATATTTGGAAAATGAATTAAACATTTTCCAATCTTGCATAAACAAACAACAATTATTATTCTTCCAGTAGGTATATAATTATTTAATCAAAATGTCAAAATAAAATTTTTCTTTAACGTGCTGTTATTCGTAAATGGTACGTAACAGTAGATAATATTTGAAACATTATTCTAATAACAAAATTTGTCATTAAACTATAATTTACTGAGATATTTCAAAATAACTTGATAGGTCTTCAAGTAAACTGCTATTTCCGGTTATCGGATTATCACCAATAACTAATCAGCTCTTTCCAAAGAAGATGTTAATATACTTTATTTATAACAATAATAATAACACACAACACCTTGGTAACTACTTCCTGTGGCATTTTAATTTAGAAAATTTAAAGCAATATGTCACTGTCAAATAATATTTCTTTAATAAATTTGGCATTAATTTAGAGATGTTGGATAAAGCGTTGTACTACACATATGGGCAAAGTGGAATTACCAACTCGATAAAATTATCACAACCAGTATTCGGCTTCGTCTTAAAAAATTTTCGCAAAATAGAACATGTTCTAATGAGTCAATAAATTGACCAACACATAACAAAAAATTGACAAGAAAACATGGTCAATTAATTGGCCAATAAATTCCGTCTTATAAAAAAGATATTCCAGGTATGTGGCGGGAGGTAAAAACTTTTCATTTAAATAAAGAAATACTACCAAATGAGCGAAGAGCGATTGAAAAACAAAAAAGATATCATAAAACAAACAAAAATACAATGCGCATAATCGTTGATTCCCCAAATTCCATGTTTATCTTGGCAAAAATCACAGCATGCTCAAGTATTTCGTGTCGTTATAAATGGGAATTCGAAACTTTGCCGGGTTACAGGACCGAGTATCGCGAAAGCTGAATAAATCACACGCGCGAAAACACCGAGGGCTATATATTAAACGGCGCATCCTGTTAATTTAGGGGTCCTTTCCAGTGCCGCTCGTTCAAGGGATAAAAGCAATGGCGTACACAGCACAATAGACGGAGAACCGCAGCCAAGCTTTTATGTTCTGCGGTTTCGTAGATAACAGACAATGATAAGACGCGGGAAAGCTGTGATTTTTGGTTGTTTTCTTTGTTTCAGAAAATGAAAAGATCGTTTCTGGTAGACATAAGAGTTTGCGAAATACACCCGTTGACAAATATCTTACATCTTTAGTACTGTTTCTATTATATTTATGTTTTCTTATTGCTAATGTATATTATTCATTCTTAAAAGTAGATTAACAAAGCACCAAATTTAAAATATATAAAATAATCTGAGTCCTTTATATCCTAAAGTTTAAAAATTGTTCTTCTGTTCTTGTACGAATTTTTTTCCATTTTTCTCTGCTATGTTTACTTTTTTCCTCTTTAGTGATTATTGTTAGTGAGTTGTCTATTTTGTTTGATGAAGTAAATAAGACAACAAATTCAGTTTTATATTATATCTTCGTTCAAGTAGACAATATCGTTTCTATTTTATAATTTTTAATAACTTGAGTATCTACGAGTATGTATTTTGTATTCTTATAATTTAATTGCCTTTACCAAGGAAATACAGTATTAAAGGCAAATACTCTGAGATATTTGGAAAGAAGGATTCTACTTCAGTATTGTAATGAAACCTGGAGAAACCGTTGAAACGATAAGCTAGATGAACTCATCGATGGACAAAATATATAAGAAATCCCAAAACTTGCGATGTCTAAGGTATTTAGAAATATTTCCAGAATTACCCAAATGTCCCAAATATATAGAAAAAAAATCTGTTGTGGACACCACAATACCACCCGCCATTGATTTCTTATCAAACAATGCAGGAACACGGACCACAACTATCAAGAAACACTCATCCCTTCAAAAAGTCCAGACACATATAAAAAATGACATTATTCAACCGTTGTTTGGTTTTTTTCAAAAAACACAGGTTTGTAGATTTAAACGAGATATCAGAATAGAATTTTTCTTTAACGTGTTGTAATTTGTAAATGATGACAGTAAGATAAGAATGTTTTATACAATAATTGTAGATAATAACATTTGAAACATCATTCTCATAAGAAAAATTGTCATTAAATTATAATTGACTCAGATATTCATATTTCAAAATAACTTGATATAGGATTATCACCAAAAACTAATCAGGTCTTCCAAAGAGGAAACAATTGATACATACAAAATATCAAAATTTTCAGTTTAGTAGTTTTTGAGAAACCGTAACTCCAGGGATCCACACAGGCTGACAGACAGATACACACAGACATCATCGTGAAACTATTAAAATCGTATTCTAGGGACCCTAAAACGTGCTCATCCACTGAAAATTCACTACTGAATTTTTAGCATGATTCCTATACCTTACAAGATATGGCAGGAGGTAAAAAGGGAAGATCACGCCTCCTAAGATGGATGAAGAACATATAGGAAGATCTAGGAAAATGGAAGATCAAAGGATGCAAAACGAAGGCCACCAATAGGAAATGAATAGTATGAATAATTAGGAATATGCATGACTCCTCTGTCTCATGATACAATGTTGATTTTCAGTTATAATTCATTATTTATTCAGCTCTAAAATTAATTAGTGTATTTCAAGTAAACTATGACAATATTATCCTCGTAGATATTATCATGAAAATGATTGTATACTATTAGTAGTTACATTATCATAACAAATTGTTTTGCATTAAAAATGACGATAATATTTTATAATACTCTCTATATAATTATTGCCGATAAACATCTGTCCTTTTTACATTTTACAAAATGGTTATGATAAATAATTACTTAATAGCAAATGACATACTATATAAAAAATACAACACGCTATTTCAACAATTTAATACCTAATTTCCGCTCCAGTCAAAATGCTTTTATTTTTAGACCTGAGTGTATCGATTGTTTAATGCATCAATCCATTTGCTGATGTTCAGACATATATCTTACATTCCCAATATCCTCAAATCGGCGTATGAAACTTTATACATTTCCAAATAACTATTTCTACACCACTAACAAACTAATAACCATTTAAAAACATTACTTTTCGTCCCAGATTGCACAAACCACCCATATTGTATTGAACAATATGGCAAGCCCTCTTTCTACTATTCCACTGAAATATACATCTGCGGATATATGCATGTCATCTGGACCCCAAATTGGACGTGGTCCAACAACGTTTTGTTTTCAGGACACCCAACAACATCAGCAATTTATGGAGAAGGGTTTCCTCTTTCCGTATTCATACTAAGATTTGTCGAAAAGTTTTCAGAAAAGAAGGAACTTCTTTTTATATTTTGTATCATGCTGTAGGTTGTATTGTTGCAATAAATTGGGGTAAGGAAGTCATTATTTTGTTATTGGATTTAAGGAAACGGTTAATTGAACTCTTCGAAGAGTTGCAACGGTTTTATTTCCTATTATTTCTACTAACATTTTTGTACAAAGCATACAAAAATAATATTATTTCTTCAATTTATATATGTATAACAAAAATAATTAAAATAATGTGAGTTACACTATTTTAATTAAAAGCAGAGAAACATGAAATGCTAAACCATTTTTTGTTTGTTGTTATTTTTAGTTGCTACTCTAAAAAGAGGAAAAATTCAACGAAAACGGAATCAAATATAGGACGTAAAGGATCACAAACCACCGCCATTAGTAAATATATTATCCAACTCGTATAAGTACATACTGTAATTAAGTATTTAATGGCAATATGTATATTTAATTGGTTGTGTATTTATTGAAATAAATAATTTAGGTAATATATATTTCAGTCAAATTTAATGTACGAACTAATTTGAAATTTATTGCAGTAAACATTCTATATGAGCTATACATAATATATTTTAATTTTATTCAAATAAATAATTCAGCAATGAAACAAATATATAATAACCAAAGCATGGAAAAATATTAAACAAAACATGTGGAATTGTATTTAATTTAGGTTCATTTTTACTAAAATGAATGACAATGAATTCAAATGAAAATATGTTAAATTTGTTTATGTAATAAGATTCAATAATTAAAAATGATAGACAACTCAATTAACGGAAAACATAATTAATTTTATGGACATATAATCCTTGTAATTGGAATACATTTACTAATGATTTGTTTAATTGGTTATTGACATCGATATGCCTGCATATATACAAACATTTTTTGATGTTATTGTCAATTTTTACCTCGTCATATTACAGCAAAAATATAAACGCAAAAGTTGTTCAGAATTGAAAAATGCATGGAATAAGGCCTATTTGGTTAGCTAAATGTTGATATTTCGCAATGTATCAATTAAATAATAGTTATTTACTTTACAAGTGGGCAAAGTAAGGAATTTCCCACGAGAATAATTTTAGCACAAGAAGCCGAAGGCTTAGTGTGATAATTTTATCGAGTGGGCAATTCCATTTTGCCCACGTGTGAAGTATAACATTTTATCCAACATCTCTTAATAAACGCAAAATTTATTAAAGAAATATTATTTGACAGTGACATATGCTTTAAATTTTCGAAATTAAAATGTCAAGCAAAGTAGTTACCAAGGTGTTGTGTGTTATTATTATTGTTATAAATAAAAAATACTCACAAGTGACTTTTCTCAAAATTATACCCACTAGTGGGTAATCTGATACTTTCTTTGTTTAAAATCGCCATAGTTATAGAGCATTTATTGAGAGGTGTTGGATAAAAATTGTAACACGGTCATGGAAAATTACACAAAAACGAAAAATATTTTACATATCAAAATTATGATTTATTTATTTAACGGAAAGAAATGAACTCTACAATTCACTATTATATCACTGCAATCTTCTACGAAATTTCCAGAGAGAGATCCTCAGTTCGAATCCCACTGCCGACAGTTACAAATTTAAATTTACCCCTGTGGTTCCCCCTCCACTAACATCTTTGGGGGCTATGATTTAACGGCTGGTAACCGCACTTCATACGCAAAAATATATCACCTACCGAGATCTGCGTAAGCAGAGTGCCACACCCATAATGGGTAAAAGGCGTGATGATATATTTATTTATTTTATTTTATATAACCAAATGGGTCATATTGCATGCATTTCTAAATTCTGAACAACTTTTGTATTCACACTTTTATTCCAAAGTGAAACGGAAAAATTTTACAGGAATATACAAAAAATTGCATTGAAATTTCTATATTACGCATTTTAATTCTACACCTGGACGTTATGGGATGTTTTCATTTATGGTAATAAAATATCATATTCCACTATTTGAATGCACAGCAAGCGCATTAACACACTTTCTATTGCATCATTTAAAACATATGAACTTTGTAAACAGAGCTTAAAATCAATTTGATTTACAACTGAACAAATTGTAATTCCAATTACTAACTCTCCGTACACAGAATCATCAATTGAATTGTCTAATTTAATTCGAAATTTCCGTACGTTTAAATAACTTTATTCTAATCTAAAAATAGTAATCGACAACCAAGCAATTTATATTGAATATGAAGTTTTCTCATTGTTGGAATTTTCTACTTCACTTTTTAAAACGTCATAGTTACAAAAGGAGTTAAGAAACATTTTAGTAATTTCTGTTCATCTAAAATCTGCATCTTCCAGACAAAATTAAAAGTGTATTAGTATTTGTGTTTGATATCTCAAAATGAGTATTTATTCGAACGCAAATCATACGAATATATGTTTGTAACCCTGAATTTAACTGAGGGACGTAATTGAAATTGTAACATTTAATTAAATGAATATTTGAGATACATATCAACCACACTTATAAATGTAGAAACCCTAAAATTTGAATTACAATTTAAAACTTTATTTCAAAAGTTCTTGCGGTAAAATGAAACAATAATGGTTCTAATTAAATTTAAATTTGTATCACAAATTGTTTGGATTTCAATATACATTTGACTAAATATTATCTGTTGTAAGAGAATTAGGGCGTGAACGATTCATTTTAACAATATCAGAAAAATCTGATTTTGCAGAAAATATTTTTCTTATCTGACAGTTACACCTTCACACATTTATCATACGATGTTACATATGATGGAAACGTGTTCAATATTCGGTTAGGAAAATAATATTTCATGAAAAGGCGCTAGAATCCCCCAGATACCTATAAATAAAATAAATAAACAGGCGATACCGAAAATCGAAAACTGAATACACTTGAATAACGCGAGCCCTAACCGGTAAACAAATATGGAGGGCCTGGATTCCAACATTTCTTTAAGATACAAGATTTCTGGAGGATCTCCAAAACAATCCCTGACGAAAAATAAACAAATATTGAGAAATATTTCATTAATTATTGTACAGTATATGTGTGTTTGAAAAGCAACTGTATTTTCACGATAAGAAACTGTGAAAACTCCTAAGCCCTGATGTCTTTGAAAAGATAATTTTTATGTATAGAATATACGCTAAAAGTTTGAAATTAATAAATTATATAAAAAGCGGGATAGCGCAGTGGTAAGAGTTTTTGCATCTGCATACAGACTCATAGGTTCGACTCCCGATCAGATTTAATTAACTTGGCAAGCACAAAGCTATCGGGCACCGGCTAGTGGTTGTAACAAAGGCAACACACTTGGCATCTACGTAACAAAAAACGTGGAAATAAAAATAAATTTAATAGATATCAACGTGTCTGACCTTCCTAAGAATATAATCCCTCTGGCTGGAAGTTCCGAAAAATACAATAAATTATGTTAAAGGAAATATTGGTGTTAACCACTGAAATACAATAATACTGGAACGCTCACTGACGTTGAAAATGTGTGTCTTTGTTGTATAACCGCTCAACAAACGCATACCAACCGTTCCACAAACAAGTGTTAAACAAAGAAGAGTGGCCCATGACATCTGTCTCAGACTCGTTTTTCTCTTTCGTAAAAGGCTACAAGTACGCGTTCCAGTATTACTAGATTTCAGTGGTGTCAACATGAATTGTTGCCATGGCAATTAATCCTATTTCCTAAAATCACCTCTTCTTATTGCTGTCTCTCGAAAATATCAAATTAATTGGGTTTAGTATATATCATTATTTCAGAAAAGTACAATTTCACAAATGAATATAAATATTATATGTATAAAAATCTGTAACTTATTTAAACATGTCTAGTACGGTTCTGCGCTAGATCAAGTGACGCGTGAAGAAATGACACAATAAAAAATTTTGTATTCTACATATGGCATTCACGCATTTCATGAATACCTATACAAAAGAGCCAGGCAAAAATATGAAAATAAATAAAAGTGTAACGGTTTCCCCTTGAAAGAAATGTTAGTGGGGATTAATTAGACTCATGAAATAAACTTTATTTCATTCTTAATATTATAATACTTTTGGACTAATATGTTTTTTCCCTAAAAAATTGACGAAAATTTGTAATATGTTCGAAATTCGTTAATAAATTTGTGAAGAAAAAATAGACACAGAGTCGTATTACGCACAACAATAAATTGACAAGAAAACTTGCCCAATACATAACATCGTACAAAACAGACATTACATTTAAATAAAGTATTTTTACAAAACTTAATCTTTAATCTTTAATAATGTTACCATGAGTTCTGAATGATTTTTCAGCTTAATGAACTTTATTGTATTAGCTATTACAGTGATAAATGTTAGATTATTATTTGTTCAAACTGTTTATATTTAAATAATGTTGTTTAACCATTGTTCAATTGTTTCAAATGTAAATGAACATTTCACACATTGGCGGTTAATTAAAATCAAATTAAAGTAATCGTTTAGCAATTCCAATCGTACAAAAAGAGAATTACAGAATACACTATTAAAACTTCAAGAACAAAACTGCCAGCTTACAATTCTGTTCAAGTTATAAAAACTCTATTTAAGAGTTTCTAAAGTAAGCATAATTAAATTGAAGCATTTGAACGGTTATTTACATATAACCGGCGTTTAACGGAAACGGAAAACCGGTGGGTAAATCCGTGAGTTAATCACAAAAGCAAAACAAATGAAAAGAGAATTTTATGCTTCATCAACTGTGAACGAAAATGGAACAACAATTGTAGAAATCTTGCAAACAAAAAAACAAAGATACTTCATTAAAATTATTCATTCATTCATTTATTATCCTTTGAAAAATATTATTTAAAACAAGAATTATTTAATTCCACAAATAATTTTAAATTAACTTACTCTATTTTTGAATCGATTATCCATTGATAATTTTTTGGTTGTGTTAAGGTGCGATAAATTAAATAATTTAATTAAACTATATATTGAATTAAGTTAATATTGTAGCAGACATTTTCATATAATGTTTACTTTATTTTCCGTCGCAATAATTCAAAAATCTATGAACAAGTTTATAATTTCTGTTATAAATATTTAAATCTTTAGAGGAAAGAATAGAAATATAGAAATTGCAATATAAGTTTCAGAACTCCGAGCGTTTTTGTTAAAATATTTCCAAATAATTTTTTACATAAAACTTTTTTTGTATATAAAATATAAAAGTGTTCAATATATATATATATATATATATATATATATATATATATATATATATATATATATATATATATATATATATATTTATTAGTTTTCAATATATTACGCTAATACTGCTTCAATTTAATTGATTGATATCATTGTTTTTGTTTACGCATGAGATGGCTGTATTTATTGCTTATAAACAATATAGTATAATATCGATTTTAAGGGTTAAACGAGGCTGAACGCAAACAAATATTTGTTGAATATTTTTGTACGCATTTTTAAACTCATTCCACAAAGTTAGCTATGTAGCAATTTATTAATTAAGAATGAGGATCAAGGATGAAGGGGTGTGAATGATTCTAAGCCGACAACTGAAATATAGTAATACTGGAACGCTCACTGACGCTAAAAATGCGAGCCGAGGGAGATAGGCAATATGTAGAAAACCTATCTTTGTCGTAGCATTCAATGATTTTGAAATGAAAGGTTAAATATAAAAATTAAATAATCTATTAATAATAATGAGTTCAATTAACTATTTATGTATGTAAATGTAAAAGGATTTTCAAATAATTGAACCGTACATTGTTAAATATTATTTATTACTTTTAGACAAGTGCCCAGGTATATTGATGTATGATTTTGATTGCTGGGACGTAAAACTGCTGTAGAAATGAGATATTTGAGAGGAGTGTGTGGGTATACGAGATGTGATCAAATCCGGAATACATTGGTGTATGGTGAGTGTGAGATTGAGAAGAATATTAAAAAAGTGGAAGTGAATGTAGAATGAAAGGTTGGTGAAACTAGTATATGATCTATGGTGGAAGCGCGGATTTCAGGAATATTTATTTTACTATGATAACTTCCCACGACTAGTTTTTAACCAATCATAATGCAAAACACTTGAAAATTCGACCAATAGGAACAGTTTTATACTGATAAACCCCGTTGCCCGGGTAACGGGAGTTTTAACAGAGTTTTACCGCGGTAAAACCCCGTTGCCATGGTTACAGCGATAAAACTCCCGCTACCAAGGAAACAAATAATTGTTACTGTCAATCACTGTCAGTGTGACAATTAATTAATATTTCAAGTAACATTTTGTTTTGTTTTTGGAATTTATCTTATCAAATACCACTCGACCTCTCTGATTTTCTCAGATAAATTTTTATTTTTAAGCACTCATTTTCTTTGCTTTTAAGCAAAACCACTCAAGCAAACTGACATTACATGCAGTTTGCTTTCGTGATTGTTGCTAAGCAAAAAAAATTCGTGCAAAAATAAACATTTATCGATAAAACCAGAAGGTCTTGTGATATTACCCTCGATTAAATAAAATGTCATTTTCACAAACGACAAATTTCTAATTCATTCACAGCAAGTTGTGGTAAACCACTACTAAGTCGAAATATTTCATTAATGGAAATTCTAATCATTCTAATTGCTTTTCCTTTTGTCGTCATTCAGCCCAAATTTTCTTTACACAAAGCTGAACAATATTTCCATGCGTGGCTTTATTTGCCTACTCTGTCACGGATGGCGATGTTCTCGTTTGCAGAATTTCCTCCGCAACTTCTGCCAGTTACATTCAATTTCCAGCACACTTCCTATTTATTCCGTTCGGATAGCGTATACCCCTGGATATTTATTCCCTACTACGAACTGCTTTCGCTTTCGTTTCAATTTGCTCTTTGAGCTTTCATGTGTCGCTTATTGCACTACTCAAATAGGCAAATACCATCTTTACTTCGTTCTAACATCGAAAATTATTAATATTAAAGGAAAAGATTTCAAGATTTAAGTTCTGGTTGCGTTTTGGCGCACAATAAACTAAAATAATAGCAATAGCTTCCTCTGTTTTATAAATCATAATTTGTTTTTACTTAGTTACTGTTACTGTTATTTACATATTTATTTTCGACTGTATTATAATAATTTTTTTATGATATTGTGTAGCAGGCATAAAAAAGATCTTTAGGGACTAGTTCTATAAAGTGAAAAGGCCTACTACATAGTAAAATAAACGACTAAATAAATGAAATGAAAATCATTTTTACCTCCCGCCACATCCTGTAAGGGAGGTATAGGAATCATCCTAAAATTTCGATAGAGGCTTTTCAGTGTATGAGCACGTTTTAGGGTCCCTAGAATACAATTTTATTAGTTTCGCGATGATGTCTGGGTGTGTGTGTTTTTCAAAAACTACTAAACTGAAAATTTTCATATTTTGTATTATCAATTGTATCCCCTTTGGAAGAGCTGATTAGTATTTGGTGATAATTCAATAATCGAAAGTGGTAGTTTTCTTGAAGCCTTATAAAGTTATTTTGAAAATCTCAGTAAATTATGATTTAATGACAATTTTTGTTATGAGAATAATGTTTTAAATATTATTCAAAGAGAAGATAAAATGCTAAATAAATATATAAAAATCAGTGGTGTATGAATTATAGTTCTTCTGGATCGACTGAAAAAAAAAATATGCTCAAAATTTATTTTTTTTTCGCGTTTCATTGGATAACAACAATTTTTAAGGGGATTAATCGCAAAGAGAAAGCTTTTTCGTGGAACAATAAATTACATATAAAATTTTTAACGTGTGAAAATAACCGATTGTGAAAAGGGTAAACGACAAAACAAAGTAAATAATTTATGATACTTTTATCCACGAATGACCAGCAACATCGAAATTAATTTACTGTATTTGTAATTTATGAGAGCTCTTTTTACCTCCCGCCTACCTCTAGGTAAGGGAGGTATTGTTTTTGGTCAAAAAATTGGGTAGTGAGTTTTCAATGAATAAGCACGTTTTAGGGTCCCTACAATACGTTTTTACTATTTTCGCGATGATGTCTGTATGTATGTATGTATGTATGTATGTATGTATGTATGTATGTGTGTGTGTGTGTGTAGTCTGTGGCAATTTTTTCGTCTCGCATAACTCAAATACTATAATACCAAAAAATACAATTTTGTGAATTATTGCTTCTTATATTTAAATGAAGAGCTGATTAGATTTTGGATAAAATTGGTCAACCGGAAGTAGCAGTTTGCTTGAAGCCCTTAACAGTTTTTCGTGAAAAACACGGTTAAATTTCCTTTTTCAACAATTTATGTTATTTTGAAAGTTGAAGAATATTTAATTTTACATGTGTTTTGATTACACTAATTTTATTAATTTTCATTAGATTTAGAGATAATAAAATATAAAGAAATTAGATTTTACAAATTTTGCATTCCTAGTACACCATGAAAACATTTAAAAATTTTCAATTTTTTACGAAATGTGACACATGTCATTGTGATTGTGAAGCTGTTTTCTTAGTGAAATATATGTCATAAAATTAAATAAATATACAAAAGAAAATGAAAATTCTCAAATATAAAAATAATAAACAAATAAGAAGGTATGTTTCTGTAACATTAAATACTATTTTGTACCGTTTAAGAGTAGTATTGGGCGGGAGGTTATGTGCTGGACACATCAGATTTTTTATAATTTGTTTGAAAATAAATTCGTATATTTCCATTGATTCAAAAAAAACTAAAATCGAAGCAATACTTTTTATAAGCATTCATTCTACAGGAAAAATACATATTCCAGAATTTTTTATAATGCCTAAAGCACTGACAGTTCATATTCGTTTTCATCTATTTTTTCGCAATTTTAATATTCGCTTTGTTCAGAAAATATTAATATCTGATGAAAAAAGTTATAACATTTAAAATAAATATTGTATGAGGTAAAAATGAATTTAAATTAGACCTTATGTAGTCTAGCTTGCAACAAACATACCTAAGAACAATAATATTAGTTTAGTAACTTAAAGTACTCGTATTTTTTACCTCCCTCCAACATTCTGTACGGGTGGTATAGGAATCATGCTCAAAATTCGGTTGTGAGTTTTCAAGGGATGAGCACATTTTAGGGTACCTACAATACGATTTTAATAGTTTCGCGGTGAAGTCTGTGTATGAGTATGTCTGTTTGTTTGTCTGTCAGTCTCTTTGCTGAACTGGAAAATTTTAATATTTTGTAAGTCAATTGTATCCTCTTGAGGAGAGCTGATTAATTTTTGGTAATTCAATAACCGGAAGTATTAGTGTACTTACAGCCCTATCAAATTATTTTGAAATATTTTAGTAAATTGTAGTTTATAATGACATAATTTTTGTATTAGTGTAATGTTTCAAATATTATTATCTACAATTGTTGTTTGAAACATTATTCTTGTACTATCACCATTTACGAATTACAGCACATTAAAAAAATATTTTAACATTTTTGTTAAAATCTGCTAACCTGTGCATTTTGAAAACACAAAACAACTCTTGAAAATTATTTTTTGCCGAGTGACATTAAAAATGACACTTCACGGTCTTCTAACAGTCTGTAAAGTGTCACTTTTATGCCTAGGCTGTAAAAATATTTTATATAACAACCGTTCAACAAACGCATAACAACTGTCAATAAATGCATAGCAACCGTGCAACACATGCATGGCAACGTAATTTGACAGCGATAACCGTCAAAATATAAATAAAAAATAAATAAATATATCATCACGCCTTTTACTCATTATGGGTGTGGCACTCTGCTTACGCAGATCTCGGTAAGTGATATATTTTTACGTATGAAGTGCGGCTACCAGCCGTCAAATCATAGCCCCCAAAGATGTTAGTGGAGGGGGAGCCACAGGGGTAAATTTAAATTTGTAACTGTCGACAGTGGGATTCGAACTGAGGATCTCACGATCCACAGCCCGACACGTTACCACGGAGCTATTTACCCCATTTACCGTCAAAATATCTATACAAAATAATCACTAAATTAACATTAATTCCAAATCGGCAAAAAAATTATGTGTTCAACTCGGCATCAAACACAGATTTATAGCTTCGGCAGCCTCTGCTGTAAATCTGGTACTTTGATGCCGAGTTAAACAAATAACTATATTTTAAGGGATGAGCATTCTTGATATTTTTGGTCCGTCTTCCTGCATTGTTTGATAAGAAAGTATGGCAGGTTATATTGTGGTGCGCACAGCAGTTTATTACTATTTTTATCTCATAATTATACACACATAAAAATGCGTATTTCAAGATAAAATTTCATGTCGCTTTTATGAAGAGCATTCAGCCTACATAAGTGATGCCAGTCTCGTTTCAAAATAGAGTGAATTTCCAATATCTGATTCACTCCCTCAACAAGCGTGAACTCTGCATATTTTACGCGAATTTATTGCTATTGAGTGCATGTAAATAATTTAGTTTTATCCGAATTAGAATAAATTTCAACATAATTTTTGTGACAGAAAATTTATTCTAAAATAAGTTAATTTTATCCCAAATTGGAATGGTAACGGCAGTGAGTACCTATCCAATTCATATCATGAATAGGTAATATTTAATATAGAATGTTAAACACATTGGTGGAAAAAATATTAAAATATGTTTATTAATTTTGAAATTACTGCCAGGAAAAATGTATCTTATACGGGGTGAGTTTTTTAAAACAACCAATCATTTTTTCTGGCTTATTCAAAAGGAGGGAGACCTAATTGTACGGTTGGTAAAATAAAATTATTAGGAGAATGTGGCGAGGGCGAATGAAAGTTATTCCTTTTCAACGATTTAACATGTTCCTATACCTTAATATTAAGGTTCAAAGTTCAAAAATACATTAACATTTATAATATGGAAAATATAATTTCAGGTAGGCCGTTGAACAAAACAACAACAATTGTTTATATTATTGAAACTCCTGTCAACAATTAGTCAACAATTGCCATTGTTGACAGCAGTATCAATAAAGACCAACTTGTTTTTTTCAATGGCCAACCCAAAATTTTATTTTCCATATTAAAAATGTTAATGTTTCGTTGAATTTTGTTACCTTAATTTTAATTTTAGGTAAATAATAAAAAGTACCCTTTCCATTTAACAAAATATAACTTTCGTACATCCCCGCTACATCCCTCTAATAATTTTATTTCGCCAATCATACAATTATGTCTCCCTTCTTGCTGTATAAACCTGTGTACTTAATTTTCCCTAAAGTTATTAGTTAACCAGCAAAACTGATTGGTTAAAAAACTCACCTGTATATACCTATAAACAGATTCGATAGCATATGATCTGGTTGTAGGTTTATGAAATTGAAGAGTTTTATAAAAGAAATAACAGAAAAAAAGTATGCGAAGTTTTCTATAAATATGTTGTAGGTACTAACAAGGAATATCTGGTGAGTAGAAAAATAAATCAAAACTACAAACTCAATTCAGAGATCGAATTTAAAACTCGCGTTTGTCAACCAAAATAACTTGTTACTGAATATTTCAAAGAAGTTGTAGTTGCGAAGATTGAAGAACATACCTGAAATACTTCTTATTTATGTTGACAGATAAATAAACAAGGAGGGCGGAAACAGATGCATATATACAGAAATATCTATGCTTAAGAACTGTAAGAGAATAGTTGTAATTTTAGCTTTTATTGCACATTGTTCCAGTAAACTTTAGCACCTGCTAATAAAATGAACAAGGCTTAATTTCGAGAATATAATTTCATATCCGGTCCTGCCCTTTTTCAGTCTTACAGGTTTCTGCTTTTCATCTGTCTCTCTTGTAAGTCTGGGTCTTTGTGTTTTGTTCGGTTTGACAGATCACTAGCATATCTGTTTGCGACTCTTCTGCACTAGATACAAGTTGTTGCCATTCTTTTTCTTTTTATAAATGAGCATCACTACTTGTAAGATTGGTTTGGATTTACTGAATAAAGCAGCAAATTGTAAATATAATTCGCGACAGATTTCATATAACTGTTACATGTGGAATTATACCATTGTAATTTCTTGTTTCGCTACATATAATATTTAGTTGTGGATTTCACGATTACAGTATAATATCAATCAGTGAGTAATACCTAAAATACTGGATTATTCAGCAATAGCAATTACAGAAGTGATTGGAAGCTATGATTTAACATTGTTAGTTATTTATGTATCAAGGCACTGAAGTTCAATTTTTTATCGCGAATATGAAATTTAGTTGCTGAGGCCCGTAGGGCCGAGGAAAATAAACCATGTGAGTGATAAAAAGGAACTTCAGTACCGAGGTACATATTAAGTTTTATTTGAAAACTAAAATTCGAAAAAAACAGCAAAAAAATTTCAATACGGGTTAAGTTTATACATCTGTCAGTTGTCAATTGAAACTGACAGTCAGTGTTGCCAACATCGAGAAGTGAAGTTATCGTGAATAACACTCAAAATTATGTGTTTTGTCATCAATTTCGTCATCGAAATTTATTAGTTAATTCTTCTTGCAAATTTTGTTTCATGTTACGTCCAAATTTACTATAGTACGTCAATATATCTGCCAAAATTATCCTAATTGTACAATAATTATTTAACGGTTGCCAACACTGGGTTGCTCAAAATCGTCGTATAATAAGTTACTTTAGTGACGATTTCTGAGCTTTTAATGACGATTTTTAAGCACCTTAGTGCCGATTTCAAATAAACTAAGATTTTTGTTTGATAAATAAATAAAATATAATTAGTTAAATTTTGTCATTTAACATTTGACATTTTAACACTCGTACGGATTGGCCTAGTTATCTGATGAGTAATATTTTAATTTTTTGATTCGGTTTTGCCAAATTTATGTAAGTAATATAGAATAAAAACAATTGATAAAACACAAACATTAATTTTAATTAGGGTAATTTATGTGGCTTTGCTAATGACCGTACAAATTTCTTGCATTAGTATTATCGACTTTAATAAAAGAATCGTTTTACCTGAAGATTATCACCGCTTTTTTGAATATCGTGTATTTATATGGCAACACAAGTATAGTGTAGGTATAGAAATAATTTCAAAAAGTTTTCACTAACACGATCAACTATAATTTGATTCTAAGTCGATAATCCATTTCCTTACATCCCGAAACGAAATACAAAGTAAACAAGAACATAAAGTAGCATCCCTTCCGTTGATAAGTATGTAGACATGCGTTCTAGATTGTGTGGTGCATACCATTAGTTCATTAGATACAAATGCGAATCTTGGATTGGAGTAAATTAGAGACGAGAACAGAATCACACATGTCAGATATTCTAATTGCGAATTCAGAATAGATACAAGCATTTCTGCTTTAACAACCAAAACATTGCTAACATTTCTCAACTAACTTTCTTAGTTAAGTATCTGCAGTCGCGGGAATAAGTTATTGATTACAAACCATTCGACATCATGCTCAAACTATGTAAATTTTGTTTCCGTTCTCAAATGGTGACATTGTGAATGTTACTATAATTAAAATGTATTTGCAAATTAAGTAATTGGAACATTCAAAGCTCAATAAATAATATAGCTCAACATTTAGCATTTATATTAATGAAGTTGAAGTTTTTATTAATTTGGTATAAAAGAAGAGGAAATTTGGACGTCGCCCTGGAAATTAGAACACATTGGAAATGACAAATGAAAAGGAAATTATGAATTCCAAGATTCTTTTATTAATGGATTTACATTCGACATTTTAATGTGACATATATAAAGTTCTATAATGGCCAACTAAAGATTACGAAAATAAGAATTTCCGAATAATAACAATGTATGCTGTTGAGACTATGACAATAACAAAATAATATTTATGAATAATGGAACGAGAAATAATACGAACAATATTAGGACCAAAAAGATATCAAAAAACGAATACAGAATAAGAATGAAATATGAAATAGAACTACAGTTGAAAGGAGAAGACCGTGAAAAAGATCAGACAACAGAGTTATATGGCTTGTACATATATGGAGAGCAGAAAAAAAGGATGCAATTAAATCAGTAGTAAAAATGGAGACCAGGAGTAAGAAGATGAGGAAGACACAGATCAACATAGCTAAAGGAAATAGAAAATTTAAAAGCAGTAAGAGATGTATATAAGAAATGAATAACATAATAATCTATCTTTTATTTGATCAAATAATTTTATTTATCTACGCCAGGAATATAATAATATAATATAATAATCCCATCATTTTAGTGGAGTAATCTAATATATCTAATCTATACCTCATTGAGGTTATTTGATGGGTTTTTGTCTATTACCTTACTCAGTGAGATAATATGATGCGTGTTTTTATATTACTTCACTCGTTCGCTCTACTTTACTCCATTTAAATACTATTACCGAGCTTTTATCAAAATTGTCATAGAAACAAACAAATTCGATCTATTCTGCTCCTTTGATTTTGAGTAAACAAATTATTGCAAACAATTTATTTTTATTTTTAAATAGTTGCGACGTGGTCTAGTATAAACCGTGTGTCCCACGCAAATGTTGGCATAGGCAATTAACATGTAAAATCAGTTTTTTGTAAATAAAAAGTGTCCGGCAATTAAACTATTTAAAACAAATTGCAGGCACTATACGTCAGTAGCAATAAAACGAGTAGGCGGAAAATTAGGAATTATTATTATTAATTTCATTAAATTGCGGTATCAAAATAAAGTAATCTGTATTAAATAAGATGTAGGGATATTGGCAGTATTGTGATATAAAATTTGGATGCATAATTTTTTGCCGGACACTTTTTATTTACAAAAAACTGGTTTTACATGTTAACTGCCTATGCCAACATTTACGTGGGACACACGGTATATATCACAGGTAAGTTTGAGGCATACCTCACTAGCAATGTAAAAAACTATTATAGGATAACAGACTAAAGAGGAAGTAACAATAATCCCAGGTGAAAATTTTCACCAATGTAAACCTTTCATTTTTCGTCAGCTCACGTTTACCTAGACGGGAAAGTAAAAGCTCAATCATTTAAAGTATGTCGTACAACAAACGTGTTCTTCTTCTTGGCTGGCGAATGCTGTACGCGAGTGCCTCTATGCCATTGGCATTTCAAGAATTACGTGAAGCTCACACACGTGGGTTTCTGTCACGCGCTTACTCCATCTAACATGATGTGATGTGACTTGACAATACCTCAGTATCTTCCCAAGAGGTTTCGGAATTGATAATGTGTTGGTATGATAATAAAGGCGGGGGATGCTATATGATACATACGCGTTTTACGGATTTAGGCTAGGGCTAAAATATACATATATTCCGAAACATTCAGCCTGCTTTAAATATCCTGGATCACTTGCAGTAATCCATCTTCACCTTCCAACAAACAAAATCTCCTCACAGCTCAAAATCCTCCATATTTTCACAATTCTGTTTATGATGTTTCTTTGTCAATTAAAGTACGGAAAATACAATGCTGAAGAGATAAATTTCATATCTGTTTTAATTTTCGAGTTACAGGGATTTTTGTGATTTTTCAAAACTCATTTTTGAAGACGAATTACTCAAAAACTAAGCGAGATATCAAAATTCTGAGCACAGATTTGTATTTCTGGTATATTTTATTACTATTTAGGAAATTTTGAAAATTTTGAATTTTTTATGAAAATTTTCTAAGGGGGGCATCTCGAAAAATAAGGAAGATATAAACTTGTAGTGTGGACCAATCGATTCAGCTCGTCGAAATACATAAGTATACAAAATTTCAGTTAAATCGGATAATGGGTTGAAAAGTTAGAGCAAAAAGTCTGAAAATGGCGTTTTTCGCGGAAAAAGTCAAGGGGTACCCCTTGACGTTTGGCCCGAATTTGGCCATTTTAAGACTTTTTGCTATAACTTTTTAACCCGTGGTCCGATTGTAATGAAATTTTGCATACTTATGTAGTTCGACAAGCTGAATCGATTGGTGCACACAGCAAGTTTGTAGCTTTATTATTTTTTGAGATGCCCCCCTTAGAAAATTTTCATAAAAATTTCAAAATTTTCATAAAATCATAAAATTTCCTAATTTATTCTTTAGGTAACCAGAAGTACAAAACTGAGTCCTTTTTTCAATATCTAGCTTAATTTTGGAGTTACAGCACTTCAAAGTTGACACTTGCAAAATCATTAAAATCGCTATAACTCGGAAAATATAACAGATATGAAAACGAACTCTCAAGCATTATATTCTACGTACTTTATTTAGTAAAGAAATGCAATAAACAGGATGTCGCAAATTTGAAGGATTTTGAGAGAAAACGGCGATTATGACTAATATAATATACTGGAATGCTAACTGGCTCAGAGAATCAGATAGTTGTTGGGTCATTTGTCTTTCACTCAAAATTAGTTTTGGATCTTAGTTATTAAGACTAAAATATTAAAAATGTATATTTTATTTTTCGCTCTTTAGTTTTTTTTTGTTGGTTTAATTTTTTGGTAATAAGTTAATATTTAAAATTAATCTAGTTCATAAAATATGGGAGGTGCCGATATTGTTTAGATTTATTTTTGAAAAAGAATGTTAAGTTTAATATTGTTTATATTAAACATTACTGTTTACGGAAGCTGATGACATGTTAACTGTCGACACGTCCTTTTATTAAAAATCATCTAAGTTTATTAATCAACGTTTTTCAATATGATCCTATGACCTACATTCAACAAAAAAACATGTATCACTAAAGGATATAACCTGAAATTTAATGAATTGCTATAACTTTTAACATTTCATGCCTCAACTAAATATTAATGTTACTTCTTTTTAATTGATGATTAAAGGGCGCGAAAATTATCGCAATTAAGCAAATGATATTAATTTTACTTCTGGTCCTTCAAATCAACGAGAATTATAAAATCAATAAGCATTCAACGTCGACATTTAGTTGCTAATTGGTAATTGCTAATATTGGAGAAGTTTCTTCTTCACTTTTATAAATAGTTCTTGTGATAAAGTTTTCTTTCGAAACAAGTGTTGCACATCGCTTAACGGTGAGTGATAGGTCCGGTGACAGGCCTGACAACGAGACGCGACCTTCGTGAAGGTTAAGGGATTTCTTAGTGTGAGACTAGCTCCTGTCTGGCCAGATAAAGTGAACAGGGACAGCGAGTCCCTCAGGACAGTTTCCTCGAGTTATCGGACCGCAACACTGATCCCTAATTGAACTGAACATGCTGCTACTCTCAACTATTTATAAGCAGATTGATTAATGAATCTCTTGTCTCTGTAAGATTACCTAGCTTTCACCCATTCAATGCAAAGTAAATGAATGATTGACAACTTATTTAACAGATATTTCTACATATATTTTCTTTATCTTTAACGGATAGTTGAGCTTCAGCTTTCATTGTTAGCACGTACGACAAAAATTTACTTTAATTTGACTTTAAAAGGGCGAATATTGAAAAGTAAAATTACTAGTATAGAATACACCAAGTTCATAAATTTGACTTCTATAATCCCTTAACCGCTTTGGTGAACTTATAGCAATAGAAAATAGGTTATATTTACAAGCTCTTTCGGTTCATAATGTTTAGAAATTACCCTGAACAGTCAGACTACTTTCACAGTTACACAACTGTCACTCTGGGGTCTGGGAAACCCAAGAAAAGAAAAGCCTACTTTTCCATAACTGGATGTAATTTTTTTAGGGATTTTGCTTATGAAATATTTGTTTAGGATTATAGAAACACATGAAACAGTTAATAACCTTTCTGAACGTATTTTATTCATAACACAGCATTTTGCCAAAACTTAACTTTTTTATCTTGGACTATGAGAACAAACAAATAGGGATTTTACATTGAATATTTGTTTAGGATTATAGTTTTCTTATACTTAACTTTAGGAAGAATGAAGAAAAGTAGTTGGTCGATAGAGTTTACAGAGTGGCAAATATCATATTTTCAGCTATAATATCCCTAGGCCATTGATAATTCGAAATAATTTTATCACAGTTACCGAAAGAACGTTGCTTGGTAACCGCCCGACGTCGCAGGCGGAGGGCTGTTACCTTCAAGCAACGTTCTTGAGGTAGTTGTGATCAAATTATAAGTATTTATCAATGGTCGAGGGATATTCGGTGAGAAAATTTTTTGCGATTATTATTATTATTTTCATTTTTATACCGTGAAAATAACATTTTGAAATAAACAAATTAAATATTGAATTAACTGTCAACCAGCTGTCAACGACTGTTACTTAGCAACAGGTGATAATTTCCCGGGGAAATTATCAGTGTAATTGTGACCTGATTGGTTACTTTTGCACACGTGATCAGAAATAGAGGGATTCGATTGGATATTTCTTTAACCAAAAAATTTTCAAAGTAAATTTTTGTTGTTTTCGCTCAAAACGTTAATTAGAAACAGAATTAAAATTCTCACACCCCATCCTACAACTGTTGGATTTTTACACATTCCATATTCCCTTTTGGCTTTTTTGAAGGGTTAATAATATGAGGAACCTACATGAAACGTTTTAATTAAAGAACTTGTTTAAATTCTTAGTTGATGCACATAATGAAATTACGTGTTTAAAATGCGACGAAACGACGTAAGTGTATTAATTTATAAAAGTTAGTTAAGCTCCAGGACTTTCTGTTGTTGGCATTTTAATTTTTAATCTAATCAAAACATGGAATATATACAGCTAGAATAATCTCTTCTTAATTCCTTCTAACGATCAAAGGGTACCTCTATATAATATTCAATAGTTTTACTAATAAATTACTACAGTCAACCTTGTTATGTAATACTACTGAAACAATGAAGTACAAATTTTGTTTATGTGGAATTTACCTGTAGGTAAGCATGCTTTACTGGCAATGTTCATAATCAAACCCTAAGTCTGCATAACTTACGCTCGACAAACTAGAATCGCAGCATTTATTTTGAATGGGACTTATCTGAAGATAAGCTTGCTTCCACGTTCCACTTTAAACGAATAAAGTGACCCATTAAACTGTGTTTTTAAGTTCATCCGAGTCCAACCGTCACTTGTTAGTATTTTTCCCTTTAGTTTTGCGCAAAATATAATAAATTCATTTTCATCAAATCGTAGGTGAAGTAGCAAATCGCAAAGTTAAAATTTGCGAGTTTCAGAATTATTCAAATTAGTTTGAGTTGTCTGTTAGTAAACTGCTTACAGACATGTTATGGTTGAGCCGAAACTACTCCAACAAAATTGTATTTTTAGTTACAAGTTGAAATTACTAACTAACGAGACATAAACCCGCAAATGTTCTAGCAAGCCTCAAGTATCTGTAATTCATTCATTAGAGGTTTATAATTTAGAATATTTCTGCGTGGTAATATTACCCTCGCACAACTACTCAACAACATTCGCAACATCACGCAAGTTGCGTAGTTTACGCGCCCATTATCCCTCACCCGCCGACATAGCAACACGCATAGTAACATAGCAACATAGTGTCTTCATTACTGGCTTGCCACCGCTACCACCTACATGAAATTAAACATTAACGCATGGGGTGCAGGCATATAACATTAACGAGGTAGTTGGCAATCTTGAGAGGGTCTCAATGTAAATGTCTAATTATTATTTATTTATTACTTTATAAAATATTGTAAGAAACTTGAAAAACCTGAAAAATATGCTATAACCAAATGTAATACATATACAAGTATAAATTATTACGTCATCTATGTATTGTAATCTACTCTTAGGTGAATGATAATTTTTCGGTAGATATTTATAAGATTTACTTTCGTAATGAGATCACAATACTTTTTCGTAAATCTGCACTTAAAAACGCACTTCCATGGACCATATTGAATATATTTTTCAACCATATATTTATAATATTGAATATGTAGTGAATATAAACAATATTCAATTACTTGTTGAATAGATTTCTTACATGGGTTTATAAAGAATATCTGTTTTAATGTAAATACGAATATTTGACGCAGGTTGATTATTTCTGCTTCAGATTCAGTACACTTTGAAAATATTATTTATTAAGAAATTTCTCATTATAACAATATTTTATGAATGGTTCACCTGCGTTAAATAATATATGTTTTCATTAATATAGTTAAGGATAATTTACTATAATTATTAATAATAGTTAATCATAATGAAACAAACAATGCAAGTTTACACAAACAAAAAAAATTTAATTGCTTTAGAACTTAATAAATTACATTAAATTGATAAGAGTTATTATTTTTAATTACTGTAAGTTATATCTATGATTACTCATAAAAAAAGACGCTTTAATACATTGCTGTCAATCATTTTGAGTGTAACTATAGTAATGACACATCCCCGAATGATGCAAATCATCAGAGTGAATAATGACCATAATCCCGAATATAATACAGTCTTTTTTCTACTCCAGTAAATTCAGAAATAGCGTTTAGCAAATTATCGAAATTGGTTGAAAATACAAGTTGAAAAATAACATTAAAATACACAATAACAACTGACTACATGTCAATTGTCAGACGACAGTTGCTTAATGATCCACATCACGTCTTTAAAATAACCGTGAATTATGGATTTTTGGCTCTGTAATTGGTCGAGAAGAGTGAATTATGAATCCTAATTTACTGTCGTGGATTATGGGTACTATAGTTCATCGAAAAAAAATAATTAAATAATGGGATATATTTATACAGAAGTAGAAAAATATACATTTTTCTTAGCCCACAAAAAAATCTAGTCGACAAGTAACTGAATATTGTTTTTCATCATTGCACATTTAATATTATAAATATGGTTGAAAAATAGTTTTATTATGGTCCGTGGAAGTATGTTAGATGCTTAGATGCGGATTGTGATCCGATTAATCTAGTAAATCTTATAAATATCTTTCGAAAAATTAACATTTACCTAAGAGTAGAGTGTAATACATAGATGACGTAATAATTTAAACTTGTATAGCGACAAAAACAGCGTGTAAAAAAAGATTCGAGGTTGGGCTCATAGCCTACAGTGAAGACTACTAAGTTACTCCAACTATTTTGTCCATTCTAAAATTTCCACTGAAAATCAAGATTTCGTTGCACACAATTGTCAACCTAGTAAGATGAAGGACTGTTACTTGTACCATAATTCCAATGTGTTTCTAAGCTAACACACATATAAGGAATGCGACAGTCAAGGGAGTAGGTGTTTATTAGCAAGTTTGTATTTTAATGCAGACATGAGTACAAGATTGATGGTGCATATTGTACGCTACTTGATGGATGGAATGAAGTAGGAAGAAGAAGATTAAGAACGGGGATGTGAGTAATGAGGAGTGTGGAAATTGATATTATAGGTGGTTTAACTTTATGATTGAACATTTTTCTTGTCTTTCTTAGGTGCATAATTTCAATATATACAAGATGAATTTATTAAAACAACAAATTAGTTTTGATGGTTATCTAATAACTTTAAAGTAAAAATAAATACACATGCTTATACCGCAATGAGGAGAACATAATTGGGTCTTTCACCATTTTTTTAAAATTTTTTTTATGAAACTATCTATCTATATTGAAGACTATCTACACTTTTAAAAAGTCTTAATTGTTATTCATTAAGCCACAATGATTTTTTTTAAATGTTGTGAAGTCATAGTAGAGGTGTTGCTGGATCTAAAACAGTAGAGATTTAAATAATTTTTGTTACATAAATGTTCTATTTTATTATAATAATAATAATAAAATAAGTAAAAAAAGATATGACTACAATTATTTACAATCTGTACTGTTTTGGATCCAGCAACACCTCTACTATGACGTCACAACATTTTTTTTTAATCATTCTGGCTTAATGAATAACAATTAAGACTTTTTAAAAGTGTAGATAGTCTTCAATTTAGGTAAAGTTTCATAAAATAAAATAAAAAAAAAATGGTGAAAGACCCCATTTGCAGGGTTAGTAAAATAAAATTATTAGGGGGATGTGGCGGGAGCAAATATCTATATTAATCTTGTTTTTTTATGATCTGATTTGGACTGGTTCTCACTACCGTTACCATTCCAAGTTGGGGTAAAATTAACTTGGCAATTACAAAGTTATCGGGCACCGGCTAGTAATTGTAACAAAGCTGAACAACACACATGGCATCAGTGTAAAGTAAGTGGCAATTTGATGTAATATCCTAGGGATATAAATCGTAAAGTTTCACAATCCTGAAAGGACATACATACATATTAAATATTGCCAAATTCTGACCCACAGTTTTCTAAAATTGTCTGTCATAAGTTAGCTTATTTCACATTAAAGTTGAAAAGTAAATAGACACCAAATTGAATTTAAACCGCTTTTAATATTTTAAGAATTGTGTTCCAAGCATTTATTCAGCACGAACGAAATATAAACGACTTTCAAGGGAAACTCATGGGAATTAATTTCTTTGGTTCATATGCATTGGAGTTTTCGAAACAGTACCGAAACAAATCATATACTTATGCTCTGATGTATATGTTTCAAAACATGAATATTTATTTGAGAAGGTCGAAGATGTCCCATACCCAAAATCAAAACCGTGCGTCAGTTTTTGTCAGTACTGTTAATAATATTCCGGGAACGTCGACCGAACCAGCACGTAAGAAAAACCTCTCCTTAGTATAAAAAATTCAAGACAAAAACTCAACTAGCTAAGTCCGAACATCATCAGGATCAGAGTTACTGCGTACAAATCCTTCTCGCGTGGAATTTTAATGCGTGACTATCGATTCTCGAACAAGGATCAAATGCGAAGGATCGTAAGCCGCTGTCGGAACAACTATCAAAACTACATTTACATAAAGATTACAAAGTTTAAAACTTATTATCAAATGCGATTTCACGGAGGGCAAATAACATTGCCTTTGGCATTTGAAAACTAGGAGAATTTATACAAATATCTCAGCCATTTCTGTAAATGAGAATAATTTCAGACTTCACTGAATTGGAGAGGATTATTTGGTTTGAATTGCCTACTTGAAAAATGGGCAATTTGATCGACTGATATTAATAATAACTTCGAATTTCTAGATCGGATTCTGAATCTGTAAATCGGTTTATGCCATACATACATTAATTCTGGAAATTTTAATAACACGTTTAATTATACCGTGTAGTCTATTGGTCCCGAAATTTTTTCAAACGTTATTTTAAATTAAAATGCCCACACATCTACAGTATAAGGTTTTCTACTGGTTATCCCATTTTCGCGCAATGCTAGCCAAGTATTTTTAATGGAATACCCTAAATATTTTCAGACTCTTATAATGATCAGTACAGAAAAAATTGGCCAAGAATTCTTATCAATAAATTGCCAAAGACAAAAGTATTGTCGTTCTTTTTATACACATCAAGTTTTCAGTTATTTTATTGCGACAATTTCAGTAGTACCAACACGATATAGCTGTCACTTATGCTACTAATATTTTTGGTTCAAGCAATTAGTACAAAAATAACAAACTAACCAAAATATAAACAAGATTGAATAGTTGGCAATAACTAAAATACTCAAGAACTTCCTAAAAAATTGTTGAAAAATACATGTTCTAATCCGTCAATAAATTGACCAATTTATTGGTGAAGAAAAAAGTTGCTCAACAATAAATTGGCAAGAAAACTTAGCCAAATTAATGACCAATAAATTGCGTTGTGCAAAACTAGCATAAAAGAAGTTCGAACACAGAAAGTTGATAAACTAACAATGAGCGAAAGAAGCAAATAATAATTATTAAATATTTGACAGCAACTAATTTAGTTATTTAAACATTCACGCAGAATTTATGGCATACTTTCTGTGTATCATTATTAATTAATTAAAACATGAATATTTTCTATATTGATCATTTAGGATTATAATCAATAACAACTGTTTTAAAGATCTTTAAAATTTTTCAAAAATATATGTGTTGTTCCATTAAAAATGTAAAGTTGCGTATCATTTTGCGAAAATGGAAACCCTGCTAGAAAATTTATAATAATCGCATAAATTAAAAAATACAGTCCGATAGACTACCGGAATATTCGGTTTATTAGATTTCTTTATAAATTTGCGCATATTTGATATCCATTCAATTTAGTCTATTTTTAGGAAACATTTTATTTTTAATATATGCTGTAATGGATTTTTGAAGCACTCATGTGTAAGACATGTGTGATAAGCAAAATCAATCGCGTATGAAAATTTACGAGTACGCTTAAATATCTTCTTGACGTTAGCTAAATAGTATTATTTACATTTTACCTTATTCCAAAGTTAGACACTTGTGTGAAATATATTTACATAATATTTATCTGAATATATTCAATCCTGTCGGACGTTACTGTCTGGTCCTTGGGAATATGAGGATCATTTAATAATATCAGAGTAAACAACAATATTTGGACATTTAGATTTGATAGCTCAGGGCGTCTGGCCAATGGGATATCGGGATATTTATTTAACGTCTGCCACAAAGGATAAAGGAAAGACCTCAGATCTTACGAGATTAGCATTTGGGGCCCGAAACTAAAACTACAACCTTGAAAGCTCTAGACTTGGACCGTTGTGTTTATCTGTGGACAGCTTTAAGCTATATTTATTTTTCAGATAAAAGGAAACTTTGAAAACATATTTTCTTTTATAGAAATATCTTTACAGTACACAACATTAAGTATTTCAATAGCGTGGTGAATAAATTTTCTTGACTGGAATTAATTACATCTACGTTTCGACTGTTAATCAGTGATAATTAATACATAAACACATAACGCCACGCTATATCAGAAACACAGTCAACCAACAATCAATCTCCTCCAAATATTTCTATCCTGGCACACTACTTTCGCCTCGTCTACATTAATAATGCAATTATAAATGTTCCTCTATTCTTCACACTCGGAATCATTCGTTCACACAACAAACCATCAATCGTACTCAACCACTAATTCCTCGGACACCCACACAATCTTTCACCTCAATTTCACTAGCAAATATTAGTTTCAACAACCTTTTATTCGACATTCGCAAAAACTCGTTTGTATAATTCTTATCTTCCATATTTATACAAAAAATAATCGCCAAACACAAAGAGCACAATTTACAACAATTAGTACAACAAATAATTTGACAGCTGCTAGATTTTGTTATTTTGTTTTTCATCCTTAGCCCACTGTATACTAATGTTATTAATAAAATTTATTTTAATTTTGAATAGCATTTTTCTCAGTATTTTTACTGTGTAAGAATATAAAATGTTATATGGTTGAATTCAGAAAAAAATATTCTATCGAATGGTATAAGTTTCAATACAGCATTCTATTTGAAAAAATATAACTTTGTACTGTAACTTGAGAACCACTGGTTTAAAAAAATATTATCTTCTATAATCAGATGTCCCCATTGGTCTCGTACAACTTTGTTATTTAGTGTTTTGTTGTATCTTTAATAATAAACAAAATAATGGTGCTGATTCATTTCGCTGGTACATCCTGTATATGTTAATCAACACCCTAAAATTGTGGAGTGTATTCTGATTATGGATTAGTTCAGGAATCAGTTCGAAGCTTCATTTCTTTGAAAACAAAAGCGGAAAGTATTTTCTGTGCTACTTAGCATGCAGTTGAAAGGTTGAATACAAGTCAAAAGCTCTGACCAAGATAAATGTAGGTTTTAAATGAATTTGTTACGTTAAAAACCTAGCACGTTTTAAACAAAAGACAGAAAAATAAATACAGTATAATTAACGCAATTATTTGAAAACAAATATTCGCGTATTACCCGTAAAATTTTAATACCATGCAAGTGAATGTTTTCTGATTCATTGTATTGTTACAAAGTCAAAGCTCAAAATATAAAAACTTGACACAAAACCCAATAAAAATGTCACATAAATTTGAATGAAACACTTCAAATAAAGAAAAAGAAATAACCCGTATCTCCTTGAGAAAACACTGTCAGAAAAGTCAAATATTTTTTTCTTGTTACATGGGAGAACGGCGAAATTATTGTTTGGTTTGAAGTTATATAAATTTATTACAGAAAGTTCTTACAAGACTTCAGCCTACATACGAACGATATGAACGTTAGAGGGTTATTTGTCGCTTGCAGTCCTTTCACCCACTCGTAACAAAAATAAATAATCTTTACGAAGGAGGCTACGCTCTTACTTTTTAGATTGCAGAGTAGACGACTCGAAATGAACAGATACTTTTTATAACGCTAATTTATTCCACCTACAGAACTACTGCTACAAGACAATTTATTTTTGTATATTTATAAAGTAAAACATCATGTAATTATTATAAATTTAGTTTATAATTTATAAATTTGGTACAGTATATTTATTGAGTACGCCTAATCAGTTCTGCTTCAGGAAATTTCCATTGAAGTTAATATTTTGTAAAACTTGACACTTTGAATCAGTCTAGAAACGATAAATTAGTTTGTTTGTTTTGTATTTGTATTCAACAAGCAGAAGTTCAATATTGTTGCCGCCGGCGTAAAAGTGTCTCCTTGGCAACACTTCTACTCCGGCGGAGGACAAAGTAAAATATTATTAAAAATAGTGAAGTTGTAATTCATTAATTTGATAGTTAAAAATAAAACAAATAAACAAAAATAACAAAACAGCATATTCCATGGCAACTACAAATGCTGGATAAGTCAGAATATTTTTTAAAGTTTCGGGCATTTATTAATAATTTATAATTCTACTTTCTATGTTTGAAAAATAGCATGTGTTATTCGGATTCGCATTTAATTGGTCGACTCGTTTCGCTCGTCGTTCAAACTTAGATGCTCAGCACACAAAGTATCACATTTACTCCTAAGAACACAATATACTATTATTTTGCTATTTTCTTTTTTTATATACTAAGCCTAGTAAACAATTCTGTATTAAAAAATTTTAATTTATGTAAATATTTTTATGACCCATTTTTGCTAAACTGGAAAATTTAAATCAGTTTATAAATTATAAATTGTATTTTTAGCTTACGAATTTATTTTTTTTACTTTATACTAAGCCTAGTATATAATTCTACGTTAAAAAATTTAAGTTAATATTTCTGTGACCCAAATTTTAAATCATAAATTAAAGTAATTCTTGCATGACAAATTTTTAAACATTTGAATTTGTCTAGAAAAATGAAATAAGTTTTTTTATATGTTATATTAAACCTAGTAAGCAATTATGTTTCAAATATTTTGTTTTTATGAATCAGTCTAGAAATTGTTAATTAATTTTTGAATTTGCGTATTTCACTTTTGGATGTTATACTAAACCAATTAAACTTTAAATTAATTAAATTAAATAAATTTTTTCATGGCCAATTTTTACAAAAGTTGAAATTTTAACGTGTATAGAAACTGTAAATTAATTTTATAGTTTGTCTATTTGAGTTTGTGATCAATTAAGTCTAGTAAATAATTCTACATTAAAAAATTTAATTAATATTTGCCAAACACATTTTTACAATATTTCCAAATTGGATTTGGTCTAACGCTCTGTAACTTTTTGTTAAAATATATTTGTATTAAAATTAGTTACAAGAAATAAAATCTAAAGACTTCATACTACAGTTCCAGTAGTACATTTTTGTCAATAAGAAAATCAGTGTTTTACCGCCTATGTTACTTTAAAACCCGTGACATGTATTTGATATGTTATAGGAGAATCATCTTGTCTTGCGACGTGGAATTACTGTCTCGTTTGCGTCGAAATCTCCGTGACATTTTCTATTTGCGACGCTCATGTTTCCTGTTAACATGATTTCCGGCAATAGCTTCCTCCCCCGTCCCTCTGCATCCCTCAAGATCCTTAGTTTCACGCGATGTGGTTCCCGCCAAGAAAAAATAAACGCCGAAGAGAAATTTCTTCCCTTTATTACAAAGTAAAAGAGTGCAAGATTGAATTTTTTGTAGGTATTTGACAAGACTTGAGACAATAAATTTGGGATTGCCGAGAGGTCTGTTTTTGCTGTTTGCAAAGATGGCAGACAAATAACAATTTTCAACTTTATCCTCATATAATTTTTTACAAAAACCTATTCATGTTTGTGTATATAGTTAATTCGATTTGAATGCGTTTACTTTCAATTTCTTTCAGAATCAATAAAACGCTAAAAATATCTGGGCCGCACAAGATTTTTGTTTGTGAAGTTTGCTTATCAAATGTCACAAAAGGAAATAAATAATTGCTGCTTTAAAAGTTTCAAGTTCTCGTTTAATTTTTAATTATGTTCTATAATTTCAGTACAAGGAATGCACGTGCCTTTTCTTAAAATAAACGTGAGATGCCCCAATACACATTAAAGCCCTGCAAAATGTTCCACACTTTCGGACAAAGCGCAAGGATTTAACTTTCAATCTTTTGTCGTGATGGATCATTATTTTTTATGCTATCGAAAACGAAGTACTCTTGAACCCGATTGTTGAAAATTCCTGCGAAATGACCCAACACAAACAGTAAAATCAACTTTTTTAACAGCAGCTACCCATTCTGTATTTTGACTTTAAAATATTGTTGAAGAAACTCGACTTTAGTGAAATAAATAGATTATATTTAAATAAATATATCATCACCATTTCTGGGTGTGGCAAACTGTTCAAAGTAGATATCGGTATTGATATATTTTTAGGCGTGTAGTGCGGTTACCAGCCGTCAAATCACGGTCTCCAAAGATGGTAGTAATGGACGAGACACAGGGGTAATTTTATATTTTATGATTCACAGTTATTTGTCAGTCTAAAAACATCTACACGCTAGCAGGGAATTAAACCCAAAGCCCGTAGTTCAAGAAACAGAATTTGTTATCTCATATTTTTGTAGGCAGTGTGATATGAAATGAGTTGCAACAAATGTACGTATATCCTGATTCAGAGTTGTTTACTATATGATTTCGATTACCCAATACCCGAACCCTTTCCTATAAATTATATTACTCAAGGCATTGAACGATTATGGCACAAGCCACAAATATTTCATAAATCTGCGGAATACCTAAACAAACCGTACATTTTTACATAATTATTTGGCGAATTCATATACGCGGAGAATGAATCCAAAATATGTGAAAAGAATTGATTTTCAATCTAGAGGTACATTTATAGACATTACACCATAGAAAAAATAATTTTAGATCACCATATTTTAATTTAGACTTGTACCAACCTTATGTTTTTCTCTGGATTGCCTGCCCTGGAATCCGTGGATGCTTAGAAGAGTATCTCTACACTTAATTCACTTACACTTTATCTCAAGTCATACACGAACTATCCGCATTGAAATAACTACTCTAAATACCTGTATCGAGCTTGAATTTTGCTAAAAATATCAAATTAATACACTACATTGATTATTAAAAGTATTTAACAACAAATTGCAATATTTCCGCACTTTGCAATCAAATAAATAATTCTAAACAACCGGCGTCCATTCTCACAACACGATTTCAACAAAGCACAAACACTAACTAAATACAAATATCTATAGCGAAAAAAACCCAGGAACATATTTATTGAAATACAACGCTTAAACAAGTCATATGTTGTAGACATTGGAATCTTTGTTCAAACTTGAATTGGCATATTTCTGATACTATATAGGGAAACTATCTCCGTTTTAAATACAATATTTTTTGGGATTATATGTACAGTTAAACAAAGTTATTTCAGAATAAAAATAGTTTTATAACTTCAACATAAAATCTTGTTAAAAGTTTCAATGTAATCTTAAAGAAAAGTATTTGAATTAGACAGATTTTAAAAGAATCACGCATTGAAAAGCAGCAAGAAAATGCTATAAATGCGCACTTCATTGCGATCGGGATCAGATCGTAAACTGGAGGTCTTAATCGCGCAATAAATATCTGCGTGTTCACCATTATTATAGTAGTTGACACACGCCCTCTTGACATGAACCAATATTCCTAGACTTTTGGAAACATTAAACATGCTAAAGAATATTAAGGACATTAAGGTTTATGGAAAAGTTTCTCAGCGATTGGTAGAAGTGATGAGAAAAGGAATACAGAGTTCTACACTCAATATAGATAGTATTTCTTTTCTCATTATGGTTATTCAGAATGTACGAAAAAAAAATTGAAAGTACAGCTAAGAGGGTTAAAATTATGCATTCTCCTTATTGCATTAATGCCCAGCGTATGATAGATCATACGTAAAAATGTCTCATTTTGTTTCTGCCAGGCTATGGCATTTCAAACTGGATAAACTATGCCAGGTTACACAATTATCTGATATTGCTCTGTTTATTTGAATGTCAAATATTTTATACATCATTATACTCACCAGTAACCAACATCCAGAAATATGAAATCAATGCTTAAAGAGAAATAGTTCTGGGCATTAATGGGTTAGCAAACTTTTGACAAAAACTTAATAAACAAAAAGTTACAGCAAATTAAAGTTCTTTTAAATTAACGCCCATCTATTGAATACCTACCAGTGAAAATAATTTGGAATAACCTTTATTTTGGCCTTTTTCATAGAAATATGTTTTTTCAAATCCGACAATTTGCTGTTATTTTAATTTTAAATTATGCACCCAACAAGAAATATTTTCAAAAGCAATGAATTGTAGAAATCTTTTTAATAAATGAAACTTATTCCATAAACTATAATCATGTCTACATACACCTCGTTACTGAAACTATTAACCATTTTGCACTTAACCAACTTTGACGTTTAATGAATTGGCAATAAATTAATTTCAACGCAACTTGTTTTGTAATTGTGTTTACGTTTTTAAGTGGCTCTCAACCATGCGATCAACAATTTTTGAACAGTAAAATAAAATTTAAATAGCCGTGATTTTTATGGCAATACATTACTATTATTATTTCACCTAAACACTGTTTAACTAATTTAAAAGTATTCCCAATTTCTATTTAAAACAAAATTAATCGTTTTTATAAAATGATTCAACTTTAATTTGTTTTAACTTTTTGTTATAGAGTTTTCGTTTATTTTGGTCTCACCTAACTACACTTTCAATCTTTTCCGTACGTTCTTTATACTAACCAATTTTTAATTACTTCAGAGAAAAGTAATTCAAATTCTAATATTGTCTCGTTCGATTAAATTTGTAGGTGCGTCAGACACAAAATTAACTTTATTTAGAAGCTGTAATTTACAGAAATTATTTCTGCGCTACTTGATATTTTTCATAAATTATAATTATAATATTAATGAAAGCTCTATAAATATAAATATTATTTACAAACAAATTTTAGTAAGTTATACTACTATCTAACACTAAATAAATGTAGCAGATTTTGTTTTTAAATGTCAAGAGTCATTTTTACTTTCTTATACATTTACCGATAGAAAATCACTTAAAATTGTAATATTTTTTTAATACATTTCTTTATAATATAAGAGCTAAGAAACCCATTGTAGCAAAGCGCATCGTCAGATCTCTAATATTTTTCGAGATACGTCGATTTTTGGTATTTTTCAAAGTGCAATTTTAAGGGCTTGTAATTCAAAAACTACACGAGATATCTACAAATTCTCTTCAGTTTAGCGTTTCTGGTGCCTTATATAACAAACTAGCAAATTTTTAAAATTTTGAAATTTTTTTGTATTTTTGTTCAAAATTTTGATCGGCGCTAACTCGACAAATATTAAAGATACAGATTTACAGTGTTCACCAATCGATTCAGCTCGTCGAAATATATAAGTATGCAAAGTTTCATAAAAATCGCTTTACGGGATGGAAAGTTAGAGCAAAAAGCCTTAAAATGGCGTTTTTTGTCCTAAAAGTCAAGTAGTACCCATTGACGTTTGGCCTGAATTTGGCCATTTTCAGACTTTTTGCTCTAACATTTCAACCGGTTGTCCGAATTGTCTGAAATTTGCAGGGTTTATGTATTTCATCGAGCTGAATCGATTGGTGAGCACTGCAGGTCTGTATCTATCATATTTGTCGAGATATCTCCAATCGAAATTTTGAAAAAAATTTCAAAAAAATTTCAAAATTTTCAAAATTTACTAATTTATTATAAATGGCACGAAAAACACAAAACTGGAGATATTTTTCGATATCTTGTATAGTTTTCGAGTTACAGCCCCTCAAAGTTGCTCTTTGGAAAATATTAAAAATCGTCATATCTCGAAAAATATTAGAGATATGACGATGCGCTCTGCTGCAATGGGTTTCCTGGCGCGAATATTATAAAGAAATGTAATAAAAAAATTTTACAATTTTAAGTCATATTTGGGGAAATTTCCGTTTTTTGAAAAATATTACAAATCACTATATTTCGATAAATATAAGACATATTACGATGCGTACTACAGCAATGAGTTTATTCATGTTTAAATTATACATAAGTAATAAATTTCAAGTTAAGTTCTGAGGAGTATTTAATTTATTTTCTAGTAAACAATTTATTTGTATAAGAAAGTAGTGTGGCACCCACACCAGATTTTTATGTTATCTAGTGCTATCCACAACAAAACAAACTACAAAAGGAAAACGTTTAATTACTTCTACAAAAAATATCTTAAGATTAATTTGGAAACCCACACGCAATTATGTATTTATTCTAACAAATAATGATTATTATCCTGAACACTCCGTAAATACTGCAAATAAATCCTAGCAACTTCTCGCAACCAAAATCCCCTAAATCCGGAGCTTACCGATGTCAGAACTGCACTAAACGGACAGCAACGTTGTTGCATCAGTATGCTGTCTAGCAGAAATCCTTCGAAGGACCTTCCTCTTTCTTCAGCTGACATTTCTTCCTTCTAAAGGCAGTAGGTCATGAGTAAACACCCGTCAAGGGTGAAACTTTAATCGTGACCGAAAAACGGTTGCAGAAGATTGTTAAGGGTGATTGATGAATATTAACTGGAGTTTCCTCCTGTTGCTATTGTTGAGAATATGATGCATTATACTGCGATTGTGGATAGTATCGGGTTCGTTGGAAACAAGATTAATGTAATTAATTTCGTATTGGTCCAACTTAGAAAAATAATTGTACATTGTATGGTTCAATAATCCTAATTAGAATGATAAAATTATATGAACAATAGTTATTTGTCAAATTAGAGAGGAAAGCGCTTCTTTTTCCCCTCAAGTTCGAAGTTTGCCTCATGAGCGCAGCGAGTGAGGCATTTCAAACGAGAGTGGAAGACTCTCGTGTTAGACACAACATTTTTTTCACGACATGTTTCTAAAAATGATTTCTATGACCTAACATACACTTTGAGAACACTACTGACAGATTGACACGTTAAAAGTTAGGTTATCAGACAAAAGGCGATATAGCAGTGGTGCCAATGAACCAATCTTAAATATCTTTAATAAGTTGTCCAATTTGTAATTAAATAAGAAAAGAAAAATATAAGACATAATTGTAAGACAATTTAAAGTATGTATATCACTAAAATAAGGATTTTCAATAAAATTAGGAATTAGGAATTATAATATATTTTTTGTAAATAACATTTATATTGGTAACACTCTCTAGAGAGGAACAACACATTTTCCTCACTATTTCGGGAGAAGAACGGTGGGGTTTCCTACCATGTCGTGAAAAAAAGAATATATGTATATTAGAGTAATAATAATAAAATATTACTACCCTCAGTAGCGAATCTGTTAAAGAGCTACAAATAATAATAAAAATAAAGTGTAATTATTGTACGTAATCCAATACATTGCTCCATTACTTTTACAATATTTAATGAGACGACTGTCCCAAAAACATTACAATATTTCACATCATAATCCAACAGTGGTTGTTCGTACTTCTTTCCATATTAGATTTTGAGACTTTAGCTATTTGTCTAGGTTCCTTTTCAATGTTTCTGTTAGCCTTCCTCTTTTCCTTTTTCCACCTAGTGTTTGTTTGGTTTTGTTATCTTACTTTCCTTAGTGTGTGTCCAACCCATTTCCATTTCAATCTTTTTATTGTTATATTTATTTTCCCTTCTTTCATAATTTCCTATAAACGTTCATTTGTAATTGTAGCTTCCTTCTTGTACAAATTACATGTTTTAGTTAAGACGCTTTTTACATTAGATTTTAATAGCCTTAATTTAGTTTTGGTTAACATCATATTCAGCAAAACCTTATACTAATTAAAATAAATAAAACGGAATTAATTTTATATTTTTCCGAGTCTCTACTGTAATCCAGTATAATTAACATAAGGTAAATGAGTCCCTAATTTAATCCATTAAAGCCCCAATATATGTGGACAAAGCTTCAGAATTTCCCCTATAAAGACTATAGCCTTGAATTGTGCACAGTGTATTTTCTTTTGATCTGCGAGGCCTTGCAAAGTCAGTGGAAGGGATTTCTAGGACGGTTAACCGGATACCGCGAGAGGCTGACACTGGTAATTGCATTTCAGGAATGGATCGTTGAATAGATTACATATCAGGAATGGGTGGTCGACCAGACTGCCCTCGAAGTTAGACGGACTTAGTAGTAACTTACGGTTGTTTGGAAAATTCAGATAAGAGCAAGAAGAATCAAAATGATAACTGTAAAAGTATTCACTTTAAACTAATATAATTTTATTTGCTACTATAACAATGAAGCAGTGAAAATCGAGCAAATAAAGTGGAGAAACGTTTTAAATCAACATGACCTTTTATCCGTTATTCCACACCCTCTTCACTGCGATTTCCTTTCAGGAATACAAATGGATTTTATATAGTTTCACTTTTCCTCTATGCTGTATGATCTACTCTATGATATTATGGAAATATCTGGAGGTATATACGACGAAGAACAGATTGTGAATAACAATTTCGTTGCGATGCACTTTAGTACTTTAAAAGTTTAAGAGCACAAGCTAGTGCATTATCGAAATATGAATATTTTTATGACAGAAAAGAACTTGATCTGATACCCTTATTTTTAGTTTTGTATATGTTCAAAGAATTTATAAAATGTATAGCTTGGTTTATGTAAGATGTAACCTTACTTACATTAAACTTATGCCCGGTATTATAAAGGAATTTATACTCCAGTTAAATTTACTTTCATACTAAATTTACATCGAGTTATCAAATGACAATCAAATTTTTGACGGCAATGTTATATAAGTCATAATATAATTTCAAATGATGTGCACTAATTAAAAGCAAATCAATTTACTTTAAAAGTAAATTTAAATGATAGTTAAATTTCTTTATAATACCGGATATTAGTCTGGTTCATGTACTTCTCAGATATTGGTCGGTATACTTAAGATAAGCCAATAAGTGCAGGCCGGTAAAAACATTAACTGCTAAATAAATCCGCCAGTTTCTAAATAAACACAAATTGATTGAAATAATACAGAGATAGAAAAAGTTATAATTTTATCTATTTTAATAACCTTTGTTGCTTTAGCTGGAATGCTCACTGACGATGAAAATTCGAATCGAGAGAGACAGCTAGTTGAGGACTAACTATTTTTGTTGTACTAAGCTTTTACATAGCAACCGCTCAACAAACGCATAACTACCATTCTACACACAAGTATTAGACAAAGAAGAGTGGCCCACAACATCTATCCGTTTGAGGCTCGTTTCCCGCTTTCGTAAAAGACTACAAGTATTACTATACTTCAGTGTATATGCGTTCCAGTTTCTTCGACAAATTTGAGACATGTTCTTGTATAATTAATTACTGAATTGCTAAAGTTCATTAGTCTTAACTGAGTGCTGAATTTATATAGTCATAGTGCTGACGCATAATTAAGAGATATGTTTGCGATTTCAGGCGTGTAGCAATTCTACAACTGTTCGCTTACGACCAACTAATAGTTCATGATGAGCTTGGAAACATTCATATTTTATAATTAAGAACGGATGATTTACGTTCTTAATATCTCCCAGCTACATTTTCATCTCAGAATGTTTATAAAACGATTAGCTATTGTTGCAGTTTATAGATCTACATCATAAAATAGTTATAAGTTTTAATAACCGTTCTTCGTCGCTGTTTTCCTTTAACGGGTGTTTTTTAGAGGTATGTTTTTCAAATTGGCTACACACTTTCCACTGAAAGCCAATTTGAAATCTGACAGCTGTTTTGTGCTCAGAATAAACTGAAAGAATAATAAAATGATTTTATACTGACTATTCTTAAAAAGTTAATCTGAAATATATTGTGAATCACACCCAACTCAATTAAGACATCATTGACAAAAAAAGAGGAAGTAAAGAATGAAGGCGACAAAACAAAATACCAAGGAAGCTGCGACACGGAACAAGAACAAATGATTTATAGAAGTTACGGAGATTAACGTACGCACAATCAGAGCATATCAGACTAACTTTATGTTTTCTTACGCCTGAAGACAATGATAATCTGTGACAGAAATCAAATTCCGCCTGGGACCGTTGCTGAGAAGATTTTGAATACATATTAAAGAGTTTTTGCTTTATGTTTTATGTATATATTTATTAGATTATTTTTAGAAAGATTCCTGAAGTAAACCGCATCAGACAGATGAATAAAAATTATTTAATTTGTAGTTGAAAAGCTCTATTTTTATTCCGGAATTAATCAAATATTGAAATAACAAAATGAAGTGTATTTCAGTGTTTGCTGTATTTTAGTTTAATTATTAGTGCATAACAGTATATTATACATTAAGGTAAAGAAGTGGATGATTTTTTCCTGCGGAATAAATTAAAGCACGAGCCTTAGGCATAATAATAAGTCGTACTGAATTAAAAATTGTACTCAGAAGTATTATTATATAGGATCCCTTGTACTGTAATTATTTATGAGCTTTTGTTGTATTGTAATATTTTAAAAATTGTCACAATATTTTTACATTTATTTTAATGCATGAAATAGATTACTCACAAAATATTTCTCACCAAGTTGAAATTAGTGACTTGCGCAGTGGATGCAGTTAATTTATAATCAAATCCAAATATAAAATCTGGCAGCAAGTAAACTTTTAGACGATTGAAAGTTAGGCTAAACTTGAAAAATCCTGAGGAGTGATGTTTCTATTTTTAGCTTGTGACCGCTGAAACTAAATCCGCGATTTTACCAGTATTCTACACAATATACACAAAATAAAACATTGAAATATTATTTGAAAAACTTTGCTACTACTCGTTTTAACAAATCTACATTTTATTTTGCTTGCAGCAAAACTACTATTTATCTTAAAAACATACTTATACTGCGATAATTTTATTGTTTAGAATATTGAATTTTGATAAGCATATGTTAATAAAAATAATTTTCTGTTGTACAAACATTTGTTCCACTTGTTGAAAAAACTACAGGAATATTATTAATGATCGTATCTTAACGTATTTCGTTCCAGCAAAAAGCAAACTTAAATTATTCCATTAATAAACTAAAAAGCATTGAATTTTCATTAGCTGCATATAAATTTTGAAACATGTGCTGGCAATGTAATCAAACTAGGTTTATGGACGTTTTCCATGCATTTAATAATAGAGCTTTTTGTGAAAGTTTACTAACAAGTGTTAGTAGTTATAAAACTGGAGACGGAGACTATAATGCGGAAAAGGCAAAGCTTCAAAGTTAAAATGAGAAGGTCGTAAACTAACTCAATTGTTTTCAATTTTAAGCTTGTTTTCGTTTATGACATTATAGTTTAACTAATATTTGTCAAAGTTTAGGGTTTATATAACATACAATGTAAACCTGCGTGATTTAATATGCACCAACATTTCATTCAAGAATTCACAACATAAAAAATAAACAGAATTTAATATTTATTTCCTAAAACATTTTAATGTAATAACAAAGAGGGGGAGTATCGTTTAGAACCATCAAATAGTAACCATTAAAAATATAAGTAAAGTGAACTACGGTAATATTATAAAGTTTTAAATTTTTTAATTGTAATCCAGATTAAAAATTTAAAGCAGTAATATATCACCAAATTATTAATTACTAAAATGAAGTGAGTAAAGAAGATTGATCACTTATACATGAAATGGCATTAATTTATCTTGGGAGCAATTAAAAAGTCTTGATTAATGATCCGTACAATAAAACAAAGCAATAAATTAACTCCTCTTTCTTTTAATAATTCTAATACTTACAATATGCTTCTTAATGAGTACCCACTATATTGCAACAAGAAACCTTATAGAATTATATACGTACGTATGTATATCAAGAGTAGAATTTAAATGTGGCGTATAGGGATTTCAATACTATTTTTTTGATATTGCTGTAATTTTTTACTTATTCTCTTTACAGCAAAAGTGTAAATACAAAAGTTGTTCAGAATTTAAAAGTACATGCAATAAATTTTAAATTAATATTTATTAGAAAAATTGTAATACGATCATGGAATATTAAATAAAAACGAATTATATTTAGCATTTCAAAAAAAAATTTATTTATCCAACACCTTTCAATAAATTTTGTATAACTATGGCGATTTTAAACAAGCAAAGTAACAGATTATCCACTAGTGGGTATAATTTTGAGGAAAGCCACTAGTGGGTATTTTTTTATTTATAACAATAATAATAACACACAACACCTTGGCAACTACTTTGATTGACATTTTAATTTAAAAATTTAAAGCATATGTCACTGTCAAATAATATTTCTTTAATATATTTTTCATTTATTAAGAGATGTTGGATAAAACGTTATACTTCACACGTGGGCAAAGTGGAATTACCCACTCGATAAAATTATCTCACTCAGCCTTCGGCTTCGTGTGCTAAAATTTATCTCGTGAGTAATTCCTTACTTTGCCCACTTGTAAAGTAAATAACTATTATTATAGTGTTGTAATATTTTTTATCTACGATCGTTAATAAAAGTGGCTCTATTAACGGTTGCTTAGTAAGTTAAATGTATAACCTTACCTGTCAAAATATCATTCTACATTTTTTAGTATTTACTAATACACTAGAAAGATACAATTTTGTATGATGTACGTGTTAAAGAGTAATTTCTTTCTCTTAAATAAATTAATTAAGCTCTCTAGATTCTCTTGTGGAAATGGTCCAATCTCCGTTTTATTTTTTTTTCTTTAAATCCTTGTAGTTAGGTTTCTCCACGTCTTTCTATCTTTTGTTTAATTTGCCAGTTTTTAATTCCTGCTGCTTTAAAATCTTTTTCTTCTTTCTTTAGCCATATTGATCTGGGTCTTCACCTCCTTCGTTTGATCTTTGTATTGTTACTTTACAAAGCTATATTTGTCTACTTCTAAACCCAACTTCTTTTTACCTTACCAAACTGAAGTATTAAAAAAAAATTCTGTTGCAGGACTTCCTAATGACGTCACAGTTTATTGGCATCAGTATCCATGGACCCTTGGAGTCTGGTTATGTAAATTTAGAGCCCTTGTTTCGGAATCGTAAGTATTTCTTATAAATTAATTCTAGTTGATAAAATTATAAATTTATTAAAAAACAACTTGAAAATATTGTATCTAAGGCTGTTGTTAAAAGTAGCAGTTTTAACAGTTGCTTAGCAAGTTCAAAATGTCACTTTCTAACATTAATGTTTAAAGTAACATAGCAACGTGTTGAAAGTGATTTTATTGTTACTTTTAACACGTTGCTAACGATTTGTATCACTAAATCAAGAAATATAACACTACCTGTGAAAATATCATTCTACATTTTCTAATATTTACTAACACACTATGAAGATTCTATAGATAAAATTTTTTATGATATACGTGTTACAAAGTGATTTATTTCGTCACTTTGACACTTATGTCATAAATAATTATTGGATAAAATATTTAATATGTATTAATTATCCAGTACTCAACTTTTAAATAAAATTATCTCTTTAACGAACTGAAATTCATTCATTAACGTCTGTTAAATTATTGGAAAAGTTTGCAATTAAATTTTATTTCAAACTAATAATTTCAAATTAAATAATTAACAAAAACTACTCAAATCACTGCAAATGTTTTACAAAAAACAAAAGTTAAACATGCAAACAATGTTGTTTAACAATTGAAAACTTTTGATTATAGTGTAATTAACGTTGATTATTAGCTTTCGTGCAAAAACTACAAAAATAGAACTTACTTGCTCTCCTAGCATTATTCAGAGCAATAAATTTTATTTTTGAAAAAAGTTTTATATGGAAAAGTGTACGCGAAAGTGCTGTTTGTTTGTGGGCTAATATATGATGAAAACTTTCATAAGTGATCCAGTATATCATTGGAAACATAAGTTTAAACTTTGAAAGCATTTTCTCCGTCAGAACTATAAGATTTAGATTTGATAATCATTCGATGTATTTTCTTAAGAGAGAAGCAAAATATTTTATATTCTCCATGCTGGATAAATGAAGCAGATATGTCATCATTTAGTAGTAATTAAATTTAATGTTTTATAGAAAATTCGCTGCCAATACGAATTTGCTCAGATTGTCTTCTTTCTGTAAATATCGACATTTCTCTGCTGACATCTGTAGTAGAACAAGTCAAAAGAAACAAGCGATAATTGTTTTAGATACTAAACCGGCCTCGTATTTTAGGGGATGAAAGAACATTCTTTTCTTTTATTGTTTTGTTTCAGTTTAATTAAGTCAAACCAAAACAATGATTAGCAAATATTAACAATTTAAATGCGAATAAATTCACAAAATAATTAAATGTGATGGAATGATGAATTAAATTGTCGTTGTAGTAGTTTGTTGAAGTTATATTAAAATGATTAGTTTATGTTAGTGCGTGTATTCGATGCAAATATTACTTATAATTACTACCCTTAATTGACATGATAATTGGAACGCAAATGTCAGTTGCATTTACCGTATTTCACAGAAATTATTAATGTATTTACAGCGTTAATAAACTACAAACTTTTTTATACATACATATCTTGTTAACATATATTTCCTTATTAATTTAATAGCAAAATTAAAACTTCTTGAAAGTTTCAAACTACTATATGGAGGTATACGCAAATAATCTCAACGTGATACAAATTTTATTATGAAAGTTTTTCTAGTCCTCTTCTTTTTGCACAATTTTTGAGCACATAAATTTAATATTGGTTTTGATCTAAAACAAATATTACAAATAGTACATATCAGCAGAAATTACCAATTAGTAAATTATACACACTGGCACAATTTTTCCTGTTTATTGCGATATAGCGTTTAATCAGCACTTACAACAATTCCCAAATTTGTTTATCTGTTTGAAAGTTATTTTGCACAACTTGCAAATCCATGATTCCATCAAACCTTAAAATTTTTGTATCAACTGATGCCCGGTATTATAAAGAAATTTATCCAACACCTTTCAATAAATGCTCTATAACTATAGCGATTTTTAACAAGGAAAGTAACAGATTACCCAATAGTAGGTATAATTTTGAGAAAAGTCACTAGTGAGTAATTTAATATTTATAACAATAATAATAACACACAACACCTTGGTAACTACTTCGATTGATATTTTAATTTAGAAAATTTAAAGCATATGTCACTGTCAAATAATATTTCTTTAATAAATTTTGCAATTATTAAGAGATGTTGAATCAAACGTTATACTTCACACGTGGGCAAAGTGGAATTACCCACTCGATAAAATTATTATTTTACCCACTTCTAAAGTAAAGTAAATAACTATTATCTACGATCATTGTGTTAAAAGTGGCCATTTTAACGGTTGCTTAGCAAGTTAAAAGTGTCACTTTCTGACATTAGTGTTAAATGTAACATACGAACGTGTTAAAAGTGATTTTATTGTTACTTTTAACATGTTGCTCGCGATTTGCATCAATAAATCAACAAATATTACCCTACCTGTCAAAACATCAATTCTACATTTTGTAGTATTTACCAATACACTAGGAAGATCGTAGATAACATTTTATATGATGTACGTGTTAAAGTAATTCATTTACTTACTCATAACTTGTCACTTTTAACACTTATATCATAAATAACTATCAAACTCCAGTTAAATTTACTTCCATACTAAATTCACATCAAGATATCCAAATGACAATCAAATTTTTGACAGCATTGCTATTCTCTACATAATTTATTTGAACTTTTTTCCTATTTTCTCCAGGGCATCCTACGTGTCCGTTTTGACCATCGTGGCATTCTCCATGGAACGATATCTGGCAATATGTCATCCTCTACATTTGTACGCAATGAGTGGCTTTCAGAGAGCCGTTCGAATCATCGCTGTGCTCTGGGTGGTAGCGTTTCTATCTGCTGCACCATTCGCAGTCTTCACCACAGTACACTATCTGGATTTTCCAGAAGGAAGCGGAAATAGAGTCAATGAAAGCGCTTTTTGTGGGATGTTGACTTTGCCGGATAATTGGCCTATTTCAGAGATTAGTACGATTGTGTTTTTTATAGGTAATTAATTATTTATAAAGATTTAAAAATGGACAGAATTTGCATTGGATTTTCAATTAATAAGGGATTATTTTCATGGTTCCATCAAATTTTTGGGAGTCCGTTTATTACATTTCTTTATCAATTAAAGTACGTAGATTACAATTCTGAAGAGTACAGTTTCATATCTTTTTTAATTTTCGAGTTATGGCGATTTATGTAATATTTCAGGGGTCAACTTTGTGGGCCTCTAACTCAAAAACTAAGCGAGATATCGAAAAGCGCTCTTCAGTTTTATACTTCTGGTGCGTTGTACAACAAATATGGAAATTTTCAAAATTTACCATTTTTTTCAAAATTTTGAATCAACAATATCTCAAAAAATAATCGAGATTTTGAATTCGCGAGTGCACCAATCGATTCAGCTCGTCGAAATCCATAAGTATTGTGAGTTTCATTAAAATCGGACAACAGGTTGAAAAAATCTGAAAATGGCCCCAAATTCGAAAAATGTCAAGGGGTACCTATTGACGTTTGGCCCGAAATTGGGCATTTTCAGACTTTTTGCTCTAACTTTTCAACCTGTTGTCCGATTTTAATGAAACTCACAATACTTATGTAATTCGGCGAGCTGAATCGAATGGTGTACTCGCCAAGTATGTATCTTTAATATTTTTTGAGATATTGCCTATCAACAAAATTCAAAAAAATTTCAAAATTTTTAAAATTTCCTTATTTGTTATAAAACTCACCGGAAGTACAAAACTGAAGAGAGTTTTTTAATATCTCGCTTAGTTTTTGAATTATAGCTTCCCAAAAATGTCTTTTATAAAATCACAAAAATCGCTATAACTCGACAATTCTAATAGATATGAAGATGCGGTTTGAAACATTGTATTCTACGTAGCTTAAATGATAAAGAAATGCCATAAAAAGTATTGCAATAATTTGAAGGGTTTTGAGTGAATACTAAATCCTGTCATCATAAAAATATTTTCAAATATATGGAAAGTTTGTTAATGTTTCGCAGTGCCAATGTTGGTGATCATGGTTCTCTACATTCGAATGGGTTTAAAAATTCGCCGAAGAACCTTGCATTCTCTGGGGTCAGTCCATGGGGAGAGCAGACATTCCCAATCTCGAAAGGCAATTGTACGCATGCTTGGTAAGTAAATTAAAAAGGAGAATATCCATTCATGTTCACTCATTAATCTAGGAAAAACGCAGTGAGCGCTGGCTTTTGTAATATCCAGTAAATTCCAAAATGATTAAATATGGTCTTTTGTAGCTGCCGGGTAGAGAGATCAAAAGATTGGCTTTTTACATATGTCGCAACTCGAGCATTAATAATTTGAAATATTTTTTTTTTTTTAAATGTCGCTATTTTGTAGTTTGACAATGTTGAGCGCAGTATTAATTACTTAGTATGTTTTGTTGTTCAACAGCAATATATAAAACTCCTTTGATATTTTCTAATTGATTAAAATTGTTTGATATGCATCAGAAATTTAAATATCATGCAGATCAAAAAGAATTTTACATTTGTCACCAAAAAGCGAATATTTTTTAATTATTTGCGCTTTCAACTTGATTTGTATTTCGAAATATGTCCATTTCCTGTGATACTTCACTTCCGAGTTGGATGAAATTTCGTGAATTTATCACATTTTGTGGAATGGCTTTGAAAACAGAGTTTGATGGGTCACTGTGCAACGGGGAACGTAGGAGTGAGCTTATATTAAGATAAGTTCCATTAAAAATGAATACGGTGATTCGAGTTTGTCATGCGTTAGTTATGTAGGTTTAGGAAGTTCATTCTTCTAAACCCCTTAGGTATAGCTAATGATATAATGATACATTTTCTCTTTATAATAATGTGCAGAACTCTATTTTTGAATATTTGGAATATACGAGACCAGAATCATATCATTTGGCCCAGTTAGTTAAAATCATACAAAGGAAAATTGTTTAATTCACCATATTTATATCTTAATTTCTATCATTTTTACCTCCCGTACATACATATGTAAGACAGGTATTATGTTTATGTTATGAATTGATTAGATTTTGGGAACAATTCATCAACAGTAAGTGGTAGATTATTTAAAGGCCTATCAGGGTTTTTGGGCTTATCTTAGTAAATAAATGAGATAGAGTAAATGTTATTGGAATCAAAAAGATGTAGAATAATATTACCTAAATTGTTTTTCTTCAAATGTCATAAAAGTATATTGTTATGTATTTGTATTCAACAAACACAAGTTCAATGTTTCCGCCGCCGGTGTAAAAGTGTCTCATTGGCAACACATTTGTTCCGGCGGCGGACAAAGTAAAATATTACAGTTAAGAACAAAACAAATAAACAAAAATAACATATTCTGTGTCAACTAGAAATGCTGGATACATGCTCATCACCCTTATAACACAATATACTAAATTTTTAAAATTTTTCTATATTTTTTTTGTTGTCATCAGATTCAAAAACACTGTTCGTGATTTGGGCCAAATGAAACCTTTAAGTTACTGATTTTTGTTGTTTTGTTATTATATCAGTTGTTATTTTTAATTAAAATATTCTTTAAAATAACAGAAATAAGTTGAGTACAATTTTTCGTTTGTAAGAAAAGAACAATTGTATTTTCAGTTATTCTAAAAGTCTTAAATGGGTCAAATGGATTCTGGGTTCGAATTTTTTTCTCTATAGTTACGAATATACCAGGATGCAAATCAAAAGGAATTATCCAAATCGGATGTAAAGATTGACCCATTTTCTGTTACCTGTCCGTGTAACAAATTAATATTTGTAAGCACAATTTCGCATGCTGACTAAAATAAAATAATCTCTCCAAAATCATAACAACTGGATGATTAATAGATTAGTATATAAATATTAATTTAGATCCGGCTAAATATCACTCATATATTTTTGTAAAGCGGTCGCCTCGGTCCCTCGTTTTCTATGGTGTGACAACGGCATGTAGTTTTCGCTGGTATGGGTTTTTGCAAAACGGTCACTCATCCAACTACTAAACCGACATCAACGTACTCTGACATGACCGTTGCCGCATCACTCATCTATAAATGTTAACTTAAAAACTCAATAGGGATACTAATGGACTTTAATAAATTTTCAGCTGCAGTTGTGATTGCATTCTTCATCTGTTGGGCGCCTTTCCATGCTCAACGTCTCATATTCATCTACGGCAAAGATTCCAAATACTACCTCGTCATAAACGAATGGATGTTCTATATAACCGGGCTCTTATACTACGTATCATCAACTGTCAACCCAATTCTTTACAACGTCATGTCAAACAGATACCGCGTGGCATTCCGTGAAACCCTTTGCTGTTGCAGGAAACGCAAACTCGGAAATGGTTTCTCTCGTGAACATAGCAGCTTTCGAGAGACTACTCGTTCTGATGGCACCCAACTCGTGAGGGTACGATCCGTAGTAGGAGGTGAACACCTAGTGAGATATTCACGCTATGGAAGTACCTCAAGCGCTAAAGATAAAACCCGAACGCAAAATTGTGTTCAGTGGCAAGAAGACGTTAACAAACAACAGATTGGGCTGCTAGCGGAAGAGAATGAAGACGATATGAAGAAATGTGTGAAAAGGACTGATGTTGTGGTTGTAATGAAACCTGCGATTAATGGCAAAGCGAAATGTTATACAACGGCAAACGACAGTCAAGATAATCATGTATTGACTCATGATTCGGAATTAGAAAATAACAGGGTAACTAATCATGTGGAAACGAGGATTTAACAAAGACGGCAAGATCAGAGGGTGCGATACACATTTAACAGTTTTTCACAACAAGCTCACATGAAATATTAATGTCAAACTGTTACATTCATTTTAACAATTTTCATATACCGTGTGTCTACTTTTTTATGTTAAATTTTTCATTGGGCGTTCCCTATGAATTGTAGGAGAGAAGTGTAAATACAAAATATGTTCAGAATCAAAACTGCACCAAATGAGGTTAAATTTATTGATGTGATGCATTCTGTCATGAAATAGATGTAAAATAAAATTTATATAATTTTTAGCTGTTTCCAGAGTGTCACGGTAAACAAAACATACAAATAGTCGTATTGTTTGAGTTTCTAAATGATAAATGTTTCCATGATTATTGAGAAATAATTTAAACAAGTCAATAATCATTAAAACTATGCCAAATGTCATCTGTCAAACTCTAATAATACGACTGTTTGAATGTTTTGTCAGGAAATAACTAAAAATTATATACATTTCATGACAGAAATGTATTACATCAATAAATTTAGGCTCATTTGGTGCACTTTTGTTGTAAAATTCGTAGGGAACAAACTATCGCATAATGAAAGTTATAACATTGTATTTCCTAAGTCCTATAAAAAAGTAGACATCCAGTATGTACTAGGTGTAGAATTGAAATGTAGTACAGGGGTTTCAATACTATTTTTTTATATTGCTGTATATTTCAAGCAAAAGCGTAAATACAAAAGTTGTTGCAAACTAAAAATGCATGCAATAACGACCAATTGGGACACCTTTTTAATAATTGACGATAAATATTAATAAAACTGTTGTAGATAATCTGTGGAAAGTTTATAAACAATAAAATAAAAGTATAACAATTAAAGAACAATTACATTTAAATTAGTAGCAACAATGAAACTTATACAAAATTTAAACTAACAATAAGTCACTACTTTACTAACAAATATCCTACTGGAATGCTCTTTCCAAGGGTATACTAAACAGTCCATCTCGTATATACTTACATGTCAATGGCGGAATAGCGCAGTGGTAGAGTGCTTGCCCCTGGTAACAGAGGTCGTGGGTTCGAAACCTGGTCAGGTCAGAAAAATTTTCATGATATGATTTGGATTGGTACTCATTCAATTTAACATAAAATGAATTTGCCAACTACAAAACTATCAGGCACCGAATTAGTTGTTACGAAAGACTTGTACTGTTTGGGCAACACACATAGCATCAATGTACAGTAAATGGAAATTTAAAGTAAAAATTGAGATGTGTGTTGTGAATCATTCTAGGGATTTCACAATCTCGAAAGGACATACATACCTTTCACGAATTGGCGAATTTGAGATTAAATAAACTGTTTTATGAAATGTTAAATAGTTTCCAATTTTGTATAATTTTCTATTGTGAATACTAATATTTAAGTAATCAAATGCATTTTTAAATTCTGAACTTTTGTATTTACACTTTTGCTGACAAGTGAATAGGTAAAATTTACAGGAAAATAAAAAATTAGCATTTCAATTCTACAGCCCTATATGCAGTGTCAGTTAAAAACAAATTATGTATTCTAAACGTGTTCCGTTATTTTGAACTGTCCATGAACGAACATTTAAAATCAAACTGTATTTTTTATGCTAATTGTAATTATAAATATTTCATCGACATATCACACTTTAAACCTACCTCTTCTGAATGTAATGCAATTCATGTAATACCTATTAAAATCTGGAACAATGGAATCAGGATTTTCTGTACTTCTATACATAAAAATTATTTTCATAACATAAGCTAACTAAAGTTTATTTCTGGGTTTCAACGGATTTTTGCGAAGGAACATCCAGACACGCTGTATATTGCAACAAAGTCTGACTGATTGTGATTTTAATAATGAGAAGCTTTTTGTAAATATTTTGTTGTGCTATAAATTACGATGTATGAAATAAAATATATGTTTCTATCCCATACTCAAAACAATGAGTTGTCTGTTTAATTACATCATATACAAATTAATTTCACAATATAAAATAACATTTCGTTTTATAATTAAATATTAAAATGTACAAGATAACTTACATAATTTATCTAAAAATTAAATGCAATTTAAATATTATAAAGAAAAATAATTATTCTTGTGATCCTTCAGATTGCGATTCTGAGTCATCTTCACTATCATCAGTACTTGATTCTTCCGAATCATTAAACTGTCTATTAGTATTAACAAAAAGATCGTCATCTTCCGTTTCTTTATTTTTATCATTTCCCCCAAAAGTTTCAGGCCACACATTACTTTTTTTGAAACACTTGATATGTTCATTTGTTAAAATTCTAACCATTTCTGCTTTTACTTTTTCACCTTCCGCGATTGGTTCTACCAAAACAAAGTCACCGCGTTTCACCCAAACATTTTTCCGGAATTTCACTGGCATGGAAGCTAAGAATGTTTCCCCTGAACTGGATTCAACTTCGTGTAAGTTGTTTCCTCGGCTTGAGACAACCTTTACGATTTCCTGGTTTTCTTGGGGTAGAGAATAATCATCTCTGAACACTTCCATCTGGACGTGCTTTCGTTTTGTTGCGCGAGACATTTCTGAAATCATATTACAATTAAAACTAAAAAAATGAATGGTGTAAAAATGAGATATTTGAGAGGAGTGTGTGGGTATACGAGACGTGATCGTGTCTGGAATACATTGGTGTATGGTGAGTGTGAAATTGAGAAGAATGTTGTTAAGAAAGTGGGAGTGAGTCAGTTGAGGTGGTTTGGACAATCTGGACAATAATTGGTTGGGTATTATTGATGCGTGAACGATTGAATCGCAGTATGAACGTGGACGAGGCGAAAGTAGTGTGTCAGGATAGGAATGTTTGTAGGAAATTGAATTTTGGTTGATGTGTATCTGGGTTCATTATGTTTGTAGTATGTATTCACCTAGATTTGTCATTCCACAAACTAATCAGACCTTCTGTTTTATTAATGGTATCTTGAATACTAAGAGACTCGCCATTAGGTATCATATATCCTTTTTCTAAACCATGAGGATTTGATGGTGTCCTACAATCTAAATGACTCTCTTTACGAAGCACAGTATCAACCTCAACTGAAGAAAAAAATGCTACAGATTGCGGTAAATCATAAATTTCCAATTTGATCGAACAGAACGCTCGTGTTAATAAATTCGTTATATGCATTGCTAAAGCAGCATCATATTTTAAGTTATCAGGAACTAAGTAACGTACTTCATCATGAAAACTTAAACAGAATCTGGCTTTGTCTTTCAGTAGCCATCGCATGCAAACAAGCATTAGGTGCAGAAAATCTACAGCTCCACTTTGCACGACCCAATTTACTCTCGTTGGTAAAAACCGATCATCGGGCATGTTTTTCGGTTCTAATGCTCGGCTTAACCGTCCATGTAAGAAGGGTGTAACAGGTGATTCGCTCCCGGCAATTTCTTCCAGCCGATTAAACATAGCAGACTCTGATCCTCCTATCCATTTGGGTTTTTTAAACATCTCTTGAGTGGTTTTTCCGTGTAATTTCGCAAGCTCAAAAGCCTGATAACTACTGTACGGTTTATCAACAAAGTCGTTCAAGTATTCGTCTTTTAATCGAAACACTCGTTTTCCTTTCGTTAAAGCAAACATCTTCGATGCTTTTCCTTTGGCTTCCGAATCGGACATGGTCGGATTGAATTGTTTTAATAGTCGTTCAGCAAAGTTCTGACCCGCTCCGTAAATTCTCGCGTAGTTTATAACTTTAGCGTGATCTCTAGAAATTCCTACAGCTTTTGCAGTCACACTATGCATGTCAGTTCCGTTTGATTTTGTTCCTATTAAAGTCATCCATCCTAATGGTGTAGCTCCATGCATTTTCCCTTGATGTGCATCACCCAGAACTGATGCAATCCACAGCTCCTGTGAATCTACATCAGCTCCAACGATATTATACCCAGGTGGCGCTTGAACCATGGACCGTAACTCAGAGCCAACTCTTTCCTTTTGTGCATTTGAGGCGGTCATCCATGTTGGTTCCATAGCTCGTCTAGTAAGTGTCCCGCATACAACTATGTGAGGTATAATAGCACCGAACTGGAAATCATCCCTTCTAATTGCTCTAGGAATTTCGTTACATTTTAACCAGACAACCATTTGTTGCATGATTCGATCTCGATTATTTCTCCAATAAGATAACATTCTAGCTATTGTCAAGACTTTTTCAGCGCTTTCGCTGTCGCCTGCCAAAACATTATCAGAAAATTTATTTAAAAAATCTCTGGCTAAGGGATTTCCAACATTGTATGAGACTCCATTTTTATGTGGCAGTTTCATGAACCAGCAACAATCTTCAACATCTGTGTTACACCAAACTCCAGTGCCTTTATACATTCCTTCAGTGTTATCCTTTGATTTTTTCTTCCTCCAATATTCACGCTGACTCAAATTTCTTTCCACTTCTTTATGGAGAGTTTCTGCCATTACTGTTGCACTACCTTCGCTAGGTTTTACTGAAACTACCGGACATTTTTCTAACAACTTTTTCATTGGAATATTCTTTCCTTCAGATTCTTCTGAGTATGGAACTAATAGGCCCCAACCTTTTTCTCTAATATAGTGAAGAGGATATCCTTCCCACATGAGATTTAATAGTTTTGGGGTTACTTGCATTGAAGTACTAATCAAATGAGGACCAGGTATCCAATTTGGATCAGAATCGGGTTTAGTGCATAATTTTTTGTACCATGCTGGATAACCGGGTAACAAAGTTCGTTTTGCTGGTAACAAATATTTTGAGTTCATTAACGATTTAAATTTTTCTTCCAACGGATCTACTTCAATTTCATCATCTATATTATTTGTATTTGTGTCAATAATTTCAGAATTATTTTCTGACAATTTTTTAGTTTTACTAATAGTTTTCTTTAATTTAATTTCCTGTGTACTCCAATCCTGGTCCCACATCCATAAATCTTCTTTATATTTCTCATCGTGCATTAAATGGCAAGCATGATCAGCTCGCCTAGCCAATAAAAATTTAGCTTCAATATCTAGATCTTCATATGTTTGTTGACAATCACTAACATACCGACTCCAATTATTATTAACAGGTAAATAAGCTCCACCCATTTCTAACATTCCACTGAATGTTACAGGATGCGGAAATCGTTCCAGAAACATTGGATATAGTTTCCGTAAAACATTATGAGTAGCAATGACGTCACTAGAGCAATATTTCATAACTTCTTGAAATTGTTGTTTTACATCAATTAATGTACCTTCCAAAAATATGTCTCTTGTTTGTTTATCAATTTCTGAACCACAATAAAGTTTATGTACCTCAACTAAACTATTTAACGAACTACACATTTTCCATTTTTCATCTTCCTCATCATCTTTGCGAGATTTTAATACAGCACGTTGGTAGCTTGTAATGCCGCTTACACATACATGAAGTGACATAGTATCAACAAATCTTGCACCAGTTTGCTCAAACCAATATTGCTCTTTTATTTTTGATCTATCAAAAGATACATTGTGACCTACAATAACTTTAGGTTTCTTTAAATCTGGACTTAGATTGAATGGTTTTGTTGTAGTATCACTTTCCATTGGAATAAAATCATTTAGAGAAAAATGATGATTAGTTAATGGTTTGTCTGTTGCGTCAATTAATGATTGGCTAACCCATCCATACCATGCTTTATTTGAAACTGCTGTTGCTACTGTTGGAAGTGGTCCATAATTAACAGTCACTTCTACGTCAAATACTACAGCATCTTCCAATGGATGCGGAACCGATTCTGGTTTGCAGTTTGGAGCATATCTTATCCATCCTGGAGATAATATCCAGACATCTGGTGTTGGAGGTATATCTGTAATTAACTCGTTTATTAAGGCCTTATATGGCCCGCACTGTTGTTCCCCTATTATCTGAAAATGTTCTTCTAAGTTTTCACCTTCCAATGGTGGTAATTTTAGTTCAACATCTGGCATGTGATTTATTTCTTGTGTTTTCATTCCATGTGTAGATAAATCTTGTAAGCATACTTCAATGGTATCATCGTTTGGTTTATGATCTGTTTTATTATAGAACTTAAATACTTGATTGTAAATATTTCTAGACAACATTTGCATGTTGACTTCGTTTACCCTTTGTTCATAGTCTTCTTTCTCATTTTTTGGTAAAATATGTTGCTTAGCATTTTTGGATTTTATATTTGTTGTTACTTTCGATGGAAAATATTTCTTAACAGTTCTAGGATACAAATCGTTCTGATATATCATTTTAACTTTTTTTGTTTGGACAGATGAATATATCTTTGTTGTAGCATCATACAAAAGCTTTTTAAACTGTAATTGTTTGTGGAATAACAAATATCTTCCCAGTCCCATTTTATATAAGAATTATTGTTTGTTAAGAAATGAAAATAAAGCGCAAATCAAGACAGAAGAACTTAGGTTATGTTGACTTAATATTAAAACTTAAATTTATATAATAACTTATGATATATAAGATTATATTTACCTATATTATAATTATCAACAAATTATAACATTAAACTTATAAAACACGTGTTTTCACAGTTCGATTTTCATTTATTTTATTACAGAGTTCTTCTTTATCTTGCCACAAAACAAATGTGAATCAAAACATTTGAAATGAAATATCATTTGATATTTGTTTTCTTTCTTTCCTAATCCATGTACTATATTTTTGGTAAATTATATTTGCCCTCGATCTTATGCAATAAATTAATTATTTTTGATATATGTTCAATATGTTTATTTGTTATTTCGTCGGTCATTGATCTCGTTTTGTGATAACGCATTTAGCAACCAAACTAGATAACAAAATTAATAATATATTAACGAGAAAAATATGCTATAAATTTTATGTGATCAATCAGTACCATATGTCCTTCAGTGCCTTGAAGATGCAGTTGCCAAATCAACTAACACAATTTACAAATTGTCGTATTCTTAGAGATCATAAAATATTTAAAGAAGATTTTTGGGTGCGAAATGGTAAAATCATAAACCCAGAAAAGATTTTTTTTGATGAGAAATTACAAGCTGATGAGAAGGTCGACTGTAAAGGCTGTATCATAGCTCCTGGTTTCATAGAATTACAAATAAACGGTAAACAACTTTCTGTAACCTAAATTAATTCATTATCACAATCTTGTTGGATTCTTAGGTGGCTTTGGAAAAGATTTTTCTTTCAACACTGATGCCATTGAAGAAGGCGTTAGTTTAGTTGCTAAGGGATTATTAGGTCACGGAGTTACTTCATTTTGTCCAACACTAGTCACTTCTCCAAAAGAAGTTTATCATAAAGTTCTGCCTCATATTCGTAAAAGAGCAGGAGATAAAAATGGCGCTACAATACTTGGCGTACATATTGAGGGACCGTTTATTAACGTTGAAAAGAAAGGGGCTCATCCACCAGAATGTATTCAGGGATTTGTGGAAGGAATTAAAACCGTTTTCGACACATACGGACCAATGGATAACGTAAAAATTATTACTATAGCTCCTGAGTTAAAAAATTCTTTAGAAATAATTGATGTTTTGTCAAAACAAAACATAGTGGTTTCTGTTGGACATTCGATGGGAAATCTATCAGATGGCGAAGCAGCTGTACAACATGGTGCTACATTTATTACGCATTTATTTAACGCTATGTTACCAGTAAGTATTAATATTATATGACTATTATACGTTCAATATAACATTTTTTATTAGTTCCATCATCGTGATCCTGGACTAGTAGGTCTCCTAACATCACACAACATTCCTAAAGGCAAGACTGTATATTTCGGAATAATTTCTGATGGAATTCACACACATCCAGCTGCATTAAGAATAGCATATCGTGCTCATCCAGAAGGCTTAGTGCTTGTAACAGATGCAATTTCTGCATTAGGATTAGAAGAAGGAACTCATCACATAGGCCAGTTAGCTTTAGAAATTCGCGAAGGAAAAGCATTTGTTGCTGGAACAAATACTTTATGCGGCAGCATTGCTAATATGAATCAGTGCGTCCAGATATTCAAAGAAGCAACAGCTTGCACTACTGAATACGCTTTGGAAGCTGCCAGCCTGCATCCAGCCAAGGTGTTGGGCATTTCCAACATAAAAGGAACTTTGGATTTTGATGCTGATGCAGACTTTGTAATGTTAAATGACGATTTAGATGTTTTATCAACTTGGATTGCAGGTGAATGCGTTTTTAAGAAAGATCTGGAGACTGCCAAGAAACTGTAATTATTGTACGGTTTACATTCTTAAATAATGTTTTATATTAAAGATTATTTTGTATGCGTAAAAATATATTACTGTTAAAAAAAGTCCATGAAGTTTTCATCTTCATCATAAACCATCAATATCATGTGACGTCATGTAACCTGATTTCACACATGTGTTAACTGTCAAATAAATATTTTTGTAAATACATAATAGAGAAATTAATTAGTATTTTAAGTACAAAAAGCATACTGTCTGATAATTTATAATGTCAACCCAATATGGAAAATTGATTTCGCTTATATTACAAGAGCATTTTGGAGAAATAGTCGAAAAAGTAGCAATATATTTATTTAAATGTGGAGCATGCCCATTAGGACAAGTTGTTAAATATACTGAATTACCTGTATCTAAAGTAAGTAGATTTTTAACAAATAAATTATAAAAATATCAACCGGCATTCTTTTTATAGGTTAAGCTAGCACTGTGTGTTTTGATCAAACAAGGATTTGTAATATTTAAACCATGCAGAAATGAAGTAAATGCTGAATATCAACTACTTGCAGATAAAGTTCTTCTTATTTTAAGATACCCTAAGTATGATCATAGCCACTAGTTCATAACAAACTTTAATTCCCAGTTTCTTTACAGGTATGTCTCACAGATTAAAAAGCTATTCGGAGATGATGCAGAAATCCTTCTTGAAGAAATATTAATTCATGGATATGCTGTTGCTTCGGATTTAATTCTCAAAGTAGAAAAACGACTTCGAGAGAACCTCGGGTCAAAGACAAGTTTTCCAGAAATAAGAGACACCTTCATTTCACTTGTAACTGCCAAATATTTAATGCGCCATGCTAACACTACCGAAGAAAAGCCTGTACCAATTTTAACTGTTACTGCATCGCAATTATTTCTAATTCCAGATTTAAATATTAGTGAAATAATAAAAATAAAAGATGGAAAATCGGGTGATCCTGGAGATACCAATATTTATTGGTGTGTGAATTTTGACCGATTCCACCAAGATTTCAGAGATAAACTATTTGTGAACGGAATTACAAAACGATTTGATGAAAATGCGGGCGAGTTACTCAGAATTATGCTGCAGCAAATGTATAGTAGGACAGAACCTTGGGCTGATTTTTCTAACCCGATACCGTTTATCGAAATTAAAAACGTAATTAAAAAACTTAATACTCATAATCAGCTGAGTGTATATTTAGAACATTATTTAACAGTTGTAGAGGATGATGAAAGTAAATTTATTTCAAAAGTTGATGATGCGAGTGGTGGACAATATGTAGTAAATTTGAAAAATGCTGTAACACAATTATGTTGGGTGATTCTTGAAAATATTGTTCTTGAAAAATTTCATACTAAAGCTGCTAGAATATTTAGATTAGTTAAAGTTAAAAAATTTATTGAACCAGATCAAATTCAGCAACTAGCTATGATACCTGCTAAAGAAGCTAAAAGATTATCCTATCAACTTTTAGAAGAAAATTTCTTACAATTGCAAGAACTCCGAAAAGCTCAGTCAAATATGGCACCGAACAAATCTTTTATTTTATTTCATATTAATTTAGATCAGGTTGTTCGAATGGCTTTAGAAATGTGTTATAAGTCTTTGTATAATGCAATGACTCGAAGAAATTATAACAAGCAAGTAAATAAGAGAATTATTGACAAAAAGCACAGGGTTGATACTATTACAATGAGTTTAAAAGTACAGGGGGCTCCAGAAGAACAATTGTTAGATGTAAGTTAAATTTTTATCAACAAGTTAAAATATATTTATACCTATTATATACTTACAGATTGAAGATATGATAACGCCACCAGAAAAAGAAATGTTGGAAAAAATTGGAAAGGTAATGAAGACACTAAATTTAGCGGAACTTGAAATAGATGACACTATTTTCATATTTCAAATGTTTTGTGCTTACAATAAAGAATAAATTTTGTATTTTGCACCTAGTAAAAATAAAAATTTTAATGAATTTTACTACGTATTTTGTGTTTCCCTTCAATTCCCGCTTATGGCAAAACCGGTACCCAGGGACATATGTTCTATATTATCGACGGGACGCCGGTTTGATTAGTCACGTGATCACGTCGACTTTCTTGGTTTGAGCCACGAGGTTTAGTTCTAATTTGAAAAGTGTTATAATATTAGGTATAAATAAAAAGCAAAATATAAGTGTAGATCAAAAATGCCATCGAGTAATCCCCTACCTCCTAAAGAAAATGCCTTATTTAAGCGGATATTGGTAAGCGTCAAATGATATTTTGCACCCCTTACTCCACAGACCATGATTTGCAATCTATTTACTTTAAATGCTTATATATAGGAATATGCAAAAGTGCATTGGTAACTCTATATTGGGAGAAACTATTTCAATCTGCATATGAGATATTTCTATATATAACCGCATTAAAAATAGTATTAGTTCAAAGCATAAGCTTGAATATATAACAAGTCTACTTTTTTTACAGCGATGTTACGAACAGAAACAATACAAAAACGGTTTAAAATTTGCGAAACAAATTCTGTCAAATCCGAAATTTACAGAACATGGAGGTAAGGTTATCATTAAACAAATAATGAGTGTGATTTGAAGTGGAAGTGATACCTAACCTGTAATGTATTTTAGAAACTCTGGCTATGAAAGGACTTACTCTAAATTGCCTGGGACGTAAAGAAGAAGCTTATGATTGTGTACGAAAAGGTCTTCGCAATGACCTACGCTCTCATGTATGCTGGCATGTTTATGGTCTACTACAGAGGTCGGATAAGAAATATGACGAAGCTATCAAGTGTTACCGAAATGCACTCAAGTGGGAAAAAGATAATATTCAAATTCTTAGAGATTTATCTTTACTTCAAATTCAAATGCGGGATTTGGAGGGATACAGAGTACGTGTAGAATTAATTGACATTTACTGCAATGTACAGTGATTAAAATTTATTTTAGGATACGAGATATCAGTTGTTAATGTTAAGACCGACCCAACGAGTATCATGGATAGGTTATGCTATGTCATTTCACTTATTGGAAGATTACAAAAATGCTTTAGCAATATTAGAAGATTTTCTTGACCAGCAAGTAGGTATTTCTAAATTTAATCAATTATTGGTTATTAACAAAATACTAAAATTTCGTAGAAAGAGAGTTTCGACTACGAGCATAGCGAACTAATATTATATCAAAACATGGTAATTCGAGAATCAGGGGATCTAGACAGTGCGCTCAAACATTTGGATAAATGTGAATCACAGATAGTCGATAGACTAGCCGTAGAAGAAACATTGGGTGACTTATACTTGAGATTAAAGAAATTTGATCATGCAGCCACATTCTACGGCGGACTAGTTGATCGAAACCCAGAAAATACGTTGTATTATAAGAAACTAATCGAATCTAAACAAATCACGAACCCTGAGGACATAGTCAACATGTACCTGGAATTCGAAGAATTATATCCTCGATCGATACCTCCCAGGCGACTTCCTCTAAACTACGCCACTGGCGATAAATTTAAACAATTAGTGGATAAGTACCTGCGTCGCGGCCTTCATAAAGGAGTTCCGCCTCTATTTGTGGACTTGCGTTCACTTTACGTCGACCCGGACAAAGTCCGGATCATAGAGTCACTTTTGCTGCAATACGTAGACGCCTTGAAGAAGGTAGGCCGGTTTAGCTTAGAAGAAGACAACGGTAAGGACTCAACCAAGGAGCCCGCGTCCGCATTGTTGTGGGTTTACTATTTTTTGGCTCAACATTATGACCATTTACTTCAGACTGAGAAAGCTTTGAGCTATATTGATGCTGCCATCGAGCACACGCCCACTTTAATAGAACTATTTGTCGTCAAAGGCAGAATATACAAACACGCTGGGGATGCTGCCGAGGCTTTCCGGTGGCTGGATGAAGCCCAGGCTTTGGACACAGCCGACAGATACATCAACAGTAAATGCGCCAAGTATATGTTAAGGGCGAATATGATCAAAGAAGCGGAAGATACATGTGCGAAGTTTACGAGGGAGGGTGTTTCTGCTATGGAGAATTTGAACGAAATGCAGTGTATGTGGTTTCAGACTGAATGTGCGTTGGCGTATCAGCGCCTGGAGAAATGGGGGGATTCTTTGAAGAAGTGCCATGAAGTCGACAGGGTATGTATTTTTAGTACATACATTTAGCAAAAGATATTTAAGTTAACCGTTCCCAAAACCTATTTTCTAAAGAGTTGCTGGCAAAAATGAATCGTTTTTTGACAGCTAATGAAATATTCCCTATTAGCAAGTTACTATGAAACAACAACCCAGAACTTTAAAGTACAGGTTACGGTCGAACATGGTGCAATGTTTTATGATATACTGAACCGTAAATAATTTAAAACTATTCGATTAATCGAAATAGTCTTAGAAAACATACACAATAAATATGTATATAGTTGTTATTTTAAGTTAACAGCCCGGTAAAATCTTTTCTTATTTCCACCTTCTATGAAAATAGTTTTTCCGTAACTATTACGAGCTTACCATTAGAGGTAAAGCTCGAGAATAGTAGGTTTACGATTCAGTATATCATAAATAAAAGTTACTTTGTTGTGCACACACATTTGTTTCGTTATGGGAAACAAATCACTGTTGATTTATCTTCACTAACATTAATAAACACTTTTCAACACTTATTTCACACTATTTCACTTTAATAATTTGTATTTTACATAAAAAAATGCCTTGCGAAAAATTAACGGTCGTTTTGTGTCGTTAAGTTATGTGGCAGTTGTTTTTCACGAAAAACCAAAGCACACTCTGATTCTAAAATTCAAATTATTTGAAACCTTTATTTATTTATTAAAATTTATTTTCGCGTATCTGGTTATAAAAACTATTCATACAACCCCAAAAATAATTTAAGATTAATTTTTGATACTTATTTTCAATTAAATCACTTGATTTTTAGGATATTTCATAAAAACTATCGTTTAAATTTTGACAATCACCGCAACCGTTAAAACAATTGATGTCAAATGCATGACACACTTGGATACTAAAAAATTCCCTAAAAAAATTTCGACAATTTATATTTTGCACTATTTAATTATAATAATTTATACACCAACTGATGATAATTTTGTTAAACAAAAAAGATAACGTTTTTATTCGTTTTGTTACTTGAAAGTTAGGTATTTCGCTAAATCCAAAGCACATTCTGATCAAATCTTAACCTTTACTTACTTTCTTATTAAATATTTATTGTTGCGTATCTGCTTATAAAAGCTTCTCATATAATGCCAAAAATAAATTAAAGATTAAATTTTGATACTTATTTTTAACTAAATCACTTGATTTTTAGGATATTTCACACAAATTATCGTCTTGATTTTAAAAGTCATCGCGACCATTAAAACAATTGATTTTAAAAGCAAGGCACTCTTCGATTCTAGAAATTTCCATAAACAAGTCTATAATTTATAGTTTCTAAAATTTTTCACTAAAATTAGCTTTTTTATTTTGACAATAAACGCGACCGTTAAAGCAAATGATGTTAATACAAAGCACTCTTGGATTCTAAACATTTCTGAAATAAAATAATTTATTGAAAATTAAGAATGATTACTATTTAAAAAGAAATATATAATTAAATTATGCAATTGGATATAGTTTCAATATTATTAATTCTTTAAATGATTCGTAATAATTTTATTTTTTAATCTTATAAAATGAATGAAATAAACAATGCGATAATTAATTTTGAGACTGCAGTATTATTGACTAATATTAATAGACAAATCAATATTTCTTTATATGCTATTTCTTTTATAACATATTGTTGCATAAGTACTAAAGTATTACCTGTAGGTGGAATATTTATTTATCATTTAAAATAAAAGTACAATTCATTTAATTTATATCTACATATTCCTGTAAAAATTATTTGATGCAAAAAAACCTCTTTAAATAATAATTTAGGTGTTTTCTTTTCTAAATTCTTTCAGCACTTCTCCGAAATAATCGAAGACCAATTCGATTTCCACACGTACTGTATGCGTAAAATGACTCTTCGTTCATACGTGGGGCTTCTACGACTCGAAGATGTTCTTCGTGGTCATCCGTTCTACTTCAAGGCAGCTCGATGTGCCATCGAGGTCTATCTGCATCTGCACGACAAGCCTCCGAAGGATGAGTGTGCTGAACAGGAACTTAGCACGGGTGAGTGGAGATTGCTTTGACATTTTGAAATATCCTAAAAATTGTGCATGGAAATGGATAGCTAGAATAATTTTAATTTATTTGCAATTAAAACAAATTGACGCAGTATTTTCTATTGAATTCAAATATGAAAACTATTATAGGTTTTTAAAATAATTACTATTTTTATGACTCAACAAAAAATAGTTTTTTTTTCACGGCTGGGAGAGAAACTCGGTTTCTATGATCCCAAAATCACTTACAGAAACAGCCAATTTCATATTTACGGATTTGTGTATTTTCCATTCGCGCGGGCAAAGTGCTCAAATAATGTGAAAAATTATAAAAATTAAACAAATCATAAGTAACTATCATAAATTATATTACAATTAAAATAATCTTGAAATAAAAACCATAATAAATATTGGGGTCGTGAAGAAAATAGTGATACATCGCAGGAGAGAAGTGTATTTTTACCTCTCGCCACATCCTGCAAGGGAGGTATAGGAATCATGGTAAAAATTCGGTAGTGAGTTTTCAGTGGATGAGCACGTTTTAGGGTCCCTTTGGGAGAGCTGATTAGTTTTTGGTGATAATGCAATAACCGGAAGTGGTAGTTTATTTGAAGCCCTATCAAGTTATTTTAAAATATGTCTGTAAATTATAGTGTAATGAAAATTTTTGTTATGAGAATAATGTTTCAAATATTATTATCTACAATTGTTGTTTGAAACATTTTTATCTTACTGTCACCATTTACTAATTTCAACTGGTTAAAGAAAAAATATATTTATCATTTTCGTTTAAATCTGCAAACCTTTTTTATAAAAACAAAACAACGGTTGAAAAATGGAAAAAATGTCATTTTTTGACATGTGTTATAATTGGAAACTCAATTTTTTTTAAGAGATAAGCGTTTTTGATGCAAGTGGTCTGTGTTTCTGCAGAAAAAAAAAATTATACACTTCTCTCCTTTTATGTATAAGATACTATATTATTGTGTATGTGTATATAGAGTAAAGTGGTGAAATGATAAAGCTTTTATTTAATATATTATGTACATAATTTCGTTATAGATATACATGTTTACTTTTCTACAACTTTAAAATATTTTTTTATAAATTATGAGAGTCTTTATTATCACTAATAGAAACACCATTTCTTACTGTCCACATTTCAGTTCTTTTTGTAGTATCACACACAAATGCGATTAAATCAGCATTAGCTAATTTGTCCACTTCACATTAAAACTAAATGGCGGGAACTAAACGTAACTCACGTTCTTAATTGAAATAAAAGTCTTTAATGCGCTCGGCACACACTTATCTGTGATTTCTACGCGGGATTCTTTCTTCTGGTTTATCATAGTAATACGCTTTCTGTTGCGTTTGTTGTTGCTGTTGTTGTTGCTGTTGTTGTTGATGTTGTTGTTGTTGTTGTTGCTGCTGTTGCTGAACCAACTGCGGAGTTAAAAAGTAAAAATGTGCACCGTCTCCTGGTAGTTCGTAAGAAATAAAAGATCCGGGACCGCCTTGATGTTTATGGTGAGAATTATGCGGGCGAATATTTATGTACTCCGCATCCGGATTGATTGGCGGGCGTGGTTTCCGGTAGTTCACAGCAATATCACGATGCAGAGACAGCGCTGGTGTCACCGGCGTTGTAATTTTTTGTCCAAACACTGTAAAATATTTTTTAGTGATATCATCCAAATATCTCTCATCATGTTTCGCGTAATACGAATGGTCCGGCGATTCTTGTTGTTGATATCTTGCAGGGGCTGGTCTTTGATTTAAATATTGTTGAGGAGGTGCTGGAGTTAAATATCTAGTTGGAGGTTTAGTAGGACGATAATTAGCTGCTTGGAAACTATATTCATATACTGGTCTCGCTGATGGTTTCAGATATGATTGAATTTGTTGACGCAGTTGTTGAATATGTTGTTCGAAGTTTGTTGGGGCTACATATCGGAATCTCTGTGGTTGTTGCTGAGGTGGAGGTGTACTCTCTTCTTCATAGAAGTAGTATTCAGCTTGAGGTTGCACGGAATTTGTGTCGACGTCTACGCTGCTGAAATATCCTTTCAGAGGAACAGCTGTTGAACTTATTTGAGCTCTAGGTGGTGCTCTTTCGTAAGGAACTCTCAACACAGGCACAGAGGAAACAGTTTCAGGAGAAACAGTTGTTGATTTGACTCGTTTTTGGTTGTTGTTATTGTTGATCGGTAGATATTGCACTGATATCGGAGATGATGAATGTATCACTTGTGGTCCATTGGTTGGTTTTAAATATGTTCGAGGACGCTGGTCGTTGTATGGAACTTGAAGGACAGGTACAGGTGATACAGTCTGCGAACCTGAAGCTGGTTTTAGATACGTTCTGGGCCGTTGATTATTTCCTCCATACGCTACTTGAACTATCGGAATAGCTGACACACTATTTGAAATCGGTCCTACAGTTGTTGGTCTCAAATAAGTTCTGGGCACTTGAATAACTGGGATAGTTGATACAGTTGGTTTAAATGGAGGCATCATCACTCTTGATGGAGTAGGACGTTCATTTTTATATTGTTGAATATACACAGATGGAGTTGTGGTTGGCGGTGATGTTGGCCTCAAACGAGTTCTTGGACGGTGGTCATCTGCATCGTATGGTAATCGGAACACAGGAGATTCTGTAGGAGGTGGAGGTGTACTGTATTGATTCTGTTGTTGGATGTTTTCACTGTAAGGAATGCGAAGGACAGGAACTGTGCTGATTGTTGGTTCAACAGGAGACGGAGTGGCAGGTTTAGCTTCTGCAAGCTCGTTCTCATGGTAAGGAACTTCCTGGTAATTGGTAACAACCCTGGATGGAATATTGACAACTGGTGCTGGTTTTGATGGCGGATTTCTATGTTTAACTTCTTCGTATGGTAGATAACGAATGGGAGGACGTGTAGGAGGTGGTGGTGGTGGTGGTGGTGTCGTAGTTGTAGTTGTTGTAGTGGTAGTTGGAGGATCTAATGGTCCGAAGAAATCCGGCGGCGGTGGAAGGACGATGCCGGGGACTAAAGGACCTGGAGGAACCTTACTGCTGTTATCCTTTGGGTAGAAAAAACTGTAGGGCGGCGGATAATAGATCGAAGGGTCGTCTTCGTCGAGGCTTTGGTTTAGGTTTGGCGGTGGTGGGGGGAAAGGGAACGACCCGGGCCCGTCCCCCCGGTTGAAGTTTTCCGGAAGGGCGGCAGGGAACGGAGGTAGTGGGAACGGAGCTCGCCCGGCAGAAGCGTTGGCCGGATCTTGATCTGGGGGCGGGAGGATGAACGTCGCGCCGTCGGGACCTGATATTGCGAGCGAGCCATTAGCCGTTCCCGTAACATTGAAGCCCAGGAGCTGAAGCGGCCCACCTTCCGCGAGTTGGACAGGAAAGGGCGGCGGCACCTTCGGCTGGGAGGGAATCTTCACCTGGCGGTTCGGAGCTCGGTAGTCATCAATTGGCGGCCACGGTAACTCTGAGGCCGTTCTATGAAAAGCACCGCCTTTCAACACTAGTAGATGATCTTCTGCTAGCCAGATTTCATCCGGACCAAGTCCGCCTAAACTATTTTCATTATCTTTTGGAACATCTGGATTTTTTCCGTAACTTAAAACACCCAGTCGTTTCGGAGGTTTTTCAAAGAGTTCTGTTTGAATGAGGCCGTATTTTCCTTCGGCTACTTGTTGCGATAATGTTTTCTTTTCTTCGGGAGGTTCTTCATGTTTCTTGGAATTAGATGCTTCTACTTTGGCATGTCCGCCCACGAGTCGTTGGGATATCCGGGCGCATTGCGACGTTGCAATAATTAGCAACAGCGCCAAAAGTAATCGGCATGCCGACGCCATCTGTAACACACAGCACTTTATTTATTTATTTATTTATTCAACGCGTTTTATTCTTTTTTAAACGCTTACTTTCCAAACAGTGACTGACGAAATATGAGCATAACATGAAACTACTTTTAATTTTACAGAAATTACTTCATTAGGTGGGTACTCAACTTTTTCTTTTTACATTTAAATTCCGACAGTACTAAATTAATTATAAGCTAAAACATGATAATTGTTTTTGATTTAAAATGACCTAAAACAGTGTTAACTGTTAATTAAATAATTACTTGAGATATGTTTGCCTTATCGGTTAGCGCACTCGTGATTATGAAGAAATTGGTGTGACTTGGCGTGTTTTCACGTTTAATGTAATAACTCTTTCTATTTATCGCTTCTGCATAAAACAGAGTTTGCGGTACCGCGGCTCTTGGTTACAACACTGCGCGAACGGGGACATGCGAAAATCATGCAACACTCGCCCAAACAATGTGTTATTAATAATTGCGTACTCGGGCGCGGAGGCGACCACTGCTCTGTACTCAGAGACTTCAACGCTCGATGTGACGAGGAGCACTCTATTATTAAGGATTTTTTGCCATTAACGCTATATTGTTTGCTGCTACGCTGCTTACTCGGATATTGATGTAATTCATCGGCGAACAGCGCTTCCCAAACTTTATAATACCGCACAATTTTCAATATTTTTCCAATGGAATATATTAATACTGGAACGATAACTTGTAGCCTTCTATGACAGCGAAAAGCGAACTTGAGACACATAGGGTCACATTTCTTTGTCTAACACTTTAATAGAAAAATTTAACAGTGTATTGTTCAATTATTTGAAAATTCCACACTTCACACTCAAAAATATATCACTTACTCAGCTCGCATTTTCAACTTTAGTTGACGTTCCAGTATTTTGATATTTCAAATAATTTTAACGCTGGACAGTCACATGTCACACATTACGTTACATTGGGGTCTGGGAAATCTCAAGAAAAGAAAAACTACTTTCCCATAACCGGGTGTTATTTTTATAGGGATTTTACCTATGCAATATTTGTTTAGGTTTATAGATAGACATTAAACAGTTAATAGTCTTTCTTTATTCAAAACGCAGCATTTAACTTTTTTATTTTGGACTATGAGAACAAACACATAGGGATTTTTTTATATATTGAATATTTATTTATGATTATAAAAAACTGAATTTACTAGGATGTAGCATCGAAGTTATGCGAATTCTTAGACCCCAGTGTGACATTCCAGGGTTAAATATTTTCCTGTAGTTATCTTTAATTAATTACACTCTACAATTTAGAATGTTATTTTCTTTTTTAGTTTGTAATTATTAACTTACCGAGGTCTGCGCAAGGCAGAGCTCCCACCCTCTAAGTTAGGGGATGGTCTTAATACAATAATAATCCTTTAGGTTATCTAGAATACATTTTAAGAAACACTGCACTTTTTTTGTTGTAAATCCGGCAAATCACGATTTAATAATTTCAATAATAATAATGCGCAAATCAAAACCAATGGTGGAATTTCCTGTTTGGAAATCTTTTTTTAAATCCTGGTTTTCCGCTAAACGTTTTGTTTACTCTTTACTTGATTGACGTCACTAATTATTCCATGCATTCACACTCGCGCACTTGTGACATTTCCATGAGTGTTTCGTCGCTTACTTTGTGATCGGCTGCAGCGGCGGTGATTACTTTGCCGGGAGCGGGCAGGAGCACATGCCGGGAACTGTGGCCACGGTCTTGCACTAACTGAAAGCGTTCACTGGCGGTGAAGTGCGAGTCTCGTGTCCCCGCCACGTGCGAGCCTTGTCACCCACTCCGGAGGAAGAGTGACTCAGTGGAGCGATTGTTCCGTGATTTACTTTTTCTTGCACTTAACATTTTATATTTTTAAAGTGTGGAATCCTAACTGCACACCCACCAGACAATACATTAAAGAAATCATTTTTACCTCCCGCCACATCCTGTAAGGAATCATACTAGAAATTCGTATTGAGTTTGCAGTGGATGAGCACATTTTAACGTTTCCCACAATAAGATTTTAATAGTTTCGCGATGATGTCTGTGTGTGTGCCTGTCTGTCTGTCTGTCTAACTGTCTGTCTGTCAGTCTGTGTGGATTTCTGGAGTTGCGATTTCTCAAAAATTAGTTTTCGGTGATAATTTAACTCCAATGTAAAGTAAGCCATGAAGAAAAAACAATTTTATCGTTTTGACAGCGGATAAATAGGAAGGTAACTTTTTGCAAGTGATAAAACGTTATTTACCTTCCTCCTAACAACCAGATCAAAATATTAACTATGTACATTAATGTCATTTGCGTAATATGTCAAAAATATGATATATAATAATTGTATTTTCACCAATTGCACTTTTCAATGAACCTTTTCATAAATAATATCGTTAAATTATCTCGCCGAATTACACTCGAGCATTTTATTTTCTTCGCATAAATTTCAGTTTGACAACTCAACCTTGTCACCTGACACCTCCACCTACGGTGTCGTGATTTTATTAAAACAGTTTTCTTGTCAAATTGCTAGGTAACAAGGTTTTGTACAAACAGAAATTTATCCGGAAAAATAAAAAGCTCTTGTGTAATTACAGTTGATAATCCAATAACCGGAAGTAGTAGTTTACTTGAAGCAAATAATGTCTTTTCCTTAATAGACTTTTGACAAAAACACAAAAACAAAAAAGTTACAGCAAATTAAAGTTGAATCAATTAATGAGCAGTCATTACAAACTATCGCAGTTAATTATGTTTTAATTATGTTCTAATGCCTAATGGGTGTAAGTAAATTTTTTAAATAAAAAAGAATGTGTAAAGTACAAATACAAAAGAAAATCCTAACATATTTGCCATCCCCAGAATTCATAGTAAATTTGGATTAGTAATAATAATTTTGAATTAAGTTTTCTAAAAATAATTTATTTAAATACGACGTTTCGAATTATTCATAGTTTTTCAACAGGAAAACAAATTTGTTGTTGAATAATTCGAATTGTTGTATTAAAATTATTTTTTTTTTACAAAATTTAATCCAAGAGTTTTTATAATTTATTTAACTTATATAACTACTGTTTTATTTGCAACCATTTTTTTTTACTCTTCATATATGACGCTCTGTTGCTTGATCTTTTTCCAACTCTTGTTCTATTTCATTCTTATTCTGTAGTCGTTTTCTGATATCTTTATTGGTCCTGATATTGTTCTTATTATTTTTCGTTCCATTGTACTTAAATCTTCAACTTTTTTGTCATTGTAATAATCTTAGCAGCGTATATTGTCAGTTAGCTAAAATCTTGTTTTGTAGTATTTTTTTTTTTGTATAGACTATCGCCAAAAAATGCTCAATTTCTTGTCCTGCAGTAACTATAATTTTCCAGTAATTAAAATTTATTGTTACGAAGAACAGTAATTAAATTAAAAGGAATTATCGCACAATTAAAAAGAACATGCTTTTCGTTACAACATTTTTGATAGAATATCAGCAAGTCATCAGCTCGAATCAATTTTAATTGGAAAAGGCAAATTCCTCAGAATTTCGTAACAAAGTGTTAAAGTTTACATATTCCAATCAAAAGTAAAACTAGTTTCCGGTAACGGTCCACTGGTTCCACGAATTCCATTCCATTCTTACTGTTTTAGTAGTGTACGTACATACCACGCTCGCTCGCTACTTGTACGCTAAAACTGTAACATTTGAAAGGATTTGGAAGGGCGTGTGCTTTGTCGCTATCCTTGAACTGTAGTCGCGGTTCACTGCAGCTGATCTGTAACAGTTCCTGATAGCCCCGGGACCCCAACGCGTGGATAGAGCTGAAAATGAGGTGGGCGGAGGCTCCTATCCACGTAACACTCGTAATGGGGTGCTGACTTATGGTTTTTACAGTTTTATGTAACTGATCACATAAACTGAAACTTTATTTGTCGCTGTCGAGCGTTTCTAAAAGATGTGGAGAACTAAATTTTCTCTCAGTAATTTAAGAGTGTACGAGCCCAAAATCATATTATTTTTGCCTCCCGCACATACATATATGTAAAGGAGGTATTATGTTTATGTTACGAATTGATTAGATTTAGGGAACAATACATCAACAGTAAGTGGTAGATTATTTGAAGATCTATTAGGGTTTCTGGGAATATCTTTGGAAATAAATGAGATAGAGTAAATTTTATTGGAATCAAACAATTTTTATTTGAAACTTTTTTCTATATTTTGTTGTCACTAGATTCAAAAACAGTGTTTGTGGTACCAGCCAATACTTTTAGGACAAATGAAAACTTCATGTTAGTGATTTTTGTTAATTGTTTTTCCTTAAAATATTCTTAAAAATAACTGAATTTAAGATACATAGCTATTTTTGTATTAAGTGTGCGAAATTGATGTTTTTTTCTACGATTGTATTTTATCCGACTGAAATATTTATTAAATTCATTGAACAGGATGAGATAAACCAAACAAAATTAGTACACTATAAACTTGTCATATTTTGGTAACTTAGAAAAAGTGACAGTTGTTGTTGACAATTTTGTTTTCCGAGCAAAAAAATATCCTAAAATATCGCGTATTTAGTAGCAAAATATAAATATTATAACACGCTTGAACAAAAATATTATTTATCACTTCTGGACAAAATTGTGCAACATATTTTTACATAGCAACCGTTCTACAAACAAGTGTTAGACAAAGAAGGATAGCCTTATAACATCTATCTGTTGCAGGCTCGATTTTCGCTTTGGTAAAAGCATACAAGTTAGCATTCTAGTATTACTATATTTCAGTGACACTAGTAGTCAAAATATTTAAGAGCAATAATAGTGAATTTCCCAGAATCCGCGTTATTGTTTTTATGACGCATCTTTGACGTCGAAAACATGAAAATCCAAAATCCGGTTCATTGAACTGATTCGATCGTTAAGCAACTAATTTCATTGAACTTCACTGATCTTGATGTACTAAAATATCTCGTGTATACCATAAATATTAAAATATACTTGAAAAGTCATAATAACACATTTAACTCTCGTAGTAAAAATTAGAGTACCATGAAGTAACCTTTAGTACATGTGAATTATATCTAACATTCTTCTGTTTTAATTAGAAATATAAATAATATAAAAACCATGGTTCTATTATATAAGTCCTGCAGGTAATTTCATTTGATTTTGATCTAAATTGCAGAGAATAATTATCTGTTATTACTTCTTGAAAAATCCCTTACCTTGTGTGTAGATTTTCAATTTATTTTTAATTGTTTCCTTATAAAATTAATTAATTGTCAACGCCATATTTATGTAAAATAATTATACTAATAATTTTGAACCATTTTCTGTACCGTACTGCAGTCACCTTGCAGTGAATATGTAATTATTTATTGGTAATCAGAAATTATGACATTCAATACGATTCCGCTATTGGTATCTGCTCTCAATACCAAGCATATTATTGGCGCAGATTGAGACACAGGTAATGCAATTGAGATTGAAACTTAAGTCACCTTGCACTTAGTATGTTATTATTTGTTGGAAATTACGCGTTATGACATTGTTTATAATTTGACTCTGTTATTATGTTGTCAGGGAAACAATAACATAAATGATAATATCTATTTTTACTTTATCATACATCGGAGAAGTAGTTTAGAATTTATTTCGCAATGTACACTTAAACATTTTAGTTTACAATTGTAACGTTAAAGACGATATACAGGATAAAAAAATGAAGAACGCACCATAACGTTTTCAATGCTATTTTTGATACGTTCAATAATTATTTTAGTTTTTATGTTTTTCCTACTCGTCTTGTATCGGAAAAGAAATAGTTTCCATTTGAGAAAGTAACTATTATAAATAATTTCACATTAACAGTCAATAAGCAAAAATGTAATCATACGTTCTTGCCATATTTCCTTTTTGTTGCTATTATTATTGTTATTAAAGCCAATCAAAATTTTTGTTTTGTGGTTATAGATTTGCAATCTATAATTTTTTGTAAAGAAATTTTACAAAGAGAAATTAAAACCTATAATGTATTATACCTTTAATATAAATTAAAGCTCTGATTACTACAGTCATTAATTTTAATAGTTTTATGTTTCGGAACTAATTATCAGCTAATCTGAAACTTAAATCAAAATTAAATCATTACTATCGAAACCTTTCCAAATTTATTTTATAACATGGAAAGGAATGAAGATGAATACTATCACTGTTCTACATTCCACAATTTTTAATTCCGCAAATTTCAGTTTCACGTAAAAAATTGTACCGAGTTGAAAAATTATATAAATGGTTTTAGCTTTTACTGCTGCGATTAAAAAAATGAGTAGAAATCAAGTAAATATACATATTTTCAGATGTTCTTATAATTTTTTGCTAAGCAATATTTAATAAACTATGTAAATGGGTATAATTAATTTTTACTTGATGATGCAACGTGCTAAGTACGTTGACATTTGATTTAACGCACCATCCGTGATTTATAGCAAATTGTTTTTTATAATTATGAAAACATGCAAGATACAAGGTCTTTCTAGACATTACATTGACAAGTCCATATAAACACAGTCATCTTTATCAGGATAAAATGTAGATAAATATTCTACTAACTGAAATTATTGAACTAGTAGAGCAGAAAACCATAACACATTTATGGTTTTAAACATGTAATTTAGTCGAAATAATGTGATTTTTATTTCAAGGATGTAATCATAGAATAAAACCAAGAAATTTTATTAGTAATTATACTTTGAGTACTGAAATGAAAGTAGGTAATTTTTATAAAATCATAAGTAGTTGTGAATTGTGATGCAAGTTTGCTGTTAACTCTAGCTTTAAGCTATGTTTATTTATATATAAAACATAATATAATACACCTAATTTAAATATTTGTAAGCCTTGGCTCTTGGTAGATATACAAGGCATAGTTTATTCAAGAAAATTTATTATAGAAAATTATTACAATTAATGTTAATCTGTATTATTTAGGTCCTACGATATAATGATATTTTGAAAACAAAATCTTTTGTGTTCCATTCACCATTTATACTTGATTAAACATTAAAGTAAATATTACAATATGAAAAGTCAACAATTGATAAATAGAGAAAAATCTTTTAAACGTAATATATACATACATAACGTCACGCTATATCCCACTCTGTGGGGTAGCACGAACCCAGAAACACAATCAATCTCCTCCAAACATTTATATCCTGACACTTCATTTTCTATTCTTCACACTCGGAATCATTCGTTCATGCAACAAACAATCAATCATACCTAACCACTTATTCTTCGGACGCCCAGGCATTCGTTCACCCTCATTTATTAGTTTCATCAACCTTTCAAATTGTCCAAACCACCTCAACTGACTCACCCCCACTTTCTTAACAAAATTCTTCTCAATCTCACATTCACCATACACCAATGTATTCCGGATACTATCACGTCTTGTATACCCACAAACACCTCTCAAATATCTTATTTCTACAACATTTACACGTCGTTAATGCTTTTTCATCCATACCCAACATTCAGAACCATAAACGTAATACAATTATAAAAAATAGATTTGTTATAAACAAAAACAGATATTTCAATTCGGCATTTTGCATGAAGCAACAATTTATTAATTTTGGCTCAGTTTGTTGCTGATTCTGTTACCAGTTGGAGATCACCATATTCTGGTGCATGACAGGTTGGTGGTAACCGCGAACCGCTTATAGTGAAAGTGGTTATGCTTGGTGCGCTCTGTTTATGCCAAGTACGCGTGGTTCTTGCTTTGTTAAAGTTGATGGTGGTCTTTAAATAAATAAATATATCTTCACGTCATTTATTATTTCTTGGACTGGCCTCTACCTTGAGTAATTCGCGATATATAATATATTTTGAGTATTTATCTGTTGTTGAAATCTAATTGAAGACTTCAGGATTTACTGTCGAATGATTTGCTGCGAAATGGAATTATTAATTACTATAAATATTATCTAAAGTTTCACATAGATTACTTGTATTATAAGTATAATTTTTCAGTAGCATAACACCAGAGGTCGTGGGTTCGAATCTCACTAAAAAGCATGGTCGTTTGTGTTTATAAAATTAACAATCATTCTCTCATGAGGCGGCATATGACCAAAGTAGTTATTCCGTTTCCCATCTTCATAATAATAAATAAGTATAATTTTTAGGGTCTGCCATGAATTGACAACTTTAGTTAATTATATAATATATAAATAAATTAATAATATATATGCAAAATGCCAATTCATGTATGAATAGACTCATATTTTTTGTGACAAGCCTGACAAAATTTTCACTTGCAGCGTAGAAGCGTAAGCAATTCAGAAGCAATTTTCTTGTGACTGTATGCATAAATTAAATGTTTTGTTTTCATATTCCGGTGCTAATTAATAATGACATGTTATGTAATTACAAGAAATGTTTTGATTTGAAAACATTACAATGAGGCATGTAAAAAATTAAGAAACAATGTATGCTATGTAATCTAAATCTTATGTAATGAAATTCCGAAAATTATCAGGCGATAATTTTAACTACTCGTGAATTTCTTTATACTGTGCAAGAAACTGTGGAGGTTTTTCTTACGCTTTTTTAATGTTACACAATGTTATCTAAATCCTATTCTGTTAATTTATATTTATGTTGTACAGCTGTGTAATGATGATGCATTTGAAAAATTAATTTAAATAATATTAATATAAAATTCTAAGTATGCGGAATCAAATGACAAAATAATTTTATGCTGAATTAGCTATTAAGTTTTCATCCTCATATTTCACATTTATATGTCAAAGTTTATAATTGCTAGTTATTAAGGTCAATCTTGCGATCTGTCTCTTCACCTCCTATTTGAATGGTTCTTTTCATTTGTATCCTATTTTACTCCTAATTAAAGGAAAATAGTATATTCTACAACAAGTAATGGAATGGCACATATTCCACACTAGCAAAAAGTTTGTCTCTTTCTATAACAATATATTGGAAATTATACGAAAAATACAAATACAAAACTGTTGAAATCGTTAAACTCAAGTAAATAAAATTAAAACAAACAGACGTAACCATAGCAACCGAACCAAGATACTTCATATTTCGCGCTAATATGCGGCTCTGATTCGTTGAGTTTATTCCAAACGCGGCGTATGGAATGATAGTTATTCCAATACAATTTTTAGTTGTGGAATGCGTAGTTTCCACAACACTGTAATAGAAAATAATTACTGATTAAATTCAATAAATTCTAAGTCTCTGGACTTCTTCGGAATTAAATTCAAACATGCTTCTTGTGCTTCTAATCAGATATGTAGAGGTATTTCCACATTTTCATCTAACTTTTACCTTTTTTCGTGTTTACAATTTACAATGATCAGAAACAACCATTCCATGGTTACTTTGTAATTTATATATTTTATAAATAGCATATCAAATGTTTGGTCAGTGTCAAACAAAAAACGAAAACATACAAACGATTTAAGACGTTTTAAGAGTGGTGTTGGATAAAATGTTGTATTGCACTCGTGTGGAATGCATAAGTCACTCAAGAAAAGTAATCTTTTTATTTCGTGACTAATATGTCACATTCCACACTAATACAATAAATTACCAATCTATGGTTTTTAAGATATCAACCTATCAGCGGACACTGAGCGGCCATCTTATTGTTAGCGCATCACTGAAATATTGAGATCATAAAACATTTAAAGTGTCGTTACTGTATGAATTCTTATACTGTGGTAGCATATCACAAGGTTGACAGTTATTAAAATTTTAATTATCTGAAAAATACCAAGCTTCATGAAACTTTTGACCTTTCAACTCGATGTCTTTACCCAAACTTACGCAGTTTCGGCATCAATAACTTCTTGGTGACCTTGTTGGTCGCGTGCGGTTTCCAGCGAAAGTTCACTCTCGCTGTCGTGGCCCGCGACGCTCTTTGTGCCATCATGCGTGCCTTCTTCTTGTCTTCAGTGTGTTTTGTTTGTGAATGCGGTGACTTTGATGCTTGAAGATTGCTTGGAGACTGATTGAGATGATTGTTGTTTGTTTGTTTGTTGTTCTTGGTGTATAGTCCGTAATAATTGGGTTATTATTTAGGTTTGTTTTATACTGAGAATATTAGTAAAAAATTAGTAGAGTTGACGAACTTTGGTTTTAGAAAACTTTATTTTGTGCTGTGAAATAATAATCATTAAATTATGAATGTCAGTGTATTGTAAAGGAAAAGTTTCTGCATTTTTTCACATTAATATTTATAATTTTACTCTACCTGGAACTGGAAAAATGACGCAAATGTTTATTGGTAATTTTCTTATAATTATCAGTGCCATGAAATAACAAAATAATTGTAGTATTAATTAAGAGTTTATTTTATTTTTCCATCGCCTACTTGTAAAGTGGTATTTTACCCACTGAATTCTCGATACTAAAATAATACATTAATAGTAAAGATGGATAAAGTATTACTTTATCCACTAGAAGCCCTTGACAGTTTTCGTAAGAAACACCGTTACATTTCATTTTTCAACAATTTATGTTATTTTGAAAATTGTACAATAATTAATTTTACATCTGTTTTGATTACACTAATTTTATTAATTTTCATTAGATTTAGAGATAATAAAATATAAAGAAATTAAATTTCATAAATCTTGCAATCTATGTACACCATGGAAACATTTAAAAAATTTAAATTTTTTACGGAATGTAACACATGTTATTGTGATTGTGAAGCTGTTTTCTTAGTGAAATATAAGTCAAAAAATTAAATAAATATATGAAAGAAAATTAAATTTCTCAAATATAAATAGGAAATAAATAAACAAGAAGGTATTTTTCTGTATCATCAAATAATATTTTGTACCGTTTTAAGAGTTGTATTGGGCGGGAGGTTACGTGCTGGGCACATCAGATTTTTAATCAAAACACTTGAAATCAAACACTTATCATAGCATTGATGATTTTAATAAAATTATCAATAAACATTTCCGTAATTTTTCCGGTTCCATTTAGAGTAAAATTATAAATATTAGTGTTAAAAATGCAGAAATTCTTTCTCTACAATAAACTATATATTTAACTTTTTTGATGTAAATTATTAAGGAAACAAATAATATATTTCAAAAATAGTATTGAAAACGCTATGATGTGTCATTCAATTCACCATCCTGTATATAAAATATCGTTTTATTCTTTGGCACGTCCTAATGAAAATGATAATTTTATTTCGTGAAAAACGGTGCTAATTACAATGTGTGAAAAATGTACAAACACAACACATAGTGCACTCGAAAGTAAAAAGTGAAAATTTTTAATAATATGGGAATTTACTTACCTCTTTCATTATTCTATAATTAACCATTTACTGTAGCTACTTTTTACTTCTGGTATACCTACGATAAACGATAACATAATTGTTACTTCTAGCTGTTTTTATCCTTCGATTCCAACTGAAAGAATGTAAACATTTTCGTCAGAATCACATATTATCTGTGACATCAGCAGACATGTAACTAGTTGAGATTATACGTTGATGTATTTGCGATTCAATTATTGTTTCAAATATGGTTAACATTGCGGAACAGTCTCAAGGCTAAGGCATCTGCATTGCAGTCACAATTAATACATATAATTAAATTGATTCGATCATTATGTATCTCTAGAGCGTGGGTATGAATACACTTGAACCAAAGGTTCCGGGATCAAATCATATGTGACTCCATCCAAATTATTCTGTCAAATTTATAAAATATTGTTTTGCGAAACTTATGTAGGTCGAATATGTTTTACAATGAATAATAATTTGTTGTTTATTAATTTTTTGTAGAAATTTTCGAGATATCGTGATGAAATGGAAAAGCATAACGCAATAACATTCCATTTGCAAGAATTGTTATGAAAATTGTCATCATTTATTAAATTATATACTCGAATTCAGAAAAATGAGTATTTCATAATCACAAAATTAAATTAATTTGTATTATATGAGCCCAGGAATCATATCATTTGGCCCAATTTATACCAGGTATTATAAAGAAATTTAACTGTCACTCAAATTTTCTTTTAAAGTAAATTTATTTGTTTTTAATAAGTGCACATCATTTGAAATTATTTTATTACTTACTTTTTATTGGTCAAAATTTTTAACAGGCCGTTAAAAATTAACAGGTAAGTTACAGAATAGGCCCCATAAGACTTTTAGACTTAAAAAAAAATAGTTCTGATCTTTCAAAGGAAATTTTTTTTTTGTATTTTGAGGAATAATAACAACTGAAATAATAACATATTAACAAAAAACACTAACATAAACATTTCATTTGGTCCAAAGGTATTTGCTGGTACCATGAACACTGTTTTTGAATCTGATATTGTACATCTTTTTGATTCCAATGAATTTACTCTATCTTATTTATTTAGTAAGATATGCCCAAAAACTCTGATAGGCCTTCAAATAATCTACCACTTACTGTTGACTAGTTCCCAAAATTTAATCAATTCATAACATATACATAATACCTCGCTTACATATGTATGTGCGGGAGGTAAAAATGATATAAATATGGTGAATTTACCAATTTTCCTTTGTATGATATTAACTGAGCCAAATGATATGATTCTGTACTTGTAGGTAGGTAATTTAAATCTCATAATCTTGCATTACAGAATTTATTTTTTGTTGGGAGAAGCACAATGCAATTAATTTTTTCTCGTTATAAACAGTGCATTATTTTTAATTATGCATCGATAAAAATGCAACAACTAAGGACATTGCCAAGGTAAAGGCTTTTTATATCCTTGCTTCATTATTCAATATTTTCATCCGATTAGAATCATTCAAAATCAACTGAAAGTCATCAAAACTAGGCCAACAAGAATAAAAAAGAGTTTGAAACAATATGTTACATTTAATTGAGTTAATTTGTATGAATTAGAGTGTGGAGAACATTGTTTTCCAACATTTACAATCAAATTGACGCCACACATAAATCTAGACAGCTTGCTGACATCGAGTTTTGTAATAGGTAAAGGACACGAAATGAAAGAAGAAGATCCAATAGCAACGACGCTTTGTTTAAAATGTCAAACATTTTTATGGCTTATTGAAGATGAGCTCTTTAACACGATTGCATTTTGCAATTCTTTGAACGACTTAAACATACTTGCATGGAAATTAGAATACTGATTAATTTTTGTAAGAGTTTCGACATTTTGGGTGCTGGCGATTTCGTATAGTATGGTTTACGTTTCATTAGTTCCCGTATTGCGTTTTTCCGTCTCCGGTTAAGTTTCCTCTTTCTTATTGTAGAAGGTTATATTTATAAAACAAATTAGATTTGTTTTCAATCATTTTGTTTTTATTAATTGTTACACAGCATTTCAACAGGAACCAATGCAAAAAACATAATTGATTACATTCAATTGTACCTGTTATACTTCTACTGCTTTTGTCGATAATAACAAAAATCTGTTGTGGGCATTACAATACCTTCCGCCATAGATTTCTTATCAAACAATGCAGGAATACGAACTAACAATTTAAGAAACGCTCATCCCTTCAAAAAATGGCAAAATATAATTTTTCTTTAACGTTTTGTAATTAGTAAATGGTGACAGTAAGAGAAAAATGTTTCAATCAACAATTATAGATAAAAATATTTGAAACATTATTCTAATTAAACCAGGGATGGTAACCATAAAACCTTCCGCCATAGATTTCTTATCGAACAATGCAGGAATACGAACCAACAATTTAAGAAACGCTCATCCCTTCAAAAAATGGCAAAATATAATTTTTCTTTAACGTTTTGTAATTATTAAATGGTGACAGTAAGAGAAAAATGTTTCAATCAACAATTATAGATAAAAATATTTGAAACATTATTCTAATTAAACCAGGGATGGTAACCATAAAAATGATAGGTTTTGGTTATCGTAAAAATACAATTTTTATTTTTGTTAAGGTTAAGGTTTTTATACAACAATCGTTTTCGGTGAACCGTGGTTGCAAATAAGTTTAACGAGTATTTATATATTTTTAAATTTTATTCGTGTACATGTTGTTTTATCTGAAATAAAGTAAAACTCTATCACTAAAATAATGAACTAAACTAAATGTATAAGTTTAAAGCGTCTTTATTAAATAATTAACTTTAGATCTAACTTATTAAAAGTTCTTCTAATGCCTTTTCATCCTTGCTTGTCCATACTCATGTCCAAAATTTTCTAATCCTATTAAAAACATATGGGTGTTTTATAGCAATTTAATTATAATTTAAAATTATTTTTAAATACTGATTTACACTTTACATTTGCCCAACAAGAAAACCTTTTACGGTTAATGCTTAACCGATTAATAAAATGGATTTTGCTTTCGGTTTCGATTTTGTATCTGTTTGAAATTTCGTTTCAGGTGTCAGTCATAATTTTTTTTTCAGTTAATGGTTTTGATTCCGGTTACCATCCTTGTATTAAACAATAATTTACTGAGATATTTCTAAACACCTTGATAGGGCTTCAAATAAACTGCCACTTCCGGTTGTCGGATTATCAGCAAAAACTAATCAGCTCTACCCAAAGGGATACAATTGATATATACAAAATATTAAAATTTCATGTTTAGTAGTTTTTGAGAAAACCTTAACTCCAGAGATTCACAAAGACTGACAGACAGACACACACAGATATCATCGTGAAACTATTAAAATCGTTTTCTAGGGACCTAAAACATGCTCATCCACTGAAAACTCACTACCGAATTTTTAGCATGATTCCTTACAGGGTTACAGGTACGTGACGAAAGGTAAAAAAGTTCACAGTCTATATTGTATGTACATAATAATTGTTTAATGTAATTATATAGAATATGCACTTAAATTCTCATTAATATCTAATCCAACATGTCAAGTATCATCTTCTCAAGTTAAAGTTTACTGTGTCAAGCTAACGATTAAAACGTGGGAGAAATTTTCAACCAAATCCAAACTCAAGTCATAGATGAATTTTTATTGATATGGCATAATAAAACGATTTCAAAATGTTACGGTCATCTTGACAGTAAAATAAAAAGCGCAATTGTGTTTTGTATTTTATTTACAATGCGGTAACGATAGAGTAAAAAAATGGGTTTCTCTGAATTTGTAATTCTTATTTTAACCATGCAAGACAATCGAGTCATTATTGGTAAATAATGACTTTTGTTTTATACCTGAAGCATTATTCTGTTACCTAGCCATTATTTTTTGCTATCTAAAATTTGGTAATTAATAATTGGTTCTTTGAGCTTCCATTTTTTGTTGGGGTATTTCGTAACAAATATGTACAGAATATTTTGTTTGTCACGAGTACCTATACCGGTTGTAGAATTGAAATATGGAATATAGAGATTTCAATGCTATTCTTAAAATAATGCTGTGAATTTATACCTAATCTCTTTTCAGGAAAAGTGGCAATACAAAAGTTGTTCAGAATTTAAAAATGCATTGGTTACCTAAATATTAGTATTTCACGATATATCAATCAAATTAAAATAAATATTTATTAGAAAAATTGTAATACGGTCTTGGAAAATTAAACAAACACGAAAAAATATTTGACATTTTAGTAAACAGATTTAAATTTATTTAGTACTGTGTTGCATGATTTTCTGTGGAAATTTCGTAGAAGATTGTAATGATATAATAGCCAATTTTAGAGTTCATTTTTTTCCATATATTCTCACATGGTATATTTTCGTGAAAAAAGTTAAACTTCAGTGCCTTGATACATAAATAACTATATACCTGTTTTTCAAATGTCAAATATTTTTCGTTTTTGACTAATATTGATTTAAATTTGATTGATATATCGTAAAATACTAATATTTAGGTAACCAAATGGGGAATATTGCATACCTACATTTTAAAATTATGAAAAACTTTTTTATTAAAAATTTTGCAGTACAATTTACCGTAATATTAAGAAAAATAGCATTGAAATCCCCATATTCCACAGTTCAATTCTACACCCGGTATGTGAGACCAAATGTGAGATTTCTGGTGACATTTTACAGGACTCAAGGCCTTTAACTTGACGTGACAAATTAACACGTTTCACTATTTTCACTGTCAATTTATTTCTATTTTACGAGGTTGTTATTCATTCTCAAATTGTTTCATTTATAATCATTATATTTCTCCAAAGTTGTATTGACTTTTAAATAGTTTAGCCTTAGGTTGGGTCATTTATCAAACCATAACGGTTTCAGAAATGAATGGAAGAACATATGTTTTAATTTCTTTTCTTCCAATAATCAAATCATTGCGCAAGCCATCAAATCAAGTCATGCAGTTCCTGGTGACATCACTGCCATTTGCAAGTCAATGGAGTGGAGAAATAAGACACTTAACATTTCTCTAATGCTGGTGAAGATGCACCTTGCAGAGTGAGCGACCTCGGAGGAATCCCAAGCTCGTGTTATCGGAAATCGACCCTGGGTACCGAACCAGATTGTTTGGCTGAATTTCTTCGAGCGTTACACGTTAAAGACGTGTCTTAATTACTGCGTTTGGTGATGACATCGAACGGCTGGTGATAACCAAGAATTAGATATGAAAATACTTGTAACGGGTGATTTTTAATAAAACACATTGGCTTCTTTGGAAAGATTATTTTATACCATTAGTGTTTGACTATGATTTCGAAAAGATGGGCAAAGTGGCTGGCTCAAATAAAGCACAATTTGGAAGTCTAATTTCTGATTACTTTTTGAGGCAGCTTGGATCGTATATCGCCAATAACACGGTGAATGTTGGATTCCTTATCGGCCATCGTCTCTGGTTTATCGGGGTATACTAGCGACTTCAAATATCCATAGATTGATTCCAACAGCCCATAAAGCACACCTATTGGTTCTGTACTACAGAATCATTCGCGAATTATTTCAGTGAATGTACCTGTGATTTGTACATGTCAAAACTTTGAAAATTGACAGAGCATACACGATTAAAACTACAAAAGGTGTCATGGCCGGGTAGTTAAAAGTTTAAAACAACCTTAGTTATAGATGGTGACAGGTCTTTTGTAATAATAACTGGGGCACTGGTACAATTCAATCTGATAAAAAAAAAAAACGATATTGATAAAATTTACTTTCCAAATGCATTAGTAAGAGACTCAATAAATTGAAACGGATAGGTTGATATACAATTCAATAAATATCAAACAGAACGTGATTATCTGAGGAGATGAAACTAATAAAGTAGTAGGAAGACGGAATTGTCATTATTGATGCAAGTCTATGTTAATTTTATGATCTTTTAAAAGAGTATAAAAATAATCCCACTGATTCATGTGTCATTGAATAGGTACCTGAAAGTTCAAACAAAAGCCATGAGCAGAACATTATTATTGTTAACATTTTGTAGTCTTGACTTTGGTATAAAATTTCTCCAGTAAATTGTTGAGAAAATGTCGCTATTTAAAATTTTACTTTCTTTACCATTTTCATTAAAAAACTTACAGTAGTACGTTAATTGTATTTTTTGGTTAATTAGAAATGTCTGAAAGCAATGTTTTGAAGTTGTTCCAACTTTACTAATTAAAATGTATTTGTATTCCTAATAAATAGAAGGAAACAAATGGGAAATAAATAACAAAGCGAAAACAAACATAATGTCACTTTGTAAAACCTTTGGCAACAGGGCAGAAAATACGGGTGAACAAACACGGACATTTTTAGGATTATAAAAATGAATATTTACTAAAATACATCAAGCTATGTCCCACTTAGTGGGGTAGCACGAACCCAGAAACACAGTCAACCAACAATCAATCTCCTCCAAACATTCCTATCCTGACACACCACCTCGTCCACATTCATAGTGCGATTCATACATGCTCGTTTATTCTTCACACTCGGAATCATTCGTTCACGCAACAAACCATCAATCATACCCAACCAGTTACTCCTCGGACAGCCCGCGCAATCGTTCACCTTCAATCTCACCCACATATATTAGTAAAATGGTAAAACAATGAAAATAACAGAATTACAAAACAAATACAAATATTCCAAATTCACAACGTACGAATATGTTAAATAGTTGCAGTTACCGAAACATTTTACAAATAATAATTATTTGAATTCTACATTTTGTAGAGCACTGCAAACGTGAGAAAACGTTTGTTAGTTTCAAAATCTCTTTGTCTCTACCCCATAAGCGGGTAGATGCGGGGCAGGGAACCTCTCGCAGGGCCAACACAAAAAATGGATAAAAACTAAAAACCACTGAATCTAGTGTATCTATAAATCTGTCAGCCCAAGATGACATCTCAAGCTCAAATTTCAGAATATTTGCCGCGATAATCTCAAATGACTATTTATGAAAACTAAAAATTTCCTCAAGCATGTGGGGCAATAAATTTAACTCAAGAACTTTTGTCAGCTGTCTGTAAACATAAATATCTATTATAGTTGCTGTAAAGCTGGTTTTATTTTCTTTTATTGAAAAACAATAATGATTGTTTGAAATCATGAAGTCTTCGAGAAGCGTTGAAGTGAAACCTTGAGTAGTATAATGTTTACAGACAACAATTCCTGTGTCTAATAATTAAAAGCTTTATTACGCAAATAGCTAATCATTAATATTCCAGTATAAAACTGGAGCACATGCGTTGAAATTCTCCAACATGTTATATCATAGTTTCAAATATTTCTAAGGCCTACCGATGCATAAAGTTGCAGTTAGACTCGCACAAATTCCGCACAGTCTTTCACCGTTTTCATTACGGCGCGTTTTTCAAACGAAATGTGTTAATCAGTTATCGCTCAGCGATTCCGTAATTAACGAAATTTCGAAACGTAGGAAGGAAAGTGATTGTTCCAGAGCAGAACACGATTTTGGATATTGCACCACGACGATACTGGACGATAAATAGAGGCAATAACGTCGCGTGCGGTTAGGTTTCAATCGATTTAAACTGTAGCAGCATTGAAAACGAAAGGAATGTTCGAAACCGGTGCCTGGAGCACTTCATGATTGGTTAAAATGTGGAACGTAACATAATTCATTTTTTGTCTAACCCGGTTCACGAGTGGTACCTGCTGTTTATGAATAACAACAGATAATTAAATTACATTTTTGTATTTCCTACTTGATTCGAATGGACCATTATTCAACACGAAATCAAATAATTGTGTTGTGTTGAACAGGAAAATTATTTTTCCATGTTAGTCCGAGGCCAATCTTGTATTAGATGACCGTTTCTTTTCCTTTAAATCCTTGTACTTTTCTGGCTTTTGTTTTACTTTGCCAGTTTTAAATTCCTGCTGCTTATACATTCTTCTACTTTCTTTAGCTAAATTATTCCCCCTGGTCTTCATTTTACTACTGATTTAATTGCATCCGTTTCTTCTGCTCTCCATATATGTCCAAACCATCTGACGCTCTGTTCTATATATCATAAACAAGTGATTAAAATACATTCGAACATAATAGTATATTCTACAACAAGTAATGGAATGGCACATATTTCACACGAGCAAAAACGGTTTACGAGTGTAGCATATGCCATTCCGTTACCTGTTGTAGACTATGCTTTCTGTAACAAGATTTTGGAAATTATACAAAAAATACAAATACAAAACGTCAAACTCAAATAAATAAAATTAATTCAAAGAGACGTAACCATAATAACTGAATCAAGATACTTCATATATCGCGTTAATATGCGGCTCTGATTCGTCGAAATTATTCCAAACGCGGTGTTTGGAATTATAGTTATTCCAATACAATTTTTAGTTGTGGAATGTGTAGTTTCCAAAATAGTGTTATAGAAACATATTTATTAGTTCTTTATGTATCCGGGCATTAAACTGTAAACAAATATTTGAAAATAAATACATATCACTTAACATATTTATGTACCATGTTATTATAACAACAAATTTTACTGCTGAACCTGAAAAGTACAGTCATCTATGTAAGTGCGACTAATTATTAATCTATACAGTCAGATATTTCCAAATCATTTTTGAGGAAAATACTTGGACTAGACAATACATATTTATTTTCGTGTGGCCACAGACAGACATTCTCGTCTGGCCCGGTACCATCATCATCAACCATCACCGACTATCACGAATTACATTCATGGTTCGTTTGGCACGGGTGTGAATTGAAGCGTGCGGTGATATAACACCTGCGCATCTTTGCACGTGACTATCTAGTCATGCACTCGACAACAGGAAAGATGAGATGCTGAGAGGAGGAAAATAGGAAAACGATTAGTAAGATATAAATAGGAATAGGAAATAAAACAAGAACAGAAGTAAATTAGATCACTTTGTCATGAAATTATTTAGGTTTTTGGAATTTGTAAAGATACAATCATAATATCATGCTATATCCCACGCAGTAGGGTAGCACGTGCCCTGAAACACAATCATATATTTTTATCTTGGCACACCTTTTTTGCCTGGTCTACATAAGGTCTAACTCCTGTCATGAGACCTTAAAAATTTGATACCAAACCCGGTAAGAATCAAATAACACTTATAAAAACAATTGATGATCATTCAATTAATACTTGTTAAATTTTAACATGGAGTTAAATCTGTTAACGTGTAGTCAAATATTTATCATTTAATGTAAGTAGATTTTAAATAATTACAAATAGTTTTTGGAATCGTAAGTATAAAATATATTTGTTCACGTAACAAACCATCAATCATACCTAACCACTTATTCCTCGGACGCCCACACAATCGTTCACCCTCAATCTCGCCCGCATATGTTAGTTTCATCAACTCCCCATTTTTTGGACAACATTCTTCTTACTATCACATTTCCATAGCAGTTGCTTCTTAACCACATCATTATAAACACTCAATCGAGCATCTCTAGATACATTCTCATTTCGAGCAAATATACCCAGAGCACCCAATACATTGCACCCTTGTGGGTGCCTTTCAATCTTGCGGTCAATACGTCCCTCCCTCGAAAACATACTATTACACGATTACGTCTTGTATACCCACACACTCCTCTCAAATACCTTATTTCCACAGCAGTTATACATCGTTTATAAATATTGGAATTTATACAATTTAAAATATAGTTTCAATTTAAAATGTCTTTGGTTCTGAAAAGATAGAACACGGCAACGATTGGTGTACTTAAAATAATGTTTATTCAATAATATGTAGGTTCAAAATTGCAACACTTACTTAGCATCCTACAATATTTAGCTTCATGTAGGTACTAAATTTTTAGGATCATTGCTTTGCTAATCGAACAATTTAAATATTGACTCCTTCAAATTAATAATAAGTGATGACCTACAACAAGATGTTGAATTATGTATTTTGTTAAATTGTGCAATCTTTTGTCTGCCAATCATTTAGGTAAACAATTATTCTATTTATTTTAAAATTACATGTGTCGTTTGAAATATCACGACATACTTTCATATTTATTTGAAACCAAATTATATTTTCGCTACAGTTCAACATTTACTTTTACTCCAGTTTCATAAGCGAATTATTTAATTTTTAATTGAAATGCTAAACTTTATACTTTAACCACAGTATAAGAATTACCACAGTAACGACAAATGGGACAAAATGTAGAAAAAAAACTAGTTCCACATGTACTATAAAAGTTCTTACAATTTTTCATAGTGCATATAAATTTTCCTCTCTGTTTTGGGCTCATTTCATGAACTTAACTTGAAAGAAATATTGTGGCTTGAAATTTGACAGATATAATTGACACTGATGTACTATACTAAGTTGCCATCTTCTCGGTAGCGCACCGCTGAAATATTGGGATCATGAAATATTTGAAGTGTCGTTACTGTGTGAATTTTATACTTTGCTTCAACTGTTGTGATACAAAAATGAATAATAATGCTTCATGCAATTTCTGTTTCGTTTAGCAATACAAGTTTGGGGTCATATATGAACACACGATTCATTACAATTATTAATTGCTCTGTATTGTCAGTGTACAACAATTAATCATAATTCTGGTCTATACATAATCTTCATGACATGAAGGAATTTCTAAACTCAAACACACTCTCTCAACTGCTTTAGCAGGATACAGAACATTTACCAGGAATTTTTACATTTTACTCGTTACAAAGATGTTTAGAGTAACAACCGGAAATAATAATTAGTTCTAAATAACAGACTGCTTTTCAATAAATACAGGAAGTTCAAAGGTATAAACTATTTACTATTTAAATAAAAATTATCGCTCAGTGAGATTCTAGCCTCGGTTGTCAAAGATTTTTATGTCAGCATTGGAAATGCAGTAATTTCAGTTCGTTAAGAATATAAATGGTTGTTCTTTTTTGCCGGCTTGTAATTAATATTGTAAATTTTCCATTATTTAGATATAGTAATTAACAGTTTCCTGTACTTGTACATATTTTTTATTTTAAATACATGGCCTCTCATTTAATTTAATTGATAGTAAAACTTAAATAATTGAAACATTTTTCATTATAATGCTTGTTTTACATGACGTAATTTATCTATTGGACCATTTTAGACAGATGACATACGAGTTGAATGGTCAGTAATAATATAACAAGAGAGTGAGAATAAATTGAAAATAATTTGACAGATCTTTCGAAAACTTTTTGCCAAATGGCGACAAGTTTGAGAAAGATACTGGAGAATTATTTTCTAATTTATCGAACTCTAGAGTTATATTTAATTAGATTATTTTTTGATTTCATCATCAGGCACGTTACTAAATCTTTTTTGCTCATTTTTACTTGTGTTGATGATAACTATCTGACATCTGTCAACAAAAACAAAAAAGCTACAGAGAATATTGCCGGGAATACTCACAAGAGCATTATTTTCAGTATAATAATGACAGGATTGGTTAAAACGTAGACACATGACATACAATAAAGCATTTCATTGGTTTAAAGAAACGTCAAAAAATAATCACAATAAATTGACTGAAAACTTGATGTTTGTAAAACGAACGACAGTAGTTTTGTTCTTGGCAATTTGTGGACAATTTGGCCAATTTATTGACCAATAAAATGCTTCGTATAAAACTGGCAAAAGAATGATTTGCGAAACGAATATTCAAGAATGAATATGCCACTAAAATGAAAGTATTTTGTTAGTTTTTTTTTGTATTGTTATAAGACAACCTATAAATTTATAATAAAATAATTGTTCTCGATATAGGTTACATTCACTATTAGATTTTTAGCCTTGATGTCTTGATAGTACAATTTATCAAGATTGTAAGTTTTTATCCTTAAGAAACTGTTTTGTAGGCGTTTCGCTAAAATTCAACATTCGATGTTTGTCATCTGTTTTACTGCTCCAAATAAGGACACTATTACAATTTCTTCGTGTTTTACTTTTCAGTCTTGTCTTAGTTTAATGTTCTTTAATTAGGACAAACCATAGTTACTTCACTTTTATATAATTCAATTACAATGCTCACGACCAGCAAAAGTATAATTAGAAAATCAAAAATCTAATTAAATACTTCACGTCTCTTTTTGATTCAGCTTTGAGATATTGTAAAGACATGGAAAGGTGTATAGTGAAGCAAATACCCACTCGTGCAGAAAATCAGAAATAGATAGTGTCTGCTTTATGCTTGTGCAGTCTTTCAGGTTGAAAATGATACAATCTTAGATAACTCAAGCGAGCAAGTTAATGCTACAGGATCTTGTGTTTGAATTACGCTTAATATTTCCGGCAGCCAGATGTAAATATATCATCAAATCTATATGTATGTAATATTCTAGGAGTTTTTAGATATTTTTTAAAATAGCAAATGCATCATTACAGTAACTAGAAGTTAAAAGTAGTAGATTTTTACTAAAATCCTTTTAAATACCTTGCCACATCCTGTAAGAGAGGTATAGGAATCTTTCTAAAAATAGTGTAGTGAGTTTTCAGTAAATGAGTACGTTCTAGGGATCCTACTAAACTAAACTACTAAACTGAAAATTTTGATATTTTGTATATGAATCCAGACTCATTTGGCCCAATTAAGACTTTTAGGATAACTTAAAAAAATTGATCTAATCTTACAAAGGGAAAATTGTTGTACTGCATTTATTTATATTATAAATTCTGTTATTTTTAAACATATTTTAAGGAAAAATAACAACTGAAATGAAAACAAATTAACAATTATCACTAACATAAAGATTTCTTTTGGCCCAAAGGTATTGGTACCACGAACACTGTTTTTGAATCTGATGACAACAAAATATATAAAAATGTTTCAAATAAAAATTGTAGGTAATATTATGTCTACATCTTTTTGATTCCAATGAAATTTACTCTCATTTATTTATTAAGATAGGCCCATTTATTTACTAAGATATGCCCAAAGACCCTGATGAACCCTTCAAATAATCTACCACTTACTGATGAATTGTTCCCAAAATATAATCAATTCGTAACATAAACATAATACCTCCCTTACATATATGTATGTACGGGAGGTAAAAATTAAGAAATTAAAAATATAAATATGGTGACTGTATGATTCCAACTGGGTCAAATGATATGATTCTGGGCTCATAGAAGGTAAAAGTTTTTACTAAAATCCTTTTTACAAATGCTGACAAGATTTCTAAAATATTAAATAGAAAATTTTCTAATTTTCCCAGAAGTAAGAAAAGAAACAATTAAACTTTTATAGTAGCATCTTCACCTTTTATAAAATTAACAATTACCATTTTATCTTCAGAGAAATAAACAAATATCTAATAACTGTTGATACCATTGTCAGCACGTTTAGAAAGCATCTTTTCTGTTTTATTTTCTCCTGTACTATTTTTGACAGTTGCATTTTAAATTAAGCAAAAAACAAACCAACGACACTAGTTTTTTGCATGTAGGTGTGACAAATATTATTATAAAGTTTATTGATCTGATACCACGAATTTTTTGCTGGAGTATCTGGGTCGAACACTGCTTTCTGATGAATATTTTATAAGTTTTTGCAAAGTACACAACTCGAGATACACATCTCAGTATTTGAATTCATGGCTTGAAGAATTGTAGAATCATCCCATCTGTCTTCACAAATTGAACCGATGGTGAAACCAATCCTACATGTCGTGATAATTATTCATTGGTGTTACCTAGCGACAATTAATTAATAAACAATGTCAGATCTTCACTTGTGTGGGTTGCCATAGGGATTTAATTATATCACGTGGGATTTCTCACAGAAATGCGTGTGTATTCAGAGAAACTACGCAAAGAAAAACGCATAATGCTGTTTAACACAAATGTTTTGTTTAACTTTCATGATCGTGTGGAGTGCGTCACATGAAAGAGTTTGCGACCTACATATTATTATTTGTTTATACAATTTTCTCATAGTACAATTGCTATGAGTCTGTTTGTTTTTTAATCAGGTGAAAATCAAGCTAACTTCATCAAAATAATTCATAGTTAACCATTTTAATACCATTTAGAAATCCCTCGATTTTCAAAGTATTTTAGAGAAGAAAGCTTCTAATAATGTTTCTTTATTTGGTTGACAAATGACAAATAAGTCATTTATATTACAATTAGACTCAAAAACAATATCGTACTATATATAATAAAAGTCACATTATGTAAAAAAAATCTGATGTGGCCAGCACATAACCTCCCGCCCAATACTACTCTTAAACGATACAAAATAGTATTTGATGATACAGAAACATACCTTCTTATTTGTTTATTTTCTATTTATATTTGAGAATTTTAATTTTCTTTCATATATTTATTTATTTTTTTGACATTTCACTAAGAAAACAGCTTCACAATCACAATGACATGTGTCACATTTCGTAAAAATTGAAAATATTTAAATGTTTCCATGGTGTACTAGGAATGCAAGATTTGTAAAATCTAATTTCTTTATATTTTATTATCTCTAAATCTAATGAAAATTAATAAAATTAGTGTAATCAAAATACATTCAAAATTAAATATTCTTCAACTTTCAAAATAACATAAATAGTTGAAAAATGAAATTTAACCATGTTTTTCACGAAAAACTGTTAAGGGCTTCAAGTAAACTGCTACTTCCGGTTGACCAATTTCATCCAAAATCTAATCAGCTCTTCATTTAAATATAAGAAGCAATAATTCACAAAATTGTATTTTTTGGTATTATGGTATTTGAGTTATGCGAGACGAAAAAATTGCCACAGACTACACACATACATACATACAGACATCATCGCGAAAATAGGAAAATCGTATTGTAGGGACCCTAAATCGTGCTTATTCATTGAAAACTCACTACCCAATTTTTTGACCAAAAACAATACCTCCCTTACCTAGAGGTAGGCGGGAGGTAAAAAAATCATTGTGGTTTCATGAATATCAACTAAGACTTTTTGAAACTGCAGATAATACTTAATTTGGATAAAGCAAACTAAAAAAATTTTATTTAGCGAATCAGCAGCTTTCTGAATCTGCCTTTTGCAGTAGTATGAGTAGGTGGAATTAGCTAACACAAAATGACAATTTCGAAAGATATATTTGACATGAATGGCATTGAATACTAAATTCTTTTGGGTGTTAATTTACGGTTGATACTATAATTAAATATTGAGAATTAATTATAGATTTCAAGCGTACCAGTCTTATATAATTAAGTGCAACCTTATTTTGAAATAATTTCTGTACTGTTATATATGGTAAAAGAAATGTTTATTAATGTGTTGTTACAGTTTTTGGCACAAAATAATTAAAACTGCTTTAAACAGTTTAGTTTCTCTTAAATAAAAATTTCTGCACTCACTGAGTTATAATACTAATTAGATTAACCTTCACACCATTAATTTAGATAATAAAAAATAGCCGAGATACAATAGTGAGTCGTTTATTTAGATATTCCAGTTTACAAACAAAGAACTTTGGATAAACAAAGTTTTGAGTTGACTTGTGACCCTGGGACTGAAGTTTTATTCTTTAGAACTTTTCTGTTGCAATATTTCCTTAATATATTCCAGCATTTTTTTCCTATCTTGCATGATATTGTTTATATTTTTTGACCGAGATATCCTGTTATGAATATCCGTTATCAAGACTAGAGTAAGGTGCAAGAACAATTTAAGTTTCCTGTCGTATAATTAATTGCTTGGCCTACTTTGATTCCGAGTTTCCTTTGATTAATAACTAATAAGTTACTTGCAGTTTCTAATTTATTGCAATTATTGAATACATGTATCAGTACATCTGGAGAACTTAAACATATTTTTATTGTCTCTTTATTATTACTTTCATTTACATGATTTCTAATGGTTTATTACAGAAGTACTGGATTCATCAAACCAATCAACACGGTGATTGAAAATTTTGATTCTATTTTTCCACTGGATTTTTTTCCATTGTTTTTTTTTTACGTTTCTTAAAACCAATGAAATGCTTCATTGTATGCCACTTGTCTGCGTTTTAACCAATCCTATCATTATTTATAATTAATAAAGCTCTTGTGATTATTCCCGGGAATTATCAAAATATATAGATTTAGTGTCGTGCCCGATGGATGAAATCAAAAAATAATCTAATTGAATATAACTCGAGAGTTCGATAAATTAGGAAATAATTCTCCAGTATCTTTAACAAACTTGTTGCCATTTGGCAATATCCACTCAAGCCCTATGGGTTTTCGTGGCTATTGCCTGGCAACAAGTTTTCGAAAGATCTGCCAAATTATTTTTAATTTATTCTCACTCTCTTGTTATATTATTACTGACTATTTTTTCCTATAGTTTAATTTTCCACTGACTACTGTTTCCTAAAGATCTGTTTTCCACTAATTAATTTTTTCACTTCAATAGTTTTCATTTTTTTTAAGTTGGACAAAGTCGAATCACAGAAATCCATTTTTAATGGAAATTATCTGTAAGTTCGCTTCCCTTACAATTGTAAAATGTTTAGAAAAGAGGAGGACCAAATTGCTGAGAGGAACTCTGTGCCATTGGCCGCAATATTCAATTTTAAATATATTGTGATTTATTATAAAAAATTGAATAGGAAAATGATTAGTGGAAATAATGGTCAGAAGAAGAAATGATCTGAGGAAAAAATGAAGTGGAAATTATGCAGTGGAAAAAAATAGAATGGAACAGAAAATCTTATCTAACGAAGAGTGCATTACCAATTTAAATGAAATTAAACAACAAATTTGTTATCCAAGTGTGGAAATTCGTTGATCTTCCTAGTCAAATTAGCATAATTTGCGCTTCTTGGAATGTTAAGCTTCTGATTGTCTGCGCGGTGATGTCTGTTTTACATAAGCCTCTCCGAAGTTCGTCAGGTGTATCTAATGAGGATATCTCGACTGTTTTTTTTTTGTTTTTACATGCGACGCTTTTGTTTTCGTTTCTAACCGGAAGATAAACTGGGCACTTGATTAAATTCTCTTGATTATATTTAAAAAATTGGTTACGTAAAATGAAATTGATTTGTTTAATTATTGTTATGGTGAACATGTTTTCCATGTTGTAGGAAAATGATTAAATTAAAGCATATTTTAATTTAAATCACGTTTGTGAAATCGAAGAAAGTTTGTTCAAAACAAACCAATTTCGAAGCACAATGAATTGCAATAAATTCATTTATTTGAATACGTTTGTAATGTCGACAGTAATTGTAACAATTATTAATTACAATATAACTTGCTTTAAATGAAAATCATTGCGTCAGTAGATTCAATTTGTCTGTCAAAATTTGATGTAGATTCCTACTTCACAATTTATTTGAATATCAGCATGACGTATTATATTTATCAATCTATTAATCTTTTATCAAGTAAAACATGAAATGAATTTTCGAGTACTCGAAAGCGTAGTAACAAAATCACGGTTGTTGGGTGCAACGGTATGCTTGAACCAAACTCAACATTTGCATATGTGAAAGTATAGTTGTTGGGCAAAATGTTCTAAATGTCTCGTGCCCAGTGCCCAACATGACGACATGGTGCTTTACTTTAAAATCTGTTGTAAAATTAGTTCCATAATATTCACTGCTGAATAGATGGGTATAAAACTGATCCTGAAATACTTGGCGAGGATTATTTGAAAGAATAAGCTACATATTTGGCAATTCGAAATCTGTTTGAATAGATAAAGTGAAATAATAAATGTACCAATGGTAGATTCATAAGAGAAGCAATTGAAATCTTCAAGCATAAAAATCAGAATGAAGGCTACGAACTGAACAAGATATGACTTCCTATGTTTTATAAGTCATAATTTTGAAGTTTACTGTTTTTATTTACTTGTTTAGGTAATTCTTTTGTTTCCTGGCGAATAATGATGTTTAATAATTCAAAACGTTGAATTTAAATAAATTTATATCTACAGAACTACATCCAAAAGTTTTTTTATTTCATTATTATGAGTAGGTACTAAATATTTATTCAACTTATAATAATTTACATTACAAGATCGTTACTTAAAATTTTACTGGCAAGCGCTCTAGATCCTTTTGTTGAAGTGGATCAATCAATATTTTACTTTAAATCCTTGTAGTTAGATTTTCCATGTCTTCCTATCTTTTGTTTTACTTTGCTAGTTTTTAATTCCTGTTGCTTTTAAATCTTCTACTTCCTTTAGCAATGTTGATTTTGGTCTGCCTCGTCTTCTTTTTCCTCCTGGTCTCCATTTTACTACTGATTTAATTGCATCCTTTTCTTCTACTCTCCATACATGTCCAAGCCATTTGACTTTCTGTTGCTTGATCTTTTTCATTATGTCTTCTCCTCCCAACTCTTGTTCTATTTCATAGTTCATTTTTATTCTGTATTCGTTTTCTGATATCTTTACTGCTTTTAATATTGCTCTTATTATTTTTCGTTCCATTATTCTTAAATCTTCTTCATCTTTTTTATTATTGTAATAGTTTCATTAGTTTTAGTATTGTTCGGTAAATTCTCACTTTTGTATCTTTAGTTTAAAATCTTCCTTTTTTAGTAATTTTTGTTTTGTCTGGACAGCTCTATTTGTTGCTATTATTTTTTCTTTGATTTTTACTTCTCTTTCTCCTATGTTTGTTCGAGCAAATATTTAAACTTTTTAACTTACTAGAAGTTTACTGTTTACCATTTTATGATACACTGAATCGTAAATAATTGAAAAAATCTTACAATTATTGAAGTGTGTAGCACAATACATTAAACTATTCGATCGAAATAGTCTATGGTTTTAAGTAATAGCACAAAATCATATCATTTGGCTCAATTAAGACTTTTAGAATAACTTTTGAAAAAAAATTGTTCTGATCTTATAAAGGGCAAACTGTTGTACGCAATTTGTTTGTATCTTAAGTTCTGTAAAAACAGTTTTCCTTTGTATGATTTTAACTGGGCTAAATGATATGATTCTGGGCTCGTAGATTTACTATTCAGTGTATCGTAAATTAAATTAATGTGCAGTTTAATTCTGCATTTGGCAAACTCATGAACTTGGAACGAAACAAGTATTACTTTTACTTTTATGTCAACTGTACTGTTGCATACAGATCATAATAAAACATTCATAAAGCAACAACTTGTATTTTTCACACGTACATATTTTATTCTTTATTAATTGTACCATTGTGTACTATGCGAAAGAATGTATAACTTCAAAACTATAAATTTAACTTATAATTTTTGATTCATACCATTGCAAAGTTTCAGAAATTATCTATAAATTGTTGTGTGTAAATCACAAAGGATTGCTATGTTTCATTGTTATGTACCTTTTTTTATTAAATAAATGTTTCTGAATGGTAAAATTGTGTCACAGTTTTGAAATATCGCACAGCAAGTTTATAAATTGTATTGTATTCTCCGTTAATTTAGAATTACATGTCGCAGTTTTCGTTGAAGATTTTAACTTTAAAATCTCTTTAATGAATGTCTTACTTAACTAGTACGGTTCAACTCTGCAAGGTACAAATAGAGCAACAAGAATTATAAGTTAAATTTCGTATCCTTCAACTTGTAATCAACTAAGAAACTATTAACGAGTCTTGCAGATTATTCCCGTTCGGGAAACTAGTATAAAAAGATCAATTATAACAGTGCACTTTGCATGTATTCCAAGAACTGCAAAACACGCCAACATTCACTGGTAACTAACTTCATTCTGCTGTAAAGTTTCACGAGAATATACATGCGAAGTTAGACGACAGTCAAACACTTCAGAATTTCAAAATTGTTCGTATATTCTCATTGTAGACTCTTGCATGATTGCCTTAAGGAAAACATTTTAGATTGGAGCAGTTAATTTTAAATTGGTGTAGTTGAGTGAAATTTAAAGAATTTAAATTGTAATTGCTTAATCGTGATTGATTTATTATTTTTAAGATAAGGCGTTCGACAATTATTGTTCCTAGATTTTATGGACAAAACCATTCAAATTTTACCATTCCCGTTTATTATATTTCTTTATAAATTAGGGTATGTAGAATACAATGCTTCAAACCGCATCTTCATATCTGGCATAGTTGTCGATTTATGGCGATTTTTTCGATTTTTCAAAAGTCAACTTTGGGACGGTCTAACTCAAAAACTAAGCGAGCTATTGAAATTTTCTCACCAGTTTTGTACTTATGGTGCGTTGTATAACCAAAATGAAAATTTTGAAAATTTTCAATTTTTTTTGAAAATTTTCAAAATTCAATATCTCGAAAAATAATTGAAATATAAAATTTCTGACTGCACCATTCGATTCAGCTCGTCGAAATACATAAGTATGCAAAATTTCATTTAAATCGGACAACGGGTTGAAAAGTTATAGCAAAAAGTCTTAAAATGGCCATTTTCGGCCCAAACGTCAAGGGGTTCCCCTTGACGTTTTTGGGATTTCAGGCGATTTTCAGACTTTTTGCTATAACTTTTTAACCCATTGACCGATTTGAGTGAAACTCACAATACTTATGTATTTCGACGAGCTGAATCGATTGGTGCAGTTTCCAACACCGTATCTCAATTATTTTTCAAGATGTCGCAAAACAAAAATTCGGGAAAATTTTCAAAAATTTTCGAAATTTTCAAAATTTCCATATTTGTTATAAAACGCTCAAGAAGTACAAAACTGAGGAGCAAATTCAAATATCTCGCTTAGTTTTTGAGTTATAGCGTCTCAAAGTTACCCTTTGAAAAATCACAAAAATCGCTGTAACTCGAGAAATAAAAGAGATATGGAAATGCGCTTTAAATCATTGTATTCTACGTACTTTATTTGATAAAGAAACGTTGTAAACAGAATTTGGAAAATTTGAAGGATTTTGACAGAATTTACCATTTTTGCAAAACTGCACTACACAAAAATGTTTGATAATATTACTCATAAAATTATGTATGTTTATAAAAAGAAATATGGCGAATACAATGGTTGATCTCAAATTTAATTATCTCTTTTGATTCAGAAATATACTTAAATGGATTGCTACAATAACAATATTTTTATTTATATAGTAAAGTGAATGTGATATTAATTTCGATTGCTGCTTCAACAATATAAATATCTATGTTTTTTGTAATAATCTAATATTGTTCCAGTATATATATATATATATATATATATATATATATATATATATATATATATATATATATATATATATATATATATATATCTATCTACATAATGTTGTCTTAAATAAAATATATTGATAAGAATATAATATATATTCAAATCAACAAATAATATTGCTATTATAGCAATTCATTTTTATCGTGTACAATATTTTTTCTCTTCAAGCATATTATAATATTCATATTTTGCTACTACATATATGATATAGAAGTTAATCATTTATTCAATTTATTGGTAATAATAAATATTATTTTACTGCGTACTATAATATAAATATTATTTTACGGCGTACTATAAAATACATATTATTTTACGGCGTACAACAATGTGTTAGATGTTTCATATACCATTGGTTGCAGCAATATGTTTCTCGGAGTTGAACATTCTTTTTGTGTTTTAACTCCGAGTAACTTAATATACTAAAAGCTATAACGGATGTTATTATAGAACTAATAAACTCTGCAATTTACTTTACATTTGCATCCGTGATGGATAGTTGACAAGCGCCTATATTTCCAGTTCTTTGGAAAGGATAGTCACGGACAGCAATGATTTTCGTTTTCATTAACCTTAGAACAATTAAATTACTATCACTTGCGCTGCGCGTGTGTGAGAACTGCTTTCAAGGTTAATTCCTCCTTGTATTGTCCCGATCCAACAATGAGTGTGAACGTTGTTGTCTCCGACAGATTTTGTGGTCGTTTTTAGGTCAAGAATCATGAAATGGGTACATATCAAGCTTTTCTCAGAACGAAAAGGAAAATCTGAAACCTGCTCTCTATTGTTTGTAATTTATTTTATATTGAGGAGAAATGTTGAAGTAGACATTAATTGTTTTGAAAATTAAACGAGTAGACTTGATTAAAAATTTAACAACTTCTGGTTATTATTATCTTCACTGTAATGACTCATAAATACTTTTCAAATGATAAAACTAAGTTTCTTCGTTCATGTTATATTATCAACTCTGTGTATGCTTCTAATTTGTAAATAATTATTTTATTGATAACGTACTATTTATCTTCTTCATACGGCAACATACCAGGCGTAGAATTTCAAATATATTTTTTAAATATTACTGTAAATTTTTACCTGCTTACTTTACAGTACACTCAAAAGTTTTTCAGAATTTAACAACACATGCAATCACATTTGGTTACCTAAATCCTAAATATTAGTATTTCACGATATATCAATCAAATTAAAATAAATATTTATTAGAAAAATTGTAATACGACCATTAAAAATTAAACAAAAACGAAAAATGTTTGACATATCAGAGAACAGATTTAGATTTATTTATTACAGTGTTGTATTATTTTCTGTAGAAATTGCGTAAAAGATTGTAATGATTTAACGGTCAATTTAGGAGTTTATTTCTTTCTGGTAAATAAATAACCCTAAAACTATTTTATCTACGACAGTTATTAAAAGTGGTTGCTCAGCAATTTAAAAGTATCACTTTCTGACACTAGTGTTAAAAGTAACATAGCATTTGTTAAAATTGATTTTATTGTTACAACGATGTATCAATAAATCAACAAATATAACTCTACCTGTCAAATATCATTCTACATTTTTTAGTATTTACTAATACACTAAGAAGATCGTAGATAAAATTTTGTATGATGTACGTATTAAAAGTGATTTATTTCGTTCGTAGGGTTTTCACTTGACTCATAAAATTATATATTTATAATAAATAACTATTATGAAATGTCAAATATATTTTTTTGTTCAATTTTTCATGGTCGTGTTGCAAGTTTCTTAATAAATATTGATTTTAATTTGATTGATATATCGTGAAATATTAACATTTAGGTAACCAAATGCATGCATTTTAAAATACTGAACAACTTTTATGTTGACACTTTTGCTATAAAGTGAATAGATGAAAATTTATCGTAATATCAAAAGAATAGCATTGAAATCCCCATATTCCACATTTCAATTCTATTAGCTATAGCCGGTATATTATATCAGTTGTTTCCACAGAATATACCTGTTTTCACTAAAATTAATTTATTCTTAGTAACAGTAACATTCTATTTTAGTATTCTCGTCGTCAAACCAAATTCAAAGTATTTATTTTACTTTTACTACCAGAGAGTACGATATTTGAATACCGTGAATTAAATGCTAAGTTAGACAACAATTCTAAAGTCACAATTGTCTGTTTTTCTACATTCAAATCCAAATGGCAGTTATCAATCGTAGCACGTGCAAGTCCAAATTTCCGATAGCTGTAATTGTTGAACGCTGAAGAAATGAAACCGAACGTGAATTTGCTTCGTGCTCTGATTATATCGGCCACACGGTTAAGGCGGGAAACAATGAGTGGTCAACAGCGTAACCCGCAGCTGACCAGTGAAAGGTGCTTGCGGAGACTACGCCTAAAGTACAGCGCTTAAAATACGTAGAATTTACATTTTAACAACTGTTGGAAAACCAAATAATGTTAATTTTACACATGTACAAGTTGCATTTTGATAATAATGTGTTTTTCTTAGAACAGAACTACCTATAGTATGTAGTGTCAAGATTTATAATGACAGAATGTTGTAATTTAAAAAACAAGTTCAACTTCTATCTTAAGCCAGCTATAAATAACACACCTTATATCGATAAGGAAATTGCTTTATTTATTCCATGAAAATAGAATCATGCTACTGTGAATTTCCTAATTAAAATGGAGGCTAGATGGACTAGTAAATAATACCAATACAAGTTCTTCAAGAATTTAAGTTGGATGTTGACTCACAAATGTCTTAATGATTATTCATGAACGCCGAAGAATGCAAACGGCCGGTGTTAGACTAAGAAACCGCGCTTTAGTTTCACTCTCAAGAGACGACCGCAACGGAAACGGATCAGTTTTTATTGATTAATTATTTGCGCTGTTATTAGCGCACTCGCAAGGCAGAACTGATATTCTAAGCAACTTTCATTTCCTAGCCTAAGCTGGGTACCACGCCTGTCTTGTCAACAAGCAAATGAACTTGCTAATCGCTAACGTTTTTGTTTTTGCCAGAGTTCCCATCGATTCTTCTACAATCAAACAAGACATGATAAAATTATAAAACACTTTTGGATTATAGTACACAACGTTTCGAATTATTGAACAAATGATTCATTTGATATTTGATGATGAATTATGTTCAATAATTCGAAACATTAGCTGGTATCACGAGCTTTGCTTATGGGTGTTTTAAGAGAAGTGTTTCAGCTTCGGTTTTAGCGCTGTACAATGTTCTAAAATTATTTTATAAAAAAATACTTTGAATAGAAGTTACACTTTCATTTGAAGTATTTTTTATAAAATATTTTTAGCAATTTATAGAGCGCTCAAACACCTATAATCAGAGCTCGTGGTACCAGCCTTTGTTTAAATAAATATAATTACAGAACAAGTCTTATAATTTTACTAATATGGGTTCTGAAAGGTTTTTCAATTTATTGGAGAATAGTTTCAATAAAAATAAAAGGTTACAAGTTAAAATATGACTCATTGCATTTGATATTTCCTTTAAACGATGTAGATGTATTTGGTCAATAAGAACAGTTAAAATGTACCATGTTATACTTTCAATGTGATTGGACTACAGTCAAATTTTTGTGTTAAATTTATGTTTCCCTTGACCTTAGATCAAGGTAATTTCTGAACGCGATTTGGAAATGAACAATGCTGTTATAGTTCCATTTTTTGCTTCGCAAAAGTTATTTTTAATTGTAACAATACAACAACAATTCTTAATATTGGAAGAATAAAAAAATAGACTTGTAGTCAAATATTTATTTTAAAAATATGCCGACGTTTCAATAGCTACAACTGCCATAAACAGGGCTAAGTTAGGGTTGAAAAAAATTTGCATAGACACAGACAAATATAAAAAAAATGTGGGTCAAAATTATATACAAATATAGCCACAAAATAAAGTAATACATATGGATAAATAAATACATCTTTGCTAAAACATATCAGTAGCTGATCTGATTTTTTTACCTAACCATACCTGTAACATGCTAAAAATTCGGTAGTGAGTTCATTGAATAAGCACGTTTTATGTGTGTCTGATTGTCTATCCGTCTTTACGGTTTCTAAAGCTGATTAGTTTTTGGTGATAATCCAATAACCGGAAGTGGTAGTTTAATAAACAAAATAATGCTTGAAATTTTTTTTAAGGAATTAGCGTTTCTTGATAGTGGTAGTCCATGTTTCTACATTTTTTGATTAGAAATCTGTGGCGGGAGGTATTGTGATGCCCACAACAGATATTTAAATTCTTAATATTGCTTCTCTTTTCCAACAATACTCCATGTTTCCGTTAGCTGCAGCCTCAGTGTCTTTATCACTCACTCTCGCTTCCAACGCCGGTATTGCTCTGGCACCTTAGCTCTTGCATGATCTAGGGCAGTGGTTCGTTCAGTGGACAGTGACAGGGTCAGCGGAGACCGGTTTAGGCGTGGACAGCAACATTCCGTAACAGAACACTGAACACTAAACTCTTACAACCATACAAGCTTCTGGCTAGCTGCTATGCTGTAACATAGCGTGTGTATTCACCAAGAAGATCAAAGATGACTTGGGGATTCCGTGTCTTCAAGGTCTGCTTTGCTTCCGCATTTGCTATTGTGCGATCTTCTCGCGCTGCCATGAAACGTTATTGATAATGCTTGGGAAATGCCACAGCGTGATTGGAAGAATTATTATTATTTGCGTTTCATTCTAAAAAATCTGTTGTGGACACCACAATACCTCCCGCCATAGATTTATCATCGAACAATGCAGGGACATGGACCAACACTATCAAGAAACTCTCATCCCTTCAAAAAATATACTCCTAGTTTTTAATTTATACTGAGGGATTATGGCAGTCATTATTCACTCCGTAGGCGAGTGATGCAAATCATCCGAATGAATAATGACCATAATCCCGAATGTAATACTGTACTTTTTCTACTCCTGTAAATTCGAAAATCGAATGAAAACATTTTGAAAAACGACAACATCAAAATACACAATGGTAACTGATTGTCTGTCAACTGTCAGACGGCCGTTGCTTGGTGATCCACATCACGTCTTTAAAATAAACGTGAATTAAGAATTTCTGGCTCTGCGATTGATTGAGAAGAGTGTTGTAAATTATGGGTACTTATAATTCATCGAAAATATTGAAATAATGGGGATATATTTACACAGCAGTAGAAAAAATGCCATTTTTCAACCGTTGTTATATTTTTTTTCAAAAAGCACAGGCCAGCAGATTTAAACGAAAATGATAAAATATATGATGACAGTAAGAGAAAAATGTTTCTAACAACAATTGTACATTATTCTTATAACAAAAATTGTTATTTTTATTTACTGAAATATTTCAAAATAACTTGATAGGGCTTCAAGTAAACTACCACTTCCGTTAATGCATTATTACAAAAAACTAATCAGCTTTTCGCAAGGGAATACAATTGATATATACAAAATATCAAAATTTTCTGATTTGTATGTTTTCGGAAACGGCAACTTCAGAGATCCACACAGAGCGACAGACAGACACACACACACACACAGACATCACCGCGAAACTATTAAAATCGTATTCTAGGGTCCCTAAAACGTGCACAACCACTGAAAACTCACTACCGAATTTTGAGTATGATTCCTATATCTCCCTTACAAGCACGTATGTGACGGGAGGTAAAAAGGAAAGAGATTCTGAAACTTTTTGCAATTAATAGACATAAGTTTTTCTAGTAAAATGTAATATATATCATGACTGATCCTTCTAAGAATGCAAATGTCTTTCATCTTTCACGTCCGTGTGTTTGGTTGCAGAGAATCTGGCGCCGAGCGAGCTGAAGAAACTCCGTAACAAACTCCGCAAGGCGCGTCGCAAGGCAGAGCAAGAGAGCGCGCAAGCAGCTCAAGCTCAGGTGAAACGTGAGCAACACAACAAGTCTCGGCAACAAGGTGACGTAGAACCTGATGCACCGCAACTTGATGAACTCGTCCCCGAGAAACTCGCCCGGGTGGAAGATCCCCTCGAACAGGCCATCAAGTTCCTCAAGCCGTTGCAGACGCTAGCCGCCAAGCAGATCGAGACGCATTTGATGGCGTTCGAGATTTATTATAGGAAAGGTAATAATTAAAGTTTAATTTAAACACGCATTTTTACCCGAAACTGTTGTAAGTTGTAGTTGAATTTGTTGTATTGTCTTCTGAGATTCTGTTTTTTAAAGATTAAGACAAAGTAAAGTACAGTAAAAACGATGTGAAAATGTTTTTCAAATAATATTTTCTTGACATATAATTATTAAATAAATTGTGCAAATGTGACGTGTTTCTCCAATCGGACTAAAAGTGACACAATATACATGATACCTGTATTTTTAGTTGTTACCAGGCAATCTGCGATAACAGTCCGAGAATAACATTCCCGGCCTAGGACGGAAGTGTATTTATTTAAAAAAAAAACATTATTGGGTTGGGTTAGTTTCAGGTCGGGCAGGTTATTTTGGGTCTGTCGGGTTCATTTGGGTTGGGTCTTAGTAATATGTTCTCGTTCTCATTAAAATCTGTTTCAGAGAAAACTCTTCTCATGCTGCAATCCATCAAGCGGGCACACCGTTTGAACCCAGAGCACTGCAAACTACACTCGTGTTTGATTCGTTTCCACGAGTACATCACAAGAATAAACGATACGATGCCCGAGGCAGTGCGTGCAGTTGTGGAGAAAGAAGTACGTCCGATGTTCGATGGCAGGGGTGCCAAAGAACTCAACGACCGCTTCCTGAAGAAGAGAGCCAAGTGCCTGGAAGCCGTTCTCGAGGGCGCTAAAATGCTGTACTATCTTGACAGCAGTAAGCAGGCTACCGCGTTGGATCTTGTCACCAACTTCTCCGACGATATGGAGGATATTACCATACAGGTTCGTCTTAATCGATTCCTCAACTAAGAAACCCCACGATTTTTATCTAGTTTTCCACGTGCAAAGCATTCGCATTACTTTGATGCTACCTCGTTGTAGATTCAGTTTACATAACATATAACACTCAGTGAGGTAACACGAACCCAGAAACTCTACGCAACAAACCATCAATCATACCCAACCAGTTATTCCTCGGACGCCCACGCAATCGTTCACCTTCAATCTCACTCACATATATTAGTTTTACCAACGTTTCCCCCTCAACTGACTCACTCTCACCTAACAACATTCTTCTCAATCTCACACTCACCATACACCAATGTATTCCGGATACGAGCACGTCTCGTATAACCACACACTCCTCTCAAATACCTCATTTCTGCAGCAGTTATACGTCGTTCGTGCTTCTTCATCCACACCCAACATTCAGAACCATACATCAATGTAGGCGCTAACACACCATTATAAACAATCAATCGAGCATCTCTAGATACATTCACGTTTTGAGGAAATCTACCCAGAGCACCCAATATCTTGCACCCTGCAGGCACCCGCCTTTCAATCTCCCGCTCAATCCCTCGAAAACATACTACCCAAATATACAAATTCATTCAGTTGTTCCACTTGCACATTTCACTGAAACATTACAACCAGTCACCAAATCATACCTCTCAAACACCAACACTTTACATTTATCTACATCCAATAATAGATTTAAACCTTTCCCTACTTCAGTTATGCTCACAATCTTTCTTCTCAAAAAAGTTGTGCTGTGTTTTGAATAAAATGTATGTTTCAGAAAGGTTATTAACTGTTGGCTCTCTATAATTTTAAACAAATATTCCAAGTGGGATTTTCTTTTCTTGAGTTTCCCAGACCCCAGTGTAACGAGTAGTGTCCAGGGATAAAATGAAGAGTGCGTTTGTGTTGCAGAACTGCACGAGGATACTGGAAAGTCTGCGGGCGGACGACTTCGGGCCGTGCGAGTCGGCGCTGGAGGAGTTCGTGAAGAAGAGCCACTTGCGGTTCGCGTACGCCACGGCGTTCCGGCCAGCGTCGGCTGCGGCGGCGGCGGCGACGCCCAGCGAGAACAACCACGTGGCGGCCGGCGACGCCAAGGAGAACTGCCACAGCAGCAACTGATGGCGCGCGTGGCCTCCCGCGATCACGCCCATCTCGCGCGGGGTCTCGGGCTGACTGTGAAGTGTGTCGCAGTGATGCATAACTAAATACATGACATATATAGAAAATTCGTTTGTGTAGTAAAGTTTTTTACTAAGTGTGAACCGTGATTGGTCAGTGCCGGTTTAGAGCGACATAGAATTGCCGAGGCGGCCACGTGATGCATTTGTTTCATTTTATATAAATACTACTGTTCTATCGCGCTCGGCATTTGTCACATGTCATCCCATTTACCTACGTTACATATAATTACTACGTCGTACATGGAAATCTGGTCTCGCGTCTTGAAATATGAAATATTCAAAGCCTGAAGCGATGCACTTTTGCGCCATAACCTGCTATTACCTGGTTTGGTAATACTTGTTTGTACTATAATAACTAATTATTAAATTCATCATTAGGCAAAATGTTGTATTTAGAATGCTTGTATGAGTACTGATCGTTCATAAACGAAACTCTTTTATTATATATCAGTCGTCATGAGTCATCAATAAAATCATTTACAAAGTGTGAAATTCAGTGATCAAGAATCGTATAGTTACCGTTTACGTTCCGAGGCTAAAGGCAGCCTGAAAATCTAGAGGTGCTGTTTGATCACCGGCTCTATGCTGCTTTCAATTTTACTTCATCCTTATCTCGTTTTTGTCAATTTGACTACTGATTATTTCTATAGACACACAAACAGCCTTTGTCTGTATATATTTTATTTCTTGTAGGTATATATTTGTTTATAGACCATTATATAGATTGCAAAGTCCAAAGTTTGTTTTATTTTGTGGATACAGTTGTGTAAAAATCTCATTAAAATCTATATTATTTACTTGGAACTGATTGTTTGCTTCAAATTGTTTTAATTACAATATCAAAAAAATATTATACTTTTTATTTAATTGCGTAGCGTACCTACCTCGATTATATGTTTTGAAATAATTACAAAATTGTGACGTAAATAATCTGTTAATCGATATCAAAACTACAAAAATATGATTATTGTTTATTTATTTATAAATCATCAAAAACATAATATGTGAAATAAAAATACAATAAATTATACAAAAGTGAAACATGTTTATTTAAAAATGGTCACTTTGAAATTCTCGCAAATTCAGGTAAATAAATACCTCACGATGCGTTACCACGGAGCTATTTACCCCAGGTTGGTATTCAAAATAAATATTATATTAAAATCACACGATTCAGTGCATTTATTTCACTTAAAATATTACAATTCCATACGTCATTATAATTATTTTTTTTTAGATAAATTACAATTTGATATTAAGTTTACAATTAAGAGATTCTTCCAGTCCATCAGTTTCCAAGTCAGATCTAGATGGCGAGGGAGGCAGTTGTGACATTAAATTCCAGTTTATTTCACTGAAGTCTATTACCAGTTTGTCATTCTTTGGGATATACTGCCAGTATTTTATATTTACGGCATCAAACATTTTTTTGGAAGCAATAGTTTCAATTTTATGAGCATGTTTATCAGATAAATAAACAACCTCTTTTATACCAGACTGAATAATGATTTTGGCACATTCATTGCAAGGGAAAAGACCAACGTATATTGTACAGTCTTTAACGTCTGATGAATTTTTATTTAGAATTGCATTCATTTCAGCATGGCATACTATAAAAAGAAAGAATTAAAGGATGTACAGTTATAATAAAGTTTAAATAGATACCATATAAATATTTCGATTCTAATAAGTCATTGGTTTGTTTCTTCCACGGAAATTCGTCATCACTGCAGCCAATTGGCATACCATTGTATCCTACGCCAACAATCTTTTTATCCTTATTAACAATACAAGCGCCAACTTGAGATGATGGATCTTTACTTCGTTTTGCAGCTAAGAATGCTGTTGCCATAAAATACTCATGCCATTCGATGTAATCAGTACGCTTAGAATTGATATCCCTGTAAAACAAATGAATTTAATGTCCATAAACAAAATCGAATCGTCATTTAAAACAAATGAAAATAAAACATAACCTACCTCTCCATATTTCGGCTTGAGATGGTTTGTAATTACAAAAATGTATTTGTCTGTTTATAAAAGGATAAGTATATCAATTACGTCACACAAACAAAAGTAAAATTTGTTTAAAATAAAAACGAAAGGACCAACTGTCAACTGTCACTCATGTTTGTTTGCAATTTCACGGCGAGATGGAGCGCGAAGAAGTAAAAGAAGAGGACCCGGCTATGTTTTTCCAATATGGCGGTTTGTAGTTTGTGGTACTATCATGTGATGGTTAAAAATCCGTGTCCATGTAATTGTACGTGCTAAAATATTGTGTTTTTTGTATAAACTTTAAATGAACAAAACATTAACGATGGCGGATTTGAAAAATCCACCATTTAGTGACATCAAACGGCCAGAAGAGGTTGTCAGGATGCCTATGAATGACAGCCTGAAATTTGCCGTGTTAATAGGACTTATCGAAGTAGGACAGGTGTCTAACCGGGAGGTTGTCAACACTATTCTGCATTTGGTAAGTAAATCTTGAAATTATTTAAACACGTAAGGATCCGCTAAGTCCGCCGGCGTGTGACTTCCATTGGCGGTGATTTACACAGACAAATCGCTAACATTGTACGTGACGCGTTTACTTTGTCATGTTTTGTTTATTTACAGCTAAAAAACAAAATCATTACCATTTCTCGGGAAATTATTTTATCCCGGTAAGACCGATGCGACGAAACGCAAGGAAAATAATAGCCTAGAAGTGTACTACGTGGACATCAGACGGTTTAAAGTTGTGTTGAGTTATAATGTGTTTAACTGGGCACGGTGGGCGTGACGTATTGCAACGTGTGTTACAGGTGAATTATCACCCATGCTCGTGTTATCAGTGTGTTATCACTAGGGAGATCGATTTGCCTAGCGATCCGCAACAATGCCTCCTTTTGCAGCGACCGTCCACTCCATCATCCGACTCCTACTCGCCAAATTCCCTCGCTTCTCGATGAAATCCAAGAAATTGTTTGTTGACGGCTTCACACTTTTATATACTGTTTATTTATTGTATTCTATGAAATACGGAAAAATAAAATACAGGTTTTGAAATATTTCATATATATATTTTTTTTCACTACAATAAAATCTAATTATATGTATATACCCATATGCCCATCACCTCTTTAATAAATTAAAATACAAATCTGATTTTTATAAGCATTGCTGTATTTCAACACCACACTCTTCAAAATATTCAAATTCTAGTCCTGGTGGAAAATGTTCCGTGTAGAAAACTCTCTTTAGTCCTGACTGAACGATTAACAGTCCACAGTTCTTGCATGGATGCATTGTTACATACATAGTACAATCGGAGATAGAATTCCTTGATTGTAGAGCTTCGATGATGGCATTCATTTCCGCATGGCAGACTAAAATTAAATATTTTTAACATGTATTCCTATTAGAATCATGTTTGATGACAAATACTGTGTTATTCTCACCGTATTGTAGACGTTCTTTGTCATTTTCAAATGTCCGGTTCATATTATTTGGCATTCGTGCTCGTCCTTTTGCAATTATTTGTAACTCATTGCTTACAATACATGCTCCAGTATATTGGTTTCCATATTTATCGACTCCGGCTCTTCTAGCTTCGTTCATGAATATGTTATGTTGTCTGAAAAATATTTAATATTAATGCTATGATAATATGAAATAACAATTATTAGATACAAATATATATGCTGTGACGAACAAAAAAAAAAAAAAAACCGAAACACAATTATTTTAAAAATTTTTGTTAATGTCATATTTTCCTAGTATTTCAATAAAGCGTTTGGTATTTTATGAAGCAAATTAATGTGCAGAAAAAACAGTATAATATTATTTATCAGGCTATTTAATGAACAATATTAGTAGAAATTGAAAGTTAGTTGAATATTAGATGAAATAAGAAAATAAATTCTTCCCAAATAAAATTAACAAAGATTTAAGATAACTAAAATAGCATTAAATACGTTTCAATACTTCGTGTTGCCTCCCCTAGCTCAACTAATGCAAAACTTTAAATTTAATTTCCGAATATTATTATTCATTAAACATACTGATAAGTACTGCAAACTATTTTTTCTACATTTTAATAGTCCATTGAATCGTAAATCCCCAAAAGTTTAATTGAAAGTGCAATAAAAATAATGTTATTAAAAGAAATTAAAAAAAAAGTATTGTCAGTGTCTCGATTTTTTTGTGTATATGTATATAATTCTTGTGACGTACTTTCGTAGGTCGCACGGGATTTGGCATAAGTTGCTCGGGCGCCAAACAGACCGAATATCAGGATCGGGATAGTCCAAGGTGTAAAATGACAAGTCGAGAGATGATGTGGTGATTTTAACGTTATATTTTACTGATTATTTTTTTGACGTTTATTTAAACCAATCAAATGCTTTATTGTATGTCACGTGTCTGCGTTTCAACCAATCCTGTCATTATTATACTGAGAATAATGCTCTTGTGATTATTCCCGGCAATTTTCTCTGTAGCTTTTATGTTTTTGTTGACAGATGTCAGATAGTTATCATCAACACAAGTATAAATGAGCAAAGAAGATAGATTTAGTGACGTGCCTGATGATGAAATCAAAAAATAATCTAATTAAATATAACTCGAGAGTTCGATAAATTAGAAAATAATTCTCCAGTATCTTTCTCAAACTTGTTGCCATTTGGCAATAGCCACTCAAGCCCTACGGGCTTTCGTGGCTATTGCCTGGCAACAAGTTTTCGAAAGATCTGTCAAATTATTTTCAATTTATTCTCACCCTCTTGTTATATTATTACTGATTATTTTTTGACGTTTATTTAAACCAATCAAATGCTTTATTGTATGTCACGTGTCTGCGTTTTAACCAATCCTGTCATTATTATACTGAGAATAATGCTCTTGTGAATATTCCCGGCAATTTTCTCTGTAGCTTTTTTGTTTTTGTTGACAGATGTCAGATGTCAGATAGTTATCATCAACACAAGGTAAAATGAATCAAAAAGATGGATTTAGTGCTGTGCCTGATGATGAAATAAAAAAATAATCTAATTAAATATAACTCGAGAGTTCAATAAATTAGAAAATAATTCTCCAGTATCTTTCTCAAACTTGTCGCCATTTAGCAATAGCCACTCAAGCCCTACGGGCTTTCGTGGCTATTGCCTGGCAACAAGTTTTCGAAAGATCTGTCAAATTATTTTCAATTTATTCTCACCCTCTTGTTATATTATTACTGAATATAAAATTCTTGTGACGTACTTTCGTAGGTCTCAAGGGGTTTGGCGTTAGTTACCCGTTCGCTAAACATACCGGATAGCAGGATTGGGATAGTCCAGGGTTTTAAATGACAAGCCGAGAGATGATGTGGTGATGTTAACGTTATATTTGACTAAATATAAAATTCTTCTGACGTACTTTCGTAGGTCGCAAAGGGTTAGGTTGCTCAGGCGCCAAACGGACCGGATAGTAGGATTGGGATAGTCCAGGGTTTTAAATGCCAAGCCGAGAGATGATGTGGTGATGTTAACGTTATATTTGACTAAATATAAAATTCTTGTGACGTACTTTCGTAGGTCGTAAGGGGTTTGGCCTAAGTGGTTCGGGCGCCAAAGAACTGAATTTCAGGATCGGGATAGTCCAAGATTTTAAATGACAAGTCGTGAGAAAAATGAATGACATATTAATAAGATCCGACATCGAAGAACACAATAACGATAATAGCAGAAATATTCTCTAAAACTATAAGTTCAGACGGAGAAGAATTTTGGACTACCTGCGGAGTTAGACATGCCCATTGAACTCATTTTGTTTTCTTTTCATATGTCTGATATCGAAGCTCACTGCGCTAAAGGACAGACAGGAGGCATTGTAATAGAGAGGAAAAATTTTTGGACATTATCAAATGCTGATGACCTAGCAGTAGTTGCGAAAACGAAACAAGAAATGAATTCTTTAATGAAGAGACTTGAGGTATACCTAAAGAAAAATGACATGGTGTTAAACGTAGAAAAAAAACAAGATTGTTGTTTTCAATAAATGAAGAGGCGGGGAAGCTAAAGAAACATGTTTATGGGAAGGAAGAGAAATAGAAAAAGTCAAAGCGTTTAAATATTTGGGGTACACGTTTCACGGAAACAGAGATGATAATGAACATATAAAGCAAATAACGAAGAAAGCTAACATAGCTTTTCCGCAAATCTGGGGTATCGGACTTTTTGTTAAATTGATTGCGAGCATTATGATGTATGGTGCCAAAATTTGGAGTTGGGAAGTATCCAATTAAAATATACTACATAGATGAGTACTTGGGTTAGACAAACAAACACCGATATACTTATTAGAGAAAAAAACAAAACGGAACAAAATGAAGAGAGAATCAAGTTAGAGGTCAAAGAAGTGTGAAGAGAAACTAAGAAGCCTTGCATATGATTGTTGGGTAGAAATATCAAGAAAAAAAAAGAAAGTAGGCAAAGAACAGATGGAAATTAAAAAGAACAAAATATTATTAAAGTAACGGGCACTTATCTAACGACCGATAGAGAACAACGAAGAAATCTTTGGTGGACGAAATTATACGGAGATGAAACATAAACTCAGTTAAGAAGAGAAATAACTATTAACATACCTAGCGATGTTATGAGTATCATAACAGCCGCAGATGTCAGTTTGAAATCAAAGCTCGTAGAGCGGGGATTTTAAGACATCTAATCCAGATATACAAACTCAAATAAGAAGAGGAAAAAAAAAATATATGAATCAACTTATAATCCCGGATATAAATTCCTATTGACTACAAACTATTATATAACAAAAGACAATCAAAATATGAAAATAATCAATATCATAATACATACCCAGCCATCGTTGCACAGTTTGTAATAATTGTTTTGCGCTTATTAGCTCGCTTTATCTTATTTATAAGACTAGATAATTATTTAAAAAAAAAAAAATACATCGATAAGAAAAATTATTAATATAACGTCATTTCAATAATATCTAATAATCAGGCGATTTTTTACAAAGAATGCAATTTTAAGATTAAAACAATATATTTTCATGAGATTTTCCATTAGTCAACGGTGCGATTTCCGCACCAAGTCACGTGCCGGAAAATTATATTTACCGTTTCCAAAAACTATCAAAATCATTGAAATAAATTTTGCGGGTTTTGAAGCAAAGCTGCCGAGAATTCTGTCCTCCACAAGCGCAGGTTATGCTGCCTGCACTTCGTAATTAGGTTTGCTGCCCTTATGGAGTTATGCATATTTAAAATTCGTTACGCGCTTTGCTACTCTGGGACTAGATATGTACAGTGAATAGAAATATCACGGACGCCACTGTATATTATCGTAGTATAATTATAAATATATTTTCTTCTTAAAAACACCGTAAAATCGCAGCTATTCCTGGTGTTATTTTTTTGTTCGTATTAGCAATTGCAAATGCCGGTATATGATGCTATATTTTACCCTGATATTCTAGTCGCAATTGCACTTGAAAAACAAGAAAAATATTCCAATGACAAGCACCGTTGTGTACAAAAAATTATTAATAGATTTTGTTTTCAAAAACTGTCTTATATGGATTGTTAAGTTTCAAATAATTACTAAGAAAATTAGTACTAAATTATTTTTAATGATGTTATTACTTCAGAAAAGTAAACATTATGCTTTGGTTTTAAAGATAACAGTCCTGTGAAATATTTTTATTTCATACTATATTATATTTGCATGTTTGCCGGACTCTTTTTAGTAATTACCAAATTGTTATTTATTGCTGTACTGTCTCGTTGCTAAGCAATATTGTAACAGGATTTTAACCCACAATATAGTTTTCTGCATTCATTTTTGAAAAATGTTTTTATAACTGTCAACAAACCAAATTTGTTGATATTATTTGATATTAGACCAAGATGACCTGATTGTTTTTAAGAAAGAAAGAAAGCAAACTTATGATTTTACGGTATTCATTTCGAAATTCGTCGAAACATCTTTTCGTACCGTAAAAATTCATTTACCGTACTTATAATGTAAATAACTATTACGGGTTTAGCCCGTAAAAAGATCCTTGAGAACTCAATAATAGGTTTACTATTTAGTATACTGTCAAATAACCTTGATATTTGATCAACATTGATCCCTAAACCTTATTGTTGATTACTTTTCGACAATTTTTTATAGCAATTGTGTCAAACTTTTGTTGACCAAACAATCATGTCATGAATAAGGGATGGGAAATTGAAACCTTCAAACAATAACTGGATCGTATCAATAGTTTTTGTGTATATTTATTAAACTTTTAATCCGAAAAATAAATATGGGAAGAATAAAAAAACGGACTTTTCGTCAATTATTTAACAAAAAACTACGCAAGTCGGCTTTTTTTATTATTCCCTTATTATTAGTCGATCATCTTTGTAAAATAAATGCATGGTATTTAAGTGTACTGATGTATAATATGCGATCATATTTCATATGTGTAGTAGTGCTTGTCATGTATAATATCGAAGTTTTTCCATGTTTTCCCCATGAATGGGAGAGCTTTGCAAGCAGCCGATGAGCTAGAAATATCGCTAACGGGCCGATCTTAAAAGCTCGACTCAAGCTTGCTAAAGCTCACGGCTTTCACACATTACAAGTGTTATGGTTTTTATAGAAACCCGAAAAATGCCTCGCTATCTTAGACACCATTATATCTTTTGTATGAATGATGCGATATTGTTCATATTCATTTTATACTTTTACATAACTTTACTTTTTATTGGTTGATTTTTCAGTTAGTATTGTAACGCAGGTCACTATCAAGTTTCTTTTTTTATCAAATGCAGTAAGTCACCTTGAGTGAAAGCATGTTATAATTATAAATATGTTGCGATAAGAATTATAATACTTTAACGAACAGGGCAATAGTTATGTAAAATAAAAGTATTTTTTGTAATCATCTATACTATTTTATTTGTTTAATTACTGTTTATCTTAGTATAGATACATAGTTTTTAAACTAATACAATACTATTTGTTTTGCAATATTTGTAATAATCTTAAAACTAGTTATAATTGATTAATTACGTTATATTATGTACCATTTTTTGCCGATAAAAGTAATTACATTTTACATTTTTAATTTTGTTGTGATATGCAATATTTAAACAAATGTTTACATTACAATTAATACTTTTAGAATATCTCAAAAAATGTTTTGATCTTACAATGGGAAAATTGTTGTACTCCATTTATTTGTATCTTAAATTTATTATTTTTAAGAATATTTTAAGGAAAATGCTGAAATAATAACAAATCATAAGACATAACATACAGATTTCATGTGGCCCAAAGGTATTGGCTGGTACCACGAACACTGTTTTTGAATCTGATGGCAACAAAATATAGAACAATGTTTCAAATACAATTATAGGTAATATTGTTCTACATCTTTTTGATTCCAATGAAATTTACTCTATCGTATTTATTTAGTAAGATATGCCCAAAAACCCTGATAGGCCTTCAAATAATCTACCACTTTCTATTGATGAATTGTTCCCAAAATCTAATCAATTAGTAACATAAACATAAGAGCTCCCTTACATATATGTATGTACGGGAGCTTAAAATGAAAGAATTTAAGATATAAATATGGTAAATTAAACAATTTTCCTTTGTATGATTTTAACTGAGCTAAATGATATGATTCTGGGCTTGAATCAACAAATTCTAGAGAATAAAGAGCACAACAAATTTTTGAAACTGACAGCAAGAGAATGATGTACTGCAAAAGTATTCTTTACTGTAAAAATATGAAGATATTGGCTGATCAAACCGCTGCAACTGCAATTTATATTTGCTCACTTCACTGGACTTAGGATATACCCTTCATGCTATTATTTTCACTTGTTTTATTTTCAACTTCTAAGGTATTGCAAGGATTTATTTTTACTGCGATATTTTAGAAAATAAGTTGTCTGATTTTTCAATTACCTTAAATTGTAAGAGAAAATAAAGTCTTTTACAGAAAATATTAAAATGTCTGCAGTTTATATTGTCACGGGGTTTGATATTTTGCGCAGAACGTATTTTATTAAAAAAATCTCTTCGGAAATTTAACGGGGACGCCTGTAAATTTTTTATGAAGTTTTTATCTCATTTTTTATGTAATGTTACGAGCAAATTTTCACTTCGTTTATTAAGAAATCTTATAAAGTTTTTTATTTGCTCAACAAATTTTTCGGCCAGCACATGTGACAAAATTATTGCTAATATGAAATATATAATCAAATAAAACAAATGTACCAATTTAAAATTATTGGTTTCATCTGTCATCAGTGTTTGATTTCAAATGTCTTAATTAGAAATGAATAATTTGGAAGAAAAATTATTTATAGTCAAATGGTTTTATGGTAAAATTGTGCGCAACAGAAATGTATTAAATAAATTAAACACTTAATTAATATCATATTTATTTGGTTATTTTATTGCACTGATGATTTAAAGAAAATTGCCAATAAAATTTCCGCCATTTTCCGGTTCCAAGTACAGCAAACTTATAAATATTAGTGTCAAAAATGCATAAATATTTTGATGTAAAAGCTAATAATTGAACATTTCCTTCGATTCACCACACTTTATACAAATTACCCGTTTTAGAACTAATATCTTAATGGGGTAAGTAGCTCCGTGGTAACGTATCGGACTGTGGATCGTGAGATCCTCAGTTCGAATCCCACTACCGATAGTTGCCAATTTAAATTTACCCCTGTGGTTCCCTCTCCACTAACAACTTTGGGGGCTATGTCTTGACGGCTGGTAACCGCATTTCATACGCAAAAATATATCACCTACCGAGGTCTGCGTAAGCAGAGTGCCACACCCTTAATGGGTAAAAGGCGTGATGATATATTTATTTATATTTTACCTTATTCTTCTTCCATTCATGTCCAATGTGTTTGTGGCATCAGAGTTATCTGTGCAGCACAAAATACGTGCTTTTCCTGCCCGTGTATTAATATTGGATGAATGACGAGCTGGAGAACAAACAGCAAGGCGCCTTGACGCATACATACGTCATGACGTCACGAGCGTCAGCCGTGCATGACATACCGTACCTGTAAGAGATGACACGTCATCTACCACTTACCTAACACATATGAACACACGCAAAGATGTAGAAAGGAAACATTATTTATCAAAATAATGATTATGTTCCGTGATTTATTCTTTCAGTTCTCAAATCATTTCGATTCGATTTGTACCTTTCTTAGATATTGGAGTTATAGTGTAGCATTCGAGTGTTTGCTGACTTAATAGAATACAAGAAACAAGATGATGGAAAGTGAGATGGACAAACTTATGGAACGAATTTAACTGGAAAAGCTAATAAAGAAATGATAATCGACGATAACGTATGTTTATGTTTAAACTTAGTGTACCTAAAATATATAACATTAAACAAGAGCACGGCTAGGTCTAACCTGGATACATAAATGTGTCAACATGGATGAAGCTTCAAGACGAAATTTCAAAATATTTAACAAATTGGACTCTTAAGATATTCCTGTAAAATTAACTCTAAAGTTTTCTTGAAAAATGACAATAGAACAACAAATCTTATTTTGATTAGCCACCTTATTATAACTACTCGATGGTATCAGGTCTAGAGGTCAGCACAAGCAGGGTATCACAGAAATATGGGTATCATTTTGGAGTAAAACCCTACAAAATATTCGAACAAATCACTGAAATAAAATATTACTGGAACGCTAACTGACGTTCTTCAAAGACCTCACTATATCAGTTAAGGGTTAGAGGAATTTACAAATAATTGAACAATACACTGTTAATATTATTTATCACTTTTGGGCAACATATATTAACATAGCAATTGCTCAACAAAAGCATAGCAACCATTGTCGAAACAATGGGCGCATAATCCATAAACGAAATATGACAAATTTATATCAAAATTGTGTAACACTTATGGGATAATTAGTAGTAAAATATTTTTTTCTTTTAAATATTTTGCAGTAAAGCAATATAACGAATTGAACATATTTTGACGTCACAGGTACTTGCATTGTCCTATTGGCCAGAAATATGAAAATTGCAAATCGCGCGTCTGCCTAAAATAGAACTACGAAATGTCATTTCATATTTTTGTTTGTTGGTATTTAAGATTATATTTGTTGGGCTTTCTATTACTTGTTTCATAATTTTACTGTTTTATTGTGCTGTATTGAAAATCTATTGATTAAAATTGTGTGTTGAGGTTAGGTTGCATCACTACTAGCGCCACTGTCCTTAAACTTTAGTTGTTATTTACTCGAATATCAAGTAAAATACACTTAAAGTTGTCAAAGGAATTTTGTCTTAGTAAATTAAGACTTATAATTTGAAAGTATTATTTTTATATTAAAATATATATAATATCTACTATCATGGAAAATCGTTGTTTTAGTGCCACTGGAGTAGTACCTGTGACGTCACACAAACATTGATAAATCATATCTCGGGTAATATATGAAATTTTCACATCGGGTTTTCGCTGATCGTCATATATTCTAATAGTTTCATAAAAAAAAATTAAAAAATTGGTTTATGGACACATTGTTAGACAAAGAAGAGTGGCCTTACAACATCTGTCTGTGTCAGACTTTGTATTCCAATATTCCTACATTTTAGTGATGCAAGAGTTCATACTATTAATATGTTAACGGTTAAGAATAATTCGTGATGTTACAAAATAAAATTAGTGGATTTCCCTCAAAGTCTCAGGGGTGTACAAAATGAGTTCCACTTGTATCCAGGGGTGGCTATTTATCCTGCGCAACTAGTAAGCACGAAGCAATCTATTCCGATGTGTACACCGTTTGTTCCAACACAGCCAACAGGAAAGGGCTCAATCGATAGATGAGGATCACCCGCGTGGAAATCATTGCTGTAATTTAACACCCCAAACTAGAAACCACCCTGTAGCTGAATATTGCTTACATTTGGTTAGTGATTACTTAGATTATTTACTTAACCGCTACCGCACTATCAAATTTTCTGTATTGGAGAAGTTATAAAGGAACAAATAATTGTTGGGTTTCAGTATTTTGTAATAAATTATTTATTTAATAATTAATTGAAACGATGATCGACTGTGATAAGTAATAATCCGACGAAACACTTTCTAAATCTCCCGCTTTCATGAAATGCTTAAGAAATGATGAAAAACAACTACTTAATTGTTTAAACTCAAATTATTGTGGCCGTCATGGATTAAAAACATTTTTAGAGCAACTATTTTTATTAATTTTCTACTTGTCAAAAAAATAAAGTCAAATAATTTTAATTTTGTAACTTTGGGCGGGCGTAAGATAAAATATTGTACAATACATGTGTAATAATGCATTATTAATAAACTTGTGTGATTTCACATGCGTATCTTAATAATGCTCTTATACCACTTATATCGTAAATACTGTCAAAAAGGCTTCGAAAGATGTGTTTTAAAATGTGTTAGCATAATTCAATTTAGGGTTCATATATGTTTGTGCTACTTTTTCAAAGAACCGAATTAATTTGAGATAACGCGCGAATTATTCTGTGCTTTACCTTATCTTTGTGTAACTTAAGTATTAATTTCTTTTATTTTTTTTACTGCTTTATCATGGAGAATGTGCAAGAATTTTTCAGCAACTGAATTCCAAAGTGTATTCGTCTTGGTTCCCGTGAACTTGAATATTTATAAAACGTGTACTGTAAATTAGATAAAAGTCATTGAATGTTGATCGGTGCATTTTATACAGAATGTTAATTAATTAATTTCGATGCTAATCTTGCACGTAACATAAATGTTTTAATTATAAATTCACAATCGTGCTTCACATTTTAATTAACCGATATTGCGATCAATTGTTCTGTTCTCTTTTTGTTCTGTGAGTGCCCTCAATTTTTCTTGATTCCCGTTTGAATTTTTAACATGTTACAATGTTTTTCCTGCTGATGGTACCTTTCTCAAGAGAGCGATTATAGGTTGTTTTAAGCCTACCCTTCTCACGTTTATTTCCTCTTTACTAAGAAGTATTGTTTTCCTAAAATTGAATGCCTTTTTGTATTTTTCTCGTAGCCTTTTATTGGCGTCTGGTGAAACTGTTCCATCTAAAATTTATCCTCCGCATCTTAACATTATTGGGTGTATCATCGCACTTTTTACTTTTTCAAGAACGCCGCGCCCAGTCGAATCAAAGATTTCTACGTAAATTAGCTAAATTTTATCAAAGCAAATAAGATTAGATACGCATAGTCTTAAATTTATTTCGACATGTTTGATAAAATTTTATTTTGCTATATGTATGCTTTTCTAAATGAGGAGTAGTTAACTGCTGCTGAAAGTTCTTGAAACAAAATAAAAATTTTGGTATCATGAAGTGTTTGCTGAACAATATTTGCGACAAAGATATTTGAAGAAGAAAATAAAAGGCTTATTTTTATATTTAATGGCTATGAAGAAAATAATATTTTGGAACCTTTTATTCGAAAAAAAAAAAAATAATAAAGAATTGCTGAGAGAAACCTTGCCAGAATATAATGAATAAACGTTTTTTCATGCCAGGAAACCCCCCGTTTCTTTTCCCGTAATCGTGAGGAAAATATGTTTTTTCTACGACCACTTAGAAATCTTCTCATTGTATGTTTGTTGTTGCTCGGGAAATGAGCTAGCTACATTGCAAGCATCGTGCGAAATGAATTTGATTTGTGACTGAGTATTTCATTACAGGTCATTTCATTTCAGTACAGGTGCCACTGCTAGAATTGTCAAATATTATAATGGTAAAAGCGAGACAAAATTATTATTAAAATTAAATTAATTAGAAAATAATATCGTGGTCGTAGAAAAAGTATAGTGTACAACTCGCATGGAATGTCCATTTCATACTCGTATGATTTGCAGCATTCGCTTTCGGTTCATGTTACAAACTTTCATACTCGTAGGAAATGAGTACCATTTCATGCTTGTTGTACAATGTACTATTTCTTTGTATGATTTTAACTGAGCCAAATGATATGACTTTAGGCACGTATTATGTAGAATAATTCGAAAGGTTGCATTTAAATAAAATATTAACTTAAACTTAATCCAGAAGGCTTTCATAATGTTTCCATGAGATCTGAAAGTTTTTTCAACTATTCATATAGGTATTGTTGATGTCCTTAGTTCTAAAATTATATTTATGTTCTTTTAAAGTGGAGCAACCTGTGACTTAAATAAAATATTTAGCATTTCATTTTGAAAAGCATGAATAAATAATCACGACACACACCCCATTTTATACGGTAACCTAATTCGATTTTCTCATGTGAAACGTTAAACCACGATAAGCAAATTTCGTAGGTGTAAGCAAACTTCTCCCGCAAGAGGGAAACGTGGCTTGCTGTTATAGAACCCTGCTCATCTGGTTGACGTGTGGTGACGTCATCTAGCCACTCTGCGCACGTTTGTAATCCCTCATTCGCTATGATTTGTAATGTAAAACTGTGAATAGTAATACATTTACAATAATGAAAATGGTCAATGCGGAATGTCTGTGAAAGTAAATCCCACATTACATGAGTGTTGTTTGGGCTGCAGAGTCACACATTTCACAAGCGTTTCCGGGTTCCGGGAATCCGGGTGACTTTTATGGATTTGTTTTGAACTACTGTTCATGTTTGTTGCTCCTTTGTTTTGCATGTTTTTTTTTTGTATCAAAGGGTTTGAATGTAATATGTAAGCGTAGATCGACTTTGGAATTTTTAATATTCAATATCTCAAAGCCTACTAGATTTGTATTGTTGTGCTTTGTTCTTATCCTACAAAAGTTACTTTCACTGGTAGCAGAAATAAATAATATAATTTCTTCAAGCTTATTATAATATTCACATTTTGTTTCCACATGTACGATATAGAAGTTAATTATTTTGTTACAAATACAATATTATGTTGGGTGGTAGCACCTACAATAATTGCAATTTTTTATTGTGATTAAAAAAGTGTACAAACCTCAAAATGTAATATATATACACATTTTGTAAATAAATCAATGATTTTTGATAAAACGCAACAATTTCATGAATGATTTAAATAATTTCATTATTTGATTGATTAATATACAGTGATTAAAATTGGAATCCATTGCCGGAAATAAATTATTTATTATTCACACAAATATAAATATTATTTATCTTTCACTTCATGCATGAAATTAAATAATAATCAATTTGCCATTTATTGATTTGATAGCTTTCCTGAAATATTATTTTTTGAAAATTGCAGCAAAATGTGAAATAAATAATAAGGAAGAAATAAGAAATATAATCGTAAAGGCGAAGTAGTTTTCTATTTGTAATTCACGTCCTGGGAATTTCCAGACATAAACTTAAATTAGCGTAATAACATCTCATCCTTTATGTCCTGTACTAGGAATTTTTTATTACAAACATAACTTTAAAACCGACAAGAACAATCCAACACTCAGTACCTCGCCGCAAGTAAATAAATTAAAAAAACTAGTCCGATTTTCTACTGTCACAGTACACGCCAAAAAATGTTGTCTACATCGCGCAGTTGTACAGCGCGAACAAAAACCAAACGAACACGAACAAAAAACAAACGGGAACATCTATTTCCGGTAGGAGCTGCATGCATTCGTCCGGACTTTCGCTCGATTTAGATAAATTTTGGCAGAAGAGCAATTCGCCGAAATGATATGTCGATAAAACAATTTTTCGTTATTGATTACATGAGAATAAAGCAATATTTCCCATTCAGGTAATCTACGTTACCCACAAATGCAAAAATTAATAATTGTTTAACTAAACCAGTAAATATTTACAAATTTATTAATAATAAGTCATCAAATATACATGGTTTTTGTAGGTTAGAAAGTTGCAACTTTCCGACCGGTTGTACAGTGAAAGGTAGAAATAATTAACGAACTTTTTATAAGCCCAAAATTGACATATACCTATGTACGTATTTGTAATTTGATAATTTTCTTGTTTGTGTTTAATTGGTTGTTAATCGCCTTAGTGGAAAACCAAGTACTTGTGAAAATATATCACTGGCACCCTACCTCATGTTTGGAATAAATATATTCATTACAAGATACGCACATTAAAATTCTGTCCACTTTTAGCATAAAAAGTTTTTCATTCGGATTTGAATCTAAAGAAATTTTTTGTCTCCTGGCACATGCTAGAGTTTTAACGTCCCCAAAAAGACAATTTCGTGTTGAACATATTGTGGTTCCATTCATATTTACAATTGAGGACGAAACATGAAGCATTGACGATCGAGTATTTATGATTGAAATCTTTCGATGATTTCGATGGCTTGATTATTGTTTTATACAGAAGTAATTTGTTGTCTATGGAGAAGATGGATTTTCTGCCGATGAGCCAATACAGCTGTTTTATCTTCAAACTCAACTGCTTAGCTTGGTCCAAATGTGTTTACGCCAAGTCAGACGTCTGTCTAGGTGCATTCCTAGATATTTGGGCCTCGTCAGCTTGAGGTAGCTGGCGGTTGTTTAAATATACAGAGGCTCATGTGTATCTTCTGGTGGTAAAGGTGATGCGGGTAGATTTACCTTCGTTGGCTCTAATTCGCCAAGTTTTTAACCAGCACGGAATTACATCCAGATTCTTTTGCCACAGTTGCGAAGCTAAATTTTGGTCCGAATCGGATACCAGTATAGCAGTATCGTCTGCGTATGTAGCAATTGTTGTTTGGTCCAGGGTAGGAAGATCAACTGTATACAGAATATATAGAATCGGCCCAATAACACTTCCTTGGAGTACACCCGATTTCACTGGGTGGAGATTAGTGACTGCATTTGTGGAGTTGGTAGTACTAATGGGGCAAGTCACCTTTCAACTTGAAAAGTAACCCAATGTGCCAAACTTTGTCAAAAGCTTGACTGATGTCAAAGCATGCAGCTCTACAATACATCTGATTTTGAACGCTGTTGTTTATAGCTTCTACTCCTCTGTGAATTTGTTCAACTTTGGCGTGTACTTATCTGAACCCAAATTAATGATTTGGAATCAAGTTTTTCTCCAGAATAACTGGATACAGTCTTGTGAGTAGAGCTTTTTCAAATAGCTTGGATAGAATTGGTAATAGGCTGATTGGTCTATAGGAAGTTACGTCTTTTGGATTTTTGCCAGGTTTTGGGATGACAACGATTTGAGCGACTTTCCATTGACATGGGAAATAACGGAGTCGAAGGACTGCATTGCATAGGATAGTTAGATGTTGGATGCATTTCATTGATAGTTCATTGAGTAGTTTTCCATCAAATCAATAAGCTGTTTCAAAATAGTGATTTAAGGTCATAGGCACATGTAGGTTTAACTACTGAAATTAACGGCTAATCCCTTTCGATATTTAAGGTCTGTCCATCCAATGACTTTCCGGGAAATTACCCCAAAATCCAATAAATATTAACCCTTAATCTAATACCGGACAATAAAAAAACCATGAGTGTGGAATTCCAGCGCCATCCAACAATTTATAACTCGGTGACGACACTGACGACTCGGGGACAGTGAGGACACCAGGTCTCCAGCCTCGGGGTATCCCGCGAACCATGGTTATACATGTCACAGCGAACATGCCATCAACTAACGCTAGTACCCGCCAGAGACAGACAGGGCCGGCACAGGGGGATGCAACGATCGATATGGCTGGCCGGACATTAAATAAAAACAGGGGAACAGCGCAGAGGAAAATGGAAGATATGAAAGCATGTCCTGTAAATTTTGTTCTAAACTGTTTGAAATCTCATTTACAATCAGTTTAGAATTTATCAATTTTGGACTTTTAGATAGTTTAACTTTCCAATCGGCAGTAAAGTACCCACTTTATAACCTAATTGATTGTGAATATTACTGGGAGTATACATAGGGATGTGTTATTAACTCATTACCATAGTTACAGTTCAAGTATTTGGCAGCAATTTATTAAAGCGTTCTTTTTCTATAGACATTTTTTTGTAATTTTGTAATTTGCTATGTATCTATCCTAATTTAATTGTAATTTGTGTTTAATTTATATTGTCCTGTAATTGGTTCTGATGTTGAGCAATAAATCATATTATTATAAGTACATACATACATATATACATAACATCACGCTATGTCCCACTTAGTGGGGTAGCACGAACTCAGAAACACAGTCAACCAACAATCAATCTCCTCCAAACATTCCACCACTTTCGCCTCGTCCACATTCATAGTGCGATTTATACATGCTCGTTTATTCTTCACACTCGGAATCATTCGTTCACGCAACAAACCTTCAATCATACCCAACCAGTTATTCCTCGGACGCCCACGCAATCGTTCACCTTCAATCTCACCCACATATATTAGTTTCACCAACCTTTTATTCGACATTCGCTCAACATGTCCAAACCACCTCAAAATAAATATAGGGCTCAATTTGCCTCACTTTGCTTTGGTTTATCTATTTTAACTTTCGGCTGTAATGAAACAGTTTCTATCTCGGTATGTAATGTACTATTAACTTTATATGGAATATTGGGTGTGTACTTTTTTTATAGGACATATAACGTTTTACAGAGTAGTTCAATTTTGATGATCCTTTGTTTTATTAGATAAGGTATACCCTGAAGTTGGCCCCATTTAAATTTGAAAAAAAATCCACTTCTACGGGTAGGCAAATAGGCGACTCTACCACGCATAACTTTGTACGGGGTTATCCGATTTCAATTATTCTTTTTTCTACCCCTAAGCGTAGAAAAATAGGTCGCCAAAGAAATAGCTTAGGAGCTTAGTTATTAGACTAAAAAGATTTATTTTATTTTTTTTCTTCGGTTTATTTTTTTGTTAAAAATTTGTTATTATTAATTCTAGTCTATTCATCTAGGTAGAGTAGTATGTGCACATTTGATCAGGAGACAAATCCCTCATTGAAGAAGTTACAAATCCGAAACAAAACCTCGTCGCTGGACAGACTTAACACGCCAACTAGGATCAGCGTTAACACCTGAAGTTACTACCAACTCGGCTGCGAATCGTTACAAACAAAAACATAAACAATAGAACAACAGCAACGGGACAAAGTGTACGTTCTGCTTTCTACACTTCTCTATCTTCCCTTCGTCGTTCAACGGGCTCGGAATGCTCACCAGTGGCTCTCAAAATGAAACCTTCTGATATCAGTATATTATGAGGAATGTTTTCTCACAGAAAGAGTTCAGGAAGCACTGATTGAGTTTCCTAGGGGGATGCCTCCCTATCACAAGGAATGATGAGGGAAAGTGCACTTTGCATTGTGCGAGAAGGGAGCCGAGAATTTATGCACGTTATGGTTCATAGTTCGGGGTTGTTTGAAGAATTGGCAACAATGCTTGATGGTAATTAAGAAGCAGGACTTTGAATTAAATGCGTCCTTTTAGGTGATCAAATCAAGACGCCGACTGTAACATCGGAGGATTAAACATTAATGTTCTTTTGTAAACAATTTAAATAAATCATGTATTAGGTGATAATGTGAATTCATGGCATGTGTTTTTGTTCAACACTATTTTAAACAGAGCAGCGGGATGTACATGATAAATGGATTCCATTTTGAATGCACATGAGTAATTAACATTGTTCATATAAAAGGATTTTAGCTGGATATTGCAATTTTTTATTTATCATTCCACCATGTACACGAATAATCCCAAATCACATTAAAAAAGGGATTATACAATGAAATAAATAAAATAAATACATCATCACACTTTTAACTATGACTCAGAGTGGCACCACGATATTATTATTTCCTAATTAATTTTATTAATAAAGATCTTTTCATTTTTCTACTTCAGTATGACAAGCAACACAAGCTTCGAAAAAAAAGCAATATTATTTTTCATAAATGTTAAGTTTCAAGATTTTATGAGATGAAAATGGAAAATGATAGCGAATATAATCTTATTTAATAATCCCAGATGAAAAAGTAATGTCTATAAATTTATTACCGGATATTTCTAGAAAATAATACGATGTGGCGTATAAATAGTTTATAGATTGGCGAAAAGTATGAGAAGCAACACCATCGTTTTTGAGAGAACTGTTAGACATGGATCTTTATCTCACGTTGTCTATGGTTACCGTTAGATATGAAAATGTTTTTACAATATAGTATGTATCTGTAGAAATAACAAACGTACAGCAAGCAAAAACTTAATGCTCGTAGAAAAAAGGAAAAAATAAGTGTTGTTAATAGTGACATTTTATGACTAAGTGCGGAAGTTTGTGAAACGAGACGAATATTATGCAAAATATACTAAGATGTTATTTATTACTATTAATTCTGAAAGCTTTTTCAATGTATGAATTAGAATTTTAGAGACATGCTCTTCTGGATAAATTAAAGTAAATAGTGGGCGCCTCCACCATAATTTATATTAGTTAAATATGAATTGTTCATCGTATAAGAAGTTATTTGTTCAGCTTCCCAGTTCATCTCGTCAGCAATTTAGTTCACGAGTTTCACAACAATTGTCATGTTATGTATAATGGTGCACTCGAGTGCATTTGCTCAATTTAATAGCGCAATTGTTCTAGCACAGCGCTGCACATTGCATTGTACCATCCCACGACATTAAGAAATGAACATGTACTTGAGTAAGCTGTGGCTTAACTACGTAAAAACTTATCGCAAAATACACTCACATTGCGATAGTATTGACTTGGTTTTTATCTACAACCTACGCTAAACTGAAACTGCTGATATTCTTACTAATTTGTATGCATATAAAAATGAATTTAAGTCTTTCGTAAATGTTTCTGTTTTTCTTTGAGAGGTTCTCGTCGTCTGCGGCACTTCAGGTGATCTATTTTTAGCGTTGTTTGCATAAAATAAACAAAAAAGAACTGTCTTGCTGACGGCAACAGGTACATAGAACGTTTACTCTTTAATGACAACAACTAAGCTATTAACAATGGACAGTCACACTTGTTTCACAGTTACACAAATGTTACACTGGGATCTGGAAAACCCAAAAAAATGAAAAACTACTTTCCCATAACCGAATGTAATTTTTCTAGGGATTTTACCTATGGAATATTTGTTTAAGTTTATAGAAAGAAAAATATTGTTTGTTTATCAACATAGATAAATTATAGCAACCATCGCTAGGCTACGTACAGTTGTAACCAAATTTTGAAGTGATTTGACATTTAGCAGGAATGCTTAAAACCAATTATTCAACTACAGTTTAAGCTTAAAAAAATAAAAGTATGAAAAATGAGAAATCTGGTATCTTTGGTTTATGTGGAGAAAATTACGTAATAGTCATTTTGATTTTACTCTTTTGACAAGTAAGATTTGAATTTGACAATGAATGAATAATATTATTTCATTAGCTTCAGTAACAAAGGTCATTAATTGATAAACAATGGTTGAATTGTTGGTATATTATTTGACAGTTGTGGATAATAGTTATTTGAGTTGAGTCTGATAATTTTATCGAGTGAGTAATTTCACTTTGCCCACGTGTGAAGTATAACGTTTTATCCAACATCTATTAATAAATGCAAAATTATTTGACAGTGGCATGTGCTTTAGATTTTCTAAATTAAAATGCCAATCGAAGTAGTTACCAAGGTGTTGTGTTATTATTATTGTTATAAATAGAAAATTACCCACTAGTGACTTTTCTAAAAATTATACCCACTAGTGGATAATCTGATACTTTTCTTGTTTAAAATCGCCATAGTTACAGAGCATATATTGAGAGGTGTTGGATAAACTTTATTTATCGGTTGTATATAAGATATTATAATTGTGAATTAATGGTTTGCCACAAGTTTAATTCCTGTGGTAAATTTATAACAAATACATCCCTAGATTGTAAAGTTTATAATCCCTTATTCCTCAACAAAGTCAGGAGTGCTTACAGAAATTCTTTGTTAGTACAACTTCGCGGTAGACCGTAATCTCTATCTAAATGGTTTATATTTCCTAATGAAAACTATGTTAATATGTGCAAATGTAGATTCTACCCTTCGAGTTAATAATACAGAAATTCACTCGCTTTATCCGAGCCGCATTTTAATGATATGTATCTATTCGCATCGAGATGACATTTGTAGCAAATGCATAAATCTAATAAGTCAGTTTGGAATGCTAGTCGGCGTCTTGAATTTATTAGAACCAAATGCATTTTATTTGAAAACAGGAATATCAAATGCTTGTTTATAGTTTGAAAGCTTTAACGGCACTTTTTAATGGGTTTACTTCGGAAATTGAAGCGACGGGGAAATAGCATATATCACGGAATGTTTTTCTTCAGCTACGGCCAGGAAATTATTTTATGAATCATCTCGGTACGCTATAGTCCACACCTTCCCAATGAATATAGTCCAAGCAAGTTAAACCTATCAACCCATATTCACCCGTTTTAAAGTCTTCGTTTTAATGTTTTACAAAAGTCGAAAGACAACTGTATGAATTGTTTTTAATACAATTAATATTAAATAAAACTCAAATGTTAAACTGTACAGATGACAAACTTTTTTTTGTGTAACGTAATGTCTGTTTTACACCACGCAATTTATTGAGAATGAAAATATTATCGATTGTTGTACATACATCAAGTTTTCCGTCAATTTACTGTGACAATTTCAGTAGTACCAACACCATGCTAATAATATTTTTGTTTATTGATATTGTTCATATAAAGGAAATTCAAATACCATGAATAAAAAATATACGTACAAAAATAACATAAACCCAATACATAAACAAGCTTAACTGATTGGCAATGTCTAAATTCTCCTGGAATATTCCTTAAGAAATTTTCAAAAATTAGAACATGTTCTAATTGTCAGTAAAGTGACCAAATAATTGGTGAAGAAAAATATTGACGCAGTGTCGTAATACACACAACAATAAATTGACAAGATTTGTCCAATTCTATTGACCAATAAATTGTCTCGTGTTAAACCGAGTGTTAAAGTCTTTGACAGTCTCTTCTGAAGAAAGAATCGCAAATTTCCTACAGTCTGGTCGCAATTCTTCGATTGTCCCTGTAGGATGATTTCGTGTTCTTTTTTTATTCAGTTCCATAAAGTTTGGATGGGGAATAAACCAGGGTTGCTAGAAGGCCATTCCAGCAACATAATATTATTGTTCTTATTATTATAATGCTCTTGTTTCAATTTTTATTTAAACTTTTATCAAATATTAAACATAAAATTCAATATCCCAATGAGCATTAACGGAATAATGCCGAAGCTCCCAAAGGGTTACCTGTAGACAAAGCTAGGTTCATTTCGGCACATAATTTAATAGTGTGACACTAACCGAGTTAGATGTTATAGATTGACCGTCAGAATTTATTAGGAAACATGGGTTCCATAGTAAATTCTCAGCTAATAACAACATCAATGTGGACGTGTTTCAAACTAAGTTTAGAGTTGAAACTGATCCACTGCAATTTAATACCATGTAGATAATATTTCACGTAATTCAATTTATTACTTATAATAGAAAACTTACTCTACGAATACTTTAAAGTACACATTGAATTACTTTGTGGAAGTATTCAGAAAGTTTTAAAATAAAATCTTATTACCAATAGTTTTCAAGTTGTAACTTTTGCAACTTTATATATTATACGAAACTGTAACTTTTTAAGTAGTAGTCACTAAATGTTCTACAGATTATTTTTCGACATTTCTTGAAACCAATGAAATGTATCATTGTCAAGCAATCTTGTCTTTATTATAGTGTTACAAACCTCTAGAGATTATCCCCTAAGAAACTGAAGCTTTTTTACCACATTCTGTAACATAACAATTCTTTAAGTTTGTAATATTGTCATTGGTGGAGGAGTTCATTAAAGTCTGCCTTGTCCAAATCAAAGCGTCGTTCACCGCCATCACACCCAACAATCCTCTGAATTACCTAATCCAAAACTACATTCCCCGCCAAATAGAAACGCCATAATCCACTTTTGGGGTTAAGTGAATCAAGTCACCTCCCGACCAGGGTCTATCCTCCGTGGTCATTTGACAGCGACCAAAACAAAAAGTAAATAGTCCGGGTGACCGCAATGATGGCGATGTCATCCTCCGGTGAAGTCCGGTGTGACTCTTGGCTCGGGAGAGTTGTCGGTGTCCGGGTCGCAGTCCGGGGACCTGTCACGGAAATTGATCGTTCCGTCGCGGGCCGACGGACGCCAAGATGTCCGGGTGGCCCGGATTCAACTCCGGGGGGATGATGCTGAAGGAAGTGGATTCCCATGAGGTCGAATTACTCACGCCTATAACGAGGAAGACAAATTAATTTTACTTTACAATTAGTTCTAAAGAGAATAACAGTTCAGGAGATAAAAGTTTTCCAATCTAATATTGTATTTTGCTCGGCTTTCATGTCTATAAAGATATCATTTATTTGTTTTGTAAATATGTTTTAATTTGAAATACGATACTTTCGGTAAGCCCCAGGTACAAATATACTTGTTTGAAAGTTCTTGAAAACTTTGTTACAAGTTTTGGAAATAAACTTTCAAATCCTGACAAGGGACAAATAAAATCCAGGGTATTATATTAACACAACCTTGTTGGTCGCATATAACATTATATCAAAATGTTGACGCAAAAAAGGCAACATAAAAGATAACCAAACATGAGTTTTTCAAAATGATGGAAAATTGATAATTGACAATTTCATACGGTTGCTAATCATGGGTAACTACTGTATCGAAAAATGAAAAGTAAAAGTCAGGCGATAGAAATGAAATAACAAAAAAAAGTACAAGGAGCAACAATGTTGGACAGAATAAGAAACAAAATAATAAGAAAACAACTGCAATAGACTTCATGGAAAGAAAACAACTATTATAGTGAACCCATACGATAAGAAAGAATGAATCGAGACCGGTAAAACACGTGAAGGCAAAGAGGAACCGTGGAAGACCAAAAGACACCTAGGATACCATCATCAATAAGATTCTAATGAAGAGGAGCATTACACTACACCACTATAGGATACACGAAAGATGGAGATGAATAAGAAACAATGGGCGAAATTTGTGCACGACTAAAAGACTTTTTACATCCTACACCTTACGGTAGAAGAGTTTCCTGCATACTTACTTGAGAATTGACAACAATAATGTATGAATACACTGAAACTTAAGTTACAATTAATTATTGATTTGTAAAAATTATTTCTAAATGTAAATGCATCCATAATTACTGAGAAATAATTTAACCAAATCAGTAATCATTAAAACTACGCCAGATGTCATCTGTCAAACTTAAACAATACGACTGTTTGTATGTTTTTTTTCATGGCACTCTAGAAATAACTGAAAATTATACATTTTATTTTACGTCTATCTCATGACAGAAATGTATTACATCAATAAATTTAGGCTCATTTCGTGCAATTTTTAATCCTGAACATTTTATCTATTTACACTTTTGCTCCAAAATTAATAGGTACCTAAAAACTTAGAGCGAAATTAAAAGATTAACATTATATTTCCTAAAGTTAAAAAAAAAAGTAAACAGTAAGTATAAGGATAAACAGGTGTACCAAAAATATGAATCCTTGTAAGATTTAAGCGAAAACACATAAATTTCGTTTTGACAGTATAACAATAATATATTATAAAGTTGTTGAATAGTTAATATGGTCGAAATAAAAATTCAAAAGCTGGGCTTGATTTAATATTGGAACATTTCCATTTAGGCTTCTTCAGTATTTGTTTTGCTTCCTTTAGAATATTTGAAATTAATCCCTATTGTGTGTCAAGAGAAAATATATTTCACATTGAAGCATTTTCAAATTTCCTGCTAGCCGCCGTCAGATGATTAAAACAGGAATTTCCCAACAAAATTAATATTAATATTGCCCTGAACAAAGATACAAAGTCTGGCGTTGTACGTTTCGAAATGCCAGTAGCACCATTACCATTCAATCCCTGAATGGCACGGTCCGGTGCACTGAATTATTGGGTTTGGCACTTTGTAACCGAGTCGCGTTCTTTGTTGACCCACTACTCTCACCCCCTTTTTCCTCCTCTTTAACGCGCGTTGGGCCCCACGGAAACTTCTCTCCGCACAAAGGAACTTGCGGAGTCACTCGGAGCACTTGAATATTGATTCCACCGGCGCCGAATCTCGGTGAGGTGACGGCTGCGGCTCTGTTTCTGTCGGATTCGGAGGACGTTTGATGATAGAATTGCCGAGCAGCCAATTCTGAGGCGTATGCTACGTGGCCGATCCCACGATCTTGCCGCTACCTCTGTTAACACTCTTTCATGCTGAAGAGTCATTTATTCTTTGGATTTGTTAAACGTATACGGACAAATCGTTCTAGTACAATTTAGTTTAAAACTTTATATATACTTGTATATCGAATCCAGAAGATGTAAATGTAATTTCATGAAAAAGACATGCATTTAATGAAGTGGTTCCTCATAGTGTAATTTCAAAGTTTTCCTAATCACAAAGAAATTTTTAATGAAAATTATCTGTACGTTCCACTTCATTAAATGGATAGGATTTTTGTTCAGGGGGATGTCCTTTCATGAAATGTACATATGTATACAAAAAAGGAACTATTCGATAAGCTAATGAAACTAGAATACAATTTTGAAAATTACTTTTTTTGTTAACACGTCTAAAATGTAAGTAATATTTGTATTATTAGTTATAAAGTTTTGCTGACTAGATATTAATAGATTTCTATTTTAAAATAAAGTCATACGCAAGGAAAAGTCATACGTGATCAGTTGGTTTTATTTGTTTAAGAAAGTAGTGTGGTGCCCACACCAGATTTTGTTTGATTCTTTTGACAAAACTGAATTATATGTTTTATATAAACTAATTTTAGTTGCTATGGGAACAAACAAATAACAGAAACTGTAATTTTTAATCATTCAATACAGATTCACATACGGATAGAAAATACTCACGGAGTATCCTCACTTAAAATTGAAAATTTTTTTTATTATATTTACGGAAATTTCCCCAAATATGACTTAAAATTGTAAATTTTTTTTATTACATTTCTTTATAATATAAGCGCTAAGAAACCCATTGTAGCAGAGCGCATCGTCATATCTCTAATATTTTTCGAGATACGTCGATTTTTGGTATTTTTCGAAGTGCAACTTTAAGGGCCTGTAATTCAAAAACTACACGAGATATCTAAAAATTCTCTTCAGTTTAGCGTTTCTGGTGCCTTATATAACAAATTATCAAATTTTTAAAATTTTGAATTTTTTTTGTATTTTTGTTCAAAATTTCGATCGACGATTACTCGACAAATATTGAAGATACAGATTTGCAGTGTTCACCAATCGATTCAGCTCGTCGAAATACATAAGTATGCAAAGTTTGATAAAAATCGCTTTACGGGATGGAAAGTTACAGCAAAAATCCTGAAAAGGGCGTTTTTTGTCCTGAAAGTCAAGGGGTACCCCTTGACGTTTGGCCTGAATTTGGCCATTTTCAGACTTTTTGCTCTAACATTTCAACCGGTTGTCCGAATTTTCTGAAATTTTCAGGGTTTATGTATTTCGTCGAGCTGAATCGATTGGTGAACACTGCAGGTCTGTATCTTTCATATTTGTCGAGATATCTCCAATCGAAATTTTGAAAAAAATACAAAAAAATTTCAAAATTTTCAAAATTTACTAATTTATTATAAATGGCACGAAAAACACAAAACTGGAAATATTTTTCGATAACTTGTATAGTTTTCGAGTTACAGCCCCTCAAAGTTGCTCTTCAGAAAATATAAAAAATCGGCATATCTCGAAAAATATTAGAGATATGACGATGCGCTCTGCTGCAATAGGGTTCCTGGCGCGAATATTATAAAGAAATGTAATAAAAAAAATTTACAATTTTAAGTCATATTTGGGGAAATTTCCGTATTTTGAAAAATATTACAAATCGCTATATTTCGATAAATATAAGACATATTACGATGCGTACTACAGCAATGAGTTTATTCATATTTAAATTATACATAGGTAATAAATTTCAAGTTAAGTTTGGAAGAGTATTTATTTACATCAAGACTGACAAAATGAGAAGAACGCCGTTAAAAACTTGGGAGCAAAGTATTAATGGGAGACAGAAATGTTTGGAAAAACTATTGGAAGAAAGAGTGAAACAAACAATTTATACCAACCTTACACTGAAAGGTAGAAAGGTTTATAAATAAATATGTAAGAAAATTTTCGAAACATTTTGAATAAATTCGCGTACCAGCACATCAAAAATTCAAAAGAAATTCGTGTATAAATCAAAGTTTCCATCTTAAACAGTCGTTAGCCCTCGCAGTTTTCATCCCCGTATGTATTCCACGCAGCCTTACGTCCTGATATGTTTTGTTTGACTTGTTTGGTTATAAAACAACAGTTAACAAGTTGATATAGTCCTGCTGTACTCTGTAGCAACATTCACTCGCAGCCAGCAGCGTTTGGACTTACTGGCGCCGCGTGTTTGATTTATTGGAGCGAACTAAACTTCCCAAATTGGGAGTTTGTCGCTTCTTAGTTCATGGAGTGTATTGTTTATCTACTATTGGCGGAAATGCTCCTGACTATTCTTTAAATACTCATTGCATTTATAGTTTAACTAGAGTATAAAAATTGATGTTTAAATTACTTTATGGCAATGGTTTCTTTTCGAACGAACTCAAGGTCGGTTCCAGATTTGAAAATTCTAGAAAAATATTAGTAGAATAACAACACAGGTACTGCAATGATCTATCTATTTTGAGCCAAGCCTGCTAATGTGTTAGTAAAATTTTCAAGTCCAGTGTACAGAAGAAAACACATTATTTAGGGTATCTTACAGTTATAGTTCTTCATAGCAAAATACCCAAAGTACATGTTAGTTTCAAACATTCGTTGTGGCACAAACCTATGAAAAGAAACCACAATGCATAAAATAATTAAAACGTTTCCTTCTCTAGTTGAACTGCGAGGTTTGAAACTATCATTTTTAATAATACAGAATACTGGTCCTTGTTCTTTTATGGATGAACAAGCATGAACGACCTATAACTGCTGTAGAAAAAGAGATATTTGAGGGGAGTGTGTGGGTATATAAGAAATAATCGTTTCTGGAACACATTGGTGTATGGTGAGTGTGAGATTGAGAAGAATGTTGTTAAAAAAGTGGGAGTGAGTCAGTTGTGGTGGCTTGGCCATCTTGAGCGAATGTCAAATGAAAGATTAGTGAAACTAAACGAAATACCTATAATCCAAGAACTCAAGAACATGTGGTTATGTTCAACGCAATACTGCCAACCGCATATTACTAAATATCTCTTTGTGCGTAATTCAAAATGTTCGGTTCTTTTCTGTAAAGATTTCGCATACTTCTTTTCAATCAGATTGTATAAAATATGTGTTCGTTGCCTCCTCAAAATTCTTGTGGCCATCCTACTTCGCTGATTAAAATTCTTCATCCGTTTTAATCCTCAAACTCTTCAGCGAGAGATCAGACACAACAAACATCGCCGGGAAATAACACATTCGCTGTCACGAAGTGTAATTCGAAACGTCAGTTGCATTAAACAGACCAACAACCCAGACCAAGATCGAATTAGTGTCACAGAAGTTTGGATCACTGCATTGTGCTGCTTCATGTTTCATTCTTGTTAGATAATTTTACTTTCTTCTAAAGCTATTGGGGGGCTTTGAGAACAGCTACTTCTTTTTGTTTTAGTTCTCACTGGTCGCTGATAGAATGAATAACATTTTGGTAGAGGTTTTACATAAGTCGACAGATGTTCTTGAATGGGAGATGCGAAATTTTACATGAGGTGCTATTGGTTTCTAATGTTTTCTGCGGTTTTCTTTCATGATCTTTGCGTTTGAAATGTGCATCTTTAGGAATGGTATTTTTACTTCTCATGGAAATACGAATGTTTCGAGTTCCTCTGGTTTCGTTTTGACTATTTTCAGAATGACATCTGTGTGAATGCATAGATGAATGAACGAGAAAAGATAGACCAACAAAATTTCATATTTATAAGTTTCAAGAAAATGCGGAGACCTGAAACAATAAATTCAGATTATTTTGAAAATAATATCGGCTGCGAAGAAATGTTAAAAACGATGTTAGTGCTACTGTTTGAAATATGATATGATTTAATTTGCAGTTATCTTGCATTTCTCGGATTTGAGAAAAACTAAATATATGTACCTATAATTATTTCTTATTTTAAAATTTGAGGTATAATAAATATTGATTAAACCCTCTCGAGCTGGGTATCAAATTAAAGGTTTCAAGTAGGAGAAGACAAACTCAAATGTTAAAAATTAATTTTGTGTGATGGTCAATGGTTTTTTATACAATTTAATTGAATACCATCGATTTTGGTATCAAATAAAAAATCTCTGGAAGGACCGGTAATTAAAATATTAAACATTAATTTTGAGCCATCGTCAGTTGTTTTTAAACATAAACAAGTTAATTGAATTCCCCTAGATGGGGAACAAATTAAAAATCTCAAGGAGGAGAGTTAATTAAAATATCAAAAAATTTTAACGATTGACAGTTATTTTTATAATATTTAATTGAATCCTACTTAAAATACTTATCAAAAATTGCTTTTGAGCGCTAGCCTATTGTTTTTAAAATAGTTAAAAGAATACTTTCGAGTTTGGTATCAAATTATAGCTTCTAAACATTATTAGTTCGTTAATAATATGATATATTTTTCGAGACACATACATACATTATTGGAGGTCCTCTGAATTTTCTCAATGTTGTGTATCTTTTAATATTTCTATAATCATAGTTAATATGAGAATAAATATATATCTGAAATATCTATTCTGTATGTATATGTACAAGATTTTTAAATTTAAAATGAAATTTGCGAGAAGTGTAATTACGAAAGAAATGTAGACTGTCTGGTAAACATTTTCATAAAACTTTTTTAATGCAAGTTACATTCCTTTGCCTTTAATAAAGCGGTGACGCGAGTATTCTTTTTGTTACTTTATGATATCTCTAAATTAAGTTTCATGAAGGAAGAAGTATTCTTTTATTAGTATAATTATGTATGATGAAGTTCGCCTTATTAGTTTGAAACATTGTAACTTTTTAGTTTATGCTTGACTAAATACATTTTAAGGTTAGATCCCAACGGTGCAATTTTACGCCGGGAACTAAGGATGTTCAAAGTTTTAAAGATGTTCAAGCAATTAGAACTAAAGAAGTGATACCGTTCAAAGAAAAGAAAGAGTGCTAACTGCTCTTTGTAGTTCTAGAATAAACACTAATGTGCTCTAAATGCCATCGAATTGACTAAGAATATTTAATTATCTCTCAAGTACGATTTTACTTATGACTTATACGTTTACAAGTACAGAAAAATTTACTTTGACTTTGAAAAGACTATTTCTTTTCCTAAAGTCAAGTATCAAATAAATTAGACTTGATTCATACAAGATTATTGTTTCCTCAATTTATATTGCATCCAAACTGTGAATGTATTTGTACTGTAAATACATAGACATAGTCAATGTTTTCACTGTGTTTGTTAATATTGATGGCTAATGTATTTTTCTTTTTCAGGTAAGTAGAATTCCGCATTGGAGAGAGCGCCGTTGGCAGTGTTTGTTGTAGGGGCTGTTGGGGGTGACGGGTGAGTGAATTCAGAGTGCAGTAAAACTCCAATAGATAGTTGGCATTTGCGTATTGAACCGAGAACATTTGAAAGCAAGTCACGTGGTTATCGAAACCCAAGTTTCGAATAACATCGCGAACAATAATATCCGCTAGTAAAATCCTTTCAACTTGCTCTCGTGTGAGGTAAACCCACCAGTAAATATCGAATATCAGGTCGGCATATCAATACACACACGACACACGCAAGGCTCTGTACGCGGCCTTGGCGGAAGAGCATTCCAGTGCTGTGCCCCGGGCTGGGAACCGGGGGCACGACCCCAAATCAGCGGAAGATCCGAAAGGGATCACCAGTGAAAACAATCGCGTGCTGAAAAATAAAGTCAGAGCCTGCGGACGCTGGACCGCCAATCGATACTCTCCCCTTGCAGGACCGCATCCAGAATTTCACACTGATTTTATACCCCTAGATACACAACACCAATATAGCAACGACATATTTTGTTTTACTGTCTTCGGCTGGCAAGGTGTTCCTGTTACTCCTATTCTAGAGCATTGCATAGGACCGGAATTCTACTAGTTTCATTGGAAATCTTTTACTTGCATTAGCGAAGTCAGGTTAGGAACTTTCGGCTAATGATGGCCTACGTATCAATCAGACCCATCTGTGGCCATTAGTCAGAGCTACGAATTATAATTATTTTTATAATTCGAGATATATCATACATTATGAGCACAAAATATTCAGTTGATTATTTTTTGACGTTTCTTTAAACCAATAAAATGCTTTATTGTATGTCACGTGTCTGCGTTTTAACCAATCCTGTCATTATTATACTGAGAATAATGCTCTTGTGATTATTCCGTGCAATATGCTCTGTAGCTTTTTTGTTTTTGTTGACAGATGTCAGATAGTTATCATCAACACAAATAAAAATGAGCAAAAAAGATAGATTTAGTGGCGTGCCTGATGATGAAATAAAAAAATAATCTAATTAAATATAACTCGAGACTTCGATAAATTAGAAAATAATTCTCCAGTATCTTTCTCAAACTTGTCGCCATTTGGCAATAGCCACTCAAGCCCTACAGGATTTCGTGGCTATTGCCTGGCAATAAGTTTTCGAAAGATCTGTCAAATTATTTTCAATTTATGCTCACCCTCTTGTTATATTATTACTAAAAATATTTTGATATTTCTAAAACTGAGGTGCAACCCTCAAGTTAGCACCACCTAGAAAAATGTTAAATTATAATCTTATTAAAATGAGCACAATTTTTTTAATATCCGCCCAAAGAAGCACAAACTTAGCACAAAACACTAATGTAAATATTTGTGCTAAGAAAGTAGCACAATTTTTTTTATTAGCAGCACAATGGAGCACAAATAGAGCACAAGCTACTGGAATTATAAAAAAAAAATGAAAAATATTAATTTTGTAGTGCTATCTAGTATGACCCGAGTTTTCACGCTAAACTTCTTTATTTAAATTACGCAATGGTGCCAGAATAATAAAATATTTTCTGAATTCTATGTATATATTTACAGTGTACAGTTCGAATTAAATCTTCCTTATTGCGTCCATGCCAGGCGATAGTTCTAATTACGCTCCAATCCAATACAGTTCCCGCTCTCTTCCAGCCATTGAGCTGAAAATAAGTTAATTGTACGTCGTTATTTTTCTTCATTTTCTTTGGGGGCTAGACCGACGCTGCCCCGACGTCGCCTATGCGTGGCGACGCTCCTCCGCCGTTGCCGCCGTTCGCGCGAATCGGATAAACGTTCGCGTTCCATCGAAAATGGGATAAGTTGTAACACACCGCACACTGAGGTCCCCTTTGCTCGTGAAAAATATTACTGTCATCTTGACGCGCTTTAAATATGACGGAAGCTTCAGCCTGCCTTCAAGATAAATTGACGGGGATATGCTAACATTGAATTTATTTCGTTTTATTTCGGATGAAAATGAATTTTTTCCTTCGTTCTTTTAATATTTACGCTTTCAGAATCTTTGAGAAAATAATCCAGAAGTTACCTGCACTATTTTTCAGCCTTATTTTACGACAAATATTTCCGAGAAATCAATGGATAGATATGACACCATTTTGTTTCAAGATATCTCTTGTATTTGTTAACTTTTTTAAAGATTAATATATGAAACTTGGTGAACGTATTGGTGGACGTATAGGGTCTGCGTTAGCTTATGCGGATGATGTTGTTGTGTTGGGTGAAAATAAGAAGCAATTGAGAAGAATAATTGTGTGAGGATATATGAAGTAGGGAAATGTTTAAATCTGTTATTGAATGTCGATAAGTGTAAATTATTGGTGTTTGAGAAGAATGATTTGGTGACTGATTGTAATGTTTCAGTGAATGGTGTGAAATTGCACCAAATTAAAGGATTTTTTATATTTGGGTAGTAGATTTTCAAGGGATGGACGTATTGACCGGAAGATTGAAAGGCAGGGTGCAAGATATTGGTTGCTCTGGGTACATTTGCTCGTAACTTGAATGTATCTAAAGATGCTCGATTGAGTGTTCATAATGGTGTGTTAATGTCTACATTGATGTATGGTTCTGAATGTTGGGTGTGGATGAAGAAACATGAACTGCTGTGGAAATGGGGTATTTGAGAGGAGAGTGATTGTATCCGTAATACATTGGGGTGGTGAGTGTGAGAGTGAGAAGTTGTTAAGAAAGTGGGAGTGGGAGTGAGTCAGTTGCGGTGGTTTGTATATCTTGAGCGAGTGTTGAATGAAAGGTTGGTGAAAATAATATATGCGGGTAAGATTAAAGGTGAACGATTGCGTGGGCGCCCGAGGAATAAGTGGTTGGGTATGATTGATGGTTTGGAATGATTCCGAGTGTGAAGAACAGGAGAGCATGTATGAATGTGGACGAGATTGATTGTGTTTCTGGATTCGTGCTACCCCACTGTGTGGAATATAGCGTGACGTACTAATTTAAGGATTAATTTATGAATATGAATGACAATGTATAATGCGAGACTCTGGACTAATCATATACCCAAGCCTTTTCGTTTTATGGATGCTTAAAATATTGTTTATAGACTGTGAATTTTGAGTTATGCTGAGATCAGATCTCATTCATGAACGTGTTGTCATAATTTTAATTGGCTCCCCATTTCATTAAATCCGCGTCTTAAATTGAATGTTTCTGCAACTTCCTTTAATTAATTCGCAATTTTCCAACTCCAATTACAGATTTTAATAAAACAAATAATTCCAATTTAAGATAAATAATAACCTGGAAGTAAATGGGAATAAATTTTCAGTTGAAAGATTCTAAAGTTCAAACTGCGTCATCTTTGCTGCAGAAAAAAGCAATTAACTCAGTAGTAATAATTAGACCAGTACGGTTGAATCGTCACATTCAACGTGATGGCACCGAGCTAAAAACGAAATGAACTCCAACAAAAACTAAAACATGTTTTGCTTAATTAATAAAACAATCAATACGGGCCAGGGAATATAATCCTGGGTAACTAGAGGTGAACCGGAGCTGCCTAATTTGCAAACAAACATGTACTACGCGCTCGTACAGTTTTCGCAAAAACCGGAGCTCCCATGCGAACAGTCCGGACCTAGGGTAATTTTTCTATTTTAGTTGGAAACAATAAATATACTCGTAGAGTTGACTGGTACCTGGTACAGCTCTAACATTGTTTCGAACTCTGAAGTCATCTTATTCCAATGCATAAAATCAATGTTTGCTGCAGAGATGCTACAGGTCACGTACTATGTTGTCAACTTTGTTATAAATAAAAAATACTCGTATATTACGTGCTTTGGCATTGCTAGACAAAGTTCCAAGAAGTTCGGCAGACTTTCTTTGGGGGTATTATTTGAAATTTAAATCATATTCAAAGCTTCGACCAGAAATAGACATTCAATACTTTGGAAGTAATGAATATACTTTAGTAAACTTTTTAAAGCAGTTGTAGATTAAGAAATCTAGAATTCATTTATACCACCCGCCACATTCACTGAAATATAATAATACTGGAACCCTCACTAAAGTTGAAAATGTGAGCCGAGAGAGACAGCTAGTTGAAGGCCACCTCTCTTTGTCGTATAAAGTGTAAAATATTCGAAACTTAGTCATACAGCATTTATTATTCTTACTTAATCGACGTTTCGGTTTACACTTAAACTTTCTTCAGGATTAGTAAGATCTTACAGCAACATCCAGATATTTTTCGTACAATATTTTTACATGGCTACCGCTCAACAAATGCATAGCAACCGTTCTACTAACAAGTGTTAGATAAAGAAGAGTAACCCACGACAACTATTTGTCTCAGGCATCGGTTTCTCAAAAACTGCGAAACAGAAAAGCGATATATTACTTAAAATCTGAAGGATAACTTTTAAAGATTCTGTTACCCAATGTCATCATACCCATACTATAGTAGGAAGGTGGGCTCAAGTAAAATTGAAATTTTCTAAACGTAATACGCAAAAAGTTTTAATTGATTCATATTTATCTGAATAAGTTCCAAGGTACCAAAAATCGTCTAGATTCTTAGACGATGTTGCAAGAGTATATGTATGTACGACAAACGTCATCTTTAAATCGGTCCTTATTAGGGCCATTATATATTTTCAAAAAAAGAATTTGAATCATACTACTTTAAAATCGGCTCTTTTAAGGGCCAGTATCTTATATTCAATAATACATAATTTTACTTATAGTTGCATTCGGTGAACAAGATTGATTGATGTGTTAGGTTAAATATTAATTTAGGTAAAAGTATAGTTTACTGACAAAACTAAAGTTGCTGCGAATTGCTATTGATGTTTGGTAGATATGACAGTTTCTAACGATGCAAGTTTAACTTACAAAAACGAGTAAATTTGCATTCTGAAAATGCCTTTGAACAAATTCGTGTTTATTCAACCTCCAGACTAAAATAAAACTAAAGTTTCTCGCTATTTAAAATAGTTTTTCTGTAACCGTGACCGTCAAAAGTAACTAGGACCAGCCGCTAATTTCAGTTCTGTCCATAAACTACACTTTAATCTTAATTTAGGTTTTTTCAATCGTGAATATTATTATTATTACTAGAAATCTGCTCATTGTATGTTTGTTGTTGCTAGGTTTTTAAGACAAGCATCGTGCGAAATGAACTTGTTTTGTGAGTATTTCAATACAGGTCAGTTCATTTCAGTACAGGTGCCATTGCTAGGATACTTATTTAGAATTGTCAAATATTGGAATGAAATTTATTATTAAAATTAAATTAATTAGGAAATAATATCGTAGTTGTAGAAAAAGTATAGTGTGCAACTCGCATGGAAGTCCTTCGGCTCATGCTACAAACTTTCATTCTCTTAGGAAATGAGTACCATTCCATGTTCGTTGTACAATATAATGGAATCATTAGTTAGCATAGTTACTATTTAATAATTTGTCAAATTCTTTCAACATTGCCAACACCAAAACTGGAGTTGTCAGTTGGTGCACTATACTGCAATTTAGTCTATTTCTTCTTGCGCAAATATCCGAGGCCGAAAAAGAACATAATGCGAAGCTATTTAGGGTAAAATATTGCCAACTTAAGAACACAATGAGTTTCTGCTTATAACAATAGACATTTATTTCCTTGGAAAAATTACTGGGGTGATCAACATTACGCATGAGAAATACCAGCACTCGATTCAATATTTCCTTTCTGTGAAGGAATTACATCAATCTAAGGAATAAAACGTAGAATCACTCCCTCAGTATAACAAATCCTGCGTCTGCTTCTCTCATTTATCACGACTTTTAATAAATAGCGAAAGGAAGAGAAACGTCGCAGATTAAAAGGATATTGATTCCTGCTCCACGTGATTACGACAAGTAAACGAAGACAGATCCGCAGAGTGGAAGCACTTCTTCAAATCTAACATCTTTACTAATATCAAATACTGCTTTCTCTCAATTTGAGGATTAAGGATTACAGCTCCAGTTACGAAGAATTTGTTGATATAATCTTTTAACTACACCCAAATGTTAAGCCGTACGTTTGGATAGGCCGTACATAATTTTTCGTTTTACAAGAAATCACTAAGAAAGCTGTAACATATTTTGAAATATTTTAAATCTCGGCTTTTTTAACAAAAAAAATTTATATGGATGGAGCGTTGGCTATGCTTTTAATACAGTAATCTGTAACCATCATAAGAGAGAGTTAATCGTATATCAAGAATTACGCAGTGGGAGAAGATCAGCACATTTTCATGCCACCCGTCACGTGGTACGAATGTGCTGTTCTTCTCCCATTGCGTAATTTTCGATATGACTATCTCTCTCTTATATTAGCATTAATCTACTGTACGTAAAAATTAAGAAATTGTTTCCTACAAATTCATGTAGTTTATTTAGGTTGAAAATATTTTTCGTTTTATAGTTAATATCCATTTCTTGCTTAAATCTATATTTTTAGGTAAACTGTAATAAATATGTATATATAAAGCGTTCAAATATAAAAGTTACATATTTATCTGTCAAATAAACACCGTCTTTTGTAACCCATTTTGTACAAATATATACACAACAGGATTTTACAATATTTGTTATATTTAAATATGACATAAATAATTGATAAAATTATAAATTAGGGACAAATGCTCGCACAAAAGTCTATCAAAACAGTATTCTGCTCACACGTCAAACGTCAAACCAAGTTCTTGTCATCTTGAGAAAAACTATCTTTGTCTGTATTCCTTCCATACATTTTATTAGTTAAAGTTAAAGTTAGCAATGCACAATGGGTTCTTTCACCATTTTTTTAAATTTTTTTTATGAAACTCTATCTATATTGAAGACTATTTACACTTTTAAAAAGTTTTAATTGTTATTCATTAAGCCATAATGATTTTTTTTAAATGTTGTGACGTCATAGTAGAGGTGTTGCTGGATCTAAAACAGTAGAGATTTAAATAATTTTTGTTTCATAATTGTTCTATTTTATTGTAATAATAATAATAAAATAAGTAAAAAAACATATGACTACAATTATTTACAATCTGTACTGTTTTAGATCCAGCATCTACTATGACGTCACAACATTTAAAAAAAAATCATTGTGGCTTAATGAATAACAATTAAGACTTTTTAAAAGTGTAGATAGTCTTCAATATAGATAAACTCTCATAAAAAAAATAAAAAAAAATGGTGAAAGACCCCATTATATATTATAACAGTCTCATATACAAAATGTCAATATTCTGTAACCGTTTTAAAATTTTGCGAAATATTATGTAAAAACCCTTCGATCTAGAAAGTAAAATCTTAAGATGTATAAAATTGTTCAGTATAAATTTTTTGGAAAGTCAGTAATATTTTATCAGCTCGAAAGATAAAGAAGACCCTTCATTCAAACAACGTCTCAATTCAACCATTTTATTTTTCACACTCGTCGAATTCAATCTTTCAACAACCCCTAAATCGTATCAATCTATTTACCCCAGGAAATCTCACCCCTATGTACCGTCTTCACTAATGCTCGTATTTCCAACTTCACCCTTGAAGGTCCAGCAATTTCGAACTGATTTGAAGTTGCGTACAATAACAACATTCCTCTATTCTACTTGAATTCATCATTACGTTCTTTGTTGCCTTAACAATTTACTAATAATATAGCTGAAGCAATTTATCTAATAGCTTTTCTAATTTATCATTCGATCATTCGTTGTAATCCATTCTTTTGATTGTCATTTGAGTTGTTGGTAATAATTGAATGTATGATGCAATTGCAACCGTAATACGATGCGATTCTGTTCCGTGATTCCAAGACAATTGAATGTTGTGTCGTTGCATACAAATGTGGATTTGTAAACAGGATTTGCACCGTTCTATAATTGCAATTGTTGCTTTTACGGTTTTGCAAATTATTTACTTATTAGTAAACGCCTGTTTCTATTCTAACTCAGAATTCAAATAAATGTCAAACAATCAAAATTTTACTTTACAAAATGTTGAAGACAGTCTTTCAATATAGGAAATACTGATCAATATGCATTTTTATAATTAAATTTACGTTAATTGGATTGACACTAATCATATATGGTTGAACTTTGCATGCAGTGTTTATATTTACAGGGTAATTTATTACGCACATAACAATTTCATTAATTAACTTTTTTCATGAACATGTGTTTGCAATTGGGAAATAACTAAATGTTCGGATATTAATTTACATTTTGAATAACCTGTTTTAATTACATTTAAATTCGGTCACGTTAAAATTTTGTACGTGGAAACTTTTAATCTTCCCATAATTCAGTTTCGTTATTGCATTGTAGCCAAATTAAAAGTTATTAGTTTAGATTTTATTGCTGCTCAGGTTATGCAGTTATCGCAATTTTCCAAAATTTGCAATATATACAAAGTGTTTCAATTTAGAAACTCGTTATTGGAATCTCGAGAACTATAAAAGCCTCGACTTAGATTAATTAGACGAAAGTTGCCACATAGTAGGTAATTTAAAATGTTTTTGTTTTCCCAAAAAAATGCTTTGGTCAAGAAGCACTTCTACCGTACTCTTAATCATGCAGAAATTTCGCCCACTGTTTCTTATTCATCCTACACTGTAACGTTGCTCTTCTTCAGAATCTTCTTGATGATGGTATACCAGGTGTCTTTTGGTCTTCCATGATCTCTCTTTTCCTTCAGGATTGTCATCTTAATCTGCTGCACCGGTCTCGATTTATTCATTCTTATCATATGGTCCCACCATTCTAATTGTCTTGGTTCTATGAAGTCTATTGTAATTGTTCTCTTATTATTTCGTTTCTTATTCTGTTAAACATTGTTACCCCTTGTACTGTTCTTAGATATTTCATTGCCAGAGGAATAGGTCCTTTAGAGTTTTGTTGATGATGGTATTCCAGGTGTCTTTTGGTCTTTCAAGTTTGAATGCAGGGAATTTTTCTGTGACAAAAAAAAAGTTAATGTGAAATGATACACAAAAGATACGTCTGAAATGAGACACGTTTGTTTCATCGATGCTCCTCAATGAAAATAGAGGAACCTCTATTTTTCTTCGATGCCGGGTGCGTTCTATCGTTTTATCGAAGAGCTCATCGATGTTCATCGACGCTCGTCGTCCAGTGTACCATAGGCATAATAGTCTTGTTGATGATGGTATCCCAAATGTCTTTTGGGTTTTCACGATCCCTCTTTTCTCTCAAGTTTGTCATCCAATTTTGCCGCACCGGTCTCGATTCAATCATTCTTATCATTCTACCATGCTAGTTGTCTTGTTTCTATGAAGTGTATTGAAATTGTCTTATTATTTCGTTTCTTATTCTGTTCAACATTGGTACTCCTTGTACTGTTCTTATTAGATATTTCATTGCCAGAGGAATAGGTTCTTCAAAGTTTTGTTGATGATGGTATTCCAGGTGTATTTTGGTCTTCCAAAGTTAGAATGCAGGGAATTTTTCTGTGACAAAAAAAAAGTTAATGTGAAATGATACACAAAAGATACGTCTGAAATGAGACACGTTTGTTTCATCGATGCTCCTCAATGAAAATAGAGGAACCTCTACTTTTCATCGATGACGGGTGCGTTATATCGTTTCATCGAAGAGCTCATCGATGTTCATCGGCACTCTTCGTCCAGGATGCCATAGGCATAATAGTCTTGTTGACGATGGTATGCCAGGTGTTTTTTGGGTTTTCACGATCTCTCTTTTCCCTCAAGTTTGTCATCCAATTTTGCCGCACCGGTCTCGATTCAATCATTTTTATCATTCTACCATGCTAGTTGTCTTGTTTCTATGAAGTGTATTGAAATTGTCTTATTATTTCGTTTCTTATTCTGTTAAACATTGTTACTCCTTGTATTGTTCTTAGATATTTCATTGCCAGAAGAAGAGGTTCTTCAGAGTTTTGTTGATGATGGTATTCCAGGTGTCTTTTGGTCTTACGAAGTTAGAAAACTTCCTTGTTTTTCAATTTAGTTTGTTGATGTCTATAGCAGAGTATAAGAATTCACACAGTAGCGACACTTCAAATATTTCATGATCCTAATATTTCAGTGGTGCGCTTCCAAAAACATTACCGCTCTATGTCCGCTGATAGGCTAATATCTTATTAACCATGAAAAAGACAGTATAGTAGTCAGTGTCTGGCTAGTTATATCTGTCAAATATCAAGCCATAGTATTTCTTTCATGTGAAGTTCATAAAATGTGTGCAAAACGGAGAAGTGAACTTATTTGTACCATGAAACTTTTTTTCACCGTTTATTGCTACTGCTCAAGGTTATCGGTCGAAGCAACCTAAAGATCAAAAGTGTTCACAACGAGTGTCATTACTGTCTAAATTATTATACTGCGTCTATATCAAGTTCCCTCTTATTCACGAATGGTAATTCGAAGTATCAAAATCTCCAAATCATTTTCGCGCGGTTCCAAAGTCAGTTGAGACACATAACTTCCTCGACAGGCCATCATATCGGTCGTCGACGCGTCCATCAGTTATAAAAACCTTCTGTTCCGTAGTTTCACAGTTTCGTCGCCGCCGAAACAATCTTTCGTTTATGGGCGATAATGGCAGTGGACAGGACACGCTACAAATTGAAATCGATCAGCGGGACAAGCGGTGTCAACGCTGGCTGACCCCAGAAGTAGGGGACACCCTTCGTCCTGAAAGCACGATGGGGAGACAAGAAGAGAATGAAGTGAACATCGTGATTTTTTCTTAGTAATTTCAGCAGGAATGCACTGAACATTTCTGTAGCAAAAATAAATTAAATATCTTCGTCCATTCCATGACAACATGGATAGTGTATTAAGCGGAATTTGAGTTCATTACTATTAAAGATTGTAACTATATTCAGAGATTTCGAACTAAGTAAATAGTTCGTTAGTTCTTTAGTTCAGGTCTCGCCTAATCAGCGAATGTCAATTGGCCCAATTCTCTAATAAAGTTGTTATCGTAGCAACTTGCTAAAGGTGACACAAAGTTTAATGGGGTATATTAAATTCGCTGTTAAAATCGATTCATTATTGTTACAATTACCAAGTTGTTACGGTAGCAACTTTTTTTATAGAATAGGCCCAAAATATATTGCAGGAAATATTTAACCAGTTTCTTGGTTATTTATTTAATCAAGTAAAACCCTTTTGTATGTCAATTACCTCTTGATACCAAGTGCGAGGTATCTGATACAATAAACGATATGATGATATATTTATTTAATTTAAAATATCGGTGACAGCTGTGAAAGTATAAAAATAATAATAATATAAAAGCAGAGCAAACTGTGTAAATAATATGGCAATGAACGCGTTTTAAATTTTAATCTCCCGTTGACATAAAATCTATACGAGTGATGAAGTACTTGGTAAGTGGGTAAAACTACCGTAGTTGTAGATGACTCGTGCAATGAATGAACTATTGTAGAAACTTTAAACCTTTCAAGAAACAAACTACTAAATTGAATTCGAACTTTGAACCTGAAACTTGTTCCGAACATTTCTGATTATGTTTCTTTTCATTGAGAAATCACTATTTATAATTTAAAACAAATATATCATCACACCATTTACTCATTTCGGTGATATATTATTAAGTACCCGTCAAAAAAGTTAAAATGGCAACTATGAATAATTTTAAAAACATTGGCGTTAAATGGGTTTTAGAAACCAGGAAAATTTCGGGCCTGAATAAAGTGAACGTAGCTTGTCGGGAGTGAATGGCGGACGAATGTAAACTCCGGAGTCCGGAGCTTGGAATGTCAGAGGCGGCGATTGTTTGCTTTTGATTGGGGATTTCCGCTAAGCCTGTTATCTTCTAGAAGTTATTTGATTTGTGGACTGCTGGAAGTTGTTTCGAGAAACAAATGAGTATTTTGATTTGCCTTTAGTACCCTTCATTTGTTTTTGTTAGGATGAAACGCTCTTTTATATAAATCAGGACCCAAAATATTATTTTACAATTAGATTTTCTTTTTAAAAAACTAAATTGAAAACTTATTCAATTAGCGAAATTACTCTGCACTTTACGACACTATTGAATTACAATTAACAAACTCTATTATTTTTTCGTTAGCACGTAATTAGAATTCTCTCGTGCATTTAGAACTGAAGTGAATTCTGAAGGTCAGCTGTAATTGCATATTGTTATCATTTACCTTGAAGATTTGCTGATGCAAGTGGTATAGCAAGGTTTTCATAAAAAGAACTATTGAATTCTGCATTATTATCGTACAATACAGATTTTTCCGTGCGCTCTAATGAAGAATAAATACAGGTTTTATTTGGCCAAACCTTTATTGGTACAATGCAAATATAATTTATTCTCAAAACTTGGATATTTATACTGCTGTTCTAGAAACCTATTCGAACTCAAGTAGTATTTATTTATTTTTTAGTTTATAGTAACAAGCCATTATTGACTTCATTTTGTCTTTCTTTTCAGCTTATTTATTAACGGTCAATAGTTGATTAATTTTCTTACTAACGCTCAATACTAATTATTAACATAAGTTTATATTTAGAACTGTCACTTCAAAAAAAATTAAGCTTTTGAATTTAAAATTGTAAGAAAGTTATGAATTTAAAATTGCCCTTAATTTTAAGTTGACAATTCAGATGAACTTTTTTCGTTCAAATTTTACTTGAGTATATTTTACATTATATTATTAAATATATATTCATGCGTTTATTTATTGTAATATTTATTGTTACATTCTTGAAAAGGTAAATGTTTATTATAATATTATTTAATTATCTTACAATGTACATGTACATGAATTGTTGAATTTTCTCCAAACTTTGGCTGGTACCACGAGCTCTGTTTTTGGGTGTTTTAAGGGAAGTGTTTTAGTTTCAGTTTTAGTGCTGTACAATGTTCTAAAATTATTGTATAAATAATGCTTCGAATTGAAGTTACAGAGAAATATAAATTATCTACCACTTTCATTTGAAGTATTTTTTTATAAAATAATTTTAGAACATTGTGCAGCGCAAAAAGCGAGATTAAAACACCGAAAAACAGAGCTCGTGGTACCAGCCATTGTTACCAAACTGAAATGTCAAATCAAAACAATTAAAAAAACAAAAGTATTTAATTTCTATTCATGTCAAAATGCTTGTGTTATTTATTATTCAATAAAAATTCTTAAAAAAAGGATTTAAGAGTTAGTAGTAAAAACCAATTAGTAGATATAAATAATGGTTAAGAAGAGCGTTGTTGAACAACCGCCTTGTATTCTTGTATTCCGTGGACATCAATAATAATCATCTTCTCAACCTTAGCTTTATAATACATTATTAAATCGATAAGGTTAATAACGGTAGCGTTATCATCGACTTGTACTTACTATATTGAAATCTTAATGAATGCTGCGGTTCTGGGTGCATTCGAGTTGGTAATCCAGTCGCTTTTCAACTTTGAACCCATTAAAGGGCTTCCAAATTACCTTTTTCCTCCGTGTCCTTAAATTTCACTCAGATTCCACGGGCAACCTTGCCCTGGGCGCGGTAGTCACAGCGTTCAAATGACCTGTTCTTTTTATACAGCCTCGAATCATGAGGCTCATCCTATCACAAGATGGTGTAAGATTAATAGGTTCATTATGAAAAAGTTATTTAATTTATAGCCACCCCTGAGCCGAGGAAATATTAAAACTGCTTCGCTAAATTGGGTTTGTTATGAATGTTTAGTTTGTTTTGAATTGCAAAATTGTGTCATTGTAACGAGCAAAAAGTAGGTGTAGTATTTGCAATTTATAATAATAAATTCGATTTCACGGTTAGCTGGGTTAAAAACGAAATGAAAAGAGTTTTTTCACTTCAGTGATTTATTGTCCAACGAACAAATAATTTAATTTTAACATTGATTAATGTGAAAAATCAATATTTCATCAAATGCTGCACGCTGACGACATTATTTTCGCTATTTTAAAGCAGAAAATCCCACTCGTACTTTTTATGTACCTCTCGAACGTAAGCTTAAATTTAAAAGCAGAATGATAATAAAAGAAGAATAAAACTGTATTTGGATATAGCTTAAAATGTCAATGTATTAAAAGGATATTATTTGCCACTTTACCATTCATTGCAGGATTCTTAATAAATTTGACGTACAAACATATAAATTAAATTTAAAAATCCGTGATCTTCTTAACAATTTGAAAGATATAGTTCCTCTACATTGTTCTAACATTTATAAGATTACGAATCAGTGCGGTAAAGTATACATTGGTAAAACTGGTAGAAGTGTAGCAACAATATTAAAAGAACGCAAACGAAATTTTAGATTAAGTCTACCCGATAAATCTGCAGTTGCTGAACATGCATTCAACACATTTATGAATTACATGGAATTGATTTCCAAAACACGAAGATTTTAGCAAAAGAAAATAACTGGATGAGAAGACTAATTAGAGAGAAGCAATTGAAATCTTTAAATAATCTTAATTTAAATACAGATTTTTAGCTTAATAAATCGTGGTAAATTGTTGTCCGTTTTAAATGTTCTGTTTATATTAATTTTTAAAAACCTTGATCTATATTATCCTCATTTTGTAATCATGTAGTCTTAACTACGACTTAATGAAGCAAGCACTTCGCAGTCGAAATGTCGTTTTATTAATTTATATAATGAGTTTCTTGATGCTCGATTGAGTGTTTATAATGTTGTATTAGTGCCTACATTGATGCATGGTTCTGAATGTTGGGTATGGATGAAGAAGCATGAACGCCATATAATTGCTGTAGAAATGAGATATTTGAGAGGAGGGTCTGGTTATTATAGACGTGATCGTATCCGGAATACATAGGTGTTGGTTTACTGTGAATGTAAGATTGAGAAGAATGTTGTTAAGAAAGTGGGAGTAAGTCAGAAAGGTTGGTGAAACTAATATATGCGGGTGAGATTGAGGGTGAACGATTGGGTGTGCGTTCAAGGAATAAGTGGTTGAGTGTGATTGATGGTTAGTTGCGTAAACGAATGATTCCGAGTGTGAAGAATAGACGAGCATGTGTGAATGTGGACGAGGCGGCGAAAGTGGTGTATCAGGATAGGAATGTTTGGAGGAGATGGTTTGTAAGTTGACTGTGTTTCTGGATTCGAGCTACCCCACTGAGTGGGATACAGCGTGATGTTATGTATGTATGAGATGAAAGTTTCTTTAAATATGCAGAATGATATATTTTCTTGTAATACTGATTAATGCATCTGGTTAATTGGGCCGTGATTGACCCAGTAAAACTTCGGCGATAAATTATTCCAGTGACATAAATAAATACAAGAAACTTCGTGAATCAAAACTTCGAACAATTAAATAATCCTGCAGAATAAGAGAAGTTCTCGTCGGGCGAATATACCACCATTATCTCTAAGCGAGTCGTTTGCGCTGTAGCGTTTTTGCCAGGCATTTCTTTGTCTTGGAGTGTACATGCGGAGTCCACAGCTCCGGCGTTTCGGAATAATCGCGCTCGGACCACGATGAATGTAGTTTGTAAAAGTTGCCGGCGTTTTTGTACTCCTAATTCATCACCGCGATCTAGCCAGCTCTGCCAGCTTGCTACTCACAGATCGTACGTTGTTTTTATCTGCTCTTTATCACCCTCCCACGCCCCAAAAGGAAACCGCGAAAGTCGCACGAAAAACCGGAAATCCGTTTTTTGAAAATATTTCATATGTGACAAACCCGCAACTGAAATGCAATTACTTTCAATTGGCTTATTTTAAGTTATATAATACTAAATTAATTTTACAGGAATAAAAATTATAACGAGATCGAATTTTGTCAGTTACTCAAGAGAATCTATAGAAATTTATCAGGGAACAAAATGATGGCTACGAGTTGAACAAGACATGGTTTTTTTTAAACATAATTTGTTGTTAGTTATTGTTTCTATTTATTTGTTTATGTTATTCAACTGTTTTCTTATGAAGAATAATTTGAAATATGTCCCTCCAAAGAAAGAAAGTGTTTGTGTTTTAATTCTGTTTAATGAAGTGAGAATCAAGCTCGTCGCTTAGTTCCTCTCTTCCATATAAGTATATTGACGAAAAGAGCTCGTCACTTCGTTCCTCGCTTCCATGTCAATACATTAGCGAAGCAGGCTCGTTACTTCATTCCTCGCTCTCATATAAGTATATTGGCGAAGAAAGTTCGTCACTTCGTTCCTCGCATCCATGTCAGTACATTGACAAGCAAAAAAAATAAAATATTGCATTCCCTAATGTTACATATTTCAATTCAACACCCGGTATACGAGCATAGTGTTATATCATTTGGCCCAGTTAAAATCATACAAAGGAAAATTGTTTAATTCACCATATTTATATCTTAAATTCTACCTCTTGCACATGCATATACGTATAAAGAACGTATTATATTTATGCTGCGAATTGATTAGATTTTAAGAACAGTAAGTGGTAGATTATTTGAAGAAATATTAGGGTTTTTGAGTATATTTAAATAAATGAAATAGAGTAAATTTCATTGGAAAATGTATAATAGTATTACCTATATTTTTATTACCTTTTGTTGTCATCAGATTCAAAAACAATGTTTGTAGTACCACCCAATACCTTTGTACCAAAAGAAATACCTATACGAGTATTTGTTATTAATTTTTGTTAATTTGTTATTAATTCTGTTCTTATATTTATTTATTATATTCTTAAGAATAACAAAATTTCAGATACAAATAAATTGAGTACAACAATTTTCCCTTTGTAAGAGCAGAACAATTTTTTTAAGTTATTCTAAAATTCTTAATTGGGCCAAAGAGATATGATTCTTTGCTCTTATATAGAATAGTTCCTGGTGCTCCTTCGCCACCTTGCGCGCAAAGTGCCACCCCCAAAAATTGGTAACAAAGTAGTTCTAGAAATAATAAAAAAGTAATCTACTCCGAATTGCTCCGCCAAACAAAATACTCTCAAAATACTAAACAATTAACTAATTCCCAACTCGTACAAAAAGCTGCACCTTTTTCAACGAACTGTCCCTAAATTCCAGCCCAAGTTCCTGGGGCACCTCTTAGCGTAATTAACCCTCATCGCCCGGGACCATCCCCTGAGGGAGCGTGCTTAACGCTGACCGGGCGGAGAAATGAAAAGTAACATTTGTAAGCGCCGCGACGTCACATCACTCGAGCTCGGGGTTATTTATACCACTACCAGGACCGTAATTCACGGTTTTGGTTGTGATAGGGCTTGGCCCGTAGCGGAAACACTGAGTTAATTATGATCAGCCTGGCCTACTCTGTGACTAATTTGATATGGTCGATCGATGGTTTTATTGTGGTGTAATGTTTGGTTTGCGGATGTATGTTTGCTTTGATTTACTCTTCGTGTGGGCTGGGCTATCTGATTTGTGTTTATCTATCACCCTGTTGGACAGTTTCATTCTTACTGCGTAATTTTGTAACCTTACTATTTCGCAGTTTTCGTAATAGTAAACGAGGAAATAATTGGTTCGTATGACATTGAAGAAATTTAGAAAATGGACGGAAAACAAATTATGATCCAATTCAGACAAAATGAGAGACCTTCTGATTTTATCGATAAATTTTTTATTTTGCGCGAATATTTTTGCTTAGCAATAAACACGAAAGCAAATTGTATGGTAAATCCTGACTCCGAAGGAGGAGGTGTTTTACCTAAGGTCAGTTTGCTTGAGTGGTTTTATTTAAAAGCAAAATAATGAGTGCATAATAACAAAAATTTATCTGAGAAAATCAGAGAGGTCGCATGGTATTTGACAAGATAAATTCCAAAGACAACGCAAAATGAAACTTTACTGTCACATTGACAGTTATAAACAATAACAACTGTTTGTTTACTTGGTAGCAGGAATTATATCGGGGTTACGGGATATTATCGGCGTAACCGGATATTATCGGGATAATTGGATTTTAAGAGTACAATACTGTTCCCATTGGTTGAATTTTCAAGGGTTTTGCATCATGATTGGTTAAAAACTTGTCGTAGGAATTTATCACCAAAATCTAATCAGCTCTTCCCAAGGAGATAGAAATTTAATGTGTAAAATATCAGAATTTTCAGTAGTTTCAGTAGTTTTTTAGATACCGTAACTTCAGAGATGCATATACACAGACAAACAGACAGACACACACACACACACAGACATCATCGGGAATCTATTATAATCGTATTCTAGAGATCCTAAAACATGTTCATTCGCTGAAAATTCACTACCAAATTCTTACCATCATACCTATACCTCCCTTTCAGCTATATGGCGGGAGGTAAAAAGGGGTGTAATGAGATTTGAAAAGATTATTTTAATAATAATAATCAATAAAGCAACTTTGACTTGAAGTGTACAATTTAAACTTGCAATAGTAGATGTTACTGTCATTAGTTGTGCACTATTTGGTGGAGCTTCCTGTCATTGGTGGATATCACTTACTTTTTTGAATTTTTCTAATGGTATCCGTCAATGTGTTACTTTTAAGTTGCAAAGTTATTTGTTGTGTCGTGTACGTCCTATCGATCTTGTGACCGGAATTATCCAAGCATACATTTTTATGACGTCAATTGTAACAGTTTCATTGCGATGTAAGAAAAGTATTACACTTATACATTTCAACTTTGTATTATACGAGTATTGTTCAGTGAAAATTATATTCTTCTATTCTATTTCTCTTTGCCACATTACCGTTTAACTCGCCATTCGCATTCATAAATCATTCATCACGCCTTTCAGTTATGAAAATAGCGCGGTAGGCTTTGCTCACGCTATTTTCCTTTCCAGTAGATGCCCACAATATTTTATTATGCACTTATCATCCTTTCAACTGATTTACGTCAGTAATTTTATACAGAACTTTTCAAAGCGCTCACATTTTCATTCATGCAGATTTACTAGCTTATGTTCCGACAGTTCAAATAGATTCTCTTTATGTACTTAGTTAGAAAATGCATAAATCTGAAACGGTAAACAACAATTTGTTTAGCATGAAACATGACCAGTCATTATCATTTTAACGTGTTGGTATTCAGATGAATAAAATGTTAAAATTAAATAAACTATGTTTTGAAGTTATTACTATATTTCAGTGAGCAAAATTTAAATGTACCAATGGCACAAACATAGATTATAAGCAGAAGAATGCAATGAATTAGAATAAAGGCTACTGTTTCCATTATTTGTAGAATGCGAAACATTTAAAAAAATGTACAGAACTTAATTCCAAAAATCGTTTCATTTATTACTATGAGTTCTGAAAGCTTTTTCAACTTATTGAAATAAGTATAATTGTTTTAAGAGAAAAAGGACGAACGGTGTCGCTTAATGAACTTTTTTAAACAAATAAAAAGAAAGCGTGGAACGATTGGAAGGCTGCAAAATCAATCTAGTTTTTTAAATGTGAACTCCCTCAAGATTATTTGTGTAAGAAGCACAATTGTTATTTTTCAGTTCACCTCCAAATCGACTTTCTTCGTAAGTACGTGCTCGTCCTTAACCCACTTAATTAATATGCTCCAATATCAATGAAACTTGAAATTTCCAGGGGCCACCTACACCTTACTACTTCCTTCCTCGTCTTGAACTTCACCCATCAGTCTTACCAACTGCGTATCGCCAACCTGTCATCCGCGTTTGCTTAACTGAATTAACCCTTTCCCTTCTCTCGTCGGTTTTAATTCTCCAGGACAAGAGATTCACGTGCAACAACTCACAATGAATTCACAAAGGAACTAAGATCAAGACGCTGCTTAGAAATTCATTTGTGAAATATATTCATAACATTAAGGTCGGGATGGGGATTCTACTGGCAACCACTTGGAGCTAATTTACTGCCTTGAAATACATTTTGGAAGATATTAAAATCGTTAAAACAATGGGGTTCTTCACTAGACTCACAAACTGGTTATTAACTCATTTATTTATATTAACTAGACCCAAAATTATCGGGCTAGGTATAATAGTAGTTCAATAGTATATTGTACAACAAGCATGAAATGGATATTCCTTGCGAGTTGTACACTATACTTTATCTACGGCCACGATATTATTTCATAATTAATTTAATTCCATCATTCCAATATTGACAATTATAAATAAGTATCCTAGCAATGATGCCTGTACTGAAATGAAGTGACCTGTATTGAAATACTTACAAAACAAATTCATTTCGCACGATGCTTGCAATGTATCTCATATCCCTAACAACTACAAACATACAATGAGCAGAGTTCTAAGTGGTCGCAGAAAAAAAAATTTATTTATATATTTAAGTTTTAAAGATAGCAATTCTAGTAACAAACTATTAATGCTTCTTTGAAATTTAAATGTGTTATTGATAGACTTATAAGAAAAGCAATAATTTACTTGTTTATGTTATCCATTTATTTTCCTGATGTTTTAAGCTTCTCTCTCACCCATCTATTCTAATCTAAATTCTTTGTACTTCTCTTATTATCTATTAGCTGTCAGATTGTCGAAGTGTTAAATGGTTGGCACCTAATTTGAAGATTTTCGTTTTGCTTTGATTTCGTAACCAAATAACACATATCACACTTGTTGAAAATTTGCACGATAGTCCTTCAATTTAGAAAAACATTCATAAAAGAAGTTAAAACTAAAATAGTGAAAGACTACATTCTTCTCCTTGTAGAAATATTTATTGCTGATGATACAGTTTATGGTCCATAACTCAATGAAATCTTCTCAGTGACATATTTTATTTTCTAATAAACCAGTTTGATTTATCCGGAGCTGGGAATAAATTCAAAAAATATTGACGCATCTGAGTGCTAAGCGTTTCAATTTCATGGCGTTCCCTTTCGAGAGAGGGCCAGATTCAAATCCTGCGCAGATCATCTCCCGAATTTTGCCAGCATATTCATTTTCTCCCTCTGATTGTATTTATTTGACGTGTAATTTATTTCCCATCGTGTAACATTACAAAATTTATTATCGATATTAATGTATACATTTGCGAAAGGTCAATAGATGATTAAAATGACAATTATTTTGGGCAGCTGCTGTGTTTTGATTTAAATGGAACATGTCAGTAAATATTTGTAGTAATTTATTGGTGATGTTCTACAATTTCATCTATTTCGAGTAATCATTTGTTTGATTTATATATATATCCAACATTTTTTGCAGATTTGGTCAATGTTGTAAATATTTTATGCGGATGCGGATTATATTCTTGTTGATGTATACATTTTTTAAAAATTACATCTATGTAGATAGGTGATACCAAAAGAAAAGCAGAATGTTGATAAACATTAATGGGAACATTGTAAAACAAGTAAAGAGGTTCTGATATTTGAAAAAAGCATTATTAGTAAACAGAGTAAGCATAAAGACGAAAATGACAATAATTAACACAATATATAAACTAATTTTATCTTACGGATGTAAATTATAGTTACTTACAAAGAGAATGAAAAGTAAAGATCATGCGTTAGAGATGAAATATCTACGCAAAGTAAAAGGAGTAACGTTAAGAGACAGAATACGTAACCCATGTATTAGAGAACTACAGAGCAAACCCATATTAGAATTCATCGAAGAAAGACAGCTAGAATGATGGGGATATTCGGAGAAAATGGATGGTACGAAGAGTATGGACGTCAAAAATCTAGGAGAAGAGAGATCGGGCAAGACTAAGAGACGCATAGGGCAGTACAAGAAAAAAAAATGAACAGCATAGGAAAAACGGTACAAGAAGCAAGAAAACTATCGAAAAGAAAAATGGAAAAAAATCGTACAAGAATAGAAGAACAATCCTTACTCTTTATGGTAGAAAGAAATCTATTATAAATACCAGCTCAATAGTCTATTCTTCGAAATGAAGACTGGTCTTTTAGGAAGTAGATAATTTCTAATCCGCTCTATTGTGTGCGCAATACTGTTTCTATTTAAAACTTACTAGTTTAGCAAAAAGTTTAGTGAAAAATATAGAAAACGGTTTCGTTTAAAATATATTTGGATGCAGATCGGTTACGGATGTTCAAATGTAATGCTGAAAATAGAAATGGAAATGGCAAAGATGATTATACTATAATGCAATATGCATTACCCCTTGTAAATGAGTGTGTATAACAAAGCATTCACTTAGCAGCGAAGGCTGTATTGAATCCAACATTACGTGCTAAGTAACATTTCACACTTTGAACGTAATTCACAGGACGACGTGCTCTTCCGTAACAGGAAGCAGCCATCCAGAATAAGTGTGAATGCTTTCAAAAAACCAGAATTCTTCAGTATTTCTCTTTCGCCGTCGGTGTAATATGAACAGACTTATAAACACATAAACCATTTACTTCAAGTTCTTGAAAGGATTTCTCGTATTACTCCGCTGTAGAAATGAACAAGCTGTCTTCTAATTTGAAATGTTGCGGAGAACTACATTCTGTGAGTTAGTTTCGTGATGTAATTTCTTACAGTTACATTTTAATTAAAAACTACAATCCACAATTTTCAACTTGTTTCGCTAAATTCTAAACATTCTACAAGTTAATTTTGTACATTACACTAAAATAGCTTCATAAACAATTGGCCAAAACTGCTTTCGTTTTCAAGTTTGCAGTTTATACAACTGTAAAGTTTTTATTTACATTTTTTATTGAAAAGAAAAAATAAAGTTTATTTTTGTTGTGGTTTCCTCAGCTGCGGCTAAGTTTAGAAGTTTAGATAGACCGGCATGTTTTTGACACTTGACGTGTAGTTGTCAGCCAAATTCATATTACAGCCCTCACAGGTGGGCCTCAAAAGTTTCACGGCACATCGTATTTTTATTAATCTTCACGATATCAAAGTGGCTATACCACAAATTGTGACGTACGAAAACAATTTTGTTATTTTGATCGTCTCCACTTACCGTGAAGTGGTTCGACATTTTCGTTGCAGTGCTAATGACGGTGCATTCTAATATGATTATTCATGGTTTGTTAGACCCGTTTAATTACCTTCAGAGGTAAATTTAATTATATTCCTTAGAGGATTCTCTAAATAACAAAGTTGAAGAGAACTTACTAAATATTTATTCGTGCAACAAAATATGGAATTCTATTGCATTCTAACATTGTCTAAAAGGAATGAATTATTTTTTTAACTTATACTTAAACAGGGTATCCCCTGATTATTACTTTGTTCGTCAATAATTTTTATGCACCAAGAGAAAGTAAATAAGCTTTGCAATTCATTGTCTTAGACGATAATATGTTCCCTTCGAATTGTTAAACTTATTCCCAGATTTGAATATGCGCATAAGATATAAACTCATCATCGTCAAATCCATTAAAACGTCCTTCAATTATTTTTTGCACCAGAAACAGGTAAATGAGTAATATCTCTGCAATTGCAAATCTTTTTGCTTTCTAGAATTTTAAAGTTCTCATACGATTTCTGGTCTTTCCGAAACTCTTCTCTGCCTGGAAATTAATCAATGTCAACCCCATTAAAGCATCCTCAATTGTTTTCATACACAAGGAAGTGGTAAATGAGCAATATTTCCGCAATTGCAACTCTTGGATTATGCTATTTTTCCTTAGGATTTTAAAAACCTTATACGGTTGCTAGTCTTCCCGAAATATTTCTTAATCTGTAAACTTATCAATGTCAATCCAATTAAAGCGTCTCTCAATTGTTTTTATGAACCAGGAAGAGGCAAATGAGCAATATTTCCGCAATTTCAGATCTTGGACGATGTTATTCTCCCCTAAAATTGTTGAACTTATTCTCAGATTTATAAAAGGAGCATAGGATTGATGGTCTTTCCGAAAATCAAAGCTTCCCTCAATTGTTTTTATGCACCAGGTACAGGTAAATGAGCAATATCTCCGCAATTGCAGATCTTGCATGATGCTATTTTCCCTTAGAATTTTAATATTCACTTACGATTGCTGATCTTTTCGAAATTCTTCTCCTCCTCATCATATCACCCCTATTAAAGTATCTTTCAATTATTTTTATGCAGTAGAAAGAGGGAAATAAGCAAAAGCACTGCAATTGCAGATCTTGAACGGCACTATTTTCCTGTAGAATTGTTCAACTTATTCCCAGATTTGCACATACGATAGTTGTTCTTTTCGAAATTCTTCTCCTTCTATAAACTCATCAACGTCACCCCCATTAAAGTGTACCTATCAATTGTTTTTATGCAGGAGAAAGAGGGAAATGAGCAATAGCTCTGCAATTGCAGATCTTGAACGGCATTATTTTCCAGAAGAATTGTTGAACTTATTTCCAGATTTTTAAAACGCGCATACGATTGATGGTCTTTCCGAAATTTCCTGTGTACCTGTAAACTTATCAACGTCAACTCTATTAAAACGTCCCTAAATTGTTTTTATGAGCAAGATATCCTCAACTGCAAATCTTGGATGATACTATTTTCCCCCTAGAATTTTAAAGTTCTCATACGATTACTGGTCCTCCCAAAATTTTTCTCCACTCATCAACGTCAGCCCCATTAAAGCGTGCCATCGCGGAAAAGTGCTCCTCGTGGTATAAACACAGTAACAGCCACTAACGTGTCTCAGTGTGACGTCACAGCGCGGGAAAGTGGTTTGCGTGTCGTTCACTTCGACTTTCCAGAATGAAAAGTAGAGCATTTTTGTGTCCCCATTTACTCGGCTTGTGTATCGCGCGCATAAATAATTCAGCGTCGCGCTGCCGTGCGTCGCGTCGTGCCCACAGCCTTGCGTGCGACCTTGGCGTGGACGAATCGATTTTCAGGGGGAGGGAGAGCTTTTAGTAATTGTTCGTTAAGTTGGGAACTCGTTAAGCGACCCTGCACGCGCTATTTTGCCAAGATATATATTAGTGTGGACTGCAGAGCATTGATGGACACAATATTTTAGAAACATCAGAGCTTCAAACGAAATTAATTGAAAGGACTTTTTGAGTACTTCAAAGAGGTATTTATTTTTCTGTCAGTTCTCAAGAGGTGCTAATTACAACATATTAAGAGCTAAGATAATTACACAAATTATCACAAATTAAATTAGTAAAGAAAAAACGTTTGCGTGGCCTCTAGAAATTAAAGTAACAATTAGCGAGAATGGAAACATTGTATTGAATTACTAAACAAGAAAATTACATTTACGAGTATTCTGTTCCATTATCTTCCCTTCGATAAACCGAAAGTTTATCAGAGAATCGTTCCATTGTTCGCTCTCCTCCCCCGACCTAATTTACTGTGATTAATCTACGAGTTTTGATTGAGGATTTCGGTATTATCTTATCTAATTGTTTCCTGTGATTCCATATTTTCCTAAACTAAAACTCAAGCTGTCTACAATACATAGACAGATATTTAACTCTTCTACTGTAAGGTGTAGGATGTAAAAAGTTTTTAGATCGTGCACAAATTTCTCGCATTGTTTTTTATTCATCGCCATCTTTTGTACATACTGCAGTGTAACGTTCCTCTTCTTAAGAGTTTTGTTGATGATGGTATCCCAGGTGTCTTTGGTCTTCCACGATCTCACTTTTCTATGTCATCCAGATTTGCTGTCCTGGTCTCGATTCATTCATTCTTATCATATGGCCATGCCAGTTGAAAAAACTGAATTATACGTTTAATAAACTAATTTTAGTTGCTATAAGAACAAACAAATAACAGAAACTGTAATTATTGATCATTCAATACAGATTCACATACCGATAGAAAAATTTGAAACTCACGGAATATCCTCACTTAAAATTGTAATATTTTTTTATTACATTTCTTTATAATGTAAGCGCTAAGAAACCTATTGCAGCAGAGCGCATCGTCAGATCTCTAATATTTATCGAGATACGTCGATTTTTGGTATTTTTCGAAGTGCAAATTTAAGGGCCTGTAATTCAAAAACTACACGAGATATCTAAAAATTCTCTTCAGTTTAGCGTTTCTAGTGCCTTATATAACAAATTAGCAAATTTTTAAAATTTTGAATTTTTTTTGTATTTTTGTTCAAAATTTCGATCGACGATAACTCGACAAATATTAAAGATACAGATTTGCAGTGTTCACCAATCGATTTAGCTCGTCGAAATACATAAGTATGCAAAGTTTCATAAAAATCGCTTTACGGGATGGAAAGTTAGAGCAAAAAGCCTGAAAATGGCGTTTTTTGTCCTGAAAGTCTATAGGTACCCCTTGACGTTTGGCCTGAATTTAGCCATTTTCAGACTTTTTGCTCTAACATTTCAACCGGTTGTCCGAATTTTCTGAAATTTTCAGGGTTTATGTATTTCGTCGAGCTGAATCGATTGGTGAACACTGCAAGTCGGTATCTTTTATATTTGTCGAGATATCTCAAATTGAAATTTTGAATAAAAATTTCAAAAATTTCAAAATTTACAAATTTATTATAAATGGCACGAAGAACACAAAACTGGAGCTATTTTTCGATATCTTGTATAGTTTTCGAGTTACAGCCCCTGAAAGTTGCTCTTCGGAAAATATAAAAAATCGTCATATCTCGAAAAGTATTAGAGATATTACGATGCGCTCTGCTGCAATGGGTTTCCTGGCGCGAATATTATAAAGAAATGTAATAAAAAAAATTTACAATTTTAAGTCATATTAAGTCACGTTTTCGTCCTTCGTCTTGAGGATAAACCCGCGCTGTCATAATCCTGGTGAGTGAAAGTTCCGGGAGCTTCGACCAATGACATGTCCGCAAGGTTGTGTATGTATGTGAGCAGTCGAAAACTGACTGTCAGCTGTCACTGGAAAGATACAACTACCTACGAATTGTGTATTCGATCTAGTAAAGTTGGTGACATAGTTGGACTAATGAAATATAGAAAGAGGCTGAGTTTGTTGCCTTAACATTTGATAAATAAGAGTGGCGAATTCTCTGCGTTCAAATCCGCTGTCGCCACCATCTGTCAATTATCCGAATCGATCGTTGACCACCGCTGAAAACATTGTTTCGTAAACAGTAATTGGGAGTGACGTCGCACACCGTTCTGTCCCCGGTAATCGAATGTTTGCACGAGGAATTAGAAACGCGCGTGGCACTGTTGTGGCGCACCCGTGTTGTTTCCTGTCACATCGAACCACTTCCGGTCTGCTGATGGACACGCCGACTCCTCTGGGAGAGCCACCGGCCTGGATTGTTTTAACACCGTTTATTACACTCTCGAGAGTATTGGAACATACGATATTGAATAATGTCGTTAGCTGCTTGATGAATTGCAGGCTGCTAATCATTTTTGATGGGGTCATTCTTATATGAAGCCTATTTGAAATTTTTAATAAACTTTATCATTCTGTTGTCAGTATTGAGATTATGAATGTGTTTGTGATATGCTTTTGTCTGTACGAAGTTTTTACAAACTGGATGAATGTTTACGAATGTATTTGTTACACGATAGTTTGCTGTAAGATCTAACACTGAAGAAGGTTTAAATGTTTAAGAGAATTCGAGTATTTTTAATTTAACTTGTTACTCACTTGTAAACACCGTTTATCCAAGCCCTGAAAGCCTTTGAAAATAAATCTTTCTAATTGACAGCTGCGTAGTAAAAATTTTACAAGAACTAAGCAAACAAGGTAAACAATGCACTTTGCCACAGTAATGCTTACAGGCTTATGAGAAATCATTTAAAATAATTTTTGATAAAAAAATATGTGTAACTGACAGGATTTGGTTGTAATTTTTAAATTTTTATTTTGATTTACAAATGAGAAACAAGTAAAATGATGTACAATACACGCAAGTTAATTGTATTACTGCTTCAAGGAGGTGACAGGCTTCTAATCGCAATAGGATTCGTAATCATATTTTAGTTTTGTTATCTTTAAATCTAAACAAGAAAATAGTATAAGTAAATAATTATATCATCACAACTTTTACCCAATTTGATTGTGGAATTTTGCTATCACATATCTCTTGGTAATTAATGTATTTTGCTCATGAAATGTGGTTACCAGCCGTCAAGTCATAGTCCCCAAACAAGCTAGAAGACGGAAACCACAGGCAACAATCACCTGTAGAATTCAAAAGGATGAACAAGAAAGCAGACAATACGATTTTTTTTAAATCCAAGAATTATTTATAATTTGCGACAAAATAATTATTAAATATTAGGAGAAGGGTTACATGACGTAGTTTTGGTAGGAGAAAGATGGACATATTTGAAGAGAAAGAGATAGATACAAATATCGTCTTTTATAATTTTATGTATAATCCTGGGAACTATAGTTTTATTCAAAATTTATGTATGATATCAATTGTAAATGTACTTGTAAAATGTAGGTTGGTTTCGTAGAGCTATGGCCTATTTCAAATTATGCTTATTTCAAATTGAAAATACCTTAAAATTATCTTTAAAAGGAACAGTTACAGTCCATTCGTATATTCTGGAATGTGTAAAGTAGGAAAACCGAGTACCTTCATTTAAGGATTATCCGTGTGCAGAATTAGGTTAGCATTTAATTAAATTTTAATTAAAGTTGTATTTCGAAGTTAAAGGAGTGCAGTAGATTTTCTAACACCAACTTTTCCTTTTACTCCCTGTTGTATTTAATGCATGTTAATGCAATACACCAAGATCAATATTTATAATCTACTGCAGCCTGTAGCGGAAAAGGTTTCAGTTTATTAAATAAAGTTTCCAATACCTTAACTTTTAATTAGTAGATATATTGTTAGATACTATGACCGAGTATAAAATTGAGTTGGATTATGCTGTAAAGTTTATAGAGTTGTCCTTTGAGAATAGAAATTGAAAAAAGTTGTTTATTTATAATTGTTTCTTTTGTTCTAGGTGAGTACTACATTACATTTTATTGGAATAAGTAAATTATACGCCCTGAAATGTAAGTAATGTATTTTTGAGATTTACTTTGAAATTACGATTGCTTAAGATTCTTGACAGTAGCGTGATGGTCCTGAAATGAAATCCTCTAAATTAAAATAGATTTCCTTTTGTTTAGTTATGTTTTAAATATTTTCTGCTGTCTAACATATTGAAGATAATTTAATTAAAGTTACTAAATAATACGTTGCACAAACGAAATGAGGTAGGCAAATTTTAATATAAATTAGGTACTTTGATATGGAAATTACGAATTATACCTCTCTTCTAGTTTTTCCATTAGCATTTACGTGGCGAATTACTAGATAATGGTTTACAACATTAAAATTATTTAGAATTATTTTTACCTCCCGCCACATACCAGTAAGGGAGGTATTGGAATCATGCTTAAAATTCGGTAGTGAGTTTTCAGTGGATGTGCACGTTTTAAGGTCCTTAGAATATGTCTGTCTGTGTGTGGATCTCTGGAGTTACAACAAACTATTAAACTGAAAATTCAGATGTTATATATAGGTATTATATTTGTATTCCCTTGGGAAAAACTAATTAGTAAAAATATATTTTGATATTTTCGTTAAAATCTGACAACCTGTGCTTTTTGACATGTATCCTAATTGAAAAGTAAAATTTTTGAAGGGATGAGCGTTTCTTAATAGTAATGGCCCGTGTTTCCTGCATTGTTTTATAATAAATCTATGGCGGGAGGTATTGTGGTACCCATATGAGTTTATTTTGTACATAATGTTAAAAATTTTATTCACATTTGCGTCAGTGAATAAGCGACATGTTGCGCAATAAATCGTCGATGTAAATCATCGGCGTAAAATTACATCTTATTGCTGTGGAAACATCAATTTCAAATGACTTCAGTTGGTTGAGTTAACCGCTCGGAGCATGGAGCAGCCAATTGAAATCGGATCACGTAACATAGAATTATCTCCCGGACGTTTATAGTTTCATTTTACTTTGGGATATGTTTCGAATTTTAACGGTTAATTCAATACTGCAAACGGAATTTTGAAAAATTGAGAGCAGTCTTATTAACTTTATAGTGTGGCGTTTATTGCTTTCAAGAATTTACTATTTTCCAAAGGGCTTTGAATCCTAGTCTGTTTAATTAATTTACTTCGTATTTCGATAGTTTGTGTCGTACTAGTTCGTAGTGCAAAGATCATGAATTCTGATCTCGAATTTCAATGTCGGAAGCTCCATTCAACCCGGACGTTGAATTACAATCTTATTCGCATATCCGGATCAGGATATCACGGACGCCGAATTCTAATATGGGTATTTGAACTAGAGGGTGACAGATTTTACTACTTTATAAACTTCAACCAACCAACTTTTGTTCGGCAGATTCAAAATTCGCTTATACGGCTTTGAAATTATTATTATTGTACTGGATTGATAGGATACTTTTTAAAATTATCAAATATTGGAATGGTGAAAGCGGGACAAATTTATTATTAAAATATAAATTAATTAGGAAATAATATCATGATCCTAGAAAAAGTATAGTGTACAACTCGCATGGAATGTGTATGATTTGCAGCATTCGCTTTCGGCTCATGCTACAAACTTTCATGCTCGTAGGAAATGAGTACCATTCCATGCTTGTTGTACAATATACTATTACAGCCTAGGAATAAAAGTTGGGACTTTACAGAGTGTAATCGACAAAAGGCGATATACATTCCAAATATGAATTTTCCTTTGTCAAATATTGACATAATATTCGTACTAATTTGCATACTTACCTGATGGCAATTAAAACAATTGTTTATTTTATCAGCACTTTTCCTAACAACCTTTATTCTGGATTAGATCTTGCATTTATAACATGGTTTTCTGTTTTAAACGGAGCTTTATGTGTCAAGCTGGTCCCCGGTTTAAAAATTTCCAGCAGAAGACGGATGCGTTGCGTTGAAAACTTCTGCAGAGAAACTTTCTTCTCCCTGCTTTATGAAACCATTAAGCCGTCGAAAATGTTTGTTTCATTATTTACGGTTTCAGGAAATGGTGACAGCTAATTTATATTTAAGAACGCTAGGTGTCACGTTTCTTCTAATTTCTTTTGATATTCAATTAAATAATAATTTCGCTTTGCGACAGAATTGAGATCTTTGACATTTGTCATTTCGCTGGAAAATTATTCGATTATTATGAATTGTTAACAAGAATTTTTCTTTGGATTTTGAGGGTCAACGAGTTTTTGTTAAAGGTGTAATAGCGTGTAAAACTACAGCAGAATTCTAGCGTAAAATCAAATAAATATCGCTTAGAACAAATTGTCTTGTATCTCCCATAAAGTTGGCTAATATAGCGCTCCCAGTTGGGGCACCTGCTGGCACGTTGGCAGAGATAATGTAATGAAGAAATGCATATTTATTAAGACATTTACGGGGTCGTTCCGGGCAAAGTCCCCGGAGCTCCCGGCCATACAAGTCACCAAGTTGGATATTTCGCGTGAGTGATTTCATTTTGGGGCTGCTTAGGTCGTTATAGTGGCTTGTTCTGCATACGTTAGAATTTGCTGCATAACTGAAAAAGAAATAATGGCTAGAAAGATTTTCTTTCATGAATTTGTTAAGATCTGTACTCGCAGATCACCTACGCCTGACTAATACAAAAATTTAGTTTTTATCTCTGGACACATCCTTTTTATGAAGATGTTAAATGGACTAACTACATTTGGTCATATGTCGCTTAAGGAGTAGATTGTGAATTTATAGGAATAACACAAACGACCATGTTCTTCTGTGGGATTTGAACCCACGACCTCTGGCGAGCTATGCTGATGACATAGCCACTACACCAAGGAATCATGTTTAGAATTCAGTTGAATTTTCAATGGATAAGCACGTTTTAGAGACCCTAGAATTTGATTTTAATATTTTATCGATGATGTCTGTGTGTGTGTGTGTGTGTGGATCTCTGGAGTTACGGTTTCTCAAAAACTGAAAATTATTATATTTTGTGTTTTATATTTGATTCCCTTTAGAAATAGGTAATTTTTAGCGATAGTCCAATGGCCAGAAAAAAGTGGTAGTTTACTTGAAGCCCTATTAGGCTTTTTGAAATATCTCAGTAAATTTATTAAAATTTAATAAAAAAATATATATGGCGGGAGGTAATGTGCTGGCCACATTAGATTTTCAAACTATCTGGTGTTTTAGCCTCGGTTTTAGCATTGTACAATGTTCTAAAACTATTTTAGTTCTTCGATTGAAAGAAATATATTATTTACCACATTTATTTGAAGTATTTTTTGATAAAATAATTTTAGAACATTCTACAGCGCTAAAACAAAGGCTAAACACTTCTTTTAAAGCACCCAAAACAGAGCTAGTACTACCAACCATTGTTTTTTTAAATCAGATTTCCCTAAGATCTGCATTTGAAAATTTCCCTTAAGTAGAGTGTGACTAATAATAACTTGATTTATTTTTCAATAATTTGCGTTATGAATACTAAATAATATCCCTGTGAGAGTTCCAGGGTGGTAGCACCCAAACAATGGTTTGTCGGGTGCTAGGGCGGGCACAAGTCACCACAGAAAGGAAATGTTCTTATCGTCAGCTTGTTACAAGCCGAACAAAGGAAATCCGGTAGTAAAGTTTCGCCGACAAAGTTTTATAGGGGAATTCTGGGAATTATGAGACACTGACAATTCTGTGACATTGGCCCAGACCACCCAGAACCTCCCACTCGCGTTAAATTCGGCTGTCAGGAAATTTTGTTCACAGTTTTCTGCGCGGATTTAATTAAACTTTTTTTCTTATTTTTCAATACGCAATGTGATCTTTCCCCATTGTGTGAATACCATAAATGGGGGATGAATTGGGGTGCGTTTTCCTGGAGGGTTTTTGGAAACAATTGGAATTGAAAATAAATATTGGAACGCACATTTCAATACTTGTTTTAATGAAACACAGCCGTTGTATTCGATAAAATGTTACACCTAGAAATTTGGTGGCAGCGCAATCAGAGACATATTTTTCAATACTTTCTCGGTTTTTCAAGACTAGAGTATATTACAAAACAACTATAATATAATGGTTACGAATCAAGAAGAGAAAAACAATAGTTATTTACATTACAAGTGGGTATATCGTTTTATCAAACATCTCTTATTAAATGCAAAATGATTAAAGAAGTATTAATTGAAAGTAACATGCTTGAAATTTTCTAAATTAAATTGACAGTAGTTGTAATTACCGAAGTGTGTTATTATTAATATAAATAAAAAAATACTTAATAGTGACTTGCTCAAAATTATACCCACTAGTGGGTAATTTGTTACTTTCCTTGTTTAAAATTGCCATAGTTACAGAGCATTTATTGAGAGGTGTTAGATAAAATAATTAATTTTAATATATTGGTTGCATTTTGGCAATTTTAAAAGTAATAAACAGTTTGTGGCGTTTTTTTATTTTTTAGTGGTATTATGAATGTTTTCAGCTAATAATTAATATTCAACTTTCAAGTGTTATCAACACAATTGATAGAAAAGAACAAGAAATTTTTGTAACAAGTCGCATTTAAAAAAATTTAATTGAATTATAAAATAAACATAGGTTTCATGTATCCTATTATTGCACTCATCCTTTGTAAACTTTTACTAGTACGTTAACAGATTGCTTTTCGAAACTTGTTTTTTAACATAATATTTAATTACTAATGAAAATTAGAATACCAAACAAGAAACCAATGCTATATTAAATAATGAAAACGAGAAACTAAAAATTTGTTTAGTTATTATGTTGAAGGCTGCAAAATTTTCTAATGGGGTTGATTATTAAGCGTAGTTTTTTAATGAGTACAAATGTAATAGAAGAATTTTTCATGCAATGAAACATTGCTTCGTAGGTAAAGAAAAAACTCTATACACATCTATATTGACATACGGTTGCGAGTCATGGGTACTCTCTCAAAAAATGAAAAGCAAAATTCAAGTGCTGAAAATATTAAGGAATGAGTAACAATGTTGGACAGAATAAGAAACAAACTAAAGGAGAACAATTGCAATAGACCTCATAGAGAGAAGACAACTAACATGGTGAGACCATATGATAAGAAATAATGAATTGAGATCGATGCGACAAATTTGGATGGCACAGTTGAAGGAAAAAAGGTATCGAGGAAGACCAAAGTACACTGGAATACCACCATCAACAACACTCTGAAGAAAAGAAACGTTACACTGCAAGATGCACTAAAGATGACAATTAATAAGAAACCATTTTTTCACCCTACATCTTACGGTAGCAAGATAATAGAACAAATATGTGAATAATGTAGGAGATGCTGAATCTTATTTTCAAAGGAATTTGTACGCGTTCATCTGCTAATCCCCTAGATTTGAGTCTGTGACCTCATAGTGTCTCAACTATCATTAAATAAATCTCTCAGTGAATCGCTGTGGCCCTGCTTAAATAGCAAGCAATAAAACAAATGAAAATCGTTTCACTTGCTACTAGGATTCCAAGATTCTATTCCTCCACGGATATATCAATGACAATTTGTTGGATTATTAGGATTAAATCATTTCACAATCATAATGTTGTTGCCATTAATAAATATAATTGGAATTCATAATATTTAGGATAATTATATTTCATTTAATTAATTAAAATTGGACAGTTGTCACAAACAACCCTTGAAATTAAACATGTTTCCCAATATGGCTATAATTTAAATTTAATTGTAACATTAACTAGTACGTGATATCGATAACTTGATTATATCATTCGAGCAAGAAGTATATCTGCAAAGCAAATTACACGAAAATCAGACTGGTTGTAATTGCGTTATTTTAGAGTTAGGTCGATGAACAAAGCAAATTACAGAACATCAGCAGATAGAACAGAAACAGCACTTAGATGACGTTGTCTGTTTGCTTCTTGTCAGATGTAGCAAAAGCATTGAACTAATTTCGTCAAATTAAATTCATTACATGCAATTGATTTCGCAGACATTGACAGGGTACCTTTTAATTATCCCACGCAGCGAATTAAAAGGTGCTAGTATAATTATTCCACCGCTCAATGCAAATTAAGTCAGTTTCTGTAGCTGAGATTGCACCAAGATAATTCAAGAGTTTCCTCGTTAACGTAAGAAATAGCACCATGAATACGTAAGCGACAGAAATAATTTTATTTATTTCGGTTATTATTTTTCCTAACTTTAAATTGACATAAATTTAAATATTAAAATATCAGGAGTAATTAAAAGGGACGGTTGCCTCTTAATCGAGTTGTTTCATTACCATATTTTTTATACTTATCTTTTTAATTACTATCTTCATTATCTTCGCTTTTAACTCATTAACTTTTACATTAACAGTATATTCTTTAAAAGTAAAGGGTATATAATAATCTGCATAACATTGAATAACACGCTTGACTCATATTGCCTCTGCCACTGGTTTGGAATTTATATTTTTAATTAATATTTTCATTTACGTAAATGCAGCATTATTGTTTCATACAAATTTAATTAATTTTATGACAAAAATAGTAATAAATAAAATATAGGATTGTGGATTTACACCCTTATGGGGTAACGCCGCTTCTTATGAAGTTTTCTGTTTTCTAGATCCTTTTGTTGGAGTGGATCAATCTCCGTTTCTTTTGTTTTTTAATTCTTGTAGTCCGGTTTCTTCATACGTGCCCTTTTTTTTGTTTTACTTTGAGAGTTTTTAATTCCTGATACTTTCCAATCTTCTTCTACTAATCTTCATTTACTAATAATTTAATTGCATCCTTATATCCATATATATCTGAGCCATCTAACTTTCTGTTGCTTGATCTTTTTCGCCTTGTCTTTTCTTTTCAACTTTTATGTACTATTTCATATTTTATTCTTATTCTACATTTGCACTTTGATTTTTTTGGTCCTAATATTGTTCTAATTATTTTTCGTTCTATTATTCTTAAAAATATATTTTTTGTCATTGTCATAGTCTCAGCAGCGTACATTGTTATTGGTCTTATTATTTTATTTTTCATTTTGTTTTTAGTAGGTTTTTGTTTGCGTGAAAAACCCACCACATATACGAGCCCAGAATCATATCATTTGACCCAATTATGCCTTTTAGAATAACATAAAATGTTCTGGTCTTACAAAAGGAAACTTGTTGTACTCAATTTATTTATATTTTAAATTTGGTTATTTTTATGAATATTTAAAGAAAAATAACATTTGAATCACTAACATAATGATTTCATTTGGCCCAAAGGTATTGGCTGACACCACGAACACTGTTTTTGAATCTGATGACAACAAAATATAGAAAAATGTTTCAAATAAAGATTCTACATCTTTTTGAGTCCAATGACATTTACTCAATCTCATTATTTGCTAAGATATACACAAAAACCCTGACGGACTTTCAAATATTATACCACTTACTTTTGATGTATTGTTCCCAAAATCTAATCAATTCGCAACATAAACATAATACTTCCCTTACATATATGTATGTGCGGGAGGTAAAAATGATATAAATATGGTGAATTAAACAATTTTCCTTTGTATGATTTTAACTGGGCCAAACAATATAATTCTAGGGCCGTAGTTATTTTATATTCTGAGATTTATTTATTATTCATATTATTAAAATTGTCTCAGTTTGTTTAATGTGTTGCCCGCTAAAACAAATTTCCCGCCGACAATCCAGAATTTCCTCGATGAGAACAACATCTTTTCAACTTGTTTTTTCCCACCGCTTTGTCTTCCCTTCGCCCATTTATTGTCGAAGGCGTCGGGACGCTTGTTGTGAATGTGCCCTGTAAGCTCTGCCAGGTGCGTGCGAAGCTTATTGCGTCCCCCCACTCTTTACAAAAAGAGACGTCCCCCACCATGACGGTAGCTTCGTGACGTCACGGACAACTGCTGCTGATCGCGTCGCGACGGAATGAGGGATGTGAAGATCAGGAAATTTTAAAGTATTTATCTTCTAAAAGTATTAGTTTATCGTACTCTCGAAGACACTTGCAGGCACTACTTTCTTAGTTAATAATAGTTAATTTTGTTTATTCATGCTTGGAATCTACTCAAAATTTTACATATTATTTCTGTGGTGATTATATGTATATATGTAAGTTAACCTAAAAAATTAGATTGTTATTATTAAGCAGTCTCAAATGCTGAGGATATATGCCGTTTCGGAAACTCGTTTTCGGTGGTGGGACAACGGCAAGCAGTATTCGCTGGTACGGGTTTTCGCAAAGCGGTTACCCATCCAACTACTAACCACGGGCATCATTGCTTAACTTGCGTTATAAAAAATATATTACACGTTTTCTTCTTTTCTAATTTTTCTTTCATCCAGTCTATTTATGTTCCTTGGTCATTTAATAAGTAAGTTTCATCTCTTCTTTCTCTTTCCGTCTCTCTGCAATACAGTCTTAAATGTTCTTGAAATTCCTCTTCTCTTTCACATAATCTACATCTCTGTTCTTCTGCTGATAACCAGTACATGTTACTTCTTTCCTCATTACCGGATCTAAATCGTGTTGTAATTGTAATAACATTTATAGATTTTAATAAATATCTTGGTGTATGTAGTGTCTGTATAATCTTGTATCGTGGCATGGATTATATTTCGTTTCTTGAATTTTGTTGAATGGGGTCTTTCACCATTTTTTTTTTAAATTTTTTTATGAAACTTTATCTATATTGAAGACTATCTACACTTTTAAAAAGTCTTAATTGTTATTCATTAAGCCACAATGATTTAAAAAAATATATTGTGACGTCATAGTAGAGGTGTTGCTGGATCTAAAACAGTAGAGATTTAAATAATTTTTGTTACATAAATGTTCTATTTTATTGTAATAATAATAATAAAATAAGTAAAAAAATATAGAACTACAATTATTTACAATCTGTACTGTTTTAGATCCAGCAACACCTCTACTATGACGTCACAACATGTTTTAAAAAATCATTGTGGCTTAATGAATAACAATTAAGACTTTTTAAAAGTGTAGATAGTCTTCAATATAGATAAAGTTTCATAAAAAAATATTAAAAAAATGGTGAAAGACCCTATTATTCTCGTATTTGTACGCCTCCATCTGTGTTATACAATGTTTCTAATATAGATTCTTCATTTTGTCTCTTTCTCTCTATTTCAAAGACTGAAAATCCATTTCTTCCATAATATGCTTTTCTAGTTATTCCCCATTCCGTGAGTTTGGATTTCTCTTCATTTGAACGTCTTATAGATTTCCAGCATTTCTGTAGTAACTTTTTCTTCACACTCAACGACTCTCTTTCCTGTTTCTATTCTTAATTTATCTAGTTTCATTTCTTCCAGTGCTATGTAGCCAGGACGCCAGAAGTACATTTTTCTAACCTCAATATCCCAATTTGTATGTCTTCGATTTGTTTCTCTTCCCATTCTTAAGCACGCAGAGGAAGAAAATATCGTTCGTGGGCGTTCCGACGTCTCGTCTCGTTACGTATCCGCGTGCTCATCAGACCGACGGCCGCCGTATCAGCGTCGCCTGCCGCCGGAAGTCGACGTGATGAGCTCTTGTAAATGCTCTGCGCTCAGTAATTAGCGTTCTTATTAATCGCGATTCTCATTACGTGCACGACGCCCTCTGCTTCGTTCCCACTGCCTGAGATTCACTTCCTGTCTGATTGATGTATGAACCGATTCATCGGATTTTCATCGACTCCATCCGCAGATTATTCCTGTTTTTGTCTTTTATTGCTGACGATTAGGACGGTTATTGAAAGAGGAAATGTGGATTTTTAATATTAATAACTTTTCATGTAGTATTGTGCCGAAAGATAATCAGTGAAATGGGGTTTTTAAATATTTATACATTAAATTATAAATGTTAATGAATAGCGCGTGAGTCCAGTCCAATCTTATATCCAAGCCAAGTTGCTGAAAAAAGCTGAAGTAGATTTTCATTTTTTATAGTACTCGTACAAGCAAGGTAAAACAGTTTTTACTGCTGAATGGAGGAAATGACCGGCGAGAGCCTGTCACCTTCTTGAAGCAGTAAATTCAGTTGCCTTGTGTGTGTATTGTACAACATTTTATTTGTTACTCATTTGTAAATCAAATTAAAATTATAACCAAGTCCTGTCAGTTAAACTCAACTGTTCTGTCAAACATTATTTTAATGATTGCGCATAAGCCTTGTAAGCATTACTGTGGCAACGTGCATTGTTTACCTTGTTTACTAACTTGTAAAATTTCTACAATGTACCTGTCAATTAGTAACTTGTAAAAATTCATTTTCAAAGGCAATAGAGGGCTTGAGTAATAGTATATTACGTACCGTGAACTGTAAGTGATAGATTTTAGGTCGAGAATGTAGTTTGGGATGTCGAGACCCGTAGGGTTGAGATTTCCTAAACATTCGAGACCTAAAAAATCACTTACAGTTCGAGGTTAGTAAGTTATTTTTTGTAATACCTGCGTAAATATAAGAAAAGGAAAAATAGGTATCAAAATAAACAGCTTTCAGATTGAGGTTAAAAATAAAATTTGAATGATATATATTTACTTACCATCCACCATGAACGGTAAGTTTCACTTACCATCCACCGTGGACGGTAAGTAAATGATGTAACCATGAAAACCAATTGTGCAATAAAAGTTCCACTTACTGTGTTTCAATTTTGTTATTAATGGGTAACTTACAGTACAGGTATTGCAAAAATGGTGTTTACAAGTGAGTAATTATAATCAAGAAAATTTTTGGGAAGCATCGAGCAATAATATGTACCCCTTTATTATAATATTGTTATTGTTTGCGTTGAAAAAGACATCTTAGTTTAAATGTGATCACATTATCAAATAATAAAAACAGTATTATCCTACTAAAATGTGTGGACAAATAAAATTGTAGAAACGTTAATATTACGTGTATGGCAGTTTCAATGGACATTCTGTCATATTTCGTAAAAAATCTCATAGTCCGAAAATAAACCAGGAGCGTACTAAATATAATTTTAATCAGCAATAAAATTTACGATTCGTGTTTTTACGACTCGCTTTTTCCATTTCAAGCTGGCTCATGAATAGTTCTTTTATCTGTCGGTAGAGCGACGCTCCGCTCGTAATAAAGGAGCTCCGTTTCCGGGCTAGACGCTCAATCAGGGGCGCCCGTGCTGTGGGCATAAAATTGGGTTCTTCAAATTTAATTTTCTCGAACATTATTTTATATTAGCATCCCAACAGTAAATTTGATATTGGAAGGGAAATACTATAACACGGATTATTATTATGTTTTCTTTCAAATTTTCAAAATGGTTTCTTAAGCGGATAGGTTGTTTACGAATTACACAATATCTTTTGACATTTTCGTTTGAATCTATTTACCGGTTTCAGGAAATTAAACCTATGTTTACATGCACAAAAGTAGGCAGAGTATGTACGTATGTCATAACTCTATGCTGTACGGTAATATTACCATACTGACCTGTCAATAGTCAACACAACGAATTAAGCTATTCCAAATATTTTCAGGCAATTCAGCATCGCCAAAATCCACTTTTTATCTAGCCCTTATGAACACATTTAACGTTTAAGTAAAACAAAAATTATTTATAAATATGATACAAAATAAGTGTAACCATGGGGTTAAATAAAAGCAAATAGACTTACTTAATCCCCTAAAACTATGACAGACGTTATTCATAAAAAAAAATTCAAAAATAATTTTTATCAATGATATTAACGTCTTCATATTCTGAAACCGGTGAACTATTGATCAAACCACGGATGTTATGAGTCATAACAGGCCTTAGATGACTTAAAATCCTCGCTCTATGAGCTCGGATTTCAAACTCACATCTGCGGCTGTTATGATACTCATAACATCGCTAGGAATGTTAATAGCTATAACCTGTGCTTTTTGAAATAACAAAACAACGCTTGAAAAATGTCTATTTTTATTATGTGTCATAAGTGAAAACTACATTTTTTGAAGGGATGAGTCTTTCCTGATAGTTATGATCCATGTTCCTGTATCGTTTGATAAGAAATATATGGCGGGAGGTATTGTGGTGTTCACAACAGATTTTTTTTAATTTGAACAACAAATTATATTATTTGACCTAAATTTTATAATGTTACTTTATTAACATTCATTTTGAAAATGTACAATTCAAGCCAAGTTATCCAAAATTTAAAGAGATATTATTTTCTAATGTTTGATGGTTTGTTAATAAAATATAATTTCGAATTGCGTAGTTGCGCCCATAGAGAGTGATTCCAGGTCTCCGTGAATGGTGTAGGTAGCCGTTTCCGATCCGATAACGTCCGGAATCGCCGGAGCCATTCTTTCTCCGGTCGTTCCGGGCCAAAGAAACGCTAATGGACACAATTATGTCGTAATGTGCGTTGTACACTCGTTTTTTTCGTTGCGCTTACGAGCTCAAGACGAGTTTGTCCGAGGGGAGCCTTTGTCACAGCCGATACGAGTACATTTGTCAAGGGCTCGTTCGTCCTTCCCTTGAACGCGGTCTCTGTTGAGCCCTTTACCTTTAGGAACTCTCGGTTTGCGTAATGGGAATCGATTGCTACGGTCACAATGGCTGTAATTAATATGCTCCTAAATTAGATGATGATGATCTACGCTTCAGTGGAACCTCACAATTGATCTAATAGGCTTATTTTGGACATATTTTGGACGTTATGTACCTTGAGGCTTATCATTACACACTTCGATTCATTTCTAAGCTTTACTGTTGAATGTCTTTCATTATCATCGGATTCTACCACAGATTTATACATGTACTTGCCGCATTTAGTTCACTACGCATTTGGTCATCCATAGTTCTTTTGATTCCTTACATCCAAGTAGTTGTAGGTTTTCCTCTTCGTTTTTATTTTCGTTGAATAATTTAAGTTTCTTTTAAACCTTCGATCTTTTCCCATACCATATTAATAATGTAGATTGTATTTTATCTAGGCTTCTACGAGTATATGCACTTATTTTTCCATCGTCTATATTCGTACTGTAAGAACTCATTTACCGGACTTATAACATCAATTATTACTGTAACTTTGTATCTTCTATGTCTTATCACAAGATATTCTGTCTTCATTATGTAGTTACATCTTTAATCCCCATAGCCATATTATATATTCATTTACCAATTTCTTAAACATAAAATTATCATTTGTTCTTATTCAAGCAAAAAAGTTGTAAGATTTGTTGAACCTATTTCAATTTTAAATAATTATTTATAATTATATAAAAATTGCGAATCTTCTAAAAGTGTCTCGTAACTGCGCTGTAAAGCTTTCATTATCCTTAACGAAGATTGCTTTAGTTAAGAATTCTTGTAAAATATTTCAGTGATAACAAGTATATCACAAGCAGAATGTGAATATATTAAAGCAAAAGTTTCCTAGAGTTCCTGTAACTAGTTTTGGTTGTGTGTTACATGCATACAGTGTACGGTCGGTAAACTAGTACACTGCAGTGCTTCAGAGACATATTGTAATCAAATATTTAGCCTAGATTGTGTAAACAGTAAATGGCTTAGTTAATTAGTCTGCTAGTCAAATGTTTGAATTTAGTCTCATACGCAACAAGGATATATTACCTTGTCAAAATTATTTGCATTGGGCCTCTCTATCTCCGACACTATTATAGCAAACTAACGGGTGTTTATTAGAGGTTTGTTTTTCGAATTGGCAACACTTTTTCTATTTTTGTCTCGAAAAATGATCGAAAATTTGACTTCCAGGTTGTGCTTAATTCGAAATCATATTCAAACACAAATGACATCAAATTATCTTTCCCGGTTTTATTGTTTTATTTCATTTTCAAGTTCCATACCTCTAAAAAAATACACACCCGTTAGAATTGTTATTTAACCTAAATAAATGAAGCAGAGTAAATAATATTTCATCTCAAACTGACCATAAAATTTAATATTAGGATGAATATATCATTATAGCATAAAAGATTGAGAGCGATTCTACGGCAAATGGACCGAAATAATTGAAGAATCACAGCATGCCAAGTCTCAACAACAAAAGAACGTATACGAGAAAAATAATGAATAACAAGACAAATCTGTATGAAACTCAATATTCATATGAACTTAAAACGTATAATAAACGAAATACTTCGGGAAGTATTTGAATTTTCAATTTTCCAGCGCTGAGTAAGCATTTTTGTGTATCTGGAGGAACGATTTTATATCAGATCAGTTATGCGTGTAAACCAGGGGAGCGATGTATGATGTTCTTGTGAACATATCAAATATTTATGGCCTATAAAATCTTGAACATTCAAAAAGTATTTCTATGTATACTACACAATAATGCTTTACAATTTCGTACACTTAAATCTGCTACATTCAGAAATAGCACATGGCATGGAGATATATTTATATGGTTGTTGATAAATCCCTTGCTTCATTTGTAATAATATTGTTGTTATTTATTCAGCATTATCTTGTTTTGTTTTGAATTATTCATTTCTTTTTGTTTGGTATGTATTTCCGCAAACAATCACAATCATAATAAACAATAAATTAACCAATTTAAACAATGGAATTGGATACATATATTTCTACGTTTCATTTAGCAATTAAATCCAAAATAATTATCAAATAATGAATAGTGCGGTATCAGGATTCCAATGTGTTTATCAGTTTCCATTCTGTCAATTTTTGACTTCAGCTGCAGTTAATTTTCAGCTTGTTTTTGCCACTGTAATTATTACCTAATTACTCTGTCAAATAATCAATGTTTAACCGCAATCCACAAACGCTTGTTCCTCTCTGTAAACAATAATGAATTGTTTCGCAAATGTTTTAATAAGCATACTGACATTTTAATTCTTGACACCAGGGAACATACTCGAGATTAAATTAAAAATTATGAAGATTTGGAAGGAGGAGATATAGTAAAAAAGATCAAGCAACGAAGAGTCAGATGGTTTGGACGCTCCAATGATTTTTTTTATGAAACTTTAACTAAATTAAAGACTATCTGTAGTTTAAAAAATTCTTAATTGTTATTCATTAAGCCGCACTGATTTTTTAAAACTGCTGTGACGTCAGAGTTGTCCTATGTAGGGATTGTAAATAATTGTCACATAAATGTTCTATTTTATTGTTTATACAATTATTTAAATGCAATTGAAATAATAAAGTGGTAAATAATTAAAATATACATGAATACCATTTATTCCAGGAAGAAAGAATATTCGAAATTGTAAACATATTCTCTTAGTATTTCAGTTTTTGTTTTATGGAGATTTCTCATATTTGTTATAAAATGCAACAAAAGTTGCATAAATGTAATCACGCCAATCAAAAGTCAAATTGCAGGCCCATTAAAATTCATAATTCTTTTCATACATGTTCCATTGAAGCACCCTCATAACAAACCATTTAAAATTCATAATTGTTCGACTTTATTATTTCGTTTTGAAAACAAGCAAAATCCATTTCCAGTTCCATCAGTTGCAAACCAAATACAGGTAAACATGTATTCAAAAATCCATTTACAAATTTCTATTCAACACAAAACACAAATCTTCTGAGGGAGAAAGAAAGGGAACTAATTATTTATTCGCCCCGCGTGGTCCTTGCACAACGGAAACATTTCAAAAGACACCCAAATAATTTCATTAACGAACAAGAGAGGCAGGCAAATGCAACAAGAGATTCATATCCGGCCGAATCAGATTCATCGCGGTTAAGATGATATGTCCACTCTAGTTTGAGTTCCGTGGAATTCATATTAACTATAATCTGTATCATAACAATGCGATATTGCTTTATTCTCTTGCAACAATTACAAACATATATAGTCATTTATTTTAAACTACTCATATATCTAAAATCATTATACGAGTACAGCTATATTTCCAAGCCTGTCTATATTGTGCCATATTCTTTTCTAAATATTTCTTGCTCATTGCTTTCCTTATCCCTTCTTTTGGTCTACCACTTACATATGTATATTTGATTCCACTAGATGCAAAAGTGTAGGCAAATTAAGATTTAGAATAACTTGTACACAATTTATTAGTATCTTAAATTTTGTTATTTTTAAAAATGTTTTAAGGAAAAATAATAACTGAATTAATAACCAATTATCAAGAATCACTAACATAAAGATTTCATTTGGCCCAGAGGTATAGAAAAATGTTTCAAATAAAGATTCTACATCTTTTTGATTCCAATGACATTTACTCAATCTCATTTATTTACTAAGATATGCCCAAAAACCCTGATAGGCCTTCAAATAATCTAGCACTTACTGTTGATGAATTGTTCCCAAAATCTAATCAATTCGTAACCCAAACATAATACCTCTCTTACATATATGTATGTGCGGGAGGTAAAAATTGTAGAATATGCCGAGCGACAAAGCAAAATTCCTCAGGAAACATTAACTTTGCGTTGACAAATGCAAGCGCAAAAGTCAATTTTCTATAATTACCTTATATAGTAGTTCATACACACATTGCATCTATTATCGGTGAATCTGCAAACTAGATCAATTAATCTATTTGATTTAGATAAAAACAATAGTATAATATGTCATCTGGCAAAAATGGTCCAATAGATTTTGAATATTTACAATTGAAAAGAATTATATTGACATTTTTCACTATCGATATTTTTTTCGACAATTTTCACTAGTGATCCCATCGACAATTTTAAACAATTGAATTGTTACACTGTTGCTGTGGAAGTGATTCTATTTGCAAGTCAGTTTAAAGAAAGAGTACAATTTTATTCGTTGAATTCTCCTCCGGATACCATTTGTGTTACAAGTTATGTAGACAATTTTTGGGACTGCAACACTCATTGTTATTACGCTTGAAAATATCAATCGAGCTGTGTCCTCGTGATATTTAAAATCAAGCGTAATACCCAATTGTGATACAGCAACAAAAATTGTCAACATAATTTGTAACACTAATGGTATTATATGTATATGACAATTCTTCAATAGTCAATCATGTCTACTTATACCTCTACATTCGAGCATATTGACAGTTAACATGTTTAAGAAAAGAATATTGTAATTGTGTTTAAATTTTGCATTTAGTATATTTATATTACATTATCAATGATTTAGTCATAGAATTGACTCACATAATCTAGTAAAAAGCAATTGTAAATATAGAAACCGATTTGGGAGGTTGAAACATTTTCTCTCCGCCTCTAAAGCCACAAAAACCCGGAGTAACCCGGCTATCATAACAACAACAAAAATTCTGCGCGGAAGTGAAATGACGGAAACGAGCTCACAGACAACACTAATGTGTCAACGCATACATACACACGCAGCGGCCGCGGACAAACAATTCCAGGCTCCGGACTCGGTCCGGGCAAATACCGGACCGCCGGATGTCAGTGGCGTTCGTCATCGCTGCCGGCACGTCACGCCGTCTTTATGACGGAAAAGTATTTTTCTTCAGGGCACAATGTAAATTTAATTTATTTTTATTGTTCCGGAGGAAACAAAGGAGGACTTTTTGGAGGAAGGTCGAACGGAATAATTGTTTTGATTCCGTAATTATTTTTTGTTTTTGTTTTCTTTTAATTGCTCTTTCCACTACAGTCACAAATATTTTGCAATAGGCAAGGTTAAGCGAAAATAACTGTTCAGAAATTGCAGTCTAATTATTTATTATTTAGTATAATTCAATGTTTCGTCGACCAATAAGATCCTTCACAATTTTCGTTTATGAAACTTTATCTAAATTGAAAATTATCTGCAGTTGTGAAAAGTCAAAAATGTTATTCATTAAGCCTAAATATTTTTTTTAAATGTTGTGACGTTAGAGTTGTCGTGTGTTGTGGATCTCAAACAGTAGGGATTGTAAATAATTGTGTGCACATAAATGTTCTTTATTATTTTTTAGAAAATTATTTAAATGGAATTAAAATTTTACTTTTGGTGGTAAATAATTAAAATATATATGAATATACAGTAAAAAAAATTGATTTGCGATTTGTTAATTTTCCGATTGTTATTATTAAATTAACAATTTGAACAAATATGACAATTTGTTAAATAAAATTTTCTCAATTCAAAATTTATAAGAAGAAAAATTGTTGTTTTTATTTATTTGCTGGATTTATACAATTTAACAAATTGACTCGTCAATAATAACAAGTAAATTTAGCTAACCTATCAATTTGAAATTGTTTTTGAGTCTAGTTATTATATTTATGATTTAATTGTCATTTTGTGACTCTAGTGAAGAACTCCATTATAGCTTTTTTTAGGGGAGCTGTAAAATGCAACAGTATAGATCAATTGCATTGTTGTATTTTACTGTTGTATAATAAAGAATTGTACTGCAGTCTTGAGTAGTTATTTCCTTTATTATATATAAATATTTAATTTCCGGGATTCCGAAAAAATTAAATATTCAAAGTATAGTTTTCCATTTTTCATGTATTGGTGGAGAGAAGTATGAATAAAATATTTGCTTTTCAAAATAGACGAAAAAAATAGGATACTAAAAATGAATAGTTAACAGAATATGGTAGCTGTAATAATGAAAATTATTCGAAGCGTGATAAAATAATAAATTTGGTAATTATGCTATTTTCACAGTTCATTATTTTTTAACGAGCAATAAATGAACATGCATATTAAATTTCACAGGAGAGCTTGGCAAAATTAATGACAGATTTCAATATTTGCTGTCGATGTGAAATATGTGTTTAATCATAATGTATTACTATATTTATACGATGTTCATTTTGTGAAATATTATTAATAATCTATGATTAATTTCGACATATTTGTTGTAAAATTTGCTGCAAATATTTGCAACGTTCTGTGATTTATTCTATGGAATATTGATGTCCAAAATAAATCACCTCTTCCGAATTCATTTCTCGTATTTTTGAATTCGGAACCAGCGATGTTTGCCGAACGTGTTTCCTCCTTGCGTGTTCGGAAGGAAGAACATCCTTCATCTGCTGTACACAAAACAAAATACACAAAGAGAATAGGCGATGAGAATTCGCTAAAAGAATTTACGTGCTTGAAATGAGTGATGATGCAGAAATGAGAAACTCAGTGAGGGAGGACGTCTGACATTCATTCCTCATTGACGGGGAAATTTTCAAACTTCGTCAAAACAATCCATCTTCATCTTTCTTAGAAGACTTAATTTTTGGATATAGATGTATAATTTAACCGCGTTTTATATCGATTACTCATCGGAAATTTTGGACGAATTCCTTAACGCAAATTGCCCGGAAAGCCCTTGTTTATATGAAAGTCTTCAGGAATTTTAGAATTAATAACGAAAATCGCAGCCTTGATCACTTAAATGCTCTATAATAATTAATTGTATCATCACGCCTTATACACATTTTGTCAGTCACTTTTCTTGCAGTTGATTTTGGCACACCCGAAAAGAGTCATGGTTTAAAAAATGTTTTAAATCCTTTTTAATCTTAATAACTAAGGTCCTAACCTAATGTAAGTAACTAATTTAGGAGCTTAGTTATTAAAATTAAAAAGCTTCCGAATCACATAATCACTCTTTCATATCTAAAACTAAAATTCTTTTTAATCTCATATATTATATACTGTTAACACGTTCTCCATATAGTCATTAATTGTAAATATAAATATCGTAGGTACTTGCAAAATTAAAACCAAATAGAAAAGAGCAAAAGCGTTTCAAAAACGATGGTAAATATCCTCGTAATGAAAGCTATGAATCCATGATGCTGCATTTATGTAAATCACGTGATCCATAATAAAATTTCCATGTCAAAGCCGACATGATGTTTACAGCTGTTTGTGACATGATTCCGCGTATGTATAATTGTATAGGTACAATGTTACATGAACATTTTCCGAATGATAGTGATAACTATCGTCAACTATGATATAGAAGCACATATGTGTGACAGATGCCAATACATAGTTAATTATCTAGACTAGAGTAGATTACAACTGATATCTGCGAATTTCCATTACTGGGAGTAAATGGAATTACAAATTTATATAGTTCGATGATATATTTATTTTGATTTAACCGGCAATCAATCTCCTCTAAATATTCAAATCCTGGCACACCACTTTTGCCTCGTTCCACATTCAGGCATGCTCGTCTATTCATCGCACTTTGAATCATTCGTTCCTCCCAATAATAGTTTCACAAACCTTTCATCCACATATTGAAGAAATTGAAACTCAGTAATTATTTATTCTTTTATACGAGGGTTGTCCAGAAAAATGTAATCGTCAAGGCATTTATTGTAACATAGTATCAATGTTTTAATGTCGATATTATTCTTTTCTACCGCCAAGAATCTGAGCCAGGATGTCACTGCTTCTTGGAGATCTTCGTTGTTTGCGAACTGTTTTCCACCCAAATATTTCTTTAGTTTTGTAAACAAGTGAATACTCTTGGTGGCAGGCCAGTGGGAAATTTTTGGACATCATCCTTATTGTTAGTGTCGTTGCTAGGTTCCGATAAATGACAATACGGAATATCTTTTTCTACGACCACTTAGAAATCTGATCATTGTAAGTTTGTTGTTGCTAGGGATATGAGGTACATTGCAAGCATCGTGCGAAATTAATTTGTTTTGTGAGTATTTCAATACAAGTCAGCTCATTTCAGTACAGGTGCTAGAAGACTTATTTAGAATTGTCAAATATTGAATGGTGAAAGCGGGACAAATTTATTATTAAAATTAAATTGCATATTCGGGTTTCCGCTCATGCTACAAACTTTCATACTCGTAGGAAATGAGTACCATTCCATGGTTGTTGTACAATCTACTATTCCAGACAGTGGCAAAGTATTCCCGCACGACGTTTATAAATAAAATACAAAATTTTTGAATATAATCCGATCGAAAAAAAAAATAGTGTGTGTACTACGTAGAAAAAGTATACTTCCCGGACTCCTGGTGTTGCAGGATTTCCACCATCGTCCAGGAATATATCACTTTTCCTACTAGGTACACAACATACTATCAAATTTCTATTATATGTTGTACGATGTTTTTGGGTCTAGTTATAATATACCTACATGACTTATTTGCCATTTTGTGACTCTACTCTACCCACATTCCTTGCACCGTGCAGAAACACTCAATTTTTATTTTATCTCAGTACTTTTAGTTACCCAAAGCACTTCAATCTCAGGCTGGTGGGAAAACGCTGTAAAACATATTTATTTCGCTGTTTTTGACTAGCATAATATCCCTTGTCAAGGCTTCAAATTTTGATATTTGCGTTTGGCGTAAAATCGAATATTTTTACACGAGCCTCTGCCAAAAAGTTTCAAGAGTTTAATGTGCTGTTTCATCAAATATTTATGTATCTTTCGGTTGTCCATTCGGCTGTAAAAGTTTGCAGAGAGCAAAACAAATATACATTTTTAATACGCGAATACCCTGTTGTTCGATATGAGTTTCTATGGTACAAAACGACCTATTACATTTTGATTACAATCCCTTTTGTGATTGTCATGTCAACAATCATAAATAAAATAATATCTAGCCAGATTTGCATTAAGAACATATTTGTTTATTTTTAGCTTGAACATTCAGCAATATAAATTAATGAAAGATCTCTCCAACGTTGGCTTCTTCGTCTTGTTATGAATTCCAGAATCAGTACAAGTGAAAATTTCCCGCGTCATATTTAATTTCATTTTCAATTGTACTTTTATCGTTCCTGTTTATAAAGAATTTCCCTCGGTCGCAGAGTAATTTTTTCGCGCTTGTAAGGTGAACCTCGCATATGAATACGTCACGTGTGCGACTGCGCATGTTTTCCGGTGCGTGGGCGTGAACACGCGCCCGCGCTGAAGAATTATTTATTAGTTTTTCAATGATTTATTGAAGACACGCTGACACCGAAATTTATGACTTTAATATTGCGGCTTTTTTGTTCTAAACGATGAGATTTTTTATAGAAACGCCGCTGACGCAAAATGAAATAAGTGAGTCGTATTTTTTGATCGAATTAATATTCTTTTTATAGGGTACACTCAATAGAATACTCTTTAGATTTTTAACCAGAACTGTAAATAAATATTATAATCAATTGTTTAATTGTTTAACGTTCATAAAATGGCTCTTTATAAAAAACAGTAAAATATGATTTGCGATTAGTTAATTTTGGGGTTGTTAAGTATTTTTATTTAATATTGACAAATATAACGCGCTAAATTAACAATTTGAACAATATGAATTTTCAACAAGAAAAATTCTTGTTTTTATTTATTTGTTGGATTTATAAAATTTAACAAATAGACTCCTCAAAAATTACAAGTAAATTTAGCTAACTTATCAATTTGAAATTGTTAAAGAAAGTTTGTATCCTATGTAACAACTTAATTTGTTATTTATTCTTCTGCTTCAATATAATTACTCAAATATTTAGTCAAAATCACATAAAAATAAATGTTATTAATAATTACTATATTCACAAGTATATTTAGTTACGAAATACAAATAAATAATTTGTTATTTGCTAACTAACTTGAAATTTGTTAAATTAACAAAAATTAACGGAGGATCGTCTGGGACTAAAAATTTTGTTAAAATATAAATTTTTTACTGTCCAGGTAGACACTTTTACTCCGACGGCAGATAACGAAAAATAGTTAGGTTGTGTTGTAATTAATTAATTTGACAGTTAAGAATGAAATAAATAAAGAAAATTAACAAAACAAAATATTCTTAGGCAACTCGATATTCTGGATAAGACAATATATGTTGAAGTTTTGAGCCATTTTTAATGATTTGTATTTCTATTTTTTGTTTGAAGAAAAAATGACTTATTCGGAGTAAATTTAGTGCTGAGCATGTAAGTATGATCGACGAGCGAAGCGAATCGAAAAATTACACGCGAAGCACACAAAATCACATTTACAATTATTAATAACGCAATATACTATTTATTTACTTGTATTTTTATATGTCTCCTCCATAAAACCCTAATTCATGTACTTGTTACATAAATGTGTATTATAATGCTTTTATTGAAGAGGCTGCTAGTTGACAAACAAGCGATTCAACTTTGTATGTTAAGGATGTTTGTATTTGTCTTGTAATTGTTTACAATTTCTATGTTCATTTGTTATCTGGAACAACAACCAAAGCAGCCCTGGGCTGTAAAACAACAACAACATTAATAATAAAGCCACCCTTATCGTTGGAAGGATAATGATTCTGCTTCGCATTCAGATAGTCCTGGTTCGATTCTTAATAGCTTTCATTACTTTGTACACTTCAAATGTAAGAATATTTTGATTTAATGTTTTTAATTAGCACAATGTCATTTGCAAGCGTACGTCATTTAATGTTATTGCCCCGTGCACTTTTGTTTAACCTCATTATATTATTTCCGGCACGGATGTTAACTTTGCCTTTTTATCTAAATCCGCTTTGGAGACATTGACGTCCCAAAGCAGAATACTCAAGAGTTCAGAACAAAAGAAAAGCGAATCTGCTGTCTGAAACTCTCGAGAGTTATGTTGGATGCAGGCGTACCACTACATTCGCATTTCCCGTGATAACGAATAAAATCATTCGGGGAGTCTTTAATAATATTTTGCGGTAAACAAAAATATATTTATGTTGGAGAGATGCCATTGAATATTACAACTTAAGCTGAATTTATTGAAGTTGTGAAGGTTCTCAAGGAATAAGTTTGATGTATGTTGTATTGTTTTAAAATTTCGGTGTAAGATTTTCTTACCTGATTAATGTTAGAAGTCCGCGAATATTGTAAGGTGATTTATAATACACAGAGATTAATTGAGTTCATTGTGAAATACCATTAAAGTACAGACTAAAATATTGAGTTGCAGACTGGAATTTATCATGTTCTCATTCATTGAGCCTTCATTTGCACCTGAATATACTATTTAACTAGTTCCATTTAAAACTGGATTATGGTAGAAACCATTAATGTTTAAAAAATATATTCGTTTACCCATCTATTCTATTTAACATTCTCGCTTCGTTCAAATCTTCTCCATTCGTTCAAATCTTCTCCCTCCGTTCAAATCTAGTCCTTAATTTAAATATTTTTCTTTCGTTAAATATTCCCTCTCATTAAAATGGTCTGCCTTTATTGAAAATTACTTTCTTCGTTGAAATTTTCACCCTCTGTTCAAATCTTCTGCCTTCAATGAAGTCTTCTCCCTTTGTTCAAATCTTCTTATTTCAAATCTTCTCTCCGTCTTTTCAGATCTTCTTCAAATATTATCCCTTCGTTCAAATATTCATTTCCTGTTGAAATCTTCTTCTTCTGTTCAAGTCTTCTCCCTCTGTTTATATCTTTTTCTCTCGTTCTTTTTTCGCTCGTTCAAATCTTCTCCCTCCATTGAAATCTTCAGCCTCCCTTCATTAACATCTTTTCCTTTTTTGAAAATCTTCCTCCTTTAAAATCTTTTCCTTTCAGTCAAATCTCCATTTCTCCAGGCACTTATTATTTTATTACTAGCATATTTCAACCTTAAATTGTAAATTTCCGAATAATTCTTTCTCTTTCATCTCTTTAGAAAAACGTAGGGAATTATTAGACATGACATTTCTATATAAAATTTTGAATAACAATGTAGATAATCCTACACTTTGAAGCAAATTATCTTTGCGTGTATCTTCGTATTCAACTCTTTGCTATGTATTCTACAGATTGATATGTAATACGTTATCTACCTAAATATTATATGTGATATTTTTCATTGTTCTCTGTTTACGTTTAGGACTTTTTAAAAACATGTTTATTTGCAACCCTCCTATAAATATTTTAATCATATTGTTACATATTATGTCTAGTTAGAAATATTTGTTTTTGTATTACATACTATTACTAATGTACTTTCATTAGGCCTTGACCTGTTGTATAGCCTTTTTCTAAGTAATTAAATAAATATTAAAAAGCTAATTAAAAACTGAGTTAAAAATGATATTCTGTGATGCAGAAGCAGTAACAGTGCGAACAAGACAATTGTTAATCCTTTAAGATGCGTTCAGAACGATTCAATTATTAATTACAATTACCACTTATAAATATCATTGGGTTGAAGCGTCTTAAAACTGCCGATTTGCTAATAAAATATTTATTATACTTAGAATTACCAGTTAGTAGAAGTGACATCTATTGAAATATTGTTGTAGTAACCAGAAACAAGTGATTTTAAATATTTTAATAAATTTCCGGTTAGGTTTTATGTTGTTTAATATTTGAGGACCGAAAGGAAAGAGATGAATTCTCCAGTAATTGTAAATGAAAAGTTTGGTGTGTATGTGTCATAATTATAAAATAATTTGAAACTTGCCTTATTGTTATAATTAATGTATATAGTTAAACCCCCGCTAAAAACATCCCCAATAAATTGCGGTCTCTGTCCAGAACAATACTTTCCAAATTTACCAACAACATTACACAAATAAAAGTTTCTCTCGAGTACATTATTCCTGATTTACGCACTCGGTTCAGCGTTTGCAAATAGAGACGAACTCCATTCAAACAGTATAAACATAGCGCGTAAAACGTATACTGCGCAATTCAAAACAAATACAGAGTCGAATGAATGAAAACGCTACATTGCCGCGGACCAGGGTTTGGATAATGAAGTTGAAAAACTCGCCGCCTGCGACAACAAGGTAAATATTTGTCGGTTATGAATACGAGAACGGCGAACGTAATTAGAAAACTGTTATTTATTCATCTTTATTAATCCTGGATCATTTGATCTACATGTAGATGATCGTCATGGTGGTTTAATCGAAGCTGTACGGAACACTTTTTCAGTAAATAGATTTAATTTTGGATTTAATTAATTTGGAAGTACAAATTTATACAAATAAGTTTTACGTTTCACTAAGAGGTTTTTGGCACATTTATTAATTAAAAAAAATAAAATTTCTTATTCTGTCCAACATTGTTACTCCTTGTACATTTCTTATTTATTTTATTTCCACTTTTCCAGTGCCAGAATTATGAATTTTGCTTTTCATTCTTTGAGATAGTACCCATAACTTGCAACCGTATGTCAATATAGATCTCTATTACTTTTGTTTTTCTACCGATTTTTATTTTTCTATTGTAGCTGTGAAAATTCTTGTCGTTTTTCTATTCTTTCATTTATGTCAATGTCTTGTTTACCATTATTATCTATTATGGTTCCAAAGTAATAAAACTTATTGGCTTATTCTATAATTTTTTTTTATACAACTCAAGTTTTTCATTACTTGTACTCAGAGCTGGGCAAAATACTACATAAAAATACTCGAGTATCGAGTACAAGTACTCAGTAATCAAATGTACTTTAAAGGACCTGTATTACTTGTACTTTGACAATTTTCATGGCAAAAGTATAGAATACTTTTAAAGTACTCTTAAAGTACTTGATAGGGCTTCAAGTAAACTATCACTTCCGGTTATTGGATTATCAAAAACTAATCATCTCTTCCAAAGGGGATACAATTGATATATACAAAATATCAAAATTTTCTGTTTAGTAGTTTTTGAGAAACCGTAACGCCAAATATTCACACAGACTGACAGACAGAAAGACTGACGGACAAAAATACTGACAGACAGACAGTACACACAGACATTATAGCGAAACTATTAAAATCGTACTCTAAGAACCCTAAAACGTGCTCATTCACTGAAAACTGACTACCGAAATTTTAGCATGATTCCTATACCTCCCTTACAGGATGTGACGGGAGATAAAAAGGAACAACTTTTGAAAAATGCCATTTTTTTGACATGTGTCATAAGTGAAAACTATTTTTTTTTAAGAATGAGCGTTTGAAAGTGGTGGTCTGTATTTCTTCGTTGTTAATAAATCTATGGCGGGAGATATTGTGGTGCCCACAACAAATTTTTATTTTTGTATAACCTTTCGAAAGCCTTATCTATGTATAAATTTTGAACACTGGAAGAATAAAAATCATCTAATTTATTAATTAATCAAGGTTGAAGGAAACTGCTATAATTGTTTCGTTTAGTGTCTTTAGTTCCATCTGTAATATATTTAGCAAAACGCAGCCATGTATTTCGATTATGTTTCAACATCAATTATCTTTAAATGTTACAGCAGAAAATATGTGGGCTATTATGGTAGCTCATAGACCACATTTATAAAATAGTGACCCCTGCGGACGCCATATATTACCATACGCTAGCTATATCCCTACCCTAGTGTTGACTGATTACCATAATCCCGCATAGTTATGGTCCTTCTTTATTATTTTATTTTAGCGCCTGCGTTAGAGATGCGGCATGGCACCCGCGAGACCCGTTACCTGTGAGCCTCATTCTTCCTTCGTTGCCCTTTCCCCCTTAAGAAACCACCCTCGTCTCCACCGCCACCTAGATACGTAAACCGCACTCTCTTATTTATGTTTGGGTTGTTTTGCCATCGTGACGGCTTGAGGACTTACTACGGGTGAGAATTTATATTTTGTTGTGGGATAAATGATATTTTGGTTATGTAAATGCGAAAATTGTAGCGTTGATTAATGCGCGGAGTGTACAGAAATTCTGCGGGGTTATAATTGTATGCTGGGGTCATTTGACATTAGAAGAAATTATTATCTTGACGGAAAATTATTTCAGGAGATTTGGGAGATTCATGAGTTGGAAATATTGTCTATCAAAAAGTTGGGTATCCTTAATGTACACAAAAAATTAAATGCTTAAATTAAAACTTCTCAAATATAAATAGGATAGAATATATTTATTTAGCTCCATGCTAGTTACAACAATATATAATATTTAATCACAAAATTTTAAGAAACAATCGGATATAGAGAAATGAAGAAATATATGTCAGAATATCACTTTATCCAATCCGAACGCTCAAGAACGTAGCGTTGGCATCTGCCCATGTCCCTCCCTTTTAGTTAAATGTTTCTTAAATGTTGGTAGCGTCGCGTTGCACTTCAATATTCTATGCTTTTTATTTAAAACACTGAGTATTTAAAAAATTATAAATCAGATTTACTATGATAGTGAAGAAACCGATCTAACAGAATCTAGCTAAACTTAACTTCATCTACCTTCTTCCAAAAGCCGAGAATCGTAATCGGTTTTATCCGTTAATAATATTTCTCCCTTTCAATCTAATAAAAAAGTAACAGATTTCTTAAAAATTAGCGTGGAAAAGAATACAAAATGTTGTACCCAAATGCAAGAATACAGAGTAATATATAATAAAATTTAATTAAATAAAATATATACTAGTTAATGGGATAAATAGCTCCGTAAAATATTTGTTTTTAAAATCATTGCCATAGATTTATATATTTATATTTCAATCATAAATGCGGAATGCAAAAATGTATTATCAAGATTCCTTGACAAGAAATCTTGATTACTGATGATACTTTCTTGTCTAGCTTCTTGTGAATCACTAAAACAAATAAACTAAGATATCGAGGATAACGCAAAATTAAAGAAGTAATAGTATACGAAATGAGGGCTGTTTAGAAAGAAGAGAAAAGGGAGACACACTAAACATGAGAAGCAAATGAAAAAAGATACGATGATGGACATCAACGTTTCGATAGCTACAGCTGCGAAGATGAAATTGAGAAGACACAGTGTATCGAAGAGTCTAGTAATGATGAAGTACAGAATATTCTAGAGGGATCTATGAAAAAGAAGATCAGGAGAATATACTATACTATAAGTTAATCTTTTTGAATAAGAAAGCGCAGTTATTTTCTCCCATAATTCAGACGCTGTCATATTAAAATTTCATACACACAGAATATTAGGGAAATATAAGATTTCCGCCTGTCCAAATATTTATTTACTCACAAAAACGAAAGCTTCTCGTATCCCGAATTCAATTCCGACAAATTTTCAGTCCGCCGCCTTTGGCCTCGCTCTCCACTTTGAGGGCGACGGCTCTCGGCCCGCCTCACTTTCTTATTTATGCCGGAGCGGCTCCGGAACACCCGGAGTCTCATCCGCGTGTTTCAGCCGACCACTTGCGGTAAACTCTCGCACTACAGCCGCAACAATGGATTGTATTCTCTGCTGGTGCAACCGGGACGTAGAAATGTCTAGGCTGACAGACGCCGGGAAATATATAGTTGGGATGTGGATCTTACCGTGATTTTTTTTTCTTTTTATGAAATATAAATTGTGGGTTATACTACCGGAGATCTACTTGGAATTTAGCTGCTGGTTCTCCTAAGAAATTGAGAGAGGAAGTTCATCTGTATATTTTTATTCATTTAAGTGTGTTGCACAGTAAACATTTCTCGCAGAACACTATAACCTAGAGAAGAAGAAGAGATGTAATAGTACTATAAACAAATAATGTAAACATAAAACATGAACAAAATTAACTTAGTGCTACAGCTTTGATCCAACTCTGTGATGTAAACGAGAAATGTTATGTATAACAGATGTCAATTGTTGGTCTAGCAATACTTAATTAAATAAAAAAAAAAGGAAAAATTTACTACATTCTATTTAGGTATGAGAGAGAAATAAATAAGTCTGTCAAAGACAATCCAGTGGTTCGCCAATAATTGCTTGTTCAAAAAGAGTCGAAAAAAACTGAATTAGTTAAGAGATATACCGCTGTTATTGAATGTCGATAAATGTAAAGAGTTGGTGTTTAAAAAGAATGATTAGGTGACTGATTGTAATGTTTCAGTGAATGTTGTGAGACTGGAACAAGTGAATGAATTTGTATATTTGGGCAGTTAGTTTTCGAGGGATGGGCATATTGACTGGGAAATTGAAAGGCGGGTGTCTTCAAGGTGCAAGGTATTGGGTGCTCTGGGCACATTTGATTGAAACCTGAATGTATATAAAGATGCTTAATTGAATATTTATAATAATGGGGTAGTGCCTACAATGATGTATGGATCTGAATGTTGGGTGAGGATGAAGAAGCGTGAACAACATATAACTGGTGTAGAATGAAATATTTGAGAGGAATATGTGTGTGTACGAGATGTGATCGTATCCGGAACACATTGGTGTATGGTGAATGTGAGATTGATAATAATGTTGTTTGGAAACTGGGAGTGAGTCACTTGAAGTGGTTTAGACATCTTGAGTAAATGTCGAATGAAAGGTTGATGAAACTAATATATGCGGAGGATTAAAGGTGAACGATTGTGTGGATGTCCGAGGAATAATTGGTTGGGTATTATTGATGGTTTGTTGTGTAAACGAATATAACATACCCGTGTCACAAATCAGTATTATTTTATTTATGTTTGGGTAACATTTAAGATTTTATGTTATACATTTGGTCAGTTGTTAATTTTTAACCACTTGCTAAGATTTTAGTCCAATGAAAATTCTTAATGCACAAGAAAAAATCCAATTGTCAGTTCTAACATTTGTTTCTATTTGTCAAAAATATTAGCAAGTGGTTAAAAGTTAAGAACTGAGACAGTAGCTTAATTTGTTGCACATTTATATTTGTTTAGAAGAGAACACTTAAAAGAATTCAAATTAACGTAATCCATTGATGCTGTAAGATATTTAAAATAAGATTTTAAAGGATTTAGCTGAAAAGTAATTGTAATAAAGTTTATATTTACTTTGTAGTTCCATAAGCCAAAGATTTATAAAAGTCTTTCGCAGCAAAACTTGAGTAACTCTTAGATAAACTAAGATATATTCGAACGTGACTAGGCATACCAAATGATTTTACAATTATCCCCTATAACTTTGAAATATTAATTTTGTTTCTGGTCTATAAATTACAGCAGATTTATGTTGAAAAATTATGGTTACAACTAAAAATATTTGCTCTTAAAAATCGCGTATAATTCTGAAAGGTAATAGGTGTATTTTACGACAAAGATTCAATACTAATTTAAGTTTACTACTTTTCTTTTATGGTCCTATTTTACGGCTAAAAATTTTGTCATCATCCTTCTACGTTAATATCTGCACGTCTTTATTGTCCGTGATAATCTGCATAAAAATAATTACTGTTGCCATTTGTTCTTCCAGCATTTTCATTGTTATGTTTACATATCCGCTTCCGATCTTTCGAGTAACCCGATATCTTAAAACCAACATTCGATATCCTGTGAAATTCGGTACGTTCCATTATTATCTAGATCTGGATAGAGTCTATAGACTAAAAGCCAGTATTCGTCATCAATCTACAGCTTAAAGTTAACGTAAGCATTATTTTAATCGTATACGTTTGATAGTTGTTGGATTAAAGTCGTACCTGTTTAGCTTTTCATTAATCTTAATTAACATCTCAGCTCATTAGCGGTTGTGGGTTGGAAACGCGAATGATTTGGGGCGCACTTGAATTATACTCGAGAAGGGGTGGGTTGTGCAAACCCTGTGCACCTGTTTGTGTATTTGTAATTGGGGTAATATTCAGAGTTTTTTCTTGTATTGGGGCCATTAGTGCTGCAAATTGAAAACGTATTTTTAGATGGAATAATCTACCCTTTTTCCTGTATACCAAATAATTTTTGTTGCTTGTATAATATGTAGATGTTTCCAAGACCACTGAATCCGTTTTGACCATTTTCCCAATTAACGACTACGAAATTTGTGGATGGATGAAACACAAAATAGAACTCCGAATACAATGAATTCAAGTAAAGGCTACGAGTTAAACAAGACATGGCTTTGTTTCATAAATAATAATTTGTTGTTATTGTTTATGTTGTTCAGTTGTTTTTCCTGAGGAAGAAATACATGTAGTATTTCGAAAAGTAGAATTGTAATAATTATTACAGAAGTTACAACCAAAACAATACATATAATTTATTTCATAAGAAGAAAGATGCTAGCAATAATATGTATTTAAAAAAATATTTTTGCATTTTTCCTGTAGTTTAAGAAGTACAGTTATCCATATTAATTTTTTAAATGTACCAATAACATACTTTTTGGATGTCTTTAACCCAAAATATTAGCTGCAATCGGTCATAAATCACTGTGATGTTTAGAGAAGAGGAGCGGATAAATGAAACTATTCATTATAAATAAAATTTTACACGTTTTATTTAAAGAAAAAATACTGCAATGTACAGTAAGTCTAAGCTAAATATAAAATCGAATCCGAATTATCGATTGTCCGGATATTTAACGTCTGGAATTAATAAATATAAAATATGCTGCATTGGAATGATAATTTAGGGTTATATGGCAACCGTTTGTCCAGAATAATTATTAAACCGTTAAGGTTTTTTGTTTGTGTGTAGCTCAAATAATAATAATTTTAATTTGGAAATAGAATTAAGTAAGCCAACAATGTGAACAATTTAATATAAATTTGTTGAACTAGGAAACAATTTGAGGCACACAACAATAATTTCGCTGTTGTTACAAAAAAATAATTATGTATAAGTAGAAAATTGTTCTAAAAATTACTATAAAAAAAACTCTCAATCACTACAGTTATTCCAGATATTTTTGTACCCCAGGGCCATATTGATAACTACAATTTCATGTCTTGTTTGATGGTAAAATAAATGCGCTGTAATACCATTGAATTTTTCAAAGACTAATGAAATTACGGTTAAAGCAATAACAAATTATTTCAAATGAGCTTTTATGTGTGAACCCCAAGCTTTCCGGTCGCTGTTAAATGCAAAAAGTGGTTCGCTGGTAGGTTTTATTGTGACTTTGATATACGCACGCACTCACTCTATGCATTAAAGTGCACATCTGCAGTGAAACTAGATTACAGACCTCATCGTGATATGTGTTTCATGTTCCCCGGCTCCACAATGCATAAAAAGTTAGACAAACAAATCAGCTCGCGCTAATTGCCCCCTGTGCTGTTGTTTGTTTATAAAGCTTTCCATATTTTCACAATATTGTTTTGCAAAGAGGATAGACTGGTTAATATAATAGGTAATTTTTAAATAGGACATTCAGGAACGATGCAATAATTATAGACTGATGTGGTTCTCCATTCGTTCTATATTGTGCAACTCTATCTTTGTCTCCGGTATCAAAATCGAATCGTGAAATTTATTGGCAGTTCAGACATAAAATCTGCATTTTATAGGCATCGTGTACCTCACGTGCAGTTTCACACGGCGATAAAATGACTGAATAAACATGAACTTTACTTATTCAAATAATTTAGAATTTAAAACATCAAATAATTTAAATTTGCAGTATTTGTTTAAGCCTCCATACTATTTTATTTATTTCTAAGTGTTGTTACACTCTTCAATTGCATATTTATAATAAATAAATTCTTGGTACAATACTAATATTATTTTTCTTTTACAGGTAAGTTCTGAGACCTTGAATACCTACATTTTTAAAGTTACAAAATCGTAAGTACAACATAATTATTAATTTACCAAAGTATGTTTCAAACAAGTTACTCTATATTACATTGGATAATAAATTAAATACCTTTGTTGTACTGTAAGCGAGTGTGGTGATATTTGACCAAATATCACTAAAAATGGCCATTTATTTTTATTGCATTTCTATGTAATATAAACCCTAAGAAACTCATTGCCGTTGAGCGCATCTAAATATCTGTTATATTTTTATAGATATGACGATTTTTAATGTTTTTCAAAGTGCAACTTTAAGTGCCTGCAACTCAAAAACTATGCAAGATATCAAAAAATGCTCTCAGTTTTGTGTGTTTCGTATATTTTATAACAAATTAGCAAATTTTGAAAATTTGGAAAATTTTTGAATTTTTTTTTGAAATTTTTGATTTGCGATATCTCGAAAAATAACAAAGATACGAACTTGCAGTGTTTTCCAATCGCTTCAGCTTGTCGAAATACATATGTATACAAAATTTCATTAAAATTGGACGACGGGTTGAAAAGTTACAGCAAAAAGTCTAAAAATGGCTGTTTTCACGAAAAACGTCAAGTGGTACCCCTTGACGTGTGCGCCGAATTTTGCCATTTTCAGACTTTTTGCTATAACTTTTCAACCCGTCGTCCAATTTTAGTGAAATTTTGCATACTTATGTAATTCGACGAGCTGAATCGATTGGTTCAATCGGGGAGTTCATATCTTTTATATTTTTCAAGATGTCCCCCTTAGAAAATTTTCAAAAAAATTACAAAATTTTCAAAACTTCCTAATTTATTTTAAAGGTCATCAAAAGTCCAAAACTGAAGCCGTTTTTCAATATCTTGCATTAATTTTGAGATACAGTTGCTCAAAATTGCCATTCGAAAAAGTTAAAAAAACGCCATATCTCAAAAAATATTAGAGGTATGACGATGCGCTCAACGGCAATGAGTTTCTTAGAGCTCGTATCATATAGAAATGCAATAAAATTTATTTGACATTTTTAGTGATATTTGGTGAAATCTGCGATATAACTGGAATGATAATTTGTAGAGTTTGATGAAAGCTGAAACGATGTCACAAGGCAATCCATCTTTGTCAAACTTGTTTACACTACGATTATGCGTTTGTTAGTGGTTGCTATATAAAAAGATTTTGCACAGTATTGTCCAAAAGTGAAAAATAACATTTAACAGTATATTGTTCAATTATTAGAAAATTCATTTAAATTAATATACATAATAGTCAATTGAATTAATTTCTATTAACGCATTATTTAAATTTTATATTGAACATTTAAAAATCAATTAATGTTTATTTCGTTATATATTTGACCGGACAGCCCAACAAAGACAATTGGCCTAACGATTGACTGTCTCTCTCAGCTCACCTTTTCAACGTCAATTGGCGTTCCAGTATTATTATATTTCAGTGGATGAAATGTACAATGAATCTGAATATAATTACTCTTAACATACGTTAGACGTACGGAATATATATTTCAGTTATTTACTGCATAAAATAAAACGATTTTTTAATTAAAGAAAACAACTAAGCTTATAATAAATTCCAGTTGCATTCGAGTACCTCTGGCGGCGCTGGCATCAACTAACTGCACACGTGGCACGTATTTCGCGCGCTAATTTTTCCCGGTACTGAAGGGCCAGCAATCCCCAAATTTACGCCAGCGCTCTGATGGCAAAGCCCGCGGATTAAAAACAAGCCCTCTGTAATGCTCGCCCGCGCACCCCTCCTCTGGCTTCCGCCCACGCAACTATCAAGATAAATGTTTCATCCCTCGTCCGTCCGCGGAATTATAAAATCGATATTGGGGCTATGTTTTTGACCGATGCCAGAGTAAATAAATAAATTTGTGCGCGCCAATTTGGTGGCAGCGCAGCGATCCATTTAGTGAAAACAAAATATTTTATGATAGTTGATCTAAGTCTCCTGTTTCAATATTTATTTATACAGCTTATTTTAAAAACAAAATTTCTGGAGATAAATTATTTATTTCGCTTTCATTATTAATTTGTTTCAACAAAATTGAGATAATACTGTCATACAATTACTTTATTTATATACACTTAAGGAAACAAATAAACCGGGTTAAGAATTGAAATGTGTATAGAGATTTCTTTTTTTTTGTATTGCTGTATATTTTAACTTATTCACTTTACTTTACTTATCGGTATAAATATTATTTAATTGGTTACTTTCACACACGTGATCAGAAATACAGAGATTCAATTGGATATTTCTTTTAACCAAAAAAGTTTCATTATAATTTTGAGTCGATTGGTTACTTTCGTACATATTAGAAATACAGGGATTTAATTGGATATTGCAAATAAAGAATTTTGATTGGCTTATAATGTAAATAATGACAATCACTTTTATTTTCTTATATTAAAATACAGGAAATAGAATTGAAATGTGGTGTATTATAATTTCAATGTTATTTTTGAAATATTGCTGTATCTTTTTACCTATTCACTTTACAAGTAAAATCTTATTACAACAGTGGTTCAGAATAAAAAAATACATTCAATAAAGCCCATTTGGTTACCTATTTAGTAGTATTTCACGATGTATGAATAAAATAAAAATTAATTTTTACTAGAATGATTGTAACATGGCCATGGAACATTAAACAAAAACAAAAAACATTTGACATTTCATTAAACAAATTTCAATTTATTTATTACAGTGTTTTAATATTCTCTGTGGAAATTTCGTAGATTATAATGATATAAAGTAGGATTTGAAATTTCATTTCTTTCTGTTAAATAAATAAATTTAAAACTGTTTTATGAAATGACAAATATTTATCGATTTCATGAGGTCGTGTTACAATTTTCCTAATAAATATTGGTTTTAATTTGATTGATATATTGTGAAGTAATAATATTTTAGTAACCAAATTACATGCGTTCAACTTTTGTATTACACTTTTCTTGTAAAGTGAATAGAAAAAAAAATTACAAAAATATCAAAAAAATTCCATTGAAATACCTGTCGCCACATTTCAGTTTTACAAATTTTATTTTCTATTCAAAACTATTTGCATTACCAAAAATGTCTTTGTGTGTTATTCAATAATGGATGTACAATTTAATCTTATAGTAATATAAATTATCTTAACTCTGTTCGAAGCAGATCTATAGGAAAAAAAGATTTCCACACATCTATTTACCGAATAAATAAATAAGTTAATATTTTCATATGCCATAAAATGAAACTGGGGCAATATTTCATAATAACTACCTTATAATATATAAAGTTTTAAGCCCTCATCATTTATAATTACTGATGCGCTTCTCTTAAAAACTGTTAACCCCCTAACAAGGGTTATTTACAATACTTACCCCAGTTTCATAATCGCCACGTAATTATTTAATTACGGTTACTTGACATTTAACGCAACGCGTTGAGCGACCTTTCTCCGGTAAAAGAGAACCGCTCCGGTACCGGAACGAGATAATCGTGCAGTTTGTTCCGGTTTAGTTCTGGAAAAACGCCGCGAGTGGTGGAATGTTCCGGTAGAACTGGTGGCGCCGCTCTAGCGGTGGAAAGCTGAAACCTTTGCAGGAATCAACAGGAGTTTGCAGGATTCAGCAGGAGTTGATTGCAGTTTAGCTTTTCACCGCTAGGTGGATGCTTGAAATAATTGTAAGTATGTTATTTATTTTATTAACAAAATGGAATTGTTTTTATTACTTGCTATGCTTCTCTTTCATTAATAAATTTTATAATAAATTTAAAGGATTAACTTTTGGAAGGACCCTGTAAAACGTATAGTAGTGTAGTTCAGCAGAAATCCGCAGAATGGCGCCAGTTGATTCATCCAGGATTTCATCAATACGTTACGTAATTGGAACTTCTATCAATATTTTAATGTTTCTTCTGTTTATTTTTAATTATAAAACAGGAAATTAATAATAGGTGAAACTAGCGGAAACAATTTCTCATTTTGATATTTACTTTAATTGTCGAACGTAACAGTGTTTCAATTAATTACAGTGGGTAATCAATTAAGTTTAATCAGTTGGGTGTGTTTTGTTTCTGTTGTTGAAAAGTGTAATTTCCAATTAACGTCGTTATCTTATAATTTGCGAAACATATTCAACAGTATAAGCGATTTATCATCATTATTGACCTTATACTAACTGGAGTTGTTTTCTAAGTACATTTTGATGTTTCCCCAGTTAATGTAAATAGATCTATATTTAGCACCCTGAAAATTAATCTGTTATCAAAACAATGCATCGCAATATGATTAAGATTTCATAGTATAATGATATTATGTAGGGACATATTTGGAAGAAGATCATGTTCTTTTTAATTATTAATTGAATGCTCCTTTTTAGTTACTCGAAGTTTTCTTGTCAGTAGATGCTAGTGTCAAAGTAAGCCGTGACGAGAAGTTCTCTCTTGAGTGACTGCTAGTATTAGTATCAACAGCACCTTCAACTTCTTAATCAAGAAATTGAAACTGAATCGTGCTTTCCGTTTGGCGCAGTCGTGCAGATTTAAGTTCCAGTTTCGGTTTCCGGCGATTCGGTGATCGTTTCTTCAAAGAAAAAAGAACTCGTTCGTTTTTCGCACTTGTTTAACTTTTGAATATTAATTTTCGCTTTGGAGAAAAGTTTCTCGAAGTGTTGGCAACTGTTCGTGAGTGGATCGATAGCAAGCCGACGCTGCCTGAACGCGTCTCGATAATTGAACTTTCTCGGCGTCGGGACGCAAGCTTCCTTTCCCTACTTGCACCTGGAGAAACTTCATCCTTCGCTGTGGTTTTACTTAGAAATAGATTAGGCAAAATAATTCTATTAATTTTTAATTATATCGATACTTGAACTAAATGAATTAAACATTACAAAACGGTACAAAATTAAGATGAAAGTAAGGAAAAAAGCGATAAGGGACACCATAGAAAAGTCTGGCATATGATTGTTGGGTAGAAGTATCAAGAAAAGGAGAAAGCAAACTAGAAATGAACCAATGAATATAGGAATAGATCTATGTTCAGGTTAGCTTAGAAATAGATTAGTCAGTACAACATAATTATTAATTTACCAAAGTATGTTTGAAACAAGTTACATTGAATAATAAATTAAATACGTTTGTTGTACTGTGAGCGAGTGTGGTGATATTTGACCAAATATCACTAAAAATGGCCATTTATTTTTATTGCATTTCTATATAATATAAACCCTAACAAAGTCATTGCCGTTGAGCGCATCTAAATATCTGTTATATTTTTAGAGATATGCCGATTTTTAATGTTTTTCAAAGTGCAACTTTAGGTGGCTGCAACTCAAAAACTATGCAAGATATCAAAAAATGCACTCAGTTCTGTATGTTTCGTACATTATATAACAAATTAGCAAATTTTGAAAATTTTGAAAATTTTAGATTTTTTTTTGAAATTTTTGATTTGCGATATCTTGAAAAATAATAAAGATACGAACTTGCAGTGCCGACCAATGGCTTCAGCTCGTCGAAATACATATGTATACAAAATTTCATTAAAATTGGACAACGGGTTAAAAAGTTACAGCAAAAAGTCTTAAAATGGCTGTTTTCACGAAAAACGTCAAATGGTACCCCTTGACGTTTGGGCCGCATTTGGCCATTTTGAGTCTTTTTGCTATAACTTTTTAACCCATTGTCCGATTTTAGTGAAATTTTGCATACTTATGTATTTCGACGAGCTGAATCGATTGGTTCAATCGGGGAGTTTGTATCTTTTATATTTTTCAAGATGTCCCCCTTAGAAAATCTTCAAAAAAATTACAAAATTTTCAAAATTTCCTAATTTGTTTTATAGGTTATCAAAAGACCAAAACTGAAGCCATTTTTCAATATCTTGCATAAATTTTGAGATATAGTTGCTCAAAAATGCCATTCTAAAAAGTTAAAAAAACGCCATATCTAAAAAAATATTAGAGGTATGACGATGCGCTCAACGGCTATGAGTTTCTTAGATCTCATAGCATATAGAAATGCAATAAAATTTATTTGACATTTTAAGTGATATTTGGTGAAATTACTGGGATATAACTGGAATGATAATTTGTAGGGTTTGATGTAAGCTAAAACCCAGCAAACACAGTTGTAGCATTGATGTACCTGGTACTTAATATCTGAAACCTAAGTAGTATATCATTTATATACGGACTAATAAGGTAATATACATATACCATGTCGGACATCTCTTGGGAGAGCGTAAAATTATATTGTTGGTATGTCACATTGGTCTTGGACATGGTACATACCTACAACATGTATATGTTATGTACCGTACTTATAACATATTCACCGTTAATTAGAAAGTTTTATATATTTATATAAAAATGTAGCAAAGAAATTTTAAATATTTATAGTGTACACTGAACAACTTTGAAATATATTTAATTTAATTTTGCTAAGTGGTTATATAATTTTATTAAAGAAATTGGTATTCAACGACGTATATAGAAGGTCAAAGAAATAGATCATAATAGCTAAGAAACATCCAGTACAAAATAAAAAATTCAACAAAATAGGTCAAGCTGTTTAGGAGGAAAAGAATTACCAACACACACATACAAACACTTGAATTGTATATATGTATAAAGATATGTGTGAATAAAGATAATGTAGAAATTTAAACACCGATATTACTATTACTAAATTTTACTCTATAGTCAGTACACTTGTCTTTTACATTTTCTGTACGCTTGTTCTATAACGCTATGGTGTTACCTTTTCAAGACCTTATGTTGTTTTTCATCCTGTATGTTGATGAAGTTTCTATATTCGTTTTGCAGTATAAAATGGAGGTAATTTTCTACCCTGCTTAAAGTCAAAACAACGAACCTTATTTAATAATAATATGTAATGAAATGTATCGTATGATTTTATAACAGTTTACTTATTTAATGTTTCCCTGTGGATAATTTTCATTCCAAGTTTAAGTACCACATGAAAGTATTTAATAAACTATTCAAAATATCCGGGCAACATGAATAGGTTTTATGTCGTATCTCTTGCCTCGTCGTTTCAAATTATAAGCGTCATTCATGGCAAGGAGCTTTTAGTTCCAAAGTGTTCAACTTTCATAAACTTACCGCGAATTATAAATGCTACATGGAAACTTCTCTGGTACTCATTAAATTATTAAGAGGTATTTTGGTTCTTTATCAACGAAATTATGAGCTTAAACACACCATCAAAAAATAAATTTAGCGGTTTTAAAATAGTTCAAAATTAAATAATACATTAATTGAACTGTGTTTGTCTTAGGATCGTTTTTCGCTTTCATGGAAGTCTACAAGTTAATGTTCCAGTATTACTGTATTTCAATATTTTAAACTATCAGCTTTCACATCAGTCATTCAAGGTACACTGACAGATTTTGTAGGATAACAATCGTGTTAGTAAGTTTGACACAAAATCAATAGTTGCCTTTCAATCATTTAAATTCTGCACCAGATACCAAATTGTTTATTATTTCGCTCTGTATTCGAAATCTGCTATAATTGAATTTCGCTGCAATATCTGTCAATCATCTGCGGCATTGTTAACGAACTTGCCAGTAAATGATAACTCATTTTCAAGGATTTTGAGTGATAAGTAAGGGTTGGAAATATACCTACTGGGTAAGGCAATACTAGGAAACGATGATATCTTAGCGGTCAAGGTTTATCATCTTCCCCCAACGCAGAGAACAGTGTTTATTGACAGACGGCTCCTCCACCTAATCGCACAGCTTGTGTGAAATTTCTTCTTATTTTCTGCAGCCGGTGTCGTTGTTGTGTGTTACTCTACCATCGATCTTCACCAAGACAACGAAGCTTCGAAATCCTTCTAATTAAATTAAATATTATACACTCTCTCCGAATAGTGCGTTTTTGTTTTTACTTTACGCCAAAAGGCACAGGGATCATGAAAAATTTCAGTGTAAAGAGTATCACATTTGCTTCTAATAACACATGCTATTAGTAGGATTGAGTTGATCGGGAAGTGATGTGCTGTCACATCAGATTTTTTAACATGTTCTGTTAATTACAGTATTTAAAATCTTCTTTTTAATTGCTTACTGAAAAAACCTTCAGCTTGTCCTAGTTATTTACAGAAACAAAACAAAAAAGTAATCAATTGTTTGCTTTTCTGTCTCCGCTGGTTTTATTACAGACATCATTAAATTCAGTTCCAGACTCCGGGCCCGGAGTTTGATACGTAACCGTGCGTGTACAGCGTTGCCAATGTTGCACTGACATGATTACCAGCGGTTTCTTGTTCATTAGCACCGGAAGTCCCAGACAATAAGCTCCAGAAATGAGTTCTTGGTTTCTGCCGTTGAGTAACGAAGGAGCTTATAAAGAATTGTTTTTATTGAACATTCCCAACTCTTTGATTTATTTGTTTATGTCAGCAACTACAACTGTTCGTTTTAAATGAACGCATATTTTCCATCAGTAAAATCTATTTTCCCTCGGGAACACTTGCTCAGTTTCTGTGAAAGTTGCGAAGAATCTTGATGAGTTCTCTTCAGGAAACAAACAAAAGAAAATGATCACGTTCGCAGCGGTTTAACTCAAATCAACTCGAACTTAACTTACTTAACTCGGAACTAGCAACTAACGTCAGTACCAGATACTACCACTAGCCATTTGTCGATTAACTTGATTCTTGTTTATTGTTTTGCTTTGCTCTCGAACGCGACAACTTAACACCGAACGAGACATTTCTATTGCAGCTATTCAAATAAGACGGGAACATGGAAACTCTGACCATATTAATCAATTAGCTTGTTATTGAATTATTCAGTTATAGAAACACATTTCTCGAAACAAATAACCTTTTAGCGCTGTAAAAACACTGAAATGTAGTAAAACTAGAACGCGTACTAGCTGTGTACATACGAGCCGAGAGAGAAAGCGACCAACGGGCATCTCTAACCTTCTCGTACAGTACGTTCAAAAAGTTGCATTCTAACCATATGAAACGTTTTCGTACATAATAAACTGTTGTACGCACCACAATGTGTCACAAATTTCTTATCAAACAATTCAGGAACACGGAAGAAATCAAGAAACGCTCATCCCTTCAAGAAATTTACTTTAATTAAACCGTATATCAATATCAATATTTTCAGTTTAGTAGTTTTTGAGAAACCCTAACTCCAGAGATCCACACAGACAGACAGATAGATAGACACAGACATCATCGCGAAACTATTAAAATCGTATTCTGATAATATAATTAATTTAGAAACGAAGTTACAGATGATAAAAAAAATGGAGTTAACGCTAATCCCTTTTATGAATCTGCCTCTTATACCCAGTTGCACCAACGTTAGTAACTTGGTTTAAATAAATAAAAGCAAATCGAAGTTATATGTCATATGGAGTAATTGACATTGATTGCAAAAATTAGATACGCTTTCATTTATTTAAACCAAGTTTAAAATTTAAGTATCGTTGGTGCAACCGGGCATTAATGTGAATAATGTAAAATATACTATAATTTTACATTAAATGGAATGATTCAACAAATATCAAAAGTTTTAGGTTAAAATATTTATTATGTACTTAAAAAAGGATAATTACATATTTGGTTGCTACACAGCTTAGTAAATCTTTAAGCAACAATGTCGCATCATTTTTTTTTTATTCAAACTGCTGTGAATGGAACAGTTTCTTGGAACATAAACAATGTCTAAAATTTGTATCAGTCTGTAAGTAACGTAAGTATAGTTACCCTTGTACAAAAGTGTTGAAAAATGATGAAGATACTCGTAGCAAACTATCTCTCTCGGCTCACTTTATCCATGAAGGGAGTGCACGATCCAGTATAACTACAATTCAGTGTGTGAAAACAAAAGAGGCCAAATCCGTCCGTAAAAAGTCATCCCAGCGTAAACGTAATCCAATATGACACGGTTGGGCGCCATTAAACAAATTACTTCGTATTGGGTCTCGACACATGATGGATCGCGTGGTCATTGGCTCTGTCAACGACGGATTGGAGGCGGCTGTGACGACCACAGCCTACTATCAGAGTTTTAGAGGATTGTGTTGGTTGTTGGCGTTAAGCTACCCTTGTTCAATGTTCAACCAATTTGAAAATTAAAAGAATTATTTTCCAACATGTGTTGGGTTGTGTAAATATTTATTGGGGATTTTGACGGTCATTTTAGGGAGGAATACTAAATTTATTACCGAGAATGAAGCCTCGCTTGTTTGTGAAGCAAAATAAATAATTATTTTAATGCTGATCGCAGTAAATAAAATCAATTGTCATTAAAGTATTACTATGGATACCATTTATAACGTGAGTGAGTCTATCTTTAATGTATTACTATTACTACTTGTTTTAGGTAGTACTGTTCCAAATAAAATGTTAAATGAACTTTATCTACGACTGTTGTTTAAAGTGGCCCTTTTAACGGTTGCATAGCAAGTTAAAAGTGTCACATTCTAATACTAGTGTTAAAAGTAAGATAGTAACGTTACTATCTTTAGTTAGTTCATTATTACTTTTAACACGTTGCCACCGATTTGTATCAATCAATCTACTTCTTGGTCTTCTTCTTCGTCCAAGTTGGTGTTGGTATCCATAGTATATATTAATGTCAAAATGGAAATAGTATATTTTAGTTAAAACCAACGGTATATATTTTTCATGAATATCTTAATCAAATTCAAATTTAGCGTGCAATATCAGTTAACGTAGCTCAATTATTAAAACCTTCGGTTCTCTTTGAAGTGAAACCAGAGTATGTACATGATTGGAAATTAATGTAATCCGAATCCTCTTACATCGTAAATTAATTAATAACTCTCTATTGGGATTACTGCAGTTACTATGAGACATTTATGTATGTGATACAGAAATGCTCTTAATATGTGGATACCAATAAATCGTTTATCAATATTTGATCGCATTATTATATACCATTCAAGAATCAGGGAGTAATAAATTAGTCTGTTAAATATATTTCAGTACGCACTAATAATTGCTTCCTCAGGGATAGTCGAAAATACTAGAGAAATAGAGATCTACCACTAAATAAATTAAATATGAATGTGCTCATCTTGTTTTTGACGATATTTATTATTCTCTCATGCTCAAATGAATTATAGTTTTATATTAATGATGCTTTTTATTGGTAAAGTTTTGAAAAACCCGCTACTGAGACGTTTATATTTATCAGTGCAAATTTTTGTATATACAAGTTTGAGATTGAACTTGTATTAAACCAAAGCAAACAACTTTGAGCTTTATGGACTTGTTAATTAAAACGTATTATGTCTTGTTTTATAAATATTATAGTCTTTGAGCAGGCGCATTTTAATCAAATGTAGCATTATTGTTTGATGTTTAGTGCAAAATGGACGGTGATGTTTATTGGAATGTGTTGAGTGTTGTGTTTGTAAAACAATGCATAAGACATTTGTAAGTGTTTTGATATTAAAGTGTTGTCTGCATACCTATAATAATAACAATACTTAATTTGCATGCCCATAATAATTTGTGTACAGTGCCTTGTGATATGTGACTGACATTGTGTGGTTAATTCCTGTAGCCTAAGTGAATCTTCTTCATTGCATCTATCAAGGTATGGTTTACGATATAGTTCGATATTACTGTGAAAGTTGACGTTAAAATTACTTTATTTTGTGCTTTCCTTTCATAGAGTTATTTCAGATTTGTATGTACAGAAATGCCAGATTAAAAAGGAACGTCATCTTTCATAGACTAGTCGAATCTTAACAAATATATGGGGTATTCAGTTCTTAACGCTAAAATATTTTTATCTTCGTACATTTTAACTCGGGCAAACAAATAGTTGTTTTAAACAAATAAGATATCAATAAATCTCAAAATATGTAGATCAAGTGGATGTTTGAAATATAGTACACCTAATGGAATGTTGGTTAAAATCCCAGTGTGTTTTAAATCTAAAATAATACAAAGCAAATATTTTTATTAAATTTTTCATGTTATCAGATTTCTTGTGTGTACTAACGATGTACTAGAAAGCACTATAAATTTATCAAGAGGAATGTAAATATTAGCTGAATGATTAAATTTTAAATTGAAAATTAAAACATCTCAATGGAGTTGAAAAATAAAACTTTGTAAACATGAATTGTAGTTTTCCTTTTGTACTCTTAAACAATTATCAAATATAAATTTTATTGTATCTATAAATCAGATTATGAATGACTTTATTCGTAATTGTAAACCATTACAATTTTTATAAACAATTCTGATATTAGAAGATATAAAAAATTCACCAATTTAATTTTTCTGAACTGCTTTTATATAGTTTTTTACTTCAAAATAATTCATTACTATTATTATTAGCTTTGGTGTCCATTTAAATTACTGAAAAAGAATAATACTGGAACGCTAACTCGTAGGCTTTCAAAAAAGCGTAAATCGAACCTGAGATAGATGGAAGTCGTAGGGCCATCCTTCTTTTTCTAATAATTGAGCATACCTAGATACATTCCCGTTTCGAGCAAATATATCCAGAATACCCAATATCTGCAACCATTGAAATATATTAATATTGGTGAAACGCTAACTTGTAAACTACTATGAAAGCAAAAAACCAACCTGAGACAGATAGATGTTGTAAGGCCAACCTTCTATATTTAACACTTGTTTGTAGAACGGTTTTAAAAACATACACAATATTTAACAGAGTATTGTTTAAATATTAATTTTATTTCAAAATCTTTGAACGTTATTTTTTTGTCCTAAATACTCTAGTGCTTGAATAATTTTATTTTATTTGTAATCAGAAGTTATTCACGACAGGAAATGAACAGTTGACTTGAAGTCCCGGGTAATCCAGAACTAAAAACTTGGAAACTCTTACTTCCGCTAGATAAACTAACTGCTTCATTCATTTGAAATGTAATCAGAAGTCATTCATGACAGACGCAACAGCAATACTTGTCGGCTGAAGAAATTCTTGAGTTGCTTCTTCAAGTAAATACCATTACTCCTGAAGCTAGATGTTACTAAATTTTACATGAAAATTAACCAATATTGTCCAGCTAACTGGGCAGTTCCCACGGGCATTATAAATTTGACGTTATTGCTATTGGGTACAGAATACACAAACACTGATTTCTATTGGCAGATAGATAAATTGAAATAAACAAATCGGTATTGTAAACAAATAAGAATATCGCGTTACCTAGTTACAGTGTTTGAAAGCAAATAGATTAACCTCTCTAACAAAACACAATTCTAGGACAAAAAACGATGAAAATCGTTTATAAAATAAGATATCGGTCGGACAATAAACGTTGAACCCACCACGGGCGTTATATGGACAATAAGGCCTTCGGTCAATGTAAACACCTCGGACCGGAGGTCCTCGGCAGCACACTGTTGACCTTACGCATTATTGTCCTAAGTACATTAATTACTATAATTCCCAATTTGAATTTCTAGTGACAGTACTTATGTCAAATGTTGACATAAGATTCGTACTGATTTACAAAGTTATCTGATGACTGCTATAACAATTGTTTAATTCGGTATTGCCAAATTTAAATCTCTTTCAAATAGCTCGTGTGACTTTACGAAAAGTCATACAATTATCAATTAATCAAATAATCGTTTTACTTGAAGCTTATCATCCCTTTTCCGAACACCTTGTATTTAATAATTTTGTAATTGGTAAAGGTTAAAGTCTCGTGAGAGGGTCACAGAGTTTTTTCTCTTTGTATTACAGTCATGAAATCTTTAAGAAATTCGTCTTGCTCGAAGGAGCTTCATTTAAAATTCAGTCAAATTTCGCGCACGCGCCCAGAAAACTTTGAATTTTAATGTCACTGGAGACATTATTTATACGTCCTACAACCCTGACAAGCGGGGGTGTGCCAAGAGGGTGCGTGGTGCGTGTCAACGCTTTCGATTTATTATCCGTGTTGGAAAATGAAATTATCAGACGAATTAATCTCGCCATATAAACAAAGTCCCCGTAATTACGGCGGCAGTAATCAGCCGAGCTTAATACTAGATACGTACTAATTTGACGTCTGGTGCAGTCGCCATGCGACTTCATTAAATCCCTGTAACGGCAAATTGTGTTAATTGGTTACTTTTCCAATTTGGCGCTATTGATTTTTTAGGTCATTACGAACTCATCATGCTGGGGCTTATTTATAATCATGTTAGGTTTTTAATATTTTTTCTTCGCTTAATGAATTGATGAGCTGGGTAATCAACTGTAGCGCGAGATGTTAATCAGAAATAAATTTTAAAACGGTTAAACATACATACACGAAACAGTACCATAATATTTACCGAACTGTTCGATATGCCGAAGTTATAAAAAAGTTTGGTAAATTTTTTGAAAATGTGTTCTATACAGTTTTCCAAATAGTTTTTTTTTCTTTCGTCTATATACTGGGTGCTGAATCGAAGGACACAATTATAAAAAACTGTAATAAAAAATATTATTTAGGTTAAGTTTATACATCTGTCAGTTGTCAATTGAAACTGACACTCAGTGTTGTCAACCTCGAACAGTGAGGTTATCGTAAATAACACTCAAAATTATGTGTTTTATCCCCAATTTCTTCATCGGAATTAATTAGTTAATTCTTCTTGTACATATTGTTTCATTATATATAAATTTACTACAATACGTCATATATCTGTCGAAATTATTGTACGTGTACAATAATTATTTTACGGTTGCCAACACTGCATTACTCATAATCGTCATATAATGGGTTACTTTAGTCACTATTTCTGAGCTTTTAATGACGATTTTTGAGCGCTATTTAACTTAACGTCACAAAGGTAAAAATGCTTCCCATACATACATGCGCGGGAGTTAAAAATAAATCTAACCTATAATCTTCAAAGTAATTAGAAAATTTGTAGATACATATTGGGATAACTGTTATTATTATCAGAAGATGTAAGAGGGATAAAATCTTACACAACTTTTAAACCAAATTTTAATGATTGACTTTTTTTTAAATACAAATTCTAATAATTTGTAATAAAATGTTTCAGAAATAAACACTTTGTTTCGGACTTAATTATAATAAATTTAAATATATTTCAAAGATCGCAATGAACTTCATTTGCAGACAAATTTCAAAATTATTCAAATGAATGTTATTCCTAATTTAATTTATTCATTGTTTCAAAATAAAATATACAATAACATTCAGGATATACTCTCATTTATTCCAGTGACATTAAGATACTTCATGTTAAATTAAAACGCCATGAATAAACGTTTGTAATTAATATTTCAGATTGCGCAGTAAATATGTAGAATAAAATACAAAACAAGGAATAATTAATACTACATCATATCATTTATCCGGCGGGCAACAAAACAGCGGCTGCAAAAATAAAATAAATAAACGTCAGTTAGCATGACATCCACTAAACACTCCTCGCGTTCGTTTGATATTACAATTCCGCTGCTTTCTTGCCGACATAATTCACTTTTGCGGTGACACATATTTTTCACCTCATACAATATTAATGCCCCTGGGCGACGGACGCCTCTGGCTGGGGAAAAAGACCGCCGCGCGAGTAATTCCTTCCAACACCGTCAATTAAAGCGCGACTGCTGCCGTGGAATAACAATGAGGGGCATGGGAACAAAATGGGGTTGTTTGTGCACCAGAAGAAGTGTCACATTAGGGGGAATTCTCGATTGGTTTAGGTACACATGAATTTAAAACTAACCTATAATTATTTTCTTATAAAATGTGTAAAGAAGTATTGAAATTATGAAAAAATCGCTGACGAGATTCTTGAGGAAATACATGTTTTGTGGTGTACTGAATTCGATTTGAACATTTACCCAGTGATGTCCGTGTGTGTATAGATTAATGTATTTATGGATGGATAAATTGGTGAATTGATGGTGAAAAAAGTTTTAAATTAAATATTTTCGCCATTTGTTTGGAATATACAATATTGTTTGCATATCTCTTGTATACAGGGTGTTCAATTTAAGTGTGCCACCATTGCTATCTCGAGAACTATAAGAGCTACAAGTTTGGTTAAATTAGCAAACAATTTCTATATTATAAGAGAATTAAAATGAGAGAAACAAGAATTTTTTTAGACCAGTGGTTCTCAAAATGCGGGGTGCAACTTTCTTATTTTAAATGGCAACATATATTTTTTATTTGCTTATTCGATTCAGTATTTTTTTCTGAGAAAAATGCAAAATTAGAAATGTATCATTTTTATTTAAATATGTACGTACAAAGTTTGCCATGGAAAAAAACCAATAAATCAAATGCAGAAATAATTGCAAAAACTGTAATAATGAGAATAATTATTCATTTTGTTGTTACAATACAAAAATACAGAAGTACACTTCAAAAAACTAATATTAACATTGTTTGATTTATCTGTTTTCTTCCATGGCAAACTTTGTATGGGCATATTTAAATAAAAATGATACATTTCTAATTTTGCATTTTTCTCAAATATTTTGTATTATTTGGTCATTACATGTGAATATCATTGAATTCAGAAAAAAATACTGAATCGATTAAGCAAATAAAAAATATAGGTTGCCATTTAAAATAAGAAAGTTGCACCCCGCATTTTGAGAACCACTGGTCTAAAAAAATTCTTGTTTCTCTCATTTTAATTCTCTTGTAATATAGAAATTGTTTACTAATTTAACCGATCTCGTAGCTCTTATAGATCTCGAGATAGCAATGTTGGCACACTTAAATTGAACACCCTGTATACTTCTAATGTTGAGAAAAACTAAATTGTTTATTTAATAATATATTTTAATAATCTTTGTTGCAATGGCTTGTATCACGAGCTCTGTTTCTGGGTGTTTTAAGAGAAGTATTATAGCCTCGGTTTTAGCGCTGTACAATTTTATAAAATTATTTTATAAAGAAATGCATCGAACAGAAGTTACAGATAATTATACTATCTACCAATTTTCTCTGATATATATTTTTTAAAATTATTTTAGAATATTGTTTAGCGCTAAAACAGAGGCTAAAACACTTCTCTTAAAATATTCAAGAATATAAATCGTGGTTCCAAGCAATGAGAAGAAAAACTAAAATATTTTTAACATCTATGAGTCAAATGATTGTGAAGTGTCAAAAATATGTATGTGTTGTTTGAAATATTATAAAAGCTATATTTGTATTATTATTAGACTAAATATTAATTAATATTTTAAAATAAAATCATAGTTACAATACAATAATATTAAATTAGTTTAATTAAGGTCCTATGTGTTCAGTTGGTTTTTAGATGTATAAGAAAGTAGTGTGGTGACCACACCAAATGGTATTTATTTAAAATTTTGTTAAGAAAATTTTTCGCTACACCGAATTACTGTTTTATTGTGAAATATATGTTCTGTTTCTCTAAATTAATATTTTTGAGCTTACATAACAGTGATGTAGCAGTTGTGACGTCACAAGTAAAACAAAATTTAAAATAGCTTCCTTTATAGCGAAGTTCCATGCAGTAGTTTTACAGAACTTCATATATTTTCAAAAGAGAAGTTTCATTTAATATAATTAAGAAATATGGTGGAGTCGCCTATTATATGAATATATATAAAATATCTGGTTTCTTAGTAACAGTGTAATCAAATAATATTGTTGATTGGGAATTCTGTTATATAAGACATAAAATGAAACAGTGTCTAATAAAAATATAAGAAAAGTATTCGTTCTGAAGTTTACTACTTACTTGGTAGTAAAGTAGTATTAGTTCTTTTACGACAAAATTTTATTCGAAATTGATTAAAAAATGTGGAACGAACGAATATAATTTTTATATTTGTATTTGATGACGCAGTAATTTTTAGTACAAATATAAAATCTTCTCTGATGTAAACTTCATACAGAGTCCAATTAGTTTTGCAGACAGATATTCTGTTTGAAAACGAATTTATTTAATAACAAAATAGTGGTACTTTCAAATTCAAAAGCTTTTATACCAACCGAGAATTAATTCGTTTGTTTTTCTTCACCCTTTGATAATTTGAGAAGGATATAAAGTCTAGATGTACCTGGGTTTCCTTTTTGAAGCAGTCTCGCAGATTAAATTTCGAATTTATTCTTTGTGGTAAATTTTATGTAATATGAGATATTCAAATGTGTGGCGCGTCCGACAATGAGATGTAGCTTTTATGGAAATTATACTGCATAATAGAGTTATTTTTAATTAAATTGGGACTTATCACGTTCACTCAGCACACATTGCAGCTAAGACTAATACAAATTAAATATTATTTCTTTATTTTCCCTACTTTTGGTCCGTCGGTTGATTTAATCAAAGTCAAAGTCTTTTAATCGTGCAAAAATTGTTACTTATTCATCGTTATTCTTCGTACATCCTAGTGTAACGTTCCTTTTATTCAGAGCCTTGTTGATGATGGAATTCCAAGTGTCTTTTGGTCTTTCACGATCCATCTTTTCCTTCACGTTTATCATCAAAATTTGTCGTACTGGTCTTGATACATTCTTGTACCCACCATGCAAATTCTATTGTTTCTATGAATTCTATTACAATTGCTTTCTTATTATTTGGTTTCTTATTCTGTCCAACATTGTTGCTCCTTGTACTTTTCTTAGATATTTAATTCCAGCACCTGAATTTTGTATAATATTCATTCCTACTAATTGTCTTGTTTCTATGAAGTGTAATATTGCCTTACATTGCTGTTTCTTATTCTTTCCAACATAGTACTCTTCGTAAATATTTCAAACAGACTCTTAAATGGAGAGAAAAATTTATTTGAATTGTGCCAATCCGATTTCGTTTTCATCGAAAACTTTTGTAAGTTTAATAAATATTCATGTATGAAAATTCATTTAGTTTTGAAGGAACATACCAAAGTATTCAACAGAGACTCATTATGGGGACGAAGTAGTTTGAGTAGGAGTAGTTTTATTTTAAAATGATATATTTTTTCATTATTTTTGAAAACAAAATTTAAAATATATTCATTTTCTTTCAAAGCAGCAAAATGAAGATAGGTAATAGTTATTTACTTTACAAGTGTATAATTCCACTTTGCCCACCTGTGAAGTATAACGTTTTATCCAACACCTCTTAATAAATGAAAAATTTATTAAAGAAGTATTATTTTACAGTGACATATGCTTTAAATTTTTAATTAAAATGTCAATCGAAGTAGTTACCAAGGTGTTGTATGTTATTATTATTGTTATAAATAAAAAAATACTCATTAGTGACTTTCCTCAAATTTATACCCACTAGTGGGTAATCTGTTACTTTGCTTGTTTAAAATCGCCATAGTTAAATGATATTTATAAAAGTAATGAAGTATACACTTTATTTTATGATACTGATTCTAGTCAGAGCATTTATTGAGAGGTATTGTATAAATAAAATTTATATTAAAAATTACTATATTTTTGAATTGAACCTAATCATTTTGTGAGAAATAAAATTTTCTGCAACGAATTCATACAAAAGGAAAACTGAAAATTTTCTTGATACAATTAGTTATTTTTATGAGTTTCACTGTTGTTTTAGCTATTTTTTTTCTTTTATGTCAATGTACTAATTATAATTTATTTGCTTTAGGTAAGTGTTCCATATTCCCAAGTCTTCATAATCGTAAGTACGTATACCTAATTAGTAGTAATAAATAAAGGTACAATTTTAGCGACCGATTTTCAGTTCAAACTAACGTGCAATTAGCAATGTATCAGAACTAATGCAATGCACACGTATTCCAAACCAACCGTGATTGTAAACGACCCAGCAGCTTTTAGTAAGAGAAACGCAAATCGTTGCAGATCCATTTTAGAGAAAGAAATCGCGTGGAATATTCATGAATGCAAATGCCTGGGGCACTCTAGCTTCCGCACCGGATCCCGCGAACAACGAACTCTAATTATTTTTATTTCTCCAAGGATATAAAATCGATTGCAACAAATAATGTCTGCGTTCCATATTTATTAATTAAAATTACTAATCGGGGTTACCGTGTTATTTTCAAGCGGGATTATCTGAATTATTGGATTTGTACTTTTCTTTGTTATTATAGGGAGTTAATTAGGTTTAGTCGCTAGCTTTTGCTGCCGCTGCAAAAATTACACAAATTTTTATTTTAAATTTTATTAATTTTATCTTTTTAAATGTTCTTCGAATACGTTTTTATACTATACATTTTAACGAGTATAGTTACTTCCTGCACATAAGAAAGGTGTCAACCGGAAGAGGTAGTTTACGAATTTCTTATCAGTTACAAAATTAGAAAAAATAGTATATTATTATATGAGAAATTATGATAGTCATTATTCACAAAGATGAAATTTGCGCTATGAAACGTAGGCGAGTGATGCAAACCATCCGAGTAAATAATGACCATAATCCCGAATACAATACTATACTTTTTCTTTTTTGAAAATGATCGAAATTCATTGAAAACACACGTTGAAAAGCGTCAATATAAAAATACACAATGACAATTAACTACATGTCAACTGTCAGACGGCCGTTGCTATGTGATCCACATCACGTCTTTAAAATAATAGTGAATTATAGATTTCTGGTTCTGTGATTGGTCGAGAAGATGTCATTTCTTGTTCTGGAGAGTAAGAATTATTATTGACAAAAGTGTGATCGTAGAAAAAACATAGTGTACAACTCGTGAAGAATAATTACCTATTACACACTTGTGTGATTTCAGCACTCGACTACGTCTCGTGATAAAACTCTCACAACTCGAGTGAAATAGATAACTTTCTGTACTTGTTGCACAATATACTATTTCGGGCAGATCTCAGTAAAAAAATGAATTAGACTATATTTTATTGTATTGAAAATGTTGTAGAATCAGATATTTTTCATTTTTAATAGTTTTGTATGTATGTATGTCGTAATTTAATTAACTCTTGCGACATATGGAAAGTACTTGTTTATAATTTATGCCTCTTAATACTGCCCCATATTCCTTATTTTCTCATACCTTATCCAAGAGAAATCCGCGAAATACAAATTAAAATCCATTTTTTAAATGCTCTAGAAAGCGCCTTCACCAAAAAATTCTACTTTTAAACGAAGTAAAGTGATTTATTCATGTGACTACAGCTATGAATAAGTAAATATTTAGTAAGGTGTCAATTTGATTTTCCATGGAATCTAATCTCCACGTTGTAAGCATAGTAAACGTAAATCAGTTCAATATTATTTCAGTCCCTTGAATCTAAATTCCTGCCCTGAAACACATGCATAATAATTCGACTCACGTAGTACTGGACAGTCTGTTCTCACACTTCATGTCTGTGCCATGGACCCCTGGTTTGTCACTCTACGCACAGACGCACACCCACGCACAGAACAAGCAAATCGATTTTCGTATTTCGCCCCGAGACGATTCTGCACACTTTTAGGATTTAATAAGAGTTCATTTTTACCGTAAGGTGTGGAGTGTTAAAAGTTTCTTATCCGTGCATAAATTTCGCCCATTGTTTCTTGTTCATCGTCATCCCTCGTGCATGCTGTAGTGTATCATCAAATACTATTTTGTACCGTTTAAGAGTTGCATTGGACAGGAGATTAAGTGCTTTGTAAATATATCTAAATATTCAATTAAATATTATCAGTAATAATATAACAAGAGAGTGAGAATAAATTGAAAATAATTTGACAGATCTTTCGAAAACTTGTTGCCCTATGGGTTTTCGCGGCTATTGCCAAATGGCGACAAGTTTGAGAAAGATACTGGAGAATTATTTTCTAATTTATCGAACTCTCGAGTTATATTTAATTAGATTATTTTTTGATTTTCTCATCAGGCACGTTTCTAAATCTATCTTTTTTGCACATTTTTACTTGTTTTGATGATAACTATCTGACGTCCGACATCTGTAAACAAAAACAAAATAGCTAGAGAGAATATTGCCGGGAATAATCACAAGAGCATTATTCTCAGTATAATAATGACAGGATTGGTTAAAACGTAGACAAGTGACATACAATAAAGCATTTAATTGGTTTAAAGAAACGTCAAAAAATAATCTATGAAATAAATTAGTTTGGTATATGAGATGCTACGATGTGAGTAAATATTATTTTATTTATTTTCCTGTTTTAAATAAACAAATGATTGTTTATTCTTAATTTTAAAGTGTGGCAGTTATGTTACAAATTAAAAATGGCTAAAACTTCATTTAATTTTATATTTAATTTGTTTATTACTGGGTGTATTATTGACCCGTCCCAGATTGTCCCAAGATCAACCTGAAGTTGTAAAACAGCACGTGGCTAATATTTGGCCTCTCATGGTCATCTGATATTGCTAACAAGGGTGAGAGTAATACAACATATACCTCCAGTCCTGTCGTGATTTATGCCATACGATGTCGGTTTGACAAGTACCGTGAACTTTGACACATGTCCACCCTGGAGGGGGTTGTTCGCCCCGCCCACTTTCGCAGTGGATGTAGGATCGGTTGTCCTGTCAGCGAGGACATCAGAGACGCCTGTAGGGGCGACAGTTTTTTGTTTCAAGGATAATTAATTAAATGGTGTAATGGAAATTAATTTCTAAGAGTGCATGCATTGTTTCAAAATAAAGAAGGCTTTTTAATTACTTATTTACATAATTTTAATTTTTAATAAAAGTATGAAAACGCAAAAATTTCGAAATTTCCCATAAAAGTTTCTTAATTTTGCAACGTGCCAGCTTTTCATTCTACTTCACTGATATTTAATAATTCCAACTCTGTTCCAAAAAATAAATCCGATTAAAAATAAAACTTTTTATAAAAAGTTGTTAAAATTTATAAAAGCTTTCAAACGTTCAAAATGTTACGTTTCATTTATTTTATCTTTATAAAAAAAAGTAGCTGTCCAATTTATGAACAAAATAATATTTTTCCGAAATCGATAATAAAGAACACGATATTACTACGCGAAGTTTGCCAAAATAGTAGCTAAAGTTAAACTTTACAGACTTTAATGTCAAACTTGAATTACAAACCTAAAATAACAAACAAATTATTCTATAATACTATTGGTGAATTTATTTATTATTTACCTTCGGTAATAATTTATCGGATTTAATGCAGATTACATGCAGAACACGTCTAAAAATATATAAAAAATAATGAAAATTATAACCAAATTTGACACTTTGACAGTTCATTTGTTATCACAGCCATCCTCGTCGCAATAGCTAGCTTACGTTATACAAATACATAATGCTATTTATTTATGTTTTCAATTAATAATTTAACGATTTCGAAAAAAATATAATGTATACCTCGGCACTAAAGTATTTTTTATTACTCATATGGCTTTAGTGCCTTGATATACAAATAACAATTTTTTTCTACTCCTGCATAAATATATCCCCATTATTTAAAGTTTTTCGATGAATTGTAGTACCCATAATTCACTCTTCTCGACCAATCACTGAGCCAGAAATCCATAATTCACGGTTAAAGCCGTGATGTGGATCACCAAGCAACGGCCGTCTTACAGTTGACATGTAGTCAGTTGTCATTGTGTATTTTTATGTTGACGTTTTTCAAAGTGTGTTTTCAACGAATTTCGATCATTTTCAAAAGTGATTTCCGAATTTACAGGAGTAGAAAAATTATAGCATTATATTCGGGATTATGGTCATTATTGATTCACGCAAACTTCGACTTCATGAATAATGACTACCATAATCCCTCATATAATATTATACTATATTTTAAAATTTAAAGTTACTAACAGTTGCTGATTGCATCCTTAGAAAATTCAACTAAAATATATCCAACCGGGAAAATACAACTCACTGGGTTTCTTTATTATCTTGTCAAGTGTTCATTTCTGCAGCGGAGAAAATTGGAAAATATATTCGATAGATTTTTCCCTAGCGACACTCATTCCATTTTCTCTCTCTCGTTTTTCATTTTCGGTCTTTTTTCACTTTGCTGCGTGTAGATATTTTCTTCATCTTGTAACTTTTTCCGCTTTTTCATTTATTCCGCGGCGCTCCTTCTGTTGCCGGTTCTTCGCAGTCGGACGACTTAATTTTGTCAGTGTTTTTGTCGTTTCCGCGATTAATTTACGAAATTTAATCGATGAACATGTCTGGAAACAATTTAGATGTTTTCCTGTGATCATTATGTTACATTTTTCAGCTTTGCAATTTTCCGAATACCCTACATTATTTTTCTAGGCGTGTATCCTGTAGATAAGAAAACAAAGAAAGTGATATATCGTAAGATCCGAGCCAAATATTTTTCACGTGCGCTCTTATTATTACGAGCTGGGGAAAATGCTCTAAGTATATCATACCAGAGATTTATTCAACCTGCTATCCATAGATTGCTCAGAAACACAGGAGCATACAAATTGTAGTCACGGATAATATCACTGAAATATAACAATACTCTTTTAATTTAATTTCAATTAACTTCAATTAATGAAATGTAATATATAAATATTTTTATGTGTATTTGTTTTGACAATGATGTAGAAATTTTTGTATGGTAGTGCTGCACGGTTATTGGGACTTTTCCTGTTGTGCGGCCTTCTTCTTATAAATAAAATAAAATACTGGAACGCAAATTTCCGTTAAAAACCGGACTTACAGTGATACAGCTATTTATGAGGCCAGCTGTCTTTAATGGAAAATCCGTTTTGAAAGTTGAAAAGAATAAACTCAGTGGATTTGAAATAATACGTTAATAGAAATGATTTCGATTAATTATTATCTATGTGAATTTTAAGGACTAATTGTCTGTCTTCGTATTGGCCAAACACAACCAACTACCCCTTAAGCGGGGAGATGCGGGGCAGGGAACCTCTCGCAGGGCCAATACAAAAATTGCATAAATACTAAAAACCTAATCTAGGGTTCAATCAGGCCTATCTGTAAATCTGTCTACCCCCAGATGGCATCTCAAGCCGATATTTCAGATTATTTGTCGCGATAATCTCAAATGACTATTTATGAAAACTAAAACTCTATCAAAGTTTTTCACACATGTGTGACAATAAATTTAACTCAACAACTCCTGTCAAGACGATTTTCGATGCATTTATGTACAAATTTGAAATTTTAAAATCGTTTTGACAGTAAAACAATAAATCGTATTCTGACTATTCGCCTTGTTACATACGAATGTGAATTAGGTGAGAATCGAGGGGTTTCTTAGACCCAAGTGTCACGTTCCAGAGTTAAACTTCTCCCTTCCATATTCACACACTTTTCTATTTCGCGAAACAGTCCTGGATAGATTCATTTGAAATGGCATTTGCTTTGATGTCATCAATAGTCTGAAAACGGCATCTGTTGCACTGATTGTAATTTCGGAAATACAAAAAATAAACCCCACTCGCTACAACTTTGATCTCTTATTTGGTTTTTATGAATATTTTCTCCAGTTTCACGCAAAATTTTATATTGCATCGTTGCTCCAGAAAATCGCAAATTTCAACAATCGCTACTAACACTTAAGCACGTTGCGTTTAAATAACAATATCACGAAAACTGAACGAAATATCAACAATCCAAGAACATGAGGTTACAAAGGCGTTTATGCGCAACAGTGAATAATATTTTTTCCTAATTAATTTCTCCGTCGCCGCTATTAATTTGCAGAATAAGTCAGCAATCATTGCATGTGACGCCTTCGTCGTAAACACTCAGCTGGCGTGGACAGCGCCGTATGCGGCAAGCGGCAAGATGTCGAACTGACGGTCTTTTAATTAGTTAAGTTCGCGCCAAGCAGCACATCTGCGATCCGCGGTCGACAATTCGCGCCTACCTCCTCTCTCCCCGCCCAACATATTGATTGCTTATCGCGGCCTATTAAAACTTTTCACGTGATAGGAAAAACTTTTTTCAAAGTGCTTCCCATCCAAGATAATATTTTTCAAGAGTTTTACGGAGATAATGATGATACCGATAACAAGAATTTCTTCGTTAATATAGAAATGTTTGCTTTATTTATAAAGTTATACACAATTTAATTAGAGCGCAGCTAGCAAATGTTTCTGATAGATATTGTGTGCAGTTCAACTATTGATTGAATTGGATACCCCTTTGTGCTATTGATATCAACGTATCACATATTGATGATAGAATTTCACTATGTAATTATTACACTTGTGTTTAAAAATACCCAGGTCCGTCGGTGTTACAAAAGCTATTTTAATGAAAATAGGTTTTCATTACGTTAACGAGGATATTGTTTCAAAAATATCCTTGAACCGTATTGTCTAACGGAAGAGATGAAATTTGATGCTTATTCTAGCACTTTTTAGTAGTAATTATAACATAAATTCCATGGAAGTTATACAAAACTCTCTACAAAATTGTTGCTTGTCTGTTTGTCATCGGATATACACCCAAGAGCTTTATTTGCTAGTGGATCACTTTTGATTTACTTTTGACGACATATCTTATTCTTCTTCCTACTACGATTAGGTTTCCTTGTATACGAATAAAGTGTGCTCATCTCTTAAATAGTCACCCTGGTAGCCATTTTCCTCTGGGTCGTCCGTTTTTCCATATAATTTCTATTCTGTCCCTTTGTCATTTTACTTCATCTTCTATTTTTCTCTAATATTTCTCTAATACTCTAAGGGCCAATCTTTTCAGCTACGAATAAAATAGATGAAAAATGTCGCTTCGAAATCATAGCTTAAATGATAGTAATGGGGGTTTCCAACGTTTTCTGTTAAATTTTTGTTTCTTTAGTTTGGGTCACTAGTAATGCAAATTGTAATCTTGAATGAAAACAGTTATTTATTCTACAAGTGGGCAAAGTAAGGAATTACCCACAAGAGAAATTTTAGCACACGAAACCGAAGGCTGAGTGTGATAATTTTATCGAGTGGATAATTCCAGTTTGCCCACGTGTGATGTTATAACGTTTTGTTCAACATCTCTTAATAAATGCAAAATTTATTAAAGAAATATTATTTGACAGTGACATTTGCTTTAAATTATCTGAATTAAAATGTCAATCGAAATAGTTACCAAGGTGTTGTGTGTTATTATTATTGTTATAAATAAAAAAATACTCACCAGTGACTTCTCTCAAAATTATACCCATTAGTGGGTAATCTGTTATTTTCCTTGTTTAAAATCGCTATAGTTATAGAGCATTTATTGAGAAGTGTTGGATAAAAATATTTTTTTAAGTAAGATATGATTTTTTAAAAGATTTCATCAAATTTTAAAGTATCAAACTATGACGTCACAACGCCTACAGCAATCTTCGGGATAAACAATCCCGTGCTCAAGTATGTTAATAATTATCAAGTATTTGATGAAAATTGGTCATATTAACACACCTAAAATCAGAGTATCAAAATGCTCAACAATAATATTTATTTTTATAAATTATATATTCATATTTCCATGAATGTAATAAATATCGGAATAAAACATTTTTCGTTTATCCTGAAACATGCTTTTGTGGAACTACCTCCTTGTAGCAGGATCTTCAAATGGGGTCTAAATAAATATTAAATATGCGTATTTCATCTTGGTCCGCTTTTCTTGTTTCGGTGAAAGTAAACAAAAGACGAATGAAGAGTGTATTGCTACTTGAATTTCGGAAGATAACTGAATTAATTCATGGGTATCATAATAGAGAACAGTCAAATATTTGGCTCCAGAATTGAAACCCTTGTCAAAAATACAACCCTTTGGGGAAATATCCGATTGAAAGCAATATTTGAAGTGCGTGTGCGTAAGGAGTTTACGCATGCTTTGTCCGCAAATGGAGCATAATCGATTAATCAAAAATGGCTATGAAATATTCATTAAAAAAAATGAAGTCCGGAATTTTAGCTATAATCCTACGATCAAAAGCAGATGAAAATTAAGCACAAATTCAAAACAAAAAGACCGAATGAGCACTGGCGTAATCGCAGCAACACCGCACCCACCCGTTTGGCAACATCAAATAAAGCACTAAGCGCCGCAAGTGGGGTTGAAATGGATGTGGAGAGCGGGCGCACCTGAACAAATTTGGATGGAAATTTCAATCAGGCACTTAAATGACCGCATGGCACTACACGTCTGGATCAAAATGAAATTAATTAAGGCCTGAGTGCCCCTGTACATTCCACTGGCGTCATGAAAAAATGGAGACCGCTGCCATTAGTTGCACGTGCTGAAAAATATAATTTACTTCGATTTGGTAAGATAATTTGCTCAATTGGGGTTAATAACTTCGTGAACTGCGATTCGGAGAAACCAAATATAAATAAATAAATAGTTTTCTCCTGTGTAAATATATCCCCATTATTTCAATTTTTACCTCCCGCCACATCCTGTATGGGAGGTATATGAATCATGCTAAAAATTGGTAGTTAGTTTCCAATGGAGGAGCACGTTTTAGGGTTCCTAGAATACGATTTTAGAAGTTTCGCGAGGATTCCCTGTGTGTGTCTGTCTGTCAGTTTGTGTGGATCTCTGGAGTTACGGTTTCTCAAAAACTACTTAACTGGAAATTTTTATATTTTGTATCCCCTTTGAAAGAGCTGATAATCCAAAAACCGGAAGTGGTAGTTTATTTGAAGCCCTATCAAGTTATTTTAAAATAAATCATTAAACTATGGTTTAATAAAAATTTTGTTGTAAGAATAATGTTGCAAATATTACTATCTACAATTTTATCTTATAATTAAAGAAAAATTATATTTTGATATTTTTTCGTATAAATCTGCTAACCTGTGTTTTTTGAAAAAACAAAATAACGGTTGAAAGTCTCACTTTTTGACGTGTGTCATAATTTTTTTCTAAAATTATTAGGGAAGCAGGAAATTGCATATGTATTATTTAATTTGTAATAGTTCTATGAGCGACTGAATTAGTCACCACCCTGTATATATAAATTTTGATATTTTAAGTTATTATATATTATTAGCAAATAAATGTAACGTTCAAACAAAGAAAGTATGATCAGTGTATGTCAATGAATTTTTCAATCTCGTTCTATTAATCGATTGGATTTCACCAGCATTGTTGTCAATTTTAAGTTCAACTGTTTGTGAAATACAGCAGCAAATATTCTTCACCATCATTAATTAAATTAAATTCCAATGGTATACATTTATTTCGCCTTCAGTAGCCTTTCGATGTTGGCCGGCGCCTCCGCCACAAATGTGCGTCTGCTGTCTGCTCACTTTCTCCGCGAAGTGCTTCTAGATTGATGAACAAGGCACTCCTAGTGACGTGCACACATACGTTCAACCCTCTTGCATTGCCTTGTAATTGGTGTCCGATTCAATTTGTTGTATCGTTTGTATTATATCGCTTTTTGTCCATCCCTTGATTGTGATAAGGGTAGAGATATTTTTAGATAGGTGAACGGTTTGATTGTCTGGTCTTGTTAGATGTTTCAATAGGTTTGTTTGGAAATAGTTGATTATTGATGACTCTGTATTGTATTCGCAAAATAATAAATTGAAAACATTACGACTGAAATGTTTTATTGTCAGCATTAATACATGTCGATATGATTTATATATTTTATCTAAATCGCGGTGATATTTAAACTACTCTACGCCGAGACCATCAATATTTTTTTGCAGAAGAGTTATACCACTGGTTAAATTATATGTACTTATTTATGTTCCATCCCGTATAAGAATTTGCGTTGCACCTAATTCATCTTGTAAGATTAGAGCGATCCATTTTCTTCTGTCCAAACTCATAATTCAAATCAAGACTGCACCAAATTGAAATTCAGTGGAGTAGATCTCTACACACTTGTGTAACCCATTTTCGATCACGCTCTTTAATTCTCTTTCTCTTCTTTATCTTCCACACAGCTCCGCCGAGGCGTCTGTCTCTTTTCGACGCTTGCATAAGGGCGTTGACGTCGTCTCCTGACACATTACAGCCTATACATCATCGTGACGTTTCATCTTGTTTCGAAGGCGCGCGAGCGATCGGATCGCGGCTTCGCCACCTGACATTTGACGGGTTTGACTTCGCGAAGAATGTGTGGAGTTGTATGATGTTCAATTTGTGTTGTAACGCCCCCAATGGCGAGAAGGGAATTCTATTTATTTCTTGATGTTTTTACGTATATACGAACCTAACCCCGAATGTAGTCGTTCCACCTGATAAATATGCTATAATCAAATGTAATTTTTTCACGCAGTTGTTGTCGATGTACAAATTGTTACATCATCTAAATATTGCGCATAAACCATAAACTAAATGTGACAAATTTATATCAAAATCGTGTAACACTTATGGAATAATTAGTGGTAAAGTTTTTTTTTTCTTTTAAATATTTTGCAGTAAGCGATATAACGAATTGAACATATTTTGACGTCACAGGTACTTGCATTGTGCTATTGGCTAGAAATATGAAAATTGCAAATTGCGCGTCTGCTGCTACGTCCAACGCATATTTTGGGCTAAAATAGAACTACGAAATATCATTTCATATTTTTGTTTGTTGGTATTTAAGATTATATTTGTTGGGCTTCTATTACTTGTTTCATAATTTTACTGTTTTACTGTGCTGTTGAAAATCTATTGATTAAAATTGTGTCCTCAAACTTTTATTGTTATTTACTCGAATATCAAGTAAAATACTCTTAAGGTTGTCAAAGGAATTTTGTCTTAGTTTATATTAAATTTAATTGTTGTAAATTAAGACTTATAATATGAAAATATTATTTTTATATTAAAAATATATAATATCTACTATCATGGAAAATCGTTGTTTTAGTGCCACTGGAGTAGTACCTGTGACGTCACACAAACGTCACACAAACTTTGAAAAATCATATCTCGGGTAATATATGAAATTTTCACATCGGGTTTTCACTTATCGTCATATATTCTAATAAAGGTTCATAAAAAAAATTAAAAAATTGGTTTATAGGCCCATTATAGTTTGCATAGAACACAAAAATAATTTTACATAGAAAAACATAGAACAGATTTACGAAGAAATATTGTGATCCCATTAAGACAGTAAATCTTATAAATATCTATTGAAAAATTATCATTTACCTAAGAGTACAGTGCAATACATAAATCTCATAACAATTTAGACTTAAATAGCGAGAATAACAGCAATTTGGGGTTGGTCTCGAATATCTTGAAAATTCTAAGCATACAATTCCTTCTCATTCAATTCATGCCGCTCCGCTAGCAATTGTCATCGCCTACGAAAGTGCGAAAAACACAAAGAGATGTTGACACCCGTAATTTACGCTGCCATGTCCTTGCTTCTTTTGACACTCCCGTGCAGAGCTAGAATTAGTTTTGGGACTTGTATTCACACTGGAATTAGTATTAACTTAATTTATTGTGTTAATTAAAAGTTTGGAGATTTGTTAACGGTTTCAAGCCTTCGAGCATGCGAAGAGATGGATTCGATTACCTCAGAAAGTTTTCTTGTTAAAATTTATTTTGATACATGTGTCATCACTAAGGAGATTCATTGCTTCTTATAAAAGATATTTCAAAATAAATTTATTGCCAACATTTCGATAACAGCATCAGTACTTTTGAAATTATTAATAAATAAATTTCAAATTCGAATTGAAATGTGGCGTTTAAAGATTTCAGTGCTTTTTTATATTGCTGAAAGTTTTTATTATTCATTTTACAGCAAAAGTTTAAATACAAAAGTTGTTCACAATTTAATATTTCAAGTGATATTGGGTCAGTTCAGTAGGTTTTTTTACTTTCTTATACAAAGTATAAGGAAGATTAAATCACGGACAAAATCGTTGACGAGATTTTTGCGGAAATACATATTTTGACGTCCATTGAATCCGTTAAGACCAATTTCTCAATGATGTCTGTGTGTGAGGATGGATGGATGGATGTCCGTGTGCGTAATATCTCATGAACGAGACAAGATATGTAAACGAACCTTGGAATTTATAAGTTTCACGAAAAAATGAAAAGCTGAGTTGATTTTGAATGAAATTGAAAAACCGGAAGAGGAAGTTTACTCAACACACAAAACAATAAATTTCGTTTATTTCAAAAATAGAATCAGCTGTGAGAAAAAGTTTCAAATGAAAGATGTTAGCAAAAATATTTGGAATATAAAATGTTATTTGCACTTTTCTTGTACATGCTTCTAATTTTGAGAAAAACTAAATTATATATTTAATAATATATTTCAATAATCTTAGTTACAATGGGAACAAAAACTAAAACATTTTTAATATCTATGTGTCAAACGTGTCAAATAATTGTGAAGTGTCAGAAATATGGTCGTGTGAAATATTATAAAAGTAATATTTGTATTATTACTTAGAAAGTTTTGAAGACTAAATATTATTAAAATAAATTCATAGTTACAATGAGAACAAAAAATTAAACAGGTGTTACATCTATATATCATATAATTGTCAAAAGTCATACGCAAGGAACAAGTCATACGTGTTCAGTTGGTTTTATTTGTATAAGAAAGTAGTGTGGTGCCCACGTTAGATTTTGTTTGCTTCTTTTGACAAAACTGAATTATATGTTTAATAAACTAATATTAGTTGCTATGGGAACAAACAAATAACAGAAACTGTAATTATTAATCATTCAATACAGATTCACATACCGATAGAAAATTTTGAATCACGGAATATCCTCACTTAAAATTGTAATATTTTATATTTTTGGAATTATTTCTATCCAAATTTTGTTTCGAAAAAATCTCCTTGCGTAAGTGAGTGTACCACCCGTAGTAATTCACCATTAAGCCCCCATCTTGCGGATAATTAAACATCGCGTTTTATTACTGAATACGGGTGGCGGGCTGCTAAAACACTGTTTTTATTTACTCGCGCATAATCTTGTCCAAGTGTTCGCTGGCTACACCCCCGCCCCCTCTGCCCCCGGGGGCTGCCGCCATTTATCTCCCTTAACGTTCGTTCGCTTGACGCAACATTGCGTGTTCTGAATTCACTCGGCCGACGTTTCTGTAACTGATTTTTTTATATTTTTTTAATGGCTGTTTTGCCATTACGTCCTGCGTGCGAGAAAAAATGTTGTGATGGTTGTAATGTGGATTTATACCAGTTGTATCGGCTTTTCAAGCTCTCCTGGTTTATTTCCCACCGCTCGCCGAATTTCAATCATGAGGACTTTAAAATAAAAAGCCTTTCTTTCCATTTATTGGCCATCAGCTTCTAATGGATTCTAACCCATCGAACCAGGATATATTTTTGGTTGTCGAGAGTGCTCTGTTAATTATATAATAATCATAATAAAACAATATATAATATATAATATTTAGCTTTTCATAAATTTATTGTGACAATTTCAGTAGTACCAACACAATATCAGCTGTCATCTATACTACTACTATAGTTGATTTAATCTATACGTACAATAAAAAAATTTAACAAAAAATTAAACCGACAAAAATAGAAACTGAAAAGCGAAAAATAAAATAAACGTTTTTAGTCTTAATAACTAAACTCCTAAACTAATGTAAGTAACTAATTTTGAGTCTTCACCAAACAAACATTCTATGAACGCTTACTCAAAATTAGTTATTGACGATTTTAAATAAAGAAAGTAACAGATTACCCACTAGTGGGTATAATTTGGAGAGAAGACACTAGTGAGTAATTGTCTATTTATAACAAAAATAATAACACACAACACCTTGGTAACTATCATTAGGCATTTTAATTTAGAAAATTTAAAGCATAAGTCACTGTCAAATAATATTTCTTTAATAAATTTTGCATTTACATGTTGAAACGTTATACTTCATAACGTGGGCAAAGTGGAATTACCCACTCGATAAAATTATCACAATCAGCCTTCGGTTTCGTGTGCTAAAATTTTTCTCGTGGATAATTTCTTAGTTTTCCCACTTGCAAATTAAATAAATATTAGTAGCTTAGTTATTAAGACTAAAAAAATTATTTTATTTTTCAGTTTTCAGTTTCTTTTTTTCGTGAATAAATTGACCAATTTATTGGTAAGGAAAAAACGCGAAGATTCGTATTACACACAACAATAAATTGACAAGAAAACATGGCCAATTTATTGACTAATAAATTGCATCGTTAAAACAGACATAACACAAATGCATTTTAGAAACTTCTGTTTCCATTTGTAATGTTGAATATGGATAATTGAAAACAGGAATTTCAACGTTTAAATATTCTGAATTACGCTAAAGTGCACTGCACCATGCAATGCATATTCAAAATACTTGCAAATTTGGATGTTACTGCACCGAATTAATTTATTGGAATTGCTTAAATTTCTAGCATTGCAATTTGTAAGACCGTTACGTGTGCAATCAACGTTTCGTGTCATTTTATTTTAAAGGGTTTTGGGTCCAATTTTATACTTTTTATTTGTCAATGACTTATAAATATTCCTCTCAGTTGCAACTCTTACTGACAGTAACTTTCTCCAGAATGATCTTGATTGCCATTAGGCCGTGCATTTTTTAACTAAATAAATAAATAAATAATAACAATGGTCGCAATAATATTTTGGGGTGGTTGCACAATTAAAAGAAAAATTGTGAGTTGTAGGATTTCCAAAGTCTTATTTTTCTTCATACTCTAGATATTTTTTGGGTGATTCTTCCCGCTATCAGTTTTCTGTCAGCTTACCACCTCGTGCATTTGTGCGTGTGCGTGAAATTTTTCGTGTATTTACCCTGCTGAATGATTTCTCACGTAAAATCAGCGTCACTTCATACGAAGAAGTGATTTACGAACTTGTCGATCTGATGTTATTGCTTAGGGAAAACTTTCAATTTATTTTCAGCATTTTAACCACCTTTCTGTGGGGAATAAATTTGTCGGTGCTCCTGCTTGTTTTATTAGGCTTTTAGTTGAAGTAGTAAAGTTTACAGATGTTGAAGAATTTTTATTGGTCGACGATAGGGAATGGTCTTGTTTGGGAAATATTTTTTTCTACGACCACTTAGATATCTGCTCATTGTATGTTTGTTGTTGCTTGGGAAATGAGGTATATTGCAAGCATCATGAGAAATGAATTTGTTTTGTGAGTATTTCAATACAGTTCATTTAATTTCAGTGCAGGTGCAATTGGTAGGATCTTATTTAGAATTGTCAAATACTGAAATGGTGGAAGCAGGACAAATTTGCTATTAAAATATAAATGAATTTGGAAGTAATATAGTTATAAAAAATGGATAGTGTACAACTCATGCTACAAACTTTCATACTCTTAGGAAATGAGTACCATTCAATGCTTATTGTACAATATACTATTTTCTACGACCACTTAGAAATCTGCTCATTGTATGTTTGTTGTTGCTTGGGAAATGAGGTATATTGTAAGCATCCTGAGAAATGAATTTGTTTTGTGAGTATTTCAATACAGGTCAATTCATTTTAGTACATGTGCCATTGCCAGGATACTTATTATAATTGTCAAATATTGGAATGGTGAAAGCGGGACAAATTTATTATTAAAATATAAATGAATTAGGAAATGATATCGTGGTCATAGAAAAGGTATAGTGTACAACTCAAATGGAATATCCATTTCGTCCTCGTATGATTTGCAGCATTTCATACTCGTAGGAAATGAGTATCATTCCATGATTGTTGTACAATATACTATTTTCTACGACCACTTAAAAATCTGCTCATTGTATGTTTGTTGTTGCTTGGGAAATGAGGTATATTGCAAGCATCGTGAGAAATGAATTTGTTTTGTGAGTATTTCAATGCAGATCATTTCAGTTCAGTACATGTGCCATTGCCAGGATACTTAATTAGAATTGTCAAATATTGAAATTATGAAAGAGGGACAAATTTATTATTAAAATATAAAAAAATTAGGAAAGAATATCGTGGTCGTAGAAAAAGTATGTGTACAACTTGCATGGAAAGTCCATTTCATACTCGTGTGATTTGCAACCAAAGATGAATGCTTGCATACTCCTAGGAAATGAGTACCATTACATGCTTGTGATACAATCTCCTATTATTTGCCTGAAGGTATTTTTTGTATTTAATAATGTTTCTTTGATCATTTTAATATGCGGTATTGTATTAGTAAAATCTCTTGTGTTCATTTCAAAGTAAAAATAAAATAATTGTCGTGTTTTGAAAATCCAAGTGTAGGTAAATACGAGATAGAATTTCATATCTGAAAGCTTTTAGTATTGTGTGTTGTGCGCTGCTGTACAAATATTCGAAACAGTCAGAATCATCCTTTCGTTTCGGCAAAAGTGACCCTTGAATCGCTTCGCCGCAGCAGACTTCCTTTTTAAGGGCCAGAGCGATGGCAGCAGAAAAACAACATATAGTTTGGTAAATTATCTCTCACGACATCACAGAGAGCTTTTCGTTGTCGGCATTTGTTTTTCTGCTCGGGTACCTGCGACCTACGACGCTGCGATGTTTTCTCTTTCGGGGAGTGAATTTTCTTGGGCTCATCAAAATGTTACGCGTGCGATGTTAAACAGTTCACGTTCTGTAACGCTCAGACGATTTTCTCTTTTGTCGGCAGCTTGCCTCCATCAAATAATTCGTACGTAATTTAATAAATCTTGCCCTGGAAAACTGAATTTTAAGTAGGACATGAAATCCAGCGTTTGGAAATTCTGTCTCTGGGGCGTTTTTGTTTCAGTTGCTTTTGTTTGAATACTGATGTTGTTTTTGGGCGAAAGTAAAACTTGAGGCTTTTGTTTATTGAAACTCCATTGTTGGGTTTTTAATTTGATATTATAAATGCCAGAAGATTTTATACGCTTTTTTCAGAGGTAATATAAGAAATGATATGGTTCACGAACAATATCTTCGTTTATTAATCATATCACAAGCTTATATTTTATCAGAGAATATCATGAATAATTATTTAATGTAAAGCGGATTGAGAATGAGATCCTACCCTAAATTTACTGAATGCAACACATCGGCTGTACTAACCTAAGTTTTGATGTATTAAAATGATCATTTCTGACTAGACATACGATTCAAAACACAATTCTAATTATGACTGGCTCTCAATTAAGGCGAACCAAAACAAGGTGATAATTCAATTTGTTTTTTTTTATCATCGATGTGAAATATAACTATGGTGATTCTTAATGTTGATTAGCAGAAAATTCGGAGATCGTCCAGAAAGTAAAGAACATAATGGAATCGCCATAACTGTCAAGATATTTATTGTAACGTGGTACCAGTTTTTCAATGCCGAGGTTTTCCACTCAAAATTCCTTTAGTTTTAGAAGCAAGTAAAAATCGTTTGGTGCCAAATCAGGGCTATAAGGAGGACGTCCAAAAATTTCCCACTGACTTGACACAAAGTGATTTTCACTTGTTTCCAAAACTAAAGGAATTTTTGAAAGGAAAACAGTTGGCAAACGATGACGATCTCAAAGGAGCAGTGACATCCTGGCTCAGATTTTTGCCAGTAGAAGAGTATAACATCGGCATTGAAAAACTGTTACCATGTTACAATAAATAGTTTGACAACTATGACGATTACATTAAAAATAGAGTAATGTGTTGTAATTTATTAAGTAAAGTTTTGTGTTGATATCTTTTGTATTTAGTTAGCTACGCCAAATCATTCTTTATTTTCCGGACGACCCTCGTATATACATAATTCTCACCTAAATATAACATCAAAAGATGTCAAAACAGCCATTGATTTGATTAAAGTCCCTTTTGTCAAATATTTCATTCGTAATTTAATAAATTTGTACGCAGGGTAAGCTGGAACATTGAATTTTGAATAAATCCTTTTTTGTCCGGTTCTTTATTGCATCGTTCGGAATAAATTGAGCGATACTCAATAGAATCTACCGAGAATTTTATTTATTACCCGTGAAAAATAAAAATTCGATACTGGTGTACAACATTTTGATATTTCGCTGCGCAGGGCAGTTTTTGCTGCTAAGCTGTGGATGATATTTCATGACAGTTCAATAGAGTAGTGCTGATAATCTTGTGTCATGTCTGGTGACCTCATTCAGACTTTTTATTCTTTCTATTAGCTATCTGCTATCGCTGTGTTGATTCAACTACGTTGTTTTCAAAAGAGTCAGTTTGAAAAAAGCTTAGTTATCTCCCGACACGAATTTTCCGATTGTTTCAAGATGTTCTTCATCCCAATTTAAATCCCTTTTCGGCATTTAATAACCAGTTCGGAAAACTTATTAATTCCGAAACTAGTTAAACTTTATGCAGTCTGTTCGAATTGCTGCGGACGTAAGAGCAGATTATCCAACAGAAGTTATATAACATTTTGCGTCACAAAATATAAATTAGAAACCTAATTACCTCTCATATTGTTTTCTCACTCTGTTTACCTTCTCCAACTATACGACTTCTTGAAAGGTTCCATTGCTTGTATAACTTTTCTTTTATAATACCCCGGCTCTTCAGAAAATAACAAAACGTTTTGAATTACGAGAAATGAAATACACAAAACTTCATTAGATTCTAATGTAATTGAATTGACTATAGTATCAAATATTAGCTTAACTCTTAACCGCTATAGTGATTCATGAAAAATTTGGAACGTTAACTGAAACTCCCCGAATACATCTTCGAGTAATACAGTTTTCTAATTTTTTATACGTAGAACATAAGATAGAGCAACGAACCTTTATATTTGAAAGTTGCATGATAATGTTAACTTGAATTGATTTAGATATAATTTCAAAATTAACAAAATTAAACAAAAAATTCAATAGTGACCATTTCACCAAATATCACCTTAAAATTACATATTTATTTTATTGTGTTTCTATATAACTTAAACCCTAAGAAACTCATTGCTGTAGAGCGCATCGTCATATCTCTGATTTTTTGTAAGATATGGCGTTTTTTGATGTTTTACAAAGTGCAACTTTGAGGGACTATAACTTAAAAACTAAACAAGATAACAAAAAACGGTTTCAGATTTGGGCTTCTGATGCGTTTTAAAACAAATACAGAAAATTTGAAAATTTTGAAAATTTTTTGAAAATTTTCTATTGTGAGTATCTTGAAAAATATAAAAGATATGCATTGCCACTGTTCACCAATCGATTCAGCTCGTCAAACTACATAAGTATGCAAAATTTCAGAAAAATCGGTCAACGGGTTGAAAAGTTAAAGTAAAAAGTCTGAAAATGGCCATTTTCAGGGCAGAAGTCAAGGGGTACCCCTTGACGTTTGCCCTCAAAAATGCCCTTTTCAGGCTTTTAGCTATAAGTTTTCAATCCATTGGCCGATTTTTATGAAACTCACAATACTTATGTATTTCGACTAGCTGAATCGATTGGTCGACACTGTAAATTTGTATCTTTTATATTTTTCGAGATATCGTCGATCAAAATTTCGGAAAAAATTTCGAAAATTTTCAAAATTTTTAAAATTTGATAATTTGTTATAAAATGTACGAAAGACACAAAACTGGAGAGTATTTCACGATATCTTTCATAGTTTTTGAGATACAACGCTTAAAAATTGCATTTTGAAAATTATTAAAAATCCTCATATCTCAACAGAGTGATAAGATATGACGATGCGCTCTGCGGCAATGAGTTTCTAAAGGTACAAATTATATAGAAACGCAATAAAAAATATTTGAAATTTTAAGTGGTATTTTGAGAATTTTTTTATTTTCTCTTTCGGATGTGTCATCGAAATTAGTTAATTCTTCTTGCACATTTTGTTTCATGCTACTTCCAAATTTACTATAGTACGTCAATATATCTGCCATAATTATCCTAATTGTAAATAATTATGTAACGGTTGCCAACACTGGGTTGCTCAAAAATAATGGTTTACTTTAGTGACGATTTCTGAGCTTTTAATGATTTTTGAGCACTGTAGTGCCGATTTTAAATAAAAGTAATTTATAGGATTAATTTTAATAAACAGTTATGGTTATTTGTTTACTAGTCAATTGAAATTTAATCCTATGAGATTAAATTTGACACTTCAGTCCACGAAAAGGAAGAATAAATTAGAACAATTAAACCCGAAAGTGCAAAAAATTAATAATAAAAATGTGTAGAATATATTTTTGTTTGGTGTGCACTGGAACAGTAAGCCCATCTTCAAAACGAGCAAGATTTCCGTATGGTGGATAAGCTTCCTTGAAATTCCAAGTGAACCGGAGAACCGCTCAAGCGTCGAACCGCAAATCTGAAAGGCGCAAAAATGGGGCGAAGGCTTCAGGTGCACTGAAGCACGCTGCAGGTGCCGTGAGTACTCACGCACGGCCACGCTTCACCAGCACGTGAAGGGTATATAAATAGAATTTGCAACTACGTGCGCAGGCGAAAAAGTGCTAACTCTATGAACAAGAATATTTACGTTCTCCTAGTGCGGTCCTGGGTTATTGATTACGATGTATGGATGTCGTACTCAATTCCTTTACGTCGAGATGGGATTCTGATGGAATTTCCATGTGAAACCATGCAAATTATTTGATACGACGCTTCTTTCGTTTATGTTTTGAATTTGTCGTTCCCTTTGAACCATATTTGTAATTATTGGTTCTTATTTTATGTTCTGTTAAAATCTTTGTTTGCTGACATTTTACAAATTGACTTGCCAAATGTCAAGTATGAGGACTGCTCAGAAAATAACCGGACATTTTGAATATTTAGTCTGCGCATAACCTCCTCTGTTACCACATGTTCTTCGATTGATGATGTCTCGTTTAGCTTTCATGACATTGTTATTTGAGTGCAACGTGTTTAATTGAGCAACAATGCTAAATAAAATGTTGAGTGCAACTTGAAATAAACTTCGGGAGATGATGTTCTGGGTCGTACGGAATGTTTCAAATGGTTTTTAAGATTAAAACAATGGTCGATTGTCAATTGAAGATGATTGTCGACCAGAAGACCTTCAACTTTAACTGATGACTCCCATGTTCAGAAAATCAACGATCTGTACTATCAAGGCGTTTTACAACTGTTACGTGAAAAAATGAGCAAAAAGAGACCAGAGTTGTGGCGAGACAATTCATGGTTTTTGCACCATGACAATGCGCCTGCGCACTCAACTTTGTCAATTCGTCAGTTTTTTTGCTATTAATCAGATGACTGTCCTCTATTGGCTTCCTTCCTCGCCTTGCGATTTTTATTATTTCCGCAATAAATATCAGTGCTGAAAGGACGCCGTTTTCAGACTATTAGACTTCAAAACAAATGCGTCACAAATGGAAAAAGTGTGTGAATAGGGGAGAGATACTTTGAACTTGACAAAAACCAATTATCTGCAAAATTAATTATACATACATACATACATGTTACGCTATATCCCACTCAGTGAGGTATCACCACTGAAATATAGTAATTTTGGAAACGTAACTCCAGAGATCCACACCGTCTGACAGACACTAAAACGTGCTCATTCACTGAAACCTCACTACCTATTTTTTAGCATGATTCCTTTAACTCCCTTGTAGGATTTTGCGGGAGGTAATGAAGATTAAAAAAAAAAATAAAGTTCGGTTTTTTTAACAGACCTGATGTATTCTGCAAGTCGCGCTGCCACCAAATATGGCGATTTCTAAAACAACAACACAAACAAGTGTTTTGTATTCCATACTGCAGTCGGAAATCCTGCACACGCGGAATCGGGAAATTTAAAACGTCACCAGTCGAAAATATACAATTCAGAATTTGAAATGCTACTTCTATTTTAGTTATCGCGAAGCCTCGAGTTTCATAGCATCCTCGGGGAGTAGAGAGTCTGCAGGGATGGGAGGTCTGTAACGTTTTGGGCCACGGAGCGTTTAAACGATTACGGGAAAGAGGGCTGTGAATTGAAGCGGAAAGGAGTCAATTGTCTCGAGCAGCCTGGGCTTGGATTCGGCGACGTATTGTGCGGAATCTCGGACGCTGTTCAATATTTGGTCGCACTCGTGGCTTTGGAGAAATGACCTTTATTTTTATTTTCTTCGTATAAACTCCACGCTGGATGCTACTGCAAAATAAAACGAAATATGTTAAGACAATATGTAATTGCTTTTCTGTTATACCTGCTTATGTGAAGGAACTGGAAGTGCACAAAATTATCTTCTCCAGTTGTTATTTACTTTAAATAGTAAATAGTAGTAGTAAATTTCACCAATCTGTAATCTCTGTCTTCTTAACTTCTTCATTTCATGTCTTTGTCTCTTTCAATATAAGCTTCACTTCTTATATAATTACATATTTTTTTCTTTCATTCCGTGTCTTCATCCTCATCGTATTGGTCTTCTTGATGTAGTTTATATAGTAACAGGCTATTTCAAAAATTTAATCGGTTTCTATAGACTCTCTTCATCCAATCAGTTTCAGGATTTTCATCGTGTAATTTCTCTTGTGTAGATTCATCATTTCGTAGGCCTTCTGTACAGTCTCTCTTAAGTGATTGTCTCAAAGTCTCTTCCACGTATTCTGAAGTGTCTGTAATCGTTGTTTTTCCAGAAGTTACTTAATTTTTCTTCGTTGTCAATTCTAAATTTTGCATTAATTTTTAGATTTTATTTTCCTCAACGTAACTGTAGTCAGCAGGTATTATATCCTGGATTGTAAGTTGATTTATACGAGTATATATTTTCTCTTCTTAATTGAGTCTGTATGTCTTGATCTTTTCTTCCACCATATTCCGAAACATCTTCTTCGTCTTTTGATATTCGTGTTTTTGTGTATAAATTTTGTATTTAGGCCTGTAGTATCTGTTGCGTAGATTTAACATATCTTAGATCTTCTGTACAGTCTCTTCTTTAGTAATTTATTATTTCAAAGTCTATCCCACTTATTCTGTCATCATCTGTTGTCCAGTAATTATTTCTTTTATCTTCGTTGTATATTCTAAATCTTGTAATTATTTTTAGATTTCATTTTCTTTTGTCATATATAGTCGCTTGTTTGTAGTTAATAGGTATTTATATCCTGGATTATAAGTTGATTTATAAATCTTTTCTCTTCTTAGGGGAGTCTGAATGTCTAGATCTCTCGATATTATTTCGTCCACCAAATTCCGACCTAGATTTCTTTGTCTTTCTATGTTCATTTCTGTGATATAATTTTACCTTTAATTCTGCAGTACCTGTTACGTATAGTTACCATTTCTTAGGTCTTCTCAAGTGATTTGTTGTCTATTAGTCTCTCCTAGATATTTTGCATTGACTCTCATCGTCTTTTGTCCAGTAATTATTTCTTTTTCCTTCGTTGCCTATTCTAAATCTTGCAATTATTTTTATATTATCATCTCGTATACCTAGTGATCTGCTGGTTGTCAATAGGTATTTATATTCTGGAATATAAGTTGATTTATATATCTTTTCTCTTTTTTCGTCTGCCATATTATGACCTAAATTTCTTCGTCTTTATTTATTTCTTTGTTAAAATTTTGTCCTATTTATTTATCGTAGCTTCTTTTCTTGTAAATATGTCCATCAACAATTTTATGCACCTGTCATAGATATGTTTAAACTGTTGGTTCTCCATTTTGTAAATAAATGAACCATTCACGTCAACCTAGAGATAGCTGCCCTAGTTGCAAACTACTCATAATACTCCACGCATGGCCATTTCAGCATAAGTACAACTTTAGATAATATGAAACTTTAGACAAAAACACATGATCAATATTTCATCCAACACCTCTAGTGTCTCGGCAGCACTTACGTTGCGACATCAAATAACACAAGCGTCGCACACCGCGAAAACCACATAAGACCTTGTCATCGAATCTACGTCGCCTTGCGTCAAGTAAGAGAACTGCGACACGGTACGACACAGAGGTGACGAAAATATACATATGAAAAGATACAAGTCGAAATCCTGGAAGAAATTCTTCCAAATTTCAGACAGTAAAAGACAATTAACAATCCCGAAGAAAGAGGATCCCTCGCTGCCTCGTAACAATATTAATTTCCTGGGTTGGTAGCATCAGTCCTCATTACACGTTCCTCACATATCTGACATCGCACATTGGTGACGTAAACAGAGCCGCAGTCACAGGCAACGTTGATCAATGCGCGTGCGCGGGCGCATGTTCAGCCCTTGCGAACTCGCATGCTCACGGAGGTAGAAACACACGATACACTCGCTGCTGCTCTGAATATAAATGGCGAATTTGTTCACGAGGATTGTGAAGTGAGAAATCTGGCTGAAAATAGTAAGACGACTTATATTTTAAATAAGAAGTGAAATGATTTTGCTGCGAAATGGGATGATGAAGAATTTATCTCGGATATAGGTACCAAATGATTTTGAATCTATGCTTCATTTGAGAATCAAAATCTTCAAGAGTAGTGAAGATATAACTTTACTAGGATGCTCATAGAATGTCGCTCCCTTTATACCTAGAACGAAACTTCATTTTCCAACAATAGAAACACCGGTATAAACGTTCCGAAAATACTTTTTTCTACGACCACTTGGAAATCTGCTCATTGTATGTTTATTGCTGCTAGGAATATGAGGTATATTGCTAGCATCGTGCGAAATGAATTTGTTTTTTTGAGTATTTCCATACAGGTTAGTTCATTTAAGTGCAGGTGCCATTGCTAGGTTACTTATTTAAAATTGTCAAATATTGGAATGGTGAAAGCGAGACAATTTTGTTTATTAATATTAAAGTAATTAGGAAATAATATCATGGTCGTAGAAAAAGTATGGAATGTCCTTTTCATACTCGTAAGAAATGAGTACCATTCCATGCTCGTTGTACAATATACTATTTATGTTTATTATTTTAATAGTACTACTAATAATAATAAAAATGGTGGTGTTACTGCACCCTAACCTTGAGCATACATTAATTCAGTTGGATTGAGTTCGCAGTAACAGATACGATGAGTCCATGTATTTCTTATATCCAAAATATGCCATGAGCTTCTTAAAATATGAAACCTAATTATCGTTAAGAATTTAACAGCAATGTATTTGAGTGTCCGTTTTAAAAACAATAGGGATTAATAATTCAAATGTTAGAAATTTGTCTGACAATAGTAAGAAGATTTATAGGTATTTTAAATAAGGAAAGGAATGATTTAATTAGGAAATCAGATGATGAAGAATGAATATGCCGAATGATATCTTTGAGCTTATACAACATTTCAAAAAAGATATACTCTCATAGAGTAGAATAGCAGAATCTTTTATCCAAAATATACCATTAGCTATACTTGAAACATATTTATGGTTACAAATTTAATAACAATGTATAAAAAGTGTCCTTAAAAATAAATAAGGATTAAATTTAACTGAAATGCATATTATCCTTAAAATCGGTTATTAACTCTTGAAAAACATTAGACATTTGAGCATCTGTAATAGTTTTAGACATTTTCAATTTGAACTTTTAGCTGTTCTAAATTCAAACCAATTAATAGTTTTTTTATTTATTTCTTATGTTTCATTTTTAAAGGATACTTTAATGAGTACAAAAAATACTGTATTTCAAAGGAGAATACAGTTTAAAGAATTCACCAGTTTTAAACAAGAAACTGATAATTATTTGTAAACGTTTATGAGACCGTGTACATAAATTAATTTGATAAATATATTAATTATACATTAATTTTGCAATATGGTTCTAAATATTTGTGTTCTAATTGAATATTAATTTGTGCGTAATAAAATATTATAGTTTAATTAATTATCGAGATAGTAATATTGTTGGAAACAGTAATTCGACTTTGAAGTGAACATTCCATTATTCTCTGCAATACCAACTAAAATATGGACGCACGCCAATCTACTACTTCACTTACTCTAATTAATTAGTAAAGTTTGAACACTGCGTTGCGAACTTTTCCATAAACTAAATTATTGTTTTATTTTTTTATGTTACTGATGTTATTTTGAAGCACTGGGCGTATATTTTCATTAGCGTGTGTTGTATAAATTGCTTCCATTGGTTATTACCGTAATACAAATGAACGCGACTGCAAATTACCTGAACAATAATCAAATATCGAAACGAAATTTCGAATACATAGCACGTGGATGTTACGTTCTTTTATAGCGGATTTTAAATTAACGTGTTTTTGAACCAAAGCAAAGCATGTTACATTTTAAACACATAAAATTTTATTGTTTTGCGCGCTAGTAAACTGAAAATTGAACAAATTTTCAAATATTAAAATCATTTCAGAGATAAATCTCGGAAAATAAAATAGCTATTATATGATGGTTTTTATAGTAATTTACTATCAAAATGGTTCAAACGATTGCGCAGTGCAGCTTCGCGAACTTTGGCAGAGAACTAGGCCGCCACATCAAAAGAACGCGATCGCGGTTTCTCGTTCGTCTTTCTGTTGAAATTACTAATTTATTCCTAGCGAATAACCTTGGTTCTGCCGCAAAATATCTGCGTCTTCAACTACAACGCTTCTATCTTCACCCGTTGGAAATTTCATTCCTTTAGAAACGAATAATGAATTCTCCCTTTTGTGAAAATCACATTTTTTTTGTAACATCTATTAAAGTAAACTGTTGTGGACACCACAATACCTCCCGACATAGATTTTCTTTCAAACAATACAGGAACACGGACCACCACTATCAAGAAACGCTCATCCCTTCAAAAAATTTAGTTTTCTATTGTGACACTTGTAAAAAAATTGGTTTTTTGTTTTTTCAAGTAGTTAGCAGATTTAAACATATTCTAGGATGCATTGAAAACTCACTACCATTTCTTAGCATAATTCTTATACCTCCCTTTCAGGTATGTGTCGGGAGGTAAAAACTATAATCCCTACTAAATTGGATGGGGATATATTGTTTTTTCACGACCGGGAGAGAAACTTGGTTTCTACATAATAATACTAAAATAATGAAAGAAACAACCATTTTCATATCTATGGGAGATTTGTGCATTTTCTCTCCCGTCGTGAGGGAAAGTGCCCACATAATGTAAAAAATTAACAAAATGAAAGAAATTAAAGGTAACTACAACAATTCAAATAATTTTGAAACACATAAATATAGGGGTCGTTAAAAAAATCATACTATTTTCTCCATTAATTTATAATATAGTATTTAGTATTATGATTAATATTTGAATAATAATTATTAATGCTGGAGAATGTTTGGAATGTAATAAACGTTGAAATAAATTATCTTTCCTATGTATGCTATGATTAATATTTATTGGATTAAATGCATTGTTTAAACGAATATAAAATGTTATGAGTAAATTATGCATAAATAATTATTGATTAATTTAATTATAGAATATAGTAGGATTGAGTGTAATATTATTTAATTAATTTTACATATAGCGGATTAAGTGCAAATAAAAATTTAATTAACATTTGTATAATTATAATTTTCATCATGTCAAAATTAGAAATTTAAATAATCACCATCAAATAAATAAATTTATGTTATTTATTATTAATTATTATTTATTAATAATATATGTGGAAATATTATGGTCGTAACTGAAATCATAAAGCTGTATAGATAAAAATCTTTCTTTTATAACTCGACTGTTCTAGAAATATGTAGTAGATAAAACCGATACTAAAATAACTGACGGTTCTGGCCAAAGGTCATAATTTCAAGAAACGTATTAAATCCAGGTTTATATCAAGCTTTGTGACAAATAAATTCGAATCTCTATTTATAAATCGATAGTAAAACATTCTATCGCTGATTCTAAAATAAATAACCATATTTATGGGAAAATCTCAGCAAATCTTGAACGCTTTTATAGTCCTTTGAAGTTTATAGGCAACTTCTTATTGAAATAATAACTACGTTTGCATGTAAGACAAAAATATACTTTGACTTGATTTTGACTTTTAATGGGCGACTTTTGCACTGTGTAAACACTATTCTAAGCCTCCTAAGAGGGTAGAAAATAATAAGAGACTGGATCCCGATCTGACTTACGTGATCTTTATTAAACAATAATCAATGATGACTATGAGAACAAACACATAGGGGTTTTACATATTGAATATTTGTTTAGAATTATAGAAATTGAATTTACAACGAGGTAACATCGAAGTTATGCGAATAATACGCTTGGGGAAAATTAGATGAAAATCATAAGGATTCGTAAACGTACATGAGGAAGTTTTTCTTTTCAATTGAGATTTTGTCTTTATAAGTGAACTTATCAGTCTATTTACATGATCAAGTTTTTAGTGAATTTAAACAACCAAGTGCCAAAAGTTCATTTATACCAACATAATTGTATTCATTGATTTTGCATCACATGAAATTTTAGAGGTATCCATTAAGTTCTGAACTTCTTTCCTTCTCTACTGTGCCATTTTAAGTTTACTATTAATTAAACACTTGTAATATCAAAAACATAAACATAAATGAAATTTGACATGCATATGTCACTTCGCTTAGTTAGTAGTGCTGTGAAAGCTGTACCTAATCTTTTAGGAACTTTTAAGAGTAAGTGCCCCAAAAACAGTTTTTCGTTGTAAGTTTTACGTGATCTATCTCTCTTACACTTACATCATTGTACTAGAAAGAAAAACTTGAAAAAAAAAAACTTGAAAAGAAAAACTTCATCGTGTAATGCACGCTTAGACCCTAGTGTAGCATCCCAAGGTTAATAATGTTCATCATAATTAACCAACACAAAGCTATTGATGTGCTGTAATGATACCGACAGGACAAGTATTTAGCATATAGCAAATGAACTTTGTTTAATTAAGCAACTACCATTGAACAAGAACAACGGACAATTATTCGGTGTACGGCATCGTACATCATCCACCACATCCTGTAACTTCCCGACTGAGAAGCTCCGTCTCAGCAGGAGCAAGGGCGAAGGAATGTGACCCATTGGAGCGACACTGTGAATTTGAAGCCATTGTAGATGACAGCCGCTGATAAATAGCGATCCCACAATTTCGCAGATCTTCTCTTATCACCGGGAATAAACTACAATTCTTCGGCTTCATCTTCGCCTTTTACCGCCTGCTTTGCATGCTGGCGCACTGATAACCCGCTGTAAACACTGCTACTCCACAAATGTATCGCAATTCGGGACGAATTTATGTGCATACGGATTATCATGAGGCTGGAATATGTTCCACGTGGATGACAGTGAAGTTTTGCTCGCGGGAAAGTTTAAACGTTTATTTTTATGCCAGCAATTTTATTATTTCCTGTTGTTGGGTTGTTTAGCGGAGATTTCTCTCGGGAACCACCCCTATCATCTCTGAATAGATACTGTCATATTTGACTCTTGTGGTCAATGGTATTGACATAAATTATTATTGAAATAAGAGACTTCTTCGGACTGCAGCTAAAATATGTATTAATTTTTTAGTTGCCTACTATTACAACCAAGTTATAGGAATATAGAAGAAATAGAATAGGAATGTCCACCCATTTGGTCGGCCAGTGTCTTTTGTTTGGGATTGTTTATTAAGATTGATATATCTTAAGTGTACTTACAGACTTTTATGCCCGGTTGCACCAATGTTAGTTAAATTTTAAATAAATAAAAGCGTATCTAATTTTTGACATCAATATCAATTATTCCATATGACATATATGTGCTTCGATTTGCTTTTATTTATTTAAACCAAGTTTAAAATTTAACTAACGTTGGTGTAACCAGGCATTAATAAAATAAACTATGTATTAAAATAGATATATTCGCACAGTCAGTCAAACTAATTTGGTTACTTATTAATTTGTTGTTTTTTTTTCATAAATTCTGGACACAGAATCAACCGAACCCCCACTAGGGATTGAGTCTGGTAACTTTTAAATTGTACAGTAACTTTATAATCAAAACAGTTTTTAATTTTAAAAAGATTATGTAGTTTCCAGAGTTCTCACAAACAAGAGCGACTTCTTCTAAATCTTGTTACATCCCAAAGGGATCTAATGTCCTATCCAATTGAATCTAGTGTTACAAAAAAGGTCCCGGCGTGTTCACAGTTTTATCTGCTCCCATTAGTCTGTTTCCTAATCTCATCTATTTTCATTTACACAAGGAAAAGTAAAGTTAATTAACTCAAAAGTGTTTGCAAATCCATCATTGCATTTGTATATTTATTGTATCCCTGGCAGTGGTTGGAAACTACATACAAATCATGTTTACTGTTGCAGAAGTGTATCTATTAGCTTATTCAATCAGCAAATGTTGATATATTTCACTGCATATCATGCATATTATTCAACGTCATGTCATATTGCAATCCGGGAAAATACATCGTTGAACAGGCAAATTTACACACAAAAAAGAAGAGAGACCAATTTCCAGAATCCTCGTAGTGGAGTATTTTGTTGACGGTGTTTCGATAACATCTGCTTGAGATAAGTGTACATGTTCAATGTTGAAGGACCTTCGTGTGTTTAGTAAATTAATATGGTTTTCATATAAATATTAATGCTCCCAGCAGTGAGCCGGGCACTGGAAACGTCCCAGGCGTCGTATTCACGATGTGGTCACCATGGAAACTAAATAGTTCTGTCTGTCGTCTTGTTCCACTCTTGTTCACTTGCCAGTACACCGACTTGCCCCAAAACAGTGGCGTGCCACCATGTTTTAATTATAGCAGGTTTATTAATTAATACCAGTTGACGGCAAGTTAGGGCTATGTCTCAAAAACTAAATGAGAATCTGTTTAAATTAATAATTGGCAATTAAATTATAACAGACTTTTGGATTTAGTTTTGTAAAAATATTTTATTTAAATACAACGGTTCGAATTATTCTAACAGGATGTTCGGAAAAGTAGTTCTGAAAGTTTTTTCAACTAATTGACAATTAAATTGTATGAAAAAGTAATTCTGATATGTTTAAATGGTTAAAAATTGTACAAATCTTAAATATTCGGAACTATCTGTATTAGAGGACTAAAAATTAATTACGGAAGAGCCAGTATCGATATCTCTTTTAGTATTATTATTATTATTATTAAACGGTCTCACCTGCTTAGGTGCTGTTTTTATACAACCCTAATAATAAAATATTGCGTTATTTTAATGTCTTCTTTAAACTTATGCACGTTGAAAATTTAGTAGGTAATTTCTATTGACCAAATAATTTTTTCATAGACAAAATAGCACCCTAAATATAAATCTGTAGAGATCGCTTCGCTAACTTTGATAGTTTCTATTCTACAGCTGTTTTTATACAACGCTAATAGTAAAATATTGCGTTATTTTAATGTCTTCTTTAATCTTATGCACGTTGAAAATTTACTAGGTAATTCCTGCTGACCAAATATAATTTTAATTAGACAAAATACCACCCTAAATCAAAATCTGTAGAGATCGCTTCGCTAACTTTGATAGTTTCTATTCTACAGCTGTTTTTATACAACGCTAATAGTAAAATATTGCGTTATTTTAAAGTCTTCTTTAAACTTATGCTCGTTGAAAATTTACTAGGTAATTCCTGTTGACCAAATAATTTTTTCGTAGACAAAATACTACCCTAAATCTAAAAAGTAGGTTTATGTATTGAAAAAGGCCTGGATTTTTAATTGGAATTATAGCATCTACGGCAAGTTTTGATGTATAATCGATTAAAAAGTATAAATCCAGTCCGCCACTGGAATGTCCATCCCCACAACGGACCGTTTGCAGAGCTGGTTGTAGTCCTTGAATAAATCCTTAGAACGAGGGCGCTCTAGTGCAGTGCTTCCTAAAATTTCGTTTTGTTTTAGTGGTAACTGGTGATTCAGTGTAAACGGAACGCTTTCTAGGATTCATAGTCACTGTGTTTGCACTGGTTTCTTGAGTGCTCAACTCATGTAAGACTACCAGAGAATTTCTTGTTTTCAAATTTACTTTGAACTTGCTATTGAGTTTAAATAGCTTTGCCGACGATTTAAAAATTTATTGAGAAGGAGAACTGAAACCTCAACCTTTTCCTACCATGCATACTCTATTCTCCAATATTAACATTGTACTAAATAAGATCCTGTCTCAGGTGTGTAATATTTACCCTGAAACGTCACACAGGGGGTCTAAGAAACCCCACGATTTTCATGTAATTTTCCACATGCTTAGCATTCGCATAACTTCGATGCTACCTCGTTATACTAAACAAATATTCAATATGTAAAATCCCTATGTGTTTGTTCTTATAGTCCAAAATAAAAAAGTTGTGTTTTGAATAAAATATACTCGTAGGGTTCAAAAAGGTTATTAACTGTTCAATGTCTTTCTTTAAACATAAATAAATTATAACGATATATGGGAATAGTATATTCTACAACAAGTAATGGAATGGCACTCATTCCACGCGAGCAAAAAGTTTGTAGTCCGAGCCGAAGGCGAGGGCTACGGTTTGCGAGTGTGGGATATGCCATTCCGTTACATGTTGTAGACTTTACTTTCTATGACAAGATTTTGAAAATTATACAAAATATACAAATATAAAACTGTTGAAAACGTCAAACTCAAATAAATCAAATTAAACAAACAGACATAACCATAGTAACTGAATCAAGATACTTCATATATCGCGCTAATATGCAGCTCTGATTCGTCGAAAATATTCCATACGCGGCGTATGGAATGTTAGTGATTCCATAACAATTTTTAGTTTTGAATGCCTAGTTTCCAAAATAGTGTTATAGAAAGTAGTTTTTCTTTTCTTGGGGTTTCCCAGACCCCAATGTAACGTAATTGTGTAAGAAGTGTGACTGTCCAGGGTTAAATCAGGTTCTCGATTTTTCTTTTCATTACGTACTTTGATGTAGCATCTTATTAAAAATTGTTTCTTACTTGCTTTTCTGCGATCATCTCCAATTAAAATGCTTTTAAGGCTTCGTAATATTGCGATTACTAAACGAATCAAATAACTTCTCAATATTTTAACTTTGTCATGTAGAAATTCAAGATTTCGTGAAAGCCCTTGATATTTAAGATTGAGAGTGTTGTGGTCTCCAGCGGTTTTGTAAATGGAGAAAATTTGTCTGACCCTCAGAGGACCGGAATTTGTTTAGAAGTTTGAATTACCCTCTACATTATCCAAACTTGACCCTAACCTAACCCTTATTCACCTTCTTCCCTCCTTATTTCTTTTGCAAAATTTTATACCGAGGGTTTTAGCTAAGATGCAACATTTAGTACTATGGATACCAGATGTACAGGCTGGTGAATCGAAACGTACCATAACTTTTTTGTTGTAAAATACATAGCAAAGCCAACAATTGAACATTTTAAAAATAGCTTTGAAAAGGAAAAGGTGAGTCCTTCGATTCACCAACTGTATACATACAGTTCCAGATAATATGCAATATAGGTTGTCAGTGTTAAATGAACTTATCATAATACCATTCGAATTAATTCTTCATTAGTAATCATCCATAAATTATGATGATTATTTGTTGACGTTTCTTTAAACCAATGAAATGCTTTATTGTATGTCACGTGTCTGCGTTTTAACGAATCCTGTCATTATTATACTGAGAATAATGCTCTTGTGAATATTCCCGGGAACATTCACTGTAGCTTTTTTGTTTTTGTTGACAGATGTCAGATGTCAGATAGTTGTCATCAACACAAGTAAAAATGAGCAAAAAATATATATTTAGTGACGTGCCTGATGATGAAATCAAAAAATAATCTAATTAAATATAACTCGAGAGTTCGATAAATTAGAAAATAATTCTCCAGTATCTTTCTCAAACTTGTCGCCATTTGGCAATAAGTTTTCGAAAGATCTGTCAAATTATTTTCAATTTATTCTCACTCTCTTGTTATATTATTACTGAAAATTTTTTGGTTAAAGAAATATCCAATCGAATCCCTGTATTTCTGATCACGAGTGCAAAAGTAACCAATCAGGTCACAATTACACTGATAATTTCCCCGGGAAATTATCACCTGTTTCTAAGTAACAAATGTTATTTTCACGGTTAGAAAATGAAAATAATAATAATAATCGCAAAAAATTTTCTCACCGAATATCCCTCGACTATTGATAAATACTTATAATGTTGTTAAGAAAGTGGGAGTGAGTTTGGCCATCTCAATCGAATGTCAAATAAAAGGTAGATGAAACTAATATATTCGGGTGAGATTGAGGGTGAACGATTGCGTTGGCGTCCGAGGAATAAATGTTTGGGTATGATTCTGGGTGTGAAGAATAGACCAGCATGTTGTGAAATGTTTGGAAGACATTAATTGAGTTTCAGTGTTCGTGCTATTCTACTGGGTGGGGTATTGCTTGACGTATATATAGACACTTATTAACTTTAGAGAAACATTAAATCCAAAATTTGGTTGTTCTTGAAAATAATTAAAGATGTTTCTAACTAGCTAAGAATGTTTTTCAGGGGCTCATTATTATGCCCTGAAAATGTTTGTCGTTCTGTTGAAGATTCCAAAAATATTCCTTGTTAAATTTATCTTCCGTTAACGAAGAATAAATTTCTTTGCGTGCCTATCTCATTAAGTGAACATTATTTGAATCCACTGTTGGTAAAATGAAAGAGGACATGGCGATTAAAAATATATTCCGTAATTTGGAGAAGCACTCGTCTCTAATTAGAGGTTCATGTCACTATTATTAAAAAACTCTGTGGACACAGCAATAAATATTATTCCTCTTCTTTAATATTTCATGCTGTGCCTTTGAGCAGGTAATTAGGACCGAGTGAATTTTTTCGTCCGGTTTCGATGGGGATGTTTGAGTGCATGCGGATGGGTGACCTTGCGAAAAATATGGAGCTCTGACGGAATATAGCAATCGATAACTCGCGTAGTAGGGGGAAATAAATATTTAACTGAATGATATTACATATCGGAGTGGTTTATTCTATTTGAAAAATACGCAAAATGAAATCTCAGTTTTTTGATTTACCAATGTTATATGATGTTTTAAAATTTGATCCTGAAAGAATATGGAAATGTAGTTTTTATTTTGAGAAGTAAAAGTATTTATAAATATAACGTTTCGGAACATATTTCGTTACTTTTTCTATCAAGAAAAAAATCCACTGTGCTCACCACAATAACATTATTATTTAAATAAATTATTAAATACATATTTTAGTTTTTCTCAAAATGGAAATAATAGTTATTTGTCAAACTAGAAAGGAAAACGCTTTCTTCTAGTGTTAGACAGAACATTTATTTCATGACATGTTTCTAAAAACGATTTGCTCGGATTTTAAATACACTTTGACAACTCAACACACAACTGACATGTCAAAAGTTAGGTTATTATCAGACGCAAGGCGGTGTAACAGTGTTGCCAATGAACCAATTTTAAATCTAAATTAAAATTGTCAAATTATGATTTAATATAGAAACAGAAAAATATAAGACATAATTGTAAGATAATTTTAAGTATGTATATCATTAAAAAAAGAATTTTCAATAATATTGTGAATTTATTTATAATTTTTATAATATATTTTTTGTAATTAACATTCTTATTGGTAACACTTCTATATTTTCCTCACTAGAGATTAAAAAAATATTTTCCTCACTATTTTGGGAGAAGAAAGGTGTGCTTTCTTGGCGTGTCATGAAAAAATAAATTAACTGCTTTGTGTGTTTAGCACATATGCATTTTCGGTTTGACAATTACGTATGAAAATAAATTTCTTATCCGAATTGTTATAAAACTTATTCTGCCTTTTCTTGTTTAGGAGATCGCAAATACAATGTCATTAAGAAAAATGTCGAAGAAAGTATTTCATAATTATTTCATGATACATAAATAACATCACTATATATCCCACAAAATGAAATACCACGAACTCTGAAACATAATCAAGCAACAATCAGTTTCCTCCAAACATTCCATCGCCTTCGCTTCGTCCGTGGAAAATTATACAAAAACGAAACATATTTGACATTTTATAAAACAGATTTAGATTTATTTATTATAGTGTTCTATTATTTTCTGTGGAAATTTCATGGAAGATTGTAAGGATATAATGGCGAATTTAAGAGTTCATTTCTTTACATTTCCTTTTTATTAAATAAATAAATTTTATCTTGCTTTTGAAGTGTCATATATTATCGTTATAAATGTTGATTATAATTGTTTGATACATCGTGAAATATTAAAATTTGGTAACAGAATGGGCCTTATTGCATGCATTTTTAAATTCTGAACTACAGTATTTACTCTTGTGCTGTAAAGTAAATAGGTAAAAATTTACAGCAATATAAAAAAAAATAGCATTGAAATCCCTATATTCCACATTTCAATTCTACACCAGGTATATTAAAAAAAATGTTTTACCTGTAGTATTTAATAAATAATGATACTGTGCCTGAAAAATATACGAATTTATGCGTGTCCCGAATTTTCTGTTCGTCCTCCTAAGAATAATGTTCTTCCTCAGAGAACGTTTTGGTGGAGGTAAAGGTTGACATCTCCAAATAAAGTTATGAAGCTATTTAAATTTAAACCATTTAATGTCGGAATTTCCTGAGAAAAATGACGCGTTATTAAGGTGACGTGGTTAATGTTTACCGTAGCAGGAAAGTGTAACATGTACACTCACGGAAATAAGATTTCAAAAGGTTTTTTCGGTTACATTGTGTTGGAATACTCCGTTTTTAATGCTGCGAGTGTACAATGAAATCTCGCGCCGTTGCTGTCACTGGCTATTATTTTTCGTCCACATATTTGCAGCTTTTTTTCTTGTTTCGTACAAAATTATGCATCATAACTCCTGCTGGAAACAGGGTTATTTGTATGTTTATTGCTGTAAAAGTTTTTGTACTAGTTTGTTTGAAAAACTATGCAAAGTTTGACATTTTTCAAGCTTTTGTAATTTAGTTCACGTTTATTTATTACTGTCATTTAACATAGTAATTGTTTTGTTCTTTTATTTTGATTTCTGTGAAGAAACAAAACCGGTATCATCAAAGGTGTTATCTGTTTCCCAATTTGCAAACATTTGGATTAGAAAATTGATTGATGAATATCAACTTCAATTTTTAATTGTCTCTTTCATTGAATCAATTTTTATCTCCTACACATGTAAATGGGAGATTTTGTGACGGGACAAAATTTTCGATGGATAGTTTGAAACAGATAAGCTCGTTTTGGAATCCATAGATTTTTTCGGAAACAATATATCAATGAGGAGTGATAGGTTACTTGAAGACTTATTAGGACTTTTGTGCATATCTCAGCAAATAATTGAGTTAAAACAAATCATGTACTTACTGATACTTACCATTTTCTCTATTTTATATCGTCTACAAGTTCTTAAAGCGAGAGTTAATGTATGTCCACGTCATTTTTTTTTTAATGTAGCTGTCTAATTTTGAATGTACTATTAATTTATGTAAATAGGTCGAGTAAATGTGCAGTACTATACGCCTAAGTGATATCTGTCGTATGCAGGTTCTGCCTAAATACACGAATCCGTCTGCATATGTACTCTGGAATCGGAGATATAATGTTATATTTTCCTTGAATTAGCTTGGAATTTGATGCACAACTGCATGTGTATTTAATGGAAAATGTATTGTCAGAAATGCTATTTGAAACGAGACGTCTTCCTTAATGAAGCTAAATAATTATTTGTTTAAGAGCGAATCCCCAAATGTATTCGTACCACTAAAAAAATTGTTATAAGGAAATATAATTAATTAGTTTTACTTGTTACTCACTTGTAAACACCATTTACCCAAGCCTTCTGTTGCCTTCGAAAATGAATCTTACTAATTTGCAGCTACATTGTAAAAATTTTACAAGTTAATAAACAAGGTAAACAATGCACGTTGCCACATTAATGCTTACAAGGCTTATTCGAAATTATTCTAAATAATTTTTGACAGAACCTGTAAAGTATTACAGGCTTTTAAAAGAGACCTGTAAAGTTTTACACGCTTGTAAAAGAGGCTTGTAAAGTCTTACAGACTTGTTGAAGAGACTGGTAAAATTTTACTGGTTTGTATTGTAATAAAAATAATTAAAAAATAGTGTGAGGATGGAAATAAAATTTTGCAATTAATCTTTACGCTAAACTATTACTGAAAGTATGTCATTGCAATTAATCTAAAAATTTGTATTTAAAAGTTTGACAGTTGCAGATAATTTGCGGAATTTACATGGATTAAGAAGCTTGGACCCTGATTTATCAGATTTTGACATAATTTTTGGTGAATTCTGATAGCAATAATGTAACATAATCTGTTTTAATATTTTTATATAAATTGTATATTGTTTTTTTTTTTAAATTAATTGTGGTCGTCGAAAAAGTATTGTATATTTCACACGCGTATATTTGTGTATATTGTCAATCTAATAATAATTTTTTTTGTGTTCTAGGTAAGTGAAAAATGTCGTTTCTGCCTAGAGATACATGTATCAGTAAGTTCTTATTCTATATTTAATTTATTATCGATGGCTCCTCCACCAAATGTCCCAGTGTAGCGATTGGTCCTCCCCAAAATCAATCACAGTGATATAATATCTAACATCAATTTACCAATTACATTTCGAATATACGACCTTCAAACTCTGGTTAATATTTTGTGGGCTTCCCCACCAAAATATTCTCCAAGTGTAACAAGGATGGAGGACCGCGGTCGAGAGATTAGTTACCCAGGCGACAGAGTTGATTCACGTTCCGCGGGTAATTAGTAAGCCTTCCCCTCCCCTCTAAAGGGGCAGCGGTCGTCTCATGCTACTAAATAACAATTTGTTGAAATTGAATTTGTTTTTTGGTGCTTTCCCTGATTAGATGTTCATATTTGAAGGGAACAATTTAATGAGATCTCAAAATAAACTCAGAAAAGAATATGCTATTAAAAACGGGTCTTTTTGTTATTTTGTGGTATGGATAATAGGCTTGAAAATAAGATAAATCAGGACTTCTATTTATTACACTTTATATTTTATTTATGTCATCTCATATTTTTTTCCCGAAATTTCGGACAATAATTTTATAGACGTTACTTTTGAAGCTTCTTTAATATTTGAGGGGTGTTAAATTAAGAATTTCTTCCTTCCATTTTATCTCGTAAAATCTTGAAACTTGACATTTATGAAAAATAATATTGTTTATCCGACACTTCTCAATAAATGCTCTATAATTATGGCGATTTTAAACAAGGAAAATAACAGATTGCCCTCTAGTGGGTATATTTTGAGAAAAGTCACTAGTGAGTATTTTTTTATTTATAACAATAATAATAACACACAACACCTTGGTAACTACTTCGATTGACATTTTTATTTAAAAATCTAAAGCATATGTCACTGTCAAATAATATTTCTTTTATAAATTTTAAATTTATTAAGAGATGTTGGATAAAATGTTATACTTCACACGTGGGCAAAGTGGAATTACCCACTCGATAAAATTATCACATTCAGTCTTCGGCTTCGTGTGCTAAAATTTTTCTCGTAGGTAATTCCTTACTTTGCTCACTTGTAAAGTAAATAACTATTAATTTTTGTTTTGTAGCTAGTTGCTAGGATACTCATTGTCATACTGAGAAAATAATGTTGGCATAGCTGTACCCTTAGTTAGGAATTGTGTAAGGTAGGGACGTACTAGCCCAAATGCTCTTCCAAAAAATAATTAGCTAAATATATCATCATGTTATTTGACATTCCGCTCAAAGTAGATCTTTCATGCATGCAATGTAATTACTTTCCGTCAAATCGGAGCCACCAAAAAAGCAACAGAGCTTTTTGTGTTTTGGGTCTTGATGAATGTAGTGCGGTTCTGGTTTCGTGTTATTATTCTTGCCACGACAAACGTTTAAGAAGGACAAACCAAAGTAAGAGAAACAGTCTCTACCTTAAGTTTTAATCGTGTTAAGTTTGTCTAACTGCTGTTGGTCTGTCCAAACTCTGCGAGCAAAGTGAACAGCCGTTTGCCGTCATGTAAAATGTACAACTACAACCAAGTAAATACAGTTCCGCAAATTGGAAAGTAACATTACTGCGGGGATAAATACAAACAAGCATGTGTATTTTTAAAATGTAAAATCATTTTAAACTTCTCTTCCAACTAGTGCATATTTATGTAAAATTAGAACTGTTGCTAATAACAACGTACGAGTTTATTCAAACAGTTGTATGAAACTTTATGTCAATAGTTACAGCAGTTGAGCTTGTAATTTAATACCGCCGTATATGTTTTCCAATTCTATGCAGTGCTCAACTTCAGTTTTAGTGGATGACCACAACGAACACAACTATAATACTGCACATCTAAAACAGGAAATGAACTTACCACAGTAAAACTACTATACTCACGAATTCTATAGGTCAAAGTCGTTAAACTTCACCGAAGTTATAAGCGATCATAACTGTATTTGATGAAGTACATTTGAGCGACATAAAATTATTCTGACTATATCTCATAGATAAAATAAGCCAATCATTTGGTTCAATTTTGTCAATTTTGACCAATCACGTACATATTACGTCGGCAATATGACCTAGGGCATTTTTAACCCTTCGAGAACACCTATTTTTCGGTCATGAACACTCCGGGTCAATCTGACTTAATACTTTTTTTGATCGTCTACTATTCTGCAATGACTGAATAGATTGGTTAAAAAAAAGCGCGAAAAAAATTGTCAGCCAATTGATGTCCACTCTAATCTTACACAAATCCCAAATTTTTGCCTTCCTAGACCTGAATCCTAGCAGTTTCTGGACGATTTTGAGATGTGTAAAACTACTGTTTTTGGATACAAACACGAAATAGTATATTCTACAACAAGTAATAGAATGGCTCATATTCCACGTGAGCAAATAGTTTGTAGTCCAAGCCGAAGGCGAGGGCTACGATTTGCGAGTGTGGGATGTGCCATTCCGTTACATGTTGTAGACTATACTTTCTATAACAAGATTATTATACAAAAAATACAAATATAAAACTGTTGAAAACATCAAAGTCAAATAAATAAAATTAAAACAAACAGACGTAACCATAGTAAATGAATCAAGATACTTCATATATTGCGCAAATATGCGGCTCTAATTCGTCGAAATTATTCCGTACGCGGCGTATGGAATGATAGTTGTTCCAATACAGTTTTTAGTTGTAGAATGTATAGTTTCCAAAACAGTGTTATAGAAAATATATTTTGGATGCATAATTTAGCATGTAAATTTTTTTTTGCTTTTAGTTAACATTTCGTGACAAATGATATGATCAAAATCACGAGCCGAAAATCATTTGTCGAAGGATGTTGCCTTTTGAGAACAAATTTTACCTCATATATTACTGTTGAAAAAGTATTTTTCTAAATTTATAAACGCATTGTAGGGCAGTGTTGTTATCAAGTGACAACCATGGTCAAGAAATACGAGATTACGTTGCAACAGGAGGATTTAGCCGCAAGCTGCAAGCAAATACGGATAAGCATGCATTCCCACAACAAACATGGGTCCGTAAACCGTAAACACAATCTAGATGCACATCAGGGTTAATTTAGAATAGTTTGTGCGCTATCGTATCTTACCGCCTAATAGGATGTTCACAGCGAATTATAACTCCCTTTACTTCAATTTAGATATAAAAGAGATCCTTGTTAATTAGCGGTTGTAATTAAATAATAATCACTTTTTAACTGGAGTTGAAATATCTTTTAACGAAATGTATCTTAGGGATAGTTTCGAACTGTATTCTTTCTAGTTTTCGTCAAGTGAAACCGTCTAGGCAATACCACGATATTTGGGCCCATGGTGGTCCTAAGATTGGCATACCATTGATGAATAATTATTTTGTTTGTCCAACAGTTTTGAAAGCATTAATCGAACTAAATATATTATTATAAATAAATAGATCATCACAGTATTTACTCGTTTTGCTTTCACGAATCTGAGTGAGATGAAGAATTGAGGCAAAAACTAAAATACTGAATATTGAATATATTAATGGAAAATATCGTATAGATTTTTAGATTGCATTAACAATCCCCCATATTTCATATTTCAAACAAGCATTTGTTCTTGTTGTCTTTGGAATATAGCAGTTCACTAACGATTCGTTATTGTCGCGACAGCGCGCATTTGTCCTTTGTTCAGTATTTCAATTAGTATCAAACAAAGTATGAGGTCCAGCGTATGGAATCGCGCAGCATACCTTTGGTTTTTACAATTGGCGGAGTCGTCGATGTCCAGTGTAATTAATCTTAGTTTAAATCAATGCCCAGAGGAGCGCGAGCCCGCGGATTAATACAGTCCGTTCAGGACAGCATGACAAATGAGGGCGGCCGGTCTGTGGACGAGGACCAACCCTGTTTGTTTTATTGTAATCCGCCGAGAAAAATAGCAACTCGAGGAGTCAGAACGATAAATCCCAGCCTCCTCTTCCACCGCAGGCTTGAATTAATTTTTATGGTCGCATAAACTAGCGCTACTAGCTTTATGTGCATGCTCCAAATCCCTAGATGGTAAATCCACTAATCGGGAGTTTCGGATGCTCTTTCGCTGTTTCTCTTCTTGTGCTGCCTGCGAGCGCGAGATGATGAATGTCTTGATTAACCTAGGATAATCGAGATGTACATGGCTTGGAGAAAGTGATTAATTTTCATATAATTTTACCCAAGGTTGTGGGTTGTTTAATGCTTTATTGCTAGCTTACCCTTGCCTGACTTTGGAATTATATATTGATAGATATTTTGATGTATCAATATTTGTTTTAACTGGGGGCTCTTTTGTAGCGTAACAGAGTGATTCATAACGTACGGAAAATATTAAATGTGTAGCTTGGGGGGTTCAAAATAATTTCTTTTCCTAAATAAACTATTGGAAAAAACTTCAAATAGTTAAAAAATTAAAGTTGAATCATTTAGTGAGCTATCACTACAAACTACTAGGTTTTAAATAGAAATTGAGAATACATTAAAGTTAATTGAACAATGTTTAGTTAAAAAATTAATACTGATGTATTATCACAAAAATTACTACTATTTAAATATTTCTTTTATTGTTCAAAAATTGCTGTCCACATGATTAAGAGCCACTTAAAATAAAAACATAATTGGAAAACATCTTGTCCTTCAAATTCATTTAAATGTCAAATCCTTAAACGTCAAAGTAAAATAAAATATAGTTAAGTGCAAAATTGTTAATATGTTCAGAATGAGGAATATATAGACATGCTTTTGATTTATGAAATAAGTTTCATTAATTAAAAAAATTTCTACAGTTCACTGCTTTTAGCAGAAATTTTTTTAAAAGTTTTATTATTGTTTTTGTTTGGTTTTATGTTATATTGTTAGATTTCAATTGTTTAATACTTATGTATGTAATTTCAGAATATTATTCGTTTCTGTGAAAACTAAAAATTTGAAAAAATAAACTCACATACTCGTATGTACGACAATAAATTGAATCCTTGCTTGGAAGATTTTAAAATCTTACACTTTTTATTACTTTGATGTTTCGAAGCAGTTTTGACAGCTAAGCAATATGGGTATCATTTTAGAGAAGAATTCTCCAAATGGAAGGATGATATTAATAATAATTGTGTCACATTAGAAATCAACAATACGCATTTGCAAAAAGTGTATTGCTCAAGTTTGAATGATTAATTAAACTAGGGATTATGTTAGTCCTTCAACAAATAATGGTAATTTATGTCTGAATTCTAACAAGCGGTACCCCCAAAAATTAATTCCGCTTTCGTCTCACGTAGAACTCAGTCTGCAAACTTCGGTATATTATTATTGTCCACTGTTCATTGAAATTCCATCCATGTTTATTACTCGGTCTCTCTGATGTCAAGATACAAATCGAACATCTCGAGACTCAAGCCGAAAGTTATGATTGAAATCTGCCCGCGTTCGACGCGTATTAAAATATGGCGAAAAAGAAGAAAAGTTGACCCGAAAAACTTGGAACTGAAGCTGTTCTACGTGCTTCGAATAAGGTGTCGGATGGTCTTGCGTCCCTTCACTATAAGGATAGCGCAGGATTCAATCAAGGGATTATTAAATTTTCATACGTTTGAAATATGAAACATCTAGCCATGGAGGATTATTGAATTGGACCTTTCATCTTTTTGGCGTTCAGGCTTTTAAAAATATCTCACTATCGAACATTGCAGAATTTTAATTTAAGAAGAAGAATTAAGGTTGAAAGGTTATTAAATTTATATTACCCAGTGTTCTACTTTTCAACGATAATAATAGACCAGATAAAATTTAAGGCAATTCTTTGTTTTGGAGTTCCATAGTATTCATACCTTATTTCCTCTTTTACTAAAATTTATTGTGTTATCTCGAGTTAATCGTAAAACGGGGACAAATATTAGAATACGATTCTATTCACATTACATACAATTAATTTATTAAATACAAATTATTTATAGAATGACAAATAAGTGTTCCTTGAAGAATACTTATATTCTTTGTAAATTGATGCCGAAAAAGCCCATTTTGATGAGTAGAAACAATAGAATTTCTCAAATCAGAGTATGTCGTTCATATCAACAATTTTACTTTTATTTTTTTAAAGCATTCTCGATAAGATATTAGCACAAAACATGATGGAAAGTGTTTCTATCAAGAATTAAATATTCATATTGTAAATGGAATATACGTACAATAAATGTTGTAGATTAATTGTTAAAACAATACATTACATCATTTAAAATTAATTCGATACTGACAAGATGGCCTCTTAGCATCTGCTGATAGGCTGATATTTCAGTGACCAGGTAAAAGAGAATATAGTATGTCAGTGACGTTCTATCTTTCAAATATCAAGCATATTTAGTTCGTTTTTATTTGGTTAAATACTATAAAATGTGTGCAAAACATAGATGTATACTTATTTGTACCATGAAAACCGTAGCCCTCGCCTTCGGCTCGGACTACAAACTTTTTGCTCGTGTGGAATCTGTGCCATTCCATTACTTGTTGTAGAATATACTATACTGACAGCTATTCAAATTTTCCGCCTTATACAGCTACTGCTAAAATGGCCGCTCAGCTCAAGATCATTGGTCCATGCGCCTGTATTAATTCTTATACTGTGATGCTATTAATTAAGTAATTTAATAATTAATTGAATTTGTCTTAGGTCCAATTCATTTGTGATTGGACTGGTATACAGAATGCAATTTTGTTCCTCCTTACATGTATCTATTGGAATTTTGATTTAGTTGATGAATCGAGTGAAGTAAACGGTATAATGAGAGTTGTATGTAATAAATGTTTGTTGTGAGCGTTGGGTGTTGACAGTAGAGCATGTATCTATTTATTTTAGAATGTGCGCAGTGTTTGACAATAAAAATTGCATGTTTGTTTTCAATTGGTAAAAAATACAGGTTCGGGTTTGGGGGTATGTTGGTTGTGTGTCAGTGTGTCGACGCCACGGCGTCGATCCGAGTCGGGTTCGGCAGTTTCCGGCGCCCAGCATCCCGGCGTTGGCGCCTGGACCGCTCCCGCCAGTCTGACGGCGTAGCGTGCGCTCTCAGGGCGTCGCTGTAGCGTGATCTCGTCATGCTGATGGTACAACGTGTGTGAGTGTCAGCAACTCCTGCAGGATGGATACATTCATGATCCTGGGCATATGTTTCCTGTGCTACGAACTGTGTGAACTGTTGCAGCGCCATTACGGACAAGCTCGCGCTTCTCTGGAGAAACGTCCGCAGATCATTTACTCCATCCCCGAGGAGAACTGTGCGGACTCGTCGTGCGACCAGTGAAGCCACGTGATGGAGAATTAGTCCGGTGTTGAACAAACAGATACGAACGTACAACTGGTCGCGGTGTTGTTCGTGGGTTGGTGCAGTGGTGATGGGCAAGTGAGTGGGATGGGCGGGTGCTAGTGCATGTGCTATGGACTCGCTGGAGCGGTTGATGAAGCCGCTGCCGACGGTGCTGGCGGGAGCTGGGGCATCGGGGGCGGCGGGGCGGCGCGCCCTGGTGCACGCGAGCCTGTCCAGCGTGGCGGCTGTTGGACGCCGGGGCAGACACCTCACAGGCACTTTCTGTCTCACTGGAGACACCATGGAAGGGATTATTCAATGTCTTGTTTTTCTCAAAGCTTTCTCGGTGAGACTTCATGTCTATCGGGTATCCATCCACACAAACCATTCACGTCATCACTCTGTCTGCATTTAAAAATAGTTTTCAGGCTTTTTATCAAAATATTTGTTAATAATATGGCAGGGTGTTTCTTTTAATTGTGCCACCATATCTATCTCAAGAACAGAAAATTCTAAAAATATAGAACTCAACTTTTATATGTAAAATAGCAACATATATTTTGTTATTGCCTCATTCCATTAAGCATTTTTTTTCTGAATTCAAAGTTATAGCAATGGTGGCACACTTAAATGAAACATCATGTATATATGCAAACATTTACAATTTTTATTTTGTCTCCATGGCAATCCTGTAATAAATTCATTGTCAAGTATTTCCTATTTCTCTCTATTTGTCATTTTTTTGCACGATTGGTCTTTTTAATCAATTTACCATGCCTATTTCCAAGACGATTTATTGTTCTTACCGGTTGCTAGGTTAAACAGAACGCTAAGTAATTTTCTTACCGTTCACTGAACAATAAGTTGATTGTCTTGAAAATTTTGTTAGTATTTATATATCGAAATTTGGATTTTTCGGGTATTATTGCCAAACATCCAATACTACACAATTCTTCTTTTTATAATTTCTTTCTACCAGAATCGCTCATTGTAATTATTTAGCTTGTTTTTCAAAAACAATAGCTTAAATAATACCTCGACACTAAATTACTGTTTGTCATTTAAATGCATAAGCAAATTTGTTTACATACAAACAATAGCAACTAATTGGTTTCAGCATTACTAATAATGAAGAAAATAGCTGCGTATCTTCAAATAAATTTTGCTTGCTCCAATCGTGCACTAATGATATAAGCATCATGAACGTTAAGGAATTACCGATGTCAGACAAAATTGTAACCTTCGCTCAGTCTACAAACATTGTCTTTCATCGGTAAACTGCACTTACCGTTCCTAATAATAAATATAATATTGTGTTTTCTTATAATTAAATAAATCTTTTTTGACTCCTTGTATCTTGTATTTTGTAATTATGGGAACTACAAGCTACCCATATATCATTTTATAATTAGTTTTAGATGTTCATAAATGACTCAATTATTCAAGTGATATTTAATTTATGACGTGAATCGTTTGTTTGGATTGATACCCCTATACCTTTGATACACATACCTAAATTGTTCTTTACGCGAATGACTAGCAAACGAGAAATGTATACCAAAGAATAAACTTTTTGCAAATTCAGTTTTTTATTGTATTTTTCACGAACCCAACGTTTAATATTTACTGAAAATAGGAGTCGATATGAGGGTGGGATGGACTTAAATCCAACACGAAATTATTTAAAGAGTCAAATTTCTGAACATCATTTGCAGCATAAGTTTCTCCAAGGATTTGTTGTTTGAAAACAGTATACATCTACTGTCAACAAGTTTTACAGTTTCCTACAAACTTCGATAAATCTATTTACATTTAAATGCCTTTACATGCTTTATATATTATTATGAAAATACTTGTCTTCATCATCAGCTTGTTTAAAATTAGTTATGATCTGAACTTTGCTTTTAATATTACGAAAAATAAATAAAACCTCTTTGAGCCAACTCAAATATTTAAGCTTGTTGGAATTCATTTGAAAATTTCTCTATGATTAATATTGACATTGTTCAATATAAATTTCTTGTCCAAGAACATCATTCCAAGTAGTTGTCGGAGAAAAACGCCGAGAAGGATATGCTAAGAATTTCATTTAAGTTTCTGGTCGGCTGAGCCAATATTGTTGTACTACTTTGCGAATCTAAATATGCAATCGATGGAATGTTTAATTAAACTCTGTAGAAACGCTACATGCCGTTAGAAAAGCCGCAAATACTCGCTGAGCAAGCGTACCACCACCTGAGCTTATATGTTACTAGCTCTACTCCCCCCTAAAGTTCGGAAAGCGACTCAACAATTGGCAGCAGTGCAGCTTTATGGCTCCCCTGGTTTTTTGTTTGCAAATTCTTTCAATTATTCACTCAGCTGATTCGTACATTATTTTGTCAAAACGAGCTCGCATTCCAACCTGTTTAAATAATTGATGCGTTACAAATTTTACGCAAACATTCGGGTTTCCAAATTGGAGGTATTTTTATTTTTACTACGAAACATTCGCAAATTGAATGGCTTCCTGCAAAGCGTTAACTTTTGACTCATAATTGGACTGGTGACGATGCAGCCATTATATTTATATTTCTCTTTTTTTTACTCCTAGCCTATTAACATGCCATTATTGAATTCTTTTTGAATAGTGAAATTGATTTTCTCTGCCACCTTCTTTGTAACGGTCAATAATGAATGATTAGTGACCTATGTTAATAATTAAAACTGTCACTTTTCAAAGAAATAAGCTTCTGAATTTTTTTACTTATTAAACTAAAGTAGAGTATTTTTTTTTTATATACGAAGATGGTAAGCGGACTAACTACTTTGGTCATACGCCGCGTCATAAGTGGATGATACTGAAATTATGTAAACAACACAAACGGTATATACTGGCGTATGGTCAATAATGATTATCTTCTCAACCTTGATTTATAATATGCTTTTAAAAGCAACGAGGATTATTCAAATATAAACGAGACTTTTGCAAAAAAGAAAAATTATTTTACATTTTGGCAGAAATAGTATATTATATATCTTGTAGGAAAAGTGATATGTTTCTGGTCGATATGGCTCGTCCTGCAATACCAGAAGAACGGGAAGTTTACTTTTCCTACCTAAATATACTATAATATACTATACTACCTATCATATACTATTATTATTTACATTGTTGTTTATCATCCCACTTCTGACACCTGTATTTATGTTGTATATTGGTAATGATTAACAAACATAAAAACAAAATATTTATTAGCAAGCCGTGAGTACATGTTTGAAACTTATCTGGCAAAACTTCCTGACTAACTGATTAAATCTAACTTAAAATTCTAATATGTACATGGTCATAATTAATAGGTTACAATCCTAAAATGGTGTGCTCGAAGGATCTGCCAATGACGAAGGTGAAAGTGCCTTCGAAAGTGGAACTATTTCTAGAATTGTCCAAAATCTAAACTAAGACAGGGATTGTTTATGACAGAAAGGAATTGGTGTATTTTTTGTAGGTTATTTAGGAATTTTGGGAAGATTAAAACTTTGTTGCGAAAAGGAATTAAAGCATGACGGAATTAAAAAGGGTTACAAAGAGTACAATGAGGGAAAGCTGCACTTACAAAACTATTTCGCCTATTACTGAAATATAGTCGAACCCTTATAAATAGACATCATAAAAATGGGCCTGCATGCATAGGCGTACAATAAAAAAGCATAAAAAGTATTAATTAATGAATGGGTATACAACACCTCCTCAGAAGTAGAAAGCTCGTTTATATTTGAATGCCCCTCGTAGTAGCGAAAGAACAGTATATAAACAATGGTTGAGAAGATCATTATTGACCAAGCGCCTTGTACCCCTTGGACTACTCCTTATAATACAATTTTGAGTCAATGATAATCATCTTCTCAATTTTGGTTTATACTAAACTATTATTATTTACATAAAATCAAGGGAGCAATAGAGTTCCAGATATATCGGCATACATTTTTAGTAGATGATGTAGTGAGCCATTTGGTAGTTCCCATTGTTTTACGTATGATAATATATTTGCGTGTGGTAATACACCAGCTGTTCCAGCTGTGGAGGATGACAATACCGGGCCAGTCGTAAACTGCTCTGCGAGATAACGGTGATTGTCTCGTTCTCGCGCCGGCCTATTGTCGTGGTCTGCACTCTGCTGGCAGTGCTATCGACCGATGTATGCTAACCGCTGCCCACTCCAGGCTACGATTATTCATCCTGCTGCTAACATTTTTGTGAGCACATCCGCAGCGAAATTACAAAATAATATTGTGCCAGAGTGCACAAGAATAGAGGGTGATAATGATTTTGCAGGTCTTGGAAAAGTGCCACTTCAATTACTTTCTGAAATGATATGCTTGACACGACTTCTCATAATGGGGACCTATGAAAGTTTTTCTAGATTGAAGACTACCGTTTTAAAAAGTTCTAATTGTTATCCTCATAATGGGGTCCTTCACTATTTTTTAAATTTTTCTATGAAAAAGTTTTGAAACGTCTTAATTGTTATTCATTAAGTTGCAATGATTTTGCAGTGTTGTCGAAGTTTTGGATCTCAAACATTAGGAATTGTAAATAATTATAGTCATGTGTATGCTCTATTTTATTGCTTAGACAATTATTTAAATAGAACTTTTCATGGTAAACAACACGTTTTATTATTATATTGATCTGGGTTTATGGTCAGGATATTAATTATATATCATTTTAAGCCTTATTTTTACGTTTTATTTCGTTGTTGCTCCGGATATAATAGTTGTACAACCCTTATATGATTAGGCTTTTTTCTAAGTCATATATCGGTAAAAATCTATTTTATCCATTAAACGTAGAGACTCGAGTCACAAAAAGGTCAAAATTTGTTGTACTAAAAAATAAATTATACATGAATACCATTTCTTCCAGGAAGAAACATAAATAAACTGTAAGATTATTTTAGTCAAATCTTTGATTACCTCTAATATATTTTGTTAGCCTATGTCATTCAACATGTCTTTAATTTCGTTGAGTCGAACTAACCACGTGTTTTGTTATTGCGCGAATTCTTACACAAGTGTGATTTTGATTATTTGGTTACGAATTCAAAACAAAACAAAAATCTTCAAATTAGGTGCCAACCATTTGATACTTCGACAATCTGGCAGCTCAATAATAAGGGTAGTACGAAGTTTTTAGAATAGAACAGATGTGTGAAAGAGAAGCTTAAACAGATAATATAATACTTTGACGCTAGAATTGCTGATTTTATAAACTCAAATATCTTAATAATTAAGGAGGAAAACAACCAAATATGGAATAGAATCCTAATATGGAATACCGCCCTTTCTCTTATTGTCATTTGGACTTTTATACAGTTACTAAGTATAGCGAAAATGTAGAACTGATTATGATTACTAATCATTTTTAATGGTTACTTTTCTCTGATATATTTTAAACTTCTATTAAATCTAGTACGATGTTTTTCGGTCTAGACATAATGTAATTCTAGTGAAGGTCCCCGTTGCCACAGGATGCAGTGGCGTATTTACTTCCCGATTGATCTCTGCTCGGAATAATCGTCGTTAATGTTGATCCCATCCAAGTGGTAATGGCAGTGTATCTCCCACGAAGAAAACAATAAAAAAGTAATTATGGGCAAAGTTCTATCCGCCGGGTAAACCGATTCTTATCTCCGCCAAGCGGCGGACAGTTCAAAATACTTTGTTCCACGTGCGAGTAATCTCGTTTAAAAACAGTAATCCCGCGGCTCTGTCCGTCTGATAAAAACCCTAACTTTTCCTCTACACGTGGCGATTCACACTTTACCTCCAACACGAGGATGCTGTAATTAACTTTCTGTTTATCGTGTGTGGAACTGGGTATGTAGATGTTGCTCTTCTGATTCATTGCATTATTATTCATGATTGTAGAGACTAATGCTTCTGTGTCGCGTGCTCTAAGATGAGATTGTAATTTCATGTGTAGATCTGTCATTAGCAAATGAATGGGTTTTACGTCGCTCCAGAAGATAATTTGGATTAGGAATCTATTAATAAGACAATGGATAAATGACTCCACTAGATGCAAAAGATAATTACAAAAACTGTTTACGACTAAACTACGTAAATCTCAATAATAATTTTTCACTGAAGATGGCACTGCTCTTCCTAAATAAATTAGTATAATAGTATTCATAATAACATTGATATTTACAGAAATATCGTAATTAAAAGATATCATATTCATATATTGCTGTATGGTTCCGAATGTTGGGTGTGGATGAAGAAGCACGAACGACGTATAACTGCAGTGGAAATGTGGTATTTGAGAGGAGTGTGTGGGTATACGAGACATGATCGTGTCCGGAATACATTGGTGTGTGGTAAGTGTGATATTGAGGAGAATGTTTTCAAGAAAGTGGGAGTGAGTCAGTTGACTTGGTTAGGTCATCTCGAAAAGTTGGTGAAACTAATATATGCGGATGAGATTGAGGGTGAACGATTGCGTGGACATCCAAAGAATAAATGGTTAGGTATAATTGATGGTTTGTTGTGTAAACGAATGACTCCAAGTGTGAAAAATAGACGAGCATGTGTAAATCGCACTATTCCATAGGAATTTTCAAACATATACTGAGGTTTGCATCTTGCATCGGTTTTGAACGCTCAATAACACAGTAAATTCATGTTTTTACATCCACCAGGTATAGCTAATGATACCAGGATATATTTTCTCTTTAAAATAACATGTAAAATAAAGTTTTTTCATCTAGTAGACTCAAATAACCAGAGAAGTTTTATTTGGGAATGGTATAGGTAACAGAAATATGAATGGGTATTATTACTTAAAATCTTCCACCAAATATTCCATCTTGGCCCGCGACATTCGCCTTGTTCACGGTCATAGTTCGAATCTTAAAGTACGGTCTATTCACATACGAAATGTATCCACTATTCTTTAGGCGCCCTCTCCATCGTTCATCGTCAATCTTACCCACATGTACTTGTTCCGCCAGATTTTCATTCTACGAATATATCCGCTCGACATGTATTATCCTAGAGAGCATATATATTCTGCTTTTATTTCAAGAGATTTTTCAGTATTCTGTACTCTTACAGGCAGATTCACTAAAGGAATTAACGCTAACTCCGTTTTTTCGTCACCTGTAACTTCGTTTGTAAATTAATTAAATGAACAAAATGTGTCAAATTTTATGCTAATGAATCTAAACTACCATTTAGTTAAAATAAATATATTCTGAGAATAAAAAATGAAGTTGCGATTAATAATAAAAATGGAGTTAGCGCTAATCCCTTTTGTGAGTCTGCTTGTTAATTCTTTTGATTTTCTATCTCCGATTTTCTCATCTATATTTTTCTGCACTTATTTAAGGAGATTATTTAAACAATTGTAATTTACACACATGCAGTAAATTGGAGATCTGGATGAAATATTAATGTTAAGATAGGAATAGAAAATAAGGTGAAGTTTCTCATCATCATATGGAGACTTCAAAATTGATCTGACTAAGGGATCATCGATTATTTAATGAGGAGATAGTCCTTCATTTAAATCGACAAAAATCATTTTAAGTAAAGAACCATTACACAATGTATAGGGAAGTAATGATAATTTCCTTTCTATCATTACTGTTTGTTAGGCACTTCCGAAATAGTGGAATAATCCTTAGTTATTAGCCTGGCCTGGTGTTTCTACAAAGAAATGTAACGGACCATATCGCAGGTCTGCATTACTAGTAGGTAGAATGTCCTGAAGAAAACCCGTCGTTTAGGCAAACTAGATAATATTGTAGGTAAATTGTATTGTTTCGAATGTCTGTAATGGAGATAACGTGATTGAATCATGAAAATCATTACAGGAGTGATTCGCTCGATAGCACTCAATTCGCATCCGAGTATCCGTCGTTACAATAGTTCAGCTGGCAGCGCCATCACGCGCCGCAATCTGTGTTAATCGTATCGCGGCATCGGCCGTTCCACTTCCCTCGGAACGGGGATGATGTTTACTTGTGTGGCGTCGGCGGCGATGACGTCACGACGAGCGCGGGATTGAGTTAATCGCATCGACGAAGCGGCGGCCACGCATTACCTCGCTCGTCCGATCTCATTAGTTTCCAATCTGCTCTGTTGTTATTCTGTCGCCACCGACGCTTCAAACCTCCTACACCTTGGAAATTTGCAGATATTATGACGTTCGCTTAAAGCTCGTCTACTCAACGACCATGGATTGGCGAAGAACACAATACATTTTCTTGAACTGTAGAGAGTAAACAGTCAAAGGATTTTCAGTGGGGGTGCCACAATTTATTCAGAATTGCTACAATCTCACTGTATTTAACACTTTGACAAGATTTCTGCCATCTTTGCAATACTCTACAAATTTGCGACGAATGAGTTATTGAATATATCCTTTTCGGGATTGTGAAACCTTAAGGATTCTATCCCTAGACATCTTAATTTTTATTTTTTGCCCACTCGATGCAATCCCTTGTTACAACTTGTGAGCACCAATCCAAATCAGATCCTGAAAATTTTTCTGTCTTACTCGGATTCGAACCTAAGATCTCTGTTTTCAGAGGCAAGCACTCTCACCACTATGCTATCCCTCCGTTGCGAAATAGATATTGAAACGTCCTCGAATTACTTACTCTTATGCAGAAGAAGCACGGATCTAATTATCCGTCTAAAAGTCAGCTGCTAGGATACTTAATGGGATCTTTCACCATTTTTTTTTTTTATTTTTTTATGAAACTTTATCTATATTGAAGACTATCTACACTTTTAAAAAGTCTTAATTGTTATTCATTAAGCTACGATGATTTTTTTTAAATGTTGTGACGTCATAGTAGAAGTGTTGCTGGATCTAAAACAGTAGAGATTTAAATAATTGTTGTTACATAAATATTCTATTTTATTGTAATAATAATAATAAAATAAGTAAAAAAAATATTTGACTACAATTATTAACAATCTGTACTGTTTTAGATCCAGCAACACCTCGACTATGACGTCACAACATTTAAAAAAAAACCCATTGTGGCTTAATGAATAACAACAACAACAATAAATGGTGAAAGACCCCATTGTCAAATATTGAAATAGAAAAAACGGGACCAATGTATTATTAAAATTAAATTAATTAGGAAATAATATCGTGGTCGTAGAAAAAGTACAGTGTACAATATCCATTTCATACTTGTATGATTTGCATCATTCATATTCGTAGGAAATGAGTACCATGCCATGCTTGTTGTACAATATACTGTTGCATTAAATTTTTTTGCTACTGATTTTGCCTCTTTTATAGTCTAACAGGCAGATTCATCAAAAGAATTAGCGCTAATCCTATTTTTATTATTAGTCGTAACTTCAGTTACCATCCTCAAAACATATTTATGTTAACTAAGGTTGTAGTTACGATAGGTTAACATAAAATTTGACACATTTTGTTAATTTAATTAATTTAGAAATAAAGTTACAGAGGTTGAAAAAAATGGAATTAGCGTTCTTTTCATGAATCTGCCAGTTAGTGTCTAACAGTCAAGGGGTGTAAATGCTCCGTCTTGCACCCCCGTCGCGACGCCCATGCAAACAGCGTTACATAATTCTCCGAACCAGACGGTTATTTTTCTTCCACGGCTTAAGAAGAATTTAAATCCGCCTCCACTCGTCTAGCCAGGACATAAAAAAACTTGAAAGCTGAATAATGTACTAGAGCACCATTCCATTTCGAATGCTTGAGCTTATCTAGATTGTCTGTACCTTCAGCATTTTAGAATACCTATTGTCGCTGGGGTCCTCTATAGGGTTAAATTGTTCGCATTGAAACAGATAGTCTCCATTCTATGTGAAAGGTCAACATATGTTCACAACAACAACTTTGCGTAGTGTTCCCGACGTATCATTCCACACACCTGGGACAGCGACAACCGCGACACGCGCCGCGTGTGTTCAATACAGAAACTAATTTCACAAGCTGCGAAATGTCGCTTCGGTGGCTCATGCAATCAATGAACAAATGCCATCGTCACGGCTACCGTGCCAAATTAATTACATCTAAGTGGAAACAAACTTGAAAATTATCAGCAACTTGAGGCGGAGACGCTATTTCTGGAAAGAGTTATTTGCAGCAGACCTGTGGTTATGTTGGGAACTGTATTCTGAATTCGCCGAGCTTGAAGCTTGCCCAGGAAACTTTCAAGAGGAAACGCTATTTTGTCATTGATATTTATTGCAAATCTCTGCTATGGGTAGTTGCCAAGATAACCCTCAATCGGTATGGTGGGTCTATGTTGACCCCGTGTCAATTGTTGCGATGTTTTTTTAACTTTTACGAGGTTATCCTTTACTTTATTGAAAAATACAAATAATACCGAACATTTGAAACCGTTTGCAAATATACCCAGTAAAAAAGAGTACAATCGATTTACAGAATTCTTCGGTAAACCTCAAGATATAAGATGCATTTACCAAACTTTTTGATAAATATTGCTAATTGCTTAATAATTAATTATGCTAAGTTTATTAATTTTTATGCCAAATATATGGAATGAAGCAAGAAGTATGATATGAAAATTAATACTAAAAAAACAAAGGTTATGCTAGTGGAAAGCAAACAAATATTTGGAAACTTTGGTATTAATAATGAAAAAAATAGAACAAGTTAATAAGTTCCTATGTCTTGGGACAATAATAGAAAATAATGGTAAAGAGGACATTGACATAAATGAAAGAATATACAAAACGGCAAAAATCTTTCATGCAATGAAACACATCTTCATAGGGAAAAAGAAATCAGTACAAAAATAAAAGTAAGAGTGTGTAATACTATATACAGATCTATATTGATATACGGTTGCAAATCATAGGTACTGTTTCAAAGAATGAAAGCAAAATTCAGGCGATGGAAATGAAATATCTAAGAAGTCAAGGAGTAACATTGCTGGACAGAGTAAGAAATGAAATAAGAGAACAACTACATTGCAAACCAATATTAGATTTCATAGAAACAAGACCATTAGAATTATGGGTCCATATGATAAGAATGAATGAATCGAGACCGGTACGGCAAATTTTAATGACAAAAGTAAAGAAAAGAGGAATCTTGGAACACCAAAAGACACCTGGAATACCATCAATAAGATTTTGAAGAAAAGGAACGTTACACTGTAGGATGCATGATGGATGACGATGAATTAGAAACAATGGACGAAATTAGTGCACGGCTAAGAGATTTTTAACGCCCTACACCCTACGGTAGAAGGGTTCTTGACTATATAATTGTTATGACATTTTCAGAAAATGCATCTTATATCCTTAGCTTACAGCATAGTTCGGTAAATTCTACGGTAGTAGTTAAAACGAAATATCTAAATTGGCATTTTACTTCATAACTTCGCTTGAAAAATATTTTCAATAAAATCTAAAGTGGTTATATTATAAATAAAATAAATAAATATATCATCACACCTTTTACCCATTGTGGGTATGGCACTCTGCTGACGCAGATCTCGGTAGGTGATATATTTTTGCGTATGAAGTGCGTTTACCGGCCGTGAAATCATAGCCCCCAACGATGTTAGTGGAGGAGAAACCACAGGGGTAAATGTAAATTGGCAACTGTCAGTTGTGGGATTCGAACTGAGGATCTCACGATCCACAGTCCGACATGTTACCACGGAGCTATTTACCCCATTATATTAAACATCTTTAATGTAATTTAAGTTTTATAAATGCTTTCTTTCGTGGAGCAATTTCTCTGTATGGTTTGAAGGTAAAGTGATAGTTAATGGTGGTATTATAGTAGGCACAATTTTGCTGACAATCTTCATAATAACAACGTCCTAATAACGTCGTATAAGAGGACATGGGTTTAAATTGTAGGGCAGGATAATGGGCTTCTGGAAATATTTACACGCACATTTTCACCTGCGGTTCGCCCTCCACTTATAACCCTAAGTGCCAGGGTGTGTTTGTTTGATAAGGGCACATCTCACAGTTTCTAACTTCATGCATAACACAACGCCAGAAATGCCAACTTCCAGGATTATTCCGCGAAGAGTAAAAGCGAAATATTTTATGCTCTTTACAACTTTTGAAAATATTTTTCCATTAGGGAAATTCTAAACTAAATACTGTTACACAGAGTTGAGTCGAGTTGTAGTGGATTAACATGAAGCAGGCTTTTGGATTCAGTAGTTTAGAAGAACGTAGAGCTAGTGGAATTGATTCTGTGAAGTTTCCAAATTAAAACTTTTCAGGTGGCCTGGATTCTATTTTAAAACAAGTACATAGTTTGTTTCTCGTTGTGCTTCATCATGTAATAACTTTGATGGTACGACAAGCGTCACTAAAAACATTGTTTCCAAACTATCGTTCGATGCTCAAACGGTTTCAAACTCAACGCATACCTAGACTCAATTTACGTTCGAAATATCGATTCGCGATCGCTCCTTGTGATCATGCAATCATTTCAACGATGAGAGGAAAGAAACTTGGAGGTCTCCCGTCTCGTCTCCTGAGGATCGAACTGAGCTCTTTTGTGAAAAAGATGAATGTTTAATTTGGCTTAACCTATAAAATCGAACTATCCAATATCTCACAGCATGGAAGACTCGACTGCTGCTTTATCCATCGGCCATTCTTTGCGATGAACGCAAATCAGCCTGCAGCAAGGCCTGCAGCTTCCCACGGGGGACTGTTACGAAATTGATGAAGGCAAAGACGAAAGAAAGACCTTTCATTTTTTGAAAAACGATGTTGTAGACATATGGAGAATTTATTACAATATAAGGAACTTGTTTTTAAATAAAAATTCACGGTAAACATGCTACAGGTACGCAATAAAAAAGTTATGAATTTTTAAAAGTTTACTTCCTGTTAAAATTTCAAAATCGTTTAATAACTTCTACAACCTGCGGCCTGTTTTTTAATTTGCTACAAGAATGAATTTACAAAAGTTGTACCTCAATTAATTAATAATATGTAACAAAATAATTATAATGTCAAAAGGTGATCGAGTTTACATGATATTTATATTTGGTTTGATGTTTTCAAATGATGTGTGTGTGTCCTTCAATATATTTTCCATTCGGAATAACGATTTATACAGGGTGGTCAACCGAAGGACGCAACATGCTATTTTTGAAATGTTCAAATATTGCCTTCCCTAATTATTTTACATCAAAATAGATAAATAGTTTATTTGAGAAGAAGAATTTTTGCATTTCTTGATATTTTACTGTACCTGGAACCGGAAAAATGACGGAAATGATTATTGGTAATTTTCATAAAATCAACAGTGGCATGAAATAACAAAACAAATGTACCAATTGAAAGTTATTGGTTTTATCTGTCATCTGCTGTCATCAGTGTTTGATTACAAAACTCTTGATTTAAAATGTATAATTTGGAAGAAAAATTAGATATAGTGAATTGGTTTTATAAATAGTGCTCGATAAAATGTATTATAAAAATTTTTATCATTAAACAATTCCGTCATTTTTCCGATTGTTGGTAGAGTAAAAAATGCAGAACTTCCTCTATAAAAAACAAATGTAAAATAATTATCCCTGGATCATCAAACTGGGGTCTAAGAAATCCCACAGTTTTTATCAAATTTTTTACAAGTGCAGCGTTCGCATAACTTCGATTTCACCTCGTTTTAAATTCAGTTTCTATAATCCAAAACTAATATTCAATATATAAATTCCCTTTGTGTTTGTTCTTATAGTCCAAAGTTATAACATTAAGTTTTGGTATAATGCTGTGAGAATATATGGTTCAGAAAGGTTATTAGCTGTTTAATGTGTTTCTATAAACATAAACAAATGTTTCGTAAGTAAAATCCCTAGAAAAATTACATCCGGTTATGGGAAAGTAGTTTTCCTTTTCTTGTGGTTTCCCAGACCCTCGTGCGACGTTTGTGTAACTGTGAAAGAAGTGTGACGATTCAGGGTTAAGGAAGCAAATAATTAAAATTTTCTGAAACGCTATGGTGCGTCCTTCAATTCACCATCCTGTATACACCGAGCAAATACTCAGGTGAAAATAAAAGTTGAGCATCATTACACAAGACGTGAGGAGTACAGAAGCGTTTGATGTTGACAAAAATCCGCATATTGGGATACGACGCCTTTCCTTTTTCTCCAGCTCATTGTTATGCGCGGCATTGCCTTGTCCCCGTCCTTGGAGATTGGCTCTACACACGGCAGCGAATCCTGCGAGATTACGTAATCTTATGTAAAAATGGCACGCAGAATACAAGGACACTTAAACGTTGCGTCCATCCTTCCTTTGCGGAGACCGGAGCGCTTTAATCTGACGGCTGCAGACACAAAGACATTGAGGGTCCTTCCACTTCGTCCCCTCTCGAAACAGCGCCAATTGGATTGCGGAGGAATTTTATCATAATAATTTAGAGATGTTTACTAGTGAAGAAATAGTTCGAATGGTCCCTTGGTACAATTGAGCAGCCAATACCATGCAATTACTATGCACAATTTTGTAATCTTTCTGGTCGAGATGGCATAGGGTGAAGTGGGAAGACACCCTTCGATGCACGTCACAGAATCGAACAGCAATTAAACGGAGTGTCTCAAACGGGCGAGCAATTAAGTCGAGTCGGGTGGTCGGTTCCCGGAGGAATCTCAATGACGTATATTGGATCTGGCGGTGGGATCGGGATTGGACGGACCCTGGTTCAGCCTCTTCTGCCTACGTCCTGGCGTCATCGGTCAACGTCGTCCCTACGCACCTAATATCTCTAATTAAAATCGGCAATCAAAGCAAACGCTGACACTTGCAACGCATGTTGCTTACTCCACAACTATTTTGCTAATTATATATTCACCGGAAATTATGTTATAGTCTATAGCGTTTCTAATACTTGTACTTGTGCTTTGAAAAATCGTAAGTTCTTACGCATGGGAAGATAAACAAATAATCAAAGACATTCGAAGAAAGATTTCCAGAACAAAAACAAAACATATTTGCAGTCTATTGGGCACAATATCAAATTTTGAACAGTGTTGCAATCTGCATATTCAAATTAATGAATAAATTTAAGAACTCAATTCTTTGGGAACAAATTATTTGGATATTATTATTGTTGGGAAATAATAATCTGAGAAAATAGTTCTTCGGAAAAGTGGGTCTCTACCACAAAAAAGATACATATTAAGATCCTAACTTTATAGTACTGGAAGAAATGAACATAGACAAATATAGAATAGAAACAGAAAAAAAGAGTAGTTAAGTATGAAGAAAAAGTAAAAGTTTCGGTAAACTCATTACTTCAGGAATGCTGGAAAACAATGAAACGTTCAACTGAAGATAAATCCAAATTCACGAAATGGGGAATAACTAGAATACTAGAACTACTATGAAATAAATGGATTTCCAGTCTTAGAAGTAGAGAGAAAGAAACAAAATGAAGAACCTATAATAGAAACATTGACAAACGTATACAGAGACATACAAATACAAGAACAAATCAACAAAATTCAAGAAACAAAATGTAACCCACGTTACAAGAATATACAGACACTGCATATAAAGGTAATAAATGTCATTACAACAGTATGATTTCGATGCGATAACGAGGAAAGAAGTAACATGTATTGGTTGACAGCAGAAGAAAAGAAATGTAGATTATGTGGTAGAGAAGAGGAATATCTAGAACATTTAAGACTGCAGAGAGATAGAATGAAAAAGTAGAGATGAAATTTACTTACTAAATGCCCAAGAAAAAAGACTGGATTGAAAAACTTTTAGAAAAAAATTTGCTGTAATGAAATTTTTAGGTAAACTTATACATATAATGTAAATACCACAGAAATAATATGCAGATTCTAGACTTACCCCGTAACTATTGGAGTAATTATATATTCACTGGAAATTGTGCTACATCCACTAAAAAATCCGGAGTTCCATTTTCAAGCTTCAAAGCAGAACAATGGGCACTTATTCCTTTTGTGGGATTATTTACAGAGAAAATCCACAAAAGTTTGTCATCAAATTGCGATCTGTTTTTATGGCTTTCTGTAAAATTATTTGCGTGAAACGATCTCCGCTTCGGCTGGTTACACCTGGGGGAAGGGGCTATAATGAGTGCGTTCAGGCGCACTGAGAGATAGCGCTTCCAGCGTTGTTTTGTGAACGAACTCATCACTCGCTCACCTTGCGTTGTTGATTTATTATCAGTGGTTTTGAGTGATAACTTCATTGTGCAACTTTGGAAAAGTATAGTATAGTATGTACCACCAAAACCCAAAGGATCGTATATAAACGATTAAACATCCCTCAATTACGTTTATAAGGAAACCTGATATTATACCTTACTTAAATAAAAATATTAACACTGTCGCTGCTGTCTCAAGTTTCTAATATTTAATACAATGCTCCTGCAAAATGGGGGATACAATCAAGATTACGCATCTTGTAAACCAAGCCAGTGGTCAAGATTAAATCCTACTTAAAATACTCAATTTGTATTAAAACTAAGCAATGAACCTTGTCAAACTAACCAATATGAATCAAGTAGCAAGAAAATAATTAATAACTTAATGCTTGAGTCAACTTAATAGTTCTTTTGTGCTCTAATATGAGGTACACTTAATCGTTTTATTACGATCCTTGGGGTTTTGGTAATACATACTATAAAATAGACATCCCTGAAGCACCCCAGGTGGCAGTCGGTTTCAGCAGCGCCCTGTTTATAATTAATAGCGCGATGTGACAAAAAGAACGTGTAGGGAGGCAAGCAAGACGCCATTCATCGCCGGAAACAGTAACAAATAGTCTCAATGACAGTGAATTATTAAAATTTCCATTTTCCGCTCTTCGAACAAAAAGAATTATAATGCCGTGTTTGCTGTGTAGATTGAGTTCTGCGGTGGGACAAAGAACGCGAGGGAAGAGAGAATTGATATTGCTTTGTTGTCAAAACTTTATTTTGATATTTCTTCTGTGTCGTTATTTTATTAGGTTATTTGTTATTGATTCTAGCGCTTCTGACATAAATGGAAATTGAGTAAACTATCCGATATTGTTTTTGGGATATCTCTGCTACACGAAAGATTTTACAGGATTGCTATCGTAGACAAATATAAAAATTGCTCGTGTTCCTGATTTTCTTTGATCTTATCGTACAATCTGTAATTTCCTGTAGTTTGACATATAACAAAAATCTGCTACCGTCACCGCGCGACATTCTTATACAATTAAATATAATCAATATAAAATTAGTGTTACAATTATATGTTTATTCTTATACCAACTTTTATCATTGAAATATATATGTACATGTACAAACGACATTAGGAAAATTCAGGGTATTTAAAATTCCCCCTTCAGGAAGCTTGATTTTAATACCATACACGAAAGAATTTTAATAACTATTATAAAAACAATTGACGATCGTTCAAAAGTAATTTTAGATGTTTTAGTGCATCTCTTCTCTGAGAGATCTTCAAACTCAATAAGATTAGATTAACTATTGTAGAAAACAATTGACGATCGTTCGAAGTTAAATTTGGCATTTTAATTTATCTCTGCTTCTTAAGATTTTTAATTTAATATCAAACTCGTTAGGGTATAAATAACTTGCTTAACAATTGACGATCGTCAAAATTTTATTGACATTTTATGTCAGGTCTTCTCTTTGAGCCCTTTCATTTGATACCAAACTCGGTAGGGTTTAATCAAAATTTATTTTCATTTTTCAAAATATGTTATTAAACATATAATTAATTTTCTTAAAACCAAAAACATATACGAGAAAATTACTAATAGCGTTCTATATTCCAAATAATATAAGTAACTACATCAAAGAATAATCACAAAATGACAATTAACGTTTCGGTTTATATTATATCATGTTCAGCATGTGTTACAGTAATACATGTGTCAAAATACGAGAAACATTAGTACAATGAGTAAAAAAAAAACTATTAACAAACTAAATTACCATTACTACATATCGTTATGCATCTTATTTCGATATTATAAAGAAATTTAAACTCCAGTTAAATTTTCTTCCATACAAAATATACATCAAGTTATCCAAATACATCCCTCCATCCATCGCTCCTTCTATCCCTCCATCCATTTCTCCATCCATCCCTCCACCCATCCCTTCATCCATCCCTCCATTCATTCATCCCATATGTATAAGAAAGGAAAAATATCTTAAGGTAAGAAGTAGCATCGTTGGACAGTACAATTATCGTTCTGTTCTAGTGAAGATAAGTGCGAAGGTAGCTACACGCTCACGTTCACGTTCGCGCTCACGCTCGGGTTCCACGCACGCATTGTTTCCTGCAAGTCGAGGTAATTCCGCAGGGATTTCATGCATAAAATATCAGCGGAGAAGCGGGGTTCACTTTGCATGAAATATGTGTGTTTGTGGAGAATCCATTTTGTCGTGCGCGCCGTCCCGCGGGAAGATTGATCGCCGCCCCGCTTGGAATCTCATCGCCCGCACCGTTTATGTTACGTAATTCGCGTCACCGGCGCGTGAAAAATGTCACGCGTGCGCCATGTCTTCGCCAAATCACCGCCAGGAATTTATGTCTTTACACCTTTACTGCGCGACGGTCACTTTGCCCATTTTCAATATTCCCCTCGAGCAATATATGTTCGCTATAAATAACTGGAAGCCAGACGACTATTGAAAAATTCAGCATTCTTTTTTTTGTACCGGAACGCTTTTAAGATCGATGCGTTTATATCACAACACTTTTGATCTTTAAGTCGCAGTGAGCGATGATTTTAAGCCGAGCGGTCATATTGGCCATAATGCTGATATATCCCACTCAGTGGGGTAGCATGAACTCAGAAACATAGTCAACCAACAATAAATTTCTTCAAACATTACTATCCTTATACACCAGTTTCGCCTCGTCCACATTCATACATGCTCGTCTATTCTTCAAACTCGGAATCATTCGTTCACGCAACATACCATCAATTATATCTAACCACTTATTTCTCGGACGCCCACGCAGTCGTTCCCCCGCATATATTAGTTCCACCAACATTTCATTCTACATTCGCTCAAGATAGCCAAAACACCTCACACTTACTTTCTTAACGACTTCTTCTCAATCTCACACTGACCATAAACCAATGTATTTACGACTCTTCTAAAATATCTCATTTCTATAGCAGTTATACGTCGATCATGCTTCTTCATCCACACCCAACATTCAGAACCATACATCAATATAGACACTAACACACTATTTTAAACACTCAATTGAGCACTTCTAGATACATTCACGTTTCGAGCAAATGTACCCAGAACACCCAATAGTTTGCACCTTGCAGACACCCGCCTTTCAATCTCCTGTTGAATACAACCATCATTCCTCGAAAACATACTACCCAAATCTACAAATGCACTCACTTGTTCCAATTTCATACCATTCAATGAGATAAAAAAATATTTCACCTGCACTATAGAAGTACCTACAATTTTTCATGGTACAAATAAGTTTACCTCCTCTGTTTTGCACTAATTTTATGAACTTAACATGAAAGAAATATTGTAGCTTGATATTTGACAGATATACTCTCTTTTGTATGGTTACTAAGATATCAGTCTATCAGCGGACACTGAGCGGTCATTTTTTCGGTAGCGCACCACTGAAATATATTGGGATCATGAAATATTTGAAGAGTCTTTACTGTATGAATTCTTATACTTACTAATGGAAATGTCGAAGGCGAAGATATGTTGCGAGTTGGTTTTTCGTGGTAATCCTCGCAGTCTACTTGCTGGCGTAGTAACGCGATGAAGTTAATTCCGACTTCAGTGATAATCTGTGCACAAGGGAACTTCAGTTCCCAACTTTGACTGCCATCAGTGACCACTAATTGCAATGCCACTATCTATGGTCCGCTATTTTACAGCCAAATACTCCGTTTAGCTCTCGAGCTCGTGTTTGTTATGTTGGCAGGCTTTGTCGGAGCAGTAGCGGCATCGTGTTTCTCATCACTCCTCAAGTTTATTAAAATTTTAAGTGTCTGCCCCGCGTGTAATTAAAAAGTCGAGTGCGGAAGTCATTTTTCTTATTAAAAGTTGAGTGCGTCGTTATGGATTCTTTATCGTTATTTTATTACCACGTTGTTAACCTCCGCGTTGTGTCGTCGCGTCGTGCTCCGCAAATCGATTTGCCACTTCAATTACATTCGTAGCTCGTACGTGGAGACGAAGAAGTGATGCGTATTCTAAATTCTTTTTTGCAGCAGTGAGTGACGGCGCGGGGCACAGAGAGGACGCCTTTCTGGGTTAAAGGGTCGCGTACTGTACGAGTTCCTGTCTGTTTCCTAATGCCCTTATTTACATATCGCCGGTCTTTGACTCATCATTCATGGTAGAAGAAACGCGATTTTGAAATGTGCTGTCTGCACTGGGCTTCAACGAGTTCTCCTCTTCTTCTGCCCTTCTGGGCTTTAAAACTTTCGCAACCTCAACTAACCCCACTTTAGATTGGCGCGGACTGTTCCGCTGGACAGAGTGACACCTTGGCTTTGCTGACGTGACAGATGTGAATTTCCTCACGAACCATGTCCCACATTTTTCTTCCCCAGCCCTCTTGAACATTTCGTTTTAGGTATTAGTAGTAAATATTAGTGTTCAAGCTTATACATTATCTATATTTACATTATTATGTGGTAAATTCATTTATTTATAGCTCTGTTTAAGAAGCAGTCACATCCTGGCTCTGATTTTTAGTTATTCCAAATCGTTCTTTATACGACCATCGTATATCCTGAGTTACATTTCGTTTCACTTTATAACTAGATCTCTTCGTATAATTTTGACCACGATGTTATGAACTAGATTCCCTTGTCTTTCTATATTAGTCGTTTAATGCCCGTTTTTCATAAAATGTTGTCATTTTTATTTTCCATTGGTTGTTTTTCTGCTTTCTTCCGACTTTTTTTTGATATTATTTCCCACTAACATATGCGAGGCTTTTCCATATAGTAATTTTTAGTTTCTCTTCGTACTTCATTGCTTTCTTACTTGCTTCTGTCTTTATTTTGTTTTATTTTGTTTCTTCCTCTAATATGTATATCGGTATTTGTTGTCTAACCCACTGAAATATGGTAATACTGTAATGTGCATTTTATCGTGGAACGCTCATCCTTGTTTGTAGAACGAATACTATACGATTGTTGAGCGATTGCTATGTTAGAAAATTGTGCAGCAAAGAGCTGTTTCTCTCGGGTCGCATTTTCAAAGTCCTTGAGCGTTTCAGTATTATTATATTTCAGTGGTCTAACCCAAGTATCCAAGCTATCGTTTAAGTAGTTATTTGTGGAAGGACAGCGTGGATTTTCGATTTGCTCATAATTGTTGATAAACATCGGGAAGAAGCGAAAATCTTATTAAAGTTTTGAGCAGGGTGGCGTTATCTGTGCGAAGAAGTGGCATCGAGTTTCCCAATCTCGCAGTTTGGTGGATTTCATTTCGTCGAGTGTGCCGATGATGATGAGCAGATACCACGCAAAGGTTTGATCTTTTCACGGTGTCACGCGGACCCGGTTACAAATCCTTGCTACTAATTCCGTTTTAGTAGCGAGTTCCTGAGACCGCCTCTCGTTTCAATTCCAGGGCTTTGCTGTAATCCACAGCTGAACTTCGTCTGGCCGTACATATTCTCATTAGTCGCACATAATCTCGCTCTCTCCCTGCAAAACATCGCCGGCATCGGTGCCGACGGACGCCGACGCTCACGCACGCTGTATTGTCCCGACCACTTCCTGATTATATTTCTCGTAATTTGATAATTTGTATACATTACGTGGCTTGTATTTGTAATTTCAACTAAAATATCGCACTCTGTTTCTCATCACTGTTTTTCCTACTCCAACAACATAATTACGCTGTACGACAATATTTACTTTTCAGACTATTCAACTCATATGTAATCTGTCAAAAATAGTCCAAAAAATTTTACTGACATCACTAGTGATTCCAACGACAATTTTTTAAATAATTGAATTGTTACAGTGTTGCTGTGAAAGTTAATCCATTTACAATTCAGTTAAAAGAAAGAAGTTTACATATAATTAATTCGACAAGTTTTTAACCGACACTGAATAAATCCAGATTCTTTTGTAATAATTGCTAAGCTAATTTTGGGTCCGAATGTTACTGTATCATCTTTGTATGCTTTAACGGAAAGTATTTGAAGATCTTGTGAAATTATCCAGTTGGCGACAAACCATGGAGCATTGATAATCATACGAAGGATTTTTGATTGAAATCTTTCAATTATTTCGCTGTTAGAGGTACTGGATTATTGCTTTATACAGCAGCAATTTGTTGTCGGTCAAAAGAGGATTGATTTTCTGCCGATAAGCCAATACAGCTGTTTTATCTTCAAACCCAGCTGCTTCCGTTAGGTTCAAATGTGCTTACGCCAAGTCAGACGTCTGTCTAGGTTCTAGGTGAATTCCTTGATATTTGACGTCCTCAGTTTAAGGTAGCTGGCAGTTGTTTAGATATATTGGGTCGCATGTGTTTCTTCTGGTGTTAAATGTGATGTGAGAGGATTTACTTTCATTGGTTCTAATTCGCCAAGTTTTTAGCCAACACTGGATTAGAGCCATATTCTTATGAAATAACTGCGTATGTAAGAATTGTTGTTTCATTTAGTACACCCGATTTCACTGGGTGGAGACTAATGATAGCGTTTTGATATTTGATCTGGAATTGCCGTACTTTGTTTCTCATCACTCTTTTTGCTCCAACATCATAATTACGCTATAAGAAAATATTTACTTTTCAGAAAATAAATGGACAAGCTCAAAAGGATTCTGTTTTATTTTATGCTGAATTTTGGATAAAGTAAATAAACAAATATTAACTAAATTGCTGATAGAATGAGAAACAAAACATTTTCTTATGTTAAATAAACAGAGTGAACCGCTCTCAAAATTTCAATTACATATTCATCAAAGTTCAAGATAAATACGTACACCCTAACTTTCCACTAGTCTAATTCAATTAGCAACATTTACTTATAGAATCACAAACCCTGCTCGTGTTGTGGGCATTACGCGCGGAACGAAATTGTGTTGAGTTAATCAGAAGAAATTAATTGGTTTCTTTGTCATCCGCCAGTGGACGCATTCGGTATTCTCTTGTTTAATACTTTCGCTGGGCGATGTTCATTTATTTAGCGACCGACGCTCCTTTGTTTCAACGGCGGTGACGTAATAGGATGGCGCCGCTGCTGCGTGGATCACGCTGACGTTTATGACGGAAGCTGCGGCACGTCCGTTGCGTTATTATTCATGAACTTCATGCGTGACGGGGCAGGGGGTGGGAGGGGGTTCGACCCACCCTTCTCTGTACTTCCTGATGCAATATTTAGCAGATGTATACGCTTCTTGTTGAATTACAATTTACCATTATCTTCATATTATATTTATACGACTATTTTTGGACATTTCTTACAACCAATGAAACATGTCATAGTTCACATATTTTAACCAATCGCAGAGATTTCCAGAATTCACCACATGCATTATTTTTAAAAATTATTTGTAAAGATAAGTTTTAGAAAGTATTTTTGGAGATTGTTCCTTTTATTACTTGATCGATTTCATAATTTGACTTGAAACTGAAAATTACTTGAAATTTTCAGCGTTTTTTTTATTTTTATAGTGTTGTTTATTTTACGATTTTAAGTTTTTTTTTTTCGTCTGTTTAATTTTTCATTAAAAAGGGTTTTAAATTTTTTGTGATTTTTCTACCATTAGAAGTGAATATTTTATTTCAAATTCAAATGAAACTAACTTTGAGGTATAATAATAATAATAATAATAATAATAATAATAATAATAATAATTTATTCATTGCCCAACAGTATACACCAATTACAGGACAATATTATAAGAAATAAATTTAAAACAAGTAAGTTACATGAGAAAAAACGAGCGAAAACGTGTGATTTACAAAAGATATTTCTGTAAAACAAATATATAATTAAAGCAGAATTAACATAATATGAGTATAATATATAGATAGGATACGCAGAGTATATTTAGTTACACATTAATTACCAATATTCAAATTATATAATAAGTTCCTTAATTCAATATATGATACATTAAAGATATCAACTAAATCGGCTATTTTATTAGCATTGCTACAAATATATATATACTATATTCAATAAAGAAAAAGAATTTTCAAAATGGTATATCACAGTACAAAGTTATTCATGGTAGAATCGGTTATCAGGTAAAAATTCAGTGGGTGAACTATCAATCATCCCCTATTTTGCTACCCTTAATAGTGGATTTTTTCAAAATTATGTGGGGCCAACTTCGAGGTATACCCTATCCAAAAAAAAAAAAAAAGAATCATTAAAATCGAACTACTCTGTAAAAAGTTATTGGTTATACATATTAAAAAATACAATAGTCGACTTGATATCCTCCTGTTTTTCGTCGGTTAAAAATAATCTAATTGAAAAGTTCGGTACATTAAAAAAATTGTCGATATTTAACAGTGGACTCTAAAACTCTACAGGCTTTCGTGACTATTGCCTGCCAAGAAGTTCTGTCAAATTTTTTCAGTTTATTTTATCTGTTTTGTTATAGTATAACGAATAACAACATTTCAACCAAAAAAGACATAGAACATTTATATCGCATTGCATCGTCGCACAATGGCACAAATAAGTATGCTAAGAATATATGATTCCTATCTTTCTTAAAAATATATATATTTTCTGCACATGTTATTATTTCTTCGACCAGAAAATATGAAAGAACATTTTCTCTGGATAATAAAACATGTTTATATAATGACATCACATTGGAAAATTTTGTAATGCCATTTGAATGAATATATTTTCTACGCATTGCAAAATGTACCTTTAATATATAATGCATTACCTTATCTAACAAAATAGCAGAATGCTTAATGCTCAAAAAGAGTAAGTGATATGTGTATTCCCCGTTGGTTTGTAAGGGTGCAGGTGCATTTTTCGTTCCAAATCCGCACAATTACCTCCGCCCGTGTATCATCGTACATGTTCGTGTGGGATGGTTTTATCAGGCGCATGTTTGTAAACCGCTTCAGCTGTTTTTCAATTAAGCTCTAATCCTATTAAAGAATTGTAGCACGTTTTCCCCTTTTTCCTTTATATCCGGCGTGTTTTCACTGATGTACTGAGATTTACCAGATTCTACAAACGTCAGTGCTATTTAAATATCATCTGTGGGTTTGGATTCGCCACTGCATTCTTCTGGCATTTCATTACATCCATTTAATTAAAACGTTGAGGTCGGATGATTCATTGTATTTGTTTTTTAATTTTTGAACTATGGCATACGTGCCAAACATGCGCACGTCAATTCGTCTTTCAACACCGCTTCGAAATTTAGGATAATTACATTCCGTTTCCTGATTTGAATTCCTCGAGAGTTTCTGGATACATTTTTGAAACTTACTTATGGAATCCACATTTTAGTACCTTTCTACCTCCCAGACTTGGGTAACGGAACAAAATCTGATTAATAAAGAATACGATTTCACTAGTTCCACAATGACTGCTCCATGTGATGGTTTTTTACCTCCCGTAACATCCTGTAACGGTATAGGAAACATGTTATAAATTCAGTAGTGAGTTTTCAGTGGATGAATACGTTTAGGATCCTTAGAATAAGATTTTAATATTTTCGTGATGATGTATGTGTGTGTGTGTCTGTCTGTTAGTCTGTCAGTCTGTGTGGATCTCTGGAGTTACGGTTTTTACTTTTGATAAATGTCATGAGTGAAGACTAAATTTTTTGAAGGGATGAGCGTTTCTTGATAGGGATGGTCCGTGTTCCTGCATCATTTGATAATAAATCTATGACGGGAGGTATTGCAGTGACCACAACATATTTTTTCGTCTAGGGTAACCTAAAATCTAATGACTCAATCAATTTTATATTTATGTGGGAGAGACGATTCAGGTCGGCCATGACAAGTGACGTGAAGAACAATCGAAGACGTGATTTAATGATTTGTGTTTATGTAATGTCATTGTACTAATAAAACATATTACATTTGATAAAATAAAGCAGCTATTGTTAATTCTTATCACCAAATCCTACATTTATATTTTGGAATGTCAAGTTATGAGATGATTGGATTTGATTGCTGCTTCTTTTCTTGTAATACAGCTCACGGTTGCTCTAATTGTTACTTCGTTTATAACTTTTCTCAGTTTGCACAATGTGTACTGTTGTACTTATTATATGCTGAGGTTCATTTTGTTATTATTTATTTGACTACATCCTGAGGAAGTGGTATGTGCCGCGAAACGTTGATGAGTTGTCAATAAATTTCAACTGCGGTCCTGTGTATTGTTCTTTAAGAGTTATTTTTATTTGTGGGATTTGCAGCATCAAACAAATTTCCAGCAAGCCATCCGATATCCACAGCTCGTAACATATTCCCAATATGGTGGAAACCCGTCGCAGTGACCGTCTGACCGCCGAATCCGACACGCGATACTGACTTTCAATAGCGGCCGAAAAACGAATGTTCTGGAGTGTAATACAGCTTCCATTGTGGTGTGGTGATTTTGGCTTTCCCGGCTACGTTTTCCTATTTGCAGGCTAAAAAACCTTTCGCTGTCCCATTTCTCGCGCCCTCTGACTATTTTATAACCTGCAACTGACACTGTTCATTTTAACGGTAGGGAGAGAGCCGAGATGTATCTGATATTGGGTATTGAATTGTGATATTGCACTGTCAGCTTATATAGTTTTATTGGAGAGGTTTCCAATACTTCTTAGTACTTGATACTTCTTTTATCACTTTTTGCATATTCCTGAAAGATGACGACTCTTTCCAAGTCTCCTACAGAAATAAAATATCTCCCAGACATAGTTCGTTCTTATTTCTAAGGAGGAAATAGTTTTTTTGCGCGATCAACTTATTACACATGATTCCAGGACGGTATATTGTTCGGGTATTATAACCATACACTCCACAATTCTTCTGTGTCTAAATTGTCACAATTGGAATCGCATAATTTAATTATTATACTTGTTTTATAAGTAAATTTGTTTACATCTGCCATGAAGAATAGCAACTACAAAAACCATCCTAATATATTTCGTTTCAGTATTACTAATGAAGAAATTTATATCTTCGTATTTTTATGTATATTTTACTTATTCCAATCGTACAAATAGTATATTAAGTAACAAGAACGGTAAGGACAGTTTACCGATAGAAGACAATGTTTGTCTGACATCCGTAATTTCTTAACACTCATGATGCTTAAACAATTTATGTAGGATTGGTGCAAGCAAAATTTTCAAAACAACTTATCGTTCAGCGAATGGTAAGTAAATTACTTGCCATTCTGTTTAATCTAGCAATCGGAAAAAAAAGACCAATCGTACAAAATAGTTGCAATCCTAAAATTTCACTTAAAAATTTGCATTTTTTATTATTGCATTTCTATATAATATTAACCCTAAGAAACCCATTGCTTCAAAGCGCATCAATATAGCTTTTATATTTTTCGAGATATGACGATTTTTGATATTTTTAGAAGTGCAACTTTAAGGGCCTGTACCTAAAAAACTATGAAAGATATCGAAAAATAGTCTCAGTTTGGGCCTTCTGATGACTTTTAGAATAAATTAGGAAGTTTTGAAAATTTTGAAAATTTTTAAATTTTTTTCCCAAATTTTGATAGGTGATATCTCGAAAAATACGAAAGATACGAAGCTGTAATGTACGCCATTCGATTCAGCTCATTGAAATACATAAGTATGCAAAATTTCAGAAAAATCTGTGTACGGGCAGAAAAGTTATAGTAAAAAGTTACAAAATGGCTGTTTTCATGAAAAACCTCAATAGGTACCCCTTGACGTTTGGGCCGAAAAAGGCCATTTTCAGATTTTTTACTATAACTTCGCAACCCGTCGACCGATTTTTATGAAATTTTGCATACTTATGTATTTTGACGAGCTGAATCGAATGGTGACCACCGTGAGTCCGTATCTTTGTTATTTTTCAATATACCCACATCAGAAAATTTTCAAAAATTTTTCAAAATTTTCAAAATTTAATAATTTATTCTAAATGTTACCAAATGTCTAAATCTGAAGACAATTTTTGATATCTCGCATATTTTTTGAGTTACAGGAACTCAAATTTGCACTTCGAGAAACATAGAAAATCATCATATTTCAACAAATTGAAGAGATATGGCGATGCGCTCGGCAGCAATGAGTTCTTTAGAGCTTCATTAATATAGAAATGCAATAAAAAATAAGTCCAAATTTTAAGTGATATTTTGTGAAATTTTCCCCCATCTGACTTTTTTAATCATTTGTATTTGAATGTGTAATAATTATACTTGATACATATTGGACATATAGAATAGGTGCTACAATTACTTGTTTTGAATTATTTTATTAAACATATTTATTGCTTTCGTATTAACCTGAAAAACACCACTTTGCAGTTGAAAACCTAAACGTCGTTTAATAATAGTATATTGTACAACAAGCATGGAATGGTACTCATTTCCTGGGAGTATGAAAGTTTGTAGCATGAGACGATAGCGAATAATAAATTTGTCGCGATTAACATTCCAATATTTGACAATTCTTAATAAGTATCCTAGTAATGGCACCTGTACTGAAATGAAATGACCTGTGTTGAAATACTCAAAAACAAATTCATTTCGCACGATGCTTGCAATGTACCTCATATCCCTAACAACAACAAACATACAACGAGCAGATGTCTAAGTGGTCGTAGAAAAACAGTATATAAGCATTATGAACGTTTAGTAAATAACTGATGCCAGACAAAATTGTAGTCTCTGCCCTTACCATTCATGAGACTTAACATACTACCTACAAAAGAAACAAAATCAAGTTAGTGGTCATCCCCGGTAATTGTAACAGATTACCCAATTGATGAATGTTTTTGTTTTTCTAGGCATCTAAATCCAGAACAAGTGATTGAGAACGATTTTCGTTGTAACTAATAGCATGACCTAACATTGTGATTAATCGATTCTTTCATTGTCCGCTCTCATCTAACAATGAACCTTTAGGTTCACAAAGGCCTGTTGTTTCTTTATTTTGTCCAGATTGTCCAATTAGTGAAGTCTTCTGAAAAGAAAGCATTGTTGTTCGCAAAATTGACTTTTGTTATTTCTAAGAAATACTTCATTTCTCAACGGGCAGTTGTCACAGACTTGCCAAAATGACGGTGTTTACGGCGGTATTGTTCCATCTTCATATTGGCAGTTATCGGCTGATTGCTAAACATAGCAATTTACATGTTAACGAGTATTAGCGAACGCGACAGGCGTTCTTGAAAACGCTCCGCTTCGTACTGCGTTCACGGATGTGACAACAGGGTCTAAATGCAAATGAAATCATTTTAATTAAGAAATTAATTAGAGAACACGAGCCAGAGGCCCCGTGCGGCTGCAGCTGTTTCAATTGTTAACGTAACAATTCAGAAACGTGCGTTACGTGTTGTGTTTCTTGACGCATGCGCAACTTTACAAGGAGCAAGGAAGATATCTGGAAATTACACACGCGAGAAGGATTTCTATATTATTACGATACTGTGTTAATTTTAAAAAATGGATATTGGGGTTAGATAATTGTACTTCTGGGGATTTAGCACTGGAAGAAATTAAAATAAACAAATTAAGAAAAGAAACAAGAAAAAGAACATGATTTTCATGTGCAGCAACTTCGATGCTACCTCGTTGTAAAATCTGTTTTTAATAATCCTAAACAAATTTTGATTATAAAATCCCCATGTGTTTGTTCTCATAGTCCATAATAAAAAAAGTTTAATTTTGCTGTATTTTGAATAAAATATATGGTTTAGAAAGATTATGAACTGTTTAATGTCTTTCTATAACCTAAACAAATGTTTTATGGGTAAAATCCTTATAGAAAAATTACATCCGGTTATAGGAAAGTACTTTTTGTTCTCTTGATTTTCCCAGACCCCAGTGTGACGTTTCTGTAAGTAGCCAAGGGTTACTTATGAAGAAATAGTGAGAGTTTCGGATATTTCTACAGGAATGCTGGAAATCAATAAAACGTTGAAAGATAAATCCAAACCAACGAAATGAGGAATAACTATAAAAGCATATTATGAAAGAAATGAATTTTCAGTCTGAGGAGGAGATAGAAAGATACAAAATGATGAACCTATTATAGAACTATTAAAAAAGAGACAGAGACATACAAGAACAGCTATAAATGTCAGTAAAATAGTACGATTTAGATGTGGTAATGAGGAAAGAAGTAGCATGTATTGGTTGTCAACATAAGAAAAGAGATGAAGAGGAATCTCAAGAACATTTTACACTGTATAGCAGAGAGATATAAAGAGAAATAAGAAACGAAATTTATTTACTAAATGACTAAGGAAAAGCAAAAACGGGATGGGAAAAGTTTGAGAAAAAAGAAAACATATAATATATTTTTTTAGGTTAATGTATGGTTTTTTGTTGATTCTAGTCCGAAAGGCATGAATAAATAAATTAACTAACTAACTATGTTAATCACTGTCTCGAGAATTGTGCAAAAAGACTTTCTATGTTGAAAACAAGCCATTCAATAAAAACCTTCCGATGTGATAATAAATGAGAATAATATCTTAAAGGATTCATCCAGTGTCACAACACAATATGTCTTTTGTTTCCCTTAGCTTCTCTACATCTTTTCACCGATCCTGAGCTTTATATATTTACGAAAAATAATCCATAAAGGGATGATTTATCGATAACAGAACACGTAGATAAGGTATTGTTGTCGCTGGGATAGGCGTGTCTTGCTTAGTGACGAATGAACAACAGAAAGCTCACGGAAGCTGTGATGATGAGAGTTTTTAAAGAGCTTTTACACCGCGGTTCAGAAACATTCGCAGTCATCAGTTAGACTCCTTCCGCAGCTGCAATGCCAGTGCTTCTCAACATTGGAGATTTTTGATGTTTTTATTTTGCTAACGTTTCAACATACCGAAAACTAGATGATAATAATGTAAGTGTACATAATATTTCACAAGCTATTTGTAAGAATGTGATAACATGTTTATGTTATATGTAATATTTGTGAAATATTATGTACGTTTGTATTGCTACCATCCAGTTTTCTATGCTCTAATGATGATCGTCGGTTGGTCGGAACGTTAGCAAAATAAAAACATCTACAATGTAATTACAGTTTTTACAATTCCTTTACATTGGAGATGCAGAAGGTCACACCATAAACACCTATTCACCTGTAACTTTCAGCTAAATGCAATATTTACTAATCTGTCACAGAATCCATCAATGTTTAAGCAGAATGAACCAAGAATTTTTCTTCGTTAGTAAACATCTTTATAGTATGACAAGTACATTTGCTATTGACATTCTGTATAGCATTTTATTTGAAACAGTACGGCGATTGAAGAACCGTTCAAATACAGTTCCATATTTATAAAGTTTTAGATTTTTAAATATACTCGTAAAAGATTGAAGCATTTCGATTTACTGATGTTATCTGCAATAAGCTGCAAAAAAACTTTCAGAACTTGTAGTAAAATAATACATAAGACTTTATAGACAGAAGAAAATTGCACTATTCTTTTCGATGATGTATTTTTGGAAACAAAAATTGACGGATTAATAAAAAATAATATACCATAACGCCATTTATCCATTTTTGGTGTGTCACTCTGCTCAAGTCAAATCTCGGTATTATGATATATTACAATCGAGGATCTTGTAATGCAAAGTCCGATGCGTTACTACGGAGGTATTTACAATATATTCATTCTCTTTCACATCATCATCCCTGTCAAAAATTTAGTACCATGAAGTGTTTGTTACAGAGAGAAGTTTGAAGAAAAAAGGCTTATTTTTAAATAAATGATTGAAGAAAAGAAGATTTTACAGCTATTCATAAAAAAAGTTAAAGTACATCCTTGAGTCTGAAGATTATAATAAACATTTGTTTGTCTCTCTGCTTTACGTCTAAAATATTATAGACAAAATTGGAATATAACTGTCAGGATGCAACAGCTTAGTATCGTTTGGTCTACTTTTAAAATTATCCTACTTCATTTGCCTGAAATTCCAGGTGATGAAGTGGGATAATCTTACTTTAGTCAGACCAGCAAAACTATTATTACAAAAAAGAAACACATTCTGGTCATTCGTTGTAACCAACCAGAGACACCTGCTATGGCTAGTCATGTTATTGAATGTTTGCACATTGAAATCAAATTTATAACAAGATCTAAATGTGCCAATAATAAATTCATATAAGCAGCCATATAAATCTATTCCTATTTGCTTGTTTATGTTATTCATTTACTTCCTGATGAAGAATTGTGAACTGAAACCAATAGTCTGTTATATTAATATAATCTTGACATATTTTCCGTGATAAAATTCCTGTTTGATGGTAGTCGCAGATAAAATCAAACTGATGTGGCAACTCCCCTAGAGATTTATAATTTTCGTATTGGGAAACACTGGTTAATCGGGTAAACATTGTTCTGTATCGTGAACACGGCGGCCACAATGGGAACCAGACACAAAAGCTCCTGCTGAATAGCTCCTGCTCCTGCTGCGGCGGTGTTGCCGTTGCCCCGTTGCCACGTCGCGCCTCTGACGTCACAGATAACGTCGCGATATGTGAGTGCTTCCGGGCCTGCACAAACCGCACTTAAAAGCTTTTCCTCTCCGGTGCGTCACGTGGGCAAAAACAGCCTCTGATTCCGGGTGCGAGTCCCGGAGCTCTGAGGGTGACTGTCGCAGCAGGTGCACGGCAAAACAACACCCTGGAGATCATGTAGAGGAGGAGATAAGAAATATTGCGGAGGGATTAAAATAGATAATTAACACGTTTTTGTCCATCTTTAACTAGATTATAATGAAACCTTTTTTATCTGCTAGTGAACAAATAATAATAAACATTAGCGCTTAGATCATTTGATGTTTAGGGTGATGCTCTTAATGGCATTAGGACGGAAACTGTTCAAAATTATCAGCATGCGAAATGGGGTATCGTTAACTAAAGTGTCCCTTAGTATCATTTACATAATACTAAATATTATAAACCGTAACCATTTTGTAGTTTACTCGGAAATGTCCAGTTTCAACGCATGAAACTTTACTTTAACATATGCCACAGTTCTCCTACACTTTGCAAAATAATTGTAGTACATTACATACTGTGGTGGAAAATGTTTCATTGCACCCGAAGGATAAGATTGCTAAACCAGGCGCAAAATTTCCTACGAGGTTTGTATGCTGTTTTATTCGCAATCTAAAATTAATTAATAGGGGTTAAATAGCTTCGTGGTAACGCATCGAACTGTGGATAGTAAGACTCTCGGTTCAAGACTCACAGCCGACAAATTATAGAAATTAAGTTTCGTAAATTATCACCACATAAAATTACCCTTGTGGCTTTTCCACCACTACCATCCTTGGAGGCCGTGATTTGACGGCTAGTTACCGTACATCATGTGCAAATATACCGGATGTCTACTTTGTTATTAACTATAGGAAATACAATGTTATTCTTCTAATTTCTCTCTAAGTTTTTACCTATTAATTTTAAAGCAAATGAGACTAAATTTATTGATGTAATACATTTCTGTCATGAGAGGGACGTAAAATAAAATATATAATTTTTATCTATTTCCAGAGTGCCATGGTAAACAAAACATACAAATAGTCCTATTGGTTGAGTTTGACAGATGACATTTGGCAGAGTTTTAATGATTACTAATTTGTTTAAATTATTTCTCGGTAAACATGGACACATTTACTGTCATGTCCAAAAATGGTTACTAGGATACATAAATAATAGATAAAATAATTCAGTTGTCAAATAGATTACAGTAATTCGTAATAATAATATAATTTATCTCAATTGTGTCTTATTTAATCTACTAATATCGACATAACAAATTGGCGACGAGAATTAATAATTTAAGCAAATTCCATATCTCGAAATTGTCTACGTATGGAATTCCATACCTCAAAGTTTGTGCTGCGTTGCAGACAAATATAAATTGCATTAGTTTTAAGCAGTACTGATTGTTTTTTTTTTCAACATTACATCATTTTTAAAATAGTTGGTTCCCACTTTTCCCATACTATTTTTTCCAAGAAATATATTTATCAGAATATTATTTCCCAACAAAAATACTTTCCCAAAGAAATTAATTCCCAAATTTATTCATTTATTTAAATAGCAGATTGGAATACAGTTCAAAATTTGATTTTGTGCCCAATCGACTGCAAATATGTTTTGTTTTCTGCCCTTGGAAAAAAGTTTGGGAATATCTTCTTTTAGGGAAAATTGGATTGGAAAAACCCTTCAGAAATAAACCCCCCCAAACTAAAAAAAAAGAACGATTAACATTTTCAACAATTACTCCATACCTCAGCAAATTTTACTTCCCCGGCCCTGATTGTCGCTAAATGCGTAACTACGAATAAGCTGTCACTGAATCTTCTCGCATCTTGTCACTTTTCGCTCTCATGTCGAAATGTCACCACGTAACATTTTATCTGGTCTATCCCGCCGAAGGCAAATGCCAAATGGCGTCGCCATTCCCAGCGTTATATTTCAGAGCGGAGAGGGTCCACCACCTCATTCTTATTCTCACATCTGCAACGGACATTTTTCTCGTTTAGTGAGCAAGAAGTTTTGACGTAAATAATAAGACCCCTCATATTTCTCCCCTTGGGGTGGTCAGTAGCTAATATCGGAAGTTATTAAATTCTGCATTCTTGTTTTCTGATGAAATATTGGTTTTGTTGAGAAGTTGTTTTTCAAATTCCTTCTCATGCTTTTGAGAAATTAATGCATAAATGCGCGATAGAAATATTTAATTAATTGGATGAGTCTAACTATAAATTTAAGTATTTTTACGAAAGATTTTAAAGATATTCCTTTGAGTCGTTTATGAAATATTCTTTCGAAAGAAGATTCCCTGTAAACATCTTAAAAGGGAACGGTTATCAGGTTACTATAATTTCTTTGTCCTAAAGAATTTTTGCCTTTCAATTTAAAATTCTTTCGTTATATAACTTATTGATTAGATATTAAATATTTTCCTCCAATAATTTCAGCATAAAAGGTTTGGAATAAAACGAATTTTTAGGTTTTTATAAAATTGATATTATAAATTTGTTTTCACTGGAATGTTTAATATCAAATATTAAAATCTCTAAATTTTCCACAGTACAAGAATATTCCATTATAATAAATTTATCCTGACAATTAACTGCTTACTAATTAAATTTAGTAGGTTTTATATTCCCAACTCAAATAAGTACCATAAAGCCAACAAATATGAATGGTATACGAGCTCTGTTTTTGGGTATTCTAAGAGAAGTGTGCGTTGTACAATATTCTAAAAACATTTATGAATAATACCTAAAATAAAAGTGACATATTAGTTATGTCAGTAGTCCAGAAACTGCACTTTTGCGAGTGCGACAGCCAATTGATGCCAACCATAATCTTTAAAAAGTCCCTAGTCTTCGCTATCCTAGGCTGGAAACCAAGGAGTTTCAGGACGATATTGAGATTTGAACGGAAGCATGAAAAATATACTTCTCAATATCTTTTATTTGAAGGCCCAATTCTCTAACGAAGTTACTGCATAGCAATTTGCGAATGGTGATAAAATTGCATCAACACAATATTTCATTAGCTGTCAATAATTTTATCACAATTAGCAAGTTGTTACGCTAGCAACTTTGTTAGAGAATGGGCCCGATTATACCGAGAAAGTAATACTAATTGCATTTTCTTTTGTTTTAGGTAAGACCACTTTTCCATCAATATTGGTTATGGGTAAGCTTAGCATTGCTTCGTTCAAAAGGTAGGATGAACAGAATGTTTTGTAGGTAGCCTCTGCTATATGCAAGCAAATTTAATAAAAATTCGACACTTTTAAATTGGAATAATTAAATTAAAAACGTATAGGAGTTTCACTAATCAAGTAACGTTCACTATTTTAGTATTTTTTGCCTACACTACAAAGCTAGCACATATACCTTGATTAACATCAAAAGATCCATCATGCTAAAAAATTGAACGTCTGTGTCAGGTTACAGTTCTAATTCGTTAATTAAACAATCCAATAATTCATTTGTTTAATTAATCGGGCGCCTAACACAGAACAGTACTTATCCTACATCGGAGAGGAAGGGATGGAGCTTCAGCCCTTTTGCAAACACCCCTCCCCCCTCTTGCTGCTGACCCGGTTTTTGTTACTGTATAATCCGCGAATATCTCCCAGCGCAACTTCTGGATCATGCCTCTAGATCGTTCATAATACTGTTTAAAATAAACACCAGATTTACATGTTATATACGGAAAGTATTTTTATTTCCTCATATATTTTTGGCGCAGGTAATCGGATTATAAAATATTCATAAGCCATAATACGTGGAAAACTTTTAAACTCATATGGTAAAAATATTTTGACGAGAAGGCTCGAAACTGTTTATTGTTTTCAAATTGATCGAAAATATCCCACTTAACGTAACGTTCCAATCTTATTCTCCAGATTTTGGAGATTACAGACTCAAGATAACAGCTGGAAGCTTTCGTGTTCCACAACAAATATTTCCCATATTTTTGTTCCCACTCCTATTCTTCGTTCCGACGTTCTACGTCGTTGAAAAAAGCTGTTCTTCTTCATAACCAGTTTATCTCTGATCTCTTATTTGGCATTGCATTTCATTCTTTTCCAACATACTTGAACAGTGATAATGTAGTATATTGTACAACGAGCATGGAATGGTACTCATTTCCTACAGCTCATGCCGCAAATCATACGAGTATGAAATTGACATTCCATGCGAATTGTGCACTATACTTTTTCTACAACCACGATATTATTTCTAAATTAATTTAATTTTAATAATAAATTTATCCCGGTTTCACCATTCCAATATTTGACAATTCTAAATAGGTGTCCTAGCAATGGCACCTGTACTGAAATGAACTGATCTGTATTGAAATACTCACAAAACAAATTCATTTCGCACGATGCTTGCAATGTACCTCATATCCCTAGCAACAACAAACATACGATGAGCAGATTTCTCAGTGGTCGTAGAAAAAATAAAATAACTAATCGGAGATGCAGTCATGAACATGTAAGACAAACAACATTTGAAGTATGTATGTTTAAGCATAACTTATAACAAAACAAAAACAAAAACAAAAACATTACGACAACAATTTGGTGCGTAATCCCCAGGTTGATTTTTTCTAATTTTATTTAAATTTGTATTTTCATTCATAAATTGATTTTAATTTATTTAGTTAAAAAAAACACCCGTTATAAATATAGTGAATTAAACAATTTTCTTTTGTATGATTTCAACTAGGGCAAGTAATATTATTCAGGGCTCGTGTCAAGAACCCTTCTACCGTAAGGTGTAAGATGTAAAAATTTGCCTCCAACTTTCCAGAATTTTGCAGAATCTTATTGATGATAGTATCCTAGGTGTCTTTTGCTCTTCCACGATCCATCTTTTCCTTTACGTGTGTCATCCAAATTTGCCGAACCGGTCTCGATTCATTCATTCTTATCATATGGCCTCGCCATGCTAGTTGTCTTGTTTTTATGAAGTTTATTGCAATTATTCTCTTATTATTTTGTTTCTTATTTTATCCTACATTGTAACTACTTGTACTTTTCTTAGATACTTCATTTGCATCGTCTAAATTTTGCTTTTCATTCTTTGAGACAGTTCCCATGTCTTGCAATCATATGTCAATATAAATCTGTATATACGCATTGTTTTATTACATGTCCTGTTCACTATTATTTTCTATTATCGTTAAAATATACTGTAACTTATCGACTGATTAAAATTTTATTGATTATCTCATCTTCTAGCAATGTATGTTTCAGCATATTATTTGATACAGTTATATTAATGTTTGTATTTGCACATATTTGTAAATAGAACTAAATATGCAAGTAAATATTATTTCTGAAATAAATTAGTTTGGAATGTATGAGTACACAGGTCTGTTATGCTTATTTTATATTACATATGGGATGCTACGATATGAGTAAACATTATTTTCATCTTTAAAATAAACAAAAATTGTTTATTTTTAACTGTAACGCACACAGAAGCCCTATTACAAATTAAAAATTATTAAAGCTTCATGTCGTATATTCCGCCCCAATAATCGTCCTCCTTAATCTTTCGCAAAATTGCGAGACAATTGTAAAATTCCATTGTTTCGTACATGAGCTACGGAATCGTTGGCGCTAGAATACAACGAATCGTAAATTTAATTTGTCGCATTTCTGGTCGCGCTGAAAGAACAATGTCTTTCTGTCAGCCTATGCCCTACAACGATTAGAATGTAATCGCCGGCACTAATGGCCCGCCTGTTTAAATTAATTGTGGTCCTTCGAGCCGGAATTCCACGCACGTACTTAGCCAAGAAGCCTGGCAGAACAGCCCTTCATTCAGAAGGAGCCTAGCGCTGTCAATCTTAATCCATTAGCAAGAGACTTTCTCCCTGTATAAATGTATAATATTATGATTGTTTTTGAGAAGTGCGGATGCAATGTTAGGATTTTAATTAAAATAGGAAAGAAGTGTAAATCTGACATAAACAAAGGCGTGAGGAGCATTTGGCGGTGTTTATTGCACTTGAGTTGATGTGAAAGCAGCAGTAGAATTTCTTGTCGCTGCCTCGTCTTAGTAAAATTTATCCAAGTGGAAAAAGCAACATTTAGTGACTTTACGGTACAGTGACTTGCGAATAAAACAACAAAATTCAACGCACCCTTCGCGACGAAGCCATAAACGAACCCGTCTCTTGCTTAGATTAACCTCCACTGATACTCGCATGCCAAACTTTCTTACTCTATTTATTTATTATTATTTCGGAAGCTGATAGTGAGCTTCCACAATTTACATATAAATAGTACAATCATTTGGTATGCAATTTTAATACGAGGGTCGTCCAGGAAGTAAAGAACGATTTGGCATAACTAAATAAAAGCAAAAGATGTCCTTATAGCCTTGACTTGGTATCAAGCGATTATCACGTGCTTTCAAAACCACATTACAATAAATGCTTTAACAGCATGGTTATTACTTGAAAATAGAGCAATGTAATTAAACTTTGTAAATAAAGTTTTATGTTGATATCTTTCGTTTTTATTTAGTTATGCTAAAACGTTCTTTACTTTCCGGACGACCCTCGTATAAAAGTTTACAAAAAATAAATTAAATTAGTGTACGTGATTTAAATTCAATTCAAACAGATCAATATGTTGAAAATTAACTTTGTAACATGACATGTATGTAACATGATTCTATTAGGTAGTTGGTGAATTTTTTAAATTGTTGGAATTTACATTATACACATAAAACAAATAGTTATTCCTATATGAGACGGATGTAGTGTGTTTATCAATTATAGGAGCCCAGAATAATATCATTTAGCCCAATTAAGACTTTTAAAATAACTTAAAAAATTGTTGTGCTCTTACAAAGGGAAAATTGTACTCAATTTATTTCTTAAATTCTGTGATTTTTAAGAACGTTTTATGGAAAAGCAAAACAACAACAATAATAAAGGTATTGGCTGACTGTTTTTGACTCTGATGACAACACAATACAGAAAAATGTTTCAAATAAAGATTGTGGGTAATGAAATTACTCTATCTCATTTATTTACTAAGATATGCCCAAAAACCTTGATAGGCTTTCAAATAATCTACCACTTACTGTTGATGTATTGGTCCCAAAATCTAATCAATTCGTAACATAAACATAATAGCTCCCTTACATATATGTACGTGCGGGAGGTAAAAATATAATAAATATGGTGAGTTAAACAGTTTTCCTTTGTATGATTTCAATTGGGCCAGGAAAAATGATATGATTTTGGGCTCGTATATACAAAACATAAGGTTTCATTATGCTGTTTTCACTTTGGAATCTACGTTTTAATTATACAGCAGCTTTGAATAAAAAATTGTATGCACATAACACATTTATTTATATTAAAATCTAAATTATTTTTTATACAAAAATTATACAGTTCAAGTAATTCTTCTCGTATATTATAGTAAATATAAATAGTAAAATATTACAATGGTTAATGTATGTAAATATTAAAGTGTTATTGAATAAAAGAGGTCCCAAATGCTATCCTTGTGGAACACTCGAAATTACTTAAATTTCTCTTGATTTGTAACCATTGTACAAATAATAAGAAATTTAGAATGAGCGAGCCTATCCGAATCAGTACTTTCTTCCGTGTGTCATTAGCAGTTCACTATAAATTTTAATGAGCTAATCACAAGCACTTCTCGTTTAACTCTTTGAATTAAACATCAAAATGACCGCTATCCCCTGGTGATATGTGATTCCCAGCAGAGAACATAATTATTTATTTACGCAAACGCAGCAACACTGATTTTGTGATTAACAAGTTAATTGGATGACAGTGATAATTAGTGCTTTCACAAGGTACTAGGCAAATGTTGACAATATAAGCCCTTAGCGGTTGCTAAGTATTTATTGGACAATTGTACAAAGAGTGATTAATACCTTATGAATATTTAGTGTTATATGTAAAACTTTCAACCTCGGGGTTTATAAAAACGTTGATTTTAAATGGATCAGTATCGAGAGATTTTCAATTTTCAATCTTGAAGGAAGGAAAACATATATACCTCCTTCAGATTTGAAATATCATCATATTCAATATCAGCAGACCCTATCTGAAATTTCCATGCATAAATTTATCGATTTGTGCCTCGAATTTTCCCGATCTGCCATTGGGAAAAATGATCCTATTCCATCCTTGGAAACTATATGAATTCCAAGGGTTACTACTAAATTCATCAATATTAACATTCCAAAGGAAAACTCCTAAGGGAGAAATCTTAGAAAGCATCTAGGAACGTGAAGCAAACTATGTTTGCATTTCGTTTCCCGCACACTAAATAATTCCGTGCTCTATTACGTCATGAATGCACCGCGACGCTTTGTAAATGAAGTCGACGCCGACGTCGCCATATGTGTATATACCGCAAGGTGGATGAGCTAAGTGTAAGAGAGTGTTCATCTTACAGAGAGGGAAAGGGAAAATTGTGAAGTTTTATATTTTTGCAGCGCCAGCTAAAACCTTATTGATTAAAGGGCGTTCTTCAGTTTGCCTCAACCCTTAAGATCATAACTCTTCATTAGAAAGTATTTGAGAAATAATTATGGGGGCATTAATAATGATAATCCATAAGTCATTGCTAATCAATACTTCAATTTAATTACATTTCATGGAATTTAATGAATACAAATTTATGTTGCTGCGTAAGACAACGATAATATCCTGGAATCCTAGCGATATAATTTATTCCATACATCATACCATCAACAACAATTTAACACATTTCCATAGGTAATAAACAAAATTAATTTGGGCTTTAATTAAAATATCAGCGAATTTTCTACCTCAAACAATACCACTTCCCTAATTAAATCTACTTGATACAGCACACGCGTACGTAATTCTCCAACCAATCACAATCCCTATAAAATATTATACTGAAGCAAGTCAAGCAATTTTTTAAAATCAATTTACTACAGTAGGGTTGGTTGGGTTCGATGATTGCCGATCGACTGTTCGGTCAATTTCGTCGGGAATACGAAACAAACGAAATAAAAAATGAACGACGGTGGTGTACAACCGACGAAACAAATGAACATGAATGCTATAAAATTCATCAGAATAGAGATGCAGCTAAATGATTTATTGATGTGACACGTTCCATATAGAAATATATTTTTAGAATTCATACAATGGTATATGAGGTAAATAGTCAATTTTTTCTGTTGGGTGGAATACCTATAAACCATTGGCTGATTTTTAAAATTTTCATTTATATAAAAATGTTAATGTTTCTTTGAACTTTGTGATTTTAATTTTAGTATTAAGAATATGTTATATCGTTGAAAAGGCTATCCATTTCAATAAACAGTACCCCTTTCCGTTTAGGAAAATATAACTTCAAATCCCTCCGCAACATCCCTCTAATAATTTTAGTTTAGCAATCATACAATTATGTCTCATTCCTTGTTGTATAAGCCGTTGTATTTATGCTTTCTCTAAAGTTATTACTGATTGGTTGCTTTAAAAAACTCACGCTACATTTATATTTATTTATTTACAATCATATTTGATTTCCACGAAAATGCCACTTTTTGCAGTCTGGTTGCACCTAATATCAAATCACGCAACTATTGCGTAAGGACACTTGAAATGTAAAAGGAATTCGGAAGCCTTTGCAGTTGCCGAGATAAAAAGAAAACATTTCTTTCAACTACCCCACAGTTCAACACTTGAAAAACGTAAATATCTCAAGAAGAAAACGATACTACAGAATCACAAGTACAACACTTCACTAGAGGGTGAAAAGTACGACCCTTGAGCAGGGACGACGGTTTTGTTTACGCCCTTCGCTGTCGTCCTTCGCGTAACAAGGAAGAGGGAATGTCGATTTTGCTCCTGAACTAACTACCACTAGAACATTGTAATAGTTGTTAGATTTCGAACTTGATTGGTAGAAACTTAGTTTTGGCCACGCCCGAATCTTGTAGGAAATCACTTCGGAGGAAATTTAAATAAGAAAAAACAATTTGTATTTAAGGCTGTTTTTCACTTTCGTGTAATCCTGGTTATTTAGACCAAAGGATTCCTTTATTTGCTTCTTCCAGAAAATAAACTTAAGGGCCAGCTTACGTTAGACCTCCGAAATGCTTCCTGATCTCAATTAGTGAAACCAGGCAGTCATAACAATTCTTGGAATGGTGGAACTTGAAAAGAAAATTGACAAACCAGTATATTTCTTCCCGCTCAACGTAATTCCTTTTGATTTGGGGATAATGAAATTTACAGAAACAACAATCATACCACGAAGTTTGAATTTAATTACTTAATTAATTACCCGTTTTGGGGCATCCTAATATTTTACACAAACATCTCATTACTCCATATTTTAATTTGTCAATCAACAAAATATTACGTGAGTTATTTGAAAGAATACCATCGTGGTTAGTGATCTGATGAAAAATTATATTTCGAAAAATAAATTGTGGATAGATGAGTTGTTTCTCGACTGGATATTGAATAAAAAACAAGATGTTGGAGAAGCAATTCAGTGTTCATCAGGATGCTGAAACAAACAAACAAACTCGGTCGCAAATCTTTACATGAAATCTTGTAGATGATTGTGTCAATAGGGATTTTAGTGTTACTGAACAAATTCTTAACTGTCATACTGCTTGGAGTTAATAATTTGTTCAGTAACATTAAACCCCTATTGACACAATGCAAAGATCAAACATCATCTGCAAGATTCCATGTAAAGATTGCGACCTAGTTTACATAGGACGAACAAAAAGATACCTGCCTACTAGATTGAAAGAACATAAAAGAAACAGTGACAAACCAAATTTGAGCGCGAAGTGTGCCTTATTGGAACATAGAATCTGAACAAGAGATTAATGTTGGAAATGCTACACATCCAAAGAAATAAAAAATCAGTAAACGCACAAACGGACATTCAAAATCTCAGCTTCATGTATTCTGGAATTTTAGCAAAACACTATGGACAATTATTGTTACAATAATAAGTTTATTTTTAACATTTCAACAATTCTGGTGATATTATTTCAGTTATTGTCTAATCCTGTAGTTTTGTCCCTCAAAGATTTCTGTAAAATAATTTTTTACATGATATTCTTAATTTTTTTGTGTAAGTCTGTTTACCTTGAGATGTGTATCTACGTTTTATTTATTGTTTGCTTGTTTGTATCAGCACCCTGATTAAGACGGAATTGCAGTTGAAACGTTGGTGTTTTTATTGGATTTTATTAAATTGACTGCTTCTCCAACAACCTGTTTTTTATAAAATTCAATTTTCGTCTTAAGATTAGGATAGGTATTTATTTTTCCCCTATAAGGTCAAGCCGTTTAGGAGGAGAATAATTACCAAGACAAGCACAGCGAAATTTTATATATAAAGATATAAATCCAGTCGCAAACATTTCCTACATCTTAAACAGTGATCTTTCGAATGACTGCTTCTTTCTGAATAAAGTCACGTGTCCACAACAATGAATCGCAAGCTCGTAAACGTAGTTAGGAAGTCATGTATGCGTAACTCGTCGTACGCCAGGGGCATCCGTCTGCAAGGGGCAGTGAGACAAGTGATTACACAGCGTCTGCGCCTGCGACAGCCACTTGGCTTCGGTCCACCATCTAATGAACAAAAGGGAATTCGCGAAGTAAATTAGCGTGACCGTGCTCTACTCTCAACACAATGTCGAGAGGGCTGAGACCTAAGATAATACGGTGTTATTAAGTTTTAGACAAGTGGAGGATTGCATCTTTTTTGTTCATTTATATTGGGTGGCACGTTTTAATATTAATAACGGGATATCTTGAAAAATAAGTATCGAATGATTTGAAGAGGCGCAAAATGCAATTTTTTTTCGGAATCAAATGTACCTCTTTAAAACTTAAAACTTTTGTCCAAAACATTTTGTCACTCAATGTCTATTTTTTAGATTATTCGTCTGTTAACCCTCTATTGCTTTTTCTTAAAATAAAAATAATTTTTTTTTAAGTTTTGTTCACTATTGGGAACATTATAAACAAACCCAACTTACAATAGAACTTTGGTCTATTGGGTCGAGTTTGCGTACTATACAAAATTGTTTAATAAACAACCTCGTCTAGGAAAACATCAGATAAAAAAGTTGTAATATATCAGCAGGTAATAAGCTGCTTCCTTCAAATTATAAAATTTCAATTTCTGTAATTATCCTTTTCCACTTCAAATTTTTTTTTATGTTGGTCAAATTAGAAGGAATAACCTAATTGGCAATTGACAAAATTTATATAATGTTCCCAAATGGTTACAACATGATTGCCATGAAAGTAAACTGCATAAGAAAATTAAAGAAGAATTTTAAATTTTATGTTCCCGATCGGGAACAGTATGCAATAGAGGGTTAAGATTAATAAAACAAAAAATTTAAACGACGAAAAACTAATGGTACTAATTTTGATTCGTAGCCAAATAAACAATCAATGAATGCCGATTTAAAATTACTTACTAACATTAATTTAGGAGCTTAGTTATTATAGACTAAAAAGGTTTATTTTATTTTTCGCTTTTCAGTTTCTTTTTTCGCCGGTTTAATTAGAAGTGGAATTTTTTTTTTCAAATTTAAATGGTACCAAGTTCTAGATTTATCCTATTCAATAAAAAAATATTAATCAAAATCGGACTACTCTGCAAAAAGCTATACGTGGTCATACACTTCAATAATGCAATTGTTGTAATCCTCTTCATGATTTAACCCCGCCATGAAAAATTCATGTTCCTGGTAATACTATTACCTCCACCCAAGCGATATGTTTCCATAAACCAATTAATCCAGCATCCTCGGGGCATCCTCCGGATCTTGTTTGAGATCCTGCCCCGGACTTTGTCCTTGAACTGTTCATGCGAAGCAAGGCTTCTTCCCCCGAAGAAAATAGCCGCTCTTCCTCGTGGCCGATCCCTGGTCATTGGTAAACTTTGTTACCCACTTAATTAGATTATCGCTGCTAGTTACGGTACAAGGTTTAGTACTCTGGACGCAACTAGTAAAACCCACGCAATGATGATGGATTTGTGCTTGTAATTAGCAGGATTTTCTGATGCTTGAAAAGCATTGTCACATTACCTTTTCCTTCTGTAATACCGTCTTTGTTTTTATTTATTTTCGTTTTATGTGTTGGGGTTGTTTTAGAATATTGCTATTGAAAAGCACAAAAGGAACTCACTGTTTGTTCGGAATTGCTGGATTGGTATTAAAACTTCAAATACCTTGTTCTATTGAGTTACACTTCACACAATTGACTTTTGTAGTGCGCATTTGGTGGATTTATTCAGCGGAAAATTGTGTAGTTGGTAGTAATGCATTTCTTCAAATTAATGGAGTTTATTTTACCGATACAATTTAGAGGAAAACCATTACCGTGATGTATTTATTCAAAGACCATCTTGAATGCAGATGTTAGAATTGTTCTACTTTTGTTCTTTATGAGTGTTAATAGCTCTTCACAAGTTTTGTCCACGGCTTTAAACTTTACAGAGACTTCTATTGTATTCTAATGATTTCATTTCACTTTCAAAAGTAACTCTTGCTGAATTGTGTGGTACATTGATTTATATCCTACTGACTGGGGTAGCACGAACCCTCAAACACAGTCAACCAACAATCAATCTGCTCCAAACATTTATATCCTGGATTCACACACGGAATCATTCGTTCACGCAATAAATCATCAATCATTCGCATTTCTAATCAATTATTCCGCGGATTTCTACAGAATCATTCACCCTTAATCTTCACCAATCGTTCATTCGACATCCGTGGACAAACCACATTCTTCTCATTCTCACACTCACCGTTCAGCAACGTAATGCTCTAAAATACCTACTGAAATATAATAGTACTGGAATGCTTATTTGTAGTCTTTTATGAAAGTCTTCTTTGTCTAACACTTGTTTTTATAGCTGTTGCTATGTAAAAACATGTTGCACAGTCTTATCCAAAAGTGATAAATAATATTTAATGGTGCATTGTTGAATTTATCTCATTTCTATTAATTAATTATTTAGCTTTTGTATTAAACATTTTATTTGAAAATCATTGAATGTTAATTTCTGCATATTTTCTTTTCAATTTGCTAAGCGGATTGTACGACAGAGATAGGTTACCTGTATATTGCCTGTATCTCTAGGTTCGCATTTTGAACGTCAGTAAGCGTTCCATTATTATTGTGTTTCAGTGCAAATACCTTATTTCCACAGCAGTTTTGTTATTCACGCTTCTTCATCTACAACCAACATTCTGAATTATACATGAATTGTAATGTAGGCGATAACACACAATTATAAACACTTAATCAAGCATCTCTAAATACATTCAGATTTCAAACAAATATACCCAGAGCACCCAATACATTGTACTCTGCAGACACCCGCCTTTCAATCTCCCGATCAATACGTTCATCCCTCGAAAATACACTACCCAAATATACACACAAATCATTAAATTATTCTACTTTATAACAGCATCGTCCGCAATGCCTTTCATAACAACACATCCAAATACAAATTAAATAACCAAGGAGACATTTCACAACCTTGTGGTACTCCAACATCTATACGAAACCAATCACTCAATCTACCATCAACTTTCCCCAAGCCCCACTTCCTTCATAAAAGCGGAAAATTCTTTGGTGTATCCTCGTCCAAACTTCTCAGTGATATCATAAACTACACAAAATATGGTTTAATATTCCCGTTGTAAATTTTTGCGGAAACTTCAGCGTTTCCTGCAGCAGTTGTGTCCAACAACCTGGTGCTTGTAACTTTGGGAAAGGTATTTAGTTTGCAAATCAGACATGCTGTGGCCATGTCGGGCATTGTTTGCGGCGCATTTTTGGCAAAGGAAGGAAACCCCGAGCTGCTCGAGGGCAGTTCTTGCACAAAGAGCAGACCACGGACCTTGGTGAATTCTATCAGAGGTTTGCGGCTACTTCTCTGATTCGGCATGTTTCGAATGTTACGGAGTTTGTAGACAGTACAATAGGAATTTGAATAGTTTTTCAACAATCAATCTCATCCATAGAATCATCATGTCGATAAATGTAAAGTATGTTTGTTAGAGAAGAATGATTTGGTGACTGATTGTAATGTTTCACTGAATGGTGTGAGGCTGCAATAAATGAATTAATTTGTATATTTGGATAGTATGTTTTCGAGGGATGGACGTATACTCGTAGACCGGGAGATTGAAAGGTACGTGGATGTTTCTAGAGATGCTCGATTGAGTGTTTATAATAGTGTGTTGGTGCCTACATTGATGTATTTTTGAAAGTTGTGTGTGGATGAAGAATCATGAACGACGTATAAATGCTGTGGAATTGAGGTATTTGAGAGGAGAGTGATCGTATCCGGAATACATTGGTGAGAGTGTGAGATTGAGAAAAATGTTGTTCATAAAGTGGGAGGGAGCCAGTTGAGGTAGTTTGGACATTAGATTGAGGGTGAACGAACACGTGGGCGTCCGAAGAATAACTGGTTGAGTATGATTGATGGTTTGTAGCGTGAATGAATGATTCCGAGAGCGAAGAATAGACGAGCATCCATGAATCGCACTATGAATGTGGACGAAGTGAAAGTGGTGGAATGTTTGGAGGAGATTTATTGTTGGTTGACTGTGTTGTTGGGTTCGTGCTACTCCACTAAGTGGGACATATCGTGACGTTATATATGTATGTAATCGCTCGCGTCCTTCATTTTCCGCGGAAATCTCTGCAAAATGACCTCCGCTAATCACTTCCAAAGATCGCGACCTCGTCGCACGTTCGCTATTGATTTCTATTTAGGAGTTTGGGTGATCGGTGGAGGCTGCTCGCTGTTCGTTGGTGTTTGCGCTTCAGCGAGCGAAGCGACGAGCGTTTAAACTTTTACACCACGATCACCTGCTCGCCCGAGCTCGTAACCCTGTAACTGATTTACGTCCCCGTTTCGAAGCATATCGATGAGAGGGGAAACTAATTGTCAGGCGAAGGAGATACAATTAACAAGCTATTTTTGGTAAGCTTGATTGATGTGACAAGGGAACAGGCTTCGCAAGGAATTATGTATTAGATAAGATTTTTGGAAATTTACAGGCTGTTTCCATCAATTAGAGGCAATAAATATTGAAATAAGCTTTCAGGATTAAACAATATTTGGGTGTTGTTCTGTAAAAGTATTTAATAAATAACATGGTTTCAATAGCAAAGTGCTGTATTCATCAGTTAAAATACAAAACAGTAAATAAATAAATAAGTAGTCAAGGCTACAAAATAAAGGTAATGTAGATCAATGGTTATACAAATTAATAATCCAAAAATTATGGACGTCTTATTGAGCCCAAAGCTTTTATTAATTTTTATCTTTTATTGCAATAATGCAACCATATTCATTTAATGTTGAATTTTAATTTATCTTTTCTTACTGATTTATTCGATCCATCCAAATATTTCTGCTCTATAGCATCCTAATGCTTTAGACTATCGCTTTAAACATCAATCATTTTGCACGTATTTTCCTCTGAAATTTCTTTTCTTTAAATTCTTCTGAAAGTCTGTTAATAATAAATATTTCCAAAACCCATAAACACAATCAGACAGTTAAATCTACTGTGATGCAGTAACTGATGGCAGTAAAGCACATTAATATGAATTTTAAAGCCACATTCTCATAAACCGACCGATTAATACCATTTCGCGGGAACATATAAATTTAGGCAGTAAAATATATCAGCCTGGTTGCAAATTGAAGCCCGCGGACATTGGACAAATGCAGTGTTCATTTCGTTATCAGAGTTCATCAATACACATTACATGTCGCATTGTTCTCATGTTCGTTTATTATTTTTCCATTCATTTGGTGCAGTATTGAAGCTTTCATTACACGGAACATTAATATCCAAATGCAGAATTTAGTACTAGCTTCCAATATTTATTGTTTATTATTTCTCGAAGAATCATTTGAATTTTTTCTGCGTATTTATTCAGGACTGAAATTGTTCAACAAGTTTTATTATTGTTTGTAAAAATGAATATTCATGAAATATTTTTGTATAAATTATTTGCAACATACAAAGAGATTACATTTGTTTCTCGCCTTGGGCAATTTATGTTTCGTTTTTCTTTATTACAGAACAAACCTACTTTGATGTGTCATAATTGAAAACTAAATTTTATGAAGGGATGAGCGTTTCTTGAAAGTTGTGATGCCAACAATATTCCCTTAATCAGTTCGAGTACAGGTTGAATTACCAAATTGAAAATTCAAAATTGTAACAGAATATGTTAGGACTTACTGTTTAGATCGAGAGGCAAATAAGATTTTATTCCAGCATCGAACACGGACGAATATGTTTACGTCTAGCAGAAAATGAGTTTTTTCTCCATCTGCTCAACCTGCATGTATATTAGACGCTCCGAACTACGGATACAAGAGGCGTTCTACCGGAGCCTGTACGCTGTACCAGTTCAGATTCCGGGTTCCGGGAGGGGGGTGGACTGCAAGTCATGCATATAGAGTGGACGGCCACGTCGTGACCCGTGTCACTTCTCAGGTCAAATCGTGTGCGGAGTTCGGGACTTGAAGTTGGATAGGTAGTTGCTTGGGGATTTCTGCCTGATCTAACGGATTCTGCTCTGATGCTATGTCTTTGATATCGCAGAGGAAGACAATGGATTCTGACTTTACCTCCATTCTTTAATAGACCTTTCGAACGCCATGTAAACCATGAAATATATTAATACTGAAACGCCAATTGACGTTGAAAATGCGAATAGAAGGAGGCAACCTGCCTTTGTTGAACAGTCCGCTTGTAATAGTTTTGTACGATCCGAATGGTTTATTTAAGAATTATATGGTAGGGTTAAGAAATCCCAAAAGGTGAAGAAATTACTTCATTTGTTTTATTCGACGTTTTAGGAGTGTTCCTCGTTATAAATTCAGTTTCTATAATCCTAAACAAATATTCAATGTAAAATTCCTATTTGTTTGTTGTCAATAGTCCAAAATAAAAGAGTTAAGTTTTGGCAAAATGCTGTGTTTTGAACAAAATATATGGTTCAGAAAGGTTATTAACTGTTTAATGTCTTTCTATAAACCTAAACAATTATTTCATAGGTAAAATCCCTAGAAAAATTACAACCGGTTATGGGAAACTAGTTTTTCTTTTCTTGTGATTTCCCTGACTCCAGTGTGACTGTGAAATAAGTGTAACTATCCAGGCTTAATGGCCCACTTATTTAATACTTAAAAGTGTGTATGTGAGTAGAATTTCCTTCAGAGGAATTCCGTGATGATTTCATCATATTCCGAATCTTCTGAAAGATTCTCGTAATGGAGCATGTTATATTGTTTAACGTAGAGTAACCACAGTTCCAGAGTATTGATTGAGGCAGCGCACATGCGATTAGGCAAACATATGATGCTCGCAGTGCGTAATCCGTCCTCAACATACGAGCTGCTGCCTTGAGAAATGTTCTCTCTTTCCCTTTTCCATGCGCTGTGCGATACAATAAATATATTCAGGATGGCTGCCGTTAGTCATACCTGGATTGATTGATAGACCGCATAAAGTATCGCCGGGGTTTCTCTTATAATACACTGCCTGCCTAAATTTTATACGGCAATCAATTGCTTGGTTGCTACATAAAGTCTCCACTGCTGTTTTTCTAGGAAGAGAAACTCGTCAGTAGCAAAAATTAGTGCGCACCGAAACAAAATTATTATGTAAATTCATACCTGTAGTTCTCCAACAAAAACTACAATATTGGATCTAAAGCTTATAAAAAGTAATGTCATTTTACTATGCCTCGGGCCTTAATGAAGTAATTTAAATTCAAATATCCAGTTTTATCATTCGGCACAATATACGTATGAAATAATCATCACGGACTACAAATGGGGTTTGTTTTTATGTGGACGAAACGTAATTTCATCTTTATTTAGAAATTTGAACCGGGCATTATTAATTAACATGGTAATGTGGACCTCCCCAAAATAACATATCTGATTAATGAAACCAAACAAAAAATTTACTAAAACGATTATAAAACCAATAATATTGTAAGATGCTGACACTATGACAATTACAAGAAGAGATGACAAGATGACAAGAAAAGATGTAGAAGATTTAAGAATGTTGTCAAGAAATAACATATGTCGAAGAGTGCGGAGGATATTTTCTCGCTTCAGTACAAATTCCATGTGAATGTGGAAAATGTTACATTGAACAGACTAACAAAACGATTACTACAAGAATTGAGCGACACAAACTGGCCATTCGTCTTTACCAACCAGAGAAATCTGTTGTGATTAGTCATGCCATTGAATATGTTTTGAAGAAACAAAAATTTTAGCAAGATCCAAATGGGTCAATGGTAGACTCGTAAGAGAAGCTACTGAAATCTATAAGCAGAATAATAGAGAGAATTAGAATGAAAGCTATGAATTGGAAAAAAGACATTGCCTTCTTCTGTTTTATAAGTCATAATTTGATGTTTACATAGATTGATCCACTCCAATAAAAGGATCCAGAGAACGTCATAAGAAGCGACGTATCTGATTAATTAAACTTATAGAAATGTGTGAGTAATAAAGGCTATTGAATTCCCCTCACGTATCCGCGGAAAACAAATTCCCAATGATATTCAGTACAGCTTGAGCGTCGCAAAATCCCGCGAAAAGAATGGCGGCCGCTTTCGGTCCTAATAATCCGGGATTTGGGACGGCGGGTCGCCGTCTTTATATCTCCGCGATTCGGCGATTCTGAACCCCTTCAACCCGCCCCGCACCCCGGGGGTGGAAATGAAGTGGCCTAGTCGAACTCTGCTTTGTTGGAGTCGATTTTACATTCTTTCCCCTTTTAGAGATGTTTCGTTATACGGATCGAAGGGAGGTTTCTGATATTTTATTCTCGTGCTCGTTTAGTTATTTCTGGGTAGATGCATTCTTATACTGTGAGCAGTAAATGGTTTGCGAACTATCGTTGAAGATGAAGTTACATCTCCTTGGAAAAATTGTCTTCAAGTCAACTGCATTTTCTTGTTTCATGTTCAGAGATAGTTTATCAAACTTTTGTAATTCTAATAAATGCTAGAATTTATCCTTAAGGGGGTCATTTTACATTTCTGATGGCGAAGGAATTGAAATACTTGTACTACTGAGGTCATTCACCGCCTTATCAGTGGATGATTGTGAATTTTATGAACAAGAACAACACAAACGATCAAACTCTTTAGGGGAATTCGAACCCACGACCTCTGATGTGCTAGGCTATATACATATGTATATTTATTTAACTTGTAATACTCATTGCATCATGTCTAGTTAGTAACTTGGTAAATTTGTATCATTTGCTCCAATAGTGTATGTAATTGTTTTCTCTTGACATAGTTCCAAGTAGGTCAAAGGTAGATAGCATTAATTAGTACCTATTAATATCACTTATAATAGAACCACTGAAATATGAATTTGTCCTTATTGTCCTGGCACAGAAATTATTACCCAATTTGAAATGCATCTTTAGCATTATGTTTTTTAATTGTCACATGAATTGAAATAGTCTCAACAGATTTGAAAAATTAAATTTCTCAAATATAAATAGAAAATAAACAAATAAGAAGGTATCTGTATTATTAAATTCTATTTTGTACCGTTTAAGAGTTGTATTGGGCGAAAGGTTATATGCGGGACAAATTTATTATTAAACTTAATTAGGAAATAATATCGTGGTCGTAGAAAAAGGTACAACTCGCATGAAATGTCAATTTCATTCTCGTATGATTTGCAGCATTCATCTTCGGTTCATGTTACAAACTTTCATACTCGTAGGAAATGAGTACCATCCCATGCTTGTTGTACAATATACTATTCTCTCTATCTTCTATTCTAATCATATTTTTTTTATTAAATAATTTTAGAACAAACTAAATCATTCCTCTTAAAACATCAAAAAACAGAGTTCGTGGTACCGATCCACGAATTTATTATTTTCTCTTTAAGATTGTTAAGATGTAGAAGAAGTATTATAAGTATGAAAATCAGCTTCCAATTTGTGAAATGAACGAAGAAAGGCGTGTTACGTTATCGTGTATTTATTCTGCGTTGTAATAAGAAAAATGATTATTCTAATTTGTTAGCAAATTAAATTCCTCGAATGCTTGTCGTAATAAAGCACGAGGAGGAAGGATATTAATGCAGTGTATAATTTAATACACAACCTTTATATAAAGCAACAATTTTATTAAGTAATAAGCTTGAAGCAGTGGGATATTCCGTCATCTAGTCACAAGATGAAAATTAAGTTTACGAATCAGGGCGTATTTTTCATTCTGCGGAGTCCGGCGAAGACTTACGCTAAGCATTTCAATTATCTTGTTCTTAATGCTCATCTCCGTCAGCTGATGCCGTGTTGTTTTCATAGCCTGCTTGATATACAGCCTGTCAGTATGAATGTCAGTCTAGAAGCCAAATATTTGTTGTTGGAGCACTTGATAAATGATCACCATTCGCTGTTTTAAATAGTTTTTCCTTTAATTTAATGGAAGAGTTAAATTAAGTGATGAAATTTTTTCATAAATTTCATCCGGTAATTACTACTTTTTATCCGGAGATTTTGTTACATTTTTATTTGCTGGTATCGTTAGAAATTATTCAAGTAGCCAATAGTATTTTAAGTAGCAAGAACTGTAATGTCAGTTTCTATAATACTGTTTTGAAAACTGGGCATTCCACTACTAAAAACTGTTATGGAATCACTAACATTCCATACGCGGCGTAAGGAATATTTTCGACGAATCAGAACCGCTTATTAGCGCGACATATGAAGTATCTTGATTCAGTTACTATGGTTACGTCTGTTTGTTTTAATTTGATTTATTTGAGTTTGACGTTTTCAACAGTTTTTTATTTGTATTTTTTATAATTTCCAAAACCTTTTTATAGAAAGTATAGTCTACAACATGTAACGGAATGGCCTATCCCACGCTCGCAAACCGTAGCCCTCGCCTTTGGCTTGAGCTACAAACTTTTTGCTCGCGTGGAATATGTGCCATTCCATTACTTGTTGTAGAATATACTATTACCGATTTAAGACAATGTTTTGTCTAACATCGGTAATTCCTTAAGGTTCGTGATGCAAAATTTATGTAAAATATGCAGATTATTAAAAACACTGTAATCAATTATATTAGGTGGCTATTCCGTAATTTCTATTGTTTATGACAGATGTAAACAAATTTGCCTATCCATTTAAATGACAGGCAGTAATTTATTGTCGTGGTATTCATTTAAATAAACAAGAAAATATATTGTTTTCAGCCATTCCGATAGTGAGAATTAGACAAAGAAGAATTGTAGAGTAATGGATGTTCGACAAAAATACAAGAAAATTCTAAATTTCAATATTAAAATACGTACAAAATTTTAATACATTACTGATGTCAAACAAAATTGGAGGCTTCGTTGTCCTTGTCGTTCTTAATACTTAATATATGTACTATAATAGAATGCGTGTCTATCGAATATTGATCAGAAACAAGATTTCTAATTCATTTGCATTATTTAATTCCGCCTGTCTAAAATTCGCGAATTCTATTCAAAGTTAATTCTCATGAATTGGTAAAAGGGAACTTCAATAAGTATTGTACATACTTTGAGCTAACTTTTTTACTCACGAGTCAGTGCGTCCACATTATTCGAAAAGTTCTATTGAATTTCCAAGAATAAATCTCGTCGATCCTCTTTACTCGTCATTGGAAAAGTTGTCCATTGTGCTGTGTATTTTAATTAACTGTGGTTACCGTTGTTTCATTTTAAATACCGCGTTGAAAGTTTTGTCTGCATTCGGCGAGAGCAGATTTTTCGAAATGGACAACGAAAGTTTGCATTAATCGTACAACGGATAATAAGCCTTTTTCACTCAATAAGTTTCAAATTCAGATGCTTTTACTTCTTGTTTTGGATTTTATATGTTTGTCATATAATATAAACCTATCATTTGATTTTGTTTCGTCACTATACATTAGGGCAGTTAAGTGGCAAAATGCCTGTTACTTATCCATGACTACTATGTGTAACAAAATATTGATTACTTATTGTATTTTTATTTACATTTTGTCAAATGTTATTATAATTTTTTGTGTTAACTTATTTGGGAAAAAGTCTAATAATAGTATATTATACATTAAGGGAGGGACGTGTTTGATTTTTTCCCGTGGAGTAAATTTAACCACTAGGCTTAGGTGAGGGCTACAATACAACAAAATAAAAAATACACTATACTTTTTCTACGACCACGGTATTATTTCCTAATTAATTTATATTTTAATAATAAATTTGTTCCACTTTCATCATTCCAGTATTTGACAATTCTAAATAAGTATCTTAGCAATGGCACCTGTACTGAAATGAAATGACCTGTATTGAAATACTCACAAAACAAATTCATTTCGCACGATGCTTGCAATGTACCCCATTTTCCTAGCAACAACAAGCATACAATGAGCAGATTTCTAAGTAGTCGTAGAAAATAGTTATTTACTTTAAAAGTGGGCAAAGTAAGGAATTACTCCCGAGAGAAATTTTAGCACACGAAGCCGAAGGCCCCCGTGTGAAGTATAACGTTTTATCCAACATCTCTTAATAATAAAAATTTATTTAAGAAATATTATTTGACAGTGACACATGCTTTACATTTTTTTAAATTAAAATGTCAATAGAAGTTGCTACCAAGGTGTTGTGTGTTATTATTATTGTTACTTATAAATAAAAAAATACTCACTAGTGGCTTTTCTCAAAATTATACCCACTAGTGGGTAATATGTTACTTTCCTTGTTTAAAATCGCCATAGTTATAGAGCATTTATTGAGAGGTGTTGGATAAAAGTTAAAGGTAGGTAACATACCTCTTATTTTGATCATGTCATTTTCTCGAAATGTTACCAAGAAATAATCTTTCGAAATACACATTTTTCCGGTAAAATTATATTCCCTTAATATATTACTACTGATAACAATTTTCTTTTCGAGTAGATAATTAGGGCTGATCAAAAGAGGTATGATGCAAAGGATGAAATGAAGAAATAGGGCAAATCCTTTTGGAATTTTCCTGCGTTAATGTGTTTGCAAACAGATGAAAAAGATTTCTTTTTAATTAAGTGGATTACTTGAATGTATTCACAATGTTGTTGTTGGCTAATTACATTAATGGACTCTCAACAAACCTATTATGTAATTTTCAATTAAAATGTTCTGTTTTCAACCTTATTTCCGGACGATAAGTAGTAGACATGTTAATTATTTCATTTTGAAAATTGGTTCTCTTTGTAAATCAATATTAATTAACTCTTTGCTGGGAAAGAATGAAGCAATATGTTTCTTCCTTTTCTTTTGATCATTAAATCGACATCTAATAGAAAGAAAAACAAGGAAAATCTATTGATTCCTTTGTTGCCGTGGTTTTTCTCAGATTATTACAGCCGGTTCATTTTCTCTGCCTTATAATATATTTTCCAATATCAACTAATTTTCCTTTGAACCCTTAGTTAATAATGGTGCTATTTTAATATGAGAAAATTATTTGTGCCCTTTAATAAACTATCTTGAAACGATGTTAATTAATTTTGCTGGATAGCAAAAAAGATTGGGAACTGAGCAAACAATCGGCTCAATTCTCTAAAAAGTTCTTAGGTAGCAACTTGCTAATTGTGACAAAATCGCATCGAAACGAGAATATTTCACTAACTGTCAAAAACCTATTAATTTTTGTCATAATGGCGCTATTTTAATATGAAAAATCTATTTGCTACCTTTAATATGCTATCTTGATGTTGCTGCATTACCATGTAGAAATTTTTTGTCAACTCTGTTAGCAATATCAAAAAAGAACTTTGTTGCGGTGCAAATATGAATCAAAAAATAAGAAGTGTTTCTCTTTTTTGTCAAAGAATATGCTCCAGCATTTCTTGCGCCACAAATGATATAGAAACAAAGCTTTTTGACATCGTAAGAACCTTGTTTTTGCCAAAGAAATACTTGCAGGTTTTTCCATTCTCGGCTCAAATGCCACCTTCGCCAGCGGCGAGAGACAGCACTTTATTAGATTCGTTCTTGTAGTATCCGCGTGACTTATCCCCCAGACTGTCGTTGATTCCTCTGGCGATGCTGTCTCCTGATGCAGGCTCTAATTGCCTGCGGGATTCCCTGCAACTGCGACATCAAAAGCGCAGGATCCAGCTTCTACCACATCTTGCATTAATTACCGCTTCAATTTGTTTCGGGGCCCAGGCGCCTCGGATCCTGTAATGCATCTTGGATGGTTAATTAATTATAATTAATTTATAGAAATTTACACACATGAGAGCTTGGCATACATTAGGAGGGGTTGGTTTATGCGTAAGTTATGTGTACTTGAACTGAAAAGGATTCTGTTATTGTTGGAACAGTACAAGTAATTGTTAATTCAAGCAGATGTTCTTCATGCAAATTGTGTTGTGTTGTATTTTACAGTTCAAATTGTTATTATTGTAAGCGAATTCGCTTAATTACCGGGAGGAAACTTCAATCTACTCTACAATTATAATTTGAAAATAACAAATATTAGTTATTGACAAGAGACACAAAAGGGCAAATAACTCATTTATATTATAACTAGACCCTAAAACAACGTACTCGATATAATGGAAGTTTAAAAAAATATTATTATTGTTATAATTTTTGCCTCACGAGATTTGAACCCACTACCTCTGGCGTGCTAGGCTTGTGACATAGCTTCTACGCCACCGAGATCAACATCATTATTAATGATTAAGATATTTTATTTAAAAAAATAATAACTGTGCACTGATAAAAATGTTTTCTTGGAACAAACAGACTCCTCTTAAATGAAGAGAAATATTGATTTGATTAGTGCCAATCCGATTTGGTTTCTTTGAAAACTTTTGTAGGTTTAATAAATATTCTTATATGAAAATTAATTTAGTTTTGAAGGAACATATCAAAGTATTCAACTGAGACTCATTATGGGGACGAATTAGTTTGAATAGGAGTAGATTTAATTCAAAATGATATCGTTTTAAATAAAAACGTTTTGTTTAAAATTAAAAGGCCTCCCTTTATTCATTTTCTTTCAATACAGAAAAAAGAAGATAAATAAATTAATATTTTTTTGAATTGATCTTAATAATTTTGTTAGAAATAAAAAAATGCATACAAAAGAAAAACCGAAAATTTTCTTGAAACAAAAAGTTATTTTTATGAGTGTAGCGTCAAAGTATTATGTTTCTCTGTTGAAGCATCTCTCTCACATATCTATTCTATTCTAAATTCTTTGTAGCTCTATTATTGAGCTGTCAGATTGTAGAAGTGTCAAATGGTTGGCATCTAATTTTGTTTTGAATTCGTAACCAAATAACGCAAATAACACTTGTTTGAGAATTCGCGCTTTAATGAAACCGTGTTGTTAGGTCGCCACAACGAAATTGAAGACATGTTGAATGATATATGTTAACAAAATTTTAGTGGTAATCAAAAATTTTACTAAAATAATCTTATAGTTTACTTATGTTTCTTCCTGAAATAAATGGTGCTCATCTATATCTAATTATTTACCACGAAAGTTATTTTAATTCCATTTAAATAATTTTCGAAACAATAAAATAGCACATTTATGCGACTACAATTATTTAAAATCCCTACTGCTTAAGATCAACAACATACGACAACACTGACGTCACAACATTTTAATAAAATCATTGCGACTTAATGAATAACAATTAAAACTTTTAAAAACTGCAGATATTCATCGATTTAGTTAAAAATATAATAAAGACCCCATTGTTTACATTCAAAAGATGACAGATTCCACTTCTTTCCCCTCGTCCACATTCATACATGCTCGTCTATTCTTCACACTTGCAATTGTTTAAAATAAAAATAGAACACATATTTTCGTTCGATATAGCTTGTGATTGTTTTTATATCGACATACGTGATAATGTGCCTGTTGTTATTAAATCCACAAGTTTGGGTTGATTTTAGTAGGACAAATTGTAGTTTAATAGCGCCATATTTTAAAAGTTAAATCAGTCTATATGCGTTCCTCTTTTTGCAGTTTTAATGGTCGTGCACATGATGCATTGTACGTGCTCAATAACTCAAATTTAAAATCTCATCCAGTCGCATCGAGATCTAAATTACTGCCCAAACTATATTCCAAAGCTCCCCAACAAAAGCTGAGGATTACGGCTGAAGTTTTTTAATTAATTCTAACCGCGAACGACCTGATAGAATGAAGCAATTATCCAATGAAATGTATCAACGATTTTATCTGCAAAATGGCCGAAGCGGCATTCATTTAATCTCGTTGTATTGCGCCGCGGAGCCATATTGCAGGGTAAATTTGGAAAATTAGCCCACGAGGGCGCCGGCAATCAACTGATGCTTGATTGATTTGAGTGCGTGCTCGCTGTACCCCGGCCAGAGGTGCGTACGTGTCAAGTGGGTCCGATAATGGAATCGTGACTTGTGGTCGTCGAGAGCCCACTAATAAAAGCTCCTCGTCAAATTTGATTTCTGCTTATTGACTTTTACAAAGATGATGGGCTCTTGAACTACTTTTGGTATTAGGATAGGACCAATACGATTCTTCGTCGAGAAACCTTTCAGTTTTGATAATACTGTTTAATAGGATAAAGGAAATGTTGCAATATCTTGTACATATAATAATAATATACAATAGATGATCAATTTTAAGTGCCATGGCTCCTTTCTTCTCTTAATAATTGTATTCATTCAGTACCCTTCTCATTTAGCAAATTGATGTTGCTTCAAGTATTTCTCTCTCTGTGTTTCTCTGCAGTATAGTCTCTAAGAAATGTATAAGGAGTGGTGGACAGAATAAGAAACTAAATAATTGGAGAAAAATTGCCATAGACTTTATACAAACAAGACAACTAGCATGGTAGGGCCATATGATAAAAATAAATGAATCGAGACCGGTGTGGCAAATTTGGATGACAAATGTGAAGGAAAAAGGAATCGTAGAAGACCAAAAGACACCTAGGATACCATCATCAACAAGACTCTGAAGAAGAGGAATGTTACACTACAGGAGGAATACGAAATAATGTGCAAATTTTTGCACGATTAAGATACTTTAAACCCTACACCTTACGGTAATTTCTACGCTCTCTCCATTCTGGCGTCTGTTTTCTATATCAATTCTTGAATATCTATTTCTTTAGTAGTAATTTTTTCAGTCAATCCCCCATTTTAATGTTGAAACATTTATGTATCTATCTAAGAATGATACTTTGTAGAATTCATGACGGTGAATCACTTGTTTTTTTAATTATTGACCAATGGTGCATATTGTTTTAAGTTTTTTACATTTCACCTCCTGATGATGACCCAGGTGCCAGGTGGGGTTCGAAACAGGTCGAGGTTAAAAAATTAATAAATTTTGACTGAATTCCATTAGTTGCATTATTTCCATACAGTTTTTTATCATCTTTTAAGCTATTTGAATTACCATCGTAGTCTATCACATGAAAGCATCTTCAACATATGTGACGGGGCATTGCCGCAACCTATCTATAAAGTGTCGAACAGACCACCTCGCCGTTCGTGTTAATTATTCAAGAATATCGTTTCGCCTGTATCTATTCATTAACGAAACTTAATTGGGAATGTGCACAACGGCCTCACGCACAACACGCGCTCCAGCGTTAATGGATCGAACGCACGCGTGAAATCGCACAAGTGAACATAATTTCAAGTTTTCCTCCTCACCATTACAAGAAAGTTTAGCATCGTCTTGGATGCACCCCGAGATTCGAACATTCGAAGGTCGCATCTGGCGGGTTCCCGTGACTTTGTCTTTGACAAATGAAAGCGCTGAGCGCACGTCGTTTGTCATTGAAATTGCAATGTTTACACGGAGTTCCATGCGCTGGCCTCACACCAGCTCGCCCGGCCGTTTGTCAAATGGAATGGATGATTTAAAATTCAGGTCGAAACTGTGACCGCTCCAAAGGAAATTCTTTCAAGCGCTGCATTCTTTCCGGAGTTCGAGCACTCGCCCGTCTCTCCGCTAGACATACGTTTTATGTGTCAAAATTTTTCAAATTGTTCACGTTGCAACCACAAAAAAGCTTTTAACGTTAATTGTGCTCCGCCAAACAAAAAATGCTTTAGATCTAACTCGGAGAAGAATCTGTTTAATGCGATATTCCACAAATCTTTTCAGGGCTTTTATTAGAATATATTGGATTTTCCGACAGAATCTATTACTTTTTATAGCCCAACGGATTTAATAGAAAGCATCTTCTCTTTTCTTCCAGACTACAATTGAAGTAGACGGGTTCATTAACATTGTTTTCTTTGAGCCACCTTTCAATATCATTGACTAGTTTTATTTACTAGCTTATTCACTATTTGTATTTGTTGAACTTCCCTAAATTAGTTTTTAAGCAATGATTTAAGTGGACATTCTAAAATGTAAATATATACAGTAGAGCGAAATGAATCTACAAAAAAACTTTTTGAGTGTCTTCAACACAAAATATTAGCTGCAATCGGTCATAAATCACTGTAGTTTAGAGAAGAGGAGTGGATAAATGAAACTATTCATTATTAATAAAATTTTACATGTTTTATTTAAAGAAAAAATACTGCATTGCAGTAAATCTAAGCTAAATATAAAAAATCGAATCCGGAATATCGATCGTCCGGATTTTTGTGGACGCTCTACTGTAGTATAATTGATAGGAATGATGATTGACTGATTTGTAATAAATAAAATAGTTCTTCGGACTCCAGTATTGATAATTTAAAATTCTGACGTTTCTATCATTACTACTCCCCGAAACGTCGAATCTCAACTGCTGACGTTATATGCCGCCTCGGTGTTCGCTGGTATGGGTTTTCGCAAAGCGGTCACCCATTCAACTTTTGTCCGCGGGTAGTATTGCTTAACTTGCGTTATCGACTGAACCGGTTTCAACGTTACTTGTCATGACCGTTGCCTTTTAATTTATTGTATAGTTCAATGATAATACCTCTGCTAATGTACGACCCAATGACAAACAAGAGGAAGAACATATGGGAATAACAGAAAGAAACATATTAGGACCAAACAAAATTAATGAAAATGATTGCAGAAAAAAAATTAATAGCGAAATATTGAAAGAAATAGATGGAGTAAACATAGTAAGCAATCTCAAACAGGAGAGAATAAAATTGATAGGATATACATGGAAAGAAGATGCAAGGTTAAATAAGCAATGATTCACAATATACTAAGTATGGGGCGAAGAAGCAATGATTCACAATATAGAAAGTATGGTAACCTGAAGAAAAAGAAGAGGAAGACCCAGTTCTACGTTGATAACTAATCTAACAAATAACATAAAATGCAAGAGTCATTAACTACAAGGAAAAAGTAAGTAATATGGAAATATGTGACAATATGCAAAAATAAGAAATATTTATTAGATTAATTACTGGCGGAGTAGGCAGAACCTTCATAATTATTTTATAGCTAGTCGCACTATCATCTTAATTGGACGGAATAGGCCTAATTACTTGTAGGTACCTTAATTAATTATAGGTCAGGATTCGGGATAATAATTCCCTTTGAGCATATGCCTAATGAACATGATAAGCTTACAGCAAGTAATTGCGAACATAACGTTATTAGTAAATTGAATATTTTATTCAGATTTTGGTTTACAATTCATTAAATATCTTCGTGGGAGAGGAAGGAAATTTCTCATGAATACCAAACAACTAGGTATTGGTGTATTATCTTGTATAAGGTTCTCTTATGTTTAGTTTTACAAGTAGTAAAGTTTTACAAGCCGGGATGATATTGCTTTACATTATGTGAACTTATAAAGTACATTAACCTAGAAAGGTTATTTTGTTTAGTGATGACTACTTCATGTAATCTTGATGCACCCTCTTGATGTTATATTCTACATTAACTAGATACTTCCTAACTTCTACTCATTTCCTTAATCTGAAAACTTAATTAAATATTGGGCGAGGAACGTACATATGTTCTTCATTAAAAAAAGAAATAATTTGTAATATATAAAACTAATCGAAATTTTTCGTAGTATGGTTACTAAATAATTCAACAGTATTCTAGTGTAATAAGAGATATCGATACATCTAAATCTCAGGCGGATTAACAGATTTCGGTAGCTTAAATTACTAATCAAATGAATAATTTACTGAAATTTAGTTTCAATACGAAACTGTCAAACCCATAACAACTGGAAATTGTTTCAATAATGAAATTTATTAAACATGCCATGTATCTTAGCTCCCAATATGTTCGTAGCAACTTTGTTGCATTTGTTATTACACAATACTCCTTAGATTGATAGATTTTAGTTATGAAGGGGTAAATTAAACATCAAATCCGATTGGAGGAATTGGTCTGCTTTCAGTTGGCTGTTCTCAAACATATTCGTTCTGTGGTGACGGGGCACACTCCACCTATGTGGATACAAAGCAAATAGACAGACCAGCGTTTTACCCATATGAGTATCAGTAACAGTTTCGTTCGACCGTGCCTAACCAATTACAATTTGTCACTCGCGTCACATCATTGTGCTACTAATGGCCTTTGATGCTAATTGAAGGGGTAGAAATGTACAATTTGGAAAAATGCCATGTGATTGCTGGTTATTTGGCAGTACGAATTGCTGACAACGAATTTGGAAATTTACTACCCACAGATTAAATCCATTTCCTTTGGCAATCGTTATTTAGTGTACATGAAAAAGAAAAACATTTTGAATTCTCTATCTCATTTATTTACTAAGATTTACCCTGATAGGCCTTCAAATAATCTACCTTCTACTGTTGATGAATTGTTCCCAAAATCTAATCAATTCATAACAAACAGAATGATAGAATTTAATACTTATATAAATATGGTGCATTAAACAGTTTTCCTTTGTGTGATTTTAACAGGGCCAAATGATATGATTCTGTAGGAATTGTTCTTCTACTTTTGGAGTAATTGTAGTTTTTAAGTACTAATTTATCACGTAAATATGTAGCTATATACATAAGTAGGTAAATAGCGTGGTGATATATTTTTTGCAGTGCGTTATTTGTTAGGAATAAATGTACAGAAAATCAATACAACTTTTGAATAGCGTTGGCGAAGTTGAAATGCTTTTACCAGCAAAGTGGGCCTAATCCCGCATTTGAAAGGTCAATCTTTTGTGTTCAAGACACGTTAACAGATAAAAGAATTTCTTGTTAGAATATTTTATAAAATAACATTTATTCTGAATACTTAAACTCAAAAGGAAGAAAATACAATTTTTAACTTTCTAAAAATTAAATTTGCTTCAGCGGAATTAATGAGCAATTCTTTAAATTGAAATGACGAATATAATGGTTCATTTCTTCCGGAGCTTATTGTAATGGATATGCATAACAAGAAAAATGAAACTAATAATTACATCTTCTATTGCTCATTCACTGTAAATTGCCGACATTTTTCACGAGAACCAGCATTGTTTCTTGTTGAGCATCTATGCTGATAACATTGCTAAGTGAATGTCCGTTTACTTGAAAGATGCAGCTTAATGACTGTGAAATATCGTCATTTTTCTTCCTTTGTTGGCTGCCCTGCTGCTTGTAAGTGTTAATGAATCCTTCTCATTGTCTATTGTAATTTGAAAATTTAAAACAATTCGTTCCGATTTCCTAACTAAAGCAAAAGGGCTGGCATAATATATTTTACAATATAATACAAATATCTTACAAAGACGGAATACTTGGGTGCTCTGCTAAATGTATAGTAACAGTAGGAGAGAGGGCGCTTCAAGATATGCCTGCATTGTATTAGGGAGCTATTGTGCTAGTCAGTTTAGGGATGCGGGAAATGACAAAAACATACTTCGAAGGTTCATTTCAGACATAATTATTACTGACATTCACTGATATATATTCGAGACCAAAATCTGAAATTGAAACTGTTGTATTTCCTGAACTATATCTCAGTATCTTTTGCTCCATATCTCAAATTACTACATATGTTGAAAAGTGCAAAGGATAATATCCCGCTTGATTACAAAATTTTATGTGAAAGTGGAAAATTTTACATAAGGCAGACTAACTAAACGATAAAAATAATAATTATAGAACACAAATGGACTATTTGTTTTAACCAACCAGAGAAATCATGCAATTGAATCATATTACTTTGCCACTAGTAGAACGACAACAAGAAGAATTACCAACCAGAGAAATCTGCTGTGGCTAGTTATGCCATTGAATATAGTTTTGAAGAAACAAAATTATAGCTAAACGGAAATGAGCCAATGATAGATTCTTTAGAGAAGCTATAGATATCAGAATGAAAGCTTCGAGTTGTGTTAGACATGGCTTCTTTTATTTTATAAGTCATAATTTGTTGTTACTTAGTTACTGTTTCTATTTACTTTTAACGAGGAATGCGTGTAGCAAACGATGAATTTTAATAAAAAAATTCAATCCAAATATCTGTTCTTTTATTACTAAATATTCTGAAAGCTTTTTAAACTTATTTTAACTATATAATTTGATTGTAGTAGATATTGTGTACAATAAAGAGATCAAGATATTTTGCCAGAATTGTAATTGTAAATAGACGCCGTGACGCTACGAGTCGAAACGTCCCCCTTTCATCTGTACTCCTCTCGGCGATCCAGACAACCTCCCCCACCTTGCAACAGACTACTGATTTAGTAACATTTAGTTTTGTTAAACAATTAACGCATGCGCATTTTGCAGTCAGTGTTGAAAGAAGCTAAGATGACAGCTGATTATTTTAATTTTGTGTGTAGTGATTTAGTCTGGTAGTGAATATGAATATATTTGTAAGTACTGTAACTTGTTTCTAATCAGGTTGAATGTTGATAGTTACAAATGCTATATAAATAATGTTAACCTATATGAATATCAATAAATTGAAGCTCTATGTACAGACACCAATTGCTGCTTGCTTTGATGTCAAAGTAACTGTACAATTATGATTCCTGCTAAATTGTATTCTTTGATAAGCATGTATTGTGATGGATACCGTACTTGATTTCGCCAGTTGCAATTTTTCCTTTGATGTATATTTCTCTTCTTTGGTATTCTCCATTCGAACGCCTGTCCATGTATGTGTTCTTAGCTCCTTTATTGTCGTGATTTCCTGTTTTCCCATTTCCTTTCTTGTCGCATGTGATGGCTGCCTCTGATTGTATCTTTCCACTGATAGAAGATTTCGAATTTGTTATTCATATATTTAGAAAACTAGCTGTTACAAATGTAATTTTCAGAAAATCAATGTTGTTTTACTCGTTGAAAAATGTGCTAGTTACTGCGATACAGTTCTCGGTCTTTCCCTTTCGTCGTCTTTCGATGAAATCTTATTTTTTATTTTCTGAAGCGCAGAAATTGAATTTATTTCGAACAATTTTATATAAAGCATAATCTTTGAATTTTGTGTAGGGAATAAAAGCGTGCAGTCAAAATTTCCTCGATTATTGCTTCTCTCTTGTGTGTTGGTTTATTTTGCCATATTTTCCAAATTTACATAACAAGTCATTGAGGACTTTAAATTTGCATAAATTAAAACATGGTGATAAAGTTTTGTTCTTCTTTCAGCTGGTCGGTGGTGAGTTCGACATGGAGCTGAACTTCGTCATTCAGGACGCCCAGAACATCAAGCACATGTTGGAGTTGTTGGACCACTGCCCGCCAAATCTTCAGGTATGTTTCAATTCTATTTTTAAATTCTCATCTTTTTCGCTTTGATACAAATTGAACGAGAAACTGTTCATGATTATTCGGAGCGCACGTCCATTCGTCCGTTTGGTATTCAATTCGATTTGTAGAACGAGAAAGAGAACAACATTTTTAACCGCTACACTGCTGTCAGATCCGTGACTTTCTATTGCCGATAAATTCTGTGATGGAGGTTCTGTACTGCTCGGGAATTTACATCAGGACTGTCCAACATTTTCGCTACAGCTCAATATACATTTAATTAGTTTTAACCCATACTGAAACGCCATCTGACGTTAGATCATCTGTATTTATTGTAAAGTTTACTTCATTCCATTCTCATTTACAATCTATCTGTACAAAAAAATCTAGTAAATTTTTGTGATAGAAAATTAAATGACATACTAATTACAATTTACAAATAGAATAATGCTATGAAAATATCGGTCCGGAAATCTATAACAATGTGATGTTTTAAACGTTTAACACTACCGCACTCTACAATTTCCCGGTTAGTTTATTTTTGTGACACTTTAGTCTTTTAATGTATTTTGCTCTCAGTCTGGAGATTTCTTCTTTAAGTTAAAGTATTTCAAGGTCTTGTATCCAATTGGAAACAAACCATGAAGCATTGACGATCAAGCGAAGGATTTTTGATTGAAATCTTTCGATGATTTCGATTGGTTGCTTATTGTTTTATATAGCAGCAATTTGTTGCCGGTAAAGAGGATAGATTTTCTGTCGATGAGAAAATACAGCTGTTTCATTTTTAAACTCAACTGCTTCTGTTTTGGTCCAAATGAGTTTACGCCAAGTCAGACGTTTGTCTATGTGCATTTCTAGATTTTTGACCTTGAGATAGATGAGGGTTGTTTATATATACTAGGGCGCATATGTCTTTTTTTGGTGGTAAAGGTGATGTGCGTGGATTTACTTTAGTTGGATCTAATTCGCCAAGTTTTTAGCCTAAAGATTAAGATAATATTCAGAAATTAACATTCAATGATTTTGAAATGAAACTGTAAACTTCTCCAATTTGGAAATATACAAATTTTAACTATTGAAATAAAAATGTTTGATATAAAAATTAAATAATACATTAATAGAAATGAGTTCATTTAAATATTATGTACATGAATTTAAAGGAATTTTCAAATATTTGAACAATACATTGTTAAATACTATTTATTAATTTTGGACAAGACAGTCTAATTTTTTATATATAGCAACCGTTTTACAAACAAGAAGGATACTCCTACGACATCTGTTACTTTCACAAAAGGCTATAAATTAGCGTTACAGTATTTCCATACTTCAGTGTTATAACTCATGAATAAATTTTATTCGTATTAACTCTGGACAGTTACACTACTTTTACAGTTACACAAACGTCTCACTGGAGTCTGGGAAACCCCAAGAAAATAAAAACAACTTTCCCATAACCGGATGTAATTTTTCTAGGGGTTTTACATATTGAATATTTGTTTAGGATTATAAAAACTGAATTTAAAACAAGGTAGCATCGAAGTTCTGCGAATGCTATGAATGTGGAAAATTAAATGAACCACATAATAATTAGAATTACAATAACTTTTTAACTTCGCGTATACGAAAATGTTTAAGTTAATGGCTTCGTTAATTCGGAAAAATATGTTTGGTGGCGAAGAAGGCGGTAAACGTAGTGGGCGTGGGAGAAAGAGAAGATTGGTCAACCCCGATGTAGATGGAGTCCGGGGTGAAATATGGTCGTCAGTGATACAGATCCGCCGTCATATCGGATGTATTATTGACGCGATACAGACGCAGAGCCCGCGGCGACCGAGGGCGGGGATCGATATCCGGATATCGGCGGTCGGCATCGCGCTGCGCGGCAGAAGACTCCATTGGCGACGTTTGTCCCGCCGAGACGGAGAAATTACTTTAATTTCGCTGCCTGCCCTCTCCCTAAATCTTTCTGGCTCCGGTGAAGATACACCTCTGCTCTAATCTCGCCCTAATGTACGGTTAATCTGTCCATTAGTGTTCGTGCTAAGTCGCAAGTTGTCAGAAAGGATGGCCTCTTCCGTTAGTAATTTGCTCGCTTCGGTTCGCGAAATCTCAAGTTTGGCTCGTGTAAAGTTGACGGAAACTTTACGGGATATGTGCTATGTGCTCTTCTCCTTCCGGACACTCTGACGTGGCTTCCGCAACAAATAGGATTGTGTTGTTACCTATCACTGCGTCAAAATCAGCTTCAGTTTGCCTGCCGCCGGCGACGTCATTGTGTACGAGAATTTTACAACTTTGTTTCTAAACATCTCTGCTACTTTACCTACAGCTCTTTTTCATCACTTTTATGGAGAAAACACGATCTCTTGCGTGAATACTAAGATAATCTTAACTTTGTTTTGCTAGCATATCATGTCAGTAACTCCACCCTTTTTGTAAGATGAATAATGTAAAATTCTTGGAATATCAAACTCGACTTAAAACAACCAAAGTATGAACATAAAATACAATGGTTCTTTTATAACTCCTACAAAAATTGTATTAGGAGATTTTAATTCAGTACGATGTTTGAAATGTTTTTATCTGCTCCACATATACAGGGTGGTAAGTGACTCAGCTATTCATGGGCGTTTTACATGTACAATTTCCTGCTTCCTTTATCATTTACAGAAAAATGATTCAAATAAAAGTTGAAGATATTTAATATCTTCATCTGAGTCAGTGAACAAATTTCATTTTACTTATTTAATAAGAGCTAAAGTAACCATCAGTTGAGTCAGTCACCACTCTGTATATGTAAGAGAAATATTGTGACGAAACAAAATTTTCTGTAGTGAGTTTTCAACATATAAGCCCGTTTTAGGGTCCCTAGAATACGATCTCACTATTTACATGATTACATTCACTATAACTTAATCCTCATCTATGGATTCCATTTTTCAAATTTGAATGTTTAAATTAGGAGTTCATTTGATTTTTGTACCAATCTTTCAACTGAAAGTTATAGATTACTTCAATTTTGTCATATTCAAAAAGATATACACTAGTATTGGTTACAAATTTTATTTGAAAATTTTTTGTATAGGTATATTGTATATACATTTATACATAACGTCACTCTATATCTTTACGTATGAAGTGCGGTTACCAGCCGTCAAATCATAGCCCACAAAGATGATAGTGGAGGGGGAACTACAAAGGTAAATTTTCATTTGCAACTGTCAGCTGTGGGATTCGAACTGAGGATCTCACGATCCACAGTCCGACTCATTACCATGGAGCTACCTTTATGAATTAATACAAATAATAATATCATACCTAGACTGGCGTACCCATTATTTTCCTTTTCAATTAGCTCTAATGTTTATTTGAATTTTTTGCCTATTTCGTACTGATTAATAGTTGTTTAAGCTAGAGGTTATATACTGGAGCCATCAGATTTTTTTTTATGTATTGGATTACTCTATGGAAAACTAGCTACTGTTGCAAGGTAGTTAGTAGTGTTAGCTTACAGATAATGAAGGCTGCTCCTGCTATGTGTTTTTTCCTGCGTTGTTAACAGGAACAACGTCGTTATACTTGCAACATTTAATTACAGGACGTAATCGCGTTATCCTGCCCTCTTCCCCTGCCGACAGGTTGACGCATTAATTCAGTTTCTTCCAGGAACACTGGATATAATCAGAACTCTACTTATGGAGCTAAATTTAAAAATTCTCTTGCGAAATTGTGTTTGCGATGTGACTGTTCTAGTTATGAATATTTTATGGAACAGAATTGCAAGATTAATTTTTAATGATGTAATTAAATTTTTGCAAGTTTGTTGCCATAGCAAAATTAGAAAATAGAAGAAAATATCTTCGAGGATGTCCAACAAAATAAATATTCATTTTTCGAGCGCTGTGAAAGGGTTGGAATCTGTGGGATTATAACGGGAATATTACAGAAATATGGCAATTACTGTACAAAATTCGCTGCGATATTATTTGTTTTACGTCTACAGCCGCCTAATCTCCCTTAATGAATTTGGAAAGAGTAAATAAGGGAGTGTATTTTACCCGGAATATTAATATTCATAAAAATTGTAAATTCCCTGTTTTCAGTGATTAAAACCAAGTATTACACAGGCATTTATTCTGGAACTCCTCTAATTACTTTCTACATTCGTTCTCAGCAACACAGAATACAAACTTCCAATTTTACACTGGAAAATTACCAAGTCTAACAGAAAATTAAATAAATATATCATCAAGCCTTTCTGCCATTTGAGTATGACACAGGATTTTAAGGAGAGAATTCACATTTACGCAGGGCCATGAAATTGTGCGAAAAAAGTAGAGCATCGTCCGAATGTGACCTCTAAGACACTTAAAAGTGTTTGCTCCTCCACCATAGTTCATAGTCAAAAAGTTTATTTGTTTCTAAAAATCCGACGATTCGGTCATTATTATTTTTTTTGTCATCCCATATATACATAAATATCCAATAAATTTTGGTGTTAAAAAACCCAACTGCTTCCATTTGGTCCAAATGTTTTTACATCAAGTCAGACGTTTGTCTAGGTGAATTCCTAGATCTTTCGTCAAGTTTTTAGCCAACATTGTCATAACGACAGATCAATTTTTACCTCCCGCAACATCCTGTGAAGGAGGTATAAGAATCATGAAAAAATTCGGTAGTGAGTTTTCAGTGGATGAGTACGTTTTAGACTCCCTAGAATATGATTTTAATAGTTTCGCGATGATGTCTGTGTGTGTTTGTCTATCAGTCTGTGTGGATCTCTGGAATTATGGTTTCTCAAAAACTACTAAACTGAAAATGTTGATATTTGTATATATCAATTGTATCCCCTTTGGAAGAGCTACCAAAATGGTAGTTTACTTAAAGCCCTATCAAGTTATTTTGAAATATCTCAGTAAATTATGGTTAAATGACAATTTTTGTTTTATAATAATATTTAAAATTTTATTATCTATAATTATTATTGTTTGAAACATTTTTCTCTTACTGGCTCCATTTACGAATTACAAGTTAAAAAAATTTTATTTTGTTATTTTCGCTTGAAAAATTACTATTTTTGAAATTTGTCATAAGTGAAAACTAAATTATTGAAGGGATGAGCGTTTCTTGCTAGTGATGGTCCGTGTTTCTGTATCATTTAATAAGAAATCTATGGCGGGAGGTATTGTAATGTCTACAACAGATTTTTTTATAAGGATGTACTATTTTACAATAACTTATATCCTTTATATATTGACCACTCTAAATTTCCCCTGGGGATGTACCGAAACATCGGATTTTTATAAATAAGTAAATTTTTTGACTGCAGAAGAAATAATTATTTAATCGTCATATCAAAGTCGATCATTGAACCTATCATACTGATCGTGTTTCGCCAGTAATTAAATATTCCTGAAGTGACAGCAATCACTCGCGCTAATGATACCGCGTCAAAGTAAACGATGACGTAGCACGATCGTCATCACAATCACGTGACGTTTTCCTAGCCTACTCTGGTGGATCTTGTTCAATTAGACGATACATTAGATATGCATTATCGTGAATAATGCATATCCTAGTGAGGAACCACCGAAGATGCGAGATTCCGTGTTGTTGCTGGTTTTGGTTTCACCCTAACGCACAACTCTAGCTCTAAATAATTAAATCTGAAACGCAATTTCTAATGGTTGTTAATAATTCTGTCTGGCCTACATTGCACTGTTGTTCTGGAACGCGAAATTACTTATGAAGAGTGGAATCCAGGATTTGGGGATTCTTTGATCTTAGAATTGTAAGATGAATTAAATACACGTTGATTCAAATGTACCTTGATTTCTTTAAATATTTGAATCGATAGATGTAGAAGATACGATGTTCAGTATTAAATTAGTATGACAGTTTCGATTTGAAATACATGATTTCTTAGAACAAAATCTATTAAGTGCTTTCTAGAAATTTACCGCCGGGACTATAGAGTTTTTATTGCTACAAAATAACCACATATCAAAAATAAGTGGTGATTTTCTACTAGCAATAAAAACTAAATATTACGGATGGTAAATTTCTCAAAACTAGCACGTAAGTATGAAAAATTTTCGAAATTTTGTTTATTACATTTCTTTATACAATACAGTGCGTAGAATACAGTGCTTCAGACTGCACCTTCATATCTCTTTTATTTTTAGAGTTACGGCAATTTTTGTAATTTTTCAAGTGTCCACTTTGGAGGTCTGTAACTACAAAACTAATCGAAATATGAAAAATTCTCTTTAGTTTTGTACATTTGGAGTGCTTTACAACAAATATATAAAATTTGAAAATTTTTGATTTTTTTGGAAATTTTCCTATAGCCATTATCTCGAAAAATAAAAGAGATACGAACCTACGGTGTAGACCAATCAATTCAGCTCGTCAAAATACATAAGTATGCAAAATTTCATAAAAATCGGACAACACACTGCAAAGTTATAGCAAAAAGTCTGAAAAGGGCATTTTGGGGGCCAAACGTCAAGGGGTACCTATTGAGGTTTTTCATGAAAACAGACTTTTCGCTATAACTTTTGAACGCGTTGACCGATTTTAATGAAATGTTGCATACTTATGTATTTTGACGAGCTGAATCGATTGGCGTACTCGCCGATGCCGTATCTCAAATATTTTTCTAGATATGCCGTTTCGAAAATTTTCCGGAAAAATTGAAAATTTTCAAAATTTCCATATTTGTTACAAACCTTGCGAGAAGTACAAAACTGCAGAGCGCTTCTTATTATCTCGTTTAGTTTTTGAGTTACCACCTCCCAAAGTTGAGTTTTTTAAAATCACAAAATTCGTCATTACTCGAAATATATAACAGATACGAAGATGCGGTTTGAACCATTGTGTTCTACGTACTTTACTTTATATAGAAACATAATAAACAGAATTTCAAAAAAAATTACTGGTTTTCAGAGAAAACAGAATTTACAAATAATTGTCGTTTCTTTCAAACAAAACTAGCTTATAACTGATGAAATAACGAAGATATTACATCAAGAAATATATCGGAAGGTCTATAACTGTCTCATAAATGGAAGTTCAGCGAAATAGAAACAGACTACTCGTATAACGACTCACTATGTATTAAAAACAGAAGTAATTCCCTGTTACTATAGAAACACGTAGATCGTCTTTTTCTTTCAGGGTTGCGACTAGAAATGGCTGTAAAGTTTTGTTTCTCTCGCTAGATCTCAAATGACATCTTTAAATCCGACATCGTAATCCGAACTCGTAACCAGACGTCATCAACTCTCAAACAAGGGGTGGTATGTCGCCAATATTGACCAATCACGGGACAATAGAATTCAATTGTTTGTTGTTGTTTGTGTACGTGTTGACATGGAACGGAATTAATTATAAAAACTATATTAAACAAATAAATTAGACAAGAAACTTTTGAATTAAGTTCTGTATACGAGCCCAGAATATAAAGAACATAAAGATTTCATTTATCACTGTTTTTGAATCTGATGACAGCAAAATATAGAAAAATGTTTCAAATAAAAATTCTACATATTTTTAATTTCAATGAAATTTACTCTATCTCATTTATTTACTAAGATATGCCTAAAAGCCCTGATATACCTTCAAATAATCTACCACTTACTGTTGATGAATTGTTCCCAAAATCTAATCAATTCTTAACACAAACATAATACCTCCCTTACATATATGTATGTGCGGGATGTAATTATGATGGAATTTAAGATATAGATATGGTGAAAATGATATGATTTTGTTCTCGTAATATTTATTACAATACAACGTTTCGATTTACTAAACATAAATATTCGTGAGGTAATATACAAATGAATAAGATAAATAAGTAAAAAACTATAGTTAACGTTTCTATTTACTTGTTTGTTATTCATTTGTTTATTAGGTACCTGATGAAGGTTTTTATTTAATAAATTGGAAAGTTTTATTTAAATAAATTTTATACAGAACTTTACAATAAGATCTAAGAGTTTATTAAAGTTAAATAAACAAATAAGTGTTTCTTTAGATTTGAAAGTTGAGGGTTCTGGTAGTAAAAGGCGTACAGATTGTGTAGTAAAATAGAATTTGATTCATTTTTCACTGTTAAATACTGCGCAATAAAAGTGACATTTCGATTTCGGCAAGTAATAAATTCTTGCATTTACCAGCCATCCGATGTTAAATTGGTCTCCAAAGCAACGTGACAGGTTAATTTCGCTTTATGTGATCTGTAATGCCACAAAGGTGAACGTGTACTGAAATTGCACCAAATTTTGTAATTTATTAAACCATTAACAGCATATAAAATGCTCCTAACTAATCTTATTTAAGTTCTCGTTGCTTTTGTCATTAAAGCAATTATTTACTGAGGTATTTTGTGCGCAATTGTTTTCTTTCCATTTTCAAATGTGACCCGAAATATACGCTTTTAAAATTAATTAACGTTTTGTCATGAAATATTGTTTGGTTGGTTCTCATGTAGAATTTTTAATTACTACCCCGGGCAACTTTGCTGTAATTATTTCATAAAAACAATTGTATAATTTTTTACAAATTTTCGGAAACATTCATTGAGCTATGATACTGGTAAATACTTCTACCACATCATAATAAATTCACTAATTTATACAGTAACGCACACATGAACTCAATATTTCAGTGGTGCGCTAGCGAAAAGATGGCCGCTCAGTGACCGCTGATAGCCTAATATCTTAGTAACCATAGAAAAGAGAATATAGTATGTCAGTGTCAATTATATCTGTCAAATATCAAGCCACAGTATTTCTTTCATGTTAAGTTCATTAAATGAGTTCAAAACTTATTTGTACCATGAAAAATTGTAGGAACTTTTATAGTGCGGGTGAAATAACATTTTTATATTTTATCTGCTACTGGGCTACTGCCAATGTCTTTTAGTATGTTGAACAGGAAAATTGTATTTGATTTATTTATGCGAAGGAAAGTAGATGAAGCGCTACAAGAAATATTATAACTAGAACAGATGCAAATAATATTAATTATTAATTTTCGTATAGAATTAAATTTATTATAAATACTTTAAATAAAATAACTATATCATTAGATGAACAGCTATATCAAGAATTATTTAATTAAACGTCTTTATCCCAAAATAATATAAGATGCAGTACACACTGCATTCTCTTTACCTACCGATTGTATGAGTGGTGGAAGAGCATGGGTAGTCATGGCAGCCCAGTACACAAGCTATAGGATGCGCGCGCAATAATGCAGTGATAATCGTAACTCTTCACTTGATGCGGTTTAAGGTTACTCTATGAGGACATACTCGTGATGCGGGTCGCCCTAAATCATTGTTAATTTTATTTTTAAAATTTCTTTACATCTTTTTCAAACAAGAAAATGTATTCATTCACAAATTCTAATTATGAAAAAATATTTATCCTTTTTCCTCTCAAAACTAACCATCAGTGGTGGTTATTCAGGTAAAGTAGTTGAAGAGCTACTTCACCTACTTCACCTGAATAGCCGCCCTGATGTTAAGTTCATAAAATTAGTGCAAAATAAAGAGATAGGAACTTATTTATACCATAAAAATTATAGGAACTTTTCTATGTAGTAAAGATGAAATAATATTTTTAGATTTGATTATACTTGTACTGACAGATATTCAAATTTACCTCCGTATACTGCTACTGCGAATATGGCCGCTCGGCTGAAGGGTCCATGCGATATAAAGATCAAAAGTGTCGACAGTGAGTTTCGCTGCTGTATGAATTCTTATACTGTGCTTTTACTATGTTATTTAGGAAGCTTTTGCAATTGAATACCTCATTAGGAATTAAATTATTGATGAAAACGTAAAAATAACAATTCTAGTAATTACTTGGAAGAGAAATACAACCAGAAAGCATTAAATGTAAGTTGATACTTCTTAATTGCACCGTTAATACATTTTATAATCTTGCTCCGTGATTGCGAATTTGCAAAACAGATTAGGAGAAATACTTTGCATCATTTTCCGTTAAAAAATAAATGTAGCTTGTGGAAACAGCAGTCCATTTCTCTGAAACCCACAACCCAGAACGTATTGCCTCCGCGAAGAGGAAGACCATATGTAGCCGCAAGAGGAACCGTTCCAATTGAGACAGTTGACCCGAGCGGTATCAATTACATCACACCCGGGTTCCAGAGCCACCGGAACGGTGCGTCCGTGACAAATAGCTGGGAGCTGGGGGTGCGAGGGCCCCAGACACGTACGCCGCTGATTGCGCAGGGCTCACGGCTTCGACCTTCGTTACTGTCCCATCTGAACACTGCTGCACACTTATTCATTCGGTTAATGGCTGTTTCATTGCTTCCGCTCTCCTGCCACAACACCGGCTTGCCCTGGTTTATCTTCTTTCAGAGACACTGTCCCAAAATCCACCTCGAATTTAATAAGTTGGTAACTCACTAAGGCCAAAACGAAAACTTCCCACATCCCTAGAAATCATTCCCAAATACATCCATCAAATTTCACCTAAATATTACTTTGAATTCTTTCAGAATTCATTCTTCAAATTTGTATCAAATTCCTCTTAAGTCTTCCTTTAAATCCCCATTGAAATTCCCCTTGAAATATTTACTTCTTTCTTAAATTTGTCCAATTAAATACTTCTTCAATTCTTTTCTCAAATATTTCTTATTGTCCTCTCTTAAATCTTCCTCTAAATTCTCGTTGAATTTCCTCTTCAAATCTCTAATTTTTTCTTAAATTCATTCATTTAATTTACGAGGTGTGGCCAAAAAGTAACAGGACTGATGCTACTACAGACGAACTACACATGCGACAAATTCGTACGACTGACAACTGTATAGCGTGAACTCTTCTCTTTCGATTGCCCTCCTTCCCATGTCTGTAGACGTATTCACCTGGCCGTGGTCATCGTTTGTATAAAATCTATTTTTTTGTTTTTCCTGAAAAACGATAAGTGTTTTAACAAAACCACGAATTCTCGTGAAATTTTTGCTACCGAAAATAATCTTTTTCAAAAAGAAGTATATAACAATGAATATTTATCTTGTGCGCGGTGGTTTAAGTGTTTCCAAGATGGCCGAGAGAACGTTGAAGATGATGCACGCCCGAGATGCTTTTCGACGTCAAAAACTAATAAAAATATTGAAAAAATCTGTAATCTAATCCGATCTGATCTTCGGTTAACTATTCGTGCGATTGCTGAAACTGTAGGAATTGTAAAGGAATGCGAAGGAAAATTTTCTATGGGAATTTAAAAATGCCAAAAGAGTGTTTGAAATTGGTGCCGAAAATTCTCTCAATTGAAGAAAAAGAAGCTCGAAATATAACATTCCAGTGTTGGACCATCCGTCTTATTTGCCTAACCTGGCAAAATGTGACTTATATGTATTCCCCAAGGTTAAATCAGCATTAAAAGAAAAAATATTTCAGACCGTTGAAGCTCTGAAAAAAGGCGGCACGCAGCATGAACGAGCTCACAGGAAAACTGTTTTGAGCAATGGAAAATTCTCATGGAGCGGTGTAGAGATAGAGGAAGATTGTATATTGAAGGGAATAATTATTTTAGAATACAGCACTAAAACCGAGGCTAAAACACTTCCCTTAAAACACTGTAAAACAGAGCTCGTGGTACAAACCCTGACATAGATGTGCAACTATTAAAATGGGTTATTTTCAAAATGGAAATATGTCATAAATATTTTACAAAGAATAATCAAACATTTATCTACAGTTATAGCAATTCGTTTTGTGTTGTGCAGTGGGAAACTTTGCGAATTACATCAAAATTCTAGCCTTGAAACAAAAGTAATTAAAACAATCTTTTCATTGAAACAACAATTCAGTTGGAAAGTTATTATGCATATGATGGGACAACCAGTGCGGAATATTTTATCCATGAGTAATTTTCTGCTTGTTCCCTCAGTTCCCCAATAAACCAAAAGCTCATTCAATTCGTATTGTCATTTATATTTACAATATGAAGCGGGTATTTGCAACACAACACAAAAGGGAATATAATCACACCGTATAACTAAATTGCTCATATGCTATGGCTACGGGCTGCCAGGGAATAGTCAGTAAATTCTGATTCAAGGGAAGAATGCTTCTTAAATGAATAATAATGAATGAAGCGATTATATTTTCGTTGCTCTCGCTGTGGGTTCCCCTAATGTAATGTGGTAAATATGTGAGACTTATGGGTAATAAGAAGTACATTTGAGGTTCGTAATTCAGTTTTACAACTCTTGCTAACAAAACCTGGCTACATTTCCTACGCCCGCTGTTTTCTCCGCTCTCTGTCGTTCATCCGTGTTTATGTATCCTTTATGATAACGGTCATGCGATGTGTCCGTTCTCTCCTTCGCATAAAAGCATTTTTCAGGGCTACAACCAGTTACAAATGCAGAAACCATCCGGTATGTTCTTTTTATTTTATTCTTTTCGCGATGTTAAATTCAGCGCGACCCGAATACAGAATTATGGAAGTTAGAGAAGAAAAACTATTTATGTTTCTTTTCATGAGATTGTTTGAATTTTACTCTGCCGCGAAATATTCCACTGAATGTTTATAGCAATCTGTGTTTATTTCTTTCAGAATTTTATTCTGTAAGAACATTAAACATGAACGGTTACGACATTGAAGTATAGCTGAATGATAAGTATGTCTAAACTACAGTTACGCATAATTTATAATCTCCCTTTTTTTCGAATGAAAAGTTGGTGAAACTAATATATGTGGGTAAGATTGAAGGTGAACGATTGCGTGGGCGTCCGAAGAATAAGTGGTTGGGTATGATTGATGGTTTGTTACGTGAACGAATGATTTCTAGTGTGAAGAATAGACGAGCATGTATGAATCCCGCTATGAATGTGGACGAGGTGAAAGTGGTTTATCAGGATAGGAGATTGATTGTTGCTTGACTGTATTTCTGGGTTCGTGTTACCACACTAAGTGGGATATAGCGTGACGATATGTATGTATGTATATATGTATGTATGCATGAAAATTTGAAGAGATGAGTTGATTTTAAATAAAATTGACAAACCGGAAGGGGAAGTTTACTGGACACTCAAAAAAATAAATTCTATTTTCTTCAAAAATATAATCAGCTGTGAAAAAAGTTTCAAATGAAAGATGTTAGCATAAATATTATTTGCACTTTTCTTGAACATGCTTCTAATTTTGAGAAAAATTAAATTAGAATATTTAATAATATATGATAATAATATGTGTCAAACATGTCAAATAATAGTAAAGTGTCAAAAATATGTGTCGTTTGAAATATAATAAAAGTAATATTTGTATTATTAATAAGAAATTTTTAATGGCAAGATATTAATAAATACATTTTTTTTAAATGAAGTCATAGTTAGAATGAGAAGAAAAAATTATACAGGTAACATTTGTATGTTAAATAATTGTCAAAATAAAGTCATACTCAAGGTACAAGTCATACGTGTTCTGCCTGTTTTATAGCTATATATAAGAAAGTAGTGTGGTGCCCACACCAGATTTTTTGAGAAAGATATCGAATTATAAAGAATCCTCCTAACGGGTTAGATTTGTTAAACGTTGGTTAGCAATGAAAACATCCAACGTGAAACGTAGCAATTGACATAACGACAAGAATTTGAACCCCAGGTAACAAAGCCACAGCAATAACCCTGCAAACTTGTGCACTTGGCCGCCATAAGGAAACTCAAACGAGAATTAAAATAATTATCAGAGTCTGGAAGCCGTGCATAGCATACCTCATGTTTTATAGCCCTCCGCCCATTCAGAGAAAGGCTGGGCTCGGTAAATTATAGTCCTCGCGAGTGTTCCCAACTATGACAATAATTTTACTCACACGTTCCCCGGGAAATCTGGCGTTACGGCCCTGGCATTAGTGCTGAACTTATAGCTAGGGGTGGGTTAATGTTTTCCTATAGGGCGCAGAGATTTTCCTTAGACATATTTCAAGAGTTACAAGGTTTTCAGCTGCCTTCTCATTAATATTTCCTCAGGAGACGAATACTTTGGATAGTGTTAAAGAGCTACTTCAATGGGATGCCTTCATGGGAATATTGTAAATTTGATTTATTATGCTTATTACTACATGCTTTTAAGCAATTTATTTCCAAGTAGTTGCTAAAGCTAACTTATCAAGAATTGCTTATATTTTATAATAGTTATTTACTTTACAAGTGGGCAAAGCAAGGAAATACCCACGAGAGAAATTTTACTACGCGAAACCGAAGACTGACTGTGATAATTTTATCGAGTGGGTAAATCCACTTTGCCCACGTGTGAAGTATAACGTTTTATCCAACACCTATTATTGACAGTGACAGATACTTTAAATTTTCTAAATTAAAATGCCAACTAAAGTAGTTACCAAGGTCTTGTGTGTTATTATTGCTATAAATAAAAAATTATTCATTAGTGACTTTTCTCAAAATTATACCCACTAGTGGCCCACTAGTAGTAGGTAATCTGTTACTTTCCTTGTTTAAAATCGCCATAGTTATAGAGCATTTATTGAGAGATGTTAGATAATAGTATATTATTCAAAGAGCATGTAATGTATGCTATTACTCATTCGAATGAGTAATAGCCATTACATGCGAGTAGAATACTATACTTTATCCAAAACATTTCGTCAAATATTTGTTTTGAAATTATAAGATAAGTAGAATATTTGCTTTGACAAGTACAACAAATTATTTGTTTATCAACATAGACAAATTATAACCAACCATCGTTAGGCTACGTTGTAACAAAATTTTGAAGTGATTTGACATTTAGCAGAAAATCTTAAAACCAAATATTCAACTACAGTTTAAGGTAAAAAAGAAAATAAAAGTATGAAAAAATGAAAAAATTAATCTCTTTTTATGTGGATAAAATTACTTGAAAGACATTTTGATTTTACTCTTTTGACAGCTAAGAATAATATTATTTCATCGAACTGTCAATATTATTTCATTAGCAACAGTAACAACGGTCATTAATTGATAAACAACGGTTGATTTATGGGTATATTATTTGACAGTTGTTTAATATCTGTCAAAACTGCCATGACAAATTGTAAAAAAAAGCGAATCTACATAGTAACGTAAACAATAAATGCAAACCAATCTCCATGTAAACGATATACGATAAACGTCACACGCGCAAAATTATGAAATAAATCATATTCAAAATGTTGCTTTCCAGTTTTTTTTTTTCAGAATATAATGCAGGTATAATAAAAAATAGCGTATGATACACGTGTATGAGTGCTTTTAAAGTACTAGCGAAGTTAAAATATACACTTTTATCATAATGTACTATTAGATGTACAAATAAATGAATAGTTCAAATTTTAATCTAGTTTTACAGTTCGTCATATATTTTAATGGCGATTCATTTATTGGTGGAGGAGCACATTGTCACAGTCGGAAACAGGTATGGGTCTATTTCAAATGCAACCAACCAGATTACTGCTATTGAATTAAACGTATAAAATCCATTTGAAAGTAGAATAAAAGTGATTTTGATTGCATGTTACAATTACTCGTTTCGTAAATATTTGTTGCAGCAAATTCGTCCGAATTCTATTTGTAATTAATGAAAACCCATTCTTTCAAATAAAATTAAAAGTAAATCTCCACATAATAGATAAAAATAGTACCAGCTGCTTGTACAACGAACAATTATGAATAACTCACAACCAAAAAGAAAGGGTTTTATTTAGTGTGAATTTCACGGGAGGTACGCTACAGTGTAATAGTAAAGTTAATTAGCCCTGCACCTGAACCAAGTCTGATTGAACCAATTTTCCAGCGATGTAATTAACATTGGATTCCGGTGATTCCACGTTTCAGTATTGTCTGTTTACATGCAAGACGCGAATCTGTCTTGAAAGAGAGTTGCGGAATTGTTGAACTGGAGAATTCGGTACGATGTGGGATGTTGGCTGTTCGTTTTGTTCTTTTCCTGTCTTTTTATTTGTTTCTGAGTGATAGTTAAATGCTGAAAACCGCTTCGTTTCTAATATCTTCTCTAACTTCTTATACATTTCAACTACAAAATGTTCAGTTGTGTTTGCTCTGTATAGTTATTTCCGTCTCATCTTTCTTGATTTATGGAATATTCTTTACGATAAAAAGCACTTAATATACGTTAATATTTAATCTTTTCGTAATAGATAACTACTTTATCTTATTTTAATTTTCCGTCGTCCTATCGTAATGAGATTCTGAATAAAATTTATACGATGTCTCCGTTAAAAGATGGTATTAAAAATTCATAGAGAATATTTCTACTATAATGGATGTAGATACCTATACCCTATCATAAATTTAACCTCATTTTATATGCAAACACCTCGGCATAAATTACAAAATTCTGCAGTAAATGTTCACGCTTATTTTATTATTTTTACGTTAGTTTAAAGGTGATTTATACGGTAACCAATTGCGCTGTAGGTATTCTCAAAATATATCCATAAATGATAAGAATTTTTTAAATTATAAAAGACCTTTGGATTATATACAGACTTCTCGTTTAATTTCAACTTCATATTTCAATTTTTTTTGTTCAATTAATGTGTTTTAAGTACTCCTTAAATTCCTTCCTCAAGTCTCTCTTAAAATTTAAATTCCTTGAAAGGTTTTGACTCATATTTTCCCTAATTTTGTTCCTTCAATTCGTCGTTAACATATTCCTTATATATTTATTGAAAGCCTTTTAAATTCTTCCGTCAAATTTATATAAAATTCCTCGCTTTAGTCTTCCTTTTCTCTTCAAAACTTCATTTTTTCTTAAATTCATTCAATTAAAATTTGCTTTAAATTTTCCTTAATTTCTTCTCTCGAATCTGTCTTAAATTTCTCTTTTCAGTCTTCCTTTAAATCCTTGTTGAATTTTGTCTTCAAATCTTTACTTTTTCTTAAATTCCTCCAATTTATATTTGGCATAAATACACCTTAAATTCCTCCTTCAAACCTGTCTTAAATTTTAAATTCTTAATATAAGCTATTACTCAGATTTTCCCTAATTTTGTTCCTTAAATTAGTAGTTGATATGTTCTTTAAATATTTCCTTGAACCCTTTTAAATTTCCTCTACATATTAGCTAAAATTCTTGCTACAAATTTATCTAAAATTCCTCATTTATGTCTTCCTTTAAATCCTCGTTGAATTTCTTCGTCAAATCTTTACTTTCTTCTAAAATTCGTCCATTTAATATTTGCATTAAGAATTCCTCATATTCCTTTTACAAATCTATCTTGAATTCCTCTTTTAAATCTTCTTTAAAATCCTTGTAGAATTTCTTCAAATATTCCCTAAATTATTCTTCTCACTCTTTAACATACTCGTATATTCTAATTTGAGATGTGGAGCAAAAGTAGCCATATTTCTGATTCACTTTATTCTTCTGCTTGTAGATATCTATATCTTCTCTAAATAATCTGTCATTGACTCATTTCCGTTTAGCTATAATTTTTGTTTCTTCTAAATTTGTTTCAATGGCATGACTAGTCAAGGCAGATTCCTCTAGTTGGTCTGTTTGGTTTGTGTTCTGCAATTCTTGTTGTCATTGTTGTGTTAGACTGTCCAATGTAACATTTTCACCATTCACACAGAATTTTTACTGAAGCGGAATATATCCTTCACACTCTTCAAAATATTTGATACTGCCATAAATCTATGGACTATTTTCTTGTGCGAATGAATCTCTTGATCAATACTGAATAAGTCATCGGAAATCATAGCACTATTCATTATGTCTTCAGGTTTAAGAAAACAAAAAATCTTGTGTCAGATGTTTTTCCTCCTCCATTTACTCTTGAGAAGTCCCTGCATTATTCAGGAACACGACATGTCGTCTGAGGTTCAGCAGGCGTTTCCTTACATATGTGTCGTTCACCCGCAAATGGAAAATAAATTTTAAGCAAAACTTTCGACAGACATTCGCGACATGCCGCCATTATGTACTGCTGCGCGGTTTCACTGTCTTAAATGGATATCATCTCTCATCTCACGCGGAGAGTTTTTGCACTACGTTTTTATGTCGTCAGATTTTTTGTGTATTTACATACCACGCGTGATGGAGATGAGTGACACATTTTTTGCGAGGGGGAATGTAATGATAACTGGATTATTATACAAAAAGTTTTCAGTGAATACGTTTCTTTGGATGAATCCTATTTTTCATTTTCAGTTTGGTTTAATCCCGGAATTTTCTGTAGCAAGGAAAATATTATTTTATTAGTCATTTAATGGTTCTATATGCGCGAATACTCTATATTTTGCTGTTTCACATAATATTTTATTAGTAACCGTTATATTGAATTATGTCTAGTTTATTGTTTGGCTGTAAATATTATGTTGTTGACAGTGATATTTATAGATTGCAATACTTTAATTATACCTGCTCATTTGGTATTCGACCAACTATTAAATAGTCATGAATCATGATGTTTATTGAAATTGATATTTTAATTATTACTTTGGTTTATCCAATTGTTTGAATAATATAATACACATTGTTTGTAAAAAACTTAATTACCGTTCCTCTTCATTTTTATACAATTGACTAAAGGTCAAAAAATCACCAACCAAAAAAACTTGCTTTACAAAAACGACTATTGCTTTACAACAAAGGTTATAAGGAATCTACAAAACAGCTGAGCTTAGGAAAAGTTACAACTATTGCTACCAACCGTACCGCTTTCCGACACACCGTTGAACGCGGAATTCTAAATGACCTAGATGTTTTTGAATAATCGGTTTTAATACTTTTTTAAACTTTTGCTTATCAACACAAAATTTCATAAAAACTAAAAACCTAATCTTGGGTTCGACCAGGCCTATCTATAAATCTGTTAACCCCAGATGACATCCCAAGCCGATATCTCAGAATATTTGTCGTGATAATCTCAAATGATTATTTATGAAAACTAAAAATCTAACAAAGTTCCTCACACACGTGTGGCAATAAATTCAACTCAAAAACTCCTGTCAAGACGATTTGCGATGTATTTAAGTACAAACGCAGTTTGAAACTTGATATTTTAAAATTGTTTTGACAGTGAAACAATAAATCGTATTCTGAATGTGCCTTGTTACACAATAAATATATTTATGAGTTAACCCACTTGTTGTACCGAAAAAAATATTAGAAGATAAAAATTAAAATACAAATCTTGGATATCCGTCAAAATCCTTGTCGCGTATTTAGTTTGGTGGGTTCTGTGATGCCCGATCTGTTGTTTTGTCCTTATAACATCACGTTATATCCCACTTAGTGGGGTAGCACGAACCCAAAAACACAGTCAACCAACAATCAATCTCCTCCAAAAATTCCTCTCCTGGCACACCACTTTCGCCTCGTCCACATTCATAGTGCGATTCTTACATGCTCGTTTATTCTTCACACTTTTGTTCACGCAACAATCCATCAATCACACCCAACCAGTTATTCCTCGGACGGCCACGTAATCGTTCACCTTCAATCTCACCCTCATATATTAGTTTCACCAACCTTTCATTCGACATTCGCTCAATATGTCCAAACCACCTCCACTGACTCACTCCCACTTTCTTAACAACATTCTTCTCAATCTCACACTCAACATACACCAATGTTTTCCGGATACGATCACGAAATATATCAGTGTGCTCTTTATATTTTTCAGGCGTAAGCTGTTGTAGAAAAAGCACTAAATGTTTTATTGTTGGAGACAGCAATAAATAAAAGAGAATGTATGTCAAGAGTAATTGTATACGATGGCGTAGGCCCATTTTAAAATTTCATTACAGGTTCATTTTTTCGAATGATTTTGTCGCATTATCCTCGAATATAATCACCATACATTATCCAGCCACTTGAAGGAACAATACCACTCGGGTTTGGCTTGTTGTTGTTTTGCTCCGCGTCCTCCTGGTTCGCTCTGCTCTTTGGCTCTTTCCTCGTAATATTTTAAAGTTGCCGAGCTGATGGAAGAACAGTGTTGCCGGCTCGCACAATGCTGCCGCAGCCGCGCAAACTTTCCTCCGAATTTTTACTGTGGATTTATTCAAGCGTAATCCTTTTTATAATGGATGAGCGCTGTTTTATGCAGACACCGCGGAGGCACTGCTTCTTATCTCTCCGCGGGAACCTCGTTAAGTCTGTCTCTCTTTAAAGTTAAGTGTTGCCTGATAGGACGTAAATTCAAGTGTTGCGCTCATTATGAACAATAATCGGACGCGTCCCACATCTACGACAGCTTCATAAATCATCTACTTCAATTGGATATTTTTCATTGCCCTTCAATTTTTGGGTAACATTGCAACACTCGTAAATTCTAACGCTGCCTTATCCATGCATTGCTTCGTGCATATCACTGCTTTGTTCAAAGACAGCTTCATTCATACACCGATTTCTTCTAACACCGTTTTATTCACCCTACGAAAATCAATCGTCCTAATGCAACACAGAAACGAACCTAAATCTGTGATGCCAACAAGATGATGCGTAATTTTTGTATCCATAGGTGTCGTACTAATTTATTTGAATAGTATATTACGTACCGTGAACTGTAAGTGATAGTTTTAGGGTCGAGAATGTAGTTTGGGATGTCGAGACCCATAGGGTCGAGATTTCCTAAACATTCGAGATCTATAAAATCACTTACAGTTCGAGGTTAGTAAGATATTTTTTGCAATACCTGCGGAAATATAAGAAAAAGAAAAATAGGTATCAAAATTAACAGCTGTCAGATTGAGGTTAAAAATAAAATTTGAATGATATATATTTACTTACCGTCCACCGTGAACGGTAAGTTTCACTTACCATCCACCGTGGACGGTAAGTAAATGATGTAACCATGGAAACCAATTGTGCAATAAAAGTTCCACTTACTGTGCTTAAATTTTGTTATTAATGGGTAACTTACAATACAGGTATTGCAAAAATTACTTTTATGCACTATCAATGCTAAAAACTTTAAGACAGGAAAATGGCATGAATTTTAAATTATAATCTCTTTTATAATATTTACTATACAATATCATCTAAATATGTAATAGTAATAAAATATTGAAATAACAGATTTCATTGAATACAGAGGTTTAGCTTTGTTTCTGCGCTGTATTAGGACGACGGACTTTCGTACTGTGAATAAAGCAGTGTTAGAAGAAATCGGTGTATGAATGAGGCTGTGTTTGAACAAAGCAGTGATTTTTGCCTATTTCCCAAAAATCTAGCCTTAAATTAATTGTTTATACAAATAAGTAGATTCGTACAATACTTGTAGATTCAGATAATTTTACAAACATTTTATCATATCCTTCGGTTACGGATATATTTACATATTTCTGTCTAAAAAATCTATTGTGGGCATCACAATAACTCCAGCCATAGATTTCTTATCGAACAATTCAGGAACACGGACCACCATAATCAAGAAACGCTCATCCCTTCAAAAATTATGACACGTATCAAAAAATTACATTTTTCAACTGTAGTTTTGTTTTTTCAAAAAACACAGGTTAGCAGATTTAAACGAAAATATCAAAATATAATTTTTCTTTAACGTGTTGTAATTCGTAAATGGTGACAGTATAAGAGGAAAATGTTTCAAACAATAAAAGTAGATAATTATATTTGAAATATTGATATCGATTGTGGATAAATAGTTATATTATAATATTGCCAATTAGGCGGATGCGCAAGATATAAGGTTCTACAAATAAGTAATGCAGTTACCTCAGGAACTTTAGGTAACCTACTTTCTAGCGGTGGAAAAGTGCAGGTAAAACCGTTAACCGCATTTGACATAGTATACCCAGAGGACCGTTGCACATTTGAGATGTAAGTCGTAAGTTGAAAGTCTTATTTCCTTGGAAGAAATCTAAAGTAATTCATATTGTATATAAATGCGACACCTTGCACTATTTTCATTTAAATAAGTGCTCTTCTACCATTTGCAAATTTTCTCTTTCATATTAGCGTCACAGTTGTTTGTAACATTCTAAAACCTAATTTAATAAACTGAAACTATCTTCTCGATGGTCTCTTGTGGATAGTTTCATACTTCATGCAATTAAAAGTTTTATATGCTTCACTCAATCTTGCGAAATTGTTTTACACATGAGTCACGGCGGCTCCGCCACTTTGTTAGGCTGTAGGCAAGCAATGTGCAACAGCAATTATAAGTTTCATATTTTGTGACTGAAATTCCTACTTTAGTAGTTTTCAAACAAGAAAATTGAATACTGATTTAACATTCTCAAAACGACAAGAATCTTTCATGCAATAAAACACAGCTTTATAGTGAAAATATAAATCAGTACGAAAACATACATACGGTATTAGTAAATACTAAAAAATATAGAACGATATACCAAACACGCTAAGATTTAAACAACATTTATAAAAAACAAGTGACGATCGTCCAAAATATATTTTTAACACTTAAGTTTAAATCTACTCCGTGAAACTTTTAATTTGATACCAAACACGGCAGGATTTAAACAAAATTTATAAAAAAACAATTGAGGAACGTTCAAAATAACTTGAGTTTAAATCTGCTCCGTGAAACCTTAAATTTGATACCAAACACGGTAGGATTCATATAATATTTATGAAAAACAATTAACGATCGTCCAAAATAACTTTCTGACACTTGAGTTTAAATCTGCTCCGTAAAACTTTTAATTTAATGTTAAACACCGTAGGATTTCAACAAAATTTATAGAAAAACAAGAAACGATCGCCCAAAATATATTTTTGACATGTAGGGTTATATTTGTTGATGTATTGATACAAATCGTTAGCAACATGTTAAAAGTAACAATAAAATCACTTCTAACACTTTGCTATGTTACTTATAACACTAGTGTCAGAAAGTGACACTTGTAACTTGCTAAGAAACCATTAAAAGGGCCACTTTTAACAACGGTCATATAAAATGTTTTTTTGTAAGAGGAGTATCAACTCAGAATTAATCGAAGAATTTTTCTTCTTGAAGCTTATTATCCTGTAACATTATAACATTATTTAATTTGATACCAAACACGGTAGGATTTAAACAACATTTATAAAAAAAAAACAAGTGACGATCGCCCAAAACATATTTTTGTCATGTAGGGTTATATTTGTTGATGTATTGATACAAATCGTTAGCAACTTGTTAAAAGTAACAATAAAATCACTTAACACTTTGCTATGTTACTTATAACACTAGTGTCAGAAAGTAACGCTTTTAACTTGCTAAGAAACCATTAAAAGGGCCACTTTTAACAACGGTCATATGTAAATGTTTTTTTTTTTTGTAAGAAGAGTATCAACTCAGAATTAATCGAAAAATTTTTCTACTTGAAGCTTATCATCCTGTATATATTTAACATTATTTTGCGTTAAATAAATGTGTAATATGTATATTTTAAATTCATTTCCAGATGTGGTTTTTGTGGAAAAAAGTTAATTTGTTATTTTCTTTGTTCTAGGTACGTCCCAAACATTTTCACAAACATTCGCATCGAGCGGTGAGTGGAATAATTTTTTACTTCCAAGTTACGATTACATACGATTTTATTTTTTACGGTGACCGACTACATTGAAATGAAAATATTACAACTTTTGTCTGGTGTTCCCTGTGCCAACACAGTTCATTTCCTCTCATGGGAATGCGATTTTAAAATATATTGCTTGCGGCATTGTTCAAATGCGACCTGTTTTGTACAAATACAATGTCAAACTGCGCATTCTACCAGGCTGTCGCATTCATTTTTAACGCGGCGTCAACCCGCCTGCATTGAATATTGCAATATTTTTACCAGCGCTCATTATCATTTTTCCGGAGAATGTTTGAAAGATTCTAGATGGTCGTGTACAAAAATTAATATAGAAGTTACACTCTCTGTCGACACTTTTGATCAGCGGCCATTTTGGCAGTAGCTGTATAAGGCGGTAAATTTAAATAGCTGTCAGTCGCAAGTGGAATAAAATCTAAATAGAAATTTATTTAGTTTATCTCTCTGTTTTGCATTTATTTTACTGTATTGAACCCAAAAAAAAATTAACTAAAAATGCTTGATATTTCACAGATAGAACAACGCCATTTACATACTATATATTCTTTTTTTTATTACTAAGATATCAGCCTATCAGCGGATATTGAGCGGCCATCTTCTCAGTAACCAGCCTGAAATATTGGGATCATGAAATATTGTATTTCACTATTGGGGTACAGTTTTCTCAATCCATTTTTTCAAATATATTTTTCTCAGAAAAAAATCTAATTTTGAACTGTATTCCAATCTGCATATTAAAATTAATAAATAAATTTAGGAATTCATATATTTGGGAAATTGTTATTATTGGGAAATAATAGCCTAGGAAATAGTATATTGTGCATTTAGTAGGAAAAGTGATATATTCTCGGATGATGGTAGAAATTGCTGGTCTCGTCTACGGCTTGTCCTGTAACACTAGGTGTCCGGGAAGTTTACTTTTCCTACGTGGTGCACATATTTTTTTTATCGTGTTATATTCAATAATTAGATATTTTATATTTCCTTTATAAAAGTCAAACAACCATCAAGATATAAAAATATTACGTTGTTTGGATAAAAATGTCTGGGGATTGCATATCCATGGTTTGTTTATTTATTTTCACACGGGTCAAATTTATTTGAAAAGCTAATCGTACGGGAATACTTTGCCAGTGCCCGGAAAAGATATTCCCGTACTGTTATTTATTGTTAGAAACGACACTTAAATACCAGATTAATGCATTTTGCGGTTCGAAAACACACCGATCGAAAAAAAATATTTTTTTGGGAAAAGTGGTTTAAGAAAAGTGGATTACTATTGTATTAATTCTTATACTGTAGTCGTATTTCTTGTGTAAGTTATTAATTATCGAAGCATAGTGTGTGACCATGACACAAAAGCATTTCGAAGCGTGCAAGAGATAACGGTAGCTATTATGTCTATCGAGCTTCCGGTCCAGTGGTATTTTTGCCCGGAGTTCGTCCCGGAGTCGCTGCGATGCGCTTCCTTGGCTCCGGATGCGCGCATTGTGACTTACGGTTCCGTGTAATTCACCGCTGGGACCGACCACGCTTCCTTTTGAAACCTCGAGAGGTAGAACAGAGAGATTCTTAGAAATTGTTTGTTGCATTCTGCGAAGACGAACACTATTCCGACCATTGGCCATAGAATGTTTTTAGGAGGATGGTTTCAACTATTATACATATATTCCTATCATTTCGTAGTGAACATACGGCTTCCTCGAATTGCTGCCATCTAAGGGACATTCATTCAATCTACGGATAAAGTTCCGGATAAATTATTTGTCAAATAAATAAAGAAAATACACATCAAATAATGACAGCTAGAACAATATCTATCATTTGAGCTATGATTTCGATGAGACATTTTTCATTTATTCGGCGTATAATTCATTCGGAACTTTATTCGTAGATGAAAAGATCGGCCCTAAATCTCTTTTTGGCGAATACCTTTAGTTTGTAACAACATTTAATTTTTATTTATGCTGTCTCCTCTGTTTGATGTAGCACAGCTTTTTTCCCACCTTTTTAATTAACCTCTCTTCTCTAACATAGTGGATATGATTGTTTCATTTCTTTCTTCTAGTTTTTGATTTCCCATTCTATTCATTCTTGTTTTTCAATTATTGATCTCAGTGGGTTCATTACAACTGTCCTCATTATTTGTTTAGTTTTAGTTATTTCTGCTCGTAATTTCACTTCATGCGCCATAATTGGTTGCACCATACTTTATAGATCTTAACCCTGAATACACTGGGTTATAAGAAACCTTACGATTTTCATTTAATTTTCCATATGCACAGCATTCGCATAACTTCGATGCTACCTCGTTTTTAATTCAGTTTCTATAATCCGAAACCAATATTCAATGTAAAACCCCTATGTGTTTGTTCTCAATAGTTTTTAATAAAATATATGGTTCAGAAAGGTTATTAACTGTTTGATGTGGTTCTATAAACCTAAACAAATAATTTGTAAGATCCCTAGAAATATTAAATCCGGTTACGGCAAAGTAGTTTTTCTTTTTTTGAGGTTTTTCCAGACCCAAGTGTGACGTTTGTGTAAGTGTGAAACAAGTGTGACTGTCCAGGGTTATTTTTTGAGACAGTTGCCTTTCCATCACTTGCAGACTTACTACTAAATTAAGGTTTCTATTACTTTATATCGGCTTCTAGATAATTAAAATATGTCACCTTGACGGTTCTTTGGAGTTAGTGACATTTAGAATGTTGCACATAGTTTTATAAAAATGGAATCTATAGCACTCATATATAATTGAAGTAAGTGATGCTTCCGTTTCTAGTTACTAAAATTCGTTAATTAATTTGCTATATACCGATGCAATTAATTAGTACTATTGCTAACTTCTAACTTACTAGTTTATAAGATATTTAAGTCTGGGTGTATGTCTGTTACATGTGTGTAATTTAACATTGTCTTTGATGAAACGAAAGATAATTATAAACAATACAACAGATACAATGCAATTATCTTGTTAAGTTTGAGTTTCTGCTTGTTTAGTCTGCGCGAGGGCTTTATTATCATAATCTAGTCGAGAGATGCGCACCCATGTGTTTGTTCACTAACTACTAACAACAATTTAAATTAATAGCATGCGAAAGGCGAAAGATTATTCCACCGGAAACGGCTTCTCCAACGTATGGATGCCATGAACGTTTGTTGAAAACTATGCGTTCGAAAACGATGGCAGAAAATAAACACCCCAATATCAAAAACCGTTCTCGTTTACTAGCTTCATCGCAGCAGCTTTGGTGTAATGGTTTGAAAGAAGGGAGAGTAAAACAGCTGCAACTCGAGGCGAAACCAATCACAAGAACGGCCGATGAGCCACGGAAAAAGTGTAAAGACAGCACTTTCAATGACGAGATGATGCCGTGCGTTCCATTTGAGTGGAAGGAACGCTGCTGATCCGTTTTCAAAGACAGGTCTGGGAATCACCAGTAATGATTGCTCAGCGATATGATTGCATGCAGACCATTGGGATCGGTTGGGGTTACTTTTAATTTCGGTGTCCAATTAACAGCTCCCATTTAGGAGAACGATTTGCTGGAACATTTACGGGAAGTTTTGCAGTCGAGAAGCTGATATTTAATCCGTGTTTTGCAGTTGCACTCAACCAACAATCAATCTCCTCTACGAACCCGGAATCATGTCATTTGGCCCAGTTAAAATCATACAAAAGAAAAGTGTTTAATTCACCATATTTATATCTTAAATTCTGCCGTTATATGTAGGGGAGGTATTATGTTTATGTTATGAATTGATTAGATTTTGGATACAATTCATCAACAGTAAGTCGTAGATTATTTGAAGGCCTATCAGGGTTTTTGGGCATATCTTAGTAAGTAAATGAGGTAAGAGTAATTTTCATTGGAATCCAAAAGATGTAGAATAATATTATCTACAATTTTTATTGTAATCATTTTATTTTGTTATCAGCCAATACCTTTGGGCCAATTGATATCTATATGTTAATGATTTCTATTAATTTGTTATTAGTTAGGTTATTTTTCCTTCAAATATTCTAAAATAATAACAGATTTTAAGATACAAATAAATTAAGTACAACAGTTTTTCCTTTGGAAGGTCAGAACAATTTTTAGAGGTATTGTAAAAGTCTTAATTGGGCCAAATGATATGATTCTGAATCCCTCAATTTTATTGCCCTTTTACAAGAGGCAGTACAAAAAGCAGTTCCCTATCATCATCTTAGGGGTAAACTTGCGCCTATAAACAAGAACCAATGAAGTGGTAAGCACCGCTGATATATCCTCATCACCCAGGCAGGGTGTTCACATGTCTAGCACATTGTCTGTCGCGTTTTCGTCTGATTAATTCCAGCATTACTCGGGTCACTGGGCACAACCACGACGTGTCTTGTGTCTCAATCTGTTCATTTTTCACTTGATTAAACTCCACGCTATGCAAGATGAGGTAGCTTCATCAAATTATTCACAAAATTTTACTACATCTAACTTTATTTCAAAATCATTATATGTGGATCATAAGATCCTAGATTCAAACCTCACAGTCGGCAACTCTAAACAATTTCAAAGCTTGCATCTTTCTGAACCATTTTTACAGTTAAAAAATAAATCGTATTCCAACTAATCACCTTGTTACACCAATAGAATAAGTGTTCAACTTAAAGTATTTCATTGAAGTATGTCGACGATGTCAAAATGATTAGAGTCTTTGAGACGTACATGACAGTGTCTTGTCCCGGTGGCGCATCACTGATGACTGCAATTACTTCGTCTGGAGGTCGTCTGAAGTTCCACCCCCAACGCTGCTCCCGATGTCCGCTGGCAGCGGCTCGCTCGACGGCGTATTGTGCCGGCGCGTGATTTATCGTCGCTTCTTTTTCGAAGCGTTGACACCGCATGTCTTACGTTGGAGGGCGTAACTTACAGGCGACGGGATGAGCTTTCGAGCTTTTTTCTGCGGATTACACGCTGACCGAATATTTGTCAACGTTGCCACGTCGCAAATGATGTCGCGGTGTCGGTTTTTTCGCGGGGTTTAGAATTCGTGAGAGGCTTTGTGCCGTTATGGCTTCGGCGAGGTGATTATGGGTGAGGGTAATGGCGCGTGCGGGTTTGTTTGGCTAATGCGTTACTTCTTTACCTGTTTCACGCTAGGCAGCAGGAAATCAATTAACTTTTCTGCTAAAATGTGCATTGTCGTATTGAGGCCGTAGCTTGAGCTGGTTGTATTTCGTGTAAATCTAAAGTGATTGGGAATGCAGAAGAGAACTTCCCGGATGCCTGAACAAATATTCTTCGTAGTTTCCGGTCAATGCGTTCGTGCGGCTACCGCTGATATATCGGTTTGTCATCCCGGACTCGCCCTGGAAAAGTATGGACTCCCTCCGCCGATATCGTATCTTTTACTCCGGGAAAACATCGCTTGGGGTTGGAAGTATTTTAAAAATGAAGTAATTTTATTGATCTCCTAAAATACATGTTTTTCAACGAAGAAAGCTAACATAGCTCTCCCACGTATCTGGGGAATAGCGTATGACAAATTTAAAAGCAACTTTAAATTAAAAATTTATTGCGAGCATTATGATGTATGGAGCTGAAATTTGAGGTTGGAGGGAACAAAACAAAATTGATCCAATCAAAATATATTAAGTGGATATTTGGGGTAGACATACAAACACCAATATACCTATTGCAAAAAGAAGCAAAACTATACAAAATGAAAATAGAAGTAAGTAAGAAAGCAATGGAGTAGAGAAACTAAGGACACCAGTAAAATGGATATTCAATGATGGATATAGAAAGACGAAGAAATCTAGGTCAGGGCGAAATTATACAAAGAGATCTAGACATACAGATTTAGTTAAAAAGAGAAAAGATGTATAAATCAACTAATAAATAATACACGATATAAATGAAAAACAGGAAGAAACGAAACGATACAAAATAAAGACAGAAGCAAGCAAGAGAACAAAGAAGTATAAAGGGAAACTATAAGGTCACCATAGAAATGTCTCGCTTATGATTGTTGTTAAGAAAAGAAGAATGATTGCAGGAAAAGAATCAATGGGAAGTAAAAAGGACAAATTTTATTCAACGGAGGATATAGAATGAAGAAGAAGTCTTAAGTTAGAATATGACGAACAAAATTATACGGAGATATCTAGACATACAAAAGATGACAGCCAGAAAAATAATCGTCATTTAAGCTAAGATTTTGATGCAATATTTTTTGTTTATTCTATTGATAAACGTATTCTTAAGTTAACTGAGTTTAGAAATACCCGCTCTAAGAAGAGAAAAGATATATAAATCAACTTATAATCCAGGATATGAATACCTATTGACTAGAAGCAGACTACTATGTATGACAAAAGAAAATAAAAATTTGAAAATAATTGTAAGATTTTGAAGACCTAAGAAATTATAAATCTATACAACAGTTTTTATACGTTGAAAACCCAGACACTGATTGAATGAAGAAAGAGTGCATCGAAATAAATTAAATATTGTTTTATAGCAATAGTTTTTTAGTATTACAAATAAATATTTACTGCTACATTTAGTTGAAGCATTTTTCAGAGTAAAATTGTCTTTCCTGCTAAAAGTTAACATTTTATCTTGCAAGTGTCTTCGTCTTCATAAGTTTCCATTTTGCAAATTGATATAAATGATTCAAGAGAAATGAGTAATGTTTAAACCAATTAACAAGCATCTCCATTTAATATTCCTCCGCTAGAATTAAGAAAAAATATTTGGGAAAGAAAATAATGACCCGAATTAATCGTCTGACTGCAAGCTTACAGTGAGCCATTAATTTTTTGTAAGTGAGAGTGTAGGTCCTTAATATTTTCTGTACATTTACGTTTTTCCTCGCGGTAATTCAGATGCAAAATAAAAACAAAGTAGGACATAATTCTTGAGAAAAACTAGCCTTTTTGGCTGAAGTTAACATTGTTATGATGCTAGACATTATCCTATCTTTGCATAAATCTTTTTTGTAATCTCTAAATTTATTACTTCACTTTCCGCTGCACCACAACAGTTCATTTAGGCACTACTGCAAGTTTTAAACCTGTAAACTTATCTCCTCAAATTTATTTTTCGTTGTTCTGTTTTTAATCTGGGGACTTTAATTTAAATTAACAAATTTTCGATACTTTAAAGTCAACTGTAATCACATTGCATCGGCTTTTTAAAATAAATTTAGCGAACAAACTGATAAGCAATGACAGCTGGTTTATCGCATTTTCAGTTTTAATTTAATTTATTAATTGTCAACGGTTCATTTTGGTCTTGCGACAGCAAAGTTCCATGAACGCCAGATGTCCTCTTGTTCAATCTCTTACATTTTTATCTCTTCTTTTCATTCTCTTCAAGTTGTTTTGATAACTAAATTAAAACGAAAAGTTTTGAAATTTTGTTTTAAAAGTTGTTTCATGTTTTCTTCCACTGCAATATAAGACTCATGAACGTTTTTGATCAGGACGCCTGTTCAAAAAGAAAAGTTACTTTGTGCTACCTACATTTATTTTCCTGCTACACACTTCGAAATTTTTCATCAGCTTTAATACCATTGCGCCATTTCTTTATTCCGTTGCTGTTTCTTATATCATTTTTTATAACGGTCAACCTTGAGATGTACTACTTCACCTCCAATATGGATGATTCATTTTGATTTGTATCCTATTTTACTTCCAATTAAAGGAAAAAATAGTATTAAGTGTTGGACGGACACGGTTTAATGGGTCACTTTATTCGCTTATCCTTAGATAAGTTGCATTCAAATGAATTTTGTGATTCGAGTTTGTCCAACGTGTAAATATCACATAAACCAAATTTGTACATCGTCATTATTATTTGAGCTTACGAGACGTGATCGTGTCCAGAATATATCAGTGAGATTGAGAAGAATGTTGTTAAGAAAGTGGGAGTGAATCAGTTGAGGTTGTTTGGTCATCTCGAAAGGTTGGTGAAACTAATATATGCGGGTGAGATTGAGGGTGAATGATTGCGTGGGCGTCCGAGGAATGAGTAGCTAGATTTGATTGATGGTTTGTTGCGTGAACGAATGATTCCGAGTGTAAAGAATAGACGAGCATATATGAATGTGTCATCATGAATACATTAAATGTCGAGAACCGTGTAAATATTATTAGAATGTATTATGGGGGCTCAGTGCAAGACAAATATCTGAATACTTCACAGGAATGAACACCGAATGGTTTACAACACCAGAAATTAACAGTGACAGATTAAAATATTTAAAACAAATTGCAAGCACTATATGTCAGTAGCAATGAAAAGAGTAGGCGGAAAATTAGGAATTATTATTATTAATTTCATTAAATTACGGTATCAAAATAAATTAATCTGTATTAAATAAGATGTAGGGATATTGGCAGTATGGTGATATAAACTTTGGATGCATAATTTTTTGCCGGACACTTTTTATTTACAAAAAACTGATTTTACATGTTAACTGCTTATGTCAACATTTACGTAGGACACACGGTATATTAAAAAAGTTGGTTGTTATAACTTGAAGTACTTCTTGTTTTATCTATTCAGTAAATTGTAATTATTTCAGTAAGTAAGTAAATGTAAGTAAAATACTCCCAATAAGCAAATACTTTCCCATGTCATCTAACCTTTAATCATCAAAATTTACTGAATATCTCCTCTCTTCAGATGGGTTGCAAATATGAATGGGAACACAAAAAAAAAGTTGTATTCAATACTTTCCTTCCTCTAGCAGTAGTTGTCAATGCGTAATTCTTCTGGCTATCAGCCTTGGTGTTTTTCCGGGTGATGCATTGTTGCAGGGCCGGTCCCGCTAAATTTCTCCCTCTACGATTTATAGTGCGGTCGTAAACTCAGCGCAGGCGGTTAATGCTCTTCGAATGCGGGTATAACCGACCAGCGACGGTAGCAGGGGCGGTTGTGGTCAAGGAAATTGTTTGTGCTGCTACCAGATACTCAGTTCCGGACGGTTCCCTGTAGTGCTAGTGCATGTAGACAAGCGGCTATTTGTAACTAGAACTGATTTACAAAACGGTGCCGGATTTATAGCACTTTGTTTGTAGACAGAGAGGGGCTATTATGAGTGATTTACTAAATCATTTTGGTGGTGCAATGTGTTTGTGATTTACTCCGAATCACATTGCAAGTATTAATTGGTACAACTGACACTAAATAAAGAGGAAACCAATGCCATGATTCTAAAACTGTTTTTAATCCGTATTAAAAGCTATCTAACATATTTTTATCCAACACCTCTCAATAAATGCTCTATAACCATGGCGATTTTAAAGAAGGAAAGTAACATATTACCCACTAGTGGGTATAATTTTGAGAAAAGCCACTAGTGAGTATTTTTTTATTTATAACAATAATAACACACAACACCTTGGTAACCACGTCGATTGACATTTTAATTTCAAAAATTCAATGCATATGTCACTGTCAAATAATATTTCTTTAATAAATTTTGCATTTATTAAGAGATGTTGGATAAAACGTTATACTACGGCTTCGGCTTCGAGTGCTAAAATTTCTCTCGTGGGTAATTCCTTACTTTGCCCACTTGTAAAGTAAATAACTATTATTTTGTGATTCAATCTTTCATCAATCAATTCCATCCCGAATAAAATTACATAATTATTTCTAAATAAACGCCATTACCAATTTTTTTCTTTCGCTGATTAGTGATATGTTTGATATGGGTCAAGATTTTTGATAGGGAGTTTTCAATACGAACCCAGAACCATATTATTTAAACCACTTAATGTCATACAAATTTGTTTAATTTACCATATTTACATTTTAAATTCTGTCATTTTTACCCCTCGCACATACATATACGTAAGGGAGGTATTATGTTTATGTTACGAATTGATTAAATTTTTGGAACAATTCATCAACAGTAATTGGTAGATTATTTGAAGGCCTATCAACATTTTTGGGCATATCTTAGTAAATAAATGGGAGTGAGCAAATTTCATTGGAATCAAAAAATGTAGAATAATATTATCTACAAACTTTATTTGAAATTTCTTCTATATTTTGTCATGTCATTACAAACAAAAACAGTGTTCGTGGTATCAGCAAATACCTTTGGGCCAAATGAAATCTTTATGTTCTTAATTTCGTTAATATTTCAATTGTTATTTTTCCTTAAAGTATTATTAAAAATTACTGAATTTAAGATGCAATTAATTTGAATACAACAATTTTCCCTTTGTTAGATCAGACCGATTATTTTAAACGATTCTAAACGTCTTAATTGATCTCGTAGATAAGTAAGTTTTGGGATCCTTAGAACACGATTAACTCAAAATTGTATGAAGCTGACAATATCATATTACTGCTTTAATATTTGTATTTAAAACATTCATGTTATAAGCTGATTAGATTTTGGTAGCAATCCATTAACCGGAAGTGGTAATTTACTTGAAGAACTTTAAGATATTTCGAGCATATTTTAGTAAATAAATGATTTAGAATAAATTTTGTTATAATCACTAAGATGTAAAATAACAGCTACAATTTTTATTTGAAACTTTTTCCTAATATGTACCGTTTAAAAATTGTTTAAGTTAAGCTATGTTTTGGACACAACAAATTTTTATTCTTATATCTAAAGAGGTAAATAATTATCAGAAAATAGAATATATAAATTTATTGTCCTAATATTTACAATACATATAGATGAAAAATAGTAAAGTATTTTAAATTAGCATATTTGGATGTCCTTGAGTTAAATTTGTAGTTGGTGCTGATGTAGTAAATTCCTCAAAAATTATGAACAACATCAGCAGTCCTAAAAAACCACAACCTGTAATTTAGTTAATATATCGACTTCTTAAATAATTTTACTTACATGCAAATAAAATAATTTGAACACAATCCATTGTCTTCTACAAAGAGAGTTGTATGTATTGTATGTTAAAATATTATTATTCCCAGGTTTTTATATCATCTCATTGTTTACAAAATATATTTTACTTGCGGCAAATATTTAATGTTGTTATTTTTACCAGTCTGAGAAAGAAATAATAAAAAATATATGAAACAACAAAGTACAATAATATTTACTTGTTTATAATAATGGAAAATTATTTCTACCCTCAATTTTATTCCGGAATCGTATCAAAAATATCTCATTAGTTTACCTCCAATATACCTACCCTGTAATCCAATAATTGTGCAGCATCTGCTGCCCTTATTACCACCACTAACTTTCCTCCCTTTCGCATTATGAGATTCATCCGCTCGCCACCGCGCGGAATATTTTATCGGGTCGGAAATTTTAAATTACACGAGGTGGAAAATTTACATCGTATCGGATGTTGGCGCCCTTGGCAATCGACACGTCCGTAACTTGCTCCGAATTTAATAAAAAGCGTAAATTGGCAGCCAAGGTGAGGAATAACCGAATAACGCAATCAGACGCAAATAAACCAAGAAATTTTCTGATGAGAATATGAGATATCTGGGGTGGTGAGGATATGGGACCCAATTATTATTAAATTCAATGCTGCTGTCATCATTTGACGTAATATTGCGCTGGGGATACTGGAATGTGTCCTATTGTTATTAACCGACGAAAAAAAATTGAAGAGACTGTCAAGTCGACGCGTATAAATTTAAAACACTTAGTCTTCGTTTGCTAAAATTTCTCTCGTGTTTAATTCCTTACTTTGCCCACTAGTAAAGTAAATAACTATTAATTTACATATTATATGTAACTTGTAACGTGGCTAATCATACCTGTTGATATTATTTTGTGATAAAACAGCTCATGCTGAATATTTATTTAATTATAAATGTACAGCAAGATATACGTCACATATACAACGGCTAGCGAAGAGTACTTATATTTATTTTTATGACCTGTATTACAAAAATATTCCGATGGAAGTAAAAATGTATGCGTATATGGTCGTATATGGTAATTTAGAATTCCAAGTTCTTTTCAAATGAATTTACATTTTCATGGAGCATATTAAAGCCACATAAAAACATCCAAATGAACTCAAAGTAATTCATATTCCTCAGTCGTTCGAAATGCACAAATTACTTTCTCGTCATATGGTCGTTTCTTTCTCCTCCGGTTTGAAACCCTAAAGCTTTGGCCGCAGCCCCGTTGGCTGCCCAGGACGGCTCGCAGTTCCCTTTCTTCTCCCCGCCTCTGCTGACGTTCCCGGAAATTCTGATTTCCATGGCGATGCCCGATCCCAACAGGAAATGAGTTGTCAGTTGCGTATCTTCACCCGGCGAAAACGACACTGATGGAAATATGTTTCCAGGATTCTGATCCATCCGCGATATTAAATTATATTTGCCATTTGCTTCTTGAATCCCTCATTTTACTAATTTCAAATAGGAGAACCGACTATTTCTGATCAAAATACGTTGGAATGGAAAACAAGTGAAATTTATTTACAGGGCTCGGGTAAAATATTTGAGCATCTGTCGGCAGCAGAGGCAGGTCCTCCATTATTTTATTATTTGTTGGGCAGAAGGAAGTGTGACATAGGGCCGATGGTCTCGCACTCGCAGGCATTAATCCCTTCGAGAGCGCTTTCAATCAAAATAAATCGCCCAGCGTTCGTTCGCGCACTGTTTTTCAGTAGGTGGCAGGACTGCTGCCGCAGGATTTGCGAGTGTTGTGGACCTGACGTGATGTGAAGTGTTGCGTGACGTCATCGTTCCTAACTCTCCAAAAGAGAAGAGGAAAATATTGCTGTCACAATCCTTCAATGGACAACGAATTTACCCAGCTCGGCTTAGAGTTGATAATTTGTATTCATTTATATTTATAAGAGGAACCAACAGTAAACAAATATTAATTACGGGTTTCTACGGATAATTTTAGAAATCGTGTAACAGAGTAATAAGATTATGAGAAAAAAATTCAAACTGAGCTGTCAAATTGATTGTTGCTGAAAAAAGTGTTGCCAATTCGAAAAACAAACCTCTAAAAAAACTTCCATTACTTAATAATATTAAATTCAAATATTATCTACATATAATATCAATATTCAATCAATATATTTGTAGTATAGGTGCCAAACCGTGGATGCAAATTCTAGCTTTAATCTAACTAAAAAATTATACTAGTGAAAAGCTTAGCAGATTCTATACGATTTATTTATTTATAATAATAAATTTAACAGCGAAACAGATTTAAATGAAATTTTTGTATATGTCACTAGAAGTACGCACAAAATTTATTTTGCTTTCAACATGACATTGTATACCGAAACATTGTTTGCACATCGTATTTATTAAATCCTATTATCAACTTGGCGGTGCGTAAACATTAAAATAAACAAATACAACTAACAAAATAACTATTATTTCTTTTTGGTTTTGTTTTGCTGTTTTCAATTGTATCTTTTATATTATTTTCCAAATTTGTTTCACGAAAGGTTGGCGTTAATTCTCATGTTCCATTAACAAAATATTGTTTGTATAACCTAAAAAATGTATAAACCATTTGAAAAAAAGGGCAGCTTATAACATACACACTTTACTTTTTACCTTAGTGTGAAAAGGTAGCAGCAAATCCTATAATACGGTGGCCATTCCCGCAGTCCGAGAAGATGGATGTTACAACCACAAAAAGAAATGTACCGTTTTTCTACTTTTCTTTTTTACAAACCAAAAGTGAACGCTATTGCCTGTATTATACAAAATGTCAAAGATGATCAATTTCTTGTCGAATCCAAGAAAGTTTTATGCCTTAAAAGGTTGACTATAAATTTATAGATAGGCGGGCAATTTTTTACTTCTGGCTTTCTGGTTTGAACATAATTTCCAATACATGAAATTCAATTAATTTGATTGGAACTTCGGAGGAGATTTCTCTTTGAAAAACGTAATAATGGTGGAATCCTTGATGTAATTATAATTTATTTACATTTCAAGAGTATAATTTTAATGAAGAGTGATTATACATTCAACAATTTTTAAATTAATATCATGATTGCTTATGACGCACATTGATTTGAAAGTCAATCATCTCTTTTGCACTTTCAATAATTTTGCTAATTTGAATTGTTAATTATTTACAAATTGCCGCGTCCTCAGTTTAATTTAATTCCCTTTTCATTTTTGAAATTTAATTTTGTCGAGTGCTTTTGAAAAATACAAACCCACCCATCTTTTTCCGATAGTACAGGTGTTGGGTAGTGGGGATGTCCATAATTAATAAGGGTTGGGTTACGTGCGTAGGGTATCGATTTCTCCCTTCCTTACCGATAATACAGTTTCTGGAATTACCCACAGAAGTAAAGCACGTACTGGTTTTATTATAGGAAGCGACTTTATCTAATGTCATGAAGTAATAAAAATTTTATGCCCAGAAAAATGAGTAATGAGTACTTATGGAATGAGATTTTTAACGAGGTTTCAGACTATTCTATCTTTTAATTATTTCAATAATACCAACACAAATTGTTTCTGAAATGGTCACTGTCTATCGTAACGATTTCTCACTTCTCATCTGTGGCCATTTATCACACCTACGAATTATAATTATTTTTATGTTCAACTGTATTTTAATAACTTGTTTATGATTTAGCCCCTATAAAGTGGCTCTTTAAGGATTAATCCGATAAAGTTTATAACAATGAACAAGAAACAAGTTGGTAACTATACAACAGAAAAGAAGCATGTTTCAAACATAATTGGGGTCCTTCACAATTTTTGTATGAATCTTTATCTTAATTGAAGACTATCTGCAGTTTTAAAAACTCTTAATTGTCCGTTATTAAGCCGCATTGATTTTTTTAACATGTTTCTCGTACATATGACTCTAAATTTTTTACTTGTAATAGTATATTCTGCAACAAGTAATGGAATGGCATATATTCCACGCGAGCAAAAGGTTTGTAGTCCGAGCCGAAGGCGAGGGCTACGGTTTTGCGAGTGTGGGATATGCCATTCCGTTACATGTTGTAGACTATACTTTCTATAACAAGATTTTGGAAATTATACAAAAAATACAAATATAAAACTGTTGCAAACGTCAAACTCAAAAAATTAAATTAAATAAACAGACGTAACCATTGTAACTGAATTAAGATACTTTATATATCGCGGTTCTGATTCGTCGAAAATATTCCATACGCGGCGTATAGAATATTAGTGGTTCCATAACAATTTTTAGTTGTAGAATGCGTGGTTTCCAAAACGGTGTTATAGAAAATAAATATCTCTTAGCCTCTTGGCCAATAGCTACAGTTTTGGAAATACTTTCTATTACCTTACCAAAAATCAGTGCTTCGAATCATATTTGAAATCATAATCCCTATAATTTCCATTTTCATACCTTGCGTTAATTCCTAAAAACATCAAAACCAACATCAAAGCATTTGAAAAACACGAGCACATTACCTTCATCGACACTCATATCACCATATCGAAACATACGCCGAAGCGTCGGTGTGCCAGACCGGCGTTTCAAAGAATTGTAGACTAGCAAGCGCCGTGGGACAGTCGGTTCATTTCCCGGGACCCGCGGCCGACACAAAGGCACAAACACGAGATACGTCCGTTTGAAGAGTGCACTTCCGAATTTCCGACAAGCGAAACGGTAAATCTGAAGAGCTTTTCAAACGTCGAGCGATCACACATGTTGGAGACGCCCGCGAATTTTTTACCCGCTATTTAGTTACATCGCTACACTAAATCATTCAAATATAATACCTGCAATGTTGATGACACAATAGTATATTACCTACCGTGAACTGTAAGTGATGGTTTTTTGGGTCGAGAATGTAGTTTGGGATGTCGAGACCCTTAGGGTCGAGATTTCCTAAACATTCGAGACCTAAAAAATCACTTACAGTTCCAGGTTAGTAACTTATTTTTTGCAATACCTGCGTAAATATAAGAAAAGGAAAAATAGGTATCAAAATTAACAGCTGTCAGATTGAGGTTAATAATAAAATTTGAATGATATATATTTACTTACCATCCACCATGAACGGTAAGTTTCACCTACCATCCACCGTGGACGGTAAGTAAATGATGTAACCATGAAAACCAATTGTGCAATAAAAGTTCCACTTACTATGTTTAAATTTTATTATTAATTGGTAACTTGCAGTACAGGTATTGCAAAAACAAGGTTTATGTTTTTCTCAACTAAACAGTGTAAATTGATAAACTGTTTCTTCAGGATTTATCTAATCGTGCCTCGATCATACTTTTTTGTTTTACAAAGGCTTAGAAAATGTCTGCGCCCAACTAAAATTGTGAAAAAGAAATTTCCTCTCCTGTCATTTTAGTTTTGTGCTGTTACCAGCCGCTTAATCACGGCACCCAAAGATGTTAGGGGCGGGTAACCACAAGGGTCCAGTTAAAATGGAAACTGTCGACTGTAGGAAGGATTCACAGTAAATTGCACTTTGCTTAAAGTACATGTATTTAGTGTCTCTGGTTTCTTGAAGTACATATAATATTTAGTACATACATACATAACTTCACAATGTATCTTCCTACAAAATAGGGTAACACGAAACCTGAAACACAGTCAAGCAACAAAGAACTATTTAAAAAGTGTAGATATGTATGGTATGTATCACCAAAACCCAAAGGATTGTAATAAAATGATTACGCATACCTTTTATTAAAAATACAACACTTATACCGCACATTACTGTATGTTGGTCATAATACTTCCAATTAAAGGAAAATTAATTCTCGTTTATACAATATATTTTCATTAATATTGTATAATGCGCATATATAAGTACAAATTAAGTAAATATTATATTAATTGTCCTTGTATTACAAATTATCATTGTCCAAATAAGAATAAGAATTTAACGTGTTTGTAAATTGTCTCATTGTCTGTGTGACTTATGTAAATATTGTTACAATGAATTACTGTTAATGGTAATATATTTAATCAACAATAATATTTATAGTAGTGGGGTGTAGCAGCATTTTGGTGGAAAAGTTGTAAGCATAAAGTGAAATAATATTGCTACCTATTCATTTTCTATTATTTGTGTTAGGACAGAGTCCAACTCTTTCCTTAACTTGGGAAACTCGCGACATTGTTAACATTTTTATTTATGACAGGTGTAATTTGAGATTTATTTATAAACTTAAATGAGCCGTGTATACCTTTTGGTGCAACCTATAATATCTACCATTTTTTTTCCCTGAAATACTTAAACCCCTGTATAATGTTTTACAATTTGCGAGAAACTGTTATTAAAATTACTATGCAACTCTGAGGCAATAGTAGTGATTGTTATTTGCATTTCAAGTTAATGGCAAAATTATGTCAAAGTTTTTCTGAGAAATATTTTAAAAGAGTTAAAGTTCAGAGAAGAAAATATGAATAGACAGTTAGAAGTTGTTGAAAAGCATCCCAATGAGACAAGGATTGATAGAAAGAAGAAATTCAATGGAACCTCCTTAAAAGAACGAAACTTGGAACAAAAAACCTTTCAGAGAAAGGTTCCCGAAAACTCAAATAATTCTTCAACCATTCGAAAATGAATCGTAGAATAAAATCCATCACCACTTGAAATTAATGTGGGAGTGTTTACGAAAGCACTTAGGAAAAATGCGAAAATAACCGGGAAATATTTATATTTATAGAGACATTTTCCTCCATTTATAGCGTGCATTACCGTATTATTTACTCGGGTAAATGCATCGTCCGGGACACTATTTACATAAACCTGCGCCATTCGTGCCTCGTGCTAACTTTGCTACCACTATTCGCCTAAGTATTTTTCCCGATAACTGATCACGTAGTAGTAAACACTGAAACTGCACGAAGATATGTCTTATTTAGAATTCCTCGCGTGGAACCATAATACAACGTCGTATAAATCTTTGAAAGCTTGTTGCTGGGTTACTATACTTAATTAAAAAATATCCTTTGATGTAATAAAAGCGACGAGTAATGTTTATTCTAAATAAATAAATGTTTCATCATGCTTAGAGCATATCTTGGAATGATATATTTTTACCGTCAAAAACTACGAGAAACATGTTGTATTTAAGGGTTCCATAATAAATAATCAAGAAGAAGTAATAGTTATTTACTTTACAAGTGGGCAAAGTAAGAAATTACTCATGAGAGAAATTTTAGCACACTAAGCCGAAGGCCTAGTTTTTGCCGACCTAGGCCTGAAACCAAGCAGTTTCTGGACGATTTTAAGATGTGTAAAACTAGTGTTTTTGGACGAGGGCACGAAAAACACTTTATTAATTTTATAGTGGCTACTTGGTGTTTTAAAGAAATCAACATTAAATTAAGTTATGGAAATGCTAACTTTGCTACCACTATTCGCCTAAGTATTTTTCCCGATAACTGATCACGTAGTAGTAAACACTGAAACTGCACGAAGATATGTCTTATTTAGAATTCCTCGCGTGGAACCATAATACAACGTCGTATAAATCTTTGAAAGCTTGTTGCTGGGTTACTATACTTAATTAAAAAATATCCTTTGATGTAATAAAAGCGACGAATAATGTTTTATTCTAAATAAATAAATGTTTCATCATGCTTAGAGCATATCTTGGAATGATATATTTTTACCGTCAACAACTGCGAGAAACATGTTGTATTTAAGGGTACCATAATAAATAATCAAGAAGAAGTAATAGTTATTTATTTTACAAGTGGGTAATTCCACTTTGCCCCCGTGTGAAGTATAACGTTTTATCCAACACCTCTTAATAAATGAAAAATTTATTAAAGAAATATTATTTGACAGTGACATGTGCTTTAAATTTTTAAATTAAAATGTCAATCGAAGTAGTTACCAAGGTGTTGTGTGTTATTATTATTGTTATAAATATAAAATACTCACTAGTGACTTTCCTCAAAATTATACCCACTAGTGGGTTATCTGTTACTTTCCTTGCTTAAAATCGCCATAGTTATAGAGCATTTATTGAGAGGTGTTTTCGTGTCAATTTTGTTACTGATTTATTTGTTATACTAGAATTTTTTTACGTTGCTAACATCAGATCATTCGTAAACAAGGATACGAAGGATTTATAAATGTAAACAATTCATTTGTTTTCTTTGAAATAAATGTGGTGACATTTATTAAGTTAATATTTATTTGTTGGACACTGCAATTGAAAATTTAATTATAATTACATTTTTGCTTCCAATTAAAAATTTTGCTAAAAATTGATGAAAATCTCTAACCTTCAAGCACTTAAACACTGAACAAAACCAATGCACAAAATTAACAGCCAGTTGATGCCAACCCTAATCTTACAAAAGTCTCTAGATTTTGCCGACCTATGCCTGAAACCAAGCAGTTTCCGGACGATTTTAAGATGTGTAAAACTAGTGTTTCTTGACGAGGGCTCGAAAAATAATTTATTTATTATATAGTGGCTACTTGGTGTTTTAAAGATATCAATTTTAAATTAAGTTATCAAAATATTAAATTCATTTTCGAACCATGTACGAGTATATTTAGACTTTTTTACTTCTTTTTGCTCATATAATATACGTTTTCAATATACCTACACGTTATTTTTTAATACCCCTACTAAAATGTCGAATAGAATGGTTAAAATGATTAACAAAAGGTTTTCCAGATTTTCAGTGAAAGAGATTTTTAGTTCGTGGAATAATACCTATGTGAAACCAAAATGGAATATGTATTTTTAATTATTGAATAATAGAAACCACTCACGCATAGATTTTAAAATATTGGAACAATATGTTTACAGATTTAAATTTCATATTTATGAAAATATGACACCAATTGTGGTTTTGAATATAAATCAACCTTTTGTAATATCAGTGTTTTACGACCAACTATAAAATTCGATTCATGCAAATTACTATTTTCATTCGATAATGAAAGACCGGGCCTTTTGTACAATAAATTTGATAATTTACTTTTTAGGGTCGTATAAGTGATAACATCGTACTACAGCGCATAAAATGCAGAGATCCTAATTTAGTTTTTGTCGCAAATTTGTGCGCTATCTTTCTGCTTTTAAAATGATCAGGAATATATTAGTTTTATGAGCTTTTCCGATAGCTTTACTACGTGAGAGCGAATAATAGCAACGAGAGATAGTTGCAAAAGTTTTATCATTCTTCAATAGAAGCGTGATCAAAGTGTTACTGTTCAAAAGAAAATTAAACGATTTCCTAGAAAGAATCATAATTGAATCGTTAATATCGTTGTTGCTCTGGATATTAAAATGGCGGTAGATTAAACATAATTAACCGTAGCCGAAAAACGGATATCAAGTTGCCAACTGGCCTCTGATGTTTCTCATTTCACCCCGTAATTTGTCTTTAATTATTGCTCTAATTTGCACGCGGTTTCGGCTTTTTGTGTCGTTCTTCTGTTGTCCGTTCTCAGAAGTTCTAATTAAAAACAGAAAACAGCCCACTGGATCTGTTCGAACACTTAAGTTCTTTGATGATGTTCGGTGGTGTGATTTCTTAATACCTCTCCTGAGGAATGAGTTTCGTGTTTGATTTTGGATCAAATGAATTTGGAGACGTAAAGCTTATTATCTGCTAGAACTGTTTGTAAATACAATGACAGGAAATCTGATGTTTCCTGTACGTGACCTTTTGCTCAATTTCTTTTTACTAATATGCTAATACTCATAAATAAATTTAATAGTTTTATATAAACCACATCTATAAATTTCAACGTATTGTAGAAACCCTTGGTAGAAATAATGGTCAAACGATCATGGACTACAAAACAATTACTAAATTGTAAATCATACTGTACGTGCCCATAATCATATCAATTGGCCCAGTCAAAATCATAAAAAGGAATATTGTTTAATTCATCATATTTATATCTTTAATTCTATCAGTTTTACCTCCCGCACATACATATATGTATAAGGGAGGCATTATGTTCATGTTACAAATCGATTAGATTTTGGAAGCAGTAAGTGATAGATTATTTGAATCAGGATTTTTGGGTATATCTTAGTAAATAAATGAGAGTAAATTTGTTAGGAATACAATTTTTATTTGAAACATTTTTCTATATTTTGTTGTCAGCAGATTCAAAAACAGTGTTCGTTATCCAATACCTTTGGACCAAATGAAATATTTAAAATAGCTTAAAATATTCTTAGAAATAACAGAATATAACACATAAATATGTAGAGTACAACAGTTTTTCCTTTGTAAGATCAGAACAAATTTTTTTAAAAGTTATTAAGAATTTTAATTGGGCCAAATAATATGATTCTAGGCTCATAGTTCTTAAATGACACCAGATTCAGAAAAATGTGTTTTAAATAAACACATTTTCATTAATTTATATTAACCAAAATTGTCATAAACAATTGATTTATCTTTCTTTAAGTAAAGCTAATTTTCACCATAGTATTGTCACCTTAGGATATACGAATGTAAAATGCAAAATTTTATAATTTTCTGTTCAATAATATACTTGAAAAAATGCATTTGAACAAACTTCACACACAAACAGATATCTTCATGGAAGTAGTAATAATGCATTCTAAGGGTATTAAAATGTGCCCGACATTGAATTTTCCTCCCTTTTGGGCAGAGGTAAAAAGTGTTTGATTTTCTAAAAATGTAATTAAACTAACCCCAATTCTTGGAGTTTTCTAATCAATACGGGGTTCAATTTTTCGTGTACAACCTCGTATAGAATACCTCCATGATGAAGAAAGAGGACACAGACGAAGAAGAAGGTAAAGAAGAAAACGATGTCGCTTTCATTTCGAATTCACCTTGTCGGGAATAAAATATTCATGGACGTGGTAGGGCTTGGCTCCAGTTTAATTCCAGGCAAATAATTCACGCGGTTTAATTTTTAACCGACGCTGTTGCCACGCTGTTCATTTACATTTGATGTTTTCTTTTCAGGTGAGTCCGCTCGTTTCGAATGGAAAACTTTCCACAATTTAATTCCTTTTACTCCAATGAGTAAGTACAATTACTATTTCAATCGTTAATAATAACAATTATATTTAATACGAGACGCTTGTCTAATTAGTTCGGCTCTAATTAGGTGAGGAAATATTCCGTCGTCTCTGGAGATTATGTGTAGTTAACTTTATTATCCCTTATCGATTGAGTTTATGTTACGTTGAGCTTTCCCTGTTAAGCCCCTGGGAATATCAATACTTTATCCTAAAAATATCAAGGCACAAATACATTATTTTCCAAAGGTCATTTATTCATTACTTTTCAAACGTACAATGCTTTTAATTAGTAAATAAAACACAGTAAGTTTTTATTATCGTACTAACATTTATAACTAGTACGGTCAGTTGCCGTTGATCATTTTTAATTAGAAAAGTTTTCTGTTCTTTTTTGTCCCGAAAAAACTTTTCGTGTTTGCTACGCATTATTGAATAACTGGAAAAACACAAGTTTGTTTCTCCATTCACTGGCCATCAGTTTCTCGTGGAAAAGCATTTTTTACGAACTGAAATATTCATAAATATGCTCAGAAAAAAAAGTACCGTTTAGTCAATTTAATTCGGTAATCAGTTAATATTTTGCTTTATTAGATTATATTTTTGAAGAAAAACAAATTGTAATACTTAAAATATTTTGAGAATATTATAAATAAAGTGTTGTTTGCACAACATTACCTCCCGTCATAGATAGCTTATCAAACAATGCAGGAACATGGACCAACACTATAAAGAAACGCTCATCCCTTCAAAAAATTTAGTTTTCAATTATGGTACATGTCAAGAAATGATATTTTTCAAAGGTTGTTTTGTTTTATCAAAAAGCGGTTAGCAGATTTAATTATTCTGTGTATATTGTTTATTTTAATTTCTTTATTCGTTTGCAACACATAAATTCTACCCTCAGAAGTTCATTATTACAACACGCAAATAATCGAGGTATCAATTAATCAACTTCCCTGGTTGATTGTTGAATAATTGATCAAAGAACAAAACAAAGAACGTAAAACTAGCGCACGTTACTGGTCAAGTGTCTAGTAAAAACCCAGAGAAGGTCCTCTTGAATTAATAAGGATGTTTGTTCTCCTGAGGACAGTTTAAGTTGTCCCTCGATAAAATTGTCCTGCTAAAAGGAAATAACTCCTAATTTTACACAACATTTATTTATTTCTTTGTTTATCAAGCCAAATGAAATTGGACCGATGAGAATTTATTTGTAAATTGTACATGTGTTTGAATTGTTGACCCATTTATTCAACAAATGAAATGAATTTTGTTTTCTTTGTACCTTTATTACATTTGCCATTTACTTAATTTGCTTGTACATGAAATACATTTCACTCGAGCAACACAGTATAATATATATTTTGTTTTACCAGCAGGTTCATTTCAAAAATGTATATTAAATATTTTATTCATTGTACTTTTCTATAAAATTGTTTATTACAAACCGTTGGACAACGCTAAAGAATTCTCTTAGTATTTTCAGAATTGATGTGTTTTTCGATGACAATATGAATAATTGAACTCGAATATAATGTAATATTAACGGAAACTAGTTTAGCACTCCAGGTTTAATGTTTACATACAAACTACTATATCCACAAGTTGATATGGTAATCTCTAAGGTATAGTTGAAGCATGAAGTTTAAAGCCTTGATCATTACATTAGCCAAACCAAAGTTAGTTGCACTAACTTTTAATATATGCTCTTCTCATTATTATTACTAACTATACCGTAACTTGTAAGTAAACAAAATTACCTTCTTCTCCTTAGGATGTTATAATCAAACAATCTCTTTAGACAAGTTACCTAACATATATTATTTTGATTTAGTCAACACATAATAACATTATTTTACATCTTTTTACCTCCCGCCTACCGCTAGTAAGGGAGGTATTGTTTTTAGTACTAGTATGAAAGTTTGTAGCATGAGCCATCGGCCATTGTAGCAGAGCACATCGTCAGGTTAGGTTATTAGTTAGAAAGTTTTGCTGACTAGATATTAATAGATTTCTATTTTAAAATAGTCATACGCAAGGAACAAGTCATACGTGTTCAGTTGGTTTTATTTATATAAGACAGTAGTGTGGTGCCCACACCAGATTGTGTTTGCTTCTTTTGACAAAACTGAATTATATGTTTAATAAACTAATTTTAATTGCTATGGGAACAAACAAATAACAGAAACTCTAATTATTAATAATTCAATACAGATTCACATACCGATAGAAAAATATGAAATTCACGGAATATCCTCACTTAAAATTGTAAATTTTTTATTGCATTTCTTTATAATATAAGCGCTAAGAAATCCATTGCTGCAGAGCGCATCGTCAGATCTCTTATATTTTTCGAGATACGTCGATTTTTGGTATTTTTCGAAGTGCAACTTTAAGGGCCTGTAATTCAAAACCTACACGAGATATCTAAAAATTCTCTTCAGTTTAGCGTTTCTAGTGCCCTATATAACAATTTAGCAATTTTTTAAAATTTTGAATTATTTTGTATTTTTGTTCAAAATTTCGATCGGCGATAACTCGATAAATATTAAAGATACAGATTTGCAGTGTTCACCAATCGATTCAGCTCGTCGAAATACATAAGTATGCAAAGTTTCATAAAAATCGCTTTACGGGATGGAAAGTTAGAGCAAAAAGCCTGAAAATGGCGTTTTTTGTCCTGGAAGTCAAGGGGTACCCCTTGACGTTCGGGCTGAATTTCGCCATTTTTCGACTTTTTGCTCTAACATTTCAACCGGTTGTCCGAATTTTCTGAAATTTTCAGGGTTTATGTATTTCGTCGAGCTGAATCGATTGGTGAACACTGCAAGTCTGTATCTTTCATATTTGTCGAGATATGTCAAATCGAAATTTTGAAAAAAAAAATCAAAAAAATTTCAAAATTTTCAAAATTTACTATTTTATTATAAATGGCACGAAAAACACAAAACTGGATATATTTTTCGATATCTTGCATAGTTTTCGAGTTACAGCCCCTCAAAGTTGCTCTTCGGAAAATATAAAAAATCGTCATATCTCGAAAAATATTACAGATATGACGATGCGCTCTACTGCAATGGGTTTCCTGGCGCGAATATTATAAAGATATGTAATAAAAAAAATTTACAATTTTAAGTCATATTTGGGGAAATTTCCGTATTTTGAAAAATATTACAAATCGCCATATTTCGATAAATATAAGACATATTACGATGCGTACTACAGCAATGAGTTTATTCATGTTGAAATTATACATAAGTAATAAATTTGAAGTTAAGTTTGGAGGAGTATTTAATTTATTTTCTAGTAAATAATTTATTTGTATAAGAAAGTAGTGTGGTGCCCACACCAGATTTTTTGTAATTGAATCTAATCAGTTTGAAAGAAACAAAATTTTCTTCAAAGAATGGATACAAATTACAAAAGGAAACTGAAGATTTGAAGAAACATAGCAACATAAACATAGGGATAACTTAAAATAATAATTCCTACCAACTTAATGTAATTTATTAAGTACTAAAGCAATTAAAACAAATTTCTTATTTGTTTAAACTTACATTGTTTGTTTCATTATGATTAACTATTATTTATAATCCTTGTAAATTATCCATATGTTAACTCATAAAAGAACTCTCTATGTATACTGATAAAAAAACTCCCAGTATAGAAACAAATTCAAATCAAAATAGATGCTAATATTATTCTACATCTTTTTCAATACAAATACAATTAAATTCAGTCGAACTTATTTAATTAAATATAAAATATGCTTTCCGAGATTCCAGTAATTCTATTTATAAAACCACGACACGCGTTTCTCATGTAAAAAGAATAACGCTCAAACGAAATTAATAAAAACGCGATCAATATTTCCGGGAGACATATCCTGCAATATTTTCTTCTTTCTATACGTTGCAGTTATCTCTTGTTAGGTGAACCGGCAAAAATTAATTTACGGTTACTGCGACGTGATCGGGTCGGTTATTCATTTATATTAGTTTGGCGAATACCACGACCCTTTTATATGCTCTTTTGATCCATGTTGGTCGGAACACTGATTCGTTTCTGTAAAGTTTATAATTGTTGATTGTTTCTATTCTCGTAAGTTCAGCGACAATCGAAACTGCGCAGTCTATGTTTGTGTCACACTTGTGACTAGTAATTTACTTGAGCTGAACTGCCATGGACCGGATGTTTAATTAATATTGCTTTATTATATTTCTTGGATTTCATTCACCACTGGCAAGAATATCCTTTGTAAACCAATAACAACCTTACGATATACTAACTTCACCATCGATTTGGATGATTCCTTTTGAATTGAATCACATTTCACTCCCGATTAAAGGAAAAAAGTAGTATTAAGTGATGGTCAGACACACATGCCTTAAGGTCAAACATACGCGCCGAAAGATCGAATCCTTTATTTTTTTAAAAAACAGCAAATTCTGTATTCTTCATTTATTTTCATGTTCTTTATGGTCCAACAACCACCATCCGTCAAAATTTCATGGATTTTTTACAGTGACTTGTACATTGCAATGTCAATGAAGTACATACTTTCGTTGGGTTCGTTCATTCCCATGAATTTTGTTTTGCAAATTAAAATTTGAATAAATTATTTCTTACAATTATTCTTATTGAAAAACAAAACAATTATTACAGTAAGATCTTGGAACATTCTAGTATTTATATATGTGGATGAAAAGGATAACTGAAACATAAAACTATACAAAAATATTTGTTGAAGTCTAGTTGGTCAAAAATTTAGAATTTTGATACTGTGTCTCTTATTCCCATGAACGACTACAGTAATGAAAATAATTCGTGTATTTGTAAATATAATCATCTATAACATACTGTAAATTCAAATGAAAAATATTTTAGTATGTTATAGACGATCTTATTTATAAATATACAAATTATTTGCGTTACTATAGTCGTTCATGGGAATGTGTGGCATATATTTTACTACTTTGAAAATTATGTTCATGTATAATTTGTAAACAAAATTAGTTTTTTAAAATTTTTTACAAAACTTTGGACTTGTATCTACAAATGTAGGTATAAAACATTATATGTTTCATTTATTATAATAATCATATATTGTTTCAAAAAAGTAATGTTCATCTTGCACTATCTTCAGCCCGTATGGTTGACCTTAAATACATACTTTAATGGGTCACTTTATTCGTTCGACGTTGAACATGAAAGTGGGCTTATCTTCAGATTAGTTCTATTAAAAATGAATGCTAAGATACGAGTTTGTCGAGCGTCAGTTGTGTGGCTTAGTGTTTGTGAAAATTGTATGTTGTACAACAAGCATGGAATGGTATTCCACATTTCATGCGGGTTGTACACTATACTTTGATGGGTGTTTAATCGTTGTAGTTCGATCTTTAGGGTTTTGGAGATACATGCCGTACAGAAACTAACATCCTCAACGATTTCGCTCTTTTCAACGGACTGTGAATAGAGGTTTGCACATTGTCGCTAGACATTGAGGTTGAGTTTGAGAAGTGCAGTGGGCAGACTGTAAGTTTTCCGCAAGTTCAGGTTGCTGAGCAAACTTCAAACCGTATTAACCATGTCGTCGATGCTGTAAGCGTTCGGTTTGTAAACTTGAGCTTGATATGGTAATATGTTTGCTGAACTAAAGTGTTCTACATTAAATAAACCAACTGGTCTATCATGTTGTGTTAAAAACTGTAGAAATATCTTGATTTATTCGGTGTAAAATCCGTACTGTAAATACATTTACCACACAATGTGTTTATGTTTGGATTTCTATCCAGTTTTACGTGTAATTTAAAGCATTAATACAACTGGAGCGTTAAATAAATTTTACATGTGTTTGTATATTTACTTTGCATTAATGTATTCACGCTCAACTTGTTAACTTTTCGATAAAACAAAACAGTAAACAGAGCATTCGATTGCCCTTTGTTGAATTATATATTTGCTCTGAAAATTCAAAAACAAAACATTAATTACGAGAAACATCTTTTAAATTTATTAGTGGGCAACTTACAATGGGAAAATTACTAATAAACAAACTCGGATAACCTTGAAAACACAGTTTACTGGGTCACTTTATTCGTTCAACGTGAAACGTGGAACCGAGCTTTTCAGATAAGTTCCATAAAAATAAGTTCTGTGATTCGAGTTTTTCCAATAATGATATACAAATTTTATTTTTGTGCAACCGTAAAAAGCATTTCGCTGCTGCAACACAGGCCGTAAAATTGAGTTGTTATAGTAACGGCAGTGCAATAGGGTAAACAATCATTTTGACACTTGACTATTGACATGATGGATAATATGTTCTGATGAGAATATCCATAATTTAAGACATTTTTATGTTTTTTCAAAACTAATAGTTTTGTTTTTCAAACGCCAATCCCATAGCCACCTTTTATTTACAATAAAACTGTTTAAAATTAATAAATTTTGTAATTATATATTATTATGGATGCACAAATAAAAGTATGTACATGTTGCCCGCGAAATCCTTTAGCACCCTCGAGATTGTCCTATCGGTTTGCTAAAAAGTAATTTCGCGGCCTTGGTATATAAATAACTAATTGTCTACGACTACTTACAAATCTTCTCATTGTATGTTTGTTGTTGCTAGGGATATTAGGTGCATCGTGCAAATTAATTAGTTTTATGAGTATTTCAATACAGGTCATTTCATTTCAGTACAGGTGCCATTGCTAGGATACTTATTTAGAATTGTCAAATATTGGAAAGCTGAAAGCAGGACAAATTTATTATTAAAAGTAAATGGATTAGGAAATTATATCGATGTCGTAGAAAAAAAAGTATAGTGTACAACTCGCATAGAATGTCCATTTCTTACTCATATGATTTGTATACTTTCATACTCGTAGGAAATGAGTACCATTTCATGCTCGTTGTACGATATACTATTAAAATGTATTGTAAAAACAATGAATGACACTGCAATTTGCTGTATAAATGTTGAAAAGTTCCTTTGTTCCTATAATATGAAGTATGCGTAATAGTTTTGTTACAATCCTTCGGGTTTTGGTGCTATATACTATACCTAAAATTGAGGCTTCATAATCATTACAAGCCTCCTGCCGTAGTCCTGTAAAATATCTACTCCAAAATCCTTGGAAAATGTCCGTGGATTTCCAGGGCGTTTAATATCTCTCCACGCCATTCGTTTTTTCAGCACAACCTTGACCCCTCCCCTGCGTACAAAGGGGCGAAGGGAGAAATGAAATCCGGTATTTCCGCTGAAGGAGGTCAACGGATAGGGAGCTCACGTCCAGAATATCTTAACATTGCTGCTCCGCTGCTATCTTGTTTTGACGGCAAATATTGACCGGGGATGCAGGAGACCTAACCTTCTAATTCACCCTTAACAATAATCCGTACATTATGTGGCAGCTCGTATAAATAATTCCTGCTGAAATGTTTGAAAAGCCCTTCCAATAATATACTAAATTTTGATATTCTCCGCTTGGCTTAAACGTTGTGATCGGACCTGGCTGCCTACTTCTTCTTCATCATCTTCCTCAGAGCGGAAAAGAGGATGAACACCATAAAACACATCCGATCTTGATTAAACTCATCTGCATTCCGGTGCGGAGCACGTGAACGAAGCGTGAACGTGATTGTGTCACGCAGACGCAGGTGCTGCCTCCCATTGTGTGGAGATACACGCAACTAAAGTACGAATTGAGATTTACACCCAGATGAAAAACTTTACTGCGGCAGCGCTTCGCATCAACAAACATCTTGAGGAGATTGAGATTGAGAAAGGGAGGCAGAATATGTTGTTTCCTGGGTCGAACCTAAATATTTTGAAGGGTGGCGGTTGAAAAACAAGTCCGCAATGAAATTATGGGAGTGTTTTAATCCATTGCGCTGGAAGAGTTTTATTTATTCCATTGTTGAACCGCCTGAAATATGAGACTAATGAAATTATATTTCGCAAAGTAAATTTCCATTAAAAAGAGTCTGAAATATACGCCCTATAAACACTTGTTACGCGGAATATTTTTTACTCAAACAAAACATCACACAACAAAAACAAAAGAATGTTAAGTGTCATACATACTGCCCAGCTCTCTCTTCACACATATACTAACACATGCACGTTCTGCTGCCAGAGCCAACTATAAATATTTTCCGCGGGTCCCTAATGAGTCGCTTGTTCCGGACGCACACATGTTAATTACCGCCTGCATTGTAGCAGCCGTTGCCCCCTTCCCCGAAATGGACCAACCCAGTATGGAGCTAAATTCGAATAATAGATATATTGTTCACAATTTTTTTTAATCAAGAATTGAAAACATTGTTTTCAAGAAATTCTCGAAATACGATATACGATTGCTTATTGTATCTAAAAATATATTACTCAGAATATAGAGCAGCTGCTATATCTTCCAGGAAGGAATATTGTTTAATAGGTCTACAGCTACTAAAGTAGATAATATGTTACCTTTCGGTGTTCAAATATTTATATAATCAGTAGGTATTTATATCCTGGATTATATGAGTAAGTTGATATATACATCTTTTTTTTTTTTCTTAACTAAGACTATATGTCTAGGTCTCTCCCTATAATTTTGTCCACCTTCTAACCTATAGTATTCTTCGTCTTGTATATCCGTTTCTTGCATATAATTTTATCATTTTTGCTTCACATTAGTTCTTTTGCTGATTTCTTTCTTCTTTTCTTAATATTTCTACCCTACAATCATATACGTAACTTTTACATTGTGTCTTTTTAGTTTCTTTTTATTCTTGCTGCTGTCTTGATTTGTACCGTTTTTTTCTTCTCCTAATATATACATAGGTGTTTGTTTATCTAGTCCAAGTATCCATCTAATATGTTATTCTGTATAGATGTATGATTTCCAACTTCATTTAAATTACATACATACGTAATAAATACAATCAATTTCCTCCGAAAAATCCTATCCTATCACACTACTTTGCTTCGTCCACATTCTTACATACATATCTATTCTTTATACTTTATATAACTTCACACTCAACATATACACAACCATATTCCTGACATCTCATTTCCACAGCGGTTATACGTCGTTCATGATTCTTCATATACACCTACAGTAAAGCTTTCTTGTGGTGCGGTTCACGTCACCATCTTCGTTCTCACTTTCTCCCACTATTGCTGATTTGATTCATACGAATGTGAATGATGACGTGAACCGCACCACAAGAAAGCTGTACTGTATTCTACTACTCTCTCAATCGAACATCAATCGGATTCACGTATCCGAGGGTTTCATTATGCACTATAAGCCTAACAGAAGTGTGTCAAACTTTCCCTGTCTTTTGGGAATTGTACAGCACATGTACTATCCGCGCACCACGTACTCATATGTAAACAATGGGACTGCGTTTCCAGCTGACTAATTTAGCGGCCCATCGGACACGTGGGACATATTCACATTCACAATTCACGGTAATGTCGAATATAGCTGCAGGCCTGCACTTTGTGCAGTGATGAACAAACGACTGTTCGGCGCCGCTGGCCGCCGTGACGTAATTGTTTCCACGAATCAGTTGCTTGCACACATGAACACCAAATACTACAGGCCTGCATTACCTAGTGTTCTCACCCTTCGTGATGTTGAAGAACAGAAATTTGTTTTGTTAATAGCGAATTATTTTATGAGTAAATAATAAATAAATCTTTAGTGCAGACGCAATCTGAAACACTATCAATCTCCTTCAAACACCTGGTCCAAATTCTTGTTCGTTCGCCATTATTCCATTGGCTTTGTAGATACCTACATACATTACGTCACGCTATATCCCACTAAGTAGGGTAGCACGAACCCAGAAACACAGTCAATCAACAATCAATTTCTATCTTGACACACCACTTTCGCCTCGTCCACATCCATACATGCTGGTCTATTCTTCACGCTTGGAATCATTCGTTCACGCAACAAATCATCAATCATACCGAACCACTTATTCCTCGGATGCCTATGCAATCGTTCATCTTCAATCTCACCCACATATATTAGTTTCACCAACCTTTCATTGGACATTCGTTCAAGACTCTTCTCAATCTGACACTCACCATACACCAATGTATTCCGGACACTTACCCACAAACCCCTCTCAAATACCTTATTTCCAAGTTATACATCATTCATGCTTCTTCATCCACACCCAACATTCAGAACCATACATCAATGTAGTAAGTAACACAGCATTATAACCACTCAATCGCACATCTCTAAATACATTTTTCTACGACCACTTAGAAATCTGCTCATTGTATGTTTGTTGTTGCTAGGGATATGAGGTACATTGCAAGCATGTGAGTATTTCAATACAGGTCATTTCATTTCAGTACAGGTGCCATTGCTAGGATAGTTTTTTAAAATTGTTAAATATTGGAATGGGGAAAACGAGACAAATTTATTATTAAAATTAAATTAATTAGGAAATAATATCGTGGTCGTCATACTCGTATGATGTGCAGCATGAAACGAAGGAAATGAGTATCATTTCATGCCTGTTGTACAATATACTAGTTGCGTTTCGAGAAAATGTACCCAAAGCACTCAATATCTTGCACCCTGCAGACACCCGCTTTTCAATCTCCCGGTCAATACGTCCATCCCTTGAAAACAAACAAATAATTAAATTATCTATGTCTACGGTATTCTGGATTATTTAGAATTTGTGTAAATACTGATCTGCCCTCAACATTGGTAATAACATAACACAATACGTATTGAATACAAATGCAACTGAATTTAACGATTGTGAGAATTGTGTATTTGACGAGATTGTTTCACACAACCCTGAACATTATGTACATCCGATTTCCGCTCTTTTATGCCCAGTGCAATTGTTCATTTTATTACTAACATACTCGAATAGAAAATCGTAATAAATTTCTGCAGGAGTTTGAATTATACTCTGTTACAAGTTTCCAGCAGGAAAAGACAGAAGTAAATCTTCTATTTTCTTATGACGCAGCATCTTTCACACAATCTGAACTATAAAATGGTTGCAAAGTGCACATGAAGCAGAACTCTTGATACCATCTTTTCAAAACGAAACCACTTGCAGTAAATTATTTGACGACATGCCGGACGCTCCGGCCATCTTCGAGGGGTGGCCAACTCAGAGCAGATTTATGACCATGGCCATCTAACAGAAGGAAATTTCTACTGTTGACTATTTCCCTCATAAAATTTAAGCCAATCAGAATTCTGACATTTCTGAATGTCGTCCAATCGATAATTCTGATTTGCTGTCAAATGAAGTTTTTAAATTTTGCTTTATTTTTTATGAGAGTATCCCTCGTGCATGTAATTGTCAATAATTTGACATGCACTTGGGATATTATATATGACAATTTCCCCAGGAAATTATCATTTGCAGATAAGTTATTTCTGCTGTGCTAGGCCAGTGACACGGTTAATTGCTTTGTTTTTGTATACGTTACGTATTTTTCAAGTTTGATTCAATATTGGCCACTAGCCTGGATTACAAGTTGTTTCATCTTGATTGTATCCCTTTTTGCTTCTACTGATGATACGTTACAAAGTGGTAAAATAGATAATATTAGATAAAGCAAACTTACGTTATACAACAAGAAAAGTTTGCCAGCTGTACAGTATATTATTTATTTAATGTTAAATGTACGTAAAAATATTGGAAATCAACTGTTCAATTTAGTAAGTAGAAGATACACTACATTATACTTGTCTTTCGTCTTTTGTTTGAGACTGGCGAACTCATGTGTATTTGTTCTCGTATACTATTAAAGATATACAGTTTTTTAACGTGCCTCCAGTTTTTCACAAACGAAATATTTTTCTTCGCAATAATATTCTTGTTGAAATCTCAACTTTCGCAACCCCTGCATCTTCAGGACTTACGTCCAGTGTCCGGATGCGACATCCAGCCTTCGAGTTGCCTTGTATCTTTATTTATTTCTCAGCGGGACGTGTCTGGCAGCGACAGTTGCAGCTTGTGACGTCAGCAAGTGCGACGCCGACGCCGACACCGCCGACGCTGTCGAGTTCATGACGCATATCGGGTTTACCTCACCGAGGAAATCATTCTGACAAAGAGATATTGAGTTTGTATTGCCCGTATGATTTGTTTCTGAATCTTCTTTTTTAAAATGTTCCTAGAGTGAAGTCAGTAATAGGATGGAGTTGATTGTGTACCAAGTTCCTTCAACTTAGATTGCATTGAACTGTAAAATTATACATGTATCATCAATCAATCGTAATTCCTCATAAAATAATTTACTAATTTATTTTAGTCCATTTAAAAGTTTTTAAATCATTAGGGTTTCTTTAAAAAAGGCCAGAAGTCAATGAAAGGTTAAAGAATCCAATGAAAGGTTAAAGAATTTTGGCATAGAGGAATGTAGAATTTCTAATGTCGTGTTAGCTGCTATGAGGTACACATCACTCAGCTTTCGATTACAGATACTTAGCCATTCAACTAGTTCCATAAACTATCAGTCAACCATACTTGATCTCAAACATATTAACCGTCTAACTTAACTGCCAAACATACATGATGTTCTATCAGTCGCTACATAAAGTTACTCGTTTGAGTTTACAGCCTGTCAACCCAAAACACACATAATTTATTTGAAAGAATGTTCTCCAACAAATTTAGAGTTGTGCAGTAAATTACAAACATGATGATATGATGCTGGCGACAATGCAGCTAATTATTTTCATTCAACGAATGAATGAGAAACAAGGATAAAAAATTCATTTACATATCGAATTGAATTTGTTTCCACATACATATGTATCCGCTCGTCCGAGGTAATCTATGGATTTTTTCATTACAATTGGAATCATCGAGCTTTTTGCTAGAATTGGTGTTTGGCAAAATGTTGAATTTGGAAATTTAAATTGATTTGGAGCAGGAATAAAAAATCTGTGTGGCACCACACTACTATCTTTTTGGGCATCCAAAATTAAAATACGCTTACTAGTGGTAGAAAGCTAAACTAACCATAAGGTACATAAATTTCATTGTATTTTTAAATTAATTATTATTTTTTAAAAATTAATAACAACAGTATTCATTTTAAGAATACTCCAATGTAAGTATTGCATGTGTTTAAACCGTATTATTTAAATAAGATGTAAAAATGAAAGGTACATTGTATTTATGGATTATAGGTTAAGATTGAATTTTCTCCAAAGAAACCTATAAAAATATGAAAATTTGCAGTGTATATGGCAACAGCTCTGCTGTCAATAAAAACATACTACCTGTACTAAAGCACGCATTCGCTATTATAAGATATCATACAAAATGAATTTGATGCGTACCTTATGCGAATTGTGATCAACGCCATCTCTTGATCATTTGGAAGCCCAATGCATATACCATTAATGTATTACTGAGAATACCAAGTATACTGTTCATAGAATGTCAATGTCAAATTAATTTATAAACAAGTAACAATTGTACCAAGTAACCATTAGAATTTTTTTTTTTTATAAGCAAACATTTTCAAATTATAATGACGAATTCATTTAACATTATGGGTGAAGCTTTCTTCAAATTTAAATAGGACCAACTTCGAAGAATACTCTATCGAATAAAAAAGAATCATCAAAATCGAACAACTCTGTAATACACAGTGTGTTTTTTTTGTTGGTTTAATTTTTTAATAAAAAGTTTTTATTAATACTGATTATTTTTTGACGTTTCTTAAAACCAATGAAATGCTTTATTGTATGTCACGTGTCTGCTTATAAACCAATCCTGTCATTATTATACTGAGAATAATGCTCTTGTGATTATTCCCGGCAATTTTCTCTGAAGCTTTTTTGTTTTTGATGACACATGTCAAATGTAAAATAGTTATCATCAACACAAGTAAAAATGAGCAAAAAAGATAGATTTTGTGGCGTGCCTGATGATGAAATCAAAAAATAATCTAATTAAATATAATTCGAGAGTTCGATAAATTAGAAAATAATTCTCCAGTATCTTTCTCAAACTTGTCGCCATTTGGCAATAGCCACTCAAGCCCTACGGGCTTTCGTGACTATTGCCTGGCAACAAGTTTTCGAAAGATCTGTCAAAGTATTTTCAATTTATTCTCTCTCTTGTTATATTATTACTGAAAATAAAACTTCAGGTAGGCTGTTGAGCATTCGATTTTTTTATCTTGGTTGCGTGTCTCTCTTCGGCGAAAATCCATAGGAAAATCCGTCCCTCCACCAGTGGTCATTAGACGGGCACCTATTAAATTATCACTTCCTTACTCAAGATCAGGAGTAGGAGGAAACACTCCTGTAAATGGACGCGTCACATCAGCCCTTAATGGCGACCTTTATAGCCCGTTGTGAAACATACAGTGGCCGAGGTGGCCGCGGCGGCCTCTCAGGCTTGGGTGGCTACGGTGTTGAAAGACGGCATTGATGTTGTATCGGTAATAGAGCAGCCTGTAGCCAGGGATCGTTTTATGGATGTGTAAAGTGGCTTGCGGCGTAATGTGTAATGTAATGTGTTGAGCCGTGTGCTGCGGACCATTCGCGGTCGTTAATTATATTGCATTAGTTAATTTTAGAGGTAATGATTCCACATTCGCTGGCTGCCGGAATTAGTTTTGTACTTTACTATCCCATACATCTATTATGCCTTCCTCATTACATTTTTGGTTCAAGCCTTTTGGGATTTAAAATAGACTTATTAGGAACAGAGCTAAGTTCAGAGTTACCCAATTATCAATTACGATTAGCAATTAGTTGCGTTTTGACTCCTACAAAATTAACGCGTTAAAACAAATTGATTCAGAAGCTTGTAAACTCCATACCTTCCACTTACAACTACTGGGATGGAGAACTCATATCTTTCTATTTTCTGTCTTTAAACGCCAAATAGTATAGAACTTAACCGTACCCTTAAAATAGAAAATAGCATGACATGATTTTTTTTTTAAATAAGTTTATGTTCGACTGAATTATAATCAATTGTATATGATATTATTTAATGGTCATAAAGTAGTTCTTTATGGACTAGTCTATAATGATAAATATTATATTATATTAGAATAATCAAGATTATGATCATTATTCACTCGAATGATTTGCATCACGAGCTGTGAATAATGACTGTCATAATCCCTCATATAGTAGTATACTATTTTCTACTCCTGTAAATTCGGAAATAACTTTTGAAAATGACCGAAATAGGTTGAAAACACATGTTGAAAAACGGCAACATCAAAATACACAATGAGAACTGACTACACTGTCAATTGTCAAACAGGAATAATAATTGATTTCTAGTTCTTTGATTGGATGAGAAGAGTGAATTATGAATCCATAATTTCAACAAAATATCAACAGATGTTGCTCTAAAAGTAGCTTACTGATTTTCAAAGCATTAGGGTCAGTTTGTTATTAATCATATAATCAATTTTAATATCTTTTTCATTTTTGTTATCTGTTGGGAAGATAATAATCCCAGCAATAATTTCTCCTGGTTAAAGACAACGGCGACGTCGTTGGAAATTCCTCCATTTCGTTTCATTCCTCCTGGACACTTCCTTTTTATTACGATCTCTCTTTACTATACCTGGCAACAAAAAACGTAATAACAGTTGCTTTTATATTGGCTGGAGCTGGGAGCACGTTAGATAATTGCAAGCGGTTTGGTCTCACACGAGTTCAAGCTCATGAAGAAGGAAAAGCACGTTCTCACTGCCAGTTAACAGTTAGTGACGACTTTAGGAACGCCCACTCACAATGAGTTTGGCAAGCGCGACTCGTCGATGTAGTGGAGTCAAAGTTAGGGGGTGCTGTTTAAACTACTGCTAAATAAATCGAAAAACCAACAATCCTGATTATTTCCTGAAATAAAGTTGAAAAACTTTCAGAGCTCATAGTAAATTAAAAAGACTTTTGAGTTAAGTTGTATTTAAATAATAAGCTTAAATCCAAAGTTATCTTCATCGGGTTCCTCCACCATTTATCCCATTTACGATCCATTAAAATGTGGTTTGAAAATTCTCTTTAATTTTCATCTCTTCACTTACATCATTTTCTATGCATTTTACAATCAAATAAAACGTTCAAATACTTCAGATATGTTTTAAGGGTTTTATTCCTTTTTTTCTTTTCTTCTTACATCAGATATGGTTAAAAATATGATAAAATTCTGGAAAGTAGCAGTAATTCTGATAATGAATTTATCATTGAATTTACAACTCCTGCTAACTTAATAATCCGCGCAGTTGTGAAGAAAATTTTTAATGTATGTAATGTTGATACTCATTTTAATGAAGCTGATTATTATTGTTCGAATATTTTCAAATCAGTTTAAGAAAGATAAAAAGAAGTAATCATTTTCATAATAGTACCATTTTGTTGTATTAATCAAATAAATAAAATATTGTATTTTTAACCAATCTTCTGAAATACGTTAGTTTACGGTGAGTGTAAGATTGAGAAGAATGTTGTTAAAGTTTTGTGATTGATGATTGATGATTTGTTGCATGAACGAATGAAGAATAGACGAGCATGTATGAATGTGGACGAGGTGAAAGTGAAAAAACTTTTAGAACTTATAATATAGCAATAACAAGACTTTTTGATATAGTTCTATAGATATAAGAAAATTTTATTTCAATGTTTTGAATTATTAAATATAATTCTTCGTCGGGAAACAAAGGAATGACATAAACAACTTTTCCAAAAGTCTTATTATTTCAAAAATAATATTGTTTAATTTTTGTTTTGTACTAGTTGCCAAAATACTTACTGTCATACTGAAGTAGGTAAAAGAAGACATTATTATTAATATATAAATAAGTTAGGAAATAATATCGTGGTCATAGAAACATTATTGTGTTCAACTCGCTTGGAATGTCCATTTCATGCTTGTTGCTTGTTATGAATATATTATTATGTATTGTAACTCAATAATGTCAGCATTGTAGTAAAATATTTATATGTATGTTTGTGGAGAAGTGCTCAATTTTTTGCAATCCATTTTATTTTGTGTTTATTGTGTAAGAAACCCTGAAGAAGGCAAACAATACACAAGAAATGTATCACTTGACTGCACTACGAAAATCTTTGAAAATTCTCAACATTTTGAAAGGTCGTCGCATTTTAGCTTTACATACTTCAACTTGGAGCCTTTTTCTGTGTCATCCATTAAGGCTTTTTACAACCTTTCATCCTCTCGGGTCAAACAAAGCGCTCCGAAATTTCTAATTGCAATAAACGGAAGCGGAAGTTGCTATAAAATCGAACATTTCCCAAGCCATCAAATGAATGAATTTGTACGTTCCGTCGATTCTTCTCTTACTTTAGATTGTCACTAATCTCGGCTCAATTAATAGCGTCTTCCTCGCGGGATAAAAGCGCCGATCAAAGGCCTCGATTTCATTTTCGGATGAAAATTAAAAACGTCTTTGCTTTAACTCGATTACCGCACCGGATAGGCTACGCATCAGAGACTTCGCAATATTGTTACGAAGCTCGCTTTGACTGAATTTTTTACGACTTTTGGAATATTAAAGCTGTAAATTAGTAACATACGGTAGTGATTTTACAAGCTTTCTACTTTTATGAGCTTTCAGGAAGTATTGATTTAGGAAAACTAATTAGTAAAATGAATTACTTGAAAATCTAATTAATTTTTTGTTAGCAAAACACTTGGTAATAGTTTGCGAAAGGAAAAAGTTGTTATATTTTTGTAAAACTTCCAGTTGGGTATTTCCTGGTAGGTGTAAATATCTTGAAAAGAAAGTTTTTAAGTTATTCTTTTATATGACATTATTCTTTCAAGTGGGAAGTTGAGAAGTAGCTTTTTACTTCTGGAAAGGTCTATAAATAACTTTAATGAGTCCTTCAGCAATATAATTAATAATTGTCGACGTTTCTTTATTTTTAATGAAAGTTTGATTTTTTTCTAGTAATAATAATTTGTAATTAATGAAATTTAATTTGTTATCGTGTTCTTTTTGTACCGATAACTTCTATGAAAGCAATTATTATTATTGATGCAAAAAATCTAATTTATCTGTCTGCCAGTTAGCAAAAAGCAATTAAAAATAATCCTCCAGAATTTAGTTCTTTTCTTAATTAATGCCAAAGCAGGAGAAGTAATCTTTTAAGAATTATTTCATGAAATATTCATCCCCAAATATATTATGATTCAGATAGAACGATTCTTTGATAATTCGACAATTCTAATCAAACAGTGGTTATAGCAGTCATCAGGTAACTAGGCAAATCAATACGAATGTTTAATTGTCAAATGATGAATGTCAAAATTTGACAAAATATTTTTCATTTATTTTTCAAACAATAAACTTTTTTGCGAAATCGATACTAAAGTATACAATATCACTCCGCGAAATAAGCCAAAATAGTACGTAAAATAAAACATTACAGACTCTTATATCAAAATTTAACTTTACAGACTCATCTGTCAAACTTTTAGCACTGCCTACAATAACAAATATATTATTCTGTAATACTATTGGTGAATTTATTTATTATTTATCTTTGATAATAATTTATTAGATTTAATGCAGATCACGTCTATGAACATGTAAATAATAATGAAAATTATACACAAATATGTGACAGTTTGACAGTACTTTTGTTATCACAGTTATCCCCGTCGCAACAGCTAGCTGACGTTTTACAAATACATAATGCTATTTATTTATGTTTTTAATTAATAATTTAACGATTTCAGAGAAAAGTATAATGTTTACCTCGGCACTACAGTATTTTTTATTACTAATATGGTTTATTGCATATTCGTAATAAAAAATTATACTTTAGTGCCTTGATATACAAATAACTATTTTGCAAAAGGTTGCTATAAAAAATAAAATTTAAAAAATACGTCTGAAGAGGAGTTAAAAGCTTAAAGTATTGGTATTAAACGATTTGGTACATCAAAGCAATTTTACACAATACTTCTTGAAAGTAAACAGCAACAATATTTCAAAAATAAAAATATAAAAGTTTCGTTTAATTCTAACCGCAAATTTACAAGTATGATGGCTTCGTCGACTCAAAATTAATCAAAATTGTTCTACCTGAAGCTAATTACCACCTTCCCAAAAATCCTGTATTCTTTTGAAATAATATATTTAGGAATGAATATTTAAAAATATTTAAATTAAAATACAAACATTAAAATATATCAGATATGGTTGTAATAATTGGCTAACAAAAATGTTGTCTTTTTAAGCCAGTCTTCCGCGAAAATTTCTCATTAAGTTACCAACAGCGCAAAATAAAAAAGACGAATCCAATCAGCATAAACTAATTTGAAAGCTCAAATGATTTTCATTTCGTTTTGCGCGGCAAACGAAACAAAGCGGAATCGCAAGTTCGACCAACACCAAGAAAACCGCGGTCTCTGATTTGCATGGAAACAAACCTCCGGCCCTACAGATCCCTACTCGCCAGAAAGGAAAGTGCCGAAGACACTGTTAAGAACAACAATCCGATAGAACATTTCTGTAAAATGGATTACTATTTTCTATTGTAATTTTATGGAAAAGCGTCTTATTCCTGCTCTGTAGGACTAGCGCGACGTCTTTGATTTGTTCTGATTCACCTCGGGCATCGTCGTCGTTCGCCAACTAGATCTAGCGGCGTAAGGCAGCCTGACATTGTCTGATAATTTTAAAATAAGAATCCGTAGAACGTTATGGCTGCTCTACTGCGCATATTAACTGACAGTTTTCAATTTTATTTCGCGACATCCTGGAACGAAAGACGTGTGACGACTTTAATGCAGGATTTACTTTAGAAAGATCCCTGTTTTATTTGAATTTCGTCAGGATATGAAACGCATATTGGGTAAAAACATTGAAGCTTTTGTTATCAACGAGTTATTTTATAACATTGAATAAAGTTTTTCTTTATAGTTAGTAAGTAAAATAGATACAGGTTTTACTTTATAAATATCCTTATTTTATATGAATTTCTTCAGGATATGGAACATGCGGAGTAATTCATAACATACATAACATAATTTGCTGCAACTTTTTGGTTATTGAGTTTTTGCCAAAAGTATGTAAATCACCCTGTAATAGCTATTAACATTCCTAGTGATGTTATGAGTATCGTAACTGCCGCAGATGTCAGTTGAAATCCGAGCTCGTAGAGCGAGGATTTTAAGACATCTAAGGCCTGTTATGACTCATAACATCCGTGGTTTGTTCAATAGTTTACCGGTTTCAGAAAATGAAGACATAAATGCCATTAATAAATATTATTTATTGAAATTCTTTTATGAAAAACGTCTGTCATAATTTTAGAAGGTGATCAAGTAAGTCTGTTTGTTTTTATTTAACACCATGGTTACACTTCTTTTGTATCATATTTAAAATTATTTTTTACTTAAACGTCAAATGTGTTCTTCATGGCTAGATAAAAAGTGGATTTTGGTGATGTTGAATTGCCTGAAAATATTTGGAAGGCAGCAGGTGAAGCTCTGAAAAGCTTAATTCCGTGTGTATTAATAAATAGCGTTATATTATCATTGTGTATTATTTTCATTTTCTTGACTGTTTTGACAGGTCAGTAAGGTAATATTACCCTACAGAATAGAGTTATGACATACTTACCCTGCCTACTTTTGTGCATGTAAACATAGGTTTAATCTCCTGAAACCGGTAAAAACATTAACGCTTTTATTATAAACGAGTAATTTTCATTACACTTAATTTTTCTTTATGATGTAAGTAAAATAGAAGCTGTTTGAAATTGAAAATTGCTTATTTACAAACACTATTTTCTGAGAAAATTAGAAAACTTTAAATTCACTCGGAAACCTGTTAAAAATTCAAAACTTCAGTGAGTTTGTTAAACGTTTAGTATTAATGCAGATTAATATTTTATGAAACAACATAAATTAGTTTGCTAGAGGCAGGTAATAATTTACAATTTACAGTTTTAAATAAAACATCAAAAGTTGAAAATAAAAATAATAGCACCGCAGAATATTAATCAAATAAAATACATGACAGGAATATATCTAATTTGGAAATGAAATATATTTCATGTTCGCTTCCCGGAATGTATAAACAAATTATTATTTATTGTATTCATTTTTCCGTTTCATAATTTATATTCTTTGTGCTCGCGTACAAATAGCTATTCCATTATTTTAACATTTTAAATATGCGAAATGCATTTTAAATGATCATCGAATGCATAACATTCAAGTCAATTATTTTATGATTTTCCATTAAAATTTCAATCATTTTTAACATATCTGATAAATTGTATAAACAATATAAATTAATTATTGTTACGTTGAATATTTTTCATTATTATTACATAAATGTTTTATTTATTCAGTTATTATATAAATTATTTTGGTTAGTTAAAAAAATAATCTCGATTAAATGTAATCAGAGTTCAAAATAATTGCTGTTTCTGAATAGTTCATTTAAACCAGATTACTAATGATGCAACTTGTTAAAATCGAATGAATTCAACAGAGATTACATCCAATTTCTATGTAGATTTCACAAATACAACCACGGTTAGATATCGGGATACCAGTCACATTTACCACTGTTCGAAATGTACGCTATTTTTATTTTTACTTCTATACCGTTATTGGAAGTTGAAATTATTTTTGAATATTTTAATTCTGCTGAAATTGAACTTCATCCTTCATTAGTAAATGTAAAAATTAACTGGTTCCTACCAAGCTAGCTTTAGCTTTCACCAATTCGTTGAGGTTAAAATATAACAGTAAAGGACCTGAACAAGTTATGTTTTATAAAATAGAGGAAGTCATGTCTTGTTCAACCCGTATCCTTCATTTTGATTCACTGTAGATTTCTATAGCTTCTCTTATGAGTCTGCCATTGGCACAATTCGATCTTGCTATAATTTTTGTTTCTTCAAAATTAATTCATTGGCATTACTATAACCACAGCGAATTTCTCTGGTTGGTTAAGACGAACGATCCATTAATTTTCTGTAATTCTTATGGTCAGACTAGTGCATAAAGAGCCACTTTATGAATCATGAACATTTGATAATAATATAGTACATTTAAACATAAAAAAATTTACAGAACTTACTCTCTTCTCTTGTCATGTATTACTACGAGTTCTGAAAGCTTTTTTCAAATTATGAAATACTTAAATGTAATTGTGGTGTCACTCTCAATTTTCTAGTGTATGTATTATAACAATCAGTAATTAATAAATCAGCAATTTCCATCCATCAAAGTAATCCACGCTACGATCAAAAGCCCAATAATTTCCCTGACCACACATAAACTCGTTTTGGACGGGTGTCCGTCCTCAATTCAAACAGGAGGCACAGGGATGGTACAGAGTGACCATTTCGCAATTATCAACCACCGATCATGCAAAATGGTGGACATTGTGCACCAGTGAATGATTGGAGAAATTTACCGTACAATCGTTGGCAGCGGCGCGCAAAACACGGAAAATGGGACATTCATCCCATGAAATAATATTAGAATGTTACTAGAAATTATTTATGGTTGAACCATTGGGTAAATGAGGCTGGTACGCCCCTGCTTATTATGGTAGCAACTTCACGTTCATAGATAATTCGTTATTATATTAGCTTCGGTTAGAATCCGAGTGTGTTTGTATAATTATAACCATTTATATTCTATCACTGATTGTCCTATATTTTGAACATGATGTCTGCGGCACTTAAAATATCAATCAATTAATATTTTTTACCCACGGTAACATCCAGTGATATTGATTAAATTTTGCAGTTGGCTATTAATTATTTATGGAGTATTTGAATTAATTTTTTTATTTAATATGTATTTTCGAAGGTTCATATATAATTTAATCTCATTATTTATTGAATTTATTTTACCTGTAATTTCAATATTTAACCATTTAGTTATTAATATTTAACGACCACATTCAATATACCAGATTTAGAATTGAAATGTGGCGCATAGGGATTTCAGTGCTATTTTTTAATATTGCTGGAAATTTTTACCTTTTTTCTTTGTACTTACACTTTTGCTATAAAGAGAATAGGTAAAAAAATTTCAATTCTACTGCATGTATAATTTAATGACAAAATATATTTTCTTCCAAATTTTTCATACAATATAATATTTTATTAATTAGTTTTTAATTATCACAGGATACTGCTTCTTTATGAGTCAAGTTTTTGCGAAATATTTAATAATATTTTTCAAAGAGATTATCAAATATAATCTCATAAAAACCTGATTATTATATCCACATTTTTTACCATACAAGACAACAGTACGTATAATATTCAATAACTAAAATACCATTGAAACCAGCCTCACAAATCTGCATATTACACCCACCTCCACCACGAACAAAGACAAACATATGTATGTCCAATTAATCAAACAAAGACACAGCTACTTAAAATTATGATCGGCACATGCGACATATAACACATGCACATCATTATTAACAATTAATTGTCATACAGAACACTCGTTGGGAAATAAATTATTCATTACGCATTTCACATGCTGTGCGAGAGGCGCCATTATTAACAGCTGATGGTTCATCAACGGTGGAGGATATACTTCATCTGTGGTTGCAGCGGTTACGGGTACATGAGAGATGGAATTGTGGTTTCCCCGTTGCACGTTTACCAGGAATTATTGATTTGACATGTTTACGAGCAAGGGGCGAATTGAAATTTGTTTACCCAATGCTGGGTTGATCTGCCTTGAGCAGATGTTTATTTATTTGTACTTGGTATCACAGAATCCAACAATTGTTATGCTACTACGTTTTTTATTTATTTATTTAATATCCCATCCATTCCACAGGATAGAAATCTCAATTACGGGATGGATACATAAAATGTTTCAACATATACAGAAAAAATAGTTATATACAAAACAAAATTTGTAAGAATGAAATTCTAAAATGTATTCATTAATGCTTACTTGAAGTGTTGAAACGGTAGGTAATACATATCAATATTTATAAATGAATATTGAAATGTATTCTTAGTAGCTAAACAAATAGGATTGTCTATAATATTGTTAATTAATTTTTATACATAGATTAAGAATTGCACCAAAAGGATAATAAGTTTTTCTATTACCACTTAGAAATCTGCTCATTGTATGTCTGTTGTTGCTAGGGAAATGAGGTATATTGCAAGCATCGTGCGAAATGAATTTGTTTTGTGAGTATTTCAATACAGGTCATTTCATTTCAGTACAGGTGCAATTGCTAAGATACTTATCTAGAATTGTCAAATATTAAAGGGTAAAAGCGGGACAAATTTATTATTAAAATTAAATTAATTTGGAAATAATATGGTCGTAGAAAAAGTATAGTGGAATGTCCATTTCATATTCGTATGATTTCGGCTGCTTCAAATTTTCATACTCGTAGGAAATGAGTACCATTCCATGCTTGTTGCACAATTATTTTGTACGATATATCATGAGTAGGATAAACACCATGGATAATATTACAATCTCTGTTTTTGGGTGTTTTAAGAGAAGTTGTACAATGTTTTAAAATTATTTTATAGAAGAAATGTTTCGAATAGAAGTTTAAGAGAAATATATTATGTACCAATTTTATTTGAAGTATTACTAAAAAAACAATTGTACAGCACTAAAACAGAGGCTAAAACACTTCTTTTAAACACCCAAAAACAGAGCTCGTGGTACCAGCCATAGTATTTACAATATATAATACAGTATATTATAAAAAAATATATTATTCATTCGATGCTGTTGCAATATTCCATATTTTTCAGCAGTATTTCAATTTTGAATGCACGAATGAAAAATATAACATTTTTACAGTTTTTAACCGATGAACGGAACGACAGTTTCGAATTATGAAGCCTAAAATTTTAAAGGCAGATCTTACAATGTAATTTATATGAGCACTGAAAGACAGCTTTTGTAAATTATAAAATTTATAATCAGAAAATATATTCATCTTTAATAATTTTAGGTTTGATTGTGATTGGCGCCTCCGCCATTTTTGCAGTCGTCCAAATTCAATTAATGTATTTCGATGTGTAATTAAACTCGAGTGAATGCGATGAAATGTTAATAATTATTTAAAGAAATTTGTAATTTAAAAGTAAAATTTTTTGCTGTCTTTTGTGTAATTATAATCTTCTTTGAAAAGCTGTCTTGTACCATAGAACATGCAATTATTATTTTCTTAAATTAACATTTTTCAATATAAAAGAGGATCATACATTTCCTTTTACAGTTTTACAAATAAATAAATAAATATTCATATTTTGCAAAGAAGCTTATACATTCTATGAAAAAAGAGAAAAGATTTATTTCATAGAAAAGCGCAAACTTTTTCATTTTTGTTGTTGAATTTTATTTGTGAATATAATAAATACATCAACAGGCTAGAGCAGCTCCCAGAAAATTTTTCTGTCGAATTTCAATCTCTGAAATATAGTTATTTACCTAAAATGTACAGGGTGTAGAATTTAAATATGGCGTATATGGATTTTAACGCAATTTTTTTTACCTATTCAGTCTACAACAAAAGTATAAATAAAAAAGTTGTTCAGAATTTAAAAATACTTGCAATAATACTCATTTGTTTACCTAAGTATTAGTATTTCACGATGGAGCAATCAAATTGAAATTAATATTTATTAGAAAAATTGTAACACAGCCATGGAAAATCAAACAAAAACGAAAATATTGGACATTTCAGAAGATAATTTTCTATAGAAATTACGTAAAAGATTGTAAGGTATAATGCCGAATTTGAGACCGCAGTTCTTTCCATTTCTTTCTGTTTAATAAATAAAAAAATAAATCTAAAAATGTTTTATGACATCAATTTTTTATGAAGACGGTAAGAAGACTAACTACTTCGGTCATATGCCGCCTCATGAGTGGATGATTGTGAATTTATGTGAACAGCACAAACGACCATGCTCTTCAGTGGGATTCGAACCCACGGTCTCTGGTGTGCTAGGCTAGTAATATAGCCAGTACGACACCGAAATCAGCAATCAAATATTTTTAGTTTTTGTTTAATTTCCATGGCCCTGTTACAATTTTCCTAATAAATATTAATTTTAATTTGATTGATATATCGTGAAATATTAATATTGAGGTAGCCAATTGCTCCTTAATGCATGCATTTTTAAATTCTGAATGACTTTTGTATTTACACTTTTGCTGTAAAGCAATATTTGCACCTATAATTTATATTGTTTTATACTACTCGTGTAATCGAAATAAAGACAAATAAATAGACAGGAAGCTTGACAGAAACATATTAATTACACTATGTGAGATCTAGAGCACTTTGTCTTATTAGCAGTGCTGCCAACACGCTAGCTGTCGTATTAATTATTATTCACCTTGGTGACACTCCATACCTGTTTGTTTCACTCCAATCGCAGCGTGCCATATTCTGCTACAAACAAACGACGCTCGGGTTACAATGGTGGCAGCGCGCCACGGCCAACTAGCGTTTGTTCGTGACTTCATTTTCACGCTGTTTGTCAGCATGATTCTTCGTACTTAATAACTTGTTATCTCCTTTTATTACGTTTGAAGCCCTCGGAATTCTTGAGTAGTCCCTATTAAAGTAAAATACGCTCGTTAATATAATATACTGCCGAGGATAATTTATTCAATTGTTGAAGTTGGAAGATGGAAATAAAGACGGGAAATGGATTACATGAAGATTGTATTTATTTGATTACAAATTAATGGATAATTTCGATCATGTATGGATTCATTCGTATGTTCTTATTTAGTTCATAGAAAACCAACATATACTAACCAATATATTCATTCGCTTTTACATCATCATCCTTTTCAAAAATTTGGTATCTACCATGAAGTATTTCTTGAACAGAGCTTACAATATTTGCCACAAAGAGAAGTCTGAAGAAGAAAAAAAATACTGATAATAATAAATATTTTTTAAATAAATGGCTATAAAGAGAAAACTGCATATCTTGGAATAGTATATTCTACAACAAATAATGGAATGGCACATATTCAACGCAAGCAAAAAGTTTGTAGTCCGAGCCGAAGGCGAGGGCTACGGTTTGCGAGTATTCGATCCTCACAGCCAACAAATTTTCGAAAATAAATTCTGAAAATTTTCACCTCATAAAATTACCCTAGTGGCTTCACCTCCACTACCATCCTTGGAGGCCGTGATTTGACGGCTGGTAACCGCACTTCACGCTCTAAAATATATCATAATACCGAGATCTGCATTGAGCAGGGTGCCACACCAAGAAATGGGTATATAGCGTGATAATATATTTTGTTTTCTTAGTAATGTTTTAATCAATCCTGTCATTATTATACTGAGAATAAAGCTCTAATAATTATTCCCGAGAATAATCTCTGTTGCTTTTTGTTTTTGTTGACAAATGTCAGTTGCCAGATAGTTATCATCAACACAAGTGCCTGATGATAAAATAAAAAAATAAACTAATTAAATATAACTCGATAGTTCGATAAATTAGGAAATAATTCTACAGTGTCTTTTTCAAACTTGTTGCCATTCTAACAATGATAATTTGGTAATACAAGGACAATAAGTATAACATTTACTTACTTACTTGGACACAGGGCATTGGAAGTTCTGACAAATATATAGCAATCTTGAAAGATTCTTTGTACATTTAATTTGAGAGGTGGTTAATCGTTTTACTATGATCCTTTGGGTTTTGGTGATATATTCTTCAAAACTGTATTGAAAAAAGTCATCTTTAAAATTTCAACACCCATGATGTTTGAAGCCATCACCAAACAATAAATTATTAAAACCATCCCAAGATCTGTATCATCACATCTCCCAACATCCATTACCCCTGCACGTGACAGTGTGACGTCAGTATCCTCCATCATCTTTGGATACTGTAGATACACCAGAATGTTCCAGAAGCACTCCAGCTGTCCTGGGTCTGGGTTAATAACACGTTTAAAAATTCATTGCAGCCTTCGCTCTGACGTACGACACTCGTTATTTTTAATCGCTTAATGCATTATCTACCACCGCATGCATGAGACTAGGAATTCATTTATGATGCAGAACCGCAAGATGGCGGACGTTTAGCAGGAAATCGCTGGCGTTATGAGGAAATTCTTGTAGGGAACACGATGGAGCTCTTGCTTAAATAATTATGGATATTAATTTTGTGCATTAGCTGAGATATGGCTATTATTTTAGTCTGAGGTTTAACAGATTTTTTGTTAGGTTATTTTTATTTTATTTTTATTTTAAGGCATTGAAATATAGTAATACTGAAACCTGCACTTGTAGTATTTTACGAAAGCGAAAAACGAGCCTGCAACAGATAGATGTCATTGGTTATTCATCTTTGTCTTGTTTGCAGAACGGTTGTTATGCTTTTGTTGAGCGGTTGCTAAGTAAAAACTTTGTACAACAAAGAAAGAGAGTCCTCAACTAGCTGTTTCCCTCGGCTCGCATTTTCAACGGCAGTGAGCGTTCCAGTATTATTATATTTCAGTGCCTGTAAGGGAGGTATAGGAATCATGCTAAAAATTCGGTAATGAGTTTTCAGTGGATGATCACGTTTTAGGGTACTTAGAATACGATTTTAATAGTTTCGCGATGGTGTCTGTGTGTCAGTCTGTCTGTCTGTGTACTACTAAATTCTGATATTTTATAAATTGTATTTGTATTCTCTTGGGAAGAGCTGATTAGTTTTTGGTGATAAACCGATAACCGAAAATGGTAATTTACTTGAAGTCCTACTAATTTATTTCGAAGTATCTCAGCAAAATATGGTATGTAATAACAATGTTTGTTATTAGAATAATGTTTTAAATTATCAAATTGTTGTTTGAAACATTTTTCTCTTACTGTTACCATCTATGAAATACAAGATGTTAAAGAAAAATTATGTTTTGATATTGTTGTTTAAATTTGTTAAGCTGTGTTTTTTGAAAAACAAAACAACGCTTGTAAAATATCTTTTTTGACATGTGTCATAATTCAAGAGTAAATTTTGAAGGGGTGAGCGTTTCTTGATAATGGTAGTCTGTGTTCCTGCATTGCTGATAAGAAATGTATGGCGAGAAGTATTGTGGTGCCCACAACAGTTTATTATTGTTTCTTGTTCAGCAATGAAAGAGAAGAATATTTTTATAAATGGTCTTATTTAAATATGCTCTACATTATCTTGCCCTAGTTTATACTTTGAAAACTCTTAATAATGTTAGTTGAAAAAACATTTTTATTCCTTCAATTATTTTCTTTCAAAGTAAAGAAAGAAAACTTCTGACCATTAAAACATTCCAAATGTTTTCTCGCTTAGATTTCCACATTGTGAAAAACAACAAATCATAGTTTGCAGTACTTTTATTTTAATTGATGCATTAATAATAAATAATTATAGAACATATATTAAATACCTATCAATCTTTTTCATTTGCGATTGTTCAAAATGAATTATTATTTATCACAAGACTAGATAAAATGTGATGTTAGAAAATAACCATTTCATATTGTGTGATTAAAGAAGCTATTATCAAATATATTTTATTTTTAATCGATTAAAAATGTAAATTTCGTCCTTTTAAAAAATAGGAAAAGTTGCCACTGTCCAACCTGCTAAATCAGTGCATATTTGATTGCTAACAGATTGTGAATAATGTAGGCTTTTCTGTGGAAACAAATTTTCTGTTCCTTTTTCCACATGCCGTAGTTCGGTTTGAGTCAATCTATTAATTCATTTTTAATTCAGTCATTTTACTCTTCTCTAATTTCCGAAATTGTTTACAAAACAAATGTAAAATTTACTGTCACAATTAATATGTATATTTATGAATTTTCTGCCTTAGGCAGCAGTGAAACACTTTTCACCTCGGTGTGTAATTACAGGTTCATTATTTATTTCAATTAATTATGTTGCCTAGCGAAAAAAATTTAGTTTAAAGGTAATTTAATTTAGGAGTCCTAAAGCATCAAAGCGAAAGATTTAACAGTTATTTTCGTAAGTTCCCAACTGAAAATTCGCTTTGAAAATGTTCCAAGACCAGTTTTGATGCCATTATAAATTCTGTATGATATGGCAGAGTAATTGCTCATTTAAATTATTACTTACTTTCCAAAACTTAATTATTTTCCATTAATGATCTACTAATTGTGAAAATATTGTCATACTTCTATCTTACACTGAATTACATTTTAATTTAATCATGTTGATTATAAACTTTAGTAAATTCGTTAAAATTTCATTATTTTTGTTGCCAATAAGTCGAGTAGAAAATTAATCAACTTAAAATAAATATTCGTTGTTTTGATTATTCAGAAGTAATTTCAAACTTATTTCATTCAGTTTTCCATGAAAACAATTCAAATTTTTCTAAACGCCAGCGATTGCTTTAAACGCACAAAAACCAAACGGGCAAAAATTTAATAAACAAATCATGAAAAATCTACAATGCGTTGGATATTTTGCATCTCGTGCAATAACACTGAAAAACGGAAACAAAAACATTTGCTGCAGTGAGATTGCTCTGCATGGGTACGTGTCGTTTCGTTGAATATTCATAAACGGGAAAAAATATTTGCTCCATTTGTTCTTGAGACTCGGGCGTATTTTCCAAGAAGATGGTCGTATATTCTGAGCTCTAATAATTATTTCAGGTTGGGATAGAGATGCTTCTATTTTTCATTCGATCGCAGGAAAGACCCACACATATTTTATAAGTTAAATATGGTGCAATTTTGAATATTCTTAACAACCTTATAAATTATTCTTTCGGGGTTGTTATTTGGTTTATGAAATATCTGTCAAAAGTAAACCAAAAAGTAAGATAGTTACCAAACTATTATAAGTTCAATAACAATGAAAGCTGCTGAGATTATATGACAGTGACAAGAAAAGATGAAGATTTATGAATAATAGAATTGAAAATAATGTGAACAATATAAGGACCAATGAAGGTATCGGAAAACGAATATAGAATAAGAATGAACTATGAAATAGAATAAGAGTTAAAAGGAAAAGACATAGTGAAAAAGATCAAGCAGCAGAGAGTTATGGAAAGCAGAAGAAAAGGATGCAATTAAATCAGTAGGAGAATGAAAACCAGAAGGAAGAAGAGAACTAGGCAGATTCAGATCAACATGGCTAAAGGAAGTAGAAGATTTACAAGCAGCAGGAATTAAAAACTGGCAAAGTAAAATACAAGAATTTAAAGGAAAAAAAGGAAGATTGATCCACTCCAGCAAAACGATCTAGAGAGATTCATAGAAAGTATGATTGTAATTTCACAACCAATCAAAATCAATTATATTGGTTATTTTGTCCTAGTATAACGTTATATCGACTATGCAATAATAGTACTATCAAGTGAATATTTTTAATAAAATATTTTATATTAAAATTAAACGTACAACTTGAAAATTTGACTGTTTCAATTTTTGGAAAAAATCTTTTTCTTTTGTCAGTGACAGGAGGTGTTTCATTTTCAGTGGAATTAGTGACTGCCTCTGATATTTCAGTAAAATTAGATTTGATATTATTCTTGAATAATACGCACAAAAAATACCAAATTTAACTTTACGGACTCATCTGTCAAACTTTCAGCACTACTTAAAATAACAAACATATTATTCTATAATACTATTCATGAATTTATTTATTATTTTTCTTTGATAATAATTTATCGGATTTAATGTACATCACATGCAGGCCACGCCTAAGAACATGTAAATAATAATGAAAATTATACACAAATATTTGACACTTTGACAGTACTTTTGTTATCACAGCCATCCCCGTCGCAACAGCTATCTCACGTTTTACAAATAGATATTATTATATTAATGTTTTTAACTAATAATTTAACGATTTCGGGAAAAAACATAATGTATACCTATTCATTAAAGTATTTTTTATTACTAATATGGTTTATTCGTAATAAAAAATATATTTGAGTACCTTGATATACAAATAACTATTATTGTCGAAAATTTACGACTAACAAAAAGTTTTCTGGTTGGTATGATTTTGAAACAATATGTAATTACATTTAGTGCCATTTTAATTTAAAACTAGATCTGATTTAATAAATACCATTCGTATTACTATTAGAAAAATATTCGATATAAATTTGACTATTCATGATATTATATGTAAATAATGCATTGGTATTTAAACACTAATAGTGTTCAAACATCAATTCTATTTATTTTGTTCCCAAAATAGCTTTGCAATTCATTGTTTCTATTTAAATATTAATAATAATCGTTTGTGTATTTTATGCAGTAGTTATATCGAATCAATAGCAAGTCAGATTCACACCAAACAATTTCTGTACTTTATGATTATCGCAGGAAAGTTTTCCGAACAGTTTCAAGCTCCGCAGTGTAAACGAAGCTTACGCGAGTTTCATTACAGCCTGACAAGTATTGTGCAGCAAATTTGCATAAATATTTGACGCTACTGCCATGATTGCAACACATATTTGTTTAATATTACGTAGTATAGTGGCAGAGTTATTATTACACCAGTTAAAAATTTTAATTAATCCTGTATTGCAGAATAATCACTCTTCTCTAACAATGACATTGTGCCACGCTGCTAAATCCGAAACAAAAGAAAAGCGAAATAACGCGAAAAACTAAAATTGTTAAAGCGCGCGGCCGCCAACGACGATAATTGACATGTGAACATTGTTGTTTAGGGGACAGGACCGGACTAAGAATTAAGCTGAATCGCACTTGTACATTTTGCTGAATTCTCGAAATTCGGTTTGACGTATTGACAGCATGACATTTGCTCATTTTCTGGCGTTTCAACCAGGGGCAACACTAATTTTTATACTGTTCTATCTATCAACCACATATTTAATTATGTTTTAAATAGAAATTAGGAATACTTTAAAGTTAATTGAATAATTAGATGCGGAGTTCTTGAAGGGTCCAAAAGTATGTTTAAATTTAGTAGCAGGAAGGATTTAGAAACCCATATTTCATTTTATTTATTAATTTATTGACAAGTTTTGGGACAGAACGTTTTGGGTGCTAAATTCATCCATCATCAGCTATAAAAAAATTAAAATAGAAAATATAGAAATAGCTACAATATTGAGTAGAATGCAGAGCTCAACCCTGTGTTTTTTCATAATATTAACAACAAAAATTCGTTGTAATAACAATATATCAAGCAGATCAAATCTACGAACGACTACATGGTCGGTCGTTGATGAAAGACTAAGGAAAGATAACCAACAATCAGTGAAAATTCCCTAAGAAATTATTTACGTACTTCAAGTTGTCTCTGAAATCTGTTTGATTGTTCAAATTGAGGTTAGTGTTCATGTTGATGTGTATAGTTTCGTATAGTAATCTTTATTAGTGATTCAAAGACGCCAAAATCATCGAGAACATCACTAGCTACACTTTCAATCTTTTCCATACGTTATGAATTATCCTATATACGACTAATGGCGTATATTGAATTACGTTACATATTTTGCGCGTATCTTTGAATAACTGAAATACTAATTCAGGCAACTGAATTAGATATAATTCATGAAACTGGAGCATCTATCTGTTATTAATTACACTTTCAGGTAAATCCATGCATGAATCTACAAATTAGTATTATAGTAGACATATATTTGTTCCGCAACTGCCACCATTTTTACATTGTTTTTATATGAAATTTAGTTAATCTGTAGTAAAAAATATATAAAGGATTTATTTTATATTAATTGTAATGCTTGATTAAAGTATGAGCTATAAAATAAACAAAAATATTTAGGTTTATTTTTATATATTTTTCTTTGATGATCAATACAAAATAGAAAATTGCTTTTGAAATAAACCATGTATGCAAAATGTCAATTATGCGCAATTGTGCACAATAGGTTGGTAGCACTGAAGTGGAAAACTAATAAATAAAAGAATTACGCTGCATTCCTCTTCTACCCTGATGAACAAAAAAAAAGGTTACTTTTAACCTCTCGCCACATTCTCTAAGGGAAGTAATAGGAATCATGCTATAAATTCTGTAATTTTCAGTGGATGAGTACGTTTTAGGGTCCCTAAAATACGATTTTAATAGTTTAACGATGATGCCTGTGTGTTTGTCTGTCTGTGTCTGTCTGTCTATCTGTCAGTCTGTCTGTGTAGATCTCTGGAGTTTTCTCAAAAACTACTAAACAAAAAATTCTGATACATTGTATATATCACTTTTATCCCTTTGGGAAGAATTGATTAGTTTTTTATGATAATCCAATAACCGGAAGTGATAGTTTACTTGAAGCCCTATAAAGTTGTTTTGATATATCTCAATAAATTATAGTTTAATGTCATTTTTTGTTATTAGAATAATGTTTCAAATATTATTATCTACAATTTTTGATTCATTTTTATCTTATTGTCACCATTTACGAATTACAACACGTATACCGTTAAAGAAAAATTATGTTTTACATTTTCCTTTATATTTGCTTATCTGAGTATTTTGAAAAAAAAAAAACTGCTTGAAAAATGTCATTTTTTGACGTCTCATAATTTTTTTGAAGGAATGAGCGTTATTCCTATCGGTGGTTCATGTTTCTGCGTTGTTTGATCAGAAATATATGTCGGGAGGTACTGTGATGTCCTCAACAGCTTATTTCCATCATTTTTACTTTATTTATTGTGTGTACACTTTTCACAGATTATCACACTTTTTTTAAAATTTATTAAAATTTAACGAAAACCGTAGTATATTTTCGCTTGGACTGTAGAAAAAATATATCGTGATTGAGTTATTTTATAAAATTATTTGTGAAATTTCTGGGGTCTTAAATCCGCGAGTCCTACCCATGAAGTAGACAAACGACACGGCAGGGCTGACGCACATCACGTACATAGTTCAGTGGCGCACGTCAGTGGCAGGGGCACACCTCGTAAACCATACCCCCGGTGCGTAGGTAATTAATGGCAGCCCTCTGTTCCTGTTCCGGTGTGTCGCGAGCACAATGACGTCACTTCCTCTCCTACCACCGACTGGTAGTGTATCCAGTAGCGTAGCAATATGCACCGTGTATGTTCCTGGCTATTGAGTTATTAATTTTTAGCAGAGCCTAAAGTGGATGACAGGTTTTATGATTAAAAATTACCTTCACTGATTTTTTAATTTTTGAAGAATGGTTTTGATGTTATTATTAAATCTTTTGTCACGGTTTGACGCTGACATCCAATACTTAAATATAATAACACGATGATTTATTTTCTGGTGTCACTGGCGTTTTCTCTTTATTATTTTTCTTATTTCTTTTACTGTGGAACGCTCATGGAACAGCAGACGTTATTAATTACACTTTAAATATGAGAAATATTCAGTTATATTTTATTTATTACAGGAGAAATATTTAGGAATTCATCGTTTGCTGAATTCAGATTAAAATTAATCATATTTTCTTTTCATTGTAAATAATTTAAAATTCAAATTTAATTTTCATTTACATTGTTAGTTGATATGTACATAATTTATATTTGTGTATTAAATTGCATTTATTTCATTAATTATCAACGTTCTTTTTTATCATGTTTTTGTAAATATACCCATAATTTTGGTTTGCAAATATTTATCATAGAGAAAATATAGCGCTGCATGTAAATGTAAACAAATATATTTTAATGAACTTTATTAAATAAATATTTACTGGCTATGTAGTATGTAGATTTATTACAAATATATGGCTAGAGAAAAATATCTGATTTTACCAACATATAATCTCTCGCCTAGCAATTTTTCAATCAGTACAAAATAGAAAAATGTTTCAATTAATGTTGTTACTTTTTTTATTATAACAAAAATTTTATTCTTTAGTTTTCAATGCAATTTGCTTATCAAAATATTAGTATTTCACGATATATCAATCAAATCAAAATCAATATTTATAAGGAAAATTGTAACCCGGAAATTGAAAAAATTCACAAAGAACGAAATATGTTTGATATTTCATAAAATATTTTTATGCCCGGCATTATAAAGAAATTTAAACTCCAGATAAATTTACTTCCATTTTAAATTTATATCATGTTATCCAAATGACAATAAAATTTTTGACGGCAATGTTTAGTAAGTCATAGAATAATTTCAAAACAAATAAATTTACTTTATAAGTAAATTTAAGTGTCAGTTAATTTTCTTTTTCTACGACCACTTAGAAATATGCTCATTATATGTTTGTTGTTGCTTAGAGAAAGGTGGTACACTGCAAGCATCGTGAGTAATGAGTATTTCTATTCAGGTCATTTTATTTCAGTACAGGTGCCATTGCTAGGATACTTATTTAGAATTGTCATACTCGTATGATTTGCAGCATGAGCCAAAGACGAATGCTACAAACTTCATACTCATAGGAAATGAGTACCATTCCATGCTTGTTGTACAATATACTATTATAATACTGGATATTAGATTTACCTATATATTTATTTTAAAAAAAGAAATGGAAAGAAATGAACTCTCAAATTCGTCATTATATCTTTATAATCTTCAACGAAATTTCAGAAAATAATACAACACTCTGATACCTAAATAAATCTAAATCTGTTTTCTGAAATGTTAAATATTTTTCGTTTTTGTAAATACAGCCTGTAAATTTGCTATTACGCTTTGTCCAAACTAAGTTTTTCTTCTCGTCTTTTTAAGTAGGTAATAATAATATAACTAACTCCTTGTGTTGTGTGTTGCAGGCAGAAATATGGAGCGTCTTCATAGCAATCCTCCGAAAGAGTGTTCGCAACCTGCAGGCATGCACGGACGTCGGTCTCATAGAGCATGTCCTTCACCGGTTACGGATGGCAGACACCGTCGTGGCAGGTATGTGTTTTAAAATTCATCTTCGTAACTACATCGTTTCGTTTTTGCGTACATTAGTGTCAGATTTTAATTTATATTACTTTGCCAAAGTTTGTAGTTGAATGATTAATTACTATGGTTTTTATTTTATGAATAAATTTTTATTTGTTCCGAACAACAATTTGTATGCAGTTGTACAATAAATTTTGACATGGACAGATCATTAATATTTGCCTAGATTTTGTTGCAAAATAATGTAACCTTCCGGAAGACTGGTGGTTCGAATAATACTCTGGTTTGTTTAATATTTGTTACACATTTGCATTAATAAGTTGTGAATTACGCGGAAACAGCGAAAGTGGAGCTAAAAGCTTTATTCCGCTTATAAAATAGCGTTTACTGGCCGTCTCGGTCAATATCAGCATACGCCGATGGCTTCCTAACATAAAACGAAACATCAATACGCAGCAGAACGTCGTTCCATCAAACTGATAGGCCGTACACACTTTCACATGCTATCGCCCGGCAGACGAGCCTTCCAGGCCTGCTCGTATATCTGTTTACATCGTTTCCAAACCGTTTGTGTCAAACGAAACCGTTGTCTTTCTCCACCGTAAAAAATAAATCACGTTGCATTTTCCGCGTCGTTATTTCCATCAGCCACGGACGAACTGTACGGCCGCGAAACAAAGCGCTGAATCGTAAATTACTTTTCATAAACACATCGCACGCAGCTAAGCTCCGAGAAGTGAAATGATCAATTGAAATACGCGGCCGCTACATCTGTCACATTGGGTTTTTGTTTGTTTCACTTGCGATTCAACCAATTGTTTTGGCAGTTAATACTTGGTTATACTTTTGACACTGTTCCAAATGGATTCCTCCACTATTTTTTTCATAAGCTTTCACATATAAATACAGTCCAGATTTTCAAAAGGATATGTGAGTCCAATATATGCAGAATCATATCATTTGACCCAATTGACTTTTAGAATAACTTAAAAAAAATTGTTCTAATCTTACAAAGGGAAAATTTTTATACTCAATTTATTTGTATCTTAAATTGTTATCTTAGATATGTTTTAGATATTTAGCAAATTAAATGCACTTTTTTTTGGCAGAACGGCCGACCTGCGAACAGGTAGATTACTTTTTGATTTGACATTTTGGTTGACAAGTGCAAAAATAATACCACCAACCTTCAAATAGCTCGAATATCGTTTCAAAATTTTCAAATTAATATTTTCGATAAAAGGATGCAATGATCGACTGATGTAGGAAATGGTAAATCAAAGAACGGACTAGCAGTCAAATAATTTATTAAAAACTATGCCGACGTTTCGACAGCAACGGCTGTCATCTTCAGAGCTCTGTAAATGAGACATAGTGAACTTAAGAATAAAACATACAGTAATTGTTGAATAGTTCTATATTTGTATGTTTTATTATTAAGTTCACTGTGTCACATTTACAGAGCCCTGAAGATGACAGCCATTGCTGTCGAAACGTCTGCATAGTTTTTTATAAATTATTTGACTGTCAGTCCGTTTTTTTATTTACCATTTTCGATAAAGTTTTTTGATAAGGCAAGCCAGGCTTTTGAGCCTATGTAAAGATTCCGCATTGTGTTCATCGTTGTTTGAGCCTCAGAATCAACTGGATATCATACATACACTTTTGCATCAAGTTTGGATACAAATTATTAATTTTCTGCTAACCGGGTTCATCGTTGTTTGAGCCTCGCTGGTCTAAAAATATAAAGTGTCATCCGATAGAATCACTCCGCACGTCTTCATCGGCATCACGCATCAGATGTGTACGTTCCGAACGTGTATCTGTATACGTGTTTCGTGCGATCCTCGCTCCAAAGTTGTAGATCTTGTCGTCTCCCAGAGCAACGCGGTGTTAGTATCGAATGGAAATTGGCATTTGGAGATGTTTGATGACAGAACGGAGGGGATTATGTGCACTTGTCGGCACGAAGTCGCTGTGCTCGCGAGTAGTGATGTTACCCATAAATTACCTCTGGGAATGGGAGATGTATTCAGTGTACAGAGAAGGACTACCCCGAAATTTCCTTCAGAATTTCTATCCTCACCATGTGCATAGGAAATTCTTCTTTAATTGTTGTAAATGTACATAAAGTAAAAAGTGAACTTTCTCCATTTTAAAAGCAAGTAAAATGTATATACAAAAATTGAAGGTTTCATACTTTATAGTTAAAACTATTCTTCGTTCAATAAGAAATCAAATGATTGTTTTTATAAGGTTTAATTACATATATAAATGCCCAAAAACACAGTCAACGAACAAAACAATATGAAATGAAATGGTCATTCCATGCGAGTTGTACACAATATTTTTTTTCTACAATCGTTGCACAATATCGACATTGTTATTCCATTTTTGGTTAGGAAATGTTAAAAATTGTCGCTCTAGGGCGACAAAGTGACATATTGTCGCACTAGGGCGACAAAAACAAAACAAAAATAAATTAGGTAAAAGAAGTAAATGATGCATTGGATTTTTCTGGTAATAACCTTGCTATTGCAAATACAGTTGGCATATACGTACATACACTTCAACTTAATCACCATAAACTTATTCACTCTGTAGACTTTACGTCAAATGTACTCCATATGTCAAATGTACTCCATGTGTCAAATTATGATTTCTTTGAATATTTTTATTTTGTTCATGAACGTTGTCATGATTACAGTGACATGGGTAACTACAATTTTACTGAATTGTTATAGGCGTGACCAAAGATAATTTTGAAAATTAATTGTTTTCTACAGCTTGACATTGTTCAACGATTGTAGAAAAAATATTGTGTGTATCTCGTCGGATAGAGCTTGTTCGGTGCACTTGTCGAGTTGTTGATCTCGGCTTCGCCTCGATCAACAATTTCTCGCCGCGTGCAACAAACAATGCTCTATCCGCACTTGATACACAAATAACTATTTTCTACGACCACTGAGAAATCTGCTCATTGTATGTTTGTTGTTGCTAGGGATAAGAAGTACATTTCAAGCATCGTGCGAAAAAAATTTGTTTTGTGAGTATTTCAATACAGATCAGTTCATTTAAGTACAGGTGCCATTGCTAGGATACTTATTTAGAAGTATCAAATATTGGAATGGTGAAAGCGGGACAAATTTATTATTAAAATTAAATTAATTTTGAAATAATATCGTGGTCGTAGAACAAGTATAGTGTACAACTCGCATGGAATGTCCATTTCATACTCGTATGATTTGTAGCATGAGCCGAAATGAGTACCATTCCATGCTCGTTGTACAGTATACTATTCTACGACCATACGATATTATTTCCTAATTAATTTATATTTCAATTATATTTCTGTATTTTCGTTTAAATCTGCTATCCAGTGTTTCTTGAAAAAACAAAACAACAGTTGAAAAATGTCATTTTTTTACATGTGTCATAATTTTTTGAAGGGATAAACGTTTCTTAATAGTGGTGGTCCATGTTCCTGCATTGTTTGATGTTGATGTCTGCAAGGTATATTTTTTAAGCCTTGAAGAGAATTTTTCATTTTTAAGAAAGAAGTTATTAATAATGAAATAAGTTGTGTTATACTTATTTTTGCTGGGCCGTCTAAAAAATTTCATGAATTTTCATTAGGTCCAATCATGCGTTCCTTTTAGCCTTAGATAAATAATTCAGACTGCATCACTAATTCAAAAGTAGGGTACGGTCCTGCGCCAGCAGTACTTTGCCCTTGGCTATAAATATCACTTTTCATGCCCGAATATAGAATATAAATTCGTGTCGATTTTCTTTTACGCGTACGCAGTACGGCCGCGCTTTCCTAATATTCGCTTTGGTTCACATTTTTATTTCCAGCGGGTATATTATTTTTATTTCCGGTCGTAACGTAATAAAAACGGCGATATCCATATCCGGATTTTGTTCGGTAGAACGCGCGATGGGGGAGGGAACCGACGCTGGGCTGATTACAAATTGCCCCCGTGCTTAGTTCCTGCACAGAATGGTGATTGCCCAGTGATATGTTAGTTGTTTTAGTGGCCGGAGAACGCCGGAATTTTGCTGCTCTGAAATTGGGTCGATTCTGGAATTTCTCTAGCTGTAATAATGCGGAGAACATTAATTTTTAACCCCCGTACATTTCAGTTACATAGGGATATGTCATTAATTACTATTGTTACAGTTATAATGATTGACAGCAATATATTAAAGCATTAACCACAGTGAATTCACACAGTAGCGACACTTCAAATATTTCATGATCCCAATTATTCGGTGCTGCTCAAATAATGTTTACATTTATTAAAAGATGTTGGATAAAACGTTATACTTCACACGAGGGCAAAGTGGAATTACCCACTTGTAAAGTAAATAACTATTATCGTTTTGACAGCGGATAAATAGGAAGGTAACTTTTTGCAAGTGATAAAACGTTATTTACCTTTCTCCTAACAACCAGATCAAAATACTATTTGACACTAACTACATTAATGTCATTTGCTTTATATGTCAAAAATGCTTACATTGCAAGCTTATATTGATCACTTTTCGTGTATTGGATCTTGAGAATCCCTTGATATAGCGAGACCTTGTTATAATATTCTGTTTGTTTATTTGTAATGAAGTCTTCTTGTTGGCTGAAAGTTCTTTGTGCGTAGTTAAATTAGTTTCATGTAGAGAAACTTTTATTCTTAACTGAAACTAAAACGAGATTAAGTTTAATCATCGTTTATGAATATAAGCCTTCATCACGTTGGAAATCGGTTGCTGTGTAGAGCTTTAAACTTCTATATACGATGTCGTCCCGTCATTGTTTAAAATTAACTCTTAATGAAGTAGGATTGTTTGATACTTAGGAAACTAATTTTGTCTTGAAGTAGGAACATTGTTCAACTTTGTTATCATTGTTTAAGGTTGAATTACCTTCAAATGTGGCTGCTGCGTGCTAGGAATATTTTAATTTAATTTAAATAACTTTTTAATTAGTTTTGCACTGCATTTGTCCAATATTTTTCATATATGTATTACACCGAGAGCCAGGAGTAGTTGTTGCACAGAATAAAATATTAACTTATCTGTACTAAATAATCGCAATCATAATAAGCAATTATCAAAATTATTAATCGGAATCGGAATCGTAGTCGTAAATGTAAGAATCGTTTGCAGCAGTAATGCTAATGCTGGACGAAATCAACAAAATATTTTTTAGTTCGTGCTAATTTGATTTAATCAGATAAATTTTGAAAAATTGGCCGAAAATCATATTATTTTTATTAATTAACGCAGATTTGATATATCTCAAATAAATAAAAATAATATGGACGATCTATTATTCTAGACACATCTTCATTTATTACATTGTGTCACGACCTACCTCGAACTTTCATACTTACAACTCACAAATCTGCATTTCATCTAATACGCTTGAATATGCAATAAAAACCGTAAATCTATATGGGTGGGGGGGAGTCAGATATTCTGTGGAACTGTTAATCTATGTTTTTCCGAAATTTTAGTATTGTCCATGCATTTACAAGTGAAAATTAATTTTCAAAAAAATTTTGCGTGGGACGGTAGGCGATTTTCCGAAAATTTGATTTTGTTCATGCATTTAAAGTGAAAATCAATTTCTAAAAAAAAAATTGCGCGGGACGGTGGACAATTTTCCGAAAATTTGATTTTGTTCAGTGAAAATTAATTTTTGAAAAAAATTTTGCGTGGGACGCTGGACGAAATTCCAAAACAAAATTTTTATTTATTAATTTACTGCAGATAAATAATATAAAATGTAATTAATGCACCTACCATGCTGGACACATCTTCATTTATCACATATCACGTCCTACCTTGAAAGATTAACTTGAAAAATGTTTGCATGAGGCGCAAAGTTAATTCCGAAAAAGTTATTTGATTCATGCATATTTTCTCACAACTAAACCAATAAAACACAAATCCCAACACCCCCCAGCATAGTTTCTCTTTCTTTTTTTAAGTATTATCGAATATCGGACCCGATCTGTTCTTTGAATCGGTCCGTCGTCCAAAACAATAATTTTTACAAGAAATATTACAATAAATATAAGGTAATATAATACATTTTATTGTGTAATTTTTCTTCGTTTTGGCTGCTGAAAACGTGCATGTTCGGGGGCCAAGTTCTACTCCTGGATGTAGACGCAGATCACCGGGAGTTCTTACGCACTGCATATGTGACGGCTAGTTGTGTTTCGAGTTGAAAAACGTGGAGTCAAACTGAACAAAATGTTTCATAAGTCTTAAGTAATTAAATCTACTATATCTATTGAAATTCAAAGTGTAGGTGTTATTAATTTTTCAATTAATTATTGTGTTTATCATCCAGATAATTTTATATATTCGTTTGTCTTAAAAACTATCATGTGTAAAGGGTACGAACGGGGGACAGCTGAATAAATATAAAATAAATGTAACGAATACATAAAATTAATAATAAAATGACTGAAAAAGCAGCAACGTATTGAAAAAAATATTATCAGAGCATAGTTACTGAATGCAGAGAGAAATTGTCAAGTGAAATATTTACTTCCCTTGAACGTTGTTGCTGTCGTCTTTCTCGATGGTCACTTCTTCAGGTAGAAACCTCCACGACCTCCTGACAACCATCCTCTTCTCTGGTTGAAACTGTCTGAGAGATTCGTGTACTTGAAATCTGAAACAATTTCATGGCATCAGTCATCCGGTCCAGTTTGTTCTGTAGACATTCTAGCTTGTTTCAATAATTAGCAAAATTATAACGTTTAAACAATTAAATGTTTGAAATATCTACTGAATTTATGTTGCGTTTGAACAATGCTTCAAATAAAATATGCAGTGTTATAATATTTTGAATATTTCTGGCAATTTTTGTTGTTAAACAAATTGTAAAAGAATATTTATATAACCGCTTAACTTAAAACTAAGATGTGTGTTGTGTATATTTCGAAACGGAGGGTAGCTAATTATATCTAACTTAATCTAAATAGCGGCTACATAAATAATAATTGAATTACTGACTTTGTAAGATACAGAAAATTTACTTTAAGCATTTATTGTTAAAATAATTTAGGAATACTTGACCCAAGTCTTTCTGCACCACCAGTTTGTAGTAAAATATCGTGGTGTAATTATTGAACACAGGAAACAGTTAATCGTTATAATTTGAAAGATGCAAATAAATATAAAGAAACTTATCTTTTGTGATGTTCTGCAGCAAAGATCAGCTATTCGGATGTGAATCTCACTTGTAACAATGGTTACTGAATACTGAAATGCGACAAAATACATACTAGTATTAGTAAATTGTCATCAAAGTGTTCAAAGTTCATGAACACATAGCCACTACATACACATCACATTGAATCACCATGTACCTTGAACTTTCTTCATTGACAGCTCGCAAATCTACATTTCTGCTAATACGCTTGAATATGCAATAAAAGACGTAAACCTTTATAGGGGGGGTGTTTATATATCCCGTAGAACTGTTGATCTATGTGTTGAATATTTTCCACTGAACAAAACTAAAGTTTTTGATTTCACCAATAATTTATACACTAAAATGATCGCGGAAGGATACTGAATCGATTGATATGTTTTTTATATGTAATCGATATTATTTTGGGTGAAAAGTTGTTTTTCCTAAGCACACAAACATCTTGTTGCACAGTGCACTGACAGATATGACACAATTGAACAGTTGCGTGGCGCGAAGTATAAGTCAACTTTAAATTCGAAATTTTCTTGAGAAATTGTTCTTAATTCATACGATGTTTTTAATATTTTATAATTTAGCTTAGGATGTTTTCCGAAATTATGAATATTAATTTTTAAAACAATTTTGCGCGGGACGGTGTGCTATTTTTCTTAAATTTGCTTTTGTCCATAAATTTAAAGTGAAAATTAATATTCAAAAAAAAATTTGCGTGGGACGGTGGGCGATTTTTCGAAATTTTTGTTTTTTCATGCATTTTAAGTGAAAATTGAAGTTAAAAAATGTTTGCGTGAGGCGCAAAGTTAATTCCGAAAAAATTATTTGATTCCTAGCATATTTGCTCACAGGAAAATTAATAAAACACAAATCCCAACACCCCCCAGCATATTTTTCTTATTTTTTTAAGAATTATCGAATATCGGACCCGATCTGTTCTTTGAATCGGTCCGTCGTCCAAAACAATAATTTTTACAAGAAATATTACAATAAATATAAGGTAATATAATACATTTTATTGTGTAATTTTTCTTCGTTTTGACTGCTGAAAACGTGCATGTTCGGGGGCCAAGTTCTACTCCTGGATGTAGATGCAGATCACCGGGAGTTCTTACGCACTGCATATGTGACGGCTAGTTGTGTTTCGAGTTGAAAAACGTGGAGTCAAACTGAACAAAATGTTGCATAAGTCTTAAGAAATTAAATCTACTATATCTACTGAAATTCAAAGTGTAGGTGCTATTAATTTTTAAATTAAATATTGTGGTTATCATCCTTTATGCGTAGATAATTTTATATATTCGTTTGTCTTAAAAACTATCATGTGTAAAGTGTACGAACGGGGGACAGCTAAATAAATATAAAATAAATGTAACGAATACATAAAATTAATAATAAAATGACTCAAAAAGCAGCAACGTGCTGAATAAATATTATCAGAACATAGTAACTGAATGCAGAGAGAAATTGTCAAGTGAAATATTTACTTCCCTTGAACATTGTTGCTGTCGTCTTCCTCGATGGATACTTCTTCAGGTAGAAACCTCCACGACCTCCTGACAACCATCATCTTCTCTGGTTGAAACTGTCAGAGATTCGTGAACTTGAAATCTGAAACAATTTCATAGCATCAGTCATCCGTTCCAGTTTGTTCTATAGACATTCTAGCTTGTTTCAATAATTAGCAAAATTATAACGTTTAATAAATTGTATTGTTTGAAATATCTATTGAATTTATGTTGCGTTTGAACAATGCTTCAAATAAAATATGCAGTGTTATTACATTTTGAATATTTCTGAAAAGTTTTGTTGTTAAACAAATTGTATTTATATAACCGCTTGACTTAAAACTAAGATGTGTATTATGTATATTTCGGAACGGAGGGTAGCTAATTATATCTAACTTAACCTAAATAGCGGCTATATAAATAATAATTGAATTACTGACATTATAAAATAGAGAAAATTTACTTGAAGCATTTATTGTAATTTAAGAATATCTAACCCAAATGTAGTAAAATATCGTGGTATAATTATTGAGCACACGAAACAATTAATCGTTATAATTTGAAAGAGGCAAATAAATAAAAAGAAACTTATCTTTCGTTATGTCTTCATTGCATCTGGACAGTGCGAGAGCCTGGGCATATTCTGCAGCAACTCTGGACTACTCGGATGTGAATCTCACCTGGAAACTTTGTTATTGAAACCTGAAACGCGACAAAATATATATTAACATCAATTAATTGTCAACAAAATCTATGACCACATATCCACTACATACATATACACACTACATATATTGAATCCAAATCCCGGCAATCAAATACATTTAAAATTCTATAATTCCATTTAAATATTCGTATTTTAGTGCTAGTATATTTAGAAATAAACATTATTGTACTTATTGGTAACTTTTACAGCAGTAATAATACTAATACAATAAACAATGCTTACTTTTGAAGCGATGATGAATGTTTTCCACTAGCAAAACTAAAGTTTGATTTCAACAATAATTTATACACTAAAATGACCACAAAAAAATTCTGAATCGATTGATATAAGTTAAATATGTAATCGATAATAATTTTGGGTGAAACGTTGATTTTTCTACGCACATAAACACTTCGTTGCCCAGCTCACTGACAGATACAAAACAATTGAACAGTGGCGCGCAGCGCAATACCAACATGAAGGTGCTAATTTTTTCTAGAAAATTGTTCGCATTTTATATTTATGTTTAGGTATCAACGCTATTTTAAAAATATTACTGTTTCTTTTTGCCTATTCAATTTGAAACAATATGTAAATACAAAATTTGTTTAGAATTTAAAATGCATACAATAAGACATAAAATATACCTGTTTCACGATATATCAATTAAATTAAAAATAAATTATTTATTAGAAACATTGTAACACTTCCATGGAAAATTAAACAAAAATATTTCATAATTTTAGTTTAATATTTAGGTAACAAAATGGGCCTTATTGTATGCATTTTTTAAATTTAGAACAACTTTTGTATTTATACCTTTGTTGTAATATGAATAGAAATATAAAAATAGCCTAGCTACATTTTAATTCTACATTCGGTATATCGCATAGAACGGCTCGAGTAATTTGATAATATCTAGTTAATGAATGAACATTTTTGAATAAAGATAATGAGAAAATAGGTAATAGTGCCTTCGCGCGTCTAGCTGTTCCTCTACCTACCTAAGTGCTTTTGTTTAATTTAGCAGTCCTTTCTTTTTATGTTTTTCATTATCCAAATACACAAAGAGACGACGTAATTAAATTGTCGTCATTGTCTGCGAATTTGAATTTTATCTTTCATTGCTTTTTATTAGTTTTGTTTGAAGTTACAGCATTAAAATTTCGTACGTACTTATGGACAGGGCTGAGATGTTGTCTCCGGCGCCATTTGCATATTTCGTCTCGGACTAATTTGCATTTTATTATGAATTTGGTTAATAGAATGCATGAAATCTTGCGCCGTCAAGCACCGGGTTGAGTTGCATTAAGCAAGTTACGAAACAAACCTGTACGATGTACGTTGTGTTGTACTTTTGTACCTTGTACCTGAGAGGTTCATGTTGCACATGTTAAACTGATTTACATCTTGTGAATGCGACAAAGAAATACGACCGTACTGCATGTGCTCAACATGCAAATTTCTGCAGATTCAACAAGATCTAAGCATCTGAGATTAACTTTCTGCGTCAATTTGTTCTTCCTCCTCAACTAAAACTTTAATATTGCTTCTAAAATGCATGGAACTAATTAAATACAATATTCATATGAGTTTGTTTTGCATTCCTGTAACAAATAAGTGGATTGTTCTATGTTAGTCGAATTCACTTAAAAATATGGGGGTGTAAGATTGAGAAGAATGTTGTTAAGAAAGTGGGAGTAAGGCATTTGAGGTGGTTTGGCCATATTGAACTAATATATGCGGATGAGATTGAAGGTGAACGATTGCGTGGGCATCCGAGGAATAAGTGGTTGGGATTGATGATTTGTTGCATGAACGAATGATTCCGAGTGTGAAGAATAGATGATATGTATGTCCAAAATCTGTATGAAAGCTGAAATCGGTTCAAATTTTCGTATTTCTGTTTACAACGTTTCTTTATAAAGTAAAGTGCGCAGAATACAATGCTTCAAACCGCATCTTCATATCTGCTTTATTTTTCGAGTTACAGCGATTTTTGTGATTTTTCATTGACCAAATTTGAGAAGCTATAACTCAAAAACTAAGCGAGATATTGAAAAACGGTCTTCAGTTTTGTACTTCTGGTACATTTTATAACAAATATGGTAATTTTGAAAATTTTGAAATTTTTTAAAAAATTTTCAATCGGCAATATCTCGAAAAATAATATAGATATGACAATGCAGATTGCGCCATTCGATTCAGCTCATCGAAATGCATAAGTATGCAAAATTTCATTTAAATCGGACAACAGGTTGAAAAGATAGGGCAAAAAGTATGAAAATGACCAATTTCGGCCCGAACGTCAAGGGGTACCCCTTGACTTTCAGGACAAAAAACGCCATTTACAGGCTTTTTGCTCTAACTTTTCAACCAGTTGACCGATTTTAATGAAACTCACAATACTTATGTAATTCGACGAGCTGAATCGAATGGTTCAGTCGCCAAGTCCATATCTCTTAAAATTTTCGAGATATCGCCAACCAAAATTTTTTTTAAAAATTTCAAAATTTACAAAATTTCCGAATTGGTTATAAACTATACCAAAAGTACAAAACTGAAGACCGTTTTTCAATATCTCGCTTAGTTTTTGAGTTAGAATGTCTCAAAGTTGACTCTTGAATAATCTTAAAAATCGCTATAAATCGAAAAATAAAACAGATATGAGGATGCGGCCTGAAGCAGTGTATTCTACGCACTTTAATTGATAAAGAAACGTTGCAAACAGAACTTCGAAAATTTGAACCGATTTCAGCTTACTATACTACTAGCCCAACTCCAAATCCAAATGTATTCGTACTACCTGAAAAATATGCTATAATCAAATATATTTTAATCTAAAAACTACCTTATTAATGTATTGTACTGTACTCTCAGATAATTGATAATTCTTCGAAAGATATTTATGAGATGTACCATGTTAATGGATCCACAATACTTTTTCGTAAATCTGCACCTAACGTTCTTCCGCAGACCATAATGAAAATATTTTTCAATGATATTATTGAATGTGTTATAATTAAAAAGAATATTCAATTAATTGGTGACTACATTTTTACGTTGGCTAATAAATGTTTCAATGTATATTTGCTTTAGGTTAATTATTTCTGAAGGCGCATAAATATTGTTATTTAATTTAGAAGAATATAGCGACAAACTAGTTATATTTCATTATAACAATTTTTCCAGTTTAAAGTATTATAAAGTAAATAAATTTCCTGTTATAATTACAATCCTCGCTTCTCCACTCAATAGCAAACAATGAGTAAATTCTCCAAACTCCTGTTGCAGATCTGCTGATCGAAATGCTTGGAGTTCTGGCCAGCTACAGTATTACCGTGAAGGAGCTCAAGCTGCTCTTCGGAGCGATGAAGGCGATTAACGGCAGATGGGTAAGTATGCAGTGGATTGTAAACAGCCACAAACATTCTACAAGCTATACAAACATCAACACTTGTCGAAGGGATAATATTTGGAGTTTGCAGTTTGATAATTGAGATTGTCTTTGTTGACTGTCCGAAAGGACTACTGTACAGCTGATTGGTTCCTATGCATCTTAAATGGAATATTTGTTGAGGATATTTATGACTAATTTGTAACTTCTTTGATGGTGCCATCTTGAAATGTAGGTCGCAAATGTAATAAAATATGTATAAGTTTTAGTAGATCCCAAGTCATAAAATACATCATGTAATATTTAACTGGTACTTCAGTTTGGGGTTCGAATTTTATGATCCAATATTTCTTTGGGACTTACGTGATACCCAACTAAACTACAGTTGCATTTTATATTAATTTATTAGATTTATTTAGACATCATCCTTTATAATATTCGTGAAAAAATAGGGGTGTAGGTATTAATAACCAATGAGATCCTTCACTAAAGTCACAAAATGTCATATTGTACTAGATACAATAGAAGTTTAAGAAATATTATTAACTATTAACATATTTGAGTTTTAGAGGTAGCAATTCTAACGTCAAACCGTCAAGTGTTATGTTTTTCAGCTTAAGTTAATCTCTTACACATCTATTCTTTCCAAATTCTTTGTACTTCTCTTATTATTGGGCTGTTGATTTTTGTTTTGCTTTGAATTCGTAACCAAATAAGACAAATGCACAACACGGCATAATGAATAACAATTACGACTTTTTAAAATTGCAGATAGTCTTCAATTTATATAAAGTTTCATAAAAAAAATAGCAAAGGATCTTAGTGCCATCACCGTGTTCGTGCTGATACGATCACGTTATGTGAAACTGTTCCATGTTCTAGCCACGTCACTCCACCAAGCTGTTGAACGTGCTGCGCCAGATGCCCCAGAGGAACGGCCCCGACGTGTTCTTCAGCTTCCCGGGAAGGAAAGGCTCGGTGAGTAATGAAACTATCACATGTGACCCGAGATCGCACATTCTACACACGGAAACGAATGAATTGTTCCCCTTGTGAATGGAATTCATCCATCAATGTTCTCGATTTTAGTTGTTTTATTTTGCAAATTGATTAGTTTCTATAATTATAGTTCATTCAAACATACATACGTAACATCACGCTATATCTCACTTCAATAGGACACTTTTTTCATCGTTTTGAAGATTCATTTTAGATTTTATTTTATTGTCTTTAATCCTTTCAAACTATTATCAACCGTTTTATTAAAATTTATCGACTACATATACATAACATCACGCTATATCCCAGAGCACACAATACCTTGCACCCTGCAGAACTCGCTTTCAATCTCGTTGAACATGCTACCCAAATACACAAATTCATTCACTTGTTCCAGTCTCATACCATTGACTGAAACATTACAGTCACCAAATCTTTCTTCGCCAATACCAACACTTTACATATATCAACATTCAATAATAAATTTAAACCTTCCTCTATTTCATTTATGCGTACAATCATTCTGCTCAATTGCTCTTCAGTGTTACCCAACACAACATATTTGGAAATCGTTTAACAGAACCAATATATCACCCTTCCTTAAATGACGATTTTAATTAATAAAGGAAACCATGTGTGTACCGGTAATTTATATTATTGTTAGGCACAGATGTTGTAGTAAATTTCTCTAAATGATGTGGGTATTAAGAACGCAGTGTATGCGCATAAATTTAGGTTGTTAATAAATGCTAACAAAAATGAGAATGGCTGTAATTTTAATTTAAATTCAGTCCAAATAAACTAGTGGCGAAGTAGTTGGCAAAACATTGGTGCACAGAAATCGTAGCTTGTAATTCGTAATTCGTAGTTTCGCAGTCGGAGCGCATACATGTGCCTCGTCCTCATCCTCGTCGGAAGCCATTCCCACCACTTTCCGGAACTCGTTTGTTTAATTATGGACGTCGTTATCGTTTGCGCAATACGATGCGGTAATGGACATTCTTCCTCTAAAATGTGCCTCATATTTTATTCATAAATCTTATTTGAATTCTTCATTCGACAGAACGAATAGAAAATTACTTTTCAAATGCTAACACGTGACGTAAAGCGGGATCTTGATTACCTCTACCCCTTCAAAGCTTCACACTTACTCTAATAACGTTTCTGGTTTCCGTTTCCGTTGCGCTCACTGTAAACTATCGCTTGATTAATCTTTGAATCAATACCTCTCTGAATTCGATTAAGTGAATGAAACTTTTTTGCCGTTTGTGGAATTTCAATTCAAGTTTGATAATTCGAATTTCATTGATATCTACCACTTCAATTACCGCTTTTTTACTTCTTTTGCCCAGATTTTCACAGCTGAACTCTGCATATTAAAACCACTTTCCATAAAATCAAAAAGTTTGCATTCAATTGTGCTTTACCATTTTCCTTATTTTGTTTGAATGTTCTGCATCGAAGCATAATAACAGAGATACAGTAATACAATATTATATACCAACTTCGCAATGTTCCAAAGTTATATATTTCATTGTATTCTTTGTTATATCCAGGCTGTGGTGTTGCCGCCACTGGCTCGGTGGCCATACGAGAATGGCTTCACCTTCACAACATGGTTTCGGTTGGACCCAATCAACTCGGTTAACATCGAACGAGAGAAACCATATTTGTATTGGTAAGTTAAACGCGAACAATAACACCAGGTCCAGCGAATTTGAATCGATGATTATCAGACGGAATGTTGTTTCAGTTTCAAAACGAGTAAAGGTGTAGGGTATTCAGCACACTTCGTAGGCAACTGCCTCGTACTAACTTCGATGAAAATTAAGGGAAAGGGCTTCCAGCACTGCGTCAAATATGAATTCCAACCGAGAAAGGTACTTCTCTTCATTTAAAACCTTTTGTATGCTTTACCGCCTACAAAAATATGTTTAGAAAAATGTGCTGGCTTAAAATTTTATTCACTCTTGGGAATTTTTGTTTGAGCTTTGTGTTAATTAAAATAATATGTATTTTGCAGTGGTACATGTTGGCTGTTGTGTACATATACAACCGGTGGACGAAGAGCGAAATAAAATGTTTGGTCAATGGACAGCTTGCATCAAGCACGGAAATGGCTTGGTTTGTTTCCACGAGCGATGTAAGTTTCTTTAATTTACTTCAAACAATTGTAACATTAATTATGCAATTATTTTATGTAGCCATTCGACAAATGTTATATTGGAGCTACACCTGAACTAGATGAAGAACGTGTATTTTGTGGACAAATGTCTGCGATTTACTTATTCAGTGAGGCTTTAACCACGCATCAAATTTGCGCCATGCACCGACTGGGGCCTGGGTACAAAGTAAGATATATATTTATTTAATTATTACCCTTTAACTCCAAATGTACAATTCAAATCATATGTAAGCTTCTTGACTGGGATTTGTATTAAAATATAAACAATTTTTGGATTGCAGCCAATCCGTTTTGTGTTAAGTACGAATGTATATAAATAAAATAAATATATCATTACGCCATTTATTCATTTCGGGATGTGGCACTCTGCTTAAAGCAGATCTCCATATTATGATATATTTTTGCTGTGGTTACCAGCCGTCAAATCACGGCCTCCAAGGATGGTAGTGATTTGGGTTCCAAATAAATTAAAAAAAATATTCTGGCTTTAATTCCGTATAATATTAATCTTTGACCGTGCCTAAATGTATTTGATTTTTCCCGGATAAATAACATAGAACCGTGACACATTTTGGAACTCAATTTATTTCCGATGCAATAGATTTGATTTTTCCCGGATAAATAACATAGAACCGTGACACATTTTGGAACTCAATTTATTTCCGATGCAATAGAACGTTCGAAAAATCCATTCAGTGGTGGAATATATAATATAAAGATTCGAGAATACTTGGGGACAATTAGAAGTCTCAATTATTATTCTTAAGATATTTTGAGATATAGATTTTCGGTCTTTGGAACGATATTTTGTTTATCTTCAAATATCTTAAGAATAATGATTGGGACTTCTAATTTTTAACAAGTATTCTCGGATCATTATTTTATATGTTCTACCATTAAATGGGCACTATATCGTTAAGTAAAAATATATGAAGTAAGCGATATAGTGTGAAATCATAAGCATTCCATGTAGTAGAGAAGCAATTACACATAGAATGTAAACAAAGCAATGGCAATGTAATAATCGGAAGTTAAAGTAAGGGTTTCAATTTCCGGTGGTATGTAGCAAGAGTCGCATTTCGCATTTCGTCCGCAAGCTGACACCGTGACACGCCGCATCAGTTACGCTACATTTGATAACTAATACCACGATGTGTTCTGTTTCCACTAGAGTCAATTCCGCTTTGACAATGAATGCCACTTGAACCTGCCCGACAACCACAAACGGGTGAGTGCGTATGGCGAACCGCAGCCCTGCATGGTCGATCAGTCCTCTGCATCCGTAAGCACTTTTTGTTTATGATTTCATTTTGTTTTATTATAGTTTGTTCTAGTTTCGGTGCAAACATTACTCTGTCAACCATTTGTTATCATTTCCCCTGCTACCATTAAGAGATAATGTACTGTAAGTGTGTTGTAATTTGTCGCTCTGTTACAGAAAGTTTCTAATATTTTATTGTATTTTGTTTAGCATGATGTTGGACATTTTAATGTTCTAGAAGTATTGTAGAGTTATTGTTATTACTTTTTCGATTTAATGCACGGTTTTACCATTTACATTTTAGTTAAATATTCAGTGGCGTTTCTAGGATATGGCAGGCAGGCGCCGTTCTCGTTTCAATCTTTGTCCAATAATATGCGTCAAACAAAATAGTTTTATTAACTTGGAATTTATCTTTACTTATTCAATATCCAATAATCCTTGATCATTTTTCTGCATTGTTGCGTTTGACAGTGGGAATGTAAATGAAAACAATAGTATATTTTGGACCAAGGAGAAGCGAGAAATTCTGTTCCTCGTACGAAGTTTACAAGCTGAGTCGAAGGCAATGTTTGTAATCTCACAAGAAACATAATTTTCTTCATCGATAAATAAATCAATTTACATGCTGTTAGTTATTTTATTACTGTGCTATTTTTCTAATACAGGGTGTTATTTTCAAATGAATCCAGCAAATATCTCGCTTATTTATCCACATAGCAACTTACTTCACATAACATGATTTATACAACAACATATAAGCTAATTGAAAGCGGATATAAATTCATGTTATCTTTTCCAGTTTACTAGTAATTAATATCAACTTTGAAATTTCAAACGGAACATAGTATATTTTTTACAAATTTTAAAAACACGTCAAATTTTTGGATACATTTGACAATAACACCCTGTATATTAAAAAATAATTTTGACAACTACTTAAAATGATTCATTATGTAGTAAAAATTCAATATATCCCACTATACTAAATTCAGAAACAAGTAAATTTGATTGTACATTGTTGCAATTACAATGCATGCCTTTTCACTCAGTTACGCCACTGTAAATATTGTAGCTCAAATCAGTAGGTAGATTTAAAAACAAAATTATATAATAGTGTAATTATTTACAGAATATGTAGTAGTAGGTAATCGTAGTTACAAAGATGTATATTTTATGTCTAATATAAATAATGACGGGTAATGTAGGTCCTGTATGATGGCAAACTCTCAAGCGCAATCGTCTTCATGTATAACCCGGTGGCAACGGACAGTCAACTCTGCTTGCAGTCAGCGCCAAAAGGCAATGTGTCCTACTTCGTACACACGCCTCACGCGCTCATGCTGCAAGACGTGAAGGCCGTGATCACGCATTCCATCCACAGCACGCTCAACTCCATCGGAGGCATCCAGGTGCTCTTTCCCTTGTTCTCGCAGCTGGATATGCCTTCCGATAGCGCTGGAAACACGGAAGCTAAGCGAGATCCCGCTCTGTGGTAAAAGAACTTTACAAATATTAAAAAAAGATTTTCTATACAGACAAGCTTTATCTTTTAGCTCAAAATTGCTAGGATTCATCTGCGAATTGGTAGAAACATCACAGACAGTACAACAACACATGATTCAGAATCGAGGATTTCTGGTCATCAGTTTCATGTTACAACGATCATCGAGAGATCATTTGACAACCGAAGTTTTGGGTTCGTTTCTTGGTTTAACCAAATACCTTGTCACGTGTCTCAGCGCCAATAGCGAACTTCTGCTTAAACAGGTGAGAAGGACTGTGATTATTCATTACTTACATCATCTAATCGTATGAGTATTTCTCCTTAGGAGTTTATAATTTTTTACAATTTAATTTGTTGATTTGTCATGATTAAATGTTTGGTTTTCATTATTTTAAGTAATCCTAAAATTAATTTACTTACCCGTTTTTTCTGTTGATCAAAAAAGTGATCTCGCACTTGTTGTATTTAGTAGAGTAAATGTAACTATGTGCGAGCACGGGTAAGTTCCACGGGCAGGTAGATCCATTGTGATACAGTTATTTTGCTTCTCGTTCCTGACCTGGCAGCTGTTGGACCACGTCCTCTTCAACCCTGCTCTGTGGATCTACACCCCAGCCCCTGTACAGTCTCGACTCTATTCCTACTTGGCTACAGAATTCCTCTCCGATACGCAAATCTACTCCAACGTTCGTCGGGTGTCGACAGTTCTCCAGACTGTGCACACGTTGAAGTATTACTACTGGGTGACGAATCCCAGGGCTAAAAGTGGAATCACGCCGAAAGGACTTGGTTAGTAAGAGTATTCTTTTGCATGATTTGCTGCTTTGAATGTACTTCACTGTGTGCAATTAACATTGCATCGAGCTACGAGCTATGGAATGCCGTGCCTTTCCATGTTCAAATGCAGAAATGTGTTATTTCTTCTAGATGGTCCAAGACCCGCTCAGAAGGACATTCTTGCGATACGCGCTTACATACTGTTATTTCTGAAGCAGCTAATTATGATTGGAAACGGAGTAAAAGATGATGAACTGCAGAGCATCCTCAACTACTTAACAACAATGCATGAGGTGTGTTTGCGAACTTTCTCTTCACATGCGCTTGAATTAAACACACTACTCTCATGAAAATCATTTACTATCCTGTTTTTATTCATAGGATGAAAATCTTCATGATGTTCTGCAAATGTTAATATCGTTAATGTCTGAACATCCATCGTCGATGGTACCAGCTTTCGACGTCAAACACGGAGTTAGAACAATCTTCAAATTATTAGCAGCTGAGAGTCAACTAATTCGTCTGCAAGCCCTCAAACTGTTGGGATTCTTTTTAAGCCGCAGTACACATAAGTACTATGTTTCTATGCTTGTAGTTTAAGTTCTTGTTTAACTGTATATTTATTTTGATTTAGGAGGAAATACGATGTGATGAGTCCACATAATCTGTATACATTACTCGCGGAGAGACTTCTATTAAATGAAGAAACTCTGTCATTACCTACTTACAACGTGCTGTATGAAATCATGACAGAACACATCAGTCAACAGATTTTATATACACGGCACCCGGAACCTGAATCACACTTTAGACTTGAAAATCCAAGTATGACACTATTGTATTTATTCGGTACATTGTACTAATTATTTGTTTTACAGTGATACTTAAAGTGGTAGCAACGCTTGTCAGGCAATCAAAACAAAACGAACAATTACTTGATGTGAAAAAACTATTTTTATCAGACATGACATTGTTGTGCAACAATAACAGAGAAAACAGGCGCACAGTGCTTCAAATGTCCGTTTGGCAAGAATGGTTAATCGCCATGGCGTACATCCACCCGAAGAACGCAGAAGAACAGAAGATTTCCGATATGGTTTACTCTCTATTCCGGATGCTGCTTCACCATGCTGTCAAGCATGAGTACGGAGGCTGGCGTGTTTGGGTCGACACTCTAGCGATCGTTCACTCAAAGGTGTCCTACGAGGAATTCAAACTCCAGTTCGCACAAATGTACGAACATTACGAAAGACAGCGTTCCGATAACATCACCGACCCAGCAGTGAGACAACAACGACCGATCAGCACGATATCCGGCTGGGAGCGACAAGCTTCTGGTGGAGAATGGAACGGAAGTGACGTGCCAGCCATCGACGATGCTGACAAACAACAACAAGAACCCGTCTGCAGTTGTGATTTAAATACAACATCCCCTGAGTCACCGGCAAGTCCATCGTCTTGTGCAGCGAAACACGACGCGGATAGTGAAGCAGTGTCTTTAGATTCAAGGACTAGTGATATGTACAGTGAAGTAGTTAAAGTTCAAGCACCTGCAAACGATACCGAAATCGTTCCCTCGACAGATGAAGAAAACTCCGCTATTGTTCCGGCGGAAACTTTGTGCAACGGAATTCATGGAGACGCCACACCTGATAGTATTGGAATGATCGCAAATGATGACTCTGCAGAGTTAGATAAGACTGAAATTGTCGAGAAAATTGTACAGGAAATATTAGCTAAAAGTGAAAGGTTACTCGAGGAGAATGAAGCTGAAAGTATTGTACCAGATGTAAATACTGTATCACCTGTGGTACAGGATGAAGAAATAGTATTAGCTGTAAATGAAGTTACAAATAATGTTACAGAAAGTGAATCCGAAGAAAAGAAATCGGAAGAAATAAGTCCTAGTATATCTAGTGAACCTTCTCCCGTTCATGAAACGACGAAGGTTGCTGAAAATAGTACAAGTTTACAGCCAAACTTACAAGTATTAGAATTGGAAACGACTGGTCATGAGAGAGAAATATTTGATAGTGATTTATCGGAGCCTTACTTGACTCCAACAGACACGACGGAAGTTACTGAGAAAAGAGATGAGGAAGGCAGTCAGTCTACTGTTACTGATGAAGTTGCTTCTGAAGTTCAGTCAGACAAACCTGATGACGGAGAAAGATTAGTGATTGTTGATACGCAACAACAAGAACAAAATAAAGTTGCTGATGAACTTGTGAAAGAAACTGCTGAAACAGAAGAAGTTGTAGAAGTTCTTGAGGAAGTTGAAGCTGATGAAGTAGTGGAAGAAGTACCGGAGAAGATAGAGGAAAAGATTCCGGAAGAACCGGTAGAAGAACCAGTGGTTGCGGAAGTGGAAAGTCGTGCGGAAAGTGTTGAACCAGTGGTTGAAGGACAAAGTGAAAACTCGTCTCAAGGAGACTCAGTGCCAATTAACGACAGCAGTGCCGTGTTTGAAACAGTAGAGCCGTCCAATGTTCATTCTAGTCTAGAAGCTGTTGACAAAGACACACACACCTCTGAAGTGCCATCGGTAGCTACCATACCAACCATTTCCACAATCTGTGATCCAGGTCACCTTAGCGGTGACGTTGTTGAAACTAATGTAGTTAGTGATAGTGGTAAAGTGACGCCTTCTCCCGCGAAGGAGCGGCGCGTAAGTCTGCCTGCCTCTACGGAGCAGCCGGACAAGGACCCCGGTGATGCAGATGACGACGGTGGTGGCGGGCCCATGTCCCCACAGAAGCGCCCTCGGAGCGCATCTACTTCCACCCAGGTCGACCCCAACTTATTTGGTAAGATTTCACGATCATTTATTGAACTTTATGTTTCATTTACTCGATGTTGCACTTATAAACTGTTATAGTTCTTGAAATACTAATGGTGTACATTTAAATTGAACACCTATATAGAAATATAGCTATCATAATTGTAATAATATTTATAATTCTCAGCGGCCGGTGCAAAACGATCGAAGTCCGGCTCATCGTCAACTCGACCCATGTTCAGTCCGGGCCCTACACGACCACCCTTCCGTATCCCCGAGTTCAAGTGGTCTTACATCCATCAGCGCCTGTTATCCGACGTGTTGTTTTCGTTAGAAACCGACATTCAAGTATGGCGTAGTCACTCGACAAAATCAGTCTTAGATTTCGTCAACAGCAGTGAAAACGCCATATTTGTCGTCAACACTGTTCACCTCATCTCTCAACTCGCCGATAATTTAATCATTGCTTGCGGAGGGTTGTTGCCTCTTCTCGCTTCTGCTACTTCTCCAAACGTGAGACAAATCACAAATAGAAATAGACAAGTTGGCTAATTGTATTTTCTTATCGCAGAGCGAACTTGATGTAATAGAGCCCACTCAAGGAATGCCAATTGAAGTAGCTGTGTCATTTTTACAACGTTTAGTGAACATGGCAGATATTTTAATATTTGCTAGTTCATTAAACTTTGGTGAGCTTGAAGCTGAAAAGAATATGTCCAGTGGTGGAATACTTCGACAGTGCCTACGCTTGGTAAGTGCATGAATTTTACAATCAGTTTGAGTTATGAATTATCGCGAGTTGTACATAATTACTGATTGTGATTTCAGTTTTCTGCCGCTCTTTGTAAATATTGTAAAACTGTCATAAATTAAATAATTTTGTGATTATGACAGTTTTGATCAATGTTTGAGTTCTTTCAATGGTTGTGCTGTAAATATGTTGTTGTACATTGCGTGTGTTATTGATGTTAGGTGTGCACTTGTGCCGTGCGCAACTGCCTGGAGTGTAAAGAGCGCAGCCGCCCGTACCCTGCACTCGCACCTCAGTCACTCATTGCTAATAACAAGGCTGCACATCTGCAATCACTGATTCGTGGCGTGCAAGCCTCGCCCAAGGTATGTTCGCACGCTTCTCGCGATATCAGTGATCAGAAAACCATTTCTATTAGGTTTGTTCCTAGTGCAATCGGAAACTGTTTCCAACCGACAGACGCAAGCGCAGTTTCTTTTTAATGAACATGTTTTTTCGACTGTGTTTATTGAAAAGTGTAAAAAATACTCGAAATCTCAGTCATACAACATTTATACTTCTGGGTCTAAAGTTTACAAGGTATATGACTGAGATTTGGAGTATTTTTTACACTTTTCTTTTAATGTTTACATAGAATAAATCAGATATTTATCAATCAATTATTGTTGGTTCTTTTTTTACTACACAACTAATCATCCATCAAACACATGTGGAATTTAATATTGTGCTGTTTTTTTATACAGTAATATCCAAAATATTTATTATAAAACTGAATTTTTTTTAAATCCTGCGCTTGTGTATAATTTGCACTAGAAACAAAGCTATTATTGTTCATTCATTAATTCTCCTTCATCACAAAACTAGAACATCGTGGACAATCTATCAAATCAATCCAGCCCCGTGAAAGATCCAGAGAAGCTTCTTCAAGACATGGATGTAAACCGTCTCCGCGCAGTGATCTACAGAGATGTTGTAAGTATTCCCGTGGGTTAACGGTTGATTCACACCCTTACAACTCACCAGCGGCTGTTGTTCCAACAGGAGGAGACCAAGCAGGCACAGTTCTTATCCCTGGCCATCGTGTACTTCATCTCCGTGTTGATGGTGTCCAAATACCGAGACATCTTGGAGCCTCCAGTCTCTGTGAGGGTACCAAGTCCGGCTCCTGCCCTCAGAAGCAACGGGTCGAGCCATCATTCCGGAAGCCCATCAGGTAATGATTTGTGATTGTGTCATTATGGTTTCTGTTGAATTTATGGAAATGTTCTACGAATTTATCTATACATTTATCGTAAAACTAATTATTCTTTACACTGTAGAACATTTCCGTAAATAAGAAACATCTGTTCAAAATCAAAACTCTGAAATCGCGAATAATTGTCTATCTGTGTCAGCATGGTTTATGATTTCCCTTTATTTTTGAAATGAAATGTTAGATCTAGAAATCGGATGCAATTCGGCATGGGTTCTTTTTATCCTGTTGAGAACTTGTGTGCATTTTACATAAAATTTAAGACTTGCTTACTTTTCATGTGTTTGTTTCCTATTTGAAGGATCTTAAGAATACTGCACGATGAACTTGACTTTTTGATGAGAAACTTTAGAGTTTTGATGTGAAACGGATGTTTGTTACTCGTACAAGGTTCGCGTGTGTGTGATGAGTGTTTCTCTGCACTTTTATAGTAGGCAACTTATTTATTTCTCACAACGGCACAGCAAGCAAATTTTATTTAGATTAATTACTGAACAATTATCAATAAGACATAGAATTAAATTTGCACAAACTTTGACAACGATAGACTGAAGGGAATAAAACAAACTGCGTAATGTTGAAATTTAAACAATTGGTATTAGGAGTATAGCGAGGTAAATATTAAAATGAGAGGAAAGGAATAAAGAGTTGATGTGTGTAACTGTATCGTGAGGATGTCGTTGATGATTTGTGGGGTCGCGGTCCAGAAACAAGCGCACGGCCGTTGTTCCCGCAATGGTCGCACCACGTGTACCCGCAGTTCCTGCCGGGGTCGCACCCCAACGCGCAGGGCGCCGTGCACCACCACCACCACCACCACCAGCTGCAGCAGCGCCACCACCGCAGCCACCCCTTCTTTAAAAACCACCACAACATCAACAATAACAACCACCATCCGACACACCACCACAAGGTCGAGCACGCGCCGCCGCCGCGCGCCTTCCACCACCGCAACTCGGTGCTGGGTCACCAAGGTAACCGAGCCCCGCCCCGTCGGCGCCAAGCCCCGCCAGCCTCCGCCTGCTGCGACCGATGGCACGACTACCCCAGCCCAGCCAGTAGTTTCAGTTTCCGTTTTCGTTTAGTTCACTTCATTTCTCGACGTTTTTTGTTTCATGTTTTTGTACACTGCCCGTACATACGAACAGCATGTGTTGTTCTTTCGGCATGACGATGGTTTTATTATTTAGCTGAGTGCTAAATGTACTTTAAACAAATCGATGGTTTTCAGAACTCTTCATGTATTTTCTTTCGTTCATGTATTTTTTTAGCTAATTTTTAACACTTGTTTTATTAACCACTCTTTACCCTGAATATTTATTTGTAGTAGCAAATTACAAATCTAGTACAATTAGTTGAATGTTTCTATTTAATAATAGTTATTTGTTTAACTAGGCACCAAAATACCAGCTGACGAAGCTGTAAATCTGTGTTTGGTGCCGAGTTGAGCACATAATTTTTCTGCCGATTTAAAATTAATATTATTTTAGTGATTATTTTATACACATATTTTGAAAGTAATCGCTGTCAAATAACGTTGCCATGTATTTGTTGAACGGTCGCTATGTATTTGTTGACGGTTACTATGCGTTTGTAGAGCGGTTGCTATGTAAAATAATTTTATAGCCAAGGTATAAAAGTGACACTTTACAAACTGTTAGTAGTCCGTAAAGTGTCACCTTTAATTTCAATCGGCAAAAAAATATTTATAGCTAGTTCCAAATAGTGAATTTGTAGTTTGTTATAGTACTAATAAATAATGGTATAAATGTGAATAATAATTCAAGTAAATATTTGTTTATTAATTTTTGTATATTTTATTTGTTTTCAGTTGTTGCCAAAGCTGTTGTAAACTACCTAAAACATGACTAGTATTCGTATCTTTTAATGTATATTCTTCTGTGTTATTGTTATTGATGTGCTACTATATTTTAATCCTCCATGAGACTTGACTATCCTCAGCTGATTGACATTGAATGTGTCCACGCATGGGCCTGTATTCGGTTGCTAGACATACGCGAGCTGTTTCCCACAAATATATTATTACAACGTCGTAAATAAGTTGTTATATTTACAGCTACCCCAAGACCGATGCACGGGCAGCTCACATCTCAAGACGACGGCGATTACGAAGTTATCACCGCTTATGTGATGGACGACAACGGATCTTCAGTTCTTGCAGATCATGATTCGCATTCCGGTGGACCGCCCTCAATCAAGGTATGTGTCTTTCATTACTAACTGCATCTTTGGATTGAAATTGGCTTGCTAGAAATCTATTTTGATACTTAACAGTCAAAGAGAATGCCAGCTAGTGGTTTTAATTCTTGAAGCACCGTTCATTTTAGACTTTACCTAATTAATAATTGTAGAGAATACTTTGGGTGTTTAAAGTAAATTATGTAAGGTCTTGATGGGTGCTCGGTGCCTGAACTGTACTAACTGTGTGCTTTGCTGTCTTGCGCACCCTTGATGCAGGTTAGCGCAAAACAGCGTACCACGTCTCTGGGACATGGGTACAGAGTAGAGAAATCTCTTGATGGACCGCGGTATGCTCGCTCATCCTCCTATTCTAACAAGGTAATTTTTATACCTACGACTCACACCCAGAGCTGAGCATGACGAACAATACTTTTTCTCAAAAATTAACTCATTGGCAAATTAAGCATTACTTTCTGGCATGCTATGTAATAAAAAAAACTGTGTAGTGGGCACTACAATACCTCCCGCCATAGATTTCTCATCAAACAATTCAGGAACACAAACCACCACTATCAAGAAACGCTCTTTCCTTTAAAAAATACACTTTTCAATGACACACGTCAAAAAATTACATTTAAACGAAAATGTCGAAATATAATACTCCCATTTCTTTAACGTATTATAATTCGTAAATAGTGACAGTAAGAGATACATGTTTCAAACAACAATTATAGATAATAATATTTGAAACTTTATTCTAATAACAGAAATTGTTATTAAGCCATAATTTACTGAGATATTTTGAAATAACTTCATCGGGCTTCAAGTAAACTACGACTATCGTTTATTGGATTATTACTAAAAATTAATCAACTCTTCCCAAGGAGATACAATAGTTATATACAAATTATAAAAATTTTAAGTTTAGTAGTTTTCACACACAAACTAACAGACAGACAGACAGACAGACACATGGACATCATCGCGAAACTATTAAAATCATATTCTAAGGACCCTAAACGTGCTCATCCAACTGACTACTGATTTTTTAGCATGATTCCTATACCTCCCTTACAAGATGTGGCGGGAGGTAAAAATTGTATTTAATAGTGGTATATAATCTTGTAAAATAAAATAATAATTGCATGAAAATTAAAAATTATAAATAAATCATGTACAGCTCTGCTAACTAACAGCATGTATTAGTTGCCATACATTAGAACACATTTTAGTATCTTCTAAATTTCACTTTTACAGTATTTCTTCCATTTTATATTAAATTTTGTACTTGTACATATTCTAGTTAGAAATCATATTTAGATTTTAGACGCATTACATTTATTCATAGATTTGTTTCACTTTTTTACTACATTGTATACAAATCATATATTTCAGTTTTATTATTGCTAACCTGTCATAAATTTTATTAATCATAATTGCAGAGTGTAGATTCCATAGAAGAAGTAAATTCCATGAACATGAACTCAACAGAAACTAACTTAGATGCAGAGACAGGCAGTGAAATAATGATCGACGACAATAAAATTATTAGCAACGATGAAAGTTGGACAGACATCAACTTAAACGAAGAAGGAGATCCAGTTACCACGAAAGAAGATCCAAGAAACATTCACAACATGGCACATTCTCATGGCGGAATGGTCGACATGGAAGGAAATATCCAAACTGTCAACACCGAAAAACCAAGAAGCGAAATTTCAGTAGTTCGAGTTCCAGATGGGCTTTGCTCAGCTCCAAAACAAACAAGACCCGATGAACTACCAATCAAAAACCTTGTTGAACACATTCCAGTACCTACACCTTCAAGAGAAGCTTCTTTAACTCAAAAACTCGAAATGGCGTTAGGATCGGTTTGTCCACTTCTTCGAGAAATAATGGTAGATTTCGCACCGTTCCTTTCCAAGACTCTAGTTGGATCTCACGGCCAAGAATTACTTATGGAAGGAAAGGGACTTACCACGTTTAAAAATAGCAATTCTGTTGTTGAATTAGTAATGTTGTTATGTAGTCAAGAGTGGCAGAACTCTTTACAGAAACATGCTGGGCTTGCTTTTATAGAATTAATTAATGAAGGAAGACTGTTGTCTCATGCTATGAAGGATCACATTGTTAGAGTTGCCAATGAAGCTGAATTTATTCTTAATCGAATGAGGGCTGATGATGTTTTGAAACATGCAGACTTTGAGGTACACTATCCGATCAATATACACAAACATGTTTAATATATCTCTTAATATTATTCCAGTCTCAATGTGCGCAAACATTACTGGACCGCAGAGAAGAAGAAAGAATGTGTGATCATCTAATTACCGCTGCACGAAGAAGAGACAACGTCATCGCAAGTAGATTATTAGAAAAAGTTAGGAATATTATGTCAAATAAACATGGTGCTTGGGGATATATGGATCCGATTGGCGCAAAGTAAATTTGTTTATAAATAAATCTGAATCATTTATTTTATATAATTCATTCTGCAGGTTAAATGAATTTTGGAAACTAGATGCTTGGGAAGATGATGCTCGAAGACGAAAACGATTTGTACATAATCCATTAGGATCCAGCCATCCTGAGGCCACACTGAAGGCTGCGCTTGAACATGGAGCTCCAGAGGATGCTATCATGCAGGTAATTAACTGGGGTCTAAGAAACCCCACGATTTCATCTAATTTTGCACATGCACACTTCGATGCTACCTCGTATTCAGTTTCAATAATCCTAAACAAATATTCAATATTTAAAAAACCTATATGTTTCTTCTCATAGTCCAAAAAGTTTGGATTTGAATAAAATATATGGTTCAGAAAAATTATTAAATGTTCAATGTCTTTCTATAAATCTAAACAAATATTCCATAGATATAATCCTTAGAAATATTACTTCCGCTTATGACGTTTTTGTAACTGTGAAAGAAATGAAAAGATAAAAATGTAATTGATTATAATTATTAATAATAATACAAGTAAAGTAACAATTTATTAATAATAATTGAACAAATTGCACATAATTTTAATATCCGTGTGAGCAGTAATTAAATAAATAATAACGTAGAAATATTAATTAATATTTGAATTATTTAAATTTCCGCACTTTTCTAGGCAAGAGAGGAATTCCACGCTCAACTGGCAGCCACTCGCAGCCAACAACAAGTTCAGTCATCGGATTTAATGGACGACAACGAACTGCTCTCCGATGATAGAGATCTTGACGTTGATTTGGCCGGTAAATATTACATTTATTTACATTATTTCAATTTATAATTATTTATATTGTTTTATTTGTAGGTCCTGTAAATATAAGCACGAAAGCCAAGCTGATTGCCCCGGGAATCGTTGCACCAGGAATGGTTTCGATCACATCCGCGGAGCTGTACTTCGAGGTCGACGAAGATGATCCCGAGTTCAAGAAAATCGACACTGAGGTTAGTTGCATGATTTTATTGTTAAATTGTACTCTGAATAAATATTACACATTTAACTGAGAAATGTGTTTATAACCTTCATTTATTCATTAGCAATAATTCTATCATTACCTAATTTGTTATTATCGTATGAACGAATGAATCAAAACAGAGAAATATTTCTTCAAAATATGTATGGTATACATATCCATTTTATTAGGATGTCCATTAAATTGAAATGTGCTACTAACAAATTGTAGCAATGAATATACATTTATTTATACGAGCCCAGAATTATATCATTTGGCCCAATTAAAATTTTTAGAATAACTTCCAACAAATTTATTCTGATCTCACAAAAGGAAAATTGTTGTACTCATTTTATTTGTACCTTAAATTCTGTTATTTTTAAGAATATTTTAGGAAAAAATAACAACTGAAATAATAACAAATTAACAAAAATCACAAACATAAAGATTTTATTTGGCCCAAAGGTATAGGCTGGTACCACGAACACTGTTTTTGAATGACAAAATATAGAAAAATGTTTCAAATAAAAATTGTAGGTAATATTGTTCTACGTCTTTTTGATTCCAATGAAATTATCTTATTTATTTACTAAGATACGCTTAAAAACCCTGATAGGCCTTCAAATAATCTACGACTTACTGTTGATGAATTGTTCATTGTTCCTAAAATCTAATTGATCCGTCACATAAACAATACCTAGTGCAATACAACGTTTTATCCAACACCACTCTTAGAACGACTTAAATCGTTTGTATATATTCGTTTTTAGAAATTACAAAGTAGCCATGAAATGGTTGTTTCTGATTTGGTATTGTAAATTGTAAACACGAAAAAACGTAACAAACAAATAATAAAAATATCTGAATTTAATTCCGAAGAACTACAGAGATAACAAAGAATTTAGTGAATTTAATCAGTAATTATTTTCTCCGTGACTTTTCTATTATTCTCTCACTGAATAAGGAATCTTGGACATTATTTATTTCAAATAACCAATATTATTATTATAAGTAGAAGTTGGATAAACAATTTTTCTCTGTATTATTTTAACTGGGCAAAATGATATGATTCTGGGCTAATAGATTATCTGAGTACTACTCTCAAGATGTACAGAACATAATATACGCTTTGTATATTCTAAAAAAATGCATGTGATTCAGTAACAATAATGTGTAATGTCATTCAGGGTACAATCCATTTTATTTAACCGGCGGGGGCGAATAGTAACATTTATAGTAACCTTCGCGTTCCCAGCAACGATAAATCATCGATCCTGTCTCACTGCGGTAAAATTTGTGGTCGCATATTGCATATTAATCAGTGGAAACATAAATCATGAAGCAGGCGGGGCCTGAGGACAGCCCCGTGTAAACATCGGAAAGTCGAACCCCCGCGTAGCTGCGGTCAGTTAGCGATACGAGTAGCGTTATATCAGAGTATCGGGTATCGTACGTGGAGATCATGAACACAATGCGGATTTTGTGTAGGCGGTTTGCAATATGAAAATTGAATTAATGCTTTTTTATTATTTGTCGTTTTATCGTACATGTTTTGGGCTATCATTTAAACGATCTGTGATCTCTATTTTCTGCCAGCATGTATATTTAGTTGAACTGTTGTAGTCAGCAAGTAGAACAATATTGATCAGTAAATGATATCATATTTGGCAGCTCTAAAGTAGTTTCTATAGCTAATTAAATACATTGGCAGCAATATAACTAACAAAGAGGCAAATCGTAAGTAATTTTAGTTGCTATGGGAACAAACAAATAATAGAAACTATAATTATTAATCATTCAATACAGATTCACATACCGATAGAAAAATTTGAAACTCACGGAATATCCTCACTTAAAATTGCAATATTTTTTTATTACATTTCTTTATAATATAAGCGCTAAGAAACCCATTGTAGCAGAGCACATCGTCAGATCTCTAATATTTTTCGAGATACGTCGATTTTAGGTATTTTTCGAAGTGCAAATTTAAGGGCCTGTAATTCAAAAACTACACGAGATATCTAAAAATTCTCTTCAGTTTAACGTTTCTGGTGCCTTATATAACAAATTAGCAAATTTTTAAAATTTTGAATTTTTTTTGTATTTTTGTTCAAAATTTCGAGCGTCGATAACTCGACAAATATTAAAGATACAGATTTGCAGTGTTCACCAATCGATTCAGCTCGTCGAAATGCATAAGTATGCAAAGTTTCATAAAAATCGCTTTACGGGTTGGAAAGTTAGAGCAAAAAGCCTGAAAATGGCGTTTTTTGTCCTGAAAGTCAAAGGACGTTTGGCCTGAATTTTGCCGTTTTCAGACTTTTTGCTCTAACATTTCAACCGGTTGTCCGAATTTTCTGAAATTTTCAGGGTTTATGTATTTCGACGAGCTGAATCGATTGGTGAAAACTGCAAGTCTGTATCTTTCATATTTGTCGAGATATCTCCAATCGAAATTTTGAAAAAAATTCAAAAAAATTTCAAAATTTTCAAAATTTACTAATTTATTATAAATGGCACGAAAAACACAAAACTGGAGATATTTTTCGATATCTTATATAGTTTTCGAGTTACAGCCCCTTAAAGTTGCTCTTCGGAAAATATTAAAAATCGTCATATCTCGAAAAATATTAGAGATATGGCGATGCGCTCTGCTGCAATGGGTTTCCTGGCGCGAATATTATAAAGAAATGTAATAAAAAAAATTTGCAATTTTAAGTCATTTTTGGGGAAATTTCTGTATTTTGAAAAATATTACAAATCGCCATATTTCGATAAATATGACATATTACGATGCGTCTCCTTGTTTTGTAGGAGTTTTGAACAGTCGTACAAAACTATTTAAATTTTTTTTAGTAGAAACAGAATAAGCACAATTTTAAGTAGATTTATCCAAACGAGTTGTCGAAATTAAACTAATACTCAAAAAATTATATCGGTTGTATTCTTCGGATGGGTAACAGTTCTAAAATCTGTCTGTCCGTTCTTGGGTCACACGTGACCTCATGTAATCAATGATACGATCACCGCGCACCGGGCACTGTACACCGCCTCCGCTGTCTCTAAAACAAACAGAACGGCCGCCCCCCGGGGTAAGGTGCTCTTTTAGGGATGGCCAATTATCCGGGCCCCCGCTGCGACGACTCCGCGCCGGCGGGGCCCGCCAGGAATGCGACAGAGGAGGTAGCCCCACGACAGAACCAGACTCAGGTGGAATTCTTACCTGGACATAACATTCATATTGGAATTGAAACGTTACTATAATATAACTTATACATAATATCGACTTGAACCAAGTTTATATAATGATTGAAAAAAAAAACTATCAAATTGAATAGATAATAGAATTAATAACAAAATGAAAGTAGTAATTCTGTGCTATAAAGTTGAGTTTGAGGTGTAGGTACGAAATATAATTAATTTAATTCTTTCTGGTTGGAAAGAAACGAAAATTATTTTTCTTACGGCCGGGAGAGAAATTTTGTTTCTTTGATACTATTATTTTCACGGCCGGGAGAGAAACTCAAATAATCAAAAGTAACTATCATGAATTATACTACAATTCAAATATTTTTTAAATACACCGTAACCATTATAAATACTGGGGTCATGAAAAGAATAATATAAGCATCGCAGGAGAAAAGTGTATTTATTACTCCACGGGAAAAAATCATACACTTCTCTCCCTTAATGTATAATATACTATTGAACAAAGTACGAAGTATAGTAAATGTCTAATTCCAGGTATATTTGTGAGGAATTTTGTGTAGTACGTCTCTGTAGAAATTATGCTTTCCATTATTGCTGTGTAGTTCTAGTCGCTCTTCATTATTCCTTCTGATTACCATTTATTTCAATATTCGTTTTGGGCTCGTGCCCCTGCGTCTGTGACTTTGGATACCCTGGACCGTTTAGCCGTTTAAAACTTTGAGTTCCCATTGCGTGCCTACGAATATCTCTCTTCAAATCTGGTTATTTTTTTGTTTGTGTTGGAGTCATTTCACGAATTCTGTTCGGTAGCTTTAAATCTTATTCGAGAACGGTAGAAACGCAGTATTTTTGGAGGTTTGTGACAACACAGATTTAGAGATTTCCCACTGAGATTACTAAAAGTTTCTGTGTTTTAGGTTAATTTATTGCGGTGTTCTTTTAGGAAAGATTGTCAAAATTATTAACGGGAATCGCTGAACATTATACCTACTAGCACAGTTAGTTCTCTTTTGGAAACCAAGAATAAATATAGTTTCTTGCGCTGTTTGTTTTGCAAACATGAAATGGCGGCGGACTTTTTAGGGTGCGTTCAGTTTCGTATGACAAAAATCATAATGCTGTGATATAGGCATTACAAAATAATTTCATAATCTTCGTAACAAGCGAGAAATCAAATTTTGCACGGCTTCTTATCCCTTGGCTTGAAAAGCGCAACAACGGCAAGTTGTTTAATCAATCACGTTGGGTCGACGCGAATAGGGGGGTGAAGGGCAGCGGCACTCAATCACCGCAGCGCTGCACGGGGGGCCCCCCGCCGGGAGACAACATCCGTGCGCCGCGCTATGGCTTTGTCTTAAAACACTGCACGATTCAACTGACTACGTTGCTTGATCGATTGTTGATTGTTGGCATTCCAGAGGGTTAGATTTGATTTGGGTTTCTTTTATAAATATTACAAAACTTTACATAGAATATAGAAACCAATAGCATCATAGAAATAGTGTATATTGAACAACTAGTGTTACAATTAGATATTGTATAATTTAATTGTATTTATTTACTGTAATGAAAATTACTAGTTGATAATAAATAAAAGCGTTAATGTTTTTACAGGGTAATTTATTACGTACGGAAAATATTGATGGGGGCGAAATAATCATTTTTCCTTAATAATTTTTTGGCATAAACTCAATAGCAAAAAGATACTGAAATACTGCAAATTAAAGTTGAATCAATTAATGAGCAACCGCTAAAAACAAAGGCAGTTAATAATGTTTTAAATAGAAATTGGGAATACTTTAAAGTTAGTTAAAAAATGTTTAGTTAAAAAAAAGTATCATAGAAGTTATGGCTATTTAAATTTATCTTTTATTGTTCAAAAATTACTGTCCTAATGCTTGAGAGCTACTTATAAAAACACACAACTAGAATAGTATATTAAACAACTAGTGTTATGTTATAATTAGGCATTGTAACACGTGTTTTTCATACTTCTTTTACTATTTCACGTTCTTAAAGTGCTTTACAGTTTGACTATTTGTATTATTACTTAAAAAAAAAACTAATTTCAACAATTTTACGTGTGCAATGACAGCTCCAAGTTTTTCAAACTGACTATTTTACAAATTTCCAAAATACAGGTGTACAAAATGCAATTTTGTAGTATTGTTTTTGAGATAAACAGTGTCACAAAATCGACTTTGTGAACGTAAAATAGGAAAAATTCATTTTGCTGTTTGTTGCTTTGATCCTAAATTATATTTATTTATTTTGTGTATGTCCGTGACAAAAAATAGTTGTGATAGGTATGTTGTTTTGTAAATATTTGTCAAAAATAATTTTATGTGTGTGAATTGATTAAAAGCATTTATCCAAAACCAGCGCAATCGTTTCTTCTCACGTACATAAATTTTTGGTCCTTCGAGCCGGATAAGTGACATTCGACCGAGAATTGATCTTATTAGGGACTGAATTATAAAATGTCTACTAAAAGACTGCCTCAATTAGATAATAAATATGATATTCTGATATCCCGAATATCAAATATAGGATATAATTAGAATTATTACGAGAAATCAAACAGGAATATTTTCAGTATATTGAAGAATGAGTAAAATACATGATAATGTATTTATTTCTGATACAAATACGTGTTAGTAGACAATATATTATCTAAATAAATAAATAACGACTATGTGAAATACAAAATACGTCTAATGTTAGTATAACAAATTTAGAACTGGTTTTTATCAGCATAATATTGAGCATAGTAATGACGTATAACGGCGACACGTCAATTTAACAAATTATACTAAAATATAACATTAGTACATGTCTATTTATTTACACTTATTAGTAAAAAAAAAAAAAATAACTGCCAAGTAATTAATGGCTTACAAGTCTAAGTTTCTAACAAATCCTCAAGTTATCTGTTTTGGGATTTCCGACAATAATTTTACATGAAAAAAGTCGCCCAAATTATCAGCCTCACAGATCTTACAGTAAAATACGAGCTCGTCGTAGTAAAATATTTTCAAAATACAAATACCTATCCATATATATCAGTATTATGACACAATATATCAACCGGGAAAAAACGAAAAATCTACTTTAAGCGAAGAAATTCCTAAAATAACCACACGACACTAAAAATATTTGATGGCCGTGCGTTGTAATAATATACGCAGGGCCGGATTGAAGTCGTTAATTTAATTAAAAAGAAAACTGGTTATTAATAGCGTCGCGCGACACGGAGGGGCGCAGTTCTGGCCACCCGTGGGGCCCCAAGGCGCAGGCTTCACGGCAAGAGCTGATGGCTGATGGACCGCTTGGAATTTTGTGATTTGAATGAGGGAATGAGTAATGTCAGGGTTAAGTGGAAGTTAATGGTCAGTTATCTACTGTGCACTCTGAGGAAATATTAGCATATTAATTTAACCCTTTCGTTACCAAAAGGGGTATCCTACATACCCCACAGATTTATTTAAATGGGTTAACAAAAATATTTGTCGTTTCATGTATTTGTCCTTTATTGGTCTGACAATGGGCGCATAAACCATAAACGAAATATGACCAATTTATATCAAAATCGTGTAACACTTATGAAATAATTAATAGTAAAGTATTTTTTTTCTTTTAAAAATTTTGCAATAAAGCGATATAACGAATTGAACATATTTTGACGTCACAGGTACTTGCATTGTGCTATTGGCCAGAAATATGAAAATTGCAAATCGCGCGTCTGCCGCTGCGCCCAACGCCTATTGTGGGCTAAAATAGATCTACGAAATGTCATTTCATATTTTTGTTTGTTGGTATTTAAGATTATATTTGTTGGACTTCTATTACTTGCTTTATAATTTCACTGTTTTACTGTGCTGTGTTGAAAATCTATTGATTAAAATTGTCTGTTGAGGTTAAGTTACATCACTACTAGCGCCACTGTCCTCAAACTTTTGTTGTTATTTACTCGAATATCAAGTAAAATACTCTTAAAGTAGTCAAAGGAATTTTGTCTTAGTTTATATTAAGTTTAATTGTTGTAAATTAAGACTTATAATATGAAAAAATTATTTTTATATTAATAAATGTATATCTACTATCATGGAAAATCGTTGTTTTAGTGCCACTTGAGTAATACCTGTGACGTCACACAACGTCACAGAAACTTTGAAAAATCATATCTCGGGTAATACATGAAATTTTCACATCGGGTTTTCACTGATCGTCATATATTCTAATAGTTTCATAAAAAAAAAATTATATTGGTTTATGCGTTTATGGGCCCATTGTTAGGAATTTATGTCATAAGATATGTGAAAATAACAATTAAATATCTTAGTGTATGGTACCTACTAACGACAATTCAGGAATACTTCTTGCTGATTATGAAATATGTTTGTTTTCTCGAGCAGAATCTCTCTCGGAAAACCGTTCATGTTAGTTCTCACTCATCTCCGTTCCTCTGAACATATAATTAGTGTTCTGTTGTGAGTGCCACGGGCCTGAGCGCGCGTCACAGCGCTTAAAGACAACAGCGATTACTATCATCGCCCACGAGATGCTGCGATGACCACGGGGTCCGAGTTGACGGGTAAACGCCGGCTAATAACGGTTATCCGCAGCCGTAGCCGCAGTCCCTCACCCATTGTTTGTTTAAGCGTTCACCCGCGGCTAAAACTCACTGCGCATACGAATTTCCGATCACGAATGATTTATTGCTTTCTACAGAGGCGGATCGAACTTTTCGCGAACAGATTCACTACAAACTTCACTTCTTCAATACTATACATTTTGAATAGTATATTGTTTAACGAGAGCTGAAAGTTCGATATTTCACACGAGTGTGAAAACCCCTTTCAGCACGTATTGTACGAGATACTTTTCCGACGCGACGACCATAGTTAAGTTAACATGTTAACATCATTGCTATCAGAATTCAGCAAAAATTATGTTGAAATTTGATAAATCAGGGTCCAAACTTCTTAATCCGTGTAAATTCAGCAATCTGCAACTGTCAAACTTTAATGTACAAATTTTTAGGTTAGTTCGCTCAGTTATCGCAGCGTGTGATAAAATCACACAGTTGCGGACGCATCTGATTGGCTAACGAGCTTTCATATCACACAGCATTGCATATCAATGCAATAACCAACTTTCAGTAATAGTATAGCGTGTGAATTTATGTACTTTTCGTAGTGATCGTCGAAAATGCAAAATATATCAGAATCGTCTATCTCTAAATGCAAAAAAGACTGTAAATTCCAAAGTATAGCAACCAGTAAATTTTGCATACATAATTCATTATTTCAGTAACATTTTATCATATAAAACAATAAAGCTTCTGAATAAAAAATAGTGAAAACCATTTTAATTTATAGCTCATTTTATTCAAACCTGTCAGACCTACAATAATTTATTACCCACTATGATGTTTTACACTTTTTGTACAACTGTACAAAACTTTATTATTTACAGGTTGCTCTATAAAAAGAGAATGTTTACTATTGATTTAAACCGTTATAAATACGCGTACTATTACGTGACAACATATCAGCGGGAGGAAATATTATCTGTATTCGTATGGTTTGATCAGCATTTTAATGGATCAGCCAGGAAAGGGCACCTATATCCTTTCGTAATATTAACTGTGTTCTTTTTGGACAAAATATCCGCTATATCACTTCAAATAATTTCAGAAAATCGTTGTTCTTGTTGATACAACTGAGCTGAGTTGCCCCCCCCCCCCCCCCCCCCTTTCTGATGGTGCACTTCTAGTTGAGCAAGCTCAAAATGATTTGCAACAAAACAACTAATATATTTTTTGCATTTGCCAACGCAAAGTTGATGATTTCTGAGGAATTTTACTTTGTCGCTCGTCTCCAATAGCAACAAGCGGAAAAATTTTTGCCACTCGTCTCCAAAAGCAACGAGCAGTAAAAGTTTCGTTTTTTTTTTTTTAATAATTCGTCAATATGGATACGAAATAAAAGTTCAGCTACAATAATCTATGACAGGGAATGGCATATATGCGTTTATTTTAATGGAATTATATTATTGTTTTACTTTTTCAATCATTCGTCGGAAAAATATTGTTTATTATTCAAGCGCAAAGTTTTGATGTCACTCTCACACGATTGAATATTCATGTTCGAGCGACGATACAAAATTTTGCGCTCTAAATATACAAAGAGCTATTCAACAGTATTCATTTTTATTTTTTGGTTTATAAACTGTATCGTAGATAAAAAAATCTATTGTGGACACCACAATACCTCCCGCCATAGATTTCTTATAAAATGATGCAGGAACACGGAAGACAACTATCAAGAAACGCTCATCCCTTTAAAAAATTTAGTTTTCACTTATGACACATGTCAAAAATAGACATTTTTCGAGCGATGTTTTGTAACTAAAAAATCATAGGTTGATAGATTTAAACGAAAGAGACAGACAGACAGACACATACACAGACATTATTGCGAAACTATTAAAATCTAAGTCTAGGAACTCTAAAACGTGCTGATCCACTGTAAACTCACTTCCGAATTTTTATCATGATTCCTATACTTCCCTCACAGGAGGTGGCGGGAGGTAATAAGTCAATAAATTTCACAGCAAAATACTATCGGTAAAGATGGATTTGATAAAATGGAATTATCTAGTTCTTTTTGCATAATTCAGCTGAACTCATTTACGTACAGAATCCACAATAATCACACAAATTTGCTTAAAATTCTGTTTTTTACATATCCTAGAGATGTCAAGGTGAAGAATGTAGTGTGCTGATAAATTTGATACGTTGAGCAGCTAAAAGGAGTGTGATTTTCCCGTGGAGTGTTCCCGATGGTTCCGTCCCTGCATTGGTCGTCTCATTCAATTAGCCTTGCGCTAGCGGCTGTAGTCCGTGGTCGCCGAGCTAAACGGCTATCGACATAATTTATAACATAATTACAGGTGGCTGCGGCCGAGGACAGGGTGCGATACCACGGTAGTGTGTGATGGCCGGGACCACCGAGTGCACGTCCACGCTAATTGTAGTGATTACTCGCCGCGCCACTGATTGATGTGCGCTGGTTATTTACGGCGTAACTGTGGCAACGCCCGCGACTCCATGCATCACTAGATCACTACTCGCGAACGGTTATCGGCGCCACTAAATACCCGAGAGATTCTCAAACATTTTACGAGAATTCAATCAGATTTTATCGGGATGGATGGTGGATAGCGCATGCCGAAGAGTCTTACTAAAATAGTATATTCTACAACAAGTAATGGAATGGCACATATTCCACGCGAGCAAAAAGTTTGTAGCCCGAGCCAAAGGCGAGGACTACGGTTTGCGAGCGTGGGATAGGCCATTCCGTTACATGTTTTAGACTATACTTTCTATAAAAAAGGTTTTGGAAATTATACAAAAACACAAATATAAAACTGTTGAAAACGTCAAACTCAAATAAATCAAACAGACGTAACCATAGTAACTGAATCAAGATACTTCATATGTCGCGCTAATAAGCGGTTCTGATTCGTCGAAAATATTCTATACGCCGCGTATGGAATGTTAGTGATTCCATAACAATTTTTAGTAGTAGAATGCCCAGTTTCCAAAACAGTGTTATAGAAAGTATATTCCGGTATGCTAGAAGCACTGAAATATAGTAATACTGGAACGCGGACTTGTAGGCTTTGATGAAAGTGAAAAACGAGCATGCAAAGACAGATAGCCCCCATAGATTTAGTACTATATATGGATGGAGCGTTGTCTATGCTTTTAAAACAGTAATCTGTAACCAACATACCAACCAACCAACAGCACATTTTCATGCCACCCGTCACGTGGTATGAATGTGCTCTTCTCCCACTGCGTAATTTTAGATAAGACTATCTTTCTCTTTGGCATTAAACTGCTGTTTGCAAAAATCAAGAAAATGTTTCCCACAAATTCATGTAGTTTCATAAGGTTGAAAATTTTCTCGTTTTATAGCTGATATCCATTTCTTGCTTAAATCCACATTTTTTCGAAAATTGTAATAAATATGTATATATATAGAAGGAATGGAACCTATATTCATATGACATTTTTGGCTCAAAATGACCTCAAGAATAAGCTGTTAAAGTTTGTTACACTAGTCCTGAAACACCCTGTATATACAGCGTTCTCACTTAAAAGTGTCATATTTACCTGTCAAATGAAACACTGTCCGTTTTGTAAAATTATATGCACAACAGGATTTCACCATATTTGATGTATTTAAATATCACATAAATAATTGAGAAAATTATAAATTAGGGACAAAAACTCGCACAAAAGTCTATCAAAACAGTATTCTACTCACACGTCAAACGTCAAACCATGTTCTTGTCATCTTGAGATGAAAGTCACGTGACGGGTGGACTTTTCAAAAACTAAATATAAAATATATTCATTTTCTTTCAATGTAGAATTACAATTGAACTTATTCATTTTAAGAAATAAAATACAAAAGGAAAACTGAAAATTTCCTTGAAACAAGAAGTTTTTTTACCCTAGACTCCTAGAGATTGCGCCTGTTGGATATTGAATTTAAATAATATTAATAATAAAGATGAGCTCCAAAATTGCCGACAAAGCAGTCTGCTGATTTATAAGCAAGCAGACTAATTGTTCATTATAATTCGCGATGAGTTTCACTTCGAACGTGTCGGCGTTTAGTTCTCACCCGCCGGTTTTTTACTTCGACTCCGGAGTCCGGAATGCGATCACAGCTCCGGATCGCGATCGCAGACGACAAACGAAACAATCGAACAGCGAGATAATTGCCGCTCGCGACCGCGACTTGCATTCCGCGACTGTCTTTTGTCTCCTTCAGTGTCGAGACGAACGCTATTTTCAGACAACTGACGATCCGATGCCCTTATCGGACATCGACGCGTCTTTATTATTGAGACACATTTTTATTATTATTTAGTATTTTTATTTTGCTTTAACAAGTTTCTCTGTTTTGTTTTGATCGTCCCAATATATCAAGCTTTCGTCGAGTCTTTGTGGCAAATGTAAACATTTAATTAACAAAAGAATAAATTTCCATAACAAACCAGCACTCAACAATTCAAATTCCCGGGCATTAAGTAACTGGAAACAATCAATAAACCATCAGTACAAACAAACAAATAACATTCAGTTGCCAAGCAACGAACAACCGCCGAGTAGATACCAAACGGGCTGGACACCATTTTAGCAGCACATTAGAATTAATAACCCGGCGATGTGCAGATCTTCTGCAGGCTGCAGCGCCCACGGTTTGCAGCGGTCGAGCAGTGATTTACTGAATATTTTATGCAACAAGTTCCTCTCGGCTTTTATCGTTTATTTGTGTCTAATTTATTTCTGCAGATAACTTTGTGTAGGCACCTGAAACAAAGACACGGATAATGGCTATTTAAAAAATCGTATATTTCGGGATTCCAACTTTTAAGATTCATAAAATAAATAACTATAACCATATGGTTTACTGCCAACAACACCTCACGATACAAATTTATTTTCTTCATATTTAGTCATTGGATACATATTTGGTAAATTCATTAATCTGGGATAATAGCTAATTAAATAAACTGTAGTGGTCAACACAATACCTCTCGCCCTAGATTTCTTATCAAACAATGCAGGAACATGGGTCATTACTATCAAGAAACGTTCATCCCTTCAATAAAATTTAGGTCTCATTTATGACACATGTCGAAAAATTACATTTTTCAAGCGTTGTTTTGTATTTTTCAAATAGAATAGCTTAGTAAATTTAGACGAAAATATATTTTTTTCTTCAAACGTTGTTATATATTTGTATTCATTAAGCAAAATTTCAATATTGTCGCCGCCGGCGTAAAAGTGTCTCCTTGGCAACACTTCTACTCTGGCGGAGGACAAAGTAAAATATTATGAAAATTAAGTTGTAATTTAATAATTTGACAGCTAAAAATAAAACAAATAAACAAAAGTAATAAAACAGTATATTCTATGGCAACTATAGAGAAATGCTTGGTAAAATTATTTGTAAGTTTTGGGCATTTTTTAATGATTTATAATTCTATTTTCTATATTTGAAGAAAAAATAGCATGTGTTATTCGGAAAGTATCACATTTACTCCTAATAACACAATATGCTATTTCTTTAACGTATTGTAATTCGTAATTGGTGACAATAAGAGAAAAATATTTCAAACAACAATTGCAGATAATAATATTTGAAACATTGTTCTACAAAAATTGCCATTAAACTATAATTTACTGAGATATTTAAAAATAACTTGAAAGGGCTTCAAGTAAAATACCACGGTTTACAAGGGGTACAATTGATATATGCAAAATATCAAAATTATCAGTTTAGTAGTTTTTGAGAAACCGTAACTTCAGAGATCCACACTGTTAAATTCGTATTCTAGTGACCGTAAAACGTGCTCATCTACTGAAAACTCATTACCGAATTTTTAGCATGATTCCTATACCTCCCTTACAGGTATGCGTCTGGAGATAAAAATCGTATATTTTTGGAATTCAATAAATAACTGTAATAAGTGTTTTCGCACTATTTAGAAACCATATGGTTTACTGCCAACAACACCTCACGATATAAATTTATTTTCTACATATTTAGTCATTGAAACCTATTTGGGTAAATTCATAAATCTGGTTAAGAAATTTCCATTAATTTTATCACGCAAAGTAACAAATTAAATACAAATTTGTATCATTTCTCCGTCACGAGCAAAGTGATCTACATTACACGAAGAAATATCTTTTAGCGACTTATCTGCATTGCAAACATACAACCCATCTGTAATGGGCAACGGCGCGAGAAGCGCTAACATAATTACTAATTACTGCGCGTCGGATTCATTTGGTTCAGTGCCAAGCAAATCTAGTACTTCGTAATTCTCACGGAATGAAATGTTATTAAAATAGACGTTTTACTTTCGTATGAGATAATTCTACACTGGTTTCTTGAGTGCTGCATTTAATTTTATTAAAATAACTGGAATAGCGAAATCGAAATAGTTTATGAGCATTAATTGTTTGCCTACAAATAAATGTGTGTCGTTTTGACGGTTAAAAATCTTGCCGTAAGTTAGGTTAGATCAGTCAAGATGAGTTAGTGCATTGGACCATGGCATAACAACCGAAAATTCTCTGTTTGGTTTCAGCAGACCATTGTATGAAAATACAAACGCTTGGTTTAGTTTTCAATACGAGCTTTGTTCCCTGACATTCTTTCTTTTTTAAACTGTCTTATTCGATCAGTGAAATCTTACAATAGTATGAGTAGAGATCAAATTAATTTAAAAAAGTATGATGTGTATCTCTTTGATTTTCATGTAAGCAGAATTGTCTGAATTTATCAATTTATTATTCAACGTAATTGTTTCAGTATTATTGCAGTTGCATGGTAACATTTGAGTGTTCAAATAATGTTATCTATTGAAAACGTGCAAAGTATGCATTTTTTGCTATAAAAATGATTAAAAATGTAATAAATTCAATTTGCAGTTGAAATATGTGCAATTTCCATTGGAAAAACCATTAAAAACTAATCTAATGTCATGAGGAGACCCAATTCTTCTTACGATAAGAATATTCATAGCTTTGCTAACAATATTTCATTTATATTGTGGATAAGTACAATTTAGCCGAGTTTTTAGAAAACATACTTTATTTAAAACAAAAAGTATATTATTATGTTGTGATATATTGAATAATAATCTAAATTATTTCTTTTACCATCAGAACTTTGTTGATAGTCTATTTTAAAGGTGAAACAGTCATAAAACGTCTAATAAATTATTACAATAAATTTTTAACTGGCGATCTTAATAGCTTGAACAGTTGTTATAAATCATAGACCTTTGATAAATAATTTTGCCGTGGGAGTATTTTTATTTTGTTTTATGTTTGTTGCACAGTAAAATTTATGCATTTATACAAAGACAATCCAGTAAAAAAATACATAAATTATACCTTCATTTAGCGATACCATTCTCTAACACAATCCTAGTAATTTCAAAACATCATAACTATGTTTCCGATGTATTCAAATCGTTATGTTAATATTTACATTTATTATAATATGACTAGTAGTTTCATTGCTGATATAATAAATAAGTTTCATTAATTTTTTGTTGTTAATTCAAGTAGACTTGAAAAAATAACGAATTGTTATCAGATCTGAAAGTTATATTGAAATTTTAATAATAGTGTCTTTAAATAATGATTCATCAAATTTGCATAAATAAACTATAAATACCATCTGGGGCTTTTGATTATAATTATATGAATAAATTATTGTATATCCATTATTAAAACAGAATGAACTCTAAAACTATAATTCAAGCCATAACTTATTTGCTTTTATGTGCCGAACTTTCTTGTGTATTTTGTGAATGCATAAAATTCACTCTTAATGACAACTCGCTCCAAACTCTGTGTGATATAAAAACCTCGTTTTATTGAATTTTACTGCCTTGTTGTTATTTTTAAATTTAATATGAAATTAAAAATACATACAAAGAACAAAATAGATTTTTATGGTATTTTAAAATGCTATATTGTTTGAAATCTTATCGTGGTCGTGAATAATTCTACAATTTCATTCAAATGGCATGTGTTTAGAAATTTATTCAAAAGATGTTACATCCGCTATTGTGTTTACAACCGTTTATGGATTTTTAAACACCTGTATAACTGTACACGAACAACTTCCAAAATTACAATAACTAAGAAAAATTAGAATGCTAAATACGAGGCCCGTCAATTTTGTTTCGGACACTTGATTTTTACTCAAGTTAGTCCTTTTTATGAAATAATACTTACTCAAAAAATGTGCTAAATAATCTTTAATACTTTAACTAATAAGCTTTCTTTTAGTTTTATTTGTTATGTAAAATGTTAATGTATAATAGAATAAAAGTTGATCTTAAAAATTATGTCTTGTCACTAGGACATTATAATAGGACTTTGCCAATATTTAGAATAAATCATAATTGTCTTTGAAACATTAAATAAAGCATAATATTATTAAAAAATTAAAAATAAATTGAACAATACATACAAGCCCAGAATCATATCATTTGGCCCAGTTAAAATCATGCAAAGAAAAATTATTTAATTCACAATATTATTTCTTAAATTTTATCATTTTTTAACTCTTGCGCATACGTAGATATTATGTAAGGGAGGAATTATGTTTGTTACGAATTGATTAGATTTTGAGAACAATTCATCAACAGTAACTTGTAGATTGGGCATAAATGAAATAGAGTAAATTTAATTGGAATCAAAAAGATTTAGAATAATTTTACCTACAATCTTAATTTGAACCATTTTTCTATATTTTGTTGACATTCAAAAACAGTGTTCATGGTACCAACCAATACCTTTGAGCCAAATGAAATATTTATGTTAGTAAATCTTGATAATTTGTTATTATCTCAGTTGTTATTTTCCTTAAAATATCCCTAAAAATAACAGAATTGTAAGATCAGAACAAATTATTTTAAAAGTTAAATTAAAAGTCTTCATTGGACTAAATGATATAATTCTGGGGTCGTAATTGTATTTTTTGGTCATAGGCATAACTCTCTGTGCTGCAACTGTCTTTAAATATTGATTAATAAATTTATTTATTATTTAGGTATTTCAAAAGATTTCGATATTTTTCAGATTTTTGTTAATTTGTTATTATTTCAGTTGTTATTTTCCTAAAATATTCTTATACATAATAGAATTTAAGATACAAATAAATTGAGTACAACAATTGTAAGATGAAAACTAATTTTCTAAAGTTATTTTAAGTCTTAATTGGACCAAGTGATATGATTCTGGGCTCGTAATTAACAAAAGGTTCGCAGAATTTTTAAAAATATATTGTTTAATAAATATGAAACATTTAATCACCTCTAAATATTTTTTTGAAAGTAAGTTTATTAGATGAAGTATTCGATGTGTCGTTTGACTTGGTATGTATCCAACAAATAGAACAAAACTAAAAAATATCAAGTGTCCAAAGCTATAGTTGACGGGGCTCGTAATCTACTTTGCAATAGCTTTCTCACGTCAAATAATCGACATCTCATAGAATATTCAGCAGACCTCCTCGCTAATGTAAAATGTAAATATGATCCAGTCTCGAGTCCAATGTTTTACATCGCTATCTCCGTACAGATAACTCTTGAACGAACATTCATTAATTATCCCATAATGGCGTATGATTCGTGGATGATACACTGGGTGAAGAAGGCAGGTAACTAAACATGATACCATAGTATCGCAGAACTACGGACTAAGAGCATGACATGTATCTTGGGGACAGGGTTCGGTGAGGTTCTGGAAGAGGTTCTCGACTTCTCGAGGTAACTGTTACGTGGTGCTATCGGCTCGGAAGATCTCAACTCGGGAGCCTGCTTCTCACAAACAGGAAGCAGTACTGGATTTAAGAATTTTCTCCTTTGTAGTCGATCCGTACTTTGATAGAAAAATGATTTTTGCACGATTGGTTTTTTACCAAGGCGGTATGTTGTTCTTACCGGTTGCTAGGATAAACAGAACGACAAGTAATTTATAAAGTAACAAGTAAGATTTTCGAAAACTCTTTTTATACAAATAATAATGTAATTAATAACAAATGTTTAATAACAAAATCAATAAGAAAACGAAATTGCATTTATTATATATATCGTCGCAACAACTAGCTGACGTTTCACAAATACATAATGCTATTTATTTCTATCGGCACTACAGTATTTTTTTATTACTCTTATGGGTTACTTCCCATTCGTAATGAAAAATTATATTTTAGTATCTTGATATACAAATAATTGTGAAACCAAAATATGACAAAATATTTATTTGTAATTTTAAAATCACCAGTGCCATGAAATATGTTAATCAAGAGTTCAATTTATTTAATACATTTTCATCGATCACTATTTTGATTAAAAAACCATTTCACATTTATAAAAATTCAAAGTTTCCCGCCCTGTAACTCAAAAACCAAGGGAGATATCAAGTCGCGCTCAACGGAATTGAACTTCTCACGCCCCAAATACCCTATAAACAAATTTTCAGAGAATTCTGAAAAAAAAATTTTTTGCACATTTCCCAAAATCCAAAAATTTTGATTACCAATAACTCAAAATCTAGGCAAGATACAAAGTTGCGGAGCATACCGTGAGATCCGACTCATCGAGTTACATAAGTGTACCAAATTTCATTAAAATATTTTGACGGGTTAATATTTTACAGGGAAAATTCAAAAAGCGCCAAATTTTCCAAGGCAAATGCCTTCAAAATTTTTGAGCGAAAAAATAAAAAATCTCAGAATTGGATGAAAATTTGGTTGTTGAGTAATTGAGATATGGGGATTTCAGAACTGGGGGCCATTTAGTGATATCTCGTTTAGTTTCCAAAATATCGAGTAGCGTTTTTTCAAATTTTCACCTATTTTGACCTACTGTCATAACTTTTGCTCTAATTATTTTTACTGCCAAGTAAAGTTGATAAAATTACACACGCTTATGGAGAAGTCCCTGCTGCATCCAACGGTGAAAACGGAAGTTCCTATTTAGTCCATTTTTTGAACTACAGCTGAATTTGTCCAGACATTTTTGACAAAAGTTCATTTAACCTTGACATTATGCCCAAAAATAAGATGTTTCAGAATTGGATGAAACTTTGGTTATGTTGTAATTAACAGATGGGGATTTCAGAACTGAAATCTATTTTGCGATATTTCTTCTAGTTTCTGTTCTAGGTATAGGTTTAATACATATATTATAAATCCGGATCCGATATCCGTAATCCGGGTATCCGGATACATATTAAATCCGAATCCAACTGGCAGCCCTAGTTAATATACTATTTTAGGTTTAAATTTGAAAATAGTGAAGCATAAAGTACTTTTGCATTTAACACATCCTGAGGTGAAGAAGGAAACCAAATCTGTGAGGTCGGTTCTGTAGTGAGCGCATAGAATCTAGGATAGGTAGACGCGAGATGGGGCCGTAAAACTGGTGACACGTGACAGGTGGCCGATGCCCCGCAGTCTCGGGGGCCCCGTTAAACGTAAAAACAATAAAGCACGGCGGGGGAGTACACCCCGCGGCCACCAACCCGACTGGCGCCACTTGTCTGTGTTCCCTTACCTCTCTTCACCGCGACGCATTCGTAGTTAAATATCTTCGTGTGCTCTGCTTTATATAAAAAATAAACCAACGGAAAAAGAAATGTTGAATGTTAAAAGATTTTAACGGATTTAACAGCAATCAAATCAAATTAATTAAAACATGTCCTATATTTCGCAATAATTTAGTTGCTTCATTAGGCAGACGTACAAAATTTTTAGGTTATCAAGTATAAAATACTTGCAAATATTCAGATTCCTTTGTACCCTAAGATGTACGGATTCTTATACATATTTTTTCTCAAAAACTACTGAACTTAAAATTTGTTTGTTGTATTTGTATTTATCAACTGTATCCCCTTAGGAAGAGCTGATTAGTTTTTTGTGATAATCCAATAACCAAAAGAGGTAGTTTACTTGAAGCCCTATCAAATTATTTTGAAATATCGGAGTAAATTATGGTTTAGTAACAATTTTCTACAATTATTGTTTGAAACATTTTTCTCTTACTATCATCATTTACGAATTATTACAACACGATAAAGAAAAATTATATTTTGACATTTTCGTTTAAATTCGCTAACCTGTGCTTAAAAAAAAAACGCTTACAAAATGTCATTTTTTGACATGTATCATAATTGAAAATTAAATTTTTGAAGGGATAAGCATTTCTTGATAGTGGTGGTTCGTGTTCCTGCATTGTTTGATAAGAAATCTATGGCAGGAGATATTGTGGTACCCACAACCATTAATTTTCTTTGCTGCCCATTTTTATGGTACTGAACCATGTGTCTCTCGGTCTTCCACGATCTCTCTTCTGTTATTATCTATACTCTCCATATGTACCACCATTCTAACTGTCTTGTTCGATGAATTCTAATACGGGTTTGCTCTGTAGTTCTTCTCTAATATGTTGGTTACATATTCTGTCTCCATAGTTACTCCCTTTACTCTGCGTAGATACTTCATCTCTAACACTTGAACATTTCATTTTGTTATCTTTGTAAGTTGCCATGATTCACTTCCATAGCTTTTACTAAAAATTGTGTATAATTTTATTAAGCAATGTTAAAAAAACACCTGGTAATTTATCGGGAGCCAAACTAATACAGTTTCTCGAAAGAAGAAAAAGAATTGGGCGGCTGAAAAACTGGTACAGGGTTTCTGCATTGATGGCAGGCGCATTACGTGGAGTATCGAGTTTATTGTTTGATTTTGGCGGATGATAAATCGGCTGCACGCCTATGCTGACATCCCCGACCGGTTTGAAGCGCTCAGCAAAGCTCACAGACTCAAGTCGATCTTGCCTTCTTGCGTTGCCGCTCTGTGTTCGCTGTTCACGTCGCCGCGTCGTTTTATTTCACAATAAATTTCATTAATTCAAGCGGCGGGGCTCGCTCGAACGCCGCGCAAAATATTCGACACGTTTACGATGTTAAAACACACAAGTGGGCTGGCGGCCTGTCGCCGCGAATTGCGAAAATACGCGGATGGCTATCGTCTCTCTCTTTCTCGCTCCTGACTAAATCATGCATGGGTTTTACTCTAAAACTCCCAAAGACCCAAAAATGAGAATTTACTGAAGGATAATATCACCAATATAAGTGTATGCTACCGAAGCTATGACAATAACAAAGAAAAATGAGGAAGATTTATCGCTGCACTTCTTTCACAGTTACACAAATATCACACTTGGGTCTGCGAAACCCCAAGAAAAGAAAAACTACTTTCTCGAACCTTGTGTCAACGGTGGTAGTGTGTTTGAGTCATGTGCTTTAAAATAAGACCAAAATGATTGCATGTTTAATAAAACGCAATTCGAGGAATGTAGTTAGATATATTTAGAGTTTACTGTTTTTTGATAAATGTGTATGTCGAATCCTTTATTAGTCACGTTTTGAAAATTACGATGTAAACATATAAATTTATGAGTATTGTCACGGACAACGCTAAATACACTAATGTAAAGTTGGTAAATTTTATGTTTCCACTAAGCAAACTCATCATAAAATATGAAAAACGAAATTTAAACAGCACATTTCATTAATTTAAATATCTACTAATAATCTTATAATAGTAATCGGAAATTATTGTAATTATACAATTGGAAGCAATTAATTCAAAAATAATTGTTTAAAACTTGAAAATTCGGATGTTATAAAGTGTAAATTTAATTTTTAATTACCTTTGGGAATAATATTTTCAACTCATGTCCGGTATTATAAAGAAATTTAACTGTCACTTCAATTTACTTTAAAAGTAAATTTAGGTATTTGTTCTTAACAAGTGCACATCATTACAAATTATTTTATGACTTACTTAACATTGCCGTCAAAAAAAATTTTATATTTGGATATCTTGATGTAAATTTAGTATGGAAGTGAATTTAACTGGAGTTCAAATTTCTTTATAATACTGGGCATAATCCTAGAAAACAATTGTACATCAAAAAAATTAACTTAAAATTAATATATATTCAAAATCATTTTAAAAAATTTTAAAGTCGATTACGGTTGTGTGGTGGCTTTGTCACTGGCATAGCTCATCATAGGTCATGGGTTCGAATCCCACTGAAGTGCATAGTCGTTTGGGTTGTTCACAAAATTGCCAATCATCCATTCATGAGGCGACATATGACCAAAGCAGTTAGTCCGTTTCTTATCTTCGAAATAAAAAAAAAAAAATAGAAATTGGGATCTGTTTAAGATTGTAAATTAATATATTTTATCCAACACCTCTCAATAAATGCTCTATAACTATGGTGATTTTAAACAAGGAAAGTAACAGATTACCCACTAGTTGGTATAATATTGAGTATAGTCACTAGTGAGTAATTTTTTATTTATAACAATAATAATAACACACAACACCTTGCTAACTACTTCGATTGACATTTTAATTGAAAAATTTTAAAGTATATGCCAACTGTCAAATAATATTTCTTTAATAATTTTTTTATTTAACAGATGTTGGATAAAGCGTTATAGGTACTTCATACGTGGGGCAAGTAAGGAATTACCTACGAGAGAAATTTTATCGAGTGGGTAATTCTACTATTATTATAATAACTATTATTTGCGTATTTGGTTTTTATAAATATATACAACTAATTTTAGTAAACAATTTTACATCCAAAATTTTTTGTTGAAATTAATATTTACCAAATCCATTTTTACAAATGTTAGAATTTAGGAATACGTACTTCAAATATTGTAAATTCAATTCTTAATTTGCGCATTGTGATTTTGTGTTTAACTAAGCCTAGTAAACAATTCTGTATCAAAATTTTTTATTATATTATATTACAATATATAATTTGACATATTTTAAAATATTACAAGTTCCTTTGAACTAAAACTATGGACATATTAAATTTAAATGTAAAGATCTATAGAAAATGCATAGTATGCTTCACTGAATCTTTAATTCCTTCGTTCCATCTCCTCTTGTTAGGTATTCAAACCCGTGTCTCGCATCTCGTGAGCGAAGCCACGTGAAATTTCGGGCCCACACACTCGTTTCAGCAACGGTCCCCGAAGGGCCCCATTAACCTGTCAACATTATTATAATTACAGTTCGCGTTCTCATAACTAAATAAACGGTCGTATTACAATGTAAATTGAAAATCATACCATGTCCAAACATTGTTTTAATTACGGTATGATATTAAAAGTATTATTAATTTTCGTCCGGTTTGGAGCGAAGCCCTGAGGAGATGTCCCCGAAATAAATAAAGAGCCTGCCAGACGCCATCACGACCGCCGTAGATATATTTTAATAACTTTAATTTCATTCAGTTTACCGAGAAGAAATTATGTTTTTTTTTATTTGTCACATTTAAATGAGATGAGCTTGTTATGTGTATCAAGACTGATGCGATCATAACACGGTGATAAATAAATTAAATAAGTTGTATAAACTTTCAGAACTTATAGTTAAAAAATATAAAATGTAGTACCTATAATATACTATGTAAATAAAATATACACCAAATAAAATATACACCAAGAAAACAAATCAAAAATTATTTAAAAATTTTAAATGAAATAAATTTCGTTGACAAATTTCTATAGGAATATTGTCAATTCATTTTGAATCTACTTAAAAATCGATTAATTTTTTTAAAACAACTATGAATAATCATATATGTAGATATTTAATTTTATATGATTGGATATAAATGAATGTTTGTGCTGATAAAATCATTCAACTCTTTGAAAAGCTGTTTGTTAATTATCAATTGTCATAACATCAAGCATATCTTGATGTCATAAACGGAATGATGTATCACGCAACGAAGTATTACTAATTATAAAATACGTTGTATGTTTGTAAGAAATTAATATTGTGAGCATAAATTATTTATAGCAGCTCCACTAGAAGTTGTAATAATTTTATTACAGATGAGAATTATAGATATAAAAGTTTGCTGGTACTACGAGCTCTGTTTTTGGGAGTTTTAAGACTTAAGAGAAGTATTTCAGTTTTGGTTTTAACATTGTACAATATTCTAAAATTATACTTCCAAGTTTTTCCTCAGGTCGTGTTGTTTCTATCATGATTTTGGCTAAAAACAAAGCTCGTGGTACCAGCCATTGAGTAGACGTACTGATTTTATTTCGATTAAAAGTATTTTCATCATTTTCAAAGATAAAGTTCTTAGCTGCAGGGTGATGGCGCCAGTACAGGTGCAGGTCTGGCTGTCACCGTACCTCGACAGCCAGTGTCTCTTGTTGTTGCGTCAGTATTTGACCCCGGGAACGTATAATAAAGATGGTTTATGAGCGTGGACCGCGCGCCGTGCTGAAGCAGTCTTGACGTGAGGACAATGGTGTCCCCGTCGGGCGACACGGGCCCCCTGGGGCCCACGCGAAGCGCCTCTCGGGATGTTTGAGGTTGCAGGACTGGGCTGGGAATTTTAGAAACGAATTTGTGCATTGACATATACTGGAACGATAACTGATGTTGAAAATGCCAGCTGAGAGAGACAGCCAGTTGTTGGGCTACTTGTTTTTGTTAAAAAATTGATAAGGAAATATAAATAAATTAAATAATACATTCACTAGTCTAGTACACCAGAGGTCGTGGGTTCAAAACGCAATGAAGAGCATGGTCGTTTGTATTGCACGAAAAAAAAAATTTAGATATTTAAATTAATATTATGATATTATTTTCGATTGTTGCTGCAACAATCTAAATAATATATTAATAATATAAATATAAATATTGTTATTGTAAATATCTAAAACTGTAAAAGTAAATACATTAATAGAAATGAGTTCATATTATTATTATATGATGTAAATTTAATGGAATTTTCAAATAATTGAACAATACACTGTCAAATATTATTAGTGTTCGTCTGTATTACAATTACGTATATCATAAACAATATAGCGGCCAGAAAGTGGTTCTTTATGGACTAGTACCATAAAGTAAAACAACAAAAGAAAATATAAAAATTTTTCATGTCAACGTCAAGCCGCAAATATAATTGTTATTCGAAGATAAGAAAAATAATCTGCAATACAGTTAATCATAAAATATTGTTTGTAACACGTACATAATAGACTCGCCTTTTTATGTACCTCGTCCATAAAACCCTAAATCATGTACTTGTTACATAAATATCTAGTATCACTTTTGAACACATGTTTTTACATAGCAACCGTTTTATAAACAAGTATTAGACAAAGAAGGGTGGCCTTCATAAAATACTACAAGTGCGCGTTCCAATATTACTATAAAAATAGATCATTGACTAATGTAGATTTTTATTTGTTTTGTGATAAATTTCTGTGTACGGCCCTTATTGCATAGTGTCCATCTTCGAAATCAGCGCCAGGCACGCTGAGTGAATATACTGGATTTTCGAATATCCGTTTCACCCGTAGAAAAGACACTGTTGATGGAATGTCGTTTATCACGACGAGAACAACTTATGCTCCTTTCTTTTTTGTTTGATTCGCCTGACTTTTTCTCCAGGGGTAAATTATGGATTTTATAATTTATGACTGGTTGTTAAGAAATAATTTGCGTTGAAAACAAATTATTTGTTAGCAGGGGATACATTAAAATTTAGTGTCATCTTTATAAATTTCGACATAAGCTTTTGCGGAGAAATCTAATCAGAATTTATTGTTTGTTTGGCCAAAGAAAATTAAAATTCTAATCGGACAATCTTTGTTCAATTATGTAATAAATTCTGGATCATAATAGCCACCCTGAGGGAAACTAAACAAACATCCTGGCAGGTAGTCCAGGTGCAGGTCACAACAGATCACTTTCAAGGGTGATCCAACGTCACGCCCAGTCAGTCGTCTATTATTATATTTTGCCACTTGTTCTGCAAATATTTGGCGCATTTCTTGAAGCATGGGAACCCCTGTAAAGGCTCTCTTCCCTCCTTAGTGGGCTGGAGGCGATCCATCACTTTCTCAGTGTTGTCAGAGGTTGCGCTGGTAACCACTCATCAAGGAAATAAGCGTAATGTTTGTTGTATTTTGTCGGTTGTTTTTTGGGCGTTTTGATTGACTCTTAAAAAAAGTTGGAAATGACGGGTTTTTGGATCAGTGTTGATGGAAGTTAAATACCATAAATTGAATTTTGTGTGCGTTAATCTTACAACAACGAAATTAATTATAGGTTGGAGCAAAACCACTTTTGGTTGTCACTCAACGTGATACTTTATTACAGAAGTTTTTTACTAGAATTACAAACAGACAAATTATTTATCTATTTGCGCTATCGTCCATGTATAGTTTAACATTTGGAATGCTGATTTTATTGTAGTTTTTATGTGTTCTTTACGACCGAAAGGCCAGATTTCAAAATTTATAGTCTCTAAATATTTTATCGCCCCACCGACATTCTACATGCTTCATTTTTGCTTCTTTTGCAGGAGATAATTACACGATCTCCTGCTACGATAACGATTAGTCCACTGATTTCACTCACTTTCCTCTACGAATCTACGGCATCAAATTATTTTACTACACGGTGGCACACCACAATAGAATTTATTTTATATTTCGTGTATTTTACAAGCTTAGGCAAAGGCTCTTCATTCTAAACATAGTATATTTTCTTCTTGGTAGGGTTTGCCACTAGATTTCCATATCGGTTGCCAGTAAATCTTTAGTAAGAAAAGTTGTTCTTAATGGAGTATATAAGAGACAGCGAAATAGGTTCGTAGTCGTCGCAAATATTGCAAATTTCTTCAGCGTTACAACTGTCATCATCTGGTCTAAGTTAGGGTTGAAAATACTATTACTACAGTTCTTTGTAGGCTAAGATAAAATTGTTCACATCGTTTTTGGAAAAGTAATTTTGCCAGACTGTAGGTTGGCTTGACAGAAATTCGAGTAATGTTTACGGGTAAAGCGAACGTGTGTAACCTGTTGCGAGTTTGAAGTAAAGAGTAGCAATTACAGAGGCCGGGTCGGCGATGTGTCATGTCTGTTGAGCGCTCGTCTCCGGAAAGCGAGCGAAGCCGGTGACAGGTCGACCCGCCCACGGCCCCGGGCCAAGTCAATCCGTCCGTCCCGTCGACTCAGACGCCCGTCAAACACTCACGCACCGGGTTGAACAAACACTGATGAGGAACTCGTGGAAACCCAAACAGAAATTACACATGTACTTGAACCCTGGCGCATATTGATTCAAAAGTCTGTCTATGCCAAATATTCTATCTAAAACACCCTCATTTTATTCGTATCCATTAGCTATATCTGGTGGATGTAAAAATACGCTTTTACTTTGTTATTGAGCGATGAAAACTGATGCTTGTATAATTGTATATGTATCAAAATTCATATATAAAACTTTGTAAATGTTGTTCAGCCAATGACTGTAGCTTAGCTTACCAATCATAATGAAAGTAAAAAAGACACTGATATGGGAATTTAATGTTATTATTATTATTAATATGTTAAGTATCTATCAATATCTATATTTTCTTGTTGTATTATTATTTTCAAAACTTTAATTAAATTACTTGAGTATACAAAAAGTACACAAAAGTATTATGTCGGCTGCAAAAATGTACATATGATATTTCTTAATTATCAATGTTATGATGAATGTTATTGTACTAAATTGTTAAGAAAGAGCAGCATCATCTTCAGTGAAAAATACATTCAACAGTTTGTTGTATTTATCTCATCAGAATCAACTAGATGTCATTTACACAGTTTTGTATCTAGTAGAGTCCTATATAGAATAGTAGGTCCAGTTATTCTGTTCTTTTCAAAGTTGAAAGCCAATGCCAAATATGTAATTCCAATAGTGCTAATTTTCGTAGTTGATTCCCTAGTGAAATAAATCTAATTAGCTCTGCGCATTGTCTTATAATATGAAGTTTCGGTTCTACATTTCCTTTTACACATACCAATACACATCCATCCACACACACACATACAGGCATCATTGGGAAATTGGTCTAACGGATTCAGAAAGCCTAAAAACATTTCCACCAGTTCTTCTGGATGATTCGTATATAATTCTTTTTTTGGTAAATCATCTTACGAGTATATTATTAGTCTTGTTGATTCCTTAAGGAACATGGGACACCAAAATATATTTCAATAGTAGTAAAGATAATAAGGCCAGTTTAATTGTGTATTTTTCACTTTACCCAGAACTTATTTCGTCTTTATTTTGCGGCTTTTTTACTCTTCCAATTGTGTCGTCCTAATAATGCTGGTCTTATATTCATTCTATTCCCTTTCATTGCTTCTTTTGTAATGCCTTCGTTTTCTTTCCTCAGCATGTGTTCTATTCAATTCCATCTTATTTTTTTTTTTTTAATAAAATTGGGTTATTGTTGAAGATAACAATTTTAGTTCTGTAACTAAAACAAAACTTTAATTTAAGATAAGCAACACGCAAGTCTAGAAACACAACTCCACCAAATCATTTGATATAGCCTCTTATAATATAAAGTAGGGAATAATTTAAATATTTTTTATGTTATAGAGAAGTATCAATGTCTTTTTGTCTGTATTTAAATCAGTAATACGATACTAAAAACAATAAACAAACATAAAATGTTCTCTATATAAAATAAATAAAGTAATCGGATACCTCCCAATAAAATCAACGACATTATAATCACATCCAATACTTATAAAAAAGCCCAAGAAATTTGAAACCCACCTCGCGAATAGTTAATTTTGTAATACTTCACAAAAGAGAGCAAAAGCTGCCCGGTCGGTTGTAGATTTGTTTACCCTGTGAAACATGATAATGATACGTTTAATTAGTTGCGTTGTGATGGGTTGACGTGTGTTGCTCTCGGGAACTCATCGTGTTGTAGTTAATTACAGACGCCGGGGAGAACGTTATATAATACCCGCGTCTTCACATTTGTTGTACACTTGTCTTTCTTACGAGCAAATCCACCAGCGAAATTACTCATAACATTTTCTCCAAATGAAATAGATTGACGAAAAATAACCGAACTTATTTTTTAAAACTTTATTATTTTACAGATTATTAATCTTGACTCCCTTCGAAGTACTTGCTTCTTTTATTCGCATACTTTTCCAAGCAATGTTTCCATTTCGAGAAACAGTCTCAAATAGCTTCATTTTAAATGTTATTAATACTTTAATAGACAAAAACGCATCAAATTACCTCACTGAGTGGCATGTTAGATCTACTAAAATGATGAGAATAATATGTTTATTATATCAGCGACGTAGATAATAGTATATTCTACAACAAGTAATGGAATGGCACATATTCCACACAAGCAAAAAGTTTGTAGTCCGAGTCGAAGGTTGTAGACTATACTTTCTATAACAAGATTTTGGAAATTATAGCAAAAATATAAATACAAAATTGTTGAAAACGTCAAACTCAAATGAATAAAATTAAAACCAACACACGTAACCATAGTAACTGAATCAAGATACTTCATAGGTATATTGCACTTGTATGCGGCTCTGATTTGTCGAATTTATTCCATACGCGCCATATGGAATGATTGTTATTTCAATACAATTTTTAGTTGTGGAAAGCGTAGTTTCTAAAACAGTGTTAAAGATAATTAATTTCTAATTTGTTAAATAATAAGTAGAAATTTTACTCCAGGTTAAATTCTTTACATTCTAATGATGATAATTTGGTAATAAAGGTATAATTAGTATAACATTTAATTTATCTGTACTTATATAATCCGAATTATACAATATTATTTAAGATAACTTTTTTTTCACTACCGGGAGAGAAGCTCGGATTCTATGATACCAAAATCATGACAGAAACAGCCAATTTAATAATGAAGAAAATTAGACAAATCAAAGGTAACCTCTCATAAATTATATTACAATTCAATTAATTTTGAAGTACATAAAAACCATCATAAATATTGGGGTTGTCAAAAAAAACCAGTATATATGTGATTTTTCCTTTGTCGTATTGTATCCCTCGCCTACGGCTCGTGCTTCAATTTACTCCACGGGAAAAAATTGTACACTTCTCTCCCATAATGTATAATATACTATTAAAACTGCGTCCTTTCAGCACTGATTTTAATTTCGGAAATAAGTCAAAATCGCAAGGAGTCAGGTTTGGTGAATAAGGACAATCATCTGATCATTGGCGACAAAACTGACAAATTGACAAAGCTGAGTGTACGGGCGCAATGTCGTGGTGCAATAACCATGAGTTGTCTCGTCACAACTCTGGTCTCTTTTTGTGTTTCTGTGAAAGTTTTCCGCAGTTTCTTCCAAAATTTTATGTTGCATAGCTGCTCCAGAACATCGAATCACTGCTAACACAAACACCTTGCACTCAAATAACAATATCACGGAAACTACAAGAGATATCAACAATCCAAGAACAAGTTGTTATTGAGGAGGTGTCAACGCCTAATTCAATATTTGCTACACCGCGGAATGGAGTTTATTTTTATTTCGCTGTTAGAAGGAAGTTTAAGAACCACTGACATGTGTTAAAGTTGTGTTGAAGATGTGATTTTATACGGTTTGTCTTGTCAAGTTTTTATTTATGTCTTCAATAGTTTAAGTTTATAGTTGTTAGTTGTTGATTTGTGTTAATGATGGATTATGTTGTTTAATGACTGATGGTCGTGATGGCAACAGATAATGGAATTTCAGATTGATCTCGAATAAATCTATCTGTATTTTGAGTGGTCTTTCTGCTCTTCAAAATCCCCGAGCAAAACATGTATATATAAACTCTTACCTTACCTGTTCTTTGTTACCTTATCTGTCTCAATATCTAGTCCGGTCTCGTCCTCGACAATGGCCACAACGCCGCGACACAAGAAGATAAAAGAAAGAAAAGATCTGAAAAAAGTGAACGCATCATGGCTCATCCTTTTAGTTCATCCTGGCGGAAAATACACTACGGCGGCGGCTCAACTCTTGTTGGTTTTTTACTGATACGCAGAGAATCTCAAATGTAATCGTTACGATCTTGTGTTTCGATTTGTTGAGGGTTTTTTAAGAAGGGCTCTTGTACCTGCAGGAGGCATTGTTAAGTAATTTGACAATTTTACGGAACTTTCTACAAGTATGTAGAATGTAGATGCACTATTTCATATGCAGGAAACGTTGTACTAAGATAGGAATGTTTATCGCAAATGATGTATTTACTTTCAATTTGTATGCTTAAACATTTTTATTGGCCTTGAGATATGTGCGTATATGAATACATAATATTCTGAATTTCCGTCTATAAAATCAATTGATTTGGTATGCAACTATTGTCCCGTTCAATAAAAATAAAATATATATCCTTTTACAGTGCTTATTACAATAATTTTCTAATGTAGAACTAATATATGTACGGATGCAAACAAGAAATATTTAAAAAAAAAAAATACACACTCCTAAACAGGGTGGTGAATTTTGTAATTTTTGAAATGTCCAATTATTTGCTTCCCTAATTATTTTAAATCCAAAATGATAAATAGTTTATTGTAGAGGAAATATTTCTGGAACCGGAAAAATGCCGGAAATGTTTATTGGTAATTTTCTTAAAATCGTTAGTTCCATGAAATACCAAAACAAAGTTTTTGGTTATCTGTCATTTGTTGTCATCAGTGTTTGATTTCAAGTGTCTTGATTAAAATTGTATAATTTTAAAGAAAAATTAGATATAGTAACATGGGTTTGTGGTCAAAATAGTGCTCGACAAAAATGTATTAAATACAATAAACTCTTAATTAATATCAAATTTATTTTGTTATTTAATGGCACTGATGATTTTAAGAAAATTATCAATAAACATTTTTGTCATTTTTTCGGTTGCAGGTACAGTAAAATTATAAATATTTCTGTAAAAGAATATTCTTCAATAAGCTATATTTTTACTTTCTTATAAAAAGTGTAAGGACATATAAGAATCATGAAAAAAAAAATCACTGACGAGATTTTTGCGGAAATACATATTTTGGTGTCTACTGAATCCGTTAAGACCAATTTCTCAATGATGTCTGTGTATAAAGATGGATGGATGGATGTCTGTGTGCGCAATATCCCATGAACGATACAATATATGTAAACGAAACAAGATATTTATCAGTTTCAAAAAATATGATATTGAAAAACCGGAAGAGGAAGTTTAGTGGAAACACAAAACAATAAATTCCATTTATTTCAAAAATAGAATCAGCTATGAAAAAAGTTTCAAATGAAAGATGTTAGCAAGAATATTTAGAATATAATATATTATTTGCACTTTTCTTATACATGCTTCTAATCTTGAGATAAATTCAATTACTTTTATATGTAATAAAATATTTCAATAATTTTAGTTACAATGGAAATAAAAACTAAAACATTTTTAATAATGAAGTGTCAAAAATATGTGTCGTTTGAATTATTATAAAATCAATATTTGTATTATTGTTCGAAAGTTTTAAAGACTATATGTTACTTAATATTTTAATATAGTCATAGTAGAGAACACAAAATTAAAACAGCTATAATTGTCAAAATAGTTGTACGCAAAGAACAAGTCATACATGTTCAGTTGGTTTTATATGTATAAGAAAGTAGTGTGGTGCCTACAGCAGATTTTTTTGATTAGGGAAGCAAATAATTGAACATTTCAAAAATAGCATTGAAAACACTACGGTTCGTCCTTCGATTCACCACTCTGTATATTTTTGTGAATGAGCATAGTATTAAAAATTGGCAGTAATCGGTTCCTTGATTGAAAAACTGTGAAAATTGCAGTTCTCATTAGGATAGGTGGCGTTGTGCAGACCAACACGACAGTTCATTACACGTATTAAAATTAATGTTTAAAAATCAATTTGCTTTAACTTCAAGGAACATCAAGTCGTTTTTTTGCGAATCTCATGCCTCCCATGTTCGTGTCTGAAGTAAATGAACATCATGCTTCACGCAGAAAAGTCGACCGCGCTAAGTATACGGGCGCTGCACAACGAAGAACTTTTATCCAGAGTAACGGCAATCAAAAATGCTGAAGCAGACAGTATCGTTCCCCGGCGGCCTGGGGCCCACCTTCTCGGTCGGTTAATGTACAAGACGATCAGTCATTGTGCAAATCTATCCGCCAACGAAACGGTGACCATTTCGACGATAACCGAAGTGGCGATGAGACCTGGTAATTATTCCAATCGCGGGCCCAGTCGCCACCTGCGGGCAGGCGTTCATCACGGAACCTCGACGTAAATGAAGATTAAACACGGAATTTTAAAAACACACAAATCAAAATTAGATGTATTAGCGTCAGCTGCAGTTGCGGACGGCGCCAAGATTAGGCAACTAGACAATGCAACTATAACATGACATAAAATAACCATACTTTTTAAATTACGCAGCAACGGAAATATTTATTCTCTCTCTGTAACCACATGTTCTTGAATTGTTGATATCTCGATTGGTTTTCGTCATATTATCATTTGAGTGCAACGTGTTTAAGTGTTAGTAGCAATTTTTAAATGTGGATTTTCTGGAGCAACGATGCAACATAAAATTTTGCATCAAACTGGGGAAAATTCATGGCTCTTCTACCACGACAACACGCCCACACACTTAGCTTTGTCAATTTTTCAGTTTTGTACTAAAAAATCAGATGACTGTCCTGCCTCATGCCATTTTTCATTTACATTTAATTAAAATTTAAAAAGTAAATACGTATTATCAAATGTAAGCATTCATGCAATCATAACTGACTTAAATAATAAATTTTGACGTTTGTGATTGAAAAGGATATATTTTAAATCATTGAGAATTGAAATTCTTTGCTAAAATATGAATAATTTTGATGATTTGATTTAAGAAGAACAGATCAGAAATGAGAACATAATTTTTTTGTCCGATAAAAAAGAAATTTTATTCAAAAATAAAGAAGCTCTTATGATCATGATGTAGTAACATAGATTTAAAAAGATTATTGAAGAAATATTTACCCTTCGAAATCTGTTTGTTGAACATACAACTTAACTGGGTCTTCTTTTCTTCATTTTTAAATAATAAAATGATATGATAGAACAGATAATCATGATCACTATTTAAAAAATTCCATGCGCGTAACTATTTGTGTATTTGTTATTCCAATATTTAAGATTAACAGACTTAAATGTGACACATGACGTGGTTTGACTCATTTTTATTTAATTTAATATTGTAGTGTTCCATGAATGATACATTTAAAAAAGATAAATTTAAATTAAATTAAAATTTAAAATTAAATGAAAATGGCTGCATGAATTCGGCATCAGCCTCGTTAGACCTGGCTCCTTGCGATATTTTCATATTTATAATCAGTTCTGAAAGGACTTTAAAGACCATTTCAAATGAAGCTATCCAAGACTACTTCGATAAATGGAAAAGTGTGTGAATAAAGCAGGAAATTTAATAATAAAGTTAAAAAAAAATTATGAACGGTCCCAATTCCGCGGACGGGCCTGAATATATGTCGCAGCATGACGTCCAGGGTTGATTTGAAGTTTGTTTAGCCACCGTGTCGGAATGTTAAGTTGTATGGTCGAATAATTCAATGTAACGTAGACTGACGTGTATTTTACGCTTAATTAGATATAAAAGTCTGCCCTGAATTTTAAGTTATTAGTACTTCAAACTCGAGTTATGATGACATCAAAGACATACTTTACATTACAAATCATCCGCTAATTAGCATTTGGGCCCGGCATAACCTACCAGTATCTCCTTTCATTTTATAAGAACACCATTTATACTTTATAATTATTATAATAACATAAAGTTCAATACAGAGCGCCGCTAGATCTGTAATATTTTTCGAGATACGTCGATTTTTGGTATTTTTCAAAGTGCAACTTTAAGGGCCTGTAATTCAAAAACTACACGAGATATCTAAAAATTCTCTTCAGTTTAGCGTTTCTGGTGCCTTCTATAACAAATTAGCAAATTTTTAAAATTTTGAATTTTTTTTGTATTTTTGTTCAAAATTTCGATCGGCGATAACTCGACAAATATTAAAGATACAGATTTGCAGTGTTCACCAATCGATTCAGCTCGTCGAAATACATAAGTATACAAAGTTTCACAAAAATCGCTCTACGGGATGGAAATTTAGAGCAAAAAGCCTGAAAATGGCGTTTTTTGTCCTGAAAGTCAATAGGTACCCCTTGACGTTTGGCCTGAGTTTGGCCATTTTCAGACTTTTTGCTATAACATTTCAACTGGTTGTCCGAATTTTCTGAAATTTTCAGGGTTTATGTATTTCGTCGAGCTGAATCGATTGGTGAATGCTGCAAGTCTGTATCTTTCATATTTGTCGAGATATCTCAATCGAAATTTTGAAAAAAAATTCCAAAAAATTTCAAAAATTTCAAAATTGACTAATTTATTATAAATGGCACAAAAAACACAAAATTGGAGATATTTTTCGATATCTTGTATAGTTTTCGAGTTACAGCCCCTCAAAGTTGCTCTTCGGAAAATATAAAAAATCGTCATATCTCGAAAAATATTATAGATATGACGATGCGCTCTGCTGTAATGGGTTTCTTGGCGCGAATATTATAAAGAAATGTAATAAAAAAAAATTACAATTTTAAGTCATTTTTGGGCAAATTTCTGTATTTTGAAAAATATTACAAATCGCCTTATTTCGATAAATATAAGACATATTATGATGCGTACTACAGCAATGAGTTTATTTATTTTTAAATTATACATAAGTAATAAATTTCAAGTTAAATTTGAAAATTGTAGAATATTTAATTTTTTAAAAGAAATTAAATTTCATAAATCTTGCATTCTACATACACCATGAAAACACAAAAATTTTCAATTTTTTACGAAATATGACACATGTCATTGTGCTTGTGAAGCCGTTTTTATAGTGAAATAAATGTCAACATATTAAATAAATACACGAAAGAAAATTAAATTTCTCAAATATAAATAGAAAATAAACAATTAAGAATGTATGTTTCTCTATCATCAAATACTATTTTGTACCGTTTATGAGTAGAGGTTATGTGCTGCCACATCATATTTCTTCCTTAATAAACCCAGTGTGCGCAATAACACGAAACTTATAATTATGAACTTAGGTTTTTCTATCCTTTCAATCCTTCCATCCAAACACACACATAAAGTTACGGAAATGTCTTTCCGGCATCAAGTTTACTTTGAATTCATTTCATTGTTGGCGCATGCTGTAGAATTCCGTCTCCATTCTCAGGCTGCACTAATTAAGATTTGATGATGACTGTGCCACATATATACCACTTGTGAAGTTGGCGGCACGCAGCGGAACATAAAGTAATATCGGGCGATTATTTAACCGCGCGGGTATAAATCACGCGGCGGGAACGGCTGCGTCTGCTGCGACTGGAAAAGGCACCGCCGCGCTAACGATGCTCGGACATCGCGTGCGCTGCGAGCCTCACGGCGCCAGGGGATTTACTGGATGTCGAGAAGCCAAGTTTCACCTTCTTACGGAGAGATTGTTCATAGAATGTATTGTTGTACTGAACAGTACTTATCCGCCAGTGGAATTAAAATTAGTAACTGCGATTAGTGTGTATACTGATTTGAATTTTTTTCACATTCTGTTTATAGTATTTCTTTGTCCATGAAAGTGCGTAGAATACAACGCAAAAGAGATCAGTTTCATATCTGTTTTCGTTGTCGAGTTATAGTGATTGTTATTTTTTCAATAGTCAACTTTGGAAGGCTGTAATTGAAAAAGTCGACAAACCTTTGTTGTTTCACACATTAAAATCATTGTAAATATTGTTATGAATATATAATTCTTCAGTGTTTTTACCTCCCGTCACATCCGGTAAGGGAGGTTATAGGAATCATGCTAAAAATGCGGTAGTGAGTTTTCAGTGAATGAGCACGTTTTAGGGTCCCTAGAATAATAAGTTTTCAGCCCGTTAATCGATTTTAGTGAAACTCACTATACTTATGTATTTCGGCGAGCTGAATCGAATGGTCTATTCGCCGAGCTCGTATCTTTTTTATTTTTCGAGATAACGCCAATGTAAAATATTGGAAAAAATCAAAAAAAAATCCAAAATTTTTAAAATTTCCTAATTTGTAATAAAATGCACTAGAAACTCAAATCTGGCAGCCGTTTTACAATATCTGTTTTAGTTTTTAAGTTAACGTGTCTGAAAGTTGCTTCTTGAAAAATTACAAAATTCGCTGTAACTCGTAAACTAAAAGAGATATGAAGATGCGGCATGAAGCATTGTATTCTACACACTCTGGCGTATAAAGAAATGTATAAACCAGAATTTTGAAAATTTGAATGGTTTTAGAAATTTCTCCGATCATAAATAATTCATTATGAAAAGTTATTATCGACTGGCTTAAATATATACAAAAAATATATATAAAGAATAAACAATATATATTCTTATAAACTTTGTTGAGTTGTACTATGTACGTATGTTACTTTTTTTTTAAATAACAATTCATGTTATGTTGATCTTTTTTTATTTTGTTAAAATACGTTAATAACTAATTTAGTCATTTGCCCTGAAGAAGCCAAAAGTGCAGTCCTAAGTAATTTCTAAGTTTCATTATTGATGATTTCCCTATTATTATCGAATGCAACGTTTATAATTTAGATAGTGTTTGTAAAACCTGGATCAGATCACTTGGGCGAGTGATCTAATCTCGATCAGCGGCTGCGCCGCGTAACGCCCGGGGGCGGGCGGATCAAAGGGCGCGAGTAGTACCGCCTCCAGCTCCGCCTCCAGCAGAGGGCCTAGCTGCCGTCGCCCGCTGCATTAGCTTCGATCTCTGCACATTGTACTATCGCATCTGCTAAACTTCGGCGTATCTTGTTGTCTCCCAAACATACATAATTGTTTAACTATTTAAATAAGTTGTACTAAAAGGAACAATTTACAAAATAGTGTTTTCGCGGATTTTCATTTCGGTAATCACCACCTTGGTATTTCTTTAAATATTATTGTGTACGCGCATGGTTCATACAAAAAAATATATAATAATTTTCGAAACCTTTATGTTGCATCTTTTCTTTTATTATTATTGTTTTTTTTTTTTTTTGCTTACTTGGAGCTTAGGGCACCGTAACTACGATATTTCAAGGCATTTATTTTTCTATAAGGCTCTCAGCCTTAGATCTACTAATAAAATTCAGATAAACTATTTAACGAATAAATAAAAAATATCGTATCAAAAAATGACAGAACAAATAATATCATTTGAGCTATGATTTCGATGCTATTTTTTTTTATTTATTCCACAAATAGTTTATTCAGAGTTTATTCGTAGATGGAGTAAAAAAATAGTAAAAATTGACAGAATTTTAACAAAAGTTTTAGTCCCAGACGATCCACCGTTAATTTTTGTTAATTTAACAAGTTTCAAATTTGTTAGCAAGTAACAAATTATTTTTGTGTATTTCGTAACTAAATATATTTGTGAATATAGTAATTATTAACACTTATTTTTATGTGCTTTTGACTAAATATTTTAGTAATTACCTATATTCAAGCAGAGCAATAAATCATAGTTATTATAACAAATTAAGTTGTTACAAAGTATACAAACTTTCTTTAACAATTTAAAATTGATAAGTTAGCTAAATTTACTTGTTATTATTGACGAGTCTATTTGTTAAATTTTATAAATCCAGCAAATAAATAAAAACAACCATTTTTCTTGTTAAAAATCCAGAAATAACACAATTTTAATTTAACAAATTGTTATATTTGTTCAAATTGTTATTTGTCAATAAAACTAAAAATACTTAACCGTAAAATTAACAAATAGGTCTTGCCATATTTTGGATTTATTTTTGCCATGCATTTGGGATATTATATTTTAGCGCTTCTTTAGTAGTGTAGTTGTTTCCTTTCCTGACCCTGAGCCAGTTCCACCTTCTTCTTTTTATTGTAATTTCTACTGGTTCTACGTTGAATATTTTCCTTTTCGTTTGAGATAATTCCTGGATAATAGATTTTTAGGTATTTTTTGTGTTGGTTGTCCATTATTCTGATCCATACGGTAACGTGCTTTTTACATTACTGTTGAATATTTTAATTTAGTACTTTGTTGATATTTCATTTAATCATGTCGTATCTATAATGAAGTAGAATTTCTCAGATGGGAACATTAACTGCATCAAGTACCGTATGGCAGCAAAGTAAATGATTATAAAATAAGAAACTTATTTTGTGTGGTATGTCTAGAATCTTCCGTTAACCATGTTTGTATCATTGTTTTAATGTGGTCATAATTTATATTTTCCCAGAGTCTTATTCACAATCTTTTATCTACATTTTAAACATATAACTATTTAGAAACTCGAATAACCATTACCTATACGATGTATGTAAATTTATGTAATGATAAAATGATTCTCTTTCCATTGACATTTTCGCTGTTTGAGATGGTGGTTTTCTTGCTCGTGTTGCGTTCATCCCTCTGCGATTTCACCTTCGAATACCTTCACAAATTAGGGCGTAAATCATCTGTGTTTAACGGCGCGAGTGCCCGCCTCTCTCTCGCCATTACGGCTCATTTCGTTTTTTAATTGCGGAGCGCATAGCCGCGGTTTGCTTTTTTACAATCGCGGCGTCTTCGTCTTTGGTTGTAAATCGTACGTCTTAATTGCGAGTCGCGCGCGTGTTTGTAATGTTTGAGCCTCGTGCGTAAGTCACGATGGCGAAGAAGTGTTGGTTAGGAAAAAACGCGCCTTCACCGCGAAAAAGGACAAACGCGGGAAGATATAGTCAGCACCCTTTTATCACTAAGTGTAGGGTTTTATATTTTATTCGTGTACGAACTTTGCTCACTGTTTTTTTTTTTTGTCTCTAGCACGAGTTTTTGCTTCTTGTATTGGGGTTCACTTCTTCTCTAGTGTCTTCTCCATAATACCGTCCCATTTTTCCCTTGGCCTTCTCTGCTTCTCCTCTTAATTAGCAGTGCCAACTTTCTTCGTATATCTCTTGTCGTCTTTGCTCTATCTATCCTTGGAGGTAAGAAGATAAAGTAGAGAGCTTAAGCTTATATTATTGGCAAGGGGAATGTAACCTGGTGAGGGCAGACGCATGCAAGCCTTGGTTCTGGTTGGAATGGAGATTTACGAGATACATACGTTAAAAAAAAACGGTACGACTGCCAAATGTTGATGCTGATGGTAGCTATAGCAACGCGATAACAGCGGTTCTGGTTTCAGTAGGGGAAGCAGTTTCACTATCACTTGCTAACGCTCTCTCCTTTATATTCTTTCCTCCAAGCTACTATCGATTTCGTTCTCCATTCCTCTCGTATATCTCTTCTCAAGTATTTCTTTTCTAGTGCTTGTATATTACTTTTGGTTTCCCTTGATATAATCCATGATTCACAGCCCCATAAGTTAATGTTGTTAACTTTGTTTTCTGTGATATTTCTTTCTTTTTGCTGTCTTGGTTATATCTTCGTTTAGTATTCCAGTTCTTTCTAGTAATACTCCTAAGTACTTAAATTGCTCTACTTTTAGTTAGGTTGTTCATTATTATTATTAATTGTGATCACTTTTGTTTTGTTAATGTTTATTTTGATATCAAACCTCTGTAAATTATGATTCCATACATTCAAGTTGTATTAGAGATTTGCTTCATTGCTATAGCTAATCGTCCACCAAAACACATTTGCCACTTGCCTCTTTATAAATTTGTATACCCTACTCCTAGTATTTTCATTTCTGGTTTGCATTCTTTAATGATTTGCTCCATAAATATTGTAAAGAGTATCTAGTTTCAAAGACATCAGAAATTCTAGTTTTGCTGACACTCTTTACTTTATTTTATTACACGTAAGTTCAATTACAGAGTACTAACAAACACCAAACACGTATACAAACTTTCACACTACTTGGTTAAGATATAAAATAAATAAATATGCAAACTTTGCCGTTGAAGTTACGAATTTGGTGCTCATTCAATGACGGGGCAGTTTCGGCTGGACAAGTGTTGAACGCGTGTGCAGAAATTGAGTTATTAGCAAGTGGTGTAGCATTGTAGCAACCGAGACGAATTCGCGCAGCAGCTCACATCAGTCATGCCGTCGGGATCCTACCACATTTCGCGGACTGTAGGTCCGCAAATTTGCATCCCTGATTTTATGAATCATTTCGCGAAAGATTCCTTTAAGTCTAAAATGTTTACCATGTTTGCTCAGTTGTAGAAATAATTATATATGTAAACTGCAGTATCTGGAATTATACCGGTTTGTCTCATATAAAAGTAAATGATTTTTTATGTAAACAGAATTTCTTGAAAGTTACACTTCTTGTACACTGAGGCTTCTAGCGTTAATAATGTTATACACAGAGGTAATGTAACAAATGATATCCACGATTATTAACCATAAGAATTTTTTTTTGTGATCCCTTCATATTTACAATCTATCTGTACAAAGATATTCAATAAATTTAGTGATAAAAGATTGCACATTTTTCCTTGTGTTGATAACTATCTGACATCTGACATTTGTCTATAAAAACAAAAAACGACAGAGATTATTTACGGAAATAATCACTAGAGCTTTATTCTCAGTAATAATATAACAAGAGAGTGAGAATAAATTGAAAATAATCTTTCGAAAACTTGTTGCCAGAAAATTAGTTCGCGATTTCTTTTATTCTAAACGCTTCATTTAGTTAGGACCGATATTTTTAACCTCAAATAAACTAGAAGAGAATAAATTTATAAGTAATAATATAAACAAGAGAGTAAGAGTAAATTAAGTGGCTGGATATTGCCAAATGGCGACAAGTTTGAGAAATATACTGGAGAATTATTTTCTAATTTATCAAACTCTCGAGTTATATTTAATTAGATTATTTTTTGATTTCCTCATCAGGCACGTCACTAAATCTATCTTTTTTGCTCATTTTTACTTGTGTTGATGATAACTATCTGACATCTGTCAACAAAAACAAAAAAGCTACAGAGAATATTGCCGGGAATAATCACAAGAGTATTATTCTCAGTATAATAATGACAGGATTGGTTAAAACGCAGATACGTGACATACAATAAAGCATTTCATTGGTTTAAAGAAACGTTAAAAAATAATTAGTATAATAATGATAGGATTGGTTAAAACGCAGAAACATTTCATTGGTTTTAAGAAACGTCAAAAAATAAACACAAAGATGACAACAAGAATAATCATTATTTAAGCTATGATTTTGATGCGATATTTTTTATTTATTCTACTGATAAATTTATTTTCTAGTTTGTCTGTAGTTTAAGAAAATAATTCTTCATAACGAACCAAAACAAGACGATAATTTCATTAGATTTTTATCAAAGCTATGATAGTATGTAAGAGATTCTCAATGTTGATAGTCTGAAAATATGTACAATTTACATTCTCTTCTAAATAAGTCTGTAATTTCCTGGAAATATTATAAAACTTATTCCTAGTTTACTGCAAAATAACTCTCGCAAAAATGTGAAGTTGGTTTGTTGCAAGTAACATTATTAAACCTGACACGTTGCTTTATAATTGTTGATAGTATCTGAGCTGTACGTTGTTAGTTACTAACTAGTAACTATGTATCTACACGCAAGTAAAAATGCAGAGTTTATAGTTCACGCCGATGTGATTTAATTGCAGATTAAATATCACGGATAAATCATAAAAGTTTTAAAGTTCTCACATTTGCATAGAACTTGTGTCTTCTCATGCGTACATGAAAATATCCCACACTATTATGTATTATGCCTACGCGGGTCTGTTTCGCTCTGCCACCCCTATTATACACGCCCACGAACAATCACTTTACTTTTTTTATGTGCCATTCATTAATTATGCTAATAAGTTTAATTCTACTTGAATAAACTCTTATTTCCATTGCTCGGGTACTTACAAATAATAGTGTACTAAATTAACAACACAATTTTCTTTTTTATATTTAGAATTTTTAACAAAAGTCATTTAATTTAGTCCAAAGGTATTGGCTAGTACCACGAACACTGTTTTTGAATCTGATGGCAACAAAATACAGAGAAATGTTTCATAAACATAGTAGGTAATATTTTTCTACATCTTTTTGGTTGCAATAAAATTTATGTACTAAGATATGCCCAAAATCCTGATAGGCCTTCAAATAATCTACCACTTACTGTTGATGAATTGTTCCTAAAAATCTAATCAATTCGTAACATAAACATAATATCTGTCTTACAAACCGGGGGTCTATTTTTTATAGGACATAGGAAATACAATGTTCATTATGCGATATGATATGAATTTTAGAACAAAAGTGTAAATAAGCCTAAATAGATGTGGTACATTTCTGTTATGAGATAGATGTAAAATAAAATGTACAATTTTTAGCTTTTTCCAGAGTGCCGTGGTAAACATACAAAGAGTCGTATTGTTTGAGTTTGACAGATGACATTTGGCATAGTTTTAATAATTATTGATTTATTTAAAGTACTTCTAAATGGCAAATGTGTCCTTAATCTTTGTAGATCATCTGCATTAATTTATTTAATTTGTTTGTTGAATATCCTCGCTATTTAATTAGGGTGGAAATTGGTACTATGAAATATGAGGTTAATTATTTTCTAACATTTATTTCAAGTATTATATTATTCCGAGTATTATTTTAATAATTTAACGAAGAAATGGCCGGCTGTAGATAGTGTTAGTAGCAGTTTGAGTTTCTGAAAGTAAAGCAAATAATAATTTCGTTAATATTCAGGTACAACAGCGCAGCATATTAATGGTTGTTATTGAAGCAAAAAGAAAAGTATTTTATTACACTATACTTAAGCAAAATAACCTCATAATAAATTCACAACCTCAGACATAATAAATCCTTGATAGCTCACTAAATAATCCATGCATCCCTACCGTCTGCCTCTAAAACTTAATTCTCCACTTCAGTTGCTCTTTTTCCTTTCGCATCACGCAATGCACACGCGCTAGTGCTAGGATAATGACGCATGATGTCATGATTCCAAAGCTCCATGCAAAGCAAATTCGAATCCGATGCCATCAGGACTCATCGGACCGCGATAATCCCATTTGATGAGGAGGGTGCCACCAGCGCTCATTTCACCCCAACACAACTCACCATTCTCTAACGAAATTGTTATCGTGGTGAAAAAATCGCATCGAAACTTCATATTTAATGGAGAATATTTCATTAGTATTTACGGACGATTATTTGTATTTATAAACAGCATAGCATCACTGTATAACAATTAATACAGTAACGACATTTCAAATACTTCATGATTCCAATATTTCAGTGGACGATTCTCAAGTTGAATTCGTTTTGTGGGTTTTATAAATGTCAGAACTGTATTAATTCTTATATTGTGATATCATACGACTGAAATAAAATTTCATAGTGTCCGAACTGGTAAGGGTGTAAATATTGGCAGCCACCCCTGGTCCATTAGGGCGACGCTGCAGTGCTGCCTCTAGCGGTGCGTGAAATAACTACATCCGACGCCACCTGCCTGAACATATATCACCGATGGTACTCTAGCTACAAAGAGGGCGAGAGTATGTTTAGTATTTGGTGGGAATACACAACAGGTCTGCATTAATCTTGGTGTTGTGGTTTGGGAAGCTTTGTTCTTTAGATAACAATGGCTCTAAGTGATGGTGATGTAACATTTTTTGAGGGGTGCTAATAGATGAAGTTTGTCATCACCTGGTGGTGCGGACACATCAAATAACCAAGAGTGATTAGCAAAAATAATAATTTGGTCAGAAAAACATTTCGGAAGTTTTAGTATTTTTGACATTTCAAAAGGATCATTGCAAGAGTATTATTATTATTATTTAATTTCTTGTCATTGGTTTGTCATTGGTTTACGCAATGCAATAGTATAAAGAACGGTAAGAGATGTTTACCGATGTTTCGAGAATGATCTTCGAGGTCTGAAATTTTGTCTGACATCTGTATTTCATAAACGTTTGTGATACTTCCATAATTTTTGGTACGATTGGAGCAAGCAAAAATTATTTGAAAATGCACAGATATAAATTTCTTCATTATTAATAATGCTGAATCAAAAAATATTAGGTGGATTTTCTGTATTGCTATTGTAAACAAAGAATTTGATTATGCATTTAACTGACTAGCAGTAATTTAGTCTCGTGATGTTATTTAAGCAATTTTTTTTTTAACCAGAAAAATAATTATAGTGTTCGATTCCGAAAGTAAGAAATTAGAGAATTAGACGAAGAATAATCATGAAGTATTGAATGCAAATTGTTATATGAAAATACTAACAAAATTTTCTAGACGATTTACTTACCGTTCAGCAAAAGAATTGTAAGAAGCCCTGGAATAATACCCAGTCAAATATCGGATTTGAAAATTCCACAAATATATTAGCATATTTGGCTCAAAATAAATTATTCGGAGATTATAACTTTACTGCTGTGATCCATTTCTTTTAAGCAATACATACTAATATATGAAAACACTAAAAACTTACTAAAAAAAAAACCCGATCATAAAGTAATTTAAACATCAACTTTTATACTCTAGTTCTAGTTAAACTACATTTATAAGCTATACACAAAAAAAAGGGTACAGCAAATTTTCCGAACTGTTCAATAATGATAACATGCATTTACTTAACTTTTCGGTAAATACTTCTAAATGTTTTAAAATTTTCAGATGAATAATCTTATATCCTCAGCTTACCTAATAGTTTGGTACAATCTACGGTACTTTTTCCTTGTAAGCATAAATCTATAATCTGCAAGGTTCTGTTGAAATTTGCATTTATGGTAGGTTGTGAAGTATGCGAAAATATACATTAACAACATTTCTAAATTAGATTAATCATATCTCCATTGCTGAAAGTGTAACAAAAAGAATTATGAACGTGAAGTAATCAAAAGCATATACAACTCATACTGTAACATGTAATCAGTTAATCTTAATCAGAACAACAAGTTTTCCACTTAAATAAACCTTCACTGCGTGAGCCGCTACTATTACCTACGTTAAATGAAATGTAAATTAATACCGAGAAACATTTTTTCTTACTATGTCTCCGAAGAAATATATCGATACGTTTATTGAACAAGATAAATCAAACTAATTAATCCCATTTGCGCGCTAATTACTCTACATTTTATTTTTCAACAAAATTGAATTAAACCCCTTAAAAAGTAAAACATTACGAAGCAGTAATAAAATGGTTGTACAGAGTGACATAAATGGAGAATAATTGATGCTTTGCTCAGAAACAATCGAATTAAGTGCCCTGCGTCCCCTAACCCCTTGTTTCATCCGAGGGGTGATTTGTTTGGGTGGCACCCCACACCCTGGCTGTTAGCTGATTATTTAGCAGAGGGTGTTGGTAATGAGAAATAAACTGATTTGACAAAGGGAAATATCACGTTTCTTCAGCAAGAACGTTGTGATTATGATCACAAAATGCGAATGAAAAACAACTACTAACAACAGTGGGTGATATTCGATCCTTTGAACATTGGTTGGAAGAGAGTAGACTCTGAATGCCGATTGGGATTCATGAACAACAGCTAGGTTGCTTGGTAACCTGAGATGTTTGTTATCAGGAGAAACAATCGTTTATGTAGACGGTAGAAGAAAAAGAATTGTAGGGACAAAACCATGTGAAAGGTTTTTGGTCAACGGAAACGAATATTTTTTCTCGTAGTTTATTGATGCAAATTAAGACAAATGGGTTTTCATCCTCGTTGGATTAAAGTGCAACTTGACTCCTCTCTACTCGTGATGTGTTCGTTCCAGCGCTATGGTCCGATGGATAGCGCCCTCTTCTTGTTACTTACATTTGTTTTCTCCCCCAGGGATGTGTTTGGGGGTTGTGACCACCCCTCGCGGTAGTAAATCTGTGTCCGCGGGACGCTAATCAAATCTGGATTACTCCGAGTTGCAGGGGATGCTCTCAACGAAGTTTGACAAAGTTGAGAATTAAATAATACAATATTTTGGTATAGTTCAGCAGAATTTTTAATAAAATAGATAAAATACAAACACTAAATGAATCAAGGGTAACAGAATAATGTAAATATAAATTAATATAAACAGAAAATTAAGGACAAATAACGCCGGTTAACCACGACTTATTTAGCTCAAAGCCTAAAGATTCCTTGATTTCAATTACTTCTCTAATGCACGATATCACCAATGATAGTTAAATTCTAAACTTGGTTTAAATAAATAAAAGCAAATCGAAGTTACAAGTCATATGGAGTAATTGACATTGATGTCAAAGATTCGATATGCTTTTATTTATTTAAACCAAGTTTAAAATTTAACTATCGTTGGTGAAACCGGGCATAAGTAGTTTTCTCATCCAGTTTTTTCTTTTGTTAAAATCTGCGTATGGGTTCTACGGTCTCAAATTTAGGTCATATTCTACTGCTACACGAAAAAAAAAAATGGATTACTACAATAGCAATATTTATCTTATGTATAGTGACAGCAGTTTATATATTCTTACTATTACAAAACGTATATATTTATTTCTCAGCAATAATTTATCATAAATATTTAGATTGTTGAAGCAGCAATCGAAAATAATATCACATTACTAATATAAATAAAAACATTGTTATTGTAAATATCTAATTTGCTGTCACTATACGTTGCTACGTAGCAATTCATTTTTTCCGCGTAAATGTCTTCCTTAACCGTACGCCTATTTTATTTGCTTCTTGGCCTAAATTCCTTGTTAGGTACTTTCTTTAGTTCCTTTTCGCCCCTTGCTATTATCGCTGAGAAGATGTAGCGATAACAGCATTTACGTTTGGTGGTTGAAATAATAGTCAGTAGCAACAACGAGCGAGCATTTTCAATTACCCCGGTATTTCGATTCGTCTCGGTGGGTAACTTCCTAATAATATTTACTTTACCTGGAGCATTTAAGTTCCTGTCAAGCCAGCTTGACATGGGCACGCGCGCTGAGCCCAGCGAAAGCCGAGCATTGTGTCGACATGGGATATCGTTTTGAATTTGTAAATTATACGCATAAAATTATAGTAATTTGCATGGGCAAGTGGGCGAAACTGGTCTCAGCGGATGTAATTTCAATTTTATTGTAATACTGTGTAATTATTTTGATCCATAAATTTCGATGCCCCCATCATCGATGTTATTTATTTTGTGCAGGTTATGTTTATGTTTGAAAATAACCATCGTTTAATTAAACAAACCAATTGAAAAACGGCGCAGCCGAACCCACAACTCTTCAGTCAGCTGCCTTGGATTCACTTTTGCCGGTAGCGAACAATTACATTTGATTTTAAATTACTTTTACTTGTTACTCACTTATAAACACCATTTACTCAAGCCCTCTATTGTCTTTGAAAATGAATCTTTACAAGTTACTAATTGACAGCTGCATTGTAAAAAATTTTCTATAACACTGTTTTGGAAACTACACATTCTACAACTAAAAACTGTATTGGAACAACTATCATTCCATACGTATGGAATAATTTCGACGAATCAGAGCCGCATATTAGCGCGATATATGAAGTATCTTGATTCAATTGCTATGGTTACGTCGGTTTGTTTTAATTCAATTTTTGGAGTTGGACGTTTTCAACTGTTTTATATTTGTATTTTTTGTATAATTTCCAAAATCTTGTTGTAGAAAGTATAGTCCTTCGGCTCGGACTACAAACTTTTTGCTGGAGTGGAATATGTGCCATACCATTACTTGTGATAGAATATACTATTCTATAACCCTGTTTAGGAAACCAAGCAATCCACAAATAAAAATTTATTGGAACAACTATCATACCATACGGCGTGTTTGGAATAAATTCGACGAATCAGAGCCGCATATTAGCGCGATATATGAAGTATCTTGATTCAATTGCTATGATTTCGTCTCTTTGTTTTAATTTTATTTATTTGAGTTTTGACGTTTTCAACAGTTTTGAATTTTTTGTTGGAATATAATTTCCAAAATCTTGTTACAGAAAGTATAGTTTACAACAGATAACGGAATGGCATATCTCACACTTGCAAATCGTAGTCAAACTTTTCACTCGTGTGGAATATGTGTCATTCCATTACTTGTTATAGAGTATACTATACAAGTTAGTTAACAAGGTAAACAATGCACGTTACCACAGTAATACTTGCAAGGTTTATGCGAAATCATTTAAAATAATTTTTGACAGAACAGTTGTGTGTAACTGACAGGACTTGGTTATAATTTATTTTTGATTTACAAATGAGTAACTAGTAAAATGTTGTACAATACACGTAAGGAAACTGTTTTTACTGCTTCAAGGAGGTGACAGACTCACTAGTAATTTCCTCCATTCAGCAGTAAAAACTGTTTTACCTTGCTTGTATGTAAATAACATATATTTAATAATACAAAAATTCAACTAAATTTTGACCTCACCCTTATTTCTATCATGAAATGGGTCGTATTACAACACCAAACATTAATCAAACCAGAACGGAATAAAGCTATTTATTTCAAGATATATTATGGGTGGATAGTTTATGGGTATGCTCGATTCCAATCTCGTGATAAGTTGACATTAGCACCAAAAAATTGAGGATATATTTGACACGAAAATACGCAATAAACTTAGGGAATAAATTATTGTAACCAGCTTAGTTTTATTCAAATGTAGTTTCCTATTTGATTTCCAATGAACCAAATGAAAAACAGTGACACAAACAAAGGCAAGATGAAAGCGAATATAGAGCATACCTACTTCGCCTTGATTTCCCATGGGAGCTTCCCTCTTCCAAACACGCTACGCAACGCTAACTTTACATTACGTTTACGTTACCTTCCTTAATGTCGATCGTAAAGTACAATCAAAGTCCCTTACGCATTCACTAGTGTTCACGTTAAAATATAATAAGAAATAATTAACGATTACTTTTTGTGTGGAAATTATCTATTGAATAATGATATAATAATTATTAATTCCTCCGGTAATTGATACAAATTACGCTTCGAATCCGGTGTGTTTTTTACATTTTTTTTCAGAGGATACTAATTTAATTTGTAAAGGAAAATGAACACTAAGAGCAAGGCAAGCTTTTTCCAAAAGAGACATTTTTAATTGACGTTGTATTTGTTTTTTCATGATAGAAAAAATTTCTTATCGGTTTAGTGATGTTTTGGTTGTTTTTTGGTGCAACAGGAATTTTAGTTTGCTGCCTTATTTAGAAACTGGTTATTTACTACATACAACAAAGATTATAAGTACGATAAGAGACTTAATATTAACTAATTGGAATCATTTTAGTTGCAACTAAATGACTGGATCTAGTGTCGCTTTTTTCTTGATTTATTTAATTTTAATTATTTCCAAAAACATTTTATAATAATGACTGGTATCACGAGCTTTATTCTTGGGTGTTTTAAGAGAAGTATTTTAGCGCCATCTAGTCTTTTAAAATTATTTTATTTGAAATCGGCACTAAAGTGCTCAAAAATTGTCATTAAAAGTTCTGAAATCGTCACTGAAGTAACCCATTATACGACGATTTTGAGCAACCCAGTGTTGGCAACCGTTAAATAATTATTGTACAATTAGTATAATTTTGGCAGATATATTGACGTACTAGTAAATTAGCACGTAACATGAAACAAAATTTGCAAGAATAATTAACTAATTAATTCCGATGACGAAATTGAGGACAAAACACATAATTTTGAGTGTTATTTACGATAACTTCACTTTTCGAGGTTGGCAACACTGACTGTCAGTTTCAATTGACAACTGACAGATGTATAAACTTAACCTATATTGTAATTTTTTTAACAGTTTTTTCGATTTTTAGATTTCAAATAAAACTTAATATGTACCTCGGCACTGAAGTTCCTTTTTATCACTCACATGGTTTATTTTCCTCGGCCCTACGGGCCTCGGCAACCTAATTCCATATTCGTGATAAAAAATTGAACTTCAGTGCCTTGATACATATAAACCTATTATTTGAAATCTGCAGTAAAGTTATCCATTATACTAGATTTTGAGCAACCGTACGATAATTATTGTACAAGTATGATAATTTTGTCAGGTGTAGGATGTACGATGGTAAATTTGTACGTAAAATGAAACAATATGTGCAAGAAGAACGAAATAATTAATTCCGATGAAGAAATTGGGAACAAAACATACAATTTTGAGTGTTCAAAAACAGTGTTCGTGGTATTTGCCATTGTGTTTATCAAAATAATTCTAATTTAACTTTAGAAATAATTTTCTGAAACCGATATCACCTCTCCGTGTCGTTTACAATGTTACAGAGCACTTGGAAGCACTTAGAGCACTTACTAAAATACAGGGGCTATTTTTCACCCCAAAATTGCTTCTTCCGCCGTTCTCCCTTGAGTAATACCTTAGAAGTAAGAAAAAAATCGTTTGTTTCAATTTACAGGTCCCTGGAGAACCCACAGCTACGTTGACCATATTTTATGTGTAATTTCGTAGCTTTGATGCATTTTTCATTGCAAGTAAAGTGCTTGCGATTATTTATTACACGTAAAGTAGAAAATATTGATTATTTTGTTTTTATTGGGGCCATCATGTATAATTTAATACTTTATTGCACTTTAATGATTCCGCAACACTGTATGATTTAAGTTGGCTAATACCCGTATTATAAATATTTATTCACGCTATTAGGCATTCTCCTTTCAGCCATTAATTATTTTGTTTTAATATTGAAGAGAAATTTAAAACCATTCCCATAATTTTTGTTATGTTCATAATATTTCTTGTCAATTTGCAATAAATATTCTTTGTCGCAGATAATTATTTATTCCGCTATGAAATATAAATTATTTTAACCACAAATATACGCAACTTTACCCAAACTAATATTTCACATCAACGCTTATGTTCCCGACCAGTTTAACATGAAAAAAATCTTAATTTAACATCGAGCGACGCTTCAAGAACACGAAACGTTTCAGCACATTTCAGAGGATAAGTTAGTCACAGGTGCACTAGAATCTTGTAAAGTTAAGTGCTGTTCACAACTGCCTCTTAACGATGTCTTTGAGTGCTTCTGTTTCCTCCCGGGAGTCCCTCGGGAACTTGTTAAGAGGACTATATAAGCGTGAATGTCAAAATGTTTTCCTTTTGGCCGGAAGCTATAAATAGAGAGAATTTGATAGTTCTCTTTTGACAGTAACCATAATTCTAATTCTTAGGGATATCTAAGATCTGCAATTGCAAGTTGACATCCTCCATAATTTTATACCGGCTGTAGAAATGAAATGAATTTTTTCTATTCTAAATTTTATAGCAAAAGTGTAAATCAAAAGTCATTCAGAATTAAAAATGCATGCACTACCTAAATGTTAGTATTTCATGATACATCTCTCAGTACATTTGCTCTAAACGTAAATATATCTAGAGATGCTCGATTAAATGTTTATAATGGTGTGTTAGTGTCTACATTGATGTATGGTTCTGAATGTTGGGTGTGGATGAAAAAGCATGAACGACGTATAACTGCTGTGGAAATAAGGTATTTGAGAGGAGTGTACGGGTTAGTGTTCGGAATACATTGGTGTATGATGAATGTGAGATTGAGAAGAATGTTGTTAAGAAAGTGGGAGTGAGTCAGTTGAGGTGGTTTGGTCATTTTGAGCAAATGTGGAATGAAAAGTTGGTGAAACTAGTATATGCGTTTGAGATTGAAGGATATGATTGATGGTTTGTTACGTGAACGAATGTATGTGGACGAGGTGAAAGTGGTGTGTCAGGATATGAATGTTTGGAGGAGATTGATTGTGTTCCCGGGTTTGTGCTATTAAAGTGAATATTATGTATTAAAAGCTTCCACTGTTTTTTTTTTCCTGTTCGTATATTATTTCGAGCGTAAAAATTGCTAATTGGTGGATAATTTTATGGGGTTCTGAATATAAGGTCATCATAAATCGAATGTTCGTCTCTTTGAACCTGCGTAATAAATATAGCAACCCGCGTTTAACACAAAATAAATCAGAATTACCGAGAATTTCTCTCGGTTAATAGCAGCATTCTTGTCACCCGTCACCAACTACTTTGAACTCTAGAGTACATTTGTGCCGTGCAGCTGTCCTCGTTGAGATAGCGTTTGTTTTATAATTTTTGACGTTTCCGTTCAGAGCGCTGCATTCGCTAGGGAAATTTTATTTTTTCCGTGCGCGCCCGGCGAAATTGTTTCGTCTGCGCCGTCTGATTTTAATTTTATCGTTTTAAAATACACCTTAAAATATACCCGGTCGAGATAATGGAATGAATGTTGTGTTGGAGTATTCAGAGGGAAAAATAAATGGAATTATTTCAAAGTGAAAAACTTCGCGTGTCGAGTTTTCGCTACGAGTGATTTACTTTCACTTTGCCTCGCTACATTCGTTTATGTTTTGGTTTAATTTTGAATTATGGTTTTTTCCTCGAGAACACAAACGGAAAACAGCAATTTACTATATAAATTACACAAGTATTAATTATATTCATAATTCATTATATATAGTTTTTTTTAGCAAAATTAACATTTGAAACCAAAACCACATAATTAAGAATCGTATTATGACAACACCTTACTAGGAAAATTTGCACATTAATGTCTTCATTCCATAAAAACTTATTTATAAAATATTTATATTTGACATTTTACAAATAATTCACAGTGATTAAGTAACATTTTCCCACAATTATAAACGACTTTCACATGAAACTGGAATTAATAAAACTATAAAATCACACTTTTTAAAAACCAGATAATTTTAAATTTTAATAGTAATACATAGTTAAACAAGGTGAATCATCGAAACACCCGTCATCGATATTTATTTATATACTCTATGTTTTGACATAATTTTTTAAAACTGTAATTATACAGGTTGTTCAATAAAACATATCAAATTTATTCCACCTTAAATGAATATAACTCGTCATTTTCAAATGGAACACCTTATATTTTATTATTCTGTTGTGTGTCTTTTTTGTATTACCTAAAAACGTTTGACTAGAAATACAAAATTTCTTCGTAGAAGAGCTCTACCTTCTTCTAATCCCCCCATTTACAATTTACTACAATTTACAGAAAAGCAAGACGGTCTTACTACAAAAAAAAAATCATTAATATTTTCACAATTATAACGAATTTGAGCAACAAAATCAAATTTGGTGTAGGTAATTTTATTATCGACTATGCTTGTGAACAGTTTCAATATCAACATTTTTCTTTTTAATTACTGCATTATAATACAGCGCGGAGATAATAAACCAATTCATGAAATAATAATTGCGTTAGGGTACCCTCAGCAAGAGGGTGAACTACCCTTATAGAAACCAGGTGTTCTTGTGATACATTTACACATTAACCTTGCCGTCGGCAATGCAGAAACCATCACAAGCAACTCCTATCTTGCTTCAAGTCAAGTGCTTTAGCCGTTTTGCCTCTTAAGTGTCTTCGTTGTTACTGGGGTAGTTTCGGTGTGTTGTTTGTGACACTGACACAGAACAAGAGGCAGAGGAAGTGACACTGGGGTTTTGAAAGGAGAATCGTGTTGTTTTCAAGTGGTTTTAGTTTGGGAGATAAGATGAATATATGAAATGAAGCGATAGAGAAATATAATATGAAAATAAATACCTACTAAAAAAACCAAGCAAACAAATAATTGCAAACTTGAAAATAATAATTAAAAAAATCTGATATATCCAGCACATAATCTTCCGCCCAATACAACTCTTAAATGGTACAGAATAGTATTTGATACTTTTTGTTTTTATATTTTCTATTTATATTTAAGAAAATTAATTTTATTTCGCATATATGTTTAATTTTTTGACATATATTTCACTTAGAAAACAGCTTCTCAATCACAATGACATGTGTCACATTTCGTAAAAAATTTAAAATTTGTGTTTACACAAAATTGTATTTTCTGGAATTATATTATTTGACTTATGCGAGACGAAAAAATCAGCACAATCCGAGGTAAAATTTTCAGGTTACCGGTAAGATTTCGGAACGCGGTTCCTGAAATTTGTGGTACTTTTTGCTTACCACGGGAACCGCGCATGAATGGCGGTTAGCGCGGTAAACATCTGTCAAACAAGATATCGTCAACAATCATTGTTGAAATCAAACTCATCAACTCGTTAAAAGTATACCACGTTTTCATTTTACAATAAATATGTCAAATTAAACATTGCCGTAATCACGGTGTTCTGTTTCTTTACCGTAGAAGTGGTAAAACCGTAACCGTGGTAAAACTGTAACCTCTCACCGGTTTGCTTTCGGAATATACTAAAAATGAGCGCTGCGGCATGTAAAGTGCAACCACGACTCCGAGTGAAATCAAAGCTAAAGAATCACTTACGAGTGTTTACCAAGTCAAGTCATCCCGATGTGACGTGCGTCTGCGGTCATCCGGTAAAGAACAGATAATTGAAATTTCCATCGTGTGGCGTGTTCTGTTCATCTGTGCGCCCGCCGGGTCAGACGGCCACGCTGCGGGACGCAGGCGCCACAGAACACGCGCCTCTGCGGCCCACGATCCAGACATCCAGACGAGGTCCAAGAGCTAAGTTGTGTTAGTGTACCGGCCGCTCAACCAGAACAGTCTCACAAGAAGAGATAAGTTTGGTAGACGATGAGGGATTATGTAGGCTACTGTTCTACCCTTTTCAAAATAGGAAAAATGGATTAAGAGACTGTTTTTTAGTTTGTTCTTTGGTGCACAATTCACATCAAAACTTATTGAAGATATTTGTAGCGGTAATACATTTAACCCTGGACAGTCACACTTGTTTCATAACTACACAAACGTCGTACTGGGGTCTGGGAAACCTCAAGAAAAAAACAGTTATGTTTTTATTACTGGATGTAATTTTTCTAGGGATTTTACCTATGGAATATTAGTTTAGGTTTATAGAAAGACATTAAACAGTTTCTGAACCATATATATTTTATTCAAAACGCATTATTTTTCCAAAACTTTACATTTTTATTTTGAATGAGAACAAACACATAGGGATTTTACATTGAATATTTGTTTAGGATTATAGAAACTGAATTTACAACGAGGTACCATCGAAGTTATGCGTGTGGAAAATTCAATGAGAATCGTGGGATTTCTTAGACCCCAGTGTAGCATTGCAGGGTTAATACATTTCATCTAGTATTCGCTGCTATGTTTACTTTTTCCCCTTGGGCGATTATTGTTAGTGTGTTGTCTGTTTGAAATAAATACAACAGTGTTAAAGACGATCATCCCATCTACGAATAAAATAACGAATAAATTATTCGCCGAATCAAATGATAATTGTTTTAGCTGTCATTTTTGAATGAGTAATTTTTTATTTATTTGACGAATAATTTATTTGGAAGGTTATTCGTTGATACATAATTTCTGCTGCATTATTACAAATTTGTAATAAATTGAGTGTTTCAATATTTCTATCATTTTTACAATTTAATTGGAGTATTTTTATATGTACATTCGTACCTATATCGATGGACCCGACTTCAAATCTTTGCTAGGGTAGGAATGTTTGTAATGACAACATTCCAAAGATCATAGTTTACTAGATACGATACACTGAAAAAAATATATAGAAACGTTCAGTCAATTTAACTGAATAATTAGCGCAACTGAAGAATTCTCTCAAAACAACTGAACACTTCAGTAATTTTTACTGAATATTGTAGTTAAATTGTCATTTGCTATATTATCTCATGAAATACACCTAGATTATGATTTTGAAGAAAAACAAATTATAATTTTATAAAAAATATTTAAACAATTAAAAACCTGTACAAACAAAATATTTACGAATAATTTTAAGTGATGGAACTTTGTCACAAAACGTGATTGTCATGTCAACAAAGAAATGTTAATTCCTCAACTGATAAATTCAGTTGTTTCTTGAAAAACTAAAACATTCCGTAAATTACAACTTTGATTCTCAGTTATGCATAATACTTAAATTGATTGAATTTTAGCTGACTCGATTTTTCTGTGTGTAATTTAATTTTGTGCCCTTGAATTTTTTTGAAACTAATTTGGAAAAATATTATCTAACATATTTTGTTAAAAATTTACTGTGTAGAAGTAGTGAGAAAATGCAGACAATAGAATTGAATATTTTTGAAACAAAGGATGCAGAGGCCTAGAAGGATGTAAAAATTCCTTCTTGTGCATCAGAATGAATAATTAATAAGTCTGTCAGTGTTCATCAGACGAGCGGTAACTTTTAATAAAACGAGTGTTTTTGGTAAAATTAATTCACGTCAACGAAATGTAAATATAGTGTTGTTAGAAATATACAACCCTTAAAGAGATACTGTAGCATCTCCGTGTGATATAAAGATAGAGTTTATAGGGATAGATGGTGTAAATATTTTGCCATTAAGCTTTGTTATTAAAAAATGTAGTTAGCAAATTGAAATTCTTGCTGAAAGCGGATTTAGATGTATTTTATTTTTAGAATCAGATTATTTTTGGAAATATTCTAATGCGATTCTAATAGCTGTGGAATGTCACTTAGCTGCTATTAGAAGAAATCCTATCTTATGTTTTTTTCAAACATGACAACTAAGTATGATAGAAATTCCTAAGCCAGTAGAAGCACCACAGGAGTACTTAATTAATTATATCTCAAACAGAGAACTGAATCATTTTAAATATTGCTTTAGTAATTAGATCATTTTAATAAGCATTTCTAACTGTCCTAATTCAAGTCCATGAATCCTTTCGAAAATATTTTAAAATAAACTGATGTGGGCACCACAATACCTCCCGCCATAGATTTCTTATCAAACAATGCAAAAACACGGACCATCACTTATCAAGAAACACTCATCCCTTCATTTGTAATGTAATACATGTCAAAAATATAATTTTTCTTTAATGTGTAGTAATTCGTAAATGGTGACAGTAAGAGAAAATGTTTCAAACAACAATTGTAGATAATGTATTATTATTAATTATTTTCTAAAACTAAATTTACTCAGATATTTCAAAATAACTTGTTATTGGATTATCACCAAAAACTAATCAGCTCTTCCCAATGGGATACAGTTGATACATACAAAATATAAAAAATATTCAGTAATAATATAATAAGAGAGTAAGAATAAATTGAAAATAATTTGACAGATTTTTCGAAAATAGCCACGAAAGCCTGTAGGGCTTGAGTAGCTATTGCCAAATGGCAACAAGTTTGAGAGAGATATTAGGGAATTATTTTCTAATTTATCAAACTCTCGAGTTATATTTAATTAGATTATTTTTTTATTTCATCTTCAGGCACGACACTAAATCAATATTTTTTGCACAATTTTTACTTGTGTTGATAACCATTTGACATCTGACATTTGTCAACAAAAACAAAAAGCTACAGAGATTATTCTCGGGAATAATCACTAGAGCTTTATTCTGAGTATAATAATGACAGGATTTGTAAAAACGCAGACACGTGATATACAATGAAGCATGTCATTGGTTTTAAGAATCGTCAAAAAATAATCGTTTTTTAGAAACCGTAACTCCAGTGATGCACACACACAGACACAGGCAAACAGACAAACAGACACACACACATGCAGACATCATCGCGAAACTTTAAAATCGTGTTCTAGGGACTGTAAAATGTGCTCATCCACTGAAAACTCACTACCGAATTGTTAATGTTAATAGAAACCGTTACAAAATTATGAATATACTGGAAAAAAGTGGTAGGTAATTAATAAACACCTCCCCTTAAAAACATATTACCTAAAATACTTCCTAATGATCCATCATCAAAAAAATGAAATAGAAAAGCCGGGCTACCTCACACCACGTGGCAAACTCGTCAGTCATTGCCGCCTCGTCTCATCCGAAACCAGAAGGCCATCCGTCAAAATGCCGCAAGCCCTTTAAGCCTTGGCTACCGGTAACTACCTCGAGACATAATCCAGTAGGCTATGATTGAGTATTTGATGCGTTTTTCTTGTTTGAATTGAGATGTGGAAAGATTTTTATTACTTGAACGTTTGATAGTTAAATTTTATTATTTTTTTATTAGTTTATTGATAGAACATTTTGTTTTGATGGTTATCAAAGTTTTATCATCGTCGCGGGCTTAATCGAAACTCTTTTTGGGAACTAGAATTACTCATGAACTTTTTATATTTTTACTAATTTTTGTTTCTTTCTTTTCAGGTGAGTTTAACTCCAAATTCTTCTTTATTTCATTTCTTGCAATAATCTTAAGTGGTAAGTCATTTTTTATACTAATTCCTATAATTCTAATTATGACTACGTTCACACGTAAGGCAAACAATGTACTTTGACTTTGAAAAAGCGATATTTGTTACTTTGTAAACACTATCGACTAACTACTTTTTTTTCTAAAGTCAAGTATAAAATAAATCAGACTTTATTCATATAAGTGACTTTGAAAGATTCGTGTAAGCGCATATCGACTTTATTTTATCATTAGTGACATTAAATTCCTTCCTTCCTTAAATGTCAGCCATTGTGTCGTCAATTTATTTGCACCCAAAACTTTGATTACATTTACATTGTCATCATATTAAAAAAAATCACGCTAGTATTTAATATGTTTAATATCAAATTACTGACCATAATTTTTCTGTAAATAATATAAATAGTATGAATTATAATTTATTACGCAGTTAAGTATAGTATATTATTCAATGAGCATGTAATGTATGCTATTACTCATGAGAATCAAGTTTGCATCACGATCGAATGTTCGTGATGTAATTCATTCGAATGAGTAACAGCCATTACATGCGAGTAGAATACTATACTTTATCCACAATATTTGTTTTGAAATTATAAGGTAATTAGAATTTTTGCTCTGACAATTGCATAATGGTTTGTTTATTAACATAGACAAATTGTAGCAACCATCGCTAAGCTTTTTACTGTTGTAACAAAATTTTGTAAAAAAAGTGATCTGACATATACCAGAAAATCTTAAAACCAATTATTCAGATACAGTTTAAGCTTAAAAAGAAAATTAAAGTATTGAAACTGAAAAAAGTAGTGCATTTGGCTTTTTATATGGAAAAATTGCCAAAAAGTCATTTTGATTTTACTCTTTTGACAGGAAAGATTTGAATTTGTCAATATTATTTCATTAGCAACAGTAACAAAGATCATTCATTGATAAACAACGGTTGAATTATGTGTATTATTTGAAGTTGTCGATAAAATTATTTATCTTATAACTTGTCTACAAATTTTAACATTACCACACGAATTACTGGCGTCGACAAGCGAATAAGTGAAGAACAAGTCAATAATCTAAAGTAAAAGTAGATTTGTTCTTAATGTGTATACGAACTAGTAATTTTACTTTTCAAAGTCAAGTCAAGTCAAGTCGAAGTAAATTTTTGTCGTACGTGTAAACGTAGTCAATGTAAATAAAATTATCAGCTTGGCAATATCTGCAACTTCTAAACTATCGCAGACTACTGGATGATTTACTTCTTGTTTATGCTATAAAACCGAAATCCAAAACTGTATGCAAATCACCATTGACAGCGCTGTATACCGTATATATCCCATGACATAAAAACAAAGGCTAGTCAGCCATTTTGAATAAACCAGCAAACAAAATGGTAGATCAAACGAGCCGCTGTAAACAAAAGCAAAACAAAACACTCGGGTTTTGCTCGCCGTAAACTTCGATCCGTTTTGTCGGGTTGTATAAAACATTGACTGTCACGGGGGTTATTTTTATGGAGGGCTATTTTGGGGATGATATAGAAGATGTGTTCGTTTAGCTGACATACGCGTTCATCAAGATACACACAGAAAATATATTCTTATAGAAAAATGTATTTATTTAAATTATATTCTTGTTGTATGGTTCCAATTGTTGTTAATAGCTTATAAACATGATACTTAAACATAGTTTTTTGTATGTATACTCGGCCTTGTCTAAATTGCAAACTAAATAGTAGAATTTATGATCAGCTGATTCAAATTCTTTGCATAAGTCATTAAAAATGATACATCTTTATACAAGTAAAAGATGACACTGAAAAATTATTTCAGAGTAATATATTCCTTCATTAGTTTCATTAAGTTAATTAAATTTGCTAACAGGTAATTTATATTTTAGAATAAGTATTATAGGATGTGTGACATTAATTAGTATAAAAATGTAATTGTCAAATACAAAAGGTTTTTTGTTGACAAAACGGTATGTTTCGCCTACATAAATCTATTCACACTCGTGTGAAATACACTTTGACAAACTACAAATAATTTTTATCTTTTGAAGAGGAAATATTCTGAATGTATAATTCACTCTAGTTTATAACGCCAATAAAAATTTCGTCAACAAAATAGCTTACACAGAAAATTAGTCCGCGATTTCTTTTATTCTAAATGCTTCATTTAGTTAGGACCGATATTTCTAACCTCAGATAAACTAGAAGAGAATAAATTTATTAGTAATAATATAAACAAGACAGTGAGAAAAAATTAAGTGGCTGGCTATTGCCAAATGGCAACAAGTTTGAGAAAGAACCGGAAAATTATTTTCAAATTTATCGAACTCTCCAGTTATATTTAATTAGATTATTTTTTTTATTTTATCATCAGGCACGCCACTATATCTATATTTTTTGCTCAATTTTTACTTGTGTTGATGATAACTATCTGACAACTGACATTTGTCAACAAAAACAGTCGCGGGAATAATTAATAAAGCTTTATTCTCAGTATAATGACAGGATTGGTTACATATAATGGAGCATTTCATTGGTTTTAAGAATCGTCAAAAAATAATCACTGAAATAAACAAAAAATATCGCATCAAAATCATTGCTTATTATTCTAGCTGTCATCTTTTGATGTGATATTTTTTGTTTATTCCACTGATAAATTTATATTTTATTTTAATCTGAGGTTGGAAATTTATTTCAATGCAAATTCTTCTTCCTGTTTCGGCCATCCCGAAGCACATTGCAATGAAGATATCGTCAACACAAATGCAGGCAAAAATTATTTAAATTTCCCGTTGACAGGCAGCTGTTTAGCAGCAGCAGAACCGTATTAAAATTAATTTAATTAAGAAAACAAGGGAACATGTCAATCTTCGAAGCGTGATGCCGGCCGCACTATCACAGATCGCAGATGGCGTGCGTTCTGCGTTCTACCGCTGCGTTGCTGTTTTTACTGAAGAATTAACTAGCCTGAAAACTAGAATTATGTTTCAATTATACTTTGTATAATGCACGCGGGAGCCACTTAACGACAAAGTTCTGAAAAACTCGAACACTAATTCGCTGTTTATTATTTGATGTATTTAATTAACAATAATTTGATTTTCACCACAATTCAGTTCTTATACTAATTAATTTAGTTCCATTGTAGATAATATTTCAGTGTAATGCTAGAATATTATTAATTATAAACACATATTCCTCTCAGTAAAGTAGTAAACCATGTGTGAAACGATGAACGCTCAAAAAATGAGACACAAGTGTTCTTTGATAAGGGTTTAACATTTTAACATTTCACACAAGTTTAAGAGGCTCTTGATGTCTTGTAAGAAGGAGGCGGCAAAACTGTACAAAAGTAAGTGATTTTTAAGAGATGTTACATTATCTGTAGTCAAGTGGAAATGAGAAACCGCGGCTCTAACAAAAGGCAGATTATCAATGCTTTTGCCACACATTTTTGTAGTTTTTTTTTTTTAACTAGTTTAGCTATGTTTTTTGTGAGGGCCTGCAATAAACTACAAGTTATTGTTAAAATTATTTATCGTCACAGTTTTTGTGTCTATTCATTAATAAATTTGGTAGTTAAATAATTGTTGATTTTGGTACATCATATATTATCATTATGAAATGCAGTTATCAGCCGTCAAATTATAATACCTACCTACAGATGATACATCTAAAATTAAAGATTAAAAATTATAAATCTTATTGCATATGACCAAAAATACAATTACAAACCCAGGAATCATATATCATTTAGCCCAATGAAAACTTTTTAAATTATTTTAAAAATAATTTGTTCTGATTTTGCATTTTGTTGTGCTCAATTTATTTGCATCTTAAATTCTGTTAATTTTAAGAATATTTTAAGGAAAATAACATCTAAAATATTAACAAATTAACAAGATTCCCTAACATAAAGAGTTAATTTGACCCAAAGGTATTGGCTGATACCACGGACACTGTTTTTGAATCTTATAATAAAATATAGAAAAATTGTAGGCAATATATTCTACATACAGCTTTTTGATTCCAATAAAATTTATTTACTAAGATATGCCCAAAACCCTGATAAGCCTTCAAATAATCTACCACTTACTGTTGATGAGTTGTTCCCAAAATCTATGAATTCGTAACATAAACATAACCTCTCTTACATATATATGTATGTGCGGGAGGTAAAAGTGATAGAATTTAAGATATAAATGTAATGAATTAAACAATTTTACTTTGTATGATTTTAACTGGGCCACATATGATTCTGGGCTCGTACAATTCTGGACACAATTATTTCACCATTTCAAATTTTGCAATTATTTTACAAAACATATTTTCGTTATAGTTTTGTGATTTTTATAATTAGTCTATTACAAGAAGTAAAGAAACATTTAGAAAATAACACCATTTATTAAAAAATACAATAAAATTAATACTTAAATATGTACAGCAAGCTATTTTCTTTTCTACATCTTAATAGTTCATTGAATCGTAAAACTCTAAATGTTTCATTGAAAGTATAACAAAAATAATGTTTTTAACTTTTTAAATTCTGAAAAAAAGTAATAGGCTCTCAATTTTTTTGTATATTAGTTTAGCACTTCGAATTGTTAAATATTAACTGAAATGTTAGCATTGACGAGTAAATTTATTATTTATATCCTATTTCTAATCAGTCACCCGATTTTGCTTTATTATCTTAACTTCTGAATACAAATCTTAATTTATAGGTTTTTCGAGTAATTCAAATTTCCCTTTTTGTAGCCGCGTAAACAGACATAAAGAACTTCGCCATTAAGTCTTGAGAGCTTCGCGAAGCCCTGTAAAAAATCTTCCCACCCAATCAAAGCTTCGTGATCGCCTCACGGGTTCTTGCATCGCTCTCGAATTAAAACCGATTCTGATTGATTTCGTGTACGGCGCATTACATCTGCCGGTTCGTTTGTTGAGCCGAGCATCATTAAATTACGCCGCGCTTTGCCGTCGTTGCCGGCCGATTATAAATAAAATTTTTAGGCTTCGAACCTTCATATCCTGGAGTGAGTTATTGTAGAGCCAGACGTGCTGTTTTTGTTTTATGGCCATTGGACACGAAGTTTGTGCACCCTTGCGCTTCTGGAGAATTGAGGTTTGCTAGTGATAAAAAGAAATAAATACAAATAAATAACTTTTATTATATATTACAATTATAATCGTGTTTACAAGAAAAAGTTGCGATTATAACAATGCGGTATAAAAATAGGCCTAAATATGTATACGTGTTTTTAAAATAAATTTGTTGATAATTCTATACAATAAATATTCTGGGCTGCACAATATATTTAAACAGATAAGTAAAGCACAGCAAAAAACTACTTTTTAATCGCAGTTCATAATGTTGGCAAAACTTATTATTTGTGAATTGTCTGTTGATGGTTGATGAAACCTTTATCTATATTAACTATTCATTATTGAAGTTGAAGGCACTTATTTTTCATTCAGAAATATTGACAGCAAGTATCGTCCATTTTATTTTTTAATCTGCTTTAATGTACAATTCACCCAAAACAATTAATATTTACAATAAAAACTTTTTTGACTGAACAATGCAACTTCATCTAGTTTCTCGCTTCTTTACATCTTCTTATGGACCTTAATAATTTGGAAAATTACAAAAAGTATACAACATATTAAAAACAATAATTTAAGTTTTATATACTCAATAATAGTGTGTACGATCTTAATTAAAATGATAAAATGAATCGTTTAACGAGAAACGGATGTACGGTTGTCAGGTGAAACATTCATAATTAAACGATTTAATAATAATAATTTATTTATACAAAATACAAGTACCAGTGGCATCTGTCACACAAGCCCCAGTAGTCGAAACCCGCATTCAACAAACACAACAGTTTATGTCCCTTTTCCATCGTTTTATTTACACACACAACACAAAATCAATCACAGACACAATCACCATCTTCCACCGTCGCTATAATTTCTCCAAACACCGGGAATTCGTGAGCATCTCTCGTGTAAGTCTCCAGACTTGTTTCGCGGCGTTCTCCAAGGCACTAGGGGACTTCCCTTTGAACAGATCTAGATTAGGTAGGAAGTAATGTGGACATCGTCGACATTGTAGACATGAAATTAGCTGGAGGAATATCCCATTGATTCTATCGCCGATACAAGCCTCATCCCATTCTACCTCTCGAGGATGCTTTTCACATTCGTATAACAGCAAAGTTTTCATGTGATACCCAGTGACAGGATTCCCAGGGAGGTCTAAATGTCGGTCGCGTAGTGTTTTCAAAATACTAAGGCATCGTTTTCGACATCCTCCTTGTAGTAGACGGTTTTCTGCTTCGTTGAAACTCAATACCCAAGCATCACCTTCCATCGCTGATTGTTTTCCTTGTAAAGCAATGCATTCTTTCGATAATAAATCAAAACCTTCTGTTTTGACTTCAATGACAAGATTAGGATGTGGCCAAGGGATTTGAGGTATTGGCCAATGACCTGCACTTCTTGGCCACAGCCCGGCACATTTGAACGCTGGAGTTATCTGCACTATATATCGTTCGCGAATTCGCAGTTTCACTTCAGTTGTATCGGCAATCATTTTAACGGAATCTCTGTAGGAACACTTGTCGCAAGCTTGAGCCACTAACGTTTGAAACCTCGATCTCATTTTTCTTGCGGATAAATAACCAGAAGCCGTGATGAATTCAACCCACAAAGACATGGATCGCTTCCGACCGTCGCTTAGCTTCAACACTGCACACCCAGGTAACGTTCCATCATCAACAAAGTTCAGAACACCCATTTGATTGAGGTAAATCACAACTTCGAACTCTACGGGTGATATAACTTCCAAACCGTCGTACCTCCCATTGTAGTCGGTGAGAGACGAAATAAATCTTGGTTCTTGCACTTCAACTTCTTTGAGGACATCCTGCACTACGCGGCAGACCTCGTGGATGGTCTTGCTCACTTGAACCTTGCGGGTTTGAACCCTCTCAGCGAAGTATTTGTTCATCTGGTACACCATCTTCGACTGCGCGGTGAGCATGTCCGGCGGCACGAGCATGTTGGCGAGCGCGCGCGCCCCGTCACTGACTGACGGCCGCGGATCTTGCATCTCGCCGTGATGTTTCCTCCCGGCCCCCGCGAGGGGCGGTGTGAGGCCCCACCCCTGGGAGGCGGGATGGGGAACCGCCCCCTAGACCTAACGACGTGTCGATGATTGATCTGACACCACCGAAGAAGGCATCACACCTTTGATACCTGGGGAAAGCGAGAACTTGCGTGGCCGGCCTGAAGACGATGCTTTGATACCTATCTTTCTCATCGGGCTGTTGATGCACCAGTGTGCGAAAATTATGTATATTCCTCATTATTATCGCTAGTAATATTTTAAGGGAATATTATTATGCCGGAAAAATTTGTATTTTGAAAGATCATTGCTTGGCAGGCGAGAGATTTTGTCATTCAACGAACCCACCCTCAAATAGAGTCGTGCCACTTGAAAATTTGCTATAATGAAATATAATAAATTATTTCCACACTGCTATTGTCGCTACATTCGTCTAATTATTACAAAGCTAATATCAGAGTGTACTGAATCTGAAATTTCAAATATCTATCAAAATTGGTCCAATAGATTTTGAAAATTTAAAACTTTTCACCAATTGGAAAGAATTATACTGACATTTATTTCGACAATTTTCACTAGTGATTCTAACGACCATTTTAAACAATTGAATTGGTACAATGTTGCTGTGGAAGTGAATCTATTTGCAACTCAGTTTTAAAAAAAACAATACATTTTGACACGTTGAATTGTCCTCCGAATATCATTCGTGTTACAAGTAATGTGTACAATATTTGGGGTTGCATCACTCATGCTTATTACACTTGAAAATATCACTCGTTCTGCGCACTCGTTTTATTTAAAATCAAGCGTAACCCATTCGTGATACAGCGACAAAAATTGTCAACATAACTTGTAACACTAATGGTATTATATATGCATTAAATTATTTATTAAGAAATTTCTCTTTATAGCAATATTTTATACGCGGTTCAGAAATAAAAAACTTGCGTCAAATAAACATATATATTCTATTTACATTAAAACAGATCTAATTTATTAGCCCATAGAGCACGTAAAAATCTAATCACCAATTAATTGAATATTGTTTTTAATTATTACACATTCAATATTATAAATAATATTATTGAAAAATATTTTCATTGTGGTCCGTGGAAGAGCGTTAGGTAGGTACAGATTTACGGAAAAGTATTGTGATCCCATTAAGACAGTAAATCTTATAAATATCTTTCGAAGAATTATCATTTACCTAAGAGTACAGTGCAATACATAGATGATGTAATAATTTAGACTTGTATAGCAATAATAACATCATGAAAAAATAATTATTATATTTGATTATAGCCAAATGATTGGTTTATTTTATATTTATTTATTTCATTTCATTGCCTGATAGGCAAAGGTATAATAAAAGGGCATGTAAAATATACAAAAACATATTCATAATAAATATTTTAAAAAAATAGACAGTTTAATAGATTATATGTGGGAAAAAGTCAGTAAAATATTGATAAATTCTTTTTCCAAATTGTATTATTTATAAATATATATCATCACGCCGTTTACCCATTCTAAAGATGACATTGTTCTTTCGCAAATTTTGGGTCCTATAAGTGATGTTATTAATAATTTAATAGGAAAAAGAACCTCTGTTTGGTTAGCTTCTAGTAAAACTGGAAATAAAGGCGCTAGTTTTTAAAACGAAATTTTAGTATATGTATTTGGTGGCAGAAATCCAGATTATAAATTTAGAAAACTGGTTTTAAAATAGTATCATAGGTAAATCTGTTTTATGAAAATTTCATTTGTTGTATTGTTCCAACTTTTATCTAACAATACTAAGTTTGAATTGCGAATACCAGTACATTTAGTAATATATTATAACGATTGTTTACTTACCATTACTCAAAATAATGCAAAAATATACCTACTCGTACTTCTGGTGAAATAGATAATAATTTTTTCACTCTAAACTGAAATGCGCATCAAAACATAAATAGAAAGAAACAAATAACTTACGATTAACTGTAACAAGTCTAGCTTTCAACGCGAATGTAGCTAACTATATTTATTTTAGAATCTACTGCCGTGTCATCTAGTTCAACTATTTACATAATTAAAGTAACATATAGTGTAGTTTGAACACTCCCACTTTCATTATCAAGAATGTAAATTCGATTCGCACCTTTAGAATTATCAAAGCCCTTCACCTTCAGTTTATTTCATATCGGGAGACAATGAATTAGTGCAGTTAATGTAATTCATTTTAATGTAATATCGAAATACCGATAAATTTTCCAGTTTTTGTTGCAAGTTTTTGTGTAATAAATTACCAAGAAAACTAGACTTGTATCGCACAAAAATAAAAATAGAAATAAGTGCAATAATTTTAGGTAGGTACACTGATATATTTTTGTAAACAATATGTACAAATGATAATAATTGATATATACAAAACAAAATTTAATAATATAACATCAATAATTATAATAATACAATAATATTTGAAATACGTACTACATCACACATAAATGCGGTCAGTTTTTAGCCTACACAGGTAAATATACCGGCGCGCACAACTCAGTACGGCGGAAGAATAAGTTGTCATACGCGCCGACCACGTCAACCCAGAATGCCACTTCACTTTAAAACCATAGTCAGTCTTTAACATCACTTATTTACTGTTAAAATTACACCTGGAAGTGAAATTTTGGGTTGAGGTGAACAACCAATTAGCACTCAACACCGCGAATGATAAAATGCAACAATCAATGAGAAATCTACAAGAGTTCAGCAGCATCTACTATAGCGTATTGGAATGCACAGATCCACCTAACATTTCGTTCACAATTTCTCCAAACATCGAGTGTTGGTTAACATTTCTCTTGTTAGTCTCCAGACTTGCTTTGCAGCGTTTTCGAGAGCACTAGGTGATTTTCCTTTGAACAAATCCAAGTTAGGAAGAAAGTAATGCGGACAACGACGACATTGTAAACATGAAATTAGCTGGAGGAATATCCCATTGATTCTATCACCAATGCAAGCTTCGTCCCATTCTAATTCTCGAGGATGCTTTTCGCATTCGTATAACAATAAAGTTTTCATGTGATACCCGCTGACAGGATTTCCAGGGAGGTCTAAATGTCTGTCGCGTAATGTTTTTAAAATGCTGAGGCATCTTCTTCTACAGCCGCCTTGAAGAAGACGATTCTCCGCCTCGTTGAAACTCAAAACCCATGCATCCCCTTCCATTGCTGATTGTTTTCCTTGCATAGCTATACTTTCTTTCGATAATAAATCGAAGCCTTCAGTTTTCACCTCAGCTACTAAGTTAGGATGAGGCCAGGGTATATGGGGAATGGGCCAATGGGCAGCAGATCGTGGCCAAACACCTGAACATTTGAACGCGGGAGTAATTTGCACCACGTATCTCTCACGTATTCGTAACTTCACTTCCGTGGTATCAGCGATCATTTTGACGGAATCTCGGTAGGAACATTTGTCGCAGGCTTGTGCAACTAGAGTTTGAAATCGCGATCGAATTTTCCTGGCGGATAAATATCCAGAAGCCGTGATGAATTCAACCCACAAAGACATAGATCGCTTCCTTCCGTCACTTAGTTTCAACACTGCACATCCGGGTAACGTACCGTCATCCACAAAATTAAAAACTCCCATTTGGTTCAAATAGAGCACAACTTCGAATTCACCAGGTGAGATAACCTCCAGGCCTTCGTAGCGCCCGTTGCATTCGGTTAAAGAGGAAATAAATCGAGGTTCCTGCACTTCAACTTCTTTGAGGACGTCCTGTACCACTTTACACACTTCGCGGATGGTTTTCGCGATGGTCCCCATCCGGGTTTGAACTCTTTCCCCGTAGTATTTGTTGATTTGGTAGAGCATCTTGGACTGCGCGGTTAGCATGTCCGGTGGGACCAGCATGTTGCCGGTCGCGGACTGCACGAGGACTAGGACTGGCTTCACTCCCGCGAGGCTCAGGACCGCGGACGTGTTGTAGGCGGGGCGGTCCGCCCCCCAGCGCACACTCTCCAGCGACCAATCTGTGGGAGGCTCCGCCTTTTAGCTTGCCACGCCTCTGTATCTCGCGCAAGGACGTTTTATCTTCTGCAGCATCCATGGCAAGTGCTCCACTGGACCTCGTTTGCTTTCTTCATATTTTTATAAATTCTAGAAATTGTGGGCACGGTGTGACGTAGTGCGTGACATGTGAGCGGCATTCATCTTCATCCCTGTAATTTTAGCGTAAAGTATTCTATTGTTGTGAGTGTATTTAAAGGTAGGTACAAATTTCCCTGAACAAACATCTGGTCGTAATGCAGGATATTAATCTGGGTTGAATAGTTCCCTTCGCTTTTCAACAACGCTCGTGTAATTTGATTCTTGGTGCATGATGCATTTATACTGATCAAAATAACCGGCGGCCATTGTCGTATCGTTTTACCGACGGCGGTACACGCTAATACATCGAGATGTATTCTCATATCTTTTACATCATACAATGCTGTGATTTTTGTTCGGTTTGTCACCAACAATTATTTATATTAGTATATTATGTTTTATAAATGTATCTTTAGTTACGACAGGAAGTGTATACTGAGCAAAAGAATAGTACCCTTCAGTCAATTTAACTGAATAATCAGTTAATTTACTTCAATTATTGTAACTGAATATTAAATTAATTATTAAATCGTCCTTTGCTTTATTATTAAATATAAAATTATATCTTGTTATATTTTTGAAGGAAACCAAATCATGATATTAAATAAATACATTTTTATTTAGTATTATTAAAAAAAAAATTATTAATGAAGTGCTTTATACATATCTATCTTTGAACTAAAATCTAAAAGTTGATAAAGTATTACAATTTTTTATTTTGATGGATAAATTGTTACAAATAAGTAATCCTTTATGAAACAGTGATTCATTGGTTTTTGTTTTCTTTTCATTTGACACAAAGAAATTTTTGCTTGGCGAGTATTATAAATACGCACATCTTTTGTTATTGGTATGTAACATTCAAAATAAGTAGGTCATTTTTGTTTTAAAATTTTTAAAATAAATAACATTGTATTGTATTTACCTATACAGTTGATTGATATTTAACCGCCCCTAAGGTGGATAACATTTTACTAATACGAGTAAACCTGCTGAAATTTAGTATTATTTTCATGGCTCTATTTTATAAAATTTGTTGTTTTTCTAAATCAGTTAACCTATAAGAGAATATTATACTACAGTAATTGGAATGTGGGAGAATAATTATATTGTAAAGAAAATTAATATATTAAAACAATTAAAAATCTGTACAAACGGGACTTTGTCAGAAAAAGTGATTGACATGTCATTTTCTTCGTAACTAACTCTTAGTTGATTGAACTGAGACCGTCAGTCAATTCTACTAAATTTTCAGTTAATTTAACTGAGAAATGTCAGTTGCGTGCTGCCCAACTCATAAATTAAGTTGTTTTTCGAATACCTGAAATATTCAGTAAATACTCGTACAACTTATGAGCTTCTTAATTATTCATACAATATAACTCAATATTTTAGTTAAGTTGATTGGACAATACAGTAAGAGAAAGTGAATTACTTGTTTTACAGAAATTTTCGTGTCATTTTTACTGACTCGATTTCTCTGTATCAATAAAATAAGAGTAACGTATTATACTTTTTCTACGACCTCATGTAAAGATAACAGCAAAATGAAATATTTTATTAATTATTTGAACATGTTAACACTTTTGATAATTATTGAAAGAAGCTAATTTCAACCGTGACTAAAACATTCGAAACCACAGATATTATTTAGCGCCATAAAAGCCAATACATTAAATACCAGCAGTAAAGCAAAAATCTACAAATGTTTGTCATCAATGCATGGTCATTGGCGCCAGTTGTCTCCTCGTCATCTTTTCATACTCTTCGTCTGCATTATCCCAAATTCCTGTTGCGTGCAAATATCTTAAAGTGTCCCGAACAAAATGAGCATCGTCTGCACGCAACTCTTGTTGTGCGAGGACAAAGACATAAGACGACAGTCTTTTGCGTGCGGTCCCTTTATGGAGACATCTTAGCCGGGTAATACCACAAACAAGCATTGCCGCGCGTGCCTTGAAAACTTCGCAAACTTGGAAAAAGATACCTGGGGATTCCTTTCTTGTAGTGGTTGTCTTTCTTAAAGTAGGTTTTGTTCGGCTGAAAGATGGTTCAATCTTTGTTTTTGAAGGTGTTTTCATGCTATCGATAACGATAAAGCAACAATATCCTATTGTAGGACTTGAAAACTGTGTTTATAGATATTTGTAGGTAAGATATAACATTGAACTTGTCCTCGAGTATTTTTAAGCATGTATTCAAAGCTGTTTATTTAGCTTTTCATTAGGATATTTTCACCTCTCGCCATATTTTGTATAGGAGGGTATTGTGATGGGCCAACATATTGGTATGTTTTTGGGTCCTTAGAGTTATGATTGCACTATTTTCTCCAAGATGAACGTTGATGTGATCACGAGATCTAATAAAAATATCAGTTTCAAAATGTAGAATTAGTATTATGATCTAATTCAATTACTAATCTATGAATTGTTGTAATTCATTTGAACACCTATCAAGTTTTTTTTATATAACTGATGTATTAAATAGCGTTTTACATAAAGAAATTGGTAATAACATATTTGTTAATCCAAAGGCCACTAAAACCCGAAGGTTCGTTATAAAACCGGGCATTAGAGATTTGGTGAACTGAAGTATAGGTCACTATTACCCGGTTACACCAACGATAGTTAAAATTTAAACTTAGTTTAAATAAATAAAAGCGTATCTAATTTTTGACATCAATGACAATTACTCCAAATGACATATAACTTTGATTTGCTTTTATTTATTTAAACCAAGTTAAAAAGTTAACTAACGTTGGTGCAACCGGGTATTAGTGTCTATGACAGTAGGAGATTCCGGGGTCAAATCCTGGTTAGGTCTTTCAACTGAATTTACACCATTAATGTCCGGTTTCACCAACGATAGTTAAATTTTAAACTTGGTTTAAATAAATAAAAGCATATCAAATCTTTGACATCAATGTCAATTACTCCATATGATTTGTAACTTCGATTTGCTTTTATTAATTTAAACTAAGTTTAGAATTTAACTATCGTTGGTGAAATCGGGCATAAATGTTGAACATCTTTCATAATCTCTTGATTTGACATTTGTCGTACTAATTAAATAATCTGAAAAGTGATTGCGATTACCCGCTGTTAAATCAGAGCCCCATAGATGTAAATGTTGGAGAGCCACAAGTTCACAATCAAACTATTAATAATTAATTAACAGACAATCCATAAAATTGACAAAGTTCTCGTTGGTCATCTGGCATCATTAGCGCTATTTTTAGAGTGTTATCTCCTAAACAATCATTAATTTTAATTTAATTCAGCTTAAGTTGCACTGTTGACAGTCTAAACCACAAGAAAAACCAACAAAAAAACTTTACGCCAACTACAATTCTCACTCTATAATTAACCATAACAACACGGAACCGTCGTAGAAAACCCGGACGTTCCTAATTAATACCTAACCAATTCCATCGCTGCTCATATTTGTCTTGTCACAATCAATTTCCCGAGCATGCAGTTCTTCTATTTGCGACGCTGAAGAATGCGGAGCCCGAAGAAGTCTCTGGTGAGTTCAGGAACACCCGGGTGCAGATCTGAGTCGGGGCGCCACTAATTAAGATCGTGTCGCAGATTGAATGAGTTTGACAGAAGGGCGGGCGGTATTTTTAACACTCGACGCACGAGCTAATGAACCGCAGTGATGTTTTGCGGTCGGGAATGACGAGAATGAGAATTGCAATCGCAAATTGATTGATGAATTGTCGTCTGAGCAATTAAAGGCTTTTTGGGTAGGCGTATCTTTCATTGTATTCAATGTTATCCTGAGAATTGATCAAATTTTATTCATGTCTTAAAGAGGTTAGTTTTTCATTGTATTCGTACCATCTGGCAAATATGCTATAATCAAATATAATATTTTTTTCACGCTGCTATTGTTGCTATACAAGTCTAAATTATTACGTCATCTATGCATTGCACTGTACTTCTACACAAAAAAAATTGATTGTTACAATAACAAAAATGTATCTTACGTATAGTGACAGCAATTTAGATATTTATAAAAACAATATTTATATTTATATTAGTAATATGATATTATTTAGGTTGTTGTAGCAGCAATCGAAAATAATATCATATTACTAATATAAATATTGTTATTGTAAATATCTAAATTGCTGTCACTATAAGTAATATAAAGTTTTGATATTCTAACAATACATTTTTTTCCGTGTAGTAAAATGATCTTAGAAAGATATTTATAAGGTTTACTGTCTTAATGGAATTACAATACTTTTTCATAAATCTGCATCTATCGCTCTTCCGATTATCATAATGTAAATAGTTTTCAACGATATAATTATAATGTGTAATAATTAAAAACAATATTTAATTATTTGGTGACTAAATTCTTATGTGACCTAATAAAATAGATTAGTTTTAAAGTAAATACGAATATATATGATTATTTGACGCAGGTTAATTATTTTTGAACATCATGTATTATTATATTCGGGATTATGATAGTCATTATTCACGAACATGAAGTTTGCGAGTGATGGAAATCGTCCACTTGAATAATCATCATAATTCCGAATATAATACTATATTTTTTCTAGTCCTGTAAATTCGGAAATAAATTTTAAAAGTGATCGAAATTCGTTGAAATCACACGTTGAATTGAAAAACGTCAACATAAAAATACACAATGAAAACTGACAACATGTCAACTGTCAGACGGCCGTTGCTTGGTGATCCACATCACGTCTTTAAAATAACCATGATTTATAGATTTCTGGATCTGTGATTGGCCGAGAAGAGTAAATTATGAATCATAATTCACTATCGTGAATTATGGGTACTAATTCATCAATAAAATTGAAATAATAGGGATATGTTTATACAGGAATAGAAAAATAATATATTCAGATTATATGTAATCAGACAATAGATTCTGTAATAATTTAATAAGTAGTATAAAATTTTTAAATATATTTCATTATAGCAAAAATGTAAAGAAAGAAATAATCGTGTTTTGTGTGATGAATTTGTGCGGCATATATTGAGTTATTTCCACCGTCCTCAAAATAAAATATCTGGTGAAATTTCTTGTGTATCCATTAATCAGAAGACATTAAAACATTATTCGGCAAAACCACAACGTTTCGTTGACGGAATATTTTTAGTATTTTTATTTATATTCGCAACAATTCTCAATATTTCATAATGTCAAAATTTCTTGTAAATACTAAGCCAACACGATTTCACGTAGAATAATTGATTACCTACCTGAGCGCTGTTTTCAGCGTCAGATTAAATTTCAGATTACATGATTTTATTTTAAATGTTCTAGCAACTATTACCACAGTATTTTCTCAAAGTTTAAACTAATTTTAAATGTTTCCTACCGACCACCCAATAACAATACGATCTACTAATCAAGAACACATGTAGCAGTCATCTTGCATTGAGAGTAAATTCGTGCGGGAACGAAACACATGGATGGCACTTGTCAACAACACTTTGTATGGATTTCTGCGCGTGTTTAGCTATAATAATCTAGCGAGAACACAATGTGGTGTTGTCATATTTAGGTAACATCGTAAATCTAACTTACCGGTAGCCAGACGCTGGATTCCCACATAAACAATAGGGGTTTGAACTCACAGTCGTTTATTTGCTGCATGCTGAGAATAGATTCGAATTAGCTACTTTATTTTCTATCAAACATATTGTAATTTGGTTAATAACAATGGCTGGTACCACAAGCTCTGTTTTTAGGTGTTTTAAGAACAGTATTTTAGCGCTGTACAATGTTCTAAAATTGTTTTATAAAGAAATGCTTCGAATAGAAGTTGCAGAAAAATATATTATCTATCATTTTTATTTGAAGTATTTTCTATAAAAATTTTTTAGAATATTGTACAGCGCTAAAACCGAGGCTGAAACACTTTTCTTAACATCCAAAAACAAAGCTTGTGGTACCAGCCATTATGATTGTTTTGAAATTTGTTTAATAACAATTTGTTGAATAAATATTTGACCCACACCATTTTTAATTATAGAAACAACTACAGTCACTATGGATAGTAGTTTGATATTATATATTTAGTAAATAGATACATATGTTTGTTGGTCCAGATTTAATTCTGCAATTTTTTGTTTTTGAATAGTGGAAGATAATAATTATGATCGGCCAATATTTTAAATTTAGTGTACTGGATATCGCGACAATCTCTTAAAAAAATAACTTAATTGAAATTTTGAATGGTTCATATTTCTCAAAGATTATCGAACCATGGAAAATTTCTCAAAACTGTAAAAATTAACGTTTGAAAAGGCACAACTTTTATAGAAAAGAAGAGGTAATAAGTATTGTCGATTGTAGACGAAGACAAAGAGTTATTGCAAGATTTAGAAATCTAGATCTAGAGTTACTTTATATCCGGTATATCGTACAAGGAGCACCAGGAGTTACCACTCAATGGAAAATAAATTGGTACTGTCGTTGCCGTGGTAATTATAATTGCGACCACATTCGTCAGATGCCACGACATAAATTATTTTTATACCGTTGTTTTCAGCTAAGATGCAACATTTACTTTTCTATTATTAATGTTGATATGTTGTCAATGTTACATACATACATAACGTCACTCTATATCCCACCCAGAAACACAGTCAACCAACAATCAATCTCCTCTAAACATTACTTCATTCACCTCGTCCACATTCATAGTGCGATTTATATATGCTCGTCTTTTCTTCACACTCGGAATCATTCGTTCCCGCAACAAACCATCAATCATACCCAACCACTTATTCCTCAGATGCCTACTCATTCATTCACCTTCAATCTCATCCGCATATATTAGTTTCATCAACCTCTCATTCGACATTCGCTCAAGATGTTCAAACCACCTCAACTGACCCACTCCTACTTTCTTGTTGTCAATGTTGTTGCAGTTTTTAATCTTGTCTTTTTCAAATGATTCATATCTAAACATTCATCTCTTTTAGATTTTGTAAATATTCTCGAAACTGTTTAAAGATTTGGTCTCATTCTTTTTAGTATGATGACAAATTTATTTAACATTGACAGCCTTTGAGTTTTTGTTGCAATTCTTAGTAATACAATAATGACAGATATGCGAATATTTCATCTTAGCTAAGACTCATGGTATATTTTTTACCGCATAAAATTATTTATAAACAATTTTTAATTTCGATATTTGTTTGTTCTTTCTATTTTAGGCCAGATAATTTAATTAGTTAGGTGTATATAGCAGATAGGTTTCCAGAAACGATAACCATAAATATATTCAATTAAAACAAAATAAAGCTTCTTCTTAATATTCCTATAAACAGCTAGAAATATCGTTCGAAAACACCATAAAAGTCTTCTCGAAGCATTCAAATAATTTTTCAAATTTATTACCAAAAACTTTAAAATCAAAACTGTCAGATCAGTATCAGCAATCGCAAATAAACTTATAATAACCCCCCGCGGTTTCGAATTTCATTATGGAGACAGTAGACACTCGTCGACAGTCTGATGTTTCCTGACGTGGCTGATAATTAACGCTAATTAAATAAGGATGCGAAAAAACGAGATAGCATTACCAACAGTGGCAGCTGCATTAATCTGGGGCCCCTAGACGAAACAGAAAAGCTAACATCCCGTCTGGGATGGACGGAGGTTGTTCTTTTTCCGCACCCGAACTGTTAGAGGCTAATATATGGGTGGGTCTTCCACGTTTGTTTGAAGAGCGCGATCATTAATTTTACTTGATTTTTTATTTTGGTGAGATTATTAGTAGTTGTTAAAGACGTCTCTAATTAATATTGGGGATGGATTATTAAATATGATTTGTGGAGCTGCTGGTACAGGTGCTACGCGTTTTATTGCAAAATTCATGAAATTCGAAATGTAAACCCGACACAAATAAAATATCAATTTTATTTGAATCATTTTTTACAAAGTAAACTGTTGGTGTTTCAGAAGAATGATTTGGTGACATATTGTTATGTTTCATTGAATGGTGTGAGACTGGATAAGTGAATGAATTTGTTTATTTGGGTAGTATGTTTTCGAGGGATGGACATATTGACCGGGAGATTGAAAGTCGGGTATCTGCAGGGTGCAAGGTATTGGGTGCTCTACGTATGTGATTGTTTCTAGAGATGCTCGAATGAATGTTTTTAATGGTGTGCTAGTGCCTACATAGATGTAATGGTTATGAATGTTGAGTGTGGATGAAGAAGCATGAATGACGTATAACTGCTGTAGAAATTATATATTTGAGAGGAATTTGTGGATATACGAGACGTGATCGTATCGGGAATACATTAGTGTATGGCTAAAATATACCAGATCTCAATTGGGTAAATGACGTAATGACACCCTGGCAAAAAAAAAATAGTGTAGTTCTGTCAATTTAATTGTGTAATTAATTAATTTGCGCGCAATTGAATACTACACTAATTTTTACTGAATATGGTAGTTAAATGATTTTTGAAATGAAATAAATTATAATATTGTACTACATATTAAAACATTTTATAAAAAAATATTTAAACAATTAAAGATCTAAACAACTGAATATTAACGCATAGTTTTAAGTTACGGAACCTGGTTACAAAACATGATTGACATGTTAATTCTACTGAATTTTCAGTAATTTCAACTGGGCAATGTCAATTGTGCGCTGTTCAATTAATAAATTCAATTGTTTCTCGAATAACTTAAATATTCAGTAAATACAACTGAGATTAACTGTATTATTTTTTTATCTAAATTTTTCTTGTCATTTCAACTAATTCGATTTCTCTGTGTGACTGTGTGTGTATTTATTCGATTCGGATATAAAATATAATAGAGATAAACTTTGGTAAAAAAAAACTGCAGCAAAAAGAAAACAAGCAAGATTCGAAATGTTCTTTTGAAACAATCGGCAATCAAGCGTCCAGTCGCCGACAGAGCATCCTGTGACAAGGATTTGCACTCAGCCACACGTGCTACGTTACGTCAGGCGCCATGCAGCATCCGTTGCGCTACGGTTTGCGTTACGCGTCTCGCCAAACCATCATCTTGGTGTTGTGGTGTCTGTCTACACTTCACACTTCATTTACGTTATTTATTTCGGCTGTAAATTAAGAACACTTCGCGCGTATATGGGTAATTAGGTTCCTATGAGCAGTGTGTTGAAAATGAAATATACTGTCGTTAATTCTTCATTTCCGCTGGAGAAGTGGAGACATCAACGCTAAAACTCCTGCATTAAACGCTAATTTTAGTTAGTTAGATTCTTCAATTAATATTTGTATTGTCAAGAAGCCTTTACCGTAAGGTGTAGACTGTAAAAAGTTTTTAATCGGGCACAAATTTCGTCAATCGCTTCTTGTTCATCGGCTATCCTTCGTGCATCCTGCAGTGGAACGTTCCTCTTCTTCGGAATCTTCTTCCATGATCCCTCTTTATTTTCACTTTTGTCATCCTTCCAAATTTACCGTAGGTTCCGGTCTCGATTCATTCATTCTTATCATATAACCCCGCCATGCTAATTGTCTTGTTTCTATGAAGTCTTCTGCAATTGTTCTCTCTTTCGTGTATCGTGCAAAGTAACGTTCCTTTTCTTCAGAATTTTGGTAATGGCGGTGTCCCAGTTGGCTTTTGATCTTCTACGATTCCTCCAACATTTTCCATCAAAATTTGCTGCACAGGTCTCGATTCATTCATTCTTATCATATATAGGCCCACCATGCTAATTGTCTTGTTTCTATGAAATCTATTGCTGTTGTTCTCTTATTATGTCCAACATTGTCACTCCTTGTACTTTTCTTAGATATTTCATTTCTAGAACCTGAGTTTTGCTTTTCATTCTTTGAGACAGTACCCATGACTCGCAACCGTATGTCAATATAGATCTGCATATGATGTTACATGTAATATAACTTTTGTTTTCGTACTGCATTCTTTTTTCTCTATATGAAGCTGAAAAAATTCTTACCGTTTTGTGTATTCTTTCATTTATGTCAATGTCCTGTTTACCATCATTTTCTTTTATCGTTCCAAGATACTGAAACTTGTTGTTTAAATACGTACCTTTTTTTATAAAGATGGTACGCGGACAAACTACTTTTGTTCATATATCGCTTAATTAATAGAGGATTGTGAATTTATGTGAACACAAACGACTTCTCTTCTGTTTTATTCGAACTCACGACCCCTTGCGTACTAGACTAATGATAAAACCACTACCCCACCAAGATCGGATATATCCATATTTATTTGATGCTTTTAACAGTATGAAGAATTTCCCTAATATAGTACAGAAGGAGAACCCAAATCATTACAACGCACTTGTATTTTTTTTGCATGGGGTTACTCACTGAAGTTATCGGGTGCACCCGATTTATTTCTTCATTTCATTTCAATACCATTTCATTTGAACATTTCAGGTCTAATTGCCAGACAATTTCATGAGTGAGTAATTTCTTAATTTTTGTATAAGAAGATTGAGTTGCTCTTCTAGGAACTTGTAGAAAATTTCCTACGATATTAATGAAAATGAAGTAAGAAGAGTGAATATTTAGGAAGTTTTTACTTTTTTATTCACTGTGAAAACATGCGGTAGAGGGTAGTCAATGAAATTGAAATTCCGCTAGGAGCAGATTTGCAAGTGGAGCATGTTGTTTTTGATTCTTAATTTAGAAACCGCAAAGTATCTGTTTACGTAATCCGAGACCTTTGTAAGAAAAACAATGAAAAGAAGAGGTAGTAAATTAAGCCGGTCGGTGGTGTTTATTTTTTGTGTCTACAGAATGTCCACGCATAGCTAGTTTGTTATCAGTCCTGCGTCAAGCTGTCCCCGTGGTTATTGATGCCTCGTTATCTTCGTCCGCTTCGGCGACGCGACCGCGACCGGGCTAAGACACACGATACCTGCCCTATCTCCCATCTTCCACAATTAAAACGGACAGGGGACCTCGGCGACATTCCACTTGTTTCCAGGTTGTTTATGTGCGACAGACGCGTCGCCATGGAAACGAAGAGAATTCCTCCGCGGTCGATAAACAGCGCTGCGCGCGCGAAATTGTTTACAAGATGGCGCGACACTCCAGCCTCGTACGTCATGCGGAACGCGGATGGAATGCTTTTTGTTTTTGTAACAAACGTTGCGTGATGCAAGTTTTTTAGCCAATCACAGCGAGAAACGCCGCCAGGTTAGATTAACCACGCCTCTTTATAACGCGCGCCCAGGTGTGAATGTGGTTTCATAGACTGTTTTTGCTTTCATGGTTTTTCAACATGAACGCCAGACTTCTTGGCTGGCGAAAAACACTTCGCACGTGACGCGTACGCACCACAAACTCCCTCTTCTTCTTGTCGAAATTCCTAATACTTTACGCAATTTCTTTTTGCGCTGTCATTTGTCAACACAAAGTTTGTCGCTCTTCCTCAATAACAACAAGCGACAAAATTATTGTCGCTCGTCTGCAATCGGCTAGAGTTTTTTTTTTAATAATTCATCTCCAGCATTCAAAGTAATAGAACAGCTACAACAATCTATGACAGGAATGTAAAACATGAGTTTATTTTAATGAAATAAGATAATTTTTTTTCTATTATAATCATTCTTCGGAAAAATATTGCGTATAATTCGAGCGCAAAGTATTTATACCTCTCTCACACGATTGAAACGTTCACATTAGGCTCGTGTTTCAAGTTTCAATATCTTGTTCGAGCTACAAAATTTCACCTAGATTCATTACTAAATTAACAACAACAGATAAAATGTAAAGTTTCTTGTCTTAGAAGTGTATTGGAAATTATCATTTTTTAACAATTCATGCAGTAATTGGTTTTGCGTTCTGAGATTCGTCGAATTTAATTGGAAGAATAGTCACCTGCATAACAAAAACTAAACGTCCAATTATTCCTAGCTACTGCATCGTCCATCATCCAATTTATTTCATAATTATAACTATTTCTTATTTCCATTTTGAGTACCCTTGTCACAAATATAATAACATATAATCTTGAATGAGGGTAGCACAGCCGTTTCTCCTCTTACATAAAATATTAAACATGGGCAAAATATCCAAGCAGCAAACGTTAAATCGCAAAGTTTACACCGCATTGTGTTTATAACATTCGTTATCATTTAATGTTTAACGGTGGCATTCCATCCGCGAATGTGGGTACATAAATTTGCACCTTGTATGTTTGTTCCACCATTGGAATCGCCGGACTCCTTTTACTGCAAGAGGCATTAAAGTTTATGTTTATAGACGCATTATAACAAAATTATGGTAGAGGAATTAACGAGGATATTTTGTTACATTTTGTAAAGATTACACTACTTTAAACAAAAGGTGTTGGCTGGTACCGCGAGCTCGGTTTTTGGATGTTACAAGATAAGTGTTTTTAGCGCTGTGTAACGTTCTAAAATTATTTTATAAAAAAAATGCTTCAAATTGAAGTTACAGAGAAATATATTATCTACCATTTTTATTTAAAGTATTTGTTATTACTTTACTAAATAACGCGAAAACTGAGGCTAAAACACTTCTCTTGAAACACCCAAAAACAGAACTCGTGGTACCAACCTTTTTGTTCTGTATGCATTTTTATTATTAAAATACGTTTCCATTCTTCTTCAAAAAAGTAAATAACGTAAACTAGTAAATAGAAACAGTAACAAAGTAACAACAAATTATGACATAAAACTTAAAACAGAAGAAACCATGACTTATTCTTGTTCAAGTCGTAGCCTTCATTATGAATCACTGATAAATGTATATAGCTTCTCTTATGAGTCTATCATTGGCACATTTTGATCTTGCTATAATTTTTGTTTCTTCAACTAGCAACAGAAGATTTCTCTAGTTGGTTAAGAAGACGAATGGTTTGTGCTCTGTAATTCTTGTTGTTATCGTTCTGCTAGTTTGTACAATATAACATTTTCCACATTCACATGGAATTTTGTACTGAAGCGGGAAAATAACTTTCGCACTCTTCAACATACGTTGTAATTTGATATATGGTGCAAGAGATACAAAGATGTTATTTCTTGACAGTATTCCATTTTATCTTATTAAACTTATTAAAGTACTTTGTCCCTGTAACTTCACTGATATGTATTTTGAGTTTGACTTAAATATATTACGAACAATACGTTTAGAAATCGGGCATAAAAGTTTTCTAAAAATAAATAAACACCTTCAAAAACAATGGAGTAAATAATTAGATAGGTATTAATCCTTTTGAAAAAATTATTATTCACTAAACATTTCGATCTTAAATAGGTCATCCTCAGGAGTAAAGCGTCAATGTAATGGTTAACATGTAGTTGACATAAAATAATTTTCAATAAACATTTTGTGTTTCACAACTTTGCAAGGGCTGCTCTTGTAACTGGTTAACTTTTCATATTTCCTAGTGCTACTTCGAAATGTGCATTCCCCTCGGTGCAAGTGTATTTCTCTTGCTTTTATAAATATCTCCAAAGAGAGAAAACTCTTCACGTAATCAAATAATTCAATGTGCGTAACTCAAAACATACATTAGTCCGTCGGAATGAAAATCGCCATCCAGTCTTCTAAATCATATTACTGGGTACATTCGATTGAATTACTGCAACAGACGACGATCATAAAACAAAATTACTGTCAACTGTTTACTGTTTGCTTGGCGTCCCCTCTTTAATGGCTGTTGATTCGATTAAACGAGGGATTATGTTGAACGATTGGTGTTTGATTCGATTAATATTTCGTTGTGCTGTTGTTTCATTGTTTAATTGGTGTCTGGCTACAACTTGGAGAGATAAAGCACGAAGCTGTTATTCCCCTTTTCAGAGGGAAAGATGAAAAGTATATTTTAGATTTAGATCATATCTAAATTTAGATTTACCATTACCTACAAAAGATTAGCTTTCGTCTTAAGTTAATTATTTTGGCTGCAACATAAATGCGCTTTACAACTGTTGGAGATTTGTGCAACTAAAATAATATATTTCTTCTCCAACGGAAGTAGATGTTCGTAAATTGTGAAGGGTGCTTGAAAGGTCCAGGTGCTCGCGTACTGCTTCGCATTTTTCAGGATCCGCACATCATAAAACAAACTCTAAATGGCCCATCAACTGTTGCGAAGTTTAGATAAACTCAGGGATTTTACTATCACCTGCAGATATTTTATTTCGACGAAGCTAACAAATAAAAATATAACAATATCTTTTTTATTAAACCTGCATCATAATCCTTGTTCACAAACTAAAAGGCGTGCGAAAACGCATCATTAAAACACGCCGTACTTTAAAGATGCTAAGCAACAACAAAAATAATTATTATACTATTAATATCTGTCAAAACTGTCATGACAAATTGTAAAAACGAATCTAGATAGTAACGTAAACAATAAATGTTAACCAATCTCCATGTAAACGATATACGTCACTCGCGCAAACTTAATAAATAAAATGAATCAAAATCAAAATGCTGCTTTACAGATTTTTTTTTTCAGATTATGATGCAGGTATAATAGAAAATTGAGAATGACACACGTTTATAAGTACTTTATTCGTCGTGCTCTTAAACTCGTCGTATGTGCTATAGAAGCTTACTTATAAACTTGTATCATAATATACTATTAAACGACAGACGTTTCGGTAGCAAAGTACTGCTTTCTTCAAGTTAAATATAAATTAACCCTGGACAGTCACACTTCTTTCATACAGTTAAACAAACGTCACACTGGGGCCTGGAAAACCGCAAAAAAAAGAAAAACATTTTCCATAACCGGATGTAATTTTTCTAGGGATTTTACCTATAGAATATTTGTTTAGGTTTATTAAACAGTTAGTAACCAAAACAGCATTTTGACAAAACTTTACTTTGTTATTTTGGACTATTGAGAACAAACACATTGTGATTTCAGGGTTAATAATAAACATGTAGGCAAGACCACATATTTACAAAATAAGGGTAGCATAGATCAAAGTTTATACAAATAATGCGTAATAACGAAAAAGTTAGCGTTGATCTCCCAACAGAAACGCGTCGCCGCATAAAAGTTTCCAAACATTAATTCCGAATTTCCATCAAGGAATGAAGGGGTCCGAGCCCTACCCGGGGGACACGACCCAGTATAATCCTCTCGTGATAGATACAACACGGAATTCAACACGACGTGAACATACAACCACTCGCGTGGAGGGTGGCTTCCATTTCGGCTGGTTATCGATCGGTGCAGACGTAACCGCCTCCGGAAAGGCTTACGTGATGTTCTGGAATTGATTTTCCGGGTGCGCTTGCGTGGAAATCCGCGGAAAATGTTGGGACAACGGAGGAAAATAGGGTGGAGCTTGCGCGCGCAGTTGCGACGCCCTGAGTTTAGGATGTTTCCATTTTTCCAGAACTGAAATATTTTATTTGTATAGGGTGATTCATAACGTACGGAAAAGATTGAAAGTATTGCTAAAGGGCTCAAAATAAAGGTTTTTCCTTAATAAATTTTGACAAAAACTCAATAACCAAAAAGTTGCAGCAAATTATAGTTATTTTAAATTAACGCCCACATATTGAATATCACTAAAAATAATTGCTTCTCATTCCATTAGAAATATATTTCTTTAAAATCTGACAATTTGCAGTTATTTTAATTTTAAATGTAATTGTAGAAATCTTATTCCATAAATCATGTCTGCATATTCCTCGTTACTGAAAATACTAACAATTTTACACTAAACATACTTTGACGTTTAATGAAATGAAATTTAAATGAATTTCAACGGCAACTTGTGTTCTAGTTGTTTTTTTTTATTTTTAAGTGTGGCTTTCAACCATGTAGACAGAAATTTTTGAGCAGTAATAGAATAATTTAAATAGCTGTAACTTTTATGATAATATACGAGCCCAGAATCATGTCATTTGGCCCAATTAATACTTTTAGAATAACTTTTAAAAAAATGTTTTAAACTTACAGAGGGAAAATTGTTGTACTCAATATATTTGCATCTTAAATACTATTATTTTAAGAATATTTTAAGGCATAATAACAACTGAAATAATAACAAATGAACATAAATCATTAACATAAAGATTTCATTTGGCCCAAAGGTATTGGCTGGTACCACGAACACTGTTTTTGAATCTGATGACAACAAAATATAGAAAAATGTATCAAATAAATATTGTAGGTTTTATTATTCTACATCTTTTTGATTCCAATGCAATTTATTTACTAAGATATGCCCAAAATCCCTGATAGGCCTTCAAATAATCTAACACTTACTGTTGATAAATTGCAACCAAAACCTAATCAATTCGTAACATAAACATAATTCCTGCTGCACATGTATGTATGTGCAAGGGGTAAAAACAATAGAATTTAAGATTTAAATATGGTGAATTAAACAATTAACTTTAAAGTATTCCCTACTTATGTTTAAATTTTTAATTTAACTGTTGTAGTTTATAACGATTGCTTATTAATTCATACAACTTTAATTTGCTGTAGCTAACTTTTATGTTAGTTTTTGACAAAAGTTTATTAAAGAAAAAGATATTATTTTATTCTTCCTAGCTACACCTGCAATCTTTTCCGTTCATTTATGAATCATCCTGTATGACATTATATTATTAACATTTATTGAAATGCGCTGACTTCCCAGTTCTATTGCTTTAAAAAGCTACATTAACTTATGTTTTTGTTTCAGGTATTAAAATACTGCGACCATCTTCATGGCAAGTGGTACTTTTCCGAAGTGCGTGCCATCTTCTCACGAAGATATCTCCTCCAGAATGTTGCTATCGAAATCTTCCTTGCGAGTAGAAGTAATTATTACAATTTAGTTTATAATACAGACTACATATTTAAATGATTTTTCTTTCAGCATCGATACTCTTCGCGTTTCCGGATCAAGCCACCGTGAAACGCGTGATCAAAGCATTACCGCGCGTGGGCGTAGGAATTAAATACGGCATCCCACAAACGCGCCGCGCATCAATGATGTCCCCACGTCAACTCATGCGTAACTCCAACATGACGCAGAAATGGCAACGTCGAGAAATCTCCAACTTTGAGTACCTCATGTTCCTCAACACCATCGCTGGACGAACCTACAACGATTTGAACCAGTACCCCGTGTTCCCCTGGGTTCTCACCAACTATGAATCCCAGGAATTGGACTTGAGTGTACCGAGCAACTATCGGGATTTATCTAAACCAATAGGTGCTCTCAATCCTAGTCGAAGGGCATATTTTGAAGAGAGATATGCTAGTTGGGAACATGATAGTATTCCACCCTTTCATTACGGAACGCATTATTCAACAGCGGCTTTTGTACTCAATTGGTTGATTCGAGTTGAACCAATGACAACCATGTTCTTAGCATTGCAAGGAGGAAAGTTTGATCATCCGAATAGGTTATTTTCGTCATTAGCACTGTCGTGGAAGAACTGTCAAAGAGATACTTCTGATGTAAAAGAATTAATTCCAGAGTTTTTCTTTTTACCAGAAATGTTGGTCAACTCTAACAGATATAGATTAGGCCACCAAGAAGATGGAACTCCAGTAGGTGATGTGGAATTACCTCCATGGGCTGCTAGCCCGGAAGAATTTGTCCGAATCAATCGCATGGCGTTAGAATCCGAATTCGTATCGTGCCAACTTCATCAATGGATTGATTTGATTTTCGGTTACAAACAGAAAGGTCCTGAAGCAGTTCGTGTCACCAACGTGTTCTACTACCTCACGTACGAGGGCAGCGTAGACATGGATAGCATCACAGATCCGGTGATGCGTGAAGCCATCGAAAACCAGATCCGCAACTTTGGACAAACACCATCACAACTACTGATGGAGCCTCATCCGCCTCGCAGCTCTGCAATGCATCTGTCACCAATGATGTTCTCATCGGTACCTGACGATGTGTGCATGACGATGAAGTTCTTGTCCAACTCGCCGATTTGTCACATCTCAGCAAACACGTATCCGCAGTTGCCTCTACCTTCAGTTGTAACTGTAACAGCTCATCAACAGTTTGCGTTGAATCGATGGAACACGGGATATGCAGCTTCTGTGCAGTCACCGAGTTATGCAGACGCTCCACATTCTGCTGCGCCGAATCTACCTCTTGCAATGGATCCACTTCTGTCGCACCACGGAGGCGGACATAGCGGTGGCGGACTTGGAGGTGGAGGGCTGAGTCATGGAGGTAGCCTGGGTGGCGGCCATGGAGGCAGTGGTAGTCATTCAGCTCCACGCAGACACCTCGGAGACAACTTCAGCCAGAATCTTCGCATCCGATCTAATTGCTTTGTAACGACAGTGGATAGTCGCTTCTTGATTGCGTGTGGATTTTGGGACAACAGTTTCCGTGTTTTCTCTACTGAGACAGCGCGAATTGTCCAGATCGTTTTTGGTCACTACGGAGTAGTGACGTGTCTGTCTCGATCGGAGTGTAACATCACCTCAGACTGCTACGTGGCGTCCGGCTCGGCTGATTGTACAGTGCTGCTGTGGCACTGGAATGCGCGTACACAAACCATCGTCGGCGAAGGCGAAGTTCCCACTCCCAGGGCCACGCTCACTGGTCATGAGCAACCCGTCACTAGTGTTGTCATCTCTGCTGAGTTAGGCCTTGTTGTCTCGGGATCACTAGGTCTGTGTTTCAACTTTGCGATGTGTTATTTTATCTCCGATTTAGATGACACTTTGTGTAATGTATCAATCACTTTTTGCTAAATGGAAAAATACTAACAAGTGGCGGTCAGACTCAGATGATTTTCAAAACATAGTTTAAAGGGTTACTTTATTCGTTCATTGATGAATGTAGAAGCGAGTTTATGGTGAGTGTGAGATTGAAGAATGTTGTTAATAAAGTGGGAGTGAATCAGTTGAGGTGGTTTAATATATGCGGATGAGATTGACGGTGAACGAATGCATGGGCGTCCGAGGAATAAATTGTTAGTATGATTGATAGTTTGTTACATACACTCAAGAATCGCACTATGAATGTGGACGAGGCGAAAGTGGTGTGTCAGGATAGAAATGTTTGGAGGAGATTGATTGTTGTTTGACTGTGTTTTTGGGATCGTGATACCACTCAGAGTGGGATATTAGCGGGATGTTATGTATGTATAAATGTGATGTGAGTTTGTCGAGTGTGAGTTGTGTAGGTTTATAGTTTGTTTGTGAAAAGTGCGAAAGAAGTGAGCATCAGGTAAATTTCACTTAAACATAACTTGTACATCATCATAATGTGGAATTTATCTGTAGTTAAGCTCGTTTCGTTCGTACTTTTCACAAATAAACCCTAAGTCTATATAGCTCGCGCTCGATAAACTCGAATCAGAGTACTCATTTTTAATGAAACTTATTTAAAGATAAGCTTACTTCCACGATTCATGTTGAACGAATAAAGTGGCCTATTGAAATGTGTTTTCGAAATCTAGTCTAACACTTTGGTTTTCGCAAAATGTGATAAATTCACAAAGTTTCCTCCAAATCGTATGTGAAGTAGGACATCGCAAGATTGACCATAATTAGTAGCAACTATGTATGATTGAATTTGCTTTGGTTGTGTAGATGGTCCAGTGCTGGTACACACGACGTTCGGCGACTTGCTACGCTCGTTGGACGCACCCGCAGGTTTCAATTCACCGGAGAACATCGCCATGTCTCGCGAAGGTCTCATAGTGGTGAACTACGAGCGTGGCCACATCGCCGCCTTCACCATCAACGGCAAAAGGTTGCGCCACGAGTCGCACAACGACAACCTGCAGTGCCTGCTGCTGAGCCGCGATGGCGAATACCTAATGACGGGCGGTGACAAGGGCATCGTGGAGGTGTGGCGCACCTTCAACCTCGCGCTGCTGTACGCGTTCCCTGCATGTGACAGCAGCGTTCGCTCGCTGGCGCTCTCGCACGACCAGAAGTATGTATTTGCTGTGTGTGGTGATCATTCAAATTAGTTATTCTGGAACGCGCAGTTGTAGGCTTTTATGAAAGAGAATAACGAGTCTGAGACAGATAGGTGTCGTGGGTTACCAGTCTTTGTCCAACACTTGTCTCGAGTGTAATTCGGCGAAATAATTTAACGACATTTTATTTATGAAAAAGTTTATTCAAAAGTGCAATTAGTAAAAGTACAATTATTACATTTCATGTTTTTGACATATAATGCAAGTTTTATCACTTGCAAAAAATTACCTTCCTATTTATCCGCTGTCAAAACGATAAAATTGATTATATTATTTACGTGATCTGCATTAAATTAGATAAATGATTATCAAAGGTAAATTATAAATAAATTCACCAATAGTATTACAGAATAATATGTTTGTTATTTTAAAGTAAAATTTTGACATAGGAGTGTATAAAGTTTTACTTTAGTTACTATTTTGGCTAACTTTGCGGAGTGATATTGTGTACTTTAGTATCGATTTCAGTAAAATAATATTTAACAGGGTATTGTTCCATAAATGCACATACGTATTAATTAATTGAACTGAAGATAAGTTGGCTACATATTGCTTGCATCTATCGGGGCTTGCATTTTCAACGTTAGTGAGCGTTCCAGAATTTCAGTGGTGGTGATGTATGAGAAGAGAGTTGACACAGTGTGTTGTACGTTGTAGGTTCCTGCTGGCGGGGTTGGCGCTCGGCTCGATAGTAGTGTTCCATATTGACTTTAACCGATGGCACCACGAGTTCCAGCAACGCTACTAAGACCGTAGCCCGCCAAGCCAAGCCGCCGCCGCCGCTGCCGCATCTACCGGTCCGTTACTTCGCCATGTGGAACAGTGCTCATTGATTTATTACGTTACGAGTAGATACTACGACATGTTCCCTCATTACCTTACCTTACATTACTAAATAAACTAACTACTAGTATGATTGTGCAATATTGTAGAGGCAATTGTTACGGCGCTATGGGTACTTATAGTTGTTATATTAGGGTGCACAGTTCTGTTTTCATTGTGTGAAAGTAAATCGCTCCCCGTTGTTTGTTACTGATCGCTCCGCCATGGAGGGCGATGGCATTCGAGACAGCCTCAGTCGTTCAGGAGCCGGTCCGGCACGGCGACTGCTTGCGGCTTCATTTCCTGTTCCCGCTCCATCCCACTCCGACCGTCCCGCACACATGCACGCACGCATACACTCTCCCGAGAATACATAGTGCAATAAATTTTCAAAGTTGCTGCTGCTCATCAACCTCTACTACTTAGTAATCATTCCCTCCAGCATCATTTTACATTGCGAATTCTGTCCAGTCAAATCAAATTTATTGTAAATAAATGAAATGTTTTTTTATAAAACAATATTTAAGTCATGTATATTAAAAATAACATTAATTATTATTTTATTAAAATAAATTGTACTTAATTAATGGAATTATTAAATAATTACATTGTATGTTTGATGTTAGCGATAATTAATAAATATACATGATTTGTAACGAGTTTAATTCATGATACTTTTATGGTTGAAATAGAACACATAAGCTAAAAGGCAAAAAAGAAATCATGATATATGAATGATGTATGCCGATTCCTCATTATTTATTTATTTATTTATTATTATTGTTGTACGTTGACCGAAACGTCTCCGCCATTGCGGAACGTGAAACTTTCGGATGTCGTTCGCATACCTAGGAGCTCCCGGGGTGGGCCATCGACACGGCATATGTCGAACGTCTTTGCTAACTTGACAACAACGCCGGTTTGTTTGTCATTAGAGTAATTACGCCTTAGTTTGTAAGTTAAGTACACTAAGACAGCCACTTAGGTAGGGTAAAAGACAAAAAAGAAACCAACATTGAAGAAACTATGAGAGGCTCGGGGGCTGTGTGAATGTTACCATAACTTGTTATATTAAACAATTTTACTACCTTGTATTTTGAGTTTATGTTTCAGATATCATCAAACATCAACAAATATTTCCTAACCATACCATGTACGTTATTTCAATTTCACAAATATTCATTTAACTAATACATTGTTTTTATGTTCATAGTGACTCGTGGACAACGTCACCGGAACCTTGATCACCTTCAACAGTGTATTCGGAGCCGATATCAGCTTTGAAGTACATTATTTACAACGAAATCGTAAGTAAATTAATTTTACAGTAATACAATCATATTAATACATGATTTGTATGTTTATATAGGACATTCATGGACCCGGAACCATCTTCTGTTGCTGCATCATCATCGTGAAGCTGCTGGTGGTCCTTGCATTTTCGTTGACAACTTCACCAGAGCGCTCTTGACGTTTACAGAAACATCATCAGGGCGCTACCAGCAACATCAATGTAGTAGTTTTTATTTTACATATATGTTCTTTTAATTAGAAGGCTGTTATCTTATAAATAACATAAATTAATGTCTTGTGATAATAAACGAAATATAATAACATGTATTTATCTATAAAGATTATAAAGAAATTATAACAGAAACAATTTGTGTTTTATTTACTTTAAGATATGCAATAAAATAGTTTGAAATTAATATTGTTTAATAAAACGAAATTCGTAATATTAATTTATTCTATTGAATTTTAATCTTAGTGCTGCCATCTATTATTTTATTTTAGAAGTATAGGTTCCTGAACCACAAAAAATCATTGCAGTTAGAAAACATTGTAGCCTTGTAAACACAACAATAGTTCACAGATTCGGAATCTACAGATCCTAATGAAGGGTGTAGCGCCCTTATCTCAATTTTTTTACCCCTAAATTTAATCGTAAAAATACCAAGACTATAGTCCAACTTTTTTTTGGAAAAAACCCAAAAAAATCGAGTTAGGGGTGGATTCTTATAGATTCAGCCCTAAAAACTCCCGTGGCGGTCTCGAAAATTGGCGCTCACCCTTAAATCTTATGTAATTAAATAAAGCAAAGTAAATACTGCTCTAATTATGTAACTACACATCCTATCGCAAAATAGTTTGTGAAATCGTGCTCAGCACACTCAAATAAGGGTATACAGTCACTTTTAGCCCTTTAAAGTTAATATTAAGGGTGATTTTAGGGTAAACTATGTTCGAAAACTTTAAAGCCCCATATCTCGGAAACGGTCAGAGATATCGCAAAAATAACGAAATTTCTCCGTCCCCCTGAAAAACCGCTATTTTTCTACAACATATGTGAGTCTGAACGGCGTAGGGCCATGGGTTCCCGAAATCGCTAATTTGTCGTCTCTGTTTCAAAATATCAGCATTTGTTACTTCACTGATTTCTTCAGATTTCAAATGCGAGTTACGCAAGAAATACTAACCGTAGGCTATTTTAAATCACAGATTCGAAATATATGGACCTTAATGAAGGGTGTAGCACCCTTATCTCAATTTTTTTTAACCCAAAATTTAATAGCAAAAACACCAAGACTATAGTCCAACTTTTTTTTGGAAAATACCCAAAAAAATCGAGTTAGGGGTGGATTCTTATAGATTCAGCCCTAAAAACTCCCGTGGCGGTCTCGAAAATTGGCGCTCACCCTTAAATCTTATGTAATTAAATAAAGCAAAGTAAATACTGCTCTAATTATGTAACTACACATCCTATCGCAAAATAGTTTGTGAAATCGTGCTCAGCACACTCAAATAAGGGTATACAGTCACTTCTAGCCCTTTAAAGTTAATATTAAGGGTGATTTTAGGGTAAACTATGTTCGAAAACTTTAAAGCCCCATATCTCGGAAACAGTAAGAGATATCGCAAAAATAACGAAATTTCGCCGTCCCCTGTGATTTGACCCCTGAAAAACCGCTATTTTTCTACAACATATGTGAGTATGAAGGGCCTAGGGCATACCCTTATCAATTAACACAAAAATCGACAATTTTTTCAGTTTTGGAAACCTGTAACAATATAAGACTACGCCTTGTTCATATATTAATGAATTACCTAAGAAATATTAACCCTAGGCTATTTTAAATCACAGATTCGGAATCTACAGATCCTAATGAAGGGTATAGCGCCCTTATCTCAATTTTTTTACCCCTAAATTTAATCGTAAAAACACCAAGACTATAGTCCAACTTTTTTTCGGCGAAAACCCAAAAAAATCGAGTTAAGGATGGATTCCTATAGATTCAGCCCTAAAAACTCCCATGGCGGTCTCGAAAATTGGCGCTCACCCTTAATTTTGGGGTAATTCATATCTAATTTTATGTGCTTTATGTAGCATGTATATAAGGTTCATTATTGCATGTCACATTTCCTCAGCGTACCAGCAATTTTATATATTATGAACGACAAGTCAGAAGCGATATAAATTATGAACCACAAGTCCGCAGTGGGTCATAACATATAAAAGTTAAATGCGAATTACGTAAGAAATACTAACCCTAGGCTATTTTAAATCACAGATTCGGAATCTACAGATCCTAATGAAGGGTGTAGCGCCCTTATCTCAATTTTTTTACCCCTAAATTTAATCGTAAAAACACCAAGACTATAGTCCAACTTTTTTTTGGAAAAAACCCAAAAAAATCGAGTTAGGGGTGGATTCCTATAGATTCAGCCCTAAAAACTCCAATGGCGGTCTCGAAAATTGGCGCTCACCCTTAAATTTGGGGTAGTTCGATTTTGAAGTTCATCAGTTTTGTATGTCTAATGCCGCATGTACATAAGGTTCATTATTGCTTGTCACATTTCCTCAGCGAACCGGCAATTTTTTATTGAAGATATTTTTAAAGTGCAGTGAATTTTTACAGTTTAGGAACCTGTAACTCTAACATTAAATAAGAGATGGCAGCACTAGGATTAAAATTTATAAAACTGAATAAATATTTGAACATTTTTCTCTTGAACGACACCCTTATTATTTTTTAACTTATTATATCATGGGGTAGATTTTGATTAAAAGACAAATCATTTTGAAAATAATTATTTATTTTATCATTTTTTATTACATACATATTTATTTGTTGTTAAATTATTTAAATATACAGATACATTTATTTATTGATATATAAATTAACACATTGATCCAGGGGTGAAGACGCTGAAAACACGAAATCTCTGCAACATCTGGAGCAGCCGTGGGGCCTCGTCGCCATAGCAACTGTGACCTGGAACACACAAAAACAAATTAACACAACATGAAAATATAATTCAAATTACAACAATAATTGCCAAAAGAACAAATAAATTTTACTAATTATTTTCGTTACAAAAATATTTAAATTTTTCTGTGATCTAAGAGTTTAATTGTTGCAAATATAAATAAAGTCGTCAAGCGACAATAACAATTATTTTCTTACACTGATGTTGCTAGCAGAGGACGTCGGTCCTGATGATGTTTCTGTAAACGTCCAGAGTGATCCGGGTGATATTATTGCCTCTGGTGATGCTATCTACGATGATACAGGGTCCGGCGAAACATCAGAATTCCAGCAGCTCCACGATGATAATGCAGAAGCAGAAGACAGTTGCAGATCAATGGAGGTCCTATAGAAACATACAAATAAATTATCAATATAATTGTTTTACAGTAAAATTTATTTACTTACGATTTCATTGTTAAAAATGCTCCAGTGACGTTGTCCACGTGTCGCTATAAACATAAAAATAAAATATTAGATAAAAGAGTAATTGTGAACCTGTTAAAAAACATACATGTTACGGTTGGGAAATATTTGTTGAACATATTTGTAAAAAAAAAGTGCTGTTAAAAAATTATTTCCGCTTTATATCGCACTACCACAGCAAGAGCTGGGTACCTTTGACCTGCTTTACTAAATGTAAAGCTAGGCGCGGACGTATGACCAGTGAGATGATGAAGGCGCCGGTGACGTTGTCTACGACTCGCTATGAACATAAAAACATGTATTAGATAAAAGAATAATTGTGAACCTGAAAAAAACATACATGGCATGATTAGGAGGAAATATTTGTTGATGTCTGATATCTGAAACACAAACTCAAAATACAAAGCAGTAAAATTGTACAAGAGAACAAATTATGGTAATCATTCATTCCATAGCACACCATTCATCCCACAGCACACCCCACATCGTTGGCTTCAGTGATGACTTCAATGATGGTTTCTTTTCTTGACTTCTTTCTTGCCTTTTGCCCTACCTAAATGTTTGTCTAAGTGTAGCTAACTTACAAACTAAGGCGCAATGACTCTAATGACAAACAACCGGTGTTGTTGTTGTCAAGTTAGCAAAAACGTTCGACATATGCCGTGTCGACGACCCACTCCGGGAGCTCCTAGTTACGCGAGCGAGACCTGAAGGTTTCACGCCTACCCGTCAGGTTGACGAGGGGATCAGACCTCCCCTGGACTCCAGGGCCCACAATTGGTGGGGACTCCCCCCGATCCCCCAAAAGGTGAAGACCTACACGCTAACACAGACTCGCTTCCCCAAATGGGGCCCGACTGGAACCCGGTCCAGTGCACCCGGTTCTCCATCGCGAATAAGCGCTTAACAATTGGCTGCACTACGTTGGTCCAGGTGGACAGCGCTTCAACGGTAGCTCGAATTCGCGATACCCAGCCCCACGAAACAATAGCACCGAATTTAACATATGTTGGCCCACCTAATGCGGACATAGAGAAAATATTCGCGGAGCGAGTGTCTAGCACACCCGCAATGTCGGAGATGAAGCAGCCAACTGACAAATCAAAATGGCGTTGGAAGGTTCCACTGCGACGTCTCAACTCCGCTGCGACGTACGTCTAGCAAACTAAGCCTATGCTTACAATGCACAGCAACACCGGTAAACGTAGCGCTGAGATAGCCACGCTCGAATATATTTAATTGAACATAATTGAACGAACTTGTTCCGATGTAGATTGTATTAGTGTGTAAAGAATTTATTCATTAGCTTCTTTCTAAATATAAAATAAAAATTGTATTATTTGCAATTCTTAATATGGAAATATTCATATGTATGAACACATACTATGACAACAATTGGTTAAAATAACAATTGGTAGTACAGCTATTACAATGGCGATTTTAGAATATGCTGGGAAACATAGGACTTCCCAATCGTTATTTGCATTAACGATTTTAATACCTGATGTTACAACTAAACCTACTGCAAATTTCCGGGGTGCTCCAAATAACATGCGACTTCGGTGATGTTGTCCAATGGTACATAGATAATAAAAATGTAAATTCAAGTACTAAAAAAAAAATATAACATGTAAAGCAAATAAAAATTCATCCCTGGTGGGGATCGAACCCACGACCTTTGGATTAGAAGTCCAACGCGCTATCCTCTGCGCCACAGGGACTAACTGAAATAATAATTTTGATGACAACTTATAAAATAATTCTACTATATTATTTTATTGTATTTTAATTTGAATACTTATTTCTATTATCTAAATAATATAAATTAATCTATAAATACATATAAATTCATTATTAGAAATTATTATAATTAGAATTTAACATAACCTACATAAATAAAACAGTCCACAACCAAACCAACACAATATTCAAAACAAATGGTTTTTCAATTTATCGAAATTCTTGTCATTATTACATTACAACTATTACAAGAGGTATTTTAGTAATATTTTTATTGTAGTTATATTATAAATCCATGTGTATTGCAGGTAAAATGTCAGAACTTAATGAAAATTTAAAACCTGCAGTTTCAAACAGTAATGAAGCTGTAAATGAAATGTCAGCAGAAGAGTTTCAGCGAACGTTACTCACATGGTTTGAGAACAGAGGAATAGTAGCGGATTTGAGAGCTCACTTGAGGCGTCATATGATAGATATACTAAAAGATACTTCCTTGGGACGAGCAGTGTCACAAAAGCAGACATCTTTAACACATAAAGCACAAGTTATTAATTTGTTAATAGTAGAATTTTTAATGAAACATAAATATCATTTTACTCTATCAGTATTCAGTACAGAAGTTCCATTTTTGAGTATTTTACCCGATTATTCAGCCCCATTTGCCAATGCTTCAATAGAAGGTACTAGTAATAACATAGAAAAGTCTGTAATAGACTCTAGTTTTCCGGAACAGAATTTCTGGGATATATTACAAACGCTGGGATTTTCACCGGATTCTCTATACAGCAAAAAACTGCATGATTATTACTTTACAAAAAATAACGAACCATTGCTCACATGTATTATACGACTACTCTCCACGCTTTGTAACAAATCTGATTTAAGAAATGAATTTAAAAATAATATAATAAATAACAAATTTATTAATAATGATATGGAACCTTGGATTAAAGAGGTTTACAATTTGCTTACTCATTTTGATGTACCTGATGAAATTATTGTTCAGCTCCATGATCATTTAAAGAGCATATTTGAAAAAGAACATGCAAAGATTAAAACGGAAGAAAGCACCAAATTTAATTTTCTTCATACCCAAATACAAAAAGATTTTCAAAGTAGAGAAGCTGAAATTTGTAAAATGATAAACGAGATGGAAAACACATTTTATAAGGAGAAGCAAAAATTATCTGGAGAATTATTAAGTGAACAAGATAAAATTAGTAATTTAAAACAAGTACTAATTGAAAAACAACGTGAATATGATGATAACTTATCTGCTTTGAATCGAAGAGAAGAAAGTCTTAAACAACGCGAAACAGAAATTTTAGAACAAACTGAAATACTAAAATCACGCATTAAAATTATGCAAAATGTTTACGACTCAATTGTTGAAGAAAATGCTCGAGCAACACACATCAAACTACAACAAAAATCTACAGATAATGAAACAAACGAACAAGAAAAGGCAGAACAATCAAAATTACAGTTAGAATACGAATATTTACGAAGAGAAATTCAAGAAACAAGAGAAACAATTAAAAAATTTCATCAAACAATATCAGATGAAAGTATTAGTAAAGAAAAAGATCATCAAATTGAATGTGAAGAGAAATTACTAAAAGGATTATTAGAACATGTTCAAGCAGAAAATGCTCAACTACGCTTATTAAATACCCAGCAACAAATACGATTAGATGAACTAACAGTTAGAAATTCTATTCTAATGAATGATTTAGAAAATTCTCAAGCGACAATAAACATTTTATCAAGAAGTCGAGTAGCGAACCAGATAACAGTCCCGCCATTATTAGCACCTCCTCCCCCTGCCGCGAGGTCTCGATCTCCACGTGCCGGAACCTTAAACGGAGGCGGTGAAAATTTGGGATTTGTTGCTCAACCTCCTATTCAACCAACTTACCGACATTTAGTTCATAATCCATCGCCCAGAGACTCAAGAAGAAAAGTCTCTAGACGATTACTTACTCATAGTCATCATACTACGGATTCTTCTGATGACAGCACTCAAAGTCCGACCGAAGAAATATTACTAGAAGCACGACAACGATTAAGAAAATTGGAAGAAGAAACTGAAACTGTGGATAGAAGTTATCGGGCTTTCAAGCAAAGGCACTCACAAGCAATACAAGAAAATTTAAATCTAAATCAACAATCACCTCATTCACATTATTTGTCTATGCCTGAACATATTAGGCCCATGTTTCAGCCAAGAAATAGCAGAGATTTTTATAGTACACCAAGTAAGAAAAATATTAGAAGTAGAAACGAAGATGATTTCCACATACCAGACGCATATAATACACATGGAACGAGATATTATACTGTTTATAACCCATCTACAGATTTTCAATTTCCAAGTACTTCTAAATGCACTGAAAATTTTACTCAAGTTACAGTAAACCCCGTTGATAATAATACTGAAGTAAATCAAGAAAACGCAATAAGAAGTATGAGCTATGTAGATGACAGACCTGGTACAAGCCATAGTTTCACAAACAAGTACCAAAGACACAAAGAAAGAAATGTAGAAACGATAAATGAGAATGAATTAGATCACAACAGAGACGATTACCGATCTTCGGGAGCTTCAAGTGCTATACTACCTCAATTACATAACCTGTCACTTTCAAGTATCGATATGAGCTCTGAAAATGCTGATATAAGCAACAACAAACCCCCAGAAAAAGATTTATAATACACAAAAACATTTCTTACTAAATTACAACTAAGTTTGAACACTTTATTATCAATCATCTTAACAAATATATAAACTTTATTTTAAACCTTACGATTTAATAGAAGTTATTTAAATGATGTATAAAAATATCGTAAAAATGTTTTTGGTGCAACAAAAAACCTATTAGAAGGAAGACAACATTATAAATTAACTATAATATCAGTTTTCTTCGTAGGGCAAACTAATACTTTCTTTAAGTGCCTTCAAGCTTCTCAGTGGGGAGTTTTGCCCAGTCACCCGAAGCCAAGAGTGCGATGGTACTGATAAGAATGTCCTCTTGTTTTCTGGACGTGGAGTGGACATCGCTGACGCGAATTTACCAATGTTGAATTGGTAGCGAAGTGTACTTGGACTTGGCCAACTACAATAACATTATTTATTTATTTTTTGTATTTTTAAATAAACCATTTTTTACCTCATTCTTTCTTCTTCTGAAATTACATTTATTGAATGCCTCCATTTATAAATATATGGGTAATCATATGGGGTAATTCCAACATCTTTTATTGCGGTGTAAACTGCGAAATCCACTTTGGTTGGTATATATCTAAAGAAAAAACTGTTTCAACAAAAAAATTACTAAATTGTTTTATTCATACCCCTCTATAAAAACGTTCAGTTCATCATTTTCTACATCTTCAAATGAATCCGACTCATTATCTGAAGATACTTTCGAAGTGTTTGCAGAATGATACTCTGAAGAGGAACAACTTGAATCGGTAGTAATGTTATTAACAACCGTATCCTTCCCAGAATGTTTGTTTGATGGTTCAACATTTTCGAAGTTATCTCCTTTATCAAGCTCTAAAAATTAATTTTATACTAAATTATAAATATATTAATTGTGAAAATGATGAACATACCAGATTTTCCATCAAAGAAACACAGTTTTCTCGACACTGTATCACCGGATCTATATTGATTAATTTTTACATTTGATTGCTTTGAAAATTTACTGCCATTATTTTTCTTCATAAAAGATCCTTTTCTTGAAGATTTATTAGTTTTCCAAACACATGCACAAGTTGGAGAATTTGCCCAAGCTTTCAAGCAATCTTCTTCAATATTTGCATTGACAAATTCATTTTCAGACAAGCATTCCAATGATTTTAATACATGTTCAACTAAACAAATTATTTGTTTGCTATCAGAAGTAGATTTTCTTCTAATAAACTTGACAGGTTGGTTATAGTTGTTTAATTCTTCATCGTCAGAAGAAAATAAATCAACAATTTTATCATATTTTTGAATAATTGTTTGCAAGTTTCTGATTTTTTCATCTAGTTCTTCGTCAAACATTAACGTTTGTTTGAGCTTACAAGAAATTAAATACGCGATTCGAGAATGCACAGATTGAAAATTAACTACATTAATAAATGCAGGGTCGTCCATAAAGCTACCTATTAACGATTTCAAATGCTTAATTTCAGTTTCTAACGATTCTATGGTATGAACTGTAACCGAGTCCATTTGGTATAAAATTTGATGTGCAATGCGATTGGCAAAAACTTGGCACGATTTTTCAATGCAGAGGCAGGGGGACATTCCAGCCTTTGTAAAGTAATCAAGAACGCATTCGTTTCTAGTTTGGTGGGGTACAGTAGTTACTTTAATAGGACGTTGATCTATTTTAGGACTACTATTATCAGACAAAGTACATGCTTCGAAATTTCTGCATAACTCTGACATTGGACTCACAACCGAAGAATTGTTCAAAGCGCTACCGTTATTAGTCGTTTTATTTAAACTAGTTTCACTATTACTAACAGAATTGGTCATCGATTCAGAAAATGCATTTACAAACCGATTTTTTAAGTAACCTTCCAGACTTTCCAAGCCGTCTTTAGAGGTTAAATCGGTAAATGTTCCTAGAAATGGCCAATATTCCTTCCAGCCAACGTTGAAAGTTTTCGCTAGAGTTCTACCAACACGTTCCAGGCCTTTTTCAGTATCTTGCAGACGAAAATCTACTTCTGAGAAACTTTTACTTTTTGGTGGAGTTGTGAATAATACCGAAGGTTGCAAGCTTGTATTCGAAGTGACAGTTACAGATAAGCGAGGAGGGGTCTTCCACTTTTTCCGGAAAATTAATGCTTCTTCTTTCTTCATAGGTCCTGCATACGCGTGGATTTCTATTCTTGGGACTGTCGGACTATTATTTAAATTCTACAAACACAATTTATATTAGGTATAATAACAACATAAACAACAAAATTATATTACAGGGGGGCTAATGGGAGAAAATGGATCACCAATAATTGGTTGAACACAATTATCTTCAGATCTTAAAACTGGAACATAAAATCGTTCATCTAAAAACCCAGCTATTTTCTCGACTAATGCTTTATTTGGATTTGAAACACGACTGCATATCATCTGAAATTACAATAATCATTAAACACTGTATGTGTGCGTTTTAAAATTTCTACTTACATCCTTAGGTTTGTCCGAATATTTGTTTAAAACATTTTTATCACACTGCGGGTAAGAGACTAATACTTCAACAACTTCAGCAGCTCCGAATTTAACAGCAAAATGTAAAGGAGTCTCATTTAAGCCTTTATCGGGGGTATTTAAATATAAATCTAATAATATTTTCGATCCTTGTTCAGAGTTTGCACGGTTCTCTTCTCCATAAAGTAATTGTAAAAAATCTGGCGAACCCACAGTTGATAAAATGAGAACACACATGTCCGGATTTTTTGCTTTTGCTGCAACGTGTAGTGCATTGTATCGCGAACCCTCCTGGAGAAAACAAACCGAATTAATTTGACGAATACATGATATTCAATCATAGGGTAATTACCTGTAAAATTGCAGGTGTGTCGCCACTACTAATGAGGTACCTTGGATTTTCCCAAATAGTAGCTTTCACAAAATTCAAGTCACCATTTTCTATAGCTTTCCTTAGTTTCACTAAATCTTGAGATTTTGGACCGCGGAATTGACTTGGCTTTTCTCCTACACTATGTGATATTTCAGTTCCCTTACTGGAATTTATTTCTAATGTTGAATTGTTATTGGGATATTCTGATCCATGCAATGCAAATTCCAGTGCTTCATGATAGAATTGAAATGCTTTAAATCTTGCCTTCTTGTACTTTTTAACTTCTTTTAATGCTTCTATCTTGTCGAAGAAAACATGTCTGCTGCCTGAAAATTAAAGCCATTATACAAATTATTTTACTTTCAAATTATTGTACAACAATACCATCGTTATCTTGAACTTGTATATCATTGGGAATATAAACACCATAATAAATAGACTGTTTAGTATCCATTGAATCAACATCTGATAATTTAAAAAGCTTTTGAAATTTCTGTTTCACTGCAATGTAATAAAACATGTTAGTAACCTAAATAATGTTGAAATAAAAAGGTTACTGATGTAATTTATCATTCGATAAATATAAACACAGATGTTGTAAATACCATAATAGTGGTTGGTGAAATATATTTGGAATCTCTTTGAAATACTTGCTACACGTCAGCTGTTTACCGTTTTATATTCGGCATAAATAAACAAATTTTAAATTAAATGTCAATAATTAAATAACAATGATGAAGTCTACTTAAATTTTGAACTTGAACTAAACATACACTACTCATTCACTTTTGATACTAAACCGAAATTTAAACGTCACGAACATCCAAAATAGTTTTGTGTCAGTTACTTTACAGGTTAGCATCCTTTAAAGCTCGAATACTATCAATGTTGCCAATCCCTAAATATATACTGCATTTTTACAATGTACCTTGGTGGGTAGCAAGCGCATGTAGCGCTTCTTTGAGGCATTGAGGTAGCGCAAACAATTCTCATCTTTCAAAATAGAATTTATTTACAATTCTCTCTATATGTCTAATTTTAAACTATGTTCAAAGAATTTTTAAAAGATTATTTGTTGATTTACTTCAATGCGGAAGTAAATCATTCAATGATATAGAAGATAAAAATAATTCATATATTGAGTATCTACTTGTGCCAAGTAGGCCACACAACAAATACATAGAAGATTCATTTCTTTCAAAACGATATGTTTATTAATCGGGCATCTGGGGCGAACATGTAAATTACAAAATGCAAATTAGGTTTTGCTAGGGATTTTATTGTTGCATGAAGTATGAGTGTTGACAAATGTAATAATTTAAATCAAGGTTAGGATTTTGAGTTATTTTCGCCAACATCTCCGTACCGAATACATAATTCCTAAAAAACAATGTCACAATTCAGTGAAGAAGAACTATTAACTAAGCATAAAAAAGAACGAAAAGATCTGCAAGCGCAGATCCAATCTTTAAAAAAAAGTTGTGCTAAAGGCGACAAGAAAAAGAAAAAGGAAATTACTGAACAAATAGCAAAATTAGAACAAGATCTAGACGAACAACAAGAAAAAGAGTTGGAAGAATTAAAAAACAATTCTTCGGAGCAACTGATTGATGAAAACCTTCAGGAAGAAGAAGTTAATGGTGAAACTGAAGAGACTGAAATAGTCCAAAAGGAAAAGGAATCACGAGTGTCGAAGGCACAAAAACGTCGTAATAAGAAAGCGGCTGAAGATAAAGATCGTGAAGAAAGAATACGCATTCAGGATGAAGAAAACAAGAAAGGGCCCCGCCTGATAGAAACTGACAAAATAAATGAAAACCTGAGGAATTTGGGAATGAAAATATATTCTGTTCCAGCAGATGGTAATTGTTTATATGGGGCTGTTAATCATCAACTAAAAATAACTGATAGAGACGAACTCAGCATTTCTGATTTACGCAAGTTAACTGCTAAATATATGCGAGAACATAAGGATGATATTATTCCTTTTATGTCTCATGATATAGACGAAGCCTACACGGCAGAACAGTACGAAAAATATTGTAATAAAGTTGCTAATACAACTGAATGGGGAGGTCAGATTGAAATTCTCGCTTTATCAAACGCACTGAAATGCCCGATTAAAGTTATTCAAGCTACTTCCAGTCCCACCATTCAAGGAGAAAACTTTGAAGGCCCCCCTCTAGTGCTTTCTTACCATAGACATTTATATCGACTTGGTGAACATTATAATTCAACTATTCCTATTTGAAAATAATAAATTAATAAGTACGTCTTTGTACTTACTGCTCAAAACTTATAAATTTAAGATCTACTTTTATTTAGTGTAAATGACGAATTGTACTTGTACTGCCAACTAATTTAAATAAATCATGCATATTATGTTTCTCTGTCCAACAGGAAAATAATTTATCAGAATTTATTCATTGTGTACTTTTTTTCAATTACAAACGTAGTTTTGAATAATACTTAGAACAGTTACAGCTTTAATAAATTACTAATGGTAATGACAAGCTATTATTAATTTTATTATTACGTTTGTGATTGAGATGTTTCTTCATTTTCTTTTGGTTTGTTTGGATCATCTGGCTTCATTGCTGGGAAGAGCAAAACTTCCTGTAAAACAAAAACACATAAAAACTTTTTCTGAAACCGGAGCGAAAATACTATTTTAGCTAGCCACGAAAACGTTTAATCGTTTTGTTACCTTAGAAATGAGAGAAACGCTACTATAAATTATTATAAAATGGTTTCAGAAAAAAATAATACATAACTCGTCAGTAAAATTGTCGCACTTGCCTCGAAGCTAGAAAGACCCAAAAAGAAAAATTTAATTTAATTTTACTTACCTTAATATTATTGGCATCAGTTAAAAACATAGTTAACCTATCCACGCCAAGTCCCCATCCTCCAGTTGGTGGCAAACCATACTCCAATGCAGTGCAGAAAGTTTCATCCACCATTTGAGCTTCGTCATCACCTGCAGCCTTGTCTTTAGCTTGCTGCTCAAATCGTTGCCTTTGAACAACTGGATCGTTCAATTCAGTATACGCATTACAAACTTCTTTCTTCATTACAAAAAGCTCGAATCTTTCCGTTAGGCCTTTTTCATTGCGGTGCCACTTAGCCAATGGACTCATGATTTGAGGATGTTCACAAATAAATGTAGGATTGATGCAAGTTTCTTCAATGAATTCTCCAACCAGTTTATCCAGAAGACGGGCTGATGTTCTCGGAGGAGGGCATTCGACACCTACAAAGAAAATAAGCTTGAATTTTTGTTATCAAAAATTCATAAGTTTACCTTTAGTTGCACACAAGTCACTTAAAAACTTGTTTCCAGCTTCAGTACCGAGTTCATCCGCAGAAGGAAATTTAACGTTCAAAACACTCTCTAAAGTAGGTAACATATTAACTTTTTTAAACGGAGGTGTAAAATCTATTTCAATAGCCTCTCCTTCGGGACCGTCGGGATGGTACTGGATTTTGTATGATCCGTGAATTTGTTTTACCATTCCCGAAACCCTAGCAAAACCATATTTATTAATGAATTGTATGTTTAAAATTAATGGCAGTTAACTTACATGGATTCAGTAAGCTGCATTACATCATTGTAATCAGCATAAGCCATATAAAATTCGCAAGTTGTGAATTCAGGATTATGCGTCATATCAATACCTTCATTCCGGAATTGCCTTCCAATTTCATATACACGGTCTAAACCACCAACAACCAATATTTTATGGTATAATTCTGGCGCAATTCGCATGAAGAGATCCATATTAAGTTCATTATGATGCGTAACAAATGGTTTAGCAGTTGCTCCGCCAGCAATCATATTCATCATCGGAGTCTCAACTTCCAAAAATCCTAGTTCATCCAAAAACCTTCTAATGTACGCGATGATTTTAGACCTAATTTCGAAAGTTTTACGTACTTTGTTGTTTAAAATTAAATCTAAATATCTCTGTCGGAATCGCGTTTCTTTGTCTTTCAAACCAAAGTGTAAATGTGGTAACATATGAAGACATGGAGATAACAATTTAATAGTCTTGGGAACAATTGAAAGTTCTCCTTTTTTTGTTTTGGATGGAACACCTTGGATACCAATGATGTCACCCCGCCTAATTTTGGCTAAATCGTCAGCGAACTTTTCTTCTGAAATGTACATCTTCGCTGTGGCCATAACTTGGATTTTAACACCTTCTCCTCGAAGATCATAGAAGATAAGTTTGGCTCCGGATTCACGAATAGCGTGAACTCTTCCAGCGACACTAACTTGTTCGTTTTCAAGCATTTCTCCATCCTTCAAGTTGCTGTACTTCTCAATGAACTCTTCAAGGCTGGTAGAAACGTGGAATTTGTGTGGATATGGATGATTGTCACCACCCAGTTCTTTGAGATTAGCGACAGCAGCAGAACGGAGTTTGAAGTATTCATTTGGACTAATTTCTTCTTCCAGTTTAGCCTTTGCCTTCTGAGTATCAGCAGGATTCTGAGTTTGTTGTTGCTGCTGTTTTTCTGCTTTTTCTTTGGCCTTTTGCTCAGCCTTCATCCGTCTCTTCAACTCACTGTAAAAATAATAACGAAATTAAAAATTGTATTAAAATTTATAATATAATTTAAAAAGTAGAAAAAAAATAGGTTAACCGGATACTGGTTACCGGCTGTTGCAATAGCGATGTAATAAAATATGTATTATAACTATTATAATAACAATTATGAAAATACAACATACTTTCTTGATATTTGTGCAAATTTTGAACATACAAAAAAAGCTCTAGCTCTTAAATTAAACATGATAACCACGTGGCTAAATGTCAATCATTCCACTGGTTTCAAATTAATGAAAAATGTCATAAAACGTTGCCCATACCGGGATTTTTAAATATATTCCAATACAAATGCTTCAAACTTACTTCTTAGATAATTTTTCCTCATTTACATCAGCCATATCGCACGAACTTATTAAAAATATTTTGACGTTTCTAAAAAAGTTGTGGCTCCGTCAGAGCACTTTACAAAAAGGATTTAATGCTTGATCGGCTCTTTTGACTAAACCGCAGCGTGGCAAAAAAATAAAACAAAACGAATAAATCTTTATCGTTTCTATATTTCGGCAGAAACCCTCAGAGTTGATGAATTTTTCGTTATTTCCTTTTAACTTTCATAACCTCAAAGTTTAACCTGCTAATTTTTCATATTTTGTTAACAGTAAAAATAATGAATTCATAATGCTATTGTAAAATATTGTGTATGTTTTTTAATATTTATTGAAATTAAACTGTAAAAATGAATGTACTGCGATCAAGAAATAAACTCTGTTGTAACTCTTTGAAAAACTCATCAAATTTAATATTTATTAAACATTTATCTAGTTCTGAATACTGTCTAGACTCTATAAAGTAAAAACTAGTAAAATACTTTCATATAGTACCAATACTTACATTGATTGTTGTAGAAAATACGACTATGAAAATTTTATTTGTACTCTGTTACTCAAAAATAAAGGAAGATCTAATGGAGTAGCAATAAGGGCTTTTAATGTAGAGATATCTAGAGTTCAAGATCAAATTACCGATTCTAAAATAGGTCTAATGCGAATGAAATTCTGGGAAGATGCACTAGAGAAATGTTATTCAAGAGAGAACAAAATACCAGATCATCCAGTTGTTTTGGAACTATGTAGAGTAAGACATAAAAATCCTTTTGAACTTACCACAATTTAATTCTTCCTTAATTTTAGTCTATAAGGTCCAATAAATTTACGAAACGATACTTCCAATCCTTAATAAAATGTAGGAAAGATCTTTTGGTAGCTAACAGTTTTCCAACTTTGGAATCCATGGAAAAATACGCCGAACAGTCAGTTTCGAACGTGTATTATTTAATCCTAGAAGGTTGTAATATAAGAAATGTCCATGCTGATCACGCAGCTTCGCATCTTGGAAAAGCACAAGGACTTTGTCAATTATTACGAAGTATCCCTGCGACTAGACAATCAAATTTCATTGCTCTACCTCAAGATTTGCTCGCAGAATTCAAAATCAGCCATGAGGCTATCATCCGAGGAAAAAATGATGAAAATATAAAAGATTGTATTTTTAAAATCGCTACTAGAGCAAATCAACATTTAGAAAAAGCGCGCAGTATGCAAGATGATCTTTCTAATGAAGCTAAAAGTGTATTACTTCCCGCGGTAGTTGTTGACAATTATTTGCAAAGACTTCTGCGCGTTGACTGTGATATTTTCCATAAAAGTTTACAGTTGAGAAATCTAACTTGGATTCCTAATGTTTGGTGGCGAAATTTTATAAGAACTTATTAAATACAATAGTTAATACTGTACATTGTTTGTAAATACCTATATGTTAAAAATAAAATATTAGTACCTAATTATATTTGAGTTTATTTATATATCAAAATATATTCCTGAAATAATAGAACTTACCTAAATAAATACAATAATTTATATAAAATCACAGTTTAATACTGTCTATAAAAATACATTTACAATTTTAGTATATATTATTGTGATTTAAGAAGTGCCGCAGTTTCTGCCAAGCAATGGCAACCACATCCAGTTGGACAGACTTGGTTCGTCGAGAACCATTCTTTAAGATGTTGAGTGTGACCTCCATGTCCACAAACCAGGCAAAAGTTAGCGGAACCGCGAACTGAGACATGGCATAACACACACCTTAAAAATAATTACAGATTACTTCACTTAACTTTCATAAATCCTACAAATTTATAAATATGCTTTTCCTATTTCACGTTGCAATCAGAAAATTTTGTTTCTAACCACTAACCAACCAACTTACCTCAAAGATAATAATTTACAATACGAGCAATGAGCACCTCGAACTGGGCGATCACAATGCTGGCAATCAGTTAAGAATTCTACCCCTAAACAAATATAAAATTAGTATAATTATTGAAACAGTTCCAAAATAATCTACAACCTTTATGTGGTTCTTGTTCTGTAGACATATACTTTAAAACCTGTATACAAAATAAACATAAGTACGGAATATATTCATCAATAATACTTCACTACCTCTGCTCTTGCATACAAAAGGTTCCATCTGTGCAACACTTCTGCGTACGCTAACTTATAACTATCATCCATAGATCCTCCGGAGTTTTGTTGAGCTGTTTTAGCATCAGCACTGGCCATTAATTCTTCTAATCTTATATTATCTAAAGATCCGGATCTGTGTGCACGTAAAGATGCAAAATTCCAACTTTCTGCTGCGCAAGCAACATCTGCAGGAGGAATAGTGTGATATGGAGAACCACCAGCCTGTCGAAAAATCACGAATAATATAATTGCTTCCTAATAATAATTCATTGAATGGTTTTCGAATTGTGTTTATATATTACGTTAATAAAGAAAGCAAAATTAATTGGTGTTGAATTTATTTATTCAGCGTGAATTATTATTTATTAATTTGACCCTGCAATGTGCAACTTTTTTTTGTGATATATTAAATAATTGTGTTATGTGTGAGTTTAAAAATTACTTTTATTATTTAAGCTGTAATTTATTATTGCAGTGTTGATAAAAATAACTTAATTTAAATTACATGCACTTGTTTCTAAACTATAGAAAGCGGTTTAACAGCGGTGGTTTTTAAAACCATGCAAATAAATAAGTTCTTTAAAAATCATGCAAATTTTTGTGGTACTAAAAATATATTTAAAACAATGTAAAGTGATTTAATAAATGTAATGTCCATAAAAGTACGTTACCTTAAGCCACCATTTTCCCGATGCAATATGCTACAACAACCAAACAAAAGAATCAATGTAGATTATACAGAAGTTCTTGAATACTAACACACTACTAAGCAAATCACTATTCCAACTAACGCAATTGACAAATGGTGTTTTCAACAAAAATAAACTATAAAAATTTCAATTCCAAAATGAGAGCACCAAATCGTCATTATTTTCCATACTTACATTAGTCCTATCAATACTTTTTCTAATCGAAGACAATCCAGTACAGTCCTTCCCAAAAACACAGCATAACATTGCGGCCATTTGAATATCAGATCGATCAGCATAATGTGTTATCAAACTCTGGACTAATTGTCTTCCAAACGGATGCATACTCCATGGAAGTTCATCATCAGAAGCCATGTTTCTAGATTTCGCAACTAGTTCAGCAAGTTTCCAACTTTGGACCAAGTCCCATCGACCAACACCTTGAGCTATAGAAGCATTATAATGGCACACAGCAGCTGGGTCGCCATCAAGTTTATAATTTTCGCCCAAAATTCGATTTAGAAAGAAGAGACCAGAAGCATTGTACACAGTTACAACAGGGCGAGTACTTGGTGTTTTGGAATGTCGGTGGCGTGAACGATGTTTCTAATAAAATTACAATTAGTACAAGAATTCTATAATTTAATTTGTACTTACTCTGTCTTGGAAATAAAACGATGAAATGCTAATATTATCAGAGCTGACACTATTCCTTCCGCTACCAAAATTTGTTGCTAAAGCTGATAAAGCCCTAGGAGTAACGCTTTCCATTTTCATGGACAATCTTCGAGCATTTGGTGGTCGACCAAAACATACTAAAGTACTGACAGAGCAGAATTTCGCACCAGATGTGCGAGGAAACGGAATATAAGCATCGTTAAATGATCCATACACTGGCTCAAAATATGGATGTTGTACTTTGAAATTTAATTGTTTGTCGTTCTCTATATTAGTTGATAAATGGTCTAAGGTTGCTACTAGCCTTCGAAGGCAAGGTTCCAGACATGTACGGTTTTTGGTAACTCTTTGTTGGGCAGTTTGTTTTAGCACTTTTAGTAGTTCAGATGTTATCATGTCATCTACTGTTGTACCTTTGATAAAATAAAAATAATATAACTAACAGTAACTTAATATAGTATAATATAATTTCGTAAAGATGTTGGTGTGAAACAGGGTTGTGGAATATCTTCTTGGTTGTTTAATTTGAATATGGATGTGTTGTTACGAAAGGCATAGAATGGAACGGATGGTGTATGTATTGGTGGTCGTATAGTGCCTGCGTTAGTTTATGCGAGTGATGTTGTTGTGTTGGGTGAAACTGAAGAGCAATTGGGAAGAATGCTATTGAATGTCGATAAATGTAAAGTGTTGGTGTTTGAGAAGAATGATTTGGTGACTGATTGTGATCTTTCAGTGAATCGTGTGAGACTGGAATAAGTGAATGCATTTGTATATTTATTCGGGTAGTATGTTTTCGAGGGATGCACGTATTTACCGGGAGATTGAAAGGCGGGTGTCTGCTGTTTGCAGGGTGCTCTCGATTTAGTGTTTCGGGATCTTTAAAATATCTTTTAAAGAAATGAGATATTTGAGAGGACTGTATGGGTATACGAGACGTGATCTTATCCAGAATACATTGGTGTATGATGAGTGTGAGATTGAGAAAAATGTTGTTAAGAAAGTGGGAGTAATTCAGTTGAGGTGGTTTGGACACCTTGAGCGAATGACGAATAAAAGGTTGGTGAAAGTAATATATGCGGGTGAGATTGAAGGTAAACCATTGCATGGGTGTTAGAGCAATAAGTGGTTAGGTATGATTGATGCTTTGTTGCGTGAACAAATGGTTCCGAGTGTGAAGAATAGACGAGCATGCATGAATTGCACTATGAATGTGAACGAGGCGATAGTGGTGTGTCAGGATAGGAATTTTTGGAGGAGATTGATTGTTGGTTGACTGTGTTTTTGGGTTCGTGCTACTCCACTGAGTAGGATATAGCGTGACGTCATGTATGTATGTAGTAACTTAATTACTTTGCTGAAGAAGTGTTTACCTTGACAAAACTGAAAAGTAGGGGCAGCATTAATCGGATATGCAGGCGGAAATTTCACCTGCAAAATAATCAAACATCCATTCGAAGACGCAGTAATAGTACAACTTCTTTTCTCTACATCCATGTCACTAATCTCCGTATTCGGAATATTTAAATTAACTAAACTAAATTCTTGTTGTAAAGTCTTTGGAAGTGTATAAACAGGAAGAGTTTTATTTTCCTTTCCTTCATCAAAATCAATCATCGATTCTTCATTATGTTTATCAGGTTCATGTCCACATAGCTTTTGTAAGTAAGTATCTATTCTCCAAATTCTTAAAGTTTGGTCTTTGGACCATGTGACTAGCTGATAATCTTGGGCGTCAGATTGTTGTGGCCGCCATTCAAATTCAAGAACTACATCAGAATGGCCGACAAAAGTATGTACAGGAGCTGTACGATTTCCTAGGTTCCACAAAAGGAGACTGTTTTCACCTCGTCGTAATTGAGGAACTACTACAGTCACCAGACCTTTTCCAAAAGGCTGCAGAAAACTTAAAATAATTTTCAATTATTATATACAACATTTTTAACTTACAGTAAATCTTGCACGCCAAACAGGAGAAGAGGTAGTAAGAATATATTCAGCCCTTCTAGGATTCAAAATATCAAAGAACTTAACAGTTCCATCTTGGCTAGAAGTAGCAAGTTGGTTTTCACTGTGCGGACTCCATTGCAACCCATGTATTTTTGATAAATGTGCTGCTATGTATTGTACAGGCGCTGTACCTTTCCTTTGATCCCATAACTTTACATCACCATAATGAGCAGTTGCCAATAAAGTATTATTTAGTGGGTTCCAACGTACTTGTGATGCTTCAGCTTCAAAAAATGTTTGTTGTAATCAAACTTTAAATACATTGTTGTAATCAATAATTCGTACCGACAGCAGAAAGGGACAAAACAGGACGTTTCGCATCTCTTATATCCCAAATATGGATAAATGTATCAACAGAACATGATGCTAGAATATTAGGATCGAACTGATGCCAATTGAGATCGGTAACAACTCTTGTATGAGATTTTAAAGATTGCGCCTGACTTAGTTGCCCGGAATGCCATGTAACTACATCAATCCTTTGATTACTCTAAAATAATATATAGTTTTATATTGTTTATAAATTATTTGATATATTTAGCTTACTGAGAGTGCACATAGTTGCTTATTAGAAGGGGTAGGATTCCACTCTGCGACCCCTACTTCATATTTACTCTGTCGGGGAAATTTTCTAATTGTATCATTTTCAATTTCATCTAAATTTTTAATTGCTATATGTCTGCGTCTGTATAGAATATTAAAAAATAAAGACTTATTTTACATTGTTCTGATTAATAAGCTAAATATTGAATTAGTATTAATTTCAAGAAAACTTAAATACTACAAAATCTATATTAGTAAAAGAATATTACAAAAACAAAATAATTATAAATAATATATGTGCCCAGAATTATATCATTTGCTCCAGTTAAAATTATACAAAAAATTCATCAACAGTAAGTGGTAGATTATTTGAAGATTGAAGACCTATCAGGATTTATAGTCATAACTTAGTAAATAAATGAGATAGAGGAAATTTCAATAGAATCAAAAAGATCTGCAATCTTAATTTTAAACATTTTTCTATAATTTGGTGTCATCAGATTCAAAAACAGTGTTCGTGGTACTAACCAATACCTTTGGGCCAAATGAAATCTTTATGTTAGTGATTTTTGTTAATTTATAATTTTTTTTTTTTTTTTTTTTTTTTTTTTATGAAGATGAGAGGCGGACTAACTACTATGGTCATATGCCGCCTCATGACTGGGTGATTATGAAATTATGTGAACAACACAAACGACCATGCTCTTCAGTGGGATTCGAACCCACGACCCCTGGCGTGCTAGGCTAGTGACATAGCCACTACGCCACCGAGATCGGCTAATTTATAATTATTCCAGTTGTTATTTTCCTCAGAATGTTCGAGACACAAATAAAATGAATTCTACAATTTTTCCTTTGGAAAATCAGAACAAATATTTTTAAAAGTTATTCTAAAATTTTAATTGGGCCAAATGATATTGACTTTGGTATTCGCGCTTATACCAAACAATGATGAATAGATATTAAACAAATAAATATAAAGTACAAATGATAAGAAAGGTACATTTACCCTGCTAACAAGACATAGGTCCCAGTACTGTCGACAGCCATGGCACCGGCCTGCAGGTCTCTGTACTCCATGGTGGTGAATTCGGAACTCCATCTCATTGCCATGGTGACACATTCCTGAAAAAGAAACCATTATTTAATAATCTAACCAAAACATTACGTTAGAACCAACAGTTCTTGATTTTGAATTGTTATAAAGGAAAGAAATTATTTTGGTATTAAATTGGACATTTTGGTAAAATCATAATATCTAAATTCTCAGGTTTCATGTTACGCTATAGCGGTACGCCACACTACTTAATAGTTGTTTTTTATATCTACTGATAACAAAATAGAATAGAAGAATGTTACTACATCGCTTGGTAATTTATTTATTTCCTATATTCTACAAACATTAATTATAAACTAGTTTTAATGTTAGTCATAATTATTACACGTGTAAATCAAAATAAACACATACAACTACGGTAACAACCTTTTCAAAACTTTATTATTGAAATAGAGTTATTATCATAAATGTGTAAACAAACACAACTCAAAGATCAAAAACATCTAAATGGTCGATACTTTCAAAAACTACATCATCGTTTACGTATTATTAAATTATAATATTTTAATACGCAGTGATTAATTTTGTACTCATTAAAAACTAAAGAAAAATAACAGAGTACAATTTATGTTGTGCTATCATAGGTGGAATAGAAATATGCAGACGTAATATTTTAATGAAAAATCAATATCGATTTGAATTGGAAATGAAAAACGAGAAAAGCCTTTCGCATTTTCGCGATTTACAATTTTCTCCGAAGATAATCGAAGCATCCACGAATTTTTCCATGATTTTTTGCTAGTAGTCTTATTTACACTGTCACATTACGCGGAGAGAAATGCCTTGAAATTTGAATAAATTTATATGCAGTTCTGTTTTTTGTTGTCACCAATCCTAAGAAGTCAAGAAAACAACTCTTGTTTGTTGCTATTCAACTTGTGAGTTGATCTTGGATGACCAACAACACGCGAATCGTACGATTTTACCCAGAAACACTTGCGACAAGCTTACAGAAGGAGGAGGGAGATTATTTTAAAATATACCACATTATTTAACGCATTTCTCCATAATTTACATTGCTTATGAGTTTTGCAAATTTTTATGTCTTAAAACAAATTAAAAGCACTAAAACAAAAAATCACTTATCAATGCATGATATATTTTCATGCAGTTCCCAGCTGTTAAATACAGATCACAAAGGTGTCAGAGAGATGGGTAATTTTTAGTTTGAAATTTATCCAAGATTAGGTAATCCATTTTGGATATAAAACGAAAATATTTCTAATTACTTAATAAATAATTATATAATTTAAATATAATTGATTAATTATCATTAACATACCAGTCCAGAATCATGTCATTTGGCCTAATTAAAACTTCTAGAATAACTTTTAAAAATTGTTCTGATCTTACAAAAGGAAAATTGTTGTACTCAGTTATTTGTATCTTAAATTCTGATATTTTTAAGAATATTTTAAGGTAAAATAACAACTTAAAATTATAATAAATTAACAAAAATCGCAAACATAAAGATTTCATTTGGCCCAAAGGTATTGGCTGGTACCACGAACACTGTTTTTGAATCTGATGACAACAAATGATAGAATAATGATTCAAATCAAAATTGTATGTAATGCTATTCTACATCTTTTTGATTTCAATGAAATTTACTGCCCAAAAATCCTGATAGGCCTTCAAATAATCTACCACTTACTGTTGATGAATTGTTTCCTAATCAATTCGTAACTTAAACATAATACCTCCCTTACATATATGTATGTGCAGGAGGTAAAAAAGGTGGACTTTAAGGTATAAATGTGGTTAATTAAACAATTTTCCTTTGTATGATTTTAACTGGGCCAAATCATATGATTCTGGGCTCGTATGACAATATTAAATCAATTTATGTTTATTTTAAGTAAGTGAATCTACACACTTTTACTTGAGCAAGTACTTTAATAATGCTATAGATATTTATTTCGTTCGTTTTTTTTTATATTGCTCCAAAGTGGGGCCTTTTCCGAAGTGGGGCCTGGGGAAAAATGTCTCAAATGACCCCTCCTTCCTCTGGGCTCTAATGTATAATATATATAGTCATAATTTAAGGAAGTGGTTGATAATACTATTAGTAAATATGAACATAAATTATATTTTTAATTATAGCAGCTATAATTTAAAAAAAAGTTGATAGTATTAATAGATAATTGTATGACTTTTAAATTAAAGAATATGAATGTTTATCTGTAATATATAGCAGTGAATGAATGAATGAACCAAACAACTATTTTTTTTAAAGATGCACAGGGGTAATTATTGGAGATGACTGATTGTCAAAAACAAATATTTTTAAAATTTAAATTTATAAACCAAAGTTTCAGTTAATGTTAGTCTGTTGACTTACTTGAGAATTCGCATATGTTCGTCTTCGAGATAAAGTCCAGTTAAAATACGAGTCAAAAAAGGCACTTCGCAACAAATCCTTCCACAGATCTCTAAATCTAATTTGAATAAATATGTTTATCAAAATCGCCTAAGGGGAAACAAGTTTAGCAAAATGCTATAACGCAAAAGGCGCCGTTTCTCGATTCATAGTTCAGTGCAAATCCAACACTGAAATCAAACAGTCGAGTGCGAAAAAACGAGGTAAATTGCTGGTACGCGGTACCAAAACAGTTCTGCAGAACACAACGCTGAAGGATGAACCACAATCACGACTTCAACCACAACGAAGACACCAGAGGTTGGAAGATTCGGCCGAGCAAGATCGCCAGGACGACAAGGAATTATATCAGAGAGGTTGTAGAGAACCTTAAACTAACGCCCAATCCTGAAAAGGATGTCATTGCTCTTTCTATAGGTCAGTTGATGATTTTGGTGAGATTTTTCTAGAACTTACATAATACATTTAATCAATGATATATTTTGAAGGATCTTCAATTGTAGCACAATTCAAATCATTCAATAAACACTTAAACACGAATTATAGTAAATTAATGTGCGAAATATTGATAGAATACTTGTTTATAAAAACAAGAAAACTATGTATTCTGTAATACATAAAATATTAAATATCTTAATGTTTTTTTTTCGCAAATAATTTGACGTTTGTTAAAAGTTTTTCATCCTGACATTTTTAACCATATTTCCTTAACAGCAAATTCTAATTGACAAAGATTAGATACTGATTATACCTATTAATTTTACATGAAATTGTACTCATAAAGTTATTCAAAAGTTATGTTTACATGGTAATTCATTTTTGCTATAAATTATAGAGACTATAAGCTCTCTTATGGAAAAATCAATTTATGATAAAACTATGATTAAACATAAAGAAAGATTCGCAAATATATTTATATTAACCCATTTTGGGTGTGGCACTCTGTCGTCGCAGATCTCGGTGAAACATTTGAGCGTAAAGTGTGGTTACCAGTCGTCAAGTTGCGACCCACAAAAATGTTAGTTAAAAAGAAGGTACCGTAAAATTTAACCAAACTATTCTGTAAGCTGAAGATATATAATGCATCCTCTGAAAATTTATGACAATTAAGAAACTATACACGGTAATTAATTAAGAAGAAGAATTAAGAAGTTTGGTAAATTTTCCGAAAATGCTTGTTATATCTTCAGTTTACCGAATAGTCCGGTAAATTTTACTGTACTATCTTTCTTTTCTTTTTTTTTTTTTTTCGTGTAAATGTCCCTAAAGAAAGATTTTGTTATATTTTCTTTTCATTAACAATATTATGACTTTTAAAAACTTTGAAATAAGACTCTTTCACCGCTTTGCAATATATCATGAGTTATATTTTCTTTAGCGCAAGATAATTATATAAGAAGTGCATAAATGTGAAATAAATTTATCTGTTTAATAATTTATAAATATGTATATCAAATTATATGAACCAAAAAATAATAAAAAGAATTTGTTCAGCATGTGGGAAAAGACATAAAACATTGCACATGTAAATTAGTACGTTAAACTTTTGTCATTTACACGTGGACTTAATCAAGATAAAAAAACATAAATTTAGAATTTCTGTTAAAAAAGAGGGGATTCTTCCAGAGCATTGGCTTTGTCTTCAACAGAAAAAGAAAAAATCGTCTAAAATCGAAATTCGAGTGCCGGTTTCCAAAGTGGTTATTACCTAGTGATCTAGGAAGAAAACTACTGTCTCATGGTGCAAAATTAATTAAATATGTAAATTTATGTTGCTAAACTCGTTGCTAGAATGTTGTGTAAAATATATTATTTTTGCGTTGCCTAGGCGATGGTTGTCAGACCTCGGGTGACCTTGAAAAGAACCGGAACCGATCATGAAGAATGTACTCTTATCAATGACAATATCGTGAAGAAATTTGTCATATTTATTCCAATGCCCCACTGCTGTTATCGGCTTTGCGAGTAGTATTTACGGAAGCGTGCGATTGTTTTTGCAATATTTTATTTTAACTACCTACCTACATTAACTCAATTTTTAACAAAACTAGATAGCTTGCTTTTTCGATTTTTCTTAAGAAATTTGTATAAAATGTTGTTCACAATGGCTGGTACCACGAGCTCTGTTTTTGGGTGTTTTAAGAGCAGTGTTTTAGGCTCGGTTTTAGCGCTGTACAATGCTCTAAAATTATTTTATAGAAAAATAATTTAAATGGAAGTTACAGAGAAATGTAATATCTACCACATTTATTTGAAGCATTTTTTTATAAAATAATTTTAGAAAATTGTGCAGCGCTAAAACCAAACTTAAAACACTCAAAAAAAGAGCTCGTGGTACCAGGCAGTATTGTTAACTAACAATATATTAAAAGTTAACAATGACTCAGAGACACTCTAAATTACATATATCAACAAGCTCAACAATTATATGCATATTACAGGTTTAAATATTGAAATGTAAAAAAAAAATTCACTTTTTTTTACATTTAGTTAAATTCTATTGCACTCTTTTGTTTCCTTGCAGTATATTCAACTTTTTTCCCTCGTTAACGTGATAATTGACAAAGCCTTATACAACGTAGCAATAAAATGGTAATAAATGTCTTTAATTAGTATTTGTTTTTCTTCACGGAAAAAACTTTTTCAAAGTGTTTAATTGCACATTTAGACAATTCATAAAACAAAATCTGTTCACATTGCATGGTAAACAATAGATTAATTATACTTTGTTACTATTTTTTAAATTCCTACTGCTATTTGAAAATGGAAATTTAATTACTATATTTTAAATTAAATTGAAATGATTTAAATTTATAAACAAAAAATTGTAGAAAGTAAAGAAAAATTTGAACAAACAGACAAGGCATAGAAACAGCTTTAAAAGTATTTAAAATTTTAAATTAGTTGCTGAAACTATTGAATTTTAATAATACTGGAACGCCAACTGACGTAAAAACCAGTCGTTGGACCACCTATCTTTGTTGTACAGTCCGCTTAGAAAGTTAATAAGAAAATTAACATTCAATGATTTTTAATTCAAATATTAAGGAAAATAGTAAATAAATCACTATGTTTTATTGTATGACTTGGCTTTAAGTAAATTTATTTGAATTTATTTCGTCGTTGACGACGAAATAAATTGAAATAAATTTACTTAAAGTCAAGTCATCCAATAAAACATAGTGATTTATTTACTATTTTCCTTAACAATTTTTTCGGCTTAATAATCTTTTCCAAATCAAATATTTAATATAAAATTTAAATAATCATAATAGAAATGAGATGAATTAACTCTATGTGTGTGAATTTAAAGGAAAAGACTGTGCAATATGTTTTTACATAGCAACCGTTCTACAACCCTGTGTTAGACAAAGACGATTGACCCTATGACATCTATCTGTTTCAGGCTTCATAAAAACCTACAAGTTACGTTCCAGTACTATTATATTTCAGTGTTTTTTACGGACTGCATATAATATTGAACTATGACGTTCTAAACAAGCTCTTCAATTTTTTTTTACGGTTCTATATGAAAGAGTTGTCTTTGACGTCATTTCTGCTAAATAAATGCAAATTATATGCACTTCATTCATAATAAATTAACAGTTTCTTAAATATTAGAGGAAAGTGACCAAATATGGAATAGTCCTTAATACGGAATACCGTAATTTCTCTTATTGTTATTTACATTTTTATACAATTATAATACTGTTAATTAATATTAAAAATATATGACTCATGCCCGGTATTATAAAAAAAAATAATAAACTCCAGTTAAATTTACTTCCATACTAAATTTATATCAAGTTATCCAAAATAACAATCAAATTTTTAACGGAGCCAACACAAATTTGCACAAAAATTAAAACTTAATCTACTGTTCGACCAGGCCTATCTGTACATTTTTCAACCCTAGATGGCATCTAAAGCCGATATTTCAGAATATTTGCCGCGATAATATATGTATGACTATTATGAAATGAAATTTAACTCAAGAACTTCTGTCACGACGATTTTCGATGCTTTTAAGTACAAACGCAGTTTGAAACTTGATATTTTAAAATCGTTCTGACAGTGAAACAATAAATCGTATTCTGAATGTTTGCCTTGTGATTACGATTACTAATAAACTAATTTGTGCAATGATTTTGTTTTTGTTACTTTTCTCTACAACTGTTTTGTCTAGGGGACCCATGCGTGTACGGAAACATCCGATGTCCCCAAGAGTTAACCGACGCTATGGTGGAGGTCGTCACCACAGGATGCTACAATGGGTACGCCGCCTCAAGTGGCCACATGGAAGCCAGGGAAGCCCTGGCAGAGTATATGTCACACAGCGGAGTTAAATATCAACCCACAGATGTCATGATGTACAGTGGGTGCTCTGGGGCCCTCGAAAACTGCATTGCAGTTCTGGCGGATGGCGAAGAGGGGCACAATATTCTAATACCCAAACCGGGGTTCGCAATCTATCGGACCCTCGCGGAAGGGATTGGAGTCAAGTGCAAGTTTTATAATTTATTGGTATGTATAAGATCCGCAAAACTTAAATTTATTTTCAAGATGTGATGTGGATCACCAGCAACGGCAGTCTGACAGTTGACATGTAGTCAGTTGTCATTGTATATTTTTATGTTGTGTTTTCCGAATTTACAGGAGTAGAAAAAGTATAGTATTATATTCGGGATTATGGTCATTATTCACTTGGACTATCATAATCTATCATATAATAATATATACTATTTTTTAAATACAACGTTTCGAATTATTGAACATAATTCTTTATCAGGTAATAAATGAATAAAGTGTATTATGTTCAATAATTCGGAACGTTGTTTTCATAAAAATAAATTTATATTCTACTGTTTTACTATTACTTGTTCGTGATATTGTTTAGCGTCCATAAAGTAGCTTATTATAGGTTAATCCGATAAAGCAAGAACAATAAAACTAAACAATTTGGCAACCAAACAACAGAAAAAAACACACTTCGAAATTAACAAATTTTTTCTTCAAACGTCATAAAAGTACGTTGTTATGTATTTGTATTCAACAAGCAGAAGTTCAACATTGTCGCCGCCGGCGTAAAAGTGTTTCCTTGGCAACACATTTACGCCGGCGGTGGACAAAGTAAAATATCATGCAAAATATTAAGGTTGTAATTCAATAATTTGACAGTTAAGAATAAAACAAATAAACAAAAATAACAAAATAACATATTCTGTGGCAACTAGAAATACTGGATACGGTAGAATATTTGTTGAAGTTCTGAGCATTTTTTAATGTTTTATTGTCTATTTTCTATGTTTGAAGAAAAAATAGCATGTGTTATTCGGAGTAAATGTGACTTTGTATGCTTCGCATGTAATTGTCCGACTCGCTTCGCTCGTCGTTCAAACTTACATGCTCAGCACCCAAAGTATCACATTTACTCCTAATAACACAATATACTATTATTCATGTCAACCTCATATGTCAAATATAATTGTCATTCTAAGCTTAAGAAAAGTAATCTGCAATGTAGTCGAACATAAAATATTGTATGTAACATGTACATAATAGGTAAAACCCTAAATTATATACTTGTAACATAAATATCTATTACAGAACAATAATCCAAAAGTATTTTATAATCCTAGATCGTAATTTTTTAATATTTTTCAGCCGCACAAAAAATGGCAAGTAGACATCATGGACCTGGAATCTCAAATTGATTCCAATACCGTAGCAATCGTCATCAATAACCCATCAAACCCCTGCGGATCCGTCTATAGCACCGATCACTTGCGGGCCCTGCTGGAAGTTGCCAGTAGGCATCGTATTCCAGTTATCGCTGACGAAATCTACGAACGACTAGTGTTTCCAGGACGGGAGTTTACATCCATGGCGGCCTTGGGAACCGATGTGCCAATGTTAATATGCGGCGGACTGAGCAAGAGGTTTCTTATACCTGGTGCGTTGAGGTTAGGTTTTATTAGGGGGTTTTCGACAGGGATCCTTTATAAAAAGAGTTTGGACGACATTGTGATATGTGTGTTGGTTATTGTAAATAAAGGATCTCTAGTTATGGTGGTTGCGGAATTTGACGCAAGGGGAAATATTGAAAACAAATTAAGTAGTTGTTTTGTTTTAAGGCTGGCGAATGGGCTGGGTGGTAATACATGATCCAATAGGAGCTTTCGATTACGGTATACGGAAAGGACTTCATGCGTTAAGCACGAGGATAATAGGAAGTTGTACTTTAACACAAGGTGCTATGGTAAAATTCCTCAACAACGTACCTCAATCATACTATGACGACCTTATTAATACACTATATGTGAGTATATGACCAGAAAATTATACCATTTGGCCCAATTAAGACTTGTAGAATAACTTATAATCTACCACTTACTGTTGATGAATTGTTTCCAAAATCTAATCAATTCGTAACCTAAACATAATACCTTCCTAATGTGCGGGAGGTAAAAATGATGGAATTTAAGATATAAATATCGTGAAAGAAACAATTTTCCTTTGTATGATTTCAACTGAGCCAAATGATATAATTCTGGATTCATAATACATTATATTCCACGGTTACCAAGGTGCTAATATAGCAATATTTGCAGGAGAATGCGAAGATATGCTACGAAATAATCAAAGAGATCCCTGGTCTGAACCCTATAATGCCAGACGGCGCAATGTACATGATGGTACAAATAGAAAAAGAACGTTTTCCAGATATCTCAAACACTTCAGACTTTGTAGTTAAGCTAATGGAAGAGGAGTCAGTTTTCTGTTTACCTGGAGAGGTACGAATGCCCAATAATATTTTAATGAACCCAATAATATGTTTTTGATATTTTCAGTGTTTCGAAATACCGTATTTTATGCGTTTAGTGATAACCGCCCCTGCGGAAATTCTGCAAGAAGCTTGCAAGAGAATGAGCGAATTCTGCGCTAGGTATTACACATGACGCTTATACAAATAGAGTATTGTAATATATTATAATGTAGGTACAAATGTAAAAGTCATGTACTATAAAAAGCGGGTGTAATAATAAATTTAAATAATAAACATACCTCTGCTAACCTCTAAGTACAGATTATTGTTGTTTTAAATATTTTAATGTATATTTGATAAAGTTTTAAATAAATTCACAACCCATACAATCACTGATCGAGTTAAGTCATTATTAAAGTTATTTTTATAGGAAAATATATACAAATTTTGATTCGTCAACTGTCATTGTCTAATGTCACAAATGTCATGAGTGTATATTCTATTCCGGTAGAATGCGCTAATTTTCAAGGGTTCCCGAATTGGAAAATTTATATATATTTAAACCACATATATTTGCGATGTATAAAATATAAATAAGTATGAATATTATAATTATTATGAATAAAACGTTATTTATTTCTCTCCCACTTTAGTATTTCGTGAAATCAGCTGTGTTTTGACAGCTCTATAAATATCTCGGATTCTTAACTTTCCTTGTCATTGATAAAAAAATCACGCTTTAATAATATTGCTGTATTACATTTATAAAGATAAAAGACATATTTTATTCCTGGTTTAAGAAACTATATATACAAATTTATATACACCAAAAATGTTCAAGTTCTTGGTAAGAAGTAAAATAATTTAAAATGTTTTGAATAAATTAAAATTATTTGTCTTTCAGCTTACTTTTGGAGCGGGCATGTATGCAGGCATATATATCGCCCAAAATTATGAGGTAACACAATAATAATAGATAAATTAACTAAACAGTTTTAAAGTAAATTTTACAAATAGGTACCTCGGGTCGATGAACCTGCAGCTCTCGTAGAAAAATTAAAGGATTTCGCAGACAAACATAGAAAATCATAGACTTAAGAATCTTTTATTGTGTTTTTAACATGTACATAAAGTCTCAAACATTTTAGAATACATTAGTATAAATAGTTTTACTTATATCAAACTTAAACCACCTCCTGAATATTCTATCCTAGTTTGCGGCTCTACAAAAGCTAACCAGTCACTCGAATGAGTAGGTAATAGTCCCATACTGTGGCACTTATACAAAGCTAAACCAACATTTACCAAATTGCCAAAAATATAAACCAACTTTTGTCCTGCAGCGCTTGATCCCTCTACCATTTTAAAGGTACTTTGAGTTGCAAATAAGAGTTTCAAAGGTCGTACTATTAACATTCCCACCATCATGATTGGGAATATAGAAATAGAGTTCCCAGCCATGTACATAATAAATAAGTTCATGGGGACTTGCTTTAGTGGTCCTAAAGCAAGATCCCATGATTTTTTCATGATCAGATGGCTGGTGTCTGAGTTCTTGGTGATCTCTGTGTGTCCGGAACTCATAGAGGTGCTATAGGCTGGAGGAGCTGCTAGAGGCGTATCCGAACTGGGACGATCTTTTACCCTATACCAGTCCAATAAAATTAATATTTAATTACTTCTATTAACAGTAATTTTAACAAACCTTTGGTCCAAACACCATTTTAGTCTACGAGCTCCGGATTTCGATGTAGTCGACATTGTGGAATGTATAATTTAGGTTAGAAGTTAAAATTAAAAGATGACTGACAAACAAATATCAAAGGTATATCAACTTATTTGGTATTGCTAAACAATCACAAATAAGCAATAAACTATTTTTTTTGGTAACAATTCTTCCGACACTCTTAACAAATTTAATTTAAGTTGATGCTGTTGGTATCCGTGATTTCACAACACAACGTTTCAAAGAAACATTTAGTATAGAGTTGAGATTACTCAAGCTCATAGTTTCAGCAAAATTAAAAATATTATACTTGTTCTTTATTCTATATCTTTCGTAATCAACATTATTTCCGAAACTGAGCACGCATGATAGTTTCTATACTTTATATTCGCACTCGCCCTATTATTAAAGAAGATACCAGAGATCTGAAATCGTACGTCCCCTAATTTGTGCAATAACATTTGAGCGTTATCTTTTGCTGAACTCTCAAATTTTTGTATTGTTCAATCTGTCATACTTTCAAGTAAATAAATTTGTATCACGAGTTCTTCCGATAACAAATTCTAAATTATATTAAAATGACTTTTCCAACTGATTGGAATGTTGAAAAATACTATGATGAAACTGAACCAGAGTTACATTGGGATTTGCGAAAAGAATTTATGGAACAAAATAAAGAAAAATTCCCGGAAGACAGACTAGTCTCTTTAGCCAAAACTTTTTCAAACATGGAATTCATGGGATGCGTGTAAGAAAAATATTAAGTTTTGAAGTATCCGTATTTAATGATCAAATTCTAGATACCATCCAGAAGTAATGGCAACGGTAAGCGCAATGTCTAAGGAAGTTGTTAAAAAATATCGGGAAGAAAAGAAAACAAAGTTACAACGAACATTCGTAACAGCTTCTAATGCAGCAGAAAACAAGGGTACAAACAAACTTAACAATTTTTAAAAAACTTATTACTAAAAAAGAAAAATTTCAGCCAAGAGAAAATCAGATCCCGGCACCTACATCAGCTATTCAACTGAGAAGAAACCAAGAATATAATCAAACAATCAACTAGGTAAGTAATCAAATAGCAGGTGCAACAATATTCAAATAATAATTTTTAAAAATCAACGGAGCTTCATGATCGGAAATAAAATTTCTATCTGGTTTCAAACTGGCGAAAGGATTCAATTTCGCTGAGTGAATAACATGAACTGATGCACTTTCTTGTACTCTTTTCAGATCTAAAGGAGCCTCATAAGACGTGTAAGCAGTAAATATAAAAGGACAATTATTTGACACTGCTGATCGAATTGTATGTGGCCAAGTATCATTTTGATTGAATCCTGTAGATCGGTGTAATCCAGGATTGAAAGCACACACTAAAATTAAAATTATTATAATGTATATGAGATGTATCTTTGTATTATTTACCTATATCTGGTTTTAAGAAACTTTTACTTGTAGAATATTCATGATATAATAAACCATCTTTATATTCAAATGTCAATGACTTGTTTTTTATCCTGCAGTCTTCACAGAGTCTGTAAATTTATAACATTACTGATTTGATTAATTCAAAAATACTCAACAAATGTTAGTAAAAAAAAAGAAAACATGATAAAGCATATGTACATGTTTATACCTCATACCAATAAACTCTGAAACAAATGGTCCATGGTATAGCTTTATCCAAATTTGGATGAACTTCTTGCTTGTCTCAAACGCAATAGTACCTTCTACTCAAAAAACAATACACGAAAACACACATGTCACGCTGTAAGTAACATTGAAGTGTTAAATGAAACGAACTGTACACTTTGAAAACGATTCCCTACCTAATAGTTTCGCAACTAGTCGTTGCATTTAACTCTGGCCCTACCATAACTATTTTTAAGTTTGAAATTTCATTTAAAAAATGCATAAAAAAGCTTTCCCATGCTTGCAGTGTACTGCCTTCGTAATGTAACTCAGCTCCGATTAAATGAATAGTTAAAGACTTCTTAATTTTGAAATTTGCAATTCGTAAAGAATATAACATCGTCAGTGGACCAGAAGATGCCTGAGATATCATTGCTATTTGGCAATCATCTGTTATTCAATTAAAAATTATATTATTTGTGTTAAATTATATTGATTATACCCTTACCCAATTCTTTGGAGTCTTTTACAACTTGCCTGATAGCTTTTTCAATAGAATCATTTGTATTTAACTGTAGTTGATCTTTTTTCCCAGATCCAAAATTCATGTCGTACATGTACAACTTCCCTTCTGCTTGTCGTCGAACTAACGTAGAAAATAATTGCAACTTTTTGCACCATTCTGAATGATGTTTAGGTAAATGCTCAGGTTTATTTAAACAATGCCAGGCCTAAATAAAACAAATAAATACAAATGTACATAAGCTCAATATCATATCATTTGGCTCAGTTAAAATCATACAAAGGAAAATTTATTAATTCACAATATTTATAGATATTACATTCTATTATTTTTACCTCCCGCACTTACATATATGTAAGGGGGGTATTGTTGTTACGAATTAATTAGATTTTCAGAACAAATCATCAACAGTAAGTGGTAGATTATTTGAAGGCCTGTCAGGGTTTTTGGGCCTTTGGTAAATAAATGGAATACAGTAAATTTCACTGCATCAAAAAGATGTAGAATAATATCACCTACAATCTTTATTAAAAACATTTTTCTATATTTTGTTGTCATCAGATTATGTTAGGTTTTCTTTAAAATATTCTTAAAAATTACAGAACATAAGAAACAAATAAATTGGATTAGATTTAATTTTTAAAAGACTTAATTGAGCCAAATGATATGATTCTGGATCCTCGTATGTTAGAAAATGTTTACATACCTGTCGACAATGTTTACAACTTTGAAGACATTTACTTTCAGTTTCATAACAAGTTGAGCAGTGTTTTGGAAATAATAACAAATCTCTTTCATATGGTTCAAGATTTCTTTGAAGTAAAATTTTAACATTTTCTAATGTTTTTATCCTTAAATACCTCCATTCATCTGGATTGTTTATTTTGTCTCCATATAAAAAACCTTTCATAAGAATTAATCCACAATCAAATTACTGTTGTTATTAATTATATTTCACCTGTATTTTCAGTTATTTTATTTATTACAGAACACATATTTTGATGTTTTAATAAATGGTTAGCCATATGTGATAAACAGCAGTATCCGACTAAATGACATTCCGGACAAAAATATAATGCATTATTCCAGCACACCGCACAGAAACCCGCTAAAGTTATGTTTACTGATTGATTTACAATCGGTTTTTTATTATTGATTACTTTTACATTGTTGTCCTTAATTATACTATTGTTATTAATTATTTTCGAGTGGTTCTGATTTTTTTTATGGTGTTTTGATTGTTTTCCGGGCATGTTAACGGCGCGACAGTTGTACAATAGTGCACGTTCCTACTGAAAACTTTTTATAAAATAACAGAAATAGATTCTGTGTCGCACAATTGAGACAACTAAAGAGCATTGAATTCTTTTGGCAGCTGATATTTACGTTCTTAAAGAAACGCTAATTATAAGTATATGCACTGAAACAGACCTGTATTCTAATAATAATTTCCCAGATCTACAGTCTGGTTTACATCACCGATTGTCATTAGGAAAACTTTTGTCACATAATATAATGAAAACAAAGTAGGGACGTTTCCATATCATTTAATTAATTACAAAATAATAAATTGTGTCATGAAAATATACAAAATCAACAAAACAATACGTTAAATACTGAACGTAATATAATAAATCATTTATCACTAGAGTGTAGCTTCTCTATCGACACTGAGAGTTGCTCTAGTCGTTGCACCAGTTGAGCCATGGTGGTATGAGAATGTTTCAGTCCTTCAGCACTCAAAGGAGGGTCTGGTGTACTGATTGCAGCCCCAAGATCAAAGTGCAATCGGGCTAAACGCTCCTGTTGCTCGCGTATGTCTGTCATTTGTTCCATACTGCAGCCCTTGCCTATGTAAATCACTCTTTAAAGATATCAAAAAGATTTGAAACAAGCAAAGATCACTCGGAAATCAAAATTCGGTACAACCGTAGTTGAACGATACTGAAAATCATACGAGGAAAATTGTTTAATTCATCATACTTATATCTTAAATTCTATCATTTTTACCTCCCGTACATACAAGTAAAGGAGGTATTATGTTGCAATTGATTAGATTTTGGGAACAATTCATCAACAGTAAGTGGTAGATTATTTGAGAGTCTATCAGGGTTTTTGGACACATCTTAGTATAAATGAAAAAAATTTCATTGGAATCAAAAAGATGTAGAATAATATTACCTACAATTTTTCTATATTTTGTTGACAGATTCAAAAACAGTGTTTGTGGTTCAAGCCAATACCTTTGGGCCATATGAAATTTTTATGTTAAATTTTTGTTGTTATTTTTCCTTAAAAATAACATATCATAACAATTTTTTTAAAGCTATTGTAAGAGTCTGAATAGGGCCAAATGATATTATTCTGGGCTCGTAATCAAAAGCTAAACGTATTATCGGAAAATGCAAGTTCGTCAACTATGGTCAAAATCCAAGTGATCTTTGCGGAAGAAGAGGAAAGTTCCTCACCAAAAGCGCGTAGTTTTCCAGAGTGAAAATCATCGAGAAGGCCAATGAGGGCCCGTTCCATGTGCCTGACGTCAGGAACTTCAGACAGAAAGCAGTGATGCTGAACCTTCCGTTCAACTTTACGTCTCAACACACATACCAATACGGGATAGGAAATAACAGCCACATGGATGGAAAACGAAAATAAAATAAAACAAACCAAATAAATAAACTATATACCGAGCACCTAGCTCCGAAACGAAACGCTAATAGATCGCAAAGTATGAAGTGTATGAATACAGAGAAATAAACTTTGTGCATGATATAATAAACCAAGCTTGCCTTAGAACAAGCAGGGGTATCACACGAAACTATTTAGAAATCTTTAATTGAATCAAAATTTAGATCTAGTTCTAACTCTGCGAGAGACAGTTACCTTTATGGACATTTCTAGGCCTTGCAGTTGCTGTTTTACTGCTTTGATCTCGACCTAATCTCTTCTCATTTATGTAAGTGACTCTTGCTGATCCAGACCCTACAGTTGTATTACCTACCAAGCGACAAATATATATTTAATTGCCTCAAATACTCAATTTTTACTTTTACCAATCCCTAAAAATCCTCTTCCAACTGATCGAGTCATAGAGCTTTGACTGGTTTCTCCACTGGAGACCTATAACGTTTAACTATAAGCACACAAAATTTCTTTTGTAAAAATAGCATCTCAACCTTATTGCTTCTGACTGGCGAAGTAATTTTCTCATCCCTGGAAACAGTGTAACTGTCCTGCGTAATATCTTCTCCTTCGCCCTCAACATCACTTGATACAAGTTGTTGGAGCTCATTTGTTTCGTCCCTTGATTCCATTCTGTTATCTATTTGCGATAAGAAATAACTATTTTATGATTTATGAAGTATACATTACTAAGACGTTTGTAGTAACAGTTTATTTAATACTGTAATAATTTAATTCACTGAACTAATTAATATATAATAAGCGTAAATGCTTTATAGGAAGATAAAAATGTTTCAACTCATGTTTATTAATAAACGTCAAACTGACATTTTTATAATAGGAGGCGTTACTTCAATATACTCTTCAGAAGAACAAGAAGAGATTTATTACTCTATTTTATTATAGTTTTTTAGTTTGTGATCTGTGGTTTCAACCCTAAATTGGGGATGAAAAACCAAAATATAAAGTATTTAGTTTTAATATGTAAGTGGATATACTAAATATAAGAGATATATGTTTTATAACTGCAAAATGGGTTGTAAACCTCTTATAAATACATTTTACAATATAAATACAGATGGGGTAGTTTTAATATGTGTGCAGATAGGAAAGCACCCTGTATACAAATCCAAAATAATTCAAGGCTACTCTACTAGATGGAAGCACAGAACTATACGCAATGTTTTATATTTTACAATAAACAAATAGCTTATTAAAATACATTTTAAAATGTATCCCTAGTACTCTTTAACATATAGATTTCATTACAAATAATTTATAAACCAAATTAGCCGGGGACACCATTTTTAACATCTCCTTTAACTCCATTTCCGTTTCCATTTTTAGTGCACTTTCTTATGAATCCTATGTAAAAACAAACACGATTTATAAATTGAAAAGATATTATAATAATGATGGTGTCTAACCCACTTTATGAATCTATTTGTAACAGAGAAAAAGAAGGAACATTTTTAAAATCGGAAAAGCAGTATCAAATGCAGGTGTAAAATTCCCACAATAAAACTTCAACCTCGGTACTATGATTTTAAAGCACGAGTTTATATTGTCTTACAGATATCTGCTTTATATTTTATGTGTACTGCTTCTGAAATAAAACACCTCTCTTTGCCCACACTCGTTGATTTTCTCTTTTCTCTAATTTATATCCCCCCAATAAAAGATATTTCGAATAGTTGGTTGTTGCAAATATTTTGTTCAAAATCGAAGTGAAACTCGATGAGTGCATCTTGCAAGGACCGGAGTCTCCTCTAGGGGGTGTTCCACCCCCGGGCGGCGTCTCCATCGCGGCATCTGTTGGTTCCCAGCGCGCGAGCATCGTTCACTCCACTCGTTCGTAGACGTGTCGGCCCCGGAAGTGATTTATGTTCCGGACTGTAGTCAGTGATTCGCTCGTTTCCTGTTTTCCTGCTCAACAGATTTCCACCGGAAAATCCGCACTCTGGAATGTTTCCATCGAGCGAAGCTTCGGTTTTCACGCCCGTAGTTTTTTCAGAGGGAAATGGTTTTTCCTTGTGAAAATAACATTTGGGTGGATTGATTACAGATGGGAAATTTATCTTAAGGATTTTTTTCATGAAATTAACTCACTAAACTTCAAGAAGATACTCCAGTAATGCGTAAAGCACCAACGAGTTTGACAAATTCAAAATATTGAATCAAATGTTTGACTGCAATGTATACTTCCATGGTGAATAGGAATTTTCACATAAAAAGAAGACTACTGAAGATGAGTGGAGACATCTACACTATTGGGAAAAACCTGAATGTAGGTGGCACGTCGAACAGTGACAAAATGGCGGCGAAACACGGAAATCAAATTACCTGTCATAGGAGCATGTACATGTTTTCCAAGAAACAACTTTCATTCTCAACTTGAAACTGTAAACATTACTTAAACTTCCAATTTATGTGAAATTAAGGAGAAAGTTATTTTTTTTTTCGTACAATCTCAGTTTTCAAATATGTCGTTGTTTAATATTAGCGAACTTAAATCAATGTTATTTATAAATTCATGCGAAAATAATGGCACACCAGACTAACCTAGATGAAAATCAGTATCCAGAAAGTGATCGGAAAAAATAGATATGTTTTCTCTTTAAGATAGGTTTCCCAATTAAGAGAACAATTGCTCTTTTTCTCAATAATAATGAATATTTGTGGGAAAAGTGTGTACAGTTACTGTCTATTTCATTATTATAACACTATGACATTAAACAGTGTCTTTTACTCTTACTAGTCATTGTCCGATATCACATATTCACATATAACATTTAAGATTAAACAGTACTTTTAACATTCTTAACACTTAAACACTGTATATTTAATATAATAATAAGAATAGACACTAAATAATATAAAAATACATGCAAAGTATTTACTGAATTGGAATTCCCATGTAGTTAAATGGAAGCAATAAATGTTTTCGTCGTTTCTCTAGTTTATACTTCTCTTAAAATATCCAGAAACAGAGCCATTGTATAGAACTCTTATTATTATTTTAATTGTTTTGCAAATATGTATATTTAAGTTGTCCCTTCAGATAATTACACCCTGTACGCCTCTGGCTTCGGGGTATACACTTTCACCCTTGTGTATGTCCGGATATTGGCTATAAATATGAGAGCAGGCAATAATAATAATAGCGGGGGTAATTATTTCCTGCAGTGACGGAAAGGGGGTGACTAGCGATAAAGAAACAGTTTGTCAACATGTCTAAATGGATTATGGGAAATCTATCGCAAATATGTACAGTACAACCAGGAAATTTCAAGAGTTACACAGCAATACAAATTATTAATAATATAAAAGTCATACAGCATTTTGAATATTCTTTATTCTTTACAAGTAACACAGTCGAAATAACATCCAGTTCAATTAATAATATGGTTTGTAATCCTTAACATCTTTCAGCACTAAATACATCTGAAATGCTAATTAATGTTTTCGAATTAATTAAAGTTTTTTTCGTAATGTCGCTGCATTTAATTTGTTGCACTATGAGGAAAACACACAAAAACATTTATAAAATTAAATTTCTCCGGAATTAAAAGCAAGTGTGAACTTATTAAGCGGGGTGTACTTATGTATGATTCGGTCATTTCTGTGTGTGTGCTATGGTCTTGTGTAAACAGTGCCCACTTCAATGATTACAACTTCATTTCCACAGAAGGTATTAAAACTGGGAATACTGTAACTGAATAAATATTTGTAGATGCACGTGATATTTGCTTTAGTTATGTACATTTCAAATGAGTTAGTGTAATTTACATTCGTCATATCATGAAAGAAGAGAGTAATTTGTTTTTTTAATAACTCGACGTTTTGTTTTGCCACGGCGCATAAATTATTAACAATAAATAAACAATCTCATATCGCAAAAATCGCCATAAGCTTCTACTACGCAAAAGCGTCTCTTGGACGAGCACATCTCACGGTGAGAAGAATCGATGTCGGTGCAGATGTTAAGGTCATCCATCGTACGTCGTCGTGACACGAGGATTATCCCGGCCGCCTTGATCCGTCCCAGATTACCTCGAGAAGCAAGATGGTGCAAACGCCTTCGAAGATATAACCTGGACCTCAGATTACGCTATGTTGAAGAGGATTGTGTTATTCTGGAGTTTCTGATTTTGTTTTGTTTTGCGGTGATAAATTGGTTGTTGCGCGTTTAAAACAAAAGCAGAGTATAGTTATTTATATATCAAGGTACTAAAGTATAATTTTTTTCTACTACTGTATAAATATATCTACATTATTTAAATTATAATTATAATTCACTCTTCACAGATCCAGAAATCCGTAATTCACGGTTATTTTAAATAATAAATCAATTCATCAATAGCCAATAGTATTACAGAATATGTTTATCCAACACCTCTCAAAAAATGCTCTGGAACTATGGCGATTTTAAACAAGGAAAGTAATAGATTACCCACTAGTGGGTATGATTTTGAGAAAAATCTCTAGTGGGAATTTTTTTATTCATAACAATAATAATAACACACAACACCTTGGTAACTACTTCGATTGACATCTTAATTTTGAAAATTTATATAAATGTCACTGCCAAATAATATTTCTTTTATTAAGATATGATGGATAAAACGTTATACTTCACACGTAGGCAAACTAGAGTTACCCACTCGACAAAATTATCACACTCAGCCTTCGGTTTCGTGTGCTAAAATTTCTCTCATGGGTAATTCCTCACTTTGTCCACTTGTAAAGTAAATAACTATTATCCAACACCTCGCAATAAATGCTATATAACTATGACGATTTTAAACAAGGAAAGTAACAGATTACCCACTAGTGGGTATAATTTTGAGAAAAGTTACTAGAGAATATTTTTTATTTATAACAATAATAATTACACGCAACACGATAAAATTATCACACTCAGCCTTCGGCTTCGTGTACTAAAATTTCTCTCGTGGGTAATTCCTTACTTTGTCCACTTGTTAAGTAAATAACTATATTGCTATTTTAGGTAGTGCCGAGGGTAGTGCTAAAAGTTTGACAGATGAGTCCGTAAAGTTAAATTTTGACATAAGAGTCTGTAAAGCTTTTCTATGTTGGCTAACTTCACGGAGTAATATTGTGCTATTTTGTTTTGAAACCAATGAAACCAAACACGGACAATAAAGCTAACAGGAGTTTAAATTCTTGGCGCAATGTGTTAAATGACGATTAATTAATACAAATTAGCATTCCGCCATGCGTGCAATCAGATGTGCGGATCGCAATAAAACTTCACATCCGATACTAACATCTGTTCATCCGGACGTGTCCTTGCAGTGGCGTACGTTTCAGGGCAATATTCATTTTAATAATTTTCACACACATTCTAGATTTTTATCAGTATGAAAAATTGTGGAACCGTTGGTATACGGGCGAATCCAAATCATTCATTTTATTGTAACTCACATCTGTGCAACTGTTTTTTATCAACAGATCGTCTACAATTTCAATTAAGTAATTAGCTATATTGACTGCCGGCTGTCACAATTAATTCGATGTTAATTGGTAAAAACTCTAAATTGAAAAATATCGTGCGGGCCCGATTTATTTACAGATGTCCATTTTTAATTATGAGGGTAGAATACCTAAGATTTCATATCTTCGTCAAGAACCTACAAATTAATTTCTACCAGCATCGAAAAAACTAAATGTCAACCTTGGATGAAACTTCGTTAATTTGTTACATTTTCGTAAAACTAAAGTGAATAAATAAGTTGCGCTCGAACTCGGATTACCTTGAAAACACAGTTTAATGGGTCACTTTATTCATTCAATGTGGAACGTGGAAGCAAGCTTGTGTTCAGATAAGGTCCATTAAAAATGTGTATTGCGATTTGTGCTTGCTTGTGAGCGAAGCGAGCTTTACATACAGATAAATTCCATAAAAGTATTAATTGTACTCGTATAATAAAGATTATTTTTGACGTTTCTATAAACCAATGAAATGCTTCATTGTATGTCACGTGTCTGTGTTTTAACCAATTCTGTGATTATTTCCTGAGAATAAATCTCTAGCGATTATTCCTGGGAATAATCTCTGTAGATTTTTTGTTTTTGTTGACAAATGTCAGATGTCAGATAGCTATCATAACACAAGTAAAATATGAGCAAAAAACGATAGATTTAGTGGCATGCCTAATGATGAATTAAAAAATAATCTAATTAAATATAACTCGAGAGTTTGATAAATTATAAAATAATTCTCCAGTATCTTTCTCAAACTTGTTGCCATTTGACAATAGCAACAAGTTTTCGAAAGATCTGTCAAATTATTTTCAGTATATTTTTACTTTCTTCTTATATTATTACTGACAATTCAACTCATATGTCATCTGTCAAAAATGATCCAATAGATTTTGAGGATTTATAATTTTCCACCAATTGGAAAGAATTATAATGACATTTTCTACAAGTGATCTCATCGACAATTTTCACTAGTGATCCTATCAACAATTTGAAACAATTGAATTGTTACACTGTTGCTGTGGAAATGAATCTATTTGCAACTCAGTTTAAACAAAGAATACATTTTTACTCGTTGAATTATCTTCCGAATACTATTCGTTTTACAATTTATATAGACAATTTTTGGAGCTGCATCACTCATGGTTATTACGCTTGAAAATATCACTCTTGCTGCGCACTCATGATATTTAAAATTGTCATCATAACTTGTAACACTAATGGTATTACCTATATGATAATAAAATATAGTTGAAGATTGAATGCTGAAAAAATATTCCTATTTCCAATAATGATGTATAAATTTTGTTTATGTGGAATTTATCTATAGGTGGTAAGCTGGCTTCGCTCGTATATTTCAGGAACAAACCCTGAGCCTATACAACTCACGCTTGACAAACTCAAATCACAATAATCGTTTTTAGTGAAATTTATCTGACGATAAACATTAAACTGTGTTTTTAAAGTCATCTGTGTCCGACCGCCACTGAATACTACTTTTCCCTTTAATTGGGAGAAAAAAGGATACAAATCAAAAGGAATAATCTATTTCGAAGGTGAAATAGTACACTGCAAGGTTGACCAAACTAAAAAAGTCAGTGAAAAGAGCGGTTGTGAGTGATAACGCATGTGAGATTATTTGTGTTTGCTGAAGACCCGATTGTAAAAACAAAATCCACCTTCAACAAGAAATCGAAATTTCCATTCGAGCAATCCTTTATTTTCGTCTTTATTTATTTACCCGGTTGTCCGCTGCGGCGCTCGCATCGCTTCTTTGTGACGACCCGAAAGCTTTTTAAATTCAAATTAGCGCTCATTTAAAAGTTTTTGTTTTCTTAAGCGTAGGCAGCGCCGCCTATCTGCATAAAACCTTTTGAAGTCGAACCCGGCGCGCATACCTCCAGGCAAAGAGTTCCAACTCTGCATGTCGCATAAACGGCCGCCATTTTGTGTTTTGACACTGACGGAGCTTATTTCACTATTTTGACAAACTGCGGCTGCATCTCTTCCAGTTATTTTGTTTTTGGATTCATAGCAAATAAAATTGGAATACATCTTGTTCTTCACCATAACTGTCAGTAAAAATATTTAACTTTATTCTCCTGTCTTACTTATTTTATTACTATTACTGTCTAATCTGGTCAGCCGTTACTATGTATACATTAAAAACCTATGACACTATACACTCTTGTTTCAAGAAAATTTTCGGTTTTCTTTTTGTATGCATTCTTTGAAGAAAATTTTATTTCTTACAAAATGATTAGTTTCCAATCATATAAAATATTATTTTTTAATTTTATTTTTTTTTCTGTATTGATAGAAAATGAATATATTTTAAATTATATTTTTAAAAATAATGAAAATTTTAAACAAAATGTTTTGATTTAAAGTGATATCATTTTGAATTAAAACTGCTCCTATTCAAACTACTTCGTCCTTATAATGAGTCTCAGTTGAATACTTCGATATGTTTCTTCAAAAGTAAAGTAATTTTCATACAAGAATATTTTATAAACCTACAAAAATTTTTAATGAAAACGAAATCAGATTGACACTATTCAAACCAATTTTTCTCTTTATTTAAGTAGAACCTGTTTGTTTCAAGAAAACATTTTTATCAGTGTATTATTTGCACCACTGCAAATTTTGAGATTATTTTACAAATTAATTAAACATGTAGAAAATAACAATTGAAAAACTACTGTAATACAATGTTTTTAAAAATAAAAACCGACGAAAAAAGAAACTGAAAAGCGAAAAATAAAGTAAACCTTTTTATGTTTTAATATTTATGTAACTAAGCTCCTAAACTAATGTAAGTAACTAATTTTGAGTCGGCGCCATAGAAACAATCAATGAACGCCGACTCAAAATTAGTTACTTTAGTTTAGGAGACTAGTTATTAAAACTGAAATGGTTTTTTTTTCGCTTTTCAATTTTTCGTCTTTTTTGTGGCTACCTATTTTTCTATCCTTAGGAATGGAAAATAAGAATCATCGAAATCGAATAACGTAGTACAAAGTTATATGTGATAGAATCGGTTAACAGGTAAAACTTCAGTGGGCGAACAATCAATCATCCTACTTAAAGGTATATCCTACCTAATAAAAAAGAATCATCAAAATCAGTCTACTTTGTAAAAAGTTATGCGTGGTCATACATAAAAAAATATACGCGTCGTGTTCATACTTCATTTTCTTAAAAAAAAAGTCAAGAAAATGTAAATAGTACAATAATTTCGTCCATCAGTGTAAATTAATTACTATAGAAAATATTTATAAATGTTTACAAATGCTCATATAATATATACAAAAAATTCGGTGGAGGAGCCATCCTACAATTTATGAAGAGGAAAGAAAAATTAAAATAACAACCCTTTTCTCCCTGCGATTGTACTGTGAAAAGTCGAAAGCAGTGGTCAAGTGCATGAGCTAAATTTTCTCTGTAGTTAATTCTTCTGATGAGAGGCGTGCAGGGCCGGATTGGCGGGCATCGGCGTGGGCTGCTTCATTTCACGGGACCGTGGGAACCGGCGCGAACAGATTCTCTCGTCTCATCCTCAATCGCGGAAAAACTGTGTGTCATTCCGCCTCCACCCGCTAGTGCAATTACACTCGCAGTACGCGTGAATCTTAAACGAACGTTAATACGTTAAATAAGCGGACTTTAGCAGAGTGCTAAGGTCAAATAAATGAATAATCTTTGATTTTTCTGCTCGTTGCGCAAGGACGCATGGAAAACTCCGATACGGACATTTCTAACAATTTTAACTCGATGATGACAAGCTTAACACTATTAATGAGAACTACAGAAATAATGATCAACGTTATACCTTTCTATATAACCCAGAAGAAAATGTGGAATAATTCTGATACCTAAAAATAACTGCCGACGGGGTAACGAAAAAAAATCAGAAAGATAAGATAGGTTTTTGGAATACTCCACAAAATATAAAACTATATATGTACCCTAATAGCCGAATGTACCATTCCTCAATCAATGTTTGATTCACTGATCAACTCTTGATTGAAAATCAAGCTAATCTTGTAATCAAATGTAGTGATCAACCAATACGTCAGACTTCATGAATCATGTCTTGATCATTCGTTTTGAGTATTGTTTTGACATTTTTGTAATTTTGGTAAGTGCGTCTAATTTAGATGTCAAGAAAGGATGAAGAAGTTTTAACAATCATGGAACGATAAAAAAATATGAACAATATTGGGATCAATAAAGATATTAGAAAACGAATACAGAATAAAACTGAACTATAAAATAGAACAAGAGTTGTAAGTAGAAAACATAGTTAAAGATCAAACAAAAGAGAGTTAGATGGCTTGGACATATATGGAGAGCAGAAGATAAGGATGCAATTAAATCATTAGACATACATATTTAACGTTACGCTTTAACCCACTCAGTGGGGTAGTACGAACCCAGAAACATAGTCAACCAACAATCAATCTCCTCCAAACATTCCTATCCTGACACACCACTTTCGCCTCGTCCACATTCATACACTCTCGTCTATTCTTCACACTCGGAATCATTCAACAAACCTCACCACTTATTCCTCGGAAGCCCACGCAATCGTTCACCTTCAATCTCACCCGCATAGTTAGTTTCACCAACCTTTCATTCGACATTCGCTTAAGATGTCCAAACCACCTCAACAGACTCATTCCCACTTTGTTAACAACATTCTTCTCAATATCACGCTTACCATACACCAATGTATTCCGGATACGATCACGTCTTGTATACCCACATACTCCTCTCAAATATCTCATTTATACAGCAGTTATACGTCGTGCATGCTTCTTCATCCACACCCAACATTCAGAACCAAACATCAATGTATTAACACACCATTATAAACACTCAATCGAGCATCTCTAGATACATTCAATTAGTAGAAGATTTAAAAGCAGAAAATATGGAGTGAAGTTAAAGTCAAGTTTCGTTGAATTCCTGAAAGTCGATGATTTAGTTTTATAAATGTTTTTTAGGCAGTGGTGATGGCACCCGTAGAATCCCAAACACACGTGGCGCGTCCGCGTCATTAGAATTAGAGGAAGTAGCAATAACAATTAACTCATTTGACTGAGTCTGCGAGCAGCGGTGCGGTACCTACATAAGCGGACGAGATGATAAATCATGCGCGTAAACAACACACATCATAAAAACAATTCAGCTTTTCAATTGTTGTGGCGCCCGGCTGTCTCCTCACTTGCCCCCTTTCCCCTACGCTCCCGACACCCATGATAGCTTGCCTGGACATTAGAAAGTACATTGATGGTGTTGTGTTAATACACTGAAAATATATTTTTTACAATACCTGTTCTGTAAGTTACCCATTAATAACAAAATTTAAACACAGTAAGTGGAACTTTTATTGCACAATTGGTTTTCATGGTTACATCATTTACTTACCGTCCACGGTGGATGGTAAGTGATATCTATTTTTCCTTTTCTTATATTTACGCAGGTATTGCAAAAAATAACTTACTAACCTCGAACTGTAAGTGATTTTTTAGGCCTCGAATGTTTAGGAAATCTCAACCCTACGGGTCTCGACATCCCAAACTACATTCTCGACCTAAAAACTATCACTTACAGTTCACGGTACGTAATATACTATTAAGGTTGGATAAGTAGATAATTTTGTGTTGATGAATTCGGCTGAATCCTATGTCCAAATAAAATGTGAAAATTTAAATCATGTTCCAAATTCTTGGCCTTCTAGATAATTGAATAACCCCGGTCGAAATGATGACATAATCGTCTTGGACACAGTAGAGTGCTAGTGATACCCGATGTGCTCATTACATCACAACTTATTCTAACAACGAACAAGAGCAACGAGTGTGATGATGAGTGAGTCACAGTCATAACTAACTGAATGCACTTGTCGCTTGATTGTTTGGGCTACGCAGTTCCATGTTGCGCTATGAATGCTACGAGAAATCATTTGCTTGTGTGCATACGATTAATGAAGCCAATGGGGGGATAGAGCTTTAAAATGGTTTGAGGTTTGTGGTTACACATTTGATTGGGACTTTATTTTGTGGCAGATAAATTAATAAAGAAGACGGGACAGAAGACCAAAACGATTTAGTTATCCTATGACAAGTTTATCAAAGAGAACTGCTTTGATTCTTTTCTGTAGTTGTAGATCTATACATTATTTGTTTATTACAGCACACGGACATCCATCCATCCATCCATCCATCCATCCATCCATCCATCCGTCCTCACACACAGACACCATTGAGAAATTGGTCTTAACGGATTCAGTGGACGTAAAATATGTATTTCCGCAAAAATCTCGTCAGCGATTTTTTCCGTGATTCCAATACTTCCTTATACTTTGTATAAGAAAGTAAAAAAGAAGCGAGGCAGACCAAAAAAAAAAAAATGATCTGGAAAAATTAGGAATTAAAAATTGGAAAACCAAAGCAAGAAACAGAAAGGAGTGGAAAGAATTTATACAACAAGCCCAGGGCCTGCACGCCCCGTAGAGCTAATATTATATAATTTAATTTAATTTAATTTAACTCACTGGCGTAGATAAAATATTTTACACATAATTACAAATTCTGGGCATTAATGGGTTAGGCAGATTTAATTATTCAAATTAGGAAAATTATTTAAATTAAGAAAGAAACGTATAAGTATCAAAAGGTTAGTACTAGTAAATTGTTTACTAGAAAAAAAATTAAATACTCCTCCAAACTTAACCTGAAATTTATTACTTATGTATAATTTAAACATGAATAAACTCATTGCTGTAGTACGCATCGTAATATGTCTTATATTTATCGAAATATGGAGATTTGTAATATTTTTCATAATACGGAAATTTTCCCAAAAATGACTTAAAATTGTAAATTTTTTTATTACATTTCTTTATAATATTCGCGCCAGGAAACTCATTGCAGCAGAGCGCATCGTCATATCTCTAATATTTTTCGAGATATGACGATTTTTTATATTTTCGGAAGAGCAATTTTGAGGGGCTATAACTCGAAAACTATACAAGATATCGAAAAATATCTCCAGTTTTATGTTTTTCGTGCCATTTATAACACATTAGTAAATTATGAAAATTTTGAAATTTTTTTGAATTTTTTTTCAAAATTTCGATTGGAGATATCTCGACAAATATGAAAGATACAGACTTGCATTGTTCACCAATAGATTCAGCTCGACGAAATACATAAACCCTGAAAATTTCAGAAAATTCGGACAACCGGTTGAAATGTTAGAGCAAAAAGACTAAAAATATCCAAATTCAGCCCAAACGTCAAGGGGTACCTATTGACTTTTAGGACCAAAAATGCCATTTTAAGGCTTTTTGCTCTAACTTTCCATCCCATAAAGCGATTTTTATGAAACTTTGCATACTTATGTATTTCGACGAGCTGAATCGATTGGTGAGCACTGCAAATCTGTATCTTTAATATTTGTCGAGTTATTGCCGATCGAAATTTTGAACAAAAATACAAAAAAATTTCAAAATTTAAAAAATTTGCTAATTTGTTATATAAGGCACCAGAAACGCTAACCTGAAGAGAATTTTTAGATATCTCGTGTAGTTTTTGAATTACAGGCTCTTAAAGTTGCACTTCGAAAAATATCGAAAATCGACGTATCTCGAAAAATATTAGAGATCTGACGATGCGCTCTGCTACAATGGGTTTCTTAGCGCTTATATTATAAAGAAATGTAATAAAAAAATATTACAATTTTAAGTGAGGATGAGGATATTCAGTGAGTTTCAAATTTTTCTATCGGTATATGAATCTGTATTGAATGATTAATAATTACAGTCAGTGCTGTATTATATAAAAAAAAAATACAAATTAAAAACTAATAACGAAAATTTTTCTGGGTAAAAAATAACGAAGTGATGCAACATCTTTAAAGTATGCAGACAAGTCATTTGACATTGCATTTTTTCTGAATTTTTATTTGAATATGCAGGTACCTAGTTTTGAATCAGTGTAAAAATGCAGAGGATGAATCAACAGAAGAAGAGATTGTGTACGTCAGAGTGAGTGTTTTAAAATCATTAGTTTTATGGCAATTCGTGCAAGTCAGCGCACAATCAAATTGTTTACACGTCGTCTGTCATTCCTAGATCGTGGCCTGCTGTGAAACAAGTGACAGTCGCCTGCAAAACATCAAGTAAGCGCATCAGCAGCAGCAGCGGTCACTGCTGGCAGGAAGATATTAACAATTAAAACAATATCCGTCGCCGAGTGAAACAACGGACAAGCGGACGGTGACGTCATGGCGTCACTGTGTAGAGGGCGTGCGAATCTCGTGAACTCGGCCTCCTAGATTTCACACATAAATTAATTTATTAGCTGCATGACGACAGTTTGTTAGTAAGCGTGACTTTGTGTAAATGTGTGAATTGTGGATGCTGGTTGTCTCTCTCTGACAGCCGGGTTTTTGGCCGTTTGATGTGGTTTTGAATAAATGTTGGAGTTTACACCAGTCACCCATCAGTTGATAGATTGAAAATATTATTGGTGTTTCATTAATTCATTTAGTTTATCAATTCACAACCATTCAATTTCATCGAAATTACTAATACTGAAAAGATATTTACTCCACTACATTTGTCTTTAATTGTTCTTTTCTCTTTTACCACCGAATTTAGGGGTAGCAAGATGTCGCTTGATTCAGAACCCGTAACAAAAATAAAAATATTTTTGTGGAATTGTTTAGTTAAATCTCAAAATATTGAAAATATATTTTTCTTCGATCACTTAGAAATCTGCTCATTGTATGTTTATTGGTGCTAGGGATATGAGGTACATTTCAAGCATCGTGCGAAATGAATTTGTTTTCCGAGTATTTCAATACAGATCATTTCATTTCAGTACATGTTCCATTACTAGGATACTTATTTAGAATTGTCAAATATTGTAATGGTGAAAGCGGGACTTTATTATTAAAATTAAATTAATTAGGAAATAATATCGTTGTCGTAGAAAAAGTATAGCGTACAACTCGCATGGAATGTCTATTTCATACTCCTAGGAAATAAGTACCATTTCATGCTTGTTGTATAATATACTATTTACTCTAAATGGCCAGACTGTTTTTGACTATGGTTGTTCTACTTTTTTTTTCACCGAAATAAGGGTTAGCATTTGATGTTACATGATTCGAAACTCGAAACAGTACTAAAAAATATTTTGGTGACATTGTCATAGAGTGATAAAATAGAGAATCCAAATTCCAGGCCAGTTAAATCTCTCTGTCGAAATCATCAAAAAACTGGGAGCGGTGTAAGGCAAACAGCGCGCTGTGCAATTTACCAACGAAACAAAAAATTTAATAAAATTGACCTCAGTTGCGCGATAACCATTAGCGCAATTAACGTCCCTGCCACAAGTCACGGCGTTAATTATTAATTAGTTAGTTAATAAACGCGGCATCAAGCGTGAGAATCTTGAGCGACGCGCTACCATGACGACCAATCACGACACTTGACGAATTCTCCGCCCGTCACGCGATCTCTTGTTTTTAAATCTGAAGAGGTGATTGTTGCCCATTTCCGAGAAATCATTTCTAACATTATTATTGATACTCAACACATTGTTATTTCCAAATAATCTTCAATACTTTTCATTGCTGATTTCACCTCAAAATTATGCTGAATTAAAATTATATTATGGATAGATAAACTAGGGGGTGTGCAGTCCTTTAAAATCTAATGTGTCCAGCACGTTACCTCCCGCAGTAGACTGTTTATACACCAATAAGCATCTATCAACAATAAAACTGCTCGAAAAGAGAATGCTGTACTTTACAATTTGTAATGTTCTACAAATGACATAAATACATAATAAGAATACAAATTGTGACGAAAATATTATGTGATAAATTCTGTAAAAGACTTATGTGGGCCATCACCATAGATGTCTTATCAAACAGTACACCAAAAAGCACCTATCACTCTTTGAAATTCACTTTTCAATTGTGACATATTTCAAAAAATTACATTTTTCTGAAACCAGAGTGAATGCACTAATTTCGCGCCTATAATGCGGAGCAAAAGTAATATTTCCCTGACTAGTCACGAAAACGTTTAAACGTTTCTGTTACCTCAGAAATAAGAGAAACGCGCTTTAAATTGAAATGAATTTTTATCAGTAAATGTCTGTACTTGATTTGAAGCACGAGGTATCTTGTATTTCAATATGGCTCCTCGACAGTAATGTTCAATTTTCCTTATGTTAATAACTATTTTCATACGTTGTTTTGTTTAACTTCAAAAAGTACAGGTCAGCAGATTTTAATGAATGTGCCAACATTTAATATTTCTTTAAAGTATTATAATTCCTAAATGGTACTATTTATAGTAAGAGAAAAATGTTTCAAACAGAAATTGCAGGTAATAAAATTACTTTAGACATTTCAAAGTAACCTGATAGGACTTCAAGTAAACTACCACTTTTGGTCATTGGATTATCACCAAAAACTAATCAGCTCATCCAAAGGGAATATAAATTTAATATAAAAGAAATATAAATATTATTAGTTCAGTACAATAAAACGTGCTTTTCCATTGATAACTTATTTTCGAATTTTTAGCATGATTCCTGTAATGGAGGTATTACAGGATGTGGCGGAAGGTAAAATTGTAATAAACTAATAAAATTTTTCACGAATCCCCAAATAAAGTAGTAGAAATGTTCGAAAGTCTGTATCTGTACGTAAAAGATATATGCAAGTATGAAGAGCTGATTCCTGCGTACTTGATTAATTCCTCTGCAGTGTATCCCGGCTGAAATATGTAAAAATAAACGGTCTCGTATATTCGTAACAAAAATAGAATATGCTAAAAATCAATGAGTTGTCTCGCGAGTTTAAAGTTACGAGTTTGTTCCCAATCTAGTGAAGTGGCAATTATTAGGAAAATCTGTATCACGGTGCCATATATTTTTAATCTGTGTAATGGCCAGGGACCATTGACTTCTTAACTTTACGAGAGCAGAATGGTTCGAGCAGGACCGTATTACAGCAGATTCGTTTATGGGCACGCAGTAAAATTCCAGACGATGCAAACAAAGTTGTAAAATTTTCAGTAATTTTTTACTTGTATTTGTGATGATATCTCTGTAATGGATATTTCAAAGACGAAGTATTTTATAACTTATTTTATAGAATATGTAATTAAGTTCTTTACGATTGAGTTTTTTTGATTTTCGCTATTACTTTTGATGAAACTTCGACAATTCACAAACTCATTTCATTATGACAATTTTTACTATCGGAGACACTAAAAGATAGTGATTATGATTCAACGTTTTCTTGTTGTAAAAGTAAAAAATAAACTCGAAGTCAGTCTCTGTGCAAACGTCTTCGGTAATTGTATAACATGGCGAAGGCCAGATTCCGGGCTTTTATCGTTCGGGCTCAGGTGGCTTCCGGAGCCGGAGCTTTTACCCGGAGTGGAGAGCTGCTGCAGCATGTGCACACATACACACGTAGCACACATCTGATTCCAGCGAAACACAGTGTTGGTTTTACAAGAGAGGAAATCTTTACTGAGCAATTTTGAAATCTGTAAAATGGCTTCATGATAAATTGGAGCGGTGTGAAATTAATTTTGTTTGGATTTCAGTGTTTCAAGGAAATTAAATGCTTGCACGGAAAACAACAGTAATGGAAAATTACTAACCACGTTTGTTACTTTGCAAGTTTGTAAGACTTCAAATGTACTCTCTCAAAGAATGAAAAGCTAAATTCAGGCGCTAGAAATGTAATATCTAAGTAAAGTAGTATGGTGGGGCCATATGATAAGAAAGAATGAATCGAGACCGGTGCAGCAAATTGTGATGACAAACGTGAAGGAAAAAAGGAATCGTGGAAGACCAAAAGACACCTGGGATACCATCATCAATAAGAATAGAAGACTCTGGAGAAGAGGAACGTTACATTGAAGGATGCACGAAGGATGGCGATGAATAAGAAATAATGAGCAAATTTCAGAGCGATTAAGAGACTTTTTACACTCTACGTCAAGCGATAGAAGGGTTCTTAACTATACATTTATCATAAATGAGATATATTTCAGTGTAATTGTTATCTTTGGTTTGGATTGTCTTTTGTTTTTAAGTAATGGGTACTTGATTTTTTTTATTAAAACTTTAAAAGCAACTATTTTGAAAACTTCAGAATACAACATTAACTTTTTTAACATTATTTGATCCTAAAATTTCATGCTCTGCCCAAATGCGGCATAAAAATTATGGTTTCCATAAAAAAAAAATCGCTGACGACATTATTTAAAAACAAAAGACAATCTAAATGTAATAATTACGTGTTCGAGGATTATTTCAAAAACTTTTAATAAAAAATTTATTGTATTAGTTCCAGATGTTTTATGAGTTCTGTATATATTGATGTATGGTTCTGAATGTTGGGTGTGGATGAAGAAACATGAACAACATATAACTGCTGTAGAAATGAGATATTTGAGAGGAGTATGTAAATATATGAGACGTGATCGTATCTGTAATACATTGGTCTATGGTGAGTGTGAGATTGGGAAGAATGTTGTTAAGAAAGTGGGAGTGAGTCAATTTAGGTGGTTTGCAGATCTTGAGCGAATATCGAATGAAAGGTTGGTGAAACTAATATATAAAGGTGAGATTGAGGGAGAACGATTGCTTGGGCGTTCGAAGAATAAGTAGTTAGATATGATTGATGGTTTGTTGCGTGAACGAATGATTCCGAGTGTGAAGAATAGACGAGTAAGTATGAATAGCACTATGAATGTGGACGAGGCAAACGCGGTAGATCAGAAATGTTTGGAGGAGATTGATTATGTTTTTGCGTTCGTACTACCCCACTGTGTGAGATATAGTGCGACGTTATGTATGCATATATCTGTATCTGATCTGCAAACATATTTTGTGTCAATGTTTTGAAACATTTAAAAATCCAAACCAACTCCAGCGTCAATTTGATAAAATCACCAACATAACCATTCAATTTTTTCATCATTCACAATGGGCCATAACGATTCACTATATGCATGAACCTCATCTCCAGGGAATGCCTCCCCCCGCCCCGTCGTAACATATAACACGTTCTTGGTTTCAACCTCGTGAAATTTCAATCTTCCGACCGGCAGAGCCGTCGACGCTATATGAAAGATTTCAATTGACTTAACTGGAGGATTCAGCACGCCGTGTACGTAATGCGATCACCTGCACCCCGTCACCCCGCGAACCCAAACCAGGGTGGAGCTTCTGTAACCGCGTACTAACAGTGAGGTATGTGGGGGCAGTGACGGCGACGAGATTTTCACAAAGGGCAGAGAAGAATTTTGAAAATAGACAAAATAAAAATCATCACGCCAGTGATACATTTCTAGAAGTGGCATTCTGTTAAGAGAAGATCTTGATAATAGATGTACATTGTGCGTGAAATGTAGCTATTAGCCGTCAAATTGTGGCACATAAAGATGCTAAGAGATGAGGAGTTACATGGATAATGTAATACAAGAGGTTGAAGTTTCATATATAACTCGAAATTTTCAATTTTTTTAATCAAGTTCCTTCGGAAAACAAGAGTTCACACAAAAAAATATGTACACTAGGTAGTGTACCATCGAGTCCACACTATTTTTAGTGTTAAATTTAACACTATAAATAGTGCTTTCACATTTACTGGGTTGAATTAGTGTGAAAATCATTTATGTTAGAGTTAAATTTAACACTAAAAATAGTGTGGACTCGATGGTACACTACCTAGTGTACGTATTTTTTTCTGTGTTTCATAAATTATTCAACACCATAGTAAAGAAGCCAGAGTATTAAACGTTATATATTTTTACCAATCAAAACAATATATCAGTATATCCCGTTACCATGACAATTCTTTAAATATCTAATTCTTTTCACTTAAACGTCAGTGTCATTTTTTGTAAAATGTGTGATAATTTACGTTTCGGAAATGGTTCCATTAATAAAATTGATATAAATAGTGTATCTTGTTGAATAATCTATCCAAATACCACTCGAGATAAATATTTTTTGTAGAAAATTCTTTAAAAATTTCGCTTATCAAAAATTTCTCAAATATCACTCGACCTTCGGTCTCGTGGTGTTTTTAACGAAATTTTTGAATCGCGAAATTTTTACGTAATATTTTGCAAAAACAAAAAATATTCACCTCTAGTGGTATTCCCCTTGATAATAATCATATCGTAAATAGCTCAGTGGTAACGTATCGGACTGTGGATCGTGAGATCCTCAGTTCGAATCCCAGTACCGACAGTTGCCAATTTAAATTTACCCCTGTGGTTCCCCCTCCACTAACAACTTTGGTGGCTATGACTTGACGACTGGTAACCGCATTTCATACGCAAAAATATATCACCCACCGAGATCTGCGTAAGCAGAGTGCCACACCCTCAATGGGTAAAAGGCGTGATGATATATTTATTTATTAATTTTATTTAATAATCATATCACTTGTTATATTACCTGCGAATATACCACGTCGTCAAGAGTATATTCGCTTCTCAATACATGGAAACTAAATAAAATTGTCAAAGAAACTCTTGTTTTCCGAAGGATCTTGATTAAGAAATTTGAAAATTTCATGGTACTTCAACCACTTGTATTTTGGTAACTAGAAGTAATAGGACATTTTTGGCTCAAAATGACCTCATTAATAAGATGTGGTTCCCTCTCCACTAACATTTTTGGGAGCTATGATTTGACGGCTAGTAACCGCACTTCATGCGCAAAAATATATCACTTACCGAGATCTTCGCAAATAGAGTGGCACACCCATAATGGGTAAAAGGCGTGATGATATATTCATTTTATTTATTTAATAAGCTGTTAAAGTTTGTTACATTAGTCCTGAATATGTGCGTGTGGTAAAATACAGTCCTGATATTTCCAACTGAGAATGTTGGAAGTGAAAACTGTAGCGTGCCCCTTTTGGTGTGAGATTCGGCGTCACTGTTGTCAAATATCAGCGCATAGTTGGTAGCAGTGGCAGCAGTGTCAGGTATAGGTAGCGTTAGCCGAGCAGGGGGCGGTACGGTGTTCGCATGGTTATACGGTGCTGTAGGGAAATTCCCTCAATCTAAACCCGGAAAACCGATTCCGGGGCTCCCACGGGCGCCGTATCGGGCCGGAGAGCGCGCGCCGGAATTTTATTTGCTCGCATGTCGGCCGCCGAATTGCGGTGCACTTTGCAATGCAAATTAAAAGCAAAGGATCTCGCAAATCGACAATACGCGAAAACCCGACCAATTCACACAACACACACGCGCACCTGGATCTGTGTGTATGTGGTGCTCGGCTCCCAATTGCCACGGTTTACGTTTATATCGAGTTAGTTTTATTAGGACGAGAGATTGCTATGAATAAAAACGACACAGACCTCAGCTTTACCATCATCCTCTCTATAAACACAATTGATTTTCCAATCCCACACACACACATTACAAACTTCATTTGGTAAGGAGTTAATCTTGTTGTAGTTAACTCGGAAGTTTTGTTAATACGCCTACGGAAAATCGCTCTTCAGAATGTTGTGACTGTATTCTGTCAGAGGTTGTGTGTGTGTCGATGTTATGTAAATATTGTATCGTGTTCCGGTTCCGGTTCGGATGTAAACCTTCACGCAGTTTGGAACGGAACAGGTTCGCGTGTGATTGCTTCTGTTTCGGGTTTGCTCCTAAAATAGGATTTCTTCCAGTTTCGATAATGAATAATACACTTTGCATAGCCTTAAATCCACATCGTATTGCGCAAACCAAATAGTTTTCCAACAGTATTACAATTTAACAACGTGATTAGTCAATAGGATTTATTGTTTTACTGTCAAAAAGTTTTAAAATTTGTTAATATTTAAAGTATTAAAATCATAAAAGAATTTTGGATTATTATAGCTCTATTTTTTTATATTTTAAGGGAAGTGTTTTATCCTCGGTTTTAGTGCTGTATAAATTATTTTATAAAATAATACATGGTAGATAATATATTTCACTGTATCTTCTATTCAGAGCATTATCTTTTTTATAAAATAATTTTAAAACGTTGTACAGTACTAAAACTAAAGCTAAAAAACTTTTCAAAACATCTAAAAACATAGTTCTTGGTACCAGCCAACGTTTCGAATTGTTGTATGAAATTAATAGCATATTATACGTTAAGGAAGAGAAGTTTATGTTTTTTTCCCGCAGAGTAAATTGAAGCACGAGTCGTAGGCGAGTGTTACAATACGACAAGGGAAAAATGCACTTCTCTCCTGTAGTGTACATACAATTTTTTTCTCGACCACAGTATTTATGATGGTTTTTATATATTTCAAAATTATTTGAATTGTAATATAATTTATGTAGTTACCTTTGATTTATTTAATTTTGTTCATTCTTCACATTATTTGAGTACCTTCCCTCACGACGGGAGAGAAAGTACAGAAATTTCTGTAGATATGAAATTAGCTGTTTCTGTCATGATTTGGTATCATAGAAACCGAGTTTCTCTCCCGGTTTAAATTCAAAGTTTCGAATTATTCTACATAACTCTTCATCAGGAGAACAAATGAATAACGTTAATTGAAATTATTAACATTGTTTTCCTGTTGAAAAATTATGTAGAATAATTCGAAACGTTTTATTTATAAAATATTTTTACAAAACTTAATACAAAAATTATTTCATTTTGTTAACAAAAAATAATTTTTTTATTAGAGTAATTTAATTATTTACATATTTATACGTTGTAATCATTTATTAGGCTTTGCTTTATTAAATAATTAACTTTATATCATCATAATCATCACCGGAATGTTTTTATTATTTTATTAATCTTCGTTTCTGTTCATCATCGCTGTTCGTTTATTTGAGTCATTGAGTCTACAAGCACCCAAATGCTACAAAACATGTTGAAAGTATTGAGAAACCATGAAGAAAACATCTTTAATGTTTTGGGATTCTGGAAATGATTGAAAGTAGCATTGATCAAGTGAAGCATGATTGCAATTATCCGTGATCTCATACATAACAAAATGAATCGGTAATCAGTATCGGAAGAAGCCTGCGGGAGTTTCCGGAACTTGAGCAGAGTTGGCCGAAGGGGGAGAAAACGCTTTGTCCGCATCAAAGAGAATTTAAATCAGTTAGGGTTAGCCTACAAGCACGAATACTCAAAACTCCACCGGCGAACAGATAACATTATAGGTAATAAAGAGAAATGCCGGTGACAACTCCAATAAAGCACGAGTTTCGGATAATGAAATAAAAACGTAGTGGCAATTATCCGCGGTGGTAATTTGTTTGGTTTTTTCTCGTAATCGACTGATATATTAGAGACGCAAACTTTAATTCACTGTTAGATTGCCAGTTGTAAATTAACAGACTGACGTGATTAATGAGTTTAATAGGCTAATAATTGGTTTCAGAAACACGAACTTTTTATTTATTTAGTTGTTTAATGTCTGAATTGAACCAGAACACGTCAACTTTGCCTTCGGGCACAAATTAAATTATTGCTAATCAATACAGCCCTCTAATATGTCAACATTCACACTCGCTACAATACCACGCTTTCTATGTAGGTATTCAAGAAATCATAAGTCATTTTTCGCAAGGCTGTTCTTGGCAAAATATTTCAATTTTTATATGTATTTTTTAAGACAATGTCAATACCAGCAGCAATTTATGGCAGCAAAATATGGACTCCCACAGCCGACAAACAAACGAAAGGGAATTTAGGAAGACCAGAACCAAGATGGAAAGACATTACAAATATTTCTTTACATTAGGAGTAAACGACACTAGCGTAATATGTGAAAGAAGAAGAAGATTTTGCTAGTGAAACCGACGAAAAACTATCATCAAAAACTGAGAAATATATTCCAAACAGTTTCAACTCTAATTCGTCACCATGACGACGCAAGCGTCATTTAAAGTGAAATTAGTTCTCATCGGATTACAAGGGTTGGCGCTAGACAAAAGAGGGCCGCGTAATGGTATGTAAATTACAGGAGGGAAGAAGATAAAGAAGACGCCTCCTCCGTCGCCGCCAGGTCAGATGAAAGAACAACCGCCGTCGTCGCCACCGCGATTACCAAAACAATCAAGTTCGAATCAGGAACAAGGCAAGCTTCACCGATCACGCGAAATCACTTGCAGGATGGAACGATTGTACCCTGCGATGTTTTGAGGTAAACGAAAAAAGAAATCACTTCGTTAGCTATGGACGAGCGAGGAATTCACAATTGAAAAAGGACGTTTTAAAAATATATCTCGTAACTATGAAAGTGGCACAATGTTCATTTGAATCCACTAGATACTAAACACTAACTAAATTGTGAGCCGAGAGAGACAGCTAGTTGTTGGGCCATCTGTCTTTGTTGTGCAATGTTTTAGCAAGGTAACCGCTCTATAAACAAGTGTTACACAAAGAAGGGTGGCCTTACAACATCTATCTATCTCATGCTCATTTATCGCTTTCCTAAATGTCTACAAGTTAGTTTTCCAGTATTACTAGATTGAAAAGTATGTATATGGCAAATTTTCAAAAACTGAGTTCTATACGTCATTTTAAAGATGAATAGATATACCTTGTGGATATAAAAGAATGCATTTACTGTGTTATTGCGTATTGAAAACCGATACTATATGCCAACCACTGTATATGATTAAAAATTCAGATGCAAAAGTTTGTATATGTTGTTCAGCCAATGACTGTTCCTTCAATAGTCAATATTCATGTGATGTAGCAATTGTTTTAAATATTATTATTAATTTGTTAAGTATTTATCAATAGTAGAAATAAAAGAAGACCAAGACAACAGAAATAACAAAACTGAAGGTACGAACCGTAGTACAATTTATGATAATTTAATTTTCCATTATTTTTGTCAAAAATTACACACTATTTAATATGAGGATCATGAACACTTTCTTTTATATCATAACAATGGTTAAATTTGTGATATTAGAGGTGGCATAATAGTTGAACAATTTATTGTATTTCTCTTGTTATTTGACTTCGAGTTATATGTTTAATAGACTTATCTAAAAATATTTAAAAATTTTGACAGAGTAACTCCATGTTTGTAAATGAGTTGTATCTAACCTTGACATATTAGTAAGTAATTTATATTTTATCTGTTTTCATGTTATTATTGCTAATGTTGGTGTTTTCAGTTCCTGAGGATGATCTATGTTCCGTCGAAAGAAATAATAAATTTACTTTATATATTATATTTATAATTTCTTTTATACTATTTTTCTTTGTACAATTATTTTCAAAAATTAAATTAATTGAGTAACTTAATTTGTTTGTTATAAAAAGCACACAAAAAGTTCAGCTGCAAAACTGTGTATATTATATCTCTTAATTACATTATTTCTGTAAATCTAAATGTTTATGATGAATGTTATTGTACTAATTTGTTAAGGAAAATCAGCACCATCTTCAATAAAAACAGTTATTTGTAATTATCTCAGAATCAACAGACTTTTGCATTTAAGAGTTTCGCGTATTATTCAGATTAGTTGATGCATGCCTCTTCCTATATCAACACTAGTTATCCTCGACGAAGCCGCTCAATTGAAGGGCTGTTTCGGTTTCTGCAGGGGCGGAAGGAGGTGGTAAGGGGATGCAAAGGACAGAGAAGGGTTTCACGCGACATTAACCTGTTGTCGCGCATTCTGGATTAATTCTCCCTGCTCTTACATTCGTACAAACGGACAGTCAGTCCGAGACGATTATCGTTAAATATGTTCCAATTTTCTTTGCAACCTTAATTAAAGCTTTCGCTACATGCGTCACTTCCGCTTGGCCTATTCCCTCACCACTACAACCGAGGACTTGTACACATATGTGGACAGGCAGTTGTTACAGCGCTTTGTTGTTTTATCTAAAAGTACCCTGGCCAGCCATGATCAAAGTTTGTCGCCCGAAGAATTACGGTTGAGAACCGCCATTTTGATTAGATAGGATAGGATGAATTGAGGTTAGGTTGTGTACTTGGGACTGACTACCTGTGTTTTAATTATTTAATTATCTCAAAAAATCCTAATTACTTTGGAATTACTTTTTTGTATTACTACTGTAAGATTTATTTTTCTACGATTGGTCTTTTCTTTATCAACTTACCATGCCTGTTTCCAAGGCGGTATGTTTTTCTTTTGCGCTGTTAAGTTAAGCAATTAATTGTTTTGAACATTTTGTTTGTATTTTCTGAAATTATTGCCGAACATCCAGTACTCCACGATTTTTTTTGTGTAATATCGCACTATCAAAATCGCCCATTTCAATTATTTTTCTTGTTTTTCAAAATGAATAACTAAGTTAGTTCTTGCCATTTCAATGGACTCACAATAAAAAAATTGATTTGCGATTTGTTAATTTTGCAGTTGTTAAGTATTTTTAATTAATATTGACAAATATATTGTGTAAAATTAAGAATTTGAATAATTATGACAATTTTTTTAATTAAAATTTTGTCAATTCTGTATTTAAAACAAGAAAAATTGTTGTTTTATTTATTTGCTATTTAACAAATAGACTCAACAACAAGTAAAATTAGCTAACTTATCAATTTGAAATTGTTAATGGAAGTTTGTATCTTTTGCAAAAACTTAATTTGTTATGCTTCAATATAATTACTAAAATATTTAGTCAAAAGCACATAAAAATTAATTTTAATAATTCACAAATATATTCAGTTACGAAATACAAAACATAATTTGTTACTGCTATTAACAAAAATTAACGATGAATTGTCTGGGACTTAAAAATTTGATACCTAATGAACTATTACTTTCTATTATCAATTCATTTTCTAAATTTTTACTAGTACTTATTTAATTAAAAATACAAGTGCTGTAAATCTAAATTTAAAACAAATTTAATTCGTTAACCACAGGCTGCGGGAAAAACAAATAAAAATCAAGTATCTCAGACATACATTTGTACCAACAATGCAATCAAATAAATTTTCTAGAAAATATACGACGACATGAAACTAACCAAGAAAATTAAATAAATAACGAACTGGGGAGAAAAGTAAGGCAGCTACAACCAATTTAACCATTAAACCATATAAATACTTATCATCAGGAGATACTATTCAAGACTGGGTGCGTTTTTACAACCTCTACTTTCGTACGGAAACAGATACACGATCACATAAATATTTACACTTGAACGAATTCAAATAAATTATCGTCAATTGTTTATTTATTTTTTTATGATATCCTACACAGCGGGAACTCATTCCAAGTTTTACTATATTGGTATTTTACTGCGGAAGTAAAAGCAACAATTGTCTATAAATAAAGAGATACAACGATTATAAAAATGCGGATGTGAATTATTTTAGGTTGAGTGAATGTGCGTAATGAATATACGCATCCCAGTGAATGCACGGTGGTGCGCGCGTGCGTATGTCTCCACCGTCTTTCACTCCGGGACACTGATGAAGATGCATTGTCCACCGAAGTTTTTCAGACAAACAACTAAAATAAAGATATGTTGTACCAATGGTCAGAATAAATATACCACCAAGAATGAAAGAGACACTTCGTAGTAAACGGTTTCTTGAACAAGAATATATTTTGACGGGGATATATTTACATTCTGGAAGATTTCAAGTTTCGTTGCAGATCCTAAAAACATTTTTTTTTTCAGTGTTTTATGAAAAAATAAATTAAAATATTCAGAAAAGATTTTTAATTCTCCCTGAAAATCTTACAACCTAAATAAAAACATTATTTTTCGAAGTATTAATACACCAATTCACGAATGTTGCCATTGTAGATTATGTTTATTATTTGTTATGCCTGTTTTACACGGCGCAATTTATTGGTCAATATATTATCCAAATTCACCAATAAATTTGTCAATTTGCGATAATAGGACCAATAACAATGTACACGTTGACACTATGACAATGACAACAACAACAAAAAAAAAGATTTAAAAATAACATTTCTCAATCAACGTTTGATTCAATGTTTGATTGAAAATCAAGCTAATCCTGTAATCAAATTCAGTGATCTGCTGATTGGTCTGATTCCATGAATCAAGCGCTGATCATTCGTTTTGATCATTGCTTTGACATTTTTGTGAGTGCATCTAATATAGATAATCGGCCCAATTCTCTAACTCAGCTGTTAATTTTTACCACTTGCTAAGATTACAATCCAATGAAAATTCTTAATACACAAGAAAATATCAAACTGTCATTTGAATTATTTGTCAAAAATATTAGCAAGTGGTTAAAAGTTAACAACTGAATTAGTTAATTGGGCCGAATGTCAAGATAAAGAAGATTTAAGAACCATGGAATAAAAAATAATAAAAAATAATATTAGGACCAAAACAGATATCAGAAACGAATACGGAATAAGAATGAACTCTGAAATAGAACAAGAGTTAGAAGAAGAAGAAGACACAGTGAGAAAGATCAAGCAACAGAGAGTCAGATAGCTTGGACATATATGAGAGCAGAAAAAAAGGATGCAATTGTATCAGTAGTAGAATGGAAACCACAAGAAAGAAGATGATGCGGCAAACTGAGGTCAACATGGCTAGAGGAAGTAGAAGAAGATTTAAAAGCAGCTGGAATTGAAAACAGGTAAAATAAAAACAAAATATAGGAAGACGTAGAGAAACCTAACTACAAGGATTTCATAAGAAACCGAGTTACCTCATAGAGGTGTAAGAGAAGTTAAAAAAAAAATATCATAATGCCATTTATTAATTTCTAGGTATGCGGATCTCGATATATGATATATTTTTACAACTGAAGTGCGGTAACCTGCCGTCAAATTACCTCCTCCAAGGATGGTGTTGGAGGAGCATTTTGAAAAGTTATTTGATAATCTGCTCTTAAAACGAACCCAAACATTTTAGTAAAGAAGTATATATTAAAACAAATGTAATGTAATGAATTATGAACAGCTATTCCTCTAGCAAACAGATGGAAGTATCCGGGTCGCGATAGCATCTAGCGTTTATTAATTTCGAAAAACGATATCTGTGTATGCGGTGTCGCGTGATTCTGGTGCGGACTGCGGAGTGCAAATATGATTACCGCGATAGGTCGGCTGATGGCAGAGCGCTCACGCGAGCCCCGGATTATGGCCGTCAAGGGGTTAAGCAGATTTCATCAGCCCCCGATATTCATTATCTGTAATGGATTCAGGCCTATTACGTATTCAGTTGTGCGAATGGTGCAGCTATGTTACTGTTATGCTGCAAACTATGCGTTTCCGTTCATTGTTTCCGGTGTTCGACAGAAATGGTGCACGTTGACAAACTGAAGATGTAATTTCTTTCCGCTAAAATATATTTTGCTACATCCTTGCTTAATGAATATGATTGTCAGTATAGTACAGACTACAGATTATAGTTATTTATGTATCAAGGCACTGAAGTTCAATTTTTATCACAAATATGAGTGGTAAAAAGGAACTTCAGTGCCGAGGTACATATTAAGTTTTATTTGAAATCTAAAATTCGAAAAAAACTGTAAAGAAATTACAATATAGGTTAAGTTTATACATCTGTCAGTTGTCAATTGAAACTGACAGTGTTGCCAACCTCGAGAAGTGAAGTTATCGTAAATAACACTCAAAATTATGTGTTTTGTCCTCAATTTCGTTATCGGAATTAATTAGTTAATTACGAATTACGATCATTTTCAAAAGTGATTTCTGAATTTACAGGAGTAGAAAATGTATTGTATTATATTGGGGATTATGGTCATTATTGACTTGGATGATTTGCAGCAATATACTATTGAGCTCTAGCACTGAAATATGGTATCACTGGAATAGTAAGATTTTCTTGAAAGCAAGAAACGAGCGTGAGACAGTTAAATTTTGTAAGGTCACCCATCTTTGTCGGTATATTTGTTGTAGAGCAGTTGTTATGTAAAAATATTGTACAATAAAGACAAATAGCTTAACAACTATCTGATTCTCTGAGCATTCCAGTGTATTATATTAGTCATAATCGTCGTTTTCTCTTAAAATCTTTCAAATTTGCGACATCCTGTTTATTGCATTTCTTTACTAAATAAAGTACGTAGAATATAATGCTTCAGAGTTCGTTTTCATATCTATTATATTTTCCGAGTTATAGCGATTTTAATGATTTTGCAAGTGTCAACTTTGAAGTGCTGTAACTCCAAAATTAAGCTAGATATTGAAAAACGGACTCAGTTCTGTACTTCTGGTTACCTAAAGAATAAATTGGAAAATTTTGAAAATTTTGAAATTTTTGCCAAAATTTTGTAAGGGCGACAACTCGAAAAATGTTAAAGCTACAAACTTGTAGTGGTCACCATTCGATTCAGCTCACCGAACTGCATAAGTATGCAAAATTTAAGTTAAATCGGATAACGGGCTAAAAAGTTATAGCAAAAAGTCTAAAAATGGCCAAATTCGGGCCGAACGTCAAGGGGTAACCCCTTGACGTTCGGCCCGAAAAACGGCATTTTCAGACTTTTTGCTCTAACTTTTAAACCCGTTATCCGATTTAACTGAAATTTTGTATACTTATGTATTTCGACGAGCTGAATCGATTGGTCCACACTGCAAGTTCGTATCTTTATTATTTTTCGAGATGCCCCCCTTAGAAAATTTTCATAAAAAATTCAAAATTTTCAAAATTTCCTAAATAGTAATAAAATGTACCAGAAATACAAATCTGTGCTCAGAATTTTGATATCTCGCTTAGATTTTGAGTAATTGGTCTTCAAATATGAGTTTTGAAAAATCACAAAATTCGCTGTAACTCGAATTTTAAAACAGATATCAAATTTATCTCTTCAGCATTGTATTCTACGTACTTTAATTGATAAAGAAACATCATAAACAGAATTGTGAAAATATGAAGGATTTTGAGCTGTAAGGAGATTTTGTCAGTCTGTCAATAAAGTTCACGCAAGAGGCTTGTATAATTTTTTTGTTCTTTACGAAAAGTATAAAACTATTTACAAATACGAAATACACAATTTTCAAGCTTTATTTAGTGTGGAGAAAGAGTAATATTCAGTAGTGGTCGTAGAAAAATTATTTTTACGATTCGTTGAAAGAACAGCAACAAATCATATTAATTTCACTGGCAACACATTAATTCCATTCCTCCAGTTATAGTTTCCCCGAAATCACATTCAACTAATAACCTAGCTTCACTAAACCATTATCTCTTCATATCAGCGGACATAAACACACCAGCGCTACCATAGCGCAACGATCAGGGCAGGATTGAGTGCGGGTTATCTGTGTGTGGCATCAGGGCACAGGCCCGGCCCTGGTCTCGGGGGGCCCCGCGCGGGCTACGGCCCATGTCCCCGCGGGAATTGCATGCGGCGCCGCCCCTGGTTATTAACACTCATCGGATATATATTATTACGCGTTACCGTGGAAGACTTCGCTTATTAATCCTGCCAAGGACGAAAGGTTCAAAATTGATTCAGGAAAAATTAAAAAGGTGGAAATTGGAGCAATTTTTCTGATATTGAATTAATATTCAATCCGCTTTATCTGCTTGAAACCTTAAATTTTGTTTACTACTATTTAAATTAATAAAATAAAATAAATGTATCATCACGCCTTTTACCCGTTATGGATGTGGCACTCTGCTTACGCAGAACTTGGTAAATTAAATAGAGAGTAAACAGAAAAAACTATACATAATAAAAATTAATTCACATATTTTTTAGTGGTTAAGAATTTCGGACCAAAATGTATAAGATGAATGGATTAGATAAACAAACACCGGAATATATACAGGATGGTGAATCGAAGTATTTTCAATACTATTTTTAAATTATTAAATTATTGACTTCCATAATTACTTTACATCAATGAAATTAAATAGTTTTTAGTAAAAATAGTTCGTTTCTTTCGTTATGATTTTAAGAAAATTATCCATTAATATTTCCTTTTTCTTCAGCTTCCAGTTTGAATCAAATTATAAATATTAGTTTAAAAAATGTAGACTTTTTTCCTCTACAATAAGCTATTTAACTTTTTTTACGTAAATTATCACCCTATATATATATATTATATATATTAGAGAAAAAAATAGAATGGTACAAAATGAAGACAGAAGCAAATATGAAGTATGAAGAGAAACTCTAAGAGTACCACAGAAAATTCTCGCGTATGATTTTTGGGTAGAAATATTAAGAAAAGAAGAAAGTAAAAAGGAAAAGAAGCAATAGGACGCAAAAAGGACAAACTATGTCAGAATAAGGATATATAAATCAACGTATAATCAAGGATATAAATACATATTGACTACAACCAGGCTACTCTGTCTGATGAATAAAATAAAAATTTACAAATAGATTTAGAACAGGCAACAAAGAAAAAAAGAAATAATTACTGGAAAAGAGACAATGCAGAATATGTGGAAGAGACTTTGAGACAATAAATCACTTAAGAAGACTATAGAATACTTAACAAATGATAAATTTAAATGACGAAAACCCAGACACTAATTGGATGAAGAGAGAACAGCTATATAGATTAAATATTTGCACATGGCAATAATTTTATAGTATTATAAATAAATTAAATATAGATAAACTAGAAATTTGAACACCGAAAGGTAACAAATATAATTAACTACTAGTACTATAGTTGTCGAACGGTCTCAAATTATCTGACACATTTAATTTTAAAATTTACGAAGGGTAGAAAATACTTAGGACTGCAGTCAAGTTGTATTTATTAATTAATCAAAAGCCCACGTTTCGTCAATACTTATGACTTCATCAGGGCAAACTAGGAAACAAAACAGTCAAAATAAAACAGTACTTAATGGCGAAATTAGTTAGTAAAATAATATAAGAGGAAATAGTAAATAATTCACTATGTATTCTTGGATAACATGGCTTTAAATAAATTTATTTCAAATTATATAGTCGTTGACGACGTTTCGGCCATGATTACAGCCATCTTCATGTCTAATTTAAATTACAAAATATATTTATAATGAAGTCATAATACAAAATGAAGTTAAATTTATAAAAAAGAATTGAACACTAAATAATTACAAAATGTAATTGTAATTATTAGTATCGTTAGTAAATAAATTTAAAATTTACGATTAATTTATCGAGAAAAGTGATAAACCAACCACTATTTCTGTAATAGGACTTCGGGGTAGTCTATCAAAAATGTTTGTAGTCAGTCTGTTTACTTATTATGTTTACTTTATGTTACGTTACATGTCACGCTGCGTACACACGATATTCCTACCCATACTGTGTCATATTGCAACGAAGCAACCTTGGACAAAGTGCTGAAATTGCAGCTTATGATTTTATGAAATCACTTAAAAATTTCGTAATTGTAATTATAGGAATTGACATCATTAAAATATTTTAATATATAAAATAGGTCATATTTTGTTATTTAAATATTACTCAATCAATTTCAACTAAACAAAACGTAGAAATAAGTTTATAAATACAAGTTTGTAACGGTATACGTAGTCAGTCATACTTCAAAATGAAGAGAACTATAATCTGTACAATTATCATTTCTACTGTCTTGAATTCATCAACATCTACAGAACACAAACAAGATCAAGATGATTTTCAACTTCCGCATCATTTAGTGTCTCTTCTTCAAAGATGTACAAATACGTGTAAAGCTAAAACCAAAGTGACCCACGAAGATATTGCTTGCATCAAAGACAACAAGATACCAGAGTCCAGAGCTGGTCTGTGTTTTCTTCAATGTATGATGGAGAAACTAGGAATTGTGGTGAAAAATAAATTCCTTAAAAATGCTGTTATTACTACGTTTGCTCCGGTGGTGAAGAACAGTCCAGAAAAGAAGAATTTGTTAAGAAAAGCTAGTGAAGAATGCGCGGAAGAGCTGAAGAAGTGCACGGTTGAACAGTGTGGTGATATGGCCTACCATATTTTGAAATGTTTTGAAAGACACAAAGGTGATTTCAACTTTATTATACCATTATCGCAAATTAAATTTTAGAAAAATACGAAATATTTTAATGTTTTTGTAATGTATGTTTGTGAAATAAAATTTATATTGTTCCACGATAATTTATTTCAGTTTGTATGTTTTAATATTTTTATCATTTGCAGTGTTTCCACGGTTTATGTAAATATGAACATGTTGGAAGTTATTGTAAAACTGCATGCAAATAAAAGTTGTTCTGTTTATTTAAGATTACGTGTGATTTATTCCATTATTTTTTCAGTAACAGTGGTAGATAATATATTTCTCTCTAACTTCTATTCGAAGCATTTTTACCTCTAGGTAAGGGAGGTATTGTTTTGATCAAAAAATTGGGTAGTGAGTTTTAAATGAATAAGCACGTTTTAGGGTCCCTACAATACGATTTTACTATTTTCGCGATGATGTATGTATGCATGTATATGTGTGTGTAGTTTGTGGCAATTTTTTCGTCTCGCATAACTCAAATAATATAATACCAAAAAATACAATTTTGTGAATTATTGCTTCTTATATTTAAATGACGAGCTGATTAGATTTTGGATAAAATTGGTTAACCGGAAGTAGCAATTTACTTGAAGCCCTTAACAGTTTTTCGTGAAAAACACGGTTAAATTTCCTTTTTCAACAATTTATGTTATTTTGAAAGTTGAAGAATATTTAATTTTACATGTGATTTGATTACACTAATTTTATTAATTTTCATGAGATTTATGCCCGGGTGCACCAACGTTAGTTAAATTTTAAACTTGGTTTAAATAAATAAAAGCGTATCTAATTTTTGACATCAATGTCAATTACTCCATATGACATATAACTTTGATTTGCTTTTATTTATTTAAACCAAGTTTAAAATTTAACTAACGTTGGTGCAACCGGGCATTAGAGATAATAAAATATAAAGAAATTAGATTTCACATATCTTGCATTCCTAGTACACCATGGAAACATTAAAAAAATTTAAATTTTTTACGAAATATGACACATGTCATTGTGATTGTTAAGCTGTTTTCTTAGTGAAATATGTCAAAAAATGAAATAAATATACGAAAAAAATTAAAATTCTCAAATATAAATAGTAAATAAACAAATAAGAAGGTATGTTTCTGTATCATCAAATACTATTTTGTACCGTTTAAGAGTAGTATTGGGCGGGAGGTTATGTACTGGAACATCAGATTTTTTTTATAAAATAATTTGAGAACATTGTACAGCGCCAAAATCGAGGTTAAATGTCTTCTCTTAAAACACCCAAAAACACATCTCGTGGTACCAGTCATTAGGTTTGTTCCAAGTGGTCATTTCGGACATGTTTGTAACATGTTTGTGACAAATGTCAGTGCGCCTGCGAAAAATGTAAACAAGTTAAGTTTGAAACATAGACTGGAACGGTGAATGGATTGAAGCGTATGTGCATGCTCATTTTTTGTTTTGACAGCTAACCTTAAATATAAATATAAATAAAGAAATTCATACATTTTTCGCCACAAGAAAAGAAATGAAGTTTATGTTTCAAAGTTAACTTGTTTACATTTTTCGCAGGCGCACTGAAATTTGTCACAAACATGTCACAAACATGTCAGAAATGACCACTTGGAACAAACCTATTATATTTAAATTCTGCATTTTAAAATCATTCAAATATCAGGCAACAATGTATTCAAAAATAAATGACGGCAGATGATCCTTGAAACTATGATAAAAGATTTATTATTTTAGATAAAATTCAAATCATTGGGGACTATTTCTATGGTATAAATCCAATGCCACCGGTAACATCATGATAATTATTGACATTTCCATATTTATTCTTTTGTTACACGTGTTTGCAAAATAAATATTATTTTTTTTTATAATGGTATTTTAATCTAGTGGACTATTATAAACATCTGATTAAAACAAATGTGGAAATAATTACATTTGTTGAAAAATATAAAAGCTGAAGCTGTCAGAGCAGAAGCCAGTTCAGTTTTGCGCTGTGAACTTTATTAATAAATAAATAAAATGGCTGTTGTACTTCAATATTTAGTTGCTGCTGTTGCTGTGGTAAGAATTACTCTTTATTTTTATAAATTAAATTAAAAATAAATATTTTGTAACAATGTATTTGTGTCACATTGCAAAATCAAATATATTAGCTTTCAATTAGTGCACTACTAAATAAATTCTCTGTTGAATCTTTTAAGTTATTGTATGTTTGATTTGATTATTTTCTCCTCAAACTATGAGGTAAATAGCTCCGTGGTAACGCATCCGACTGTAATCATGTGATCCTCAGTTCGACTGCCACAGCTGATCTTACAGCATCGGGGAGGGGTTTGAGGGGTTTAATTTCACGGCTGGTAATTCAACATCACTCGCAAAAATATATCAGTTATCGACATATTTATTTTATTATGAGAGCACAGCAATTTTAACAAAATTTAAAGATTAGTACATGCTCTGTTTCATTTCCAAATACATATTGCTTCTATTAAATAACATTGGTGTATGGTGAGTGTCAGATTGAATGTTGTTAAGAAAGTGGGAGTACATCGGCTGAGGTGGTTTGGCTATCTTGAGCGAAAGTCGAAAGGTTGGTGAAACTAATATATGCGGGTGAGATTGAGGGTGAACGATTGCATGGGCTTCCGAGGAATGAGTGGTTAGGTATGATTGATGGTTTGTTGCGTGAACGAATGATTCCGAATGTAAAGAATAGACGAGCATGTATGAATCGTACGAGGCAAAATTGTTGTGCAAGGATAGGAATGTTTAGAGAAGATTGATTGTTGGTTGACTGTGTTTCTGAGATCCTGCTACTCCACTGATGTATCTATGTATATTCTATTAAATTAAAACTACATTACAATAAATTATCCAAAATTTACTTTTATACATTGTTTAGTTAAGCCTCTTCAGCCCAATCTCCTGTGAAGATGAAGTCAAAGAAGCGATGTCAGCAATGGTAAAAGATTGCCAGACAAAAACCGGAGCATCTGATGCAGACATCGACGCTCTTCGTAACCGTAAACTTCCGGAAACCAAGCAAGGAGTCTGCATGTTTGAATGCTTCTTCGATCACGCCAAAGTCATGGTTGATGGCAAGTACAACAAGGAAGGTAAGATATCAGCAACAACCTCATTCATCAACCTAGTTTTTGATTGATTGATGCCCTGTTGTACTAACGTTAGTTAAATTTTAAACTTGGTTTAAATAAATAAAAGCGTATCTAAATTTTGACATCAATGTCAATTACTCCACATAACATATAACTCCGATTTGCTTTATTTATTTAAACCAAGTTTAAAATTTAACTAACGTTGGTGCAACCGGGCAAAGGGTTGTATTATTTTGCATGTTCATAAGTTGAAAGAACTTTCAGAACTCAGTACATAAACAAAAGATTTTTGGATTAAATTCTGTATTAAAATACGTTTCGAATTACTGTATGTAAATCTTCGTCAGGAAAACTGTTTCTATTTACGTGTTTACAGTATAGAAATTCAAAGGTTGAATTTTAATTTTAATAAAAATAATTTACAGGACAACCAAAAAATCTTTAATTTATGATGTGTTTTTCCCGCAGGTCTCGTGACCGCCCTGACCCCCATGATGGGAGGAGACGAAACCAAGGTTGCCAAGCTGAAGGAAATGTCTGAAACTTGCGGAAAAGAAATCGAAGGAATCAGTGGTGATAAGTGCGAGGTGGCTCAGAAGTTGATGCACTGCACTGTCGAGAAGGGAAAGGAGTTCGGCTTCGAATACCCCAACCAATTTTAAGCTGAAGATGCTGTGATGATTTGTAGTTTACGTTAAGTTTAATTTTATTATGAGTTTATGATTAGTGTTAATAAAGCATAATGCAGGCAATGAGAAATTTATTCTTATTTTTATATTCCGAACATGTATTGTGACGGCTAAATATTTTCGATTAGAATAAAAATGGTTTAGGGGTCTATTTTCGTCCACGATAATTCAAAATACAACCTATCAAGGTCAAATTTCAAAAATTTTTTAGATGTTCAAATGAAAGTGGTAGTTTAATTGAAAGCCTATCAGTGTTCTTGCTTATAAGTTCATAAAATAAATTGTATTGGCTACAATTTTATTTGAAACTTTTTTCTATTTTTACCTCCCGCCACATCCTGTAAGGTATAGGAATCATGCTATAAATTCGGTAGTGAGTTTTCAGTGAATGAGCACGTATTAGGGTCCCTAGAACAAGATTTTAATAGTTTCGTGATGTATGTCAGTCCCTATAGATCTCTGGAGTGTATACATATATCAATTGTATCCTCTTTGGAAGAGCTGATTAGTTTTTTGTGATAATCCAATAACCGGAAGTGCTAGTTTACTTGAAGTCCTATTAATTTACTTTGAAATACCGCAGTAAATTATGGTTAAATGATAATTTTTGTTATTAGAATATTTAAAATATTATCTACAATTATTGTTTGAATTATTTTTCTCTTTATTACAACACGTTAAAGAAAATTATATTTTGACATTTTTGTTGAAATCTATTAACCAGTACTTTTTGAAATAACAAAACAACGCTTAAAAATGTCCATTTTTGCCATGTGTCATAAGTGAAAACTTAATTTATTGAAGGGATGAGCGTTTCTTGATAGAAATATATGGCGGGAGGTATTGTGGTGCCCACAACAGATTTTTTATACATTAGAAATTAAAATTTTTCGGAAGTTCTGTGTTTTGTACTCAAAATTCTAATATTTTATATATTATATTTGTATCCCCTTGGGAATAACTGATTTGTTTTTAGTGATAATTCTAAGACCGGAAATGGCAGTTTACTTGAAGCCTTATCAAGTTGATTTGAAATATTTCAATAAATTTTTTTTTAGAATTCATTTGCTGATGATGTAGTCAGTGATTGGATGGACGCAATTCTGTAGTCACCTTCTTTTATTTTACAATTTCTATGGAGTTTATATTTGCTTGTTTCAGTGTCAGTTTCTGTTGATCATTGCGAAATTACCTTTGATATATTTTCGGTTAAACTTCTCGTGGCAGTGCTGTGCACGTTGTTTGTGTCGTAGAATAAATTTGGATGACTGTTGTAATGTAGAGTGCAAATTCTAAGTAAATTAGCATTCCCATTTCAAAGCAGTAACAGTGATCGTCAAAAACCTTTGATTTGCTCGATTAGATACTTTCCGTCGTATTTATTCAAACAGTTCTGTGTTGTCTGCATTGTTTTCTTTTGCGTAGTGTGCTTTGAAAGCAGTTGTTTTTGTTTGGCTCAGTTTGTTTTCAAGCAACAGCGAGATACACGATCGTAAATTCTATTAGAAGACTATTATTTCATTACACGATTCTAAATTTCTCATTTGATCAAGGGTTCCAAATAGTAAGATTAAAATGTTTTTCTTCAAGTAGGTATGTATTTGTATTCAACAAGCAGAAGTTCAACTTTTTCGCCGCCGACAAAAAAGTGTGTAACATTTGTACTTCGGCGGAAGAGAAAGTACAATATAATAAAAAATAGTGAGATTGTAATTTAATAATTTGACAGTTATAAATTAAATAAATAAACATAAATAACAATACAACATATTCTATGGCAAGTAGAAAAGCTGGATAAGAGAATATATTTTGAAATTTTGAGCATTTTAATGATATATTTTTATGTTTGAAGAAAACATAACATGTGCTATTCGTAGTAAATGTGACTTTGTGTATCAAATTTACACCTAATAATACAATATACTATTACTGCTATGACGATATCTGGTAACAAACTTGAAAAACTAAATGATTCAAGCTACATTAACTTCGTAAGAAGACAGCATATGCGTGAATGTTCTAGTGACGTCTATTATGACGTATTTTCAGCAAAAACAAAATATTTTTAGAAACACATTCGTCGAAAGAAAGTTCAAAAGTTAAATATAGCAGATTAATTAAGCTTCATGAAAAATTCAGCCAATTCAGGAACCCTTTAATTTTCGATTCCTGAATTCAATTTAAAGTATTTTTAAGTATAAGGATTTGAGATGAATGACAACTCTTGGATTACGACTCTTGTCATGTTAATTCTTTTTTACAGCGAGCAACCCTTCTCAACTTGGTAATTAGAAATTGATTTCTGAAGCCTGATTAATACAGCACGTATTCAGGAATAATTCCTGCATTTTTCTTTAACATCGTTTTTGTTATGATTCTCTATATTTTGCTTGTCCAAGAATATTCGAAACTTGCTGACGTATTTTATATTTTTTACTTGTGATGACTTTTGATGAATGCATTTAGGTGCATTTTTAATATGTATATGTAATATCGTATAAACTACTACTAACCTTGAAGAAGACACAATTGGTGTCCATACCTCAGCATTGTAGAAAGTAAAGATTTTTGATTGTAAATCCGATAATTATTTATCTATACAAATTTTATAATTAATTATACAGATTATTATTATCTTTGTCCCCTTCAAAATACAACCGTCCCCTATTTGAAATGGCCTTTGAGTTCGGATACATTATATTAATATAAATCTTACGTATAGTGACAGCAATTTAGATATTTAAATAACAATATTTTTTTCTTCAAACGTCATAAAAGTACGTTGTTATGTATTTATATTCAACAAGCAGAAGTTCAATATTGTCGCCGCCGGCGTAAAAGTGTATCCTTGGCAACACATTTACGCCGGCGGCGGACAAAGTAAAATATTATGAAAAATAGTTAGGTTGTAATTCAATAATTTGACAGTTAAAAATGAAACAAATAAACAAAAATAACAAAACAGCATATTCTACGGCAACTTGAAATGCTAGATAAGACAGAATATTTTTTGAAGTTTTGAGCATTTTATAATATTTATAATTTTATTTTCTATGTTTGAAGAAAAAATAGCATGTGTTATTCGGAGTAAATGTGTCTTTGGGTGCTTCGCATGTAATTGTTCGACTCGCTTCGCTCGTCGTTCAAACTTACATGCTCAGCACCCAAAGTATCACATTTACTCCTAATGACACAATATACTATTATTTATATTAATAAGGTGATATTATTTTCGATTGCTGCTTCAACAATCTAAATATTAATATTTTTTTATTAATCTAATATTGTTGCAGTACATATCTAGAAGAAGAAGATCATGTTGTTAAGAATATAATATATAGTCAAATCAACAACTCATACTGCTATTTCAAGCAAGATATTTAATTATGATAAATAGCTGAGAAATAAATAAATAAATAAATATATATATATATATATATATATATATATATATATATATATACGTATTGTTATAGTAAGAATATATAAATTGCTGTCACTATACGTAAGATAAATGTTGCTATTGAGCAATTCCTTTTTTTTTTTCGTGTAACACTTAAATACGTTGCACTCAAATAACAATATCACGAAAACTAAACGAAATATCAACAATCCAAGAACAGGTGACAGAGGAACCACACTTCTCGTTAAAAATTGTACAGGGTACGGCCCTGCCTTTTTGATAATCCCCGGAACAATCGCACTTGTTAACCGTGTTCGGGAGTATTGTGTCGCGTACATCACACTTGCTGGATCGGTTTAATCCCTCCGCAAGAGAGGATCACTTTATCATTAACCCTATCCGTTGCTTCGCGCCGCTCCGTGGTTCATCTCACCCCTGTCTACCCCTCAAACCCTTCCTGGTCTTTGTTAAGAACCACTGGTTGTTGTGTTTTGGGGATTTTGTTCTTTGTTTTTTGTGTGTTTTGTTGTAAAGGGCGCAGAGAAGTTATTGTTACTGGTCATTTTTAGGGGTTTGTGAATGTATCGGGAATTATGGGCATGTGAAGGGATTATAAATATAATTTGGGTTAGTAGGTCTTTTTGGGGGTCTGTTTTTACACAGAAATTAAATTTGGTGCTATTCGGTTAATTTCTATAAACAGTTAAGCAGAAATTAATGTTTACAAAAAAGTATAATTTTTAAGAAGAAAAGGCTGATACTAAATATTCTAGAATGAATGGCTATGAAGAAAAGGTTTGTTTGCTTCTCTGCCATACGTCCAAAATGTTACAAACATTCGTTTTAACCATCCAGAAAAATCCAGAAAAATCGAAATGTGAAAGTGGCAGACTCATAAGATAAGCTATAGAATCTATCAGTGAATCAGAATGAAGGCTATAAATTGAAGAAGACATGGATTCCTCTGTTTTATAAGTTATAATTTGTTAAAAGTAAATTTGGATAGGATGAGCAGGCTCATTGTAATTGAAATACTAAACTATTTGACTTCAGAGTTTATGGTTTTTATGTATTTCAAAATTATTTGAATTATTATGTAATTTATTATAGTTACTTTAGATTTGTTTTTCACATTATGTTTTCCTCATGACGGGAGAGAAAGTGTACAAATATCCCGTAGATATTAAATTGACTGTTTCGGTAATCATTTTGATATCATTTCTCTCTCGGTCGTGAAAAAATCAATTTTATCCAACACCTCTCAATAAATGCTCTATAACTATGGCGATTTTAAACAAGCAAAGTAACAGATTATCCACTAGTGGGTATAATTTTGAGGAAATCCACTAGTGAGTATTTTTTTATTTATAACAATAATAATAACACACAACACCTTGGTAACTACTTCGATTGACATTTTAATTTAAAAATTTAAAGCATATGTCACTGTCAAATAATATTTCTTTTATAATTTTTTCATTTATTAAAAAGTGTTGGATAAAACGTTATACTTCACACGTGGGCAAAGTGGAATTAGCCACTCGATAAAATTATCTCACTCAGCCTTCGGCTTCGTGAGCTAAAATTTCTCTCGTGGGTAATTCCTTACTTTGCCCACTTGTAAAGTAAATAACTATTATCACGTTGCTTTGTTACTTTTAACAAGGGTCGTAGATAAAAATGCATTTTTTTAAATACTTCAATTTCAAAAGTGCATAAAAGTGCATACATATCAGAAATGAAAAATATCGTAGACCAATAGTGATACAAAATATGTAGAGATTATGAAGATATCCTTTGGATGATGTATAATTTTCTAACCCTCTCCAAAATAAACCAAAACATGAAAAACAGTCCCGGGTTTGTATGACGCATTGGCAGCTAAAACAGTAATAATATCAATTTTCAGCATTTCGCATCTTTTGTTCGAGTGGCGTTGTTAGTGCCTATTGTTGCCGCAAGGGCGGCGCTGCTGCTTCGCCGCTAAGCTCCGGTGGGAACTACACGGTGTGTTGCTCACTTCACACTTTATCCCCCCTCCCAGCGCGACGTTATGATGTTATTACGTTGACATCTAATTGTTACACACTTGATACTTATTATTATTATTGTGTTCGTTCGCAGAGGGAAAAACTCCCTATACAATGAGCGCGATGTTATTTTTCTACCGATATTTATATAACGACGTTAACGTCAGAAATTCTACGCTTGGAATGAAGGCTCGTTGGATTATGTTCTGGAAATAATGTATTCATTGCTTTTCGCATTTTCTTCCTGTTTAATGCTAACTGTTTTTTACTGTGCGTATTTTATATTTTTATTTTTGTATTATACACTGAATTATCTCAAATGAATGACGTCGTATTTCTTAAATATCCTAACTGCATTTTCGTGCAAACTTTCCTTGATCCTACTCAGGATTGAAGGATATTTTAGTCGTATGAATATATGAAACTGTTACCTTTAATATGAGGCTGACAATCAGTGGAAATAATAACTCACTTACCTGAAACAAAAAAGAAAAATAATTAGTACCTTTTTTATCAAATTTAACATTTAAATATTGCTACATTATTTTAGATTTATTTAATTTCTTTAAAATAATTGTTAGAAATTATACATTCCATGAAAGATGTACACTATATTTTTTTACGACCACGATATTTCCTAATTAATTTAATTTTAATAATAAATTGGTCCCGCTTTCATCTTTCAAATATTTGACAATTTTAAATACGTATCCCAGCAATGGCACCTGTACTGATATAAAATGACCTGTATTGAAAATTGAAATACAAAATAAATTAATTTCACCCGATGCTTGCAATGTACCTCATATCCCTAGCAACAACAAACATAATAGCAGATTTCTAAGTGGTCGTAGAAAATAGTATATTGTACATACAACGAGCATGGAATGGTACTCATTTTTTACGAGTATGAAAGCCAAAGGCGAATGCTGTAAATCATACGAGTATGAAATGGACATTCCTTGCGAGTTGTACACTATACTTTTTCTACGACCACGATATTATTTCCTAATCAATTTAATTTAAATAATAAATTTGTCTCGCTTCCACCATTCCAATATTTGACAATTCTAAATATGTATCCTAGCAATGGCACCTGTACTTAAATGGAATGACCTGTATTGAAATACTCACGAAACAAATTCATTTCGCACGATGCTTGCAATGTACCTCATATCCCTAGCAAAAACAAACATACAATGAACTGATTTCTAAGTGGTCGTAGAAAAACTAAATTGTAAAATTTTGAATTTTATCATTTGACATTTTAACATTCGTACTGATTTGCCTAAATACCTGATGAGGACCTAAGAATTTTTGGATTAGGTGTTACCAAATTTGCATCTCTTTTAAGTAGCTCGTGTCGCTTTACTAAAGGCCGCAAAAATTTTCTGGATTTGGATTACCGACTGAGAATTAATCAAATAAACGTTTTCTGCTTAAAGCCTGTTACCAATTTTCCGAACAGCCTATATTTGACAGTTTAGAACTGGGAATAAATATTTTAAAATATGTTTCGTAAAATTCGTTAAGCAATAAATGCAACACAGTAATCACCGATTTCTAGATTTCCAAATCTATTTTCGAGCATTATCAATTGATAAACATAAGATATAGAGTCATAAATAAAAATATCGGCTGCATACAGTTACAAGTTTACAAGCTAGATGTTTGTCGTGGTTATCAGGATATTATCAGGGAAACACTAATCCGTGATTTATTTACTTTTACAGAAAGTAAGTGGTCGGATCCTTTTATACTTACAGTATAGGATATCTTATCTAGTACTGTGTGTTAACCTATGTCAGACAATCTCTAGAGGTGTTAAGTGAGATAACCGATCAATTGATTTTGTAAATATTAACTGGCTTTACCTAACTGAATCGCATTTGCGGAAAATATATTGAAACGTAGTTATTTGTTTAACTAGGTACCAAAATGACAGATTTACAGAAGAGGCTGCAGATGCTGTAAATCTGGGTTATTTCCTTGCATATTGATATAACATTAATTTTATGATTATTTTTAACACGTCAATTGTTTCCTGATTGTTTTTGTTGACTAATTATTTTTGACATATTTACTGTCTAAATATTTTTATATGTATATTTCTAAGAATTTTCATATTCTATGCTCTAAATTCTATAATTTATAATTTAAATGCTTACTTCTTTGTAAGATTTGTATTAATTAATTCATGTTGTTCGACAATTAATGATTTATGTATTTCAGCTGATAATGACTTGTATTACAGTCGAAACTTCGAAATACAATACTACACTTTGGAAAATGATCGAAATTCGTTGAAAAACGTCAATATAAAAATGCACAATGACAACTGACCACATGTCAATTGCCAGACGGCCGTTGTTTGCTGATCCACATCACGTCTTTAAAATAACAGTGAATTATGGATTTCTGGCTTTTTTAATGGTCGAGAATAGTGACTTATGAATCATAATTCAATCTCAAAAAATCGCACTTTTAATGTCAATCGGCAAAAGAAAAATATTAATTAGGTGCTGATTTTAGTAGTCAATTAATTTATAGATAGATGTTAAGAGCACCGACTTTGGGTCTTATAATTTGGATGTGAAAATTTAGTAAACGATTTCAAAGTGTGAAATATGATACATAATTGTTGACGCCCACACCAAATAAAAGTAAATTTAAATAGCAATTAAATGTAATAAAGATTTCAAAGGAAAACATGGATGAGAGACGAAATTATACATAAAACAAATTTATGTAAATTTTCAGAAACGTCAAATAAGTATATTCCGCTGAATTTAATTATTTCTATGTACAATCTACTTACTCACAGCAAAACTATTTATCTAATAATGAGAATATTAAATAAACTCTGCAGAAAAAAATATGTAAATAAATTTTCAAATATATCAGCGAATACTGAAAGAGAACATCCGTTCAATCGGTAAAATATTCATCACTTAGCAGTGCTACAGCGAGGATTGGCGCAAAATCTTTTTTTAATTGTAAAGCAAGATCAAAGAACCTCCTCCGGAAAGCACAAAGCTCTCGCGTGAAATTATCGTGTTGGAGCTTAAAGTTCTCAGCGAAAAAACGGCGCCGTACGAAGATCCCGCTTGTAGAAATCAAGAGGTGTTAAGCTCGAGCTTCGAGCTTGATAGAGCTTTGAGGAGATGTCGGGATTCGCGCATTTGATTCGCTCTCGAGATAAAATCGTGCGCGGAATCCCTTCGTGAAAATGATTTTTCTTTGTTACGTAATTATGTGCTCTTTTCCACCTTCCTACAAAGGACCAAATTTCGTTCTAATGATTTTCGTCTGTTTACATTTTCTCAAATGTAACGCAACCTTTCCACAGGACTTCGGCACTACTCTAATACTGATTTTTATTTTTTTTTAATTATTATAAGTTTTAATATCATTTGGAATTTTATATTTAAAACTTGGATGTTTAAATTACGTGCTGATTAGATTTTGGTAGAAATTCATCTACCAGAAGTTATAATTTACTTTCTATAAACATGAACTCGTGTTGAATAAAATATTGATCAATTATTATTTTTCAATTATATACCTACCGTGAGTTTTAACTAAGATGCAATATTTACTTTTCTGCCTTAATGTATGACTATGGATATCAATTATAAGTAGTACTGTTCCACATATAGAATGTCAATGTCAAGATAACTTGCCATCATACTTTACAGATGTTTAGGTATTAATAAAGAAAAAAAATTACAAAGATTATTTATTACAAATCTGGTTATAGTTTGAAAAAAGTTTGTAATATATTTACAAAATATTATAGTGATGGATGAATCATAAGAAAAGAACAAGATTGACATTGACTATCTAAGTTGCATTTTATCATTGCTGTTTTTCATAATAATACATTATTAAAATTTAGCTGAAACTCAGGGGACATTTTAACATAATCAATCAAGTTTAACGGCTTGATTTTAAATATTATAGGTTCTGTATAAAAAAAAAAAACTAATCGTTAAGCTGAGGATACACTGATAAAAATGTATTTTTGGAACAAACAGATTCCTCTTAAATAAAGAGAAAAAGTGATTTGGATAGTGCCAATCCGATTACGTTTTCATTGAAAACTTTTGTAGGTTTAACAATATTCTTCTATGAAAATTAATTTAGTTTTGAAGAAACATATCAAAGTATTTAACTGAGCTTTTTATGGGCACAAAGTAATTTGAATAGGAGTAGTTTTAATTAAAAATGATTAAGTAAAAACGCTTTGTTTAAAATTAAAACGACTTCTTTTTCATTATATTTAAAAACAAAATTTAAAATATATTTATTTTCTTTCAAAGCAGAAAAAAGAAGATAAATAAAATATATATTCAAAATTAATATTTTTTGAATTAAACCCAATCATTTTGTAAGAAATAATATTTTCTTGAAACAAGAAGTTATTTTTATGAGTGTACAGGTTGCATTTTCAGAAAATTTATCAATTTTTTTTTGTAAATACTTATAATTGCTTAGTAAATAATCCTGTTCACTTTCTTAATTGCTATTACAGTTTCAGGAAATGCATCTTATATCCTGAGCTTCCTGAGTAGTTTGGTAAATTCTACGGTACTTTTTATTTCGTGTATATTTATCTAATATTTACTGTTAGTTGAATAGGTATATTATTTTGAATAAAACGAATTTAAATATTTACAAAACAGTTAACTACCTTTTAAAATAATTCTATTAACGGGAAAAACTCCACTTTGCAATTATAATAATCGTGTGCAGATGTTAGGGATGATAAACGTGTGGTCATTGTACAAATCTACTAACAGTGACTAAATGACAAATTCATGTAATATTTAGCACATGTGGTCTTTTTCTGTAGGCCTGTTACATGGCAGAGCTTTGAAATATGAGTAATATTTTTATGACAAATTCCAGACAAAATGTTTCATTTTTTTCTTTGCTCTGTGATACATCTATTTGTTAGAAATATATAACTATTCAAACTACTATAATTCTGTTTTAATTTTGTTGTATTAATTTTTTAACCGATGAAAAACGGTGGAGGTTCTTTATTCGACGCGTATATTATTTTATTATTATTTCTTTTTCATAGAGTGGTCTGATTTATATGATTCCAGTTTTATTACTTACATTAGTTTAGGAGCTTAGGACTAAAAAGGTTTATTTTATTTTTCGCTTTTCAGTTTTTCCTCAGTTCAATTTTATTTAAAATTTTTTTGAAAATGCTATAAGGACAATGAAAATATTACCCACAAAAATAATTTAACGTTACTTTGCATTTGATAAACAAGATAATGGCAATCTAAGTCTAGAAGAAACTAAATTAAAATAATTCCCCGAAAATTTGAATCAAAAAAATTTCAAAGTTGCAATAAGCCAGAAGAGAATGTTTGCTTTATACACAGAGCTTTCATTTGGTGGTGGGGGATAAACAGGCGGAGTTAAAGCTCTATCTCAGCCAATCAACAATAGGCTCCGCCTCTATCAATCCCTACATACAGCACCAATAGAACTCAGGGCAATTGTGCCAGTTTAATCAAATACCAATCAATTTCTGTGATATGCGTTTTACATAAATTCAAATTGATGTCAGTGTAAGATGATAGCAAAGACGTTCTGCACATTTACGAAGAGAAATTTAGAGTTTGCCTTTGTATGTGTTCAACTCTTATTGTTGATATATTAAAATAGTTATTGTAATAGTAAAAACATTTATTTAGTTTTCTGATTTAATTTAGTGTATTCACCAAATAATATTAATTTAATTACAAACGTAAAAACAAAAAATCATAGACTAATTTTTGGGGACCAAGTACAAAATTGCATCTCAAATTAGTATGATCATCTTAAGATTGCCTAAATGACTCCATATCTAGCTTAAGACAACTTGTCACTTTCAGGGGGCGTGTTCAATCTCTTCCTAAGCCCCGCCCCGTGGTATCGTTCTGCAACGTTGCAATAGAGTCCAGTTTCCTCCGCGGTAAATCAACGATATTTGAGTGCGGGTGTGTTCCACAGCAATCGGGCGCGATCTGTATTGCCAGGCTCTCCGACAAACAGTTCCCCGTCGAGGTATCACGCGAGAACACGCGGAGGTCTTCTTCACAGAGCAGTGATCGTGATGAATACTTTTTGTGAGATTATTACGAAGAAGATTTGTGATTTATTTGTGTGAAGTGAACAATACGAACAGTATTTAACACCTAACTTTTCTAATGTGTGTTCAGCTTTTCTGTGGTAACTATTGTTGATATTTCGATGACGATGGAACTGAGCGCGGTACCGGCTCCGATGCCGCTGGACTTTAGCGTGACGGTGCGACGCCCGTCGGAGCCCGACGCCCGGAGTGTTGGCAGTCCGGCGTCTGTCGAACCGCTCACGCAGATCCGGAATTCTCCGCAACCGGGATCCGCCACGGTTGGAGAAACGGCTACGAGTTCGTCTGCGTTTAGGGTTGTTACGCCAAAAGGGCGCCTTGAAGGTTTGTATTCATTTATTTGTCAAAATAGCGAAAACATTTGAAGTTTTGTAATATGTATTAGCACTGTTTTAATGGTTTAAAAGATGAAAGAATATTTAATCTATTTTCGAAATTTATTAAACGTCATGAAATGATTTAAATAAAATAATAATATAGTTGTAATCTCTCAGTATAGGAGTATTTATAAACAGCTCACAATTCTGAATATGTTCTACTACTTCATTGAATAAAATGTTGCAAAAATGATTTGGATCATTGAAATATAATAATATTGGAACACCAACTGACGTTGATAATGCGAGCCGCGAGAGACAGCCAGTCGTTGGGCAATCTATCTTTGTTCTACCTACAGTCCTCAAATATGAACAATTTAACATACCATTCAATGATTTTAAATAAAATGTTTAATAATACATTTTTATAGCCTAGCACGCTATGGGTCGTGGGTTCGAATCCCACTGAAAAGCATGGTTGTTTTTGTTCATATAAATTCACAATAAACCACTCATTAAGTGCCATATGACCATAAGTAGTTAGTCCGCTTAATATTTTCATAAAAAAATATATTAATATGATGACTTCAATTCATTAAAATAATTGAACAAAACATGTTTCTAAATATTCTAGAAACAAGTGTTAAACAAAGAAAGGTGGCCTTACAACATGTATCTGCCTCAGGCTATGTTTTCCGCTTTCATAAAAGCCTACAAGTTAGCATTCCAGTATTACTATATTTCAGTGGTTCTACTCCGTCACACAAATTGAATAAAATCTTGTAAAAATTATTTGGATAAGTTACAATCACTGAAATATAATAATACTGGAACGACAAATGATGCTGAAAATGTGAGCCGAGAGAGACAGCCAATCGTTGGGCCATATGTCTTTGTTGTACACTCCGCTTAGAAAGTTGATAAGAAATATGAAGAAATTAACATTTTATGATTTTAAAATAAAATGTTTAATACAAAAATTATATACTTCATTAATAGAAATGAGTTCAATTAACTATTATGTACGTGAATTTAAAGGAATTTAAAAATAATTTAACAATACATTGTAAATATTATTTATGAGGTAAATAGCTCCGTAGTAACGCATCGGACTATGGATCATAAGATCATCGGTTCGATCCCAATCGACGACAAATTTTCGAAAATTTTCACCACCTAAAATTACCTTTGTGGCACCTCCACCACTATCGTCCTTGGAGGTCAAGATTTGACGGCTGGTAACCGCACTTCAAGCAGAAAAATATACCATAATACCGAGTTCTGCTTTGAGCAGAGTGTCACACCCAGAACTGGATAAACGGCGTGATATATTTATTTTTATTACTTTACTTTTGGGCAAAACTGTGTAACAAATATGTGTTAGACAAAGAAGGGTGGCCCTACAGCATCTATCCCTCTCAGGCTCTCTTTTCGCTTTCAAAAAATCCTATAAATTATCATTCCAATATAACTATATTTCAGTGGTTCTACTACGTCAGAGAAATTGAATAAAATGTTGCAAAATACATTTGGAACAGTTAGAGTGTATAAATGTGTTTATATTGAAAATAATCTTTGTTGTAGATATTGTAGTAATTAAAATAAAAAGTGGCTACTTATGTTTATCTACCGTTCAAGATTTTTACACTTAAACGTTACTGTGATTTGTTTTAATTGAAATTTGTTCATACAAATTGAGATTATCAGATCCGATAATTTTTTAAAGACTACGTATTTTGGAACCACATAATTTTGCGATGTTATCTGGAAGAATTTTTGTTGTATTTGATTTAGTTAAAAATTATAAATATTTGGTAAATACAATATCAGAATGGTAAAAACCAAAGGATATATTTTACAAAAAAGTAGTGAGCATTAATATTTCTTTAGATATAAATAACTATAAAGATAGGAACAAAAACAAAATGAATTATATTTTAATCCTGCCACGTCTTTCAATAATCTCAAAAATCAACAAATCATCGCCAACTTAAAATCCCATTAAAACCATCTGGGCTTAAAACCATCAACATCTAATCCACATCTCATCATCTTGCATCTCTCCCGTCTGTCTTACAGCCTCATAGCGCCCTCTCTGTCTATCTGGCGCGCCTCACCACTTTAAAACACAAACCTAAGCAACATTACACCCTCTGTCTCTGTCTAGCACGCGGGAGACGCTATAGAGCTGTCTGTGTCTAGTGCCGTGGTGACGTCATGTCAATTACGCGGCTTGGGGCTGCAGCGGTGACGGGGTCGCTGTCATAACATCCCTATAAACGTGTAAATGAGGCTGACGCGATGTAATCTGCACCCGATGGTGAAATCTTAGACGATGAAGATGGCGGTGAGACCAGCATCCCGAGAGGAGAGGTTATGTACTTTCACTGTTTCACTAGATGGAAAAGTGTGAATTTGCCAATATTCTAAAACTGAGTTTTGAGCGTTATTTTAATGAGGAATTGTATCCTCGTTTTATTAGATATACTGCTTTTTTGGGCGTTCAAAACCGATGCTAGATGAAAACTTCTGTACAAGAAAAAAAAAAGTCAGCAGAATTTACTATTCGAAATAGGCAATAAAGTGCTCAAAAATTGTCATTAAAAGCTCAGAAATCGTCACTAAAGTAACCCATTATACGACGATTTTGAGCATCTCAGTGTTGGCAACCGTTAAATAATTATTGTACAATTAGAATAATTTTGGCAGATATATTAACATACTATAGTAAATTTGGACGTAACATGAAACAAAATTTGCAAGAAGAATTAACTAATTAATTCCGATGACAAAATTAAGGACAAAACACATAATTTTGAGTGTTATTTACGATAACTTTACTTCTCGAGGTTGGCAACACTGACTGTCATTTTCAATTGACAACAGACAGATTTATAAACAACATATATTGTAATTTATTACAGTTTTTTTTTTAATTTTAGATTTCAAAACTTAATATGTACCTCGGCACTGAAGTTCCTTTTTATCACTTATGGCTTATTTTCCTCAGCCCTACGGGCCTCGGCAACTAAACTCCATATTCGTGATAAAAAATTTAACTTCACTGCCTTGATACATAAATAACTATTTAATTATAGTATTTTTATAAATCTAAATATTGTGATGAATATATTACACCAATTTGTTAAGGAAGAGCAGCTCTATCTTTAGTAAAAAAGTCAAGAAATCTATGCAGTTTAGTAGTAAACATATTTTTTTAAATTATCTCAGAATCAAGTGGATATCATACTTATACACTTTTGCAGGGTCGATTCATCATAGTAGTCCACTGGATCCGGGCCTAGAACTCCCACTCTTTGAGGGCCCCCAAAAATTAACAATAAAGTAAAATAGAAAAAATAAATATCCTGTTTGATTATTTTAAAAATTTCTTTCTTAGTGTCTTTCTTATGCCTGATTTATCAATCGACTGACAATCAAATGTTAACTAACAGCAACATAAATAATACATCATATTTCTCTATATTTAGCAGGAGGATTACCAAAACAACAGCATAACAATCGATTGATAAACCGACCATTAAAGGGTTAAATAAAATGTACGCGTGAATGTAAAATACAAATAATAAATTCTTTATAAAATAAGGGGCCATTTACACTCCTAACTCGGCCCTGGACTTTTGTGCGTAGTGTAGTCATACTATCAGTACGTTTGCGTGCGATAATCACGTGTTGTCGGCTCAGCACGTCCTCTTTCCGGTTACGAATCCGGTTTCCGGGCGTCGGGATTCGCGTTGGCTGGCGGCGGTCAGCCCTTCATTAGTAAGCGTCACCGGCAATCTGTGTGCGGCGGCGGCGTCGTGGCGGCAGTGTAACAGGCGCTGATTGACCCCCGGGCGTCTGCCGACCGACGCTGTGCTCTCTGTGTCGACTATGTTGGGTTGGGAGTTGTTTGTGAGATAGTAAAATACACAACGATTTGTGTATTTATCCATGTTGTAGATAAAGCTGAGTATTATTTTTATAGCTGGTTTCGGTGTTTGATATATTTTTGTCGATAAATTAGGACTCGCAAAGAAGTTATTAACATTTATAATTGCTGTAAAGAGCAAACTGCGGATTCTATGTTTCTCAATAAACTCTATAAAACTTTTAGTTTAGCTTCAATTATAATTCAATTCCTATGCACTAAGCTACTTAAATATCTGGTAAGTTATGGAATTAGTTATGGGTTCTTCGTGGTAACGAATTGGACTGTAGTACATGAGATCCTTAGTTCGATTCTCACTGCTGATAGAATTTAATTATAAAAAAAAAAAATATGTTTATGGAAGTTTTACAAAAATATACCCTTTTCTTGCTTACTAGTACTTATTTTCCGTACTGTGAGTTTCAGCTACGATGTAGTATTTACTAATCTGTCATTATTGTAATACTACATAGTAAAAATTTATATTAAAAATCAATAAAATTTTAACAACATTTTTAGTCCCAGACGATCCACCGTTAATTTTTGTTAATTTAACAAGTTTCAAATTTGTTAGGAAGTATTTGTTGTGAATATAGTAATTAATAACATTTATTTTATGTGCTTTTGACTAAATATTTTAGTAATTATATTGAAGCAGAACAATAAATCATAGTTATTATAACGAATTAAGTTGTTACATAGGATACAAACTTTCTTTAAAAATTTCTTATTGATAAGTTAGCTAAATTTACTTGTTATTATTGACGAGTCTATTTGTTCAATTTTATAAACCCAGCAAATAAATAACAACATATTTTTCTTGTAAAAAATTCATAGAATTGACAAAATATAAATTCAACAAATTGTCATATTGTTCAAATTGTTAATTTAACACAATATATTTGCCAATATTAAGTAAAAATACTTAACAACCGCAAAATTAAATCAAAGGTTTCAAAAGAGTTGACTTAATTTTGGTCACAGTAACGCAATGTCAAACAAAATCTACAATTGAAAAATCATTCTTATAATAACGACAAAAATGTAACATCACAAAAACACATCCTAAACAAACTGGCTCGAAAAAACATTTAAAGAATCTAATCCTCATTCATATCCGGAACATTTGTGTTGGTCTTAGCACATGTGAGTTAAAAGAGCCGGGTTCGCGACCCGTAATTATTCGATGACGTCTCACGCGCAAAAACCAGGCCATCGCATGTGTGGAGACAGACACACAGATTTATTTTTAACGTTTTTGTTGGCGTTTTTCAGCCCGTGGGACTGAATTGTCTTGCGCTGCTCTTTTTGATACAGGATGCGTATCAGATTTCAAGGGAATATTGTGATGGGAGGACATTGCCACTAAACACTAAATCTCAGCTGCTTCGACTTTGCTGGCTTTTAAATACTTTCATTCTGTTATGATAAATGTAATAATATTGAAAATCTTGTGGATTTATCAGCATTCGGCGGCCATAAGTCTTTGCTTAGCGTATGTGTTTACCTTGTCCCACTGTTATCAGGACGACTTTCGTTATCAGCCGATGTGATTGGTGGACTTGAGTGAAGTGGCCGACACGTCAGACCATCTGGGGCTCTTTCATCCATCAAGATAGGTCTGATCATCTGTTTCACTCGACTTCAATATAAAGCCGACAATCAACGACAATTTTTATTGCCACCTATAGCTAAATTCAACAATATGACACTCGTCAGTCTTATTAAGAAAAAAAAAAATTATTTCAAAATATAATTTTAAAACTGTGCTTACTGCACGACTTTTTAATGCGAGTGAATCTGAATTTGTATGTTTAACTTAATAGAATAGATGTTTCAGCAATTTATTTGTTCTCATATCAATTATAATTTACTGAAATGTATTAATAAACTTATTGGATAGTGTGTGTCTCAAAATTGGAACAGATGTAAGAAATTCTATAGATAAATTACTCCAATTATTAAATTTAAATTCGATTGTTTATTTGCGAATTTCATTTTAATATGTTCAACTAAGTCTAACAATTTTAGTTAAAATTAATATTACCCAAGCTTATATTTATAATAATATTTGGAAATTAGGATCTGTTCAAAAGTTGTAAATAATGTTTTTAATTTATGAATTTGTTACTCATATGTTCAACTAAGCCTAGAAACAATGGAGTCCTTGATTATAAAAAAAAAAATATCTGCAATTTAAAAGTCTTTCACCATTTTCTTATGAAACTTTATTTAAATTGAAGACTATCTACACTTTAACAAAGTCTTAATTATTGTTATTCATTAGCCACAATGATTTTTTTAAAATGCTGTGACGTCATTGTAGAGGTGTTGCTGGATCTTAAACAGTGCAGATTGTAAATAATTGTAGTCATATTTTTTTACTTATTTTATTATTACTATTACAATAAAATAGAACATTTATGTGACTAAAATTATTTAAATCTCTACTGTTTGAGATTCACCAACACCTCTATAATGACGTCACAGCATTTAAAAAAAATCATTGTGGCTTAATGAATAACAATTAAGACTTTTTAAAAGTGTAGATAGTCTTCAATTTAGATAAAGTTTCATAAAAAAAATGTGAGCGACCCCATTGTTATTCAATAAACCGAATATGTTTTTTTTTTAAATATTGTGACGTCAGAGTTGTTGTGTGTTATAGATCTCAAACTGTAGGGATTGTAAATAATTGTAGTCCTATAAATGCTCAATTTTATTGTTTAGAAAATTATTTAAATGGAATTAAAATAACTTTTCGTGGTAAATAATTAAAATTTACATGAATACCATTCATTCCAGGAAGAATCATAAATAAACTGTAAGATTATTTTAGTCAAATATTTGATTAATTTTTGCTAACCTATGTTATTCAAAATGTCTTTAATTTCGTTGTGTCAACCTATCCACGAGGTTTCATTATCGCGCGAATTCTCAAACTAGTGTTATTTGTGTTATTAAGTTTTGAATTTAAAACATAACAAAAATCTTCAAATTACTCGTATGTGCCATCCATTTGACATTTAGTTAATCTGACAGCTCAATAATAAGAGAAGTACAAAGAATTTAAAATAGAATAAATGTGTGAAAGAGAAGCACAGAGAAATAATACATTGCTATCTTTAAAACTCAAATATCTTTTTAATTAATAATATTTTTAAACTTTTATTATATCTAGTACAATGTTTTTGGGCTAGTTATAATATAAATGACAAAAAAATTTAGTTAAAGTTAAATTTCAAAATATATTTTGCGAATTTAAAAAATTGAGATATCTAAAAATTTGGTGCTAGTTTCATTCATAAGTGGCATGATTTACAAATAACCTTCATTCATCTGCTGCTCAATCAATTTAAATTGATTGCAATCATTATCTGATTGATACAAATTGATAGTAGAACTGAGTCATATTCATTGATCAATTTATTTTTGTCAACGGCTGCTCTAATAAGTTGTTATTATTAGAAGACGGAGTGATTCACACTTCACGGTGCAATTGACATCAAAATAAAAATTAGCAACAGAAGAAAAAAATCAAGTATTTTATGATGAGGCCCAAATTAAAGTATTAAGATCCTCCAAGTAGGATTCATTGCATCCTGAGCAAATTAGAGCAAATATCCGATGGCTATGATTTATGCGTGCGAATAAACCGCGCAAGTGATTGGAAGAAATGACGTCTGTTCTTGAAGAGTAAGTGCTACTTCCACCCTCCTACGCACCCGATCTCTGTCTTCGTCCAACTTGCAGAGGAGGACGCCAAAAAGCGCGGATGGAGAGAGACGGAAGCGAAGAGCAATTCGCAATACTCTGCGGGACGGATGTAATTATGATTTGCCGTCAAGTTATCGATGGTGGTCTCCGGAGATCGACCAGTGGCGTGCGAGGATATCTGACCCGGAAAAAAGGACATTTTTTTATCCAAAATACCATTGCCTTTACTGTCTAAAACATCTACTTAAAATAAGAAACGTTTAGATATTCGTTCTACATACACAGACAAAAATACTGCACAATATTGTAATAGTTATTTGTATATTAAAGCACTAAAGTATAACTTTTATTATGAATAAACCATATGAGTAATAAAAAAGTACTTTATTGCCGAGGTATACATAATATTTTTTCGTCGTTAAATTATTAATTAAAAATTTAAATAAATAGCATTATTTATTTGTAAAACGTCAGCTAGCTGTTGCCACGGGGATGGCAGTGATAACAAAAGTATTGTCAAAGTGTCAAATATTTCTGTATAATTTTCATTATTATTTACATTTTCTTAGACGTGATCTCCATATGTTCTACATTAAATTAGATAAATTATTATCAAAGGCAAATAATAAATAAATTCACCAATAGTATTACAGAATAATATGTTTGTCATTTTAGGTAGTGCTAAAAGTTTGACAGATGAGGATACGTAAAGTAGAATTTTGACATAATAAACTGTAAAGTTTTACTTTAGCTACTATTTTGGCTAAATTCGCGGAGTGATATCGTGCAATAATAATTAAAATAGATTATTTTTCTTTGACTGGGATAGAAATTTGGTTTCTATGACACCAAAATCATAGCAGACATAACAAATTTTAATCCGCCGTGTTCTTCTTTATCGTTTCCAATTACAACGGGATTAAAATATTATAGTCCCGTTGTTAAGACTATTTTAGTTCCAGTACAAAGGGAAAATAATATTATATTGTTTTTTTTCACCAATTAAAAAAAAAATTTAATATTCTACATTTAATAGGTGTATTCAGCATATTTTAATTAGGTACGAAATAGAGAAATTTTGATAACAATGTCTCGTTAAAGCGAATAGAAAATTAATAAAAGTTTAACTCAGATCGGATTAAAAATTGTATTGGGAAATATTTGTATATAGAATTCATTGTACTTTAATTATTTATGAGCAATAGTTTAATTGTAATTTGTAAAAAAATTACCAAGTTTTGATGGAAGTGTATTTACGGTATTTTTTCACTTATTTCAAAGCATGAATTACCTATTACAGAGATGAAATAGAATATTTTTAAACTAACTCAATTTTTCCTACCAAATGTAAATTAGTGACTTGCGCAGTTGACGCAGTAAATTTATAATCAAAGTCGAATATAAAATCTAGTAGCAGACGAATTTTCAAGCGATTGAAAGTAAGACTGAACCTGAAAAATCCTGAGGGATGATGTTTCTATTTTTAGCTTCTAACCGCTGAAACTAGATCCGCGATTTTGCAGTATTCTACACAATATACATGATATAAAACGTTAAAATATTATTTGAAAAACTTTGCTATTACTCGTTTTAACAAATCTGTCTTTTATATAGTCTATAGCAAAACTACTAGCTTTCTTAAAAAAATAGACTGCAATAATTTTATTATTTAGAAGGTTGAATTTGGGAATACATATATTATTTATTATATACGAGTATAATACTCGTATACTATTTTCTGGGAAAGAGGATTTGCCATGACAGCAATATACCCTCTATCTTCAATTACTGCTTTTGCTTTTATTAAATATGTTCTTATCGAGGAAGGTATTAACCCAAATAATTAATGGCGATAATCGTCTGCCCCTTATCTACGTTTATGGATTCGATCCCCGGAGAATAAGAATCAGTCGACTGGCAGTGAGCAGCCAGGAGAAATCTATATAGATTGGATTTATTACAAAGAGATTTTTCGAGAACTTGTGCCTTGTGACACAAATCAAAAATATCAGTTTGACAGCGATTCTTTAATTTTTAATTTCAGATTGTTTTCCACGTTCAGATAAGCGATCCGATTTAATAATTCAATCAGCAATAAACCACCGCAGAAATCAATCCTGAATAGCTAAAATTTATCTTACGTATAGTTACAGCAATTTAGATATTTACAATAACAATGGGGTCTTTCACCATTTTTTAAAAATTTTGCTGGATATTAAACAGTGCAGATTGTAAATAATTGTAGTCATATATTTTTTTACTTATTTAATTATTATTATTACAATAAAATAAAACATTTATGTGACAAAAATTATTTAAATCTCTACTGTTTGAGATTCATCAACACCTCTATAATGACGTCACAACATTTTTAAAAAATCATTGTGGTTTAATAAATAACATTAAGACGTTTTAAAAGTGTAGGTAGTCTTCAAGTTAGATAAAGTTTCATATAAAATAAATAAAAAAAAAAATGGTGAAAGACCCCATTATATGTATTTATATTAGTAATATGATATTATTTATATTTAGATTGCTGTCGCTATACGTAAGATACATTTTTGCTTTTGTAATAATCCATTTTTTTTTCTTGTAGTTTTTTAAATAAATATTTGACTGATAGTCCGCTTGTTTTGATTCTTTCCATCCTAGTAAAGTTATACCTAATTTTTAAAGTGAATTTATTTGCCGAATAGCTAACAAGAATCCAACAATACTCTTGCAAATTTTCTCAAATGAAGCATAGAGAAGACTAACATATTTCATTAGTAAAACAAAATTAATAAATGGTTGCCTTTCTTTTGCTAAATTATATAAATTATTCGTGACAAATCTGCTTGTATCTGGTTAAAATACCATGCATTATTCAATTAAAACTGGTATCTCAAAGCCTATTAATTAGTTTCTCCTTTTTTGTAATTTAAATGTCTTGAAGCATCACAAATTCTGCCAAGAATCAAAAGTAAACAACTCCATTCAAATCAGAGCCGTCTCCATGCTCTTGGCCAGATTTAACGAAGCTGACCTGATCTTGGATGGGTCGCCTCGGTGTGTATGACGTCACCACACACGCAGGACATATGTGAGCAGGGTGCTGACAGTGTTGTTGTGTGAGTCAGCAATTGTTTCGAGAGACGACTGCAGCGCGCGTGGCGACAAAGAGGACAACTGGCGCCGGATGTAAAGCAGCCTTAAATTTAAATTGGTTTTTAATTCATTAAACGATGAGCCGCTACGCTTAAATAATGAACTGGTAGATGTGTTAATCAACGCGCCTCTGATTTGCCTGCTGGCTTTTTTTTATGACCCAGCGCTCGTGACATTCTATTGTCAAATAATTATTATAGCCGAGTCTAACGGCTTGATTTGTAGAGCGTGTGTTCCGGATTTAATATACATTTAGGTAGGTAGTATTTTTTATATTTCAAAATATTATAAGCGAATATTGTCATAGACAACATATAAAATTGCTCCCGACAACGAAAAAAAAAAAAAAATCTTGTGTGGGCACCACACTACTTTCTTATACAAATAAATTATTTACTAGAAAATAAATTAAATACTCCTCCAAACTTAACTTGAAATTTATTACTTATGTATAATTTAAACATGAATAAACTCATTGCTGTAGTTCGCATCGTAATATGTCTTATATTTATCGAAATATGGCGATTTGAAATATTTTTCAAAATACGGAAATTTCCCCAAATATGACTTAAAATTGTAAAATTTTTTTATTCCATTTCTTTATAATATTCGCACCAGGAAACCCATTGCAGCAGAGCGCATCGTCATATCTGTAATATTTTTCGAGATATGACGATTTTTAATATTTTCCGAAGAGCAACTTTGAGGGGCTGTAACTCGAAAATTATACAAGATATCGAAAAATATCTCCAGTTTTGTGTTTTTCGTGTCATTTATAATAAATTAGTAAATTTTGAAAATTTTGAAAATTTTTTGAATTTTTTTTCAAAATTTCGATTGGAGATATCTCGACAAATATGAAAGATACAGACTTGCAGTGTTCACCAATCGATTCAGCTCGACGAAATACATAAACCCTGAAAATTTCAGAAAATTCGGACAACCGGTTGAAATGTTAGAGCAAAAAGTCTGAAAATGGCCAAATCCAGGCCAAACGTCAAGGGGTACCCCTTGACTTTTAGGACAAAAAACGCCATTTTCAGGCTTTTTGCTCTAACTTTCCATCCCGTAAAGCGATTTTGATGAAACTTTGCATAGTTATGTATTTCGACGAGCTGAATCGATTGGTGAACACTGCAAATCTGTATCTTTAATATTTGTCGAGTTATCGCCGATCGAAATTTTGAAGAAAAATACAAAAAAAATTCAAAATTTTAAAAATTTGCTAATTTGTTATATAAGGCACCAGAAACGCTAAACTGAAGAGAATTTTTAGATATCTCGTGTAGTTTTTGAATTACAGGCCCTTAAAGTTGCACTTCGAAAAATACCAAAAATCGACGTATCTCGAAAAATATTAGAGATCTGACGATGCGCTCTGCTGCTATAGGTTTCTTAGCGCTTATATTATAAAGAAATGTAATAAAAAAATATTCCAATTTTAAGTGAGGATATTCCGTGAGTTTCAAATTTTTCTATCGGTATGTGAATCTGTATTGAATGATTAATAATTACAGTTTCTGTTATTTGTTTGTTCCCATAGCATCTAAAATTAGTTTATTAAACATATAATTCAGTTTTGACAAAAGAAGCAAACAAAATCTTGTGTGGGCAGCACACTACTTTCTTATACAAATAAAACCAACTGAACACGTATGACTTAATTTTAAAATAGAAATCTATTAATATCTAGTCAGCGAGTGTCGCTACTGTATGAATTCTTATAATGTGGTATTAGCAGTTATGTGGAATTAAAAACACCGACCAGAAAATTGTGCTCTTACAAGAAATTACAGTAAGAAAACTACCGGAGTACTTTGGTTGTTTTTAACGTCGATCAGATCTTGTAAAGATCACCGCAAAGAATCCCTAAGCTCGGAACATCATCTCATCGTGGTTCACAAGCGTAAGAGGATTTGAAATCCGATGACGCCCGGAAACCGGAAACAAATCCCCAAGATTCAGAGACGTCAATGTGTTACGTGGTGCTTGTATTGATAGTTTCGAGAAATCGGTTTTGCTTCCAGTAAAACTTTTATCAACTACTTCCTACAGAAGCTTTTCCATTAATAATTTCTAGAAGATTAGAGTTCGCGATTTTCAATCGAGCTTGGTTTTGATTGAACTCCACTAAACAAATTTCTGTTCATAATGATGATTGAGGAAATTGTGGTAGTTTAAAAAATATCTTTATTGCAATTTCTGCTGTTAGGACATCGTCAGAAGAACTTGCAACTGAAATTGAAATACAGTTGTTTGTTAAAATTGTGAAACTTTACCGAGTGATTAGCCTTTCAGTCTTCTTGTAGGATCTGATAGGCCCAGAGATATGCTGATTTCATTGTATCTCTTAGATCAATAAATTGCGGTAGCTGGAATCAATAGTAGATGTTTCTACTGAGTCACTCTAATTGCTGTCAGTTTTATTAATTATAGTAAAGGTATTTTTTTTTTTCGTCAAAATAAAATCTGTTATGTTATAAGTATAATTTAGTACTACAAATTCATCATTTTTAAGATGGGAGAGTGTATCATGGGCAAAAAAAAATTTGTCATACGTAAATTTCATGTGCGATGAATATGATAAATATGAGAACTATTATTCGAACTTTTTTTATAATTCAAGAGCTTGATGTATAGTTTTGAATGTTGGGTGTGGATGAAGAAGCATGAACGATGTATAACTGTTGTAGAAATCAGATATTTGAGAGGAGTGTGTGGGTATACGAGACGTGATCGTATCTGGAATACATTATTGTATGGTGAGTATGAGATTGAGAAGAATGTTGTTAAGAAAGTTGGGGTGAGTCAGTTGAAGTGATTTGAACATCTTGCGCTAATGTCGAATGAAAGGTTGGTGAAACTAATATATGTGGGTGAGATTGAAGGTGAACGATTGTGTGAGCGTCCAAAGAATAAGTGGTTAGGTATGATTGATGGTTTGTTGTGTGAACGAATGATTCCGAGTGTGAAGAATAGACGAGCATGTATGAATCGAAAGAGGTGTGTCAGGATAGGAATATTTGGAGGAGATTAATTGTTGATTGTCTGTGTTCCTTGGTTCGTGCTACGCCATTAAGTGGAACTTTTTCTTATAGTTTTTGTATGATTTAAAATTAAAAGATTAGAAGACATTGTTCTTCCAAAACAAGAGGTTTTCGAAAAGTTAAATCATATATTTTGTTAAATTTCTGTTTGATTCCGGCAGGTAATAGTGGTAATATTTTCGTGTTTCGTTCTTCCTAATCAAGCCGATGTAGGGACCCAGACGCAAGCACCAAACGAGGGCATTGCGCTGGTGCCGCCGGCGCCCGAGATGATGTCACACTTAATGGAACCAAATCATCCTCAGCAACTGAACGCAATTACACATTAACTTGTTATTTCCGATCCGTGCGCTGTCCCTATGTTAATTCTCCACATTAGTTCTGTCTCCCTCTAACTCTACTGGAGCTAATGGCACGTGCTTTGACAGCTTGTCTGGTGAATTATAAAAATTCTAATTTGTAATTTTCTTTGCAGGTTCTGAAAGACCATCATCCCCTATGCAGTTTCCTTCAGGGGCTGGCTTTGCAACATACTGTCGGACTCTTTGGGGTGCGCCGTTATTATCAGCGGGTTCACCTGCTAGGTACCTGGGGGTCGGTGTCGGGAATGGTGTTAATCTTACAGCGGTGCCTGGACAATCTTCGCCAGGGCAGGACACCACGTCGCACGCCGTCGAAAAGAACAGCACAGGTAATTTATTTGGACAAATTCTTATTTATCTATATTTGTACAATCTACGATTCCAAATTTACGCAGGTCCACCTGTTTAATTTATTTTTTTTAATTGATATGTTGGATGGGTTATGACACACTTTTTTCTATTGACTATTTTTCCCACTAATTTTTTTCCTATTCAATTCTTTTTAGATTTTAATTTTATTTTACAATACATTTAAAATTTAATATTGTTGCCAAAGGTACGGATATACTCTCAGAAATTTGGCCCTCCTCTTTTCTAAACATTTTTCATTAAAATATTATCTATTTTACCAATCTATTTCGCAATTATTCGATTCTATAAAGTTTCGATTGGGGATATTATATTATATTGTAGTTTCAAAAAATATAAGACAATATACATGCTCTCCATATTTCATTTTTATTTAAACTTTTCTAAAACATTAAACGAAAAATTTGATAAAAGCGAAACCATGTGAATTTAGACTCTATAATCTGACAGAAGGGTTTATGTGATTGACTGACCATCAGCAACTTAGCTAATGCAAGTAAAACATTGTCAATGACACATGATTAACAGGAACAAATTATTATGTCTTATAAGGTAGTGTACTCGTTTCATTAGCCCTGGAAGCTATGGGTTAAATGTTTTTATTTCTTCTCGTGGTGGTAACTGAATACGAGATGTAACTGATTGATAATTGTGGAAGATTGGCGGTGCTTTTGTCCATGGACCACACACGCCGACTTGATCCGCTTTGTCATATCCGTCCCACTTGCCAACGGTTAATATTCATCATTACAATTAGTAGATCAGTTTTGGACGTTGCTTCTCTTTCAAACACTTTCCTCAGTTTTGACATTTAACATCCCAAGAATATTGTACTGCATTATCAAAATAAATAAAACAATATTTGGGTAGAGTTGTGTAAAAATCAGATAAAATACAAAACAGTCGAAACGTCGTTTTATTAATGGAGGGTTATGATTTTGACGTCACAGACAAGAAAGAAAAGTTGAGACGGAAGTTCATCAAACATCCATGTTTTGAGGTTTGAGATGATATTTTAACAAGGTTATGTTTTTATTTTTGAAGTTTATTATTTAGGAAATTTAATAAATTAAACACTGACCATATATTCTATATAATAATAACGGGAGTCACTATTGCACAAACCATACACACACTTTATTTTATATATTTAGCATCATTTCAAGAACTGTCATTTTGATAGCGTTTTGTTTGTAGTTCAATGAAAACATCAATAGATGGCAGCATGAAAATTTGCTTCCCCTCCATTAAATCATCACTGGCCTATACCCAAATATTGTTTTATTTATATGACGAGTTCTGCAAGCATCTTTCAATATTAAAATTAGCCAAATTTTTAAATACTTGGTGAATCTTTTCTGCAGTAAATGGAAGCCTGTCTGTCGTCAGCCATGTTGTTCTCCCGGTTCCAGTTAACGGAGAAACGTCTGCCATAAAGGAACGGAATCGCGACGAGCGAAACAATAAAACCGAACATCTACCGAGACGGTATCGCGTTAACCGTAGCAGAATAACGTAGAGCACAGATTCCGTGTGAGCATCTCCAACTTTGTGATAGCACCGTGATAGACTTTGCGAGAAAGGTTAGGGTGAAGTACTCGTGAGATTTATGACAAACTGGATTTTGCAACGAGGGCGGAATGGAACAATCGTTGTAGCGTCTATCACGGCGTTTATTGGAGCGTCGTTAGAGAAATATTAAAATCGGATTTGGAGAAGAGAAGCAGTCCTGAAACTCATACCTGAATCCGTACAGTTAAAAATATTGTTAAACTAAATAACTAGGCTAAACCGTAGTTTACGGCCACAAGAGAAGTTAGCTGCTGATCCTAGTTTCTTTAGCCAGTCATAGTTAAAGAAAAACAATTAAAAAAAGGAAGAAACTCAGATTTATTTTAGTTTTGAGGTTGAATAAACACGAATTTGTTCAACAGCATTTTCAGAATGCAAAACTAGGTTTTTATTGTTTGACTTGCATCACCCCAAACTGTCATATCTACCAAATATCATTGGCGATCCGTAGCTAACATCACAATTGGCCGTAAAGTACGGTATTACCAATAACTAAGTTAGTTAACGGCAAGTGATTTACAATCAGTGTATTTAGAACCACCGACAAACTCAACACACAATCAATCATTTTCTTACAGTTTGATAACACCACGTCATGTCTGAGCTTATTTCAGACTTCGATGATAAGATTCTTTATTGTTAGCCGCCTTCCCAGCTGCAGATTTTTGTGGATATAACAGAAATTATTTTGGAGAAATGAGTCGTGTGACAGGATGATATAAAGGCCACTGAAATGTAGTAATACTGGAACGCAGACTGTCATACACAATTTGAACAAATATGACAATTTGTTAAATTAAAATTATGTCAATTCTGAATTTTTAACGAGGAAAATTGTTGTTTTTATTTATTTGCTGAATTTATAAAATTTAACAAGTAGATTCGTCAATAATAACAAGTAAATTTAATTAAATAAAATAGAATAAATATATCATCATGCCTTTTACCCATTAATGAGTGTGATACTCTGCTTACGCAGATCTCGGTTCGTAATATATTTTTGCAAATAAAATGCAGTTAGCAGCCGTCAAGCCATAGCTCCCAAAGGGGTAAATTTTAATTGGCAACTGTCGATAGTGGGATTCGAGCTGAGGATCTCACGATCCGCAGTCCGATACGTTACCACTGAGCTATTTACCCTCATAATTTAGCTAACTTATCAATTTGATATTGTTAAAAAATGTTTATATCCTTTGTGACAACTTAATTTGTTATAATAACTATAATCATAAATATATTTAGTTACGAAATACACAAAAATTATTTGCTAACAAATTTTAAACTTGTTAATTAACAAAAATTAACGGTGGATTGTCTGGGACAAAATCCTTTGTTAAAATTTTGTCAATTTTGACTATATTTTTTACTGTGTAGTGCGCGTTCTAGTATTACATATTTCAGTGATAAAGGCGATTTAATTTTATGATTTCAAAGGGATTGATAGTGTTATCAATTGTATGCAAATAAATGGGAGGGACAATTTTTGCGCATGTCTAATTCGAAGATGGCTACCAAAATGTCTGCCAATCTAATGGTCGTTTTCTTGAAATATCTTTAGCTACTTGCAAAAATGTGTAAGTTGGCACCCTTTATCAATTAACCCTCTGTTTTAAACGGGCGCACTTATTACACTCGTACCAACCTAGGCGTAAAAACCCTAATCTAATGGCTATGTAAATACGCAACAGGGACTGATGGCTTTCTACATGACTACATGTGGCTACTACTTATAGGGGTGGCTGAATAAGGGCGTTTACAGTGACATATGTACTGCTGAGGGACGCTTAAGGGGTTCTTCTTTGTGCAGAAAAGGGTGCAAGTGTAATTTTTGTGGAAAGAGTTATAATTATTGTCTTAGGATGAAGTAAAAACATAAAGTGCTGAAATTTAAATGCAGCTTTTAAGGGTTAATAATTTTATGCTAAGCTTAGGGGGTGGTTACTTATTATTCCCTCATTACTGTAAATCCATCTCCATGGAATCGCTTCAGAAACTAATACAACCAAAATTGTTATTAGCAATCATAAAATCCTTTTAGGAAATAATAACATTTTTTTAAAACATAATTCGCGCATTTCAGTCGGGGACAAAGTGGCTCTTTATTGAACAGCAGGCAATAATACATAATATTAAGCTATATCCCACACAGTGAGGTAGCACAAACTCTGAAACACAAACATCCAACAATCAATTTCCTTTAAACATTCCACCACTTTCGCCTCGTCCACATTCATACATGCTCGTCTATTCTTCACATTCGGAATCATTCGTTCACGCATCAAACCATCAACCATATTTAACCAATTATTGTGAAATTTATTGCACAAAATAAGCTTTCAAGTTTAATAATAAATATTATTAAATTAAATAAATACTAACTATAAATCTTTTCTTTAACATTATTTGGTATAAGGGCCAGTCTTTCCATCTACGAATATACTTCCGAATTATTTTATTTATCGAATAAATAAAAAATTACGCATCAAAAAATGACAGCTAGAACAACTACTATCATTTGAGCTATGATTTCGATGCGATATTTTTTTTCTATTCAGCAAATAATTTATTCGGTATTCTATTCGTAGATTGAAAGATCGGCCCTTAGAATATCATGCTCTGTCCAAAAACTTAAAAAAAAAACGGTTTCCATTTGCTAACTTTACTACTTAAAACAGTCAAAATAAACACAATCTAAAGGTAACAATTACTTTCAAATAGGTATGTTTCATATACGATAAAAATTGAAGTATTCTAGGATATTTAACAACGTAATTGTGCAAACAAAACAATATTTTAGTTATAATTAATATCGTTATATTTAGATATTTTCGCCCCCTAAAATCATGAACACCTTCGTCCTTAACCCGCACAAAACAACCCTCTTACTAATTCAAAAACCAACAAAAAGTGACTGATTGTAATAATGACTACTTCATTATCCCCCGATGTAAAAAGCTTCCCGTGTTTAAACAAATATCATTTATAACAGATTAATAACTCCACCATCAATTCAGCTCTTAACAATTAATTAACAAAATTACAGAATCAATAATAAAACGTCGCCCTTCGTACCTGTGCACGGGGGTGGAGGTCCATTTATCACGGCGTGCCTTTATTAAGACTTCAAATATTAACGGTTACACCTTGTAAATGTGATGGATAATGGCATAATTACAAAGAAGTGTTTTATTTTTCAATGGTTTACGGTTAAATATTTGATTATTGGTTTTGTTTCGGGGTTTGATAGATTGTTCTTGATGTAATTTTAGCTTTCGCGTGGGATCGTAACCATTATTTAACCTGATATATTACTCATAATATTTTTACTCTCTTTCTTATTAGTAAGTAGTTTAATGAAATATAACAATCATGAAAAAAAAATCGACTGTAAGATTTTAACGGAAATATAGACTTTGTGCCGAGTATTTTACGGCTCCGATACAGATATTTTACTGACGAGTTATGTATTAATTTTTTTCTGAAACCATTGATAATAATAAAAATTAATTTGAATTTAAAAATTAAATCTGATTTTCTATATGTACCTAGTAGCGCTTTTCTCTTGTTTCTAAAGTAACAGAACGTTGAACACGTTTTCGTGACTACATATATAACAAAACGTTTAAACGTTTTCGTGACTAGACAGGGAAATACTACTTTCGCTCCGCATTCTAGGTGCGAAAATAGTACTTTCGCTCCAGTTGCAGAAAAATTATTTTTTCTTCAAACGTCATAAAAGTACGTTGTTATGTATTTGTATTCAACAAGCAGAAGTTCAATATTGTCGCCGCCGGCGTAAAAGTGTATCCTTGGCAACACATTTACGCCGGCGGCGGACAAAGTAAAATATTATGAAGAATAGGTTGTAATTCAATAATTTGACAGTTAAAAATGAAACAAATAAACAAAAATAACAAAACAGCATATTCTACGGCAACTTGAAATGCAAGATAAGACAGAATATTTTTTGAAGTTTTGAGGATTTTATAATATTTATAATTTTATTTTCTATGTTTGAAGAGAAAATAGCATGTGTTATTCGGAGTAAATGTGTCTTTGGGTGCTTCGCATGTAATTGTTCGACTCGCTTCGCTCGTCGTTCAAACTTACATGCTCAACACACAAAGTATCACATTTACTCCTAATGACACAATATACTATTTTGAGATGAGTCATAAATGAAAAGTGAAATTTAAAGTGATAGGTGCTTCTTGATGCACTGTTTGATAAGAAAATTTATGTAAATTCAAAAGTCTTTTATAATTTTACAATGAGTTCTGAATTTTTATTCAATTTATCAATGTAGTTTGTGTACCTATCTATTCATATTTCAATGATCATAGTTACTTAAGAATAAACATCTTTTTCTATACCTGTATAAATATATCTCCATAATTTAATTTTTTTCCATGAATTATAGTACCCATAATTCATTTTACAACAGTGAATTATGATTCAAAATTATTTCTTCTCTATCAATCTCAGAGCCAGAAATCCATAATTCACTGTTATTTTAAAAACATGATGTGGATCACCAAGCAACAGTAGTCTGACAGTTGACATGTAGTCAGTTGTCAATGTGTATTTTCATGTCGTCGTGTGTTTTCAACGAATTTAGATTATTTCCAAAAGTGATTTTTGAATTTCAAGAGTAGAAAAAGTATAGTAATATATTCGGGATTATGGTCATTATTTACTCCGATGATTTGCATCTTCATTTTTGTGAATAATGACTATCATAATCTTATAGATTTAAAAGTGAATTATTGATTATTATACACATAACAATATAATTTTTTACGGTAGTAACTCGTTGAAAAAAACTGAAAAATCTGATATTACAACTCAACACTGAATATTTCTCAATGTTTGTTCAACAATGTAAACCTCAACGGCCACAAAACAATCAAATATGGTCACTAACAGTTACATTTTTGTTTGAACTAAAATGCGTGTCTGATAAAAACAAAAGATGTATGAAATATTTACTAGATTTTCCGTATACGTTCCGTGTTACAGAACAAAGTAAACATAATCCTGGGCTGACCACTGCACATACACACGCAGATAGAAATCGCAAAAGAGGTTTTTTTTCTAGTTAAATTTGTTGCGTATTTTTCACATTGAAATTTGTAACAAATACAACGATTTTTTGAAGGAAACTGGATTAATTTTGGGGCGCGCTACTGATATAAATGGGGTATGCTCCCTCCGATTCGTGTTTGTCCGGTTTTATTTGCTGTGTGCGTAAATCCATAATTTCTCGGTGTTTACACTAAGTCTGGTCACTATAATAACTGTGATATTTGCACAAGAGTTTGACAACATACACATATTTGCATGAATTTTATTGTAGTGTGTATATTAAAAACATTGTTAATAAACAAACAAAATTTGTTGTTTTCCAAAATAGAGTTTGGTAACCTAGGAAAATAGTACAAATGTTTAATAAACATATGTATTTGAGATTGTATTTATCATTAATGTTGTTACATTTTTTTTGCATATTCAATTTGGATTTTTTTGATAAATACAAAATGTGTAGCGCTAGAAAATAAAATCGTACATAACTAAATAATAAATGAAAGTAATCTTGGTAAATATGTTTGCTTCACAATCGTGTTCTTTGCTTGACATAATAAAATATTAATGGTGATACATCAACAAGGGACCGCAAAATCGTAAGGAAATTATTAGAAATACTACAAGAAAATCATGAACGTAATTTTCTTGGAAATAAAATCTTTTTGATTGTTGCACGTAAACCTAAATCAATATCATTACGGCCTAATTTATTTATAATATTTATCTTTATATCTTTCTTACTGGACGAATACAAATACCAAACAAAAAATCCTACCTTTTCTGACGTTTCGATGCATTCGACTCCGACGCGGCCAATCCTGGAATTAAAAAAAATTGTTAGATAATTTCATTATTCGTAAAAATATTTTAAATATTTTATTATAAAAGATTATAAAAGACTTTTGAGTTAAGTACTACGAAACAAAATGAATGCTACGAGATGAACATGACTTCCTCTGATTTATAAATCATAATTTTTTGTTTACATAGTTACTGTTTCTATTTACTTGTTTGTTTTATTATATAGAATAATCCAAAATACTTTTATAATTTTACTATGAATTCTAAAAGTTATTTCAACTTATTCATATAAATTTTGTTGAAAGTAATTTATATTTATTTTGATCTTAGTTTATAAATCGAATAAACTATGTATGGTTTCTGTAGGTAGAACATTAACGAAACAGGATATTAATAAAGTTTCCAAAACCTATTTCAAATAATTTTTGAAAGAAAAAATTGTATGTTTAAACCAAATGCTTTTTCTGTATATTCATCCCTTACTATTATCTCTAGTAATGCACACTTTTGGGTAAGGTTGTACCCTATTAATTAATGGCCAACTTTTCTCGCCAATTTATTGTTGTGTGTAATACTGCATTGTCCGTCAATTTTTTCTTGACCTTTAGTCAATTTATTGACGAATTAGAATGTTCTATTTTCATACAATTTTTTAGGGAATACTGGGGGATTATAGTCATTGCCAATCACTCAAAGTTAGTTGTCATTTTTGGGCGTATAGCTTGAAACAAAAATATTCGTAGCAAACGTTATAGCTGATATCATATTGGTACTACTGAAATTGTCACAATAAATTAACGGAAAACTTGACGTGTGAAAAACGAACAACAGTATTTTTGTTCTTGGCTAATTTATTGACTAATAAATAGGCATTAGGCATTAGGCAAGTAGAATAGTTAATCGACTAAAAATTAATACGAACTATGTCTATATAGTACAATTTAATCCGCTGATATCAATCGTCTAATATGCTGAACGACTATCGAATCAATTTAGTAAATGAGTTCCAAAATAATTTCAATGATTCGCCAGGAAAAAAATATAAAAAATTGCAAATGAATCATGGAAAAAGTAATATTTTATGTGCAAATGTAACATAAAACAGCAGCATCCATTAAAACAAAATCATTTCATTCGCAGGCTTCCACTGTTTGCGCTGCAGCAATCGGGGGAAAACAAATGAATCCAGTAGAAAATTAAAATTACAGTTACCCTTTCAAAACGCAAAACAAAAGCACAAAAGCACGGTGAATTAACGTGCGTTATTAAAAAGCAGTGAGCGGACACGAATCCCAAATTAGATTAAACATGTCATCCTTCATTTCAAACGCGGTCCCGATAAATATTTCAATATGTCGGACTGCGTCGCTTGCGAACAATTCGCTATAGCTTATTTGTACGCCAGCCAGTGCCGTTCGCCGAATAGGAGCCAAGGGGGGAAATGACGGATTAAATTGTTATTTTCAAATTTGTGATGAATTTTGGGAATCAGGTTGGCTTATGAATTGATTTTACAATATTATTTTGTTTGGTTAAATTTTGGGTAATCTGCTGATAACTCCATTTAATGTATCATACATTTGTGTATGGTGTTAAAGCTGATTTTAAAATGCATTTATCTAATCTATATAATTGAATATTCTCATGGACATATAGACAGTTATTATTTAAATTAATTAATAGGTTTAAATGTGAATTTTGCAAAATTATAAACATATATTACTGTAAAGCTTCCTATTCTGATAAATTGTTCAAGCATTATGATTTCCTTCGGATCGTGCAAAAAATGACATATTATTCCATTCATTTATAGTGTGCAATGCTAGAATTTACAAAAATAAATAATGTACCTGTTATTGGAAAAATATCTGTACTTGATGTTAAATATATATTATCCAACATCTCTCAATAAATGCTCTATAACTATGGCGATTTTAAACAAGGAAAGTAACAGATTACCCACTAATGGGTATAATTTTGAGGAAAGTCACTAGTTTGTATTTTTTGTTATAACAATAATAATAACACACAACATCTTGGTAGCTACTTCGATTGACATTTTAATTTAAAAATTTAAAGCATATGTCACTGTCAAATAATATTTCTTTAATAAATTTTTCATTTATTAAGAAGTGTTGGATAAAACGTTATACTTCATACATGGGCAAAATGGAATTACACACTCTCTCTGATAATTCCTTACTTTGCCCACTTGTAAAGTAAATAACTATTTTCACATATTAATATTATGTATATTTGGCAATAATAAACATTATAAAAATATTTTTATGTTCGACTGTGTTATAATCACTTGTTGTTGAAATTGTTTAGTGGCCATAAAGTGTATCTTTATGGACTAGTCCGATAAAGTAAAAACAGTACACAACTTGGTAACCAAACAACAGGGAAAAGCACGCTTCTAAATGATCAAATTTTGACTTTGGCTTTTGAATTAAGTTCTGTACATATATTTTATTAAAATAAAACGTTTCGATTTACTAAATATAATTCTTCGTCAGGTTACCAAATGAATAACATAAATAAGTAACTTTGTAACAACAAATTTAATCCAAAAGTCTTTTTAATTTATTGTGAGTTCTGAAATTTTTTTCAATATCTATGACAGATGTCGTTTTAAATGATTTCCAAGGTGATTTCAGTTTTTTCGGTTGTCAATTAGAATAGTGTACTATCATCTAAATTTAATTGTAAATATGCGAAAGAAGAACAGAACATATGGCGAGCAAATGCATCATAATTGCTTTCGAAGTTATCACGGTTTAAACAATTTTTTATGATCCTAATCTCAATTTATCTAAAAAACAATTAAAACTCTGCTACATCCATTGTCAAATATCTACAAATCCTATTCAATAAAACGTAACACTAATAATAAAAATAATAAATCATAAACCAGTCAAAAAGAGGGCCAGTTAATCCGTCCAAAGCCCGCTTGGGCACGCCACTGTGCCCTGCATACAAATAATCATTCAAATTTAATGCCTTTTATTGCCGCGAAACAAAAATAACTCGAATATCAAAGGCGGCGTAGTCGTCATCGCCTGCTTTATTAAAATCGTTCCAATTCCGTACGTGTTATCGGCCTTCGGGATTAACGATAACGTTTGATTTATTGCAATCTGGGATTAAATTTTGATTAAAACACCTTAAATCCGATTCTTGACGCAATGCGAATTCGCATTTTTCATTTTGCGATGATTACATTTATTGACATATTTGTTTGCCATTTATTGCAGATTATGCTGTTGTAAAATTGTTTTTGTTTAAATCTTAATGAAAACTTTGGACTGCTTTAAGAGCATTATAATTTTTTTCTAATTGCACTAACACGGATTACTAGTTATAATAAAGTTGATAAGAATTTTATTTTATTTTGGTTATTGAAAATTTATCGATAAAAGTAATCTGGTCGGATAATTATTTTTGATTAAATATTTGTTTTAATTGCAAATAATTATTTTATGATTCCCAAGAATTAGAACATGTCCTTGATAACTGCACTTTAGGACAAAATCATAAATTTTATTTTTATTCCTGTTATTCCTTAATGGCGATAATTAGTATATTATTATATGAGGGATTATGATAGTCATTATTCACGAAGATGATGATGATATTGACCATACTCCCGAATATAATACTATACTTTTTCTACTCCTGTAAATTCGGAAATCACTTTTGAAAATGAGTGAAATTTGTTGAAAACACACATTGAAAAACATCAACATAAAAATAAATACTCGTCTTTAAATAACCGTGAATTGTGGATTTTTGGCTCTGTGATTGGTCGAAAAGAGTGAATTATGAATCATAACTCATCGAAAAAATTGAAATTATGAGTGTATGTATACAGGAGCAGAAAAAGATAAATAATTTATTTGTAATATTAAATAATAGTTTAATAAATAAATAAATATATCATCACGCCTTTTACCCATTGCGGGTGTGGCACTCTGCTTACGCAGATCTCGGTAAGTGATATATTTTGGCGTATGAAATGCGGTTACCAGCCGTCAAGTTATAGCCCCCAAAGTTGTTAGTGGAGGGGGAACCACAGGGGTAAATTTAAATTTGCAACTGTCGGAAGTGGGATTCGAACTGAGGATCTCGCGATCCACAGTCCGATACGTTGCCACTGAGCTATTTACCGATAATAATAATAATAATAATACGTTCTATGTGGAATAATAGAATTTGGGAAATAGCTGTTTAATATGGAAGTGTCAGATGACGAAATGAACATCACAGTTCATGAAAGCAACAACAGATGTCACATTTTGTAACTCTTGAATTATTCAGTATGCAGTTCGAGGGTACGCACCCCTAGTATTGAATGTCACCCCTAAATTTTACTCGAAAACGTATAGTTGTAGATGTAGATGTAGCTTTATAAATATTTTCTTAGTTTTGCCATAAAGAATTGCTCCATTTGTTTGCTGCATTATATTTATATTTGAGTTATTTCAAGAATTTAGTTCATTGTATTAACATTTATATTGGCAATCATAAATAAATTTACGTTGCAGTTCTTCAAGATGATTGGACACTCCTTTATTAGTTAATAGTTATTTTAATGGAGTAATAAAATAAATAAATATAGATAAAGTCGTTATCAATTTGTGAAGGAGTTTCGGTAACATATATTTGATTGGCACGATTTATTATAATAAATATTAAGCAAATAAATGTTTCCTTTGTCATAATATTTCTTAAACTTAGAATTTAGATTACTTATAATAGTAATAATATATTTTACGTCAAATATTTGTAGATAATACTGATATCCTACACTGATAAAAATGTTTTCTGATTCCTCTCAAATGAAGAGAAATATTGATTTGAATAGTGCCAATCTAATTCGTTTTCACTGAAAACTTTTGTAGGTTTAATAAATATTCTTGTATGAAAATTAATTTACGTTTGAAGGAACATATCAAAGTATTTAACTGAGACATTTTATGGGAAGGAAATGGTTTGAATAGGAATAGAATTTATATTCACAATTAATACTTTTTTTTAATTAAACCTAATTATTTTGTAAGAAATCAAATTTTATTCAACGATTGCGTACAAAAAGAAAACTGAAAATTTCTTGAAACAAGAAATTATTTTCATGAGTGTAAATGTTTTAAATATTTTATTGTGTTTTGATTATTTTTCTACAAATAAATATTAAATAATTTAGAGAAAATAACCAATTATTAAATCATCTAACCCCTTTCAATAAAATCAGTAATAAAGCTATACAATTACATTGTAAATAAGCCATGCGATGTATTTCTATTCAAAATTCGTTCCATGTGAAAATTCAATGCGTTAAGAATTAAGATATCCCTCACATTGATACGAAGCGTGAATGTGTGTTTTTCGCGACAGGCAATTGTTATTCACGGGGCGTGCACCGAGTCCCCTCCGATTTACACCCTTCCCCCCTTTGTGACGCCCTGAGTTGCCCTGTGTCATTTGTTTTGTGTCTATGTAATGATACTTGCAAAACGGTAGGGCATGAGGGGAATTCCAGTGACAGCGTAGAATAATTTTTTCTGGGTTTTTTATCTTATTCACACATCTTGTTGCTAAATTATTTATGATTTTGCATACATATCTCAAAAACAATTATATTAAGTGTAGTTTCTTATTCTTCGGACGCCCACACAATCGTTTATCCTCAATCTTGTTCGCATATACCAACCTTTCATTCGACATTTGCTCAGCTCCCACTTTCCTTATAATATTCTTCTCTACACTCATCGTACACCTTTCAAATATCTCATTTCCACAGCAGTTATCTGTCGTTCATGTTTCTTCATCCACACCCAACATTCGGAACAATACATCAATGTTGGCACTAACACACTATTATAAACACTCAATCGAGCATCTCTAGATACATCCACATTTCGAACAAATGTACCCAGAGCACCCAGTTCCTTGCACCCTGCAGACACTCGCCTTTCAATCTCCCGGTCAATACGTCCAACGCTCGAAAACATACTAGCCAAATATATAAATTCATTAACTTGTTCTAATGTCACATTGTAATATCTCGAGTTGAAAATTCAGTCTCCACCACTGTCGAAGGGTGAAAAGATTCAATTCAGTAACTCTTGCATTTGTCACAACTCACAAGACCAGTGCGCGAAGTGAGCTCTGAACGCGGGGGTTAATTGTGGGGGTTGAACAAGGGTGCGTTTCCCCGATCAATTTACACTACACACAACATGATACGCCTCATTGCGCATTCACCGCAAATAATTTTGACAACTGATACATCTAACAAAAATTCTCCTTGTCTTGATAGAAACTTTTTCTGTTTAATAAATGAAAAAATTTTTGGCTTCTATAAAATTTTATTCAAATTCAACGTTTCGAATTATGTTACTACACTTAATCCTTCGACAGGAAAACAAGTAAACAATAGAAATAAACAGTAACACAGCAACAACAAATTATAATTTATAAAATAGAGGATTTACTGTTATATTTCTTTTGCTTCTCTTATGAGTCTTATATAAATATATAAATCTAAGTATACTTGCCATATTAATATCATACATTATTATATTATTAGTAAGTTGGTCACACTTGCGTGTGGAATAATTCCCCACTCACGACTGTGAGAAATATATAATTTTCATGCTTTGTTTAGTGTGGAGAAAGTGTAATTTTCAGTAGCGATCGTAGAAAAAATATCTTTCGTACTCTTCAACAACATGTTGTAATTTGAGATGTGGAGTAAAACATACTGATGTTATTTTTTGACAGTATTCTTTTAAAATTTTGGTTTCTATTTAGTTAAAGACAAATCCTTAAATAACTTGTAGTAATTTTCCGTATGGCAAATAAAATTTCGCAGAATTACTTAACATCTGTTTCAAAATGTTACTATTCCAGTTTTGTTTGTTCTGTTAAGTAATCGATAAAGTTTTAAATAATTTGTAGTAATTTTCCTCGTGACATTCCAAGTAAAATTTCGCAGAATCACTTAACATCTGTTACATATTTTGCTGTCAGTGAAAGTTCAAGTATCCATCACATCTGATTCATAGAACCACAAAATGCAAAAAAAGGTGAAACCACTAAGATTTACAACACCATGTGTATGTTTATGATCTGGGGTAACTATTCGATAAATCGCACTGAGGGTGTATGGTAAGGGTCTTGTAGTTCTTTAGACAGAAGGGATGAAATTTATTCGCCTTTATAATCTGGGCGATAAAAGTGAATTAAGGCGTAAATTTCAAAATCCCTCAAGGGCAGTAACTCGTTTGGTTCCCTAGCTGTAGGTCATAATAAATTTATACTATATTTTCTGAAGTTCTTTGAAGGGGAACAATGATTAGAATATTATAATAATCCATGGTTTTTCTTGCAGATCACATCAAATTTGGAATCAGCCGTTTGATGTCAACAAAATCAATAGACGAAGAACATTTTAACAATAACAACAACGATTCAAAATGCACCCCTTCCCAAGAGTTAACCGAAGCAAATACAAGTTGTTACAGCGGAGACGAACTCGGGCCATCAACCATAAACGAATCCAGAAACTGGGACAGTTCTCCAAATAGATGTTCACCGTGTTCATCCCCCGAGCTAGAAGTCGACTCACCTCCAGTTTCAAGAGCGAATACCCCTTCTCCAAGACCACCTTCAATCACAGAAATAGGTTCAGCAACTCCTCCTGCGCCCATCAAAAGATCGGAAACGTTTTCAGTTTCGGCGCTTTTAAGGCCAGACCATCCAAAAAGCAAAACGCCTAGCTTCACAGAAACGATCTCAGTGACGAGATCATTTTTATATCCGAATATTCCTTTTGCTGATCTATTAAGGGATGCTCAGTTAAAGCAAGATTACAACTCGCAGTTTCTTCCTCGAGGTTTTGTCCATCCTGGGTTTTTTCCTTCAGGGATGTACCCCCCTGCAAAGGAAGGAGAAGAAGGACGAAGTTTCTTAACAGCTCCGTTTTACTTCAGCGCAGTTCAAGCGGCAGCAGCCGCGGCAATGCAAGCGAATACGTCACAAAATGGTGGACAGACAACGCAAGGTTATCCGCCGGTTCATTCCGCTGATGATTTCTTCCGGTTAAGGCATCATTTCATGGCTAACTCTGCTAATGTCCATCCTCATCACCATCATTTGTTGATGAGGCCTGGAGTTGTACCTCTAGGAGATGTATATTCTTGTATAAAATGTGAGAAGATGTTTTCCACGCCTCATGGACTGGAGGTTCATGCTAGGAGGTCACACAATGGGAAGAGGCCGTTTGCTTGTGAACTTTGCAACAAGACCTTTGGACATGAAATCAGCTTAAGTCAGCACAGGTAGGACCCTTTTTTGACTTTAAGTTTTATCAAAGTTTCTTCTTTTATATAAATAATACAACATCTGGGATTTAATGTTCTTGTATTGCATATTTATATGAATAATAATAAATAAATAAATTATACAGAGCAAACCCAGATATTGTATATTAATACCTTTTTGATTTTACAATTGTCAAAGTTTCATTTTTTTGTTTGCTTTTTTTCCAGAGCTGTTCATAATGTAGAGAAGGTCTTCGAGTGTAAACAATGTGGGAAATCCTTCAAGAGGTCATCAACTTTATCAACACACCTATTAATACATTCGGATACTAGACCATACCCCTGCCAATTTTGCGGAAAACGGTTTCATCAAAAATCGGATATGAAGAAGCATACATATATTCATACAGGTAAATATAGTAGTAGCTTTTTAATTGATACTCAAAATGATTATTAATGACTGTTTTGACAATTATTTGTGAATAGGTGATTAATATTTTCACAGATAAGCGAGTAAAAATTACTATGGACAAAGTGTATTATGATTGTCAACGCAAAATTAATAATTAATGGTTCGAATATTTTAATCTGGCTTAACGATAAATATTGCTAAATAGTTTTCCATTATATTTTGGGAATCACAGGTGAAAAGTATTACTCTCTCTTAACAATCCTTTCGTGAACAGAAGCAATAAATACGGTCTATTTTCTAGCGAAAACTCAGAGGTCCACAAATTCTTAAATAAATAATTAGTTTCTTTCCTCCGCTGCCCCGCGGCTGAATCTGTCGGAAGACATGCCTTCGCTAGGGGTTTAAACGGGCCGTCTCATAGACGTATATGAATTTATGATCGCATTAAAGTCTTGAGGTATTACAGTGTGAAGTTATTAATTGTCGGAACTGAGTGCCAAGTGAATTATTCACTAATTAGTGTGAAGTTGCCGCCGAGAAGGGACCGAGGAGGCTGTAGGGTTAATGTTACGCTGTTAACGTGGATTACAGACCGCAAGTGATGGTACAATGTTGTAGTGTTGCAGTCGTTGTTGCTGGAATGCTGGAGGTGATACAAGCGGGAATTTCGTAGACATTTTTAGAGTATAATTTCCACACATTTAAGAATATACTGAGATCTAAGACGAAGACGATTATCAATACATACATACATAACATCACGCTGTATCCTACTCAGTGGGGTAGTACGAATCCTGAAACACAATCAACCAATACTCAAATATTCCTATTCTAACATACCACTTTCGCTTCGGCCATATTCATACATGCTCATCTATTTTTCATACTCGGAATCATTCAATCGTACAACAAACCATTAATCATACCTAAACATTTATTTCTCGGACGCCCACGTAATCGTGTACACTCAATCTCACCCGCATGTATTAGTTTCACCAACCTTTCAAAATGACTCGCACTAAACCACCTCAACTGACTCATTCCCACTTTCTTAACAACATTCTTCTTTATCTCACACTCCCCATACACCAATGTATTCCGAATATTACATATATTTGTTTCACTAACTTTTCGAGATCGCTAAACCTCAAATGATTCCCTCCTACTTTTGTAACATTCTTCTCAATATCACATTCACCTTACACGAATATATTACAGATACTTCCCATACTCTCATTTCAAATACCTCATTTCTACAGCAGTTATACGTCGTTCATACTTCTTCGTCCACAGCCAACACTCAGAACCATACATCAATGTAGGCACCAGCACGCCATTATAAATACTCAATCAAGCATCTCTATTCATGTTTTAGCAAATATACCCAGAGCATTCAATACCTTGCACCCTGTAGACACCCGACTTTTAATCTCCCGGTCAATACGTCCATCCCTCGAAAATATACTACCCAAGTATATAAATTCATTCTTTACATTTATCGACATTCATTAACAGATTTAATCAATGCAAATATTAATAAAATTGAATTGAACTGCATGACAGATGACTCCATATTGTAATTCGTTCTAGTTGTAAATTAGACAAATGATAAATCATATTATAAGAAAATTTAATTGAAAACAAGACTGTAGTGACCTACAATTTGTGCTGTTAAAAATCTTTGTCATCATCTCCACAAGCTTTCTGAGAAGCTCATGTAGTCGTAGCTATAGGAGAGCTTAAATATTCATCCAGACATTATGGGAGCACTAAAGCCCAACTTTGGTCTTGTAGTATGACACAAGAGTCGTAAAGCAAAGCTCGTAGAATCTCAACTCTTGTTTCACCTTTGTATCTTTGTACTAACACGCAAAAAAGTTTCCACAAATGTCAAATAAACCATCTCGACTTCACATAACTTAACCTTACTCTCCGCTCATTTGAGTTGGGTTATAAAATCTTATTCTTATTTCCCTTCAAAGTAGTGGTAATGACAAACTGTTAAAACTGTTTTAAAGTGCTGTACTGTCATTATGTTCGTCTCAGTCTGTTTTACAGACGAGGGGTTTATGTAGAAATCTTCTTTAGCTGCGGAGGCACTCGGCTATAAACTGTCTAGTTGGTTTTGGTGTCGCGCACTGGTTCACTACCATCTTGGGATTAAACTGAGAGGATCGTATATGGTGGTTACTTTTAAGCAGATGCAGATTCAATATTTACAAGAATATCTGAACAGTTGTTCTGTCAAAACAACCAAAGAACTTTCCTGCATTTTGCACTTGATTCGCGAAGTAAAAACAACAGAAGATGAAGAGGTTAGATGGCACCAGATGAAACAACACTTGTCATATGAGCATTTGTCATTCGACGCACTATAGGAACAAACGCACAAAGTGCGTGCACCGTGCAATGCGTGCCACACATGGGGCTAGGGTGCTAACGCAATTACCGCCTGGCAAGTGGCCAGCGGCGTGCGTTATGGGACGGGACACAGACTGGGAATTGGCGTGAGAATGGGATACACTCTATGTGGGAAGATGCTACAGAACAAATTTTAATTATTGCTCTAAAGAAAATAATACTAAAGTTTTCATTTGGGAATGTGAGAGTAGAATAAATCAAAATTTGCAAGAATAGTATTGAATTATTGTCAGCAATGCAGCAAATAAATCAACCAGAAAAATAAGATATAATTTTACTAGGATGCCCATAGAATGCCGCTCGCTTTATACCTAGAACGAAACTTACTTCTCGAACAATAGAAACACCGCTATAAAAAACCGATTAAATAGAAACCTTCAAATTAGCATTCCAGTATTACTAAATTTCAGTGGTTTATGGTTTTCTGGACAAATATTCGATCAGATAATGGGGCATATACCTGTTAATTTTTAACAGCCTGTTAAAAATTTTAACCAATAAATATAAATGTGTTAAATGAATTTTTATATTTTTATTCAGTGACGTCTGCAATCATTAGTTAATATTTTTAACAGGCCGTTAAAAATTAACAGGTAAGTTACGAAATAGGCCCCATTGAACGCTAAATCTAATTGTGAATAACGTCCTTTAGAAATTAGACAGTCTGAAAATAATATTTGTCGTAAGCTTCTTCGTAATATTCCTAAAAGTATACAAACAAACCCTCAAAGCAAGACAGATAAAAGTCAAAATTGTGATTAGATGTGCTCTTGCCTAATTCAATTTTGTAGAACGGAAATTCAGAAAAAAATTTAATATAAACAGACGTCTTGAAAATAACAATCCATCTGAGATATTAAGCAGAAAGAATTCCGTTAATGACTGCGCATAAAACTGTCCATCACAAAACAATTAAACGTGACAAACAAGCAGGAGAATTAGAAAAATCATTCCGGGAAAAGAATTCGGAACGGGAAGAAAAAACAAATGAAAATAAAACAGGACAGTGGGGTCAGACCCTCTGGAGGGCAGGATGGCAGGAATTATGTGTCCCGGTCGTTTGGAAAGGCACCTCATAATTATACAGCCAGGCAATTAAGAAAAACTCCAATTTTTCTAATTGCCAGTTTGCTTTCATGAAAAATTCACGCAAACGCCGTGATGTTGCTCCCTGAATGCGAATAACTGGATTTTGGAACTTCCATCCGCCAAAGATTTTACGAATATAAAAAACGTTTGAGGCGAGCTTAATTCAAAAAGATATTACTTCTATGACACCCTTCTTCATTTGCCTTTAACAGAGGGTACTCATGGATAATAAACTTCGCAACAGAAGAACTACATTACAATCTATTGGTTGGCACCACGAACTCTATTTTTGGATATATCATACCAAGAAAAGTGCTCTAGCGATATCTAATGTTATAATAGTATATTCTACAACTAGTAATGGAATGGCACATATTCCACACGAGTATTACCTGTTGTAGACTATACTTTCAATAACAAGATTTTGGAAATTATATAAAAAATACAAATACAAACTATTGAGAACGTCAAACTCAAATAAATAAAATGAATTCAAAGAGACGTAACCATAACTGAATTAAGATACTTCATATATTGCGTTAAAATGCGGCTCTGATTCCATACGCGGCATATGGAATGACAGTTATTCCAATACACTTTTTAGTTGTGGAATGTGTAGTTTCCAAAACAGTGTTATAGAAAGTAATTTTAAAACATTGTACAGCGCTAAAACACTTAGAATATCCAAAAACAGAGCTCATGATAGCTGCCATTATGTTTTCATATGTCTACATCTTTAGAATAAATGTAAAATTCTAAGGCTAAGAATAATATAAAATATTAAATCTAACCCCTAAACTTTAAAGTAATAATGAAAATATTTATATATGTATTTCATGTGCCAATGCCAAATGTCGTAATGTAATCTTTGCTCATTAGATGGAACCACGATATTTGGTATTGTTCGCTTTCGACAAATGTATATTCGAGATTTGTAACATTCGATATTTGTAATATTCGAGAAATGTATTTCCGAAGTTTGTAATATCCAAATGATTCGACAAATGTTTGGAGGAGATTGATGAAGTATTTTAAAATACAGTGAAATATGAAAGCACGTTCTAGAAGAAAAGTTTGTGATTCTGTTCCACCTACGTGTAATATTTGTTTTTTATTGCACGTAAAAAATATAAACAAAATTGTGAAATAATTAAATATTCCAGGTCCTGTTCTTCAGTGAACATAATTACAAGGAAACTACCCTGGCAAACCTAACAAGTAAAGAAATTCGAGTTTCATTTTATTCGCTCTTTTTAAATTGCCAGGCATGCGGATTGTCACCGATTGTCCCTTTCCCCTTTGCCACTTTTTCGGCTCCCAATTACCAAACGTCGCGCTGTAGTTTCATTTCGCCCGCTTCCCGTAGGATTTTTATACGGTTAATTACTAAAGCTGGCGGGCACGTACACCCCCTTTCCACGAAGGGTGGTTCCTTCCCTCAGCAGTGAGCGTGATGTTCTTTTTTTCGCAGCCGTCGTGTTGTTTTTTCTCGCGTCTTTTTGTCGAGTACTCCTGGCTCGTGCAATTCCACTGAGATGTTAAACGTCACACGGCAAGATGGCGCATCTTTCCCCGAAATTAGGGAGGATTTTGCTTTCTTCTCAGCGATTCTTATTTTTTAAATATAACTACGGTTATTCAAATTATATCGTGTGTCCCACGTAAATGTTGGCATAGGTAATTAACATGTAAAATCAGTTTTTTGTAAATAAAAAGTGTCCGGCAAAAATTATGCATCCAAATTTTATATCACAATCCTGCCAACATCCCTACTTCTTATTTAATACAGATCAATTTATTTCGATACCGCAATTTAATGAAATTAATATTAACAATTCCTAATTTTTTGCCTACTCTTTTTATTGCTATTGACGTATAGTGCTTGCAATTTGTTTTAAAAATTTTATTAATTTTTTCATTTATTTTTTAAACAAAAAACTTTTACCGGTTTCAGGAGATTTTAAACTTATGATTATAGGCACAAAAGTAGGCTGGTAAGTAAGTAATAACTACATGTCGATAATATTACCATATAAACCTAACAAAACAGTCAAGAAAATAAAAATAAAACACAATGATAATATAAGGCTATTTATTAATATACAAACGCAATTAATTTCAAACCCATTTTTATTTACAAGTTTGACGTTTAAGTAAAAAAAAATGTATAAATATGATACAAAACAAGTGTAACCATGGTGTTAAATAAAAACAAACAGACTTACTTGATCACCTTCTAAAATAATGATAGACGTTATTCATAAAAGAATTTCAAAAACTAATAATTATTAATGTTGGTAACGTCTTCATATTCTGAAACCGGTAAACTATTGAACAAACCACGGATGTTATGAGTCATAACAGGCCTTAGATGTCTTAAAATCCTCGCTCTACGAGCTCGGATTTCCAACTGACATCTGCGGCTGTTATGATACTCATAACATCGCTAGGTATGTTAATAGTTTTTATGTGAAAGGTTGACATACGTAATAAATTTTTGAAGAGGAATTAAAAACTTAAAGTATTGGTATTAAACGCAATTTTACACAATACTTCTTGAAAGTAAACAGCAATGATTTTCATGAAAAGATAAAAAAATCGTTAATTCCAATCGCACATTTACAAGTTTGATGGCATCGTGTGGCTTTACGAAGGACCGTAAAAATTTTTGTATTAGGATTGTCGACTCAGATTTCCAAAGAATCGTTCTACCTGGCGCTTATCACATCTTTCCCGAACATCCTGTATAATCCAGCAATTGGTTTTCTTTTTCACTTAACAAAAACGTTTGAAGAGGCGGTCGCCTGCCCCCAGAAATGGAATCTTCTGTGGCTTCTTGACGCAATTATCAGAAAGTGGCACTTTGTCTCATTAGCGCGTGAATCAGAGGACAGATGACAGTGCGGGGGAGTGTTTCCCGTGGCGGCCGCAGCCGACGGCGGCGCCACTGCGCCGTGAATTTCAATGGCAGTGCGTTATTGTGTTAAACAATTAACACACAAACTGTGTAATAGTCCGGTTTAGACTTTAACTATGTGTCGTCAACATACTCCGCCCATTTTACGCGCTTTGCATGGTTTTGTTAATAAGTCGAGTGGGTGCTTCTGAACCGTTTTTGGTAATGGTTATTGTGATGGTTTTGTCCCTTGCTGGTTTATTAAATTGTACAAGTTATCGGCTCCAATTTTCACCCACAACGCTTTGTTCATTTCCCACATTGATTTTCAATCAAACTTTTTTTGATACGCTAATATTTTACACTTACTGAGGTGCCGGAAATTGAACAAGCTGACTAATTTTAATATCAATTCGAATTCAAATAAAGTTCTATTTACTTAATTTTACCTCCCGCCTGCTTCTAGGTAAGGGTGGTATTGTTTTTGGTCAAAAAATTAGACAGTGATTTTTCAATAAATAAGTACGTTTTATGGTCCCTACAATACGCCATGATGTCTGTATGTATGTGTGTTTGGTCTGTGGCAATTTTTTCGTCTCGCCTAACTTAAATACTATAAATCAAAAAATACGATTTTGTGTATTTTTGCTTCTTATATTTAAATGAAGAGCTCATTAGATTTTAGATAAAATTGGTCAACCGAAAGTAACAGTTCCCTAAAAGCCCTTAACAGTTTTCCGTAAAAAAAAACACGTTTAAATTTAATTTTTCAATAATTTATGTTATTTTGAATATTTAAAATGGGGTAAATAGCTCCAGGTGGTAACGTGTCGGACTGTGAATCGTGAGATCCTCAGTTCGAATCCCACTGCCGACAGTTACAAATTTAAATTTACCCCTGTGGTTCCCCCTCCACTAACATCTTTGGGGGCTATGATTTGACGGCTGGTAACCGTTCTTCAAACGTACAAATACATATATCACTTTACCGAGATCTGCATAAGCAGAGTGCCACACCCATAATGGGTAAAAGGCGTGATGATATATTTATTTTATTTATTTTATTGAATATTTAATTTTACATCTGTTTTGATTACACTAATTTTATTAATTTTCATTAGTTATGGAGATAATAAAATATAAAGAAATTAAATTTCATAAATCTTGCATTCCATATACACCATGCAAACACTTAAAAAAAAATTAATTTTTTACGTGACTCATTTCATTGTGATTGTGAAGCTGTTTTTTAGTGAAATATAATTCAAAAAATTAAATAAATATACGAAAGAAAATTATATTTCTCAAATATAAATAGAAAATAAACAAATAAGAAGGTATGTTTCTGTACCGTCAAATACTATTATGTACCGTTTAACTCTTGTATTAGGCGGGAGTTTATGTGCTGCCCACATCAGATTTTTTGTGGGTTTGTGATCTGGGAAGAATTTGATTTAATTTTTGGGGCCAAGTGTTGTATCACAGTTGGCGGATGAATTTTCCGAAGCAATCGAGTGTTTTCACCCCAGTCGACGTATAAAGTAAGCTCGATCTAGAAGGCAGGGAATGAGCGATGTGTTCTCTGTAAACTTTAATCCCGTGAGGTTAGTAAAGAAAATATTTAGCCAGAGGCCAATCTAAATTCAATGTTGCGGTGTGCACAAGTACTTCCCCAGATCCGTACCCAAAACTTTTGTAATCCCATCGTTCCCATTTGCGCATGACAAGTTAAAGGCGTTATGGTAATTATAGCAGAATAAACAGATTATGTTTCATGATTTCAACCAGATTTTTTGACATTTTAAAAATTAAATATTAGAAAAATAGTAAGTTGAAGTTTTTTTCAATAACTCAATAAAATTATAATGCCTATGACACACTGGTCCATGAGCGTCGATGAACATCGATGAACTCATCGATGAAACAACAGAACCAACTTGCCTTTCAAAATTTTTAATTTCACCAATAACACAATAACGAAAACAGAGAATTTATCTGTGACAAAAAAAGTTAACGTGAAATGAGACATGAGATGAAAAATAAAGGAGCCTCAAAGATTTTGTAAAATGATTAGCAGGAGGAATTCTCGCGGGCCGGTCCTGCAAGGGCGACACGTGAAGGCGTCAGCGTTGATTGGGGGCGGTTGAACTCCACTACGGCCGCGGCCGCCGCCGTGGAGTGCTTGCACAACCTCGGGTCCGCTGCGCGTCAAGTATTTTCGTTAACCGGATTGCAATTGGCAGGCAGTGCCCCCTTTACCGCACTTCAGCACCGCCGCTGAACGATCGCCCGATTCGCTGTTTGAAATTACTGGATTGTTAGATTGGTTTTCAATCTCTCGCCCGGCTCTTTTAGCATTTGTGTTTTTCCACAGACTTCTGTTTGAACGAAGGTTCTACTCTTCAATTTTCTTCGTGGCTTTCAATGATTTCATTGGCGCTTCGTATTGATTCGACGCGATGAACTTACAGATTTATTAGGGATTGCACTGTTAAATGAGGACCAGTATATTCCAAGTAATTGAGTTACGAGGAGAAGAAATCATAATTAACTAAGTTTTCTCACGACAAAAAATAAGTAGCAATAAAAGCCATCCTCATTTCCAAAGTGGGTTCCGTGGCAATCTCCCGATGTATCAAATCTGACACGTGGACCCATTCTCTCTTTATTATTATTGCGCACATCGTATTACCAACCTCTGCGTCTGGTGGAAAATGAATTCCCCTTGGGGATGGTGACACAAGAGCCTCCGCGACCAATCCTGCTAATAGATGTTGGGATTTTTACCGTTACGGACCATGTACTCTTCATACATGGAACGTACGTTAGCGTGAGGAATCACCCACCAGATGTGAACGGGTAATTCAATTAGAATCTGAGTATATATAATTGCTTGATGGTTAGAATCCCTCGTAGATCTGGTTACGTTCAAATTTATTTTTAATATGATTTCGGAGGAACCCAATACTGCCCATCCATCAAACTCCCATTGAAGACTATTTCACTTTTCTTTTAGTTTTCAAAACATAAGAGGTATTCATAATAACAATCACTGGCAACGGCCATGCTAGGTAGCGTTGAAGCCGGTTCACTCGATAACGCAAATTAAGCAGTATTGTCCGCGGTTAGTAGTTGGATGGGTGACCGCTTTGCATGACGAATAAGATTTTCAATTAGTACTTTAGTTTAAATTGTATAATCTAAATCAAAAGTGAAGTATAGAAACATACAATTAATATTTTAAGGAATAATATTGCAAATATTCTAGCAGCATTTTTAGCAGTTGTTCAAAATGGGATATATTTTTGTCACTGAATGTATCTGTCACGTGAGATACGAATAAAAGAAGGCGAGAGGATAGGAAGGTACATTAGCAGGATTATCATTCAATACTAATATAATTATCATTATTGGTTTCCCTAATCCTTCCAGAACAGGGGTGTGTTGGTATAGCTTTAGGGTAGTAGGGTGCGTGTAACCTGACACCCAACAGAGGGTAACAATGGTGCACGTGTGGGAATAATGGCTACTGAAAACCACCCCAAACTCTTCGAGCATATTAAGGGATGCGCTGCGTTTCTTTTCTTGATTTAGGGTGAAAATCAAAATATACTTAATTTAAATGAAAAGATTTTTGGTTGTATGTTTTGTAAAATTCCGAATAGAGTGAATTGGAATGAAAGCTATGAGTTGAACAGATATGGCTTCCTATATTTTATAAATCATACTTGTTCATCTTTCCATTTATTACTAAGTTCCGAATGCTTTTTCAACTTATACTCGTATCTACGTAATTTAATTTAATGTTTGTGATGGAGAAAACATTTAAATATTGTGCTAGCAAGCAAAGCCGAAAGAGATTCAGAAATAAAAAAAAGATAATGGCAACATATAAATCTTTTCACGAAAAAAAGAATTACTAGAAAACAAAATACACAGATACAAAAATAAGAATTTATCAAACGATAATAAGACCAATAACAATGTTAGGTGCTGAGACAATGACAAAAAAGAAGATTTGACAAAAATGGATCGAAAAATAAGAACAATATTAGAACCAATGTATATTTCAGAAAACGAATACAGAATAAGAATGAATTATGAAATATAACAAGAGTTGGAAGGAGAAGACATAGTGAAAAAGATCAAGCAACATAGAGTCAGATGATTTCGACACATATGGAGAGCAGAAGAAAAGAATGCAATTTAATCAGTTCTAGAATGCAGTCCAAGAGAAAGAAGAAGAGGACGAAGTAGACCCAAATCAACATGGCTAAAGGAAGTAGAAGAAGATTTTAAAGCAGCAGGAATTAATAACTGAAGAACATGGTCCTTTGTGATGTTCATATAAATTCACAATCATCCATTCATGATATATTAATAAAAAAGCCAAGTTATCCAAAAACAGTGATTTATTTTCTCTAGCTAGAAAAATTAAAAAAAAAGAAACGGATATTAATCTACTCCAACAAAAGGATCTAGAGTGCTTTTACTCCCTAGAGTTGTAATATTTGTAAAATGGAAGAAATTTATGGCATCACAATGACCCAAAACTGAGGAGAAACGATAACTTAATTTAATGCCTTTAAACTTCATAGTGCCAGGCTTAGAAAAAAGAGATAATATACATTCTATATTTAAATAAGTAAATAGATTGCACTCGAAATTATATTCTACAACAATTAATACTATAGGTATATATTCATAGAGTGATAAAGTGTTATGGCGAAGAAGCCAGTTAATCACTGTTTGTCAATGAATCATGTGATCTATTCCATCCGAGTACGTTATAGTGTCCCCCTATCAAATACCTAACTGGTCACAAAGCAAGCGTGTGTCCATACATAAATCAGTCAGCAACAATCTTTAATAAAGTCTGCTTGAAGTCGGTTATAAATCACCCAGTCATTAAAACAGTGGCGCGGCCATGATTTGGCGGGCGAGACGCCGCCCCGGAACTCGGAGCAGGTCCAGAGCAACTCCGGAGTCACAAGAGCGCAATGTCGGCGGAACGAACGGTGGAGTAATTGAAATTCCGTTCTGCTGCCTGTTCCCCTCGCCTCTCAATATCGGTGTTAATAATCGCGGGTGCCCCTGCCCATTGCCGTCGTCATGGGGATTTACTCCAGGGGTACTCAAACAACAAGATTCTGATTAATCAGAATAAAAAAATTACTACTTTCAGTACTGAATAAATGTGTCGCGTATTTCAGAAGCGATTTTCACTTAAAACCTACATATTTTCGAAAATGTGTTTATTATATTTCTTTATCAATCAAAGTGCGTAGAATACAATACTGAAGAGTTCATTTCCATATCTGTTTTAATTTTCGAGTTATGTCGATTTTTCAGATTTTTCCAAAACCAACTTTGGAAAGCTGTAACTCAAAAACTAAGCTAGATATTGCAAAACGGCACCAGTTATGGGCCTCTGATATCATTTAGAATAAATTAGGAAATTTTGAAATTTTATGAAAATTTTCTAAGGGGTACATCTTGAAAAATACTAGATATACGAACTTCCCGATTGAACCATTCGATTCAGCTCGTCAAAATATATAAGTATGCAAAATTTCAGAAAAATCGGACAACGGGTTGAAGACTTACAGCAAAAAAACGGAAAATGGCCATTTTCGGGCCAAACATCAAGGGGTACCCCTTGACGTTTGACACGGAAAAGGCCATTTTCAGACATTTTGCTGTAACTTTTCAACCCGTCAACCGATTTTAATGAAACTTACTATCCTTATATATTTAGACGAGCCGAATCCAATGGTTCAGTCGGTAACTCCACATCTCTATTATTTTTCGAGATATTGTTGATTAAAATTTGAAAAAAAAAATCAAAAAATTTCAAAATTTTCAAAATTTACATATTTATTATATAGAGCACTAGAAGTACAAATCTGGGGACCAAACTCTTATAACTCACTTAGTTTTTGATTTATTGCCCTCCAAAGTTAGCCTTTGAAAAATCACAAAAATCGCCATAACTCGAAAATTAAAATAGATACGAAGATGCGGTTTGAAGCATTGTATTCTACGTGCTCTAATTGATAAAGAAACATCAGAAATAGAAACTTGAAAATTTGAGTGGTTTGTAGCACAATGTGAAGATGAGTTGCAGTTTAATAGTATGTTATTATATGAAGGATTATAATAGTCATTATTAAGGAAGATGAAGTTTGCAAATCATATGAGTGAATAATGACCATAATTCTGAATATAATACTGAGCTTTTTCTACTCCTGTAAATTCGGAAATCACTTTTGAAAATTATTGAAATGGGTTGAAAACACTACTTAAAAAACGACATCAAAATACACAATGACAACTGACTGCACTGTCAACTGTCAGACGACCGTAGCTTGGTGATCCACATTACGGCTTTAAATAAATAGGAATAATTGGTTTCTGATTTTCTGATTGAACGAAAAGAGTGAATTATATATCCATAATTCACTATCGTGAATTACTTTACAAACTATAATTAATCAGAAAAATTGAAATAATGATGGGTATGTAAAAAAATATATATTATTCAAAAGATTAGAAGCGAATAATTAGTTGCATAATATTTTCATCTCCCAATGACAGTTTTGGTGTCACCAGGCTGCATGAAGGAATTCCTTCAGAGATTGTCTTGGAAAGCAGAGCGGCTCACACGAAGTCCTCGCAATATCCCGGAGCCGCATTGCCCGGATTCCGCGCCTGGAACGGGAACATCTCGCGCGAATCCGGAGCAATCACTGTGCGCGAAACTCCGGCTCTGCGACTGCCGGACCGCGGCCCTGACTCTGCCGGAAGAATGGAATGAACGGTATTTGGAAATAGGTTTGGAAGTGATTCTGCGAGCAACGAGTTGGTGATTTTTCACATGAAATTTGCCAAGTAACTCGCAAAAATTCACCAGAGAAAATGCTAGAGATATATACATTTGAAAGACAACCAAGTTGGTCCAGATATTGTAAGAATTTTTAGTGTAGAAGAGAGTAAAAAGAAATGGGGTAATTTTGCGAAAGTCAGCAGAAATAAAAGAAATCATGTCGTGTTTCGAGGGCCTAAATCACAAAAAAGAGATAAAACTCTCGTAAGATAAATAAAGCAAAACGAACGTAAAAATACAAAATAAATGACGTCATTCCCCTACCATCAATAAATCTCAAATCACCCGCCCATATAAATCTCGAAAAAAGCGAAAAACGAAAACAAAACCGTAGAAAAACAACTGGCAAACATAACAAAACAAAATCAGGAGCCATCCAATACGTTACACGTGGCGATCCGGCGCAATAACCAGCAATCATTTCTGAAAAACGAGCAAAACAGCTGAATAATTCAATATGGCGGCGACGGTAAAACGGGGAACAGTAACCAGATGGGGCTCCGAGATGTGAATGGCTGCAGATTTCGCGCCGTGCTTATGTTTTAATAGAATTTACGATTATTACCGCTCGTGGGTGCTGCCATCTCAACTTGAGACTAATAGCAGATTTCTCCCGAACGAAATGATAAGAAACCGGCCCCTTCAGTGGCGTAACACACTTCGCAATTTGCTGTTCCAACAATAAAGAAGCTATTTGTTATAATTCTTTTATTTAACTACAACAATTTATCTCTTAAATTATTCCAGATATAATTATTATAGAAATTTTTTTGCGTTCTTTTGACGCTTTTAAATTTAATGAATTAATCATCATCAGTGGCACAACATTCAAGTTCGAGAAAGTTGAAAAATTTAAATATTAAGGCATTATACTAACATGTAAAGTAGAAAGAGAAGCAGAAATCAAAGAAAAGCTAAAGACAATAACACAGAAAAGAGAATTTATAAAATGATAATAAGACCAATAACAATGTACGCTGCTGAGACTATGACAATGACAATGACAAAAGAGGACGAAGTAGATTTAAGTATAATAGAATGAAAAATAAGAAGAACATTATAAGGACATCATTAGATATCAGAAAACGAATACAGAATAAGAATGCACTATGAAATAGAACAAGAGTTGGAAGGATAAGACAGTGAAAAAGATAAAGTAACAGAGAGTCAGATAGCTTGGACATATATGGAGGGCAAAAGAAAAGGATGCAATTTTCAGTAGTAAAATGGAGGCCAGAAGGAAGAAGAAGATGATGCAGACCCAGATCACCATAGCTAACGGAAGTAGAAGAAGATTAACAGTAGCAGGAATTGAAAACTGTCAAAGTAAAATTAAAGATACGAAGATATGGAGAAATCTAACTACAAGGATTTAGAGAAAATAAACGGAGATTGATCTAATCCAACAAAAGGATCTAGAGAGCTCCATATATAATGGCATGATAGTCCTAGAAGATACTTGATTCACGATCAATTCATCCTTGTGCAGTCAAACTAACGCGGCAAAAGAGAGGTTCTTGTGATTTCAGATCATTTAAGGAGAAGACACGTAATAAACTAATACTTTCTCAATAGTAAGTTTCAAATTTAAACGCGTATTGTGGAAACAGTTCTTGCGGTGAATTTTGATAAATCCTGGCAAAAATGAAATCTGCGAGTGAAAAATAAAGCAAAGAGAAAGCGAACAAAAAATTCAAATAACCAAGTCCCAAAGCACAGTGCGGTTGACACGCCAGTGAGACAAAATCAAGTAAGTGATAATCCGGAAATCTTTCCGGGGGCTACATCCGGAATTCTCAGCGCGCTTCTGGCTTGATTGCTCCGTGCCTGGAGGCACACTCACATACACGCCGCACTCTGTGTGTGTATTATATGAGAGCCTCGGGTCAAGTAGGAAATGTCAAATCAGCCATAAATTTTATTTACCCGATGGGAGAAACCTGGGCGCGCGATTTTTGGCTTATGGCCGCTGTGCGCCTCTGCAGAGATTACATGTGACGTCAGCACCGGAATCACAAGTGGCCAGCAGGAGTTTACCTGGAGGTGCCGTTGGCGGAATACGTATGCTCTTGGGTATTCCGACCAGTCCCTTTAATTCTGCGTCCACTACAGATTTATTGATAGAGATTTCTACACTTTTCTTTCTATACCATAACCCATAACCGTACTTTACTATACAGTAAGCGAAATTAATTCTTACGCTTTCAGATTAGCCGAGAATACAATACTGTTAGAGCCAAAAATTAGATCCAGCTTCTTGTAAGAATGTTATATGTTCAGTACACTACGTAACAAGACTGAGTAAGACTAGAAGAAATTAGATATAAACTGCATAATTTAGGAAACAAATATATTAATTGGGTTAACATGAATTTACCACAAATCTGGAATTTTTTAAGATTTTTGGATTAAGTACTGTAAAATATATATTTAGTGGGGTAACGCCGCTTCTTATGAAGCTCTTTAGATCCTTTTATTGTAGTGGATCAATCTCCTTTAATTCCTTGTAGTTAGTTTTCCCCACATCTTCCTATCTCTTGTTTTACTTTATCAGTTTTAATTTCTGCTGCTTTAAAATCTTGTAATTCCTGTAGCCTTGTTGACCTGGAATTGCATCGTATTCTTCTTCCTCCTGGTCTCCATTCTACTACTGATTTAATTGCATTCTTTTCTTCTGCTATCCATATATCACTCTCTGATATTGCTCGATTTTTTTTACTATGTCTTCTCCTTCCAACTCTTGGTCTATATCAAAGTTCATTATTATTTTGTATACGTTTTCTGCATGATATCTTTATTGGTGTTATTCTTAAATCTTCTTCATCTTTTTGGTCATTGTCACAGTCTCAGTAGCTTACATTGTTATTGGTCTTATAATCATTCGGTATATCCTCATTTTTGTATCTTTAGTAAAAATCTTGTTTTTTTATTGGATTAATGATGTAATTTCCTGGAATTTATATATTTATAATCCAGAATATTTAATTTCCAAATATAAAATAAAATGATTTTAAAATAGTGTACAATTTTGAAGATAATTAATACAGCTATGATCCATCAAAGTTCATTTCAACTTCTGGTCAAATTCCTCTGCGGTTCCTACGATAACTTTCACCCTCATCTCACAACCCCTCGCCCCTGCTAACGAGCCGCCAATGCGTTATCGATTACGTCGCGATCTAGCAGCTCCAACCTCTGCCTCTGGAGCTGCGTGTGCGCTATGCATGTGTGTGTGTGTAGGCGGTGCTGTGATTCGTGCCCCAATGTGGCCCCGCCCCCCGCAGCACCCGTCGCCATGGTTACCATCACCAGCAGGAGCAAGGGGTTACAGTACCGCGTTTCACACCTGAATGTAGCAGAGACACAGAACAAACTTTACAGATTCTATCTTTCATACTAATGGGTATTTCTTTCTTTGCAGGTGAGAAGCCGCACAAGTGCCAAGTCTGCGGCAAGGCTTTCAGCCAGAGCTCAAACCTAATCACCCACTCCCGAAAACACACTGGGTTCAAACCCTTCGCCTGCGACCTCTGCGGCCGGGCCTTCCAGCGCAAAGTGGACCTCCGTCGCCATAAGGAGACCCAGCACACAGAGCTACGCCCTATGGTGGCCACCTAGTGCGAGGCCCCCTCGACAGGGGCTACACATCCACCACCACCTCCACCACAAGGATACACCATCCCGCAGTATCCGTACCCGCAAACGTAGTGGGAAGTGGGAATCAGAAGTAGTGAACAGTATTCTCGAATTGTACATTGAGTATCGTCGAAACACTATTATTTTTGTTATATTTCGACGGTACTTAATGTCTGTTAATGTTTGCTACTATATTTCAAAAACCTGATATTAATATGCTTAAATTATTTATTGTACATTTGTTATACACTGGCGAGAAAAAAAATTGGGATACTGCTAATTTATTTGAAATTTCTGTTAATAACATAATTTAATGCCTAGGATGAAAAATATTTTACCTAGCAACAAACGTATAGTAATCATCAGGAAATGCATAGCGATAACCTTCAATATATGTACATAAAATAAGTACTAAATTAATACTAATTCCAAATCGGCAAAAAAAATTATGTGTTCAACTCGACACCAAACATAGATTTATAAAACAGCAGTCTTTGCTGTAAATCTGGTATTTTGGTGCCTAGTTAAACAAATATCAATTTTGCTTTCAAGATTCTTTTACTTCTCTTTCATCTTTGATAAGTTAATTTGGAAAGAATTTATATTCCCATTTCATCTAGAATTGTACTGAATTTCAATTTCTATTAATATGCTGTTTTTTCTGCACTCTAATAATAACTTGCTTCGTAAATTGTCGCTTTATTTCAGGACTACAATAATTACGTTATTAACAACAATTTAAAACAAAATAGTGTCCCGGTTTTTTGCTCGTCAATGTATCAAAGTGATTGGACTAATTTTCAGTATTAGTGCAATTTAAATAACAAAATGACATATTGGTCATTCCATTAATTCTCGATTAAGACAATTAGTGCAATTTATAAGTGCAATCATTAATATCTGCAAAATTATTGCAGATATTGTTGTTAATTTTAATTTAATCTTGTTTGCAGGCCCTTTTAGTTGAACCAAAGGTTACCTAAATTATTTATTTTTAAAACCCAAAGACATATCAAAAGTTGTAACAAAACGTAGCAAAACAGCACATAAAAATTGTTCAGATTCATTTCTAATTTTGAATAATACCAGTGCCCCGTTTTCCAGCCCTCGGCACGTCCATCGCCGCCGTGTTTCTCACAGCAGGACTATATCTTTATTTATCACGGCGCTTGTACGCGACCTGAATAGCAATTTGGTGGATGCGCCGCACCGGCCGCCTTGATTGAGAGGCTTGATTTTTAAAGCACGGAACTCAAGCTTTGAGTTCATCACGTGACGCGGAAGAAAGAAATCTTACTTGGTAGAAACGCGAAAAATGGCGGAGGCGCAGAAATATTTGTATCTTCAACTGTCAAATAATATACCTATAATTCAACTAGTTCTTATCGATTAATACCCTTTGTTACTGTTGCTAATTAAATTATATTGACAATTCGATGAAATAATATTGTGTCAAATTCAAATCTTACTTTCAGAAAAATAAAAACAAAATTACTTTTATGTAAGACTCTAGTTTTCTCATTTTTTATATATTTGAGTTTAAACTGCAACTGAATAATCGGTTTTAAGATTTTTTAAATAAATTTTAAATCACTTCAAAATTACATATCATTCAAAATAACTAGCCTAGCAATTGTTGCTATACAAGAACTATACCTACATTTGTCTATGTAAACAAACAAATTTTTGAATTTGTCAGAGCAAAAATTCTACTAATCTTATATTTCAAAACAAATAGTCTTCTGAAGACAAAATGTTGTGGATAAAGTATAGTATTCTACTTGCATGGCTATTACTCATTCGAATGATTTAAATCACTCGCCTTCGCCTGTGATGCAAACTTCATTCTCATGAGTAACAACATACATTACATACTCATTGAATAATATACTATTAACAAACTGTTTATTAAATATGAGAATGTATAAGTAAAAAATCTTCGTTATCTATCGTCGTAGATTTTTTATTTAATATAGAGCAAGATATTTTAAAACTAATCAGTTTTTCCTAAGGCGATACAAAAAACCAAGAAACTTCCATCCATTCATCCAGACATTATCGCGAAAATATGTTTTTTGCAATACCTGTTCTGTAAGTTATCCATTAATAACAAAATTTAAACGCAGTAAGTGGAACTTTTATTGCACAATTGGTTTTCATGGTTACATCATTTACTTACCGTCCACGGTGGATGGTAAGTGGAACTTACCGTTCATGGTGGATGGTAAGTAAATATATACCATTCAAATTTTATTTCTAACCTCAATCTGTCAGCTGTTAATTTTGATACCTATTTTTCCTTTTCTTATATTTACGCAGGTATTGCAAAAAATAACTTACTAACCTCGAACTGTAAGTGATTTTTTAGGTCTCGAATGTTTAGGAAATCTCGAACCTACGGGTCTCGACATCCCAAACTACATTTTCGACCTAAAAACTATCACTTACAGTTCACGGTACGTAATATACTATTAGCGACCCTAAAACTCACTACCGAATTTTTTGCATGATTTATATCCGCTTACAGGATGTGGCGGGAGGTAAAATTACGAATCTGAAAATCGGAAATTCGTAATTCGATTCTCGCCGCAATACTTCCAAAAGTATTGTTTTAAAGCTTATGAAACTATGCAATAACGAAGTTTGCAGTCGGTGGACGGCTCGTGAGGGTGGGAAATGGGGGTGTCTACCCCTGTGAAACTTGACACTTGGTAGAGAGAATCGGAAAGCCTGTAGCTTTGTACTTTGGGAATATTCGGTTACTTGATCGTGCGCAGCACTTGTAACAAGTGTGAGAAATTATTGAAAAATTAACTCGATAAAGTTTCAGAGATTTCCAATATTTTTACGTTTTGTTACAACTGTGCATCATATCATTCAAAATACCTAACATTCTTGTCAGTTTTTATTATAAATAAATCTGATAAACAACAACGAAATAAAAAATATTGTAGCATTCCACCAAAGCAAAATTATTTATAAGATGCAACAAAAGAAAGATCTCTTAATATTATTGTTTTATTTATATAGTATTTTATATATTAGCATTTTTAAATATATTGCAATTGTAAATAAAAGTATTACTGTAAATTGTACACTCCATGTGGTAATATGCCAAAGACGCATTTAAACTGTACCTAATTTATAATATTGACTGTACATTTATCCAATTTGATATTACCATGTAATTAATAAATACCAAAGTAAATGTGATTGTAAAGTAATCGACTGTAATCAATATTTCTGATTACTGCGACGTTTCGGACAAACGTTGATAGACGATGTATAAACGAACAGAAAGTATTATTGAATGTATTTACTGTATATGTAAAAATGATGTACCTACAATGAAACATGAGATTGTCACAATTCTGTACATATTAGGCTTTATATTATATTACGTATGCACTGTGTGTGTCTTGCACTTGATTCCATCTTGCAATTATTTCAAATTTAAATAAAAATGTTAAGCATTTACTCATTTCTTTCATTCGCTCCTCATTCCGTTTCCTCGAAAATAAGTTTATTTATATTAGAAAATTTTCGAAACAAATAACCCGATTTTAAACAGCAAACTAAATTAACCATATTCTTAAAGTATATAATATTAATTAATTAAATGAAATGTAGGACATTTTTAAAACTTATTTATAAATGATTTTCTTTAATTTTTGACAATTATATCAAATGCAATATAGCAGCTTTTATGTCCCTGTTTATTAAAGGAATATAAATATAAATAATGGAAATTATTATTTTATTGTCAATTTTATATTAATATAATTTGAGTACATTTGTAGATGAATTATATGGGTCGATTAAATTTTAAAATCCTAAGGCTAAGAACAATCTAAATATTAAATCTATCCCCTAAGCCTGTATTACAATAACTAAGTTATTTCTGTTTTTGTAGATCCAAATTTGAAGTTTTTTAAATAGAAAGAGGCTTTAGGATCCATATATTGTTATTATTTGGTTGCATTTAAAAAATAACTAAGTTATCATCATCAGTAGAAGCAAAATTGATAAACACAAGTTTACACAATTTGTAAACCAATCCAATGGTTAATATTGAATCTACTGATGATAACTTAATTATCGAAATACATATTTAGAGATTTTATTTATTTCTTTAAGGCTTAGGGATTAGATTTAATATTTTAGCAGACTAGATTCCTAGAAGTTTGTAAACAAAACTGTATGTCGTGATGTACGACACCCATTCGGCCGGGGTTTGAATCTACCGATCGACAAATGTGTATACAGTACAAATATCACAATATCAAATATTTAATCTCACTTGATTGGTACAAACTGACCACTTGTTCATCTTAGATGGCCGCTCAAAAAACTCTCTGGTGCTTCTTTGGTTATACTAGCAACCAAAGGCAGTCACATAGATTGAGATAAACAAAAAAGTGTATTTTACAGTAAAAGGTGAGAAGATGCCATGATAGATTTAAGGTTGGATTATTTCCAGAATTAACCTGAAGCAATTACCAGTCCGTAACCGGATCCCCGAATCCGGAGACAATGAAACCGAACCCGGAGTCATTAATCTTTCACGTGTAAGTCTTGGAGCGAAGTGAGAACTGTAGGCAAAGTTCCCGATGCCACTGCAGAACTGAGGGTAGAGGGCGACTGTAGGATAAAGCAGCACGAGCGTGGGAGGTCATTAGTGTTCGCACCTTGTCGAGAACAATTTGAAACCGAGCTAGATTGGATTAAGATCATTCTCGGGCGATGACAGTGGCGCACTGCCGGGAATATACCTTGAAAAGGGTTGCCACACACTACGGGGCCTTTCTTTCGATGATAGGTTTGTGTTTAATACATATTTAATACAGAAAATGATTTCCAATTCTTTATAACTTTCAAATAATCTATTACTCAAACATTAACGCGAAATATATTATTATTTATTTTATTTGAGATTTAAAAAAGCATTGTGTTTTACTACAATTTCTTGAAGTTGTTTCTGTTTCATCAACAATAAATATAATTTCAATCAATACAAAGATTTGTAATTACAAAGTAATTACATATTATTTATTATAAGCAAATTATTATTACAAATCTCTTTTTGCAGATGACCTAAAAATTTATAAAGAAATACAAACGGTACAAGATAATATTGATCTACAATAGTTATTTGTATCACTAGGTTGGAAACTGCTATTTTGTGAGTGCGAGTTTATTTTGATAGGACGAGCCGTAGGTGAGTCCTACAAATACGAGCACTCGCAAAATAGTTTCCAACCGAGGGATACACAAGATTTTTCGCGCCAACATTTATGTAAATTTAATAAATAAATTTAATTTCTATCTCACATTCTTAATGATAGGGAATTTTTTATGTTGGTAACAACACAATATTTGAATGTCAATTCTGTCTATATTTTCCAATATCATAACCAAAAAAATCGACATATTTTTATTTGGATTTTACATACATAATTACTTACAAATATGTTTAAAATCCATGAATATTCTATTTTCTTGTATTGCAAATACTCAATTGTAGATATATTACCATAATATTTTTAAGTCAATGTAATACTTTGATATTTATAGCGTCAGAAGTTAGCTAAAACTAGTGAAGTGGTGCCAACATATAACCATAAAAAGTTAGCAATTTTTGTCGAACTAGTTCGGCAAAAACAAGATTTCCGACCGCTTTAGAGATATGTAATTGTGTCAATGCCGGACGGCGGCGCGATAAATGATTCTAAAAAATCTGTTATGGTCACCACAATACCTCCCGCCATAGATTTCTTATCAAATAATGCAGGAACACGGACCAACACTATCAAGAAACGCTCATCCCTTCAAACAATTTAGTTTTCGCTTACGATACATGTCAAAAATAGACAATCTTGGCTTAGGGTCAATTAATGATCATCTTCCCAACTTTGTCTGATATTATACTATTAATAGAACTTAATCCAAAAGTCATTACAATTTTACTAATATGAATTCTAATAACTTTCAACTTATTTTTTTTTTCTAAATTTGTTTCATTTGTGATTTAATTACCGCATGGTGTTCCACTAAAATTTCATAAATTTGTTTCTGTTTCATAAACAATAAAAATAATTTCAATCATTAAAAACAAGTGTTGTTATTACAATGTAACTACACATCATTTATTATAAACAAGTAACTATTATAATTATTGATAAAAAGAGTAAAATCTTTCGAGTTGGCAAAATTTCCGTGTAAATACGCCACTGGGCGAAAGTTTCGTTTGGCGAGAGGAAAAGCACCGGAGTAGAAGCGTCTTTAGACCAGGGAGTATGTATGCAAATGTTCCTAAATTTGATTGTGAAATTTCTTGAACCCCAACGTCGAGAGGTAGCAATGAACTTTTCGATTAAATTGTATTGGAATGGCAAATTTCCACAGCTAATATCACACTACTACCTTCACTAACTTCGCTTTAGCTTAGCAGCTAGCAAACAACATTCCAATAAGAAGACAAGATGCAAATATCTCTGCGGTCAATACCAAAACTAGTCTAGTAGCTAATACTAAACTGCCGACGACTGTCCAACGCCAATCTTCTAGAGTATAATAAACTGTTGTGGGCACCATAATAACTCCCGCCATAGATTTCTTATCAAAAAATGCAGAAACACGGACAAGTAATAAATAACGCCTATCCCTTCAAAAAATTTGCCAGAAAAATACATTTTTCAAACATAGTTTTGTTTTTTCAAAAAGCATAGATTAGATTAAACGAAAATGCCCAAATATGTTTCTAAATGTGTTGTAATTCGTAAACGCTGCCAGTAAGAGAAAAATGTTTCAAACTACAATTGTAGATAATGATATTTTTCTAAATAACAAAAATTCTCAGTAATAATATAAGATGAGAGGGAGAATAAATTGAAAATAATTTGACAGATCTTTCAAAAGGGCTTGATTGGCTATTCCCAAATCAAGTTTGAAAAAGATACTGGAGAATTATTTTCTAATTTATCGAACTCTCGAGTTATATTTAATTAGAATATTTTTTTTTTTTCATCATCTGACACGGCACAACTCTGCCTGTTTTTCTCATATTTTACTTGTATTAATGATAACTATCTGACATGTGACATTTGCCAACAAAAATAAAAAAGCTACAGAGATTATTCCTGGAATTAAAGTATTTTCAGTATAATAATAACAGGATTGGTTAAAACGCAGACACGTGACATACAATGAAGCATTTCATTGGTTTTAAGAAACGTCAAAAAATGATAGGGCTACAAGTGAACTACCATACTTTCCTAAGGGACACAGTTGATATACACAAAATATCAAAATGTTCAGTTTAGTAGTTTTTGAGAAACCGCAATTCCAGATATCCACACAGACCGACAGACAGACAGACATACACACAGATATCATCACGAAACTATTTAAACTGTATTCCTAAAACATGCTCCTCCACAGAAAACTCACTACCGTATTTTGAGGATGATTCCTATACCTCCCTTAGAGGATGTGGCAGAAGGTAAAAAGTTTAAACAAGCACTAGCAATAAATTAGGTAAAGTTGAAAGTAGTGGTATTGAAGCATGATAAAATGAATTTTGATTCGCACAATCGATCCTAATATCATCCTCAACTCGTTATAAGCTACAACCAATTTTCCTTTCATCTCTAAATCACTTTTCCATTCTCTGAAGAGGAAAAAAGGCAAAATAAAAAACGAACGAACGTCGAATCAAGCTTTATCACGACGCGAAAACAAAATAGGATTTATCCTCGTACGAATAGCGGCTATCTGATGATTGAGTTACGCGGACCGGTCAGTCACGGCCTCCGCTGACTGGGAGAGGAACAATTGCATTTTCATTTCAATATGAAGGCTCTCAACGCACGGACAATGGGAGGACTCTTGGGACAAAACGGACATCGGGCAATCTGTACCAATCAGCGAGACGGCAAGATGATTTTGCTCCGCTGTTTGATGCCGAACAGTTCTTTTATTTTTATAAGACACTCACTTTTAGAAACAACTGTTACATAAACATTAAAAGGGGTGCAATAGTATATTACATACTGAGGTGGAAAATGTTTCATTGTTGAAAGACTCAGATAACCAAGCTTTCGGCTGCAATAAAACACTTTCCAGCTTGGTACCTGTACTTTTTACCTCCCGCCACATCCTGTAAGGGAGCTATTGGGCTTCCAAAATTAAAATACGTTAACTAGTGGTAGAAAGCTAAACTAACCATAAGGTACATAAATTTCATTGTATTTTGAAATTAATTGTTATTTTTTTTAAATTAATAACAATAGTAGTTATTTTGAGATTATTCCAATGTAAATATAACATTTGTTTAAGCTGTATTATTTAAATAAGATGTAAAAATGAAAGGTTCATTGTATTTGTAGATTATAGGTTAAGATTGAATTTTCTCCAAAAAAAACCTACAAGAACAGGAAAATTTGCAATGTGTATGGCAACAGTTATGCTGTCAATAAAAGTAAACTACCAATACTAATGCAAGCATTCGCCATCATAAGATATCATACAAAATGAATTTAACATGTACCTTTTGGGAATTGTGATCAACGCCATCTCTTGATAATTTGGAAGCCCAATAGGAATCATGCTAAAAATTGGGTAGTGAGTTTTCAGTGGATGAACACATTTAGGGTCACTAGAATATGATTTTAATAGTTTCTCGATGATGTCTGTGAGTGTGTCTGTCTTTCTGTCTGTCAGTCTGTGTGGATCTCTGGAGTTACGGTTTCTCAAAAACTACTAAACTGAAAATTTTTATATTTTGTATATATCAATTGTATCCCCTTTGGAAAAGCTGATTAGTTTTTGGTGATAATCCAATAACCAGAAGTGGTAGTTTATTTGAAGCCCTATCAAGTTATTTAAAAATATGTCAGTAAATTATTGTTTAATCAAAATTTTGTTATTGAAACATTTTCCTCTTACTGTCACCATTTACGAATTACAACACGTTAAAGAAAATTATATTTTGATATTTTCGTTTAAATCTGCTAAACGGCGTTTATTGAAAAAAAAAAAACAATACAAAGGTTGAAAAAATGTCATTTTTTGACATGTGTCATAATTTTTTTAAGGGATGAGCGTTTCTTGATAGTGGTGGTCCATGTTCCTGCATTGTTCGAAAAGAAATCTATGGCGTGAGGTTTTTGTATTTTAGTTTTCACGTTTGGGAAAACATCTACATGATCTACAGTAGTAGTATTTTCATCTAAAGCATGTTCCAAAATTTAGTGGAACGTCCCTTGACTCATAAAAACCGTCACCAAATTTAAACCAACCGTATAACAACTTGACAACCGTATTTCACTCCATCAGCATCTTCTTTCGTCTTTAATTTCTGGTTCACGATCGGTTCGATAATAAAAATGCAATATAATGGGCTGGGTATGGCCCGGGTTCGATTAACACTCGACCGTAACACACGGGGCCCTTGAATAATCCATGCGGTACGGCCCTGGAGACCCCGCACACATTGATGAATGCGATTAAAATGTTGGCGACCTACAGGTAACTACTTATACTTCGAGGAGGCATCAATTAATGTTAGATAAGGTTGGGATGATATAAAACAGTTCGACGATGAGCTTGGGGATTTTGGGTGTTCAGTGGCGCACTAGGAAAAGGGGCAAGTATTATGACACCAATATTATTATTTCAAACAGTTCCAATAAATGTAAAATACCCAAGTGTCTTAATTCATACTGTTTCAAAAACTTTACTTAAAAAGGGCGACCGGTTTCGACTATTCGGGACTACAAAGAAAAATAAATAAAAATCTGATGTGTCAAGCACATAACCTTCCGCCCAATACAACTCTTAAACGGTACAAAATAGTATTTGATGATACAGAAACATACATTCTTATTTGTTTATTTTCTATTTATATTTGAGAATGGTATATTCTACAACAAGTAATGGAATGGCACATATTCCACGCGAGCAAAAAGTTTGTAGTCCGAGCCGAAGGCGAGGGCTACGGTTTGCGAGTGTGGGATATGCCATTCCGTTACATGTTGTAGACTATACTTTCTGTAACAAGGTTTTGGAAATTATACAAAAAATACAAATATAAAACTCATGAAACTGTTAAAACGTCAAACTCAAAAAAATAAATTAATACAAACAGACGTAACCATAGTAACTGAATCAAGATACTTCATATATCGCGCTAATATGCGGCTCTGATTCATCGAAAATATTCCATACGCGGCGTATGGAATATTAGTGATTCCATAACAATTTTTAGTTGAAGAATGCATAGTTTCCAAAACAGTGTTATAGAAATTTAATTTTCTTTCGTGTATTTAATTTTTTTGACATATATTTCACTAAGTAAACAGCTTTTCAAACACAATGACATGTGTCACATTTAACAAAAAATTTAAAATTTTTATGTGTTTCCATGGTGTACATGGAATGCAAGATTTATAAAAATTTAATTTCTTTATATTTAATTAATTCTAAAACTAATGAAAATTAATAAAATTAGTGTAATCAAAACAGATGTAAAATTAAATATTCCACAACTTTCAAAATATAAATCACAAATGCTACAGAAATCATAAAATTAAGCACCTTACAATGTAAAATAAAATAAAATACAATATATTTCATGATCCCAATATTTCAGTGGTGCGCTATCGAAAAATGTCCGATCAGTGTCCGCTGATAGGCTGATATCTTAGGGACCATAGAAATTAATTAGGAAATAATATCGTGGTCTTAGAAAAAGAATAGTGTACAATGTCCATTCCAAACTCATATTAAGGACAATTAATAACTCAATTTTATCATAAAACCAAGAATGAAAGTTATCACTAAACTAACAGAACTATTTGCTAGAGTATTTACGTCTAACATAGCACTAACATACCATAACACTGTAACGTAGTACATCGTCACGTGACCAGTAATTATCACCCGGAGCGTGGACGGTGTTATCGGTCCCGGAGGACTCCGGGCCGCCGCACAACCCTATGGGACTCAAGAACGGCACGCGATCTGAACTGGAGTCTTCGATACCATTATTTAGTTTAAAGAATTATTAATTGATTAGGTTGTTAAAGATTTGCGCTTTCTTAAATAATTAATCAGTACGAACTTCCATAAAATTTACAATTGCATGTTTTGTATTTGTATAGTTTGGTTGAAGAACAGAGTCAAAGCTTTTGTTTCTTATCCTGTGGAGATTCCATTTTCGTCCGCTTTGCAATGGCGCAACGATCTCCGTGAATGATGCGTGCGTGCAGAGCGCCACTTTGTCCTGCTGTGGCGGCGGCTCGTACTAGCACTTAGCGTCGCTTATCCCTTAACATAAGTCACAATCACAGTGCGCCATGAATATTTTATCCTGGCCGCTGTTGTCTCGCTTGTACTACACGACTGGGTCCTGTGTATGTAGTGGTGTACTGCTGATGTATGTCCTGAGGATGTGTACATGTGAGGGGTTTCGTGTTCGACGGCAGTTTTGCTGAGAATAAAGTCGTTTGTGTGTCTGTTGCATTTGGAATTGCATAGTATTCATTACGAATTAATGTTCTCTTGAAATTCTTTTTGCAGTAATTGCTTTTCGTAGAAGCCAAAACAATATTTTGAGAGGTGTACAGGTGTGGCAACAGCAACTATAAATTTGAAAATATTTGTGTATTTCTGATACTGGATCTTCTATGATTAAGATATTGTAATTAACTATTCCCGAATTAAATTATTAACACAGAGGTCGTGGGTTCGAATCCCACTGAAGAGCATGGTCGTTTGTATTCATATATAAATTCATTACAATCTACTCATGAGGCGGCATATGACCGAAGTAGTTAGTCTGCTTCCCATCGTCATAAAATAAAAAAAAAATATTAACAAATATTCGGGAAATGACAACTAAAAGAAGAAATCAGGAATGAACGCAACTAAGTACTAGTACTAGATTGGGGTACAGTTTTCCCAAACTATTTTCCCAAAAAAATAATCCCCAATATGTACATTTCCCAAAACTTCTTTTCCCAGAACAATAAAACATAACATATTTGTAATTGATTGGGCACAAAATTAAATTTTGAACTATATTCTAATCTCCATGTTAGATTTTCGAATAAATTTGGGAATCCATTTATCTGGGAATAAGTAATTTAGGAAAGTATTATTGTTGGGAAATACTATTCTGGTAAAATGGTTCTGGAAAAGTACTCGTACGATGCTCACCTGTATAGGTATGGAAGAGATTAAAGTACCAAAACTAAGTATAACCAAAGAGGATAAGAAATTCCGACATCACCTTCAAGAATGCTCAAAACCGACAAAGAAAGTGGATAAGTATAGAAATAAATTAACAAGTTGTGAAACTTAATAAAAAAATTACTACGTAAGAAATATTCAACAATTAAAATTAATTGTAAGTATCTAAGGCTAAGAACATTCTAAAATACTTAATGTAACTCTTAAGCCTCAAAGTATTAGAGAAAATATCTAAATATGTGTTTCGATAACTAAGTTATCATCATCATTCAAAGCAAAGGGATTAAATCAAAATTACTCAACTTGTAATGCAAGCCAGTGGTCAAGATTGAATAATTGGATGCTATACGTATTTAGATAATTTCTTTATTACTTTTATGCTTAGGGGTTAGATTTAATATTGTAGATTATTCAACAATAGATGTAGAAATCAGACGGCAGATTGAAGAAAGCGTAGAAACACTACTCATGGAAAGAAACTTTGTATACCAAATGAAGAACAGTACATAGAAGATTCAAGATACATATACATATATAAAAACTGATGAAATTCCCTAATACCTTCAGTGAAATAAAAGTAACCCATCGCTAATCGCAAGATTTAGATGTGACAATAAAGAAAACAACAACAGATACTTGTTGACCACTGATGAGAGAAGCTGCAGACTATGTTGAAAAGAAGAAGAGACAATAGATCACCTAAGACTCTACTGCAGAGAAACAGAAACTAGACTAGAAGAGACATCAGTTTGTTAAATGAGAAGAGGTACGAGAGTGGCCTGGATGAAGAAAATTGTAAAGAGTAAAGGATCCATGACACTGACAATTATATCTTCTAGTGTGTTTGATTATAATTATGTAGATTCTACACCGTTACGAATTCTATTTCCCAAGATCTAGTGCATCAGAATCTTGCACCTGTATCTATCTCATATCGTAGTCTTTCTGCAGTCAGTCGTCATGTAGTTGAATATTCAAAAAGCACGAAGGAACGTTCAACATTCACGAACAAGGAACAGAGAGGCAAGGAGCTGAAGTAGCTATTCCTCACAGATGTCGTATCGTCGCATCGCTTTCAAATTGAATATAGTCCCAGAGCATAAACTGTTACCGAGTTAAATTCCACGACGGCTGCCGATGAATATTGATCTCACAGGGGGGAGGGGGGTCCTTGTGATCTAATACCGTTTTATTCGCGGCTGTTTTATGCGATCGTCAGCTATTGGAATGGTTTGAGCCCTACTTCGTTCTAGATACCTTTGCAGGGACTTTAATAATAAACAAATAAGTTTATTCAAACATGAAATATTTAGGAAAACCGAATAATAACGTAGAAACAATGAGCGTCTAAATGTTTTGGGGTAAAAAGCTATCCTCTGCTAAATAATTAATGAATATTTTCCGGCCAAACAATTATTAGAATGTCCCTCAAAGGTCACCTGCAACCCAATTCAAAATATCTTACGTAATTACGCGCTGAATACTGCATGGTTTCGTATCCAGTAACAAGACATTCAGGACGGTTTAACCGAAAAGGTGCGCGTCTCAAGACACGCGAGATGCTAATACACCGAGGGCGGCGCCGGTGACTCCAGAGCTCCGGAGTCGTCTCCGGGGCCCTGCAATCCCCCGGAATGAGACCCCCGCTCTCCACGAGTCACATGAGAACATCGTTCAAATGATATTACCACAACTCGATCATCGACTCACCCTAGTCCTGCCTGGAAACTCCAGAGGCGGCGAAGACAATTTATTTAAGGGATATCACCAATACACAATAATTTTTTGTTTATTACAACTGCTTTAATAATAATGAATAAATAGAGCAAAAACAAAAATAATGACACCTGGAAAAACTGATTTCATATTCGGGCAATTTTAATATAATACAAATACAGAAGAAAAAGAAACAGAAATAAAAGAAAAGATAATGGCAACAGATAGAGCTTTCCACACAAATAAATAATTACTAACAAGTAAGATTTTAACTAAGGACATATAAATGAGAATTGCCGAACGACTATAAGACCAATAACAATGTACATACGTTGCTGAGACTATGACAGTAATAAAAAAAATTAAGAAATTTTAAGGATAATGGAACGAAAAATAACAAGAATATTAAGACCAATGAAGGTATCACAAAACGAATACAGAATAATAATGAACTATGAAATAGAACAAGAGTTGGAAAAAGATCAAGAAACAGAGAGTCAGATGGCTTGGTCATACATGGAGAACAAAGGAAAAGGATACAATTAAATCAGTGTTAGAATGGAGACCAGGAGAAAAAGAAAAACGAGGCAGAGCTCAATCAATATGGCTAAAGAAAGTACAAGAATATTTAAAAACAACAGGAATTAAAAACTGTAAAAGTAAAGGAAAAGATGGGAATACATGGAGAAACCTAACTACAAGGATTTAAAGGAAAAGAAATAAGGATTTCACTGCAACAAAAGGATCTAGTAAGCTTCATAACATAAGAATCTGCGTTACCCCATGGCTGTCTTAATAATAATAATAATAATAATAATAATAAGAATGAGTTTTCGCAGCAAGACAGTAACATATCTACTTTGTATGCCAAAGGTCTCGGGTTTAAATTCCCGCCTGCGCAACTAATTATAACTAAATATCAATAAACAAATAGTAAATAAATGAACAATAAAAAAGACCAGAATTAAAATTTGGTGATGGTTGTATGTTACAAGCCCTCACTGACGAACGTTAATGCAAGAAAAAAACTACTTCCGGTTTCCAATGGAGGAGAACCGTCAAGAGTTGGACGTGAACGTATTGTCAAATAAATAAGTTGCCGATACCCGTTACATTTAACATATTTGCATAATGGAGCCAAGAAAACGTCTCCGAACTCGATATTCTAATGTGTCCAATGCGTGCAAGGAATCTTGGATTATTTTCTAAAAATTCTTCCACAAAAGCTTGAAATGTACAGATATATTACAGAGAAGATTAACAGATGATTGTAGATATGTTTAGAAAGACACATTTATAATGCACATTAAATTTTAATCACAAACCATGGCCATAATTTTTAGTAAATATAAATAAAAGATAAAAAATTATTTTATAATATTTGCAGGTCCAAATTATCAAATTCAAAGACTTTTGAATATGTAAAATAATTATGTAGAATAATAAAAAACGTTATGTTCTAATAATTGTTATTTACTTTATAAGTGGGCAAAGTATGAATTACCCACGAGAGAAATTTTAGCACACGAAGCCGAAGGCTTAGTGTGATCATTTTATCGAGTGGATAATTCCACTTTGCCCACGTGTGAAGTATAACGTTTTATCCAACACCTCTTAATAAATGAAAAATTTATTAAAGAAATATTATTTGACAGTGACATATGCTTTAAATTTTTAAATTGAAATATCAATCGAAGTAGTTACCAAGGTGTTGTGTGTTATTATTATTATCGTTATAAATTAAAAAATACTCACTAGTGACTTGCCTCAAAATTATACCCACTAGTGGGTAATCTGTTACTTTCCTTGTTTAAAATAGCCATAGTTATATAACATTTATTGAGAGGTGCTGGATAACATAATTTATTTACACAAGTCTATTAATTTTAGAATATTATTCGTTTTAAGTATAAAACAACTAAACATTTTTTATATAAATGAAACTCTTGGAAATCAGCGTTTTCTTTAGGCAGTGATATAAACAGAAACTAATATAAAACATGTTAAAAGTATGAATAAATAAATAAATATGGACCAACAAACACAGATGAATCTCTTCGTTAAAAATTAAAACAATAAATACATTATAAATAAATAAATCATAGTCAATAAAATATAAAAAACGTTACTTTTCCACCCAACGGAAAAACCAGTTTTTATTAAAAATATGAAAAAAGCAATAAAAAGTAGTGAAGTATTTTTGCGGCAGTAATAATTGCGTGAATTCATTCTGACAGACTCATTTGAAATCCCGAATTGCATTGATCAAAACAGGACAAGAAAACCAAAAACAAATTATAATTTCGATGCGCGTCCACAGGAATTAAACATTTTCAATCCAACAAACTCCAAATGATCGAAACAAAATTACCAACTCATCATGTGACGCTAATTAAGCCCTACAAAGCGAACATAATGATTGAGATCAAACACGCCGAGCGAAATCATATTTTGACAAGCGGCCCACCCCCGTATCTAACTAATAATTTCGAAAATGCGACATGTCAACTGTTGTTGGAGCTGCACAGCGCAAACTGTAATTACCGGCATGTCAAAATAGACTGAGTCCGCATTATAGCCCGATGTAATGATGGCTTTCTTTCTACTTCATATGAATTTCAAATTGGACAAATGCAGAATAATTGGTAATGATTTAAATTTACTTTACGGTATTATAAAGGGTGCATTATATCTTTATAGTAAATTATACAGTTCTTTAGTCACAGGTTTTTTAGGAATGAGCGAAGCGAGCGGATAAAAAACAAGTATCTAAAGAGTTTATAGAATGAGTGAAAAACTCTACATTTTCTACGACCACAAATTAAGATAACAGAAAAATGTAACTTTTTTTTATTTAATACTTATAATGACAGATGCAGCACGACTGCAAATTAAGAAACAAGAAAAATGTAATATAACATGTTAAGTTCAAACATACGCGTCGAAGAACGAACCCTTTTTTTAATTGTTATCTTTATTTATTTTCATGTTCTTTATGGTTTTTGGTATATTTTTATTTGTTTCTCAAAAACTGTAAATTCAAATGGAAAATAATCTTACGATGTTATAGAGGATCATATTTATAAATATACAATACAAATAATTTACATTACTGTAGTCGTTCATGGGAATGTGACATAAATTTTATTACTTTGAAAATTAAGCTCATGTATAATTTGCAAACAAAATTAGCTTATTAAAATTTATTACAAAACTTTGGACTTTTATCTACATATATAGGTATAAAACATTATATGTTTCATTTATAATAATAATAATATAATGTTTAAAAAATGTTCATGTTGAGCTATCTTCAGCCCGTATGGTTGACCTTAACAGTTAAATTTTGTAAAGTTTTACAGGCTTGTAGAATAGACTTGTAAAGTTCTACAGGCTTGTTGAGAGAATTTTATATACTGCACGCTTGCAATTAATTTTTACTGGACTCACTGGATTATGGAGGCTCACTTCTTCGTCGCTCGATTCACAAATTTTCCAGTTCGCCCGTAAAAATTAATTTATTATGCTCGCACGTAAATAACTATTATAGACTTGGCAGTATAAATGACACTTTACAGACTATTAAAAGTCAAAAAAGTAGCGCTTTTAATGTTAATCGTCAAATTGCGATAACAGAAAAATATGAACTTGTTAACAATTAAATTAGAAATTTTTTACAATTATTGGAAGAAGCTAACTTCAGTTCATACTTAATAAGTCAGTTGCTAACTTCACGTCGTGACTAAAACGTTCGAAAATTACATTTTATAACGGGAGTAGAAGAATTCAATTATATGTAGTTAAATATTTGATGAAGTATTATGGTTGAATCTATTCGAAGATCGCATTCCTTCAAACGATACAATCAATCTTAAACGCGGCCATTCCGTTCAGACGGAAGTCCCGGGTAAAAAACTCTCCAGTAACGTCAAACAGAAAACAAACCACCTCAATGCTTCCCGAGAGTCCGCGTTCAAACGCCCGGGTGTCCAATTATCCTCGGCCGACTGAAAAGATCAAGCGCGCGATCCTTTGTCTGCATAAAGGCCTCCTACGCTGATATATAAATATATAAAATTTCCATTTAGAAAATAGCTGTTCATAATAAATTCATCAGCCGCGACTGGCCGCTGCATATACATACGATGCGAGAAGCAGGAACTGACTGCGGGAAAGAGTAAGTTAGTCGTGGTGTAAGTCCAGTTGTCTGCCGCTAGAGGGATAAGGTCCGCGGCTGGACGTGCGAAAATCTCCGCAGGGAATCGCCCGTGTCGGTATGTGCGTCTGTGTGTGTTGCTGCTTGCTACACCGCGGTTCAACTGCTTTTTCTAAAGACGAAATGCTCAAATTCCTGACACTATACAATCTACATATACGAAGTCATTGCATTGCTCATAACCACATGTAGTTGGATTGTTGATATCTCGTTTTGTTTTCCTGATATTGTTTTTTGAGTGCAACGTGATATTAGCAGCAATTATTGACATGTGCAATTTACTGGAGCAACGATACAACATAATATTTTGCTTTAAACTCGGGAAAACTTTACAGATTACAGAAACGCAATGGGGCCCTTCAATAGAGCAACAAAATGGCGAATAAGTCATTTATATTTTAACTAGACCCAAAAACTTTGTTCTACATATAATAGAAGTTTTAAAAATATTATTCATTATTAAGATATTTCATTTTTAAAGATAGCAATTCTGGGGTCAGCGTATTAAGTTTTTCTGTTTAAGTTTTTCTCTCGCACATCTATTCTAATCATAGCTTAGCAACATTTGACTAAAATAATTTTACAGTTAATATTTTTCCCTCCAATAAACAGTATACACATATATTTTAATTATTTACCACAAATCACGAAAAGTTATTTTAATTTAAATAATTTTCAGTAATAATATAATAAGAGAGTGAGAATAAATTGTAATTAACTTGTCAGATTTTTCGAAAACTAGTTGCCAGGCAATAGCCACGAAAGCCAAATAGCAACAACTTTGAGAAAGATACTGGAGAATTATTTTCTAATTTATCTAAGTTTCGAGTTATAATTTATTAGATTATTTTTTTTATTTTATCATTAGGCACGCCACTAAATCTACCATTTTTGTTCATTTTTTACTTGTGTTGATGATAACTATCTGACATCTGTGAACAAAAACAAAAAAGCTACAGAGATTATTCCCGGGAATAATCACTAGAACTTTATTCTCAATATAATAATGACAGGACAGGTTAAAACGCAGATTCGTGACATACAATGAAACATTTCTTTGGTTTTAAGAAACGTCAAAAATTAATCTAAACAATAAACTAGAACATATATGTGACTACAATTATTTACAATTTCTACTGTTTGAGATAAAAAATACACGCCAACTTTGACGTCTCAACATTTTTAAAAAATCATTGCGGCTTAATGTAAAAAAAAATTAATACTTTTGAAAACTGCAGATAGTTTTCAATTTGGATAAAGTTTAATAAGAAAAATTTAAAAATTAGTGAAGAACTCCATTCGTCAGTTTTATGCCAAAAATCAGATGATTGTCCTCTCTCAGTCTCCTTACTTCCCAGACTTAGCTCCTTGCGATTTTTATTTCCGAAATTAAAATCAGAGTTGAAAGGACGTCGTTTTCAGACTATTGATGACATCAAAGCAAATGCGTTACAGACCTTAAAGGCCGTTTCAAATGAAGCTATCCAAGTCAGCTTCGCGAAATGGAACCACTGCTTGGAAAAGTGCGTGAAGCAATAATCTCTAACTGGACAGTACTCTCGCATAAGATACTGGTTAAAGATTTCCTTCAACACATTGACATCCGCTGTTTTAAACTAACAATGAACCATTTACTTAGTTGAAATCTCTTAACATCATTTCCAATCTTTAATCGTAATAAACGCAACTACCGTGTATTACATTACTTTGTACTGTATGAAAGCACATGTAAAGAATTCTTAGCACAACTCGAGGCTCTCAGCAAAATGGAGGGCAGGATGACACGAGGCCGGGTTCCTCGGCGCGACATTTACAGCTGAAGTTAGTGGAGATTTTATCGTGTCGCTGTACGTAAATTCGCTTGCGCAGCGCACGAGTCAACGGCGGCCGCCTTCATAAAATCCAATCTAAACTTCAGCCGGTGAAATACAGCCGGTGTTGCGGCTACGCGCCAAGGATTATGCTCGCGGTATATCATCGCGCAGACAAGAGAAAGAGGGACCATCCTCCTGCAAGACCATGCCGCATCCACCAAACGAATAGAAAATGCGAGGTTGATTCTAAATAGAATTTGACAATCTTTCGTTGGGTCAGTAACTATGGTAGTCAATAAATTGAAAGGCAATTGTAACAAGTTTGAGAAAGGAACTGGGAAATTCTTTTTAACACTTCTTTCACAGTAGTAAGTCTGCAAGTGATGAAAGGGGCAAAATTATCAGGCAACTGTCTAAAAATTAACCCTGGACAGTCTCATTTGTTTCACAGTTACACAAATGTCACACTAGTAGATACTCCCCCAAGAAAAGAAATAATACTTTCCTATTATCGGATGTAATTTTTCTAGGGATTTTACCTATGGAATATTTGTTTATGTTTATAGAAAGACATTAAACATTTAATAACCTTTCTGAACCATATATTTTATTAAAAACAGAGCATATTGCTAAAACTTAACTATTTTATTTTGGGCTATGACAACAACGTAGGGATTATATTGAATTGGAGGATGATGATGATGAAAGAGTTGAATATATTGGTAGGTATATTAGTTATAAAGAGTAAGTGTTTTTCAATGGCATGTGGTTAAGCCAAACAATCGGAACCTTCCAGTTATCCTGATAAGATCCACACCCCCAAGCCCTGAAGCTAGTAACAACTGTTGCGGCGGCCATATTTATCAAGGAGTCACATCGGTCCAATCATCCACTTATCTGATAAAAACACACTCGTACCAATAAAACTGAAAGCTATATCATATCTCGTTCCGTCTGTGCACGTCCACCGCCCTGCCCCACCTCCCCTGGCCCTGTCCTGAATTCAACGGGGGCCGGGGGAGCATGTGTGCCGGGACGCAGATGTGACGTCTCTGGCTCGCACAAGCGGGGGGAATCAGGGATATTTAGATGGGAAAATGTAATGAAATTACACAAATCTTACTAATCTTTAATGTGTTAGCGATTTAAATTTCAGTCAGTCAACGAAAAAAGACGATCATTTGAACGAAGATTCCGATGGCCTAGGATGGAGGTCCGAGGAGGTTAGGTATGAGTGATGGATTGTTGCGTGAAGGAATGATTCCCAATGAGGCTGCTTTTTCCAAACTGTGAGAATAAACCCCAAACAAATAGAAAATAGGGTAGTATTTTAGGGGTTGCGTTCCTAGGAGAATGTTGATTCTGTATCAGGAGGGTTTGTGCTACCTCACAAATTATGCGATGGTATATATATTTTTTTCTCCAAATCAGTAATTTCCAAAATTTTAATATATAACTATTTTATAAAGAGTACCTAAAAAGAATAGAAGAGGAAGACCACAAAAAGCATGGGAAAATATTATAGAAGAGATACTAAAATAGAACAACATCAACTGGCAGGATATAAGAAAAATCGTGAAGAATAGGAAGAAATTGAAAGCAGTAATACACAGTATGAAATAACTGGGAAAAATTGAAATCTATCTCGACACCCAAAGAGTATATAATATAGTAAAAAAAATAAAATTGTATAATTATAAGGCTAAGAACAATCTAAAAATTAAATCTAGCCCCTAAGAATTTAAGTCTAAAAGTAATAGAAAAATAACTAATAACGTATTTCGAAAGTAGAATCAAGAGGGATGAAATCAAAATTACACTAAGTAAACAAAGATAGTAAGTAAACTAAGTCAGTGGTCAAGATCAAATCCAATTTTGAATTGAATTGAAATGAATTGGGGATTCAATATTGACTACCTACAAGGTGATTCAAAAAAGGGATTAGCATTAACTCCATTTTTAATATTAGTCATAACTTCATTTTTCATTCTTAGATCATATTTATTTTAACTAAGGCTGTAGTTAAGATTGGTTGGCAGAAAATTTGACACATTTTGTAAATTTAATTAATTTAAAAACAAAGATACAGATCTTCAAAAAAATGGAGTTACCGTTAATTCATTTTGTGAATCTGCCTGTGAATGATTTACAAGTTGTATAATCTTGATTTTTATCCCTCGTGCATCTACTGATGATGATAACTTAGTTATCAAAATACGTACTTAGATATTTTCTTATTATCCACTTTAAGGTTTAGAGGTTAGATTTCATTTTTTACGTTCAAGTATTTACATTTCTTGAATTATTTTGGGGGGAAATAGATCCAACAAAATGCACTAAATATGAAAAACCAACAGCAATCTTTGACAGCTATATTGCTATATATAATAATAATTTCAATTTGTGTGATTTGAATTGAACCAACTAATATCAATTTAGTAAAATTTCCATAATAATATTCCGTGCCCCTTTGGGTTTTTCAGGAGTCCGGGCCTGGTGTGGCGTCCCAGGGACTATCAACGTAGCTGTGCACGTCTCGTCCGCTTCGGTGAATCGCATTTCGGCGCCGGAGACATTTTTAAATTGCGAATATTTGATACAAAACCCCGCGCATCCAGAAATATATGAGACTTCGTCTCTACAAAAAATTTGCCCTGTGTTTTTGCCAACATGTTTGGAGTTATAGAAACGTGCTCGGAACACAGATATAGCTTCTCTTTTATTTTTCAGAAGTTTACGAAATATCTATATTTACAAACTGCACCCGGAATTTGGAAGAAATTTACGACTCATTAAACATACATATGCCATATCCTTAGATAAACAATTAACCTGGAAAATTACTTTCTATAACACTGTTTTGGAAACTAGGCATTCCACAACTAAAAATTGTTATGGAATTACTAACATTCCATACGTAGCGTATGGAATATTTTCGACGAATCATTGCCGCAGTTACTATGGTTACGTTTGTTTGTTTAATTTGATTTATTTGAGTGTGACGTTTTCTACAGTTTTATATGTGTATTTTTTGTATAATTTCCAAAATCTTGTTATACTACAACATGTAACGGAATGGCATATCCCACACTCGCAAACCGTAGCCCTCGCCTTCGGCTCGGACTACAAACTCTTTGCTCGTGTGGAATATGTGCCATTCCATTACTTGTTGTAGAATATACTATTTTTTCACGACATGGTAGGAAACCCCACCGTTCTTCTCCCGAAATAGTGAGGAAAATGTGCTGTTCCTCTCTAGAGAGGAAAATATAGAAGTGTTACCAATATGAATGTTATTTACAAAAAATATATTATACAAATTATAAATAAATACCTAATTTTATTGAAAATCCTTATTTTAGTGATATACATACTTTAAATTATCTTACAATTATGTCTCATATTTTTCTTTTTCTTATTAAATCACAATTTGACAACTTATTAAAGATATTTAAGATTGGTTCATTGGCAACACTGCTACGCCGCCTTGTGTCTGATAACCTAACTTTTAACGTGTCGGTCTGTCAGTGTTGTTTTCGAAGTGTATTTTAGGTCCGATCAAATCGTTTTTAGAAACATGTCGTGAAATGTTGTGTCTAACACGAGAGGAAAGCTCTTCTTCCACTCTCGTTCAAAATGCCTAACTCGCTGCGACCATGAGGCAAACTTCGAACTCGAGGGGGAAAAAGAAGCGCTTTTCTCTCTAGTTTGACAAATAACTATTTTTCACGATATGGTAGGAAACCCCATCGTTCTTCTCCCGAAATAGTGAGGAAAATGTGTTGTTCCTCTGTAGAGAGGAAAATATAGAAGTGTTACCAATATGAAAGTTATTTACAAAAAATATATTAAAAAATAACCTAACTTTTAACGAGTCAGTCTGTCAGTTTTGTTCTCAAAGTGTATTTTAGGTCCAAGCAAATCGTTTTTAGAAACATGTCGTGAAAAAAATGTGTCTAACACGAGAGGAAAGCTCTTCTTCCACTCTCTTTCGAAATGCCGCATGAGGCAAACTTCGAACTCGAGGGGGAAAAAGAAGCACTTTCCTCTCTAGTTTGACAAATAACTATACGTCAAAATATTTTAAATGGCGCGATGATTTCATTATAGCATATTTTTCGGGTGATACGAATACACTTGGAGTTGTGCTCGTATGTATGTATTTATTTTCTAAGCAACACAATTCGCTGTTATTCTTTGAAAGCCAATGTGTCAACAATTAGTTTCGTGTAAGCCTTGTAACATGCTTCAGTACACACATGCATATTAAACGCGTAGTGCGTTACAATATGCTATCACATCGCGACACTACGCACTGCGAGACCGACATAAATCCTTGAGGGAACCAGGACTGAACACTGCGTGCCGCAGTCTCTTGACAATGGTCCATCCCCATAATTAGCTTACTCAATCGTGGCGAATTTGCTAATAGCCATGCGTGAGGGTTCACTGTGCTATACGGGGTCTCAATCGGAATACTGGAGCTGAACATTATTGTGTTTAGACTTTTAGAGGATTGATATAAATTTGACAAGTTTCATGTAAAACTTTTGTGTCGCGATATCAAATTAAAAAATTGGTAAGCCACTTTTCAACCCATATATTTTTCTTAAACAACCGTAAATTTAAAATAGTGGCAACAACAATAGTGGCCTACAATAGGTCTGTTCGATGACTTGCACTAGGTAGTTCTAGTGCTAACTTATTAACACTAAAGCGTTCGATGACAAAAGTGCAACTAGTGTAACTTTTTAGATGAGAAAAATTTCAGAACCAATGCACACTTTTCAGAACTGACTCTCGAGGAGTTGTAGTTAGTGCAAGCTGAAGTGGGGGTAACGTAAATGTCAGTTTTGAATGTTATTTTAATCTACTGTACTAATGAATGTTCGCTGTTGCACTTTCGTGTTTTTTGAAAAGGTGGAACTAGTGTACACTGCACTAACATGCATTGCACTACATTGCACTTTCTAAATTTCATCGAACAGACATAATATCTTATTATCCATTTCTATATTCAATTCTTCAATGATTAATAAGAACTGATTTGATTGATTGTATTTTTGGATTAAATTTCCATCGCTGAATTGTCAAACGAAGAAAACCGTTTTGGAATAACTGTATTGTAATATTATAATAACCACTGAAATATACTAACACTAACACTGGAATGCTAACTTCTAGATTTGTGTGCAAGAATGAGACAAATAGATGTCGTATGGCAACTATATCTTTGTCTAACACTTGTCTGTAGAACGGTTGCTATATACAAACATATTGAACATTCGAAAATGATAAATAATATTTAACAGCATATTGTTTAATTCACATACATACTCATTTCTAGTAATGTATTATTTAATTTTTATATTAAACATATCATTTCAAAATCATTGAATATTAATTTCTTCATATTTTTTTATCAACTTTCTAAGCGAAGTGTACGACAAAGACTAGCTGTGTCTTTTGGCTTGGAATTTCAACGTCAGATATCGTTCCATTATAATTATACTTCAGTGGATACAACTAGATAGATATTTTGTAACATTAGTGACTTTATCGACAGGATTTAGAACCGTAAGTATACACAACAAGACAAATCAAAGTTTTAAGATCACTGACCTTGTGTAGCGTCCCGGTGGCTTTGCTGCAGGTGTCCTCCAAGGCGATGGCAACCAGGGCAGACCGGCTGAAGACGATCCTCAGTTAACACAACACTCAGTCGCGCACATCACCGTATAGTAAAAGTGTAATACACTAATAAAACGTTTGCGATTGAATTTACATAGAAACACAAAAACTCACATACTTAAAAGGCCAAATAAACTAATTTTACACTGAGAAATATGCACGCCAACGTGCAAAACCAACGCGATTCACTGCAATGAATGCTACGAATTCAATGACAGGTCCGAAATTGCGCTCCTAATTAGTCCACCATCAACTTGTCAGGCAGCGCGTCACGACGCTGTGGTGTCTGTAAGAAATAATACAAATTTTAGCATTGCAAACGCGCCAAATTACAAATTATAAATATTACAATAATGAATGAAGCCTCGTGAAAGTTGTAGGTAATGAAAGAAGAAGAATTAAAACTCTATGAGTATTCTAACTTCTTCAGGCCTGAAGATGGGTATTTAAATACCCAAAACCGGGCGCCTTTCTAAATAAAAAGTGAAAATTAATCTACTCATAGAGTTTCAATTATTTTTCCAATATTTACATGAACTAACGATGTCTTAGATACGTTAGTTTTTCCTTTCGTTACATTAACATGAGGGGTATTGTAATAGTAATAGAATATTTTCTCGATTATGTTCGTAATATCTTAAAACCTAATCATAATTTTGTTTTTATGTACTTAGAATTTCATAATTCGAGTTGTTGAGGGTTGGTGGCATTTAATAAATTCCAGATTTTCTTACATTTGTAAAAAAATTTATCTACGCTAGTAATTTAATATATTACTTTACATTGAGGTAATTTTTGTCTATTACATCACTCAGTGAGGAAATATGATGCGTTTATGTCTCGTTTGCTCTACTTTACTACATGTAAATACTATTACAGGGCTGTTATCAAAATTGTCACTAATAATATTACAAGAGAGTGAGAATAATTTGACAGATCTTTCGAAAACTTGTTGCCAGGCAATAGCCAAATGAGGAAGATACTGGAGAATTATTTTCTAATTTATCGAAGTATCAAGTTATATTTAATTAGATTATTTTTTTATTTCATCATCAGGCACGACACTAAATCTTATATTTCACCGCGCAATTGTCTAACCGTAGTGCCCCAACTTCTCGCTTCCAGGCACACTTGGTATACTCCCGGGTTAATGTGGCCTATGTACAGAGTCCCTGTGTGTGGTAAACACGTCAGTCAGCGGCGGGATAATCCCGGATAATCCAGGTCGCAATCACAGGTCCATTGTGCTTGGTGTGAAGCAGCAGCTTGCTGCCACAACCGGGGTTGAGGCCAGCATTACCACTCCGGTGATGAGGATGACCATCATCTCTGTGTATATCACGGCGAGCTATTGATTCTAATACTGGTAATTATAGATGCCATTACTCACATCATATACGATATTAAAATGGTGACAGTCAAAAGAATTAGATACTCTGCTTTCGTAGATATTGCTAAGCGATAAACTCTCAAGGAAATTAGTGGATAAATAACCACAGGTGTAGAAATAAATGGCAATTGTTAGCCGAGATTCGAACTGAAGATTTCTGGTCCGCAGTTCAATGCGTTACCATTGTGCTATTTACTTATAAGATGTATTCATAACACGAAATTAGTAGTTATCGTTAGAGCTTATGGTTAAGTTAGTCAAGACAACATCGTTTACAATATATTACAATATTCAATGTAACGCGGTCGAATTATTATTTCTGTCGATAAAGAGACAGGCATAATTCCATAGAACTTTTTATACCATGAATTTCAGCTAAGATGCAACATTTTTACTATTCTGTCATTAATGTATTACTATGGATACAGTTCCAGATAAAAAGCAATATAAATTGGCCATTTCATATGATAATTTCAAGCAACTGGAGAAGGTGTGGAATAGTTATTTACGATACAAGTACGTAAAGCTAGTCTTTAGTCACGAATGGGTCAATCGCTACGCTCGTGTTTTAAGACCCTTGAGTGACTAAAGACGCTTTACGTATGTGTATTGTACAAAATTTTAAAAACAAAAACCCCAAAAAATATTTAAAAAATATTTTCATTTATGAAGTAGGATCACAATATTAAATGAGAAGTTTGCCATGATAACAAAATTTTTGCAAATTTGGCGTGTTTAAAAATTTTAATCACTCGTTGGGATCGTGTTACTAAACAACCGTTTTACAAACTTGAAACTAACAGTTAAACATCAATTTTACACACTATCGTAGATAAAGAATATATACGCAGGAGTACAGTCAATGGTTAAAATATAGTTTAGTTTGAGAATTTATCAATCTAAATTATAGGTTAATCATTGACTGCACTCATGCGTATTTATTCTTTCCATAGGTTGTCAATGTTAAATGAAATACTTTAAAGAAGTTTACTAATGACAACAAAATTCAAATAGTTACTTGTTACAATGCTGGTTATAATTTGAGAAATATTTGTGATATATTTGATAATTTATTTGCTGAACGTCCTAGACCAAATTATTCCACAGATTCGACTTTCGAGCATTTTAACAAAATTTAAAGTAGTATAATATACATATGAATCATAAGAAAAGACAAGATTAAAAACCGCAACTACATTGACAACCTATGTTGCATTTTATCTGGAAAGTACGACAATATACCATAAAATGATCATTAACAATAAGTACTAATTTCATGTTGTGAATACTGCTTAATGATTGTAGAACATCAGTGCTGAAAAATATTTCATTCGATGGGAGGATGGGAGTTATTTTATTTCATCAATATGATCACGTGTACCTGCGGCCGTATATCTTAACCGCAAAATGCATTTGACATTCGATCGTTTTGCGAATCCCATCGGGTGGCATTACTACGTGTCCTTACCGCTTCGGAAGTTTACCGGTTCCCGACTTTACCGCTCAACGATCGTCGCATGTCCGAGGCGTCACGTTTCCATATTCCGATGTTCGAATGTTACCGATGGAGACCAAGGCCCCTGGGACTCATCCGGCGTCAGAAATTGTCATAGCTTAATAGTTACCCCAAGCGTTCAGATCGTCTGAATATATTATGACTTGTGGATGATATTGACGGGGATAAATAAATAAAGTCGGACTGTTTTAGCTTTTTTCCGAATATGCAAGCTGGAAATATCATTTCATAGTCGACGTGCTCGGATACTCTGCAAAATGTGATGTATTTTGATAGCACGAGAAGATATTTTTATTTTACCTCTATTATGTCATCTTTAGTATCAAATTGTACTAACCTACATTCGTAATTATTTCGATAAGATTGAAATATATAATCAATCTGTAAATTCTGTAAATTAAAAAAAATTACACCGACGAAAAAAGAAACTTAAAAGCGAAAAATAAAATGAACCGTTTTAGTCTTAATAATTAATATAAAATAATTTTATGTATTTTTAATTCATTTTGATTGGCTGTGAAATTAATTAAGATATATGCATGTCTATTGGTTTACTTTCAACTTATAACAGATGAAATGAATATTCTCCTACATCCGTAATTATTTCGATATCACTGAAATATAATAACGTAAAATCAATCCAATACAGTTTACTAAAAGCATAACTAAATAATGAAAACCAATTTTCATTATACAACTGCTAAAACAGCTTCTGCACTATGATGTATGATTCGTCGATATGCCATTTAACCAATAGCGATGAGGCATTCGGGATTTTAGTCTCCCAGAAGAAATATGCTAAACGACATCAGCACATATGTCGACCCTAAGTCCGTATCACATGGGGGTAAAGCATATGTGCTCATGTTGAGTTAATAATTTACACATGAATTTTTATGCATCATTTTCCAAATTGTTTTGTCCCCTTCTATCAGAACCGTATATTTTTTAAAATATTGAAATAATTTTACTCAATCTGTAATGGGGCTGAGTAAAATTCATTGAGTCACAAAATGTAATTTATATTATAACTAGACTCAAAATCATTGCACTAGATTTAATAACTAAATTTACTAAATATTTTTATACAGATATAGGTATTGTAAATATTAATGAGATCACAAAAACTAGATATAATAGAATATATGACAAAAATTTGTACAGAACTTTACTCAAATATTGTATATTTATTTTTAAGATATAATAGAAGTTTAAAAAATATTACTCCTATTTTTTATTGAAATATTTGAGTTTTAAAGAAAGCAATACTGATGTCAGAGTATTATGTTTCTCGCTCACACATCTATGCTATTCTAAATTCTTAGTAATTTTCTCATTATTATGCTGTCAAATTGTCGAAATGTCAAATGTTTGGCACCTAATTTGAAAACTTTTGTTTTGAATTCGTAACCAAATAACACTAATCACAATTTTTGAAGAATTTGTATGATAATAAATCCACGTAGTTAGGTAGACACAACGAAATTAAAGACATTTTAAATGATATAAGCTAGCAAAACTTAACAGTGGTAATCTAATATTTGTCTAAAATAATCTTAGAGTTTTTATGTTTTTTCCTAGAATAAATGGTATTCGTGTATATTTTAATTATTTACTACGAGAAGATATTTTAATTCCATTTAAATAATTTTCTAAACAATATTTATGTGACGTCAATTATTTGAGGTTATATGCCGCCTCGGAACTTCGTTTTTGGTGGTGCGACAACGGCACTGGAATAGGTTTTCGAAAAGCGGTTACCCATCCAACTACTAACCGCGGCCAGCATTGCTTAACTTGCGTTATCGAGTGAACCGGCTTTTACGCTACCTGCCAAACCAATCTCTACTGTTTCACATCCACAAAATAGGATAATTCTAACGTCACAATATTTAAAAAAAATCAGTGCAGCTTAATGAATAACAATTAAAACTTTTTAAAACGGCAGGTAGTCTTCAATTTAGATTATGTTCCATAAAAAAATGAAATAGTGAAAAACCCCATTGTACAAAATAGATAGTGAATAGAATAAACAAAGAATCACATCTGGTGCTGGGCGGATTGATAATTAATCAAGTGAAAAATACCCATTAATTACTCCTGAAGATCATGAGCGATAAAGCCAATTATGAAAATTGAAAGTGCGATTTCATTAATATTATTACCTGCCGTGCACTAATTACAGATTTCTCGGACAAAACAGGGGACGAAACAGAGAAAAATCACAAACTTAATTTAGCTCACTCTCATGGCAAAACATCATGCAAAGTTTCCCGAATGAGTAAGCAGGGAAGACCTTTTAAAAATGTATTATTCTTATCTATCAACCAATCACATCATTTCTGTAAGACCATTCATCAGGTAATTCAAATTCACCGGAAGAGAGGGCGTAATTAACTTGCATGATGAATAATTATAAGTTTATTAGCGCTGCACGCGTCCATCCATGGGCGTTCGTTTCGAGGGGCACACCCTGATTTTTTTTAAAGAAAAATTATGTGATTGCGTGGACGATTTGACAGCGAACACGATTTGAAGAGGATGTAGCTGTTGTCTGTAATTAATTCAGGTGAATGACATTGCACCATGTCTCTCTGTTTGTGGTCGGCAGCTGTTATCTGATTAGGTTTGTTTATGTGTGACGAATCTTCTTTATGTCTCATTTTACCCCAAACACATCAAACACGAATTATTCAAAATTGATATCTTTAATATGTTGACAAAACTTTCAGGACTCATAAGTACAAATAAATAATACTTTTTGATTAAGTTCTGTAAAAATATTTTTTTGAAATACATCGGCTTGAATTTTGAATTATTTAAATAACTAATGAAGAAAATAGTAAATAATTCACTATGTGTTATTGGATAACATGGCTTTAAATAAATTTATTTCAACTTATATGGTCGTTGACGAAGTTTCGGCTATGATTACAGCCTTCTTCAGGTCTAATTTAAATTACAAAATATATTTATAATGAAGCCATAATATATAATGAAGATAAGTTTATAAAAAAGAATTGAACACTAGATAATTACATTTTGTAATATAAATTAATTGGAAGTGTACTCTTCCAAGAATCGATGACGATATTTTTCGGCTTAATAACCTTTTCCAAATATTTAAATAACTCTTCATCGGGAAAACAAGTGATGAAGAATTGTTTACAATAATTCGAAACGATGTATTTAAATAAAATATTTTTACAAAACTTCATTCAAAAATGCCTCATGCTTCAATTTTATTCCTCAGAAAAAAATCATACATTTTTTTCTATTTGTATACTTTACCGCTTCCTTAGTAACGGTCAATAATGATCATAAACTTATGTTAATCATTATAATTGTACCTTTAAAAAGAGAGATTTTGAATTAATTTAATTCATTAAACGCAATTGTTAAATATGAATAAAAAATTGCAAGAAAATTTGTAGTTATTAATTTAAAATTGCCCCCTAATTTTATATTAAAGAATAACTAGTTTTTTTTCCTGTTGAAATTTACTTGCATTTGTTTTATTTTACATGATGAAATATGCATGCAGGCATTTGTTTATTGAAATATTTGTTGTTAAATTCTTGAAAAGGTAAAAGTTTATTATAATATTTTTAATTATCTTATATTATAAGTTGTTGTTTTTAGGGTTATAGTTACATTTCTATATAAGCAGTATCTACCTATTAATTATTTATTTACAGTGGAAATTGAATTAATTTTCTCCAAACGTTGTGACTTACCAAAATAAATTCTCAAATAAAAAAAATGTTAGAATATAATGTTATTATTAATATGAAATTATTTAGAAAGTATTTAAGAGCTAGTAGCGAAAAAAAAAACAGTATATCAATATTGACCAAGAACTATGTGCAATCTTTTTGCTGGGTCAGTAATAATCGTCTCATCAACCTTGGCTTATAATTTACTTTTATTTTGAACTAGTAATTTCTTTCATTATCTAAAAGAATACTTTATGAACTGACTAAAATAATTTGTATACGTTTGTACCGACTGTTCACAACGTCTATAATAAGCATATGGATATGATAAAGCAAATATTCAAAACATCTGCAAGATATTATTTTATTTACTAAATAAAACAACTAGTTGGAGAAATACATGTAAAAAATATTACCGTAATATATCGTCAAAATATAAAATACATACTCTTCTTGTGCAACATACTAAAGGACAATAATTCATCTAGTTGTTTTATTTAATAACTATGTCCATTCGAGAAAATTCCTTCATCATTATTTTATTTATTTATTCACTTCTGATCTTACTCTGCAAGGGTTCAATTATTAATTTACGTATCCTAGCGTTTCCGAAAACTCTGCTTTTTAATAGTCGTCCTCCACATGGAGAAGGACCTTCATCCACCCTATTTCAGCGACGGCATTCCTCCTCAAGATATGCATTCAATATCATGCAGAAACGAACCGCCCTCTCGCTCTGTATTCGCTCATATATTATGTAAAAGAGTTCCACGGCATCACTTGGAATAATATCGATGATTGAACGCGTCGCTAGACACCCATACATCATGTCGGACGCCTAGAGACGCCACCGACGCCAGCGACGCCCGGAAAAGAGAGGACGTCGTATGAGAAAGATTCATCATCAAGATTCTTTCACTCTGATGTTTCACGCGAACTTTGGAAGATGTAGTTTAATCTTTTAAAGTTTACCGGATTCAAGATGATTTGTTGCAATATTAACAATTAATTCTATGAGTGAAACGTGAAAGCTGCAACAGTAGCAGTTTAGGGTCCGAATCCCACGCGTAACGTGAGCATATTTACGAACAGTCACTGAGGTATGTAATAATCTGAGGCGGGATTTAATTTGGCGGACTGATTTGGCTCTGCCGCTGTGGATAGCGCGGCAGTTAATCACTCGGGTTCCGGGCGCGCTCCGGAGCGGGTACGGGTCCGGGCAGCGCGCTAACTAGCTTCATAAACACTCGCTGATAAATGGGAATTCTACTATACGGGGTGGAATGAGGAGTCGACAGTAACTTGATCGCCGGGACTCAGGGGTGAAGATTCATACTTTTATTCAAAATATTCACTTACGTTTTTTACAAACTTATATTAAAATATTAAATTTATAAAATTATGTTTCTTTCCGTAGTGGATTTTAAAGAGCAAAAATTAGAAAAGCCGGTTGTATATTAAATTATTATTTAAAAACAATTTTAAAATCTCAGCAGCATGGGTTGTTACTAAATTTATTTGAAAGCAATTTTCATTTCATTCTGCGATACTGTATTTTTTTGTGTTTAACCTAATGAAGAGGACTTTGCTTTTAAAACGACGTGATTTTCTATTAAGAAAATTTCAAAACATACATACGTAACATCACGCTATGTCCCACTTAGTGGGGTAGCACGAACCCAGAAATACAGTCAACCAACAATCAATCTCCTCCAAACATTCCTATCCTGACACACCACTTTCGCCTCGTCCACATTCATAGTGCGATTCATACATGTTCGTTTATTCTTCACACTCGGAATCATTCGTTCAAAACTATACTGAAATAATGTTTTATTTATTTAAAATTAAAGTAGCAATAAAAACAAACAAATAACTGATGCATCTATATCAAACATAAGTCAAGTTCAATTATTAAACGAAAGAATATGTGATGGCTATTTCACCAAATATCATTAAAAATTTCAATTTTATTTTATTGCGTTTCTATATGTCTTATGCTCTAAGAAACGCAATGCTGTAGAGCGCATCGTCATATCTCTAATATTTTTTGATTTATGAAGATTTTTTATGTTTTTCGAAGTGCAACTTTGATGAGTTGTAACTCAAAAACTATGCAAGATATCGAAATCATGTTTCAGTTCTTGACTTTTGGTATCCTGTAGAATAAATTGGGAAGTTTTGAAAATTTTGAAACTTTTTTTGAAAATTTTCTATTAGCGATATCTTGCAAAATATAGAAGATATGAACTTGCGGTGTTGACCAATCGATTCAGATCGTCAAAATACATAAGTATGCAAAATTTCAGAAAAATTGATCGACGAGTTGGAAAGTTACAGCAAAAAGCCTGAAAATTGCTATTTTCAGGCCAAACGTCAAGGGGTACCTATTGACGTTTTGCGGTTCTGACGCCATTTTTCGACTTTTTGCCCTAACTTTACAACCAGTTGACCGATTTTAATGAAACTTACAATACTTATGTATTTCGACGAGCTGAATCGATTGGTCAACACCGTAAATTTGTATCTTGCATATATGTCGAGTTATCGCAGATCGAAATTTTGAAAAAAATATCAAAAATTTTCGAAAATTTCAAAATTTGCTAATTTATCATAAAATCTACAAAAAACACAAAACTGAAGAGTATTTATCGATATCTTGCTTAGTTTTTGAGATATAGCCGCTCAAAGTTGCATTTTGAAAAATTACAAAAATTGTCATATCTTAAAAAATATGAGAGATATAATGATGCGCTCGGTGGCATTGAGTTTTTTGGGATCCAATTTATATAGAAATATATTAAAAAATATATGTCATATTTTATGTAATTAAATAATTTTTTAGATTTTGATTGTATTTTTTTATAAAACCATTTTGTGGCTATTTCAAGCACAGATATAAATCTCAATCTTGCTGAATACGGCCCTGTGATAAGCCACCCCCACCCAAATTCACATCAACGTGGCACGGGCACATATACCCGCCGCCAAATTGCATTTCTGTCCGTATAATTCCGGCACCGATAAACCATCTGGCGAATGTGGAACCGTTCACGTTTAGTTCCGCACTTCGTCGCCGCCACCCCCGGCAGCACTGTCGCTACCTCCCCCGCCCCATCTACACCTGACATGACACCCCGTGATATTAATTGTGCGATTATTAAACTAGTAAATACCGCGATTTAGTTGGGAGAGCAAATATTTTATTTTGTTTCTAATACTTTATGATAACAACGCACAATTTTTAGGCGAAGTCCCGTAATTTTCGTAGGAGGGGTGGAATGAAGGCTCAGCAGCTCTGCGAAGGGTGAAATTAAGCGGGTGCTAATTGCAATGGATTGAACCAGGTAGTAAATTAATGTTACAGACTTATAAATCTTCGTGTCACCCAGTGATTCCAAGGGCTGCGTGTAAATTTACATCGTGGTAGGCTGGTTTTGGTTCGGGGATAGTTTAGGCTGAGCCCTTGTCTCTAAGGGCAAGGGTTGCCTTTCGGGAGGGTGCCACTATTACGCGCTGAGTTGAAAAATTGGCGTGCCCTTTTCACTTGCAAAAGGCACATATTCATAATATTATAAAATAACAATTTATTTTATATTTACTTTGTTACGAGTATTTTACTGATCAGACAATTTTTTTCTGAAACTATTTATTTATATTTTAATGGTAAATTTGTTCCGATTTCACAATTCCAATATTTGACAATTCTAAATAAATATCCTAGCAATGGCACCTGCACTAAAATGAAATGATCTGCATTGAAATACTCACAAAACAAATTCATTTCGCACGTTGCTTGCAATGTACCTTATTTCCCTAACAACAACAAATATTCATTGTCAGATTTCAAAGTGGTAGTAGAAAATAGTATATATTAGAACGAGCTCGGAATGGTACTCATTTCCTATGAGTATGAAAGTTTGCAGCATTCGTCTTCGGCTTGTGCTGCAAATCACACGAGTATGAAATGGAAATTCCATACGACCACGATATTATTTCCTAATTAATTTAATTTCAATATTAAATTTGTCACGCTTTCACCATTCCAATATTTGACAATTCTAAATAAATATTCTAGCAAAGGCATCTGTACTGAAATGAAATGATGTGCATTGAAATACTCAGAAAACAAATTAATTTCGCATATTGCTTGCTATGTACCTCATTTATTTAACAACAATAAATATACATTGATCAGATTTCAAAGTGGTAGTAGTAAATAATAGGTATATTGTACAACGAGCATGGAATGGTACTCATTTCTTATCAGTATGAAAGTTTGTAGCATCCGCCTTCGGCTCACGCTACAAATCATACGAGTATGAAATGGACATTCCATGCGAGTTGTACACTATACTTTTTCTACGACCACGATATTATTTCATAATTAATTTAATTTCAATAATAAATTTGTCCCGCTTTACCCATTCCAATATTTGACACTTCTAAATATGTATCCTAACAATGGCACCTGTACTAAAATGAAATACCCTGTATTGAAATACTCATAAAACAAATTTATTTCGCACGATGCTTGCAATGCACCTCATTTCCCTAGCAATAACAAACATACAATGAGCAGATTTCTAAGTGGTCGTAGAAAAAAACGTTTTCATGACTAGGGAAATACTACTTTCGCTCCGGTTTTAGAAAACAAAATTATTAAAACATTTTTTCGAAAATACTTCTGAAACGTTTGACTTTGTGAAATATAATTATTGAATTCCAGTTGTAATTATTTTTGTAACGTGGTTTGATAAACTGCAAATAAGCTTTAAATGTAAGAATGTGGAATCAGTTTTGGCAATTTCGGGTCCGGTTGGCTTCGACGCCCATGTGTGGCATATTTGATCGCATTCCGTGTGTGCATGTGCGAGTGCGAGTGTGTGAGTTCGGGATACATAATCCTAATTTCCCTTGTGTCCATACTTTACATAACGACCGACTTTTATTTCGATTTCATCATTTCAAAACACGATACGCACCAACGCCCTTTCGTCAGATTCGGTTCCAGTCTCGGGTAATGCTTTCAGCCCTTTATACACCCTAAATGCTCAGAAATATATACGTATGGTATGGAACTATTTTAGGGATGAAAATCATAAAATTTATTTATATATCTCTATATGTTTTCGTAGACAGGTTATTTTGACAACATACGCCTTACTTATACGAGTAACACCCGGGAATGCTAAGACAACTTACTTATTATGATTTACATAAATTAGCAAATCGGAGAAAGTTAATAAAATTTTTGAAATTTCTAAAAATGGATTTGTTTCTATTAACTTTAGCTAAAATGATGTGGATTTGTTTACATTACTTGTATTAATAGAACATATCAAAACCAACTTTCCAATTTCAAAATTAATTTATAGATTTACATTACAAGCAAGGTAAAACAGTTTTTACTGCTGAATGGAGGAAATAACCGGCGAGCCGACCAGGCGAGCCTGTCACCTCCTTGAAGCAGTAAAACAGTTTACCTTGCGTGTATTGTACATTTTACTTGTTATTCATTTATAAATCAAATTAAAATTGTAACCAAGTCCTGTCAGTTACACACAACTATTCTGTCAAAAATTATTTTAAATGATTTCGCATTACTGTGGCAACGTGCATTGTTTACCTTGTTTACTAACTTGTAGCTGTCATTTAGTAACTCGTAAATATTCATTTTCAAAGGCAGTAGATGGCTTGTGTAAATGGTGTTTACAAGTAAAAATTTTAAACAGCTTCTAATTTTTAACTTTTGTGAAAATTTGTTACACCTACTAAAACAATATTTCAAAGTTTAAATTAATTTTCTATTTATAAAAAGATCTCAATATTCAAATTTTGTAAAAATAGTTTTGGGTGATTAACAACACAAAAATTTTTTGATATAGAATTACTTACTAGGCAGAGATGAATTGCAAACTAAAAATTAAATTTACAATTTTTAAACTGATCCTAATATTCAATCTGTAGAAACGTATCTGAAAATTCATCACCAAAACATTTATAAATCCTTATTTATTTGATTATTTTCATGATTTTTTTTAATGAAGCAATTGATTTTCTTTTAAAATTACGTAATTTCGATCCTTTCAAATTTGTAAAAGGATCTAAAAAGTTATTTAAAATTCTTACAACTGTTAAATTAAACCAGCTTATTTATCTTTTGGTGATTCGCATTGTTTCTGTTTAATTGGAATCAGTTTTCTACACCAATGGCAATGAACATTAAACATATCTAAGCGTACTATACTAAAGAATAAATTAATATTTACTACAATGTTGCTGCAGAATTGCAAAATTTAGTGCAACAATAACTGATGCAATGTCTGTTAACTTATTCATCTCTCCATTATCCCAAAATTCTTTTCTTGCGGTGCAATACCATTCATTTCCCGGAACATTCATACTCGTCGAAAAAACCACATTCAACCATCGTGCATACACTCAAAAACCTCTTAGAGTTTCCTTCTTCCGGCTATGCATTCTTAATGTTTCAATCTAGCAGATGGACTCTCAGATTCGACGTGATTTTTCTCAGCGCCGGCAATTTAAAACGACCGTGCGTATTTAAACTCCTAGTGGAGCTCCGGACTCGAAGTGCCTGAGAGTTGATTCCGGAACGTGTGCGCCCGGAATCGATACGGAATTTAATTAAATTCCCTGAGAGATAAATCAGTACTATCCAGGAATAGGTAGCTACTTTCATGAAGTGCGCGATTTTTAAATATTTTTGGAGAAGCGATCATCAACTAGGTTAGATTTCTTTGAGAAAGAATCACCAGAAATCAATTTTCCGCTTAAAACTTAAAGTAATCTATCACGATCTAATCATCTCGATAAACAGCACCCTGCGGTGACGTCAGAATTACGAAGAAACAAAGACAAAATAATCTATAGTTATAAGGGTGAGTGAGACAAACTGAGAATTCAATGTCATCGGAAACTCAATCAACAATCCAGCCAAGAAACCAAATCCATTATCACTGACGGCAATCAGGTAATAAGCGTAATCAACACCGATCTCTTCAATCTAATTCGTAGAGTTACCACCCCTCCTACTGGCGCCCAGTGGCGTTCGTCGAGAATAACATAAACAATTGGGAACAAAAATCAAAGTAGCTGACAATTTACGGCAGAATTAAACATTATGGAAACGGGATAAACATTCATTGGTTCCATTTAAATTCATCTTAATTCGGTAGAATTGTTTCAAATTTAAAAATTACCAGGAATAATCTCTGTAGCTTTTTTGTTTTTGTTGACAAATGTCTGATGTCAGACAGTTACCATCAACACAAGTAAAAAATGAGCAAAGTAGATTTAGTGGCGTGCCTGATGATGAAATCAAAAAATAATCTAATTAAATATAACTCGAGTATCTTTCTTAAACTTGTTGCCATTTGGCAACAAGTCTTTGGAAGACCTGTCAAATTATTTTCAATTTATTCTTACTCTCTTATTATATTATTACTGATAGTAAGTATTAGTGTAGTAGTGCTAAATAGTATTACCTAATAGTAGAAGAAAGTAACCAAATATGGAATAGGATCTTAATATGGAATACCGCCATTTAAAATTGCACTAATTAAAAACGTTTATTAGTAATCATAATCAGGCATATATTTTCGTTTAACTTAATACCAGTGGTTTTCTTTTAAATTATATAACAGTATAATAATTGTATAAAAATCTTAATAACTATAAGAGGAAAAGAGGTATTCCATATTAGGATCCTATTCCATATTTGGATACTTTCCTCCATTGTTAACCATTGTATGAAACTATATGACATCGAACAAAGACGAGTAAGAGCAAAAGATACTGTGCAGTGCAACAATGTTATAATTATAAAATAGACAGTATCAGCATAAGTACACTTCTTCTCTAAATATCCATTATTATCGAGAAAAAAAGAGCATTATATCTGTTTGTTCCCATCGCTTTCTGGCTACTGATTTTTATTTAGGTTTAGTTTTATATCACTATTTTTACATGAATCCAATATTTAACGAAGATATGTTTGAAAACTGGGGTTGCAGCATCACAAAAATCGTGATTGTGCCATTTTACTACTACTGCCACCTACATTCAGTTTTTTTCTCAATTAACCATTCTTGTGTCGAACATTATTAATACTCTTAATGTTTATTGTTATTTTAATAGTATCTAAAAATTGTTTTGGAAATATTTCATGTGAAGAATTGAAGTGAATTTAGCGAAAGTTGTCGCCACCCCTGTCCAAAAAGACAACTGAAACACACCCTTAGTAAATGTGATCGCAACCGTTCAGAGGTGACGTCAGGTCATTAATTAAATTGGATAATTTAATAATGGGACAGCGCACGACAAACTACCCTCATACAATCAAATAGTTCACTATTTTATTTTATTTATTTAACTTTTAACAAAATTGTTTAAGTGGTATAAAATTAAATATATAAATTATTTGAAAACTTACAGATGTTGCTAAGGGTTAAAACGTCAACCCTTTTCGTTAGTGTTAATATTAGTTTAAACAATTACTTTGGGACCATAGAACAAATTCATTTTGTAGTAGTTATACTAGAAGAGAGGTAATGAAATTACAAATATTATGGCGTGTGTGTACATATAAAATACGAAGGGCCAGAGCTGTATTTGTATAAAGGGCTGATGGTTCACTGTTTACAGTTCACGACCCTAAAGTGTAACTTCCTTCCACAGGAAACCACTACTTAAACACTCTGCGAAGGGTAAGGACAACCCTAAACACTTTTCATTATAATTTTTGAGCGAATATTTTTCGGCAACTTTATAAAATGATTTTATAATTTGCTAGCTCTTTTATTGTTATAATTATTTAGTTTTAGAAATATGAATACTGATGCTGGTTTCTCAAGTTTAGCACAGGGTTGGACTCTGTCCTAACAAAAATACATTTATTAATATTTGCTGAGCATATTCGTGCAAATAAAACGGTCAAGCTGATCTTATCATTTCTATTTTTACCCACGTTTTCGTATTTTTTTAAAATTAAAAATGAATTGGAATATTTCTCGTAAGCCTAGGAAATATTACTTTGACAACGTGCATCGTTACTGACTTATAAAAAATAACATATGCACAGCTACTAGTCACCTAACAAATAATAGTTATTTACTTTACAAGTGGGCAAAGTAAGGAATTACCTACGAGAGAAATTTTAGCACACGAAGCCGAAGGCTGATTATGATAGTTTTATCGAGTGGGTAATTGCACTTTGCCCACGTGTGAAGTATAACGTTTTAACCAACACATCTTAATAAATGAAAAATTTATTAAAGAAATATTATTTGACAGTGACATATGCTTTAAATTTTTAAATTAAAATGTCAATCGAAGTAGTTACCAAGGTGTTGTGTGTTATTATTATTGTTATAAATAAAAAAATAATCACTAGTAACTAGTGGGTAATCTGTTACTTTGCTTGTTTAAAATCGACATAGTTATAGAGCATTTATTGAGAGGTATTGGATAAAATTCTTTACAGTCATACAATGACAATTAGGTAATACATACAAGGATAATGATAATAAGTATAACATTTATTTAATTCGAATTATACGAGTACAATATCATTGAAAACGGATAATAAAAATAAGAATAACTTTTCTTTTATTCCGACATGGGGCATTGGAAGTATTCTGACAAATATAGAGTAATTTATTTAATCGTTTTATTTGGTGAACCACACTGTACAAAAAATTGAGAACTTTTCAGTTTACTGTCAGAATTAAGAACAATTTCGCTATCCAATCATTGTTGTTAACTAATTTAAATCAAATATTCATTGCAATTACCATATTCGTTCTTTTTCAGCATCCTCTAATTCAAATGTTAATCCAGCAATTTTATTTCAGAACCACTTTTCATATTCTCAACAAACTTTACATCTCCGTTGTAGCGGACCACAGAACGGCTATTACAGCGCTAACGCGCGAGTAACGGCTGCATGGAGACCTACCCTGCACCCCGGGGTGTCGCACACCCCCGCAATCATCCACCAAGGCTACCAACTTGAGAGCAAGAGAGATATTTGCATACGGGAAAATGCTGGAAAGCTGGAATCATTGTCTCGTCAACCAACTCGCATTATGGTTGCAGAGAGACAGGAAAGGGTGGGAAAATAAAAACAGTGGCGTAGAAGAAAACTGGAACCGAGGGGGCACGACATACTATCATTTATAACACTCTTATTTCTATACAAGTAGTTCTAGGATTAAAAAAAAAATTGAAGCAATATAATAATTTTGTGAATACAGCAAAAATATTTAACTGAGTAATTTTTCGGTGCCTACGCCACTGGTTAGGGTTTATAGCTGAGATATTTACAGGAGTAACGTCTCGTGTAAAAGCCTACCTGAATAATTTTCAAATAATATTTACAAAATACTCTCGTAACGTCAAATTTGAAAACAAGAAAATTAATTTGTCGGTAATAAAAGCTCCAGCACAGATATCGTAAAAGAGGTAACAGAGTTCATGCAGAAATTTACTCATTCGTTTTAATTACAGAACTTTATGATCTTTTTGTTAATTCCATTCATAATGCTGCGAAAAATTTATATCTGAATTATTACTGGCAGTGAAATTTTAATTTATTTCCTTCATTACATTTAAATTTTAAATTATCATCAACAAAATCTTCTGAAACAATATTTTTTCTTCATAAGCACCAAGGTTTTTAAACTATACCGTTATGCAAGTAAGTAAATAGCAACGACTTTACAGAATACGTTAATTCCGGTTTATTCGATAACGCAAGTTAAGCAATACTGCCCGCGGTTAGTCGTTGGATGAGTGACCGCTTTGTGAAAACGAGGAACCGAGGAGGAATATAACCTCAACAGTTGAGAAGAATATTTATTGACTGTAACAAGAGTAGTACAGTTTCAGATTACGTTGGCAATAGATACATTTATATATTTTTTTCACGGCTGGGCGAGAAACTCGATTTATGATACCAAAATCATGACAGATACCGCCAATTTCATATCTACGGGAGATTAGTGTACATTCTCTCCTGTCGTGCGGGAAAGTGCTCAAATAATGTGAAAAATTATCAAAATTAAACAAAGGTAACTATCATAAATTATATTAGAATTTAAATAATTTTGAAATACATAAAAACCACCATAAATATTGGGCTCGTGAATAAAATAATATATACAAGGAGACAAGTGTGTCTTGCCGTATTGTAGTCCTCGCCTTCGACTTGTGCTTCAATTTACTTCGCGGAAAAAATGATACACTTCTCTCCATTAATGTATAATATACTATGACAAATTCATAAATACTGTAAAAGCAGTTAGATATAAGAAAAGATTTGAGACTAGTTTTGATTGACCAATATCACATATATTTTTTTAGAGAATTAAGCAAATCATTATATACTTTAATTGCGCTATAACAAGGACCTTTGGCAAATAGTTCTAAACTATGAACAGGAATGTTTAAATTCGAATACTTATCTATATTGACAGTGAACAAACATGGATTATATTTAACGTATATTACAAGTTCATAAATATAAACAGAAGTTAGAGTCAAGATCTCCATTTGAATGAGTATATGTTTATATAAAGTTCTACTAGAAACTCCAGCCATTCATCGAACAATTCTTTTTTGCAAAATAAATAAGTTTTCAATGTGCGAAAAGTTGCCCCAAAAAATAATGCCTGCAAAATAATACGATCTTAACGTATTTGTCAATATTATCCCCACTCTCTACGCCGCTGGGTCATCTTAATCAATCGCAATCAATCGTATCAAAGTGGAGAAGGCTCTATCTAGTGAACATCTTTAACTACATCACTGAAACAATTCGAACAGTCACATGCAATAAGTCAAGGGGGCTGCGGAACCGATCAGTAGCTACAGTAGGAGGTGGAGAATACAAATGTCCCATGTCCCCTAACTGGAAGAAAGAACCCCCCTGATGCGATCTGCCCCGTTGCTAAACGTATATTTTAGACTCAATTGATTTAGGAATTGAAACGTTCATGCACTGTTACTTCACTTGTTAAGAAAAGGTTTTCAGCAGGAAATTGAGGGAAATGAAAACATATTTACCCTTTGTTGTATTTCTAAATGTTTTTAAAGGATAATTTGCATGTAAAGTAAATCATCTTATATGATATTACATAGCAATAAACATCTATCAAACATAAAATTGCTAGAAAGGAAAATTCCGTATTTTACATTTTGTAATGTAGGTAAAGTTAACTTTATGGTCAAACCTCTGAACTTAACCGCAAAGTGTCATCTTTATTCTGTATAGTACGAACTATTTCATTCAAGAATATCTTTTTGCTTTTGTTTGTTTTGAGTTCGTTTTGGTTTTGGTTAAAATTTTCTTACAGTTTTGATTTTCGTTTTCGATCATTGAAAGAAATAAATATATGTACTTAAAATGAACAAAAATATAAATTTGTAAAAAAAAACTGACAGATTTCTTACACAATATACCAAAAAATCTCTCTTTAAATTTTCAATGACGACACATGTCAAGAATTTACATTTTCAATACGTTGTTTTGTATATTTTCAAAAAGCACAGGTTTGGAGTTTTAAACGAATATGTCTGAATCAAATATTTCTCTAACGTATTGTAATAAGAGGATGTTTCAAACAGAAATTGTAGATAATAAAAATTGTTATAAATCTATAATTTACAAAGATATTTCATGAGCTGATAGAGCTTCAAATTTATCACCAAACACTTATCAGCTCTTCCTAAGGGTTAATCAGTTATCAGTTTTTTAGAACTGTATCTCCATGCAGAGATCCACACATCGATCCATTCTTACAAAAATAATTCAAATTTTAGTAAGGGAATAATCCCAGTAAGTCATTACAAACACAAAACAAAATAAAATAATGGTAAAATAAAAGACGGGAGAAGTGTAGGTCCGGAAACCGAAAACACGGAAATAAATAGCTAAATATCATTCGGAATTTTTGTTCCCCTTCGTTTTGGAGATGGCTGCGACCACCAGAAGAGCAGATCTGTCGCCGTGGTATATATATTGCAGGCGCCGTGAACGATGACTGGCTATTTGTTTATTTGGCCGCTCTACGTGAGACCAAAACTTCCCAAGGCTTAGAATTCCGCTAACAATATTCTCAATACATACTCGATATCACACACTGATAATTCTTAGTTGTTACATCATTACGCCTGTTAAAAATCAGAGCAGATGGCTTTGTATTTTGATGGACAATCCTGTTTCATAATTTCAATTGAATATAAATTTTATATTGATGATATTTATAAAGAAAATTGAAAGAAATTAATTATTAAAATATATAAAACAGACAAAATATATGAGTTTTGCTTTTGCGTTTTACTATACTATACGGATTTAAAAATTGTCAGCCAGCTTCAAAAACCGTAACAGATTTAATTAAGGAACATACACTATTTTCGATTCAGATTGAAGAATATAGAAAATAGTTATTTACTTTAAAGTGTGCAAAGTAAGGAATTAGTGTGGGTAATTCCACTTTGCCCACGTGTGAAGTATAACGTTTTATCCAACACTTCTTAATAAATGAAAAATGTATTAAAGAAATATTATTTGACAGTGACATATGCTTTAAATGTTTAAATTAAAATGTCAGTCGAAGTAGTTACCAAGGTGTTGTGTGTTATTACTATTGTTATAAATAAAAAAATACTCACTAGTGGCTTTCCTCAAAATTATACCCACTAGTGGATAATCTGTTACTTTGCATGTTTAAAATCGCTATAGTTATATAGCATTTATTGAGAGGTGTTGGATAAAATAATTTTATTTTTATATCTTTTTTTATATTATATTTATTTTTGTTAAATGCCGAACGATTATAAACAAATAACAATGTACTATAACAAATACAAATACAGATGAAGAAGATTTATGATTTAAGAACGAAAAATAATAAGAACAAAATTAGGACCTATTAAAATATCAGAAAACGAATGAAATGAGAAGACAGTGAAAAAGATCCATCAACAGAAAGTTAGATGGCTCGTACATAAAGGATGCAATTAAATCAGTAACAGAATAGAGACCAGGAGGAAGAACAAGGTTATGCAGCCCTAGATCAACATGGTGTAAGGAAGTAGAATAAGATTTAAAAGCAGCACGAATTACAAACTGGCAAAGTAAAACAAAAGATAGGAAAATGTAGAGAAACCTAACTACAGGGATTGAAAGAAAAGAAAACTGAAATTGATCTAGGTAGTCCAACAAAAAGATCTAGAGAGCTTTACAAGAAGCGGTGTTACCCCGTAGTAGTATAATATTATATATTTATTTGTCGTCCAAAATATATATCTTCTCGAAATCTACCTATCTCTTCGGTTCCCCTCAACTTTACTGGGGACCGTAGTATGACGACTGTCAACCATTTGTAGGAACAACAATCTACAGCGGTTAAAAATATCTAAAAATCCTGAGAATTTAGGAACTTTTGGGCATCGGACGTTGCGGGATGAAACCTTGGGGGTAATTCGCCCTCGTGGTGCGTCTGCAGGAAGAAGGGTGGTCCTGTCTCATCCAAACCCGACTAAAAACTCGAAAGAATAGTCATAGCACGTTGACCAATTTGTCTCCTGTAGTTCGCGAGCAGTACGACAAAAACGCGAGACTTATGTGTTTCGGGTAATTACTAAAACTGACGCCGACGGAAAACTAATGTCACCCCGACACATCGTCTGTCCTGGACGTTTCTTTCTTCGTTTCTTGCGCAGGCGGCCGAAGCCCGTGTTTTGTTTTTGAAATATTGGACACATTAATACCAGCAGGAAAAAGTACTGACAATTGTTATAAATTGGCTACCGGTTTTTGCGATTCGTTGAGAGATGCTTTGTTGCTGGCTTCTGACTTGCTTCCTGCAAATTGTATTATTTATCTAGAAACTACCCTCTCTACTATTAATCTTATTTTTAAGAACTCATAGTTAAATTATAAAATGCTTCTGGATTAAGTTCTGTACAAATATTTTATTTTACATAATTATCTGAAAAACAAAATAAATCGAAACGTAGTATTTAAAGAATAGTTACTTACTTTACAAGTGGGCAAAGTAAGGAATTACCCACAAGAGAAATTTTGGCTTCGTGTGCCAATTTTATCGAGAGGGTAATTCCACTTTGCCCACGTGTGAAGTATAACGTTTTATCCAACAACTCTTAATTTATTAAATAAATATTATTTGACAGTGACACATGCTTTAAATTTTTGAAATTAAAATGTCATTCGAAGTGATAACCAAGGTGTTGAGTGTTATTATTATTGTTATAAATAAAAAAATACTCTCTAGTGGATTTTCTCAAAATTATACCCACTAGTGGGTAATCTGTTACTTTCCTTGTTTAAAATCGCCAGAGTTATAGAGCATTTATTGAGAGGTGTTGGATAAAATATATTTTACTACGACCACTTAGAAATCTGCTCATTGTATGTTTGTAGTTGCTAGGGATATGAGGTACATTGCAAGCATCGTGCGAAATGAATTTGTTTTGTGAGTATTTCAATACAGGTCAGCTCATACAAGTACAGGTGCCATTGCTAGGATACTTATTTAGAATTGTCAAATATTGGAAAGGTGAAAGCAGGACAAATTTATTATTAAAATTAAATTAATTTTGAAATAATATCGTGGTCGCAGAAAAAGTATAGTGTACAACTCGCATGGAATGTTTATTTCATAGTCGTATGATTTGCAGCATTCGCCTTTGGCTCATGCTACAAACTTTCATACTCGTAGGAAATGAGTACCATTCCATGCTCGTTGTACAATATACTATTCTATAACACTGTTTAAAATTTACCACCGTATATTGGATTGCTACTGCCAATATGGCCGTTCGGCTCAAGGTGATCGGTCGATGCAACATAAAGAATTCTTAAACTGTGGCATTACAATAATACCTTAAATTATATACTTGTTAAATAAATATTTATTGCAGAACTTCATGCAAACGTCTTTTATCATCATCCCTTGATTTATCAATTTTTATTTATATATCATCATAGTAAAAGTAAATAGTTATTCATCAACTCCTTCGTCATTAGTCCTCCCAAAAATCCTCCCCTCCAGCGAGTGGTATCTCGCGATCTCAGCGACCAGAAACGAGCAAATTCGTATGCGAAATTAGAAAATTCAATTAGTGCAAAAGCGTAGCAAGTGTGAAGGTATTCTCAGTATACAGTGGTGTAGGTGCCCTATACACAGTGTACACCCCGGCGTCGGTGTGGAAGAAATCGCCGTCGCGCGGACGCTGGTTACCGACGGAGCAGCACCGACCCTAATCAAGTTTATTAAAGCAATAGCGACGGCGTAACATAACGCGAACGTAACGAGCTCTGCAACAACAGACTGTGTTTGTGTGGTTGTGTGGGCTGATGTCACACGATCAAGAGATGTTTTCTCTTAAAGGCTTGTTTAATTTTATCAGTTGACTGCCACTTTTAAAGACCACTTTTTTAAGCAGAAGATATGCCAACAAATGAAGAATTCTAATTTTAGAGAGATACCTTTATTTGAACTCGAGATATATCGATTAAAAAGTGATCGATTTAACTGAAAAAAATTTCTAGCTATAAGATAATACTACTGCTGTTTTAAAAAAAATTGATTAGTAAAACTTATTCCATGCATTCTCACTTTGTTCGCACTTAAGCTACTATTTAATGTTGTTTAATTTATTATCTGTTTTAGTTTTGAAGAAGAAGAATCGTCTAAACTTTAATATGATATAAGATGTTGTTAGTGATTTTAAAAAATAAAATAATATACCCATATTTCTTTCAATTTCAATTGAAGAATTATTTACAGTTTAAGAAAAATATATTATTAATAATAAAGGTAAGGGATTTGTGACGTAGTTTTTTAGGAGAAAGACATATTTGAAAAGAAAAAGATAAATTCAAATACCATCTATTCTAATTTTATATATTGTATATTTTAGGTAGGTAGGTAAATTTCTATGCTATTCTATTATTGTTCTTCTGGAAACTGTAGTTTTATTCGAATTTTTTTTTAATGATATTAAGTTTTTTTTATCAGTATACATAGGGATGTGTCATTACCATAGTTACAGTAGTTAAAATGATTGACAGAAATGTATTAAAGTGTTTTTTTTATGAGGAAACATAGGGATAACTTACAGTAATTAAAAATAATAATTCCTTTCAATTCAATGTAATTTATTAAGTACTAAAGCAATTAAAACAAATTTCTCATTTGTTTAAACTTGCATTGTTTGTTTCATTATGATTAACTATTATTAATAATCAATGTTAATTATCTCTATGTTTACTCTTTTAAAAAACGCGTTAATACATTGTTGTCAATCACTTTAACTGTAACTATGGCAATGACACATTCCTATGTATGCTGATAAAAAAAAATCCCGGTATGTAAATGTGTATTTCTGTTTAAAAATATTATGACGTACCTAAACTTCTGCTCTACCAATTTGACGTCACGTCAATAGTTGCTACGTTTATTAAATTTAATTTCAAATAGATAATTACCATAAAATTGTAAGATCGTACAAGTTATTATTATATAAAAAACATGAATATAACATCACGGCTTTTACCGATTGTGGGTGTGGCACTGTACTTTCGCAGATCTCGTTTGTGTGAAATGCGGTTACCCGTTATAAAATCATGCCTCCACCAAAAATGTTAGAGATGTCATTATGATTAACTTATTTTTTTTTTCTTAAAATTACTTTTGGATATATACCCATGACCCCTGGCGTGCTGGACTAGTAACATAGCTACTACACCACCGATATTAGCGGTTAATTAATTTATTTTATAATTAGTTTTCTCAAATTCTGATTATATATATTTGTTCTCAAGTAAAATTCGTGAATTTCTACTTCGTGTTTATGCTGCTTGAAGCAGTTTTAAAAGAGCTGCGGACTCGTCATTATAAAGGGTAAATACTTTCAGTTATTATTTCACATGTGTATGCAAATATTATATTTAATAACACTGACTTTGCTGTACCGTTTAGAAGCACAGCGGGGTTTAACTACACCCCAGCATAAGAGCAAACAAGACAGACAGATCCAGCAAAACAGAGATGGAAAATCAAGTGGCGGGAAACTGGAAACTGACCGAACGCTGTCAGTGTTTTGTTAAATTTAAGAGATTGTTTTATGGTTTCCGTAAATAAAATGTTTTACGACTAGCGTAAAATTATAATTATTTTAATAGACATACTCACAAGAGCGCAAATTTGAGTAATTAACAAATATTTATTTGGAATAAGGTGTTTATTTCTAAATTGATTTAAATTTTAAACAGCATCCTGGACTGTAAAACCTATCCAAGGGTAAAGAGGCATGGAAAGTCAGGACTGATCAGCCAGTGCCCCCATGGGGGCAGTTCCGGGGGCCTGGGTCCCTCCGGGCGAGCGGCTTCGCGAGGCTTAATTGAATTTTTGACGACTGGAGTCGTCGTCGTCCCCAGTGCTGTGCTCCTTAAGCCTGACTCTTGCCTACGCCACTGGTTGGTATGATAGGGATAGGACATATCTGATAGGTGATGATTATAAGACTAATGTCATACATGGCAAAATGACAAATAAGTCATTTATATTATAACTAAACTAGACCCAAAAACAAGGTACTATATATGACAGAAGTTTAGAAGAATAGATATTTACGATATAAGTGGGATAAGAGCATTATCAAGAAACGCATGTTAAATTTGCACAAGCATTTCGTGAAATTGAGTGATTTAGAATTACGTCGGATATAGAAGAACAAGCTTGCTTCAAAAATTATTTATTAATTAAACATTAATTATTTTAAAGAATTGTAAATATTGTATTATCAACACTTATAATAAATAGAACGGTAATGAAAACGAATGCGATAAAGAAACTTTTGACTCACGCAAAATGAGTGAGATAAGTGACATTTAACTCACAGGCATAAATAAAAAATATTATTAATTATTGAGATATTTGAGTTTTAAAGATAGCAATTTTGGTGTCAGGATATTATGTTTCTCTGTTTAAGCTTTTCTCTTAGAAACATATTCCATTTTAAATTCTCTGTACTTCTCTTGTTATTGAGCTGTCAGATTATCGAAGTATTAAATAGCATACATCTAATTTGAAGATTTTTTTTTTAATTCGTAACCAAATATCACAAATCACACTTGTTTGAGAATTCGCGCGATAATGAAACCATGTTATTAGAGCGACAACACGAAATTAAAGACATGTTGATTGACATTTGACTAAAATAATCTTACAGTTTATTTATGTTTCTCCCTGGAATAAATGGTATTCTTGTATATTTTAAATATTTACCACGAAAAGTTATTTTAATTGTATTTAATTAATTTTATAAACATTAACATAGAACCTTTATGTGACTCCAATTATTTACAATCTCCACTGTTTGAGATCCACAAAACACGACAACTCATACGTCAAAATATTTATAAAAAATCATTGAGGCTTAATGAATAATAATTAAGACTTTTTAAAACTGTAGATAGTTTTCAATTTAAATAAAGTGTCATAACTGTATCTATTTTATTCTGAACTTAGCATTTTGCAAGATCCACATAATATCAAAACGGTTTCTCAAACCGACTCATACATCATTCCAAATACAAATTCAATTTGGCTCGCTCAAGATTTATCTGTTCCCAGCGAGGCTGCTGGGCGCACCACAAGATTAAAAACACTTCACGCGAGAATAAACGAAAATGGTAATCACGAAAAATGCCAGCGCACCTACCGGCAACTCGCGAAAACCGCAGAGAGAACCAACGAGAGCCTTGATACCCTGGAGCTTCTTTTGCAGACGTATTTCATATCCGAGGTGAATTATGCACATTTTTGATTTTAATGTGAAAATGCGAGAGTTGAATATTCCTGTTAGAAGATACTTATTCATAAAAGTTTTCTCTAGCTCACCCTTAAATTAATTTACATTATCAAAGTTGAAATTATTCGTAAATAAGGACAAAGTATAATTCTTTGCACCGTGATCAACAACAAGTTTTAGTTTTGTATGTCTTTTGAACTATTAAAATATATAGTTAATTATTTTACAAGAGATAAGTATACTTCTATCCACCAAAACCCGAAGGTTCGTAATAAAACCATTAAGCACCTCTGATATTAAAAGTACAAAAGAATCTTTCAATGTTAATACCCCAAATTGTTATACATATATTTGTTAGAATATTTCAAATGTCCAGTGTCAAGTTAAAGAAAAATATTTTCTTGCTATTACAATACATTTTCTATAATATTGCATAATTCTGAATACAATAATACAGATTAAGTATTTATTATACTTATTACTCATGTATTATCAAATTAACATTTTTTGAATGTGAATTTAATCAATAATAATATAACAAGAGAGTGAAAATAAATTGAAAATAATTTGACAGATCATTCAAAAACTTGTGGCTGGCAATAGCCAAATGGCAACAAGTTTGAGAAAAATACTGGAGAATTAATGTTTTAATTTATCTAACATGGGTTTATTTAATTAGATTATTTTTTTATTTCATCATTAGGTACAGCACTAAATTTATATTTTGCTCATTTTTTACTTGTGTTGCAAACAACTATCTGACATATGATATTTGTCAACAAAAACAAGAAAGCTACAGATAATATTCTAGGGAATAATCACTAGAGCTTTATTCCCAGTATAATAATGACAGGATTGGTTAAATGCAGATACGTAACTTACAATGAAGCATTTCATTGGTTTTAAGAAACGTAAAAAATAATCAGTTTAAAATTACTAGAAAAATTTATCCGGATTAAAACATACCGATAACATTATATATTTTTTCCATATATAAAAATTATGTCCTATTATTTTTTAGCACTAAACTTAAAAAAGAAAACAACACTAGTGATCACATATTTATTTATGGCAGGTAGAAGTTAAGATTTCTTTATGAACATAATTCAGGAGTGTATAATCGTATTATTACGATCCTTCTAGTTTTGGTGGGCTTAAATAAAAGTAGTTAAAAATATTTAAATATTTTTTAGTAAATTTGATGATAGTGTACCTCAATTATTGGGTAAATTTATTTTTGGGCTATATACTTATACTTATAAATGAGTAATGGGGGAAATAGTGATATGATGAGAACTTTTAACATTTTGTAACGAACAGTACCATCAGAGCTCTCTGTTTCAAACCTGGCGAACTAAAACATATCGATCAGGCGAACAGCACATCTGTATACCGAGGGCTGAATTTCTACCCTTATGTATCCTATAGTAGTTCTGCAATACCCTAATATTTCCTTCTACCTTCCCTAATTTATCTACAGCTCTTTTATGTTCTCGCAAAGGATGCACAGATGCTCCCAAAGTAGGAAGATATTGACTTCTGTAACATTTTAAATTCAAAATAAGAAAATAAGAGCAACTTTCAAACATTTAATTGTTTCTAACACTGACTATATCAATTGCTGATTGGCTGACCAGTTAAATTGTACCAAGGATCGTAATAAAACGATTAAGCACCCCTCATATTAAAAGTACAAAATAAACTTTAACCTTTATACCCCAAATTTATGTATATTTGTCAAAATACTTGTAATACCTAGTGTCGGATTAAAGGAAAACTCATTCTTGTATTTACAATACATTTTCAATAATATTGAAGAATTCGGATTATACAAGTACAGATTAAGTAAATGTTATACTTATTATACTTGTATTACCAAATTGTTTTTGCTCGAATGTAAAGAATTTAATTCTAGATTAAAATAGCAAATTTAGAATGATCCTTGCAAATGTCATTATCTACCTTTACATTACAAATTAAAAATTAATTTTGAACATAAAATTACTGTCAAAATTAATCCAGATTAAAGCATCCCGTTAGCATTTCATATCCCTGTATGTAAAAGCGGTGTATTACAAGTATTGTGCTTCTATTTTTGTATTAGCAAGATTTATAAGAGCAGCAACTATGTAATAAATATGGATGGAATAGTTATAAGTATAAATATAATTCAATATTGTTACCTATATATTTCCTATTATATTTGTTAGAACAGAGTCAAACTCTTGAGGGATGTTTAATAGTTTTATTCTTTTATTACGAGCCTTCGAGTTTTGGTGTTCTAAAGTATATTTTTTTGAGCAACGTCTTCAGATAAATGACAGGTAAAATATAAGAATACGGATCTGTGTTTTACATTGTATATATAGCGCATACTTGCACTATTCTATCATTCAGACGACAGACAGTATTTCCCAGAATGCAAATCTACAAATATTTTCATAAGTCGTTTAAAATACTTAACACACTTAAAATAAAATTAAAACTGTACACAATTTTCGCACTTGATCTAATTAATAAACAATTTGTTTTGAGGTGCAACAGTTACTTGTTTATAAATATTATTATCTGTATATCTTTCATGTTGCAATATAAACAATGTCGATTGTTTGATAAAATAATCTTACTTCTACAATTGCCACATACGTCGACTTTGTGGTCTATAGGTACATTTAATTTCAAAAATTTGTCGGCTTTGAGGCTCGAAATGAGGATCTTATGAACTTATGATCCAAAGTCCAATCGCTGAAAAGCGAAAAATAAAGTAAACCTTTTTATTTTGAGTCGGTGTTCGTTGGTTGTTTGTTTGACGCCAAAACAAATTTAGTTACTTACATTAGTTTAGGAGTTTAGTTGCTTAGGGGAGAAAATTTTCCTATTTAAATGGGACCAACTTCGAGATATAGCCAAGCCAATAAAAAAAGGATACTCAAAATCGGACTACTCTATAAAAAGTTAAGTCAATTGGTCATACATCCTCCTTTTTCCCGTGGGTTAAAAATTGATGAACTATTGATACTCAAATGAATGTAGCTTAAACTTAAATTAGTGGGTTGTCCCCAGAGTAATACCTGTTTCGCCGTCTATGAATATTTGTTCACGTATGCATGTGCGAAAGATGTGTCATTCTTGCTGCGAAACAATTATTATCAGTGTAAAACGTATCATGTAGCTAGAAGGTGTGTGCTCATCAAAAGATGGTTTCTTTTGTCCTCATTTTTTTTTCGAAAATGTGGAGGCTGCTGTTTTTGACGTCGCTGTTCTTTGGATATTAGAAGAAACAGTGAGTACCTAACTCTATTATTTTAATTTTGAAGATTGTTGAAGTACAAATAAATTGTTAGTTATATACGAACAGGTAGTGGCTTCAGTAAAGTAATTGAGATAATAATATACCAAATTATGGCTTCTTAAGCATGTTTAGCATGTATGAGCAATTATTTATAATTTATGCAAAGTTAGCTTCTGAAACAAGTTTGCGATTTACTTCGCCTGGTTATGGGAAAACAACATACACAGAATACAATTTTAAATAAGATTTTGTGGTAATACAACGGAATAACTACAGACATCCAATTTTTACCTCACCATATATTGATTTATGTTGTGTGACGATTCTTTGTCCTCGCAAACTTAAAATCTAATACTGTCACTATCTTATTTCATATTGCTACGAGCTCATTAAATTTTGGGTGCAATCCATTTGCCGGAAATGCGGGAAATGGTAGTTTACTTGAAGACCTATCAAGTCTATTGGGCATATCAGTAAATAATTAAGTTTTGGTAAATTTTCTTACATTCAAAAATATATAGAATAGTACTGAATACAATTTTTAATTGATACTTTTTTCTATATTTTGTACCGATTCGGAATTAAAATTTTCAGGAAGTTGGACACAACAATTCTTAAGAACAATGTTATTTCCAAATATCATATTTAGAAATTAGTGGTTTACGTTCTCTGCTGAACAGATTTTGATACACGAAAAAAAAAAACCCCATAGAATTTACCGAGCTATTCGGTAACCTGAGGATATAAGATGCATTTTCTAAAAATTTACCAAACCATTTGGATGATTTTTTTGTACTTATGGGGTCACCTGGTTGGTTAAATGCATAAGTTATGAATATGTCAGGAAATTTTTTTTTTAAATCCTGGATTTCGACAACATCTCCTACCTGGTCCAATTGTAGATAAGAAACATCCAGTTGACCCCACAAATATAAAGAAAATTTCATCAAAATCAGTGAAGCCGAATTGTATGTATTTATAAAGATAAAGGAATAAATAAATAGATGGGTATCAATCCTTTTATTAATAAAATATTATTCACTCAACGTTTCGACTTTACATAGGTCATCCTCAGCAGTGGAAGGTCAATATAAAATACATAGTAATGTTTAACATGTAGTTAGTTGTTAAAAGCAATAAAAAGTATGTCAAATATAAAAAATGTTTAAATTGAATCACCATGAAACACATTCAATTTAAACAATTTTTGATATTCTTATTATTATATTTGACAAATAACTACATGTTAAACATTACTTTATATTTTACATTGACTCTTCACGCTTGAGTGTTTAATATTTTATTAAAATAATAATTATAACTTCTAATTGTTTAGTAAATAATCGTGTTAAGTTTCTAAATTGTTATGACATTTTCAGAAAATGCCCTCAGTTTACCCAATAATTCGGAATTTTTTACCTACTGCCCACATCCTGGAAGGTAAAATTGTTTTGCGATGATATCTGTATGTGTGTGTCTTACTAAACTGAAAATTTTGATGTTTTGTATATATCAATTGCCCCCTTTGGAAGAGCTGATTAATTTTTTGTGATAATCCCATAACCGGAAGTGGTAGTTTACTTGAAGCCCTATCAAAATTATGTTATTAGAATAATGTTTCAAATATTATTTTCTACAATTATTGTTTGAAATATTTTCCTTTTACTGTCACCATTTACGAATTACAACACGTTAAAAAATATAAATTTTTATATTTTTGTTTAAATCTGCTAACCTGTGTTTTTTTTTTATTGAAAAAACAAAACAACGGTTGAAAAATGTCATTTATTGAAGGAATGAGCGTTTCTTGATAGTGGTTTTCCGTGTTTCTGCATTGTTTAATAAGAAATCTATGGTGGTGCCCACAACAGATTTTTAAGATTTTAATGATTTATTTTACTGTACTTATTGGATGAGTAATCTAAACCTAGTAAATTTGAATATTGATAAATTCCGAGTTATCTAAGGTTTAGTACAACATGTAAAGCACAGTAAATCTTAAAAGCATCCGTAAGCAATGTTCTAAGCACTCTGAATACCTGTGGCACACGGAACAGCAACAGCAACAGCAACAGCGACAGCTTCAGCTATCAGTGCATTCTCATTTCGCGTTTCGCGTGCACCGCGCAGTGCACCAGTGCAACTCAGAGCTGTGTCCGCTCATATAAACTAGTTTCCGAGCTGTCGGTTGCGCTCCATTTCAATAAAAATAAATAGAAGTGCATATAAGACGGTTTTGAGTACCGTGCATAAGTCAGTAGCGAGTGCGCAGGTGCTGCGAGCACGCAGCCGCTCAGGTGCAGTGAACGTACGATAACGCCTAGACAAGGACGGATTCATCCAGGAAGTGGGACGTTGGACAGAGAGGACAAATGGATCGCGCGGTTTTTATTTCCAAACAATCGTGTAAGTACACTTATTGATATCTACCTATATATTAACAAGAAGGGAAGACAACCAAATATCATATATTACCTTATACGGATGATGTTATGATAGGTGGTGAAACTGAGGAGCAATTGAGAAGAATGATTGTGAGCATATGAATGAATCTGTTATTGAATGTCGATAAATGTAAAGTGTTGGGAGGTACAAATTACTTGGAACTACAGTAAAGATGAATTTGTTAGTAAAAAAAAGGTTTTTAACTAATAAATTATTTTGTACCTCTAATATATCCAAGCCATTCGATATTTTTTTATTTTCGTAAAGCATTGGAGTTTCAGTATAATGACTTTGTATAATAATTAGGTAGTGTATTTTCGAGGGATGGACGTATTGTCCGGGAGACTGAAATGCAGGTGTATGCAGGGTGCAAGATATTAGGTGCTCTGGGTACATTTGCTCGAAACCTGAATGTATCTAAAGATGCTCGCTTGATTCTTTATAATGGTGTGTTAGTGCCTACATTGATGTATGGTTCGGAATGTTGGGTATTGATAAAGAAATATGAACGACGTATAACTGCTGTAGAAATGAGATATTTGAGAGGAGTGTGTGGGTATACGAAACGTGATCGTGTCCGGAATACTTTGGGGTATGGTGAGTGTGATATTGAGAAGAAAGTTTGGTGAAACTAGTGCATACGAGTGAGATTAAGGGTGAACGATTGCGTGGATGTCCAGGAATAAGTGGTTAGGTATGATTTTGAGTGTGAAGAATGGACGAGCATGTATGAATCGCACTATGAATGTGGACAAGGCGAAAGTGGAGTGCCAGGATAAGATTGTTTGAAGGAAATTGATTATTGATTGATTGTGTTTCTGGGTTTGTGCTACCCCACTGAGTAGGAAATAGAGTAACATTATGTATTTGTTTATGTATGTAATTTTAATAAAATGAATTAATTTTGATACAATAAATAGAATAGAATATTAATTCTAATTTCATTTTCTGATGCAATATTTACCTTTTATCTTGCAGATAGTTTGTGTATGGAGAACGTGAGATTGAGAAGAATGTACTTAAAAATTGGGAGTAAATCAATTGAGAGGAATAAGTGGTTAGATATGATTGATGGTTTGTTGTGCGAAAGAATAAATAATATGTGTACGTATGTATAGATATAGAGAACATAAGTTTAATGAGTAAAAAAGCAGATAATAATAACTATGTACCAAATAAAATAGAATAATATAACAGGTGCAAAGGATAATAATTACTCTCAAAAACTTTAGAAAATTATGAATAATCATAATAATAAATATTCATTGCAGAGATAAATTGAAATTATTTATATATTTTATGCATACCATATTTCTTGTATGTATGTAATTAAGCTGTAAATATAGCAATATGTATCTTACATTATAATGAGTGTGCAAATTTGCTGTCACATTATACAGGAAAAATATTAAATAATCTTACAAATTAGTATATCAGTGAATGCGATTTCTCTAATTTCGCATATCACTTCCCTTTGTGTAGGTAGTTAGTAGGCTAGCTTAATAATTTAATAAATGTCACCGCACTGAAATGAAAATAATTAAGAATACGTTTCCGACATTCTGATCATTTACCGTAAGACATATTGGACTAATTATCATTTATATTATCTGTAAATATGTTGTGGGTATTTGTTTATCCACTCGTATTCGTAATTATTGCTAAACATATATGAATACATTTAGCAATTAATGTAGTATATGAAATAATTCTCCAATTTGTATTACTATAAATAACAGTTTACATACCACTAAAATGTTGTAGATAAAATGCAACATAGGTTGTCAATGTTAAACAAATTTGTTATCATACTTAATAAAGTTACTAATGACGAAAATATTCTAATGGTTTCTCAAATTATAAATAGAATTATACAAAGTAACCATTCAAAGTTTTTCTTCATTAGCAAACATCTTTAAAATATGATGACAAATTTATTTGTCATTAATATTATATGTTGCATTTTATCTGGAATAGTCCTACGTCCAACTGGTATCCACACATTATTATTATTAACAACAGAAACATAAATATTGCATCTTAGTTGAAATTCACGGTACAATTATGTAAAAGAAAGAAAGTAATAGGGCGTCAAAATGATATCATTCTATTTACAAACAAACCTATGACAACATCTAAAGAAAATTTCAAAACAAACTCTCATCTAAGGCACCAATTCTAGTGGGAGAGTACAGCAGTCTTTAAACTTTTGACTGACAGACAGACAGACAGGCACACACACAGACATCATCGCGAAACTATTAAAACCGTATTCTAGGTATCCTAAAACGTGCTCATCCACTGAAAACTCACTACCTAATTTTTAGCATGATTCCTATACCTCCTTTACAAGTTAAAAGATATTTGCTTATACCGTGAAGTTATATTTATTTATTTTTATTTAATCTTATCCGTACCGCTTGGTGATCCGTGGGCGACATCGCGCCAAGTTTGGCAACTGGCGGTGGAAACTCGTACTACAAGCACCTGTGTACCCACGCACTAAGCCAGGCCATTCACCATTCACGACCATGTGTACATTCATAAAATGTTCTGGGTTGAATGAATGAGCTGGTTTCAACCCACGTAAAGATTGGAAGGTGATGCTGAAGAGCATACACTGCTCTCTGGAGAACTTCGAGTCTCGAATTGTTTTAGGAAATGATATTTATACATTTAGAAAGCTTGATTTATTTAACAGTCACCAAAAAGTATATTGTTACATTTCAAAATGATGCTTCATCTTATTTGAAACACTGGATAGCGCCACAGCATTCTGGATGAGGAGCAAAGACATCACCGGGTACAAAAGGACATTCATCTGTTCCTTGTGCAATACCACATCTAACCAACAAAAATTGAAACAATAAAATATTACTTGAAAACGAAATAATATTATAAGTTTACCCTATAACTTGTAAGGCGAAGTTTTCATTGCAATCTAATCTGAAACAACTGGTAGGATGCTTGATAGATTCTCCAGGGTATATAAAAACTGGTCCATTTCCGTCATCGTAATAACATTGTCCTGGGAAATCTACAATAGGGAAACTATTAATAATTTGCAACGTTTTATGTTTTTCCTTTACATTCAGCTTTAAAAAAACAGCAAATCTCTTTCGGATATGTGTTTAATTTATACTTTAAATTGAGATTCGTTTTTAGAAATTAAGATTTCAACATCCTCAATGCAAAACGATTCACAACAAACGGAAAAAGTTAAAGTTTCTTTAACCCATTATTGCTCAGCTTATGATAGATCATACGTAAAGATGTCTCACTTTAACATTATGTTTCTGCCAGGCTTATAGCATTTCACACTGGATAAACTATGCCAGGTTATTAGTTTTATATTGCTCTGTATATTTAAATAAAAAATATTTGATACATAATTATACTTACAAGTTACCAAAATACAGAAATATTAAATCAATGCTTATAGAAAAATATTTCTGGGCAATAATGGTTAATAAATTTTGGCAAAAATTCAATAAGAAAAAAGTTACAGCAGTTTTTGTCAAATGTTTATCAAAGACAAAGTATTATACCGGGCCCCCTAACAGTGAGGATGGTTAAATCTAACGATCTTCCTTTAATATTTGTTCTGTTTCTCAACAATTTGCCAGTGAAAAATCTGTGCAAACGAATTTGAATTTTTAAGAACAAAGTGTTGAAGAAAAATCTATCACTAATTTCAACGTATAAACAGTCAAACAATGAAATATGTAATTTAAAATAATATTTAGACTTACCTGGGTTTTCAGAGTTGGGTATGAGCATTGCCTGCGCTGAAGTTTTAGTAACCATCATAAGTAAAACAGTGCACGTGCAAAAAAGACTCAACTGCACAAAATTCATGATGAGGAATGTTTTACAAAAGAACACAAACTTCAAACTAATACTGTTGGAGAAGATGTCAGCAGTATTTATATTCAAATACTTATTTAAGTTGTTTTTAATTATTAATTAAGTATGGCTACCTCGTTTTTGAATAACATTGGCCAGGCGCGGATCTAGGGGGGGCACGGGGGTCATGACCCCCCTCCCGTAAATGATAAATTAACATTTTTTCTTTCTTATACAAAGTATAAGAAAGTATTGGAACCATACAAATACATATTTTGACGTCCATTAAATCCGTTAAGACCAATTTCTCAATGATGTCTGTGTGTGAATATCTCATGAACAAGACAATATATGTAAACGAAACTTGGAATATATAAGTATAAGTATATATATATATATATATATATATATATATATATATATATCTTATCCTTGTTCAATTATTTTGTTCAGAATTTGCCCCTGAACGTGACTGCCCCCAAAAGAAAAGTCTTGATCCGCCCCTGAACATTGAAAATACATTTGTACTAAAATTCCCTAATTAGAGACAGGATCATTAAGTTTCTTCGAGAAATAAGGCGCACGGAAAACCCTGCTGCCTTTATCTTTCCAGTATAGAAATATTTCAAAGAAAATGCAATTTGGAAAACAAAACAATAATATTATTGTAATTATGTTATACAATACATATTGTATAATATGTTTGTTTTGATAATAATCTCTCAAAAATCCTGTTTCTAATTTGGATATTTCGGAACAAATGTATTCCAAATAATCTAAATATATAAACGAAATTAACTATTTCGGGATAACAGTTAATTCATAATTAAAAACAATTTAAAATAGATAATTTTTGAATATAAATAGTAAATAGAACTTCCTCAACAGTATCATTTCAAAGTTTGCATCCTTCTTTGAAACATCACAACACCACAATGAATTTTACGAAGCTTGGTCTACTGTGCATGTGCACTGTTTTATTTATGATGGTAGCACAAACTACTGCACAAGTATCTTATACTCCCTATTCTGAACACCCAGGTATGTAATTTTATTTATTTCTACATATTCGTGATAGTTCTTTATTGAACGTTTATTTATTTATTATTAACAGATTTGTAAAGAAACATTTAATTTTGTTGCAAGTTGTTAATAGATTCGCTGTTGTAGATTACCCAGGACAATGTTATTACGAGTACGGACCGGTCTTCCTTAACCCTGGAGAATCTATCACACACCCTCTTGATAGTTGTATAAGATTAGAGTGTGATCTTAATTTGGGACTAAGTGTTCAAGGGTAAAACAATAATTTTCGTCGAGTTTTATTTTATTGTTTTAATTATTGTTGTTGTAGATGTGTTGTATGAAAAGGTTCAGACAATTGTCCTTTTGTTCACGATGATGTCAATGCTCCTTATCCAAACTGCTGTGGACAAGTTCAATGTTATTAATAAGATAGGACGTTTTATATTTGAAAGGAAGAATTGTTAATGTGTTGTACTGATTGGTGATAGTTTAATAAATGGGCATGTAAAATTTAAATTTGTTATTTTTATTTGCAAGCGTCAACCCTTAAACATAATTATTTATTACCCCGTTTACACGGAAAGTCATTTTACTTTTTAATATAAATCAAATTTATTCCTTAATATAAATACTCATATCCTTAATCCCATTAGAAATATCTGAAAATCTATTTCAAATATCAAAAATGGAATTACAGATATCCAAAATTCAATTACAGATATCTTTAATTCGATGAATTAGAGATAGTTTTAATTCTATTCCAGATATCAAAAATAGAATTACATATATCAAAAATTAATTTAGAGATATCTTTAATTGAATTTCAGATATCGGTCATTGTATTTTTTATTCCTGAAATTTAACAATAGAGATATTAAGAATTTAATTAAAAATATATGAAATTCATTTAGAGATATCTGAAATTGAATTAAGGATATCTGAAATTAATTTAGAGATATCTTTAATTCTATCGAAGTAAATACAACTTTTATTTATTTATTGATATTTGTAATTCGTTTAGTTGTATCCTTATTTCGTTTAGTGATATATTTAATTCATTAATGTCCGGTTGCACCAACATTAGCTAAATTTTAAACTTAGTTTAAATAAATAAAAGCAAATCGAAGTAATATATCATATGGAGTAATTGACATTGATGACAAATATTAGATACGCTTTTATTTATTTAAACCAAGTTTAAAATTTAACTAACGTTGGTGCAACTGGGCATTAGAGATATCCTTAATTCATCTAGTCATATTCAAAAGAAATTGTTCATTAAAATAAATGCATGTTTGACATTCTTGTCATATTGTTGTAGCTATTCTTTCACTTCGTATCTATGGTAACGAATTAGTAAAAGAAGAAAAACACCCAAACTTTTACCGCTCGTTGCTATTGGAAACGAGCGTAATAAATTTTTCCGCTTGTTGCTATTGGAGACGAGCAACAAAGTAAAATTTTTCAGAAAACATCAACTTTGCGTTGACGAATGGAAGCGCCAAAGACAACTTTCTATAGCAGTCGTCGAAAAATAATGTTGTATTTCCTATGTAACATAAAAAAGTTACCACCTTGTATATGAATGAATATTTCCCTCGAAAAATTTCAACCTATCACGTTGCAGTATTTTCTGAATTTCGACCAATGACAATCGAATATCAGTGAAAATTTGCACTTGTCCTGATACCCGGGTATTTGCACAAGTGCTATACCCGAATATTTATGTGGTATAGTTTAATTCCTTCGTTTTAAAAGGACAAAAGGGGTAGTATCTTCAATTTTTCCATCAATTTATTGAAAAGAATTACTTTCAAAACGCTGATGACTCATTTTTAACGTAATTTGACAAATGACATTTATTAAAGTCATAGGTCCGACGTTTATGTGACAGATTTAAATATATATTAAATGTTCAATAATTTAAAATAGTGACTGAAATTTTCCTCGAGAAATATTTTCGTGCATGGTAAATGATAACTTATAATAATTAAGTAAAATAGAGATATAAACCAATTATTAATCTCTTCCAATTTTTAAACTGAAAGGTCAAGGTTACTATAACTAACAGATACGAATACAAGAACTTGTTTGGTAAACACATAAATCGCAAGATTGTTAATGATCCCAATTATAATTTGCATAAATTCGTAGAAATACGTTTATCCCAGTGATGCAGATCTCAAATGTATACTTCAGAATTACCAGTATTGCCAACAACAAAGTGATAAGTAGGGATGCAGCTATAAGTACCGAAGAATCTTTCGAAGATTATCATTCTAAGTACAATTTCTGTCGGGTTAACATCTAAACATAAGGATGAATTTCGTGCAGATTTCAAGTATATTGTGGATGGGTGCTATTATATTTTTGGTGATGGTGAAGGAAGCACAATCTCAAGCAATGTTAACACGGGATTCTCAACATCCAGGTAATTCAGACAATATTATATATTAAATTAGTTCTTATTTACGCCATGAATCTCGCTATATTGCGTTATTATCGAATTCAGATACATTATTAACAAATTAATTATTTTAGATCATCCAGGACTGTGCTACTATAAAGATGAATTTAGTTCAGAAGCAACTAAATCAACATTTTTCTTAAAACCGGGACAAAAGCGTAAACATCCAAAAAATTGTTTCAAAGTAGAATGCAGTGATTCCTTAGAGCTTACTGTTCTTGGGTAAAATATAAATTATATATTATAGAGTTCTTATTAATAAATTTATGGATTTTAGTTGTGGCATTGGAGCAGACCAACAACATTGTCGGTATATCGGCGGTGATAACAGCAGACCATATCCTCGCTGTTGTGGAGAACTCATATGCTAAGAAATTAATTATTTATAAGTTAATTTTAACTATTTATAACTATTTTTATATTATTAATATAAGTACTTTTACATATTGAATTTTATAATCCTGTACATCCTTCATATTCAAAGTATAATCTGTTAACTTCTAAAGAATTTTTCCGTTAAACAAATAAGTATTTAATAAGTTCGATGAACTTTCAAAACTCATAGCAAATTATAATAGTTATTTATGTATCTAGAACGAAAAGTGAAACTTTAAGATACTAGCAAGTTGTTTACGGCCGAGGCGTTAACCGAGGTCGAAATTACTTGCGAGGACCTTAAAGTCACTTTAAGTCACAATAAACTGGAAATGTATGATTACCACTGATAAATTTTGCTAAATCATTCAACATATCTTTAGTTTCGTTGTGTCGACCTAACCACGTGTTTTCGATATCGCGCGAATTCTCAAACATGTGTAATTTGTATTACGAATTCAAAACAAAACAAAAATCTTCAAATTAGTGTCAACCATTTGACACTTCGACAATCTGACTTCTCAATAATAAGAAAAGTACAAAGAATTTAGAGAACGTAATACAAATAATGCTGTCATAAAACTTAAATATCTTAATAATTATAATAATATTTGTTAAGCTGCTATTATATCTAGCACAATGTTTTTGGGTCTAGTTGTAATATAAATGATGTATTTGCCATTTTGTGACTCTAGTGAAAGACCCCATTCAGATCGTTTAATAAACGGCGAATCTGTTAATTGTTTTTATCGTTAATGTATTTCAATACAGATTATTTTCTATTTATACAATTCTTATTAGTAAAATTTTAACTAAATGTTATTTTAATATTTGTAAGTATTCAAAACGGATTTAAGAGATTACAAACCTGTATTTCCGACGTGATTAAATATCCGAAAATATTTTGTAAAAGTAACATTACAAGTTTGTTGTTCGTCAAACCCACATCTAAATAATATAAGCAATGAAGTTTGTGCAGTTCTCGTTTATATTGGGCAATCTACTAACCATCGCATCAGGTGTTACTATAGAAGCGGCTTCTTCTATGACTGCACCTGAACTTACTGGTATAAATACTATAATTACTTTTATGCAGTTTATTTTGTACATATTTTTATTTTATCTGCTGTAGATGGTGGATTTTTTCAAACGCACTCAGCTTATAGTTTCGGAAATTCTGAACGCCAAGGTATGATTTTGATTGAATACTTGTAAATAATTTAACCTGCACAAAATACCAATTATAGATCATCCAGGACTGTGTTATAGTGAAGAGTTTGATTTATTTTTAAAACCAGGGGAAAATCGTAGACCTTCCAAAAGTTGTTTCAGACTTAATTGTGCAGAAAGTTTCCAAATAAACATTGAGAGGTAAAATAGATATAAATGTAAAAGTACTCTATCACTTATTTGATTAATATTTTAGATGTCCTAGTTATACACGACCAATAGATAATGAAGGCAATAATATTCATTGTAAGCTTATCCCAGGAGACATAAGTAGACCTTTTCCACATTGCTGTGACGAAATTTCCTGCTAGTATGATGTATGCTTACGTTTACACATATGACAAAAGTTTACTTTGATTTGACTTTAAAAGGCAACTTCTGAAAAAGAAAATTGCTAGTACCTTTACACATTGAACAAAACTTTGCTTTAGATTATTAACTTATCCGTTTGTTAACAGCCAGTAATTCTTGTGGTTATCTTAAAATTTGTAAAAAAGTTATCAGATAAATAATTTATTTAACTGCGTAAAAAATTACAATTTATAGTATATTATTTTTCTCCGATCGGACTAAAAGTGATGCATTCCCGTTTTGAAAATTAGTTAGACGATAGCGTTTCCACAATGGCAAAAGTCGTCTTTTCATTCATGTCAAAGCACAATTTTGCCCTACGTTTAAATGTAGCCACTATAAGGAAAAACTTGGGAACGGCGTCATACTAATTTTCCAGAATCTGATAATTGTTTCAATCGTTATGTATCTTCTTACAATATTTAAATAAAACTGTGTCTGTAAATTTCATGTTAATATTAAGACACATTTTCCAATCATGAATCCATGCACAGAGAAATCATTAAATAAATTTTTTCCAAAATAATATGATATAGCTTTACTAGGAAGCTTATAGAATGCCGCTCGCTTTATACCTAGAACAAAATTTACTTTTCCAACAATAGAAACACTGCTAGAAGCGTTCCGATAATTGCTTTTAAACCCGTAACATAGACGCAGATAGGATTTTTCAAAGTGATCTGTGTATGTATCTAACCACTGTTAAACAAAATTAGTGGCGGCACTGATTATAAGGAAAATCTGGTGAACGGCGTCAAACTAATTTCTTAGAATCTGATAATTGTTTCAATCGTTGCAAGAAGATTGTAATACTTTTATAAAAGTATGCCTAAAATTTTATTTTAATTTATCTCTCTTTATCCAATTATGGATACATACACAGAAAATTCATAAAGTAGTTAGAACGGGTTCAAGATCCCACCAACAAAACCGGTATTTTCGAATAAATGTAGCCGACAATTTTTTACTGAATCCTATACTTATACCGTTTATAAGAACATAAAAAACGACAAGGTTGCTTTATAAATACCTGGGAATCTTTTATAACACAAGCATTAAAAGTTTGTTGTTTGTCGTGCGTACATCTAAATAATATAGACAATGAATTTTGTGCATTTCTCGTTTATTTTGGGTACTCTTCTAACAATCGTATCAGGTGTTAGCTCACAAGTAAATTTTGCAGAAGTACGGACTGCTTCTTTGTCTGGGTCTTACTCTGAGTCTTCCAATGAGACAATTATTGTAAATCCTGAAGATGAATCTAGCGTTGTAGTTCATTCAGAATATCAATCAGCATATGCAGAATCTTCTTTACCAGATGGTATGAATTTATTTAATTTTGTGCAGTTTGTTTATTATTAATATTTTTAATTTCACTGTTATAGAAAACGGATTTTCATCAATGAAATCAGGATACGATTTTTCAGGTTCTGAACATTCAGGTACGATTTACTTTAATACTCTTGACATATTTAACTAGTACAACATACGAATTATAGATCATCCAGGACTGTGCTTCTTTAATGATACAGAGAGCTCAGAAGAAAACAAACGGTCTTTATTTTTAAAGCCGGGAGAAAATCGTAGGCATCCCAAAAGTTGTTTCAGAATTCATTGTAGCGAAAAATTTTATATAAGTATTGAGAGGTAAAGTAGTTATAAATGTAAAGGTACTCTATCACTTATTTAAATAATATTTTAGATGTAGAGAATTTTCACGACCAGAAGGATATGAAAACCATAATATACATTGTAAAGTTGTTGCAGGAGATAAAAGTAGACCTTATCCACATTGCTGTGACGAAATTTCGTGCTAATACATTATAAGAAAAATGTAGTATATCGTTATGTATCTTTTTGTAACTTTTTAATAAAACTCTAGCCTTAAAAATCATTTTAATTTTAAGACACTTTATCCAATCATGCATCCATACACAGAAACAAATTAAAAATTAGTCAGAAAATTAGAACGGGTTCAAGATCCCACAAAAAAAAAACAATATCTTTTGTAAAAGTATATATTTTTTATATAGGACCACGTATACCTATTTACAGAATAGTCCGCCTTGGAAGATTCTCTATTTACTGGATAGGGTAAACCTCTAAGTTGTTTCTATTTGAATTTGGAAAAAAATCCACCCATAAAGATAGAAAATATGTAACCACAAAAGAAACTGAAAAGCGAAAAAAAAACTAGAGGTTTCTTTTCTGGTCGATTAAATTTTCTGTTAAAAGTTTTTTAATATTAAGACATTTTATTCAATTATTCATCCATTCATTCAAAAAGTAGAGCAAACGGATTTAGGGAACCGCAAAACTAGTGTTTCCCAGATTATCTCGCCACCATTTTTTTCCTAAATCCTATATAATATTCCGCGTAAGCAAATGAAAAATATATCCCACCAAGTTGTATTATAAATATCGGATAATTTTTTGTAAAAGTAGCATTCATAATTTATAGTTTGTTGTGCGTACATCTAAATAATATAAGCAATGAATCTTGTGCAGTTCTCGTTTAGTTTGGGTGTTCTACTAATCATCGTATTTGGCGTTTCCTCAGAAGAAAATTTCGAGTATAACACAAACTATTCAGAATTTAATTTACTTTCTCCACGTGACGGTATGAATTATTTAATTAATTTCGTACAATTTATTAAACTTTCCTTTTTTTTTTATTTTGTATAGACGGATTTTCATCAAAGAGCTCAAGCTTCGCTATTCTAAATTCTAGACATCCAGGTACATTATTTTTTTAATACCTTTAAAATTTTTAACTAGTAACAAATACAAATTGTAGATCATCCAGGATTGTGCTATTTTAAAGATACGGAAAGTTCAAAAGAAAACAAACGATCATTATTTTTAAAGCCGGGGGAAATTCGTAGACATCCCAAAAGTTGCTTCAGAATATATTGTACAGAAAGTCTTCAAATAGACATTGACAGGTAATAATATAAATGTAAAAGTACTGTATCATTTACTGGAATAATATTTTAGGTGCACTCAGTATTTACGAAACGAAGAATATGAAAGCAATTATTATATGCATTGTAAGGTTATCCCAGGGGACAAAAGTAGACCTTATCCACATTGCTGTGATGAAATTTCGTGCTAGAGTATTATCAAATGGCATTCATAATATGCTGTTTGACTTATATTGTATTTTGTAAGAAAAATCAATTATTATTATTGTAAAAGTATTTTTACTAAGCGATTTTAAATCTAGCATAATTATAATTTACTAATGCTGTATGTTTAATAATATAAGAGTTTGTAGTATCCCACATATTTCCTTGTAGTTGTCTGTATTTTCCCACCAATTCGGAATCTACCAAGGGAATATTATATAATTTGTAATAAATCCGAATGAGTTCAATGTAAATAGATTGGAATCTACAAATAGTGATTCCGGTTGAATTTAGACAAATATACAAATGTTTACAGATAATAATTAATGTATACTTTTCCTCATTTCATAAAAAGTATATTATGTATTGGGTGTAGAATTGAAATGTGGCGAATAGGGATTTCAATGCTGTGTATTTTATAATGCTTAAACTTTTAACTATTCAATTTATAGCAAAAGTGTAAATACAAAAGTTGTTCATAATTTAAAAATACAAAAATAAAACCTCTCTGGTGACCTGAATATTAGAATTTAACAATATATTAATCATGTTACATACAATATTTATTAGGAAATTGTAACACGGCTATTGAAAATTAAACAAAAACCAAAAATATTTTATATATCATAAATCTATTTTAAATTTATTTATTTAGCAGAAAGAAATGGAATGTTAAATTCGCCATTATCATTATAATTTTTAAGAAATTTCTACAGGAAATAATATAAGACTGTAATAAGTAAATAAATCTGTTTTATGAAATATCAAATATTTTCCGTTTTTGTTTAATTTTTATTTTATTTGTTTAATTACAAATTCTGGGCATTAATGGGTTAGGCAGATTTAATTATTTAAATTAAGAAAGAAACGTATAATAAGTATCAAAAGGTTAATACTAGTAAATTGTTTACTAGAAAATAAATTAAATACTCCTCCAAACTTAACTTTATTTATTTATTACTTATGTATAATTTAACATGAATAAACACATTGCATCGTAATATGTCTTATATTTATCGAAATATGGCCATTTGTAATATTTTTCAAAATACGGAAATTTCCCCAAATATGACTTAAAATTGTAAATTTTTTTTATTACATTTCTTTATAATACTCGTGCCAGGAAACCCATTGCAGCAGAGCGCATCGTCATATCTGTAATATTTTTCGAGATATGACGATTTTCTATATTTTCCGAAGAGCAACTTTGAGGGGCTGTAACTCAAAAACTATACAAGATATCGAAAAATATCTCCAGTTTTGTGTTTTTCGTGCCATTTATAATAAATTAGTAAATTTTGAAAATTTTGAAATTTTTTTGAATTTTTTTTCAAAATTTCGATTGGAGATATCTCGACAAATATGAAAGATACAGACTTGCAGTGTTCACCAACCGATTCAGCTCGACGAAATACATAAACCCTGAAAATTTCAGAAAATTCTGACTACCGGTTGAAATGTTAGAGCAAAAAGTCTGGAAATGGCCAAATTCAGGCCATACGTCAAGGGGTACCTATTGACTTTCAGGACAAAAAACGCCATTTTCAGGCTTTTTGCTCTAACTTTCCATCCCGTAAAGCGGTTTTTATGAAACTTTGCATACTTATGTATTTCGACGAGCTGAATCGATTGGTGAACACTGCAAATCTGTATCTTTAATATTTGTCGAGTTATCGCCAATCAAAATTTTGAACAAAAATACAAAAAAAATTCAAAATTTTAAAAATTTGCTAATTTGTTATATAAGGCACCTGAAATGCTAAACTGAAGAGAATTTTTAGATATCTCGTGTAGTTTTTGAATTACAGGCCCCTAAAGTTGCCTTTCGAAAAATACCAAAAATAGACGTATCTCGAAAAATATTAGAGATCTGACGATGCGCTCTGCTACAATGGGTTTCTTAGCGCTTATATTATAAAGAAATGTAATAAAAAAATATTACAATTTTAAGTGAGGATATTCCGTGAGTTTCAAATTTTTCTATCGGTATGTGAATCTGTATTGAATGATTAATAATTACAGTTTCTGTTATTTGTTTGTTCCCATAGCAACTAAAATTAGTTTATTAATAGTTATTTACTTTACAAGTGTGCAAATGCTACGTTTCAATTCTACACACGGTAGATACATATATCCTTTTTATGGTATGAGGAAAATATGCTTTTTTATTTGACTAATTATTTGTATCATTTCACCTTGAAAATGTTTTTGCAAAAGCAATTTTTTTGTACACTTCTGCTTTAAGCTAAACACCAAATAGTTACATCCTATACAAGTACGTAAACCTAGTCTTTAGTCACCAATGGGTCAATTTTAAGACCCTGAGTGACTAAAGATGCTTTACATATGTGTATCGTACAATATTTTATCAACGATATAATGAATATAAAAAAATACTTTTATTTATGAATTGCGTTCACAATATTAAATGAGAAGTTTGCCATGATAACAAAATAAAAAAATAAAAAACTATACACCAATTTTACACTCTACCGTAGATAAAATTTATTAAGGTACCGAAAAATAAATTAATTATTTTTAACATCCTCTATATATTTAATTTTATCGAAGCGAAAGGAATACAATTTCAAATAGACATATTGTTTCATATACTATTTGTCTTGCTTTTCTTCTTAAATTTTCTCAAGGCAAACTAGACAGAGATTTACCTGTTTAATTATTCATAAACGATCTTGAAACTTAGTTTAGTAACATTAACAGTCTGTATCGCATCGCGTAAGCATCATCTTGAAGATGAATAAAGTGCTGTTTTCATTGATTTGTGTCTGGTGCATTTCCTTACTACTGATGGTAACAGAAACTAATTCTCAAGCAATGTACATACCTAATTCTGAACATCCAGGTAAGATATTTTAATAAATAAAACACCGATTATTAATAAATTTGTTACTGTAGATCATCCTGGCTTGTGTTACTTTGAAGATATATATAGTTCAGAGGAAACTAAAACACCATTTTTCTTAAAACCGGGACAGAAACGAAAACACCCCAAGAATTGTTACAGAGTTGATTGCAGCGAAACTCTAGGACTATCTGTTACTGGGTATGATATATTCACAAAACGGATAATCTATAATTCTATTTCTTATAGTTTAACTCCATTTCAAATTCACAAAAATTATATCTAATAGTATTTATCATGAGTAAAGTATCAAGTAAACTGATCTACTGTTTCCGATTGATGGGTAGCAATCAAAATCTATCCAGATATTAATTTATACAGGGTATAGAATTTAAATGTGGAATATATGGATTTCAATGTTATTTTTTAATATTGCTGTAAATTTTTACCTATTCGCTTTACCGCAAAGGTGTAAATACAAAAGGTATTCAAAATTTTAAAATGCTACCTAAATGTTAGTATTTCACAATACATCAAATTAATATTTGTTAGAAAAATTATATGTCCAGGAAAAATTAACCAAAAACGAAACATACTTGACATTTCAGAAAACAGATTTAGATTTATTTATTACAGTGTTGTATTATTTTCTGTAGAAATTTCATAGAAGATTGTTGTGATATAATAGCTTTCTGGTGTATCATAGTGTTACAATTAACACGTGTTTTTCATTCTATTTTTCCTATTTCATGTTCACAAAGACAATTAAATAAAAGAATTAGAATAAAGTACCTTTCCTGCGATATTAATAAAACAATGTGCTTTACAGTTTGACTATTTGTGTTATACTTCAATGACAGTTCCAAGTTTGACAGACTGCCATTTTTACAAGTAATATATTTCCCAGAAACAGTTATATTAAATTCAATTTTGTAGCATTATTTAAAAAAAGTACAGTGTCACAAAATGGACTTTGTGAACAAATTATTAATTTATAACTGTTTCGTCTTATTGTTCAATTTTTCATGGCTAGGTTACAATTATTCTCACTTTTAGCACGTTGCTATGTTATTTTTAACGCTAGTGTTAAAAAGTGACACTTTTAACTAGCTAAGCAACCGTTAAAAAGGTCACTTTTAACAACGATCGTAGATAAAATTATTTTTTTATCCGTACTTACGGCATGCAAAACCAATTATACTAGTATTTGAGATTAATCTTTTTTTTAAATGAACTTATTAATAACCTAATTAATTTCCCGCAGATGTGGTCTTTATGCAAGTTATGATCATTGTCGTGTGCTGCCGGGAGACAAAAGTAGACCGTACCCTCATTGCTGTGACGAAGTCATTTGTTAATACTTCTTAAATTAATTGTAATATAAATGTATATTTTTCAAATAAAAAATCTTGATATAAAAACCCAAATTTTGTGGTTGAAGGTGAACAATAATAAAAGATAAAAGTAGGAAACTGGTTTGTGTTAACCGCAGTAAAATATTTTCGCTGTATCCATTCAGTTTGTATTCTCATCTCGAAGCATTCATCATGAAATACTCTCGGCTTATTTTCTGTGTATTTTTCCTGTTCATTACAAGAAGTTATTCTGCAAAGTTTTTTATTCCTAAATCTGAAGATCCTGGTGAGTAAGTAATAGATTTACCGCAATAGAAATAGAAATTTTAATTCTTTAAGCTCGCCCTGGATTATGCCACTATAAGGATGAACCAGAAAAAATTTCTTATTATTTGAAACCTGAAGAATCTAGGAGACACCCAAGGCTATGTTTGAGAATATATTGTAATAAGGACTTAGAACTTGTAGTTAGCGGGTAAATATAATAAATTATATTATACTAGGTGTAGAATATAAATGAAGCGTAGCTTAGCACACCAGAGGTCGTGGGTTCGAATCTCATTGAAGAGCATGGTCGTTTATGGTATTATATTAATTCACAATCATCCACTCATGAGGCAGCATATGACTAAAGTAGTTAGCCCGCCTCTCATCTTTGTATTAAAAAATTCCAAATCAAAAAAAAAATTGTATTCAACTCGGCACCAAACACAGATTATAGCTTCGTCTCGACAATAAAACGGCAGCCTTTGCTGTAAATCTGGTATTTTGTTGCCTAGTTAAACAACTAATTAATTGCTTAAGTGTTTAAGAAATTAAATTAAATTGGTTATTATTTTTAATTATTGTAAGTTATCCCATTGTTTACTTTAATACATTGCTGCCAATCATTTTGTTTGTAACTATGGTAATGATATATCCCTATGTATACAAATAAAAAAAAAAACTGCTGATATATATATTGTTTCTTTTAGATGTGGAAAAACACAAGGCCACAATCACTGCAAACTTATTAATGGCGATTTAAGTACACCATTTCCTCGTTGCTGTGGTGAAATAGTATGTTAAATATTAAATCAATTTGTAGTTTTTATGAAATAAATATATTAATTCGTTGGGATTTCCCAGGAAATAACCAAAAATGTAGCCCTACTTCTGTGTATACATCTTCTCATGACAGAAATAAAATTCGGCTTAGCTCGAATCACGGTGTAAGAAGAGAGGTGTGTAGACTTTCCCATATGGGGATTTCTTGTGTCGCTAGTTATTCACTTTTCCGTGCGATGCGTTGTCATTAGAGGGTAAAATAGCGACGAACAGCTTGTCACAATGAAGTGTCAAATTAAAACTTTCTAAAATTAGTACGACTGTAGTTGAGACCAAAAACGCTATTAGATAAGAATGATGGAGGTTAGAATGATCATAATAACATTTACAGTTCGGGATGTAATATACTCACAACTGACATAAGGTATAGCCTTTCATAATTTATCCGGAACATGGTCAATCCATTTTTCAAGTTCCTTACGATTAGTCGGAGCTTTGAAAATCGAAATGTGATCACTTGTGTCACTTGAACAATTCGCGATAAAACACTTTCTCCCCATAATGGTGTGTAAATATGTGACATGACCGGACAGTGGCCGCCATTTTACTCTCGATGCGGCGATCGCAGCGCATGTGGGGAATAATGTAACTAACGACGTACGATTGGCTCGGTTCGACGGATTGCTAAGGAATCGACACACCTCTCTTCTTACACCGTGGCTCGAATGGGGTATGTGACCATAATCGAATTTCAATGTATACGGCATAGCATATGAATGTTCTTTATTGTAGTTTCTTATTACAACAATAAAAACTGTACATTATTTTGTAATAATAATGTTATTAGCAATTTTGTGTTTTGGAGAAGGGATGTGACGTCACTGTGGCCGAGGAATTCACTGCGCTGTACGCATGACCCGCGCTGATCTATATCTATTATTTCTTTCCTTTACAGTATCTCTGTCTTTTTCTAGCACCATACCTACCGCAGCAATCTATTCAGAAGACACAGTGACGTCTCACATTCCCTCTCCAAATATTTAAAAATTAATTGCTCGTTAACTATAAACAATTAATTGATTTACAAAAATACGGGTATTTTATTTTTGTATCTAGTATCATGTTATGTCAGAAAAAAAAATTGGTCACATACCCCATTGTACAATTGTACAATTCTTTGATGCAACTCTACAAAATTAAACTATTTAAGTAACCCCAAACACAAAAGTCCAAAGATTTTCTCCTAAGAATTTTTCCAATCCCATTTCTTCCCCCGAACATGAAAATCATACCCCACATTTCAGCACTTGAATAGAAAGGCCTTGTTGCAATTTGATATGGGCGAACTCATGTGAATTTGGGCATATAATGTTTTAGATGTACATCATTATTAGCAGGTCAAGATTACTGTAAGCTCCTTAATGGTGACGTAAGTAGGCCGTTCCCTAATTGCTGAAATATAGTAGTGTGTGAAATATAAATTATGAAATAAATGTATGTATTAGTTGGGATTTCCAAGGCAAAAACCAGAAATATAACCTTATACTTAATAAAAAAAAACTTGTTTGCTATAAACTCCAAGAATTAGCCAAGAAGCATCAGTACTAATTTACACTTTCTTGCATAAACATACACAATGAAACTTGTAAATTTTTCTTGTGTTTTGTGTTTCTGCGCCATTTTGTTTATGTGTGTAATGGAAGGATATTCTGCAGTAACATTTATCAAAAATTCTGAGAACCCAGGTTAGTTAAACTATTTTATATATTTTCATATCGAATATTAAATGTGAATTCTATTTAGATCGCCGTGGAGTTTGTGAATTTAAGGATGATATAAGGAACACATCAATTTTCTTAAATCCCGATGAAACTAAGAAGCATCCCAATGAATGTGCTGAAATTTTTTGTAAAGACAACTTTGAATTACAAATTATTGGGTAATAACTGAATACTGAATATAATAGTATTTTATTGTACTGTATTGTTTGTTGTATTTTAGATGCGGAATAGCAGCAGTAGACTCTCCTGATTGTAGTTTTGTTAAAGGAAATATCTCTGACCCTTACCCAAAATGCTGTGGGGACATTAAATGCAATGGGAAGAATTGATCAATTAAAATAATTTTCAAATTATCTATGCTAGTTTTATAGAGTATAACGGCAGAACTATTCGACCTTCGAACACCTCGATAAATATTAGAAAATTTAAGCTGAGATCTGTCTTCAGCAGTGTGCCATACCCAGAAATTTATTTAGAGTAATGGTTAAATTTATAGAACTTGCAAGGTAAGCGAATCTTGTCAAAAATTATGTTGCCACATTACTACTTTGTGACTATTGTGAGAATGGAAATGATATTTAGATTTTAGAAAATAGAATTATAATTATTTGTGATACTCTGTCACAACAATATAATAAATATCTTTTAAGTATTTGTTTGTATTATTGTTTTATATTGTTTTACCTACGACATTACGATAATGATATATAAGATTCTAAACAATAGAGTAATTTATAAAATATAGTTTTTGAAATATTAACTAATAAAATAAATATTTCTAAACGTATTTAAATAAAATATTTTTATGGAACTTAAGCCGAAAGTCTACAATTTTTCTATGGGATCTGATAGTTATTTAAATTTATTAAGTATTAAAAATTAGGACAAATACAAATGTCGGCTGTTGTAGTTTTATATATTGTATATTTCTGTAGGTAAGTTTCTGTCTAAAATAGAAAATATTTTATTTTATATATAATTAATTTTTATTCCTGGAAATTGTAGTTTTATTCATAATTTTGCATGATAGCAATTATGCGTAAATTTAGTATAAAATATATAATATCATTCAACAAACTGCTGTTGTAACCTGCCTCAATTTTTTCTCTACCAATTTGACGTCACGTCAATGGCGCGAACGCATAAAATTTTAAGTGTAGTTTAGGTACATGTACTATTAAAACTATGAGACAACAAAATGGTTAGTTTATTAATTTCATAATTATTTCTTTGTTTTGTTTGAATTCGGCTATGGTCACCGTCCCACTGAACTCGGCAAGAACTTCGTGAAATTTCTTAGCGCACTTTTACAGAATTCCTTTCTTATAGTGTTGTAGCATTTGCCATATCGTGAAAACATTTGTCGATTATCTCGCGTTAGGTCGTAGAGTAACCTTTCTCGCCGTGACGTCAACCTGATGAATTATTAATGTTAAATCCACACGCTATGGGCAACAAGCGAAGGAAATACAATTGGATCACCGCTAAAAGTGAACATTGTTGAAACACATGACCTTCTTGATCCTCAACCGAATCTTTGATTATTTTTTTTTGTCTGGTTTTTTTGTTTGTTATGAAGATGGGAAGCGAACTAACTACTTTGGTCATATGCCGCCTCATGAGTGTATGATAGTGAATTTATATATGAACACAAACGACCATGCTCTTCAGTGGGATTCGAACCCACGACCTCTGGCGTACTAGGCTAGCGACATAGCCACTACGCCACCGAGATCGGCTTGTATGGTTTTATTCATTTTCATATGAACTACTCCAATTCGCCGTTTAGAAATGTAATAGGTATTTAAAATGTCAACCATGCAATGAAAACTGCTGTTTTCCTCCTTGCTGTAAAAGCCTGTGTACCTAATTATTTAGTATTTAAAGTTATTAGTTAACCAGCAAAACTGATTGGTTGTTTTAAAAAACTCACCCAGTACATAATTTATTCATTCCATACAAAAGTATTTTTAAACATTTTCGGGATGTATTTCATGATAAAGTTCCAAAAACATTTTAAAATGTTTACATGAAGATGTATGAATTTTTTAGCGTGAAACAGTGGGCTGCAAAATGTGCGAGAGAACGTGGGAACAAACGATTATTGGTTGTGCAAGCGAAATAAGAAAACAACACAAAAAAGAATAAATGCATTTGTCGAAAAGTGTGGGCGCTGAAATTTGCAAGGGTCGGGCTACAGGTTTACCTGTGCAAATTACCTGCATAATGTTTGCTGTTTGGCTCATGCATTTGTGCACAGGCCCGCATTAAGGGCAAGACATTTAAATTAAATTTGTAGTTAAACGTTCTTAAATTTATATGAAGCATATTTCTGAGCCGACAGAATAAATACTTATTTTTTGTTGTTTTTTCTTTTACAGTTTTTTTTTTTAGTACGTCCCTGACCAATGCACTTTGCACGTTGCGGTACGGTAGCAATTTAGCACCAATGTCAACTAAACTGAAACGTGACTTGAGCAAATTCCATTCATCCGGTGCTGTGTATTTAAAACAACCATCGACTCACAAAATACTAAAGTTGCCTGACTGGAACACATGCGGTCCTCAAACAATGTACCACATTTCTAAAAATAACCCTGAAAGGGACACAAAACAACTACATACTCTTCAATTATAGTGAGAAAACTTTGATTGGGAGCAATAAACATTAATAAAAAAATATAAAATACGACAGGAAATTAAAATGAAATCCAAATTGAATCACGAATTTTGAATAAATGTAAATACCTATGGTAAATCTGCAACTGCAGATCTTAAGATGAATTGGTTTATCATGAACTACCATTATTATAAATCATAATGACAGCAACATATCTATAAGATGATCCTAAATTATTTAAATATTTACTTCCCGCAATCACCGCATATGTGATGAGTCAAAATTTTCGGTAGTGAGTTTGCAACGAAAAAGCACATTTTGGGGTCCCTACAATTTCATTATTTCATGATGACATTGGTCTGTGAGAGTGTGTATGTGTGTATAATATAATATATATTTGAAGCTTTTTACCTTCCGCCACATCCTGTAAGGGAGGTATAGAAATCATGCTAAAAATTCGGTAGTGAGTTTTGAGTAGATGAGCATATTTTAGGGTCACTAGATTTATTTTAATAGTTTCGCAATGATGTCTGTGTGTATGTCTGTCTGTCTGTCTGTCAGTCTGTCAGTCTATGTGTGGATCTCTGGAGTTACTAAAAAGTGAAAATTACTAAACTGAAAATTTTGATATTTTGTATATATCAATTGTTTGTTATTTGAAAGAGCTGATTAGTTTTTGGTGATAATCCAATAACCGTAAGTGGTAGTTTACTTGAAGCCCTATCAAGTTATTTTAAAATATCTCAGTAAATTATAGTTGAATGACAATTTTTTTATGAGAATAGTGTTTCAAATATTATTATCTTCAATTATTGTTTGAAACATTTTTATCTTACTGTCACCATTTACAAATTACAACATGTTAAAGAAAACTTATATTTTGACAATTTCATTTAAAAAAAAAAAAACGAAACAACGATTGAAAATGGAAAAAATGTCACAATTGGCATGTGCCATAATTGAAAACTTAATTTTTTGAAGGGATGACAATTTCTTGATAGTGGTAGTTCGTGTTTTTGCATTGTTTGATAAGAAATCTATGGCGGGAGGTATTGTGCTGCCCACAACAGATTTTTTTCTATATTTTTACACCATTCATCAGATTTTTTTAACAAAGCTTTTTGCAATTGCAAATGGCTTGGTGGGTATTGCATCCCTTTATATCTGTAATTGTATCCCCAAAAAACAACTTGCAGCAAGTTACAACCCAAATATATCATTTTTGTGCACCTCTTTAAAGCAATCTTTCCTTCAACTCGTTTTGTAAACTATCTAAAGTAGTAGGAGGCAAACAACCATAATCTCAACCTTCTCTGAGTCAGTCCCTGTATCGCTCAACACTCTTGTAACAGCAGCAAGTGCTTGCGAGCCAGAGACTCTCTGTCACTGATGGACTACCGTGAAAAACAGTTGAGCATTGACGATAGTGTTGTTCTTGTGCCGTTGTTGTGCCAACCGGATATGCTAGGATTTTGTGCTTCGTTTGTGAGTTTCAAAATTGGAAATTGTGCGCGGGTGATTTTTAAAATATTTTTTGTGTGAGTTACCGCGAAAACGAATCTTGAAATATAATCAGGAAACGTGGAATTATTGTGAAATATTTTAATGATTGAATTACTTAATTTATTGTTGAGTAATAGTATACTAGGTCACATGAATTTCAGCGCTTAAAAATTGTACTCAAACTACTTATTTACTTGTAATCTTTTATCAAATTTGTAAATATATATGTCACATCATTTATACGGAGAAAAATGAATTGTTACAATAGCAATATTTACAGTGACAATTCGTATATATTTATTTCTCAGCAGTAACACATTTTCATCAAAAATAAATAGCTTGCAGTGAAATAGCAATATTAGTTGTTGATTAATATATCTAGATATATTCTGCAACAATATTAGATTGTTAAAAAAAAAACAAAAATATTTAGTTTTTTGCAGCAGCAATCGAAAATAATATCATTTTACTAATATAAATAATAGTTATTTATGTATCAAGGCACTGAAGTTCAATTTTTTATCACGAATATGGAATTTAGTTGCCGAGGCCCGTAGGGCCGAGGAAAATAAACCACGTGAGTGATAAAAAGAAACTTCAGTGCCGAGGTACATATTAAGTTTTATTTGAAATTTTGAAATCTAAAATTCGAAAAAACTGTAAAAAAAATACAATATATGTTAAGTTTATATATCTGTCAGTTGTCAATTGAAACTGACAGTCAGTGTTGCCAACCTCGAGAAGTGAAGTTATCGTAAATAACACTCAAAATTATGTGTTTTGTCCTCAATTTCGTCATCGGAATTAATTAATTAATTCTTCTTGCAAATTTTATTTCATGTTACGTCCAAATTTACTATAGTACGTCAATATATCTGCCAAAATTATCCTAATTGTACAATTTAACGGCTGCTAACACTGGGTTGCTCAAAATCGTCGTATAATGGGTTACTTTAGTGCCGATTTCTGAGCTTGTAATTGACGATTTTTCAGCACTTTAGTGCCGATTTCAAATAAAAATATAATTATTGTAAATATCTATTTTTCAGCAATAAATATTTAACAATCTATTTTTCTCTGTGTACCCACTTTGAGTGATGCGCCCTGCTTTCGCGGGATTAAAATACGTGTTAGTATAATTTTAAATTAAATACACGTTCAAAGATTTTTCTGCTTCATTTGAATGGGATAATTATGACCATGAGTATATGGAAAATGACGTCAGAAAATTAATAACATGCCATACGTAGTCATTAGTGTTTGCTCTGATAAATATATCAAATTTACAAAAGTATTCACGTACAACCTGACGCATGTAATTAGACCTAAAGCTGATAACAAACCTATTAAAATAGAGGAGATTTCGTGCAAAATAGAGTGATACTGAACTTTAAATTTACTAGAGTACAATAGAATTAACCGAATTATTAGGTAAACTGAGGATATAAGATGCATCTTCTGAGAATTTACCAAACTCTTTAGTAAATACTTCTAATTGATATATTTTCAGAAAATGCATCTTTTATTCGCAACTTACTGAATAGTTCGATACTATTTATTTCGTGTATATACACAAATATTGTTACAATTTATTGTGAAAGCTATAAAAAATTGTGGATTTCCTTGAAGCTATAGGATGTTAGAAAACTGGAAAGCAAAGTTTTATTTATTACTAAATCAGTTTGACATTGAACCACTCAATTCACTTGATCATTTACTAAACAGGAAAATAAAAGTGATTTATACTACCTATATAAATCAGTCACAGAAACAATTATATTGTGAAAGTAAAATAAAACCTCTGATAATAAACGAGCCTACATAATAAACGTAACATGAAACCAGAAACCTGAATTGATAAAATTGTTTTCAAAGCTATATTTTCTAATTACCGCATATAAATTAATTCAATTAGGTTAGATGCCTTAAACAATTATTATGTTATTAAATATTATATAATTCATTGAACTTTTGTAATACGGTTCTGGACAAATATCTCTTCATTAAATCAAAGTGTAGGCTTTAACTTTGTGGCTCTTATTAAGTAAGTCAAAACATACCAGTGTTTATTTATTTAAATGAACGCCTTATATTTAAATAAATATTTTACATATGACATTTTAATTGATAAATAGTCTATAATTATTTCATGATGTCACAATTCTAAGAAATTGTTCGTAACACAATTTCAAAATTGCTTTCGCTGCATATATTTCACACGGAAAAAATAATAGGTACAATAATAATTTACGCACAGTAAAAAACAAACATTTATAATTAAATTTTACTATGTATATAGCAATAGTTCATGTTGCTATGAATTAAAATAGTTCTTCAAATCTTTTAAAGGAATATAATACTGATTATTTTTTGACGTTTCTTTAAACCAATGAAATGCTTTATTGTATGTCACGTGTATGCTATTTAACCAATCCTGTCATTATTATACTGAGAATAATGCTCTTGTTTTTATTGACAGATGTCGAATGTCAAATAGGCATCATCAACACATGCAAAAATGAGTAAAAAAGATAGATTTAGTGCTGTGCCAGATAATGAAATCAAAAAATAATCATTAATAATATAACAAGAGAGTGAGAATAAATTGAAAATAATTTGACAGATCTTTCGAAAACTTGTTGGCCTACGGGCTTTCGTGGCTATTGCCTGGCAACAAGTTTTCGAAAGATCTGTCAAATTATTTTCAATTTATTCTCACTCTCTTGTTATATTATTACTGAAAACAGTACGGATACCATCTTGCTACTAATACAAACGAATACAAACTAAGATTTGATATTTCAAATCATGGAATTTTGTTATCACACCTATCCCTATTGTGTAATTTGACCCTATTTACCACAAATAGACTTATCATCATCCTACAGACATACCGGTATACAAACTATAATATTTTATAGTCCAACTGCTGCCAACACCACAATACTTAGTAACAGAAATGTTACTAACTCCAACGCATTGTTGTGTACGTATAGAGATATTTTGTGTGTGTGTATGTGGCTACGTCGTATGTAAATACAAGCATATGTTATCACTGAGCGCATGTGAACATAAGGTCGTTGAGATAACAATACCTCTACAGTCAAATTTAGTGGTCCAAAGAGAATTATTCTAATCTAACAAAAATTGTGAATGATGCTGAGTGGAAATTAAAAGTGGTGTGCTAAAGTATAATCAGCATCGTAAATTTTAACTGTGGTAATAAAAGTAAAGTAGTGAATAATTAGCAACTAAACCGTGAACGTAAAGTACTAATTATTTTAAAATAAAAACAACAAGTTTTGAAAATCATAAACAGGATCGTTTAACAAGGTAGTCAAGGTGATATGCTAGTAGCACGAATACTTAAATTTATGAATATTTCAAAAATACTGATGTAAGAATAACATCACCTTCTCAAAATAGATTTTGAATAAATTGGGATTTGTACTACTTTTTTTAACTACCAATAGGGTTTGTATATTTTTTATGGAAACATGCAAAAAAAACTTACCTTTTTCGAAAAGCAGACTCGTAGACTCGACGAATCTGTAAACAAATAAGTTTATTTAGTAAAAATTCTTTTGGATTGAGAAATAATGAGCAATGCTCTAATTCAAATGAGAAACCTAGCAATTAAACAAACAGGACGTTATACTATTTTTATAATTAGTCATATGTGTAACTTTCCATAGCAAATAAATGACAGTGTGTGTACGAATGTATGTAGGTATGTTATTTATTCAAATGAACAGTCATTGGGCGGACACCATTACAAAAGATACATTCCTGTCATACAACTTTTCATAAAAATTTCTGTATAATTTTCTACATATTTTATCACGAAATATTGTTAATTAAAATGTATGGAAAACAAAACAAATAATGCATTAGACAAATCAGGAAAAAACAATTGGAAAAGTAATCAATGCAACGATTTTATTTTACAGTACATCGAGTATAAAGGCTTGATTTATTGTGTAAAGTCCGAAATCGGATATTGTCAGAATAAGGTTGGCAATATCTAAAATACGTGGTTAAAGTTGAATCTGTTATTCATGATTCGATCCGGATAAACTCTGGAATGCTACACTGGGGTCTTAGAAACCCCACGATTCTCATCTTTTCGCATAAGTTCGATGTTACCTTTTTGTAAATTTGGTTTCTATAATTCTAAACAAATATTCAATAGGTAAACCTTTATGTGTTTGTTCTCATAGTCTAAAATAAAACAAGTTTAGTTTCGACAAAATGCTGTGTTTTGAACAAAATATATGGTTCAGAAAGGTGTAATGTCTTTCTATAAACCTAAACAAATATGCCATGGGTAAAATGCCTAGAAAAATTACATCCAGTTATAGGAAAGTAGTTTCTCTTTTCTTGGGGTTTTTCAAACCCCAGTGTGATGTTTGTGTAACTGTAAAACAAGGATAACTGTCTAAGGTTAAGGTTATCCACTTTAACTTTAATTATTAATATTCTTCCTGGGGTCATATATAGACCATTGTTAATAAACTTTAGTTTCCCTTCATACTTTAGCGAAAATTTATTTTAAAGGAATTTTATTGCGAATAACACCACATTTCGTTTTGAACGTAATATCTCAATCATAAATTCAATTTATAAATTAGCAGTTATTATTCATCAATAACGAGCCATTTATGGTTAATATTAAGTTTATTCGTTTCAGATAATTCCATCATTATCCACGAATTTTAGATAATGTCTATAGTATTGGAATAATTTTTACATTATCTATATTTCGAACTGTACCAGTAATGTTGGAATATGCAAATAAATTAAACAGTAGAAAATCATTTCTATTTATAAAACAAAAGAAAATCTCAGTAATGTAATTAGAAACATTTGCGTACGAAGCAATTAAAACCAAATAAAATTAATTCTAGTCACAGCACTCTTCCTCGTTTGTTTTTTTATTAGACTAGCCAACTATTAATTGTATGCAAATTACACTCGCATTTACTCTCTGATTTATTTCTCTTTTCATGGCCTTCTATTTCGCGGAATATTTTACGTACGTGTGTGCGCATTTTATAGTTTTGTTTGACATAGTTTAAGAGCCCGCTATCATGCAAATAACTACAGTTGCGCAACTAGCGCGCTCGTAAAATGCATTCGCTCTATGTGGAAAAAAGCTGTTGTTTATGTGTCAATTGTTAGTTGAAATTATGAGTGCTGTAAAGTAGAAACTCAACCCTTCAAATTAATTCCAATGAAACATTAATCATGTGATCAATTATTCGTCATATTAGTATGCACAACAACTAAATATAATTCTGATATTAAACATAGGAAACAATGAAATAAATAAATGACTACTACAGTGAGTGACTAATAAAATAGTGAGCCTTGAGGTTAGTGATGCTATAAACAATTGAACCGGAAACCAAGTGACACACCGGAAGTCAAGATGGGCAAGACTGCAAGTAAACTGAAGAAAAGGAGGAGTTACCGTATGTATTTTATTAAATATTAGCTTAAATATTACAAACATTTAAACAGCCTTCCAATTATGATTTCAGTTATGCCAAAGTGGCAATAGTATATTATATATTAAGGGAGAGCAGTGTATGATTTTTTCCCGTAGGCGAGGGCTACAATACGACAAGGGAAAAAATACATTTCTCTTCTGCAGTGTATATACTATTTTCCACGACCCCAATATTTATGATGGTTTTTATGTTTTTCATAATTATTTGAATTGTAATATAATTTATCTATGACCGTTGTTAAAAGTGGCCCTTTTAACGGTTGCTTAGTGAGTTCAAAGTGTCACTTTGTAACACTAGTGTTAAAAGTATCATAGCAACATGTTAAAGGTGATTTTATTGTTACTTTTAACACGTTGCTAACGATTCATAACCATAAATCAACTATTATAGCCCTACCTGTCTAAATGCCATTCTACATTTTTTAGTATTTACTAATACACAAGAAGAAATTTTGTATGATATACGTGTTAAAAGTGATTTTCTGTCATGTTTTTGGTATCATAAAAACCGAGTTTCTCTCCCAGTTGTGAAAAAAAAAAATTATGCGTGTACACCTCATATTCTTACCTGTTAGTCTTATTCTTTTATTATATTAATTTCTATAAATAATTACCTATAATATACAGTATCACTTAGCGAATACTAACAAGATTTAAAAAATTCCCCATTCCATTTCTGTTTACCTACTGATTATAGATTAAACAAATTCTAAAAGGTCTTATCAAATTCTAAACGTAGCATATTTCATTGAGCATGTTGTGTGTAACAGAATAATATGTACGTATATGAATGTATGTATGTATACGTGAATTGCATATGTTAGTCATATGCCGGAACCAAAACATGTGACGAAATGTTGATACAGTTAGAATTTCATGATGAAGAAAAACCTACAACTAAATGTAGAACATAATCATTCAGAATTATTTTCCTACTGATATTATAAGACTTAGAAAAAAAATAGAATAAGTGATAAATAAGATTATGAATCATCCTCGCACTATCAAAACTTGTGTTTAAAAGCATTATTTTTCAGATTTCCTCATACAAAAATTACATTTTTCCTCCTGTACTACAAAATTACATGCAAGGCCTGTAGAGCTAATATATATATATATATATATATATATATATATATATATATATATATATATATATATATATATATATATATATATATATATAAATATGTTATTATACACATTTATAATACATAGTACGTTAATGAAAACGAAGGCGTTGATGATGCGTTAAATTTCACTTATCCCACTCATTTTTCGTGAGTGGGATAAGTGAAATTTAACTCCCGGGCGTAGATATAATATATATATAATAAAAATATTTTACACATAATTACAAATTCTGGGCATTAATGGGTTAGGCAGGTTTAATAATTTAAATTAAGAAAATTATTTAAATTAAGAAAGAAACATGTAAATATCAAAAGGTTAGTACTAGTAAATAGTTTACTAGAAAATAAATTAAATACTCCTCCAAACTTAACTTGAAATTTATTACTTATGTATAATTTAAACATGAATAAACTCATTGCTGTAGTACGCATCGTAATATGTCTTATATTTATCGAAATATGGCGATTTGTAATATTTTTCAAAATACGGAAATTTCCCCAAATATGACTTAATTTTGCAAATTTTTTTTATTACATTTCTTTATAATATCCGCGCCAGGAAACCCAATGCAGCAGAGCGCATCGTCATATCTCTAATATTTTTCGAGATATGACGATTTTTTATATTTTCCGAAGAGCAACTTTGAAGGGATGTAACTCGAAAACTATACAAGATATCAAAAAATATCTCCAGTTTTGTGTTTTTGGTGCCATTTATAATAAATTAATAAATTTTGAAAATTTTGAAATTTTTTTGAATTTATTTTCAAAATTTCGATTGGAGTTATTTCGAAAAATATGAAAGATACAGACTTGCAATGTACACCAATCGATTCAGCTCGACGAAATACATAAACCCTGAAAATTTCAGAAAATTCGGACAACCGGTTGAAATGTTAGAGCAAAAAGTCTGAAAATGGCCAAATTCTTCTTCTTGACTTCTAGGACAAAAAACGCCATTTTCAGGCTTTTTGCTCTAACTTTCCATCCCGTAAAGCGATTTTTATGAAACTTTGCATACTTATGTATTTCGACGAGCTGAATCGATTGGTGAACACTGCAAATCTGTATCTTTAATATTTGTCGAGTTATCGCCGATCAAAATTTTGAACAAAAATACAAAAAAATTTCAAAATTTTTAAAATTTGCTAGTTTGTTATATAAGGCACCAGAAACGCTAAACTGTAGAGAATTTTTAGATATCTCGTGTAGTTTTTGAATTACAGGCCCTTAAATTTGCACTTCGAAAAATACCAAAAATCGACGTATCTCGAAAAATATTAGAGAACTGACGATGCGCTCTGCTACAATAGGTTTCTTAGCGCTTATATTATAAAGAAATGTAATAAAAAAATATTACAATTTTAAGTGGGGATATTCCGTGAGTTTCAAATTTTTCTATCGGTATGTGAATCTGTATTGAATGATTAATAATTACAGTTTCTGTCATTTTTTGACATGTGTTATAATTGGAAAGTCAATGATTTTGAAGGGATTAGGGTTTCTTGATAGTGGTGGTCCATGTTCCTACATTGTTTGATAAGAAATCTATGCCGGAAGGTATTGTGGTTCCCCCATTAGATTTTTTCTATTTTGTACCACTTAAAGCTATTTAATACAATTTTTGGTGGGTATAAATTGTTCCAATTGTTTCCAACAATATGTAGCAACAACAAAGTGATTTACTTTGTGTTCTTTGTATGTTTAAGATCTAGAGCGTATTTCACAATTAATTTATTTACGAAGCAGTGTTTGCGAATTAAAGATCTCGCTCTATGATTGCTTCAATTCGACTGAATTGCCTGACGTTTAATAGAACAATGTTAAAGAACGAAGGCCGATTTCATTAATTACACATTAAATCTGGCACTAAAAATAACTATGTACAACTCTCTTACATGTGAGGTACTTTACAAAAAGTGTTTACGACTGTAACATATAACATATTAGTAAATATGAATTTACTCTTCAGTAATTACAGCTTATTCAAGAGATTTAATTATGCGAGCGAGTATTTTGTTGTTCCACCTATTAGAATCTTGAAAAATGTTTGTGAGTGGAATACGAATTAGAATAAAATGTTATCGGTTGTATTTGGTAGTAGGTATTCTTATCACTGATACCATATATGTATAATAATTAATCGCACACCTTATCTTATCAATTCAGTGTAGGTATGAGGTACTATCAAGTATACGTCCTAAGTTTTCTATGAAAAATATTCATTTCATCTAGAAATGAACTGTATGGGAAATTTTTTGACTACAACTGTAGTTAGTTATCAATTGACTAAACCCAGTGCAGTGAAGTTTGCTTGTGGTGTTGTTAAGTTAAAAAGTGTAACAAATAATGGTACAAATGAGTGATGAGAACGATTATCAAGTTTTATATCGCAGAGAATCACCTCGGAAATCAGATTCTGAGCATAGCAATGAGATGCAAAAACGACAAGCCATGATTATAGGTATTTGTTTTGATGATTTTGTTTGCGTTCTACAAATAATTATATAAATACAAATTTAAAAAACCTTTTATGCATCTAAAATGTTACTCCAATTAGTATTTGGTTCTAAAATAAATAAATAAATATATCATCACCCCATATACCCATTTATAAGTGTGATACTCTGCGTAAAGCAGATCTCGGATTTATGATATATTTTGCGCATGAAGTGCGGTTACCAGCCGTCAAATCACAACATTCAAAGATGATACATGGGTAATTTTATGTAGTGAAAATTTTGGAAATTTGTCGACTGTGAGGCTCAAACCAAGGATCTTATGATTGATAGTCCAATGCGCTAACACGGAGCTATTTACCCCTTAATTCCAAAGTAAATTCTACATAATATTTGAGAATGGTTTTAAATAAACTGAAATTTATTTTTAATGAAAAAGAAAAGCAGAAATAAAAAAAGATAATAGCAACAAAAAATTACTAAAAAGTAAGATTTTAGCTAAAGATACAAGAATGAGAATTTACCGAATGATTCTAAAACCAATGACAATGTAAGCTGTTGAGACTAAGACAATGATAAAAAAAAGAAGAAGATTTAAGAATAATGGAACGAAAAATAATAAGAACAATATTAGGACCAATAAAAATATCAGATTACGAATACAGAGTAACAATGACATATGAAATAGAACAAGAGTTGGGAAGTGAAGACATAGTAAAAAAAAAATCAAGCAATAGAGAGTCAAATGGCTTGGACACATATGTAGAGCAGAAGAAAAGGATGCAATTAAATCAGTAATAGAATGGAAACCAGGAGGAAGAAGAAGACGAGGCAGATGCCAGATCCAGATCAAAATGTCTAAAGGAGGTAGAAGAAAATTTAAAGCAGCAGAGAGTGAAACAAAATATAGATTTGAAGAAACCTTGCTACTAGGATAATTTATTCTGGAAACCTCCATTTTAAAATTAAATATTTGGTATTTCTAAGCGTTTTATCAGTCAAATATAAATAATATAATACCTTATATTTGTTCAAAGTATTTTATTAAAATATTATACGTGCTAAACTGCATAATTTGTAATAGGTGTAATCTATGGAAGACAGAAAAATTCTAATCGTCCCTGGCGTCATACTACTTAATAACTAACAGATATTAATTTTGATAAATATTTTCCTTAGCCTGTAATCAATATTAAATATTGAAAATAATTATCTTATTTGTTGTAACAAAATGTAAATATTAAAGTAAAATATTTTTCTTGTTTCCAGACAACCTCACGTGGACTCGGATAGGGTCCATGATGTCCCTAAAAGACCGCCCCCTTCCGCGTCCACCCCTGGACAATGCCGACCAAAGAAGCCTCTATTCAGTTCCACGAAATTTGGCTGCTCCCCATTCCCCTTTATCGCCCACCCCTGCGTCTACGCCCTGGGGAACACCACGAAGTAGCCCACGGTCCGAACGAAGATTTCCATCTGAATCCGACCCTGGAACACCGACTAGTACCGGACCTCATATGTCCATAAAACAGTGGTTGACTGCTTTAGAACTTTTTGAGTATTACGAATTTGTTTTTGAGCGGTTCAATGGCGTAGAGGAATTGCTGAATTATGGGGAAGCAGATATTAGAGATTTAGGGGTGAAGAATTCGGCGCATCGGGCTAGGATTGCTTCGAGTTTGACGGCTCTTAAAGAGAAATACAACAGAAGTAAGTAAGAAATAATGATAGAGTTTGGTCTCCACCTTATAAATTTGTTATTTCTAGGTAAACTAATGAGAAAAAGACAAGGATCAATTAGACACAGTGTAGCAGTAGATGGGGGAAAACAAGTTCGAGAAATTCAAGCAACGTAAGTGATCATAAAATATAAAATTAATGATCTAGGGTCGTATTATGGATGCAGTGCCAAAGTTGCTAATAATTCGATTAAAATTGAAACTCCAATCTATGGTTCATTTGTTCTGAACTTGGAAACAAAAGATAATTTATTACCTCTTACCAAAGATTACTTGAAATTTTGCCAGGACAAGAATTGAATTTTCTTTTTGTTTCTGTTCCACACGATTCAGTGGCGGCACCAAACAAAAATTTCCCTATGATTTTTACTGGGTGGTGACTTTTTTTGTTACATAGGAAATACAATAATCCTATTTTCGTATTGTACCAACAGTTTGTTCCCTTTGGATTTTAAACCAAAAGAATAAATACAAAAAATGTTAAGAATGAAAAACTGCATCTACTAAACCAGATTGTTGAACATTTTTGTTGATAGATCTGCCAAAATATTTTATAATTCCATTTAACACGTATATTATCTATTATGCTAATTTTTCCCATTTTTAATACCAAATATCAAGAATATATCAGCATAAATAGAACAGTTTGAAAATATTAAAAATAATTGAAATTGTATTTTAAAAATTTATGGCTGGTATTAAAAGGCAAGAGCTCTGTTTTTGAGTGTTTTAACAGAAGTTTTTTAACCTCGGTTTTAGCGCTGTACAATATCCTAAAATTATTTTATAAAAAATGCTTCAAATACAAATTACAGAGAAATATGCTTTTCACATTCAAAAAGTCGCTTTTGTGACACTGTGTTTTCTTAAAAACAATTGAATTTTATACCACTGTTTTTGGGGTTATTTATTATTTGTAAAATTGTCAGTCTGTCAAACTTGAAAATGTCATTGATCACGTAAAATTATTGCAATTAGTTTTTTTATTGAAGTAGTAACGCAAATAGTCAAACTATAAAGCATTTTGTTTTATTAATATTACAGAGATAAGTACTTATTTATTTTTATTTTAATTGACTTTGTGAACGTGAAATAGGAAAAGTATAGTATGTGTTACAATGCCTAATAGTAATAATCTTATTACAAAACGGTCTTTGTAGCACTAGTTTTACAATATACTATTTTCCACGACCATTTAGAAATCTGCTCATTGTATATTTGTTGTTGCTCGGAATATGAGGTACATTGCAAGCATCTTGCGAAATGAATTTGTTTTGTGATTATTTCAATACAGTTCAGTTCATTTCAGTACAGGTGCTATTGCTAGGATACTTATTTAGAATTGTCAAATATTGGAATGGTGCAAGCGGGACAAATTTATTATAAAAATTAAACTAGGAAATAATATCGTGGACGTAGAAAAAGTATAGTGTACAACTCGCATGGAATGTCCATTTCATACTAGTAGCAAATGCCATTCCATGCCTGTTGTACAATCAACCACATTTATTTGAAGTATTTATTTATAAAATAATTGTAGAACATTGTGCAACGCTAAAATCGAGGCTAAAATGCTTCTCTCACACTCAAAAACAGAGCTCTATATTTTGTACCGTTTATAAATTAAAATTTGCGGAAGATTATGTACTGATCACATCAGATTTTTTGCCTACTAACATTTCAAGTAAAAAAGCAATAAATGTATATGCGCAAGTACTCAAAGATAAAAGGATTAAAAAGCCATTACGCCAAAGAAAATTAGTCACACTTCTCTAGTACACTCAAAGCAATCCACACAATTAATTCTCGGGTATTTAAGCATGAAAAGCTCAGCTTTACGGTCTTAAGCTCGCGCCCCTTGAAGTACTTGACTCTCACGACAGTCGTGCTTTGCGTGTTATGGTCATCCAGTGGAAACTCAAGTACAGGCGTGTGTTTTGGAGATAAATCATCCGCGGCGAACGTCATTCCTGTCCACAACAACGCTGGCGATTATCCAGCAAACCCTGAGTGAAGCCCGGACTCATCAAAAGATTGGACACTTACGGTAGCGTCCGGACATTGCGATATTAATATTGTAAACGAATATTTTGTTATGGTTGAGGGCAATTTTGTTTAAAATGCTGATACTCTATAATTATTTCAATTACAAAATCATGAAATTCACAGTCATAAAAAATGGGATTGAGCAGAAACAGTCCGTTGACTTTAGAGCCGAAGTTTAAATGGTATAATTATACTTGGCGTGTCTCTTAATCCAGACATAGTAGTTAAATTGTTAAACTCCAATTAAAATTTATAATACGAGATACCTCACCATTTTAAACATACAACATTTTTAAATATATAGAATGTTTGCTAGTATAAACTAACTTAATTTTTCTGCTGTCAAACGTTCCTAAATCATTCTATACTCGTACATTTTCTGCGCAAAAAGTAACTCCTATTGACCCGCTAAAGTATATTATAAAAAAATGCTTCGAATATAAGTTACAGAAAAATATATTATCTACCACTTTTATTAGAAGTATTTGTTTATAAAATAATTTTAGAACATTGTACAGTGTTAAAACCGAAGCTAAAATACTTCTCTTAAAGTCAAACATACGCATCGAAGAACGAATCATTTATTTAAAAAAAAAACAGCAAATTCTGTAATCTTCATTTACTTTCATGTTCTTTATGGTCCAGCAATCTCCATTAGTCAAAATTTCATGGATTTTTTACACTTGTAAATTGCAGTGTCAGATGAAGTACATTTCACAGGCTGGGTTCGTTCACTTCCATTCATTTTGTTTTGCAAATTCAAATTTGTATAAATTCTTTCTTACAATTATTCTTATTGAAAAACAAAACAATTATTACTGTGAAGTCTTTGAACATTCTAGTATTTATATATGTGTATGAAAGGAATAGCTATAACATTAAACTATGAAAAGAACTTTGATACTGTGTCTCTCATTCCCATGAACAATTACAGTAATGCAAATAATTCGTATATTTATAAATATGGTCATCCATAATATACTAAGTTTATTTTCCATTTGAACTCACAATTTTTATTTGTTTCTCAAAAACTGTAAGTTCAAATGGAAAATAATTTTAGTAGGTTATAGACGATCATATTTATAAATATACGAATCATTTACATTATTGTAGTCGTTCATGGAAATGTATGATATAAATTTTACTACTTTGAAAATTTTGTTCATATATAAATTGCAAACAAAATTAGCTTTTTAAAATTTATTACAAAACCTTGTACTTTTATCTACAAATGTAGGTATAAAACATTATATGTTTCATTTATTATAATAATGATATATTGTTTCAAAAAAGTCATGTTCATGTTGAGCTATCTTCATCCCATATGGTTGACACACAAAAACGGAGCTCGTGCTATCAGCCAATGTACTTATTTAAATAATAATTTTTACGGAACCTAATGCAAAAGTTTTATATAATTTTGTAAATATAACCAATTTTAATTTGTTGTTCATACCATACCATTTTTAAAAATAGGAAATGTTTGCAAAGCAAATAGTTGCACAGCGTATCTAAACATAAACATTTTATCAATTTCCTGTTTGTCTGAAGTTGCCAAACCTCCAGAACTCCCAAAAACCGCTAACCATCCTCATGAGCGTCGCAAACCACTTTCTGTCAGGACGTCACGCATTTGTTTTTGCTCGTATCACGGTGTGGTTTCATTTAATCTCCTATCTTTAATTACACTGCAGAACTTCGTAATCAACTTTATTAATTAATTATTTTTAATCACGGTTTGGAGATGCGGCAATCCTGCACTGTACCCTGCAACTTGCAACGCGGAAAGTTGCAAGATTTTACGTTTGGTGGATTTGGTTTTTTTATGTTGGTCAGGGAGTATCTTCTCTAATTCGTACGTTCGTGCCTTGAAATCGTGATGAGGCAAGATGAAAAAACTTGGTGAAGGTAATAAGAGTAAAAGAGATGGATGGGAAAAAATTGAAAGATGCCACGGACAGTGTCGGAACGAAATCGTTTCGTTTCGAAAATCTATAATTTCTTTTTGTTTTTTAATACGGTAATCGGATAGCAGCTCTGCGATTGTAGATATTACTAGAATGTACATACCGAAACGTGATAACGTCCATAAGTTAAAATTGTGACATTGTGAGTATTATTGTACTAACAAAAAACATAATAACTTTCAGTAATTCTTACTGAATATGGTAGTTAAATTGTTGTTTGGTCTATTATGACATAAAATGATATCTAGATTAAATTTTTAAAGAAAAACAAATTATTATACTTTAATAATATTTTAAAACATATTAAAACATTTGAATCTTTTATAAAAAGTATTTAAACAATTAGAAATCTGTGCAAGCTGAATATTTTCGAAAGTTGAGTGGACTGAGAGCGTCGTAAATTCTACTGAATTTTCAGTAATTTCAACTGAGATATGTCAGTTGCGCAATGTTTGTCGAATAACTGAAATATTCAGTAAATACAATCAAGATAACTGAATTCTGCAGTTAAATTGATTGAATAATACAGTAAGAGTAACTGAACTTCTTTTTTTCTACTACATTTTAACGGATGAAAAAAAGGAGGAGGTTCTCAAATACGCGTAATTTTTTTCTTTGTGTTTGACCACGCATAACTTTGTACAGAGTAGTCCGATTTTGATGATTCTTTTTTTATTGAATAGGGTATACTTCAAAGTTAGACCTATTTAAATTTGAAAAAAAATTCCATTCCTAAGGGTAGAGAAATAGGGGATGATTAATTGTTCACCTACTGAATTTTTCACTCATAATTTTGTACTGGGTTTTTCTATTTCGATGATTATTTTTTCTACCACTAAGGGTAGAAAAATTGATAATTTATTGTCTTTATATTTTTTATAAATTTGTTTCACAGGAAGTTTTCTCTTTTTAAAAGGGATTATTTTATTTTTCGCTTTTCAGTTTCTTATTTCGTCGGTTTAATTTTTGTTAAAAAGTTTGTATGTCGTCTCATTTTAACTAATTGTGTGACTATAAATTTGGAGAAATAAATTTGCTAATTTCTTAGATAAATTTGCTTTGCCAGTCGAACATGTACTTTTGCGGTTACACCCTACATCAAAATAAATAAATTATAGAGGAAACCCCCCTTAAAAAATATTCCCGCCGTCACTGGAACTTCCATGGTAACTGAACAGGTGCATATCTCGCTCGCTGAATCACTTGTAGGAGCAGTGGCGTAGGCCCCCTGGCAAAATTCGCACACGACATAAACGTACGTCTCTCACCCCTCTCCCCCTAATACGACCCTGTATGGATGTATTCCAAGCACGTTTACACGCCCAGAGAAACAGTGCATTTACCAGTTTACGTTATACGAGAAGAGAAACTAGGCAGTATATGCTTGTGTTGTTATAGCTTTTAGGGGTGGTTTCAGTGATGGAGTGGTTGTTGGGGGTATATATTAACATTTATTGACTGTTTCGGAATACATGCTGCGAATTTAATTGTTTAGATTATACTGATGTTTTTGGCTGCAAACGCGAGTTCATTCGTACCAAGATTCCAAAGATATTTGTCATTGTGATTCATCCTTTTTTGCAGCCCCTACTAATACTAAATAATAGGGAAGTACTGTAATAAATATAAAAGTATCATTTGCAAAGTTTAATTCAAAAATAGACTACTTAGATTTTGTAAATTATTAACTGTTTAAGAAATCACGAATTTAAAAGATATGCTCTGTTTTTAGGTGTTTCAAGAGAAGTGTTTTAGCCTCGGTTTTAGCGCTGTACAATGTTCTAAAACAGTAATTTTGATGCAACCTCTTGTTCAAAGTCAAAACACCAAAAGTGACATTGCTTGATCATTGTCAAAGGGTCAAAAATTTGTAAATTGTGAAACATTGGTTCTATATCAATTGAAGCAGCGTAAAACCAATACCGTTGTAAGCCTTTTGAAATCACTTTTATTTTTTGAGTTACTGTCATTTTTGATGATTTCAAAATTCACTTTTTGACTGGCTGTAACTCAGAAAATAAAAGAGATATTGAATTTCTGTTTGAACCAGGTTGATCTCTATGTGTTTATTTATAAATAAGCAAATTTTGAAAATTTCTAAATTTTTTGAAATTTTTGGCCAAATTTTGACTGTCCATAAATCAAAAACGAGAAAAGATAATTAAAATCTAAATAGACCAGCGTATTCCTCGCATAAAAATACATAAGTATGCAAATTTTCAGAACAAAATTTGTACGGGTTAAAGTTTTACAGCAAATAATCAGAAAACGGCCTAAAATTCGAAAAACGTCAATAAGTACCCCTTGACGTTTGGGCCAAAATTAGCCATTTTCAGACTTTTTACTCTAGTAATTCGTTTCATTGGCCAATTTCAATGAAACTCACAATACTTATGTAATTTTTTCCGTAGAATCGAATGGTGAGCTCCGCAGTTTCGTATCTCGTCACGTTTTTGACTTATTGGACAAAAATTGACAATTTTGACCAATTTTCAAACCGCTGTTTCTCGACTTCTATAACAGATATGAAGATGCGGTTTGAAAATTTGAAATCCTCATGATAAGGAGGTATTATATACTCATTTTCATTAAGTTTTGGAAAAAAAAAATTTTGACCCTAATTTGATTTACAATTTTATTTCAAATATTTCTCAATTTAATATACGACATTTTTAAAACCCACAAATACTCTTATTTATCAAAAACACTTGAGGAATTCAAATATGGTTATAAAAATTAATTGTATCAGTTAAATTTTGAAGTACAGCTCATTAAAAATAAGAATTTTTAAAGTTCAAAATGTGAAGAATCATTTTCTAGTTATATAAACTCAAGCTTTCTTAAGGCGGTATTTTCTAGTGTTATAATAAATTAAATTTAAAAGAGATGAGTACAAAAACGTGAAGTATTTCCCGTAAACAGGAAATTTTATTTGCCATTAATGTCGAGCTCTACATTAAGTACTAGAATTTATTGCGAAACCCAACCACTAATGACTCAAACAAAAAAAAACCCAAAATATTTTAATCTCACGTTATTGAACACTGCAAATCTAAAATAAAAAACTTCAAACTTCCATCCGTGACGTCATAGCATAGAACCACTATCCAACACTACATAGGGACCGCGGCGGCATTCCAATACAAGAAACCAAAGAGATCTTACTATTGAAACAGAGCGTACATCATCAAAAAACTTCAGCATTGTGGACACCGATTTTAATTAGCTGATTTGGATTAAAATTTAGCAGACGTTTGAAATGTGAGATGGAGCGATTCTCATATTTGTACTGATGAAGTTTTTCGACCATACATACATAACATCACGCTATATTCTATATCCCACGCAGTGGGGTAGCACCAAGCATTAAACACTATCAACCAACAATCATACCTATCCACTTAAGTAAATTTGGCAATAATGAATCCAACAATTATTATTGCAGATAATTAGGCAAAACAGTACGAATGTTAGCAAATGTAAAATTATTGTTCATTTATTTTTCAAACAAGAAACTTTTTTCTGAAAGGTTGCTATATGCAATATAAAAATTTACGTCTAAAGAGGAGTTAAAAACAAATGAAATGACATTTCGTAGTTCTATTTTAGCCCACAATAGGCGCTGGGCGCAACGGCAGACGTGCGACTTGCACGTTTCATATTTCTGGCCAATAGAATCAATGCAAATACCCGTGACGCCTAAATATATGTTCAATTCGTTATATCGCTTTACTGCAAAATATTGAAAAGAAAAAAAAATACTTTACTACTAATAATGGGGTCTTTCACCATTTTTTTTTATTTATTTATTTTTTTTTTATGAAACTTTATCTATATTGAAGACTATCTGCACTTTTAAAAAGTCTTAATTGTTATTCATTAAGTCACAATGATTTTTTAAAAATTGTTGTGACGTCACAGTAGAGGTGTTGCTGGATCTAAAACAGTACAGATTGTAAATAATTGTAGTCATATATTTTTTTACTTATTTAATTATTATTCTTACAATAAAATAGAACATTTATGTAACAAAAATTATTTAAATCTCTACTGTTTTAGATCCAGCAAAACCTCTACTATGACGTCACAACATTTAAAAAAAATCATTGTGGCTTAATGAATAACAATTAAGACTTTTTAAAAGTGCAGTTAGTCTTCAATATAGAGAAAGTTTCATAAAAAAAAATGGTGAAAGACCACATTCCGTAAGTGTTACACGATTTTGATATAAATTTATCATATTTCGTTTATGGTTTATGCGCTCATTCTAATCGCACATTTAGAAGTATGATGACTTCGTGTGACTTTACGAAGGAACGTACAAAATTTTTACATTAAAATTGTCGACTCGGAATTAACCAAAGAATCATTCTACCTGAAGCCACTTTTCCAAACATCCTGTATTTCAACAATGCACACTCTATTATCAATATTACGTCTGTGGCTGCATCACAAAGACTCACACAAACATTATACGCACACGAGGGACCTCGCATCTCGTTTGGTGATTCTCTAGCAGTGCACATCTGCCTTCGGAGAGCGTTACCATGCCAACCGGCTGATATAAACAACGCGTGCTGCAAAAACTGTGTCGTTGATGACCGATTCATGAACTGACCGAACCACGACACCAAATATGATTTAGTGGGTGCAGTGAATGTGAGTTTGACAATATGATTGAGTTTTGTGGAATTATTCGTGCTTTGTGCTCAAAACTGCAACAATGTAGTTAATATTTGTATTTGTTTAGATACTTTAATTCGTTGTCATATTGAAATAAAATTTAGTGTTGAGTGTTTAAAGTACACGAAAAAAAGTTCCTTAGAATTATCGAACAGCATTTTCTGAAAATTTACACTACACAGTAAAAAATGTTATTTGCGGTTTGTTAAGTATTTTTAGTTAATATTGAATAATTTGTTAAATTAAAATTTAGTCAATTCTGAATTTTTAACAAGAAAAATTGTTTTTATTTATTTGCTGGATTTATAAAATTTAACAAATATACTCGTCAATAATAACAAGTAAATTTAGCTAACTTATCAATTTGAAATTGTTAAAGAATGTCTGTATCCTTTGTAACAACTTAATTTGTTGTAATAACTATGATTTATTGTTCTGCTTCAATATAATTACTAAAATATTTAGTCAAAAGCACATAAAAATAAATGTTAATAATTACTGTATTCACAAATATATTTAGTTACGAAATACACAAAAATTATTTGTTACTTGCTAACATATTTGAAACTTGTTAAATTAACAAAAATTAACGGTGGATCATCTGGGACTAAAAATTTTGTTAATTTTTACTATACATTTTTATTTCTAATTGCTTATGTCCGTTAGCACCAACGTTAGTTAAATTTTAAACTTGGTTTAAATAAATAAAAGCAAATAGAAGTTATATGTCATAGGGAGTAATTGACATTGATATCAAAAATTATACACGTTTTTATTTATTTAAACCAAGTTTAGAATTTAACTAACGTTGGTGCAACCGGGCATTAGTAAATAATCGTGTTTAGTTATTAAATGCATCACATATTAGCAGTTTACCCAATAGTTTGGTAAATTCTACAGTATTTTGTTTTTTCGTGTATGACAAAATTTTCAAAATGCATAATTCACATCCAAAGAATTCATGCATCATTACATGATTAAATATGCAAGTCACCCGTCAAATCTTTTGCTTTCTAAGTTGATAAATATTCATACACATTATTATATTATTTCTCAGTAACGTACTGCTAACAAATTTTTAATCAGATCAATCATTTTATTCCACGAAATACTCATACAATCTTTCACCCTCAATCTCTTATAAATAAATAATTCATTCAACATGCTCCGATAATCGTAAATAACTCTTTGATCTTGTGCTTCGAGCGATTCTTGTTAAAAATTTATCAACTGCCTTTTAAAATAGCAACATGTGTATTTGTAAACAATTATCAGTTTATATTTCAAAATAATTAAAGAGGAATTAAAGATTATTAAATTCAGTCAATTAATGGCAATCCCCAAATGGTGGCTAATAAATAGTCCATTAAAAATTAACCCGCGAATTTTAAACCCGGCGTAAAAAACCTCCGCGAGCCCTCGTGCCATGCGCATTAGCCCATCAACTTCAACCCCTAGATCAATAAAACTGCGGGGGCTGAATCCAGAGGGGTAGGACTTTCAGGGCCTCTCGGTGGTTTAGTAAACGCCGCGCCTTGCAAACACATTCGACTTCTCATTGATGTAAGCGCGCCCGAGAAATATTCCGTGTGATTGTTGTAATCAGCAAAACTGATTGTTGCTGATTGTTGTGTGATAATGCTGGGGGAAACAATAGGTGAAATGGACTGACGGATGTTGGGTTGTGAGTTACGTGTAGTTTTAGCTGACGGTGAGTGAGTTTGATTGTTGTTTAGGGGTTGTTGTTGTCCAATACACGATTGAAACATTGCTGTTATTTTGATGGAGATTTAACAGTAGTGTTGCTAAAGTTTGTACAATTATTTGATGTTTGTTCATTCATAAATGCTTGTTAGTCAAGGGTCAGGTGTGACTTTTTTGTTGTTTTGCATGAATTACTATGAATCACTGTCTGAATTTTTTATACAAATCAAATGAATACATGACAAAGATTTTATGTGCACAATGACAATGCCAAATATTACTAGATCTATTAATGTACAGATTGTAGCAAAAGTTCCCGGATCACATACTTTACTTTAATGTACTTATTATAGGTATATTTTATACTTTAACGCTCTTTAAAAATCTGAATATTCCAAGTCGAACAATGTACCAAAACATTTAAATATATACGAGCCAAGAATCATATCATTTGGCCCAATTGAGAATTTTAAAATAACTGATAATTTGTTCTAATCTTACAAAAGGAAAATTGGTGTACTTACTTAATTTATTTGTATCTTTAATTATTAAGAATATTTTAAGGAAAAATAACAAATTAACAAAAATCACAAACATAAAGATTTCATTTGGCCCAAAGGTATTGGTTGGTACCATGAATGACAACAAAATATAGAAAATGTTTCAAATAATGATTGTAGGTAATAATACATCTTTTTGATTCCAACTCTATTTCATTTATTCACTAAGACATGTCCAAAAACCCTGATAGGCCTTCAAACAATCTACTACTTACTGTTGATGAATTGTTAACAAAATCTAATCAATTGGTAACATAAACATAATACCTCCCTTACATTATGTGTGTGCGAGAAGTAAAAATGATAGAATTTAACAGTAAGTATGGTGAATGAAACAATTTTCCTTTTGTATGATTTTAACTGGGCCAAATGGTTTGATTCTGAGTTCGTAGGTACATCTAAATAAAAAATTGGACAGCCAAATGGTCCCAAATAACTTTCAACCCTCGGTATATCGAAACAATATATTGCAAGGTTTGTCGATACAGCATAAACCTTTTTTCAGAACACAAATTTAAAAAACTCGTTCGAGCGGTAATTTATCTCGTTGTAAAATCATGAAAAAACAAAATTATAGTCTTGGCTACAAAAAATCTAAGTTAAACACTGCATAAAAACTAGGTTCGGAATTAGTGTGCTCTACAAAGAAATTCTTGACTTTTTGTTTGTACTCGAAGTGTCAGTTTTGGAAGTCGACTGCCATATCAATATATTACACGCGTCAAACCCTTGTCTATGCTACACTGTAAAAACTCGCTTATGGTTTGTGTCGAAGGGATGTTAAATTGTTGGATATTTCCGCCGTTCACGATGACAGTTTACATTGCTCGACATTTCTTTGGATTTTTATTGTCGAACTTGAAATTTATTTGACCGTATTTCATTTTCTGCTCCATTAAAAATAATTTATCAGGATTGTTTATAGATTTATATATTTTCAACATTCAGACTGTAATCAACCTTCATTAATTGCCTAAAACTCAAACACAGGGTGTGTTTAGCGGTAAAATGCATCATTTGTTTGAGTTAATCGTATTAGTGAACTTTGTTGCCCTCAGAACAATGTTAATTAAACTTGAAACCCTAATGGCACACGCCGTTATGAGAAATTCATTGTCTAATTGCAAAAAATCGTTAAAAAAATTATTGTTGTACTGTACTCTGATTGATTACAACAATCAAATCATGCAACTTAATATTTTATTATTGTAATCAAAGTTCCAACAACAATTACATCAATAAGTTGAAAAACTATTTGAATTATTCTATATACAAGCCCAGAATAATATCATTTGGACTAATTAAGACTTTTAGAATAACTTTAAAAAATTGTTTTGCTCTTAGAAAGGGAAAATTTTGTAATCAATTTATTTGTATCTTAAATTCTGCTAGTTTTAAGAATATTATATGGAAAAATAACAACTAAAATATTAACAAATTAACATAAATCACTAACATAAAGATTTCATTTTGCCCAAAGGTATTGACCGTCTTTGAATGAATATAGAAAAAATGCAAATAAAGATTGTAGGTAATATTATTTTACATCTTTTTGATTCTAATGAAATTTACTTAGTCTCATTTATTTCCTAAGATATGCCCAAAAATCCTAATAGGCTTTCAAATAATCTACCACTTAAATCTAATCAATTCGTTACATAAACATAATATCTCTCTCTTACATAATATGTATGTGCGGGAGGTAAAAATGAATTTAAGATATAAATATGGTAATTAAACAATTTTCCTTTGTATGATCTACTGGGCCAAATGATACGATCTAGGCTTGTAATTCTTCGTCAGGTAAACAAATAAATAACATAAACAAGTAAATAAAAACAGTAACTACATAAACAACAAATTTTGAGTTATAAAACAGAGGAACTCACGGTTTTATTTACTGTATTTACTTGCGTTAATAAATAAAATATTGCAGAGCTTAATCCAAAAAGTCTTTTACACTTCCTTTCAATAATATCTTTTGTAAATTTGAAATACGTGAGTGTGATCTCGAGTAGAAGTAATACTAGTTCAATATAAATCATAGTTTCAGTAATATTGCAGGGAACCTGATATATGCGGACATCTAAAGTCAACATTAATATTCCAAATATAAGTCCTAGTCCTCGAACATTCGAGCATACATGTACTTTTAAAATATAGGAGCTGTAAGACCAACAGATTTACGATGTTTACATTCTAGCAACGTATATATGACACTCCGATGTATAAACAACTTTCTGTGTGTCAAACATGAATATATAACTTTTGAAATCTTACACCGTACTTGAGACATTTCTTTTAGGAATACGTGCAAACCCAGAACCATATCATTTGGCCCAGATAAAATCATACAAAGGGAAACTGTTTAATTCACCAGATTTATTTCTTAAATTCTATCATTTTTACCTCCAGCACATACATATATGTAAGGGAGGTATTATGTTTATGTTACGAATTGATTAGATTTTTGGAACTATTCATCAACAGTAATTGGTAGATTATTTGAAGGCCTATCTGGGTTTTTGGGCATATCTTAGTAAATAAATTAGATAGAGTACATTACATTGGAGTCAAAAGGATTTTTTATTATTGTAATCAATACATTGCATTGTCGTATACAATACATTCCATTGTTGTAATCAAAACATTGCATTGTAGTAATCAATACAAAAAGATGTAGAATAATATTACCTTCAATTTTTATTTGAAACATTTTTCTATATTTTGTTGTCAAAATGAAATCTTTATGTTAGCGATTTTAGTTAATTTGTTATTATTTCAGTTATTATTTTTCCTTAAAATATTCTTCAAAATAACAAAATTTGCGATACAAATAAATTGAGTACTATAGTTATCCCTTTGTAAGATCAGAACAATTTTTTTTAAGTTGTTCTAAAAGTCTTAACTGAGCCAAATGATATGATTCTGAGTTCGTACTTAAAACAAAACTGATTCCTATTAGTTTATTCTTTAAATTGTATACCATCGAATAACACAGTTAGGCATATCACAAAAACAATATAAAACCACAATCAAGCCTCGATTAAACCTCTAGAAACCATTTTACAACCAAAATGTCGCTAATGTTTACTCTACGAAATGACAAACCACACGGTATTTGTTTGCTGTAGGGTCGGAGTTGCGCTAATAAAAGAATTGATTAAATATTTTGAGAGGTCATTCGAGGTTGCACAAACCAATTATAGGGTAGGCACGCGCCTTTTTCTCTGACTCCCCCTAAACGAGCAAAATTGGAAATCTTTCCGAACGAAACTTCTCTATCTGCTAGGTGGAAATAAGCGTGGAAGGTATTTTGTTTACGAGAAATTTAACGAGACCTGATTTATTCTTCTAAAAATAAAGGAAAGATGCTGAGTAGTTGTACTTAGAAAAATACAGTCGTTAAGAAAGAATATTTTAAAGTTCTAGGCGAGGAAATGCATAAAGCGATGGCATCTCAATTGACTTTAAAGTTTTATGGACATATAATAAAGTTTTTTAGAATCTTAGCACCGGATTCATTAGATGCTTAAATTTGCATTTGAATTTAAACAGGGTAAATTGCAGAAGATACTTTTTCAAAACTGCACTATATGAAAAATGAACTAGAGTATGAAAGTTGATGTTAAAATTACTTTATGGTCGTGGTTTATTTTCATAGGAACTAAAGGTCTGTTTCCAGATACCCAATTAAGTATGCGGTTTGAAAATTCAGGAAAAACATTATCATGTCTGTCTTAAAATAGATGGATAGCTGTATTAAACTGAATGTCTAGTTCGTTATATACGAAATGTCGCAATAACCAAGTATGCAATATAGATGTTTTCCAAATTTAAGTACATATCTACAAAGTGTGATTGAAATTTTATATCGTTACCAATACATACTTATTAATTATGTTGACATTATAAATTTTGTAATAAAATTAATATAAATAATTTCCCCGAAGCCGGTCCTGGGGGGATCAACGCACTCTAGATCGCTGGCGGTAACGTGGAAACAGTTGAAAAGAGGATCCGCAGGATTTTACTCTCAGTTGAGTGATTTTTCTTTCACAATTTCTGTACAAGGGCATAGAGAAGATTAATATTTACAGCAGGCTACGTTTTCATAGAATATAGTACCTTTGTAGCTTGTTCAAAGCTTTGATCTGAATTGAATGGACTACCGAAATTTTATTCATAATCAGAAACGCCGAAATTAATTTTTATGATTGATGGAGTCCATTAATCATACGGTGTTGATCAATAAGTTATTGATTGTTGACACGCGGAAAAAGAGTAGTAGAATTTCAATTTATATCTATTCGGTAAACTGAGGATATAACATGCATTTTCAATTTCAAAAATTTCGGAAAATACTTCTAAATATCTAGTAAATAATTGTGTTATTCTACAACTGTCATATAATATACTCATAATTCAATTGTTCTTTTTTTATCAATTAATGACCTTAGTTACTGTATCTAATTGAATAATATTGACAGTTCGATTAAATAATATTACTTAACCGTTCTTATGTCAAATTACAATCTTTCCTGTCAAAAGAGTAAAACAAAATTACTTTTTTTACGACCGGGAGAGAAACTCGCTTTCTGTGATCCCAAAATCATTACAGAAACAGTTAATTTTATATCTACAGAAAATTTGTACACTTTTTTCTCCCGTTGTGGGGGAAAAATGAACAAAATTAAATAAATCGAAGGTAACTATCATAAATTATACTGCAATTCAAATAATTGTGAAATACGTAAAAACATCATAAATGTTGGATTTGTGAAAAAAATAGTATACACACTGCAGGAGAAAAGTGTATTTTTTCCCTCGTCGTATTGTAGCCCTCGCCTGCGGCTCGTGTTTCAATTTACTCCGCGGTAAAAAATCACACACTTCTCTCCCTGAAGGTATAATATACTATTATAGTTTCTTAACTGTTATGAAATAGTCAGAAAATATATCTTAAATTCACTGCGTAGCGCATAGTTCGGTAAATTCTACAGTACATTTTTTTCGTACAGAGTTGCCAATATAAAATTAGTTGAGAAACTAAATTATAAAGTTCCTGCTGACAGAACTACATCCAAAATTGATTAAATTAGAAGTTGTCAAACTCGGAGACTAAATTATGAATATTAATACTGTATCTAATTTACGGGCAGAAAATTGATGCCCTTGGCATATCCCCAACATGCACAATTAACAATAAGTCTAATTAAGGCTCCTTAGTGCTCGTAGTCCTTTTGTATGCACCGTGGTCCCTCAAGTTCTTCAGAACTTCTCTCATAGTGGAGGAGCAAAGCTATTATGCGGGCTTGATGTTTGATTCACACAGGTTGTCTGTCTCTGTTGGACGCTAAGTGGGTGTATCTGTCTCGCTCTGTCGACCGATGAGCACTTTGCAGGGCCCTGGAGTATTATCGCGACGGAGACCAGTAATGTGCCTTTTAAGATGTGTGAGAAAGTGGTTCTTTTTTCGCTGCTTTCCACGGTTTGCAAACATTTCAAATGGATAAGTTTAGATGGATTGGGTTAAAGTTTTCACGAATTTTATTTTATTCAAGCAGTTTACAAACTCAAATGTTCCCACACACCCAAATGTATAACGAATGCCGATCAACGAATTCAAATATTGCCTATCATGATTGTTATAAAGTTATAAAATATCCAAACAAAAATCATTTGTTACGGAACCCAGTTTCCATAATAATAATCATAAAATACTAATATTTAGGTAACTAAATGGGCCTTATAGCATGCATTTTTAAATTCTGAACAACTTTTGTATCTACACTTTTGCTAATTTCAATTCTACACCCAGTATATATCATAATATTAATTCAAACAACTTAAAAGGTATTAAAAACAGTAAGTAACAAAAACAGTTATATGTGTTTGAGAATATTAACATACTTAAAAATAAACATCGGTGGATTAACTCTGAACTGAGTCCCATATCTAAAAGTAAATTGTTCGATTTATAAGGAAATTAGTTTTTAGGTTGACTCATGCGAAAAGCTTCTAGTTATTTTCTTGATTATTATTGGTTACTTTGACACGGTTGATTGCTTCATTGTAATTTAAATTAAAGTATTTTTAAGTTGGATTCAATTTTGACCACTAGCTTGGTTAACAAACTGTGTAATCTTGATTTGATCTCTTTTGCTTTGATAACTTAGAAATAATAAGACTTTTAGATATAGTTCTGTAAATAATTTTTTTCCGAAATTGATACTAAAGTACACGATATCACTCCGCGAAGTTAGCCAAAATAGTAGCTTACACTTATGTCTAAATTTAACTTTACGGATACATCTGTCAAACTTTTAGCACTACCTAAAACAACGAACATATACTATAAATTGATGAATTTATTTATTATTTACCTTTGACAATAATTTATCGGATTTAATGCAGATCACATGCAGACCACCTCAAAGAATATATAAATACATAATGCTATTTATTTATGTTTTCAATTAATGATTTAACGATTTCGGAAAAAAATATAATGTATAGCACGGCACTATAGTATTTTTTATTACTCATATGGTTTCATAATCGTAATAAAATATTATACTTTAGTGTCTTGATATACTGATAATTATTTAACTACAGAACTATATCCAAAAGTATTATTATTTCTATATTATGATTTCTGAAAGTTTTTTCTATTTGATGATAACTTAGATTTAGTATTTTAGACAAACATTGCCTCTTGCGTTGAAAAGGCAAAGTGTTTTCGTGCCCGAAGGAAACATTTTTACGTAACAAGAAAAGTTGTCACATTTGTAGTCGAACAGCAAATAATCCGTGAATCGATTGTTGTAATCTCCAGGGCTTTACAGTTCCGCTATCTTGTAATCCAATCAATTTGACGGGTTATCGAGACAAAAGGCCTAAAGCAGTTATAGCTAAACTTTTAAGCAGGCATCTTGTATTCATTGCTTGATGCCAAGGAGCCTGTTTACAGACTAATTAACTTAATTATGTTTGACTGTATTGCTCACTGAACTTCACCTAGTTCCTTACATCTGGATTGAATTTAAAGACCGGAAAATAGTGTGCCACTCAATAGCATTTCACAGAAGAAAATGAAGCTCATGCTTCGGAAGATATTAAAGATATTCAACACACTTGGCACAACGTTTTGTGTACGTGACAATAAAATTGAACTAACAGTAGGATTAGTAACTTACCGTTTGCATTTCTCCCCAGAACTTTTCAAGCTTCGGAACCAACAGTCTGCAAAGACGAAACATACATTAACTTATATTTACACATTTTATTTATTGGTTAATAGTAAGAATACACATTAAAATGAAATGAGTGAACAATTCATGTATATTCCAAAAGAAACATAACTGGAGACTTCAATATTAATGTAGAAATGTACTTACAATTTACAATGCAATTTTTACCAATAAAATAATTAGATTTCACACACAAATTAACACCACACAGCTACACTTCCACAATACAACTACTATAAAATAAAATGAATTCTGACTTGCTACCGTAAAATAATTCAAACAAGTTGAAACTTTGTACCAGCTATTCCAGTACGGACAAAACAGAACTCAAGACAGAACATATATTGCGTGCAAAATAACTGAATATAAAATGTATTTTAATTTTTCACATTTATGTATTCTCTAGAATTTTTTATAATATTACAGTTTGTATATGTGGTTCATTGGTCTATATTTTTGAAAAATTTTAAAGGTCTTGTTTCTCTTCTTATTCATTATTAGTTTTCAAATGATGGGTACAAAAACTATTCAAGTTCAAGAAAACCACACCCAGAAAATATGTCATAAATTGTGTGTAATTGTTTAAATAAAAAAATTGAGTACAATAATTTTCCCTTTGTAAGATTAGAACAAATTGTTTTGTTTTGAATTGGGCCAAATGATATGATTCTGGGCTCGTATATAAATCATGCAATAATTTCGTCGGCGATTTAGCGTTCTTGGAAAACCTAGTTATAATAATTGATTTGTGTGATAGCATTAGCATGTAAATTATTAATAATAAAATATGTTTTATGAATAACGACATAAATGATTCTATATTAAATTTGCTGCTTGAAAATTTCTTATGTATCTGCAAGGAATTTTTTTTCTGTTTTAATGGCAAATTGCTGTACAGAGTACTTGGTTCAAACTCAAAGTAGACATCAGTAAGAAATCTGCAAACCGGTTACTAGTAAATTACAACTCGATTAAGGATTTTTAATCGAGAACTAGTCAGCCGCAGGCAATTAAATTCAGTTACAAATAAAGTGGTAACAGGAAATATAGTTTTTGCCAAATTAGAAGAAACAATAGTATATTACATTAAGGGAGAGAGTGTATGATTTTTTCCTGCGGAGTAAACTATATTTTTCATGACCCCAATATTTATGATGGTTTTTACGCATTTCAAAATTAGTTGAATTATAGTATAATAATTGTAATAAATAATAAAGTGCACAAATCTCCTGCAGATATGAAATTAAGTGTTTCTGTCATGCTTTATTAATAATGGGGATTTATTTATACAGGAGTAGAAAAAATATTAATTTACCTATATTTTTATTTTGCAAACGAAGTCTTCGAATCATTCAAAATTCAAGACATTTTAATCTAAAAAGAACTGTTCTTTTGCTTTCTTTTCCTTGTTTCAATCAACCACTGTCTTAAAAATGTATTATTCATGTAACCAACTTCATAATATTTCCCTACAAAAATAATACACGTTCCTGAATAAAAGACGGGAAGAATTCTACTTTAAAATCCAACAAATGTTCCTTTTCAACCCATAACGCCTTCTAAAGTATTAAACAGGATAATCTCGTATAAAAAATCGATTTACTCTCAAGATTATCTTTTTAAGAGGTGGTTTTCATGTAATGTTCGCTGAGCAATATCATAAAAAGATAAAACGAGGTTTAGAAATAATGTTTGCTATAAAGTTTGTAGTGTTATTAATTTGTTTTTCTTGTTACAGAGAAGATTTGAAAGTTATCAGTGAAGCCAGTCAAAGCAAGAGCCTATGCAACTTAATGGTAAGTGAATTTTATCCATTTTTAAATTACTCTGCAGCGAATATATCTTGTGAAACTTAACGAATTTGTCAGATAAGGCCCCCCAAATAAGCAATTTAAATTTTAATTAAAGCATGTGTGATATGACAGCAGAGTTCATGCGTTCATGGTTTCAGCGTTGAATCATAATTGAGTTATGGATTTAATTTAACGCGTTCTGATAATCTCTACAAGTTCTCGAACCCTGAGCGTATATTTAAAATTTGTCAGCGTGATATTAAATCTGCCCCAATTCAATTCACATCGTTTGCGATATGACAAGAAATTGAATCATCCAATTCCCAATCGTATCGACGTTACATTCAATTTCAATCTTCTATAAATTTGATTTGGAAGACTACTTGAATCTTTTCAATATCTGGCAAATATAAATACTACAAAGTTTAGCAAGGCAACACAAAATAAAGTTAGTTACTCAAAACTAATATATTGATTACAACAATTATTTTCAAATGCTACAAATCGAAAGTCTGTCTAGATTTGATTACTTGTACTTAATATTTATTCATTGTTCGACGGCATACACTTTACAATTTTCTTCATCTTTTCATTTAGTAAATTTATATCTCTTCTAGTCTCTATTTGTTTTTCTGCAGTAAAGTCTTTAGGTGGTCTCTTGTTTCTTCTTCACTTCCACATAGTCTGCAGCTTCTCTCACCGACGGTCAACCAGTATCTGTTCTTCGTTGCCACATCTAAATCTTGGGATTAGTGGCTGGTTACATTTATTTGACAGAATTTCTTCATATGTTCTTATATATTTATGTAATTTTCTTTCTTGATTCTTTTATCTATTTACTGTTCTTGTTTTAGTCTCATTATTGTTTTCTACATCAGTTGTTGAATATTCATTTCTTTCGTAGTAATGTGGTAAATAACTCCGTGGTAACGCATCGGACTGTAAATCGTGAGATCCTCAATTCATTTTAACTTTACCCTTGTGGTTCTCCCTCCACTTATATCTTAGCGGGGCATGATTTGACGAATGGTAATACTCGTAGCATAAAATATATGATTTCCCTAGATCTGTGAAAGCAGAATGTTACACCCAATATGGGTAAAAGGCGTGATGCTATTTTTTTATACGAAGATGTTAAGTGCACTAAGTACTTTGTTCATATTCCGCTTGATGGATGGATGATTGTGAATTTATGTAAACAACCATGGTCTTCAGTGGGATTCGAACCCACGCCCTCTGGATGGATGATATATTTATTTATTTATTTTCATTTTCCGTAGTAGATTTTCATTCAGTCCCCGTTTTAGTTATTTTATTTGTTTCTATATTCTTTTTCGTTTTCCAGCGTTTTTGAAGTATGGTGATATCGAAATTTCGTATCGTAGTTTCGTATTTCGTAGCTTTTTTCTTCGCTTCTATTTTAAGTTTTGTTACTTTCAACGCTTCCATAGCTATATATCTAAGTGCGTCTAGGATTCACTTTATTTATTTTATTTGTTTATCTTTAATTTTTACTTTCTTTTCCCAGCTGTAGATTTCCCATCCGTACATTAAAATTTTCTTTATTACATACGCAAACATCATTCATTTTATTTTTATGTCTCTCTTGAATTGCAATCTTGATTACAACAATGACTTTTCGGAAAGTTAAAAATATGTCTGAATAATTGAAATATGAATTATTCTGGATTGAAGAACTTATAAGGGAATAAATAAATGTTGAGTTTAAATTCTAGCAATTAAATTTTTACTCTAAGTTTTGACCTCACATAGGTCATCCTCAGAAGTAATACCTCGGGGTATTACTGTGAATTTTATTATAACTTCTCCATTCAATAAAAAAATATATACTCTTTTTATCTGCATAATGTTAGTGAATCATTGTTTCTTGCAGGAGGCGACACCGGCCTCAGAGGCGAACGTAGACGCAGTAGCCCTCCGCAAAGCCTTAGAATGGGAGCTAGCCCAAGACACCCGCGACCTCATCTCCCACGCCTGGTACCACGGCGCAATACCTCGCCACCGGGCCGAGGAGATAGTCGCGCACGAAGGAGAGTTCCTGGTCCGTGACTGTACCTCCCAGCCCGGCAATTATGTCCTCACGTGCCGGACGCGAATCCAACCTTTGCACTTTGTCATCAACAAGGTGATGATACAGCCTGACACGGTGTACGAAAGAGTGCAGTACTCGTTTGAGGATGACATGTATGATACAGTCCCTGATTTGATTACGTTTTACGTGGGGAGTGGGAAACCAATTTCAGCGGCTAGTGGGGCTAGGATTCAACATCCGAGGAATAGAATGTATCCGCTGTCGTTTTATGCAGCGAAGTATCCGACAGCGTTACATGGAGGGACGCCGCCTCCACAGGGGACGCATAGTAGAATTGTTAGTCCTGTTGGGGCACCCTCACCACCCTTTAGGTAAATTTTAATAAATTAAGCTTTCAGAAATCATCATAAAAATAAAACAATATTTGGGTAGAGTTCTATAAAAATTTAATTAATATTACAATGTTTCGTCAGCAAACCATTTATCTACTACTTGATGAAGAAATATTGTTTTATTTATAAAAGAAAACTCAGATTTATCTACAAACCAAAAATCTTTGTTCTTTTATAGATACAGCACGCAGCTCAAACCATCTAGTAGTCCAACTCGCATAACCCGCGATGCACCACCTCGTCTCCCTTCCAAAAAGCAACGTTCCCAATCACTAACTCCATCAGAAGTTAACCGCGCTTGCCAAGAAAAATGTAACAGCGCTGACGGAGTCATCCAATCACCACTAATGACCCGTTCCGCTGGTGCTGACACTTTAAACGCCGGACTTAAATTCTCAACACATTCCTTGCCGCGAACAAACTGTGGGAAGATGTCTTTATCACCGGGAGGAGCCATGACCGTAGGAAGAACTCCGAGTAAGAGCATAAGCAGAGTTACTAGTGATCCATCGTTGAGTCCTTGTGCAGAAAGAAGACATTTCGGAATTGATGATGAGCAAGTTGTGGTGGATTCTTCAGCACCGCCTCCGAAACCGTCAAGAATTCCGTCGCTCATGAGGCAAGAATCGGACATCATCGATCGGTCAGAAAATGGGTAAGAAACACTGTAATATAGTAATTCTGGAAAGTGCACTTGTTTCTAGAGCGGTATCTATGGGTTTGTTGAACGGTTGCTTGTTAATTTCTTTATATTTTCTTATCAACTTTCTAAGCAGACTGTACGATAAATATAGGTTTCCCACATATTGCCTGTCTCTCTCGGCTAGCATTTTCACGTAGTGAGCGTTTCAGAATTACTTTATTTCAGTGGTAAGAAATAATTCATGTAAACGAAAATAACTATATTAGCGTTGTGATAATTGCTAGAGTGCTTTTAAAAAAGCAATTTCAAGCAAAGTAATTAATTAGCAATTAGAATCTTTTGCGCTGCAAACGAGGTTAAGAAGTATTCTCTTTAATTAAATTGTCTGCCGTAAAAGAGAACTAATTCTCTGTACAATTCTTCCAATCTACATCTGCAGTTAAAAACTTGCAAAAAGAAAAAGAATTTTATCAGCACTTTTACGAGTTCAGATAAAAGTTACCTACTGCCATCAATTCTACAGACAATTTGCTTTGATTTTATTTTACTGAAAGTGCAGCACGGAATGCTTTTATTTTATCAGGAAATTAGCGACGTGGAATGAACTTTTTCCCAGTAGAAAAGTTTTTACAAAAAGGCGTTAATTGTTTCAGTTTCGCTCCTCACGGCTGCCTGCAGCGCGTCGCCAGCTACCACGCATCCGGTTCCGATTCCGGGAATGGTTCCGGTGATTCCGCCCAGAGTTCGGCAGCTGGCGATCCGGAACCCAACCACAAGATGCCGGGGGTCATCATCAAGAACCCTCGCTATAATCTAGCAAACTCAGAATCCACAGCCACGCTTAAAAATCTAGACTTTGATTACGTCGAAGCCGAAGAAAGACTGATGCAAATTTTACAACCGGAAATATATTTAGCCTCAAAATTCGATTTAGAGAATTTCAGCACTTTACTGTTACCCTCAGTTGAAAATAAACCCCTGGACAACAACGCTTTAAGAAGTATTAGGATGACTTTACAAGAAGCTGCTCCAAGAATCCTGGCGAACCATCTCACTAGAGTTGATTTGGATATTATTATAGGGGAACAACCAAAAGAAAGATTTAATAAACTAGAAAGTTTATCTGGTATTGAAATATGCGGTCTACCAATTGGTCACCAACTTAGAATGGATCTAATCGAAAGGTATAACTGCAAAAATCTTTTTTATTGAAAAAGATGTATTTTTTAATTCCTTTCAGAACCGAATGTTTAAAGTTATTGGTAGCTGTAACAATCCTTACATGTACAAACGATGCAGATAGAGCTGAAGTACTAAATAAGTGGATAGAGATAGCAATAGATACGAAAACAGCTTTAGGAAATTTATTTGGATTCTGTGGATTGATGTTAGGGCTTTGCTTACCACAGGTAAATATAGCAAACATACAAAAAAAGTGCAACATTAATTTGTATAAATTTACAGGTCCAAAACTTAAATTCAACGTGGCACATGCTTAGACAGAAACACACAGACAGTGCTTTTAATTTTGAAGCAAAATTACGACCAACTTTAAAAAATATGAACGAATGTTCAAATCCTCAGGCACCAAACACCACTATACCTCACTTGCTTCCTTTTATTTTACTACAAGAAAGGACGCTCAACGATTTTACAAGTAAGTAAAAACAAAAAAATCAGTTGTGGCCACCACAATACCTCACGCCATAAATTTCTTATTAAACAATGCAGGAACATGGACCACACTATTAAGAAACGCTTATCCCTTTAAAAAAATTAGTTTTCAATTATGGCATTTTTCATCCATTGTTTTTTTTTTTTTTACAAAATGCACAAGTTAGATATCAAAATATTATTTTTCTTTAACGTGTTTTAATTCGTAAATGGAGATAGTAAGAGGAAAATATTTCAAACAACAATTGTAGATAATAATATTTGAAACATTATTCTAATTGTCATTAAACCTTAATTTATTGAGATATTTCAAAATAACTTGATAGGGTTTCAAGTAAACTACCACTTCCGGTTATTTCATTATCACCATAAACTAATCAGCTCTTCCAAAGGTCAAAAAAATATATGAACCGTAACTTCACTTCACACACTCACACACCGACACACACAGACATCATCGCGAAACTATTAAAATCGTATTCTAGAGACCCTCATCCACTGAAAACTCACTACTGAATTTTTAGCATGATTCCTATACCTCCCTTACAGGATGTGGCGGAAGGCAAAACCAATAGAGTTAGAAAGTTAAATAACTCTGATTTAAATATCTGTTGATGTAAGAAAAGTTTGGTTAGATATTGATTGATTTTTATTTGAAGGTTCGAGTCCCAACGACCCAACAATGCTGTCATCAAGCTGCCTAAACTCTTGGGAATCTCACGACCAAGATTTCGGATTGAGCAAACTTCTTGCTCATATGGAAGCAGCTAGAAAATTTTCCGACATGTTACCAACGTATCGCCGCAACGCAGAAATTGTACTCGGGGATTGTATGAGAACAGAAGAACTCATTTTGGACACTTTTAAAACCGAGTTCCACATGAAGTTCCTTTGGGGAAGCCGTGGGGCTTTAGCCCCTGCCCCAGAAAGACATTCCAAGTTCGAACAAATATTAACAGTAATGGCGAATCGATTTTCAGTTGACGAAGATGAAGGAACACCAGTTTAAGAATTAGTATTACCTACGTATAAACTGTGAATATTATTTATAATCAATGTGATTGACTATATTATTGTACATTAATAGCCATTTGTATTGCTTTTGCAATTATTTATTTGACAATATCTTAAGATGTATATACCACGCATAATCATTGGTTCATGTTGGCATGGTCGAGATTTGAAAATATTTTGTACTCACCACTGCCTTTCTAGGTGCTATGATGTGGTGATCACATCATTTATAAATACCACAAACTGCTTCATAAAGCTGCCATCTGAAAATAAAACATTTGTTAATTAGTTTCTATTTAATTATTTTAAGTAACACATTTGTCTATTATCGTACAAAATAATCATTATTCTGTTTAAAATGTTGTACTTACATTTTGAAAAATAATTCTCTTATGACTTATCAACTCTATTTCAAGAAATGTGGTTACAACATTTTGAACGTTCATGTAACTAGTCTTATTAAAAACGTTCGTCAGAAACTAAATCGTACTGTCATAAAATGAAAATAACTTATTAACTAGATTTGATGGTATACCGGAAAGAGTAGAATTAGGAGCATATCAGGATGTATGTGGATAGTTGTAACGTTACCTAATAAATTTGTTATCAAAAAGTATACATTCCATAAGCAATACGGTTACATTTATTAAAACTAGCCGCAGAAATAATTTTCAAAAACTGTTACATAGACAATTATGATTTCTTTTGAAAGCATATCTTTTAAAAAACGAAAAATGTAATCAAAAACCTTGACGTAGTGGAAAGTATAGACGTATATATTTGACGTTGGTTTATGTCTGGTTTCAGAAAGATAAATACAGGCCTAGATGTTAATTTTAGTTACCAGAATTGTGTGATAAACCCTTTAAAAGATGGAAGAATGTAGATTATTCTTGTTTTAATAATTTTAAATATGAAGTAGTCATATTTACAAAAATATTACAGCAAGAATTTCTAGTTTGCAATAGTACGAAGATTTCAACAACCAAGTGCAATATAAAATTGGAAAGAACAATAATAAAAGCGAAAAGAGAAAACTAATAATAACACCACATATTTCGGCCTCATAATCATCGACTAATACTTATGACAGTTTTAAGTTCATTAACATATGTGCAATGATTTCCTATAAATAGATAATAAATTTATAAATATTAAAATATTTATTTTTATGTGTATTATAAAACTAGATTTGTATATAGTCCATAAATGTGTTAGATAGTTTACAAAACTTTATAAGTTCTGTAGAAAATGTAGTAAGAACGTTTTATACATAAACATTTTTCTGTTAATAAATACAAGAATATTAGAATTCGATTTAATGTATTAACATTCATTATTTATATGCTGTGAATAATAATTTATTGTTTTTAAGTATTTATAATTAATATTTACTATTATACATGGACCAAATTCGTTTTTGAAGACAATGAATACATAATAAACAACTAAAAATATATATTTAAACTCTAATTTACTACCTAATAGTACAGACTTATTAAATTATGTACGTGCATAATCAAAACGATAACAATTATTACTTCTGTATTTAAATCCGAAAATAAATGAGTTATAATCAAATTGCAATCATGAATTTATTTAGTTGAAAATGAATCCTATTTGAATTTAATTTCGTACTATTGGCGCACATATGCGTGCGCAGAAATATAAATAGTTAAGATTTGGCGCGTGTATTATAATTCTAGAAAAGGAATATTTCTAGACTTTTTTACAAAAGCCATTTATTATATTATTACCATTTTAATACAAATATTTATATTATCTACTTTATTTTTTCTAATTAGTTAATAAGTCAATAAAAATGTGACAGAAAAGTTTAAACTAGGTAAATCAATACAAAGAAAATATGGAATATGCTAGAACCTTCTTTCGCATAAGGGTCAGTAATGCAACATAAATGAAATAAAGCAATATTTTATTAATGTTTTTATTGTATAAACAATACAAATAAATTAATTCTTAGAACTAAGTAGTTCATCTTTAATATGTTTAGGAATCCTAATTCTTTTTCGATTTACTTTCTGTGAAACACTTTCAGAGTCTGTTTTAACAACACCCTTGTTACTATTTTGTGTTTTCTTTTTACTTTTTAAACAAGACAATGGATTAGCTCCTTTTTTCTTCTTACGTTTAGGTTTTTTGTCAGTCTCCTCAACTAAGCCACTCTTTTCTTTAAGTTTAGATATAACAGTCTTTTCAGTTGTACTAACACTCAATTTATTATCTATTTTATTTTGGGCAAATTTTAAAGATGCATCAGAAGGCTGTTCTAAAATTGGAGCTATTTGATGAAGGTATATAATAGGAACACCAGGAACTTTGCGCAAATTATTTTGAAGTTCTCTATCCTGAGTAGCGATTATATACCGATTTTTATTTTGTCCTTTTGTCATAGATTTTAGGCATTCGGAGCCAGATACACGATTTTTTTCATGACCGCACTTATGAGTTGAAAATTGTTTAACAATTTTCGTTGCGCCAAAAACTGTTGGGCCCAATTCTTCTGTTTCTAGTACAACGCATTGTGTGGTTAATAATTTCAGTTCAGCTTGCAGATATTTTGGCAGTTGGTCCTGAATGTTTACTTTATTCTAGAACATTACAAAACAAATGAAAATGCATAGTCATAAATATGAGTTACACCCTGATGCGTAATGCACAGGAAAGTTTCTAGAAATTCTGCCATAGAAATTTTCTAGAAAAAATATGTTTCAAACTAAGTAAATTGTAAAAATAATATAATTTTAGGAAAATAATAATTGAAATAAAGCTAACCTTTAAAGCAGCTAGGCAAAATGTCCCGTCGATCAATACTTGAAACGGTTGACGAAAACCAAAATTATTCACATAAAAATTTATGTTTTTATGTACTTTCTTATGCCGTTTTATTTTCATTGTTAAAAAATTATAAACAACTCAAAACGGCGTAAAACATGAGAGTCGATATGACAGTGGAAACCACGTGTTATTCTAGAATGCTTGTCATTTCTTCCTTTTGTCAAGGAATTGATTTAATGATGTTGACCGAAAATAATATTAGCCCTCAGGAGAAAATGATAATTCAATTATTTTTATGATAATATTAGTTTGTAGCAAAGAAAAAAAATTGCTGGAATACGATAATATTTCAAATATATTCGAAAAAACTTTGTTGTAAAAACAGTTTATGTTTTTGGAATAAAGTACTTGATTTATACAATTTTCAAATAATTGATGACTTAAACTAAATTTAATATAATTAATTAATGAATCTTAATTGGTTGACAATAAGATATTATTAATAAATTATATAAAAATATCAAGTTATACAGTTAATATCTTTTAATTGTGAAATTTTAGATCTTACCTAAAAACTTATTATATAAAATTTAGAATCCAATGAATATAATTCATTACAGTAATAGTTAAAGGACAATTTAAGGACTAGGACACATTTATGTTTTAAAATTCAAAATCCGCGGTAGTCTTTACCGGATATGTAAACAATCGATAGCGCTTTTTCTGCTGCCAGAAACTACGAAATCCTTCGAGAAGGTTCCAGCACATTCTCGATCCCAGCAGTCTATATAAATGGCGGACAGTTGCCGGTTCTGCCATTATTGAACAAACAGCCGAGTGATACGCATCGTGCAAGTACAAAGTCAGTGCGCAGCAGAATTCTATTGATTTTTAGTGAATTACCAGTGATAAATAGTGTATTACAATGTAAGTAATAATTCTATTTCATTTTTATAAAGAAAAATAGGAAAATTAATAGTTTTTGACACGAAATTTCGAGCACATGATCTTGGTACCGGTACTTTTTTTCATCTCAATAAATTTGAAAATGGTTTTCACTGCTGTTTAGAGTAATAAATTAATCTTTTTGATATTAACAAATTATTGTTCTTTATACTGCATCATGTTAAAATGGAAACTCATTTCCGGTCACGTTCTTGAACTGAAATTTATTTGCTAATTTTGTTTTTTGTTTTAATAGATGCCTGAGGAAATGCAAACCGACAATGGCGAGGTTGAGACCTTTGCCTTCCAAGCCGAAATTGCTCAGTTGATGTCCTTGATCATCAATACCTTCTACTCGAACAAAGAAATCTTCCTTCGTGAATTGATTTCCAACTCTTCCGATGCTCTGGACAAAATCCGTTATGAATCTCTCACAAACCCAGCTCGATTGGATACTGGAAAGGATCTGTTCATTAAAATCATTCCCAACAAGAGCGAAGGCACCTTGACCATCATTGATACTGGTATCGGTATGACCAAGGCAGATCTCGTCAACAACTTGGGTACCATTGCCAAGTCTGGAACTAAGGCCTTCATGGAAGCTCTCCAAGCCGGCGCTGATATCTCTATGATTGGCCAGTTTGGTGTGGGTTTCTACTCCGCTTACTTGGTAGCCGATAAGGTTACAGTCACATCCAGGCACAATGATGATGAGCAGTACCTGTGGGAATCTTCTGCTGGCGGTTCTTTCACTGTCAGACTTGACCATGGCGAACCACTCGGCCGTGGAACCAAGATCGTACTCCACATCAAGGAAGACCAAACTGAATTCCTTGAGGAAAATAAAATCAAGGAGATCGTCAAGAAACACTCTCAATTCATCGGCTACCCCATCAAACTGCTCGTCGAGAAAGAACGCGAGAAGGAATTGAGCGATGATGAAGCTGAAGAAGAAAAGAAGGAAGAAGGTGCTGCCGAGGAAGACAAACCAAAGATTGAAGATGTCGGTGAGGATGAAGACGAAGACAAGGAAAAGAAAGATAAGAAAAAGAAGAAAACTATCAAAGAGAAATACACTGAAGATGAAGAGCTCAACAAAACCAAGCCCATCTGGACCAGAAATGCTGATGACATCAGCGCTGAAGAATATGGTGAATTCTACAAGTCCCTCACCAACGACTGGGAAGACCATCTTGCCGTCAAGCACTTCTCCGTTGAAGGTCAGCTCGAATTCCGTGCTCTCCTGTTCGTACCCCGCCGCATGCCCTTCGACTTGTTTGAAAACAAGAAGCGCAAGAACAACATCAAGCTGTACGTCCGCCGTGTATTCATCATGGACAACTGCGAAGAGCTGATCCCTGAATACTTGAACTTCATGAAGGGAGTTGTCGACAGCGAAGACTTACCCTTGAACATTTCTCGTGAGATGTTACAGCAAAACAAGATCTTGAAGGTCATTCGCAAGAACTTGGTCAAGAAATGCTTGGAACTCTTCGATGAATTGGCTGAGGACAAAGACGGATACAAGAAGTTCTACGAACAATTCAGCAAGAACATCAAGCTGGGTATCCACGAAGACAGTCAGAACAGAGCTAAGCTGTCCGAGCTTCTCCGTTACCACACTTCCGCTTCCGGTGACGAAGTATGCTCCCTCAAGGAGTACGTTAGCCGCATGAAGCCCAACCAGAAGCACATCTACTTCATCACTGGTGAGAGCAAAGACCAAGTTGCCAACTCCTCCTTCGTTGAGCGCGTCAAGAAACGTGGCTTCGAAGTCGTCTACATGGTTGAGCCTATCGATGAATACGTCGTCCAGCAGATGAAAGAATACGACGGCAAACAGCTCGTCTCCGTCACCAAGGAGGGTCTGGAGCTCCCCGAAGACGACGAAGAGAAGAAGAAGCGCGAGGAAGACAAGACCAAATTCGAAGGCCTGTGCAAGGTTATGAAGAACATCTTGGACAACAAGGTCGAGAAAGTTGTTGTCTCCAACAGATTGGTAGAATCCCCCTGCTGTATCGTCACCTCTCAGTACGGTTGGACCGCCAACATGGAACGTATCATGAAGGCACAGGCTCTGCGTGACACCTCCACCATGGGCTACATGGCTGCCAAGAAGCACTTGGAAATCAACCCTGATCACCCAGTCATCGAGACTCTGCGCCAGAAGGCTGAAGCTGACAAGAACGACAAAGCTGTCAAAGATTTAGTCATCTTGCTTTTCGAGACTGCCCTGCTGTCATCTGGCTTCACCCTGGACGAGCCCCAGGTTCATGCTTCTCGTATCTACAGAATGATCAAGCTGGGTCTTGGCATTGATGAGGAAGAGCCCATGGCCACCGAGGAGCTCACCACTACCGATGCTCCTGTCGTCGAAGGGGAGTCCGAGGATGCTTCGCGAATGGAAGAAGTGGATTAAGTTAGATTTTAGTTGAAACCAAAAGACTTTTTTTAAATTATCTATATTTATAGTTTTCAACGTTGTTGGAGCTCTAGAGCATGTGTTGTAAGATGTTCTACTGCAGATGTGTTATCATTCCTATGAAACCATGTACATAATGTATTTTTCTTTCATCGAAACTAGTATTCATACATCTTAATTAGATAGTTTTCTTTTTTATAACTAGGCCGTTGTGTTTACAGAGTGTATTCCTTCGGATTAACAAATTAATATTAAAAATACATTGTCTTAAAAATTATTTTTGCTTTTTATTTAAATATATCCTGAACTTTCTTCCTTCTTACAGCAAACGAGTGGTGAGTAAGTAAAGTCAATATATACCAAATTAATATTAAAAATTATTTTTGCCTTTTATTTAAATTTATCCTGAACCTTTCCAATCTTGCAAGGAAACAAAGGGTAAGTTGGTAAGTAAAGTCAAAATATACTAGTCTGTAATTTTATTCGACTTTGTTTTAAACGTAAAAATTCATGATTCACAATGTTTACATCCTTAAGAACGATTAAATTTGACTAACATGTTAACGATAATTTAATGGTGATTTGTAAATAAATAATATTTAATAATAAATTATTTTACAAACCTAAGGTGTATAGGTAAGGAATTAAGGGTTAAAATATATTTTGAAATATATAAGTAAATTTTTATACAATAAAACAGCATGAAATGCAATGTATCACCAAAAAATTCTACTTTATAGTTAACAAAAATCTAAAATAGGAAATAATCACTTAAATTATATACACCATTTCACATACTTTGTTATTAAGTTCTCGTGTTTAATAAACACAAATATTTTACGAGTTTTAAGTCAATCAATTTTCACAGCAGCATAAATCTTTCGAATGAATGCGTAAGCAGCGAAATATCCGATTGTGCCAGTAAGCAACCAGAAAGTGAGGACCATCAGTCCAGTGTACGAAAAATACAGAAGCGTTGGAATAAATTCAGTAATTTCCAATTTAGTGACGAAGTAAAATAATGAATACGCAGCCACGTATATTGCAGAACCACCTGAAACGACAAAACTCCGCCACCACCAATGATAATCCTGAAAGAAATAATATATAAAAAATTGAATTTGTAACTTTCAGTTTGTGAAACACTCACTTCTCCGCAAAGTTGAAAATATACCATAACAATCGAAATCTGTGAGCAAGAAATCACTAAAATACAAAAAACTAAAAACAGGAATCCGAAAAGATAATAAAACTGATTCTCCCAAATAGCTGTAAATATAAAGAAAAGTTCGATGAAAACTGCACCAAATGGTAGAATACCAGCCATCAGAGTGCTGAAATAACAAAATAATTTTATTTTTGAAAACATTACAATGTACATTTAAAACTAACCATAAGAGAGGATTCATATACCAGAGTTGATCAGGAACTTGTCTTGGTATTTGATTCGTTCGAACTGGATGCTGATACGGTTGTTTTCTATAACCAAAATAGTAACCGAGAAAAACTAACGGTAGAGAAATTCCAAACCACAAACACAAAAGTGCAACCATAGTTGAGAATGGTACAGCACCGCTGGAATGTTTTCCCCAAATAAAAAAGTTTAGGAAGAAACACGTGCTGAAAATTATTCCTGAGAAAACAATATTAATATTTTTCGACACAATATATGGATGTTTGAATTACCTGGATAAAGTGTGGCAGTTAAAAAGGCAGATCTTTTCCATTCTCGACCTTTCATTGTTTTATACAATCGCGCAGAGAAATAACCTGCTATCAGGCCCATAAACACGTACAAGAAAATTGCAGCTGTCATCAATGCTCCTCGCGATGCTGGCGATAACATTCCTAACATCGCAAAAACTAAAAATAAACGAATAATTTTACAGGAGGGTTTTTGTTGATTTTTGAGAAGAATGATTTGGAGACTGATTGTAACGTTTCAGTGAATGGTGTAAGATCACTTGCTCGAAACGTTAATGTATTTCGAGATGCTCGATTGAGTGTTTATAATGTTGTGTTAGTGCCTACATTGATGTATGGTTCTGACTGTTGTGTATGGATGAAGAAGCATGAACGACGAATAAGTGCTGTGGAAATTCAATCATAATTATTCACTTACAGATAGTGATGAGAGCCATGAAGAAAATCTGAATTCCCGAACCAATCACTGCTGCAAATAATCTTGAATTTCTAGGCGGTCTGAAAACATCTCCATGAACTAATTTCCATCCTGTTTCTTCTATCGCTTCATCAATTCCTTCATCAGCATTGTATCTTGCAATGTCCCTTCGTAAAGTTCTTACCATAATCATAGTTAATATACCTAAAATAATTCAAATTTTTACAAACATTATTTAAATTATTGAATGGAAATTATGAACCTGACAAGAAAAATATAACAACTAAAGAGTTAATGATAGAAAACCAATGAATCTGTACGTCGTTCATTCCTAGATAAGTATCCCATCGGGAAGCCCAGCTCACATCTGATTCTTTCCATTCGACAGAGTATGTGAAAAAGAGCCTAGTTCCCGTGATTCCATCCACTGGTTGAGGACGTGCAGAATCTGGGAAAGTACAAACATCATTTCGGAATCTCAGTTCGTCCATGTGAACTGATTTGGATTCGACTTCAAATCCAACAACGCGATAAGTGGTTCTGAAATTAAAATGGTTCTATAGTAGCTGTAAAGAAATTTAATAATTAGACTTACGGAGTATGTTTGTGATACCATAAAATTAATTTTAGATGATTGTGGATGTAATACTTGCCCTCCATAGTTCGGCCTAAACGATAACCGTGTTCAAATTGTTGTTCGTTAGTTTCTGGGTTCTGGATTTTTGTGGCTGCTGGAAGGTTATCGACGAGGCTGGAAAAATGTTTGTTACCTTTATATTAACACGATAATAACAATAAACTTACAGATGAACGAAGTAATCATGCTGTATTCTGCTGATGACTTTCTGTGAATCCTCGACATGCCAATTCATGGGCTTGTCCGGTTTGTGGCACAACAAACGACATTCGATATCTTGAGCCATGTGAACTTCATACGGAGTATTAACTATACGATCACCACGTAACACTTCTCCCAAGTTCTCGGACTTGTAGATAAAGGTTCCATTTTTTGGTAAACAGAATGGTAGAGAGTAATATTCGTATGGCAACTGAGTCTTTGTACTTGTCATTTTAACAGCTTTAACTTCTATAATTTGACCCTTTTTAAATTCGACTGGAGCCACGCCAGGCACGTAGAATTGCCAGGATTGGGATATCCATGATATAAAAATTAAATAAGTGAAAAGATTCTTAATCTAGAAAAGAAGTTTCACAGTTAGAATACTAAACATATCACAGAAATCATTACAAACATTGCATCGTTGTTTCATATTGAGGTTAACTTAAATTACAGGAGAAACTGCTCTGAAAAGCACGTTTATACTGATAATATAAATAATAATAAACATACCTGCACTGGTTCCATAATTTCTATGCTATTTAACATTTATATACAAAATTATTCAGTTTAACGTCACGTCATGACTAATATACGTCAAACCTACAAACGAAGCTTACTTTACAACACTGACACTTATTAACAGTTCTTAAAATTGATCTAATTACAAAATATTGCGTACGAATGTATAAGTTATGCAATATTACTATTAAATTGAAATGCAATGTATAAAAATACAGTTACTGTATAAATTAATAATGCGGCCAAAAATTAACGTTGGCAGTACGTCAAAAGTCAAGTGCACTTTGGCAGCTTGCTCGCGGCGGGAAAATTATACCCAAATAAATCCATGAAGAAGCGCACAAATAATAAACATAATAATTAATACTTGAATGAGTATAGAATATTATAATTTTTTTAATTTGTACACTTTCAATTTCTATTATTTATATAAGGCGAATATGAAAATAGATTTCAAAATTTTTTATTTTGATGCAAAATTAGACAGTCTGAGTTTAGTTTTCATTGTATTCTCATTATATTTGTATAAGACATTAAAATATATTATTGCAGATAATTTATATTACTATTAAACATGCAATTCACAATACTATGTCATTTAGATACGATGTCATATAATATTAAATAATTTATTTTGTTGTATACAAAATCATACGATATTACATTATTTATTTGTCTTCTAAAACGCTGATTTAATGGAATGCATAGATTTTACATATTGTCAACAATTTTTATATTATCACATAATCAGAATATTTCTTGGAAGTTATATTTTGTTGTTCCATAATAAAAATTCTTTATTTAATAAAGAATCTTGTTGGTAACTAAAATAATTTATCTGTAAACAGCTAACTTATAATATCTTAATTAATATTGACAATATACTAAATGCAAGTTTAATATTTGTCTTAACATATAAAAAGAATAATAAATTTCACTATTAATATATGCTATAATTAGGAACAATACAAAATATGTACCTCTCTGAAGTATTAGGTATTTAAAATTAAATTATTCCTAAACAATATGAAAATCATTAATTTATAAATAATTAATAAATGCATAGCTGTTGAACGTTTGTATAGATTTAAATAATTAATTTTAAATATTAAAATTTATATATGCATTTTATGATTGCCCATTTAGGTGTTAAATATTTTATTAAAATATATAGGCAATACTCGTACAATAATTAAAATATCATTAGTTATTCAAACTGAATCAATAAAATAATATACAAACATGATTTGAATAAAATCACAATCATATTCAAAAATATCAACACTTGATAAATAAATTAAAATGGTAACTAAAACAACAATTGTCATTTATTCTTGTGTTCACTTTCAAGCATACACACAAACAATTTAGCACAAAGTGTGTTAAATTTATCTGACGAATTCGTCAGCCATCGAGGCTTATTTTGCCAGTAAATTGTTACAAAATACACCGGAATTCCAGAAAGAATAAATATCAGTCCTATTCCTACTTCCCAAGGAGATACATAGATCGGGAAAGTAACTAGAAACGCGCAAATGATGAAAAACAAAATTGGTAAACCAAGATGAACCTTTATTGGCCTGACTAAATTGGGCTTCTGGTAACGCATGTACAGAAGGCCTGTCACACTTATTGTTGTGAATACGGCTTCCACAAAGGAAACGTAATTGATTAATACGTAGACATCCTGTATTAACAGCAGTATCAATGTGATGATGCACTGAAAAATACGAGCAAAATGAGTGACAGCTCAATTAGGACTATTAACTATCATCCATACGCTGAACCGGCAAATTTTATTCAATTATTCGACACCCAACACACCCACAAGTTTAATTAAATATTTACAAAATACATTTAAGAAATTTTCTTTTATATTACACTACTTATCATGACTCACCGCTTTAAAGACGAAAATCTAAATTAAAACTTTGCAACAAGCATTCAGCATTAAATCGGAAGTTTGCAATTTTAATTTTTAAGTTTACTAAGCAAAAGAAACTTTTGCAATTAAAAATAAAACACAATAAATAAAAAAAACTAACGAATTAAAATTGAAATTGTACTTTTTTTAGTGTTAGTGTTAGCCATAAACATTCAGTACACATAATTTATTTAATCGTTCAAGATAAAAAAGTGTCTCAAATAAATGTATATTTTAATAACAAAATTAGTCGCAATTACATTGACGATGCAATTAAAGCAATACTGAACATTTAATCGTTTAAAATAAAAGTATTTGTAATTTTAATAACAAAATTATCTATGTTTTCAAAACCATTATGTTGACACAATTAAAGTAATACTGAACATTTATGAACTATTTAATCAAAAATAATTACCATAAATATAAGCGACGGTACTGGCGTCAGCCTTTTAACATCGATCAAAGCGATGGCTTTTGGCAGATGTCCCTCTCGTGCGCCAACGAAAAACAATCTCGACGAAGCAAATATGGCACCGTTCAAACTTCCAAAAGTCGAACAAGCCACAAAGATAGGCATGGTGAATGAAAACATGCCCAGCATTTTGTCTCCGAATGTAACTGCTACTGCTTGCGACGATAACATTTCATCTCGGGACAATACAACGAAATAGGCTACGTTTGTTACTACGTAGATAACTGTTACTACTGGCATTGATATGCATATAGCTTTCGGTAAATTTCTGTAAAATAATTACTTATGAGGAACACTGTCATGCGATTCTCCTATGTTGCTAATTAATTTATTCCAGCTATAATAAAGTTCTCACACATTAAAGTTAAATTTTAAAAGTTATTCTTTTCTTTTCATTATTGTAATCAATAGTATTAAGTAGGTATAAAATGGATTTGTTGTTATTATTCTGTACACTTTTTTGTAATTTTGAAGGACCTAAATAAATAAGAGATTGATTGTTGGTTGATTGTGTTTCAGAGTTTGTGCTACCTCATTGTGTGGGAAACAGGATTCGAAATGAGTTAATAAATAAAAACTATTTAACAAAGAATTGAACCGACCAAAAGAAGAAACATAACTCTTAATAGCTCCTAAACTAATATGTAAGTAACTAATTTTGAGTAGGCGTTCGTTGATTGTTTGGGGCTAACTCAAAATTAGTTACATTAGTTTAGGAGCTTAGTTATTAAGACTCTATTTTTTCTATTTTCGTCGGTTTAATTTTTTGTTAAAAGTATTTATTTTTTTATTTTTTCTGGCTACATATTTATCTACCCATAGTTTAGAATTTTTTCTTCAAACTCAAATGGAACCAAATTCGTGATATAATCTATTCCATAAAAAAATAGGTTGATAAATATTAATGTTGCCATTTTTGGTAACTTACGATGATAATCTTTAGAAACAAAAGCTTGTTTGTTACATTAGCTTCTTAAATAACACTATTTAAATTATAATAATAATCTCATTAATATTAATTAAGTTAATGGTTCTATTGTTTACAGTCAATAGTTCAAAACCATTCCTATATTCTCTAAAAAGTTATTACTGTAACAACTTGCTAATGCATCGATTTTGACAGCTAATGAAATATTCCCCATAAAACATGAAGTTTTGATACAATTTTGTCGCCATTAGCGAGTTACTAAGTAACAACTTCCGATTGTTATTCAACTTACTTGTAGGGGTCTTTAAGTTCTTCGGTAACAAAATTAAGATAATTCCATCCTGAATATGAAAACAATCCTGAGTAAAACGCCAAAGCAATGTATCCCGGTTCTTCAGTCGTTCCCTTCATAGGATCTCTGAAATGTTCAGTATGTCCTGTCCCAAGATACCACAACCCAGCAACAACGATGATTAGCAAAGCAAATATTTTCGTAGCCGTGAATATATCTTGAACCCGGGTCACCCATTTCACGTTGTAGCAGTTAATGACTGTCAAAATGCCTGCGGAGAAACATAGATAGATTTTATAATACAAACAATAAATGTTCTGCAGCTTGTCTTACAGATTGTGTTAAAATACAGCTATAGATATTAGTAGATATGAAAGTTTGAGACAAAGCGTACAACTATCGATGCTGAAATAAATTATTAATATAGCGGCAGAATAGAATACAACCCTAGTTATTTAGAACAATCTATTGTTTCAGTTTCAATTCTCTTCCCGTGCTAGCAAATAACAAGTGAACAATAATAAGTAGGGGGTTGCTATGAGCCAGAGAAGTACAAACATTTACCACCATCTATCTAAAAGCATAATGGGGTCCTTCACTAGAGTCACAAAATGGCAAATTAGTTATTTATATTATAACTAGACACAAAAACATATTACTAGATATAATAGAAGTTTAAAAAAATATTAATAATTCTTAAGATATTTGAGTTTTAAAGTTAGCAATTCTGACGTCAAAGTATTATGTTTCTCTGTGCTTCTCTCTCACATATCTATTTTATTATAAATTCTTTGCACTTCTCTTATTACTGAATTTCAGATTGTCGAAGTGTTAAATGGTTTACAGCTAATTTCAAGATTTTTGTTTTGTTTTGAATTCATAACAAATAAAACAAATCACACTTATTTCGGAATTATCACGATAATGAAACCAAGTGTAGGTCGACCAACAAAATTAGACATATTGAATTACATAGATTAGCGAAATATAATAACCTTAAAGTTTATTTATGTTTCTGCCTGGAATAAAAGGTATTCATACATATTTAAATTATTTACCTTGAAAAGTTATTTTTATTCTATATAAATAATTTTGTGAACAATAAAATAGAACATTTATGTGTCTACAATTATTTATAATCCCTATTGTTTGAAATCCACAACACACGCCAACAATGACAACCTTTTTTAAAAATCATTGCAGTTTAATGAATAACAATTAAGACTTTTAAAACTGCAAAAGTCTTCAATTTAAATAAAGTTGATTTGTCCAAAAAAAGTGGCGGCCTAATCTTGTGTAGCTTATACGTAAATCCTGTACTGCATCCATCCATTCATCCATCCATTCTCCTGCACAGACATTGAGAATTTGGTCTTGACGGATATAGAGAACGTAAAAATATGTATTTCCGCAAAAGTCTCGTCAGAGTGTTTTTTTTCCTAATTCCAGTTTCCAATACTTTGCATAAGACAGTAAAAATAAAAAAAAAATACTAGTGAAGAACCCCTTCAATTATATGATGAAACTATTCAATTCATTTCTCTTCAGATTCAAAGTTGCTAACAATTGTAATGTTAACTTACACGTCGTAACAGCAGCAAGCAACCTTACAGCTTCATAAGGTGGTTCACACGTTGGCCACACGGGCTGCAGGATGTACTGAGCGAAGGTCAAAGCTGTGATGGCGTTTCCTGTTGGCACCAGGATAAACAACGCTACCCACAAATATAAGAATGCTGGTAGCGGCCCAAAAGCTTCACTAATATACGCGTAGTCGCCTCCTGACTTAGGGATCATTGTACCTTGAAAAAAGAGTCCAGGTAGAACGATTTGTGATTCGAGGAAAAGAAGTTATTCAAAAAGAGGAAAAATGGTTGCAAGGATACCTACTTCAATAGGTTTATAGGTTTACGGTGTTTGTAGTCGATGACTTTCTAAATACGGTCACTGACTTATTCATAAACTAGACGCAGGTTATAAATAGACTACTAAGGTGTAGTATTTACCGATAAATGTATTATTAGTTTTGAGAAGATTACTATAATTTGAAGAATTTCTAGACGTGGTACTCTGCTTGAAGAACATCTCGATTTATGATTTATTTTTGCCTAAAGCTGTTAACAATATAGATAATTAAATAATATGCTATAATAAAATGTGTCTTCGTTTTTTTTTTTTTGTACCATTTATACAACGGCTACGCTTAGTAGTAAGATCAGTCTGGATTCTGTGCTATTCATTGAAATACTTGGTTTTTAGAATAACTTAAAAAAAAATTTGTTCTAATCTTCCAAATGGAAAATTGTTGTACTCAATTTATTTGTCTGGTACCACGAACACAGTTTTTGAATGACAACATAATGTAGAAAAATATTTTAAATAAAAATTGTAGGTAATCTTAATCTACAACCCCAGAATTATATTATTTGGCCCAGTTAAAATCACAAAAAGAAAAATTATTTAATTTATCATATTTAAATCTTAAATTCTATCATTTTTACCCCTCGCACATACATATGCGTAAAGGAAGTATTATGTGTATGTTACAAATTGATTAGATTTTGAGAACAATTCATCAACAGTAAGTGGTAGATTATTTTTTGGTCATATCTTAGTAAATAAATGAGAAATTGAAATCAAAAAGATGTGGAATAATTACTTACGATTTGTTCTTCCTTAAAATATTTTTAAAAATAACAGAACTTAAGATACCTACAAATAAATTAATTACAACAATTTTCTAGTTATTCTAAAAGTCTTAATTGGGACAAATGATATGATTCTGGGCTCGAACATTTTTTTGATTCCAATGAAATTTACTGTACCTCGTTTATTTACTAAGATATGTCCAAAAACTCTGATACTGTAATCCATCACTTACTGTTCCTATCACAACCTAATAAATTCGTAACATAAACATAATACCTCCCTTATATATATGTCTGTGTGGGAGGTAAAACTGATACAAATTAAAATATAAATATGACGAATTAAACAATTTTCTTATGTATCATTTTAACAGGGCCAAATTATATTATTCTCGATTCATACATATATTAATCGTTAAATCTTTTAACAACTAAATGAGATGTCAAAGCTCAAAATAAACTTAACGGGGTAGTGTTAAGGAAAGAATATGCTAAAAGAAAATACGTCTTTCTGTTATTTCGTAGCAACTATATAACGACTGGACTTGGAAAAAAGATTAGTCTGGACTCCTGACCTTCATATTTTAATCTTGTAACAAGTTAAAAGTAAATGAGATATCAAAATTAGTTATTTTGCAGCAACTCTATAACTACACAACACTACACTTATTTGTAACTTAATCTTCATAATAACTATATGATACGTCAAAAAGCGATAGTACGTATTAGGTAGGTACTTATGATAATTACAGAAAATATTGTTACAGAAATTAAATAAAAGTCTTGTAATTGATATTTAAATATACTGTTATTTTTAAAGTGTTCGGTTTTGTTTATTAATTTTTAAGCGTCATTGCTATCTAGCCAATAATATACTAACGATTTAATTGCAAATTTTGCAATAAATAATTATACTGTAACGATAACAACCATTGACCCTGAAAACAATTTTGTACCTACATAAAAACTTTCTTTAAAAAGATATTCAGAGCTGCAGTAAACAGAAACCAACCAACAAATAAAATTTAAGAACGTGAGAATATTCGTCGCAGATTTGAAATCTGAACCGAAGAATTTACATTCACAATCAAGTTGTAAAAGTATTTATAGCTGCGACTGTACGACATACTGTATTCAAATTTCGCTTCGAATGCTATTCAAACTATGATGAAATAGAATTTACTATGCAGAACCTTATTTAGTTTGTAGAACACTGCGAAAACATACTTGGGAAATGTGACGTTTGGGATTTTAAAATTGCTGAAACCGTCTCTGCATTTTCCCTTGGGTGAACGTTTTAGTTAGCAGATGTCAACGAATTTTTTATGATTTTAAATTTTTAATGACAACACAGTGTGCGTTAAACTCAGATAAGAATCGTGTATGCATTGTTAATCAAATATTAATATAAAAATATCATTCTTTCTACATGTAGATATCTATTTGTAAGAGCTATGAATAAAAAATAATGTTTTCAAAACTGAATTTAATATTTTATGACTCATTGCTATAGATTAAGTTATACTTTTATCGTTTCCTTCATACTTTTGGTTTTAGATATTTTGTAAATAACAGCAAATAAGGAAAATCTTTTTATTTAAATCATACCAATTAACTATTAAAGTTAATGTAGTTTCCTGTTTTCGTCAAATGTCAAAGTCAAAAAGATAATAATAAGGCAAATCAATTCATTTAATTTTAAATAGCAATAAAATTAATATATTTAAAAGGTTATATATAAGGTCAAAGGCCAGTTGATATTTTGAGCGCACAAATTTAGTCGGCATATTTACTCTTTTTGGAAATTTTGTTTGTGTGTCTCTATTTACCTAATATGCAAGCAACGCGCAAAAATTCATAAATCAATTCTGTTTGAAGTATAATTTTGCGTAAAATAATATTATTTTCCGCTAAAAACACAGGTACGCCACTGGCTTAATCAGTAACCGGAAATCAGTGACCGGGTTGCATTAGAAATTTGCCGCACATAACATACATCACCTGTTACATGAAAAAGGCTGTAACATATGTTATAATATACATACGTTTTAATTTTATATAAAAATATACTCATAAAAGTCAAAAAATATGTTTAGAACATTTTAAAATTCCTTCGTGAACACCAACGTATGTACAAACGTCGCATAAATGAATTACTTATCATATTTAGTGTCATTGCCATCACACGTTGAGTTAAAAAAAATGAGGGAATGATGCAATTGTACGCTTTATTTATACCTTGTTTTAGAAAACAATTGTTAGAAAATATGATACTTTGTTCTGCATGCATTCAAAATTGCTGGGAAGGTAATAACAATAGAAGCAGTAAACAAAGTTTTTAATTAATATTTTCATTATTGTTGCAAACACGTGCAATGCTACATTGAAGCAAAATTTAATTAATAATTCAGCCGAATCCTCAAAAATGGCTTGATTAATAATAAATGTATAATATATATTTACCTAATTCTGCATAACATAATGCGCCAATCATGGATAAAATCCCGGACAGCACCCACACAATCAAAGCAAGTCCAATCGATCCAGACGAAATCAAAACACCCTTCGGAGACACAAAAATCCCTGCACCAATAATAATCCCCACAATAATCGCCACCCCATCCATCAACGCCAACTCCTTCTTCATCTTGAACCCTGTAGAACTCTTCGAGGAAGAGCTATCATCTTCTTCAGTCTTCATCGTCATGGTTACGTTTACTACTGTAGGACACTATCAACTCTTCTGCATGCTCTGGCACCGATACACGTGGTTTGAAACACGCGGTATGACGCAAGAGCTTCTACTGCTTGCTAAGATATGGAGAGACTATAGCATTTGCTTTGGGTGGCTTAGCATGGACAGTGGACTGTTGGTGTAGCTATCAGGTAAAGCGGTTGGAGGGGCGCTGAAGAACCAGTTCCGTTCGACCAGGCCCGGAGTTCGAAGAGTTACAAGCTGTGAAGATGATGAAATTATTGCTGAGGTGAAAAATGCATTTTTTGCCAGGAGTTCCGCTTCACTGCAAGTGACATTTCTCACCAAAAATTTAAATTTTGATCAAGAAAATTGAATTATTATAATTGTTACGTCACTTTAAATATTTTAGTGCGCTACTGAGAAGATGGCCGCTCAGCGTCTTTAGAAAACTGAGTATAGTATGTAAGTAACGTAATTCGATCTGTATTATTACATGAGGGATTATGATAGTCGTTATTCACGAAGATGAAGTTTGGAAATCATCCGAGTGAAAAATGACCATAATCCCGAATATAATACTGTACTTTTTCTACTTCTCTAAATTCGGAAATAACTTTTGAAAATAATCTACGTTGCGAACGACATCAAAATATACAATGACAACAGATTACACTGTCAACTGTCATACAGCCGTAACTTGGTGATCCACATAAAGAATTTAAAATAAACGAGAATAATTCTTATTCTATGACTGGTCGAGAAGAGTGAATTATGAATCCATAATTCACTGTCGTGAAAAAATTGAAATAATGGGGGTATATTTCATTAGCCCAATATTTCAGTGTGCTACTGAGAAGATGGCCACTCAGCGTCCGCTGATATGCAAATATGTTAGTAACCATAGAAAACATAGTATAGTTTGTCAGTAAAGTAGTTCCATCTGTTAAATATCAAGCATGTACACCTATAGTATAGTAATTTTTATTAGATTAAATATTGTAAAATGAGTGCAAAACAAAGAGGTAAACTTATTAGCAAATCATAGCTATTCAAATTTACCTTCGTATACAGCTACTGCCAAAATGGCCGCTCGGCTCAAGATCGATCTAAACAACAAAACAATAACAAACAAAATTTCGCTAATAAAATTTTCCTGAAAGTTGTAGAGTTCGACGGCTTCTATTTGAACCTGATTAAAAAAAAAGAAATAGATTTACTTATCTACCTACTTGCTAAAACAAAGATTTCGTGCGCGAAATGTCAGCTGTTACTCAAGAGCGCCAAACGCATTCGCAATAGTTTTGCTGTATTTTAATAACAAATGCCTATAAAATTTTTGAATTTTAAACTTGAAAAAAGTTTACCAAAACCAAGCAAAATCTTTCTTCAATAAAGGTTTTTCACAATGTCAAACCTTACAAAAACCATCTCAATATATCTAAAAGTAAAATTACTTCGTGTTTGTTCTTAGTAAGAATAACCTTCAACAACTTGATATATTTATCAATTCAATTCACTGTTTGAGAGTCTCTGGTAGCTGATAAAATATATCATGCATGATAATGAAACCCATAAAATTTTTGACATTTGATTATGAATATGACAAATTTAAAAATTATTAAATCATAATTTGTATTATCTTTCTGGTTAATCGACCTACTTCTAAGGTAGTTTCGAGGAGTAATACTTTTAGGAATTCGTGAAGAATAAAAAAAGAAAAAATATCATGATTTAAAACAGTATAAAATAAAGTGGGTTATCTTTTTTTGGATACAGCTCTGGTTTCCGACCGATATCGTTCATGTAGAACGGAACAAAAACTTTTTAAAAACTTGTAAAAGAAATTATCATCGACTTGATATGGACTACGATAAAAAGTATTGAACTGATTTTGTTATTTTCTATGAGAGATCATTGACTGCAAAACTGTGTATTTCAAAATAATAAGCATATTCATACAGTTATATCAAATTAAAATTGCTGATAACATTTATATTAGTTTGAAAATGCGATAAACTTTTATTCTTTGTTGGTCGTTATTACCGTTTGTAGGTACACATTATTATGAAGAAATAATTTAATAATATTTGAAAAGTCAAAGGAAATGTACATGCATTTCAAAAAGATACAAAAATTCAATATTCGTGGAAATGTAAAGATATATGGCCTCATAACTTTTCATTTCCCTAACAATCTTACTATGTGTGTACATGTATTTCCTTTCATTTAATCTACATCAATATATTTTCATATTTATGACATTTTTCAATAAGCTTTTAGCAGGTGACAGAAAAATGATAACACACCCGACAACTGCTTGTTATACGAGTCCTAAATCGTATCAGTCGGCCCAGTTAAAATCATACGAAGAAAAATTGTTTAATTTTTATCTTAAATTACCTTTCACACATACATATATTAGGGCGGTATTATATTTACGTCACGAATTGATTAGATATTGGGAACAATTCCTTAACAGCAAGATATAGAACATTTCAAGGCCTATCAGGGTTTTTGAGAATATCTTATTAAATAAATAAGATAGAGTAAATTTCATTGGAATCAAAAATATGTAGAATATATTGCTCATAATTTTTATTTGAAACTTTTTCTATATTTAAAAACAGGGTTCCTGGTATCAGCCAATACTTTTAGGCCCAATGTAATCTTTATGTTAGTAATTTTTATTAATTTATTATTATTTCAGTTGTTATTTTTTCTTAAATATTCTTAAAAATAGCAGAGTTTAGATGTAAATAAATTAAGTACAATTTTCTCTTTACAAAAGATTTAAACCTCCCGCCTACCTCTGAGTAACGGAGGTATTGTTTTTGGTCAGAAAATTGGGTAGTGAGTTTTCAATGAATAAACACGTTTTAGGGTCCTTACAATACGATTTTACTATTTTCGCTATGATGTCTGTGTATGTATGTATGTGTGTGTGATCTGTACCAATTTTTCGTTTCGCATAACTCAAATACTATAATACCAAAAAAATATAATTTTGTGTATTCTTGATTCCTATATTTATATGAAGAGCTGATTAGATTTTGCAAAAAATTGGTCAACCGGAAGTAGCAGTTCACTAGAAGCCCTTAACAGTTTTCCGTGAAAAAACACGGTTAAATTTATTTTTTCAACAATTTTGTTATTTTGAGAATTGTAGAATATTTAATTTTACATCTGTTTTGATTACACTAATTTTATTAATTTTCATTAGTTATGGAGATAATAAAATATAAAAAATTCATAAATCTTTTATTCCATGTATACCATGGAAACACTTACAAATTTTAATTTTTTACGAAATGTGACCCATGTCATTGTGTTTGTGAAGCTGTTTTCTTAGTGAAATATATGTTGAAAAATTAAATAAATATATTTCTCAAATATAAATAGAAAATATACAAATAAGAATTTTTTTTTCTGTATCATCAAATACTATTTTGTACCAGAAAGTTATGTGCTGGCCCATCAAATTAAAAACAAAAATTGTTCTAAACGTCTTGAGCCAAATGATATGATCCTGGGCTCGTAGTAAGTAGATAACCATTGCTTTAAGTCCTATAGATTTCTCCCAGAATCCTATCACATTCCCGGATGCAAGATTATGTATGTTTGCTGGTAAATCGCTTGGCAATATCGGTATAGACGGATAATATATCAGCATTTGCGCCTCAACCAATGTGCAAATGACTCCCCGTTCAATTAGAATATCATTATGGGTGATTACGAGCAATAACCTGATGACGCTGTAGCTGGGACTGCCCAGGAAGTGGGGCTGTAGACCTGTCAACTCTACGGACACCATTCGAGTTAGTATTGTTATTGCTGCTGTTGACAAACATCACTACATCGTACTACATACTATTATGACTCCTCATGCAGAAGCGGAATCTAAACATAACAGAAAAATAGTTTCTACTGTTTTGGATACTACACATTTCACAACTAAAAATTGTATTCGAATAACTATCATTCCATACGCCGCAAATGGAATGATTTACGACGAATCAGAGCCGAATATTAGCGCGATATATGAGGTTTCTTGATTCAGTTACTATATGGTTACGTCTGTTTGTTTTAATTTTATTTATTTGAGTTTTGACGTTTTCAACAGTTTTATATTTGTATTTTTTGTATAATTTCCAAAATCTTGTTATAGAAAGTATAGTCTACAACATGTAACGAAATGGCATATCCCATATTCGCAAACCGTAGCTTTACAAACTTTTTGCTCGCGTGGAATATATGCCTTCCCATTACTTGTTGTAGAATATACTATTCTATCGTCTCAGATCATCAGATCCTGAATTTTTTTTGACCGTAATTTTTTGACACATATAAGCCAAGAATTATATCACACAAAGGAAATTGTTTAATTCACCATATTTATATCATAAATTCTATCATTTTTACCTGTCGGGAGGTACTATGTTTATGTTACGAATTGATTAGATTTTGGGAACGATTCATCAACAGTAAGTGTTAGATTATTTGAAGACCTATCAAGGTTTTTGGGCATATCTTAGTAAATTTTCATTGGAATCAAAAATATTATCTACAATCTTTATTAAAATATTTTTCTATATTTTGTTGTCATCAGATTTAAAAACAGTGTTCATGGTACCAGCCAATACCTTTGGGCCAAATGAAATCTTTATGTTCGTGATTTTTGTTAATTTGTTATTATTTCAGTTGTTATTTTTCCTGAATATCCCTAAAAATAATAATTGAATTAAAGGTACAAATAAATAACAACAATTTTCCCAGGTCAGAACAAATTTTATTAATTTATTCTTAAAGCCTTAATTTTGTCAAATAATATGATTCTGGCATTCTGGTCTCGTAGTCGGAGAAATATAGATTCTCTAATGAATATAGAAAGAAGGAGTAACATTTCCTGTATAAGATAAATTCAAAACCTTGGTGTATTACTTTCAATAAATATTTAACTCTTTATTGCGATGTACAACTTTATCTCCGATTTTGATGATTCCTTTTGATTTGTATCTTATTCTACTCTAAATTAAAGGAAGAAATAGTATTAAGTAACGGTCAGATACATATGACATTGAATACACAGTTTAATGGTTTACTTTATTTGTTCAACGTGGAACGTGTAAGCAAAATTATTTTCAGGTAAGTTCCATTAAATATGAGAAGTGGGACTGGAGTTTGTCGAGCAAGGGTTGTGTAGGCTTAGGATATATTTGTGAAAGTGCGAGCGAAGCGAGCTTACCTACAGTTATATTCCACATAATCATTATTGGAAATAGGAATTTTTCAGATGTACAAAATTTCGTTTATGTGAAATTTACCTGCAGGTAAGTTCCCTTTGCTTGCACTTCACAGACACACCCTGAGCCTACACAACTAATGCCCAACAAACTCGAATCACAGTACTCATTTTTAATGAGACTTATCTGAAGATTAAGCTAGCTTCCATGTTAAATGTTGAACGAATAAACTTATGCATTTAACTGTGTTTTAAGGTTATTCAAATTTGACCGCCAAATGTTAGTATTTTCCCCTTTAGTTTTATGCAAAATGGGATAAACTCGCGAAGTTTCATCCAAATCGGAAAAGCACATAGTAAGGTTGAGTCTTTAACCAGCTGATTAGAAAAATAAATAACATTTTACAGCACATTGTTTACCTTAACTTGAAATTTTTAATAAATTTATTTAGAAGAAGTTATTGCTAAACAATTTTACAAGGTAATAAAATATATGAATTCTGTAGTAATTAATCTAAATATTAACTAATCTAATTGATTTGACATTTATTAATAGAAAGGTACATAACGGAATATATTAATAATTATGAATTATATTCCCTCTAAACAACAAACAAAAGTAAATCAGCATTATTTTTCTTTTTCTTGTCAGCGATATTCTTCACACAGTTGTTAAACTTCATTATGACGTCGCCAGCTCGGTTTACAACTTTAGCAACTTGTGCTGAAGAACAAGTTCGCATTCTGCTGGGTAACTCAGTGAGGAAGGTAACCGTTTCTGCCATCTTCGGAGACATCATTGTCTTCACGGTTTTCTTGAACATGGACAGCTCGTTGAAGATGCTGACCAGGCAGAGTTTCTTTCGTTTGTACATTGAGTTGCATTTGTTCAGTCGTTCTTGCTGCAGTTTTACCTGAAGATTTTTTGAGTTGGTTTGTTGCAGATTTTCGAGAATGGTTTTACTTACTTTAACTATTAAATAATCTTTAATAGTATATTATGTTACTAGGAGTTGAAACAGGACTTTTTGTGTTGAGCACAAAAAAAAATGTTCAATTCCGAGTGACATATACTATTTTTTCTTCAAGCATTCCGAAGTAAACTTGAGGTATATAAAATACAAGTGTCATTTTAAACAAAACATAAAATATGTTAACTCAGAGTTGCCCTTGTAGGTGCTGCCACCAGTGGTATATGAAACAACTAACATATTATTGTACGCCGTAAAATAATATTTATATGATTGTACTAGAAACAAAATGTTTAATTTCTATATCGTATATGTAGTAGCAAACTATAATTATTATAATACGCTTGAAGAAAAAATATATTGTACAAAATAGCGAAATAATTAAAGTAATACCTGTTAAATAATTGGACTCTTTCTGGTATAAAATTGTTCAGGTTTTAAAGAAAAACAATCTATTAAAATGATTAAAATTTTACTCTGGTTATAAATACAAAATTTAGAGAGTATAAGATATTGATAATTTACCATAAGATATTGTTAGGTGTAAAGACAGGTCTTCAAAGAAATTTAAAATGTTTCTTCGTAAGTAAATTTACCTTATGCAAATTCTCCTTCAACATATCAAGGGTAACTTTGCTCACGGCCCGACTCATGTCCATCTCGGAGGAAATGCATCGTTCTTCGTCCTTCATCAACTCTGGAGAAATTCGTCCAAGTTTGGTTAGACTGTCGGACACACACTGCATCACGTTGGCGTTCGATCCAGCAGTACCTTCACGCTTCTTGTACAAAAGTTGCTCCACGTATCTAATTCGGTTTTCTATTTCTGCGCGGGTGTCTGATAAGGTTTTCTACAGGAAAAACGGACAATTGCTACTATTCTTCACTTAATATACTTAATTAGCTATTATTTTACTTGAAACTTAGGTTTTTTATTTTGTAATCTAATTTTCAGAACAGTGGTAATAAACTTCAGGTAGAAAGATTCTTTGATTAATTCTGAATTGATAATCCTAATATAAAAAATTTATAAAGTCACACAAGCTACTTAAAACAAATTTAAATTTGGCAAAACCGAATCAAACAGTTGTTATAGTAGTCATCAGGTTTTAGTAATTAGTGCAGATAACTAAGCAAATCAGTACGAATGTTAAAACACAGTATAAGAATTCACACAGTAGCGTCACTTCAAATATTTCATGATCCCAATATTTCAGTGGTACGCAACCGGGAAGATGGCCGCTTAGTGTTCACTGATATGTTTATATTTTAGTAATCATAGAAAAGAGAATATAGTTTGTTAGTGTCAGCTCTATCTGTCAAATATTAAGCCACAGTATTTCTGTCATGTTAAGTTCATAAAATGAGTGCTAAACAAAGAGGTAAATTTATTTTTCTATGATCACTACTGAAAATTATACCTTCTCCACACTAAACAAAGCTTGAAAACTGTATATTTCGCACAGTCGTGTGGAATAGCGTGGGTAATTATTCCATACGCAAGTGTAACCAACTTACAAATAATATAATGCTGTATGATGTGGATGTGTAATAAAATTTAAAAAAATACCTGTGATGAGGAGTTAAAAAAGTATTAATATTTAACGAATATTTCCCTCAAAAAATTTCAAACCAATCACGTTACAGAATTTTCTGAATTTCGACTAATGACAATCGAATACAGTGAATATTATGCATATCGAGTATTTGCACAAATGTGATACTCGAATATTTATAATAATTGTAAACACAAAGAGGAATCGTTTAATTTCTTCGTTTTAAAAGGACAAAAGGGGTAATATCTTCAATTTTTTCAATCAATTTCTACAAAAGAATTACTTTCAAAACGCTGATGACTTATTTTTAACGCATTTTGACAAACGACATTTATCAAAGTCTGACGTTTATGTGACAGATTAAAATAAATATATGTTCAATAATTTCAAATAACGACTGAAATCCTTTTCGAGAAATATTCGTCTAATATATCCTTCGTGCATGACAAATACAATCAGAATATTTTACACAATATTTCATAAAAAAATCAAAAATTTCATTTAATTCTAATTGCACATTTACAAGTTTGAATACTTTGTGCGGCTTTAGGAAGGGCTGTACAAATTTTTTGTATTAGGATTGTCGACTCATAATTATCAAATAATCGTTCTATCTGAAGCTTATTACTACTTTTTCGAACACCATGTCTGTAGGACAGATGTCAAAGTTATACGAGCAGCAACAATAGATGTATGTGGTTAATTGAATAATTTTTAAGTTGTTTGTAGATATAAGACAGTCAGTATTCTAGAAATTAAATTTATCCCCTAAGCCTTAAAGTTATAAAGTATTTCTATAACTATATTGTCATCATCAGTAGAACAAAAAAGGAGGATACAATCAAGATTACACAACTTGTAAACCAAGCCAGTGGTCAAGAATGAATCCAACTTGAAAAATAAAAATACCTAATTTATACTAAAACGAAGCTAAACATCTTTCAGACAGACAGACTTAAAAATATAATATTTAAATAATTATAATAGAAAAGAAAGAGTGAATATCTCTTGCCTTAGCCTTTTCCTGGTTTTGTTGGTCCAACGTACTAAGTTGTCTAAATTGATCATTAAGTTTAATTTTCATATCGCCCATAACTTCTTGTACTTCATCCATTAATGTACCGATTGATTTGGGTTCAACGCCATTGTTAAATTCTTCGTTATTATCGAGAGCTTCACTATAATCGAATTCCATGTTTCGTTTAAAACCCGAATCAGCTATAGAGCGTCGTTGTTGGTATGACATATCTTCATCGGAAGAATATCTTTGATAATTGTCGGAGGCTAAGTCGCGGTAATTATTGCCATACTTGAAAAAGAAACAGTGTGTAAGTAATACTAATAATAATGAGTATTTTTCACTTACCTGGGCTTTGATTAAATGCACAAATACTAATAAAACTAATTGCTTTAACATCTTAGTGCTGCTGCCAAACAAATTTCGAAATGAGATTTATGTTGCGAGTTCAGCTAATTTATAAGCTAGTTGCTTTTATTTATTTTTATTAACTATAAAATTATAGTGAAAACAACAGTTCTTTACATTTACATTAATATTTAATTTACATACTTTTACGACTATTTACAAATGTTAAGTGTTAATCGTTCAATTATAATTAAAACAATTATTTCTAATAATCGTAATAAAACAAATAACAAGAAACAATACCCATTACAAAATTTAAATTTCCTGTTATTTTCTGACAGTAAACAACCGTCTCCATGCGAAAACACTGCGTAATTGTATTCGGAAACGTACATGAACCGTTTCAAACACAAATGCTAACAAACTAACAAACATTCCGCCGAAGAGTCCGTACATTGCGAGCTGTAGATCCTCCAGAGATAGCGCAACGTCCCCACTCTGAGTTCGACTGTCCTTTTTGCTGGAATCCTGACATTTAGTGTTGTTTGCAGCCATGTCCTGGTACCATTTCTCGAACAGTCCTGCTTGACTTGCTCGCAGGATTATCTACGGAAACGCACTGGTTTAAGATTATTATTTTGTTGACTTTACGAACAAAATTTTATTGCTATTTTATTGTTTTCTTTACGGATTATATTACCTCATTTATTCTGTATGAAAATGCAGATGATCTTGGTAACATATAAGCAAGGTTATAAGTTCTAACACATTCTTTCACGAGATGTAAAAGTGAACTACCCTTTTTATCTTGATACTGCAATACTTGATTATCCAAATCCATAGAACTTCGTCTTACTAATCCTGCTACGTTTCCTGTTTCCGCTATCATTGTATTTATTGACGTTTCTCCGTTGTAAATTTGGACCATTTCTTTTAATTTCTCCCTTGTTGGGTTCGATTCATTAGTGAATATATCATTTTTAAACGACTCGAATCTATAAAATACTTGTATAGTTAAAGGAAATAGGTATACCTTGCCATACACGAAAAAATAAAAACAAACAGTAGAATTTATTGAACTATTCAACAAATGTCATACAAATTAAGAAATTTAATAGAATATTTATTTAGAATGTTCAGAAAATGCATCTTATAATGCACCGAAGAGTTCAATAAATTCTAAAGAACTTTTTTTCCTTTTACATATACACATACATACATAATATCACGCTATATGCTAATCAATCAATCTCCTCAAAACAAAACACCATTTCGTCTATATTAATAGTGCGATGCATACTGACTTACTTTCTTAACAACATTTTGCTCAATCTAACTCATCGTACACCAATGTATTCCTCATTTCCACAACAGTTACACCATTATAAATATTTTAAATTTTGTCAACTGACTAGCTCCCATTTTCTTAACAACATTCTGCTCAATCTTACTCACCGTACACCAATGTATTCCTCATTCCACACCCAACATTCAGACCCATACATTAATATAGGCACTAAGACATTATGAATATTATAAACCTTGTCAAAATTGGTAATTGAGTTTCAGCAAGATCTGCTAGAGTATTAACATCTTTGTAGAAAAATTGTGTTGAATAAACTGTCACAAGAGATCCTTGAAACGTTCCAGCCAATGTTACAAATGCTGCAGAACAAAATGCAAGAAAAAATCGTTCACAAGTTGTGTCAGATAGACGTGGAATTGAACTTGTAAGCATCAATCGAAACGTATCGAGAAACATTAGTCCAGCATCATATTCTACCGGAGGTAACTTAAATCTACAAAATATACATAGCTTTCTACAATATTTTTAGGTAACTACACAAACTATCACCTTTTGATTACAATCCAAACAACAGCAACACCAAAATAAACCAAGGCCAAAACGAAACAAACTTCTCCTCCAAGATATTTAACGGGTGCAAGCCACGGAGGAACCTCTTTAGCTTTGTGTACAACAGCACAAAGGTCATCGACTTGTACACCTTGAGTAGGTTCTACATCTCGAGTTTGGTAATCCATTGCGAAGAATCCTACGCTAGCCATGTCTACTCGGCCGGTTAACAGAAGACCTAGAGCTCCGGAGAAACTACCGTCTTGGAGACGGCGACCATAGGTTTCGTTGTTGGAAATTGCCACTACTATCTGAAGCAGGAGTATTCTAGTAGTTTATAATCTATTTGTGAATGAGAAAGAGTAATAAATCAATATGTAATATATATATATATATTCCAATGCGCGCTATTAATTGTTTGATCAGGGAATTTGAATGAGTGGATTTGCTCCATATCTATCAAAAATCCAATATTGTCCGAACGATGTATCTTGACGAACAAAGTTCCACTATTCCTATGATGCGTTTTGTCAAAAATATGCTTTAATTTAGATGCCGCACAACTGGAAAAGTGAGATAGTGATTTTTCAATCTGTAAGAGCTCAACACAAAGCAAAATTCTACTAAACCGATATCTTTAATAGGCTTACACTCTAGCACTTCGGTATTCACATGTTCATATTTTTTGATCTGCATTTTGTACCTGACATTATTGTATTCTTTTTTTTTTCTACATAATAAACAAATTTTCTATAACACTGTTTTGGAAACTAGGCATTCCACTACTAAAAATTGTTATGGAATCACTAACATTCCATACGCTGCGTATGGAATATTTTCGACGAATCAGAACCGCTTATTAGCGCGACATCTTGATTCAGTTACTATGGTTACGTCTGTTTGTTATAATTTGATTTATTTGAGTTTGACGTTTTCAACAGTTTTATATTTGTATTTTTGTATAATTTCCAAAACCTTTTTATAGAAAGTATAGTCTACATTCTACAACATGTAACGGAATGTGCCATTCCATTACTTGTTGTAGAATATACTATTTCTTTTCTGTAATGTTTGTACATTTAAATTAATATTTTCTGGTGCCGTTATGGTTTTCATAACTTTCCCCTTAACGCACAGAAATTCTAAATTACTTCAACTCGCTAAGTTACATCGTTCGGACTATATGTATAAAGCGAGCAGCATTCTATAAGCACCATAGTAAATACTACTCTTGTAAATTTTTATTTATTACTCTCTCTTATTCTCAAATGAAGTGAACCTTCCTGATTATTCATACCTTAGTAAAATTCATTCTCTCCGCCAACAAATCTACCATCATCCTGTCCACCCCTTCATACTCCACCCCATTTTCCGTGTACACCGCCTTCGCCATGACAGATGGAAACATACACGTCCAAAACGGCAGCCCATATAGCTGGTACAACTTTTTGTTGATGTCTACGAGCACGTTGTCTAGCGCGTGCGTCGCGACGCCATTAGGGACTTTACCCGACGCCGTGAACACGTGCGTGCACGTGCAGCACGTCACACTGACGTGCGGCGTACGGTACACGTGCCACAAATGCACGAAGAACGGCGAGACTTGGTCTGCGGTTAGTGATTCTCTAGAAATGTGAGAGTTGGTTAATTAATTCGAAAACTAGAAGAGAGATTTGAGGGTTGCACTATTGGTGAGGAGGCACAAAATGTTGGTCGTTGTTTTTAAAAACAAAGATGCGATGTATGAGCGTAGACTTATTAAAATTTGGGGCCATGAAATAAATATAAAATATGTAAACAAAAATAAATATCATTCCATATAAATATACCGATTGATATACCATGAAATACTAATATTTAGATAACTAAATTGGCCTTATTTAAGGTTCCCAGATATTTTTTGCGAAAAATCGGGACAAATTAAAAACTATTTCCAAAAATTCGATATTTTGCTTGATATTATTATAAAATATAAAAATAATAATAAAAAAAGAAAACTTTCATCAAAACAAAATATTTTTTAGTGACGATGACAGGTTACACAAATATAAATGTTTTCTTGGAACAATCGGATTCCTCTTAAATGAAGAGAAAAATTGATTTGAACAGTGCCAATCTGATTTCATTTTCATTATGTTTAATAAATATTCTTGTATGAAAATTAATTTAGTTTTGAAGGAACATATCAAAGTATTCAACTGAGATTCATTATGGGAAGGAAGTAGTTTAAATAAGAGTAGTTTTATTTCAAAATGATATCGTTTTAAATAAAAACGTTTTGTTTAAAATTAAAACGACTTTTTTCATTACTTTTAAAAACAAAATTTAAAATATATTTATTTTCGTTCAATGCAGATATGCAGAAAAAAAGATAAATAAAATATATATTCAAAATTAATATTTTGTTTGAATTGTACCTACTCATTTTGTAAGAAATAAAATTTTCTTCAACGAATGCATTTAAAAAGAAAACTGAAAATTTTCTTGAAACAATAAATTATGTTTATGAGTGTAGTGACCGCCAACCTTAAGTGACAGTAAAGTTGACAGACAAAAATTTCTCTCACATAAACTATGTAATAAAACGCGGCCAGCGCGAACGACAGACCGAGAATGTCGGATACCAATAGGCCAATGCACTATTAGAATTTCGGGTCGAACGTTTAGCGTTCGCAAATTGGAACGTCGATCTACCAAAAGGCCAGTTATAAACTATTGAGTTTTCGGATCGAGCGTTCGATAAAAGTTTGTATGGTGGACTGTATTATCGCACCCGCCCATGTTCATTTGTTATCAAAGGCAATTTTATAAGTTTGTCCCCTACAACTCTCCGTCTATGCTGAGATGAGTTCATTGGCATATATCTCGCAATATATCATACGCGTATGATGTACGGGTCCCATAAGATTTTATAATTAATATAAACATAAATTTTGTAACTATTACCTTATATAAATGAAGAAGAAAGCTCTCGGATTCAAAAACGCATTTAACATTTCTGTAAAAGCATACGCATTGAGTATTTGTAAATTAGGTGTAAATAAAATAAACCCTTCCAATCTTTCTTCACAAAATTCTGCAATTGTTCCATTCACAGTAAAAAAATCCCTCCTGGGTCTATATGTCATATTCAAGAATGGTTTATATTCTTTTTCATTTTGTTTTTTGACAACTTGAGGTAAACTTGAGAATGAGAAATATTCATTGGGGACATGCATATTTTGTGTTAAATAAATTATACTCAAACATTGTCTAGTTGAGAAATACTTTTTCATAAATTCAATTATATTTAGGTTTAGACAATCCTGTTCCTTAAAAAACTTTTCTGTATTTTGTTCATTTGTTGAGGATAAACTATGAAGCATTACTAGTAATATTAACAACATCTTCAGCGAATCTGAAAGAAATAAATTGTAGTTCAACATATTAGTCGTTCACACAATTTTAACTAAGATAGGAATTTAAATATTTAGGCATTAAACTAACAAGCAAAGGAGAAAGAGAAGCAGATATCAAGGAAAAGATAATGACAACAAATAAAACTTTCCACACATACAAAAAATGAGAATTTACTGGTCGATAGCAAGATTAATTACAATGTACGCTGCTAAAACTATTACAATGATAAATAAAGATGAAGAATATATAAAGGCTTCTTCAACTTATTAAAGATGAAACTAAAAATAATAAGAACAATATTAGGACCAGTATGGTATCATAAAACGAATACAAAATAAAAATGAAATATTACAAGAATTGGAAAAAGATCAAGCAAGATGTACGCTGCTAGACTACGATAATAATAGAAAAGATAAAGAAGATTTAAGAACAATGAAACGAAAAATAACAGGAATAATGTTAGGACCAATAATGATATTAGAAAAACAATACAGAATAAAAATGAACTATGAAATAGAACAAGAGTTGGAAGGAGAAGATTTAGTGAAAAAGATGAAACAACAGTCAGATGACTTGGACATATGGAGAGCAGAAGAAATAGATGCAATTAAATCAGCAGTAGAATGAAGATTACAAGGAAGAAGAAGACGAGGCAGACCCAGAGCAACATGGCCAAAGACAGTAGAAGAAGATATAAAAGCAGCAGAAATTGAAAACTGGCAAAATAAATCAAAAGTTAAGAAGATGTGAAGATGCCAACTACAAGGATTTAAAAGAAAAGAAAGGGAGATTGATCTGCTCTAACTTCATAAGAAGAAAGTGTTTTAAGCCTCTATATATAGATAGAAATGTTTGTAGGAGATTGAATTTTAAATGATTGTGTTTTAGGTTGTGGAATATTGCGTGAAGTAATTTATGTAATTTCAGCTTTAAAGCATTAATGGAATTAACTTTGGAATTGGAATTAAATTTATTGGAATTACGATAAACTAATGGAATCACATTGAATTTAAAGGAACAAAACTGAAAAATAAAATTTGAATTTTTCCCCAGAACGTTCATCGCGAAAGTGTTCTGTCTGGGTTCAAATCCCTGTAAATATTATAATTCTTTCGAATTTATTCTTCGTTGTAAATCTGTCTATAAATAATTTAAATGATTTTATGATTTCAAGCAAAATTTAATCCATTGCTGAACCGGAGAATTGATGAATTGTAAATTGTTAATTCGAGAACGAATAGTTATTATTTTACCTACCTTTAAGTGAATTCCAACATTCACAAAGCCAGAACTGTATTTTATTTTAAAACGCAGCTAGTTAAAAAAATCATAATACATTTTGTCCTGAATATTCGCTTTTCAATTAGAGAACGTATTAAATTTAAGCGCTAAGGTATCAATAATGATCTCACCTGACGGGAAATAATTACTGGAGTTTTATGTGCACAAAGGTCTGTTTTAATTCCAAAGCTATATTCCAGCAAAACGAAGCAGGCAGAACTGAATAGCAGGCTGTGACACATGGAGAATTTATTAACACTGACTACAGGGAAGGATATAATTAATATCTCGGTCTAATCGCGAGCCGTCAACTGACAGTTAAATGATCAATTTTGTACAAAAGCTTGTTTACGTTCACGATTGACATTTATTAACAACTAGACTCGTAAATTTCTCCGTCTGATTATATTGATAAACTAATTGAAAAATATTATTATTATAAGTTTGTGAATTGATTTTTAACTGTAATTCTCGTAAATACATTATTATGTCGCGTCAAATACTTTTTGCTGGAAAAGTTCATTTCGGAGGTAATGTATTTATGCAAATAAATTTTACGCCTTGATGAAATTATTCAATTTACGTCAACAGTTAATTTATTTACAAAAATATATTTTGACTAATATCAAATAAAAACTAAATGCTATTTGATATTTTCCCACAGGGTGTAATTGAAAATATGATTAATAAACAAAAGTGCTTGAACATATTTTGCTTATATTTGCATATGAATAAATAATTACAACAGTTATTAAAATTATGTTTATAAACACATTTATTTCTTATATAATAGAAATATTTCAACAAATAAGCTTATCTATAGGGCAGCAAATTAAATCTCCTGGCTGGGCCTTCACCATTATAACTTTATCGTGTTCATCACACCTAAAATTATAATTATTAATTAATATTACTGTTCTGTGTTCAAACATATAATTTAAAGACACCCACGAATGTGACTAGCAGATTTATTTTTTAATTTAAACCTCAACTTTAGATACGTCAATGCTATAATGCTGCAATTGTAATTAACGTATCTAGGGTATTATAAGGACTATGTAAGTATAAGTAAGGTGTGCTACCGAGGACCTCCGCCTAGGGATGTGTACTTTGACTGAAGGCATTATTGTCCGTTTCGTTTTAATGTCCGACCGATATATTATTTTACTATAGAATTTTGTCTGTATTTTATTAAAGATTAATCTTTTTGTATGAGAATTGTAAGTAATCTTTTTGTTTGTAAACATTGTAACTAGGTAACGCGATATTCTTATTTGTTTACAATACCGATTTGTTTATTTCAATATTTCTATCTACCAATAGAAGTCAGTGTTTTTTTATTATGTCTGCAAACGTCAAATTTATAACACCCTAGGGTGTTATTTGGTATATAATAGCCCTGATAGAACGTAACGGTCGGACATTATAGATATATATATATATATATATATATATATATATATATATATATATATATATATATATATTGACATACAAAATTGATAATTTCGAAGGATGCTTTTGTCTGTTTTTTTTTTGTTACTAAGTTGTATATTGTTTATTGTTTTTTTTTTATCGGACTTGTTTATAAAGAACCCCTTTACGGACACTAACAATTGATTATAATACAGTCGAACATAATAGTTCTTTGTTCACCAAGGACGTGAAATCAATTTTTGGAGTACCGAGATTTTTTGTGCAACCGTTCAAAATATGTAAATACAAATTTTATTAATTTTAAACACATTTATCTTAAAGAGAAAATTGGCTTTTAAAGTGGCTATGGAATTGACATTTGATAAGCAAAACAATTAGTTTTGAAAAAAGCATTTAAAAATGTCTGAAATTAGGATATTCTTATCAGAACAGATATTAAAGGAAGTTTATTTCCTTGTCACTGTCATTGTCATATAATTCATCATGTCAATTCTCAAGTATTGATATGATTGTTTATCCTATTTCGCTGGTTGTACTGCGGCTGCGAAATATTTATTTATCGCCGGTTGCACCAAAAATAATGGTTGTTATTCACAGGTCTATACTAAGGGCTATTAAATTGGGCAATTTAAGATTTAACACTGTTGCGATGAAAAAATTGTTGATCTCATAATTTTAAAATGTACTAGTTAGTAGCACTTTGTATAGACCTGTGAACAGCAAACTCTAAACCAGTGATGCCCAACGTTTTCATATTCTGGAGTCAAAGTTACGACTGATAAATTTCAGCGGGCCGGATAAATAAAGAAGTAAATTATAACTAATAAAATTGCGAACAATAGAATGACATATATAGTTTTAATGAATTTTATTTATAACTAAGTTAGCGGAAATGAAAATAAAAAGGGGTAAAATCAAGATTACACAACTTGTAAACCAGGATAGTGGTCAGGATTCAATCTTGACCACTGGCTTGGTTCAGTTTAGCGACTCGTAGGTTGGCCATCACTGCTCTAAACCATTGTCAAATTATCATTTATCAATTTTGAGAATACATTTTTACTATACAAATAAAATACTAACTTGTATCCAATATTCCGCTCACAATTGTTATAGTAAGTACACTGACACTGAATAGTTTCTACTGGTCCACCGGGAAACATTTGAACTTGAGAAGCTTGTGGTGGAGGAATATAATAAGATGGAGCGGGTGGAGCTACCCCAATATTTGGAAAATAAACTGGGGTAACTCTTCCTCCAACTAAATTAACTTGATTTGGTTCTACTACTGGTACACCAGAACCTGTGTGTTGTCCAAATACATTTCCTAACATCTCTGAAATTCCACCAAAGATCTCAGGAGACGATACAGAGAATTTGATGAAATGCATGAGGAGAATGACGAAAATTATTGGTTTCATTGTGCTAGAAAAAAATCTGTTACTTAAATATATTAAATACATTAAAAAGTACGTACCCAGAAATATTTTATTTGAATTTATATTTTAATATATTAAATGATGGAAAGAGAATGACTAGTAAATTTGGTTACAATGACTTATATCACAAAAAAATTAATTATAATAGGCGATAAAATTGTTTTATGTTAAAATTAGAGTAGGTTCTCTTTTTACAAAAGTAATTATAACCTGGTATGAACTTATAAAAAACTATATAGTTTTTATTAATACAAATATCCATATTGGTTTAAAACAATATGTAAATATAAATAGTACCTTTAATAACACCCGTTCCAATAACATAAATAAATATACAAGTTTTAACTCTATTTGCATTTTATATTGAAACAGTATAATAACAAATTAAAAATAACATTAATATATGAAAACATTGAAATGCAATACATGGTTTTTAGTCAATCTAACAAATTTTATATAATTATAATATCAAAATTATACAAATATTTAATTAAATTACATGTTCCTACAATATTTACAAAACTTTAATATGCTATTATTTATCTACTTGTGTAACACTGGAAGCATATGGCTTTCTCTCTATTGGGTTTCCAAAATTGAAACACGCTAACTAGTGACAGAAAGCTAAACTAACCATAAGGTACATAAATTTCGTTGTATTTTGAAATTAATTGTTATTTTTTTTAAAATTAATAATAATAGTAGTTATTTTAAGAGTATTCTAATGTAAATATAACATTATACCAATACTAATGCAAGCATTCGCAATCATAAGATATCATACAAAATGAATTTGACAAGGACCTTTTGAGATTTGTGATCAACGCCATCTCTTGATAATTTGGAAGCTCAATAGACAGTGAATTTGTTTTCAAATAATATACCCATAACTCAACCGTTGTCTATCACCTTTGTTACTCTTGCTAATGAAATAATATTGACAGTTCAAAGAAATAATATTATTCATTCGTTATGTCAAATTATATATTAGATTGTTTATTTATTCGTATATTGTTAATCGAACATCTTTAAATTTTGTTTAATTTAATTCATGAGACTTTCTGTGTCTTTATTAATTAAAATTTATTAATAGAGAATCAAACTGAACAACGAATATTATACCAGACAATGTCTCACTTGAATAGCGTTCGATATTCGATTTCGTGGCATTTTCACTCAAAATCCTTCATATTGTCGTAGTTTTTTTTATAGCATTTCTTTATTAATTAGAGTACGTAGAATACAATGCTTCAAACCGCATCTTCATATCTGTTTTATTTCTCGAATTATGGCAATTTTTGTAGATTTTCAAAAGGCAACTTTGAGTGCCTATAACTTAAATTCTAAGCGAGATACTTCAAAATGGTCCTAGATATATACATTAGGCAACTTTTAGAACAAATTAGGAAGTTTTGAAAATTTTGGATTTTTTTTGAAAATTTTCTAAGGGGGGCATCTCAAAAAATAAGCAAGATACAGACTTGAGGATTGCACCATTTGATTCAGCTCATCAAATTACATAAGTATTGTGAGTTTCATTAAAATCGGACAACGGGTTGAGAAGTTACAGCAAAAAGTCTAAAAATGGCCAAATTCGGGCCAAACGTCAATGGGTACCCCTTGATGTGTGGGCCGAAAAAGGCCATTTTCAGACTTTTTGCTCTAACTTCTCAACCCGTTGTCCGATTTTTCTGAAAATTTACATACTTATGTATTTCAACGTGCTGAATCGAATGGTGCACACTGCAAGTTTGTATCTGTTTTATTTTTCGAGATGCCCCCCTTAGAAAATTTTCAAAAAAAATCCAAAATTTTCAAAACTTCCTAATTTGTTCTAAAAGTTACCAGTTGTACATATATGAGACCGTTTTTCGATATCTCGCTTATTTTTTCTGTTACAGTTCTTTAAAGTTGCACTTTTGAAAATCACAAAAATTACAATAACTCGACAAATAAAGCAGATATGAGGATGCGGTTTGAAGTATTGTATTCTACGCACTATAAATGATAAAGAAATGGAATAATCGGAATATCGATAAAATTGAAAATTTTTAGCTATTTGAAATTTTTCCATTCAGGATTGTTGCCTTTAAATGAGTACGAATATAAATAAAATAAGCAGCTAAATATACAAAAGAAGCTTACAGAATACAATGCTTCGTATTTAGTTTAGAATTTTCGTTTTAATCACAAAAAATATTGACTAAAATTACTTCAAGGGCGAAAGAAATAAACATTATTAAAAAAGTTTTAATAACATAACATATTTTGATATCTCGATTAATTTTTTACTTATAGATTCTTTAAGTTGCATTACGAAAAACATCCAAAATCGCCATATCTCACCAAATATAAGAGATATGACGATAAGTTCTATGGCATTGAGTTTCTTAAGGTTTATATTTTTAAGAAACACAATGAAATAAAGTTCAAATTGTGTTAACAATCATCACAAATGTTACGTGCAACATTTTCCCAACCCCGATATTTTCCTAAAATAAATTCATGACATGAAAATTGAGTAATATAATTTATTTATAACTCACCTTTTCGAACACGCAAAAGTTGAACTTGTCTATTAATTTAATCTTGTCTTCCCGATCAATCATATTTAAACTATGAAGCAATGTTTTATTTTGAGGTACATACAACAAAATTCTGATAAATTATACCTTTTTAAACAAAAAATATATTTAGTATTCTATATTAGGTTGAATAAATTATCTTATCATTTGTATAGACAAGAACGATAAGTTTACATACCAATATTTAAATGTGTGATAAGAAATATATGTTAATCATGCAATTAAAACAGTGTTATTTGTATGATGTACAAATGAATTTAATTGGTTATTATATTGAACAAATATGAACCAACATTTCCAAAGTGGTTTTCGTAAATTAGTTTAAAGTTTAATCGCATTATGAAATCGCTACTGTTCACGTATATAATAGGTTTTCATCTATTAATTGTTATCAAGTTATACAACTACATACACAGTAAAATAGAGTAACAGTAGCAGATTTTTTGCTGCCTGTACATTTTATTGATCCTTCAAATTGTTTTGCGTAATTTAGGCATTAGACTTTAATCATTTCTGTAGGCAAACATAATAACAAAATAATTTAATATGTAAAAAGTAGATTTTTCTCATTCCATTCACTATAGAGGGAATACGAAATGAAACGGAATATTTAAAATCATTAAGTGCCTAGGCGTGCAACTAGCTAGATTCTTTCATGGACGCTTTGTGGTAACTAATATAAAATTCTCTATCATTCAAATTTTTAATTTGTTAAAAGATAACTACAAATTATAATTCATTTATTGCAGTTTTTATTATTATACAGTTACTCAGAGTTTAACCAATCTTTAATGTAACTTCGGACGGCCAATTTGGCGGCGACCATTTCTTCATTGTCACAAGAATTAATTGAAGACAAGTCGAAAGTATGTGATGCTCCTGAAATACATACATTACTTAGTTATTTGATACATGAATTATTTCCCAATTACAGTATAGGCCTGCCATGCAGAGTAGTGCGAAAGAAATTAAATCAAATATAAAACTATATTTTTGTTTATCAATTAAATAAAACGAGGTATGAATCAGACTATATATAGTGAGTTTCAGCTAAGATGCGACATTTACTTTTCTGTCATATTTAATGGCTACCAACTACACAGTGAACTGAATTGAAGGACGCACCATAACACAATTTTGAAATGTTCATTTATTTTACATCAAAAAAGTTAAATAATTTAATGTAGAGGAAGAATTTCTGGATTTATTAACAGGTAGAATAAAATTATAAATATTAGTGCAAAAAAATTCATACATTTCTTTCCTTTACAATAAACTATTCAACTTTTTTGATGTAAAGTAATTAGGGAATTCAATAATTGAACATTCAAAAAATAGTAATGGAAAATATTATGGTGGAACCATGTTATATTATCGTATTGTTCCAAATAAAAAGCAACAAAGGTTGTCAATGTTGTTGCTGTTTTGAATCTTGTCATTTTCTTAGGATCCATATCTAAACATTCATCTATTTTAGATTTTGCAAATGTTCTCAATACAGTGAAAGGATTTGATCTAAGACGTTTAGAAAATAAATTAGCAAACTAGTCACAAACATTTCTCAAACTATAACCAGAATTATACCATATACCAAGTAACCATTCGAATTTTCGTCTTTAGGTATGATGACAAGTTCATTTAACATTGATAACATATGTTGTATTTAACCCTGGAATAGTATCCTATAGTAATACATTCATGATAGAAATGTAATTGTTACATCTTAGCACAGTATATGTATGTTGTAAACTGTAGAATAAATTATCAATGGAATAAACAAAAAATATCGTATCAAAAGGAGACAGCTAGAATAATAATCATCATTTAAGCTATGATTTTGATGCGATATTTTTGTTTATTCTATTGATAAATTTATTCTTTAGGTAACTAATTTTGGAAATAACAGCCCTAAAATAAATATAATTTTTACCATTAACAAGAATGACAGGTGCAAGAGGATTCAAGGATTCAGTAAGCCCTAACTTGTGCCATGGATCAGCTTTACCATGAACTGAAACAACTCTGGTAACATTTGGATTCAACCCTCCAAAGATTGTATTCGTTCTATCTACACCCAATCTGGATATAGTTGGGCTGTAACTATCAAAAAAATAAAATAAAAATGTACGGTGGTTCATTATTAATTAATTAATTAATACTTACTACTTGGCGCCAAAATAGTCTGCGCAGAAACCATGGTACGCATCTAAAGGAATAGTATTTTTAAACGGTTGGTGTTTTGATTTGGTTATTTGCATGTAACCAATTTGGAAACATACTTGATATATCCATTGACGACCTAAATGTTCCACAGTTAACTTAAATATTATACCGTTTTTTCAAATGTGTAAAAATTACCGTTCTGTCCAGGGACAACAGTACCGTTGCTGACAAAATTAACAATATCAGGATATGTTGGAATACATTCAGGGAAAATTTCTTCAAAAAACAATACTAGTTTGGTATATTCATCCATGTCTGGATAGCTGATTAAAACATCACAAATTAATTTCGCTTTTCCACAAGAATCATATTGTATAAGATTACTGAATGTAGTGGAAATCACTTGAATGAAATGAGATACTTCCAGAGCTTTGTTAGAGTTTACCGGTTTGCAAGTACTGCAAGAAATAAATAAAAGTTTTGAAGAATTATTGTTAACTAGCAATTTAAACCTGAAATTTTATATTTATTGATTCGAAAACGTACTTGAAATCTCCCTGAACCTTGAGTGCACCTTTCGGTGTGCCAAGCAGCAGAAGAATCTGATCGATTGCTCTTGAGATTAATCCTGAACAGTCATCTCCAAGCACAGTTTGTAGAACTTCGAAGTATTCTGAAATGTACAACTTGTCTTAATAATCAGAACAATGTTGTAGTTGTTTTAAAAGAATTTATTTCAGTCTGAAAATATTTGAAAACTTTGACGTATCTTTCATTATTTTATTTTCACCATACTTAACCAATATTAGGTTTAATGAAAGGCTTAAATCTGTTATTAAATGTCGATAAATTAAAGGTGTTGGTGTTTGAGAAGAATGATTTGCTGATTGATTGTAATGTTTCAGTGAATGGTATGAGATTGGAACAACAGAATAAGTTTATATATTTGGGTAGTATACCTATTGACCGGGAGATAGAGGGGGCAAGGTATTGGATGCCCCGCGTACATTAGCTCGAAATTTTAATTTAATTTAAGAGATGTTCGATTGAGTGTTTATAATGGTATGTTAGTATCTACATTGATGTATGGTTCTGAATGTTGGGTATAGATGAAGAAGCATGAACGACATATAACTGTCGTAAAAATGAGGTATTTGAGAGGAGAGTGATCTTGTCCAGAATACAGAGGTGTATGGTGAGTGTGAGATTGAGAAGAATGTTAAGAAAGTGGAAGTGAGTCAGTTGAGGTGGTTTGGCCATCTCGAAAGGTTATTGAAACTAATATATGCGGGTGAGATTAGGGGTGTACGATTGCGCGGGCGTCCGAGGAATAACTGGATAGGTATGATTGATACTTTGTTGTGTGAATGAATGATTCAGAATGTGAAGAATATACGAACATGTATGATTCGTCACTGAAATATAGTAATACTGGAACGCGCACTTATAGTCATTTACGAAAGAGAAAAACGAGTCAAAAACAGATAGTCATGGGCCACACTCCTTTATTTAACACTTGTTTGCAGAACGGTTGCTATGCGTTTGTTGAGCGGTTGCTATGTAAAAACATTGTACAACAAAGACAGATAGCCTCGGATCGAATTTTCAAGGTCAATGAGCATTCCAGTATTATTATATTTCAGTATGAATCGCACTATAAATGTGGACAAGGCGAAAGTGGTGGAATGTTGCGAGGAGATTGATTGTTTCAGGGTTCGTGCTACCCCACTGAGTGGGATATAGTGTGACGTTATGTATATAGTATTACCACTGAATTCAACTTTGGCCAAAACTGGTGCACTGGACGAAACAGCAGCAAAAATATCATCCGGATATTTTTCTCTTAACCAAATTGCCATATTACCAGAATAAGAACCACCGAACACTACAACCTAAAATTGATTAAAATAGCAACAGAACATCAAAAACGTTTTAATATTAACCTTGGCGTTCGCAAGCTGTGGAGCATCTGCTTTAATTTTTTGAATAAAATTAACTACATCAGCAAGAGCTTGATCTGTATTGAAATGTTCCAAACTTTCTGTTTCTAAATCTCTGTAAACAATAGAACAATAATTATTGTAGTTAATTTTGAATATAATTAATTACTTTGTTGGAAAACTATTGCCGTAGAATCGATGTTCAGTATAGAACATGAAAGCTCCGTTTTGCTTAGCCATGTCGTACATCTGACCATCTTGCAAAAGATCTGCGCTGATGGTCCATTCGCCTCCAAGCATAATGAAAATTGGACCTCCTGGGAGGAAATGTTCACCATTGTACAAATATCTCTATAAGTGGTTTCATAATAAGTAATTTTAAAGAACTGTTGTTATAAAAAATGTACCATATTCCATTCTGCAGTGTTTTCTATATTAAAATGATCTAGAGGCTGCGTTATAGAAGCTAAAGTTACTTGACCAGCTCTGGTTCTTGATTTAATTAACGGAGATAGGCCATGTTTCGGAAAAAATAAGTCCCACTATAAGTAAATATGGCATTAAATGCAAAGAATAATGAAAAATAAATAATTTTTACCTGAGTACAAGTGACTACAGTTGCGAAGCAAAGAAAACTTATCAAGTTTAAGACACTCATAGTTTACTAGTTCAGCACTATTAAACTAATAATTATTTATTGGATTTCGGTTAACTTATAACTTATATTAAAATACAGGATTGTCCAAAAAGATGTTACCAGGTTACCACTTATATTGTACTACATATTTTTTATCTTTTTTTTTGTTGTAGACTAGATATGGCCATCCGACTTACTTTAGAAGAAAGAAGGAAGGTAGCAGCTCGGATGTAAGTGTTTGGGTTGCTTTCAATAGTAAGAAGAACAACATTTCAGCTTACTGATATTTTTTTCTTACTGTTGAGGGTGACCCAAAAACTTCCTTCCAAACTTCTACCTTATTTCTCTCTTTCAAAGTAAGTTGAGTGGCCTTATCCAGTCTACAAGAAAAAAGAAAAAAAATTAAAAATTATGCAGTACCTATATAAGTGGTAACATCATTTTGGACAACATTGTACAGATAATATCTAATTCATTTGAATAAAAAATTCCGAAATATTACTTCAGATAACTATTTACATTGAGACGTATTTTTGGTAAAATCATTTTACTAATTTAAAAATAACTTAATTATCAAAATAACAAGTGGGAGCAATAAAAACATGATTGTTTATTGATCGAAGATAAAATTGTCTTTTCAAATCTTATCATCTCCTATCTATCTGATATTTAGATATATTTACTTAAACGAAGGTTTTCCCATTGAAAAAATTAATTAATAATAATTATTTTCTCTAATTTTCCATAAAGTACAAATATATAATAATTTGCTAATTAAAACATCTTTGCCTTCTGGTTAATCATTCAACTATATAACATAAGAAAACTTGAAAACTAATTGAGTACACGTGTTCTTGACTTTGAAATTGATAGGAAAATTGTTAATAACAACACTGAATTTAATCTGAAGTTGTATAACAGTTCTTTAGTATCTGATGGAATAGATATACAATAATTACAGTATATATAGGTTAAGATATGATATTAAATACACAATCAAAATGAAGCTGTTAGTAATATTATTATTTGTAGCTGTAGTAGCATCTGGGAAGGTATGTAATAAATAATTTATTGTAACAAGTTGGTGTTTAATTTTAAATTTCAGGTTCATAGAAGATTCTTTCCTCGTCATGGTATCCCCCCTGCCAAGGCCCCCAATGCACGAGCCGCTCTCCCAACTTGGGGGACCATTACCCAGAAACAAGATAACTTTGATCCTTCGAACGGCAACACATGGAAAATGGTTCGTAGCTTTAATTAGAGTTTGAAAGTTGCCGTTTACATTACTTTATGTTCGACTGCATTATAGCCACTTGTTTATGACATTGTTTAGCGTCCATAAAGAGGTTATTTATAGACTAGTACACTTCGAAATTATCAATTTTTTTCATGTCAACGTCAAGAGTCAAATATAATTGTCATGCAGTCGACATAGAATATTGTACGGAACACAGACATGATAGGGGTTTATTGACTCGTCATTTTAGGTGCCTCGTTCATAAAACCTTAAATTATTTACTTGATACTGTTACATAAATATCTATTATGGTCGTGGATTCTTTTATAGGAACTAAGGGTTTTTTCCAGAGACCCAGTAAAGTGTTGGATTTGAAAACACACACAACAAAAATTATCATATCCGGCTTAAAAAGATGGATCACTTTAGTAAAGTTATAATCTCCGAAAAACAACACTGGGATGTGTACAGGTACTACAATAACCCATCTATTTTGAGCCAAACATACTAATGAATCTATGGAATTTTCAAATCCAACACTTGACTTTTATACCTAGGAAAGAACAAAAATTATTTAGAGTTTCTTACAATTATAGTCCTTCGTTTTTCATAGCATATTCCTTTCAAAAATTATTCAGAATAAAATGAAACTTAAAATATGCTTATAGAGATACATTGAAAACGGTCAATTCTTTATACCTGGAAGCCCAATTTTCATCATGTTGGGAGCCGAATGGACCATTGACGAAGGATGGTTGCAAAGCAGTCAAATGTTTGATATGGCTGATATACATAATGCTTATATGTATTACACAGAACATAGATATTACGGGAAGAGCTACCCAACAAAGTAATAGTTGTCATTTACTATAAGAAGTATCTCAAAGATCAATTGTTGTACTTTTGCAGAGACATATCAACAGAGAACTTAAGGTTTTTGTCAGCTGATCAAGCCCTAGCTGATGTTGCTAATTTTATTGTAAAAATGAAGGAAAATAATCCAGATTTCGCCGATAGCAAGGTATGTATATTTTAGCAGCTGGAATTATTTTACTGAAATGTTTATTGAAAGGTTGTAGTGTTTGGTGGTTCATACGGAGGAACAATGGCAACTTGGATGAGACAAAAGTACCCGGATTTAGTCCATGCCGCAGTGGCATCTAGTGCTCCATTATTGGCCAAGGTAGATTATTATGGTATGTATAGATATTGATTTTACTTTAAAATTATTATACAATACAGTAAGAAGGTATGAGAAATATAGTAATTCTGGAACGCGTACTTATAGGCTTTTATGAAAGAGAAAGCGGAGAGTACGACAAAGATAGATATCCCACATATTGCCTGTCTCCCTAGGCTCGTATTTCAACGTTAGTGAGAGTTCCAGAATTACTATATTTCGGTGCTTTTCTTCGTCGGTTAAAAAATAATTATTAAAAGTAATGAATTCCAGAATACCACGACGTTGTTAGAGACGCACTAGGCAGCGATTGTTCTTCAATTTTAGAGAATGCTTCAAAAGAAATTCGCAGAATATTAAACCAAGGAAACTACAGGAAAATCGAAAATGATTTTAGGTAACAAATAATGTAATAATCGTAGTGCAACATTGTTATATAAAAACTTTCTTCAGCTTCTGCTCTAAAATCGAAAGCGATTACGATGTCCAAGCTCTATTCATGACCATTGCTGGAACCATCGGTGGACAGGTTCAATATGCACAACCTAATACAATAGATGATATCTGTAACAAATTATCCGATTATAATTTGCCTTCAGATTATGACAGATTAGTTGCTTTTACTGACGATGGATACTGCAGAGGAAATTACGAATCTACGATTGATTACATCCGGAATATTACTTGGGGGGATGGAGATGGTAATATAACCCGAAACATAAATATAATGGTTATATGAAACAATTAATACATTTTAGATCGCCAATGGTTATACCAAACCTGCACCAATTTTGGTTACTTCCAGACTTCTTGGACAGATGATTCTCTGTACAACTACGGAATGTCTGTGGATTTGTACCAGCAGCAATGCCTCGACGTTTTTGGACCAACGTAAGTGACTACTATTGCTAAACCTGAACAATCACACTCCTTTCACAGTTTATACAAATGACACAGGTCATACTTGGGTCTGTGAAACCCCAAGAAAATAAAAACTATTTTCCCATAACCGGGTTAATTCTAAGGATTTTACCTATGGAAAATTTGTTTAGGTGTCTATAAAGACATTAAACAGTTAACTACCTTTCTGAACCATATATTTTATTCAAAACACAGCATTTCTCCAAAACTTTTTTCTTTATTTTGTACTGTGAGAACAAAATACAGCAATTTTACATATTGAATAATTGTTGAGGAATATATAACCTGAATACAACGAGGTAACATCGAATTTATGCGAATGTTGCACGAAAAAAAAAATGGTTACAATAACAATATTTATCTTACGTATAGTGACAGTAATTCAGATATTTACAACAACAATATTTTTATTTATAATAGTAATGTACATTATTTTCGATTGCTGTTTCAACAATCTAAATATTTATGTTTTTTTTAACAATTTAATATTGTTTCAGTTTACAGGTTGGTACCTCGGACGATGCAACATAGGGATTTCAATGATAAATTTCTAGTATGGAAGTGTTTTAAAGCAAAAGTTTATTTAGATTTTATCTAGAAAAAAACTCTTCATCTATTGATACCATTGCTCATAAATTCCCACTGTCCGGAAGAGGAGAAATCGTTTAAACTTATTATTAAATACCGTTGTTATAATGTACTAAATACAACAAAAAGTACATATAATTAAATGGGTTTATGCTGGAAATTAAAACAAACCTATAGCTGATTACAACAATGTAATTTGGCAAATGGGGTAATAGGACAAATTTTCATGCGCTAACTCTACTAGTCTAAAATAAATAGGGGAACAAATAGGTACTTGCACACTAAGAATTTACCATTGGATTCCCTATGCTGCGTCGTCCGATGTACCACCCTGTATATCTATATCATGTTGTGTTAAATATGCTATATTGTTAAGAATATAATATATATTCAAATCAACAACTAATACTGCTCTTTCAAGCAAGATATTTAATTATGATAAATTTATATTATTGTTGAGAAATTAATATATACGTATTGTTACAGTAGGAATATATTATAAATTGCTGTCACTATACTTATACTATAAATATTGCTATTGTAGTAATCCTTTTTTTTTTCGTGTGCGCATGTGGAAAATTAGATGAAAATCGTGGGGTTTCTTAGATCCCAGTGTAACGTTAAGTTTCCAATTTTAATTATGTATATTTCTGTAGGATAACCCCAGAACTAACGGCAGCAAAAGTAGCAGCAGTTAATAAAGAACATGGCGGATTGAATCCCGATGTTACTCGATTGATCTCAGTTCATGGATCAATTGATCCTTGGCATGCAATTGGTGTAAATGAAGATTTGAATCCTTCAGCTCCTACTTATGTGGTAACTGGAGCTGCGCATTGTCAAGATATGTACTCATTGGATTCATGGGATTCGGATGAAATGTATTATGCGAAGCAAGCTATTGTGAAATATGTTGCAGATTGGCTTCAAGAATCATAATTTTTTAATTTGTATAGCTGTAAATAATGTAAAATAAAGATATGTACAAAAACATTTTATTTATTTTCATCTGAAAAGCCTTTTCTAAATGATCTTACTAGAAAGATAAAATCAGTTCTTATTGATAAACAATTATTTTTGGCTTTTCAAGTTACCAAAGATAATAATATTTTTGATCGTCGAGGTATTATCTATTACTGATTTTGATTTTAGATTTAAAAGAAACTGAAAGCTTTCTAATAATAATTTTTATTTAACATACTTATCTTCCATATTTTTATAAAACTATACTAATTAGCTTAACTTGACGCTCGAATAGATTAAATAGTTATTGCGATAATATTGAACATTTATATAGTTTACCCTTAAACTAATAAATTTACAATGATATCAAAGTGTAAACACACGGAATATTGATAATTATTGAGCTATACAATTTCTTTTAATACCGATAATGATAAAAAATCAATAGTAACATTAAAATTCTCCAATGAAAAACTACAAAATATGACTTAAACTTTCAATTTTATTTTGTTATACTTCTTTATAATTTGGAACCTAAGAAACTCAATACTGTAGAGCGCATCGTTATATCTCTTATATTTGTTGAGATATGACGATTTGAGTAGTTTTTCGAAGTGCAACTTTGAATGACTGTAACTCAAAAAATAATAGAGATATCGAAAAACGTCTTCTGTTTTGTACTTCTAGTGGCATTTGGAACAAATATGAAAATTTTGAAAATTTTAATTTTTTTTGGAAATTTTTGTAAGGGGTACACCTTGAACAATAATAAAGATATGGAATCGAAACATACACCATTCGATTCAGATAATTAAATTATATAATTGTGTAAAAAAAAGAATTAAAGCAAAAACTCTTCAACCAGTGGTCCAATTTTTGTGAAATTTTGCATACTTATGTATTTCAGTTTGCTGAATCGAATGGTGTACATTTCAATATCGTGTTTTTATTATTTTTTTAGATAGCCCCCCTTTGAAAATTTTCAAAAAAAATTCTAAATTTAGAAAATTTCCATATTTGTTCCAAAAATTTTCCAGTTGTCCAAAACTGGGATGTTTTTTCAATATCTTGATTAGATTTTCAGTTGCAGGCTCTCAAAAGTGCATTTCGAAAAACATCAAAAATCGTCATATCTCAATAAATATAAAAGATATAACGATGCGCTTTACTGCTTTGAGTTTCTTACGCTTCAAACTATATAGAAATACAATAAAATAAAATTGAAATTTTCAGTGATATTTCGGTGAAATAGATGCCAAAGGACTTTTTTATGAATATGGATTTTACATTTTTTTTCTCGTTCGTGAGTTATTACACACATCGACACTTATGAAAGCATCCATCTATCCATTCACACAAACCTCATTCAGAAAAATGGGGGAAACGGATTAAGGGAATCTAAAAATAGGTATTTGGTTTTTTTTCAGGATTCCTATATTTCCTTATTTCTAAGTATAAGAAAGAAATAATAAAATATTTACAAAACACTTTTGGAAAATTGACCTTGTAACATTGTTAATATCAGTTTTTCTCCTACTTCAAATAGATAATCAGATTTTGGACTGTTGAAATTTCCATAGATAAAAATATTATTAATCCTCTTACGAATCAAAGTACTTGCAATTTTGGAATTAAAAACGATTAAAGTCCATTTTATTATTCATGTCATTTGAACAATTATCTACAATCTTTCGACATAATTAATTAAGCTATTTTTTAATTACTCTGTCACTTATTTTCCTTGTACAATAAATTATAATTTGTACTGAATTTTAAGTAGACATAGAATTTAAATTGATATATTATGAGTAAAAAAAATTTAAAGGTTACTATGAAGTGTGATATCTCAAGTACTTGGACAATCCCATCTATAATCTAAGATACTATATTAGATAAAGTATATGCGCAATATCAGTAAATATATAAAGGATTAGATTTGCTATTGCATTACATTGTCAACATGAAGTCAGTACTTTTCCTGGTAGCTATTATTGCTCTTGCTCAGGTATGTATACTTTTTGTAATTATTATGTTTTTTTATTAACAAAACTCTTTGTTAATATTAGGGGCAAGAACATTACTTGCCGCGCCATGGGCTCCCCCCTGCAGACCCCCCTGCAACCCGAGCCGCCCTACCAAGATGGGGGACCATTGTCCAACCATTAGACAATTTTAATTCATCTAACTTGAGGACCTGGTATATGGTACGTTATTTCTTTCCACACATATATAAGAGAGGTATTGTGACTGGTCAAAATTTTCGGAAGCTCTTTTTAGGGTCCCTCGAATACGTTTTCACTATTTTCATGATAACGTCTGTCTGTATGTATGATGATTATTTCGTCCCCGATTATTCAAAATTTAATAACGGTGCCAAATTGCGATTTTAGATAATTTGGCTAGATAATGGATGATAGAAGAGTCTTTGAATTTAGTTTACACAATATTTTATAAACAATAAATATATAAATAAATATGGACAACAAACACAGATGAATCGCTTTGCCAATAATTAAAATAATACATAAAAATAGTATATTGTATAACTAGTGCTGAAAGTTGGATATTTCCACGAGTGTAAAATACCCTTTCAGCACGTGTTGTACATGATACTTTTCTGATGAGCAAAATTAAGTAAAAAAAAAAAACAATGTAAAATTTACATAAAAATATTAAAATATATTATGTTAACATAATTGCTATCAAAATTCAATCTGATAAATCAGGGTCCAACCTTCTTAATCCGTGTAAATTCAGCAAATTATCTGCAACTGTCAAACTTTTAAATACAAATTTTTAGGTTAATTTGCTCAGTTATCGCAGCGTGTGATAACATCATATCACACAGTTGCGCACGTATCTGATTGGCTAATGAGCTTTCATGGCACACAGCATTGCTAGTGATATGCAATGACCAACTTTCAGTAATAGTTTCGCGTGTGAATTTATGTACTTTTCGTAGTGGTTGTCGGAAAAATTAATAAGACTTTTGGATATAGTTCTGTAGATATAAGTTTATATCAATTCAATGTTTCGAATTAATAAACATAATTCTTCGTCAAGAAACAAGATATAAACAAGTAAATAGAAACAGGAACTATGGAAACATGAACTTATGATTTATTCAGGTAGATTTCTAAATTTATGGTTTTTAATTTAGAGATACTTGGAAAATGGTCAATTCTTCCGCGCCGGAGGTCCTATCTTCATCATGCTGGGTGCCGAATGGACCATTGACGAAGGTTGGCTTCAGAGTGGACAGATGTACGAAATGGCTCAAATCCATGGTGCACACATGTACTACACTGAACATAGATACTATGGAAAAAGTTATCCAACAGGGTAACTATTTACAATGTAAATTTATAACACTTTATTAAAATATTTTTATATTTTTCAGGGATTTGAGTTCAAATAGTCTCAGATATCTTTCAACTGATCAGGCTTTAGCTGATGCAGCAAGGTTCATCATTGAAATGAAACAAAATAACCCAGCTCTTGCCAACAGTAAGGTTGTGGTGTTTGGTGGTTCCTATGGTGGTACTATGGCTATTTGGATGAGGGAAAAATACCCTAATTTGGTCCATGCTGCTGTGAGCTCTAGCGCCCCTCTGCTTGCCAAGGTTGACTTCCATGGTAAGTGAAAAAAATTTTGTGTGGGTAACAAGTAAAATATAATAAATATAGAATAGAGGGTTCATTTATCCGTGAAATCCAAAAAATATAAATGACCTGATAATATACAGGGAGTCACAGATTTAAACGGCCTAACTTAATCCATAGATTAAACACCTCAAAATAAGGTGACAAGTTCATTTGAGCAAATGTCCGTAAATGCTTTATTCCAGAGATATTCATGTTTTTCTTATTGAGTAGCGCTACTTTAAAAAATCAACTTCATAACGAAATATCCAGTATTATCATATTGATATGTTACATATTAAATTAATAATAAATTGTTTATTACCTAATTTCAATACAAAATTTAGTTTGCTTGCACTGATGTCTGGGAAAAAATGAGAAACTATTTATTAATTTAAAGAATTTTATTGTTTAAAATAATAAAGTAATAATATAACTTCATAAACTATTTTTTTAAAATAATATTTGTTCAAAATGTTCACCTGCAGCACGTAAACAGGCACGACAACGATCTACCACTGCATTGGTTGCTGCGTGACATTGCTCGGGAAATATGGTTTCGCAAATTTGAATAATTTTTCTCCGTAGTGAGTCTAAATTATTTATCGGTTCTTCATAGACTTTTTCTTTAAAGGCACCTTAAAAAAATTTCTTATATTCATTGATAGTTTCTCATTTTTTCCTTGACATCAGTGCAAGCAAACTAAATTTTGTATTAAAATTAGGTAATAACCAATTTATTATCAATTTAATTTAATTATTATGTCTCACCTCGAAGTTGATTTTTTAAAGTAGCGCTACTCAATAAGAAAAACATGAATATCTCTGGAATAAAGCATTTACAGACAATTGCTCAAATGAACTTGTCACCCTATTTTTAGGTGTTTAATCTTAATTTTAAGTTAGGCCGTTTAAATCTGGGACATTCTGTAGATTCCTCCTTCAAGAAGCTTCAATTTGATACCGAACTAAAAAAAAATTCTAATAACAATAAAACAATTGATGATCGCTCAAAAGTAATATTTGATCCTAATAAAATTTTATGTATAAACATAGAGTAGAAATATAAAATTAATTACTATTTATTCAATAGTTATATCACGAGTGCTAAGAATTTAATCGATTAAATCTGACATGTCTAGCTTATGCAAAAAATTTTGCTTAAAAAGTGTTTGAGTACATAATAATTTGAAAAAATCCCAAGACCGTAGGTCGAGGGATTTTATCTTAAATTATTATGTACGATAACACTTTTTTAAAAGCAAAATTTTTTAAATAAGCTAGACATCAAATTTAATCGATTCAATTCTTTAGCACGAGGGGTATATGTCAAGATTATTTCATGAATTCATAGCATAAACTTCAATATTTGCCGAAGAAATTGAACTTAAACGTTGATTTTGACACATTTTCACATAAATAAACGGTACACTCATAAACAAAAAGCACCATAAAATTATGTTGTTGTAGTGTAACTATAGCAATTGATTGTTTTTCTTTTTATTTGTCAAATAAATGTCAAAAATTTGTAAATAAAAATAGCTTGAATTGAATAATTCAGCATGTTTAAAGATATAGAATACTAGTAAAGGTAAAGAACATGTAAGTATCTTGCTTCTGCAACTAATTATCCGGCTAACTATGCCTTCAAAATGTTCAAAATTTCCATATAAAAGCTAGCTTCAATTTACTCGCGAATAAACAGCATGGTGCTGTTTATTCACTTATCTAAAATGCACAACAATGGAAAATGAGACATTCTGATTGGTCAAATTTGTAATGAGTGAAATAATCAATGAAATTACTTATAAAACCAATTGAACACGAGAAAACGTATGACTTGTACCTAGCGTGTGACTTTATTCTGAAATTTTTTTAATGTATACATATTAAAACTGCTTAATGTTTTGTTCTCACTGTAACTATAACTATTTTAAAATAATATAATAGTTTTAAAAACTTTTTAACTAATATTACAAATATTGTTTTTATAATATTTCAAAAGTCGTTTTTTAACATTTCATAAATATTTGACATATTATAGATGTTAAAAATATTTTAGTTTTTGTCCTCATTGATTATTAAATTAAATTAAATACATATATGTAGGTAAAGTGCAAATAACATTTTATATTTCAAATATTTTTGGTGGCATCTTTTATTTAAAACTTTTTTCGCAGCTAATTCTATTTTGAAATAAAAAAATATTTTTTTGTGTTGTGTATCTGGTAAACTTTCTCTTTCGGTTTTTCAATTTCTTTCAAAATCAATTCAGCTCTGCGTATTTTCATGAAACCTGTAAATACCAAGTTTCGTTATATATCTTATCTCTTTCATGCAATATTGCACACTCGGGCACACATCCATCCATCCACACGCACTGACATAATTGAGAAAATGGTCAAAACGGATTCAGCAGAGCTCAAAACAACCCGTCAGCGATTTTTTAATGATATATTTTCAACATATTTAACATTTGTTGTCTTGTAGAGTACCATGATGTCGTTCAAAGAAGTTTGGGCCCACAATGTGCATCAGTTGTTACCAGAGGTGTTGAAGAGATTCTTCGTATTTTGTCAATGGGTAACGCTGCAAAGATTCAACGAGATTTTAAGTAAATGTGACAATAACTTATTGTTTGATTTATATTCATTTTGTATTTTTGTAGTACTTGCTGGTCGCTTAATACTCAAAATAGGTATGACTTGGAATACTTCTTTTTGAATATTGCTTCAAAAATCGGAGGGTTAATTCAGTACGCTAGCGCAACAACTGTTTCTAATCTTTGCAACTCTTTGCAAAACCCGTCTTCCTTATCGGACTATGACAGACTGGCTGCTTTTGTAAAAAGCGACAACTGCATAGGAAACTACAATAATTTGATTTCGTCCATGACCAACACTGCGCTCAATTACGGAAACTGTAAGTTTCATTTATTTTGTATACAACTAATAAAATAGTATATTATTATATGAGGGATTATGATAGTCATTAATAACGAAGATGAAGTTTGTATCGCGATTTGTAGGCGAGTGATGCAAATCATCATAATGACCATAATTCCGAATATAATACTATACTTTTTCTACTCCTGTAAATTCGGAAATCACTTTTGAAAATGATTGAAATTCGTTGAAAACGTCAACATAAAAATACAAAACGGCAACTGTCAGACGGCCGTTGCTTGGTGATCCACATTACGTCTAACATTTTTATTTTTTTTATGAGTACTATAATTCATCGAAAAATTGAAATAATAAGGATATATTTATAAAATTTTTGTTAACTTTATTCTTATCAAAATTATTACTTATAATCGTTTTGTTTAAAATTAAAACCATTTATTTTTCATTATTTTTAAAAACAAAATTTAAAATATATTCATTTTTTTCAATGCAGAAAAACAAAGATTATAAAATTTATATTCAAAATTAATGCTTTTTTTTTAATTGAACCTAATTATTTTGTAAGATATAAAATTTTCTTCAACGATGCATACAAAAAGAAAACTGAAAATTTTCTTGAAACAAGATATTTTTATGAGTGAACAAACACTGTTTTTGAATCTGATGACAACAAAATATAGAAAAATGTTTCAAATAAAGATTGTAGGTAACATGATTCTTTTTGATTCCAATGAAATTTAGTCTATCTCATTTATTTAGTAAGATGTGCCCAAAAAACCTGATAGGCCTTCAAATAATCTACCACTTACTGTTGATGAACTATTCCCAAAATCTTATCAATTCGTAACATGGACATAATACCTCCTTTTACATATTTGTATATGCGGGATGTAAAACTGATAGAATTTAAGATATAAATATGGAGAATTAAATTATTTTCTTTTGTATGATTTTAACTAGGCCAAATGATATGATTCTGGGCATATGTATGTAAAGTATTGTATATAACACATGAGTGAAGCGTTATTATTTGCCTCAAGCGATTGCATTTCCCGGGCTACGAACTTTAGTCCCTTGATATATAAACTACTATTAAGTGTTAACCTGTTTACAAACATTACAACGTTCATGTTGCACAGCCCGGCAGTGGATCTACCAAACCTGCACTGAATACGGCTTCTTCCAGACATCTTGGGCTAGGACAGCTCTGTACAGCACTACAATTCCCGTCGACTTCTACAATAGATGGTGCCTGGATATATTTGGTCCATCGTAAGTGTATTCTAACAATACAAAGAGTTATACAACACCTTGTTATGTATGATTGCACTTACTCTTTTATTTCCTTTGCAGATTCACACCCGCTGTTACTGACAACGGTGTTGCAGCAACCAATTCGAAATACGGCGCTTTGAACCCTCCAGTAACTCGTGTTATTTCCGTCCATGGCACTGTTGATCCTTGGTCCGCGATTGGTTTGTCCAGGGATGTGAATTCGGAAGCGCCTGTGATTGTTGTGCCTGGTAAATTACCAGACGAATTAAGGATTTAATTTTGTATTAATTTGTATATATTTTTAGGTACTTCTCATTGTGCTGATTTGTCATCGTTGAGTTCTTGGGATTCTGCTGAAATGTATCAAGCTAAAACGGCTGTTAGACAGTATATCGCGAAATGGCTTCTTGAGCCCTAAGTTGAAATATTCTGTACTTCCTTTTTGTTAATTGTTTGTTATATAATAAAGTTTTACACATTTAAATAGTTCTTTTTATACTGAATAAGAAATAGTGTTTTGTTTTACAATAACTGGTCGCTATGAACGACTATGTTAATGTTTTATGTCCGATATTATAATAGTATATTGTACAACAAGCATGGAATGGTACTCATTTTTTACGAGTATGAAATGCGAATGCTGCAAATCATACGAGTATGAAATGGACATTCCATATGAGTTGTACACTATACTTTTTCTACGACCACGATATTATTTCCTAATTAATTTATATTTTAATAATAAATTTGTCCCACTTTCACCTTTTCAATATTTGACAATTCTACATGAGTATCCTAGCTATGGCACCTGTACTGAAATGAAATGACCTGTATTGAAATACTCACAAAAAATTAATTTCTCACGATGCTTGCAATGCACCTCATTTCCCTAGCAACAACAAACATACATTGAGCAGATTTCTAAGTGGTCGTAGAAAAAGAAATTTAACTGTCATTTTAATTTACTTTTAAAGTAAATTTATTTGTTTTTAACAATTGCACATCATTTGGAACTGTTTTATGCCTTACTTAACATTGCCGTCACACATTTGATTGTTATTTCGATAACTTGATATAAATTTAGTATAGAAATAAATTTAACTGTAGTTTAAATTTCTTTATAATATCGCGCAGTAAAGTAATATCCATGAATATGATCACTGCTAACATTTTGAAAATATTATGCCTGTTAAACACTGTGCTATTTATTGGTCAATAAATTGCCGAGAATAAAAAAACCGAAATGTAAATTTTCTAGGGCTCCACCAGAAAAGCGTGCGGAAAATTTAGGAAAAACCACTCCAATTTATACAGTATTTATTAACACAAAAAAAATAGTTTATCAAACAAATTTTTGTATAATAATAATGAAGAAAAATTTAATTTTAAAATAATAAATTTCTGACTGGTAGACATCGACTGTAAATAGTTATTTAAATTTCTTACGAAAAAATATTTGATAGATTAATGCCAAAATTAGTAAAGTTATTTTTCGTGGATTGCAATAAATATTGATTACATTAATTAATAATTAAGTACCATTGAAAATAATTAATTTGGTTTTGATCAAAACGGAAACTTTAATTTGAATTATTTTATTTTAAATATACCTAATTTTAATTAGGAAATAATTTTTCACCTAATACCTAATTTTAAGTGTTATTATTAATAGACAGCGGTAAGTAGGTATTCAATATAGTAATGTGCATTGTGTGTAGTATAACATATTACTTTATACATTATTAATATTACTACATCGTCATTTGATTCAAGTCAGTAATATTTAATGATATTTTTCATATTAAATGTCATTATTTGTATTGGTTTTTTTGTAATAATATTTGATTCATTCATTGCCTGATTTTATATTAATATTGTACACAAATACAGAAATATATTACAATATTTATTTATCTAGTTATTTATATCAGTTTTATTACATGCGATTGAATAATTCATATGAATAATAAACTAAATATGAGTGTGTCGTAATACAATAAAAATATTTGGTCGTATTTTATTCAGAAGATAAATTAAAAGTTTATTATTGCTTATAGTTTATTAGCGACAGATGTCTTCAATTTAGACATTTTATAATTTTCTCGGGTATCGTCACAATCGAAATTCTCTTCAAAAGTAGGTTGATCTATAAAAATAATTTCATTATTGAAAATTTAAGTATTGATATATTTTCATTGACTCACTTTCTGAAATGTTGCTAATAATGGAACATTTAATAGCACATTTGATTAGTATTGCAATTAGACACAATGCAAAAATTATAAGTCCAACTATAACGACAACAAGGAAAGTATTAATTGGTTGTGGTTCAACAATTAAATTAATTTTTGCATTTGACGTTTGGTTTGTTATCGTATTGATAAAGAAACATTCGTAGGTCCCGCCATCTTGTTCTGTCAAGTTATTAATAGCTAGCGTGTATAAATAATTAACTTGATTAATAATTGTTGTATTTAAAAGATATTTTTCTTTTGTAACACTAATATTTTTATTATTATGTGTCCAGTTTCCATTGGGCAATGTATTACTGTTTACAAGACATGGTAAATGTATCGATTCTCCAATTATAGTTTTAACTCTTGGTATAACAGCACTTGCATTTAACCAGCAATTTAAATGGCTGGTGTTAAATTCTCTCCATGAATATCCTCTGAATTCTTTTGGAGCTCTGCATTTTGTATTCGAGAATTCATCTCGGTAGTTACTTTTGCTCATCTCATATTTATTTTTCATAAATGCCCATAGATCTTTCATAAAACAATCACATGTCCATGGATTTCCAACAATTTTCAAAATACTGAAGCTTTCCAGCGATTGAATTTCAGTTATGTTTATGCTGGTTAATTTATTATAGCTCAGATTTAATTGCTTCAATATTTTGCTGTTGATTAAAGCATTTTTATTGAAGACTTTTAAAAAGTTATTAGTTATTTCTAAGTTTTCCAATCTTGGGAGCATTTTAAATATTTTATCATCGATATATTCAAATTTATTGTAATTTAAATTAAGGTATTTTATGTATTTTACAGGTTTAAAAATATTGTCTGGTAGAGTGAACAAATCATTGTGCGCCAAATCTATGTTAACTAAATACGTCACATTATTAAAAGCATCTTCGTGAATTTCACTGAGTTTACAATCATTAATAATGATGTCACTTAATGACGTTAGTCCCACATCTGAGAATGCATTCGCTGGAAGTTTGGGTAATCGCTGTTGCCTCAGAGTTATTTCATCCCATTTTACAGGCCTGGTAAATTTCACTTCAGGAACTGAATATACTCGATCCAAAAAATTTGTATTTTCGTCACAGGTTATTCGCGAATTGTAGTAAAAGTCACATTTACAGGGCGGACAATCGTCGCAGAAAACTGTACACACAAACAAAATAAACACGTATAATATTTTAAGTGCTTTATGCATGTTTACTCGAAGATATACCACTTCTCTCACGAGTAAGAATTAACTGATTAAATGATTTTTTACATTACCATAAAAAGATGGCGACAAATATCTAACCGCAAATATCCGTAATTTTTTATCACAAGTGTCGTCTACTTTCTTTTCGATTAAGGAAAATGTCAATTAGTGGAATTAATCTAATTTATAAATATGTTACAATATGTTACTTCTAGTTTATATATGCATTCCATTAATATGTATACTATAATTACGGAGAAGAAAACTCTGTGCATTTAAAAACTATTGCTATATAATAACAATAAATTTTTACCTGCCTCAATTTTAGATCCTTCTTTATTTTTCACAATTTTATATTTTCAATTTTCAAGCCAAGTGTCGAGGAGTACACTTTGCCGTTTATCGTTAAAAGGGCAATTTTCAAATGTTTTGCTCTAATTTTTCATTGCGCCAATTTGAATGAAACTTACAATACCTACTTATATATTTCGACGAGCTGAATCAAAATTTGTCTATTGATTTACAATCACTGGTTGCTATGAATGACTGTGTTGATATTCTTAGTGTAATATCCATGACAATGATTACTGCTCACGTTTTAACAATAATTTGTAAATGTAATATTTTTTTATTTATACATTAAATTGTGATGTTTTGCGTTGCCTGTGAACCGTCCAAAATATCAATTTTTCGGTTTCCACCAGAAGAGAGTGTAGGAAATTTAGGAATAATACTCTCATTTCTAGAGCATTCATTAAAATTATACTTATAATAAAAACGTATAATTTTTCAAACTCCCTGTTGCAGAATAATAGTAATAGAATACGACTGAATATTCAATGAAATATAATTTATAATAATAAATGTAATGTTGCAATAAAACAAATAACTCAAGTTTTTACAATTACATTACATAGTATACAACTAACAAATATCTACATATTTGTTTTTTTTACGAAATATGTTTAATAAGTCTTTGCCCAAATAAAATAAAATTGGTAAAGTTAATAAAAATGTTTAAGGCATTCTATTTTTAATTTTTTTTTTAATAGTTCTGGGACACCAGGTATAGATATTCCAAAAGTAAAATTTACTTTTTTTTAGTCCTTGCAACGAAAGTGTAATTAAATATGAAATGTTGTTTATTTTACTTAATAAATAAGTATCTTTAGCTTATTTAGAATTTAATCTTTTATACCTTATTTTTAAATAATTTGGTCACAAAATATAAACTTGAAATTGTATTTATTTAATTTAAATAGTTCTGGTTTAGGTTTAATGATGAATTGACATAAACAGATATCTAGTATAGTAATGTCAATTGTGACCAGCATAATATATTAATTTTTACATTATTATTAATAATACTAAATTGTCTTAATAAAATTTAATAATATATTTCATATTTAATGTCATTATTTGCATTGGATTTGAAAAATAATATTTGATTTATTCATTGCCTAATTTTATATTAATATTGTACACAAATACAAATACAGAAAATATGTTACAATAATTATTTCTCTAGTTATTTTTATAAGTTTTAGGTATTACATGAGATTGAATAATTCATAAGTATAATAAACTAAATATAATTATGTCGTAATACAATAAATAGCTATTTTTAATACTAGTGCGCAAAGTAGTACATTTAATCATGAGTCCAGAACTTGGGTGCCCAAGCAGTAGGCGAGGGCCCCAACCGAATGAGTGATTAAATGCACGTTTGCTCATGAGTGTAAAATCTGATTTTTTCCATAATCAAAATACAAAACAGCAAACACAAAATATTTCTTTAGTTTTCATTACTATTAAATTCAAGAAAACAATTATGTGTAGCAAATTAGCGCAACAAGAGCAAAATAATACACAGCAACAGATTTAAACGAAGCTGGAAAGTTTAAATAACATGACTGACATTAGAGAATGGCATATTTTGACAAAAATATTTTTCTCACTTGTGACTAAAACATCTTTTTCTCACTAGCGATTAAATTGCTTACTTTGCTTACTCTTTTGAGAAAGCAAACAACATCAAAATTAAACGATTGTGGAAAAAATATTTAAACTTATTTCATTCAAAAGATAAATAAAATGTTTATTGTTGTTACAGATTACCTACTGGCGGTCGATGTTACTACTCAAGTCATTCAAATTGAAATTCTCTTCATAAGTGGAATGATCTATAAAAATAATTTCATTTAAAATTTAGCTATTGATATAATTATTTTCATTTACTCACCCCGTGAAGTGGTCTTATTAATGGAATATTTAATTATACATTTTATTATGATAGCAGTTAAACACATCATATTAAATACAAATCCTGTTATTACAATAACAAGGGAAATATTAGTTGGTAGTGGTTTAACAATTAAATTAATTTTTGCTCTTGTCGTTAACTTTGTTATCATTGTTATCTTATTGGTAAAGAAACATTCGTAAGTTCCGCCATCTTGTTTTGTCAAGTCATAAATATCTAGCGTGTATAAATAATTAACTTCATCTATAATTGTTGTATTTAAATGATATTTTTCTTTTGCAACAATAATATTTTTATTATTATGTGTCCAGTTTCCATTGGGCAATGTGTTACTATATACGAGGCATGGCAATTGTATCGATTCTCCGATTTTAGCTTTCATTTCTGTTTTATCAACACTTGTATATAACCAGCAATTTAAATCTGTGACGACAAATTCTCTTAATGAATATCCTCTCAATTCTTTTGGAGCTTTGCATTTTGTAATCGTGAATTCATCTCGGTAGATATTTGTGTTCATCTCATAATTATTTTTCATAAAAACCCATAGATCTGTCATAAAACAATCACATGTCCATGGATTTCCAGCAATCTGCAATATTCTGAAATTTTCCAGCGATTGAATTTCAGTTATGTTTATGCTGGTTAATTTATTATAGCTCAGATTTAATTGCTTCAATATTTTGCTGTTTAAAGCATTTTTATTGAAGACTTTTAAAAAGTTATTAGTTATGTCTAAGTTTTCCAATCTTGGGAGCATTTTAAATATTTTATCGTCGATATATTCAAATTTATTGTAATTTAAATTAAGGTATTTTATATATTTTACAGGTTTAAAAGTATTGTCTGGAAGAGTGAACAAATCATTGTGCGCCAAATCTATGTTAACTAAATACGTCACATTATTAAAAGCATCTTCGTGAATGTCACTGATTCTACAATAATTCAAAATGATGTCACTTAATGACGTTAGACCCACATTTGAGAAAGCATTTGCTGAAAGATTGTATAAGCGCTGGTTTCTCAGAGTTATTTCATCCCATGTTACAGGCCTGCTAAATTTCACTTCGGGAACAGAAATTAGTATATCGAAAAAATTTGTATTTTCGTCACAGGTTATTCGCGAATTGTAGTAAAAGTCACATTTACATGGCGGACAATCGTCGCAGTAAACTTTATACACAAACAAAATAAATACGTATAATATTTTATGTGCTTTGTGCATGTTAACTCGTAGATATAACACTTCTCTCACAAGTAAGCATTAACAGATTAAATGATTTTTACATTACCATAACAAAAATGGCGACAAATATCTAACCGCAAATATCCGTAATTTTTATCATAAGTGTCATATACTTTATTGATGATTAAAGAAAATGTGAATTAGAAGACTTAATTTATTTAATAAATATGTTACAATATTGTTTCTAGTTTATATGTACATTACATTAATATTTCTGTTACTCGTAAAATATTAGTAATAAAAATAAGGAGACCCTGTACAATTAACAACTAATGCTATATAATAACAATAAATTCTTAGCTGCCACAATAACAGATTCCTTTTTATTTGTCACACTTAAAATGTATAATAATATTTTCAAATCCCCAAAACATACAACGCAGATAAGACGTGTTTTCCTCTGGATTTACAAAAAATGCGTCACTTCCTTCAGTGAGATTCACGGAAATTCCGAATGGTAATGTTCTAAAAAAAGTTAACCTTTAATAATAACCTTTGTGCTGATAAATTTGTACTTACATATTTTATCAATTTTTAATGAATGAACAGAAGAATCATCGTCTTTGAAACTGTCTTGAAAATTTGGTTGATCTGGAAAACATGTAATTATTTTTATGTCGCAACTTATTTTAATAATGACTCACCATCCTTTGACCTGCTGACAATATGAAATCTAATTGCGCATTTAAAAAATATTATCACTAGACATACTGCACAAAACATTAGTCCTACTATGATAAGAATAGAATATAGATCAAGGCCTCGTTCAAGTAGGACTAAATTAATTTTTGCTTCATCCATTTGGCCGGTTACATGACTTTTCACAATACAGTAGTAGAATCCTTCGTCTTCTTCTGTTAAGTTAGCTATTTCCAAAGTGAACCAATGCAGATGTTGATCAATTGGCGTCGTGTCCAAAATGTATTTCCCACTTGAATTATTAATGTTTTTGTCGCTAAATTTCCAACTTTCTGTCAGCATTGCTGTACTTTCAACTTTACATTTTAATTTGGCTTTGTCTCCAATTTTAGCTTCTAGTCTATTTTCTGGGGCTTTAGAATTTATCCAACAATTTAGTTTGTCTTGAGTAATTTCTGGTTCTTGCCATGTTATGCCTTTCAAAATTTCAGGAGCACTGCATTTAACATTAAGTAATTCCTGCTTATTCGTAATTTTATTTTTATTTCTCATAAAATCAACTAAATCTCGAATTAAACAATCACATATCCAAGGATTATATGAAATTTTCAAGTCTGTAAACTTATCACTTTCTTTAATAGCTGTTATATTCAAAGTGATTAAATTGTTGTTGTTCAAATACAGTTGACTTAATTTATTCTTGTTCACTAATGCAGTAGCACTAAAGCTGGTCAGTAAATTATTACTAATATCTAATTGTTGTAGATTGGATAAATCTGCAAATATCCTTGCATTGATTGATTTCAATTTGTTGTGATGCAAGTAGAGAAACTTAATATTCTGTATAGGTTTAAAAGTGTTATCTTCTAGTTTCGATAAACTATTGTGCGAAAGCTCTAGATGAAATAAATACGTCATATTATTAAAAGCTTCTTCATGAATTGAAGTAATTCCAGAATTAGTAATAATAACATATGTTAAATTTGTAAGTCCAACGTTCAAGAACGCATTTTCTGGAAGATTCGTCAGTTTTTGATTGGTCATCTTCAATTCATTCCACTCAACAGATCGAGAAAATTTAACAGGAATTGAATTAATTGCATCGTATCCTTCTTCACATGAAATTCGTTTATTCAAGCTATTACACTCACAAGGACTACAACCGTTGCAAGAAACTGCACTAAGCAACAACACAAACACGTACAAAGTCTTACATAGATCAGACATTTTTACACGGAGTGTACTACCTCACTGACAATGAAACAGCAACTGAATCAACGGATTTTTTCAATTTCCATGTATGGAAACTTTTGATATCTAACCGCATATCCGCGTATGACTTTTAATCATAATTGTAAATGGCTGCCAGTATTGTGATGTTCCTTAAAACTGTCTTGATAATATTACAATTCAAAATGTACCAATTGACTTATGCGAGCCCAGAATTATATCATTTTACTCAGTAAAACTGTTTAATAAGTAATTTTTTCCGTTGGGTGGAAAAGTAACATTTTTATATTTTATTTTATCTGATTATGGTTTATTTATTTATTATGTATTTATTGTTTTTATTTTTGACAGAGAGATTCGTTTGTGTTTGTTGTCAATATTTATTTATTTATTTACTTATTGCTTTTAACATGTTGTGCAAGAGTTTTTGATAATGTCACCTCCTGAAGAAGACGCATTTGGCGTTGAAAAAGGTTGATGTAATTTTTTAACAATAAACCTTTTGCTTAATTCAAAGAGTTTCATTTATCATCCGTCATTTAGCCAAAAAAATATTCCTTATCAGGAAACTGTTTAATTCACCATATTTATATCTTAAATTCTATCATTTTAACCTCCCACAAACACATATATGTAAGGAAGGTATGTTTATATTACGAATTGATTAGATTTTGAGAACAAGTCATCAACAGTAAGTGGTAGATTATTTGAAGGCCTATAAGAGTTTTTGGGCATATCTTGTTAAATACTCGTAAATGAGTAAATTTCATTGGACTCGAAAAGATGTAGAATAGTATTACCTACAAATTTTATTTGATTTATTTTTAAGTTTTGTTGTCACCTGATACAAATACAGTGTTCGTAGCCAATACCATTGGGCCAAATAAAATCTTTGTATTCGTCATCTGAGTAATTTGTAATTATTTCCTTAAATTTTTCTTAAAAATAATAGAATTTAAGATACAAATAAATTGAATATAACAATTTTCCTTTTGTAAGATTAGAACATTTTTTAAAAGTTATTCTAACAGTCTTAATTGGGCAAAATAATATGATTCTGGGTTCGTATTCTTTTGAAAAATAATTGTTTACTTTAAGCTGAATTGTTTTTATAAAAATGAAACTAACCATTAAATTTAAATGAGTTGATAACAGTTTTATTGTACGCTAATTGTAAGAACTATAAAATGCATTTAATTTATGTAATTATTTCACTGTAATGAAATTAACATAGTTTTATTTGTTTCCCAGAAATAAAATCCTGAGAAAAAGTTATATAAATAAAGCAATGAAAATTATTATGCAGAATTTATTTTATTTATTTGTAAATTATAAATAAAAAGAACTAATTTTATGCACAATTAATTTTTTTTATTATTATAATCTTTTGAAATTTCTTTTAAACTTTTTCAGGTGATGAAATTTTTTATTAATTATTCATATCACACTAGTTTATTAATAAACTCTTTTTTCTTTAAGCGTATTATAATATTCATATTTTTCTACTGCATATACGATATATAAGTTTGAAGAAGAATTTTGTTACTAATACAATTATATTTTATTGTTTAAAATGGTATAAAAAACGACATACTTGTATTTTATATACCTCAAGTTTGAAGAATTTCTTTTCTTCTATTCTTTTTGTGTTTCTTCAATTTGCGAATATATGAGCTCAACAGAAAAGTCCTATTTCAACACCTTATGCACACTTTAAACAAACAATTTCAAATACCTTATTTTTAAAAATCTATAATAATATTTTAGAAACAATAAACATACTTGTCATAAATGTCAATAAGTCTGTTAACAGAAATTTTATAGCATAATTAAATTAGAACAATTGTTTATAAACGATGAGAAACAATTTTAATTTAATTACAAGTAACAGTTGTGCAAATCATGAACTCGACAAAATATCTATTTATTTTATTAATAATAACTACTTCTTTGATTTTAGTAAGTTCATTATTTACAGGAGAAATATTTTAATTATAATTAGGTAATTTGATTTTAATAGATAATAAACGCCTCAAAGAAACCAATCAAAAAAAGTTCATTCATTAACTGTAAAAACTTAACCCATACAAAAAAACCTTTTGATATCATCTTAGAAGATGACATAAATGTCGAAGAGGACCCCGACCCGATGGAGATAATCATAGAAAAATTAAACGTAAATTCCGAGAAGATCAGGTATAGTCTCTGTCAAATTAAGTCTACTTTTGAGAAAGATATACATCTGGCAGAAATAGAAGCGGATACTTTCAACAACGATCGTCTGGAACAACTGGATGGCACCGTAACTTCAAGAAGAGTAGGCAGTGCTTTAAGACACACGGTGTTAAAAGTTGGAGAGTGTGTTTCTAATGTTGCCAAGCAGGTTTTGGTTCTACCTATCAGGTATAGTGTAACCCACAAAACCCAAAGGATCATAGTAAATCAAATAAACATCCCTCAACTACGTTTACAAAAAAACCTTATATTATATCTGTCATAAATAAAAATGTGGACACTGTCGCAGGTTTCTCAAGTTTAGTACAGAATTGGAATATACCCTGACAATAATTTATCAACTGTTCCAGCTGATTTTGTCTTCCTGATTTTCATTTGCTTTGTCGTATTTTCTTGATGAACATTTTGAACATTATTTGCGTCAGCTATTACAGTCAAATAATTTTTAAAATATTTTGAATCTTGCTAATACAGAAATATAAGATTCTTACACTACTTTTATATACAGGGTGGGGAATTGAAATTATAAATTATTTTTCCTCAAATAAGTTAAATAGTTTATCCACAACTGTAAAATAATATACCCATAGCTCAACCGTTGTTTATCAATTACCGACCCTTGTTACTGTTGCTAATGAAATAATATTGACTGTTCAATGAAATAATATTATTCATTCATTAAGTCAAATTAAAAACTTACCTGTCAAAAGAGTAAAATCAAAATGACTTTTAAGTAATTTTATCCACATAAAAGCAAAAGACACTAATTTACTCATTTTTCATATTTTTATTTTCTTTTTAAACTTAAACTGTAGCTGAATAATTGATTTTAAGATTTTCTGCTAAATGTCAAATCTCTTCAAAATTTTGTTACAATAGTACGTAGCCTAGTGATGGTTGCTACAATTTGTCTTTATTGATAAACAGCTTTTTGTATTTGTCAAAGCAAAAATTCTACTTATCTTATAATTTCAAAACAAATATTTCACGAAATGTTGTGGATAAAGTAAAGTATTCTAATCGCATGTAATAGCTATTTCTCATTCGAATAATTTATATCACTCGCGTTCGCCTGTAATGCAAACTTCACTCTCATGAGTAATAGCATACATTACATGCTCATTAAATAATATACTATTATTGAAGAGGAATAATTTCTACATTTGCTGTCACTAATATTTATAATTGTACTCTACCTGGAATCTGAATTTAACTAAAATGTTTATTGGTAATTTTCTTAAAATCATCAGTGCCATGAAATTACAAAACAAATGTATCTGTCATCTGCTGTCATCAGTGTTTGATTTCAAGTGTCTGGATTAAAAATGTATTAATTTGAAGAAAAAATAGACATAGTGAAATGGTTTTATGGTCAAAATATTGGTCGACAAAAGTATATTAAATATAATAACCCCATAATATATATTATATTTATTTTGTTATTTCATGGCACTGATGATTTTAAAAAAATTATCAAGAAACATTTCCATCATTTCAGGTTTTCTATATAATAAGCTATTAATTTTTTTTGATGCACAATAATTAAGGGAAGCCAATAATTGAAGTTGCAATTTTTTACAATGTACCTGACAATTAGTAACTGTAAGGATTCATTTTCAAAGGCAATGAAGGCCTTGGGTAAATGGTGTTTAGTAGTGATTATCATGTAAAATTATTTACATTGGAACAATGATAATTTTGTAATATAAGGATAATCTGTACGTATATAATCCGAATTCTACTATATTATCTTTTAATCCGACACTAGGTATTAGAAGTATTCTGACAAATATACAGTAATTTGCTGTATAAACGTCGAAAAGTTCTTTTGTACTTTAAATTTAAGGGGTGCTTAATCATTTTATTACGATCCTTTGGATTTTGGTGGACTACACTATAAAAGATTATTGAAATCATCGACGGGAAATCCATCTCAGCTGGAGAAAATTACAAAATTGTACGAATTGGTTTTCTGGTTGATAACGCGATATCCGGAGTAATACATAACAGATAACATCAACGTTCAATATTGCACGTTTAAATTATAAAATGATTGTTTTATGAAGTTTTGCTATGTACTATGCTATGTACACGTCTAATTTATTGTTAAAATGAATTAAAAAATTATAGGGTGAAACCTGAAATTCCCTGCGTGACTCGAGAACTTTTAATGTTGAAAAATTATTCAACTGATATTGCAAATGTAATAACAGGAGCATTGAAATCAATCGTGCACTACCCAAGACATATGGCAATATGCTTTAAAACTGAAGAAAAGATAAATTGCTTATCTAAACTGCATAAGAAAGTTAGTAACATAATTTGTTTGATTTAAATTACTTTAATTGATGTATTTTGTTGTAGGTGATAAAGAATACAATTACGGATATTATGGGAGTAGTTGATAAATCTATGGAAATTGACACAAGCTTTACGTCAATGATAGAACCATCGGGAAAGAATGGACAATGTCCCGATTATCGGCAAACTATTGCAAAATTAGCTACAATTCCTCTAAAGTTAGTGCAATGTATTAATAACAAAATTTACTAATGTGTTTTATACAGAAATTGTTAAGTAGTTCTCAGTTCTCTAACGTTGTAATAAAATTTATTTATTAGTTTACTAAGTATAAATAAAAGTATGTAGCTATTGTTTAATCTTTTGTAAGTACAATTCTGATAAACATATTTTATTTAATAGCTGTAATTAAATTATATTTAATTTTATTCCTATGCAATTAATGTGCTTATTAACTTATTATTAGAAGCATAAAACTTGGCCTGAAAAAATTCAAATTAAATAATCTGATGTGGCAACACAATTTTCCGCGTAAACAACTTCGAGAAAAAATTCACATGAATATTGTATCTTTTTGAATTTTAAAAAACATTACTCTAATTTAATTATTTACTGAGATATGTTCAAAAATTCTGCGTATTACTTTCGGTAAATTTCATTTTTAAATGGCAGAAAATTTAAAAAAGTTATCGTGTGCGAAAAATTGTCATCCTTAAACATCATTGTTAAAATACTGGAATCCTATTCTAGGGATTCCAAAACGTGTTTATCTGATGAAAAGTCACTACCAAAAATTTAAATCCGTCAGATACAAGTTACACAAGAAGCAGAAAGTTTCAAATAAAAATTGTAACTACAAAGTAAAAAAAAATATTTGTGATTTGTTAATTTTGCGGTTGTTAAGTATTTTTAATTAATATTCACAAACATATTGTGTTATATTAACAATAAATTAAAATTTGGCAATTCTGAATTTTTAACGAGAAAAAATTGTTTTTATTCATTTGCTGGATTTATAAAATTTAACAAATAGACTCGTCAATAATAAAACAAGTAAATTTAGCTAACTTATCAATTTGAAATTGTTAAAGAAAGTTTATATCCTTTGTGACAACTTAATTTGTTATGATAACTATAATTTATTTTTCTGCTTCAATATAATTACTGAAATATTTAGTGAAAAGAATATAAAAATAAATGTTAATTATTATTAATTCACAAATATATTTAGTTACGAAATACACAAAAATAATTTGTTACTTGCTAACAAATTTAAAACTTGTTAAATTAAAAAAAATTAACGGTGAATCGTCTGGGACTAAAAATTTTGTTAATTTTGACTATTATTTTTTTTACTCTGTAACATTATTTAAATTAGTACAATGGACGACAAAATATGTATTTCCGCAAAAATCTCGTCAGCGATTTTTTCATGATTTCAATACTTCTCTATACTTTGTATAAGAAAGTAATAAAACAGAATTGGTGTAGACTAGATGTAGAGATCTTAGTCCCGCTTTAGATTTTATAGAAATGATCCCAGCAGGCTGGGGAATAAAGTAATAACAGCGTTAAAAATGAAAGATAACGCCTTGAAAAATCCTCGAGTTACAATTCACAAAGACGGAATCTTTCTTCAGCACATAAAAGAGTGAATAGGTCCACTCCTCGTAATAATCACGGGGGAAAGACACACGAAACACATAATACCTCGCAGGGCAGACGGCAGGCTGTACGGCAGACCGAACCTAACTCAGAGAAACTCGTATGCAAAGGAGAAAAAAGCGGCAAGATAACGACGCGTTTGTTCCTTCGTTCAAAGGAAGTCGTTTACGGGAATATGCTTTTACTTTTCCGCGAGTCGCCCACGGCCCAGCGGAAAATTGCATGCTGTTTGTACATTTCCCCTTTCATTCGCAATGAGCAGGATGAAGGAAGGAGCGAAACTTCAAAATCGCAAACACCCAAGGAACTAACTCATCAAGGACGATTTTAAGTTGCACTTACACTCTGTACTGACCTAGTTGTAATGAATGAAATACGGAATCCTAAAGAAGCGCAAGGATGGGGTATAGTAATTTTCATCAGTAACCGATGGATTTTTAAATAAACGATTAGAAATCTTTGAACGCTTATACCGCAAATTACTATAGGTAGAAGTATTTGGTGTAATACTTTCAATACTCAGTGTCTTGTTTCTACAAATAAATTTTCAATAATATTGTATAATTCAGATTATATTAATACAGGGATATAAAAAATTAGAACAATTGAACAAAATTTAAAAATCAAAATAAAACTTACTAGAATGTACAGACACTATACATACCAAGACATTTATTAAAAACTATAATTTTCTTTTTGTATCCATTCGCTAAAGAAAATTAAATTTCTTACAAAATGATTAGGTTCAATTAAAAAATGTATTAATTTTGAATATAAATTTTTCCACCACCACTTAGAAATCTTCTCAATGAATGTTTGTTGTTGTTAGGGATATGAGGTATATTGCAGCATCGTGCGAAATGAATTTGTTTTGTGCGTATTTCCATACAGGTCAGCTCATTTTTGTATAGGTGCCGTTGCTAGGATATTTATTTAGAATTGTCAAATATTGGAATGATGAAAGCGGGACAAATTTATTATTAACATTAAATTAATTAGGAAATAATATCGTGGTCGTAGAAAAAGTATAGTGTAGGAAATGAATACATTGCATGCTTGTTGTACTATTTATTTATCTTCTTTTATCTGCATTGATCGAAAATTAATACATTTTAAATTTTGCTTTTAAAGATAATGAAAAAAAGTAATTTTAATTTTAAACAAACCGTTTTTTTTTAAATCATCTTCAATCATTTTGAATTAAAACTACTCCTATTCAAACTACTCCTTTCCATTATGAATCTCAGTTGAATACTTTGATATGTTCCTTCAAAACTAAATTAATTTTCATACAAGAATATTTGTTAAACCTACAAAAGTTTTCAGTGAAAACGAGATCAGATTGGCACTATTCAAATGTGTTTATTCCAAGAAAACATTTTTATCGTTTTGTTGCAAACTTTCAGGTTTTGGTGATACATACCATAATCTGATGTATGGTTCATATTACAGAAATAAATTTCCGCCTCAAAGTTGTAGAGTGCCAATGCGTCCATCACTCAAATTTAAATACCATTACTACGAAATGGGCTTTCGTGCTGAAGTCTATTTCAACTTTTTGTCTGTCAGTTCGACCAAATTGCAGATTAAAGGATTACCTCTGTTAATTGTATCAGTCACTAGTTCCGAGTTACTCTAATCCAATTTTACAAATTAAACTGCACATATATTTAATTATGCTATTAACCGATTTTATATGTAGATGATAAACCTGGATATCTGGGCCATAACCCGTCACATAATGTACTAGATTTATTCATCAAATTAGGAATTAATTAATTGTAACATTTAGGGTAACACAAATGGAAAGAAAATTGTGAATATTGATATTTTCATTATTCGAGATTGTTATTTTTCATCTGATATATTTTGGAGGCCTCAATTTGACAGCTGTAAAAATACGCAACTGGGCAAAAAAATGTCAAACTTCGATCGATGTTATTTTTGACTGTAGTTTATGTTTGTTAATTAAAATGATATTGTTTCTTGATTATTAAACTTTCATTTTATTGTCTTTTCACAAACTATCATCAACTGTTTTATTAAAATTTAACGACAATCGCAAAAACTACCATTTTTTCTCCAAACATATATATTATTTGAAATCGGTACTAAAGATCGCCAAAATCGACATTAAAAGCTCCGAAATCGGCACTAAAGTAACCCATTATAGTACTACGATTTTGAGCAACGCGGTATAGATAACCGTACGATAGTAAATTTATACGTAAAATGAAGCAATATGTGCAAAAGTATGAACTAATTGATTCCGATGAAAAAATTATGAACAAAATACATAATTTTTAGAGTTATTTACGATAACTTCAATGTCCGAGGTTGGCAACACTGAGTGCAAGTTCCAAATGACAACTTATGATGTGTTAACCTATAATAAGTTTTTTTCAAATTATATAGTTCAAATAAAATTTAATATGTACCGCGGCTCCGAAATTCCTTTTTTATTACTCATGATCAAATATAAAACTTCAGTGCCTTGATACATGCTTAACCAGTATTTGTGGCATATTTATTTATTTTATTATTTTTTATTTTAAATATCAAAGAGTTTATGCTACATTTATGTCTCTGCTTTTAATTTGTTTTGATTATTATTGTTAATTTCCTTGGTGATATGTTATTTTATTGATTATTTTTTGACGTTTCTTAAAACCAATGAAATGCTTTATTGTATGTCACGTGTCTACGTTTTAACCAATCCTGTCATTATTATAATGAGAATAATGCTCTTGTGATTATTCCCGGCAATTTTCTCTGTAGCTTTTTTGTTTTTGTTTTTGTTGACAGATGTCAGATGTCAGAGAGTTATCATCAACACAAGTAAAAATGAGCAAAAAAGATAGATTTAGTGACGTGTCGGATGATGAAATCAAAAAATAATCTAATTAAATATAACTCGAGAGTTCGATAAATTAGAAAATAATTCTGCAGTATCTTTCTCAAACTTGTCGCCATTTGGCAATAGCCACGAAAGCCCTACGGGCTTTCGTGGCTATTGCCTGGCAACAAGTTTTCGAAAGATCTGTCAAATTATTTTCAATTTATTCTCACGCTCTTGTTATATTATTACTGACAATTATATTTTTCCGGTCTTCAAATAAAAACATTTATATTTTCGTTCTACAAAATATTTGTAATTTATTTGTTATATTGTAATCGTTTATAATTTAATTATTCCATCAAATATATTGATCTGTTGGTTATATATTAAATGTTTTAGATCAGTTTCGTAACAAAATTTATTATTTTACTACAATCATAGAATATAGGTAGTTGTATAGAAACATAAAATGTTATTTAATATACATTTTTAATGAGCGTTGCAAAAACAAATGAAATGGAAATGAGGAAATACATCTTTGTGTAAAATTTAATTTGGTGGTATTAAAGATAAGAATGGCGGAATTTTTATATTTAAATACGAAAATTAATTAAAGTTTCTTAATGAAACGAAAACAATGAAAAGTTCTCATCTTGACTTCCACAAAGAAACGGAAACGCAAATTTATTCGCGCAATGGTTTTGTTGTATAAATTAATATTATTTTAATATTATTTGTTTATTTGTTTCGATTCATTCCGCAGCTATTATTATTGTTTCATTATATGAACTATTATTCCAAATGATCTGTTTGTGAAACTACTAGAATGATGAATAATATGTTTATTATAACAAAAAATATATTTCATATGAAAATACGTTTAGAATAAATATGTTTTTAAATATATTTGCTTTGCCATTTTTATTGAAGCCTGGTACAGACGGTTTATTTCTTAGCTTAACAAGAGATGATGCATGAATTAGATTACGACAAGAATCTATTAATATTCGAATAACTTCAGATCATTATTTACCCTCAAGTACTAGCTACATCACCATAGGCGTAGTCATGAAATTTTCCACATTTATAAAATCATTTTCTTTAATTTCCTCGATAGTCGATATTGCCGCATGCAATTGGTGTATAAACTGTAAATGAATGTAAATAAATATATACTGATACATTAATTGCATTTAAATGTACCCAATAAATCTATTAATAAAATTTTAGTTAATTATATTTTACATAGAGTGGTGATTGACTAAGTTGATCATATTTTTAACATGTTAAGTAATCATTTTAGGAAAAATTGTTTCAAATAAACGTTGAAGAGATTTAATATCATAACAAACTAATTTCATTTTACTTAATTAATAGAGGCGAGAAAGAAGTTCCAAAATATAAAAAATTCAGTTTTAATAATGAGTAACCATGAAAATAGAATTGAATTCAAGCAAATATTTAACGTTATTTATAATCAAAATAAACAAGTAAATATTTCCATGGTTACTCATTATAAAAACTGATTTTTTATATTTTTGTAGGTCTTTTTAACTTATATTAAAGAAGTGGGATGACCTTGAGCCAAGTGGTCATATAGGCAGTAGCTGTCAGTTGCAACTGTAAAAAAAATCTAGAAAAACTATTTTCACCTGTGCTGTAAAATTTCCTACAATTTTTCCTGTTACTCCTGCTTTCATTTTATGAACTTTACATAAAAGGAAAACTGTGGCTTGATATTTGACAGATACATTGACATATTAACCTTCTTCTATATGGTTACTAAGATACCAGCTTATCAGCGGACACTGGTATCATGAAATATTTGAAGTGTCGTTACTGTATGAATTCTTATACTGTACTAAAATATTTAGAGCTGTAACTTGAAGGCTGGTAATCGCATAAATATGTGATGTCTCTTACTGAGATTTGCTAAAGATAAGCGTTACACTTCAAATGGATAAATATTTACTACATTATCGAAAGTATTTCAAAACAGAGATATACATTTCTTTTTACTTCGTGTTTGCTAAACATATTTGCGGAAGTAAACAATCGTTTTGTTTTTCTTTGTGTAAACAAGATAAATAGATAGTTGAATGTACAATCATAAAAATAACTTTTTGTTGTAAGAAAATTTTCAGTTTTCTTGTTGTATGTATTCGTTGAAGAAAAGTTTATTTCTTACAAAATGATTTGGTTCAATTCAAACATAATATTAATTTTGATTATAAATTTTATTTATCTTGTTTTTCTGCATTGAAAAAAAAAATGATTATATTTTAAAATTTATTTTTATAATTAATGAAAATGGAGTCGTTTTAATTTTAAACAATATGTTTTTATTAACGATATCATTTTGAATTAAAACTGATTCTATTCAAACTAATTCTTCCTCATAATGAGTCTCAGTTTTGATATGTTCCTTCAAAACTAAATTAATTTTCAAACAAGAATATTTATTAAACCAACAAAAATTTCAATGAAAACAAAATCGGATTGGCACTATTCAAATCAAATTTTCTCTTCATTTAAGAGGAATCTGTTTGTTCCAAGAAAACATTTTTATCTAATACCTCTCAATAAATGCTCTATAACTATGGCGATTTTATACAAGGAAAGTAACAGATTACCCACTACTGGGTATAATTTTGATAAAAGCCACTAGTGAGTATTTTTTTATTTATAACAATAATAATGACACACAACACCTTGGTAACTACTTCGATTGACATTTTAATTTAAAGCATATGTCATTGTCAAATAATATTTCTTTAATAATTTTTTTGTTATTAAGAGATGTTGGATAAAACGTTATACTTCACATGTGGGCAAAGTGGAATTACCCACTCGATAAAATTATCACACTCAGCCTTCGGCTTCGTGAGCAAAAATTTCTCTTGTGGCTAATTCCTTACTTTGCCCACTTGTAAAGTAAATAACTATTATCAGAGTAATTGTAGTACAAAGAAAGCAAAGCTTCCTGTAAAAGAATTTTGTTGCTGTACATACGGTAATTTTAGTTTTGAAATGTTTTGCTGTAAGATTGATGATTATGAATCTCGAGGGTATGTTATGAAATTTCGCATATTCCTCATTGTCCAAATACCTCGAGAACAATCATCAATTTGCAAAGTCAATACAGCTAATTATATAATTAATTAGTCTATTTGCATAAACCAATAATAATTAATCCCCAAACAACCTATAACGCAGCAATGGACGCCAATGCCTTGCAATTTATTGCCGCGGAGCGAAATCAGTGGTAGTTCACGATACGCGAGTCAGTTCATCACATGGGCCATAATACATCACCCCGCGAAAATTGACGGGCGCAAAGCCACGAAATTTTAATTTAAAATTGTACATTTGACGTAATAAATCATGTGAGAAATTAATAGTGGCCATTGTGGAGTAAAATGAAATTTAAAATTGCGAAATTGCGCTGTGACCACCGCATTAGAAATTACGGGAAATTAGAGAGATGTTTGAGTGATAGCTGAACTCGCGTGACTTCTCGTTCAATTGAGTGGCCTTTGTTTTGTTGGAATGACGCTTGCTTTATTTCTTTTTTTTTGTTTCGAACGTGTGAATTATTTAAATATGATCCTTTTAGTTCAATGAAGTTGGACAGTAATGCGAAATTAAAGTTTAAACGCTGATCCACTACGTAGATACTCGTAATTGATTATTCTTTTAATGTGATTTTGCAGATAAATAAATCCTTCTATTTTATTTTCCCCGTAACAACACATTACAAATTCATGCAGCAGTACACGTCTCATTTACTTTAAATACTATAATCCTTGGTATAATATACTATTATAATTATTATATTATTATACAAACTATTACCATGTCATTGTTAAAAATTAAGATGTAAATAGATTTTTCATTCCGTATACAAATACTGCGGTATAGAAAAGACTAGGAAATTTGGAGTCGAATTTAAATAATAAAGTTATAAAATAAGTAAATTAACCATAATCGTGACTTTTAGAACAAATATCGAAAATTTGAAAATTTTGGTTTATTTGAAAATTTGTCATTATTATAGAATTTTTGTGTATTTCATTTATTACGTTTCTATATAATTTAAGCCATAAAAAACTCTGCCACAGAGCGCATAATCATATCATTTATATTTTCGAAGATATGACTATTTTCGCTATTTTTCAAAGTGCAAATTTGGGGTTCTATATTTCAAAAACTAAGCGAGATATGGTAAAATAATCTTCAGTTTTGGACTTCTGGTAACTTTTAGAACAAATATAGAAAATTTGAAAATTTTGGAATTTTTTGAAAATTTTCTAAGGGGGACATCTTGGAAAATAAAAAAGATACGGACTCACGGATCGAACCATTAAATTCAGCTCGTCGAATTATATAATTGTGCAAAATTTCAGCAAAATCGGTTTACGGGTTGAAAAGTTACAGCAAAAAGTCTGAAAATGTCTTCAGATTCGGAAAGTGTCAAGGGGTACCCCTTGACATGTGGCTCGAAAATGGTCATTTTCCGACTTTTTGCTATAACTTTTCAACCCGTTGGCCGTTTTTAATGAAACTTACAATACTTATGTATTTCGATGAGCTGAATCGAATGGTTCCATCGGCAAGTCCGTATCGTTTTGATTTTCCGAGAGGTACCCCTTTGAAAATTTTCAAAAAAAATACAAAAATTTATTTTTTTCCAAATTTGTTTTAAAAGTCATCGGAAGTCCAAAACTGAAGAACTTTTTGGATATTTCGATTAGTTTTTGAGTTACAGGCCCTCAAAGTTACACTTCGAAAAATATCTAAAATGGCTACATTTCAAAAAATATTAGAGATATGACGATGCGCTATATCGCATTGGGTTTCGTAGGGTCTATATTATATAGAAGTGTAATAAAATTAAATTGTAATTTTAAGTGATATTTGACCACATGGTTATAACACTTTCTCATACATATGAATATGAATTTTATTTATTTATTAAACATGCAAACACATATCAATTTATTCATTCGTAAATTCACGCAGACGTCATTGAGAAAATGGCGGAAATGAATTTAGGGAATGTGGCGTATAGAGGATTTAATCATAAAATATTAATATGGAAGTATCTAAATGGGCCTTATACGCCACATCTAAATTTTCAATTTGACGTGACGTAGTTTTGGTAGAGCCAATCAAGGAATCAGATGATTATAAACTGACGTAAGTCAGATGTTAGATAGTAAAACCTGTACAATATATGTGCAGTGCAAAGTGACATTTACAAATAATTTATCGATTTAAAAAAAATACGGGTATTTAATTTTCTGGTCTAGTATCATATGTGTATTTGAGAAACACTTTACCAGTATAAAGTTAGAAAGTCTGCATCTATAAAATCTTCTTGTAACAGAGCCTCAATTAGTTTGGTAATTGATAAAGTGAGATTCCAAACACCCGGCCCAAAATAAATTAGCAGGTAACGATTACTCTTAACGAACACGAAGCAAGCAAAAACGTTAACAAAAAAATTCAAATTAAAAAGAGTAATAAATAATAAGGTTAGACGCAAGGCCGCCATTTAAATTCTGTGATGTGAGTCCACGGTCTTAATTAGTTCGTCCAGGTGATTTAATTAGGCCCCGGGTCTCGTCTCTCCCCCTAGTCCCACCCTGATGAATGCTGATGACGCAATCAGCCAATTGGTCCTCAGGACGGTGTAATCTAGTTAACTTTGTCGATTTAATAATAAACAATTGTTGATTTCTACCCGTTGTTGCTTTGTTTCCAACTTGATGTCATGTGTCAGCCCTGGAAATTTTTCTCCGATGCCCGAAGAATTTCAAATTGAGTAATTTGATTCGCTGTGGGCTGAATTGCTTGATTATCAATTATTTGCTATTGTTTTGTTCTTTAATAATTGTTCTACGAGCACCATTCTAGTACTTGACTTGACAAAGAGCTATGGTAATTCGCTGTTAGTTTATCCCAATAACAAGAAATTAATATCAATTAGAGAACAACCATAAATACTGTGATCAGCACACAATTATATTTATTGGTATATAAAGTGTGTTCAATTTAATTGTTATTATCTCGAAAACTAAAAGAGATACAAAGCTGCTTAAATAAGGAATCAATTTCTGAATCATAGATGTGTGGCAGCTGCCATATATTTTTATGACATTTTTCATTTTCATTTATTTATTCATTTATTTTCCATTTTTCAGGAAGTCATATTTCTGTAACGTTCATGTATTAAAATGAGCAAAACAAATTTTATTATTTTAAATTGGAACCTATCTTTTTTATTAGTATATTCTTTTCAGCATTTTTCAGACGACGAAGAAACGGAGGAGTTTTCAAGATGACGCGTACATATCTTTTATTTATGACCACGTATACCTTTTTACAGATTAGTCCGATTTAGATGATTCTATTTTTATTGGATAGGGTATACCTCATAGTAGGTCCCATTTAAATTTGAAAAAGAATTCTAACCTTAAGGGTAGGAAAATAGGGGACGATTGAATGCTCACCCACTGAATTTTTATCTGTTAACCGATTCTATCACGCATAACTTTGTACTGGGTTATCCGATTTTTATGATTCTTTTTTGTTGAATAGGGTATTTGAATTTGTAAAATTCCTCTGCGAAGGGAAGCAAAATAGGTAGCCACAAAAAATGTAAAACTTTTTAACAAAGAATTAAGTCGACGAAAAAGAAACAAAAAGTGAAAAATGAAATAAACCTTTTTAGTCTTAATAACTAAGATCCTAAACTAATGTAAGTAACTAACACGTGCTCATGGTTGTCAATGTTTTGTTTACAATTATTGTTTAATAATTATCAAGTATTTGTAGAAAATTGGTCATAAGAATACTTGAAATCAGAATCGCAAAATGTTCAAAAATAATATTTTAATTAATAAAAATACCCGCAAATAGCTATTCGTTCAATTAAACCAAACACATAAACATGACGTGAGCAGTAAGCGTTGTGACGTCACAAATTTCTATCATAAAATTGTTATTTAAGCATGTTATATTTCCCTATTGACTTATGATATAAATTAAACAAAAAAGTGATTTAGATAAATTCAATTATACCGGAATACATCATACAACATTATCTTACGAAGGATTGAATTTGAGCGATGAGGCAGGCTGATTTTTCAATGAAAGTAAAGTAATTTATCTTTAAATACAAGCTAATTGAAGTCAGAGGTGAATAAAAGTATTCAGAGCAATCTTTTCACGTATTGATTGCAAGCTGTTGGCAGGTCAATAGGCCACGTTGGTTCAGCGTCTGCTTCTGCCACGTCCAAAGCACACTAATCAATTATTTCGATAGCTTGAATCCCGGTTCGAAATCTCCACCTGTACAGTTGTTGCTTACATCGCTCTCAAGAAAGAAATCATCATTTTCTATTCTCCACTGCGCGAGGCGCCCGATGAGAAAAATGGTGGAGGCGCCGATAAATATTAAATTTTAATTTTCCCGTGATTTCTTCCATAAGAAATAAATTGTTGCTGCATTTGAATTGAAGAAACTGCTTAACGAACGTACATTTGTTCCATTGCATTTTCTTTTTCATTTTATTTTATTTTTATAGTTCTATTTTCCATTTTTTTCCCCAATATTTCCAAAACAAAAAAAGAATTGATATTTACATCCAATTTCAAGCATTTATTAATGGAAATTCTCGCTTTGCTCGCACTTTTAACAAACAAGCCCGAAGCCTACACAGCTCACGCTCGACAAATTCAAATCACAGTACTAATTTAGCCTGCTTAACATATCGTGGTTATTATTTACCTTCAAATATCGATATGTAGAAAGAAGTTGATGGTTAATCGCCTGCGGTGCAGTTATTTTACGACATGCTGTAAGTTTGTTAGGAATTTATAGTTGTAAAGAAGAGATATAAAGCAGTTGTAAATTGTGGAATTGTCGTGGTTTCCTTTACAGTTGCTCACATGCGAAAATAAGAAAGTAAAAGAAGTTTGTAAAGTTAGAAGTCGCTAATATTCCCGGTTGGTCGCGATTCCCGCATCTGTCAATAAAAACAAAGCAATAACATTATTAGCAACTCTGCAAAGTTCCGTCAGTTAACCATCAGCATCATCCCTGGCGTCGACGCGGGATAAGTTTAGCGGAAGTAGCAGCAGATAAGAAGCACTGAGGTTAAACGGATTGGCAAAAGTAGGTACCCACATCCGGTGTGGCTGTTTACAATATTTACGCGCTCAGAACGCTAAGTTTCGCCCCGTGCTTCGCCAGATGCTATCTACGTGTTATTTAAGTAAATTAGTGAAGTAGGCCGATGTGAATTAACAGTGCGTACATACGTACGAAGTTAGTTTCGTGTAATGCTTTTTAGTCCCGGTTCGGGAGCCTGGGATTATCATCCCTGATATATGCACACAACTTTGGATGTGTGGTTTTATTACTTTTAAACACTCGCTAATTATAAGTAGTTTTCCGCTGCGTTGCTACTTTATTTAATTGTGATTTACTGCTATTTTCATGCTTCCTATTTAATACACTGTTCAGTACTCTCTAGCTATTTACTGTTTAAATACCTACGGAACAGAATTATTATAAAATACGACTGTGGAATATGAGATACAAATCCACTTAAACTAATCCCTTGACTGCGCCATCACTCGAATTTAACTATCTACTTTTTCATACCTTAAGCCCATTTGCTATTTTAATTGTTCCTCGCGTTTCCTCAAGAACTGAAACTACTTTCAATATACAGGATGGTGAATTGAAGGGTACCATAGCGTTTTCAATGACATTTTTAAAATGTTCAATTATAAATTTCCCTGACTGTTCTTCAAAAAAATTTAAATAGTTTATTGTAGAAAAACAATACCTGCATTTTTTGATACAAATATTTATATAATTTTATTTTTACACTACTTGGAACAGGAGAAATAATGGAAATGTTTATTTGGTAATTAAAATCATCAGTGCATTTAAATAACAAAACAAATATGATATTTTTTAAAAACTAATTTTATTTAATGCATTTGTATCGAGCACTATTTTAACCATAAAACCATTTCACTATATCTAATTTTTCTTCCAAATTATACATTTTTAATGCAGACACTTGAAATCAAACACTAATGACAGCAGATGAAAGATAAAACCAATACCTTTTGCAATCTTAACGTGTTTGCTGATTCCTTTGGTATATTTAGGAAACAATTATTTATTCATTACAAATATTAATTGAAACTGTATTTAATTGTTTATTTATTTTTATTAATTTGTTTAGATTTTTTTGTGATCCGATTCATATTTACAAATATATTCAATAAATTTTAATGATAGAAGAATAGATGATATTTGAAATTAACTACCTCTTGGCAGTACTTAATTCACAGTTACTCAATTACTATAATCACAATTGACTAATAGAATAATACTATGAAAATGAACTAAATACTATAAGATAAACTATTTGTATCGGTCTAATAAATTTAGTGATGTTTTAGAAGTTTCCGCACTTCACTAGTTTCACAGCTAGTTCAAATTTGCGACATTTTATTCTTTCAACGTATTTTGCTAACAGTCTGGGGATTTCTTCTTTAACTGAAGGCATTTGCAAGTCTTGTAGTATAATCCAGTTGGAAAAACGGAAAAACCATAGATCATTGACGAATATTCGAAGGGTTTTTGATTGAAATAATTTGATGATTTCTATGTCGGAGGTACTTGCTGACACCCATAGTTATTATTAACTAATACTTAATTTAATTGTTCATTTCTCCTTTGATTCAACTTCGTACAATTTGTATTACCTTGTTGCGATGTAATTAAAAATGTATTTTAATTTTTGCATCTTCGTCTTGTAATTGAAACTTCTAATTATGTTGGTAAGAAAGCTTCTATTGGTAATATTCTTGATGAACCATTCGCCATGTATTTATGTAAACTGAAGAGATTATTTATTATTTTTATTATCCTGAATGTACAAATCCAGATGTTTGTTTTGAATTACTTCTTAAAATTATGATTCATAAATCAATTTAGAAGTATTTACTTTAAAAATATAAAATAGTTGTGGATGTTGTTTCATAATTATGTATTGGATTGCAGCAGAAATACTGATAAAATATAAAGTAATAATATGAAATGTTTCTGAGAAATGATTAAAGTAATTCAGAAAATTGAATAATACTTAAGGAAAAGGTATAATTGGCTATTTGGAAAATGATGTAATTCCTTGATACGTGAATGTTTGAATTTTTTTTGTAGATATCATAATGTTAACGTCTTATGAATTTGTTTCGAGACTCAGCAATACTTCTTCCGCTAAATCGACTTTCTTGAACTAAATTCCGGTGTTCTGATTCTGATCTAGAAGCTTGTTTTATTTCACCTACATTTGTTGTACTTTTTGCGCGCGGCTTTTTATTTTACCTAGTTGGAATCTCTCGTTTCCTAAGCCCTCAATCATATCAATCCATTTACTTTTTAGACGTCCACAATCTCTGCTCAATAAACCTTCTGCACGATTCGACATTCTGAAAAGCATTCATTTTATTTTTATTCCCGTGGACGAAACTTTAAATTTATTTTAATGCAAACTAAAGTAGAATGTTGAATTGTTAGTGGTATTGGGCCTGACATTATTGAGATATCTAAATTTTAATAATGTGAAAAGAAATTTGATCACACGTCGCAGGTGTTTTGTAGATATGTTATAAAAAGTTGTCAGTCTTAAGGCGTGCGCATTTTATCATTTTTTAGTGTCATTTTTTCTTGTATATGTGCCATGCCACGTCATTTATTGCTTCGGCAACATGCGTGAGCGTGTGTGCGTGTAGGCATACCGTACTGCGAAACACGCCCCGCCAGATGTGTCATATTAGTTTTAACCAGCGGTCTCTAACAGTTCCCTTAATCGACCCTTCCTCTATCACCATTTATCATAAAAATTAATCTCATATTCATTCATAATGACTCAGTACTAAGATAAAAATAATATTAGTACTACTTATGGATCTGCAAATGCTGCCTTCATTTTATAAATTCAAGTATAATAAATAGTACTAAATAATTGTAGTAGTAGTGTGTTGCAGACATATAGGATGTTTCATAACTTCGAGTACATATGTTAATGGTATATATTGTTTGATATGTTGATTACGAAGCTAAAAGAATTTTTTTACATTCGAAAAATTAAGGGTTGTTTATCTAAAACATTTTTTGTAGTACTGCACTGGATTCGCTTTCCTATTAAACACAAACAAAGAAGTAGGTAATCAACAATTTAAATAACATAGTACTAGTAAAATAAACAAACAAAATTTAATTATTTTTAATGAAACGATAATTATTAACATAATCATCCACCCAGTGGCAGTGGCAACGAATAATTTTGGACTGGAAAACATGGAAAATAATTTTGCGATTTAAAAAAAAATTATTTTTGATTCGTAATCAGCATATGAAATAACATATACCATTAACGTATGTACCTGAAGTTATGAAACATCCTGTAGATGGTTATGTTTTGTGAGGAGCAGCAATTTAACTCACAATTTTGAGCATTGCTTTGATTTGAGATATAATAAATAATTAGTAGCAATCAAATAGATGTAATGTGCCTGTAGATGATACAAGGAATTGAATGAATGTTTTAAACTAAAGGATGTGATACTGAACACCGATATGACTCTACGCGGGACTCCGATCATTAAAAATATATCATTTTCCAAATGTTTAATGAAGCTTTCGCATTAGCTCAACCAAGAGGCAACCATAAGGGGAATGTGTTAAAACAATCAACTACAACCAAGATATAGGAATAGCCTTACCGTGATTTCATCAAAGGTCCTATCAAATTTGTATTGATTACATTCCACCGTCAAGATATTTTGGAATGTCCATCCGTTTGGATGACCGGAACTCTCTGTTCAAGTATATTTATTGGGATTGACATAAGTATACTTACAAACTTTTAATAAGATAAACATGTACTAGAGTAGATGTTAACAGTCAGTCTAACCAATTAGGTATTTAAAGGAATAATGCCTTATTAATTTGCTTAATTCATTGTTTTGGGATTTCAATAATTATATCTCCATATTCAGAGAAAGGGAATTTAGGAAATGAAATTGAAACTTGATAGATTCCACTTTGCCTATACGATATGTGTGAAGTATAACGTTTTATCCCACATTTCTTAATAAATGCAAAATTTATTAAAGAAATATTATTTAACAGTGACACATGCTTTAAATTTTCTAAATTAAAATGTCAATCGAAGTAGTTACCTTAGTGTTGTATGTTATTATTATTGTTATAAATACAAAATTACTCACTAGTTACTTTTGTCAAAATATACCTACTAGTGGGTAATCTGTTACTTTCTTTGTTTAAAATCGTCATAATTATAGAGCATTTATTGAGAGGTGTTGGATAAAAACTATTACCGAGCTTTTATCAAAATTGTCTTAGAAACAATCAAATACGATCTATTCTACTCGTTTGATTTTGAGTAAATAAATGATTGAAAATAATTTATTTAAATTTTTCCAAACATTTGTGGCGTAGATAAAGCATAACACATTCGTTTGAATTCACAACTCATGGGTTAATAAGCTCTCTACCTGACTAGTAATATAAATAACTATTATTTCACCGAGTGCAACAAAAGTTACTTTGATATTTATGCAACAGTATTGAGATGAAAGTTAGGATCCGAAGCCCTCACTTTCACGCACTTGACAATTTGTTTCAGTTTGAAATGCTGGTAATTTTAAATAAGCATCGTTATTTAGAAATAAAAGTTGATTTGAAGAGTAAAAAACAGATTCAATTTAAAAAACAAAACATTTCAAATATAATTAATTTACCACAAAGCTACCACCAGCATCTGGTTTTTTTTTTGCGGTGTATAAAATTCAGATACGTTTCCACACAAAAAAAATCTACCCTAAAATTTTCATCGTAACATCAACAAAAAATATGAAGCACTCAGTTTAGTGTTATTCTTGGCGTAAGTAAACCTTTCGTCAGTAAATACTTTCCCAGATTAAACCTTTTGGGAGCCACTGTATCAAGTATTATAGAGCCTTAGAGGGGCAAGAAAGCAATACCTACCTAAAAGCTCAAACACACGTACATATCTATAAGAAAGCAAGTGCTGATCTCGCTCCGAATATAAATTTTTATATACCTCCGGCGGCAGTCCTGTTCGCTCTTATTGCTTTTATTGAATTGTGCGCCCTCTAGCGCGTATCTCATTCTCTATGTATTAAGGGGCGCCGCCCGCCTTGCCGGACATAATGTAGAGGAAATCCGAACCCGCCGAGGTAACCGCTCCGGTGCTGCATCTTTCGTCCTGGGTGGCTTCGTCCTCAACACTGCCGCCGTTGGCCAATTTTCTTGGCGTGAATGCTAGAGTTGGTTCCCAACTGCTAGTTGTAATTGATAATGGAGGGTTATACAGAAGCTAATTTTCGTGCTGCCATCTATTGATATTTTCATTGAACTACCATGAAATTCACGTTGGCGAAATACAAACAAAATGCTGTCAAGATGACAGTTCTTAAAATGATGCTAAATATGAAAAATAAAGTATGTGTATGGTTTGTGCAATAGTGACTCCCGTTATTACTATAAAGAATATATGGCCAGTGTTAAATTTATTAAGTTTCCTAAATAATAAACTTCAAAAATAAAAACATAACCTTGTTTAAACACCATCTCAAACGTCAAAAAATGGATGTTTGTATTATGGACTTCCATCTCAACTTTTACCTCATCTTTCTCTTTTTTGTCTGTGACGTCAAAATCATAACCCTCCATTGGGTAGTTCTGATCGCAGCTTAGAGTACAAATTAAATTATTACACGGTTGAGATTTTTATAACTTATTTAAAAACCCGGTAGTGCGAACTAGCCCTAGAGAAGGACGAACCAATTCGGCACGAAAGAATATAGAACCACCCTCGACCGCACGGATCGCAAACAAGCAATATGGGGGAATTATGTCATTCATGGAATATTCTATGTGTAATCCTGGATTTCGTACGCTCGCAGCAGTTAGAGCGCCAGAGGAAATAAAATACTTGGTTTGTTGCGTGTTCTGTTTGACTTGTGATCGTAAAGGAACTTCTTTCTAACTTAGGATGTTCGGACACGTGATTTATCCGGACTGAAAGAAGTATCCCTTGGCCAACAAACACATATTTCCCAGGATTATATCTATTAATATCTTCTCGCGAAATATTCCTCACTTCTATAGCATATTTCATTCAATATTTTCTAAGACAGTCAAGAAATGTTGATGTCGGGTGGTTATTGAATATTTGGGTAATCGAAAGTAACAGATTTAATCAAAGTTTGCTCAAGGACTACACCACAAGGGTAATCATTATTAGATAATAATGCTGTTTAAATATTTATAGCTATTGAACGATTCTCAGTTTGGGGATTGCTTTTCAAAATTAGAAATTATATTGCTTATGGAAGTATAACTGATACACTGAGAAAAAGTTGACCATTCTGCTGTATTAGCCAATGTAGTTATTACGTATTGATTGTAGATGAAACCGCACAAATCTAGAGATTAAAAAGGACTTACATTTTGTAGAGACCCGTCCAGGAACAATTAGGAACCTACCTGTAAATAAAAGAAAACAGAGTTAATAAATATTTTTGTCTATACATAAATAAATAAATAAATAAATATATCATCACGCCTTTTACCCATTACGGGTGTGGCACTCTGCTTACGCAGATCTCGGTAGGTGATATATTTTTTCGTATGAAGTGCGGTTACCAGCCGTCAAATTTTCCCCCCGGATGTTAGTGGAGGGGGAACCACAGGGGTAAATTTAAATTTGTAACTGTCGGCAGTGGGATTCGAACTGAGGATCTCACGATCCACAGTCCGACACGTTACCACGGAGCTATTTACCCCATAGGTAAACACAATATTTACATTTTTATAAAAAGCTTTGATCATTTGACTACATGTAGTGTAAATCATTAGATTAACCATTTTGCTTAAAAATGAAGAGGTATCGTGCTAATTTATTTAGGTATTATTATGTGGAAAAGGTAAAAAAGAAATCAGTACGAAAACAAAAGTAACAGTATAAACAGATCTCTATTGACATATCTGCGTATCATGGGTACTGTCTCAAAGAATGAGAAGCAAAATTCAGGCTCTGAAATATTTAAGAAAAGTACTTGGAGTAACAATGTTGTATACAATAAAAAATTAAATAATAAGAGAACAATTGCAGTAGAATTCATAGAAACAAGACAATAAGCATGCTAGGGTCATATGATAACAAGGAATGAATCGAGACCGGTGCGATAAATTTGAATGACAAACGTGAAGGAAAAGAGAGATCGTGGAAGACCAAAAAACACCTGGGATACCATCATCAACAAGGCTCTTGAAGAAGAGGGACACACTGTAGAATGCACGAAGGATGGCGATGAATCAGAAACAAAGGGGGTAAGTTATACACGGCTCAGAGACTTTTTACACCCTACACCTTACCGTAGAAGGGTAATCAACAAATTACATTGAAGTGTCCTACGTATACTGTTTTATTCACTACGTTTGTCAATTGTAATAGTAATAATTAAGTAAATGTAAGTAATGTACTGGTGAAATGGGTAATTACTCTCCCGTGTCATCTAACCTTTTATTTTATTTACTGAATATTTTTTTGTACAGATAGATTGTAAACATAATTGAAAAAACTAAAACAAAATTCAATTTGTTTCAATAATTGAAAAAGTGTTAAACCTTTTTGATACCAGAGGTCTTGGGTTCGAATCGAAAGAAGAACATGGTTGGTTGTGTTCATAAAATTCACAACCATCCACTCATGAGGCGGCATATGACATATAAGTTAGTCTGCTTCCTATCTTTGTATAAAAAAAAACAACTTTTTTTCAGAAATCGATATTAAAGTACCTACACGATATCACTCCGCGAAGTTAACCAAAATAGGAGCTAAAGTGAAACTTTACGGACTTATCTGTCATACTTCAATTGCAAACCAACATATTATTATATATTATATAATAGTATTGCTGAATTTATTTATTATTTACCTTTGATAATAATTTTTCGGATTTAATGCAGATCACATGCAGACTACGTCTAAGAAAATATAAATAATAATGTTTTTTTTTTTTGGACGTTTCTTAAAACCAGTGAAATGTTCAATAGTTTATCCTCAGAGGCAATTCGTAATAAAAAAAATTCGTCGTCTTATAATTTAGAGTGAATAATTTATAGTTTTTTGAGCGGGCAAAAATATACTTCATAAACTTGAAAAATATTGCTATTACGATTAATTTCGTTTCAAGCTAAACTGTGTACTTTTTTCTGGAAAGCTACATGTACCACTCTAAAAAGTATTGGAATACGACAAAAAATGAAATAAAACATTAAAGAGTTCAATCCACCGTTGAGTACACGCAATTTAAATTTCAAATCCATACGTCATTACTGTGTATTGTAATTGACAGGTAGTGGAAACAAAGCATTAAAAAAGAAGAACCATAACAGCAATCCTACATCGCTTCCTCACTTTCCTCAGCCTCCTGTGTTAATTTCCGATGCAGTGCGAGCATTAACGCACCAGTAGGTGTCGTGTCGCTATTGTCAATGTGCAATGTAACTCGTAGACGCAGCGATGGGCAATGGACTCGATGCACCCCGGTGTTGTGACTGGTGACAGGTCTGATTGATCAAGCGTCGCGGTGGCCACCCCCACACACCCTCGGACCACCCCTGGTACTCCATCACCACCTCAATTACTCTTGTGTCTGCGAGGGTGTATGCATAAACAAACGGTTTGGATATATCGGGATAAATAGCTAATACATCCAGAACCGAATCCACCAATTTCACATAGATACTTCTTGTTAATATAGAATAGTTATTAAACAATTAGTAATTGTAGTGCAACAATAAAACATACAACTGTTTTCGAATGATGTTTGATTTAATTAAGCCATAATAATATTTCAAATGGACGGGATAAACGATGGAAGAGCGACTGTGATATGAAGAATAAATAATTAATTCTTCGGAACTGCAGTTCAAAAGTTTATTTTCGGTCAACAACAAACAGTCCTCATACATTATCACCAATCTTCGGATTTTTAGACATAAATAAACTTCTTGACTGCAGAAAATAAATAATCTATTTATTAATAGTGTTTTCCGAGATCTGCCCACAGTGTCACACAAAAAATGAGCAAATTGCGTGTTGATATGTGGTGTTGCGTAGCTTATTTTTTAAAAATTTTATCACTAAATTTCTCCATTTCTTTTTGTGCTGCTTTTTTTAATTTTTTACTTCTACTGTTTGCATGTTTTTTCTACATCCTTTGTACATGTGCATCTAGGCCTTCCTCTTTTTCTTCCTCTTCGTCCTTTTTGACTCCATTATAGTATAGATTTTAATTGGCTTTGTTCTTTAGATCTATATAAACTTTTTCTAGATATTTTACTAATTTCTTTTTTATTATTTTAGTTCTTGTTCTGTTTCATGGTTCGTACTCTATATTCGATACCTTTACACCTTTTTAGTCCTAGTACTGTTCTTATTATTTTTCCTTTCATTATCCTTAATTAATCTTCGTAATTCTTTTTCTTGTCATTGTAATACTTTGTTCGATATTCATAGTTATACATAGATATGTTTACTTATATTAATTTTATTAGTTACAAATCATCCAAATTTTATCGAAGCATAGAAAGACCAAAGAAGGGATGGAGTGACAACTTTTAGGAGGGTAGTCTAAAAAGAAGATTAGTAAAATGATTAAAATAAAAATTTTACAATTAAATTTCAATACATTTTAAATGTAAAATAGCCATGAATTCTATAAAACAGGGTATAATTGTTTCAAAACTTAATAACTAAATAGCAATGTTTTTAGTATGTTGAACAGGAAGTGCGTATGTGATTTAGTTTATTCCCTGATGATAGATTACTGTAACAATTTTTACTTGTACATCATATAAAAATTGTTAAATATCACCCTGGTGAAGACTGACTAATAATCGAATCATCATGTACAATTAATTTTAATATAATATATAGACTAGTTGTTTTATTTTTAATAAATAAGGGCGTTAATAGGGAAATGGTTCAAATAAAGTATTAATAAAATGGACTTGTGCAATTGACATTTTTATATTCTGATCATAATTCCATATATTCCTGAAGAGGACAGCAAGATCCGTCTCAAAAATTAGTAATTCTGGCGCAGTAAATACATCGGTTGATAAATTTTCATTTAACCAACTTTGCAGCGTTATCAGCAACATCTATATCCGGCTGCACCCCTGTAATATCTTTTCCCGCCCCATCACAAACCTTCCCTCTCTGTCGCACACCAACACATATGCCCAGTCACATGTACGTAGGCTCGATTGTAATCTATTTGAAATATTATTTGATCACATGCGTATTGTGTAGCAGTCACCCGGAATTACCGGAGAATTGCTGTTCCTCTCTTTGATGGCGAAGTCGGCGTCGGAACGTTGGAGGTGTCTATCAATGGGTACACTCCTTTTAAAAAATTCAAGGAGTTATGAATTATCTATACTGGGCCCGGGTTATATTTGACACGCAAGATTTCTGACAATTTTCACAGTGGAAGAATTTTAACTTTGGAAGAAGGATTGATTTTTGATGATTCCGATTGGAGGGGTAACTTTTTAAAACCTTTTACTTAAGTGTACTTTAATAAGTGATTAGATCTGAGTAATCATTGTGTTTCGGTGTTAATTAATTTTGTTTTTATGTAATTAAATTAGGTGCTCAATTAGACTAATCGATGCAGATTCTCCCCTGTTCTATTTTAATTAAAACCTATGTCTAAATCAATATTTTTCCCAGCAACGAAATTGAATATGAAATTAAATGTTTTTTACTTTCTTATACAAAGTATAAGGAAGTATTGGAATCACAAAAAAAATCGCAGACGAGATTTTTGCGGAATTATATATTTTGACGTCCACTGAATCCGTTAAGACAAATTTTTCAATGATGTCTGTGTGTGAGGATGGATGGATGGATGGATGGAGGGATGGATGGATGGATAGATGGATGGATGGATGGATGGATGGATGGATGGATGTCCGTGTGCGCAATATCTCATGAACTAGACAAGATATGTGAACGAAACTTTGTTTTTATAAGTTTTATGAAAAAATGAAGAACTGAGTTGATTTTTTTTTAAATGTAAAATAAAGGTAAGTAATATTAGTATTATTAGTTAGAAAGTTTTGCTGACTAGATATTAATAGATATCTATTTTAAAAGAAAGTAATACGCAAGGAACAAGTCATACGTGTTCAGTTTGTTTTATTTGTAAAAGAAAGTAGTGTGGTGCCTACACAAGATTTTGTTTGCTTCTTTTGACTGGATTATATGTTTAATAAACTAATTTTAGTTGCTATGGGAACAAACAAATAACAGAAACTGTAATTATTAATCATTGAATACAGATTCACATACCGAAAGAAAAATTTGAAACTCACGGAATATCCTCACTTAAAATTGAAATATTTTATTATTACATTTCTTTATAATACAAGCGCTAAGAAACCCATTGTAGCAGAGCGCATCGTCAGATCTCTAATATTTTTCGAGATACGTCGATTTTTGGCATTTTTCGAAATGCAACTTTAAGGGCCTGTAATTCAAAAACTACACGAGATATCTAAAAATTCTCTTCAGTTTAGCGTTTCTGGTGCCTTATATAATAAATTAGCAAATTTTTAAAATTTTGAATTTTTTTTGTATTTTTGTTCAAAATTTCGATCGGCGATAACTCGACAAATATTAAAGATACAGATATGCAGTGTTCACCAATCGATTCAGCTCGTCGAAATACATAAGTATGCAAAGTTACATAAAAATCGCTTTACGGGATGGAAAGTTAGAGCAAAAAGCCTGGAAATGGCGTTTTTTGGCATGAAAGTCAAGGGGTATCCCTTGACGTTTGGCCTGAATTTGGCCATTTTCAGACTTTTTGCTCTAACATTTCAACCGGTTGTCCGAATTTTCTGAAATTTTCAGGGTTTATGTATTTCGTCGAGTTGAATCGATTGGTGAACACTACAAGTCTGTATCTTTCATATTTGTCGAGATATCTCCAATCGAAATTTTGGAAAAAAATTCAAAAAATTTCAAAATTTTCAAAATTTACTAATTTATTATAAATGCCACGAAAAACACAAAACTGGAGATATTTTTTGATATCTTATATAGTTTTCGAGTTACAGCCCCTCAAAGTTGCTCTTCGGAAAATATAAAAAATCGTCATATCTCGAAAAATATTACAGATATGACGATGCGCTCTGCTGCAATGGGTTTCCTGGCGCGAATATTATAAAGAAAAGTAATAAAAAAAAATTACAATTTTAAGTCATATTTGGGGAAATTTCCGTATTTTGAAAAATATTACAAATCGTCATATTTCGATAAATATAAGACATATTACGATGCGTACCACAGCAATGAGTTTATTCATGTTTATATTATACATAAGTAATAAATTTCAAGTTAAGTTTGGAGGAGTATTTAATTTATTTTCTTGTAAACAATTTACTAGTATTAACCTTTTGATAATTATTATACGTTTCTTTCTTAATAAAAATTTGAGTTTTAAGCATAGCAATTCTGATGTCAAAGTATTATGTTTTTCAGCTGAAGCTGATACATCTATTCTCTCCAAATTCTTTGTACATCTCTTATTTTTAAGCTGTTAGATCGTCGAAATGTGAAATGGTTGACACCTAATTTTGAAGATTTTTGTTTTGTTTTGAATTCGTAATCGTAACCAAATAACACAAATCCACAACACATAACAACAGTGACGTCATAATATTTTTAAAAATTCGCGGCTTAATGAATGACAATTAATACTTTTTATAAATTTAGATAGTCTTCAATTCAGAAACAGTTTAATAAAAATAAATTAGTTATAAAATCATCGGTTGCTAACAAATTTGATATGACAGTTGAAAAAGCAATTTATATTCCCATTTTTCTTCAAAATATCGGCAGTTATCAATGGTTCAAGAAACATTTTGTTATTTTTAAGATGACTTTTCTGTAGAATACCCGGAGAAAGCCAGTGTTTATAGGTATATATATTTACGCACGTGTGCAGGAATTGAAAGTTCCCGGTTGTCAATAACCTGTGTAAAATATTGATTCCAAGGTTGTGAGTACAAAAAATAATTTGTTTGATGGGAATAAGATATTCGTAGAACACTGGATGTATCAGTATGCAAAGCTAATAATCCGTTATAGTGTGAAACTTTGTAGATGTGTTGATATTTCATGTAACCAAGTTTCCGTTCAAGTTTCGATCTTTGGTTTTCCGTAATATCCTGTTTCTGATCCTGCATATACATAATACCTATTTGATTGATACTTTGTCTTGACAGAATCCATCTAATTCTGCAGGCATCAGAAGATAATCGTTTTCGGGAAATAAATGAAATAGATCATCATGCCCTTTACCTATTTTACAAGTGGCACTCTGCTTTCAGTCGTCAAGCCTCGTCCCCAGAAAATATGAAAATTTACACTGTTCTTTTGCTTAGAGGAATTGAAAAAAATATCCACTCAATCAAAAATATCATTTTCAATTGTTGCTCCTCGGAAAATAAATGAAATATATCATCATGCCCTTTACCAATTTTATAAGTCGCACTCTGCTTTCAGTCGTCAAGCCTCGTCCCCCGAAAATATGAAATTCACACTGTTCTTTTGCTTTGAGGAATTGAAAAAAATATCCGCTCAATCAAAAATATCATTTTCAATTGTTGCTCCTCGGAAAATAAATGAAATATATTATCATGCCCTTTACCTATTTTACAAGTGGCACCCTGCTTTCAGTCGTCAAGTCTCGCCCCCCGAAAACATGAAATTCACACTGTTCTTTTGCTTTGAGGAATTGAAAAAAATATCCGCTCAATCAAAAATATCATTTTCAATTGTTGCTCCTCGGAAAATAAATGAAATATATTATCATGCCCTTTACCTATTTTACAAGTGGCACCCTGCTTTCAGTCGTCAAGTCTCGCCCCCCGAAAACATGAAATTCACACTGTTCTTTTGCTTGGAGGAATTGAAAAAAATATCCGCTCAATCAAAAATATCATTTCTATAACACTGTTTTGGAAACTAGGCACTCCACAACTAAAAATTGTTATGGAATCACTAACATTCCATAATCCGCGTATGGAATATTTTCGACGAATCATAGTCGCATATTAGCGCGATATATGAAGTATCTTGATTCAGTTACTATGGTTACCTCTGTTTGTTTTAATTTGATTTATTTGAGTTTGACGTTTACAACAGTTTTATATTTGTATTTTTTGTATATTTCCAAAATCTTGTTATAGAAAGTATAGTCTACAACGTGTAACGGAATGGCATATCCTACACTCGCAAACCGTAGTAAAACATTTTGCTCCTGTGGAATATGTGTCATTTCATTATTTGTTGTAGAATATACTATACAAGTTAATAAACAAGGTAAACAATGCACGTTGCCACAGTAATACTTGCAAGGTTTATGCGAAATCATTTAAAATAATTTTTGACAGAACAGTTGTGTGTAACTTAAAGGACTTGGTTATAATTTGATTTACAAATGAGTAACAAGTAAAATGTTGTACAATACACGCAAGGAAACTGTTTTTACTGCTTTAAGGAGGTGACAGGCTCGCGTGGAATATATGCCATTCCATTACTTGTTGTAGAATATACTACTTCAATTGATGCTCCTCGGAAAATAAATGAAATATATCATCACGCCCTTTACCAATTTTATAAGTGGCACTCTGCTTTCAGTCGTTAAGTCTCGTCCAGCAAAAATATGAAATTCACACTGTTCTTTTGCTTTGAGGAATTGAAAAAAATATCCGCTCAATCAAAAATATCATTTTCAATTGTTGCTCCTTAGAATAAAAATATAATAAAGTTGACGGTCATCCTTATCAGGGCAAAAAATAAATCGAAAGCCAAAACCGAATTCAGTGTATCAGTGCGGCACAGTATGTGAGAAACGTTGAAGCCTCGCCGACAGACGGCGGGCTATCGCTCGGTGGCTGTCCAACTGGAAACTTCTATTAAAGTGTCAGCTTTATTACAATGAAAAGTTCCAAGATGACAAGAAGAGGGATCAAAAACGAGAAATATAAAAAAGTTTAAGTGAAAAACTTTCCTGCAGACGTCCTGCTCTAATACTGGACAAAGACACCGGATAAACTTGGTTGCTGGTGGCTCGTTGCTTCATTGTTGATTTATTTTTTGTTGTGTTTCTTCAGTTGGTAGCCCTGGAATGGAAATTTACCATGCGTAACCAACCTCCAAGTTCGCAGAAACTTAGTTTCTGTGAATGTATTTATTATTGGATGAAGTTAATGCTTGTTTTGTTGAGAACTAAGCGAATTTGTCTAGTTTTATGATCTATGTTCCTAAAGCAGGAACTTGGATTTATGGGGACGCATAAACTCCTTGAATCTACACGAATATATATGCTCGCTAATTTCATTTCACTGGCATTTTAATTACTAATTGCTTTACATCTTTTATTTTCTCTAACAAGAGTGTCACTTCCACAAATGTGATAAAAAGTGATATCATACTATTTTTGCTATATTACTGTATCTTTTTTCCTATTCACTTTACAGCAAAATTGTAAATACAAAAATTTTACAGAATTTGAAGATGAATACAAGAAGGCTTATTTGGTTTCCTAAATTTTAGTGTTTTACGATATGTCAATCAAATTAAAATTAATATTTATTGTAACACGGCCATGGAAAATTAAGCAAAACGAAATATATATTTACGATATAAGTGGGATATGAGCATTGTTAAGATAGGCGTGAGTAATTACATAAGTATAATAATAATGCATTATCACCCGCACGCCCAAAGTTAAAATTTTAATATTAAAATAATTTGACTTACTGTTTTGACATGTATAAAATTAATCGAAGTAGTTGCTGAACTGTTTTTAATTCATGGCGACCATAATTTCACATTAAACAATTATGTAGTTGTTTTTCATAAATGAGCAATTTAGAAAATATTTCGCCGGAAATAGAAGAATAAGCTTCAAAAATTATTAATTAATTTAAAAAATTGTAAAGATTTTATTATTAACATTTGTAATAAATAGTACGTTACTAAAAACGAGTGCGGTAATGAAGCTCTTAACTCACGCAATTTAACTCAGGGGCGTAGATAAGATTATTAACATTTTACCCCGACTTACGAGCATGGTCGTTTGTGTTCACTTAAATTTACAATCATTCACTTATAAGGCGGCATATATAGCTAAAATTAGTTTATAAAAAAAATACTTTTCAGAAAACAGATTTAGATTTATTTGAGAGTTCATTTCTATTCATTTCTTTTTGTCATATACATTAATAAATCTAAAACTGTTTTATGAAATGTCAAATAATTTAGTTTTTACTTAATTTTCCATATCGTGAATCGTTAAATACTAATCATTGGGTGACCAAATAAGACTTATTACATGCATTTTTAAATTATGATTAACTTTTATACTTACACGTTAGGTAAAAAGTTACAGCAATATAAAAAATAGCAAAGAAATCTCTATACGCTTAAAATACTACAAACTACAAACAGTTTTATTGACGGTTAAGCTTCTAAAAGAGTATCGAAAAGTTTATTGGCAGTTAATTGGCAGTTAATTGGAAACAAGAAGGTTTGTAATAAGGTCCTGATTTTCTCCTAGCAGAACAGAAAATTGAACTTTCCAGCTCTGCTCAGGAAAATTGAATGTTTCGGCGTTCCGTAGAACTGAGAAATATTCATTCGTAAAACACAAAGGCTGGCTTTGATCTTTGAAGTGGAAGATTTAGATTCAAATACGACTAGTCGCTGAGACAGCACTGTACGGCTTTGTACATTCACATAAAAAACTACTACAATGCTTTCGTAATTTTTGACGCGAAATTATAGTCTCCTAATTTTCAGACAGCTTTTTTACAAAGCCACCGTGAGTACACTAGTAGACAAAACATGAAAGAGATTTTTGATGCCGCAATTAATTCTTTATCTCTCTGATAATTAAAGATACGTTAAATGGTATTTTCAGCACTTGCGGGTCTGTTATTGGAAGAATTTTATTACGGGAATCTCGGAGAAATTAATGCCGTTATAATGTAAATCCAATGAAAGTGGAAAGAAATATTGAAATGAAACACAATCAGTGATAGAAACTCACTGAGTTGTACCAAAGCATGTATTAGCTTAATCAAGCTGAAGTGATACGGTTGGCATGGAAATGTATACTCGTGGCCATGGTTACCGCTTAAATTTTAAATCACACAGGCATGTGACACCTCTTTGAATATTATATGTTGTATTGTTGCAACTGCAACAGCCGATTTATCTGTTATTCATAATCTGAACTATATTTCAAATGTTTGCATAATGCATATGAATCCTTGTTTTTTAAGTGTCAACGAGAAATTTGAAATATATGCCTAATAAATATTAAATTGAACAAAAACTGTATTTGTTGATGCCTAACATTTCTGAAACATACCATTTTGTTTTGTACATAATGCACTTTTTCAATTTCAATTGTAATTACACAAGAGCTTTTTATTTTGTCGGATAAATTTCTGTATGTACGAAAGCTTGTTACCTAGCAATTTGACAAGAAAACTGTTTTAAAAAATTCACGACGCCGTAGGTGGAGTGATTTTATTGTTTAAACAGTTTTAGAGTCAAATTGCTTTCAGGTGACAAGGTTGAGTTGTCAAACTGAAAATTTATCCGAAGAAAATAAAATGTAGGAGTGAATTCCGCGAGATAATTAAACGACACTATTTATTAAAAGGTTTATTTAAAAGTGCAATAGATGAAAGTACAATTATTATATATTATATTTTTGCAATATAAATAATGCAAGAGACATTAATGTAGTTAGTATTTTGATGGCTGATAGGAGAAAGCTAAATAACGTTTTATCACTTTGAAAAAGTTACCTTCTTATTTATCCGCTGTCAAACCGATAAAATTGTTTTTTCTTTATGGCTTACTTTATATTGGAGTTAAATTATTATGTTAATTTTTTTCAGGTACATACTGAGCCTTCTTTTTTAAGTAAGCTATTCAAATGTTTTATATCATTTTAAAATTATTGGATAGGTATCTGGGAAACTCTTTGAATTTAAACGTTAACCATAAAATAATTTTATACTCTTGGCGAACTAAACTTAAAACATACTATAAAAAATATGATGTCAGTCTCATAATTGTAGCCAATATTACGCTACATTTTTTAACCGATAAAAAAAAGCGAATAGGTTTTCAAGTCGACTCGTATCTTTTATGTATGACCGCGCATAACTTTTAATAGTACGATTTTGATGATTCTTCTTTTATTGGATAGAGTATACATCAAAGTTGTTTCCGTTTATAGGTATTTGAAAAAATTCTATCTCTAACAGTACGAATTTTTAACTGTTAACCGATTCTACTACGCATATCTTTGTAGTGGGTTATCCAATTGTGATGATTCTTCTTTTCCACCCCAAGGGTAGAAAAATAGGTAGCCCCAAATAATTTTAAAATAAAAACTTTTTAACAAAAAATTAAACCGACGAAGAAAGAAACTAAATAGCGGAAAATAAAATAAGCCTTTTTAGTCTTAATAACTAAGCTCCTAAACTAATGTTAGTAGCAAACTAATTTTGAGCCTATGTTCCTTAATTGTTTGTTTGGCGCCGACTTGAAATTAGTTATTTACATTAGTTTAGCAGCTTAGTTATTTTATTTTTCGCTTTTTAGTTTCTTTTTCGTCAGTATAATTTTTTGTTAAAAAAAATAAATTTTTTCTGGTTGTCAAATTTTCTACCTTTAGGGATGGATATTTTTTCAATTTAAAATGGAACCAACTTCCAGGTATACCCTACTGAATAAAATAAAATAATAGTTAAAATCGGACTACTCTGTAAATAGTTATGCGTGGTAATATATAAACAAATACGTGTCGACGTGAGAACCCCCTTTTTTTTCGTTGATTAAAAATTATAAAATTATTTGCTCATTCAAAAACAATCGTTTCAAATTGTGATAAAGCTTATTATAATTTTAAGAAATTTGGTTATTAATATTGTTATCATATTCACATATCCTGATATACCTGCTTAACTATATTAACAGAATGAATAAATGAGAATAATGATTTAATAGATTGTATATTTAGATTTAATTTTCTTTGCGTAAATTGTCATACGAAGAAAACAGTTTTGGAATCACTGTACTGTAGGATAATAGTACAACTAGAACTAGATACACATTTAATAACCCTAATTATATTATCACCAGGATTGTAAACCATAATGATGTGCAATAAAATAAATCAACTTTTAAAAATCACTAACCTTGTGTACTGTCTCCGTGTCCTCCAAGGCGATGGCGACCAGGACTGACCAGCTGAAGACGATCCTCAATCCTCATTGTACACAACACTCACTCCCGGACCTCACTATTACCACAAGTTCACCAGAAAAACGTTCACGATTAAATTTAGGTAGAAACACAAAAAATATGCACGGTGACATGCAATTTCAACGAGATTCACTACAATGAACGCTACGAATTCAACGACAGGTTCGAAAATGTGCTCCTAATTAATCCACCATCAACTTGTCTAGCAGCGCGTCACGACGCTGTGGTGTGCATAAAAAATAATACAAACTTTAGCATTACAAACGCGCCAAATTACAAATCATAAATATTACAATATTAACAAGAATTATGTCTCAGATAAGTCAGTCAGTCAATGAACGAGACTCTAAATAAGTTACTTACTATTTATTATTATTATTTTTTTTATTCGATCGGTTTATATTCAATATTAGTTATTTTATGTTCCATTTATAAACGTCAGACAACCAACAAGACATAAAAATTTTGCTTTATTTTGATAAAAATATCAGGAAAGCGTATCAATGGTTTGTTTATTTATTTTCAAAAGTGTCAAATTTATTTGAAAATCTAAATATTAAGGAAATACTTTGCCAATGTTGGGAATAATATATTCTACAATGAGTAGTGGAATGGCACATATTCCACGCAAGCAAAAAGTTTGTATTCCGAGCCGAAGGCGAGGGCTACGGTTTGCGAGTGTGGGGTATGCCTTTCCGTTACCAGTAGACTATACTTTCTATAACAAGATTTTGGAAATTATACAAAAAATACAAATACAAAACTGTTGAAGACGTCAAACTTAAATAAATAAAATCAAAACAAACAGACGTAACCATAACAACCGAACTGTGATACTTCATATACCGCGCTAATATGCGGCTCTGATTCGTCGAATTTATTCCAAACGCTGTGTATGGAATGATAGTTGTTCCAATACAATTTTTAGTTGTGAAATACGTAGTTTCCAATACAGTGTTACAGAATAGTATATTGAACAACTAGTGTTACAATGACCTTTTTTGTAATACAAGTATAGTTTGCGTAAACGAGCCGCAGGCGAGTTACTCAAAATACGAGTATTGCAATTAGGCATTGTAACACGAGTTCTTCATACTACTTTTCCTATTTCACGTTCATAAATTCAATAAAAATAAAAATAAAATAAAATTATACGGCATGTTTAATCACCAAGGGGCTTCGCCCGCGGGACCTATCGGGTCCCAGGCTGCAACCCCGACGCAGGGGCTCCGATTCAATAATTTTATATGAGCAATGACAGCCCCAAGTTTGACAGACCGTTAATTTTAAAAATAATAAATTCCCCAAAAACACTTGCACAAAATTAAATTTTGTAGCATTGTTTTTGAGAAAAACTGTGTCACAAAATTAACTTTGTGTACGTGAAATAGGAAAAAGATATTCCGGATTAATGCATTTTGTGGTTGGAAAACCCACCGGAAATGAGTCAGTTTTCGTCCGATCGAAAAAAAAATTGGCCTCCTCACAATACCTCTCTTAAACATATGTGCGGGAGGTAAAAAGTATATGCAGCAAGTAATATTATAACAAAATTAGGAGGGACATCTGTAAAAGATCAGTTTTATTTAGAGCAGTGCAAAAGGCGTGCTGAAATATATATTTATTTATTTGTAAGTTTCCGCGATTGTATGAATTCCTGTGAAACTTTCAGACAAAAACAGCAATAAAAGAATCATCTTATGACCATTCTTCATCGTCCAACGACCCATATCCTCGACTCATTCACTCATTTAGTCCCCACGCTATCATGAAGCCTGAAGCCTGAAGCCCACTATTAGTTCCTCCCGCCGCCGTCGGCGCTGCAAGTTTCCGAGTTTCGATTCGCACGGTCCGTTCCGTGTGGACACGGCATAATTCATCATCATTTGGTGAGAATGTGTGAGTAATTATGCGTTTTTCACGAACATCACGCGCTGACCAGGAAATTGTAATGTTTATTTATGAGCCGTCCAGTTCTGAAGGAAACGTTCGCACATTAGAATGATTTAGTCCAAATAAGCTGCTGCTGGGCCATTCGCCGAGAATACAGGGAGCTGGAAATCCAAGTTTTACGATATTCTTTGTTATGGAAATCCTGCAGCGAAGAAAGAACTCGCACAATGCAAGACATATTGTTTGGAGAATTATTTCACTCCATATTCGATTCAATGCAGAATGACTCTGTTACAATAGCAATAAATTTACTGTGAATGTACGCAGTTACCAAGCTACTACTTTTTTCGGTGTAAAAAATAATGATTAAAATAATAAAATACTCTGGGATTAAGTCCTGTAATAAATACATCATTTAATGTTTTAAGGACGAGATAGCGCATAAAAGGACTAGTCAGTAAAACCTTATTATTTACGTGTTACATACAATTTTTTTTCTAAATCGAACGGAAACTGACTCCTTTCCGGTGTGTTTTCGAACCGCAAAGTGTATTAATCCATTTTTTCGTGCCGTTGCTAGGTTACGATAAATAACAGTACAGTAATATCTTTTCAGGACACTGGCAAAGTATTCCCGTATGATTTAGCTTTTCAAATAAATTTGACGCTTGTGAAAATAAATGGATACGCTATCCTCAGATATTTGTATCAGAACAATGCAATATTTGTATGTTTTATTGGTTGTCTGATTTATAAATGAAATATAAAATAACTAATTATTGAATATAAAACGATCGAAAAAAAAAAACAGTAATATGTGTTCCACGTGAGAAAAGTAAATTTTCCGGACTCCTGGTGTTGCAGGACTATCGTCCGAGAGTATATCACTTTTCCTACTGGATACACAATATACTAATACGTTTAACTGCATTGTAGATTATTTTTCTTTAACTTTAACATTTATTTGATACATGACGTAACCATGACAAAATATGATAGTTTCGAAATATTATGTTTTTTTATTGTTTGGTTACCAAATTTTTTGTAGTATATTATTTGTTTTGAAAAAATTGCGCAAGCAAAAATTTCATATCTCAATCATTCTGAACTGTATTATGGAACAAATCTTTCAAATAGCATCAAATTATACTTCTATTTACAAAGAAAAAAGTACCGTAGAATTTATCGAACTATTCGAACTATTCTAAGCTAAGCTAAGCTAAAGAGACACAATTTCAGAAAATGTCACAACAATTAACAAACTAAACATGCTTATTTACTAAACAATTAGCTACCAAAAGATTGGAAATTTTTGAGAAAAAGCATCGTATATCTCCGTTTACCGAATTTTTCGGAAAATTCCTTTTTCCGTGTGTATTAATGATGTTTGAATTTATTGTTATTGTTATTTTCAATACAATTCTTAGCTATTTAATTATTTTGATAATAAACAATATTATACACAAATGAATATAATTCGGTTGAAAATAAAATCGTTTTATTTAAATACGACGTTTCTAATTATTGAACATAATGCTCCATTCTTTTTCTTTATGAAGAATTATGTTCCATAATTCGAGAGGTCGTATTCAAATCAAATATTTTTACAGAACTTATTCCAAAAGACATATTATTTTATTGAAATGAGTTTTAAGAGAGTTTTCAACTTTTAATTAAATATATTGGCTGTTATTTTACCTCTGTTGTAGCGCTGTACAATGTTCTAAAATAATTTTATAGAAAAAAATACTTAAAATGAAAGTGGTATGTAATATATTTCTCTGTAACTTTTATAAAATAGTTTTGAAACATTGAACAGCGCTAAAACCAAGTCCAAAATATACTTCTCTTAAAACACCCAAAACAGATCTCGTATATATTTGGATGGATCGATTAATAAATATTTTCAATTAATTTAATGTATATTAATATTATAAGGATTTCTATGAAGTCAGCAACTGAAAATGTAGCGTTATAAAAATGCAAAGTTCTACATGTAAATGAGAAACAACTCTTGGTGCAATAGAGTTTTTATAATTCCAGTTTTATTCGCTATTTTACGAAGTAAGTAAACGTTCTATATCTAAAACGGATGTAGGTTTCTTGGTCGTTTTTGTTCGTTTTTGTTGGTAGCGCTGGCGTGATTTTTGCTCGCCCCGGTATAAAATCTCGGATGAGCGTGACTCCTTGACGGAACGTTCACTTAACACCGTTTTTAACGGACTGCTATATTTTTCATCCTTGGAATAACGATTGTTATCTGAACCAGCCTTAATAACTACGTATACAAAATAATATTTCAGGGCAGGAAAAAATGACAACACTATATTCTTTTTGTAGGTCAATTTATTGGAATTATACCTTTTTAAATATATCTGACCTCTTTTAATTATTTAAAAACATTTTTTCACTCGGCAATAATCAATAACACATTCGTTTTAATCGCGTTAACACTTAAAAATGCTTTTAACCTTTACCAGCATTAATAAGTAATTAGTTTCTCTTATTAATATTTTCGGTAGATTATCCAATATTAATGGTCCCATTTTCACGTTGGCGTCAGTATAAAAAATGAAAAAGTATTGTCAACGCTTTCATAATAGAAAAAGTTTCTCCTGCTGCTTAAGAAAGCAAAAACAGTTCACAATAGTTCTAATGTCCCAAAAAACAGCAAGTAAATTATCAGAAAACGTTCACCTTTCATCTGGGGGTACAATAACATTTTGTCATCCTGAAACAATACAGTAAGCAAGGCTAGCTTAAGGCGGAGAGCCAAGACAGGCAATTTAGAATCGATACATCAGCTGGTAAAATAAACAACATTATCATCTCCCGTAATCACCACTAGGTGCGCTGCTAGCGCTACGCCATAATGCCTGCAGGAAGCAGGAAGCAGGCCCGTCTTAAGGGGCTCTGGACCCACACCATTTAAAGCCCATTTATATTAATGCTACCTTAACTAAATACTCTAAAGAAGATCTATGTTTATTATAAATGTTCAGTCTTCATCTTGATTTAATTTACTCAATAATGTTTCACTAAGATGCAGTTAAGTTAGTAGAATGAACGACACAGTTTAACAACATAAGAATAAGAGGAGCAAAATGGTGACTATTAGAATGAGATAAATGTTGATATATTCCATTTAATAATGAGAGAGATTAATAAATCAGTCTGACAGAAATATTTCACTAATTGTTTGCTCAGGGACAGTTGAAATACTGAATTCGAAGGGTGGAGTAGCGCGAACACCAATACTTTTAAATTGGATAACATAGTAAAAACTTAAAAATGCATTATTACACTTGTATTTTACAATATTTTATCTACGGCCGCCCAAAGTTTAAAAATTAAAATAATTATATTTTATTTTTTTTGACAAGTAGAAAATTAATCCAAGTAGTTGCTGTAAAAATGTTTTTAAACCATGACGAACACAATTTGACATTAAACAATTATGTATTTGTTTTTCATAATTTTTTTAAGCATTTCGTGCAAATGAGTGATTTAGAAAGTATTTCGTCGGATATAGAAGAACAAGCTTCAAAAATTATTAATTAACTAAATATTAATTAATTTAAAGAATAGTAAAGATTGTATTATTCACATTTATAATAAATAGTACGTTAATGAGAACGATTGCGGTAATGAAGCTCTTAACTCAAGCAAAATGAGTTTTTAATTTAACTCACGGACGTAGATAAATATATAAACAGATCACTTTGAAAAATCCTATATAAGTCTACGAGCCCAGAATCATATCATTTGGCCCAATTAAGACTTTTAGAATAACTTTATAATAATTTATTCTGATCTTACAAAGGAAAAATTCACTCAATTTATTTGTGTCTTAAATTCCGTTACTTTTAAAAATATTTTAATGGAAAATAACAACTGAAATTATAACAAATTAACAAAAATCACTAACATAAAGATTTCATTTTGCCCAAAGGTTTTGTCTGGTACCACGAACACTGCTTTGAATCTGATGACAACAAAATATAGAAAAATGTTTCAAATAAAATTGTAGGTACATCTTTTTGATTCCAATGAAATTTATTTATTAAGCTATGCCCAAAAACCTTGGTAGGTCTTCAAACAATCTACCACTTACTGTTGATGAATTGTTCCCTAATCCAATCAATTCGTAACATAAACATAATACCTTCCTTACATATATGTATGTGCGGGAGGTAAAAATGAATTTAATATATAAATGTGGTGAATTAAACAATTTTCCTTTTTACGATCCAAAAGGCATTATCGGAACATTTATAGCGGTGTTTCTATTGATCGAGAAATATATTTCGTTCCAGGTATAAAGTGAGTGACATTCTATAAACATCCTAATCAAGTTTTATCCTAATTTTCTGGTGTATTTATTTGCCGCATAATTAACAAAAATCCAATAGTACTCTTGCTAATTTTGATTCATTTCTGTCATTCACAAATGGAATCGTATAGAGAAGTGCCAAACATGAATGTATGGTTGTTGATTGAATGTATTTACTCTACTTAATGCCATGTATGTGTGTCTGTTTGAACGCCCAAACAAATAATAGATTTTGACCGTTAAAGGAAATTCTCATTTATTATTGATAAACACAGTAGAATTAAATGCCACTAATTAATTACATATCTTTAATAATTAAGTAGGCGAATATTAATGTAAAAAAATTCTTTTGAAGATGGGGGCGGTGGTCTCCTAATGACGGCCCTGGCGGAGGCGCCCCGCAGCGCCGCCGCTGCCCATGGGCGGGGGCGGTAAAAATACGGCTTTATTAAGGCACAAATAATTCAAGAACAGATCTCAGATCTGAAACACGAGGGTCATTTCACTGTAAACGGATCGTTATTCTGGCGTTAGTAAGTTTATGCGTGGGTGTGGAAGATTAAATTGGGGATGTGTGCTGATGATAGCAACTTCAAAAGGTTTTTATTGGATGAGTTATGACAAAATTGATTCTAAATTTCAATTTTGTGCTTTAGTTTCATTTACATTTCCTAAAATATTCCAGGATTCGTTGTGATTGAAATGAAAGTTGACGTAGGCGAAGTTTATTTTCTTCGTTGTAAAAATAACAACATACGGATTTAGATTTTATAGATATTGATTGACGAATGGTAAACCCACATATAGGTAAAATTCAAACTGCCAATTTACAAGATTTGCCTTACAAAAATGTTATTCGCATCATTATTATAAAATTTTTGTGAATTTCTTTTATTACGTTTCTATATAATTTAAGCCATAAAAAACTCAATGCAACAGAGCGCATAATCATATCTTTTATATTTTCTGAGAAATGACTATTTTTGATATTTTTCAAAGTGCAAATTTGGGGTTCTATATTTCAAAAACTAAGCGAGATATGGTAAAATAGTCTTCAGTTTTGGACTTCTGGTAACTTTTAGAACAAATATAAAAAATTTGAAAATTTTGGATTTTTTTGAAAATTTTCTAAGGGGCACATCTCGGAAAATAAAAACGATACGGACTTACGGATGGAACCATTAGATCCAGCTCGCCGAATTACATATGTATGCAAAATTTCAGCAAAATCGGTTCACGGGTTGAAAAGTTACAGCAAAAATTCTGAAAATGGCTTCAGATCCGGAAAATGTCAAGGGGTACCCCTTGACAATCAGGCCGAAAATGGCCATTTTTCGACTTTTTGCTATAACTTTTCAACCCGTTGGCCGATTTTAATGAAACTTACAATACTTATGTATTTCGGCGAGCTGAATCGAATGGTTCCATCCGTGAGTCCGTATCTTTTTTATTTTCCGAGAGTTACCCCTTTGAAAATTTTCAAAAAAAATTCAAAAATTTATTTTTTTCCAAATTTGTTCCAAAAGTCATTGGAAGTCCAAAACTGAAGAGATTTTTCGATATTTCGATTAGTTTTTGAGTTGCAGACCCTCAAAGTTACACTTCGAAAAATATCAAAAATGGCCACATCTCAAAAAATATTAGAGATATGACGATGCGCTATATCGCATTGGGTTTCATAGGGTCTATATTATATAGAAGTGTAATAAAATTAAATTGTAATTTTAAGTGATATTTGATCACATGGTTACCATAATACTTTCTCATACATATGAATATGAATTTTATTTATTTATTTAACATGCAAACACATATCAATTTATTCATTTATAAATGCACGTATACGTCATTGAGAAAATGGTGGAAACGAATTTAGGGAATATCAAAAGAAGTATTTCTCAAAAATTTCGGTAGCGCTTTTTTCATGATTCCTATATTTCCTCATAATATAATATCGCAAAAAATAAGAAAGCAATGTTGTAATAGATAAAATAGATAATAAGACAAATATTTTGGGCTGCTGAAATTATCAAAGACACGGTTGAATGCTTCTTATAATTATACTGGCCACAGGTTTGTTATATTTAAATACTACTGACTTTGCGTATTGAGTTTCAAGTGATGGCGCTGATCACAATTCATTTAAGGTACATGTCAAATTCATTTTGTATAATATTTTCTGATAACGAATGCATGCTTTAGTATTGATAGGTTGTTTTTATTGGCAGCAGAACTGTTGCCATACACACTGAAAATTTTCCTGTTTTTATAGATTTTTTTTAGGAGAAGATTCAATCCTAACCTATAATATACAAATACAATGTACCTTTCATTTTTACATCTTATTTAAGTAATACGGCTTAAACAAATGTAATACTTACAGTGGAATACTTTAAAAATAACTAATATTTGATTAATTTTAAAAAATAATAATTAATTTCAAAATATAATTTTATGTAACGTATGCTTAGTTCAACTTTCTACCCTAATAAGAAAATAAAAAATCTGATGTAGCCAACACATAACCTCCCGCCCAATACTACTCTTAAACGGTACAAAATAGTATTTGATGATACAGAAACATACCTTCTTATTTATTTATTTTCTTTATATTTGAGAATTTTAATGTTCTTTCGTATATTTATTTAATTTTATGATATATATATATATATATATATATATATATATATATATATATATATATATATATATATATATTGAATTTTTAAATGTTTCCATGGTGTACTAGGAATGCAAGATTTGTAAAATCTAATTTATTTATATTTTATTATCTACTAATCTAATGAAAATTAATAAAATTAGTGTAATCAAAATACATGTAAAATTAAATATTCTTCAACTTTCAAAATAACATAAATTGTTGAAAAAGGAAATTTAACCGTGTTTTTCACGAAAAACTGTTAAGGGCTTCAAGTAAACTGCTACTTCTGGTTGACCAATTTTATCCAAAATCTAATCAGCTCTTCATTTAAATATAAGAAGCAATAATTCACAAAATTGTATTTTTTGGTATTGGAGTATTTGAGTTATGCGAGACGAAAAAATTGCCACAGACTACACACACACACACACACACACATACATACATACATACATACATACATACATACATACATACATACATACATACATACAGACATCATCGCGAAAATAGTAAAATCGTATTGTAGGGACCCTAAAACGTGCTTATTCATTGAAAACTCACTACCCAATTTTTTGACCAAAAACAATACCTCCCTTACCTAGAGGTAGGCGGGAGGTAAAAAGAAGTTGATTGAATTTAGTTGCAGTTTATGAAGAGGCGGCGTGGTAATTTATAGAGGGAGCATTAGAGAAACATGTGACAGTCTTTAAGTTAACGAAATGTGTAACCCCTCGTGTCAAATTAAAAATCCATAATCCATATTTGATATCAGGGCGGCAACATGCAGCCCCCGAATTTTGACGCGCGCTCAAAATATTGAATTATTGCCCCACGCCTGCTCGGATCATGATTAATATAACGTTTGATATTGTTCAACAGCGCGGGGTGATATATGAAAATTGATTACGGGGGGTATTCAGGCCGATTCGCCGCCCCCGATAGCGCGCTTAAAATTCATCTTCGCCCCGTGAAAAAACGATATACATTTTTTACGGTTTGAAAGGTATGAGAAAATTAATGTCGCCTTCCGATCGTCCTTACGTAAATAATTTCTCCGCGGGAAAATATTTGATCTTGGAATATGTTTGGAGTAAATTAGTGAGTGAATTCTTTTCACGCGGTATTTGTTTGCATTTCATTCAATAGAGTGCTGCGAATATAGAATAACATTGTTATCGCTTTGGCCCACTGGTTCCGCGACAAAATTTCTTTTTTCATAACTTTGTACGTTGTATTTATTTATTAACTATACCTCTTCATTTTATTTTAATCATAACCGTTTGTTATGTTGTGCTTAACGTCCTGAAAAGATAACAATGAAAAAACTTGAACTTCCACAATAGACCGAGCTTTCATTGCGTGCTGTTTGTTAAATTCACCTAAATTAAACATAATTGCTGATTATAGTAGGTCATTAATATATTAATTGCTCAATTAATTCACAACAGTTCAAATTACCAAGTATTCAAATCTGTTTAATGGTTAAATATTTCGGATACTGTGGTTATGGTGTTATATTATATTGGTCATAAAATAACAATAAAGTTTTATTACTGGATTGCACACCAAAAGAGCTGATAAATTCGTGAATTTTTAACGCTGCTCAAACGAACCACATTTCGACGCTCAAGTCTTATTATAAATTACACAGAGGAATGCTTTTCAAACATAAGGCCTCCGGCAAAACTTGGTATTTCAAATTAACATGTGTTTCATTATAAAACATGAAAATGGGTTTTGTATTGATTATATATTTATTTCCACTTTTCCTTTTTTGAAATTTCGGGCGGTCACAATGGCTGGTACCACGAGCTCTGCTTTTGGGTGTGCTACATTTCCCTATAACACCTATTTGAAGCATTTTTTTAATAAAATAATTTTAGAACATTGTACATCGCTAAAACCGATCCTAAAAAAATTCTCTTAAAACACCAAAAACAGAGCTCGTGGTACCAGCCAATATGAGGGATCTCTTGTGTATTGTCGACACAAAAAATAAAATAATGTATTTGTTAATTAATTTACAATGATTTCACGCGATTGGAAAAAATCTGACCTCTAATATTTTTTTCAAATAGACCCTCGTTTAGTCGTTTATATTTTATCACATTTTACACCTCTGTCAAACATCCCCGACTTATTTTAGAGCAAAATATCTCAAATATAAATGACGGAAAATTTTGTTTTACTTGGAGAATTCTTTTCTAAAATAATTCAGAAACGTTTGGCAGTCAAAATATAGTTTGTTAATTATTTATTTTTCTGGAAGTTTTATAATAAAAATAATAAAGATTTATTTGACTATTAACCAAAGTACAAAGCCATAGTCGCAAAGAGAAATAGGAAAATAAAAAATCGTTAAGATAATACATTTCACATAGTTACTCTTCAATCTTGTAGAGGCATTTACATAAAAGAAAACATGTTTCTATCAGTTTTTTGTGAGGTTACTCTTAAATGTTATTGTGATTAAATATTATATATTGTTGCAACTAGCATGAAGCTAAATAAATATATACTATAATTATTATTATCATACGTGTGAAGAGGAGTTAGTATAGTATATACGGCTCGTGCCGTAAACTTCATCCGAATTAATAATAACCATAATACGCGAGTTGAATACTATACTTTATCCACGACCATTAAACCGGAACCGGAAGTTGCACTATTAATTGTACTATAATGTGGCAGTTTCTAAAATGTCCGGCGGTGTACAAACTTCATCATTTTCATCACTAGTATTCATATTTCACACAAAAACGGTTGTAAACTGTTCCACTACTTACAAAACGTTTGACATTTGACATGTTGAAAAAGCAACAAGCATGAAGTTGTCTCTTTTATCGAAGGCATGAAGTGAGAGTCAAGAGAGACCAAGATTTTTGTCAACAATCCTCTGTTATATATATATATATATATATATATATATATATATATCTATATTATAAATGTATGAATTTTGATAAGTTCACGTGTTTTTCTTTGATTGTACAAATATATAAATTATAAATAATATAATGTATTTTGTCAAACGTCAAACGTCATTCAGTAATTGTTTTAAATTTCGCTAGATGGCAATCTGTAATGCGATCTAGTTGACCAACAGCAATTGAATAATGGGCTTATTATTCAATAGTCTTTCCATTATTCAACACTTTTAAATAATGAACCTTATTATATTACTAGAAGTGCACTTGTAATGAATATGTTATTTAATGGTCGTGGATAAAACTTGTTATTTTAAACGATTGGTTACATTAACACAATTATGTATATTATCACGTCACTTACGCATTATTGCGTTACGCACTCTGCTAATACATTTTCTTTTAGTTTGAGCCCAAAGAATGCAAGCAATTAAACTGAGTAAAACTGCTTAGTGTATTCAGCGCCGCCTACCAGATTAGTTCTGTCACATTATCCCCTTAAATACATCATGGGAACAGCGGTTTTTATCTGCATTTTCCACGCGTCTAACATAACTCGAAACAAAAGCTCTCAGAAGCAACATTTTTGACGCCTCGATACGCCTCGCATGTTTTGATAATCCATCCAATTTAGTAGGATGAAAATGCGCGTGCGCAACCACCAACCAGGGGGAAAGATCTCGCTTCATCGTCGCGACGCCAGTTCGACGCCGCGGGTTTCCCGGAACGTACCGCGCCGGAAAATTCCCGAACGCGACGGCGGATGCTCGTCTAGTAGACGATAGCGCTAACTTTGAGATTTGCTTCGCTGTTTTCTTCATCTATTTATATTTTGACTTTTGAACTTTCATATTTTTTTTTTTCGATTAAAAATTGCAACATGCTTGGAATTTATTTAAATAGCCAAACCCAGTTATTTTATAAGAACTGTATATGTTTATAAAATGATGAAATAGTGTTATGTGCGATGAGTGTATAGGTTAATTTTGTGATTGATTAAAGTATTACTGGAGTATGTGAACCATGATTTTGAAGAATGGGGACCAACTAATTACCTTTTTTATATTGTTCGGTAAGTTAAAAAATTAAATTTTGTTTCATGTTTTCATCAAATAAATACAAGTTTTTAAAATGTAAACATTATGTACATGTAAAAAATGTTACAGTAATCCAACGGCAAGGAATAAAATAAAACACTCTTCTTGTTGAACATACTAAAGGATATTGTTATAATAAGTAGCCTATAGTATGTTTAACAGGAAGTGAGTACCTATGTGTTATATTTTATTTCTTTACTCAAGAGATTACTGCAACATTTTTTTACTTGTATATCGTTAGAATTAAACATCACCCTGAAGAAGACTGATTAACAGTCGAAAGATTGTTTTATTTAATAAATACATCCAATCCAGAAAATTTCCTAAACATGAATAGTTTGTAAAAACTATTTCTGGCAGTTTATATTTGCATGTGAAATAAATATTTAAATGGTGCAAATTATGGAGGTAGACGAGTGTTCTCTAGGTATAAAATATTGTGTAGGTCAGCGTGAAAATAAATTTAAAATTTATGTCTGGCTAAAGTATTGACAGATAATAAATATATAACACGATGATTCTGAAATAAATATGTTTAAAATATGACAGCAATACAAAAGAGATTTAAAATCTGTCACAGAAAATTTCATATTTTATTTCTGAATTAATACCTATTATCCATCAATTTGTTCGTAAATACATTACACCTATATTTGCTTTGCGTTCGTGACAAAAATTTCATAACAAGTAATTTGAAAAATAAAGGAAATTTGCTGTCCTTGACTGTTTCAAAGACATATTTTCCCTAGAGCCAAAGGTGATATTTCGTTATTGATTCATTATTTGATATTTACTTCGTGTGGAAGATATTTTTTGCTACATAAAATATATCAGTTTACTCGTTTTTGCTGGCGTATAAATTGCCAAGTGTAGTTAGTTTTTATCTTTAGACTCAACTAGTGGTTTGGTTCAAGATTTACGAACTAAAATAATACCGTCGTTATCTGTTTTAATCAAAGCAGATATCTCCCGAAAAATGACAGATTAATATGTGTAAAATTCCGGAAAATAATTGGTAGTGCTGAAAAGAAATTCCTGCTGGGAGAAATGAAAAGTATAATAGATGAGGCAGGACAGGAATGTGGGATATGGGATATTCGCACATGACATGATATTATATCCGCACGAAATTTCATCTACAGATAGCAAAATGATTTAATTAACGATGGTATGTTATGTGTCAAATATGTTCTCGTTTCCCAACAATGCCTGACTTTAATTAGAGATAATGCGAAACGGGAATTATTGCTATTATCTTTGACGATAATGTAATTTGATTCATATTTACAAAAAAATGAATTTTAATATATTTTATCTACGCCACTGATATAATAGACATATTATTCCAGCATATTACTCCACTCAGTGAGGTTATTTGATGCATTTTGTCCATTACCTCACTCGTTCGCTCTACTTTACTCCATGGAAATGCTATTACCGGGCTGTAAACAAAATTATCAGTAGTAATATAACAAGAGAGTGAGAATAAATTAAAAATAATTTGAGAAAGATACTGGAGAATTATTTTCTAATATATCGAACTCTCGAGTTATATTTAATTAGATAATTTTTTTATTTTATCATCAGGCACGCCAGTAAATCTATATTTTTTCTCATTTATTACTTGTATTGATGATAACTATCTGACATCTGACATTTGTCAATAAAAACAAAAAAGCTACAGAGATTATTCCCGAGAATAATCACTAGAGCTTTATTCTCGAGGATAATACCACTAGAGGTGAATATTTTTTGAAAATTTTTGTTTTGCAAAATTTTGCGATTCAAAAATTTTGTTAAAAATTTGAGAAATTTTTTATGAGCGAAATTTGTAATAATTTTCACACAAAAAAATTTTTAAAAAAATATTTACCTCTACTGGTATTTGGATAGATTATTCAAGAAGTAACACTATTTTCATTAAATTATTACTGGAAACACTTCTAAAACGTAAATTTTGCGAAAAAATGACACTGACGTTTAAATGAAAAGAATTATTTATTTTAAAAATTTCCATGGTAACGGGATATACTGCTGGGACCGTATATTCAGTAATAATATAACAAGAGGGTGAGAATAAATTGAAAATAATTTGACAGATCTTTCGAAAACTTGTTGCCAGGCAATAGCCACGAAAGCCCGTAGGGCTTGAGTGGCTATTGCCAAATGGCGACAAGTTTGAGAAAGATACTGGAGAATTATTTTCTAATTTATCGAACTCTCGAGTTATATTTAATTAGATTATTTTTTGATTTCATCATCAGGCACGCCACTAAATCAATCTTTTTTGCTCATTTTTACTTGTATTGATGATAACTATCTGACATCTGACATCTGTCAACAAAAACAAAAAAGCTACAGAGAAAATTGCCGGGAATTATCACAAGAGCATTATTCTCAGTATAATAATGACAGGATTGGTTAAAACGCAGACACGTGACATACAATAAAGCATTTGATTGGTTTAAATAAACGTCAAAAAATAATCGCTGAAATATTGTTTTGATTGATCAAAATAGATGACGTGTAAGCCTTTTATTGGGTTATTTACTATGGCGTTGAATAATCAGTATAATAATGAGATGATTGGTTAAAACGCAGACACGTGACATACAATTAAGCATTTCATTGGTTTTAAGAAACGACAAAAAATAATCATAGAGACAAACAAATACAATATATGCTGCACCTTTGATTTTGAGTACATAAATGATTGCAAATAATTTATTTTTATTTATTTTTTTTAAATATCTGCGACGTAGATGAAGTCTAATCTAGTCTAATCACACGTTCGAGACATAACCCATTAGTGTGAATACACTCATGGGTTAATAAGGCCTCACCTCACTCTTAATATAAATAACTATAATATAATATTAGTTTCCTGACTTGCTGGACGATAGTGGCTAATCTGCATAGTTTGTTTGGTTTCAGCGGGAAACTGAAATATGCTGGTAGCAGTTTGGTAGTTTACAGTTTGTTGTTGATGAACTAATAACAGTAATGGCTAATTTTATGGTTCTTGTTGTGTAGAAGTGGATAGTTCCTAGTCTATATGCACAGAGTGGAGTAACATAACAGAATGTAATATCAATATTATTCCTCGCAACTGTTGAAACTGTAGCTCTGTTTCAACTTTCAACCTAATCAAACAGTTGTGTTTACTCGTTTAATACCACTGTGTTAGTTCCTATTGACGGAGACTTTGCACTGCGAGTTCATACTTTATAATCTGAGACACTTTTAAGGTTTTTTCGGATTGCGATATTTGGTGGAGGTGCTGGGTTGCAACAAATTTTATCTTTATATTCTTCTCATCCTAAAGGGCTTGACCGATCATGATGAAATTTTTTATTGTACTTATGTGGTCACCTGGATGGTTCTTAGCTGATTAGTGATTATCAAGTGACTGGTTTACCCTTTATTTTTTCTCTTCACATTTAAGTTTATACGAGCCCAGAATCATAACATCTGGCCCAGTTAAAGTCATACAAAGGAAACTTGTTTAATTTACCATATTTATATCTTAAATTTATTTATTTTTTCTTTCGCACATTCATATGTGTAAAGGACATATTGTTTATGTTACGAATTAATTAGATATTGGGAACAATTCATCAACAGCAAGTGGTAGATTATTTGAAGGCATATCAGGGTTTATGGGCATATCTTAATAAATAAATTAGATAGAGTAAATTTCATTGGAATGAAAAAGATGTAGAATAATATTACTTACAATCTTTATTTGAAACAATTTTCTGAATTTTATTATTATCAGATTTAAAAATAATGTTCGTGGTACCTGTCAATATCTTTGGGCCAAATTGTTTATTTTTTTCTTTTTTTTATTATGAAGATGAGAGGCGGACTAACTACTATGGTCATATGCCGCCTCATGAGTAGATGAATATGAATTTATATGAACAACACAAACGACCATGCTCTTCAGTGGGATTCGAACCCACGACCTCTGGCGTGCTAGGCTAACGACATAGCCACTACACCACCGAGATCGGCTGTTTATTTGTTATTATTTCAGTAGTTCTTTTCCTTAAAGTGTTCTTAAAAAGAACAGAAATTAAGATACAAATAAAAGTACAATAATTTTCCCTTTATTAGATCAGAACTATTTTTTTAAAGCTATTCTAAAAGTCTTAATTGTGCCAAATGATATGAATTAAGGCTCGTAGTTCCTTAATATATCAAGGGTTTCTTTCGTTGCAGGGTGGTTATGGTGGGTGGACGTAGCAGCGCCAGTTCGAATCAAAGAACTCCGGGTACCTGCAGTAGCACGCCACGGTGCCGCTGTCGTGTTAGACTGCGATTACACCCTAGACGAACCCCTGGAAGGCCTGGTGGTCAAGTGGTACTTAAACGACCAATCGCGACCAGTGTATGTGTGGATTCCTGGAGGAGTTGATGGTACCGGAGGACCAGCTGGACTTGGTGTACTCAGTGGACGTCTTAACCTGGCGTACCGCGCCTCCGAGGATAAGAGAACCGAGCACCGAGCGTTGCATATCCCGGCGTCGTCCAGAGATGTTGCTGGGAACTACACCTGTGTTGTGTCTACCTTCCATGGAGAGGATCGCCAAACCAAGACCATGCTTGTCTTTGGTAAGAACACTGACATTTTCCAGAAATTCATGTTACTCTTAATGTGGAGGTAGTGCCAGAATTCTTATTGTCTAAATGTTTTACTTGCATTAGCATAGTTGCTGATGGTAAGTCAAGGAATACTCAACAAATTTTGTGTCACAAAAAGTGAATTCTGACTTTACTAACTGTTGAAGTTGAAGTCCCCAATGCTTTTTATTTTGTATGTAAACGCCATACCTGACTATATAAAAAACGACTGTATTATAAAGCTTTATGCTGTTGATACTTCAATGCTAATTTTCGACTGTGACAGGGATATGGGCCCCAATCAATAACTTGTTTCTAAATAAAGCTAGAACTAACAATTTTCTAACGTTCTCATAATCCACATTGTAACAAAAACTTCAACTCATAAGTTACAATGGAAGAATATGTAATCACCCGAGGATAAATAAATAGTAGTAAGTTTTTATAAATGACACTACCTAGATGAAAATCTTAATTGGAAATTTCTTAATAATGAACTTATCTCTAAATTAAATTCGATGTACTACCAAGGATGGTATTTGCAATATACTCTCACATGAGGACAACTTATTGTATTTTACTATACTAAAGTTGAATCCTTGCAGATATGGAATTATTTTTCGGAGTTCAGTAGCTAATTTAGCAAGGGTTTTTAATGTGTAAATAGTTTTCAAAATTTATAATATTTACTGTCAACTCTCTCTACATTTTCGAATTTTACAAACTTATTTTTCAACACATATATAAATTTGTCTTGCACTTTCGTAATTTCACCACAGGAAACAAAGTAAAGTATATTAAATATTCACAAAATAAAAGTGCTCCACATGTCTTTTCAATCATTACCAGATCTTATAGTTCTTTGTGATAAACATTCAATAAACTAACAATTTCTACAGCTTGGAAAAGTATTTCAACTATAAAAATTAAGACTGAAACAATTTCTGTAATTTTTAATTATTTTATTATACTTGACGATTTGTATATGTCGAATCCAGAAAATGTAATTTTGTACATTTCAAAAAGGACAGCCATTTTATGAAGCGGCTCCTAATAATGTAATTTCGAAGTTTATCGCCACCATGTCATGAAGTAGAAAATACAGATTTCCATGAAAAACGAGAACTGTGATTCGAGTTTGTCGAGCGTGAGTTGTGCAGGCTTAGGGTTTGTTTGTGAAAAGTGCGAGCGAATCAAGTTTACCTGCAGTTAATTTCCATTAAAAATGTTTATTGTGGTTCGGAAAACATGAAATGTACAATTACATCTTGTGGATTCGACATTTACATGTATTATCTCATATCTGTGGAATATATTATTATTATAGTGATGGCCGAAACACTCAGATCCACCTGTGGTCTCTTATCAGAGCTACGAAGTATAATTTTTTATATAATTCGAGATTGTAAAACTGAGCACTCTTAGCCTTTTGACCATCAGTGGCTGTAAGCTCATAGAGATAAAAATATTCTTACCTCTTAGCAACATCTTCATCAATACGGGGCTGACAAAGAAACAACAAACAACAATTTGTGCTTCGAACATTCCAGTTGGAAGTTCGTGTCATAATTTATGAATGTCAACATCCAAAAAATATTTAAGCCTTCAGTAGAAAATCCTGTAATTTGTCTTGGCGGAAAAGTTTGTCAAAAAGTTATTTTGAACTTCAACTGTCACCGAAAACCCAACGAGTAAAATATTCAAATAGTCCTCAACTCTTTTCATCTCTGTTAAATAATAATTTATGATAATCGCATTTAATATTTAAATCACATGCCAAGAGGTTCCCTTGCTGCTTCCATTATTAAAAATCATGCAGCCAAGAGCGTAGCCATTCCGTTTGAACCGGGTCTATTTGTCTTCATTTTCGCGTAGTTAGTGAGTCCGACGTGATCATTGCGGGGCATTCGAAATAACCAGGTTGAAATCCTGGTCGTATAACCGCGAAGTACCGGGATATGTCCGGTCATTTTCGTAACTGGTTACGATGGCCGTAAATGGTGACCGCTCCTTGATTTATCTGCGAACGTGCGAGAATTTTTTATATCAAACTTTGCAGGAACTACCATAAAATATTTAATGGGTTTAGCAGTTTTATAATCCCGCAGTTAAGTGTATGTTCACCTTTTGGAAGAACTTTCAACTTTTCTGAAGTACATTATAAATTTATTGTGTTGTATATCACGAAATTGAAAGTATGTCTTATTGTCATCGTTATGTAGCTCAGAATAGTCAATACTCTATTATATTGACATGAAACTTTCATGCATGGAAAAAATGTAAATACAAGAATAAAGTAAAAAGTTTTTGTACATTATATTTATAAATAGTGAACCATATAAATTATTTCTTACAAATGTATTTCGTGCGTTTTGCATGTTATACAACAAATAAATGATAAAAAAAGTTATGTAGTAGAGTTGAGAATTTTTTCTATTAAAGTGAATAAACTGATAACTTAAAATGTATCCAATAAAACTCAATTGAAAGCAGTAGTTTCATAAAAGTTTTAAATTTAACGCAACGTTCATATTCTTTCGCAGACTCTCTTAGAAAATAAACTAGCAAAACAAAAGTAATTAAGGTCACAAAAGCATAAAAACTAAAACAAATATGCATTTTTCCGCAAAAAATGCAAGAGTCCTTCCATAAAAACTTAATCATGGTATAATTAAGAAGAACTAGATACTTTTTCGCACAGAAATAGTGAAACAAATGTAACTGACAAAGCAGAAATAATTAAGATTACAGAGTAAAAATAATGAGATCTCCACTAAAGCTTTAAGCTTTTAAAATTGTATCAATTTACACGTTCTTACTGTCTCTTCATTTTCAAATTACCGGAGAAAAAGAAATAGTCAGCGTTTTATAATTCTCAGAACGAACCGAGCTTAAAAATAATGAAATACTAAGCTTTAACGTTTTCCTAGTTTAGTATTACAACAAAACTATGTTTTCATTTAAAATAACAATAATAATGTTTACAGTTTGAATTTAATCTCAGTGGGGATACAATATATGATTATTAATTCAGCTTCACTTGATGAAATTGCTGAACTACGAACGTAAGAAATTCATGTTGGAATAGCAATTTAATTTCCTTCTGTGTGTCTATGAATCATTAATTGTCTGTGCAGGAAATTCCATCAGGATATAATCAGGACCGTAATGAGGCGGATTATAGATTATTGCTCTATTATTTTCGTTCGCTATTAAAGCGAAATTTTAATTATCAATTTGTTAGTTTGAAAACGGAAAGAGTTTTCAGAAAACATCCTTGGGATAGAATATTTTTCGAGTCATTGTCACTGCATTTGTAGTGCAAAAACTGCCGCATTATTGAACAGAGTGCAATAAAAACAAAAATAATTTTATAGTTTCAATAAATAATAATAATATGTATACAACACGCCATTTAAACATTTTCTTCTGTGGTATTCTGCTTTCGCAGACCGTGGTATACGATGTATTGTATATATGGTTACCAGCCGTCAAATCAAGGGCCTCCAAAATATTAGTGAAAAGGGAACCACGGCGGTAAAGTTAAAATATCAACTGTTGACTGTGGGATTTGAACTGAATATATTATGCTATTTACTTCATTTTTAACCCTTCTGTGACCATAAATTTACAAACTCCATAGACTTATTTTTAAAACGCGTTAACAATGTTATATTTTAACATTTGTCGTTTTATGTTTTTGTACATTATTGGTCTGATGTTCCATTAACAATTGTTAAAAATTTACGCCATTAGATATATGAAAATAACAAATAAATATCTAAATGGTATATAATAAATAACAAAATTACATTTATCAAAAGTTTGGATGTAAAATGAGGTTTTTCGCTAACCATTTTTTACAGCAGTCACATCTCGAATTGAAACAAATGAGTGTTCACAATATTTACTATAAATGTATTGTTCTTAATAAATTATTGATTTTATTTATCAACTACACAATTTACGATTTTTATTTAAGAAATTACCTTCAGTTATTTTAAAATAACTGAGATATTAAATATATTCCATTTAGGCACAGACGATTGTAAATTGTTTTGGTTACGGAAGAGTTAATAGATTCAGAAAAGAAATATTAAATATCAAAAAAGAGAATATATTGTATTTGACAAGAGTGTTACTTATTTACAAAATAAAATGCTTGTTCTTGCAATCATATATGTGTATTATTTTGTTGTACCAAAAACTCATTTTATTTATTTTTGAAATGTCAAAAGATGCAATTTAAAAACTATTTCCAGACTTTGTATTTATGTACACCCTGGTGCTAAAACAGCAATTTTTCTTGAAAGCACGTACATAGTATTGGCGTCTATTCAGATCTGTTTGAAGCATTTCAATTCTCTAGAACTTTCATGTCAATCTATAAGTAAGCTCTTTTGACAAAATCGAAGAACGAAGTACGAAATAAATAAAATATTTCAACAGCAACAAAGCAAACAAAAGATTGTTGATCGGAAATTGTGCAAACAGCACAAATAGGTATTCAATAACTGTAATTACATATTTGTTTACGATAATGCATGATTTATTGCTTGAAATTAAAGAAAATAAAACATTATCTAGCTCTATGCATAATTAGAGAATATTCTATTAAATTTTCGTGCGTCATTCACATCATATTAATAATGTAAATGTATTTATTGTAGTATATGTTTCATGTAATTTTCAAAATAAACATATTATTACCTAAATATAGCATTTGAGTACACAAATTCCATCTGATACTCTGGAACATAATAAGGATAAATTTATAATTAATTTATTCCGTAAGAACATTTGTAATTGCAAGATTAATTTATATACATGGTTTCATTTTGAATGAAAGGTTGAAGCAAAATATAAAGCGGTTTAAGTATCGTGTTTCGTTAAATGAATTTGTAATTTCCTTTTTAGACCAAATTACAATTTAAATAATTTAATTAAAATATGTGAAAGCAAGCTAAACATAAAATTGTTAATTTCTATACGGAAAAAAGGACCGTAAAATTTACCGGACTATACGGTAAACTGAGAAACTATTTTGTGTATTCCTCTAATGAGGTCTTACACTAAAATCCCAAGAGGCAAAATATAGATATAATATAAAATAAGAATGATTGTTTGTGAGAATAAATGAAGTAGCGAAAATGTTTAAATCTGTTATTGTATGTCGATAAATGTAAAGTGTTGGTGTTTGAAAATAATGATTTGGCGACTCGTAATGTTTCATTGAATAGTGTAAAACTGGAACAAGAGAATGAATTTTTATATTTGGGTAGTATGTTTTCGAGGGATGAACGTATTGACCGGGAGATTGAAAGGCGGGTGTCTGCAGGGTGCAAGGTAGAGTACTCTGGGTACATTTGCTCGAAACGTGAATGTATCTAGAGATGCTCGATTGAATGTTTATAATGGTGTGTTAGTGGCTACATTAATGTATTATTCTGAATGTTGGGTGTGGATGAAGAAGCATGAATGACGTCTAACTGCTGTAGAAATGAGATATTTGACAGGAATGTGTGGGTATGCGAGACGTGATGACATTGGTGTATGGTGAGTGTGAGATTGAGAAGAATATTGTTAAGAGAGTGGGAGTGAGTCAGTTGAGGTGGTTTTGACATCTTGAGCGAATGGTTGGTGAAACTAATATATATGAGGGTGAGATTGAAGGTGAACGATTGCGTGGGCGTCCGAGGAATAAGTGGTTGGGTATTATTGATAGTTTGTTGCGTGAACGAATGATTCCAAGTGTGAAGAAGAGACGAGCATGTATGAATCGCACTATGAATGTGGACAAGGCGAAAGTGGTGTGTCAGGATAAGAATATTTTGAGGAGATTGATTGTTGGTTGTATGTATGTATCTCTCATACATCTATGCTTTCCAAATTCTTTGCAGTTCTCCTATTTTTGAGCCTTTTGATTATCAAACTATCAAATGGTTGGTACTTAATTTGAAGATATTTGTTTTGTTTTGAATTCGTAACCAAATAACACAAATGCCACAACACACAAAAACATTGACGTCATAACATTAAAAAAAATCATTGCGGTTTAATGAATAACAATTAAAACTTTTTAAAACAACAGATAGTCTTAAATTTAGATTAATTTCATAGAAGAAATTAAAAAAAAAAGTACAGGACCCCATTGTTCAGTAAATAATCGTGTTTGGTTTCTAAATTCTAATGAAATTTTCAGAAAATGAATCTTATATCCTCAGCATATCGAATAGTTTTGTTTTCGTGTACAATACAAAACGTTACTTATACTTCTTTAAAATTGTCGTTATAATAAAGTGTTTTAATTTCTATGGAAATTAAAAGCAAGCACCGTATAATTTCCTTTGAATCTTTTGTTTGCATCCGGTATATCTACATTTATTCTTTAATCCTATTAATCAATGCATATTTCTAAGCGTTAACCCTTTGCTAAATTGCATACATTTACATAGAAATTAAAATAAACGCAACAATATGACTCACACTTCCCCTCTCGACTTTTACTATCCTATTTATCAATGCACATCTCGAAACTCTAACCCTACATTAAAACTCTTGACTACAATGCATATATTTCCATAGAAATTAAAATGATTCGCGAAACGTTTAACGCGAAATTCCTGACACTGGAGTCATTGTCTTTCACCCTATACTCCCTTCATTCCATTCTGGAAAACGTGGAGCAAAGCCATTCTGGAGAAACCCAATTCTACATTCTGATAGTCATTTTTACATATTTTGTTTTTCCTTTCGAATTATTATTGTTACTGTGTATACGAGACGTGATCGTGTCTGGAATACGTTGGTGTACGGTGAATGTGAGATTGAGAAGAATGTTTTTATTTATTATAAAAAAGTGGGAAGGAGTCAGTTGGGCTGGTTCGGCCTTCTCTATAGCGAATGTTAAATGGTGGTGAGATTTAGGGAGAACGATTGCGTGAATGGCAGAGGAATAATTGGTTAGATTGATTGATGTTTGAATGAATGTGGACAAGGCGAAAAATGTGTGCCAGGATAGGAGATTAATTGTGTTCTACCCTACTGATTGGAATATGGCCACTGAAATGTAATAATAATGGAACGCTAACTGACGTTGAAAATGCGAGGCGAGAAAGCCAACCAGTTATTGGGCTACCTGTCTTTGTTGCACAGTCTCAGTAAATTGATAAGAAAATATAAAGAAATTAACATACAATTAATTTGAAATAAAATTAAATAATACTTTAATATTATAAATGAGTTCAATTAACTAATATGTATGTGAATTTCAAGTAGTTTTCAAATAAAGAAACAATAAACTGTGAAATATTATTTTTTACAGTGTTTTTACATAGCAACCGCTCAACATAGGCATAGCAACTGTTCTACAAACAAGTGTTAAACAAAGAAGGGTAGACTTACAACATCTATCGGTCTCAGGCTCGTTTCTCGCTTTCATAAAAGCCTACAAGCTAGCGTTTCAGTATTATATATTTCAGTGGATATACCATGATGTTACGTATGTAAAAATAAATATTAAATTATGTGATCCTCAGTTCGAATCCAACCAAAATGAATAAATGACATGATTTAATTATTTATTAAGCAGAAATGAAGAAGGGAAATACAATCTTATTCTACTCCTGTATAAATATATCCTTATCATATAAAATTTTCCGATGAATTATAGTACCCATAATTCACGATAGTGAATTGTGATTCATAATTCACTCTTCTCGGCCAATCACAGAGCCAGAAATCCATAAATCACGATTATTTTAAGGACGTGATGTGGATCACCTGGAACGACCGTCTGACAGTTCACATTGACGTTTTTCAACGAATTTCGATCATTTTCGTAAGTGATTTCCGAATTTACAGGAATAGAAAAAGTAGTATTATATTCGGGATTATGGTCATTATTCACTCGGATGATTTACATCCTTCATCTTTTCGAATCTATCATAATCCCTCATATAATAAAATACTGTATTATTTTTCAAAATATTTTACTTTGTTACTTCTAATTGTTGAATACCAATACACAACAACATACTTTTATGTTGACGTTTGAAGAAAAAAATATTTACTGTTTTATTACATAACATGTGTTGTAGAGTTTTGCGCAGAACAGAGTGAATGTAGTTTTTCTTTGCGCAGTGCCAGAGAAGAACTTGCGACTGCGGCAAGGGAAGACATCGGACGGGACGCCCAACGTCCTGTGCTCGGCGGAAGGCGTCTACCCGAAACCGGAAATGATCATCCGAATGACCCACGAGTAAGTAGCTTTTAAGGACGGAGTGAAAATTGCCGTATGCGTTGTTTCGTGGTAGAATGTTCTTGGGACAAATAGTTTTAGAACTATTCAAATTTCCTAAATAAGAAATTCTTCACTTGCAATTATACCTTATTACAAACGGTAATTATTTTAAATAGGGCAAGTTTTTAAATATTAATTTGCAATTGTACAGTTTTTATCATACAAATTTTAGTAGTACAATTAAGTCTGATTCATGGAGAAAAAGTAATTCAATAATGTAGTCATTTTAATATTTAAGGATTGGAATGAATACTTCTTATTAAATAATTAAATCGAAGCGGATATAATTATCCTTCTTGTACATTCTACGAGATAATTAATTAATAACAAGTTTTAAATTATGTTCTCGACGAAATGAGAAACATCCTGATTAAATATTTACTTGTTTCAAAGGGAAATCATTACGGATTGAATTTTCTTTACATATGAAAATATTATATGTTAATAATAAAGTAGAGCTACGTGAAAGCCTAAAGGATAAATTTAAATTTCGGCCAGAAAACAAATTCAAATTTCCTGTTGTGTTGTGGAATAAATTGAGAAAAAATATAACCAAACCACATGTAAAAGCTTCACGAAACAAAAGAAATCCCCAAGCAAACGAACAAAAGCATATCTATAACCTAATCCTTTTATTCGTGCGTGTGTGTTTTGCTGCGAATGCGAATGGTTTAGGAACGTGTCTCGGGAGATGGAGGACACGGAGGTCCAGAGGAACGAGGGCGACACCGGCCTCTTTGACATTTCCGTCATGGCCACCCTACCCGAGGACATTATAGATTCACCAGCTTTGGAGAACACTGTGTTTACGTGTGAACTGCGGCTCCCAAGGGCTAATAACTATACCGTCATGAAGGAGTTTGTCTACTATGCTGGTGAGCATATTTATATTTCTTTCTTGTCGCACTCTTTCAAATACACAATAATATTCTGAGATTATAAAAGACTTTTGGTTATACGAGACCTGTTAAAAAAATAACAGAACTCGTCACACAATAGGCGATTTCGACTGGCACTGGTTACTTGCCAGTTACCTGTTTGGTTGGTTACAAACTTTGACGTCACACTAACCCAACGGTTACTGAAAACTAAGGCACTAGAATATATGAGTATTCTCATCCGCCATTTTGGGTCCAAGTGTCATAAATAAAACAAAGTATTGGAATCCAGTTACTTTAATTCTTTTCTGTCAAATTTCAAGTTGATATTGATTAATAATTGTGATATATCATTCCTTCAATTAATATATTCCATATCTAACAGGTAAGTGTACAGAATACTTTCTAATAATATATTACCGTATGATCTGTGTAGTTGGACTTTACAGAATTTCAAGAAATATGTTTTCAAATTTGACAGACACAAATTTTAAATGTTTTTTTTTAAGTAACTGGATTCCAATAACTTGTTTTATTTGTGACATCTGGACCCAAAATGGCGGACGAGAATACCTACATTCTTCTAGAGCTCTACTGAAAACGCCCGATAGATTTTGACATTAATCAAATTTGACAGAAAACATGAAAAATATGACAGCATACTAGTTTGAAATCATAGCAACTGAAATTCAGCCAATCAGAATACTAACCGTGGGACGAACCGAGCTCTCGAGCATGTTACTGATTTGACATACCAAAACTGTCACCGGTTACATATGACAACAGTCGAAATCAATTGGTTACTCCATTTACTAACCATTCTTGTAACTAAATAATAACCGGTGCCAGTCGGAATCGCCTAATTTTTCCAGCGGTGTATCCATTCGCGAAGTAGTCCTGGGTAGCTTTATTTGAAATGGCCTTTAAGGTCAGTAACGCATTTTCATTGATGTCATCAATAGTGTGAAAACGGCGTCCTTTCAGCACTGATTTAAGTTTCGGAATTTTCAGACTTACTCTCGTCAAACTCTTTTAAACATAAAAGATTCTAAGCTTCATTTGAAATGTCCTTTTAGGTCTGTGTCGCATTTACTTAGATGTCACCAATAGTCAGAAAACGGCGTTATTTCAGCACTCAATTAAATCTCAGAAATAAGAAAAAGTCGCAAAGAGCTAGGTCTGACGAGTAAGTAAGGAAACTGACGAAGATTGGTATCTGTAAGTTTACAGGAGTATAACCAAAAAGTCTTTTATAATTTTACATTTCTGTGTTCTAAAATTTATTTTATTTAAGCAATATTCTGTTCCTTGTTTATAGAATTATTTTGTTTTTACAATTAGTATCGACTCAAGCAATTATTCCTTAAGTTCGTTAAGAAAATAATTACTCGTTTGTTGCACTTCTTTAATTACATTAAAGAAGTAATCGTATAATTCGATTCAACGTTTCATTTAAATTGGAATGAAACTAGTAACAGGAATTTATTTTGTGCTGTCATGGATTTAATTCTAATTAATTTTTTGCAGATAAGGGTTTGTTTTTTAATATTGCAGGCTCTGCACCCGTGAGCAGACCATCCCTAGCTGGAGTTCTGATATTCGTACTTTCAATTTTGTTGTGCAGCTAAACTGAATCGTCTTACGGTGTATTAAAATCACGTTTATTTGATTAAATATACATAAAACTATTTATACGGATAACTAGATCTACACAACATTTGTACTGTTCAAGTGTCACATTTGTAACAATTGTTAAAAGTTAAATTGTTTCGAAGAAACAAATGACTGAATTTGTCAGTCCTTTCTGGAAAAGCGTTTCAAGACGGTTATCGATTTCAGCGCATTTTATTGGAATCAGGAAGGCTATAAATAACAACTGCTGCTGAAAACACTTCGCTGTGTACATCTAGTTATGAATTTTCAAACTATTTTTCACCTAGTTGCAGAATGATAACAATGATTTGTTTGCTAATTATTGTAAATACTAAAACTATTCAGCCTTTTGAGTAATATTTAATGGATGCAAATGGTATTCATTAAATTTAAAGCGAATAATCTATATTTAAATTATGTTTTAATGCGCTAAAATTTTGTTAATGGTATTTACAATAATTAAAATGAAAAAGCTTTTGCCGATTTGTGATAATTTTGTTGTATTTTGTTGGTCAGTTTTAATATCTCCATTTAATTGTTGATTGCCTCCACTATTATTCATGCAGAAAGTAATTTTAATAAACATTTGATTACTACATTATTGCACTGGATTAAAGAACTATTGACAGATAATATTCAATACTGTTTTTCTTAATCCTGCAATGAAATATTCAGCATTGTTTAATTAATACTTTCATATTGATTATTTTTCTCTTGTTCATTGGGTAGCATTTTTCATTAGGTAAATGGACAAAACATAAACTGACCTTTTGGTTTTTATCCTTGTGTTAGACAGATTAATGTAATAAAGCATATTTATTGATACTTCAAGTATCAAAATTAATGTTTGCTGTTGCTATATATTGTGCATTATTACCAATAAACCATATAGATTTTTTATCTAATATCACCCATAATTCAGATACAACAAAAGCAAATTTAATATCCCAATAAATACCCTAGCAATATACTCGTAAATATGTATAAAGTTAAATATTAATTTCTGATCAATAGACAATCTACATTTATTCTCGAAAGATGATTAAATTTGCTTTTTACAATCTGTCCACAATCATTCATGCAACTCTCTGTGTAGGTGGTTAATTTATAAACATTTTATAAGGAGTGTACTGGCCCAATCTGTATAAAATTAATATTTCCACAGAGATAGAATAAATGTTTATTCATCATACCTGGAAGATATAAATAATAGATTGTTTTAAAACTAATATAATTTAGGTAAATATTAATGCTTGCGTGCCATTCCACTTCTAAGTGTTGATATATGTTTCATTAATCTATATTACATGTTGATATTATAATTGATATTTTCATCAATAAAATGTGAACATTCCGAATTATACAACGTAACAATGCTTGGTTCATGAGATGAATATTTCATGTACTTCGATAAAGATAATATATGTTTCTATTTTCAAGTTTGTTCGTTTTATTTCTTCCTTGCCCACAGCTTAAAATAAGGGACAGCATTTAGAAAATACACCAAATTCCATTGTTGCTAACATTGTTGAAACTAGATGGAAAAGATACCATGATTGACTGATGAAGAAATTTGAGAGGCATAAAAACTATGCCTACCTTTTGACAGCTACAGATTTCTTATCAAACAAAGCAAAACAAATTCAAAAAAATCTGGTGTGGCACCACACTACTTTCTTATACAAATAACTGAATTTGTATGGCTTGTTCCTTACGGATAATTATTGTGATGGATATTATACCTGTTTAATTTTGTGTTCTCAGCTATGATGTTAATTTGAAATATTAATTAATATCTAGTCTTTAAAACTTTCTAACTAATAATACAAATATTGCTTTTATAATATTTAAAACGACACATATTTTCAAAATACGGAAATTTCCCCAAATATGACTTAAAATTGTAAATTTTTTTTATTATATTTCTTTATAATATTCGCGCCAGGATACCCATTGCAGCAGAGCGCATCGTCATATCTGTAATATTTTTCGAGATATGACGATTTTTTATATTTTCCGAAGAGCAACTTTGAGGGGCTGTAACTCGAAAACTATACAAGATATCGAAAAATATCTCCAGTTTTGTGTTTTTCGTGTCATTTATAATAAATTAGTAAATTTTGAAAATTTTGAAATTTTTTTGAATTTTTTTCAAAATTTCGATTGGAGATATCTCGACAAATATGAAAGATACAGACTTGTAGTGTTCACCAATAGATTCAGCTCGACGAAATACATAAACCCTGAAAATTTCAGAAAATTCGGACAACCGGTTGAAATGTTAGAGCAAAAAGTCTGAAAATGGCCAAATTCAGCCCAAACGTCAAGGGGTACCTATTGACTTTCAGCACAAAAAACGCCATTTTATGGCTTTTTGCTCTAACTTTCCATCTCGTAAAGCGATTTTTATAAAACTTTGCATACTTATGTATTTCGACGAGCTGAATCGATTGGTGAACACTGCAAATCTGTATCTTTAATATTGTTCGAGTTATCGCCGATCAAAATTTTGAACAAAAATACAAAAAAAAATCAAAATTTTAAAAATTTGCTAATTTGTTATATAAGGCACCAGAAACGTTAAACTGAAGAGAATTTTTAGATATCTCGTGCAGTTTTTGAATTACAGGCCCTTAAAGTTGCACTTCGATAAATACCAAAAATCGACGTATCTCGAAAAATATTAGAGATCTGACGATGCGCTCTGCTACAATGGGTTTCTTAGCGCTTATGTTATAAAGAAATGGAATAAAAAAATATTACAATTTTAAGTGAGGATATTCCGAGAGTTCCAAATTTTTCTATCGGTAAGTGAATCTGTATTGAATGATTAATAATTACAGTTTCTGTTATTTGTTTGTTCCCATAGCAACTAAAATTAGTTTATTAAACATATAATCCAGTCAAAAGAAGCAAACAAAATCTGGTGTGGGCACCACACTACTTTCTTATACAAATAAAACCAACTGAACACGTATGACTTGTTCCTTGCGTATGACTTTATTTTAAAATAGAAATCTATTAATATCTAGTCAGCAAAACTTTCTAATAATACAAATATTACTTACATTTATTTTACATTTAAAAAAAAATCAACTCAGTTCTTCATTTTTTCATAAAACTTTTAAAAACCAAGTTTCGTTCACATATCTTGTCTAGTTCATCAGATATTGCGCACACGGACATCCATCCATCCATCCATCCATCCTCACACACAGACATCAATGAGAAATTGGTCTTAACGGATTCAGTGGACGTCAAAATATATAATTCCGCAAAAATCTCGTCTGCGATTTTTTTTATGATTTCAATACTTCCTTATACTTTGTATAAGAAAGTAAAAAACATTTAATTTCATATTCACTTTCGTTGCTGGGAAAAATATTGATTTAGACATAGCAACAATTTTAATATTTGACTCAGGATTTTTTTCTGTGTCCACGTAAAAAAAAATCTATTCTAAGTTAGCATTGATGATGGCCGCTATAGATGTCGAAACGTCGGTATAGGTTTTTAAATAAATAATTGGCTGAACATCTGCTTTTTATACTCAACAAATTGTTGAAATTAATTGTCTAATTAAATTGCATTTCAATGTGAGAAATTAGAATAGTTAAAATATATAATTGAAAACGTAGGTGAGATGAAAAATAAATTCAAAATAACATATCGATTCAATGGGTCAGCATTGTAGATTGTGGAAATTGGGAAATTAAATTCATGTTGCATATGTTTCCAGTTAATTTTTAGCGTCGAAACTTTTTTAATTGTGGTGAAATGTCAAGTTTAGGTGAAAAATACCTCTACAACACAACAAATAATCATTGTACCAACTGTTTCATAAAACTTTTCAGTATAAAATTTGCGATTGACATTGTGAAACAGTTTAATTTAAAATTAGTTAGTTTTAACACAATTTCGCATTGTTTTAAAACACATTTGAATGCAACAAAACTACTGCATGTTCTTTGAATTACTAGCACTATTGCAATTAACAATTTCGCATTGAAATACCACAATTAGCATTTAAAATATTTATCGCAAACAAAGTACTCGACACCAGTCAATTTAAACTGCATTACAATGAATTTTACATTAAGCCCCGCCTCCGGAATTAAATAAATGTTCCAGTTCGACAAAATATGCCTCGCGAATATTTATTTTAGTAACATACCCCAACATTACAAGAAAATTGAAGCTTTCCTTCAGGTAAGGTCGTTAATTTGAAGCAGGAATACAGCAGGTAAGTAATTTAAAATGTATATAGTTAGTTGCAAGGAAATGATACTTTTGATACGGGTAGCAATTTAAATAATCATGGTGATTATTTTAATGGGATTTTTAAGTTAAAATTTCATCTGATAATGATGAAAAATCGTACTCGTATTGTACATTTCTACAAAGGAAAGAAATGTCTTTTGTTTTTAAATTTTAATGGTTAAATTACAGGCATCACGTTTTATCAAATCTTGCAAAATATTTAATACCCTGTTTTGCATTGAAATCCGGTGACATACTTTACTTGTATTCAATTGTTTCATCAATACTTGTTACAGAAGTATTTACTACCTAATCAACCAAGAGAAAATTGAAGTGAATATTATAATATTTCTATCGCAGATCTCTAAATGTTCGGAAATGACGATATTATCCTTAATTTCAATGGATGGAGCTGTTGGCGCTTGAAACATGATTATAAAATTAAAAATATAGTGTGGGCACCACAATACTTTCTTACACACAAAATACCAATTGAAAACGTATGACTTTTCCTTGTGTATGACTTTATTTTAACATGCAGCGTGTTAAAAAAAAGGTATATGCATTTTGATGTACTGATTCACAATCAAAAAGATTTTTTCAAAATTCGAAAAATTATGTACATCCTTCTAGAAGAGTACATTTCTAGTGCCACTGGTTGACATATAATTTGTTAATTATTAATTGGATAAAGTAAAGTACATAAAAGTTCATTGTCGTGCAAGGATAGTTGACGCTTACGAGTCCAGAATCATATCATTTGGCACAGTTAAAATCATACAAAGGAAAATTGTTTAATTCAGCATATTTATATGTTAAATTCTATAATTTTTACCTCCTGCACATACACATATGTAAGGGAGATAATATATTTATATTACGAATTGATTAGATTTTGGGAACAATTCATCAACAGTAAGTGGTAGATTATTTGAAGACCTATCAGGGGTTTTGGGCATGGCTTAGTAAATAAATGAGATAGACCAAAATTTCATTCGAATCAAAACAACCTACACTCTTTATTTTATTTATTTGAAAATTTTTTCTATATTTTGTTGTCATCAGATTCAAAAACAGTGTTTGTGCACTCATAAAAGTGTAAGTTTCATTGGAATCAAAAAGATGTAGAATAATATTACCTACAATCTTTATTTGAAACATTTTTCAATTGATATCAGATTCAAAAACAGTGTTCGCGGTACCAGCCAATATCTTTGGGCCAAATTGTTTATTTGTTATTATTTCAGTTTCAATGAATTATTTATGTTAGGAATTTTTGTTAATTTATTATTACAGATGTTTTATTTCTTTAAAATATTATTCAAAATAACAGAATTTAAGATACAAATAAATTGAGTGCAACTATTTTCCCTTTGCAAGATGCTAAAAGTCATAATTGGGCCAAATGATATGATTCCGGGCTCGTATCTAACCTCGACAATTAGGGTATTGGGAGCTATGCATGTAAAAAATTTGTGCACATGAAATATTAGTAATACTTTTAATTACTTCTCCCAACAAAATTGGTGGAAGCGCGAAGTTCATTCAGCCTCAGGAATAGAGTAAAAATATCTAATGATATTTTTATTTATGACGATCTATTAAATGAAGAATATTGCAACAATAAATAATTTGACGACCTTATTCTTTATTTTATCTGTTGTTTTATGAGCGAGTGGAGCATAAAAATAAAAGAGTTGTAGAAATAACAAAAATTAATTGGATAAAGTAAAGTACATAAGTTCATTGTCTTGCAAGGGTAGTTGGCGCGTCGAAACAATCTATATTTGTAGTAATTCACCTGAAGGAAAATAAAAGCCCGCACTAATCCCACACAAGGCAAGCATCGGCAAGCCAAATGGAAAATCGAACGCAACACATTTTATTCTTAAAATAACTTACTCACGAGCCGCGTAACCTAATCTTCCATATCACTTTATTGCTGGGAGAACATTACGAGTATAATGCATCGCTCTGGACAGACAAAATATATGTTTTCCGTTCCGAGACTGAAATACCGTCGCGTGATCGGAATCTCGGAGCTCTTTATGTGATCAGACGAGTTTATGTGTCTGGCGTAAAAAGTAACTAACCAGCCGAAGTCGCGTAGCGGCCACCGCCGTTTCGTATCGATTCAGAGTAATGAAGTTGTCTTTTAGCGATCGCGGATCGAACTAGTGAAAGGGTTTTTATTTCAATTGTGGTGTTGCGGTATTTTTAAGCCGTCATTCCCCGATTTCACCGCACGGACGCACGAAATGGACTCGTTAAAGCAAAGTTTGATGTTTCATGTTCAATGGATAACTTTGATTACAGTGTTTGGTTGATTTTACTACTCAAAACAACTCGCTTTTAATGCGACTAATCGAAAAATTCACACATTCTTTACTCCATTATTTCTTTGTTTTCTTTTTATAGTTGCTAAACAACTGCTCTTGTTTAATATTTTGCATATAGATGAATCATTTATCAAGATTAAGTTGTTCTTTTCTGCTTAGCAAAATGGCGGAGGCGCCGAAATCTAAAAGATCCCAATGAAGCATGACACTATATTCGATATTAAACAAGCTTTAAAATGTATGACAAATTAACTAATTATATTCGAATTAAATTTTTATGACCTGCTTTTTGATTATAAAAATATGTTGTTTATTTTAAAATACTTTGCAATATACCTATTGATGCTAGTAGTATTTGAAATATTAGTGAATTGTTTAACTAGGCACCAAAATACCAGATTTACAGCAAAGGCCGCCGAAGCTATAAATCTGTGTTTGGTGTCGAGTTGAACACATAATTTTTTTGCCGAGATGGAATTAGTATTAATTTACTGATTATTTTATATACATATTTTGAAGGTTATCGCTGTCAAATTACGTTGCCTTGCATTTGTTGAACGGTTGCTATGTATAATACTTTTACAACCTAGGCATAAAAGTGGCACTTTACAGATTGTTAGCAGTCCGTAAAGTGTCACCTTTAATGTCAATCAGCAAAAAAATATATTATTTCAATTTCCTCGTATCTAATTATATACTCGTTTAATAAAACATTTTCAAAAATTATGTAATTATTGATAAAGTCTTATCGAGTTTGGTATCAAATTTATGGAGAACGACTCAAATTTCAAAAATTAATTTTGGATGACCTTCAATTGTTTATAATAAATATAATTGAATCCTGCAGAATTTTATTTCAAATTAAAGGTCTCAGAAGGAGAGTTAAAATAAAATATCAAAAATTTGTTTAGAACGATCGTCAACTGTTTTATTTTTTTACAATAGTTAATTGAATCTTATCGAGGAGAGCTGTATTAGAAATATATAAAATTACATGAAAGCAATCGTGAACTATGAATTATCTTCATATGACACATTTTTTTTTCTTGGAAATTAAAGTTGATTCTGTAACCAACAAAATTATTAAAATATTGTTGGTCTTCAAAATAGTTAGCAATTAGATTTGAGATTAATATTTTTTACAGAGTATATTAACAAAATGCAAAAAATTTTCGATGTCTTCGGTACCTAATAGAATTGAAGTGTTTACACATTTTCATTAAAATATTACAATTTGTTCTAAATAAAATAAATAAATAATTTGTGCGTTTTGGTATTCAGTGAAGGTGTTAATTTATTCGCAGAGTTTAAAATCAAAGAGTATAAATCTAGTGAAAGTGTCATTTGAAGGGTGTAATCTATAACTTTAGGCACCCAGCCAGGAGTGTTTGTGTAACTGGCAGTTCCACAAATGTTTATATTTTAATAATTTGTAATTTACGACTGGTAAAATAAAGTATCCACACAAAAGCTGCTAATTTATAACAGGCCGTCCGTCTGAAAGGTTAGCACAAAGTTCCAAATTTACTGCCAAAACACTTCAAATACAAACATATAAAGCATTCAAGAGAACATTAAAATATACCAGCGATAAAAACACAGAAATTTATTCATGAAATAAAGTTGGGTGCTTGGAACACACAGAGTGAAATTAAAACGTTGTTAAATGAGAATACAGACAACACAGAGTACAGTCGTTATAATAACTTCCACAAGCAACCTACTATAATCTCCCTAAATCCTAAATAGAAAGAATTCGCTCGAAAACAAACAGTATTATTCGATAATAAATCTGTCAGTCATTTTCGTTTGTTTTGTTCAACAATTGATCAAAACTGGCTGCTGGAGAATTCACAGCAAACAATTTTTGTTTAGGATTGATAAACAAAACAAGGTTATATTCCAGAATGTTTAAGGTTCTATCGTATGTGAACTGACAGGTATTGATTAAAATCCCTGCAGAATTTCCAACGTGTAAAATTCGTTTGCGAAATATAAAACGATCGTAAAATGTGGACGCACACCAATTTTAGAATTTACGATTTTATTTTGGGGTAAGTGGCGCATTTCTGACACATGATGTCGGATTACCAGGACATACATTACAGTGAGGGATAAACCTCGGTTGAAAATATTTTGGGCACTTTTCTAAGCTTGGATTAAATACTTCGTACTCTTGCCCGTTGCTCTAAAATTATAACCGGGGTAAAATAAAAGGATTATGGTGTCTGCTCCATACGGCCGTTCCATAAATATCGCAGGGGTTTTATTAGTTTCTGCAAAAAGGCTAACAAGTATCAAATTAACTAACTCATTACTAAGAAGGATTTCATAGGCCATTTATCTCCGAAAATATTCTGCAAAATTTTGCAATTTGTCAAATTAAAGTGGTTAATTTGTTTCACTACAGACACTATTTAGCTTTAATCTACTCCTTCGCTGTCTTCAGCAACTAGATTAGATTTCATCCCCTAGCATGTGGAATTTCGCTTGTTTAGGGGTGATTGAATGACAAGCTGTTAAGAGGATTTAGTAGATCGAGAATTTAAGATTGTGTAGACTGGCGAATCGAATGAATATGATTGATGGTCTATTTATAGAAGACAAATTTCTAATGTAAAGAATAAAAAGTGGATATCTGAAACAAGAACAAGACTTGAAAATAAACAAAATTGTGCAAAGAATTTCCGTTCCACAAACATTAATCGGGTGGATTATTTATCACTACAACTTGCGGGCGTCATATTTTGAAGGCTGGTAACCGCACTCATAAATAAAAACAATCTTTGGATGGTTAATGCCTATTTTAAACGACGCAATTTGTTGGTTAATATATTGGCCAAGTTTTATTTTCAATTTATTGTTGTGTGTAATATTGGTTAATTTATTGGCGCATTAGAATATGTTTTGTTTTCTACAATTTTTTAGGGAATTCTGGAACCAATCAGTCATATTTTGTTATGCTTGAGTTAGTTGTCATTTTTCTGCTTATAGCTTGAAGCAAAGACATAAGACATGTAATAGTTATTTATATTACGAGCAAGTTAAATAGTTTTTAATGTTGAATGGAGCAAATGATCAGCTCGGACTAGAAACTTTTTGTTCGCGTGGAATATGTACCATATGTAAAATATACTATTACCATTCAATGCAACTGTCAATTAGTAACTTGTAAAGATTTATTTTCAAAGGCAATAGAGGGCTTGGGCAAATGGTGTAAGTAAAAATAATAATAATTTACTGTTTCTGGTTACTAGTAATAATCGTGTTGATTTCTTAATTGTTATGAAATTGTCAAAAAAGGCATTTATATTGTAGCTTCCCGAAAATGTCGATAAATTCTACTATACTTCGTTTTTTATTTACGAAACTATTTAAAATATCTTACGGTATGAATAAGAGAACTAAGAATTGATATTTTTTGGTATAATTTTCTAAATTTTCGATGACATAAAATAAATTTGAACCCCTAAGTCTATTAAGATGGATCCATCTAGTTCTTAATCAACCCAACTTAGTAAATTCAAAGTGCTTAACTAAATCGAAATATCCCTTTTCGAAATTGTAGAGTAATTCTCGCGGTTGTCTTGCTCTGTGAACTTCTTGCGGCGAGTGTACATATAGATCGCATCATGTACCGAGATACATGAGTGTAACACTGATGTATTTATGCCGCCGTTGCAGCGGGGGGTGTCCATGGCCTATCTGATGTGTGATACGTTGACCTCAACCATAAAATACCGCACACTCAAATTAAATTATGACTTATCACGAACACGTTAACAAAATGCCGTCCACTGTAATGTGAATGTGTATGGATGCGGACATCGCAGGAAGTTGTTGCCTACAAGAGCCGGAAGTGCTATCGCTATTCGCTTGTTTCCAGTTTTATCGGTGGTTTATGTTTGCAATTGTCAAATGTTTCCTTTCGTTTCTACACCTACGAATGTAACTAACATACCAACACTGCGCTATGATTTCATCACTAAACTCTGAATTCTTTTCTCAATCCATTTAGTGCAAAAACTACTAACGGTATTAAAAATTTTCTGCACTAAAAAGAGAGAAATAAATTTTATGTGTAGATACGATATTTGGATATACCAAAGATTATAATTCACGGATCATGGAACCAAAATAATCGTTTGCGTTCGAAATGAAATTCCTAGGTTTCGTCCGAAAAAAATCATTTATTAAAAGAACATATTTATAACAAAAAAGCATATTTTCTTAAGCATTGATGGAATATTAATAAAATATAATTTTAACTTAATGTATTTCGATCACTATGGGCATATATATATATTTTTTTAATATCTTACGTTTTATTGTGTATATAGTACCTATATAGTATTTGTAGAGTAACAAGTAAAAATAGTAATTCCTTTGACAATTTTTTGTTTCTTTCACACAAAAAATATTAAACTATCCTGTTGGTATGCAAATAAATGATTCAAAAGAAAATAAATTATGATAATAATTTAAGATTTAGAATAGCCAAAGCAGAAAAAAGAAATTATTACAGAACAAGGAATGATGACAAACAATCGGCCCAATTCTGTAACGAGTTTTTACATTGCAACTTGCTAATGGTGACAAAATCGCATCAAAACTTTAAGTTTATAGGGGAATATTTCATTAGCTGTCAAAAAACGATTAATTCTTATCACAATTAGCAAGTTGTTAAGGTAGCATAATAATAAGAGAAATGGCGGTATTCCATATTAGGATATTATTCCATATTTGGTTACTTCCTCTACTATTTACAAAATTAATGGGTACAAGTATCCAGTTTTTTGTATTATTGAATTAATTGTTATTTTAAATATGAGTCTAATTAAATTAATAGGGAACAATACAAATAATTGTTTATCTGATACTGTATAATGAGTAAGTTAATTTAATTTGTAATGTCTCTTTCAAAGAAATCCACTTAGATTTCTGAATAGCATCATGGGTTTCAATGAAAAAGTACTTTGAATTATTTGTGATATTAGTAATACCTGTTTAGTAAATGATGTTGAAAGTGAACGAATCGGAATGAAAGAGGAATTTCTGGATTCGAATTCGAAATATTTCGACGCAAATGTTTATAATTTCCGAACGTCATTAATAACTGTTAAACAATTGCTCGCTGTTAACTCGGGTAGTAAAACCGAGTGAATTCCGTTAATCTCCCGCAGAATAACTTATTGAAACATTTAATAATTTCGAGTTGAAAACGGCGGGACTTAATAGATTCGCGGCTTGACAAGTAGGCCTTTATTCCGGCAAATTAATACTGCGCTAGTAGTGTGTAGCTGCGGTGTGAGACGTGCGGAGCGAGAAACAAATTAACGGCAATTAACTGCGGAATTTATCACCTTTTTAATTATGTACAAACTTGTGAATAAATGTGTTGTAGAGTTTCCAGTATTGCCAACTGATGAAACGAGTAGGAATTAATCTTCTGCTGGGTTATTGCAACCGTTGCGCCAAATTCGCAACAATACTACCCGCTCGCGGCTCCTGCCCCGGTTTTAACTAATAAATTTCAAGAGAAACTTAATAAACACTGGGGTGGAAAAGAAATACACAAAGAAGCGGGTCATTTGTTTCTTCGGCCGCGGCCGGTCTTGTTGTTTGCTTATTTTTGTGGTGGCTTTTAAAACTTTCATTTCACTGAAATTAGAAATTGTCTTAGGGAATTTGTTGTTACCGCTTTAAAATTAATCTCATTTAACATTTTTTATTTTTAACCTTTTGTTTTGTTCACTTGTACAAAATAGAGCAAAACTGTCGATGATCACGAGGAACTGTTGTAATTTGGAACCAAATGGACGGGAAAAATACTTTGAAAAGTGACACAAAAATACAGTAAGAAATGTAGTTCAATGGGTCTTTCATTATTTAAAAAAAAAATTATGAAACGATATCTATATAGAATAGGATATGCAGTTTTAAAAATAATAATAGTTGCTTGTAAGGGAGATATAGGAATCATGCTAAAAATTTGGTAGTGAGTTTTCAGTGGATGAACACGTTTAAGGCTCCTTAGAATACGATTTTATTAATTTCGCAATGATGTCTGTGTGTGTTTGTCTGTTAATCTGTCAGTCTGTGTGGATCTCTGGAGTTACGGTTTCTCAAAAACTACTTTTTCAAATTACTCCATTGTTCGATAAGAAAGATTTTTTTAGCTAAACATTGTTCAACTACCTTTATAGTATTCCCAGTTTCTATTTAAAACATAAATAACTGCCGTAGTTTGTAATGCGTGCTAATTAATTGATTCAACTTTAATGTAAGTTTAATAAGGAAAATATATTATTTTGGACCCCCCTAGTCACATTTTAAATCTTCTCCGAACGTTTTAAATCACCCTGTTTTTGGTCTCTAATTATTTGCGGTTGGTTCGCCAGGGAAATTGTAAGTTTTTTTATTGGCAAAACTTCTTGTTCTATTATTGAGGGGAGAATAGTTACTTCGCGCTTTTCTGCAGCAAATCACTGGTGAAGTTAGACGTCCATAACAATATTCCGCGGTTCATAGGTTATAACATTTAAAGTTTGGAAAAGCAATCGGGAAAATCGCGATTCGTTCAACAGCTGTAAATATTTAAATAGCATTATTATCTAACAATGATTACCATCGAGGCTCAATCGTGAAGCAAACTTCGGTGAAATCTGACGAAAACTCCGGAGACCCCGGATGACGGTAGAACTTAGAGCGCTGCAGTCAGTAGTTAGGTACAACTTTCAAATTTGTGTGACTTTCGATGTCAGTTTGCTTTTAGGTTTCAATTTAAAAGACCGTTAAACTTTACGACTTTTTATTATCTTCCAGAGCTTCTGCAAACTGAAAACTTGGATCATCTTGAAATATTCAATATCTTTTCTCTTGCCTTATAAAATTTGAACAACTTTGCACTTTGTACGTTTAGAATTTATCTATGAAAATGTAGCGCGGTGTGATGGTGAAAACTTGCGCACAAGCTGAGATATTGTCTTCTATTTGCATTTTTAAATCCGAGTTACTTACGATTTTCCTCTAACACTGTTATCCGTACACGAACAAAATAACTTATTTACTTCAAAACAACCATTCCAACTTTCTTTTATTATTTTCTTTCGCAAATTTCTCAACTTATGAAACAGTGACACGGATCTTTGACTCGCTCAGAAACACACTGACATTTTCAATTTATTACAACTTGGGTTATTATCTTCTTTGCCATTTTGGATAACACTGTTGACTAGGTATATATAGGAAAGTAATAACACAGTAATTAATTATATTACCAATAGTATATTATTATATGAGGATGATCATCCGAGTGAATAATGATAATGAAGACAAACGAAAATTACTGGAATTCAGTCAATTTTATTATAACAATTTTTTCTCTGTCGACCGGTTTCGGCTCCTCTTGAGCCTTCTTCAGGAGATGAGAAAATTTAAAATGGTATAATATTTAATATATAACAAAATTTAAAATATTTAAAAATATTAAATATTATACCATTTTAAATTTTCTCATCTCCTGAAGAAGGCTCAAGAGGAGCCGAAACCGGTCGCAGAGAAAAATTGTTATAATAAAACTGACTGAATTCCAGTAATTTTCGTTTGTCTTCATCAACCCTTCCAGTCAAGAAAAATTTTATGTTCAATAATGATAATGATTATAATCTCGAATATAATACTATACTTTTTCTACTCCTGTAAATCCAAAAATCACTTTTAAAATGATCTATATTCGTTGAAAACACACGTTGAAAAATGTCAACATAAAAAAAAATAAATACACAATGACAACTGACTACACGTCAGCTGTCAGACGGGCGTTGCTTGGTGATCCACATCACGTCTTTAAAATAACCAAGAATTATGGATTTCTGGCTCTGAGATTGGTCGAGAAAGGTGAATTATGGGTAATATATTTCATCGGTAAATTCCTACGACTAGTTTTTAACCAATCATTATGCAAAACACTTGAAAATTCAACCAATGGGAATAGTATTATACTGATAAAATCCCGTTACCCCGATAAAACCCCGTTACCCTGATAAAATCCGGTTACCCCGGTAAAATCACGCTATCAAGTAAACAAACATCAGTTGTTACCTCTCTGATAAATTTTTATTTCATCCTCCTTCGGAGTCGGGATTTACCTTGCAGTTTGCTTTCGTGTTTGTTGTTAAGCAAAAAAAACTGTGCAAAATAAAAATTTATCGATAAAATCAGAATGTCTACAGGAGCAGAAAAAATAAATAAAATGCAATAAATAATTACACCGACTGCCGACAGAAAAGAAAGTAAACTATTCGATGGCAGTAGTATATTTGCTAATAAACGGAAGTGATAAAGGTTTGAATCAGGAAAGTGTTAATTAATAATGATTAAGCAATATAAGTTTCATGTATTATTGGCAGCGTAAGGGATATTTCCATTGGCTTAATTGGATGAACAAATAAAAGGTTCTGAAAGGCAGCATTTAGTTGTTCGTTTTTGTAGAAAGCTTGTTAATGAAAAGTAAGTATAAAGGTGTGTGTATGTATATGAGAGGGTTCTTAAGCAAGCGAGAAAGCCATGTATAAAACAACGGCCCATTCTCACGTTCAACCACAATCTCGTCTCGCCATTCGGAGTCTCCAGTTGCTCCAGTCTCTCTCTTCCAAACATTGCACGTTCTAAATTGGATTTTATTTCTCATGGAGATTCGGAATCGCACGGCAACATCTGCGTTTTCAATACATCTGTTCCGCCCGAGCGGCTCTCTACGTATTCAATGAACGCGTGCGCGATCTATACACTTAACGCCCGCAGCAGACAGCCAGTATTGTTCTAATAACGCACGGGAGACGTGCCGATATTCGAATGAAATCGTATTTCAATATAGATGGTACATTCGACGTATTTCTACCTCATATTTCCACATTTTTTGTTTTACCCTAGGTCATATTGCATTTTGAAGAATATCAAAAGTACCTACATGTTCTCGACTTGAATAAATCAAATCAAATAATTTATCGTAACTCCATTCACCCATTTGTAGATGCGGACTTTGCCTCGAGCAGATCTCAAACAACGATGTTTCTATTTATTAAATTTTATTATTAATTTACTCATTTTTCTCAGCTGTGTTTCTATTTCGAGAAGCAGTCCTGGATAGCTTCTTTTCATTCATTCATAGAGGTCCATGTCAAATAAACTTGTCATCATACCATAATATTACATTGTACAACGAGCATGGAATGGTACTCATTTCCTACGAGTATGAAATGGACATTCCATGCGAGTACTCTTTTTTTACGACCACGATATTATTTCAAAATTAATTTTATTTTATTAATAAATTTGTCGGGTTTCACCATTCCAATATTTGACAATTCTAATTAAGTATCCTAGCAATGGCACTCACAAAACAAATTCATTTCGCACGATGCTTGCAATGTACCTCATTGCCCTAGCAACAACAAACATACAATTAGCAGATTTTTCAGTGGTCGTAGAATAGTATATTCTACAACAAGTAATGGAATGGCACATACTCCACGCGAGCAAAAAGTTTGTAGCCCGAGCCAAAGGCGAGGGCTACGGTTTGCGAGCGTTGGAAATTATACAAAAATACAAATATAAAAGTGTTGAAAACGTCAAACTCAAATAAATCAAATTAAAACAAACAGACGTAACCATAGTAACTGAATCAAGATACTTCATATTTCGCGCTAATATGCGGCTCTGATTCGTTGAAAATATTCCATACGCAGCGTATGGAATGTTAGTGATTCCATAACAATTTTTAGTTGTGGAATGCCTAGTTTCCAAAACAGTGTTATAGAAAAAGATATTTCCTAATGAAGAAAAAAAATTTGAATGGTTATTTGATACAACTCTTTTATAGTTTGAGAAATATTTATGATATGTTTGCTAATGTATTTCATGAACGTCCTAAAAGTGACAAAATTTAAATGTGGCGAATGTTAAATATGAATCATAAGAAAATGATAGATGAAAAAGTTCATTCTTTCCGGGAGTGCTTGTATAAAAGTAATTATTCCTGTCAACGTCACTTCCAACTATTTTCCGCTATTTTTCAGGAATCTAAATTTAATGTTCAGTAAAGAGCTACAAAATGCCACAAGAAAAAAAAATGTCACCGTTCTTGTGCCGCGACGGAAAAATGAACTTCACATCTCATATTTGACACCCGGATCAATACATCAGCGCCAAGAAACGTCTATAAATATGAAATTTTAACGATATGACACTACGTCATTCCAGTTAAACTTCAGTGACTCTACATGGAAATCCAATTGTTCGCTTCAACGCCTAAACAAATAAGTCGCACGGATTACGTACATACGTCAAATGTTATCCGGGAGATGAACGTGCTGGCGTCATCACATTCGACCTGCTGTCATTGATAAGGATTCATTTATTTTTGGTTATTTTCCTCTTTGTTTTTTTCGTGAAAACATACAGAGATTATCTGTTTGTTTTGTTATATTTTTATAAAAAAAGAACAGGTTTTATTTGTCAGAAATAGCCTCTTCAGTAGAAATAAAAAATGATAAATCATCTGTCATATTTAAATAGCCTGGCTTAATTATTACGAGTATGACAAATGAATAAATGATTTGAATCCGGCGGTAAACGTAAGTAATTAAAAGTCATGTCCATTTGGAGAGGTGCAGTCTGTAGGGAAACTCTACCTGATTTAAATAAAATGCTCTCTTTCGATATTGATTCCCGTTCGACAGAGAGTCTCTTTGATTACCTCATGGAGATTTCGAAAAGTTGTCCTTTCGTTGTAATTCTATAGCCGCCCGTTTCTATGGCACTGAATTTTTATGAGAGACTGCATCGCTATCCGAAGAAAAACTTAACGAATAATAGAAATTCACAGTAGAAGAAAATCTAAAGATGCTGAAAGTTTTTGGTTTTAAAAGCAAACTTTTCAGTAAATGAAAGTCCAGCATAAATTTTTATGAGTAGGTATCCTGAAATGTAAACTCGTGTTGGAGAACTTTATAATATCGAACCGAAATTTGTCAATTGCTGCACAAATTGAGCAAAACTTTTCTGATAAACCCTTTCCTGTTTTTATTTACTGAACAAGTGTGCTAATTACTCTCTTTCAGCGGGATTTAAAATAAATTTATTCATTGCATACGCTAATTAATCGAAAATAAATTTACTTTTAAATTACGCATTTCTCCTTATTTTCCGCCTACAAAAAGAAGAAATTACGGGTATCACCAACAATTATTTAAATGACAGATTCGTGATAGCCTAGCACTAGTACAATAGCGTGACGATATATTTGTATTGTATGTATGTTATCCTGTACATAGCTAACTTGTTACACTATATCTTTAATAAGTTTGTAGACATGCTAGTTTACTTTTCAAACGTTCACGCAATCTCACACCTTTTAAACTCTTTAAACAAATTTTCCCCTACAAATTTCTCACTCAACGCACACTTTACAGGGCCCTACTCGCCCTTAAACCACTCCATGGAACATTTTCACCCCGGGCACAAAATTACTATTGTTATTTACTCTTGTGGGTACTATAGTATATTGAGCAACTAGTGTTACAATGACCGTTTTTGTAACACGAGTATACCAAATACGCAAGTTATGTAAAATACGAGTGTTGTTGTAGGCATTGTAACACGAGTTGTTCATACTACTTTTCCTATTTCACGTTCATAAATTCAATAAAAATAAAATAAAATTGTACGGCATGTTTAATATACCATTGGTCATATAGGGGCTCTGCCCGCGGGGCCTATCGGGTCCCAGGCTGCAACCCCGACGCAGGGGCTCCGATTCAATTTTTTACGTGAGCAATGACAGCCTGAAGTTTGACTGTTTATTTTACAAATAATAAATTCCCCAAAAACAGTTGTACAAAATTCAATTTTGTAGCATTGTTTTTGAGAAAAACAGTGTCATAAAATTGATTTTGTGTACGTGAAATAGGAAAAAATATTTGTAACATCTAGGTGCATGAAATTTAAAATTTACCGAAATATTCGGTAAACTAAGGATATAAAATGCATATTATAAAAATTTATCAAACTTTTTCCTCAGATTTCTCATAAAATAATCATGTTTTGATTTATAATTCTTATGACATAAACAGTAAATAAAGAAAAGGCATCTTATATCCTCAGCTTTTCAAGAAATTTGGTAAATTTTACAATATTTTTTTTTTGTGTACTAAAGTGAAGAAAAAGCTTGACTTGAATTTATAAGTAAAATTTAGTATGTTTTCGAGGGATGGACGTATTGACTGGGGGATTGTGTTCTGGGTACATTTGCTCGAAACATGAATATATCTAGAGATTTTCGATTGAGTGTTTATAATGGTGTGTAAGTGTCTATATTGATGTATGATTATGAATATTGTGCGTGGATGAACGTCGTATAATTGCAGTAGATACTTTAGAGGAGTGTGTGGGTATACGACACGTGATCGTGTCCGGAACACATTGGTGTATGGTGATTGTGAGATTGAGAAGAATATTGTTAAGAAAATGTGTGTGAGTCAGTTGAGGTAGTTTGGTCATCTTGAGCGAATATCAAATGAAAGGTAGGTGAAACTAATATATACGGGTGATATTGAAGGTGAACGATTGCGTGGGCGTCCGAGGAATAAGTGGTTAGGTATGATTGATGGTTTGTTGTGTGACTGAATAATTCCGAGTGTAAAGAATAGACGAGCATGTATGAATCGCACTATGAATGTGGACGAGGCGAGAGTTGTGTGCTAGGATAGGAATATTTGGAGGAGGTTGACTGTGTTTCTGAATTCGTGTTACCCCACTAAGTGGGATATAGCGTGACGTTATGCATATATTGTAGGTATGTAAAACTTATTTTTAAAAATCTTGTCAATCTATATTGATAAAAGTTATGCTTTGCTATTTGACATATCTGATAAAAATAAGAGGTGACATGCTGTTTCTATCTCACTAATTGTAAGTGGAAAGTTTGACGTTTGCAAGCTTCTCGGTCAGTACTTATAAATTAACGCCTTTTTTTTGCGTGCAGACTAGCATAACTGCTATTTATAATTGTCAACCATAATTTATAATTATTTCTATTTCTGGGCTGCTTCAAAAGGAGTATTTCAAATAAGCTGTTCTTCATTATGTGATTCAGATTTCAATTTCAGTTCTATTCTGCAGAGTTTCAAAAAGATAAAGTTTGTAAAGTACCGCAAATGAATTCGTGCATTGGTTCTTATTAGAAATAGTCATTCCTTTGACCGGGTGAAGTGTAGAGCCCTTAGTGGTTAAAACCAAGTGCACTAGCACTCCAAACAACTATCCCCATCGAGCCCGAACTAGCGGCGAGTCAATAAGAGACTGGCTTGCGTTGTAAGAGCCCATTAGAACAGCAGTTATGATTTACTGAGCGCCAGCTTTTCAGCGTTTTTCTTTCAGGGTTCTTTAGAAGTTATAAATAGCGGTTCTTTATGAATTAAAGTCGTTTATAATAAAAATCGACGTCGTTTTTGAGTTTAAAATATGGCAAAACGATAAGAAGTAAAAGTTTCTCTCGTATTTAATGGTAGGCTGAAATTCAGTTAGTGATCGCATTCGTGACATGATTGCAAGTAATCGTTATTGGCTTTTTGCATTTTAAAATGTTTCTTTGCGAAAAATTAGGTTACTAGTTATCTGGGATGTTGCTAGAGTTGCTGTCACCCAAAGAAATAGATAAGTAATATTGAAGGTTATTTTGCAAATTGAGTTCAAATAGATAATTTGTTACATAGAGAGACAGAAGATTTGTTCTGAATTACACGATAAAATATCAGGAATATCTATTTTAAAACAATTTGTTTTGCTAACTATATTTAAACTTAATTAATGAATGGGATTAAAAGGAGCATTAAAAATTAAAGCTACATAAATTGCCTGCTGCGTAGTTGAATAAATACAGAATATTTGGAAAAGTATTGATATACTTCATATAGAACGATTATTTAATAATTCTGAGTTAACAATCATAATTCAAAAATTTGTACGAAAATGTATGACTGATTATAATTACTAACAAATAAATGTGTTTAATTTGGGCAATGTTAAATGGCGGTATTCTTTATCATATTATATATTTATGGTTAATTTCCTCTACATGAATTAAAGTTATCATCCTCAAGTGAAAGAAACGTAAATTGTGACGTCCCAGTAAGAGTTCTGTCTTCATTTTTTAAAAACGTTGATCTCAATTCATCCACAATATTCCCGTATGGCGTAAGTATTCGACCGGGAATCCAATTGGTCTTTTTCTTTCGCTAGGAACATTCTTACGGATGAAAAAAGAAATAGGGAATTTTTTCTACGGCCCATGTAAAAAAAGAAGAGAAATAACCAACAGGATAATATTATCGTTGATTCTCGTGTTTAGAGGAAGATAGTCTTTTATTGGAATTCTTGTTCACTCGTTTTTGTCTCGGGGGTGTCTTTCGCCCCCGCGACGACGAGAAGACCCTGTATCCCTGCGGCTGCAGGGGTACCAACCCCACGCTGCATATATTATTAAGTGAGTTGCAAATACGAAAGGAAGCGACATAGATATTTGTTTGAAGTTTGAGAAACGATAATTTGTTTCATTCCATCCCATGACAAATATGTTTCTTCCGAGTAATTGATGGTTGCACCACTTTGAAAAAGTCACCGAGCGAACGAATTTATATCTCTGGACTTGGAAAATTTTCTGTTGTATTATTTATACCGTCGATTTTGTTTCACTTCGTATAAATTAGTTCTGCGTTTTGATAAGTTAATTTGGATCATTTTTATTACGTTCGCAAGTTATTTATAGCTAGTGATTTGTAACTAAGTATCGAATAACAGAAGGTTATTAAGTCCTAAAAATTATTAATGTTTTGGTTACACGAAAAAGCGTCAACACTTATAAATCTTTATCATAATCTTAATATACGTTACATTCACTTTCACCTACAATAAAATTACTACAACTAAATTAGTCACGACTTAAATTATTCATGGACTTTTCTATTCCATGGAATTATAAATTTACATACAAAATTTTAAATACTACGTATAAATTAAAGTTACCATTTTACCTTAACCCCTATTTTACTTCCACTAACATTTTTGACGGCTGGTAACCGCACTTGACGCGCACAAATTTATTACTTACCCAAAATGGGTAAAAGGCGTGCTGATATATTTATTTTATCTTTTAATATTTGAATTTTATTGCACTTTTCTATACCTTGCAAAGTTTTTGAGTTACATGCTTTCAAAGTTGCGCTTCATATAGCGAAAGGCTTATATAAAACTGCATTTTCTCATGAACCTTTTATATAAGGTAAAAAAATTATAAACAACTTTAAATTAAGAATGTTACTTTTCGATAAATTGATTTCAGGCATTATAATACTTGTTCTACAACCACTTAGAAATCTATTTATTGTATGTTTGTTATCGCTTGGGATATGAGGTACATCGCAAGCATCGTGCGAAATGAATTTATTTTGTATGTACTTCAATACAGGTCATTTCATTTCAGTACAGGTGCCATTGCTAGGATACTTATTTATAATTGTCAAATATTGGAATGCTTAAAGCGGGGCAAATTTATTATTAAAATTAAAATTAAAGAGTGTTAGTGTACAACTCGCATGGAATGTCCATTTCAAACTCATATGATTTGCGGTATTCGCCTTTGGCTCTTGCTACAAACAAAAAATCTTGCATTGTCTAGTATCAATTGCAGGTAACTAACTTGTTAATTAGTATGTACTAAAAGCACTGGCATATAGTAATACTGGAACGCGCATTTGTAGGCTTTTCTGAAATGAAACCTGAGACAGGAAGATGTCGAGGGATAGCCTTCTTTGTCTAACACAACTTCGCGGTATACTCTATCCAATAAAAAAAAATATCCTCAAATTTGGATTACTCTGTAAAAAGTTATGCGTCGTCGGTTAAATTATAATTTTAATATCAATTTGAACTGTTCTAACTTAAAAACTAATTACGATACGAATCTGCAACCTTAACGAATGGATTCAACGAGGATTTCTGTATAAATATGTATATTTTTTTATTGAATTAATTGCAGGAAAAAATATTTTAGAACAAAAAATTCTGAATTGGTGCAAAATTTTAAAAAATGGGTAAAATCACAACTTTGAGACGCCGTATCTCAAAAACTAAAAGAGATATCGAAGTGCGGTCTTCACCATTGGGTTTCTCGTGGTTTAAATAGCTTATATACAAATTTTCAGGAAAATCTATTTTTTTCGATTTTCCTATTTTCCAAAGTTTTCTTAAATGAAAACTCGAAAACTATTAAAGATACAGACTTGAAACCTGTACCAATCGATTCAGCGCGTCGAAATCTATAAGTATGCAAAATTTCATTGAAATATGCGAACATGCAGAAAAGTTATAGCAAAAAATCTGAAAATTGGCCAAAAACGGTAAAAACTCAATGGGTTAGTATTAAGATTTTGACGATTTTGAGCAATTTTCAGTTTTTTTGCGATAACTTTTCGGTAAGTTCGAATATTTTTTTGATACTTTGCATACTTATAGATTTCGATGCGCTGAATCGATTGGTGAAGGTTTCACTTTTGTATCTTTAATAGTTTTCGAGATTTCCTCGGAGGAAAATTTGGAAAATCGGAAAATCAAAAAAATAGATTTTCCTCAAAATTTGGTTATTTATTAATTGAAGCAGGAGAAACTCAATGGTGAACACCGCACTTCGATATCATTTCTAGTTTTTGAGATATTGCCACTCAAAGTTGAGATTTTGATGGATTTTGGCTTTTTACATTTTTGTTTGTAAATATTTTATTCCCACATAAAAATCGTTACAAATATTCTCAATTATACAAAAAACTCCGCTGAATCCATGAAAGTCCTTAAAAAAATTCTACCTTTTAAACTCCAACCAAAAACAAATTCCAAACTAACAAAAAATTTTGCTCAGGGCGACGGAACAGTAATATCTCAATGGCAATGAACTTATTCTCTACAGAGAGAAATGAACTATGAAAGAAAGATGACTTGTTGGATTAAGAGAGTTTTATAGAATAAATGCTAATTAACTTTGAATTTATTAAAAATATATTACTCATATTAATCCAGACCTCTTCTAAACAGTGCCACATCCAGAAATTAGTAAATGGCGTGGTGATATATTTATATTTGATTTAAGTAGTTATTTATTTTATAAATAGCGTATTTTAATTCAGCGAAGTTCATGAATCGCAATAGTACTTGGTATTTACGTAAATATATGTAAATTTATTTAAATGGCAGCGCTATAAATAAATTTAATTTAGTGGAGGAATAAATATAAATGATTGGTTAATATGTTAGGAAAATTTGGCGGCGTATTCGCTTAATGTAGCACATTTCTATTCAGCCACCAACAAGCAAACACATCCCAAGACGAAGACTCTGCCCCCCGAAAACGCGGAACGAGAAACTGGAGCAGCGCATAGATGGAGCAAGCCGCGTAAAGCTTTGATTAAACAATTCCGAGTTCCTTAGCCGGGCGTGTATGCTGCTAAGTGAATTATCTATGGTTATCACGAGAAGAGTCGTGTGCTCATTATTCGGTATTCCGCGATCGTAAAGTGGCGCCTCTGTCGTCTTCTTCCTCTTCCGCTTCCTCGCGAGCTCTGGAGGTGAGCGAGGTACGTGTGTGAGGAAGGAACTCCGGTTACAGGATTACAAGATAACTTATTTGTAGAGGGAGCTGTACTCACTTCACAGACAGTTGTGCTAAGAGGGTTAAGAGAATTTAACTAATTCGGATTATTTGTCAGAAGTGTTATTTTGATTCTGTACAGGGAGATACTACAAGACGCTATTAGAATTTTGGATAGGGACAAATTACGTTTAGTTTAACTGTTTCATACACTTCTTACTTTATGCCCTCGCATCTATTCCTTCACGTTAATTAAATGATCCATTTTCACATCAATGTATTCTTATAATCATTCCTTTTTTGTGTTTTATATTATATATTACTGTACTTCCATGGTAAGTAGATCATGAAACCTCAATACCTCCCGCTATAAATTTCTTATCAAACAATGCAGGAACACAAACCACCACTATCAAGAAACGCTTATCCCGTCAAAAAAATTTGTTTTCAATTATGACACATGTCAAAAATAGACATTTTTCAACTTTTACTTTGTTTTTTAGAAATGTACAGGGTAGCAGATTTAAACGAAACTGGGTCCAATTCTCTAACACAGTTGTTAATTTTTAACTAATTGCTAAGATTTTAATCCAATGAAAATTCTTAACATACAAGAAATATTAAACTGTCACTTGTAACATTTGTTTCTATTTGTCAAAAATATTAGCAAGTGGTTAAAAGTTAACAACTGAGATAGAGAATTGGGCCGAATGTCAAAATTTAATTGTTGTGTTCGTGTTATAATTCGTAAATGGAGACATTAAGGGAAAACTGTTTTAAGCAACTATTGCAGATAATTATATTTGAAACATAACATAAAAAAATTGTTATTTAACCATAATTTACTGGGATATTTCAAATAACTTGATAGGGCTTCAAGTAAACTACCACTTCCAGTTATTGGATTATCACCAAAAACTAATCAGCTCTTCCAAAGGGGATACAATTGATATATACAATATTTTGTTGAGAAACCATAACTCCATAGAGATCAACGCAGACTGACAAACAGACACACACAGACATCTTCGCGAAACTATTAAAATCGTATTCTAGGTACTCTAAAACATGCTCATCCACTGAAAACTCATTACCGAATTTTTAGCATGATTTCTATACCTCCCTTACAGGATGTGGCGGGAGGTAAAAATGAATAGCAAAATTTAGGAGTTGAAAATGAAAGATCTAATAAAATGTTGGACAGAATAAGAAACGAAACAATATGAGAACAATTGCAATAGATTTCATGCAAACAAGACAACTAGTATAGCGGGGCCATATGATAAGAATGAATCGAAACCGATGCGACAAATTTGGATGACAAACTTGAACGAAAAGAGGGATCATGGAAGACCAAAAACATCTGGAATACCATCATCAACATGACTAAAGCAGAAGAACGTTACACTGCATTATGTATAGGATGACAATAAATAGAAAACAATGGGAGTTTCTGCACGACTAAGATACTTTTACACCCGATACCTAAAGCAAAATACCGCACCCAAAACGGGTAAAAGGCGTGCTGACATGTTTACTGTAGTACCTACAATAATTAATTTCAAATTGTTATGAAACTAAAACACCAATTTTGTAAAACTTTTAAATTATTTTCTGGTGATATCGTAGGTAGTCAGATTTGTCTGTCCGAACAATGTTAGAATTGGTTCTTTAATAAATCTGCTCGGAAGAGTATGGGAAGTTTAAAACTCATTCGTAATATGGTGCTCCTCGCGTTAATGGAGTGTCATAATTGAAACGAAAGTTATGATTAATAATTCATTAAAGTAAAGCGTAAGAAAGGAAGATTCCGGAATGAAATATTTTTAGAACAAAAGCCTAAAATCACATTTTATTTGAAAAGTTCTCTCGGCACTGGAAGCAAAGTAAAATACAGCGACAAGTCTTTTATACGATTCAAAAAAGTAGTATATTCAGATAAAATGTGCAAAGTGGAAACTTTTATTGCACATTTTTATTATTTATTCGAAGCAAACGGTATGTTAGAAGACAGCGTTTTATTAATCATTTCGAGTGGCCGCATAAATTCTCCGTAGGTATTGTAGTTCACGATTCGGACACCGGGCGGTGCTGTACTACTAGATTCTTTTATTCTGAATGTTACATAATTCATTACGGCGATTCATAACTGAACATTAGTTCGGAAGAAACGAAATTGTTGAATTTATCGAGCGGAAACGGATATATATTCCGCCGTGTGTGTATTTTGTAATAAATGGATACTTTCAGACTTCTATTTTTCCTGAATATGGTTTCTTTGTTGCATGCTTGAATTGGTAATCATTATGCACTGCACGAATAGAATTTCTAGGCCGAAAAGCTGATTTTTCATAAATACAACTATCCTTTCATAGATTGAATTCATAAATACTAATCGTGGTTTTTCCGTTGGGAAAGTTTAGCTTTAAATTCTGTGTCAATTTGAATTATAAAGGAAACTTGTCCTTTTTAGAAATGCAGAAAACTTTATTAATAATTAATTAAGACAATGTATACCAAGTTGATGAATAATGTAATTCAATTAATGTTATATTTCAAAACAGAAAAAATAGAATGTTTCAACGTCTACTTCATTATTTCCTTTACAATAGAAAGAATTTGAAATTAACATGCGCAAAGCTTATCGCACAAACGAACACAGCTTTTCCTATAAAAAGTTCGGAACAAAGGGTCTGATTTCTTAATTATCAAACTAGTGCAGCATTGAAACTTTCAAAATAATATCCATGCAAGTGTTTTTTATGAACTGCCCTTGTCTAGTTTAATCAACTGTACAATTTGTACATTTACGGTTGTGCAAACAGCACGTTGTATAAAAGAAACTAATTCAAAGTTAAACCGCCGCTGTCGGTGGCGCTGCGGGCGAGAAAACTTTTTTAAATTCTCTTAAAAGTTAAAATGGGATTCGTAATTCCATTGCTAAGAATCAGGGGCGTCCGAAGACAAAAGATATTCTGCGAAATTGGAAAATATACATTTTATATTACTTCCAGCGGACTAATTTTGGAACAGTTTCCCAGAATTGGCCTAAATAATTGTTATTATCATTAGGCCTTCTACTTAGGCCTGCGATAACATTTAACGATTGATAAGCTTGTTACACGACAGAGATTGCTCTACCATTGAAACTTTATTATATATCCTATTACAAATTGCAACACACAATTTTGACGACGAATTTTTCCAGCATGTGAGGTAATAATTTATAGATGTCTTGTTGAATACTTTCAGTCCAAGCTAACAGGAAAATATTCTGAAAACCCGTGCTTTCCGAAATCTATAAATATAACTTTTATCGGATTAAAAATTGATTTCTTGTACCTTGTACTTTATTTATTTATAGACCCTAGTTTTATTGTAATAATTTAATAGAATTGCATCTACGGTATTTCTTTATTTATGGTATATTTTTAAACCAACAAAATGTTTCCCACCAAATTGAAATTAGTGACTTGCGCAGTCGATGCAGTTAATTTATAATTAAAGTCGAATATAAAATCTAGCAGTCAGGAAAAATTCCAGGCGATTGAAAGTAAGGCTAAACCTGAAAAATCCTGAGAAATGATGTTTCTATTTTTAGCTTGTTACCGCTGAAACTAGATCCGCGATTTTGCATGTATTCTACACAATATACATGAAATAAAACGTTGAAATATTGTTTGAAAAATTTGCTATTACTCGTTTTAACAAATCTGTCTTTTATATTGGCTATAGGAAAACTACTATCTGTCTTAAAAATATATACTGCAATAATTTTATTGTGTAGAATATTGAATTTGGGAATACTTATGTTTATAAAATATATTTATAGTTATAGATGAATTATTACAAGCTCGTAATTTGGACATTCAAAGTTTAAATATGCAATTTGAAAATGATATTGCCATTAGAATCTTATGTGGACAGCACATAAATTCCCCAAAATTTTAATTTATATTAAGTACAAAATAGAAAAATGTTTCAAATATATTTGTAGCTAATAGTAATCTACATCTTTCCGAATTCAATGAAATTTAATCTAACTCATTTATTTATTGAGACAGACCTAAAAAACCTGATAGGTATTTAAATAAACTTACTGATAGATTTCTCTCAAAATCTTATCAGTTCGCAGCATGAACATAAAAACTAAATTTGAAATGGAACATTTTTAACTTCTTTAAATTTGGAGTTGTCCTGAAAATAGTGAAATCATATTTTAGGGACACTCAAACATGTTCATCCATTGAAAACTCACTACCGAAAATTTTGAGCCGTCACCACAATATCTTCCTTATACAGGGTAGTGACTGACTCAGACGATCATAGGCGTTTTACATGATAAACAATACTTATGCAATTTCCTGTTTCCCTAATCATTTTAGAGAAAAATGTTTCAAATAAAAATTGAAGAGATTTAAAATCTGCACCTGGATCAGCGAACAAATATCGTTTCACTTCTTTCATAAAGGCTATGAAATGAGACAAGTAATGATAGAGAAAAACCTAGAGGATGAAACATGGAATAAACAGAAAAAGGCGTGATGAATAAGCGACAACAATCTTGCATCCTCAAAAGAAGAAGGAAGGCAATATAAATAACAATTCATGGTATCGTTTAGATTCTAGACAATTCGGAATCGATTTTCGCTATAGAAACCGGATATTAGACAATCTTATACAATGAAAACACTAATGGTAAACTTCGTAAATGGTTACAACTAAATTTAAACACAGCATTGTTCTCAGATGGCACCAGCAGTCTACAAATATTAATAAACACAGTCCCCCATTTTGATTCCACATGTATAGCGCCCCAACGCTCATAGCGGGACGCCCCTGCGAAGAAAATGACTGTAAACTCGCAAACTAATTTGTACAGTCCGAGCAATAGAGTCGTATAGCTCCTGCATAACGACACAAAAGTGAGGCAACGAACTCAACTATATGTTGTTCCCTTGCATAGTCGCAACGCGCTTATTTTCCTGTGCAATAAAAATTTATTGATAGCATTAGTTGCTCAGTACTTCTTTTCTCTCATTACTTCCATACTTATTTTCTGGAACGTAACGCTGGTTCATATTTAATGCCAGTTGCTGATTTAGCTGCTGTAGAAATGAGATATTTGAGAGGAGTGTGTGAGTATACGAGGCATGATCGTACACGAAATATATTGGTGTATGGTGAGTGTGAGATTGAGAAGAATGTTGTTAAGAAAGTGGGAGTGAGTGAGCGAATGAAAGGTTGGCGAAACTAATATATGTGGATGAGATTGAAGGTGAACGATTTCATGAGTGTCCGAGAAATAAGTGGTTGTGTATGATTGATGGTTTGTTGCGTGAACGAAAGATTCCGAGTGTGATGAATAGACGAGCATGTATAAATCGCATTAAGAATGTGGACGAGGCGAAAGTGGTGTGTAAGGATAGGAATGTTTAGAGGAGATTGATTGTTGGTTGACTGTGTTTCTTGGTTCGTGCTACCCCACTGAGTGGAATATAGCGTGATGTTAAGTATGTACAGATTTAGCGGAAATTTATGTTTAGGGAGATACGAAAGAAAGTGGGAGTGAGTCAATTGAGGTGATTTGGCCATCTCAAACGAATGTCGAATGAAATGAAAGGTTGGTGAAACTAATATATGTGGGTGGAATTGAGGGTGAACGAGTGCATCCGAGGAATAAATGGTTAAGTTGCGTGAACGAATGATTCCAACCATTTTTTCTTCGGACGGCCACGCAAACGTTCACCTTCAATCTTACCCACATGTATTATGTAGTTTCACCAACTTTTCATTCGACATTCGCTCAAGATATCCAAATAACTTAACTGACTCACTCCCACTTTATTAACAACATTCTTCTCAATCTCACATTCACCATACACCAATGTATTTCAGATACACGATACGAATACGTCTCGTTTACCCACACACTCCTCTCAAATATCTTATTTCTGCAGCAGTTATACGTCGTTCATGCTTCTTCATCAACACCCAACATTCAGAAGCATACATCAATGTAGGCACTAACACACTATTATAAACACTCAATCTAGTATCTCTAGATACATTTACGTTTCGAACAAATGTACCCATAGCACCCAATACCTTACACCCTGCAGACACCCACCTTTCAAATTCCCGGTCAATAATTAATATAATTTCATAATTACAAATTTTAGACAAAAATTACCACCAACCAGAAATGGTGGTTTACTTCATGGCCTATCAGGTTTTTTGGGCGTATCTTATGAAATAAATAATAATGATGTGGAATAATATTGGCTTCAATTTTTATATGAATATTCGCGCCCCCGCCATTTCTGTGCGCATTTCTCCACCCTAGGTGCGCCTCTGTAAACTCATGCACTAGGAATATACTTCACCGTTATGTAATTATTACACTCAATGGAGCTAGAAATTTCAACTATTTGCATAAGTTTTCATATTTCGAGATATTAACTGTGTCGGTGTTTTGGCTGTAAGCACCGCTGGGTACTCATTATGATTTGTATTGCGAAATTTTGACGCAGGATGGCTTTTAAAGCATCCCCGAGGACTCACTACCTACAATGTGTCTTCAACTTTTAATATTTTTATATGGTAACTTTGAAAATAATATGTGGATATTGTTTTTTAAATTGTTTTACTACCTTCTCGTTTTAGCGCTAGTTGTTTAGACTGCTTTTAACATTCATTGCATTAGGAATAAAAAATTCACCTCAAAATTATCTTAATACATATAAATATAATAAAAATAGAATAGATGTTTCAATTATTATCAAAAAAAATAATTTTAATGATTGATGTGAGATGTAAGACGACGTTGAAGGTATATCCGTTTTTCTAGTGTTTCACGATATTGGAAATTGGTTTTATTTATGAATTTGCAAGTGAAAATTTATTTCAAAACTGTCGATCGTGAACAAATATGCCCCAATTGTTTAATGAATAAATGAAATGTTGAAGCATTGTTTATTAAATGGCTATAAAATATTTGATCATATACTAACTGCTAATATAAATACAATTATTCTGGCATGATACAGAAAACATTTTGAATAAAATGACTCAAAGTTGAAACACAATTATAAAGTATGAATTTTATATGAAATCAAGAAACTTATCTGCTTGTTTAGCGTTCGTTGTCTCTGCAAAATATTTCAGCCAGAAACATCCACCAATGAGTTCCAGCTACCCGGACGTGCAATTATTTCTGAAATGCAATAAAATATACATCAGGCTATATCAAATCATTTAAAATAATTTCATCCATAATACACATAAACATAATTATCCTAATTATCGACACCTTTTATAAGAAAAATAAACTAATAATAATGAATAATTAATGCATACATATTGAAGTGTATGTTGAATATATTTTTCTGTAGGCAAACTAATTTTTTAACTCACACAACAAATTATTTACTAAAATAATCACAAGAAAGTACTGAATCGATTGATATAAGTTTTAAATATGATTTCGAAAATAGTTTGGGTCAAAACTTATTTTTTCAACCCACCCACATAGTTTCTCACACAACACTTTGACAAAACAAATGAATTACGTTGGAGAAAGAGCGATAAATTTACCAGAAAATTGTTTTATTGTTCCCAAGTGTGTTTTTGATTTACATTATATTTAATAATAATACAAAAATAATTTAATACAAATTGAACTAAATTTTGAGGTAAACTGCATTAGTAATTATAGAATAATAACTAGTCGAATAAATAATCTTTTTCAGTATGCCAGTCTATCCTACAACAAATATATTATTGAGACAAATTTTCCATTATTCAGTGTCTAAAATACATTTTATTTTCTGCCCTATTGAGATAATTCTCAAAAGAAACGAGAATAAATTCATCGAAGGTTGGCTCATTGATGTAAAATATAAGACGCTGTCTTTCGTTCTCTGAAACTAGATCTTAAATAAAATCATGTTTAAAGGAAATTAAAAAATAAATGTTGCCCATTTGAAAGTGCTTCAAACTTGGAATATTTCTTTAGAAAGAATAACCAGCAACAAATGAAAGTGTGCTATCTAAACAACCCCAATAATTGGGGTCCTCTCTATTCATCTTTCTGTTAATAACTTTATTGTCCCCGACTTGAAAGATTTATTGCGGTACCTACATCCCACGCGCAAATGCATTTCTTGAGTGTTAGAATAAGTACCGATATTTCTTTACTTTACACAATGCCTCAGTGGTTAAGATGATAGCGAATTGAACAGACATCCACGAGTAACAGTGCAAGAAAACATATTAAAGAACAAGTATCGAAGTTAAATTATTTGAATTTTTGAATTAAAGACTATTGCAAAGTTAGTCATGCGCTGAGCAGTTTGAAGTTAAAAAAGGATGGCAAGATTAATCAAGGTTAGTTTAGTATTTTTATAGATTAATTGAATCTAAAAAATATTAACAACAATTATCTATTGCAGGGTTAAGAAACAAGCATGTACTACAAAAATTATGTGTAAATATGATAGAATAAGAATTTCATCAATTCTGGAAATCTAACCTCGTATTTTTGCCCGGAACAATGGAAAGATTAGTGACATTGTCGAGGTACAAATATTCCTCGGAACAAATAGAATACACTAGACGTAAATCAAAGAAAATGAAACAGCAACTAAGTAGTATTTTGTGGAAAGTATCACCTTGTATATAACTCAGATGTTCCGGAAAATGAAAGTAACCTTGTATGTTGTTTTGTTGCTGGCCAAAGGACAGCTGACCGCTTACAACTTGCTACCTGTTATAAAAGGGATCATTGTTTGAGAAGACACTCTTTGATAGTTGAAAATGAAGGAGATTATCCAGGGGATAATATCGTTCAACGTTTAGATGAATGAGTGAACAGGTAAATACAATTTTTGTTGTTGTAAAGGTTTACATTGTATCGCTGTATTAAACAAAATTGTAAGACGATGGTTTATAGTTTATTAGTAATGAGGAAATTAAGAACAACAATTTTTTATTGAATTTTTGCTGAGCATGTTTGTTGCTAACCGGTACGAAGTAGTAATTAATTCAATTAAGCATAAAATATTTAATAAATAAGTGAGTTAATTTTGCATTTTCCGATGATATGGTCTTAGTTTGCCACTACAACTGTTCTATTGTTTTCTTACTGACGCTGTAAGCAACTTGTTGTTCCTTGACAACCATCAAGATATCTTTGTAAATATTTCGATTTAATTGCAATAATTACTATCAATCGATTCAGTATTTCTTATCGATCATTTAGAAGTATAATTTAAAACAAACACCTCATAATGCTGTTATTGTTGGACAGTGGATTCTTGTTTTTCCAACGAGAGGAGGTTATGGTAAGATGTTATTTTATAAAAATTATCTATAGTTGTTTATTAAATATTATTTTGACGAAATAATATTGATATAGTAAGGTTAAAAAATTATTAATGTTTCATGTAAATACATAGGTTGTGTTGTTTCGTATCTTACAAGTTAGACTTGTGTGTGGTTGTAGTTGTGTAATTATTGATTATAATAGTCTTATTAATTAGGTTTGAAATATTCATGAATAATATTATTACCCGTACGCTACGGAAAAAATAAATTAATAAACATCTATCCGGGCAATGTAAACATCAGAATTTTATTTTGAATTCAAATTATTTTGCTGGTACTCTAGCCATAAACATAATTTTAGGGTTTTGTAAAATTATTTTAAGTTAGTTCAATATGTTCGCTTTATGTATTTCAGTGTCAACATACATATTTCAATATTGATGAATAACTGAATACGATTCTGGAGCCAGTTCCAGAGTTCAAAAATTTTCCCAGCTGCTGCAGAAACGCAGAAAAGGTTAGTGTTTCTTAAGTTATTTGTTAGCTTTTGGAAGACGCTGCTCTTTTTTGTTTTTGATTGTAATGAAAAATATAATGAATTTATTCATTTTTGAAGGGTGTTAATTCACTAGTTGCACCTATTTCTGGGAGTGGCATCCTTGATATTAGCATTTGTTGGCATAAATAACAGGTATCACTCATTATTGTAATTGGATGGTGAGATATAGATAAGCTGTTTATTCATCTATTTGCTCATGTACATTTTACTTAGAGTAATATAAAATTAATTTAATAAAATGAACGTTAAAGTTTTTGGGTGCCAAACATTTATTGTGGAATAGTGCATGATTTTAGATTCGATTTCTAAAAGTAAATTAAATTTATTTATTTTAAAGATAGCACTAGAAGCATGAAAAACATTTTTGGAAATCCATTTTAATAAATAGCACATTTATAATTAAAGTTGGCAGTACATACTCAACCGCATTAATTGATTTGTTTTACAAACAAACTTTGCTAGAAAGATTTATTATCCGCGGAATTTATGTGATTTGACCCAAAATATATGTGTTTGCATAATTAAAACTTAAAGTAATCGATTCAGTATGTTTTCCTGATCATTTTAATGTATAAATTGTGGGTGGAGACAAAAAAATTAGTTTGAATTTCTGTACGGAACAATTCAACACAGCGCAGAATGTAATCGGTATTTTTTATTTATTACATAAAACATTTTTCACGTAACAAATTAAGTTGAACTTCTTTTCGTCTATAATTTGTAATAATGAAATGAAATTAATTTTTAATTATTGACCAGAAGATAGAAAGGCGGGTGTCTGCAGGGTGTAAGTATTATTGATTTTCATATTATTCTATTATTAAAATTCTATTATAAAATAATAATTGAATGTAAATTAAATTTATTTATTTATTTTAAAGATAGCACTTAAACATTAAAAATATTTTTGAAAATCCATTTAGCAAATAGTGCATTTTTTAAGTTGGCATTGGTTTGGCAATGCGTACTCAACTGCATTAATTCATTTGTTTTGTAAATAAACTTTGCAAGAAAGTGTTATTATCCGTGGAATTTACGTGATTTGACCCAAAATATTTTCGTTTTCATTACTAATACTTATATAAATCGATTCCTTGTGTTTTCGCGATAATTTTGATACATAATTTGTGGCTGCAGCGGAAAAAAATAGTGTGAATTTCTTTACGGGAAAATTTAACACGCTGTGAATGTAAGACTTATTGATTTATTTATTATTAAAATTATAATTATTATCAAAATTATCTCTAGGTGCAATAATTCTTATTTTCATGTATATTTGTGATAATTTAGGGGAAATTAAGCAAATTTTATTTTTTTAATGTATAAATAATAGAGTATGCGGAATGACGTCACAAGCGTCGGCCATTTTATGTTGTATAGTATTGTTGTGATGTGCTCCGCGATCTTGATTGAAAATCGACTTTCAGAATCAATCTCAAATTCAATAGGTATAAAAAGTCGATTTATTTAGTTTTTCTGAGTCGATTGATATATAATTTGCCTGGTTTTGCAAAATATATATAACAACAAACTTGGAAAAAATATTTGCATAGGTAAAACAATGTTATTTATATTCATTTGATTTTTAAAAATAGTTTGATCACAAATTAATCAGGTTTTCTTCTCATTTCAGGATGAAATCCAAAAGAATGTTCCACTTCAATGCTGAGGCAGTTCGAATGTAGTCCGAGATCGAATCCGGAGCCTCAAGCAGCCGGAGCTCTGCGAGCTGTACGAATGCTAACAGGTAGGAATCTTTTATTACTTTTAAATTAAATTTGAAGGTGCTGCAGCTTCGATGTTGCAGATCTGGTTTCAAAGGTGAATAAATATAACTATGATGATATCATTTATTCATTTTTGAAGGGCAGCGCCTCCATAGTTGGAGAGATAGATCTTGGGTGATAAGTATTAAGTAAATATACCGGCTGTAGAATTGAAATATGGAATATAAGGATTTAAATGCTATTGTATTGTTGCTACCTATTCACTTTAAATGTATTTTTAAATTCTGAACAACTTTTGTGTTAACAATTATGCTGTACAATGAATAGGTAAAAATGTACATCAATATAAAAAATAACATTGAAATCCCTTTATTCCACATTTTAATTCTACACTCGGTATGTTTACTGAACAGTGTTGTAATCACCCACCGATCTAAGTAGTTAGTGAGCTGCTAATTACCCTAATCATCCCGAATATGCGTCTTGTCTTACCCAATTCTGGCTGTTGCTGCTCTACTAATTTCAGCTATGGGTGGAAAACTATTTCTTTACTTTCGATTACTATAGAGTAATCATACATTGTTGTAAATTTCTGGAGAGCTTCGGCTAGTCTCATCCATCAATCCCGATACGCTACATACCCAATTCTGGGTATATAGGGTCTGCTAATTGCATATATAGATGGAAAACTATCTCTTTACTTTTAATAATCGTGGAGTTATCACCCATAGTTATAAATGGCTGGTGAGCTTTAGCTAGTCACTACAATCAACCCCGATACGCTATATATCCAATTCTGGGTATTTAGGGTCTGCTAATTGCATATATAGGTGGAAAACTATCCCTTTACTTTTAATAATAATAGAGTTATCACCCATAATTGTAAATGGCTGGTGAGCTTCAGCTAGTCACGCTCATCAACCCTGATACGCTACATACCCAATTCTGGGTATATAGGGTCTGCTAATTGCATATATAGGTGGAAAACTATCCCTTTACTTTTAATAATTGAAGATTTATCACCCATAGTTGTAAATGGCTGGTGAGCTTCAGCTAGTCACACCCATCAACCCTGATACGCTACTTACCCAATTCTGGGTATATAGGGTCTGCTAATCCCATATATAGATGGAAAACTATCGCTTTACTTTTAATAATTGTAGAGTTATCACTCATAGTTGTAAATGGCTGGTGAGCTTCAGCTAGTCACACACATCAACCCCGAAACGTTACATACCCAATTATGGGTATTTTGAAGTTTCTAGTTGTAGGCATAAGTGGAAAACTATTTCCTTACTCGCGGTTTGTCGTAGAGTTATAACCTATTGACAAATATTTATGGGACCCACATGGTGCTCTGCTCCATTATTTCTGAATGGGTTTTACCCAATTTTTGCTAGAGTGGATCTGCAAATTGCAGATCTTTCAAAGAAACTGCTTATTTTCTTTGAATGAACTAAAAAAAACCCACCCATTGTTGAAAATAGCTCTATCCAATCAATCTGGTCACGGATTCTACCCAATTCTGGGTGTTGCGGCATTAAAAATTGCAAATATTGGTAGAGAGTTTCGTCTTATGCGATTGAGATTTTTCACAGCTTTGCATAAGTAGTATTTTAGTGTTTGTTATCAAATAAAGTTTTCACATAAGAATAAACATAAATGGGTATTACGCTTACATTTTACTAGTCGTCAAATTTCGACACCCGCAGGTTTGAGCGAAGGGTGAAACATATACCCGTATTCAGAATTTATACTTAGTATTTTGTTGGTAACTTTTAAATGAACGTTTTAAATTTTTTTATCTTTAAAAATTTATATTAGGATCAGTAGAACTTTTATGTAATTAGTAAAGAAAAAAATTATTTTATTTATTATTTAATATTTAATATCAATAAATATTTAATTAATTAAATAGAGAAAATTTTAACTACGTTTTTTTACATACAAATAATGTTGAGCTATATCACTAATGATAAATTGAATTAAAAGAACAGAATATTAATTATAAACAAGATATGTATTTGTTGTATGGCCAAAAATTACAAAATTTAATATTTTTATTAAATAAGAAGCACCAAAAACATTTTTATAACGTTCAGGTAGATAACTTAAAAAATAGCGATTTTCGGATTACAGTAGGCTTTGCTAACAGAGCAGTGGGCGCCATGTTTATTCGTTTGTTTATTTCAACAAACTCCGGCAACGATCTGTGACTTTACGTGTTTTGGACCAAAATATTTGCGTTTTCATTACTAAAGCTTAGATAAATCGATTCCTTGTGTTTTCGTGATGATTTTAATATATAATTAGTGGCCGTAGCGGTAAATAATAGTGTGAATTTCTTTACGGGAAAATTCAACACGGCGTGAATGTAAGTATTATTGATTTTTCTATTATTCTATTATTAAAATTCTATTAAAAAATTATAATTGAAAGTAAATTAAATTAATTTATTTATTTTGAAGATAGCACTTAAACATTAAAAATATTTTTGAAAATCCAATTAGCAAATAGTGCATTTTTTAAGTTGGCATTGGTTTGGTATTGCGTACTCAACTGCTTTAATTCATTTGTTTTGTAAATAAACTTTGCAAGAAAGTGTTATTGTCTGTGGAATTTACGTGATTTGACCCAAAATATTTTCGTTATCATTACTAAAACTTATATAAATCGATTCCTTGTGTTTTCGCGATGACTTTGATATATAATTTGTGGCTGCAGTGGAAAAAAATAGTGTGAATTTCTTTACGGGAAAATTTAACACGCCGTGTATGTAAGAATTATTGATTTTTTAGTATTAAAATTATAATGTTATCAAAACGGTCTCTAGGTGCAATAAGTATTATTTTCATGCATATTTGTGATAATTTAGGGGAAATTAAACAAATTTTTTTTTTAATGTATAAATAATAGAGTACGCGGAATGACGTCACAAGCGTCGGCCATTTTATGTTGTTTAGTATTGTTGTGATGTTCTCCGCGATTTTGATTGAAAATCAACTTTCAAAATCAATTTCAAATTGAATAGGTATGAAAAGTCGATTTATTAAGTTTTTCTAAATCAATTGATGTATAATTTGTCTGGTTTTGCAAATTATATATGTTAAAGAAACTTAGCAAAGATACTTGCATAGGAAAAACAATATTATTTATATTCATTCGATTTTTGAAATTGTTTAATCATAAATTAATTTAGTTTTCTTATTGTTTCAGGATGAAATACAAGAGTAGAATCCACTTCAGTGCTGAGGCAGTCCTAGAGCAGTCCGAGTTGGAGTCCAGGAGGAGCCGTGCGAGCTGTACGAGTGGCTATCCGGTAAGCACGTTTATAGTTTATTTTGTGAGATGCTAAGGTTTCGATATTATAAATGTTAGTCAAAAATGAATAAATATAATTATGATGTTATAATTTATTCATTTTTATCTGGCGGCGCCTTTATAGTCTGCAATACAGATTGTGAGTGATAGTTTTTAAGTAAATATATGTTTACAAATTAGTGTTGTGTCTCTAAGTAGATGATTAACTTCAGCTAGTCACCCTCATAATCCCCGATATGCGACGTACCCAATTTGGGTATTGAGGCTCTGCTAATTACAGATATGCGTTGAGAACTATTTCCTTATTTTTGATTATCAATGAGTTATCACCCATAGTTGTAAATAGCAAGTGAGCTTTGGCTAGTCACATCCATCGACACCGATATGCTACCTATGCAATTCTGGGTATTTAGGGTATGCTAGTTGCATATATAGGTGGTTAACTATTCCATTACTTTAAATAACCTTAGAGTTATCACCCATAGTTGTAAATTGCTGGTGTGCTTCGGCTAGTCACACCCATCGATCCCGATACGCTACATACCCAATTCCGGGTATTTTGAATTTGCTAGTTGTATATATAGGTGGTAAACTATCACCTTACATTTAATAATGTTAGAGTTATCACCCATAATTGTAAATGGGTGGTGAGCTTCGGCTAGTCACACCCTTCATTCCAGATATGCGACTTACCCAATTCTCCTAGTTGCATGTACTGGTGTAGAATTTAAATATGGAATATAGGGATTTCAACGCTAATTTTTTGATATTGCTGTAAATTTTTACCTATTCACTTTACGGTAAAGTTATAAATATAAATATACCCAATTCTGAGGGCGGCAGGTCTGCTAAATGTAGATCATTTCAGAATGCGTTATTTATACTTACATTTTTCGGTATTTTTACAACATCGGTTCCTAAGTAGTTATTAGCTGCACATACTGTATTTCTAATTATTAGTTTTTATTGGGTAGTCTACTTTTAAACTGTTATGAATTGTTGTTTGCGTGAGCAAGTGACTGATGTATTTTCTCTGTTGTTACAGGTGGTGCGAATCAGAGATTCAAACCCGGGTTAGCTGCGAGTACCTGCTAGAGTTAAGGTAGGATTTTTAAATTTCTTAGTGTCTGCTGTATTTCCTAGCGGTAGGATTTTTTTGGCCATTTAATTTGTTTTTAAAATAAAGAGGATAAACACTTATTAATATAAGTCAGCAATTAAATTAATTATAACAAACACAAATAACAAAATACACACCTATTGGTGAAGCAGAAGTTCTTAAACAACTTAATTTTCACATTAAAACTACAAACAATTTAATAACAACTCAGGAACTTTATAGTCACTGTAATTTCCTCCCTTTTGTCAATATTAAATTTAATGGAACAACGAAGGGTCCTTAAACACTTCTATCATGGGTTCAACTCCCGTTGTAGTAACTTCAGTAAATTCAGGGCATTTCAGAAAGGGTTCGTGTTAATTTGTAGGCTTTTCTGCGTCAGTCAGACTGCACTCGTACATTGACTGGTCATCAGTTTTTGTGGAAAAATAGCTGATTAGATAAATTGATTAATTATTAAACAATTAGTAGTGTTTCGCCAGAATCTAATTAAATAATTATAGAAAATAAATTAAATATAAAATAGTCAATAATAAACTTGTACTTGATTCTGAAATATAAATACAAATAAAAATCAAGGAAGTAGAGAAGAGAAGAAGTCAAGATTATTTTAATTATTAATTTGACTATGAATGATAAATAAATATAACAATATCGTAAAAATAATTTGAGATCAATACTATTTGCTATAACAATGTTTTTACATATTGAAATAAATGCAATAACTACTTTGATTATAATATTATTGCTTTGCAAATATAATATTAAATGAATGCATGAATAATTAATAAAAGTAGTTTAATCAGTAATTAATGAAAGAAATACTTGAAATTGTCAAGAATTGGTGCAGGTAGCAGCAGAAATTTTTTGAATCAAATCAATAAACAACAATTAATATTTAAATGTTTGTTAAGTGAAAAATAAAATCATTAATGCATGTATGACAAATATAAAACCAATATACTAATTTTAACATTGAAAAGAAGATTTGATTTATCAACGAATGCTGCAGCTGGTCGCGGTATACAACTTCAACATTTGAAGACTTAGAAACATATAGAAGATTAATCTTTAAATAATAATTTAATGCATGATTAAGATCTCAATTAAAAGTAGAGTCATATTTCTTGGTGAAACACTACGTTCAAGTAGTTCAAACTCTACTTTGCAAAATCGCCCGGGAATTTTGTAACGTGGAGACGAACTCCAAAAACATTTCTTTGCATGTCGGATGACGTTGTTGTTGTAGCTTGTCCTGGTGAATCAGTCAACGCATTAGTATAGTTTGGACGATATAGGAGGGTTGTGTTGTCTTGGGGATGTTTTGCAGCTATGTCAGATTAACACCGCTACTTTATAAATTTAAATTAACTATTCACAACACATTTAAATTTAATGGATAAAATTATTACAGTGATTATAAGTTCCTACTACTCTTTAATAAATTAATTACTTTAAGTAATTAGCAACAACTTAAAAATAAATATCTAATTAGAAATAAATAAACTCTAGGAAATACAATACAAACATCTAATGAATGATATGTCTAAAACAATCATTCATTAAGTTTGTAGACTCAGACACACATCTTGGGCGTGCGCGACTTTTAAATTCACACACACTTCTGGCTCTACGTAAGAGCTTCCGGTATACACAAAACAGGCTCCGGAGTCTGTTCTGAAACCATTTAAATTAAACCAGCATGCTTGTTACCTGCATGCGGGCCAGGAGGCTTGCCGGAGGACCTGGAGGTCTTCCCCAACGAGGGACGAACATAGTATCCGAAATAAAGAATCAACTTGACTTAAAATCGCGACATACACTCGTCATTCTATTGTAATTCACACAACCACACTTCGGTACACAACTCAATCAACTTTTGAGTAAAACACAGTAATCTTTGGGGTTTGTTTGGTTAATTTTATAACATGTAGTATCGCGTAACGGATTTCTGGGGTGGTATGGGATATTTTTTTGTGTTCTCAGTTTCAGGAATCTTGAAGTATAAAGTGTTCGGATTTATAAAAGATTTTTATACCTAAAAATCTCTATAGGTAATTTCCAAGATAATTCAAGATCAGAATGAAGTTTCTTCCAGTTCAGGCATGTTTTGAAAGAGGTAGCTTCGGGATTTGAATCATTCTAGGAACGAATTTAGTTTTATTAAACTAACTTGGTTCTTATTTTGACATTTTCCGAAGGCTTGGTAAATTATTAGATTAATACACACACTCACACACACACACTGTCTCCTGACCGGCCTGGAGATGTCGCGGTTCCTGCCCCAGTTTAGGAATTCCATTGTGTTGACAAATTGATCGATTTTTTTTTTGTTTTAGATCCAAACAGCTCTCCAGCTAATTTCCAAGACAGTTCAAGATGAGAAAGAAGTTTCTTCCAGTTCAGGAATGTCTTCGGGATTTGAATCATTCTAGGAACGAATTTAGTTTTATTAAACTAACTTGGTTCTTATTTTGACATTTCCCGAAGGCTTGGTAAATTATTAGATTAAAATACACACTCACACACACACACAGTCTCCTGGCCGGCCTGGAGATGTCGCGGTTCCTGCCCCAGTTTAGGAATTCCATTGTGTTGACAAATTGATCGATTTTTTTTTGTTTTAGATCCAAACAGCTCTCCAGCTAATTTCCAAGACAGTTCAAGATGAGAAAGAAGTTTCTTCCAGTTCAGGAATGTCTTCGGGATTTGAATCATTCTAGGAACGAATTTAGTTTTATTAAACTAACTTGGTTCTTATTTTGACATTTTCCGAAGGCTTGGTAAATTATTAGATTAATACACACACTCACACACACACACACTGTCTCCTGGCCGGCCTGGAGATGTCGCGGTTCCTGCCCCAGTTTAGGAATTCCATTGTGTTGACAAATTGATCGATTTTTTTTTGTTTTAGATCCAAACAGCTCTCCAGCTAATTTCCAAGACAGTTCAAGATGAGAAAGAAGTTTCTTCCAGTTCAGGAATGTCTTCGGGATTTGAATCATTCTAGGAACGAATTTAGTTTTATTAAACTAACTTGGTTCTTATTTTGACATTTCCCGAAGGCTTGGTAAATTATTAGATTAAAATACACACTCACACACACACACACTGTCTCCAGGCCGGCCTGGAGATGTCGCGGTTCCTGCCCCAGTTTAGGAATTCCATTGTGTTGACAAATTGATCGATTTTTTTTTTGTTTTAGATCCAAACAGCTCTCCAGCTAATTTCCAAGACAGTTCAAGATGAAAAAGAAGTTTCTTCCAGTTCAGGAATGTCTTCGGGATTTGAATCATTCTAGGAACGAATTTAGTTTTATTAAACTAACTTGGTTCTTATTTTGACATTTTCCGAAGGCTTAGTAAATTATTAGATTAATACACACACTCACACACACACTGTCTCCTGGCCGGCCTGGAGATGTCGCGGTTCCTGCCCCAGTTTAGGAATTCCATTGTGTTGACAAATTGATCGATTTTTTTTTGTTTTAGATCCAAACAGCTCTCCAGCTAATTTCCAAGACAGTTCAAGATGAAAAAGAAGTTTCTTCCAGTTCAGGAATGTCTTCGGGATTTGAATCATTCTAGGAACGAATTTAGTTTTATTAAACTAACTTGGTTCTTATTTTGACATTTCCCGAAGGCTTGGTAAATTATTAGATTAAAATACACACTCACACACACACACACACACTGTCTCCAGGCCGGCCTGGAGATGTCGCGGTTCCTGCCCCAGTTTAGGAATTCAATTGTGTTGACAAATTGATCGATTTTTTTTGTTTTAGATCCAAACAGCTCTCCAGCTAATTTCCAAGACAGTTCAAGATGAGAAAGAAGTTTCTTCCAGTCCAGGAATGTCTTCGGGATTTGAATCATTCTAGGAACGAATTTAGTTTTATTAAACTAACTTGGTTCTTATTTTGACATTTCCCGAAGGCTTGGTAAATTATTAGATTAATGCACACACACTCACACACACACACTGTCTCCTGGCCGGCCTGGAGATGTCGCGGTTCCTGCCCCAGTTTAGGAATTCCATTGTGTTGACAAATTGATCGATTTTTTTTTGTTTTAGATCCAAACAGCTCTCCAGCTAATTTCCAAGACAGTTCAAGATGAGAAAGAAGTTTCTTCCAGTTCAGGAATGTCTTCGGGATTTGAATCATTCTAGGAACGAATTTAGTTTTATTAAACTAACTTGGTTCTTATTTTGACATTTTCCGAAGGCTTGGTAAATTATTAGATTAATACACACACTCACACACACACTGTCTCCTGGCCGGCCTGGAGATGTCGCGGTTCCTGCCCCAGTTTAGGAATTCCATTGTGTTGACAAATTGATCGATTTTTTTTTGTTTTAGATCCAAACAGCTCTCCAGCTAATTTCCAAGACAGTTCAAGATGAGAAAGAAGTTTCTTCCAGTTCAGGAATGTCTTCGGGATTTGAATCATTCTAGGAACGAATTTAGTTTTATTAAACTAACTTGGTTCTTATTTTGACATTTTCCGAAGGCTTGGTAAATTATTAGATTAATACACACACTCACACACACACTGTCTCCTGGCCGGCCTGGAGATGTCGCGGTTCCTGCCCCAGTTTAGGAATTCCATTGTGTTGACAAATTGATCGATTTTTTTTTTGTTTTAGATCCAAACAGCTCTCCAGCTAATTTCCAAGACAGTTCAAGATGAGAAAGAAGTTTCTTCCAGTTCAGGAATGTTTTGAAAGAGGTAGCTTCGGGATTTGAATCATTCTAAGAACGAATTTAGTTTTATTAAACTAACTTGGTTCTTATTTTGACATTTTCCGAAGGCTTGGTAAATTATTAGATTAATACACACACTCACACACACACACACTGTCTCCTGGCCGGCCTGGAGATGTCGCGGTTCCTGCCCCAGTTTAGGAATTCCATTGTGTTGACAAATTGATCGATTTTTTTTGTTTTAGATCCAAACAGCTCTCCAGCTAATTTCCAAGACAGTTCAAGATGAGAAAGAAGTTTCTTCCAGTTCAGGAATGTTTTGAAAGAGGTAGCTTCGGGATTTGAATCATTCTAGGAACGAATTTAGTTTTATTAAACTAACTTGGTTCTTATTTTGACATTTTCCGAAGGCTTGGTAAATTATTAGATTAATACACACACTAACACACACACACTGTCTCCTGGCCGGCCTGGAGATGTCGCGGTTCCTGCCCCAGTTTAGGAATTCCATTGTGTTGACAAATTGATCGATATTTTTGTTGTTTTAGATCCAAACAGCTCTCCAGCTAATTTCCAAGACAGTTCAAGATGAGAAAGAAGTTTCTTCCAGTTCAGGAATGTCTTCGGGATTTGAATCATTCTAGGAACGAATTTAGTTTTATTAAACTAACTTGGTTCTTATTTTGACATTTCCCGAAGGCTTGGTAAATTATTAGATTAATACACACACTCACACTCACACACACTCTGTCTCCTGGCCGGCCTGGAGATGTCGCGGTTCCTGCCCCAGTTTAGGAATTCCATTGTGTTGACAAATTGATCGATTTTTTTTTGTTTTAGATCCAAACAGCTCTCCAGCTAATTTCCAAGACAGTTCAAGATGAGAAAGAAGTTTCTTCCAGTTCAGGAATGTCTTCGGGATTTGAATCATTCTAGGAACGAATTTAGTTTTATTAAACTAACTTGGTTCTTATTTTGACATTTTCCGAAGGCTTGGTAAATTATTAGATTAATACACACACTCACACACACACACTGTCTCCTGGCCGGCCTGGAGATGTCGCGGTTCCTGCCCCAGTTTAGGAATTCCATTGTGTTGACAAATTGATCGATTTTTTTTTGTTTTAGATCCAAACAGCTCTCCAGCTAATTTCCAAGACAGTTCAAGATGAGAAAGAAGTTTCTTCCAGTTCAGGAATGTTTTGAAAGAGGTAGCTTCGGGATTTGAATCATTCTAGGAACGAATTTAGTTTTATTAAACTAACTTGGTTCTTATTTTGACATTTTCCGAAGGCTTGGTAAATTATTAGATTAATACACACACTCACACACACACACTGTCTCCTGGCCGGCCTGGAGATGTCGCGGTTCCTGCCCCAGTTTAGGAATTCCATTGTGTTGACAAATTGATCGATTTTTTTTGTTTTAGATCTAAACAGCTCTCCAGCTAATTTCCAAGACAGTTCAAGATGAGAAAGAAGTTTCTTCCAGTTCAGGAATGTTTTGAAAGAGGTAGCTTCGGGATTTGAATCATTCTAGGAACGAATTTAGTTTTATTAAACTAACTTGGTTCTTATTTTGACATTTTCCGAAGGCTTGGTAAATTATTAGATTAATACACACACTCACACACACACTGTCTCCTGGCCGGCCTGGAGATGTCGCGGTTCCTGCCCCAGTTTAGGAATTCCATTGTGTTGACAAATTGATCGATTTTTTTTTGTTTTAGATCCAAACAGCTCTCCAGCTAATTTCCAAGACAGTTCAAGATGAGAAAGAAGTTTCTTCCAGTTCAGGAATGTCTTCGGGATTTGAATCATTCTAGGAACGAATTTAGTTTTATTAAACTAACTTGGTTCTTATTTTGACATTTTCCGAAGGCTTGGTAAATTATTAGATTAATACACACACTCACACACACACTGTCTCCTGGCCGGCCTGGAGATGTCGCGGTTCCTGCCCCAGTTTAGGAATTCCATTGTGTTGACAAATTGATCGATTTTTTTTTTTTGTTTTAGATCCAAACAGCTCTCCAGCTAATTTCCAAGACAGTTCAAGATGAGAAAGAAGTTTCTTCCAGTTCAGGAATGTTTTGAAAGAGGTGGCTTCGGGATTTGAATCATTCTAGGAACGAATTTAGTTTTATTAAACTAACTTGGTTCTTATTTTGACATTTTCCGAAGGCTTGGTAAATTATTAGATTAATACACACACTCACACACACACTGTCTCCTGGCCGGCCTGGAGATGTCGCGGTTCCTGCCCCAGTTTAGGAATTCCATTGTGTTGACAAATTGATCGATTTTTTTTTGTTTTAGATCCAAACAGCTCTCCAGCTAATTTCCAAGACAGTTCAAGATGAGAAAGAAGTTTCTTCCAGTTCAGGAATGTCTTCGGGATTTGAATCATTCTAGGAACGAATTTAGTTTTATTAAACTAACTTGGTTCTTATTTTGACATTTTCCGAAGGCTTGGTAAATTATTAGATTAATACACACACTCACACACACACACACTGTCTCCTGGCCGGCCTGGAGATGTCGCGGTTCCTGCCCCAGTTTAGGAATTCCATTGTGTTGACAAATTGATCGATTTTTTTTTTTGTTTTAGATCCAAACAGCTCTCCAGCTAATTTCCAAGACAGTTCAAGATGAGAAAGAAGTTTCTTCCAGTTCAGGAATGTTTTGAAAGAGGTAGCTTCGGGATTTGAATCATTCTAGGAACGAATTTAGTTTTATTAAACTAACTTGGTTCTTATTTTGACATTTTCCGAAGGCTTGGTAAATTATTAGATTAATACACACACTAACACACACACACTGTCTCCTGGCCGGCCTGGAGATGTCGCGGTTCCTGCCCCAGTTTAGGAATTCCATTGTGTTGACAAATTGATCGATATTTTTGTTGTTTTAGATCCAAACAGCTCTCCAGCTAATTTCCAAGACAGTTCAAGATGAGAAAGAAGTTTCTTCCAGTTCAGGAATGTCTTCGGGATTTGAATCATTCTAGGAACGAATTTAGTTTTATTAAACTAACTTGGTTCTTATTTTGACATTTCCCGAAGGCTTGGTAAATTATTAGATTAATACACACACTCACACTCACACATACTCTGTCTCCTGGCCGGCCTGGAGATGTCGCGGTTCCTGCCCCAGTTTAGGAATTCCATTGTGTTGACAAATTGATCGATTTTTTTTTGTTTTAGATCCAAACAGCTCTCCAGCTAATTTCCAAGACAGTTCAAGATGAGAAAGAAGTTTCTTCCAGTTCAGGAATGTCTTCGGGATTTGAATCATTCTAGGAACGAATTTAGTTTTATTAAACTAACTTGGTTCTTATTTTGACATTTTCCGAAGGCTTGGTAAATTATTAGATTAATACACACACTCACACACACACACTGTCTCCTGGCCGGCCTGGAGATGTCGCGGTTCCTGCCCCAGTTTAGGAATTCCATTGTGTTGACAAATTGATCGATTTTTTTTTGTTTTAGATCCAAACAGCTCTCCAGCTAATTTCCAAGACAGTTCAAGATGAGAAAGAAGTTTCTTCCAGTTCAGGAATGTCTTCGGGATTTGAATCATTCTAGGAACGAATTTAGTTTTATTAAACTAACTTGGTTCTTATTTTGACATTTCCCGAAGGCTTGGTAAATTATTAGATTAATACACACACTCACACACACACACACACTCTGTCTCCTGGCCGGCCTGGAGATGTCGCGGTTCCTGTCCCAGTTTAGGAATTCCATTGTGTTGACAAATTGATCGATTTTTTTTGTTTTAGATCCAAACAGCTCTCCAGCTAATTTCCAAGACAGTTCAAGATGAGAAAGAAGTTTCTTCCAGTTCAGGAATGTCTTCGGGATTTGAATCATTTTAGGAACGAATTTAGTTTTATTAAACTAACTTGGTTCTTATTTTGACATTTCCCGAAGGCTTGGTAAATTATTAGATTAAAATACACACTCACACACACACACACTGTCTTCTGGCCGGCCTGGAGATGTCGCGGTTCCTGCCCCAGTTTAGGAATTCCATTGTGTTGACAAATTGATCGATTTTTTTTTGTTTTAGATCCAAACTGCTCTCCAGCTAATTTCCAAGACAGTTCAAGATGAGAAAGAAGTTTCTTCCAGTTCAGGAATGTCTTCGGGATTTGAATCATTCTAGGAACGAATTTAGTTTTATTAAACTAACTTGGTTCTTATTTTGACATTTTCCGAAGGCTTGGTAAATTATTAGATTAATACACACACTCACACACACACAGTCTCCTGGCCGGCCAGGAGATGTCGCGGTTTCTGCCCCAGATTAGGAATTTCTTTGTGTTGAAATTAAAACTGTAATCATTTATTTATTGTTTTAGTTTAATCCTCGTCCAGTTGATGTTCCTTTAAAAATAATTTTTATTAGAACTTCAAAATGAAGAATTAAATTTCCTTTTGTCCTTTGTCAAAGCCTGTACCTGCTGAACAACTTGGTCTAATTGTTCCAGCCATACTTAATATATTTTATTATTTTAGTTAACCCAGCATTGTTAGAACACTGAGAATATTTTTTAGTTTAAATGATAAAGTTTAAAGTCTTAAGTAATTAAGAAACTTAAGATCTCATGAAGATCAAGACAGTATCTAGTCAGAAACCAATTTTAACAAGAATTAGAATGAGGAATAAGGATTTTGAAATGATGGTTTGTCTTTGAAGATCTGTAAGTAGAGAGCAATGGTTAAAACTGTAGATAGATTTGAATGTGGAGTACCTACTCTTTAATGAGAGGTGCGGAGTAACGAGCAAGAATTATTTATTAGAAAGGTTAAAATATGTGCAAATTCAGAACAAGTTGGTAAAAAATTTGGGTGATTGTGAAACGATTAACAACTTGGATAAAATTTCTGCAAACTTAAAACATGTTTAGAGTAGCTACTGGTGCGGTTGATAATTTTATAAATTCTGCAATTTCAAAAAAAGTTGGGAAAATTTAGGGCAATTTTGAAGCGATTCACTACCTACTTAAATTATAAAATCTGGAAATGCATACCAACTAAGTATCTTATAGAAGATACAATTCTGGAAAATTATATGGTAAATTCCTGATTGCTGGTTCCTGTTGTTCGTCTAAAGGTAGGAGCGGTCACATGAGATCACATTTTTTATTTACTTAAAAGTGTAATATGTGTTGAGATATAGTGCGACAAAAGTTAAGTGTGCAATATTTTGTGCGTATCAACCTTTAGCTTCCCGGTTTTTTAATTTATCAAATTTTGGAATTTAATAATGAATGCAAAAATTATTGCGGAACTTCCTTCATGTTCCTACTTAACTTCAAAAATAGACCTAGTGTTTTTTAATAATAATGTACATATATCGTGATTAAATGTTAGTGAAAAACAGTGTAATGGGAAGAAAAGTTCCATACTATCCGTGGGAATTACGACCGGAACCGATCCAAGGAGGACAGGAGAACAGACCAACCAAAAGGTATTCAAGACAAAACTGTAAGTTTTTGAATATATTTATTTCTGCTTTTCTCTGATATATCCCCAAAATGAATCAGAGCAATAAATAAAAAATATAAATTCATTTCAATGCGGATTACTCTTCGATGAGATCTGCAAATGGCTCTAAATGGTAAATTTCAATTTGCAAATTAAAGAAAACGATTTAATAATATAGAACAATGAGTAAATTTTGAATTGAATTATAATGGGGCTTGAATAAGCAAGAGCAGAACAAATGGTTCTGAACGTTGCACATAAATTTAATGCAACATTAGATATAAGGCGTAATTCATATACAAAGATCTGCAAAAGCAGAACCTGTATTAAATACACTACACAGACTCTTCACTGAGATCTGCATGATACCTGAATGGTAAAAGTATCTTATATAAGATACCATTTTCCAAATATAGGTGGTAATAAAACAAGGTAAGTCCTTATGATCCTGGTTGCTGGTTCCTGTTGCTGAGAATCGTCAAAGGTAGATCCAGTGTTATTTATTTAATGAAATATAATATACATACAGCTCGTTCAGTCGGGCAAAGTGACAATACAGTGTGAAATACTTAGTTCCAGTGTAGTGTGAAATACTTAAAGTGACAGTGTAGTGTGAAATACATTTTTATTTCGCGGCGTTGCGGTTTATCTCTTAAATATCTTCAAGTACATAGCAGTTGCTACAAACTTTAAAATTGGTATATTTTATTGGAGATTACTCTTCGATGAGTTCTGCAAATTCAGAGCGCTTGTCTCTAAATAATAAATAAATAAAATTTTCCTTTTGGAAACTTTCATATACAAATGCCGTTAAATATGCGTGTGCGGAATAAGCTGCTAAAAAATAAGGTAATTACTTACACGGTCTACACTTCAATATGATCTGAAACTTCGGAACAAGTAGATCAAAATTTAGGGCGGTTTTAAATGCGGAAGAAAAAATCATGGGCTGTATTAACAATTCCCATGAGATTTGAAATAATATGTAAACAAATATAAAACAAGCGGTATTAAATATATTTGAACTCATTAAAGACATCGACAAATGCAGAACCAACTATTAGATATTAATTATTTCCTTTTCAGCCAATTAAAAATTCAAGAAACTCTTAGATATTTCTGAATTGCAGAATATTTGTCAATAAATAATTCTTGCCGTAGCTTAGGAAGCCCATTTTGTTACAATTTGTTTGATTATGTTTTATTCTAGATCCAACGACTCCTTTAGGTAATTATTAAATTATCTCAATATCCATATTCTTGGAAATATACTGATATTGTCCAAGAATTTTCTTCTGAATGTGGTAAAAGGTATCTATACCTGATTTAGATACAAGAACCACTTTAATTAATTTCGAGGACATTCTATTTCAAGATTAGGTTTTGCAGTCCAAGATTTGGCCTTTGATATGAAAGGTATTTACATTTCAGATTTAGAAATCATTTTTGTTGTACATCCTCTGACTATTCTAAATAATTTTCCGGGATATAAAATTCAAGATTAACTTTAACAAACCAGGATTCTTCTTAAAGGTAATATTGCTGATTTATATAAATCTAGTGACGACGTACACTAAGTACGAGGTGTATACTTGGGATTTGATTCAAACCATGAACAATCTTAGTTCTCTAACGTTATTTTTGTTCACGTGTTGACATTTACGGAGGGCGAAACTAGGTATTAAGTGAAGACGAGCTAGGGCCGGCCCTAGATCGTGCGCGGTTTCTTCTTTACTCTTAAGTTGCGGACACCGGCGCCGGTTAGAAATAAGTTCGGAAACGACGACGGCCCATTTCTCTTTCAGATGCGACCTTTATTTGGGGGGATAGGTTAGCTAGGGGGTAGGTAGGCATTCTGCTTCCGCTGAGAAGGATGCAGAATGGCGCTTTCTCTTTCTGTCTTGGTCGCGGACGGATCGAGAAAGCGTTCCCTGCCTGGTGGAGAACCTTGGCGCGGTGGCAGGGCTTAACCGTCTCCAACAATCCCCCCGTCGTGGTTGGGGGCGGAACTAAAACTCCACAAAAGGTACAGTCTGTCTAATTCTAGTAGATAGACCGTATCTTCTTAGGCTAAGTTGTTAGGTGGCTATAAATAGTAAAAATATATTTTTGTAATATTTTGTTTTGATTTTAAATTAATTTTGTGGCAACCTGACTTAGTTTTAAGTAAAAATCCGCACTCCGTAAATGTCAACAAATCGTCGAAATAAATTTATTAATTATATTCTCGTCATAATCCGAAAAAGTATACACCTCATACCTCGTCGCCTCCGTTAATATTAAGTTGTACTTATTTTTCAGATTTAGTAACGTTGTAAAACTGTTTGTAAATTAAAACTTTAATTATTTTCTGTTTTAGTTAAATACTCACCCAGCTGATGTTCCTTATAAAATAATTTGTATTAGAACTTCGAATTGAAGAATTAAATCTCCGTTTGTCCTTTGTCTGCACCTGCAGAACAACGTAGTTTAATTGTTTAAGACATATTTAATTTATTTTATTGTTTTAGTTAACCCAGCAGTTTAAAAGATCAAATTTTAATGTCCAAATTAAATAAGAAATATAAGATCTCATGAAGACCAAGACAGTATCTAGTCAGAAACCAATTTTAACAAGAATTAGAATGAGGATTAAGGATTTTGAAACGTTGGTTTGTCTTTGAAGATCTGTAAGTAGAGAGCAACTGTAGATTGTCGATCTCGGTGGTTATGGCTATGTCACTAGTCTAGCACGCCAGAGGTCGTGGGTTCGAATCCCACTGAAGAGCATGGTCGTTTGTGTTCACACAAATTCATTATCATCCACTCATGAGGCGGCATATGACCATAGCAGTTAGTCTGCCTCCCATCTTCGTAAAAAAAAAAAAAACTAGATAGATTTGAATGTGGAGTACCTACTCTTTAATGAGATGCGGATAGATTTTAATGCGGAATTCTTTGAATGGGATTTGCAAATGCAGAACACGAAATTAAAATTATTAGATAGGTTCAGTTCATATCTAAGTAAGATCGACAAATTTAGGAAATGCGGTTTAATTTTTGCAACAGTAGAGCAATAGATAATGATAAATATGTACGTAAAAGTTTGGAATATTTCAACTTATACTTCAGTAGGATTTCAAAATTAATGCAGTATACACATTTATAAGTTCAACAATTTTATAAAAAGTAGATGAGTATTTTGGACAGTTATTAATGAGATTAACTGCAATGTAAGACGATTCGCTGCGCAAGTACAAATTTCAGCAATCGCAGAGTAAGAAAAGCTAATTTTAGGTCGGTTCATAACGCGATTGATCTTTTAATAAAAAATCTGGAACTACAGAATAATTAAGTACTAATCTAGTGCGATTGTATAGCAATTCATTATTCAATGTTTACGGTGTATAGAAATGCGGCTTACACTTTCGTTGAGTGTGCAACTTCAGAAACACATAAGTAAAAATTTAGGATGATTGTAAAGCGATTCACTATTTAGGTAAAAACCTCTGCAAATTAAAAACAAGTAGGTCAAAGTTGAGGGCGGTTATTAGTGCAGCTAACATTATAAATAAGTCCACAATTACAGAACAAGTTTAAAAAATAGGATGATTGTAAAGCGATTCACTACTTAGGTAAAATATCTACAAATTCAGAACAATTATGTAGGTTAAAGTTTAGGGCGGTTATTAGTGCGGCTGATATTTTAATAAACTCTGCAATTCCAAAAGAAATTGGTAAATATTTAAGACGATTGTAAAGCGATTCACTACTTAAATAATAAGATCTGCAAATGCAGGCAAACTGTATTAGATATAAGGCGTAAATGTACAAGGTACAATAAGTATCTTATATAAGATACAATTCTGGTAAAAGTTCCTGGTTGCTGGTTCCTGTTGTTCTTCTAAAGGTAGGAGCGGTCACATGAGATCGAATTTTTTATTTACTTAAAAGTGTAATATGTGTTGAGATACAGTGCGACAAAAGTGAAGTGTGAAATATTTTGTGCGTGTTTTACCTTAGCTTCACGGTTTTTCTTTTAAGATAATATATCAATACTTTTGGAACTTTATAATGAGTGCAATAATCATTGAGGATCCTCCTCTAGGTTCCTACTTAATATTATTTCAAAAATAGAATAGACCGAGTGTTTTTAATAATAAACATACATATATCGCGCTTAAATGTTAGTGAAATTCCAAGACGACCCGTGGGGGATCTAAGGCCCGATCCGAGGTGGACCAACGATCCGATCCAAGAAGTCCAGACGAACAGGACCAACCAAAAGGTATTCAAGACAAACTGTAAGTTTTTGAACATATTTATTTCTGCTTTTCTATGGAATATCCCTAAAATGAATCAGAGCAATAAATAAAAAAATATAAATTCATTTCAATGCAGATTACTCTTCGATGAGATCTGCAAATTGCTCTAAATGGTAAATTTCAATTAACAAATTCAATAAAAACATTTAATATCATAGAGCAATAAGTATATTTGTAGTTGAATTTTAATGGGGATTCTTTTTAATAAGCAAGACCAGAACAATTAGCTCTGAATGGTTAACATAAATTTCAATAAACATGTTATTTGTATGTATAATAAAAAGAACAAAATGCAACATAAACTGTGTTAGATATAAGGCGTAATTCATATACAAAGATCTGAAAAACAGATGTTATGCATACCCAACGCAGTCTTTTCATTGAGACATGCACAGTACCTGCAAGGTGCTAGAAATGCAAAACAGACAGTATTAGATATAAGGCGTACATTACATAAAGATCTGCAAATGCAGAACATGTATTAAATACACCACAGACTCTTCACTGAGATCTGCATGATACCTGAATGGTAAAAGTATCTTATATAAGATACAATTTTCCAAATATAGGTGGAAATAAAACAAGGTAAGTCCGTATGATCCTGGTTGCTGGTTCCTGTTGCTGAGAGTCGCCAAAGGTAGATCCAGTGTTATTTATTTAATGAAATATAATATACATACAGCTCGTTAAGTCGGGCAAAGTGACAGTGCAGTGTGAAATACTTAGTTCCAGTGTAGTGTGAAATACTTAAAGTGACAGTGTAGTGTGAAATACTTATTAATTATTTCGCGGCGTTGCGTTTTATCTCTTAAAGCTCTTCAAGTACAGCGCAATTGCTACAATCTTAAAATTGGTACATTTTAATGCAGATTACTCTTCGATGAGTTCTGCAAATACAGAGCGCTTGTCTCTAAATAATAAATAAATAAAATTTCCCTTTAAGAAACTTTCAAATACAAATGCGGTTAAATAAAACATACGTATGCGGAATAAGCGGCTAAAAAATTTGGGCAATTACTCACACGGTCTACATTTCAATATGATCTGCAACTTCGGAACAAGTGAATCAAAATTTAGGGCGGTTTTAAATGCCGAACAAACAATCATGGCTTGTATTAACAATTCCCATGAGATTTGCAATATGTAAAGAAATATAAAACAAGCGGTATTCGAACTCTTTAAATACATGTACAAATGCAGAACCAACTATTTGATATTAATTATTTACCAGCCAATTAAAAATTCAAGAAACTTAGATATTTCTGAATTGTAGAATATTTGTCAATAAATAATTATTGCCGTAGCTTAGTAAACAAACAAATAATTAAATTCACTTTCAAATACAAATGCGATTTACACTTCATTATTATCAGCAACTTTAAAATAAGTAGATCAAAATTAAATGCGGAACTAACAAATCTGGGTTGTACTAACATTTCCATGAGATTTGCAATATGTAAACAAATACAAAACTTGCGGTATTAAATATATATACAAACTATACAAAGAGATCTGCAAATGCAGAACCATTTATTAGATATAAGGCGTATTTATTATTTCATGATACATGTATAAATAATATGTATTAGATATAAGGCGTAATAACACAGATTCTTGAAATAAGATCTGTAAAGTAAATGAGTAACTGGTATTGGTTTAGTAGTAGTAAAAAATATGGTGAACGCTTTACAATCTACTGCAGAGTATACTTAAAAAGATCTGCAAAAAGAGATCTATTTAAATCGACAGGAAAATTAACTACAATATTAGTTGAGATAGATTGCATAAAATATAGTAGGAAAAATGTGATCGCTTTACAATCTACTGTAGGGAATATTCATACAAAAATCTGCAAGAACAGATATATATCTCTTACGCAAAATAGTTAATTCACTTCGATTTATTAAAATTGAATAATTTTGACTGAAATAGATCGCAGAAAATGTAGATAAAGTGAACGCTTTGCAATCTAGTATAAAATATATTGAAAAGGATATGCAAGAACAGATCTCTATTCTTCATAAACAAACTATATATTCCGTGTTTATACTATTTAATAGCTAATTAAAAAAACAAGAAATTCTTAGGTATTTCTGAATCGCAGAATATTTTTTAAATAAATGTATAAAATTACACCTTTAATTTTATAGTTTAGAAATAGAACCAATTATTGAACCGGGAACAGTCAATCTTCTAATTTAAAACAATTTGCACTTGCATAAATATTTGCAAAATTATTTTTTCTACGACCACTTAGAAATCTGCTCATTGTATGTTTGTTGTTGCTAGGGATATGAGGTACATTGCAAACATCGTACGAAATGAATTTGTTTTGTGAGGATTTCAATACAGGTCATTTCATTTCAGTACAGGTGCCATTGCTACGATACTTATTTAGAATTGTCAAAGCGGGACAAATTTATTATTAAAATTAATTAGGAAATAATATCGTGGTTGTAGAAAAAGTATAGTGTATAACTCACATGGAATGTCCATTTCATACTCGTTTATGGCATACTTCGGCTTTCATACTCATAGGAAATGAGTACCATTTCATTCTTGTACGATATACTATACTATTATCGTCTGACAATATAATATTTTGGTTCAATTTCATTTAGGTCAGATAAATTGACATCGTTAGATCAAATTCAATTCTGCGGTAAACTCGTACATCTAGGATCTAAATAAAACTTATGGAAATGAGCGGTGCTGATTCCAATATACCTTCGTAATAAGAAACACTGATAAATTCCGTTGCACTTGCTCTAATCAATTACATCAAAAGTTCCGTTGAATAAATCTTCCCAAACAAATTTCATCAGACGTAAACCCAAAGCGCCATAGTTTCTCATTTCTCCCTGAATGTTTCTCGTCTTCATGGCGGTACCTACACTACATGTTTGTATCAGCGGGTACAAAGAACACCTCGTGTAATCCTCCCTAGCTTGAATTCTCATATTGTAAATACCGGGGGGCTAAACGACGCATTCCCATACGTGCCGGCGCCGCTAATTCCCTTTGAAGAATCATTTGGATTCTATTGAAGTTCCAAATACACCCGCGCTTGTCTCGAAACAACGAACTAAGGGTTTATTATTTTAATGTCAATGTGCTTGCTTGTTCCCAAGATTTACGGTGTTACAGATTTTCTGAATCGTGTTACGGAACGCTTTAATTGTTACTGCTGCTAGTTTAAAGTTAAACTTAATTTATGCTAGTTTAATTAATTTACTAATGAAATAAATACATTATTGCGGCGGCGTATACTCACCCATAATTAAATAATTGCGCCATTGAACAATGTAAGTAGATCAATACTCCACAGTGAACTGAATATTTCAACTACTGTTTTCGAAATAAAAATCGATCACTTTACTAACATATATTTAGCAGGATTCATTGAATACTTTTTGAACGAATAGCTTAATAAAATCCATTTTAGTCACTTTCTAAAAATTCTATAAAAAGTGTGCAGCATCATTAAAGCATTCTAAAATTATTTCTTGAGTTAATAAAATGCGTTTTTGACTCGGAATGTAGAATGTATAGAATTATGCTTTGATAGTTGGAGTAAGCGCGTATTCTTGCTGAGAAAAAAATATTAGTTTGCCCATTTATATTCCTGAACGAAATTATTGTTTTTCAATCTATTCATTAAATAGAATAAGGTAGGAATTACCAACTAGTTCATTGTACATTACAATACCTCTATAGTTCCTCTTCTATTGCCGTCTCTGGGGACTGTGATTTGACGGCCGGTAATCGATCTGCAAAAGCAGAATGCCACACTAAAAACGGTTAAATGGCGTTATGATTTATTCAGAATTTTTCTCCCGTAACATAATATAAATGCGGGACGAAATTATTAGTACCAATTCTATTCACGAAATAGAATAATTTTAGTTGAATGAGGACATACTGCTAATTCTTCAAATTCATATTACTATATTAGGTAGTATTTTTACAATTTTAGCAGTTTTTAGTATTTAAAAGCTTCAGCGGTACACCGATTGGATAAATAAATTCTTTATCAAATAAATTTAATAAAATATCAATAATAAAATTTAATTAGACAGACAAAAAAGTCGCTCGTTAATTATTATTTAAACATCACATTTAGTTGTAAAGATTTACAAATAATTATAGTAAATTTATGATGTGAATCATAATAAATACAAACTAATATAAATGAGCAACAAGTAATGGAATGGTACAAATTCTATTACATATTGTAGACCATACTTTCTATAATAAGATTATGGACATAATACAAAAATTACAAATATAAAACTGTTGAAAACATTAAACTTAAAACAAACAGACGTAACCATAGTAACTGAATCAAGATACTTCATATATCGCGCTAATATGCGACACTGATACATCGAAATTATTACATACGCGGCGTATGGAATGATAGTTGTTCCAGTACAGTTTTTAGTTGTAGAATGTGTAGTTTCCAAAACTGTTATAGAAAAATATTTTTTCTTCAAACGTCATAAAAGTATGTTGTTTTGTATTTGTATTCAACAAGCAGAAATTCAATATTGTCGCCTCCGGCGTATAAGTGTTTCCTTGGCAATACTTCTACCCCGGCGGCGCAAAAGTAAATATTATGAAAAATAGTTTGGTGACAATTAAAAATGAAACAAACAAAAATAACAAAACAGCATATTCTATGGCAACTAGAAATACTGGATAAGATAGAATACTTTTTGAAGTTTTGGGCACTTTTTAATTATTTATAATTTTATTAAATATCTCGTTTCGTTCATCGTTCAAACTTACATGTTCAGCGCACAAAGTGTCACATTTACTCCTAATAACACAATATACTGTTCTATCCGAGATTAAATCTGAATAGTGATAAACTACATCAAAGCAGAGCTAATTTATCTTTTTTCAATTCGACTCCTACAAATATTACAGTTCTGTTTTTTTACAAAATATGGCTTATATTTTATTCATTAGAACTATTGACTGCGCAACTCAAATTACAAAAATATCAATCACAAGTTTCGTAGAGTTCTGTAGAAATTCTTGTAGCTGAATTAATATATCGACTGCTACACATCAAGGAAACGCTAAGATTTCGAGACAGTGACGAAGATTAATAACTTAAAAATGTAGCACAAAGAAAAAATAAACGAGAAAAGTCGGAGTGATTAAATAAAAAGTGAACACAAATTCCGTGCCGGAAACACAATGTGACATGACCGGTTTCCGGTTGGTGCTCGCGTCACAAACTTCGATGATGCCATACAATTTTTATGTTATTTTAAAATCCATTAGCAACCTACAGGAACTTTGTAACGTACCTAATAACGTAATTTTATTAAAGGATTTGCAAAGTTTTTTCGTAACTTTCGGTGACAAAATGACTCTTGGACTTATGTTCCGGAAACTTTGAAGGGCGAGAAATGATATAAGGTTTCTGCCTAAAAACGGCTTTTTGTTTAATAGAAAACTTTCAATCTTTGCGCCCATAAATACCAAATTTGTATTGAAATTATTTGCAACGGAACATGACAAAATGTTGAATTTACTTGGCTATATTAATTTCTGAATCAAATTAAAAAAAACTGATGTGCCCAGTACATAACCTTCCGCCCAATACAACACTTAAATGGTACAAAATAGTATATGATGATACAGAAACATACCTTCTTATTTATTTATTTTCTATTTATATTTGAGAAATTTAATTTTCTTTAGTATATTTATTTAACTTTTATTTTCTTTAAATCTAATGAAATTTAATAAAATTAGTGTAATCTAAACAAAAATAACAAATTGTTGAAAAAGGAAATTTAACCGTATTTTCACGAAAAACTGTTAAGGGCTTCAAATAAACTGCTACTTTCGGTTGACCAATTTTATCCAAAATCTAATCAGCTCTTCATTAAAATATAAGAAGCAAAAATTCGCAAAATTGTATTTTTTGGTATTATAATAGTTGAGTTATGCGAGACGAAAAAATTGCCACAGACTACACACATACATATAGACATCATGACGAAAATAGTAAAATCATATTGTAAGGACCCTAAAACGTGCTTATTCATTGAAAACTCACTACACAATTTTTTGACCAAAAACAATACCTCCCTTACGTAGAGGTAGGCGGGAGGTAATTAATAAAATAAGTGTAATTAAAACATATGTAAAATTAATATTCTACAATTTTCAAAATAACAAATTGTGGAAAAATAAAATTTAACAGTGTTTTTTCATGGAAAACAGTTACGGGCTTCTCGTGAACTGCTACTTTCGGTTGACCAATTTTATCCAAAATCTAATCAGCTCTTCATATGAATATAAGAAGCATTTTTTGGTATTATAGTATTTGAGTTATGCGAGACGAAAAAATTGCCACAGACTACAGACATAATGGCGAAAATAGTAAAATCGTATTGTAGGGATCCTAAAACGTGCTTATTCATTGACAACTCGCAACACAATTTTTTGACCAAAAACAATACCTCCCTTACTCAGAGGTAAGCTTGGGGTAACTAGTGATAAAATAAATATGTGTAAAATCTAGCAGCTTTTCTATTACGATAATATATCATCATAATAGCTGTTTCTTCAGCATCATTTGTTTTACAAGCACCACGTTGAATACATATTTTCAAAATGAGCGGATAATAACTTCTGTACATAGTATCTGTTTGTAGAATATTGAAGCATATCACAGTTAATATTTTACGATGATTAATTGAATAACTTTGACAAGAAAAGCGCTCGAATTGATCCCGCAAATACAATTGGTGACACATAATTATTTATTTTTTTGACAATATTAATTCACAGTAATATTTTTTCTATGCGGAAGTAATCGTATAGTATCATTAATAAATTGGGGAGATAGATTATATTTTGTCAGGTATTTCATAAATTAGGTTCTCACGGAAAAACGGCTCGCATTTTAACGCAAATTTAATTGAATAAAAAAATGATTCACATCTTGTTATACAACAAAATGCGTCATTTTATTTTTTTCTGAGATATATTTGAGTTTAACTAAACTTACATTATTGTTCCCTACATATTTATACATTTTTAAAACAATTAACAATCTTTAACAAAACTTGTTAATAAGATCACAAAAAATCTGTTGTCGGCAGCACAAAATCTCCCACTGTAGATTTCTTATCAAATAATGCAGGAACACCACCATTATCAAGAAACGCTCATCTCTTTTCACTTATAAGACATGTCAAAAAAGATTTTTCAAACATTGTTTTGTTTTTTTCAAAAAGCGCAGGTTAGCAGATTTAAATGAAAATGATAAAATATAATTTTTCTTTAACATATTGTAATTCGTAAATGGCGACAGTAAGAGAAACATTATTATAATAACAAAAACTGTTATTAAACCATAATTTACTAAGAAATTTAAAATTCTGGTTATTGGATTATCATAAAAAACTAATCAGCTCTACCCAAATGAATACAATTGATATATACAAAATATAAAAATTTTCAGTTCACTAGTTTTTGAGAAACCTTAATTCCAGTGATACACACACAGACATTACTGCTATAAAATCGTGTTCTAGGAAACCTAAAACGTGCTCATCCACTGAAAACTCACTACCGAACTTTTAGCATGATTCCAATACCTCACAGAATGTGGCGGGAGGTTAAATAAGATTTATTTATTAAACCTTTTCAAATTCTATATTAAAATCAGATTTATTTATCATACATTAACTAGTTACATTATTGTTATCGTGAAGAAAAAAATCGTGGCAGACGTATAATCTTAAAAATAGTATTCTGTATTTTAGAGATTTCAAAATGTTGTTTTGTTGAAAGGTCAAAAACGACCCGCCACAATACCTCCCTTACGTAATAATAATGAAGATATATTTATTCGTATATCACACAAACTAAATGAATACGTTATAATATTAATTAATTCTAAACAAGTTAGTCTGTAGTTGGGAAAAGTTTTAGATAACAATTTATAATTACCTGCTAACAGAGTATAATACTTTGCTTAAGTATAATTGATCCATGGTGAAAATGCTAATAATTAAATGAAGTAAATTGTAGTTGCTAGAGAAAGCTAACAATATATTTGGTACGACATTTACTGGAAAGTATAAAGCACTGATTTTACCGTCCAATCCATGATAACATTATAATTACCAGCGCTTTGTAAATTTAAAAATGAAAACGCAATGTAAACTGATGCTTAAGGGATTTACTGTTATGTTGTACTTTGTCTCCATATGTTTAATTATAAATGAGGCTTAAATACTTAGTTGAAAGCAAAAACAGTACAAATCGGCTTATAACGGATTTCTCCTTTATGTTACCATATGGTTTATTATCAATGCAGCTTAAATACTTGACCAGAAATATTAGTGTATCTCCATGAAAAAGATTCGCTTGATATCACTCGGCTTTTTAAATATGAGACTCTTTATTAATTCATGTATGATGCAGTATGCTTTATTCATACATGTGAAGATTATCTCAGAATGTTGATAAAGTTTGACAGTACACTATAGTTGCGAAAGTTATTCCATTTAGCTAAATTTGTCATATAGTTCACTAAATGTTCAATAAATCTGAGAACTTTGAACATTGTACCTCCAAAGGCCTCTGGAACCTAATCTTGAGTTAGTTACTAACATATTAGATCGCTTTCGACAGAAATCATAAATAAATTTAGAACTTTGCGCAAACAAAATTAAATTTTCATAGAATCTACTTTCCGACATACTACTTCACCTTCTAAATGAATGACTCCTTTTGATTTGTATTCTATTTTACTCCTAATTAAAAGGAAAGTATAAAACACTCGTATAAATCATCGGATTCAATCAATGCAACTTATGGGTTAGTAGAAGATAATAACACGATTCGCCACTGTGCAGGTAACAAAACAACGAAAACAGACGTTCACAATTTATCAAAATTAAAGGTTTAAAATAATCTTTTTTTTGTAAAAAATTATATAAAATTTCAATTGCTAAAAGATATATCTCGCTACGAAAATGGTTGGAAATTATAATTTTAATCTATGATACAAATAATGAGTCATTGCACAGTAAAAAGATTAGAGTCAAAATTGAGCAAGCAACAAATTATTTTTGTGTATTTCGTAATTAAATATATTTGTGAATATAGTACTTATTATCATTTATTTTTATGTGCTTTTGACTAAATATTTTAGTAATTATATTGAAGCAGAACAATAAATCATAGTTATTATAACAAATTAAATTGTTACAAAGACACAAACTTTTTTTAAAAATTTCAAATTGATAAGTTAGCTAAATTTACTTGTTATCATTGACGAGTCTATTTGTTAAATTTTTTAAATCTAGCAAATAAATAAAAACAACAATTTTTCTTGTTAAAAATTCATAATTGCAAAAATTTGAATTTAACAAATTATCATAATTGTTCAAATTGTTAATTTAATACAATATATTTGTCAATATTAATTAAAAATACTTAACAACCGCAAAATTAACAAATCACATCAAATTTATTACTGTGAGAATTGAAAATAATTTTTACGTGTTTGTAAACAAAGTATAAACTACAAGGACAAGTACAAGAATATAAATTAATTATCAACGTGAGCAGATTACACATTCTTCTAACTACTACTGAAAAGAATGTATTAAAAATTTTTCATATATATGTCTTAGAAATATAAAATACGAATAGCGTATTTTACGAAGTGACTGGAGTTTCATTTTAAAAGGGTAGCTTATTCGTTCAACGGGGAACGTAAAAGCAAGCTTGTATTCATATAAGTTCCATTAAAAATAAGTACTGTTATTCTAGTTAGTCGAACGTGAGTTTGTAAGTTTAGGATTTGTTGATGAAAAGTGCGAGCTTACCTACAGATAAATTCCACATCATCATTGTGAATACTAGAACAATACAAGTTATGTTTATGTTGGTAAGCTCGCTTAGTTCAAACTTTTCCCAAATAAACCGTAAGCCTACACAACTCACGCTCAACAATCTCAAATCACAGTACTAATTTTTAATGGAACTTATCTGAAGATCTATTAAAGTTTCATCCAAATCTGAGGTGAAATAGCACATCGCAATAGTTGTTTGAAGTTATTGTAATAAAGATTATTTGTAATTAATTAACGTAACTAGAGAATCAATTCCAATAATAATTGTTCTCCGGTGATTCTATAATCACAGAAATATATATAAATACAGGTTGTGCAGTAGTCAAACGAAATTAATTATCCGATTGCAGGATATCTAATTCCATGCGAGCACTATTGACGTAACAACAGACCCCTTTATCACGTGCGCTACTGGCGCACATTGGCAGGGTGTTTAATATTGCATTGTCCGTGACTGAGTCTCACATGGTGCCCTGTTCAAACATTTATACCCCGACGCTACTGAATTGTTTATTGCCGGCAAAAAGTTCCTTACAGTCTTTTGCTTTTAATTTCAATGTTGCGTACATGACGTTTGATAAAAGAAAATTAAATTAACTTCAAAATTATATGTTAAAAATATATAATTTTAAGAGTCTGTACTTCTGTTTTAATAAGTTGTTTTTCTTTTTAACAACATCAATATAATTTAAAAGAAAATGTAATCAAAAAAGAAATGAAAGTTTGAAAGCCTTAATTAAAAATGTGTGAGTGTTTACCAATGAGATTATGAAGAATTGTACTAAAATGTGGAACTAATAATAAAAGAATAATTTTAGCGTCAACTCCTTGCACATGTGTAGATAACGATTTTTGTACATTCACCCACAAAAATTTCCGCGCAAATTACAAAAAAAGTACAGTCTAGTAAATTAACTACAAATGTTCTTCAGATAAAACAATATTTATTTTGCGGTTTTAAAAATGGTTACTGTTTATTGCGTGACTGTTTTGCAAGTGCTTGAAAGTTTCCAGAGAGTAAATTAGAAAACTTTTGCTGGAGAATGTACTCACTTTATTCTCACCAGTTATGGCTATACTTAGACGAAGCGGCTATATAGATGATATTCGAATAAAAGTGATATTGGTTTTCTTGCCACATAGCAATATCGATATAACGGCAAAAACCGAGCTCATCTTAGTATCAATTTCCTATGAGATGACTAGTTCTATATCTGCACGTATTCCCTTCTAAAATAGTTCTCCTTTTCCTTTTCCGATTTTCTGTTCGCCTTTATATCGCGTAGATCCATTTACAGTGTATTGGGAACACATGGGAAAAGAGAATTAACATTGGGCCAACACTTCTCACAACGTGTTGCAGATATATTGCGAATTATATTTCCTGCGCATAAATACAATCATTTAACAACACTTTATTTGTACTATTTTAATGCCAGTACTAGAAATGCGCTAGATTCTTAAATTGTTAAAACTTAAATCAGTCGCTCGAAAAATTGCGATTTAAGTTTCGGCCTGCGTAGGTAATTACTCATTTACTTAGTTACCAAAGTAGGTACCTTTAAAGTGTCATTTACATAGAAGGTGAAAATAAAAAATAATTAACGGACGTTTGACGTGAAACGGTTTATTTTATACCTGTATCGCATTTATAGAAGAAAGTTTACTTTCTTTCTTAAAAACAATAATGTCGTCTTCTATTAAAACATTGTTTAGCATCGATACATTACCGTAAAGAAATTAGGAATTTACATTACTCTAAAGTTATTTTGTCGAACTAAAACTAGTGCGTTAAACTACAACGGCTTAAACATTGCAGTTTCTTATTAATAATGAGATTTTGACATGTAGTGTATAATTTAAACTTTATTTGGTTAAACATTTGATTAGGCTAATTTAATGCGCATTCTTACCGCAGCTATAATCATAAAACAGAATATGGTTATCAATTAAATTTTGCTTAAATATATTAGTAGTTTTAAGGGTTGTCAGCTGGTATCCGCACATCATGCGCAAAAATATATCACCGATATCTGCGAAAGCAGAGGGTGCATCCAAAATTAGCTCGTGGCATAATTATAATATTTATTTATACTAGTTATCAATAATGGAACTAAAACCCAACTAATATAGCGGTTACTAATAGAGCATTCAGAGTTTCCACTTGCCCGGATTGTATAATTATTTGTTTAAATTTAATACGGTTGGAAAAGATGATAAAATTGGGACTAAAATCGAACTAACTCGGCGAACTTTAAAAAAGTATTTAAAGCGAACTAAAAACTATGTAATTTAGTCAAGTGAGGAGAAAAAGTGTAAGTTTCGGATATTTTATTTATAGTCAGTTTGGATATTTCTTGGTTTATATTCCACGCTTCAAAATATGTCGAAGTAGAATCAATGGATTAATGATCCAACCTCCAACGCTGTGTCAACAGCGCGAACAAGATTATGAAAATCAAGTTTGCGAATTCGGCTTCGAAACGAAGATTACGTTTTCAAAGACAGATTACCAATCAGATCAGCACCGGATCAGATTTCTAAAAGCGTAGCAAGGAAAAAGCTCGTTCTTGATGGAAATTCAATCGGGAACTTTGATCACTTCACATAAACTTGATCTAGTTTAAATCACTGAATTTAAAATCGTTATATGAAACTATAGTTCATAAATTTAGATACAATTAAATAAATCTGGATATATTACGCGAGGAAAATTAATGTACTGGGTAATTATTACTTCATCAAGGTACTGAATGAGCGAAATTTACATTTTATGTTAATTTAAATTCTAAGAAAATTGCGCAAAGCTAGGTAGCCTGAGAAATGTTATTTCAATTGCTGAAAAAATACAGGGTACTTCATAACGTATGGAAAAGTTTGAAAGTGTAGCTAGGGAGCCCAAAATAATGCTTTTTTATTAATAAACGTTTACCAAAACCGAATTAACCAAAAAGTTATAGCAAATTAAAGTTCTTTTAAATTAACGCCCACCTATTGAATAGCACTGAAGATAATCATTATTTTTTCGTTTCCTTACAAATATGTTTCTTTCAAATCTGACAATTTGCTGTCATTTTAATTTTAAATTATACACTCAACCAAAAACAATATTTTTTTCATTAATGAACTTTTCCATCATCCTTAATTATGTCTACATATTCCTCGCTACTGAAAGTATTAATAATTTTGAACTTAACTTTATTTTTTCCGAAATCTATACTAAAGTACACGACATTACTACACGAAGTTAGTTAAAATAGTAGCTAAAGTTAAACTTTACAGACTCTTTATGTCAAACTTGATTTACAAACCTTAAATAACAAACAAATTATTCTATAATATTATTGGTGAATTTATTTATTATTTACCTTTGATAATAATCGAATTTAATGTAGAACACGTCTAAGAATATATAAAAAATAATTAAAATTTTAGCCAAATTTTGACAGTATTTTTGTTATAACAGCCATCCCGTCGCAGCAGCTAGCTGACGTTTTACAAATAAATAATGCTATTTATTTATGTTTTTAATTCAAAAATATGTATATAATGTATACCCCGGCACTAAAGTATTTTTTTTAATTTCTCATATGGGTTATTCTCCTCGGCTATCGCCTCGGATTATAAATTCCGTATTCGTAATAAAAATTATACTTTAGTGCCTTGATATACAAATAACTATTATTATACTTTGACGTTTCAAGAATTGACATTTATATGAATTTCCATGGCAACTAGTTTCCAGTTGGGTTTTTGTTTTTAAGTGGCTCTAGCCATGTCAATTTTTGAATATTAAAAGAAAAATTTAAATAGCCGCAATTTTTATAATAATACAATACTATTAATTTTTTTAACTAAACATTGTTCAACTAACTTTAAAGTATTCCCAAATTCTATTTAAAATATAATTAACTGCCGAAGTTTATAACAAGTGCTCATTAATTGATTCAACTTTAATGTGCTGTAACTTTTTTATTATTAAGTTTTTTGCAAAGGTTTATTAAAGAAAAGATATTATTTTGAGCCCCCCTAGCTACTTTTTAAATCTTTACGTTGTGAATCACCCTGTGTTTCAAACAGTGTTAAGAATTAAATACTAAAAACAAAATAATTATTCAACTACAGTAAGAGAAAAAGAAAATAAACATCGCGAGAGAAATGATGTAATTCCTGGCAGATTAGTTTACTTTAATTAAATATTTCTCGTAAGCATCACTAGTGTTTCAACGAACGAATTCCAGGTTCGTCGCCGCCATATCAGTGACACAAAGCACTTTACATTATTATTATTATTACAAAAAGAAATAGTAAAAATTCTCCAAGTCCCGAGGAAGAATTTATGAAATTAAATTTAGCGGACTGGAAAATAAGACGGGTTAAGAAGAAGAAAGCGGCAATAAAAAGAAGAGAGAAAACATCTGAAGTTCCTGCAGCCAGTTCCCGCGTCATGTGGTTCACATACGTTCCAAGAAGAAGGGCAAATATTTGTGTCTAGAAATCGAATCTGGCAAGTTTTATACTCCGAGAGAGGGATATGGGTCGTTCCGGACCTGTAATTGAAATGTTGGGAATGGCTGCTTTCTTACACAAATATTTCCACTCTCGACTCCTGTTTGTGGACACTACTTCTCATGTATCATCTTTATCGTCACACTTTTCACCCCCTTCTGTACTCAGCCACCCTTCTTTTCGTGATTTGACAACCAGTAACATTTTCGTCATGATACATTTATTTGTTTCTCCTTTCTTCCTTTGTCATCTGTAGGTCATGATTTGGCGGCTGGTAACCACGTTTCAGACACAGATTTTCTGTACAAAAATAATATTTGTTTATTTAATTTTGTGTTTGAAAGTTTACATGCGATCGTCATAATAGACAACAAATTTTACAACACAAAAATTACCCCTGCTGCTTTTTTCTACTACTGTACTTGGAATGGGGGTGTGATTTGACAGCTGGTAATTGCAATTACTCGCGAAAATTAAGTCTAGCAAGAATAGGAAAATGTGCAGTACCGACAACTTTTACAAAATAAAAATTAACCCTGTGGCTTCTCTGTACTACCCTCCTTGGGAGGAGGCGTGATTTGACAGCTGGTAACCGTACTCTACTCACTAAAGGTTAATATTTACTGAGACCTGCACTAAGTTGAATTCCACACCCAACAATGGGAAAATGCACAATGAAATATATATTTATTTGGCTATTGCTCCTTAAGCATCTTTCATGCAGTGATTTTACGGCTGGTAACTTCGTTTCAGGCTCAAAAATATCCAAGATTTTCAGTACAAAAATACTATTCGATTATTTAATTTTATATTTGAAATTTTATAGCCATGCGCTCCCCATAATAGAATCAATGTTTATAACACAAAAATTACTCCTGCGGGTTCCTTCCCTACCCTCCTTGGATTGGAATTCGAATGTACGGATATTCAAATAGTTCAAATATCTGATTAGTAGAAGAGAAAAGTGTATAGAATTAATAAAAATAAATAGAAAAAACATTCATTCAAAAATATTAGATTATATTTTGAGAACTTCTGGAATAATACCTTAAAAGAATATTATTTTTATGCATTTAATGTGTTCCTGCAGTCTATAAACATGTTTCAACCCAATAATTAACAATGTTGCTACAGAAAACATGAGAAATTTAGTTCACATTTAGTTGTGCGGAGACCTTCACAGTGATCAAGTGTCGAGTGCTGTGTTCTACAATTAGGTGTTTCTATATAGCAGCATCAAAATGTAAGTGTACTTCATAGTAAATAAAATAAGCTATACATACACAATTATTATAAAAGAGTAGCTGAAAGATAGGCACTGGCGTCGGAACCGTGACTGAAATAAATTAGAACACAATTTCAAAACATTACATTTGCAATAAGATCTCATCGGATACTTACTCGCTTAGTTCTAATATTCATATTCTACTTTTTGATTCCAATGGAATGTACTCTATTTTATGTATTTACTTAGATATGTCCAAAATGTAATTAATTCGCAACATAAACCTAATATCTCCTTTGCATATACATGTATGTATGTGCGGGAGGTAAAAATGATAGAACTTAAGATATAAATATACTGAATTAAATAATTTTCCGTTGTATGAATTTAGCGGGGCCAAATGATATGCTTCTGGGCTCGTACATTTAATATTAGTTTTATTAGATAAATAATTGCGATGAAATTCGGTAATATTGAACAAAAAATGTGACCTTATTTCAGAAGCGAACAAACAACCAAAAATTATTAATATAAATAACACAATTTCAAAACAGTAAGATCTCATCTGATACTCGCTTAATTCTAATATCAAAAGTTATTTGAGGATGAAATATTTGAGATAATTTCACCTGTGTCTATCTGAAATCCTTACAGGAGGAGGGGCGCAATTTGATAGCTGGTAACTACAAAAATATATTGTTTACTAAGATCTCTTGTAAACAGAGAGCCACACACAATAATAAATAAATATTTATTAGACTCTTCCTTCTTCAGTATCTTTAGAGCCGTGATTCGACAGCAGACAATCGCGTATCAAACACTAAATAAATCTGAGATGTGCTAAAAAAGTACTGTATCAAAAATGATATTCAATTATTTAATTTAATATTAGTATTCGAGAGAAATTCTCTGAACTCGCATAAGTTATTGGCGAGTCAAAATTCATGAATACGTAATACTTCAGGGCTGCTTTCAAATTTTGTCACCTATAAATGTTTGTGGGGGTTGAAACATAGGGGTTATTTTCGTCCGGTTAAAATGGTCTGGTGAGCTATGAGATTCGAACCCGCCCCCGCGCATTTCCATCTGTTTAAGCAGTGAGATTTTGTGGCATGTTTAGTTTCTACGGAAACCATTTATATTTAGAATCAATTGATTTATGTTCAAAAGAACCAAATCGAAATCTATTTCTCGGCGTATTAGAGAATCTGTATTTGACATTTTGGTTGTGTTTAAAACTACTTCGAGTCTATTATAAACCTGAAAAAGTATTCAAATAAGCGTGAAATGATTTATTTTGCTTTAATAGAAACGTTAACTGAAATGACATAAAAATTGCCTTAGTCTATTTGAAACTTTTCAGTAAAATAATGTAAAAAGTTTTGACAGAATTAAATTAATAAAATACAGCTTTCAGCTTTGAAATAAATATTTTTAAAATTTACGTTGAATTGAATTTAAAAAGTGTTGAGAAAAATCAATATTTGTCATCAAAAATTCGTAGGTATATCCCATTATTTTCGCCTTACATTATAATGGTACGTGAGGAGCATACTCGTAGGTGTGGTAAGAAAAAGAAGAAACACAAGATCACCTTTTTAATCAAATTCGCGGGTAACACGTAATAGAAGTGAACGAAGTGTATGCTCTGTCAAAATGCGTCGATATCCAATTTAAATATTCATCTCCTATAATCTTGAAGGGGGTGGCTGAGCAAACTGCGCCAGTTTCAAACGTTACCGGATATTATCCCCCACATTAACCGTGATTTTTCCTTGGTCCGGCGCGATGGCGTGACATCTAGCGGCCGTTTTTAAAATTAATATTAATGTTATTTGTGTTGGTTTTAATGTAAAATAGGATTATTATTCGTGATTTAGAGATATTAATTTGCCTTTTTCAGGCATTTTTTGCGGAAGCTTATCGTTTGACAAAATATGAAATGAATATATGTTTAAATGAGTATTATTTTGTCGCACTGGATTTTGAGAAATTCTAATTTATGTCAGCGTATTTTTCGACCGTAATACAAGCTAATTTTATTTATTCGTATAAATTCGCCAGAATATTTGCAAATATTTGCATTTTATATTAAATGAATATTCATTTGTAATTTCAGTCAACTCTTTAGTTTATGCTTTTTACTTGCAAACATTTAACTTAAATATTTATTAGACATTCATTTAATTAATTTTATACTCTTGTACATTCTTCAAAACACAGAAATAAATAAGAATTTAGGAATCCGACAATTAGAAATCTTAAGAATAAACATAATAATTCCTCGCAATTAAAACACGCCAAGCCGTCAACTATTTGCAGAGGATTTAATTAAACGAAATACCATCGTTATTATGTTAAATATAAATAAATATAATATGTCTGCAATTTGTGTAAACAACAGTGTGCTTGCATTGGGGTCAAATGCGCACCCTGGTGCAGCGGTTTCAGTTTTTTAATTAAGTCATCACGAGAGAGAGAGAGAGCTGGGTCTCATTAACGGTCCGTCGAAGCTTTGCCTTCTTCGCCATCCAAACGTGTTATGTACTATACTTACCATAGTGGGGAATTCTCACTAGAATAGCTTATTTTAATTTTAATAAAAGTTTGTTGCGAAAAATACTACAAAATATATACAGCTTTAAAATTTCTTCAACATCCACAATTCATACATTTATAACGTTATGCTATATCCCAGTCAGTGGTGTAGCACGAACCCACATACACAATCAATCTCCTCCAAACATTCCTATCCTGTCACACCACTCTCGCCTCGTCCACATTCATCGTGCGATTCATACATGCTCGTTTATTCTTCACACTCGGAATCATTCGTTCAAGCAACAAGCCATCAATCATACCTAACCACTTATTTCTCGGACGTCCACGCAATCGTTCACCCTCAATCTCAACGCATATATTATGTAGTTTCACTTTTCAACAACATTCTTCTCAATCTCACAATCACCATACACCTATGTGTTCCAGACACGATCTCGTCTCATATACCCAAACACTCCTCTCAAATATATCTACAGCAGTTATACGTCGTTCATGCTTTTTCATCCACACCCAACATTGGAAACCATACATTAATGTAGGCACTAACACACCATTATAAACATTCAATTGAGTATCTCTAAACACATTGTCGTTTCGAGCAAATATACCTAGAGCACCCAATATCTTGCACCCTGTAAATACCCGCCTTTCAATCTCCCAGTCAATACATCCATCCCCTGAAAATACACTACCCATAAATATAAATTCATTCATTTGTTCCAATTTCATACCATTCAACGAAACATTACAATCAGTCCCCAAATAATTCTTCTGAAACACCAACACCTTACAGTTATAGACATTCAATAACAGATTTAAACCTTACTATCCCATTTATGCTCACAATCATTCTTCTCAATTGCTCTTTAGTTTCATCCAACACAACAACATCATCCGCATAAGCAAACGCAGGCACTATACGTCCACCAACACTTACACCATCTTCAATAACTTTTAGCAATTTGTTAAATAGTTCTTTGAATTTAGGGATAAAAGATTTATTATTTAGGTGTTCAAATGACTGAAACTTACATTTTTATTATAAAGAAGTTAGTATTTTGGTAAAATTGTGTGAGGCGAGCATAGATGCAAATCTACATGCTCTTATATTATGGTTTTAACGTGACACTAAATTTAGCGACTTGCGCGGAATATCTAATTACTTTGTGTTAAGTGAATCCAGTGTAGTGTTGTTTTTACTACAAGAATCGCTAGTTTCTGGTTCCTGGTTTCTCCTCCACAATGAAGTAATTAACTTAAAGGTGCAGTAATGTCCTCTCGGCTAACACAATTTACACGGAATCAAAAACACTCCCGCGAGGAGAATGATATTCAAAATTACCTACCAGTAATTATAAGAGCCAAAAATAATTAGGGAGGCAAGAATACTTATTTCTTTTTTACGATATTAGCATTTTCATCGGGACTATTACTCGCATTGTGTTCAGGCATAATTATTACATTTAATATTAGTTTGATAAACTAAATAATTGCGGTGATACTTGATAATATCAAACAACAAATGCGCCCTTATTTTAGAAGTTAACATACAACAAAAATTTTTGATATAAATATGTGCAAACAAATCTGAAAAAAATACTTAAAAATCTGAAACCCCCAACACCCATTCACCATATAGTTACACTTTTTTTATCATAGATGTTATTTCAGGAGATATTATATACATAACCTCCCGCCTAAACAACTGTTGAACGGTAATAAATAAATAAAAGTATCAAATATCTTTACATTCTTATTATATTGTGAAAATAGAGAAATCATATTCTAGTGATCCAAAACGGACTTATCTATTGAAAACTTATTGACGAAGTACATTCATATATGCAAAAAGTAAATAGGTATAATAATTTCAAAACAGTCAAAATATAGAAGTATATAAGAAAGACTTTAATAAATTAGTTTATCCAACACCTCTCAATAAATGCTCTATAACTATGGCGATTTTAAACAAGGAAAGTAACAGATTACCCACTAGTGGGTATAATTTTGAGAAAAGCCACTAGTGAGTATTTTTTTAATTTATAACAATAATAATAACACACAACACCTTGATAACCACTTCGATTGACATTTTAATTTAAAAAATTTAATGCATATGTCACTGTCAAATAATATTTCTTTAATAAATTTTGCATTTATTAAGGGATGTTGGATAAAACGTTATACTTCACATGTGGGTAAATGGGAATTATCCACTCGATAAAATTATCACACTCAGCCTTCGGCTTCGTGTGCTAAAATTTCTCTCGTGGGTAATTCCTTACTTTGTGCACTTGTAAAGTAAATAACTATTATATTTACTGAGATATGGACCTAATAAAAACTTAATAGGTTTGATAACATTGTCACTAGATTTTGCGTTATCGTCACACAAAAATATACATTGCGAAATTAGTGAAATCGTATTATAGAGTTCTATCTATTGAAAACCCATTCGTCACAATAATTCCTTTACAAATATATGGCTGGAAAATGAAATAATATTGTGTCACTTATTTTTTATTATACTAAACAAGAGAAAGCAGTTTTCAGTTAAGTTTTATATTATTTGGATGAATTAATAATACTCAACATATATTTGCTCATCTTGTACCTCAAGGAACTCCCCCTATTTTAATACCTTTTATAGAATGTATTGAATCAATTAGAAATGTAATTCGACCAGGAACCTTAGCTGTACGATTAGCTGCAAATATAATTGCTGGACATCTTTTCACTTTATTAGGAAATACTTAGCATAATGCGGAACCCAGAGTGTAATCTAATGTTATAAAAATTGAAAATGTATAAAGAATAACATATATTTGTAGCCTCATTTGCCGTTCAACGCCAGCTGCATTTTCACAAAATGGATAGTGCAACAATTCCATTTTATTCCGTAACATTTTATCGGAGTAAGCAGTGATGTTGCAGTGCTATACATCTTTATCCTGCATGAAAGCAACAACGTCGCTTCTATGATCAGCAAGTTATCCTTAAAATTTCCTTAGTAAAACCAGCAAAACCATGATCCTTCCATAAATAATGCTTTTACACCATCGCTTGCGACGTGTGTCGCTGCAGCGGGTTTTACGTTACCTTACGTTGTGCTAACGCTACGGCCTGGTGCACTTAATGCTGCCCGCATTATCATACTTTTCTTGAATTACGTTTTATAACTACGGCAACAACATGTGATAATGTGTATAACTGTAATAGCATTAGCTGCCCGAGGAGTAACTGATATTTACGAACCCTTGGAGAGCTGCATTTACATAGGTGCTGGCGACGACGCGGTCTTTGTGCTAAGACTTTGTGCCAGCGCCTCTCAAAATGTTGCCAGATTGGTTTTATGGATTAAAGTTCTAGCTTTGTTCACTACATATTCTAAGTTTTCTTTCTAGTTTAGCTATTTCTACTAATCGACCACTAAAATATAATAATACTCGAACGCGAACTGTAGTAATGTACCAAGTAACTATTCGCAATTTTTTCTTTATTAATTATTAGTAAATATATTTTTTCTACGACCACTTGTATGTTTGTTGTTGCTAGGCATATGAGGTACATTGCAAGCATCATGCGAAATGAATTTTTTTTGTGAGTATTTCAATACAGGTCAGCTCATTTAAGTACAGGTGCCATTGCTAGGATACTTATTTAGAATTGACAAATATTGGAATGATGAAAGCGAGACATTTTTTTATTAATATTAAATGAATTTGGAAATGGAATGTCCATTTCATACTCGTAGGAAATGAGTACTATTCCATGCTCGTTGTACAATATACTATATCCTCAACTGTGAAATAATATAGCTATAATTCAACCGTTGTTCATCAATTAATGACCCTTGTTACTGTTCCTAATGAAATAATATTGACAGTTCGATAAATTAATATTATTCATTCGTTATGTCAAATTCAAATCTAACCTGTCAAAATAGTAAAATGAAAATGACTTTTAAGTAATTTTTTTCCACATAAACAGCCAAAGACACTAGTTTTCTCATTTTTCATACTCTTGTTTTCTTTTTAAGCTTAAACTGTTGCTGAATAATTGGTTTTAAGATTTCCTGCTAAATGTCAAATCTCTTCAAAATTTTGTTACAACAGTACGTTGCCTCATGTCTTTATTAATTGAGAAGCAGTAAATAAATCAAACTGAACAACAAATATTATACCAGACAAAGTCTCACTTTAATAGCGTTCGATATTCGATTTCGTGGCATTTTCACTCAAAATCCTTCATATTTTCGTAGTTTTGTTTATAGCATTTCTTTATTAATTAGAGTACGTAGAATACAATGCTTCAAACCGCATCTTCATATCTGTTTTATTTCTCAAATTATGACAATTTTTGTAGATTTTCAAAAGGCAACTTTGGGTGTCTATAACTTAAATTCTCAGCGAGATACTTCAAAATCGTCCTAGATTTGTATATTAAATAACCTTTATGACAAAATAAGAAAATTTTAAAATTTTGGAATTTTTTGAAAATTTTCTAAGGGGCGCATCTCAAAAAATAAGCAAGATACAGACTTGCGGATTGCACCATTCGATTCAGCTCATCAAATTACATAAGTATTGTGAGTTTCATTACAATCGGACAACGGGTTAAAAAGTTATAGCAAAAAGTTTGAAAATGGCGTTTTTCATGAAATATGTCAAGGGGTACCCCTTGAAGGTTGGGCCCAAAAAGGCCATTTTCAGACTTTTTGCTCTAACTTCTCAACCCATTGTCCGATTTTTCTGAAATTTTACATACTTATGTATTTCAACGTGCTGAATCGAATGGTGCACACTGCAAGTTTGTATCTATTTTATTTTTCAAGATGCCCCCCTTAGAAAATTTTCAAAAAAAATTCAAAATTTTGAAAACTTCCTAGTTTGTTGTAAAAGTTACCAGTTGTACATATGTGAGACCGTTTTTCGATAACTCGCTTATTTTTTCTGTTACAGTTCTTTAAAGTTGCACTTTTGAAAATCACAAAAATTACAATAACTCGTCAAATAAAGCAGATATGAGGATGCGGTTTGAAGTGTTGTATTCTACGCACTATAAATGATAAAGAAATGGAATAATCGGAATATCGATAATGTTGAAAATTTTTAGCTATTTGAAATTTTTCCATTCAGGATTGTTGCCTCTAATAGAGTATGCGAAATGAGTACGAATATAAATAAAATAAGCAGCTAAATATACAAAGGAAGCTTACAGAGTATAATGCTTCATATTTGGTTTAGTATTTTAGTTTTAGTCACAAAAAATATTGACTAAATATTACTTCAAGGGCGAAAGAAATAAACATTATTAAAAAAAGTTTTAATAACATAATCATATGTATATTTTTATATTTCCACAAATTACAGTTCCTATCGGAACGAAAATTAGTTTTTCCAAACCTTGGAACAGAAAATGAGGTTAAATTACAAAAATATTCTAACGGCATAGCTTTTGAGAATCACTGTTGAAAAGCACTTAAAACAGGCTAACGAAAATAACATCAGTGCAGTTTTCACCACTCTCGGATGGCTTTAATATAATTTAACTATTATTTCGTAGCGAGTAGAGTACAATACATTTGCCCTTATTAAAAATTTTCATTGTACTGCTTTTTGATTCGTTTTTTAGTAATAATGCGAAAGTCGTACTCTAACATTCGCTGATGTTTTTCCCCATTTATCTCACGTAATAATTTAATTTATTATTAATGCATGCCACAATGAATTATTTATACCGCTCTAGCCACACAAAGAAACCTAATTTTAATTTTATAAATTGATTAATCAATAATGGAATTGCTCATTGTTGCGGTTCTTCACTTCACACAATACAATTATAGAAGTAGGTATTTCCTGTATGCAAATATATTCGAAACATTTTTACTTAATTGAATAAATTGTCCATCTTTAGATGTACTACTTCACCTCCGATTCGGATGAAACTTACTAAATTTATTACATTTTGTTTAAATACTAACAAGTGGCGGTCGGATTCGGATGATCTTGAAAACACAGTTTAATAGGTCACTTTATTCTTTCAACGTGGAATGTGCAAGCGAGATAACCTTCAAATAAGTTCTATTAAAAATGAGTACTGTGATTCAAATTTGTCGAGCATGAGTTGTGTAGGCTTAAGGTTTATTTGTGAAAAGTGCGAGCGAAGTGAGCTTAAACGTACAGAATTCCACATGAACAAAATTTGTACATCTGGAAAAATATACCTATTTCCAATAATGATGTGCAATTTTTGTTTATGTGGACTTTATCTGTAGGTAATCTTGCTTCGCTCGCATTTTTCATAAACAAACCATAAGCCTACACAACTCACGCTCGACAAACTCGAATTACAGTACGTACTCACTTTAAATGGAACTTATCTGTAGAAAAGCTTGCAGCCTCATTCCACAATACAATGAATGAATGAAGTGGCCCATCAAACTGTGTTTTCAAGGTCATCTGTGTCGGACAGTCATTCATACTAAATATATATTTTAATTGGGAGTAAAATTTGATACAAATCAATAGGAATAAATAATCATCACGTTATTTTTACCTCTCGCCACATCCTGTAAGGGAGGTATAGGAATCATACTAAAAGTTTAGTAGCGAGTTTTCAGTGGTTGAGCACGTTTAGGGTCTCTAGAATACGATTTTATTTGTTTCGGGATGATGTCTTTGTTCGTGTCTGTCTGTCTGTCAGTTTGTGTGGATCTCTGGAGTTTGATATTTTGTATATACCAATTGGAAGACCTGTGTGCTAGTTTACTTGAAGTCCTATCAAGTTATTTTGAAATATCTCAGTAAATTATGATTTAATGACAAATTTTGTTATTAGAATAATGTTTCAAATATTATTATCTACAATTATTGTTTGAAACATTTTAGTTTAAATCTATTAACCTGTGCTTTTTGAAATAACAAAACACTGCTTGAAAAATGTTTATTTTTGACGTGCGATAATTGAAATGTAAATTTGTTAGAAGGGATGAACATTTCTTGATAGAGGTGGTCAGTGCATTGTTTGTTAAGAAATCTATGGCGGGAGGTATTGTGGTGTCCACAACTGATTTTTTGTCATTGGTGCCAGCCAACGTTATGATATATTAGTGTAGATACCAGCCGTCCAAAGCCACCCCCAAAAATTAGATATTGATTTAAATATTTGGAAAAAGCGAAATAATTCGCCCGCGCATTTTTACCCATTTATTCCTCGCCCACGCAATCGCTCATCGTCCATCTCGCCTTCATAATTATAATTTATATAAATAGATTGCAGAATTTTTGTGACTGAGGGTAAAATATATTAAAATAAATTATCTCGACACTCTCAATAACAAAAAACTAAATAAGGGCGAAAAAATTTCCAAAACAAAGGGCTCATTTTTCGCCCTTATTATCATGTCCATCCGTGGCCCATATTCGTGGCGAGGCAGGCTGCAGGACGCAGGTACCGCTATCTCATATCCCATCAGGGGCGACGGTGGCGGCAGCAGTGGCGAGAACTTGAACTAAACGCGGAATTACGTTATCAGGACAAACGACGGTCCAGGGACCCGGGAATATTAACGTGCTCTTTCGAATCTAGAGTGCCAGGCGACGTAGCTGCCGCCCCCTTGCCCTGAGTGGAACATTCATCATCGGACTCCACGGCGCCCATTATGACCAAACAAAAATTTATTGTTTAAAATATGCACACTAGGTGGCCATGCATTTTAATTAAATGAATCTCGGAGTTCACCGAGTTGAATTGATTTTGAAAGCTTGAGATATTGTTTATTTTTAATTTTCTGCTACGGATTTATTTCCGAACGAATTAGCTTTAATCCCAAATGTCCCGGAATCATTCAGCTCTACACTTAGTTGAAAATCTATTTACCCTCTGAATCAATAATTGAGGAGCCCACTATATCTTTCTTTAACTATAACTTGCAGTTAGATTTAATTTGATTTATTATTTACTTATTGACTCATTTTCGGATCCTGTATAATAATTTCAAACATTATAGAATATTATTATGTGAGGAATTATGATAAACATTATTCACGAAGTTAAGTTGCAAAGCATCCGATTGAATAATGACCTTAATCCCGAATGTAATACTGTACTTTTTCTACTCCTACATGAAAATTAGGAATTAACCTTTGAAAATAATTGAAATTCGTTGAAAACACACGTAGAAAAACGTCAACATAAAAATACACAATGACAATTGACTACACTGTCAACTGTCAGACGACCGTAGCTTGGTGATCCACATCACGGCTTTAAAATAAACAGGAATAATTGATTTCTAATTTTGTGATTGGCTAAGAAGAGTGAATTATGACTACTAAATAACCGAAAAAATTTGACTAATTGGGATATATTTATACAGAAGTAGAAAAACATTTTTTTAAGAATTATTTTTGCAGGGACAATATAGTTTATTTAGTATCACAAGTAAATATATATAATATATAAACTTATTATAATGTTATACTAGACTAAAATTATTGGAAGTTATCCACTTGTTTTATATCTTTTCTCCGTGCTTTTTGGAAGCTTCTTATGGAAATTACATTATTTAATACATAACTTAAAATAAAATAAATAAATATATCATCACGCATTTTATCCATTATGGATGTGGCACTCTGCTTACGCAGATCCCGGAAAATGATATATTTTGCGTATACCAATCTATTATACTCGTATTCTAAAATACTGTTGTTTTATGTTAACTGGTATGCTTTAAAAATATTGTACTTGAGTATTCGTATTCATTTCAAGACAATAATATCTACCATTTGCCGCAGTTTTTTTTTATTGATACTCCTGTCAACAATGGTTTTACATCGACAGCAATTATTGTTGACATAATGATGACAGGAGTTTCAATAATAAAAACAATAACTTGTTTTGTTCAACGGCCTACCTGAAGTTATATTTTCCATATTAAAAATGTTAATGTTTCTTTGTATTTTGTGATCTTAATTTTAGGTATAGGAACTTGTTATCGTTGAAAAGGGAATCTTTCCTTTCGGGTTATCCATTTCAATAAAAAATGTACCCCTTTCCATTTAAGAAAATGTAACTTTCATTCCCTGTCGCCACATCCCCCTAATAATTTTATTTTACCAACCGTACAATTATGTCCTTCTCTTTACTGTATAGGCCTGTGTATATATTTTTTCTCTAAAGCTATTAGTTAGCCAGCAAAATTGATTGGTTGATTTTCAAGAAAAGCGAATATTTATAAAACAGCGGGCAAAAACTTTTGACAAAAATTATAATGACTATCATTAAAAGTTCTTGCACTGCAGAAGACTTTAATTTGTAGCATCTAAATTGGAAAGCAGATACGCAGTTGAAGTTATCCGCGTCTAGTTGTGCGGTTGTATGGGTGTGTTTGGATTTAGGTTGTAGCAAGGGCAAAGGTCTGAGGCAAACCAAGTTAAAGCTAGAAGTTTAAATCCAGCTTAAAATCTTACCACAAACTACACCTCTCATTATTTCCAATTTCTGGTAATCAATCATTAACGACGAAACAAAGTGCAAGTCCACAAACAAGCGAACTTGGCTGTAATCAGCAGCGCTAAATCCGCTTGTTCGTAATAACATAACGTCGCCCGGGCAACGGAGCACGCCGCATGAATCATTAAAATCATTATTTATGTTATTTAGTTACATCGCGGCGCAGCATTCTCGACGGTGCTGTAATTTAGGAAGACGTAAATAGCTGATGAGCGCCCGGCCATGTTGAACTAATTAAACTAATTTAATGAATCATAAAGTGGTCGTGTTGCCGCGACATAATTAGTCCGATGGGACCCCGACACGTGACTTTCATAAATTCAATTATTTGGCAAAGCGTTTCCGATGTGGCTTCGGACGGGCGCCGCGACGCGAGCCCTCGGCGAATTCGCTGACGCGCCGAAACACCTTTCACGGAATATGTGTAATTATATTTTGCATTCCCGATGTCGCGTTTGTGGATCATTGGTTGCTGATTCATTTAAATTGGATTCTGTTTACTGCGTGCTACCATCGCTAAATCATTCATTGCTTCCTTAATACTCTAATTCAATCACATCTATGATTCCGCTTGCTCTACAGAATTAATTTACTGGATCATTCCTAGCGCACATTGTTAGTGTTTCACTTATATACGCTTGTAATTTATGCCCGAAATTAATAAATAATTTGATACTTAGTATATATCAAAAGCTTCAATATATTTCATAAATTGTACTTAAAATATTTAAGAATTTCTGGAGATTGAATTATTAACGGATGGTAATTAAAAGAGCTTAATGTAATATTAATATTTTAGAAACATGGACTTTATGTTTTCTTTAATTATTTATTGAACATGGAAATATTCCTAATTATTATTTTCATTTGGGAAATTCTTGCTACGAATATTTATGTTCTAACAAAAATTAATTTCAATTAAGTTAACTGATAATTATATCGTCCAGTACTTTTCTGCACTCAACATCATCGTAGAACAACTAAGAGCACCGCGAAATTGTTCTTGTTATTATGAAACCCAGTTTGCAATAAATGCACAATCTAACTGAATAAAAACAAAAGATATCAACATAAAACTTTATTTAAAAAGTAGATTACCCTATTTAAAAAATAATCGCCATAGCTGTCAACTCATTAATTGTAACGTGGTACTAGTTTATCAATGCTAATGTTGTACTGACAAAATCGCAAATTTCTTGCTCTCACCCCCTAAACTAACTTCAAATAAATAAATTTAAAAAATGATCTCGCACCTCACAGACCTATCAGATGAGATTAACCCGTGCCTCTAGAATGGTCAATATGTGCATGTAGTTGAAATATGAAAGTCACTTATATGGAGATCAAAAATTTTATGAAGCCTTTAATGTTAGAGGAAAGTAACCAAATGTGGAATAGGATCTTAATATGGAATACCGCCATTTAACATTGCACAAATTAAAGACGTTCATTGGTAATCATAATCAGTCATACATTTTCGCTTAACTTTGAAACAGTCCTATTTAAAAAGTTAATTAACAGTAATAATTGTATAAAAGCCTAAATAACAATACGAGAAAGGTAGGTATTCCATATTAGGAGCCTATTTCATATTTTATTGCTTACCTTTACAAATTACGAGTGCTTCTTTGAGGTGTTCATTGGTTGTGAATTGTTTTCCATTATTATAACGAATTAAGTTGTTACAAAGGATACAAATTTTCTTTTACAATTTCAAATTGATAAGTTAGCTAAATTTACGAATCTATTTGCTAAATTTTATAAATAATTTTCTTGCTAAAAATTCAGAATTGGCAAAATTTTAATTTAACAAATTGACATATTTGTTCAAATTGTTAATTTATCACAATAATGGGCCCATTCTGTAACTCACCTGTTAATTTTTAACAGCCTGTTAAAAATTTAAACAAAAATATATGTCAAATGTAATTTCCATTTTTATTTAGTGACTTTTGTTATCAGTGGTTAAAAATTTTAACAGGCCGTAAAAAATTCACAAGTAACAAATTAACAAATCGCATCAAATTTTTTACTGTGCATGCCTCCTATTTATAGAATGTGTCATATTTATGTTAACTTCTTCACATATTATTGATAAATTTTGTTAATATTGTGCTCTTTCACTACCTTTTATTTGGACTTGTTCTGTTGAGTAGTACTAAATAAATAAATACACGACCCAAATTCAAGTGCAGCATTCAATGTGTCAAGTACTTTCAAATACAATTGAATTTGTAGAATGTTAATTTAAAAATACCAACGTCGTTATCCAGTGCGTGAACTCAACGTACAATTATTAATTAATATTATTTGATGACACGGATTAAACAGTAATAATAGTATAAATAGAACTAAAGGGAGAATTCGAGTATTATTTGCGTTTGATAAACACAACAGTAGGGTTGAATTCCCGCCGCATTTCTCCGGGAGAATATGAAAATAGGCTTAACCTTCTGATGCGTCTATCTTGATACTTTAATCCCAGAAGATTGGAAGAGCATAAACCTTTCATTCATACATCAATCTTACGCAGTGTATTCTAATCCTCATACTGGGATGTTCATCCTGCGTGCTTCATTTATATTCATACATATTCCCACGCACGGAGTTCTATTGAACTGAACCGGGCAGGCGCCTCCACCAACACGGAAAGGGAGGCCGCCGTCGCGCTAAATCAATTATTTTGCAGATGGATACAAACACAAACTTATTTCTGCCGTCGCTTTTACTTTCTCGCTGTTTTACTTCGCAGCGAAATCTATGGAAATGTAAACGTCGATGGTATTCTGTCTTGTAATCTAATTAATTTTTCGACCTATAATTTTTTAAGGAATCTATCAATTCATTAAAATCTATTTGCATAACTTTTGTTAGAGCTAGAATTAGAAGTATAGATTTAACAGTAATATTGTATCGTGCACTATTTTATATTTTCTATGATATTGTTTTGGAAACTACGCATTCCACAATTAAAAATTGTATTGAAATAATTATCATTCCATACGCCGCGTATGGAATAATTTCGACGAATCAGAGCCGCATATTAGCGCGATATATGAAATATCTTGATTCAGTTACTATGGTTACGTCTGTTTGTTTTAATTTTATTTTTTGCCGATTGACATTAAAGATAACAATTCACGGACTGCTAACAGTCTGTAAAGTGTCACTTTTATGTCTAGGCTGTACAAATATTTTACATAACAATCGCATCGTCAATGAAACGACAGTCTCTGCTGTAAATCTGGTATTTTGATGCCTAGTTAAACAAATAACTATTATTTGAGTTTCTGACGTTTTCAACAATTTTATATAAACTTTTTGCTTGTGTGGAATATGTGCCATTCCATTACTTGTTGTAGAATATACTATTCTTTATCCGAGGTATATGATTTTGTAACCCACACGATTTTAATCGTTCCGGCCTAAATTATTAGACACAATATACGAGAGTAGTTCAGATATGATCCGGAATTTTATTCTCAGAACCAAACGTATGGCTCTAGTGACAATTCTTTCTTAACATTCTTGCAATTGGCTATCTAGAAGGCGTACATAATGTCATCGTCACTTCAATTGTTTTTATTTAGTAATTGTCAAAATAACAAAATGAGGATTCGAAACCAAGTAATATTTTCATATATTTCAAACACAGCATGATGAATCCGCCTTACCAAAAACCCAGGTGTTTGAATAAATCTCTCGGCCAAATCATAGTAACATATTTATGTTACAAGTATAACTTATAATAAAATTGTACGTACATTACATATATCTGTAATTTAATTGATTTATTTACCAAAAAAAGTCTGCGTAACTTTTATTAAAGTATTTGTTCCAAAATTCGTGTTGTAAAATTAATTTTGTATCATGTTATATATCTGGATGAATCGGTAAAAAGGGTAGCTTGGACAGCGCAAAATACTAATGAAGAAAAACCAGTATTAGGTATTTATTTTTCCCGTTTAGTGCTTTAATCGGATTTACTCTTGTTGACATAACAGTACAGCTGGTGAAATTGTGTATTTCGTTTTAAATACTTCACATTTTTTATTCGCTTCTTTGTTAATATCAACACTTTTATTTTTACACACATTTAATATTCAATCTTGTATTTTCACTTAATAAAGAATTAACAAGCATGGGTACGTCAAGTAATAATAAATTATGTATTATCTTAAAGAAACAAATTTTAAGTTTAAACATTTTTCTTTATGAACAAAATATGAAACCAAACCATAAATATGTTTTTACTAGGTGTAGTAAAATTGCCATTTAGATAAGGGCTATCAGATAATGTGCAAATGAGGCTTAAAATATATTTAATACACAACATGCAACCATTTTGCGAGGGAAAAAATAAAACCACCACTTATTAAATAATGCAGAAGGTTATAAAACTATTTACAGATAATATTCGCTGCTATTAGTTTTACAAGTTATTACATTCAATCATCCTGCGTTTTCCTTGAAATTCACATTTGCAAATAAATTAAGGTAATCTACGTAAACATAATAAGTAAACGTATCACGACATTAGGGGAAGCAGAGGAACATTTCAGTAATTGATATATTGTTACACATAATGAACGTTTACTAGCGCAATACATCATGGCGCTATGAAATGGAAGCAAATGGAAACCAGATGAAAATTAATGTAATTACTACCAAAGTATCTAGGATAATGGCGGCAAGATATGTCGTTCTACGAGCTACCATCGACACTGAGTATGTCTCATTAATAATAAACGAATGAACCATCATGTCAGGCAATATTTCGTCCGTTCCTCTTTCAACATAAAGATTCGTAAAACGAAATAAACATTGAGCTGAAAAAACTTTTGTAACACACAGTAAAATTATGAACGACTTATTTTATTTAAATACAACGTTTCGAATTAATGTACATAATTTCTCATCAGGAAAACAAATTATTATTATTGTTGTTTGTGTTCCAGATAAAAAATTGTGTACAATTATTCGAAACGGTGTATTTAAATAAATATTTTTACTGAAATTAATCCAAAACTCTTTTATAATTGAAATTTAATTTAAATAATAGCTTAGGATCTAGTTAAATTGTGTATATTTTATATGTAAGTAATACTTACCGTTCTATATATCTAGTAAAATGATGTACCGCTTTGGAAACAGACATGGTAAGTTTATAAAAAAACCTGGTGTGGAAATTTATACAAATAAAACCGGCTGAACACGTATGACTTGTTCCTTGCGTATGACTTAATTTTGACAATTATTTGATATATAGATGTTTAAGTTTTTGTTCTCATTGTAACTATGAATTTATTTTAAAATAGAAATCTATTAATATCTAGGAACAAAACTTTCTAACTAATAATACAAAGATTACTTACATTTATAATATTTCACAAGACGTATATTTTTGACAGTTCACAATTATTTGACACCGTTTGACACATAGATATTAAAAATGTTTTAGTTTTTGTTCCCATTGTTGCTAAGAATATTGAAACAATTCTTAAATATGTATATAATTTAGTTTTTCTTAAAATTAGAATCATGTACAAGAAAAGTGCAAATAACATTTTATATTCCAAATATTTTTTCTAACATCTTTCTTTTAAAACTTTTTCTCACAGCTGATTCTGTTTTTTTTTTTTTAATGGAATTTATCTTTTTGTGTGTTGAGTAAACTTCCTCTTCCGGGTTTTCAATATCATTCTAAATCAACTCAGCTCTTCATTTTTTCATGAAACTAATAAATTTTAAGTTTCGTTTACATATATTGTCTCGTTCATGAGATATTGCGCACACGGACATCCATCCTCACACACAGATATCATTGAGAAATTGGTCTTAACGGATTCAGTGGACGTGAAAATATGTATTTCCGCAAAAATCTCGTCAGCAATTTTTTTCGTGATTGTAATACTTCCTTATACTTTGTATAAGAAAGTAAAAAGACCAATCGTGCAAAAATTTACATATTTAATAATATTTAAAATGTATTTAGAGATAAATGATAGCTCAGTAGGTAGACTGTTAATTAGTATATCTGTACATATGTATGCGTTCCATATACGATGAAATAATTATGACCGCTGAAAGATTAAATTACAATAAATTTTAATTATTTACCGTTTTGATACGCCTTCAGCAATGGCAGGTATGTTTTATAATTCTGAGAAATATACTTGATTTTATAAAAAATGCGTTTTTTAAAGTTTCATGTTCCGCTAATTTGAATAAGTGTTCCGTTTGTAAAGAGAGAAGATATATAAGTGGCTCATATGTTAATGTATTCGCGTGCACAAAGAAGTAGAATGCCTGTATAATTTATTTATACCCCTGACTGGAACCTGCCACATTCCGCCTTGATTTTAATTGTATATTATATTAGCTTCATAAGGTATTTTTCTTAATTACTGCAGTATTATTTCTCCAGTTGTAAATCTTTCCAGTTACGTGTGCATTGATAAAATCACGCTTATATCGTTTGTATATTTTTATAATTTATTTCCTAATTTTTTTAAAGTTTCCTGACATGAAATATAATGCGGAAAGCATGAGTAACTTTAAAGTTGTGATATTATGTGAGATTATTTTAGTTAATCTTTCTAAATATAATTTGTTTTCATGAATAAAAGCGCTGAAGAGCGGTGGAAAAAGTGAAATATGGCGGCAGCGCAGAGCAGTAGTTTCAACTTCATTATGCTCTAGATTATTATGTTCAGTATCTTGGGAACTTTACAGAATATAAAAAATAATGGCTGCGCACGCATACGCTCTACTAATATTTCATTAGCCCCGTAATGAACATTCATAATTAATTATTTACCAAAAACAAAGCAATAAAATATTATTATATTTGATAATTTAACTCCAATGTAAAGTAAGCCAAGAAAAAACAATTTTATCGATTTGACAGCGGATAAATAGGAAGGAAACGTTATTTACCTTTCTCCTAGCAACCATATCAAAATACTAACTACATTATTGTCATTTTGTATTATATGCCAAAAATATGGTACACAATAATTGTATTTTCACCAATTGCACTTTTAAATAAACATTTTCATAAATAATGTCGTTAAATTATCTCGCCGAATTACACTCCAGCATTTTAATTTCTTCGGATAAATTTCAGTTTGACAACTCAACCTTATCACCTGACAGAAATTTGACTCGAAAACTGTTTAAATAATAAAATCACTCCACATACGGTGTCGTGATTTTATTAAAACAGTTTTCTTGTCAAATTGCTTGTAACAAGGTTTCTTGACAAACAGTTTATCCGGCAAAATAAAAAGATCTTGTGTAATTACAGTTGAAAATAAAGTTTTTATCGATTGGCTTGGATATATAAAAGTTATAAATTACTCAGGACTGTAGTCAAGATGTATTTATTAATTAAATACTAGACATTTCGCGAATATTTTCGCACCTTTAGGGCAAATTTGGAAACTTAAAAAACTTTTTACCAAAAAATTATTCCGACGAAAAACTGAAAAGCGAAAAATAAAATAAACCTTTTTAGTCGTAAGCTCTTAAACTAATGTAAATAACTAATTTTAAGTCGGCGTTGTAATCATTATTTATGCTCTGATTTTGATACAATATTTTTTATTTATAACACTGATAAATTTATTCTCCAGTTCATCTGAGGTTGAAAATACCCGCCCTAAAATACGTTACTAACTAATTTAGGCATTAATTACTGTTGTCTTTTGACTATTAAAACACCAAACTAATTTTCGTGTTTCCTAGTTTGCCCTGAAGAAGTCAAAAGTATTGACAAAACTTCGGCTATTTGATTAAACAAATCTTGTCTGTAGTCCTTAGTAATTTCTACCTTTCATTATTAAATATTTTATTTGGAAAAATAAACTCAAACGTTTGTACGAATTGGAATCGAATGTAAATTAAATAGAGAAACAAACATATTAAATTTCAAACAATATATCATCAATGTAATATGCATCCAATGGAAAGGAGCAAAACAAATTGTATTTAGAATACTTTGGGGTGAAATTTCAATAAAACAAACCCATCAAAACATAATCTGACCCAAGGGGAACACAAGTAGAATAACTTCTGCATCGCGTGGTAGGGACTCTAGCAAAAACACCCGCAGAAATTCCTAAAACACCGCGATATTATTTTTACAACTCGTCGCAGGCGCAGAAGTACATATGTACGCGTTGTATAAATGGAATTTAAAATTTATTCCCGACGTAATTTTGCGCTGGGTGAAATGGGAGATAATTAAAAATATAATAACTTTTTTTACGGCGAATTTTTTAGACGAGAAATTGTGCAGAAGTAAAATGAAGGTAGTATTTGCGTTTCCCTGCTCATGGTGTTTTAATATATGTTAATTTAAAATTTTTCTTTGCTGAATAAAAAGAACTGTAATGGTAATGACGGCTTCGCAACGAAATATTATTTAGGTCAGTTCATACACAAAAAACTCCATTTTCTTTACACCATATTCTCTGCAAGATTTAGTATACGCCAATAGATTTCATTCATAATAATATAACAATTTCATTTGGTAATTTATATTCATTTACTGTGGCATTTATTAACATAAATTTTCAGAATCTTTTTACTTTCTTATATAAAGTATAAGGAAGTATTGGAATCATGAAAGAAATTAAGACCAATTTCTCAATGATGTCTGTGTGTGAGAATTGATGGATGGATGGATATAAAATTCTGCATACTGAACTGAAAGGCGTTAAGCTCTCATTCGAGAACTTGTAATTAGAAAAGCCGTTAATTCTATGAAAAACATAGTTAACGAACAGGTAGATGTAAACAATTCCACACTTCTCAACATTTTGTTTTAAAAAGGTTAAAATATTTCACCAAGTGCCAACCACACAAACAATTGATATTTGAGATTTTTCGGCTACGGAAAACACGTTGTTGTGACACTTTGTAAATCTTTTTTGTGCAGGTATGAATAAAGAAGTAAAAGTAGGTTGTGCTTTGTTAAAATGGCGGCGGTTTGGATATGGGTTCCATCTTATTAGACAGGAGTTATGAATCGAAACAATTATATTTTACATTGTGAATGAGTTGAAAACGTCCCACGCGAATAACGAATTTTGTCACTTTTCAAATTATGGTGGAGATAATAAAATTTGTTTGTTGTTTTGTTGTAATTGTCAAAGTTAAACTCAGTTGTGTCTCTTTACAAACAATATTAATTTATCATCAATATCTTTGAAGCTAAAAATACGTTTGTGTAAATACAACATCCCAAGCTAAACAATACAAAATGCGTAATTGAAATTTATTTTACAAAACGAAATTCGCCGACAATGTATAATTATTTTACTGCTATCTATTTAATTACAAACAGGCTGTACACCTAATTACAGTTTCAAAGTGTTGTACCCCTGTCAGACAATACCTTTTAATTTAGAATTTAGAGTTGAACACATTCCCGCGTGTGTTCCTTGACGGCTCCGCGAAAATCTAATAAAACTGCACTCCGTCTTAATAATATAGACATCCGTTCGTGTTAATTCCGCAGATAGCTCCATTCCCCACCGGTTTGCTCCCCCGGGGGGCGGCGGTAACAGAATTACGGAGACACCTGGCGCCTTGTAGAATAACTCAGTCACTGCAGGCTTAATAACCTTACAAAAGGAACGATTTATTCCAGCGCGGAGATGTTAGTTATGTTGAGCCAAGTCACGCCGAATTACGCAGACTTATTTTCTTCATTCCGCCGCGACAGATGCGGCCAATGTCCTTGTAGTTTGCTTTTAAATTATAAAGCTTTTGACGTTTTTGTTTCGCTGTTTTTTATGGATTTTTCGGCATGTATATTGAGATGGAAATGGAAGGTTTCCATAACGACCGAAATGAATTTATGTGAAACAATTGAGTTTGAAATGTTGCTCGCGATACGATAACTTTCACAAATACGCGATGAAATTTCAAGGGTAACTTCATAATCAAGATGTGCCTTCATTGTACTCAAATTTTGTATATGTTATATATCTTTTCACGGCATAAGGGCGGCTTCACGTTTTGAAAGTATTAAAGAGTTAATTTAATTTTTTGATAATTCTCTTTGTGGATTTTTTTACCTCGTACATACACCGGTCGTATAATCTACACAACAGATACTACACGAAGAAAATCCAGACACTGATTGGATGCAGAGAATTTTTCGAAAAAGACAAAATATGTGTACATAGTATTAGTTTTAATATAAACAAATGTAAATACTGATGTTCAAATTACGAGCTGAATCGATTTTGATGACTGGCCAATAACTTGAAGTGGTAGTTTTCATGAATGCCTATAAGGTACTGATCATATCTCAGTGGGGTAGCACGAACCCAGAAACACAGTCAACCAACAATCAATCTCCTCCAAGCATTCCAATCCTGACACACCACTTTCGCCTCGTCCACATTAATAGTGCGATTCAAACATGCTCGTTTATTTTTCATACTTGGAATCATTCGCTCACGCTACAATCCATCAATCATACCCAAAAGTATTCCTCGGACGCCCACGAAATCGTTTACTTTCAATCTCATCCGCATATATTAGTTTCACCAACCTTTCACTCGACAATCGTTCTAGATGTCCAGACCACTTCAACTGACTTAATCCCACTTTTTTAACAACATTCTTCTTAATCTCACATTCTCCATTCGCTAATATATTCCGGATATACGTTCAGGTCTAGTATACCCACACATTTCTCTAAAATATCTCATTTCTACAGCAGTTATACATCGTTCACGCTTTCTCATCCACACTCAACATTCAGAACCATACATCGATGTAGGTACTAACACACCATTATAAACAGTCAACCGAGCATCTCTAGATACACTCACGTTTCGAGCAAATGTACCCAGAGCACCTTGTACCCTGCAGACACCCGCCTTTCAATCTCCTGGTCAATACGTCTATCGCTCGAGAACATACTAAATTCATTCTCTTGTTCCAATCTCACAAAAAAAATGTATATCTTTGAGTTTTTTTCTATATGGTACTGTTTAGTAGTTGTTATATGTTAGAGACATTATATTATTTTTCGATGTTTGTTAGTAAAACAAGAAAAAGGATGGTTCGATACGCCTACTGGCTCCCGAAGCTTTTGTATATATTTTTATTTAGGTTGTTTATTTCTCCACCGTTTTTTGTTCTGCAGGACCTTCTGTTTAAACAAAGCTCTTGTAAACAATGTCTCTTATTTTCATAGCCAACAGTTCACTATTTCGAAAAACGAAAATTAAAATGTTTTTATACTGCTACACTGAAAACGGCGCGCTATCAAAATATTGCTCAATTTTATTTCGTTGTCAGAAGAAGAAGTTAAAGTTCTCCCGGACGTAATTTGTTGGATAATCCAAAATTTTACGATTACTTTAAACTCTTAGCATAAACTATATCCAGTTAAACTTCAATTAAAGTTTAATTCAGTTTAAGCAATCGGAGATAAGACAATAACTTAGTAACGCAAACGCAACGGGCCAACTCTTGCAATCCATCGCGGAGTCAAATATCCCAGTTTAAAACAATCTAAACTTTGATAAATCATTCCACTCAAGCCTAATTTACTGTAAACAATCATCATTTAGCAAACGTTTAGCTGGCGCACTTCGCCATTTGGCATTTCCTGCAAGGAAGTGGCAAAAGCTCTCCGTCGAGGCTGAGATTCTTTAATGATTCGTCCGGTGGCGAGATGCGAGTGCGCAGGCGCGCGACCGCGTGAATTCCGGCGTCGGGAGATCGCGACGCGAGCGTCAGTTTGACGGGAGCGTCGCGGCGCGAAGCATGAAATCGCTGGACCGAAACGTGCGATCGAACTTTGACGGATTGCGGCGATTGTGATCTCGATTTGAAATGGAGCTTTTCTAAAGACTGAAAATGTGGACAAGTTTAGCTAGTGATTTTAGATATACTTTGTTGATTTTAGGTGAGTACACGACATTTCCAACTCGTTTAATTAATAATTAAACTGGGCACAATGTTTCGTGAGTAAACTGTATCTTTTTTTGGCTGTTCCAAATATTTAAGTAACTATTGCATGTTTCCCTTCATTGATAAACGCGAGCCAACAAAATTATTAAATGCTAAATCATTTAACAGAAGTATTTATGTGCTCAAATGAAATTAAACTGCTTTTCTAGAAAAAGAGTAAAAGCACAAATTCTATCCACATTAATTTAATTAAATCGCATGTTTCCAGCCAATTTTAATATCATCAGAACTTCAATTAGATGTTGTTCTTTTTAATAAATATGAATCTGAAGTATTTTCCGTGTTTAGAGAAAGTATTGTAAAACGTAAATCACTGTCAGCTACGAGATTTATAGCGTTATTCTGTAAATTTCTGTAACTTTGTGTTGCTGTAAATAAACAGAAAACTCAAATAAATCTTCATTGTTTTGATAAATTGAAAAGGTATGACAATATTTGATTTATACACTTTTATTTTAAACGTCTTTTCTACTATTATTATTGATTATCTTTGAATTTACTTCACTACAAAACACAAATTGATTTACGTTCTTACTGTTTTTATAAATTGTTTTTATAAACCATTTCTTTCATTCATCAGAACAGCTATTACTAAAAGTCAGTTATGCTATATAAATTCTTATGTTTCCACTTCCAATATCCGCCAAACTTTCATGGCCTCACGTGCCAATTTTTGCAAAAAAATTGCAGCGATTTTTTCTACGTGAAAGTTCGCGGAAATCGCTAGTCGGCAGTGGCCGATAATTAACTTGCATTCATGTTCAAATGCAGATAATATCGACCCACTTGTTTGTAAACTGATCGCAAATATGTGTCCAATGTTACTTGATACTGCAACAAATAGTTTCATCCGACTGACAGTGACAACGGTTTGGTTATGGTTGAAACAGATTTTGCTTTGTGGTTGAAAGCTAGTAACATGCCAGAATATTTTCAACGGATTCATTTCACTTGATCATTTTACATTTGGCGATGCAATACACTGCAGTTCTGTTGTTTAAATCCATGAAAATGTATTTTTATCTGGAAATTCAGTTTAGGATTAAGATTGAGGTTAGTTGTGTAGTTAATGCAAAATGATTGTCAAGGGTTTTGTTTAATTTTTGTGGTTAGGTTGAGTGTAGCTAGCGTGACCTATAAATTAAGCAGATTAAGATGGTTTTTAAATAGATTAAGTCGTGTCTTACGCTTCTTACATTTCCTGATTGTTCCGAGCACGCAAATTAGCTCACGATAATCTAAAATCCTCTAAAAAGTAAGATAACAAAAGCAGTTATTTGTCTCACGATAATTCGTGTTATTTGAAAACTGCCAGGTGATACTGTTCTACTGCCGAAGGGATCCTGGTCGTATAATCGTACTAAACTTTGTTTTACAAATGTAAATTTTAATGTAATTTCGTTTAATTTAACACTAGAGTTCTAGTACCGCTGTTCGGCGAATGTTAGTGTTAGTTTAAGTAGATTTATGTTGGAAACTATACTACCTAGTAATGTTATTTCATATAAAATAGGATTAGCTCCGACAATATTACTATCCTGCCCGAGCTACATCTAAAATATTATCGTAGGAGGATACACTTAAAGGATAATACCACATTCTTCTGAAATATATAGCAGTTCTTATTAATAAAATAAAGTTCTTTTCAATATTGAAGCCAATCTATCACAGATTATTTCACGCGACTAGAATAATTATCACAATCATAAGAATATTGCAGTCTTTAATAACTCTCTGAATTTCCATGGATTCTAAGAAGTCCTTTTTCTAATCCCTTTTATAAATATGTTTAGCAGACATAGTATTAAAGCTAGGTTATGATTATTCTTTAATAAGGCCGTTTAACATGCTGCATTATTCTAAAAAAAAAAAAATGAATTTTTGTATAAAATGTGATCCCAGGAAGACGTACAAATTATAGGTAATTGACGAATATAGAAAGCTTTCCTGTTTGTATTTAACAATAGTGTGTTGTAAAGCTAGTACTGAAATACACTTTCAACAAGTGTTGTACATGATATTTTTCCGACAACCACAATTAAAAAAAATAATAAATTTACATAAAAATATTAAAACAGATTATATTGATATCATTGCTAACGAAATCATAAAAAATTATGTTAAAATCTGATAAATCAGGGTCAAACCTTCTTAATCCGTGTAAATTCAGTAAATTATCTGCAATTGTCAAATTTTTAAAACTAATTTTTAGGTTAGTTTGTCCAATTTAGTGCAGCGTGTGATAAAATCTTATCACACAGTTGCGGACGCATCTGATTGGCTAACGAGCTTTCATATCACACAGCATTGCTAGTGATATGCAAAGACCAACTTTCAATAATAGTTTACTGTGTGAATTTATGTACTTTTCGTAGTGGTAGTCGGAAAAAACAGTTTTTGACTTTGAAGGCTAAGAACACCTTTACCCTTTTCTCGTCTTTTCAGCCAATATTTTAGTTCGTTTTTTGCCTTAATGCTTTTTTAATCTTCGGTTACTAATTTGATTACCGAAGTTTTCAATTACAACATTTTCTAATTGTATATAGAACATATTTTGACAGTTGATAGTTCACAGCTGACATGTAGAAGTAGTGCGTTGTTTCTTTAAAAATTTTTTTATTATACCTGCATCATAAACCGTCTTTAAAACACGCTACAGCGTTCGTAAACGCAAGATTAAAACACGCCGTGCTTTAAAGGTTGCTAAGCAAATAAATATATTTACTATTAATATCTGTCAAAACTGTAAACAACAAATGCTAACCAGTCTCCATGTAAATGATATACGTCAAACATCATACGTGCAAAATTATGAAATGAATCAAAATCAAAATGTTGCTTTCCAGTTTTTTCCAGAGTATGATGCAGGTATAACAAAAAATAGCGTATGACACACGTGTATAAGTGCTTTTAAAGCACTAGCAACGTTAAATGCACTCCGCTTCGCGTCGTGCTCTTAAAGCGTACTTATACACTTGTATCATAATATACTATTTTATAATGTGGAAAAATAATGATCGGGGATACAGTCAAAGATCTTTATTTTCTTCAAAACAAAAAATATAGAATTCTATATATTTGGTTTGCACAAGTAACATAAGAAATTTGCTGATGTGTGATGACTTTTTTGTTTCCACAGAACGAGAAAATTCAGTTGCATTATTTGAATGCATTTTTAATATCATTATATAATTTTTCCACACGCCTTGATGAAGATATAAGTGGTGTTGAAACGTCGGCGTTGTGGAAAATAAAGATCTTTGACTGTATTCCCGATCATTATTTTTCCACATCACTTCTCCAGTCGAACAACCATCTCTTCATTAACTTTTTTGATAATGTTCAACAGTAAAATCCATTTAATTTACCACAGTTCAGGTCTTTCAAATAATCGAGTTAATTATTTAGCTGTTTTGTTGTACGTGATACAGTTGTATATTTTGCAGCGTGTTTGTGGTGGGTGGACATAGCGGCGCCGGTACGAATTAAAGAGCTCCGGGTGCCAGCAGTAGCGCGTCACGGCGCTGCCGTCGTGTTAGACTGCGACTACACCGTAGACGAACCCCTGGAAGGCCTGGTGGTCAAATGGTACTTGAACGACCAGTCTCGCGCGGTGTACGTATGGATTCCTGGATTAACAGATGGCACTGGAGGACCTCGTGGTCTTGGTGTACTCAGCGGACGCCTTAACCTGGCGTACCGCGCCTCCGAGGATAAGAGGACCGAACATCGCGCGTTGCACATTCCGGCATCGACCAGAGACGTCGCTGGGAATTATACCTGCGTTGTGTCTACCTTTCATGGAGAGGATCGCCAGACCAAGACCATGCTCGTCTTTGGTAAGATTCTGACAGCGGCAGCGAGAACAATAGATTACCCTTTCAATGGAATATGATATTCCAAGGGTTCCCAAACTGACGTCCGTATCGAAATATTTGTACAATGACGTAATTCAGACACAGGAATGAAATAATTCTTAAGATATACAGCACATTTATTAAAATTAAACCAGAAACACAGTCAACCAACAATCAACTTTCGCTTTGTCCACATTCATAGTGCGATTCATACATGCTCGTCTATTATTTACACTCGGAATCATTCGTTCACGCAACAAACCATCAATCATTATTCCTCGGACGCCCATGCATTTGTTCACTCTCAATCTCCACCGCATGTATTAGTTTTAGCAATCTTTCATTCAACATTCGCTCAAGATGTACAAACCACCTCAACTGACTCACTCCCACTTTCTTAACAACGAGGAATAAGGTTTGACACTGCCCCTCTCATTGGGGTCTTTCACCATTTTTTATTTATTTTTTTTTATGAAACTTTATCTATATTGAAGATTATCTACACATTTAAAAAGTCTTAATTGTTATTCATTAAGCCACAATGATTTTTTAAAAAATGTTGTGACGTCATAGTAGAGGTGTTGCTGGATCTTAAACAGTACAGATTGTAAATAATTGTAGTCATATATTTTTTTACTTATTTTATTATTATTATTACAATAAAATGGAACATTTATGTAACAGAAATTATTTAAATCTCTACTGTTTTAGATCCAGCAACATGTCTACTATGACGTCACAACATTAAAAAAAAAAGCATTGAGGCTTAATGAATAACAATTAAGACTTTTTAAAAGTGTAGATAGTCTTCAATATAGATAAAGTTTCATAAAAAGAAATTAAACAAAATGGTGAAAGACCCCATTCTCGCTCCACATCGATTTTTGAGCGATATTTGCTATTTATTATAGTTACAGAGAATAAGGATCCTTATAGCTGTTGATCTCAGAGTTGGATATTAATTTTAGATTGATCCGCCTCACCTTAATAGATCTTTCGCGATACTTCGACAATGTCCGATAGTATGCTATATAAGTCTATTAGAAAGTTCTATAAAATTCTCGAAAGTTCCATACTTTTCTGGAATACATGCTTTAACAATGTCCCATATCTTTCTAGAAACTAGACTAGTATATTGTACAACAAGCATGAAATGGACATTCCATGCGAGTTGTACACTATACTTTTTCCACGACCACGATATTATTTCAAAATTAATTTAATTTTAATAATAAATTTGTCCCGCTTTCATCATTCCAATATTTGACAATTCTAAATAAGTATCCTAGCAATGGCACCTGTACTTAAATGAGCTGACCTGTATTGGAATACTCACAAAACAAATTCATTTCGCACGATGCTTGCAATGTACCTCATATCCCTAGCAACAACAATTATACAACGAGCAGATTTCTCAGTGGTCGTAGAAAAAATATATTTCATATTGGATATCGTACGAGAAACAATATGATATATTGGATCGTGTGCTACAGGCTTTAATAAGTTCTAGACGAAGACGGATAACCCACGATGTATATCTGTCTCTCTTTCATAAAAGTCTTCAAGTGAGCGTTCCACTATTACTATATTTCAGTGTCCAGATTCTAGAACATTCTAGACCAGCGCACAGTTTGTGAACCACTGAAATATGATATTCTGTAGAATCCCAAATATCCCTGGTATAAATGAGATACAGAATCTGTTTGATTCAGATAGGAATCCAATGAGAATATGAAAGGGTATACGGATGCCTAGCACTTTGACAGTTTATTCTATTTTACATATATACGTACCCCATCCGAATGTATTCATGGGTAACTAGATTAGCATTCATTTATAAAATAAATTTACATCGCGCAATCCTATGCAGACATGTTTCCTTTGTTTCATTTATATTCATGCCGCATAATTCTATTTCCAAAATTCAATAGAGTGTATTCTTTTACAATGGATTTGCGAAGCGGGCACAGAGACTTTGTTCCGGGAACACATGCAAAGTGCATTCATAAAAGTCAAAGTCCTTTAATTGCAACAGCCACATCCAGGCAGCGCCCTCTATTTGCTATTTACCAATATCCCGACTAAGACAATGACTCCATTTACCGCGCGCGCAATTACTATCGCATCGAAATAAAATTCCAATTCAATGAACTTCGATTCAATTTTCCAATTGAAATTATGTCACTGAAAATTTAGTCCATAGTTTCAGTCTAACTTTGCTCCTTAAATTACAGAAAGAACGCCAGCGGGAAATTACCCTACGTTGCAATTTCAGTCACTAAATCCGCTTTAGCATAAATTGATACTCCAACGAAATTTCTAATATTTAGCTCTCAATTACGATAGTGGATAGTAGCAATTCCTTTGAGCAAGGGTATTATAGAAGGGGTTTTAACGAGATATAACATACGGGGTTATATTTACTGGCTTTGTACGGGAATGCGATTTGGACAAGTGTGAAATTGTTTCAAGCAGTTCCAGAGAAGAGTCTGCGACTGCAGAGGCGACGCGCAGGCGATGGGGCAGCGGATGCAGTCTGCAGCGCCGAGGGAGTCTACCCACAACCGGAAATGATCATTCGGATTACGTATGAGTGAGTGCAGATCTAATTTACTTACACGCTAATCGCTTTCTGTCAGCATGACGCCACTATACTTTTTACACGCTTTCTAATTTCAGTAATTGCTGAAACCTACCAACCTTTGTTCTCCTACTTTTTAGTAACACTTAAATATTAAAGATTGTCCTTGGATTTTTGATATATCGTCATATTGTTATTTCAGTATAATGTGTTTAAGTGTTTACTTGTTACTCACTTTTAAACACCATTTACTCAAGCCCTCTATTGCCTTTGCAAATATATCTTTACAAGTTAATAATTGACAGTTAGTTAAAAAGGTAAACAATGCACGTTGCAACAATATTGCTTACAAGGCTTATGCGAAATCATTTCAAATAATTTTTGACAGAACAGTTGTGTGTAACTAATAGGCTTTGGTTATATAGGTATATTTGTATTTTGATTTACAAATGAGTAACATGGAAAATGTTTTACAATACAAGCAAGGTGTTTTTACTGTTTCAAGGAGGTGACAGACTCGCCGGTCATTTCCTTCATTCAGCAGTAAAAACTGTTTTACCGTACTTGTAATGTAAATGACTATAACAAATTTATTTATACCTTTCGGCCTAGAATCTACAAAAATTTTGCATGTCATTAATATGGTGTTAACCTAAAAATTATATTCTACGGTTTTTTTTTTTTAATTCTTCCCATCCAGTCCTTTCCTATTCTTTCATCATTTAATAAGTCGATATCATCTCATGTTTCTTTTTCCGTCTCTCTGCAATACAGTCTTAAATGTTATAGAGATTTTTCTTCTCTATCAATAATCTACATTTTTTTTCTGCTGACAACCAGTACATGTTACTTCTTTCTTCTTGACGGCATCTAAATTTGTAAAATCATTAGTTTTGTGCCAAAAATCAGATGGTCTTCTAACAGTCTCTTTACTCGCCAGACCTGTCTCCTTGCAATTTTCATATTTCCAAAATTAAAATCAATTCTGAAAGGACGCCGTTTCCAGGCTATTAATGACATAAAAGAAAATGCGTCACATACCTCAAAGAGAGTACTTTGAAGAAGACAAGGACCATTAGTCTGTAAAATTAAAAATAAAGTTAGGTTATTTACATCGTATATAGTTCAGGAAAGGAACTCGTGAACAAGAAGAGTAAATATTTATTATTATATTTCTTATGTTTGAAGTGCGCTCCAAGAAATGTAAAATGCCATCGTAATGTCAACTTTATGAATATTTTTAGGTAGTAATAAAATTTCTTTCAATTACTTAGAGACACAATAAGATACATTTGAAAGTATGACGGTACATTTGGCGCAGCACAAGAATAATAAAATACCTTATCATAATAAAGTCGGTCGGCGTGCATGCATCCTAGATTAGAGTCCTGCATTACCTACATTGACAGCACAGCTACGAGCAAGCGGAAGTTATTTGTGCCGGAAATACCACGACGACAGAACAAGTCAAGCCACATTAGTTCCGAATAAAGCCAAAGTTTATTACTTTGTACCGGGGAATGACCTTCAAATCCGCCAGCGCTCCCTGCTTCATTACCGAGAGCTGGTTTATCTTCACGATAGCGTCAATTTCCACTTTAACGGCAAAAATTAACATAACAGTGGAGATACTTGTCGCTTTTATGTTCTGCAGATAAACTCACATTTAACCGAATTGAATATAAACTTGTGTTTTAATTTATACTACCGGTTGCATTTTACTCATATCTAGTGTGCTGCACATGCATGAAATTTGAATGTGATTTTGACAGATACAATGGAGGAGCTTTATTTATTCATCTGATTCGTGCACTTGTAGATAGATAGATTTCCAGGAACGATATATATAAAATTCATGTATCTACTTACTTTCAATAGGTATGTCTCTGGCATATGCCTTAAAGATGCAATATTTACTAATCTGTCAATAATCATTGCAGGACGCACCATAACATTTTAAATATTATTTTTGAAATGTTCAGTTATTATATTTCCTAAGTATTTTTACATAAAGTTAAATATGTAGTTTATTGTAGAGAAAGAACCGGAAAAATTGCAGAAATGCTTATTGTTAATTTTCTTTAAATCATCAGTGCCATTTCATGAAATAAAATTAGTGTGCCAATTGACAGTTATTGATTGTATCTGTCATCTGCTGTTATCAGCGTTTGATTTCAAGTGTTTTGATTAAAAATTAAATATAGTGAAATCGTTTTATGATCAATAGTGCTCGATAAAAATGTATTAAGAGCCGATATTTTACTAACTAGAGAATACATTTATCAGTGGAACAATAGTTATTTACTTTTCAAGTGAGTAAAGTAAGGAATTACCAACGAGAGTAATTTTATCACACGAAGCCGAAGGTAATTCCACTTTGCCCATGTGTGAAGTATAATGTTTTATCCAACATCTCTTAATAAGTACAAAATTTATTTAAAAATATTATTTGACAGTGACATATGCTTTAAATTTTCTAAATTAAAATGTCAATCGAAGTAGTTACCAAGGTGTTGTGTTATTATTATTGTTATAAATAAAAAAATACTCACTAGTGACTTTTCTCAAAATTATACCCACTAGTGGGTAATCTGTTACTTTCCTTGTTTAAAATCGCCATAGTTATAGAGCATATATTGAGAGGTGTTGGATAAACAAATATATCTCATCAAAAGATGACAGCATTTTTTCCCGACCGGGAAAGAAACTTGGTTTCTATTATACAAAAATCGTGATATAAACAGCCAATTTCATATCAACGTAAGATTTGTGTACTTTCTCTCCCGTCGGGAGGAAAAGTACTCAAATAATGGCATTTGTTGTGAAAAATGAACAAAATAAAACAAATCACAGGTAGCTATCATATATTATATTATATTCAAATATTTGTGTCGTAAAAAATAGTTTATACACCCTCGTTGTATTAGCCCTCGCCAACGGCTCGTGGAAAAAAATCATACACTTTTTCCCTTATTGTATAATATACTATTAAGCAAAGATTTTTATACAATATTTTTTATTTATTCCTCTAATAAATTTATTCTCTAGTTAATCTCAGGTTGAAAAACTGGCCCTAAATAAAATGAACTTTTAATTTCTCATTTATTTTGTTATTTCATGGCACTGATGATTTTAGGAAAATTACCAGTAAGCATTTCCGTCTTTGTTCCGGATTCAGGTAGAGAAAAATTATAAAAATTAGTGTCAGAAATTGCAGAAATTCTTCCTTTAATTATTTTGAAGTAAAATAATTAAGGAAACTAATAATTGAACAATTAACCACCTTGTTATTGTTGTCACAGCAGATCAGATGAATGACTCCATATATGTCACTTGTTCTACCTTTTACCAGACGGTGTAGGTCGTGTTGATAAATGGTATATTTTACAAATAAAAATCGCTGTTATATTATGAGAACTGCAGATGAAGTTTCGTTATTTCTTATATTAAAAGCAATTGAGATCTCACGTGCGTGGAGCGGCCGTATGGAGTGTTGGCAATTCTCAGAAACACCTCGTGTTCTAAATGTTGAGAACTCTAACGAGTTCTGCGGCACAAGATGGCCGTTTGTTGAAGCTGTTGCATGCCACACCGGAAATTGCAGCACTTTTAAATTTGTGATAACTTTGCTTAACTAGGTTGCACGCGATTGTTGCTTAGACCAAAAGTTTTCCATTTTCCATAAGTACCCACCAACAGAATTCTCTCTTGAGTAAATAATACGCTCTTGATTCGAGAACGTGATATTGAAACCCTTTCAGACATGAAACCTCAATTTTGGTTCCCTAAATATTTCCTAGCCAAATTGTCCAAAGTTTAGCACGAGCACTCGTTCATTATTTGATTCTCCAGTTTTGGTTAGTTATGCATGGTAACATGATTTTTCAAACGGATATTTTGGGTGATTAATAAATAATGAGAACCTTTCATTCACATTCAACCTGCTTTCCTTTGAATCCTCCTCTGAAGCTGAACATAAAAATATTTTAATATTTCATAAAACATCAAAATGAAAGCGAAATAAATTATTTTTTTCAATTACGGGATAACAGTCCACAATTTCAAATTAAATTTTTATACTGTTGTAAGTAGGTAATTAAAAGCTTTAATATATTTAGAAATAAAAAAATATCGCCTGCTGTATTTTTTTTTTCAGCAGTAATACAAGAATCCTCTTTAACAGCCGATTTCTCGAAAGAGTTTAATTCAAAAAAAGTGTTATCTATCATCGCCGTAAAATTCTCGAAACTAAATTAGGTATTAGGTTAATTAACTATAATACATCCTGTCAAGATGGCGGCTGACATAACTGCCGATATATTTTATAAAAAGCTATTCGTTTTTCAAAATTCTACTGCAACTCGACTGCGAACTATGAACTACATGTTTCATTATATTTTGAAACTTACTAAAAACAGACAAATCATTTGATCTTTTGGTATTTCTTCCTGGACATGGTTTGTTAGTGCCTACTTTGATGTATGGTTCTGAATATTGGGTGTGGATTAAGAAGCATGATAGATGGATAACTACTGTTGAAATGAGATATTTGAGAGGAGTGTGTGGGTATATGAGACGTGATCGTATCCGGAACACATTGGTGTATGGTGAATGTGAGATTGAGAAGAATGTTGTTAAGAAAGTGGGAGTCAGTTGAGGTGGTTTGGACATCTTGAGTGAATGTCGAATGAAAGATTAGTGAAACTAATATATGCGGGTGAGATTGAAGGTGAACGATTGTATGGACCTAAGAGGAATAAGTGGTTGGGTATGATTGATGGTTTGTTGCGTTAACGAATGACTTTGAATGTGAAGAATAAACGAGCATGTATGAATCGCAATATGAATGTGGACGAGGCGAAAGTGGTGTGTCAGGATAAGAATTTTTGGAGGAGATTGTTGGTTGACTGTATTTCAGGATTCGTGTTACCCCACTGAGTGGGATATAGTATGATGTTATGTATGTAGCATACTTACAGAATAAACTTATATGGAATTCAAGTAAATAAATTAATCGTCTATAAATTTTTCATTAATTAAATATATAATTACTGCTGCAGGAAATAATCTAAAATATCATCGAGCTTAATATGTACTTATTGTCTTCTTTAATGTTGTGTTCGATTTGGAAAGTTTATGTCGTTACCAACCTCTATTTCTTCAATAAAAAATAAAAGTATTCTCATATGAATGAAACAATGAAACTTTGAATATAAAAAATGCGGACTATAGTTTGGTATTAAATACTTTTGAGAATAGGATTAGCGGTAACAATATTTCGAGAATTTAATTGCAACTGCAACAATTTACTACCAAAATATTAAATTCTAGAACGAATTATTTAAACTACGATTTCTCTTTAGAAACGTGTCCCGAGAAAGGGACGGCGGTACAGTCCTGCATCGCCAGAGGGACGGTCTGTACGACGTGTCACTTAATGCCCCCCTGCCCCCTGAAGACGTCAGCAAACCAACCCCTGTAGGTGTAATGTGTGAACTCAGCATCCCCGTAGCCAATTACACCGTGCATAAAGAGCTGGTGTATTACCCAGGTGAGAAGAATTAAATTAGGTGTTTTATTTATTATTTACAATCCCGAATAATTGTTTGATATAAAAATTGATTAAATATTTTCCAATGTGTTTTTGAAAGCATGTAATTTCTTAGTTTAGTAAACATATAATCTGTGGAATATGGCGTGCATTAGCATAAAATGGTAGTAATTTAACATAATACCGCACGGTTCATCGACTGTTCTCCCTAATTTGACGAACTAGTAGAGCTGCGATGTATTAAAGGATATTACAGTTTTGTTTGCAAAGCCGTAATGAAAGGTACTTTGTATGCAGAGAATGGTTGGAAATGCCCCGTTTTAAATGAAACGTAATGGTTAAAACCTTTTTTAGTTCAATCATATACACAACCGGGCATTTGCACCAGTAATGCACTATGATAGATTTGCGCTAAATCCATACATCCATGTTTTTTCGCTTTCCATTGAGAGCTTTTGAAATAAATGTGCTTTTTATGATTTCACAGGAAACGCAAGTCGGAGTGATAGATACACGTGGGTGGTTTTGACAGCGTATGGGGTGGTCAAATACATATTGAATTTTTAGATAAAACTGTTTTATCCATAAACACTTTTTCAACTTCGATAAAGAATGTGCTTCTCTTGTGCTACTAACTACATATTTATATCTGGTTGTACTACGAATTATATAATTCTACAATGTTTATATTTTCAGTGAAATAATAGAGTTTAACTTCAAGAGAAATTTGCTTTAATAAAATCTAGAAAGAGAAACAAAATAAAATGCCAGATAATCAGGAGATGTAATTTTAAACAAACAAAAAATTAATGAGGCTTGAATGGATCCAATTATGCTGAAATATGAGAAATAATGAATCGTAACAGAAACAAAATGGTTTATAAAGAAAATTATTATTTCATTATATTTCATTAATAAAAACAAGAAATGCTACATTATTTTATATCTAAAGCTTAGTAGAAAATGAAACATCTTTTATTTTTCCAATTAAACTTTACTACTGTTTAATAAAAAACTTTGTACACAGTAAAAAAATTTATAGTCAAAATTAATTTTAGCCCCAGAAAATCCACCGTTAATTTTTGATAATTTAACATGTTTCAAATTTGTTAGCAACAAATTATTTTTGTGTGCTTTTGACTAAATATTTTAGTAATTTTATTAAAGCGGAACAATAAATTCTAGTTATTATAACAAATTAAATTGTTATAAAGGAAACAAACTTTCTTTAACAATTTCAAATTGATAATTTAGCTAAATTTACTTGTTATTATTGACGAGTCTATTTGTTAAATTTTATAAATCCAGCAAATAAATAGAAACAACAATTTTTCTTGTTACAAATTCAGAATTGACAAATTTTAATTTAACAAATTATCATATTTGTTCAAATTGTTAATTTAACACAATATATTTGTCAATATTAACTAAAAATACTTAACAACCGCAAAATAAACAAATTGCAACTTAAATTTTTTACTGTGTAGTAACTAATAAATTAATTAATTATTTGTGATTCTAATACTGTTTCAGCATAAAAGGATGTATGAAAAATGAAGTTTGTTACTATTTTTTAGCTTCTCGTAAGTATTAGTTCATGTACAGAGAAAAATTACCTATATTTCATTGGCAAAACTTAATGACGTACTGTCATTTTTGTCACTTGTTGCACATTTTAGTGCATACATAAATATATTATATGTTAAGTGTTGCAAGATTAAAATTTAACGTTATCAGTTTTTAAATACATTATATTTTAATATCGAATATGATAGCTACTGAAATATTTATTAGCAAATTTTTACGTTAAAATATATATAATATTTGTTATGTTTTCAGCTTATATGTGCAAATATTCCGAATTATACCCACAAAAAGATCTTATCAATAACATCATTTTAATTATTACATTTTCTGTATGAAAAAATAATTAAATATTATCTTTTATCTTCATACATATATAATTAATTCATGTTTATCTAAGTAATAATCTGTGTTTATTCAAAATGTTTGTTTAAATATCCCAGATTCTGTTACTGATAATGTCATTGTAGAGATCTTTTGAACCTACTATACGTAACATAATTTCATGTAAATAAAATGAATGTGTATATAATAATGATATACCATGGATAATTGAGAGAGTCTGAAGAGAGATGTTTTATAAATGTATATAATAATGATAATGAAATATATGTTTTGTAATAAAAGCAGGGACATTTGAATATCAACCCTTTAATTTTGATAATTAAATGATTCCTGTTTATTTTCACATTTACGTATTATTTTATATTTTAATTTATTTTTATTTTTTTATTTACATTTTTATTTTTAATTTATTTCAGATTCAGGTGCAAATTGGTGGCAGCGCTCAAGGGAACTTTTCGGTAAGTCATTACAGGTTTTACATAAATCAATTTTAAGAATCAGACGTTCAAATTTGATTTTATTTTTGGCTTAGAATCTACTTAAGAAAAACATACAAAACAAAACTTTATTAGTTGATGCATTCGATTAGACAGAATATTATAATAACCTCGTTTTACTTTCTCTTTCTGTCTCTCTGCTATACTTTTTTTCTTAGATGTTCCAATGTTCTTCTCTACCACCATTGAAATATAATAATATTGAAATGTCAATTAACGTTGAATTTGTGAATCGAGAGACATAGCCAGCTTAAAGAAATTAACAATCAATGAGTTTGAAATAAAATGCTTACTACATAAATGAAACTCTTGGAAATCAGCCAATGGTTTGTTAAAATATTACCTCAACCGGTTTCGACGTCACATGCGTCTTCTTCGGGAGGTGATATAAACATAAACTAATACCAAACATGTTAAAAGTATGAATAAATAAATAAATATCGATTAAAAAACACAGATGATTCTTTCCATTAAAAATTAAAACAATAAACACATTATAAATAAAGAAAACACAGTTAGATAAAATATAAAAAAACGTTACATTTTCACCCAACAGAAAAAAATCTGGTGTGAGCTCCACACTACTTTCTTATACAAATAAAACCAACTGAATATGTATGACTTGTTCCTTACGTATAAGTATTGTGACATTTATTTGACATATGGATATTATACCTGTTTAATTTTGTGTTCTCAGCTCTGATGTTAATTTAAATAATTTGTAATATTTTTTCAAAATACGGAAATTTCCCCAAATATGACTTAAAATTGTAAATTTTTTTTATTACATTTCTTTATAATACTCGCGCCACGAAACCCATTGCAGCAGAGCGCATCGTCATATCTCCAATATTTTTCGAGATATGACGATTTTTTATATTTTCCGAAGAGCAACTTTGAGGGGCTGTAACTCGAAAACTATACAAGATATCGAAAAATATCTCCAGTTTTGTATTTTTCGTGCCATTTATAATAAATTAGTAAATTTTGAAAATTTTGAAATTTTTTGAATTTTTTTTCAAAATTTCGGTTAGAGATATCTTGACAAATATGAAAGATACAGACTTGCAGTGTTCACCAATAGATTCAGCTCGACGAAATACATAAACCCTGAAAATTTCAGAAAATTCGGACAACCGGTTGAAATGTTATAGAAAAAGTCTGAAAATGGCCAAATTCAGGCCTAACGTCAAGGGGTTCCCCTTGACTTTCAGGACAAAAAACGCCATTTTGAGGCTTTTTGCTCTAACTTTCCATCCCGTAAAGCGATTTTTATGAAACTTTGCATACTTATGTATTTCGACGAGCTGAATCGATTGGTGAACACTGCAAATCAGTATCTTTAATAGTTTTCGAGTTATCGCTGATCGAAATTTTGAACAAAAATACAAAAAAAATTTCAAAATTTTTATAATTTGCTAATTTGTTATATAAGGCACTAGAAACGCTAAACTGAAGAGAATTTTTAGATATCTCGTGTAGTTTTTGAATTACAGGCCCTTAAAGTTGCACTTGGAAAAATACAAAAAATCGACGTATCTCGAAAAATATTAGAGATCTGACGATGCGCTCTGCTACAATGGGTTTCTTAGCGCGTATATTATAAAGAAATGGAATAAAAAAATATTACAATTTTAAGTGAGGATATTCCGTGAGTTTCAAATTTTTCTTTCGGTATGTGAATCTGTATTGAATGATTAATAATTATAGTTTCTGTTATTTGTTTGTTCCCATAGCAACTAAAATTAGTTTATTAAACATATAATTCAGTTTTGTCAAAAGAAGCAAACAAAATCTGGTGTTGGCACCACACTACTTTCTTATACAAATAAAACCAACTGAACACGTATGACTTGTTCCTTGCGTATGACTTTATTTTAAAATAGAAATCTATTAATATCTAGTCAGCAAAACTTTTTAACTAATAATACAAATATTACTTACATTTATAATATTTCACGACACATATTTTTGACACTTCACAATTATTTGACACGTTTGACACAAATATTAAAAGTGTTTTCGTTTTTTTTTCCCATTGTCACTAAGATTATTGAATATATCATTATGTTAGTGATTTTTGTTAATTTGTAATATTTCAGTTTCTATATTTTTCATAAAATATATTTTTTTAAATTATAGAAGTAAATTGAGTACAATTTTCTCTTTGTAAGATCAGAATAATTCTTACAAATTATTTTGAAAGTCTTACAAGGTCCAAACTTTTGGTTAGTAGTTAGCCGATACGACCAGTCTAACAAAAAAAAGCGATAGATATGGTTTATATCTTGATTAGTTTGACAGTTCGTTTTTAAATTTGTTGTGCGTTTGTTAAAAATAAAACTTATACTCTCTTCTGCTAATAGACAGTACTTGTAAATTTCATCTTCGTTTCCAAATTAAAATCTTAGTTTGGTTGTAACGTCATCTTCTTTTGGTATCTACATGCAGTGTTCTTCGTAAATGATATGCGTAAAATGCGTTGATTAGTACTTGAGTGAGCCAAGTTGGATGACCCTTGCAAAGTAGCCCTAATTATTCCATTCAACGTCTGCGTCAAATATCAAAGTTGAATTCCCCGGTGTTCGTGTTTCATAGTACAGGAGCCCTAGAGTCTCCAAGTGTACCTATTGGTATTTCGCGCACGTTGTACGTCTACCTTTGGCGACATTCCCGAAATACGTAAGTCAAGGAAGATTATTAGGGAGCCGTTATCTAGGCGTGATGTCAAGGCTTGCTTGATTAATCACTAGGACAGTGACGTTGGCGTTGCTGCCGTCTCATAACCGACAAGTGAACATCGCTGAAGAGTGGCGAAGGGGACTTGTCTTAGAAGGTCCTCCTTCATTTGTCCCGAGGTGATTTGTTCCTTGCACTTTACATTCGTATACGGGAACGTCAGCAACGAAACAGCACATAACCTCCCGCCCAATACTACTCTTAAACGGTAAAAAATAGTATTTGATGATACAGAAACATATCTTCTTATTTGTTTATTTTCTATTTATATTGGAGAATTTTAATTTTCTTTAGTATATTTATTTAATTTTGTGACACATATTTCACTAAGAAAACAGCGAGACGAAAAAATTGCCACAGACTACACACATACATACATACATACATACATACATACATACACGTGTGTCTGTCTTAAATGTGTACATAGGAGATTAACATGGGAAATCAGTTTTTTGCGTGCTGTTGCTCAGTGTTCTACTGAACAATAGATATTATGGTATCAATTAAAAGATATCATTTTTCTGAATGAAACGATGTAATAGTATATTCTACAACAAGTAATGGAATGGCACATATTCCACGCGAGCAAAAAGTTTGTAGCCCGAGCCAAAGGCGAGGGCTACGGTTTGCGAGCGTGGGATAGGCCATTCCGTTACATGTTGTAGACTATACTTTCTATAAAAAGGTTTTGGAAATTATACAAAAATACAAATATAAAACTGTTGAAAACGTCAAACTCAAATAAATCAAATTAAAACAAACAGATGTAACCATAGTAACTGAATCAAGATACTTCATATGTCGCGCTAATAAGCGGTTCTGATTCATCGAAAATATTCCATACGCCGCGTATGGAATGTTAGTGATTCCATAACAATTTTTAGTAGTGGAATGCCCAGTTTCCAAAACAGTGTTATAGAAAATACATTACAATTTAGTTGTAATTTAGTTCCGTAAATTAATTTTTAAACGTCAAATAAATAGCTTGAAAGAAATGAAAACAAAACAGTCATAGGTTTTTCGAAGAAAATTGAATAAATCGGAGAATTTTCAAAACTTTAAAATTAATTTACTGAGCCAAATTCCTAGTAAATTGTAATGTATATTACATCCTTTGATTCAGAAAAATTATATATTTCGATTGGTACTATAATCATTGTTGTCCGGTAGAACACCGAGCAACAGTACGCCAAAAACTGATTTCCCATGTTAATCTCATAGGAGATTGTACACAGTGATAAATTTTTAGTTGTTTGAAGAATTGAATTGTGGTGTATAGATGTTAGAGATCTGCTTTGAGCAATGTGCCACACCTAAAAATAGGTAAATGTAGTGGTGATGATGATGGTGATATATGATATCTATCTTTTAACTAACTTGCTTGTTTTTTTGAACGTCCCTGCTTCAATAGAAAATAAATAAGCATGTTGATTTAGCTGTCAAATAAAAATAAAGGTCACCTAGTTTTAAACCAATAATTATGTATCTCTTAACTCTTAATTTTTCTATCAAACGTCCCAGCATCAAATAATAGTTATTTATGTATCAAGGCACTGAAGTTCAATTTTGTATCACGAATATGGGAATATGGAATTTAGTTGCCGAGGCCGTAGGGCCGAGCAAAATAAACCATATGAGTGATAAAAAGGAATTTCAGTGCCGAGGTACATATTAAATTTTATTTGAAATCTAAAATTCGAAAAAACTAAAAAAATACAATATAGATTAAGTTTATATATCTGTCAGTTGTCAATTGCCAACCTCGAGATGTGAAGTTAAATAACATTCAAAATTAAGTGTTTTGTCCTCAATTTCGTAATCGGAATTAATTAGTTAATTCTTACAAATTTTGTTTCATGTTACGTCCAAATTTACTATAGTACGTCAATATATCTGCCAAAATTATCCAAATTGTACAATAATTATTTAACGGTTGCCAACACTGGGGTGCTCAAAATCGTCGTATAATGGGTTACTTATTTTTGAGCACTTTAGTGCTGATTTCAAATAAAAGTGTATAATAGAAAATTAAGTTCTACACGTTTCGGTAATGGGTGTAGGACGAATCATCGGGGGTCGAATGAACGTGACACCGTCCCCGTGCAGGGCCAACGCGATTATTGCGCACTTCACCCTGCGGTGCGGCTAAACACTGGACCGGGATATAGGGTAATAAATCAGTCATCCTGGATAGAGTGCCGCTGCCCCTTCCTCTTGGCTTGTTCACTTGAGCCGAGTCCTCCTCCCTTTCTTGATAGGGCTCTGATATTATTTTACGAGCTATGATGGAGTAGCAGCCAGGGTAGTGATATTTTATTAATGGTTCATTTGGTTCTGAATTTATTATATAAACAGTGTCAGAGAAAAACTGACTGTAATTTTTTATACTTTTTTAAATTGGCTTTGGTATTAAAGTGCAGAAAAACAGGTAATGCTTTGTGCACGTCCTAAAATATCAGTACAAATTACACTCGTGGGACTTGAAATACATTTTTGATACTGTTTGTTTTTAGTTATTTTCATGCTGGCTCATAAATCAAACTAAGTTGTCGATACAGTTCCATATTTACGGCTTAAAATTGCGCTGACAACTAACATTAGTATTTGACCAGTAATATACAAACATACTAGGAACTTCTACGTACATTTTAACGAGGAACCTTCAGATAATGAATTAAAAAACAAACCATACAAGAACTTACATTGTTTTATAAAAACTTTTTTAACAAAGTAGAAAATACTAAGGGAAAAATTTGCTTGAAATTAATTATTTACTTTGTAAATATAGTACGGTTTATATATTATCTCATCAAGTACCACACGACCTCTCTGATTTTCTCAGACAAAATTTTATAAAAAATGCACTCATTTTTTTGCTTTTACGCAAAATCATTCAAGCAAACTAACATTAGGCAAAACCACTCCTCCTTCAGAGTCGGGATTTACGAAGCAGTATGCTATCATGTTTGTTAGTAAGCAAAAAAAATTCGTGCAAAATAAAAAATTATCGATAAAATCAGAAGGTCTTGTGATATTTCCCCCGATAAAAAATTAATATTAGACCCAAAAACATCGTACTAGGTATAATAGAAGTTTAAAAAATATTAATTAAAGATATTTGAGTCTTAAAGATAGCATTACTGGCGTTAAAGTATTATATTTCTCTATTTAAGTTTCTCTTTCACACATCTATTCTAATTATAGTTTAGCAAAATTTATCAGTAGTTACCAAACATTTGACTAAAATAATCTTATAGTTTATTTATGTTTCTTCTTAGAATAAACGATATTTATGTATATTATATATTTTTACAATGAAAATTTATTTTAATTCCATTTTAATAATTTTCTAAACAATAAAATAGAACATTTATGTGACTACAATTATTTACAATTCTTACTGTTTGAGATCCACAATACAGGACAACTCTGACGTCACAAAATTTTTAAAATTTTATTGGGACTTAATGAATAAGAATTAAGACTTTTTAAAACGGCACATAATCTTCAATTTAGATAAAGTTTTATAAATAAAATAATTATTTATGTATCATGGCACTTCAGTTAATTATTATATAGGTTAAGTTTATACATCAGTCAGTTGTCAATTGAAACTGACAGTCAGTGATGCCAACCTTGAACAGTGAAGTTATCGTAAATAACACTCAAAATTATGAGTTTTGTCCTCAATTTCATCATCGGAATTAATTAGTTAATTCTTCTAGTACATTTTATTCATTTTACATCTGAATTTAGTATAGTACATCAATATATCTGCCAAAATTATCCTACTTGTACAATAATTTTTTAACGGTTGCCAACACTGGTTTGTTCAAAGTCGTCGTATAATGAGTTACTTTATAGACGATTTCTGAGCTTTTAATGACGATTTTTGAGTACTTTAGTGCCCATTTCAAATAAAATATATTTTAAAAATATAGTAAAAGACCCTGGTAAATTATTACTTGTTATTATAACAGTTGTTAACAGTACTGTAATATTTTATTTGTTTATTTGAAAATGTTATTTTCCCGTTATGGGAATATATATAAATTTACAAAATTTTCTCACCGAATATCCCTCGACTACTGACAAATACTCCAAATTTTATCACATATACCTATAATAATATTATTTCGTAATTATCAATATCCGCAGGACTATACAGCTGAAAATGTTAATATAATATGTTATATATCTTGAGGAGGCAACAATGAAATGGAAATGGTTATGCGTCAAAACCAACAGTTAACTGTTTAGCCAATAGCGTATTATAAATACAATCACAGTCATCAAATATCTGGAAATTCCATCAGCCTCCAAATATACTCAAACAATTTGCAAAACGCATCGCAAATACAGGCGCAATCAAATATTCACACTTGATATACTAATTCTGATAGAGAACAATGCGGTGTACAATTACATTGCGTTCCTAGCCACAAACAATATAGATACCATTTCCGATAATTCCAAATATATACGAATATGTCTGTCAAACGACGAGGCTGCTGGGTCGAAATGTAAACACACTGCAATTACCGACATTGGATTTGTGTTGGTTAATATGATAGTCATTGTTATCGCAATCATATTGAGTGCTTTTTTGTCCTAAACGCCATTTGTACATATGTATTAACGACACATCAATCCCGTGTAATGAATATCGTGTCATGCGTTTTTTGGTGGACGCGCCATTATTTTTCAGTTGCTACAAAATTGATTTATGTCTCTTTACAACTACAAATTCAATTTCGCCCACTGAATTTACACCATTACACTACTTACAATCTTATTTGTTACTGAAATATTCATTTGATAAATAATTTTTAATTATGTTTGCAATGTACTGCTGGACAAAAAATGAGACACGTTTTTCATCGGTTTGTTCCATTTTTACTTCAGTTTATTAATATGACTGGGACCTGTATCAAAATAAAAATAATTTATGGATTTCAATCACAAATAAATTTTTTTATTTGAAATCGGCACTAAAGTGTTCAAAAATCGTCAAAAAGCTCAGAAATCGTCACGACGATTTTGACACAGTGGTGGCAACCGTAAAAAAATTATTGTACAAGTAGGATAATTTTGACAGATATATGACGTATTGTAGTAAATTTATACGTAAAATGTAACAATATGTGCAAGAAGAATTAACTAATTTATTTCGATGAAGAAATTGAGGACAAAACACATAATTTTGAGTGTTATTTACGATAACTCCAATGTTCCAGGTTGGCAACATTGAGTGTGAGTTTCAATTGACAATTCACAGATGTGTGAATTTAACCTAAATAAGTTATTTATGTATCAAGGCACTGAAGTTCAATTTTTTATCACGGATATGGAATTTAGTTGCCGAGGCCCGTAGGGCCGAGGAAAATAAACCATGTGAGTGATAAAAAGGAACTTCAGTGTCGAGGTACATATTAAGTTTTATTTGAAATATAAAATTCGAAAAAACTGTAAAAAAATTACAATATAGGTTAAGTTTATACATCTGTCAGTTGTCAATTGAAATTGACAGTCAGTGTTGCCAACCTCGAGAAGTGAAGGCTTCGTAAATAACACTCAAAATTATGTTTTGTCCTCAATTTCGTCATCGGAATTAATTAGTTAATTCTTCTTGCAAATTTTGTTTCATGTTACGTCCAAATTTACTATAATGCGTCAATATATCCGCCAAAATTATCCTAATTGTACAATAAATATTTAACGGTTGCCAACACTGGGTTGCTCAACATCGACGTGTAATGGGTTACTTTAGTGACGATTTCTGAGCTTTTAATAACGATTTTTGAGCACTTTAGTGCCTACTTCAAATAAAATATTTTCTTACAGTTTTTTCTAAATTTAGATTTCAAATAAAATTTAATATGTACCGCGGCACTGAAGTTTATTTTTATCACTAAATAAATTCCATATTCGTAATAAAAAGTTAAACTTCAGTGCCTTGATACATAAATAACTATTATTCCAACCTCAACCGGTTTCTACCCAAATGAAAATTAAAAATACAATTTCTCATCATTAAAAACATTTAAAAACAATAAATAATAAACTTACAATCGTACTTTACACAACGTGGATAATTGTTACTTAGTAGTAATAAATAAATAATAAAAACGAACAATCGTACTTTACACTACATGGAGAATTATTAGTTAGAAGTAAAATTTTAGAACTTGTAGGTTCAAATTATGGACTGATTATGTTTTGGTAGCAATCAATGAGAAATTGTAGTTTTCTTTAAGGTCCTAAGGTATTTTGAAGATATCTTAGTAAATTATTGAATTAGAATAAATATTGTTATAATTATAAGTATGTGAAATTAAACGTAATCGTAAAGTGTCTAATTTGTTGGTGTCAAATGAAACAGATTATTCAATGGCAAAAACATGATCAAAAATCTTTCTTTTGGAAAGGGCTAAATAATTAATAAGCAGAAAAGAAAAATCGAGACAATTACTCCAATTTATCTGCATTGTGTTACCACGAATTTTCTTAATTGCAGGAAACAATTATATTTCGTTGCGAGAAAAACTTATATCGCGATTTAATAAAGTTATTAAAAACTTGTGGAGATGTTGAAATATAATTAAAGTCAGCCACGCCTACGAAAAACAAAACATGTCTGTTCTTTTCGTGCTGTCGCTATAGTCTCGTTACCGCGCACGACATCCGTCGAGAATCACCCACAGAATTACCCTACAAACGAGACCTCCATTCGACACGGAAAATCGACGTCAGCAACATGCAAATATAACCCTTACAGAGTTCTCCATCATCGGAAAATCACGATAGAAAGAAATCGTTCGCTAATTTCTTGTGCAAACAATGTTATACAGTCTATTTTTATGACTAAAGTTTTTGCTTAATATTTCGTTAATAATATAATTTTTTGATGTTGAGTGTTAGCGGTCTATTTCATGTCAATGTCTGTGGCCTTCCGTGTTTGGTACATGTTGTGTGCACAATATCAAGACCTCATCTAATCAACACAAAACATCACAACGATATTAAAGTTATACGCTAACTTACTTCAAGTGTAATTAAGTTCCAGAATTTAGTTATAGCGCGAACATTTAAAGTAGAGAATCCGAATGCTGCGCTGTCGTACTAAATACACTGCTAGTATTTTACAGATGCATTTAGTTAACATGCTCGTTGAATTAATGACTGTGAGAAATTGTCTACGACGTATGTTATCGCCAGGATGTATGGCGATTGCACTGTTGGCGAGATATTGGCGAATGAACAGCGTTGTACTCAACCAAATTACTCTTAGTTTGAAATTTATTCCCCTTTTGCTACTAAACTGGGCAATTACTGTATTAACTCTCTTGTCTCAAATGTAATTTTATTTTTTACTTTCTTATTTATAGTAAATAGTAAAGGAATTATGTGTCCGAATGTTTTTAGCAACGAACAGAACTTCAAGAACTGAGTTCATTGTGGTCACAATTGTAAAACATGAAGAAGAAGTTTACTAGACGCATAATAGTTATTTGTATATCAAGGCACTAAAGTATAATTTTTTATTACGAATATGGAGAATAAACCATATGTGTAATAAAAAATCTGGTGTGGGCATCACACTACTTTCTTATACAAATAAAACCAACTAAACACGTATGACTTGTTCCTTGCGTATGACTATTTTGACATTTATTTGATATATAGATGTTAAATCTGTTTAATTTTCTTCTCAATATAGTCTTCAAAACTTTCTAACTAATAATACAATTATTACTTTTATAATATTTTATACGACACATTAAAAATGTTTTAGTTTTTGTTCCAATTGTAACTAAGATTATAGAAATATATTCTTAAATATTTAATTTAGTTTTTCTCAAAATTAGAAGCATGTACAAGAAAAGTGCAAATTACATTTTATATTCCAAATACTTTTGCTAACATCTTTGATTTGAAACTTTTTCTCACAGCTGATTCTATTTTTGAAATAAATGGAATTTATTGTTTTGTATGTCCAGTAAACTTCCTCTTCCGGTTTTTCAATTTCATTCAAAATCAACTAAGCTCTTCATTTTTTCATGAAACTTATAAGTTTCGTTTACATATCTTGTCTCGTTCATGAGATATTGCGCACACGGACATCCATCCATCCATCCATCCATCCTCACACACAGACATCATTGAGAAATTGGTCTTAACGAATTCAGTGGACGTCAAAATATGTATTTCCGCAACAATCTCGTCAGCTATTTTTTTCGTGATTCCAATACTTCCTTATACTTTGTATAAGAAAGTAAAAATACTTTATTGTCGAGAAGGACATTGAATAATAGTTACTAACTATCTGTTAATTAACTTCATTTTTAAAGTTTCCTGAAATTTAGCAAAGATAAATATTTTTTCTCTGATTTAATGCAAGAACTTTGTCAGGTACTCAGCAGATAATTCCTCACTCTAATAATGGACATTTCTACTGTTGAGGTTAGGAATAAATTTCTTTAAAAAAAAAGTTTTCGGATTGTATTCCAAGTATAATTTTTTAGCTAAACATATAGAGCACTTACGTACACTGACAAAACAAACGATATCAAAAATTTATATCGAAACAAAAATCTTTCATCTGTCACCAATAACAAAACAAGGGCGGCTGGATGTTTGACCAGGTTGTTTTTCCGAGCCTGTTAGCCTGCCCTAATGGACGAATGTGCCCTGGTGTGGAAAATACTGTTATGGTCGGAACGTAAACATATTTCAAACAAAGTGCGCCGAACTCAAGATCTTAAATGCGGGGATATATCATGCTGTGGAAACACTACGCGTTTTAAAATGAAAAGTACACGTAAGAATTGAATAGGAGCTTGTGAATTGACCACTGCGGGCTTCGGTTTATTTTGGAGATATAAATTATTGTAGCTTTTGGTTAGGAATTATTTATTTGGTCCCTTAGGATCGGCAGCGTAAATAGATAAGTGAAAGTGTGTTTTATTTATCATTTCACTCAACACAAGGTGAACTGTATTTACGATTTTATTTGATTCATTGTAGTATTTCTTCATTTATTATAATTGTATTTTATACCTAAAAATCAGAGATAAGTTTTGAACTTGTTTTATTATTTACTTTATACAAAAAGAAGTAATACAATTTCACAAATTTAGCATAGTTTGAATTTATAATTAGGGAATCAGTAAGATATATTCTATAATTTCAATGCGCTGTACTTGTTGTATTAAAACCCTTAAATTCCGGGGCCTTAAAATGTACTTTGTTTCCGAATATTTTGTGGTATTTGTGGCCATTTTCTGATAACTACTTTTAGGGTTTTTACGTACCTCATAAAACGATTCTAAATTTGAAATATTGAAAAAACGGTAAACCATATTAATTTGTCATTTATCCATTAAATTCCAGTGCTTTAAAATGTACGTTTTTTCCGAATGTGGATCCGAAATGGACCCCAGTGTTCTATTTGATTAATTAATAATGTATTAACATATACTGTTCAAGGAATTTAAACTTAAATAATAAATAACTAAATAAGAGCTTAAATATTTTTATTATAATAGAAAATAAATGTTTCAAGTATAGAATTTCACATGAGATATTTATATGATCAAAATAAAAAGTCCGGTATCATAATCATCAACACTCGGATCACTTGCTTCATCAAAATTAACACATAATTTGTATAACTCTAATTACAAGTTGATTTATTTACTTTTGTTTTGAATAATAATACTACCAATTGAATTCAACTAATTGTGTCAACTTGTATACAGAGTTTTCATAACTTCGAGTACATACGTTAATGGTATATGTTGTGCTGATTACGCAACTAAAATAATTTTTTTTAAATTCGAAAAATTAAGGGTTGTTTACCTAAAACATTTTTTGTAGTACTGCACTGGATTCGCTTTCCTATTAAACACAAACAATGAAATAGGTAATCAACAATTTAAATTACATAATACTAATAAAATAAACGAACAAAATTTAATTATTTTTAATGAAACGATAATTATTAACATAATCATCTACCCAGTGGCAGTGGCAACGAAAAATTTTGGACTGGGAAACATGGAAAATAATTTTGCGATTAAAAAAAAATTCTTTTTGATTCGTAATCAGCATATCAAACATATACCATTAACGTATGTACTCAAAGTTATAAAACACCCTGTATAAGCTCAATATGTTAAATGACATATATATAAAAGCAGGGCTGGCAAAGTTACATATTACACAAATACAACAAATAAAACAATTGGTGGGGCCCACAATGTCCCCCCATTAGTAAACTTGTCGTTAGTGTACCTTTTCCGTCGTGGTATATTTTCAGTGTCCATGAAAGCCTAATAGTTTCAAAGCATCCAAGTATTTGAATCTGTGTAAAAGGATGTGCAAAATGAATCGCAGGTCGTAAGGAATAAAATTCAGTGAGTTAATTCGAAATTTGCTAATTACTCCCATAACTCTACGAGTTCATACGGTCGGCCGTATTAAAAGCGAACTTATCTCCAGTTCAAAAGTTCCTAATGTTGCGAGTTACAGGCGCACGCAGTCTCCATAAATAAAGTAATAAACAGATCGGGAATGAATTACCGCCCTGGGACGCGGAAAAGATTCCTACTTCTTATCAACTTGATTCCCAGCTTACCGATATATCATACACGCCGCCACCGCACCGCCAACTAACGAAGATATTTCATTTAATTAATTAATTTTCTCCGAGTATTTGCAGCTGTTACGCTGCCATATTCGCGCTTAATGTGTGAATTTCTACAAATGAAACTGCAAACTTATCTTCCGACTTAACAAGATTTATTTATTATTTATTTTCATTTAGATTTATACCTACAAAGTTCACGCGCTGTAAAAAGGCTCGGCTAGGAAAAGTTCGCTAATTTTCCACGCTTATTGTATCTTCTTATTATTAAATCCACCCAGCAACTGCGCGATGCGATGAAATTTTATCCACTTTTATAATGTTTCTAATTAGATACTCATGCTTCTGCAAGGTTTCTATATTTCTTCGTTACCACCTAAAACTATTAATTTATGACAAAAAGTATTTACTGTACTGTAAGTTACCCATTAATAACAAAACACACAGTAAGTGGAACTTTTAATACACAGTTGATTTTCATGGTTATATCATTTACTTACCGTCCACGGTGGATGGTAAGTGAAACTTACCGTTCATGGTGAATGGTAAGTAAATGTATCATTCAAATTTTATTTTTAACCTCAATCTGACAGCTGTTAATTTTGATACCTATTTTTTCCTTTTCTTATATTTACGCAGGTATTGCAAAATATAACTTACTAACCTCGAACTGTAAGTGATATTTTAGGTCTCGAATGTTTAGGAAATCTCGACCCTACGGGTCTCGACATCCCAAACTACATTCTCGACCTAAAAACTATCACTTACAGTTCACGGTACGTAATATACTATTGTTGACCGAAAAACTAAATGAGTTGTCGAGCTACATTATAATTTGTTAATTACTATAATTTCAGTACTAAGACGGATATTATATCACAGGAACTGTTTTCTACTTTATTATATATAGTAGTATAGGGATCATGAAGAAAATTAGCAATTTTCGTGGTCCTCAAATTTTGTTTTGACCATTTTCTCAATGCCATCTGTGCGCTTGTAAATTGATGGATATATGTCTATATTTGCGCATGCATTTTAAAATTCTGAACAATTTTTCTATCCACACTTTTGCTGTAATATGAACAGGTAAAAAGATACAGCAATACAAAAAAAAAACACCATTGTTGAAATCCCTATAGGTACATTTCAATTAAATACACTCGGTACATATATCTACCCTGGTAAAAAAACCCAGTTGAGAAACATATATAAACGTAATAAAATGTTTTTTTTTCTATTGTCTCCGCTTTTATGTCTTGATATGTGTCAATATTTTTTATATTTTTTAATACCCGACTTTTGACACGGTACGATACAAAAATGTGTATTTATAATATATTTCGAAAACGAACCACGGTTACCTTGTTAAAATTTTCAAGTTACCGGTAAAATTTCGGAACGCGATTCCTGAAATTTGTGATACTTTCTACTTACCACGGGAATCGTGCGCAGATGGCGGTTAGCGCGGTAAACATCTGTCAAACAAGATAACGTCAACCGTCATTGTTGAAATCAAACTCTTCTTTATCGTCTCCCGCTGAATTACTACGATTGGTTAAAACAAACTCGTTTAAAGTATACCACGTTTTCATTTTACAAGAAATATGTAAAATCAAACATTGACATAATCACGGTGTTTCGTTTCTTTACCGTAGAAGTGGTAAAACTGTAACAGTGGTAAAACCACTCATCGGTTCGTTTTCGGAATATAGTATTAAGAATAGGGTAATTTTGTTTCACTTTTTTTATCAAACAAAATTGTTTTGTTAGCTTGTGCGTTAATCATATTACAGATCTATTTACTTCATCAATAAGAATATTTTATTAAATTTAGTTTTAATTTATATAATAACCGAAACAGGAATATAATATAATGAAGTGTGTTAAATACAGCAGAGTTCAAAATCGAGTGGCACACAAATACTGGAATTATTGAATGAAAAATAATGAGAGCCGGTGTAGGTAACCTCAAAATAACCCAATTAGAGTAACAATTAGAACAAAAGGGCAATCTCCATGCACATGGAGCCATAAACAAAATCACAATAAAAACAATGAGCAATGTTTCCAGGGGTGGCTGCCATCTCATAAACATTACTAATCACGCTCGCAATGGCCATTTGGCCGTTTTTGCAAATTCGTTGGCAGGGCGCGCGGCGGTGAAAAATCGCACACGGCGTTGGAGCGCACCGAATCGTCCGAAGCCGAGTATCGAACAACGTGCGACATTTGGCCAGTCGTAAATTCCGATCACGGAATTGTGCCCGCCGCTCAAGCGGAAAACATACGTTTTCATTGCACAGTTGGCTGGAGTAGGGCCCCCCGCGCCCCACACTGAGGCTACTCTCGCCCCGTGAACTCTGACCCGCGTTGGCTCTCACACCGACTGCGGAATTACGTTATACAAAGTAAACAGATATTGTAAACATGGTGTGCCAACGTTATTGGTGTCCAACGTGCCAATAATAAATCACTTAAAGCTAAAGGGATCGATGGGTTTTATTGTATACGGGGTGTTGGAGAATTGACGCGTGTTTGTGTTGTTTTTTGCGACGGAAGTACATGTGTTATTTTATACGGACTCTGTTTTTCGCCGCACTTTTTTGGTCAATTCTTGTAAAATACTGCATTCCACACAATGCAAAACACACATTTCATTTTCCTGCAATGCGACAATTACTTCATACATTAAGATGAAGAAGTTTTCAGAATTCATTCTACTACTGATTTAATTGCATCCTTTTCTTCTGGTCTTCATATAAGTCCAAGTCATCTGAAGACCTTCTGATTTTATCGATAAATGTTTATTTTTGCACGAAATTTTTTTGCTTAGCAACAATCACGAAAGCAAACTGCATGGTAAATCCCGACTCCGAAGGAGGAGGGGTTTTACCTAATGTCAGTTTGCTTGAGTGGTTTTGCTTAAAAGCAAAGAAAATGAGTGGTTAAAAATAAAAATTTATCTGAGAAAATCAGAGAGGTCGCGTGATATTTGATAAGATAAATTCCAAAGACAAAACAAAATGTAAGTTGAAATATTAATTAACTGTCACACTGACAGTGATTGACACTAACAATTATTTGTTTCCTTGGTAGCGGGAGTTTTATCGCTGTAACCCTGGTAACGGGGTTTTACCGCGGTAAAACTCTGTTAAAACTCCCGTTACCCGGGCAACGGGGTTTTATTAGTATAAAACTGTTCCTATTGGTTGAATTTTCAAGTGTTTTGGATTATGATTGGTTAAAAACTAGTCGTGGGAATTTATCACTATTATTGAATAGATTGCTTGACCACTGACTTTGTTTTCAAGCTGTGTTATCTTGATTTTATTTCATACACTTTCAATTATTCTGTTTCATAGTTCATTTTTAATCTGTATTCGTTTTCTGATATCTTTATTGGTCCTAATACTGTTCTTATTATTTTTCGTTCCATTTTCTTAAATCTTCGAGTACTTTATCTTTTGTGTCAATTTTGTATCTTTAGTTGAAGTCTTCCGGTCAATTCTTCTAAAATTCTGTTTACCACACAATGCAAAATATACATTTTTTCTGCAATGCGACAATTACTTCGACCATTGTCAAACATTCCTAAATTAAGATGAAGAAGCTTTCAGAACTATTTGTAATACTTATTTAATTGCATCCTTTTCTCCTGGTCTTCATATAAGTACAAGTCATCTGATTTTCTGTTGCTTGATTTTATCACTATTCAATCTTGACCACTGACTAGGTTTACAAGTTGTGTAATCTTGATTTTATTTCTTATACTTTTAATGATTCTATTTCATAGACAATACTTATTCTGTATTCGTTTTCTGATATATTTATTGGTCCTAATATTGTTCTTATTATTTTACGATCCATATTCTTCAATCTATGAGCACTTTATCTTTTGTTGTCAATGTCAGTTTCAGCAGCGTATTGGTATTATTATCGTTGGTTAAATTCTCATTTTCGTATCTTTAGTTGAAATCTTTCGATCAATTCTTATAAAATACTGCATACCACATAATTATTGTTCCAGCATTGTTAAACATTCCTAAATTAGGTTAAAGAAGCTTTAAAACTCATAGTATAAATGAAAAGATTTTTGAATTTAAGTTCTTTAAAATTTAATTCAAAAGTAATAAAACACAACATTAACAAGTACCTATAGAGAAAGAGTACATAGGTTTCCGTAATATCTCTTATAAATCTGCTATTAGTACATTTCGATTTTATTAGTAGTGTAGTACAGTACCTATAAAGATATTTAGAAAGGGATTGGATTATTCATTTGGGCAAAAAATATGCGAAGATAGAAAGCGATTTATAAATTATGTAATTATTATTTAATTCTTTGGGTCACACCACTAAATAAATTTATTATTTAAAAAACATAATTTTCTTTTTGTCGAGATATACTAGTTTGGTACATCTCAGAATCGACTAGAAACAGCTTGTTTGTTGCCGGCCTTAATGAGCAGTGAGTAAACACTTTTATAGTTAATTAGTATATGTTGGTATCATCGTTTTGTTTCTCCTTGCTGTCAATTTGTGTCGTGAGAATTAGTAAGTTTTACAAATTTTATAGCTTCTCATCAACGGGTAACTAGAACAGGAAGAAAGAAATTCATTTGAATAAAAAATGTAAGTACCTATGATTGAATTTGTACTTGTACTGTATAACCGATAAAAAAATATGAGTTAATATTTTGGGTTATGTCTCAATTAATTTTTGAAGAAATGCAAATGAAATCTGAGTTGGAAAAGCTTTCATGTAATTCTACATCAGGAATAACAAGCAAGCAACATAAACAAGTAAATAGAAACAGGAACTAAGTAACAACAAATTTTGACGTATAAAATAGAGGAATCCATGTCCAATTCAACTCGTAGCCTTCATTCAGATTCACTGTTTCTCAAAGCCGTTCTTATGAGTCTGCTAATGGCACATTTCGATTTTACAATAATTTCAGTTTGTTTTAAATTTATTTTGTGCAAAAATTTAATGGCATGACAAATCACATCACATTTTTTAGTCCATTCGTCTTAACCTAACATTTGACAACTTTAAAAGTTAGTCAACTAGGAGTCATATTTTAATACAGCTATTCATTGTTTGATTAATTATTTTGCTTCCAAGATTTCTTGGGTAAGACTCATTGTAGGCCGTAGAGTAGCAAATAGAAGAGTGCGATAACAATTATTAACAAACAATATGCAATTTAAAATAAAGTTCTTTCGTTTCCTTTTCAATTATATAATGATTCAACGGTACTTTAAGTTCCTGCAGAACTCCCGCAATTACATTTCGTCTTCACACTCGGTATTCACAAACATTCACCGCCACACATTTCTAAATATGTAGATTGCTAGATTTACGCCTAATTTCCAGTTCAGCAAATAACGGTTCATTTAATCTTTAATTAAAGTGAACAATATCAAATCGATAGCAATACCTGGAAATGCTTTACGCTACATCGCTTCCGGGATGGTAATTTCGCATTCATTCCTGTTCCAATAACGAGAATTCGAAATGGTGTCATTTCCTAGCGATTTAATGCAATATTTTCAAAGACATATTTTGTTAGAGAAAATTTATTTGGCTCGGTATTGCACTACAAATAACGCTGCGTATATTTATTGATTTCTAGCTCAATAACTCACATGAATTGCTGAAAGTGTTACAATTTTGAGCGGAAGAAATTAATAAAACCGAATAGGATTTATAGGAAGCTGGCCAGATAAAAGATAGATTTTATTTCTCGACGGAAGCTACAGGTTTCAGAGATAGGTTTTCTAAATCTTGCTATAATATTTAATTTGTCGGGATACAACAATATGGGGTTTAATGCTAGGTTAGCAAGGCAATATGGGTGAAGTTTTTGACTGTAAAATTACAAAACAATTTACAATTTTACCGCAAGGTACTTAGCTTACCATTCCTAGAGTTTCACAGGTGCATTACCCATATTAACCCTTGAACCCGCGCATAAAAACACCTCAATCTAGGGTTGCTATCCCACATATTTTTACCCTCCAGCAAAACAGCAACGGACTGAACTGACTACCCAGTTGTTCCACACCCATTTTAGCCCGTCTGAATCTGGACCAACCCCTATTTCTTCTTCTCCGTTTCTCCGTTTCTTTCTCTTTAAATTCTTATAGTTAGGTTCCTATATTTTGTTTTACTTTGCCAGTTGTTTTAAATCTTCTTCTACTTCCTTTAGCCATGTTGATCTCCTTGTTTCTGTTGGTTTCCTTTCTACTACTGATTTAATCGAATCCTATTTCTTCTGTGGCTTAATCTTTTTTATTTTTTAATATTCAATCATTGGCTTGGCCTACAAGTTGAGTAATCTTGATTTTATTCCTTAAACTTCTACTGATGATGATAACTTAGTTATCGAAATATGTATTTAGATGTATTCTTATTAATTTATGACTTGGGAGTTAGATTTAATAGTCTGTCTTGTTCTTAGCCCTAGAATTTTACAATTAGTATTTTCACTATGTTGTTCTATTTCATAGTTCATTTTTATTTTGTATTCGTTTTCTGATATCTTTATTGAACCTTAAATAGTTCTTATTAATTTTCGTTACATTATTCTTAAATCTCCTTCATTTTTTTGTAATTGTTATAATCTCAACATCGTGCATTGTTATTGTTGTTATTGATTTTATCGGAAAATTCAATTTGTTGCCAGATCTTTTCCTTTAAACTCTTGTAGTAAGATTTCTCTACGTCTTCCTATATTTTATTTTACTTTGCCAGTTTTTAGTTCCTGCTGCTCTTAAATCTACTTCTATCCCTGTGTAATGTGGATTTGAATCTGCCTCGTCTTCTTCTTCTTCCTGGTTTCTATTCTACTAATGATTTAATTGCTTACTTTTCTTACTGCACTTCATACATGACCCAGCCATTTTACTTTCTGAAGTTTGATCTCGGTAAATTCTCTTTTTTATATCTTTATTTAATTTCATGTTTTTTTTTCGTAATTTTTTGTTTGTGTGGAAAGCCTTTTTTGTTGCCATTATCTTTTCTTTGATTTCTGTTTCTCTTTCTCCTTTGCTGTTAGTATTCATATAATGCTTTCTTGTTCAAGAAAGTGGATACAAATAAAAATCAAGTGCTCAACTTAGTTTTATATCAAGCCACAATAAATATTGCGCCCAGTGGTATTTTTGCCTGCATATTGAGTGAGCGAAATTTAGCGAGGTGGGCTTGTATTCACAGTAGGGATTATCGATAGATGAAACGACAATGGGCAAACTGGATGCAGAGAACAAAACAACATCGAGGGCTCTCCCAATCCGAGATACATGTAAACACATTCAGCTCTTCACATAATGCTTCTTCTAAATTACATCTACAACACTAATCCAGGCTGTGCCTACAAACAATTAGCCTGTTTACGTTGTCCTTTACTCGCGCGTCACGTTCCTGCTCCATGCTCCTGCCCTCGTCCTGCTGCGGCCCTACATCCTGCTAATGCAGTTACGGATAACCAGCGGCGGGGTCACGGGTTTTTCTCGCGGGCAAATTGTAAATAGATTTCGACGTAATGTTTTGAGATTAGCTGTATTGTTTGGGCTTATTTTGCACCGCTGAGAGGATTCAGCGTTGCATTTGATTGTTGTTTGATTGTAATACGCATTAGATAATTGCGTCAGTGTGCAAATGTTTATTCGCCTCGATCATTTTAGAGATAAATAAACATTCCGTTCAATTGCTTCCATATTATAATAGGTGTTTTTTTTTATAGGCATTGTACATTAAAACGAAATAGAACACATACAAATCATGGTAATGGTCATGGTACTGTCTTTTTTAGAAACATAATTTTATGTCATTAGTGTTTAAATAGGATTTTTTAAAAAATGAACGCCGCAGCTGACTCGAATAGAGCGCAACCTGGAAGTCTAATTTTCGATCACTTTTTGAGACAAACTGGGACCGTATATAGGCAATAATCCGGTGAATATTGGTCTTGGATTTATCGGCGTAATTTAGCAACTAATAAATAATCTAAAGGTGTTAAATCCCAATATCTTAAAGGCCAATCCACAAGTTCATATTATGCACTGTTCAAATGTGTCCCTCAATAAATCATTTGAGGCGCGCGCTGTGTGACATGTTGCACTGTCATATTGAAACCACCGCTCTTCCACATTAATGCCATTCAATTGGGGAACGATAAGTTTGGGTTATCGCAAAGCGGTCACCTATCCAACTACTGACCGCGGGCAGTATTGCTTAATTTGTTATCAAGTGCTTTAAAACTACTTGCTAAGCCGTTGCCCAAAAAAAGTTAGTAATCATGGTTCTATTCTAGCCGGCATCATTTTTGAAGAAATATGGACCAATCATTCCAACAGACCGTAAAACATGGCAAACAGAGTTTTTTTGTTTATGTAACGCCGTTTCAATAATGGCTTGTGGATTTTCTCCTCCCAAAAGGCGGCAATTTTACTTGTTAACGTAGCCATTTAACAAAAAATTAGCTTCATCGCTGAATAAAATTTGCACAATTTGCAAGTGTAGTTCTGTCTTATGTCTATTCAAGATGAAATGGCAAACCAAATTGAGTACAAAAAAAAAACTGTCAGCTGTCAAATTGGTTGTCGCTGGAAAAAGTGCTGCCATTTCAAAAAACAAACCTCTAAAGAATACACCCCTTATTTACCTCACAATTGTTGTAATAATACCGTACAGAATTATTTTCATCACGTGTATATTTCTTCTTTGCGTACTTGTTAGCAGGCAGATCGAAGCATCCAAGCTTCTCTTCTTCACCTTGGCTCGAAGCTCCAGTGATGTATAGAGCCGGCAACGCTGTAAAAGCGTTGATTTCCGAATCGGCTCGGCCGCGTCTATCCATCATCATCGCTGTGATGCGCCTCATAATTTATCTTTCGTTTCACTTTGCCGCCACAGCCAGAGCTGATATATTTAGTCTCGTTTATAATAAAAATATGCGCCAAGATGCGTTCAAAGGATGTGACTTAAGGGACCGCTATAACAGCGACCTGTCACTGCGATGATTTTTTATTTATTGGATCCGAGCAAATAAGGGTTTCTCGATGTCAAAAAAATATTGATTTCGCTACTGCGGCGACTGTATTTTTAATACGGGTAGATTTTAGGTTAATAACAACAAGATTTTTGATGGTAATATTAAGTAAATTATAATAGTTATTTCTATTTCTATGTCAATGCACTAAAATATAATATTTTATTACGAATAAACCATATGAATATTAAAAAATATTTAAGTCACGAATGGGTCAAGACCCCTGAGTGACTAAAGACGCTTTACGTACGTGTATCGCACAATATTTTATCTACGATACAATGAAAAACCCCAAAAAATATTTAAAAAATTTTTATTTATGAAGTAGGATCACAATATTAAATGAAAAGTTAGCCATGATAACAAAATTTTTGCAAATTTGTCGTGTTTAAAAATTTTAATCACCCGTGACTGCCCGTGACTTATGGAATTGTGTTACAAAACAACCGTTTTACAAACTTAAAACTAACAGTTAAACATCAATTTTACACACTATCGTAGATAATAGTTATTTGTGTATCAAGGCACTGAAGTTCCATTTTTTATCACGAATATGGAATTTATTTGCCGAGGCCCGTAGGGCCGAAGAAAATTAAACAAGTGAGTGATAAAAAGGAACTTCTGTGCCGAGGTACATATTAAATTTTATTTGAAATAAAAAATTAGAAATATCTATAAAAAATAATTATATAGGTTAAATTTATACATCTGTCAATTGAAACTGACACTCATTGTTGCCAACCTCGAACATTGAAGTTATCGTAAATAACACTCAAAATTATGAGTTTTGTCCTCAATTTCTTCATCGGAATTAATTAGTTAATTCTTCTTGCATATATTGTTTCATTTTACATATAAATTTACTACAATACGTCATATATTTGTCAAAATTATTCTACTTTTACAATAATTATTTTACGGTTGCCACACTGCGTTGCTCGAAATCGTCGTATAATGGGTTATTTTAGTGACGATTTCTGAGCTTTTAATGACGATTTCTTAGCACTTTAGTGCCGATTTCAAATAAAAACATAAACGTCAGCTAGCTGTTGAGACGGGGATGGCTGTGATAACTAAAGTACTGCCAATTGTCAAATATTTGGTTATATTTTTCATTATTTTTAAGATGTGGTCTGCCTGTAATCTACATTAAATCCGATAAGATATTATCAAAGCAAAATAATAAATATATTCACTATTAGTATTATAAAATAATATGTTATTTTAGGTTTGTAATTCAAGTTGGATAGATGAGTCCGTAAATTAAAATTGTAATAGTCTGTAAAGTTTTACGGCAGCTACTATTTCGCGGATTGATTTCTTATACTTGTATCGATTTTGGAAAAAATAATTTTAAGTAATGTGCACTTATTAAAAACAAATAAAAGTAAATTTAACTAACAGTTCATTTTTTTTTTTAATACCGGGCATTAGAATATTACAATATTATTTGTGTATTATACTCGTATATGGCGAGAGCTCTTATATTCGTAAATGAAACATTTATGATTAATTAAAAATAAAATTCTGTGTAAATATCAACATCATAAAAGCCCTGAATAATATCAAAGAAGGTATAAAAGAAAAAAATTCCTTTATAAATTTCAAACATCGTCAAAAAAATTAAAAATCACACAAAGCAATTTTACATTTTAAATTATAAATAAATAATTTTAATTAACACGGTATATAAAAAATATATGCTTTGTATGGAGGTAACATTTTTCCAACATTTTAGTGGATATTTAAGCTTGTATCTCTCCTTTCGCTAAAACAAACAATAAATAGCGCTCTGTGTACAAGGATGAAACACGGCACAAGCTCATGTAATGTAGTATAAGATCGATGCTGAAGCCTACGCCTCACAATAGAAGATATTCATGAAATATTCATTTTGTATATGTTCCGCCCTTTAAGGCAAACATGATATTTTAATACTTGGCGTTGTTTAACTAGGACTCAATTTTGCTTGAATCAATTCTTAACAAAAAAGTATACCCTCTTCTACATTTATTGCTTACTTTTACTCATTATCATGCGGGTAATTAACTGGAAATTCATGAAAAAATTACCTCATTTTCATAAATTATTAACTATCCTATACGACCCCAGGCGCACATGAATTGAACCAAAATTATATTCAATTAATTTTTATTTTTCTAATACAAATTATTTATAGAAAAACGAATCAGTGTATGTTAAGAGATACTTAAATTCTTTGCAAATTGATTTTAATTATTATTATTTATTTGGTTGCCTCAAAAGTGTATAGAATTTGTCACATATCAAAAATATAAATATGTCATGAAACAATAGCAGTAAAAATCATAATAACGGATCATTAAAAAAACTCAATAATATTGTAATAAGCTTTTGATATTAATAGTTATTTATGTATCAAGGCACTGAAGTTTAACTTTTTATCACGAAAATAAACCATAGGAGTGATAAAAAGGAACTTCAGTGCCGAGGTACATATTAAATTTTATTTGAAATCGAAAATTAGAAAAAACTGTAAAAAATATTATTTAGGTTAAGTATATACATCTGTCAGTTGTCAATTGGAACTGACACTCAGAGTTGCCAACCTCGAACATTGAAGTTATCGTAAGTAACACACAAAATTATGTGTTTTGTCCTCAATTTCTTCATCGGAATTAATTAGATAATTCTTATTGCACGTATTGTTAAATTTTACGTATAAATTTACTACAATACGTCATATATCTGTCAAAATTATGCTACTTTTACAATAATTATTTTACTGTTGTCAACACTGCGTTGCTCAATATCGTCGTATAATGGATTACTTTAGTGACGATTTCTGAGCTTTTAATGACGATTTACGCGCACTTTAGTGCCGATTTCAAATAAAATTTTTTAATTGATCTTTTGAAAGTTGAAGGATTACCAGAGTTTTGATTGTGATTTGGCAGTTTAATAAAAAAATTAGGCTATAAATTTGAAGAATATTCCACAACATTCAATTTGTATTTCGGTGTTGCAAAATGACTTTTAATGTATCATTTAATTTTATATTGAAATCATTGAAGATTAATTTCTATATATTTTCTTAATTCTTATCAAATTTATAAGCGAACGGTACGACAATGATAGGTTTTCCACTTATTGTCTACCTCTTTCAGCTTGCATTTTCAACGTCAGTGAGTTTTCCAGTATAAGTATATTTCAGTGATTGTGAGAGACATGTAACAAAGGAGATTTTCAATGTTGATTGGCGGAATATATGTCACCATAAGAATATTAAATAAATAAAAGCAAATCGAAGCAAAGTGTTCGATTCAATATTGTCGGTATGCCATGAGTAATGCGCGGTTTATTTTGTAAATAAAATGTTGGAAAGCAGCCCCCCTATAAATTCTTTGGCCTGTAACAAATTCGGTATTAATAATTCCATAATTTCTCCATCTAATCTGGAATTCCAGAACACTCCACACAAATATTATTTATGTTGTACACAATATAAGTCTTTATGAGTGAATTATACGCTTCCTGCAGAAAAATCTCACATCGTCGATACATCATGCTGCCAACAGTTCCCGCACGATACGCGCCTTCGCCTGAGCTCGGCCTACTTCGACGGGGTTCGCGAGAGCACGTGTTACGCCGCGACGCAGGAAATATAAGCGTCTTGGAGCTTTTTTGTAAATAATTTATCAACAGAATGTCACTGTTGGCTTCACAGAAGTATGTCGTTTCGGAAGACAGAACTAGCTATTTTTTCTTCGGGAGATTTTTTTTTATTATAATACGGGTTTTTTATTGTAATGTAGTAAGTGCATTATAGTGTATAAAGAAATTTAGAAAGGGATTTGGATTATTCATTTTCACAAAAAGCGTGAGGAGATAAAAAACGATTTATAAATTGAGCCATTTTTCCTTAATTCCTTCGTTCACACCACTAAATATTTTTTTATTTTATAAATAATAAAGTTCCTTTTTGCCTCCGTCCAGATCGGTCAGAAACAGCTTGTTGCCGGCCTACATCATAAAGTAGAAACTTTTGTAGTTATAGGTTGGCTTAACTGGTTTGTTTCTTCTTGCTGTCAATTTGTTACGTGAGAATTAGCAAGTTTTACAAATTTTAGTGCTTCTCATAAAAAAAAATTGAAATAGGAAGAAATTTATTTGAATTAAAAATGTAAATAAGTATGATTGAAATTATAGTTCGTAACCGATAAGAAAATAAGGGTTAATATTTTGAGTTATATTAACTTATGAATTGTTTCACTATATTTTAAAGAACTCAAATGAAATTTATAAGTTTCATGAAAATATGAAAAGCTGAGATGATTTTGAATGAAATTGTAAAACCGGAAGAGGAAGTTTACTGGACACACAAAACAATAAATTCCATTTTTTCAAAATTAGAATCAACTGTGAACAATGTTTCAAATAAAAGATGTTAGCAAAAATATTTGGAATATAAAATATTATTTATACTTTTCTTGTACATGCTTCTAATTTTGAGAATAACTAAATTATATATTTAATGACATATTTCAATAATCTTAGTTACAATGGGAAAAAAAACTAAAACATTTTTAACATCTATGTATCAAACGTGTCAAGTATCTGTCGTTTGAAATATTATGAAAGCAATATTTGTATTATCAGATAGAAAGTTTTAAAGACTAGATATTAATTAATAACTATTTTAAAATAATATCATAGTTATAATGAGATGTAAAATTTAAACAGGTTTAACATCTGTGTGTCAAATATAGGTCAAAATAAAGTCATACGCAAGGAACAAGTCATACGTGTTCAGTTGGTTTTATATGGACAAGAAAGTACTGTGGTACAAACGAATTTTTTATAAATAAATTTGTAATTTAAATTGTTTGAATTTTTTTAAATAATTCAAATTTTGTAAACTTGGTCAAAATGAGTATAAAATAATCTTGTATATCACTTTAGCAGAAACTCCTTTGGCAAGTCGAAATCAATTCCCACTCACAAAAGAGGAATTTTAGGGCTAGTGATACAAATAATAATTGTTGTAATCTATAAAAAGAAAAGAAGTTTGTGAAACATTTCTTTTATAAAATTTACGATTGGAGTTTAGGAATACGAACGACGTTCATGGCACAGTAACAAAAATTTATTTTTCCACATTATTAAATGAAATTCCTTTTCTTAAAATGTGCTTAAATACAATAACGGTATTCCCTTTGTGTTATGTGCAGGTAAATATACCAAAGTTGCAATAAAATTCGCTCCATATACCCACCAAACATGGCGGACTCCATTTCTTACATTGTTTTCTTTATTATCTTTATTGCGCGGAGCTGTTATCATAATGCGAAATATAATAAATGGCAGCGTTTGTGTTCTGAACGAACTGTATCATTTTTCTCATTTATTCTAAATTGAATTTTTTCCCTTAAAGCAAAAATGAGTGAGTGCTTTTTGCTATCGCGAAGTGATTTTATGCAGTGAAATGTTTGTCGTAGTTTGAAATCAAATTAATAAATTTGTTGCGCATTGTGATTGCAGTTATTCTTCTTGTTATATTCCAGGGTTGGTACAGATTTGATTCGAAGTGTTGCGAGTCATTCTTTCTAATTATGAAATGCAAATTTTAAAAATCCGTACTTTGTTTGTCAAATTAGTCTCGGCGGACTAATAACCGTATCCAATTAATTAGCGTTTTCGTGTCAGTGTTGCCACCACAGCAACTTGAAAACAACGAGACAGGAATGAAATTAAATGCAACACATTTATTAATTCTGTCTGGAGACAACATAAAGTTTTCAGTATTTCAGACTTCGAACGCATTTCTTGATGCAGCGAATGATTTAATTTTCTTACGTGGAGAATTAAAGTTAATAATGAGTTTTGGGAAAGTTCACGACTGTTTACGAAATAATTTATTTCTTACATTGAAGTCGACGGTCTGTAAAACCGTTTGAGTAGAATTGTAGGGAGAAAAATGTTTGTTTATTTTTAGTTTCAAACTTCGTGGATTTCTTACTGTACGTAAATTGAATTACTTATTTTCTAGTTTAATTTTAAAGTAAGAAAACAACCTGATTTGTTCCTGACAAGAAACTTCACAAAATACCGTCTCCAAATTTATCTTAAACCCCGAAACCACCATGTAACTTTAAAAATTGAAATTATGTTAAATTATTATGTTAAACTTATTTAATATGAAGGAAATATTGTCGACTGGATTCATATAATTAATAAAACAACTACGAGCTCGGAATCATCTGGCCCAGTTAATTTTTACCTCCCGCACATACATATATGTAAGGGAGGTGTTATGTTTTTGTTACGAATTGATTTGATATTGGAAACAATTTATCAACAGTAAGCGGTAGATTATTTGAAGGCCTATTACGATTTTTAGACTAAATAATAAATGAGATAGAATAAATACCATTGCAGTCAAAAAATGTAGGATAATATTACCTGCAAATTTTATTTTAAACATTTTTCTATATTTTGTTGTCTTCAGATTCAAAAACAGTGTTAGTGATACCAGCCAATAGCTCTGGGCCAATTAATCTTTATGTTAGTGATTTTTGTTAATTTGTTATTTTTTTTTTTATTATGAAGATGAGAGGCGGACTAACTACTATGGTCATATGCCGCCTCATGAATAGATGATTATGAATTTATATGAACAACACAAACGACCATGCTCTTCAGTGGGATTCGAACCCACGACCTCCGGCGTGCTAGGCTAGCGACATAGCCACTACACCACCGAGATCGGCTAATTTGTTATTATTACTTAGGTTGTTATTTTTCCTTAAAGTATTTTAAAAAATAATATAATTTAAAGTACAAATAAATTTAGTGCAACAATTTTTCCCTTTGTAAGATCGGAACATTTTTATTTTAAGTTATTCCAAAAGTTTTAATTGGGACAAATGATATGATTCTGGGCTCGTAATCGAAATACTTTCAATATATTTAAAATGAATAAAACACTGATGTATCGATTGTTAGTCAGTCCCTTTTTCAGGTATAATTAATAAATTATATGAAATATATGTAATAATTTTTACAGTACTCTGTTGTCAAAGGATTCAAAGAATAAAATTCAACACATACACATTTCTTGTTCTTTTCCTTTTATGATTTTGAACAGGAAATGTGCATATGTTAAATTTTATTTTATTTTAACCGTTTGACTGTAGATTACTGTAAACATTACATTTATTTTTTATAATTTATTAGCTATCATTCTGAAGAAGACTCAATGACAGTCAAAATGGTTTAATTAATTTTTTCTACTACCAGTATTTATGTCAAATAACTCATTATTTTCCATGGCGCAGAATAAAAATTTAATCACACTTTGATTTGCTGTGATCTTGAACGTTTTAGTTACGGCATGAAGTTAACAACTACGCATATGGAAAATTAGATGAAAATTGTGTAGCATTCCAGAGTTCAATATATTGATTGCTAGTAAGAACGCTGATTAAGGGCGACTAACTAGCAGTTGACTATCTATGTTTTTCAGCTGTCAAACCTTCTTACATGATTATTGAGAAAAATATTTGAAATAGAAGTGGTAGAATATTTAATTCTGTATGTCTTTTATTTGAAGCTTATATCTCTAAAATAATTTAGGAACGCTTGACAGCGTAAAATAAAGTTAGTCAACTGCTTGTTAATCACTCTTAATCGGTTGTTCTTATTAGCAGTCAATATTGACTTCATCTTCGATTAGTTGTTTTATTTATTAAACTTATTTAAGTCTCCGAATAGGATTTCATTTTAACCAAAGGTAAATCAAATATGTAGTAGAACATTGAATTGAAAATTTCTTAAAATGAATCTTGCATATTTTGTGTGAAAGAGTTTGAAGGATAATTTATATCATTTAGTGTCAAAATGTTTGAACTTCCTGTCACAAGTTCTTATTCCCCAAGGATCTTGTGTCAAATCAAGGTCATGTGAGTAGCACACATGCGTGCAGGTCCGTAATAAGTCATAATTTAATTTACGGGTAATATTTCACCGGGCAGTGGACGCTTGTCGTCTGTCTGGCGTGATGTATCGCGCGTCCGTTGCGCCGCGGCGGCGCTGGGTCGCGGCGACGTTTCGCTTCCGTCGTGGCGACAATAACCCCCTGAACTTCGCCCCCGGCGCCCCCCGGAGCCCCCCTGGTCCTACCTACATGGCCGACCACTTCCTTTGTTTACAGAACAAACAGGTCTATTTAATAACAAGTTAGGGTAGCTGAGTTCATGATGCATGACAATATATCTTGGGGTAAATTTCGAGTAGTTTGTTGGATGGGTACGGCTTCGTGTGAATTACTTGGCTGTTGTGAATGTACACGTGTTTTCATTGTTAATTTGTTATTGTTGATACTTTTACGGATGCATACACATTTTCAAATAATTGCCATTCGAATATTTGATGCACACAAAACAGAAATAATATTATGAGCACTCGCATTGTTTACAATTTTGTTTTCACTTTTTTCATAATAAATTTCATTTATGAATAATAATGACTTTTATAAAAACGTACCAATATTTAAAACAATTTCATATGTTTTAATTCAAATGAAAACGTGTCAACAGCCCTGGGTTAAAAAATAAAAACTCTGTACATAAACAATAATTTAATTAATAAAATGGCTTCAATTTTTACCTCCACCTACATCCTGTAGAGGACGTATAGAAATTATATTAAAAATTCGGTAATGAGTTTTCATATTTTCTAGATGATGTCTGTGTGTGTTTGAATGGATTGATTTGTGGATTTCTGGAGTTACGCGTTCTCAAAAACTTTATTTGTATTCCTTTAGGAAAATCTGATTAATTTTTGGTGATAATCCATTAACCGAATAAAGTAGTAGTTTTATAAAACCCTATCAGGTTTTTAAATATCTCAGTAATTTATGGTTTAATGGCAATTTTTGTTAATGAAATACTATTTCAAATGTTTTGTCTATAATTTCTGAAATATTTTTCTCTTACTAGCTACAATGATTGGCACTTCGATCTTTGTTTTTGGGTATACTAAGAGAATGTTTTAGCGTTCTACAATGTTCTAAAATTATTTTATAAATAAGTATTTGAAATAAAATTGGTAGATAATATATTTATCTGTAACTTTTATTCGAAGCATTTATTTATAAAGTAATTTTATAACATTACACATTGCTAAAACAGCCAATATATTAAAGAAATATTGAATTTTGATTTATTCGTTTAATTCTGCTGACTTATGCTTTTCGAAAAGAAACAAAGCAACGTAAGAAACAAGTCATTTTTTAACATTCCATAATTGAAAAGTGCATTTAAAAGAGAGTTAGTTGGTTCTGGATGTACTGCTTGATAAGAAATCTGTGATGATGGTCCTCGTCAATTTTTTACTAAATTTATATCTTCATTCATTATACGTACACATATTTATTTTAATTTTAATCACAGTGGCTACTATTCGTAGGTCTATACTAAGAGCTACTAACTAGGGTATTTTTAGAGTTAACACTGTTGCTATGAAAAGATTGTTGATTTTCATAATAAGAGTGCCAAATTTTAAAATGTATTAGTTAGTAGCACTTAGTATAGACCTGTGAATAGCATCCAGTGTTTTTATTCTAAATAGTTATTTATGTCATTTATTTAACTGTACAAAATGTAAAGTACGGCATTCTTCTTTCGAGCAGTTTTATTGTTGAAAGGTTCTCATTGGTGTATAGTTCAATAAAAAGTCTACGATGGGAGGTAATGTGTTATCACGTCAGATTTTGTTTCGAGAGCATAAATATCTAAGTATAACTGGAAATGAACTAGAGATCATATTATATGAACCAAATAATACTCATATATAATTTACATGTGTATGAAACATATTTCCGCTTCAGGATAATCTTCAAAATTACCAACTGTGAAACTGTATGTCAGAAATTTCACTAATATATCAAGCGAACATAATTCGATACCACAATTATTAATTATTAATATCACACTCGCGCTCGAAGAGCAAAACAATCATGAATATAATCACTAACGTTCAACGTAAAAACACACAATTAAAAGCTGAAAAACAAAGTTCGTTCATTAGTAATTTTAAAGCGATGTTGAGGTGGAGGTGAATAGGTCGTTAAATTGCTAAAAATAGTTGTTAACAACGTTGAATGAACGTAGTTGTTCAGCCAAAGATCGGCCGATCTGTGTTGTCGAAAAGTTCAGTGAATCCAGTAAATACCCATTGTTCAAGCACATGCAACAATGCCAAGCGACAAAATTGTGATTGCGCATGAAAAGAACGCTGACAAACACAGTATTCGCGAATATTGAACAAGCCATTACACATGTAAATTTCATACCCGACACGACAGTTTAATTAATCAAAATAAAATGTTGAAAAATAGAACAAAAAATAAATAAAACTCGGCCGTCATTTCTGCATGACAGTCTGTGTAATTCATGTCATGTCCATGGATGATTGATTTGGGTTATTGGTCAGGGCCGGCTTCGCCGGAAAGCACCGCATTTCTGGACGGCGGCTTCCGTAATTTGTTTGATATACGATAACACACGCTTCAATAAACTTTATTAATATACCCATAAACTTTGCTCGATTGCCATAAAGTACAGCTCGGTATAAATCAAATTTGTATTGTTTAAAGTTTTTCTTGTAATAGTTGTAGAATAAAATAATTCTTATTCCGGCTCTCATAAAATATAAATCATTAATATTAACCATTTTAAGTTCGTTCAACAGCAATTGAACAACAATACGAACAAAATATGAAACAAATATTCGTCTAAATACGTTGGATTATTAAAAATACCTCCGGTGAAATATGTCACATAAATTCGATATCAAAACACTATGTGATAATTTATAAATATATTTCGTTGTATTTAAAAACTATTGTGAAATTTCAAATGTATGAATTCATAATTTATGTTTGTTTTTTATCCATGCAAAACGCAATTATTTTCCTTCCGGATATGAAATAATATAATAAATATTTCATATGAGTTTCAAATAAACTAAATAAAAATTAATGCCCTGCAAAATAATTTAAAATGCACTTATAAATACCCGTCCATTCCACACTTTTTTATACATAAACTTCGAATATAAAACAACAGAAATAAATGTCACAAAAGCGAATAAATATCACCGTTATTGATCACGAGGAAGACCTCGGCATATCTACTTCATTTTATAATAAACCAGACGCTGTTCTAGATATAAATTGAAACATAATATTATTTGAAGCAATACATTCAGTTTTATTTTAATTATTTTTGTAGTGCTTCGATAACAAATATATTAATTTGTAATTAGACCTAAGTAACAGCTTGAACATTTATTATTTATACTAAACAGAAATTGGGGCCATGATTACAGATAACTTTTCCGCCACTAGCAACTTTGGAGGTAACCTCACTTTAACATTTTCTTCATCGGTTTTAAATTTAGTTTATGTTTATTAATTAAAGGTTATTGTTCGTTGCTGACTACATTTTCATTTGACTGTCTTAAAACTTTTTATAGACTGTTTGTTAGAGTGGATCAATCACCGTTTCTTTTCCTTCAAATACTTGTAGTTAAATTTCTTCACATCTTCCTGTTTTTTGTTTTACTTTTCTAGTTTTTAATTTTTGCTGCTTTTAAATCTTGCTCTACTTCCTTCAGCCATGTTGATCTGGGTTTGCTTTGTCTTCATAATCTACTGATTTAATTATATCCATTTCTTCTGCTCTCCATACCATATATGTCCTAGTTTTTTTTTTTTTTGAAGATGAGAGGCGGACTAACTACTATGGTCATATGCCGCCTCATGATTGGATGATTATGAAATTATGTGAACAACACAAACGACCATGCTCTTCAGTGGGATTCGAACCCACGACCCTTTGCGTGCTAGGCTAATGATATAGCCACTACGCCAACGAGATCGGCATATGTCCTAGTTATCCGACTCTCTGTGGCTTGATCTTTTCACTGTGTCTTCTTCTTCCTACTCTTGTTCTATTTCATAGATCATTCATATTCTATATTCGTTTTCTGTTCCTTATATTGTTCTTACTATTTTTCGTTCCATCTTTATAATTGTTATTGTCAAAGTCTCAACATCTAGTCAAAGTATTAATCAGGACAAAATGGTTGTATTTAAATTGTTAATAATTTGAGATCTCATTAGTCGATATATTTTTGTCATGAAGTGTAAATTAATTGTAATTTTGGGAAGAGTTTTAATTAAATTAGTAATCGATGAATACAGAGATATGTCGAGAACATAATTTATCTCTTTCCGAACTCTGTTAATCACAAAATTCTAAATTCAGTGTAAAAGCGCAAAAAACCTTCCAGTTCACCAGAATCTAAATTCAAAGCCTCAACCCTTTTGCGATGTTATTTAACTTTGATTCCAAAAACATTAGTTCTCTGTGGGTGAACTCCAACAAACGCAAAGCTCATGAAACAGAAACACAGCGCACGATCTTGATTCCGCGATTCCGGCCACTCGGATTCCCAATACAATGGAGATTACGCCTTAAATGTATCTATAGATTTGTTTGCGTTTACGAATTTACGCGGTTTTTTTGTGCGCATGGTAAAATGCTAGCAGGGAGTGCAGGCTCATTGTTAGCGTGATGAATGAGTGTGTCATTCTCTGTAGCATTGTGTGCCTTCTATGAAACAAAGCGACACGCTCAAATACATTAATCACGGGCTTAAAAGCACTGAACATTGTCAACGTGCCCTATAGATATAAACGCAAATTTTATAAATGTGTACAACTGTTTAAATGTATATTATTTACTAATAAATACAAACGTCTACAAATACTGGACATTTGCTAAATTAAACATGTTTTTGTTAACTCCTCTGTATTACAATTTAATTTTTAAGCTTCGTCCCTACAACACGGGGCATTGTACAGATTACAAGATAACCTTAAAAAATAAAAATAAAACTAACGCTGCAGTATCATTCGTGTGCATTTACATATTTCCTGCAAAAACCTTCACAAAAGAACTTGAAGCTTTGAAAGTTGTAACTACGAGGCCCCTAGTGTAGCCTGTACCTTCTAGCTTCTACATTCATTAAAAATTATTTTAGTTTTATAATTTTTACATAAATATATAAATCCAGTGTGGTCACTAGAGAGCGGATTATATGCACGAAAATACTGAATTATATGCGTATATATGCACTGATTTTTTGGGAAATATGCACTATATATGCACAAATATGACAATATATGCAGCAAAATGTGCAAAAAAATCTCAAATTATTAAATAAAAAGTTTAAATGAATGCATTATGAATTTTATTGCACAATACAATCTTAATCCTGATTCACAATTAACAAAATAAACCTATAAACTAAGTCCTGAAACTTGATATTATAAGATTATGACATATTTACATAATTACAATAACAAATTATTCAAAAATTTCTAAAAGAAATAAAGTGAAACATAAGTAAAAGAGATATATCCAGCTGAGAATTCTCGGTCTTATATTCATAGTATCCACTTTTACCAGCATTCTTGTATACAATGAATACCTACCGTTACCGTTACAGGGATTTCCCTAGAAATATTAGAGGTTATTGGTTTGTTTATTGCTTTTTCCGTTGCACTCTTCTATTTATTGCGGCATGTTTAAATATTTCGGAATTATCAATGTGCATTACCAGAAAATTCAGAATGTTTATCACTAGACAAGTTCTTAAATATATTGAAATATACAATTATTTGCAAATTTTGTAAAAATATGCATAAGAATGCCCAAATGTGCAATGTATGCAATTAGTAATTAGCATTAATTATCTCGAATCAATGTCCAAAAAATTGATTTTATTTAAAGACATCAAACATCAAAATTTAACAAATTAAACAAAATCCCTTTTTTGTGAAAGGTTGCTAAATGGAATAAAATTACAGAAATTCATCCGGGACTCAGAGCGTTAAAGATTAAAATATTGGTATTAAATGATGTAACTAATGCATCAACGCAATTTTACACAACTCTTCTTGAATGTAAACAGCATTGATATTCCATAAAATTTAAAAATATTTTCCTTAATTCTAAGTGGACATGAACAAGTTTGATGGCTTCGTGTTGCTTTTCGAAGGGCCGAACAAATTTTAGCATTGGAATTGTCGATTCACAATTAATCAGAGAATCATTTTACCTGAAGTTTATCGCCACTTTTCCAAACGCGCTATATGTCTGTGATAGAATAGATTTTTCAGTTAAATGTTTATTCTAACAGCAACTATTATTTGTTTATGTTTAAAAATAAAAATGTGTTGCTTAGAAATGTTTGTGATGCCTTCATAATCTACAACATTTGTATAGAGTAAAATACAATGTAAAAATCCTGAAAGCAAGTTAATGATGTTCCAATTAAAATGATGTCTAGAAAAGATTGCGTGAAGCGTAGAGCAGCGCGTAAATATTTCGCAAGCATATCTCTATCAAGCTGTTTTAACCCAGGACTTCAGTGTATTGTTGTGTTGGCGTCTTTCTCTTCTTTCCTGATTCATTTTATCAGCAAGGTTAGGCAACTTTTCTTTTAAAAGAAAAGCTATAAAACTTCGTACTGTGAAAAGCGTTCTTTTAAACTGCAGCTTTTGTAAAGGTAAAAAGTTCTCACCAAAGGCAACTTCTTTTTAGCTAAGTGCTTCGTATTTTATACTAAATTTTTCTCTTTATCAAAAATGAAAAATAATGAGATTGATATTATAATTTTTACTGGGAATGAGATATTTATAAACTAGTATAAATTTATGTATTGAATTTTTCGTCGGTAAATATTTCTCTATTATATTTGTTCAGCTACTTTTACGAAAAATAAAAGAATTGTTTCGTTTGGAATCAACAATATTTCTCAATACGTTTTTAATTTATTTTTCCTGCAGCATACAGAGCAACCACGGTAAAGCGAAACAGTCATTTTAAAGAGGAAATCAGTTTTTTATCAAACTTCGTTTCTCTAATTATTTTCTAGAAAAAGAAAAATTTGCAGAGAATTAAATTTTGCATTCAAATAGTTCATAAACCAAGGAATTAATTATTTACTTTTTATCAGCCATCACATCTTAACCTCCACTCTCCAAATCCTGACCTATCAGCTGCCTGTGTTTTTATATAAAAATGCCGCCCCCATTTTATAACTTTTAAAAGTATTTTAAATAGTACTAAATATTTGTAGTAGTTGTGTGTTGTAGAAAAAACTGAATTATATGCTCATATATACAGAGTGTTTCAGGAATAGTGTAACAAACTTTAATAGCTTATTCCTGAGGTCATTTTGAGCCAAAAATGTCATATGAACATATGTCCAATTCCTTCTAGTTACTAAAATACAAGAGGTTGAAGTTCTACAAATAACACGAAAGTTTGCAATTTTTGTAATCAAGGTACTTTCGGAAAACAATAGTTTTATTGAAAAGTCATACCTTATTTGTCTTAATTTTATTTATTAATATTAACGAATACAATTTAGAGAACAAAACACACAATGACACAATTAAATAGACAAATAAATAAATTCTAAACATAGAACAACATAACAACATGGGAAGGTTGGCGTCTGTTTGGGTATCTGTCTTGGTATTCTCTAGACGCGTAACGGGTATTACCATTACATAATCCATAAATAAAAATCATATCTGCATATTTAGCAGTACTATAACTATCCATTATGAAACAAAAATACAATTAAAAGTACAACAATTTTCTATTAAGACAAATAAGGTATGACTTTTCAATAAAACTCTTGTTTTCCGAAAGTACCTTAATTACAAAGATTAGAAAATTTCGTGTTATTTATAGAACTTCAGCCTCTTGTATTTTGGTAACTAGAAGGAATAGGACCTATATTCATACGCCATTTTTGGCTCAAAATGACCTCAAGAATAAGCTGTTAAAGTTTGTTACACTAGTCCTGAAACACCCTGTATGTACTGATTTTTTGGGAAATTTTGTTTTTTGTTTTGTTTATGTAACGCCGTATCAAGACTTGTGGATTATCTTTACCTCAAATTTAGAAATAAATTTTACACAATTTGCAAGCATAGTTTTGGTTTAAATCTATTTATTGTGAAATGGCAAATCAAACTGAGCACAAAACAGAAGTCAGTTGTCAAATTGGCTGCCGGTAGAAAAAGTGTTGCCAATTTGAAATACCTATAAAAAAAACTCCCGTTACTAAAAGCAAACGGACAGAATCCTTCGAAACATTGAAATTATACTAATGCTAATCCATTTCATTGTATCCAATTTGTAGGACATTAGCATGAAAATTCATCAAATTATCCCTAAATTATCAACTTATTAACACTGGCTGTTTTAAACACAGTCAAATAGAAGTTAACGATAATTCTGTTATAATGACGCTCGCCATTACATTTACAGCAGCACGAGAGTCAAAACGAACGATTGCAAATATATACTCGGCGGAATCAATTGCGAACATACACATTTAAACTGCACATGTGTGCATGTTTGTTTGACATACGCATGTACATAACTCTCTAATGTTTGTATTAAACAGTCTAGCATTTGTTTGCACACACAATGGGTTCATAAAATATACATATTATAGATGTACTTGCAACAGAATTTAAGCTATGTCATTCGATGTCATTTTGTAAACGGTAGCGAGTGATAGATACACTGTGCTTATTATAAATTTAAATTGTGTTGCTCATACTGTTTGGCTGACATATTGGCTTTGTAATTTTGGTATTTAGTATTGTTTGCGGTCGCAATATATGTTAAATTTGGAACCATGCCGTAATTCAATTTCAGTGTCAGCATTTTTGCTATTACTGTATTTCACAGTATGGACGCCGCATTTCTTTAAACATAATTAAACTATTCACAACTATGAACATTCAGTCAAAAGATTTATTCTTGTTTGCTAAATCTGGTCAATAATAATTTCAACAATTATAATACTGAAACAAAAAAAGAAAACATTGTATTATATTTTTATTATTATAATTATTCCGTTCGCTTCCTTGAAGCATAGGGAACTCTAGGGTTTTTCAAGACATTTATTTTTTTAAGTTTTGGCATAATTCTGTATTTTGAATAAAATATATGGTTCAGAAAGGTTATTAACGGTTTAATGTCTTTCTATATACTTAAACAAATATTCCATAGGTAAAATCTCTAGAAGAATTACATCCGATTATGGGAATAGTATATTCTACAACAAGTAATGGAATTGCACATATTCCACGCGAGCAAAAAGTTTATAGTCCGAGCCGTAGGCGAGGACTACAGTTTGCGCGTGTGGGATATGCCATTCCGTTACATGTTGTAGACTATACTTTCTATAACAAGATTTTGGAAATTATGTAAAAAATACAAATATAAAACTGTAGAAAACATCAAAACCAAAAAATTAAATTAAAACAAACAGACGTAACCATAGTAACTGAATCAAGATATTTCATATATCGCGGCTCTGATTCGTCGAAAATATTCTATACGCGCCATATGGAATGTTAGTGATTTCATAACAAATTTTTGTTGTAGAATGAGTAGTTTCCAAAACAGTATTATAGAAAGTAGTTTTTATATTCTTGGGGTTTCTCAGACCCCAATGAGACGTTTGTGTAACTGTGACAGTAGTATGATTGTCCAGTGTTAATATTTATTTATAAACGTCAACACTAATTTTATATTTATGGCGTTGGTTGTCCATGATTCCGATGTATTTTTTATTCTTTTGATCTCCTGATTTCGCTTGCTGTGTTTATTCTTTTATGTGTATTTTCATCGCTGCCTCTTCTTTTGGTTACTAAATTTCCCAAGTAATAGAACTGGTTTCCTCGTTCTAGTTCGTTTTTATTAATTTTTAGTTTCTTTTTGTTCGTTTATTGACAAAATCCTGCATTTCTTCACGATAATTTTCAGTCTCACCTTCCTATAATTTCCTTTAGTTTTGTCGTTTTTCTTTATGTATTTTTTAGATCCCTACTATTAGACATACATCGTCGGTAAATTAATTGCATTAATCGTAACTTAAACATTTTAAAATGATTATAATTTAATTTTGGCTGTGCAAATAGTAACAGAAAAGTATTCCAGACTATTTTCACATAAATATGTAGTAATGTTATAAACTTTCTAGACGATTGAAAAAATAAATTGTCTTTTACATTTTTTTAGGGAATAAGAAATTTATACATTTACTTAGTTTAAAACAATTATTAAAATAATAAATAAGAATCATGTAAACAAAATATAAATGTATTTTGCTAACCTGGTTAAAACATAATGTTAATAATGTAATATTAATGAAATATTAATTAAAATTATGTTTCGCGCTGGAAACAATAATTAGTAATATATTACATTCTATTTAATCGCGAAACAATCATAATTTAAAACACATAACTACATTTATGCATAAAATCATGTACACGTACAATTACCTACATCATACACCATCACATCATTTATCCATTTCTGAGGGTACCCTGAATCTGAGTCACATCAGGAATTAATATCTTGTCCTAATACTCATCCAACACATGTCGTTGCACAATCCCCTCTTTATTAATCATAAATTGAACCAAACATCGCGTATCTTGCCTGTAGTGCAGTAGTATAGCGATCTCGAGGCAAGATGAAATTATCTCGATAATTCGGCGAGTCTGGTGGAGAGAGCCGTAGCCGTAGCCGTAGCGTAGTCGCACTTCGACACGTCGTTTTCTATTGGCTCGTGATGCTCGTGAAGCTGTGAAGCCCGTGAAGTCGTGTACAGAGTGTTGGTGGTTGTACGATGTAGCGGTATCGACGACCCAAGACTTCCATTGTGACTTTATCAGCTGGAGCGGTTAGGGAGGACACGGGATGCGAAGTTACAAACTGTAGCTTGGGACAGAGCACATGTATGTCTGAAAATTTTAATCTAACCACTAAGCCTTAACAGTAAAGACAAAAAATCAATGTACGTATTTCGATAACAATGTTATATACGAATTACAAGAGCAATATTTATTTTACGTATAGTGACAGCAGTTTATACATATATTTTTACTGTCACAATACGTATATATTTATTTCTCAGCAATGATAGGTACATATACTTCAACTGTAATTACGCAAGAGATTCTTATTTTGCCGGATAAATTTCTGTTTGTTACGAAACCTTGTTACCTAGCAATTTGATAAGAAAACAACGGTGTCGTGATTTTATTTTTTAAACAGTTTCGAGTCAAATTGCTGTCAGGTTACAAGTTGGAGTTGTCAAACTGTTTATGCAAATAAAATAAAATGCTCGAGTGTAATTCGGTGAGATAATTTAACGACATTTGATTTATGAAAAGTTTTATATAAAAGAGCAATTATTAATGTAGTTAGTATTTTGTCTGGTTTCTAGGAGAAAGGTAAATAAAGTTTTATCACTTGGAAAAAATTACCTTTTTTTCTCCGCTGTCAAAACCATAAAGGATTTTAGGTCTTCAACATTTGCGAACTGTTTTCCATAAAAAAATTCCTTTAGTATTGAAACAAGTGAAAATCGCTTGTTGCTAGGTCAAGGCTATAAGAAAAATTTTCCATTTAAGATGTTGAAGTTCTTACAGCAAGCGATTTTCACTTGTTGCCAAAACTAAAGGAATTTTTGGGTGGAAAACTGTTCGCAAATGATGAAGAATTTTTCCCGTTCCAGTTTCCATTTATTCTATTTTTTTTTTTACTTCTTTCAACGTTCATGTAATATTATTTTATCTTAATTATGTCTCATTTTTTTTATACCTCATTGCTCTGCGTACATATTCTGCTCTTAATTTGTTTCTTTTTGTCTCGCCCTATACTATATAGGTGTTGAGTCTTAAATCCATCGGATATACGAATATTATATATTTCACTTCCAGATCTCGCTGCCGTACTCATAATTTTTTTAATATTTTCTCTGTCCTATGCCAGAATTGTGTTCTAACTGATGTAGATCTTTTTGTTATATTGATCATAGCTATTTCTTTGAAATGTGTATCCCAGATATTTGTAAGTCTAGACTTCTTCTGCTTCTTCGCCCATCTGTCACTTTCACTGTACTATTCTCTATCTGTCTACCTCCACATTTTCGTAACTTAATAATCTTCATTTTGCTCACATTTAAGACATTTGAATAGGGTTGCAGTTTGACCTAACCTAACCTAACCTAACCACTACATTTAAGAATAATTCCGATCTCACAATTCGATTAAAATAATTTCCCGCGTCTCCGTCCACTGTCAAGTAGACATCACGTGTTCACCTCCCGGCTGCGGCAACGCACACGAGCTCGGCACGTTCCACTTTCAGTGCTCGTTCGCTGTGCGATGGACGGAACGTGATTCGCATCGGTATCGAGGAATCGTGTTCCCTGCCCCCTGTAAACCCCGCCACGCAAACCACGCGCCTCCGCCAATGTTCGTGTTGTCATAAGGCTTTCCGGCTCCGGCATCAAGGGCGGCGGGTGGTGGGCAGCCAACGCTGGCTGATTTTGCAGTTGTAGGTGAACAGCGCTTCGAATGGAGTCAATGGCAGGGTGATACCTCGAGGAAATGACAAGTGGGGTAAATGAAAAGTTGTGGAACTGTCTTGGTGATGTTGTACTTTTAATAACCACCGATTTAAGAAATTTATTTATTTGTTTGACACTAAACTCTTGACTGTTATGCGAGTAAATATTTTAAGAGCGTTTGATTGTCACTTATTCGATGTGTGAAATAAAATTTATTCGTTTTGAACATGTATTCGTAGCAGTAAATATTTATTTGTTACCTTGCGATGTTCAAATTTTACATTATCTATACAGGATGTCAGAAAACAACGCTTAAAGATTTACAGGGTGTGTTGTACAGATTAAAAGGTCTTAACCCTCTATTGCAAGAATTATTATTTCTTTTAAATAAGGGCTAAAAAACATTATTTTTTACAAAAGAAATATTCATATATGTAAAATAAGTGTGTTATATAATTTTTTTTCCAAAAATAAAAAAAAATGTTTTTTTAAATTTTGTTCACTATTGGGAACATTATGAACAAATTCAACTTACAATAGAACTTTGGTCTATTGGGTCGTCTTTGTATACTATACAAAATTGTTTGATAAACAGCCCCTTCTAGGAAAACATCAGATAAAAAATTTTTTTTGGAAATTTTGTAAAGGTGTATTTAGCTGTAATATATCAGCAGGTAATAAGCTGCTTCCTTCAAATTTTACATTTTCTATCTCAGTTTCTGTAATTATCCTTTTTCCAGTTAAAATTTTTTTTATGTTGGTCAAATTGGGAGGAATGACCTAATTGGCAATTGACAAAGTGCATATAATGTTCCCAAATGTTACAACATGATTGCCATGAATGTAAACTGCATAAGAAAAGAAAAAAAAAAATTTTTTTAATTTTATGTTCCCGTTCGGGAACAGTATGCAATAGAGGGTTAATATACAATTCAATTACATTAACATAATAATAACAATAATAATAATAATGATCAGTGGGGGCATTGATTCGTATACTTTGTTTTATGATAGATTATTTTGTTTCGTCAGAATTTTTATAATTTCCTGGTAGATAGGGATAGGTCGAGGAGGTCCCATTCCATGGCCCCCAAGATCTCCCGATTGAAATCCTTTAGACTTTTCCATCTGGGGTTATTTAAAAAAAGTAATTTACAAGACATCTATAAACGATCTTCCAGATTTGCGCCAACGAATATAACAGTGTTGTCAGATAATTCAATTAAAACTCGGGTTTTTTGAAAGGGCACGGGTTTTATTTGAACGAAGATGTAGATCCTGTGTGAATATGGAAGGACAATATTTTTAACATCTTCTTTGATTGTAATCTGTTTTCATTGTTTGCGGACTTAAGTATATAAAGACTTTTTAACTTGTTTCCAACTGTGCTACACATCCTGAAAATCTTTAAACGTTGTTTTTGCATTAACATCTGGTAATTTCATTTATTTATCTACACTAATATTATAAAGAAGAAGGCTTTTTTCGCGTGACTGACTCATCAACGCAGAACCAAAACTACCGAAGCTAGAACTACGAAATTTGGACAGTAGATTCCTTTCATGGCCTAGGCAAGCAATAAGAAAGGATTTTGAAAAATTCAACCTTTAAGGATGTGCAATAGGGGTTGAATATTTGTATGGGATGGCTTAAAAAAACATTGTCTTTTGAATTGAAATTTTGTACGTAGATAATTTAATAAAAATAATGAAACACGTGTAACAATATTTAAAAAATTCATCAGTTGAGGTTATAAAATAGGGGTTGAAAGTTTGTATAGGATAGGTGAAAAACATTGTTTTTTGACTTGTAAATTTTGTACTTAGACTTTTTAACAAAAATAATGAAACACGTGTATCAGTATTTATCAAAATTCATCAGTTAAGAGTACAAAATAGGGGCTGAATTTTGAGTTTATGTTACAGATATTATTAAACATCAACAAATATTTCCTAACCATACCATGAATGTTTTTTCAGGTTCAAAATTATTTTTTTATCTAATACATTATTTTTATGTTTACAGGGACAACATAGACAATATGGACAGTATCAACAAATATTTCCTCCTAACCATACCATGTATGTTTTTTTTTCAGGTTCACTGTTTTTCTTTTATCTAACACATTGTTTATATGTTTATAGGGACTCGTGGACAACATCACAGGAGCCTTCATCATTTCACCCCGACCGACCATCTGGGCTTTCGTCCGCGCTTAGCTTCACATTATGTGAAACAGGTCAAAGATTCCTAGCTCGCTGAGGTAGTGCGAAATAAAGCTAAAATTATAATATCATCATCTTGGACAACATCACCCACGTCTACATTTACATCTGGAGGGCTCAAAAACCCTCCGGCAACAGATTCATCAGGACCGACGCCCGTTGCCAGTAACTACGAGGTAAAAAATTATTTTAAGTTCTGCTTATTTTTGAAGAAAAATATTGATTAAACTGATCACATATTTTCTTTGATTGTTTCTAATTTTTTTTGTGCGTTTACAGATACAGTTGCAGTAGGGATGAAGCCGCACCCTTACTTCAGGTTTTGCTGAGAGATTTCCAGGAGAATAAGGGAGGAATTTCCGGGGGTGAAGCCAGTCTTCTCTCTCTAGTCCATACAGGATCCAGACTTTACATTTCAAATTGAAATGTGGTATATACAAATAACTAAAATGTATATACTTAAAATACAAACATCGTCAACACTACCTTCCAATAAATATGTACACATCTTCAACAAAATAAGACAAAGTATCAACAAATAAATATGTATTTTAACTTAAAGAAATATCTAATCCCAATTTACCCAGAGGTATGTTCAGATTACAAATTAGAGAAATAAATTTTTAATAATAAATTCGACAAAAGTTTTGAGTTATAAAAGTTTTTAAAATTTTTCAGTTTTAATTTTACATATTTTTAATAAACATACTTTATGAAATTTAAATATGTAGACAATAAATTGTTTTTAATATGACTACACATATCAATTAAAATTAATGATTTTATTTTAACAATGCTACCATTGATATATTTTAAATAAATATTTAATGTGAATAGAAATATTTCAAATGTACAAAGTATCTCGAGTCCGCATATTTGCTGCTGCCGAACGTCAGCGACCTACGCGCTGGCACTCTGGTATTGCTAGCTGAATTTTTGCGGTGAAAATTTTTCTTTCTCTAATCGTAAAATGGTTCAAGTAAAAGTTATTGAAAGTTAAATATTATACAATTAATTTAAATACATATTTATTGTATACACATATAAACTCGGCAAAATAATAATTTTGTTATATTTTTTTGCAAATTTGTTGAAACAAATTATTTGTCTGGTCGTTTTAAGTACCCTAGCTCCATCTGTTGGTTTGTTAAATAACAATTTACAAATCAACTGACGGTATGACGTCGTTCTATGTATTATATTTTGTGAAAATCTCAAAATCAATTAAAGTTTTGATGTCAATTTTGACAAATATGGATAGATTACATTGTTTAGTATTAAGTATTAATGGATTTGTTAAAATTTTACAAAACGTTATTGACTTATTGGCGAAATTAAATTGTTTGGTATGGTGAAATTTTAAAATTTTAATTTCGTAATTTTTTTGTAAACTATTTGACTTAGAATAAAATGCTGTACTCTAGATTAATTGTAGAGTTAGGAAATGTCACATATGTTATTTGATTATTGTTAATTAAGAAGATTATAGAGGATATAAAAATGCTCATCCATCTATCATGGCGGAAATATTTCTATTGTTTATTCTGAAAATATTTGAGTTAGAGTTTTCTAGTCTTAAATTTTCATGTCTTCATTAATTGTAGTATCAAGAAAAATCACATATGTTAATTGAATATTGTTAATTAAGGAGATACAAGCAATATAATTATGTTCATTTGTCAATCATGGCGAATATTTTACTTTTGTTATTTATTCATATTATATTTGAGCTAAAATTTTCTAGTGTTAATTTCTCATTTTTAGTTTAATTGTAGATATAGGAAATTTCACATATGGTAATAAATTATTGTTATTTAAAAAGATAATGGCCAATTAAAAATATCTATGGCGTACATTTGATATTGTTTATAATATTTATTGTATATTTTGTTATTTGTATTGTGTATTGTGTTAATTGCAATAAATAATTAAAATTATACTTGTGTTTATTATACTTATCTTGTATTGTGTAATTACGTAAGAAATACTAACCCTAGGCTATTTTAAATCACAGATTCGGAATCTAAGAGCCCTAATAAAGGGTGTAGCAGCCTTATCTCAATTTTTTTACCCCAATATTTAATTGTAAAAATACCAAGACTATAGTCCAACTTTTTTTTGGAAAAAACCCAAAAAAATCGAGTTAGGGGTGGATTCTTATAGATTCAGCCCTAAAAACTCCCGTGGCGGTCTCGAAAATTGGCGCTCACCCTTAAATCTTATGTAATTAAATAAAGCAAAGTAAATACTGCTCTAATTATGTAACTACACATCCTATCGCAAAATAGTTTGTGAAATCGTATTCAGCACATTCAAATAAGGGTATACAGTCACTTTTAGGTCTTTAAAGTTAATATTAAGGGTGATTTTTAAGGGAAACTATTGTGAAAACTTTAAAGCGTCATATCTCGAAAACGGTAAGAGATATTGCAAAAATAACGAAATTTCGCCGTCCCCTGTGATTTGACCCCTGAAAAACCGCTATTTTTCTACAACATATGTGAGTATGAAGGGCCTAGGGCATACCCTTATCAATTAACACAAAAATCGACAATTTTTTCAGTTTTGGAAACCTGTAATAATATAAGACTACGCCTTCTTCATATATTAATGAATTACCTAAGAAATACTAACCCTAGGCTATTTTAAATCACAGATTCGGAATATACAGATCCTAATGAAGGGTGTAGCGCCCTTATCTCAATTTTTTTTACCCCTAAATTTAATCGTAAAAACACCAAGACTATAGTCCAACTTTTTTTTGGAAAAAACCCAAAAAAATCGAGTTAGGGGTGGATTCTTATAGATTCAGCCCTAAAAACTCCAATGGCGGTCTCGAAAATTGGCGCTCACCCTTAAATTTGGGGTAATTCATATCTAATTTTATGTGCTTTATGTAGCATGTATATAAGGTTCATTATTGCATGTCACATTTCCTCAGCGTACCTGCAATTTTATATATTATGAACGACAAGTCAGAAGTGATATAAATTTTGAACCACAAGTCCGCAGTGGGTCATAACATATAAAAGTTAAATGCGAATTACGTAAGAAATACTAACCCTAGGCTATTTTAAATCACAGATTCGGAATCTACAGATCCTAATGAAGGGTGTAGCGCCCTTATCTCAATTTTTTTACCCCTAAATTTAATCGTAAAAACACCAAGACTATAGTCCAACTTTTTTTCGGTGAAAACCCAAAAAAATCGAGTTAGGGGTGGATTCCTATAGATTCAGCCCTAAAAACTTTAATGGCGGTCTCAAAAATTGGCGCTCGCCCTTAAATTTGGGGTAATTCGATTTTGAAGTTCATCAGTTTTGTATGTCTAATGCAGCATGTACATAAGGTTCATTATTGCTTGTCACATTTCCTCAGCGAACCGGCAATTTTTTATTGAAGATATTTTTAAAGTGCAGTGAATTTTTACAGTTTAGGAACCTGTAACTTTAACATAAAATAAGAGGTGGCAGCACTAGGATTAAAATTTATAAAACTGAATAAATATTTGAACATTTTTCTCTTGAACGAAACCCTTATTATTTTTTAACTTATTGTATCATGGGGTAGATTTTGATTAAAAGACAAGTCATTTTGAAAATAATTATTTATTTTATCATTTATTATTACATACATATTTATTTGTTGTTAAATTATTTATACAGATTTACAGATACATTTATTTATTGATATATACACATTGATCCAGGGGTGAAGACGCTGGAAACACTAAATCTCTGCAACATCTGGAGCATGGGTGGCCTCGTCGCCATAGCAACTGTGACCTGGAACACACAAAAACAAATTAACACAACATGAAAATATAATTCAAATTACAACAATAATTGGCAAAAGAACAAATAAAATTTACTAATAATTTTCGTTATAAATATATTTATATTTTTCTGTGATCTAAGAGTTTAATTGTTGCAAACATAAAAAAGTCGTCAAGTTACAATAACAATTTTCTTACACTGATGTTGCTAGCAGAGGACGTCGGTCCTGATGATGTTTCTGTGAACGTCCAGAGTGATCCGGGCGATGTTATTGCATCTGGTGATGCTGTCCACGATGATACAGGGTCCGGCGAGACATCAGAATTCCAGCAGCTCCACGATGATAATGCAGAAGCAGAAGACAGTTGCAGATCAATGGAGGTCCTATAAAAACATACAAATAAATTATCAATATAATTGTTTTACTGTAAAATTTATTTACTTACGATTACATTGCTAAAAATGTACGTCAAAGCTTATATCGGCTTCAAAGACATTGTTGATGGTGATCAGGGCTCCGGTGACGTTGTCCACGTGTCGCTATAAACATAAAAATAAAATATTAGATAAAAGAATAACTGTGAACCTGAAAAAACATACATGTTACGGTTGGGAAATATTTGTTGAACATATTTATAACAAAAGTGCTGTTAAAAAATTATTTCCGCTTTATATCGCACTACCGCAGCAAAAACTGGGTACCTTTGACCTGCTTTACTAAATGTAAAGCTAGGCGCGGACGAATGACCAGTGAGATGATGAAGGCGCCGGTGACGTTGTCCACGAGTCGCTATGAACATAAAAACATGTATTAGATAAAAGAATAATTGTGAACCTGAAAAAAACATACATGGCATGATTAGGAGGAAATATTTGTTGATGTCTGATATCTGAAACACAAACTCAAAATACAAAGCAGTAAAATTGTACAAGAGAACAAATTATGGTAATCATTCATTCCATAGCACACCATTCATCCCACAGCACACCCCACATCGTTGGCTTCAGTGATGACTTCAATGATGGTTTCTTTTCTTGACTTCTTTCTTGCCTTTTGCCCTACCTAAATGTTTGTCTAAGTGTAGCTAACTTACAAACTAAGGCGCAATGACTCTAATGACAAACAACCGGTGTTGTTGTTGTCAAGTTAGCAAAAACGTTCGACATATGCCGTGTCGACGACCCACTCCGGGAGCTCCTAGTTACGCGAGCGAGACCTGAAGGTTTCACGCCTACCCGTCAGGTTGACGAGGGGATCAGACCTCCCCTGGACTCCAGGGCCCACAATTGGTGGGGACTCCCCCCGATCCCCCAAAAGGTGAAGACCTACACGCTAACACAGACTCGCTTCCCCAAATGGGGCCCGACTGGAACCCGGTCCAGTGCACCCGGTTCTCCATCGCGAATAAGCGCTTAACAATTGGCTGCACTACGTTGGTCCAGGTGGACAGCGCTTCAACGGTAGCTCGAATTCACGATACCCAGCCCCACGAAACAATAGCACCGAATTTAACATATGTTGGCCCACCTAATGTGGACATAGAGAAAAAATTCGCGGAGCGAGTGTCTAGCACACCCGCAATGTCGGAGATAAAGCAGCCAACTGACAAAATAAAATGGCGCTGGTATGTTCCACTGCGACGTCTCAACTACGCTGCGACGTACGTCCAGCAAACTAATCCTATGCTTACAATGCACAGCAACAGCGGTAAACGTAGCGCTGAGATAGCCACGCTCGAATATATTTAATTGAACATAATTGAACGAACTTGTTCCGATGTAAATTGTATTTGTGTGTAAAGAATTTATTCATTATCTTCTTTCTAAATATAAAATAAAAATTGTATTATTTGCAGTTCTTAATATGGAAATATTCGTATGCATGAACACATACTATGACAACAATTGGTTAAAATAACAATTGGCAGTACAGCATATTATATGAGCTTAAAATTCACATGAGTACGACTAAATTAAATTATTCGATTATTGTTTTATAAAAAAAGCTGATATCGGCTCCGAATACACTGTTAAAGGTGATCAAGGTTCCGGTGACGTTGTCCACGAGTCGCTATGAACATAAAAACAATGCATTAGATAAAAGAATAATTGTGAACCTGAAAAAAACATACATAGCATAGTTAGCAGGAAATATTTCTTGATGTTTGATATCTGAAAAATAAACTCAAAGTACAAGGCAATAAAATAGTTCAATGAAACAAGTTATGGTAATCAGTCATTCCACAGCACACCCCCATCGTTGGTTTCAATGTTGGTTTCAATGATGGTTTCTTTTCTTGCCTGTTATCCTATACTTAAGTATTTGTCTAAGTGTAGCTAACTTACAAACTAAGGCGCAATGACTCCAATGGCAAACACCCGGCGTTGTTGTTGTCAAGTAAGCAAAGACGTTCGACATATGCCGTGCCGACGACCTACTCAGCATTGCAAAAATATCATTACCTTAAGGAGTCTGTTCATGACGTATGCATTTTTTAATCGCATAAATTTTATTTTACTGAACATTACTTTCAAAGAACAAAATTTTATGAACAAAAAACTGATATTCAACGACGGGTACAGAAACACGAGAAAAACTAGGCTCGAATGTGATGAACAAAATTAAATGGAGTGATCCAGATATACAGACTCAGTTAAGAAGAGAAAAGATATATAAATCATCTTATAACCCAGGATATAAATTCCTGTTGACTACAAACAGACCACTATATATGACAAAAGAAAACACAAATTAGGAAATAATTGCAAAATTTAGAATAGGCAAACTAAGAATAAAGAAATAATTACTGAACATGAGACGATGGTGGACAATGCATAATATGTGGCAGAGACTTTGAGACAATAAATAATTTAAGAAGAGACTGTACAGAATACCTAAAAATAATAATACTACACAACAGATATACATTACGAAAAACCCAGACACTGATTGGATGAAGAGAGAAGAGAGTGCAAATAGATTAATTATTTATATATAGTAATAGTTTTGTATTATTATAAGGGCCGATATTTCCATCTACGAATAAAGTACCGAATAAATTATACGTCGAATAACTGAAAAATGTCGCATCAAAATCATAGCTCAAATGATACTTATTGTTCTAGCTGTCATCTTTTGATGCGTATTTTTTTATTTATTCGACGAATAACTTATTCAGAAGATTATGCGTTGATGGAAAGATCGGCCCTAAGTAAATGAAATTGCCAAATGATAATATAAATATCGATAATATATAAAATTGAACACCGAAAGGTATAAGAAATAAATATTTACTACTATAGGTACAAATATTGAGAAAATAGTCAATAGTTTACATTTAATCACAAAATAATTACTCATACAAGAAATAAAATGTATAATTGAACACATATTTGTTTTAAGAGAATATAAACTTACTTATATTACGGTTAACTTAAAGAAGAAATCTTCCAGTCTTGGGTTGATGACCAGTTCCAGACAACAACATTGAACCCTGCAAACAACCAGAAAAATATGTTAAATCCTTACATTACTTTATAAAAATAATATAGCAATATCCAGTGGATCAATTTTTTCTCTAAACAATATGAAAAATTCCCTGTCTACCTACTAAAATAATATGTAGATATTCCGTTGCTCGTGTAGGGAAATATCAAAAGAAAATTTTAATTCAATAGACAGCGCTCGAGCTTTAGTTATAATATTTGTTTTGGTTTTTCATGAAATTTTTTTACTGAAACGCGACTCGGGTTTCTAAAAAGCGACTGAAGTATAATGATGTATCGTATGTGTTCTATGCTTGTGTAGTGAACGATAAGACTTGACTGACAATTTAATTAAAAGAAAGTATACAATAATACCGGGTATATTCAGAAAAATAGTAAATCAAAATAAGACAAACAAATTTTAACAGTAATGAATAGAGAGAGAATATACAACCGTTACTGAGACAGTTAAAATCATACAAAGGAAAATTGTTTAATTTACCATATTTATGTCTTAAATTCTATCATTTTTACTTCCCACATATTCATATATTTAATTGAGATATTAAGTTTATGTTACGAATTGATTAGATTTTGGGAACAATTCATCAACAGTAAGTGGTAAATTATTGGACGGCCTGTCAGGGTTTTTGGGCATATCTTAGTAAATAAACGATATAATATCACTGGAATTAAAAAGATGCATGCCCGATATTATAAAGAAATTTAAACTCCAGTCAAATTTACTTCCATACTAAATTTTCATCAAGATATCCAATTGACAATTATCGTTTTGACAGCAATGTTAAATAAGTCATGAAATAATTTGAAATGATGTGCACTTATTAAAAACAAACAAATTTATTTTAAAAGTAAATTAAAATAACAGCTAATTTTTTTTTTATTATATCGGACAGTAGAATAATAAAACCTACAAGTTTTTCTATATTTTGTTGTTACTAGTCTCAAAAATATTGTTCGTGGTACCAGCCAATACTTTGACCTTTGGGTCAAATTAAATTTTATGTTAGTGATTTTTGTCAATTTGATATAATTTCAGTTGCTATTTTTCCTTAAAATGTTCTTTAAAATAACAGAGGAGTCTTAATTGGGCCAAATGATATGATTCTGGGCTCGTATGTATGTACATATATTATAGTTTCAAAATTTGCTACATTCATTAGTTAATGTAACTAAATTTGGTTTAGTATTCCTAAAACATTGACGAATATTCGTACAAACATTTGTGCCTAAAGGATGCTTTTTAATTAAAATGAATTTGAGTATATCTAGATATAAATACAATTAAATAAATTAAAACATCATATATTTATCAACAAATAATAATAAATTTTCAGTTGTATAATAATTGAAATCTACAAATAATCAATCAATTTATTAGTCATCCATGAAATTTATTACCGTTCATTAAAATTGGAAAATAATATCAATGGCGTTATCATTATAATTAAAATAAATTAGATACCTATATTCTGTGTAACATTGTAATTTTCATTAAAAAATCTAATATGGACAGCATATTACTTACGCCCATAATTTTTTTATTAAAATATACACCAGTAAGCATCTATCAGCCAAAAACTACCCGAAAAGAGAATGCTATATTTTACATTTTGTTCTGGAAATGAAATACTTATTTAGAATAAAAATACTAGGTGATTAACATGGAAATGAAAATAAAATGAATAAAGGAATAATTTTTGTGGTCCATCATCATAGATTTCTTATCAAACAGTATGCCAAGAAGTACCTAACTGTCTTTAAAATCCACTTTCGAAATAAATATCTGACGATTCAATATTTCAATTATTCAATTCCCAAATAGTGCTAGTAAAAGAAAATGTTTTAAACAAAAATTGTAGATAATAATATGTGAAATATTATTAAATAAGCTTCTATTTACGGTCATTGGTTTATCACAAAAAACTAATCAGCCCTTCCATAAGGGATACAAATGTAAAATACAAAATATAAAAATTTTGCATCCATCTATCCACATACACACAGACATTATCAAAAATAAATCAATCGTGTTCTAAGGGCCCTAAAACAAAAAGATACCAAATTTATGTATGTAGCAGAAAATAAAAATTATTTTTTTCACGTTCGGGAGAGAAATTTGGTTTCTATGATACCAAAATCATGACAGAAACAGTCGATTTCATATCTACGGGAGATTTGATGCCTTTTCTTTCCCGTCGTGAGGTAAAGTGTTCACGATAACTATTATAAATTATATTACAATTCAAATAATTTTTAAATACATAAAAACCATCATAAATATTGGGATCGAAAAAAAAGGAGAGAAATATATTTTTCCCTTGTCGTATTGTAGTCCTCGCCTAAGCCTCGCGCTTCAATTTACTCCGCGTGAAAAAATCAAACACCCTTAATGTATAATATACTATTAATTTTCGAAATGAAATGTTAACTTACTTGTCAGTTAATTTATCTGACACAGTGTCAGTAGATTGATGTATCGGTCCTTGATTAAGAAAATACCAATAAATACAGAGGAATATTCTAGTAATTAATGGCGTGAAAGAATGATTAAATGTGGCAATAGATCAAACTCGTATTTTGGGCGAAGAGCGTGAACGGCGAGAAAGCGTTAAGCACAGGGGAATTTTGAAAGAAATATAATAAAAAGTGTAATAAATTCAATCCGACTGGTTGTGTCGGTGGCGCGCGTGCTTTCTGACCGACCGGGCCGACGCTTTTGAAGTTTCCTGCCTCACAAACGTAATTATACGGAACGAAAGTTGCCATTTAGATACGCGTTATCAGATAACGTGCAAATGAGCCTTAAAATATTATATTTTTTATCACGCGATAGTTTCGTGAGAACGTAATAATCGACTTTTTATTTACATAAGCAGGATCACGTGCGATCCATACGCCTGAGAATTTTCTAGATTTGGTGCCACAGTAAATTTTGCTTGATAAAATAAAATCACGGACAGCAAATAAGCGCGATTTAAACAATTTATATGCCATTAATTCCAGATTACATCGCACGTAAGTCACTTGCTGAAACCAAATTTGTATTTTGTTTTATTTATATATATCCTGAATGTAGCATATTAATTTCAGCGACAAATTTAGTAATTTAATACTAAGTGGCTATTGGTAATAGATATTTACGATATAAATTGGATAAGAGCTTTATTAAGATACGCATATGAAATTTGCATAACGAGGCAATAACCGAGATGGGTAATCACATAAGTATATTAATAATGCATTTTACAATATTTTATCTCCGCCCGTCCAGAGTTAAAAAAATAAAATAATATGACTTTTTTTTTGACAAGTAGAAAATTAATCCAAGCATTTGCTGTAAAAATGTTTTTCTTCAAACGTCATAAAAGTACGTTGTTATGTATTTGTATTCAACAACCAGAAGTTCAATATTGTCGCCGCCGGCGTAAAAGTGTATCCTTGGCAACACATTTACGCTGGCGGCGGACAAAGTAAAATATTATGAAAAAAAGTTAGGTTGTAATTCAATAATTTGACAGTTAAAAATGAAACAAATAAACAAAAATAACAAAACAGCATATTCTACGGCAACTTGAAATGCTAGATAAGACAGAATATTTTTTTGAAGTTTTGAGCATTTTATAATATATATAATTTTATTTTCTATGTTTGAAGAAAAAATAGCATGTGTTATTCGGAGTAAATGTGTCTTTGGGTGCTTCGCATGTAATTGTTCGACTCGCTTCGCTCGTCGTTCAAACTTACATGCTCAACACAGAAAGTATCACATTTACTCCTAATGACGCAATATACTATTTTATATTTTGTTTCTATAACAAAGCTGTTACGGCACCTGAAGGAGTTTCGTAGCAGCTGAATCGAGTGCTATAATAGAGCAGTACAATTTAAATTTTCAAGGTTGGCAATTCTATTGAAATGTCAAATGTCAAAAAATATCAAATTTCACATTTCGTTAAATAAATAAATACAAATTGTAAGAATATTATTTTTGTATAATTTTGAATTTAAAAGCAGAAGTTAAAAATAGTAAGAAGAAAAAGAAAACTAACATAAAATTACCTGAATTCTGAAACTTTTTTTTTACAAAAAAGAGCATTAAAGACGCAAAATATAAAAAATAATATAAAGAACTCGTTTAATAATTGTCGTTTATTTTTTTCGAAAATAAAATGACAATTATGAAACTCGTTATTTAATATACTATTTTATTCCATGAAAACCACAATTTGTTTTTTATTTTCGTAAATATTTTTCAAGCATTTCATGAAAATGAGTGATTTAGAAAATATTTCGTTGGATATAGAAGAACAAGCTTCAAAAATAATTAATTAATTAATTTAAAGAAATGTAAAGATTGTATTATCAATATTTATAATAAATAGTACGATAATGAAAACGAGTGCGGTAATAAAGCTCCTAACTCACGAAAAAAGAGTGGGATAAGTGACATTTAACTCACGGGTGTAGGTAATATATCAAATGACACTGTAATAATTGCCTCAAGCTGTATTTAAAATTCCTCGCAAACATATTTATTTATAAGCAAAATATTCGGTAAAATACAAACATCCACACGAATATATTATCATTTCCCTTTATTTATTTAATGAAGAAAGTAATCAATATTTTGCTAAAGTTTATCCGTTGAAAATTAAATCCGTAGTATGTGCGAAGCAATATTCTGTAAAATAAAAATATTCATATAATTTTTTCCTTTATTTATACAGTGTACAAAGTCATCAATTTTTGTTGGCAGCCAAATTTAAAATTCAAAAATGTCCAAAATATCTATCTATATAACCGATACTCATACTGGTGTATAACGAGTTAGATCAAAAACTTGGAAAGATCAATAATGTTTTATTCAAACTGATCGGATTACTTGCAGCTTATAGAAATTCACATGAACCAGCATTCACTTTCAACGAACCAAAATCCAATTTAAATATTCATGTACGTCGGCGATCCCGAGAGAATGCTGTTGATCGAGAGTTCGGGAGTAATCCATGATTTGCCATCAACAGAGATTACCACAATTAACATCGATCTAGTGTTTTTCAGTGCAGATTTCGAGCTGATTAGAAACCCTGAACTGTTGCTTCAGCTGCGTTGTTGGCCTCTGATATTCCGCAGCGCGATTTATGGCCTCGTGCGAGATTAACTCCACTAAATACTCTTGGTCACCACATTGCATATTCACCACGCTTTTTCTGTAACGTTTTTTACATTGCCATACTTCTGGCTGGTCTACTCTAGTAGCTATTTGTATATCAAGGCACTAAAGCACAATTTTTTATTACGAATATGTAATTTATTATCCGAGGTAATAGCCGAAGAGAATAAACCATATGAGGAATAAAAAATACTATTTAATCACAACTGTCAAATAATATACTCATAATTCAACCGTTGTTTATCAATTAATGACTTTTTTTTACTGTTGCTAATGAAATAATATTGACAGTTCAATGAAATAACATTATTCGTTATGTCAAATTCAAATCTTACTTGTCAAATGAGTAAAACAAAAATAACTTTTAAGTAGTTTTTTCCACATAAAAAGCCAAAGACATTAGGTTCCTCATTTTTCATACCTTTATTTTATTAAACTGTAGCTGAATAATTGGTTTTAAGATTTTCTGCTAAATGTCCAATCACTTCAAACTTAAAAAAAATTGTTCTAATGTTATCAAAGAGAAAATTGTTGTACTTAATTTATTTGTATCTTAAATTCTGTTACTTCTAAGAATATTTTAAGAAAAATAACAACTAAAATAATTATAAATTAACATAAATCACTAACATATAGATTTCATTTGGTACAAAAGTTTGACTAGTACCACGAACAATGTTTTTGTAACTAATGGCAACAAAATATAGAAAAATGTTTCAAATAAATATTGTAGGTAATATTATTCTATATCATTCTGATTCCAATGAAATTTACTCTATCTTATTATTTGCTAAGATATGCCCAAAAACCCTGATAGGCCTTCAAGTAATCTACCACTTACTGTTGATGAATTGTTCCCAAAATCTAATCAATTCGTAACATAAACATAATACCTCTCTTACATATATGTACGGACGGGAGGTAAAACTTATAGAATTTAATATATAAATGTAGTGAATTAAACAATTTTCCTTTGCATGATTTGAACTGGGCCAAATGATATGATTCTAGGCTCGTGTTTAGTGCAGTGTCATCCACAAATAATAATAACTGATTACAAATAAAGGTGTTGTTGTATGGTGTAGTAACCATTTTATAGTTTTATATCAGCAAAATAGGTCATCAAATGATCACATAAACAAATGTCCGCCATAACCACATTTATCCCTTTTGAAGATGCTTTTACACTTAGGATAAACTATCCACCTAAAAGCATTTTGGCATGAAACTACAACAACTCTCGGTATAAAATGTAAAAGTCCCCATCACAACCATGAAACCATCAAAAAGTTATCAAAGCAACATACAAGTTCTGAGCACCAAGCATCAACCAAACCAGAACTTAAGTACCCGGATTTCATCAAAAACTTATCCACAAAAGCGTCATTCACAAGCGCCTGATTACAGACAAATGAAAAGCAAAGGAAATGTATCATGTAGGTGAGGGTGTCGCTCGCGAAATAACGAACTCATTTGAAACGAGGCACACAACACCGGCGCTCCAGGGAGGGTCATTATGGGAATTATTTAAATTTTTAATGGCTTTATGAAACCGAAGCTCGCGGACGCAATCACAGCTCTTTCTGTTGCTTGTGTCATTGAATTGATTTCTGTCCCGTGTTGTTCTGTACATGGCAGCTGGTGGAACGCACCACTGCACCGAAATCCCAAACGCATACTACAATAGCAATAGTAATAATATTATATAAGAACGTACTGATATTGATAAGTTTTTGGCCTAGCTTAGAAAGAACAAGCAGATCTATAAAATAACAATTATTTGTTCATTTTAATGCAGTGATACTAACTATGGGGGATGATTAGAGCCCTAGAGAGTTATAATAATACAAATATTGGGATAATTATTTTTGATTCTGTGTACATAGGGATGTGTCATTACTATAGTACAGTTCAAGTGATTGACAGCAATGTATTAAAGCGTTTTATTTATAAGTAAGCATAGGGATAAATGAAAAAAATTTTGCTGTAAATTCTGAAAAATCTTCTCATGTATTACTGTGAATTCTGAAAGCTTTTTCAATTTTGAAACAGGAATAATTTGAAATAAGTAAAAATAATAATTCTTAATTTAATTTATTAAGTACTACAGTAATTAATAGTTATTTATGTATTAAGTGAAAAAAGATATATTTTAACAACAAACGGAATGTTTAGCTCACGAGGCGTCAGCCGAGTGGTTAATTTATCTTTTTTCACGTGTTGTATACAATTTTTTTTTCCACGACCATTTAGAAATTTGCTCATTGTATGTTTGTTGTTGCTAGGGATATGAGGTACATTGCAAGCATCGTGCGAAATAAATTTGTTTTGTAAGTATTTAAATACAAGTCAGCTCATTTCAGTACAGGTATCATTGCTAGGATACTTATTTAGAATTGTCAAATATTGGAATGGCCAAAGTGAGACAATTTATTATGAAAATTAAATGAATTAAGAAATAATTTTAGAAAAACAATTGCAGTTTGTTTATAATGCTTGCGGATACGAATTGATTTAGAATGTGGTAAAACAGTGCCTGCGGATTGGTTGTGAACTCTAAGGATGATCAACAAGTTTAAAGCCTAATTCATTTATTTTTGCAGGGATAACTGCGATATTTCATTTTACTAAATTCAAAATCTGCTCGTTCATATTATCTTCAAACAATTTTAAAAATAATAGCATAATAAATTTTAACGACCCAACTTTGTAAACCTATTTACTAAATCTTATACTAGATCTTTGATTAAGGAATATAATATTCAATGCTACTATAATCAGCAAGCACATTTGTTTTTGTTTATTTAAAATGTCCTACGCCACCTATTTATGTATGCATGCTCGTATCTATTCTTCGGCAACAGATAAATAGTTCTTATTCCTCATTAAAATGCAGTGAATATCCCAGGATTATGAATTCCATCCTTAGGTCTCTTTTGATATGTCTACAGGAATTCAAACCAGCGAGTCAATTTTCATTACGCGTCATCCGTCATGGCACACTTCGTTAACATGCAAATGATGGACAAAAGGGTCAGCTGTCAGCCCATCGAGTGTGCTTGTTCGTCAATGCATTTCAGGTGTTTATTATTTTTACGCTTGATTGATTGTGCGGATTTATTAACAAATCTTGTTGGAAATTTGATTGCATTTCGCATTACATGATTTTGCGAAGGTCGTAGGTATTTGATAGACCATTTTTTGGTCATTACCTGAATGAGAATAATTTATGAGAACAAAAACGGTTCCTTATTAACAAGTGAGATGAAGTGTGTTGAATTGAATAGAAGGCAAACAAGAAAAGTAGCTGGTGACAGTTGTAGCGAAATAGCAGAAAAACAATTGACCTCCGCGCGTAGTGAACAGTACCCTCACGTCAGCGTATCGAAGAGCATTTATCCCAACATCGTAGACATGCTGTCGAGAACGTCAGCAGAGGGAACGTGCAGCATGAATAATTCACAGGCCATGGGCCTTGTACACGTGTCAGCGCGACCACCGGACACGGAGGTGACGTCACAGATGCCGCGCTGTAGCTGTTGATTAATCAAATTGCAGAGTTCCATTTGATGTTGTAACGGTGGATGTTGGATGTCGTATGTCGGACTCGGCAGGTGGAGAACTAGACTCGAACTAGAGGTAGTGCTAAGTGAATTAGGTGGTGCCCTGAATGTGTGATTGTTGTTGCACGAACTTGTGGAATTAGACACGAAGCTGGGGAGTAATCAACCCTTGTTACACTATCACTACACCGCCATTCTTCAAACACACAAGACAATACCATCATATCTATAATTACGACAATACCTCACTGGCTGTTTCCAGGAACGTCGCACGAATACATATATGATCTATTTTTGAGCGTGAAATGGTTTCATGTCTTGGCCCCAAAGATGTGGAGGAGGAACTATGAGGGTAGTTTTCGGAGTTTTTTCTAATAACTTTTAACTGTGGAGATTAATATTTTAAGTTTAAATTTAGCATGACTGCAGGAATCCAAATGAAAAGTTATTTGTAATAATCCTCCCGACTTTACCAGAAAATCAGTTAAAATAAATGGTACAAAGTGTAATGATTTCAAATGAATCACTTTGAAATAAAAGACCAACATAATCAAGTTATAAAAATGTTCAAAACAATGGCTGGCGAAGAACTAATAGAGGAAAATTAAATTTGGGTAGGATGAGCAGGCTGATTGTAATTGAATTACCAATCTTTTTGACTATCGATTTAGACATATTTATTTGGTAATCATCAGGTCAACAGCGTCAATATTACAAAAACAGTTTTAAGCAGATTTAAATCAAATGTTAAAGTTGATCAAGTTGGATATGGTGTTGATCGATAGTCAAAAAGATTAGTAATTCAATTACAATCAGCCTGCTCATCAAACCCAAATTTAATTTATTTAAGGGCAGACTGAAATTGAGCATTTTATTAATATAATAAATGAGGAATTGACAACCTTGGAATTAACCTAAGGATCTTATGATTCATGAAACTGTTTACGTTATTTCAATTAAAAATAATAATATTTCATGTTCCACAATAATAGAAGAACCTATGGCAGAAGTTCGATTTTGAAAGGATAATCCACGAATGTAAATATACTTTGATGTTACAGAAAAAAATGTTTACATTATGCTACAAGCAAAGGAGAAAGCAAAGCAGGAATCAAAGAAAATATAATGACAACAAATAATGTTTTTAACTGAGCTTAAACTAAAGATACAAAAATTAGAATTTATCGGTGATTGTAAGACCAACAACAATGTACGTTGTTGAGACGATGAAAATGACAAAAAAAGATAAATAGGATTTAAGAATAATGGAACGAAAAATAATTAGAATAATATTAGGACCAATAAGGGTATCAGAAAACGACTACAGAATAAGAATAAACTATGAAATAGAATAAAAGTTAAAGGAGAAGACAAGAAACAGAGAGAGCCAGATGGCTTGAACATGGAGAACAGAAGAAAAGGATGCAATTAAATCAGCAGTAGAATGAGACAGACCAAGATCAACATGGCTAAAGTAGAAGATTTAAAAAGAGCAGTATTTAAAAAATAGCAAACAGCAAAGTAAAACAATAGATAGGAAGATGTGGAGAAACCTAACTACAAGGATTTAAAGAAAAAAAAAACGGAGATTGATTCACTGCAATAAAAGTATCTAGAGAACTTCATAAGAAGCGCTGTTACCCCATAGGAGTGTAATACACAATGATAAAAGAATTTGTTTAGTGGTAGGATAAATTACGTATATATTTCAACTACAGTTTGATGTTATAGAAAAAGTTTTTTTACAGATAAAATGAATACTTGTTCTATTGCAAATGTATTTGAAAACTTCTTTTAAAATATTTCTTTTTTTTTCTTTATATTTGATAGAAAATGCTTTATGCTAAAAGATTTAAACGTGAAAAAGAGCACCTGCAGTGGATTGAAATTTTCACCATATAAAATTTATTTCAGGGACCATACAGAAATTACAACTACAGTTTTCAAAAAAAAAATTTTAAATGAACTCCAGTAGTTTTCTTATTTACATGAACTTGCCAGACAACGCATATAATCAGTTCCCCAGTGATTTTGTCCGTACTTTCTAAACGAAGAAGTAAATAGAACAATCAAATCCTCATCTAAATCCAACTTCTAAATTCGTAATTCCTAATGTCCGTAAGCCCCATCACCAAGCAGCATTCCCAGCAGCAGCAGAAGCGGAGAATCGAGTCGAGTTTAATACACGTCCTTTCTAGGAGCAACACGACCGTTTCCGCTGTCCCTGTCTTAACTGTGTCGACCACAAACAAAGATGCTAATCTCCGGTCGGCAAAAGGAGTTAATTACCCAGTGACGTCCCTGCGACGCATTGTGTCCGCCGGCTTTGTCCCCGCTCACCTAAGATGACACGTCGGATGTAGGATGTTCGAGCAGCCAGGATATTCACCAGCGGGCGACGTGCTTAGTTTAGTACAGTCTGCGCCCAAGATCCCAACAGAGATTCTCAAACAACAACCGTCCTTAATATTGGTAAAGCAATTGTTAAAATATACGCAGCCAGTTCAGAAAATAACCAAACTTTGTTTTATGAGGCTCGTCCAGAAAGTAAAGAATGATTTGATATCAACGAAAAACTTCAATTACAAAGTTACAGTACAGTACTCTATTTTTCAATGTAATCGTCATTGCTGTCAAGGTATTTATTGTAACGTGATACCAGTTTTTCAATGCCGATGTTATACTCTTCTACTGCTAAAAATCTGAGCCAGGATGTCACTGCTTCTTTGAGGTCTTCATCGTTTGCGAACTGTTTCCACCTAAAAACTTCTTCAACTTAGAAACAAGTGACAAACGCTTGGTGCCAGGTCATGACTATTAGAAGGGTGTACAAAAAGCTTCTAATGATCTGGCACTAAGCGATTTTCATTTGTTTCCAAACTCGGTCTCTCAGTCATCAAACTTACTTAGAGTTAATAAATTTACAAATACTCGTTGTAAAAGAAATTCAATACAATTAAATAAATCTGCCACTGAATAAATACAAAAAAAAAACCATTAACGCTTACTTGATTAACAATTTCTTTTATGATATTAATGAATATATGGATGCACTATTAACTTGCATCTGTGATACTATACCTATATACTTTTATGTACTCTATTGACTTATAAATATATAAAAACTAAAGGAATTTTTGGACGGAAAGCAGTTCACAAAAAATGAAGACCTCAAAGAAACCGTTTCATCCTCGTTTAGATTGTAGTGGTACAAGAGTATAATATCGGCATTGAATAACTGGTACCATATTATAATAAATACTTTTATAGCCATGACGATTACATTGTAAAATAAAGTAATATACCGTAACTTTGTAAATAAAGGTTTGTGTTGATTTCTTTCGTTTTTATTTAGTTATGCCAAATCGTTCTTTACTTCCTAGGCGACTCTCATATTATGATGAAGGAATTTACTCGACTGGATGCAGTTATTAAATAAAATAACTAGTTGAAAATGCTGTCGATATAATTAAAAATTAATTACATATCGACGTTTCAACTGTTAATCAGTTTTCCTCAGGGTGATAATTAATAACCATGAATTGTAACACTATTTTATGAAACATTATTGTTAATCTTTGTTTTTCTTCAGATCTTACTAACCCTGAAGAATGTGGGTTATGTAAGAAGAATAAATGATGTATGTCTGAGATTTCAAGTATTTTTTATACATTGCAATAAACACAGTCAAAAAAAAAATTCAAGTATTGGTCTCCGTCAAAGCATTTAATCTCTTATTTACATACTTTTCCCAGCCGTGTTTTTATTTCTAGAAGAGCTTCATTTGATATTATTTTTGAGGTCTATAACGTATTTACTTTGATGCCATCAATAGTCTCAAACGGCGTACTTTCAGTACTGATTTTAATTTCGGAAATAAAAAAAAATCGCAAGGAGCCAGGTCTGGCGAGTATGGAGGTTGAGGAAGGACAGTCATCTGATTTTTTGGGTGGTGCAAGAACCATAAGTTGTCTCGCCACAACTTTGGTCTCTTTTTGCGTTTCTGTGAACGTTTTCCCCAGCTTCACGCAGATATTGATGTTGCATCGTTGCTCCAGAAAATCGCACATTTAAACACGTTGCACTCAAATAACAATATCGCGAAAACTAAACGAGATGTCAAAAATACAGAGGAGGTTATGCGCAGCGCAAATAACTCTGTTGGCGAGTAATTCAAAAGGCTCTGTTATTTTGTGAACAGAGCTTGTAAACATTACAGCATCGTCTTAGCATCGCTCAGTCATGTTAATGGATCGTTTTTATCCTATCAATAATCTTCGTTTCAATGCACTTTACACAAAGCTCGGCGAACATGCACACATCCAAAACACTCTAGGTTGTAACAATGCCTTACAAACACCATTTATCCTCTCCATCGCGCGCAGCCGATACAGCAGGAGCCGGAGGAGAAGGCACTCCAGCCCGTGGCATCCTGAGCAGCTACAGCCAGAGCGAATGCGAATCAATCATTGCCTCACACGGCGGCCATTGTTTATCCGCGAGAACTCGTGAGGGAATTACTGCGAGTTAACGGAAATCTCATTGGTGATGCATCACTGTCGCTGCTCGCGAGCGGGGCCTAATTTCCACTGGGGGACATTTAAATATAACACGTGTACGCCTTATTATAGTTGCTGTTTTGCTAGTTCTGCGCAGTCTACCAGGAATTACGAATGTGGGTTGCCGGTTTTGCAGAGGATGACAACGACTGATACCAGGCACTAATCACCCAGCTACATACTTTACGCTACGTTAATTTTGTACTGTGTATTTGTCTGGTATCATGCCCTTTTAACTGATTTTATTTATTGTACATTTGGTTTTGTTAGTTAATTTTTATGAAGGTGGGAAGCGAATTAACTATTCGATTCGAACTCACGACCTCTAGCGTGACAAGCTAGTTACAAAGCCACTATGCTACCGAAATCGGTATACTTGGTTTAAATTATTTACTTGTTAACATTTTGTTTTTATGCTAACTCTAATGTACTGTTCGATTTTATTGTGTAAACAATAAATCTATTATTATTATTATACTTCAATCCAGCAAAACTAGAAGGATTGTAATAAAACGATAAAGCATCCTTCACGTTAGTACAAAAGAACTTTTGAACGCTTATACCACATATTGTTGTATATTTGTCAGAATACTTCCAATGCCCAAAGTCGGATTAAAGGAAAAATTATTATTGTTTCTACACATTTTCAATAATATTGTGCAATTCAGATTATATAAGTATAGATTAAATAAATGTTATACTTATAATCCTTGTATTACTATATTATCATTGTTCGAATGTAAAGAATTAAACCAGGATTAAAATATCCAATTTAAATGTTATTTGCAAAACATATTATCTACATATTCTTATAATTTAACAAATAATAAATTAATATTCAGCATAAAATTACTAGCAAAATTAATTCGGCTGAAAGCATCCCGTTATATAAAAGTAGTGTATTATTATAATCTTTCATTTGTGCTTCTACTTTTGTTTATATAACATATGTTAATATTGTTACAATATATTATTGTTAATGTAAACAGCTATAATTTCATTTGCCAGTATTCTTTGTGTATACTAGGAAAATTATTCTAAAAATATTTTACAAAAAAATGGTTCAAATAACTGAGAAATATATATTGTCTGCATATTTTATTTTAAGCACGACTAACTAAAATATTATTTAAAACATTGACAGAACTATTCAAACACAAATCCTTTAGTATATTCAAAAACTTAGCTGTTAGTACCAGCTATTATGTGCAAATAAATAATAATTTAAATAACTATAATATTTATAATATTGGAGTGCAGCAGAATTCTAATAAATATTGGACTAAAAGTTGCAAGTGTAAATTAAATTTAATATTATTACCTATTTATTTCGTATAATTTTTGGGAGAGAATCTTGAGAAACCAGCAACAGCGTTCACATTTGTATTTATGATTTCTTTGTAAACGTAATTGAGGGATGATTAATCGTTTTATTACAATCCTCCGAGTTTTATAATTGTTAGAAGTATATATTAATAACCTCTGTGATTTTGATGTCATTTTATAATAAAAATTATATAAAAATACACCATCACGTCTATTTATCTATTCTTCAGTCCTCAGCTAATGTTAATGTCAATAAATGATGGCAGACTAATACCAAAAATGTAGATCAAGATGAAGGAGTTGAAAAACAACGACAACATATTGTTGCTTTGGAAAAACGGTTCTTGTCCAATCAATATTTAGATTACAAATTTAAGTGTATTTGTGTATAAAACAAAGGCGGCTCGAGGGTTAATGGCAGAAGGAGCCATCTTGTGTTTCATTGGAGATGTCTGCATACATTGAGGAAAGCGCAGCATTAAACCGGTTCTAATTGTAAAATAGAACAACAACTAATTCCGACTATAAAATTAACATACGAAGCAAATAAAGTTTGCGGATCTATTTGAATATTCGGCAGAAACAATGCAGACAGCATTTGATTAGAGGGTATTAGATATATCCCTGCATAAATTAATAATAAAGTTTCCCGTCCATTCAGCAGAACAGGTAATGGATTTTTGGTCGTAATAAAGTGTGATAAACTCATTTACGTTTTAATTCAAAACGGTATCAGCTCTGGCGAATTTAAATTCCGACATTTTCTCGATGTCCGCTGCTAACTGCCCGCCTGGGTATAATTACGCGGGCGCTAGCGGTCAGCGGTGACCCCTGCACTCTGCCGGCCAATTTATAATCGGCGCCGCGGCCACAGAATTGTAACAAAGAAACATATCTGCATTGCGAGACCAGTGGACGTCAAACATGGTTAAGAGGCCGGGGCGGAAAGGTTTTATGTTGGGCTGAATAATTGAGGAAGGACTGTTGTTTTGGGAGTCGGAATTTTTAAACATCTGCAATGCGCGAAACCGGAAGTCTGTTTACTGGAGGGTTGCTGCTATTTAGAGCAAGCCTCTTTGCATTTAATTGTGGCAGCGTTTTGCGAAACGTTTTAAAATTATCATCACTTTTCGCTACTAAATTCTAAGAGTTGCGTTCCTACATTTTAGTGAATTGTGAACGAATTATTAAGAGTGTGAAGGATAGATGTGCATCTATGAATGTAAACAAGGCGACAGTAGTCTGCCAGGATAGGAATGTTAAATTGTAATTCAGGATTTTGGGATATAGTTTGATGTTATGTCTCTATGTAAATATGTTTGTTATAACAGATCTCGGTAAGCAAATGATATAGTTTCAAAGAATAGTATATTCTACAACAAATAATGGAATGGCACATATTCCGTTACCTGTTGTAGACTACACTTTCCATAACAAGATTTGGAAATTTCCAAAAAATACAAATATAAAACTGTTGCAAACGTCAAACTGAAATAAATAAAATTAAAACAGTGTTATAGAAAAACAAGTACGTATTTTTAGTTCGAGTAAACTAGTATGGTAAAATGCGATAAATATGTATAGGACGTATAGGTAAATACATTATTTCTTCTACATGTAATGCTTCTTACGAAGTTCTGTAAATCATTTTATTGGAGTGGATCAATCTATGTTTCTTTTCCTGTAAATCATTGTAGTTACGTTTCCCCAAATTTTCCTAAATTTGTTTTAGCTCTTCCAGTTTTTAATTCCTGCTGCTTTTAAATCTTCTTTTATTTTCTTAGTCATGTTGATCTGGGTCTGCCTCGTCCTCTTATTTCTTCTGGTCTAATAGAATTATTACTGATTTAACTGCATCTTTTTCTAATGTTCTCTATAAGAATTGGAAGGAGAAAACATTGTGCAAAAGATCAAGCAACAGAGAAACAGATGGCTTGGACATAGATGAAATGTAGAAGAAATTGATGCAGTTAAATCACTAGTAGAATGGAATCCAGAAGGAAGATGACGACGATGCAGATCCAGATCAGCAAAGGAATTTAAAGAAGATTTAAAAGTAACAGGAATTAAAATTGGCAAAGTAACTCAAAAGGTAGGAAGAAACCTAAGATTTAAAAAAATTATAATGGGAACACACAGAGATTTCCACGCTAAAGAGCAAGATTTTTACTACTGATAAAAGAATTGAGAATTCATCGAACGATTAAGACCAATAACAATATACGCTGCTGAGACTATAATAGTAAGAATATTAGGACCAATCAAGATATCAAAAAAATAATACAGGATAAGAATGAACTGTGAATCGAACAAGAGTTGGAAGGAAAAGAAATAGTGAAAAAGATCAAGAAACAGAGAGTCCGATGACTTGGACATATATGGAGAGCAGAAGAAAAGGATTCAATTAAATCAGCAGTAGAATGGAGACCAGGAATATGTAAATGAAGCAGACGAAGATCAACATGGCTAAAGTAGAAGATTTAAAAAAAGCAGGTATTAAAAACTGGAAAAGTAAAACAAAACTGGAAAAGTGAAACAAAAGTTAGGAAGATGTGGGGAACCTAACTAAAAGGATTTATTGGAAAAGTAAAGGAGATTGATCCACTCCAACGAAAAGAACTAGAGAGCTTCATTACCCCAGAGGGATGTAAAGCCACTATGCATACGTATACGAGTATATGATCATATATTTGAGTATTATTAAGCCCTCCTGCCTGAAGCGAGCAAAACTTTGTTTTTGGTCGGAAATAAAAGTTGCAGTAGTGTATTAAATATTAATCCCACATTCGCATTCTCCTCAAAAGTCAAAACAAGCTCCAGTGTGAATAAACCACGGCGTTCGTAGCAATAATCCCCTGCCATAAAGCGAAGCAATCCACTCAGAAGGAGTTGCATATTTCCGCGTTATTAGAACAAAGTCTGTGACTGCAAAACTAAAAATTGAGTGGGTTATACGGGCGCTGGCACCTACTTCCACGTCTCAGTGCCAGCACGTCCCAAATTGGATTTCACTTCTGATGGAAATTCAGATTTCGCGAGCGAATGAGTCGCCGTAACATCTGCGATGACGGGATTCAATACGTCTGCACGCCAATGAACAGACGGCATACGGAGCCTGCACCTGCCAACAGGACGATGTATTCATTGTTCCTTCCACTATTCCATCACCGCCGCATGTGGGGCAACGACCACCGGGCTCTGTTTATATTTTCTATAACACTGCTTTGGAAACAATGCATTCCACAACTAAAAATTGTATTGGAATAACTATCATTTTATACGCCGCGTTTGGAATAAATTCCACAAATCTAAGCCGCATATTTTTTTATTTTATTTTATTTTGAGGCAACAAAATGACAATATAACGCTATTTATTAATACAGACGGAATGAATTTACCTGCGTTCCATATATTTTCAGGTAATTCAGCATCGCCAAAATCCATTTTTTATCTAGCCGTTATAAACACGTTTGACGTTAAAGTAAAAAATTATTTATATGATATGACTTAATCATCTTCTAAAATTATGACAGACGTTATACATAAAAATTTTTAAAAAAATAATATTTATTAATGACGTTAACGTATATTCTGATACCGGTAAACTATTGAACAAACCACGGATGTTTATGAGTCATAACAAGCCTTAGATGTTTTAAAATTCTTGCTGTACGAGCTCGGATTTCAAACTGACATCTACGGCTGTTATGATATTAATAACATCGCTAATAGCTATTAACCTACAAAAAAAGGGAGGAGGTTCTCAAATCGACGCGTATATTTTTATATATGACCACGCATAACTTTTTACAGAGTAGTCCACTTTTGATGATTCTTATTTTATTGGATAGGGTATACATCAAAGTTGGTATGGAATATAGGGGATGTTTGGATTTTTCTCCCACTGAATTTATACCTGTTTTCACATATTACTTTATTCTGAGTTATCAAATTTCGAGGATTCTTTTGTTCTCACCCCAAAGGATAGAAAAAGAGGTACCCACAAAATTAAAAACAAAATCATTCGTTGATTAAAAAGGTTTATTTTATATTTCGCTCATCAGTTTCCTTTTTCGTTAGTTAAATTTTTACCAAAACGTAAAAGGAAAACATTTTAATTAATGCAATGATTGTTAACAAATTAAATTTATTATTGCTGATTAATTATACTGCATTGATGGTAAATTAATTACATTTTCTTTTTATTAGTATGGCTTTGAGTTCTATTGTTATTCAGTTATAATACATTTTGACAAGTCAATTTCATTTTATGACAATGTCATTTTGTTTCCCGTGGGATTCAAAGTACCTTAGGCAGTACATCAAAGGGTTAGCGTTAATTAAATTTTAATGGGGATGTAATTTAAAATGCAGTTTTTCACAAACATTTTGGAATGCAACAGAATAATAGATGCAATCAATCATACTTGCTATTTGAATTTCACATTGTAGTTACAATACACAATAGTATTCTGCATCAAAAGGGATGCTATGGGCACATTACATCTCGAAGCATTTAATGCACGAACGAACGTAGTGAGCGAGGGTAGCAATAGCTGAGGGATGTAATATGCCATTTGATTCCCCGTAGGGCACAAGATATTTTTTCACTTTCATGAAAAACTCGTATTACATAAGAAACAGATAATGTTAATGTAGAATACAACCCTTCTAGTACAATGAGTCGCTTTTCTGTACCCATGAAACCATAGCAACAAGGAACAAAATACCTGATAAATAATAGTTATTTCACTGCAGTTATAAGCACTCGCAAAACAATGTCTGGATGTGTGATACACATTTTTTTGTGTGGATTTTGTCATAAATTTGTTATACAGGTAACGACATTCGTAAACAAGGATACTGAGAATATATAAATATAAACAATTCTTTTGTTCTTTTATTTTTTTTTAATTCGGTGACCAAATTTAGTTGATATTTTATCGTATAATGGATATCCCATTACTTATGGGTGAAGTTCCGAAGAATAATTGACATTACAAAAGTCCATAGTGATTTTGAATTGAGCAAGAAAAATTACTTGCGTAATTCTGAGTGTTATTTTTTAAATATAAATACGTTATAATAAATTAAGGTTATCGAAAACAGTAACAGCGAGTTTTCCGATACTACTCCAAAGTTAAATGAAAAAGCATTTTTCACATAAGAGCCCAGAATCATTTCATTTGGACCAGTTAAAATTATACAAAGGAAAATTGTTTAATTCTCCATATTTACATTTTAAATTCAATAATTTTTATTATTATGTTTATGTAACAAATTGAACAATTCATCAGTAAGTGGTAGATTATTTAAAGGTCTATCAGGGTTTTGGGCATATCTTAGTAAATAAATTTCATTGGAAGCAAAAAGATAATATATATTACCTATAATCTTTATTTGAAACATTTTTCTATATTTTGTTGTCATCAGATTCAAAAACAGTGTTCGTGGTACCAGCCAATACCTTTGGGCCAAATGAAATCTTTATCTTAGTGATTTTTGTTAATTTCTTATTGTTTCAATTGTTAGTTTTCCTTAAATTATTCTTAAATACAACAGAATTTAAGATACAAATAAATTGAGTACAACAATTGTAAGATGACAACAATTTTTTTTCTAAGTTATTCTAAAGTCTTAATTGGGCCAAATGATTTGATTTGTTGTCCTCTAAATCTGAATTAAGTTATGAGAAATATTACAATACTTATATTTACCCGCCATTGTTAACATTAAATGAGGTAAACAATATGTTAATTACATAGAATGAATGTGAAAAAATAAATAATCTACATTCGATTAGTTTAATGGAAGGGAATAAAGTGCGTGCTACTTCAGATTTCGCTGGTAAAAACAAATGTTTGCCTGACAATTAACAGTTATTTAAAACAAAACCTCGTGTAACAATTGAACAAAAGCAAACAAAAATCTAAAACAAATATTATAATAGCTTCCTGCTAGAGTACACTACAGACTACACGAACAGTCCTCAGACAAAGCAGCATTAGCACCTGCGAATATTAGTTATCGTGCTCAACTGTCTCTAACTTCTCCAGAGTGATTTAACACCCTGATAAACGACCAAGAGGGCGGGGTGGCGGGGTGGTGTAGTGCAAGTTATGTGCTACACTCACTACCACTATAACTTGTTGCAAACTGTAATTCCTTCTCTGGCGGAAGATGTTTTATTCTAATTTGCTTTCAATTGTAAATGGGGAGTATGGAATATAGCAGCCATTTATATACTTATAATCTGCAAATTTATCTGCAAAGTTTAGCTGAGGTATATTTATAGATATTATTAATTTATTCGTCCAGACTTTAAGCAAACTGACTAGATAATGAAACGACTTATTTCAATGCAAATTTCAAATAAAAGTGTAGCTAATAAAATTAAATTACTTGCGGTTTGTATTGGATATCCATTACTGAAATTCAGTCTATTAAAAAGATTAAAGAATCTACTAAATTTCCTGTAAATTGCCTGACTTTCAGAAACAATGACTACGTTTACATGAAGGGTAAAAATGTACTTCAACTTTCAAAAGGGAACTTTTGCCACTGTGTAAACACTATTGACTAACTACTTTTTATCTGATGGCACGTATAAAATATATCAGACTTGACTCATATAAATAACTTGGAAAGTTTCGTGTAAACACATATAGACTTTACTTTGTCATCAGTGACATTAAATTCACACATAATTTGAAATATGTCAGCCGTTGTTTTCTAAATTTATATTGCATCTAAATTGTGATTGCATTTGTACTGTCATCATATTAAATAAACTATTATGGGCACCACAATACTTCCCGCCATAAATTTCTTATCAAACAATGCAGGAACACGAACCACCACTATAAAGAAACGCTCGTCCCTTCAAAAATTATGTTTTCAATTAAAACACATGTGAAAAAATGACATTTTTCAACCTTTGTTTTGTTTTTTCAAAAAGCACACGAAGATGTCAGAATATAATTTGCCTTTATTGTGTTGTAATTCGTAAATGGAGACAGTAAGAGAAAAATGTTTCAAACAACAATTGCAGATAATATTTGAAACATTATTCTCATAATATAAATTGTTATCAAACCATAATTCACTGAGATATTTCAAAATAACTTGATAGGGCTTTAAATAACTACAACTTCCGGTTATTGGATTATCACCAAAAATTAATTAGCTCTTTTCAAGGGGGTACAGTTACAGTTAAATATTAAAAAAAAATTTCAGTAATGTTTCAGAAACCGTAATTCCAAAGATCCACACAGACCGATAAACAGATGATTCCTGTACCTCTTTTACAGGATGTGGCGAGAGATAAAAAAATCACGCTAGTATTTAATATGTTTTATTATTAAAAAAAATTAAATAAATAAATATATCATTACGCCTTTTACCCATTGTGGGTACGCAGATCTCGGTAAGTGATATATTTTTGCGTATGAAATGCAGTTACCAGCCGTCAAGTCATAGCCCCCAAAGTTGTTAGTGGAGGGGGAACTACAAATTATCGTCCATGGTTCTTCTATAAATAATGTAAATAATATAAATTGTAATTTTGTATGCAGTTAAATTTTTTAACAAATTTTAGAATAACACACAAATTACTGGCTGTCAAACGCGGATAAATGAAGGACAAATCAATAATCTACAGTAAAGTTGATTTGTTCGTAATGTGTAAAAGTACTAGTAACTTTACTTTTTAAAGTCAAGTAAAATTAAATATTTGCTGTATAAACGTAGTCAATGTTCAATACCATTATTTTCACTAATACATTTTCGAAGTTATGTACGATATAAAAACAAATTGATATATACATTAAGGAATTAAAGATAGGAGAAAGATATATTTATTATTATTATTTGGAAAAGTATTTTCATTTCATTCGTAAATGGAAATAATATACAAGGCATGTTTTGAAGTCAAAGGTATACTACTAACAATACTGGCATTTCTTAATGAGATATTCTATACTTTTGTTTTAACGACTGCTTAATTAAAATGTAGCCATACTTTTATTTATGCATACTGCACTTTTTACATTTTTAATGAAGCCAAAACATGAAAAGAACTTAATTCAAACATATAACTCTGACATGATCATTAACTAAACATTTTTATGCACCTGTCCAACAGTTCAAAACACAAAAGAATACTATTAGTAAATGAGTAACTAATTCAAATTTATAATTACCACGATAAACCTCTTGGACAGAACAAATATTTTTTCTACAAGAAAATGTAATATCGCTTAAAATATAAGTTGTATAAGATATTGATTTTGCTGGAACCGTAATTTCCTATGGGGTTGACATTAGATATGAAATATTTGAGAACCAATTTCTGAAAGCAAACATTTATCCGCCAGAAAAGAGAAACCGCAAAGTGCAATGTATTCCATGCGAGTTTTTTTTTAATAGTCTGCTAAATTTAATTTCAGCTTGTTGTGCAACACAACAAGATTGCAAGATTAATTTTAATATCGCACTACATTGTACAAAATACTATTCAGGTGCAGTGAGAAATGATTTAATATTAAGATAAGAAAGATAATTTTAGCGGGCAAGAGTCGCGACGGCAGCTGAAGAAAATTAATTGGATTTTTACCAATTGTTTACTCTTTTGACAAAACTGAATTATATGTTTAATAAACTAATTTTAGTTGTTATGGGAATAAACAAATAACAGAAACTGTAATTATTAATCATTCAATACAGATTCACATACCGATAGAAAAATTTGGAACTCTCGGAATATCCTCACTTAAAATTGTAATATTTTTTTATTACATTTCTTTATAATATAATCGCTAAGAAACCTATTGCAGCAGAGCGCATCGTCAGATCTCTAATATATTTCGAGATACGTCGATATTTGGTATTTTTCGAAGTGCAACTTTAAGGGCCTGTAATTCAAAAACTACACGAGATATCTAAAAATTCTCTTCAGTTTAGCGTTTCTGGTGCCTTATATAACAAATTAGCAAATTTTTAAAATTTTGAATTTTTTTTGTATTTTTAGTCAAAATTTTGATCGGCGATAACTCGACAAATACTAAAGATACGGGTGTGCAGTGTTCACCATTCGATTCAGCTCGTCGAAATACATAAGTATGCAAAGTTTCATAAAAATCGCTTTACGGGATGAAAAGTTAGAGCAAAAAGCCTGAAAATGGCGTTTTTTGTCCTGAAAGTCAATAGGTACCCCTTGACGTTTGGCCTGAATTTGGCCATTTTCAGACTTTTTGCTCTAACATTTCAACCGGTTGTCCGAATTTTCTGAAATTTTCAGGGTTTATGTATTTCGTCGAGCTGAATCGATTGGTGAACACTGCATCTTTTATATTTGTCGAGATATCTTCAATCGAAATTTTCAAAAAAATTCAAAAAAATTTCAAAATTTTCCAAATTTACTAATTTATTATAAATGGCACGAAAAACACAAAACTGGAGATATTTTTCTATATCTTGTATAGTTTTTGAGTTACAGCCCCTCAAAGTTGCTCTTCGGAAAATATAGAAAATCGTCATATCTTGAAAAATATTAGAGATATAACGATGCGCTCTGCTGCAATGGGCTTCTTGGCGCAAATAATATAAAAAAATGTAATAAAAAAATTTTACAATTTTAAGTCATATTTGGAGAAATTTCTGTATTTTTAAAAATATTACAAATCGCCATATTTCGATAAATATAAGACATATTACGATGCGTACTACAGCAATGAGTTTATTCATGTTTTAATTATACATAAGTAATAAATTTCAAGTTAAGTATGGACGAGTATTTAATTTATTTTCTAGTAAACATTTTATTTGTATAAGAAAGTAGTGTGGTGCCCACAACAGATTTTTTATATTTAAAAAAATACAGAATAATATTGGCTACAATTTATATTTGAACCTTTTTTCTATATTTCGTACCGTTTAAATATTTGCACTGTATTTTTAAGCATTGAATGAAATGCGAAATAACTTTTGGTGGAGGAACCCGTTGCCAATATATTTATTTATTTATTTATTAATAAGTACTTTACAGGACAAAGTCCCAATTAATAAAGTAATACAAATATGCAGTACTAAAAAATTTTTAAAAGACTCACCGTTTATATAAAATTACCCCGCAGACCTGTGACAGCCGAAAATGCAGAACTCGGTAGATCATCAGATAAATGACAGGACGCTTGCGCGATGTATTTTCTGTAAATAGAAAAATATTGAAATGTAATTAACGTTCAAGGAAAAATAGATGAATTAAAAATTAATTCTTTGTTTAGCCTATGTAACGAAATTCAGTCATAAATAGAAAAATGAATTTAATTTCACACTTTAAAACAATAATATGTAATCCTGGCATAGAAGCATACTTAAAAAAAACTGAAAATTTTTGTTATATTCGTATATTTGTTCATACTTTACATAATGTACCAAAATAAAGTTAAGTGTTTAATATGATTTGTTTAGAAATATACGGCACCTCCACCAAAAAATACGAACACAACAGTCAGCTCTGAGTTGAGTGAAATATTTAAAGAGATACGTGAAGGGAGTGCATCTAATTCCAAAAATGTGCGTCAACAATAAATTTCCGAAAAATCCTGTTGGAACACAAATCCTTCCCCACAAACAATTTCGCAGGCGCTGACGGATTTCCGTCGAAAGACGTCAAGTTGCGCGTATCGATTCACTTCGATGCGCCGTTAAAAAGTTATATCTGAAAATGCGGCCGAGGATCCCGAGCTGCGATGTCACTTTTTCATCAAAACGGTATTTCCGCGAATTCCATTTTCCTTTCATTTAAAAGTTCGCGTTGCCCGCGGTGCTCTGGTGCACGCCTGGCTGAGGATTCGATAAGCGAATGTTTGTTTTAGCATGATTGAATGCTCTATTTTGTAACACACACATCGTACTCACCGATGCCACTGCTGTTCTCTTAATACTCACTCTAGGTTACTCCTTATCTTCTATTTCTTATAAATGAAATAAACCTAGACGAGATTTTTGCAGGGTTGGTATTTTACACGATTGAAAGTTTTGTATATTTTACATGTAAAATACCATATTTTTACATGCAAAACATGTAAACAACGTAAAAAATCATTGAGGTTATATTCTAAATATATGATAATATGAAATGTAAGTTTAGTGAGTGAATGTCATTTTATTGTGCCGTGACTGTATTTTATAATGAATCTGGGTGGCAGACCCAGAAAATGAGAATCAGAATATGCAACCTTAGGTTTCGATTATATTTCTGCCAGTAATACATATACAGTGCTAAGTTTCGAGTTTTACAATAATATTAAAGAATACGACTATATCTCGACTAAAGTTACACAGGTACCTACTTTATTGAAATATAGTAATACTTAATTATTTTTTTGCAGAAAACTACTAGTTTAATGAATATTTTCAAATTGGGGCTATGTACATAGCCCACTTCGTAATCTAAGATCTGAAAAACCTGTATACATTAATACACTTGAAAATAGAAGATGAAAAATTAATTGAAAATAATTTTACAGATCTTTCAAAAACTTGTTTCCAAATGGCAACAAGTTTGAGAAAGATACCGGAGAGTTATTTTCTAATTTATCGAACTCTCGAGTTATATTTAATTAGATTATTATTTTATTTCAGCATCAGACACGCTACTAAATCTATCTTTTTGTTCATTTTTTTACTTGTGCTGATGATATTGATAACTATCTGACATCTAACATTTATCAACAAAAACAAAAAAGCTATAAAGCTTTTCCTGGGAATAATCACTAGAGCTTTTTTATCAGTATAATAATAATAGGATTGGTTAAAACGCAGACACGTGACACAATAAAGTACTTCATTGGTTTTAAGAAACGCAAAAAAATAATCAGATTAATAAATTGTTCATTCCTAATTATCACCAACATTTCAAATTTAAAGTAAAAAAAAGATGATTCCTGCAGTATTTTTGTAGCGGTCAGCAACATTTAATTAAATAATCGTAACTGAATTTAGAAACTAGGTTCGAATTTATCACCTATTATCATTTTAATTTCATTATTTACCGATCACGTATGCCGTGCACGCGTCATACGCGACTAGCTGAACGGCAGATTTCATGCAAATGAATCTAAATTAAATATGAAAATAACACAATAATATTCCGAATGACTACAAATGGGATAATTATAATTATTGTTAATTTCATATTGATGTTTTGTCCATGAAATAATTAACACTGAAATTAAAATTATAAAAAATAATAATATGATATATCCATTTAATTAGTTGTGTCGCTCTATTGTAAAGGTTCAATTACAAATCTAAACAATAGCTATTGGAATTCAATTAATATTGCATGTATAATATATGTATATCACGGGTGAATACTCAAATTATATTTTGATTTAATGTTAATTCATATATTTTTGCAAATTCTATGCAGTATAATCGAAAGTGAAAGGCTATATATTTACGCTAAAAATGGTATTAATGCTTAATCTACTTAATCTGATGAGCCTAAATGTCGCGATATAAAATTTTAAACGGATTCATTCAATATATTTACAAATAAACTGTTATGGACATCATAATACCTCCGTATATAGATTTCTTATCAAACAATATAGGAATACGGACTATCACTATCAAGAAAGCTCATCCCTTCAGAAAATTTAGTTTTAAATTACGACACATCAAAAATCATATTTATTTGCCGATTCATATTAAAGGTGAAACTTCTTGGCCTGCTAAAAGTCTGTAAAGTGTTACTTTTATGCTTAGGATAAAATTATTTTACACAACAATCTCTCTACAAACGCATAGTAATCATGAACAAATGTATAGCAACCGTTCAACTAATACATAGCAACGTAATTTGACAGAGATAACCTTCAAAATATGTATATAAAATAATCACTAAATTAATATTAATTTTAAATTGGCAAAAAAATATGTATTCAACTCGGCATCAAACCCAGATTTACAGCTTAATCTGGTATTTTTGTGCCTAGTTAAACAAATAACTATTTCAAGCATTGTTTTGTTTTTCTCAAAATGCACCAGTTGGCATATTTAAACGAAAATGTCATAATATAATTTCTTTTTTACGGGTTGTAATTCGTAAATGGTGACAATAAGAGAAAAATATTTCAAACAATAATTGTAGATAATATTTAAAACATTATTCTAAAACAAATATTTACTGAGATATTTCAAAATAACTTGATATGGCTTCAAGTATACTACCACTTCCGGTTATTGGATTATCACCAAAAACTAATCAGCTCTTCCTAAGAGGATATAATTGATATATACAAAATATCAAAATTTTCACTTCAGTAGTTTTTGAGAAACTACAGGATTCCACACAGACAGACTGACAGGCAAACAAAACTATTAAAATTTTATTCTAGGGACCCTAAAACGTGCTCATCCACAGAAAACTCAGTACCGATTTTTAGCATAATTGAAACTAATTCACAATATTGTCCAATGACCCTAATAATATTTATTTTTTAAACCGTACCTACATGAAAAATTTGAGACAAGGGATAATGTTAAGATTGGTTTAATTTTTGTAAAGACGCAGAGAGCATAAACCAGTTTAATATCTTTGTGTTGTGAAGCAATTTAAATGTTAGAGAAAGGGTCCTTACACAAACAAGCGGTAGCCAAATACATATTAATTAAGCAGAATTAATCAAGACACCTCTGACCGTGTTGCCGTTTACATTTCAGCATGAAGTTGTCTTAATTTTAATTTAAAAAGGGTTCTTTTGTCCCGGGCAAAAGATTTAATTAACAGCTAAGACCTACGGTACCTATCGCCGAGTCAAGTCAAGAAGACATTTTTATACAAAGCCTGCTCTGGTTCTGCTATAACATAACAGTGCTGCGCGGGCGACCAAACATCAAAGGAGGCGCTGAAACGTTCCTTTGTTATTGCAGAACGGAAGTGGAATTCAAGCTGTTTTCTGCGGAAAATGAACTTTCCTAAGTTTTTTTTTGTGGGGTGTTTTTGTGCAAGTTATAATAGTTCAAAAAAGTTCGAGCAGATAGAGTTAATTAAAAAATTGCACCCGGATATTTGCCTCATTTACAATGACTGGCGAATTATTTTTACATTGATTTCGGTAGTCGTTCAATAGATTTTTAATGAGACTAGCAGTTAATTTATTAAATTTATTTTTAAAGTTTCAAAATTTTTTAGGATAAAAGTTTTTCTTAGCTCTGAATATGACAGCTTTGTAATTGCTATAAATAAATAAATATAGATTTTCTTCAACAAATAAACATACAGATGAACCAAAGTATTTCAAATTGTATTATTGTTATCCACAGAACAAATTTTAATATATTTTCACGAACTGTCTTTAGAATTACCGAATATTTTCAAAATAAATTATATTTAATGATGTATATTACTATTTTATCAGTCTTATACTCATTAATTGACAACAGGAATCAATATTTATTGATTATGTACCCTGTAATTTACGCCCTTATAAAATTATATTGTTATTTATTAGTTATTTACTGAAAAAAATTAAAATAGTTTGTATATAATTTCAGCTAAGATACAATATTTACTTTCTTCAAGATATGCCAGGAAACCCCACCTTTTTTCTCCTGAAATATTGAGAAAAATGTGTTTTTCCTCTCTAGAGAGGAAAGTGTAGAAATTTTACCAATATGAATGTTATTTACAAGAAAAAAAATATTGTAAAAATTATAAATAAATTTTTAATTTTATTGAAAAACCTTTTTTTATTGATATATTTATACTTTAAATTATCTTACAATTATGTCTTATATTTTTCTTTTTCCAGATTAAATCACAATTTGACAACTTTAATTTAGATTTAAGATTGGTTCATTGGTAATACTGTTACACCGTCTTGCGTCTGATAACCTAACTTTTGACTTGTGTTGTCAAATTATATTTAAGGTCCGAGCAAATTTTTTTTTAAAAACATTTCGTGAAAAAATGTTGTGTTTAATGCGAGAAGAAAGCTTTTCTTTCACTCAAGCTCGAATGGGAAAATAAAACGCTTTCTTTTCTAGTTTGACTAAAAACTATTTGTCAATTATATAATTACTGTGGATGCCATATATATCTATATACATTACTGTCCTGTTCTAGATAAAATGCAACAGTGATAGTCAATGTTAAAAGAACTTATTATCATAATTTACTGTTTATAAACATATAAACAAAATATTTCTCACACTATAATCATAATTGTAACAAGTTACCATTCGAATTTTGGCTTTATTAGTAATCATCTATATTTTAACATTCCAACAATTGGAAACCATTATTTCCTACAAAAAGAAACCACAACCATAAAGTAATTTAAACGTGAACTTTCAAACTCTAGTAAAATACTCTTGTATATACATAGAAGTAAAACTTACGTGTGAAATAGTTTGGGAAGCAGGTAATTACGGAAGCAGTAAAGTAAAACGTATTTCTGTAGCAAAATTTAGTGTTTGGAGCGTGAAAGTGCAGACACCAGATTTTTATAGGCGGTGGGATAAAATGCCGACAAGCGATGCAGCGATACTTTATAACATTGCACTTAACATTCTTAAGCTTAGACACGGGGAGAATCCAAGCTGGCTGGCAATACCGAGCTTATGATAAATTGATAATAAAGTGGCGTTAGCGAAGAATGAACCGTCTGACGGGAACGGCGCAGCGATCCAGGGAGATTTGTTTTTTAAAAAACTTATTTGTTGTGCTGCGGCAATTCACATGTCTAGAATGTTATACGTTTTTATTACACGCGGGCGCCATTAATCACCGAGAAATGGAAGTTCGCGTTCCTTTTGTTAACTTGAAATATAAAATATATTTCAACTTCTGCTGCAAGTTTTAGGATAGACAAATCGACCTTTGAGAGTGCAGATATATGCGAGTGGTGTGTGTTTCTTGTTTCTATTTTTCAAGAATGCTTCAGGAAGTTATGGATTTTGCGAATCCGGAATGTGAAATTGAATATGAAGTCGCTCTAAGTGCATTTTCATCATTCTTATCCAACTGAATCATACAAGTTATTATCCACTACCGTAAATTTATTAACAATATAAAATGGACCTTTCCATAACACACGGACACTTACTCAATTCTAAGTGGGGTGGACTATAAATTTCTAATAAAATTCCATTATGAAAACATGTATTGGAAATTACTTATTGTTCTGCAGGTATCAAGTAAATAGTTATTTACTTTCCAAGTGGGCAAAGTAAGGGATTACCCACGAGAGAAATTTTAGCACACGAAGCCGAAGGCTGAGCATAATAATTTAATCGAATGGGTATTTCACTATGCCCACGTGTGAAGTATAACGTTTTATCCAACATCTCTTAATAAATGCAAAATTTATTTTAAAAATATTATTTGATAGTGACATATGCTTTAAATTTTTTAAATTAAAATGTCGATAGAAGTAGTTACCAAGATGTTGTGTTATTTAATTATATCTATTAGTGAGTAATCTGTTACTTTCCTTGTTTAAAATCGCCTTGTTAGGTGTTGGATAATAGTTATTTACTTTACAAGTGGGCAAAGTAAGGAATTACCCACGAGAGAAATTTTAGCACACGTATTCGAAGGCTGAGTGTGATAATTTTATCTAGTGGGTAATTTCACTTTGCCCACGTGTGAAGTATAACGTTTTATCCAACACTTCTTAGTAAATGAAAAATTTATTAAAGATATATAATTTGACAGTGACATATGCTTTAAATTTTTAAATTAAAATGTGAATCGAAGTGGTTATCAAGGTGTTGTGTGTTATTATTATTGTTATAAATAAAAAATATTCACTAGTGACTTTCCTCAAAATTATACCCACTAGTGGGTAATCTGTTACTTTCCTTGTTTAAAATCGCCATAGTTATAGTTATAGAGCATTTATTGAGAGGTGTCGGATAAAATATTTTATTTGCGACCGTTGTTAAAAGTGGCAATTTTAATGGTTGTTTAGCAAGTTAAAGGGACACTTTCTGACACTAGTGTTAAAAGTAACATATCAACTTGTTAAAAGTGACGTTATTGTTACTTTCATCATGTTGCTAACGATTTGTATCAATATATCAACAAATATAACCCTACCTGTCAAATTATTATTCTACATTTTTTTAGTATTTTCTAATACACTAGGAAGATCGTAGATAAAATTTTGTATGATAATCGTGTTAAAAAGGATTTATTTCGTTCATGAAGTTATTTCACTCGAGTCCAACTGTAGCTACGAACCATCCAGGTGACAAAAAAAAAAGTTCATCAAAATCGCTCAAGCCGTTTAGGAGGAGAAGAATTTCGAACACATGCATACCTGAATTTTATTTATAAAGATGAGAATATCCGTCATTAAATCCAGGTGATGTTAGATACGAGTAAATTTGTAGAAATATGTATTGGGAATTACTTCCAGTTAGATTAGATATCTTTCAATTAAAGGATGTTTAATTAATCGTGTAACTTTAATGACACGAGATTGTTTCCTACAATGAGGGTAGCAGAAATTACTAGGTACATTTTACGGTGCTGAAGGGTTAAGCGTTTCCTATTTTCATAGCTTTACCTTAATGGCATCGTATAAAGGGTCGCACTTCTAAACTTAGTTAATAAATTTACTAAAACATTTGTGGCTTCATTTTCATCTAACGCCTCTCATCTACTTTCATTCTTAAATGCCCTGTTGGCACATCATGTGTGAAATATTGTAATTAACAAACTTTTGTTGTTTAAACTACCATTTTATATTCATTAATTGTTGATGTAAATTCATTACAATAAATTAGAACGCACAGCTAAAACCACACCAAACAAAAATCTACTATGAAAATAATTGTCGCTACTAGGTTCACTTCCGCTGCAGGTACAATTTTTAATTGTTGGTTTAGGGAATTATTAATGTAACATGATGAAAAATGGTTCATTATTATCCGTCTTCTGTTTAATAAGTAAACAGAATTAAACATATAGTATTAGTAACACACAAACACGCCATGAATAAATAATGCCAGAGTAACGGCAGCCATGGTAACGTAGGTCTAGTTTACACAACACGTGTCCTGGCGCTCACATATTCCGCTGAGAAATTGTAAGAGCGCGCAGTAGAACAAACACAAATAAAAACTACTCCTGATTGTGTTTATTGAAAAACAAATTTTTCCTCTCGTGTTATTGTGTTTACTTGGTCCTCATTTAAGACATTTGTACGAGTTTGATTGAGAATTTTCAATGGGAAATTTGAATTTCATATTTATGTATTCATAGAAGACAATTTGTATTGATATATTCGGAAATATTCTTCAGAGCTATGAATTTTTAGATTCATTGGTATGAAAAATGAATAAAATCCTGAATATTTTATTACGCAAATAAAATTCTGCAAATTTTATCCTCGCTGCCGCACTTTTATCTTTATTTATTATTACTGTTTAACTCTAATAAAATTAAATTCTGGGATCTGCAATTGTTGCTGAGGTATACTGGTTGAGGTAAATAAGGTACTACAATGTTCCATCTATTTTGAGTCAACCATGCTGATGTTTTCTTGGAATTTTTGGGAAATGTTGCTGTATGTAATAAAATTTTAAAAATTCTTCTGAAGAGAAATTAAAAACTTAAAGGATTGATATTAAACGATTAGCAACATCAACACAATTTTACACAGTCCTTCTTGAAAGTAAACAAGAATAAAATTTAAAAAATAAATTCAAAAATTTAGAGCATAAAATAATTAACAGCTCAAATTTCATTTTCCGGTTGTACTATACTACAGTTAATTTTAGGATAGTTAGAAGATACATGATGATATTAAATTACTAATTAGCGATAGAAATTATATGTGGATATGTAACTAGAAATAAATAAATAATAAGAGTTTCAGAATTTACAATGATACAGCGAGCATTAATTAGCAACAACTTGAAAAAATCTTTAAGAATACTTGTAATTAAGAGACTTTTAAACATACCTGAGATAAACAAAAACGTTGCTTTATAAAGTTAGTTCAAAGCATCTTGAAACACTAATTAGCAACTTCAAAAGTAAATATTCTTGACATAAATTACAAGTTAAACTTATCTAGTTCTTTACGGATCAGATGTTTCAAATTGAAATAATATAATTATTCGTAGTTCTATCTTTGCGCTGTTATAGTTTTTGCTATTTTACCATAGTATATTTGACTCCAATAGATGCAAAAGTGTATGCATTACATATAGTTAGTTGATTCTGAGATAATTACAAATGAAACTGTTTGCGACTAAACTACGTATGGAATTCAGTCAGTAATTTTTTACTGAAAATGCTGCTACCCTTTCTTTAAAAAATAGTACCATTCAACATAGCATTGATGTGGTGACTGATTGTAACGTTTCAGCGAATGGTGTGAGATTATAACAAGTAAATGAATTTGTATATTTTTGTAGTGTTTTCGAACGATGGACTTATTGACTGGGAGATTGAAAGGCTGGTGTCTGCCGTGGACAAGATATTGAGTGCTTAAGTATAATTGCTCGTAACGTGAATGGATTTAGAAATGCCTGATTGAGTGTTTATAATGGTGTGTTAGTGCCTACATTGATGTATGGTTCTGAATGTTGGGTGTGGATGAAGAAGCATGAACGACGTATAACTGCTGTGGAAATTAGATATTTGAGAGGAGTGCGTGGGTATACGAAACTTGTGATCGTATCGGGAATACATGGGTGTATGGTGAGTGTGAGATTGAGAATAATGTTGTTAAGAAAGTGGGAGTGAGTCAATTGAAATAATTTGGAGATCTTAAGTGAATTTCGAAAGAAAGGTTGGCTAAACAACAGAATACAAATTTCTTCATCCGAATTTTGAAACATACAGAGGTTTACATCTAGCATCGATATTCAAGGTTCAAATAACACAGTAAATGCATTCTTTTTTATCAACCAGTTTTAGCTAATGATACGAGGATACATTTTCTCCTTAAAATGAATTGCTGAATTCAGTTTTTGAATATTTGGCATTTACACACTTTAGCATTTGTAGACTGAAATATGTCAAAGAAAGATTTTTCCTTGAGGGTTTTGGTTTGGTGTGGTGGTATCAATTACAAACCAAACATGGCCCTCGAGTTCTTGACATGGGAAAAATACATCGAATAACCTAATATGATTGACCTACATACAATAAAATTCCAAGACACATATTTCCAACGCGAAACCAAATGCCGAGTTTCAGGGCCGGCTTAGCCCAAATACACACTCGAGGTGATATATCGCCCGCTTAAAACAGCCGGCAAACAGATCCGTACCGGCGGAATTCCACTCAGTCGCATTTTATTTGTACGGCGTGAATTTTTCAAGCACTTTCATTCTCTTCCGTTCGTTGGCTGTGTCCGCGCTTTATATTCCGCACGTGAACGCAGCGGTAATAAATTTTCCAGGTTTTCCCCAACATTATTTTGTGAATTGAATGAATTGAATAATGCAACAATGCCCGATAGAAATTTGTAGCTATTTTGAATAAAAATTGCTTAGTTTGTCCTCCATTACTTCCTGCTCTGATTCTCTCGACATTATTCCACCATAATTAATAATTATTATTATTATGATTCATCATAATCAGTAGTATATAAAAAAATATTCCGCGATTTTAGACCAATTATCCGAGTATTCGAAAATTCGGATGTCCGGGTATTCTGATCTCAAATCCGTACATTTGGGTATCCGGATAATTGTAAGATACGGATCTTGATTTTTTAATATTTTTTTAAGGGAGTGCATGTATGATTTTCGAAAACTCTTAAACAAACAATAATATTTTTGAATATCGACGTTTTTTTATTTCGGATCCTCATATACTCGGATATCCGAGATTCCTAGAGATTGAGATATCCGTAATTTGTGTATAAGGCAATTTTTTTTTTATATTGCTATAAATTTATAACTATTCACTTTACAGCGAAAGAGAAAAGACAAAAGTTATTCAGAATTTAAAGATAAATGCAATAAGACATATTTGGTTACCTAAATATTATTATATATATATGGCTATGTGAAATATAACAGAAACGAAAAATATTTGATATTTCAGACAAAAGATTTTAATTTATTTATACATTATTTTCTGTAGAAATTTCATAGAATATTATAATGATATAATGGCAAAGTTTGTAAGTATATTTCTTTCTGTTAAATAAATAAACAACCCTAAAACCGTATTATGAAATGTCAAATATTATATCTCTGCTTACGGCAGTTCTGCAACCGCAGATCTCCGTAGAATATCACCAGATACATGACAACACGCATGTTATTGGTGAATTTCAGTAATAAAAATAATTAAAATGTTATTGACGTGCAACAAAAAATGGTTGAATTGAAAATAAATTCTTCATTTAAACCGTACAATGACAATCAATCTAAACAGAATAATGAATTTATTTCCCGACATAAAAACAATAACATGTCATCCTGTAATAGTAGCATACTTCAAAACTAACTGAAAAATGAAAATAATGGAAAAATATTTCGCTTTAATTGCTCTACATGCATGAATAGCATTCATAATGAAAATTCAATTAGGTTTATTATTGCATTTCCCGACATTTCCTTTGTAGGTGGTAAATCAATTACTTCATAATTTAAATTTTTAACCTATTTCTGAAACCAGGATCAATATTTCAATAACTCGTATGACAGTAATGAAATTATGCAGTAAATTAAAATTGGAGCGCAGACAATGTTACCACCGTGGTAGAAATAAAATTATGTCAACAATCATTTTTAAAAAGATGTAAAAAATATTCAACGTGAAAAGTTTTCTTTTAAAGATGACACCTCAGGGAACTGGCAACTTTGAAGATTGTGGTTATATAGAGAGAAAGTTATCAGCTTTAAACTTTCTGTAAAAATGTTACCGACTGAGACCCTTTGACGTTTAAAGAATCATATTTCTTGAATTTGCCGCAGCTCCACAATATCTTAAACATTTTTTTTTATCTAATAATAACGATAATTTTTTTAATAAACAATGTTCGTATTTTAAAATTATTAAATCTCATTTTTTTCTGGTTTTATGAAAGCAATTTTATTTCATCAGTGTTGTTGACTGGAAATATTCATTAATTTTTAATGAAGAAATATTAAATACAAGGAAAAAGTTATTTAAAAGTATTTGTATATTCAGGCTTTCAAATATTCATAAACACTTTTAAATTTTAATTAAAAACTAGAATATTCATTTTATAACTTATTACACAATATTTTTTTATATTTTTCTCTTAGTACAGAGCACGATAATTACTTTTATAAGCTTTCTTTAAGTACTTCATATAAGTATTTATTAACATTATTATTTATTGTTAACTCTTACAGGTAGAATTACAAAATTACTTCTAGGCTCTACGGAATTCATACATCATTTTGGCCTAACATAAGTAAGTATAAATAGCAGTAACTTGATGATTTTTTTTTTTTTTTTGAATGGTGAAAATATTTTAAGTTAATACCTATTAATTAAACACTGAATGTATGGACAACTCAAGCAAGTTGCATCTTCTATTCTATGTTTACCGAATTTATACTATATCGTGCTTTTTTTCCATGTATGATATAGAACAAGAGTTGGAAGAAGAAGACATGGTGAAAAAGATCAAACAACAGAGAGTAAAATGGCTTGAACATACGTGCAGAATAAAAGAAGAAAATGCAATTAAATCAGTAGTAGAATGGCAAGCAGAAGGAAGAAGAAGATGATGAATTTACAACAAAATGATCTATATAGCATAATGCATGGAAAATACGATCCCAGAATCATATCATTTGGCCCAGTTAAAATCATAGGAATCAAAGGAAAATTGTTAAATTCACCATATTTGTATCTTTAATTTCATTATTTTTACCTCTCGTACATGCATATATGTAAGGGAGGATTTATGTTTAGGTTACGAATTGATTACATTTTGGGAACAATTCATCATCAGTAAGTTGTAGATTATTTGAAGGCCTATCAAGGTTTTGGGCATATCTTAGTAAATAAATTAGGTAGGATTAATTTCATTGAAATCAAAAAGATGTAGTACAATGTTACCTACAATCTTTATTTGAAACAATTTCATATATTTTGTTGTCATCAGTTTCAAAAATTCGTTCGTGGTACCAGCCACCTTTGGGCCAAATGAAATCTTTATGTTAATGTTTTTTGTTAATTTGTTATTTTTTATGAAGATGGTAAGCGGACTAACTTCTGTAGTCATATGCATTTTAATGAGTGAACACAAAAGACCATGCTCTTCAGTGGGATTCGAACCCACGACCTCTGGCATATTAGGCTATCGACATAGCCACTACACCAGCGAGATCGGCTAATTTGTTATTATTTCAGTTGTTATTTTTCCTTAAAATATTCTTAAAAATAACAAAATTTAAGATACAAATAAATTCAGTACAACAATTTTCCTTTGTAAAATCAGAACAATTTTTTTAAGTTATTCTAATATTCTTATTTCGTCCAAATGATATGATTCTGGGCTGGTAAATAGATGCTTTTCGATTTAACCCTTTAGGATCATCTTTTAACAATTAAGTATATGGTAAATAAATCGTGAGTAAATCAGTGGTTTCTAAGAGATTCTGTTCTGATTAAAACAGAAATTCAAGACAGATTCCCGCAATAAAAACAATCGCTCGCTAGTCAGAAGAGTTCTACAGTGAACTAGAACTAGTTAAGTGACACAATTTATATACGAGATCGATCTGAACCCACGTATCCTTTTATTTTGCTCGCCTGCAGCATTTTTCTGTGCCCTGCGAAGGATATTCCGTTGGACGGCGCGCAATCAAGCGCTAAATGAAATTTGCTGCCGCCGCCAAGGCAGACGCGATGATAGGGTAAACACCTCCTCCGGGTATCCACCCCCTATTGTCTAATGCAGCGGATATTACCCCGGATATACCTATGAGACGGGATATGTTCACGACGGTCTCAGTTGGCTATGCTGATTCATTATTAAAAGTTCGCAACGTGGAGGATAATGTCATGTGTGATTTAGGTACTGTCGCGTTAATTAAATTTGTTAATTTATATTTTTTAAAGCTAGTGCAATCCAGTGGACTTTTTTTTGGAGTTACCATGGTTTTTATTTAATTAATTTTGTCTGGATATGCATGCTAACTATTCATCACTGCTTCACCAAAATATAATTTTTCTAGCTTTAATTTCTAATAACATTTTTGGAGGCCATGTCTTGACGGATGGTTACCGCACTATACGCGTAAAAATATTTCACCGAGATCTTCGAAAACATATTCATTTATTTGCATAATACATAACATATAATTTTTTGGTGGATGCGCCCATTGTTAATTTACGCTATATTAAATGAGTTTTGAAAGACTTACCGCTTAATGGAAACTTCCCCCTATATCTTAAATCTCTGTTTGTGACATTTCTGCAGTTGCTGATCCTTGTAGATCATCACTGCCTAGGTAGCATGCATGTTATTATTGAAGGATGAGTAGTTGGATGAACTTAGAGTTTTCCTAAAAAAAGAAAAGAAAATCATTAAAATATACATATATGTAAGGGAAATATTGTGACGGATCAAAATTTTCTGTAGTGATTTTACTACAGCAAGCAAGTTTTGAGTTCCCTAGAATACGATTATTTCATCCACATTAACTCAAAATTTATAGAAGCTATCAATGTCAAAATTATTTTTTTTTTATTTAACATGTCCAAATTAAAAGTTAGTTAGATTATGGGAGTAATCTTTTAACCGGAAGTGCATATCTCAGTAAGTACATGAGACAGAGTAATTTTTTTATATTTAAAAAGATGTAGAGCAATATTAGATATTTTCTCCTATATTTTGTACCGTTTATAAATTAAACTTTTCAGGAAGTTATATTCTAATGGCAATATCATTTTTAATTTTCATATTTAGACTTGAAAAAGAGAGATATATTAGTATATTATTATATAAGGGATTGTGAGTGATGCAAATCATCCGAGTGAATAATGACCATAATCCTGAATATACTACTAAACTATACTTTTTCTATTTCCGTAAACTCGAGAATCAATTTTGAAAATTCCTGAAAACACACGTTGTCGGACGACCGTTGCTTGGTAATCCACATCACATCTTTAAAATAACCATGAATTATGGATTTCTGGCTCTATGAATGGTCGAGTAAAGTGAATTATGAATCATAATTTCTGTCGTGAATTATGGGTACTATAATTCATCGAAAAAATAAATAAATAATGAGAATATATTTGTACAGAGTAGAAAAATTTATTTTAATTCAATGTTTCGAATTATTAAACATAATTTTTCATCAGGAAGCTTATTTATATCATTGTTTTGTTTCCTGACGAAAAATTGTGTTTAATAATTCGAAACGGTGAATTTAAATAAATTTATATCTACAGAACTATGCTCAAAAGTTTTATTACATATTTTATTAATGTCTTTTATTATAAATTAGCAAACTAGCAAATATCAAATGGCATAATAAATGACATTAATTATACATATTCAAATATTATTTACGTGTACAACTCTGGTTGGCAGATGAAGATGACCTATACGAGGTTAACAAGTATTGAGGAAGTCTGTTACTCTATTATTAGTCTATTACGTCAAATATCAAGTCCCTACCGTCAGTTGTTGAAAATTAATACTCTAATTCGAATTTAACAGCCGGCAACTCTAAAGTTATCAACAAAAAAAATGTTTCAGTAAAAATCGAGAGATATATTTATATATTTTATAAAATTGAATCAATCTAATCAAGGTGGTTTAGGTTTATTTGGCATTTGCGTTAAAAATAACTCGTCTTCGTTAGTTTAAAAGCCATTAATTATGCCACCGCGTTCCCGTATCAATCCATCTCGAGCTCCCGAACAAAAAGAGCATTCAAATGAATATTTCACTACATTTCAGCATCACAAACTAGCGTTGCCTGCTCCGTGCTTCGCCCTTGGTGGGTACGGCACGGATAACAGTAAGGCAGAGCCGCGCCGAGTGAATCGATAACGGCGTAGTGTGCCATGAATGTGACCTGGCCGCGACCCGACCTCACTGATCACGTCATATGTCCCAATCTATCCTTTCCGGCCGCCCGGAGCCGGGGATATCCCCCCGGAAGTGAGAACGATCGCGGAGGACCGGCGATCCGGCGATCTGTATGTGGCTGAGGCTGAAGTGATGACCAATGTTAAAATGGAAGTGTTGAATAATGGATATGTGAGAGGATGTTTGCGTTGTTGTTTGTTTGCGGACTTACAACTTGTGCTTTTATTTGATTTCGCTTAAATCCTATTTTCAACTTCATTATACGTTTTTTACTCATTTTTTACAAATTCATTCTTTCAAACGGCAATCACATCTAACACGCTTATTTTTTAATTAATAGGGTCCTTCAATAAAGTCACAAAATGGCGAATAAGTCATTTATATTATAACTATACTCAAAAACATCATACTAGAAAAGAAGTTTAGAAAATATTATTAATAATTAAGATAGCAATTCTGGCGTCAAAGTATTATGTTTTTCTGTTCTATCTATTCTATTCTAAATTCTTTGTACTTCTCTTGTTATTGAGCTGATTGTCGAAGTGTCAAATGATAGGCACCAAATTTTAATATTTTTGTTCTGAATTCGTAACCAAATAACACAAATCACACTTGTTTGAGAATTCGCGCGATATAATAAAACCCCGTGGTAAGGTCGATGCAACGAAATTAAAGACATTTGAATGATATAAGTTACAATTTTCCTTGTAAACCCCACTGTTTGAAATCCATAACACACGCCAAAACTAACATCCCAATATTTTTAAAAAATCATTGCAGTTTCACGAATTACATTTAAGACTTTTTAAAACTGCAGATAGTCATCAATTTAGATAAATTTTCATTGAAAACAAAAACATGCACATTGAAAAATGTTTTTGTTTTATATTTTTTTTAATTTAACACACTACAATCAAGGAACAAAATCATATTCTAAAAATTAGTAAATTTATTCATAGAGTATAAAGCTTAAATTTTGTGATCACAATATTCTATAAATGATAAAAAAATTAATTAAAAAGTCTTTTCCATATAGTTCTGTAAATAAATATATATTTACAGTAGAATTTCGGTAACTCAATCTATGACTTGCCAGAAAAAAATTCGAGTTAACAATACTTTAAAAATTAAAAAAATATGTTTGAAAAATTAAGAATGTAGACAGTATTTATTTAAGTACAGAAAATACATATTTTTAAGATAATTACTTTAATATTTATTATTTTAAATATTTATTTGATTTTTCTATAATAATCATACCCTATCCCGCACAGAGAACCAAAAATCAAACCCTTTTTGGGTATCTAGATATTGAGCAAATGTTTGTGTATATTTATTAATCAAAATAATGTTTACAGATCAAAAAGTCCCGATGATAATAAATATATAATAATGTATGTTTTTATAAAGTATTATAAATGAATATTTAATTTTGTTGTGGTACAGAATTACCTTCAAAATCCCCTGAATCCTGGAATGCAATAACAGAGGTACATATATTTATAACTTCTGCAGGGGTTAATCCGCCTTTAAAATAAATATATCATCCCGCTCTTCCCAATTATGAGGGTAGTACCTTTGCTATATAAGCAGATTTAGTTAATTCTAAAATAATCAATATTTAGTATCATATTACTAAACGCTATAATGCAGCCGACATAGGCAGGGTTAAACGTTTATCATTTTCATACCAACGCGTAGCTAACAGGGGTTTAAATCCCAGGCTTAGTTCGTAATACATTCATTACATTCCCCAAATATTTGCTGCGTTTTTTCCTCACTTTTGTATTTGGGAATGTTGTGAAATGCGGTAAAATGATGATATAATGCACTTCAGCGCGGTATATTTTAATTTTTTTTGTTTCCTATCAATTTCAGCTTTATTGACGTTTTAACTGGATAATTTTGTTCCATGTAACTTTTGATATATTGGTATCAGTTTAAATACAATTTTAATTGAATTTTTATTCCTAAATTTTGTTCAGCGTTTTCGAGCAATGGACTGAATAACGAATTACCAGTGGTTAAATGAATTAAAACTTTAAATTTCCCTTGTTGATGGCATATCAATGTATGCCATTACTATAACTGTAACAATAATTAAAATATAAATATGGATACATAAAAATTTTTGTGAAATATGTTTAATTAGAAGTGTCAAACAATTTTAAATATATTCCTGGCATCTCACAATTTTTGCACCCTGGTTAAATGCTTGGAATATCTTTGACATTCTTCTACTTCTTTCTAATCTTTCAGGTGACAGTCGTGCCACATTCCATTTCGTCTCAATTAACCGTCGACAGAATTCCAACCTTTATTCTTTGAGCTTGTATAGAAAGCAAGCATTCCTTTGCTCATAAATTTATTTGATGCCATTCATTAAATTATTCTTTTATGCTCTTTGATTTATTTGATTTCATTTCCACGCCGTTGTAATTACATTTCAATTTGTTAATTTGGTTATTTACTCAATCGTGACACGCATTTCATTAATGCGAGATCGAAATCTTCGTCGTTGTGTATACATTAACGGAGAGGTGATGATATTGCTTATTCACCGATGATATATTTATAATTGATAGACAATATGAGAAATCAATTTCAGATCTCATGGGTCTACTGGTTGGTTGTTAATAATTAATAATGTTGAGAGTCGATCCAAACACTAATTCTGTTGAAAAAGTCTTCAAATCTCAGAAATAAAAGAAACGAAAATAATATTGTAGTCGTAGAAAAAGTATAGTGTACAACTCGCATAGAATGTCCATTTCATACTCGTATGATTTTAAGCATTCGCCTTCGGCTCAGGCCACAAACTTTCATACTCATAGAAAATGAGTACCATTCCATACTTGTTGTAAAATATAATATTTTACCAATGTGACATATACGAAAATTTTTGGAATATGACTTTGTTCCTTGATTTTAGAATGTTAATTCTAATCCTCTGGAGTATAGTACTTTGTACAATTATATTTATTTGACATTCGCATAAAAGTCCTTATTCTTGAAAACATAAAGACAGACGTCAAATATATACCGGATGTAAAATTTAAATATGAAATATAAGGAAATCAAAGTTATTTTTTATATTGTTATTTTTTACGTATACACTTTACAGCAAATTTGAAAATAAAAAAGTTGTTCAGAATTAAAAATTGTAACATGGCCATTGAAAATTAAACAAAAACAAAAAATATTTGACATTTCAGAAAACAGATTTAGATTTATTTTTTTACAGTGTTATTTTCTGTATTGTAATGGTATAATGGCGAATTGGAGAATTCATTTTTTCCATTTCATTCTGGTAAAAAAATAAATAACGGTAAAACTGTTGTATGAAATGTCAAACATATTTTGTTTTTGTTCAATGTTTCATGGCCGCGTTACAATTTTTCTAATAAATATTGATTTTAATTTGATTGATTTATAATGAAATACTAACCAAATATTGCATGCAACTTTATATTTACAATTTTGCTGTAAAGTGAATAGGTAAAAATTTAATATATAAAAAAAAATTGAATAATTAATGTGCGTCAAATAAACAAATTTACTCGTATTTAGATTAAAACAGATCTAATTTATATTAGTCGACATAAAAATCTACTAGTCACCTATTAATAATTAATTGAATATTGTTTTTAATTATTACACATTCAATATTATAAATAATATTTTCATTATTGACGGTGAGCGAGCATTTAGGTGCCAATTTACGGAAAAGTTTTGTTCCCAAATTCATTTCGCACGATGCTTGCAATGTATCTCATATCCCTAGCAACAACAAACATACAATGAGTAGATTTCTAAGTTATCGTAGAATAGTAATGGAATGGCACATATTCCACACGAGCCTTCGGCTCGGACTACAATTTGCGAGCGTGGGATATGCCATTCCGTTACATGTTATAGACTATACTTAATAAGATTTTGGAAATTATACAAAAAACTACAAATATAAAACTGTTGGAAACGTCAAACTCAAATAAATAAAATTAAAACAAACAGACGTAACCATAGCAGTCGAACCAAGATACTTCATATATCGCGCTAATAATATGCGGCTCTGATTCGTCGAAATGATTCCATACGCGGCGTATGGAATGATAGTTGTTCCAATACAGTTTTTAGTTGTAGAATGTGTAGTTTCCAAAACAGTGTTATAGAAAAAATATTTACAAAACAGTGGTACCAACTACCATTACACTTGTAAATCAAGTTGTTCGGCCCGGAACCTCTAAAACAAATCCGTGTTTAAAGCTAGTTAATTCCCATCCATCCTTGCAACTAGCCGGGTTTGGAGGAACTTAAAACCCGTTTAAAACACTAAAACCTCGGTGGCTCGCAAGCGGCGTCGTCGGCCTAACCACGAGGGTGTTCGCAGCCCTTGATGGATCGCAAATTGGGCGCGGTTAATGCTCAATTTGCTGCACTGACAGACGTAACAGAACGCGGTGATTTCGGGTCGCGCGGGAAGATTTAGTCCACCGCTCCGACCGGATATTTGCGCGATCTGTTTTTTACTGAGGTTTAGTGGCTTAGCGCAAGGCCGACGAACCTTTTTATGCCCCCGTCAAGATTTGTTGCTTTGCTTTATTGATTTCGTGATTATATTACCACGCTTCGACGACGGATTTGCTCATTACTGAAACTTAATTAACCCATACGATTTCTCTACACATTCCCCCGAGCATTTTTCCTGCAGTTTTAACCCAGAAATTGTATCACGTTTAAAATACGTGTCAATTATGATACATCATCGTTGATGCTGTTGGTAGCCCAGTATCTTTAATTTATGGATAATAGAGCGTGTGGATGGTAGTTCTGCAGTAAGATTCATTCATTATTTTAACTTCCTTTTAATTTCTTACACAAAATGCTACTTTACATTTTATTTTTAATCATGTATCATTACGAAAAAGATCAAAACATATTTGCTATATCTTTTGCTAGTTTATTGTACTTAAAATTATTAATAAGTATTCAGTAACAGAAACACAAATAAAGAATTCCAAAATAATTTATTATACAGTTCAAATATCAGGGTAGAAGCTTATGAAGACATGATATCATCAGAAGAAAATATTTCTATTGATGTGTGCCGAATATCAAAATACGGTATATTTGGCACATTTTGTGATTTTCTCTGACACGTGTTTTGTAAATAAACATGCATAAATTTTATTTTCAAATCTTTCGTTATTTACAATTAATAGTTATTCGTGTTACAAATAAATAGTTATTAATAAAATTGGAGATACAAAATGTATTTTTTGATACGTGAAAATTTTTAATTTATTAAAATGTACTATTTTTAAATAAATTATCATGAAGCAAACTAATTATTATCCATTTATTTATTAATGTATATATTCCAAAGAACTTAATTACGCTAATTACAATGTTAAAACATTCAGATTATTTTTGACTTGTGTTAAATATCTTATGGGATATATTATACCCCAGCACACATGTACTAAGTAAAAAGTCGATTACACAGTTTCTGGGTTAATACTCGTCCTTTAATTCGAATTCGCAGATCACCGAAAAAAAAAGAGGAACGTTTTTTGAACTTTTGAGATTTTTGCGATTTACAAATTTTTCTATAAAATAGGTGCAGATATTTCATAACTGTTCCAATTGTTATATACATATAGCATACTCAAGTTTACTATAATGAGGTAAATAGCTCCGTGGTAACGCATCGAACTGTGAATCATGAGATCCTCAGTTCGAATCCCACTAGCGATAGTTGCGATAGAAACAGAGTGCCACACCCATGATGGGTAAAAGGCGTGATGATATATTTATATTTTTATTTTATTTAAGTTTACTTTTTCACATTACTATCGTAAGGAATACATATATTATGAAAGGTAATGAAAAGGGAAAATCTCAAAATCGTCTAACTTTGAACACTTGAAATTTTCAAATGGCAAAAACTAATAACGATTGCATTTAAAAACTGAATCCCTCATACTTTAATTAATTTTGTAAAAAGTAGATACATATTTTATGAAATTTGGGTATCACAGCTGAAAATGCATTTTAAGGATTTATGTTTGCTGACTGTATCCCTGATTAATTTCCCAGATTTCCATTTGCGGTGTAGTTCTATAGTGGGTTACAAAAGAAACAATAAATAGAGAAGTGATCCAAAACCAAAACATGTAAATAAGTGGAGTAAAAAACAACCGCAACGAAAAAAGCAATTCTCACCAAAGCAGGCCAAGAAACCAGCAGAGCAACGAAAATCCGCGACAGAACAAAAAACAAGGAACAAAAAACAAAACGAGAACAGTGCATTCTACATCCTGTTTGTCAGGGGCCCATTATTACCACGTGATGGACGCACGAAGGCCGTCTCTCTTCCTCAACAAATGGTGTCATTTTTCAAACGGCCCGTCGACTTTGCCGCCAGAATTTGCGTCCCGCTACCGCGAATAATCAAATTCACCCGCTTTTGTGAAAGCATTCCTGTGTCAACGCATCCTGTTGCTATTTTATATGTTTTGTTACTTACGCGGTTCTTTTCCGTTATTGTTTTCCGTCAAAATTAGTCTGAAAGTAGAATGATGTTGCTGCACGTACCATTCCAGATCGCCTATTTCTCCACATTGATGTCCTATCCCCTTTTCAATGCATCTATTTCTGTTTTATTTACTTATTTAGTCTGAGTAGACCATGTATTTTACAAGTTAATTTTATAAATCAAAGGGAACGTAGATTTCAGTTCAAGTTATTGGAATTCAATTGAATTAAGATAAATAAATTAGAATGACATTTATCTGTGTACTGTTTTTTAACAAGAATTATTTTCCAACCAAAGTAGTTCTAAATGAAAAGATTTTTTGTTTTAAATTCCGTAAAACTTTTTATTATCTCCTCGTCAGGAAAAACAACAAATTATATTTTATAAAACAGAGAAAGCTTTGTTATGTTCAACTCAGCCTTCATACAAGACATGAATTTTTCTGTTTTACAAATCATAATTTGTTGTTTCTAAAGCGGGCATTACATGATGAAGTTTGTCTTACCAAGTGATTTTAAAATGACATTTGATAGTTTCATAGTAAAAAAATTTATTTACGATTTGTTAATTTTGCGGTTGTCACATATTTTTAGTTAATATTGGCAAATATATTGTGTTAAATTAACAATTCGAACAAATATGACAATTTGTTATATTAAAATTTTGTCAGTTCTGAATTTTTAATAAAAATAATTGTTGGTTTAATTTGTTTGTTGGATTTATAAAATTTAACAAATAGATTCGTCAATAATAACAAGTAAATTTAGCTAACTTATTAATTTGAAATTGTTAAAGAAAGTTTGTATCTTTTGTAACAACTTAATTTGTTAAAATAACTATGATTTATTGTTCAGATTCAATATAATTACTAAAATATTTAGTCAAAAGCACATACAAATATATGTAAATAATTACTGTATTCTCAAATATATTTAGTTACAAAGTACACAAAAATAATCTGTTACTTGCAAACAAATTTAAAGTTGTTAAATTAACAAAAATTAACATTGGATCGCCTGGGACTAAAAATTTTGTCAATTTTGACAATAAATTTTTTACGGTGTGTTTCGCCTATTGCAAAACATGCAGATAGATGGTAATGCGATAAAGCATGTTTAAGTGTACGGCCAAATTTTTTAGAAAATTTTAAGAAAAAGTACCGCATATTTTTTTTGTCGATTCATCTATTTCTCTTACACTTACCTACGTCATTGTGCGAGAGAGAAAATTTTTTAATGTCACTTGAAAAGAAAATCTTCATCGTGTAATGCATGCTTTAGATACTGTTTCAAATCACTTGTTTATGTTGTTTATTTGATTTAATAAAAGTTTTGAACAACTTAAAACTGAGAATCTTTTATTTCTTAATATGAGTTACTATAATTTTCTTAAATGTATATCAAAATATTTATTAAAAATATATTATCAAAATCTTCTCTAGGTCGAGTAGCGAATAAGCAGCGCGATGATATAATTATTTAAAATGTTCTCCATGTACTATAATATTCGTGTGAGTCATTTTAATATTGTGCAGAGTGAGTGTTTTGGTAAAACCAAAAATAAAAGGAAAATGGAAGAAACGCTGAGTGATTTTGGAGGAATGGGCGAGGAGTGTAAAGTTGCGAAGAAACAAAAGCTTCGTCAAAGCAGTACACACACTCAAGCGAAAGAGTCAAGCACTCTCAAGCGCCGCGGCGTCTTCCCACTCCGACGCTCGGCGTCGTCGACGTCGTCGGCAGTCATCTCTAGCGGTGTGAACCGCTGAAACGCAGATTTCCGCGCATTATAATATTTATAATCCTCTTTGCATACATAGTAAATTACCGTTTACGTGGGAGGATCCGCCGCGGCAAATCCGCCGCGCGGACTTGATATTCGCCTTGATTTATTTATACTGCCGCATTTGAATAAACTGTCCGCGTCGGTGTCGGCGGCCCGCAGTAGGCTGGGCCGGCGACGCGACCGGCATTTGTTTCGTATCTTCCTTGCTGTGTTGTGCAGTGTGGCTCTGCGCCTCCAATGCGGTGGTTTTCGTATTAAAAGCCAATTTAATTAAAATGTCTGATCTTAATTTATTGTTGCGCAAGACACGTCGAACCCGTGGAAGTTTTTATGTTCAACGAAACTTGTTAATTTATTGAAACTTTGTTTAGTTTACTGACAAGTTGCTGTCTATAGTATTACTTTACATACAACCCTCAAAGCCCTGGAAAACTTTTCTTCAGGATACTAGCTAACATTTTTAGAATAATAAGATTATGAAGTTCTCACTGTCGAAAGCGAGTGCTACACTCTTATCACTCTATTTACGAGGTACATCAGGACCTACAAACTTATTGCTCGTGTGGAATATGTGCCATTCCATTACTTATAGAATATACTATTCTACGATAACTTAGAAATCTGCTCATTGTATGTTTGTTGTTGCTAGGGATATGAGATACATTGCAAGCATCGTGCGAAATGAATTTGGGAACAAAACTTTTCCGTAAATTGGCACCTAAATGTTCGCTCACCATCAATAATGAAAATATTATTTATAATATTGAATGTGTAATAATTAAAAACAATACTCAATTAATTATTAATGGGTGACTATATAATATAAAGCTATAATTAATCCCAGTATACTCGTTAAATTTAAGTATAATTTATGTATATTCATTCGAATAATCATTGCTAATGAGTTTATATTTTCGGTTAAATATTCCAATGAATAACGGATGGACATAAAGTATTATTATGACAGCCTGACAGTGATCTTCTGTCATGTCATTTCAAACAAATTATTTGATTTATCGTATTATAACGTAAATAATATTTTAAATGAAAATTTAATCATATTATCTTGCATAGATTTAGTTGAACAAAATATGAATAATAATTATAAAACTACGATATTTCAGGTAATAATTAGGAGTAAATTAAAAACGACACGAAATATTAATAATGTAATAATTAAAAATAGTGTTTCATGTATATCGTATGTTATAGAAGCCTGAACTATTTTAGCGATTAAAAAAGCAATTTTGTAAATACGTGCGCGTTATATGTAGATCAAATTAAAATCCGGTAATTACTTTCATTAGCAAAATTAGTAAAGAGGATTATAAATTGAACAATATACAATAAAAGTAAAAAAGGTTTTAAATTTTACTTTCTGCAGCTTTCAAAAATCTGGTGTACACCACACTACTTTCTTACACATATAAAACCAACTGAACACGTATGACTTGTTCCTTGGGTATGACTTTATTTTGACAATTATTTGACATATAGATGTTAAACCTGTTTAATTTTTGTTCTCATTAAAACTATGATTTTATTTTAAAATAGGTACTCCTATTAATTAAAACTTTCTAACTAATAACACAAATATTGCTTCTTTAATATTTCAAACGACACATATTTTTGACACTGCACAATCATTCAACATATTTGTTGATATTCCTAGGTCTATACTAAGTGCTACTAACAAGGATATTTTAAAATTTGGCACTCTTACTTTCCAAAAGTTGTTGATACCATCATAAATTTTTTCATAGCAACAGAGATAAATATTAAAATGCCCTAGTTAGTATCCCTTAGATGTTAAAAATATTTAGTTTTGGTTCCCATTGTAATTAAGATTATTTATTATTAAATATATAATTATGTATTTCTCAAAATTAGAAGTAAGTACAAGAAAAGTATAAATAACATTTCATATTCCAAATATTTTTGCAAAGTTTTTTCATTTGAAACTATTTTCCACTGCTGATTCTATTTTTGAGGAAAAAAAATTTATTGTTTTGTGTCCAATAAACTTCCTCTTCTGGTTTTTTATTCTTATTCAAAATCAACTCTGCTCTAAATATTTTCATGAAACTTATAAATTCCAAGTTTCGTTTACATATCTTGTCTCGTTCATGAGATATTGCGCACACAGACATCCATCCATACATCCATCCATCCTCACACACAGACAACATTGAGAAATTGGTGTTAAACGATTCAGTGGACGTCAAAACACATATTTTCGCAAAAATCTCGTCATGATTACAATACAGCAAAAATGTGTTCGGCTTAAACTATCGTCAAACGAAAATGCTAAATATTTAATGTGATATTGATGTATTACTAAAAGGAGGTTTTGGCAGGAAATACATTATAATGATGCCTATGGAACGTATACTCCGAATCTATTAGAAGTGATTATAACACAATTAGTTAATTAATTTCAGCTAATTAAACCTACATTTATAATTAGTTTCCATTAGTCGCAAGTGCTGCAGCAGTAATAAAATATTTAAGCTCATCTTAAATGGCTTCTCTAGTTATTTTATGTGCGAATAGAGAATCAGTAAATTTCTTCTAGTCGTTAATTTAATGCGACAAGATACTATGTTGGAGTCTCTAGGTTTGTTTTCTTTCGAAAACATTGTGTTACTTCTAAACTTCTGAATTACTGACATTCTAGAACAGTTTATTTGGAAATATACGTTCCGAAAGAATTTAGACTTTTTTAGAAATGCGTAATTTCCTTTGAGATTCTTTTCGGGGAAAACAAATCTTTTTATTTCGAATATTAAGGAGGTTCTTGGAAAACACAACGTCACGGAGATAAGAGGCATTTGTTTTCTTAATTCTTGTTATTTGGATTCAAATATCTTAAATAATAAGACAGAATCAAAAATGAAATTAAATTTAACAGAACTTTGTACCGTTTTGTAGATCCTTCATGCATCTATAAAACGGTAGCTATAATTAATTAAATAGAGATCAATCGCTAAATTATTAAACATAAATTTGCTAATCATATTATTGATGATATAACAGCGAATTAGGGTAATGCGCTACTTTGTTTATCGCTCCGTCACTGCGAACTCAACCAAATTTGAAATAATGCAAGCTCAAGTGAAAGATAATTTAATATTAAAATATAAATACTTAACAGATCACTGCCTATGTTTATGTTACGGTCCAAAAGGGATTATCAGAACGTTATAGCGGTATTTCTATTTTTGGAGAAGTAAGTTTCGTACTAGGTATAAAGCAAGCAGCATTCTATGTATGTCCTAGTAAAACAATATATTATTTTTGTGGTGGAGTTATTTACCGCATAACTGACAAAAATCCAATACTACTCTTACAAATTTAGATTTATTAATCTCTCTTATTATTAAATGTAGTATAGATTAATTAAAACGTGCACTGGGATAGTGTAATATTCTGGGTTCAAATACTAAACTGAACTAAATTTGCTGGACCAACAGGCACAACTTCCAATATAATTGTAGAACTATGTTTCACTAATTCACAGTACGGTACTAATTTGAAATTCTTTTATGGTTTATCGTAGTACCTCCATTACAATCCCATATGTTTCTGCTTGAACAATGCCTACCAACAAATTCACTTAAGACAAACAAAACTACCATTTTGTAATTGCATTATGCAGTTGACCGTCGTTCGCAATCCAATAGGCTATACAAATTTCTACTCACATACGACATGATTATCGCATTGGCCCCGTATCGATTCTACCACTACAAAGAGAGATTCCCTCCCTTGCCCCTCTTTCTAATACATCCACATGGATAGACTCACATCTACAGAATGTCTGCAAAGTTAAAATTTGATACATTGTTATTTCCTAATTATTGTCTTCTACATTCTCAAGGAAATTGGCCATTCACCATCATCCTATTTTCTTGATCTTAACACTATTCAAAACATAAAATTAGTAGATATTGTTTGTGGTTATGGTTAGCGTTATAAGTATGACCCGTTTCTAACAACTAAATTAGCTAAATATTAACACTCATTTTTGTTAACGCAAGGGTTTGTAAGATACAATCTTTGGGTAGTAGTTTAGTTAGTAACTATGATCAATCAAATGGAAAAAGAAAAACAATAGATATGTTTTCTTTCTCATAGGGCCGAAATTTTTATTGTCCCAATGTTTTACTTGCAGTAGCGATGCTGCTGATGGTCAGTTAACAGAAAACTGCAAAGGACCATAGGCTTATAGTGACCTCCGAATTACACAAACCCATCTGTGGTTGTATATTATTATTTAAATTGGCTACCACAGTAAAAAAAATAAAAAAACTTTAAGATTAAATTCTATAAAAATATTTTGTTGGAATAAAACCTTTACCATAATTCCACATAATTCTTCATCAGAAAAACAAATGAATAACATAAACAAGTAAAAAGAAACAGTAACTATGTAAACAATAAATTATAATTTATAAAACAGAGGAAGCCATGTTTTGTTTAACTCGTAGCATTTATTCTAATTAATTATAAAAATAAATAAAACAATTCCAAACGTATACATTAAAATATTTTTATATTCGACTGTATTACAATCACTTGTTTATGGCCATATAGCGGCTCTTTATGGGCTAATCCACACTGATTAAAGTAAAAAAGGATTATTATATAAAAAAAAACGACAAATTAAGTTTAATTTATTAGAAAAGTAATTAAAATTATATTTTTAGTACTGGTAAATGATTTCTTCCATAATAACAGGCCAGAATGTTTGAGATGCCAGATGATAGCTACAAAAATATTTTCAAAACAAATAACAATAAACAACTTGGTAACCAAACACCAGAAAAACACTTCAAAATTATGAAATTTTGAATGTCAAGATCACATATCAATTATAAATATCATTCTACGCTGAAGAAAAATAAATCGGCAGTGCTGTCAAACATAAAATATTATATGTAATACGTACATAATATGGTTTTATTGATTCGACCCTTTAATGTGCCTCGTTATGCTGCGCTCGCTCGACTCCTAAACTGTCTCGTACATAAAACCCTACTTTATATACTTGTTATATAAATATATATTACAGATCTTATTCCAAAAGTCAGTAACACAAAAAAGTTGAAATGATTTTAAATAATTCATGCTGCTTTTTATCGAGTTAATTTGATGCATGGTGAACAATATTTTTCGAAGATTTTAACCATATCCATTAAAAATAAATATTAATCTTACGTTACAAATAAAGATTATAGAAAGATAACTTTTCTAAGATCTGTTTTAGGTAAATGTAAGTGTGTTTGGTGACAATAGTCACCCTGTAGACTGTAGTACAGTGGGACTAGAGAGCAACACATATGTCGTGCGCGGGGAATGATGGCGGGCGCGCGCAATGTTGATCGTGACGTATGAGCCTCGTAAATTCGCCATCAGGAAACGTGCGTGGTCGCCGCCGCGGAAAACATACATCCTCGTTTCGCGCAGGAAACTACACTGGCGGAAACGCGCGTAAAAAATGACGTCATTGGCATATTCTACCGGCGCCGTTATTTTTTCTGTCGAGGATAAATCTAATTTAGCTTTGTATAAATGTCTGTGAAGGCTTCGCCTGAGTTGATTTCAGCTATGGAAAAGACATTAAAAGTTGTGGGTGATTAACCGCCACTCCAACAGCTTTCAAGAGCGAATTAATTTTTTTCGCCTTTCTGCTTTCTATTCTACTGCCTTCTACTCTTTAGCTGTGAATTTATTATGCCTCCATCGGCAGCTGTCACGGACCATCACTATGATAACGACATTAATGGATATTCAATTACAACTAAGATTGCTTTTCTATTTCATTATATCTTTCACTTTCATTACGCACCGTGCGATGGTGCTCCACGTATCTGTGCACCTGGTGCTTCAGGCCTACACGAATTCAATTTACTATAAGTACAACATTTAACAGTTTGCTGTTATCTGATTAGTAATTACACAGCCAGTCAATTCGACCTTCCAAGATAAGAAAGCACAGTATCAATCCAAAATTCGTTATTGTGTATTCCGTAACTTAACCATAGTAAACAAGGTTCTGGTTAATGGAACCTGAAAATAAGTCAGGGTCGTAGTTCTTGCAAATTGTAGTTACTTCACGATGACCACAAAAATTTTGTGGTAGTTGTGGTCATTTGTTGATAACTACTTTTTGGGTTTTTTACGCACCTTATTAAACCATTATAAATTTTATTGAAAAAACGGGATACCAATTTAATTTGTCATTTATCCCTTAAATTCCGGTGCCTTATTCATAATTTATGTTGTTTCGTTCAAACTTATATACTCAGCACATGAAGTATCATATTTACTCATAACAATACAATATACTATTGGATACTTTATAAAAATCTTGAATTTTATCTTGAAGTTGGTTTTATAAAATTTAGGATCGTTTTATAAAATGCGTAAAGAATTTTTTTTCACGACATGGTAGAAAATCCCACCGTTCTTCTCCCAAAATAGTGAGGAAAATGTGTTGTTACTCTCTAGAGAGGGAAATATAGAAGTGTTACTAATATGAATGTTATTTACAAAAATTTATTACAAAAATTATAAATAAAATCATAATTTTATTGAAAATCCTATTTTAGAGATATGCATACTTTAAATATTTTACAATTATGTCTTATATTTTTCTTTTTCTTATTAAATCACAATTTGACAACTCATTAAAGATATTCAAGATTGCTACGCCTTGTGTCTGGTAACCTAACTTTTAACGTATCAGTCTGTCAGTTGTGTTCTCAAAGTATGTTTTAGGTTCGAGTAAATCGTTTTTAGAAACATGTCGTGAAAAAAATGTTGTGTCTAACACGAGAGGAAAGCTCTTCTTCCACTTCGAAATGCGGCACTCGCTGCGCTCATGAGGCAAACTTCGAAGTCGAGGGGAAAAAAGAAACACTTTCCTCTCTTGTTTGTCTCCCTACTACTTATACATATGAGTTCAACAACAAAATTTGTTCTTTTTTTATAAAAGACTTGGATTAAGTTCTCTAAAAATATTTTTACAGATCTTAATCCATAAGTCTTAATAATTTTACTGTTTATTATAAAAATATTATAAACTGTTTTCTAAATTTTTTTATTCATAAATAAATATGACTAAAATTGAAAAATTACCGCTTTGCCAACAAAAATTAACCAGAACGAACCGAATTACAACCACTCTTTTATTGACCACAGCTTGACCATATGTACCACAACAAAACCAAAACCACAATCGTTATTAAATTACGGAAACAATAAAGTTTCCACTATAAAATTTATTACATACATACACAGAACATCAAGCTCTATCCCACAAAGTGGGGTAACACGAACAATGAAATACAATCAACGAACAATCAGACCTGACACTTCACTTTAGTTTCATCCACTTATACTCATATCGAACGACTTATTCCTCGGGCGCTCACGCAATCATTCACCCTGAATATAAAAAATAATATTATTGATATTTTAAATGTACATGTGGGTAAGTTTATTTTTAATTAAAATGCAAATGTATAGCTATTAGAAAACCAATGACTTAATAACAAAATTCCGCTTGTATTAAAAGCACCAGAAATTAAAAAGTTGTTATCACTTATCAACGATTGCGTTCGTGACGATATCATGGAATAAAAACCTAAAAATTTAAAACTTTTCTGTTGGGGATAATTTTCGGAAGTAATTATATGTATGTATGTAAATCTTATATTCATGACATAAAACTTTTGAAAAGTATAAGAAAAAGAGCTGATAATCCTGTCGCAAAAGTTTACATTCTTAATTTTCTCGGTATAATACAAATTTTAATTGCTTATAAATTATTAATGCAGTAATTTTCGAAGGATTAGTTGCTAATTAAATGTTTTTGTTTCTAAAATCTTCAGGACAAAGTCTAGATTTTAAGATAAATTTGATTGAGAGTTATTAACATTGAATAATGAGGTTGAAATTAAATTTCGGTAATTAATACAAAAACTTTAGTCCTAAAATAAACATCTTATTCAAATATTTCTTTTCGATTTTGCCCCAAGAATCAGGAAGATAATTAAGAAAATATATTTCCCAAGAATTGTTCATTGTCCATAAAATAGACAAATACATTGTTGATATTGACGAAAACAATCTTATTTTTATTTGTATGTCATTCAGAATACGATTTATTGTTTTACTGTCAAAACGATTTTAAAATATCAAGTTTCAAACTGCGGTTGGGACTTAAATGCATCGAAAATCGTCTTGACAGAAGTTCTTGAGTTAAATTTGTTGCAACATATGTGTGTGAGAAACATTGTTAGATTTGTAATTTTCATAAATACTCATCTTGAGATGCCATCTGGGGTTGACAGATTTACAGATAGGCCTGGTCGAATCCTAGATTAGATTTTTAGTTTTTATGCAATTTTTGTGTTAGCCTTGCGAGAGGTTCCCTGCCCCGCACTTCCCGCGTATGGGGTAGTTGTGTATGTTTGTCCAACACAAGATAAACAGTTGGTTTTCAGGTTTTGAAATTAGCAGATGTTTTCTCACGTCTACAGTGCTCTACAAAATTTAGAATTTTATGTAAATTTTGTAAACTGTTTTGGTAACTATTCAGCATATTCGTACGTTGTCGTCAATTGTTATATTTGTATTTGTGTGTCATTCTGTTCAATTTACCATTTTAACTTTTTTATTAAATATCATTATTTTCATCCTAAAAGTGTAGTTGTGTTGTGTTCGGTTAACCCTAATTTTCAGTCCTTTTATGTTTGTTATTATTCGTACTTATGTGTTCAAATATATCAGTTTTTCAACCATAACTTAGCCCTAAGAATGACAGTTGTAACTGTCGAAATGTCGACGTGTTTTTCTAATAAATATTTTACTTCTAGTCCGTTTGTTTGTTGATTTATTTTATTTATAATTGCAAGCTTTAGGAAAACTTTTGTGAGTCACTGTTGTGTATGTAGAAGTAAATAACAGTTTGCATAACACTAAAATTATTAAAGCATTTAATTATTCATAAATCTGATAAAAGAAAGAAATAGTAAAAAGTAACAGCGACAATAAAATTGCATTTATTATGATGGCAACAATCGCAGTAAGCCATCTAGAACAAGACATATAATTCTGCAGCAATATTCTCGTAAACTCGATCTAAAAAGCAGTAAATTTTTTCTGAATTATAAAAGCAGTGAAATGCTTTAGTTTCACCATTGACTTTACAATAGAACATAAACGGTAATAAAGTGTAGTTAAGAGGGTTAAGTTGTAAAGAAGCAATAAAATAAAATATAAACACTTGTTGCTTGACATTTATGACGCAATATCGCGGATGGCTAGGTATGACACGAAGCGGCGACGAATTAAGTTGTTTAATTCAAAGACTCACACGTAAAATATTGATGGCTGTGCAATAAACGTTTTTCACGCTATACCCGCTACTTTGACGTTACTGAATAGCACTTTAATGCACCTTTATTGCAATATATAAACGATTTAATTAAAGTTGCTTCACTCAAAACTTCTTTTAGAGAGAAATAATGTCTGAAATATAGTTTTATATCCAACCTAAGGTAGCAGTTGGTTAGTTTTACAATACTAACCACTACAGAAAATTATTTAGATTTAAATTTTAATTGTTCACAAAATTGCACTTAAAATGCGTTTATTTTTTTATTGTAATTCTATATAACTAACACCAAAAGAAACTCATTGTTGCAGATCGCATCGCCGTATCTATTATAATTGTTGAGATATTGCAATTTTTGTTGTTTTTCAAAACACAAGTTTGAGACGCTCTAACTCAAAAATTACACACGATATTTAATAACGGTCTTCAGTTCTGAACTTCTGATGTCCTTTAAGACAAATTAGGTTTTTTTGAAAATTTTGAAATTTTTATGAAAATTTTCTGAGCAGCATATCTTGAAAAATAAAAAAGATACGGACTCCACGATTACACCATTCGATTCAGCTCGTCGAAATACATAAGTATGCAAAATTTCACTAAAATCGGATAACGCGTTCAAAAGTTAGAGCAAAAAGTCGTAAAATGGCAATTTCCGGCCCGAAAGTCAAGGGGTACCCCTTGACGGTAGGCCCGAATTTTGCCATTTTCAGACTTTTTGCTATAACTTTTCAACCCGTTGGCCGATTTTAATGAAACTCACAATACTTATGTAATTTGATGTGCCGAATCGATTGGTGTCATCGGTAATCACGTAACTTTATTATTTTACGAGATGTCCCCCTTAGAAAATTTTCAAAAAAAATTGAAAATTTTCAAAATTTCTAAATTTGTTCTAAAAGCTACCGGAAGCACAAAACTGAAGCCATTTGACGATATCTTAATTAATTTTTGAGTTACAAGCTATCAATTTTGCGTTTTGAAAAACATCAAAAATCGCCATATCTCATCAAATATAAGAGATATTAAGATGCGCTCAACGGCATTGAGTTTCTTAGGATCTAAATTATATAGAAATTTAATAATAATTTTTTCAAATTTTAAGAGATTTTTCGTGAAATTTCTGAAATGATATATTTTTATACTAACCGCAAAATCACGATACTCTGAAGATATAAGCTAAAATGGATGATTATAATTCAATCATTCATTTCCTCAGTCTAGTAGTAATATATTTATTATTGGAAATACCTCGAAATTATAGGAAGGCATAACAAACATACATAGCGCATGCTATTTGCACAAAATTAATTACATTTCATATTTCGCAAACTATTTATCGTGTAAAATAAATATGTACAAAGTTCCAAAGCATTTAAAAGCAGCATATTCCCTTAGTTGGCTTTAATATGCGCTAAAATTCCAGCAAAACTAAAATCCAAATTAATCATACTTCACAAGATGCCAAAACATCCAAAACCCAACCTTAACTACACTTTAAACTATTCGGGCAACAACTGCTACAAACTCAACTAACGCAATCTTATCCCACGATAAATATTTCATAAATTTCCAGCATCAAATTAAAATCATAGCCGCGCACAGCTCAGGGAAACTCTGTGCAAGATATTCGGAATTATATCAGTGTAATTATGAAAGCGTTGGAACGCCACCGGATAAGAGATTAGTCAAGAGTGCCCTTCACCCAGCGGCGTCGCCCGGAAATATTTCACCGGGGGATAACACACGCTAGTTAATTTAATTGCTAGTGACGTGCGAAATTAACAAGAAATTATTTTTGTAACACCTGCTCTGAAACGGCGCTGCCCTGTTCCTATGTTATCATATCTGTTCTAGGACTGGAATGGAGACACGTAGCAAGCAAAAATGATTCATTCACCCAACACATGTCTGACTCGTCCTAACTTTCATAATTTATACACGAAAGAAAACTAAGTATATACATACATAATGTCACGCAATATCCCACTCATTGTGGTAGCAAGAACCCAGAAATACAGTCAACCAACAATCAATCTCTTCCAAACATTCCTATCTTGACGCATCTATTCTTCACACTCGGGATCATTCGTTCACGCAACAAATCATCAATCATACCTAACCACTTATTCCTCGGACGTTCACGCAACCGTTCACCTTAAATATCACCCGCATATATTAGTTTCACCAATCTTTCATTCGATATTCGCTCAAACCACCTCAACTGACTCACTCCCACTTTCTTAACAGCATTCTTCTCAATCTCACACTCACCATACATCAATGTATTCCGGATACGATCAGGTATCCTCTCAAATATCTCATTTCCACAGCAGTTATACGTCGCTCATGCTTTTTCATCCACATCCAACATTCAGAACCATACATCATTGTAGGCAATAACACATAATAAACAGTACATCGAACATCTCTAGATACATTCACGTTTCGAGCAAATGTGCCCAGAGCAGTAAATTGAATTATTATTTCATTGAGCATGGAGAAAAATTATTCAGCTTACCGAATAGTTCAGTAAATTTTTCGGTACTTCTTTTTCTTATATCATACTTGCTCATTAAAGATACGTATTGCTTAAAATCTAATTAAACGCGACCGATAGATGAATTAGTTTTAACATATCAAAATAGCAGCAGAAAATGAGAAAATTAAATGTAAAATTATCCAATTACAGTATTTTACTTTAAAATTGTTCAGTACGAGAACATGAATACTAAATTAAATATAAAGATGTTATATCCATTCGTTTAGCAGAGAACGTAAGAACAAAAAAGAAATTTCGATGACATCAGTGCATTGACATATTTCTCTTGGTATATTTCACTTATTTAAATGGGCTGCCAATGTTTTCTTTTAATCAGTTGTACATTTTTTTTGCAAATGTACTTGTAGTGATAAAACATTATAAAATAGTATATTACGTACCGTAAACTGTAAGTGATAGTTTTTAGGTCGAGAATGTAGTTTGGGATGTCGAGACCCGTAGGGTCGAGATTTTCTAAACATTCAAGACCTAAAAAATCACTTACAGTTCGAGGTTTGTAAGATATTTTTAGCAATACCTGCTTAAATATAAGAAAAGGAAAAATAGGTATCAAATTAACAGCTGTCAGATTGAGGTTAAAAATAAAATTTGAATGATATATATTTACTTACCATCAACCATGAACGGTAAGTTTCACTTACCATCCACCGTGGACGGTAAGTAAATGATGTAACCATGAAAACCAATTGTGCAATAAAAGTTCCACTTACTGCGTTTAAATTTTATTATTAATGGATAACTTACAGTACAGGTATTGCAAAAAATACATTTCATCTATTTTTAACTGCTATGTTTACTTTCCTTGGTGATTATTTTTAGTGCTCGTTAAGAGTTGACTTGGTGAAGCAAATAAGATAACAAGTTTTGTTTAATATTTTCATTCATGTAAACAACATCATTTCTAAATGTCATTATAATTTTAAATAAATTTAGTATTTCTACATATTTTTATACAATTTAACTGCCTTTCCCAAAGAATGCTTTTACATACTTGCTTTTATTAATATTTTGGTTTGCAAATATCTTTTGGAAACAAAGATTAAAGGTGATTTAATATCCGTTTTCATTTCACAGCAACTTTAAGAATTTGCTGTCACCCTTAATCGATTCCCTCATCTCATAGTGTGTATTCCACACTAGATATCAATAGATAAAATAATTTAGAATTCAGCAAAAAAGGTTCTCGAAAATAATGACGCCACTAACTCCAGGAAAAAGCCCCTCTTCGACGCACCTCCAGCAGGCCGGGGACGTTCAGAGAACCGTGTGTGGTTTCATTAAATGCTCAGCAGCGGAGATTTGAATTTATGGCGACCGCTCGGAGCAGATGTGACCCACACTGCTCACTGCTCCGGACCACTCTGACCCGCTCCGGGGCAGCCCGGAGTACTCCGGGTCCGCGAGGTACCGTAACGCGCGTTCGCGCTCAGCCGCTCCAGTTTTATTAATTAGGAACGAGATTTGAGGATTTTTTTCCTCTTTCATTTTCTTTCTTTTGTGTAATTAGTGAACGGGATATTAAACCCTGATTTGAAAGAAATTGTGACTTGTGGGGATGATTGGTGAGCTGGATTAATTGCTTCTCGAAAAGATGAAATTCTAAATTATTTGTGTTTGAATATTTTTCTTTTAAAATACCAATTCTAAATTGCTGCCTCTTGAACAGAGCAGAAGTAATGCTGTTCAAGATTTGAAATAATATAATAGACATTCATGATATTGTGGACTAAATAATGTTTCCTGTATCGTCTGCAAACACAAGAGTCAAAATAGTATATTGTACAACGAGCATGAAATGGTACTCATTTCCTAAGAGTATGAAAGTTTGTAGCATGAGCCGAAGGCGAATGCTGCAAATCATACGAGTTCCATTCCATTCCATGCGAGTTGTACACTATAATTTTTCTACGATCACGATATTATTTCAAAATTAATTTAATTTTAATAATAAATTTGTAACGCTTTCACCATTCCAATATTTGACAATTCTAAATAAGTATCCTAGCAATGGCACCTATACTTAAATGAACTGACCTGTATTGAAATACTCACAAAACAAATTCATTCGGTTGCACCAAAGTTAGTTTTTTAAACTTGCTTTAAATAAATAAAAGCGTATCTAAGTTTTGACATCAATGTATTTTTCCTGTGTTAAGAATTTTCATTGGATTAAAATCTTAGCATGTGATTAAAAATGAACAACTGAGTTAGAGAATTGGGCTTGTAACAATGACAACCCGTCAACATTTGTTTAAATCGTGGAAGCCCATAGTTGAGTAACTGTCGGCTTGCCAATATTTATATAAATAAAAAAAAATATTTTCCGGCATTAAATTCATGGGCGAGATGAAAAACTGTAGAGCATTGGAAAAAAGTAATCACCAATTCCCCATAAAAACAAACAAATCATTTCGCACAGTATTTCCTTAAAGCCCCCTAAATAACCGAAAAGAAATGCAAAGAAGATCTGACATGACATCGTCATTTCATTTTATAGCAGCAATATTCAAAGGGAAGTCGTTTACTGGAATATATTTACGTTATTGTGCGCAGAGACACAGAACCTGGGTTTCGCGGGAAGCAAGAGCGTCTATATTTCCTCTCGTGCACCCTTGGCGGCGCCCCCCACGTCGCTGTCTCCTGGGAGCGCACGGCAGCGTGAAAAATAAACCACAAAGCCTTCCGCACGGAAACGGAATATACTGTATGTAAAACACATCGTAAATATATACTATGTCCCGCGTCTGCTTGCGATGTGCTGGGTGCTGGGCTGACTGCACTACAAGTGTGAGATACGGATCGGGTGGCTAAGACAACGGAATTGATAGTACCGAGAAATGTACGGATTATTTTACCTCGAGATATATGTTTCTATACTATGGTTACCATAAAGTATTACTGCTATTCACAAAACTCCCCTTTTTCATTTTCGAGAAACAAGTAACAATTAATTTTTAAATATTTCAATAAACTTTATTTTATTTTGGATTGGAATGCACAGTAAACAATTAGTGATTTGTTAACTTTATGGTTGTCCAGTATTTTTAGTTAACCGTCTATTACGTACTGTTTCCGGTCGGGAACATAAAATTTAAAATTCTTCTTTCCTTTTCTTATGAAGTTTACATTGATGGCAATCATGTTGTAACCATTTGGGAACATTATATAAACTTTGTCAATTGCCAATTAGGTCATTCCTCCCAATTTGACCAACATAAAAAAAATTTGAAGTGGAAAAAGAATAATTACAGAAACTGAGATAGAAAATGTAAAATTTGAAGGAAGCAGCTTATTACCTGCTGATATATTACAGCTAAAAACACCTTTACAAAATTTCCATAATTTTCTTTTTATCTGATGTTTTCCTAGAGGTTGTTTAGCAAACAATTTTGTATAGTACGCAAAGACGACCCAATAGATCTAAGTTCTAATGTAAGTTGAATTTGTTCATAATGTTCCCAATAGTGAACAAAACTTTAAAAACATTTTTTTTATTTTAAGAAAAAAATTTATGTAACACACTTATTTCAAATATATAATTATTTCTTTTGTAAAAAATACTTTTGTTGAGCTCTTATTTAAATAAAAAATAATTTATGCAATAGAGGGTTAATATTGACAAATATATTGCATTAAACTAACAATTTGAACAAATATGACAATTTGTTAAATTAAAATTTTGTCCATTCTGAATTTTTAACAAAATTGTTATTTTTATTTATTTGCTACGTTTATAAAATTTAACAAATAGACTCGTCAACAATAACAAGCAAATCTAGCTAACTTATCAATTTGAAATTGTTAAAAAAAGTTTGTATCCTTTGTAACAACTTAATTTGTTATAATAACTACGCAGTAGTGGTACTACCTAACCAGAGATTATGATTATGCTTATGTTAAAAGCTGTATATGTTCAAAATTTATGACAAAGACAAAAATTTAAAAGTGTGAAAATGTTAAGAGGAGGAAACGTAGCTTCGATAAATTTTTGAGCTTTGCTATTATAATAAACGTCATTAATGGAGTGAGTTGTAATAAATTTGATTTCAAATTGCAAATACCATAAAATTGCTAAATTATATTAGTGTCCTGTTGTACACGTTAAAGGAAGAAGGTAGATTAGAACAAAAGTAGAATACAGTATAAGAATAAAAGGAAAATATATTAGCACAATAAATAAAATGAAGGGCTTTGGTAAGCTTGGATGGGATTAAAAAATTCATCCCGAAAAATTTATGATGGAATCCAATTAATTAAAAGTTTCATTGATGTAGGCCACATAAAAACAAACAACCCACTTTGGAACACAAAACTACAAATAACAAACCCATAGAACAAAGAAGGAAAAACAAAATTAAAAACAACATCTTCAGATGAACAGTTCGCCATTTATTTTCATCTCTACTTTAATTCCATCGACGTAAATATAGCTGGAAAGTTTCCTCGTAGCCCGTCGGCGTCGCTTCCAGCGAAATCAATGGAGCGAATACATGGAAGGAACTATGATACTTCTTGCTGCACCCTTCAGATATATGACCGGGCTTGGTACATCAATAACCACCCAGAGACACATGAATGACCCAACTGCAAAACATCTCGACGTGCAGAGAAAAAGCGTGTTGCACAAGAAGAGATTGCTCAGTTAAAAACACTTCAACTTTTGTTTTTTCCTCTGTAGTTCTGTATATTTTGTCCTTGCTATGTTGCGGGAAAATGCTGTTAGTTTACGACGTAGTAAAAGAAGTTAGTGCACCGCATTAATACTAAATAGATTTAGAGGAAAATCGTGTTTACTTAATACCATGAAAACATTATTTTACTTCTTGCGCACTTTTTAAACGCGCTAGATTAGAATTGACTGCATTTACCGGATAATCTTCTTACTTTTTACGTTCAATTTGTTAAGCAATAATAGTAGATTCACATCCTTGCGCAAAATTAAACTCAGTGACAGGTAACATGAGATCTGCTTTTGGCTGTTTTAAGAGAAGTGTTTTAGCCTCGGTTTTAGCGCTGTTCAATGTTCTAATTTTTGTAACTTTTATTCAAAGCATTTAAATAAAATAATTTAGAAGTATAATAGCAGGTTCTTATATTTCATTTAAATAATCGTGGACTGAGTAATAGCACTTATCAACTAGGTAAATATTCAGTGAATTATTGAATTAATGTCAGTCATGAAACTAGAAACAAAAACCTACTTTACCAACTTAGACATAATTCTCAAACTTTTCACAACAGCATGTGTTTCTGTTATATTCCAAAATCAAAATCTTAAACCATTTGACAACTGTAGTTAAAATTGTTCTACCAAAACTTCCTTTAGAGCCATGTTCATAAAATTTTTAGTCTCTCTAAATGTATTTATACGACTGAAGAAAACTTTGAAGTGCATTATTAATTATTATTTATATTACTATGTTATTCCACAATGTCTTATGTGTAGGTAAATTAGCTCTTACTTTTAATCTTGTTTATCTTGATTTGTTCTATATAAGTACTACGAGCCTAATCGTACATGAATTGAACTAAAGTTTCTTAGTTAAAATTATTTATAGAATGACGAATAAGTGTAGGTTTCTTACCAATCCTTGAGGAATACTTAAATACTTTGCAAATTGATGATTTTGATGAGCAGAAACAATAGAATTTCGCAAATCAGATGGTAAAAACTTATCACTTACCATTTTGACAATCTGCTACTTTGACATATGAACAATTTCTTTTAATTTGCTTCTTAAAAATTTTCTATAAAATATCAACACAAAAAATCACGGAAGGAATTTTTTCAAGAAGTAAACATTTATTTGTGTTGTATTTATTTAGTTTTTTACAATTATTTTAATTGGAAAATGCTTTTAATACTGCAGATTAATTGTTAAAACTATAGCGTAACCTAATACTAATTTTAAATTATATAAAAATTTATTGCTCATATGTACCTTACGGAATTTAATAAATACTATAGAATGCAATAGTAGCGTGAAATGCGAAAAATATATTTAGATGCAGAGGAAATAATTATTCCAAATGATTTAGTGCGAACAATAAAGAAAAGATTCAAAAATAGAATCAACGAAATGGAAGAAACAAATTGAAAAATAAATCGGAGGAAAATCAAGTCACCCTAAAAGCCACAAAGCGAGTAATTACTTAACTCAACTTCGCCATTCCAAGCCAAATTCGAATGTTGTCCATACACTTGCTCACCATAAAATATTCACTGTTCGCTTTGCCTCAATCGCAAGCGCAAGAAAACTTATTTGTGCCCGGATCCATTTGTACCAATCTAATCTTGAGATTGACCTGTAAGATATTGATAAGGCGACGTCAGTCGCTCGGGAAAAGGGTTAGGTAGATCCGGATCTGGATCTCTTCCCAACGATCTAATAAAGTCCGCAGGACGACGAACGGGAAACATCTCCTATTGCGGTGCAATCAACCCAACAATTTGCCCGAATAACCAATGAATTGTTTCGTGTTTAATTCTTAATCATTGTCTTAGGATACATTTTGACTCCCTCGGGGTAACTTTCCAGTTTCCACAAATATTTAAACAAGTTTTCGGCTCATTTATATAGTAAACTTTTAGCAAATCATTTTAGAGAGCTATTCAATGAAAGAATATCAGGTCTCCTCCATCTATAGAGAAAACCTCGGGAAAATATAAAAGTATATATTTTTTGTGATCAGTTATTTAGAAAATAATCATACCATATGGAAGACTAATACATTGTTAATAATAATTATTTTATTGTGATGTTATATCAAAATATAATAAAAGCAACATACACAAGAACGATCGATGGTAAATTGTTTAAGGTACAATACCGGGACAGAGCAGATTCCACCTTAGGACAAATAAAATATACGAGAAAAATAAGAATTCAATGTACGAAAGAACAACATTTTATTGAAATAATACAAAATAAAAGTAGGTTTATTATATCTTATAGGTAGGTTGGAACATATCCCAATTTACTGTCCAGAAACAACAAAGCTAAATTAGAATTTAACATTAAATACATATATTGAGTTAACTTCGAAATTTCAAGCAAGCAATTAAAAAAACTGGTCTTTGAGATAACTATAAAAGATTATCCTACAAATAAACACTCTTTCTCTAATGGTGCTGGATAACAATTAAAACCGTTTTGATACAAAATGTCGCGCCTTAATTTCATTAGTTAACTAAATACAACACTGTCAATACAGTTTCAATATAATATGACATTCGTAATTATAATGTTATAAACTATGGACATATGTACGAGGTAACGAATAAAATTTGAAGCACTTTGCTCTAGCTACTAGCCCAGAAATATGTCATTAGGTCCTATTAAGACTTTTAGAATAACTTTTAAAAATTTGTTCTGATCTTACAAAGGGAAAATTGTTGTACTCAATTTATTTGTATCCGAAATTCTGTTATTTATAAGAATATTTTAAGGATCAATAACAACTATAAGAATAATAAATTATCAAAAATCACTAACATACAGATTTCATTTGGTCGAAAGGTGTTGGATAGTACCTACCATAAACACTGATTTTAAATCTGATGATAATAAAATACTGAAAAATGTTAGTCCACATATTTTTGATTCCAATGAAATTTACTTCATCTTTTTTTTTTTACTAAGATATATCCAAAAATCCTGATAGGCCTTCAAATAATCTAGCACTTACTGTTGATGAATTGTTCCCAAAATCTATTCAAATCGTAACATAAACATAATACCTCCCTTCCATATATGTATGTGCGGGAAGTAATATAGGTATACGAGTAAATATGATTAAACAATTTTCATCTGTATTATTTTAACTAGGCCAAACGATATGCTTCTGTTCTCGTATATTCAGTTACCACCTGAAACTGTTTGCACTTGCTTGTTGTAAAGTTGGAAGAAGAAAGTAAAATAAAGGCTATATAATCTTGATCCAGTAACACAAATAAGTAAGGAACAAGAGCACCTACATCAAAAACAAAACACTAACGAAACAAGTGAACAACCTTCAGCACATCAGGGTCTTGCAACGCGCAACTGTCACTTTATTTCTTTTGTTTAATTTGGCCGACAGCCAGGGTGGAAATATCCGTTGTTAATACGGAACGGAAACGTACGAGGCGTCGCAATGAAGACGAACGGTTGCCGGACAAATAAACCGGTAGCGGAAACGAAACGAACCGGTAATTTACAGTGGATACGTGGCCACGGCCGCCTGCGACCGAGAAGGCTGGAGAAGGCGTGCGGTGCAGCGAAAATTACGGTTGAATTGAGAGAGCAATGGATATTGAACGAGTGGATTTTCTTGATGAAGATTGTCTGATGTGCTTTTGTTGTTTTGTTTGTCTCGTGCATCGGGCGATCCCAAAACAAATGAAGGGGAATTATCCATACAATTGGTCACTACATTACTCAATACCACTCGATGCACAACACAATTTGTTGTTAATTGTACTTCAATAATATTTTACAAAGCACTACAGAAAATAATCCAAAATTCATACGAGACGTTATTCCTTATCTATTTCAATATCAATTAATTTTTTTAACCGACGAAACGCATAACTTTTTACAGAGTAGTACGATTTTAATTATTCTTCTTTTTTTATTGGATAGGGTATACCTCGAAGTTGGTCCCATTTAAATTTGAAAAAATCCTCTAATAAGGGTAGGAAAATAGGGGTTGAAATTTTGAACTGGATTAACAGATTTCGATTATTCTTTCCAATTGGTTTCTTTTGAATTTGAAAAAAAATTCTATACTTGAGGGTAGAAAAATAGGTAGCCAAATAAAAATAAAAAAGAAATTTAACAAAAATTAAACCTAAGAAAAAAGAAAATTTTGTTATTGTTAATAACTAAGCTCCTAAACTAATGTAAGTAACTAATTTTTAGTCGGCGCCAAATAAACATTCAACAAACGTCAACACAAAATTTGTTATATTAGTTTAAGAATTTATTTTATTTTTCGCTTGCCTATTTCTTTTTTCGTCGGTTTAATTTTTTGTTAAAAGTTTTTTTCGTACATAAACATTTCAAAATTATTTTGTATTAATTGATTTATTTTTGACAGAAAATTAAAAGCCGATTATTTTTCATGACAGGATTGTCAAATGGAATTATGTTTTTATTTCCTATACTCGTAATTTGCCTGTCAATATAGCGATATTTTTGTAACGCAATGAATAGAATACATTTCGGAAAAATGAATAAAACCTAAATGAACTGTCCCAGATGTCAACTATATAAAAATCCGAATAGTTTTATTTTGCAAAATGCTATTGCGTATCAATTCAATCTTCTTCCATATTTTCAATAACAGCATCTAATATAATACTCTTCATACAAAAGATATATAGGTATCAGAATATTTCTCTCTAACAACATCTTTACAAATGTAGAATGAAAGCGGAAATACGAGTCCGGAATATTGAAATACTTTATTATTAGTGCAGTATTCTGCGAAGATAAAGTTTCTGCAAATAATATGGAGTTATTTGACTATTGGAATGTATGATAACAATCAAATATAATTAGATGTCACTACAAAGCAAAGTAGATTCATGTCAAACATATTTACAGCGTGCGACGGCATGAAACATACCAGAGACGAGAACAATATGAGCTTATGAATATTCATTTTCGATAATCTGTAGTAGAAATTCATGGCGAAGCGTACGAAACGTTTAAAATTCATTTATTTATAAAGGACATTGCTCGCACTGCCATTAGCAAATATTGCTGCCAAATGGTTGTGTAAAGAATTTGAGATTAATTATTACTACATATATATGAAATCCGTTTGTTGTTTTGTTTGATTTTTAAATTGAATTTGGACCCGGAGAGGCTATTTGCTGGGTTTATGTGTACACTCATAACTTCTTGTTTCAAGAAAATTTTTGGTTCTTCTTTTGTAAGCATTTGTTGAAGAAAATTTTGTTTCGTACAAAATGATTTAGTTCAATTAAAAAAAAATATATTAATTTTGAATATACATTTTATTTATTTTCTTTTTTCTGCATTGAAAGAATAAATATATTTCAAATTTTGTTTTTAAAATTAATGAAAAAGAAGTCGTTTTAATTTTAAATAAAACGCTTTTATTTAAAACTATATCATTTTGAATTAAATCTACTCCTATTCAAACTACTTCGTCCCCATAATATGTCTCAGTTGTATACTTTGATATATTTCTTCGAAACTAAATTAATTTTCATACAAGGATATTTATTAAACCTACAAAAGTTTTCAATGAAAACGAAATGGGAATGGCACTATTCAAATCAACTATTCTCTTCATTTAAGAGGAATCTGTTTGTTCCAAGAAAACATTTTGATCAGTATAAGGATACCAATAAAAGAAAACTATTCTTCCAATAAGTGGAGTAGCACGGACCATTTTTAAACTGGTATTTTAAAAAGAAAACAAAATTCAGTAAGTTTGAAACAATATTTTATATTTACTGTACGTATTTGGGTTTACTTAACCATTATCCGATATACCTGCAAGGTATAATTTGTGCGAGTCTTACATATAGTTATAACAGAATAGAAAGACGCATTAAAGAGATTAGAATTACGACTGGTATAAATAAATTTTGCTGTCTTAAATAGTAACACTTACTAATTAATACATGTTTGAGTTGTATGTTTTCGAGGGATGGACGTATTGATCAGGAGATTGAAAGGCGAGTGTCTGCAGGGTACAAGACATTGGGTGCTCTGGGTATATTTGCTCGAAACGTGAATGTATCTACAGATGCTAGAATGAGTATTTATATGGTGTGATAGTGCCTACTTTGATGTATGATTCTGAATGTTGGGTGTGGATGAAGAAGTATGAACGACGTATAACTGCTGTAGAAATGTGATATTTGAGAGGAATGTGTGGGTATATGAGACGTCAACGTTTCCGGAACACATGGGTGTATGATGAGTGTGAGATTTAAAAGAATGTTGTTAAGAAAGTGGGAGTGAGTCAGTTAAGGTGGTTTGGACATTTTGAGCAAATGAAAGGTTGGTGAAACTAATATATGCAGGTGAGATTGAGGGTGAACGATTGCGTGGGCGTCCGAGATATAAGTAGTTGGGTATGATTGATGGTTTGTTGCGTGAACGAATGATTCCGAGTGCGAAGGATACACGAGTATATATGAATCGTTCAATTTTTTAACTGGAATTTAAAGCATGAATTTTGCAAACTAAAAATGGATAAATCTTATTATAGATTTATCTTATTGTAGTACAGAATTAGCGCAATTTATCTAAAAGGATCGTTTAGTTTATTACCATTTACTGAAAAAATATTGGTTGATTAAATTAGAATGAATAAAAGAGAAAAGTGGATACTAATTTGCGTCATTGAAGCAAGCGGTCTGTGAAATCGAGAAAGAGTGCTCCGTAGTTCTATACAGACTCGCCCACGTAAAATATGTTAAGGAAATGAAGTTAAGAGAAAAAGTTGTGTTGGGAATTATTTTAAGTGGTGAAACAAGTAGAATGTTTCCTCCCGCGCTAATTTTATTCCATCGCGAAGGCGTACAAGTTCAATTCCCAACGTTTTCAAGTTAAACAATCGCGCCAAGTCGAAAGGCATCGCGAATTGGACGTACAGAGGTGAGTTCTCTTTCTCCGTTTTATTTTATTAGCAACGTTAGATGGGTTTTCTTAAAAGGAAAACCGTAAAACTTGAGCCGGTGAAAAGCGTTCTCTAAAACTACAGCTTTTGTGAAAGCGCCAAGTTTTAGGCAGCGTATATGCACCCGTAAGGCTATTTCTTTTCAGCCAAGTGCCACCTATTGGTCTCCACATTTCGCGGGGAATTTCTTTACTTTTATTAGGAGAACCGTTTTGCGTTTTCTTATTGTATACTCCCCGTTTGTATTGACCCAAATGCTCGAAATAATTCCACTTATATTGCGTATATATCCTTCTACGTATAAAATATGAACCCTCGTTTTCCTTATCAAAGTTATTGTCTCAAAAGAATACCACTGAAGCATACAGCTACAAAGAATGGAAACGACACGGCCAGAAAACAAACTTATAAAAATATTTTTATACTTTTTTCATATTTTCCAATTATTTTAATAGTACACTACAATACAACTGAGATAAGTGCTTCAATACAAAATAAGTATGAAAGTTTTGCAATGGCTTTTCCACGTGTGTTATCATTAAATCTATAATAGCTATTAACATTCCTAGCTATTTACATTTCTACCAATGTTATGACTATCATAACAGCCGCAGCTCGTAGAGCGAGGATTTTAAGACATCTAAGGCCTGCTATGACTCATAACATCCGTGGTTTGTTCAATAGTTTACCGGTTTCAGAATATGAAGACGTTAAATAATTAAGAAATATTATTTTTTCAATAGTCTGTTTGTTTTATATTTATAAATACTGAATTGCCTGAAAATATTTGGAACGCATCAGGTGAAGCTCAGCTTAATTCCGTGTGTATTAATAAATAGCGTTATATTATCATTGTGTTTTATTTTCATTTTCTTGGCTGTTTATGTTATGAGTTATGGCATACTTACCCTGCCTAATTTTATGCATGTAAACATATGTTTAATCTCCTGAAACCGATAAATTATTTTACATTTTTACTAGCGAGGAGAATGTTTACTTTTACCTCCAAATTGAGAGAGGAAATTTACACAAATAATGTTAAAAAAGTGTATTTAGTATGTATCAAGAGAAATTGCGAATTTCTTCTTGTATAATGAATATGGCATGTTTTTCGATACCAGCATAATATTGTAACTTTATCTAGACTACAAAGCAAAGAATCTGTAAAAATGTATTAAAACTGTCTCTTTTCAAGTCGTATCGAAACTCCATTCGCAGTTTTCAATATCACTTCCCCTGACAATACGATATTGTATTTGGAATCAGCTGCCAATACTTTGAAATTTCGTAATATTTTTGATAATACTGCTTTGAGCTCTAACATAGCAAACTTCTGACCTGTTAAAAACAAATAATCAATACAACTTTTACATTAAATTTATTTATATTTTATACCTATACAATTTCTGGGCCCTGCACTGAACGGTATATATGCAAAATGATTTTTGTGATCCAAAAACCTTTCAGGATTAAATTCTTCAGGATTCAAGAATAAATCTGGCCTGTTGTGCATGTGATACACAAAAACAGTAACTGTAATTCCTTTTGGAATGATTGTGCCTTCTGCAAAGAAGTTCGTTAACATTTTGAGGGCCACAGGTTGAAGAAAACTTACTGTATTCTAAATCTTCCTCGAGTTCTCTACTGAAATATGGCACGGGAGAATATTTTCTCATTGTTTCTTTAATTACAAGTTCCAGATATTTCATGTTATTGAAGTCTTGCATAGAGGGCGCTCTATTCTCGTCGTCTGAAAATATGCCTTTCAGTTCCTCTATTATTTTATCCTGATAACAATTATCCAGGTTAATGCATTCCATCTAGGAACTATTTTATTTTAATTAAGTTTTCTATTAGCTTTATGTGCGATGAACAGTAGCGGAAGGCACAAAATTTTTATTCTAAGATTTATGCAAATCTGAATGTTAAATGTAGTCAAAAACTTAATGATTTCAGTACTACAAATTACAAATTAAAGAAGGTAATAAGAATTCAAATTAGGTATAGTTTTATTTATGTAAATTAACTTAGTTTTAAAAAAGTTTATTTCTAAACAAATATTAAATGTAATTCAGAAAAGTTATTAACTGATTAATGTATATATAAGCCTAACAAATATTTCATATGTAAAATCCCTAGAAAAATTACATCCGGTTTTGGGAAAGTAAATTTTCTTTTTTTGGGGTTTTATAAGTATGACTCTCCATGGTCAATATTTTTTCCAGTACTGAAACGAGATTTTTTGCCAATAAACTATTGATAAAATCATACGATAAAATATCAACTAAATAAAAGTCACCGAATTTTTCAAAGAAAACAAATGAATTGTTTATATTTGCAAATCCCTCGCAGCCATGTTTACAAATGTCCCAATGTTACCAACATAAAAATTGCTAGTATTTAATATTTGACAAATAAATCAGTAATTTCATTTAATTTTATCACAAAATCGACACAAAAAATAATGTTATCACACATCCAGAAACTGTTTGCGAGTACTTTTAATTTGAATTGAATCCAAGCACTCACAAAAGTGTACAAAACTACGGTACCTACTGAAATATAATAATACTGGAACACGCACTTGTAGTTTTTTACGAAAGCGAAAAATGAGCCTGAAACAGATTTGTAGAATAGTTGCTATGTGTTTGTTGAGCAGTTGCTACATAAAAACAACGATTGTTTTGCGTTTGTTGTGCGATTGCTATGTAAAAACATTGTACGACAAAGACTAGCTGTCTTTCTCGGCTCGCTTTTTAAATGTTAGTGAGCGTTCAAGTATTATTGTATTTCAGTGAGTTTACCTGGACTCGTAGGTTCCGGGCAATTTCGTAAAGAGCAAAACAAATAGCACTAGCAGTGGTATCATGGCCCTACAATAAAAATATTACTCGTAATTTGTGTTAGCCATACAACTTATAGAATTATTTACTGCAAACATAAACGTTTCAACCTCTTCTATAATATCTGAATCACTTAAATGTTCACCCTCTACTGTCGACTGAAGCAGCAGGTCTAAGAATGCTGTCTTTTTCTTAACACCTGTATCATCTGTCGTTTCTCCTCTGTTCGCTCCTTGATTCACAAGATCATTTCTTCGTTTTTCGATGACGGATCTTGTAAATCCATGGATAATATCTAATGCTTCCGACTGAGTTTTAAAGTCGCTTGAAAATTGGAAGAGGAAATCGTTTTTCTTCCAAGGGGAAAACTTTCGTTTTATGTATAAACCAGACATTATTTTCACGGCATTTACGTATTTATTGTTTAGGGAATTTTGCGCGTTCACCGACGTTCCCATCGCTGTTTCTAAAAAGAATATTATACGAACCCAGAATCATATCATTTGCCCCAATTTAAATCATACAAATCATCATTTTTAACTCTTGCACATACATATATGCAAGGGAGGTATTATGTTTTTGTTACGAATTGATTACATTTGGAACAATTCAGCAACAGTAAGTGGTACATTATTTGAAGGCCTATCAGGGTTTTTTGACATATCTTTATACATAAATGAGATATTATCTACAATCTTTATTTGAAACCTTTTTCTGTATTGTGTTGTCATCAGATTCAAAAATAGTGTTCGTAGTATCAGTCAACACCTTCGGGCCAAATGAAATCTTTGTGTCAGTGATTTTTGTTAACAAATTCTAATAAATAACAAAAATTTTCTAAGAGTCTTAATAGTGAAGTCTATGGCTGAAGGTAATTAGATTTGTCAATGCATTCATAATGTTGAAGAAATAAATCAGTAGATGTTGGTTAATGTGTTAAATTGTGCCAAATGACATGATTCTGTGCTCGTAATAATAAAATAGTACGAACTGTCAGTCGAATTGTACTATACATCAGTGTGATTTTAATTCGAAAAGCATATTATATAATTAACTGTTATCAAACGCACGTGTAAGCATTTGCCAGAAGCATTATACATCCCAATCACGAACCATCCAATCAGAATCGATTATACGATGTAAAATTTTCAAAATTCAAATGCGTTTGACCGCAGTTCTGCTGCCAACTGCATAAAGCTCAAATGTAATACGTACCACATATAACATCAAGAGTATAGGCTGTTATAAAAGGGTAAATATTAACTACTTCTTTCCCTATTTCCGGTAGTAATTTCGTTATCAGAACATCTCCGCCAGAGTTGAAAATTGGCAGGAAATTATCCAAGATTTTAAAGTGAAATGTCGGTGTTATCAATTTTCTTCTTTTTTGCCAATATCCTCCTGATAAATTAATAATAAATACGTACTTTCCTTTACACTATATTAGAAATATTTTTACCTCTAGATAAAAGTAATCCGTTCATTAGCCATGGTTCCAGTAATTGATAGTCAGGGCCCTTTTTTATATATTTTGTGGAAGTGACTAATATTTCAACTAAATCTGGATCCGATACCAAAAGGTACGCTCTAGTTGGACCAATGAAAAATTTACTTATAGGTCCATATTTATCCTGTAATGTTTTTAAACGTTCCAGCATTTCTACAACAATATTTTCAAACAGATTTACAATGCGGATTACATTTGAAGAATTTCTAAAATGTTTTTTTTTTATTGTCGCTATATGTATATTGTTGTAATCAATGGTAATGTTATTGTTGTAATCACCACTTTGCTGAGAATAAATGTTCTGTTTAATTCAAAATAATCTATTTTCATTGTTGTTATATATTGTTGTAATCAATGGTATTGTTATTGTTGTAATCACCAGTTTGTTGGGAATAAATATTCTGTTTTATTTAAAATAATTTCATTTTTGTCATACAATAATGCTATTGTTGTAATCAAAATTTGTTTCACTTACATAAATCACTTAATACGTACCACAATGGTTTGATCCAAATTCTAAAGCATTGCCAACTAAAAATTTTGGTGGAGGTCCTTTGAATACACGTAGACACTCAACGACATATTTGTGTCTTTTATATTGGCAATAAAACAATATCAAAACCCATGAGATAATAACAGTTACTACTTCTACGATCATTTTAAGATTAATGCATTCTTGCAATGATAATGCTCAATTTATATTGCATTGATTTTTATAAATTATTGTTGATTCATTAAGTTTATCAGAAATTTATTTACTTGCGCTGGAAAATAATCTAATTGCCTCATAAAGATATTGTAAATACAGTAACTATTATTGTGTTTGTAATAAACATAATACATATAATTAAGAGCAATGTACCAGCTCTTTTTTACTGATCTTTATATTCCATAGTTCATACTTAAATAAATTTTCCCGACTTCCAGATAAAATTATAAAGTTATTTCATTGTTCGCGTCAGTTTATGCGAATGATGTTGTGCTGGGTGAAACTGAAGAGCAATTGAAAAGAATGATTGTGAGCATAAATGAAGTAGGGAAAGGTTTAAATCTGTTATTGAATGTCGATAAATGTAAATTGTTGGTGAATAATGATTTGGTGACTGCATTTGTAGGGGTAATATGTTTTCGAGGGATGGACATATTGACCGGGAGATTGAAAGGCAGGTGTCAGCAGGGTGCAAAGTATTGGGTGCTCTGGGTACATTTGCTAGAAACGTAAATGTATCTAGAGATGCTCGATTGAGTGTGTATAATAGTGTGTTAGTGCCTACATTGATGTATGGTTCTGAATGTTGGGTGTGGATGAAGAAGCATGAACGACGTATAACTGCTGTAGAAATGAGATATTTGAGAGGAGTGTGTGGGTATACGAGACGTGATCGTATACGAAATACATTGGTGTATGATGAGTTTGAAATTGAGGAGAATGTTAAGGAAGTGGGAGTGAGTCAGTTGAAGTGGTTTGGGTTGGTGAAACCAATATATGCGGGTGAGATTGAAGGTGAACGATTGCGTGGGTTTCCGAGGAATAAGTGGTTGGGTATGATTGATGGTTTGTTGCGTGAACGAATGATTCCGACTGTGAAGAATAGACAAAGAGCATGTATGAATGTATACAAGGCGAAAGTAGTGTATCAGGATAGGAATGTTTGGAGGAGATTGATTGTTGATTGACTGTGTTTCTGGGTTCGTGCTACCCCATTGAGTGTACACTGATCTGTGACTATTTATCCTGGATATGAAAAGTATCAAATAACACATGATATGAAATGTTCAACAGTTATTCAAGCTGTCGCATAAATCTAAATTTGAAGGTGCAGTTCTAGGAATTCGGTGGCTGTAATGTCAAAGGCATTGCAATAGAAGTCAAAACGTCTGAATACAGTGCCAATTAATTAATTGATTGCTTAATTTAAATTGTCGCACACAAATCAAGGTACATAGTTCGACAGAAACCGCACGAATGTAAGCATAGCAACTTGATATTCGCGTTAATTGCTCCTTGGTCGTCTTGCAGCGCTGCTGCTGTAATCGCACTACACTGTTGATAGCTACCCGCCTGCTGGCTGTCTGCTACCCTTGGCACATAAGTAGATTAATTCTGTTTCTGCTGCAAAACTCGCGGCGCTCGTTAAAACTTTGGGTCAGTAATTTGGTTCGTCTTATGGATGGAACGGCCTAAATAGGCTGACTTCAAAGCGAAGATCAAGTGTGCGCGGTCTTGAATTTAAACAATGGCGTATGCTGAACACTGCTAGCTTCGCCCGAACGCATATCTTGTAACCCTACGCCTATTCGGACAACACAACTTTTACCAGAGAATTTGTTCCGCACATGAAATATAGTAACACTGGAACGCCAACATGCAGACATTTAAGAAAGGGAAACATGAGCTTGAGACAGATAGATGTCGTAGGGACACCCTTCTTTGTCTAACACTTCTGTATAGAATGGTTGCTTTTTTTTATACTTATCCTTTTATTTCAAAACCTTTAAATATTATTTTCTTTAACAACAAAGACAGGTAGCCCAACAACTGGCTGTCTCCGTTTGCATTTTCAACGTTAGTTGGGGTTACAGTATCAGTATACTTCAGTAATTAATGTAGAAATTAGTTGCTAACATTATTGGTTATAGTTGGTTTAAGATGTTTGACATTTGCGTTTTTCTCGTAACGTTTTTATTACTGAAATTAGCAGAGTTTAAAAGGTCCAGATTTTTTCTTAGTAGTAGTTAACGATTACGACTAATCATATGGAAGAAAAATAGCAATAGATATAGTTTCTTTCTTTATTAATTTGACAGTTGACAAAGATGTTAGTTTGTTAAAATAAAAACTCATATGAAGAAAGTTGTTGCTTGCGAATGTTCGTAATTCTTCTCCTTCTGAACGGATTGACCAAATTTGATTTTGTACTAATGGGGTGACCCCCTCGTAAATACAAAAAAACATCAAAATCTGTCAAGCCGTTTAAGAGGAGAAGAATTACAAATAATAGAAACACAATATTATATTAAATAACAATATTTTTTCAAGAGTTTAACTTAAAGTAATGATAATTATTAATTTCGTGTTGTGAAAACAGCTTACTCCACTATTTTATGATCAAAGATATAATGTTCCTAATCTGTTAAACTATCTCGAAATATACAGTTTACAAATGAATATTTCAAATTATATTTCGAACACATTTCTTTTACGGCGTCGTATGTGTTTAAAGTCCTCAAGGATGAAGCTAATGACTGGCCAGTGTCCTGTTTCAATTCCGGATAGACTTCGCAACGTCGCATTCAGAAATCGAGAACGTATTCCGGTGAAGTGGCTAGGAACGTTGGGCACCCGCCTGGAAAAGAGCGCGGGGTGAAGGGAGCACCACCCAGAAAGGGCTGTAGTGGCATCAAAGTGAATTACTCACTTTGATGCGTGCTATAATTACCATACAAGCTTGTGGACGGATTTAATTGATTTGTATGTTAGTGACGCCTCTGTTCCAACGAAGAAGGATGTAAATGAAAAGAACTGACGTAAATGGATAATTAACTACTAGCGGAGGGTTAAATTACTATCCGGTTTCATAGTTTTGCACTTATAATAAGACCACGAGAATGGTAATAATCAAAAAGTTTACCTCTGTCAAACACGATGAATTTATGTTCAGTGTATACTATTGTATTTATTTAAAAATAAAATTCACTATTGACAGTTGGATATCGGATATAAAAGGAGAAAACAATTTGAAAGTGGAAAATCATTTATTTATTAATATCCTGGATAACAACAAATCGTATTATAAACAGGGATAATCCTAACATATCAGCCGCCTATCTACTTATAAATATAAAAATTTTTATTTTAAATTTTACCCATTATTGGTGTGGCACTCTACTTACGCAGAAAAATAAATTTGCATATTTCACAAATTGTATTCCGGGTGTTTACTTTTTTACTTTCTTATACAAAGTATAAGGAAGTATTGGTATCACGATAAAAATCGCTGACGATATTTTTGCGGAAATACATATTTTGACGTCCACTGAATCCGTTAAGACCAATTTCTCAATGATGTCTGTGTATGAGGATGGATGGATGGATGGATGGATGCATGGATGGATAGATGGATAGATGGATGTCCGTGTGCGCAATATCTCATGAACTAGACAAGATATGTGAACGAAACTTAGTAATGCGTGTTCAGTTGGTTTTATTTGTATAAGAAAGTAGTAGTAGTTTCTTTTGACAAAACTGAATTATATGTTTAATAAACTAATTTTAGTTGCTATGGGAACAAACAAATAACAGAAACAGTAATTATTAATCATTCAATACAGATTCACATACCGATAGAAAAATTTGAAACTCACGGAATATCCTCACTTAAAATTGTAATATTTTTTTATTACATTTCTTTATAATATAAGCGCTAAGAAACCCATTGTAGCAGAGCGTATCGTCAAATCTCTAATATTTTTCGAGATACGTCGATTTTTGTTATTTTTCGAAGTGCAACTTTAAGAGCCATAATTCAAAAACTACACGAGATATCTAAAACTTTTCTTCAGTTTAGCGTTTCTGGTGCCTTATACAACAAATTAGCAAATTTTTAAAATTTTGAATTTTTTTTATATTTTTGTTCAAAATTTCGATCGGCGATAACTCGACAAATATTAAAGATACAGGTTTTCAGTGTTCACCAATCGATTCAGCTCATCTAAATACATAAGTATGCAAAGTTTCATAAAAATCGCTCTGCGGGATGGAAAGTTAGAGCAAAAAGCCTGAAAATGGCGTTTTTTGTCCCGAACGTCAAGGGGTACCCCTTGACGTTTGGCCTGAATTTGGCCATTTTCAGACTTTTTGTTCTAACATTTCAACCGGTTATCCGAATTTTCTGAAATTTTCAGGATTTATGTATTTCGTCGAGCTGAATCGATTGGTGAACACTGCAAGTCCGTATCTTTCATATTTGTCGAGATATCTCCAATCGAAATTTTGAAAAAAAAAATTCAAAATTTTCAAAATTTACTAATTTATTATAAATGGTACGAAAAACACAAAACAGGAGATATTTTTCTATATCTTGTATAGTTTTCGAGTTACAGCCCCTCAAAATTGCTCTTCAGAAAATATTAAAAATCGTCATATCTCAAAAAATATTAGAGATATGACGATGCGCTCTGCTGCAATGGGTTTCCGGGCGCGAATATTATAAAGAAATGTAATAAAAAAAATTTACAATTTTAAGTCATATTTGGGGAAATTTCCGTATTTTGAAAAATATTACAAATCGCCATATTTCGATAAATATAAGACATATTACGATGCGTACTACAGCAATGAGTTTATTCATGTTTAAATTATACATAAGTAATAAATTTCAAGTTAAGTTTCGAGGAGTATTTAATTTATTTTTATTTATTATACGTTTCTTTCTTAATTTAAATAATAATAAATTAATTCCCAGAATTTGTCCAAAAAAAAATCTATCATGTGAAATATATGGCGGTTTAGTATGTTGGCAGTTAATGTAGATCTATAAAAACTTCATTGTGCTTTATCAAAAGCGTGAAAGCACCCGTCGCATATCTCCTATTCGCAGGACGATATCTTCAACAGAAATTAATTTATGCAAAAGCACGCAAAACTTTTAAACTTGTTTCATAATACTATATAAACAGAAGCAAACATTTTATTTTAAAATTAAGCCCAATGTTGGCCTGGCAGAAGATAGCTTTGCTTTCCTTTGCTTAGGAGAGCAGGCGTCATATCTAAGACGCTTAATTAAAATCTTTTAAAAGATACAAAAGAACCTTTCTCATTTAAAATTGACAAACAGAGCATTTCCGACTCAAGATAATACAGTTTAGTTTACAAAAGATTCGGTTGTTGTAGTTAATATTACAGAGCGGGACTGTCTTTCTGACGGTGATAAAATAAATAATTGCTTTTTGTGCTCTTCAAAACGTTATATGCTGGATTCTCTAAAAATTTAATTAGTTGTTATTGTATTCTGTATTGTTTATTGCTTCAATACAACAATATCAATTTATCTTATCGGAAAAAGAAAACTTTTAATGAAAAAATTGGTTTAGGGTGATAATAACAAAGTGATAATTCAAATTGTTTAACCATTCATTAGCCCTCAAAATTAAAATGATATAATTCGTCGCTAACGAAGCCTTTACCGTAGGATGCATCTAGCACGTGGTACAATGTTTAATGGCATCTGAAATTAAAAACTACATCAAAGGCTGCATTCCCCGCTCAGCAGAAATCATGATCCGTACGAAACAAGCGTTTCTTTCAGCGGAGGCAAGCACCACTCTCTCGCACATCAAAGCAGCCAAACAGAATGCAGCATCAAAAGCGTTCGTAATCAGCAGACACTGAATACCGTTCTACACCTAACCTAACTTTTTACTTCGCACGCAGCGAACTGTGTGATTAAAAATCCGGCTTCTTGTTTTAACAACAGCGGCGAAACGCGATAATGCGAAACCCGGTTATAATGATGCGCCCGGAATTCATTCAACGAGGATTTTTTATCTTGTCTTTTGCATCTTTCGTTACACCACGCAATGGACCTGCCATTTCTTTCTGGAACAGCTTAATACTAGCAGTATACTAAGTTTTTTTACTTCTACACCAAAAGGTAGAAGAGGGCCAATTGTGTTTACTAGAGTGGGTCGAAGAAAAGAATTAGAGACGGTTAGTGAAAAAATGAAAGTTTTTGTGATTCTATAAAGGGAGAGTAACTTGGTTTTGATTATGCGTTCTCACCTAGCCAACGCAAAGGCCTAAAAAATTGCCATTTTAGCCTTTCATTAATAAGACCATACTATTCATGTTATATTTACAGTTTTTCATACACAATTTACTAGTGAGACCTTAAGTTTTAAGTACAGTATACAGGGATACACAATTTACTCCTGAGACCTTAAGTTTTAAGTACAGTATACAGGGATCACCTTCCGAAGACAAGAAAGCTCAATTTTTTGCCCGCGGAAGGTAACGACTTTTTGGCTTAAATCGGTGAGACGCATGTTATAATGATAAATGGGTTACAAATGGCTTAACAATAAACACGAAAGCAAACTGCATGGTAAATCCCGATACCGGAGGAGAAATAGTTTTACCTAATGTCAGTTTGAAAATCAGAAAGATCGTGTGGTATTTGATAAGACAAAATCCAAAAACAACACAAAATGAAACTAGAAATATTAATTAACTGCCACACTAACAATTATAAACAATAACAACTACTTATTTACTTCGTATCGGGATATAATCGAGATAACTGGTTTTATCGAGGTAATGAAATTTTATCAATATAATACTGTTCCCATTGGTAGAATTTTCAAGTGTTTTGCATCATGATTGGTTAAAAACTAGCCGTAGGAATTTATCGGAAGTAATATCACAAAACCTCCGATTTTATCGATGAATTTTTATTTCGCACAATTTTTTTTTGCGAACAAGAAACAAAAAGCAAACTGTATGGTAAATCCCGATACCGAAGGATGAGGGGTTTTACCTAATATCAGTTTTGCTTGAGTGGTTTTTCGTAAAAAAAAAATGAGTGCTTAAAAATAACAAATTTTCTGAAAAATTCATAGAGGTCGTGTGGTATTTGATGAGACAAATTCCAAAGACAAAGCATAATGGAACTAGAAATATTAATTAACTGTCACACTGACAGTTATAAACAATATCAACTATTAATTTACTTGATAGCACCAATATATCCGAGTAATGGAATTTTATTGGTTGAATTTTCAAATATTTTGCATCTTTATTGGCTAAAAACTAATCTAAGAAACTTATCGGGGTAACGGGATTTTAACAGTGTAATACTGTTCCCATTGATTGAATCATGATTGGTTAAAAACAACTTATAATTAACAGTAAATCTTTTCCCATCGCTGTTGAAATAATTGCCAATTTACAAATGCGTCTATCACAATTATTCCTCGTTTAAGTAAGATATGATGCTCGAATCATCATGATTCACTCTTTTGCCAATAGCAAACTAAGCATCTGAATGTGAAGGCACCTTCGAATGATAACAGCTGAATAGCGGCGATAGAACGTAACCATGTGGATGAAAACAAACGCATGCATTTTCCAATCAAAACAACGCAATGAAAAACAACAGCATCCGCTAATTAATTACTAAGTTAAACATTCCACCGGTCAGCGAGTTTCGCGTGCATCTAGGCGGCCATGGCTGAACCAATTACACTCAAACGCGACGGTAGAGGGCTTTGATGTTTTCATCGCTCGCTCGTAAATTCTCAAGCACGCAATTATGAAATCCAATGCCTTCTAGATCTCCTCTGTGAAGAATGAATTCTCATTGGATAAAGAATTTCAATTACTGACCAGAAAATTTTAACGAGTTTTCGAATTTTCAAACAGGCCTTCGAGCAATGAACGATAAAATTTTGTGCTAGTACAATAGACACTAATTATTATTAGATTTATTAAATTGGATTTAGATACAAATAAATTTTGACTGATACGCTTGTGAATAAATCTGTAATTTAATTCAGTTTCGATAATTCCATTTCTCTCTTTGTCACAATAATTTAATTTAACATGAAACGTTTTATGGTGCAGTATTTCCTGCAGGTATATTCGCCCTGCATTGCATTATATCTTGCCGTAATAGTGGTTTTTATATACCAAGCGACTGAAGTGCGTAATTTAATCCTGAGGGATTAAAAGCACTTCAGTCCTGTGGTATATACACTATTTTTCTGCACTTCGAACCCTCTTTCTAGCAATACATTTTAAATAATGATTAATATTACCGGATTTAAAATACATAATCGTATAATTCACAAATTCAAAATGGAAGGCTTTGATAATGATATCACAATACAAATTTTTTAGGTTTCCCAGATATCATAAACAGAGTGAAAAATTGCTATTGCCTTGCAATAAGTTTTCGAAAGATCTGTCAAATTATTTTCAATTTATTCTCACTCTCTTGTTATATTATTACTGAGAATTTGTCTGTGAAGGTTGTTATTTATCAATTTAGCTAATCGTGTTGATGGAGCCGGCGAGACGATTTTGAAACCTTAATGCATTTGAACGCCGCTATTAGAGTGTAATAACAACACAACATATGAGATAACAATCAACATTCCAAATGCAATTAAACCCAACATGTAATTGCGAAATTCAATTAGTTAATTTCCTTTTAAGTTAAATAACAATGTAAAGTTAATGTTATATTTACCCGGAGATGCTTCGGCAGAGTGTATGTATATTTAGTGCGGTGCAAAAGTTCATCCTGTTGCAGTACATCCAGCATGAGTATTTCCTAATTTGCACTTTAATACGATGAATTTGAAACACACTTAGTGCTAATGTGTGCTTCTCAGCGCCACAATTAGAATAGCAATTAATTTCTTGCTCGCTGCATTCTGCATGTCGTCTTCAGGGGAAAGGGCATGTTTATTCCTAAGTGGCAATTTAAATTTAAATGTTTTATGTAAATAATTAAATAAACTCTAGTTACTGTTGATTAATAATTAATTAGTTCATTTGCATGCAACACGGGAACGGGTAATAACGTTTGTGATAAATATTTGAATTTTCTGTTTGCTCTATCTTAATTTTATTCGGGTGACTTGTAGACTCGTGTTTTGGGGAAGTACATTGAAATTCCTGTAAATAACTCAGCAAGGAGCAGTTCACACCCTTTATTATCTTTAATCTCGTGATAAAAACGCCGGAATCCATTAAATGTCAAATTTAAATACATAATTAAATCGTAAATTCAAAGATACAGCATGTTTTTCACGAAAGAAACAAGAGTAATAATTATGTAGAGAAAAGTAAAAATTATGTTGTTAAAAGTTTCCAATAATACAGTTATTATAATAGAAGAGAAACAATACAGTGTAAGTTATTGTTTTTAGTTAACAGCTTATTAAATATTACAACGTGCTCGTGATAACATCCATTGTCTGCCACAACAAGCAACAAAAAATTCCCTGCACATGTATACAACAAAAACTTTAAATTAAAACCTGAACATAACCTAATTATTTTCACACAAAGTTCCATTAACTTTTCACATAAACTCATTGTAGGAACACAAGAAGCTGTTACCTACATTTTGTTTCACCCGACTAGTTTTGTATTCTGCCCTCGAACGTAATGAAATAGATCCGAACACGCATCTAGACATCCACGGTGGAAGAAAACAAAAACACATCGCAAACAAACATGGTGGCGACGTGTTGCGCACGGAATTAGAATTCTTTGTTGGCGTCGCGGTGAAATGTAATAAAGCGAACGTCTGCCTCCCCGTCCCGCGTCTCATACGTCCCCGTGTTGACCGAAAATGGGTTTAATACGTGTGACAAGCTGACTAGATTCCATTTTCGGTGGATGCCACATACATGACTGGCTTGATCCCTTTTGTAGGGATGATTTCAGGATTCCGGACTTGACGCAGCCCTTCAAGCCGCCAACAATTTACATTTGGATTAAAATGTCACACGCCTTTTTTAATCCCCTAATTTAAATGAACTTTTTTCTCCTGCATACATTACACGTTTCAAAATTATTCTTACTTGTAATTTATACCAAACACATTTAAAACAAGCTGTACGTACTTATTTATAAAATATACTCTTAATATCATCAAAGAGAAGATAGAATGGGGTCTATCACCATTTTTTTAAATTTTATTTTTCGAAACTTTATCTACATTGAAGACTATCTATACTTTTAAAAAGTCTTAATTGTTATTCATTAAGCCACAATGATTTTTTTTAAAATGTTATGACGTCATAGTAGATATGTTGCTGGATCTAAAACAGTACAGATTGTAAATAATTGTAGTCATATATTTTTTTACTTATTTTATTATTATTATTACAATAAAATAGAACATTTATGTAACAGAAATTATTTAAATCTCTACCTACTGTTTTAGATCCTGCAACACCTCTACTATGAGGTCACAACATTTTTCATAAAATCATTGTGGCTTAATGAATAACAATTAAGACTTTTTAAAAGTGAAGATAGTCTTCAATATAGATAAAGTTTCATAAAAAAAATGGTGAAAGACCCCATTGAAGCACAGGGTACTTGCTGCCATAAATAAAACAAGATGACCGAACATTAGATGATGAACTAAAAGGGAGATGGACTTATTGGATAATATGTAATATTTTAATTAAATGATAATTTGTAAATATTTTAATTTGTTTAGGCTTTATATGGGTGGGTTTCTAAAAAAATTTCTATGTTAATTTTATACGAAATTTAAATATTTCAGCGCAGGGGCGGGAGGGTTCATGATGTATTCGTACACGTTGGGGGTAGATCATTTTTATACGATAGTGTACGAAGGGGGTGGGGGGTCAAAAATTATATTTTTGGTATACGTATTTCTTGAATGGCCCTAAACTATTGTATAAAATTTTTCGTACTTTATCCTTCAAAAATCAGACCATCAAAAATGGGTACTTATAATTAATAAACAAAGTATAAGGAAGTATTGGAATCATGAAAAAAAATCGCTGACGAGATTTTTGCGGAAATATATAATTTAACGTCCACTGAATCCGTTAAGACCAATTTCTCAACTAAGCCTATGTGTGAGGATGGATGGATGTCCGTGTGCGCAATATCTCATGAATGGGGTCTTTCACCATTTTTTTTTTATTTTTTTTATGAAACTTTATCTATACTGAAGACTATCTAAACTTTTAAAAAGGATTAATTGTTATTCATTAAGTCACAATGATTTTTTTTTAAATGTTGTGACGTCATAGTAGAGGTGTTGTTGGATCTAAAATAGTACAGATTGTAAGTAATTGTTGTCATATATTTTTTTACTTATTTTATTATTATTATTACAATAAAATAGAACATTTATGTAACAAAAATTATTTAAATCTCTACTATTTTAGATCTCTAATATGACGTCACAACATTTTTAAAAAATCATTGTGGATTAATGAATAACAATTAAGACTTTTTAAAAGTGTAGATAGTCTTCAATATAGATAAAGTTTCATAAAAAAATATTTAAAAAAAATGGTGAAAGACCCCATTACAAAAACCGGAAGAGAAAGTTTACTGAATACACAAAACAATAAATTCCATTTGTTTCAAAAATAGAATCAGCTGTGAAATAAGTTTCAAATGAAAGATGTTAGCAAGAATATTTGGAATATAAAATGTTATTTGCACTTTTCAATATATTTCAGTAATCTTAGTTACACTGAGAACAAGAACTAAAATATTTTTAACATCTATGTGTCAAAGGTGTCAAATAATTGTAGTGTCAAAAATATGTATCGTCTGAAATATTATAAAAGTAATATTTGTATTATGAGTTACAAAGTTTTAAGACTAGATATTAATTAATATTTTAAAAAAACAGGTATAATATCTATATGTCAAATAAGTGTCACAAGTCATACATGTTCAGTTGGTTTTATTTGTATAAGAAAGTTGTGTGGTGCCCAGTGCCCACACAAGATTTTTTATTTTTAATAAAATAGAGATAATCTATATCGAAGGTGGCTCTGTTGTTTTGAGGATTAAAGCTGTAGCATAACTGGAGCAAAATGATTTTCATTTCAAATTCCAGTGCAGTAAGTAGAGCACACGAAATTAATTAAAATGAAGCTAAACATAACATCGCGAAGTACATGGAATAATGTTAATTAGTGGTAATTATTCAACATGAACAGCAGTTGCAGCGGCATCGCAACCCATAACGCCCATTAAAACGTTTAGTTGACTAGCAGCATCAAAATGAACATCGATCTCATCTTGTCTACAACGAACAACGAACATCAAGTGTTCGATTCCGGAGTCCGGAGTCCGGAGTCCATCGAGCAGTGACAGAGTCATTCGAATTCCGGTCCGGTTAAGTATACAAGCCCAGGGGTCCGAGAGTGAGAGAGTTCCGGCCGCGTCCACGAACGAATTGAACGCGGAGCAATTACGCTAACGGAACTGCAGAGGCGGCCTCCGGCAAGCACGCTCCGATGTCAGATAATTAATCAGTTCTCTGTGTGATAATTGCACCTTGTAGGGCTGGCACGGCCCTTGAGAACCGCAACTAATTTCGTTTACGTCACGTCTTTTCTTACCAGACCAGGGACCAGTCACACTTGCGAGGGTCTATTGAATCTTGCTCCCTTTGAGCCGGTTTGTCCGCCAAGCATTTCCACAATATTTTCTATCGCTATTCTATTTTATCTTTCCTTATGTTTTGCTTTTATAGATCAGGTAGCTGATTGAAATCAAACTACACATTGCCGCATACAGAATTATTAGTTATTTGTTAAACTAGAGTAGAAGAAGCACTTTCTTCTCGTGTTAGACACATGTTTCTAAAAACAATTAGCCCGGACCTTAAATACAATTTATGCTTGGTTTGGTCATAAATACTTTTTTGAAAACTTTTGGCACCTACACCAAAAATCGCCGTTATTGGTTACGAATTTTATTTGAAACTTTCTTCTCTATTTTACACCATTTAAAAGATGAGCTGGCGAAAATATTTTTCTTTTACACTAACCGATGATTCCGGAAACGGTCATGTTTCACAAATATCTCATTTCCACAGCAGTTATACGTCGTTCAATAAAATGTTTCTCATACACAATCTGCTCTAAAACAATGGACAGTACAAATGCAACAATTAACATCAACAATGCTTGCACAGAAATTATAGTAAATACCGAGCTCTACTCTAAAGAGAATGCCATACTCAGAAGTAAACTTTGTTACTTTTTGACTGTTTATTGCAAAATGTAAAAAATACTCAATATTTCAATCATACAATATTTCTTCTTCTTAATCCTTCTACAGGGTTGTAAGATCTTATATTAAAGTACACAGTAAAAAATTTTTAGTTAAAATTGGCCAAATTTTAATAAAATTATTAGTTTTAGACGATCAACCGTTATTTTTGGTTAATTTAACAAGTTTCAATTTTCAAGTAAAAATTCTTTTTGTGTATTTCGTAACTAAATATATTAGTGATTATAGTAATTATTAACATTTATTTTTATATGCTTTTGTCTAAATATTTTAGTAATTATATTGAAGCAGAACAATAAATCATAGTTATTGTAAGAAATATAATTGTCACAAAATGATATAAACTTTCTTTAACAATTTCAAATTGATAAATTAGCTAAATTTACTTGTTATTATTGACAAGTCCATTTGTTAAATGTTATAAATAAATCAAAACAACATTTTTTTTTTAAAGAGACAGAATTAACAAAATTTTAATTTAACAAATTGTCATATTTGTTCAAATTGTTAATTGAACGCAATATATTTGTCAATATTAACTAAAAATTCGTAAGCAATCATTCAGTTCTTTGATAACTTCGTACATACAAGAGCCACATTCATGTTTTCAAAACTGAGAACGTTCTAAACCGAAATATCGGTTTTGTAAGAAAAACAAATGCTGTGTGACACTTTATATTTAACAATTGCGGTTAAAGATTGTTTTTCTTGTACATAAATCTCTGTTGATTTGCACTGTATGAAAAACGTCGACGTTATTTGCGAAGCAAGTACGTAAATGAAACAATATAAAAATCAAATAAAACTTGAAAACTCATCAAAACCCTTCTCCCGTCAAGAGAAAGTTTTAAAACCCGCTCATCTCATAACAAGAGTGACAAGTGTACTTCATAACTGTTAATAAGAGCAGCGTCCATGGCCCCCCTCGCTCGAGATTTACGCAACGCAATCGCCAGCCACGGCCTCCCCTGTCTACGTCATAGAGAGATTGGTGACTTTAATAGTTTGGCTCACGCGATGAGTTTTATGAGTTCATTGTGTCGTCTCCCGTGGTCAGGCTCGGGGCTCAGCGCCACGCAACAGTCCTGAGAGTGGGGCCCCCGGATCCCTGGATAGTCCTGCTGCGGCCAGTGACGGCGACGTGGCGAAAAATAGGGGGAATTAAGTAAATATATCACTGGAAGAGGGTGCATGTGAGGGCTTTTAACAGGTCGATATACCAGGTATTTACATACTAACAAGAGTGTTATGCTTTTTATGCGATTGTTTATCATTTTTGAGTGTTCTTTACGGTCCTTGCATAATAATTTCTATTGTATTTATACACATAAAAATACTTTGAAATATTTCCTAACGCCATTTTAAATATAATAAAGTATATAACCGGAATACGGTTTATTGTTTTACTGTCAAAACGACTTTGAAAGATGCCATTTTATTCTGTCTTCTTTTTTTTATGAAGATGGGAAGCGGATGATTATGAATTTATGCGACCATATTTTTCAGTGGGATTTGAACCCACAACCTCTGATGTGCTAATATTGCCAATATACATATTGTTGTGTAATAAAGTTATTATTATTATTGAAATTATTGCCACAAATAGTGTTTCACAAGAATCAAGATATACTCTTGATCTTGTCTTGAAATCAAAACAAGCCTAAGACAAGAAGTATTTTTCATTTCCCAAGACAAGACAAGAAAGAATCAACAAGAATCAAGATTTCTTATCAAGAAATCTTGATAACTTGATAATAAATTTTTGCATTCCGCATTTATTAATAAAATATACAAATTTGAATCTATGATTATGATTTTCAAAACAAATATTTTACGTTGCTATTTATCCTATTTTAACTAGTATATATTTTATTTAATTAAATTTTATTTTATATTGTTTTGTATTATTTCATTTGGATACATCGTTTTGTATTCTTTGTCACGCTAATTTTGAAAAAATCTTATTCTTTTTTATTATATTGTTATGGAGGAATATTATTATGGCATAAAACCGATTCCGATTCTCGGCTAAGAAGAAGGTGGATCAAGTTATATTTAGCTAGATTCTATTAGATCGGTTTCATCACTGTCAGAGTAAATCTGATGTATATTTCTTTTAATACTCATTGTTTTAAATAAAAAGCATAGAATATTGAAGTGCAAGGCGACGCGACGGACATTTAAGAAACATTTAACTAAAAAGGTGGGGCACGGGCAAATGCCAACGCTACGATCTTGAACGTTCGGATTGGATAAACGATAGAAAAGGGAGATTCGCCTAAAATATCAACAATTCTTGAAACAAGACAAGGTATACGTTGCCAAGAAATGAGCAAGACCAGAAACTTTCAGTTTCTTGTCTTGAAAATCAAGCCCAAGACAAGATATGTTCAACAAGACAAGACATCTTGTCTTGATGACACACTAGAATGCACCTTATATTTTTTAAAGCTGCATTATAATAACAATAATAATAATATTGAGTTGCTGGAATTACTTTCTACAGCCCCGATTTATCCTTAATGATACTTTACAAAATATATTGCGAAATCATCCTGCTGGGACAACCAAAAATTTGGGAGTCTTTCTTCAGAGATGACTGTCAAAACCTTGTGGATATTAAGCAGTTTTAAAAAGTAAAGATAGAGTTACACAGTATTAAAGTAGATAATATTAGATAGAGCAAAATTACGTTATACAACAAACAAAGTTTGCCAGGTGTACAGTTTTATTTAATGTCACATGTACGTAAAAATATTAGAAATTAATTGTTCAATTTAGTAAACATAAGATTTCGACTTTTATAAAACATCAAAAGGAAAAATTTAAAACGGGCGAACTTTGGAGTCCTTGATTAGGCTTGTAGAGATATCTCCCATTTAGATAACTTAGAATTTATTGGTAGTTTTGTATTTTTTAAAGACAATACGTTTTCTAATCCTTTTTGTAACTATATCTTAACTATCTTGTATATTCTTAAGTTGTCATTTGCAAACATTCGTTATTCCTCTTTAATGTCTTATTGAATTATTGTAATCATCACCAAAATTTGTCCATTACCCTTCCTGTCGTTTTTGGTTGTTTCATCTAGTGAACCCACGTGTTATATAAAATTACAATAATTAAGTTTCCGTCAATGTGAGTATCGTATAACAAACAAAAACAAAAATTAATGATGTATACATGAATACCTACAACGTTCCCGTGTATTGCCTATATAAAATTAATTCACTAAAGTTAGCAAAATAATTAACAAAATTTCCAATATTTTCTACGTCACTGGTGAATTGTGCTTTCCATGCTTCATTTATTTTTAGTTTATTTAGAAAGGTAAAAGAGAAAAGCTTACGTTTTATTAGACTTTTTGACTTTCTATTTATATTTTTTGTATTTTCCACTTAGAGGTAAACGCAAGCATGTTGTTAAACATTGAAACACATGAAGGAGTTTAAAATTTCTAGATTAATCTTCAACATGCGATGCAACAATTGTGACGAATAACTTTTGAATAAATAATCATTGTCCTCGTTCGTGTTTGACAGCGACTTGACATATAATAACAGAGGAAACGGCATAAATTTTATTCTACTGCAACTTTAATCACGTGGCCATGAATTATATAAATGTATGTTCTAGTTGAGCTTACCGGAGCCAAATGGACGCGAATATAATTTTTGTTGAATGGAAAGGCTACATTCATAAAAATAACTTCTTGTTTCAAGATAATTTTCAGTTTACCTTTTGTTTGCATTCTTTGAAGAAAATTTTATTTCTTATAAACTGATTAGGTTCAATTCAAAAAAAATTAATTTTGAATGTAATTTTTTTTATCTTCTTTTTTCTGCTTTGTATGAAAATGAATAGTTTTTTAAAATAATGAAATTTTAAACGATATCATTTTGAATTAAAACTACTCCTATTCAAACTACTTCCTCCCCATAATGAGTCTCAGTTGAATAGTTTGATATGTTTCTTCAAAACTAAATTAATTCACATACGTCATACAAGAATATTTATTAAACCTACAAAAGTTTTCAATGAAAACGAAATCGGATTGGCAATTGGCACTACATATTCAAATCAATTTTGCTCTTTATTTAAAAGGAATCTGTTTGTTTCAAGAAAATATTTTTATCAGTGTATAAATTTTTTTTCAACACTCACAGTAGGCGAACTATATATAATAAAAACTAAAAGCCTATGTCCACGATGATAGTAATCGGTCCGAGATCTCGAATATAGTTCTATATCATAAATAGTGAACTTGTAAGACTACAGATGTCAGGTTAGTCGAATTAATGAAGTTAGTTTCAGTCAGTTCTACCAATACTAAAAACTAATAAAATATAATAATATAATAAATATATATATTCTGACATAAGTTAATTTAAATTGTTTTATACGTGAAATAAATAAAAAATATATTTCATGTTTTAGAAACTGTTTAAAAATACTGATTTTCAGCTTTGACTGCAAATTTTTCAGCTTTTCAAACATGAAACGTCAAAATTTTAATTTGGTTACCTCTATATGAAGTTAGCAATTTGTGTGAAAAAAATGTGACAGAATGCGTTTTTTCATTATAGTTTTCTATTCGAGTTTTTCGTCCAAGTTGGTAGTGTCCACGGTGATAGAAATCGGTCCGAGATCTCGGATATAGTTCTATATCATAAATATTGAACTTGTATGACAACAGATGTCAGGTTAGTCGAATTTATGAAGTTAGCTTCGGTCAATTCTACCAATCCTAAAAACTAATAAAATATAATTCAAGTAATTATTCTGACATAAGTAAATTAAATTTGTTTATACAAGAAATAAACAAAAAATATATTTCATGATTCAGAAACATAACATTCAACTTAAAAATTTTAATTTGGTAACATCTATATGATATTAGTTAGTTAGTTAGGAAGAAAAAATCGGAGAGAACGCGTTTTTTCTACATAGTTTTCTATTCGATTTTTTCGTCCAAGTTGGTAGTGTCCACGATCTGAGTTTTTGATTCGAGAATTATGTCCGAGATCTCGGACCGATTTCTATCACCGTGGACACAGGCCTTACTGCAAGAAGGTTAGAATCTTTCGAGCTATTAAGCCGTGCATTTTAATGAGGTTTAATTATAGAAAATAGTAGAATATTATAATAATGATTAATGGTAATTATGAAAATTTGGTGTAAACTATCGTCCATTAATTTTTTCATGGGCAATGAAGCTCAATTAATCTAAATGATACTTAAGAGTCATCTTACAACACCATCGCATCCTAAGAAGCGATCCAGCGATTACGAACAATGAAACTAGGGCAGAAGAAAATTCGCGCACAATGGGAAACAATGCCTCACACTCATCGCGGTCTTTCGTTAACTCGACACAGCTAATAACTTATTAATTTCCACCGATAAGCCGTTTCCATTCGGAAACAAAACAATGCTATCAAAAGTTTCGCAACCTTTGCACAAAGAGCCAGGCCCACTGTGATCAATTTAATTACTGCGGGGTTCGTTCGCGCGGAAATGGCTCAGTTGACGACGCGACGCCACCTTGGCATTTGCCGCTATAAATCATAACTGTAATTGATTGCTGACGGCCGTAAGAATTCGGCACGCAGCGCCACTTAATAGTTCACTTCCGGTGACGGATCACCGCGTTGCCCCGCACTACTGCCAGGACATTGCGCAGATCAGGGCCGGACTCGCAAAATGAGGATAAATGATCCAGCGATATTTTTACAAGTACCTGCGCCATACACTCGTCTGCGTTGTTTCGCCCATCATTTGCTAATGAGAGTCAGAATCTGCCGCGCTAATCATTAATCTTGATAACTTAAATCTTATTATTAATCACTTCGCCAGTACTCGCTTATTTTCTATACACTGTTTTGTTTGAAAAATTCTTATATACTCAAAGTAAATTAGGTATACAAGTTTAAGTATCTTAGAACGATAACAAAAAATAACGGTAAACAAAACATTGGCCTAAATGAAAGAACAGACAAAACAAATATCTAAGAAAAGTACAAGAAATAGGTAACAATTTTGGACAGATTTAAAAACGAAATAATAAGAGAACAACTTCAATAGACCTCATAGAAATAAGACAACTAGCATGGTGTGGCCATATGATAAGAATGAATGAATCTAGACCGGTGCGAAAAATTTGGATGACAAACTGAAGGAAAAGAGAGATCGTGGACGACCAAAAGACACCTAAAATACCATCATCAACAAGACTCTAAAGAAGACAAACATTACAATGTAGAATATAACAATGAATAAGAAACAACGGGAAAAGTTTGTGTACGATTAACAAGAAACTACACCTTACGCTAGAAAGATTCTTGACTATGTGTATACTTTTAACATTTGACTGAAAAATTTTCTACGTGTTTTTAAATTGTGGCAGTTGGCACACAAATTGCAGTTGTAAATATTTTGACTGCATTTCCGTTTATTATTCTTCTCATCATTATTATTATCATAATGCAGCTTTAGAAAATATGACATCGTGCATTCTATGCGTGTTTTGATTTTTATTTAAACTTTTATAAAATATTAACTAAACATTTTTACAGGCGAACTTATAAAAAATTGGGTTCGTATGTATGAATTAGGTATATTTTATAAGCGTTCAATTAGCGCAGTTTGTCTCCGCAATGGTATTGTTTGTATTTTTGAGTTTACAATTCGAGTAAATTTGTATTCCAGACGCATGTAGTACAACGTCTTGAATATTATATCTGGCACGAGGTCAGTGCATAAAAATTCATAGAACCAAGAACATTCATTCCATCGTATCACAAAATAAACCTCAAACCACCTCATCTAAGCCCCCATATCAATTTCCACTCGGTATCAAATAAAATAATTAAAACAGATCGAAACCGGAACCTCGGGTGACATCATCCGTTTCCGTTGGTGAGATTTCCATCCCCTAACCCCCAGCCACACACTGACACTGCAAACATCCACAAACGGCTCATGCATTATTAATGGCGGCAGGATCTAGCCAGCTTCGCCGCGAAACGAGAAACTCGCAGAAGGCGAACAACTGAAATCTGCACCACAGACGACTTGATTTACCTGCGCGTTGCGCACGCACCGCCTCCTGTTGCAGCCAACGCCTCGGCGTGCGATGTTCTTCTGGAATATCGGCAGTGTTTTGTTGTGATTTAGAGCCGCCTGCCTGGATCACAACTCGCTGCAGGAAGCAGGAAGAGAATTATGCACACGAGGGGATTTATGAATTATTCCACACTAATTAATTTCATATTTAGACAAGAAACTGTTTAGAAAATTACGGAAAACTGACGATGGTGGTCTTCACCCCAAAATTACTTGAAAATATGTAATATAGTAATAGGGCACCAAATTAACAACAAAAATTCTCACTAAGTGCGCATTTAACCCAAAAAATATTTCATTAAAAATAGTATATTCTACAACAAGCATAGAATGATACTCATTTCATACGAGTACGAAATAGACATTCCAAGCGTTGTACACTATAATTTTCCTAAGACCAAGATATTATTTCCTAAATAATTTATATTTTAATAATAAAGATGTCTCCATTTCACTACTTCAGTATGCCAACAAAACAAAAATTAATAGTTATTTATTTTACAAGTGGGCAAAGTAAGGAATAACCGACGAGAGAAATTTTACCAATTTGCTCACGTGTGAAGTATAACGTTTTATCCAACATCTCTTAATAAATACAAAATTTATTAAAGAAATATTATTGACATATGCTTTAAATTTTCTAATTTAAAATGTCAATAGAGGTAGTTACCAAGGTGTTGTGTGTTATTATTGTTATAAATAGAAAAATACTCACTAGTGACTTTTTCCAAAATTATACCTACTAGTGTTACTTTCCTTGTTTAAAATCACCATAGTTAGAAAGCAATTATTGAGAGGTGTTGGATAAACAATATTATTTTTCATAAGTGTCCAATTTCTAGATTTTATGTGATAAAAATGGAAAGTGATAACGAAGAAATTCCAGATATTAAGGAAGCTGCGAAAGTAACGTCTGTAAATTAATATATTGGCGTAGTCATTGTTTTTGACAAAACTGTTAGATATGAATTTATACCTCACGGTGTGTATTGTTACCATTAGATATAGAACTGTATTTACAATGAACTTTGTGTCCGTAGCAATAATATACAACAAACAAATATTTATTTCTGTGGTATAACTTTAGTATGAAGCCAGTATTAGAAAAAGTTGCGCTAAAAATAAAATACAACAGATGGATTACATTTAAATATATCCATCTTTTTTCAACCAAAACTACCTCACGTATCCCTTCCCCCAGTGTTGAATATTTCAAAAATTTATGAAATATTTTTTAAGTAAGTTAAAAGTACACTTAGTGAATATTTTTCTAGTCCATTTGGTGCCAAACTACAACAGTCATTTTTGCTTGATGACCATCAACAACAGTTTTATCGAAAACTGTATTCGTCTGTGACCTATGTAGTTAGTAATAAACGAAGATGATTTTGAATGAATTACAGCAGGACGAAGTAGCAGCTCTCAGCGAACCCGAGTTTAGAGCTTCATAACTCCAATATACAAAATTTCTGTTTACATGCAGCTTAAATTTAAACATTACTGGAAACTTTACTGCAAAACATTCCGCTCTTAAAACAAACTCATTTCAACAATTTCAACTAAACATCTCAGGCGGCTTGTATCTAAATAAAACATAATATTAAAACAAATTAACACTGAACGAACGCATGTGGAAAACAAAATTTCATCCACACATTTCAAGAACGCGGCGAACACGAAACTTAACTGCGAGTGAATGTTCTCCGTCGTAAAGACAATGTTACAGAGTGCGCATCTTTCTAAGAAGTGGAGGAAGTGTGGAAAGCTGTGGGCGCACAATTACGTGCTAAATGAAAGTCGCGTGCGGAGCGCGACCGCAGCGCTGCCTGCGGCGTCGAGATAAACTAATACGTCGCGTAGAGTTAACGCGCGACTACGTTATCGCTGCTGCAGCATCGTTGAACGGAATACTGTTGATAGCGCTCCTTATGCCATGTTTTATTTTAATTATCTGATTCGGGAAATTTTGTAGACAGCATTTCTAGCTAACACAAATTTTGACGTTTTACCTCCAGGTTCGCCAGCCATTTCCAACAGCCTGCTCACAGTTATACGTACATGTTGTGCGATTGAAATTCTGCTCATTATATTTCTCTCAGTTTTCCTCTGTTACTTACACACCGCAATGGCAATAAAACTTTGTACTGAATTCTGTAAAATACTTCATTGGCTGATAAATAATGTGACTTCATAAACCTGAGTTCAAAATTCTTTTTTCGAATTAGATCAATACTATCTATTTCAAACCTTGCGTCAATAATCAAATCCAATTAAAAGATTTTGAACGAAGGTTTCAAACCAATTTGTAATAGGACAAGTATTAGCTTTATCCGTACACATCATCTTCTTTATACCAAACAATAGTTCAAAAATTTTCCTGGTTTATCCTTTAAAAATCAAACTACTACAATGCTATAGATTTTCCAATTATTGTATGAGTCCTATGAGGCAACCCCGCTTCTTATAAAACTCTCTCTCTCTCTAGATCCTTTTATTGTAGAGAATCAATCTCCGTTTCTTTTCCTTTAATAAATCCTTGTAGATAGATTTATCCACATCCTCCTATCTTCTGTGTTACTTTGCCAATTTTTAATTCTTGCTGCTTTTAAATCTTCTACCTCCTTTAGCCATGTTGATCTGAGTCTGCCTCGTCTTCTTTTTCCTCCTGGTCTTCATTGCACTATTGATTTAGTTGCAAGCTTTTCTTCTACTCTCCATATATGTTCAAACCATTTGACTCATTAAGGCTTGATTTTTCCACTATGTCTTTTCCTTCCAACTTTTGTTCTTGCTCTATTTCACAGTTCAATCTTATTCTGCATTCGTTTTCTGATATCTTTTTTGTTTTTAATATAGTTCTTATTATTTCTAGTTCCATTATTCTTAAATCTTCTTCATCTTTTTTGCCATTGTCATAGTCTCCGAAGAGCACATTGTTATTGGTCTTATTATCGTTCGGTAAATTCTTATTTTATATCTTTAGTTAAAATATAAATACAAGAAGATGTTAACGTCATTCCTTGATTAATTGGGTGAGCAGAATTAACGCGCATCTTAATATTTTAAAGAAAATATACATTTTTCTTAAATAGGTAAACTATAACTCAATAATTTTAAAATAAATAAATATATCATCACCGCTTAACTCATTTTGAGTGTGGTGAGAAATGAGGTTATCAGCCGTCAAGTCACTTCCCCAAAGGTGTTCATGGAAGAGAAACCACAGGGGTAAAGTTAAAATGGCACGATCCCCTTTTCGATGCGTTACATCATAATAATTTTGATAATTTTCACTGAATTATAACTATACAACTCAAAGAGTTATACAAAATTGGATTTTACAAGTGAACTCAGGGTACTTTGATAAATATTGTAGTTGAATCACATAGGTACTTATAAATAATTAAATATGTCACATTAATCAAATACAATTTCAAAATAATAGTTTGTGAATTCAGCATTATAAATACTGAGTGATATCTCCTATAATTTTCGAGATATTTTCAATTAAATCTATGACTATTTAAAATAATATGTCTGCATTAAATTTGTGCTACTAAATTTCCCTAGAACGTAAATTTCTGAAATGTATGTTTGTGTATTTGGAGATCAAAAAGTTTGAATTTTATTTATATAGAACTACGTCCACGCTGTCATTCGAATAGGGATAAATCAATAAAAATAAGATATATAGGATCACAGTCAAATTTTCAACCCTTACGTCAATTTATTCCCCAAGTCATCCTCTATTTCAAAAAACATTTCGTTACATTTTACATATCATCCGAAATGGATACACAGATCACAAACACACAGCACATCTGCCCTCTGAAATTGAATTGAAGTGAATTCACCTTTATATAGGGAGTGACGGTTTATATAAAGTAATGTATGATGCTGTCATTCGCTTGTCTTGTTTATCTCGTCTGCGCGCGCAACGATAGCGTTTGTTAACAGTTGCATAACGTGGAAAAGTGCATTCCTTGTCGCCGTGTTACACGGACGACGCATTTTGACATTGTTTGAGAATTTTAATGTGAAAGGATTCGTATTCTGTTTACTCGTATGCTATGAATGTTTAACTTTGACATGTGATAGACTAACAAGTATATAATAGGAAATACCTGATGCTGTATTACTCGGTATACGGTGGGATAGAGTGAAATGCAAAATGGACTTACCTGAAAAAAGAGAAAAACAATATTAGTATATTATCATATAAAAATCTTAAAAACAAAACAACTGAAATATAATTAAAGGTGAACGCTAATTGACGTTGAAAATACAAGCGGAGAGAGGCAGTTAATTGTTGGGCCAACTGTCTTTGTTGTACAGTCCACTTAAAATATAAAGAAATTAACATTCAATATTTTTGAAATAAAATGATTATTATAAAAATTAAATAATTAACTTGTATGTATATGAATTTAAGGAATTTTCAAATAATAGAATACACTATTAAACGTATAACATTAGTAACGTGATAACAAATGATATTTAATAAAAAGGTAAAAAATACTACAGATGTCCCACAAATACAAATATTACAATTGGCAACAACGTACTAATATGTTAAATAGTTGCAGTTACCAAAACATTTTACAAACAACATTTACATAAAATTCTGTATTTTGTAGAGCACTACAGACGTAGAACGTCTGCTAGTATCAAAATTTTTGCAAATTTGGCGTATTTAAAAATTTTAATCAATCGTTGCTCGGCAACCCATGACTAATGAGATCGTGGTACTAAACAACCGTTTTACAAACTTAAAACTAACAACGAAACATCAATTTTACGCACTATCGTAGATTAAAAAAATTATTTGATAGTGACATATGCTTTAAATTTTCTAAATTTTAATGTCAATCGAAGTAGTTACCAAGGTGTTGTGTTATTATTGTTATAAATAAAAAATTACTTACTAATGACTTTTCTCAAAATTATACCCACTAGTGGGTAATCTATTACTTTTATTGTTTAAAATCGCCATAATTATAGAGCAATTAATAAGAGGTGTTGGATAAACATATTTCAAAAATAATATATATTTAATGGACATTATCATTTAATTTCTTCCTGTATATAATTATAATTTCATATAGAATTTAAAATGAATTTATTGTTATCGTACATATAATATTCTGATAAAATATCCATTACTCCATACCATTCTGGTAATAATAGTCTGTTAGATTCTATATATAATTAAAAAATAATTCAAAATTACATTTGTAACAATGAAACTCTTAAAAAGTACACTCGTAATGCTAATTTATTTATCAGTCTATATACAATATTGTGTAGTTTGGGTAAAACTATTATATTATTTACCTTAACAAAAATATATTATTATTGTTATTTCAGGCACGAGAAACAAAGATTTGCCGAGTCTACAACATAGAACAATGCAAGAGAACTGCTAACAGTATACTTGATGTAAAAGAATTTCGAATTTACAATTCAGAAAGAGCTAGCACCGTTTTCTATATGGAAGTCGATGTCTATGAGAATCTAGATACTGACCCTGATGTATGTGAAACATTTAAAATATAATGGCACAGAGTTTCATAGTGATCTCTACTACATACATACATACATAGCATCACGCTATATCTCACTCAGTGGGGTAGCACAAATCCAATAAAACAATCAACCAACAATCAATCTGCTACAAACATTCCTATCCTGATGCACCACTTTTATAGTGCGATACATACATGCTCGTTTATTCTTCATACTCGGAATCATTCGATCCATCAATCATACTCAACCAATTATTCCTCTGACGCCTACGCCATCGTTCACCTTCAATCTCACCCGCATATATTAGTTTCCCCAATCTTTCTTTTGACTCAATATGACAAAACCGCCTCAACTGACTCACTTCCACTTTCTTATCAACATACTTCTCAATCTTATACTTATCGTACACCAAGGCATTCTAGATAAGATCACGTCTTGTATTCCCACACAGTCCTCTCAAACATTTCATTTCTACAGCAGACATACATCGTTCATGATCCTTCATCCACACCCAACATTCAGAACCATACATCAACATACCATTATAGATACTCAATCGAGCATCTCTAGATACATTCATGTTTCGAGCAAATGTACCCTGTAGACACCCGCCTTTCAATCTCCCGGCCAATACGTCCATCCCTCGAAAACATACTACCCAAATCTTGGATGAAAGAATATAAAGGAGACAGTTTTAGCAAGCGATAGTGAAGTCGGTTTCCCTACTACAACCAGAACCGCTGTTACCGATTTGTTATAGCAACCATTAGCATTTTGCAGCCATACTGTAACCAGAACCATGGCTTGTATACGTCTGCCCTCACCAGGTTATATTCCCCTTGCCCCTAATATAAGTATGCTCTCTCCTTTATTTTCTTTCCTCCAAGACCCAAATATACAAATTCATTCGCTTGTTTCAGTCTCACACCATTCACTGAAACATTACAGTCAACGAATCATTCTTCTTGAACACTTCATATTTATCAACATTCAATAACAAATTTAAACCTTTCCCTACTCTATGTAGTTAATATTAATTATTTTCTTTTTAGTTGGAAATCCTAGTGCAAAAATGCCTTGCGCGAGAATCACCTGACACTTGCGAAATTTTCACAACTTTAAAGCCCTCAAATCCTTGCATGTTTATGTTTATGAAAAATATGATGTGGTCTAACTTCGTGTACAACATTCAGCCCTCAGCCGCCTGCCACGCCAGAAAGGTATTTACTTCTGTAATAAATCCCACTGTAAATGTGAACAGATGACATTACGCACAGGACAGAGTGGTCTAAATTCTAAAATATATTTCTTTTCAGGGACACTACGTACTGCAGAATGCAACCCTGGATCCAGAATTATTTCAAGTGTTTCCAATTACAGGGTTTAGTTGGAAACTAGAGTTGAAGTTCTCGTCTGGAGATGAATATACGTCAATTTGCGTTGATTCGCAAATTATTTCTGTTCATGTGTAAGAATTATTTTGAAGATTACTTAACATTAACTTTTGAAATAAAACAATAACACTGTTGTGATATATTTGATGATTATCTACAAGTATAAAAATTAAAATTGTTCTTCTAGAAATTTAATTTAATGTACCTAATTTATTAAAGACAGTATTATTATTTCTTGAATAGTAAACAATTTTTATTGCTACTAGCCTAGAAATATGACAATTATTGACCTCAGTTAGAGTCATATATTTGTTTATCCAACACCTCTCAATACTTTGGCGATTTTCAACATGTACAGTAACAGATTACCCACTAATGAAAATAATTTTCCATTTATAACAACACCTTGGTAACTACTTAGATTGGCATTTTAATTTAGAAAATATAAAGCATGTGTCACTGTCAAATAATATTTCTTTAATAAATTTTGAAATTATCACACTTAACCTTTGGCTTCGTGTGCTAAAATTTATCTCGGTCGTGGGTAATTCCTTTGAAAAGTAAATAACTATTTTCACTGCTGCTTTCGTCCTAATTCATAAACTTATTTGATTCATTAAACTCAAGAAATGTATTAATTAGAATTTTTTTTAGACACCGGGAGTTTCAGCTAAGAAGCAACATTTACTTTTGTGACATTAATGTATTACAGATTACTATGGATACCACTACTATTCCAGATAAAATGCAACATAAATAGTCAATGTTAAATGATCTTATCCATAATTTAGAGATGTTTACTAATGAAGAATACCTTTGAATAGTTACTTAATGGCTTTACATCGACAACAATTGATAACAAATTGATGACAGGAATATCAATAATAAAAACAATAACTTGTTTTGTTCAACGGCTTATCTGAAGTTATATTTTTCATATTAAAAATGTTAATTTTAATTTTCGGTAGAGGAATATGTTGTATCGTTGAAAAGGGAATACCTCAGGCTATCCATTCCAATGAAAATCAGGAACTCTTTACATTTAAGAAAACATAACTTTCATTCCCCCCGCCACATCCCCCTCTTAATTCAATTATGTTCCCCTCCTTGCTGTATAGGAATGTATTTTTTCTCTAAAGTTATTAGTTTGCCAGCAAAACTGACAAAACTCACACTGTATATTCAGCTTACTGAATAACTACATACTTCGGGAAATTCAAAATTACTCAAAATGCTGGTCTTAATTCTGGATTCAAAAGATTCTTATTGTACCCCAGGCTGTGAAATTCTATTTTCCGACGACCACTACGAAAAGTACATAAATTCACACGCTAAAATATTACTAAAAGTTGGTCATTGCATATCACCAGCAATGCTGTGTGATATAAAAGCTCGTTAGTCAATCAGATGCGTGCGCAACCGTGTGTAATTGAGCCACGAGTCGAAGGCTCGTGTAAAATACACCACCTTCAGCACTATTTTATACAATGTAATATTTTGTAGTCTATTATTATCTATGTTGTAATTTTAGGTAAAACATTAACCGCAGTTTCAAGGAAGCATTAAATATTGCGAATATGAAGGTCAAAAGACATATTTTTATCAATTTCTTATAATAGAAAGGTTGTGCAAGTGCATTGTAATAATTTCATTCACAGTTTACATATTTAAAACTGTTCCATCACGTTCGAAATCTCACAACAGATCACGGTTATCCATTCCCTACATCCACGGTAAAATTTTCAAATCCATTTACCGCGATAATCCAGCAAAGTATGATGGAACCCACGTGCAGAGAATTCGCAGTGTTCGGACAATAACTGTCGAGCAAATCCCATTACACATTGTGGCGTGCAATGGCCAGCCGGAGCGTTCTTTTCCGCACAATAAACTCGCAATCTCGCTCTTCCGAACTGCGCACGGAGAACTAACGGGTACTGGGAACTATGTTGGAACTAGTGCAGGGTTATACACTGCAACACTGAATCATACACTGCTAGGAGATTAACTTACATTATGTGTTATGCACTGGCTAGGCCAGTGAACAGACTTTGCTTACTTTTGGCCAGGATGTTGGGAAATATTTCTACTGTACCAGGTAGGTATTTCATTTGAAAAACATATAATGGGAGCATAAACCACAAACGACATATGACAAATTTATATCAAAATCGTGTCACACTTACGGAATAATTAGTAATAAAGTATTTTATCCAACACCTCCCAATAAATGCTCTAAAACTATGGCGATTTTAAACAAGCAAAGTAACAGATTATCCACTAGTGGGTATAATTTTGAGGAAAGCCACTAGTGAGTATTTTTTTATTTATAACAATAATAATAACACACTACACCTTGGTAACTACTTCGATTGACATTTCAATTCTAAAATTTAAAATATATGTCACTGTCAAATAATATTTCTTTAATAAATTTTTCAATTATTAAAAGGTGTTGGATAAAACGTTATACTTTACACGTGGGCAAAGTGGAATTACCCACTCGATAAAATTATCTAACTCAGCCTTCGGCTTCGTGAGCTAAAATTTCTCTCGTGGGTAATTCCTTACTTTGCCCACTTGTAAAGTAAATAACTATTATCCAACACCTCTCAATAAATGCTCTATAACTATGGCGATTTTAAACAAGCAAAGTAACAGATTACCCACTAGTGGGAATAATTTTGAGGAAAGCCACTAGTGAGTATTTTTTTATTTATAACAATAGTAATAACACACAACACCTTGGTAACTACTTCGATTGACATTTTAATTTCAAAATTTTAAAGCATATGTCACTGTCAAATAATATTTCTTTAATAAATTTTTCATTTATTAAGAAGTGTTGGATAAAACGTTATACTTCATACGTGGGCAAAATGGAATTACCCACTCGATAAAATTATCTCACTCAGCCTACGGCTTCGTGAGCTAAAATTTCTCTCGTGGGTAATTCCTTACTTTGCCCACTTGTAAAGTAAATAACTATTTTCTACGACCACTTAGAAATCTGCTCATTGTATATTTGATGTTGCTAGGGATATGAGGTACAATGCAAGCATCGTGCGAAATGAATTTGTTTTGTGAGTATATCACTACAGGTCAGCTCATTTAAGTACAGGTGCCATTGCTAGGATACTTATTTAGAATTGTCAAATATTGGAATGGTGAAAGCGGGACAAATTTATTATTAAAATTAAATTAATTTTGAAATAATATCGTGGTCGTAGAAAAAGTATAGTGTACAACTCGCATGGAATCTCCATTTCATACTCGTATGATTTTCATACACGTAGAAAATGAATACCATTCCATGCTCGTTGGACAATATACTATTTTTATTATAAATATTCTGCAGTAAAGCGTTATAACGAATTTAACATATTTTGACGTCACGGGTACTCGCATTGATTCTATTGGCCAGAAATTTGAAAAGTGCAAATCGCACGTCTGCTGTTGCGCCCAACGTCTATTGTGGGCTAAAATAGAACTACGAATTGTCATTTCATTCGTTTTGTTTGATGGTATTTAAGATTATATTTGTTGGGCTTCTATTACTAGTTTCATAATTTCACTGTTTTATTAATTGTTGTAAATTAAGACTTATTATTTTTATATTAAAAAATATATTATATCTACTATCATGAAAAATCGTTGTTTTAGTGCCACTGGAGGAGTACCAGTGAAGTCACACAAACTTTAAAAAATCATATTTCGGGTAATATATGCAATTTTCACATCGGGTTTTCACTGATCGTCTAATATTCTAATAAAGTTTCATAAAATTTAAAAAATTAGTTTATGGGCCCATTATACATCTAATCTTTTTAACAAATTAGAATTGAAGGTTATTATATCAGTGTCTAGATTCAAACCAGAAGAAAGAGAGTTCAGATATGACCAGGAATTTAATTTTCAGAACGAATGGCCCTAGTGGCAATTCTTTATTAACATTCTTTCAATAGGGTATGTAGAAGGCGTGCATGTTATCGACACTTCAATAGTTTCTATATTAATTGTCAAAATGATAGAACAGGCAGTTCATGTTTCCGTTGCACAACTCATAAAAATTCTTGTGAATGAGGGTGCCAAACAGATTGATATTTTGCAAAAAGCACAGTATAGGTGAATGAATGGTGTAAGAAGTTTAAGGAGAGCCGCACAACGGTCGAAAATTTTATTATATTTTGAAGTATGTAGATATAAAGAAAATTAAAATGTAATTAGGTAGAAAATATAGCTTTAGTTCCAATTGTATTTATTGATCGTAAATACATAGTTTCAGTAATTAGTAGGATACGAATAGGAGACCTATATTTTATTTGTCTGCACATATCGTAGGAAATCAAATTTTTTCTGCAATTCGTTTTTATATTTAACATATTGGGGTTGGATGGCAGCATTCTGAAAAGTTTTTTGATGCTTCACCCATTATACATCCTGGTGGTATATTTATTGCACCGCATCTGTGAAACGAATATAATTATAAAGTAATAATAATATACTTCCTAATATTTTAACGTACGTATAAATTATCAATGCAAATTTAGAAGTGCAGTGATATTTTGTACACTCTATTACTTTACTTTGTCCTGGACGTAATATTATTTTGCTTCCATTGATAGCATCGAAACATTTTCCTGGATAAGCTAAACATAATAAAAATGGTTAAAAATACACCTTAAACATTAAACATTACTGTTAAACTTACATGAAATTTGTAACAATTGAATTACCTGGATTTGTAGTGTTAGGAAATATACACACACATACTGGGGTTGGATGGCAGCATTCTAGAAAGTTTTATAATATATATAATTTAATAATTATGAATAATTTTAACACTAATTTCTTTTGTAATTTGTTGATTGTAGATAATTTTATTTACTTTTGCTTCATAGTATAAGGAAGAATATGAAATGAAATGATGGAATTTCTTAAAAATCACTAGAAATTTCAAATTTTACTTTAATACATTTCTATATAATATAGACCTTAAGCAACACAGTGGGGTAGAGCGCACTTACGTATCTCATAAATTTTTTGAGATATGAAGATTTTAAATAATTTTTTAAGTGCAACTTTGATGACTTGCAATTTAAAAACCATTCAAGATATCGAACAAATCTCTTAGTTTTGTACTTTTCGTGCACTGTATAACAAATTAGCAAAATTTTCGAAATTTAAAAAATTTTCCATCTATTTTATAAACTTCGAACGCGATAACTCGCCAAATTAAAAAGATACGAACTTGCGTTGTAGACCATTCGATTCAGCTCGTCTAAGTACATAAGTATTCTGAGTTTCATTAAAATCAGACTACGGGTTAAAAAGTAATAGAAAAAATTTATATTACAGTGTCATAATCGTAGTTTTCTCTTAAAATCCTTCAAATTTGCGACATCCTGTTTATTGCATTTCTTTACTAAATAAAGTACGTAGAATATAATGCTTGAGAGTTCGTTTTCATATCTGTTATATTTTCCGAGTTGTAGCGATTTTAATGATTTTGCAAGTGTCAACTTTGAAGTGCTGTAACTCCAAAATTAAGCTAGATATTGAAAAACGGACTCAGTTTTGTACTTCTGGTTACCTAAAGAATAAATTAGGAAATTTTGTAATTTTATGAAAATTTTGAAATTTTTGTGAAAATATTCTAAGGGCGACATCTCGAAAAATACTGAAGCTACGAACTTGTAGTGGTCACCATTCGATTCAGCTCGTCGAATTGCATAAGTATGCAAAATTTCAGTTAAATCGGATAACGGGCTAAAAAGTTATAGCAAAAAGTCTAAAAATGGCCAAATTCGGGCCGAACGTCAAGGGGTACCCCTTGACGTTTGGCCCGCAAAACGGCATTTTCAGCCTTTTTGCTCTAACTTTTCAACCCGTTATCCGATATAACTGAAATTTTGTATACTTATGTATTTCGACGAGCGGAATCGATTGGTCTACACTGCAAGTCCGTATCTTTATTATTTTTCAAGATGCACCCCTTAGAAAATTTTCATAAAAAATTCAAAATTTTCAAAATTTCCTAAATAGTAATAAAATATACCAGAAATACAAATCTGTGCTCAGAATTTTGATATCTCGCTTAGTTTTTGAGTAATTGGTCTTCAAATATGAGTTTTGAAAAATCTCAAAAATCGCTGTAACTCGAATTTTAAAACAGATATAAAATTTATCTCTTCACCATTGTATTCTACGTACTTTAATTGATAAAGAAACATCATAAACAGAATTGTGAAAATATGAAGGATTTTGAGCTGAGCGGAGATTTTGTTCCTAAGTGAGAGGAAAGTTCACGCAAGAGGATTGTATAATTTTTTTTCTGTACGAAAAGTATAGAACTATTTATAGTTCAAAAAAAAGGAACGAAGTTGTTTTAGGAGTTACTTTGCTAATTATCATAGTTGCACTGGAAATAATATAGTTACAAACATAATAATAATAAAAGCTCATGTCGAACAGAATTATTGCCAACGTTACATATGTAATTCATCATGCTAAATCGAATGGTTTATGTTTCGATCTCGTATCTTTTATTTTTCATCGAGATATCGTCAATTAAAATTTAGATTCAATTTTTTTTTAGTTTTCAAAATTCTTTGTCATAAAATGCCCAAAATTGAAGAATATTTTCCATATCTTGCATAGTTTTTTAGTTACCGTCCCACAAAGTTACACATCGAAAAATATCAAAAATATCTCAAAAAATATAAGAGATATAACTGCGTTCTACATCAATAAGTTTCTTAGGCTCTATATTATATAGAAATGTAATAAGGAAAAATTAAAATTTTTAGTTATTTTAAGGAAATTAATCCTTGAAATCATTTCATTTCATAATTCTCATGCTTTCTTAAACGACAAAGTAAAAAATAAATAAAATATAATGAACCAATTACAAAAACAAATTAGCGTAAAATGTGACTCATAATTCAATTTATATTGTAATAAAACTTAAAAAGTAATTTTACAAAATTATTGTTTTCCTGGTATCACTAAATAATTTTCCACATGATTTTCTATTTAATTTGTCATTGTTTATACAATTATACACCTACATAATATAACTTTCAGCTTCATTCTATTAAATTCTCTTAATATTTCGAAGTTAGTCTGTTAATATGAATTCCACTATTTTAACTTGTTTGGTTATTTTGTCCTTTGCCCATATTGGACAATCTGCTATGGGTATAATTCCAAACACTAAAAATCCAGGTAATTAAATTGTTACAAATTTCAAGTAAGTTTAACAATAATGTTTATTTTTCATAAATGTTTTATTTTTATGGCGAATTCGAATAACAATATTTTTATTATGTTTAGCTTATCCAGGACAATGTTTCGATACTATCAATGGAAGCCAAATAATATTACGTCCAGGACAAAGTAAAGTAATAGAGTGTACAAAATATCACTGCACTTCTAAATTTGCATTGATAATTTATACGTACGTTAAATATTAGCAAGTATATTATTATTTCTTTATGATTATATCCGTTTCACAGATGCGGTGCAATAAATACACCACCAGGATGTGTAATGGGTGAAGCCCCCAAAAGCTTTCCAGAATGCTGCCATCCAACCCCAATATGTTAAATATAAAAACGAATTGCAGCAAAATTTGATTTCCTACGATATGTGCAGACAAATAAAATATAGGTCTCCAATTATTATCCTTATTAAATAAATATAAAACTATGTATTTAAGATCAATAAATATAATTGGTACTAACAATATATTTAATACTAATTGCTGTTAAATTTTCTTTATATCAACATACTTTAAAATATAATAAAATTTCGCAATAAATTACTATACCTATATACCAGTTTACCCACTATCATATTGAATATGTATTGTCTAACCTAACCTAAAATTTACATGCAGAATAATCAAGTAATAAAACACTGACTAAAATATATGTGACATATTTTAATATTAACAAATATATTATAAGAATTTTTGTTTATCAAAACTATTCTGTCATGTAACATTGAGATATAAACAACATAAAATTATGTACACAAATTCATCAGTCCGTAAGTGCACTTAAAATATAGAAATTTGGTTTGAAATTAATTAATGAATTAAGATTATGAATTCGGTAATAAAAATGAATTTGGGCCTTTTGATTGTTGTCCATTTGCTACTGCCATTTTGCAATGATATTCTAAATTAAAATTTAATCAATTAAGCTTCTACCGTTGATTTTGTAATTAAATAATTATAAATCTAAGCCATAAAATACCTTAATTTTAATTTGTCATAGCTATATATTCATTTCTACTAATATTGATAACCTAATGTATATATCACGTCTACGCAAGAACGTATCTTAGCTGTATAGGGAAAATGGGACGATCTATGTCCGACTGTGCAACAAGGACCGCTAGAGAGAGAAAGTAGATCTAGTCTGGCTTTCCTTGATTGTTTACATGTTTTACAGCTGTTTGAGTAGTGCTCTTTTACATTAAACGTGTTTATTGTAAAGATATATGTTATAATAATGTGTAGAAGATACTTTGTACCTAATTGTAAAAGTGGATATGATTCGAATAAAGAAAAGGTTTCCGTTTTGTCAGTGCCAAAAGATGAGAATTTGTTAAATAAATGGCGAAAGGCTATACCGCGAAATGATCGTGTACTTAGGAGAAAAGACTTTGTGAAAAACATTTTTCCAGTGATGACATTGTAAAAGAATGGTCCTTTGGTAGTACAAATTTTAAATAATTATTATTTTTGAAAAATTATAAAATGTTTTGTAACAATCCTACTAACAATTAGTTAAGATATCTGTTTGAAATACTAGTATGTATGATTTTATTTGTTATGTTGTGATATTGAAATTATTTGTATTTTTCGTTTTATAATTTACAATAAAGTATTTGTCATTTTTTATATAATTTTTTTTAATTGTATAATTTGTAGAGCTACAATTTGGAGTCTTTCCGAGTTACAAAATCTTTGGGGGCTATGATTTGACGGCTGGTAATCGCACTTCACACGTAAATTATTTTTTTTAATTTTTATTAAACTATAAAAATATTTTATTTATATATTTGAATTTTATCCTTCATGTTTCCAAGAATTTACCTAATACTATTTGATAATTGTAACATACTATAACGAAACTATAAAAAAAATGTTTAATTTAAAATAAATAATTGTAAATAATTCCGTACATACAAATTCAAATTTGTGAGATGCAATATCAGTATAGATTTATTTCTTATTGGTTTCATAATTAATTTTGGTTTTTAAATACAATGGCCGCTACCACGAGCTCTGTTTTCGGGTATTTTTAAGAGCAGTATTTAAGCTCTGTTTTAGCGCTCTACAACGTTCTAGAATTATTTTATAAAAAAATTCTTCAAATAAAAGTGGTAGATAATACATTTCTCTGTAACTTCTATTTGAAGCATTTTTTTATAAAACAATTTTAAAACATTGTACAGCGATAAAACCGAGCCTACAACACTGTTCTTAAAACACCCAAAAGCAGAACTCGTGATACCAGCCAATATTTTTAAAAGCAAGTGTAGGAACATATATAATCTATATATAAATTTTGATTCTCCTCATTACAAATTAAAATATATTACGATATTACTGAGTTAGTACCGTAAAAACTGTGCAATACACAGACTACATCTACTTTCTTTGTCTCCGTGTTATCTCACTCCCACTAGGAAAACTTTCGGCCCATCTCGTACGCATTCGTTTCCCCTCCTGACTGTATTATACTTCGTGGTATATATATATAAAAGTGCAAAGTACATAATTATTCAGTATTAAAACATTAGTTAAAAAAATTCGAATATGAATTCGGTAATATTTATATGTTTGGGCCTTTTGTGTGTTGTCCATTTTGGAGAAGCTAATACCATTTCGTTTCACGCAAAGCAAACATGTATTTATTTTTTGGTTTGTTATTATTGTGCTGGTTTAAACTATTACTAATAGAGAATATTAAATGTATACCATGATTTTCTAAATCAAAATTGAACCACTTATGTTTCTACCGTTAATTGTGTAATTAAATTAATTATAAATCTGAAACTACCAAATTAACAAGAGATATTTTTATTTTTATTTGTCATAGCTATATTGTCATTTCTATTTATATTGATAACCTAATGTGTACACAATGCACAATTATTTAGTGTGGAAACATTAGTATTAAAGTACACATAAGTATCCAAGTCATTAGTGCGACGAATATGAATTCTAAAATTTGAACTTGTTTGGCATTATTGTGTATTGATCATTTTGGATAGAAATCCTGGTATATACAATCCAAAAATAACTATTAAAATTATTTTGGCATATGTACATCTTAAAAAAATCAACGGCAGCATTTTATTTCTTCTGCATCTTTTCATAGTACAACTAAATAAAATATTATTCTGTTTTTCTTCAGATTATGAAGGAAAATGTGTGACTAAGTACGCAAATAAGGAAATAATGATGAAAGTAGGTGAAACAATTACAGAAAAGAAAACATGTACCAAAATTTCTTGCGCAGGTACACATACAGTGCGCTTAGCTGGGTAAGTTTGAAAAAATCAATTATTGTAAGTAGTATATTATAATAATAAATATATTAATTTATAGATGTGGCGTCATTGAGGGTTATCCATCATATTGTCATGTGACTAAGATCGACGAAACAAAGGACTATCCAAGTTGCTGTCCACAAGTAATTTGTCCTCCAGCAAAAAGAAGGATGTTTTTTTAAATATTCTTGTCTATGCTATTGTGTTTATTCAATAATGTATTTGGGATTAAATAAAAATTAACTGAGATTTCGTTCAAACATTGATATTCTTTATGGTCTTAATCCTAATATTTTGGTTTCATATCATTTTAATTTCAACAATGAAATTTCTTTCCAAGTTAATTCATATCATTTTAAAAATATTGAATTATTATTGTCCAAACTTAAGTTTACATCATAATCAAGTAATAATACACTGACCAAAATGTATGATATATTTTAATTTTAACAAATATATTTTGTTTATCAAAACTATTCTTTCATGTAACATTGATATCCCAGTAAGATATACAGGCAAACAACATAAAATTATATAGAAAAATTCATCAGTCTATAAGTGAATTCTCCAAGTAATAATAATAATAATAATATAATAAATTTGATTACGAGATAACTCATACAAAGAGGAAGATATATTATTAAGTATGTACATATTCAGAGTAATATATTATTTACATAAAGAAATTAAACAATTGGTTTATATAAACATAATGAATGCTCTTATTTTCAATGCAGTATTTACAAAATTGTAAATGTTGCACAATTTTTCTATTGAAACTTCAGATAAAAGGGCATTCTCCAAGTATATAAATTTGATTTAAAATTAATCAAGGAAATACGAATATGAATTCGGTAATATTATATGTTTGGGCCTTTTGTGTGTAGTCCATTTGGGAGAATCTGTTGCTGTCATTTTGCTGGACTCCACAGATATAAGTATTTATTTTTTGGTTTGTTATTATTGTGATCATTTAACTATTACCTGCAGAGAATATTAAATACAGGGTGTTATTTTCAAATGGCAATTTATTTCACATAGCATGATTTATAAAACAACATATTAGCTAATTAATAGCGGATGTGCATTCATGATATCATTTCCGTTTTACTAATAATTAAAACCAACTTTGAAATTTCCGTTGGAACATATATTTTTTTTTACAAATTTGACAAATGCTACTCAAATTTGCTTTATAATGTAATGTAAAATAATCCAAATGTTACATTATTAAAAAATAAAATGGCGAACACTTTAATTATCTTTAATTGTAAAAAGAATAGTAAGCTATGACGGTTGTTTGAAATAATAGAATATTTAATTTAAATAAAACAATTAAACAAAATAATGGTAACACGGTAATATCAACAACCCTTCATAAATAACCTACCTAAGTATAAAGATTCATTTATATCTTTTAGGAGCGGCATCTCCAACCTTAGATAAACTAGAGAATAGACTTAGCAGTGGAATAAATAAAAAAAATCACATCAAAAGATGGACCTTGCTTCTTAAGTCTCAAATAATTAATTATTGTAAGTATTGTTCTATAATAATAAATATATTAATTTATAGATGTGGCTCTATTGGACATCCCCCAGAATGTCATCTAACTAAGATCGACGAAACAAAGGACTATCCAGATTGCTGTCCACGAGTAATATGTCCTTCAGCAAAAAGGAAGTTGTAAAAGGTCAGAAATAAAAAAATATTACATTTTTAAATATACTTGTCTATGCTATGGTGTTAATGTTAAATAAAATATATTACATTTTTAAATATTTTCTTCTATTCTAAAGTGTTGATGTTTATTCAACAATGTATTTGGGATTGAATAAACAGAAATTCTTTCCAATATTTATATTCTTTATGGTCTTAATTCCTATAATTTAGAATCATATCTTTTGAACTTAAATGATGAAGATTCTATCCAAGAATTCTTTTTGTACTATTATTTTAAAAATATTGTATTTTTATTATACGAAATTTACGTAAATCATTATGCAGAATAATCAAATTATAAAACACTAATATATAGTTTTTAGTGATTATTAAAATTACAAAGTTTAATAAAATAAATTCTCGACGTAAGTTTATTTCATAATTCTCATTCTTACTTATACTATAAATTAAAAAATAAATAAAATATAATGAACCATTTACAGAAGAAATTAGTGTAAAAAAATTCACTCCTAATTCAATTTACATTGAAATAAAAGTAAAATTCTCCTGGTATCTTAATAAAGAATTATCCACATATTTCTTTATTTAATTTTTCATTGTTTTGTACAATTATAACACCTGCACATAATTTTCAGCTTAGCGTCCACAGGGCTGACTTTTTTTCCTTCATTAACATTTAAAATAAATGCTTTTACGGCAGTTAATTTAGTTTGGTTTCATTATTAATTTGTTATTATTATAAATTAGTAATTATATTTTACTAAACCATTATAAAAAACCTGAAGGTTTTTTTGTACAACTGAATCAAGTTTTGTTCATTTCTTTTAGTTTGAATTCGCCATAAAAAATAAAACATTTATGTATGTAAAATGGTTAAAAATTCTTCAACGTCAAAAAGAAATTTGTAACAATTTAATTACCTGGATTTTTAGCGTTAGGAAGTATACCCACAGTAGATTGTCCAATATGAGCAAAGGACAAAATAACCAAACAAGTTGAAATAATAGAATTCATAATAACAGACCAACTGCGAAATATTTAGAAAAATTTATATATTTAACCTGGAAATTATATGTAGGTGTTATAAATGTGTAACCAATGAAAAATTAAATAAAAAATTATATGGAAAATTATATATTAAGATACGAGGAAAACAATAATTTTATCAAATTAAGCACTGAGAAAAATATTTAATCCCGATAAATATATTTATCTGTAAAACATTTTATATATTTTTTAAAAAAGTGACACAAACACCTATATATTTATCGTAAAAATGACAAGATATTAGAAAGAAGATACTAGCAACAAGAAATACTATATTACGCGCCATTATACTTGTATTTTAAAATTATGTAGAATTTTGTAGAATATTAATAAATAATATATAAAGTTTTCAATATTTATTATACTACGTTATACCTAATATATTGCATATTTAATACATATAAACTAGGAACATTAATTTAAATGTAAATATATATTTGTAACAAAAAGTAAATTTATTCAGGATTTGTTTTTTTGGATATGGAAATAAAAAATGCTTATAATTAATATCTTATCAAAATAATTATTTGTTTAACTTTTTTCTTTTCAAGAACGATTATTTTTAGAGATACTCAAAAACACTATTTTGTTATAAATAGTAATCACAAAATTAAACATAATTATATTTGGGGCCGAGATATCCACCAACCTAATAAAACTTGAATGAATTAAAATATGTATATGAAAATTATCAGTCCCATAAATTTACATATCGAAAAATATAAAAAAATTTACGAGATATAACAGTGTGCTCTACACCAACAAGTTTCTTAGGCTCTATATTATATCGAAATGTAATAAAGAAGATTACATATTTTTAGAGATTTTATTGATATTACACAGTTTGTCATTTTATTCCATAATTCTCATTCTTTCTTAAACGATAAAGTAAAAAATAAATAAAATAAATTATAATGGACCAATTACAAAGTCGAATTAGCGTAAAAAGTGACTCATAATTTAATTAATATTGTAATTAAAACTTTAAAAAATAATTTCACAAAATAATTGTTTTCCTGGTATCATAATAAAAAATTTTCCAAATGATTTTTTATTTAATTTTTCATTGTTTATACAATTAAAACACCTACATATAATTTTCAGCTTCATTATATTAATTTCTCTTAATATTGCACAGTTGATCTGTTTATATGAATTCTATTATTTGACCTTATTAGGTAATTTTGTCCTTTTCCCATATTGGACAATCTGCTATACTATCAGTGGACGCAAAATAATATTACGTCCAGGGCAAAGTAAAGTAATAGAGTGTACAAAATATCATTGCACTTCTAAATTTGCATTGAAAATTTATACGTACGTTTAAATATTAGGAAGTACATTATTATTACTTTTATGATTATATCCGTTTCACAGATGCGGTGCAATAAATATACCACCAAGATGTGTAATAAGTGAAGCATCAAAAAGCTTTTCAGAATGCTGCCATACAACCCCAATATGTTAAATATAAAAACGAATTGCAGCAAAATTTGATTTGATATGTTCAGTCAAATAATACATAGGTCTCTAATAATTATCCTACTTAATAAAACTATGTATTTATAATCAATAAATATAATTAAAACTAACACTATATTTAATACCTAATTGCCTTTTAATTTTCTCTATCTACGTACTTCAATATATAATAAAATTTCCCAATAAATTACTATACCTTTTTACCCACTATCATATTGAATATTTATTTTCCAACCTAAAATTCGTATGCAGAAAAATCAATAATAAAACTCTGACCAACATGTGACAAATTTTAATATTAGAGAATAAATTTCACGAATTCTTGTTTATCAAAACTATTCTGTCATGTCTCAATTATAACCCGGTAAGATAAAAATGCAAACATCATAAAATGATTTAGACAAATTCATCAGTTCATAAGTGCACTCCAAGTATAGGAATTAGGTTTAACATTCATTAACGAATTACGATTATTAATTAGGTAATAATAATAAGTTTGAGCCTTTTGTGTGTCCACTTTGGAGAATCTGCTACTGCCATTTTGCTGGGCTCCACAGACTCAAGTATTTTTTGCAGTGTGATAATTAAGAATATACAATGATATTTTTAATGAAAATTTAATCAATTATAGTTCTACCGTAGATTTTGTAATTAAATAATTATAAATCTAAACCATAAAATTACCAAAAAATTATTTAATGTTAATTTGTCATAGCTATATAGTCATTTCTACTAAAATTGATAACCTATATATACATATAAGTGCGCAATACATAATTATTTAGTGTTCAAATATTAATTAAGGGAATACGAATATGAATTCGGTAATATTCATATGTTTGGGCCTTTTGTGTGTTGTCCATTTTGGAGAATCTGCTACTGCCATTGCGCCTGATACCAGACACCCAGGTATTTTTTTTTTTTTTGTTATTATTGTGACGATTTAAACTATTACCTATGAATAAATACAATGATTTTCTAAATGAAAATTAAATAAGTCATGATTTTATCGTTGATTGTGTAAGTAAATAATTATAGATCTGAAACAAACATTTTAATTTTTTTTTTTCATTTCTATTTATATTGATAACCTAATATTTACATGTCAAAGTGCACATTACATAATTATTTAGTGTAGAAATATCAATATTTAAGTACATATAAGTATCCAAGTCATTAGTGCAACGAATATGAATTCTAAAATTTGAACTTGTTTTGAATTATTGTTTATTTGTCCATTTTGGATATTGTTCTGTATCGATATTGAGAGACTCTAGAAATCCAAGTATATACAATCCAACTATAACTATTAAAATTTTTGGCATATGTAACTCTTAGAAAAATCGACTGCAGCATTTTATTTCTTTTGCATCTTTTCATAATACAATTAAATATGAGATTATTCTATTTTTCATTAGATCATCCTGGAAAATGTGTGACTGAATATGAAGGCAAAACAATAATAATGAATCCAGGTGAAACAATGACAGAAAGAAAATCATGTACACGAATTTCTTGCTCAAGTTCATATGCAATGGACTTTGCTTCGTAAGTTTCAAAAAGTCAATTATTTAAGTATTATATTATAATAATAACAATATTAATTTATAGATGTGGCACAGTTGGTGGACCAGCACATTGTCATCTGTCTAAGATCGACGAAACAAAGGACTATCCAGATTGCTGTCCAAAAGTAGTATGTCCTTCAAGAAAAAAGAAGTTGTAAAATGTCAGAAATAAAAAAATATTACATTTTTAAATATACTTGTCTATGCTATGGTGTTTATTCAATATTGTATTCGGGATTAAATAAAAACTAACTGAGATTTCGTTCAAACATTTTTATTCTTTATGGTCTTAACCCTAATGCTGTGGTTTCATATCATTTTAATTTTTAGAATTATTTTTGTGCTATCATTTTAAAAATATTGAATTATTATTGTCCAAACTTAAATTCACATTAAAAATTATGCAGAATAATCAAGTAATAATACACTGACCAAAATATATGTGACATATTTTAATATTAAATTAAGAAGACAATAATTTTATCAAATTAAGTTAAGGGCTGCACAACGATCGAAAATTTGACGCCAGAAGCCCATCAGCAACTTCGGCCTTCCTTAAACTTCTTACACCATTCAAACACCGAGGTTGTTGATAAGGTGCATTCCCTATACTGTGCTTGCAGTCTTTGCAATATATCAATTGGTTTAGCTCCCTCATTCACAAGAAATCTAATTATTATGCGTTACGCAACGGAAACATGAGCTACCTAATCTGTCATTTTTACAATTACTGAATAAAAACAAAAGAAGTGACAATAATATTATGCACGCCTTCTAGATACACCATTGCAAGAATGTTAAGAAACAATTCCCGCTAGGGACATTCATTTGGTTCTGAGAATAAAATTTCGGAACTTATTGAAAAATTTCACCAAATATCCCTTATATAAATTTTTTCATTGCGTATCTATATAATTTAATAGCTATGAATAATTTTCAGCTATAATATCCCTAGGCCATTGATAATTTTATGACAGTTACCTTCAAGCAACGTTCTTGAGGTAGTTGTGATCAAATTATGAGTATTTTTTATTTGTTAGCAATGTGATAATTAAGAATATACAATGATATTTTAAATGAAAATTTAATCAATTATAGTTCTACCGTAAATTTTGTAATTAAATAATTATAAATCTAAACCATAAAATTACCAAAAAATAATTTAATTTTAATTTGTAATAGCTATATAGTCATTTCTACTAAAATTAATAACCTAATGGGTATATATATTAGTGCGCAATACATACTTATTTAGTGTTCAAATATTAATTAAGGGAATACGAATATGAATTCGGTAATATTAACATGTTTGGGCCTTTTGTGTGTTGTCCATTTTGGAGAATCTTATATAGGCTATTCTCCTGACACCAGACATCCAGGTATTTTGTTTGTTTGTTTGTTTGTTTGTTATTATTGTGATGATTTAAGCTATTACCTATGAATATATACAATGAATTTCTGAATGTAAATTAAATCACTCATGATTCTTTAATTAATAAATTATAGATCTGAAACCAAGAAATTAAACGGAAATATTTTAATTTATATTTGTTACATCTATATTGTCATTTCTATTTATATTAATGACCTAATATTTACATGTCAAAGTGCACATTACATAGTTATTTAGTGTAGAAACATCAATATATAAGTACATATAAGTATCCAAGTCATAAGTGCGACGAATATGAATTCTGAAATTTGAACTTGTTTGGGATAATTGGTCCATTTTGGAATTAAATTAAATAAGTGATTATTCTGTTTTTCGTTAGATTATCCTGGAAAATGTGTGACATCTCATGAAAACAAACTAATAATAATCAATCCAGGGGAAACAACCACAGATAGGAAAACATGTGTACAATTTTCTTGCTCAAGTTCATATGCAATGGAAGTAAATGAGTAAGTTTCAAACAATCAATTATTTAAGTATTATATTATAATATTAACAATATTAATTTATAGATGTGCAAAATTTAATGTACAACCAAATTGTTACATCACTCAGATCGACGAAAGAAAGGACTATCCAGATTGCTGTCCACAACCAATATGTTCTAAAAGAAAAAAGAAGTTGTAAAATGTCAGAAATAAAAAAAAAACATTTTTAAATATACTTGTCTATGCTATGGTGTTTATTCAATAATGTATTTGGGATTAAATAAAAATTAACTGAGATTCCGTTGAAATATTAATATTGTTCATGGTCTTAATCCTAATGCTGTGGATTCATACCATTTTAATTTTTAGAATTTTTTTGTACCATCATTTTAAAAATATTATTATCCAAACTTATATTTACATAATACATTACGCAGAATAATCAAGTAATAATACATTGATCAAAATATATGTGACATATTTTAATATTAAATTAAGATTTCAGGAAAACAATAATTTTATCAAATTAAGCTCATCAGCAACTTCGGCCTTCCTTAAACTTCTTACACCATTCAAACACCTAGGTTGTTGATAAGGTGGATTCCCTCGTATAGTAAAAATTTCCCCAAATATCCCTTATATACATTTTTTCATTGCGTATCTATATATTTAATAACTATGAATAATTTTCACCCTAATTGCTTTTGAATTTGTTCATTATTGATTATTTTATTAATTTTTACTTTATAGTATAAGAAATAATACGAACGGTGATAACACGCTAAATAAAAATTTAACGAATTTGCGGTGTAGACCATTCGATTCAGCTCGTCGAATTACCCAAGTATTTTTATTTTCATTACAATCGGACTACGGGTTGAAAAGTAATAGTAAAAACTCTGAAAGCGGCCATTTTTGGGCCAAACGTCAAAGTTGTTTGCAATTTCAATAACTATTCAACCCGCAAACCGATTTTTATAAAAATTACAATACTTAAGTAATTCGATATGCTGAATCGATTGGTTTATGTTTGGATATTGTATCTTTTATATTTTTTTGAGATATCGTCAAACAAGGTATTGGAAAAATTTAGAAAATTTACAATATTTTAAAATTTGCTAATTTCATAAAATGTCCAAAATACACAAAATTAAAAAGTATTTTTCCATATCTTGCATACGTTTTAGACCCACAAATTTGCACGAAAAATATCAAAAACCGCCATATCTCACAAAATATAAGGGATATACCAGTGCGGTCTACACCAATAAGTTTCGTAGGCTCCTTTTCAATTTTTTTGTGATTTTAATAAAATTACAAAGTTTAAGAAAATAAGTTCTCGAAATCATTTTATTTCATAATACCCATTATTTCTTAAACGATAAAGTAAAAAATAAATAAAATAAAATATAATGAACTAATTACAAATTAAATTAGCTTAAAAAAGTCTCATAATTTAATTTATATTGTAATGAAACTTAAAATATAATTTCACAGAATTATTGTTAATCTGCTTTTTAATAAAGAATTTTCCACATGATTTTTTATTTCATTTTTCATTGTTTATTCAATTATAACACCTACATATAAAATTCCGCTTAAATATATTAATTTTTCTTAATATTGCGCAGTAGGTCTGTTAATATGAATTCTATTATTTCAACTTCTTTGGTTATTTTGTAACATAATGATATTTTTATATTGTTTAGCTTATTCAGGAAAATATTTCGATACTATCAAACAAAAGAATATCCAGATTGCTGTCCGCGTTTAATATGTTCTACAGCAAAAAAAAAGTTGTAAAATGTCAGCAATAAAAATATTTCATTTTTATATATTCTTGTCTATGTTGTGTTGATGTTTATTCAACAATGTATTTGGGATTAAATAAAAATTAACTGAGATTCCGTTCCAACATTTATATTCTTTATAGTCTTAATCCTAATATTTTGGCTTCACATCATTTAAATTTCCATCCACTTTAAGAAGTATTTTCGTACTGTCATTTTAAAAATATGGAACTATTGTTGTCCAAATTTAAATTTACATAAATCATTATGCAGAATAATGAAGTATTAATACACTGATCAAAAAAAAATAAAATAAATAAATATATCATCACGCATTTTACCCATTACGGGTGTGGCACTCTGCTTACGCAGGTCTCGGTAAGTGATATATATTTACTTATGAAGTGCGGTTACCAGCCGTCAAGTCATAGCCCCCAAAGATGTTAGTGGAGGGGGAACCACAGGGGTAAATTTAAATTTGTAACTGTCGGCAGTGGGATTCGAACTGAGGATCTCACGATCCACAGTCCGACACGTTACCACGGAGCTATTTTCATTTTCATCTGTATAATTTAATAATTATGAATAATTTTACACTAATTGCTTTTGTAAATAGTTCATTATAGATTATTTTATTTTTTTTTACTTCACAGTAGGAGAAAGAGTAGGAATTATGGAATGAAATGATTGAATTTGACATTTCATCAAATATCACTAAAAATTTTAAATTTTCTTTATTTTACATTTTATATAATATAGAAGCTAAGAAGCTCTTTGAAATAGAACGGACTAACATATCTCTTATACAATATCTGGTGGCAGACCCAGAAAATAAGAATCAGAATATACAACTTTGGGTTTAATACATAAAGTGGCAGGTTTCGAGTTTGTACAAAAATATTAAAGAATGTGGCTATATTCAGACTAAAGTTTATTGAAATGTTGTGGTACTTATTTATTTTATGAAAATTTATGTATATTATAGAAAATCACACCTTAGAAAAACTGATATACGAGTAAATCCTGACATTTTCTGCTGAAATTATAACGAATATTTTCAAATTGCGGCTATACGAGTACAAAGCCCACTTCAAAACAAGGTATCTTTTGAAAGATCTAAAAAAAATGTATATCTATTGTACACTTGAAACTAGAAGACGAATGGGAATATGAAGACGAAGACGATATATAAAATATTTATATACGTAATTTTATACACAAAATAATAAAAAATGTATTCATATTAATTCAATTTTTACATATTTTACACAATTTCAGGTTATGTACTTTACATGGTTTTTTACACGTAAAAAAATCTGATTATATAGAACTGTAATAAAGAAAATTTCAAATTTTTAGTGATTTTAATAAAATTACAAAGTTAAAATAAATTCTCGAAATCATTTTATTTCATAATCCCATTCTTTTTTAAATGATAAAATTAGAAATAAATAAAATAAAATATAATGAACAAATTACAAATTAAATTAGCGTAAAAAAGTGATTCATAATTCAACCTATATTGTAATTTTACAAAATTATTGTTTTCCTGTTATCTTAGTAAAGAATTTTCCACATGATTTTAATTTAATTTTTCATTCTCTATACAATTATAACACCTACATATAATTTTCCGCTTAAATATATTACTTTCTGTTAATATTGTGCAATTGTTCTATTAATATGAATTCTATTATTTCAACTTGTTTGGTTATTTTGTAATATAATGATATTTTTATTATGTTTAGCTTATCCATGAAAATATTTCGATACTATCAACGGAAGTAAAATAATATTATGTCCAGGACGAAGTAAAGTAATAGTGTACAAAATATCACTGCACTTCTAAATTTGCAATGATAATTTTTACGAACGTTGACATATTAGCAAGTATATTATTATTACTTTATGATTATATCTGTTTAACAGATGCGGTGCAATAAACATACGACCAAGATGTGTAATGGGTGAAGCAAGAAAAAGCTTTTCAGAATGCTGCCATCCAACCCCAATATGTTAAATATAAAAACGAATTGCAACAAAATTTGATCTTAATTACTAAAACTATGTATTTATGATCACTAATTATATTGGAACTAACTCTTTATTTAATACCTAATTTCCTATTCCGAATAATGGAAACTTATGAACAATGGTGTATCAATAGATACAGAATTTTTTTCTCTAAATAAAATCTAATTAAACATGAACACTAAATTAATTAGGGGAGCTAATAATTGCACACTAAGGATTTACCACTGAAATCCCTATGCTGCGACGTCCGAGGCACCACCCTGTATAGTCATTTCTGCTAATATTGATAACCTAATTTGCATATATAAAGGGGCACAATACATAATTATTTAGTATTGAAACATTCGAATACGAATATGAATTCGGTAATAATATGTTTGGGCCTTTTGAGTGTTGTCCATTTTGGAGAATCAGCTACTGGCATTGCTCTTGATACCAGACACCCAGGTATATTTTGTTGTTATTATTGTAATGATTTTAACTATAACCTATGAATATGTACAATGATTTTCTAAATGAAAATTAAATCACTCACAATTCTATCGTTGATTATTTAATTAAATAATTATAGATATGAAACCTACAAATTATCAAGAAATATTTTTATTTATGTTTGTCATGGCTATATCGCCATTTCGATTTATATTGATAACCTAATATGTATAAGTAAAAGTGCACAATACATAATTATTTAGTGTAGAAACATGAGTATTTAAGTACATATAAGTATCCAAGTCATTAGTGCGACGAATATGAATTCGAAAATTTGAACTTGTTTGTGATTCTTGTTTATCTCAATAAATGCTCTATAACTATAGCGATTTTAAATAAGCCGATCTCGGTGGCGTAGTATCTACGACACTGCCCTAGCACGCCAGAGGTAGTGGGTTCGAATCTCACTGAGGAGAATGGTCGTTTGTGTTCATAAAATTCACAAATCAAAGCAAAGTTACAGATTACCCTCTCTTGGGTATAATTTGGAAGAAAATCACTAGTGAGTAATTTTTTATTTATAACAATAATACCACACTTTGGTAACCACTTCGATTAACATTTTAATTTAGAAAATTTAAAGCATAGTCACTGTCAAATAATATTTCTTACATAAATTTGGTATTTATTAAGAGATTTTGGATAAAACATTGTACTTCACCCGTGGGCAAAGTAAGGAATTAACCACGACAGAAATTTTGGATAATTTAATCGAGTGGGTAATTCTACTTGTATAGTACATTACTATTATTGTCCATTTTGGATATTCTGCTGTATCGATATTAGGAGACTCTAGAAATCCTGCTTTTTACAATCCAACTATAACTACTAAAATAATTTCGGCATATGACTCTTAGGAAAATCAACTGCAGCATTTTATTTCTTTCGCATCATTTCATAATACAATTAAATATGAGATTATTCTGTTTTTCTTTAGATTATCCAGGAAAATGTGTGCATACTTATGAAAACAAACAAATAATAATGAATCCAGGTGAAACAATTACAGAAAGAAATTCATGTACCAGAATTTATTGCTCAAGTTCATATTCAATGGACTTTGCTTCGTAAGTTTCAAAAAGTAAATTATTTAAGTATTATATTATAATAACAATATTAATTTATAGATGTGGCACAGTTGGTGGACCACCACATTGTCATCTGTCTAAGATCGACGAAACAAAGGACTATCCAGATTGCTGTCCACATATAATATGTCCTCCATCATAAAAGTTGTAAAATGTGAAAAATAAAAATATAACATTTTTAAATATTCTTGTCTGTGCTATGGTGTTAATGTTTATTCAACAATGTATTTGGGATTAAATAAAAATTAACTGAGATTCCCTTCAAACATTTATATTCTTTATGGTATTAATCCTAATATTTTGGTTTCACATCATTTTCATTGCAATGATGAAGATTCTATCCAATTATTATTTTTGTACTGCCATTTTTAAAATATTGAGTATTTATTATCCAAAATAAAATTTAAATAAATCATTATGCAAAAAAATCAAGTAATAAAACTCTGACCAAAACATATGTGACATATTTGAATATTAACGAATATATTTCATGAATTTTTGTTCATCAAAACTATTCTGTCATGTCACATTGATAACCCAGTAAGATATAAAGGCAAACAACATAAAATTATATAGAAAAATTCATCAGTCCATAAGTGCTCTCCAAGTACAGAAATTAGGTTTTACATTAATTAACGAATTATGATTATTAATTTGGCAATAAAAATAAGTTTAATCCTTTTGTGTGTTGTCCATTTTGAAGAATCTGCTACTGCCATTTTGGTAGGCTCCACAGACCGAGGTACTTTTATTTGTTATTATTGTGATGATTAAAAATATACAATGATATTCTAAATGAAAATTTAATCAATTACTGTTCTACCGTAGATTTTGTAATTAAATAATTATAAATCTGAACCATAAAATAACCAAAAAATAATTTAATTTTAATTTGTCGAAGCTATATAGTCATTTCTACTAATATTGATAACCTAATGTGTATATATTAGTGCGCAATACATAATTATTTAGTGTTCAAATATTAATTAAGGAAACGAATATGAATTCGGTAATATTAATATGTTTGGGCCTTTTGTGTGTTGTCCATTTTGGTGAATCTGCTATTGGCCATGCTGTTAACAAAGGACACCCAGGTATTTTTGTTTGTTTGTTGTTTTTGTGATGATTTGAACTATTACCTATATATATATATATATATATATATAATAAATTTCTAAATGAACATTGAGTCACTCATGATTCTTTCGTTATTGTTTAATAAATAATTATAGATCTGAAATAACAAATTAAAAAGAAATATTTAAATTTTTATTTGTCATAACTATATTGTCATTTCTATTGATAACCTAATATTTATATATAAAGTGCACAATACATAATTATTTAGTGTAGAAACGTCAATATTCAAGTACATACCGTGTGTCCCACGTAAAAGTTGGCATAGGCAAATAACATGTAAAACCAGTTTTTTGTAAATAAAAAGTGTCCGGCAAAAAATTATGCATCCAAATTTTATATCACAATACTGCCAATATCCCTACATCTTATTTAATACAGATTACTTTATTTTGATACCGCAATTTAATGAAATTAATAATAATAATTCCTAATTTTCCGCCTACTCTTTTTATTGCTACTGACGTATAGTGTTTGCAATTTGTTTTAAATATTTTAAACTGTCACTGTCATCAAGAATACATTAAATGTCGAGAACCGTGTAAATATTATTAGAATGTATTATGGGGGCGCAGTGCAAGACAAATATCTCAATACTTCACAGGAATGAACGCTGAATGGTTTCCATCGCCAGAAATTGACAGTGACTGATTAAAATATTTAAAACAAATTGCAGGCACTATACGTCAGTATCAATAAAAAGAGTAGGCGGGATATTAGGAATTATTATTATTAATTTCATTAAATTGCGGTATCAAAATAAAGTAATCTGTATTAAATAAGATGTAGGGATATTGGCAGTATTGTGATATAAAATTTGGATGCATAATTTTTTGCCGGACACTTTTTATTTACAAAAAACTGATTTTACATGTTAACTGCCTATGCCAACCTTTACGTGGGACACACGGTATAAGTATCCAAGTCATTAGTGCGACGAATATGAATTCTAAAATTTGAACTTGTTTGGGATTATTGTTTATTTGTTCATTTTGGATATTCTGCTGTATCGATATCCAGGTATATACAATCCAACTATAATTATTAAAAAATTTTGGCATATGTAACTCTTAGAAAAATCATCTGCAGCATTTTATTTCTTTTGCATCTCTTCATAATACAATTAAATATGAGATTATTCTATTTTTCATTAGATCATCCTGGAAAATGTGTAACTGATTATGCAAATAAAAAAATAATAGTGAGTATAGGAGACACAATTACAGAAAGGACGACATGCACACAAATTTCTTGCTCGAGTACATATTCAATGGAATTTATTTCGTAAGTTTCAAGAAATCAATTATTTAAGTATTATATTATGATAATAACAATATTAATTTATAGATGTCCTAAAGCTATTGAACCACCAGGATGTCACATGACTAAGTTCGACGAAAGAAAGGACTATCCAGATTGCTGTCCACAAGTAATATGTCCTCCAGCAAAAAAGAGGTTGTAAAATGTCAGAAATAAAAAATATTACATTTTTAAATATTCTTGTCTATGCTATGGTGTTTATTCTATAATGTATTTGGGATTAAATAAAAATTTACTGAGATTCCGTGAAATTAATATTCTTTAGGTCTTAACCCTAATACTTTGGTTTCATATAATTTTAATTTCAATAATGAAATTTCTTTCCAAGTAAAGAATTATTTTTGTACTATCATTTTAAAAATATTGAATTATTATTGTCCAAACTTAAATTTACATAAATCATTATGCAGAATAATCAAGTAATAATACACTGACCAAAATATGAAAGATGTTAGCAAAATCATTTGTATTTTCTTGTACATGCTTCTAATTTATGTGACATATTTTAATATTAACAAATACATATTTCATGAATTTTTATATATTAAAGCTATTCTGTCATTCCACATTAATAACCCAGTATGATATAAAGCAAACAACATGAAATTATATTGACAAATTCATCAGTCCATAATAAATCCCCGAAATCATAATTTCATAATTCCCATTCTTTCTTAAACGATAAAGTAAAAAATAAATCAAATAAAATATAAATCAAATTAAATTAGCGTAAAAAAGTGACTCATAATTAAATTTATATTGTAATGAAACTTAAAAACTAATTATTGTTTTTCTGTTATCTTAGTAAAGAATTTTCCACATGATTTTTTATTTAATTTTTCATTGTTTATACAATTATAACACCTACATATAATTTTCCGCTTAAATATATTACTTTCTCTTAATATTGCGCAGTTGGTCTGTTAATATGAATTCTATTACTAAAACTTGTTTGGTTATTTTGTAATATAATGATATTTTTATAATACTTAGCTTATCCATGAAAATATTTCGATACTATTAATGGAAGTACAAAATATCAATGCAAGATGTGTCATGGGTGAAGCACCAAAAACCTTTTGCTGCCATCCAACCACAATATGTTAAATATAAAAACGAATTGCAGCAAAATTTGATTTCCAACGAAATGAGTAGACAATTATTATCCTAATTACTAAAACTATGTATATTTGATCAATAAATATAATTGGAACTAACTCTATATTTAATACCTAATTTCTTCTTCAGGACAATGGAAACTTATGAACAATGATATCAATAGATTTTTTTTCTACTAATATTGATAACCTAATTTGCATATATAAAGGGGCACAGTACATAATTATTTAGTATTGAAACATTCACTAAGGAAATACGAATATGAATTCGGTAATAATATATTTGGGCCTTTTAAGTGTTGTCCATTTTGGAGAATCTGCTACTGGCTTTGTTCCTGATACCAGACACCCAGGTATTTTTTTTTTTTTATATTATTGTGATGATTTTAACTATAACCTATGAATATGTACAATAATATTCTAAATGTAAATTAAATCACTCATGATTCTATCGTTGATTATTTAATTAAATAATTATAGATCTGAAACCACCAAATTAACAAGAAATATTTTTATTTATATTTGTCATAGCTATATATTCGAAAATTTTAACTTGTTTGTGATTATTGTTTATCCAACACCTCTCAATAAATGGTAAGTCACTAGTGAGTAATTTTTTATTTATAACAATAATACCAAAGCTTTGTAACCACTTCGATTGACAATTTTATATAGAAAATTTAAAGCATAGTCACTGTCAAATAATATTTCTTTCATAAATTTGGTATTTATTAAGAGATTTTGGATAAAACATTGTACTTCACACGAGGACAAAGTAAGCAATTACCCACGATAGAAATTTTGGATAATTTAATCGAGTGGGTAATTCAACTTATATAGTAAATTACAATTATTGTCCATTTTGGATTTTGTATCGATATTGAGACTAGAAATCTATCTTTTTACAATCCAACTATAACTATTAAAAAAATTTTGGCATATGAGACACCTAGAAAAATCAACTGCAGCATTTTAATCCTTCTGAATCTTTTCATAATACAATTAAATATGAGATTATTCTGTTTTTCGTTAGATCATCCTGGAAAATGTGTGCAAACTTATGAAAACAAAAAAATAATAATGAATCCAGGTGAAACAATTACAGAAAGAAATTCATGTACCAGAATTTATTGCTCAAGTTCATATTCAATGGACTTTGCTTCGTAAGTTTCAAAAAATCAATTATTGTAAGTATTATATTATAATAATAACAATATTAATTTATAGATGTGGATCTGTTGGATATCCTCCAGAATGTCATCTAACTAAGATTGACGAAACAAAGGACTATCCAGATTGCTGTCCACATGTAATATGTCCTCCAAGATCATAAAAGTTGTAAAATGTGAGAAATAAAAATAACATTTTTAAATATTCTTGTCTATGTTATATTTATTCAACAATGTATTTGGGATTAAATAAAAACTAACTGAGATTCCGTTTAAACATGTATATTCTTTATGGTCCTAATCCTAATATTTTGGTTTCACATCATTTTAATTGCAATGATCAAGATTCTATCCAATTATTATTTTTGTACTATCATTTTAAAAATATTGAATATTTATTGTCCAAACTAAAATTTACATAAATCATTATGCGGAATAATTAAGTAATGAAACTCTGACCAAAACATATGTGACATATTTTAATATTAACGAATATATTTCATGAATTTTTGTTTATCAAAACTATTCTGTCATGTCACATTGATAACCCAGTAAGATATAAAGGCAAACAACATAAAATTATGTAGACAAATTCATCAGTCCATAAGTGCACTCCAAGTATAGAATTTAGTTTAAAATTAATGAACGAATTACGAATATGAATTCCTTAATATTTATATGTTTGGGCCTTTTGTGTGTTGTACATTTTGGAGAATCTGCTACTGCCATTTTGCTAGACTCCAGCGACCCAGGTATTTGTATTTATTTGTTATTATTGCGATGATTAAAAATATACAATGACATTCTAAACGAAAATTGAATCACTTATGGTTGATTGTGTAATTAAATAAATATAAATCTAAAACCAACAAATTAACAAGGAATAATTTTATTTTTATTTTTCAAAGCTATATCGTCATTTCTACTCATATTGATAACCTAATGTGTTTATGTTAAAGTGCTCTATACATAATTATTTAGTGTGAAAACATCAGTCTTTAAGTACACATAAGTAACCAAACCATTAGTTCGACAAATATGAATTCAAAATTTTTAACTTGTTTGGGATTATTGTTTATTGTTCATTTTGGATATTCTGCTGTATGGATATTGAAGGACTCTAGAAATCCAGGTACATACAATCCAACTATAACTATTAAAATTATTTTGGCACATGTATCTTTTAGTAAAACAGCTACAATATTTTTATTTCTTTTACCTCTTTTCATAATACGATTAAATATGAGAATATTCTGTTTTTCTTTAGATTATCCAGGGAAATGTGTGACTACTTTAGGCCAAGAAAAAATCATAATGACTCCAGGTGACACCATAACAAACCGAAAATCATGTACGAGAATTTCTTGTGCAACAACATTTGAAATGGACTTTGCTTCGTAAGTCTCAAATAATTAATGGTTGTAAGTAGTATTCTATAATTATAAATATATTAATTTATAGATGTGGCACTATTGGACATCCCCCAGAATGTCATCTGACTAAGATCGACGTAACAAAGGACTATCCAGATTGCTGTCCAGATATAGAATGTCCTCCAACGAATTCGTTGTAAAATGTTAGAAATAAAAACTTTTACATTTTTAAATATTCTTTTCTATGCTATGGTGTTGTTGTTTATTCAACAATTTATTTAGGATGAATAAAAATTAACTCAGATTCCGTTAAAATATTTATATTCTTTATGGTCTTAATCCTTTGGAATCATATCTTTTAAATTTCAATGATGAAGATTCTATGTAAGTTAAGAATTATTTCTATACTATTATTTAAAAAATATTGAATATTTATTGTACTGACTAAAATTGACATACATCATTATGCAGAATAATCAAATAATAAAACACTGATCAAAATATATGTGACATATTTTAATATTAACAAATATATTTAATTAATTTTTGTTCATCGAAGCTATTCTGTCATTTCACATTCATAGTATAGAAATTTAGTTTTAAATTAATTAACGAATTTAAGAAAATTTAAAATTTTAGTGATATTTAATGAATTACAGAGTTTAATAAAATAAATTCTCGAAATCATTTTATTTCATAATTTAAATTCTTTCTTATACGATGAAGTAAATAATAAATAAAATAAAAAGTAAGGAACCAATTACAATGGAAATTAGCGTAAAAAAAGTCAATCATAATTAAATTTATATTGTAATAAAACTTAGAAAATAATTTCACTATATTATTGTTTTCCTGGTATTTTATGAAGAATTTTCTTCTTAATTTTTCATTATTTGTACAATTATAACGCCTACGTATAATTTTCAGCTTAAATATATAATATTTTCTTAATATGTCGCAGTTGGTCTGTTAATATGAATTCTATTATATTAACTTGTTTGGTTATTTTGTCCTTTGCCCATATTGGACAATCTACTCCTAGTGTGGCTGTAAGGATTAAATCTGTACATCCAGGTAATTATTAATAATTTCATGTAAGTTTAACAATAATGTTCATTTTTGAAGGTGAAGAATTTCAAACCATTTTACATACATAATAGTATATTACATAACAAGAGATGTAAGAAGCTTATTACGCACGAGTGAAAAAAATGACATACGAGCCGTGTTTTTCTACGACCACTCAATACAATTTTTAAAGTAATAATAAAATTCAAATAGTATCTTTTGTCGGCTAATGATTATTTGTTACACTTTTAACTTTAGCTTGTATCTCTAGTGGTGTTCTAATTGAAATATTACTGTCGCTTGACATTTCTTAGCTAAAATATCAATAAATACAACTAAAGAATAATAATATTTAGTAGTATATATTTACTTGACTATAAAACGCAGATTATAAATATATACTATAGATGGGAGAATTTAAAATATGACCAGTACATGTAATAATCACACTCATTACCTATGTCAAACAAGCTTTGTTTTTATTTATAAAAATAAACGACAATTGAGCGTAGGGATACATGATAAAACATAGTCCCCTCTACATATTTTATTGAAATATTTATTGGTGTCATAATTTATAATAACCCAACAAAATATTAATTTAGTTATATAATATATCAGTTAACCAAATTGGAATCCATAACATTTAAATGAACAATATAATCATTTTGATAGTGTGACAGTCAGTAGTGCCAATTTAATTGTTTTTTTTTTATGGCCAATTTAAATAACAATATTTTTATTATGTTTAGATTATCCAGGACAATGTTTCGATTCTCTCAATGGGCACAAAATAATATTACGTCGAGGACAAACAAGAGTAATAGGCTGTGCTGAATATTCTTGCAATCCTAAATTAGATTTAAAGATAACAAGGTATGTTGACATATTAGCAAGTATATTATTATTACTTTATAATTATATCTGTTTGAATCGCAGATGCGCTCCTTATAATATACCAACAGGGTGTGTAGTAGTGGGTGTAGCACCAAAAACCTATCCAGAATGCTGTCGTCCACCAATAAAATGTTAAAAAATATTAAAATGAATTGCAGCAAAATTTGATTTTCTAAGATAAGAGTATGTGCAGATAAATACAATACAGGTCACATATTTTTATTGTAATTACTAAAATATGTATTTATTTTCAATATTATCAATAAATACAACTGGAACTAACTGTATATTTTCTATTTAATTTCATTTTAATTTTCTTTATATATACATACTTCAAAATATAATAAAGTTTCGTAATAAATTTCTATACCTTTCGTTTTAATGCCTACCGTTTTATGAATATTTATTGTCCAACCTAAAATATGCATAAATCATTGTTCAAATAATCAAGTAATAAAACACGGACTAAAATATATGTTACATATTTTAATATTAACGAATATATTTCATGAATTTTTGATAACAAAACTATTCTTTTACATATTATCAATAAATAATTCTATTTTATTTGTCATAGCTATATCATTTCTACATATATTGATAACCTAATGTGTATAAGTAAAAGTGCACAACACATAATTATTTAGTGTGAAAACATCAGTCTTTAAGTACACATAAGTATCCAAGTCATTAGTGCGACAAATATGAATTCGAAAATTTTAACTTGTTTGGGATTATTGTTTATTGTCCATTTTGGATATTCTGCTGTAGTCATATTGAAAGACTCTAGAAATCCAGGTACATAAATTCAACTGTAACTATTAGAATTATTTTGGCATATATAACTTTTGGAAAAATCAGCTATAGTATTTTTATTTCTTTTGCATCTTTTCATAATACAATTAAATATGAGAATATTCTGTTTTTCTTTAGATTATCCAGGAAAATGTGTGACTACATCAGGCGAAAAAAAGATAATACTGAATCCAGGTGAAACCATTACAGAAAGGAGTTCATGTACCAGAATTTCTTGCTCAAGTTCATATGCAATGGACTTTGCTACGTAAGTTTAAAAAAATCAATTATTGTAAGTATTATTTTAAAATAATAAATATATTTATTTATAGATGTGGCACTATTGGATATCAACCAGAATGTCATCTGACTCAGGTCGATGTAACAAAGGACTATCCAGATTGTTGTCCACATTTTGAATGTTCATCAAATACTTTGTAAAATGTTCTTTTTAATATTATGGTAGTTTTATTACACAATGTATTTGTGAATGAATAAAAATTGGTCCTACGCTTTTGGAATCATACAATTAAAACTTCACTGATCTAAGAATTAGATAAAGAATTATTTTTTGTATTTTGAGCAAGCCTACAAATATTTTTCAGTGCACTGTTGTAACAAATAAACAATATGATTAATAAAATATACATATATTATCATTGACCCATTTTTAGGTGTGGCACTTTGCTCAAAGTTGATCTCGGTATGGTATATTTTTGCGCGTAAAATGCGATTACCAGCCATCAAAATTAAAGCCTCCAAGGATGGTAGTGATGAAAGAACCACAGAGGTCATTTTAAGTGGTAAAAATTTACGAAATTTAATTTCGATAATTTGTCGGCTGTTAGGTTCGAACTGAGGATCTTATGATCCACTGTTTGATTAGTTACCCAATATGATTAATAATAAAGTAATTAATTGTCTGTAACGAAACACGAATAATTTTCTTCTTTCCTTATTATTATATTACAACATAAAGAAATAAATTTCACATATGTTTATTTATCAGAGCTACACGTCACTTCTATTTATGTTCATCACCAGGAAAGATTCAAATAAAAACGACTATATAAAATAAGTATCACAGATTCATCCTTCAATCACAATTCTGCTTCGAATATGAATTCAATAATTTTAGCCTGTTTGGGACTTGTATGTATTGTCCATGTTGGACTATCTGATACAATCACTGCAGCAGACACGAGAAGTTCAGGTATTGTACTTCGAAAATGCAGTGAGTATCTTTAGTTAATTGTGATTTATAATTTAGTGTATCCCGGAAAATGTTTTACTAAATTCGGCAAAGAGAGAATACTTATGAATCCAGGAGAAACTAAAACTGGGAAGAAATCGTGTACAAGAATTACATGCGACCTAGATTATAAAATGGTGTTTGTTTTGTAGGTATTTAAATTTAATGAATACTATTTTGTACTAATTAGTTTTGAAATGTATTAATAGATGTGATGCTCCTGGAATTTACCCACCAGAATGTCGATTGTCTGATGTCGACCAATCAAAAGAGTTTCCTGAGTGCTGTCCGAAAGTTGTATGTCCCGACAGTTATTACAGAAGAAATGTTATCGATATTAAAAAATAAAAATAAATCTGCAATGTATGAACGATAAATAAAAAACTTATGAAATCAAATTAACATTTATCATTTTCATAAATATTTAAATTCTTGATCTTGTACAAGAGTTCATGCGGGTTCATGGTATTTATATTCTTTTTGTTTGTTTACTGTTTTTCAATATAAATATTTATAAGAATGCAACGTATTCGGAGAATCATGGAAAGACCAGATCTTTGTTAAACTATTAAATTTATGTGACGTGTCCCGTGTCTTCTTGTTTACCACTGCCAATATAAAAACCAGTTTTGAAAAAGTAAAACTCAGTGTTAAAGGTAACTGGTGCCAGAGACAACTGAAATTTCATTGCAAAATGAAGAGAATTATTTTAATCTTTTGTGTAGTTATGTTTATATCAACTGTATTTGCATCGGTTGGTATTATACCTAATGCTAAAGACTCCAGTAAGTGAATCATATTAAAACACATTTTATATTTAAATTATTATTTGTGATTATTTCAGAGTATCCAAATAAATGTTATTACAAAGGACCACCGAAACTTATCATGGAATTTGGAACGAGGAAAAGAATTTCTGGGGAAAATTGTGGTGCATATACTTGCAGGGACGATTATTCAATACAAATCGAATAGTAAGTAAAGATAAAAATTGTTCGAAGGAAATTCAAAGCAATCTGTAATTGGTCCAATCATTGAAATATAATAGTAATGGAACGCCAGAAAGTTGATAAGAATATTAACTATTATGTATGTGATTTTAAATATTATTTATCACTTTTGAACAAGACTGTGTAATATGTTCTTACATAGCAACCATTTTACAAACAAGCAGTAGACAAAGAAAAGTGGACTTACGTCTATCTGTCTCAAGTTCGTTTAGCTTTTATGAAAGCGTACAAGTTAGCGTTGCAATATTACTATATTTAAATGGGCGTAATGAATAAATGTTTCAAAAGGCCTTGTTGAAAGATGAATTAATTGAAAATAAACACATTTTGTTTGGTTAATAGTTGCGGAGCAGTGGGAACCCATGATCATTGCAAAGTAGTTCCAGGAAATCCCAGTTCGCCTTTTCCTCGCTGCTGCGATGACTATGCTTGTTGAAATCATCGAATACATTTAAAACAATAATAATTGTATACATAATTTATTGTCCCACGTATTTAAAGAATCACAGAAATATATTAAAAACATTAACACTATAAATGAAATAGTTTTCCTCTAATATAATCCTCTCTATATTCCTGATGTTTACAATCAAAACTTCTTTTAAAAATGTCACATAGTATCACGAAAATAATTACACTTCTTATTACTAGAACTCTTAGTACTTTCACAATGCATATATTTCTTATTAACAATAAATACATTACTTTGATTCATACTTCTGCATTGTCATTTATATTTTCTTAACAACATTTCTTGTGGACAATACTTGAATATCTTTTAAGGTTATCAAGTTTAAAGTAGGTCAGTTTATATTTATACGTTGCATGAAAATAAGTAATAATAGTATTTTTAAAATTTAGTTAATAAATTTTAATATTTATCTGAAATAATAAATTGTTGAAAGATATTTTAAACACATAAATAAATTATCACTCCTATAAATTTATCCAATTTCTAAGTGTGGTCTGCGGCAATAAGTAGATAACAATTATAGAAACACAAACTCAAAAACAACAATTAAGGATTTACTGAATAAAATATTGAATTGTTAATTAATGCAAACAAACTAAATAATCAATCAATACGAAGTAAACCCAGAGCCAAACTAAGCATCAATTAATTATAGAGAATAGTGAAACTAATTCTTAATCACGCGAAACAATACCGGTGTCGCTTTCCGCAAAAACCGCCGCGGAAAAAACCGTCTTTTTCCACTCATTATTCTGAACGGTAAAGTGCTCGTTGGTCACGAACTTCTTCGCTTTTTATAAAATAAAACTAGAAATACATTTGTGACAGTTTTCACCTGGCTCAAGACAATAAATCGATGAATAAACCTACTGGGCTGATTCGCGATCATGTCCCGCTCCAAAGAAGTCAAGTGATGATTTTTTAAAAGATCTCAGAGTTTAGTATAAATTGGATTGCCTTTGAGAGGTAAATCAGTTCGATTCAAATTACTAATTTGAAAACAACTCCCTCAAGCTACGAGAGAAGCCTTCTTGGGTCTGTAGAACACGCTACAATTTAGAATCAGTTTATTGAATTCCTTTAACTTTAATTTAAATTCTTTCAATAAGTAAAAGCAAATATATTAAATCTTTGGTATTATTCTATTCAAATTTGTGTTCAGTGTTTCTTTATTATTTCTTTACAGATTTTCTAATCAGTCATCATACAAAGAAAAATGAAATTCTCCGTGGGTTTCTTGTTCTGCTTCTCTATGCGTAAGTATTGCTTTAAAATTTAATAAATTTCTTTATCACTGAAATAATTAAACTCTACTCTTAAGACTGCTGATTAAAATATCTTTAATTTCAATAAATTCTCTTCGTTTACATTTACAGTTAACCAATGCGTAATTTGAAGCGGTTTCGAAGCAAGCTTTTTTATTTATCCCGGACGATTCCAAATTTAAATAAATATAAATAAATTAAGAATCTTTCTCCTTGTGTGTTAAGATAAAAACCAAGGAGTACCAGGAGTTACACTACTCAATGATAAAAATGGCATTATCTTTGTCAGGGTATTATAATTGCGGCCACTTTCGTAAGATGCCACCACATGTACTTTTCATATTTCAAATTATTTTATTTAAAACCATAAAAATCAAAATCACATTTTGTTACATCTTTCAAAAATTTAAAAAATAATAGTTATTTACTTTACTAGTGGATAGAGTAAGGAATTGCCCACGAAAGAAATTTTATCCACTTTGCCCACGTGTGAAGTATAACGTTTTATCCAACATCTCTCAATAAATGCAAAATTATTAAAGGCATATTATTTGAAAGTGACAAGTTTTAAATTTTCTAAATTAAAATGCCGATCGTAGTAGGTGTTGTGCATTATTATTATTATAAATTAAAAATTACTTACTAGTGACTTTACTCAAAATTATACCCACTAGTGGGTATTCTGAATAGCAGCAAATTTACATGTAATCAAAACTACATTTACATCATGGAAGACTTTCCAAATCGTTCAATTTGTTATTAAAAGAATAATGATTGGTGGAAAATAAAGTCTTAAATTCGTAACTAATAGATTATCAAAATCCGTATACATAAAGTTCCCAGTTAATAAAAATTCACTAATAATTTAATCTGACAATTATTTTTCATAACAATGAAATTATCATTTTAAGAACGATTTTTCAACACAAACATGTGTTTATTAAAAAGTAATTGTTACAGTATGTAAGATAATTGTTATAATACATCGCAGCATAATACGTGAATATTTATAAACAAATATGCCCCAACAAAATTAACCATAATATATGAAAATTCCTGATTCCCTTTGATTAAATTTAAAACGGTAATAAACATTTCAACATCAGCAGCAAATTTTCTTGGTAGTGAACTATTTAAATACTTTGACAATTCAAAAGCTAGTTTATGAAAACAATAATACACAACGCTATACAAATAAAACAAGCCCTTATTTTGTATTATTTCCCCTAGTGTCTCTCTCCCTTTGCGAGTCATCTAGCGGCCGCTACTCCAACTGGCGTCGAGGCGACAAATCAGGCTACAGCCAAGGCTCCGCATTGCGGCAAATAGCACAGGGTAGCAGTGATCAAGCCAATAACGCGGCTGCGAACCAACAGGCAGCTGCCCGACAAGCAGCTTTCGTGGCGAAAAACACCCTCGCACAACAAGCAGCTCAAGCTTCCGCTACTGCTCAAGCTGCCCTCACAGGCAAACAGATCATTCTGCAGGTACGATAGAAAGAGAACAAGATTTCTGTAAAGACCTAAGTCATTGAATCGAGATGTATAGAGTTCTATTTAAATATTTTAATTTGGAAATTTGTGTTTTGTACGGTGTGGAATTATTATCAAAGATGTCTCTTTTTCAAATGAAATATCTACAGTAAAAATCGTTAAATGATATTCCGGGCAACATGTCGGAATGACATAGAAATATAAGCTAGTATTTTCATCTTGATTCATCCAAATATTTCTCGATTGCTCGAAGCACTGAGGTTAGTATACATGTGATAGTTTCAGACTGAATTTAAAGTGCAATTTTAAAATGCGATTTTAAACAAGAAAAGTAACTATCCGTTAGTGCGTATAATTTTGAACAAAGTCAATAGTAAGTAATATTTTATTTATAAAAATAATAATACACAACAATTTGATAACTACTACAATCGGCATTTTAATTTAGAAAATTTATAAAGCATATTTTACATTTATTAAGAGATGTTGGATAAAACGTTATACTTCACACTTGGGTAAAGGGTATACAACAGACTACAAACTTTTTGCTCGTGAGAAATATGTGCCATTCCATAACTTGTTGTAGAATATACTGTTTTAAACTTCTATTATATCTACATAGTACGATTTGCCATTTTATGACTTTAGTGAAGGGTCTCATTTTTTCGTTCACTCAAAATTTTATGAAGCTATCAATGTCAAATTTCAAATTTAGATTTTATGTTCATGTCACAAGCGGATTAGATTTTGGGATCAATTCATAAACCGTAAGTAGTAGTTTACTTGAAGGCCTATTACCTAGATTTCTTGAGCATATTTCAGTGTCAGTAAATATTCTAAAAAAATAATCGAAAGTGTATAGTGAAATATATATTATAGAAAAGAATTATAACGTGATTTATTCAAACGAAGATAGCATGGAATAATAATAATATTACAATGTTTGCAAATCTAATTTTCAGTAATAATAAAACAAGAGAGTGAAAATAGATTCAAAATAATTTGACAGGTCTTTCGAAAACTTGTTGCCAGGCTATTGCCAAATGGTTTGATAAAGATACTGGAAAATTATTTTCTAATTTATTAAACTCTCGAGTTATATTTAATTAGATTATTTTTTTATTTTATCATCAGGCACGCCACTAAATCTATCTTTTTTGCCGATAACTACCTAACAACTCGCATTTGTCATCAAAAACAAAAAAGCTACAGATATTATTCCCGGGAATATTCACAAGAGCTTTATTCGCAGTATAATAATGACAGGATTGGTAAAAACTTAGATAGGTGACAGGTTTTAAGAAACGTCAAAAATTAATCAATGACATTGCTTTCCTCCCAGAACTCGTACAATTTTCCATTATTGTAATCAGTACATTGTTGTAATCAATACATTGTTGTAATCAATGCATTGTTGTAATCAATGCATTCGTGTAATCAAGTCTCAAGTTTAGATTTATATTATTTTTAGCCTAAGAATTTAACAATAAATTTCAAAATTGTCTTCCAGCAAGCCGAGCAAACCGTGCGAGATGCCCGAGTGTCCCTCGACAGCGAGCAACAGCAGCTCACCCAAGCTCAACGTAGCGCTGATGCCGCTCAAGAATCCGCTCGTCAGGCCGCTGCCCAAGTCTCCGCTATCCAAGCATCGCTAAACTCTGCCCAGTCGACATCAGACCGCGCTAACCAGGCCGCTAGTGAAGCAGCGGGGGAACTCGCTGCCCAGCGCGCCATGGTAGGAAGTGCACGTTTGCGTTTAGATCAAGCCGCCGAGCAGCTGGACAGCATCCGCGTGGACTACGAGAGCACCCAGCAGGCTGCCCAGAGGGCTCAGGCTGCTGCGCAGGCCGCCCAGCAGGCTGCTGCTGATGCGGCGGCGGCCGCGGCTGCCGCGGCGGCTTCCGCGAAGGGACATGGGAATTATGTTGATAGCTATTACTTTTAAGATGAGATGACTGATGGTTTTTTGTATTTTTATATTTTTTTATTGTTAATAAAGCATGTTAAATCATATGTTGCTGTTTTGATTTATACTATGATTCTAGTTTGACAGCTTGGTAAGCGTAATTACTCAATAACATTTTGGTGTCCCTGGAATACGACTTCACTATATATTTGTATTGTATGTTTATACTTTGTACAAGAAAGTAAAAAAGAAGTGAGGAAGACCAAAAAAAAAAAAAATGATCTGGAAAAATTAAGAATTAAATATTGGAAAACCAAAGCAAGAAACAGAAAGGAGTGGAAAGACTTTATACAAGCCCAGGGCCTGCAAGGCCTGTAGAGCTAATGAAAACGAAAGCGTTAATGCAGCTTCACTCACGAAAAATGAGTGGGATAAGTGACATTTAACTCACGGGCGTAGATAAAATATTTTACGCATAATTACTAATTCTGGGCATTAATGGGTTAGGCAGATTTAATTATTTAAATTAAGAAAATTATTTAAATTAAGAAAGAAACGTATAATCAGTATCAAAAGGTTAGTACTAGTAAATTGTTTACTAGAAAATAAATTAAATACTCCTCCAAACTTAACTTTATTATTTATTACTTATGTATAATTTAAACATGAATAAACTCATTGCTGTAGTACGCATCGTAATATGTCTTATATTTATCGAAATATGGCGATTTGTAATATTTTTCAAAATACGGAAATTTCCCCAAATATGACTTAAAATTGTAAATTTTTTTTATTACATTTCTTTATAATATTCGCACCAGGAAACCCATTGCAGCAGAGCGCATCGTCATATCTCTAATATTTTTCTAGATATGACGATTTTTTATATTTTCCGAAGAGCAACTTTGAGGGGCTGTAACTCGAAAACTATACAAGATATCAGAAAATATCTCCAGTTTTGTATTTTTCGTGCCATTTATAATAAATTAGTAAATTTTGAAAATATTGAAATTTTTTTTCAAAATTTCGATTGGTGATATCTCGATAAATATGAAAGATACGGACTTGCAGTGTTCACCAATCGATTCAGCTCGACGAAATACATAAACCCTGAAAATTTCAGAAAATTCGGACAACCGGTTGAAATGTTAGAGCAAAAAGTCTGAAAATGGCCAAATTCAGCCCAAACGTCAAGGGGTACCCCTTGACTTTCAGGACAAAAAACGCCATTTTCAGGCTTTTTGCTCTAACTTTCCATCCCGTAAAGCGATTTTTATGAAACTTTGCATACTTATGTATTTCGACGAGCTGAATCGATTGGTGAACACTACAAATCTGTATCTTTAATATTTGTCGAGTTATCGCCGATCGAAATTTTGTACAAAAATACAAAAAAAATTCAAAATTTTAAAAATTTGCTAATTTGTTATATAAGGCACCAGAAACGATAAACTGAAGAGAATTTTTAGATATCTCGTGTAGTTTTTTAATTACAGGCCCTTAAAGTTGCACTTCGAAAAATAACAAAAATCGACGTATCTCGAAAAATATTAGAGATCTGACGACGCGCTCTACTGCAATGGGTTTCTTAGCGCTTATATTATAAAGAAATGTAATAAAAAAATATTACAATTTTAAGTGAGGATATTCCATGAGTTTCAAATTTTTCTATCGGTATGTGAATCTGTATTGAATGATTAATAATTACAGTTTCTGTTATTTGTTAGTTCCCATAGCAACTAAAATTAGTTTATTAAACATATAATTCAGTTTTGTCAAAAGAAGCAAACAAAATCTGGTAAGGGCACAACTAGCACTTCCAGTTATTGGATTTATCACCAAAAATCAATCAGCTTTTCCAAGGGGATACAATTTATATATACAAAATATCAAAATGTTTGTTTTGTAACTTCAGACAGGCACACACAAAGACATCATCGCGAAACTATTAAAATCGTATTTCAGGATCCCTAAAATGTGCTTATTCACTGAAAACTCGCTACCGAATTTTCAGCATGATTCCTATACCTCCCTTACAGTATGCGACGGGAGGTAAAAAAAGAACAAACAAACAGGTCACCCATTTTTACAAAAACGTATCTAAAGAAGTTGTCAATGTTAAACCTAGATTTTAGATGATCATGTAAAAAAATGTAGAATAACATTGACTACAATAACAATTTGCGGGACGTTATGTGTTGGCCACATCTGATTATTTGGTTTATAATTTTAGGTAAATTTCTCTAGCCAATTTTGCGAAATGAACCATGACTGGCTAATTTGCATTTTGTATACTTCAATAAAAACTAAACGATCTACTATTATTAGAACGGTAAAATTTAACAGTAATGCTAAAAAACTGTGGTTTTGTATTACGTGCTTCATTATATCTGTATTTTACATTTTGTTCAATTTCTTATTATTCATGATAAATGTACAGACACCTACTTAATTTTTTGCATTGCTTTTTATGTTATTTACAAGAAATTTCTTAACAAAATATGTCAAAGGTTATCTCATTCATATACTTGGAATAATAAATTTACCATTTTATTTCAAAAAGAATATTTGATGTTCTTTAATGTTATTTAAAATAATAAATATTCAAATGAAATAGAAATATACTAATCGTCAAAATATAATTATCGATTGCATTAAAATTGGATTAATTTTACAGTAATTAATTTAATATTACCAAATATTTTAAATATATTCTTCGTACTAATATACGACAGAGATAACATTAAAATATCAAAACTGTCTTCACCTACAAACAAGAAGATATATTCCAACAAAATCAGTCTTCATAACTGACGTTACCAACAAACTGTAAACATGAAATTGAATTTAATATTTGTGTTTATAATTGCTGTTTGCATTTCTCTAGCAAACTGTGGAATACAAACTATTAACAATGCTGTTCACAAGGGTAATACAGTGCTAAATATTTTTTTAAATACTCATAATAAAATAGAGTCTGTTATTTCTAGACCATCCAGGGAAGTGTTATATCCCGACAACCCCACCCACGATTCTAAGTCCGGGAGATACTGTCACTCTTGCAGGCAAATGTGAACGAGCCATATGTGATCGTAAACTCAACGTTGAAATTCATTCGTAAGTACAATTATTATTTCTTAAACCATTAATGCCCAGAAGATACGTACAGGTTTCTCACTTTAACATTATGTTTCTGCCAGGCTATGGCATTTCAAACTGGATTATGTATATTCTATACATAATTATACTTACAAGTTACCAACATACCTAAATATGAAATCAATGTGTAAAGAAAAATAGTTCGGGGTATTAATGGGTTACGATAAATACCGGCTAATATATTTGTTATCGTTTAGTTGCGGCGATTTACCAGAGCCAAAAGGTTGCAAGAAAACACAAAATGCTGCTAATAGGCCCTACCCTGAGTGCTGTCCCAAGCTCAAATGCAATTAAAATTTAATAATAGTTTTACTCATGTAGAATAGCAGTATATATTCAATAAATAAGGTATACAAATTTAAAACATCCTACCTTTTCTCCTTTCTATGATGCCTTGGAACTCCAAAACAGCAACTGGAATGCAGTTTTGCAATACACTAAACACTACAAAATGAACGCATCACAAGCCAAACACAAAACACTTCAAAACACAAACCATGGTATGGTACGTTTAAAATTTTTAGACAAATAACATTAACACACACTAATAGTTACACTAGTATATAAATATAATTTATAACTCGCGTTATTCCGCGAAATTGAATATTAAATCACAGTAAACGACACAAAAACGTACCGGCCATTTGATTCACATATTAACAATAACTGGCTTCTCATGAAATCAGATTGTACGCTGATCTACGAGAGCAAAGAGCTGGTTCGCTAGATTAATTAATTAGTAGGTTTGTTATAACTTGCTCACAAATGAATAGCATCGAAATAAAATGTAAACTATAGGAAAATAAAACTTATAAATATGTGTACAGTACAAGAAACATGAATACAAATTGTAAATAGTAGTAAAGTATAATTTTTTATTAGGAATATGGAATTTATTCTTCGAGGCGATAAAACATATGAGTATGCATTATATTTTTTTCCGAAATCATTAAATTATCAATTAAAAACATAAATAAATTAGCATTATGTATTTGTAAAACGTCAGCTAGCTGTTGCGACGGACATAGCTGTGATAACAAAAGTACTGTCAAATGTCAAATTTTGTTATGTTTCATTATTTTTAATATATTCTAAACGTGTTCTGCATGTAATTAAATAATAAACAAATTTACCAATAGTATTATAGAATAATTTGTTTGTTATTTTAGGTTTGTAATTCTAGGGTGATATAAGAGTCTGTAAAGTTTAACTTTAACTACTATTTTGGCTAACTTCTCATAGTAATATCGTGTACTTTAGTATCAATTTTGGAAAAATGTATTTTTTTCATGAACGGGAGATAAACTCTGTTTCTATTATACCAAAATCATGATAGAAACAGCCAATTTCATGTCTACGGGAGATTTGTGCATTTTCTCTCTCATCCTGAAGGAAAGTGCTCAAATATTGTGAAAAACAATCAAAGGTAACTATCATAAATTATATTACAATTCAATTCATTTTTAAATACATAAAAACCATCATAAATATTGGGGTCGTGAAAAAATAGTATATACGCCGCCTACGGCTCGTGCTTCAATTTACTCCGCGGGAAAAATCTTACATTTCTCTCCCTTAATGTATAAAGTACTTATAATTTGTTTTTGCATTTAAATAAAACTACTATAATTATTATGTGATATCTTATGGAAATAATGATAAAACTACTGATAAACAACACACTTCATATATACTTATGGTTTATGCAAGTCATAGATAAATCAGTTGAAAAGAGAATGTTGTTCGTGTAACAGTGAAATTCGATTAATCATGGTGCATATAAAGTTTACAGTTCTTCTAATACTAAGTGTATTAGTTGCATCTTCTTCAAGTCTAAACATTTTAGGTTTATTTCCACATCCTGGAAATAGTCATTTTAGGGTATTTGAACCATTGTTACGAACATTAGCTGAAAAGGGACACAATTTAACAATAATAAGCCCTTTTCCACAAAAACATCCACTTCCAAGATACAAAGACATCAGTCTTAAAGATGAAACTAACATAATATTAAATACTTTCGACATGCAAGCTTTTCAAAGTCCAGCAGCTACTTTATGGGCACCGCTAAAAATTGCAGATATTGCCAAGGCGCTGTGTCTGAATTTAAGATCAAAACCAATGCAAGAGTTTATGAAATCAGATGATAAATTTGATCTAATCATAACAGAAATATTCAACAATGACTGCTATCTAGGATTTGTCCACAAATACAAAATACCATTCGTTGGATTATGTCCGAATGTAATTATGCCATGGAGTAATACTATGTTTGGTAATCCTGTCCATCCAGCGTATATACCAATGGCGTTTCTATCTCACACTGATCGCATGACATTTTTCCAACGAGTAGTAAATACCCTAAGCTACATATTTTCCGAATTAGTCTACAAGTTTTTAATTGAAGCACCAAGTTATGAAGAAGCCAAAATACATTTTGGAGATGATCTACCACCTCTAAGTCAAATAGCTAGTAATATCAGTCTCATGCTGGTTAATTCTCACTTTAGTTTGAACCTTCCAAGACCTCTTGTACCTAATATTATTGAAGTTGGAGGAATGTTTGTTGAAAAGCCGAAAAAAATACCAGCTGTTAGTAAATATATTTATCTAAATGAGATAACATGATAAGATAATTTGTGTTTTAGAATATAGAAAAGTTTATAGAAGAATCTCAACACGGAGTCATATATTTTAGTATGGGGTCAATGATTAAGGGTCATACATTTCCAGAAGAAAAGCGGAAAGCATTTTTAAATGTTTTTGCAAAATTAAAACAACGGATTCTTTGGAAATGGGAAACTGATTCAATGCCTGAGCAACCTTCAAATGTTATGATTCAAAAATGGATGCCTCAGGGAGACATATTATGTGCGTAGAAAATACATATTTAACATTTAAGTTACGTCATTTGGCTCAATTAATGTCCGGTATTATAAATAAATTTAACTGTCAATTAAATTTACCTTTAATTTGTTTTTAACAAGTGTAAATTATTTATAATTATTTTTTATTATACCTGCATCATAATCCGTGTTTAAAACACGCTACAGCGCTCGTAAACGTAAGATTAAAACACGCCGTGCTTTAAAGGTAGCTAAGCAACAACAAAAATATTTATTATTAATATCTGTCAAAACTGTAAACGTAAACAACAAATGCTAACCAGTCTCCATGTAAACAACATACGACAAACGTCAAACGCGCAAAATTATGAAATGAATCAAAATCAAAATGTTGGTTTTCAGTTTTTTTTAGAGTATGATGCAGGTATAATAAAAAATAGCGTATGACACACGTGTATAAGTGCTTTTAAAGCACTAGCGACGTTAAATGCATTCCGCTTGGCGTCGTGCTCTTAAACTCGTCGTACGTGTAAATTTAACTGAAGTTTAGAATAACTTTAAAAAATATTTTTTCTGATCTTACAAAGGGATAATTGTTGCACTCAATTTATCTGTATCTTAAATTCTATGATTTTTTAACAACATTTTACGGAAAAATAACAACTGAAACAATACGAAATTAACAAAAATCACTAACGTAAAGATTTCATTTGGCCCACAAATATTTCAAATAAAAATTGTAGGTAATATTCTACATCTATTTGATTCCAGTGAAATTTACTCTATCTCATTTATTTATCATATGCTCAAAATCCCTGATAGGCCGTCAAATAATCTACCACTTACTGTTGATGAATTGTTCCCAAAATCTAATCAATTCGTAACATAAACATAATACCTCCCTTACATATACATACAGGGTGTTGACCGCGACCCCGGAACATAGGACTTTAACATGTAAAATCATACGTTCGTAATTTCCTGCTTAACAAATTATATTAGACAAAAAAGGTTCAAATAAAGTTGAGAGATCATAAAATTCTACATCAGAATCAATAAACAGAATTACATTTACATGCCCTATAACGCCAGAAATTAAATATGAAAATATTAAAAATTAGCTCAAAAATCGGGTTAGCCTTGGAAATGAAACAAATTTCTAAAAAAAAAAAATAGTCAATTATGCAATTTATAATAATAATTAATAAAAAATACAATTTTTATTTCTAATTGTATATAAATTTGTTTCATTTCCAAGGCTAACCCGATTTTTGAGCTAATTTTTAATATTTTCATATTTAATTTCTGGCGTTATAGGGCATGTAAATGTAATTCTGTTTATTGATTCTGATGTAGAATTTTATGATCTCTCAACTTTATTTGAACCTTTTTTGTCTAATATAATTTGTTAAGCAGGAAATTACGAACGTATGATTTTACATGTTAAAGTCCTATGTTCCGGGGTCGCGGTCAACACCCTGTATGTATGTGCGGGAGATAGAAATGATATATAGTGAATTAAGCAATTTTACTTTGTATAATTTTAACTGGGCCAAATAATATGATTCTAGACTCGTACCTTTCATTCCAATGCGTTGAAGACTGTGGACCAATATGTCTGACTATTACTTGTGTTGTAAGCCTATGTATATATTATATTATATAACCAATGATATTTTAGGCCATCCAAAAGTAATAGCCTTCATTTCTCACGGCGGACTTCTCAGCACCACTGAAACAGTACATTGCGGTAAACCAGTAATAGTAATACCCCAATATGGCGACCAGTTTCTTAACGGGAAAGCTCTGGAAGTAAAAAATGCTGGAGTAATGTTGAACTTAGCGGATGTTACTGAACAATCTATCTCTGATGCTTTGAACAAAGTTTTAGAACCAAGGTAATATTATATTACATTTTTTACAGATGGTTTGTAACTTCTGCTACAGTTTTAGGACGAGCGTTGAGAGATTATCGACTCTTTTTCGCGATCGTCCTATGTCGGCAATGGACACTGCCATCTATTGGATAGAATATGTAGGGCGACATAAAGATACTTACCATTTGAGGAGTGCTGCTGTAGATTTACCTTTATATCAGTATCTTTTGATAGATGTCCTGCTGTTTATTATAATTAGTTTACTAGTTGTTCTTGCTATTATATTTTATGTATTTAAATTTGTTTTTGGTTTGTTATGTAAAGTTAAATCTTCGAAGGCTAAGGTCAAGAAGAACTAACAATTATTGTTAAATGTTTTTTTGTAAATTAATTTTTTAAATACATTTACACCAGTTAATTTCGTACTTAAATAATTTAATGGTACCACTAAATAATCTAAAGATACTCGTAAAGGTCTTCATCAAGAAGAAAATCATTAGAATCTTCTCTGGAATTACTTTCGATCTTAAATTATAATTTTTTTTTATATTAATATTCTGGTAGGGTACATTTTTTTGACTTCCTTTTTGACCACTCTATTTTTACCACTGTACTTTTTTAAAACTATACTTTTTACCACTAATTTTTTACAGCCAATTTTTTTACATATAAAACTGGATATTGTAGTTAATGGTATGCCGCAATTTAGTCCTCTTCTTTTTGGATTTTGGGTACGTTTGTGATAAATAATACCATCTCTATGGAGCAGGTTATTTTGGCATGAATGCAAAAAATCAATTAGTCTTAAAATAATTTTTGGCCAGAAAATACTGGTAAAAAAATTGGTGGTAAAAAAGCCTAGTAATAAAAAGAACTGGCAAAATAATAGTCAAGTAGTTAAAATACTCGTAATTAGTGGTAAAAATGGAGTGATAAAAATGTCGTATAATCTAAGCTAAATTCATAAGCTTACCATTTTTATTATTGCATCCGTAGAAAACTCTACATTTTGCCAGGCTTCTATCATTTTCTTTTCTCTTTTTTGAAGATACCTCCTGCATAATATGCATGATATTTAACAATAAATAAACATTATAATAATTTAAATTTACCTAAAAGCACGTTGTATTACAATAGCTGCACGTATTTTAATATCCTTCATGATGCTATCGTAGTCGACAACTGTATCTTCTCCTTCTGTTAGGTATTCACATTTCTCTTCTATCACATCTAGATCATTGCACACTGCGGATCGTTCTGCTTCTTTTTTTGACAATTCTCTCATGTATTTTCTAGTGTAATAACCTTTATATGCAGCCTAAAATATATAATAAAGCAAAGACTACTAGTTTAAAGCCTTCAAATTAAAGCGAACGATTAGCAGCACAAAATACATTAATCAAACTGCTGTGCTCATTAGATTTAATATTCCGTGTTGCATAATTAGAAATCACAAAATGCAAAGCAAATAATCATGCAACTGCAACCACAATTTTCATACTGTATCTATTTACATCTTTTTATACAGTCATTAATATTAATTTATCATGAATAAATCTAGACATAGATATTACACTCCGAAAACTCTGAGGCTCATTGGATGAAGAGATAATATCGAAATAAATTAAATAATTGTACAGAATAATAGCACAGTATAAGAATTCACATAATAAGAAATGACTTGACGGCTGGTAACCGCATTTCATACGAAAAAATATATCACTTAACGAGATCTGCGTAAGCAGAGTTCCACACCCGTAATGGGTAAAAGGCGTGATGATATATTTATTTTATTTTATTTATAATAAGAAAACTTCAAATATTTCATGATCTCAATAATTCAGTGGTGCGCTACCGAAAAGATAGCCGCTAAGCGACCACTGATAGGCTGATATCTTAGTAACAATTGAAAAGAGAGTGCAGTATGCCAACGACGTTGTTCTATCTGTCAAATGTCAAGCATGTTTAGTTCATTTTTATTGAGTTAAATACTGTAAAATGAGTGCAAAACATAGAGAAAACTTATTTGCACTACCAAAAATTGTAAATAATATTATAGTACAGGTGGAATAATATTTTTTTACATTTTGTCTCACTTGCAACTGACAACTAGTCAAAACCGCCGTATACAGCTACTGCTAAAATGGCCGCTCGACTCAAAATCAACGGTCGATGCAACATAAAAAGCAAAAGTGCCGACAGCGAGTGTTGTTAATTTTGAGAAAATTCACTAGTGAGTATTTTTTTATTTATAATAATGATAATAAAACACAACACCTTGGTAACTACTTCGATTGACATTTTGATTTAGATAATTTATAGCATATGTCACTGTCAAATAATATTTCTTTAATAAATTTTGTATTTATTAAAAGGTGTTGGATAAAACATTATTCTTCACACGCGGGCAAAGTGGAATTACCCACTCGATAAAATTATCACACTCATCCTTCGGCTTCGTGTGCTAAAATTTCTCTCGAACGTAATTCCTTACTTTGCCCACTTGTAAAGTAAATAACTATTAAGTATTTTTTAATTTGTTTTTTACAAGTTTATATCATTTGAAATTATTTTATGACTTACTTAACATTACCGTCAAAAAATTAATTGTCATTTGGAAAACTTGATGTAAATTTGCTATGGAAGTAAATTTAACTGCAGTTTAAATGTCCAGACATTACAGAATTATAAATAAATAAAAATATCACATGATAATGTAAATATTGATAATTTAGAAATTCGAAGAGTGAACGAGAACAAATAAATGTTTACATTTTGCTGAAAGATATTGACATTTTTATAGTACTACGATTTCAGGTCACATATTTTTCAGTTTCATTTTAAATGTGTCATAAATCAAACTGACAATATCACAGATTCCGCAAACGTAAGGGATCGGTATAAAATTTGCATCGAAACAATATTTTATTATAGTCAAGCTTATGTTCTGAATTCGTGTTCGGGTACCTTCATCTTAGTTATTTCAAATGGTTTCACATAAATACACATTCAATATTCGTTCAATATTTATCTCTCACACATGAGCGCCGAAGGGAATTTTCACCATAACTCTCGTACAAATAATTTCAGAATAAAAATGAAGTTAGTTATCTCCACATTTAATCTTTTTTACGAGCCTATTCCGATCACAAGAGGACATAAAATAGGTAAACATCATAGCAGCTTACTTTGATGAGTGTAGCAGCGCGGTCCATCTCCCATTTCGGTGTTTGAAGACCGCGGTAGATCCCAATGGTCCTCCTAGCTGCTAAGTGCCAGTCAAGGTTCGCACAAGGGTCTTGTGTTTCCAATTTCGCCCGATAACAGCGATAGGCTCGTTGAATTATCAGAGTGGCATGCCATGCCTGCTCTATTGAGATATTACATCGGAGCAGTAGCTTCCGAACGACAATTTTTGCGTCGAATTTTTCTACAAAATATGAATGGGGTGAATCTGATATTACACTGCGTAAAAAGACTAATTTTCATAGGGGATTGTATTTGTAAAGTAAAACTTAATGTGGAATGGTAGTGGTATTGTAATACGGAAATTGTTCAACCGTTTACAAAGTCAAAAAGTGCCAGAGATGAATACAACCAATATTCACAGAAAATTAGTTGCGCTGTTACAAACTTATTTGATAATTTGGGACTGAAAAACTGCGACATTTAAAAAATAGGTTATCTGATGTGGCCAGCACATAACCTCCCGCTAAATACAACTCTTAAACGGTACAAAATAGTATTTGATGATACAGAAACATACCTTCTTATTTGTTTATTTTCTATTTATATTTGAGAATTTTTATATTTTTCGTATATTTATTTTTTATTTTTGACATATATTTCACTAAGAAAACAGCTTTACAATCACAATGACATGTTATATTATCTCTAAATCTACTGAAAATTTATAAAATTAGTGTAAACACATGTCAAATTAAATATTCTTCAACTTTCAAAATAACATAAATTGTTGAAAAAGGAAATTCAACCGTGTTTTTCACGAAAAACTGTTAAGGGCTTCAAGTAAACTGCTACTTCCGGTTGACCAATTTTATCCAAAATCTAATCAGCTCTTCATTTAAATATAAGAAGCAAAAATTCACAAAATTGTATTTTTTGGTTTTATAGTATTTTAGTTATGCGAGACGAAAAAATTGCCACAGACTACACACACACATACATACATACATACATACAGACATCATCGCGAAAATAGTAAAATCGTATTGTAGGGACCCTAAAACGTGCTTATTCATTGAAAACTCACTACCCACTTTTTTGACCAAAAACAATACCTCCCTTACCTAGAGGTAGGCGGGAAGTAATAGGTGCAATGAAAGAAAATTCTACAATCGGGTAGTGTTGTAGGATGATTTGAATTTTTCTTAAGATGAGGGCCTACCAAAGCTAGCAAAATGTCAAACATTTCTTTCGTCATTCTCGTATAATTAAAAAATAATTCATTATCTTGTCGCATTTCCTTGTATAAGTTAATAATAATAATCACTATGCTGATATTTTCTGATATAAATGGCACGTATCCACCATCACCGTCGTTTGCGTAATTCTATGTAATGGGCGCATAAACCATAAACGAAATATGACAATTTATATCAAAACACTTACGGAATAATTAGTAGTAAAGTATTATTTTTTCTTTTAAATATTTTGCAGTAAAGCGATATAACGAATTGAACATATTTTGACGTCACGGGTACTCGCAATGATTCTATTGGCCAGAAATTTGAAAAGTGTAAATCGCGAGTCTGCCGTTACGCCCAACGCCTATTGTGGGCTAAAATAGAACTACGAAATGTCATTTCATTTATTTTGTTTGTTGGTATTTAATATTATATTTGTTAGGCTTCTATTACTTGTTTCATATTTCCACTGTTTTATTGTGCTGTGTTGAAAAACTATTGAATAAAATTGTGTGTTGAGGTTAGGTTATATCACTACTAGCGCCATTGTTTTCAAACTTTCGTATGATGTTTACTCAAATATCAAGTAAAATACTCTAAAGTTGCCAAATTAATTTTATCTTTATTTATATTAAGTTTAATTGTTGTAAATTAAGACTTATAATATGTAAATAATATTTTTACATTAAAAAATATATAATATCTACTGTCATGTCATTGTCTTAGTTCCACTGGAGTAATACCAGTGACGTCACACAAACATTGAAAAACATATCTCGGGTAATATATGAAATTTTCACATCGAGTTTTCACTGATCGTCATATATTCTAATAGTTTCATAAAAAAAAATTTAAATTGGTTTATGGCCCCATTGAATTTTTTTCTAATACATGCAGCAGCATTTAATAATTAAACCATGTTCAATTTTATTCTTTCATTTGTAGTTTCTACCAAATCCATAATTAGAAAATTATAACTTCTTGGAATATGGACAACACGTCAAATATCAACTGTCAAATGAAATGTCATTAATGCTCAATTATTTTATTCAAACTTGTGATTGGCTGCTACATTGCTGTGTGTGATAAAAGTTAAAACCACCTAGATTTTACCTACTGCCTTACAACATACAACATCCACCGATATTACAACGCTATCAATACATACATGGAAACAAACTCTTACACTACACATTAAATTTTACCTTACAAATACAATCCCCTATGAAAACGACGCTTGATAATATCATGACAAAGTAAATCGATAGTATAAAATGTTTTTTTTAGGGTAAACGAAATACAAGTCCCGCAGATATTTGAAATATTTCATTTTATGTTGATGTATGGGATATTATTCCATCCCCTTGTTTACTTTGTTCTAAATTAATACACCTGATGAAATAACAAAATATTTACATTGTTTATAACGTTTCTTTCCAAAAATTCATATTTATTTTATAGAAATACCGTTTATGAAATAATTGTAATTAAAACATCAGACAACTAAAAAAAAGAGGGAAACTGACCGCATTCTTTGTTGATTTAGAAGCAGCGTTCGATAATATAGATCGTAAACAATTATACCAAGTTTTAAGGAAAACGGACATACATAAACAGTTGCCAACAAATGTAGAAAGTATGTATAAGAAAGCAATCTGAATCGTTAAAGTGAACAATGAATACTTAGAAGAATGTAACAAAAAGTTCAAATGAAGATAAATCCAAATTCACGAAAAATAATAAGTAAAAAAACGTATTATGAAAAAAAATGGATTTGTCTTAGAAATAGAGAGACAAAATGAAGAATCTATATAAGAAACATTGAGAAACACAGATGAAGGCATAGAAAAACAACAATTCAACAAAATTCAAGCAACGAAATATAACCCACGATGCAAGAAAATACAGACACTACATATACCTAGATATTGATTAAAAACTACAAATGTCACTATAATAGCACGATTTAGATGCGGTAAAGTGGCAAAGAGGAAAGAAGTAACATGTACTGGATGTCAGCAGAAGAAAAGAGATGTAGATTATGTGGAAGAGAAGAGAAATCTCTAGAACATTTAAAACTGTATTGCAGAGAGACGGAAAGAGAAATAAGAGATGAAACTTACTTATTAAATGACCAAGGAACAGGAAAAAAAAACTGGATGGGAAATATTTTAGAAAGAAAAAAACCTGTAATATAATATTTTAGGTTAACTTATATAAAGTAAATACCATAAAAATTATATGTAAATACTTTGTAGATTCTAGGCCGAAAGGCATGAATAAATAAAATTAACTTAACTAACTTAATACTTCAGACAAACAAAAATAATTACCACCATCCATTGACCTCCTCTTAAATTTTCTGACAGCATTTTGAATAATTCTGACAGCGCGTTCTGCTTGTTCTGTAGTAACCCTTAGTTTCATTAATATTTGAGCAGTAATTATACTTGATTCCGTTATATTATTTACTAGCTTACACGCCACTAAAATTGTTATTGTAATTAAATTATTGTTTACAAATAAATCAAATATTCATACCTCTTGCATTTTCTCTTGTGATTAAAAGAGAATCAAGATAATCTGCTATAAACATTTCCATTCTCTTGGGATTACATCGTAAAATCTATATTATGTTTTCATATTAAAAGATAAAAAGAAATAATGTTAAATTCAATATTTAAATAAAAAGTTTACGGTACGGTACATAAATTAATTTTATGATTAAAATGTAATTAATACAAATTCATGGGCAAGATTTATTCGGCTATAAATTATTTTTATCATGTTTCTCACTGTTCTCAGCAGAAGGATTCTATTCGAAACTTTATTGGAGAAAAGGTAATTTATTTATTTATTAATTCTCTCATTTAAAATTCTCAGAAAGTATAGAATTAATATTACAGAATTAGACATTATTACCTTGAAAACAAATAAGTTCTACTATTAAAATATTACCTCTCTACTTATATCCGACATAAGTTCTTGTAATCCATCAGGCACAACATAAATAAATCTTGCGCATCGTCTTTGAAACAGCACTTCCATGGGATTGCAATTCTGCATTTTAAATTTATTTAAGCCCACGAAATAATGTGCGTACTCTACATTCCCCAATATACAAAATTTATACCGCACATGTTCCAAAATTCTGACCTACATCAATCCCAAATTTACCTTATTTTGACATTTGATATGACAAGTGACATCTAAATAAAGACAAATAACTCAACCAATTATTTTGATAGCTGGCCCTGCCAGCCGGAATTATATCCATAAATTATGGTTTCACGATAATTTTTGTTATTAGAATAATATTTAAAATATTATTATCTACAAATGTTGTTCGAAACATTTTTTCTCTTACTGTCACCATTTTCGAATTACAACGTTAAAGAATAGTTATTTATGTATTAAGATACTGAAAATAATTTTTTTGTATCACAAATATGGATTTTAGTTGCCGAGGCCCGTAGGGCCGAGGAAATAAACCATGTGTGTGATAAAAAGGAACTTCAGTGCCGAGGTACATATTAAGTTTTATTGGAAATCTAAAATTCGAAAAAACTGTAAAAAAAATACGATAAAGGTTAAGTTCATACATCTGTCAGTTGTCAATAGAAACTGACAATCAGTGTTGCCAACCTTGAACAGTGAAGTTATCGTAAATAACACTCAAAATTATTTGTTTTGTCCTCAATTTCGTCATCGGAATTAATTAGTTAATTCTTCTTGCAAATTTTGTTTCATGTTACGTCCAAATTTACTATAGTACGCGAATATATTTGCCAAAATTATCCTACTTGTACAATAATTATTTAACGGTTGCCAACACTGGGTTGCTCAAAATCGTCGTATAATGGGTGACTTTAGTGACGATTTCATAGCTTTTAATGACGATTTTTGAGCACTTTAGTGCCGATTTCAAATAAAAATTATATTTTGACATTTTCGTTTAAATCTGATAACCTGAGCTTTTTCAAAAAACAACATACGCTTAAAAAAAACCTTAACTTTTTAGCGTTTCTTGATATTGGTGTTATATGTTCCTGCATTGTTTGGTATAAGAAATCAATGGAAGGTGTTATTGTGGTGCCCCCATTTATTATTGTTGAACCAATTAAAAAATTTTAAGTTGCTACTCTGTTGAATGGTGCATGCAGAATTAAATATACCATGAAACATTAAAATACATTTTATTTGGAAAACGCTAAGAATTTAAGACATTAATGACTATAATAAAAAATATTTCAAGGACTCTGTATTATTACCACAACAATGAATCCTGAAAGATGAAATCGTACAAATGAAGCAGATAAAATCTGACATTGCAAAGCTCTTTTTAAGTGGATTGTACTTTTGGCGTACCCACTAACAAAGAAGGCAGTACCGAAATAGGAATCAAATCCGAAAAACTCACAACGTTTGAGATTTAACCCAGTTAAAAAAATACTGCACACCCAAATAACGATTTTAAATCAATCATTTACAAACACACAGAAAACACTGTTTTACTCAGGGAAGGAAGTTCAGGTTAATAATGCAGAGCCCTGTAGGAGTAGGTACAACGATTTAAACTTTAAACCACTGACACATAAACATTAGACTTCGTTGCTGTACGAATCACTCATAGCATTAGGTACTATAGTAACGGTAGTGCTTTGGGCCTTCGTACTGTCTTGTCTTTTGAGCAGACTCTCCACAAAGCCGCCCTCTTTGGACTGGGGGGCCCCTTTGTAGAACTTGTGACTCGGGGGGCGACGCGCAGAGGAACCGCGTAAGGAACACATTAAGATCTCGCGCATTCCCCTACGGAGTATACTTACAATTATTCTGAAGTTTTTTATTGTGTATATATTTTACGATCGTGTTTTGTGGTCTGTGTGACAAAATAATTAAAATGGCGATAGTTGAAGAACAAATTTTAAATGTTATAAAAGCAACAAGTACCTGGATTATACAAATAATATTATAGAGTAGATTTGAAACTCATATTTTTAATTGCATATTGAATTCGTCCAGCTTGTTTAATATTTAAAATTATAATTAAAATTTGTTTTATAATTTCCTCAAAATGCCTTGACAAACAATTTTCCGGTTACGAAATAAATTATACATTTCTTGAAAGCTTCTGATATTTTAATGAGCAATCCGAAGTACGTTTGCAAAAAGTTTATTTAGTTTTCAACTATAAATTAAGTAGACCATTAAGCTTTTGTTAACGATACATAAGTCATAAGTTTTATGCTTTTCATAAGAATGTTTTGATTAATACAAATAGCTATTTGTGTATTTAAAGCGCGCAGGCGAACGTTTCAAATGTGTGAGAGAGACATAAATAAATGGAATTATATAGTGCTGTCCAAAATAAATGGTTACCTACCGTTTTATATTTATATTATAAGGGTTGGAAGTACAAACACCTATTTGAAAGTAGTAAAAATTTGTCATCGCTAAAAATTGGAAAAATATAAAATTTCTTAATACATTCTTTTTATATTACTAACAAACTACTATCTACCGTTAATTCTTTTCAGATTATAAATTTTGTTTGTCCCGTAGATAAAATTATATAAATTGCATTCATAGAAAATTCAACGTAATATGTTTAGAAATACAAAATTCTAAATAATCACACCCTAGCGCACCAGGTAACCAAAATCCCTACTGATTATGGTAAGCCTCTCGATTAACGACTACCGCTCATAACCATATATTTTGGCGAGCCATATACACAATATTTTTCCGACGAATGACTATGTAAAGAAAAATTGATCTAATTTCATTAAAATAAATACATGTATGATATTCCAAACAAAACTTTTACCGCTTGTTGTTATAAGAAACGAGCGAAATAACTTTGTTGCTTGTTGCTGTTGGGAGACGAGCGACAACAATATATTGAACAACTAGTGTTACAATTAGACATTGTAACATGTGTTTTTAAAACTACTTTTCCTATTTCACGTTCAGAAAGTCAATTAAAATAAATAAGTACCTTACCCTGAAATATTAATAAAACAAGATGCTTTACAGATTGACTATTTGTATTATTAATTCAATAACAAAACCTAATAGCAATAATTTTAGGTGAGCAATGACAGCTCCAAGTTTGAAAGACTGACAATTTTACAAATACTAAGTTCCTTAAAAACAATTTTACAAAATTCTGTTGGACAAATCAGTGTAACAAACTCGATTTTGTGAACGTGAAATAGGGATAGTAAAATTTCTCCAACTTTCTATAGCAGTCGTCGGACAAATATATTATGCTCAAATGAAATGTATAAATCAATCATTAAAAGCTCTTACCTTCTAAAATTCCGGGACAGGAAAGCATACAGCAAAGGATTGACTCCGGAGTTGACATAGGTTATTAGAAATGTGATTGGGGTAAACAGCGTACTAAAATCACTAGATCCACGATACCTGAAACCAACAATTTTGTTTACAAACAACGCAATTAAATCTTAATTACGTTCAATTCGAAATGGACTGTTTTTCAAGTTGATCGTAATGTTATTAGCAGGAATCAAATTTGAATGAATCAAATGTTTCAGCTAAATTATACCACACTCGCTTTTATTTATCACAGATAGTATTCAAGCAAAATCTAATTAAGCTGGAAATTGAATTTATACAGGAAGCATTCTCAAAAGCCAAAAAGGTGCAGACCGTAAATCTGCGATTAAGTTTGAGAGAAATATTGTTACATATTATAAATGAATTCTTGTGGTTTTCGCTTCATTAAGAACCATTCATTTCTTTTATTTCTTGTAACTATAAAGTTTTATCGTCAAACTTCTGCACAATCAAGACTTTAAATTCAACCGTAACTGCTATTTCTTCTTCCACGAATTATCCGCTACTTTACAACGAATTGTATTCGTCTAGATTTAAAGTGGCGCAACTTTTAAATTAATTTTCTCTTACCCTGACGACCAGTACTGCCACATCTTTCTAGCATGGAACGGCAGGTTACACAGTGCAAAAGTTAGAACCATAACAATCAGCATCCGAATGACACCTCTTCGAGCCCGGAGGACATTCTGGGTGGAGTTCGGATGGTGAAGAGCAATAGCACCTCCTGTCAAAGTTCGCGGTCGGCATTCCAGAGCAAACTAGAAACATAAACGCCGAGAATAAGTTGTTAGGAGCGATGTTTGGGATTTGCGTATTATAGAAGGTAATGTAATGGAGAATACATCCATCCGTGTGCTTGTATTTATTGCTTGGAAACCACGATAAAGGGATAAATTAGTAGGCGTAAGATGCGCGGCGTATATCTCGAAATAGCTCAAATAAATTTGTATTTCTACACGAATACTGATGTGAGATGTTTCGGTGAATGGTGCGAGATTGAAACATGAAATTGGGTTTGTATAATTGGGAGAAGTGAATGGAATTATAGCTATAGATAGATGATCAGATGGGTATATATATATATATATATATATATATATATATATATATATATATATATATATATATATATAGATTTTTGTTTGTACCTCTCATGTTAATTTTAATATCCAGTGTGTTTCAATTTAGATGCTTACCATTGAGATCTCGAGAACTATAAGAGACGACTTCAGTTAAATTAGACAAAAGTTGCTACACTAGTAGGTCAATTTAATGATGTTTTTGTTTCCGCCAAAAAATGCATTGCTAACTAAATATGGAATCAACGAAATAGCTATTTGTATACTGGGTAATTCATAACGTAAGGAAAAAAGGAAGAGAAAAAAGTGTTGCTAGGGAGGCACAAAATAATGTCTTTTAATTAACAAACTTTTAACAACTCTGTAACAACAAAGTTACAGCAAAATAAAGTTGAATCAATTAAAAATAGTCATTACAAACTATAGCGGTTAATTATGTAAAGAATAAAAATTAAAAATACTTTAAAGTTAGTTGAACAATGTTTAGTTAAAAAAAAATAGTAAAGTATTCTCATAAAAGTTACAGCTATTAAAATTGTATTTATTGCTTAAAAATTGATGTCCACATGAATGAAACCCACTTCAAAAAAAAAAAAAAACACACAACTAGAAAACAAGCTACCGTTGCAATTAATTTAAATGATTATTTTTGACATTTCTAAAAACCAATAAAATGCTTCATTGTATGTCCAATTCTGTCATTATTACACTGAGAATAATGCTGTAGTGATTATTCCTGTTTTATTTTTGTTGACAAATGTCAGATGTCAGATAGGTATCATCAACATATGTACAAAATGAGCAAAAAAGATATGGTGGCCTGCCTGATGAAATCAAAAAAATAATTTAATTAAGGGCCGATATTTCCATCTACGAATAAACTTCCGAATAAGTTATTCGTTGAATAAATAAAAAAATACGCATCAAAAAATGACAGCTAGAACAATAAGTATCATTTGAGCTATGATTTCGATGCGACATTTTTCTTTTATTCGCCGAATAATTTATTCGGTACTTTATTCATATATGGAAATATAGGCCCTAAATATAATTCGAGAGTTCGATAAATTAGAAAATAATTCTCTAGAATCTTGTTGCCATATGGCAATAGCCACTGAACCCTGGCAACATATTTTCGAAAGATTAGTCAAATTATTTTCAATTTATTCTTACTCTCGTAATATTATAACTGACAATTCATTAAATGTCAAAGAATGTCAAGTTCAAAATGTTTCATGACAAGGAATATGTAGATATTATTATGGTTTATGGAATAAGTTTCATTAATTAAAAGATTTATCGAGAAAATTATTATTTTCTCAATTATATGCTGTGGTATTCAAGAGCTGGGCGTTAATTTAAAAGAACTTTTATTTGCTGTAACTTTTTGGGTAAATTTTTGTCAAAAGTTCATTAAAGAAAAAGCATTATGGAACACACTGTACATATGAATAATAGTGAATATTTGGTATGCATGAACGACGTGTAACTGCTGTGGAAATGAGGTGTGTATGGTTACACCAAACCTAATCGTGTCCGGAATACTCTGGTGTATGATAGCGTGTGATAGAGAAGACTAGTGTTATAAGAGTAACGAGAATGTTTGATTATTTAAACGTATGTCCAACAAAAGTTTGTTAACATACGTGGGCGAGGATACCGATAAAGTTTCTCGTGAGCGTAAGAGGAATAGAAGTGTCTGCATTAATCGGCTTATGTGTATAGATGCTCCGTAGTATATCAGGATGGGAATGTTTGCATAAGATTGATTAGGGATTGAATGTGTTTATGGGTTCGTGCTTCCCCATTTAGTGTAATATAGCGTGATGGCATATACAGTGGCGTGCTAAAGTCTCCGGCCACTGAAACATTCTATAATATTTTCACAAATATAAATCGCAGTAAATTAGGATTCACAATCTTTAAACTATAATTGAATTGTAATAAAACCATTTAGTAATTTTTTACTTTTCAACTATAAGAACACAAGTAACCACAAAATTTTGATAGCATCATGTTCAACAATATCCGCCCAGGTTTAGTTTCGTTCCTATTTTGATTTTGTTTTAACTTAACCGCTCTGTTTACTTTTAATAATGTATTTCTAGCTTTTAATCAGTAGAGAAGGTTTCAGTGAATCGTTAAAATGAAAGAAAATTTCACGTCCAATTCGTTCATTATTATCAATTGGAAAATCTTTGATGAACGATTTACTTGCTAATTTTGGTGGTGGTTCATTTAAAACGTCGTCGTGGTAGATCGTAAAAAACAACCAAGAGTGTGAACACATTATTAAACATAAGTCAGTATCTGATACTAGAAATTTTCAGGCATATTTTCACTGAAAACTTTTCTACTGGTTATAAGATGGAAATACATTATTAAATGTAAACAGAGCGATTAAATTAAAACAAAATAAAATAGAAACAAAATAAAACCTGGCCGAATATTTTTGATCATGTTGACATCTAAATTGGTTTTAATACAATTCCTAATTTACAGCGATTTACTTTTATGAAAATATTGTAGAATATTTCTTTGGCCGGAGACTTTTGCACGCCACTGTATGCATATATTAAACAAGATATCGTTGGAATTTACTTTGTACAATTATTCCTGTTACATATTGCTAATTAAATTCCGGCTAATTTTGTTAGGTCTCACAGTACAATTCAACAAATCTGATAAATGTGGAACTCAAACAAAATAATTCAATAGCTTTTCATTTTACAAATCTAATGGAATTGTGAAAATCAACTAAGATAAAAATGGCGGAATTCCGAAAATAATTGAAATAATCTCATATTTGATTTGTTGAATGCCTAATTCAAGCATATAACATGGTAGAATCATAAACTAGTATTTGTGTTTGATTACCACATCCACTTCAATCCGAGTTTAGTTTGCGTAATTAAAGTTTTAGTTAAATGTTTGACAAGTCCCTAACAAAAAAGGAGAATTTATGAAATAATTACTCGTTTAATGTGGAGGAGTACTTGTTGAATTTAACCGTGACTAAATATTAAAAGGCAAACAATTTATGAGTATATTTAGGAGGAGATATTTCAGAATATTAAGTAGGATTCCTAAATAATTTCAGAGAACTTCAGACAATCCCCAGAGTACTACTTGAATCAAATATTTCGTTGAAGATAATTTCAAATTATACAGGAATCTGTCGTACAATTAGCTTTACCATACCAAATCAAATCCCAAAACTTAGATACAATTTAACAAAATAAAAATAAAACCAACGCCAAGAAATCTAAAACGATATTCAGAACGCCAACTGAATAAATATAAAATAAAGTTCATACTTCAAAATTGTGTTATTGAAAATTTTCTCACCTTTGCATTCAGCGGCTGCTGCTTGAATCTCGAAGTATAGAAAGGTGTAACTTCTTTCTGATGCGGCGAAATTTGCTGACAAGCATGACTGCAACTGTGATGATAGTACTGGATCCCTGGTTTTTGTTGAATGTTGCCAACAGAAGCATTCAAATGTTTCTCTAATTCGCGGGAACTCTGGCACAATCCAACTGCTATACGAGTGTAGAGAACCTGTCGTAAAATTTTATGATGATGAAACACGTATTGCTGTAGGGGGTACAGTTATATTTGATGTAGAAATTTTGGTATTAACTTGGCAGTCATCGTTGAAATGTTACTAAAATTGGGTAGAATTTATTATAAGGTAGGCGTTTTATGTTTTGGAACTCCTCGGTACATCTGTAAGAGTAATCAATATAAATAAATGCTGACTATTGTATTTAGACTCAAAACAGGGGTGCTATATGTGTATCTATGTATCTGTGGACCGATTATGATGCAATTTTTTCTGTTTGAAATCTGATGTAATCGATATGGTTCTTAGCTATAATTTATGAAGATCTGTTTAGTGGTTTGAAGATCATAAGCTCATTTCCTACTTGACAATAGGGTCTTACCAACTTTTACATAAAAATAAAACATAATTATTTACATAGATGAATTGTTTCTCGACTGGATATTGAATAAAAAACAAGATGTTGTGGAAGTAGTCAATTTAATAAAATCCAATAAAAACTCCAACGTTTCGACTGCAGTTCAGTCTTCATCAGGGTGCTGATACAAACAAACAAACAGTATATCATATGTTTGTGAAATGTATCCATCATTTTGCAAAATTAGTCTCCATAGATTTCCAGTCGAGAAACAATTCGTCTATTGAAATCTACGGAGACTAAGTTTACAGAATGATGGATACAATTTTACAAACATATGATTTTTTCACGACATGGTAGGAAACCCCACCGTTCTTCTCCCGAAATAGTGAGGAAAATGTGTTGTTCCTCTCTAGAGAGGCAAATATAGAAGTGTTACCAATATGAAAGTTATTTGCAAAAAATATATTACAAAAATTATAAATAAATTCCTAATTGGATTGAAAATCCTTATTTTAGTGATATACATAATTTAAATTATCTTACAATAATGTCTTATATTTTTCTTTTTCTTATTAAATCACAATTTGACAACTTATTAAAGATATTGGTTCATTGGCAACACTGCTACACCGCCTTGTGTCTGATAACCTAACTTTTAACGAGTCAGTTTGTTAGTTGTGTTCTCAAAGTGTATTTTAGGTCCGAGCAAATCGTTTTTAGAAACAAGTCGTGAAAAAAATTTTGTGTCTAACACGAGAGGAAAGCTCTTCTTCCACTCTCGTTCGAAATGCCTCACTGCCTATATGTAATAAATATGAATTTTTGTATTTGTCAGCTTTCAGTTCATGTGCCATTGTTTTATTTTTATCATATGTGCAATTGTAAAGGTTAAGTGTTAAAGCAGCTTCAGCTACACTTCTACTGAAAAAAAAATTATTATTATTATATGTATTGCCAACAGCAAAGCAACAAAGAACTGAATCCTAGCAACAAGCTTTGATACCGACTCACGTACCAAAGTACTGGAATGAGTAGGAAAGGGAAACAAAAAAGTAAATGTACATAAAACGATCCAGATACCTGCTCCACTAAAAATAAGCATCGTGTTTTGTAAAGTGCAATACAAAAGAAAGAAATTTTAACCAGCTCGGAAATTAATGTAAGTTATATCTATTGGTGGGTAAGGATAATTTTCAAGTCGAATGCACACAGTACAAAATCCCAAGCAATTGTTTCGCTAGATAATTCAAAAGTGAGTTGTAAGCATAGATATATGGTTATAAGTCAAGTTAAAGTATAAAGACGAAGGATGCTTTTTAAATACTGAGAAAGAACATCCGTTTTAAATTCAATTTATATTTATAAATATATAAATATTGTATATACATAGTTGAACTTCTCTTGAATTAATTTAAATTTCTTTCGCTAGGCGAATGGAGTAACTGTGTAAGGTTCTGGTTTATTCCATTTGAGAATGAGAGATTAATAAATCAGTCTATCGGACATATTTCTATGACGCACCAATAGTTGTTTGCTCAGGGATAGTCGATAAAACTGATAGAGATCTACCGCTAAATAATTTAAACATATGTTTTTCATGTTATTGACGATGTGGCAACAAATCGCAGTATTACGATACTTTATTTACCACCCGGTCAATCCAACTGAATTAGTTATAGGCTTAAGTAAAGGTTGAAGTAGAGTTTAGCTGACAAAAATCCAATACTACTCTTGCAAATTTTGATTTGTTACTCTCGATTCTCAAATGGAGTATATTGTTCATAACCACTTTTGCAGCAAGGCGAAAGCGTTGAACCATTCTGTATCGTAGCCTACGATTCGTAGGTAGATTGTTTGTTTTCGGAAATGGTACCACTCAACACTCAAGAGATACGCAAAGGTGGGAGCGACTCCGTGACAAGGAGTGAACATTTCTGTATCGTAGGTAGATGATCCACTTTGAATTCGCTACATGCACTAAAAGTTTGTCACACTTAGTCGTTTTTCTTTACACTTTACGTCAAGTGTTTCCGATTCTGGGTGTTGAATATTTTAACTGCTATGCAAAAGTAAAGTTCTTGCAGTTTGCAAAATCTTTTTAAACTGTTTATAAAAAAATAATTGGTGTTTCCGCAAACTCTGATAACTTTATAAAGTTGCTAAATAACTTAATTATATCACATCGCTGCAAGTAGTATTGAACAACAAGTATGTACACAATATGCCAATTAAAAAGTTTTTGCTTCCTAGAATCGTAGAAAATCTATTCCCTACAGCACAATTTCTCGCAGGTTAAATTGTATTTTAATCTTGCTTCTCTGTATTTATAAGAAGTACATGTAGTAAATGAATGTTTGTTTAAGTACTCACAGTCATAACAGCTAGCGGGATAACATACAGGAATACAAAGTTGATCATATCGAACAGTTTGGAGTTGTAGCGTTGGCGATGCGTCGCACAGATGGTCTCAGTACCTCCATCGCGCATGGGGTTTACGATGGTCTGCACCCAGAGGAAGCGTGGTGCGCTGTACATGGCTGATGTCACCCATACTGCGCCTATCACCAGCTGCAGGCAAATTTATTACACATTTTCATTATTGTTAATCCATAAGTTATATGGAATAAGTACAACAGTGTATTGTTGACAACAATGTACTGATTACAACAATGCACTGATTACAACAATGTACTGATTACAATAATAAAAAATTGTAATCTCAAACAACCTTAAAATGCGCTCATCAAACTGGAATTTAAAGAGTTCTGGGGGCAAAAAAATTTCATTGATTATTTTTTGACATTTCTTTAAACCAATCAAATGCTTTATTGTATGTCACGTGTCTGCGTTTTAACCAATCCTGTCATTATTATACTGAGAATAATGCTCTTGTGAATATTCCCGGCAATTTTCTCTGTAGCTTTTTTGTTTTTGTTGACAGATGTCAAATGTCAGATAGTTATCATCAACACAAGTAAAAATGAGCAAAAAAGATAAATTTAGTGGCGTGCCTGATGATGAAATCAAAAAATAATCTAATTAAATATAACTCGAGAGTTCGATAAATTAGAAAATAATTCTCCAGTATCTTTCTCAAACTTGTCGCCATTTGGCAATAGCCACTCAAGCCCTACGGGCTTTCGTGGCTATTGCCTGGCAACAAGTTTTCGAAAGATCTGTCAAATTATTTTCAATTTATTCTCACCCTCTTCTTATATATTACTGAGAATAAAATTTGCAAATACATTGTCATATCTTTATAATTTTATAAAATCTTGCTTTGAATTCTCATTGCATATTGCATTTTATAATTGCTTTTCTGTCAATGTAAATACTTTTCTAACAACTTTTCAAATTATTTACTGAAAGATGCTCAAAGAACTTTATAGGCCTTGAATTTTCCAGCTGATAGTTTGGTACCAAAATCTAATCACCTAACAATTTGAACATCGAAGTTCTTAATGTGAAATTTGAAAATGATATTGTTTAGAAAAATTTGATATTTTTACCAATTCACTTTACAGCAAAAGTATAAATAAAAAAATTGTTCACAATTTAAAAATGCATGGTCCATTTGGTTACCTAAATATTAGTGTTGCACGATATATCAATCAAATTAAAATTAATATTTATTACAAAAATTGTAATAAATAATTACACAAAAACGAAAAATATTTGACATTTTAGAAATCATTCAGATGGAAACTAGGAGAAGATTACAATGAATATAATGGCGAATTTTAGAGTTCATTTCTTTCCATTTCTTTCTGTTAAATAAATAAATTATAACCTTTAAAATGTCAAATATTTTAAGTTTTTGTCAAATTTTCCATGGTCCTGTTGCAATTTTGCTAATAAATATTAATTGATATATCGTTAAATATTAATATTTAAGTATCCAAATGGACCTTATCGCTTGCATTTTTAAATTCTGAATAAATTTTTTATATACACTTTTGGGGTAAATAGCTCCGTGGTAACGCGTCGGATTGCGGATCGTGAGATCCTCAGCGAAATCCTCAGTTCGAATCCCACAGCTGACAATTGCCAATTTTTTACCCCTGTGCACACCCATAATGGGTAAAAGGCGTGATGATATATTTATTTTATTTATTTATTACACTTTTATCGAAACGTGAATAGGTAAAAATTTACAGAAATATTTTTAAAATAGCGTTGAAATCCCTATATTCCAAATTTTTGTTCTACACCCAGTGCATGTGCGGGAGGTAATACCCCTAATTATCTGTAAGTTTTTTATAATAGACATAAAATTTTACTTAGTTAAAAGTCAGAAACTATTACAAAGGACTTACTGCAAAGTTCCGCAATGAAAATCTAACAAAACCAATTTCTTTAAATCTTTTAAGAAATAATTGCATCTATAAATGTGAAAAACAAGAGTCATGCGAATAAATTGCGACTTTTCTTAGAGAAACCGGGATTTTCACTTTTGATTTGTTCAATATTTTACTGTAAGTAATTACATTAGCAAAGGGTAGAATTTCAATATAGCAGAGTAGATTGCGTCTTAGGTTTCCAGTGCATGATAAATGCATTTCCATGTTTATTTTCCAGAGATGGTCTAAGAAAAGAACTCCTTCGTATTGTAAAAAATTCTTTTGATTGTTGCACACAATATTAAAGTTTCATTCTTATTACAGTTTTTTCAAAAGGACCCTCTTATTAAAAACATTATTCTTTTTGATGAAACAATATTCCAAGAAGTAATCCAACGAAATGCGAATATTAAATTCTCAATTTCATTTGAATGGTTCCTTTAACTTTTCTGGTTAATTAAGGGTCATTAAAATCTTACCCTCAGACGAGTAGGGGTGAGAATCTGCTTGCACGTGATTGGGTGGATGATAGCAAAGTATCTTTCAGTGCAGATAACAATGAGGATGAAGATAGATGCTGTGTAGCTTAATGAGTGGACGAATTGGTACATCTTGCACAGGAAATCACCCAGGACCCAACTGCGAAGAGAACAGATACACAGATACAGGAAGTTAGCGAGAAACTAACTGAAAACGATAACAGTATTTTAGCTGCCAAATTAATCTTTGAATTATGTCATAAGTTTGTATGCTGACTACATATCAGCTGTCAGACGGCCGATGCTTGGTTATCCACATCACGCCTTTAAAATCACCGTGAATTATGGATTTCTGGCTATGTGATTGGTTGAGAAGAGTAAATTATAAATTATAATTCATCGAAAAATTTTAAATAATGGAAATATATTTATAATGGAGTAAAAAAAATATAATAATATATTATGCCGTAATTATTTATAAAACAATTCGACGATGCAATCTGAATAATATATTTTATTTTTAAAATAAAATTTCAAATGAAAATTTTTCCAATACAGCAAATAATCAAATAGGAAATAAAATAATAAATTATTCAAAATTTCCTGATTGAAACAAAAGCCACAATTTTAATTATTCATTCGCTCTGTTTTATGCATTTAATAGTTTAACAATGAATTGTGCTAAAGCTAGGTTCAATTCTTTTAAAATATTTGTTTACTACACAGCATTTGTTAGAAATTACAAAATTATTGACATGGGAATTACGAGCTGTTTTTGGGAATACTATACGAAATATTGAATTGTAAACCTCTGCTCTAGTGGCAAAGGAAAATCTTGTTACAAAACAACCGTTTTACAAACTTAAAACTAACAACTAAAGATCTATTTTACACACTATCGTAGATAAACAACATCATAATCCTTGTTCAACAAACTAAAAAGCGTATGAAAAAACGCAACATAAAATTCGGCGTGCTTGAAAGTTGTTAAGTAACAACAAAAATAATATCTCTTAAAACTGTCATGACAAATTATAAAAAAACGAATCTGCATAGTAACGTAAACAATAAATGTTAATCAATCTCCATGTAATCGATATACGTCAAATGTCACACGCACAAAATTATTAAATGAATCAAAATCAAAATATTGCTTTTTAGTTTTTTTTGCATATTATGATGCAAGTATAATAAAAATAGCGTATAACACGCATGTATAAGTGCTTTTTTATTGTACCTGATGCATCATAATCCATGTTTAAAACACGCTATAGCGTGCGTAAACGCAAGATTAAAACACTATCAACGTTAAAAGCAGTCTGCATCGCGTCGTGCTCTTAAACTAGTCGTACGCCCTTTAAAAGCTTACGTATACACTTGTATGATAATATACTATTATAAAGTTCGACTGTAACCCAAACTTTACATGCTTGAAGGGATAACAAGCTCGCTCTTTAGGTACAGTGTCAATAAAGTTCTAAATAAGTGTCTTGCAAAATATGAAGTTTGGCCACTTACGTTGGAATAAGATACATGGAGAGATTTTGATAGACGCAGAAAACACCAACACACAAATCTGCGACTGCTAAGTTTGCTAAAAAAAAATTAGTAATGGACCGAAGTCTTCTACTCAATGTCACCACAAGGATCACCAGCAAGTTGCCTGAAAACAGAAGTTCATATTTACAGATAACAATACGTTAATGGAACAAAAGATGAGATGATAAACAAACATTAACTTGAAATGAAGTCAAGGAGAAAAAATTCTATTCCGAGATGAGGAAATAATTATGGCGAGATGAAATAGCATCTGATTTTGTTGCGCGAAAATACAATAGGTGGCAAGAAACGCAATTAGATGCTTCATTCATTCCTATATTTTGCCCTAAAATTATAGTAGGACTCTTTCCTACACACCCCAATAATTTCAGCAGTAGAATCTGTAATTTATTTCATTCAATTATAAATAATAATCCATGAAAGTAGCACATATATTATTTTTCATATGAAATTTGAGATTTTATATTTCCTAGGTTTTTTGGGTCTTCATACACCACGAGTTGAATAGCAGGGATCTACTAAAGGCTCTTTTGTATACAGCAGTCCTTATTTTATGAAGTTTTTTTCGTACTTTTTTTAATAGATGAGGTGCTTCAGATTTTCATTTTTGTTTTTATTAGAATTCCGCTTTTGGTACGCAACATACTTCCCCACAGAACATGAAGTAAAAAGCTCTTAAATTATATAAAAATACTCAGGATCTGTTGTACATATAATCTTCGTTATTTATTAATTTACTTTACATACTATATCTCAACGAAATCCCTCTTGTGTCTGACTGCTTCTTTTGCGGTTGAGAAATATTCTACCATGCGTAATATTTAAATTCGAATCCTTGAACACCTTGAATAAACAGATTATAACTTTTTATCGCCAGCTTCCAAAAGTTTAAAATATTTACATTTGAATGGATCACGATTGACACAACTGTCAAAAGTGGAAGTAGGTAAATGCCAGTAATTTCACCAATAAAAACTTTTAATATTTCAAGGGCTAATTCAAGAGCAGTGTAACAAGGCGAACATTCAGAACACGATTTATTGTTTTTACTATCAAAACGATTTTAAAATATCAAGTTTCAAACTGTGTTTGGACTTAAATGCATCGATAATCGTCTTGACAGGAGTTCTTGAGTTTAATTTATTGCTACACATGTGTGTTAGAATTTTAGTTTTCATAAATAGTCCTTTGAGTTTATCGCGGCAAACATTCTGAAATATCGGCTTGAGATGTCATTTGTGGTTGACAGATTTACGGAGAGGTCTGGTCGAACCCTAGAGTAGGTTTTAGTTTTTACGTAATTTTAAGTGTACTAGATTTTTATGCAATCTTGGTGTTGGTCCTCAAGAGATTCCCTGCCCCGCGTACCCGCTTATGGGGTAGATGCGTATGTTTGGCCAGCACAAGACGATAGTAGCTTTCAGTCTTTGAAATTAGCAGACGTCTGATGTGGTCTACAAAATGTAGAACTTTAAGTAAAATTGGTTAATAAAAATGTTTTGGTAACTGTAACTTTTTAAGCATATTCATTCTTCGTCTTATCAATTATTAAATATCATTTTATCATCTGAATAGTGTTTGTGTTTGTTTGTCAGCCCCTAAGTTTCAGTTACGTCCCGCCGTGCTCCAGCAGAATCTCTAAGATTCAACGTGCAGGATATAACAAGATGATTTATAATAAAAAGGACGAAAATTATTTATTTAGTTGCTTGTCAGAGGTACGTGACAAAATATCTTATTTAAAAGGAAACAGGGTCAATTTTTATAAAGCTATATGATCCATGTATTTCGTATCTGTTCCGTAAATCTTAAAGAGTATTTATTATCGTGACATTTTAGTATATTCCGCATACATTTGTCTGGATTTGAATTTGACTTGTGATCGTAAATTTAACTGAAAACGTTGCCATTTTGTCATAAATAAACAGTAAACAGTATACAAATAATAGTTCCCTGCATGAAAAATGCATGACTTCTATTCTTGTTTTGTTTCCATTCCGCATTCCTAAGTGAGTGAATGATTGGATCAATGAAATTTTCTGACACTTAAGACCACCAAGAATCTCAAGAATTTTTGTTTAATTCAAGAGATAATTAATTTACATACACTTAAGTGAGCTCTATTATTCATTATTTGATTTAATTAAAAATGAAATGTAAAATGCTTTTACTTTACTTTTAAAAAGATGCTAAATTTATTTGGCTACATTCTGTAGCACGTAGAACGTAAAAACATTAATAACAATTTTATTTTAGAATTGCAGATTTTGCAATTTTACTTTTTAATTAAAACTGTCGTACATTCGCGGAAATGATATATCTGTTTTAAAACGCACTGAAATGTTTATAAGTTTAAAAATTCAAAAGTACAGGTTTATCTTTGAATTAAAAATTTGCAGAGATGAACAAAGAGATTAATGCCCGACTGAAAAGTCATTTATGTGGAACAAAATGATAGCAAATAGTAGGTACTAAATTATTTACAAATACCGGGTTATTCGGGTCGGTCTATTCTTTTATTTTCAACTATTTTATTTTAAATGTTTTACTGCAACTTATTTTTAAATAGTAGTACCTATATTATTAAATGAGAAATTATGATAATCATTATTCACGGAGTTGAATAACTGTATTTTTTTCCTGTAAATGTGAAAACAACGTTTAGCATTATTTAAAATGATCGAAATCAGTTGAAAACACATGTAAAACAAGATAAAAATACACAATGACAAGTGACTACACTGTCAACTGTCGGACTGCCGTAGCTCTGTGATCCACATCGCGGCTTTAAAATAAACAGAAGTAATTAAATTTGTTTTTACTCCTGTATAAATTTATCCTTATTATTTCAATTTTGAATTACATGTACCCATAAAATTCACGACAGTGAATTATGATTCATAATTCACACTTCTCGACCAATCGTAGAGCTATAAATCAATAATTCACGTTTATTTTAAAGACGTGATGTGAATCACCAAGCAATGCCCGTCTGACAGTTGACATGTAGTGTATTTTGACGTTGTCGTTTTTCACCGTGTATTTTCAAACGATTTCTATAATTTGCTAAACGCTATTTCCGAATTTACAAGAGTGGAAAAAGTACAGTATTATATTTAGGATTGTGCTCAATATTTACTCGGATGTTTTGCGTCACGAGTCGTTCATAATCTCTTATATAATAATATACTATTCTGGTTTTGTGATTGGCCGAGAAGAGTGAATTATGACTACAATAATTAATCGAAGAAATTGAAATAATGGGAATATATTTACAGAAGAGTAGAAAAAATCTCTTTGTATCTATCTACTTTATATTTTTTAATGGAACACTTCAAATATTATTTATTTATTTTCATAGTAAATTAGATTCCCTAAAATTATAAATTATATATAAGTTACCCACATTCATTAAATATATTAGTTTATAGTAAAAAAAAATATAATTTTAACCAGAAGTTGCATATTATATACAAATATGTATGGAAAGACAATAATACATCAAATAGATTTTATTTGAAATCGGCACAAAAGTGCTCAAAAATTGTCATTAAGAGCTCAGAAATCGTCACTAAAGTAACCCATTATACGATGTTTTTGAGCAACCCAGTGTTGGCAAACGTTAAATAATTATTGTACAATTAGGATAATTTTGGCAGATATATTGACGTACTAAAGTAAATTTTTACGTAACATGAAACAAAATTTGCAAGAAGAATTAACTAATTAATTCCGATGACGAAATTGAGGACAAAACACATAATTTTGAGTGTTATTTACGATAACTTCAATTCTCGATGTTGGCAACACTGACTGTCAGTTTCAATTGACAACTGACAGATGTATAAACTTAACCTGTATTGTAATATTTTACAGTTTTTTCGAATTTTAGATTTCAAATAAAACTTAATATGTACCTCGGCACTGAAGTTCCTTTTTATCACTCACATGGTTTATTTTCCTCGGCTCTACGGGCCTCGGCAACGAAATTCTATATTCGTGATGAAAAATTGAACTTCAGTGCCTTGATACATAAGTAACTATTATTTAACTCTATAACTTCAAAGAAAAGAGTTAAAAAAAAGAACAAAGCGATGAATCACTGTATATTTTTACTAATCTTTTTTTTTTTCAGGAAAATGAATAAATAAAACATTTTAAGTAAGCGCATAGGAATTAATCTCACGATCCATCTACAGTTCTAGAATTTTACACCTAGTGTCGTCTCTACGAACAGTCATAACAGTAACATTTCGTTTTAATGTTACACGTAGAATTCCACCTCATGAAACAAAACAACAACACTCTAGAAACGTCACGCATTCAGTCGCGCAACAATAGACAATCACAAAATAATTGCACAACAAATTTTGCTTTATACGCCTTATCTATACTGCAAGAAACAAATGACCTGTAATTAACAACAAACAAATGAACTAATTAATATTTGATGATTTCTTACTTACCAAAGAAGCAACAGCTGAAGACAATGCTGTACAGGGTGATGAATATAATTCGTACATCAGTACGATCGAAGACGTACTCATCTTGGAATGAGAAATCGCTAAAATTATGGAATGTCACGTTTGAGTTATTAGCGTAGATTTCGATTGTGGGATGGAAAATGGAGTCTTCAGAGAACTCTGTACTTAGTACCAACGATGACATGTCGAATGATTCGTGAAAAAATGCAATAAGTAACTACACTTTAACTATTGAGAATATAATGTTGAAATCGGAAAAATTGTAATCGTAGAATGAGGAATATTTTTTCATTAAAGCCATTATTGACCCATGTAGAATTCTGCAAAGGAAGAAAAATATATTAACGCTAAATAAATATATGTAAATTATTAAATATATATACATAGACAATTAATGAGTTTATGTTTTACTTTCATGTTAATTATAATGAGTTAAATAAAAAGTTTAATAGTTATATTTTATTTTTACTGGTTTATAGAAAAAAAATTATTGCATAATTGGATAATTACGGAATTCAACTATTTCAAAGAGAAAACGTTTTTAATGACGAGCAAAAAACTTCTATGTTTTAATTTGTATTTATTTACCTAATAATTATAAATTCCTTAAAACAACACTTAATTGCAAAAAAATAAGGGCCGATCTTTCCATCCACATCCACAAATATAATACCGAATGATTTATCCTTCACGTACATGAAAAATGTCGCATCGAAATCATAGCTCAAATGGAACTAATTGTTCTAGCTGTCATTTTAGGATGGGTAATTTTTTATTTATTCAACGAATTACTTTATCCTTAAATGAAAATTCCGGTCCTAAATCTATTAAAACAAATATTTACAAAAGAAGTAACTAAATTTTACAATTTTCGCTATTGTATCACATTATTTTTTTATTTTAAACGCATCTCTTACATTTTTTGATACATGAAATTTTTTTGTATCACTTTAAGCAGCAACTTCTCAAAAACTATTGTTAAAAAATAATGATATACACATAGAGTGTGCGTCGACAAAAATAGTAGAGTAATTATTATTGTTTTTGCTGAATGTCATGTAATAATATATATCAATAAAATATAGTTAAAAGGTCATTTCTACCATTTTATTTCAATTAGAGAAAAACTGTTCAGTTTTGTGTTTCTTGTGCATATTATGACAAAATAAATTTTTCAAAATTTCTATATTATTTTCTATCGACAATAACTCGATAAATATAAAAAATACGAATCTGTCGCGTAGACCAATCGATTCAGCTCGTCCAAATACATAAGTATTGTGGTTTTCATTAAAATCGGCCAACAGGTTGAAAAGTTAGGGCAAAGAGTCTGAATTGACCCGAAAATGGCCCTTTCAGACTTTTTACCTTACTTCCTAAATTTCTGAAATTTTACATACTTATGTATTTCCACGATTTGAATGGACCAGTGAATATTTCAATCTCATATCTTTTATATTTCTCGAAATAGGTATTAAAAATAAAAATTTTGAGAAACAAATTGAAAAATTTCAAAATTTGATAACTTTTTATAAATTATACACGGAATACAACATTGAGAAGTATTTTTCGATATCTCGGATAGTTAATGAGTTACTGCATCTCTTAATTACCTTTTGAAAAATATCCAAAATCGTCATATCTCAAAAATATAAGAGTTATTCGATGCGCTCTGCTGCAATATATTTCTTAGAATTTAAATTATACAGAACAGTAATAAGAGAAATGAAATTTTTTGACGTATTGCAACATTGTTTTTCTAATTATTCATAACAATCAATAATAGTTAACATGTTTATCATCCCAAATTAATCCATTTACTCATTAAATATTCTACATCAATCATATTAAAAGCTCCTGTAAAAGCATTACCCTAATCTGGGAACACAATAATATAATGTAATATGTTAAAATTTTCGAAATAGATAAACATTTAATCTCTTACACATGTTAGGTAGTACATAAATTTTGCATACATAATCGCATGAACTATATACATGCAAATTACTAAAGGATGCCCCCTGGTGTTATTAATTTATACTCTATTTTATAGCATAAATCTCGTAAACTAAAGAACGTTTCTAATGTAGGAAATATGTACATTGTGACACAATTTGTTAGACGAAAATAATTAACGGAAGAAATTAAAACAAACGGACTAGCAGTCAAATACTTCTTTGAAAAACTATGTCGTCGTTTCTATCGTAGCTACTATCAATTTTAGGGCTAAGGGCTAAATATATAATACACTGATAAAAATGTTTTCTAGGATCAAAAAATACCGCTTGAATGAAGAGAAAAATTGATTGGAATAGTGCTAATCTGATTTCGTTTTTATTGAAAACTATTGTAGGTTTAATAAATATTCTTGTATGAAAATTAATTTAATTTTGAAAGAACATTTCAAAATATTATACTGAGACCCATTATGGGGATGAAGTAGTTTGAATAGAAGTAGTTTTAATTCAAAATAATATCGGAACAAATAAAAATACGTTTTGTTTAAAATTAAAACGACTCCTTTTTCATTATTTTTAAAACAATTTAAAATATATTCATTTTCATTCAATGCAGAAGAAATAAGATAAATAAAAATTTTCAAAATTAATATCTTTTTGAATTGAACCTAATCATTCTGTAAGAAATAAAATTTTCTTCAACGAATGCATACGTAAAGAAAACTGAAAATTATTAACGTTCTTCTCAGAAATTCAAAGTATCAAATCTGAACTTGCGAAGATTAATGGCGTGATTACCTCAAAGTCTGAGTTAGTTAATAAGTCACTAACGCAGACCGTCTACAGTTCAATACCCATGAATAGAGAAAATTAGGTCCAATTATTAGTGTAATGAATTTCTTGATACATAGCTCAGGCTGAGAATTTTAATTAGTTTTCTATGCCACCTGAAGTAGTTACAATTTAATTAATTTTATTTAAAAAAATATTATATCATCCGAAGCTCAAAGACAAAATTTTACAATTTAATTACAATTTGAAACTTCCAAACACAGTCGTGAAAATAGGAAAATTGGGTGAGGATATATTTATATATTTTTTCTACTTGTATAAATATATTCCCAGTATTTCAATTTTTTTCGCTGAATTATAGTACCCATAATTTATGACAGTGAATTATGATTTATAATAATTCGAACAATCAGTGAGCCAGAAATCAATAATTTACGGTTTTTTTAAAGACGAGATGTAGGTCACCAAGCAACGGCCGTCTGACAGTTGACAGTCAGTTGTCTTTTATGTTAAAGTTTTTGAACGTGTGTTTTCAATGAATTTCGATCATTTTCAACTGTGATTTCCGTATTTACTGGAGTAGAAAAAGTATAGTATTAGCATCACATTAGACTCATCGAACCGATATAAATAGTTTATTTTAGGATTAAGTATTTTAGTAAAGTACCGTAAATGAGTAGTTACTTTTACATGTCATTAAATTTCAAACGCAAAATTTACTAAATATCTTTGTATAGATTGTAGCAGCAGATTTCTTTCCACAGGAATTACACAAAAGCCTACTCAACAAAAACATTAGATACTTTAGATTTAAAGTAAGAATGTTTTGCAATTCTTCAAGAAAATTCTAAAAATGTTTGTAACTTCAAAGGAGCAGCAATATATTTTTAAATATATTATTTAACACGCTTTTGACTCTAAGAAATTTTCTTTTTGAAGTCCCTCAAAATGTTTTTTTACTTTTTCGACAACTTTTTTTATTTCATTTGAAATTACGTTTTAACATCGTATAAATATATTTCATGATTATTTATGCATAACAGTACACAGATTATTTTAGTTTTTTAGTTTAGTAATATTTCATAGTTAAATGCTAAGGCTAACAAAATATTTGTCCTTTGCTTTCAAAACATAATTTAAACTCAACTCAGAGCAAAATACAATCGATATTCTGTGTTTCAATTTTCAAATTATTATAATTAATAAACATAGCATGAATTCTAATAATAATAGTGATTCGTAACATTGGTTTTGTTAATAAATAATTTGCATAACTGTAATTACATGTGACATATATAAGTTAATTGGATTTACGACACTTAACTATATCAAACATTAATGTATTTAAAACAGGACTGATTGATGTTGAATAATTTGAAAATCAAATTACTAGACAAAATGACAAGTTGGATTCAATAATGTAGTTAGTGAATAAAATCCTATAAATAGAACACTGAAAACAGTTTTAGTTTTCGTATATGAAATAGTTTTGACTACTTTCAAATTTGACATATAAATGCTTTTACTTTTTTATCGATATTGTTAATGCAAAAGGAATAAAAAACTTTTTAACAAAAAATTGAACAGACGAAAAACTGAAAATCGAAAAATAAAATAGACCTTTTTATTCTTAATAACTAATTTTGAATCGGCGTTCGTTGATTGTTTGGCACCGACTACAGACTCAAAATTAGTTACTAACATTAGTTTAGGAGCTTAGTTAATAAGACCACAAAGGTTTATTTTATTAAATATTGAAATAAGCTTTCAGAACTCATGGTATATAAATAACAATAACTGGGTTTAAGTTCTGTAATATTTTTTTATTAATAACACAACGTTTCGGCAGCAAAGTGGTTTATAATTTATATTTCACCTGAAGAAGGCAGCACTTTGCTGCCGAAACGTTGTGTTATTAATAAAAAAAATATTACAGAACTTAAACCCAGTTATTGTTATTTATGTTTATTTTATTTTTCGCTTTTCAGTTTTTCGCGATTCAATTTTTTGTTAAAAGCTTTATTATTTATTTATTATTTTATCGGGGTGGAATTTTTTAATCGGATAGCCCGTACAAAGTTATACTATAACATTCCCTATTTTCCTACTTTTAGATCTGGAATTTAAACTTCCAATAAAAATAGAATCAACAAAATTGGATTACTATGTAAAAAGTTATGCATGATCATATGTAAAAAATTTTCTTCGGTTTTCTTCGGTTAAAAACTAAGCAGTGCTACGTATTTTAAGGGCTACATGTGCAACATATATTCTATAAAATATAGGAATAAGCATTGAATTCTGAAGTAGGTTATATTAAATCTTTTGATGTTAAATATTACAAATGCTGTAATAAATTTCACGTAAGGAAACCTACATGTATCTCTAACGGCTTTTAAATAAACATAAAGCATTCTTCTTCTTCTTCAAATTCCAAACATTCACACTGAAGAGTTATTGAATTCCGAGGAATATGTTTATACACCCGATACCTGCAGCCGACATTCTTACGTAGGATCACGTGAATAAAATATGTATCATATATTATACTTGAAACTTCTTTATCTGTAGATTATTTCCTCTAAGGAGAACTTCTTGTATATGCGAATTTTACTGTCACAATTTTCGAATGAAGACATTTAGGAGATCAACAAAAAAAAATTATATCTAACAAATAAACCTTGTAGCAATAGTGAAAAAGGAGCGATGATCTACAGTGATGATAAATTGAATTAAAATTTCTTCGGAATGCTGTCTAAAATGGTTTATTAAAGCTAAATATCCAACGTTTCGGTCATAACTATGACTTTCATCAGGGAAACTACAAAATGATACACAAATTAACAATTAGAGCAGAAAGTGTCACATGATGCTATGCTTAAATTTAGCAGGTTTCGTGGAAATATTAAAGTTATCATTTGGAGATTAAAAGTATACAATTCTCAGTATAATAATGACAGGATTGGTTACAACGCAGACACGTGACATACAATAAAGCATTTCATTGGTTTAAAGAAACGTCAAAAAATAATCGTCAGTACATAATAATAATACACAATAACACAACACATTAAGAAAACATAAATAAAGTTAAAAATGTAAATAATTTCATAGCAAAAATTATAATGCAAAATATACTTAAAACAAAACCACTGAAACTATATTGCATTTTAATTTTTGCTGTGGAATTATTTATATTTTTAATTTTATTTATTTATTTTTAATGTGTGAATTGTATACTTTTAACCTCCAAATGCTTTTTTCCACGACGATAAATGTAAGCAAACTATGTGGCACTTTCTGCTCTAATTGTTAATTTATGTATTATTTTGTAGTTTCCTTGATGAAGGTCATAGTTATGACCGAAACGTTGGATATTTAGCTTTAATAAACCATTTTAGACTGCATTCCGAACTATTTTTAATTTCCCTTTCTTTTAGTGTAAAAACTTAAAATCTCTGTAGTATTTCGATAACTAGGATATCAGCAGTAGAAGTAAGAGGGATAAAATCAAGAATACACAACTTGTAAACCAAGTCAGTGGTCAAGATTGAATTCAATTTTGGATTGTTCTTAACCTTGGAAATATACAAATTATAATTATAATTTGCAACCCCTTAATGTATTTTTGATGTAGTACAGAGATTTCGAGTTGCAGTAGTTGTTAAGGTACACTCCATAAATATCTAGAAAATTTATCTTTCACGTGAACAATGGCCAATATGAAACTTTTAGATTTAAATTTGGAATTTATTATATGGGCAAGCTTGAGCCTTGATGTTCGGAATTCCATAAATTCTTGTAAGAGAAATATGTTATTTATAAACAACATACTATCGTACTATCAATATTCCATTGTAGACAAAGTAAAAAAAATAATCTATTTAATAAAGTGGAATAAGGAGGAAGCCTTACACATGTTGAAATTTTTTTTACGACCACTTAGAAATCTACTCATTGTATGTTTGTTATTAGGGAAATGAGGTACATTACATGCATAGTGAGAAATGAATTTGTTTTGTGACTATTTCAAAACAGGTCACTTCATTTCAGTACAGGTGCCATTGCTAGGATACTCATTTAGAATTGTCAAATATTTAATTGCTGAAAGCGGGACAAATTTATTATTAAATTAATTAGGAAACAATATCGTGGTCGTAGAAAAAGTATAGTCTACAACTTGAATGGAATGTCCATTTCATACTCGTAGGAAATGAATACTATTTCATGCTTGTTGGACAATATACTATTTATTAATTATATTGTTCGTTAATTAATGTGAAGTAGGATTGTACGATATTTTTTCTTTCCAATTTATTTTACATTGGTTTTTTGATTCTGGTTTATTCCATTTCATTTTTTCAATTGTTCCTTTTCACTTCTTTTTTCAAATATTTCCAAAACAAAAAAGTAGATTCACAAAAGAGATTAACGCTAACTCCATTTTTATTATTAGTCGTAGCTTCATTTTCCATATTCAGAATATATTTATTTTAACTAATTTTGTAGCTAATATTGGTTAGCATAAAATTTGACACAAATTGTTAATTTAATTAATGTTGAAAAAATGGAATTAACGTTAATTCCTTTTGTGAATCTTTTGTGCACTTTTAATATACAAACCTTAAGCCTACACAAGTCACGCTCGACAAACTCGAGTCACGGTACTCATTTTTAATGAGCAAGGTTTAAAAAAAAAAACGGAGGGCCAAATTGCTGGGAGTATTGTAATTTGTGTTTTCATAAAATTTAATTTTATTGCTTTGTGAAAATTCATTATACATATATTACATAAAATGGAGCGTGAATTCATCACTCGTTTTTAATTCTTTAATTCGTAATATACACGGGTACGCATGTATATTTGGCAGATACAAACTGCGACTATATTGATAAATTATACAATTATACTAATGTAAAATTTGTCGTTACGTCGTAGCAATAACATACAGTATTTGTTAGCAAATAAAATTGCACTTATGTCAATTGACAAATAGAAATTTAATTACTCTGTATGATACAAACAAAATAAATCATTTGCTATTTATTTAATAAATGTTTAATTGAAATAATAGTCCCACTCCAAAAAGAAATATTTTGCTCGTAGAAAAAGTATTAATAATGTTAATTTAAAGCTTCGAAACTGCAAATATTTACCGTTTTCATATTGAATAAAACTAAACTTTTAATTTGAAATACCAGTTAATAACGTTTCCAGATATTTCAATATTATACATTGTTCACATAATAAACATAATTACAGGAAAACTGAATTCATGAAGCTGGTACTATTCAGTCTGTTTAAGCATTATAGTATATACAAATTTATAGACCTTTGCTTTTTTATTAGATATTAGATTAAACAAAACTATATGTAGCCGTGCGTAAATGCGACGGGTCTAATAAACATATTTGTTCAAACATTTATCTAAGTACAATTAGTTTACATTCATTTGCTACATAGACGTCGGGTTATAATATAAACTAACCTAGCCTCGGTTTAATCTTAATATAATATTTAATTCGCAAACACGAGGCAATTAAATTGTAAAGAAATATTGTTTGATTTTCTGTAGTGAGTAACCTAAATTTGTGTAAATTTTATTTTGTAAATGTGTTCCATTTTCGTGCAGTGCATGAACAAACTCATATATTTTTTGTTGCACGCAGCTTTTATATCGAAAACCTTTCCATTTACTAGAGCTTAAAACAAAATATCCTCTGCAACGCTAATGCAATTTTATACATGAAAACTTATTGTTCATCGGGCTGCATTATTATGTGTAACAGTTTGTTTCTTTGTTTAGACAACAACATAAAACTTTTTCCTAACTCCATTTTTCTCTGTCTACATTCTCAATTATTTTAGAGAAAAATCTCTCTTATAACAATGAAAGAAATTTAAAGTTCTGCGTCTATTACCTGAAGTATTTTGTTTATAGTATGTTAAGTATCAGCACAGTAAGCACAGCTTACCGATGGAACACAATCTTTGGAAACTCCAGCTTTGTCTGACAACTGTAATTCCTTATCGTTCGTGATGCTTATAGAATTTTTTGCACGATTGGCGTAAGCAAAACTTATTTTAAAATACACAGATATTTTCTTCTTTATTATTAATGCTGAACCCAAATATATTAGATGACTTTTCTGTAGTTGCTATTGTTTATGATTATGATAGATGTAAATAAATTTGTTTATGCTTGGTTTATGCATTTAAATAAAAAGTAGTAATTCAGTGTCGTGGTCTTATTTAAGCTTTGGGAAAAACAAGAAAAATAATTGCAATGAGCGATTCCGATAGTGAGAAATTAGACAAAAAAAAATGTGCAGTATTGGATGTTTGGAAAGACAATATTTCAGAATATGAAAACGTTAATGTCATTACTAAATATTATTTTTTGAAATTCTTTTATGAATAATATGTCATAATTTTAGAAGGTGGTCAAGTAAGTCTGTTCGTATTTATTTAACACCATGGCTACACTTGCTTTTTTTATAAATATTTTTTACTTAAACGTCAAATGTTTTCATAATGGTTAGATAAAAAGTGGATTTTGCCGACGCTGAATTTCCTGAAAATATTTGGAACGCAGCAGGTGAAGCTCTGAACAGCTTAATTTCGTCTGTATTAATAAATAGCGTTACATTATCATTGTTTTATTTTCATTTTCTTGACTGTATTGACAGGTCAGTATGATAATATTACCGTACAGCATAGTTATGACAAACTTACCCTACCGCAATTTGTGCATGTAAAGAAAGGATTAATGTCCTGAAACCGCGAAACCGGTAAAAACAAGTTACCATGTCTGTTTCCAAGGCGGTATGTTATTTTTACCGGTTACTAGGTAAGTTTTTTTCTTGTATCCCAAACGTTAAGGAATTGCCGATGTCAGACAAAATTGGATTCTTCGCTTCCTTCAGACTTCAAACACGGTCTTCCATCAGTAAACTGAACTTACTGTTCTTGATACTTAATATACTATTACAACGTTAGCTAGCAAAAATTGTACAAAAGTACTTGGATTTATAGGTATTCACTTACAATAAAATACCCGAGATAGTTTCCACAAGTAACAATGTAGTAATGTTTCAATTACATATTAGTGGTTAATGGTTTGCAGATCGTTGCTAGGATACTAAGCGCCCAATGGTTTGGTAAATCTTCCTCCGTAATGTCCTTAGTTTCACCGCGTCTGAGCGTAGGCAAGTTAATGTGTCTTCAATGACAATTAACAATAAAATTCGTTGAAATCAGCAGACCGGCATAAAAACAGACTTAGTTTTATTTGTTAGACTTCAACTCAATATTTTTTGTTAATGAGACAATATAATATCTAAAGAAAGGAATATTAAAATTGATATTTTGTACGTTAATTTGGTTTTTGAACAAATATAATCCGAATAAGAGATATTAAATTAGACAGAATTTAAAGCAATCGAAGTTACTAAGCAAAATATTCCACTTTAATAAAGTATTAAATGGACAATTTTGAGGAAAATTATGTATAATCCCCAAGGCAAGGCAACGGCAATGGAAAATTGGCTATTATCTATTGTTCAACAAAAAATATATATCGAAAATATTTTTAAATCAATAACACATTTAAATCAATTAAATCTATATGAATACTTTTATTTATCACAGATATACCTCACTAACATTTTCGTTAATTTGTTCAAAAATAGTTACAGATGTATACAAGATAAAAAATCTGGTGTGGGCACCACACTACTTTCAACTGAACACATATGATTTGTTCCTTGCGTATGACTTTATTTCGACAATTATTTGACATATAGATGTTAAACCTATTTAATTTTTTTTCTCATTGTAATTATGATTTTATTTTGAAATAGGTATTGTGTGTAAGTTAAATTGTATTCTAGTGACCTTTGTAAACATGGAAGATATGTTATTTGAAATTAATATGAATACTAATGTAGACAAATCTAGTCAATTTATATACATATATAAATACTATAATTAGTTATATTCATAGTCAGTTATCAATCTAGATCATATTTGAAATGAAGGACAAAATATCCCAATCTAGGTTGTTAATTACGGATTTCTGCAAAAACGGCCTTCGAGCAGCCTAGATGTTTTGTGAGCCTGATAAATTTCCTTCCTTAATTGTCATGAAAGTTTATTAAGATCCAGGGTTGAAATTTTCAATACTTTTCAGATTCCTCAACAATGTACTTCGAAAATTGATTTTTTTATACCAGTATTATTAATGGTCGCTTTCGCATAGTACAATTGTGGAAATTTCAAATAAAGCAGAGCTTTTTTATTCTGCAAAAATAATTATTTCTTTACTAATTATTATTTAATTATCTTCAAAAATATTACGAACAATAAAATAATTAAAAACAAAGAACAGCAAAGAATGTAAGATGAAGACAGTATAAGTTTTATTTCATGTCTCGTTAAGATCTTAATTGAAAAAGAAAATTTGGAGTGCGAAGCAAAGTGTTAAGGGTAAATAATTACATTTAAATAAAAAGAACTGGTTGGTTCTCATTTCACGTTTAACTTTGAAGGAATATTTTATTATATTTACACAGTTTCTGCTACACTGCTCCCAATATCTTTTCTTTTAGAGACATTGAAAAAAAATCTATTTCGAAACAATCTAATATTCGAAATAAATAGCTATACTCGACAATAAAATTCCTAATTTACTTTGTTTTCAATGATTGTTCAGACGCAAATATAATTTTAATTTACTGATATTCCGTATGTACTTTGGTTCCGTTTCAAAATTAAATTAACAGATTCGAATTTATTTTATTACAAAGCATCCATTAAAATTAGACAATTCAGAGTTAGTTAAATCTTCACCCACTTCAAGCAAATCTTATTAATGTGAAACTATAAACAAGATGTCAGCATAAAAATATATAACAGTCAGTTAAAGTTTAATAAATCATTTTTAATTATCGCCGCAGTTTAAGAAAAAAGTTTCACAGCTGGAGGTATTAGTTTTTGCTGGAAAATAAACGACACAAAAGGACAAAAAATATTTAGGCATTTTGCCATCGAAATTTATAGGGATAATAGTGAAAATACATTAATTTCTTTTCAGGTTCTACAAATTATCTTTTCAATACGAATTAAACGATTCATCAATTATTTAATTTGGTTCTATTTAATTAGCAAACTTTGTACTTTCAGACATTCCTAAAAATTAATTGATTATTCAAATTCATTGTTGTTCTTCACTTGAGTATACAACTTAATTGTAATGAAAAATATTTTGTAAATTTGTGTAATTTGTAACATTGGCCGCTTTGCTTTTACATATGTGTCAGTTAACATATTGAGTTTATGTACAAGTTGATACAATTACTTGAATTCAATTGGTATTATTTATTATTCAAGAGAAAAGTAAATAGACCATAATATTCATTCGGAATTAGAGCAACACACTTTTTGTTTTTAATTTTTATAGATAAATAAAATATGGTTAGTAAAAACAAATTAATTCTTACTGATGCACAACTACAAAAATTAGGGCATAATTTCCGTAAATTAAGTGATCTGAGTAATAATGATAATGCTGAACTTTTTATTTTGATCAGATAAATATTTCAAGTTTTTGTGAAATTTTTATACTTGATACATTTATTTTTACCTCCCGCCTATCTCTAGGTCAGGATGGTATAATTTTTGGTCAAAAAATTGGATAGTGAGTTTTCAATGATGAAGCACGTTTTAGGGTCCGTACAATACAGTTTTACTATTTTCTTCATGATGTCTGTCTGTAAGTATACTAAAAAATACAATTTTGTGTATTTTTGCTTTTTATATTTTTGTGAAGAGCTGATTAAATTTTGCATAAAATTGGTCAACCGGAATTTGCAGTTCACTAGAAGCCTTTAAGAGTTTTCCCTGAAAAAACACGGTTAAATTATAACTTTTCAACAATTTATATTATTTTGAAAATTATAGAATTTAATTACACAATTTTATTAATTTTCAATAGATTTAGAGATAATAAGATACATAGAAATTAAATTTCATTAATTTCGCATACCATGAACACTATGGAAACACTTAAAAATTTTCCATTTTTTACGAAATGTGACACATGTCATTGTGATTGTGAAACTGTTTCCTTAGTGAAATATATGTCAAAAAATTAAATAAATATACGAAAGAAAATTAAAATCAATTATAAATAGAAAATAAACAATGTAGGATCAAATACTCCTTTGTACGATTTAAGAATTGAATTGTTATGTGCCTGACACATCAACTTTTTAATTACATAGTTATTTGTTACTGAAGTTTCCATTCCTTGGGCAATATAAATAAAAATATTATTAATTATTCCAATAAAAACCTGACGTCCATTTCGTACCCTTATTCGGAAACAACGAGCATTGCAAGGCATCGGAATTTAAGTGTTAAATAATATTTAAAAGTTTTATCAGTTATATGCAAACCTTTCATTATAATGTAAACAAAGAAATCATTATAATATCACGCAAATAATTAACTAATTCAAATAATATAACAGCTCCCAAAACGCAAATGCGTAATCAAACTAATTAATTTGGAACTTAATAAATCAGGAAATAAAAAAGGTAAGCAACAAAAAGTGTTTACGTACCTCATTTTTTTGTGGCGCACAATCACAAACTCAAATAAAACTAAACGTACAGAAAGGCGCGCGTAGGGCGTCGGGACGCCAAGACATGCGTAGCACCGGCTTGTCGGACGCTGACTAACGACAGCGACAGGACTTTAAAGTCTGCTCATGGGCATCGCGATCGAACTTCGCTGACGCCCCGCGTGATACGTGAACCCCACCGGCGCAGCGAGAGGTGATACGAGGTGATACCATCGGTGATCAGAAGCTGTAATCAGCAGCAGGGCTCACCAGTAAGGGATGGTAGTAAGGAGATGCAAACCAAACGTGCTTTGTTATTATCCATGCGAATTAGAAGGTTCATGTTATTCTAGGAAATTCGCATTTGTCCCAAAGAAGCCATTTGTTCTATTTACTATTATTTTCACTCATTTACATTTAAATGATTGTATTGGGCGCCAACCACAGTAACGACACTCGCTCTCAGCACTTTTGATCTTTGTCGTAGGGTGTCTATATATTTTTCTCGAAAAAATGAAGAATTTCAAATACTGTTTATTATTATCATAAGTGCCCGGCCAGCCGGGCAGTTATATACCAAATATCGCCCTAGGGCGTTATAAATTTGACGTTGTTGCTATTGGATACAGAATACACCATTGCACAAACACTGACTTCTATTGGCAGTTAGAAATATTGAAATAAACAAATAGGTATTGTAAGCAAATAAGAATATCGCGTTACCTAGTTACAGCGTTTGAAAGTAAATAGATTAATCTCTCTAACAAAACACAATGATAGAAATAAATGAAAATCCTTTATTCAACACCTCTCAATAAATGCTCTATAACTATGGCGATTTTAAACAAGGAAAGTAACAGATTACCCACTAATGGGTATAATTTTGTGAAAAGTCACTAGTGAGTAATTTTTTATTTTTAACAACAATAATAACACACAACACCTTGGTAACTACTTTGATTGACATTTTAATTTAAAAATTTAAAGCGTTTAAATAATATTTCTATAATAAATTTTTTATTTTATTATGTTGGACAAAACACTCGATAATATTATCACACAAAACCAAAGGCTTCGTGTGCTAAGATTTCTCTCCTGGGTAATTCCTTACTTTGGCCACTTGTAAAGTAAAAAACTATTATAAAATAATATTAACGGTCGGACATTAAACGTTGAACTCACCACAGTAATGCGTGAAGTCAACAGTGTACTGCCGAGAGCCCCCCTTATACGTTAATTACTATAACGTATCAAGGGAGTTATAATATTTATGGAAATGTTAAAGTCCGGCATTTATCAAATATGAGGAGAAATGTTTACTTGGATTTTGTTTGGCGAATAGTGTAAATGTGTTTGAGCAAATGATCTAGATTAGATTTATGTTTTGTATTTTGTTATTAACAAATATTATTCTGATTCTAAAATTAAATAAATAAATTGTTCACTTGCGCGAATTTAATTCCATTTCCATGATAACTCATTATAAAAGCTGAATTCTTTATATTTTTTCTTCTTCTTTTAGCTTTTATTAAATAAGTAAAATGAAATTTGTTCAGTGTTTCGGATGTAGATATTAAATTTTTCCACTTTTATTTGAAGCATTTTTCTATGGCCACGCCAGATTTTTTATACAATTTTTATTTTCTCTAGCTCCTTGAATACCATAATAATATTTTTTTAAATATTTGTACCACTAAAAATTGTTATAAATTGTATGACATATAAATTTCGTAATATATCTGTAATATGTTTATTTTCATGTAGTTAAGCGTATTAAATTAAGAACAAGTCATATTTACTCTAAATATTGAAACACCTTTTCCAATGAACTCGAGTCAATTTTGTTGTGTTTAAAGTATGTAGGCGTTTCATTTAGATTTGTAAATTTTAACTGTTAATAAACTGTCACCCGCAGAGAAATACAGGGTTGTGTTACTTTGAAGGCTTTAAAGATACTTATACATTCAATATTTTCTGTCAATTCTCAATTAGATTTTGTTATTCAGCATGTTAAAATAGCTACAATTCAAATTAACTTAATAACTCGGAAAGAAGACCCAGTTCTTGTTCGGTATTGGAAAAAATAAAGAAAACAACTAGCAATTGTAAAAGAAAGGAAGACGCAAATATAATGAAAGAAACTGATGCTTATCGAATATGGACAAAAGAAAATCGCAACGAATGCAAGAAATTATGAGCAATACCATAGAAGGTATAATATAAGTAAGTGTAAGTAATTATTACTCAAATATTTTATTACTATTGATAAGTACAAACCTATGTCATTCAACATTCTTTAATTTCGTTGTATCGACTTAACAATGTGGTTTCATTATGGCGCGATTTTTCAAACAACTGTGATTTATGTTATTTGGTTACGAAATCAGAACAAAACAAAAATCTTCAAATTAGGTGTTAACCATTTGACACTTCGACAATTTGGCAGTTCAATAATAAAAGAAGTAGAAAGAATTTAGGATAGAATAGATGTGTAACAGAGAAGCTTAAACAGAGACGCCGGAATTGATATCTGTAACATTTAATAATTAACAATATTTTTAAACTTCTATTATATCCAGTACGATGTTTTTGGATCTAGTTACAATATAAATGATTTATTTGCCATTTTGTGAAACACCCTATTATATTCCTAGCTATATGAATCGTACTATGAATGTGGACGAGGCGAAATGAAGAAGATTAATTATTTAATTGAGCTAGCCTACAGTGTGGGGTATACCGTGAAGTTATTTATTTAATTTCATTCAAAATAAGAGATAGTACCTAATAATTTTTAATTAAATTGAAGGGTTACAGCAAAGCAGATTTCTGTAGATATGTTTCAAATGACTATTTGATCTCTTGTAATTTAAAAATTAAATTACCCCTACAATTACAAAAAAACATTTAAATCGCAGACATAAAGAACTGCAAATTGGTGTTCAAAAATTTTTTAAAAGCAATACCGCTAACTTAATTTCTGATTCGTACAAAGTTGCAATTTAAATTTCCCTCAGTGAAATTTCAATACTCTACTCCATACTACTCGAAATATGAGATGGAAATATTTTATTGACGCGTAGGATGTCAAACAAAACAGTGTTGATTCAGGTCAAGTTCTCAATTGTAAATTCTACCTGTCTGTAAATAAACTAAAGTAGAATATTTCCCCGGTGAGACAGCGAAAAAAATTGAGAAACTGCTTGTATTTTTTTCTGTCATTACAAACGAATGTTATTTACTGCAGCTATTTTTGGAATAGGTTAACGTACATAAAAAGAAAAATGATTCAATTTTTAAAGATTGCGAACTGTTATTCATTTCAAAGTAATGTAGAGACCACAATAATATTTTTTAGTATTTGACTTGCGAACTAGTTTATGAGTTTTGCACTAGCAGATCAACAACTTCTAACAGACATTTGTAATTAGCAGATTTGCAATTGCGATGTGCATACTAAACACTAGAGACTATCTAGAAGTAAGTTGATAGCTACGAACTTACTTTGTAAATCTAATTTAACTAAAGCCAAATTAAATATTTACGTCAATTTTAGAAAGTTCTCAACATATAGACAATTATTTTATTTTCTATTTCGCTATAGGAAATTGCATCTTCTTCACAATTAAAAAAAAAGCATATTAAAAAGACTGCAGTGTAGTTATTTTAAAAGAAGAACAATTTCAAAACAAAAAAAAATACTTCAACAATAACTGACAAGTTAGTTAACAATTTCGCCGTAGGACATTACGCGTGATTCACCTAAATTATGCTTTATACTAAACATGTCAAATTCAATAACTGCCCAACAACATAGGTTACAATAAAGTAATTCAAGCAGCATATGACAATATAGCAGTCCGCACCCATTTTCGTATAAAGAAAGAAATAAAATATGACAGATTCTGATGATTTACCAGCCACATCCTGTAATAGTACAAATTCAATAGTGAGTTTCCAGTGGATGAGCACGTTTCAGGGTCCCTAGAATACGATTTTAATAGTTTCGCGATGATGTCTGTGTGTGTGTGTGTGTTTATATGTCCATCTCTGTGGAGTCTTTTTTGGGAAGATTTGATTAGGTGTTGGTGATAATCCAATAACCAGAAGTGGTAGTTTACTTGAAGCCCTATTAAGTTATTTTGAAATGTTTTAGTAAATTATGGTTTAATAACACTTTTTGTTATTAGAATAATGTTCCAAATTTTATTATCTATAATTATTGTTTGAAACATTTTTCTTGTACTTTTACGAATAACAAAAGCGTTAAAAAAATTATATAACTATTAACATTTTACTCCGCAGAGCATGTTCAAAACTTTACAAAGAATAGTGAAACCATTCAAGAGGACCAAATTTATTTGCGTAGGTTTATATGAAACATATTTTATCAAAGATAATATTATATTTCCAATGGTATTGTTTGTGTAGATTTAATATCGCTGCGAATAATACATTATTATGTTAGCATCAATTAACAATATTTCATAGGTTGTTATGTATCGGTATTCTCATGTATGTTTGTAATATGGTATCGTTATGTAAATAGCTAATTAAAAGTTAGTTCAAAAATTTATACAGTCTCACCTACATAAGTATTGCTTAATTAAATTTGTTCATAAGCACCGAAAATGAAAACTGTTAAAACAACAGTACCCTGTCTATAAAAAAAAGTTAATTTTCTCCCGAAACCTTTATTAGCCGTATTACACTGCACTGAAAACGTGAAAAGTATCGGCATCCAAACTGCTTTATGTATTGACAAGGGTATTCTCCAGCGGTAAAATGTAACATTGACAGGTTTGTAAAGAAAATCTACAGAGAGAAAGACAACAACAAAAAGATATTGAAGCCTGTAACACGAACAGAGACGAAGGTATTGTAGGATGGTGATTTGAGAATTCGTTTTATGTGTTCTCATCCTAAAAGCACTAAGTCGTATTAAGTACTTGAAACTTAGTAGAGCACATGTCGTCTAGACTTCCTTTGAGGATTTGGGTATTTGATTCAATTCTTACACAACCAGGACTGCATGTAATATAGTAGCACAAATGAACACAAAAAGAAGAATAGTTGTAGCATCTATTTGGGATTTGTTTATGTATATGATCTAATTTATTAATTTTCTTTCTTTGTCAAGGATATGCCTGGTTTGACTTCAACTCTTGTACAGAGAGCAGGGCCTGAGTTAGGTTGCAGCCCCTCCTAGGTAAATATAAGCTTGGCACCCCTATTTTCTTCATTAAATATTACTCCCTCTCAATAAATAAATAAATATATCATCACGCCTTTTGCCCATAATGGGTGTGACACTCTGCTTACGCAAATTTCGATAACTGATATATTTTTGTGAAGTGCAGTTACAAGCTGTCAAATTATAGCTCCCAAAAATGTTAGTGCAGGGGAAACCATACGGGTAAATTTACTTTTGCAACTATCAGCTTTGGGATTCGAACTGAGGATCATCATCAGAAATTGGTTAATAACGGATTCAGTAAACGTCAAATTATGAATTTCCGCAAAAATCTCGTCGACGATTTTTTTCATGTTTCCAATTAAATTAACAGTTATGTCAAAACAAATGAAAGATGTCATGGAACATTGATTTTGATTGAAAGTTTCACAATTTTGCGCTACAACATAACTTTCAACTGCATTCGCCAATAATTCCCGTTTTACTATTCACTTGCTACTATTACTATGGGACAAAGGGAGTATTAATTACATTACTAATTAAATGTCAAAAGTTAACATTGATCAAAATAACTAACATGATATTTTACATATTGGTTTCACATTATTATTATATGAAATAGAATCACTGCTGGGAAAAGTGTGTGAATAGATGAGAGAAGTACTTTGAAGGAGAAAAGGACTGTAAAATTAATAATAAAATTTATTTTCTGATGTTTCTATCATCTATCCCGATATCTAATTAAAAATCAGTGAGACCTATATCTATGTTTTTAACTTGTCTTAAGATTATATTAATATTATAAAAGGCAGCATTCATGTTTCGAGTTTGTAAATCTTTACTAACAAACGAAACAAATTTATTCCCTTGAGTAAATCAAGAGTGGTAGAAATTCTACGACGTTTAGGCCCGAATGGACAGAATCCAAGGGCTAAGGGCGACGGTGCGGGTTGATAGGTCACATAGGAGTCCAAGATTGATTTCGTTCTCCCTGGAAAGCGACGAAAAGGCGTGAAGTTCAGGGTTTGTTGAAGCAAACTTCAGTGGTGACGATTCTTTATGTAAGAGCGGCATAAAGCTTTGTGGAGCTTTTCAAAAATTTCATAAAGCCCCAGAAAGGAATAGCAAGCGTCATATTTGTAGCAAAAACATAAAACTACGCTCTTGTAATTCTATTAATTAAAATAATGAGAAAGGAAAAATGACAAGCTAATTTTTAATTAAAGCAGATTCATATGAAATTTGTGCTTATTTATATTTTAATTCACAAAGAAAAATTATAATAACATTCATTATTTTATTAGAGTAGCTACTCAGTTCCTATGAGTATGAAAGTTTGTAGTATTCGCCTTCGGCTCATGCTGTAAATCATACGAATATGAAATTGACATTCCATGCGAGTTGTTCACTATACTTTTTCAATGGCCACCAAATTATTCTCCAATTAATTTATATTTTAATAATAAATTTGTCCCTCTTTCACGATTCAAATATTTGACAATTCTAAATAAGTATCCTAGCAGTGATACATGTACTGAAATGAAATGACCTGTATTGAAAATTGAAATATTCACAAAACAAATTCATTTCTTACAATGCTTGCAATATACCTCATTTCCCTAGCAACAACAAACATACAATGAGCAGATTTCTAAGTGGTCGTAGAAAAATTGTTTTTAGAATGTTTTTTTTTCAGAAAGCACAGGTTATAGCTGTATTCACATACAACTTATTGCTGTTGCCTTGCTTCGGTTGTCTTGCCTTGCTGTTGCGTTGCATTTGTATTGTATGTACACCGTTCACATAGGACTTAACTTCGTTGTTACCAATAATACAGTTTTGACAGTCACTGACGCTGATGGGTTGTCAGTTTACTAGAAATTTGTAATAATTAATTTAATAATAGCTACGTATAACTATAATACAAATACTTACACAATTATTTTATGCTAATATATGTACATATACAACTGTCACAATATTACAAAATATGTTAGGTTAAGTGTCAACGCGTCAAATATATATATATATATATATATATATATATATATCCCAGCAAGACCACTGCAAGGCAACAGCAATAAGTTGTATGTGAATACAGCTTAACAGATATAAACGAAAATGTCAAACTATATAATAATATTTTTTTCAAGACCGGGAGAGAAACTAGGTTTCTATGATACAAAATCATGACAGATTGGTGCACTTTCTCACCCGTCATGAGGAAAAGTGTTCAAATAATGTGAAAAATGAAGAAAATTAAACAAATCAAAGGTAACTATCATAAATTATATTGCAATTCAAAATAATTTTGAAATATATAAAAACCATCATAAATATTGGGGTCGTGAAAAAGTACTATATACACTACAGGAGAGAAGTGTATTTTTTCCCTTGTCGTATTTACTCCGCGGGAAAAAATCATACACTTCGCTTCCTTAATGTATAATATACTTTAACATATTAATATTTCATCCAGATTTATTTAATTTACCTGGCTTTATTATTAAACATTAATGATGAAATATATTTCGTAAAAATTACAAAATGATATTTTGTAAAATATTTATATTATTCTAAATACACAAAAAAGATCAAATATGTTAAGAAATACTGCATAATATGTATTATTTAATGTTTCCAAATATATAGCGCAAATAATTAATTAAATATACTCTAGGATTTATGTTAATACCTCTCATTGATTTCCCATTAAATGAGCTAAAGTAGCACCTGGTCCCGAAACCCGAACCTATCCCAAACATAAATCTTCCCGAAATAGATTTAGTGTTCTTTCATTTTCTCGGAAATAAATAAAAAATCCAATTTGTTCTTGTTACAAATCTCTTAGATTTTAGAACATTAGTTTCCATTATCGCCGAGGGATTCAAACCTATAAACTAAACCAATTATTCCAGCCGTCCAAATTGTTCAACTTTCCAACTGATTGAAGATAATTAAGTCTGTACTGAATTGAAATCGATAGTTTGACACATAGAATGAACAAGTAACTAGTTACTATCGGAATTGATACATTTATGTACTTCAATATGTAAAATTCATTGTAAAATTCTAAGGCTAAGAACAATCTAAAAATGAAAACTAATACCTAATGCCTAGTTTCAATATAATTTTTACTTTCTTAAACAAAGCATAAGGAATTTTTTGAATCATGAAAAAATTCACTGAAGAAATTTTTGCGGAAATATATATTTTGACGTCCACTGAATCTGTTATGACCAATTTCTCAATGGTGTCTGTATGTGAGGATGGATGTATGTATGGATGAATGGATGGATGTCCGTGTGTGCAATATCTCATAAACGAAACAAGATATGTACATGAAACTTGGAATAAATATAAATTAATTCCATTTTTTTCAAAAATAGAATCAGTTGTGATAAAAAGATTCAAATGAAATATGTCAGCAAAAATACATGGAATATATAACGTTTTTGGCACTTTTCTAGTACATGCTCCTAATTTTGAGAAAAACTAAATTATATATTTCAATAATCTTAGTTACAATGGGAACAAAAACTAAAACATTTTAACATTTTTGTGTTAAACGATCAAATAATTATGAAGAGTCAAATTTATGTGTCGCTTGAAATATTATAAAAGTAATATTTGTGTTATTAATTGGAAAGTTTTAAAGACTGAACATTAATTAATAAACCAGTTTTTTTTTTATATTGCTGTAAATTTTTAGTAATTAATTTTACAGCAAAAGAGTAAATACAAGTACAAAAGTTGTTCAGGATTTAAAAATGTATCCAATAATTTCCATTTAATTGTCTAAATATTTGTATTTCACGATAAATCAATCAAATTAAAATTAAACAGAACGAAAAATGACAATTGGGTATTACGGTATAATTAAATATATCCAAATTAATCACTGCTTTGTATAATTTACATTATAATACACTGGGAAAAATGCAATAAAATATACATAATAGCCAGTTTTCATTCATAATTTTATTTTAGAAAACTGCAATTTTTAGGCTACAGTAAACTCCCCTGAAAATTGTGACGATACAACGCCTACCGCACACGTCACACCAATATGTTTCGTATTGCACATATTTTAGTTAATTCAAATATTATTTTGGAATATTTACATATTCTGATTCCAGGTATGTGTTATTATAACTAATATTCTTCAAATACTTGACAATTATTAGAATATGTCTGATCCCCCATTCAGAAAACAGATTTAGATAAATAAATAAATATATCAACACATCATTTCTGGGTATGGTACTCTACTAAACGATCTCGATATTACGAGAAAGTGCGGTTACCAGCCGTCTAAATACGGCTTCCAAAGATGGTTATGGCGGAGGAGCCACAGGGGTAATTTAAATTCGAAAATTTATTGAATGTGAGGCTCAAACCGGAGATCTTATGGCCCATAGTCTTTAAACAAATAAAATACAAAAATTGGGATCTAATGTAATGTCTTTCCCTCGACTTATAAATGACACGTCAGTAAATAGACACAAACCACATTTTAGTATCGAAAGTAAATAAAATAATTTGTAATTACCTACAATCGTTGCTTTATATTTACCTCCATAAATACCAAAATAGAAAAGACATTTATTCGTTAACGAGCGATTTTAATCAATCAGATATTTAAATAAGTGATTATAGTCCTAATTTATACCGAAGTAACACCAAAATAGGTTTAATCACAAAATAGAATCAATTTGTAAGTCTATAAATATCACATTATTATATAGGCTTGGCAATAGTTTCGTTGCACCTCCCCAATTTTTTTAATGACCCTGAACTGATGTAAGGGATGTTTCACTTATGATAATGACAACCACAAATGTATTCGTATCACCTGAAAAATTTACTATATTGAAATATAATTAATTATTTTCAAACTGTTTTGTCGCTATATTCGTCTAAATTATTACATAAGCTAATATCAGAGTGTACTGAATCTTAATATATTATTTATTAAGAAATTTCTCAGTAATAATATAACAAGAGGGTGAGAATAAATTGAAAATAATTTGACAGATCTTTCGGAAACTTGTTGCCAGGCAATAGCCACGAAAGCCCGTAGGGCTTGAGTGGCTATTGCCAAATGGCGACAAGTTTGAGAAAGATACTGGAGAATTATTTTCTAATTTATCGAACTCTCGAGTTATATTTAATTAGATTATTTTTTGATTTCATCATCAGGCACAGCACTAAATCTATATTTTTGACTCATTTTACCTTGTGTTGATGATAACTATTTGACATCTGACATCTGTCAACAAAAACTAAAAAGCTACAGAGAAAATTGCCGGGAATATTCACAAGAGCATTATTCTCAGTATAATAATGACAGGATTGGTTAAAACGCAGACACGTGACATACAATAAAGCATTTGATTGGTTTAAATAAACGTCAAAAAATAATAATTATAACAATATTTTATGCGAGCTACAGAAATAATTAACCTGTAACAAATGAACAAATATATTAATATTTACATTAAAACAGATCTAATTTATTAGCCCTCGTAAAATCTAGTCAACAAATAATTAAATATTGCTTTTAATTTTTATTCATTCAATATTATAAATTATATCCTTGAAAAATATTTTCATTAAGGTCCTTGGGCGAGCGTTACTTCCAGATTTACGAATCTTATTAAAACGGTAAATCTTATAAATATATTTCAAAGAATTATCATTTACCTAAAAATGCAGTATGAAAAAATAATTATTTTATTCGATTCTAGTTTATTTTCCAAGTTGTACGAATACATTTGTGGTTTGCCTCTATAATGTAGACACATTAAAACATAAACACTCACATTTTGTTCATAGTTTTGCAATTTATCACAAACATCGATGACACTGTGATGAAAACTGTCAGTTAGCTGTCAAATTAAGCATTTATTATTCCTGCATATTTGGACTCATTTGTTTACGATATTCACAAATAAAATAAAGTAACCGGAAACAAAAATGACAGTCCAAGAAATACTTTTTTCAAGACCAGAAGAGAAACTCGGTTTCTATGTTACCATAATCATGACAGAAACAGCCAATTATCTACGGGAGATTTTTACACTTTCTCTCTCGTCGCGAGGGAAAGGGCTCAAATAATGTGAAAAATGAAGAAAATTTAACAAATCAAAGATAACTATCGTAAATTATAGGTATTACAACTCAAATAATTTTGAATAACATAATATCCATAATAAATATTGAGGTCATGAAAAAATAGTATATACATCGCACGAGAGAAGTGTATTTTTTCCCTTGTCGTATTGTAGCCCTCGCCTACGGGTCGTGTTATAATTTACTCCGCGGGAAAAATCATACACTTCTCTTCTTTAATGTGTAATATTTCTTCTTTGTTTCTTATCTACAACCAACAAGAAAGGTAGTAACTAAATTTTTGTCTAATAAAGCATGTTATTCATACAATTACCTACATTAATAATATGCAATAATTTTGATTGACGAACCGTAATTACTAACTCGGTCTAGTCATATAATTTAGACAGATTCTATTCTCTACTAGAATCTAAATAAATTATACATTGTTCTAATAACAAGAATGATATCTGGAAGAGAAACTTAATTAATTCATTTTGCTATATTCATAATGATGAAGATTCAACTAAATTAACATTGAACATTTCCATAGCAGGCATACATTAATTATAAGTAAACTACTAACTAATTAACTAGCATTCAAGAGCAAAACCATCCCCAATCAATTTAACAGCTATTTGCAGCAACATTTCTGGGGGTTGGAGACAAAAAATATTATGCAACAACTTAAGGGAAGAGGAAAACCGAAGTGCTACTTCGAATGAACTCTATATTATTTTATTATTTAAATAATTACTTGTTTAATACGATTGTTAGCAAATAGCACTGTGGAAATAAAATTTTACGTATTTATTTAGTGGTTTATTTGAAATTCGTAAATGAGTTTGGTCTAACTTTTTAGCAGTTACACATACAAACACTTTTTTCATTTCACCATATTTCTCTGCTCTCTACAGCTTCGTCATACACACCAGTGGTTTCAGCATAGAGTTCGTTGTACTTGGCAACAGATTTCAAGGGTAAACGAAATATCCTGATTTAAAATTCTGAATATTTTCACCCTGCCAACATCGTCAAAAATAAAAGTATAAAGCAATTTTAATACGCGGCAGCTAAGAAGTTACTGACAGTTTTTGCTTATGTTTTTACCTTCATACGCAGTTATTTCAGTATGTTTTATATATGCTTTCAGACCGATTAATATATTTTTTTTTATATTTGATTCCATGTTTTTCTTATATCAGATGAGATTGAGAATCAACACTTTCAAACTTTACTGCTTCTATTATTAATATGAGAAGTCTGGCCAAGTGATAAAAGTAAATTTATAAATTATAAATATTACTCGTAGAACATATACGATGGGTTCACTTCAAACTATTGTAAAATATGACATAATTAAAATGATTCGCACAGTCGAATTGAGCGCATCGTGTTTAATATGAACACATAATTTCATTAATTGGATTGCAACACGATAAATGTTGTGAAAAATGTATTCATGTTCAAGCCCAAATATATTTGAAAATGATAAGGACTATTTTGAGTCAATATTTTCCGTTGGGTGGGAAAGCAAGGTTTTTATTTTTATCTAACTATATTTTATTTATTGTTTTAAATTCTGACGAAGAGATTCATCCATTATGTGTTGTACATATTTGTTTATTTATATATTCAAATTTTAACATATCCAGTAGTTTTATTTATAATTATATATACTTGAAAATGCATATATTTTGAAAATGTTAAATTCGATTGTTATAACTTCACTACAAGTTATAAATAATAAAATTAATAAAATTAATAAATTTTATCCACAACTGTCGAATAATATACCCATAACTCAACCGTTGTTTATTAATTAATGACCTTTGTTACTATTGCTAATGAAATAATACTGACAGTTCGATGAAATAATATTATTCATTCGTTATGTGAAATTAGATATTAGATTGTTTATTTATTCGTATTTTGTTAATTGAACATCTTCGAATTTTGTTTAATTAATTCATGAGACTTTCTGTGTCTTTATTAATTAAAATTTATTAATAGAGAAGAAGTAAATAAATCAAACTGAATATTATACCAGACAGTGCCTCACTTTAATAGCGTTCGATATTCGATTTCGTGGCATTTTCACTCAAAATCCTTCATATTATCGTAGTTTTGTTTATAGCATTTCTTTATTAATTAGAGTACGTAGAATACAATGCTTCAAACCGCATCTTCATATCTGTTTTATTTCTCGATTTATGGCAATTTTTGTAGATTTTCAAAAGGCAATTTTGGATGTCTATAACTTAAATTATAAACGAGATACTTCAATATGGTCCTAGATTTGTACATTAGGTAACTTTTAGAACAAATTGGGAAATTTTGAAAATTTTGGATTTTTTTGAAAATTTTCTAAGGGGCGCATTTTAAAAAAAAAGCAAGATACAGACTTGCGGATTGCACCATTTGATTCAGCTCGTCAAATTACATAAGTATTGTGAGTTTCATTAAAATCGGACAACGGGTTAAAAAGTTATAGCAAAAAGTCTAAAAATGGCCAAATTCGGGCCAAACGTCAAGGGGTACCCCTTGACGTGTGGGCCGAAAAAGGCCATTTTCAGACTTTTTGCTCTAACTTCTCAACCCGTTGTCCGATTTTTCTGAAATTTTACATACTTATGTATTTCAACGTGCTGAATCGAATGGCGCACACTGCAAGTTAATATCTTTCTTATTTTTCGAGATGCCCCCCTTAGAAAATTTTCAAAAAAAATCAAAAATTTTAAAAACTTCCTAATTTGTTCTAAAAGTTACTAGTTGTACATATATGAGACCGTTTTTCGATATCTCGCTTATTTTTTCTGTTACAATTCTTTAAAGTTGCCCTTTTGAAAATCACAAAAATTACAATAACTCGACAAATAAAACAGATGTGAGGATGCGGTTTGAAGTATTGTATTCTACGAACTATAAATGATAAAGAAATAGAATAATCGGAATATCGATAATATTGAAAATTTTTAGATATTTGAAATTTGGACATTTCCATTCCGGATTGTAGCCTCTAATAGAGTATGCGAAATGAGCACGAATATAAATAAAATAAGCAGCTACATTAACCAAAGAAGCTTACAGAATACAATGCTTCGTATTTAGTTTAGTATTTTCGTATATATACATATATACAAATACAAAAAATACTATAATCTCGCCAACCATGTACGTAAATATTTGCTGTAGCAGACAAAATTAATGATGAAATTTTAAATTATATCTGCATATGTCATTTATAATTTTAGTTTGTTTCAAATACAATTGACTGAACGAAAAATGTTATTACAGGACATATCAAATAATCAATAAAAAATATACATTTTAACGATATGTTATGTAGCTAGATACAAACGAAAGTTCCATTTAAAACATACACAAGAGTAAGTTTGAATAAAGATTTTATCATTTGTAGAACAAATTACTAATTTGCTGTTTGTTTGTGTTCCGCAAACAGATTTTAATGGTTGGCTTTCTTTGATACACGTGACTTGAAACTCGTTTGCCTGTTGACCTGATCCTGACAAAATGTCATTCATACCAACATGAACACACTCCTCTTTATATTCACTGGTTTACATATTAAAGAGAAATGCGGCAAATTTCAAAATTACACGCACAATAGCTGCTTAATTTCATATGCAAAACCATGTTTTAAAACAGAAAAATTCATTACATTAACATAATGACGATTTTTTTTTTTCGGTGATCATATTGAAAATGGTTTACAAAAACAAAGACATTTGTACAACAAAAGAGCAAAAAGTATATTAAAATGAGATGTAGAATTTCGTGGAAAAAACGTGTTACCCTCATGTATACAAATACAACGCTTTTGCATTTTTTATGCTACAAGGTTCCAGATGTTTTCCTGTTGAAATAATCATTGAAATGGAAACATCAAAATTTGTTTGTAAAATTTGAAATATCAGTAATTTAATTCTGTTGCACGAAATAAGAGCCAAACGAGCGACTTCAAAATAACTTCCATTTTATTAAAGTTACAAAAATTTACACATCCATCTGTAGCCCATTCAACAGTATTTTTTCCTGAATTAAATATATTTCTCCCACTGTATTTTTTCAACTTTTCCCATAGTATTTTATTTTATACTGACAACTTTTTCCTATGGTTCCCTTTTCCATTTATTTCTTTTTTCATTTCAATAGTTAACATTTTTTGAAGTTGGACATTCGTTTGAACAAATTAGGTTCTTTTTTAACAAATAACAAACAAACCTAAAGCCTACAGAACTAACGCTCGACAAACTTGAAACTCGAATGAAAAATGTTTAGAAAAGAGGAGTGCCGAATTGCTGAGAGTATCTTCGTGCCATTGGCCACAATATTCAAATTTCAATGTATTGTGATATATTATAAAATAAAATTAAAAAAAAATTAGTGGAAATTATGGAATGGAAGTAATAGAATAGAAAAAGTATCTCACTACTATAACTTTGTTTTGTAGCTTGAGAATCACTGACAAAAATAGTTATTTGTATATCAAGGCACTAAAGTATAATTTTTTATTACGAATATGGCATTTATTATCCGAGGTCTAGGTGTCTAGGAGAATAATTCACATGAGTAATAAAAAATACATTAGTACCGAGGTATACATTATATTTTTCCGTATTCGTTAAACTATTAATTAAAAACATAAATTAATAGCACTATGTATTTGTAAAAGGTCAGCTAAATGTTGCGACGGGATTAGTTCTGTTAACAAAAATACTGTCAAGGTGCCAATTTGGTTATAATTCCATAATTTTTTGTATATATTCTTAGATGTGGTCTGCATGTGATCTGCATTAAATCCGATAAATTATTATCAAAGGTAAATAATATATAAATTCACCAATAGTATTATAGAATAATTTGTTATTTTAGGTTTTTAATTCAAGTGTGTGGTTCTCCATTGTCTATAAGATAGTCTTGTAGTATTTTTTATAATATGAAGTTATATGAGTTGGTAACCCTGTATACAAAAGAAAACTTAATACTTAAACAAAACAGCGAACTTCTTAAACTACGAAAAACTAATAACGTTCGTAGCAAATTTTGTAAGGATTCCAAAATTAAATTTTCGAATTACATTTTCAGTTTCAGACACTCAATTCTGATTAATTCAATATTAAAGCAGACGTCATGCTGCAGAGACGAAAAGTTATTCAAATGATCTCTAGTTAATTTAAACTCTTGGGATACACAAACCAACAGACGTGGTTATGCTGTTATTCGCTAAATGTAAAACTTAAAACCTACACAGAAAAAAATACATTTCACGTAAAGTAACAAAAACCTTTTAAGCTTCAAATAGAATGAAGTAACTTTTCAAATTTGTATTTGTTAAAGAATTGTAGTAGTACATGATCTTTAAAAATATATTACCAGTAAACAATATAACCCAACCACAAATGAATTCTTATCACCTTAGAAATATGCTCTGACCATGTACAATTTTTTTTTTTTCACGCTGCTATTATCGTTGTACATCTCTGTATTTATGAGATGAGCACAATTCTTTTTTCGTAAATCTGCACCTAGTGCTCTTCCATCGACCATGATGAAAATATTTTTCAACGATATTATTTATAATATTGAATGTGGAATTATTAAAAGCAATATTCAAATAATTAGTGAATATTTTGTAGTTCTGACTTTTAGTTTAAGTTTATTTATAATGAAATGGCGAACCGAACTAAGAACAAAACAGCTGTCAGCTATCAAATTGGCTGTCGCTGAAAAAATTGTTGCCAATTCGAAAAACAAACCTCTATAAAAACACCCGTTACATATCTAGAAATGACTGATTTTCATCACACTGACAAGAGTGCCTGATGTAGATAATAGAGAGCTCTATTTAATAATTTAGAAATATTGGACAGTTCGTAATGAAGTTACCTACTGAAAAGTTTTAAGCCGAAGTATTAACAAAGTATCAAATTTTGTTACAAATATAATGATAAAGTTTGGCGAACGATAAGTTTTAAACTACTAGAAGAATGGGCAGGGTTATGACAACAAAATATTTCATATTTAAGAGCTTTCCAATAAGTGAGTGAAATGGATTTTTAGTGCATAAAACGTGTACAAGTAAATTCGTTACTAAATTATTTTCTGAAACATAGTCATAGTTTTAAATAGGTTAGGTGTTTTAAAATTCTACACCACGAGATATTTAACTCAAAAGTGCAATTTTCAAATCGTGTTTACATTTTTCACTCTTAAGGAAACACGTGCAGCAAATTGCATTGCGCAGTAGACACATATGAGTGCATTCTGCACATATGAGGTCGAAACAAAATTACACCGTCGCCTGAAAAACAACTTGTAAAGCACTACGCGAGTCAAGTACGAATTACAGCTTTAAAGGACTGCAACAAGAAGAGAGATTTATCACGGAAGTAACTCTTGAGAAAAGACGTAAACCAGTAATCCAAATTGTTCACCAATCATATCGTTCACAAGGAGGATTTTTAAAATTTATTTTGTCATTGATGTCTTACAACTGACCCATGAAAAAAAAATGTGTCGCGTTTAACGTGAACCGGAAGTGCGGAGGGCTGAGTTTTGGGGTCGCTGATTACGAATGTCAAAATAGTAAAATTCAAAATGGCGGATCCAATATGGCGGACACATTTTAAGCGTACGAGACTTATCAATGATCTAATGTACTTGTGTGTAAGAAGAAGTACTCGTTTAACCCTTTTTAAAGAAAACGTTACCAATGGAAGCGAGAGATACTGCTAATTTAAAACTTGCAGAGCGTTGACGGAAATTACACACACCGTTCTGTTGATCATATCGCAAAGAAAAGTTGCAAATTAAAGTTGTACAGAATATAATTCAGTCTACAATATACATTTTACTTGTTACTCACTTGTAAACAGCACTTACCCAAGCCCTCCATTGCCTTTGAAAATTAATCTTTTCAAGTTGCTAATTGTAAATATTTTACAAGTTAGTAAACAAGGTAAACAATGCACGTTGCCACAGTATGGTTTACAAGGCTTATTAAAAATAATTTTTGACAGAACAGTTGTGTGTAACTGACAGAACTTGGTTATAAATTTTTAATTTTTATTTTGATTTACAAATGAGTAACAAGTAAAATGTTGTACAATACACGCAAGGTAACTGTTTTTACTGCTTCACTTAGGTGGCAGGCTCGCCGATCATTTCCTCCATTCGGCAGTAAAAACCGTTTTAACTTGTTTTAATAATTAATTAATGTTTAAAAGCATAATACATTATTAAATACGAGTATTTGTAGTTCATACAAATGTTAAAATCCCTAATGAAATGCAAATGTAATGACTATTCATTCATAAATTTGTGCTGTAGATATCCTATCCTCGATCAATTTGAATTACATTGTAGATTTCTAGAACATCCCATTAATACAGTTCAATATCAACTGCTTGCTTATGTGTGAGTAGTTAAGCAGATTAGTTATCCCCTTTACTTTGTAGATTGTACCCACATTATTCTGTCAAGACATCAGTTGATACATAAGTTATAAGAGAACATGTCGATTCGAATACTCAACATGTGTAACACGACGTTCAAAGCCACTTAAATTCAATCAATCCGTGAGATAACCGATAGAGTAGCAGCTAAAAATGTCAAGTGTACTAATGAAGTCGCGTGACTAGAATTGAACTGAAGCATCGTGCTTTATTTATATCATTTTTATGTTATTTAATCTAACATAAAACCTACAAATGTTTGGAAAGATAAATATTTGCAATGACAATGAATTATTTTTCACGATTATACTCTTTTTATCAACTTATTATGCCTGTTTCCAAGGCGGTATGTTGTTTTCACTGGTTACTAGCTTCAACAGATGGGTAAGTAATATATTTTTTTCACGACATGATAGGAAACCCCACCGTTCTTCTCCCGAAATAGTGAGGAAAATGTCTTGTTCCTCTCTAGAGAGGAAAATATAGAAGTGTTACCAATATGAATGTTATTTACAAAAAAAAATATTATAAAAATTATAAATAAATTCCTAATTTGATTGAAAATCCTTATTTTAGTGATATACATACTATAAATTGTCTTACAATTATGTCTTATATTTTTCTTTTTCTTATTAAATCACAATTTGACAACTAATTAAAGATATTTAAGATTGGTTCATTGGCAACACTGCTACACCGCCTTGTGTCTGATAACCTAACTTTTAACGTGTCAGTCTGTCACTTGTGTTCTCAAAGTGTATTTTAGGTCCGAGCAAATCGTTTTTAGAAACATGTCGTGAAAAAAATGTTGTGTCTAACACGAGAGGAAAGCTCTTTTTCCACTCTCGTTCGAAATGCCTCACTCGCTGCGCTCATGAGGCAAACTTCGAACTCGAGGGGGAAAAAGAAGCGCTTTCCTCTCTAGTTTGACAAATAACTATTTCATAACTGGAAGAGGAACTAGGATTCTATGGTACCAAAATCATGACACAAAACAATCAAATTCTTATCAAAGGGAGATTTGTGCACTTTCTCTCCCGTCAAGAGGGAAAATGTTCAAAGGTAATTATCAAAAATTATATTGCAATTCAATTAAATTTTTAAATATTTTGAAATACATTGTAACCATTATAAATATTGGGGTCGTGCAAAAAATAATATATACGCAGCAAGAGAATAGTGTATTTTTTCCTGGTCGTACATATGATACACATCTCTTCCTTAATGTATAAAATACTATACCGTTAATTGTCTAGAAAATTTTGTTAGTATTTTTATATCGAAATGTCGATTTTTCGGTTATTATTATGAAACATACAATATTCCACACGTTTCTTTTTCATCTAATTTTTAACTATCGGAATAGATCATTGCAATTATTTAAATAACTATTCGACACTAAATTACTTTTATAAACAATAGCAACTACAGAAAAGCCACCTAATATATTTGGGTTTAGCATTATTGTAACACCCCTAAACGAGGGTACATTTTAAAAAGGGGTCCTGTCGAGACTGGAAGTCTGCGGAATAAAAGGCTTCGATCCGTCGACTATCTTACATGATCTTTATTAAACGATAAACAATGATGAACGTACTCTACAGCTTACTATGCTCTACTGTACTTACTTACTGACGAAGAAATTTATATTTACGTATTTTCAAATAAATTTTACATACTCCAATCGAGCAAAAAAATATATAAGCATCACGAAAATTAAGGAATTACCCATGTCAAACAAATTGGAACTTTCGTTTCGCTCAGTCTCTAAACATTGTCTTCCATCGTAAACTGTCATACCTAATATACTTTTCTAGCTCGCAGTTAGTTCTTTGTGACAACATAACCTAACAATCAGTCTACATAAACTGAAAGCTCATTGAAAATAGTTCAATACTGAATCTACTCTAATCTCATCATAGCATTGAAGCCAAAATTTACGTCACTTTAACAACTTCAGTAAGTGCTATTGAAAGTACTATTAAAAACAGGTACCCACAGTTAAAGTTGGAATGGTAGCACAAAAGTGATATTTGTAACGATGAGTATGTACTTCGGTACATTGAAGTATTTTCATATCGCTACAATGTTGTGTAGTTTAACAAAATATATTTATGTATAAAGTTTTGAAAGTATACAGCATCTGAACTTTAAATGGTGAAGTCTCGTTTGTTGAGACTGAGAACTTTACTTGATAAATTATGAAAATATTAGATAAAGTTTACAATATCCTGTTTTGAATAATTCCTGCACGCATACTGCCAATAATACTTGAAATAAGTAAATCTGTAGTTTTCCGTTTCTTGGAATCCAATTAAATTTCAGTACAGAAGACAAACAACGAATGCAACAAATATTTTTGATAAGTTTAAAAAACTTTCAGAATACATAGTCAATATAAAAGACTTTTGGATTTAGTTCTGCAAAAATTTAATGACATGACTATCCACAGCAAATTTCTTTCAGAGCAGTCTATTATTTACTATTGATTAGAACTACTATTTTTGATAAGTTAAAAAACTTTCAAAACCCATAGTAAATATAAAAAGAATTCTGGATTTACTTCTGTAAAAAGTTATTTAAATACAACGTTCCAAATTACTGTACGTAATTCTTCATCAGGAAAACAAATGATTCATAAACAAATGAATAGAAAACAAAACAATAACACAAAGTCATAAACAAATAAACAGTAACTAGGTAAATCATAAATAATGTTTCATAAAACAGTCTAAACCATGTTTTGTTGAACTCGTAGCCTTTATTCTGATTCACTGATATATTTCTATAGCTTCTGCCTTTAACACAATTTGATCTTGCCATAATTTTTGTCTCTTCAAAATGTATTCTATGGCATGACTAGTAACAGCAAATTTCTCTAGTTGGTTAAGGCGAATGGTTTATTATTTAATATTTTTGACGATGAATTACTATTGTTTTATCCCATGAATTTTCAGCATCTGTGCTTTGGGATAGCGAATGAAGATTGTAAAATATTTTGACGTAAAATTGAGATTCTACTAACTAACAAAGCAAGAGTGTATTGTTCTAGGTTTGCAGAAGAATGTGCAGCGCACCATTAGCGCTTGTAATTAAGTTAATGAACTAGAATGCAATTCTCTTGGAGACAACTAATCTAATGATAATATAATTATCTTTGCTGATTACAAAATAAACAATATACTTGCGTAGGTATGTATACAAACAAAATTTACCTCAGACATTATACATTAACCGACAAGAACACTCACTTTAATTTTTTTTATAAAAGTAACATTTTAAAACTAAATATTGCTTTAAGAGGCTTATTAGAACCTATGGGATTGAACTATTTAAACTTTAGAAGACATATAAATTGTTAGCAATTATTATGAATACCATTAAAACGAATTTCTTTTTACAATTAAGAAAAATTAAATTACATTAATCAGTTCTGTACAACACAATTATATCTATGCTCTTTTAACATACAAAGTATGAAAAATTAAATATAGAATATCGATTATTCGGTATATAATTACAAGTATTTAAATATACATTTCTATAAAAATATACAGGTGGTGATAGGTTCATTTGCAGCATTTTAATTAAAAGCTACAAAACAAACATAATTTCCATTCACACAATCGTAGTTATTTATTTCACATACATCAAAAATTGTTCGAAATATCTAAAAATAGGACGGTACTTGTCATCATAATTCGTATAGTGCGGTTCAATTTAACCATAAATACTTCATGACTTCGTTAATTAGTAGATCGTAAAAATAAATGATTTACAGGCAGGAAACATGGCTATATTGAATTTTGTGTGTAAACTGTTTAGAAATTGCTAATAAAATATTTTCAGTAGTGTAGTAGGTATATTATTATATGAGGAATTATTCACTAAGTGCCGATATTTCCATTTACGAATAAAGTTCCAAATAAGCTATTCGTCGAATAAATAAAAAAAATCGTATCAAAAAATTACAGATAGAACAACAATTTTTTCATTTATTCGTTGAATAATTTATTCGGTACTTTATTCGTAGATGGAAATATCGGTACTAAGAAGAGCCTTCGGCTCGTGATGGAAATCATCTGAGTGTATAATGACCATAATCCCGAATATAGTACGATACTTTTTCTACTCCTGTAAATTCGGAAATCACTATTGAAAATGATCGAAAGTAGTTGAAAACACACGTTTGGAAATGTCAACATAAAAATACACAATGACAACTGACTACTTGTCAACTGTCAGACGGCCGTTGCTTGGTGATCCACATCATGTCTTTAAAATAATCGTGAATTATAAATTTCTGGATATGTGATTGGTCGAGAAGAGTAAATTATGATTCATAACTGTCGTGAATTATGGGTACTATAATTAATCAAAAAAATAATGGCAATATATTTACGCAGGAGTAGAAAAAATAATACATGAGTCGGACATTAAACGTTGAGTGCACCACGGGCGCTAAACAGACAAGAATGTACCAGAGGTCCTCGGCAGCACACTATTGACCTCACGCATTATTGTCCTTTGATATGTTGATTACAATTCCCACACCCTCATGAATAAAAGCCATCATTACACGCTCATTGCATAATATAGTAATTTCACATATATGGTAGTCATGGATATGTAACAGGTACTTTTCAAAATTTTGCCGGTTTAATAAGTACAAAGTACAAGTCAAAAGTGACGCAATATAAAATTAAAGAATGGTAATTCGAATACTCGTTTTGCTTGTTGCACAGATAATAATGTTGTTAATTAAACAAATTATTAAAACATGGGATTCAAAGCAAATTCTGTTATTATCGCAGCTGTTCACAAGTTTTGGTTGTTTTGTGAACTTGAGCGAGAAAGTTGCAATTGCTTCCGGAATAAAACAAAAGATAAACTAGTAGAACTCTAAAGTTTCGACTGAATTTCGCACATTTGCTGCCTTTGTAATTAACTTAGTTGGATTCAGCAGGCCTGGCCTATGAAGCACACAATATATTTACAAGTCAAGGTACAGTAGTGCTACAAGTAGGCATTACTGCGTTTTAATGGCAAATATATTTACACGAAAACATTAACTGGGTCACTTGAGATCAGATAACTCTTAATGTACCCTCGGCAAAGAAGAAATTCCGTAACATTATACACTTTTTTTTAATATTATACAACCTAAAAAGAATCTCCTGTGTTTTTAATATGTATCAAATACCTATAAATTCTGAATAATTTACCAAAAATGAAACATGAGACACAGCAGATATCTTAAATTTTTGCATATTTATTTTTTCAGTATATCTTCATTGCTTTGCTGTTTAATGTCTTTTTATATATCAAAACAAATATTCTAAATGTAAAATCCCCTAAAAAATTACATCCGGTTATGAAAAAGTAGTTTTTCTTTTCTTGTGGTTTCGCAGACCGCTGTTGACGTTTGTGTAACTGTGAAGCAAGTATGAGACTGTCCAGGGTTAAATAAAAAAGTGTAGATTCTAAATTCAAGGAATTTTGTCTTAGTTAATGATGATTTGAAAACTGAAAAGTTTAAATAAAAAGGCTTTTGTATAAAATTCTGTGAAATATTTATTAAATACAATGTTTCGATTTACTATACGTAAATCTTCGTCAGGCTATAAACAAATGAAAAACACAAACAAGTAAATAGATACGGTAACTAAGTAAATACAAATTATGATTTATAAAACAGGGGAAGCCATGCCTTGTTTAACTCGTAGCATTTATTCTGGTTCACGGTATTATTTTGCTTATAGATTTCTACTTATATTGCTTACGAGTCTGCCATTGGTACATTACTTACTATGAGTTTTGAAAGGTTTTTCAATTTATTCAAATGTTTGAATTAGAAATTGTCAACATATATTCATTGATATTCTTAGATTTATTTATTTATACTCGTATAAAAAACAACAAAATCTAAAAAGTTCTCACGTCATACATTATAGAAAGTAAAGCAAAACAGTTATTTGTATATGTAGGTATAAATATTTGATTATTATATTTACAACCCCAGAGAATTTATTATCAAAATGTTGTAAAACGTTGTTTTAAAGTAAGATTACAGGGTTATATTACAGGTTTCTACAGTACCCCTGAAAATGTAATAAGTTTACAGTTTAATTCGTAACATAATACTCCTGATTGATAATAGTGTTGGAAACAAAACACGAAATGCAACATACAAACGTACTGATTTCAAATGTAAGTCCACCTACGCAGTGGCAGATGGTAAATTTATAGCCTGACAATCGACAAATCGATGCAACAGAAATTGTGACCCCAACAAACTAGACAAAAAATTTTAATTTCACTTGTGGAGAATAAAACATAAATATTATAAAAAGCCATTTTTTGGTTGTAATTATTCATTGATTTATATTAATTTACATTTTCAACAGCAAATTTTTCCAATCTTTATAATTTATAGTGTAATAATTTCATATTTCTTTATAACATTATTTTGCTACAAATAAGTAGGGAAATGTAAAAACAACGCATTTATCCTATTCTCTGTCAGTAAATTGTCTGTACCCTTGAACATAGAGGTACCCCATGTCAGATTCCAATACTATGCCGTCAAGTATCTTCTTCGTCGTTGATATAGTAATAAAAATCACCCCTAGGCAATAGTATATTGATTTATCTATATTTATTACATTTAGTAAAGGCCGCAAAATCATTAGCAAATTAATTGGAGGAGCTTTTCAACTAATTTATATCTAATGAACCTAGGCTTTTGAATCATAGAGGTAAGGATTTTACTACAGGAGATGAAATTGCGACGCAAATGGAATCAATCATTGCAATAAATTATTTATAATAATAATAATAGGGATATATTTTTACGAGTGAACGAGTAAAGTAACATGGCAATGCTAAAAAAAAATTATACCTTAACTGAAGGATTAGGTCAAAACAATAGACTCCTTCACCATTAAAAAAAAATTATTGAAGAAAATCTATACTTTTAAAAGTCTTAATTGTTATTCATTAAGCCACAATGTATTTTTATATGCTGTGACGTCATTGTACAGGTCCTTGTGGATGTCAAATAGTAGGAATTTTACATAATTGTAGTAACAATAATATTTTTTACACTTCTATTATATCTAGTATAATCATAACATAAATGACTTATTTGCCATTTTGGGACCAACTAAATATTTCAGTTATGTTTACTGAATATAAACCTCGTATGGTTTATTATGACGAACACAACAAAAATTGAAAATAGATGGCAGCGTGAGGACTTTCATATTGTCTGGAAACTGAAGACGTACAAAAACATAAAATAGTAAATTAATTTGGGCTAATACGTATACGCGAAAAACTCTAAAAATGAAATATAAATTTTAATCAGCTTTACAGATTACTATATCATCATCAAAAGGTAACGAACTAGACAAAGGACGCGAATCCACGCAAAATAGGTTTCATTATTATTTGTGACTATTAGTAATCCATTTATATATTTTTCTGTAGGGGAGTAGTTCATAAAAATGTGACAAAATAATCTGCAACAAATGATATGAATGCCAGTGCTTTATTCGCAAAATTAATTACATTTCAGTTGTACACACATATAATTAAAATATTTCAGTAGATACATACATCCCCCACACTAGCCTTTTAGTTATGTTGGTTAAATAGGGCACATTCTTGCTGCATAATCTGCGTACTAAAATTTACGCTATTAAATATTAACCTCTACAAGGAAGTTTGAAACTTTGAGAACCATATCCGTCATTTTTCTGACAAATAATACTTGGTTGCTTTTAAGAAAATTTCAGTATTTAAACTGTGATGTAAAATGTTCTTTTCAACACGAATGCGGGCACTTAGCTGCAGGATATAGTTTAAAACTTGAATGACACCCTAAAACTTTGCTAAACTTTTTTTGTTGTAACATTAGTTGAGCACTATTTTTAGAATTTCAGCTCGCTCGGATTAAACTGAGAACTACTGTTCAGCCCTCAATTACTATCAGGGTGTTCTATATTCTCTTCTCTTTGTTTAGGAAAGGTGTTCTTTGTAATTAATTAGTTGGCAAATTGTTGTTTGATTAATTGATACCCTCACTATGCTGTGATTATTGAATCGAATATAATAATAATTAAAGTTTATCTATCGTTGAATGGTCCAACATCAAACTCTCTTGTAAGTCCATAATTTTTTTAGGATTTAATTTATTTGGGAATATAATCAATATCTGTGTAACTATGAGGTTATAAATCAACGAAAATTTAATTTGGCTAAATTTGTATACCGAGTGAAAAATAACTAAAATAATTACTCTATATTTTATGTTACAAAGTTAAATTTAATTAAGTTGTTGTATACATTTATCACATGTTATTTTCTAATTAATATTTTCCTTAAATACAAAATTATTTCATTAATATTCAGTAAAAAATAATTATGTGTAAAGCGTAAAAGGGTTTAATTTGAATCAAACAACAGATAAAAATACTGCATATGTTAAAATTTTAATTAGCACGTACATGTGCAGTAATTACAAATTAATTAATTATTTCTGCTGTAGTACCAATGCAATACAATTGTAATCATTTTTTTCACAATAGATTTTCATTTTCATTTCAGTTGGAGTAAATAATAATATATTCATTATAAATTATTTATTACGTCAACAAGAAACAAATAATTTTTCAATTGTTATAAAAATATGAGTGAGTTAGTTGAGGTGGTTTGACCATCTACTATCTAGAGTGGTTGTCGAATGAAAGGTTGGTGAAACTAATAACTGTGGGCGAGATTGAGGGTGAACGGTTGCGTGGGTGTCGAAGAAATACTTGGTTAAGTATGATTGATGGTTTGTTGCGTGAACGAATGATTCCGAGTGTGAAGAATAGACGAGCAAATGTGAATGTGGACGAGGCGAAAGTGGTGTGCTAGTAGGTACACTCAGTGAAAAAATGTTGCTTTCAACAAAGAAATATTTAAAGCTAATACATTTATCATTCAAATACGAACCTAATAAGAAAATATTAGTTTTAAATAATAAAAAAATTTAATTTAAATTTACAATAATACATTTATTTTAATCCTTTTGCATTATTACTTGAAGTTTGAATGGTCGGTCTCAGGATCAATCAAAATATATAACAAAATTCTTACCAAGAAGTAATTGGTATTCATATTAAAAATTATAAAATATGCAGTAAAGAACATAAATTGTAATAATATTATATTATTATTATTATTAACACAAGCTATTTTTTCTTCAAACTTAGAATATGCTATAAACTTCAAAAAATATTATGCCTTATCTAACATTTCTAGTAGTCATAGAATATGCAGTTTTGTTATTTTTGTTTATATTTTTTTTTTAACTGTCAACTTATTGAATTTCAACCCTACTACTTTTCATAATATTTTATTTTGTCCACTGCCGGATAGAAGTGTTGCCAAGGAAACACCTTTACACCGACGGCGACAATATTGAACTTCTGTTTGAATACAAATACATAACAACGTACTTTTATGACATTTGAAGAAAATTACATTTTTTTAATATATTTATATATAAGAGGCACCTTGTGTCGAGTACGGCTCCGAATCAAGTTTTTTTATATTTAAAAATTAAATCTGATTTTCTATATGGTATATATTAGCGCGTTTCTCTCGTCTCTAAGGTAACAGAACGTTTAAACGTTTTCGAGACAAGTGAGGGAAGTACTACTTTCGCTCCGCATATGAAATAGTACTTTCGTCCTGTTTTCAGAAAAAAAATTATTTAAACGAAAATTGAATAATTATATATTTAATTAAAATAAATTTATTAATTCAAATAAATATTATGTTGCTATAATTAAATGTCCTTCTAATAAATAGTTTATTATAAATGTATATTTAAATGATCTATTTCCCAAACAAATCACGTGTTCCACTTTTCTAGGGACACCGATAAAATATATGAAATGCAAGATGATGTTTTGAGATACAAGCTAAAAAATATCATATGTAATTTCCTTTCATAAATGGCATCATTCCAAACATCAAGTAAAAAATATAGGTAAGTGAAAATACACAGACACAGATATTAAAGTTGCACATTTGTTTCATCGTTTATGCTTTATACAGATAAACATTTTTTCATTTCCACGTATGAAGGGTCGTTCACAATTGCCATATGACAAAAGCTCTAACTAGCACTAGTCATTAAGAGATAACAGGTTATCATTTTATATACTGCTTTTGAGAGCTGTACTTATGTACTGTGCTTCTGTATAATGCCGAAAGACAATATAATAAAGAGAAAAATATTTTATTAAGATAAGGGATAATAGTTTCTGTGAAACATCAGGGGCTCTTAAAATAAATCGTTGGATTTAACAAGCTGTTCTTTTAACAAAATATAATAGGTTTTTTTTATACATATTCCAATAAAACGGAAATTAAATGCTCGAAATTCGCACGATGAAAAAAAACGAATATATTATATCAGTAATTCTGAATACACTCCCGCATATATTTATCAAAGAATATATAATAATAAGTTTAAATTGAATACGTGAAAATATATAATTTGCAAAAAAATCTATACGCAAATTAAATTTTCCTGTTTAACAGCTTTTAGAAAGTTACTAATGAATCCTAAAAAAAATTTACTAACTTTTAAACTGTAATTAAATTTTAAAAAAACTATTCTAATTGCTGTAGATGCACTTGAAACTTCTTTCACTAGCCAGTTTCACGTTCATTTCATTTCAATCCGCTGCACACTCCAATAAAAAATGCTTTTAGTTTTAAACTAAAAATGTAAAACAAATTTCACCGCAGGAAACGAAAGAGAATAAATTGTTACAAAGACTGCATTAAATACCACTTGTGCAGGATTGAAATTTGAAACTTCTGCAAGATTGAAAATATATTGCACTCTGGAGACTCGTGAAAAGTGAAACTTACATCCCACCAAAGTTATATTTTCTTGAGAGTTAGTTAGAGTGGTAATAAGTGAAATTTCCCTTTATAATCATGTAATAAAACTAGGAAAATATATGTAAGTATATAAATATAATGGCTGGTACCACGAGCTCTGTTTTTGGTGATTTAAGAGAAGTGATTGCCTCGGTTTTAGTGCTGTGCAATGTTCTAAAATTATTTTATAAAAAATTGTTTCGAATAAAAGTTACAGAGAAATATAATATCTACCACTTTTATTTAAAAATACATTTTGTCATTACTATAGTATCGTGTTATAGTGGATATAGTGGATAAAGTAAAACTTTATCCATCCTTACAATTAAAGTACTATTTTAGTATCGAGAGTTCAGTTAATAAAATACCACTTTACAAGTAGGTGTTGGAAAAAATAGTTTTAGAACATTGTGCAGAGTTAAAACCGAAGATAAAATATTTCTTTTAAAGCACCCAAAAACGGAGCTCTTACTGATATTTCACCTTAAAGTACAACGACTGTGTAGATAAAATCCAAAACGGAAAGTTATCATTTTTCATTCGTGTGAAAGAAATAACTTTATTATTATAGCATGCCCTAGAGGAATATTTAATAATATTACCCAAAATAAATAACATCTCCATTAAAATTTTCCTATCTACAAAACCTTCGAAACCCTGAATTTATTGTGGTGTGCCCTCAAGGTCTTTGAAAAAAATAAAAAGCATTGAATCCATCAATAGACCTTTTGAACACTTGAAAATTGCTAGTCACGATCATTTTTCGTGAAATGAATACCATATCGCATTAAAGTGTCAATATCTGACTTATGGCTTCGAATAGCATTTCTGCAGTATTAAGTATTTAATAAATAACATTCGTATTCTCCAACAACGATACAACGATTCGTTTTACATTATTGGCGAAACAACGGTGTGACAGTCTGTAGATTGGAAGAAACAATAAAAATAAGAATTGAAAAACTATTCCTTACACATAGTAGTAGTAATAGTGTACAGTGTACACCTGGGTATTATCAGTTTTTTTTAACACCCTACGTACAAAATGGGAGGAATACTGTCAAGAAATAAGATCTTAGTATAATTTGCTCCAAATCTCAAATTACAAAATATGTTTTAAAATGCGAAGGATGCTTTCCCGCTTTAGTTATCTGAAATTATAAAATTCCATGTAAATCTGATAAATTTTACATTGAACAGACTAGCAGAACTATAAACAACAAGAATTTCAAAACAAATACAGTATTCATCTGAATCAACCAGAAAAATTTGCTATGGCTAGACATGCTATCGAATAAATTTTCAATAAACAAATATTATGCTAATGGCAAACATATAAAAGAAGCTATGGATTGTAAGTTTAGTGAATTCGATTGGAGGCTACGAGTTGAACAAGAAAACAAGACATTTCTTCTTTTGTTTAATAAAAAGATTTGTTTCTAAATAAAACAACTAGTTGAAGATGTAGTCAATATAATTAAAAATTAATTAGGTACATGTCGACGCCAAGTTTCAATTATTAATCAGTCTTCCTACGGGTAATTATTAATAAATGTTACAGAAATCTATCGTAAAGGAATAAAATGAAATACCTACATTATTCCTGTTCAACAAACCAGTGGTTGTCCTTCAGTATATTGTATTTTATTTCTTGGCGATAGATTACTTTAACATTATTTACATTTATTAATTACCACCCTGAGGAATACTTATTAACAGTCAAACAGTCGATGTGTAATTAATTTTTTTACACTAACTACAACTTAAACTAGTTATTTCATTTATCCAATCGAGAAAATGCCTTCATCATAATTTGTTTTACTTTCTTATGTTATTTTCTCGTTTTTCTGACAAAGAATATTGTTTAATAATTTTTACCTGCAGTTATTTTATATTTTTCGTGAAAATAGCAACTTCATACGGCCGTACAATGAATAAATTACAGACCAATTTTAAGGCCCAGCGTAGTGGAGGACGACACAATTGAATTACCAAAATCATTTGCGAACGTACCATAAAAGTTTAGATGTTTTGTCACTTTAGAACCTGAAGTCTAATTAGTTTTCAACACGTCTTTTCTATTTTAAAGTTTTGATATCATATAGAGGAAAGTTTCAGTTTAATCCCCAATATTTACGGAGTAACTTCTTTCCTTAGTGTCAAAGAAATTAGTGAAACGAAACCAATAGCGCGTGGTATCGACAACTCAATACCATTAACCTATACTGCTTTGAAGTGGTTATTAGCAATGTTGCTAATTACACGAACTCGATATGAACATCATTAATAAATACGTGCATTGTTCACCGAATAACTCGAGGTAAAGGCAATACCACATCTATAACAGATTCTAAACTATCGGGTATCCCATTTTCGAAAAATATGCATAAAATGAATGTCCCAGGAGGTAAAAGTATAATGATTTGGAGGGGGACATCTGATCTTGTAAAAAATTAATCCCCCATCTCTAGGGGAGCGGGGAAGGGGGTCACTCTTAAATCTTAAATCGGAATCCATATTTTTTATGGCAGATTCGGATAATGCTTCAAAATTTTATCTAAAAAAATTTAATTCTTGGTGATTTTTTTTTAAATTTAATTCTCGTGATTCATAATAATTAAAATTTACACTTGTGTTTTTGCTACCCTATTGAAATAGGGGAAGGAAAAGGGATGAAATGACGGTGTTGAGTATTTTATCGTAGTAACAAAAAATTATCTCAATTTATTTCCAAGTAAGACACTGGTAATTTTATCCATCAGGACAACAAAAGTAACTTGGTTTTCGATGCTCTATCCGAATCTGCAATGAAAAATAGGGGTTCTCATTTAAAATTTTCAAATCACCCTCCTTCCCGTTCCCAAAGGGTGAGTAGGTTAATTTTTTTACTGTTTCAGATATCTCCTTTTAAAATTATTTAACTTTTAATTAGAATATTTTTTCAAATATTCAAATTTCACTAGATAAATTACAATTGGAAAACTTTCAATTACAAATTGAAGTTTTTTGGTGTAAGTTAACAAACGTAAACTGCACATTCCGTAAATTGAAGTAATTATTCAACATGGAACATTCATTCAATTCCAATTAATATTGAAACTTACTAATATTCTGGTTGAAAGTTGGTTGCACTGGCGACATCTATTCACATTTATAATTGCACTTCTCACTTCCGAAATTAATAATTAAAACTATAATACGATTAATTATGTATGTTATTTTAGCTCTCAAATTATCTATTCATACACTAATTAGCTATTTTATAATGAAATTTATGACCGTATTAATTGATTTCTTGCTATGCCGAAACAATTCACAGAATTTGCTAAATATTAATTTCGGTAATGGACTCTAATTAATCTGTTTTCAGTATAAAATTCCATCGGGCCTAAAAAGGAACGTTGCAAAGCCTAGAAATTAGATTGTTGATTCAATGTTTTACGAATGATTATTTTTGACTGTTAATAATTTATATTTCCTGGTTCTGCCAATAAATTTTCTTTGGACTTTAAAGATTTAATTTTAATACCGGATACATAAAAATAATTTTAATTATTTATCATTTCGTGAGGCTTCTGCAGAATGTTAAGACAAAATAAATAAATTTTGGCAATTTATTATTTTCAAAAAACATTACAAAGGTGTCTTCGTCAAATTTTTTAATATGTTAAAAATCTTTCGTTGAAAATGTTTTATTAGGGATTATGTTATGTAGATGAACAGTTTGCTTAAGTAAAGCGAGAGACTGGGACAATTAAACTGCAGACAATATAATTTCATTCTGTTACGAAGGAGCTGAAAATTGCCTTAGGTACTTTTGAACAATTTGAAACTTTCCACGATTTGATCGCAGTACTATAGTGTGGTTAATTATTAAAAGATTAAAGTTAATATTTAAAGTATAAACTTCCCCAGAAAATCGCTTTTGGTTACGAAAATATCTTTGAACAATAAACATATAAACATCATATAACAGGGTTTATTTGATATTAGGTTTGTTCCAAGTGGTCATTTCGGACATGTTTGTAACATGTTTGTGACAAATGTCAGTGCGCCTGCGAAAAATGTAAACAAGTTAAGTTTGAAACATAAACTTCATTTCTTTTTTTGTGGCGAAAAATGTATGAATTTCTTTATTTATATTTATATTTAAGGTTAGCTGTCAAAACAAAAAATGAGCATGCACATGCGCTTCATTCCATTCGCCGTTCCAGTCTATGTTTCAAACTTAACTTGTTTACATTTTTCGCAGGCGCACTGACATTTGTCACAAACATGTTACAAACATGTCCGAAATGACCACTTGGAACAAACCTATTGTCAAAATTTATTTGAAAAAGTTAAAAATAACAATTGCAAACATCAATTATTTCATTACTATTGCAATGGACACTGTTACTGGATTATATTATGAAAATACTTGAACGTCCTCGTCATTTTATGGAATGATAAAAATACTAAAAATATTGGATTTAAATAAAGGGTTATTCAGAAATAGTGTTATTATTAAAAAGTGCTATTACTAGTTAAATGTAATGAATTTATTTACGATAAATCATATAATTATAGTATAAAATTAATTGTGCAAATGCAATTTGTTAATGATCAATCATAATAATAATTATTTATAATTATTCTTCAAATATTTTATTTGTGTTGAGAAGAATGATTTGGTAACTGATTGTTTTGTTTCAGTGAATGGTGTGAGACTGGAACAAGGGAATGAATTTGTATATTTGGGTAGTATGTTCTCGAGGGATGGACGTATTGTCCGGGAGATTGAAAGGCGGGTGTCTACAGGGTACCAGGTGCTCTGGGTACATTTGCTCGAAACGTGAATCTAGAAATGCTCGAATGAGTGTTTATAATGGTGCGTTAGTGCCTACATTGATGTATGGTTCTGAATGTTGGGCATGGATGAAGAAGCATGAACTACGTATAACTGATACGCTGATATTTGAGAGGAGTATGTGGGTATACGAGACGTGATTGTATACGGAATACATTGGTGTATGATGAGTGTATTGAGAAGAATGTTGTTAAGAAAGTGGGAGTGAGTCAGTTGAGGTGGTTTAGACATGTTGAGCGAATGTCGAATGAAAGGTTGGTGAAACTAATATGTGAGTGAGATTGAAGGTGAACGATTGCGTTGGAGTCCGATGAATAACTGGTTGGGTACGATTGATGGTTTGAGTATGAAGAATAAACGAGCATGTATGAATCGCACTATGAATGTGGACGAGGCGAAAGTGGTGTGTCAGAATAGGAATGTTTGGAGGAGATTGATTGTTGGTTGACTGTGTTTCTGTGTTCGTGCTACCCCACTAAGTGGGACATAGCGTAATGTTGTGTATGTATATATGTATGTAATGTATTTATTTAAGATAAACCATATAATTATAGTATAAATTTAATTGTGCAAATGCAATTTGTTAATGGTCAATCATAATAATTATTATTTATAATTATTCGTCAAATATTTTATTTGTAAATAAATAGTTTATTTATTGAATTTAATACAAATAAACTAAAACAGAAATTGTTTGTGAAATATCGCTTACATTATTATAATCAATACTGCGGTTACCTCTAAAGACAAAAAAGAAAAAAGAAGTTTTTATTTCATCCAGTTCTAAGAAGAACGCTTTATAAATTTACGTGTAGTTCTAAGGCAAAGATTCTTAAATTTTTTATATCTTTGTTTTATTTATTTAACAGAACTCGTTCAACGTGTGTACATTGTATCAACGCTGTACCAAAAATTCAAAAAATAAGAATAAAATAAAATTAAAAATTTACGAAGATTTTTCATTTGTACAAATTAGTATTTGTACATATAAATAAAGTAACAGAAAAATAAAAGAGTATCATATATATGTTAGTAAGTATATTTTGTTAAAAAAGAAATGGAACATGTATTATTTGTTCGGTAGCAAAAGAAAATAACAGCACGATGTTTATATGAATTAAAAGTACACAATTGAATTATTTGTCTTTGAAATTTGTGAGAAAAGTTTTCTTTCGTTACAGTTTTTTGCTTGGCTCGCAAAAAACTGCTGAAAAGTTCGTCAGTGGGAATCACATCGAGTATCATTTTGATCCACTTCCTTCAATAAATCATTGTCAGAAATTGAATTTCCTGTTATTTCACTGTTTTCAAAAGTAATTTTAGAGGAAAAATCAACTCTTTGTGGTTATAATTCAGCATGCTTGAACGCAGCTAAATTAGTTACAATAAAAGGGAAGAGATGAAAATTGAGTTTATAAAATAAATCTATAATTACTTGCTATTTCATCAGAAAAATGTGTCCAGTTTGTTAAATTATAGTGACTGATGAATTGGGCAATTAAAAGAGTTAGTAAGTTTTGTAATTGAAACAAATTAATTTATTTTAGGAACTAACAGATGATTTCACGGTCAGTTATTTGCAAACATTTTCTCTAATTTCAATAGTATTTAAATATTTGAGTCAACATTTATATTACTCGTATAAACATTAATGATTGCAATTGTGCCACGTTTGTTATAATAACCTAATTTAACGAAATGCGTATTTGCAGGAATATTTTACTAGAACTAGAGAATAGATTATAGTTCAGAGGTAAAATAAAATACTGAATAGAGGTGTTGTGGAAGTTTTTAACACATAAGCATCTATTAGGGTCCTTAAAATTTAATGGTACTTACTATTTTAGCAATGCAGAATTTATTTGATAATTCCCTTTTAAATCTGGATTAAAACTTGCTAATGAATAGGAAAAGACAAAATAAAAACCGTTAAAATTTTAATTTGAATTGATGTTTGCGGTACAGTAGTCATAAAAACCTGTCTGTTAAATTTTATAACTTTTAAAAAGCATTTTATTATATTAACTTACCTTCAATCACCAAGAGAATAAAGATGAAAGCAGAAAATTACGCAGCACCATCTGTAAAAAAAGGACATGTAGTTATTATTTCAAATTTAAATAGTATTTCGTAAAATCCTCAGTTCGAATCCCAAAGCCGACCCCACACTTAAATGGGGAAAAATATTTGTAATTACAATTTTCCCGAGAAATTATCATTTGTTTCTAAGTAACTATTGTTGACAATCGATTAATTCAATATTTGATTTGTTTATTTCAAAAAGTCATTTCACGGTATGGGAATGAAAAGAATAATAATTATCGCAAAATAATTTGTCACCAAATGTCCTTCTACCATTGAATAATACTCATAATTTTAACATAACTACCTCAAGAACGTTGCTTGAAGATAACAGCCATTCGGTTTCGTGTGCTAAAATTTCGTACTTTTACCACTTTTTAAGTAAATAACTATTACCTTGCTTGTAATATAAATAACTATTTTACCTCCCCCCTGTCTCTATGTAAGGGAGGTATTGTTTTTGGCTAAAAAATTGGGTAGTGAGTTTTCAATGAATAAGCACGTTTTGGAGTCTCTGCAATACGATTTTACTATTTTCACCATGATGTCTATCTGTCTCGTATAACTCAAATATTATAATACCAAAAAATATAATTTTATGTATTTTTGCTTCTTATATTTATATGAAGAGCTGATTAGATTTTGGTTAAAATTGGTCAACCGGAAGCCATGAACAGTTTTCCGTGAAAAAACAAGGTTATATTTAATTTTTTAACAATTTATCTGTTTGGTTACATTAATTTTATTAATTATCATTAGATTTGAAGATAATAAAATATAAAGAAATTAATTTTTATAAATCTTGCATTCTATGTACAACATGGACACACTTAAAAATTTTTAATTTTTTATGAAATGTGACACATGTCATTGTGATTGTGAAGCTGTTTTCTTACTGAAATATACGTCAAAAAATTAAATAAATATATGAAAGAAAATTACATTTCTCAAATATAAATAGAAGAAAAAATAAGAAGATATTTGTCTGTATCATCAAATACTATTTTGTACCGTTTAATAGTTCAAAGAGTTGTATTGAGCGGGAGATTATGTGCTGGCACCTCAAATTTTTTGTTTTATTTATACCAAATTATTCATTCATACAATTCATTCCGTTCGTAAAATGAGTAGCATAATGATAAAGCCGTATATAATGAGCAAAATTATTTGCTAATACCCTTATTAATCTGGATTAAAATTTCAAAACAAACTTGTTGAATGAATTTGTAACACAGAGCGAAATAAAGTCCTAATTTCAATAGAATTATTTCTAGCTAAAATTTTTATAGCATCCTCCAGGTTATCAAACTAATCTTTATCACAAAATTTCCTCAATTACCAAAAATTCCCCATTCAATCAATGATTGCAACCTGTCAAAAAAATCATTCGCTTTTCACCATGTCTGGTCAACGTCAAGAGTCGCCAACTGTCAACGGATTCTACGTGCGGAACTGACGTATGAAGGTGCGCAGCTGCCGACGCCGTCGACGTCGGCGTCTCCACGGAATACAGTTACGGCTGGACGCTAGATACGGGCGCACCGCTCCCGGGTAATTGTTCTACACGCGTCGCCCGCAAATACGTTGCTAGTGAAGTGAATTATTTCTCAGTTTACGGATTTATGAATGGAAAAGGTCAGTACGAAACTTTTTTCTTTTTTAATACTTGCTCACAGTTAAATATTCAATTTAATTATTATAATAAATAGCGATAAACCCGCAATAACAATAATATTAAAAATATTAGTAGCAAGCATATAACTATACTTTTATACGAAAAAAAATGGATTACTACAATAGCAATATTTTTCTTACGTATAGTGAAAAACTAATTATATATTCTAAGTACCGAATAAATTATTTACCGAATAATTGAAAAATGTCGCATCGAAATCATAGCTCAATTGATACTTATTGTTCTAGCTGTAATTTATTGAAGCGTACCTATTTTTTTTATTTATCCGACGAATAACTTATTCGGAAATTTATTCGCAGATGGAAATATCGGCCTTGAATAGTAAATTTATCCATGATTACTGAAAAATAATTTAAACAAGTCAATAATCATTAAAACTCTGTCAAATGTCAACTGTCAAACTCGAACAATACGACTGTGCATGTTTTGTTTTCCATGGCACTCTGGAAATAGTTAATAATTATACATTTTATTTTACGTCTATCTCATGACAGAAATGTATTATATCAATAAATTTAGGCTCATTTGGTGCAGTTTTTAATTCTGAACATTTAATCTATTTTTGCTCAAAATTAATAGGTAAAAACTTAGAGCGAAATTAAAATATTAACATTGTATTTCCTATAGCTAAAAAAAAAGGAAACACCTACAGCACTATTAGATTATTAAAAAACAAAACATTTTAGATTGTTGTAGCAACAATCGAGAATAAATTTAAATTACTAATAATAAATAAAAATATGGATGAAAAATAGATATTTACAATAACAATATATTTAATTATGATAAATATTGTTATTGTAGCAATCTGTTTTTTTATGTTATTAGTTTTTATGTATATTCCTTATATATGTATTTAATTTTCTGTATAATCATTCTGTTGAATGATTCAAAATAAAATTATATATTCAATATGTTTTACATATCTAATATTTAGAAATTTTTTTCACATTAACGTTTCATATAAATGCAATATTTGAATAACAAAATTAAAAACTTATTAATTCCTAATTCAATTATTTTCATATTTAATATTCCAAATGCATGTCAAATTATCGAGCATTTCATGCACGAGGGATATCCGAAGGACTATTCCCCGATTAAAATTTAGACAAACGTTGTTTCTCTCTTAAAAAATAAAAAGCAAAATTTAAAAACTTCATTTGACAGAAAGTCAGAATCATCTTGGTAGTTTGCACTAGTGCGAATTCTACGTTGATTGGACGGCATTCAGAAATGTCAGAATTTTGATTGGCTTAAATTTTATGAGGGAAATAGTCGTAGATATTTTGCAATTAACTTAAACTTAAACATCTAAAATCTTATAACTGTAACAAATGCCAAATAATGTGATTAACCAAGTAAATAGTTGGTAAATACTATAAAGATTCAAATTTCATTGAAATTCTCTCCGAATCTATAGATGTTTAATTCTACGGACAATTCTTCAATATTGTATATACTCAGTGCACAATACGCCGAATACTTGTAATTCTCATATGTGAATTATTAGAACATTATTGCGTCCATATAAAAACAATAAACAATGCAAATACCTGTATGCAAAGCCTAATTATAAGGGACCAGGATTTGGCGATTAAAAGATTAGAGCGTATGAAATAAATTCTGGTTGACTAAGATTAATTTTAAAACGCGTAAGATTGCGTGAGGATTAATGACGAAAAGTAACTGTTGGGCTTATGCAAATTAAAATCAAACTTAGGACTGATTCTGAGGCTAGTCTTAATACTTTAATGAAACGAGGGAAAGAGGGTTTATCATAATAAAAATTGACTGCAAGCAAAACAAAATTGATATTTACTAACGTGGATGTTAGGTTATAATAATTAAAACTCTATAAATCAATGCGCTTAAAGTCGTACGTACACAAGTAATTAGTAGGTACCGAGAGCTGGAATGAAACAAGAGGAACATAAATTTCGCCAGGAGTACCAAGCTGACAGCCAAAAAATCGATGCTAACCCAGGGACCAGTAAATTTAAAATATGTTTCTGTACAAAAATGGACCATCATTTTGATGGCGGCCGCTTTATAAAATATGAAACATAATTTCAGACAAACTACTTTGTTTGACTGAAGCCTAACCATTTATGTGAAATATGTACATTTTGCAATATTGTAGAATATATGAAACCTTTTCCAAAAGAAAATATGTGCATATATCACATTGAAAATTCAAAAACGATAGATAAATACAGTGTATTGCACAATGACATGTGCTACTGTATTATATCGGAAATGATAATCAACGAGTAAATCAAATTTTGACAGGACAAATAGAAAATAATGTACAAAATCATTTAAATTTAATTATAAATATACAATCACACTTTCATAAAACAAACGGTTTTAATTTATAGATAACAGCAATTGTAACTTATTACACAAAATATTTGCAGACACGAAACCAAATTTTGTTGATACTTATTGTATTAAAACAATATTTTGCAATATATTCTTCTTGGAAAACTAATTAAAATTTATATCTAAATAAAATGGATGCTTTACAAGAAACTTGAGCAAAATCTTAAATTGTTCATTTTTTGCTCTTCGCTTATATTAAGTACTTAATAAATGAAAGTAATCTGAAATATTAATGTTCTGATTTTCATGAAAGCAAAGAGGATATTAATGTTTTTAAACTGAAAATTGTAGCAACTTATGCCCAGAAAAACACTTCCGTATCATTAACTAATATAATTTCTTTAAAAAGGATTAAAATCTACGGTCTTGCGAGCAAAAATAATATAATCAGAAAAGTAGTAGTAGCAATACGTTTTAATTAAATAAAATAGCAATTACAAAATAGACAATTAAATAATGTTACACATTCGATTTCTCTTGTCATACTATTTGAGTACTATTTTAATTAAATATTAGCAAATACAAAACAACACGAAAAACTAATCTAGCTTTGAAATGGGTACATATGTATTTGTGACAAACTTTAGAACATATGAGTTTATAACTTTATTAATAAACCAAAGTCCACGGACGCTTCCAATTCTCAATAATAAGCTTCATACCTTTGTCCAATTTAATTAAAATTTGGTAACCGCCAAAATATTTTCCAGTACAACAAGCATGTGAATCTGAGGAAAAATAAGATGGTTTATCGCTTTATCGAATGGTTCCAAGCATGAGGAATAGAACAGATGAAATGTGCAAGGATAAGACTGCTTATTGATTGAATGTTGTGGGGTACAGCGTGATTAGAATTTGATTATACTGAGCAGAGCTGTATATATTCTCAAAACCAATTACGTACTTATTTGCACCTGCGCACGTAATCTACCACTCGCACTTTACATGATTTATGAAAAAAATATTCCATTTTCTTTAATAGAATAGCGCTTAACACCCAAGTGATAGTATTTACTTATATATTTTATGAAACAAATATGGCGAGCTAATAAAAACGGAAGAATAAGTTTTTTATTTGTAGGATTGGAAATTAAATTTGCTCAAAAAATAAGAATCGTTATTTAATAGAATTCAGTGAAGGTAAAAGTATCCAAAATTACAACAAAATTTACATCATTTCTCATATAATTTCAATCTTATAAATATATCTATACTTTTTTTTTATGTGCTTCTTTAACCTACAAAAGCAAATCTTGATAGTCCCAGAATTCATGTAATATATATTTCATATTTATATACAGATGTCATAAATATGCAAAATGAAAAATTTAATGTTTTTTGGAGATAAATTCCACAGACAACGCAAAATGAAACTTGAAATATTAATTAACTATAAATAGTAACAACTGATATTTGTTTCCTTGGTAGCGGGATTTTACCGGGGTAACGAGATTTGATTGGGGTAACGGGGTTTTATCAAAGTAACGGGATTTTATCAAGGTAATATCACAAGACCTTCTGATTTTATCGATAAATGTTTATTTTTGCATGAATTTTTTTTGCTTAGCAACAATCACGAAAGCAAACTGCATGGTAAATCCCGACTCCGAAGGAGGAGGGGTTTTACCTAATGTCAGTTTGCTTAAGTGGTTTTGCTTCAAAGCAAAGAAAATGAGTGCTTAAAAATTTATCTGAGAAAATCAGAGAGGTCCCGTGATATTTGATGAGATGAATTCCAAAGACAAAGCAAAATGTAACTTGAAATATTAATTATCTGTCACACTGGCAGTGATTGACAGTAGCAACTATTTATTTCCTTGGTAACGGGAGTATTATCGGGGTAACCCGGGTAACGGGGTTTGATTAGTATAAAACTGTTCCTATTGGTTGAATTTCCAAGTGTTTTGCATTATGATTGGTTAAAAACAAGTCGTGGGAATTTATCAGTATAATACTGTTCCCATTGGTTGAAATTTTCAAGTATTTTGCATCATGATTGGTTAAAAACTAGTCGTTACAATTTATCGCTGTAATAGACATGTGCCCATCTAAGGAGATTCTCAATATTGATTGGCTGAAATGTCACGTAATATATGAATTGTATTCTAGTAACAATAGTATTTTCAATGGACGGGAAATTTTTCAAAACTATTCTTATTCATACTTCTGCATTTTATGAATAATAACAAGCAGCGCAATGTAATAAGATTTAGTGTAGACAAAAAAATCAAGAAATATCATTTTACAAATATGCACTTTGACAAAGAACGTCTGTCTTCAAATCAGCAAAATGGCAATATTCCTATTACGAATCCTTCACAAACAACGAAAAACTCCTCATTTTCTCTTTCTCTTTTTGTAAAAACCTAAAGATCATTATAGTCAGAGAAAAGCTGCAAACGAAATATATCGACCGTAAATACCCACAATTGCTTTGAGTTCTTGGCATTATTTGTAACTTAACATCATACAAGAGGATTGCGTACCCTTCATCTTTCTCATTTGTAATGAAATTACAAGGAGACAGTGAAAATGACAATGAATAATTGCCCGTAATTAACATGAATTTTGGATGAATAATTTTGCTTATTGTAAGCTATAAAGGGTATGCTTAATATGCACAGAGCCTTGCGAATTAAATCATAGAAGGCGGATTACTTCTAGTTTGTTCTCAAGTTCTGTTTATTTTAGCAAAGGGTGCTATTATATTATAGTTTTGTCTGGAAAGTTTCACTTCCCTTTCGCTATAATCTTAAACATCTTTGTAGTTGCACTCGCTTTGTAATTTTGTAGTACCTGTATTGTTTTATTATGAGTAAATGTGATACTTTGTGTGTTGAGTCTATGTTGAACGACGAGCGAAACGAGTCTGACAATTTTATATTAATATATTTACTACGGTATAACATATGCTATTTTTTCTTCAAAAATAGAAAATAGAAATATGCATAAAACTCCAACAAGCATTCCGAGTTGCCTTAGAATGTTGTTTTGTTATTTTTGTTTATTTGTTTCGCTCTTGTCATATTACTGAAATTAACCTTACTATATTTATATATTAAATATTATCATTTTTACCTCTCTCAAATATATACTAATAACGGAGGTATTATATTCATGTTACGAATTGATTATAATTTGGGAGCAATTCATTAACAGTAAGTGGTAGATTATTTGAAGGCCTATCAGGGTTTTTGTACATATCTTAGTAAATAAATGTGATAAATAAATCAAAAAAATTTAGAATAATATTACCAACAATTCTTATAACATTTTTCTATAATGTCATCAGATTCAAAAACTGTTTTAGAGATACCAGCCAATACCTTTGCGTCAAATGAAATCTTTATGTTAGTAATTTTTGTTAATTTGTAATTATTTCAGCCCTTATTTTTCCTTAAAAATAACTTTTTTAAAAACAGAATTTAAATTTAAATAAATTAAGTACAACGATTTACTAAATGCAAATGATGTGATTCTTGGCTCATACACAGCAAAAAAATTATAGTCAAAATTAACAAAAAATTTAGTCTCAGACGATCCACCGTTAATTTTTGTTAATTCAAAAAGTTTCAAATTTGTTAGCAAGTAACAAATTAATTTTGTATTTCGTAACTAAAAATATTTGCGAATATAGTAATTATTAACATTTATTTAGTGTGTTTCTGACTAAATATTTTAGTAATTATATTGAAGTAGAACAACGAACCATAGTTATTATAACAAATTAGGTTGTTACAAAGGATACAAACTTTCTTTAACAATTTCAAATTGATAAGTTAGCTATATTTACTTGTTATTATTGACGAGTCTATTTGTTACATTTTATAAATCCTGAAAATAAATATAAACAACAATTTTTCATGTTAAAAATTAAAAATTGACAATATTTAAATTTATCAAATTGTCATATTTGTTCAAATTGTTAATTTAACACAATATATTTGTCAATGTTAACTAAAAGTACTCAACAACCGCAAAATTAACAAATCGCAAATCTAATTTTTTACTGTGTACATAACAATGAACTTTTAGTTTAACAAACTGTTCATATTTACCAAAAATATGCTGCTCTAAAATTAACTTAGAATTAATTAATAATAATAAACTACACCTGTTGGATATTTTATCAAATTCTTGACATTTACATCAACGTTAAACAACTGAGCTTACGTTGTAAGTTTTCCAAATTAGTTATGAAGTTTAAATTACGATGACGAAAATTTATATCTTTAGAAGTAACTGTAAACAAGACATTAAAACTTTATTACACTCATAACGCCAATATGTTTATTGTAAACACAAGAATCTGAAAATACGAACGAATCCTTTCAATTTCATGAAAACTTTTTGGTTGAGTAAACAAATGTATCCTTAACACATTTTCTTTTTCAGGACAGAACAACCACACATCAAAAAAGAAAATAAGGAATTCAAATTTTATGAATATATTTGAAAACAGTAGACATGGACGAATTACCGGATGAACAGAATACAACATATGCCAACACTACCATGATGGGGATTATTGGAAATTCGCTAAACTCCTCGTCAAATTCTTCTTCGGATAATTACACCGACTTTTCTATTCAGGATGAATATATTTTCGACAGAACAGACGTTCGAATTATATTCATTACACTGTATACCTTGGTGTTCTGCTGCTGCTTTTTTGGTAAGTAAATTGCAATTTATTTAACTTTTAACGTTTTGATGTATTGAAATTTTTTTCAATTGAAGAATTTGGAAACATTTAAAATCGTCGATCAAAACGTCAATACCCATTATTAAACAAATGCAAAAAAATTGGACTTACTTTTTAACCTCATTTAAGATATTAAAGTTGCCACCCGTCTCACCACAGGGGGTGAAAATCAACCCTAACATCATTGAATAGTCCTTCGAAAAATACTAAATAAGTGTTTTTCTGTTTTTTTATTCTTTTGAATTTTGTTCAATTTTCGCGATTACAGCGCGTTCTATCGCAAATTGAAAAATATTTTTTTGTACAAATCGTATGTACTTTTTGACGTAGTTTTAAAATAGGGGTTCATATTTAAGATTTAAAAGTTAGCCCCCGCCCCGTCCACAGGGGCAAATTTTCTATTGACCACATGCCGCTCATTGAATTGTGAATTTATTTGAACCCACGACTTCTAGCGTGCTAGGCTAGTGACATAGCCACTACGCTTCTGCGATCGGCAATCAATATATTTAATTAATCGTTTATTAGTTTAGTTGATTTAATTACGGATAAAATAATTATAGGAAAAAAACCGGAATAATTAAATTAACTATCTCAATGATGAAATTTAATACTATAACTTAATTATTATTGGATGATACAATTAAATATCCGCACGTGCTTAATTTTAAATTGTATAATTTATTATATTATAGAATAATGAGAATATCTTTCGGAAACAATATAATCCAATTTAATGAAAACTTGTCATTAGGTTTAATCTTTTCCCTTTGATGTTGCATGCAAAAAAATATTTTGATTAATATGTTCTTAATTAACAATGTATAAGCTATTGGAAATATAATCCGAAACAATGTATGTTTATTTCTAAAATTATGGCTACCCTAGGGAACTGTTATTTAATATGTGGAATAGGTTTTTAAGCCGTGGGATACCACCTAAATTCATAAACATTATGAGCTACTTACACTTGTTGTACATTATTAGTTGTGTTAAAATAGTAACAATACTTTATAGGTTTCATCCCAAAGACATAAAAAACGTAGTATTTTAGGTAATAAAATAATTATGGCTAAAATTCATGACATATTAGGATATATTCGAAAAAGTGTCTGTCAGGTATTTCTATTTTAAAAGCTATTGATGTGGGCACCCCCGAAATATATACGTATGGAATAAAGTCAATATCTCTTTAATATTTTTAATTAATTTTGTAATATCAAATACTATTCATAAAAATAAATTGAATATTACAGTACAGGGTGATGATCGTAGGATGCACTATAGCGTTTTCAATGCTTTTTTAAAATCGTTTAATTCCTTGCTTCCCAAATTATTTTAAATAAAGAAGTTAAATAGTTTTTTCACGACATGGTAGGAAACCCCACCGTTCTTCTCCCGAAATAGTGAGGAAAATGTGTTGTTCCTCTCTAGAGAGGAAAGTATAACAGTGTTACCAATATGAATGTTATTTACAAAAAATATATTACAAATATTATAAATAAATTCCTAATTTGATTGAAAATCCTTATTTTAGTGATATACATAATTTAAATTATCTTACATTTATGTCTTATATTTTTCTTTTTCTTATTAAATCACAATTTGACAACTTATTAAAGATATTTAAGATTAGTCCATTGGCAACACTGCTACCAGGGTTGGCAAATATCATGATATTTATATAAATATCAAAATATCATAATATCCGATATATATCCGATATATATATCAGGAATTTCGTTCTTAGGCTATATGCAAAAAAAAAACATGAAAAGTAAAATACCTTTATTTTGGTAAACCACAAAAAAAAAAACTTTAGTTTAAAATAACAAAAAAAAAAAGACAAAAATTATTATTATTTAAGTAACAAGAAATAACATTTTTCCTAAATATATTATATAAATAGTAAATACCTAAATGAGTAAATACTATTGTAGTTTGACATATGATATAAAATATTCATATTTTTATTTAAGTAACAAAAATAACATTTTCCTAAATATTTATATTACATAAATATCAAAATAACTTTTGACATGTTTTTAAGTTTCGCACAACCGGGCCAAAGGAATATCATCATCATCATCTTCACGTAACACGACTTCCTCACTTTTTGAGAAGACCCTGTCCAAGCTCTTGGCTTTTTTTTGGTATTTTGATTTAAACATTTAAAAACAAATACTAGTTTACTCGCTTTTTCACTCTGGGTATTTATTTTGTAAAAAATTAATAAGTGATATATATCATGATATATATCAATCAATAAATATCGGATATATATCAAGATATATATCATGATATATATAGGTATCACTTGATATATATCTGCCAACCCTGACTGCTACACCGCCTTGTGTCTGATAACCTAACTTTTAATGTGTCAGTTTGTGTGTTGTGTTCTCAAAGTGTATTTTAGGTCCAAGCAACTCGTTTTTAGAAACATGTCGTGAAAAAAATCTTATGTCTAACACGAGAGGAAAGCTCTTCTTCCATTCTCGTTCGAAATGCCTCACTCGCTGCGCTCATGAGGCAAACTTCGAACTCGAGCGGGAAAAAGAAGCGCTTTCCTCTCTAGTTTGACAAATAACTATTATTGTAGAAAAAGAATTTGTGCATATTTATAATTTTACTCTTCTTAAAAACAGATAAATGACGGAAATATTTATAGATAATTTTCTTAAAATCATTAGTTCTATGAAATAACCAAATAAATTTAACAATTGAAGTATTGGTTTTATCTGTCATTATCAGTGTTTGATTTGAAATATCTTGATTGAAAATGTATAATTTGGAAAAAAATTAGATACCGTTAAAAGTTTTATTGTCGAAATAGTGCTCGACCAAATAAAATAAACTTTTAATTTAAATAATATTTATTTTGTTCTTTCATGGATCTGATGATTTTAAGTAAATTACCATAACATTTCCGTCAGTTTTTCAGTTCAAAGTTGAGTAAAATTATAAGTATTAGTCTTAAAATATACAGAAATGTTAACTCTACAATAAACTTTTTAACTTTTTTGCAGTGTAATAATTAGATAAAATAATAATTGAACATTTCAAAAATAGCATTGAAAACGCTATGTTGCGTCCTTTCATTTACTACCCTGTGTAAAAGTATGTAGGAGTATTTATAATTCAGATGTTTCAAATATTAATAATTATTTCTAATAACGCACCGGATGTTATTAATGTTACTCTCAGTTGAACAGATGCCGAATATTGACGCTGAAGGAACATCAAATATTATACATGGATATTTTGTAAACCTTAGCAAAATTATTACTGTTTTACTACTAACGTAATTGCGAACGTGTATCTCTATAATAACCTAACTATATAATAATATAATAGTTGATCAACAATACACAGTTCATGTTTTATTAATTTCGAAATATTCATAAAGCTTCGACGAAAATATTATCCGTTATTAAAGGAATAAAAATCACAGAAATTTCATTTTAAATCTTTCGGTAAGTTTAGTTATTCAAACTGTAATTTAAAAGTAATATCCATCGAGTTGTTTACTCATTATTCATGACTTTTATTACCTTTCTGTTTATTTCAACGGTTTTGAATAAGCTGTTAGAAAAGTGCTTATATTAGCTTTGACTTGTTTTCATAATTTCTGCTTTGTAAAAAAATAAATAAGCTAACAGATTTATGTAGATATCCTACGGTATATAATTAAATTTAATTAAATTCATGGGAAAATAATATACTGTTATCAATTTTCATTTATTAAGAGCGGAAACCCTGCCGAAATGAAAACGTATTTAATTTTAAACTTTTTATCGTTTTAATAAAATTTAATAATTTCGCGGTACTTCAGAAATAATTGCTATAATTCAATTATCTTTTGGTTTTTAGTAGCATATTACATCTGATAGAAAAATTAATAATAATAATAATATATCATCACGCCTTTTACCCATTATGGGTGTGGCACTCTGCTTGCGCAGATCTCGGTAGGTGATATATTTTGGCGTATGAAGTGCGGTTACCAGCCGTCAAATCATAGCCCCCAAGGATGTTAGTGGAGGGGAAACCACAGGGGTAAATTTAAATTTGTAACTGTCAGCAGTGGGATTCGAACTGAGGATCTCACGATCCACAGTCCGATACGTTACCACGGAGCTATTTACCCCATTTAGAAAAATTAAAATAAACTATATTTTATACATTATTTTTTTTTTTATGAAGATGAGAGGCGGACTAACTACTATGGTCATATGCCGCCTCATGACTGGATGATTATGAAAGTATGTGAACAACACAAACGACCATGCTCTTCAGTGGGATTCGAACCCACGACCCCTGGCGTGCTAGGCTAGTGACATAGCCACTACGCCACCGAGATCGGCTATACATTAATTTATTTACATATTTATTTCATTTGAAATAATTCAACAATTAGTAAAGTTAATTAAGAGCACATAAATAATTACGTTTAAATTAAAGCATGTATATCATCCAAATAAAACTGTTACTCCATTGTTTCAAACAAATAATTTCGAGATACGTAAAAAAATTTCATGCAACCTTTTAATCGATTTTCAGGATATGGTTTCAGTTGCAAAACAAAATTTCCGTTAAAAGTAATAACATTTCTACACGGAAAAACTATCTGGCAACCAGAATTCACAAAGAGACTGTTATTGCATTGATATTCCTAAGTCACGTAGCGGACAAAATCTGCACACTTCAATTTAGTTTATAGATTTGACATAAAGTCAAACGAAAGCAATAAACCTGATCCCTTTCATTCTAATGCAGTTCTGTTATCCAATATAGCTATAAAGGAAGAACAATTTTATTTGTATTTTTTATTGGTTTCAGGGAATCTTCTGGTTATCCTGGTTGTTACTTTGAGTCGGCGGCTACGATCCATTACTAATTTCTTTCTGGCCAACTTGGCGGTTGCGGATTTGTGCGTCGGGGTGTTCTGCGTTTTCCAGAATCTCTCCATGTACCTCATTCCAACGTAAGTAACCAATACTGATAATTATTTTTTTTAACTCTCACCACATCCTGTAAGGGAGATATTGGAATCATACTAAAAATTCGATAGAGATATAGTGTCCTAAGAATACGATTTTAATAGTTTCGCGATGATGCTTTTGTGTGTTTATGAATTTTAGGAGTTACGGTGTCTCAAAAACTACTAAACTGAAAATTGTGATATTCTCTGAATATATATTGTATTCCCTTGGGAAGAGCTGATTAGTTTTTGGTGATAAGCCAATACCCGGAAGTGGTAGTTTACTTGAAGCCTTATCAAGTTATTATAAAATAAAAAGTTAATTCCTATTTACTGACAAATTTTTGTTATTAGAATAATGTTTACAATAATTTTTTCTACAATTATTGTAACCTGTGCTTTTTGAAAAACCAAAACAACGGTTGGAAAATGATATTTTTGGCATTTGTCATATTTAAAAACTTATGTTTTTGAAGGGATGACTGTTTTTTGATAATGGTAGTCCATGTTCCTGCATTGTTTGATAAGAAATCTGTAGCGATAGGTATTGTGGTACCACAACATTTTTTTTTTTTATGAAGTACATAATTTTGGAGTTCAACTCCAGAAATATTAATTTTTATTTTTTTTTTTCGCATTGAAAACGTCGTCAAGAAAATGTTTCATTTTCTTGTGGTGGTTTGAATGTTTTCAAAATTGACAGATACAGAGGATGAAATCACTGAAATATAATAATACGCTAATTAATGCAAAAAAATGAGCCTGCATGAGAGATAAATGTTGTTGGGTCACCCTTCTTTGTCTAACATTTGTTTGTAGAACCAAAAGTGATAAATAATTTTAAAATACTTTTAAATTAATATACATAAGTAATAGTTAATTGAACTCATTTCTATTACTGTATTATTTAATTTTTATATTTAAAATTTTATTTCATAATAATTGAATATTAAATTCTTTACATTTACCAACTTTCTAAGCGGTCTGTACAACAAAGACAGATGGCCCAACAACTGGTTATCTCACTCGATTTGCATTTTTCAACGTTAGTTGGCGTTCCACTATTGTTGTATTTATGCCAGTGCATGTAACCTAAAAATGGAAGATCTGGTGTCGAAATATTACTTTTAATTATAAATCTTTACTTCGTTCCCTAAATTATGGGATTAAAACGAAAGAAAATTTATAGCTGTGTTATAAATTTTCATCTGTGAAGCGCTATCAACACAATTGATTAAAAACACGGAAAGTTATATTTTGACAAGTCGTTTATTTTTAAATCTAACAGAATCGCACTCATCCTTGGTAAAATTTGGGGTAGTGCGTTAGCAGATAGCCTTACGATAATTTGTTTTAAAAAATAATGAAAAAGAAGTCGTTTTAATTTTAAACAAAAAGTATTTATTTAAAACGATATCATTTTGTATTAAAACTAGTCCTATTCAAACTACTTCACCCCATGATGAGTCTCAGTTAAATACTTTGATATATTCTTTCAAAATTAAAATAATTTTTATACAAGAATATTTATTACACCTACAAAAGTTTTCAATGAAAACGAAATCGGATTGGCACTATTCAAATAAATATTTCTATTCATTTAAGAGGAATCTGTTTGTTCCAATTTTCATCAGTGTATGCAATTACAATTTTAAGTTCTCTTCAAAATAATTATGTATGTTGGACAACGAAAATTAAACAAGTTATTTATTCTTTATTATTATTGTGTGTATTTTTATGTATGTCAATCTGATTTTAATGAGTTAAGTTTGTGGGACACCCGCTTCGAGTTTTCAACTAAATTTTGAGCCCTACTGTTGATATAATAGTAGAATAATTACTTCCAAATAATACCTAGAAATTACAGTTAAATATAACATCGCATGCTGACATTTAATTCATTGTAATTATTTAATGCGTGAATATTTGAAAATATGTAAATAGCAAATTTGCAAATATTACAGTATTAAAACTACTCCTATTATTTATTCAAATAACCGTAATTAAAACTGAAATATAAAATATCATTTTATCGTGCCAGTGAAATGTTGACAAATGATGATTTATAAATTGTGAATTATTTTAAACTAACAAAATAATAACAATTTTATAATAGTTTTTTTGCATAATATGAAAGAAAAAAACATTTTTATGGATTGTTATACAGAAGATATACACTAAACAAATAAAATTGTATTTATCTACGACCGTTCTTAAAAATAACCTATTTACTGTTGCTTAGCAAGTTAAAAGTGTCACTTTTTAACACAAGTGTTAACAGCAACATAACAACGTGTTAAAAGTGATTTCATTGTTACTTTAAACACGTTGCTAACGATTTGTATCAATAAATCAAATAATATAACCCTACCTGTTAAAATATTCTATATTTTTTTGTATTTACTAATTCACTAGGAAGATCATAGATAAAATTTTCTATGATATATGTATTAAGTTACTTACTTATGTATGTTACTTTTAAAATTTAACATAAATAACTATTTTTCATTAGATTGGCAGAACTTTACGGTCCCTACAGAACTAAAATATTTACACATTATAAACTAGACCAGTGGAACGAACAAATGAGTATCTAATATGTATATATATTCCCTGACGTATATATAAATCATAATTTGTTACGTACCAACCAATAGGAAATGAATCAATATTAACCCCCAAGAATTTATGTTCAACAATTTCAAATTTTTTGCAATATTTCATTCTTATCCTGATTTACATATACACATACAACTGAAATAAATATTGACATATCTCGTTTTGCAATTCGCTTCTTAAAAATCATCGGGTATAAAAATGTAACAGTAAATCAAAAAAAATATGTAAGACATCTGAGGCTGTTAATATTTTAATTTAAAAATATGAGATTCTCAAATCTCTTTCATAAGCTCAAGATAACTAATCCTGTTTAATATATGCAAGGAGTAAAAGGTTCAAAACTGTTTTACATTTACCATTCAGAGTAGACAGGAGTGCCGTGTTCTCTTCTTGAACCAGAAGCCGAGAGGTATTTTAAATTGTGTAATACGTTTAAATTAAACTTTATTTGATTTCAACTTGACATATATTCAAGTCAAAGCTTCCACTTAGAAAAAAACAAAGTACTGAATTTAAATACAACAGAAGAGATTCTTTTGGTTTGCAACAAACACAAATAAAAATACAGGATTGCTCAAAAAGATGTTACATATTACATTTTTTTTGTACACTAGATAAGTTGGTTTGGTTCACCCTCAATAGTAAGAAAAAAATTTCAGCAATATTTTCTTAACCTGACTTTTTTTCTTTACCATGCACTTTCCTTTAAATAGGGCGGCTATATCTAGTCTGTAACAATAATTTCTGGTAGTATATCGTAAAATTTTCTAAGTAACTTTCAAGTAACTTTCTTTCCGAATTTCCTAAATTTACTTAATATCAATGAAAATTATGAGTTTTATTTTATGACATTTCTATACAATTTAAGTCATAAGAAACTCATTGCAGTTGAGCGCATTGTCATATCTCTAATATTTTTCGAGATATTGCTAATTTTGATGTTTTTCGTTAGGCAACTTTGAGCCTCTGTAACTCAAAAACTACGTAAGATATTGAAAAATATCTTCAATTCTATGCTTTTCGTGCATTTTCTAACTCATTAGCAAATTTTTAAAAATTTGAAAATTTTGGAAATTTTTTTCAAAAATTTGATTGGCAATATCTCGTAAAATATGAAAAATATAGGACTTAAACATACACTATTCGATTCAGTACGTGAAAATACGTAAGTATGCAAAATTTCAGGATAATCGGACAGCGGGTTGAAAAGTTATAGTAAAAAGTCTAAAAATGGCCTCATACCCGAAAAACGTCAATAGGTACCCCTTGATTTCTGGGCCGAAAATGGCCATTTTCAGACTTTTTGCTCTAACTTTTTAACGCGTTGTCCGATTTAGGTGAAACTTACAATACTTATGTATTTCCACGAGCTGAATCGATTGGTCGAATCGGCAAATCCGTATCTTTCATATTTGTCGACTTATCTCCGCTCAAAATTTTGAAAAAAATATCGAAAAATATCAAAATTTTCAAAATTTACTAATTTGTCATAAAATGCACGAAAAACAGAGAACTGAAGCCATTTTTCGATATCTTGCATAGATTTCGAGTTACAGACTCTCAAATTTGCTTTTCGAAAAAAATCAAAAATCGCCATATCTCAACAAATTTAAGAGATATGACAATGCGCTCAACGGCAATGAGTTTCTTAAGATCTAATTTGTATAGAAATACAATAATAAAAAAATCATATTTTAAAGCGATTTTAGTGATTTGTTTATTTCTTCACTTTTGACAAATCACGTACATACTGCAATGGTCGGGTACGTTATTTTGCATGTAAAATTTGTTCTCAAGATTGTTGCTTCCTCGAATGACAAAATCTCTTGCTTTCAGCTCGTGACTTTGTTCATATCGTTTGTTTTGAAATGTTTCTCGACAAAATAATATTCCCTTAATTACTGATAAAAAATCATGTAGAGAAACACCAGTTTTTCTGTTATTAGGTACTTTAATTTTAAATTAACTACCTACGTACTGTTTCGTGCTTTGTAATATAAATTAAATATGCATCATGCATATTATTTCTAACTGCAAACAATATTCGCACAAATTTAATATTTTTAAGTTATTTACAGTTCACAAACTTTTATGTTTTTAGTGAAGTTTGGACATTTGCCGCCGTCATGAAGTGCAAAAATAAATTAATGGCGGAATCTGTTCATGACAGACTTTTCAACCCTGTTAAGAATCTTATCCACCAATAGATTTTTATTTCCACTTTTATCTACATTTCCTTTATCCATAATCTGGATCTATTTGTCAAATGCCTATATTTTTACTAAAATTTAACGCTAAAGTTTCAAGAGAATATTAAGATAATTAAAAACACTTAATTATTGTAAAAGCACCGTCAAATTAAAGCGATCTTAATTATTTTCAAGTCTTTATTCAATTTTCGTTTGAGAAATGAGCCTAATGAACGAAAGTTTTAGACGGAATTGATGAATTTTTAAGAAACTAGAGAAAATTTATTCGAAAATATTGCTTGTCATAATTATAAAGTAATGCATTCCGTAAATATTTACATTTCATTATAAAATGTAATGTATTTGCCTTTGGCATTTGTTCAACTTATTTGAAAATAAAAATTCTGTTGTTTCAGAAAATATATATATTTCAAACAATAATCCTAAAGGATTAAGAAAGGAAAATAAAATAAATATTTATGAGAAAGAAATACTATTTTCCATAAAAGTTTCATATTATTATCCGCCGTAAATATTTTTCTTTCAGATTTCAGGAAACATTGAACAAGTATTTGTTCTATTTAATTGAACAACAATAGTATTTTCCACGTTTCGATATTTTCTTTTTGGTACAAATGTGAATAAAGGCCATGAAAGCAATGTCAAAACATTTTCTGTTAGGAGAAACAACAATGATTCGTTATTAATATCGAAAACGATTTTCCATCAATTTTCGTGTGGTGTAAACAGGTCAGAAATTTAATGTGCATAACTTGATGGTTTCCAATCTACCGCATCTCCAATATGATTGATTAATTCACTATTCGTATTGAAGACCACAATTACAATAGCTAATTATATGCAGAGCACTGGAATATTTGCCTTGGAAGGATTATTTGCAAGCAAACAGTGTAAAATATTCTATATTTATAAAATTAATATTACAAACTCTGTGCGGGACAACTCATTCTATCATTCCCGCAGTTTGCCACAACCAAAAAATTGCAGATATAACAATTTTGAAAGTAAATAATTTCACAACTATGTTCTTCTTATTTTGAAAAAACCCCGCAATAAAAAGTCTACTTTAAGTCGGTAAATTAAATTAAATTTGCTTCGTTATTCACTTTTTGCCATTTAAAAGTAATTACAAAATTCCAAAATCAGCGGTTTTCTCAATAGCTCCATCATAAAATTTTGCACACCTTAAGCAAGAATAATAGATATTTACGATATAAATGGGATACCAGCATTATTAAGATATGCATGTGTAATCACATAAGTATATTAATAATGGATTATCACACGTATATTGTACAATATTTTATCTATGCCCGCCCAAAGTTAAAAAATTAAAATAATTTGATTTAATTTTTTTAACAAGTGAAAAATTAATCCAAGTAGTTGATGTAATAGTATATTATTCAATGAGCATGTAATGTATGCTATTACTCATGAGAATAAAGTTTGCATCATGAGCGAACGCGAGTAGAATACTATAAATTTATCCACAACATTTCGTCAAATATTTGTTTGGAAATTTCAAGATAAGTAGAATTTTTGCTCTAACAAATACAAAAAATTGTTTTTTTATCAACATAGACAAATTGTAGCAACCATCGGTAGGCTACATACTACTGTAACAAAATTTTGAAAAGATTTGACATTTAGCAGAAAATCTTAAAATCAATTATTCAGCTAAAGTTTAAGCTTAAAAGAAAAGTATGAAAAATGAGAAAACTAGTGTCTTTGGCTTTTTATGTGGAAAAATTACTTAAAAATCATTTGGATTTTAATCATTTCACAGGTAAGATTTTAATTTGACATAAAGAATGAATCATATTAATTCATCGAACTGTCAATATTATTTCATTAGCAACAGTAACAAAGGTCATTAATTAATAAACAACGGTTGAATTATGAGTATATTATTTCACAGTTGTGGATAAAAATATTTTCAATCCATGATCACAATTTGACATTAAACAATTATGTAGTTGTTTTATAAATTTTAAAAGCATTTCGTGAAAATGGGTACGAGCAAGCTTTAACATTTTTTAATTAATTTAAAGTATTGCAAAGATTGTATTACCAACATTTATAATAAATAGTACGTTAATGAAGCTCTCAATTCACGCAAAATGAGTGGGATAAATGACATTTAACTCACGGGCGTAAATAAACTCTTTTTAATATAATAAAGTATTAGAACGTATACTGAGAGAAGATGACTGGATGTTTTTGCTAGTTTCTGAAGTGGCTGTAAAGTTCAATGAAATGTGAAACATATCAAAATTTTTTTCGGTTGTTTCATTTATCTTCATATGTAATTAATTTCCAATCAATCTTATAAATCTTGACAAACTGATGAAAAAATTGATGAAATACATCTTGTATTTTGAGAGATTAATAATTTCAGAAACAATTTAAAAAATAACGAATGAAAAACGAGAGTTGTTTACTAAACATACAAAGCATTTTATTTTTTCATTAATTAAAATAATAAAAATTTAATTACTTTTTCACTTTACAATAACTTTGAAATTAATGCACGGGTTTTTAAATCTTTTCTAAAATTGCCATACACTGGAAATATAAGGCCATTAACTATAGCTTTCCCTAAATATATTCATTTTTTGGCCAGTTTTTAAGATTTATTTCGCTTATTTTTCATTCGGGTTGGATCCGTAGATTAACGCACATTTTCATTTGTTTCTGCTGATTCGCTATTCTTTACAACGCGGAACATTTCACAGCAAAAAGTTAATATGTGAAAACAGAGTAAACATTTAATATTTGCAGCATTTAACCACAAATATCCATTCTGCCGAATAAAAATTTTATTGGCCGCATTTCCACAATTCTTTTCGCAGTTCGGCCATCCAAAATATGTCCAAAATAGTGAACTATGGAACTAAAATAATTGCCAAACATTTTGAAATAATCATTCTGTCTACCAGCTCAAAATCATGTCATTGTGCGGCTGGCCCACGTAATACATTTAGAATAACTGATCTTACAAAAGGTATTGTATTGTATTCAATTTATTTGTATCTTAAATTCAGTTATTTTTAAGAATATTTAAAAAAAAACAACTGAAATAGTAACAAATTAACAAAAATCACTAACATAAAGATTTCATCTGGCCCAAAGGTATTGGCTGGTACCATGTACACTATTTTTAATCTGATGACAACAAAATAAAGCAAAATGTTTCAAATAAAGATTGTAGTTAATATTATTTTACATATTTTTGATTCTAATGAACTCTATCTTATTTATTTACAAAGATATGACCAAATAATCTACTGCTTACTGTTGTTGTAGTGTTCCCAAAATCTAATCAATTTGTAACAAACATATAATACCTCCCTACATATTATGTTATATGCGGGAGATAAAAATAATACAATTACTACTAATATACTAAAGTACACGATATTACTACTTAAAGTTAGCCAAGATAGCTAAAGTTAAACTTTACAGACTCTTATGTCAAACTTGAATTGCAAACTTAAAATAAACAAATTATGCTATAATACTATTGGTGAATTTATTAATTATTTACCTCTGATAATAATTTAACGGATTTAATGCAGATCACATGCAGACTACGTTTAAAAACATGTAAAATAAAATTAAAATTATAACCAAATTTGACACTTTGACAGTTCTTTTGTTATCAGAGCCATCCCCGGCGCAACAGCTAGCTGGAAGTTTTACAAATACATAATGCTATTTATTTATATTCTTAATTAATAGTTTAACGATTTCGGAAAAAATATAATGTATATCTCGACACTAAAGTATTTTTTCTTCAAACGTCATAAAAGTACGTTATTATGTATTTATATTCAACAAGCAGAAGTCCAATATTGTCGCCGCCGGCGTAAAAGTGTATCCTTGGCAACACATTTACGCCGGCGGCGGACAAAGTAAAATATCATACAAAATAGTAAGGTTGTAATTCAATAATAATGACAGTTAAGAATAAAACAAATAAACAAAAATAACAAAATAACATATTCTGTATCTGTGGCAGAATATTTGTTGAAGTTTTGAGCATTTTTAAATGTTTTAATGTCAATTTTTTATGTTTGAAGAAAAAATAGCATGTGTTATTCGGAATAAATGTGACTTTGTATGCTTCGCATGTGGTTGTCCGACTCGCTTCACTCGTCGTTCCAACTTGCATGCTCAGCTCCCAAAGTATCACATTTACTCCTAATAACACAATATACTATTTTATTACTCATATGGTTTATTCGTAATAAAAAATTATACTTTAGTACCTTGACATACAAATAAGTCTTTGTATGATTGTAACTGGACCAAATGATATGCTTCTATGCTCCTATTCCCTTTTCAGATTTGAATCATGTGTCTATATTCTTTAAACACTCTTTGTTATATAGGTACATACTGAAAATCGAAGATAACAACATAAATTTTTAGTAACACTCAATAATAATGTGCATCGAATACTGATCACACGCTTGACGATTTTCTAAGTACCTATCTACTTTTACAAACTTTATTTCACACACGATACTAATGTAACAGGTTATATCTCAGCCATAAAAGAGTTTACGGTCTTTTACCATTGCCTCTTTTTCATAATACTATAAAATTCGAGTGATGACAAATTTATTAAGGTTTTATGTCTATCAATGTTCAAACTTAATAAAAGCTTGTAATTTTGATGTAGTTTTCAATAATATCTAAATTATATTCGATGTTAGGAAAATTGTGAGACATGTAGTTAACAATAACACGTATTATCATTATTGGTTCTAATATCTTTACACATTATTCTGATCGATATCAAATGATATTTTGAGCTGGGAACGTATTGTAATATATTTAAATAAATGTTACATGGGGTAGCACGAATTCTGAAATACAATCAAACAATTCTATTCTGTTTCCACACCATTTTCGTATTCATTATTCGTTCACGCAACAAACCATCAATCATACTAAACCACTTATTCCTCGGACGTCCATGCAATAGTTCACCCTCAATCTCACACGTATACAGGGTGAGTTATTTTATATTATGACAACCAAATATCTCAAAAACTATCGATAATGCTGTAACCCTTTAGGCTCTACGTTCTCCAAACAGTATTTTTTTCCCATAGTGCAATAAAAAATGGGGTTACTATTTAAGATTTCACCCCCGGGGGTGGAGCAGGGGGTCAAAAATAATATCGCCGGATAGCTTTTAAAAAAATATTGAACACGTATTTTTGTAATTTTGTTGTGTCAAAATAAAAAACTCATCCTGTATTAGTTCTTTCATTCGCTCAAGATGACGAAACCACCTCACCTATTACTAGGTACTATTTCTTTAACAACATTCTTTTAAACCGCACACTAACCATACACGGACATATTCCGTACACAATACGCACACACACATACCTCTAAAATACTTCATTTTCACAGAAGTTGTACGTCATTTACACAAAACATTCCGAATCATACATCAATATAAATGTTAGGTGTCTTATTACATGATTATGTTCATTGTTGGATGAAGGAAATGAAGCGATGAAAAACTGTATAAATAATAGTGATTCAAGTTCACCCTAGTGTAATCTACAAACGACGTGTTCAAAAGAACTCGTCCCATGCGTGGTAACGAAGATTTAAAGAACCATACAGTTTTGTCATCAACAATAGATGTTGTTCCACGATAAGTAAATTAAATCGTTGGCTCTCAGATTAAATGTGAAGTTTCTGCTTTTCTGGAGATTAATAGATGGTTATCTAAAATACTATCCCTGCTGTCCTCAACGACGAAAGCGGAATTAAATGGCTGTGACCCGAACTAATCACATTATCGCTATGACGCTATTAAATCACTAACCGACCTTCTAATAGTACTTGGTAACATATATCAACAGTGTCAGAGATTTGAATTTGAGTAGTACATTTCTGTGTTATATCTGTAGTAATACAACTTGGGAATTTGTTACATACCGGGTGCAGAAATGTGGCGAATGCTATTTTCATTATATGGCTATAAATTTCTATTCATTTTATAGCATGCTTGCTAATTTATTTCCTTGAAGGGTTAGACCAAATCTTGCCACAGTTTCGAGAATATTAGCAAAATTTAAAAGAGATGGATGTTGAGATATGAATCATAAAAAAGACAAGATTAAAAACTGCAACAACATTCACAACCTATGTTGCATTTTATAGGAAACAATACGGTAGCACACTGGGATTTTTTTATCAGTATACATAGGGATATGTCATTACCATAGTTACAGTTATTGACAGCAGTTTTTTTATGAGTGAACATAAGGATAATTTACATTGATTTATTAATAATAGTTAATCTTAATGAAAGAAACAATGCAAGTTAAAATAATTTAGAAAAATATTTTAATTGATATAGTACTTAACAGGCAGATTCATCAAAAGAATTAGCGCTAATCCTATTTTTATTATTAGTCGTAACTTCAGTTACCATCCTCAAAACATATTTATGTTAACTAAGGTTGTAGTTACGATAGGTTAACATAAAATTTGACACATTTTGTTAATTTAATTAATTTAGAAATAAAGTTACAGAGGTTGAAAAAAATGGAATTAGCGTTAATTCTTTTCATGAATCTGCCAGTAAGAAACTAAATTAAATTGATAGGAATAATTATTTTATCCAACACCTCTCAATAAATGCTATATTACTATGGGGATTTTAAACAAGCAAAGTTATAGATTATCCACTAATGGGTATAATTTTGAGGAAAGCCACTAGTGAGTATTTTTGTATTTATAACAATAGTAATAACACACAACACCTTGGTAACTACTTCGATTGACATTTTAATTTAAAAATTTAAAGCATATGTCACTGTCAAATAATATTTCTTTAATAAATTTTTCATTTATTAAGAAGTGTTGGATAAAACCTTATACTTCACACGTGGGCAAAGTGGAATTACCCACTCGATAAAATTATCTCACTCAGCCTTCGGCTTCGTGAGCTAAGATTTCTCTCGTGGGTAATTCCTTACTTTGCCCACTTGTAAAGTAAATAACTATTATCCAACACCTCTCAATAAATGCTCTATAACTATGGCGATTTTAAACAAGGAAAGTAACTGATTACCCACAAGTGGGTATAATTTTAAGGAAAGTCACTAGTGAGTATTTTTATTTATAACAATCATAATAACACACCACACCTTGGTAACTACTTCGATTGACATTTTAATTTAGAAAATTAAAGCATTTTTCAATTATTAAGAGGTGTTGGATAAAACGTTATACCTCACACGTGGGCAAAGTGGAATTACCCACTTGTAAGGTAAATAACTATTAACCTTATGTTTACTCATAAAAAAAATATGTTTTAATACATTGCTGTCAATCATTTTGACTGTAACTATGGTAATGACACATACCCTATGTATACTGATAAAAAAACTCCCGGTATACATATACGGGGTGTAGAATAGAAATATGTCCCATATATAATTCAATGCTGTTTTACATCCTGCCACATCCTGGAAGGGAGGTATAAGAATAATGCAAAAAAATTCGGAAGTGGGTTTTCAGTGGATGAGTACGTTTTAGGGTCCCTAGAATACTATTTTAATAGTTTCGCTATGATGTCTGTGTGTGCCTGTCTATCTGTCAGTCTGTCTGTGTGTGTGGATCTCTAAAGTTACGGTTTCTCAAAAACTGCAAAATTGAAAATTGTGATATTTTGTATATATCAATTTTATCTCCTTATGAAGAGCTGATTAGTTTTTATGTAATTCAAAATTAATTGAATTGTAATATAATTTATGACAGTTACTTTTAATTTTGATTAGTTTAATTTTGTTCATTTCTCACATTATTTGAGTACTTTCCCTCACGACGGGAGAGAATGTGCACAAATCTCTTGTAGATATGATTTTGGTATCAAAGACACCGAGTTTCATGCCCGGTCGTGAAAAAAATGACATCCGTCATAATATACTTTTTTTTGAAGAGTTGAGCGTTTCTTGATAATAGTGGCCCATGTTCTTGCATTGTATGATAAGAAATAATCTCCCAAATATTTTCATATTCTACACTGTTCCCGTCAATGTTCGTATTCACATTCTGCATTTCATTATCACCACCATGTTTTTAGTCTTATTTACATTCCATATTTAGTCAGTGTTCATTCCAGACATTTGCATTTAAATACTTCGTTTATCTAACTAATAGCTTTACAATTGCATGGATTATCTGCAGTTAAAAGATAGCATCCTGCGGATCTCCAGGATTTTTTGCGCAGAATCTAACCTATTTTTCACGCTTACCTAACACGTTAAGCTTACTCCAAAGCTAGGAGCCGCACAAATTGAGCGAATAATACAGTCATTACAGTTGAAGAATGTATAACGTTTCAAATATCAAGTTTTTCGGTCTCCCTTTCACTTTAGTTTCATTTTGAAAGCCGTCAATTTTTTCTTTGTGTTTAGTATTCCACGAGAGTAAATGTAAAATCCACTGTACTCAAGATAAAGTTGCAAGGTAAGCAAAGAGTTCCACTAAGATCAAAATCGAATCGGGGTAAATACATACTTAATGAAAGTGCTGTGAAATATAAGCCGTTTAGTTGGAGGAAAGGTAAACAACTTGGACAAGGGAAAAGGCACAAAAAATGCTGTGCGCGCTGATTTATTGCGGGGTTGTGCGACTAGAATGGAAATTATGTTACAAGTTATTTCTCCGTTCACTCCGTTTTATTTATTGACATCTGTTGAACGTTTTATCAGCAAATAGTAGTTGTTACAAATCAACAAAAGGAATTAATCCCTACAGCAGCGAATATTCGATTGTTATTGGTTAATTTGTTATATTCCCTAGTCCTCTTTCAAATTATAGTTCACTTATCTGCCCTGTGGATAATCCTCTTTGAAAGCATGTATTAATTTGTTACATAAATCAGGAAATAATTCCCAAACACAATACAAAAGCTCTGTAGCTTGCAATGCAAAGCAGTACTCAAACGCATTTCGGTTTTGAGTTTTAAATCACGAACTCTCGCTTCTCAAATGAATGCTTTGTTCGAAGCCCTCATAAACTTATCACTTTTACTTTTAATTTTAAAATATTCCAAACATATAATAAATAGTAATTTATCCAACACCTCTCAATAAATGCTATATTACTATGGCGATTTTTAACAAGCAAAGTAACAGATTATCCACTAGTGGGTATAATTTTGAGGAAAGCCACTAGTGAGTATTTTTTTATTTATAACAATAGTAATAACACACAACACCTTGGTAACTACTTCGATTGACATTTTAATTTAAAAATTTAAAGCATATGTCACTGTCAAATAATATTTCTTTAATAAATTTTTCATTTATTAAGAAATGTTGGATAAAACGTTATACTTCACACGTGGGCAAAGTGGAATTACCCACTCGATAAAATTATCTCACTCAGCCTTCGGCTTCGTGAGCTAAGATTTCTCTCGTTGGTAATTCCTTACTTTGCCCACTTGTAAAGTAAATAACTATTATTGCACTCGTGTGGAATGTGACATATTAGTCACGAAAAGAAAAGTTTAGACCCTCACCCTTCGGGTTCGTGGTTACTTTTTCTGAGTGACTATTATTATACATTCCAAAGAAGTGCAATGCAACGTTTTATACAACACCACTCTTAAAACGTCTTAAATCATTTGTAGGTATATTTTCGTTTTTTGTTTAACACCTACAATACATTTAATATGCTATTTCTAAAATATAGAAATTACCCATAGTACTAATAAAATAATAAATAATAATGAAATAATTAAATCTATGTAAATTACCACAAAGGAGCCATGGAATGGTTGTTTCTGATGTCATTGTAAATTGTAAATTCTAAACACGAAAAAAGTAGTAGATGAAAATGTGGAAATACATTTAGATATCTGAATTAGAAGCACAAGTAGCATGTCTGAATTTAATTCCAAAGAAATCCAGAGACATTTATAACAAAGAATTTAGTGAATTTAATCAGTAATTATTTCTCCCTAACTTCTATTATTCTCTCACTGAGTGGATAATGTTGAACATTATTTATTTCAAATAACCATAGTTACAGCTTTACTAAGAGTCGGTGTTAGATAAATAAACATTTCATCACTCATTTTACCCATTATTAGTGTGGCAATCTGCTTACGCAGATCTCAGTGGTCCATCAGTCTGTAGATAATTTTTATTTTATGCGGTTATTTTACGTAATCCCGAAAATTTTTCAAACAAAGTTTATTTTAAATTAAAATGCCCACACATCCCCTGAACGTTACATTTTCACGCAATGAAATTCAAATTTATATTTTTTAATGAAACATCATCCTACATATTTTTGCAATTTTTTAAGCAACTTTTGTTTCTTTTTATATTAGTTCTTATTCATTATAGTCCGAAAATAATCAGTGCAGAAACTATTCATGTTTTTGTTAATAAAGAATCACACATATAATATGACATGAAATTAGGAACAATAAATAAATCAATACAACAAACTAACTGAAATATAGTATATTGGAATACGCATTTGCAATCTTTTGCTAAAGCGAAAAACGAGTCTGAGACAGAAAGAAGTCGTGGACTACTGTTCTTTGTAGAACGGTTTCTATGCGTTTGTTGTGCGGTTGCTATGTAAAAACAACGGTTGTTATGCATTTGTTGAGCGATTTCTATGTAAAAATATTATACAACAAAGACAGACAGCCCTCAACTAGCTGTGTATCTCGGCTGGCATTTTTAGCGTCAGTGAGCGTTCCAAATTATAATATTTCAATGAGAAAACTACATAGAACATGATAAAGAAAATTTGGCAAACTAATGCCCGGTATTATAAAGAAATATACTTCCATACCAAATTAATTAGTAAATATAACATACATCAAGTTATCGAAATGACAATCAAACTTTTAACGGCAATATAAGTAAGTCATAAAATAATTTCAAGTTATGTACACATGTTAAAAACATATAAATTTACTTTTTCTACTTTTGTGTAAATATATCACCATTGTATCAATTTTTTAGATTAATTATGATTCATAATTCACTCTTCGTGGTCAAGCACAGAACCAAAAATCAATCATTCCTGTTTATTTTAAAGCCGTGATGTGAATCACCAAATTACGGTCGTCTGACAATGTAGTCATTGTCATTGTGTATTTTGATGTCGTTTTTTCAACCGATTATGACCATTTTCAAACATTATTTCCGAATTTACAGGAGTAGAAAAAGTACAATATTATATTCGAGATTAAGATCATTATTCATTCGTAAATAATATCTCGTATAATAATATACTATTAAAAGTTAAATATCTTTGTAATACCGGCCCTAAGTGAAAGAAGCAAAATAATAATTAATAAAAATTTATTAAACATTCACTCACAATTCGTGGCAAACTCTCAGTGTACAAAGATAAAAATGTTTTCTTAGAACAAACATATTCCTCTAAAATGTAGAGAAATTTTGATTTGAATAGTGCCAATCCGATTTCGTTTTCATTAAAATTTTTGTAGGTTTCATAAATATTATTGTACAAAAATTTATTTAGTTTTGAAGGAACATTATGTTGCCATGCGTGTGTTGAACGGTTGCTATGTATTTATTGACGGTTGCTTTGCTTCTGTTGAGCGGTTGTTTTTTTTTTTACAGCCCAGACATAAAAGTGACACTTTACAGACTGTTAGCAGTCCGTGAAGTGTCATCTTTAATGTCAATCAGTAAAAAATACAATTTATATTCAAAATTAATATTTTATTTGACTGAACCAAATCATTTTGTAAGAAATAAAATTTTCTTCAAGGAATGCATACAAAAATAAAACTGAAAATTTTCTTATTGAAACGAGAAGATATTTTTATGAGTGTATGATAAAAATAAATATAGGGTGCTAAAAATAATTAAGTTGCTTATCATTGCGCAAAAATAGAACATCCGGTAGAAGAAGGTATACTGCAGATATTTTAATTTAAATTAACCTTTGAAAATTTTTTCGATAATATTTTACCAGCGGTTACAAGCCGTCAAGTCATGTTAGAAAGGTATTACTGCAAGGGGAATCACTGGAATAAAGTTAAAATGGAAAGTGTTGACTGTGAGATTCGAACTGAGGATCTCTCGCTATCCACAGTCTAATGGGTAACAACGGAGCTTTTTACCCCACGTAATGTGTAAACTGATTTAAACATGGCGTATAAGATCGTTTTATTCTCTTGCAGATGGGTCCTGGGCGACTTCCTCTGCAAGATGTACCAGTTCGTACATTCGTTAAGTTATACGGCTTCTATCTTCATCTTGGTAGTAATTTGCACCGAGCGTTATTTTGCCATCATCCACCCTATCACATGTAAGCAGATACTCACCCCAACAAGATTAAGGGTAAGTTACTTCGTCCATAAAATACTTTTAAAAAAGTTGAGTAAATTTAAAACAATGCTCATTATTTTGGAAGTTTTTTATAAGAAAAGATGATTATCTGTCAGAAAAGTATAATACTATTAAATTTCATCCACCTTAATAATATGTATTCTCTGATTTTACTGTGAAAAAAAGTAAATTAAAGTTGTTATTATTTTTTTTTATTTGGAAGGCTTTAGGATCGTGATAAACCTTTTTACAATGAAGAAAGTTTCGATTGCATGTAGACGTCATCAGAAATATATTTTTTAAAGGTATACATCAAAATTATTGCTCCAAGTTTTTATGTAGCAAGCAAACAGATTTAACCATGGATTTCTCATTTCTCATAAAGATTAAATTTCAATAAAAAACTTAAATTATTAAATTATATTTCGCGATTCGGAAATGATAATTTTTTATATTTTAGAGGAAAAAGAAGTTTATTATACAAATGTATAAAAACAAAAATATTCTACAAAAATTAAATGCAAATAGTAAAAAATTATCTACTTTTTGTGTTTCATAAAACACATTCCAGGTTTTAGGTTTCAATAACTATATGATCAAATAGATAACAATCAATTGTGGTTTATTTGCTGTTCGCAATAAATACTGTTAATTGACGTTTAATTACATTCTCTTGTCAATTTTGATGTTGAGTTCAAAATACTTTCTAAAATATATGCATTCTCGAAATACTAGATACATCAAAATTGGTTTTCATTTACCTAATTACGTACATGTTATTAATGCTATCATATATTCAGTAACTTTAATCAAAATAAAAAACTTTCAGAATTTATACAGTTTAAAATAAATTAGAACTGGGCATCAGCAGAACATACATAGGATTTCTTTGGATTTATAGTGTGGTGAACAAACTAGTAATTATGCTAAAAGTTTTCAGTAGAAGCAGTTAATTAGTTTCTAGGTGCAGTATTTCATTCTAGGAAATCAGTATCAGTTTCCAGTGTAAAGAAACCTATAATCTAATTAAAGTAAATGTATTTTAAAAGAATTAAAGTATATCTATTTATTTATGCGTAAATTGTATTAATTAAATTCTGTAACAGAAGGTTTTGTAACTTTAAATTATCTACCGTCCTACCTCACAATAAATATTTTCACCGTTTTCAAACGCGAAGTTTATTTTGAAGCGAACTGGGTTCCGGATATCCGGGATGCCAAGGGTTACATGCCTTAACCTTAAAGCGCACGTTTTTCTTGCCCAAAGCCCGGAACTTTTAAATAAAAATTTCTTGAGAAAATTCAGCGCTTTTCTTCACTTTTTCCTAACCTATTTTGATTGACTTAGTTGTACACTCATGGACAATTTTCTAGGATGATGTATCGCATCCACCATAATTTATTAAAGTTCTAGTGAATCGTATAAAATCATAACGTAATAGTTATTTATCTATGCCCGTGAATTAAATGTTACTAATCCCACTCATTTTGAATGAGTTAAAAGCTTCAGTACCGCACTCGTTTTCATTATCGTACTATTTATTATAAATCCACAGTCCGACACATTACCAAGGAGCTATTTACCCCATTATTAATATACTTATGTGATTTCATGTGCTCTTATCACATTTATATCGTAAATATCTATTGTATTACTAGTGAGGTAGAGGCCTTATTAACCCATGAGTGTGTATTGACACGAATGGGCTATGTAACTCACGTGTCATGTACAAATATTTAAAAAAAAATTATTTGTAATAATTTATGTATTCAAAATCAAAGGAGCACAATAGACAAAAACGCATCAAATTACCTCACTGAGTGGCATAATATGTTAGATTACTCCACTAAAACAATGATCGCTAGTAAGAACGCTGATTAAGGGCGACTAACTAGCAGTTGACTATCTGTGTTTTTCAGCTGTCAAACCTTCTTACATGATTATTGAGAAAAATATTTGAAATAGAAGTGGTAGGATATTTAATTCTGTATGTCTTTTATTTAAAGCTTATATTCCTAAAATAATTTAGGAACGCTTGACAGCGTAAAATAAAGTTAGTCAACTGCTTGTTAATCACTCTTAATCGATAGTTCTTACTAGCAGTCAATATGTTTGTTATATCAGCGGTATAGATAAAAAAAATTGTTAAATCAATCACAAATGCTACTACATATTCCTATTGGTAATTCATAAAAAAGATATGATAAACAGACTTTCAATGAAACAAAACAATAAATGTCTAATTTGACAGCTGTTTGACAGTTTCCATTACAAGCGTGGGAGTTATTTCAAAATATTGGATCTCTGAATATATAATTCCTAATTTACAATTTACTCAAAGCATCCAAATTCAGCAATTATATCTCCATTATTCCAGCGAACACCACATTTTCGCTGCCGTTTTAATGAAGTTAAAAATAAAATATGGTGGTGGAGCTCATTAGGCAAAACAGTTTAAACACTTTAAATATTTCAAACAAAATGAATACTAGACGCCAGCTAAATAATAGCTGTAGTTCTGTCTGTAAACATGATATTAAGGTGGATAAATGCCTCTTGGCCCAGTTCCAGAGGTAGAAAGCTTTAACAAAGTAAATATGGAGATATGACTATCTTTAAACAAAAGTTCAAACAATACCAACTGTCTTGAAATTAAGCTTAGCGCAAAAAACTTTTTAAGAAGAGAGTTACTGATTTCGTTAAAGAAGGTATTTGATTCAGTCGCAAAAGTCTTGAAAGAAATATAAAAGATAAATTTCGAAGTTTTTAAAATAAAAAAGAATCGTTGAATTAATTGGAACAATAGGGAACACGCATGAAATTTAAAAATCAATGAAAGTTTGTTTTTTACATACATAAATGTTATTTGCTTCGTATCGTAACACTTAAAATATATTTTGCTCATAATTTTTATAAGAAATTAATATTTAAAAGTTCATAATTTAACCTACAGCCGACCACTGTCTAAAATTACTATCACCCTGGTGCATGGGTTGACGGAGATTGATACGCTTCTAATAGTAACATGGAAGAAGATGGAGAATAGAAAAACTTCACTCGCATAACCTTTTGATTGCTAAGAGATATCGTTTTTATTTCGTCTCATTGCTTTAAACAACAATATTTCACATTTTAATTATTTTATTTATCAATCCTGATATATAATGTCACTTTGGAATAAAATAAACCTTCAAAAACACATGAAAACACACGAGAACAGTAATGTTCTATGTGAACAAGGAATGTGACGTCACGACAGACAACGGTACACTCTACGATCCTTTTTGTGCGTTTTTTGAAACTAGTTTTTAAAATATTAATATTTACCCCTTTAGGATAAACAAATCAATTTTTAACTATTTATCTATAGATACAGGAAGCATAAAGTTCACTTTAAAATAATATTTTAAAATATGCGTGTCCCTTATTGGAAAATTTATATTGAATTCACACAAAATCTAATTTTTGCCGTCATATTAGTGGGTCCTACAGGTTTTCCACCTTTTGGTACGAAAGCTTTTCAGATCTCCGGAATTATAATATTCCACATTTCAGTATTTTTTTTACGCCATTTTTCTTTTGTTCTTACCAGATGGTTGCGTAATTTTCGCTTCATTTCCCCAATAAATTTTCTATTGGCGACAGATCTGTAGTGCTTTTCGCTTACCATTTTTTATTTTTACTTAAAAATTCAAGAAGTAGGTTGTGATTTTAAAGTGTTTATAGATTTATATTTTTTTATTGTTACGAGTTTATTTGTTTGATGTGCATTTTCCAAATTTTCTAAATAAACAACGTTTTCGTCTTTAATTTCACTGTAATCATTTAATTTAATATTTTATACAAGTTTTAAAATTTAATTGACTTCAAAAGTAGTAGCCTGTCCATGAAAGAAATATGTTGATCTCTTAACCTCTTAATCTACTTGTTAATGTAAAATTAAGTACACAGAGCGAACTATTATGACGAGGGGTTTATAAAGTAAATAAATATAAACTTGAAGGCTCCACCAACGTTGAATTTATTTTGAATAATGAATAAATTTGTTTTACTCGCCTCGGGTAAGCACGTCATCATTATCTAGAAAAAAATATCGTACACAATTTCTAAAAAAACAAGATTGACAATTTGTTGACAAGAAAACTTGAGCAATTTATTGATTAATAAATTGTGGTGTGTAAAAATTTTCTGATTTTTTTTTTTCGAAAATATATCAGCTGTGAGGACCGAACTGAGGACCTTATGATGCACAGTTCACGGAACTATTTACCCCAATTAGATTCTAAAATCTATATAAACATAATTGTTAATGACGTCACGGATGCTAGTTACGTTTTGGATGATGTGCATTGGCTTTCCCAAAGAACTACTATACGGAAAAAGTACCGGGGTTTTGTATTGAATAGTATATTACAATGCGAATGAAGAAACTAAGAATTTCGCTCAATCATGGGTCAGTTTTAAACACAAAGAGCTAGCCGATTGGGTAAAGACACATAAGTAACAAGTAAATGCATTTTATCTACAACTGTCAAATAATATACCAATAATTCAACCATTTTTTATCAATTAATAACTCTTGTTACTGTTGTTAATGAAATAATATTGACAGTTCTATTAAATAATTTTGTTCATTCGTTTTGTCAAATTCAAATTTTACATGTCAAAAGAGTAAAATCAAAATGACATAAGAAATTTTTTTCCACAAATCTGAGACACCAGTATTCAAATTTTTCATACCTGTATTTTGTTTTTAAGCTTGAACTGTAGCTGAATAATCGATTTTAAAATTTTCTGCTAAATGTCAAATCATTTCAAAATTTGTTACAGCGATGGTTGCTACAACAACGATTCTTACATTTGTCTATGTTGATAAACCAACAATTTTTTGTATTTGTCAGAATCAAAAATTCAATTTTCTTATAATTTCAAAACAAATAGACAGAATATTGTGGATAAATTATAGTTTTCTACTCGCATGTAATGGCAATTACTCAGTCGTATGAGTAATAACATACATTACATGTTCATTGAATAATCTACTATTACATTGCTTGTAATGTAAATAACTATTTATGACAATTTCATATCAATTAATAAACTAAATACATTTATTATTTATGACAAACTACATGCCAAAAAGTTTGATAAATTTTCAGAAAAAGCATCGTAAATTCCCGTATAGTCCTGTAAATTTTACAATATTTTTTCTTTTCCTACACTTATTAAAACATAACAAAAACTCTCCTCTTCCTTATTCTTGCTAATCCTGATTCAAATCCCTAACCTCTGGAATTCAAAAGCCAATAGATCTTGTCTTCATTTCTTTGTCCGTAACTCATTCTATCGGATAGAGATATGGATCAGTAAACCGCTAGAACTCGGGAAGAGAAATTACTTCTTTTGTGTTGTCCGTAGTTGGTGATCGGCGCGGTATGGGTTACATCAGCAGTGTACAGTGCACCACGATTCCTCTGGGTGCAGACCATCGTGAACCCCATGCGCGATGGAGGTACCGAGACCATCTGTGCAACGCATCGCCAGCGCTACAACTCCAAGCTCTTTGACATGATTAATTTCGTATTTCTCTACGTTATTCCTCTCGCTGTCATGACGGTGAGTAAGCTTCTAGACTTAGGTGTCAGGTGATTATACTCTGTCGACCAGTCGACCTTCGAACTAGAGTAGTTCGATTACTTGGAACCACTACAAGCAGTTGTAGCATATTTTTTATACTATAATCATAGCGTTATCTGATTCTTTCAAAACTACGAGACTCTTAAGCTTTTAACTAATTATATGCTCATATAAAACAAAGCTAAATTAAGGGATAAAAATAGCTGTGATAATTAAGAAATTGAGCCATTACAAATTTCGTTTCCTACATTCTGCTCGTTCGTTTTAACACAATTCCAACACGGAACCTTTTTAATATTGAATGTATTTCTACGAACGGTCTAATGGCATTTTAACACACCGTGTTACGCTTACCGATAAATTTTCAGGAGTGTTCAATTTGTGAATCCCTTGAGTCTCTAAGAGTTACGAATATTGACTGAACAAACGATGGATTAGTTACACAAATATTCCATTACAAATTAAATTAACATTTCCAACTTTTCAATTTATTCTTCTTGTAGGAAGCGCATGCATATGCCTATAATTCATTGTGTGCTCTCCAATTTCCAATACCTCGAAAGTTGTCTAATGTTCATTTGTCAAATGTGCAACAATCTAAAATGGCCGACTTAGCAGAAATATGAACCAAAACGAGTTAATATTTATAAAAAGATTCCAGTAAAAATGATTCGAGTTTGTCGGGCGTGAGTTCTACGAGCTTGAGGTTTGTTTATTAAAAGAGCGAGCGAAGAGAGATAACTTAGAAAGAATTTTGGTTCATATATCTGCTAATTTAGCAATTTTAGATTAAAAACGTTTCGAAGGATTGGAAATTGGATAGCAATCAATGAATTTTTGACACGCTCACGCCCTCCTCCCATTCTTGTAAATTAGAGAGCTATATCCAAAATTAGTAGTAAAGGGCGAGATGATTTTACAAACATTTTATGCGATTGCGCATTATATTCTAGCAGATATGGATCACATAATATAGATTTATAGATAATCCGAAATAAATACGCATAGTTTTGTACTTGAAAAAAAAAATAATTGCGTGTATATATTTTATTCGGTTTTAGTTTGAATGCGGATATGTACTTTGCGGATACAACAAAATATATCCGAGCTGGGCTGTAGTAATTATATATTTATTTAGTCATTTTCTTATAAACATATAAAATAATAATTTCTTCTTCCTTTGTGCCTCAAAATATTTTAGGAAATCGTGCTTTAAATGTATGAAGTAATAAATAATAGTATATTATTCTACGAGCGTATTATGATAGTTATTATTAATTCGGATGAAGTTTACGGCACGAGCCACAGGCGAGGGCCCGTAATCATCCGAATTAATAATAACCATAATACGCGAGTTGAATACTATACTTTATCCACGACCATTAAACCGGAACCGGAAGTTAAACTATTAATTGTACTATAATTTGGCAGTTTCTAAAATGTCCGGTGGTGTACAAACTTCATCATTTTCATCACTAGTATTCATATTTCACACAAAAACAATAGTAAACTGTTCCACTACTTACAAAACGTTTGACAAGTTGAAAAGGCAACAAGTATGAAGTTGGCTCTTTTATCGAAGGGCATGAAGTGAGAGTCACTTGACCAAGATTTTTGTCAACAATCCTCTGTTTTTATAATTCTATATTATAAATGTATGAAAATTGATAAGTTCACGTGTTTTTCTTTGATTGTACTGATATATAAATTATAAATAATATAATGTATTGTGTCAAACGTCAAACGTCATTCAGTAGTTGTTTTAAATTTCGCTAGATGGCAATCTGTAATGTTTCATTATTCAACATTAGCGTTGCGTTGTTATAGCAACTGCGATCTGATTGGCTACCAGCAATTGAATAATGGGCTTATTATTCAATAGTCTTTTCATTATTCAACACTTTTTAATAATGAACCATATTATGTAACTAAAAGTGCACTTATAATGAATATGTTATTTAATGGTCGTGGATAAATATATTTGTATAGCCAATCTTGGGAGGACATATTTCTGCGGGTAAAAATTAATCCGAAATAAAAACAAAGAAATATCATCGAAATTTACACTTATTATCATTAAATGCGTTAATATGCAGATTTTGCTATGGGTGTATACAACACATTCATACATCCGGCACACATATACACAGATATTCTTATAATTGAATATTGTCTGAATAGTTTCCCAACATACATTTCCGTTCTAGAATTCCGATCCGTCAAATTCCTCAAAATCTTTCTATATGTAGAATACTACAAAACCTTTCTAGAATTCCATTAATTTCTGTAATGTGCATCTTCAAACTTTCTTGAAATATATCTCTAGTTTTGTTTCCTTTCTTCACTCTTCATTCCGAACACTCATAACATTCAAAAAGCAGTACAGTGGAGTCCAGCCAGTCCACCTTTCCGAACTGAAAACATCTATGTCTTCCATAGAATGGACGTGGAAATACAATCTAACTTATTATTTTATTCATGAAGATAATGAACGATTATATACCTCACTACAATGCGTTTAAATAAATTTTCTACTATATCAATAGTATCTATCTGCTTTAAACAGTAGCATCTGGGTCAATATCCATCCTGTAATACATCAAACAATAATGACAGAAACGTTTATTGCTATTTCCTGTTCATATCTATGCAAACAATGCAAGCCTGAAGCGATATTAGTTACATTATTATAATCAAGACACACGCAGTTCAGTTTTCAAACAATTAGATGTGGAACAAAGTTTTATATATCAATTTCCATTTGTTGAAACAAAATGAAAAATCTAATTGGTCCCGCAAGTAAAATAAAAGCGATATAAAAAATTGTTTCTGTCCTCGCTGTAATTTCTATCGAAATAACTTATTTTTTGTTCAGTAACAAACAGTGGAAAGTCTTGAAAGTAATAGTGGACTTTAATAACTCAACGAGAAGGTAAAATATGTGAAAAACTTTAGAGACAGCTTACATGTAATATCAGATAAGGTTTCCGAAAGAAGTTTTCACCCGAGTTTCCAACTCCAATCTGTCGGAGACCCAACAACGTATAAATTTAAATATTTTACTGTTGATAAGAGAAACGAGACAGTGTTATGAATGTGGGTAATGAAATGTCATTTTCAGCTTTTAAATTTAATTGTGCCACTTGCAAAATACTCGAGAGATTTTAAGTGTAATTTCCGATTTAAATAAATTTTCCAGTTTTAAATGCTTATTGTGCTAGAAGGGAACACTTAATAACAGTTTATTTATTACAAATATTCTGTTCCTAGATAAATTATTCTTGAAAAATTATTATTAACATAAAACTATTTGTTTTATATTTCAGTTAAATTTATGAATAATTATTAAATCATTTTTTTCTCCTAAAGGTTATTTCAACAAATTTTTTTTATAGTTTAATGTTATAGCTGTCCTTTTCATCCACATATATGTAAATACAAGACTTCACAGTACTAATTGTTTTGTTTTTTCGATAAGAATAATTGTAAGAAATAATTTATTCTATTTTGAATTTGCAAAACAAAATTCATGGTGAACGAACCCAACGAAAATATGTACTTCATCTGACATTGTAATGTACAAGTCACTGTAAAAAATCCATGTAATTTTGACGGATGGAGGTTGTTGAACCATAAAGAACATAAAAATAAATAAAGAATACAGAATATGCTATTTTTTTTTAATAAAAGATTCGTTCTGCGACGCGTATGTTTGACATTAAGCACTGATAATTTTAAGGAAGTTACCAATAAACATTTCCGTAAATTTTTCGATTTCAGGTAGAGAAAAACTGTAAATATTAGTGTCAAAAATTGCAGAAATTTGTCTTCTATGACAAACTATGACTTTTTGATGTAAAATAGTTAGGAAAATTAATAATTGAACATTTCAAAAATTGCATTTTAAACGCTATGGTACGTCCTTCGATTCAACAACCTGTATATAATGTTTTTATAAATATAGTTGGCGGATTAACTATGTTTGGTTATATGTCGCAACACAAGCGACCATGTTCTTCAGTGGGGTTCGAAACCACGACAGTTAGGTTGCTAGACTGGTGACATAACCAGTATGCCACAGAGATCGGTAGATAAATGATATTTTAATATAGATTTTGTTTTAATGACTCGTGATTTTGGGATTCCGCTATTTTTTTTTAAATAAAACGTGTTCTCTGATTTCAAAAAGGATAAGAACTTCTGCTCTAGAGTCTAGGATCTAGGATGCAGGAAAATATAAGCAACAAGAAATATACGTATACATTCCACAGACATTCTCAGAAGGGAATATGAACTTCCGACTACGCCTCAGTTCCTTGGTTGTAACATTCTTACATTCCTTGTAGCTTAAATAACTCTTATTGGCAAAGAATTTCTTGCGGAATTTATTCTTTTTTTATTATTTAAGCGGTCTCAACTACTGAGGATATAATGCCGCCTCGTAACCTCGTTCTCGATGGTGTAACAACGGCAGGCAGTTTTCGCAAAGCGGTCACCCATCAAACTATTGAGCGCGTGATTTTAAGAAGAGCCGTACAATTTTTTTGCATGAGGATTATCGACTCACAATTAATCAAAGAATGGTTCTACTTGAATCTTATTACTACTTTTCCGAACAGCCTTATTATATTACGTGAAATCAGATCACGAAAAGGTAACCAAACTACATTCTGAAACGCAACCACGTTCCTGAAATTACAGAATGTTTAACCAGAACCCTGATCGCCGTTAAGGTGAACCATCCGGGCCAATACGGGCTGAAGATAGCGCAAGATGAACATGACTTTTTTGAAACAATATATCATTATTATAATAAATGAAACATATAATGTTTTATACCTACGTTTGTAGATAAAAGTCCAAAGTTTTGTAATAAATTTTAAAATGCCAATTTTGTTTACATATTATACATGAACATAATTTTCAAAGTAGTAAAATATATGCCACACATTCCCATGAACGACTACAGTAATACAAATAATGTGTATATTTATAAATATGATCGTCTATAACATACTAAAATTATTTTACATTTGAATTTACAGTTTTTGAGAAACAAATAAAAATATACCAAAAAGTGTGTTTTTTGGTATATTCTTATTTGTTTCTCAAAAACTGTAAATTCAAATGTAAAATAATTTTAGTATGTTATAGACGATTATATTTATAAATATACGAATTATTTTCATTACTGTCGTCGTTCATGGGAATTAGAAATTCAGTATCAAAATTCTGAATTTTTGACCAACTATACTTCAACGAATATTTTTTTATAGTTGAATGTTTCAGTTATCCTTTTCATCCACATATATAAATACTAGAATGTTCAAAGACTTCACAGTAATAATTGTTTTGTTTTTCAATAAGAATAATTGTAAGAAATAATTTATTGAAATTTGAATTTGCAAAACAAAATTCATGGGAGTGAACGAACTCAACGAAAATATGTTCTTCATCTGACATTGCAATGTACAAGTCACTGTAAAAAATCCATGATATTTTGACGAATGGAGGGTGTTGGACCATAAAGAACATGAAAATAAATTAAGAATACAGATTTTGCTATTTTTTAAAAAAATAAAGGGTTCGTTCTTTCGACGCGTATGTTTGACCTTAAGCTATGGAATATATTACAAGTGTATACATTTTGCTGGCTAAAAGAAGGATTAACGGCATAAGTTTTTGAAGGGTGCGTTCTGTAGGCTTTAGCAATATGTGCGAGCGAAACCAGTTGTTTTATAAAAAGTTGCATTTATCTTGCTTGATCGATAGAATAAACAAAACGTAAGCAAATATTGAACACATCACATTGAAATATTGATAATAATTTATATAGCATGGCAGTTTTTACGAGCATAAAAAATATAGTTTATTTTACAAACAGCTGAGACTTCCTAAACAATATTTAGGCAATCTTTAGGACACATACGATAATAAAGTACCAAATAAATTATATGTCAAATAAATCACAAAACAGTTTATAAATTGTATTAACTGTCAGATGTTCCTATAACTTTATAAGAAGATTGAATCACACCTCCCTCACATAATTCCATTCCATGCTTCTCATTTCCTCTTGCCAAATCTATTTACTGGTTGTGTCTCAGGTATTATACACACGGATCGCAGTAGGTTTGTGGCGCAGCTCCCGCCAACTGGAGAAACATTTGAACGCATCCATGAGCAGCGTCCCTCCACCGTCACCATCTCCAACGCCGTGCGAGTATGCGCATGCCTGTATGTATCAGCCGGCAGCATCCACGCCTCCAGGGAAACTCATGCCTTTGTCGAGGTCCCCCAGCACCAGATCCAAGCACCAGGTTGGGAATGTTAAGGTAGGATGTTATGAGACTTTCAAACTTTTCAGACTTTGAAGTTGTTTGTTTGCGGTTGAGATTTATGCGGAAAAATTACTTCCAAGTATTTTCTTTGAAGAAAGAAAATCTGTAGAGTTTAACTTTTGGTAGATATCCGGATGAAAGGCTTCATTAGAATGCAGGACTTAAAGGACTTTTATTTGAAATGGACGACCTATCTCTTGCAAATATATTATGTTTTTTTCTACTTCAGGAAAGTTCTATATACTCTTAACCCATTTATGATTATATTTCTGCTGGCTATGGTATTTCAAACTGGAAAAACTATAATTTGATATTGCTTTGTATATTTAAATATAAAATAAACACCGATTCATAATAATGCTGTAACTATGGTTATTTCAAATAAATAATGTCCAACATTCCTCACTCAGTGAGAGAATAATAGAGAAGTCACGAAGAAAACAATTACTGATTAAATTCACTAAATTCTTTGTTATAAATGTCTCTGGACGTAACGGAATTAAAGTCAGACACGCTACTTGTGGTTTTAATTAGATATTTAGAGGTATTTCTACATTTTCATCTATTGTTTTTACGTTTTTCGTGTGACAATGACAGATCCAAGCAGATCAAAAACAACCATTCCATGGCTACTTTGTAATTTCTATATTTTATAAATAGCAAATCAAATGTCTTGTCAGTGCCAAACAAAAACCGAAAATATACATACGATTTAAGACGTTTTAAGAGTGGTGTTGGATAAAAAGTAGTATTGCACTCGTGTGGAATGATAATACTCACTCAAGAAAAGTAGCGACTCACCCTTCGAGTTCGTGGCTAAACTTTTTTTTCGTGACTAATATGCCACATTCCAACACTAGTACAATAATTACAATTATACACAATTAAACTTAAGAGTTACATACAGAAACATGAAATCCATATTTATAGAAAAATAGTTCTGTGTGTTAATGGTTTAAGAGAAATCTCTGGCCACTTCGCAGAGCTATTCGTATTTTGAATTTCTAAGAAATTTATGAAAAAATTTTAATAAAATCTTTTCAGTAGGAGTTGGAAGAATGTGTAATCTGCCTTCGTTGGTATTTCATTTAATTTCATCCTTTTATTATATACTTTGCTTACAAAAACGTTAAATTTTTCCTCAATTCAATGACCGATTAATCGTATCATATATGAAAAACATAATTTCCAACCATTTACGTGACGAGATACATCTTTTAACTATTGAAATTTTACAGAATTTGTTACAAAAATTTTCTTTACACCATTTATTTTGATAAATTGTGAACGTCTATTTTCGTTATTTTGTTGCCTGCACAGTGGCGAATCGTGCTACTAACTCCTACTTTTATCAATAAATCGCATTGACGATTGGCGTAACGTATGTCTTTTGAAACATCATAAAAGAGTGGACCAAACTACATTCCTTTTGCTCGTCCAGTTACATCGTTCGAAACTAATCTATTTAATACAAATTTATAGGTTATCAATTAAACTTACACTTCATTACATGGCTAATTAAGTGTCAAAAGTTAACAATGACCAAGATGACTGCCATCACATTTTACACATTGTGTCATATTATTTCTACAGTTTGTAGTTTGCAGAGTAAAATAACATAATTTTTTGCGATCTTCCAAAAAAATAAGCTGTTTCTGATTACTTTTTCTACAGGAAATTTCATATTTACTGAGCTAGCTGGAAAAATGTTTTTCCAATTCCTAAATGTAACGTTTCCACACCAAAGAGACAGGAACAGTTATTTACGCTATAATTCCGGTAAATGAGTTTTTATGGCCCAAATAAGATAATTCCGAACGAGGCGACGAAGGAAACGATTCAGGAATTTCAAAATGACTACATCGGTTTATTTCATACATGTGTCGCATTTATTAACAAAAAAATTGCTTTCTTTCTTTCAAAAGCAATCATGTCGTCTGGTCTTAATAAAAAAAATGATAGCAGACAATTTTGTTTTGTTACATCAATAACAACATTTTTCAAAAATAAACGTGGAAAACGATACTCTGGATAAAATTCTATTAAAATATTGCTTAGCAACGATAACCGCGAAAAAAAAACAATAACATGCATATGTGATACAATATGAAATAAAAACCAACACATATGGCATACATGAATATTACCATGTCGATCAATTGTTTATTTATTTATTTTATTACTTATTTCACTTGAAATCATTAATATAAATGTTTATAAATAATTTGTTATTTCTATGCAATGAAAAATAATAATAGATTCATATTTGAACTTTTTTTTCCAAAATAGTAGCTAAAGTAAAACTTTGCAGACCCTTATGTCAAAATTTTACTTCATAGACTCTTATGTCAAACTTGATTTACAAACTTAAAATAACAAACAAATTATTCTATAATACTATTGGTGAATTTATTTAAACAAAAACATAATGCTATTTATTTCTGTTTTAAATTAATAATTTTACGATTTCAGAAAAAAATATAATGTATACCTCGGCACTAAAGTATTTTTTATTACGAATAAATTCCATATTCGCAATAAAAAAAAATTACTTTATGCCTTGATATACAAATAACTATTTTCAGGACCTCGAAAAAAATATTTTACCCAACATAATCTGAAACTGAAAGTGATAGTTTACTGCTGTAGGCAATCATTGGAAGCTTTCATACGTTCATGTCTTACCTAAATTACCATTTCGTAACTAAAGGCCTGTGTCCACGATGATAGAAATTGGTCCAAGATCTCTAATCAAAAACTCGGACGAAATAATCGAATAGAAAACTATAATGAAAAAACGCATTCTGTTCCATTTTTTTCTTACTAATTGCTAACTTTATATAGATGTTACCAAATTAAAATTTTGACGTTGAAAATGAGTATTTTTAAACAGTTTCTGAAACATGAAATATATTTACTTATTCCAGAATAATTTCTTGAGTTATATTTTATTAATTTTTAGTATTGATAGAATTGACTGAAGCTAACTTCATAAATTCGACTAACCTGACATCTGTAGTCATAAATGCTTACTTTATATGATATAGAACTATATCCGAGATTTCTATCATCGTGGACATAGGCCTTACGTTATAAATAATGAAATGTTTTCATTCAATTACAATCAAGCAATAAAATCTAATAAATTGTTTTCGTAGCTGAACCCCGACTAAATTAAGTTACGGAAGAATGCATCTAACGAAGGAAAGTTGGAATTTTAATTATAATAATTAATATTATACGATGGTATTAACAAGACTTCAAGCTTCGGATAAGTTTTCTGATAATCAAATTAAATTATCTCGAAAACTACGAAGTTTTTTCCCGCATATAATTTCAAATTTTGTTCTACTTTTATAACATGGATTTCTTCCTATTTTGTTAAGGAGAAATTTTTCTTACAACTTTTTAAAATTATGTAGAAATAAATTACAACATGAGCTAATAAATAAATCAATTGTTTTTGTTATTAATTTTAAATTGAAAATATTTTAATGACAAGTAAAGTAACAACATGAAACAAAAACTGTGACACCTATAGAGCTTGTTACTCTCCCATGATTGTATTTTTCCAATGTATTGTATCAAAACAATTAATTTAGATATAATTTTTTTTCAAATATGAACGCGATACGAAATGAAAACCAGATTGTCAAGAAATCTGTTTATTTCATTAAATTATTTGATGTTCACATTAAAAAGAAAACACGATTTCCGAAACTTCTTGACACAATCAAATACATCAGCAAAAAATATCATTCTTTTTACAGCTGAGAACAAATAAAATATGTCATTGGTTTCCTTCTTTTTATGTTATGGTACTTAGGTAATTCACAAAAACGGAAAAAATATAACAGATTTATTGCTACAATCTAGCAGAAGTTACAACTATATAGGGCGTAAGGTTTTATTCCGTTTGTTTCAAATTATTTTCTATAATCCTAAAACATTATATTAATTTGTTATTTTATTGACAAGAACAAAAGTATTTGTTTTTTATAACATTGTATCAAACCAATCAATTGAACTGTTGTTTCTATAACGACCACGACATCGAAGAACGCTTGCTTGTTTATTTTTACAAAGAAAAACAGCTTCTTTCCTGGAAAGGCAATTAATTCTACTTGGCAATTTCAAACTGAGGTCTTCTAAGTATGACATACTTTTTCCTTAAATCGTAACACCTCTTATTGTCAACAACTGAATATGTACTCTGAAATTCTAATTTCTTTATTGCAGTTTTCAATGGAATGCAAACCGAATGTTGTAACAGGGGGAGCAATATCATTTCAACACCCAAGTTCATCGCAAAATGTACTTCGAGCAAGAAGAGGTGTCATACGGATGTTGATCGTTGTCGTTCTTACATTCGCTTTGTGTAATCTCCCATTCCATGCTCGGAAGATGTGGCAGTATTGGTCGTCAGGGTAACGTTAAATAAATATTTGTTTACTTCTCCCAAACACATACTTACTGGTTTTATTACTAGAGTTCTTACAAAACTTCGCGGATTCGCTTAGAACGATTAAAAAACAGAACCTTCACATTTTTTTTTACCGCAGCCTCTTACTCCATCAGTGACAAATAATATACCAAGCGTAGAATTTAAATGTGGCGTGTAGGGATTTCAAACCATTTTTTTTTTTTAATATTGCTGTAAATATTTACCTATTCACTTTACAGCAGAAATGTAAATACAAATATTGTTCAGAATATAAAATATTTGGTTACCTAAATGTTAGAATTTCATGATGAATCAATAAAATTAAAATTAATATTTATTAGAAAAATTGTAATACGGCCGTGGAAAATTAAACAAAAACGAAAAATATTTTACATTTCAGAAAAATGATTTACATTAATTTTTTACAATAGCTTATACAGACATTACATTTATAAATTTAGAATTAGAAATTTAATTCGAAAAATATAAAATACATTTAAATACATGTTGGATTTACAAACATTTAAAATATCACGATATTTCATATTCTAAATCTAAATTTCAAAATCCAACCAATCAACTTGACTGGAAAACAAATAGATATAATTGTAACAACAGTAAAATGTGTCTAGATTATCAGTTGAACTGATTTATTTGTGATCATCATAAAATATTGTTGTAACATGGATGCGAAGAGAGTTAAATATGATATTAATTTGATTGAAGAATATTATTTATTTGTTATTTAATACATGTCAAAAGTCTGAAACTTAATCTTGCTTTCAAATTTAATAATATCAACTTTAAAATAAAAATTTCTAAACCTAAATTTGCAAATTAAATTCAGGATAAATATTTTTCGTTTCTGTTTAAATTTCCATGGCCGTGTTACAATTTTTCTAATAAATATGAATTATAAATTGATTGATATGTCGTAAATTATTGCATGCATTTCTTAATTCTGAACAACTTTTGTATTTACACTTTAGTTGTAAAATGAATACATAAATAGAGCAATATAAAAAAATAGCACTGAAATCCTTATACACCACATTTCAATTCTACATCCTGTATGTAGGCTATTACATATTATTTTCAGCGGGAAATTTGTTGTTAATTTATACTACTCAAATAGATTTCAATTCTGAAGCGTAAATAATTTGCTTAAATAAAACTTTTAAATTCGTTGTTGTTTTTTACGGTCACCAAACAGCGTATTAAGACAAAGGCTGTTTTAGTTTCCTTAATCCGGATTATTTTGAATGGCCAAAACCCAAAACAAAAACCATTTCATTGCTACCAACGGTACACCATTCAACCAACTCGACAAATATTAATATTTTGCGATTTGTGCTATGTCCTTTTATTTAATCGTTTTACTCCAATCCTTCGCGTTTTCATGATAAGTTATATAGCAATACAAACTTCTGTCGTATTAAAAGACAGCTTCTAAATATAGTCTTAGTACCCTTTTCATATATTTTTTTAAATTTCTGTTTACGACAGATCCACTATATTTTTTAATACTTCGCCCACACAATGCGTTGTAAAATATATTCCTACTTCTACATCAAGCTTTACTTCATATCGAAATATTGATGTTCAGTTTTACATAAAAATAAATATCCGCTTAGTTTTTATATTTCTGCTATTGGCAGCAATGCAAAAAGTAATCTCAGTATAATGGCGTTTAATAGATTATAAATATTAAATTGTCTTGACCAATTAATTAAAATTATTTTAGTAATCGTTCAATTTTAATTAATAGTTTTCTTCTAAGAATTCCCACAATAAGAGGATAATAGAACTTTTATGATTACGTTCGAAAAAACAGCGAGTTTTCTTAAGGTATGCTGAAGAAAAAACTAATCTTCAACTTCCAAAAGTTTTAACGTACCAAGTTAACCGAAGTACGCGATGCAATAAAGAGAAGAAGAATCGAACACCGAATAAAAAATCTACATCGATTTTTAAAGTTATTTCTGTTAATTTATTTTCAAATCCCACAAAGTGACATTTGACATAGTAATAATCATAGTAGATTGATTAACAAACAGGAAATTAAGGAAATAATTCTTCTGTCAAAATCCTGTTTCCCTGACAGGATGATCCTTCAAAATTAAGCGAAAATATTGATTGATTGGCACTAAAAATAATACGAATCCATTCTGAATGCTAAAAATATGAACAGCCGATGATAGATGATATTCTTTTATTCTTTTATTTCTCGTTCTGTTTATCACCAATTTATATCTATGGCGCTCTGATATCTAGTTCAAATTCCTGTATTCGAAATTTAAATTTCCACGCTGGTAATTCTTTTCTGTACATTCAAGGGGGCGGAGATAAAATTATTTATTTTGAATTTCATAAATGTTCGGTTAAAGATGATAAAAGTTTTATATTATTCACCAGTATCCTCTTCAGTTATTCATACATTTTGATAATTTTCTTTTAAAAGCACGTTTCTCATAAAATTTATTTAAATTACATACCAGGTGTAGAACTGAAATGTGGAATATAAGGATTTCAATGCTATTTTTATAAAATTGTTTTAAATTTTTACCTACACTTTACAACAAAGATGTAAATAAAAAATACATGCAATAAGCCCCACGTATCTAAATTTCAGTATTTCACGATATATCAACCAAATTAATATTAATATTCATTAATCAAAAACGATAATTTAACTCCAATATAAAGTAAGCGATAAAGAAAAAACAGCGGATAAATAGAAAGGTAACTTTTTACAAATGATAAAACGTTATTTATCTTTCTCCTAGCAACCAAATCAAAATAACTACATTAATGTCATTTGCATTATATGTCAAAAATATGATATATAATAATTGTATTTTCAACAAGTGAACTTGAAATAAACATTTTCATAAATAATGTCGTTAAATTATCTCGCCGAATTATACTCGAGTATTTTATTTTCTTCGGATAAATTTCAACTCAAATTGCTAGGTAAAAAGGTTTAGTGATAAACAGAAATTATATCCGGGAAATAAAAAGCTCTTTTGAAATTACAGTTGAAAAATGTTTAACATTTCAGAGAACAGATTTAGATTTATTTATTACAGCGTTGCATAATTTTTTGGAGAAATTTCGTAAAATATAGTAATGATTAATGGGCCTTATTGCATACATCTTTAAATTCTGAACAACTTCTGTATTTTCATTTTTGTTGTAAAGTGAATTGGTAAAAATTTACAGCAATAGCATCGAAATCTTTATATTCCACATTTCATTTCTACACCGTATACATTTTCTTCCTGCATACAGGAATATATTTCGGAAGCCAACTGTTTGACAAACTGTCAATGCCGAAAGAGCGAAAAACAAACAATAGAAAATATCTCCACCTGTAATGTTTTGACAGGTACAGCGGTTCAAGCGATTTCAGCACCCTCTTCACCCCCCTGACTTTTCTCATCACATATTTCAACTCTGGAGTTAACCCTCTTCTCTACGCCTTCCTGTCACGAAACTTCAGACGGTGAGTACGAACAGCATTCCTATTTACTTATAATGATTACAAACTCGAGTCTCACAGTCTAAATATATGATTTTTATTCAGAAGAGGCACGTTTCTTATATATATTATGTTGAATGATGGATTTCCAGGATGAAATTTGGTGAGTTGAATATGTTTTGTTTCGTTGGAGAGTATTTTCTTTGTAAAAGGAGACAAAGGTATTCATGTTGAGATTATCGCAGCTTTACGTTGACAATTTCTTCACCTAAATGAAATACTGGAAGATCTTTTGAAATAAACCGTAGCTAAAACAAATTGAATAACTTTTTGTAGCACAATATATGATGTAAGTCAATTAGTAGTGTCATTATATAAATATTCCGCAGTTTGTTACAACCTTTACAAGCAAATAATTGTAACAATTCTTGGAAGCTAATGAATTTACTTAGTAAAGAAGTCACGTATAATAAATAAAGCATTTCACTTAGTCGGGGTATTGTTTACAAATTCAAGACGTATTTAAAATACGTTCATTCCATGTATTTAATTCCGTTATTTCTACACGTTGTCTTGTACTTTGTAATTACATATTCTCTTGGCTCCTGCTTAATTTTACAAATTCCTACAATTCTTGAACCTCTTTCTATTTTTTCTTTGAGTATTAAAACACAACAATGGAATCAACGAAGAGCATACTAATTTTGATTAAAATATCTTTGTACGTTTTTCAGTTGGGAAATTAAGACTCAAACAGTTCAATTAACAAATTGTGAAGAGTTTTTTCATTAAAAAATTATTCCAGTATTATCTTCCGCTCATACGTAATATACAAAGGAGGTATTGCGACGGATCAAAATTTTTGATAGTGTGAGGCGATATTTTCGTCTACAATAACTCAAAATTAAATGAAAGTAGCAATGACAAATTTCAAAGTTGATTAGGTATATTTTGAGAGCAACCCATCATAAATAAATGTAAAATAATATTAGCTACAATTTCTCAATGTTGTCTGTGTGTGAGGATGGATGGATGTTCGTGTGCGCAAAATTTCATGAACGAGACCAGATATGTAAACGAAACTTGAAATTTATAAGTTTCATGAAAATATGAAGAGCTGAGTTGATTCTCAATGAAATTCAAAAGCCGGAATATGTAGTTTACAGGACATAAAACAATAAATTCAATTTTCTTCAAAAATTGAATCAGCTGTAAAAAAAGTTTCAATTTAAAGATGTTAGCAAAAATATTTGGAGCATAAAATGTTATTTGCACTTTTCTTGTACATGCTTCTAATTTTGAGAAAAACTAAATTATATATTTAATAATCTTATTTTAACTATAGTATATTATTATATGAGAGACTATGATAGTCATGTTAGTTAGTTAGTTAGTTAATAATGACCATAATCTCGAATATAATACTATACTTTTTCTACTCCTGTAAATTCGAAAATCACTTTTGAAAATGATCGAAATTTATTGAAAACATACGTTAAAAAACGTCAACATAAAACTACACAATGACAACTGACTACATGTCAACTGTCAGACGGCCGTTGCTTGGTGATCCACATCACGTCTTTAAAATAACCGTGAATTATGGATTTCTGGCTCTGTGATTAATCCAGATTAGAGCTCTAATAGTATTTTATGTATCTAGAACGAAAAGTGAATCTTTAAGGTATGAGCAAGTTGTTTACGGCCGAGGCGGGTAGCCGAGGCCGTAATTACTTGCGAGGACCTTAAAATCACTTTTCGTTCGCGGTACATACAAAATTTTATTTCATACTGGTTACTAAAGTTGTTAAATTATAGAATTTATTAACAGAAATTATCAAAAATTCATAGAAATATGAGTTGATATAAGTAGGCTAAATAACAATTTCTATAGGAACAAGTATTTGTTTATAAATAATGAACCAATTAAAAGTCAAATTTTACTTTAAAGTCTTAGGACTTTAAAGTTTCACTTTTCGTACGATAAATAGTCCGAAAAATGTAACATAAGTAGTCAGTATGACATAAAAGAATGTAGGTATTCTCGTCCGCCATTTTGGGTCCAGATGTCATAAATAAAACAAGTTATTGGAATCCAGTTACTTGAAAAAAAAAACATTTAAAATTTGTATCTGTCAAATTTGAAAACATATTTCTTGAAATTCTGTAAAATCCAACTACACAAATCATACGGTAATATATTAGAAAGTATTCTGTAGGTACACTTACCTGTTAGATATGAAATATAATAATTAAGAGAATAATATATCACAATTATTAATCAATATCAACTTCAAATTTGACAGAAAAGAGTTAAAGTAACTGGATTCCAATAATTTGTTTTATTTATGACACTTGGACCCAAAATGGCGGATGAGAATACTCATATATTCTAGTGCCTTATCCAGATGAGTGAATTATGAATCATAACTATCGTGAATTATGGGTACTATAATTCATCGAAAAACTTGAAATAATGGGGATATATTTATACAGGAGTAAAAAAAAACATTTTTTACATCTGTATGTCAAATAATTGTGAAGTTTTAAACAATATGTGTCTTTTGAAGCATAAAAGCAATATTTGTATTATTAGTTAGAAAGTTTCAAAAACTAGATATTAATAAAACCTATTTTAAAATATCCTAGTTACAATGAGAACAAAAAATTAAACAGGTTTAACATCTATATGTCAAATAATTGCCAAAATAAAGTCATACGCAAGGAACAAGTCATACCTGTTCAGTTGGTTTTATATGTATAAGAAAGTAGTGTGGTACCCACACCAGATTTTTTTTGTTTTATACCGTTTAGAACCATCAAATTTTCTTAAGTTTTTTAATATACTTTCACAAAAAAATGTTTCTGATGCAACCACGTTGCAACTAAGCACACTCGTTATTGTTATTTAAACAATGTAATAATGTTAAACACAACGCACCGCAGCGTAAAGATAAGTAAATTTTACGCTAATATTAATACATACAAAAGCTAAGTTAGCGTGTAGTAAATAATAATAAAATTTATATACAAACAATGGCTCGAAAATGTCATTGTTCTCTTTATAATAATGAACGTTATACGGCACATTGTAAACAAAGTTTGTATTTACGGATTTTCTCGTGAAGGGTATATATAAATATTTGCGTTCAAGACTATAGGGGTTTCCTAACAAACCCCACTGAAGTCCTAAACCAACTAAAATTTGCAGAAGACATGAGTAACTATTTTATTATTTAGATTTCTCCGATCGCCGAATCACTTGTCTCAAAAGATACAATGAATGATAGCCTATGCTTCATTCATGCTTTGTTAACGTAGAATCAAAGGGAAAAGCAGAGAAGAAGACAAATGACCTATAACCCAAAATAGAAGTTTTGATGGCGGTAAAATATCAGTCAATGATATCATGTAATGAAGTGTTTGACAACAAAGGCAAGGTATAATGGTTGGGATGATCTGAATATGGCCGCTGCCAAAACAAAGGCGTTACGTTTTTGTTACGTTACGCACCGACGGTGAGTGAGCCATTATTAAATATCACCTCAGATAATGACAGCCGATCAATGGGAAGTAGGTATTCATTTAAAAATCAGACAAGGTGAACAAGATTTAATCAGAGCACTTTAAAAAGAAATGCAAATTCATTTTAAAACGAAATGAATACAGTGGGCTGTTTCACTAATTATTAGGATATTGAAAGTGAATGAATGCGTGGGCGTCCGAGAAAGAAATGGATAGTAATTTATTGTGTGACTAAATTATTTCGAGTATATAATAAATTCTATTAGCAGTTGTCGCACTCCCTGACATTTTATAACGTAAAAATTTGGCCACTTGGTTTCAATACTATTGCCAATAATTTTCAATTCTAAAATAGTTATTTTTCCGAAATTGATACTAAAATACACGATATTATTACGCGAAGTAGTAGCTAAAGTTAAACTTTACTTATGTCTCTTATGTCAAAATTTTACTTTACACTCATGCCAAACTTGAATTATAAACAAACCTAAAATAACAAATTAATTATTCTATAATACTATTGGTGAATTTATTTTTTATTTACCTTTGATAATAATTTATCGGATTTAACGCAGATCACATACAGAACACGTCTAAGAAAATATGAAAAATAATGAAAATTATAACCAAATTTGATACTTAGACAAATACTTTAGTGTCGAGGTATACATTATATTTTTTCCGAAATCGTTCAATTATTAATTAAATACATAAATAAATAGCATTATGTATTTGTAAAACGTAAGCTAGTTGTTGAGACGGGGATGGCTGTGATAACAAAAGTAACTGCCAAAGTGTCAAATTTGGTTATAATTTTCATTATTTTTTATATGTTCTTAGACGTAATTTGCATGTTATCTGCATTAAATTCGATAAATTATTATCAAAGGTAAATAATAAATAAATTCACCAACAATATTATAGAATAATATATTTGTTATTTTAGGTTTGTAATTCAAGTTTGCAGATGAGTCTGTAAAGTAAAATTTTTAACATAGGAGGCGGTAAAGTTTTACTTTAGTTACTGTTTTAGCTAACTTCGCGGAGTGATATCATGTACTTTAGTATCGATTTCGGAAAAAATATTTTAAATTATAATTTGCATATTTAATTGTTAGAACAGCGGGATGAAGCAGTGGTAAAATGCTTGCCTCTGGAAACAGATGTTGTGGGTCAGGTCAGAAATATTTTCATGATCTGATTTGGATCGGTACTAACTCCCGTTACTATTCCAAGTTGGGATAAAATTAACTTTGCAACTACAAAACTATCGGGCACCAGCTAGTAGTTGTAATAAGGGCTTGCACTAAATGGGCAACACACGTGGCATCAGAGTAAAGTAAGTGGTGATTTAAAGTAAATATTAAGATGTGGGTTTTGGTTCATCGTAGAGATATAAATCGTAAGGTTTGACTAGTAATATAAACAACTATTATATGTAACTTCTATTACAAACATTTTTTTAATCAAAAAGAGAGCTTGTGGTACCAGTACCAGCCAATGTCTTTGATACCTGAGGTACATGAATTTTACAGTAAGTGTACGACCAAATGTCTACTCTTCTGAAAATCATATGTCGTTTCAAGAAGACAAAATTATATATTCTCTTTCATGAATTATACCATCAACAAATGAATGTAGACTGTTTGAAGTAGCAGAGCAAATAAAAAAATCAAATTCGAATCGCTGTCTCTATCAACAGCTTGCTAAATATATTACTACATAAAAAATTCACACCCTGTTTCCCTGACTCGTTTAAACTACTCTGAGCTAAATAAAAAATTAATTCTTTCCAATTTTGTACCTTCAGAGGAATGCGAGAGATCCTCTTATGTTCGTTTCGATCGTCTTCCCGTTACGCCCAAAACAACAAACACTACAACATGGCAGCCACTGGGCGGGATGGGGGCTTGTCTCTTCTTCAGAGGCAAGCGAGCACCAGGTCCACGCTCAAGGCCAACACGACCACAGTTACCATCATCAACAACGCCAACAGTGACGATTACAGCCAAGAGGTATGAAAGTGCACTACGTGTGTATAATGGCTGTACACACGTTGTAGAAGATGAATTGTGATTCGAATTATTAATAATGTATAAAGAAAATTAATTATCTACCTAGAAAAGTATTTTTGAATATATTGTTTGAACCATAGGCGTAAAGTTGTAAAGAGCGTGAGAGCATAGAGACAAAAAGACATAACTTGTCATATAATAAATATATATTTGAAATTGACACTGGAGTAGGCCAAAATCGTCATTAAAAGCTCTAAAATCGGCACTATTGTAATCCATTATACTACGATTTTGATTAACGCAGTATTAGCAACCGTACAATAATTAATGTACAAGTAGGATAATTTTGGCAGATGTACGGCGTATGATAGTAAATTTATACGTAAAATGATACAATATGTGCAAGAAGAACGAACTAATTAATTCCGATAAAGAAATTGGGAACAAAACATAAAATTTTGAGTGTTATTTATGATAACTTGGCAACACTGAGTGCAAGTTTCAATGTTTGACATAACTAAGAATTGACAGATGTATAAATTTTACCTATAATATTATTTCTAATTTTAGATTTCAAATAAAATTTAATATGTACCGCGGTACTGAAGTTCCTTTTTATTACTCATATGGTTTATTTTCCTCGGCCCTACGGACCTCGGCAATTAAATTCCATATTCGTAATAAAAAGTATAACTTCAGTGCCTCGATACATAAATAACTTATGTACCTAACAAGTGCATAATTTATTGTTTTATGGACGAGGCACATAAAATCGCGAATCAATAAAATCCTATTATGCACATATTACCTAAAATATTTTATGTTCGACTGCATTACAGATTTTTTTTTTTTTTAGCTTATATTTGACACATAAAGCTGACATATTTGATGAATTCGAATTCTGCTTTTTCTGTTCTTCGGTTAGCAGGTTATTTATTTATACATCAAAATATGTAAAAAATAAATTTTTCCATATAAACTACATATAAATTTTGAGTCTTCTATAGGAGAGAACATTTTTTTATTTATTAATTTGGGGTAGTTTGCCAAACTAAAGACCAGCCAAATATAATTTTATGTTCATATTTATTTATACTTTTTCATTGCCCCATGCCCCCGACAAGATTTGAATGAGTCTACGCCTATGGTTTGAACTGTCGTAATGCAATCAGCTAAAATGATTTTGTTTCAGATATTTAAGAAGTACAATAAATTTGGAGTGAAAACTAATTTTGTGATTCATTATCATAAACGCGAATATATAAAGAACGATTTTTAATGCAAAATAGTAAGACAGTGTACCGTTCGAAATTGATACAACGTTTTATCTTTGTCTATTTTACAAATAAAGGCCAATCGAAATTTATATACCGAATTGTACGAATCTGACGTATATTACACAGGATAAAAATTCAAATTATTGCGTGCGCTAAATAGATATAAATTTACATTTTATTTGCTGAATCGTATAAAATAAATCATGTGTGGTATGATCATCAATTTTTAAGCAAAATTAAATTGAAAATTGTTGTATATCTCCGCGATTTTAACAATCTTGAACCTTGCGTGACGCTTGCAAAAGCTGAGCAGAGTGTTAAAGAAAATTGTAGACAAATGATAAATGGAATACGTCGTAAACTACACTGAAAACATTTGAACTGAAAAGAATTGTCCAGACTGCAAACAAAAACTTAAGTGCTCGTTTTTAATGTTTTAATATTTGATTAATGAGCATCGTTTGCGAGGAAAATGCATTTGCCGGATAATGCGAATTAAATAGTAGATTTGCAAATGACCGTGCTGTTTACATATTTACAAATGGAATTCATTTCACCGCTCAACTTGAACAAGAAGTATTTGCAAATCGAAACGAAAATAGAATAATAATGAGTAAGAAAAAAAATGAAATTACTTTTTCGTAACTGTCAAATATCTTTCTTCAGCTTATCTTGTTTCTTTTACCCTTGGCTGAATATACACGAAAACAATCAACAGATGTTTATTTTGTGTATATAAATATGTGTAAAAGAATGGAAAGGTAAATATAGAAACGTATTTGCATGCTATATTTTCACGAAAATATTCTATTCATACAATCAGCAAATTTAAAGTTGTATCGTTGAACAATCGCTCAAACATCTATTGTTAAAGTATACGATTGAGAATTATAATTAAATATTGTTATATTTGAATAAATATGTAACAATAGAAAGTAATTTTTTATACTCTAATTGTTAGAAACAATCATTTTCAATTTTCATAATGTTACCTAGTTAATATTAATTGTAGATTTGATTAATAAAATATCTTTCTGTGAAATGTTTATATAATAAAATATTTAATTATGTACAATATCGTCTTTTATTTGTTTCACTTCTGTACCCCAGAATTAAAAACGGGCAAAGCGCCGTAAAAAGTTTTAAAATTCAATATTGAAAGTGATCTTTTATGTGACATTTGAAATGTACAAATCAGATTATTCTTTGTTTTATTGACATTTCAATGCGACACTTCTATCCGATTAATTTATTTTCTACAAAGCATAATGAAATAGAATGTAAATGATGGATTTATTTCAGTTTTAGTTTGTTTGTTGTAATCAAATAAGATTAGAGACAAACGATTTTAACTTGATTTGATCATATAATAAACTAATATTTATTTATTTTTTTAATATTTCTTTCATAATTTTTCTGCTTTCAATTACAAAAATTTTAATTCCAATTTCAAACAGAAACCTTTGAGGCTATTGAAATCTAGATTAAAAGTGACATAATCCAATGAAATGACAATTCCAATAATCACCATTGTTGGATTTTATTTCCATTAGTTCAAAATTCAGCAAGGCTTAGCACATTTGAACTTGTAATAGTACTTCAATCTTCAAACAAAGCTCCTGATACAAATATATAGCTATGTGTTGAGCCGTTCAGCATTTTACTGAACAAACAACGAAACAGCTATTTGAACGAGTTGAAAATTCCGAACCCAATCGATTTCCATTTAGTTAAACTGCTACAGTTGCATTTTCAACCTTGCGGTGAAACTATTTTAGTGTAAGCGAAGATTAGGTTGGTAAGTAAATATTTTAGTAACTATAGAAACAGGTTCAGCAAAGTACTATTCAAATTGGTATAGAATGTTATCTCAAATCAGCATGTTTCACCGAATACGTTAAAAGATTATTTATTTACTGTTTGCATTTTACATAAAGGGGATAAAACGCAGTTTAAATGCATTTGTATTTATTTCAGTCAAGTTTGTCTTTAACTATCAAAGTGGAAAGAGATTGTGTTTCCAAGTATTAGTCTTGAAACCTTTACAGGTAATTTCCAAATAACAATTTGTTTTGCAATCTATTGCTAACTACCACTTAAGAAAATAATACTTGTATTGTTCAATATAATTTATCTACAAATAAACAAAAACAATTTATAATTCCATAAAATATTAGTAACAGATATGTATCGATATTCAATAAATGTCTTATGAATATACTAAACTATTTTTAGACTGGTGTAAGTACTGTATAATTTAGATTTCATTAATTTATCTCATTTAGATGACACAAAGCTGCTACAAGAAAACAAAAATAAAATCTGACCTTTGCTGTTTCATTCGGGAGTAGTCTACGGGTTTCTCTGTAATTTCTTTAAGTGTCTTCTGTCTAGGAGATAATATCAAACTTCAGTAATAATAGTTGACTTCTAGCACAAGAAACACTGTTATTATAACACACATTTAAAATTAAAATAAACATTTTAGGAGACATAGTTCAAATAAGTACAAATAGTTTAACGTTTCCAACACTACTAACAAGAATATACTAAAATAGACGGCAATTTTTTGAGGGACAAGTTTAAATATCTTGCATCAACAGGTTTTGCTATCATTTGCAAACTATATACCTAATAGATTTAATATTCAAAATGTATATTTCAGTGCTTTTCGAAAGTTTTTAGCACAATATCAAATATACATACAAATAAATTTGCATACACATGAATAATATATAAAGCAAAACTTTATACATTTGGAACATATTTGTGCGTATCCACAACAAAGTTTCTGTAGTCAGTACATTGTAACATACAATAGGACAATTACGCTCAACTGTGTCTACGTAAAATCTTATAACATGTACCTATAGAATTTCACGCTTAAATGTAATTATGTAAATAAAATTATCGCGATTCTGTAATGTTAGAGCATCGGTGAAAAGTTTAAAAACACGTAATACCAATGGGAATAATTCAGAATTCCCATTGCTAACCTAAACTGTATTCTTATGAAAATTATTTTTATTGTAAGCATATATATGTACTATATAAATAATACAACGTAAATATCTGTATAGAATAAGCAAACAAGTAATGTTTATTGCACACATAGTTTTCGGATACGGAAAACCAAATAGATTTGCCGCCATCTAGGAAATAAACAGAAAACTGTATGTAGAGAGCGTGGACTGGTTCCAATTCAGTCGCAATCTGTGACAGAATCGATAGGATGTAAATATAACCTCTGCAAAATGTCTATAGTATGTAATTTTCTTAATCATTCATTTACAATTTATTAAAATTAACTTTCTTTAGGAATACAAATATGAAGTTGACTCAACCACAAACAATTTTTCCAAGAAGTTAATGTGTATTGAATATCCAGGCCTAGTGAACAACGTTGATAAAATGCTCAATACTTTGGGTGGTATTGACAACATAGGCATTGTATGTTTCATCAAAAAAAAATTAGACCTTTGAGATAACATCTTCCTTTATGTTAGGCATACAGCACCAAAAACCGGAGGGTAGAACTCAGATTTCGTCCGGATGATATCTACTGCAAGCCATCCTGTGGAGATAAGCAAGCCACAACTGCATTGTTGCTAAAAGTTAAAGTAAAGAAGAAATCTCGTGATCCTAATACTCCATGTTCTTCAAAGGATGCTGATAAACCACAAATTATTTCATTTAGCACATCAATAGTAGGCGTTGTGGATACAATATACAGATTTAACAGTAATATATGAGATATTGTTATTTCTGAGTTGCTAATTTTTTTTTCTTAGATTTATGTGATTTCCAATATTTACCGATGGATCTGAAAAAAGGAGAACCTCCAGGCGGAAAATTAGAAAATATTCATGATCGTTTACGGCCGAACGTCGTCCCAACATCAGCATGGTTAAAGTGAGTATAATAGACACTTGCAAATACAAATGTATGTAATATTTTTTTTTTACAGTGAAGATAACGTACCTTTATTTCTCACACCTCCTGTATTCTCCCGGTTCGACTCCGTTCATTATTACAACGCTCAGAAAGTGAAAGATCCAAATGTAAACTCACGAATCATTGGCCGTACACGAAAAAGACGGACAGGTTATGCTATTTTTATTACTACTAAGGATGAAAAAGTACCTCAAAAACCAATAGTAGAAGCTTTAAAACTTTTACATGTAAAGTTTTTGAAAGACGAACATTATTCAATCATTAAAAAATTATTTGAAGAAAGACCAGTTTGGTCTAAAAATGCTATTACTTACCAAACTAACTTTTCTAAAGATCAATTAAAATTACTGTTACCTGCTGTCGCTTATTATTTCGTTACTGGGGCCTGGAGAGTTATGTGGGTCCGTTATGGATATGATCCACGAAAAGATCCCGAAGCGCGCAAATATCAAACCTTTGATTATCGTATGAGGACCGATGGAGGTTTAAAAAATAAAATAAAAGCAAAAAGAAGTTACTCAAATTGTTTACTGCCTTATAAAAATAGCCCTGCAAGTAAACCAAAAGTAGCAATAATTACAAGACATTCTATCGCTAAAGTATACAAAGCTGCTAATGAATCTAGTACCAAAGAAGCCGTCGACGAAAACATGTATATATTCCGTCCTGGAATGATTCCTCCATTCAGACAAATGTTTTACCAGTACTGTGATGTCCACGTACCAGAAATACAACAAATGATAGCACGGATACCATTAGCAAAACCAGGCGATAAATGTGACACCCAAAGTGGTTGGTTGCCGAGAGGCTTTGATTCGGTTTGTCGAGAAATTGTGAGCAATTTGGTTTCTGCGGAGATTAGAAAACAAATCTTACAGCAACAAAAACAGAAAAAGAAAGAAGCAGCTGAAGAGTATGAAGAAGACGAATATGAAGACTATGAGGATGTGTATATGGATGTTAAAGCAGAAGAAATGAATAGGACAAGAGAAGAAATTGAAATTAGTGATTCGGATGATTCTGATGATCTGGAGCTTGACAGTGACGAAGAAGTTACAGATGGGTTAATTGATTCAGATTTGGATGAATCGATGAATGTATGAAAGGAGTTTATATGTACTTTATTTTTCATTTTATTGCATAATAAAAATATTAACCAGCACCTTATTTTACTTATTATAATTATTCAATTGTGTAACCATATCCAAAATATATTAATACATATTTGTTAACGTATCTTATAAAACACGTTTTTTCAATTTGAATAAATGTTTATCTGCTGTTCCCAATACAGATTCTGCAGATAATATCATAGGTTTATCAGGCTCAGCTAAAGTTATTTCAAAATTATAAACAATCTTTGCAACAAAGCTCTTGAGCTCCAACATGGCAAATTTTTGTCCTAAAATAATATTTTTAAACAGAAAATAGACATAAGTTATATTAATTACCTATACAATTCCTGGGACCTGCGCTAAAAGGTAAGTAACGAAAATAATTTTCTTTAGTCAAGTTATTCGTTATAAATCTGTCGGGATTAAAATCATCAGGATTTTCAAAAAATTTAGGGTCCCGATGCAGTCCATAGATAAATATTAATAAAACTGTTCCTTTGGGTAAAATATGGCCCTCTATAAAATAATTATTTTAATATTTACAGGAACATGAAATAAAAATCTTACTGTATTCAATGTCTTCTTCAACAGTCCTGCTGAAAAATGGTGCGGGTGGAAAATATCGAAGAGTCTCTTTTATGACGCGCTCTAAATATTTCAGTTTATGAAAATCTTTTGGTTCCAAGTCTTTGTTTTTATCTCCATCAAATATTGGAATCAATTCTTCCACAAGCCTTTTTTGTATATTTGGATATTTTGCAATTGAGTACATGAGGAAAAAACCAGCCGATGCTGTCGTGTCGTGACCCTGTAGTAAAAGACATAAAATATAAAACTGCGATTTATAGATCATAATTAAATACCGCAAACATAAAACTGTTAACTTGATCAAGTATATCTTCATATTGAAGAGGTTGTCCATCTATTGTAGATTTTAATAAAACATCAAGCAAAGTCATATTCTTTTTCACCACGAATTCATCTTCATCACTTTCTGTAATTTCCAAAGAAGTTTCGTTCAATAAAAATATTTTACGTTGCTCTATTACTCTTCGTACAAAAGTGTGAACTGTATTTAAGGCATTTTGAACATCATTATAACAACTTGCAAATTTATATAAAAAGTCGTTTTGTTTCCATGCCGAGAATATTCTTTCTATTATTCTTGTACGCAACACTTCTACCGCTTTTACATATTTGTGTTCTGGATGATCTTGAGCATGAACAGATGTGCCCATAGAAGTTTCTTTAAAAAAAAATGTTTGAAATTAAAAAAATAAATCATTTTTAAGAGCATCTAGGTATAAAATATCTTGAAGAATTTATCTATTCGTACTTTGTATTTTAGATGAAATAAACACAAAAAATAATACTCAAAAACAAAAATAATTACCGCATATTACGTCCAAAGTATATAATGAAATTGGATCGTAGATCTCAATTCCATCTTTATTTTTTGTACATTTTCTGGTCAAATTTTCAATTAAAATATTTCCATTTGAATGAAACACTGGTAAAAATTTCTCTAATGTTTTAAAATGAAATGCAGGAGTTATAAGTTTCCTATGTTTTTGCCAGTGAGTACCTACAATTATTATGATTTATACAAAATGTAAAACTATATACTTCACCTTACCATTTGCTGTTATAAGTCCTTTGCCCAACCAACAAACAAAAACATTATATAAATAATCTTTAAAGTTACGTTTCGGATGATTCAAAAAAAATTCCAGCATTTCTGGATCACTTACTACTAATATTACATTGCTGGGTCCAATCCATAGTTTGTAGATATTTCCGTACTTTTTTTGCAAATTGTGAAGACGTTTTATTTGCTCTATTTTTTTAATATTCGTATAATTAGATAAATATATTACGTTAACATTTCCTTTACTTACCAACTGTATTTGTGCCCACATCCAACACATTTCCAATAATCGGTAACGACGGTGGTCCAGGAATAAAATTTAATGATTCGTATTTTTGTTTTTGCGCGTACAACCAATAAATAAACGCTAACGTAGCAAATAGAACGATTAAACTTGCTATCATATTTAAAGGCCAAGGATTCACTAAATGCAGATATCTAACATATTGGTCGACGTCGAAGAAAAAAGTAGTGGGATAATCGTCATAAAAAATAACGAATTTCGTGCATATTTAATGTGTAATTTAAATGCAACAGGTTGCAATTCTTTAATTTTAGTTTGACCTTCATTTTTTTGCAAGTTGCAGACTCGTGATATTTTAAACAAACATAATAAATTATGCACTTTTGTTTAAATTATTTAACATATTACCAAACAGGATTTATTTCTTAATAATAAATACAAGTAGATATATACAAAAATATGCATTAAGGCTGCGCAACTAAACATTTTTGTACATCAAAAACTTTTGCAGTCATATCATCTGAAGTTGTCATTAATAATTTAAAATCTTTAGATAACTGCATATCTAAAACAGCAGATATATGTCCAGTAATTTTCGTAACTAGTTGTCCGTTTCTCCCACTGTAAACATATACATCTCCATCAATACCTGCTACGAACAACATTGCATTTGGACCCCACAACATATGCGTTACAGTGTAGCCTATCATAGCCGTGTGCCTTACTGTATGCCGACTAATATCCCAGAAGCAAATTTCTCCAGTTAAACTTCCTAATAATTAAAATTATTAATAATTTTGATAACAATTTATAATTATTCAATTTACCTGTAGCAACAATTGGTAAATCGTTTTCCGGACAAAATGCAGCAGTCTCAATTTCTTCGCTACCCTCCACTTTTAATGCTGCCGCAATTTTACAGTCAGATGTTTTTACGATTACTGCACCAATATTTGAACCGCAAAGAAGAAGTAATTTACCATCGGAACTAAGTTTGAAGCCAGTAATGGCACCATGACCTGCATCTGTCGATAGTTGATTAACTACACTGACTGATTTTAAATCCCAAATTTTAACACTTCCATCTTCATATCCAGCTGCTAATTGTGTTCCGTTAGGGAGAAGAATACCGCAAATACATTTCGAGCCACTCGTTGGAAATACTTTACAATTTCCTTGTGGTATCTGCCACATATATATTTCACCAGACTGTACACCCGAAAGCAAAACATGAGCTGCATGGTGCCAGATTAGCCATTCCATGTCATCGCCTTCGTAGCACCATATTAAGTTCTTGTTCTCCACATCCCAAACTTGGATTAAACCACCCATGTCACCAGTTGCAACGTATTTATTGTCATGGCTAAAACTTGCTGCTGTCACTGAATCTTTATGGCCTGTGCACTCTAATTCAACTTTACCAGTTGCTATGTTCCATACAAATGCAAGATCATCTTCGCCTCCTGTCACTGCTAATTGATTGGTGCTGTTAATATTAATGCAGAATACAGATCTGCTATGCTCTTTAAAGGTCACTTCTGCTTTATCTTCTACTGGTTCTATATCATCATCACTATCTTGATGAGGAACTTCTTCTACTAGGTTAATTAATTCTTCATCTTCCAAATACACAACATCTACGGTGTCAGCTAAATCTTCAGGTAGATCAAAATGAGCAGGCATTGTCAATCACTTTTAGTTTTTATTACGAATAAATATTGAATTATAAATTCAGACTTCAGAGCACGTTGTCACACCGATCTCCTTTTGACATAAGCTTGATAACATGTGAATCATAGAAAGACCTTGATATGTCTAACCTCTTTTTAAATTTAAAAGTAGATAAACAAGGAACGTTGAATGGAGATTTTCAATTGATTTGAAGGGATATAGAGAGATTTACTCACAATATATGAGTTCGATTATTACTTAATAAAATTTATGTAAATGAGAATTGTCAGATTGATTAAAAAAAAATTGCGTAGGACGGTGGGCGATTTTCTGAAAATTTGGTTTAGTTCCAGTATTTGCAAGTGAAAATTAATTTCCAAAAAAAATTTGCGTAGGACGGTAGACGATTTTCAAAAAGTTTGATTTTATTCATGCATTTGAAGTGAAAAACTCAATTGAATTTAAAAAATTGTTGCGTGAGGCGCAAAGTTAATTCCGAAAAAAATTGCTCACAGGCAATATATTAACACACATGCAGACCAAAAAACACAAATCCCAACACCCCCCAGCATATTTTTCTTTTCTTTTTAGAATTAATGACCACCGGACCCGATCTATTCTTTGAATCGGTCCGACGTCGACATGAAAACTCTTCAATGCACATTTTTACAAACAAGTATTACAAAAAATATAAGATAATATAATATTATTGTGTAAAGTTTCTTCTTCATTCTGTTGCTGAATACGTGCATGTTCTAGAGCCAGGTTCTACTCCTGTAGGTGGTCGCAGATCACTCGGAGTTCTTACTCATTGTCGATAGTGAACTGAAACTGAACAATACATTTTTTAAGTTTACAGTAATTAAGTTATTGAATAATTTATCCAAGTGCGATCAGTTTAATTTAATTTTCATTTATGTTTAATAACTATACCCGAGTTAATTTTATATATTCGTATTTCTTAAAAACTATCATGTGTAAACGATACGGTTCGAGGGAGAGCTAAATAATTATAATATAAAAGTAACGAATATATAAAATTAATAAGAAATTACTAATCAAACAACAGTGGAACAGTGTAATGAGTTCGAAAGTATGTCTTGAATTTGAGTGTTAAATGAAATGTCTACTTCCCTGGGTATGATGTCCACGTCGTGTCTGTCGCTGATTGCTTCTTCAGGTGCTCTGCAAGCATTACCCCCGGGGTGCAGATGTTATCTGGATGAGACTATCCAAAGACAAGGGGAACTATGAATCTGAAAACATTTTATTTACATCAATTTCATAAAATAATCATTTACAGTATTAAATATACAAAGACAAACAACATTTATATTGCGTCTAAACAACATATTTTAAACCAATTGTCTTCTGAATTAAATAATTAAATCTTAAATAATACAATGACTGTAGTAACTGATTAACTAACAATAAAAGGCTTCAAATAAAATATTGAGAAAGAAAACTAAATATATTCTCATTCGTCATTATACTATAATACTAAAAGCTCATCATTCAATAATTATTTATATAACTGCTGGACTTAATACTAATCGTGTATATTGTTACGAATCGAGGGAAAAGCTACTTATAATTAACTTAAATTAAATAGCAGTCATACAAATAAATCCAATTAAGTTACACGGTCCATTGTGAACAAATATGCCCTAATTGATTAATGAATATTTGAATAAATTCATATACAGAAAATTTTCTTGAAGCATTTATTGTACAACTATTTGATCATATACATATGTAAATACAAATATCGTAGCACAATGATCCAGAAAACAATTAAATTATTCAAAGTTAAAAACGCAATTCTAAATTATGAGTTTTATATGACATTTGAGAGATCTAACTGCAAATAATTAAATAAATTAGGTAACTTATCTTTTTGTTTTTCTGTTCATCAGCTCTAGGAAATATCACAGCTCCAAATATCTCAGTTCATCAGCATACATATGCAGCGTATGATGAATACGTTTTTCATTATGAAAACTAAAATTTTTGATCTCTCCAACAAATTATATACTAAAATAATCACAAAAAAGTAGTGAATCGATTGATATAAGTTTGAAATATGTACACGATAATATTTTGGGTCAAAATTTAATTTTTCAACCCGCACAAAAATATTCTTGCTCAATTTGTTGACAGAAACAATTGAAGAAATCTAGTAAGCAAGGCTTTAACAAAATGTACAAAATTTATCTGAAAATTATTTTTTTATTGTTGAACACAATTATAATTTTTGTAATAGTTCTATTATTGAACACTATTTAGTACACAATAATGAGTAACAATACAATCAAAATTAATCCAATAGTTAAAAATCTAGCAATCATTTATGATATATGTACTTTTTTATTCTATAAAACAAAGCAATTAAAATATTAATATGTGTTAAATATTACAGAATTAATTAATCTATACCTAAAAAATATTTATAATTGTGTTTTTACGTACACAACAATAGAAATAAATTTTCTGAAAAATATAGAATTTAATTTTGTTAAAGTACTGCGCAGCATTTCTCTTCAATTGTTTCTGTCAACAATTTGTGCAAGAAAGTGTTTTTGTGGGTGGTAAAATTAAATTTTCACCCAACATATTTAAAACTTATATTAATCGATTCAGTAATTTTTTGTGATTATTTTCTTATATAATTTGTTGGTGAAGAAACACTTATTCAACATATGTAAGCATGTGAAACTATGAAATTTTCCAAAGCCGATGAACATAAAACAAACAGATAAGTTAATTGATTTACTTATTTATTTAAAATTGTATCGATTCAATTTGTTTAATCATTCAATTAATAGTGTTAATAATTTAATTGGGTTTATTTATATGGTCGCTTTTTAGTTAGTTATAAGTAGCTTCCCATCCGATCCGTACAATACACATTAGCAATAAGTTAAGCGATTATATAGATATTAAATGTGGAATTATAACAATTAATACAACAATAGAAAGAACTTGAAATATTTAATAAATAAAAATAATGTATATTTAAAATCTTTTCTTTCAATATTATAGCAGCAGTCTCATCCAGGCGTGGTGCATGAAGAGTTGATGATCTCGTTCAGGATTGCAGAGCACCTGGAGAAGCGACCAGAACGAGCGACACGGTAGAGACAGCTACAAAGGGGAGTAGTGATGAATTTTCTGTTCAATTTTATTCAAATTATCTTGTTTTACATACCTATATCAATGTTAGAAATAATTTAAAACACATTGTTGCTACGATATTCTTATTAATATTCACATATAATATAGGTATGATCAAATATTTCTAAATCATTTTAACAATAAGTGCTTCAAGTTAATTTTCTGTATTTGTATTTATTCAAATTTTCATTAATCAATTAGGGCATATTTGTTTACAACGGGCTGTGTCTGGATCATAAGTGGTTTTATTTATATGGTCGCTATTTAGTTTTAAGTTAGATATTAAGTAGCTTTCCCTCGTTCCGAAAACACACACAATTAGTATTAAGTCCAGTGACTATATAAATAATTATTAAATGATGAGCTTTAAGTATTATAACAGCATGGGAATATATTATGTTGCTTTAATTTATTTGAAGTCTTATTTAGTTAATGAGTTATCTGTTACAATCATTCTATGTGTACAGTTCTTACGATTTAATTATTTAATTCAATTTAAGACAATGGTATTATAATGTGCTGTTTAGACGCAATATAAATGTAGTTTATCTTTTTATCAGGAATGAACCACCTTCAAACATAGACTGTTGACATGACTTACGATTTCCTGGTGATCCGCAACCAGCTCCAGGTTTAGAACTTGGGTCTCAATAATGCACATCTTCAGCGGCCAGAACGAAGCAGAAACTTTATACAAAAAAATGTATTATATTATCTTATTTGTATTGTAAATATTTGTGTGTAAAAATTATTGTATTGAACTGTTGATTATGTCGACATCGGACCGATCCAAAGAACAGATTGGGTTCGGTGTTCGATAATTCTAAAAAGAAAAGAAAAATATGCTGGGGGTGTTGGGATTTGTGTTTTTTGTCTGCATGTGTGTTATAATATTGCCTGTGAGCAATTTTTTTTCGGAATTCTTTGCTGCGCTTCACGCAATAAAAAATAAATTCAATTTCTCTTGTTTAAATTCACAATTAAAAAAATTTTTTGGAAAATCGTCCAGCGTCCCGCGCAAATTTTTTTTTTTGGAAATTAATTTTTACTTCAAATTTACGAACAATCAAATTTTCGAATAATCTCCCACCGTCCCGCGCAAAATTTTTTTGGAAATTAATTTTCACGTGCAAACGCATGAAAATTTTAGAAAAACACAAAACTGGAAGAAGAAAATCAATCATCACGCACAAATACACTACAATGAATAAGAACTTCCGGTGATCTACGACCAGAACCAGTAGAACTTGATTCTACAAAAATGCACATCTTCAGCAGTCAGAACGAAGAATAACCTTAATTATACAATGAAATGTATTATATTATCTTATATTGTAATATTTGTCAAATAATTTGAAGTCGTGCCATGATTGTTTCAATAAAAGTCAATTTATTTTAAATAAAAACAAGTATATATTTATACATTTATATAAATAAATTTACAACTTACACAAATCTCAACAGTCATTGCATTGCAACCTTTCAATGATAGTCCATTTAGTTTAAACACTATCCTAGTCACATTCACTTACATGTATAAAAAACTAATTAGAAAAATAAAACATATATTGCACCCACCTAATATCATAATGACGAATCATTTAAAATACTGATAGTTAAAACGTATAGTTGCCGAAAATGTTTGAACTAAATGGATAAACCATTGTTCATAATTAGAGAGCTCTGGAATAAAATAATTTGAACCTAAGATTTAAGTTGGTTGGGGTACGGCATGATGACTTCGCCTTCTTAAAAATGCTCTCCCTCCGCTTGGATATTGCCTTACGAGTAAAATGAGTGAAGATGCAAGGGCTAATCTCACATTGGTATTATGCCCTCCCGGCAAACTCACGAAGACGGTCGCAACAGCAGCAACTCCGTCATCAGTGGGTTCTACCGCAACTGGTCTCAGATCCATCAATGGTGGCATTCGCCTTGGTTTAGCTCTGCGACTGCTTACTGGCGTCGAAGGACCTAAGAACAGTGTCACTGACGCAAACGGTCTCTGCGCCATATGCAGCATCTCCACAACGTGTCTTCTTCTCGCTCTGCGCACATCCGCGGCTTGTTTCGCTTTCCAAGCCACCACGCACGCGGCGAGGAACAAAAAGAAACACGAGAAGAAAACGGAAAAGAACACAAACAGATCAATGTGCAGTTGATCTTGGCGGAAGAACACCATTCCGTAACTAGGTGTTGAGGGTTGATCATTGGACGGTAAAGCTTGCAGTACTATGTAAAACTTAGTTGTGTCTAACCGGTGTTTGTCTTGCGGTAACGTTATTACCAACCGGTCTTTCAGTCCTTTCACCGCCAGCAAAGTGGTATTTCGAGGAATGGTAACGTAAGTTCGTAAACCTTGAGCCGTGTGCTCCATCCATGAGTACGTGTTACCGCTTTCATATCTAGAGTCTTCTTCACTGGGCGGAATGATACGATAACGCGAGTCTAAGTCGATGTCATGTATACCTAAAGTGAAATTCGGTGTCACTTTAAACGTATCGTCACGATTGCTTACGAAAAGATTCAAACTTCCTTGTGTCACATCGATGGTTATTCGAATATCGACGTTCATGAACCGTGGCTGCACCACGAAAAATACTGTTTCGCCAGGTATTAGAGGTTTCGGTTTTATTTTGCATTCGTCTGAAAATAAAATAAAAATATTGCTGAGCTATTATTTATATTAATATTTATAAATACCTATGTGTCTTGCATCTAAACACATTTTGCTTTCTACTGTCATCTGTTTGTAACATTGATGTCCATCAGTTGGATTACCCATGTAACCTTCCTTACATTTCACGCACTGTACATCTGAACAATTTTGATTGCTGTTTTTCGCTTGGCACTGAGTTGTATTACTTTCCGTATTATTTCTACAATTACATTTATCTCCAGTTATAGGATCACATGTATCCCCATGACCATGACAATTGCAACTGTGAATAAAAATTATTAACAACTCTCATATTTAAATAAAAAATAAAATCATTACGGTCTGCATCCTAGCCAGAGATCTGTCGATCCTCTAAAATGTCCAGTTAAACACCGTTCACATTTGCTGCCTTCTGTTCTGTTGGCACAGCGAAGACACCTTGCTTTGCCAGTTGGACCTATTTTAAGATAAGATTCAAGTTCTGGAAGAGTTAGATTTAAATATGGTTCAGGCTCTGTACTATTTTCATCGAGACAAATTTGACTATGTCCGTTACAATATTCCAAACATGGTATACACCGTTCGCGATTTTTAGGATTACCTACATATAAAGGTTTACAACTTTCACATTGAGCACCCTACAGACAAAAGCAAATATTAGACAAAATATTTATCTTAATTATATTCTACTTGCCATAGTATTGTTGTGACACTTTCGACAAACATTGAGTTTATCGGGACCTTCACATTCAGAATGTCCATTACACTGGCATTCAATACTGCAGTTTGCGCCAACATATCCAAAATGACATTCACATTTATTGGGACTGACACAAGAACCTCTAACACATCCTTGTGTACAAACTGGCATACAACCATCTTCCGTTTGATGATACCCTTCCGCGCATTCGCATTCAAAACCATCTCTTAGGTCTTTACAAACTTCTGATTTCCGATCACAAGTATGATGATCGTTATTACATTCATTTTCTGGTGGACACCTCACATAGTTCCAAGTAAAGTTGTTCGTTGTCAAGTCTGCTATGTTGACTTTATTATAATGCTTTTTATATATCTTGCGACAAGTTCCTGTCATTGGTTTTTCTGTTGAGCCTTCTGTACAAACCCCAGTGCCTGTTTCATCATCTAGGGCGCACCATCCGCAGTGTGCATTTCTTAAACAGGTTGAGCATTGTGTGTATGATTCACAAGGTTCTGGACATGAATCTCTGTCTGGTCCAGCGAGAATTAAACCACAAACTCCTCCTAAACAATACATGGCTTGCGTATTAATTGCTATACATTCGTTCAGCTGTGTGGACCATCGACAATGTGATCTATCTAAACAATCGATGCAATGTTTGTAATATACGCATTCATTATCGCATTTTGATATTGTCGTTGATTCGTTTCCTTTTACGCAATGCCAATACATCTCTTTCTTCCAATCACAACCTTTCCATTTGGAACACTGGACGCAGTCGGAGGCAGCACATTCCATTTCCGGACATGTCATACTATAATTTAATGCTGGTTTATCTTCTTTGCAATTATCGGGTTTAGGGCAAGTTATATCTGCATTAACACACTGTCCTCCACAGTTACGACACCACTGACAACTACTAGATAACAAACAAGACGAACAATCAGTTCTAGAAGAACATTCAAGGCTTGATATAGCCGGGCAAGTTTTTCCTGGACTGTAACTGTATTCTTTATCGTTCTTTTCAACGCATTGTTCTGAAATAAGTCTAGAGTTTGACAAGCAATGTGTAACGTTATACCCGTTTTGAGGGACTGTACATGATCCGCAGCCCTGATATTGTAAGCATTTATGTTTGCTTTTGCTCCAAAGCTCGCACATATCTTCTGGGAGAGAAATGCGAGTTACTTTATACTGAGTTTCGCTGCCCCAACCACCAACTATATAAGCCGTGCCATTTGCAAAAGTCATTGCTTGAGAATATGTCTGAGCTGGTAATGGCCCGATTCTATGAACCCCTAAAATAACATTAAATTATTAATAGATGTAAAACTAGTTTTATTTTTTTCTTACCTTCCGAAGTTAGATTAATCCACTGACTGCAGTTGTATGAATAAGCAAATATACTAGAAGTATAATTCCATGACGACATTCTTCCTCCAAACATTAACATATAATTATCAGTTGTAATCGCAGCATGTAAGAATCTAGCTTTGGGATGAACAAATGATGGAGATACAATATTTCCAAGCGCGTTTAAATCTACCCATTGCATTGTCTCATATCTAAATGCGAATAGAATATTCGTTGCTTTAGTTCCGTTAAACTTGTAAATGTATCCTCCAAAAACATATAAACTATTAGTTGGTGCATGAAAAACTGTACTATGGCCATATATTCCAACAGGACCTTTTCCTGATACTTTCAAAGGAACCCAGATTCCTGAATCTAGTCTATATTCCCAAGGAGTGTTCAAAAAACCATATTCAGGAGAAAATCCACCAATTAAAATCAAGCTTTCATAGCTAGCATTTCTGTACAATGTCAAAGTATGCCCGCCTAAAGGTGGTGGCCAGTTTTCATCTTTTGGTAAAATTTCATTCCATCTTTGATTGTGTAAATCAAACTGCCAAAAGTCTTTCAAAATATTTTCATTTAACTGCAACCGAATATGTTTAGTAAGTCCGCCATAAACATAAATAGCTTGTCGTGAATGAACGATATCAGCAGCATGGAAATAACGCCCTTGAGGCATTTTTGCATCCGGAGTTGAATCCACTGTAACCTGCATCCAAGTTCCATTTAGGATATCAAATAATCTAATATCGTTTAATGGACCATGTGACAGAGAAAATCCACCGAACATCCATAATCCGCGTCTGTGATCAGCAACCAACGAGTGACCAAACCTTGGAAGAGTTTTTCTTAGGTGTTCATAGTTTGGAGCCAAGTTATGTGTGTTGAATAATTCAGTGAATACAATTTGCGAGCCGTTTAATTTGTGTCTACAACTTTTTCCGCCCCAACCAGGCGCGCAAATGCATCTTCCGTAATTGTGATCACATTCACCGCGTTTCATATCGGCTCCGCAATTTTCAGGACATACTGGTTCTGAACAGTAAGGACCGACCCATCCTTCACGACAAACGCACATGTCATTTTTACAATACCGCGGAGGTGGACAATTCGCACACGTTAAAATATTATATACTGCATCAAATCCTTCTCCGTTACTGTTCCCTTGTTTATAATGTACAGTTAAATGTCCTGATTTAGTTTCGACTATCATAGTTGGTTTGGCATCTTCCCGACAGTACACGGCCATTAAACCACTTTGTTGGCCGGTGTCAGCTAGTTCAGGCATTCCGTCATATACGTAAACTGCGTTTTCTCCACAGGTAACGTTAAGATGGCTTGCGTTAATTTGCAACTGAATTATTGCGTTACGTTCACTTGGACTAATAATCCACAAACATTCCCGAGTTGGAGGTCCTCCCCAAGGTGAAACATACGACTGTCGAGAACTTATTCCTTGCCCAATTGAATCCGTTAACATTCCTCTTGCTTCGCATTGGTAGTAGCACAATCCTCCATTCAGTGGATTTCCGTAATAATTTGTTCTACACCGTTCACATCTTTTACCTTCCGTGTTGTCTTGACAATAACATGTTCCGGTTTCCATGTCACAAATACCAGCGGTGATATTTCCGTGTCCGTTGCAGTCACATTTTTGACAACCTAGAGGACTGGTAGCGTTTCCATAACTTCCTTCTAAACATTTTTCACATTGTTCTCCAGTTGTCCAATCTTGACAACTATCACAAATTCCAATGCCTTTTGTACAGTTTGAATGAAAGTTACAACCACAATCGATGGAACAATTTTCGCCAGTCCAACCAAGATTACATTCACAAGTATAGTTTGGATAACCAAGACAACGTCCATTAATGCAAGGATGATCACAAGTTCTGTTACAGTAAGTTTTACCGTCTCCCGCGAAACCTTGTCGACATTTACAGCTAAACGACCCGTCAGTATTTGTACAAATGGCTTCTTTATGACAATCATGAAGACCTAAACCACATTCATCGACATCTGGGCAATGTGCATAAGCCCAGCGGGTATAATTCATACCCAAAACACTCTCACAAGTATTTTGAGGACGGTTAAAATCACCCTGAACGCATTTACCCTCAATTGGATTAACAGCGTTATAACACCATCCACAACTTAAACTACTGAGACAAGTTGAACAATTACTATGAGATTGGCACGATTTGCATTGATCTGCTCTTCGAGCAGGCATTATTGATAATTCTTGTGATGTTGGAGTGTGGTCTAACCACTCTCTACATAGTCCAAATTGATATTCACTTGTATAAACACTAAAACTAAAACACTGTTGAGTAGCTTCACACCAGACGCATCTTCCTCTTACATCCAGGCATGAAGTACAATCTCCTCGAGTATAACACGGAATAGGACATTTGTCATTAGTAGTAACTACATCTAGAGCTCCAGTTCCTGATCCAATCCTAACACATCTTGCTTCTTCGACTAGCCATTCACACAACCCTGAATCAACGCATCTTTCACACGAAATGTAATTTGAGCAATTTGAACACGCACTTGGAAGTAGAGTTAAATACCGCCAATCACCGTTAACGTTACAAGATTCTGTTTCGTCGGTATCCCGAGAAACGCACTGTGACGTCAATTCACACCAACCGCATAAACTGTCTGTTAGACAATACAAACAGTTCGTATACATTGAACAAGAACCATTCGCGTATGGTTCAAGATATTCGAAGGTAAACACTTTTGCACTTTCTGTTTCTTTGTAATGTTGTAGCTCCATTTTACTGTGAGTGAGAACTTGGTTGTTGTGGATATGTTTATGCGCCACAAAATCCACTAAAATTCTATTTGGAGGTTGAGGTACTACCCAACTTTGAGAATCACACTGTTCTTTATCAACTGATAATAAACTTGCTGATAGTTGTACATCCCCTTTTAGATCTTTTAATTCGAGAGTAGCATTACAATCAATAACACAAATCTGTAGTTTTTCTTGTCCTTGCCATTGTGCTGTTGGTCGTAAAAATCCTTGTAATCTAGTTACCATTTCTCCATTTATAAATTTTGTCCTAGATGGAATCGAAGGAGGATCAAAATCCACTGTAGTTGCGTTTATAATTCCTACGTGGTCTGGAAGAGTTAAATTTACTGGATGATGATACCTAAACAAGAAACAAAAATATATTTTGTAAATATTTTTTTTTATTACAACTAACTTTAAAAAAGTTAAACCAGGACGTTTGTCTAACTCTCTGCATTGTTCCGGCCGATGTACTTCCGTTCCTTTAACGCCCCACCATCCAGGAACTTGAGAAGGACTATCTTCTCTAATTCCACAAACTCCATAGTTATCTTCCTTGTGTTGACAACGTGCATTTTGTACACACCAGGTGCATTCGCCTAGTCTTAATTTTTGCGCAGCGGATATGAGTAAAGTACTTGTATTTCCGTGGATTAAACATGAGTGACAATCACCTAACGCTGGACAAACTCCTGGACAACGAGTTGTTTGTAAATTGGTTGTACAGTTTGCACCTAACATTCTACCGTAACAGAATTCATCCACCTACAAGATTATAATTTAATTTTAAATACTTAATAATTTGTTAGAATCATACCGAGCACCATCCGCATTCGGGATCCGCTGAACATTCTAAATATTTTTTATGTCTACTGCAAGCAGTTTCAGGATCATAATGTTCTCCTTTTCTAGCTGCTACCATTGGAGGAACTGTATATGCTAATAAATCACCGTTTACATTACCGTGGTAGCCACCGACCTAATAAAAATAATTTTGATTGGTAAATTTTTAATTATTGTTGTTACTTTTTTACCAATAGTAAAGTGTTCATATTTCTAACACTAGCGGCGTGAGCAAATACGCCTTGTTGTTTGGGGTACTGAGATTCCTGTCCTTCTCCCAAAATATCAGGGTTGACCCAAGCATGGCAACCCAGATGATACAGGTACATTTGATTGTCGTAACATATTTCTTCTTTATTGTGTCTATGAGAATATCCTCCAAATACTATTAAATAATTACCTAAAATATTGTTTCACTTTAGTTACAACTACTCGCTGAATTTATTGGATGTCTATCGAATAATGTTCCTATTACTTACGCACCTATAATGTTAGCAGTATGAAAAGCTCGCTCACGGGGTACAAATTTCTCTCTTAAATATTCTCTAGGATAATGCAGTTCAGTCCAATGTTTACTGTCCAAATGAAATGCAAACATCCTATCCGACAACTTTGAAAATCTCGCTACACCAGCTACGACACCACCATAAATAACCAGAGAATTCGACGCCGCGTGAAAAACAGTGGAATGTGCAACAACTCTAACATCTAATTCTTTTCCTCCTCTAGGTTGTACATACTCCCAAACCTCTTCCCCGTCTTCTTTTAACCGAATTTTATACAATTTAGACGAAAATTCACCATCAGTAGTACTCCCCCCAAATAAATAAATCATATCGCCAGTAGTTGTCAAACTGTGCCTTGTGAGAGCCGGAGGAAAAATCGGAGAATTTTGCGCGCGTAAAGCCCACTTTCTAGTAAAAGCGTCGAACGACCATAATTCGCTCGATAAACTTCCGTTGTCTAGTTTTCCGCCATAAATTAAAAATCCTCCAGGGATAGAACATCCGGCATGTCCATATCTCGGAGCTGGTTCATCTATTGATCTCGTAAAGCGAAGTCTACGATTTGTATGATTGGAAACATCGGAAAAACTAAATAAAAAATTACGGAAAAATGAATTTGTCTTTGGTAGGCCCCATCTTTCTTCTCCCAAAGGGCCAACATGTTCTAGAAGAGCTCCGACTGAGGTTGGATCGATTGTTTTCTGCAGAGTTTTATCTTCTAGAATATCTCCAGCTGCGTTCGACCAAGTACTGTTTTGGAAGTTGTAGATCTCGAGGTTTCCCAAAACGCGGTTGAGGTCGTAGCCCCCATAGACGTATAAAGAATCAACTTCTTCGATGTAAACTGCTGTATGTGCTGCTCGAGGAGTTAATCCACCTCCTGTATGAGATAACCAGTGCCATTTGTTGCCGATTGGATCTGCGTTGTGGAGACTGCAGGCTGCGCCAGAGTACCCTAAAGTCAATCGCTTGATAAGTTTCCGAATATGTTCAAAAACCTTAACTAATATCGTGCTACCGTCAATGAAGAAATTATAATTAGGTGAAAATAAAACTAATTGATGACAAAAAAATCCTTTATTAGCATCAAGCATGAAAAAGATTTATAGTTTTGTTTGTGAGTGCTCCCAAAAAACACCTGTGCAACCAATAAAAAATCCGTAAAGTTGAAGAATCTAAACAAGCAGCTATCAAAACCAAGGCCAACCAAACTCAAACCAACCAAAAACCCGACCAAATAAACTTTGATCCCATGTACCTTCCTCGCAGACGCATTTTCCCATGTAACATCGTCCATGTCCTTTGCTTCTTCCACAATCGTCTGGACATAATCGATGGGAACAATCGTCGCCACCCCAATCGTCAGTGCATACGCACTGATGGTTAAAACAAACGCCATGAGACTCCGATGTGCAATTATTTGGACAGTCCATCACAAAAAACTCCGCCCGGAAGCCATTTAGTACATAGTTTGTATCGCTATATAATAAAATGAGCATCTGCAAGATTCAAACAATCCTTTATTTTTTTATTCCTTTACATTTTGTTTATAACTTATTTAAGTCTAAATATGTTGTACTCAGCTTTGAACATTTTTTTTGCAAAGCCTTGTATCGTATTTACATAACTTGATATTAACGTAAAGTGACATTGAAAATACAATTATATTAAGTAGTTGTTTTGTTTCAGTTGAAAATAATATTTAATTGTCTATTGAAAAGATATGATTATTTTTAAACATTTAACAAAAATATTATACTAGGTATAGTTTGGACTGATTTTGATATTTTTTACTGAATACTGGCATCAGAAAATGTTATGCCTAACAATAATTAAAAGAGTCTTACAATTAATTACAAAAAATAAAACAATAAGTAATTAATTTTCAATGTCATCTCCAAGGTAGAATCTTAGCCGCGATTTTATCATGATATTCTGAATCATATTTTTTAACAGATTTGCAAATATGCCATAAAAATTTGTTTAGTAAATTCCAAGATATGCCGCATGTTCTATAGTACCAATCCATCGTATAAGGATTAGATTTATTTTGGAAACAATTCTATTCGTGAGCACCTGATTAGCATAAATATGTGAATAATGCATCAATTAAATAATGTAATAAATATATAAGTAATGTTTGACAAATGACTTTCAGCACGACTTTCAGTTTCAAAAATAACCTTGGAAACTGGTTTTACCCAATACGGCTATTTTTTAGCTCTTTGACCCAATAATATTATTTTTTTATTACTTTAATAATTAAGTTGCCAGTTATAAGGAAAATAGTTATCATGTATTATGATAAAACATGAAATTTCGATGTCAGTTTTGCGTTTTAAGGAGTGTGAATACTCACATATCCAGATGAGGCTATCACTTGTTGCGGAGCCGTTTTTCCGCTAAAACTACCCAAAAGGGGAGACCGGAAAGAGTCTCCATCATAAACAAACACATAATCATATGAGCATTCTGTTCCCATCGTATGGAACTTGAGAGTAATAAATTGACCAGTCCCATTTGCTTTGATGAGCCATTCGCAATGCGAATCTTGGGTGTAGTTGGATTCCAGGGGCCCATCGGTAATGACACCCCGAGAATCGGTAAACACATGTCTTGTTTTATCACACGAATCTAACACTGTACACAGTACATATCCGAAACTCATGCAAACACATATTAAACACCAAATCACGTTCAAATTGTTCTTAATTGAATACATAATTATCACAAAAACCAGATTTACCGACACTTGACATAAATCTCCCCCTTTACGCTATTTTATCTTTACTCATTGTTTTATATATGTAATCTCAATTAATCATTTGACCATATTTAATACTACTTAATAACATGTTAACTTATAAATCACTGTTTTGTTGCCAAACATAGCTGCTTTCTGAATCTCTCAATGCCATTTATGACCACACATCTACATGGTATATAAAAAACAATTTCATCCAGACGCGTTTCTTTTTTGTTAGTAATGGATATTGAATAAATTCAAACAAATATTTTTTGACGACATTCTATTTTTCGGCGTTGACTACAAATGTCAAACGTCAAAACGAAACAAAACAATGAAAACTTTCGCCATGTTGAAATCTCAACAACTGCAAATGCTGTATGCGCGCTCATCATATCCTGGACAAACCTATGAGTCCGCGGCAGAAATGTTCATTATCTACTACCATCCAATTATATAACAAATGGTAAAACTCCATCGAGTTTCGTCAGCAAATTGTACAGATCAGAAAGGAAGCATTCGTTTTAGTGTAACAGTAAATGGAAAATAAAAGTATAGTTGTGTGTAAATATTAGTTCTATGAAATAATTTGGTTGTTTATGTAGTAGTAAACAATTTTGTTTCATTAATTAAATTGAGTAGTTCCATCGTATTATGAACATTTAAATATACCGCAATTATAATTTTGTCATTGCCTGTACAAGCGACACTAGCGACCTCCGAAGCCACACCTCTTACGTTTTTCGGAGAAGCGCGCGAGCACCTGGATGATTCATTGCCAAATAAAAGCAGACGCAAATACACTTTATATATTTCTTTTATTGCTATTCTCTATTCCAAATTCTGATACAAAATATATGGATTTATTTTAATATAAGAAAATTAAAACTAACTGAATGGGGTACTGCAACTGCTGCAACTTCACACTATACGAAGATCTTTTTATGTGATACCGAACACTCAAAGCAAAACAAGAATACACCGCGTACATGTAGATTTATGTGGTATCACTTAATGAAATGTGCTAAAGAATAAGCTAGCAGCCAATTTACAGTATTATTAAATTAAAATATTACTTTCATATCAGGTAGCATCGTTTATACAGAAAAGTGTAGCATACGTAACAAGGAACAGGTTTTCTCTTCTAGTGTAATTCAAAAATGTCTTTGGCATTTGCACAACGAGGAAACCGACCGCCTCCTAATCCAGCACAAATTCAAAAGATGCTAGATGAGAATGGCCACTTGATTCAAACAATTCAAGATTATCAAAGCAAAGGAAAGGCACAGGAATGCATGCAGTACCAACAAATGCTGCATCGTAATCTAGTGTACCTAGCAAGCATAGCTGACTCGAATCAGAACATCCACGCATTACTACCGGTATGATCAACAACATAACATGAGATGAAATATATTCTAATGTATTAATGACATGTTTAGCCTCCACAAATGGTACCGCAGCCTGGAATGCATGGAGCTCCTGATCAGCAGAACAACTTCAACCACCAGCAGCAGCCGGTCCCGGGCGGATATCGTAACATGGGTGGAATTCCTCAACGCCCGGGTGGAGCTCAGCCGTATCCACAACGCGGCTATCAGCAAAATCAATATCCGGGCGGGTATCCGCCGCAGGGTCAGCAAGCGAACCAGTATCCACAGCAAGGCGGACAGTTTCCGAATCAACCACCTGGGTATAACCCTGCCAACCCACAGAACTCCTATGGTCAACCACCGGCTACCACTGCTGGACATAATTATACTGGTAAGTATTTTTATCGCTGAAATGGAACGCAAACTTGAAGGTTTTTATGAAAGCGAAACACGAGCTTGAGACAGGTAGTTGTCGTAGGGCCACTCTTCTTTGTCTAACACTTTGTAGAACTGTTGCTATGTAAAAACATGTTACAGTCTTGTCCAAAACTAATAATATGTATATTCGACTCTATTATAATCAATTATTACTGATTGTTTAGCGTCCATAAAGTGGCTCTTTATAGCCTGATAAAGTAAAAAAAAAAGTTGTTAACCAAACAACAGAGAAAAGCACACTTTGAAATTATTAATTTTTTTCATGTCAACATCAACATCATGTGTCAAATTTAATTGTCATTCTAAGCCAAGTAAAATAATCTGCAATAGGGATTTTATTGACTTGCCCACGACTTGTCCTTTTATGTTCCTAAACTGTCTCGTCCATAAAACCGTAAATTATGTACTTGGCACATAAATATAAATGTATTGTTCAATTATTTGAAAATATTATATGCGGGTGAAAATGAAGGAGAACGAATGCGTGAGCGTCCAAGGAATGATTGATGGTTTGTTGCGTGAACGAATGATTCCGAGTGTGAAGAATAGACGAGCATGTACGAATCGCACTATGATTGTGGACGAGGCGAAGGTGGTGTAAGGATAAGAATGTTTGGAGGAGATAGATTATTAGTATGTTATTTCAAAATCACTATACAACAAAGATAGGTGGCCCAACGACTGGCTGTCTCTTTCGGCTCACATTTTCATGTCAATTGGCGTTCCAGTATTATTATATTTCAGTGCTTTTATATTGTTACTGTTTATGTTAGCACAAGGTGGTTATGGAACTCCACCTCCAGGCGGTGTTCCCCCAAACCAACCCGGCCCATACCCTCCACCAGGAAACGCACCTAATCAACCTGGTAATTATGGTCCTGCACCAGGTGGTAACTATGGTCCTCCAAATACAACACAAAACAACTACCCTCCCCCAGCTCAACAAGGCTACCCACAAGCTCAAGGGTACCCACCTCCCGTTCCGGTGAGTCAACCCCAACCGCCAAACTCGTACGCAGGGCAGCCGAGCCCCAACCCAAACTACACGCAGAGTCCCCCAAGTACACCGGTGACGTCGGCGCCGGTGGCCACCACGCAGCCATATCAGCCGCCGTACCCACCCAACTCGCAGCCGTCGAACCCCGCTCCCGCTGGCTACACCCCGCCGCCGAACCAGAACTATGCGCCCGGGGGCCCACCGGGGCAGTATGGGTACCCGCATGGACAACCTGCTTACCCAGCGCAAGGGCAGTATGGGGGACAACCGCAGGGGTATCAGTATCAGAGACCTCCTGGCCCCCAGGGCGCTCCCACTCAAGGCCAGTACGGGTATAACTATCCGCAACCGTCGCAGTAAATTTTTAAATTTTTTATGTTATACTTGGTTGTATTTTTGTTTATTGTTCTAAATTGTAATACATGCCGTGTAATTGTGAAACGTATACTCAAATAAAAGTATTTCCTTATTCTTTAAAAGTCTTCGAATTCCTTAATAAATTTCTCATTGCGAGATTCTTGTATTTTAGGTGGATTAAAGCGATCGAAATTTGCTGTATCACCCGGTGAATCTACCTTTGGAATGAAAGGAGCAATTGCTTTTCTATTATAAATTGCAATCCAATCCACCATTTTGAACCATTCATGGCCCTTTATGTCATAAACACCATTTTTCAAATTACCATATCTATAATAATAATAATCTTTATTTGATATAATATATAAAACTTGTAACAGAAAAATTACAATAATATAATTAATCAGAAGGTGTTAACAATTTATGCCATGTAACACAATAATAGAAATGAAGAAAATGTGTACAAAAAAAAAAAAACATTTTGAGCAAATAATTATTCTACAGTAATACAGTATGTACAATACAATATAGTAAAATACAGTACAAATTGTTAAGAGAAGTATACCATTTAATTAAGTCTTACCCTGATAGGGAATTAGAGATATTAGACATAAAACTAGAAGCATTTTGGGCAATAGGGTAAAAAATACATTAAAAGGTATTTAAGAAATATACTCGTAGTACAAAATAGTTATTTGTGTATCAAGTGCGGATAGAGCAGGTTAGGTTATGTGTGTAATTACCCACTCGATAAAATTATCACACTCAGCCTTCGGCTTCGTGTGCTAAAATTTCTCTCGTGGGTAATTCCTTACTTTGCCCACTTGTAAAGTAAATAACTATTACCGTCGAGAAAGATCGATTTGCAGAATGTTCCGAATTAGTTCTCGGGCTTCGGATGAAAATTCAGGCGTGAATCTGAATTTTCCAATTGTTATTTTCTCGTAGATTTTCATAGCCTCATCTGCATAAAACGGAGTATACCCAGCGATCATTTCATATAAAAAAATTCCAACAGACCACCAATCAACCGATTTTCCATAGCCTTTACTCAAAATTATTTCCGGAGCCAAATATTCCGGGGTACCGCATAAGGTATATGTTCGTAATTTTACCATCTGAATTAAATAATTAATTTTATACCTTTAGCTACAATTACTTTAATTCTTACCTTACAAAATCCAAAATCAGTCAATTTTAAGTATCCAGTAGTATCAACAACAATGTTCTCTGGTTTTAGATCGCGATATAATATATCCATATAATGCAAATATTCAATTGCCATAATTACTTGCGCTGCGTAGAATTTCGCGTCTTTCTCTTTAAATGCCCGGGATCTTAAAATAACAATAAATAAATAGATGTTTATAATTTGTTAATAATTATTGTTATTACTTTCGTAAAAGAGTGAACATATCACCGCCAGCAATAAAAGGTAACACGAAAAATACATTGCAGTTATCTTTAAAACTAAATTCCATATGAATTAGAAACGGAAAATTAGCAGAACAAAGAATTTGTTTTTCATTCAGCGTGTGGTCAAATTGTTTATCTTTAAGAATTTTTGCCTTACTCATTACTTTTATAGCGTAATAATTACTACTTGATTTATGCTTACTCAAAATCTGTGAAATTATATGAAATATTTCAAATTTTATAATGTAATTGGGTGTTAATTATAAAGCTTGTCATATGCACCTAGCATGAATAATATAAAATATAAAAGTTGAAATCAAACATAATTATTATTTAGTTAGTAGTTCATGCAAAGTGCCTTTGGTTAGCTTTAAATTAACTTTATTCAAATACATACAACACAACCAAACGAACCCTGCCCTAAAGTGCTTATCAATTCAAAGTCATTTAAACTCGTAACATTATCAGTCTTCCGTTTAGGTCCTTCCATGTAAGCCTCCAAAAATTCAGTTTTCATCTTCTCTAATTGAAGCCGAAACTCATCGAATTGTTTGAGTCTTGCTGCCTGTATTTTGCGTGTTTCATTAAGACAGTTATTAATTGTAATATTTGTTACCTTCTGCGTGTCCGCATTTTTGTTGGCAAGCAATGAAGCCACAGTACTCAAAGAAGTTGTTGCAGAAGGAGCAGCATGAACTGCTGTACCCTGAGTTCTCTTTTGTGCCATCTTTCAAGAAATAAGAACAAATATTCTCTGTTTAACAGTTACACTTGTCATTATTATTGTTATAACAACCTTATAAACAAAAACATTTTAGTGTTGTTATCATCAATGGCTACGCCGATAAATTTATTTTAAAAATATATAAAACATAAATTAATTACAAGTTTAATACAAATTAAAACTCTTCGAAGTGTTTTTCATGTTCATCATCAGGTTTATAATCCGAACAGATAAAAGTGTTTAGAATATCTTTCTTGGGTGCTTCATTAAAAGGCACTTGAATATCAGGAACGTACGGTGGATTAAGAGTTTGACTATAAACTTTTTGCCAGTCAATAATTTCAAACCATGGATGACATTTTATATCTAAAACTCCATTTAATAAATTCCCATAACTACAAAGAATATATTAATAATCTGAAATATAATAAGAATGCCTATTTTACCGTTTTGACATATCGCGCTGTAAAATGTTCTTAATTAAATTATGGGCTTCGCTAGAAAAGTTCTTGTTGAATTTAAATTTTCCTTCAAGTATATTTTCGTATGTTTTTATTGGATCATCTGCTTCAAAAGGAGTATGTCCAGCGATCATTTCGTATATTAGTACTCCAAACGACCACCAGTCTACCCATCTTCCGTATCCTTTATTTAATATCATTTCCGGGGCCACATAATCGGGAGTTCCGCAAAAAGTGTATGTGCGCATGTCACGGTCAACGAGCTGAAATAATATATTTGTATAACATCTTCTTATATAATATTTAAGATGTGGATATTGTATGAAATTGGTAGATTAAGAATATTGTTTTAAGAAATAAATTGAAAGTATTTTTCACATATTGGTATCGTAAGAATAGTAAAGTTTCAGTTACAAAATTAAAAGCGACAAAAGCTTGAAATATATTAAACATACGAAATTTCCATGTATACCAATGAATTAGTCCTAATTCGTTTAGTATATAAGCACATTGTTATTAAATTTAAACTACAAATATAGCTTTTAGCCGAAAAACATAAGTTACCAAATTACTCGATTTTGGCTCGCTAAAACTATATATCTTGAAGAGTCAATTAAATTTGGTATACACATTTGAATTCAGCGTATTTTAATAAATCCGGTAAGATAATTTATTTTCTTTTAGCTGTATTTGCAAAAAAGTTATGAGCAATTGACTGTAACTCCTGAAATTCTGAGAATTCATACTTTAAAGTCAAGTTTCAATGGCTCTTCCGTAAAAATTATAAACGATATTAAAAATTCAAGTGCACTATTGAATTTGCCATACTTTGTTTAATAAATATTGATCATTTTAGTAACATTTTCTGCAACCATTATTGAACGGTAAGAGTTTGTTAAAAATTAGAGCTTCCATTTTTAGGCTAAAAAATTTATTTCTTCAAAATATTCTGAAAGTTCAAATATAACATCTTCTCGTCATGAGATTTATAAATTTTAAGACCGCAGTTCGATAGCTCATTTAATTTTCAAGATACAGTGATTTAAAGATTGGTCAAAAAGTAGTATAAATTACCGAATAACTCCAAAAATAAAAAAGATACGAAAGTGAAACCTGCACCGTTGGATTCTACGGAAAAAGTTACATAAGTATGGAAATTTTCATAATATTTGGACAACGGGTAGAAGATTTAATGCAAAAAGTCTGAAAATGGCCCAAAATCCGAAAAACGGCAAGGGGTTAGCCTTAAGTTTTGGCCAAAAATTTTCATGTCTTAAAATTTTGATTTATATACCTTATCCCCCTATTTCTGACCTGAAACTTTCGAAAAAAGTAAGTAGAGTGAAATATAATGCTTAATTTTTGAGATATAGGCATTTTAAAGTTTGTGGATTTCAGCTACCATCATTTCGTTCCAGGATAACATTAAAATTATTAAAAATAATAGAATTTTGATTACTCCATTGCATTTATCTACATTTATTTAGTATACAACCAAATTTTCCTTTTAATATACAGAGAAATAAGAAATTTACTAAAGAATTTTGAAATAAAACAAAAGTTCTGAAATTGCCACATTTCACACTCCTGTAACTTAAAAACTAAAAGAGATAATTAATTGTAAACTCCACGACTGAATTTAGCGTACTTTAATTAATAAATATGCTAATTTTCATCCGTATAGTGATGGAAAAAGAAAATAAACGAATAGGAGTTTAAAAAGCTGTATATTTCGGGCAAATTTTCACTTTTTTCAAGTTTCTCGGTATGTTATGTAAAAACTATTAACAATATTAAAAATCTGAATACACTAGCAGATTTTGCATATTATAATTAATAAAAAAAGTACATTTGCAGTTAATTAATTTCAAATATTCAAAGCCAAAGGCTGTTGTTCTGTAGGCCGTTTACTTTTCTTTCAACCGTTAATTTTTTTCCGAGTCCGTTCCTGATAATTGGAGCTCTAAGCCAATCAGACATAGCGTAAGCCTGTCAAAACGCTTGCGCATTAAACCCAACCCGCCAAACTCGTAAAGAAAAAAAAATTACATTAAAAAAGTGCGTATTATCTACCAATTCGCAACAAAATGACAATTTTGTCTATTACCTTGGCAAATCTAAAATCGCTTAATTTTATATATCCATTAGAGGTAAAAATAATATTTTCTGGTTTAATATTACGATGAATAATGTCAATACTATGGAGGTATTCTAAGGCAAGGAGTATTTGAGCACCATAAAATTGTACATTTCTCTCTTTTATTACATGGTCTCTAAAATATTACGAATATCATTAATGAGTTCAGATTGATAATGACTATAATTCACCTTTGTAACATTGTAAATAAATCATCACCAGATGTAAATGGATAAACAAAATATATATTTGCGTTATCTTTTAAACTGAATTCCATGTGGGCAACGAAAGGAAATCGTATAGCTTGGGCAATTCTTCTTTGGTTTTTCGTTTCTTTAATTCTGTCACTAGTTATTAACTCTTTTTTCGGGATAACTTTTACAGCAAAATATTTACCAATGTTTTTATGTTTAGCGAGTAACTACAAAACTTATTTATAGCTTTGCTTATTGTTTAATATTAATACATACAGTTGATCCGCCGTTAAGAACGTCAAAGAAGAGAAATTCATCAATTTTGTGTTCTCCTTTCTGCTTTGCATAATATCTAGGATGAAATTCATGTTTTAATCTAAATAAGTGTTCGCTAAATTCTGCAAATAAGTCTTCGTATGGTTCCTACAGAAATTTTTAGTGAAAATAATGCTATTATTGAAATGAATATGTTACTTTATATTTTCTCTCCTGCGTAAGAGATTCTTTAGATGTTTTCTTGGGCGAAAAACCAGATCCTTGAGCATAATGACATATTGACATATCCATAATTTTATAATCAAAATATAAACGTCACTGATGATATTAGTGTCAAAGCTTTATTTTGTCATTTCGATTATTAATACAATAACAAAAGATAATCACATGAGAAAATAATATTTTTTTAAAATATTTACAACATTTTAGACATGTAAGGTCCATCTAATTCATATCCAAGCTTTCTATAATAATTTCGAGTTCCAACTCCAGAAATGACAGCAATTTTGATTGAGCCATGTTCTTCTCGAGCAATTCTTTCAGCTTCTTCCATGAGCAGAGTTCCAAATCCTTGATGCTGGAACTTTCTTGGATCGCGAGTACTTACGGGGACAACGCTTCCATATACGTGGAGTTCACGAATAATCGAACACTTATCTATAAAATTATTTAATATAATAGTGGAAGAGTTAAAAATAAAAATATTTACGTTTTAGTTCAGGTCTGAAAGATTCATCTGAGCATTTGCGCAGTCGTAACAGACCAACTAAAATATCTTGCTCGGGATCTTCATAACTTAAAAATGTTTCCCATCCGCCGTTTGCTACATAGTCACGCCTAATGAGTTCAACATCGTTTGGTCTAACTTTATTATGGATTTCGTTTATTCCAACTTCACGAGTTCGAATATCTCGGCATTTTAAACCAAGGTCTTTCATACGGTTCAAAGCTAACTCACGCAAGTTGCCGTGCTCTACTCCAGAGCTACAAATGATTCATTTTTATTCACAATTATTTTTTAGTAATTAAAAAATAGTTTACCTAACTAAAGGCATAGGAATATCTCTTTGTACACGATATACTCGAGTCCAAGGAGGAATAAGAGACAAAATGGTCGCTATTAAATCAACCAAAGTTGACGGAGGGTAGCTCTTATACCTTCCGGTTTTCCAGAGCTCATACAAACCAGTACCACGAATTACAAGAGTCGGGTAAATTTTTAAACCATCAGCACGAAAAGCCGGATTTTCAAAGAACTCCTATAACATTATTATTTCATAAATATATAAATTATTATAATTTTAAAGAAGAGATGATTGTTCAACTGGATAACTGATCGAGAAAAGAGTCAAAGATCTTTATTTTTATCTTTATCACTATATCTTCTTCATACTTATTTACTGGTCTTGAAGAAAATGAAAAACTTTGACCGTATCCCCGATAATAATTCATCCACATAATAATTTTAACTTACAATAAATTGAGTAATGTCTCGCTCAAGATCAATGTTAGGTAAATCAGGCATCATATGAGCAACAACTTTAAAACCACAATCCTTCGACATGTTAAAGCTTTCGCATACAGCTTTAACAGTATGCCCTCGATTTGTATCTCTCGCAATATCTTCATAAACAGACTGAACACCAATTTCTAAACGAGTACAACCATAATTCAACATATCAGACAAATGACGCTTCAAACAATAATCTGGACGAGTTTCTATTGTAATACCAACACATTTAACATTAGATCTTTCAGAATACTTAACAGCTTCAGCCACAGAGTTACTCTTATGACCTGATAAAGCATCATGTAGATTCCTAATAAAATAATCACGATAATCTTCTGGTAAACACATAAAAGTGCCCCCCATGACAATAAATTCAACTTTGTCTACAGTGTGGCCTAATTGTTTCAACTAAAAATCAAATGAATTAATAATTAACAAATGGGAGTTGCTGCATCTGCACCTGTTCAACTCGATGTCTAGTTTGTAAGTAAGGATCATATCGGGCTCTAATTGCACGCATAGACGTTGGTTCGTACCCAGTGTAACTTTGGGTTGAATATTCAAAATCAGAATCGGGGCCCCCGGGGCAGTATACGCAAATATTTCCGGTCATATTAATATGTGGACATCGATGAGGTTTACACATTACGGCAACAACTGCAATCTGACGCAATCAATTATAAACTGTATTCATATTTAAAAAAATATTGTATTACCCCACTGGCTGTTCGAATTGGTTTAGCCAGCAATTTCGGTACCAGCATTTTTTTATAGTTCATAGGAACTGCTGCTATAATATCAACAAGTCGAGGAGATGACTTCAACCCATATTTAGATGTTATTTTATTTTTTAAGCTGTTTAAATTAACATCTTTATGTTCCTCATGTGCCTTAACAAGATGTTGAATTATTTCAGCAATTGTTATTACTTTTCTTTCCTCTAATGACAGGTGCGAAAACTCTAGAACGAAATCGTAGTAAAATGATGTATTATTTCACGTATTGATTTACCATTTGCTTTGCCCATTGTTAATTATTTTTTTTTACTAGTAAATATTTATAAAATCTCAAATATTTTGAGATAACCTATATTTATGTTGCATTCAACACGATGTTGGTGAAGTTACTGCGTCAATGATGTTTCTCCCACCATCAACCACGTGGTTCGGACATCAGCAAAAATAGTAAGAGTAGGGATAATCCTTTGATTAATGTTTCCGAAAACTTTTTTTGCTCGTTAAAGTCATAAAACCTGAATAAATTTACGAACACAATAGGCATATGATAGGCATCAGTTATTTAAAATACACAGAGTATGTTATTACGATATATTTATTTCTGTTTGCACTGAATATAAACGAACAAAAAATTCTTTCTGACTATTCAACTTAAAAACCTTTAATTAGAAAAACATGTACGTAATAAATTTACAATGTCGGGGTTCTTCTATACCAGAATCTTGCGCGGAAATCATCAGAACAAGTTAGAAAAGCCGCTTGAGTAGGCGAATGAGCAATCAGTCGAACAGGACCATTGTGCCCAAGAGACATCAGCTGCTTTCTGGAAGCATTTCGTGAATTCCACGCGCATAACGAAGTCGTAGCTTCATCAGGGAATAACACATAGTCTTCGGTGTGGTTAAAAACTGCTTGAGCTTCATGTTCTTGTTTCCCTGTTGTTCCGGCACCGGTGTACGCAATAAGACAGCGACTAGTGGTTAATTCCCACAGTTTGATTAGCGAATCTTTTCCGGATGATAATAAATACTGTGAAATTATAAATACTTATAGAGAAAGATTATTAGATATTTTATAAATACTACCTTTCCATTTTTCGTGAAAGCAACTGAACATACTTCAGCGCCATCATGAGCTTTTAGGAATGTGTTAATACAACGATTGGAAACCCCGTCCCAAAGTTTGATAGAACCGTCTTTACTTGCAGTTGCAAATATTTTAGCATCTTGTGACCATCTACAAATATTTGTATACTTAGTAATTTACTAATCATGTGATGAAAGTAAACTTACTTCATGTTAATTACAGTTGCCGTGTGTTGATGTGACGGAATACTACAAACGAAACACTGTGCCGTATTAACGTCATAAAGGCGAACGACTGGGTGATTTGTACCAACAATTAAATGATCGCCTCCTGGATGAAACGCTAAACATTTTATTGGTTCTGCATCCTTAAATAATATTTTATTAAATATAAATAAATATATTTGAATTTATATAAACATACTGTAATAGTTTTGAATGCTTTTTTCACAGAAGCCTTCGAAATATCAAACAGTTTAATCGTATTATCTTTAGATCCAGAAACCAAGATTGGTTCACGAGGATGAAATTCTAAACAAGTAACTTCTTCCATATGATCGTATAGAGTTCTAATAACCGGATGTCCATGAGTCTCTCTACCAGGATCCATTTCATCAGGAGCTGATTTAGCTAACATTCGATCCACGTCCAAAATCTTAATACTTGCATCAACACTACCAGTAGCTATCAGCTGTCCATCTTGACTGAAACAACCAGCTCGGCAGTTACCTTTGTGAGAAGTAACATAGGCTGTTTCGTATAACGCTGGCTCTGGTGCTGGGATCTGTGGTTCAGTTTCGAACTCTAGGTCTATTTCATCAAATATAAATTAGTGATAAGATACTATAATACCCGGAGGTTTTAAAATACCTAAACCAGGGCCTAATAAATTGCTACCGATTCCATGATTAACCGGTCTATCTTTCCGCTCCGGTTCATGGTCTAAGCCCGCTATCATGATATGTAATAATCTGTCGCTTGGTGGGCATGGTGGATCTGCTTGAACGATGCTAGAAAGATTGACTGCCAGACTCTGATGACCATCGTAGAACAGCTGACTATAATATAAATACAATCTTATGTAGGTTAAGGGTTTGATTAGCTTATTATATATTGATACCTTATAATGAGCCGGTAAAGAAGATCTCGACTCTTAATTAGATTTTTAGTATCTACTTCTGCTTCTTTCATTTTAAAACTCTGTTTCTGTTTTGTCTGTATACAAAATTACACACTGTTTTTGTTTATTAAATGTTGCCAACATTGACGACATACGGCGAGCAATGAATGCTGCGGTTGGTACGGCTATTGACTAAAGTCCGCTTCAGATTATCCACATAAATCAGAAGTTCCGAACATAAATCCTGCATGTAAACCTTTGCGTTATTACATATGTAATTTAATATCTTATCTACAATATACATTTTACTTATAGGAATAAAATTTGTATATATTACAATTTATGAATAAAGAATTTTGACATAAATGTAATTTACTTATGGTACCCACAAAAATAAAGTTTTGAATTCTATTTTTAAGCCATTCCAAAGTTCATTTCTGTCGGTTCAAGTTTAGATACCTCTATACGTAATCAAAGGAGTTTGACTTAAGTGAGTGTAGAAACCGGGTGGAACTCTGTTAAGATCGTAAAAAATGTCTACGCTTAGATTATTTGGGGCCCTGCGTAGAATTTCACATACAAATATCCAGATTACAAAAGCAGGTAAACTATTGTATTAAAGTTATTTCATTAATTAAGTATTGTATAATACTATCGCTAAGTCATTTATATGAATTTGCCCTTTGAACGGTGTATTTCAGTCTCCCTAATTTTCAGCCCAAATTCGATTATATTCGGCTGCAGCCCAAGACAGAGTTCATACAAGAACAAAAATCGTCGACAATGTGTGTGTTATCACTTTGGATTCCCCAAATGTTAAGGTTTGCACATTTTTACTAAATATGTCAACATAGATATCTATCTTATATATTATTGTATTTTAAAACGTGGAAAATTAAAATTAATAACTGCTGTCTAGTTATCATAAATTATGTTGAGCAAAGTTTACACCATTAAAATAATTATTTTCAAAAGCACAAACTACACTATGGAAATACGTAGGTCAACAATTTTTTATTAAAATATTTGGACATAGGTCAACTCCCTGGGATATGAGATCATGGAAGAAATGAAGTCAATCCTTCAGGATATCGCAAATAATTCATCAGTCCAAGCAGCTGTATTAATATCCGGCAAACCAGGATGTTTCATCGCTGGCGCTGACATCACCATGTTAGAAAAATGCAAAACTTTCGATGAAGCCGCTAATATTTCTAAATCCGGACAACAAATTCTTAGTCAAATTGAAAACAGTAAAAAGCCAGTAATTGCTGCTATTCAGGGTTCATGTTTAGGTGGAGGATTAGAAGTGGCTCTGGCTTGTCATTATCGTATTGCTGTTAAGGACAAAAAGACTGGATTAGGATTACTTGAAGTTATGTTAGGTTTATTGCCCGGTGGTGGTGGCACTCAAAGATTGCCCCAGGTGACTTCCCTCCCTAATGCTTTAGATATGGCACTGACTGGAAGAATAATTAAAGCTGATAAGGCCAAAAAAATAGGCGTAGTCGACATGTTAGTTGACCCATTAGGCCCTGGTCTTCAGCCAGCTGACGTCACAACCCAGAAATATTTAGAACAAGTTGCTATTCAGATTGCTAAACAAATTGCTAATGGACAACTTAAGATTGATAGAAGCAAGAAGAGCTTAATGGACAAAATTATGGCATTTGCTTTGCAATACGACTATGTTAAAGATAAAATTTTCGGCAAAGCCAAAGCACAAGTCATGAAAGCATCAGGAGGATTGTACCCGGCCCCACTTAGAGTAAGTTTATATGACGCATTTTATTGTTTGTTTATGTGTATTATATCAGATCGTGTTTATCTATGCGAACTTTGTTCAAGTAGAATATATATTTTTAAAATTATGTCGCTAATTTTAGATCCTTGAGGTAATCAGAACTGGCATTGACAAAGGACCCGTCGCTGGTTATGAGGCGGAAGCGAAAGGATTTGGCGAATTGGCGATGACCCCTCAATCGAAAGGTCTCTTTGGTTTGTTCAGAGGTCAAACCGAATGCAAGAAGAACAGATTTGGTGTTCCTCAGCAGAAAGTTAAGACTGTTGCTGTACTTGGCGCCGGCCTTATGGGAGCCGGTATCGCTCATGTCTCCGTCGATAAAGGATACAACGTCATTTTGAAGGACACTAACGCGAATGGTCTTGGCAGAGGTGTTGGACAAATTCAAACTGGTTTGGATGGTGCTGTCAAAAGGAAACGGATGTCAGCGTAAGTTAACCGCAACAAAACATGATATGTCTTATTATTTATTTTGAAATTTTTTATAGTATTCAGAGAGACAAATATTTATCGAACTTAGAAGCCACTCTCAGCTACGACCATTTCAAAAAGGCTGACATCGTTATTGAAGCCGTATTCGAAGATATCAACATCAAACATAAAGTTATCAAGGAAATCGAAAAAATTGCACCGGCGCATTGCATCATCGCATCGAATACTAGCGCCATTCCAATCACAAAAATTGCTGCTGGTTCTTCTCGTCCCGAAAAAGTAATCGGCATGCATTACTTCTCCCCTGTCGACAAAATGCAGCTCCTGGAAATCATCACCACTGACAAGACCAGCAAAGACACTGCAGCTGCCGCGGTCGATGTGGGCTTGAAACAAGGCAAAATTGTCATTACCGTTGGTGACGGACCAGGTTTCTACACTACCAGAATTTTGGCAACTATGTTGTCTGAAGCCATTAGATTATTACAAGAAGGTGTTGATCCTAAAGAACTTGATTCCTTAACCAAGAAGTTTGGTTTCCCCGTTGGTGCAGCCACTCTTGCTGATGAAGTCGGTTTAGATGTTGGATCCCATATTGCTGCTGACCTTTCGAAGGTAAATATCACAAGTAAATATTTTTAGAGATTGTTATAACGAATGACTTCAGGTATTCGGTGAGCGATTTGGAGGAGGCGACTTAGGAGTAATGAAAGACATCGTCCAAGCTGGATGTCTCGGTAGGAAATCCGGCAAAGGTATTTACGTGTACCAGAAGGGAAGCAAGAACCGTGATGTTAACGCCGAAGCTATTGACATCTTGAAGAGATATTCTTTGGAACCCAAAGGTGCCTTCACTGATGAAGACAAGCAACTGAGAATGGTTTCCCGATTCGTTAACGATGCTGTTCTGTGCTTGGAAGAGAAGATTTTGGCTAACCCGTTGGAAGGTGATGTTGGAGCAGTATTCGGTCTTGGATTCCCTCCATTCACCGGTAAGAGATGAAATTATTTTATTTATGAAGTGAGGTAATATGTATATTTTTTGCTAGGTGGACCCTTCCGCTGGGTGGATGCGTACGGAGCTGACAAACTCGTGTCTAAAATGGAGCAGTACTACAACTTATATGGAGCTCCTTTCAAACCAGCTCAAACACTTTTGGATATGGCTAAGGACCCCAGCAAAAAGTTCCATTCGAAGTAAAGACACGCTGACGTTGTCAGTTCTGTGCCTTGCAGTCGTTGCCCCTGTCGCTCCCCCTACGATTAGCTGATGAAATTGAAGATCATTCTATTTAAAATCGACATTGCGAAATCATATTTTTTTAAGATATACACAAACTTTTTACATGTTTAGTTCGTACTGAACCTTTACTTTTTAGTTTGTTCTTTGTTATAATTTGTAAACCTGGTCCAGGTTTATTGTGTAAATAAATTAATAATTACAAAGTAGCATTTTTCTTCTTTCTACTACTTGAGTGTGAATCAAAGTTGAAATGGTGAGGGAGATGCTGGTGCGCGCGTCTCGCGATTGTGTTCGGGTAGCGTCGTGTGGCGGGGTGGTGTGGGACAGGAGCGGGCGTCGCGACGTCGCGGCCGGCAACGTCGCAGTCCGCAGCGCCAGTACAGCGCCGCCACCGGGCGAGATGGCGAGCTGATATTTATACCCTGGAGCCAGTGCAGTGAGCAGTCACCTCGGGAACGGGCAGTGCGCGTCGGGAGCGCGGGGAGTGCGTGCGCGTGCGATGTCCACGGAGACGAGCTCCACGAGCACGACGCCGACGCCGGTGACGAGATGATCGTGTAGTGTGCAGTGTGTATTTTGAGCGGACATGCAGCAGCAGGCAGACGTGGCGGAGCTGGGCTCCCCCGCGAGCACGGGCGCCACTGGCACGGCAAGCGGGGCCCGCGCGCACGTCAACGGTGGCCGCTTCGACTTCGACGACGGCGGCACCTACTGCGGCGGCTGGGAGGACGGCAAGGCTCATGGCCACGGCGTCTGCACCGGCCCCAAGGGCCAGGGCGCCTACTCCGGCTCCTGGCATTACGGCTTCGAGGTCTCGGGCGTCTACACGTGGCCCAGGTATACATCACGTCACACGCTACATCTGTTCTGTTTGTGTCTGTGCTGTGTGCTGTGACATACTGCCCCATTTACACAACACATTCACTCTCATTATAACAAATGCGATAAATGTGGCCACAGCCACACGTATGGACGAATATTCGAGAAACACTTTTGCCTTTTAAATTTACTACTATAGCCACTAAATGAGCGCACTTACTATAATAGCTACAACATACGTTCATACGTAATGAATGAAAATAACAATATACATAAGAGTGTCCCTAAGGACAATAACAAAACTTTCATTTTTAAGGATAACACACGCTATCTGTCGAATAAACAAAAGGAGTTTGAAAATGTTCAAGACTATAGACAGCTAAGCATGAGCATGTCAATATCTATACGTAACGTGATATTTAAAACGCAGATATTAATATATTGTTACGTTTATAAATACCAGTCTACCTCTTAAATTCTTACGAATTATTTGAACTTCATGACAGCTCACGATAATTCTCACATTAGTTCAACGCCTCATATCATAAATAAACGTCGCAAATGAAAAATTACCTTCCAACTTTCAATACGGTAGTTGAAGAAACAAAACTGTTTGCACATGAAAATGAATTTATACGATTAAAAAATATATTCTAGCACTGGCAAAGCAGTCTGTGAGGATATAAATATTCTGATTGTAGGTATTGTCTTTAGCTGCACTTAAATGTGTCACAAATACTATTTTGTATCTAAATGTATACTTAACTTGAATTATAATATAAATTTTTGTTTCAAATTAAAGTTACACATATTTATTATATGAAATATCAATCTTAAAGTATCTAATAAATTAACATTAAAAAGAAACATTTAAAAAAATCATAATTTCTTTACTATTTTATTATTTGATAATCATAAAATATTTTTAGCAAGATATATTAGTATCGTTCTTCTTTAACTATTTGATATATCTACTCGTATTTACGTATATTTTTAGTAATGTCCTGAAATACGATTTAAATTCTAGCCTAAGCTACAAGACACCATATTTTTTGTAACAATGAAATTGTTTTATGTTTTTATATCAACACCTTCGAATAATTATAAAATAATTAAGTCAAAAATTAGGCCTTGAGTCTATTGTATTTTGGGTGCTGTACCTGTGCCAAATTAGTCAGAGTTAGTTCGCAGCACATTTGAATAAAATCGTAATCGACTAGTTTTGAGGAATTTGATCAATTCTAACATGAATAGTTATTTCATTTTCTATAAAATATCTTGATTTTCTCTGTCTAGGTCACCATATTTACATGTTCACATTTCTATTTGTTATCGTTTATTTGAGTAAATTAAAATATTTGTTTCAGTTCCCCGCATAAACCTTTTCTATCAAAAATATTAATTGTTGTAAATGTAAAATCTGAGATGTGTAAATTTTCTTTATAGTTTCTATTTCTAAGTTACATTTTAAATTGTATTCAACTAAAATTAATTTTTAATATCGATAGATAGATACTACAAATTGATAATACAATAATAAGTAATCCAATGAAATTTAATATATGAATTCATAAATAAAAAAAACCGCTTAAACTATAATAGACAAAAATTTTATCAGGCTCTTGAACTCAAATTAGCATAGCAAACAATATTTCTAATGCACTAAACGCACGATCGAGCGTACGAATAAAGTATAAATATAAACAATTATTTGGTATATAAATTCAACAATTATTACTTAGAATTTAGTAGTGATAATTGAAGAAGAACAATGGGAGGGTATAAAATATTGCTACTGAGCCTCCTGGTTCTTGGCAGTAGTTTAATAAATGTGAATGGAAAACCATTGGATTCTGATCAGAAACCTACCAAAGACACTACTCCATTTATATCGACTTGGTCAATTGAACTTTCTTCAACGTCAGAATGCACAAGCTCGCCCCTTGAAACTACAACATGTTTCTCAACTGAATTTTCTTCAACGTCAGAATCCGCAACCACGCCAACAGAAACTACAACATGTCTCACAACAGAATCTTCTTCAACGTCAGAATCCGCAACCACGCCAACAGAAACTACAATATGTCTCACAACAGAATCTTCTTCAACTTCAGAATCCGCAACCACGCCAACAGAAACTACAATATGTCTCACAACAGAATCTTCTTCAACGTCAGAATCCGCAACCACGCCAACAGAAACTACAATATGTCTCACAACAGAATCTTCTTCAACGTCAGAATCCGCAACCACGCCAACAGAAACTACAATATGTCTCACAACAGAATCTTCTTCAACGTCAGAATCCGCAACCACGCCAACAGAAACTACAATATGTCTCACAACAGAATCTTCTTCAACTTCAGAATCCACAACCACGCCAACAGAAACCACAATATGTCTCACAACAGAATCTTCTTCAACGTCAGAATCCGCAACCACGCCAACAGAAACTACAATATGTCTCACAACAGAATCTTCTTCAACGTCAGAATCCGCAACCACGCCAACAAAAACTACAATATGTCTCACAACAGAATCTTCTTCAACGTCAGAATCCGCAACCACGCCAACAGAAACTACAATATGTCTCACAACAGAATCTTCTTCAACGTCAGAATCCGCAACCACGCCAACAGAAACTACAATATGTCTCACAACAGAATCTTCTTCAACGTCAGAATCCGCAACCACGCCAACAGAAACTACAATATGTCTCACAACAGAATCTTCTTCAACTTCAGAATCCGCAACCACGCCAACAGAAACTACAATATGTCTCACAACAGAATCTTCTTCAACGTCAGAATCCGCAACCACGCCAACAGAAACTACAATATGTCTCACAACAGAATCTTCTTCAACGTCAGAATCCGCAACCACGCCAACAGAAACTACAATATGTCTCACAACAGAATCTTCTTCAACGTCAGAATCCGCAACCACGCCAACAGAAACTACAATATGTCTCACAACAGAATCTTCTTCAACTTCAGAATCCACAACCACGCCAACAGAAACCACAATATGTCTCACAACAGAATCTTCTTCAACGTCAGAATCCGCAACCACGCCAACAGAAACTACAATATGTCTCACAACAGAATCTTCTTCAACGTCAGAATCCGCAACCACGCCAACAAAAACTACAATATGTCTCACAACAGAATCTTCTTCAACGTCAGAATCCGCAACCACGCCAACAGAAACTACAATATGTCTCACAACAGAATCTTCTTCAAAGTCAGAATCCGCAACCACGCCAACAGAAACTACAATATGTCTCACAACAGAATCTTCTTCAACGTCAGAATCCGCAACCACGCCAACAGAAACTACAATATGTCTCACAACAGAATCTTCTTCAACGTCAGAATCCGCAACCACGCCAACAGAAACTACAATATGTCTCACAACAGAATCTTCTTCTACGTCAGAATCCGCAAGTACGCCAACAGAAACTACAATATGTCTCACAACAGAATCTTCTTCAACTTCAGAATCCACAACCACGCCAACAGAAACCACAATATGTCTCACAACAGAATCTTCTTCAACGTCAGAATCCGCAACCACGCCAACAGAAACTACAATATGTCTCACAACAGAATCTTCTTCAACGTCAGAATCCGCAACCACGCCAACAGAAACTACAATATGTCTCACAACAGAATCTTCTTCAACTTCAGAATCCGCAACCACGCCAACAGAAACCACAATATGTCTCACAACAGAATCTTCTTCAACGTCAGAATCCGCAACCACGCCAACAGAAACTACAATATGTCTCACAACAGAATCTTCTTCAACGTCAGAATCCGCAACCACGCCAACAGAAACTACAACATGTTCATCAACTGAATCTTCTTCAACGTCAGAATGCACAAGCACGCCAACAGAAACTACAACATGTTCATCAACTGAATCTTCTTCAACGTCAGAATGCACAAGCACGCCAACAGAAACTACAACTTGTTCCTCAACTGAATCTTCTTCAACGTCAGAATGCACAAGCACGCCAACAGAAACTACAACTTGTTCCTCAACTGAACCTTGTACGTCAGAATCCACAACCACGCCAACAGAAACTACTACTCAAACCTCAACATCTGGCTCAACTGAACCTTGTACGTCAGAATCCACAATCATACCAACAGAAATTACAACACCTGCTTTTACAAAATGTCCTGCTTGTATATGCAACTGCAACTGCAATTGCATATTCAACTGCCCAGCTTTCGTCAAAGTTACTACAACTACTACTACTAAAGCAACAACCAAAAAATGTAAATGTGGAAATTGGAAGCCCACAAAGTCAACTGAACCCACGACAATACATCCTAATGAAATAATTGATTAATATTTATCATTTTACATTTTTAAGCCGGAAAATTATCTCATTTGTCTCTTAAAATGTTGTTTTACTTCACAAAATTATGTTTTTTTATCTTAAATAAACGTGTATTATAACATTACTCTATAATTCACTAAACACATTCAACCAGTAAACTCCTCCAAAGATTTCGACATTTCCAAACCACCTTACCTAATTCTCAAATAGTCTTTGCTGTACTTATTTAAATTGGAATCGTACATATAGTTTAACCGGCTATAAAGCAAGTTATTAAAAAAAGAATATATAACCAAAAATTATTTAAAGCAATTATGTTTTTATACATACAAAAATAAGTCCATTTGCATGCCGATGATAATTATACGTTGTATGTCACATCGTAACCTGACTCGGAAAATTCAATAAAAAATTCATGTACTTGTACGTTGCGGTCCTACTAACAAATTCAGCATGCGCTCAAAATTAAACTCTAAATGTAGATGATAACAATAACTGAGTATCGTAACCTCGCCGTAACGTAAATTGAAACAGAATTTTTATGATTCTGTCAGAGTTACGACTATTTACATGATGATAAGTATCAGAAAAAAATATATTTTTAATGGAATTTTGTCTGGATAGAAAGTTAAATTTATAGTTTTTTGGGGAATTGCATTAAATTTTCACGAAGTTTACACTGAAATTCTTTAAATTTTTGATAGGTTTCAATTTTTATGTTTGAAACATTAAATTTTTTATAATTTTCAATATTGTTTGCTATGTAACAGATCAAGATGCTTTCGGAATGAATGTTTTGTTTTCCGAATCAGACAACTATTCTACGAAAGCGCATGTGTCATGGGTTGCTTCGATAAGTTTACGTTATATGCTCTGGTATTTTTAACACATTAGACATCAATGAAAATACGTACTATATTTACATATTTCCATATCTGTTACTTTCGATGCCATTTTGGGCTACACGCGTTTGTTTCTCGAAACGGAAATGCGATTTTTATTTCACATTCCGTGAAGCGTCACATTGTGACGCGTTTGTTTTTTTACTACTGTCGTCATTTGTATATTAATATTATTATTATAAAAAATTCAGCTGTATGTTGTTTTATATTTTACATGTAATGTTTGAAATTCACTGTTTTATTGCATGCTAGAGACCTACACATGTATTTATAACCATGCGTGTTTAAAACATCTGAAATACAAATACAAATTCAGGAGTATATTAAAAAAAAAAAATTTTAACAGCCCAATGACTTCAATAGCGTTAGAAATGGAGGTAACCTAGACTTATCGCAAAGGTTGCCAATTATTAAAGCTAGTGTAACACGTCATGAGATTTGTGGCACGTCATTGGCGTGAGTGAAGAGTGAGTGACGGTTTTTACGTTTTTTTAGCATATAACTCTTCATTGTTATCACTTTTAATCTGCACGAACATTCAAATATATTAATATCAATAAATATTTAACTGGCAGATATATAAACAAATTATTTCCAAATGCTAAATTTAACTCAGTTTCTGATTCACTAAAATATCTAGCATCGGTTGGTAGCTCCTAGCGTTGACTGATATGATGCTTAAAAAATTAAATATAGCAATCAATAACTGACAAATTATCTAAAAATAAATATCCATTTATTTATCAAACGTATAATGAGGTGAAACAACAATTTTTTTTAATGTTACCGAAAAATTTATCGGATATTCCTGTTTATTTTTCTGACACATTTCGTGTCCTATACAAGTGATACAGAGGTTCGTAAACTGACATACTACTTAGCAAAAGCAAATGTGCATCTGAACATAGTGCGTTTTTCGCATGATCGAAAATTTCCAAGACTTCCGTTCTGCCCGTACGAAAGACACGCTCTGCTCCAGGCATAGGCAATTACGTGACCTATTTTTAGAGACAGCACTAAGCTAGTGGGTTACATATGAAACAATTGCTGCTCCGTTCTCATTTCAAAAATCTCAGTTGGCCAGATAAACTGCAACTGTTTTTTCAGTGCTTAGTACAGATTACATTTAATTGTAACTACCTTGTTTCATGTTTTTGTAAAGTATTTATTTTATTTATCACAACGGTGTAGCTATTTTAATGTTTAGTTCATAAACCCAATGTAAGGTGACCAGACGTCCCGAGTTCGGCGGGACAGTCCCGATTTTATACAATTTGTCCCGCGTCTCGCTGCGTTTTAAGATAGTCCCTATTTTATGAAAGAATGCGCGCCGAAAATTATATTATATGTGAAATATAATTTAACAAGTTCTTGCGTTTTAAACAACGACAGCAATCTACTAAAAAAATAACTCAAATTAGAAATATGCGAAAGAATAAATGGTTTCTAAAATTATCAATACAGTACTTTTATAAATTTGTTTATTATATTTGTAAATTTTACATATGTTGAAATTCTAAAAAATAAATTACAATACAATTTTTGCGATCTATGATAATATTTTTTTCTTGCTTTAGACCAACATTTTTTAAACAAGAGATCTGCGTAAGTTGAATGCCCCACCCATCTTGGGGAAAAATCGTAATATATTTATTTATTTTAATTATAAATGTTATTATTTATTATATTTGCAGCCTTAAAACTTGAAGCCTAAACAAAGTGTATGAAAACAGTATTCACTGATAATTTGTGTACATATTTATAGAATCAAATAATCAAAACCGTCATAATTCTAATTTATTAAAAATGTATGTATTCCAACATGTTTATATATTACAATTGAACAATTGGGAGATAATTTTAGCATGAAACTGCATAGAGAAAGAATGTAAAATGTAATATACTTGTATGTTGCATGTGGTCAGTAAATAATTTTAAATGTTTATACTTATCGTCAGTTTCGTTACACGGGTTAAGACGGAAGTAAGCGCTTAAAATACACAAACATAACATACTGAACTGTTAAACAATGTGTAAAACAATTCCCGTCTTTCAAGGTTTTCCCTAAAGTTGCATATTAATGCATAACGCTCACAAGATACTAAATATACCTGCTATTTGTAATAAATCACTATTTTCTATAAAATAAAATATAGAACGATATAAATTATACGTTATACAATATTATTGTGCGGAAATATTCCTGGTAAAGAATGTGGCATTGAAAACAATTTGCAGAGTAAACAATTGCCCAACAATGCATCAAAATCACGATCGATTGTAAACAACAATTATAAATATAAACAAATATTGAATATAAAATGACAAAATAAAAAGTCGTTGTTTAGTCGAAATGGGGCACGCAGCGGAGGTACTGGCCATTTTGGCCCTAGGATGCGTGCTCGCCAGTATATCCGCGGCTCCAGCAGAAGCTCCGCGCCAGAATAAGTGCAATGTATGCCTTGAAAAAATCATTCCGCCGGACAAACTCAAGCGTGCTTGCTTGCTGGGTTACGTGCTGTCGTATATATCAGACCTATTGCATAAATGTGACAATGAAACCGATTTCAATAATGTGCTGAATTGTAGCTGTTTCCAACATATACCACCACCGTGTCCGTGTAAATGTGAGACAACGACGAATACGGTAAGCAATATAGATTATAAAAGTTGATCTTCTGGGAAATAATTCTACATTTTTAGCCTACAATAATTGTAAGTACCACCCCGCAGGTAACAACTGTTACTACCCCTACAACGTCTGAAACCACAACTCCATCAATTCCAACCACATCGGCAAATACTACCCCGGAAGGTACAACAGTAACTACCCCTGTACCGTCAGAATCTACAACTCCATCGGTTCCAACCACTTCAGAAAACACTACCCCGGGAAGTACAACAGTAACTACCCCTGCGCCGTCTGAATCCACAACTCCATCAATTCCAACCACATCGGCAAGTACCACCCCAGAAGGAACTACTATAACTACCCCTGATCCGTGTCATTCTACAACTCCATCAATTCCAACCACATCGGCAAGTACTACCCCAGAAGGAACAACAGTAACTACCCCTGTACCGTCTACATCCACAACTCCATCAATTCCAACCACACCGGCAAGTACCACACCAGAAGGAACTACTGTTTCTACCACTGTGCCGTCTGAATCTACAACTCCAATTCCAACCACAACGGCAAGTACAACCCCGGAAGTAACAACAGTAACTACCCCTGAACCGTCTGAATCTACAACTCCATCAATACCAACTACATCGGCAAGTACCACCCCGGAAGTAACAACAGTAACTACCCCTGTACCGTCTGAATCTACAACTCCAATTCCAACCACAACGGCAAGTACAACCCCGGAAGTAACAACAGTAACTACCCCTGTACCGTCTGAATCTACAACTCCAATTCCAACCACAACGGCAAGTACAACCCCGGAAATAACAACAGTAACTACCCCTGTACCGTCTGAATCCACACCTCCATCAATTCCAACTACATCGGCAAGTACCACCCCAGAAGGAACAACTATAACTACCCCTGATCCGTGTCATTCTACAACTCCATCAATTCCAACCACATCGGCAAGTACTACCCCGGGAGGTACAACAGTAACTACCCCTGTGCCGTCTGAATCCACAACTCCATCAATTCCAACCACATCGGCAAGTACAACTCCGGAAGGAACAACAGTAACTACCCCTGTACCGTCTGAATCTACAACTCCATCAATACCAACTACATCGGCAAGTACAACTCCGGAAGGAACAACAGTAACTACCCCTGTGCCGTCTGAATCTACAACTCCAATTCCAACCACAACGGCAAGTACAACCTCGGAAGTAACAACAGTAACTACCCCTGTACCGTCTGAATCTACAACTCCATCAATACCAACTACATCGGCAAGTACAACTCCGGAAGGAACAACAGTAACTACCCCTGTGCCGTCTGAATCTACAACTCCATCAATACCAACTACATCGGCAAGTACTACCCTGGGAGGTACAAGAGTAACTACCCCTGTGCCGTCTGAATCCACAACTCCATCAATTCCAACCACATCGGCAAGTACCACACCAGAAGGAACTACTGTTTCTACCCCTGTACCGTCTGAATCTACAACTCCATCAATACCAACTACATCGGCAAGTACAACTCCGGAAGGAACAACAGTAACTACCCCTGTACCGTATGAATCTACAACTCCATCAATACCAACTACATCGGCAAGTACAACTCCGGAAGGAACAACAGTAACTACCCCTGTGCCGTCTGAATCTACAACTCCATCAATACCAACTACATCGGCAAGTACAACTCCGGAAGGAACAACAGTAACTACCCCTGTGCCGTCTGAATCTACAACTCCAATTCCAACCACAACGGCAAGTACAACCCCGGAAGTAACAACAGTAACTACCCCTGTACCGTCTGAATCTACAACTCCATCAATACCAACTACATCGGCAAGTACTACCCTGGGAGGTACAACAGTAACTACCCCTGTGCCGTCTGAATCCACAACTCCATCAATTCCAACCACATCGGCAAGTACCACACCAGAAGGAACTACTGTTTCTACCCCTGTACCGTCTGAATCTACAACTCCATCAATACCAACTACATCGGCAAGTACAACTCCGGAAGGAACAACAGTAACTACCCCTGTGCCGTCTGAATCTACAACTCCAACAATTCCATCCACATCGGCAAGTACAACTCCGGAAGTAACAACAGTAACTACCCCTGTACCGCCTGCATCTACAACTCCATCAATACCAACTACATCGGCAAGTACAACTCCGGAAGGAACAACAGTAACTACCCCTGTACCGTCTGAATCTACAACTCCATCAATACCAACTACATCGGCAAGTACAACTCCGGAAGGAACAACAGTAACTACCCCTGTGCCGTCTGAATCTACAACTCCAACAATTCCATCAACATCGGCAAGTACAACTCCGGAAGTAACAACAGTAACTACCCCTGTACCGTCTGAATCTACAACTCCAACAATTCCATCAACATCGGCAAGTACAACTCCGGAAGTAACAACAGTAACTACCCCTGTACCGTCTGAATCTACAACTCCAGTTCCAACCACAACGGCAAGTACAACCCCGGAAGTAACAACAGTAACTACCCCTGTACCGTCTGAATCTACAACTCCATCAATACCAACTACATCGGCAAGTACCACCCCGGAAGTAACAACAGTAACTACCCCTGTACCGTCTGAATCTACAACTCCAGTTCCAACCACAACGGCAAGTACAACCCCGGAAGTAACAACAGTAACTACCCCTGTAACGTCTGAATCTACAACTCCAATTCCAACCACATCGGCAAGTACAACTCCGGAAGTAACAACAGTAACTACCCCTGTACCGTCTGAATCTACAACTCCATCAATACCAACTACATCGGCAAGTACCACCCCGGAAGTAACAACAGTAACTACCCCTGTACCGTCTGAATCTACAACTCCAGTTCCAACCAAAACGGAAAGTACAACCCCGGAAGTAACAACAGTAACTACCCCAGTGCCGTCTGAATCTACAACTCCATCAATTTCAACCACATCGGCAAGTACAACCCCAGAAGGAACAACAGTAACTACCCCTGTACCGTCTGAATCCACAACTCCATCAATTCTACCCACATCGACAAGTACCACACCAGAAGGAACTACTGTTTCAACCCTTGTGCCGTCTGAATCAACAACTCCAACAATTCCATCCACATCGGCAAGTACAACCCCGGAAGGAACAACAGTAACTACCCCTGTACCGTCTGAATCTACAACTCCATCAATACCAACTACAACGGCAAGTACCACACCAGAAGGAACTACTGTTTCAACCCTTGTGCCGTCTGAATCTACAACTCCAACAATTCCAACCACATCGGCAAGTACAACCCCAGAAGTAACAACAGTAACTACCCCTGTACCATCTGAATCCACAACTCCATCAATTCTACCCACATCGACAAGTACCACACCAGAAGGAACTACTGTTTCAACCCTTGTGCCGTCTGAATCTACAACTCCATCAATACCAACCACATCGGCAAGTACCACCCCAGAAGGAACATCTATAACTACCCCTGATCCGTCTCATTCTACAACTCCATCAATTCCAACCACATCGGCAAGCACTACCCCGGGAGGTACAATAGTAACTACCCCTGTACCGTCTGAATCTACAACTCCATCAATACCAACCACATCAGCAAGTACCACTCCAGAAGGAACAACTGTTACAACTCCATCTACATCGAGTACATCTGTAACTCCATACACAGAGCATTGTGAAACAGTAACAGAAGGAACAACTGTCACTACTCCTGCAATAACAACTCCCACTCCGTCAGCAAGTACCACCACAGTAGCGACAACTGTTACTACTCACTGTATTACGCCATCTAGTCCCACTCCGACTGCAAGTACCACCACAGAAGGAACAACTATTACTACTCCCAGCTCGACACCTTCGATTTCAACCACATCTGAAGGTACCACCACAGAAGGAACAACTATTACTACTCCCAGCTCGACACCTTCGATTTCAACCACATCTGAAGGTACCACCACAGAAGGAACAACTAGTACTACTCCCAGCTCGACACCTTTGATTTCAACCACATCTGAAGGTACCACCACAGAAGGAACAACCGTTACTACACCTCCTACTCCTTGCACGACGCCATCTAGTCCCACTCCGTCTGCAAGTACTACCACAGAAGCACCAACTGTTACTACTCCCAGCACGACACCTTCGATTTCAACCACATCTGAAGGTACCACCACAGAAGGAACAACTGTTACTACTCCCAGCACGACCCCTTCGATTTCAACCACATCTGAAGGTACCACAACAGAAGGAACAACTGTTACTACTCCCAGCTCGACACCTTCGATTTCAACCACATCTGAAGGTACCACCACAGAAGGAACAACTATTACTACTCCCAGCTCGACACCTTTGATTTCAACCACATCTGAAGGTACCACCACAGAAGGAACAACTATTACTTCTCCCAGCTCGACACCTTTGATTTCAACCACATCTGAAGGTACCACCACAGAAGGAACAACTATTACTTCTCCCAGCTCGACACCTTTGATTTCAACCACATCTGAAGGTACCACCACAGAAGGAACAACTATTACTTCTCCCAGCTCGACACCTTTGATTTCAACCACATCTGAAGGTACCACCACAGAAGGAACAACCGTTACTACACCTCCTACTCCTTGCACGACGCCATCTAGTCCCACTCCGTCTGCAAGTACTACCACAGAAGCACCAACTGTTACTACTCCCAGCACGACACCTTCGATTTCAACCACATCTGAAGGTACCACCACAGAAGGAACAACTGTTACCACACCTCCTTCTCCGACTACATCTGTAAGTACAACGACTGAGTATAGTGAGACCTCGCCAGAAACTACTGTAACTACCCCTGGGCACTGCAAAACTACAAAAATTTCTACACCAGTAAGTTCTGAGGGTACAACGACGACTACTCCTGTAACAACTACCACTCACACTTGCCACCACACTGCTGCATCCACTACTAAGGCTTGTCAGAAATATTTCATACCCATATTCTATTTTGGCAACAAAGAATATCACACAGGTTTAAAACCTATTCATGTACCGAAAAAATATGCACCATCAGCCTAACCAGTTTAAGGTAAGCACAAATTATAACACTATAATACTAAATAATAATGTGGACATAATCTTTGTTTCAGTTTTAAGTCTTCAGCGAATACTGCAGAATAGTTTAAATGTTGTTATATTTGTTACGTTTTGAAACCATGTTAATTTTATGTTCAATAAAAATAATAAATCTATTATTTCATTCGTTTAATCCTTCCTGAAATTCCCTATTCTCATGACCATTTCACTAAAGATCACCTAATTTTTTTATTGCGTTTCTCACTAATTTAAATCCTAAGAAATTCATTGTTGTAGAGCGCATCGTCATATCTATTATATTAATACATAAGTATGCAAAATTTCAGAATAATCGAACAACGACTTTTGCTATAACTTTTAAACCTGTTTTTGTATACCTATGTATGTACTTCCACCAGTTGAATCCAATATCAATATATTTTATATTTTTCGAGAAATTGTAAATTTGCTAATATTTCATAATTTGCTCGAAAAAATCAAACTGAAGACCATTTTGATATATTGTATAGTTTTTGAGTTACAGCCCGGCAAAGTTGCACTTCGAAAAATATAAAAAGTTGTCATATCTCAAAAAATATAAAAGATATGACGATGCTATCCGTGGCAATGAGGGTCTTATAGGTCAAATAATATAGAAACATCTAATTTACTTTTGGGTTCACGAAATCTCGATTATTTCATATTTCCTGTACTTCCTTACACTACACGAATAAGAAGAAAATATTACTACATCTAAATTAGTTTTTCTTTGCAGTGGGAGCGCATTCGAAGGCCAATGGCAAAACGGCAAACGACATGGTTTAGGAGTAGAAACTCGGGGTCGTTGGTTATATCGCGGTGAATGGACTCAAGGGTTCAAGGGGCGGTATGGTGTCCGGCAATCAGCCACCTCCAACGCTAAATACGAGGGCACTTGGGCCAACGGACTACAGGACGGATACGGCAGCGAAACTTACGCCGACGGAGGTAAGGCAGAATATTCCACTTTTCAAACTTTAATTTACATATACAACAGCTGTGTGAACTATCCTTCACTTGAAATTAACTTCCGGAATGTGTGGGAGTGATCCACTTATCATTTTCTGTGTTATACTCAAAAGTATAATATAATTACAATGATATTACCGTTCATCCATTACTTTTAATAAATTAAGAGCATGAACAGAGTACCTAAATTCTTCAAATGAAATCAGTCACGCATAGTTAACTCTCGAGGAGAGCCTCATTCAAATAATCTAATCTAAACTGTTTAATTGAACAAGGAGAAATCGATATATTGTGCTACTGTCGAACGATACCTATAATATCTCACGGTGAAGCAAATACATAAAATAGAGGAGATTGGAAATATGATTAACTAATATTGGAGAATGATTCATGCTTGTTATTTACAGTCCAGTGCAGAAATGGATAATGGATGTATTTGCCATTATTCCTAATTTCTGGAAGCTTTCCAGGATATTTGGAATTTTTAATGCCTATTGTTTTGACTTCTAATTTCTTTTGATAAATAAACATCATTAAAAATGATTACAGGCAGTTCTAGATTTAAGTACTGTATTTTGAAAGTAATGAAAGCAATTTATAAAGTTTCGACGCAAGTAATTTAACAAGTATACTGTCGAAAAAATATATCACCTTTACTCCGTTATGATTGTATCAGACTTTTATAAATAGGTTATACCCAAAACATGGAATCAAATCAAGGATTCGGAGAAAGAACCGCCAGGGTAGAATTCCAAAAATTACAGAAAAATTATACAACTATTTCCCCACATATAAAATACAATCATTTGTATGTATTACAGTGACAAAATTTATAAAAAATACCCTAAATTCACGTTACATATCCCTGACTATCATGTGTGATAAAATATTAATTGTTTATTGTATTATTGTTTACATTTGTTAAAAATTGGTATTATTTTTTGGTGTTAGCTTATTTGGAGAATAGTGTAACAATAGCTATTTGCATATTTAGAGTGCAAAATTGCAATATTCGTGTTCGAGCGGCATAAATACTTTACGCTCGAAATATGGACAATATTTTTCCGACGAATGATTGTATAAAGAAAAATATTAATTTAATTTCATAAAAATAAACGCATGTATGACATTCCTGTTATAGATTGATGTAGCTGTTTATTTATTTCTTATCCATGGTGATGAATTAGCAAAAAAAGAAAAAAAAAAAAAACTTTTGTCGCTCGTTGCTATTGGAGACGAGCGACAAAATAAAATTCCTCAGAAAACATCAACTTTGCGTTGAAAAATGCAACTAAAATATTGTCCATTATAAACATGGGGTTTCGATGCGATTTTGTCACCATTGTTGTTCCTTTAATATATTTGTATTACTCGATAAAAGACGAATAGACTCGATGATATTTTACAGGCTGATTCACAAAAGGAATTAATGCTAACTCCATTTTTTCAACATCTGTAATTTTGTTTCTAAATGAATTAAATTAACAAAATGTGTCAAAATTTATGACAACCAATCTTAACTACAACTTTAATTAAAATAAAAATGTTCTGAGAATGGAAAATTAAGTTACGACTAATAATAAAAATGGAGGTAGCGCTGTTTCCTTTTGTGAATTTACCTGTCAAAGTATATCTCTACTTTTGTGTGAAATGACTACTTTAAACTAAAGAGGACCTACAACAGCTGCAATTTAGTTTAAAAATTGAAGTTCGCAAAAACTTTTGGGTAACGCGGAGCATCCCGCAATGTCTCGGTCGAGGCCGCGCGGCTTTAGAGGGCGCGAAACACGGCGAGACCGCGGCGGCAGCGACGGCGGAGGATGCTTGTCCGGATCGATACCCGGAGCGGAGTCCACGTGCTCCGCCACGGGGGTGTCGTCGTGTCGACGTCGCTGGCGTCACCAGCGCCCAAACACGTGGACACGAGGATCTGAGACGTGATCGCGCGACGACGAAAGTGAACTTGGAAAAACAAATCATTCATTTACCGGGATTTAATTAATGACTTTAATCAGAATACGGAACACTGCGCAAATAATTAAAATTCATCAGATTCATCTGTATTTGTTTTTTATATTTATATACATATTTATTGTTTTTAAAATGTCCTTCAATTGTAATTGAGAAAATTTCACGTTGAGGTTGTTTTTGATATCAAATTGTCAATTAATATTTTCTCATAATTAATAAGGTAGTACAGAATGAAGAACATAGGATAAAAATATTGCTTGAGGCAGCTTCCTCGACCGATTAATAACGATAAAACAATAAAGTAATTCATTTTCTAAACGATCTCCGTTCCCAGTAAACACGTAAACCTTAGATAACAATCTGGCGTCACGAAAGCTCCAATACTACAATACAACCGTACAAGGCTCGCGTAATCAACCTAGGCTAGAAGAGCGTAGTTCGCATCGTCAGGGTGAACTATCCCGATCCCCAAACCCAGTCCCGGGGGACGTGGCGGCGCGGCGGCGACGGACGAGTCCACTCTGCGGTCGAGGTCATACGTGACCGCCCTCGGCATGCTGCGCACTTCACACGCTGTGAAGAGGACTAGGGTTAAGCACCATCACAACTACGAGCCAGAGTTACTGATTCGAGTTTCACGGTTTCAAAGAAGATGGAAATGAGAATCGTGGAATTAGAGTACCTAAAGAAATCTTAAGTGATGTGAAGTTTTTCTTCTTCATTTCCCTGCAGTGTGATACTTCATAACATACATTTCTCTGTAACTTTTATATTCAAAGCATTTTTATAAAACAATTTTAGAACATTGTACCACGCAATAGCGACACTCGTAGGCACTTTTGATCTTTATGTCGTATCGACCTATGACCTTGAGCCAAGAGGCCATGTTGACAGTAGCAGTATGCGGCGGTAAATTTGAATAGCTGTCAGTTGGAAATGAGATAAAATTTAAAAATATTATTTCATCTGCACTATAAAAATTCCTACATTTTTTCAAGGTACAAATAAGTTTACCTCTCTGTTTTGCACTCATTTTATGAACTTAATATCAAATAAATACTGTGGCTTGATATTTGATAGATATGATATAACTATGACTGACAATGAACTAACATACTATACTCTCTTTTCGCTGGTTGCTAAGATATCAGCCTATCAGTGAACACAGAGAAGCCATCTTTTCAGTAGCGCACTATTGAAACATAGGGATCATGAAATATTTGAAGTATTGCTACTGTGTGAATTCTCTGTGGTACAACGCTAAAACACTTCTCTTCTCTATAGTATATTCCATAATTGAACTACGAGCGTGGTTGTGGTACGTGTAGTCAAGATGTGGTTATTGAAAAAGTGGTTGAGATTCGGAACACTCTGTTTTTGTTAGTAAAAAACATGAATAAAGAATAAAAAGAAACAATAAGTTGAGAAAATTTTCATAGTAAAAATATAAAAGAATTTTGGATTAAGGAAAAAGAAACAATTTAATTGTTAAGCACGTGTAAGTAGCTCTTGATAATATTCCATTATTAATATAATTTTATATATTTACAAAAATTAGAAAATGATATTAACAACTACAAAAAATTTGTGGTCGTCGTGGTCATGAAAAAGTAACCAAAATTTTCAGGAACTACGTTCCAAAATGTTACCACGATTCTGAAATTATTTTCTGATTCCACTACGGAATTAGTATAACCAAAAACAGAGCTTGCAGTACCAGCCAATGTGACTAACAATTTTAAGCTGATTTGTAAGTAAAATTAGTCATTATTCGTATTCACAAAACTACTGCAACCAGAAGTTGTTGCTTCTGTGGTAGCAAATTAAGTTTATCTAATAAATTATTCTATTTAAACTAAACCTAATACCAACGAATAAATCTGAAGAGAAATATATATATTTTTTCTGTAAAGATGTTTGAAAAACAATCCAAATTCAAATCCACGTTTTGGAAATACGCCAAAAGAACTTGCTCACAACTACAAGTCAGTGGTTTTCATCCCTTTGGTTACGAACTACAAATGTTACTTAACAAAATGTATATAAACCTAATAAGCATGGAATGGTACTCATGTCATACGAATAAGAAATGGACATTCCAAGCAAGTATACCTTTTCCACGACCACGTTATTATTTTTTTTAAACAGGTAAAAGTAATGTCTATAATTTTTTTTCGGAAGTTTCGGGGAAATATATGAGGTGACATATTAATGGTTTGTGAATTGGCGTATAGTTTATGAAACATCATCATAGTTTTTGACAGAAATTTTAGATATGAATTTATACCTCACTTTGTCTATGGTTAGCATTATATATGAAAAAGTGTTTATAATGGAGAAAAAATATTTTACATTGAAAAACCCTTTTTTGCGAAAAACTTCTCGTACGTCTATGACAACCCCGCAGAGAAAACTTGAGTCTACTTTTGATAAATAGGTCCCAAGTCACCTCATCATGATGAGTTGTCAGAGCAGAATATCGCCTTTCAACTTTTCTGTATCACGAGGCGTCAGAAAAGACGACGAACGTTAAAGTTTCAATGATATACGTGGCCTTCTAGATCAAGAGATCCTGGCGAAAATACCGACGCCTTTTATTTTTCAAAACAAATTGTGTTTTGTTTCAGCGAAGAGATGATTTGTAAGGATCTCTTACAAACAATTTACGAATAGACATTTCAACTTAGAAATATCGAAATACAATGTCATATACTGAGTCATCAAAATTACATAATATATTTGTTAGCGTTACTGCTGAATGCGAAAGATAAACAAGAAGTCCGAAACAGAAAAATGTTTAGCAGATAAACAAACAAAAATACTTTTCTAAATTATATATTTAAATGAAGGCAGTCTTTGAACGAAATACGGAAAATTTACTAAAGTAAACAGTTTCAAATATCTCATTAAGCTTTTGAGTTACGGTCAATAAATACAAGTTTAAAGAACCGAAGAATGAAATCTGAATGCGGATGAAATTCCTGTGACGTATCTTCTCGTCTTCCAAATTTATTTTAGAATAACAATGAATTCTGCGAACGTCAAAATCGTATCAAAGTGTGCGTCGACTGCGTCCGTGTCTTACTCACAGCAAAACAAAATAACAGCTATTACAAAATTGGCTGACGCCTATTAACACACACCTTCTAGCCTTAAAAAACTATTGTAATATTTTTAGAAATTATACGCTGGCGATTAGTGATAGCCGCGTTTTGTGTGGTCGGAGGAGTTGGACATGCGTGCCAACTATAGAAACTAATTTGTCACTAGTTTTACATACTAGATCTTCACAATTTTTATTTGTTTCTGAGAATTCCACAAAAGTTTCAGTTCTCCAAACGAGCGAGGAATTAGAAGCATTAAACAGAGTTTGACGTTGGCAAAACCTCGAACTAAATAACAATTGGAGTTACCGCTAGTACTATATACACGACATATGTGGATTTCGGTACGCTTTTCTATCGAATATTCTTACAAAATGATTGGAATCTTTGGATTTCTTGAAATCCCAAGCACTATCGGCGACTTCTACGAATCTGTGTGTCGAATTCGATCTCCTGCTGCGTGGAGTATTAATTATAAGTGTGCCAGAGGAAGACGGCGCTAGTGGACGCCGTTCATGGGTGAGAGAGACGCCTAGGCGTCCTGTTCCCGCTGATGTGATAAGACTCTGCCGAGAACCGCGCCCGCAATCTCTAGGATATTTTCGTTCGTCTGACCGAGAGTTTAAGCTCAACTCGTATTGTGTATAATAAGACACGGTGCGCTGGTTCAACTCAGTGTTGCCAATATGTTGGCGAGAAAACACTAAATCAGGGTTTCGTAAACACTGCGGTGAAGGAGAGGTCCTTCTTGGTTCGGTTTACTAACATTCTGCTTTCATTAAATCTACCGCACATCGAGTATCTAGTTTTATCTTCAAACGTCAACCATATTTAATTTAAAGCTATTACATGTTTTACTTCTCCATCAAAAATTCCTTATTAAAAAGTAAAGTTTTGTCGCATCTTCAAGCGTCAAGCAAGCAAGAAATAATATTAAGGAGAAATTGCTCATTTCTGCTAAAGTTTTTCATCTTAAATTAATTTTCAACTCCACGAACTTTATTTTCTTTTAAACTTAAAATGTGTATGTTCCGTGAAATCGTTGTACAAAAAAGGAGGTCAGACAAGAATTACTAAATAACGAATCGAGGCAAAAGTTTTGTGAAATGATAGACAAATAATATCACTTACGGGTATTTACTGCTAAACACCAGGAAATCTTCAAATTATTTTGTACACTTGTTGCACGTAAAACATTACAAACACTACTGACTAAATAATATTCCAACAAATTGATAACTTGTTTCATTTCGAAGCTATAACGTGTTTGTGCGATAAAATCAGTATAAAATTGTATCAAAGAGTTCGTCTTTCTTTTATGTATGAATTTATTGAGCTATTTAATAAAATATTTTAAAAGTTTATCTCAATAAAGTTTGGTGGCAACCTGTTGCGCTTATACAAATTCACCTTTTGACCTTTGCAGCCTATACTCCGCAGGGTGATTTCCAAGAGTTCCAGTGGATTCAAATTAACATACTAACGAGACAGCATGGAAGCTAAGATTAAAAAATTGATGACTCAATTTTCTTCGCTTAATACTTAATTTCTGCACGTTGCCTCTGCAGGAAAGAATGTTACAAAGGGGTAATTGAATTTCCTATGCAATGAAACAACACCAAAGAAATTTAATTAAGAGTTTTAAATTTTAAACCGCATTTTTAAACATAGAGCCATTAGTTCTGAGTAATATTTGACGGTTACGCCTGAAGGAAATTGACATTTATGTCAATATTAGCGCAAACTAATAATAAATCTTTGGGCGCATTTTACGTGATGATTACTATTAACTGATGACTAATACAACATCATATATTGTCTTGGATAAACATTTCATTATAACAAGTGTATTGTGTACGTTGAGTAAACATTGTTCGTATTTACCTGTGATGTTTTATTTTATACTAGAACCACGTCTACAACCGCAATGAATTAACTAGAGTAACCACTACAGAAAATTTAATTAAATGAATTTTATATGAAGCTCTAGTTTCTCTTTAACTAATAGAATTGTAGGTACAAAGCAGTTTGAATTAAATTTTCAAAGCTTAGAATATTTCTAGATTAAAAGCAAAGTTACCCTTTTATGATTTAAGTTTAAAACTTATTTTCGAGAAGTTTTCCAAAGTAGTTGAAGACTTTTATTACTTATATAACAAAACAGAGCAAAGGCATAAATATATGAGCATACTTCTTTCCTTTCTTTATTAAAGAATTAACCTTGACCCCCCATTTTTATGTCTGCCCCAATCTGTTCAAAATATTGTATTCATTACTTTAACTCTTGACAATATTCAAAAAACTTTCAGACATATTTTGTTTGGGTTTAGAATATGTATCTTGAATTGTAGTATAGCATAGTTTACCAAATACACCCCTCAAATTAAAACTACAAAAGAACCTTAATGCTTATACCGGAAATTGCTGCATTTTATCAGAATACTTCCAATGACCAGTGTCATTTTTCCCTGTTGCACATACATATGTAAGGAAGGTATTATGTTTATGTTAGGAATTGATTAGATTTTAGGAACAATTCATCTACAGTAAGTGTTAGATTATTTGAAGGCCTATCAGGGTTTTTGGACATATCTGAGTAAATAAACGAGATAGAGTAAATGTCATTGCAATCAAAAAGATGTAGAATATTACCTACCATATTTATTTGAAACATTTTTCTATCGTATATTTTGTTGTCATCATATTCAAAAACAGTGTTCGTGGTACCGGCCAATCTATTGGGCCAAATGAAATATTTATGTTAGTGATTTTTGTTAATTTGTTATCATTTCAGTTGTTATTTTTCCTAAAAATATTCTTAAAAATAACAGAATTTAAGATATAAATAAATTGAGTATAACAATTTTCCCTTTGTTGGATCGGAACAATTTTTCTAAAAGGTATAATTGGGCAAATGATATGATTCTGGGCTTGTACAAAAGTGGTGTATTATGAGAATCTTTCATTTGTGCTTCTACTTTTGTTATAGCAAGATTCAAAATATTTTTAAAATTGTGTAGCAAACGAATGTTTGCTACAATGATGAAACTATTATTTTCGTTAGGACAGATTCCAACTTTGTGGTAAACTTGAGAAACCAGCGACAGTGTTATAATTTAAGGTTACTTAACTAATCATAATTGAGGGATGTTTAATCGTTTTATTCCGATTCTTCTGCATTTTCTTTATTCTTGCAGGAACCTACCAGGGGCAATGGCTCCGCGGCATGCGCCACGGGTACGGCGTACGCAACAGCGCCCCCTTCGGGTTGGCGTCGCACTACCGGCCCAACAAGGCGGTGCGCGCGTCGCTAACGTCGCTACGCAGTACGGAAGCAGGGGGAGGCGCCCCGGCGGCAGCCCCTGATCCTGCGGAGCGTCGAGACCGCCGCATCGACGACTCACGCGGCGGGTTTGTCCTCAAGGCCCGCTCGGACGAGCCTCCGGTGCGCAGGAGAAGTCTTGTGGAGAAGACCAGCAACATTAAGAAAGGGTTGCTTAGTGTAAGTCAGATCTACACTAAATCTAAGCTTATCAACTCGACTTATAAAATACCCAACTTTTGTGTTTGGAAAGAATCAAAAAACGGACTAACTGTTAATTATTTATTTAAAAACTATGCCGACGTTTCAACAGCAACAACTGTTATCATCAGAGCTGTAGTTGTCGAAACGTCGGAATAGTATTTAAATAAATAATTAACTGTTAGTCCGTTTTTCATTCTTGCCATATTTCCTCATCAGTCGATCATCGCATCTTTTTCATTTGGTATTTGCAATGAAAATTGAGATTCGTATTCATAAGTTAAGATATTAAAAGAAGATCAACGAATGAATTTATTTTCTATGCTAAAATGGTACAATATGTTACACTACAGTTTATTGTTCGTTAAATATTAACAGCAGTGTTTGCATCGAGTAGTAAATTGTATTATTTATATCCTGTTTCTATCCATCATACGAAGATCTTCCTTTAATATTTGGTATTTGTCAACAAATTTACGAAACAGTGAAATCTGATAAACCTATTATAAAACACATTTGGATTACAGATTTGTAAATATATCAACATTTTGAAATATTGAAGATAAATCTGTATCAGGAAACAAATGAATGAATAATAATTTTACAGCCTAGCACAACAGAGGTCGTGGGTTCGAATCCCACTGAAGAGCATGTTCGTTTCTGTCATAAAATCCACTTATGAGGTGGTATATGACCTATGTAGTTAGTCCACTTCCCATCTTCATATAAAAAAATAAATAATAATTAAACTTTAGCACGCCAGAAGTCTTGGGTTCGAATCTCACTGAAGAGGAGTATTGTTTATGTTGTTTACATAAATTCATAATTATCCACTCATTAGGCAGCATATGATCAAAAGTAATTAGACCGCTTATCATCTTCATAATAAAAAAATAATTACCTACTTTAATTAATTTTTGTAATTTTACAAATATGATTTCTGAAAGTTTTATCAAATTTTTTATTATGGTTAGTTTTTGAAGAATAAAACAAAATCAAAGTATCTCTTATAATTTAACTACTGTATTAAAGTATACATACTTTGAAATCTTATTGCTTTGGAATAATTTAATAATGCACAGCAAAACTTTAGCTACAGAAACTCTTGAAAACTCTGGAAAATTTCAGTTCAAATCAAATTAAATTTTCTTAATATACGCAACCGTTCCTGATAAGAATAAACGAAATTGAAATAGTATTTTCAAATTAAATTTTATGGCAAACACAGCGAAATTTCCTGCTGAATTCAGTTCTAAATAAACATTTTAAGCACCCTCGATGCTTATACCTACTTCATTTATTTAACCTTGGCGATTCGTATTATTTTTTTGCTCATCCACTTTCATTCTTGTTTGCTTGCTTGTCAAGAGGAACGAGAGTTCCAGATGATTGATTGCCTTGATACTTATAACATTTGTTGAGTAATATCAATAATGCATTTGCGGAGATTAAAATGAACTGGAATTTTTGCCAAAAGCAGAGCTTTCATCTTTATTTTATGTGTTACAAAATAAAAAGCTTTCTAAAGATACTCCATTATTTGTTCCATATTGTCCACTTTGTTTTTGTTACTATAAATACTTTTTTATGATTGATTGATAAGTCAAGTCTTTTCTAAAATATATCTGAGTAATAGATAACATTTTCTCCGTAGGGATTGAAAATTCGAAAGCAACGCAGTACCGGCGACCTTGAAAAACGCGGAGGCGGATCCGGAAGTATCCGGAGCACCGGATCCTCCGCGTCATGGGTCAGCACAGACTCCTCCCACTCAGCCATGACCAACGCTTCCGTTCACACAGATTCCAACGCTAGTTTCGTCGTCGAGGTACGTGTAAATCACCCTCGGTGCCAAACTTTCCACTATAAACCATTCACATTGTAATGTATATAGGACGAGCAAATGGACGCTAGCGTAACAGAAACCTACATGGGTGAATGGAAGAACGACAAACGAACAGGCTTTGGTATTAGTGAACGTTCCGACGGCCTTAGGTACGAAGGAGAATGGTTCGCTAACAAAAAGTACGGTTATGGTGTTACCACCTTCCGAGATGGGTCCAAAGAGGAAGGCAAGTATACTAACCAAACTGCGTGAATATTAAAGTAAGATAAATGAGTTATAAGGGTTGTTTTGTTAGGTAAATACAAGAATAACGTCCTAATCACGAGCCAAAAGAAGAAACACCTCTTCCTAATTAGATCCGCAAAATTCCGGGAAAGAATCGATGCTGCGGTTAACGCCGCTCAAAGAGCTTCCAAAATTGCGCTTCAGAAAGCCGACATTGCGATATCCAGGTAACTTTTTATACATTAATGAAAGTGAAATCAAGCAATCCACTTAGGAAATCACCGACTATCTGTGTCCACGTCGTTAATCTTGTTTTTCACTAGGACTGCCACTGCTCGCGGAAAGGCCGAGCAGGCGGACATGGCAGCGGATCACGCGCGCGAAGACAGCGACATCGCACAAGCCACAGCGAAACAATTCGCCCCCGACTTCAAACAACCCGGTCTCGACCGACTAAAAATGCGAGAAAACTACCGCAGCAAACACATCGCGCAAGAAGACGCACTCCCAATCAAACAAAACATCCCCAACGACATCACAGCCAACCAGATACCCAAGAAGAACCCTCCAGTGCCGAACAATCAAAACTACACGTCGCCAACGAGTAATTACCCAACGATGAATCAAGTCCAATCTCCGAATATGAACATGAATTCCTCGCAAACGACGCTGCAGCACCAACACAACTTCCAACAGAATCAAAAGCCTTCCCTCAACCAGGAGAAGCCGTACTCCGTGCCCGAGGAACCGCCGCAACACGAAGAGGAGTCGCGACTCGCGAACTCCACCGACATACACAACGTTACGAACGCTAGCAACAACCCTACGAAAGTGAGAAGGAACTCGAAGATGGTGGATGGTGGCAGGCCCAACATGGGCTCGCAACAATTGTCCATTGATCACTTTGATCACTACAAACGACCTCCGAGTAGGGATTCTAGTGTAGATAGGTACTCCAGAGCTACTGGAAGAATGAGCGGTTCAAGACAACCTTCCGTCGACAAGACTAGCATAGACGTGGAGAACAGAAGCGTGAGAGCTCCTTCTGTAGTCCGAGGAACCACCCCTGTTTCTAGTACAGGAAACGGGGCTATTTTGACCGGAAGTGGAGCCAAAAGGTAAAGCAAAACCTCTAGTTTTCTTCGCAGTAATAATTATTTCTCTGTGTGTTCCAGGCCATCCCAAGTGAGCATACCAACAGGCGGAAACCCTCCATTCGAAGACATCCTCCTGCGGAAACGGAACCTGGGGCAGGACATCATCCCCTCCATGGCGCAGCCCAAACGCACAGAGTCGCTGTACATCAACCCGGGGCGGCCGGCAGCTGTGCCCAAGGTCAGTGACCTCATTGATCAGTGCTGTTCGATACTTCTCTCTCGCACTCATTCGTTCGACACCCACGTCTTTAAGTACCAACACGCGTTCGTACGTTCACGGTTCGGTTTTTATATTTAGAGTATTTTTAAAATTGACACGACTTGGAATTCGGAAGTTTAGCGACTTCGTCGTAATGCTACTTACGCGAAATGTTGGATCTCTTTCCGCGAATCCCTGACAGTGAAATATGAGCGCCGCATTGTGAATTGTTCTTTGCGTTTTATTTTATTTAAACCGACTATAAACAGTTGAAGGATACAGTCTTAGGTTCAGGATAAAGTTAATTCCCACTACAGAGATTACGAAGTAAAACAAATACAGTCTTTTGAGCAACAAAAGCTTGTAAATCCCAAGGAAGTTAAGCAAACCAAAGGAGCATCGTCAATTATTTACATTGCACCACTAGCGTCTCAAACAATACTGTGTTGGCTGTTGAAATATTTACTTAATCTCTGGCTATGTCCCGTAATTATTTACCATTAACCTATTGTATTTCACCACTGAATACATTTCCAGAATCGTTGAAACTGTCAAATGTATAATGTTACTAATAAATTTGTGACAATGATATTGAATTATTTGTCAAAAATAATAACCTGATTATTCTGGGCTCCGTCCCAAAGTGTGACTCATCCGCCAATAAAAAGAGAAAGACTGCACAATTTCCCGAAAGATAAAATGAAAAGGATTGTATGAAACATGTACCTACTTTTGTGGAAAAGACATACCTACGAGTAAATTCTTTAAGCATCACTGAGTTCTAATGTCGGAACAGTAAATACAAAAACAAGGATACTAATTATTCGTTGTAACTTACTTTAAGCAAGCAGCAGGTGTGTTCAGTGCCAAATATTGTTCCTAATTCATTAAGACCTGAGCGTATGAAGAATTTTTTTCGAGGGGGCAGTTTGCAAAAATAGTTATCGACAAATGTTTCACTGTGGAAAAATTGAAAGACGAACAACGATAAAAATATTTTTTAGTCACTCACTTGGCATGTTCTCTACAAACAATGCTCTAATACAAATTATTTCATTTCTACGTGAATATTTTACATCCATGTCTCAAAGTCGTACATACATCAAAGGATATCGTAGATCGTAGTAGCTGAAAACGAATTCTCGGTGGACCATTCCTGCAAGGAAGTCGGAGAAGCTTTTGATCAAAGACTAATGACTCGAACACTAGGAAACTTTATACAATTAATTGAACAGTTTAACGTGCACTTTCGATATTGATTTCAAACTATTTCCGCAATTTCACTCAATGCCACTGAAACTTAGTCAATGGAAAATTTGGAAGTCGTATGATGGAATCAATTAGGGTGATAGACTATGTGTTGACTAATTTATTTTTTCCCTGTCAAATGTTCTTAAATTAGTTGTTTAAAATAAAAGACAAAATTTAGTTTTGGTTGCTTTTTTTGAAGCATTTTTCCACAAAATAATTTGGGAACGTTTGACAGCAGAAAAAATAATGTTAGTCAACACATACTTAATCTCCCTCTCCTAAAAGCAGAGTAGTTCGTTTTCGTTTACAAGTTTTTGTGGCGCCTCCACCAATTCCCAGATTATGTGGTGATTAGTTTAGCTGGTGATTTCGAATAAATGAATGATGAGGTTTGATAGTATCGCGGGCCATCCTTGAGTCCGTCCCTGGATAGGGTCGGTTGCCACTTCTAAAACGGTCGCGACGCCCGTGCTGCCGGGCCGCGGCGATGCGCGATAAATTTAACCGTCGGCGGCCGGGCGCACATTCCGCACGCGGGCGCTGTTATGACATCGTAGTGTCGTGGTGTGCTCGGTGACGGCGACAAAGATGCTGTGGTACCAGGGCGACGATGACGAGGAGGAGGACCTCATGTTCTCGCCCGCGCTCCTCGCGAGACGCGCCAGCGAGAGCTGGATCAACACACCCCCTGTTGAGGTACTGACAAACTCTACAGCCACGTAAGACCGCGTGAAGCGTGCATGATTGAGGTTAGGATTAATACGTCATCAATTCATTGTTTCTGTCTGTCAAAACATGTTTTAAACATTTCAAAAAACATTACATGATTTTCACGAAATCTGCTGCGCCATTTTCATCATGAAATACCTCATCAAATTGTTTTTCTCTGTGTGTGCAATCTATTACTCCAATTTTTCGAGGATTTTTGTTTCTCAATACTATAATATATTTCAGACATGAAAGTAAATTCTTTAAATGATCAAACTAGATGAATTGTTGCAATCTACTACGCAGTATCGTCAAGGAAACATTGTTGTTGTGCGATGAAATATATCTGTGGGTTTGGCGCCAAAGCAGTTGTTTCAAACGAAAAACAACAACACCAACATATTTAGATTTGTAGAGCGAATGACGTTTTGCAGAGTATACCAGTGAGTCAGCCCCTGCAAAGGAAGAAATCGCTTCCAGATGTGCAGCAGTTACCGCGTGCGTCGGACTCAATGTCCAGAGAAGAAGTCTCGGCATTAGGTTCAGCGCGAAGAGAAGAAATCCGTCGCCAGATAGACGAGAACGAGCGTTTGCGACAGAATCCACTACTGTACCTCGTCAGTCCGCAAGTGAAGGTACGAACCCTCGACCCGTACTAACCGCGTCCCCGTACCGTACCATTTGTTGTTCTTTATACTTGTCTTGCAAATCTGTTTTCAAATTTCGATTTTTAACATTTTTTCTAATTCTGACCCAGATTTAGAACCTGGCTGGTTGTTCACATCTCTATTTTATTATTGAGAGAGAGCCTTGCACTTTTTTAGCTACTTATTCATTTGTTACTTTTTCGTTTGTTTAAAATGTCATTACGATATTAATGTTTTGTCAATAGCTCTTTTGCGAAACGAATTATCCAGCTGAATGTTTGGTATGTTATTTAATCCAAAGTTTATGAAAAATTTAGTACCTAACTAGATGTTTGTAGGGATCGCTGCTGCAGCAAATTTATTAGAAACTAGAATCTAGCTAAATTACAAACTCAACCATTATATACGTAATATAACCGTCTATATTTAGATAGTTGAAAATGTTATCGCACAAATGTAATTTAAGTAAAGCGCCATTAAAACAGAAGAGATATTTAACACGCTTGCTATCATAAATGTGATATGAAGTTATTAACTACGGATAGTTGACTACTGAGCCTAATCGAAGTGTTTGTATTAGGGCTGTGAAAGAGATTGATAGCAAACATGTTAACCATTTAATTTTTTATTGAGATCTAGTTGTATTGACCAAGCCATACATAGGATCAAATTCTAAAAGGATGCATATTTTTACACAAGTATTGCATGACAATAATTATTAGGATTAACGTTACATTGTGCCAACCTAACGAATCAAAATATTGCGCATGTGGCGATCCAGATTAAAAACTAGATTAATTGAATTAGATAAAAAAATTGCTTGTAGTTGTTAGACAAGGATAAAATTGCCATTTCCGGTCCAGGTCTAAAATGTAACCCAAAATGTTTTGTTCTTGCTACCGATATTACAGAGATCGTATAGGTACGTCCCACCTCAATTCTAACATTCTGTGTTCTTTTCATTTAGTTCATTAGCCTCATTTGCATTTATTTAGCTCTTAACGTCCATTTTAGTTGACTTGACATTCATTTGTTTACATCTCCTCATTGCCTCCTATATTTACTTGGCTTTTGCACTGATCTCCTTCCTGACTTGTTTTGAATTTAATCTTTCATTCTATACTTAATTGAAAAGCCGTAAGATATATTTACTTTAGGGTTGCTTTTAAGCTTAGCAGAACTGCAAAGAAATGGTAGTGTAGCGAAATTTTTTTACTAATTCACACATTTTTTTAGAAAATTAGTGGAAATGTAATTTTCATGTTTCGGTACGCTACCTTCATTAAAATGTGCACAAATGTAGGTAATATGAAAAAGCATAGAAAAAACATTTCTATTATACTTTTTTTGCTGCAAGTAGTCATATATGTATTGACATTTGTGTGCAATGCAATAGAACGCAATAAGAAAGGCGCATGCTGCTTTTTAAAGCACATTACATATTCCTACAATAGCACAATTTTAGATAACATTATCGCAAACAATTAATACGTATTTTAAATGGAAATCATATTAAAATATTCACCGTTACCGGCAGATAAGGAATTAAAAAGCAGTAGACATTCTACCGCAGTCTACCAGACGTAAAATCGTTTCGGAACAATTCGCAGCGCTGTCGTTGACAATAGTAAAGAGTTTTGCAACTTTTCAATTACGTTTTTGTTTATTGTCAACCACAGCCGCAATGTTCCGGAACATTTAGCTAAATGCAAATGAACGTCGCCGTTAAAAATTTGTGGTTCTGTTATGTTTCCAGGACTGGTTTTCGCGTCAACAGTTGGTGATGCTGGTATTGTTCATCAACATCTCTTTGGCCATAATGTTCTTCAAACTGCTGACGTAGTACTTGCTGGAGGCCTGCTCGTCAGGCATTTGCCTAAGCCTAACCTCAATTTAGTCGTCTGACAAAACCCGAACCGAACTTAGCCGAGCCGAGCCGATTACCATTCGTTTTCGAATGGCTCGGCAATTTGAACGTTGCCATGCCGACGTTTTCAATTTCTTTTTTAATAAAAAGCTGTTTTAGCTACTTTTAATAAATAAATATACTATATTATGAATCTAGACGAATATTCTACAAATACAATTGTATTAATTAGTGTAACATATTTTTACACAAAGGTATCATGATTGACTTTTAGAATTGTCTATATCGAATCATATTATTACGTTGGTGGATATATAATATTTATTATAATAATAATTTTAATTTTCTAGTTATCCTATATTTGTTGTTATAGTTATTGTCGAATGTTTTCCCGGCGCTGCACCAAACGCTAGTAATTGACCGCAGTGGAAAGCGGTGATTAGTAGCGTTTCGTGACATTGCCGGACATATATTAGTATGTTTTGCTGTTGAATTTTTATCATTATAACGTGTGTATGTATCATGCTGCTTAATGTACATACATATGTAAATATATATAGTCTATCCCCGCTGTACTATACCATAATAATTCTAATTATTGTAATGATAGTTATTTATGATATTTTCTCTAAAGTTCTATTAGATATTTGCCGGAAATTCATTCTGCAACCATTTGTCGCCATTGTTCACCCAGCAACAGCCAACATTTAATCTAGAGCATATCATGTTTTGTTTCGTTTATAATTTGACGATTTCTCATGCACACATTGCAGAATGAATTTGCCTCTTTGATAAGATTTTTAAAGTGGACGAAGGCCGTCGAGCTCCGTGTGGGGTTTGTTGTAGAGGGTTTTTGGATTGGATCGACGACGGCTGTGCTCGTTTTTGTACGAGGTGATGCAGATGAGGTGCCTATACAACTGGGAGCAATCACATCGAAGTGTTAATGTAACGGTCTTTCTTTTTCTGCGAAATTCACCGCTTTTCTCTTGCAGGCAGGAGACGAAGACAGATTGGTTTATTATTTCTGATATTAGTTTCCATTTCCGTGAGAGAGCACAAACGATTCGGCCAGATTTATATGACAGTTGATATTGTTGTTAATTTTATTTCGAATATTTGAATGTATATGTTAGTTTGTTGGTAAATTAATTGAGTATCATACGATGGTATATACATGAAATCGCAGTTAGCACTTAAATTACAAACTGATTCTTGTTAAACGTTACCTGAGACGTACTTTTACTCTGCGTGCCTTGTCAATAACTGTAATAAGAGATTATTCACTTGTCGTTTGTATTTCGTGCAAACTGTGCGTTTTGTATAAGCTCATTGAATTTCTAGATTTATATTCTTAAAATTCGATTGCCTGATGTTTGTATTTCAAAGTGGCAGCAATTACTTCATCAATAAACAGGACTGAATATATTGCATTTATCGATTTTACCTGTCCGTTCCTTATTCCTTATCATCTAACTGGTTATCAAACAAGGACTAATAACTAACAGTAAAATAATTACCCCTGTTTTCGAAAACGATAAATATATTGTTAAAAATATTAAAACAGTATACGTACATTTTATTAGCCTATTATAAATGACAATGTTCTAGAACATTTTATATTTCTGCTCCTTACAAACAAATAATTTAAATTGTGGGTATTTTTCAAATTTCAAAAAAATCTAGTGAACTAAACTCAGACATACGTTGTTGACGTGGAAATTTGACACTGACAGTACGGGTAAACACCATTCGTACAATTTTATTTCTTTCTAGTTTATAGGTATTATAATTATGTATTAAAATGAGTACTTCAAATATAATAGATAAGTTAAGACGTTTTGATGCGTATCCGAAAACTTTAGAAGATTTTAGGATAAAAACATATGAAGGCGCAGCAGGTTCGTAAAACCGGATTTATAACCTGAAAATAATAAAAATATGATTATATTTGAATAATTGCCATGTATTTTTACTATAGTAACAATAATTAGTGCGTGCATTATGGCAATGCTCTTTGCACTTGAATTAAACGACTACCTATCACCAAATATTACGGAAGAATTATTTGTTGATACATCTAGGAGCCCTAGCATGAATATAAATTTAGATCTTGTATTTCCCAAAATTTCTTGTGATTGTAAGTTGGCCCAGATATAAGGGAATTATATAGTATGACTGTATAACTAAGTAATAAAGTTTTAATTCATATATTTTAGTTCTTGCATTAGATGCTATGGATTCATCGGGTGAGCAACATCTAATGTTGCAGCACCAGATATTCAAACGAAAACTGGATTTAGATGGTAAACCAATTGAAGAACCAAAACAAGAAGGTAAATTTGCATTATTTAATATTTTATATTTATCAAGTATTAACAATAAGTTTTTTTTTTTCAGATATAGTCCTAGTAGGAAAAGAGGTACCAAAAATAGTTATAAGTAGTAGTAATTTATTAATTTTATTTTGTGTAGCTTGCAATCATTCCGAAAAACAAAACAGAGGAGTGTGGCAGTTGTTACGGTGCTGCAATTAAACCAGATCAGTACGATTTTGTATTTTTTTTTCAGGGAAAATAATAATTATATATATTTTTTAGGTGCTGCAATACATGTGAAGAAGTAAAAGAGGCATACCGACAACGAAAATGGGCATTTCCTGATCCAGAAAATGTAACTCAATGTCGTGATGAACATTATTCTGATAAATTAAAAACTGCTTTTACTGAAGGGTGTCAAATATATGGTTCTTTAGTAGTTAATAGGGTCAGTAATTTTAAGAAGCAAATTCTTATCTTAGTATGTAGTAAAATAACAGAATTTTAATACACCTTTTGTTTAGGTCAGTGGTAGTTTCCATGTTGCACCTGGGCAAAGCTTTTCTATTAACCACGTACATGTGCATGATGTTCAACCATTTTCATCAAGTGCATTTAACACGACACACAAAATAAATCACTTATCCTTTGGACACAGTATAGAAAATGCGAAGACAAATCCATTAGACAGTACTAATGTAATTGCAGATGAAGGTAAGCATTACATAAAAAAAAAACACTTTCTATAGTTTATTAATCAAATATAATTGTACACTGCTACTACATAACTTTAAAAGCGATATAAAAACAAGTCGTTTCGTAAGTTCTATTTATTTAAGTATAACATAATGAGTTATGTTACTCCCTTATTAATTTCATCTTAGTTCAAATGAAAGTTCGTGGTAAATAGTTAAATATTAACAAGACGGGGAAGAATATACACACTACATAACACAAGTATCAGTCAGTTCTAACATCTTAACCCGGAACCAATAGCTAAGAATGTGCCAAATGAGCCGCCACCTTGTAACATAGTTTTTCCGACTGTGTTTATTAATTCTCGACCTCTGTATCCTCCTCTGGAATATAATTTCTCGCTTAGTATTTCATATATTTTTTGTATAAGAAACATTACCTAATAGCCGAGAAACCACCAAATAAGGCCCCACTAGCCATGCCAACACAAAATCCTAACATGAAACCCATTTTCATTTTATCCATGCATGAGGGTCCTTGTTGATAATAACCTCCGGGAACTGCAGGCATTTTGGCGTCTGCCAAGGAAAATGATAAACGCAATTTTAAAAGTTAACCTAACCTATATTTCACAGGTACTATATAATGTGCAAGAACCACATTATATATTTGAATATTTTAATTAATATACTCACAGTAATGTTATAATTGACAAATTTTGCAAAAAAAATTATATTTTGTGTATTTTTTCCTTAAAAATTTAGTTTTGTAGTACGCCGACGTGACTGACGTATCTTTGACATTGAACTTTGCTTTTTCAAATGAACGCCATCTTATTATTTCAACAAGAATATAATAACAAAATGTTGCAAATTGAATATAAAATGTAATTAATACATGGTTTATATTAATATAGAAATTAAAATGTAGACTATATGATAAAATAAAATAATTTTCTCATTTATAACTGGTAATAGACCTCTATATTGTATAGTTGGCTCAATGGTCTAGGGGTATGATTCTCGCTTTGGGTGCGAGAGGTCCCGGGTTCAAATCCCGGTTGAGCCCAGTTTTTAATTTTCCATTACATTTTATTTTTAGGAGCAATGATGTTCCAGTATCACATAAAAATTGTACCGACAGCCTATATGAGACATAATGGGTCCATGGTTTTTACAAATCAATTTTCCGTCACAAAACATCAAAAAACCATTTCAATTATTAACGGAGAATCAGGAATGCCTGGTGCATTCTTCAGCTACGAATTGTCGCCACTTATGGTCAAGTACACCGAAAGAAAAAGGTATGAATAATAATAAAAAAATGTGGCCTATATTGATTATTTTTTTTTAGATCATTCGGACATTTTTTGACGAACGTTTGCGCAATAATTGGAGGCGTATACACAGTTGCAGGTTTAATAGATTCCCTGTTGTATCACTCAATTAAAGTGATTAAAAAGAAAATAGAGTTAGGAAAGGTGAATTAAAACAGGAGGTTGTATTTTTCTACAGTATTTTTTATTTATAATGATTTGAGAAATGTATTATACGCCTGTACAGATGATTTAGCAACATTCGCACAAAATTCCGTATCTGTTCCTTGAACCAATTTTTCTAAAGACACATAGTGCTCCTTCTTAGGATCGTACTGAGCCTTTCCTAATTTTTCTAAAAATTGGTGCCTGTTTTGAATTCGAAATCTTCTACTCGTAAATATTTTTGGCATTTCTAATATTCGTTCGTGAGATATTTTCATTGTGTTATGAACATAATCGAATCGATCCAAAATTGATTTCTGACCTGAAATTATTATTTGTGTAGTGACATTGATATAACAGTAATTAGACAATAATGCAGAATAGTTTGATTGTCCTTTGAATTTTTACATATCATTCCATTGTTTATTATGAATAGACAAACTCTGAGTTAATGTATCATTGTTACTGTGTTTTTATTGTATGATATTGTTTTTAAATTTGGTTTTAAATGTCCGTAACTATTTTAGTTATTTACCATTATTGTTTGTTTTACTTAAATATTTATAAAAGATAAAGATTATATCAGTATATATTTATTTTTTCTTACTCATCATCCACAACTTTGGAACATCTAACAAAAGTTTCTTCATCTGTTTATCGTCAAATCCCATTTCTTCTCTAACTGAAAATGTATTTAACTTTATATGCTCCATGTGGTATGTTATTAACTTGGGCTGTTTTGTTGTTAGTATTCTAACTTCATTCCCTGTTAAACTAAATGTTTTTTGAAAATGTCCTAAGCGGCTGTCAATTCTTTTTGTACTAAAATCCAAAATATATGTTTATATTTATTCAAAAAATAAATATATTCAATTATATTTTACCTGAACATTAACCAATACGGATTATTTGTTACTATTCTAGCAATCATTGCTGTGTTAAATTGCTTCGATTGTAAGTAATTAATTCTAATAGTTAGCGTTTCTAAATCTTCTTGAAAAATATAAGGATTCGTTGTTATGAATGATCCTAATTGTTCGGAGGAAACCCCCAAATTATGTAGGAAAAATATATGTGGTTTTATATCTTTTTCGAAATCAAGTTTTAATATATATTCTGGTGCTGCTTTCTTTTTTTCTACTTTGTTCAAATCTACACCTAAATCCACTAACTTTTGTAATGTTTCCGATTTATTTACGTAAGCAGCAAAATTAAACGTGGGTTTAACATAAGGTGCTATATGAGATATATCTTCAGATAGCGGTTGCAAAATTGATTCCTGTTCAGCAACTTTTAAGGCTTTAATTTCCGATTCGAAATCAATTTCATCAACGAGAGTTCTTGATGTCTGTGGCAAAGGATTCTTGGCATCCTCCTTTTTAGTAATACTACATTGTCGGCGTAGAATTTTATTGATAATTTGTATGTTGTTACTGTTTGTTAGAAGTCTTGTAAAAAATGTTACTTTACTCATGTTTAAGCAGCACTGCACAAATTTAATGAAAAGTGAGGTTAAGGACACAAATAGAAACTAAAATTGGAAATGATTGGATAACTACATGAATTATGTATCTATAAACTTTAAATTACAGTATTATTACTATAATTAAACGATGATTAGTTAAGTATTATTCTTTCAAATCTGATTACATTATATTTTTATTTTCCTGTTGCGTTTCTTTGATTATCGATAAAACTTTAATCTAAATTTATTTCAATCCGATAATAAATTTTGTAGATCATTAAAACTAATGACATATGTATGACTCGCTAATATTTATACAATACATTTTATGTCGTATTTTATTATTGGTACAGTATAAAGAAGTTGGCCGAGAGTGAGTAACAAAACGTAATAGTTCTAGGAGGCGGCGCGGTAGATTTCTATTGGCTTTTACATCTCACACATGTTTCATCCCATGACATTCGCATATTTTGGACACCACTCGACGCAGAACCGTCAGTCCTCGTTTAACCTATGAAACTATGAACTAATTTCTGATTACGTGAAACGAAAGAGTAACTTGAGATCTTTTAAACTCAATTTCTATTTTTATCGTTGATTAGACTATGTGCTTATACATATATCAAAGTAGTACGTCAAATTCAGAGCGGTGTTTGTGTGATTAATTAATTAAATATGAGTAGACAATCTCTTAAAATTCGAAGTGACTCTGAGAGCATCGACAGCTTTTCTTCTATTAATGAAAGACCGGTGGATGATATTTCATTAGAATTTTTTTACAAGCCGCATACTATAACATTGCTTCTTGTTTCGATTGCTGCTGTCATTTACACGGCGTTTATAAGGTAAGAAATTAGGATTTTATAAATTAATATGCATGGTACATCTACTGTCAATGTCAATATATATGTCATCTTATAGTAGGATGGGCTAGTTCTTTAACTAAATGGTGAATTCATACGTGTTGTTTTTAAATCTTTCAGCAAAAGACATTTTACCACGTGATATTCTTAAGAAACCAGCTTTTATTGGTGATTGGTAAAAGTTCATTTAACTGACGTCATTTGTGATATTGTGATTAATATAAATTTAATCGCGCGTTTATAATCATACCACTAAACGCAATTATTGCGCCTCATACAGTCAATGTTTATATTACCATTTTTTACCAAAACATCAATATTATTTTTACAGAAATGAAACAAATATTCAGGACAACATTTGGGCTGGAATTTGCTGTGTGGTGTTTTTCTTTCTGATAGTATCTGTACTAGCGTTTCCCAATGGACCATTTACAAGACCACATCCAGCAGTCTGGCGGATAGTTTTTGGCCTTAGTGTATTATATCAGCTTGGACTGATTTTTCTATTATTCCAAAATTATAAAACCATCAACGGGATACTAGTATGGCTAGACCCAAGACTCAAAGACTTCCATATCAACATGGACAAAGTAATTATTTGATACGTTAGTCTTATTTGGATGCTATATACATTATTTTTGTTGGTTCAGGAATATGGAGTGAACTGCTCAGATATTACTTTCGAAAAGATTTGGAGTCATTTAGATGTTTTCGCGTGGGGTCACTTCCTAGGCTGGATGTTCAAAGCAGTCCTTGTTCGACATATGGGGATTCTCTGGGCAATTAGTGCCATGTGGGAAGTTACTGAGATAGCTTTTGCTCATTTACTGCCAAATTTTGTTGAGTGTTGGTGGGATGCTTTGATATTAGACGTTTTGGTTTGCAACGGAGCTGGAATCTGGTGCGGACTACAAATTTGTAAAATACTTGAAATGAGAGAGTACAAATGGGCCAGTATCAGGTATGCCTCAATGATTCCATACAAAAATCCTGAGTACACAATAATTATTTTTTAGGGATATTCATTCAACAACTGGCAAAATCAAACGAGCAGTTTTACAGTTTACCCCAGGGAGTTGGACCCATGTCAGATGGCTAGATCCCAAATGCACGTACATGAGATTCTTTGCCATGTGTCAAATGGTTATTTTTTGGCAAGTGTCGGAACTAAACACGTTCTTTTTGAAACATATTTTTGAAATGCCTCCTTCACACCCGTTTGTCATTGGCCGGTTGATACTCATTGGTGTTATTGTTGCACCGTCTGTTAGGTAGGTTCAAGATAATCAATAGGCGAATATTAAATATTTAATCGAATCATACACAGGTCTGAGTTATTATAATTGATTTATGTTTTAGGCAGTATTATAGCTACGTGACAGATACTCAATGTAAAAGAGTAGGAACTCAATGTTGGGTGTACGGAGCAATTATGTTCACCGAAGCAATGCTATGTATTAAAAACGGAAAAGAATTATTTGAAAGAACTCAAGCTATTAATATAATTGTCTGGCTGTTGATACAAATGTTTGTATCAGTTCTTTGCGTGTATGGATGTGTGTTATGGCATAAATATTTCAGGGTAAATATCGAACACTATAATTTTATGATAAGCAATAATTCATATAATTTTTTTTATCTTCAGAGCGAGGCTGAAAGCTCACGTGAAAATTCGCCAATCAAAGAACCAAAACAGCTAAAGTTAATTATGAATTCTAAAGGTATTTCTAAAAATAACTAATTGTTTTGGTAGTTGTTAATTTTATTTGGCGTGTTGTAGGTGATATGTCGTCTAATTCTCAAGTGCCATTCGTTAATGCCAATGCAGAAACTAAAAAACATAATTAGAATTACCGGCAAGTACAGTTCGTTCTTTCCCTAACCCACCTAATTTTTGTAGCGAAATACAAATTTTAAGTGTATTTTTAAGTGTTTTGTAAGTCAAAACATTGCATTTATTGTTTGTTCCTGATGTTGTCGTTTTTGATGTAAATATGTATTTCAATTTTTCCTGTATCTCAAATTGTACATTGTATTCTATAGTTACCAGCAGTTTTCAGAGACGAGATTTAAAATATATAAATAATTGAATTGTAGGACAAAATTTAAATATATACAAATTTTCAAAATGTACAATGATTTTAAGAAATTTTATATAAAGTTATTTTACAACTAGTCGACCATATTTTTGTATCAACAAACTTCTAGTCTTGAAGTGAGATCTGTTGATGGTTTCAAAATTTTGTATGCATTTTTGGTGTAATACTTTATTAGCAACAAATTTTGTTCACTGCAAGCAGCTTAGCGTATTTGAAATTATACTCAGTTTTAACTAAATATGGTTTAATTTCAAATATACACGCTGTTATGATGTTTAAATGTTTTGTAGTGAAAAATAAATGTTTGAATGTGCGTCGTGTGAAATATTTCAATTGTTTTTGAACGTAGGGCGCAAATGTTTTTAAATTTAGTTAACAGCGATTTTATTTTATTTTTAGGGCTCAGATTCAGAGATACTGGTAAACATTTCTAAGATCGGTTTTATTATTTGAATATTATTTGCCAGTATCCTGGAACTTACAAATTATCTGAATTCTGTGATATATGACAAATTTAATAAACAGAATTCAGGAAAAATTACTCTATTATATTAGTTGACCGAATTAATGTTTTGTTACACGTATTATTTTATTTGTTTCCCAAATATGTATCTTAAATATATCATGTCAGTATATATCTACCTACTATTGTTATATTTCTTTTGTTATTAATAAATTATGGGAATTTAATTTGATGTATATTTTTTTCTCCGCTAATAAAAGATATTCAATGATTTCCTTTCATATTTGACCGCGTTTCTTTAAAATACAGTGCGCATGCTTTCTCCTATAGATTATTTTATCGCTTCCGACAAAACATTTTTTTGTAATCATATAATCGCAGCTTTAAAACTTGTTATTGTAATATTGTTTGTTTGATATTTAAATGATCATAAATTATTTGCGTAAAGCAATAATGTTTATTCAATTACTATGAGCTGCACGTATTTTAATTGCTCATTGCTGATTCTATATATACGAATATGCAATTACTAACTTAATCTTTAAACATTGAAAAGTAAATATAACAGTCGTATTTTTAATTCCATAAAAATTTATTTGCTGCTGTCGCGAATTTTTTCTAAACAGTAATAAAAGTTTTTCCTTTTACGGGTAAAATTCAAGGTCACAAAGATAGAACACAATCGCTTTTCCGCTCGGTTGTTGCGTTACTAAGCGGCTTGAGTAGTCCACGGTAGAGACGAGACGACGCCGTGAGACTTGGTGGTTTACTCCGTAGCTCCAAGTGCAGAGTGCGTCTGGCGTCCCTGCCGGGTTTAACTAGACGAGGGTGGGGCGTCCGTTACTTGGGGAAGTGGGCGTTACCGGTCGCCGACCCCCGCCCAGACGGTCCCTCGTGGTATTGTATGCTGGCCCGGCCCGGTCGCGCCTCGACCACGTGCGTTGAGTTGCCGTTGTTGCATTCTGCTCTTCCCGCTTTCATATGTTGATATGCACCATGTGGTTGGCATGGTTACGCGCGGGAAAACAATCCCACACTATTGTTCACAAGGTGAAAGTTTGCACGAACACATTGTTGTAATCAGTTGCTCTTTATTAGATCCCGTAATCTCGCCGATTAGCATTCCAGCATTTATAGCGTAATGCGTCAGAACATAAAATCACACTTGTAAAAATTCATTTATGCAGGGTCGTAGGTACGTGACATGTAAACGGCTCTTGGTTTAAAATCGGTTCATTTGCAAATCGGGTTCGGGATCAGCTGAGACAAGCGGTCGATGTACGCACAGGGTGCTGGTAATGAGATATGTTTGAAGGGCGGTGAAAATTCGAGGAGGACGCGGAGGCCTGCCCCTCACTAATGCCACAGCCCTGAAGGCAATACAAGAACCGGAGCTTGATTCTGAGCTAAGCGTACTGTCGCGCTTGATGACCTTTGGGATTTAAACCATTTTATCAGTCTTGTCTACATTGTTTCCTTTTTCCTGTTATTGTTATTTGATTATTGTAATCAATTTTAATCATGAAAATACTGTAAATATTGTAGTCTTCAATAAAAATATAAACTTCCGGTAAATTTTTGCAGTAATTTATGACAACTCATATAGCATAAAGTTTCATAGAGATTATTTGTAAGTAATTAAATGGTATTAATTAGCAGTGTGTTTCCCAGAAAGAGATATGATTAGAGGTGTTTTGCGGGTGAACAGCGCGAAAGTAAAGCGTTTGGGATTTGTTCGTGCGCAGTTCGTAGTGGAGGCCAACCCGCGCAGCTGCCAACACGCCAGGCCCACATCTGCCAATCGGCGCATCCGTGGTCGGTGTTACTATTTCGTATTCACGCCCAAGCCACAGCCGAAACACGAATATTCCCTTTGATTTATACTCATTAGTAGTAACGATGATCGTTTAATACATGTGGAGTGCAGTGTTGCGACCAGCGAACGTCGTAAAGTTTGTAAATAATCAGTGATTGAAACAAAGGTGTGCATATCGATTGCGTGGCCTCGCGATGTACTCTAGCGTGCCTTGTGCCTGTGATGGTGAAGTGAGTGCGTTCGGTTGAACCTTGGCTGTGGAGCGAATAATGTCCGCGGCTTCTGCGACTAAATTGAAAGCAGAGTACTCAGATTCAACGCCTCAGGTGAGATGATGTTTTGATGACTTTGGTGGCTGGTGCCAAGTTTGGGCCGGGCGTGGGATGTGGGTGTTCCTTTGTCTCGCATGTCGTAGATAGGTTGTTCCGATAAAGCCCACCCATTGAATTACACTTTCTTTGGTACGCGAGCATGAACTCTCCTCTGGACCAGGGGTGTAGAAGCAGGGAGGTTCAGTGGGATAGTGCTATTTTCTTTATCCCCTCCTCTACTCAAAACTATATGCATTTAGTTCCCACGCTCACTGTCAAGGACTCTGTAATTATTTTTTAAAAATCACTAATCTATTTTGCACTTATCAGTAATTAACTTACTTGAAAATATTTCTAACACGGCCCACTGGAAATTTATTTACCACTACTACAAGCCTGTACACCGAGTAATAACTGCACTGATCTTGAACTGTTTTCTGTTACATCCTCTTTAATTTCAACACTAGGTCATTAATTGAGCACCTGTATCACATCGGAATAACATAATTCAACTAACGTAAAAACAACTGTCGCTGCGGATCTAACTTAAAATTTAAATTTATCTGTAACTTTAGAATATCAATATTAACGTTTGTTATAATTTATTACATAAGAATATTAAAATTGGGTTTTTTCTGTTTACTATTCTTTACTCTATAATCTAGATTTTTCTTTATTTCCTCAAATTCTGGCTTGTCATTTATTTTTTGTATTCTTTGCGAAAATTATTTTTTGATCTTCATAATAATTTATTTTCGAAATTTCTTGTTTTATTTATTTTTAATCTTCATTACAATTTCTTTGGTGTGCTGTACTGTCTTTTTGAAATATAAAATTAACCCTGGCGTAATGCAGGAAAACCAACAACCAACCCCCTCTCCCCTTGCGCTGTTGGCTGCGACTTGCAGCAAAATCGGGAGCAGCGTGGCTTCCTCCGAGCAACAGCACCAGCAGTCGCTGGCATCCCAGCAGCAGCTGTCCAGCGAGCAGGCATCGCAGCAGCAGCAACAACAATACGGCATCGTGCTCAATCAGCTGCAAATGTCCGCAGCTGCATCGGCAGGGCAACAAATACGTGTGATAAAGAGCGATGAAGGAACTCCCCAGGTTATCACGCTGTCGCAGCTGCAGAATTTCCTTCCGATGCCCCAGGCCGTGGTGTCGGAGGCCTCCGTCGTGGCCTCGTCGAGCATGTCCAACGCGCAGCCGTCGGTTAAGACCTATGTGTCCAGCGCGGCTGGTGGTAACCCTCAAGTTGTTTCGGTCGGTCTGCCCCAACAATTCCTCCAGGTAATTTTTCCCTTCGTAGAAATCCTTAGATCCCGTTATTTTTATTACTGTTGTTAAGTTTATGGGTTGGTCGTACTAAATTTTGCTGGCGAAGCATTTCTGTTACATAGCAAAACTATTTCCATTATAATAATGTCATATTAATTTTTTTTATATACTGCATCGGGTCGTTAATTTATAAAATTGTAATTGTTTATTCAAAGTATATTTCATTCCTTCTTGAAAACGATGCAAAAGTTCTGTACAAATTTAAATTGTTGATTGTTGTAATCATCCAAAATATTCATTATTTGTCTGGCTAGTAGATGTATGATTTTTTTTACTGTTAAGTTTGTGCTAGTTTTCCTAAATTTTGTTGGTGGTAGTACATGCGATGAATGAAATCAATTCCTACAATTTGCAAGGATGAATCAGTTCCTGTTTACAAATAAGGGATAATTTACTGTGTGCGGTGTACTTTTTTTTTCTTTGTCTTTTTGGCAACTTCCTTTTTTTTGCCTGAAAGGAGGACAATTTGCATCCAGGAAGTGACAAAGTCCCCGGCCAAACAACTCAGGCCCTAAATTGTACAGAATTGAATTTCAAACATCATCTCATCTTTCGTTTGAGTAAGTATATCTTCTCATAAAATGCCAAAATTATTCCATTACTTTGAGGAGTGTTTAATTCTTTTTATACGCAATCAGTGTTATTCCAATAGTTTTTTTTCCCTTCCGAAAAACATAATGAAAATTTTTTTCGTGTTGTGTAGAAATATAAATTGTTGATTGTTGCAATCATCCAAAATAGTCTTCATCTGGCTTGTAGATTTATGATTTTTATTTCTGTTAAGTATGTTGGTATGTTTGTTGTTGTTGGTCTTCTTATATTTTTTTGTGGTAGGTAGAATAGATGCGATGAATGAAATCGGTTTCCACAATTTGCCAGGATGAATCAGTTCCTGTTTACAAATAAAGGGACAATCTACTGTGTGCGGTGTATTTTTTTTTTGTCTTTATGGCAATTTCACTTTTTGCCTTAGGGGAGGATGATTTGGAAGTTACCGAGAAGTGTTTAATTCTTTTTTTTTTAATTCATCTGCATTAGTCAGCTGACTGCGAAAATAATACATTTAAGTATTTGTTCTTCCCTTCTTAAAAATATGAATTTTATTCGAGTTCTGGAAAAAATGTAAATTGCTGATTGTTGTAATCACCCAAAATATTCATCATTTACCTGGCTTGTAGATTTATGATTTTTATTGCTGTTAAGTTTGTTTGTTGTTGGTCTACTTTTTTGTGTGGTAGAATAGATGCGATGAATGAAATCAGTTCCTACAATTTGCAAGGATGAATCAGTTCCTATTTACAAATAAGGAACAATACTGTATGCGGTGTATTCTTTTTTTTTTTTTTCTTTGTCATTTTGGCAACTTCCTTTTTTTGCCTGAGGGGAGAACAATTTAAGTGACAAAGTCCCCGGCCAAACAATTCGTGCCGTAAATTGTACAGAATTAAATTTCATACATTATCATCTCATCTTTCGTGTGATTGAGTATATCTTCGCAGATTTATAAAATACCAAAAATTATTTCCATTGTCATTGCGAAGTATTTTAATTTAGTTTTTTATAAGCATTGGATGTGATAAAATTATGTTTCTATTTTATTCTTTACTTTTCCTTCCATTCTTCCAAACATGAAGAGAATTCTGGAGAAATGTAATTTGTTGATTTCAGTAATCGTAATAAATATTCTTCATTTATCTGCCTGGCTAGAAGTATAATTATTTGAGCAATGATTTGTTGAACACAAATGTTGTTTCTTTTGTTGTGTGTAGTGCAACCATATTTTTTTAAGGGAATAAAGCTTTAAAAATATTATAGTTGTATATACAAAAACTCGCAACTTTTTTTTCTGGTGTATTTATTTGTTTTTTTTTTCCACAGCAACAAGGCACGCAGCTGGTGAACGCTGCTGCTCAAGGTGGACAGAATCTGACGTACAATGTTATGCAGCCAATGCAAACAGTTACCGTTGATGGACAAGAAGCGTTATTTATCCCAGCCGCTATGGCTGGCGGCCAACCTCAGCATGTCCAGCAACTCTTCTCACCTGCGGGACAAATGCTGCGGGCTCCTGGACTTCTCCCGACCAATATTTTACAGAATATGGCTGGACAAACAGTTCAGTTACCTACTGGTAATTTTTTTGCCGCATTTATGCAAAAGCATTTGTGAATAAAATATTAATACGTTTCTTGTTCTAGGTCAGAATGTGGCAGTTCGTCCTTCAATGCCCCAAGTGGTTCAGTTCCCCATGCAGCAAACAATTCCAGTGCAAGTTCCTATAACGTCGAGTAATGGACAAACGGTGTACCAGACGGTTCATTTTCCAGTTCAAGCTTTCGCTACTGCTGCGGTTCCCAATATCATTCAAGCTCAAGGGAATCAAATGCAAATCATCCCTCAGCTTGCGCAAGTACGTAATTGATTTGTTGGAGAATTCACTACCGTTGTTGATTTGCTGTATGAATTAGTGTATATTGTAGTACAGAATAAATAATTAGGTGGGTCCTTTTAACAAAATATTAATAAGTCAACGATTCGACCTTATATAGGTCATTCCTCAGGAGTGAAGCGACAATGTAATATACAAACTAACTACACGTTAAACATTATTTTGTATTTTACATTCACGCTTCACTCTTGAGGATGGCATGTAATTTAAAAACCTTGAGTGATTAATATTTTATTAAAAGGATTGATACTCACCAAATTATTAATTCTTTTATAACTTCTCCAATCCAGTATTATTCAAATCTCAAATATTATGGTAGTAACGAAAATCTCGATGGCGATTCAAGATATTTCAACGATTTATTATGGTTGTAGAAATTAGTGATCTTAATATTACTGTGCATTAATGGTACAGCACATCAAATTACTGTAATCGTTAAATAAATAACTGCTGTGATTTCAATTATTTTCAACACGGAAACCCAAAATTTGTACGTATATTGTAATGTTTCAGTATTTGTTGTCATGACTAGATTTATTGTCTGGTACCACTAGCTCTGTTTTAGCACTGTGCAATGTTCTAAAATTATTTTATAAAAAAGTGGTAGATAATATATTTCTCAGTAACATCTACTCAGGGCCGGATTTACAAATGTGGAGGGCCCTAGCACCCGATTTTGTTTGCTTCTTTTGACAAAACTGAAATATATGTTTAATAAACTAATTTTAGTTGCTATGGGAACAAACAAATAACAGAAACTGTAAATATTAATCATTCAATACAGATTCACATACCGATAGAAAAATTTGAAACTCACGGAATATCCTCACTTAAAATTGTAATATTTTTTTATTACATTTCTTTATAATATAAGCGCTAAGAAACCCATTGCAGCAGAGCGCATCGTCATATCTCTAATATTTTTCGAGATACGTCGATTTTTAGTATTTTTCGAAGTGCAACTTTAAAGGCATGTAATTCAAAAACTACACGAGATATCTAAAAATTCTCTTCAGTTTAGCGTTTCTGGTGCCTTATACAACAAATTTGCAAATTTTTAAAATTTTGAATTTTTTTTGTATTTTTGTTCAAAATTTCGATCGGCGATAACTCGACAAATATTAAAGATACATGTTTGCAATGTTCACCAATCGATTCAGCTCGTCGAAATACATAAGTATGCAAAGTTTCATAAAAATCGCTTTGCGGGATGGAAAGTTAGAGCAAAAAGCCTGAAAATGGCGTTTTTTGTCCCAAACGTCAATAGGTACCCCTTGACGTTCGGCCTGAATTTGGCCATTTTCAGACTTTTTGCTCTAACATTTCAACTGGTTGTCCGAATTTTCTGAAATTTTCAGGGTTTATGTATTTCATCGAGCTGAATCGATTGGTGAACACTGCAAGTCTGTATCTTTCATATTTGTTGAGATATCTCCAATCGAAATTTGGAAAAAAATTTCAAAAAAAATCAAAATTTTCAAAATTTACTAATTTATTATAAATGGCACGAAAAACACAAAACTGAAGATATTTTTCGATATCTTGTATAGTTTTCAAGTTACAGCCCTTCAAAGTTGCTCTTCGGAAAATATAAAAAATCGTCATATCTCGAAAAATATTAGAGATATGACGATGCGCTCTGCTGCAATGGGCTTCCTGGCGCGAATATTATAAAGAAATGTAATAAAAAAAATTTACAAATTTTAAATTATATTTGGGAAAATTTCCGTATTTTGAAAAATTTTACAAATCGCCATATTTCGATAAATATAAGACATATTACGATGCGTACTACAGCAATGAGTTGATTCATGTTTAAATTATACATAAGTAATAAATTTCAAGTTAAGTTTGGAGGAGTATTTAATTTATTTTCTAGTAAACAATTTATTTGTATAAGAAAGTAGTGTATAAGAAAGTTTTGGGAGATCCGCTTCAACTCATGTATTTTATCGTGTTCATGGGTCCAACTTTAGTGTGCTTCCGTTGCGCTAACGTAAACCTAGGCCTCGCAAAGAACGAATTCAGCATTCGTTTTAGTAGAATAAGAATTTGATGTATCAATACTAATTAGATATAAGATCAAAATAAAAATATATTCTGCTCCAATATAACTACCTACTAGAGTTTCATAAGAATAAATTTAAAAATTTATAATTTTAGATAGAAAATTTTTGCTTCCGGAATACGGCCCTGCTTCTACTCGAAGCATTTTTTTAATAAAATAATTTTAGAACTTGTACAGCGCTAAAAAACTTACTGCATTTTACTGTAATCGTTAAATAAATAACTGCTGATGAAACTAAAATATGAACGTATATTGGAGAGGTTAATATTTATTCAATTACGATTAGATTTATTATGGTTGTTGAAATTACTGCATTTTAACATTACTGTGAATTATACAACAGACGTTAAATATCTACAGTAATTTAAATTATTATCTATTGAAAACTAGTTTATTATCCGTTGCGACAGTTGTTTTCAGAAAATAAAATAATCTTTCTGTTTACAGCCACAACAAGTAGCAAGTATCATCACTCCAAACGGACAAATTCAACAAGTCCAACTTGCATCCGTAGCGCAACATCAAAGTGTTATGGCACAAGTTGCTGCGCAGGTACAAAAATTATTCACAAAATATTTCAAAATACAATACAAGATCTGACCTTAACCTCTGCTTCAGGTCTCGGTGGCGAACTCGAACTCCGCAACGTCTGGAACCTGGACAACAACCACGACGCCTTCTGCACCGAGTGTAACTGTTCAAGCTGTATCTAACAATATTCCTGGGGCTGAGAATACTCAAGCCCAAAACTCGAACCCTGTCAACTTGTTGCAAGCCGGCAATCAACCGATTACTTTCACTGGAGCTGGAGGACAACAATACACTGTGATACCGGCGTCCAGTATTAATCTTGGAACGCCCATTCGACATGGAACGAATATCATTCAGGTAAGAATGAATCTGGAATAGACAATGCATGGTAGTGGTAGCTTGATTGTTTGTATGAATAGTGTTAGTGTTGTGGAACATGTATATTTATTCAAATATATTATAAATAATTTTTTTAGAGTGAAAAGTTTAAAAACGGTACAAAAATCTAATATTTGTATTATGTCTTTTAGAATAACTTAAAAAAAATTGTTCTGATAAAAGGAAAATTGTTGTACTCAGTATATTTGTATATTAAATTGTTATTTTAACAAAATATTTCATTTAGCCTAAATATATTGGCTAGTATCAAGAACACTGCTTTTGAATCTGATGACAACAATATTTAGAAAAATGTTTAAAATAAATAATGTAGATAATATTATTCAAAATCTTTTTGATTCCAATGAAATATTATTCTTACCTTCTTAGTTTGACTCTAAAAACTTTATTTATAAAAGTGTAAAAAATACTCGAAATTTTGCAGCATTTATTCAACAAAATATTGTCAGTATTGAGAATATGAATGTGTTACGCTTTTGTATGTACGAAATTTTTAATAACCTGAATGATTGTTTACGAATGTATTTGTTACTTGATGGGTTGCTGTAAGATCTTACTAACCCTGAAGGTTTAAGTGTAAACCGAAACATCGGAAGAATAATAATTAATGTATGACAGATTTCGAGTATTTTTTACACTTTACAATAAACATAGTCAAATAAATATCCAGTTATAAATCAAAACAAATAAAAATTACCATGCATCACGTAAAATTATAAAATATCAGTTTGGATTGGTCAAAAATTTTAGGAGAAATTATTAATTTTGAGGACATGCTAGGAATATACATATTTTTATTAACGTAACAAATTGTTACAATATTTTACAAAAAAAAAAAGAACGATCTGTAAGCTGTTACATAAATTACATTACAGCTTACAGATCTAATATCATGCACATAAAAAAAAAATAATAAAAAAATACTTATAAAGATAATACAATTTATCCAACACCTCTCAATAAATGCTCTATAACTATGGCGATTTTAAACAAGGAATGGAATAGATTACCCACTAGTGGGTACAATTTTGAGAAAGTCACTAGTGAGAAATTCTCTATTTATAATAATAACACACAACGCCTTGGTAATTACTTCAATTGATATTTTAATTTAGAAAATTTAAAGCATATGTCACTGTCAAATAATATTTCTTTAACAAATTTAGCATTTATTAAGAGATGTTGGATGAAACGTTATATTTCACACGTGGGTAATTCTTTACTTTGCCCACTTGTAAAGTAAATATCTATTTCTTTCACAGGTCCCGAATTTAAATGCCCTTCAGTCGATCCCAGTTCAAAACATCCCAGGTTTGGGAAACGTTCAAGTAATTCCCGCCAGTGCATTAACACAATCTCAGTTAGCGTTGAGTCCAATACAAAACCAAGGATCAACAACACCAACAGCCACGCAAGCTCCTTCTATGACAGCGGTAAGAAATCTTCATGAACCTGTTAAAGCATCGAAGACATCAACCGTATGTTTGTCTAGGTGCAGACTATGCCAGGTGGAGCACAAATCATCGGACAGCATATACAGCAAGATCCTAACGACCCTAGTAAATGGCAAGTGGTACAAAGTATCAATCCTGCTGGCCTATCAACACCTGCTCCTCCCCCCTTAACACCTGGAATTGTGATGAATACTACCCCTAATCCTCAAGTTAGCCCTGATCCTGGACAAATGTCTGAAGGCGGTACACCTAAAGTTCGAGTGAGAAGAGTTGCTTGTACCTGTCCGAATTGTAGCGAAGGCGAAAGGTAGGACTAAAATTAGTTTTTTTTATGAATAATTATTGTCATTGCAACTGGCTTAAGTGTAGCTAATGAGCAGTTTTGTACTTTACACAACAAAAAAATTAATATTACTAATTACTAAGAAATACAGCTATTTTAAATTTGTATTTTTTAAAAGCCTAACTTTTTACAAAACTGCAATTTTATGTGCCAAATTGTTTTAGATAAATTTTGGAACATAATAACTGATTACCATCTTTGTTGTAGACATACAGATCGCAAGAAACAGCATATCTGCCACATACCCGGCTGCAACAAAGTATATGGCAAAACATCCCATCTTCGAGCCCATCTACGATGGCATACTGGAGAGCGGCCCTTCGTGTGTACCTGGCTATTCTGTGGAAAAAGATTTACGAGATCAGATGAGCTCCAAAGACATCGAAGAACGCATACGGGTGAAAAGCGATTCCAATGCCAGGAATGCAACAAGAAATTCATGCGATCGGATCATTTATCTAAGCACGTTAGAACGCACCAAAAGCAAAGAATAACGGTACGAGAAATTATATGTTTATTTATTGTTATGTGGTTAACAAAGCGATCTTGTGTTTCATTTTGGTTTGCTGCATGTATTATACTTTTTTGTGCTTTTTTGTTGCTTAAATAGTCGGTCATCGACGACTTAGACGGAGACAAATCAAATTGGGAAGAGCAGGAAATATCTAACAAAAGTCATATATGGATAGCAGAACAACCAAATGCAACTGCTATATACTCGCTTAAACAAGTTCATTTCTCACAGGTAAATACATTCTTGCAAGCTTGTCCAAGTTGGCGCCAAAACTTCGCACCAACGCTATTTTAACTTGTAAGCGTACAGTTTCATGCAAATATAACTTACATGTTGTTTTCAATTTCAGGAAGCTGCAACTTCTACACAGTCAGTTTCTTCAGACAGCTCAAGCAACGATGAAAAGATGATGATAACCATCACAACAGAAGCGGACCAGTCAGATATGGCGATGGCGGACACGTTAGATTCGTCCATTTCAAACTAAGTAACGGTGTTTTAGTACGCATGTGCTGACCTGCGCAAGCGCATAAGCGCACACGTTGGAAAGTGCGTTCAGATGCAGCGAGAAGTAAAAAATGTAAATATGTTTAAAAGAATAACTATATTTGTGATTTTACTAATAAGGATAATAGGGTGGAAAAATATCCTCGAATTAATGTTCATTCATACTTGAAACGGGACTAATTAAATAAAATTTTGTAATTTTATAAGAAATATTGACCAGTACTTCAATAATTAGAAGTAATTATCATTTAGTTGTTAATAATTATTAGAACTATGGTTTTTGCCAATTGTATAAAATACATTTATGTTATAATTATGTGGATTCTTTTTTTGAATCACATAATATTGTTCTTAATAGTAGTTAACAACGAATAATATTTTTGCCATATATCATTAGTTGATACATTGTTACATAAATACAAATGTTACTATTTGTTATAACTGTATTATAATATTATTGCAGGTTACTTGTAAGTACTATTTATATTCAGTAAACCCTTTTGTATAAATGTAATTAATTCTTTAGCTTTTGCTGTTTAAATTTTATGTATTACTTTAATGTTATATAGAAATTTAAATATATTTTTATATCAACTATTTTCTTTGTTTTATTACCTGTTTATCGTTTTCAGATGATTACTGAAGGGTTTTGTTTAACCTCTTGATACCCCCGCCTACTGTATTCAGTTTGAAATTTGTTGTGTAGTTTATTATTACAAAACAAATTGGTAAGTTAATTAATATTAAACAATTATTGAAATAACTTAAATTGTTCCATTTTCACACCGTCACAAGGCAACAACTGTTTATTACGAAACTGATTCTCATTTGTTTGATTTTTGTTTTGCATTAGCCTACTTTGATACTGACAGTGACAACTGAAAACTTTTGATTGAGTGTTTATTTGAGAAATGAATATTAGTGAAATAAAAATAAGATATTGGAGGTGCCGGGTATCGATCCCGGTACCTCTCGCATGCTAAGCGAGCGCTCTACCATCTGAGCTACACCCCCATATAATATGTCTATAAGATTTTACACGTACAAAAACATCGGAATATAAAATATAACCTATTTATTTTAGAATACCGGTGTAGATTTAAAAGCATCATCTTCAGAGAATCAATAAAGATAGGTCCCACCGAGATTTGAACTCGGATCGCTGGATTCAGAGTCCAGAGTGCTAACCATTACACCATGGAACCATACAAGAAAAGGTATTGAAATAAAATATGAATTTTAATTATGTAACAGAAATGAATTATAATTATTAATACGTTAGATAAAAATGCAAAATCAAACACATATCTTAAAAAAACATGTTTATTTGTATATTTTAATTTATTTAAACAATAATTATTAAATACACATTGTTTTTCAAACTGTCGAACATACATATTTGCTATACATAATAGTCCAGTTTTACAAGAATGTGCAAAATTGTATCAAATGTTCAAAATTTTGTACGGAATAATTTAAAATGTCTAATTCAAATACCTAAGTAGGAACAAAGTAGAAAAGAACAGAACAACGTAAAAATGATGATGATGATTGCTATCCAGGCTGGAACAGCAACTGCAAAAAAAATAATTATATAACAAAATTCTGTTTCTGCAGGAATGAAAAACTTACTTCTGTTAGGCAAACTGTGAATGCAAACTCGATTGTCAACAGAAATCGACACAACAGCTGCTTCCGTGACGCTCGAAACAGTGTGATTGTCCAAAACTGGCAGAAACTCTAAACCAGTCACAAACATCGAATGGGCACCAGGTATGTGAATAACACGCTAGAAAAAATAATAGTTAATAAAAATGTATATAAAATTGTTAAGAATCTTACTTGCAAACTAAACGCAATGTAAATTGAAACCGAGCCGCTGTACATGGTTCCTACCGCAACAAATCTACCGTCGTCTCTTACTGCTAAAGCAGATAAACTTTCGTCAATTGTAACGGCCTTTTTTAAAGTTGCTTCCCCAGGAACCCATTGCTGCAAAAATCCTTTTTGTTTGCTTCCTCGAGTAAGAGGATTGGCAAGCATATATAGAGCGCTCTTTTTCTCATTTTCAATTTTACCAAATCTACATCTCTTGTATAAATATTTTGTACCTTCGGGCTGGTTCCAACTAAGTCGGTGGATTTCTTTTCCTGTTTTGTAATCCCAAAGAATTGCCAAACCATCTTTAGCAATTGTCAATAGCCAATTTTCATAAGGACTAAAATCTATGTCATCTATTTCTTTACTGTGAGCTTTTAAAATATGATTTTGTTTTAAACTTGGAAAGTTCCATAAACGAACCGTGCCATCAGTACCACCTGTCGCCATAAATTTCCCATTTGGATTTAATCGGACAATTCTTTGAATTGGTTCTTCGCTACTAAAGTCGGTTTGGACGCTATCTGAAGGTTTTATAACAAACTTTAATCGTTTACTATTTTTGTTATTGTCTGGCTTTTGTTGCTTTTCGCTGTTTCTTCGCTGACGAAGAGTACTGTCTTCTTTTGTTTCCGATTTTTCTTTTTCGCTGTCTTTTTCTGTTACTACTAATGTTCTAACGTTATACAACTGACAGTGGCTTTCTTGGCCCGCTACTAAGTAGGAATGTTTAGAATCACTAAATGTGGCACAATTCATAACAACACTTGGGCCTGTTTCGTGCCTAATTACCTCTTCCGCAATAAATTTGTGCCCATCATGAGAAATTTCAAATATCTCCTGGAATATGAAATATAATTAAGTAATTTTTTTCAGGTAATTATAGAATATGGAAGTAAATTTGTAAATACCTACAAAACCATTTGCAACCCCTGTTTTGGAAGAACCGCCACCCCCAGCTACTAGGACATGCCTGTTTGTCAACATTTGAAGGGTGTATAATGGAAAATTCACCCTGGCAAGTAAACCATCTTTATTTCTTCTCGTAGGAGGCATTTTCTTTAAAACACAGGTAACACTACGTATCTTCAAAATTCCACGTATGTCATCTAACGTGTTAATGAAAGTGGAGGGGGTAAGTGTCATACACCAGTCTGACCCTACACAAAATGTACTAAAAGAACTAGTTTTCGATCTAGGGGAAAAGTGCAAATTTTTTAAACAAAAATGATTATACTTTTACATTGCCAAAATGTGTTTATTTAAAATTTATACATGTTGTGTTAGCTGATGTATGATCTTTTATTTGTGTGCATATGTGTTTGCTAATGAGTGGTAAGTTTTACATTGTAAGATACCCGTGAAAGAAAATTGATCAATCGACAATGCAATCCTGTCAAACATAGCATTAGGTCAAAAAATATAGCGAATGGATATAAAAATTAGAAAACGTATCGGTTTTATGCTGTCATGAGCAATGTTCTGCTCCTACAATATTCATAAAGTATATTTTGACGTAGAGTTGGACTGATGTAAATATTTGGTTTGATGGTGGCATCTACAGAGCTTAATATGTACTATTATTAGAATAAGAAAAGTTCAAGCGGAAAAATCTTATAATACAAGATTGATTTTGTTAAGACCAAGCTGTTTATTTGTTTTAATTATTAACAATGTGAATTTCAAATAGAAACTAGTAATAAATTTGTAAAACTGCTTGTAGATGTCAGAATTGACAGTTGGCTCGTGCCTGGATTGCCAAATGTAAAGAAGCTTCTACAACACAAATTCATTGCTTGACAAGCGGTGTGTGACCTGTGATATCATACATATGAATACACTTTGTAGCTAGGTAAAAAATTAGAGGCAGTGATTAATTTTGTAAGAATTAGTTATTTCGGTATTGTTTTTGTATGATGTGACAACACCGCTGACGTTTTTGCACGAGCCGTTATCTGTGGTGGGGGCTGGCCTTGGTTACACTCATAATTGCGATTTCATATCGTACCTTGCTTTTGCGATCACTTCCCGATCAGCTGATAGCCATCATCATGGTAGTTCAGTGAATATTTAGTGTAAAGTGTAAAGAAACAAGTGTATATAAAGAAATCAATGCACCCGAAGGGTTGAAAACGAACCCTGAGACATGGTATTGTTACTTGGCTGTGAAATCATATGAAACTTGTAAATGGCAAGGGTTCGATGTTTCGAGAATGGTTTGTATTTCGTTTATTTACAGTCTCGCATTGTCAGTTTCTTTGTTGTGCCAAAATCTTGCGCACATTGCGTCACGTTTTGCTCTGATCATATTTTTTTCCGACATTCTAATTAATTTTATATCCTATCGTTAATACTTTAATGAACTTAATTTATTGTAAACAATAAACAATTTATTTACATATTTTGTACGAGTTAAATGTGCGAGGTTTTTACACTTTTCTTTGGTAAACAACATGATAAACATTTCGTGAACGTGGTGATATTGTTTATAACTGGTTTTGTGTTGATAATTTTAAATAGACGGTAAATATGTGTTGGTTATTTTTATTCTTATTTTATTAATTAATTAGGCTATCGGTATGTTTTTTCAGGTTGTTGTATACTTTTGTTTTATTATTATTGATGTGCACTTGTTTACTCATTTACCGTTCGCTTTTGTTTTTTCTATGATTATATGCTGATCTACTTTAGATGAACAATAGGTCTTGATCCAATAAATTTATGCATATTGTTTTATTTTAATGACCTGGTTAATGTAATAAAAATTACTACGATTAGTTTTATTGTTTTTCAATGTAAACCAAATATTTACATTATTATATTAATGTAACAATTATTTCATAATTTCCATTTAAGCTTGCAGCATTTAATTTCATCATAATTCTTTATATTCAATAAAAACTTATTTTATGGTACAAAATTAACTGTGTTAAATATAAGTAAATAGGTTTATTTGAATTTCAGAATCTGCTGTAAGTGTGTTATTTATTTAAAGAAGTTTTCGCCCTATTACTTGAAAATGTTGTACATATTCCATGTAGATACTGGTACTATGATGACTTTCGATATGAATTTAGCTTTAGAGAGGTAAGGAAACATTAACAAATTTATTGCTAAACCCTGTTATTAAATTTCAACTAATTAATATTGTTATAGCGTTTCACACCTTCAGTCCGTCATAGACAACATTTGGCGGATACCAATTGAAAAACAAGTGTTGCTAGTTAGTGGAGGTGAAAGTTTAGACCCTAGTGCGCGAGTTTGTAGCTACTCCGCTGGTACGGACACCAACCCGATCTACCTCTTCAGCAAGTCGGTAATCGAGTCCACGAACCCTCCGACGCCGAGCATCGACCAGGCGTCGGACTTCGACCTCAAGGAGCAAGTGGAGGCGTCCTCGAATATGCCGGCGACTTATAGCACGGTCGTTGCCAGAGCCCAGCTTGCGCAGCAGTTCTGTGAACTTGCGCGCGAGCAGACAAAAATCTGCGAGAAGCTGGTGCATGATCAGCATCTTCAGCAGCAGGGCTGGGCGGCAGTCGTTGCCAACTTGGAGGACATCACCGCGGAGTTTAGGATTAGATCTGAGAAGTTCCAGACCAGTTTCAAGCAGTATCTAGAAATGAGAGGATCTTATTTGGAGTTTTTACAAAAGTAAGTTTTCTACTTTAATTTCGTTGTAGTTTGCGCGCCGAGGGAACGCGGTTGAATTTGAAGAATTTATTTGTGACGTAAAATGAATAGACAAAATTTGAATAAAAATGCGTTTTGATGCGTAAAAGTCTAGACTGGATGATGCAATCTGCAAATATTTAATAAACACTTGAAATAACTGCATTTTCTATTTTTGTTTAGATGTATGGATTATTATTCTTATTAATTATTAATTAAAATAGTCACGAAGATTACGGAAGTAATCATGCACAAAATATTGATTTGTTTCATGATAATTTTGACCTTTATATTTGGCAAGCTAGAAATGTCAGTTTAGTAAAACGAATTTACACGTACAAATTATCCCGCACGAATTTTTTTTTTTACAAAATGCGCAGATTTATTTTCCGGTTAATTGGAATTCTATTTAGTGTGCAAAGTGGTTAGTTTTGACCCGCTCAAATAGTTATTGATCGGAGTAATTACTTTCGTTCCTATGCAGTTCATTGACTTGTAGAATAATGACATTTTGCGCCTTACGAATTTTTTGTTGGCTGCAGCAATAATTTACGAACAGCGGGGATTGATTAGATTTTCAGCAAAGTCGCTCGACCAAATATAATTTACTGAGGAGAGTTTTAGTTTTTATTGATTATTTTAGAGTGACTCCTCTTGCTATACTAAAATTGAGTTTTCATGTATTTGCGCAAAAAATCTGTTAAAAGAATGTGTATTTAATTAATTATGCAAATATAAAACAAAGGATATAAATAAGCAACTGAACCCGGTTTATTTTGATTTTGATAAAGTATTTTATTATGGGATGTTATGTCTCGATCATTCATATTTGTATTTTATGTGTTCATGCCATGTTATATTTTATAGTTTATATAACTTCGTTCGCATATTTTCTGCTCTTTGCGAAATACCACGAATCATATTTTCCAGACTTTTTATTTATTTGTGGTATTCTTAGAACATGAATGAGGTACTCTTTTTATGACTCATACTTATCTATGTACTATGCACTTTCAGGTATATATTGTCATTTTCATGACACAGTTTAGTAAATTTTTATCTGATTGCTTTTATTATTATTTTTAAATATAGTCCCATCAGATAAAACTGTCTACTGGTGATTTCATTATTTTTATCAGTAGAACAAAATAAAACAAACTTTATTGAGTATTTTTGAAAATTAATTCTAGTTTCAACGAAGATTTAACAACATTATCAAAAATTCCAATACTGCCGGCATTACAAATAGAATCAGAATTCGCAATAGAAGAATCTACAATATGTGATAAAAGTGATGCAAATGCAACATCAGCAACTTCTCAAACTGAGTCCGTTCGCAACGATAAAAATATAACACTTCTGCAATGGATCTCAGCTGCAGATAATCAGAGCTCACTAGACCAAGTTGCCGAGCAGTGTTCGAGAGGTCTGGAACAGTTGGACGGAAGAGTGATTGATACTCTGTGCAACGATGTTAAAACTGCCTTGGACGCGGCAAACAATGTACAAATGAAGGAAGTCAAAGGGTTAGGGGATAGACTCTACGGGCTGGAGCAATTGATGTGCGAGAGCAAAAGATATGTGCAAGAACAGAGCGATTTGGCGCAGGCTTTTCTACAAGTAAGTAAAATTTAATTAAGCCGTTAGTCATCAGTACTGTTTATTTATTTATACGCCGCGGTAATTTCTGTATTTGTGTTTGTTTTATTTTGGATTAGACGCTGGCTGTTATTTGTAAATCTGTTGTTTATTTATAGAATCAAAACCGAGCAACCAACCTTGGAGATCCGTCAATATTGCCTGATCTCTGCGCCTCACATAGGCGGCAATTGCTCGTGATGCTAGAAAATCACCAAAGGTTACGTGATATTAGGAGAAGGTGTACAAGGGCTAAGGAAGAATTAAGTGTTAATTTATATCATAGATTAAAGTATAGCTATCTAATTTAATTATTAAGAATACAAACTTATTTCGTTAATACTTTAAGGTGGATAATGTATGTAGAAAATTTAATACTGGAAACAGATCACAAGTTAATGATATATCATGAAAGTTTAAAACGGTTAAGGAGACATGTAGAAATAATACAGCAAATACACCTCGCACCCGCTATGTATTTAAATGCTGTAGCAGAAGTAGTTAGAAGAAGAGCATTTTCACAAGCTTTCCTTCTGGTAAATTATTATCCACCAAAAAATATTTCCAAAATAACACATTGCGTTTTCAGTGGGCGTCAGAGTTAGCCTGTCACATTTTAACAATTCACAACGATGAAGTCACAAGAAGAAAAGATTTCCAAACACAATTCGAAGGCCATTTCTTAAACTCCCTCTTTCCAGGCTTAGACGACCTTCCGCCATCATTTGCTACTCAGGCACCTTCGATCTTCGATTCACGGCTTCCAAAGTTAACAACAGAAGACATTGAAAGACTAAAAATTGAGTTACCGGAATTAACACAAAATATGTCAGTTCCGGATATATCTGCAATAACTCAATTCTTCTTTGTTAAATCTGTTGGGAAAGACGAAAAAGCCGATGAACGAGGAGTCGAAGAAAAGTTAGTGCAAGCAGTAAGTTATGTCGGTTTGGCCAGTAACCTGGACAGAGGGCTATTGAAACCTGCAGAAAGTGAACCATTCTTATCAGCACACGCTGGTTTGCCTCATCTCAAAGATCTGGACAAGTAAGAATTTCCTTGTGATGAAATGTAATTTTGTGATAAAAGAGTTGTGCTTAGGGGCTGTGAATCAGAAACAGACACAGAAGAGTTCGAAAAGGTTGGACAAAGTCCGTTGGAATTACAATTTGAATCAAAGAATGCAGTCTCACCGCGCCCGGGCACAATCGATGCATCAACTCTGACAGAGGTTGGTCATTTATCCTGCGTGCCTCCAAAAAAACCACCCCGTATGTTCCTCAAATCCAACATCGAAACTCGAGTTGTATCTAACGAATCTCACTCGCTGCAAAGCCAGTCTCTTGCCGTTTTGCCGATATCCCCTTGCGTTGAACATAACTTGCGCTGCGATTCCGCAGATTCTAAAATTAAATCTCGGGATGAGGTAGATTTCTTGGGTAGGATTCTATCGGAAGATGCTGGCTTTGTGGGTTTGAAGAAGTCTGTTTCTCTCACCTCGCCGCCTCAGTGTTCCTCAAAGTTGCATCCTGACTCTTTGTCTCCTTGTTCTCCTTGTTCGTCCCAGGGCCACCCGCAAGTTCTAGAGTTTGTCACGGATGAGTTTTACATTGATGAGTCTATGCCGTCGAGTCTTAGCATCGAGGGCACCACGCAGAGTCAAGGGGAATTGAGTAGACAGCTTGAACAGGCCAACACTGTCATTGCTCTCTTCCAGGTATATCACTCAATCACCACTTTACCCTTTTTATCTTTCATTATTATTTTTATTTTTTGTAATTGCTTGGTGGTATTTTATTACGATTTTTCTTGTTTGGGTTCTTTTTTCATCACTCATAAATGTCGTTATTTGTTTTATATTTAGCATGATTTAAAATAAATGTACAAATAAAACTGATTTAAATTTTATACAAAGTTCAAAACATCAAGTATCAAGTAGTAAAAATATATTCTTATCTTGTAATATCTAATGTGTGTTGTGTAAATATGTATGTAAATATAATGTATATCATTTTTATGTACTCTGCACAACATGGTTGAAAAGAACACACTTTATTTGCAGGTGTATTTTGCACAATTTTATTTCATTTTGTTGTTTTCATAGGCGGCATTTGAAGCTTGTTTAATGTTTTTTATTTCAGACTCCAGTTACTCTAATTTAAAAGGTGGCCCTGAATCCTATAGTCCTTCAAGTCCTTATAAGTTAATCTTAGTTTAAATTAACTTTAATTGACTAACTTAATTCTAATGTTGGAATTGCAATCATTTGTTAACATTAAATTATAATAATTGCTGATTTTAATTCATTTGATTAACAACAAAATTTTTAACTGATTGATTGTATTTTAGAAGCTAGAAAATTAGAAATTTCATAATTATTAAATATCTGTCAGTTAAAAATTGTGATTGGCAAATACGCAAATACAATTAATCACTAACGCAAATATTTTTACACACGTTTTGAGTTTTACAAACATTTACTGCAAATAATAATTTTGCTGGCTTTTCATTTTTATTTTAAACACGGTAGGTTTGAATTATTTCTAATTTATTTTAACACGAGTTAAAAATGTAGCTAACAAATAAAACATATTAGTAAATCTGTATTTCATCTGTTAGTGAATTGTAACTTTTCAGGACAATCTGACTTCTTCAAAAATGGAAAGCGAAAAATTGAAATCTCTTGTTTTACAAATGTCTGCGTTGGCCCGAGAAGCAATGAGCCAACTTCGATCGGAATTAAATGATCTTCGAACTCAATATTCTTCAGAACTTATTTTAGTAAAATCATATTGTTCAGATGTAAATTCACAATGGGAGGAGTTTATCAAAGAACAGGAAATCAGGCAACGCGAAACTTTACAAAGATTAACCGTAGATCATGAACTGGAACAAAGTGATCTGAAAAAAATAATTCAAGGAAAAACGGAAGAGATTCAAAGTTTACGGAAAGAAAACCAGTGTTTGGAGAAGTCAATGGACAAATATAGAGAAGAGAATCAAAAACAGAAAGATGATTATGAAAACGTGTTGGAACAAAGAATGAATAATTATGAAGAATTGAAGAAAAGAGTAGAAGGTTTTGAAGATGAGAAGGAGAAAGCTGTGAAAGAAGCTAAGGATGATTTAACGAAAGAGTACAAAGCTGAAATGGATTCCATTAGGTAAACAAGATAAATATTTAATTGAGCAGTGTTTTAAAATTGATTTTGTACCGACGTAGGTCTCGATTCAAATTATTTACGCTAAAGGATCGAAGTCCGTCAGATTCTAGTCTTGAAAAGATAGATCATAATGTTATAGATGTTTCCAAACATATGGAGATTGTGCAACAATTACGGGATGACCTCTCGTTGGAAAAAGAAAAGGCTGTGAATGAAGCTGTGTTAGAAGTAAGCTAATTATAGAAAAAATTATATAAATTCATTTGAATTGTCTTGATTTGTTTTATTTAGGAAAGGACAAGATGGGAAACAAAGTTAGAGCAAGAATTAACACAAAGTAGAATAAGAAATGAACAAGAAAAGCAAGTGTTGTTCAATGAAGCAATGCGAAGAGTCGTAGATGAAAAAGAGAAACAAATTGAATGTCTCCGAGAAAGAGAAGCTGCTTTGAATCTAGAATGTATCAAATACAAAAACACAATACAGCAGTTAACAGAATGTGAGAGTGAAAGCAACAATTCTGTTTTGATGGAGAGAGTAGAAGCTTTGGAGAGAGATAAATGTCAACTAGAAGCAGAATTATCCGTAGAGCGATCCAAGAGATTAGTTGATATGCCGCAAGATTTAACCGCCTCCGTAGCTGGTAAAAATAAATCAAAACTGTTCTAAAATATGTTTTTTAACGAAAATATTTTATTTTAGTTTACGAAGGCAAATGTGACGCAGCAACAAGTCCAACGCGAATCCGAGACAAATTAACTCGAAGTCAAACAAACTTAGTTCAAGCAGGAAAAATTAATATTGCGTCTTGTAATATTGGAGACCCTGTCTTGGTTGTGTGGGACACGGTCTATAAGAACTATGTGATATTGCAGGAGAGCAATGTTTTGTATTTCTTGCATTCGGATTGTGTTGAAACTTTAGGGTTGAAGGCAACTGATCGGGAATCGCAGCGGAAGTTGTATTCAACCGCTGAAGTTGTTGACAAGGAGTATTGCCATGCGCGGAAGGTAAGAAAAAAAAACTGACAGACCCACGCTGACCTATTATATATGTTTAGATTATATAAATACTGTTCCGACTAAAATTCACTCTAGAAAATTTTGTCCCATCACAATAACTCCCTTGCATGTTTGCGGGAAGTAAAACCAATAATTACTTATTATTTATTTATTTCTAAGGCGGAGAACAGGTACCACGTGCCAAAAGGCACAAAGTTCTACCGAATAAAAGTAAAGCCGCTGCCTCACTCAAAAGATCTTCTCCGAAGTCAGCACCAGTGTTCAATACACGCGTCCACGAGCACCATCTCCTCAGGTGTCTGCAGCAGCATGAGCCAGAGCCAGACCACGGAGCAGGCGTCCTCGGTGATTCTCAGCAGCGCAGCGACAGAAAGCCAGTCGGTGCCGTCGTCGCCAACCAGACAGCAGTCGACACCCGTCCCTCCTAAGCCGTAAAGTCGCGTTTTGTTCGTCGCCTGCCGCGTGCGTCTCAAGGTTTGTTACTATTTATTCGGCTCCGCCAGTATCGGAAAGTAGTAACAGGTTTTGTGATTTTGGCGGAGCCAACTGCAGCTTGAAGACTGTTACTCATAAGGGTAAATATTTTTTACGCGCGGTTTAATTTCTTGAATGTGAAGCAGTTTTCAAGTAGCAGGTTGTTTTGTTTTCGTGGATTTTTTAAAATCACAACGCCGTTGACGAATAGCAGCTAATATTTTTAAAATTACAATTAGTTATTCTGTATTAATTGGTCTTAGAATATAACAAACAGTCACTACTTATAATGAGAACATACAAGTTAATAATAAATGCATATAGTTTTTAAATTTCCTTATATAGTTGTAATTGTTCGAAGATTGTGGCTTGCTTTTTATTATTGAGACTATTTATGGCCTTAAAGAAGCGAATCAAAATTTAGTGCAGGTCTGATGCGAATTCGTGTAAGTTGAAGATTTTATAGTATTTATTTTTCGTTGTAATAGCGTTTTCTATTTTATTATTTCGATATACATTCGTAAACATTATTACAAGTACATCACTATTTATTTTTAAAAACTTTTGTTTTTCTCAAATAAATTTAAGTTTTTATAGAATTTAAAATTGTAGGGTAGCAAAAGCTGAAATTGGGTAGAGATAGGTTTTGAGACCAGAATAAATTTTGCAGACAAGTTACGTATTTTTAACAGCGAAGTACTGGGCAATGGCAACTTTTTTCTTGTGTTCATAAATTAAATACGATGACGAAAATACAATAATTTTTAGCTACAATACATAGATGTATGTATTAAAAATGCTTCTAAAATATTTGATTTAGATTTCACGAAATTAATTTTATTTCGATTGTGACAATAAGTTGTCATTGTCTTTATCTTTAAGTGTCAGCTTGTCCTTAAAATTTGATTTTCCTGAAACCAAAAAAATAAAGAAAATATATTTTTTGTATTATATATAACACGAAAACAAATACATTATATTCAACACATATATTTGTATATATTTAGCTGTAGAAATCATAATCATCAATAACTTTTTAATCACATTTGGCTAAGTTATAAATTTTCGTAGTTATAATGGCAAATTAGAAAAATAAAAAATTAAAATATACACACGTCTAATGTTTCATTCGCCATAATTTTATGAATTACAGAGGATAAGCTGCACAATTAACAAAATATTTCATTATGTTGTGATAAATTTAGAATTTACGTCTAAATTTTTATTTTGAATTTTTAAAATAACACTTAACCATGTTCTAATGTTGTGATCTTTGCAAATATCTTCTTAGGAGTTTACAAACTGATTTTCAACAACTTGAAATAATGAATACATTCATACAAATTTCCTGTAGTGATCTTCCGCAATTATGAAATTCTCCCAATAAAATTTTTATAATGAGGTGAGCAAATCAGTTTGAATAAACCTAGGACATATTTGCATTTTATTATAAATAGGAAGATTATGAATTAAATTTGACATTTTTGTACAATAGGTACGCGCTGTTTATGTAATAGTGTAAGATTTCTATAATATTTTATCCAAGTATAAAATGTTTATAAATATATACTTTTGTGCTGGTGATTTTAAAATGAAAAGTGAGATATTGTAGAATACTTTATTATGAAAATTCGAGCACCGAATACTGTAATATTGTTCAATTTAAAATATATAAACGCTTTTGTTTTTAATAATTTTTCTATGATCAATATAAATTTAATACATCACATGGTTTTAAACAATTACAGTATTCAGTAAATTATTTTTGACAGTTGATTATAATTTATTTTTCGAAAAAATAATATACTGAATATTATACGTATTTATTTCCAATCTGAATTAACTTGATATTTTCAACATATTGTATCTTTTAATTAACAATAACAACTAATAAGTGTTTTTAAACATTTTCTTCTAGATTAGAAATTAATTTGAACCTAGTAATTTCTTGTCCTATTTTTCTCCTCGCCTGTTATAGTTTAGTATTTAATTTTTTATATTTTTGTGATGTAGTTTTATATTTAAATAAATTAACACAAGTTTCATAGCAAACGAATACAACTCGATAAATTCCCCAATTTGTGTTCGAACTCGTTCGTACTATCAAGAAGCTGACGAAAACAGTAGAGAAGTGACTGCGTAAAATGGAGGTAGTTTAAGAGTGTTTGTGTGAATAATATACGATTTTTTAGCGTAAATCGCGGGTGTACATATGTGAAAGTGTGTTTGTGTAGTGTTTTTTGACTTTCGATGACCCGGGAAGCAGTCCAGTGAACAGCAAAGTAAGTTCATTTGATTTCTTGTAGCATTCGTTATTCCCACATTTTATATTGTATTATAAATATGGCTTACCTGTTATATCCACTCACTGGATTTCTGTAGAGAAGTATTGAAATCCGTATACAATTTTTTTTACTTTCCTGATAATTTCTGGAAACAAATTCGCCAAAGTATAATTATTTTATACATGCGATCTAGCTTGGAAACAGATTAGAGTCTAGACAGTGAGTTTTTTAAAAGCAATCAATCAGTTTTGCTGGCTAACAAATAATTTTAGAGCAAAAATAAATACACAGGCTTATGCAGCAAAAAGGAGAACATTATTTCACGGTTGGTAAAATAAAATTGTTAGGGAGATGTAGCTGGGGGATTTTATTGGAATGGATAGCCCGAAGTATTTCCTTTTCAACAATATAATGTTTCTATATAATAGAAATAGAATAGATAAATTTATTTATTTCTTGAAATATTTATTCAGAGAATCATATCATCAAACAAAAAGTTTGAATTTTTAAATCTTACAATAATATTTATCACAAATATGTTCAATTCTTTATATACAAATTTAACACTAGTATTTGCTAATCAAACGAAAGAGTGACAAGGCACATAGTGCATAAATATTTACAATTAATTTACACATATTTACAGTAACTTATTGGTTTGTCAAAATGTTCATAGTTTCAAATTGCTCATTAGGATACTGAGAATTTGTCATTGGTAAATTGTTACATTGAATTCGATAATCAATATCGTTAATCATTTCCATGCTGTCGTTCAAAGTAATTTTGCTTTCATATGACATATTACTGTAGTCTATATATGTAGGCAAATCTAAATCTACCAGTTCATTTTTTTCTTGTACGCGAATATCTACAGGATAACGATAATTCACATTTTTAAAATCCGAGTTGAAGTTATCTGTAAAATTATTTTGTAAATGTGCATCTTCTTGTCCGTAGAATACTCGCGTATCAGAAATAATATCTGAAAAACTTTGTTGAGATCTATAATCAGGTTCAATTTGAACACAACTATTAAAGAAGTTGGTTTCTGAATTTGGTTTAGGATATTTGCAAGGCGTAACATCATTAATTTTGTTGTCAAAATTAAATTGTAGTTTATCAATTTCTACACCATTGGTAACAATGTTATTATTGAGAGAAACATCTCTACTTTCTGGAGATTGGTTAAGATAAATTCGACTGCAAGAACTGTTATTACTATCATCATTAACAATATTATTAATCTGCTGATTTTGAATCCAATACTCCTCATTTTTAAACTCTCTATGTATAGTACCACTGCCTAAATCCAACAAAGTAGGGGGCGATCTTGCAACATCAGTTTGTTGCACCATATAATCTGGTCTTAAAGGTTGATCCAATTGAAATATTTCTTCGGGTTGAAATAAGTCAGCAGAAAATGAATTGAAGTCGTATTGGGTTGTTGAACTATTTGGCGTTGGGGTTTCTTGGTACGGTTGGTTCGGCTGACTTGGTTCTGGAGTCCAGTATGGTTCGTATGGTTGTTGTTGGTAGTTGGTTGGAGAATGAGCGATGTATTGTTGGGGAACCACTGTTTGGTAACCGCACACGCATTCGAAAGGGGGGCAGGAACATGAGAACGCTAAAAATAACGAAATTCACTTTTAGTAAAGTAAAACATTTTCAACATCCTTAATATCTTCATCGAAATCATATATATTCTTAATTTTTTATTAACCAAAATTTAACTGTCAAGTCACACAAATACAATTTAAACACTGACTTAACTACTAAGCCATCGATTTCAGCCACTTAACTTAAGCATTACTAGGGATGAAAATGTAGAATTAATCTACTGGATTTGGATATGTGAGAGGTACAAAATACTCGGTACAGTAGTCAAGATGAATTGATTAGTCAAAAACCGAAATTTCGCCAACATATTTGGCTTCTTCAGGGCAATGACTAAAAAGTTTGTAACGCATTAAAACAATATTAAAATAATTCAACATCATATAAATGCTAGTCTTGTTAGTCAATATATAATAGTTGTTTATGATATAAGTGTAAGAAGTGACATTTTATGAGTAAGAGGGGAATCATTTTTAACACGTATATTGCACAAAATTTTATCTAATAAATTCATCTTGACTGCAGTCCCGAAAATTTAATACTTCTCACATTACTACAGACATGTGTTCCATACAATTTCGTGCAATGTTTAAGTATTCCTTAAATTTTTGGGAACGTTGATTCAACTGGGCATTAATGAATTAATTAATTTTAAATGGTATTTACCTTTTTCTTGGTCAGCAATTAGTGGTGGAGGTTGATCGTTTCTTGTTATTTGGTTTGATTCGTTGCATTGACGTTTTGGCCCACGCAAGGACATCAACTGCAAAAAAAATATTTAAATTAAAAAAGAGCTTTTAATAGAATAGCTTTATAATTTCATTAGATTTCTGTGCATGGATAGGTACTAATAATTATTCAAGTATACAACATATAATTTTCTAATCGCCCAATACTCATTAAATCAATAAAGTCTAATACATCCACCCCTTAAACAACTTAAATCGTGAAACTAACAAATAGAAAAAGCCCGAACATCACTAAACACTAAATCCAGCACTAACATTCCACTAAACCTATCACTAACAGCTTGCATTAATTAACTTGAACACAAGCACCGTAATCAATGAAGCGCTAATTGTTATATATTGCCGAGATCGTGTGTGGTCTCAGTACCGCTTCGTAAACATAGGGACAGAGAGTATTTGTTCACTACCGCGTATCTCAGACAGGTGTAATTATACTAAACGTAATCTACGTTATTAATTGTTAGGTATTGATTGAGGGAATGCGCCACTAGGAATGGTTTGAGTTATCTTGACAATTAGTTATGATGACAATATCGAGAATCTTCTCTTGGCCGAAAAAGAAATGATATTTTAAACGTAGGCTACCTGTTTTTATAGAGACCGCGCAGTCATGCTGGTTGCTTTTTGCAAATTTTACATCAGCATTTACGAATTTTAAGTTTAAGTACCTTTCAACAATTTATAATATTATTGTATTTTTAAATAAACCAGATGCTGATGATATCAGCGTTGCAGACAAAACGTCCAACCGTATAAACAAATATTTTACTTAACTTGGATGCTACATTGTTGCAAATTCAGTTTCTATAATCCTAAACAAATATTAAATGTAAAATTTCGGTGTTTGTTCTCATAGTCCAAAATAAAAAAGTTAAGTTTTTGCTAAATGCTGTGTTTTGAATAAAATATATGGTTCAGAAAGGTTATTTCCTAACTGTTTAATGTTTTTCTATAATCCTTAACAAATATTCCATACACAGTAAAAAAATTTGACTTGCGATTTATTAATTTTGCGGTTGTTAAGTATTTTTAGTTAATATTGACAAATATATTGTGTTAAATTAACAATTGGAACAAATATGATGATTTGTTAAATTAAAATTTTGTCAATTCTGAATTTTTAACAAGAAAAATTGTTTTTATTGTTTATTTGCTGGAATTAAGGAAAATAACAGATTACCCACTAATGGGTATAATTTTGGGAAAAGTCACTAGTGAATAATTTTCTATTTATAACAATAATGATAGCACACAACACAACTACTTCGATTGGCATTTTAATTTAGAAAATTTAAAGCATTTTTCAATGTCCAATAATAGACTAGTCAATAATAACAAGTAAATTTAACTAACTAATCAATTTAAATTTGTTAAAAAAAGTTTGTATTCTGTGTAACAACTTAATCTCTTATAATAAATATTATTTATTATTCTGCTCTAATATAATTACTAAAATATTTAGTTCAAAAGCACATAAAAATAAATGTTAATAATTACTATATCCACAAATATATTTATTCCGAAATACTCAAAAATAATTTGTTACTTGCTAACAAATTTGAAACGTGTTAAATTAACAAAATTAACTGTGGATCGTCTGGGACTAAAATTTTTGTTAAAATGATGTCAATTTCGACTATAAATTTTTTACGGTGTAGGAAAATCCCTAGAAAAATTATATCCGGTAATAGAAAAGTAATTTTTCTTTTCTTGGGGTTTCCCAGACTTCAGTGTAATGTTTGTTTAACTGTGAAACAAGTGTGACTGTTCAGGGTTATGATCCTAAGGCCCCTTAACATTTACAAGAATTAAAATTGGGTTGCCTAAATTCGTAATTGTGTCTTACCTTACTGCCAAGAGCAGCTTCTCTCGCGAGCAAGACAGCGAGTCCTCGAACTCTTCTGCCTGCACCAAGTGATCTGCGGGCTTCTGAGGTACTTTTAGCTTCTGGCCGAGGATGGTCGTGAACTCCTTTGGCTTGAAAGAAGATGGCATGTTCTGTGTGTCTCCAAAAATGTGTGACAGGGTATCCGCAGTGTCCTCTACAAGCTAGAATTTCTAGACGACCCGTACATTGACGATTTGGACAGGGTTTACCTGTAAATAGAAAAAGATTTAGTTAGGTTGGAATGTTGAAATATGAATTTATTTCGTACCTTGTTGTTTCTTCCTGGCTTTATCACAAATCGCAGGCCTGAGATGCACTCTCTCTCCGGTGGGTAGCACGCACCTCACAGAGCAGACTAGCACTCCTAGGCAACTCTTCTTGAGGATGTGTACGTTGTGGTTGTTGGTATTCCTCATGGCCCAGCCGCTGGCGTGCCGCTTGGCCTCCTCTGAGGACGCCGGGTACACCAGACGGCAGTGGCCGTCGGCCCATTCTGACCACGCGTCGAATTCACTGATCCGAGGAACGGAACTGTCGTTGATGTCCCAATCAGCAGGGGCGGTGGACGCCCGACAGTGGAGGTTCATCCCCGGTGATGTGGATCTGTGCCTGGAAGGAAATTCATTTTTAAACCCAGTCATATTATGCATTGATTTTATGTAGTTAAATAGTTTGATTCATATTGATTTCTGTCACCGTTCCAATTTGGAATAAACTTGGCAACCACAAAGCTATCGGGCACCGGTTTGTGGTTGTAACAAGGGCTTGCATCGGGTGGGCAACACACATGACATCTGCGTAACAAAAAACGTGGTAATTCACGGAAATTGAATAGATGTCCATCCTAGGAATATCTGTGGTTCACTGTGGTTGAACTCGTATACAAATAACAATATTAATCAAATAATGATAGATACTGACTAATAATTGATAAAATATATAACAGTAAACTGAGAACAAAATATGAGTTGTAAAAATTACTTCAGAAAAGTTTATCTAGAAAGATATGAAATAAAAATATTTTGTGTACCGGGGATATAATTGAAATGTAGCGTAAAGATATTTCAATTTTTTTTTATATTGCTGTAAATTATTATTTATTCACTTTACAGTAAAAGTGTAAATACAAAAGTTGTGCAGAATTTCAAAATGCATACAATACGGCCTATTTGGTTACTTAAATGTTAGTATTAGGAAAATTGTAATACTTAAACAAAAATAAAAAATATTTGACATTTCAGAAAATAGATTTAGATTTATTATATTGTTGATTTTTTTTTTAGAAATTTTATAGAATTCTTCTTTCTGGTAAATAAATAAATCTAAAATTATTTTATGAAATGTCAAATATTTTTTTTGCAATATCCAATAAATATTAATTTTAATTTGATTGATTATCGTGAAATACTAATACATATTTAGGTAACCAAATTCCATGCATTTTTAAATTCTGAATAACTTTTGTCTTTACATTTTTGCTGTAAACTGAATAGGTAAAAATTTACAACAATAAGTTGAAAAAGCTTTCAGACCATATAATTAATATAAAGCTTTTATTAATTACAGCAATATTATTGTACGCCATTGAAATCCCTATGCGCCACATTTAAAATCTGCATCGGGTATATTTGGAATCATGCAAATATATTAATGTTTCTGTTTGACTGAACAAATGATTTTTTTTTTAAATGTAGGTACGCGCAAAATTTAGAATTGCTGTTTGTTTGCAATATATTTTTCATTTCTTTGAAGAAACAGCGAAACTACTTTATATAGGCGGTAAATACCAATTATGCTATTTTTTCCGAAATTCATTTCTTTATTAAACGTAATAAACATTATATTCTACCATAACTACTATAAAACAATTTACTCTTGAAGAAGAGTGAATTCACTTAAATTTAAATTAAGCAATAACAGTAATAATAACCATAACAATATTCAATAATGCCGTATATGGTTAGAAATAGCACTTATCCACGTAGTTAAAAAATAGTTACACAAAGATTTTAAAATGCCTGCACCCTAAATTACATCTGCTTGTTCGCTGCCATTACATTTACATACTTACAAGACGACATATTATTAACTGCTGTAAGGCGTCTGTAAATTACGTGCGTTAAATTGATATTTCCAACCTGGGTTTGATTCAACTAAGCCTGACATTTTGTTATTAACTCGCTAAAGTAAGGTTATAAAATTAAATTGACGACTTGTAACTTTGTTTAGATACAATATTAAATCCATTATAGTCGCTTATATTTATGCAAATAGTTATATGAATTTCTTAAATCAATTGTAATGCAAAGTAAATATTCTTTATTTCTGTAACCAGCTTTAAAATTGTATGTAATATAGCGTGAAAATATGTTCCATAAATTTATAGTATAATCGTAAAATTTTTCACAAGATAATTGAAAAATTATTTATTGATTTTATATTTCAATAATGCTGTTAGTGTCACACTTATGGCAAATAATTAACTATTTTTGTTAATTAGTTTTGCTTATGCACAAAACATGTCACAAACTTACTGCAGTTAATTAATAAACATAAAAATTGTTTTAAAAACTTGTTTAGCATTTAAAAAATCTGGAAACCTGAATTATTTTCATAAAAAATCATCGTTAAAAATAAATAAAATGTTAAATATAAATGGCATGACACAATTATAAATAAATTATGAATTCGTTGTTGAATTTTTATATTTTTCGTAAATCATAAAAGTTTGTAATCAGAACTACAAACAAATTGATAAATTGTTGTACAAGTAATCGGTAAACAGTTTATAAATTCAATTTGGATACACAAAAAAAATTAACGAATAGTTTGGTAAGCTGAGGATATAATATGTATTTTCTGATAACAATTAAGAAACAAAACACGATTATTTACTAAGCAATTAGAAGTATGTACTTTCCAAAAAAATTTACCGAATAATTCTGCGATTTTTTTATATTGTGTGAGCATTCTTGAGTTATTTTTAGCAGCTTATATTATTATAAAATATTACTTGATTCGCGTAAAATAATACGATCTTTCTCTTTCGGTAATAAATTTCACGCATGTCCGATAATTCTATAATCTTCGTTGTTTTATTTCGCGATTCTGTCTTGTTTTATGTACGGTTTCATCATTGTTGGTGTCGAGAATTATTAGTTTCAATGCCAGTCACAATGAGGCGCTACGGTGGGTCTCATTATACTAATTGGTAATAAAGGTTTAATATTGTGCCGATACGATGATTTTTACATGAAATCTTAACTGATATAGCTGAAAGCTATGGAATTAAAATAACTGCACCTGCTGTAATATTTAATATTTTATTTCTAGTTGTTGAAGGCTGTGGCTACTGATATAAAATATGCTAATTTAATCACTCCTGATGAACTTTCATTTAAACCCATTTGAAGAATCTTTTATAACATAATTATGCATTCTGATTCTTTAATAGTACCTATATTATGTTACTAGGAGTTGAAACTAAAAAAAAAATGTTCAACTCTGAGTGACGTATACTATTTGTTTTCATGCATTAGGAAGTAAATTTGAGGTATATAAAATACAAATATGTCATTTTTTAGCCATTTTAAACAATAAAATATAAAATATGAGAAAATCACGCAATACAACTGTCACTCGTCAGAGTTACCTTTGTAGGTGCTGCCACCAGTGGTATATGAAACAACTAACATATTATTGTACGCCGTGAAATAATATCTATATTATTGTACACCATACAATAATATTTATTACAAAATGATTATCGTATATGTAGTAGCAATATAGGAATATTATAACACGCTTGAAGAAAAAATATTTTATCCAACAACTCTCAATAAATACTCTATAAATGTGGCGATTTTAATCAAGGAAAGTAACAGATTATCCACTAGTGGGTATAATTTTGAGAAAAGTCACTAGTGACTAATTTTCTATTTATGACAATAATAATAACACACAACACCTTGGTAACTACTTTGATTGACATTTTAAATTAGAAAATTTAAAGCATATGTCTGTCAAATAATGTTTCTTTAATAAATTTTGCATTTATTAAGAGAAGTTGGATAAAACGTTATACTTCACACGTGGGCAAAGTGGAATAACCTACCTGATAAAATTATCAGACTCAGCCTTCGGCTTCGTGTGCTAAAATTTCTCTGATGGGTAATTCCTTACTTTGCCCACTTGTAAAGTAAATAACTATTATCTTTACTTCAGTATCCATCAATACTATTATTATTATTTAAAAAAAACTTATTTCAATATGCATTATATTATTTGGTTGACAAATTTATTCAGACAGTTTGGAATCAAATAAATTATTGAGAAATAATATTATTTTTTTTATGAAAATAGTAATCGGACTAACTACTTCTAGTCATATGTCGCTTAATGAGTAAATGATTGTGAATATATGCAAACAACATCAGTGGGATTCGAACCCACAACCTCTAACGTATTAATTAAGGATATATTAATTTTTTTTTGAAACAATAAACAATAAAGTATTTGGTATAAAATAAGCTTCCAACCGATAATATATAATATCCAAAGCTATCAAGCTCCCTGCCATCTCAATTTGGTTTCCAATTAATCAGTGCCCCTTTCTGCGTTGCTTTTCCCCGCCACTGCTTTCATCGCACTCCCGCTGTGCGTACAGCATGTCTTGCGCGTCTCGTTGCGTTGCTAAACAGTTGTAAATTATCCCGGAGAGATTACACCGTGTAATTAAACGGTGATTAATATCGACTTGAGTCGTCCCCCGAGTCCGGTCGGGCGGCTAACATGAGCAGCGACGCCACGGGAGCGGCAATCAGGAGGATTGAAGGAAGAAGGAATTGTTGAGGAAGAATGAGGATTGTATGATTATAAATTGTTGGCAGACTTCTTTAACTTATTTTCAATAGCAAAAGGGCAGAGTTGCAAAATATATGTAAATTGTAGTAAATTGTTTAAGGTACATAAAATTTATTATTCTATTTTTGAGTGCCATCCCAAAAGTAATGCAGTATGGGTAATATTTAGTAAGAACTAGCTAGCTTGCTGAAAGGTTTTTCAGATGTAATAAGTTTTCTCAGGGCAAAGTATAGGATCATCAGTAAAAATCAGGACAATATTATGTACGAAAGTGATAGGCTATTCAACAAATACAATAAAAAGGATCATTTCTTTTCGTCCTGAAAACCCTTAAAAGTAAGTTTATCACCAAAACCATCTGGTGTTCACATTCTTTACTCATTTAACTTAACCAGATTAAGTATTGTTTACTTTATTAAACAAACAGAACTATATTTTTATAGCTGTACGCATCAGTCTTAATTAACCTCATAATTTTTTAATTTTCATCTGTTACATTTTGTAAAAATACAAGGAAAATCGAATATCACAGACTTTTAAGGAAAGTAAATAGCTCCGTGGTAACGCGTTGGGCTGTGGATCGTAAGATCCTCAGTTCGAATCCCACAGCTAACAGTTGACAATTTAAATTTACCCCTGTGGTTCCCCCTCCACTACCATCTTTGAGGGCTATGATTTGACGGCTGGTAACCACACTTCATACGCAAAAATTTATTACTTACCGAGATCTGCTTAAGCAGAGTGCCACACCCATAATGGGTAAAAGGCGTGATGATATATTTATTTCATTTATTTATTTTAAAGAAGCACAGTTACAAAATTTTACAATATTTATATCTGTCTGCAACAATAAAATATTTATAAATTTAATTTGCATTTTTCAGTTATTTTGCTATAGTAAAATTTGTATATCGTAGAATTCAAAAAAATATGTTCTATCGAATGAGCTACTAAAAATATATGTTGCCATTAAAAATAAAATAAGTAATAAATAATTTTTAGAGAACCACTGGTTAAATTTTTTTTGCGCATTGTAATAAATAGTCTTGTCAAATAGAAATTGTTTTCTAATTTAACCATCTTCGTATCTCTTAAAGTTCTCGAGATAGCAATTTTGGGACACTTAAATAAAACAAACATTGTCAAAAATTTCTAGGTCAAGATGTGTATTTAAAACTTATATAAATATATAAAAAATAAGTAATGAATGAGGGTTATAAATGACTTTTATATTTTTGCTAGGAGTTCTGAAAGTTTTTTCAAGTTAAAAAAAAGTGGGTACTTACAGTATGACCATTTCCACAATTGTAGGCTGAAGAGTAAAACCACTGTGTCCACTTCTTAAGTCTTTAACCAGTCTTCAACCTCATACACTCCTCAACATAACTACCATCAACTTAAACTCCTGAATCTCCCAAAGTTAAACAGCGATGTTTCTTCAGAGAACAGAATACACGCTGTTTACCCCACGGTGTCTGATCACAAACTGAAGCTGATGGTCCGTGGAGGCAACCACCCCTGTGGGAGATACGCCCAGGTCCGCCCCTCAGCCAATGAGAGCACGGCGCCGCCCTGCCAACAACAAGCTCTTGCACACCTTGGTACCTGCGAGGTGAACATTGGTTGAGGAAGCGATGGGAAGTGATTGTTTTGTGGGCGGAAACGGAAGTAGGAAGACGCTGAGGTTGTTGGTGAAGAAGATGATTTGACTTTGAGGTTGTTGAGGTTTTTCGGGGCTTGAATCAATGAAGGAGTAACCCAGGGGTTCGTGCAGGCCCTTTAATGTTGAGTTGTGTATAGTGAAACGATAGGTTATATTCAATATAATATACATTATAGTTCTGTCTCATAGGTTTCAATTTATATTAGGTAGTTGCTAGTTTAATTTTATTTGGAAATAATTATTGGACATCGTAGTACACTAGGGGGACGATTTCGTATCATAATATGCAGTAAATAATAAATTTATTATTTGAATGGAATATTAGTGGAAAACACTCGTAATTTACGCATAACTATGTTAGAAATTTACAACGAAAATGAAAGAGACTTTTAGAGTTCCCTATGGATCTGTTTATGAACCACTTCAACCATACGTGTGGAATAGAAAACAGCCAAAATAAAAACCATTTCCATGTTTGAGAAATGTACATATAATCGTGGAATGAAATAAACCAAGAGTTGAAAAGAGAGAATATATTGAAAATAGATTGAAAAGCAAAAGAAAATGATGCAATTAAATCAGTAATAGAATAGAAACCAGGAGGACGAAGAAGATGAGGCAGATCCAGATCAACACAGCTAAAGGAAGCAGAAAAAGATTTAAAAGCAGTAGGAATTAAAAACTTAGAAAGTAAATTAAAAGGTAGGAAGATGTGGAGAAACCTAACTACAAGGATTTAAAGGAAAAGAAACGGAGATTGATTCACTCCAACAAAAGGATCTAGAGAGATTCATAAGAGCGGTTTTATCCTATAGGGGTGATATACATAAAATTGTGTGTTAAATGAATACATTATTAAATGATATTACTTCTCTTGTAGGTTCTTGTAATTATTACAGTTTATTACAAATGTGTCCTTAATCGTTTAGTTGTCCTCATATTATTAACCCTAGAATGTCACACTGGGTTCTAAAAAACCCTACGATTTTTATTTAGTTTCCACATGCGTAATGGGTAATATGTTTAGAAATGCAAGATTTTAAATAATCCCACCCTGACCTATCAGGTAACCAGATTCCATACTGATTGTGGTACTATGTTTTTGTTCTCATAGTCCAAAATAAAAAAGTTAAGTTTTGGAAAAATGCTGTATTTTGAATAAAATATTTGGTTCAGAAAGATTATTAACAATTTAGTGTCTTTCTATAAACATAAACAAATATTCTATAAGTAAAATCCCTAGAAAGATTCCATCCGGTTACGGGAAATTAATTTTTCTTTTTTTGGGTTTCCAGACCCCAGTGCGACGTTTGTGTAACTGTGAAAGAAGTGTGACTGACTCATAAAAAAATTCAAGAAAATTTACAGTTTTTCTTTTGTATGTATTCGTTGAAGAAAATTATTATTTCTTACAAAATGATTAGGTTAATTTTATTGCTTTGAAAGAAAATTAATATATTTAAAATTTTGTTTTTAAAAATAATGAAAAAGAAATCGTTTTAATTTTTAACAAAACGTTTTTATTGAAAACGATATCATTTTAAATTAAAACTACTCCTATTCAAACTACTTCGCCCCATAATGAATCTCACTTGAATACTTAGATATGTTCTTTAAAAACTAAATTAATTTTCATACAAGAAACCTACAAAATTTTCAATCGGATTGGCACTATTCAAATCAATTATACTTTTTACCTAAGAGGCATCTGTTCCAAGAAAATATTTAAATCAGTGCAAGTACCTACCATCGCCTTCTGCTCTGTGGCAACACTTCCACATCTTGTAGGATGCAGGATGTGTAGGTAGAGCCACGTTCCAGTGCTTGGAGAAACATGGTGTTAAGGATGGCATGGTGGTTGGTGGCGGTCGTGTGCCGCGTGGCCAGGTGCGCGTGGCTGCTCAGGTAGCCGCCGCCGCCGTCGCGAGCGCACGCTTCTTCACCCGACCGTGAAACGGTGGCCACGCGTACCCACAGCGCTTCTCAAACTGTTACCTCACAAGAAAACAACAGTACTATTAATACAAAGCCAAATAAATTACGAGTATTTGAGGGTTAGCAAAAAATGGGAGAATTTTTTAAAGCCCTATGTTCCTATAAAGGAAATGACGGAATTGATATAGTGGCAGTTTACTTACACATTACATTATTGTGTGGTAATTTCATTTATTTATAATACTATCTATAAATATTTAATGTTTCGATACACTCTTTTCATCCAATCCTTGTCTAGATCTTTGTCGTTTAGTATCTGTTTTATAGATTTATCATAGTTCTTTTTAAGTGATTTATTTTCTCAAAGTCCCTCCCATATATTCTGTATTGTCTGTTATGGTATCTTGTCCAGTAATTTTTTTTTTATTCGTTGCCTATCTTGCAATTATTTTCAGACTTTTATTTTCTTCTGTCATATATACACTCATAACTTTTTGGATCAAGAAAATTTTCAGTTTTCCTTTTGTATATATGCATTCGTTAAAGAAAATTGTATTTCTTACAAAATGATTAGGTTCACAAAGAAATATTAATTTTTAATATAAATTTTATATATCTTCTTTTTTCTGCATTGAACGAAAATTGATATATTTTAAATTTAGTTTTTAAAATAATGAAAAAAGTAGTTTTAATTTTAAACAAAACATTTTTATTTAAAACGATATCATTTTGAATTAAAACTACTATTCAAACTACCTACTTCGTCCCCATAATGAATCTCAGTTGAATACTTTGATGTATTCCTTCAAAACTATATTAATTTTCATACAAGAATATTTATTAAACCTACAAAAGTTATCAATAACAACGAAATCGGATTGGCACTATTTAAATCAATTTTTCTCTTCATTTAAGAGGAATTTGTTTGTTCCAAGAAAACATTTTTATCAATGTATTGGTCTGTTTGTAGTTAATAGAAATTTATATCCTGGATTATAAGATGATTTATATATCTTTTCTCCTCTTAACTGAATCTGTATGTCTAGATTAGGTGTCGGCAAACTATGACCCGCGAAACTTGATGTGATCCAGTTAATAATTTCAAATCACCTGTATAATCATTTAACAAACAATAATTATATTAGCATTTGTATATATTTTGATTTACAAAAGAAATTGAAATTATATTTGTTTTTATTAACAATTATAATTTTAATTTGTTTCGCTTTGAAGTCTAAAGCATATGTAATATGTCATATTTCGTATATTTCCTATTATATTATTCTCTCAAAGACTGTTAACATGAATCCGAATTGTCTTATTTATAGTCATATTTTGGTTATCAAAAAAAAAAAAAAATTGCGGGAGTGAGGTCTAGATCATGATAGAATTGATACTAAATATAATAAAATAAAGTCTTGTTTGAGTTTTGGGTGAGATGGTTCCGCACGTGGTCAGATAAGAGACGCTACGCTTTCTGGTGACACACGTGGCTTATCAAAGGACTCACATGTCCTGCCTTAATGGAACTGTAACTGTATAATGTTATTAACTATTGTTTGCGGTGCTGTTTAACTTACCGTTATCGCTGTTATGTGGCAGGTACGTTGGGAAACAGCAAAAATAGAAATAGAAACGATGTTTTTATTCACCCTTGAGGGGTTAAATTTAGAATATTACAATGCTTTTATCTAGAATATGTCTAATGAATAAATAATGTTTTTTAGAAATTAGAATGTACGCATTGTGATGGATAGAATGGCGAATTTCTGCTCCGCAATGTCGAATGTGGTGTGTCGCGGTTTTTCCGGCTCCGCGTGGGAGCGCCGCCAGCCGCTGCAGCCGCCGCCCTTTGATTCCTTTCAGTCGCGCGCGAATCCGCCCCAACGCTAGTTGGCTCGTTCGTTCATTGTGTACGTTTGTTCGCTTTACAGCGATCCTGAAACAGTGGACAATTCCATGTTTTAAACATGCAAATCAGATACGACATTTACTGCAATCTAATAAAATCAGCACACTAATTTATGATGTTAGGTGGGGGTTTTATTAGCATCGTAAACTGTTAATACGGTAACTGATTTCATCTGACGTTTGGTTAAGATTTAGTGGGCATTTATTGTTAAATGCTAAGTTATTAGATAAGGGACAAAAAAATTTTTCAAGACTTTGTAACTGCTGAACGGTTTTAAGTATCAAGTATCTACATCTACTGGTGACATTTTAGATTTAGATTAAACGGTGTTTCTTTCCTTTCTCCGGAATTTCAGAATAGTTATTCTACTCCTAAATGGAAGCTATAGATATTTTTCTGCTTTGCTTATTTTTGATTACTTTCTCGTAACTCTTTCTTGTTTAATCACAAGAGAAATTCTAAATCACGTAAAAACCGAAGTAAAAAAAAAATTATCGTATTTTAATTTTCATAACCCTCGACGTCAATGTAGACGGAAATGAAGTAAGCACATTAAACAAAGTGCTAAGGATCCAAAATCTAACATGGAAGAGAGTAAAATAGATTTTATCATATAAAAGGAAATGGATTGAACTGATAGTAGAAATTCTATCAACAGCAATCTTGCCATTCAACACCAATATACTCATGAAACGCCATCAGTGCCCTATGTTCTTCTAGGAGTCACATAATGAAGAAGAAGATTCTAACATTTGTAGTTGAGAAACGAAACATTAACAGATAAACAGAAAAAGAAAATTAAAGATAAAGATTAACAATGAAAAATATAATTTTTCTGTAACATGTTCATTCGTAAATGGAAGTATTTTTCAATCGAATGGTTCAGGTTTAGGTTTGGTGAACCTTTGACAATCACTGGTATCCGTGTACGCGATCCACTGTTTTAGCTTGGCAAATATTTTGCGTCTAATTAAAGAGCAGTTCGACACTAGGATTATTTGTCGAGTTTGTTCGACTGTGATACGTTTAAAACTGAGCGCCAGCGCACTACGAATTCACTGGGGGGTGGATCTATAGAACTGTACACTCAACAACGAACGAAAATCGCGGAGGGAACAGAAAGGAAATTGAAAATACATCCTTAAAATTACGATCATTTGGCAGTTCAAAGATTGATTAGATTATCACTTTCCCACCCTAAATAACCACTCCCCATATCAAAATGGTCCCCATTACCTCCAAAATGCCAAAAACAAAGCATAAAAAATTGAAAATACATTTTTTTCTTCCGCTATTATGATTGTCACGCCCCACGAATTACCATCTCATACATCACGCTCTGTCTCTCTTTCACAGCCCAAACAATCGCAGAAATCAACACTGGTGGCCATGGCACCCCTTTGCTAAACGCTACGCTTTTGTTACCAATGCGTGTGGCTACATTTGTAAAATAAAAAAATACTAGTGTCGTTTTAATGGATGAGCCCTCATTAGGTTATTACCATTCGACGGGACAATTGATCCGAGTGGTGCGATTGTTGTAGCGTGTGAATCTGGCTCTCATATGACGGATTTAATTTATTGCCGAAACGTGCCAATTAAAACTGTGTCTGATTTTTAGATCAATGCACTTTAAATTCTAAGCATTGTTGAACGAATTTCGCGGATAATTGCATGAAACAGTGGACCATGAGTTCCTCAGTTCGAATCCCATAGCTGACAATTGTCATTTTAATTTTACCCCTGTAAATCTTTAATTAAATAATTCTTGTACCGTAAGGTGTAGGGTGAAAAAATCTTTTAATCGTACACAAATTTCGCTCATTGTTTCTTATTCATCGCTATTCTCCGTACATCCTGCAGTGCAACGTTCCTCTTCTTCAGAATCTTGTTAATGATCATAGGTGTTTTATTGTTTTCCACGATCCCTCTTTTCCTTCACGTTTGTCATCCAAAATTGCCTTGGTCTTGATTCATTCCTTCTTATCCCAAGCATACTAAATGTCTTGTTTCTATGAAGTCTATTCCAATTGTTTTTGTATTATTTCGTTTCTTATTCTGTTCAACATTGTTACTCCTTGTATTTTTCTCAGATATTTCATTCTTTGAGACAGTACCCATAGCTCACAACCCTATGTCAATATAGATCTGTATATAGTGTTATAGATTGTTATTTTTGTTTGATTGTTTTAGTACTGATTTTTTTTCCATTGAAGCTGTGTTTCATTACACGAAATATTCTTGACGTTTTGTCTATTCTTTCATTTATGTCCAATGTCCTGCTAACCATTATTTTCTATTATTATTCCAAGATATTGAAACTTATTGACTTGTTCTATTTTTCATTATTAATAATCAAGACTTCTGTTATTGTTCGTTTCAAACTACCATAACCTTTATCATTTTAGCATAATTTTTCACATCATATTTCTCAATCTCTTCATTCCATTTATTTAAATTCTATTGCAAGCACTAAGTCGTCAGCAAATGCACATAATACAATTTGAAATCGTTTTAGTTTTTTGTATTCTATATGTATCTTGCTTATTGGGCATCCAAAATTAAAATACGCTAACTAGTGGTAGAAAGCTTAACTAACCATAAGGTACATAAATTTCAATGTATTTTGAGATTAATTGTTATTTTTTAAAAATTAATAGCAATAGTAGTTATTTTAAGAGTATTCCAATGTAAGTATAACATTTGTTTAAGCCGTATTATTTTAATAAGCTGTAAAAAAATACGTTCATTGTATTTGTAGATTATAGGTTAAGATTGAATTTTCTCCAAAAAATCCTATAAAACAGGAAAATTTGCAATGTGTATGGCAACAGTTCTGCTGCCAATAAAAGCAAACTACCAATACTAATGCAAGCATTCGCCATCATAAGATATCATACAAGATGAATTTGACATGTACCTTTTGGGAATTGTGATCAACGTCATCTCTTGATATTTTGGAAGCCCAATATTATTTAATTTAAATGAAAGGTTTGGTTTAGTGCACAAAAATTTGACAATTCAATTCGCCAACAAAAATTACTTCATAGTGCCCCTTCTCCCTAAGGGTGGGCTACGGTTAAGTCGCATAAAATTGCGCTCTTGAGAGCATCTAACCCGCGTAGAGAAAGGGTTACAACCCTCGGGAACATGCGACAGCGATTCGCTTCAGGATTATCGCGTGACTCCTGAATTATCCCTGAACAGGGATTAGGGATTAGCAAGCATGTTGCGTGGTTGTTACGAAGAATTGTATGGTGATGGCTTTGTTAAGGGTTAACTTGTGGAATTTTTAATTGAATTTGGATTATTGGGGACCATGAGTTGGGACAAATAAACAAATTAAGGCCAATTCAATCATTTGTAAGAAGGGGGAGTGTAGAAGCAGTAAACAAATTTTATTTTGTATAATTGACTAGGACTAGATGATAGGATCGATGATCGACTGTGATATGGAGATTAAATAATACTTGGCATTTTTCGGAACTGCAGTCAAAAATTTATTAATATCTAAAAATTTGACATTTCGGTTAGTGACCATTCTTAGGGGACTCTAAAATTCCTCTGAGGATTTTTAGATATTAATAAACTTTTGACTGTAGTTCAGAAGAATATATTATTTAATAATATGACTAGGGATGTTAAGAAAATTTTTTTCAAACTAATGTAAACCTTAAAAATCATCATTTAAATATATTTTATCCAACACCTCTCAATAAATGCTCTATAACTATGGCGATTTTAAACAAGCAAAGTAACAGATTATCCACTAGTGGGTATAATTTTGAGGAAAGCCACTAGTGAGAATTTTTTTATTTATAACAATAATAATAACACACAACTCCTTGGTAACTATTTCGATTGACATTTTAATTTAAAAATTTAAAGCATATATCACTGTCAAATAATATTTCTTTAATAAAGTTTTCAGTTATTAAGAAGTGTTGGATAAAACGTTATACTTCACTCGTGGGCAAAGTGGAATTACCCACTCGATAAAATTATCTCACTCAGCCTTCGACTTCGTGAGCTAAAATTTCTCTCGTGGGTAATTCCTTACTTTGCCCACTTGTAAAGTAAATAACTATTTTATATTTTTCGTACATTTTCTAAGCATAACCCTGGGCAGTCACACTTGTTTTACAATTACATAAACGCCGCACTGGGGTCTCAGAAACCTCAAGAAAAGAAAAACTACTTTCCCTTAACCGGATGTAATTTTTCTAGGGAATTTACTTATGGAATATTTGTTTAGGTTTATACAAAGACATTTCTGAACCATATATTTTATCCAAAACACAGCAGTTTGCCAAAATTTAAATTTTTTATTTTGGATTATGAGAACAAACACATAGGGATTTTACAATTTGAATATTTGTTTAGGATTATAGAAAACTGAATTTACAACGAGGTATGCGAATGCTGCGCATTTGGAAAATTGGGTGAGAAACGTGGGGTTTCTAGGACCCTAGTGTAGTATTCGAGGGTTAAACATTTGTTAAAAACATAATATTTTAAACTGCTATCCCTGTATGAGTAGATAAGTACGTAACTAAAATGTTATTCAGTTATGAATAGAAATACAATATCTACTGATTTTGTGATAACCAATGTGTTTTCTCCAGTAAATGTAATTTTCTCTTATTTATTCGTAATTTTGAATCAGCTGTTCTGCATATTGTTACATTACAGAATGTAATTCTACACTGCAGAATACAAACATCAATTTCTAAAATAATATATTAATGGTTCATATTCCGCTATAATTTGTAGGTTCCGTGTACTGTAAGAATTACTTGCAGTAATAAATAAATTTTATATTTGTTATAAATAACAATATTTAAATAATAATTTGTGTTCGACTAGATTCAGCTTTCTTTTCAACAGCGTAGCCTACCTCGTAACCTACCCTTTGCTGTCACAACTAGGGGGTAAACACCACTATTATATTCCAAAATACGTATTGTCGGCCCGCCCGATTGGAGCACCCTGTGTATGACACCAGTCTACAGCATGGACATATGCTTTTCTGTGGAGTTAATTCAATCACTGTTTGTTATTTTCTCGTTTTCGCCCATCAGATTTTCAACTGTTTTGGTGGTGGTCGTGTGAATCAAGGGTGGTTTTTGTGAGGGTGGTTTTGTGGTTGATGGGATAAATTGAGGAATTGTTACGGTTTAGGGTGAAATCTATTTGATATTTGATTCGTTTTATTATCGTTTACTTAACGTTTTATATGATTCCAAATTAAATTTTTTATTGATTATATTAGCGCCATTAACCACTTAATATTTTTTATTGCTGCTGTACTAACTAACTTAATAACAATAACAAATTTTATGTTATCATCAATCATTATATTAAAATTAAATTCGGTATATTTTATATTTGTATTAATTAATTTCAATTTTCTATATATCCCATTTCATTTCAGACAGTTAATGACTTACTTTACCGCACTAGTGCATTATTTGAATATTACCGCACTGTTTATTTGGTTGTCATGATTTTAAACATGTTGTTATCATTTTAAAACTATTCCTACTTTAATTTGGAATTATTTGCATTTCAATTAAATTTATTTATCTATTATACAAAATTCCGAAAGAACGTACATAAAATTTAATCTGTATACTACATGATTATCACATTTAAGTTATAAATAAACTCGGCATACGGCCTTGTGCAACTTTCTCATGCGTGCGATAATCTTGTCTATATCTCACTAATTGCGTAAATAACTATTAAAGTCAGTACGGAAAAAAATACCATAGAATTTACCGAACTATTCAGTAAACTGATGATATAATAAAATTTACCAATTTTTTTCGTAAATTCTTTTAACTGGTTAGTAAATAATCGTGCTCAGTTCCTTAATTTTTATATAAATTTCAGAAAATGCATCAGTTCAGTAAATTATAGGATATTTTTTTCAAATTAACAAATAATTTATTAAAGATGCATTAACTCTGCACTTCCTACTAAAATCATAATTACAATGTAATTTACAGCCCAATGATTTCTCGAATATCAAATATACCACCCCCAAAAAACCAAATTATAAAACATGACACATTGATTGATGGTTCAATAATAACCCAAAACAATTGCTTACCAGCCCCCTTCAGTCACAATCCTCAACTATATCCAATTGCAAAACCAGCCACACACAGTGGCGGCGGCTATGGGAAAGTTGTCGCTCCTCGTGCCCCACTCGTTGGGATTGAACCCGGTAAAGAGCACGCGGCTGATTGATCGAATGTCGAGGATGACAGCCTCTAATAATGTATGACTCGGCGATTGTAAGAAGAGACTTGAACCCTCTTTTTATTTTAGTTTGTTTAGTTGTTTAGTTGAGGCAATTATCTATCAAGTGCTTGTATTGTCATTGTTGATAATTTTCTTTCTAATTAGATGCGCTGTTAGCATTATTTATTTGGAACAATAAGTCATACTACAATGACTGTTTTTAGGAATTCTAAGAGAAATGTTTTAGCGCTGCACAATGTTCTTAAACTATTTTATAGAAAAAATACGTCATTGTTTTAGTATCGCTGAAAAAACATTCGCAAAGCTCGTGATACCAGCTATCGGCCATTATATTAAAGATTGTTTTTTATAGTTTTATAAAGTACGTATTATAATTAATCATTCAATTTGCTGCATAGTTTCTAGATTATGCTTTGTCGTTTTAAAATTGCAACATTCATTAATTTAAATTCAAAGTTATTCACCCACTTAAAACTGTCTCATTTACATAAACTAACCATCCAAAGGGTTCGCCTAAATTGGTCACTTAACTCCCCTAGAATTTCCCATCAAAAACCCCGCTGTCCACTCCACATAAACAATAACGCATCGCTAGAAACAAAACAAGAACGCAGTTTTGCTATTTATTAACACCAGTCAAAATGAAGGCTCCCCTCAATGACATAAATTAATAACTGGGGACTACAATGACCGATCAAGTGACATTAGGATTTTTAAAATTAAAACAAAAGATTGATTTATGTCCAGTGACGAAAGGGTTAATACTGCACGTGACTGTGACAATATGGGGAAGATTATGTGGTAAAGGCATAGGGTAAATAAAAAATTGTTGGAATTAAAAATAGTACGAATATTATTTCTAAATTAACAATACTTAATTTACAAAATTGTGGATGTTTATCGGCTGTAAGTCATCATAATCCCATCGATCAGAGCAAGCTTGTTACTGTCCATTGTTGTGGTCACTCATCTGTTTCACGCCCCTTGCGCCACCACTAACCGGTGGCCAAAACCGGAACTACCAGGCTATCGAAAACACATCACTCAAATATCTGTGACATTGGACACACGCGCCCTTTGTTAAATTCCTGTATTGATAGGATTTTCACTTTCAATACGATGTAATGATATTCAAAATTTTTGTCATGGTCTTTGATCTTGAATAGTGTTTATGTTTATACTCTGCAACGTGAGAATAGAATTCAATGAAGAATAGAATTTTGGACATGGTACAAATCAAATTTTGTTTATCATTAGAAATACAGTTTAGGAATAAACGAAAGATTTTGGTTTAAGTTCTGTATAAATTTTTTATAAAATAAAAATACAATGTTTCGTCAGGGAAACAATTGAATAACACCAATAAGTTAATAGAAATAGTAACTAAGTAACATCAAATTGTGATTTAAAACAGAGGAAGTCATATCTTCTACTTTAGATTTCTATAGCTTCTCTTATAAGTCTGCCATTGGTACATTACGATTTTGCTATAATGTTTGCTTCTTCAAAATTTATTTTGTCCAAAATCTAATGACAGTTTTAAAATATTATTGTAAAGTTTGTAATTTAGAATATTTTTTATTGCAATTATTAGTTATTCACAGAAATAGTAAACAGTGTTTCTTTTATGTTAATGGTAGAATTTAAGCATAAAATAATCAAAATTCAAAAGCAACCATATTGCGCGATGCTGGCAATGTTTCACACCATGATGGTAATAAATAATAAAAATAGTTGAACCTAGTCATCCTGAGGGGTGGTTCCCACCCCCGCGCACCCGCAGAAAGCACGCGCACGCGTGTCCAAGGGAATGCACGATGCATGGATGCGTCATTCGGTGTTTCAGTGCTGCTATCTGCCACGCTTTATCTAAACTAGATGCGTTTTAGATCAACAGGAGATTAGCTAGTTTGTTCATCACGGTTGTGCTGAATATACTTCGGTCACGGTACTGTGAACCATATTGAAATTAATTTGCAGTTTGTTTTAGTAATAATACACTGTTCTTATTATTAAACTCGTTTATTAGATTATTATAGTATTTGTTGTTCGTTGTAAAATAATTTTGAATTAGTTGTTTATAACGTAAGTCCAGTAAATGAGTTTTTACGGTACCAATAACATATTTTCGGACGAGGTGAAGATGTAGCCGAGTCAAGAATGTCAAAAAATTGCTTTTCTTGTTCGTTTTGCTTTCTTTCTTTATTAAACGCTATAAAAGAATCTTGGATTAAGTTCTGTAATATTTGTTTACATCATAAGTCCAGTAAATGAGTTTTTACGGTATAAATAAGTGGTTTTTGGACGAGGTGACGATGGCGTCGAGTCAAAAATTTCCAAAAATTGCTTTCCCTTTTCCTTTCGCTTTATTTCTTTCTTAAAAACTATTAGGTCGTCTTGGTCTTAAAAAAATAATAGTAAGCAGTTTTTTTTTGTGTACGTTTCTAACATTTATCAAAAAAGATTTCAGAAAAAATTATTGTGGATCAAATCCAATTAAACCTATTTACCGGATTGAATTCAATTCGGTATACTTGCAAATACGATACAGTATGAAATAAAAATATTTAACATTTTTTTACTATGAGTTCTGAAAGTTTTTTCAATTTATTGTCGCTGTCTGTTTAAATCATATTAGTTTATTTGATTCCTAAGGGTTCGGGTTCGAATCCCAGCTGTTCGCTGTTGCTCATCACATTAGCCAAAATAAGTTTGTATTCATAAAACTAACAAAACAATTTTAAAACTAATGCTAATAATTATGAAAAGTAAAAATTTCTGCGCCATTTGGTCGGGGTATAGTTATACTCTGTCCACATATGATGTTTATATGTAAATAGTGGTGCAGTATGGTCTATGATGCGCCTACTATGATCAAGATTTCAAGCTGAGCTGGGGTGCCACAGCTGACACACAATTAAACACATGACGCCATATTCAAATTGGTCAATTAAGTTACACAGCTCTTGCCCTACATGCCCGCTTAATTGTTATTTTAATTTCACTGTCGAAAAGTGCTTTATTTATTATTCTCTTTCATGAAGTGCATACCTGGTACTTATCGGAAATAGGGTTGGTATTATAGACATTAAATTTACTAAATATAGTGTTTTAATTAATGTTAACTGCAACTTAATAAATAATAGTTTATGAGTCACAATTTTAAAATCAGTATTTATAAGGTCTGTAGAGAATTATTGAATTGGACTTAAATTGATTTCAAAGTTAATAGATTCTTAATTGAAAATAATATGTCATTAAATTATATGCGTTCAAATTGTATCGTAGACCATTTAAGTTAATAACGAATTGACTACAGTTTTACGACGAATTTTTTGATTACTTTTACGATTGTTACATGAAACATATTTCATTATTGACAATTATATCTTTTTCGTACGATTGGTCTTTGTTATCAACTTACCATGCCTGTTTCCAAGACGGTTTGTTGTTCTTACCAGTGGCTATGAGCTAGTAAATTGCTTACCGTTCACTGAACGGTAAGTTAAATTTTCATATCGAAATACGGATTTTTCTGATATTATTGCCAAACATGATTCTTCAATGTCTACAATCTCACTATCCGTAGAGCTCATTGTAATTTTTATTCTTGTATTTCAAAAAGAATAGCTATAAAAACTGTTTAACAAAAAAAATTACACCAACGAAAAATAATTATTACTCTTAATAACTAAGATCCTAATGTACGAGACACATAATGCATGTAAGACACTAATGTATGTAACTAATTTTGAGTCGACGTTCGTTGATTGTTTATTTGGTGCCGTCTCATAATTAGATACTTACATTAGTTTAGGAGCTTATTTATTAGGACTAAAAAGATTTCTTTTATTTTTCGCATTACAGTTTCTTTTTCGTCGGTTTAATTTTTTGTTAAAAATATCTAATTTTTTGGGGCTACCTATTTTCTACCCTTAAGGGTACCAACTTCAAGGTATACCCCATTCAATAAAAAAATAATCTTCGAAATCAAATAACCCAGTTCAAAGTTATATGTGGTAGAAACGGTTAACCCAATGGTGCGTTTATATTGTCGATTTTTATTGAACCATTCTGAATTTTTTTTTGTCAGGATACCACACTCTACCACAAACTCTGTTATACTGGTCAACAGATGAGGGTAAAGGTCTAGATATAGTCAAAAAATGTATGAAAAGAAACAGGTTCTGAAAAGAAATATTGCGCTTTCTGGACTATTCGAGATAACATAACCAGCCATTGCCCAATGGAAACCACAAAATTAATATCAAGGAAAGGAACGAGGTTTTTTGACGCTGCATATGATGACACCACAAAAATTTATTTAGTCAGATGGAACGAAAATTCTGTAGTGGCTATTATAAGTAATCACTTTAGCATTGAACCAATGTCCACGACAAAGCGATATAACGGAAAAGTGAAGAAAGAAGTCAGTATACAGTAATCCAATGTCATAAAAAATTACCAACAAATATATGGGAGGCGTAGATTTGCATGATAATGTGCGTAACTACCGAGTTGGTATAAATGGAAAAAGTGTAATCGTGGTGGAAGTTTTTGTACAAATTTAAATATGACCAACTTCGAGGTATACCCTTTCCAATAAAAAAGTATCATAAAAATCGGACTAATCTGTAAAAAGTTATACGTGGTGATACATAAATAGAAAAATTCGTGTCGACTTGAAAACGTCCTCCTTTTTTCGTTGGTTAAAAATAGCATCATGACTCTAAATTATTGCTTCTTATTAAAATGCATAAATAAATTTGATTATATCTGTCAGAATAATAGCAACTACAGAAATGCTTCCTAATGTATTTGAGTTCAGAATAAAATAAATAAATATGTCATCACGCCTTTTACCCATTAATGGTGTGGCACTCTGCGAACGCAGATCTAAGTAGGATATATATTCTTGCGTATGAAATGCGGTTACCAGCCGGCAAGTCATAGTCTCCAAGGTTGTTAGTGGAGGGTCTCACGATCCACAATCCGATGCGTTACCACGGAGCTATTTACCCCATTATTATTATTATTTGGGTTCAGTGTTACTATTAATGAAGAAATTAATATTTTACTCCAATCGTGCAAAAATTATGAAAACATCCCAAACAGTAAGGAATTACCGTTTTTTATACTATTGTAATAACCTTTGCTGGTGTTACTAGATTTTTGCCAAAGATTTTTATGTTCGAAACTTGGATTGTAATTGTCTGTAACAAAGCAGTTAGTCCGCTTTCAGTCTTCTCAAAAAAAAAAGATAAATTAAAAGAGATGTTTAAATAAATGTAGCCTATGTAGTTGGACGATCTGCCGACGGACGAAATCGTGGTCATAGTTATAAATTAATGAACAACGGCGTATTTGGTTCGGTAATAATTTTATGTTGGAATATGTGAGAGCCAGGGGTGAATTCTGCTTTGTCGGATGAGTCACTCAATTAACTTTAAGTAGAAGTGGCAGGCAACTGATTGTTTCGTAGTTAACGCGAGAACGAAAGTCTTTTAACATCCCTTCATGACGTGACGTTAGAAATAAATGCGACACTGACGACACTAAGGATATTGTAATATGTTCGTTGTAGGGTTCGTGTTTATTATACCAGCACTTTTTGTCTCATTAAGAGGCTTAACACTTCGCAGAAATGGACTTTTCTATTTCTAAAGCGTTTATTAATAAATTATATTTGTAATAAAAAAATATAGTATTTCAAATATCGCTTTACGTAATATTAATATAAACAATGATGGAATAACAATGCAATTGAATTTAAAAGTAACAAATTTAGTGCATTTGGTTACCAATGTTGGCAATAAAATCTGCCCGATATTGACAGCTGTAAAATACATAACCTACAAATGTAATGTTAGTTATCTCAATGTAAATAAGAAATATAATAAGTTTACATGTGAATGCGCTAAATTTTATAAATATTTTAATTGTTTTCTAATATATTAGACAAATTAAATTGTGTTTATATTTAACTTTGGCAAATATCAAAATAACTCCTTGAAGAACTTTGTTTCATTGTATGGACTGTTAATAGTTTTATACTTTTCGTACAAAAAATATTGTACAAACCTCTTGCGTGAACTCGGTTCCCGTATTTGGTATGTAAATAACTATTTCACGACATGCCAGGAAACCCCATCGTTCTTCTCTCGAAACAGTGAGGGAAATATAGTAGTGTTTTGAATAAAAATATATTGTACAAATTATAAATAAATGCCTAATTTTATTGAAAATATTTTAGTGATATACATACTTTAAATTGTCTTACAATCATGTCTTATATTTTTATTTTTCTAGATTAAATGACAATTTGACAACTTGAATTTGTATTTAAGATTGGTTGGCTATACTGCTACACTGCTTTGCATCTGATAACCTAACTTTTAAAGTATCAGTTGTGTTTACAAAGTGTGTTTCTTTCCTCTCTAGTTTGACAAATAATTATTGTTTAGAATTATTTTTTCAATGATTTTGTCCAACTTCAGACAATTGCCTGTAATGAACAAGTCAAACAACAAAAATAGAACAACTTGCAAATAGAAAATAATATTATTTTACAAATACCAATTCACCGTTACAAAAGCAACCTCTCTTTCAATTTCCAATGGTAACCAAATCAACAAGCAAGCTGGTCTTGCTGGTTTCGCTTCTTCCAACTTTTCACCGCTAAATTGATGCGTTGCATCATCGGGTGAATAGCGAATTAGGCGCTCACGTGCGGTAACGTCACAGGGGGCTGTGGGTCACGTGCCGCCCGCGTCATGCACCCTTCGCCCCCGCGGAGGGGTGAGGCACCCGTGCAGGGTGAGGAATCAACTCGAGCCAGGTGGTAGAGTTAGAAGCTCGAGATGAGAGCCACCGCGAAGGCGTGAGAAAGAGGACATTAACTTTTCACTAAATCACTATAATATTATCTTTCCACAATGTTTTTGTAAAGCTTTCTTTGCTCGTCCTACAAACTCAAGTTGTTAAACTCGGATATACCGTGAGTTTCAGTTAAGATGCATCATCTACTCTTCTGTCGTTAATGTATAACTATGTATACTAACTATATACTCGTACATTACAGTTCTGTTGTAGATAAAATAGAACATAGGTTGTCAATGTTAAATAAACTTGTTACCATAATTTCCTGATTTATAAATATATCATAAACATTTCTTAAACTATAACCATAATTGTTCCAAGTAACCATATGAATTTTTTCTTTATTAGTAAACTTGTTCAATTTATGATAAATTTATTTAACATTGACAACCTATGTTGCATTTTATTTGGAATAGTAAGTTGATTTGATAAATAAAACTGGTATCCATAGTATATATTACTGACAAAATAGTTATATATGTAATAAGGCCGGTAAAGAGTTTTTACGGTACGATTAAGATGTTTCCGGACGAACGAGGCGACGAAGGTTTATTACATACCTGCGTAGCATTTTTGGACCAAAGTTTGCTTTCCTTCTTTCTTAAAATCAATCAGTTCGTCTTGGATGTAATAAAAATACAAAAATAATTTAGCAACCAATTTTGTTATTACTATTTTTCAAAAATGAATGTGGAAAACGACATTGTAGATCAAATCCTGTTAAACTATTTCTTAACAATAATACAATACCGTAAAAATACTATAAAATTCTTTTTACTGGATTGATTTCAGTCCAGTAAACATACAAAAACATTATGAAATAAAAGTAAATGTCACCAGAGTACACCAGAGGTCGTGTATTCGAATCCCACAGAAGAACATGGCGTGTGTTGTTTACATAAATTCACAATCATCCACTCATGAGGTGGTATATGACCAAAGTCTTCCATATAAAAAAAAGTAAATGTTCTAAATTAGTTGAAACTCACGTTATATTAGAAGAACAAATTTCTATCTCCAAAAGTACTTCGAACGTTACAAATAAAACACAGCGGTTATTGACAGTTGGAAAAATTGTTATGTAACTTAAAATGGTATCAAGCACTGCATTTTCTAAGTTTCACGTTAAAATACATAATTAATTAAAATGTGTACTTGTATGTTTTACAGTGTTAAATTAATATAAAGATACTGTAATCAAAAGCCTACATTCTCAACAAAAAAATTGTGTATTTTAAAACAGCGTTTACATAAGTTGTAGAGCTTATACTATTTGTTCCCTATTGTGTATGAAGAGGCACGAGTCTAGCTGGTTCCGTACATTTGAATGCATTCGAATCGCTTTATAAGTTTATAGCATTATTCTTCCCAGCGGGTAGTCCTTTTTATATTTTTCATGGCCACTGTGATTAAACAGCCATTTATAAATCGTAGCCGAAATTTGATAATGCTTGTTCATGAGCCGTTCAAAATAAGTACAAAATAATTAATGACAGGACAGCAAAAATTTGCATTAATTTTTTATGCAATAATCGATGAAAACCTATACATCAAAATGTCACCGTCTCTCCCCAAAAATCTGGTGAATAACCAGGTAATGAACTCAAACTACCATATCTAACCGATACCAGCCGGTCACTCAATAACACCATTTTTTACCTTTAACTTTATGCAAAAATATTCATAGTACTTTTATTGCTTTCACATCCGTTATCTGTTTCATGTCCAAATAAATCTTACAGGGTGATCAAATAACAAAATACATACAAATAGGGGAAGTCGCACACAATGTGGCCACAAATACTGAAATATGTTCTGCCAACATTTGAAATAAAAAACCCTGCTGTCTATTAGTGTACTGGTAACAATTGGGGACGCACCCTGAGGCTGGAGGATAATGAAAAGGTCATTGGTGCTAAGTGTTGCTTTGGTGGGAGAGAACTTTCATATGCTACAGATATTAAAATATTTTATTGTTAAGTTTGTAAGTTTATGAAAAATTGTTACATTTTGTTTTAAATTTGTTTCATATTTAATATTAAATAGACACTGAAAGAAACATTTAGAACTTTTCATATAAATAAAACAATATTTGTCTGTAGTTCTGAATTTTTTTTAATAAAACTTTGTTTCGAAAGCATAGTGCTGCCTTCTATAGGAAAAACATAAAACTATAAATAAATGTGTATCCTAGACCAGGGGTGGGCAACCTCCGGCCCGCGGGCCAACTGCGGCCCGCGTAAAGTTCCAATCCGGCCCGCGAGATCTTAGAAGATATAATAAATATTTTCAAAAACAAAAATTTTAGATTAGGTTAGTAGCCAACATAAAGAAAAAGGGGAGATTTACAGTTTAATTTTCGATATAATTCTTCTAGTTTAAATTATTTTTATATTTTCAAAAAAAATTATAAGTAACAAAAATGAGTCAATTAACAACTACGGCCCGCGTACGAAACGTAAATTTTATTCTGGCCCCTGTTATACAAAAGGTTGCCCACCCCTGTCCTAGACTATACGTTTACAAAATAAGGGTAACATAATAAAGAGGCCTTTAGATAAAGTTCTGTAAAATATTTAATAAATGTAACGTTTCGGTTTATTACATGTAAATCTTGGTAACGTTGTATTTATTAAATATTTTAAAGTACTTTATCCAAACGCCTTTTTATTAACAATGAGTTCTGAAAGCTTTTTCAACTTAAGGGTAACATAGATCAATGGTTAAATCAAATATAAATAGAAAATTGAGGATAAACAACAGTTAACCAAGACTTATTAAGCTCAAAGCGTCAAAATCTGTATTTAAATCAAGATTATTTGAAGACTACTTGATTTCAATTGTTTTTCTGATTAGTCTTCTCACCCAGTTGTTTTTTCTTTCTAAAATCTTTGGCTCTTACCACGAGCTCCTCTGTTTTTGAGTATTTTAAGAGAAGTGTTTTAGTCCCGCATTTAGCACTGCACAATATTCTAAAATTATTTGATAAATAAATGCTACGAATAGAAGTTACAATAAATAAATGCCGAAAATTTTCACCACAAAAAATTACCCCTGTGGCTTGTCCACCACTACCATCAATGGAGACCGTGATTTGACAGCTGGTAACCGCACTTCATGCGCAAAAATATGCCATATTACCGAAATCTGCTTTGACCATTTAGTTATACTTTAGCTGATGACGGCAACATTCTGCAGTTAATACGTCATTTTATTGAAAAAAATTACAGAATTATACTCAAATATTTATTAGATATATTAGTAGATTTTAATGAGACACTTTTTAAGTAGATTTTAAACAGTTGAAGCTTCATTACCCCCAATGAGCTTCTGGGAATTTTCCAGCTATTATTAGAGGAGCATCCTCATCGTTGCACAATGGTATTATGAAGTAATTGTTAAAATAAAACGGCTAACACAATGCGACATCCGATCTGTGGCAGCGAGGTAATGTTTCCTGTAAACGTTCATGCGCGTGATGTTCTGAACCCCTCTTTTGTGGGGAGTGTACCCGCCCTACAATAAAAAGAGCAAAGCGTAGAACACCATGATGAAAACAGAATAAGTGATAATCTAATGAACTTAAAGAAAAATTAAAAATAAATGGTCGTATTGCAAAATTTCAAAAAAATTAAATTCCTTAAAATTTTAGAAGTTCGGTTTATTATATTTCTTTATTAATCAGAGGGTGTAGAATATAATGCTTCAAACCGCATCTTCATATCATTTTTATTTGTCGAGTTATGGCGATTTTTGTGATTTTTCAAGATGCAACTTTGAGAAACTGTAACTCAAAAACTAAGCGAGATATCAAAAAAATCTGCACAGTTTTGGACTTCCGGTGACTTTTAGGATAAATTGGGAAATTTTGAAAATTTTGAAAATTTTTGAAATTTTTTCAAAATTTTCAAAATGCAATATTTCGAAAAATATATAAGATATGGAGTTTCTGAGTTCACCAATCGATTCAGCTCGTCGAAATACATAAGTATGCAAAGTTTCAAAAAAATCGCTTCACGGGATGGAAAGTTAGAGCAAAAAGCCTTAAAATGGCGTTTTTTGTCGTGAAAGTCAAGGGGTACCCCTTGACGTTTGGCCCGGAAATGGCCGTTTTTAGACTTTTTGCTCTAACTTTTCAACCCGTTCTCCGATGTTTCTGAAATTTTGCATACTTATGTACTTCGACGAGCTGAATCGAATGGTGAACTCTGAAACTCCGTATCTTTTATATTTTATGAAATATTGCATTTCGAAAATTTTGAAAAAATTTCCAAAATTTTCAAAATTTTCAAAACTTCCTAATTTAACCTAAAAGTTATCGGAAGTTCAAAACTGTGCAGATTTTTTTGATATCTCGCTTAGTTTTTGAGTTACACCTTCTCAAAGTTACTCTTTGGAAAACCACAAAAATCGCCATAACTCTACAACTAAAAGAGATATGAAAATGATCTCTGCAGCATTGCATTCTACGCCCTCTGATTGATAAAGAAATGTACTAAACAAAATTCTGAAAATATGAAGGATTTTGAGTGAATATGAATATCAGGTTCTATTAGAGAGGAATCTTGTCACCCATAATAATTTGATGTTAAGTTTGAGTTAGATACAGCTGCTGTAATAATAAATTTTAATTAATATAGTCATTGAAAGTCTCATGCACAGCAAGAGAACTACCATAAATAATGAGTTAAATTTAAATAAAAGCAAACAAACTATGAGTATGCTTAATTATCAAAGATGTCGTTCAATTAACAAAACACGAGTAAATAAACAATCTAGCATCACTAACTCACTTCGATCCACCTTCCCTGGAATTGTCAGCTGGCCCAGCGGATGCAGACATCCGCTCTTCTCATTGGTCAGAAACAAAACAACAAAATCACGAAGTTTAATATTATTTAACATTGTTTGATTTAAAATTGTTATTATCAATGCTACCCAGCAAAATAGATCTGAAACTGCAAATAGCTGAAGTGGAACACTAGACATTTGTTTGAAATATATCATCACGCCATATTTTAATTTTTGTATCATTAGTTAAAATATAACTTTTAGTAACAGTTTTAATTTTTCCCTGGCAGTACGTATTCTTCAATATAAATTAAATGAATATAGTTTTCGAAGCGTACAAATTAAGTAATTTACATAAATACACAGCGTTCAAAATATAACAAGACTTAAAAATAGTAATAATAAATGTTCATAAACTTGTTCTGCAAACAAACTACATGTGTTTTATTTTAGACTGCAATAAAAAAATTAAATACCTACATAAAACAAGATTAATTAGTATTCTTCTCTTCTTGAATGTCAACTGAAATGACCAGGAATGCTTTAATCTAATAACCTAATTAATTCACTTGAACAACGAAATTTAAATGAATAACGGAACTGAAACTTACGGACTAATTCTCGCCGTCTCTTTCTAGTCCTAGTGACGTAACTTCCGGTTATCTCTGTGGTGTCTTTAGGCCGGAAGTGCTCTGACTGCCGATGAAACAGTAAAGTATGTTCTATCTCTCTTTGACTTACGCTGGAGCTCGGTTTTCTGTTCCCACATTCATTTAATCGGGGGTTGTATCTTCTTAATCAAGTCGGCTTTGCTTTCTGTTGAGGGTGAGGAGAAACAGCTGTGGGTGTTCTTTTAGGATGCGACAATATTAATTGCTTTATGATTATTCTAATAGTAGTTTCATTTATTTATAATACTATAATAAAACTATTACTATGTACAAATCTTTAATCTATATCGAAGCACTCTTTTCATCTAATAAGTGTCTGGGTTTTCGTCGTATTGTATCTGTTGTGTAGATTTATCATTTTTTAGGTCTTCTGTACAATCTCTTCTTAAGTGATTTATTGTCATCGTCTCTTGTTTAGTAATTATTTTTATTTTCGTGGTAGCTTATTCTAAATCTTGCAATTACTTTGGGACTTTTATTTTCTTTTCTCATTACATAGTGGTCTGCTTGCAGTCAATACAAATTTATACCCTAGTATATAGTTATTTACTTTACAAGTGGGCAAAGTAAGGAATTACCCACGAGAGAAATTTTAGCACACGAAGCCGAAGGCTGTGTGATAATTTTATCGAGTGGGTAGTTCCGCTTTGCTCACGTGTGAAGTATAACGTTTTATCCAACACCTCTTAATAGATGAAAAATTTATTAAAGAAATATTATTTGACAGTGACATATGCTTTAATTTTTTAAATTAAAATGTCAATCGAAGTAGTTACCAAGGTGTTGTGTGTTTTTATTATTGTTATAAATAAAAAAAATATTCACTAGTGACTTTCCTCAAAATTATTCACACTAGTGGGTAATCTGTTACTTTGCTTGTTTAAAATCGCTATAGTTATAGAGCATTTATTGAGAGGTGTTGGATAAACATATTTTTTCTTCTTAACTCAGTCTGCTTATCTATGTAGGTCCTCCATATTTTACCTTAGATTTCTTCATTTTTCTATGAATGTTCGTTTTTATTTTCCATTGGTACTTTTCCTGTTTTCTTTCTTCTTTTCTTGATATTTATACCCAACAATCATATGGGACGCTTTACCATGATGTCCTTCTTAGTGTCTCTTCATACTTTATTGCTCTACTATTTGCTATTGTCTTCATTTTGTACCGTTTCGTTTCTACCTCTAATAAATACACCGGTGTTAGTTTGTCTAACCCAAGTACCTAATCTATTATATATATTTGGATTAGATTCTTTCTATTTTGTCTTGTTCCCTTCAACCAAATTTTCGTCTTCAAACATCATAATGCTCGCAATAAATTTATCGAAAAATAACATTCTTAATTTAAAGTTGTTTTAAATAAATACTTTTGTAGAATATTTTCAGTAAGAATTCATTTCTTCTGTCAATAAACCCCTTCATGCAATAATTGTTCTCCATAATCAACCGCGGTTCTTGTGCCGTAGTTTGTATCGCCCAGTGGTTGTGGCACGCATGTCGATGACATGATAAGAGACATACGGCGCCACGTATCACGCATCACGACGTTTCTTTGTTGTTCCGCTGCGCCAACGTAGATATCAACATTATTAATTAACTCTTTGTCATCTGTTCTGTCTGTGTTCACGATGAGAGGCTTTCAGGTTGTGATTTCGTGAGTGTGGTTTGGGCTTTCAACGGAGGGGTTATTGCGGTTTTCGGAACGTGGCACATTTAGAGAATAAATAGTACCTACCGTTTAGTCAATTTAATTGAGTAGGTACCTATCAGTTTGAGCGCAACCAAATACTTTAGGTAGTAAATTTTACTGAATATGGTAGTTTAAGCGTCCTTTGCTTTATTATGGTTATGTTATGTTATGTTTTTGAAGAAATGCAAATTATAATATTTAATATTTTATTACATAGATATTAAAACATTTTGAAAATTTTATAAAAATTATTAAACAATTTAAAATCTGTACAAGCCAAAAAATTACGAATAGTTTTAAGTAACAAAATGTCAATTCCTTCGTGACTAACTCTTAATTGAATGAGCTTCAGTTATTTCAAGTTCATCTGAGAAATGTCAGTTGCACACTGTTCAATTTATAATTTTAATTATTCTATAAGAATAACTGAAACTGAAATATTAAATAAATATGGGAATTCTCACAACCGACGAAAATAAATTCCGAAAATTTTCACCACATAAAATTACCCCTTTTCTTGGAGGCCTTGATTTGACGGCTAGTAAACGCACTTCACACTCAAAAAAATATATCATAATACCGAGATCTGCATTAAACAGAGTGTCACACCTATAATAGATTAAATGGCGTGATTATATATTTATTTATTATATTTAAATAAATACAAATAAAGTTTTTAATTATACATTGTATAGAACTGAACACTTCAGTTAAATTAATTAAAAAATACCTCAGCAAAAATTACTGAATTTTTTACTCGATTTATCCGTATGCAATTATAGCATTGAGTTAAAACAATTTAAGGAGGCTGTCATATCTAGGAGTGGTTCCATCTTTGATTAAAAGTAGTATCTAATTAAAGGATGGCATTTCGTGCCCTTGAAATATCAAGAACTCAGCAGCGAAGACAGATGTTAAAGTTCTTCTTACTTCTGTCCAGAGTAAGAAGATTAAAACAAAGTTAATATGTAAAAAACTAGTCACTGTATGAAAGTGTAAATAAATTAATAAAATGTGGATGTAAAACTAAGATTAATTTAATGACACGCGCGTGCTGACCTTCAGGGCCGTATCAAGGGGTTAGGATTATTTTAATTTTAATTACTCTCAGTATTAAAATTAATACATATTTCATTCTGTATGATAAGATAAACTTGTTTACATATTAAATCATTTTTATTGGGTCGCTGCTAATTTTATGTGATAAAAAAACAAAGTAGGTGGTGCAAACTCAATAAAAATAACAATCAATAAATTTTATTATCGACGACTTTGTCTCTGAATTATCTTAACAGTTTGTACTTTAGTATTTTGTGTTTTAAGGTTTTATAATCTACAGTAGGCTGGTATATTTTATCTGTTTGCAGTTTACTTCTATTTTTACTCTTTTTTATGCTACTGTCAATCTTCATTAAAGACACTACTTGTATTTTAAACCACTTCTTTTATATTCCATCAACTCCCTTTAAGTCAAGATTCTTCTATTTTAAAAAGCTTTTCAAGCCAATGCAATTACTTTTGAAACTCCTTTTGAGAGAATAATCAGTATTGATAATGATTGGATATAAAAAATTTGATATAATTATGTATGTGAATTTTCAAATAATTTAACAATACACTGCAAGTTAGTATTTCTTCTAAAAATATTTCTCAAATTAATTAAAATTGTATGATTCTCCCCCAAAATAATTTCCAACAACCCCCCACATATATTATCTCAGACAGATACCTTCCAGTATCTAGTGGGCTTGTGGCCAACCTGACGTCACACCGGTGTGAAACATCCGAACATCTGAAAGTGTTTAGAATGCACGTGTCCCCCACACACCGATAAACGACTAATAGTCAGTCGACTAGTGTCCAACTAATGTCTAACTAATGGTGTGAACTGGGATGCTACGGCTACCTGATTTTATTGCAACACATCACGAAACCGCCTCTGGCCAAAAAACCGTGAGAATATTTTTAGTTTCATATTGAGATGGAGTTAATTGAGTTATTGATGACTTGCATACTGGTTAGTAAATTAATATTAACTGTATTGTTGCCTTGAATATTGTTATGTTTACTCACACGTACATTGCAATTTTGTATGGTACAGACCACCTTGCAATGTTTTTATCATATGATATTTTCAGTAAATTTAAACTTTATTTATTGTTCTTACTGCGGAAGATTAAATTTCGCAGTATAATTGCCTATTATTTATTATTCTCAAAAATGACACGAAATTATTTATTTATGTGATATTCTGTACAAAAGGAAATTAATCTTAATTAGAGACAGTACAAATTGAACCCGAGAAATTATAAAAACAATACCGGAGTACTACGACTGCCCGTATAAAAACGTCGACTGAAATGATAGTTCAAATCAGAATTAAATTTAAATTGTTAGTATAATTTTTCCAGGAATAAACTGGGGTCAAGATCTTCGGTTGCAGATCTGCGATATGGTGTATAGATAAATGGTGGCTTAACACTCTTTGTGGAGCTTTTAGATCCCTTTGTCCTTTAAATTGTTTTTTTTACGAAGATTTCAAACGGACTAACAATTAAGTCATGAGTGGATGATTGTGAATTTTATGAATTACAAAAACGACTGTGCTCTTCAGTGGGATTTAAACCCAAGACCTCTGGTGTACTAGGCTTGTAAATAGAACTACTACACCTTTGAAATCGGCCTGTTAACTTTTATTCACTCACTTATTCCATTTTTTTTTATCTGCTGACATTTTCCAGTTTGTAATTCCTGCTCTTCAATTGTTTTATCAGTGTTTATCTTGGCTCCTTCTTCTTCTTTATCCTCATGGGCTGGAGCTAAAATGGATTCTAGTATGGACTCTTTCCCGTTTTATTTTCCTTACTGTAACTTTTCCTTTTAGTTCTTGCTCTATTTCATGGTTCATTTGTACTCTAATGATCTACTCTTTTTCAATCTTATTATTGTATTTATTAATTTTATTTCCATTATCCTTAATTCTCCTTCGGTTTTCCTTGTCGTTTTTACAGTTTCTGCAGCATACATATTGTTTTATACATTCTTATCCTTGTCGTTTTTGTTAGGCTTCTGTAATATAGTATATTAACTGTCTAATTTTCCAAGTTAAACTCTATTAAATCTTCTATAAATTCCCTGTCCTTCCAGAAGTCAATTGCATACAGAACTCCTAATTAAGTCTGCGTTATCATCATTAACAGCGAACGCAGGGTCGCTTTATCCGTTGTAGATAACACACACACACATACACACACACGCGGACACTTCATACATGAGGGATGAGAGACAGTCGCTCTCTTTGTGGTAGAGAGGAGAGATTGAGCGTCCTTTGAGTGATAAACAGTCAGGATAATCTATCAAATTAGCAGGAACAAAACCTCTGCTCTGATAACGTAATGCGTAATACGTAATTTGAGAATTAGTACAGTTCTCTCACAAAGTAAATTTACTCAAAAATCCTGAGTTATTTGTTGTATCAGTTGAAGAATACGAGAAAGCTTCTGTATTTACATTTTGCATATATTTACATGAAATAAAATTAATGGTTCTTGATGAAACTAATGGTTGGTAGAATATCAAAGAGCAACCTAGTTATTAGATATAGAATGCGTTTTGCATGTTTACACTATTTTTAATTCTTTTAAGTTAGATTTACCACTAGAGTGGGCGAACAACTTGCAGAACTCATAGGCAAAACGATTCATTCGAAAGGTGGATACTGCAATTCTATAGTAGCTGAACATACAATACTGAAGTTTAGGGTCCTTTTGATACCATGGGTAACACCACTTTTATTAAATTATCTGTTTATTTTTCCTAGCGTAGTAAAAATTAATCTGTGGTGTCATTAATGTTTCCCTTTAACAATAAACAACTAAAGGCGTCAGCAGTCGATTAGCTATACACGGAACTAAATGAATGCAGAATTAGTCATCGAATGACCCCTATCACTATCGTTCCTCTTGCATCGGGCTCTCGTGCCGACACGCTCATCACGGTGTTGCCCTATAAATGCTATCACACATATATACACTCTCCCGGCATGCATTTCGACATATGTGCGTAGCACACTTAATTATCTCTCTCCGATGTTGACGTATGTTTAAGCTGCATCCACCGATTGTCTAAAATTAAATACAACAATGGAATATTCCAACATATTCCGATTCATTTCTTTACATTCGTTTAGGTTATAAACTGATAAAAATATTTGTTGGAACAAACAAATTCCTTTTAAATGAAGAGAAAAATTTATTTGAATAGTTTCATTCCGATTTCGTTTTCATTGAAAACTTTTGTAGGTACAATAAATATTCTTGTTTGAAAATAAATTTAGTTTTGAAGAAACATATCAAAGTATTCAACTGAGACTCATTATGAGGGCGAAATGGTTTGTATAGTAGTTTTAATTTCAAAGTAATATCGTTTTAAATAAAAACCTTTTTTGTTTAAAATAAAACGACTTATTTCCATTATTTTTGAAAACAAATTTTAAAATATATTAATTTTTTTTTAATGCAGTAAATAGAAGATTTTATGTTCAAAATTAATATTTATTTGAATTGAACCTAATCATTTAGTAAGAAATAAAATTTTCTTCAAAGAATGCATACAAAAAAAAAACTGAAATTTTCTTGAAACAAGAAGTTTTTTTTATGAGTGTACAAATATTTCATTATATTCGACGTCATAACTCTTCATACCAACTTCAGTATGAACTGTCAATCTGTCAATGTCATAATTAATAAGTCTTTGAAGAAAATTGGCCATAACAACACATAACTGAAATCAGAATAAATGTTCAAAAATAATATTTAAATGAATAATTTTTTAACATTATGAAAGAAAACTTATTATTAAGCGTGTTTTATTATATTATGATTATAAATTATGTAGGAATTCCCTATTATGATGTATTTAGAATGTCATATGCAGCTTCCTCCCGCATCCCCTGTAAAATCCTTTTAATCCCACGTTAACCCTTTACTTAATCAGCTTTCACAGAAACCCTATACTGTGTTTATATAAAACACGCGTTGCTCACATGAAATAATGAAATGTTTGCATTCGGCCAAGAGTTACAAATTAACAAACGAATAACGTATGTATTTACATGTTACCCTCGATTGTCACTTGATATTTTCAACGCCCTCTTCTTTGTTTGCTGAAGGCTTTTCAACAACAAACACCCCTTTAATGTAGGGATATTACAGAAGAATTTAATACAGTACTTTTTTTTTCGTATACTATGCATTTTTACTATCTATCTACTCAGAGATACTCCGTAAATTTTAGTGATGGAAAATTAGATAAAATATTACTCAGGAAATAGTGCAAATATTTTCACAGCTAGTTTATTTTTAGAGCACATTTGGCTATGAACACATTTGAAGGTCTTTCATAATACCAGGGTAGAATCATATTATTTGAACCAGTATATCTTAAATTCTATCATTTTTACTTCCCGCACATCCTTGTATGTATGTAAGTCAGGTATTACGTGTTTATGTTACGAATTGATAAGATTTTGGGAATACTTCAACAACAGTAAGTGGTAGATTATTTGAGGGCCTATCAGGGTTCTGGGCATGTCTTAGTAAATAAAAGAGATAGAGAAAATTAAATTGGAATCAAAACGATGTAGAATAATATTACCTATATACAATCTTTATTTGAAATATTTTTCTATATTGGATTCAGTAACAATGGTTGCTATTTACAGGTCTATGCCAAATGTTACTAACTAGAACATTTTAAAAGTTAGCAGTTATTTTGCAAAAGTAGTTGATTCCTTTGGAGATCAACAATTTTTTCAGAGCAACAGTGTTAAATCTTAAAATGCCCTAGTTACTAGCCCTTAGTATCTACCTGTTGCCAATATCTTTGGGCCAAATTTAATGTTTATTTTAGTGATTTTTGTTAGTTATTATTTTAAAATTTGGCACTGTTACTTTGCAAAAGTAGTAGATTACCTTTGAGATCAACAATTTTTTAATAAGCAACAGTATTAAATCTTAAAATTTCATAATTATTAGCCCTTAGTGTAGACCTGTGAATAGCAGCCAATATCTTTGTGTCAAATTAAATCTTTATATAAGTGAATTTTGTTAATATCTTAGTAGTTATTCTTAAAATGTCCTTTAAAAAACAGAATTTAAGATACAAATAAATTGAGTACAACTGTTTTCCCTTTGTAAGACCAGAACAATTTTTATAAGTTTGCTAATAGTCTGAATTGGGCCAAATGATATAATTCTGGGCTCGTAATCCATTTAGGGACAAATCATGGAGTATTGACAATCATGCGAAGGATTTTTGTTTGAAATCTTTCGATGACTTCGCTGTTGTACTTTTAGATTTATGTTTTTCTAATAAATGCTCTTGGAATAAAACATAATGCTATAGTTAAATGTAATATCCCAATTAGTGATTTATGATACCCTTTGATCCTTTGGGCGTTCGCACGCTTATTTTCACCCTTCAAGTAACATTGTAACATTGTTCACACCCGCGGCCCTTCGGGTTAATGTATGCACTTATTCCAAACATATTTAAATGGTGTTAGCGCGCCGTCGAATATAAATTATTACGGTGTTCAATTTAATATGCTGAGCGCAATTGAACGTGAATGAGATATGAGGTCGGACGGTTGTTTGTACAACGGTAGCGCCAGCGGCGTACGTGCTCTGGGGACGATATTTTATGGATTTACGGGGTTTAGGTTTACTAATATGGACTTGGCGGACTATTTTATGAGGAAGGATTATAACTTGTTTGCTATGATTTTACAGATATATTAAATACAGGGTGGCCCAACGGTCTGTATTTTTTATTTTATGCGATTATAATGAATAAAAACTGTTTTAAAGAGACAAACATTCCTTAAAATTTTGCAAAAATATATAGATTGTCCCATTTAAAAATATAAAGTTGCATATCCTTGTGCGAAAATGGAATACTCGGTAGGAGATACGTTGGAATTTTAATGTAAAATAAGTTTTTTTTGAAAATATTTTCGGTAATATTTAAAATAATAGCATAAAATAAAAAAAATACAGACCACCCTATATAGCATCGCGCTTTTTATCCACTTCTGGACGGGGCATCGCAGTTTGCATTAGGTGGTGCCAACTTCGATGGTTATTTATTTTAACTTGATTGTACTTTACTCTAATTAGAATGGAGAAAAAAGAATTTCTCTGCCTCATTTTATCAATTAATTAATTCCTTCCATTTCTGTAATAATTTCACATAAAATTATTTAATGAAATATGTACATTAATGTGTAATTAAAACTGCTTAACTCCAATTTACCGTTCATATTTACGGCTTGGGGACTTCACGGTCACATGATATAAATTAAACAATTACTACGTTCAGATACTGCGAAAAATAAATATTGCTCCCTCTGACTTACAAATTAAGGCAAGCTACACATGCCATCATATCTGTTCATCAGATTATATCCCCTCACGGAATTAAATGAGTAAATTAACGTTTAATTGTATGCATTTCGCCATTACTTCAAACTTATTTAATATGAAGTAATTTGCAAAATAATTTAATATATTTTTCTTAACTTTTCAATTATTCTTTAAAGAATATTGCAGAGGAATCCCAGGGACAATATCTCATGAACGTATTTAGCACTTTAAAAATCACCCCCAGTTATAGTTCACCAACACACTCACATAAGGGGAGGACTACCAGACGAATCTTTATAGGATTAATACACACACACATATATACCAATTTATCTTGGGTGTAGGGACATTGTCGTTTGTCGATCATATCAAAGCGAGGTGAATATAATGCCGCTTCCACCGGACAGATAAGGGGCCGAAACGAAGCCATATGGCATTCCCATGCATGCGCAGTACTCTTCTTAATTGAGGGAGATTTTGAAGTAATTTTTATGTACTAGTGGCTAGAAACTTCAAATTATAACAAATAATGGGAATCAGTATGCTATTTATAATATAGAAAAAAATACTTTTGTATTTACAACCTTGAAAACTCGTTCGGTAAAATATACAAAAAACTTTGGATTTCCCCGAGAATTCTGCAGCAAAATCAACTTTAAAAAAACATAATTTAGTTCAGTTACTAAATACTATGGATTTAGATCTGTAAATATATTTTATTTAAATAAAATATTTTGAATTATCCTACATAATCCTTCAGCTCACTTTAGAGATACTTCGATAACTTAAAAGAAACTTTCAAAACTCATAATAAAATTATTAAATACTTTTGAAAATATATATTATTTAGATCCTTTTAAATTACTCATTGAAGTAGGAGTGTTAGGCCTCAGGATTAATAAATTGATATATAAATGTTGTAATATCTTTATTTAGGACGTTTTGAAATATAAAAATTATAACAAATATAAAATATTTAGACAGTAAATAACTTGTATTAAGTCCAAACGTTCGAAATAAAGATATTATAACATTTATATATCTATTCATTGACCTTGCTCCTATACTATTCCAACTTAAATCAGTAAATACTGAATTAAGTTCTGTAAATAGAATAATTCGAAACGTATTAAATAAAACATATTTGTAAAATTCTTTAGTAATTTCACTATGAAGCCTGAAAGATTTTTCAGCTCATTAAAATTTAATTCATAAAATGTTACATCGATTATCGTGTATCAAAACCTGCTAAATTCATCGATAATTGCCAATAATTTAAAGAAAAATGCGTACAACTTGTTCTATCAACTGTCATATAATCAAATACATAGCAACCGGTTGCAACCGGTTGCTATGATATAATTTTACTGCTGTGAATTTGTAAATGTTAAAAATAATTTTAGTCATAAGCTCGCTCGTAGTTCATGTGGAAACAATATCTTTCCGCACTTGGTGTACAAATAAATATTTTGACAAATTAATTATCGAAAAGAATCTTGAACTAAAAATTGGTGAACCAAAATATTTTGTACAATTATCATATGCCAATGATCGGGGTCAAATCCCGACTGTTTTTATTTATTTTTATTATTCTATCGGGCACAACAGCCTTATGGCCAGTTCCACCAAGAAAACTTAAACTTTAAACTTGGTTTAAATAAATAAAAACAAATCGAAGTTACATATCATATGGAATAATTTATATTGCTGTGAAACATTCGTTTTGCTTTTGTTTAATTAAGCAAAGTTAAAAATTGAAGTTTTGTTCGTGCAACTGACCCTTAGTGAATCTATGTCTATAAAAATATCAACAAAAACGTAAAAATAATCCGAGTCAACAAAAGATCAGATATGTCAAAATTGTCCGGTATAAAATGTTAAATAACTACAAGATTAATGAATATTAATTGAACTCCCGGTGTAACAACTTCTGAATACAAATATTAATTCCTTCGCGACTTGAGACACGATTAAAATTCCTGATAAAAATCGAGCTCACATTAACATTTTAAGATCACATAACAAAAAATTTAACACAGCATATCTTCATCCTTTTTCAAAGCAGGAGCGTTGAGTTCATCTGTAACTGCATTGCTAGCAACTAGTACAGCTCTATAAATACTGAATGCAGTAAATTAACTATACAATAATAATCTGCAACGTGCGCCATGCATGGCGACAGGTTTCATTTCCAGGACTTTAATTAATTTCATTATCTAGTTGGCTCGTGCTCGTTATAGCCAAGGAAGACGGGGTGGGTAAGTGTATGTACGATACAATGTAATGAGGAGTGTACCCGTACGCCAGGTGCAACTGTTTGTAATTGTATATTAGGAGGATGAATAGTTATTTGCGGAATAGATTTTTTGTGATCGTTACAAATAAAAATGTTTGGATGATTAGTATAAGCCCAACCCCAAATTTGCTTTAATAAAATATAATTAATTATTTTCACACTGATATTGTTGCTGTTTTAGTCTAAATTATTACGTAAGCTATTGCCAGACAATATTATTTATTAATAAAAAATATTTTATCTATGGAATATTTGTTTGTTTATAGAAAGACACTAAAGAGTTAATTTCTTCTTCTTCTTCTTTGGCTTGGACTGTGTAGGACTTGGTGCAACTATGTAGCATGTTCTGTTTAATTAAAACTTCGTTTCTGTTACGACAGCAATCAGCACTGAGAAATATTAAGTTGTTGTTCGAGTTCATTTTGTTATCTCTGCACACACGCGCTCTTCAGGTGTTTCTGCGAATTAAAATCTGTGACGGGACGAGTAAGAAACGAGCAATTTGCTTTTTATGTTTTATTTTTGTAGTTTTACTGCACTCGAATTGTTCGTTCACGATAATTTATTGGTCTTTGTTGAATGGAAATAAAAATGAAATTTCTGTGATATTATCTTAAATACATCTACTTGTAATGGAGAGAATACTTTACCATAACGCTTATTACCTATTTTTACCCATATAGAAAGGAAATTCGTAAATATTTTTGAATTAAACTGCATTCAGGTTGACTCAATTATCAATTACAATTACCGTTTAGAATTAACAATCGTTTGAAATATCTAAAATCTACCGACTTAAAATATGGATTATACATATAATTACACCTTAGTTGAATATAGAATATTGATAAATAAAATAATGTACAACTTATTAAAAAAAAACGTCATGTTACTCTATTTTCTATTTTGATAAAAGCAAGATTAGATGCTATGCTGTTATATAGAAAGTTTGGAGTTTGCAAACTTCTCAATCAGTACTTATAAATTGATGCCTTAATTTTGGTTTGTTACATTACAAATTAATTAAACTGAGGAATCAGTTAATTTGCGCGCAAAAGAAGAATTCAGTTAAACAACTAAATACTTTAGTAATTTTGAATAAATATGGTTAAATCGTTCTTTGCTTCATTATGATATAAAATGATACCTAGGGTATGTTTTAAAAGAAAAATAAAATTATAATATTTAATATTATAATACAAAATAAAATATTTTGAAAATTTTATAAATAATATTTAAACAATTAAAAATCTGTATAAGCTGAATATTTACGAATTGTTTTAAGTTATGGAACCTTGTCACAAAATGTGATTGTCTTGTCATTTCCTTCGTAACTAACACCTAGTTGATTGAACTGAGACCGACCGTCAATTCTACTGAAATTTCAGTTATTTCTGCTGGAAAATGTTAGTTTCGTACTGCTCAACTAATTATTTCAGTTGTTTCTGGGATAACTGAAATATTCAGTAAATACAACTGAGGTTAATACGGTCAGAGTAACTGAATTTTTTCGTGTCATTTTTACTAATTCAATTTCTCTTTGTGTACCATAATTTTAATTACTAATAGTATTGCTATTCCTATAAAAGTTTGCAGAAAAGGATTTAGCAAGTACATTGAAAATTGTATATTGTAAACTCTGCACAAAATAAGATCATGAATATTCTATTTAATCTATTTTCATGTACGAAGCCTGCTTTAAATATAAAATCAAATTGTTTTGTGTTGCTAACAATAGTCTCAGGTAACATAAATAAAGGCACGTATTCTGTGCGTACGCTAAAATAATACCTGTCAACTGACGATGCGTCGTTGTTTCGTACCAGGGTGGAAATCGTACACCTCACTGCCGAAGGACAATGGAGAAATCCTGTATGGGTAATAGGTGGCCACGACGGTGGTCTTATTTTCACTTGTTTTCTATCTGTCGCGTTTTGTTTTTTATTTGTTATACTTATTGAATGCTAGCTCCAGAGATTTTCAAATACAATGGCAATATTTTTGGAATGTATTTTTATATTTGTTATTTTTTCAGATGGATTGGCGCGCAAGGAGGATCACAGCAACGCAGAGAATTATGGGTAAGTCTTAATGTTGTTAAATATTTATTTATAACCAGCTAAGATTTCAATGGTATATTCACAATAAGTTATGACAGCGCTGACTCGTATACTTGCATCTCTTCAGCCAATCGTGTAAAGATTCAATTATACAAGTTGTTTCACTTCACTTGTTTCGTAAAAAGTGTAAAACGTTTTGATGTAAACGTCAGATTTACTTCTTCGCTAGACCGGTATCGCACGTGATACTCTCTTTACAATCCCCTCTTCGTTCAACGTAATTCCCCTTTGATTCTTGCTCTTGTCTGGTTGTCTGTTCTTTCAGAGCAAAACGTGATCATCTTTCATTTCTCGTATCTTGTTTCTATCATCGTGACTCGATTTTTGTTGTTTATTTTTATTCATTTCTTTAATTGTTTTTTATTTTGTTTGCTTATCTTTTCACGAAGCATTCTTATTAAGATTTATTGCGCTGTATTTAAAATATAAATAGAAAGAAGTATTTGTAAAATTAATTGAAAATAACGTTAGTCTTTTCACTTGCAATTCTATTAACACTTTAGAAATACAATCGGTTTTGTGTTGTATGAATAGAAACACATTTTTAATACTACTGTACCAATATCGTCTTATAGGTTTAAGCGTATATACTTCAGCGAATTCTTTAGAAATATTTATTTCTTTGTTTATTGTTGTATAATAACCAGCTCATGTTGAGACTGAAGTAGTAATTTATACAATACGTTGTACATTTTATAGTTACTTGTAATTGTATTTGAAGATCGTTTCTTGTTCCATAGACGTTCAATTATTTTTCAAGAGCTTCAATGTTTTCAAATTGTACATTTGAAAGTAGGATTTTCCAATTATTTTTGTTTCTTAACATTTCTGTACTATTTCTTTTATTCAATAGATTTATATTTTTTGTGGTCTCCCTCTTCTTCTTCTCTCTAGCAATGCTTCCGTTACATTCCTAGTTAGTCTACCTTGCTTCATCATCATTAAATAAATAAAAAATAAATAAATTTCACCAGGTGTAGTATTAAAAAGTGGAATGTAGGGATTTCAATTCTATTAAAAAAAAAATTGTGTGCATCTTTATCTATTCACTTTACAGCAAAAGTATATACATAAAAGATGTTCAAAATATAAAAAGGTCTTTTTAGTTACCTAAATGTTACTTATTTCACGATACATCAATTAAAGTAAAAGCAATATTTATTAGAAAAATTGTAATACGGCCATTGAAAATTAGAAAAAAAAAACGAAAAATATTCCACCTTTTAGAAAACAGATTTAGATTTATTTATTACAGTGTTGCATTATTTTCTGTGGAAATTACATAGAATATTGTAATGATAAAATGACGAATACATTTCTTTCTGTTAGATAAATAAATAAATGTAAACCTGCTTTTGAAATGTCAAGTATCTTTCCTAATAAATATTGATTTTAATTTGATTGATAAATCGTGAAATACTAATATTTAGGTAATCAAATATAGCGTATTGCATGCATTTTAAAATTCTGAACAATTTTTATATACACTTTTCACATTTCAATTCTACAACCGTTATATCCATACCAATGTAGTATTTTATTTTTCTTGTTACTGATTCTTGTGGTAAGCAAGTTATACTTGTCCTCATATTTTGTGACTTCTGCAATTTTTCTGAATGACTGAACATTGAACGGATGCAAAAGTCTATTACTTTAAGAAATTAGAAACTCAAGTATTGGGCATTCATCCCTTAAAAATCGTCATCTTCTCCGCTACTGACAGGGTTTCGCCGTTCTTTCGCGATAGGCAATCACTAAACCCCTCGATTAGCATTGGTGGTGTAGGATGATTAATGATTATTTGAGTATATTACAATGGCGACTGCTATTACTCCGTGTCCATGTCTTGTGTGTGTATTCGTTTGTTTGTTGTATACGGGTAGCAGATAACGTGCATTTGTTTCACAATTGATTTTTGGAAAGTTTGATAGTTACAGACTGTTTTTACGATGACCTGTTGCGTTGTAGATTATTACCATATCAAGAATATTAGAAACTGTTATCGTTGATACTACTACGGTTTTCTAGCTTGCTCTGGAGATATTTCAATTTTAAATTTACTATAAATACTAGCAACACTCTTCGTGGTATGCGCGAATGTAAGTGCTACATTCTCTACGCATGCGTATGCTGTCGTCCTCGCCAAGTTAAGGATAACACCTGCCCCGGTGCGCACGCGTACACCGTCACTCGTTTATCATTTGTTCTATAATGCGACAGGCGTTTGTTTTCCAAGCTCGCTTAGATATGATAAGTGGTTGGTTTGAGCTTTCACCTGCAAAGCTTGTTTATGGCTTTCAGGAATTTTACTGTAATGTATATTTGCCATAAATTATTTAGATACGACGTTCAAAAAATTGCGCACTTTAAAATATACAAACATAAATAACGAACCTTGAAACACTATCAACCAACAAACATTCACCTCCAAACATTCCTATTCTGGCACAACACTTTCGCCTCGTCCACATTCATAATATGTGATTTATACGTGCTCGTCTATTCTTCACACTCGCTATTATTCGTTCACGTAACAATCAAACATACCTATACCTAACCACTTATTCCTCGGACACCCACGTAATCGTTCACCTTCAATTCTACCCCCATTATATTAGTTTCACCTACCTTTCATTTGACATTCGGTCAAGATTCCCAAACCACCTTAACTAACTCACTCCCACTTTCTTCACAATATTCTTCTCAATCCCACACTCACAGTAGGTACATCAATGTATTCCAGACACGATCACGTCTTTTATACCCCCACACTCCTCTCAAATCCTTCATTTCGTTCATGTTTTTTCATCTACAACCACATTCCGAACCATACATCAATGTAGGCGCTAATACACGATTAAAAATGCACAATCGAACATTTCCCGGTTAATACGTTCATCCCTCGAAAACATACTACCCAGATAATACAAGTCATCAAAATCATTCTTCTCAAACACCAACAATTAACATTTAGCGACAGTCCATAACCGATTAAAATATTGTTCATTAGGTATAATATTGATATAATATGTAAAAGTGGTTATTTCTTTTCTAGTAATTTTCTTTAGTTTGCTGTCTAAATTTGATAGAAATGTCAAAATGTCAATATTCACATTTTATAGACAGTATTTTTACGTGATTGTTTGCTTTTTAAAATAGTCTTTTTTTACTAAATTACTAAGAAAATATTTAAATTAGAATGTAATCGTTAGAAAATTTTAACCAGAATTTGCCTCAAAATACAAAATAAGTCTTTTTAAATATAAATAAAATTTTGGAGAAGAATTTAGCTATCTTATTTTTGTTTCTAACATAGGAAAAATGAAGCAGTTTTTACTTGAAAAATAATTATGTAAATCGGTAAAAAATTGCAGCAATATTCCTGCGCCAGCGGAAAAAGTCCTTCCACTAGCCGCCATTTTTAACGATCGTTTTATAGCGACGGCTCGCACACTTCTCGGCACACGGCCACATGTTTCCACGTCGTCTTCTTCTTCTTGTTCTGTACTGGAAAAAATCCACGCACCACCTGTACCCACATGCTGGAGTAGCCGGGCACACGACTCCAATTTAGATGTATTAAAATAGTAATCGCGTATGAAAGGTGTGTTTTATGTAACCGGCTGTATGACAAGAGAGTGGGCAATAGACTAGTGGACAGGGACACCGACCTACTAGGGGTGAATATACCACAATAACGCGAAATTGTTGCTGTGTTTCATCCTCGTAAAATCTCCAAAAATAAACCCATCGGTGTCACTTCGGTTGCTATCATTCGATCTTAGTTTCGCGGGAACCGTCGCGTTGGACCGCACACCGAGCCCTGAGGGATTCTGCTACTCAGCTAGCGGGAAGCGTTAACGGTAGCGAAGCGATATAACGATACGCCACTCGATACAGTTGTGCAAGGAGCCCTGCTGGGCTGTTATTTATGATCGCTGGACCGTTACTTCCCTTCAGGAGGTAGAGGGAAGATTTCAAGATGTTTGAACTCGAAGGTTCAAACAATTTTTTATAGTTTTATAATTAGGCTTCCTCGCAGAAACTCCCTACGAAATTCTGAGCTTTGGTACTTGGTTTTTTGATACAAGAATGAAGGTGTATTTGGTTAATAGACCGTGGAAGCCTACGCTTTTCTTTAATCTGTAATAATTATTATACGTCATGTGAGAATGAGAAAGAATAATAAATCAAAATTTGCAAGAGTAGCATAAAAGTCTGAACGATGTAACTTGGTGAGTCGAAGTAATGTAGAATTTCTCTGCGAAAAGGGAAAAGTTATTGAAACCAAACAGAAAAATATAGTTTTCCGAAATCGATACTAAAGTATACGATATTGGTACGCGAAGTTAGCGAAAATAGTAGATAAAGTTAAACTTTACCGACTCTTATGCCAAACTTTAATTACAAACAAATTATTCTGTAATACTATTGTTGAATTTATTTACTATTTACCTTTGACAATAATTTGTCGGATTTAATGTTGATCACATGCATACTACATATAAAAACATATAAAAAATAATGAAATTATAACCAAATTTGACACTTTGGCAGTTCTTTTGTTATCCCAGTCTCTATAGCTAGCTGACGTTTTACAAATACATAATGTTATTTATTTTTGTTTTTAATTAATAATTTAACGATTTTGGACAAAATTTAATGCATACCTAGACACTAAATTATTTTTTATTACTCACATTCAGGCGACTATTAAGAAAACTTTTCGGGTCAGTGAAAAAATTAAAGATCTTATTATCTTATTAGCAATTTGCTAATGTTTAAGTTTTATAAAATGAAAAAGACAATGACACAATAACTAAAATTAAAAATATATATACTATGAGATAGTCTACCGACTGAAGTTCTTTGATAAGTGTTTAATATTTCATGGCGAAGGTTATTTACATGTCAGGATCTGAATAGAAGAAAACTATAATATTATTAGTTTTCCATCTAATGCAAATTACTACCGCCTACTGAAGATTCAAAGTTGTTCTTTTCAGTAACATATTAGCAGAATATTATTACCCAATTAAAAGGTTTAATGCGAAGCGATGCGGTAAAACCTAATAAAATTGACTCCTAAATCTTTTCTATCGCTGTACTATAAAAGAATTATGATAGAGAATTTTTTCGTTTTAAATTATTAAAATATAAAAAATGCGTGGTTTATGATTTTTATGTTGTTGCTAAAAGGTATTTAATCTCGTAGGTCTAACATAAAATAATTAATAATTTATAAAACGTACTCCCAGCTGAGTATAATTTGCGCAAATAGTAATATAATGTTGCAAAATTGACATTTATTGGTAGCCAAGTTTAATTAAGTGTCCATTACGTTGCATGTAACTGAATATTTTGTACATTATTTATTTTTACATCTTAAATGTTGATGTTAACGAATACTTGTATTTATATCCCATGTAATTAAATTTAAAGCGCGAAAAAATTAACTAGGAAAATATAATTAGCAAAATTTCAACCCGTGACTCTTGTTATTTACCTGTAAGCCGTTTTACGAGACAGGAAAGAATTTTAATGATAAACAAAAATTTATTTAATGTATCTACTACCATATCGGTATCAAATTGTTGCAAAACCTCTTTGCATAGCTTACGCTGATCCGTATCTGCAACACTAGCCATAAAGTAGAAATTTCTTTTCACAACATTCCATTTCGAGAAAAAGTAAAAACAGTCTTTAGTAATCCAATTTCGATCATTCAATTACTACAAGACTTTAATTAAATTATTCAAAATAATCTCACCAATCAATCAACAACTCCACGGCAACCGCAAAATAAAACAGTTGCCTTGAGCCTTCAAGCAATCCAGAACAATCTCAATCTTCATTCTCGAACGTACTTCATTTGCCATATCGCACGAAGCCTTTTCAAAAGTTGGCTGTGGTGCTGTGGAATTCAGCAGACGATCAGACAAACGCACGGTTGCCATGGCTACGCATCTGGGAAATATAATTACGATATATCACAGATAAACGTGTGTTCCTATCCATTGTGGCTTATGAGGTATGGTGTAGCTACGTGAGTCGAGCATTTAATTAAATTTTCAAGAAATTGTAATTAGCTACTCGTAAAGCACGTCAGGATTTCTGCATGTGCGGTGGGTGGGGGCGCAGGGTTGAATTAGGGTGAATCTTCTAATCTTTCATGATTTTACATTACTGATATGACAAAAATAATTACACCCAACCTTATATTCCTGCAGTTTTAACTCAGAATGTACAAGAGTAGGAACTTGGAATTAGGTATGCTGATATATCTCTCCGATATGATTTAATGATTGTACGGAACATTGTTATCCGCCACTTGAATTAAAAATGGCGTCCATATTTTTTTCTGGATTAGCTATATACGAGTAGGTGTTTAGAAACATCCACCGATTGTCCTAAGATGACCAGGATTTCAAGTACTACAAAACCAATTCGTCCTGTTGCAGTAAGAATCTTAATCTGTATGACGACTTTTGGTTATGTGCAACCAAAGAGACATGGAATAGATTCTACATTTATGGTAACCAAGTGGTCACTCTGTAATATCCATTACTCACTTATACCATTTGAAAAATAAATATCTAAGAAATAATAAAGAGAACTTGAAATCATTGCTGGATAAAAAATGGAACACTTTTTACTGCGATATTCGTTAAATTTTAATGAAAAGGATGATGGTAGTTTGTGAAAAGTTTGAAGTCAATAAAATGAAATGCAATAATTAAGGAAAAAATAACATTTTAATAATTATAAACAGAGAAATAAAGATAGAAGTTTTAAAATTTTAGCATGTTGAAAAATATATGTACTTAGCATTATGCTATCAAGCAAAAAATCAAAGAATATGGCAGTAAATAAGCAAATAAGGCATGCCTCGCAAACATAAAATTATTAATAAACAAGATTTTAACTAATGATGCAAAAATGAGAATTTACCATTAGTAAGACCAATAGCAATTTACGCTGCTGAGACTATGATAACGACAAAAAAAAAATGACTAAAATTTACGAATAATGGAACGAAATATAATAAGAATATTATTAGGACCAATAATAATAACAGAAAATGAATACAAGTGATTGAAGGAAAGAAAAAGTGAAAATGGTCAAGTAACAGAGAGTCAGATGGTTTGAATATATATGCAGAACAGAAGAAAAGGATGCAATTAAATATAATGGAAACCAGAAGGAAGAAAAGAAGACCTGACAGGCTCAGATGAACATGGCTAAACGAAATAGAAGATGATTTAATAGCAGCAGGAATTAAAAATTGACAAAGTAAAACAGAAGATAGAAAGATGTGGATAAACTACAAGGTTTTAAAGTAAAAGAATCGGAGATTGATCCATCTCAACAAAGGGATCTAAAGAGCTTTGTAAGGAGCTGAATTACCCATAGGGGTGTAAATCGAGATGTAATTTAAAAAAATGAAATTGTTCATAATGTAAACAAAGCAATGTTGCTTATTAGTTACCAAAATAACTATAGGTTCTTGAAAGAATGTACAAGGCACTTAATTATAATATTATATTAATTTATCATCATGAAAATTATTAATTTGTTGATGATATATTTTTACTCCTCCTCCCAAAGATGAGTTTAGTTAATAATGAGATATTTGAGATCTACTTAAAATTAAACGGATTTTTAAACAGTTAATTCAAGTGTTCATTTGCTCCAAGGCCGAAGAAGCAAATGTAATAAAATGTGAAACATCATATGTGAAGATTCCATCTTAACCTCTCATTGAAATCTCTTAAACGCTAGCCAGTAAAATAACAGGAATTGAGTTGACTTAGTCTTATTATCCTTCACCTTGCATGTCGAGTATAGCACAAAAATCCTTTCTGTTAACACGTTCATCCAGTTTTGGTTTTAAACAAGATCGGCTTCATATTAATCAGCAATATAACACGTAAACCGCAAAGAGGAACCAAAAAAACTGAAAATGAACGCTTCTCATACTTCACAAAAACGTGCCAACATCCCTATCGTTACGCGGCCGTTCACACACGAGCGGAGAGGGCGATTTTCATTTGGTATTGCTATAGTAACATAATAGTCTTTTAAATAATTAACAGTTTTGGAATAATATTTTGGAAAGGTGTTGTCAAGATGGGTAAAATTATTTGACTAGTGTTATGTTGAAAGTTTCGTTGTATTTCGTGGGGTAAATGACAAGAGTTCTTTTCTCCACCACTGCGGCCTGCGTTACCGGCTTCATAAAGCATGTAATTACACATAATACGCAGAGCATGATTGCCTCAGCGTAGCACTATGCGTGTGTAACGCTGCACTCTGTGCTTTAATTGCACATTGGGAGGAAAGCCAAGCAAGCGAGGTTCTGGCTCTATCGGCCCATTGCGTGCGATATAAATTATTACGATTCGAAGATGAAAAATCGCGACGTGATTATGCACAGTTTTTTGCAGACTGAAGAGTGCAGATCTTCACTGCAACTTTAGTAGCAATTATTAACTTTGAATGGTGATGTGCAGTATGGAATGGGAATGAGGATAGAGATGATATACTTGGAGTTCGTTGATGAGCTAAGGTGTAATTCCATATTCAAATTTTGTTTGAAGTATTAACTGGGTGGCATAGGTTCATGCACTTCGGCAACAAACTTGTGAATTTGGCAAACTTAGCTCTGTTCGAATCCCAGAGTCTCTGTACAACATATAACCTCCCGCTTAAACAACTTACAAAATAGAGAAAAAGTAAGAAATAAATTTGTAGCTAAAATTCGTTTACATCTTTTTTTTTTATAACAAAATTATCTCTAATGTCTGTTTTACACGACGCAAAATATTGGGCAACAAATTAACCAAGTTTTCTTGTCAATATATTGCTAAAAATATAAATATCACTTATGCTACTAATAATTTTTGGTTCAAGTTGTACGTACAAAAGTAACAATCTAACTAAAACATAAACAAATTTGAATTGTTGGCCATGACTAAAATTCTTTAGAATTCCCTACAAAATTGTTGAAAAATTAATTCGTCAATAAATTGACTCAAAGTTTAATACATACAACAAAAAATTGACAAGAAAATAAATTGCGTCTTGTAAAATAGGTATAATTCAATTATTTTCTTCTGATGTAATCAGCTCGTTAATATAAACATCCAAGTTCTAAACAAGAAATTTTAATTTATATTATGTTATTTCAACTATTAAAGTGTGTACTGTACCAAAAACTGAAATATATTTATTTATTAAATATTTTGCATTTAACATATGTATTCAGTATTCGATACTTCAAATTGTAGTTGTATACAAATGCAGTGCAGTCGTAGTTAACAGGAAAAATATCCTAAATACATAACTTTCCGAAATCTATAAAATAATATAACTTGTATCAAATAAAAAATTGCACTCAAAATTATTAGTATATTTATGAGCCATAGTTTCATTGTAACTTCCAAAAAAATTGTCACAATTTAATGGAATTATATTTACTGTATTTTTTCATTTCTTTTAAAACATGAATTACTATAAATGAAATAGCATATTTTTAAACTAACAAAATTATTTCCACCAAATATGAATTAGTGACTTGCGCAGTCGATGCAGTTAATTTATAATCAAAGTCGAATACAAAATCAGGCGATTGAAAGTAATGCTGAACCTGAAAAATCCTGAGGAGTGATGTTTCTATTTTTAGGTTGTGACCGCTGAAACTAGATCCGCGATTTTGCAAGTATTCCACACAATATACATGCAATATAACATTGAAATATTATTTGATAACTTTTGCTATTACTCGTTTTAACAAATCTGTCTTTTATTGTTTCTATGCCAAAACTACTGTCTGTTTTAAAAACATATACTGAAATAATTTTATTGTTTCTAGAATATTGAATTTATGAATACATATGTTAATAAAATATATAAATAGTTACAGTAGAATTATTACAAGCTCGTAATTTAGACTTCAAGTTCTAAATGTAGAGTTTGACAATAGGTAATAGGATTTTATTTTATTTTATTTAATAATCCGATCCTTGATTCAAAGACTACGAAATGTTGCTCATGCACTCGTTCGTATATGTTATATGGTAAGAATCTCCATAATCTTCGTGAAGTAGTTTTGTCGGCTAGTAGCCCTCAGAATATCTGTTGTCTTTATTATTAATATGGACAGTTACATCTTTTGCATTATTTTAAATATTTAAATTCAAATTATAGTGTCCAGAGATACATGGTAGCAAATATATTTAAATGATTTGCAATCATTATCAGAATAACATTAAGTATATTACCATGCATAATGTATAAGAGCCGGTATTTTGAACGATAACTCTTGTAGAATCTTAAATATAATATTGCCCTTAATGTTTTATACTTCAAAAAATTATACTCGCTTCAATATTTACAGTTTAAAAAGTCCATAAATTATTTTAATGTTTGTAAGTAAACAATTACCCTTCAAATTTAATTATAATATAACTCAAAACTCTCATAATTCTCTTTCTTACAATTGTTTTCACCCTAAGATACAATTTGCAGAGCACCTAACGACTTCTAAAGCAGAGTATTTACTGGTTAATTACCCCAGCTAACTACGGATTGTCTAATTACCATGTTTGTTTAACGGCGAACGTCCACAGCGACTGTAAAAATAAATAATACACTCAGAGATTTATAATTGTTCATGTAGTTTTTGTTACAGTTTTTACCCTGCTAATGTGAATACACTCATCTGTGGTAGGTTGCGATATTTCATTGTTTATGGTGTTTCTTCAGGGGGTTTGGAATCGATTTGCCCTACGATAATTTACTTTCTTTTCGACCACGGTGACTTCACCATTTGTTCTTTGAGATCATCGTCCTTTGCAAATGACTGCTAAATGATTTACATAGTATTTGGATATCCAATATTTTTCGTCTAATTTCTCTACATGATTACATTTAAGAACATCATGTAGAGAAATTAGACGAAAAATATTGGATATCCAAATACTTTGTACCTCTCACATTAAAAGTACAAAATACCTAACCTTTCAACAATTATACCGTGAATTGCTGAAAATTTGTTAGAATTCTTCCAATGTTCAATATCGTATTGAAGGAAAAGATATTTTTAAATAATAATAGTTAATTCGGATTTTATACTGATTAGATTAATATTATACATATTTTATTCTTGTGTTATCTAATTGTCATTGTTCGAATGTAAAGAATTTAACTCAAAAATTAAAATTTCCATTTTAAATTGATAATTTTAATATGTAGTATATTATTATATGAGGGAGGGACTTTGCGTCACGAGCCGTAGGCGAGTGATGCAAATCATCCGAGTGAATAATGACCATAATCCCAAATAAAATACTATACTTTTTCTACTCTTGTAAATCCGGAAATCACCTTTAAAAATGATCGAAATTCGTTGAAAACACATGTTAAAAACGTCAATATAAAAATACACAATGACAAATGACTACATGTCAATTGTCAGACGGCCGTTGCTTGGTGATCCACACCACGTCTTTAAAATAACAGTGAATTATGGATTTCTGGCTGTGTGATTGGTCGAGAAAAGTTAATTATGAATCATTCACTATCGTGAATTAAAGGTACTATAATTCATCGAAAAAATTGAAATAATGGGGACATATTTATATCAGGAGTAGAAAAAAGACATTATTTACCTGTATTTACATATTATTTAACAAACTTTAATTTAATTTTTAACATAAAATTGCTAGTAAAATTAATTAATTAATTGTTTATAAATGTAATTAACGATAGTTCAAGTATTCGAACCGATGAGTAATTTTGTTATTATTACATTAAATTTTTGTTAATTTTTCACACATTTCATTGAGTGTAATTATAACAATAATTTATATAACTATAATATTTATAATACTGAAGTGCAACAGCATTATAATTTAATTTAATATTGTTACCTATTTATTTCCTATTAGGTATTTTTGTTAAGACAATTAAACTTGAAAAACCAGCGACAGTGTTTACATTTTTATTTATGACAGGTATAATTTAAGGTTATACATCTTTCTTCAGTATAATTTTTCAATCATTGGTAAACTATTAAAATTTTCTAGGGACATTAAACACAGATGTCCCTGTGTCGTGTTTCTCGATTATTTCTCTTCTCCCTCCAGGTATATAGCAAGAGTTGAAACGCCTTGATGAATTTGAAATAATAAGAAGCTTAAAGTAAAATATTCCGAAGTAAATTGGCTGTGAAATTGTTAAAGCAGTTTTGAGTTATTCCTCAGTCAGAATTTGAAATAGCCGATTAAAAAACAAGTTCTATTTAAAAGTACGTCGACAAGTTCTACGCGTGCATATTTCTTCTTATTCTGGCATTATTAAAATGCAAATAAAGGTGCAATTTTACCGAAGCATTAATACTAAACTCCTAGTAGAAAAACTCACCAGAATTGCTTACTAGTTGTGAATCAGTAAATAGTATACGTATTACTAAGTCAATTATTAAAATTATTAGCGCAGTTATCGAGGAAAATATCTCGATTAGTAAGCCAGGTGATTCGATTTTTATGCGATTTTGTTCATTTTATTGGCACGTGCAGTTTTCAGCCTTAACCAGTTTATTTATAGGATCGTAGAGCTATTAGATGATACGAACAATTTTGTTCATTAATTTTTTGTTCTTCGGCATTCTCAGGTCGTTTCACTAATACTTACATGTTTAAATTTAATATGACAATACATTTTCCTGTCTTCATACTTCTATTCCAAAGGAAACTTGACAATTGTGCCCATTTTTATTGACCAACAAGAAAAAATTAGGATGTTCTTCAGTGTACGCGTAATATTTTTTTTTCCGATTGACATTAAAGATGACACTACACGGACATTTTTAATTTTAACTAATCTCCTAAACTAAAGTATGTAACTTACTAAGTTTGAGTTTGCACCATACAAACAAACAAATGAATTACGACGCCGACTGAAAATTAGATACTTACGTTTAAAAGCTTAGTTATTAAGACTAAAAGGTTTATTTTATTTTTCGCTTGTCAGTTTCTTTTATCGTCGATTTAATTTTTTGTTAAAAAGTTTTTATGAATACTTCATTCCTCTTTAAAGTGTTAAATTAATTACATTCAATCTTTGCTGCTGTATTCTTTCATACACTTTTATTTTTATGTAATGGTCTTTGCGTTATGAACTTCTTTAAAAATGTTAAAACAGACAAGATATGCGATCTCAAAGTGTGACTTCTTCGCGGAGAACAAGTCACAGTTGATAAAACGAACGAACGAGCAAAGGTTTTCGTGTTGTCAGCAAAAAGTACTGTGATTGTTGCCAGAGATCAAGTCAAGATGCCGTGCACATGAAATATGATCTTTAAATTACAATAAACGAGCATGTGTATTCACTAGACGCTTAGTGGTTTGGTCCATTGTTTCTGTACGTGTGATTATTTATACCTACACCTGTCAACATCGAAATTAATTTGTAATTTATTATTTTCTTTGGTTTAGAGTACTTTGAATATTGTCAATAATGATTTAAGGGTGAGAAAATTTAATGAGAACATATTGATAATTAGATATTGTTCCGGAGAAGATTTATTGCTTCAATAATTTTAGGGCAAAATTATATTAAGGATTTCTATTGTACCTTTTTGTTTTTCAGTTTGAGTATAATAGATGTACATAAATATTACACGTGATTGAGTAATTTTTCACTGTAAATAAAAGTATAGAACATTGTAAGACATTTATAAAGAGTTACATTGTACATTGTACAAAACATGTTATGAATTTTTGTCTCTTGGAGTCACAAGTCAATGATGTCAATGAACATATGTCGATTCAAATTGACAACACAATTAATCAGTAGAAGACTTTTAGGTCGCACGGTGCAGAGAAAAAAGATAAAACAATAAACGTGTTGGATTTTTAAACTTTAACTTAAATTTAGGTCTGCAGTAGGATTGCTCGCGATCATGACATCAAGATCCGACAAAAAGTGTAATAATACGTTTCTTTCTTCGTAGCAGTACATATTTGACACATCATTTGATTTGATTCCTTTGCAATCCTTTACTTTTTATTCTTTCAGATGATGTGCTTATAATTTGCAAGCCGAATAACTTATTTTTTACACGATAATAAATTAGTGACATATATTTTATGACATTATTATCTGAAGCAGAAATGTAGAGCAGTGTATATTAAAATCGAATTAACTTCGAAGACACATTAGGTTGTTATACAGAAAAAGATTTAGTTAGATTCATATGTAATTCTTGTTCAATTATTTAATCATAAGTGGAGGAAGACATGAATTATATTTATATTATTATAACAACCGGTAAAATGATTTATTATAACTTTGGGATAAATTCACCTTGGGGTAAATAGTTTTATAAATGTAATTCCTGCAATGATATGGCGACTTTGCCGATCCTACAAGGCAGCAATCATCTAACCCTAACCAATAACTAACAACTAACTGGTTAGTGGTAAGTAAAGATCGGTTATCTTCAGTCACCGTAATTGAAACACGTTTGATGAATGCCTGTATTAGTGAATGATGAATGGAATAGAATACCATCAGTAATGAGAGGTATTTATATTGGTTATTCAATTGAATATTGTTTCATTTATTTATGAGTTCTTAACATCAACTACAACAATGCGTAATAAGGATAAATGAAGAAAATAATGAGAGGTGATTACGCCATTTTCTTTTTTGGTAGCTGTTGGATGGTGCTAGGAATATTTATGGTTTTCATGTTGGTTCTTTTGATGAGTTGCAGTGATTGAATATCTATGTTGGTAGCAACAATAAATCATTATTCTTTCAAGCTTTTTCTTTATTCACTAATTACAAAGGTGGTAACAACTCTGTTGAAAATTTAATTTAATAATTTTAACTACCTTGCTACCTATTCTTAATCAGATACATTGATTGATGATTAACAGCCTCCATAATTACGAAAACGAATCTACAAAGGAAGATAACGACAATGGAGAAGAAGGGCTAACCAGGAGTTAGAAGATTAAAAATAAAAATAAAGATAAATAGACGACAAGATACAAGAAAGGCAAACCAAAGAAATGGTTGCTGGACGAAAAAGATCTCAAAACAATACAAATACAGAAATGGAGAAGGAAGGCAAAAAACAAGAAATAATGGAAATAAGTTGTAAAACAAGTCCAGAGCCTTTAAGGACTATTGAGTAATATTCCATTTGAGAATAAGAGAGAGAGTAACAAACCAGTCTCAGAAATATTATAGTGACTCGCCAATAATTGCTCAAAGATAGTCGAAAAGGTTGAATTCGATAGAGATCTACTGCTAAATTACTTAAACATAAATATGTTTATCATGTTATTGACGACATTACATCGAATCGCGGTATTACTGTACTTCATTTATTACACTGTTACTGTAAATTAAAACCAACTGATTTAGTGTAGGTATTAGTAAAAGGTGAAGTAGGATGAAATACCAATTAGATAATGTTAAATAACTTTAATACCTATAATGTAATAATAATAAAATAAATAATAAACAGGTCATTTTGAAAGACTTTATTTACGTCTACGTTACTGTCCAAAAGGGATTATTGGAACGTTTATACAGTGTTTCAATTCTTCGAGAAGTAAGTTTTGTTCCAAGTGTAAAGCGAGCGGCATTCTATGAGCATCCTTATAGTAAAGTTTTATTTTATTTTTAGATGGATTTATTTGCCGCATAGCTGACAAAAATCCAATACTACTCTTGCAATATTTTTATTAATTTCCCTTTCTCATTTTCAAATGGAGTATAATAGTTAATACAGATTTTTTAAAAAGCGTAAATTGTCATGGTCTATCAAATGCTGTACTCTAGTAAAGTTATTCCTTATTTTTCTGGTGGATTTCTTCGCCGCATAGCTGACAAGAATCCAATAATTACTAACAAAATATTAGATGAATGAACAGTATATACGATTGTTCCATCAATAGATTGTCCGAATTTCCTCTTTTAGCGTAAACTCTCCATTTCCTTTCCTCTTCATATCCTCCCATCATCTCATCTTGTTTCCAAGCAGTCAAACCAGTATCTCTTCCATCCACTCTCGCCTTGGCTGATGCTGGTATCGCTGCAGACCCACAAACCCAGTGGTCCACAGGATGCAACCGAGACGAGACGAGAGACCCGCTAGCAGCGCTGCTAGGCAACGGCAACGGAGGTAGGAGTCTAGACCAGCGGCTAGACTCCGTTGCCTAGAAGCCTAGATGTAGTAAACACGCTAGTTGGATGCTGGCGACGAAGAAATGAACGTCGCCGGCATTTGAAAGAACGGATGCTTTGATGAGGTTATTTATAGAAGTAATAAGATTTTACGCGGGTTTTAGATGAGCGAAAAAATTGTGAGGAAAAATATATCTTTTAGTAATTTCCGATGGGATGTTCTTTCTTCATATTTTATTATGAAAAATTAAGTTTTGTTCAAACATAAAATCAGATGATTTTTCTTAATGGTTTAACAGCCTATACTTGCAGTATATTCTCTAACTTAACCACGTTGACCCAGGTTCTGGTTAAGCATTTTATAATGGAACCAGAATACAATTTTAGGCTTATGGTTACGTTTCCGAATGTTATTCCTGAAAATATTTCTGATTTCTTGTAATATAATATAGAAATTAGTATTTATAATGTAATTAATTATACCGTAGAATTTAAATGTGAAATATAGAGATTTTAATACTATTTTTTTATATTGCTGTAAATTTTTGCCTATTCACTATAGGTACAACAATAGTGTAAATACAAAAGTTGTCCTGAATTTAAAAATGCATATAATAAGGCCCATTTGGTTACCTAAATGCTAATATTTAACAATATAACATTCAAATTAAAATCAATATTTATTAAGAAAATTGTAGTACGTCCAAATTGAAAAATTGAACAAAAACTAAATATATTTGACTATTCGTAAAGCAGATTTAGGGTTATTTATTTATTTACTAAAAAAAAAAAAATGGAAAGAAATGAATTCTCAAATTCGCCATTATACCATCGCAATCTTCTATTTTAGAAAATATCTACAGACGCTTAAAATAACGAAATCCCTAGTTTACCGACAAAAAATAGTCATAACCACTCTATCAGTAATCACACCTTGACCACACATACCACTGCAAAACCACAACCACGATCAAAAACGCTTGTTAATCAAAAAAGAAGGATCAAAAAAGATCTTCCTTTTTAAATTGAATTTGTTCGATTACCACTATATTAGTATATTTTGCTGTCTGCTTAGCACTTTTTCTATAATATCAGACATTTTTGTAAAACAGAAATAGAAGAATATGAAATAATTACCTTTATTTATATTATGAATCTTTATATTAAAGATTAAAAATAAATACGTATAAAGTAATTTATATTTATTAGTTACTTGAAGGCAAATAAATAAAGTACTGTAAACGCAAAGTAGTACCATATATTAAGGAATTGTCAGTACCGCCAACTTTATTGATATAAAAGTTGTAACTTTGTACCGAACCTTTTACAAGTCTAAGAATTTGAATAAAAATATTGGGATTCTGGGTATTGGTAATGTAGAATTTATGTTAATATTTCTTTCAATTTTAACTTGATAACCAAACCCTTATTAGTACGGAAAATATATCTAATAAAATATTAATTTTGCTACAAAGTATATAAACTTTAATCGTTCTTAACTTCCAATGGAAATATTATGATATTTTCAAGTCTCCATAAAATTACATGTTCGCGAATTAACATTTATCCAATGCACATTTATTAAATGAGCAAACGGTTACCCCCTGTAATCATCTTCTTCTTCTTAATTCGAATTTCAAATACAATTCACTCCTGTGAAATTAATAATATCTCAGCTGGCGATATCAGATCAAGTCGCCTAGGGATGTTAGTTAACACGACAAATGCAACTTAAACTAGTTTTTAATAATAAAGTATTAAGTAAAAAAGTAAAACTGCATTGCATTTCGACATGAGCTCCTCTGTTCCATGCAGCATTCTTCCATGAATAAACAGGGGAACGAACCAAGGAAAAAATATTTCCGGCCGTATTGTGGAAGGATGGTTTGTTTGTTGCCTCCAAGGCTTTAAACCAGAAATTGGTAATTGATAATTAGTATAATTGGTCTAGTCAAGATATTATTTTTACTTCTATGCTTCTTTTTGACGTTATATTCTCATTAGAGTCTTTCCTTTCGATACTTCGACGATCAGCAAAACAATTACAATTATCCTGCTTCATTTTACATTGCTTGTTTATTTATTTTCTATCTAAAGGCAAAATACATTTTTGTCCTACAGTTTGCTGGTGTTGTTTCATAGTAATGTGCTACATGAATGTTCATACATGTCACACATCCAACTTCTGACCGCAGGAAGTGTTGCTTAACTTGAGTTATCAATACAACCGTTTGCCTTACTCAGATTGATTACCAAATCAACTATTTAATAAACTGAGTATTTTTTGAAAATTATCAGTACTTTTAATAGTATAGTAAATAAACCTATATCCTCAGCTTACTGAATAGTTTGGTAAATTCTGCGGTAGTTTTTTCCAAGTGAATCTGCACCAACAAGAAAGTGAAATCTCGATGCGGTCTCCGCGGCGTGTTCTCTGCAACTGACCAAGTCTCCTTCGAGTTATCCGTGGTCAGGGCGATGGGCAAGTGTCCATGCCGGCTGCTGGTTCGCCTTGACCATGGCAGCGAAGAACACATTGAGGCAGGCAATGGTCTGAGCGTCAGCACGAGTCACAGAGTCCACCATCCGCTGCCGACATCTGCACCTTGCAGAGATCGGCGCAGCACGCGTGCTGCTTCAATTTGTGTCAATTATAGTAGCGAGATGGAGGATGCGACTTGGTGCTCCTGTTGGGGGATTAGACTGAGTTACAGAGCTAGGATTAAACTAGAAACACATGGGTTTTTAATTAATCAATTGGTGTGCTTAGATTTGAAATTACTTTTTTATTTATTCTATATTGAAATCAGTCTATCTATTGGTGTAGGCTGTGGTGCAATTTCTTCATTCTTCTTCTATGGATTGTCTGTTCCACAAGTCTTTCCAGACTTCTATTTTCCATGATTTTCTTAGCATTTTTGCATATTGTACCTCTGTTATCTACTGCTCTTATTTATTAAATTAAGTGTGCTAATGGAGGTATAGGAATCATGCTAAAAATTCGACAGTGTGCCCAATGGATAAGTATGGTTTAGGGTCCCTAGAATACGTTTTTCATATTTTCTCGATGATGTCTGTATGTGTGTATGGATAAATGGATGGATGTGTGGATATTTGGAGTTATGGTTAAAAGCAGCTGTATTTAAAATTATTTATTTTACATTTACATCTCCTCAAGAAGAGCTGATTAGTTTTTGGTAATAATCCAATTACTGAAAGTGGTACCTACTTTATATGAAGCCCTATCATATTATTTTAAAATATCTCAGCGAATTATGGTTTTATAGCAATATTTGTTATTTTCTACAATTTTTGTTTGAAACATGTTTCTCTTACTAACACCATTTAGGAATATTACAATACGTTAAAAATATTAAATTTTGACAAAATCTGCTGCCTGATCTGTACATTTCAAAGAGAGATATGTGGTTCTTGATGTACTGTTTGATAAAAAATATATGATTATGGTACACGTCAATATTTTACAACATTTATAGCATTATTCATACAGCGCTAAAACCCAGACTAAAATACTTCTCTCAAAACACCCAAAAATAGAGCTTGTGGTACCAGTAACACTTTTGTCATAAATTTTTATTTTAAATAACTATTTATGTTTTATAGAACCTTGCTAAATATAATCTACAACATTCCTTAGAGCAGTTTTATGGTTGATAGATGCGGGAAGTAATGTGGTGGCCACATCAGATTTTTTAGTACAGTCGTATAAAAATAACAAGTTTTAGAGATTTCGATTTTTATTTAATGTCCCCAATCATTAAGTTCTAGATGAATGTGCACCGAAGAATTATTCGTTGTTGTAATCAAAATTGATTACTTTTCGAATTGTAGGTAAATGTATTTTCTAAATTCAAGCGGCGAATGCTGTAACAGAAACCATTACAAACCTTTAATTGAAGATCGTAAGGAAGATAGAGGTGTAGATAATCACGGTATATTTGTTATTTAGATAAAGTTCAATTGTCATCAATACATTTAGAGAACAACTGCACTTGTCCTATTAACAGAGCGTAGCTGTAGCGTGAATGCAGGCTTTAAATCGCCCGATTGCACTTGCAGTTGCACCGCAGCTGTATCATTCATTGCGCATGATTTAAAGCCAAATATCCCCATTAAACCGCGCAGTTTGAAATTAATCTATTAATATGTAGATAATTCCTGCTGTATGTAAATGAACACGATAAACACCGTACACAATCTCGCACAGATACTCCTATAATATTTATTGAATATTGGACTTGTTTTGATGTACTATAAATACTCTTTATAGGCGAGCGAGTACTCTTACTTGCACATTGTTTTCAGCTTGATTAAACGCATAAATAATTAACACTATTAATAGTTGTTGCTGAGGGCAACGATCATAGCCAATCGCACAAATTAATTAGTACTTCTTCATCGCTCGTAAATGGTGAAACCTAGATAGAGCAATTTCGTAAACGTAATAATTTGAAAAAAGAAGAGTGATTGTCGTCGGAGGCAGCAGGAAGTTTGTTTCCGTTATGTCGCTTATTTTCGCCGGACAGAAGATTCGGAGTTGCTTGGAGCACGGATGCATCCTGTATTATGTATGCTGGCATTCAGAACCTGTTGAACTAGTTTCACTTGCTACTCTGTTAAATGTACCGCTGCAGCAGGTACCAATCCAGGATTGTATTCCATGGATTTTACTCTATGGGTCCACCAAAATTTCGGTACTTTTCACTTATATCTGTTGCTAAAATAAATGAGACATTGCTCAAGAAAAACGAAATTATTTTGGGTTTACCGCAATAAGACCTGAACATAACGGCGAATTATGTAACGTAATTGTTAATTTTTAACAGTCGGTTAAAAATTTTAATTAATAATAATAGCGGGCACAAATTAAAAATTGAAAATTTCATTTGACACATACATTTTTATTGGTTACAATTTTTAACGGGACGTTATAATTTAATTAGTAAGAATACGCTCTTGTTAGCTAATGTAACATAAAACAACATATCAATGGAATTTATTATTTTTACTTCGTACTATTCTTTCGATGGGTATTTTTTTACAAATTTAACAATTCTTATAGATGTGGACCACAAATGTGGTCTGCGATCAAATTTTAATTTTATTATACATGATTCTAAACAAAAAAATAGTATTCCCGTATTTTCTAAATCGACAAATTATTTATTTAGTTAGGAGAAGAGATATGTGACGTGAAAGAGGTAGATACAATTGTCATTTGTTGTAAATTTTATGTATTGTATATTTAATGATAAATAAGTTTCTTTGCTTTTATGTTATCGTATAATAGTTATTTACGCAATTAGTGGAATATGTGTATTATTATCGCTCACATATGAAAGTTGCTAAACGAGACCATAGGGCGAGTTTATGTATAACATAAGTGCGGTAATAATGTAGTATCCCACATATTGCGTACAAAATTTTATATATAACCGTTTGAAAATTGGTATATTCTTTATTGTAATAAAAAAAGTAATTAATTTCAAACCAAAATAGCAACAGACCGCGGTAATTTATAAAATGATAGTAACGCATCGAAAATCACGGCAACCAAATAAACAGAGTGGTAAAATTAAAAAAAAAAAAACATTAGTACGGTAATGTAAGTCAGTGCCCATCTGAAAAGAGTGAAACATATAGATATATCGCATAAACGTAAATAAATAATATTTAATCTTGAAAAACCGTAGTTTAATTCAAAATTATAGTACGAGTATGCTCCTAAATCTTACATAAATATACTTTTAAAATATAAGGCATATTACTCGGCATCAGTTTCAAAACGCTACGACCTACCTTAAGTTATGCTCTACCAATTTGACGTCACGTAAATGGCGTGATTTACAGTAAACACAAATTGAAAACACTATAAAATGATATGATGGTATGTAGTTTTTATTATTAATAATAAACGATAATATGGTTAATCTAATTATTTAATAATTCGTGTCTTTAATTCAAACAAGACTCACGAATTCCATTGCCAATTATTGGAAAATGTATCTAGAAAGATATCCTACAGACTGCGCCATTTTCACTACAATAAATAAAGAATATAAAATAGTATCATTTCTACTCTAAACTAAATCCTGTCCTGGGAGTATCTTGCGTCTCAATTTTTAAGATCATCTCTGCATTAAACGTACGCCAATTTGTTTTTATTTCCATCGCTCCATCCTGCAATAAGAATTCCAAACTTTACGACAAATCATTTTTTTAGAATTTTACTGCTATATTACTTAAACACGATTCTCATATGCTCTTACGTCTGTTAATCTAAATGGCGACGGGTGTTCGAAATGTCGCATACATTGTAAGTAACTGAAATAAATTTTATTGAAAATATCGGGCAATATACGTTTTAATTACGTTGCCGTTTTTTAATTAGTTTCTAATAAAGTATTTAATAGCTTTTCAATTATGAATTTTATGGCTGGTTCATAAGCGTCACTTTTATGACAATTTTATTATTTAATAACCGCGCTTTAATGTTTAAAAATTTGAATAATGGCAATTTTTATTCGTATTTATAGAAGTACCAGTAGCATATAAATAGAGTTTATGCAGAAAACTTTTCTTCATTAAATTTCAAATAAATTTTCCACAATATATTTGCGTGGAAGTAATTTCGGTGCATTCAAAGATTTAATCTTTATATTTGCATGAAATTACCCTAAGTATGCGCTAAAACCGCAAACAAGTAATTATTTTTACGAAATCATGTATTAAGAATATAATTTTATTAACCTCAGGTTAAAAATCTTCCAGTTATAATTAAAAGGCAAGAAGGCACATAAAAGGCAAAACATATTTTCGCAATTTGTATGCTTATCACATCATTAGGTGCAGACAGAGGCTGATTATGGCGCTTATTTTTCAAATTAACATCAAAAAAACTTGAGTCGAACCAGGCCAAATGTCACTTCTTTTATGAGTAAACACTATTTAGATTTATACGGATTAACTTTAAAATTTATCAAGCATTCCAAAAATGGTTATCGTACATTAACTAGTACTTGTTAATCAGATCTCTGTAGTTGTGATTTAAAATGAGTAATTAGCAAATTTTTGTTGCTATAATAACTGGTTGTTCGCCTAAAGGCTAAAGGTATCCTACAAGTTTTTTACTCTCATGATTTCCAGAGGAGTTTTATAACAAATTTTATTGTAATTGAATGTATATTGTATAGTACTCGTAATACTTTTATGGACTGATATTTTCTTTATATAATTTTTTTTTTTTTTCATAACAACTCTGATATTTCTGTACAAGTACACAGATCAGTTCGCTCAATCATATCACACAGTTGTGGACGCATCTGATTCACTAAAAAAACTTTCATATCATACAGCATTGCTAGTGATATGTAATGACCAACTTTCATTAATTGTTTAGCGTGTGAATTTATGTACTTTTCGTAGTGGTCGTCAGAAAATGTATTTTCGTGTAATGTTTTTTCGAGAAATGTGTTGCTACTCGAATATCAACACAAAATTTTGGAACCATTCTCGTATTAGTCTAATGATTTCAAATATCGTTCCTACAAACCTTGTTACAGAAACAACGCTGTGTATTAACATTGAGGAAGAATGAAAATGAAAATAGAAATTCTTCAATGGCAATTCTGTTTCTGAGCTTTGCCATATACAGATAAAATCGTTTGATGTAAAATGCAATAAGCATTACCGAGTTTCTTCAACATCGTTTAAAGATTTTTCTCAAGAATTTTTCTTTGTTTTAGTTCGATCTGTAGAGGGATCGTAATTACGGTATATTGGCAAAAACTCAGTACAGATTTTTGACGGATAAAATCGGTAATGTGTGTTATTATTTTGATTGCTAAATTGCTTGGATCAAATAATTCTGATTATCGGATTTTAAACTGTGAGAACAATGTTTACTTAAGAAAATTGGCCACTTTGTTAAGAAGGCATTTGGATTATTTTGTAACTACTTTAATATCGGGGAGAAATTATATTTTTTTAAAATTATTTTAATGATTTTTCAAATAATTGTTTGCAATAAGTGGGTTTCCGTGAATTCCATTCAGTAATGATATTCATATGACGACATAAACTTCTAAGAATATTAGACATTTACGATTGGAATACAAAATTTGTAAAAAAAATTTCAAGAACTTTTGAATACCTCCTGTATAATTAAACTGGACTATAAAACAAACACAGCTACTCCTAGATGTTAAAAGTATTTTTAAGAGGCGTATCATCTTGCATTCCAATATTAATACCAATAACAGATGAGCAATTTTTATTAATTCTTTATCATAAATAAATGCGTAAAACAGCAGGTATCAGAATACTGATAATAAACGTCAGATATAGATTTATCCAGCGGCAACAAACCAGTGGGAGGCTGACGAAGCCTCAGACCAATTGCTTCGAGCTGCAATTTCATTTGTCACGATTGTTTTTTGTTTCGCTTATTCCCAATGAAGTGAGATATCATCTTGAATGCCTGAAGCGTGATTTCCAACTACTAGTTCTTTATTATTATTATTTCCGATTCCAATAAATGAATTGCAATTTTACAGCAACTAATTATTTTATATTCTAGAACAACATTTGTATATTAGCAAGTTAGATCTTAGTGGGTGCTCATTTTGTGTTCAAAACAAAGACGGTCATACATTAGGGTTTCTTTATCTTTTTGCAGAATAAAAATTATGTTAAGAGTTTTAAAAATACCTATTTGATTTGACTGACTGTAAGAAATACCTATTAGACTGTACCAAAAAAATCAGTAATTTTGCTGTCGCACTTTATAAATTGTATTGTTCCTCGTTAAAATTCGTCCAGGTTCCTAAAATATGAAGCACATCGGTCAATATTTAGAGGTCCATCAAGTCCAAAACATGTTTTTCTTCAATTTTTTTCATATTGCATTAACGCCGGATCTGAGTACGGAAACAAATAAATGCTTTCAAAAACAAAGTATTTGATGCTTTTCTTTAGTCAGATTCATTATTTAAAGTTTATATTGAACAATAAAGCCATTTTTTCAAGCCCTAAAAACCGAGATTTTCACTTCTTATGTCAATAACTTCATAGGTTTTATGCAATATGAAAAAATCTGATGTGGCCAGCACATAACCTCCCGCCCAATACTAATCTTAAACGGTACAAAATAGTATTTGATGATACAGAAACATACCTTCTTATTTGTTAATTTTTTATTTATATTTGAGAATTTTAATTTTCTTTCGTATATTTATTTAATTTTTTGACATATATTTCACTAAGAAAACTTTCACAATCACAATGACATGTGTCACATTTCGTAAAAAATTGAAATTTTTTCCATGGTTTTACTAGGAATGCAAGATTTGTGAAATCTAATTTTTTATATTTTATTATCTCTAAATCTAATGAAAATTAATAAAATTAGTGTAATCAAAACACGTAAAATTAAATATTCTTCAATTTACAAAATAACATAAATTGTTGAAAAAGGAAATTTAATTTAATTTTTTTTTTTTTGATATGATATGTCAATCCCAATAAATAAACCTAAATAAAGGACTCTGGTCTGCCAAATGTGTGAACAATCCAAAATATCTCGACTATGGGAAGTAATCAGTTCAAATTTGATAGGACATCTGGAGAAATCAGGGTAGGGCTATTGCAAAATCATAGTTGTTGTTAATTGTTTTAGCAAATTGTACTTTTGAGTGAGTGAAAAGTATCATTAAACATTTGGGACTTTTTTATTATTGGAGTCCTGCTTAGAGTCATATCGGATAATGGTGCTCGGTATCGGTCCCGAGAATTTCGTAAGTTATTGTCATCTTATAGTATGAAACATTCATACATATCCTTGTATCTTACACAGGCACAGTACACGTATTTTATTGCTGCTAATTATTTATTATATCTCAATTGAATAAAACCTTTCCTACATTCCCACTACTATTTTACATAGAATGTTCTCTAATCATAACAATGCCCGAAATTGCGAGTTATATTGTTGCTCCTCACAGAACACAACCATCTACTATTACAATTACTTAGTACTATTATAAATACTTGAAATTATAAAATGGGGGCGGTATATCTACATGAGAACAAAGGCTGCTGATAGGTTAATTTCGGCCTGGTATATTAGATTAGAATTGAGCCTGGCTCTCTCTTAATTTCAGGACAAACCAATTAATATTATTGTAAAATGTATCAAGATGATTAGCAATAAAAGATAAATGATTTAACTAACAGGTGACCCTACGTAAAGTCTGCAAATAATCTTTTACCACCTTCTTCTTTTTCTGGTGTATCGAATACGCGTCCAATAAAGCAGAGCCTAATCAGTCACCTCTAAATTCCTCTCTTCGGCAACATGGTCCATTCGATGTTGCATCTTCGCTATCTTCTTGCGTCTCCGAAGCATTTAGTTAACAGTGTCGCTGCGGAAGGCGTAATATATATGTCTCTGTACTTTACCGCCGCTTATGGGTAATAAGCCGAGTCTGGAGGCGTATTAACAATCTCTACATCAGTATGGAGCTAGTACAGTACGAGCGGTGATGGTAATCGAAGGAAAAGAATACAATGGGAACTGTAATATGATGTATTTATCACTTGTTTTTTAATAGAATAAAATATTATTTTGTGTTTTGTTTTGGTGGACGTTGGAAACAGTAGGTGGTAGCTGTTTTGTTATTGTTTTATTATACAGTATTGTTTTAAAACGTTGCTTCTGGTATTGTTCTGGGGAGTTTTATAAATCTAAAGATTGCTTAGTTATATATAAATATATTTTTACTTCATTTTGTTATAACCCAAAACTATTTCATTCGACAAACGTACAATAGGGTCCTTCACTATAGTCACAAAATAGCAAATAAGTTATTTATATTATAACTAGATCCAAAAACATCGTACTAGATATAGTAGCAGTTGAAAAGATATAATTAATTATTAAGATATTTGAGTTTCGGGGGTAAAGTATTATATTTTTTGTTTAAGCATCTTTCTCATACATGTATTCTAAATTCTTTGTGCTTCTCTTATTATTGAGCTGTCAGATGGTTCGAAACTATCAAATGGTTGGCACCTAATATGAAGATTTTGCTTTGAATTCGTAACAAAATAATACAAATCACACTTGTTTAAGAATTTGAGCGATAATGAAATCACGTGGTTAGGTCGACGCAACGAAATTAAAGACATGTTCAATTACATTGGTTAGCAAAATTTGAATAAAATAATCTTACAGTTTATTTATGCTTATGCCGATTTTAAACAAGGAAAGTAACAGATTACCCATTAGTGGGTATAATTTTGAGAAAAGTCACTAGTGAGTAATTTTTCATTTATAACAATAATAATAACACACAACACCTTGGTAACTATTTCGATTGACATTTTAATTTAGAAAATTTAAAGTATACATCACTGTCAAATAATATTTCTTTAATAAATTTGTCAGTTATTAGAGGTTAATGAATAGCAATTTAGACTTTTTTAAACTGCAGATAGTTTTCAATTTAGATAAAGTTTTTAAAACAATTTAAAAAAAATTGAGAAGCACTCCATTCCTTCTCCTCTGTTGCTCTTCAGTGACAGCATCGAATGTTGCGCGCGGCACATCGCGTCGTGAAGCCGTGAAGTGTTACACGGTGTGTTCGTGTGTTGAGCATGTCTTGCGGTTCGTGTGAAGCCGCAACCACTGACATGAGATTCATGGTCCTCCGACACCACAAGCATAAATCCGTTAAGAGTCTTCGTTGATCGTTGAACATAGTAGGTGATTCGTTTTACATGGACGTACTAAACGAGCAAGGATGGTGAATTGTATATGGAAACATTATTCCGGGATGAGAATATATAATAAATGTTTTTGTTGTAATCAACTAATTTGTTGGTAATTCAAACTTAATTCTTTCATTTGACAGTAAGCAAAGTGTATCATTTTTTCCACTTGGTGTATTCCAAAATCTCAATAATGTTCCTAACCTTTAAAAACGCTGCCCGTGTTTTTAATCGACGGAAAAGGGGAGGAAGTATGAGCACGCATAACTTTTTACAGAGTAGTTCATTTTTGATGATTCTTTTTTTATTGGATAGTTGGTCCTTTTTAAATTTGATTGATTATTCATTCCCTAAATTTTTACCTGTTAACCAGTTCTACTACGTATATCTTAATACTGGATTATTCGATTTTTATGATATTTTTTTCCACCCCTAAGGGTAGAAAAATAGGTAGCCAAACAAATAATCAACAAACGGCGACCCAAAATTAGTTACATTAGTTTTAGTTAGCTTAGTTATTAAGTTTCTTTTTTCATCAGTATTATTATTTTTTTTTTTTTTTGATAATTTAACTATAATATAAAGTAAACCATAAAAAACAATTTTATTTTTTTGACAGCGGATAAATAGCAAGGTAACTTTTTGCAAGTGATAAACATTATTTACCTTTCTCCTAGCAACCAGATCAATATATTAACTACATTAATGTCATTCGTCAAGAAAATATGTCAAAAAAATGATATCCAATAATTGTATTTTGACCAATTGTACTTTACCTTTTCATAAATAAAATATCATTAAATTATTTCGCCGAATGACACTCGGGCATTTTTATTAAAACAGTTTTCTTGTCAATCGAGATATAAGAATAACCTTTCCGTGATTTCTATCAAATTTGTACTGATTACTTCCCATGATCGCGATATTTTAGAATGTCAACCTATTTGGCCAGCCGGAGCCCTCTGTGCGGGTTTATTTATTGGGATTAAATTAACTATGTATAAGAGTAGATGTAGATATGTTAGCAGTCGGTAAAACTAATTAGGTATTTAAAATAATGATACCTTATGAATTTGTCTGTTTCATAAATAAAGAACATCCGCTAGTATCGGGCCTGAGAATATACTATAGGAACATACGTATATATTTTCTAATTGCTCCTAAATTGCAGACTTCGAAACTATAAAATGTGTATTTTATGATCGTCGCGAAGAATGTAACAAAAGTTATTCTCAGTGTTTTTAAGGTCTGAATAAATTATCAAAATTGGGGAAAATATCGGCAATAAAATTAATCATATTGTCGCCTAATTTGTCATTTGTATCTGCTGAAATTTAGCAAAAATCATTTTATGCAACAAAAAACTAATTCCAAACAGAATTAACATATTAATGTCTCTATTAGCCAGAAGGAAAAAACTAGAAAATATTAATAACACCGCGATGTTCTTTAAACTCAAATAAAATTAATATGCATCCGCGAAGCAGGTTAAAATCTTAATATAATTAAGAAATACTATAAAGAATATTAAATATCATCACACAGCTATAATTCATGCAAGGCTTCCTCATTAATCTTCTCGTTAGTTTCATATTTTCGCACGAAGTTTTAGTATGCAGCAGTGTAGCTTGTCCTCTGCAACTTCTTCTTGGAAATAATTAACAAAAATAACGTTAGAGTTAATTTCAAATAGAATAAATGACGGTCGAAGAAAGACACGCCGACAAGATGTTTTGCTAAACGAATTGCGTGTTATTGTAATTGCTAAGCTGTTAATAATTTCATTCTTACTTGTTTCTTTAATGAATATTGTGAAGTAACTTGATTCCAATACTGCTGTTGTAGCATTTCTTAAAAACCAGTTAAATTACATTAAGATTAAGTGCGGATATTGTGAAAAATACATACATGTACATAACATCACGCCATATTTTACTCAGTGGGGTAGCACGAACCCAAAAACACAGTCAACCAACAATCTATCTCCTCCTAACATTCCTATCCTGATACACCACTTTTGCCTCGTCCACATTCATAGTGCGATTCATACATGCTTGTCTATTATGTACACTCGGAATCATTCGTTCACGCAACAAACCATCAATCGTACCTATCATATATTAGTTTCACTAACCTTTCATTCGATATACGTTCAAGATGTCTAAACAGCCTCAACTGATTCATTTCAACTTTCTTAACAACATTCTTCTCAATCTCACACTCACTATACGCTAATGTATTCCCGATACGAACACGTCTCATATACCCACACACTCCTCTCAAATATCTCATTTCTACAGCAGTTATACGTCGTTCATTTTTCTTCATCTACACCCAACATTCAGAACCATACATCAATGCACTAACACCCCATTATAAACACTCAATCGAGCATTTCTATAGAGACATTTACGTTTCGAGCAAATGTACCCAGAGCACCCAATACCTTGCACCATGCAGACACCCGTTTTTCAATCTTCCGGTCAATACGTCTATCCCTCGAAAACATACTACCTAAATGTACGAATTCATTCTTTTTTTCAATCTCACACCATTCACTGAAACATTACAATCAGTCACCAAATCATTCTTCTTAAACACCAACACTTTATATTTATCGACATTTAATATCAGATTTGAATCTTTCTTCTTCATTTATGCCCACAATCATTCTTCTCAATTGCTCTTCAGTTCCACCGGACACAACATTCACATAAGCTAACGATAATTTACTGGTACGCAAGAAAACAAGCTTACAAATTTTCGTTTAAAACGTGTAGACAGTAAAATAAGGAGAGAAACAGAACGAAAGAATATTTTGAACATGTACAGAATGTTACACTTAATCGTATACTTTGTATCACTGCTTTACCGTTAATGTTTTTATATTGGATTAGCTTGCTTTAAAGATTTGTTCTTACATTCAGTGTGAAATATACTATACGAGTGCCTAATTTCGCACGGCAACAAAAATTTTATAATCGTTGTATTAAAGCGTGCAATTTCCTTTTGCGAAATAATAGTAATTTCAGAAAGAGTTGCAAACCTGCGTCAGCAAATAAAAAATAAAATTTTCTCGTTAAAGTCAGGATAAAAAATATCCGCTAGTATTCGTGCCTTGCGGTGCACCAAACAAAATATTTTTAACCGCACATTTTCGCAGAACTTGCACCGCGTACCATGTACAATTTTTTTTAATTTTGTTTACGCTTTAAATGTCACTGCTACCGTATGATAAATATTTACCGAAAATAATAACAATTAATTCAATAAACTTATGAATAATTTCTTAATTTTCAAGGATTCGTGCATAAATTAAATCTCAGTGCATTTTTCAAATAAATTACTTGAAAAGTGGTAAAAATAAAACGCCAGTTTAGGTAGTTTTATTACAGTAAAAAACTCAAAGCGTGAGAAAAATTTTCGGATATAAAGAATGATTTGTAGTTGAAGATTGCTTTGAGGAAAAGGTATACGTTGCGTATTTTGTTTCTTTCTACAAATCAACAAGTCAAAAAGGAGGATTCCTCTTGCATGTCAGGAAAAATGTCCTTCGTTCATCTTTTTCAAGGCCTTCTCATTACTTTCAATCGATAATTAATTTCGTCTTCATTCAAAACACGTTTGTGAGGTACAGAATGAAAAACAACTTGTGCCCAAGTGTCAAACAACACGCATGTGCAGATTTAAGTATAAATCACAGCATTTTCCAGAAGAATAATTATTATTCACAACATAACAACGTACTAACTCAACTTATTAAAATGCCGTAAATATGATTTGGCGAGACGTTAGCCGTCGATTTGCTAATTGTTCGTTTTGTGGGGGTTCTAAAGATGCGTTAGTATTTTGAGAGGCGATTCTTACATACTTTAATCCTGGAATAGTTATAAGTCCGGTAATTGACTTTTTACGGTACAAATAAGATTTCGAACTTGTGTGACGCATTTTTAGACGATAGTTTGCTTTCTTTTTTTCCTTTTTTTCGTTCTTAAAAACAAATCATATCACCTTGGCTTTAATAAAAATTTAAATATAGGGAAGCCATTTTGTTTTATTGATATGTCAAACAACATATTTAAAAAAATGAATGCGGAAAACGATCAAATCCTATTAAAATATTGCTTAGCAACGATACAGTATTAAAAAAAATGTAAAGTCCCATTTACCGGACCAGAACCACTCTGGTAAACTTGCAAATGTGATATATGTAGAATGAAATAAAATACATTACATTATTTGACTGTCTTATGCCCGGTTTCACCAACGATAGTTAAATTTAAAACTTGGTTTAAATAAATAAAAGCATATCGAATCTTTGACATCAATGCCAATTACTCCATATGACTTGTAACTTCGATTTGCTTTTATTTATTTAAACCAAGTTTAGAATTTAACTATCGTTGGTGAAATCGGGCATTAATGGGGTCTTTCACCATTTTTTTTTAATTTTTTTTTTTGTGAAACTTTATCTTTATTGAAAACTATCTACACTTTTAAAAAGACTTAATTGTTATTCATTAAGTCACAATGATTTTTTTTTAAATGTGACGTCATAGAGCTGTTGCTGGATGTAAAACAGTTCAGATTGTAAATAATTGTAGTCATATACGAGTATTTTTTTACTTATTTTATTATTATTATTACAATAAAATAGAACATTTATGTAACAAAAATTATTTAAATCTCTACTGTTTTAGATCCAGCAACACCTCTACTATGACGTCACAACATTTTTTAAACAATCATTGTGGCTTAATGAATAACAATTAAGACTTTTTAAAAGTGTAGATAGTCTTCAATATAGATAGTTTCATAAAAAAAAATAAAAAAAAATGGTGAAAGACCCCATTCTTTAATTCTTTTATTCAGTATATATACTTTTATGATAATTAGACATACGAGCCTAGAAACATATCATTTGGCCCAGTTAAAATCATACGAAGTAAAATTGTTTAAGTTACCATATTTATATCTAAAATTCTATAATTTTTACCTCCCGCACATACATATACGATGTATGTACAGGATGTATTATATTTATGTTACGAATTGATTAGATTTTGGGAACAATTCTTCGACAGTAAAAGGTAGATTCTTTGAAGGCCTATCAGGGTTTTTGAGCATATCTTAAGTAAATAAATGAGAAAGAGTAAATTTCATTTGAATCAAAAAGATGCAGAATAATATTACAATCTTTTTTTGTTGTCATCAGATTCAAAAATAGTGTTCCTGGTACCATCCAATACCTTTGGATCAAATTAAATAATTATGTTAGTAATTTTTGATAATTTATTATTATTTTTCCTTAAAATATTCTTTAAAATAGCAGAATTTACGATATAAATAAATTGAGTACAACAATTTTCCCTTAGTAAGATCAGAACAATGTTTTTCAGTTATTCTGAAAGTCTTAATGTGGCCAAATGATTTGATTCTGAGCTCGCACTTGCAACATATGGTGTATCCACCTACGCAGCAATAAAAGAGTAATCTTAAATTTATATTTAAGCGGGTGGTCACAATATTTCTTGGCGAAATAATATTATGACTTCGTGACAATACATCTTACTTATTCCGCTGATCCAGTAGTAGATGCAAGGCCACCTTCCGAAAGCTCAAAGTACTTAGCGCTTTTGTATACTACATGACGTGGCAATTGCTTATAAAATATGCAACATCCTCTCAATCTTTTTGCACTGAATAAATTTGCAATATTAAGTTTGCGTAATTATTCATTATTATAGTGTGTGTAGGTTTTTATTTTCTTGCTGTAATTGCGATAATTTTTGCAGAAATGCGTCGCTAAAAATTCAGTTATTAGTAGTCGATGAATATGTAAGATTTTTAAATGGGTTCATTAGTAAAGAAGATATTGATTTTTATAGACTTTAAATATGAAATTTATTTGTCGGCAAGGTGATCAGTGGTTTCCAAAATGTAGCTAGTTATTTTTTCCAAGCTTCATGTCGTTTGTGGCACATCTAGGATGATATAATGCCCGTCGCTGATACACCGTCGAATCATTCGCGACGTTGTATTAACGAGCGAGCCCGCATCTTCAGCGGCCGGCTGCGCGCTGTCGCCCCCTGTTGCCCGCCGTCCCGCGCCGCCTATGGCTCGTGTCTAGCGCCGTCGCGCGCTGTGTCGTGTGCTAGGCTCGTGACAAACAGTGGCGTTCGAGAAATGGGACACTACCATCTATATTTATACCGTAACATAACAACTAGACTAGAATGCACTCATTATTTTGTGCTTAATAGTTATTTATTTTACAAGTGGGCAAAGTATGGAATTACCCACGAGAGAAATTTTAGAACACGAAGCCGAAGGCTGAGTGTGATAATTTTATCTAGTGGGTAATTCCACTTTGCTCACTTGTGAAGTATAACATTTTATTCAACATCTCTTAATAAATGCAAAATTGATTAAAGAAATATTATTTGACAGTGACATATGCTTAAATTTTTGAAATCCATATGGTTACCGAGTTGTTGTGTGTCATTATTATTGTTATAAATAAAAAAATACTCACTAGTGGCTTTTCTCAAAATTATACCCACTAATGGGTAATCTGTTACTTTCCTTGTTTAAAATCGGCATAGTTATAGAGCATTTATTGAGAGGTGTTGGATAAAAAATATTTATGTTATAAGTACATAATTTAGGGTTTTAGGGATGAGACAGTTTATAAAAGAGCAAGTCTATAAAACACGTATTACATACAATATCTTACGATCGATGCATTGTATAAAGAGCCATTTTATAGCCGCTAAGCAATATAATAAACAAGTGATTATAATACAGTCAAACATAAACTAATTTATTTATTTTTTTGTCTGTTGCAGGTAAGCGATTCTACCAATTATTCCATGAAATACAGTCGGCAAATTAGTAAGTACACAAACAAATTTAATAATTAAATTAAAACTTCCGTTCCGGGGTGTGAAAATATCCTTGCTCCGCCGCTGGTCCCGGACGGAGTATGCGCTGCACGCGCCCCGGAAACGCCTGGCGGAAAACGGACACACTCACACACATCCACAATCCTTCCGATATAGTAAACCATTGCGTTGGCCGTTTCAGCAGGCTCATAGAATTACAGACTGTTTGGTGTTTACAGCTACGAAAATGATGATATAGATGCCCGTATGCCGATAGTTAAATTGTAATTATTAATTATCTGCTTGCAAATGAAGTTTGTTCACCCCCAATCGATTGGTACAGAGGTGTTTCACTTTAACAGTAATTAGTTGTTCCTGATTGACTAAATTCGTACGGGAAATTATATTTCTAGGTTGAATCTTATAACTTCGTTCGGCCCTTGTATCGCTGAATCTAGTTAAATACGGTGTTCATATTTCTATATAGTCTTATGAAAATTTTATTTATTTATAATACTTTAAAACTATTACTATGTACAAATATTTAAAGTATTTCTATTTCTAACCATTAGAAAAAAGGTTCTCAAGCCGACGCATATATTTTTTTAACCACGCATAACCTTTACAGAAAAGTCCGATTTTTTTTTATTGAATAGGGTATACCTCGAAGTTGGTTCCATTTAAATTTAAAAAAACAAATCCACCCGTAAGGGTAGGAATATAGGGTATGATTGATTGTTCACCCACTGAATTTTTAGGTTAAAAAAATAGGTGACCACAAAAAATTAAAACGTTTTAACGAAAGATTAAACCGAAAAAAAAAACTGAATAGCGAAAAATAAAATAATAGTTATTTATGTATCAAGGTATATATTTCCTATAAAAATAAATTTCAAAAGCCAATGCCAGAGAAATCTGTTGGATAGGTAAATTGAATCTTCCCAATAAAGTAGTTGAGTATCATTGAAAATCCCAGGTGCGTTGAAGTGAATTTTTCGCACAATCCTCGAACATAAAAGACGCACCGACAAACAAAAACTGCAAGTCTGCCAACAGAAAAAATCTGAAAAAGATTTTAATTAAGACTGAACAGGAGACTCACAAATAATCAAACGATACAAAAAAATCTCTTTACGTGCCGGAATTCTGCGGAAAGCATAAAAGCACCAAGTGTTGAATAATTATGGAGTTTACTCCAGTTTTTTTGTGCGATTGCCTAATTATGTTTATTAATAGCCTGGTACACTTGGTAGTTGGTACCACTGAAGAGAAACACGTATCGCGGCTCGCGGCTTACTGTAATTACATCTGAAGTTTGACTCAATTATTTACCAATATATCCAATCCAATGAAATCATTCTTCAATGCGTGAGTTATGACTGAATTGGTTAATTTGATTAGCTCTTCAAGGATGCAATTGTTTTGTTCTTCTACTGTAATTCGCATTGCAGCTGAACTGGTGGCCAAACCATGCAATTTTCAATATCCGTAAAATTGTAAGAAGAGGACAAGTTGATGTATTGTCGTGAAATTAAATAATAATCTGGAACGAACGTAAATTGGTAAAAGGTAATTGAAAGGTAGTTACTTTAATCGCTTTTCAATTACCTACATTTTTATATAAAGTTCGATAGTAGCATTTTAAAAATAAACATTTATTCCAGAAGCATTTGAAATAAAGTAAACGCCAACCGCAAATAAAAATTCCCATCATATCCCGCAGCAACAATCTCTAAAACCATCGGCAACATCAACTCTAGAACTTCATAGAACGGCAGGTGAAACTAGTGCTGCTATCTGCAGTAAGTCGAGCGTGTTACCGCACGTGAACACACACGAGCCGACTTGCATGACTTGGTTAGCATTCGCAGCACGCTGGCAACGCTAGCACGCGTTACGCACGCGAATACGCACGTGGTACTCGTGATACCTGTTGGTAACCATCATACATATATGGAACAGGATCATGCATAAAGAGAGGATGATATAGTTCTATTATCCTCAACATGTTGAATGATTTGTATTTCAAATAATTTGATGGATTTACTTGGATGCTGGAAGTTGGATCTTCGTTTTTCAGAGAAACAGTATTTATATGAGGGTCGTCTAGAATGTAAAGAACAATTTGGCATAACTAAATAAAAACGAGAGTTATCAACACAAAACTTTATTTACAAAGTTACAGTACATTAATCTATTTTTCAATGTAATCGCCATAGCTGTCAAGGCATTTATTGTAACGTGGTATCAGTTTTTAAATGCCGATGTTATACTCTTCCATCGCCAAATATCTGAGCCAGAATGTCACAGCATCTTCGAGGTCTTCGTCGTTTAAGAACCCAAAAATTTCTTTAGGTCCAGGCGGTAAAAGGATAACCAAAAATTTCTCACTGCCCTGGCGATTTTCACTGTTTCCAAAACTAAGGGCATTTTGGGTGGAAAACAGTTCGCAAACGATGAAGACCTCAGAGACATCCTAGCTCAGATTTTGGGTGGTAGAAGAGTTTAACATCGACATTGGTGTAGCTTTGTAAATAAAGTTTTGTGTTGATATCTTTCGTTTTTATTAGTTAGGCCAAATCGTTCTTTACTGTCTAGATGACCCTCGCAACTGTCAATGAACATCCGTATTTCTGTACAGTTAATTGCTTTATCTTTAGTGAAGATTTAAACTTGAATCAGTTTCAAAATACCAGTTCAAATTCTGCGAAATCAAATCAAATCTGCATCAGAATAAGTTGTGTTCAAACCCGGGGATCTTAATTGTCATCTTCAGTAAAGTAATAGCTAAAGCACAGCAATTACAACGGGTAAATTACACCTATAACCCTACTTGCATACCATTAGCTTCTTCGCGAGAAGAGCGACGGTAAATTTATCGATATGGTAAAGCTCTTTATTTCGTTGATCGCAGGCTATGTCGATGGCCACTGGTGTAGTCAGTCGGCTTGTTGGAATAAATCGCGTAATTATCTAGATTGGATTCTCTTGCTCGTGGCAAACTAAATGAGATGAACCTAATGCGAGCATATGTGCAACTTTAGCTTCGGGTAATTTAAGCGAGCCTTAATTGCACATATACTTGTTTTACCTCACACTTTGTAATTTTTAATTCATGAATTGAAATACCTACTGACAAATGTAAATTTATAGTGTTGAGAATTAACTTAAAAATGAAATACCCGTATTTGTACTTTGCATGAGAAAGGATCAAGTGTCAAAATATACATGCTTGGAGTAAAATTATAGCAGAAAAATCTCGTCTTGATCTGGTACTATACTTGTACAGCGATTTTGCATGATAAAAGAAGTTTGAAAAGTTGTCTGGGGTAAAATTATGGAAGGAATATCTCAGCAGGAAAATTTCAGAACATCCTGTAGAACAGACAAACAGTAAAACATGGCAAACGCGTGTACATAACGCAAGGGAATTGCACCTGCGTTCTGCAATGTCAGACTGTAATCGGTGCCACGCCTTCGGCATTTTATTATCGCCGTTTGCCGGCATGCGGCGCGCGCGTCGCTTGCGCTAAACGTCGGGAAAATGGCAGAATAGCAGAATAGCAGCTCCACTGCAACGCCGCCAAGTAATGTCTTTACGTCTCTAGATGCTGCTGCACGTAATTTATGGTTCTATAAGTGGATGATGAACTCAAGGTCGAGGTTTTTACCTTATCTATAAGTGGTTTATGATCGAATACGTGATCAGTTATACGAGATGCCGTAATAGAATTAATTGAGAGTGCTGCGATATTATAACCTCACTTTCCAAGAAACGTGGGTTACTTTTACTGCTTTTCAAGTAGATTTGAAGTCAGTTGGAAACTGGAATAATCATATACTACCTTCTTTTAGATATTGCGTTCATCTCAACAACCCATGTACATTTCGAACTAATAAGCCATGTTTTTAAAGATTAAATGTGGCTGAGCAAAATGTCTACATCTACTCGATTTGCAATTTAACTATAAACATTTTAAAGTAACCTTTGAAATTTTTTTTGAAACAAATTTATTCAAATGTTCGAATAAAGATAGAATCAGGATTATAAGCTCGTTCGATCAGGGCTGAAAAAATGAAAGCAAGAAATTGAACCGGATGGCATATATTTCGCTCTACATTCAATTCAACTTAAAAAAACCCAACAATCCAACATAATTCTAAGTCTCACTACAGTTTTGAACAATGCGGCACATGAATAAAACATAAAATCAAAAATAAACTGACAGTCCGCAAAAAGTGATTACGGGCAATTTATGCCGTCATGTTGGCAAAACAAGTATAACTGCTTCATAAACAAAATCGTCTTCACTGTGGTTTGCTGAATGAATTTAGTGTTACCGCGGGCAATTCCCATAAATTCTGGTATCACTTTCTTACGTTGTACCGTGCAGTTCGGTTGTGTAAACATAGCTTTAGGAAAAAGAACTGGATATGAGAATATGCAATAAGTGCTGTCCGATTTATATTGATATGATAATGTTGTTATTTTTGAATATGCGAGAAATAAAATGGTTGGTAGTTCTACACAATTTATTTTGACAACATAATCTTGGAACATTTCGAAATGTACTAAAACAAAACTGCGAATTATACTACACATATGTTTGCAATATTTCAATATTGACTATAAAATGCGGATATGTAATAATTATAACATACATTTATAACCTAAGAAAGTTGTAAAACTCAAATTTATGCTCTGTTTCAGATATACTTAATGATTATGCGCAATAATATTTATTACGAGAACATCTAAGTTTAATAGACAATATACCGGTCGTACTCAAATACGCGTTGCCCCTGACTAATTAGAACTAGTTTATATTCACGTATGTATGGCGCGTAGTTATACGACCACCTTGTATATTTATTTTATATTCAGTGCTCGTAAGCTGTGTTGTCAGTTTCATGTGATAAAAAAAAGATATATAGAGAATCTTCGGTCGAATTCAGATCATTGTAATTCATGTTTGTTTACTGATCATTTGTATGCAGCGAACGATTTTACCGGTGGTTTTATAGGACAAAGTGTGATGCGTTTTTGAATTACATAGTGTAACCGAAAATTATTTCTTCTTTTGCTAAACAAAAAACAAAATAAAAATGATTGAAACGTCTTTCGCGGCGTCCAAACAAATACGAAATCATTTTCTGAATATGGAAGGCAATATTATCGAACGTAAATAAATTGATGCAATTTGTAATGCTTCAAAAAGATTAATAGTGTATCAGAACAAGAAAACAGTCTTTATATCACCATATTGTATTAGCTATCACCAAATACATTTACATTTTGATTAATTCAAATCATTGAATCTTAAACTGGAATTCTTAACTCTGAACAAATCGATAAGATTGCTACAAGATCGTTTCATCAACACTTCAAAAGAATAACGATGCAGCATTCCACACAACAAATGAAAATGAAATGCATGACATATCTAAGCGCGATCTTAGTTTGCGTATACAAAGTTATAAAGAAAGTTTGAAATGTTACGACGGTTTTTGATGGTATCTCAGACGAATATGGCAAAAACCCTTTTGGTCGAACTGAAAGGAAAAGGGGTTGTTATGTGGTTTTATTTTTGTTTCTTGACACCTTTATTAAATGAATCATAACTTTATGTGCGTATGGCTACAGGGGTTACCTCACAAACACTCTCACAGAACCGTACTGAAAATATTTCTTCTTAAATTGTTTGAAATTTGCAGTATTTAAAATATTGTAGTTTTAAATTTTCCCGCTCATTTAATTTGAAGAAAACATTTCGTAGCGAATCGAACAACTATATTATTTGTTACAAGATGTTGTTTAAAGTAAAAAAGATTAAAATATTTTTAGTACGTCTCTGTAAATAAAGTGTCCCGTAGGTCGTCCGTTATCCGATACAGATCATTCCATTCAAACATATTCAACTTCTGCTGAGGCACCCCAAGCATACAGATGTTTTCTGAATGCACACAGTTTGCTATTATTGTACGGTAATAATTCCTAAATTTTTAAAAGAATCCACACTGGTTTTGTATTTCAAAAACAAAGACATTTCAAAGTACTAAATTTTAGAAACATCTAATGCTTTTAAGTTGTCAATTTGATTCATTTTACATAACTTCCAGTAGGCGAACATTTTTGTTATGTTTGATTGACGAAACCTTGACAACATCTTTTGTCATCTTGTGTATGTAGCAGTTTTCGTGCAAGCAAATAATCAGGTAACATCCAATTAAATAATTAATATTTTAAATATATTATTAGTGTGTATTGTTAATAATTGTAGTAAAAATGGGGAAACGTAATAATATGATCCCAAATGGGCATTTCCATAAGGATTGGCAGCGTTTGGTAAAAACGTGGTTCAATCAGCCGTTCAGAAAAGAACGTCGACATAAAAAACGTCAAAGAAGAGCTTTAAAACTAGCCCCTCGTCCAGAAAAAGGCCCTCTACGTCCAGCAGTTCAATGTCCGTCGTTTCGATACAACGCAAAATGCCGTTTAGGTCGTGGATTTTCCCTCCAAGAATTGAGAGCTGCAAAGATCAATAAACATTTTGCTAGAACCATTGGAATTGCTGTTGATCATCGTCGCAGGAATAAATCTTATGAAAGTGTGCAAAAGAATAAACAGCGTCTAAAGGAATATATGAATAAGTTGATTTTGTTTCCTAAAAATGAGAAGAAAGTGCTGCAATATGAATCATCTAAGACTGAGTGTAACAAAGCTGTTCAGTTGAAAGGAACTGTAATGCCTATTAACACTGTAAAGAAATATACAAAATGGTTAAAAATTGAGCTATTCGAAGATGCTCCTTCGGTTTGCAAGATTTTAAAAGATGCTAGGCGGGAAACGAAAAGATCTAAATCGAAGAAGAAGAAGGGGGTCAAAGTTAATGAGTTTGATGAAAAAACTAAGTTATTCTGATATGCCAATGTTCCTGTATTATATTGTTTCTAATTGTCTGTAAGATATTAATAAAAGAATTTAAAATGTTTTTCTTTTACATTTTTTTATGAAACCTTATTTATAAGTATTGAAGGTTATCTACAGTTTTAAAAGGTATAATTCATTAAACTACAATGATTTAAAAAAAAATTGTGTTGAGGATTTGTGTTATTTGGTTATTAATTCAAAACAAAACAAAAATCTTGAAATTAGGTTCTTACTGCTCAATAATTAGAAGTGCAAAGAATTTGGAAAGAATAGATTGATGTGCAAGAGATTAAGCAGAAAAACATAATATTTTGACGTCAGAATTATTACCAAACTATATCTCAATAATTAATAATAATTTTTAAATTTCTATTATAGCTGTGTTTGGTAAAACAACACCGTACTGTGTCTGTGCTGTGCATGTGTAGATATTAATTAATATTTGAGTGAGAAGCAGACAAAATTTTAATGTTTGCAATATTTTAATACATAAAAAAATAATTTACAATTAAAAGAATGATTTGTTGTAACGTGTTTTTCTATTTCTTCCGGCGAATTGCTGGTCACATTGCAAATATTGCACACAAACACTAAATTACCATCATTCATTATTTATGTTTTTCAATGTGCGATTTGAATGCCGATGTTTTTGATTACTGGACTCTTGAGCATATCTCGGCGTCTAACATGCATCTAACCTTACTTATATTAAATTTTCGCGCGAATGACGAAAACATTCCAATTTCTAAAGCGTTTATTAATAAATTATATTGATTATAGAATAATATAGTATTTCAAACATTCCTTTATATAATATTAATAAAAACAATGATGGAATAAGAATGAAATTGAATTTAAAAATAACAGATTTAGTGCATTTGGTTACCAATTTTGGCAATAAAATCTGCCCGATATGACAGCTGTAAAATACATAACCTACAAATGTAATGTTAGGTAAATAAGAAATATAATAAATTTACAAGTGAATATGGTAAATATTATAAATATTTTAATTGTTTTCTAATATATTAGACAAATTAATTTGTGTTTTTATATTTATAGTGCAACTTCGACAAGTATCAAAAGAACCCCTTGAAGAACTTCATTTCTTTGTATGGATTGTTATTACTTTTCGTACAAAAAATATTGTATAAACCTCTTGCGTGAACTCGGTTCCCGCATTTGGTATGTAAATAACTATTTCGAACGCACATTGTATAAATTAATCAAAATGTGTGCACTGCTTTGATTTGCCGAACTCACCTTATATCTAGTACGATGTTTTTGCGTCTAGTTATAATATATGACTTATTTGCCTTTAGTGAAGTACCCCATTGTCAAATAATTATGTTATTTTAAATCCGAAGGCATTCGCGTCTTATCGGAAGACAATTACTACCCCATTTAATCAGTGCGACCCCTATCAATTTTCTTTAATCTTTCGGGAAAAACTACAACTTTTTTCTTATCTAGTAATCTCAGAATTGCCTGCGTTTGTTAGTTCGCACTGTTAGCACCGAGTAGCCTAATTGCTTACGTTCTATCTAACGTTTCTTCGCGCTAAACTTAACCTCAACCACCGGTTCTTATGTCCAGAATAGTAACGTCCTGCTGTCCGACACGTTATCTGGGAATTACGGGAGTAGATTGATGTCTGGTCATTGAGAAAGAAAGTAGGAGCGTTAATACAGATAACTGGTATCTTTCCTCGAAGAATTAACACGAAAAAATTGATCAATGTGGATGAAAATGAACATGACTTTTATGAAAACTAATGTAGAGGTATAAATATGCAAATGTTTGAAAAATCTAGGAACATTAACTGGTGGTACACAATTCAAGGCTATGTATTCTAAGCGAGTTAAAAGATGACTATTTTCAAACAAGAACAAAACTTTTCATTAAAACCTCAGCCATATAAGGCTACCTGCGTTATCTTTGCATACAAAATATGTTTTAATTAAATTGTGCGTAGAAAGATAATTTTGTAGGAAACTTCGTTCGCTTGCTTTGAAACACAACGTTATTATATTCTAGATAAAAGATTGCTCTTATGATAACTGTGATTTTAGAGCTAGGCTGATAAGTAAAGAAACATGTTAAGATATTACTTTAATGGATAAAATTTTCTGCTATTTAGCTGTTTAAGCAACGTTTAATTGAAACCTTAATTTGCTTTGCTCGCATTGATTAACTTTATTTCTTATTCGCTGGCATTTGAGAAATCATAAACTTATACTTATTGGTTTTTCATCAATTACAAATCGTTTACAAAGTATACTCATGGTTCTTGATTGATTTGTCATAACTTTCCCACACAAAACAATATTGAAAATTCAGTTACCACATCGGTTAGAGTTGTGTGATAACGGCGTGAGCCATTGGGTGTCTGAGTGGTTCCCCGCTACGCCACGAGATGGCTACGAGAGATAACGTGCGAGGGGTGCCAGCTAAGGACTTTTGGACCACCCGTTCACACGAAGTGGCGCAAGTGTTGCTGATTACATCACTTTGGCTAATTTGGGATTTTCCCAGAGACATTTGACGCTCTGAAGCTCCAATCGATTGGAACGATTTGCTATTTGATTGCTGTAAGGCTTTCATTGTTGTAATCACTGTAAACATTGTTGATTCAATTTGCGCTTTATCCACATTCATAATTCGTTCTATTTAATTTCGTTTTTTATCACTTGGAATAATTCGTAGCACAAATCGTCAGTTTGTTACATCTATCCATTATTATGCATCAACGTATTCCGAACACGAACTCTTCACGCAAATACCTCATCACAGCACTTAGATATACGTTGTTTATACTTTTTTATCAATACCCAACATTAACTTACATACATCAATTTGCTGTACAATCTGTTTTATTACATTACTTTATTGAAATTCTTCATACACAATTTGAAAAATCTTTCAGAAAACATATTTATAAAATTATCAAAAACTTTTGGATTAAAGTTCTGTAAAAGATATTTATGTAACAAGTAGACAATTTAGGGTTTTATGGTCAAGATAATGAAATGGCAGCTTCTGCTGAAAATCTGGAATTTTGGTGCCTAGTTAAACAAATAACTAAAAAAGTTTTGTTTTGTTTCACGATGAAGAATTATGTTAAAAAATTCGGAACATTGTATTTAAATAAATATAATTCTTTATACATATTTTACCATATAAGGAATTGCGAAGTATTGTGGTAAAGACTAGACAATTTATGTTGTCCCAAACAATAAAGAAATGGCTACTGAAAGTACCCACCACAAAACAACATTATAATTTTATTGCTCCATGCCATATACCGTTGAAAATTTTCACATCATTTACTTACCTTCAAATGGCCAATAATTCGTTCAAATTACGTCATAAACTTTAGCTACACACACGTCTTTATTTCAACCACAAAACTGTATTTAAATTTATATTATTTTACTGTCTCATAAACATCAAATCCTTTTGACATACAACAATAGATTTATTAAGTCAGGAGACAGCTAAAATATTTAGGTGAGAATTATTTTGGCCCCCTACTAAGAAGACAAATTACAATACGTACGAAGGTACGAAGAGGGGTTAAAATGATAATTTTGAAGGAAAAAAACTAACGAAGGAATTTAACAATTAAAAAAAAATCAATGAAAGGGAAATAATGAATGCTTGACATTTCAATCATTTTAAAAATTCGAAGGCAATAATTAAATTAAATATTCAGTACTACCAACATTATTTTATGGTGGTAAATTACACCTTACACTTGAATGATGGTAACAATTAAAGATGCAGCTATTTATTTATTCTTCAAGGACTGTTCTTGATTGAAAAAATCAACAAAGGTTGCCTATATTTATGAATCGACGAATTTATAGCCGTAAAATTAAGTAATTACATTTCATTCCCTTCAACAATGATCAATAAATATTGCGTTTTACCCCTTCAATCATCATCTTCGTTTTTAATATTATATTTCAATATGCAGACATATCTGTTAATTGTAAAAAGGAAAAAGAAATGGCTCAACAAAGAAGCAATCGTTTATAAATATGTCTCCATATTTAATTTAAAACTTCAAACAATACTAAGCGCAAGTATCATTGTTCATCTGCACATTGAAGTGGTCAATTCTGATCCAAAAAATCACCCTTGTAGTTCGAATAGCACCACAGGATACCAACATATTGTATGAAGGGTAGTTCTACTAATCCCATGCTTTCATTCGAGTTTCACTCTTATTTTCCGAATCACATAGGGGTGGATTTCCATGTGTCTGGTGGTGGTCTCCCCATAAACGATGTCATTAACAGACAAAACACTGCATAAATGATTCACTTTTGTTTCTTCAAGTGGCAGAAACAATGGGTAACTGTATACTGCGGTACTTGCGGAATACGGGGTAGAGTTATAGGTTATGTTACACTTTGTGGAGAGGTTAGGATCGTGGGAAACTTGCCATAGATAAGACTTTATATTTATTAAATAAATATAACAACTAAATAGAGATGCAGTCAATATATTTAAAATTAATTAAACACCGACGTTTTGAGCTGTTCAGCAGTCTTATTCACGGTAATAATTAATAAATTATACAGGGTGGTGCCTCATACGACGCAGCATAGGGATTTTAAGGGATAATTCTTTGTGTGCTATTATTGGCTCCCCTAATTATTTTAGAGCAAAAGTAAATTTCCTCTTTCGGACAATAGAACTTTATGAAGAAGATAAAATATAAATAAAATTTTGCTCTAAAATAATTAAGGGAGCAAATAATTCCACACTAAAAATTTACCATTGAAATCCCTATGCTGCGTCGTCCGTGGAACCATCCTGTATAAAAAATACATGTAATAATTTTTAAATTAAAAAATAAAATTAAAATTCATCACATGCACACTTCCTATTCATCATCCTTAAAGTAATTTCGTAGTTTAATTAATTTTCAATATATTGATTGCATCTTAAATTAGTTTTATTTATTTGTTGAACTCAGTCGAAAAAATTTTCTTGATCATATATATTTATTATTTCAAATTTGTTATTCATTATCCCATTCAATTTGATACCAAACTTCATAGAATTCTAATAATTATTACAATTAGTGATAGTTAAAAAAATTTTTTTTTGTTATTTTGCTTCCCTTTAATTTTAAACCAAACTCTATAGGATTCAAATAATTTTAGAAATTAAAATAAAATTATTTTTTTATAATTTAGTTTAACTTTCTTCCCTAATAAGTAGGATTTTAATAACTTTAATTATAAACAATTGACAGTCGTCTAAAATGAATTATTTTAATTTGAGTCTTTTCCCTGAGACCGTTAATAGAAAACCGAACTAGGTAGGATTCAATTACTAATTTTTAAAAATTGTTGTAAAAGTTTATAAGTATATATCATTTTTTGGTGATATAGTATACAAAAAGAAAAAGTTTCTTAGATTTTGCCGAACTATTCGATAAACTTGAGGACATAAGATGCATTTTCTTAAAATTTACCTAACTTTTTGTAAATACTTGTTTAGTAAATAATCGTGTTTAGTTTCTTAATTGTTATGACATTTTCAGAAAATGTATCTTGTATCATTCTCAGCTTATTGAATAGTTTGACAAATTCTGTGGTACTTTTTTTCGTGTATCTGTAAGAAAGTAAAACAAAAAGAAATTACCAAACTATCATTTTATAATTGGGTAGTCCAATATTATTCACTTAAAAAACAACGTTTACATCTGATCCTATTAAACTACAGGCCCACATTCACACTTCTGCTTCAGTGAACCACATCAATAAAAACACCGAATTACACTCGATACAAGATCGCGATTGTTGCGATTCCATCCCTGATATCAGCGGTCCGCGTGAAGTTGCAGCCTATCTGCTACACAATCGCAAAATGCGTTAATTACGGCCCTGGACTGCGGGCTCGTTAACCATTATCACACTACCGTATTGTGCTTTACCGGTTTTATGTTTTACCGATCGGATAGGCGATAATTTTTAGGGTGTGAACGGGGTTATGATTTTAAATTGGGCTAAGGGGCTTGCTTAGGTTTTAATGGGGTAAATTGGGCTTTGAAGATGATTGATTAAGGGTGTTTTAATAATACCGGCGTGATTACAACAATAAATAAAAATGTAATCTACTTGATTCCAAATTTAATTCTCTTGCTTGTTAATTAATTCTTCCACGGTGATTGTACATATTTTTAATTAACAAATAATTAATGCAGTGTTTCATTAGCAAAACGTAGTAATAATTGCACTTTGCAGTCGTTCCATATATGGTTTGATTTTAGACCCGGTCTTGACTTAGCTGTATGTAATGGCTAGTTACATTTTGAAGCAAATTTACGGTGGCAAATTGCTTACCCATAAATGTTGCCCAGCTTCTTACTAAGCAAAAATAGATTCTATATTGATTCAGCTTTATGAGACGCTACTGCCAGTGATGTGTCATTATTTTACCATTTAGAAACATTATTAATTAAAAAGTTTATTAATCATTCTGCCAAACAAATACATCGACGAATAGGGTAACAACACATTTCTCGAAAATACAAATCAGGAAAATATATTTCTCTGAAGTGTGAATATGCAAATGTCGAAAATAAAATTCAGAATTTGTACATTTATCGAAAATACAAATGTCGAATGTTGGAAATATTACAAATGTCGAATGTTACAAATCTAGAAAATACATTTCTCGAATATTACAAATCTCGAAAATACATATGTAGAAAGCGAACAATACCAAATGTCGTAGTTCCATCCAATGAGCAATGATTACAATACCACATTTGGTATTATTCGCTTTCGTAAAAGTATTTTCGATAATTATAACATTCGACATTTGTAATATTAGAGAAATGTATTTTCGAGGTTTGTAATATCCAAGCGATTCGACAAATGTATTTTTGAGTTTTGTAATATTCCACATTTGTAATTTGTATTTTCGGTAAATGTACAATTCCTCATCGTAATTTTAGACATTTGTACATTCGAGAAATGTTTTTTCGAGATGTGTATGTGTTCCCGACGAGTACCATAATAGAAAATGTAAATAGTGAATTTTAGGGCAACGAGTAGTAATTATACAAAACTAGATTTTAACAAAAAAATCTGTAATTCAAATGACCCACATAAATTCAAGAGCTCTTAAAACAGTTCACAAATAAATTCATGCTAAAAATACTGAACAATCACAAAAAATTCAAATAAAATAAATACCCAAATAATCACATAAAACTGTTATTCTCACAAAAGGCCACTTATAAAACTAGATGACTTTATCTTCAAAAAAATCAAGCCCAACCCCTATAACGGTGATATTTGTAGGCAAAAGCTGACTTTACTCCGATTTGTAACAATGAAGCCACTTGAAGAGATGAATTCTCGATAACATTGAAATTTCACACAATTCCCAGTAAAGAGAAATATATTTGTCACGGAATATTGTAAATGCGGTTATAATGGTCGTACGCGCTGTGGTTTCGAGTGGTTTCAAGTGGTTATTCTTTGGTTGTGAATGGATACCGGGGCCCCGTGCCGGTGTCTTACCGTGGACGAACAATTGAAAGTGAAACTGGTGAGAAGTACAGCTGCTGATTTAGATTTTTGAAACTTTTTATTTAGTTTCTTCCATTGTTATTGTTTGATCATCCATCCTGATGAAAACAATAATTACATAAAATTCTACATTTTGTACTGCACTGCTGACGTGAAAAGTCTGCTAATTACAAAATATGAAAACCAACTGTCTTGCTTCGTGTTTGCCAAATACACCCATCTACCCCATAAACGGGTAGATTGCATAAAAAACTAGAAACCTAATCTAGGGTTCGACCAGGCCTCTCTGTAAATCTGTCAACCCCAGATGGCATCTCAAGCCGATATTTCAGAATATTTGCCGCGATAATCTCAAATGACTATTTATGAAAACTAAAAATCTAACAAAGTTCCTCACACACGTGTGGCAATAAATTTAACTCAAGACGATTTACGATGCATTTAAGTCCAAACGCAGTGTGAAACTTGATATTTAAAAATTGTATTGACAGTGAAACAATAAATCGTATTTTTAATATTCACGAACTAAGGCAAGTGGCAGAAAAAGCAATAGAAAATTTGTTTCTACAGAAAAGTCAGTAATCAAATATGCGCAAGCAAGTTGAAAAGTAGCAGCTTTTCGACCGGTTAGAAAGTGAAAGGTAGGAATGATTGACTTTATTACTAACCGATTTTGGATAATACATATTTATAAGTATAACCCAAGCTACATTGTAGCCGTAAATGAAAACAAAATCTCAACTCCTGACCTATCACACGTGACGTAACAACCACGCTCACAAATTCTTCTCAATCTGGTCAAGCAACTCTCCGAATAGCTATCGCTGAAATACCATCTGTTGTGTTGCGACCATCAGACTTACCTGGTAGTGTAATCTTATTCCGGTGACCGTGAAGCATGCTGACCCGGTCACACGTGGTAACACGCGGTTACTGTGATTGAGAACCAGCTCCAAATATGGGACAGTGGACAGACCCATCCTGTAAACGGGTTTCTTTCTCACTTGCTCTCCTTAAGAAATGGTAGCAGAAGTGAGATGAAAAGGGGCGCAGAAATCCAAAGATTAAGTTGTAAATATTTTTGGATTTGAACTGATGTGTTTGCTAATTTCTGAATCAAAAACAAGGAACTGGTTTTAGATGCTGTCTACAATGAAATTTGTGTATACTGTTGTTTAAAATATCAAAATGTGTAATAATAAACTGTTAAATTTATATTGTTTTGCTTCGCACACATAGAGACGATTAAAGTTACCAGAGTTCAACTCAAGTAAAATTATCATCCACATTTACTCTATTAGAATTTTTAGCATATTAAAATTTCAAGAAGATTATTACATACAAGATAAACTGCAAGCCGTTTATATTCTGCTTTACGTGCTTGTTTGTTTATTAAGTTATAAAGAAATAGTATACACATAGCATGCTTCTAATTGATGTAATTAAAATGAAGTATAGGCTAATTAATATTACATAATTATTTAACATTAATTATGGTTGGTGTATGCAAAGATCGCGAGTTGTAAAAGATTTTCTGTGTTTAAATTTTATGTCGTAAATCTTACAGATTTTTTGTTGGAATGTTTGCTACAGAAATTTAAATGAAGAAATTGTGCAGATTCTTCAATTTACTGCACTTAATCTTCGAATTGTTGCCATAGCTTTTATTACTTAATTTATCAATTTAAGTTATTTTGAATGAAATACAATACCGCCTCTCGCAACCAATGTTACCAGCCAGCAATGCGGGTTTCGTATTTACGACCGTTAGTACTTCGTTCACCCGGCGACAGGTGGTGCTAGTCGTCAGTTGACCCTTTTGTACCCTTGTGGGGTCATTTAACTAGGAACGGCAGGTGAAATAGTACCAAGGTGGCATTAACCATGTGCTATGTATTTACGAGTAATTTGTTTAGTTACACACTCAAACGTAATGATGTCTGTGAATTTTATTACATTTGCTACTATGTTGCAAAGTTTTATATGTATAAATGTATGAGATTTAGTGAAACAACTAATATTTATCTGTTGTGATCCGCTTATATAAATGAACTGTCATTATTAATATAAACTTCATATATCGCGTTTAGATTTATATCTGCATTGAACTCTGTTTCAATTTTTACAAAATAAACTATTTTTAAATAAGTTAAAATACAAGCTCATATTTAATCAAACGTGTTAAAAAATTCAGAACTACTTTCAAAATGTTGTTCTTGCTACATCATTTACAGATGATTACGCTTTAAATCGATCTTGTTCTGATGGATTGAACAGATTATTTTAATCCAGTTTCTCTTCTTATTGTTTTATTATTTACTTTTGTAAATGATGCCGAATTCATGCAGCCATATTCATTCACATTTAATTTAAATTTATTTTAATTTATAAGATAACCAACTTTTATCTTTTAAATGAAAATGATAAATTTTGACGTTTGTGATTGAAAAGGTTATTCAGAATTGAAATACTTTGCTAAAATATGAATAATTTTGATGATTTGACTTAAGTAGAACTGATCAGAAATGAGAAAATATTATTTCTGTCCGATAAAAAGAAATTTTATTCAAAAATATAGAAGCTCTAATAATCATGATGTATAGATGATAGATTTTAAAGATTATTGAAGAAATCTTTTTCCCTGCGATGTTTGTTAAACAAACTACTTAACTGGGTCTTCGTTTCTTCATTTTTAATTTTCATCACATAATAACTTGTGTTTGAATAAGGTCACTATTTAAAAACCTCCATGTTTGCTAAGCATAAATCGCGTAACTATTTGTGTATTTGTTATTTTCCTTTATTTAAAATTAACAGACTTAAATGTGACACATGACGTGCTTTGGTACATGCACTCATTTTAATTTATTTTAATATTTTAGTGCATGAATTCGGCATAATCATCGCATATGTGTCATTTTTAATTTTTAAATTTACAATTTATACAATTTTTATTTAATTCTAACAAAGTTATTGTCGTCTACAATTCTGAAGACTTCTTTCCTAAAGTTAATTAAATCATCGGAAAATCTATTGGTGCTCTCGCAATGTAATTTAGTCAAAACTGGAGGTAATGGTTCAAGTTTTGCTAGAGACGACAGTATTTCATAATATTCTCCTTGCTTTGGTCCCATCATGTGCGCATGTTTCTTACTGAAACCATTTGCGAATAATTCCCACATATTTTCATTGAGATCTTGAAGCATTTCTTCTTTGGACGGTAAGCGGAAATTACCCTTTAGGTATTCTAAGAAAAATCTTGCCTGAAAATATGTAAACAATGCTTTTAAAAGTACAACAATTGTTACAACAATGTACCTGTAAATCAAACATAGAAAATGCACAGACATAAAATGGCAGACCAACGAAACACATTGTTGGGTTATTTATGTTAATCAAATGTTTATACAGAGGATTAACGTGATTGTCGTCGACTGTGATTCCAGATTTTTCATCCAAGAATGGAAAGGAGTACAAGTATCCTGTAAAAATTTGATTACAACAATGGAATATAATAGTATATTATTATATGAGGATAAAGATGAAATTTGCGAGTGATGCAAATCATCCGAGTGAATAATGAACATAATCCCAAATATAAAACTGTATTTTTTTCTACTCCTATAAATTCGGAAATAACACTTTTGAAAATGATTGAAATCGGTTGAAAACACTTTAAAAAACGACAACACAAAAATACACAATGACTACAACTGTCAGAAGAATAATAAATAAACAGGAATAATTGATTTCTGGTTCTGTGATTGGCCGAGAATACTGAATTATGGCTACTATAAGTAGATATAATACTGGAGTAGAAAAAAATAAATAATTGATTGTTTACCTCACTGAAATACAATAATACTGGAACGTTCACTAAAGTTTGAAAATGCGAGTCGAGGGAGATAGCTACATAGTTGAGGACTATTTGTTTTTGTTGTTCAATGTTTTTACATAGCAACCGCTTAATAAACGCATAAAAAACACCCAACAAACGCATAGCAACTATTCTACAAACAAGTGTTAGACAAAGAAGAGTGGCCTAAGACATCGATCTGTCTCAGAGTCTCTGGCTCGTTTTTCGCTTTCGTACAGACTACAAGTGCTCATTCCAGTATTACTATATTTCAGTTGTTTACCTGTACAATACATAACAACATCAACTTTTGTTTTTGAGTTATCCTTGAAAATAATTTCGTCTTTTGTCAGAGATGACACATCAGGTTTTTGTTTTAGATTTACCGGGAATTTTGTTTTTATTTCGTCCTGGCAATGGTGACTTAAATATACCTATAAATTACAAAACATAAATAACAAATAAGTAAAAACAATTTTGACGTACTTCTTTCGCAGTCGCAGCAATTTGTAAAGCAATGTCCATTCCAGAAGGTCCAGCACCAACAACCAAAACTCTTTGATCTTTAAACTCTTGCACATCCCTAAAATCATGACTGTGCCTTTGTTTTCCGGTAAAAATATCGCTTCCGGTTATTTCTGGAAACCTCGGTGTGTGGTAGTGTCCATTGCATATCATAACGGCGTCAAATTCATACATTATGTCTTCTTTCTTTTTTAAATCTGTTACTGTCACTTTCCAAATCTTATCTTGAGGTTCTATATATTTAACTCGATGGTAAAACTGGAATAGTGTAGTTATTGTTTTTAAAAGTTGCTGGCATTCAAAGAAATGCTAATTAAGGTTGTTATGATACCTGAATTAATGATCGTAGCTTGAAATGGTCTGCATAGCTGTTTAAGAATGCAAGTATTTGTTCTTGAGTAATGTACGATTCCTCGTATTCAGGGATTTTGAAATCAGGGAAACCCATGACTTCTTTAGGCAAATTTGTTCTAGAAGATTTGTTTTAATTATTTTCAAGATCACTTGTACTTCATTTGATTTATTTAAGCATTGTTCTAACTGATAAGAAACAACAACATTATCTACTCGCTAAAAATTAGTTTCAATAATAAATTCAAGTATTTTGTTACTGATTAGATCTTGATTATTTAATTGCTTTTAAACAATGAATAAACACTTGATTTTTATTTCACAGCTGTTAGAGATAACACATAATAATTTTGTAGAATATTGTTAAATTTCTATTAGATGTTTTGCAGTGTTTCTTGAAATGAATAGAACATAGTTTTACGACCCCAGAATCATATCATTTGGCCCAATTAAGGCTTTTAGAATAACTTTAAAACATTATTCTAATCTTAGAAAGGGAAAATGTATTGAATTTAATTGTGTTATTTTTAAGAATATTTTAAGGAAAAACAACTGAAATAATAAGAATAACAAAAATCACTAAAATAAAGTTTTCATTTGACCTTAAGGTATTATGAGCATTGTTTTTGAATCTGATGACAACAAAATATAGAAAAATGTTTCAAATAAAGATTGTAGGTAATATTATTCTATATGCCCAAAAACCCTGATAGTTCTTCAAAAAATCTACCACTTACTGTTGACGAATTGTTCCCAAAATCTAATCAATTCGTAATGTAAACATAATACCTCCCTTACATATATGTGTGTGCGGAAGATAAAAATAATTTAAGATATAAATATGGTGAATTAAATAATTTTCCTTCCTATCATTTTAACTGGGCCAAATGATATGATACTGGGCTCGTAAATATAGTTATATTCTAGTAAGAATAAATAAACAAATGGAAAACTGTATTTTGAGTGACAACTGTACCTACCTTAAATTCTTATACATGCTCGTATGCACGGGTATTCCATTTTCATCATTCCCAATTTTATCCGAATATACCCAAGTGCCCCCTATTTCCCCTGTTTGTTCAAAAATCATACAAGTATTCCCATATTTCTCATCAGTAGCTTGCCTGGCAGAAGATAATCCGGCAGCACCTGCTCCAATTACACAAATTCTCATTTTAAATCTCTAAAATACCGCTACGGATACGAAAAACAAAGTGAAACACTCAAAATGATGTGCACTGGTCCAGTGATAATGACACACTGAGAACTGATAACTTCTGAGTGGGTCAAGATAAAACTCAAGAGGAAAATGCTTCGAATAATAGTACTCTACAAGTTTACCTTGAAAATTATTTATTATACTGATAGTAAATGATTATGTTAATGATCTTTGTTAGTATTACAGTTAGTACTATCTTTATTTACATAAATATTATTACTTAGCGGAAATTTTGTTAATATTTACTGTAAAGTTATTGGCTGGTACCACGAGTTCTGTTTATGGGTGTTTTAAGAGCAGTGTTTTAAGCTCGGTTTTAGCTCTGTACAATGTTCTAAAATTATTTTATAAAAAATGCTTCAAATAGAAGTTACAGGAAATGTATTATCTACCACTTTTATTTGAAGTATTTTTTGTACAGCGCTAAATCCGAGCTGCTCTTAAAACACCCAAAAACATATCTCGTAGTATCAGCCAATGTATTTGAAGTAACAATATATTATTGGTTACGGGTTCCTTTAATTAATTGTGAAAACCAAAATTCAGTTACAAAATTTATGTGGATAAAAGCTAAACAATCCGCGCCCTAGAAATCCATTCTCCGAAAAGCCACTCGTTCGAAATGTCCATTTCTTCGAAAACCATTACACCGAGAGCTATCCCCAATCCAAAAGACCACTCGCAAGAAATTCGTTCCTGCTGTTTTGTGCTCGCCGAGTCCACTTCGCATAAATACAAATATTTGTCTTAAACTATTATTGTCATCTCTACAAAATAATTTTGCCAAAAAATCGGGTCATCAGCAATACTCAATTGTTGTAATCAGTAATATTTAATTGTTGACATCTATAATATTCTATTGTTGAAATCAATAATATTCAATTGTTGAAATCAATGAAGTATTGTAGTAATCAGCAAACATATTGGTGAATCTAAAAGTTTTAAATTGAATTGTTATTAGTCTACTAATTATTCTGCAATATAATAAGAACTGTTTTATTTATAATTCAATTCAAATAGAATTGCAAAATAATAATTAATCAATCATTAATCATGTAATTATAAACGCCACCTACATAATTTCTATAAAATATTGAGAACAACCGTCTAATTGTTGAAAGCAAATTCATTTTTTTTTACTTCGTAGTACAAATTTAAGCTACTAGAAATTAATTTTAATTCCATTATTGTAATCAACCAAAATTACGCAGGAAATTTACTGAAAATATGATAAGGTAGAATAAATAAAACATGAAATTACAAAAGTACAAAATTTTATTATTCACATTTACAAATTTCGCTTAAAAGACAAAAGTCACATATAATTATAACACTAATATTTTTTCTTTGATGATGATGGGTTATTCGTTTCTTGTGCTTCTTTGGTAAGTAAATTAATTGTCGATTTTAATTCTTTGCAAGTTGTTACCAAATCCGCTTCAATGTTATTGAATGCATCTTGTCTTTCTGAGTATTCAATTAAATCATAATCTTCCATTAAGTCCAATACATTGTTGATCATTTTATGATCTTCTTCGGTTAGTTCTGTAGCCGGCAATTCAAAGTCACAATGGGAAGAACTATCTTCTTGAAGATTTAATTGTCTATCACTTTCAGAACTTTGTGTCTCCATATTTTTTTTGCCGTCGTAGAGAACAGTAACGTTGTTGTTTTCGTTTTCGTTGGGTTCAATCTTATTTTGTGGATTCATGTTCGGAAAGTTCGACCTTTTCGAATATTTATTTTTCTTTTGTGCGACACGAGAGGGCGCTGACAGTGCTTTGAAATTATTCTTGTTCAAATTCATTTCTTTTGCCAAAGCTCTGGTTATTCGGCGGCAATTTCGAAAGTGACGTAAATTATAATTGTTTGAAGATCTATGTTTGATTGCTTTTACCTGAAAATAAAATATATTTTTAATTCATCTTCAATCATAGAAGTGAAATTAATCTTACCCGACTACGTTTCAGGCTAATATTCTGTGTGTTTCGTTTTCTTCTTAACGATGCCATTTTAAATATAAATTTAAAAAAATCAAAACTACTTGAAATTTATACACAACTGTCAAATTTTGACTGAAATAAAATTATAAATGCTAGAAACAATTAAATATTTTGTTTTGAGGAATCTTGATTAAAAATAAGGGAAAGAGCAAGGGATCTGCGCAAGGTGCATTCCACGCATGCTCAATTCACTTTTCTGTAGAATAGGCGCATAAACCATAAACGAATAATGACAAATTTATATCAAAATCGTGTAACACTTACGGAATAATTAGTAGTAAAGTATTTTTTTCTTTTAAATATTTTTCAGTAAAGCGATATAACGAATTGAACATATTTTGACGTCACGGGTAATCGCATAGATTCTATTGGCCAGAAATATGAAACGTGCAAGTCGCGCGTCTGCCGTTGCGCCCAACGCCTATTGGTCTAAAATAGAACTACGAAATGTCATTTCATTTATTTTGTTTGTTGATATTTAAAATTATATTGGTTGGGCTTCTATTACCTACTTGTTTTATAATTTTACTGTTTTATTGTGTCGTGTTGAAAATCTATTGAATAAAATTGTGTGTTGAGGTTATGTTACATCACTACTAGCGCCACTGTTCTCAAACTTTCGTATGATGTTTACCCGAATATGAAGTAAAATACTCTAAAGTTGCCAAAGGAATTTTATCTTTATTTATATTAAGTATAATTGTTGTAAATTAAGATTTATAATATGTAAATATTATTTTTACATTAAAAAATATATAATATCTATTATCATGAAAGATCGTTGTTTTAGTGCCACTGGAGTAATACCAGTGACGTCACACAAACTTTGAAAAATCATATCTGGGGTAATATATGAAATTTTCACATCGGGTTTTCACTGATCGTCATATATTCTAATAGTTTCTTCAAAAAAATTTTAAAAAATTGTTTATGGGTCCATTATGAATTAAAGTGTCAAAGTATTTTGCTTTATAACGCTTTATTGTAAATTGCATTATTTTTAAATTTATAATACAAAAAGAAACATTTAACATTAAATTCAGTAACTAACATTGCCGACTGATGGATAGTTAATTAATTGGTGTTCTGCTGATTATTTTACATTGTTTACAAACTCAACTGACAAATTTATACAACAATAACAGACAACACACCCTTTCTTTGCAACAGACGTTTTACATCATTCCATTGTCTTTATTCTAGATATATTTAGGTACCCTTTGCTAGTCGGACGACAAATTTGCACAAAATCAAAATTAACACGAGTTTACATATTTGAAAAACTAACATTAACAGTAATGATAATTCAATTTGCTCAGATTTGTCGTTCGATAATCGTAATCCAAGATTATTAAAGAATGAAAAGAATAAAAAGTTTACTAGTATTACTATTAAAGTTTACCTACTGGAAAGATAAGAATAACATTCCAAATGCAAATAAGAACAATTTCTTGAATGAGAAAATATATTTTTCAATCGGGGAGCAAACAATAGTTTTAACTACTAGGTTTATAGGAACGTCTAACTGATGGGGTTAAGGGAACATTATAATTAATATCACTTTATTTATTTTATGGCTGACATAAATAAAAAGCCATTTAAAGTTATTGTTTTCCTTATGAAACACAATTTAATAATTAATCTTTAACATTCCTAAGCGCGTTTTTCGCATTTCATAAGGATTTAAAAATTGCTCTGGAATAATAATTAATGAAACGACATATTGAAGTTCATATCTACTTCATTTCTATTCCCGTGTTTAAAATTTTAGATAAAAGTCAAAGTACATGACAATCAGATATTGAAAATGTCGGGAATATGAAATGATATAAACTTTTTCAGACCAGGCGCTCACTGAAATAAGAAAATAACCATTTTTCTTTTTTTGTAGATACTTAGTGTAATAAGTATGTTTTTAATAAATTTTGATTATTACTGAATTTAATAACAACAAGTATTGTCAGTTTGATACAGAAATGATGAAATCTGTCATTTGGGTGAGGGCCCAGCCTTGAAGTTTTGTATCTGAAGATTGTCTTTGCTTAGCTGTGTTAAACGAGGCATTTTCACAGCATACTTCATAAGAAGCGATAATTTACACATTGTTTTAATGTTTAAAATGTCTTATATTCTACTATTCACAACCGTCATTATTGATTTTTAAGTTGTTTCTTTATTCCGAAGCTTTACACGAGATCCTTAATAGTATAGTACAATTTAGCAATTTTATTTTTTAAATTATGTTAAACGAAGTAAGTAATCTAAGTTATTTAATTGTAGGCTCTTCATTCATCATGTTATTCGAATAACTATAATTGACTGTTTTGAAATCTTAAACAACGTAATCAAACACTACTAGAATACAAATGTAAAATAATGTCTATCTCCTAAATCCGTTCTTCTTGTTTCACATCTTCTCTCTCTTGCACACAACAGACCGTCCAAACTGCAGAAGATCCTCCAATAGGAATAACAATCGAACTGTTCTAGTGTTTAGTTAAAACTGATTTGAAAATTGATGCTGTCTATTTAAAACGTTATTCACACTACCACGCGCAATGATTTTAAATTTCACTAAAATATTTTGCACTATTGATATTATTGATTGATTAAGTTGAATTGAATTAACTGTTTTGTTAGATTACTGATTAAATTATTTTATCGTTAGGGGCAGCCCAGATCTTGAAATCCCTGCCGTGTTAAGAATCTATGTACGCAGACCACTTTATTGCTATTTCTGTATGGTTTCTGTTTTTGCACTGTCGAATGCCGGAACTGCTAGTTTACTTGTGGTGACTATTCGGGTTCTGGGAGAATCTACAAGAAATGAAAACCTGCCAAAGTTACAATTTGTCAGTCTTGAATTGAGAAAAGACTAAGAGTTTGATTTTGAACATTGTTATGCAGTCTTGAACAAGTGGTAAATTTCATGAGGACAGGTTTCCATGAGTGTTGGCGCGTATAGAGTGCGTTCTGTATCGTAAGGAAAGACACAACGAGGCACGGGGCGTGAGCGTGAGATGTTCTATGAGTTGGGCTCGGCGGGCCGCGGCTCGTCCGTGTCCAGGCTAAGGCACTCCGTCCAGAAGTCCTCCATGGAGCGGTACACGTGCTCCAGGACGCCCACCAGCTGGTGGCCCTCGTCCGCGTAGCTCTGCCCACAAACACACCATGTAGCCATCTCAGTTACATCACTGTGTTGTGTGGTTTCTCACCTGATAGCGGAAGATTACGTTGGCGTCGGTGAGGGCGCGTGCCAGCGCTACGCTATGCTGGTAGGGCGCCGTGATGTCCGCGAGCCCGTGCATCAGGTATAGCGAGTGCGACGGCACGTGCCTCGCACGCTGCGTCGCGTCCGCCTCCACGTAGCCCTTGTAGTTATCCCCTGGCATTCCCATCACGCGCTCCGTGAACGCAGAATCTACAAAAATCAAGAACTTCGTTCAGACGAATTCACAATCAAAACTATTAACCCTGGAACGTCACACTGTGGTCTAAGAAACATCAACTCTAACTTCGTTTCTAAATTAATTATATTATCAAAATGTATCGAATTTTATGCCAACCAATCTTGATTACAATCTTAGTTAAAATTATTATGTTCTGAGAATGGAAAATGAGGATATGAGTAATAATAAAAATGGAGTTAGTGCTATCTTTTTTTTAAAATCTGCCTGTGTCTTTGTTCTTAATAGTTCAAAATAAAATTAAGTTAAGTTCTGATAAAATGCTGTGTTTTGAATAAAATATGTGGTTCAGAAAAGTTAACTGCTTAATGTCTTTTTATAAACCTAAACAAATATTCCACAGTTAAAATTCCTAGAAAAATTACATCCGGTTATGGGAAAGTAGTTTTTCTTTGTTTGAGGTTTCCCAGAAAATAGTGTGACTATCCAGGGTTAAGCTTAAAAAATAAGGATAAAAATAGTAAGAGACTGGAAGAATTTGTGGTAAAGAAATAAGCAGGATTGCAGTCAAGAGAACTGGCTATTGTCATTCTCTTACTTTACTTACTATTAATTTTTCTTACATACATATTTTATTGTAAATGTTTCTGATTAAGTCAATTGGAGAAAAGACGTTGAGTATTCGTCAATGGAAAATAAATTTTAATTATTTAATTTTAGTCCTGCTAATTTCCTTTACTATATAAAATAAGTCTCAGCGATCTTACTATAGTAGAGCCAGTCAGTGATGGGAGAGACAGCAATCCCACACTTGAACACGCTCTGCTGGGAACCCATCACCATCGTTGTGACATAACCTCCATAACCCCAACCCCAGACCCCCACCCTCGTCTCGTCGAGGAAGGTGAACGTCTGCAACAGGTACTTGAGCACAGCAATTTGATCCTGCACTTCCACACCGCCTAGGTGGCGGTACAGCGCGCGGGTGCTGTGCCCTTGGGCCCCCCGGACATCTAGCCGCACGTACACCACATCGTTATGCGAGGACATGTACGTGCCCCAGTCTATCCGGAACTCGTCCGTCACGGACTTGGATCCGGGGCGTCCGTTGACTTCCACGAGGACGGGGTAGGCAGCATCGCGGAGCTCCTCCCGCCAGGAGGGCGGCAGGAGGAGCTGGACGTGGGCTTTGCTGCCCTGGGCGAGGGGCACCTGAAAGACAATGAATTAATAAGATATAACCTTTTCGTTTCTGTCATTACATATACGAGTATACTGGTAGGGCTTTAGTGGCTATTGCCAAATGGCAACAAGTTTGAGAAAGATACTGGAGAATTATTTTCTAATTTATCGAACTCTCGAGTTATATTTAATTAGATTATTTTTTGATTTCATCATCAGGCACGTCACTAAATCTATCTTTTTGCTCATTTTTACTTGTGTTGTTGATAGCTATCTGACATCTGTGAACAAAAACAAAAAAGCTACAGAGAATATTGCCAGGAATAAGCACAAGAGCATTATTCTCAATATAATAATGACAGGATTGGTTAAAACGCAGACACGTGACATACAATAAAGCATTTCATTGGTTTAAAGAAACGTCAAAAAATAATCGCCTTAAATCTCCACGTGTTTACTTTCTCTCCATTGCAGCGCCATTTGTAAGAATACAAATAAATTTCATAGGTAAATAACCTATGAGTTTTTTTACGCTCTATTCGAATCAGCAATGAAAATTTGGGATTTACGTTTAAAATGTTTAAGTCCTACTCACCTCGTACGACCGCTGCGTAGGTAGGGCAAGTTGACGCAACCTTGCCGTCCTCTGCGGTCTCGTATCGTAGAGGATTCGCATGAGACGATGCGTGGAGGCGGAGTGTACACCGGCCAGAGGTAATCCAGGACCTTCACACTGCAACACATACCACGACTCGCCCTCCATGGCTGTGTTCGTCTCCAGGTTCATCGCTCGAGGATTCACTGAAGCGCCGAAATGTGTACAGTTGCTGTAGTAGTATCGACTACTCCACAGCATCTCCCCCAGGTCGCAGGTGATGCATTTGGCTTCAAAGCGCCTGGGGTCGTCGATGGTTGGGTCGCGAACGACGTATAGGTGCTTTTGGCCGGGCTTTTTTTCGTGGCTGCCCAAATAATACCTAGAAGAAAACTTTCTATAAAATCCTATACTCAAAAAGCAAAGGATACTTACACAAGATGATTATAAGTATCCCAAGCTAATATGTCATAAACTTCGTATCGTCCGTGACTTAAAACAGATATTCTTTGTTGTGTTAAAGTCACATGTTTGATGTGTGTATAATGCTCTGCATTTTCTTCTTGGATTGGAGCTAACATCAAGAAACTGTCCCCGTCTGGAGAGAAAACTGGATGTTTTTGAATATCCAACCAGAAATCTTCTGGGGCTCTTTCCGCGTGGGTCTATAAAATAATAGAAAGGTTGATGATCATATCCAGTATCAATTATAAATAACAATCGTTCAATGGGAGTTGGATTTAATTAGGGCGACAAAAACTTTATAAAATATCTCTTCTGAAGCAAACATTTCGGATTTTATGAATCCTTCATTAGTGCCTACATACTCTCAGCACTGATGAAGAATTAATAAAATCCGAAACGTTTACTTCAGAAGAGATGTTTTAAATTTTTTTTGCCACCTTAATTTAACCATCGTTATAAGGAAAATAATAATTTATTGTGAATAATCCAACACTAGAGATTATTTATCTTAATAGGGATATGAGCATTTTAAGTAGTGATGCCACGATTCTTACTTTTACGATTACGATTCCGATTACGATTAACAATTTTGATAATGGCCGATTACGAATATTTAGTACAAATAGATTAACTTAATAGTATTACAATAAAAAGTAACAATTTATAGTAAAATAATTTCATTATTTGTTAGTTTAAGATATGAAATAAAAAAGTCATGTTTAATAAAGTAAATGAAATAATTTTGTACTATGTATTATAAAAAACAAGAAACGTAAATTCAAAGTCAAAAGATTATAATATATATTTAAAAATTAAAGATAATAAAATCTGTAAATGTGGCCCAAATATATTATTGGCTTGGCTAGTACAAGGAACACTGTTTTTGAATCTGATGACATAACAAAACGTAGAAAAATGTTTCAAAATACTAAGAAATATAGAATATTTTGGCAGGTAGGGTTATATTTGTTGAACTATTGCTAAAAACCTTTAACGTGTTAAAAGTAACAATAAAATCACTTTAAACACTTTGTTGTGTTACTTTTAACACTGGTGTCAGAAAGTGACACTTTTAGCTAGCTAAGCAATTGTTAAAAAGACCACTTTTACTGACGGTCGTAGATAAAAAAATGCCACTCTAATTTATCGAACTCCCGTTGAACCTTGGTTATCTGTAAAATAATAATTTATTGTGAATAACTCAACCCTAGAGATTATTTATCTTAATAGGGTTAGGAGCATTTTAAGCGGGTTAATAAAATCTATAAAATATTTACGGACCATTTACACCTGTGGCGCTCCCTAATTTACTCGCAAATTGCGGTGAACTAAATATTTTACATTTATTCGCGTGTTCACATTAGCAGTTAGCTACAAGTGGTTGAATTGTGAACTAAGGTATTACCTCAATACAAGTCCAATTGGGTGCAAGGCACGCTGATACTATACTGAGGTTCTGAGCTCGATTCATCCACACAGCTGATACTTGTTGGTTGCTTCTTCCTATCCAACCCGCTGAGGTTAGATAGTAATCCCTTTAACACAGAACACCATTGTTTAATTACTGAATTACACGCCTTATACTACAACACAAATATGATTGAATTTTAAGATGATATTAATCTGTTTTAATTTTGGCAATACTTACTGTCCTTGTAAGGCCCTTGGCGGTAAGACTTGCCATTTTTGAACTTCCGTTAAATTTGTAATGTCCATAATCCATAACTGGACTTCCGGATTAGGCGTTCCAGGCTGAGCAACACAACAAAAACCATTAGGAAGAAACAAAACCCATAAAACTGGGATAGGTGGTACTAATATAGCTGTAATTCTAGAAACAAATTAATGTCCTAAATATGAATTTCAACCCTTCGGAGTGCTCCCGCCATTACTCTTCCAGGACAGGTACGAAAACATGATTTAAACAGAGTGTAAAGTACTAAATCCCATTTTACAACTAATCTAAATGTGACATTAATACAAATGCAGGTTTTCTATAGAGCCATTTTGGTCGGTGTATCAGAGCGAGACACATAACTTTCGGGTTTTCGAAACAACGTAAATTCGTTTTCATTTCGTTTTAGGAGTTCCGCAATCGTCAGCGGCGATAAATCACAACGCTACGCTGCTGTGCAGTAGTCGACAACCCCGTCTGTCCGTGTGGAGAATTAGTTTTCATACGCGGCCATCCCGCTGCAATCAATTTTTCTGACGTGTATTTACCGCCCACGCTATCGCACATGTACGCGGAAATTAAAATGCGAAACTAATATTTTTAATGCAACTTCGACATTCCCCGCAGATAATTCCACTTGGAAAATTTGCCTCATTAATGCGCATTTGCAGCAGGATTTATCTATGCATGAAATGATTCAACGATTGAATGATACATACGGTTGGGTAGCGAATGATTCGATGCTGAGGAAACACAGTAGCTCTCTGATTTGCAGCTCCAGCGGCGAGGACTGCGCTGGTTGCAAACCACGGGAATGTCAAATTGCCAACAGCTGAATCATCAAACATTGCATACATGATGTGCGTCCCGTCGGCCGAACCCCACAGCGCTTCTGGGGTTGACAGCACATCCTCTGTCAGAGAGAAACAAAAATTATTGTTCAATATACACTATACAATATAAAACTGCTGAAAATTATAACAAACCGTTGATCACATCTTCCGTAAGTTTCGGCTAAGATGTAACATGGGTTAAATCGTAGTTTACGGCCAACAGTGAAGTTAGCTGCAGGTCCTAGTTTCTTTAGCCGGTCATAGTTACAGAAAAACAATTTAAAAAAGCAAGAAACTAAGATTTATTTTAGTTTTGAGGTTGAATAAATACGAATTTGTTCAACGGCATTTTCAGAATGCAAATTTGCTAGGTTTTTGTTGTTTGACTTGCACCACCACAAACTGTCATATCTAACAAACATCATTGGCGATCCGTAGCTAACTTCACTTCTGGCCGGAAACTACGGTTTTACCGCAACATGCACTAATCCACAAAGTAATAACTAATCCTTCATTAATGTATTACTACGGATACCAGTTGTGTATCTCATAGGTTGACAATGTTGTTGCGGATTTTTATCTTGTCTTTTTATTATAATTCATATCTAAACATTCAAGTCTCTAAAATTTTCACAACTGTGAAAAAATTTGGTCGCGGTTCTAGTACGTTCAGAAAATAAATTAGTATCACCTATCACAAACATTTCTTAAACTATAATTAGAATTGTAACAAGTAACATTCGAATTAGTAAACATCTTCAGGTATAATGACAAGTTATGTTGCATTTTATCTGGAACAGGACAGTGAAATATAAACTGGTATCTATAGTAATACATTAATGTCTGAAAAGGTAATTGGGCCTATTCTCTAATAAATTGCTACCGTAACAACTTGCTTATTGTGACAAAAATGAATCGATTTTTTGACAGCTAATGAAATATTTCCTATGAAACATTAAGTTTTGTTACCAGTAGCAAGTTGCTACGTAACATCTTCTTCAGAGAATTGGACCAAATCTTTCATTTTAAATTAAAGTAAATGATTTACTATTCGAACAATTGCACAATTATTCATCTTAGTATTTCTCTTAAAATTCGTTGAACATATTCAACTAAAAGAAGATGAAAACTGTTAGAACGATGGGGTAAATAGCTCCGTGGTAACGTGTCGGACTGTGGATCGTGAGATCCTCAGTTCGAATCCCACTGTCGACAGTTACAAATTTAAATTTACCCCTGTGGTTCCCCTTCCACTAACAACTTTGGGGGCTATGACTTGACGGCTGGTAATATATCATCTACCGAGATCTGCGTAAGCAGAGTGCCACACCCGTAATGGGTAAAAGGCGTGATGATATATTTATTTATTTGATATTTAAAACTGTTAGACTTGATTTGACTAGACTATGACTAATATTTAGTCGAGTATACTCAACGACCAACAGATGGCAGAAATTTGAATTGCATCTACTGGGCAAATATGCTCACCTTGATATAGCCAATCAGGAATGCCGTTGTATACTGAATTCAAAGCTCCTGTTGTAGTGAGCCGATGATCCAGCGTATCAGCAGGAGATGATCGCAGATAAATATCATTATCAGCAACAATCAGCAATGATGTTGAATTACCAAGCCAACTAACATGTTGCAGACGTTGTTGTTGCACGGTGGTTGAGCTATGCAACCGGAGAGGAATGTGGTGACTGCAAAGAGAATTCAAAACTGATTTTAAAATGCATTTACATGTTAATCATGCGCAAACGACAAGTCAGTCGTAAATCCGGAAAATGCAGTTAATATATCTAAGAGTTAGAGGTCCTTAAAGTCTCCAAGGAACAAGAAGCGACGGACACAAGTGAAAAGAATCGCCCCGATTGTAATCTCCACACGCGAGCAAATTTTGCATAACAATTTTTCAAGTTGATAAGCCGTGTTGTAAAGAGCCTTAAAACAGTGCCGTTCGTGACTGCGAACAAAATACCTAATTAATATGTGATCTTATCGACCTTATTTCGTGGTTTTTCTAACACGAAGCTTTTAGATGCTAAATTAGTGTTATTTAAAAGAAATTAGTGGATAAGATGACAATTTACTCCTGATATCATCAGCGAAACTAAATTAATACTTTAGGAAATTTAGCAGAAAGATTGTTATTGATTAAACATGACATTTTTATCGCAAATGTCAGAAATTGTTGCCGCAGTGATTACCTACTGTTGGTATAATCACAGTAAAAGAATTCACACAGTAACAACACTTCAAATATTTCGTGATCCCAATATTTCAGTGGTGCGCTACCGAAAAGATGACCGCTCAGTGTCCGCTGATAGGTTGATATCAATAACCAAGTTCATAAAATGAGTACAACACTTATTTGTACCATGTACTTTTTTAGTGCAGGTGAAATAATATTTTTAGATTTTATCTGATTTGCAACTGACAGCTATTCAAATTTACCGCCGTATAGTACTACTGCCAATATGGCCACTCGGCTCAAGTTCATCGATCGATGCGACATAAAGATCAAAAGTGCAGACAGCGAGTGTTGCTACTGTATGAATTTTTATACTGTGGTGTAATACTTACTCGTTGGAAACATCGTAAACTGTATAATGCGCTGTAGTAGAATGTCTGAATACCTACAACAAATGAAACAAAGCATTGAAATAAGTGAAACAAATTCAATTAGCCGAATTTTAATGTACAGAAGTGTCAAATACCCGAAGGAATACAATTTATGCGTGGAACATTCAAACGTTTTAACGATGCAACAAAATGTTTTATTTCTTATTTCTGTGCGAAGTAATTTAAATTTTTTCGTGAACAGTATTTCTTTAAGTCTTTGACTTATTCTCTGCTACCGAGTAAATCACCCGCCTACGCTTTCACAACTCTGCAAAGTTTTATCCGCCTATAGAAAACTTCAAGCTCCAGGGATGCAATTTCGTCGTTAAAGACGCGAATTAAAATTCTGCTCACACTCTTACAGATCGGACATCATTTGCTGATTACTCTTTTATATACGTGACACTCTTTCTTTCGTATTTCCAACTGCTGCTACAGATCTGCAGACTTTGAAATAATTGTCACGCCGCGCAAAATGGCGACGGGGTTATTTCAGCACGACGATGCTAAAACGTTACGTTTCCATGACAGCACCGCCCGTCATATTTATTTTGTTTGTTTTACCCTTCAACAACAGAACATTGATCTAGCAGATTTGCTTTAATGCTTCCCAACATTGCTAACTATTATGCAGTAATATTAGATTAGTGATTTCCATTTGTTGTCCTTTCAGGATTGTGAAACTTTACGGTTTATATGTCTAGGATGAACCACAACACACGACATCATAATTTTTACTTTAAATTGCCACTTTACCCTGATGGCACGTGTGTTACCCACCCTTGTTACAACTACTAGCCGGTGCCCGATAGCTTTGTAGTTGCCAAGTTCATTTAATGACAACGAGAGAGAGTACCGATTCAAATCGGATTATAAATTTTTATGACCTGATCCGGATTCGAAGCCACAACCTTTTTATCCAGACTGCACTATCCCGCTGTTCTGTTATATTATTTATTTACAATCGATAGTAATAAGTCAATTTTGGACTTTTAAAAAGTTGAAAAGTAATTTCTATCTTTCGCTTTTCAATCGTTCGGAAAGTCACCATTTTTCAATCTGCGAAATCAGTGCATATTAGATTACTAACTAACTGAAGAATATAGGATTTTCTGTGAACACATATTTTCTGTTGAAAAAAAAAATTGAAATTTTATTGGCAAAGTAAATGTAACTTACTACCTCCTAAACAAAAATATTTCATCCGAAAAGGCAAACATTAAGAATATATAATTCACAGTTGGTCATTGCATATCATTAAGCGAAAATGTATGACTGATTATGATTACTAATAAACGTTTTTAATTTATCCAATGTTAAATGGTGGTATTCCATATTAAGATCCTATTCCATATTTGGTTACTTTTCTCTATTATTTATATTTTCGCGCTAAAACAGCGGAACAACAACAGTTGAACCTGCAATGTGTCAAGTGCAAAATTTGTAGTGTAAGTTCCCGGGTAAATAGCAATTAATGCTGCAATCGAAATTCTGTTATAAATTTCGTTAGAAAAACGCGAAAAGTGTCAAAGTTAGTCCATAATTTCAAGCGCACGCGGCAGTAAAAACTGTATTCCAAATGGAGGCTTAACCGTGGAAGGATTTGTAACTCGCAAAGTTTGAAATTAGAAAATAACGTCTCACAAATCCAGCGCTGGATACACTAGGATTACGTTTACAAATGCGCGCGGCAACCTAACAAATATTCGCTATTTTCCTGCCCTAAAACAATATATTATTACTGATCTACTTGCCAGACTGGGTTACGACCTCGTTTCCAATTGTTTTTAACAACAACACAACATACAGGAATGAAAGTCAAATTATATGCGCGATTAATTTTAAGAAACTTAAAAACATTTAATTCTTTATAGTTTTTGTTCTGAAAATAGTGATTTGTGAAGTCCGCTGAAGACGTTAACGGCCCTAGATAGGTCGAAGGTTACGAGAATGCATTGTTCCGATTTAAATCAGTCGAATTATTACGCAAATCGAGATCGACTCAGACCTAATGCTGTTAACTACTCCAAAACACGAACTAGCCAATGAATGTTCTGTTTATTTGCTACCATTTTCCATGATAGAAACACTGAAGTATAGTAATACTGGAACGCATCTGGAATACAATGGTGTATCCTGAGTGTGAGATTGAGAAGAATGTTGTTAAGAAAGTGGGAGTAAGTCAGTTGAGGTGGTTTGGATATCTTGAGCGAATGTTGTATGAAAGGTTGGTGAAAATAATATATGCGGGTGAGATTGAAAGTGAACGATTGCGTGGGCGTCCGAGGAATAAGTGGTTAGGTATGATTGATAATTTGTTAAATTATTCCGAGTATGAAGAATAGACGAGCATATATGTATGTGGACGAGGCGAAAGTGGTGTGCCAGGATAGGAATGTTTGGAGGAGATTGATTGTTGATATTTACCCTATTTCTGTTAAAAATTGTATATTAAACATTAAATTTCAAAATCATTGAATGTTAATTTCTTTATATTTTCTTATCAACAACAACGACAGGTGGCCCAACAGTTCGCATTTTCAACATCAACGTTCCAGTATTACTATATTTCAGTGAGTAGAGACCTTCGATACAGGATCGTAATCACTATGATTGCATTGAATACCGTTCTGTGCAATTATTTGTAAATGCTAACTATCTGAAACTACTAGAATTATTCTAATAAAGTAGAACAGTTATTTTATTACTTCCTACACAGTAACTTCCTGGCGCCACTGGTAAAGGCAGCTACGTTTAAGTATATCATTAGTAAAATTCCTAGGATTGAGTTTTCGTGTCGAATAATGTGAAAATCACCGACGAAATTGGAAACGAATGTTTATTTTGATTTTTAACGAAATGAACAAGGTTTATAGTACATCTGATAATAAGATATGATGTTTGTGTGGGATTTTCTTGGGAGTTATTATACACAGTCTGTAATGTAATAAATAATATGCTTCTATTTACGGTGTGAAACGTTAAAATTGAGTTAATGTTTGTATAGGTATTCAACACGCAAAGTTTTTTAATAGAAGGAAAACACAATCATCTTTCGCTATTATAAGAATTTTTAACATGGCGTCTAATTCCTTCACACATACTTATTTAAAATTCTTGCCAGCTCATAATAGTATATTGGTAATTCTGCGCGAGTTGTATACTATACTTTTTCAGCTGTCACACTTTTGTCAAGATATAATAATAATAATTCTTACTCTTCAGAAACAAGAAATTAGTTTTCAAACTATTTGACGTTTAGGATTACAGCATGAAGGCGGCAGATGTGCGCAGTATTGCCAACTATAAATCTATTGATTGTAATATAAAAAATTTATTTTAGTAAAAAATTGTTATTGTAATTTTCTTTATAATCTAACGCATCGGACTGTGAATCGTGAGATCCACAGTTCGAATCCCACATCCGACAATTGCCAATTTAAATTTACCCCTGTGGTTTGCCCTCCACTAACAACTTTGAGGGCTATCACTTGACGGCTGGTAACTGCATTTCATACGCAAAAAACACCTATCGAGATCTGCGTAAGCAGAGTGCCACACCCATACTGGGTAAAAGCGTAATGATATATTTATTTATTTATAATCTCAATATTGAAAGCAAAGATTTATATAAACTCTATTTGATATATAAATGTAATTTTACTTGACATATTAATATCATACTGAATTATATTATTACTTATTAGTAAGTTGGTCACACCTGCTTTGTGGAATAATTGCCCACGCTATTCCACACGACTGTGCGAAATATGCAACTTTCAAGCTTTATTTAGTATGGAGAATGTGTAATTTTCAGTAGTGCTCGTAGAAGAAACATTTTTTTATAGTTTGCAATGCATTATTTCCTTAGTTGAACTATAAAACTTTAACAGAAACGTTTTGTATTGATTAATAAAACATTTTCATTCAGTTGATATTTTTGTGTCTATCGAAAATATGTAAACAAAAATAGAGTCATTATAGCGAAAATAGAATCAATTCCGTAAACAAAATATTCTTGGTTCGTGCATATCAAACATAAAATCTTCCAAACAACAAAATAATATACACGCCATTATATTTTTATTTTCCTTTCACACGTTTGTGAGTCGTAAACATAAAATTTAAGTTAATAATTTGCAATTTACATTGTGTATCAACATTGGCCTTGTATGATAGCATACTGTAATAATTTCCTTAAATTTAAAGCATTATAAAAAGTAAAATATGACGCTAATATGGGGAGGAATAATTTAATTTTTATGATCACGGGTTGCAATTTCATTTATTTTTCAGCGATATTATTCAGTAAATAAATATTGTTTTATTTGGATACAGTTATTTTTAACAATTAGTTGTTTTGCTATGATAATTTTGTTTACTTTGTTTTAATTTAAATTGCAATTTTAATTTGCATTTATATATTATGAATACGAATTTTATATCAGTTTTTATGTGTTCTATATAAAATATAATATACATTTCATTCTGAAAATCAGACTTCAGTCTCACACCATCATTGAATTTTAATGAAACTACCTTATATTGCGTTACAAAATCCGTGATATTCTCAGAGTATTATCATTAATCACATGCAGGAGATGTTGCAACGTTGCAATATACAGTGGTGCCTTGTGTGGCGTATCTGTCAACTAATCCTTCGCGAATACCGTAACGTAACTTGGCGTTAACGTAAGGTACGTGTTGCGTTTCTGAGCCGAAAGTGATTTATGAGGACCGAGCTTTTACTATGCGGAATATTTTTTTTGTTGGTTAATAATGTTCGAGAAAACGGATATGCTGTAATTGAAAGCTTATTGAGATGTCATTGTGACACATTCATTTGTTTTAGTTTGTTTTGAGTGGAAAATGTTTTATTTACAGTGTTAGTATCACTGATATGTCAAAGTTGGAAAGACAATTATTTTTACATTTCTCTTTTCAATTGGTCGGAAAGTTACTACTTTCCAACCAGGGAAATCAGTGCATATTTGATATTAACTGATTGTGAATAATATTTACTTTCAGTCAGTCATTATGGTCTTCCCTAATTTCAACTTTTAAATCATCAAAAGATCGAAAATTTATTGACAATTAGTCACTTCGAAATTTTCTACAAAATATTAATATAATGTTTTGTTTTTGACCGACGAAAAAAAAAGAAGGAATTTCTCAAGTCAACAGGAATATTTTTTTATGTATGACCACACATAACTTTTTACATAGTATTCCAATTTTGATGATTCTTTTTTTATTGGATATAATATACCTCGAATTTGGTTCCATTTGAATTTGAAAAAAAAATCCACGTCTAAGTGCAGGAAAATAGGGGATGATTGATTGTTCCCCCACTGAATTTTTACTTGTTAACTAATTCTATTACGCATAACTTTGTACTGGGTAATCGAGTTCGATGATTCTTTTTCCTAGCCCTAAAAAATTAAACCGACGAAAAAAGAAACTCAAATGCGAAATATTAAATAAGTTTTTTTAGTCTTAATAATTAAGCTAACTAATTTTGAGTCGGCGTTTTCGTTGGTTGTTTGTTTGGCATGGACTCAAAATTAGTTACTTACATTAGTTTAGGAGTTTTTTTATTTTATTTTTAGTTTCTTTGTTTTTTTTTTCGTCTTTTTAATTTTTTGTTAAAAATTTTATGTGAATAAAATTGTATGTAAAAAAATATATTGTTAAAGGTACTTACCGATTTGACATTGTGTTTGAACAAAACATATTTTAAATCCGCAGAACATTCGTATCCTCTTGCATTTAGTTGTCTCTGAAAAAAACATATGTTGTAAAATATTTCCAGAAGTACCTACAAAGTATCAGATGATCAAATGAGTCTCACAAAATAGAGTAAAATATTGACCAAATAATTTTTCTCATTACTAAATAAATAGCTTTTGTAAAACAATTAACCCACAGAGTATAGAATCAAGTAGAGTGGAAACTCTACATCGTATCATCACCCGGTTTCTCCAGTCGCCGATAGGGCGGCGCTGTATGCGCGCTCCTTTGGGAAATTAATATTTAATACCGCACCGGCCTGGAACCGACAAACGGGAGCGGTTCAACGGCGAACCGTTCGCTTGCGGTCGCGTCCGTAAAGTGTTTGCCGATTATTGCCACGTATCAGAATAAACGCGCACGATGTTCGCTTTATTGAATAAATCATGCGTTTTCTAGGTTATGTGCCGTCGCGTCGTGATTGTTTACCACTACAGCCGCCAGGCGCCGACGTTCGCTTTAATAGCTGCTTAGGTATTACTCAAAAATATCTCACCAGCGTATGATTCGTCACAAGTATCGAAACACTCTCATTCGATGTATCCAGTAACGCTAATCCTCCGTCATCTGCTTGAAATACAAAATGCGTGGGTGTGATCCACTTCGGCGGTAGCCTATTCGGATCTAGTTCTCCTTGGAGGTACTCTTCGAGCTTCATCCGCCTCCCGGACCAGTACAGCAACTCGTCGACGTAGCCCAGCAGGTAGATTGCGGTGACAATGCCGGCGATCACCAGGGCGATCACGAGGAGGGAAAAGATAATGGACCGCCAGTTGTGCCCATCGTCGCCTTGGTACGCGAGCTCCTGCTGGCGGCAAAGTGTTTTAACAACAAGACAAGTTAACATAATTGTGTGTGGTGTTTACAGATTGTTGGTATGTTAGGTGAAATTTGGTGGAGGTGCCGACGAAAAATTAAAATTTACGAAGACTGAAACAAAAGCTATTTTTTCTGTTTGACAATAACTACCGACAAATATTTATTGTCTTCTGTTTTAAATTCTGTAAGGATAAAAACTTAGTCGTAACAAATAGCGTTCGTATCTATACAAGGCACAACAGTTTAAAAGACAGATGGGTTCTCTGAATATTTAATTTGTCACTGGGTGCGTCAGGACAGACATTTCAAAGCTCTGAAAACTTGTAAGAGAAGCTCTGTTTCTCTACACCGTATGCGGAGAAATTTTACACATTTTGACCAGAAGCTTTTTAATTAAATTGTTTTACATATGTATGTGGGAGTTGGACATATTCATTATGGTCCTTTTATGTAAATTTTGACAATTGTCATGCAGATAATTTCATTGTTGTTTTCTCCTGAAAATCTTGGCGCTAAAACTTGAATACAATTTTCCTAAATTGAAGAAACTTTCATTTCATTTCAACTCATATTTGTAAAATTACAAAGACTACATGTACCTATACCTATAAAGGTAGTTTTGTAAATATATTTATTTAAAAACAACGTATCGAATTATTAAACATAATTATAAATCATCAGGTAACTAATGAATAATATACACAAGTAAATAGAAACAGTAACTACGTATTCAATTCGTAGCTTTCGTTCTGATTCACCGTATTCTTCTGCTTATAGATTTCAATAGCTACTCTTATGCCTCTTTTACACGAAACAATTTATTAATCAATAAACTGGACAAGTTTTATTGTCAATAAATTGCCAAAAAAATGTGTACTGTGTAACAGTGTTACCAATGAACTAATCTTAAATCTAAATTAGAGCTGGCAAATTGTGATTTAATGTAGAAAAAGAAAAATGTAAGACATATTTGTAAGATAATTTAAAGTATGCATATGACTAAAAAAAATGATTTTCAATAAATTTATTTATAATTTTTACAATTTTTTATTGTAAATAACATTCATATTTATAACACCTCTATATTTCCCTCTCTAGAGAGGAAAAACACATTTTCCTCACTATTTCAGGAGATGGAAGATGGTGTTTCCTGGCATGTCGTGAAAAATATATTTACAGAACTATAATCCAAAAGTCTCTGTAATTTTACAATTTTCCGTTTCTGTGAAAAAACATAAAAATCAAATCAACTACTGCTATTCGTATTCCTCTGCAAAATTTGACATTTGAAAATAATGACTCGTAGATGTTGTGTTGAATAAAAGAAGTAGCGATAAAAGTCATTAAAACTATCGATTGAAATAAAAATCAAATCAAGTCGGCCAGTCCCCAAATCACGTGCAAAACCTACAAAATTCAACTCCAACAAACGAAATGCTTCTTCGTTCATTCCGCGAGCCGTAAAACCCTTAATTGCGAACTTAAGGGCGGGAGAGCCGTACAAACTACCCCTGTAAAACGTTTTACATTCGCTGGGTTTACGCCCGTCTTGAATGCCGAACTTTACTTTATTTCTTGCTTTACGTTCACTACGCTGTTATTTTACGCGCGAGGAAGAATTTTGTAATTGTTCTTGGGACGAAGTTATTGCGTTCTTGAGGCCTTTTATTAGACTTGCAGCTGGAGTTTTAAGGAATCTGGATTGGTTTAAGCTGTACTTAGGGTGAGAATTGGTGGCAATTAATTATTGAGATTATTTGAACGTAATCAAATTAGATTTGTTTGCCGATCACTCAGAACCTCTCTTACAGGTGCAAGGATTTTTACTTCTAGTTTCTAGAACTGTCCAATCTCTTACATTTTTAACTATTATTTTGGAGGGAATATTGCAAAGCCTACAAATTTAATAGAAGTAATTAACTGTTCGTCATTTAAATGTTATAAAAAAAAACAGCTATGAAATCATTTGGTCATCATACAATATATTTGTTGGCAAAGAAAAATACGTAGTTAGCAAATAAACTAAATTGCATCAGCAAGTAAACACATTTAGGTGGGCTTAATATTTATGCGTATTCAAAATTAAATATTAATGAAACATAAATATTATTTGGTCAGCAGGATTATAAATTATAAAATTGTACACATAAATGAGCTATATTATATTTCATTGAACTGTGATTTTATTAAATTATCTATGTTTTAACGTGATATGAATGAATTGGACTTATGAGAAATCTCGTAGTTAGCGCTGCGAGATTGGGGCCGGAAAATATAAGGTTGTTAGAATAAAGGGTGAGCGAACTAACCAATCAATTTTACAGCTTGCCAAAATTTTATTAAATCTGATTTACAATTTGCCTCTACGTTAATTAGCTACAGAAATATAACTTTAGAGCTGCCAAATATGACATCATTGGCTAATTAATATTCTTCTTACTGACCAGATGTGATGGCTGAACTGAAAATATTTGCTGGCAGAAACATTTTAGAGTTGGGCAAAACCTCAATATTAAGCTGATCGTTTCAATGATAACCCAAATTTAATATCAACATTGTTTTGTTTTTTTTTTTTTTGGAAGAACCAGGATGGCATTCTAATTCCCTATGTTAATCTTCGTGGTTCGCTTTTCCCAGCTTGAGTTATTGGTGTTGTTTGTATTGTTTTTAAACTGTTTTGTTTTGTGTAGTAATATGAAATGTATTTGTTAGTTTGCGTGTTGATTGAATCATATAAAACAATGTGCAAAAATTCCAAACTACTTTTTAAGTCTAAGTATAACTTGAGTGCAATTTGCATACAAGGAAAATACCAATTGATTAATGCATGAATATAAATTAATAAGTTATATACAATATTACAATATATGGAATTAAAACAATAGTTGTTATTGTAGCAGCTGTGTCTATTTAGCAAATTATTTAAATATGCTAACTAGGCAAGCTAGTATAATAAAAACTTCAATGTTAAATTTCCTGAAATCTCATTATTAATAATTATTATTTTAGCAAGGGTAGGAGACAAGTCATCAACCATAATGTTGTGCTCCACTGTATAGTAGTATTACAGTGTATACATTTTATAAACAATTGACAATTTGTCAACTGTTTATTTTTGGAGTAATGGAAGTATTCCACACTAAAACAATTTTAGTGTGAAATGAAAAGATACTACATCATAACACATTCCGCATGACGTGATACAATCTACTCGAACTTTTCTATTCGTATTAATAGATGGGATTAAATTTTGCATGTTACAATTTACTACTGAATTACCATTCCATTTAAGATGCAAGAGGGAATCGCGTACTGTCCCACATCAGAAATTCATTCAGAAAGAAAATTAGTATGCTATAAAACTCAAATTCACATGCAGAATTAATTAGAAAAAGGTAAATAAATATACCTTATGGAATTGTTAGTTGAATTCATGCAAAAGGAAGAAAAACTATTTCACTGCATTGATATGCTTAATATTTGGTAGTAATAGAATCATATAAAGTTTCAACTTAAAGAAAATACAATTCATACAATATTATCTAATAATCTTGAATACATTAGATGCAGGCGGGAATTCTATATGTTTCATAAAAAAAAACTCTCACAATATTATTCAATCAATTTAAACTTTTACTGAATACCTAATTTACAATTACAGGCGCGCAACTGGCATTTTCCAGTTGAAACAAATGAAAATAGTTAGTTACGAAGAAATTGACATGTCAATCATTTTGTGACAAGGTTCCGTTAGTTAAAACTATTCGTAAATATTCGGCCTGTATAGATTTTTTATTGTTTAAATATATTTAATAAAAGTTTTAAAATTCATTAAAATATTAAATATTATAATTTGTTTTTCTTCAAAAATATAATATAAAGTATTATTTTATGTCATGATAAAATAAAGAACGATTTGACTACTACAGATATTCAGTAAAAATTACTGAAGCCTTCAGTGGTTTTTACTGAATTCTCTATTGCGCGTAAAATAACTAACTATTCAGTTAAGAGAAATCTATGGCCACTTCGCAAATCGCTAAAACACGCTATTCGTATTTTATTTTTCTAAGAAATACATGAAAAAAAAAATATCTAAATCTTTTCAGTAGTAGTAGTTTCATGTTTAATTTATAATATTTTTCATTCTTTTATTATATACTTTACGCATAAAAACGTTAAAATTGACCTAAAATTCAATGACTGATTATTCGTAACTTTGATGAAAAACATAATTTTCGTGTCGAGATAAATCTTTTATCTACTGCAGTTTGTTGTAATTTTTTACAACAAATAAATTTTAGTTATTCGTAAATATTCAGCAAAGGATGATTTGGTCTTCAATAAATTGATTGAACGGTACAATTTTTTTCTTAGTGTGTGGCGCATCCACCATTTTTCGAGTTCTAGTTCTAGAAATCCCGGCTGCATGCATGACGATGGACAGTACGCGATATATGAAACTGTACTACTGTTCGCATCGCACATTGCCAATGCCAATGAAGAACTCAGAAAGGGTAATTATACGTACTGCGGATGTGGCTTACTGACCTCCTCAGAACCTACCTCGGCCTTCTTGGACTTGGGGTCGACCACCTGCAGCGTCTCATCGGGCGGTAGCCGCCACGAGTTGCGGTCGGTATGCACGTTGGCGTGCATCGCTGCGCCGGCGGCGGCCGCGCCTCCCCAGGGCCCCTGCGCGCCGCCACTGCTGTCCTACCCGCCCGCCGACCACACTCTGCAAACACCACACACATGTACACTACACCAACATCTAACTATTGCTAGCTCAAGTCAATGTGTGATTTCTTATTAAAATAATAAATACAGTTACATATATTTGATCACATTCGGATGCTATAAGCTAGCCACTTGTACATTTTAAATAATGTAACACTGGCTCCGAAATCTAATCGACAGAAAAACAATAGGTTTGTTCCAAGTGGTCATTTCTGACAAGTTTGTGACATGTTTGTGACAAATATCAGTGCGCCTGCGAAAAATGTAAACAAGTTAACTTTAAAACATGAGCTTCATTTCTTTTTTGTGGCGAAAAATATATGAATTTCTTTATTTATATTTATATTTAAGGTTAGCTGTCAAAACAAAAAATGAGCATGCACATGCGCTTTTGCCATTCGCCGTTCCAGTCTATGTTTCAAACTTAACTTGCTTACATTTTTCGCAGGCACACTGAAATTTGTCACAAACTTGTCAGAAATGACCACTTGGAACAAACCTATTGTTACACTGCGACTCGGTGTGTCCGGTTAAAAAGCCAAAATGTGTTTACAATGATAATATCTCAAGATTATTTACCTATTTCACGTACACAAAGTCAATTTTGTGACACTGTTTTTTTCAAAAACAATGCTACAAAATTGAATTTTCTGCAACTGTTTTTGGGGATTTTATTATTTGTAAAATTAACAGTCTGTCAAACTTGTGGCTGTCATTGCTCACGTAAAATTATTGAATCGGAGCCCCTGCGTCGAGGTTGCGGCTTGGGACCTGATAGGCCCCGCGGCAAAGCCCCTTGGTGACCAGTGGTATATTAAACATGCCGTACAATTTTATTTTATTTTAATTGAATTTATGAATGAGAAATAGGAAAAGTAGTATGAACAACTCGTGTTACAATGCCTCGCCTGCGGCTCGTTTATGCAAACTATACTCGTATTACAAAAAAGGTCATTGTAACACTAGTTGTTCAATATACTATTTCAAATACTTATTTCTTACAAAAATAAATTATGTAAATCTAAGGCTAAGAATAATATAAAAAACTTAAATTTGTCCCCTAAGCCTTAAAATTGTACAGTAATCTAAATGAAGAAATCTAAATACGTATTTCGACAACAAAGTTGTCATCTTCAGTAGAACAAAAAGAGCCAAGATTACACAACTTGTAAACCAAGCCAGTGGTCAAGATTGAATCAAACTTGAAAACTAAAAATACCTATTTATACTATACTAGCCAATAATAATCAGGAAAAATCTAATAGCTTAATGCTTGAGTCAACTTAAAATCTAATTCTCTAATAGGTCAGTAAATTGATTGAACCTGGGTCCCATACCTAACAGTAAATTATTTGTGATCATTAGAAATATGTGTTTAAAACCATATTGAAACAGATTAAATTTTATTTATTTCTGTCTAAAAATACTTGAACAATTTCGAAGCGCTTGTCAGAGTGAAAGAAGCGAGATAAATTAAAACAGAAACATTCAGCAAAGTGTAGAAATAACTCAGCATCGTGGCAATTTACGTTCAAAATATGTGTGTGTGAAAAACAATTAATTCCATTTATCCAAACTGTAAATGATAAATACGGCATGCGAAAAAAGTCAACACTCCGGTAGCTTTCACATTAACGTAGCAGAAATACAAGCGTTGGGGCACGAATATCCGGAGCGGTATTTATCCGGTTAATTCCGGTTTAGTATTCCGGGCACGTATGATTCCGGAACAGTGCAGAGAAATGCGAAATAAAGTACTCCGTGTTAAAATTCTCACTCACATTAGTCACTGAAAAGTTCGTTTGAAAAACAAATTTAAGTTCTTGACCGATCAATTTAGTTGCCTAAGTGTGTCGGGAATTAAAGTTCAGGCTAACTTTAAAATATTCACGCTAAATTGAATTGATATAATTTATAAGCAACCAGATGTTTTCATCATCCTTTTAACACTATTAACAAAAATACGCTTGACACCTTCTATTTTACTAGGTGTCTACTTTTTTTTTTATAGGACATAGGAAATACAAATTGTATTTAGGCGTTTTAGGCTCTATGAATTTTAGAATAAAAGTGTTAATAAATTTATTGATGTGTTATATTTCTTTCATGATATAGATGTAAAATAAAATGTATAATTTTTAGTTGTTTCCAGAGTGCCATGGTAAACCAAACATACAAACAGTCGTATTGTTTGAGTTTGACAGATGGTATTTGGCATGGTTTTAATGATTATTGACTTGTTTAATTTATTTCTAAATGGTAAATGTGTCCATGATTACTGAGAAATAATTTAAACTATAATCTATAATCATTGAAACTATGCCAAATGTTATCTGTCAAACTTGAACAATACGACTGTTTGTATGTTTTGTTTACCATGGCACTCTAGAAACAGCTAAAACTTATATATTTTATTTTACGTCTATCTCATGACAGAAATGAGCTACATCTATAAATTTAGGTTCATCTGGTGCAGTTTTTGTTGCTGATTATTTTTTATATTTACACTTTTGTTATAAAATTCATAGGGAACGAATTATTATGTACTAATGAAAATTTTATCATTGTATTTCCTGTGTCCTATAAAAAAGTAGACACTCGGTATAAATGTTTAATTGACAAAGTACAATTCGTGGGAGGTATGATTCTCAATGTTTCTTGGAGTAGAAAGTCTGATAAAGAGCGTAAAATAATTTAGAAGTCTATTTGTAAAGTTTTAGGAACAATTTCAATAATTTATCCTACGTTGTAGATTCTTCTTGTTAAACAAGTGTTATGCTGAATTAAATATTACGTTTTACTGGGAATACATCGTTATTATACAAACAAACAACTTTCAAACTTCGCAGAAACTATTTTACTTTAATTCTTTTCAAAGCAGCTGAAGTGGAAACAGAAGAGGATCAATAAAAACATTTTTAAAACAAAAGCCAGCGAAAACAGCGTCAATATTCCTTCATTTTAATTAAGACAAGCATTCGTCGCAATCGAATATTATCGCCGGAAAATCCTTTCTAACATTTAAAGGCGCGCAATCTTCGGAGTGTAAGAAGATATTATCTTAAAGATAAAGGCAAAGGGGGTTGTCATCTGCGGGGAGAGGAAAGGGAAACACCAGCTGGCTGGCATAGCCAACTTTACCCTTATTAGTTTTATAACTGAATTATGAAGAAAATATTTTGGCGGCGCAGAAATTATTTTTTTAATAAAAAATTTAAATAATGAATAAAAATAAGTGTGACATTTTCGTTTCTTTTTGGAAAAAGGCGAGGCGTAAAATTACGAGTAATATTTCCTGCAAAATATTCGTGGAATATCTGATGCGCAGCACTCTAATCCGATTAAGACACAATCTCTTTGACTGCATTACTAACTTTCTGAAACTTCACTTAATTTTTGACTCGCTACGAAAAAAAGTTAGAGCTGTAAAAAGCCTCATTTACACTATGCTCATTTAAAATACGATCCAAATGAAATGGATACTTTTTTGGCGCGCAGTAGGTAGATTTATTTTAATGCAAATAACCTTATTCACTGTTTCGCAGATAAATTTACTTACGGATCTTATTTTAATAAACCTTCAAATATATTCCGTTCACATCTATGGCTTAGCCGAGGTCTATGCTTGAAGAATGATTTATTCTTCAGAGCCTCTGAAATTTGCGGTCAGTGTATCTTTGTTGAATCTTTTCCTTCGTAAGACGAATCGTACCCCGGAGATCTGATGAACACGCGATAGCTACACCTTTATGAGCGCTTTGGCTACGCATTGCCCAATCGTGGTAACAGATTCTGAGAATGACAGCTTATATTTTACAGAATTCACTTCCTTACGAGAGGATTGCACTATTAATGCTTAGGAAATTGAAATTGCAAATATTGAATTGCTTTCATGACATCCTCCTACACACGTATTGAGATTCTTAAAGCTGAAAGAATTGGGACGTGTTAATAAATACGGGTATATCATCGAACTATATTTTCGTATACGATACATTTTTATGCATGAAATAATAAAATAATAGTATATTATTCAATGATCATGTAATAATAGCTTTTATTCCTGAGGGTGAAATTTGCAGTACCTATTTATTATACGTTTTAATATTGGCCATGAGTAGGTATGTAGCAATTACGTATTCTTAAATCTAGAATACTGCTACATGGCTCCTCGACCAGAAATTATTTTTTTAATCTTTACTAGTTAGTTTCAACATTGAATATTTAATCACAATAGTATTATTTGTTTTGTTTTATTATTTATTATTACTCTTGTTATATTATTTTTCACCAGAGTTCAAGTTTTAGTTTTGCTGGTATTTAAATTGATTAATATAATACGTTAAATTTCAAATATATATTTATTGTTTATTTTTTTACAACTTGCCCCTGATACATTTATATAGCAGTCAAATTTGCTTTAAGTACATCATAAAATTGTGTTTTATTTACACCAAATATTGTCTTGTAATATATATTTGAGAATGAATCTCAATTCTTAATGCTGCATTCAAATTGACAGATGCGTTTTGAAAGACTTGACAGATGAGTGGGTAAAAATATGACAGTTGTAAAGTGGGTAAGTGGGTAAAGTGTGATAGTGTGTAAAGTATATCATTATTTATCAAGAAACGTACAAGAAATGAATGCATTGTTCAATTATCTTAGGAAATTACTCTTTTATCTACTAGTTAGTTTCAACATTGAATATATAAACACACGTCGAGCTAAATTTCAGCCTGTGTTCTTATAAAAACTTATTAATAATTATATATTTAGTCCTGCCCTGTTAGCAGAACTTAATTTCCATGGTAGACCATGCAATACTCAATCCACATCAGTTTTCCTCTGTGATCTCACACGCACCAATACTCACTACTCTAGTCCTATCAATGCTATGTGTTGTTTATTTAATTTACATTGTAACGAATTTTAGTGACTCACTAATCACATTCAATCATAATGTTAATTATTGCTGAAAGGTAGGGGAATCAGATAAAATGTATATTGATGAATCTTCTATTTCACAAATCAGTACAATTGGCAATTACTTTTTTTGAGATTCAAACAATTCTGTTTTATGTGGTATTAAATAAAATTAAATAATAAATTCTTTGGAACTGCAGTCAAAAGTTTATTTATTACTAAACTTTTGTCTGTAGTTTCGAAGATTTTATATTTAATCTCCACGTCACTGTCGATCATGTATCCCATCAATTAAATGAAATGTTTTAGGAGCAGGAAGTTGAGGAACGACGAATCTTCTTTATCACAAATCATTACCATTCTTTGTCAAAACAGTGATATAGGGAAGAACGTAGTGACGACCTTTCTTCGTCAATGTGACATGAAAGGAAGAAACAAAGTTACGATCTTATTTTGTCAATGCAGTGGCAAGAGAGGAAGAGATGTCTCGATCTTTTATCACCAAACATTGGCATAAAAGAAGGAACAAAGTTATCTTCTTTCTTCGGAAAAAATGACCGACATTAAAGGAACACTGTAACGACCTTTTACTGGCATTCAATTGTTTTTATTTTTTAAATAATATTAATTGTACCATTAAAAAAGGAAATAATAGTAGATTCCTTTTACAATTCTCTTAAAGAATTGGGAAAAATTATGTACTTTTCACTAGCGTGATACTCGACCGATAGTATAAAACTAATGTCGCAACGAACAACAAAACGAACTGTCAAACTAACGAAGAAAGAAAACGTATCTTTCGCGTTTCTTTTTCATTTGATTGGTTGTAGCTACTAACTACTAACCAAAAGTTTGACCCGTAAACACCCTTGCGTTGAGCAAATTTATCACAATGTTAACGTTGAGGTAAGAAGATGCTACAGAGAGGCAACCTTATTTATTGTCTAATTACTAGCCATATTTTAATTAAAATTAAGTTTCAATACATTCAACCAACCACGAGTGCAACCAGACACGATGGCTGACCAATTTTCTACATGACTCCGACCTTTCGAACTTATATTATTATCTCAACAGAAACAGTTTTCAAAATTTAATATAATTTACATCATTTGTTTGGTGCACCAGATTTACAGACACATCTAGGAAGCACTTTACCTAAATTATCTATCGGTATAAAGTTTTACTTTATCTCGAACTACAAACAACTCTAGATTATCAAACAATGCCCCCCAAACATTCCATTATTATTAAAACTAGCTCCACAATACGTTGATAACACTTTGCATATCTATAGAAGCCTTGAACAACGCTTACATTTCAGCAACAACAGTTTTCAATGCACAAATGATTTGAAAACTAATGTTTGCTCCCACGATGGCCAACATAACTGACCACTGAAACTGAATTTTTGTTTTCAATATATTCAAGTGTTGGAACAATGCCAGAGGAAAATAAAATAGAAAGAGTATGTGAATGGCCGGTATCTATGGTACTACAAAACTCAATGTTTTGTTCTATACGATTTTGCTCTCGTTGTTAGGGCAATTGTTATAGAATTGGTTTCGGTGGTATCTATGCTATTTTACGGTGTTTATGTTTTGATAGTTTTGTTATAGCAGATAAGACAATTCAGCCAATGTACACCTTTAAGTTTTTGCAATTTTTCATATCACAAGTATCTAAATTTAAACATTATTCTGGGACTTCGTATATTTCCAAAATTTATTTATGTACCTCCGCCTAAAAACACTAGTTTTACATATTTCAAAACTGTCCAGAAACTTCTTGTTTTCTGGACCGGCAAAAATTAGGGATTTTTGTAAAGTTAGGGTTGGCATCAACTTGCTGTCAATTACACCAGCACCAGCTTACAAATAGTTCAAACAAATTAAATGATTATATGTACAAATCCCCCATATACTTAATTGCCATGATGTTACCAACATAAAAAACAAATAAATCAGTAATTTCAATTAATGAATCGACACAAAAAATACTTGCACTCGCAAAAGTGCAATTTCTAAACTAGTGATACAAATAACTATTAAATATTCTTTTCTGTCATCTCCAAAAATCTTTAACAAATTTAAATGTTTGAAGCGTGCGAAAAATAATCTTTCAGTGCGATAAAAAAGAGCGGTACAAGCTCCAGTTAACAATGTAAAGCATCAGAACATGGGATTTGAAATGTGCAAAACAGACATAAATATGAATGGCTCCCAATATTGACATAGCATCTGCCTTGATAAATGAAATCGCATCCAGGAAATAAAATAGTTCACGTTTCGGCGACGAAGCGGCGCTGTTTGATAAATATCTCCTGCATGGCCAACGTTGATGGTGCCACTGCCAGCTATTCAGCAGGACCGTACTCAAAGATTTTTCCTGCAATACTATTACCTGAATTACTAGCATATTTTATAATAATGATTTCGAGTTCGATACAATACGAAAATAGCATTGCATATGCAACATAAAAACTCAGCATCATATTTATTTTTGAAGCATCAAGTTCATAGTTTCTTTGTTTCAGATTCCGGGGTTCGGCCAATCAGAGAAGAAGCAACCAGTTTGTAAGTAAATTTATATTCTTTAATTTATTTTACACAACAAATAATTTATCTGAAAGTTAAAAATGAGCTACGATTTCACCACCAACGTATAAATCAGGCTAAATTATTAACAGTTTCTAGAAGCCAAAACCAAAGTGTATATATCCATCTTTGTCGAGAACCAGTGTAAAAATATTCATGAAAATCACAGGTAAATATTTGATGCTTTTCCGGGTAATCCTCCCCTGCACTGCATTCCCAGCGTGACTGGCTGGTGATTTCATGTTCGCAATGTTGGCAGCCCTGTTCGATCGACAATCAAGTTTGTTTTGTGCGAATTGCGCTCGCTACACTGGGTTGTATATTTATTTTCGATCAGCCGTCATCCCTAGTTTGATGTAATGACTCTAAATGACAATATTTATGAATGTTCATTACGCCAACGAAAACATATGGAAATTTGAAATTGAAATTATATTGAAATTATGTTTACGATATTTATTTTTGATTGAACCCAGCCTGGGGGTTTGACTATAAAGCAGACGGCGGTTTTATCATAATGACCCAAATTCGAATTGCAAATCTCATATTTTGCTTGAAATTTCAGCATAAATAAACAGTGATTGCGATGTTAGTAGTAGTAAATATACTTATTTATTAACTTTACATTATCATGTGGTAATTTCATTTATACATACTGCTATAAAATTATTGCTATGTAAAAATATTTAATCTATTTCGATGCACTCTCTTTATCCAATCAATGTCTTAGTTTTCATCGTGTAGTATCTGCTATGTTTGTCATTTCTTCGGTCTTCTTTACTGTCTTTTTAAAAGTGTTTTCCATTGTGTCTTTCTTAATTGCTCTTCATACTTCATTGCTTTCTTACTTGCTTTTGTCTTCACTTTGTACCTTTTGTTTCTTCTTCCATTATATATACCAGTATTTGTTTGTCCAATCCAAGTATCCATCTAATATATTTTGATTGGTTTCTTTCTATTTTTATCTTGTTCTTCCAACCCCAAATTGCGATATTATCAAAACATAACTTAAAGTAAATCTAAACAATTTATTATTATTTCGGATGTCTTGTCTTTGTGTTTTACTTAGAACAGCTTAAAAATTTCAGATAATAGTTTGTTTACGATAAACTACATTACAATATTTTTCTAGTATGTAAAAATGTTTGTAGTAAACATTCCCGTAGAAAACAAAATGCAAAGCATCCTATTTCCATTCCATTCAGCAGGTATTCGTAACCATAACCCTAAAAATAGTTTCATCCCCTTCCCGGGGCCGAAATTATTACATAATTCCGTGTGTACGAAGACTCTAGCAGGGTGTGTTTGATGACGTAACAGGGTGTGAGACTATATCTCGAGGGTGTGAAGGGGGGTGAAGCGGGTTGAAGTAGCCTGAGCGTGTCAACAACATAATGAAATTACCCGTCCGATCGCAGTGGCTGTGGAAAACAGTTGGCGTATTTTCCTAGCGTCGAATACGATACCGTTAGCGGGATACAAGGCCTGCCTGGGCTGTTGACTTTGAAATATAAACGGTAGCATTGAAAAGTAAATACATCGATTTCCACAATGGAGAACTATTTCGTAGTGGTGTTATTTCTACTTCTACTCGTTTTGTTCAAGGTGAAAAACTCTATAAGTATGTCCGGGATTTTTATTTAGAATATAATCATTAAACATTCAAATATAGATTCATGCTTGGTACAAATTTTTCAAAAAATCACTTAAAAATTGGTATATATTTTTATTGCGTTTCTATATAAATTAGGGCCTAAGGATTGCATTGCTGTAGAGCGCATCGTCATATCTTTTATATTTTTCGAGATATCACAATTTTTGTTGTTTTTCGAAGAGCAACTTTGACGACCTGTATCTCAAAAACTATTTGAGATATTGAAAAACGGTCTTCAATTTTGAGCTTCTGGTAAGCTTTAGAATAAAATTGCAAGTTTTGAAAATTTTGAAAATTTTTGAAAATTTTGTAAGGGGCACATCTCGAAAAATATAAAAGATACAGACTTGGGGTGTCAACCAATCGATTCAGCTCGTCGAAATACATAAGTATTGTAAGTTTCATGGAAATCGGCTGACGGGTTGAAAAGTTAGAGCAAAAAGTCTGAAAATGGCCGATTTCGGCCCCAAAAGTCAAGGGGTACCCCTTGACGTTTTTGGTGAAAATAGCGATTTTCAGACTATTTGCTATAACTCTTCAACCAGTTATCCGATTTTTCTGAAACTTACAATACTTATGTATTTCGACGAGCTGAATCGAATGGTTGGCTCCGCAAGTCTGTATCTTTTATATTTTTGAAGATGTGCCCCTTACAAAATTTTAAAAAAATTTTCAAAATTTTCAAAATTTACTAATTGGTTATAAAATGCGCAAAACATACAAAACTGAAGAGTATTTCTCGATATCTTGAATAGTTTTTGAGTTACAGTCACTCAAAGTTGCACTTTGAAAAACAACAAAAATCGCCATATCTCGAAAAATATAAGAGATATAATGATGCGCTCAACGGCAATGGGTTTCTTAGAGTGTACTTTATATAGAAATACAATAAACAAAAATTCGAATTTTAAAGGGTATTTCGCGAAATTTTGAATTCTTGTTTTCCAATGTTATATAATATATTTTCAAATCTGAAACATTCGAATACAGTTTCATTTGAACAAGATAGTCGGATGATGACCACACTAGATTATTATTATTAATTTTTAATTGATATATAAGTTTAAAAATCAAGTGGTATTACTTGTAAAGATACGTATCTTGTTGTTTTGGGCAATGACGTAGTATTTGTGACAGAGTGCGATGACAATCTGAAGCAATTCGCCGGTTCAAAACACATCGCGAGATGTGGGGTTATCGTCCTTGTTAGTTTTTACACATGGCTTTTTTCTTGCGTCTGTCTCTATACGTTGTCGCTACTTTTTCAGAATAATCACATTTACATTTGTTTCCATTCTTCATGACTTTTTCTCCCTGTTTTTCTACTTTCTAGACTTTTAGACAATGTCATATATGAAATATCACTCACGATTTCATACCTAAAACTCAAAGTGACACACTGTATGTATAATAAAAACTACAACTGGTATACATTTATTTTATTATTATTAATTATAACGACATGAAGCTTCTTCTTTCGTGCATGTATTTAATTCAAAATTTTAATTTAAATTGCTCAGTAAATATGTTGTAGAAAGAAACATAAAAAATCAACGTTTACTTTTAACTTTTTCTGTTTTCTATGTCGACACAATAAGAAAAATAATATTTTTTCTTTGACAGACAGAAAGTCAACGGACATCTTATTTGCGTGAGAACAAAAAGGCGGAAAATAGTTCTCTTTTCTATCTCAAACTTTAAACTTAATTAAGGAGGAGATAGCTTGTCGGTTGTCGGATGTCCCGTTGCGTGTTTTCATTCTCTACCTTCATCCGAAACTATTTAACTCTATATACAGCAAAAACTACCCCTCTAGTTTCAATTAATTCCGTGACCGATATTTTGTAAACTTTCTTACTTACTTTTTTACTTTGGGGACAGTCGGTACATAACATATTTATTTTTAATACTTTATATAACTTATGGACAGTTGATTAATAAAATATTTTTTTAGAGCTTTTAAGCACTCTGTCAAATTATAAATTTTATTAAGAGATATTTCGTTCCCAATGAATTTTAGGATAAAAGTGTAAATACAAAACATGTTCAGAAATGAAAACTGAATTAAATGAGCCTATATTTATTGATCTACTAGTAGTATGTTTCTGTCTTGAGACTGCAACAACATGCTTGCAATGTATATGAATTAATTTAATAATACAAGGCTCATCTAGAAAGTATAGAACGATTTAGTGTAACTAACTAAAAACTAAAGATATTAACACAAAACTTTATTTAAAAAGTTATTGTACTTTACTCTACTTTTCAATGTAATCATCATAGCTGTCAAGGATTTATTTAGGTTTGGAAACAAGTGAAAATCGCTTGGTGCAGGTCAGTGACTTGTTTCCTAAACTAAAAGAATTTTTAGGTGAAAATAAATAAAATAATTAAATAAATATATCATCACGCCTTTTACCCATTATGGGTGTGGCACTCTGCTTACGCAGATCTCGGTAAGTGATATATTTTTGCGTATGAAATGCGGTTACAGCCCTCAAAGTTGTTAGTGGCGGGGGAACCACAGGGGTTAACTTAAATTGGCAACTGTCGGCTGTGGGATCCGAACTGAGGATCACACGATCCACAGGCCGACGCGTTACCACGGAGCTATTTACCCCATTTGAAAAACAGTTCACAAATGATGAAGACCTCAAGAAACAGTGACATCCTGGCCAAGATTTTTGGCTGTAGAAGACTATAACATCGTCATTGAAAAACAGATACCACATTACAATAAATGCCTTGACAGCTATGGCGATTACATTGAAAAATAAAGTAATGTACTTTAACGTTTTAAGTAAAATTTTGTGTTGATATCTTTCGTTTTTATTTTCATTTTGGACGACCCTCGAATATGTTCCAATGTACGTAATTTCAATACGATACAGAAGGATAATTTTTATGTTGAAAGGATAAATAAAGTTATAAGCCAATAATCTTCCGATTAGTATTAAAAATTGTTTAACAGTTTTCTCGTTTAAAGATAAATTACTATGTACTAAATAATAGTTAATTTATGTTGTGTTTCTATGTTATTTGTATATTTTAATTATTATTATTATTATGTATTTAATTTAAAGTTCAACGTACTATCAGATCTACTTAAAAATAATGCAAATATTTCCTTCAATCACTGAATAAAACAATCCACTTGAAACATATTTCCTATTCGAATAGACGCAACTCAGTTTGCATTCAGCTAACATCCTCCAGTACTCGGAAGTGTCATGTCACCACCATGTCATTTCCGGTCCAGAGGCTCCGACGCCCTGGGTGTCCGCCGTGACGTCACGCGCCGCTGCAGGCGCCGTCGCGGACAGAACACTACCTTACCGACACCCTGATACACATTTCACATGCATGTTACATCTCCATGAGAAAGAGACTATGAAATATTTTCTATACATCAGGATTGCTTTGAAAATAAAAATACTAAATTACGCTATATTTCTTGTAGCAATACTGATGTTCCTATTTATTATTAAGGGTAGGAAGCGATGAACGATGTCATTTTTTATTAATAGAAAGTCGTATGTTATACTAGGGTAGAAAGTACTTACGTATTTTTATTTTGCGAAGATGTTCCGTAGGTTACCAATCTTTATAAATTCTTTATGAAATTATTTCCACGTTGGTAAACCAATCCAGGAAGCTATTCCTCAATTTCGCTGGCTACTTCCGGATCCTGCGAGGAAGGATCGTATTTTCAATAGATGCTTAATACCCGCTGAGGATATATTGCAGGTTATACATATCAAAATGTTATTAATTTGAAATAAAATCCCTGAGATAATATAAAATATAATCAGGAAATCAATCACAAGTAAATCAGTTTTGTTATTGCATTTTCATACAAAATATAATCGAATCACAAAAACATCGTTGTATCCCACAACAAAACAAATGACTGTGCATTCTTCTCAAAATCCTATTGTAGCTTCAATTGTTTTCACTAACCACGGCCAATTCAGTTCAAGAGCAGTAAAAACTGACATGATATTTTTCACTTCACAATACATAAAAAACAATTAATCAAATTAGAAAAAGTATCAATTCCATGCGAGTATCTCAGAAACAACAGTTTGACAACAGGATAATATATCATTATTTAATTTTGCGATAATTGTTTGCGCGGTATCCTTTCGAAGCGAACTCTTCATAAAAGGATAATCAATCACCTGGAACTGAATCGGCGAATTTCTATTTGATGATCTTGAATACAGAACTTGAAAAAGAAACACGTTAACTACAACATTTTATTCTGTAGTACAATATTTCTAAACAATACTAAACAGAATCAATCTACTGTTTATTTATTTATAAAGTAATAACAATTTATACAAGTAAAACTTTGTTTGACAAACATTTGACATACTGCTGGGAGCAGATTTCAGTAGGTATACAATATATTTTTCAGCTGCACTGTCGTTAAATAACAACTATCAAAAATGTTGTCGTTGAAATATGATAATACTGGAACGCTAGTTGACGTTGACAATTTGAGCCAAGAAAGTTGATAAGAAAATATAACAGAATTAACAATTATAATATAAAAATTAAACAATATATTAATGCAAATTTAAAGGAATTTGCAAATAAATATGATTATAGCAACCGTTCAACAAACGCATAGCAACCGTTTTATAAATCAGTGTTAGACAAAGAAGCGTAGCCTTACGACATTTATCTGTCTCAGGGTCGTTTTTCGCTTTCATAAATGCCTACAATCTATCGTTCCAGTATTACTATATTTCAGTGGTATGCCAGTTTTACACGAAGCAATATATTGGTCATTAAATTGACTAACTTTTCTTGTCAATTTATTGTTGTGTGTAATACAACTCTGCGTCAATTTTTTTCTTCACCAATAAATTGGCCAATTAATTGGCGAATTAGAACATTTTCTGTTTTTCGACAATTTTTTAGGGAATTCTAGAGGGTTTTAGTCATTGTCAACTATTCAAACTTGTTTATATTTTGGTTAGTCATTTTGTACGTATACGTGTTGGTACTACTGAAATTGTCACAATAAATCAACGAACGTCCATATTTTAGTTTTTGGTAATTTATTGACAAGAAAATTTGGCCAATTTATTGACCAATAAATATTCCACAAGTACCACGAAGCTGTGTACCCTATAAAAATATATTAAATTTCAAGAAAATAATAATTTTTCCTTGTGATTTGAAGGCAAACACTTATAGACGATAACGATGAAAAAGTTTGCGAATTTAAATAAAAAACAGTTTGAAGTTTCAAGGTGCAAGATAAATGCGAAAATGATGGTAATCTACTTCCTGAAAACATTTTGACAGCCACAGGAGTGTCATTTCCACACAATGATCATTTTCACACCATATATCATTCCTCTTCTACAACTCGCATTAGGCAACTAAAAAAAGAATTTAAACCACATAAACAGCAACTTTTGCTAAAAATAGCCTTTCTTGGTTATTTTCGGATATTACGCTAATGATTTTCCGATAAGATTCGCTAAAATAACGCAGAGTTTAAGTTTCTTAAATTAACCGACTCCAAGTGCAATACACGGCACGCTATTTTCGAGATAATTTATTATCTCATTTGTTTTGCAGTTTCTAACAGTGAAACCTTAACGCGCCCGTAATGAAATGGGCCTGAACATTATGCTGCGTTGTTAATCTCTGTTTTATTGTTTATAGTTTTCGCTTAAATGTACGGGAATATATTCCCACTACCTTTACGATCGCCTTACATTCCCACTCGCTTACATTTACTTTGATAAAATAACAATAATTACGTTATGTTTCTCGTATAAATTTGCATTATACTTTTTTTGGCTACAAACTTTGACTACTAGGTTTACTTGTAATTCTAGGAAAAATCAATCCAAGAAACTTCTTTAAAAAGAAGATCCGGAACTAATGTTGATTCAAGTTCAACCTAACCGCAACTTATCTGCTATCCGATTTTGTTTGACGTTTATATTTCATATATTTTAATTCATTTTCAATTTAAAAACAACACTCAAAACGCCAATCCACGGTGAAAACTGTTTTTTGTTGTTGGATTGGTAACATTACTTGACGAATTACTTTGTAACTACTATAAAAGGTAGATGTGATTCTAGACAAAATAAAGTTTCTAAGATCTAGTTCAAGTTTCTATCTAAAAAAGTAAATAATTGTAAAGATATATTCCATAGAAATTTTTCTACAAATATTGGAAAACGTCAAAAGGACAAATACAAAATATTATAAGTTACAGATTTGGCAATAGCTAATAAAATTCATGTAAATTATAATAAACTTTTTGACATGAGATGTTTTTTGGACTGTTTTTATTATCATTGAAATTATTCTTAGATTTTATTTCTTGTTGTAGATAAATTCATATGTGCAATCCAGAATTGTGAGGAGCACATTTAGCTATTTTCGTTTTGCAGGACTTATGGAATTGACTTCTATTTCTTTTATTAAAAGCATGAAAGTAGACAGAGCGAATTTTACTTTTTCCCGAAAAAATTTATTCACATATTTCCAAAATATACAAGGTGCATAGCAGAAGAATACCAAACTTCTAAAATAGTAATAGAACAGTAACTGACTAGTATTCGTCATACATCGGATTATTCTACGTCATCAGCAGATGCTCTAAAACCCCAAAAACAGATTCCATATAAATGTCGACTCAAGGAAAAAAGTTGAACTAGATTTTTTAAGGGTTTATTCAGAATAGTAATATTCAGTCGAGGAATATTTCTGTTTTCATAATTATTAGCGAAGTTGCTGTTGGTCACTCAAATTTGATAACTACAAGACATCGTTGACATGCGATGATCTGCGAATCTGTCATCGTTTATCAGAGCTACGAATTATAATAATTTTTATAAATCGTATCGACACTCAGATCACAGATTGTAAAGCTAGCGCTCTATGCAACTAACAAAAATCGTGGAGTCAAGATGGAAATCCCGTCACAAATATTTCATTTGTTGGCGACAAATACTGACAGTATATATTACAGTGTCAAAGATTAAACTGGTGGCGCTGTAGGGTAAAGTAGGGTGAGGGAAGAAGATGAAACTTCAATTTCCACAAATTATCCCAACGGGTAGCCGAGAACAGATTCCCAAGTACCGCTGAACTCGTGTTGTATCGATTTTATTGCGAGGAGGTCTCAAGAAGATTGTTGTTACTTCTTGGTGGACCTACTACACCAGAGAAAAATCTAAACAATTATTCAGACAGTTATAAATCATTTAATGTTATGAGTAACGAAAAATCTGAGAGATTGGTGCCCTTATTGTTAATAAGTTTTCGTGCGCTGATTGGCAAAGCTCCAAAAGCTCGCGGTAGAAGAAGCCCCATTTAAGCATCATTTCCCTCCTTGTGTACCGAAGCATAAAACATTATTGCCGAATATTGCATTCGTCATTATGTCTTAATGTCTTCTATACTGCTGTCCATCGAAGAGTTGTCCATTCTTTTATGTTCTTCTGTTTCGCTTTACACACTGCCTTCATTGTTTGAGGATTCTTTCATTCTCTTGGGTACCGTTGAAGTCTGAGCAGTTTTGTCCGATAATAAAAATATAATAATGGAAAAGTATTCTTTTATTTTGTGCTTTTGTTTTTATGCTTTGACGTCAGTTTCAAGGCTCACTTTGCAGAGTACGCTAATTTCCAAATTGTCTTCAAACATTACAACGTCAAATTTTACTCAACGCAATTTCTGACAGAAAATCTGGTGCAATATCGATGTCAGTTGTCACGTTAGTGTCCGCTGCGATACGGCAACGTGGCGAAGTGGCAACGAGACGAAGCTCAGGAGCAACAGGAGCACAGGCGTTGCTCCTGGATCCTGGTGGTAATACAGAGAGCTGTCTTGTCAGCAACATGTGTCACGAACACTGTTGTCCAATGTGCTTGTACTGCATTTGCGGTACATTTATAGCAATATCTGTCACTTTGGCACAAGGCATAGCAGACATCCCAGACGACGCAATTGTGACAAGTAATGAATTTCTCTGTGTTAAAATATGATGGGACATCTTGAAAGTATGGAGCGTCTTTACTACCTTTAAGGAAGGTATAGGAATCATGCTAAAAATTCGTTAGTGAGCTTTCAGTGGACGAGCACGTTTTAGGATTCCTAGAATACGATTTTAATAGTATCGCAATAATGTTTGTGTATATGTTTGTCTGTCTGTCTGTCTGTCTGTCCGCTGTCCGTATTTCTATCAGTCTATCTGTCTGTGGTCTGTGTGGATCTCTGGAGTTACGGTTTCTCAAAAACTACTAAACAGACAATTTTTATAAAAATAAAAAATACCATCACGCCATTTGCCCATTTCTGGGTGGGGCACTCTGGTCAATGCAGATCTAGGCACGATTACCAGCCGTCAAATCGCGGCCTCCAAGAATGGTAATGTTGAAGGAGCCACAGGTATATTTTAAAGGGGTGAACATTTATCGGCTGCGAGGCTCGAACCGAGGATCTTATGATCCACAGTCCGATACGTTACCACTGAGCTATTTACCCCAAGGAAATGAAAATTTTGATATTTCGTATATACCAGCTGTATCCTCTTGGGAAGAGCTGATTAGTTTTTGGTGATAATCCAATAACCGGAAATGGTAGTTTACTTGAAACCCTATCAAGTTATTTTGAAATATCTCAGTAAATTAAGATTAATGACAATTTTTTTATTAATGTTTTAAATATTATCTACAAGTCTTGTTTGAAACATTTTTCTCTTACAGTCACCATTTACGAATTACAACACGTTAAAGGAAATTATATTTTGACATTTTCGTTTAAATCTGTTAACCTGTGCTTTTTGAAAATGTCATTCAAAGTTTTATAAGGGATGAGCGTTTCTTGAAAATGGTGGTCCGTGTTCCTGCATTGTTTGATAAGAAATCTATGGCGGGAGGTATTGTGGTGTCCACAACAGATTTTACTTTACATATCAAAGCGTCCAATAAATAAATTGATGTATTTATGTAAGCTAATAATTATCGGTAAAAATTGGCAGACGGATTTTGCGGGGATCGCAGGGCGTCATGTTTGCGAAATTTATAAATTGCCGTGCGCAAATATGAGTGAAATATTTGAACAAACATTCCAAACATCAGCGGAGAAAACACGCATATTTTATTAAATTAAATCACACAAACTTGATCTAAATCACGTTTTCAACTTCTGAGAAGTTGAGAACAACATCCTAGTTTCTAGGCGCGGCGGTAGGGCGGTGCGGGAATAAACAAAACGAGCTTTCGCGAGCTTTCATTTACATGGCAAGGCCTAGAGTTCGATGGCAGTGTTTACAATCCCACGTGTTATGCGTTCGCTTGTCCCATCAATCTAGAGCTTTCGTAGCTTTCGGGTGGCTTCGGTCGTGTTCGGGTGTCGTCGTAATCGCTTAGCGGGAATTCCCTGCCGCATCCTGCCGTGACGGTCCAACTCGGCAGGAATCGCATTGGGTCGGCAGGATTCGTAGATGGTTTCCCGGATTGACGTGTTTTGCGGATCGCTCTTGGCTATGCTGATGCGGTTTTGTTATCTTTTTGTGTTTTGTTTTTTCAGTGCACTTTGTGTAAATTGTTGGTGTTGACGTAATCAGTATATTGTCGGTATCTCTCTTTCGGTAGATGCACTACTTGACAGGGGTGATTTATTTTTCTTTAAACGTTCAAGTCGAACTTTAAGATATCGCACTGTTACTTAAAATATAGCAAAATGAATAGGAAGGTCTGATAGGGTGAAATAAAATTCCTATTAGAAAATGCGGAGAATTCCTATAAATTTCATTTTTCCGATAAAGATATCTAACCAAGAAATTCTTTTAATAGCATTCTATCTAGAGCTATTTCCTTTTTATCGAAGATGCATCAAAAAAGTCTATTGAAACATTCGAAAGACAATTTCATTGTTTTGTAGTTTTCAGTGGTTATTTTCGTTATTTTTCGATTGTTACATTGGCAGAGATTCTTGCCAACTTCTTCCGAAAGTTTTAAATTCACTGAGGCAGGTAATCTTTTTCCAATTTCTCCCGTAATTAATTCGCAATATATTTACTTAAAATCGATACTACTTTTGAAAGCATGCTACAGTTTTTTTGCTCTATTTCCTGCACTTTATTCGAGAGACTAATCATATTAAAAGTTAGTTATGTAATAAGCTTTTAGGAATTATTTTACCTGAAATTTTACTAAACTAATAATCTTCTACGACAATATAACTAATTACATTTTATTTGACATACATGCAGCTTCCTTTTCCAAGAAGTATACTTAATAACTTAACAATTCACAAGTAGTTTTGCTGCTGTAATTAATAGAGATTAATCGTCTGGGTGGAATGTACTAAATAAATAAATTAATTACAAACTGTCAAATCATGTCACAGCAAATGTTAATGGAGGACAAGTCACAGGTCACAGGGTAAATTAAAACAAATAAACCCCCAAACACAAATTACCCTGTTTATGGCAAAATTTCAGATTGAAGATACCCTGCAAAATATGTGAAGGGATCTCGTTAAAAATGCATGAAATAATCGGAAAATTCACCCTCCAAATCAAATCAACACCCTGTAGAACATTTATCAAAATTACTCAGTCATTTTTTAATAACGCGAGAAGAAAAATGAGCAGCATAAGTTACAGAGTAGCAGGAATTTGTCACTGCTGAGCTCTACGCTGACAAATAAAAACCATCGAACATTGATTACCCGTATTATTGCTTCCTCTCTCTTCGCCCCCGCAGCAGGGGTGGTGCCGATTAATTAAAAAGTCGTTTGTAATTAAATCACTGTTGGATCTATGGAGCTTTGTAATATTGTAATTGTATCAAAGAATCAAAGACAGTGACAACTGATGCAAGAAGATTTCATTCGGTTATTTACATATTCATTCAATTTATTTTTTAGTTTGGGAAAAAAATCCACGAGCACGTCAATTTTTAACTTGAACGAGACATTTTAGTGTAATTGTTATCTTTAGATTGTCTTTTGTTTTTTAAATATAAACCTTTTTGTGCATTTGGATAGAATATGAAATTCTAAGACCAAATTAAAACTTTAAAACCATAATATATTAACAATCAACAATCCATGTAACAATAATTGACATAATGCATATCAGACATTTTTTGAATTTTTGACCTTATAAATTCATAATGAAAATATGGTTTCTAGTTTATAGTATATTATATGTGAGGTGGGAAATGTTTCATTCCATCTCAGGGCTTATTATATGACCGAGAGGCGAAGCGCAAGGCTGTAATGAAACTCCCACCGAACTATTTATATTATTTTATTCACAATCATTCTTAATTATCCAAATTAATTTCTCATTCTACTCGCATATTCAACAAACAAAATTGATGTATGGTAGTAATCTATGAAAACAATTATTAAATTTATTTCAATAATTTGACATGTGTCAGCAGTTCAGGATACTCAAATCCTAATAAAATAGCATTACATTAGAATTTTATATTACTTTATAATAAAAATGATTCTATTCAATATTAATATATTAATTATTGATGTTTTATTGTAATTATAAGGTTTTATCAATTTGTTTGACAGAACTGTTCAACTTACGTTCAGAGATTTAGGACAGTGTTGCTAGGCAATTCTATATCAACACTTCCCACCCACGAGATAAATATGTCACTTCCCACCCAAGAGGTTGTCATATTAGTAAGAAATGACGTATTTCCCAACCTTTAAAAGGTTTGGAATTGACATATTACTATAGTGATTGCGAATAAAAAATATTGCTTACGTCCGAACTTGAAACAAACGACGATTACAATTACAGTAAAATATGCCTTAAGAAATTCGAGGATTTATTTGAAACATATTTGATAAAAATTTTCTTTCGATAATTTCAGACATCAAACTCACATTTTATGTGTTTTAATATTTCAATTACTTGATTTTGTGGTGTAAATATTTAAAAAATAATTTCTAATATTATTTACGAATACAAAAACGAGGTTTCTCTGGGATTAAAACGGTGTTAATTTCGCTTAAAAACAAATCAAAATTTGAAGATACCTCTAGTAAGTGGCAATACTCATACCAATCTCAAATATGCAATCTACGAGCAAAATCCAGATAATCTTCCGGTGTTATCATCAGAGATCAGCCTAAACTCCAGGAATCCTCGCCATGGGGGACGGGATCCCTCCTTGGGACATCCCTGGCCCCCTGACGACAGATATATCGATGGGATTAAAGGGGATAGCCTCGAGATCGTCCCAAGGAACGTATATGAACGGTTTTCGGATCAACGACCCAATTCGCCCAGTCGTAGCGCTGGAATGAGATATACGGATAGGGGATTTCGTTTTGCGCAGTTGGCGATATGGAAATATTGTTGTGTTGGTAGTTTTGTTCGGGCTTTAGGGATGATTTGATCCTATAGATTTTAATTTGGAGATTCTGACCATACCCTTCGATATAAAATACTAGATATATTTTTCATTATTTTTAAGCCGATTGTTTTTTATTTATTTAGGACCTAGATTAATGGAAGATTACAAAAGATACTGAAATATAATAATACTGGAACGCTAACTAACATTGAAAAAACGAGCCGGGAGAAACTGCCAGTTGCTGGGCCATCTGCCTTTGTTGTATAGTCCGCTTAGAAAGTTGATAAGAAAATATAAAGAAATTAACATTCAATGAATTTAAAATAAAATGGGTAACATAAAAATTTAATAATACATTAATAGAAATGAGTTCAATTAACTATAATAAATATATTTGGGAGTTAAAAAGAATTTTCAAATAACTAAACAGCTCTGTTTAAAAAAAATCCAATAACAATCAAGATTTCCAAGTTTTAGTAAAAAAAAAATCAAGTAGGCATGTTACAATTGACATACTACATATCAAATATTTTCCCTAATTTTTGGTCTTAGAAATTTGTGATCTTTCCAAATTCATCATAAAAACTAGGGCTCACAGTAAAAAATATTATTGCTTACGTCACAACTCAAAAACAAAAGACGATCTGTAAGTGACAAATACAGAAAATGTGGGCCGAGAGTGACAGCTATTTGTTCTACGGTTCTCCTAGAAAGTTGATAAGAAAATATAGAGAAATTAGCATTCAATGATTTTGAAATAAAAAGTTTAATAGAAAAATTAAATAATACTATATTATGTATGTGAATTTGAAGGAATTTTCAAATACAGTTTTACAAGCAAGTGTTAGACAAAGAAGGATGGCCATACAATATTTTTCTGAATTAGACCTATTTCTCGCTTTTATAAAATTGTACACTCTAGCGTTCCAGTATTACTATATTTCAGTGTTTTTCAGTAATTATTAAGCTATATCCCGCACTGTGGGGAACTAAATCAAGCAATAATTTTCGCCTTGTCACATTCATGGTTGTTTCTAACATTGAAAATATGGAACAAATATTTATTTTAAAAATTTAACTTGATCGAAATCAATTCATTATTTACAAAAAGTCTGAGTTCCAAACTTTGAGAAGCAGTTCGCAATTTGTTTGTTCGATTGTGCAAATGCTTTGCATTCAATGCAAACTAATAACTGACGTGAACATATCACCGTCAATTAGCTCATTAAATCAACCAATTGCATTCTATTCATCACAAACCACATCTGAAGTCCGTCGACCAAGAACTATTTCCGACAAATCACATAACTACGCGCCTGAATTCATACAACGCCGGTTCAATGGAGCTGTTCTGGCAGCTTTGTGTCTGCGTTCTCATAGAAATAAGCTTACGAACAACTTCACTATAGTTATTAAGTGAATTAACCACAATCATTGTGAATACCCTGTGCATTAACTGACACTATTAATAAACTTATCGCGAAACTTTGCCACTTGCTGTTTAGTTTGGATGTAGACTTTACAAGAACTGTGAAAGGAGTTGTCGCAAAACAAGACATACATTTTCACAACGAAAGAACAAGAAATACTTTATTGTCAATAACTCAAAATTAATTTATGAAATTTGAAGGATAGCAGCTCTTTTTATGACCGCAAATGAGGAAGAACTATTTTCGTTACGAATCGCGTAAATTTCATCACGTTTCATGTCAAGGGTAATCTAAATTTGCCGCCACAGAAGTGCCAAGATTTCTCTCAAAGTGAGAATTCGTTAAAATTAGACGCATGTTTTAAAATTTGAGTACTGTCACTGCAATTCGATTTTATTATCAGTTTATTTGTTTCGTATTTATAATTTTCACTCCTCAATATTATTTGTTGACATTTTTATTCATATATGCGTCAATTTAATTAAAATACACAAATAAATAATCTTTATTAACCCAAATTCAGTCAGATAGATTTAGTGTCGTCCTTGATGAGTATATAAAAAAAAATCTAAATAAATATAACTCGGGAGTTCGATAAATTAGAAAATAATTTTCCAGTATCTTTATCAAACTTGTTGCCATTTGGCAATAGCCACCCAAGCCCTATGGGCATTTGTAGCTATTGCCTGGCAACAAGTTTTCGTAAATCTTTCAATTTATTCTCACTCTCTTGTTATATTACTACTGACAATGTAATTTTCAAATTTCATATTTAGAACTTGCATATTCAAATTACAAGCTGATTAGATTTTGGTAGCAATCCATTAACCGGAAGTGGTAGTTTACTTGAAGGCCTATAATTATTATTTTTTTGTAATATTAGCTACAATTTTATTTTGAAACCTCTTTGTTATTTTGTACGGTTTGAAAGTTGTTTAAGCAGGAAGTTATGTGATGGCCACATATTATTATCATGAAACATATTTTCTTTTAGTTTTACATTATTTTGATAGTATTTTATGAACAATCTAGCACTAAACACTAAAGTATACACTTAAAAACGAATTGAAGCACGCAGCAGTTGTCGAGTTAATTCGTGAAATTTTGTTAATTGATAGCAGTGATTGTGCATAAAAATTATGCAGTGTGTGTTTTACTTGTGGGTGTGCGGATTGAAATGTGGCGAAAGCAAAACGTAATATGTTATTTTGTAAGAATTGTATGTATTAATTGTTTACAAATATACTTTTGGTAGTATTGTTTTCTAAAGTTCAGTATTTCTTTACAGATTGTTTGGACAATTGGCCTTCATTTGACAATAACCTGAAAGGTGAGTGACATTTTATACCTATACATAAGTTTATGAACAATGAGAAACAAATTCTATCAAACATCGAAACCATGACAACTACCAACAATAAAATACGTTGTTGTTTTCTTGATTGTTATATATTATAAATATTTCAGGGTTCCTACTGTAATAGGGAACATGTAAACAAATAAACGATGCTCTGTATTTTATGACACCAGGAATAACAGCCGACAGAATTGGCATTTTTGCGAAACAGTTAATGAAATATTTAGCCGGGGCATTTCTAACACAAATAACTAAACGCGGTTAACCCTTTGAACTAGATACAGCAATTTATGTGTCGTTTTGTCGAACGGCGCTGTAGGTCGTAGTAAAAAGCTCCCATCCCGTTTACGGTGGCATGGGGCATGAATATTCAGCGTTCAGGCTTCATGTGAAGCGCTGGCGCTTTGAGCTTATTCAGTCCATTGAAGCTTCGGTATGTGACTCAAAAACGACTCGTTTGCATGTGTGAGTGCTCCAAGTGCACCACTGTACTTTCCATTCTAAAATCAGGACCGTAATGGAATTTTTCGCCCGGGAGAAGCTTAACAATGGCGTGATTGAATAATTTGAATCTTATTAATTATCTGTAATAACAATATAAAATGCTGATAAGCTTTGGGTTCCTTGTTACAAACTTGTAGTGGTAATACATTTAATAATAGTATATTGTACAACGAGCATGGAATAGTGCTCATTTTCTAGGAGTATGAAAGCATACGAATATGAAATGGACATTCCATGCGACTTGCACACTATACTTTATCTACGATATTATTTATTATTTCCTAATTAATTTCATTTTAATAATAAATTTGTCGCGCTTTCACCATTCCAATATTTGAAAATTCTAAATAAGTATCCTAGCAATGGCACCTGTAATGAAATGTACTAACCTGTATTGAAATACTCACAAAATAAATTCATTTTGTTTTGTATTTCAGTACAGGTTATTTCATTTCAGTACAGGTACCATTGCTAGGATACTTATTTAGAATTGCCAAATATTGTAATGGTGGAAGCGGAACAAATTTATTATTAAAATATAAATTAATTAGGAAATAATATCGTGGGCGTACAAAAAGTATAATATACAACTCGCATGGAATGTCTATTTCATACCCGTAGGAAATGATTACCATACCATGCTTGTTGTATAATATACTATTATCCAACACCTCTCAATAAATTCTCTGTAGCTATGTTGTATAATACGTTATACTTCACACATGGGCAAAATGGAATAACCCACTAGTAAAGTAAATAACTATTCATTCAAGTAGACTTCATTTCTATTTTGTAATTTTCAATAAATTGAGTATTTCTATGTATTTTATATTTTTACAATTTAATTGCCTTTACCAAGGAGTGCTTTTACGAACTGCTGTTCAGTATTTATATTTCTTTTGATAAATACTTATAAATATAGGTACTTGATTTTGATTGCTCGTTAAATGTGGTTACCGGCCTCCACAAGTGTAAATAATTTGAAATTTTATTTAATGTTAAATATTATGCACTGCATCATACTTATCTTTTGACGTTTGTCTAATATTTCAATGAAAATTTGAAACAAGCGAACTCATGTGAATTTGGGCTTATATATTAGGTATTATTTTGATCTACTAATATTATACGGTTTCTTAAAGAAAAAAGAAGAACTGGCTGTAGCTAAATATGTATAATTAAAATGAATATTCTAATAACAATGTTATATCTTTTAGCAGAAAATTCCTATTATTGAAAGAGTGTTGCAGTAGTTGGTATTTAATTAAATGAATAAATAATTTGATATCATCCGAAAATGGCAGATTTTATTATTCCTCCCCCTTGTTGGGGCCCTGAATAATGGCCTATAATCGATGCAAATCGACTAGTAATGCGAGTGCAGATAGAAAGTTAATTTTCCATGCATGCAAAATCGTTTACCATTCGGTACTTAGTCGCGCACAGTTGCCTTGCCACTGGTTCATAACGGTGCGTTGTTGTTTCTTCGTTTGTTTTGTATATTAATTAAATTTGCGGTTGCACACAGCTGCACTGTGAAATTCAATCTCATTGTAATTTCAACAGAGTGGCTGTATTCATTTCTAACTTTGAGGATTTGTTCATAAAAATTGCTGCTACTACCTTTAAACTGTAAACTTTCCAACTGTTCCTGAGCAGTCGCGAACGTTCAAGCTACGGTGACCGGCAAGTTGTGAATGTCTGACACAACACTTAATCTCTTTGCGGGGTTGGAAGGCGCCGGCCGCACACTCGAGGATAAATCAACAGGGTGCAAACACGACCAGTTTACAAATGTAAGGGTTTGCGGTGGCCCTACGCTGACCAACGGCAGTACAGGAACAAGATAAATTTGGGCGAAACAAAAAGCAAATCTCGAATATCATTATTTGTGTTCAAATAAAATCACACAAGAATTCTGGGCGGGCGCGGGCACAATTAGCATATGCACATCCGTTAATGACATTTTCAGTAACACGTGTTTTCCGCCAACAGCGCCACGAACTTCGCGGCATCACGAGCAATTACTAATGCAGCACCGGTGATAAATATTGCATCGTGACAACTAGGCAACCCAATGCAATCGCGAGGGCCTTGACCATAAACACATCAACATCACGCGCTCCGTGCTTTGCTCTTTCATATTTTAGCAGCGGTTTTACAAAGACTCTCATTACAGAACTTCACTAGTTTTTAAAGTGTTTTTTCTATTATTAGATTTATTAAGTGAAATGTGTTTCCTCATTTTTAATATCGGTCATAATTTTTAAATGACGGGACCGGAAATTTTCTCATTATTTGAATCTTTTTCCATGGTATTCATCAACTTTTGTATATGACCAGCTCTCTTCTCTACTCATTTATTAAAAACTATAAATGTAGTAATAGTATGTAGCATCAATGGCGCTAATATCGCCTATACAATTTGGGTTTAAAATATGCTTACATATCATAGCATTACGCTATACATCCACAGTGAGGAAGCATGAACCTTGACGTCACGGTAAAACCCAGAAACACAGTCAACCAACAATCAATCTCCTCCAAACATTTCTATCCAGGCATATCATTTTCGCCTCGTCCACATTCATACATGCTTGTCTATTCTTCACTCCTCAATCATTCATGCTCGCAATATTCATCAATCATACCTAACCACTTATTCCTCGGACGCCAACGCAATCGTTCACCCTTCACATTCGCTCGAAATGTGCAAACCACCTCAACTGACTCAGTCCCACTTTGGTAACAACATTCTTCTTAATCTGACAGTTATCGTACACCAAAGTATCTAGACACGATCACTTTCCTCTCAAATACCTCATTTTTACATCAGTTATACGTCGTTCATGCTTCTTCATCCATAACCAACATTGAGAACCATTATCAAATGTAGGCACGAACACCTTTATACACATTCAATCGAGCATCTCTACATACATTCATGTTTCGAGCAAATGTACCCGGAGCACTCAATACATTGCACCCCCTGATCAATGCGTCCATCCCTCAAAAATATACTACCCAAATATACAAGGTGTAGAATGTATTTTTATATATTGCCGTATCTTTTTCTTGTTCACTTTGCAACAAAAATGTAATTACAAAAGTTGTTCATAATTTAAAATACATGCTATAGGGTCTATTTGATTACCCAAATATTAGTGTTCACGATCAATCAAATTAAAACTAATATGTATTAGAAAAATTGTACACGGCCAAGGAAAATTATACAACAACGAGAAATATTTCGAAAAACAGATTTAGATTTATTTATAAAAAATGTTGTATTATTTTCTGTAAAATTGCATGCATTTTTTAATTCTGAACAACTCTTATATTTACGTTTTGCGGTAAAGTAAATAGGAAAAATATACAGCAATATATGAAAAATAACAATAAATCTCCATACGCCACATTTCAATTTATTTTCGATATAAGATCATTCACTTGTTTCAATCTTATACCATTAATTGAAACGTTATAATTATTCCTTGTGTGTTTCAATTCAGTACTGAACTTTTGATATAAGAAAAGGATAATGTTCTTCATTGTTTACGAATACATATGTTTTAAAAAAATTGTAGTGATGACTGATGAAATTTTTCGTTCAAAGCTGCTATTGGGCATACATCAAGATTAAGCTTTTGTACCCCACTGAAAATGAAAACCATGTAGTAGTAGTATTTGTTTGTATACCTACCTAAGTTAGTATATTCATGACAAAGACATAACACCGTAAGATAGAAGAGGATGTAAGTAAGAATGATTGTCTCGCTCCCGTATTTGTCTACATGTGATGTATGACGGTTCCACGTAACTTTGTGTGTTTGTATGTACGTACAATTTACAATTTGTGTTATCACAAAGTTTCTCCAGAGCTGGGATAGTTCGGAGCTCTGTATCTGAACCGGACTTGAAGATATTTAAATGAAGTCTCCTCTCAACTATTCTGCATTCTGCTACTTGCAATTGGCAACGTTTCCAATCCTAAACAACTGCAAACAAGAGAGCATAGCTGCAACATAAAGTTGGGAACATTTGTCTTATGAGCACGATTAACTTAATACTATATTATCTTCGCTAAATTTATAGTTACACGAATCCAATTAATTACACACTACAACAATTTGCAGATTGAGATTCGTCCAACACTTTGATACTTTCTGAAGCTCTTCGACCAGTGTGACATAGGTATCAAAGCTATTAACCTTAGAAAAATATTGTATAGAGCACATCTGTCTCTTTATTTTATTAAAGAAAAAAGTACTGTATGCACAGAGAAAATAAATACGTAGTACGAATCTATTTGTATTCCATGCGAATGTCGTTTGTTGCGGTATTGAAATTCACGCGCATTTAGCAGAGTCAGATAACCCGAGCTTTAGGTTTGGCGTTTGAAGATCGCATGCAGTGTATTCTTCAACTTTCACGCTTTCCTGAACTTTCAAACAATTGTTTTCTTTGTGTTCTCAACTTTTGATGTTAATGTTCGATATTTTCTGCTTGGATTTGTGATTTGGGAAGTCAGCACTGAAATCTAGTTCACTGATTTTTTATGTCCTTTCTTTTCAGGCTATGTCCAATCAATCAAAGATAGAAATATGCTACATATATTTCTATTTTTCAAGTTAAATTAAACGTATTATATATGCATGTCTTTTCGGGTTTATATTTCTAGGATGAACTACAATACACGATATCTTAATTTTGGCATGTGTTACCCTTGTTACAACTACTAGCCGGCACCCGATAGGTTTGTAGTGCCAAGATAATTGTATCCCAACTTGAAATGGTAACGATCCAAATCAGATCATGAAAAATTTTACTGCCCTGTCCCAGATTTGAACCCGCGAGCTCTGTTTCCTGAGGCAAGCACTCGTACCACTGCGCTATCCCGTTATATTATAAGAATATTCTTCGCAGATCATAAATTTACCAAAACAGATGTCGCGTTTTCGAAGTTTTAATTCTTTTTTCATTTTTCGGACAGGACAGTGATTGATGTAGCAGCTCCTATTTTTGTGACGAATAAAAACTTTTAAACTTGGTTCATTTGCGTCATTTTTCGAGTTGAAGTTCTTCATTTCGACGCAAATTAGTCCTTAAGTATCATTAAATACTTTTCAGGGAAAATTTCATTCATAATACTATTCTGTGCTTTTAAATATATTCACAGACTGTAGCGGAAATGAAAAAGAATTCTTTTAATTCTGATTAAAGTGGGTGAACTTATTTAACTACACATGAATACATTTGATGCATAAAATAAAGATAAAAATGGATTTACATGTTGCAGATATAGTGTAATATTGAAAATGATTTCCTCCTCTAGGGTCATAAAACAAAACAGTGTCATAAAATGATTCCAGATAAACAAAAGATTTAATATCATCTACCTCTAGTAGCGTGTATACAATTTAATTTTCTATCTCTATATAGTATATAATAAAGACTTAACGATCATTTTACATCAACGTAAAATTCGACATTCAGGTAAAATGTCACACTGCTGGATCAGTAGTTAAACTGTCAGATAAAATTGGTGATAAAGTTTCACAATATCAGGGATATCTCGATGTATTTTCAGTCACGTTCACCCAGTTTAAATTTCGGTCTTAATAAAATTTAATGATGTAGAATTAATACTAAATTGAGAATAATGAAATCGCCGAAAATACGCTAATCTTGTTATTTGACTGGGACAGGCATTTTAACCTAATTTGTTCTCATTTATTTCTTTGCAACGGACAGGAATTGCTGAAGAATATCACCAATGCAAATGTGACTTTTTGCAGCACAACAAATAATTTTTATTTTACAAGCTCAAATAATTTTACGTGTAACATATTTCACTACATTATTTTTTGACGATTGACATTAAAAGTGCGATTTATTGACAGCAAGCAATATGTGAAATATTAATGTTACTGACTAAGCAGTAAACATATTTTTAACAGACTATTGTTGCTATGGAAACAATAAATAAAAAAAAAACTTTTAGATCTCATAGTAAATATAAAAGACTTGGATTAAGTTCTGTAGGTTACTGTTTATATTTACTTGTTTATGTTATTCATTTGTTTATCTGACGAAGAATTATTTTTAGTAATTTGAAACGATAAAAATAGTATATTAAGTATCAAGAACATTTTTACAATTACTTAACGTTCATGATGTTTACGAGTATATAATTTTTGCACGATTGGAGCAAGCCAAAATTATTAGAAAATACTCAGTAATAATATAACAAGAGAGTGAGAATAAATTGAAAATAATTTGACAGATTTTTCGAAAACTTGTTGCCAAGCAATAGCCATGAAAGCCCGTAGGGCTTGAGTGGCTATTGCCAAATGGCGACAAGTTTGAGAAAGATACTGGAGAATTATTTTCTAATTTATGGAACTCTCGAGTTATATTTAATTAGATTATTTTTTGATTTCATCATCAGGCACGTCACTAAATCTATCTTTTTTGCACATTTTTACTTGTGTTAATGATAACTATCTTACATCTGACATCTGTCAACAAAAACAAAAAAACTTCAGAGAATATTGCCGGGAATAATCACAAGAGCATTATTCTCAGTATAATAATGACAGGATTGGTTAAAACGCAAACACGTGACATACAATAAGCATTTCATTGGTTTAAAGAAACGTCAAAAAATAATCAGATAAATTTCTTTATTGTTAGTATTCTTAAAACCTAATATATTAGTTGGCTTGAATTAAAAAAAAAAAAACTTGTGTTGAATGTTTAATTGCAGTTAAAAATAGAGTAGAGATAAAATTAGTTAATCAGTTCCTCTTCAGTTCATGAATTCGAGAAAGTAAAACTAAGTATTAATAGTTAAAGATTCCTCGCAATACAGAGTCTTTTCCGTATTCTTTTCTGAAATTTCCCGTTCACACATTCGATATGATATCACATCCACGGTCTCGTCCAACAGCCTGGTACACATCATCGGATTAGCACGCGTGCGTGTTACATCTGCAGGCGTGCCGCGTTCCTGCTGCTGCTGCTGTTCTCGCTGCCTGAACATCGGCCTTTCAGCACGACTGAGCTTCAAAAACTATGCATTCTCAACATGTGTTTCACGAGATAATTAAAATTGCTGCTTGGAACGCGAAAATACGATACCAAGTTCGTGAACTTACTAATTTTAGAGAAATAGTTATTTGTATCTCTAGTCCAGAAACTGCACTTTTGCGGGTGCGATTATATTTTGACAGGCCGAGCCGAATGCGAGGCTTGAAAATTACGAGCACTCGAGAAACAGTTTCTGTGATACACATTTTTTTTCGTGTCGACTGTGTCATAATAGTTATTTACTTTACAAGTGGGCAAAGTAAGGTATTACCCACGAGAGAAATTTTGCACACGAAGCCGAAGACTGAGTGTGATAATTTCATCGAGTGGGTAATTCCACTTTGTCCACGTGTGAAGTATAACTTTGTATCCAACACCTCTTAATAAATGAAAAATTTATTAAAGAAATATTATTTGACAGTGACATATGCTTTAAATTTTTAAATTAAAATGTCAATTGAAGTAGTTACCAAGGTGTTGTGTGATATTATTATTGTTTTAAATAAAAAAATACTCACTAGTGACTTTCCTCAAATTTATACTCACTAGTGGGTAATCTGATACTTTCCTTGTTTAAAATCGCCAGCATTTATTGAGAGGTGTTGGATAAATTTATTTGTCCAATAAGTTGGTAACATTTATTTATTGGTTGTGCACTGCAACTGGAAATTTAGTTATAATTACTTTCATTTGAGCTACAATATAGCTCTAAAATTAATGGAAACTCAAACACTGAACAAAACCGACGCACAAAATTGACAGCCAGTTGATGCCAACCTTATTCTTGCAAAAGTCCCTAGTTTTTACCGATCTAGAAATCAAGCAGTTTCAAGAGGATTATTAGATGTGTAAAACTAGTGTTTTGAACGGAAGAAATATCAAATTAATTTCAATACTACGTCGAAATGTGCGCTCTACATACGAATATATAAAGACATCCCCCTGCGCCGTCACGTAGGAATGCGCAGGTAACATTCAAACTTCTGATTAAATCCATTCTGCCATGATCTACAACTGCACCAGGGCGCTACAATCAAACTACTGCGAAGCAGAATTTCACAGAATCTCACAGTCGAGCTATGAGAGGAATGTCGGGTCCCGACTTTCGCCCTGAGCTCATCATTTCGAGCGATCGGAACCGGCAGCAATCTAACGCGACTTCCGGGCACAAATGAGCCGACTAGAAGCGAAGACAAACGATGTACAGTTAGAGAAAAGATGGCCTGGGGAATTCTTGCGAAACGGAGAAGATGCAACATGCTGTGATGCACTCAAAGAATCAAAGAGAATATTTAAACGACTTTTAAATTCGATCCGACAAACTCACAAACATCAACGATAAAAATGAAGTTTTTCTCGACTGACTAGGATATATGAATTGTAGAATAGTATATTGTACATCGAGCATGGAATGGTACTCATTTCCTACGAGTATGAGAGTTTGTAGCATGATCCGAAGACGAATGCTGCAAATCATACGGGTATGAAATGGACATTCCATGCGAGTTGTACACTATAATTTTTCTACGACCACGAATATTATTTCAAAATTAATTTAATTTTAATAATAAAGTCCTTTCACCATTCCAATATTTGACAATTCTAAATAAGTATCCTAACAATGACACCTGTACTTAAATGAACTGATTTGTACTGAAATACTCACAAAACAAATTCATTTCGCACGATGCTTGCAATGTACCTCATATCCCTAGCAACATCAAACATACTATTAGCAGATTTCTCATTGGTCGTAGAAAAAATGGTTTGTTGTATTTCAATATTCCACTAAACCGCATTGTCTTTTTTTAATACTAATATAACGGATGTTTTTCTTGGATGCCTAGAACTTTATAATGAAATAAAACACATACAAATTAAATTGTGATAATGGCCACGATTTTGGCTTATTTGAAAATATAATTTATGCCATTATTGCTTGAATATGATTTCTGAAAGATGGATGCCGTGACTGACTTAAGGTCAACCATACGGGCTGAAGATAGCGCAACATGAACATGACTTTTTTGAAACAATATATGATTATTATAATAAATGAAACATATAACGATTTACACCTACATTTGTAGATAAAAGTCCAAAGTTTTGTAATAAATTTTAAAAAGCTAATTTTGTTTACAAATTATACATGAACATAATTTTCAAAGTAGTAAAATATATGCCACATATTCCCATGAAGGACAACAGTAATGCAAATAATTTTTATATTTATAAATATGATCGTCTATAACATACTAAGATTATTTTTCATTTAAACTTCCAGTTTTTGAGAAACAAATAAAAATATACCAAAAAGCGTGTTTTTTGGTATTTTTTTATTTGTTTCTCAAAAACTCTAAATTCAAATTGAAAATAAGCATGAAGACCATATTTATAAATATACGAATTATTTGCAATACTGTAGTCGTTCATGGGAATGAGAAATACAGTATCAAAATTCTGAAATTTTTACCAACTAGACTTCAACGATTATTTTTTTATAGTTTAATGTTTTAGCTATCCTTTTCATCCACATATATAAATATTAGATTGTTCAAAGACCTTACTGTAATAATTGTTTTGTTTTTCGATAAGAATAATTGTAAGAAATAATTTATTCAAATTTGAATTTGCAAAACAAAATTCATGGGAATGAACGAACCCAACGAAAATATGTACTTCATCTGACATTGCAATGTACAAGTAACTGTAAAAAATCGATGATATTTTGACGAATGGAGGTTGTTGCAATTTGATTGCAGTCCTAAGAATTTTGTAGCTTTCGTAAACAATAAAACTCGAGCATTAAAATTGAGTCACCATGCTCATATTAAAATTTTAAATTTTTATATGACACCCATCAAAACATCTTATCAAAATCCAAGTCAGCTCTGCTTTGCATTACCCCGTTTGGTATTCCAGAACAGTGTAGAAGAACTTGGACACAACCCAAGATGTGACAGCGGAAAAGAATCCGCACAGCTAATGATTTCGTTCTATGAAGAATTTATTGTTTCCACGTTGATAGTTTTGCAAATACTGTCAGTTGAACTTTCAATTAGGTTATGTTACATGTCGAAGTCTCTAGGGATTTTAGTGCAGCGATGAAATTTGAGCCATAGTGATTATCACGATTATATGATCAGAGATTAAATTCGGGATCATTCGGATTTAATGGACAAGATTTAGTGCACTATGCCAGTTAGATTTAATTATTTTAACTTGATTGTACCTCTCACCATCCATTGGTGAATCTCTTCCTGAATTTGTTAAGCTGTATTTTAAATTTATTTAAGTGTAAATCTATTTCCTTTTCACCACGTACTGTCGGGTGTTATCTCAACAATAAAGATAGCACTAAAGAGAGGCCTAACCTAAGTTCGACACAATTAATTTCTAACGTGGCCGTAGAATTACCATAGATATCATGTAGTATGGTAATTCGGACCCTTCATATTACTTACGAGGCAAGAGTCAAACGCCTATTACCGTGTTTATTACGCCGTGGACATCGAACGGAGCCTCGGCAAATTAAATTTAGCATTTATTCTCGCCTCGAATATAATAGCACACTGTTTGCTAATGATATTGACATTCCCAAATGAAAATTATCATACATTTTCCTCATTTTCAAGCATAACATTTCTCGTATTTTATGATAAACAAGACACCGTGCATATATCTCCGTTCCATTTCAGTCACACATTTATTATAATATTATTATACAGGGTGGTGTGTCGGACGACGCAGCATAGGGATTTCAATGGTTGTTAGTGTACAAGTATTTGCTCCCCTAAATATTTTAATTATCCGGAAGAGGAAGGGGAGAAAACGTTTAAACATATTATTAAATACCGTTGGGGTAATGTAACTCCATACAAGAAAAGGTAGAAAAGATTAAATGGTTTTATACCTGAAATTAATACAAACCAATAGCTGATTACAACAATGTAATTTGGCAAATGGGATAACAGGGAAATGTAAGCGCGCTTGTTTTTTATTTATTGTTTTAATTGTTCCATGGTATCATTAATTTTTGTAAATTTTTTTTATTTAATTTCTTCGATTTTTCCTTTCCGGGAAAATGGAAAAATTTATGAACAATGGTATCAATAGTTGCCGAATTTGTTTCTCTGAATAAAATCTAAATAAACTTTTGCTCTAAAATAATTAGGGAAGCAAATACTAAAAATTTATCATTAAAATCCCCATGCTGCGTCTTCAGACTAGAGAATGGAAGTAAAGGTTAAATTATTTTATAGGATTGTGGTTTCTTTTCATACTCGACAAAAATGTAACGTATTATTTACTGAAATATTCGGTTGAAGATACAAGATGCATTTCCTGAAAATTTCATAACAATTACGAGTATAAAATTAAACACGATTATTTGCTAAAAAAAAGTTTGGTAAATTTTCAGAAAATGGACCTTATATCCTCAGTTTACCAAATAGTTTCATAAATTCTACTGTACTTTTTTCCGTATAGGTTTGCCCCATGAAAAATGTTTGAAAGTAATAATGAACATCTACAATTTAAGAAAAACCCTACGTGCTGAAGGAATGCTAGTTCTTTTCTAGATTTAATAGTATAAATAACCAGATAACATTGAATTTTAAAATTTCACAAATACAGTAACAAGCTTATCTCAAAATAGATGTGTTATTCAGAGATAAACTGTACCTATTCTATTTTAAACCGGACATGCTAACGTTTTTCTGAAATTTTTAATTCTTTCACTTGACTGGGCACCTAGAAACAGACCCTTAATTCCTACTTTCATAAACTAATTTAAACATCAATTTTCATACTCTAGTTGAATTATATCTGACAGGTTTACAAAATGTATAAATACAATATATTTTTATCAAATTTAGAATTCATAAATATTACAAAACACGTTTAACTAATAATGTTAATTTAGTTCTCATTCTCATCACAGGGCAAAGAGCTTGATCGCGCAGTGAGCTTGATCGCGCATTGAGCTTGATCGCGCAGTGTCTTCGACATTTAGTTGAAGCTTTTTCTTAACAATTTAACATCTCAAATTATATTTATTTTTTAAAATAGTAAAATACCCGTAAACGAAATTTTATTAAAGGAGTAACTGTCATTGTTTTTATTTTTGAATATTTTTGACAGTCACAAAAATTTAACTTGTACGTTAAATGTGCAAAAAACGGTTTAGTGTCTTCAGTAAGCTGAATTATGTCAGCTTTTGAGCTTTTACCTAAATTGCTTTCATAAAAACTGGGTTATTTTAAAAATACACAGCATAACTTTAGATATTGCATACATACGAGCAGTTTGCATTAGCTAAAAGGATATAAAGACAGCATTATTTTTAGTATAGAATTTGTATATTCTTACACCATTTAAAGCGCTTAAAGGAATTCTAAAATTAATAAATAAATTTATTTCCTCTTATGGATTTGTTTCCACATACGCTTTAGCTAATCGACTGTAACTAATATTCTGGTTTGGTTTGTTATTGGTATGTAGGAAAACGCATACTGATTTCGTGTTCCAGTAGCGCTAATTGCAACCACTAATAGATGGATGAACAGTAATCACTGTCAATTATATCTGTAGCATCAATCTACAACTGCTGTTTATTCTAGTGTATCGCCGCAGCAAATTTACAAATGGGCAATACTCCTTTGAAACTCTGAAAGGAAATATTTCCTTTCATATATAAGCAAGATATTTATAACATATTTAGGACTGTGTCCTACAAAGTTTTATTTATTGACCTCTTTGCAATAAAACTTACAATTTATTACACGCCTTCGAAAAGTTTCTCGGGGTTTTTTGCAACATATACATGGAAGGTCTCAAATGGTGTAATATTAAAATAAGAAATTTTAAATATTGGACTGTAATCGTTTTCGTATATAGCAGAATGTAAATAAAAAATCAAGATAGAATATCTGAAGATAGTTCTACTTTTATAATATGTACGCTTCTTGACTGTGATTGGTATTGAAATAAAAATAATTACTGGATTTCAGTCACAAATTAAAAATTTTATTCCAACCTCTACCGGTTTCTACCCCACTTGGGTCTTCTTCAGGAGGTGAAAGTCAAAACATTAAAAATAAATTTGTCAAAGATAAAAACATTTTAAAACAATAAATAATTAATAAATAATTAAAATCGGACATCGTACTTAACAAAAATGGAGAAATCTTACTTAAAACTAATTAGCTAGTAGCTAGTAGTTAATTTTAACTATGGCTACCAATAAGATCAGTGATGCGTTCACAAATATTTCAATTAAAATTACATCCCTGTGTTGTTATTCGGAGATTTTAACTTTACTGCAGTGGTCCATCTATCTTAAGCCAAACATGTTAATAAATTCTTCGAACTGCAGTAAAAATTTATAATATCCTAAAAATCCGACGTTTCGGTCATGGCTAGGGGTTGAACTTTAAATTGTCAAGACGCTAAATTTCCCACAAGGATAGTTACAGTCAAGAACAAAACGTCGGATTTTTAGGATATTAATAAAATTTGACTGCAGACCCAAGAAATTTTTAATTTATTAATATTACAGTCGATCATCGTTCCTATCAAACATGCTAATGTTATTCTGGAATTTTAAAATCTATCACTTGACTGGGTATCTGGAAATAGACCCTTAGTTGCTATGAAAAGAAACCATAACCATAAAGTCATTGAAACGTCAACTTTCATACTCTAGTTAAACTATAAAGCGAGTTGTAGTTTCAGAACAACAATTAAAGATCTTCAATTTGCCCAGTTCTCTAACTCAGCTGTTAATTTTTAACCACTTGCTAAGATTTTAATCCAATGAAAATTCTTAATATACAAGAAAAAATCAAATTGTCACTTCTAACATTTGTTTCTATTTGTCAAAAACATTAACAAGTGGTTAAAAGTTAACAACTGAGATAGAGAATTGGGCCGAATGTTTAGTCAATTAAGTTTCAGAATATACGGACACTACCTACATGATCAGTGTTGCATTCGCTACTACGTCAAATAAAAAAAAAGTCCGTAATATTTATCAAAAAAAAATAATTGGGAATGTATTGTTGTGGATCACATCGAAGTAGTAGAAACGCTATTTAGGTTTCTATCTTACATCCCCCATATGCAAACAACCAGGTGCTCATCCCATCTCATCAGCAACTCGAGTCTCCACTGCGACAGCCGCAGTGGCAGCGCTGAGCGAGAGTTGCTTGGTTACGGGGGTGGCGGTGGGGTCGGGGTGCGCACCGGGCACACAGGCTCCCCCTGGGCCCGGCTCTGGCCCACCAGATCGATACGCGCGCCATGCGGTGGCCGGCGCGCCAACGATGCGCCACGCGACACGCACCTGAAGATCTCAGCACCGGCAAGCCAGCAGGATGGATGGGGATGGCAGGAATAGGGATAGTGAAAGTAAAAGGGATATTCGGAATCCTTGCAAAGCACGCGACACCCACGATACATTGTTGTATTTTTGGTTGAACATTTTGTTTTACAAGTATTAATAAATGCATTTTTTTTTGTTGCAGGATCCTGGAGCGGCCAACTTCATACGTGGTCGGTAAGTAAGTTTATTATTCTTCGTTTCCTTTTACTTATATATCGTTTTCTCGTACGCGTGCAAATCATCTTAATTGGCTGGAAATCCATTGGGAATTATTCGATAACTTTTCTGTCATCTGTCAAAAGTAAACCAATAAAATCAGGATTCTAATTTCACATCATTTACTTTAAGCGCCGGTCTTTCCATCTACGAATAAAATACTGAATAAATGATAAGTAACTGTCATTTTTTGATGCGTATTTTTTATTTATTCAATGAATAATTTAATCGGAAGTTAATTTGTAGAAGGAAAGATCGGCCTAAGAGAATATTTTAAAACAAATGAACATTTAAAAATAATATTGTATTAAAATTTAAATGACAATTTTAAAAATTGACTGTTACATTTTTGTAAAAATTCTTCCTCTACTATGTCTGGGACCTTTAATTTGTTTCCAAATTTCTTTGACTCATTTTCTACTATGCATTGAATATTATTTGATATTAATCTTGGAAAATAATTACATTTAAAAAATACTTTTGAAGTAAAAATTTGTTAATCAAACATCTCTCAATAAATGTTCTATACCGATGTCGATTTTAAACAAGGAAAGTAATAGATTACCCACTAGTGGGTATACAATTGAGAAAAGTCACTAATGAGTAATTTTCTATTTATAACAATAATAATAACACACAACACCTTGGTAACTACTTCGATTGACATGATAATTTAGAAAATTTAAAGCATATGTCACTGTCAAATAATATTTCTTTAATAAATTTTGCATTTATTAAGAGATGTTGAATAAAACGTTATACTTCATACGTGAGCAAAGTGAAATTACCCACTTGATAAAATTATCAAGGTAATTTCTTACTTTGCCCACTTGTCAAGTAAATAACCATTGCTATGAGTATAAAATAATGGTTTTGAGCCATTTTAATTTAAAACTCTATCTGATTCATTGACTATTCGCTCTAATAATATCTGTAGACAAAGTTAAGTAGATTTTTTGTAGTATTCACTCATATCCAAGCACAAGGATTCATAATACTCCGAGAAAAATAATCGACTTAACTATAAATACTCATGGTATTATGAATGAAAATATCAAAATTTTGTTGAGTTTTAATAGGATCTTCGTAAACCAAAAGCAAGTATTATATCGACCATAATGGGCCTGAACCCTAATAAAACTTGTCCCCGCAACATGTGGGATTTAGGTTTGTAACTTGTTGGATAGAATTAGGTATTAGATAGGGTACTAATTTTCTCAAACTAATAAATTGGTATTCAGTCTTCATTACCCTTTTTATAGTCCGCACTATTTCTCTTCGTAGAGAGCATAACATGAAATCTTTGTGTATTTCGCTAAAAGATATAATTTCAATTAAAGCGAATCACAGATTGGGTAAAGACTATAATAGGCCTAAGGTAGTGTAGATACATATTACTGATATATTAAGAAAATATTAAATTCAAACCGGCTCCTCCACCAAAAAATTATCCTGTTCAGAATTTTTTATTATTGTAATTGTGGTAGTTTCTCTCTCTAACCATTCGGCCCCAGCTGGGCAAATAGTATTGCAGCGTAGTATTGTTTCCTCGCGTGATCTACGTGCGTCACATCACGCGTCATTTCCCAATGTGACACGCCATGGTTTACTCGATCTAGCGTGAAACTTGGGCCTAGGTAAGGATTTGTAATTCTGTCGGGAATACATCAATGGGATGATGTATCAGATTAGGAGCTAATGTGGCTAATATATTATTAAAATTAATGCAGATAAATGGCTCTTCAAAGACATCAGGTGTCTAAGAGGATAGCGTCCTTAGAAATTAATTATATATTGTTGGTTGAGTTACAGACACCTGCTTATACTATTAATCATTCTTACGAGACGGGCTCACTCATTTTAGACACCACACTTTATGCTTACGACTATTAATATATCAAAAAGGTACATGACTTTAACGCCTTATGTTAATAATAAATACAACATCACCACTAGTCTGAAAACCAAATATTTTATTCAGCACCTCTCAATAAGTGCTCTATAACTATAGTGATTTTAAACAAGGAAAGTAACAGATTACCCGCTACTGGGTATAATTTTGAGAAAAGTCACTAGTGAGTAATTTTTTATTTGTAACAATAATAATAACACACAACACATTGGTAACTACTTCGATTGACATTTTAATTTAGAAAATTTAAAGTATATGTCACTGTCAAATAATATTTCTTTAATAAATTTTGAATTTATTAAGAGATGTTGGATAAAACGTTATACTTCACACGTGGGCAAAGTGGAATTACCTACTTGTAAAGTAAATAACTATTATCTTTCATGTACCTACCGCATAGAGATATTTTCCACAGTTTTTTTATGGAGCATTTTTCTAGAAAAATAATGAAACAGAAATAAATAAATGTCAGAATAACAAAAAAAAAAAAACAAATGATATGTTTATTTAACAAATACATCAGTAAGTCGATACGAAAAATTATGTGTATCACACGTCCAGAAACTATTTTGTGAGTGCTCGTAATTTCCCTAAATATACTTGAACTCGCAAAAGTTCAATTTCTGGACTAGTGATACAAATAAATATTTCTCATTTTCTGGCGTTACTTCTAAATGATAAATTTAGTACACCTATCAGCAGTTAAACAATGCCCTTAGTAAATTTGTAGGCAACGGTCATGATAGGTAGCATTGAAGCCGCTTCACTCAATAACGCAGGTTAAGCATCATTGCCCGCCGTTAGTAGTTGTATGGGTGAACGCTTTGCGAAACCCATACCAGCGAACCCTGGGTGCTGTTGTCACCGAAAACGAGGTACCGAGGCGGTATATAACCTTAACAGCTGAGACCGCTTAAATAAAAATAAAAATATGCGTTCTGTAAAAGTTGTGTGTACGAAAAATATGTGATTTTACATCCCCTAACGAGAGAAAACGGAAAGCAATCGATGCGTAGTAGAACGAAGACAAACTACAGAATTCAACTCCAACAACGGATCTGACAGTAGCCATCATTCACAGGAGGACATAGACATGATGAAGGATCTGAAAATTGCAGGAGTTTCAGGGTGCTATGGAAATAGTTGCTGAATTTTCAGGAGATTGAATAGCGTGATTAATGTGGTATTGATATTTTGATAGATTTGAAACGGGTTGTTGCAGTTTTATATTTTTTATTGTACAGATAAGATTAGTTTTCGTACGAAATGTGGACTTGAATTGCAGTCTTTCGTGTTTATTACCATTTTAATTCTATTTTAGTTTCTGCGATTATAAACGGCATTATTATTACTTTGTGGCTGTGCAGTCTTAGAATATTCGAAGGCAAATTTTATAGATGGTTGGATAAATTTATTGAAAATGAAGCAATTTCGCAGGTACAAAGGCATTTTAGAATGGGATAAAAGATGATTAAAATTTTTTAATTACTTCGGGAAAAAACGATCATCGTAATGAAGCTACCTCCATATCACATAATTGGTTTCCATTTTTTTTCGAACGAATTGACCTAATTTAGTATTCTCTCGTAACAAGTTAGTAGAATCTGTTGAAAAATATCATAAAATTTGGCAGCCTTATTTTCTGACGTTTCCGGAATTTTGTTGTTTATAAACAACAATAAAAATTACGGTTATAATTTTGTAGGAAACATAGGTTTTTACGAGGACAAATAATGTCGAGATTTTCCTTGATATTATCCGGAGTTTTCGGTAGCATTCATTTGTTTCCCTGTCCTGTGTTTACTCTGTGTTTTGTTTTAATGCCCTTTTTATCCGCCCTCCCAGGCGCGCGCCCGTATTGTTAGTTTAGCTTCGCTCTTCTATTTGATCTTTATTTCCCATATGAATTCTTTGTTTTTATGGAAAATTTATTCTAAAATATACCTACTACGTGAAATTGAAACGCTTTTCTTAAGTAAAAACTGATGTGGTCAGCACATAACTTTCAGCCCAATACCACTTTTAAACCTCACAAAGTAGTATTTGATGATGTAGAAATATACTTTCTTATTTATTTATATCCTATTTATATTTGAAAAATTTAATTTTCTTTCCTATTTTTATTTAATTTTTTGACATCTGTCACATTTCGTAAGTGTTTCCATGGAGTATATGGATTGCAAGATTTATGAAATTTAATTTCCTTATATTTTATTATTTCTAAATCTAATGAAAATAATAAAATTAGTGTAATCAAAACATGTAAAATTAAATATTCTACAATTTTCAAACTAACATAAATTGTTGAAAAATTAAATTTAACCGTGCTTTTTCACGGAAACTATTAAAGGCTTCTAGTAAACTGCTACTTCCGGTTGACTAATTTTATCCAAAATCTAATCAGCTCTTTATATAAATATAATAAGCAAAAATACACAAAACTGTATTTTTTGGTATTATAGTATTTGGGTTATGCGATACTAAAAAAGATACAGACCACACACACACACACATACACACCTTTACACACACACACATACATACATACATATAGACATCATGGCGAAAATAGTAAAATCGTATTGCAGGAACCCTAAAACGTGCTTATTTATTAAAAACTCACTACCCAATTTTTGACCAACAACAATACCTCCCTTACTTAGAGGTAGGCGGAAGGTATAACTGTAGATTTTCCTTTGAGCAGCGAAAACTATCAGAAAGAAAACATAACAATTTCGTACCGGTGTTTAATCGTGTGTGTAGAAACGTTTCAAGGACCAAAGCTCATTAAAGTCTTCTATGAGGTACTAATTGAATTCGTTAAGAAGAGGATAACGGTAAAACCCTCTGCCTTTGTTCGGGCGGTGACGCGGCAAGTAACTGCGAGGATCTCTGATGGTTTGATGTCTATCGCTTGTAATTTAACTTTGCCTTGTAATTTGGTTACTGGTTGCTGGTCAGTGGTTCGCGAGATTGCCCACTGACAGCTCTGGGAATTTCACTCAGGTGATGACACACTATTGGGAATTGCCTTTAGTGATTATTAACACATAATTAATTGCCCAGCTACGATACATTACAATATCGTTCGACCAATACGCAACACTCCTTCAAAGAAGTTTAGAAAAGTACAAAAAATTAGAGCTAACATAGTTCTTCAAGCGTGAAGCGAATTATATAAGTTAAAGTTCCCTCAAATAAAAACTGGAAACATCTTTACAACGGAAACAAAATCTTCGTCAAATATTTACACTTCGACATAGAAACACGTGCCAGTAAACAAAACTTTCTGTCCTTATCTCGCAGGAAAACTCTGTCAATAATCAGGAAACGGCTTCGTAGTACTGGCATCTGACTTCCATTAAAACCTGCAGATGAAAAATACAGTTACAGATTTTCCAGTTGTTACACTTGTCATCGAACGTTTTCTGACATTTTTCTCGGCATAGTTTTATTGAAACTCAATTTTACTTTTGACACGATACGAGATTAGCCTGTCAATTTTAATAAAAGCAGATATGTACATTTTTAGAAGTAATATGTGCTAATATATCATTTAGCCTTAGCAAGTTTTGTTTTACGAGGGAACTGGCGGTTCCATATTAAAGTTATGATTTATTTGGCCGTTTCTTCAGTCATAAAGACTAAGTAGAATACGGCGAACAAATTGCTGTAAAATATTCATATGCAACAAGATCTTAATTTTCTATTCCATGCATAAAAATTGCCTTTGGTTAACCTATAACCTTTACCACTGGCGTATCCAATCCATCATACGGTTAAAACAACTGTAACCGGTTCCTGGAAGCCCGAAGAGCTGGAGTTAGTGGTTCACGATGATAACACCCGGTAATTATTTTGCGTAGAACGACAGGCGATGTCAGCGCCTCTGGCGTCAAACAGTCGAACTCCCATGATGTCGCGATTGCTATGCTGGTCACGTGAACATGGCACACTCGGAATTAGTGAGGAATTAATTCCCCAAATACCAGATTCGAATCCGTTATTGATGGTACAAAAATTATAATCGGAGAGACACCCTAGAAACTTATTTGACTAATAAATTTTCGGGAGATATACGACATAGAGTACTACAATATTTCAAGTGTGGGATCTAGGGCTTTGCACAGATGTAACATATGCAGGATTTGAATGAACTTACTTGCTCTTAATTTAATGAATAGCGCTACACAAGATATTTATTTTTGAAAAACTTTATTATTAATTACACATATTATTGGTCCTTGCACCCTTCACACACTTTTCCTAGAAGTGTTTCTATTTTGCGATACAGTCTTGGATAGCTTCATTTGAAATGGCTTTTAAAGTCTGTGACGCATTATTTTTGATGTCATCAATAGTCTGAAAACGGCGTGTCTCAGCACTGATTTTAATTTCGAAAATAAAAAAGATTGCAAAGAGCCAAGTCTGATGAGTATGGAGACGGAGAGATCATCTGAATTTTTGCCTAAAATTAACGAATTGACAGAGCTGAGTGTGCTGACGAATTGTCCTGGTGCAAGAACCACTAGACAACTCTAGTTTCTTTTTGCGTTTCTGTGAAATATTTCTTCAATTTCATGCAGAATTTTATATCGTATCATTGCTCCAGAATCGCTACTAACACTTTAACAAGTTGCATCCAAGTAACAATATCACGAAAATTAAACGAGATATTAAATATTCAAGAACATACATACATACACACATAATATTACCCCATATTCCACTCAGAACAGGTAGCACGAACCCAGAAATACAGTCAACTAATAATCAATCTCTTCCAGACATTCTTATCCTGACACACCACTTTCATCTCATCCACATTCATAGTGCGATTCATACATGATCATCTATCCATCACACTCGGAATCATTCGTTCACGCAACAAACTATCAATCATATCCACCCACTTATTCCTCGAACGCCCAGGCAATCGTTTTCCTGCAATCTCATCTGCGTATATTAGTTTCATCAACATTTCATTCGACATTCACTCAAAATGTCCAAACCACCTCAACTGATTCACTCCCAGTTTCTTAATAACATTCTTCTCAATCTCACATTCACCATACATCATTGTAATCTGGACACGATCACGTTTCGTATACCCACATACTCCTCTCAAATATCTCATTTCTATAGCAGTTATACATCGTTCGTGCTTCTTCATCCACACTTAATCACGCAACATTCAGAACCATACATCAATGTAGGCACTAACACACTCAATCAAACATCTCAAGAATATTCCAATCGCATAAAACTAAATATCTCCATTGGTGCGTAATTCAAAATGTTATGCATAGATTGTTGATTTGTGGATGAACTAAACTCAAAATAAAATGGCGACCTGGAATATTTATCATGAGTTTGAAACATATCTAGGATATATTATAAAATAGAATTGGTAATTTTCTCTTAAACGTTTCATCATCTTGATAGCTTGAAAGCATGCCAATTATGCGTTATAAATGTAGCAAAATACAATTTAAAATAGATTACAGGAGTTCCGGTAATAATTTAACTGTTGTATATAAAACTAATTTCGCATTGTATGCTCTTCAGAAAGGATAATATAGTATACAATGTCCTTTGTGCCGCGGCGTCGATTTATTACGACAAGTTCTTAAAAGAACAACGGTTCAGAGGAGCCGGAGGACGCACTAATCCGGTGACTCGCTCTCTGACTCTTATCTGAATTACGAGAAGAGTCAGCGTTGTGCGTACGCAAAGATACGCATCAAATGGATTTCGTGCTCATTATCAAGGTTTGTGAAATTGTGTGCGAAATTTATTGCAAAGAAATATATCCAGGCTTGGGTGATACAGACGGGATAATCTACTTTTTATTGTAACCTAATTCAATAAACCGTTTATATTTATAGCGTGCAGTCTTAAATAATATTAAAATCCTTTTAAAAAATTTATATATAAATTTCGTGCATACCAGTTCACCAGTTCTTGATTTTCACGTAAAATTTATATTTGGTTACCTATTGTAAAATTTCTTCCCTCTAAGATGTTTTGCCTAACGAAACCATTATTATTATTTTACCTATTTCCGGTAATTAACCAAGTGTGGAAAAAGTCAGCATACAATACGTTTTACTTTTAATATGTAAGGTTTTAAAAAAACACAGATTTTTTACTTTCTTATACAAAGTATAAGGAAGTATTGGAATCACGAAAAAAATCGCTGAGAAGATTTTCGCGGAAATACATATTTTGACGTCCACTGAATCCGTTAAGAAAGATTTCTCAATGATGTCTGTGTGTGAGGATGGATACGTGTTCAGTTGGTTTTATTTGTATAAGAAAGTAGTGTGGTGCCCACACCAGATTTTGTTTGCTTCTTTTGACAAAACTGAATTATATGTTTAATAAACCAATTTTAGTTGCTATGGGAACAAACAAATAACAGAAACTGTAATTATTAATCATTTAATACAGATTCACATACCGATAGAAAAATTTGAAACTCGCGGAATATCCCCACTTAAAATTGTAATATTTTTTTATTACATTTCTTTATAATATAAGCGCTAAGAAACCCATTGTAGCAGAGCGCATCGTCAGATCTCTAATATTTTTCGAGATACGTCGATTTTTGGTATTTTTCGAAGTGCAAATTTAAGGGCCTGTAATTCAAAAACTACACGAGATATCTAAAAATTATCTTCAGTTTAGCGTTTCTAGTGCCTTATATAACAAATTAGCAAATTTTTAAAATTTTGAAATTTTTTGTATTTTTGATCAAAATTTCGATCGACGATAACTCGACAAATATTAAAGATACAGATTTGTAGTGTTCACCAATCGATTCAGCTCGTCGAAATACATAAGTATGCAAAGTTTCATTAAAATCGCTTTACGGGATGGAAAGTTAGAGCAAAAAGCCTTAAAATGGCGTTTTTTGTCCTGAAAGTCAAGGGGTACCCCTTGACGGTTGTCCTGAATTTAGCCATTTTCAGACATTTTGCTCTAACATTTCAACCGGTTGTCCGAATTTTCTGAAATTTTCAGGGTTTATGTATTTCGTCGAGCTGAATCGATTGGTGAACACTGCAAGTCTGTATCTTTCATATTTGTCGAGATATCTTTAATCGAAATTTTGAAAAAAAATTCCTAAAAATTTCAAAATTTTCAAAATTTACTAATTTATTATAAATGGAACGAAAAATTCAAAACTGGAGATATTTTTCGATATCTTGTATAGTTTTCGAGTTACAGCCCCTCAAAGTAGCTCTTCAAATAATATAAAAAATCGTCATATCTCGAAAAATATTAGAGATATGACGATGCGCTCTGCTGCAATGGGTTTCCTGGCGCGAATATTATAAAGATATGTAATAAAAAAAATACTCAATTTTAAGTCATATTTGGGGAAATTTCCGTATTTTGAAAAATATTACAAATCGCTATATTTCGATAAATATAAGACATATTACGATGCGTACTACAGCAATGAGTTTATTCATGTTTAAATTACACATAAGTAATAAATTTCAAGTTAAGTTCGGAGGAGTATTTAATTTATTTTCTAGTAAATAATTTACTAGTACCAGTGAGTATACATATATTGTGTATTCAGTGCTAGTACTAACCTTTTGATACTTATACGTTTCTTTCTTAATTTAAATAATTAATGCCCAGAATTTGTAATTATGTGTAAAATATTGTATCTACGTCCGTGAGTTTTGGTTTCCATATTTCGAAGTTCAACTCTTAATTCTAATTGCTAATCGTAATGTTATATAAAAATATTATATCTGCAGAAAACCTAGATGTTTCGTACTTCCGAAATAATTTCGACAGAGTAGTAGATTAGGATTAAATGAAGGATCTCAATTCATTCGTACTATTAATAAATGTTCGTTGAAAATGATGTTTATATAATTATAATAACTAGTGTTTATGAACATTGTGATACTAGTAAAAGCAATAAATTAAAATTATGGTCGTGGAAAACTGCAAGATTGCTCAGAGCAAGAATTTTAATTGCAGTATTGCAACTGTAAAACAAAAGTTGAAGCTCTACGTTTAGCTTATCCAGACATCTCAAACACATTCTTGCAATGTTGAGCAATAAAACATAATTAACAGCGGATGAGAAAACTTGGAAATTAACACAGCGGAACGGAAACATTTGACCCTCAGTCCATCTCTGTCCTTCGTACAAGACTTGAACAAGACTATCCTTATCTCGGATGATTTCCACTTGGGTTCATCGGGCATCATTACTGCCTTACGTAATTCGCCTACATTTTGCAAAATGCTCGAGCTGAAAAATTGTTGTAAAATAGAAATGTAAAGGTTATTTAAAGAATCGAAGTGGGTGCTGAATCGAATGAATTGAACAACACAAATAACAAAACGACCTTTCAACGCTGCGTTTATCTTGACAGATTCATGTAATATAACCTTGAACTTTAGGGCGCGACTATAATTTTTTACGCATTAATCTTCTGTTTGCTATTCTGCACTATGGAAATTACTTTTAGATGGATTTAGTTTTGATTAGCTTCAGATAATCACATTTAAAGTGCAGGGCGTATCGCATATCACAATGCAATATTGATTAACACGGAACACTCCACAGGGTGAAAAGAAATCTACTGAAACAAATTAGAATATTCTAACTTTTGCAGTAGTACAAATAAATTTGATGAACCTTAGTTTAAGAAGAAGTCAGCATTCGAACCCACGCGGAAAAGCCCGACAAACATGGAAAGACGCAAAATAAAACTCACTACTCATTCTGAACTAAAGTTCATGCTATCTCTTTCTTTGCTCCTGACAATTCAATAGCAGGAAAAAAGAGAGGAAACTTTGAGAGAGGTGCGCAGGGAGAAGTTCTGGCACCCCGCCATCTCGGGTGAAAGTTCCGGCTCTTTACGATTGTTGGTGATCGTGGCTGGCTTGGCGAGAGCCAAAACAAAATTGAAATGAACTGAGGTTCGTGAGAATCATTACTGGATGTCATTATCTGTACTAGGATTGTCTCTTCTAATGAATACTGGAATATATTTTCTATAACACTGTTTGGGAAACTACGCATTCCAGAACTAAAAATTGTATTGGAATAACTATCATTCCATACGCCGCGTTTGGAATAAATTCAGAGCCGCATATTAGCGCGATATATCAAGTATCTTGATTCATTTTTGGTTACGTCTGTTTGTTTTAATTTTATTTATTTGAGTTTGACGTTTTCAACAGTTTTGTATTGGTATTTTTGTATAATTTCCAAAATCTGGTTATAGAAAGTATAGTCTACTACATATAACGGAATGGCACATATTCCACACGAGCAAAAAGTTTGTAGTCCGAGTGCGAGTGTGGGATATGCCATTCCATTACTTGTTGTAGAATATACTGTTAATTTTTACGAGGAAATAATAAATAATTCTATTTTCCTATGTCGGAAATATTTCTTGAGAGATTCTGTAGGAACTTTATTTTATAAAGTTGTGAGACAGGGTAGTTCAAGATCAAGTAAAGACGAAATTATTCCAATGGTACATCCCTGATGAAATAAAATTATGACTGCAGTCCTGACAGATCAATATAAACCAATTCGTTTCCTAAGAGACAAAAGCGTATTCTTTCTCTCCAACACTACACAATTTTTCCAGCAACACTTATAGATTTTGGATTGGCGCCAACTTAAGACTGGTCCACGCCCTGAAAGGTATCGAACCCAAGACCTTCACACTGGTGCTATATCGCGTATTAACTACAAATGAAACTGACACGTCTAACAAACTGTATTGCATTGAAAGGTACTTACGCCATGTTGAAAAGAAAAAGTGAGGTTAAGTTAAGAAGGTTTTTTTCAGATCCGATGGATACTGATAATGCTGGCAATTTTATTGAACACTATTTGTCGGCAGTCACCCGTGGTATGAATGGTATTCTATTATCCCTTTCCAAAGCCTATTTGTCCCTATCTTTTTTCTCTCTTACGTTTTCAATATCTTCCTATTATCGCCTTTCACATTCTTGTTTTATTTTCGCATAAAATATTTGGGATTGAAATCTTTTAAGTGCGGCGGCATCTAATATCGTAAATCATAGTTATCCATGATTTCTAAGGGCCGCACAAAAGCTGCTAGAAAATATCTACGAGTTCTTTGCAAAGCTGCAGCTTTGGGATTTGATTCTTTAAAGTTCAAAACAAATTTTCTGTTCGGGCAGGTGAAGTGTGTTGTAGCGAGCACCTCCACCATATTTCACATCGTCATCGCAAAGTTTTATCAAAGTAGTCGTTGGAAACAGAAACAGTACGGAAACAAAAGCATTTCGCAAGCGGAATGAAGGGTAAAGTGGCTTTTGCAATCGTTACTCTTCATATAACAGAATTTTTCTTTTACCTTGGCCTCGCAATGCGCTAGTAAAGAATGATAACGTCTGCCTCGCCTACTTGATGGCTCCACCTTACGCACGTATACTTTCATTTGTTTTCACTGAGCCACGTCAACAGGTTATAATAGAATACTGATACCTTTCTACTATTGCCGACAATAGCCATTTTTCATTCCATACCCAAAACACATTTACATGTTCGCATCAAACTAACAGAATTTGATGAAACATTACTCGAACGTTTCTTAATTTATTAATAGTACGATTGGAATAAGTCTGATGCAGTTTGAAATGGGTCTGCAATATTTCGGAAATAGAAAAGAAATGCATAAGATAAACCTGCTGAAGATAGTGGGAAAGATAAAGTATCTCTTGCAATAAAACTAAAAAATCTTTTGAAAAATTCAATTTAAAAGTCAATAAAAGATTTTATTCTTTTCTTTACCGTGAGCTTAATAAAATTCGAGAATTTCAAACAAGTCAGTGGCTTTTATTTGCAATTCACTTATTGAAGTGATACTCGAACATTTTACCATCTTGATAACCTAAATTTTTGTGCATTGTTACACTTTCAAATAGGTTAATTATTATAATACTCATTCTTCGGGCTTTAAGCCAAATATTTGGTTATGTGGATCATGAATGAAAATAAATTTGACACATTTTGAACCCAGGAAATTGCGGTTCTATTATTAACATTAACAAAAAATTTGTAGAGCACAATATGGACAGTTATCAATTTGACAAGTTACAAATTCACTTGCTTATAAATAAATTGTTTATAAGTTTCGTTGAAATAAACTTTGAATGGGTTATACAGTTTTAAATATTGTTGGAGGGTTTGCTAACTATTTTCAATTACAAAGGGCAACAAACAGAAGTCAGTCGAATCGCGTGAACGATTCTAGAAAACTTCCGAACTTCGCAAACACTAAAACGTTCATTTCGACTAGTTTCCAACTTAAATTAGAAAGTTGCGCTGCTGCAGTCTTCAATTAGACGTCTGCTAACTAACCCCGAGCTAACTAACTACCTTAGTATTAACAGTAAATTAGCAGGAATTATAGTTGAAGTTGAAGAATAGTGTTTTAGTATTTATAGTGTTGAATAATATGTAATTAAATAATGTAGATTAGCTGTTGACACTGTTGAGTTCTTCTCAAGATTAAATTAGAAGACGTTTATTTAAACAGAAATAAATACATCACTATCTATTCTGTAGTGGATAAAAACTATTGGAGTTGTGAGTATAATAGTACAAGTAAAAACATTAAGCAAATAAAAGTAAAACTTATTTCATTTAGCTGGAACAGCCCATAAAAACAGACCCATTAAAAAAATTAATTCTACACTCGTAAGCTCTAGAAGAAAATAATTCTTAAATTAGCCTTACTTTCTTTGCATTCCTGGGGCTAATAATTCACGCATTTGTCTTGCTCCCTCTCCAATGTTTAATTAGACAGAATAATAGTTCGTAGCGTAGCCGCCAGGCTCGCTGCAATCGCAAGATTACAATGAAGCGGACAAAAGAGAGATAAAACTATTCTCCAGGACTTTCAGAAGTAACTGTTACTCGTTACTGAGTATGTGAATATAAATGAGCAAGACAGAGATGGAAGATTATGGAGGGTGAAAGGGGAAAATTGTGGGTGAGGCTAAATGAGGAACACGCGTTCTCTATTGTTTAGAATGTGAGGGTGTGTAGATTATTTGTGTGAATATGTATGTGTGAATGGAATGTTTTCCTGCTTAATGTGTGAAATTGGACTTAAAATTGTAAAGGTGCATTGTTAGAGTGTGTGTTTAAGTAATGATGGTTTATTTTTGGTTTGGACATATTATACAACACTTGAGAGATAGTGTGTCTCAGTATTAGAACTTGAAATGGAAAAACAAAACGAAGAATTGGTTATAGAAAAACTGGAAGTTAGAGATTTAGATATTCAACAACGAGACTAATTCAATAAAAAATAAGAAACAAAATATAACAAAAGATACAAGGACATAAAACATTGCATATACAAAGGTACGGATAAAGAGAAATAGACAAAAGACTATAGCAAGATTTCAAGGAAATGAAGAAAGAAATAACATGAACTGGCTATTAGTAGAAGAAAGTAGTTATAGATTATGTGGAAGGAAGACGAATCATTGATACATCTAAGACTGTATTGCAGAGAGGCAAAAAGGAAAAGAAGAGACGAGATTTATTTACTAAATTACGAAAGCGCAGAGAAAGTTTGGATAGAGAAATATTGTTATAATCTGTACCATCGAATACATCTATAATACCCAATAATGTTTTGTTTTGTTTGTTTTTCTAAGCTAGAAGAAAAGACTGATTAAAGTATTACATACTACTGCAAACACATATTCAACACAATAATTCCTGAGGAATTTGAGACTCTTAGTTCGATTCCCTGTTCTTCCCTTTGATACCTCTTTTTTTTTTTAAATCCCTTGAACAGTGCAAAAATCAACGTGGTTTAAATATTAGTTCACTTTGATAATATTAATAATTTAATGTGCATATCTAAATACAGAGTTGACAGGTAATAGGCAAAATATCTAGATTACAAAAATTTGCTTATGCTATAGTAACATTTTAAAGGAAAGTGTGTTTTTAGATAAGATTTAAATAGATTTACATTTGTTGCCTCTTTGATGGTTGATGGCCAAGAATTATACAACTATAAACCGAAGGACTCACCCTAACGTTTTCTATGCTATTTTTGAAAGTTCAATTATTGGCTTCCTTAATTATTTTGCATAAAAAAGTTAAATAGTTTATTGCAGAGGAAGAATTTCTGCATTTTATGATACTAATATTTATAGTTTTACTCCTGGTACCTGCAAAATGACGGAAATGATATTGGTAATTATCTTCAAATCATCAATGCCATGAAATGACAAATCAAATATACCAATTGAAAGTTATTGGTTTTATCTGTCAACTACTAACATCAGTGTATGATTTCAAGTATCCTGATTAAAAATGTATAATTTGGAACAAAAAATAGATATAGTGAAATAGTTTTAGGGTAAAAATAGTGCTTGATAAAAATGTATTAATTAAATAAACTCTTAATTAATATCACATTTATTTTGTTATTTCATGACACTTGTGATTAAGAAGTAAGTAAGAAAATTACCAATAAATATTTCAGTCGTTTTTCCAGTTCCAGATAGAGTAAAATTACAAATATTAGTGTCAAAACATGAAGAAATTCTTCTTCTACAATAAACTACTAACTTTTTTGATGTAAAATGATTAGAGAATCCAATAGTTGAACATTTCAAAAATAGCATAGAAAACGTTAGGGTGCGTTCTTCAATTCACCAGCCTGTATATTTTCATTACGCTGTAGTGTGGTCCCTTGGCAAATAAATCTGATTTATTTTTTGGAATGTTTTAAATAGAGAGAGAACTACAAAATAAATTGTAAAATTCTATGGCTAAGAACAATCTGAAATATTAAATATAACCCTAAACCATAAAGTAATAAAATATCTATGTAAATACGTAATTAGATAACAAAGTTATCACCAGTAGAAGCAAAGAAAGAACATTAAATCAGATTGAATCCAACTTTAGATATTTTCTTACTTTAAGGAGTTACAGGTTAGATTTAATATTTTAAACAAATAACTGTACATCAACAAATTGCCAAAGTGAAATGTGAGCCGAATACCTCCAATAATTCAACGTCAAAACACAACATATTCGTTATTTTGTAATATGTACAAATATCCAAAGTAACGCATAAAATATCCCGGAGCGTTTCTCCGCGGCGCCTCCACCAACCATCGCGCCGAGGCTCAAGATACGCACTGAGCCCGCTCAACGGCCGCTCATTACGAATTCCGCATTCTATTACGTTGAAAGATCAATATTTTAACAAAACAAAGACTCAAACGAGCGGCCTAGCGCCGTTCTGATAAATAACGCCGTGCGAAACTACAAACTTTCTGTTTAATTTTACTTAACACTTAGTTCAAATATATTACCGGCCCGTAATGGAAAAAGCCGGACCGGCAGCTACGGAGCGAATTGGGAGAGGGGATTTGTTTCGCCGTCTATTGAGGAGTGCAGTGATTTATTTTTAAGAGTAATTGCTCTTTTCTAGTAAACTTTACAGATTAAAATGTTTTGCATAGTTTGGAATCGCTCAACAAAATAATTTTCAATTTTTAAACTATTTCATTGAGAAATGCAGCATGCAAATTACAAACTATGAAACTATGTATTATTCAATAGTAGAACAGTTCACTCTCAGTTAATTTTGATAAGTATTGAATGTTACACTCTGCTCAGAGTAGAGTATATGATAATTTTATTTCACACTGTATCACATTTGCATGTTTACGGAACTGTTTTCTGTCCGGCAAATTCAACTTTACAGTATTATAATTTTTTACGGACTGTATCGTTGATAAACAATATTTTGAAACGATTTGATCCACAATTACGTGTTGCGTATTAATTTTTATTAAAAATTGATAGAAATGTCAGTTATAACGCCCTAGGGCGTTATTTGGTATATAACTGCCCGACTAACCAGGCAGTTATGATAAAAATAACGTAACGGTCGAACATTAATATTATTTATTACTTTTAAGTAAGAATGTGGCACATGTTTTCACATAGCAACCGCTCAACAAACACATAACAACCGTTCTACAAACAAGTGTTAGACAATTTTGTTATTAAGAACCAGACGACCTTATTGTTTTTAAGGCAAAAACAAAGAAAGCTAGAAAGCATACTTTCGTCAAAAATATGATACAGGTATAAAATAAACCGTTGTGTGTCAAACATCCCTTAATAATTTTCAACATAGTAATTTAGAAATACCTGACTGGGCCCCTTCATCGCCTTGTCCGTCTTATTCGTACCGTAAAAACTAATTTACCGGACTTGAAAGGTAAATAATTATTTGCGAGTGCAGCGTCGTGAAAGAACAATCCCCAAATATATCAGTTATTTAGAGTAACAGGAGTAATTTTCGATAATCGGACCACGCATCTATTTACATGAAAATATTGTGTTAATATTTATTTTCCATTGCATGAAAAGTTCTGAAAAATGAAATAATTTGCTTAGTAAAGTTACACCTGTGGCTGCTATTTTGCATATTACCAGCTGTGTCATTTCTATTTATTACATTCATTTATTTTGACTAAGATTAAATATAAAATATTTACATAGTTAAAATGCATTTTTAAATATGTAAAATGCGTAAAATTAGCAAAAATTTGCCATTTTCATTTTCCGGCTAACAAAATTAAAACTTAATTTACCATGAAACAAGTTAATTGTATTACAAACTTTGACAATTATAAACAGTAAAGAAATTTCTTAAAAACAGCTAATCTTTTCCTCTACGCCTACTTGATAACTTAAATATTCAGTCTAGTTTCTTCAGTTATGCTAATCTAGCAACCTGCGTGTGTCTTGTTTTTCATTCAGAAACAAGTGACTGGCGACTGGGTCAAGATCGAGAAACATTTGCTTGAATCAATTAAGACGTATTTTTAGGATATGGAATATTTCTGTTGTTTATTTTTAGGTTCACATTTTTCTGTTTTTTGTTTTCTTTCGTTGCATATTCAATTTTGTTTTGTACTCACACGAGTTGTACGTATGCGTTGCTATTATACATCATTTGCTGTAATATGTACAATTAGTTGTTTTTCTCGTAATGGCTTTTATTTTCTTCTAATTATAAGTATGTGTTGCAATTTGCGATCTTATATTTGCATTAATGGTTTATTAGGTGTAATTTATTTCACGGAATTACTGCTTATTACGAAATTATTTTACTTTAACATTTTGTAAACAGAAATCAGGGTAAGAAATATACACCAAAACTACCTGCAACTACATATTGTTACCTTATCTAGTTAATTCGCACTTTTCAGCTTTTGAATATACTTTTCTATCATAAATGTATTACTATAAATACCAGTTATATCTCCGTACTGTTCCAGATAAAATGCAACATACGTTGTCAATGTTAAACGAAATTATCATAAATTTAAATATTCACGAATGAAAAAATAAAAACGAATCGTTGCTTGGTATAATTATGGTTACAATTATGACCACAAATTTATTTAACATTTAACCTACGTTCTGTTTTATCTGGAAAAATAATAGTAATACATTAATGAAAGAAAAATACATGATGCATCTTCACTTAAATTCACGATATATTGCTGAACAAAAAATATGCGATACTTTTTCAATTTTATTTTTTGTTTTAGTATGCGTTTCTAATTAAAATGTTATTGTACTTTGATAGTAACACTTTCATTTTATTATCTTTTTAAACAGACTATTAGCAATCGTTTTATTAAATTATAACAACAATCCTAAAGTAATTGTGTCCCATTTTTTTTTTTTCGTTCAACAATGTATTTTATCCAACACTTCTCAATAAATGCTCTTTCACTAAGGCGATTTTAAACAAGGAAAGTAACAGATTACCCACTAGTGGGTATAATTTTGAGAAAAGTCACTAGTGAGTAATTTTCTATTTATTGACATTTTAATTTAGAAAATTAAAAGCATATATCAATGTTGGTTCGAGGAGAGATGCGCGGGGCAGAGGACGAACCATGGAAGCCGAGCGCGCGGAAGTAGATCCGCTTAAGTTTGTTTTAATTAATTATATTATCATTTACGTTTGTATTACTTAAAACTATACAATACAATATTTTATTTGTTCGATTAATTTATTTTGAGTGATTCCCACGTCAATATCAAATAACATTTCTTTAATAAATTTTGCATTTATTAAGAGATGTTGGGTAAAACGTTATTTTTCACAAGTGGGCAAAGTGGAATTATACACTCGATATAATTATCATATTCAGACTTCGGCTTCTTTAGCTAAAATTTCTCTCGTGAGTAATTCCTTACTTTGCCCATTTGTAAAGTAAATAACTATTATTAGGAAATAAGCTCGGAAATAAGTAAATACATCAACACACCATTTACCAATTTTTGAATGGGGTAAATAGTTGCGGGGTAACGTATCAAACTATGGATCGCGAGATCCTCATTTCGAATCCCTCAGTCGACAATTGCAGTTTTAAATTTACCACTGTGGTTCCTAATCCACTAACATCTTTGGGGGCTATGTCTTGACGGCTGGCAAGCGCACTGCATACGTAAAAATATATCACTTAACGAGATCTGCGTAAGCAGAGTACCACATCTTTAATTGGCAATAATTGTTATGATATATTTAATTACTAAATTCACTAGGAAAAAAAATATGCAAAGATAACTTCATAAGGCTTTATAAAAAACATATAGGTAATTCAGTTCTCACGGTGAGCTTGTAAAATAGCTAGATTGAAAAGAAGTATAAGTATTAAAATGTATCATATGCAGAAGTGGAGCACTTTCATTTCAATAATTTCATTTTCAAAAATCAATCCAGAATAGGGAAAGCGAGAAAAATTAGCATCGTGATATGAAATGGTGGAATATCAGTGGAAATTACAATATAATAACTGGGCGAAGTGCGAAAGAATGAAGGCAAGAGCAGCAGATGCAAAACCGTCCTTCCAAGTGGTGAATATATTAATGAAATCTCGGAAAATTGACGTAGCTTTGTAATGGTACCGCAGTCATTATTCATTCAAGAGACGTCGTCTTCTAACGAAACCAATAATTCTAGGAATTCGACGGCGTCTTAGCCCGCCAGCCCTTTATAAAGGGCCGGGATAATATATCAAATTTTTGCTTTGTTAAGAGGAAACCAGATTTAATATATTTTTATATCGTTCGGACAGGCGATGCCAAGAAAACAAGTTGGCGATCCAAAACATTCCGTGAGAGAGATTTCGCGCTGTCTCTGTCACTTGGCGCCTTGAACTGCATTGCGTTTTTCTACCTACAAATGAAGGTTTCGTGATCTTTCTAAATATCTTCCTCTTCATATTTTCCTACATCGCCGAAACATTCATTTTGCTTGAGTACTCGAATCACGAAATGTGGTTAAAAACAAGACAAAATCTTGCTTTAATCCTATGGTCCTCGGAATACTACTTTTTGTAAGTGTTCCGCGAAGCGACGTAGTAGCTAGATTAATCACTGATGATTTTAAGGAAATATCAATAAACATTTCCGAAAATTTTTCGATTTCATGTACAGTTAAAATTGTAAATAACAATGTCAATAAATGTAGAAATTTTACTTGTACAACACACTATTTAACTTTTGATGTAAAATAATTAGGAAAGCTAATAATTGAACACTTCAAAAATAGCATTGAAAACGTTAAGGTAAGTCCTTAGATTCAGCAAGTGGACTATTGATATTTCTATGTATCTTTCTCCTGATTTTTTGCTACATCGCCAAAACATTAATTTTGCTTGAGTACTCGAATCACGAAATGTGTTTAAAACCAAGACGCAATCATTGCTTTAACCTTTAATGAAATATAGTTTCATATTACGATTGTTTATCGGAAGAAAAAAATCATGATTACATGTATGTATTTATATCTCGTAGTTTGATTGACGTTAACAGTTTGATATTTCTGTCATTTCAACTTGAACATTTCTCATTTCTGATTGTAGTTCCGTTTTCTACGAATTAACCTATAAATTACAGAGTACAGTCAACGATTTTCTATATACTATAAATACTTCTTACAGTACTTGTAATAATATACTTTATCTCTAATGGAAAGAAATTTTTTGTTAAACTCTAAATCTTACAACAAACAAACCTTGGCAATTCCACAAATGCAAACAATTCGAGTGTTTCGTGTCGAGTTAGCACCCGTAGCTTTATTTCACCTGCACCCTTTTGCATCAGTTCTAGTTAATTAGGCTAAAAGGTACTTCCGGTAGCCGCTGTACCTTGACACGTGGCAAAAATACCGCACCACCTTCTCCCAGCCACACAAAGAGTGTGAAACCGCAACTCCGGTCGTGTAGGTTCTGACACCCTCGAGAATTTTGGTTTTTAGGATTTTAATGGACTCGCAAAGTTTAAATTTTACTCTAAAATGTGGCGAGGAGTACCTGGATGATAATTAAGGACCCTTTGTGAAATATTTTTGTACACAACACATTTAAAAATATTAGTATATTGTATACTATTTTATTCACAGTCAAAAAATATTATATGAAACATTTACACAAAATTATAATAATTTTTAACGTTCGTTTTTCTGGGCGAAATATTTTTGTTTCTGTGTTTAAAAGCCAAAATTAAGGAATACTGAAATTACTGACCCTGAATTTATAGGTTATACTCTACCCGAACTATAGCAAGTGGCAAAAAGGACAACATATATAATTTTCTTGTACAGAAAAGACTATATTATTCACAATCAGTTAGTAGTCAAATATGCACTATTTTCGCAGTTTGAAAAGTAGCAACTTTCCGACCGGTTGGAAAGTGAAAGGTAGGAATAATTGGCTTGCCAACTTTTAAATAATCCGAAATGAACATATTACTAAACGATTGTGAATAAAATTCTACAGTCTGTTTCTTTACGAAAAGTAATTTAGATACTTCGAAAACATCCCTAAAATATATTTTGTTAATAAAATGATAATACTGGATATATTACTTATTCACAAAAGCGTGAACAGAAAAGTTGTACAGAATTTAAAAATACATGCAATAAGTCTCATTCTATAAAAAATAATTCAGTAAATAAATCAAAATCTGTTTTACGAAATGTCAAATATTATTTGTTTTGTTTAATTTTCAATGGCCTTTTCTAACAAATATAAATTTTAATTTGATTGATATGTAGAGAAATACTAATATTTAAGTAGCCAAATGGGCCTTATTGTATACTTTTTTAAATTTTGAACTGTTGTATTTACACTTTAGTTGTAAAGTGTATAGGTAGGTGAATATAAAAAATTTCAATCCTGCATCATGTATTTTACAAACTGTCTTTTTGTCAAAGTTAGTAGTTAATTATTTCAAAATAGTTTCAATACATCATACAAAAAGTGAATCTGAATAATGATTTGCAGTTAAATTTCGAAAGATCCATCAGTATGCTAAATTGTTGCTTTAAATCTGAAGCACTTTAGTAGCTGCTACAATTCTAAACGTAAGCAAATACCTCCAAGCAATAAAAATAAACAGTTCATTCCTTTAAATAAATACCTACAAAATTAACAAAGCGTCGGTTTGTTCAAATTTACTCAACTTAAATCAATTTTATTCTAGTTAAACTATCCGTTCTTATTCTCATCAGAAATATAAAAAATTACCCCCGATCCCAATTCAAAGTTTAAACAAAGCCGGTAAAACAAAATGAAACGGTTTAATTTGTAAAGACGAGCTTAAATTGATTAAAATTTAGTAACCATTTTGGGCCTACATCCTTTAATATCACGATAACTAAAAGGATCCAGGATAGAAGTGTGATATAATTGTATTCTCTTTAGCACAAGAATTAATTTTAGCGTTCGTGAATAATTTAGTCAGAGATTGGTAGTTTTTGTGGGTTTCTACACAAAGGGTTGAATTTATCTTTAATAAAATATTAACTAAGATGCTGCTATTTCTTTTGACAGCTTGGCATTTTTATCTTTTAATTAGACAATATCTACGAGGTGCTTTATTTTCACATTTATTATCTTGCTGTTATTTAATTAGATATAGAACATTGCACGCTTGGGTCCAATTGTAGTTAGTTAGTATTTGTTTAGTATGTTCAATTAGATAAGCGAATTGTTATTTTTTAATTTCGTTTCAATTTTAAGCGGTGCCTCCACCATTATTCGTCCCTTATTTTTAAGCAATATTTTCTTTACGTACAACCGAAATAATTCTGGATGAATTTGAGGGTTTTATATTTAACAATTGAGGTTGAACTTTATTTGTTTATAACTTAGATAAAATGAGATTACAGCTCCAATTTGCAACATAAATTATTTGTAAAATCAACTAGCATTTGTAATTGTAATTCTAAAACAAATTTTACATTAACACTATAAATTAAACATGTAACTAGCTAGACAAGCGACAGATTTAATTGTTTATTACTACATATACCGTTATACCTCAAATTTGATTTTGTAGTATTCAACATATTTTCATTACAATAATTGTTATGTATTGTAAAAGGAACATTATAATAAGATATATTCGGGTAAAAATTAATTGTTTAATAATATTTTATGCGCTAAACTTATTATAACTAAACAACCAACCATATAGGTAACTAGTTTTAACTATCAAAACGAAATATGGTATGAAAACATAATTGAAATGGTGGTTCATTTAAAACAATATTGTTTTGTAACTACATTAAACTTCTAGCTTCACTTATTAACCATCTACATAATTTATTATTAAATAGATTTTAGAAGCAGCTATTATAAGCGTTTATTACAAATAACTGGGGGTTAATTAAGGAAATTATTGTTTTGTAACTACATTAAAAACTATTAAGTAAGCTTTGAGATTTTGCGTTACATTGTAACTAAATATTAACACGATTTCAGTGGATAACTACGAAGATAACTACTACCTAACTCAAAGCTGATTCATAACACTATATTATTACTTATTTGTAATGAAAACTAATTAAATTAACTATCATTATACTACAATTAAAGGATGAATAACTTTAAGTTGTAGCACAGTTATATTGCTACAGAGGTAACAGTTTGTATAAAATTAAACTTGTAAAACTGTTCTAAATCGAACTACTGTCTAATGAAGAATGATTAACCTACAAGTAAAGCAAGAAGGATGAAAACATGAGTCTACCTTTATGAAAATCTTCAATCTTCTTGAGTCCTACACAAGCAATCTACACTAAACTTGAGAAACATTCTACCTGTACTACGTCACTACAAGCCACGGTCTATCGAACTGATCGAACTAAATCACAGCACAAACACACTGGCTGCAGGTCTGTGGGGAGCACGTCCACGGGTAGTGCGCCGCTGACTCTGGGAGTAGAGGACAGAGAGCTGGGGCTCATGACGTCATGACGGGATGCACGCGGAGCTCTCCGCGGCCGGGACGCTACTGGCAGCCCAGCGCAGCCGGGCCGCAGCCTGCGACGCCAACGCCGGAGGATCGTGGCGAGAGGGCGAACTACGCCCATTGAGGGCTAGGGATGCTGGGAGGATATTTTCAATTTGGGAGCTTTCGGGGTTTTTTTACTTTTTATTTGGTTATAAGTTTGTTTACTACGCTCTACAACAATCTATACTTCACACTACAAACCAAACCACTCACTGGGTGCACTAGGATATATCCCCATTTCTTTCATAGATTCAAATTGAAATAAACCACTCTACTTATAGCATAAAACGATTACCAGCTGTTGAATCGTGTGCCCCAAAGATGTAAAGGAACTATTTTATTATATTTGTATTAACATTCGTATTTATTACTCTTTCAAGTAAATTAAAGAACTGAAACACCCTATTTCAGAAGATGAAAGTTCTTTGAGAAATCAACGTTTCGACTTCAATTGTGTCTTCTTTAGGGTGCTAAGTAAACATGTACAAAATGAAACAACATTATAACATTTAATACATAGATAATCAGGTACACTAATTGTTGTAATTGTTCTTACACTGAAAAAATAAAATAGTACCGTTCAGTCAGTTAATTTACGCGCAACTGAATACTTCAGTAATTTTTACTGAATATGGTAGTTAAATCGTCCTTTGATTTATTAATAATAATAATAATAATATTTTATTTATTACCTATTATGATACAAAGTGATGTCTAGGTCAGGTTGTGTTTTTGAAGTAAAACATATTATAATATAAATACGTATTAAAACAATTTGAAAATTTTTTAATAGTTATTCATGATATAAGTGTTAGAGTGACATTTTATAAGTAAGTGGGGAAGTTTGGGAAACGAGGCGATGCTGAGTGAAACAACCCCACGAACGAAATAAATCTCTTTTAACACGTATATCATACAAAATTATATTTGCGAATTGCGATCTTCCTAGTGTATTAGTAAATACAAAAAAATGTGAAATGATTTTTTGACACGCAGAGTTATATTTGTAGATTTATTGATACAAATCGTTAACAACGTCTTAAAAGTAACAATAAAATCTCTTTAACACGTTGCTATATTACTTTAACACTACTGTCAGATAGTGACACTTTTGACTTGACAAGCAACCGTTAAAAGGGCCACTTTTAACAATGGCCGTAGATAAAAAATATTTAAACAATTAAAAATCTGTACAAGCCGAAGATTTTCGAATAATTTTAAGTTCCAGAATCTGGCAACAAAACGTGATTGACATTCCTTCTGTCAGTTCTACTGAATTTTCAGTTATTTCAGCTGGAATAACAGTTGCGCGCTACTCAACTGGTAATTTCAGTTGCTTCTCGAATAACTCAAATTTTAATCAACTAAAAAAAATCTAGGATGATCTGTACATAAAAAAACTAAAAAATAAATCGTAGCACTAAAAATTGCCAAAAACAATTTAACTTAACAAAAGTAATGATTGGTAATGATTATATTATGTATTATTTGTTTTAATGTTTTAATTTTTTGACATGTTTGATTTAGAACTCTGATTACAATTAAATAGAAATCGAAACTTTGATGTGTGATTAAATTTTAATAAGTTGACTGATTCCTCCAAGAACTTTCAACTCCACATTATATTAAATATTATGAATTTAGATATTCCTCATTGAGATCCGCAACCGTAGAGCGCAATATAAAGAAAATTGATCATAAATAACCGTTATTAAGAATGCATTCGATTTCCATATAAAATAAACAATTTCCTTCGTTGCAGGACCTCGAGAAGCCAGCAGCCAGTCCTGCGGAAGCCAACTCCGTGCGTGGTCGGTAAGTAAGATTCTTCGTCTTCTTCTTTTGCTTGTACCGCATGTTGAGCGTCGCCAGGCGACTTCTACAGACCCGAATCGAATATTTCGTTTTGTTGCGCACGCTGTTCCTAAACTTGTCGGACGTCACAAAGTTACATTATGTCCTCTTATTGACATTCATTTCTAGTTCTCGGACACAGTTTCGAATTTATTGGAATATGGAAATCAGGGAATTTGTTCTTTTTCCTTCGCGAAAAATTCGGGCCTCGGTCTCTACCTGAATCTTACGGATTTGTTATCCGAAATGGGAAACAGTACCTGCTCTGTATTCCACCATATTTGAATCTTGGACTGTGACACATAATTGATTGCTCGATTATTTAAACGATTATTTGATTATTCAAATCTTATATTTATAAAAAAAATAGTTTAAGTGAATAATGAGTTAATATGACTTTTTCAAAATATTCAATATTCTTATGAATACAACAATAAAATACTGTTTTATTTATTCGGGATATTTATAAGATGAGTAGTCAAAATGAATAATGTTACAAGAGAGATATTAATTTCAAGGTATTATTTTTTTTGAGCTGTATCGTCCGAAAATTATAAAGATATTCGGTCCAATTCTCTGAAGAAGTTGTTACGTAACAACTTGTTAATGGAGACAAAATTGTATAAAAACTACATGTTTAGTTGAAAATATTGCATTAGCTGTCAAAACTCAATTCATTTTTGTCTAAATTATCAAGTTGTTATGGTAGCAACACTTTAGAGAAAAGTCCTGAATTGCGAAGAAAGCATTACTTCTGAAAACTTCAATTGTAATAAACATTTGCTCTCTACCAAACATTAAATATGAGACAAATATTTTTTAATTTATGTTCATTTACATTTGAGTGTTCATTGACAAAAGTTTGTGATTAAGTGTTGAATACTTAATTTAAAAGATTTTCTTTAAGCTTAAGGGACGTTTTACATACAGTATTGGCCATATTTTCGAAAATTTTCAATTACTCTTCATGAAAAAAAGGAAATATAAAAATAATTGACAGAATTGTAATTCATTTGATATAAGTTTATTTTATATAAAAATATTTTATAGATAATATATTTACAAATATTGATACATATAAACATCTGTAATTTTTGTCTGGACATAAAGATACAACAAAAAAAAAGTGTATTTAAAATACATAAGTAAGTCCTAATATTTTTGATAATAACCTGATGTAATAAACATCTCTACAACGTTTTGTACATACTCTAATAATTTAACAATTATTTTCTTATTAATTTCGTCCCAGGCTTATTGCAAATGTATGTATTTCAAATGAAAGTGATAGATAATATATTTTCTCTATAACTTCTATTCGAAGATTTAAAAAAAAATTAGAACATTGTATAGCGTTACAACCCAGGCTAATACACTTCTCTTAAAACACCCAAAAACAGAGCTCTTGGTACCAGCCAATTTCTTGGCCTTATCAGACATTTTAAATGAAGTTGTATTATAATTTTTTTCCAATTAATTGTTTCTTTTTAATTATTTTTGAAATCAGTAATAGATAATTGAAAATCGTAATCGAGTAGTCCTATCTGAATCAGATTTGTTTGAATCGCTTCTAAAACAAATTAAAGATTGCTTAACAATTAAATTCTAGGATGCTGATTTAGTTTACGGAACGTCTACATCACAACTGTTGTTACTCTATTTCTTGTGGTCTAAAATTGATGTGAAAACAGCTGCAAATATCTGGCAGTAAATTAGCGACATCAAACATTTTCGTCTATTCACATTTGCATACATAACCTCGAAAATAAATTTATCTTGCGCAATTTAAATTAAATTTAATAGAGAAACTTAAAAATATTTACAGAAAATGCGTACTACTATGCAGAGTAAATAATTTAATTAAAAGTAGAAAGTTTTTAGATGTCACTGAGATCTGGAAGAATGCCAATCAGTAAGTTCGAGTCTTTCTAATGGTTTATTTTCAAATGTGAACATTGACAAATACAAGTGACCTGGCTATATCTTAACCTTCACCTAATTGTAAAATTTGTCACTGTTATTTCTAACCGGTAATCAAATTTAGCAATTAATAAAGAGTGACAAATAATGTTAGTTGGTTGGAAGAATTGGTTGTGAAAACCAAAGATTCCTAATGGCTTCGGTACAGGGAAAGTAAATTGAAACAAACAGAAAATAAATAGTTGCGTCGGACAATCGGGCAGAGATAAAACAGATTCCGAGTGTGTTTAGACAATATCTTGGAATTAATAGTCTCTTTCTTCGAAAACACGACCGATTTACAGAAATACGAACTGTTACAAGACAGAGTCCCCATAAAGTATTAGTCAGGGGATCTTATTCGAATTATTTTACTTTAAGCCAACAAATACTCGCCTTTTTTCTTTCTCTTCAATTCTCCCTTTTTATATCTTATGAGGAGCGCATATTTTGTAACTTCTGTTTAAGGTTCAAACCAATCAGAATTAATTATTCAAATTAAACTAATTACTAAATCTAGAAGGCGCAACATGGATAATACGAGCCCAGAATCATATCATTTGGCCCAGTCAAAATCATACAAAGAAATATTGTTTAATTACCCATATTTGCTTTTTAAATTTTATCGTTTAAGAGCGGATAATACATGTCGAAACAATAAAAAAGATCCTATAAACATATATCCGAAAATGCCCAGTTTCAGAGCTACAACGATTTTAATATTTTATTTCTGTCATATACAACTCATACTTTTAACATTACAATAAAATAATAGTGGCCATTTGCAATGGAAAATAATTAAATATAGTCTTTTGCTTGTTTGTTATAATTATTGTTACTGTTTGTTATAAACACAATTTTATATAATTTATAATTGACTGTTTTCCATTGTATACAGCCACTATGATTTTATTGGAATGTTAAAAGTATGAGTTTAATATGATAGAAATAAAATATTAAAGTCGTTATAGCTCTAAAACTAGGCATTTCCGGATGTATATTTATATGAACTTTTTTTATTGTTTTATGATTTAGAATATTTTTTGCAGAGTATATGGCAGAAATAAAATATTAAAATCGCTGTAGCTCTTAAACTAGATATATTATCCACCCTTAAACCCGTGACCTCTATTTTTTAATACCCTGTACATATGTGTAACGGAGATTTTATGTTTCTTACGAATTGATTAGATTTTGAGAACAGTTCATCAACAGTAAGTGGTAGATTATTTGAAGGCCTATCAGGGTTTTTGGGCATATCTTAGTAAATAAATGAGATAGAGTAAATTATATTGACATCAAAAAGATGTAGAATAATATTACCTACAATCTTTATTTGAAATATTTTTCTATATTTTGTTGTCATCAGATTCAAAAACAGTTTGCGATACCAGCCAATACCTTTGGGTCAAATAAAATCTTTATGTTAGTGATTTTTGTTAATTTATTATTTCAGTTGTTATTTTTCTATTCTTAATAATAACATAATTTAAGATACAATAAATTGTGTCCAACAATTTTGCCTTTGTAAGATCAAACCAAAATTTTTAAAAGTTATTCTAATAGTCTCAATTGGACCAAATGACATGATTCTGGGTTTGTATTTCAGTAATATTATATGGTTATAGTTATGTTGTACTGCCTCTTGAATTTGAGATATTGTTTAAATCCTTTTCATTATCAAATTGATCAAAGCAGTGGAACAAAAATATGTAAGGGAAACCCAAAACGATTGACTTTTGTTTTTACAAATGTTCCCTAAACAAAAACAATGTAGGAGTTTAAATATATGAGTCTAAATATATGCTCTAACCTAAAAATATTCTCAGTCACATAGTCTTACAACCACAATTTCGTGCGTATTAGCGTTCAAAAATAGAGTCGGGTAAATTGACAAAAAGTCTGTGTCCGTTGTTAGTGTAACAAGCAGGACCGCCCGCGACATTGCCGCGAATTTAAGGGGGTGAGGTGGCCACAACCCCTGATCATTATAGCCGCAAAAAGAGCACCCACGCCATCGGAGATTTCTGCGTTCTTGCACCAGTTAAATATTTGATGATCTTATGAAATTTATTTAGTGTGTTTTACTGAAATATTATGATTAAATTCTAAGTCCTGAAGATTATCTAATATTATTTTCCATTGGGTACAAAATAACGAATTTCTATTTTATTATAGTTGACTATGTTATTTTAATAATAAACGAGGAAATTTATCTGTTTGTTTTTACCTCCCGGCACATCATATAAGGGAGATATAGGAATCATGTTAAATATTCGGTAGTGAGTTTTCAGTGAATGTGCACGTTTTAAGGTCCATAGAATACGAAGTTTCAAGATGTCTGTGTGTGTGTCTATCTGTCTGTCTGTCTGTTTATCAGTCTGTCTGTCTGTCTGCCAGTATGTGTGGATCTATGCAGTTTTCTCAAAAACTACTAAACTTTTTTGATATTTTGAATATATTAATTGTATGCCTTTGGGAAGAGCTGATTAGTTTTTGGTGATAATCCTATAACCGGAAGTGGTAGTTTCCATTAAGCTAGTGTTCACCAATCGGAAAATTTCCAAAATGAAATATTCCCCAAATGGAAATTTACCGGAAATATTTCCTTGCCATTTAGAAAAATTCCAAAATAAATATCTGTAGTTTGGAATTATTAAAAAAACACTATTCATGTTTTGCAAATGACAATTTTTGTTTTACAACAATGTTTAATAAATTTATTAACTACTATTTTAGTTTGAAACATTTTGCTCTTACTGCCGTCTTTTACGAATTAAAACATGTTAAAGAAAAAATATATTTTGACATTTTCATTTAAATTTGCTAACTTGTGCATTTTGAAAAAACAAGGCAACGCTTGAAAATTATTTGATAAGAAATTTATGGGGGGGAGGTATTGTGGTGCCCACAGCGAATTTTTTATAATTATTTACATATTTATTATTTTTTAAATCTTCTGAATTTGTTATTGAAAAAAATCACCTCCTGAAGAAGATATAAGATATGTCGAAACTAGAAGAGGTTTTTTTTTTTAATAAAGTAGTTGTTGATATACTAGAGTTATTTTTGTCATCCATGTTATTTTTCTTCAAAAAATTAAATGGTTTTGTGAAACAATTTTAAACGAATATAGAAATAAGCTGTTGGTTATCTTAAACATCCAAATCATAGACTCAAAATTCCGCGCTTCCACCAAACTTTCCCTCTCAGAGTTCGAAGCACGTAAAAGAATCTCCCGATTAAGAAAACCTTGACGCACGCCACTGGCTTAGGGGTTTTTTATGGTAAAATAACTTCGTGCATATAACTCAATGTTCTACCGTACGGCTTAGGCTAAATTGCAAAATATATCAAGAGCACAGTTTGAGGTGTTGTAAAAATATTGATGGGTCTGTATAGCAGCTTCTGCACTGTATTGATTCTGCGGAAGGATAAGAGAATGTTATTTTTTATGCCGGAGGAATAAAACTTGGCATAATTTGTCTAACGTTACCCTGATTTTATAGCGGTAATTGAAATTTTATTCAACAAACTTTAAAGAGAGTGGCAGATAAAACTTTCATTTTGAAATCATCCTACTTACTGGGTTGCAATTTAAACTGTTTTCTTTAATATGAGTCAAGTAGATGCAAAATTGTACATATGTCAAATATTAAAATAATTTTATTTTGTACAACATTTTAAGTAGAAAATATATCTTCGTATCATTAGCTGTACCTGGTGAAAAATCTAAGGTTATGTTTGAAAATTCAGAAGCAAAAGTTTGTATGTGTTGATCAACCAATAACTGTGCCATGAATTGTAATGAGATAAATCGATAGAAAGATCATAATGGCTGGTACCACTAGCTCCGTTTTTGGGTGTTTTAAAAGAAGTATTTCAACCTCTGTTTTAGCGCTGTAATGTTCTAAAATTTTTTTTATATAAAAAAAAAATTTTTCAAATAAAACTGTTAGATAATATATTTCTCTGAAACTTCTATTCGAAGCATTTTCTATAAAATAATTTTAGAGCATTGTACAGCGCTAAAACCGAGGCTAAAATACTTATCTTAAAACATCCAAGAACAGAGCTCGTGGTAACAGCCAATTTAACTAAAGAGGACACTGATATGAGAATTCAATTCCATTGTTATTAATTTGTTAAGTATCTGTCATTATTTCTACTTTCTTTTTGTACTATTATTTTCAAAAAATTAATTAAATTACTTGAGTATTTTAATTCCTTGCAAACACAACACAAAAGTATTGCGTGGATAATAAAAATGAATATATGATATCTCTTTAATACGATTTTTCTGTAAATCTCAATGTTATGATGGATTTGTTAAGAAAGAGCAGTAACATCTTTAGCGAAAAATTCTACGTATTTTGTTCGTAAACAGTTTTTTGTATTTATCTCAGAATCAACTAGATGCCGTATACATACTTTTGCATCTACTGAAGTCATATATTCGTTAAATTTATTTAAAAATAAGAATGCACAGCTTTAAATATAATTGAATTATGAACAACATTCTATAACAATATAAATAGTTTGAAAAAGAATTGTTGAGAATTTGTTATTCGAATTCGAAATCCCCAGCCAACAGTTGCCATTTTAACTTTACGCCTGTGGTTCTCCCTCTACTTTGGGGCAGTAAATTGTCGGCTGGTAACTGCATGCAAATAATAATACCTACAGAGATCTATAGAAGTAAAGTACCACACTGATATATCGCTTAATCAGTGGATGATTGTGAATTTATGTGAATAGCTTCTGGGATTCGAACCCACTACCCCTAGCATCCTAGGCTAGTATTTTATTTATTATTATTTATTTTATGTATAATTATTTAATTTTACTGTAATATAAATATAGTTTCAATACTGATATTTTAATGTTCCTCAAAAGTTCTTTCTAAATCTTCAGAAAATCTAATTGCGCTCTTATAAATTTCTGCTGTGAGTCTTCTGATTACAGTAAGGTAATATCAGCGCATTTCTATATTTAGCGTCGCGACTGGTGGCTGAAATGACTAGCGCGAGTGTTACGAACCCTCAACGAGGGGTGGAAGAGGGTGCTCTCTGCTACATTGACGCTGCTACGCTGCTCATATGCCCTTCCTGTACATGTGAGGGTGTGTGTAACTTGTGAACTCTAATGTGTTCATCCTTTTAATGAGGTGATGTTCTGTTAAAAAGCAACGGCTGGAGGGGATTTTAAAGATGTTAAATAATTAAGATGAAGAATATGTACGTAAGATATAATATTTACTAATCTGTCATTTAATAAAATATTATTATTATACATCACTGTAATGTTCCAAATAAAATGCAACATAGGTTGATTACAATTAAAAGAATAGCAGAGGAAAACGCAAAACGATAGCTGAAGTTAAAAGACTAAATAGGAACGAATTTCGGAAGTAGAGTGCGGACTTGACTCTTTAGCAGTTTAGCATATAAGGGAAAGGAAAAGAAGAAGAAAGTTGTCTATGCTATGTGAAATTCTAATAATAATTTGCTTGTCCTTTTTTATGATTCATACCTAAATATCCATCACTTTTACATTGTAATATTTTCGAAACTGTAGAAGAATTTGGTCTAAAACTTTCAGAAAATAAATTAAACTTATGACACATTTTTCAATCATAATTGTACCATGTAATCATTAGAAATTTTTCTTCATTATTGAACATCATTAAAGAAGTGAATAACAAGTTAATTTAACATTGACAACCTACGTTGCATTTTATCTATTACCTATATACATAATACATTCATGAGAGATTAGTAAATATTGCATCTTAGCTAAAAGTTACGCTATAACTAGTATGCTTTTAATAATGTGTTCCTGTTTTTAAGGATGTAAAATAAATAAAATATTAAACCTAATCCTTAAGCCTTAAGTAATAAAGATAATATCTGTATACGGTTTTCGATAACTCAGTTATCATCACCAGTAGAAGTAAAATGGATAAAAAAGGTTACACAACTTGTAAACCAAACCAGTGGTCAAGATTGAATCCAACTTGAAAAATAAAAATACCTATATTTATATGGTGATAACTTAGTTATCGAAATATGTATATAGATAATTTTATTATTATTTTAAGACTCACGGGTTATATTTAATATTTTAGGTTTAAGAATGTAATTATACATACATAACATCACGCTATATCCCACATAGTGGGTTAGCACAATCAACCAACAGTTAAACATTCCTATCGTGACACACTACTTTCGCTTCGTCCACATTCATAGTGCGATTCACACATGCTCGTCTAGCTATTACAGTCGAAATCATTTGTTCACGCAATAATTAGTAATTAGTTAATTAATTTAAAAACCGACGACAAAGCTGTCCACGATTGTACGAAGTTGAGCTCAATACTAATTATAAGTCCGATTGTTCTAAAAAGGAAGGAATAATCATCGCATTGTGTAAATTTTTTGTAAATTTAATTATTAATGAGTTGGGGATAAAAGTAAAAGGCAAATAATTGCGCATAATTCAAGTTCCCTTCCAGCGAATCTTTTATTTAATTTAAACCATCTCGAAAGGTTTTAAAACCGCAGCTCATTATGCAGCGTTCGTCCACAGACGCAAAACCCGAAAACGTAGTACGTAGAACCTAATATTTGATTCCGCAGCTGGAGAAAATACCTCTGACAATTCATTCCGGATTAATTCCATTTACACTTTGCGGCGTCGGCGTCGAGACGGAGTTGCCCGACGCTGCGTCGGTCGCCGTCGCCGCAGAGCCCTTCTTCGTAATACAGTTTCCTTCGGCTTGGGCCTCACAGCGTTCCTTACAATTAGAAAGGCGGCTATGGTCCCGAAACGCTCATAACTTGTTTAATTATTCTCTGCGACGAGTTGCTGGGCTCAGCGCTGCGCTCTCGACCAGTTCTACCAACCAAATTTTAAATACATGTCTGTTATTTGCACTAAATTACTTTACTTTACTTTTTAATATTGGGCTTCCAACAATATACCTATCTACAGTATAATTATAAATGTGCAGGCTGGTTTGAACTATTTTATGTGAAATTTAAGGCAGTTGAGGTGGTTTGACCATCTCGAGTGATTGTCGAATGAAAGGTTGGTGAAACTAATATACGTAGGTACCGGGAGTTTTCTTTATAGTTACAGATAAAGTGATTGGTAACAATATATTAAAAAATTGAAAATGTACGTAACACCTCTATGGGGTAACGCCGCTTCTTCTAAAGCTCTCTAGATCCATTTCTTTTCCTTTAAATCCTTGTAGTTAGGTCTCGCACATCTTCTCATCTTTTGTTTTAAGTTGCCAGTTTTAAATTCCTGGTGCTTTAAAATTTTCTAATTTCTTTAGCCATTTTGATCTGGGTCTGTCTCTTCTTTTTCCTCGTGGTGTTGTAGTCTCCATTCTACTACTGATTTAATTGCATCCTCTTCTTCTATTGACGAATCAGTCAATTTGGTAATGAGAGGTGAGTGGACGAAAGTAGTGAGCGAAAGAATTTTCACCCACTCACCTGTTATTATCCATCCCGTTGCCATGAAAATTCGTTGAGTGGACAAAACAGAAGTTTTCGAGCACTGTATCTAAGTAAGAAACAATAAGTTTCTAAGTATAGATGTATAGAGGAGTAACTGGTTGGGTATGATTGATGGTTTGTTGCGTGAACGATTGATTCCGAGTGTGAAGAATAAACGAGCATGTATGAATCGCACTATGAATGTGGAATGTGGAATGTTTGGAGGTGATTGATTGTTGGTTGACTGTGTTTCTGAGTTCGTGCTACTCCACTCCACTCTTCTATCTAGTATAGATGTTAAAATATACACAGTTAAATTAAAAGATCTGCGTTAAACAAAATCTGAAGCTGAACTGTAGATGACAGTCGTTGCTGTCGAAACGTCGCCGTAGTTTTTTTTTTTTTTTAATAAATAATTGACTGCTAGTCCATTATTTTAAATTTTTCCAACTTTCCGCATCAGTCGATCATAGCATTCTTTCATATAGTAGATTTAATAAAAAGACGTTTCATGGAACAGAAGGATATACTTCTAGGGTCGAAATTACTATCGACCATAAATTCATTACCAGTGCCATATAATTCCCATTGCGTGAACGAGCCAAATATATCTGCTGCGTACTACATCCTGTACAACTGAATCAAGTTCTCCAATGCAGTCGAATTTCGTGCGGCATTTCGATCCAGCCCCAGCAACAACAACATACACCAACGAAACCTAGAGGTTCGCTCGTTCGCTAATCTCTGATGGAAACGCACACTCGGAAATGGAAACGTACGGAAACGAACACGCGTTTCCGGTGCGGGAAATGCGAACTGTTAGCTAGAAATCATAGCAGCAGTAACCTCTACCCACTACGCTGATATACCGGTGGATATTGCTGATATAGTAGAGTCTTTTACGTTATGTATTGCGACAGGCGCAGCCATCAAAGTGCAAAGGGGTAATGGGCTTGACGGCTTCATGAAAGAAATCAACAAGATTAAATCTTCGTTTCATACAAATTTTATTCGTCTTTCTTCTTATCTTGTTTAATAAATATAGGGAACAATTTTAAAAAACTAATGTGACTAAATGGTTTACCAAATTATTTAATATTTATGTAGTTTTTACGGACGATGTTATCAAAAATATTAAGTTTTCTTTTTTAATAACTCTTATAGGCCTTCAAGTAAAGTATCAATCGAAGCTCTCTAGGTCCTTTTCTTGAGTTAGATCAATTCCATGTTCTTTTATTTTAGATTTATTTGTATCCCTCCACTTCTTCCTGTCTGTTGTTTTTCTCTCCAATTTTTAATTCCTGCTCTTCTTAAGTTCCCTTTTATTTTTTTAAGCCACTTCGACTTGGGTCTACCTCTTCTTCTTCTACTGCCTAGTTTCCACTGTTGTATGGACTTTACTGTATTACTGTGTCTCTTTTAATTGCTCTCCATATATGTTTGTTGCTTTATTTTCTTCACTATTTCTTTCCCACCTAATTTTTCCTCTATTTCATGGTTCATTATGTATTAATTTTATATATATTGTTAAAAAGAAGTAACGCCGACTTTTTGAAAGTTAAATAAAGTTGTTACGAATTGGTGGCAATTTGGTGTGAGTTAAAGAATCTGAAAATTTAAAAGTTAATATTATTTTAATCCAATATTTCACAATCTTTTAACTCACGCCATACTCCCACTAATCCTTGACAACTTTGTTTATATATCTGTATTTTTTTCGCCTTGCCATTGTTACCGTTTTTTCTGAGTATATATTGAAATTGGCCTTATTTATTTTCTTGTAAAATCTAATTTTATTTCTCTTTGTAAGAATTATGCTCTTTAATAATTTTTTTGTTAACATAAAAAACTCAATGTTTAGCTTTTATCTCCTCTCTATATTTTGCTAATCTTTGTCTTCTACTAGTCAACATAATGTCTAGATATTAAAATCTATTAACTTCTTCAAATGATAGGGTGCGAAAAACTGTAGGACATAACATAAATTATGTAATAAATCAAAATAGATTTGAGACAAAACGAAAACAAAGCAACATTATATGACGATATACATAGATCTACATTAACACATGGTTGTGAGTTATGGGTATTGTCTCAAAGAATGAAAAGCAAAATTCAGGCTCTGAAAATGAAATATCTAAGAAAACGAGTAACAATGTTGGACAAAATATGAAACGAAATAATAAGAGAACAATTGAAGTAGATTTCATAGAAACAAAACAACTACCATGGTGGAGTTATATGGTAGGAATGTATAAATCGAGACCGGTGTGGCAAATTTGGTCGACAAACGTGAAGGAAAGAGGAATCGTGGAAGACCAAAATATACCTGGGGTACCATCATCAACAAGACTCTGAAGAAGAGGAACGTTACACTGTAGGATGTACGAAGAATGGCGATGAGTAAGAAAACAATGGACGAAATTTGTGCAGGATTATGAGACTTCTTACATCTTACTTCTTACATTAGAAGGGTTAACTTCTTCAAATGTATTTGATTACTAAATATAAAATATTTGAACGTTAAAAATTTGAAAGTTTCCAAATCAAAGTGCGGCGTTAGAAAACCAGTGGGTGAAGCTAATTAACCCTGAATACATTAAGATAATCTAAAAAGCTCTAATACGAGTTTCGCATGTCCGTGTTGGGGTGACGTTAATCCAACACTTATCTAGAAGGCGGTGGCAGCGATGCGCAGTGATTTAAAAGCGGAAACAATAACTGTGGTTGACCCAGTTACCTTCACGATCCTCTCGTATTCAGAGTCTCCAGTCGCGGTCACTTCAAGGAGCAACAGATAACGTGTCGCGGGGAATTTATCAGCGAGTGTCGGTAAGCGCGACGGCTACCAACCTGACTTACCGACACTGAGATATAGACAAGAAGATAGTGACGCAATTGTGCTGCAACGAGATTGCCCTAGATTAATGGAAACAAGGACACTTTTGGACGGGGAATCTCGCTTATAAAATCAGAGATATTTTCTTACTTGTACTGTAGAATACTTAGGTACGTATGTGTTTGCAAGGGTAGGAGAAAATCTTCCAATGGCGTGCGTAAGACAGGAAACTAGGGCACGACACCCTAGTGATGAATGCCGGACGGACATGTCGACTCATAGGCGGCACATCAGGGTAGAGATACAAAGCTTCCTCTAGATATGCAAAACGGAATATATAGGTGGCTTCATGTTCAATATATTACCTATGTAATGTCTAGATACGTGACAACTCAAGAGAAATTAAGTGGAATATATGTTGACGTTTTGCTATCTCGAAAGTATTTAACAAAATCTTTTCCGAGTTTTTATTTTACCAGCTATAAATACTGTCAAAGTCACTCAAAATCATTTACAGTTGAAGAAAAACAAACTCGGAAACCTTGGACAAAAGCCAGTGTTGAAAAATGATTGTCACTTATTAGCTAATCCAGGACAACTTTGTATAGATAACACAGCTTATTTAAAAACTACAATTTCCTGCTTGAAAATACTCACAAAAACCATTACGAGAAATGTAATTCCATTTTCACACCTTCTTCGTATTTCCAGACTTCTGGAATCCATAAATATTCGCGTGTCTGTGAACTGTGAACTAATGCAAAGAAATAAATCTAAATGAATGGTGTTTAAAAGAAATGAAATTCGAAGGCGCAGCTACTAAGAAACGAGTAGAACTAATAAGTTAATTTGCTTACTTCAGAATTGTCCCTCTTCGATTCTATTTTCACCTGAATATGAGGAATGATAAAAAACAAAAAACTCATTGAAATTTTTGGTTAGAAATTGAAAATAGTTATTTATTTTACAAGTGGGCAAAGTAAGGAATTGCCCACGAGAGAAATTTTATCCAATATCTTTTAATAAATGCAAAATTTATTAAAGAAATATTATTTGACAATAACATTTGCTTTAAATTTTCTAAATTAAAATGTCAATCGAAGTTGTTACCAAGATGTTGTGTTATTATTATTGTTCAAAATAAAAAATTACTCACTAGTGGCTTTTCTCAAAATTATACCCACTAGTGGGTAATCTGTTACTTTCCTTGTTTAAAATCGTCATAGTTAAAGAGCATTTATTGAGAGGTGTTGGATAAGCTATTTTTTCTTCAAACGTCTTAAAAGTAAGTTGTTATGTACGAATATTTGTATTCAACAAGCACAAGTTCATCTTTGTCGCCGCCGGCGTAAAAGTGTCTCCTTAACAACACTTCTACTCCGGCGGCGGACAAAATAAAATATTATAAAAAATAGTTAGGTTGTAATTCAATAATTTAACAATTAAAATAAAACAAATAAACAAAAATAACTAAAATGCATATTCTATGGCAACTCGAAATTCTGAAATTTTGGGCATTTTTCAATGATGTATAATTCTATTTTCAATGTTTGCTCATCGTTTAAACAAAGTATCACATTTACTTCTAATAACACAATATACTATTATTCATCTTCTTTATTTTAGTATTTTTCTTGAAATACAATGACTTTTCAAAATGTCACAACCTCATATAATAAAATAACAAAAGATGAAAGTTAAATTTAATCAGAAGGAAAATACGTCCAGAGACATCTCTGAACCAGGAGTAAAATTATTTGGCAGGACTCCAGCAGGAATAAAGAACGTTAAAATATGGTTTGGGTTTTTGTTGACACAGAAATGTACAGACATCTTTAGGTCAGAAATGAAATTAAAATTTATTTTCATAATAATTATTAAAATTTAGTCCTCACTGAGGCAACAATATTTTTTATTTTGATGTCTATTCCATTAAAAATTATAACCCTAGGACTACAAATAAATCACTCAGCCTCTTTTAGAAACCAAACCTTAATCTATAATTGTTCGGTTACAAAATACAATTTAGGAGTTTCTAAATAACAGCTCCGCAAATTTACTCCTAAAAACAAATCTTTCTCAGCATTTCTATTATTGCGCATTCCTGAAAACCATTCATTCTCCCGTTCCAGCTCCAGGCGATGAAATTGCTCCAAAGTCTGCAGAAATCTTAAATTCGGTGCAGAGCTGCATCTTGCTAATTACGCGCCATTGTAACGTCTTGTAAGATCGGTAAATTTAACACTTTGCATGTAAATGCGCCTCATTTGGTGTTGGTGTTAAGATGCGACGTTTTAATGGGCTCGGTATGTTCCTACGAGGAGTTTAATGCATCCTGGTGCTAGTTTTATTTTACTTGTTTGTAACGCAAGAAGGAATTAACAGTTGTATTTTTTGTGAAAGCTATCGGAATAACAATTTTAATATAAAAATAAATTCTTGGTTTTTCCGTGAGAAATTTCTGTTTACTCACCTCTGGGCCTGATCTAGGAATAGTGCGCATGTCGTCAAGTTTCTAACGTCTTCGAACGCTGCGATATTTTCGGATTTATGCAGCAAACACCTAATTGCACGTAATTATATTATTTATAGCAAACTCCGGTGTATCTGTTTGTCCCCTTTCTTACACAGCTGTTCTATCGCCAGGACCGCATTCAGTAAGATTCACAAATATTTAAATAAAATTGATGATAAATTTTTCTATTTATCTATAGAGACCACTGATTTCAATAAAACACTAGATTGGGCATAACCCTCTACGGTGCGTTCCCAATTGAACGCCGCCATAATGATCAAAATTGAGGTTTTGTGAAACTTTAATATTTAAAAATTTATCTCTCTTGTCTATGGGTATGACCATTCTTCGTGGTATGACCTAAAGAGAGGTGGCGGCGAGCGCAGTGTAGAGAGAGTGAATGCAGATCTTTAGATTGCGCACTTTACTTTACAAAAGTGTCACAAAACATCAATCTCACCCGTTCAATTGGGAACGCTCTCAGATGGTAGAAAATGACCTATGCCCAATCTAGTGTTATATAGAAATCAGTGATAGAGACAGTATAAAAATAAGTTGAAAAATATTCAGAACTCATAGTGTATGTTATTCATTTGTTTTCCTGATGAAGAATTACATACCTACAGTAATTTGAAATGTTGTATATAAATAATATTTATTTAAGTCTGGTAAATCAGTTTTTACGGTATGAATAAGACGTTTTGAAATGAGTACTGTAATAGTTATTTACATTACAAGCAAGGTAAAACAATTTTTACTGCTGAATGGAGGAAATGATCGCCGAGCCGATTAGGCGAGCCTGTCACCTATAATAATGATAGCAACCAATTTTGTTTTGTTGACATTTTTCAAAATGCGGAATGCGGTAAAATATATTATCGATCAAATCCTATTTAAATATTGCTTAACAAGAATACAGTGCCGTAAAGATAACAATCCGGTAAAGTACTATTGAAATCAGGCTGGTAAACATGGAAATATGATACAGTATGAAATAAAGTATTTTACAAAACTAATCCAAAAGTTTTTTTTATAATTTTACAGGGTAAAAATATATCACCCACCGTGATTTGTGCAAGCAGCATTCTACGCCCAAAATGGGTAAATGGCTTCATAACATATTTATTTAGAAAGTCTAACAATTGTAATATCTCCATTTGATTCAATTATCAAATAATTGAATTACGGACCTGTTTTTTAAGGGTCTATAAAAATTGTTTGACGAAATTGTAGCAAAACAGAAAAATACGCTTCTTTGGAATTAGTAGCATTTAAGTTTTTTTCTGTTCTAAAATAATTTATTAGAGTAAGTTTTCTGCATGTTTCAATAATTTAAATACATAGAAAATTAATATTTAGCATCGCAATATGTTAAAGTATTTTATCTTAATTCCGTAGTGGCGTCTTATGGTACATAATACAAAGTTCCAACTCTATTCGAATTGCAGTAATCCCATACATTAACCGCGCGCTGTATGAAGCTATTTAACAAAGCCGATAAAACAGGCAATAAATCTGAAAAAATCGCAAAACAAAAATCGCAACTGCGCTTCTGGTCCCTCCCCTAAGGGGTTAAATGCACTTAATAGGGGTCGCCCTAATATTTTGATAATTATGGCATGATATAACTGTAAAAAATTGCCTGAAATAATTTTGATCCTTTGCCAAAACTAGATTGTGTGCTTGGTAACAAATCTCATTTTAATTTCGTTGCTATTATCTGAACAAATACATTTGTAATCTGCGCGGATTTTGTAAACTTCAGTTCGAAATGAAGCTAATAAATTATCGTAATGTTGTTTACGTTACGGCTACGTGAAGTGGAATCATGAATTTGTCGGAGCGAGAACTCTAGATGTTCTGAATGTTTTGGTTATGGCGAACGCGCTAATGAAGTATTTGATCCCGGATCGCCAAGTCGACGACGAAAATTAGTCCATTGTTGTTTGCCACCAGACGCCAATAACAAATTTACATATTCAACCATTAGCGAATAATATTTATCTGACCTGAAATGCATTTTGCAATTAATTCAATCAAGCAGAAATGATAATTTAGTTCTCATTTTTACCGGGTCGCTCTTCTTTCTTCTGGCGGCCACTGAAATATAATAACACTGAATCGCTCTAAGGTTGACAATGCGAGCCGAAAGAGACACCTAGTTGAGGGCTATCTGTCTTTGTTATACAGTGATTTTACATAGCAACCACTTAAAAAACATGTGATGTGAATATATCAACACGGGTTTTATTTTATTCTCGTTTGCATGATTTTTACCTCCTGCCACATTGTAAGGGAGGTATAGGAATCATGGTAAAAAATTCGATAGTGAGTTTTCAGTGGATGAGCACGTTTTAGGGTCTTTAGAATACGAGTTTAATAGTTTCGCTTTGATGTCTGTGTGTGTCTGTCTGTCTGTATATCTGTCAGTCTGTCAGTATGAGTGGAGTTACGGTTTCTCAAAAACTACTAAACTGAAAATTTTGATATTTTGTATATATCAATTGTATCCCCTTTGGAAGAGCTGATTAGTTTTTGGGGATTATCCAATAACCGGAAGTAGTAGTTTACTTGAAGCCCTTTCAAGTTATTTTTAAATATCTTAGTAAATTATGGTTAAATACTCCACATATTATTATCTACAATTATTATTTGAAACATTTTTCTCTTACTGTCTCCATTTACGAATTACTATACGTTAAAGAAAATTATTTTTTTAACTTGATCTTTTTGAAATAACAAAGCAAAGCTTGAAAAATATCTGTTTTTGACATGCGTCAAGTAAAAACTAAATTTTTTGAAGGAATGAGCGTTTCTTGATAGTGGTGGTCCGTGTTCCTGCATCATTTGATAAAAAATCTATGGCGGGAGGTATTGTGGTGTCCACAACAGATTTTTTTATGTTGCTAACATGAATGCTAAAAAAAGTAGAAAGTATGTTTTGTATTCTTTAAAAAAATGTGCTGTTGCAAGAATAAATAATACAAATAAAAAGTTTTCTTTATTAAATCAACAAAACGCATAGCAACCGTTCCACAAACAAGTGTTAGACAAAAAAAGTGGCCCACAACATCTATTTATCTCAGGTTCGTTTTTCGTTTTCGTAAAAGACAAGTGCTCATTCGAGTATTACAATATTTCAGTGCCCACTAAATAACTAAGCCTCCTTGTTCTGAGTTAACATATTTGCCGCTCAATAACTCGCTACTAAAAATTAAAACTCCGTCCACGAACAAACATTCACAATTGTAAAACAGGCGAATAACGAATAAAACAAGTGCATCAGGCATGTACGGTTGGTAACATCACATCCATACTAACCAGACTGCCTTACTCAGTCGGCAATGTCGGGCCCCGAATTCGACGTCGGTCGACATCCTGCGAATACTTAATCCTCGACAGCTTTGGACCGACGTCCAACGCAATGAATATGTGATTGAGTGCACTTGGGTGCAGTACGGAATGTGGCTTGCAGTACACGATAAGATCGATACACGTCGACTGTCATCGGCTATCATCGCAGGATTAATTAGCGCCTGTAGGATTGGAGATATTGAGAGGATTTTAGGGGTGGTTTATACGTTTATAGGATCGCGGTAATTTCGTGTGATCATAGGTTTAACAGCGTGTAGGATTATGGTGTAGTAGGATCTATGGTATAGGTTTATAGTTTATGGTATTAGGTTTTTAATAGCCTTGCTCTGAAACTAGGTACTTCAAATGCAATCACCATAGAGATGTATCAAATAGAGTTTATTTTTCGAATTATGTTAAACGATTCCGAAACCCTACGGATCGTAATAAAATTATTAGGCACCCCTCATATTAAAAGTAAAAGATAATCTTTCAATACTTATATCACAAATTGCTGTATATTTGTGAAATACTTTTAATTCGTAGAGTCTGATTAAAGGAAAAATTGTTCTTGTTGAATTTAACCCGGAAATTTCTAATTTAAAATGTAGTATTCAATAGTATATAGTAGGAAAAGTGATATATTCTCGGACAATGGTGGAAATTGCAGGACGAGCCGTAGACGAGGCCTGCAACACCAGGAATGCGGGAAGATTACTTTTCCTACGTAGTACACATACTATTTTTATTTTTCGATCGGTTTATATTCAATAATTAGTTATTTTATATTTCGTTTATAAACGTCAGAAACCAAAAAGACAAATAGTTATTTACTTTACAAGTGGGCAAAGTAAGGAATTACCCACGAGAGAAATTTTAACTCACGAAGCCGAAGGCTGAGTGAGATAATTTTATCGAGTGGGTAATTCCACTTTGCCCACGTGTGAAGTATAACGTTTTATCCAACACTTCTTAATAAATGAAAAATTTATTAAAGAAATATTATTTGACAGTGGCATATGCTTTAAATTTTTAAATTAAAATGTCAATCGAAGTAGTTACCAAGGTGTTGTGTGTTATTATTATTGTTATAAATAAAAAAATACTCACTAGTGGCTTTCCTCAAAATTATACCCACTAGTGGATAATCTGTTACTTTGCTTGTTTAAAATCGCCATAGTTATAGAGCATTTATTGAGAGGTGTTGGATAAAATATTTTGCATGGTTTTGATAAAAATAACTGGATAACGTATCCATGGTTTCTTTATTTATTTTCACAAGCGTCAAATTTATTTGAAAAGCTAAATCGTATGCCAGTTCCCGGAAAAGATATTCCCATATTGTTATTTATTGTAATCTAGCAACGACACTAAAATACCGAAAACACATCGCAAATCAGTCAGTTTTCGTCCGATCGAAAAAAAGATATTATCTACCTGTATATATTATTTAACAAATTTAAAATAAAATATTAAGCACAAAATTACTTGCAAAATTAATTCGTATTAAAGCATTCCGTTAACATTTTTTTCTGGGAAATATTCATATTTGGGAAAATGGATCGGGATAACTGTAACCCACTAATTTAAGTTCTGAAACCGATGGGTAATTTTGTTATGTAAAATTATCTGTATAAATTTAAATATAATATATTATTTTTAACGCTAATATCTTTAATTTCAATATTTCTATGGAACTCTGCAGTTTCAGATCTGTCGCACTAAAGTAATAGATACATATTCAATTTGGTCCTGTCTTTTTACAAATAAGTTTCATTTCGTGAATCTTCCTCACCATGGTGTTTTCGTTAAACAATTCCTTCTTGCATTGAGTGCATTCCAGAGGCTTTGTTTTGATGCAGTGACCTCATGGATGAGGTTTGCGACCCGGACAGGGACACACGTGACTTACTCGGCGCTCACGCACACGCACTGCGTGACATGATCACGCATTCCCTGTCAGGCGACCTCCAGAATGTCGCCAACGATTTGAATGCGAAATGATTGTTGTTATATCTATAAAAAAAATATGAGGTATTCATGGATATTTTATTCAATTACACTGAAATCAATTATTGTAAGAACTACCCATAGAATAGAACCGGATAAACAGTGGATAGTGGTAAAGGCTATAATCCAACAGACGGTTAAAGTCGTCTATTCGCAAGGGTTGATTCCGAACATACGAAGCGAGGGAAAGATACGAGTATAGCAGGGGCTGTACGGAATGACCTATACAACTAGGCCACCCATGGAGGGTTCTACAGCCGCCGTCGACGCTGGCCGTCGCGACGCCATTGATTACTCGCATAGACGGCGGGCTACGCAACTTGTACTGTTTACCACAAAGATTAAGAATGGGAGAAACCTTCTGATTTAAAGACGCTTAGATTATTTACAAATTCGCTCGAATGCCATTTAGAATATTTAGTCAATAACAATAAATATATTTTGAAAATACAAAACGCAATTAACATTTTATTGGTAAACATCGAGGCATATAATTGGTCTATTTTAATTGGTTATTATATATTTTATTTTATTTAAATCAAGGACGGAAATTTTTGGCATTACTAATTTTAACCTGATTTCATTTATATGAATGAATTTATATATTTGGGTAGTATGTTTTCGAGGAATGAACGTATTAACCTGGAGATTTAAAGGCGTCTATAGGGTGCAAGGTATTGGGTGCTCTGGGTATATTTCCTCGTAATATGAATGTATATACAAATACTCGATTGAGTGTTTAAAATGCTGTGTTAGTACCTACATTGATGTATAATTCTGAATGTTGGGTGTATATGAAGAAGCATGAACGACGTATAATTGCTGTGGAAATGAGGTATTTGAAAGGAGGGTGATCGTGTGCGGAATACGGTGGTGTACGGTAAGTGTGAGATTGAGAAGAATGTTGTTAAGAAATGGGAGTGAGACAGTTGAGGTAGTTTGGCCATCTTGAGCGAATATCGAATGAAATGATGGTGAAAGTAATATATGCGGGTGAGATTGAGAATAAACGATTTTGTAGGCGTTAGGTATGATTGATAGTTTATAGTGTAAAGGAATGATTTTGAGTGTGTATGAATGTGGACGAGGCGAAAGTGGTGGAGTGGATTGTTTAAAGGAGATTGATTGATTGATTGTTTTATCCTAATTAACATTAAAGCTTCTAGAAAATTAATAAAATGAACTGAATCTATTAAGATGTTCTCACAGTAATCTTCCGTGCAAAAGTTTGCGGTGATTTCAGTGAGTTCCCCAATTATCCTTAAATTTGGTCCTGCATCGTCAACCTACGGCACTGGCGGGCCCCTATCGTATCGTATGCTCTGTACTGTAGTCGGTAGTGCAGCTTCGCTCATTAGTCTGCCAATCCTGGCAAGATTACGGCTGGTGGAAAGGTTAATAGCTTGCCACCATATCACTTCATTTACGGCTCAGTCCGTCGGACACACGGCTCGCAGCGCCGCCCTACCGTCCGTCATCCCAACTAGTGGTAGTTAAGCCCTACACTGCACTGTCCGAGAGATCACCTGCATATCTGATAGTGCTAATTACTTTACCAGTTAATATTCATTGCATTAAACGCATTTGATTGCAGTTGGAAACTGCTGCATTTGTTAACATGAAAAAGTATAATCACATTTTGAATGACACTCATTCGAAGTGGTTTCATAGAATCTAAGGTGATAAATAAGTTGTGGCACCCCTGGTGACCAAAACGACGTGAGAGGGGAAAAGCTACGTTATGTTGGTAACATTGCGAGCACACCACGAAGTGCTACGTGACTGAATATACCAACAAACTCGTAAAACGTGAAATGGAAAAACCTGAGAATTTCATGAAATATTTTCAGGTAATTTGACGCAATTCAACATCATGTTACAGCAATAAATAAGCCAACACTCTTCTTGTTCAACTTTAACTTTCATAAAATAGTGTAAGTAAAATCCTTTTCGCAGTGAATTATAATCAGTCAATCCTGCTGACTAAAACAATTTTTGATTCCGATCTACTTGAGCTGTTAGTGCAGTAAACACATGTACGTATTCCCATGTGTTGTGTTTAGGGCAATATAGTTAACCCCGAAATGCCTCTTCATTTTCATCCCCTTGCGTCGCTTGCACCCCTTGTCTACTAACATAGTAGGCTATGTCATGCGCAACACATTTAATAGTATTAATAAAAGTGGATAAGCTTTGCCCACATACAGAATGTTCCACAATTCTTAACTACTAGTTTCTGTTAAATGGGAATTTGTAACCAAATTTAACATTCAAAACCAAAACCAGAAGCAATCTCTTTAAAGATAGAATAAAAATCGAGGAGTTATAGAACAATCTGAAAGGATAATGCCGCAAACACACTTAAATTATATATTAATAATAGAGGACAACAAGTACGGCAAAAATTACTTTGAATTGACTTTGAAAAGGCGAATTTAAAAACGTTTAAACATTAAGGATAAATCTACTTCTACTTTACTTTATATTACTGACTTGTCCTTCACTTATCTGCTGGTTGACAGCTTGTAATTTGTGTGGTTATGTTAAAATTTGTAGACAAGTAATAATATAACAAGAGAATGAGAATAAATTGAAAATAATTTAACAGATCTTTCGAAAACTAAATGGCAACAAGTTTGAGAAAGAGACTGGAGGATTATTTTCTAATTAATCGAAATATTCAGTTATATTTAATTATATTATTTTTTTATTTCTTCAGCATGCACGCTACTAAATATATCTTTTTTGCTCATTATTTACTTGTGGTGATGATAACTATCTGACATCTGACATTTTTCAACAAAAACAAAAAAGTTACAGAGATTATTCCTGAGAATAATCACTAGAGCTTTATTCTCAGTAATAATATAACAAGAGAGTGAGAATAAATTGAAAATAATTTGACAGATCTTTCGAAAACTTGTTGCCAGGCAATAGCCACGAAAGCCCGTAGGGCTTGAGTGGCTATTGCCAAATGGCGACAAGTTTGAGAAAGACACTGGAGAATTATTTTCTAATTTATCGAACTCTCGAGTTATATTTAATTAGATTATTTTTTGAATTCATCATCAGGCACGCCACTAAATCTATCTTTTTTGCTCATTTTTACTTGTGTTGATGATAACTATCTGACATTTGACATCTGTCAACAAAAACAAAAAAGCTACAGAGAAAATTGCCGGGAATAATCACAAGAGCATTATTCTCAGTATAATAATGACTGGATTGGTTAAAACGCAGACACGTGACATACAATAAAACATTTGATTGGATTAAAAAAACGTCAAAAAATATTCAAGGAAATACCACTAGAGGTAAATATTTTTAAAATTTTTTTGTTTTTCAAATTATTACGTCAAAATTTCGCGATTCCGAAGGTCGAGTAGTATTTGAGAAAATGTTGATGATCTTATGGTTGTGTAAAAAGTTTTCATTTTTGTTGTTCTGCTATTTTGCTTCATAATAGTTCAATTTCGTGGCACCCTCTGCATCAAAATAATATCCCAGCCCTATGGTGCATGTTCTAAACATGCACTTTACACACACATACTCATTCTACATCCATATACACCCCGGCGTAGCTTGTAATTACCCTGTAATTTTATCGCCAAGTAAATACATGATAATTAAAATAACTACTAGGATGCATGTAACGGTGCACATACAAATATTAATACCTCCCTTGCGTGTGTGTGTGCGGGAGCATATATGGCGCCCACCGTGTGTTGGAAGGAGACGGAAGTTGTGAGGGTGTGTTGGTTGTGGTCCGCGCCTTGTGTTGCGTTAAATTAAGTTTTAGATTAATTGGGAGGTTAACTGCTGCCGCCGGAACGACTTTTTCAGCTTTTATTGGTCTTTTTCTGGAGTAGGACTTTGCTGTTAGGTTAAATACGAAGTATGAAGGGTTTTACTACAGGTTAGAATCAGGAGTTTCTAATTTGCTCTGCAATTTTTATACTATATTTCATTTGAAGTTTTGTATTGTACGTCGGTGTAATATTATAGAGGCTTCAAATGAGAAAAACTAAATATGTTTAGATATAACAATAACTGGGTTTAGTTCTGCATAATTTTTTTCTACGACCACTTAAAAATCTGAGCGTAGTATGTTAGTTAGGGAAATGAGGTACATTGCAAGCAGCGTGAGAAATGAATTTGTTTTGTGAGTATTTCAATACAGGTCATTTCATTTCAGTACAGGTACCATTCCTAGGATACCTATTTATTTGGAATTAACAAATATTTGAATGGTGAAAGCGCGACAAATTTATTATTGAAATAAAAATTAATTATTTATTTTATATTATTAATTAAATAATATCGTGGTCGTAGAAAAAGTATACAACTCGCATGAAATGCCCATATCATACTCGTAGGAAATGAGTACCATCCCTTGATTGTTGTACAATATACTATTATTAAACGACGTTTCGCCTTTCGGCAGAAAAGTGGTCTTTTTCAGGTAATTACGTAATATGTTTAATAAAATTATTCAAAACAAGTAATTGAAGCATCTATTCTACATATATGCACAATATGTGTCAAGTATAATTATTAAACATTCAAACTCAAATGTTTGTAATGTGGGAAAATTTCACTAAATATCACTTAAAATTTGGAATTATTTTTATTACGTTTCTATATTAATCAAGCTCTATGGAACTCATTGCTGTAGAGCGCATCGTCATATCTCTTAAATTTGTTGAGATATGGTAATTTTTTAAATTTCTAGAAGTGCAACTTTGACAGACTGTAACTCAAAAACTATGCGAGATATCGCAAAATATCTTTAGATTTGGACTTTTGTTAACATTTAGAATAAATTTGGAAGTTTTGAAAATTTTGAAAAATTTTTGAAAATTTTCTTAGGAGGTTATCTTGCAAAATAAAAAAGATACGGACTCGCGGTGATCACCATTCGATTCAGCTCATTAAAATACATAAGTATGCAAAATTTCATAAAAATCGGCCGACGGGTTTCGAAGTTACAGCAAAAAGTCTGAAAATGGCCTTTTTCGGCCCGAAAGTCAAGGGGTACCTATTGACATTTTTCGTGAAAACAGCCATTTTTAGACTTTTTGCTGTAACTTTTTAACCCGTTGTCCGATTTTTCTGAAATTTTGTGTACTTATGTACTTTAATGAGCTGAATCGAATGGCGTACACTACAGCTTCGTATCTTTCATATTTTTCGAGATATCACCTTTCAAAAATTTAGGGAAAAAATTCAAAAATTTTCAAAATTTTCAAAACTTAATATTTTCTTTTAAATGTCTTTAGAAGGCGCAAACTGAAGTTCATTTTTCATTATCTCTCATAGTTTTCGAGTTTCAGGCCCTCAAAGTTGCACTTCTAAAAACATCAAAAATAGTCGTATCTCCAAAAATATAAGAGCTATTACAGTGCGCTTTGCAGCAATGGGATTCTTAGAGCTTATATTATATAGAAATGCAATAATATAAAATTCAAATTTTAAGTGAAATTTTAAGATTGTAGCACAAAACCAATAAATTAGACTTTTGTTTATTTTCTGTCTGCAATTATCCTATTATCATCCTACAAATATCTTAATGGGTGGCATGCAGTACTCAGGCTTAAAACAAAACAAAATCAACAATAAAACTTGTCTAAGACTTCCATGATCTTAGTAGCGAAATCTTCTCGTATGCAGTCGAGAAGAACCGCAATTTGCAAACTGCTTGGAATTACAAAATGCAGTCTAAATTAAACGCAAAGCCCACCAAGGCGCGCAGACATTAACGAAGCGAGATCTGGGACTATATCGCGCGAGTTTAAGCCCTTTTAGGGCTCTGGCGATGGTGACGACACCACAGACGCCGATGGAGGGAATGAGATTCATTTCCATGTAAGGAACATGGTCAATTTGCGCTGAAAGATAACGTGAAGGAAATTAGAAATGGAAATACACAAATTTAAATATTTTATACTTTTAACATTTCACATTACACAATATTAAAGCAGTTAATTCGTTGATGGTCACAACTCAAAATCTAGCCCAAATTAATGTATAATATTCATAACAAGCTGAAGAATATTGATATAGATAACATCATTGATATAAGAAAAATAATTGCATTATAGCATAATTACGACAACATGATCTAGTTATACTGTGTGTCCCACGTAAATGTTGGCATAGGCAGTTAACATGTAAAATCAGTTTTTTGTAAATAAAAAGTGTCCTGCAAAAAATTATGCATCAAAATTGTATATCACAATACTGCCAATATCCCTACATCTTATTTAATACAGATTACTTTATATTGATACCGAAATTTAATGAAATTAATAATAATAATTCCTAATTTTCTGCCTACTTTTTTCATTGCTACTGACGTATAGTGCCTGCAATTTGTTTTAAATATTTTAATCTGTCACTGTCAATTTCTGGCGATGAAAACCATTCAGCGTTCATTCCTGTGATGTATTTAGATATTTGTCTAGCACTGCGTCCCACATAATACATTCTAATAATATTTACATGGTTCTCGATATTTAATGTATTCTTGATGACAGTGACAGATTAAAATATTTAAAACAAATTGCAAGCACTATACGTCAGTAGCAATGAAAAGAGTAGGCGGAAAATTAGGAATTATTGTTAATTACATTAAATTGCAGTATCAAAATAAAATAATCTGCATTAAATGAGATGTAGGGATATTGGCAGCATTGTGATATAAAATTTGGATGCATAATTTTTTGCCGGACACTTTATATTTATAAACAATATCAGATTATTAAAGAAAACATAAATATTTAAATTGTTGAAGCAGCAATCGAAAATAATATCACATTACTAATATAAATAAAAATTTTGTTGCAAAATCTAAATTGCTGTCACTATACGTTAGATAAATATTGTTATTGTAGCAATCCATTTTTTTTTTTGTTTGAAAGTAAAAATACAGTTTTTAATTAGCTCAAATATACACTTGCTATGAGAAGTAACAGATTTTCTATCTTAAAATGAATAAAGATATTTGTAAGTTTGACAAATCATGTTTGCCGGAGTTTATCTAACATAAAGCGAAGTAAACAGTTGAAAACAAACCTTATCTTATTTCAAACATCCATACAATAAAACCAAAACTTGTGAAACAAAAACAATTTTGTCAAGAAACAATTTCCAAAGGTATCTAGAAACAAGAAAAATAATATCCTTTCTTACGTCGTAAAATAGTTAATTTCCTGAAGAAAAGAACATCATAAAGCGGTAAGCACTGAGGACAAACTGAAACTTTTAAAACAAAACGCACATTTGAAATAAATCTCACTGCACGCTTTGAAGAAGCCACTTTAGCCTTTGGTTTGCTGCACAAAAACAGACGGCGTTCTACATTTATCTTTCGGCTTTTTATTGAAATATTTTGCGGACATGTGAATTAGGAACAAACCTACGGCTCGCATAGTGAAATGAATATTTTACCACTCTTTTTCCCAGAATATTTATGACGCCATGAAGAAGAATTTAATGTTTTATACAAAACTAACTCCAATAATGATCTAGAATACGAGAAGTTATTTATTTTTAATGATTACGACAACAATAAAACAAGGATATTATTTTTAATAGGCGCATAAACTCCATAACAAAGAATACCATGAAAATAAATTTAAAACTAGTCGTAATGTTTAACAAGAAATAATCTGCGCTTCTTTCTTTGAAACCAGTAAGGAAATTTCAATTCATTTGTGCGCAATTCAATAACGAACCCCATTTCGAAATGTAAAAACTTACAACTGTTTTCTGTTTCGATACAAATAAAACAGCATCGCCGCGCAAAGCGCAGTCAATGCCGATGTGATCGCCAGTCAAACAGGACTGCAATTTTCGTTTCCGCTGCTTCAGCTATTTGTAATTCAATCAGCGGGGTTTGCATTTTAGCCCGATATTCGCTCGAATGTGTACAGTGTGTATTTCTATCGGCTATCCAGTAGGATAGAATTGGGAATACTGTGAAGAGGAACGTAATGATACATATATTCATGAAGATATATTCACTTTGACAATGTACAACACAAAATAGAACATACTGCTTGAGCCAGTAATTATTCATAAGGCTATCGCGCCCGTCACAATACATCGAATTATAAAAATAATTGCAATTCATAGCTCCGATAAACTAATATGACTGAGTGATTTGGACCTCACTCTAAGTCCTTTAATGCAAAAAAACATTCGGCCAATGAAACCTATGGAATTATAATTCAATGCAGTGCGATAGGAAAATTAAGAACAAATTATTATTTTTTATTATAACATATGCATGTATTTTGTTCTCGATGTTAATTTGTATAATAATATATGGATCAATTATACATACAGCAATTATTTAATGTAGTAGTTTGTTAATTAGTATTTCCTTTGAGTCGTACTATATTTTGGCGACAACAGACTGCCATACTTAATTTAGTTAAAGTATTCTTTCAACAAAGCTGCTACTATTTTGCTTATTTAATTTCGAAATCATTTTGGGTAACTGAAATTTATTTTACCGTAAAAATATTTTTTCACAATCTATATTTAGTACTTAGCAATATGTCAATGGAGCCGTTCATCATTTTTTTTTTTATGAAACTTTATCTAAATTGAAGACTATCTACACTTTTAAAAAGTCTTAATTGTTATTCATTATGCCACAATGTTGTGACGTCAATAACAAAAGAATACACAAATAGTTATGCGATTTATTCTTTGCAAGCATGGAGATTTCTAAATGGTGATCATGATCATATTTATCATATTAATTTATTATTTAAAAATTAAGAAACTCAGTTAAGTGGTTTGTTCAACAAACAGATACCTCAGGGAAAAAGATTTCTTCAATAATCTTTTGAAATCTATGTTACTACATCATGATTATAAGAGCTTCTTTATTTTTGAATATAATTTCTTTTTTATCGGGCAGAAAATTTTATTTTCTCATTTCTGATCAGTTCTGTTAAAGCATCAAAATTATTCATACTTTAGCAAAGAATTTAAATTCTCAATGATTTAAAATATAACCTTTTCAATCACATACGTCAAAATTTATCATTTTCATTTACTCGTAAAAGATAAAAGTTGGTTATCTTGCAAATTGAATTAAATGAAAATGAAAATGTGAACATAAATTAAATGATTGCATGGATGCTGACATTTAATAATACGTATTTATTTTTTAAATTAAATTAAATTTAAATTAAATGTAATTGAAAATGGCTGCATGAATTCGGCATTACTAAACAAACATTTCACCTGAAACAGCAAACGTTAAATATGAATACAATTTTTTATATTTGTTGCATATATTAATTATTGATTGTGATTAAAATATTATACAAACATTCTCCCTAAAGATATTAGTGGAGAAGGAACCTTTGGGGTAAATTAAAAATGGCAACTGTGGTATTCGAACTGAGAATCTAATGGTCCTCAGTCTGATGTGTTACCACATAGCTATTTACTTTATAAATGTATGTATTTAATATTCTCGTACTATTATTGAAATGTATTATATTTATTTAAAGCATCTTTATCTTATTTTTGTTGAAGCTATCTAACAATACCAAAACCAGTAATATTAAAATTCGCGAAATATATTCTCGCTGATAAACATTCAAATCTGACAATCACCCTCCTCCAATCTTTCCACAACAATCACGCATCTTCCTCAATCTGCCCACGCTCCCCTTCCCCGGCTGCGAGTCGCCGCGACGCCGCCGACGCCGGTGCCTCGCGCCGCGGACGTCACTTGGAGCTCGGCCAGCGCGCCGGCCGCAGTCGGTCTCGGCGGCCTGTGGTCGCCGGACCTCAACTAAATTCGTCGTCGCCAACAAGATTACGGCGGCTGACAAACTTCACACGACATCTCCGCTTAACACCAACTCGAAATAGCGGCGAAGACACAAGAAGTGGTTGATTGTAGTTGTGCAAGATGAAGATCTTAAGAATTTTGTGTGAAAACTAAATTACTACTGAAATTCTTGCGCAACTGAAGACACTGTTGAAGCTTGAAGAAGCACCACACTGTAATCATCAAAAGGTAAATTCAAAGAACTGTCGAAATCTTCACCATGTTTATAGAGATATAAACTAAAATCTCTTAAATTATCTAAGACATAACAGTTTGAATCCGATGGAAGCCACTACTCATAAAGTTGGTAAACAACTAAGAAGATATAAGCTAGAAAATTGAAGAGCTGAATCTAGCTAGAGCGTGAAGAAAGCAAGTACCAAAATTGCTCAAAAGTAAATAAAAAATTGTGTAAATAGTTTAGCTTCTTCAAGAACTGTACTTAACAGAACCAGTGATGAACCAACCTAATTGCTTCGAATTTGAAAGAAACGGCAACAGTATTTATCAAAAGCTAATACTTATAAAAAGTGTAAATAAATGCAAACAAAGATTCGTACCATTGCCTGCGAAGAAGATAGCTTCAAAGTTATAAATAATCGAAGAAAGAAGCTCAATCTCGAAAAATAAACGAATTTCTACGTAATCGATGATGTCATTCAAAACGTCATAGTTCTTGGGATGTGGAAGACGGTGTAGAATTAATCTTGTTTTCAAATGTAGCAAGTAGTTAGAATCTACGAAGGCGTTGAGAGAAACAACCTGGACAACTATTTATTGCGAGGTTAGTGTTTTATTAATAGCGCTATCTTTTAATCAAGCCTTGTCAGATGCAAACAAAACTATTTTAACGTATTTGATATTTTGATTACGGCTTTAAAAATATTTCTTATTGCTATTTAGGTTAGATATTTTTAGCCCGTTTTATTCTCTAAATGAGACAAGTGCTCTTACGAAAGAAACTACAGGATAAACGTTTTACATTTTAAAAACAGTTTTAGTTTTATTTCCTGCTTTTACAACCACAATTTTAGATTTAGAACTTTCAAATTGGTGTAATTTTAAAAATATTTGTTTGTACCTTGTGCAAAATTTCTGAAATGAAACCTTGTACTATTTATAAAGCGAAATACGTAAATAACAGCACGTGACCTGCAGGTTTAAATTCTTTTTTAAGATGTCATCACATAACAAACCTTTTCAAGAAATTTTCCTGTCTGCTAAAATTTAAAATAACTCTGAAACGCAACGCGAAAATAACATTTTTGTCTGTCGCATTTATTTATATTTGTTTACCTATTCCGATGTCGCAATTAGGAGACAAAAATAATTACTTGTCAGCGAGTAGAAAAACTATTCCTTTCCGCACCGTCGCAGGAATAAATAAATAAAAACAAAAACCTACGACATTATATCGCGTGTCGGTGTTGAAACTCGAGGCTAGTTCGCCAACCGGAAGTTGGAGCCTGTAGTCGGAAATGGGAAGTGACGTATCCACGAGTAACCGATCGGCTGTGCATTGAACACAAGCCAATAAGAGCGACAGCAGCAGTAGTGGTTCCTGTCGACCACTGCTGTTCTGTGGATTTCGTACGCGTTTACTGCACACGCCAGCTTGGATCATAATATTTACTACGTGTACAACACGTGGTCGCGTTGGCAACGCACCGCGCCACCTACCAGTGGCAACAAACACCGCTCACACCTAGAAAACACATTTTTACGACAGTATCCATATTATTTACATTTACTGAAACCTTAGAGATTATAGCACAACTAGTATTTTCTTTATAATTTTTTTCTGGCCTACATATATACATAACACCACTCTTTATCCCACTCAGTGGGATAGCACGAACCCAGAAACTTAGTCAACCAACAAACAATCTCCTCCAAACATTCCACTAATTTCGCCTCGTCCACTTTAATAGTGCGATTCATACATGCTCGTTTATTCTTCACAATCGGAATCATTCGTTCACGCAACAAACCATCAATCATATCCAACCACTTATTCCTTGGACGCCCACCTTCACCTGCAATCTCAGCCACATATATTAGTTATATCAACCTTTCATTTGACATTCGCTCAATATTGCCAAACCACCTCAACTGACTCACTCCCACTTTCGTAACAATATTAATCTAAATTTCACACTCACCATACACCCATGTATTTCGGATACGATCATTTCTCGTATACCCACACACTCCTCTCAAATATCTAATTTATATAGCAATCGTCATGCTATATACCACTCAATGGGGTAGCAGAAACACAGTCAACTAACAATCAATCTCCTCCAAATATTCCTACTCTGACACACCACTTTTGCCTCGTCCACATTCATAGTGTGATTCATATCTACAAGCTCGTCTGTTCTTCACACTTGGAATCATTCGTACACGCTACAAACCATCAATCATGGCTAACCATTTATTCCTCGGACGCCCACGCAATCGTTCACCTTGTCTCACACGCATATATTTGTTTCACCATTCTGGCAGACTTCCTAAGACAAGAAGGGCTAACTACTATACTTTTGGGCTGTCCAAGATTCTTAAATTATTCTACAATAGTTGACCGTATTTTCTCCAATCAATTTAGACACATTTTAACTGCGTCTTCGTGGAAAAATATTGAGTAGCACAGGTGTAGGAAACCCCTTATGTGAGTGTTCACCCATCCCTGCCAACTTTGATCTTCATTGGCACAACAGGGGATTCACCGGCTCACCAAACTCATCGCCCATTGACGCCGTCCAACGCCAGACGTTCGTCAACTGTTTCCATTTTCCACTCTCCAGCGCGTGCCACGATCCCGTCCTGTTGGCATCGCACTCTTTGGTACTCCGTGCGTCGCGGAGAGAATGAGAGAGAGGGAAAGTAAATGCGTGTATGTGTGAGAGAGGATTCTTTGCCAGCTGGAAGGTGTTCCACGTTGCGTGGCACAAATCAGAAGTTCCGGATTTGTAAATAGTAGTAACCTTCGACGGATGAGTAAGCCAATGATCGCATTGGCTGTGATTTGGTGTGGAAAAATAAATAATGAATAAATTTTATATTTAGATTTTTTTGTGAATGGTGCTCAAGCCAATTGGAGATCACTTTTCTTTTTATCTCTTTCATTAACTTAGGAAGCAGAAAAAACACTTGAAATACCGCTAACTTTTCGACAAAAGGTTTTCATCTTCAGAGTTGATTTCTAAGAAAGAAGAAGTTTTTGTAAATTGAAAATAATCGTGTTTATTTTTTTAATTGTTATAACATTTACATGAAATGCATCTTATATTACCGCATAGTTCGGTAAAATTTACGGTACTTTTTTTTTTATTCTGAAGAGAAAATAGTTATTTTTATACGATTGTTAAAAAATTGGGACTTTTTTTTCAATGCGCGAAATGTAACATTGTTAGCAGTAAGCAGTATCATTTTTTTTTTGTTATGTTACCATGGCATTCAGTTTTTTTCACGCGGATTTAGAAAACGTTTTCGCATGGGAAAACAAAATTGTCAACACCTGTCTCTCTTGGTTACCAAAATATGACACTAAAGTTAAGAGATGATTTTTTCGTGTATGCATTATTGCACTGAAGATGAAAATATATTTTTCAAAACGTTAGCGTACTTCAATTGTTTTTTTTTTCTGCTTCTTTGTCCACTTCCTGACTGCAAACTATATTAATTTAACTCTTGGACAGTAATCTCTATATATTTTTCATTAACGCTATCTAAAATTTCAATTCTTTCGTTGTAAAGTAAAACCAAAAATCTTTTCGTTTATTAATGAGTTTGGAATGCTTTTTCAACTTATTGAAACAATAAGTTCATCAACTATCGAAAAAATAACAAACTACAAAACACTTCTGTTAATGAATTAAGTCCGCACTGATATAAAGGGTTAGTCCTGCTGTGTTTCTTCTTCGCCCATCGTTCAAGAAAATTCTGCTAAGTTTCGTCTCCGCAGTGAAATTTCACTGTTGTCACTTTCCAATTTCTCCGCGTTTCCAGCAGCCTTGCAGTCTGGCAAGCTGTTCACACTTGACACACGCGTGTTCGCAGTGCGTAGTGCGTGCCAACTAGGGTGTGTTTATATCCCAACGCCAACCCTGATGGCCGATGGCCAATGTTACGTGGCCGTGCGGTGGTCAGGACCAGTGGCAACGGATCAAAGATGCCCGTGACGACAGCTGAATCAATGGCTGTGACGTATGGATTCGAATCATTCGATTTGTGTTTGTTTTCTTTCGGTTTTTACTAGATTAAATTTGGACCTTCAAAATGGCAGTCATAAAAACTGCAGTTGTCTATATTTAAAGTAACTTCACCAAAGCTAAATAAATATTTAATTTGCTTAAAGATAACAGACATTAACGTTCACTTCTTATAATAAATATTTATATTAGTTAAATAATAATAATCTAATTTAGAACAGATCTATATTGCAGATAAAGCTCTGCTACTGTCCTATATCCATCTCATCTCTAAATGAAAGTACGACGCGTAATTTTATTAAAAGCAAATTCAGAGAACTTCCGTCCAAATTGGTGGAGTAAATCAAACGTTGAACCGAAAATATAAAAACTAGGTCGCTAAAAACATGGTTGGCCATGAGACCCATAGATCAATATGTACCCCGGGGTTTTTACTGTAAGTTTTGCTTGTCCGCTGCATGAATATTTCAAAAATTCCCATAAGCAAACATGAAAACATTCTTAGCTAAGCGCGAAGATTTACACATACGATGACATTTAGAAATTTATCCCTCTGCGAAAAGGAACGGTTTTCTTAAAGCACTGCAATATGAGGTATAATTTATAGTATTTCATTGTTTTGTAAAGATACTGTCGAAGAGCTGTCCAAAGATATAAATATTTATATTAAAACTTTTGATGCGTTGTTGTTCAGTCTCGATTCATTTGTTCGGGTCTGCAGGTCACTATGAAGCATGAAACAAAAGCTAGAAAATAGCATGCAGATTGATGATCAAGCAAGCTATGAAAACAAACTGTCATGGAGGAAGAATCCATTAAATGTAATATGATTGATGCATTTGGGAATTGTCGCATATAAAAACTTTAGCAGTATTCCTCATTTTTTGCTTCATTTCCCTATCGATTTTATTAGATATTTTCAATAGGTAATCTGAAATTCTTTTAAATTTGAAAGATGCATATACAGATTGGTGACTGATTCAGATGATTGTAGGCGTTTTACGTGTTAAATAATACTTGTGCAATTTCCTGATTCCCTAATCATTTTAGATATTTCAGATATTTCAAATAAAAGTTGAAGAGATTTAACATCAGCACCTGAATCAGTCAACAAATTTCACTTATTTAATAAAGGCTGAAAAGACGTATTTTAATGAATAACCATGGAAATGTTTACCTGCTTTTTTTCCATTTCCATGGTAACTCATTAAAAAACTGAACTTTTAATATTTTTTAAGTAAGGACATGTTTCTCTATCTATGATTAAACTCCAGATAATAGTTATTTACTTTACAAGTGGACAAAGTAAGGAATTACCCACGAGAGAAATTTTAGTACACGAAACCGAAGGCTGAGTGTAATAGTTTTATCGAGTGGGTAATTCCACTTTGCCCACGTGTGAAGTATAACGTATTATCCAACATCTCTAAATAAATGCAAAATTTATTAAAGAAATATTATTTGACAGTGACATATGCTTTAAATTTTCTAAATTAAAATGCCAATCGAGGTAGTTACCAAGATGTGTGTTATTATTATTGTTATAAATAGAAACTTACTCACTAGTGACTTTTCTCAAAACTATATCCACTGTGGATAATCTGTTACTTTCCTTGTTTAAAATCTCCATAGTTATAGAGAACTTATTGAGAGGTATTGGATAAAATATTTAAAGTATAGATAGAAATATCGCATCAGGAAATGACAGTTAGAATAAATAATATCATTTGAGCTATGATTTTGATGCAGTATTTTTTATTTATTCGCTCAATAGTTTATTAGTTGATTGAAAAACTGGCCCTAAGTATAATAAAACTTAGATGCAGATATTAAATCTCTTCAACAGTTATTTGAAACATTTTCCCCTAAAATGATTAGGGATCAAGTAATTGCATAAGTATTATATAACATGTAAAATGCCTGTGATCGGCTTAATTAGTCACCACCCTGTATAAGTAAAAGGACAACTTAGAAATAATTAGATTCTTTGAAAACGTAGTAAAATGTTTAGTGCGCCAGTTTGATGTAATTCCGCAGCCATAAACCCAATTTGCCAATCAAATCCAGTCGCCAGCGCAAACAACTGCCACCAAAAAACAACCAAAAACAAAAGACGAAACACTTAACACTATCATAACCACCGCGAGTGCAATGAAACTCCCATTACCATCTTGGTAATTTCTCGCTCGTTAAAGGCAATATTTGCGAGGTGAGAATGAGTCTTCCTCTTCGCTTCTCGCGTAGATCTGTAGTTGCAGACGCCGCCACGGGCGCCGGAAGTGGCGCTAGGGCCAAATGCGGCAGATAAATAACATGCATGGCCGCCTGCGACGCCGAGACGCGATTCCGCGAATATCAACGATTGCGACGGCTTGGTTAACTTTTGTACAAGATGGTTGTGAATATTGCTTTTTCTCCAGACGATGTTCTTTTATTGTTTCGAGATGAGAAGTTTCTACATGCTCGGGACATATTTATATTTTTAATTTAAACTTTTTATCTTCATATCATCAGCATTAAATTGAATGAATCTGAAGCTTCGTGACTGCATGAACAGTAAAATATTTATAGTCAAAATTGACAAAATTTTAACAAACGATCCACCGTTAATTTTTGTTAAGTTTCAAATTTATTAGCAAGTAACAAATTATTTTTGTGTATTTGGTAACTAAATATATTTGTAAATACAGTAATTATTAGCATTTATTTTTATATGCTTTTGAATAAATATTTTAGTAATTATATTAAAGCAGAACAATAAATCATGGTTATAACAATTTAAGTGGTTACAAAGGATACAACCTTTTTTTAACTATTTCAAATTGATAAGTAAGCTAATTTTACTTATTATTATTGATGAGTCAATTTGTAAAATTTTATATATAAATAAAAACATCAATTTTTCTTGATAATAATTCAGAATTGACAAAGATTTAATTTAATAAATTGTCATATTTCTCATATACTTCATTTGACTATATATTTATCAATATTAACTAAAAATACTTAAAAACCGCAAAATTAACAAATCGAAAATCAATTTTTTTACTGTGTGGATGTTTGGAAAAATAATCAAGTTCGTTGATTGCTGTCAATCAATATTTATTATAAATATTTAAAAAAAAACTGAACAGACGAAAAACTAAAAAGCGAAAGATAAAATAAACCTTTTTAGTATAACTAAGTTCCTAAACTAATGTAAGTAACTAATTTTGAGTCGGCGTTCGTTGATTGTTTGTTTGACTCAAAATTTTTTGTGACAACCTATTTTTCTACCTTTAGGGCTGGAATTTTTTAAATCGGATAATAAAAAGTTTTGCGTGGTAGAAACGGTTAACAGGTAAAAATACAGTGGGTGAACAATCAATCATCCCCTATTTTCCTACTCTTAGAGATATACTCTATCCAATAAAAAAAGAATCATCAAAATCACACTACTCTGTAAAAAGTTATGCGTGGTAATACAGAAAAATATACACGTCGACTAGAAAACCTCCTCCGTTTTGTTTTCTTCAAGAGGTGATTTTGTTTTATAAACTTTGTTCTTATGTATACTCTGATATAACAAGTTAAAAAGAAGAAAAAGGCAAATGTATTTCCGAAGAGGGTAGAGACCAATTTTAATAAATAAATATTGATTGACTGCATCTAGGACTTTGATTACGTTCCCAAATTAAATCGAATAGTTTTGCTGTTATTTCTGAATATTGTTTCCTCAATAATAATTTTAGTGAGTCTCCTGGTCTCATCTCTCAGGTGATTTTGGTCCTTGGGTAAACAGATCATTAGACATAATTTGTGCGATGCGATGATGTTGTCTCTTGACTGTCGGTTGTCGAGATCGGAACAGTTGCCGGTGAGCTGTCTCTCGGTTTTAGCTCTGACCGGAATAGCAGCAGCTCGATTATATTTAGCAGAGATCAGAACACGAGCATTCGCGCGAAGACGCATGCTGCTGTGACACCGGTATGTCTACCAAGGAACATTCTAACCGTAAGAAAAACGTACTCGAGACATGTTAGTTGCTTTAGAATCTAGTACTTGCACATAATAATTGTCAAAATATGATAGACATATTGGCTGGTACCACAAACTTTATGAGAAGTGTTTTAGAACACTATACAGTGTTAGTAGTCTTAGTATACCCAAAAACAAAGCTCTTGGTACCAGCAATTGGGATCAAAAGAAATAGGGTTTTAAAAACTGTCTTAATTGTTATTTTAACTATAAAAAACATACGGTCTTAAATCTTCTTAATATTATGAATAATCTTTTTAAGTTTCCTTCTAACAGTTTCAAATCATCCGCATAAAATTGGAGTGTGAAAAATGTGGGAAAATTCGTTGTTTGTGTGAAAAATTAGCGTCAATACATCCCGATTAAGTTGGAAGCTATTAGCTTGACAAAGAAATCTGACCCAAATACAAAATGATTTAGGGACCTTACACGATACACCAATTCGAACTGTTATTCGTTTCGCTACATAAATCTGTCAATTTGTCTTCTGAAATAATTTTCGCAAAACTGTGTTACTTGAAATTGCTCTGCAGATACTGATTTATCGCTGTCTCACTTGCGACAAATATTATCATATCTAAGTAATTCTTGTTGTATTCATGACCTTTAGTCGTCATAAAGCAACTCTTAAAATATAATTCCCTAATAAAACAGTGAAAATCTCTTTTTGATCTTCTTGCAAAACGTCAGCATGAAGCTCCTAATCCTATAATTACATCTCATCTCTAAAACTATCCTCTGCTGAGGTCACGTAGCATCGGGCGTTACGAAACGCTTCGAACGCGGAGGCCCGTGCGTCGCGCAGCGCGCGTTAACGAGCGTGACGCGTGACGCGTGACGACTTTCATGCATAAAGCTAACAGACTAGAAGCTATTTTCACCGCAGTTTTCCGCAGGAACATGGCATTAACGCCTTACGCACTTCAGGCTGGTCATATTTCGTGCTTTTTCTTAAGTTATCCATAGTTTTATCAGTTTGATATTTTGTCAACCTACAACACCAAGCTTCACTGTACCAAAATTTAAGTTATCTAATTTGATTACAAACCTTTAACAGACCTACATCAATACAGTGCAGCTGTGAAAAAATACTTATTTTTATTGAAGTAATTAGTTTAAATATTAAAAGAAACTTCAAACTCCATTTGAGATGAATGAAAATTTTCAAGAGTAGTATTGGATTTTTGTCAGCTATGCGGCATGTAAATCCTGCACAAAAATAATATATAACTTTACTCGGATGCTCATCGAATGCCGCTAGCTGTACAACTTGAACGAAACTTACTTCTCGAACAATATTAACACTGCTATCAGTGGCGTACCTAGAACTTTTGCCGCCCGGGGCGGTCTCCAATTTGCCGCTCTTTCCAAGTCAATCAAATGATGGTTTTTGTAAATTAATAAACATAAATAAATAATTGTAATTGAGACAAACTATAGGTGGGGAACTTTTTTACCATTGGATGCCATATTTAAATCAGGCAGTAATAAAGGAGACCACATAAGTTGATATACCTATAAATGCAACTTTTATAAAAATACAAGATACTTTTTAAGGGCACAAGAAACTTACGGAGATAAGACAAAATATATAGGTACCTAATTTACAAAAAAAAAAAAAATTTTAAATAAATAATTTCATTTCTTTTGAATATACAAACAAATTGTACACATAAGTGTAAGTATATAAACATATTTATATATATATATTTACTTTTCTAACTTTCATAATAGAAAAATCGTGTATAATTCTCTCAAATTTTATATTATTTGTAATTTATTGTTCTATGGACAATATTGCAAGATTTTGTAATCTTAAATCACTCTTTGTAGAACGAAGATAATTTTTTATCAACTTCAATTTGAAGAAGCTGTTAAAAATATTCTTAGCAAAATTACAATGTTGGGTACCGAATTTTCCAATCTATGCTGTTGAATAAATTTTAGTAGTTCAAGAGGGCCTTCCCCCCCGTTTTTCCAACGTTTTGCAGACAGAGAATGTAGCCTCATGCGTGTGACTTTTCCGTGTCATCTCAATAGTAACGGTGGTACTAAGATTTCGATAAACATCGAGCACGGGGTAGTACATAGAACTTCTACTTTATTGATGTCTATATCCGAGCAAAATTTTTAGAGATAATATTTTCTATCCTACATTGACTTGACGACGAGAAAAAATAATTAAAATCATATAGTAATTCATAATTCGTGGAAACGAATAATATACTTATGAAGTGAAAAAGTTGCTTTTTACAACCATAACTAAGTTTCAAAAATGCCGCCCCAAAATATGTGCCGCCCAGTGCGGACCGCACCCACCGCACCCCCTTAGGTACGCCACTGACTGCTATCAACGTTCTGATAATTACCTTTGGACCTTACGTTTTTATATTATTATAGTATATTAAAGTTTTTTGCATTATATAATTTAAAAGTTACGTTTCAGCCTTAGCTTGAGTCCACACTAATTCAGTTCGATTGAGTTCGCAGTGACAGGGCGGTAAATAAAGTACTGTAGTACCGCGATTCGCTGCCATATCATCAATAACATAATGAACATATTTAATTCAAATAATTTGACGATAGATTTCTATCTAATTAAGTTTTTTCCCATTATTTCAATTTTTTCGATGAATTATAGTACCCATAATTCATTCTTCTCGACCAATCACAGAGCCAGAAATCCATAATTCACGGTTATTTTAAAGACATGATGTGGATCACAAAGCAACGGCCGTGTATTTTTATTTTTATGTTACGTCTGTTTCCAACGAATTTCGATCAAAAGTATAGTATTATATTCGGGATTATGGCCTACGGCTTGTGACGCAAACTTCATCTTCGTGAAGAATGACAATCATAATCCTTCATATAATAATATACTATGTATTAGCTTATCCCTGAGCAAACAATTATTTTCGCGTCACTAAAATATCTCTAACAGACTAATTTATTACTCTCATTCATTCTCAAATAGAATATAAATAAAACAGTATTATTTGGGTATAGTTCTGTAAAACATTTCACAAAACGACGTTTCGACAGCGAAGGGTTGCCTTCGTCAAGTAAAATACAAAACAATAAATAAATATGTAGTCAAGGCAAGATTAGTTTACAAAATGGGGGTAACGTAAATCAATAGTTCTAAAAATTAATATAAATAGAAAAACATAGACCAACAAACGTTAACCACGACTTAGTAAGCTCAAAGCCTGTATTTAAATTAAAATTATTTGAAGATTTCTTGATTTCAATTGCTTCTTCTCATCCAGTTATTTCCTCTTACTAAAATCTTCGTGTTTTTGAAAATAAATCCATGTAATTCTTGAATAGCATGTTCAGCAACTGCAGATTTATCGGGTTGGTTCAATCTAATATGTCGTTTGTGTTCTTTTAATCTTTGATTAATGTTAGTCTCTTTCTTTCCAGATTTCGAATCTCGAGTACGAAGACAGCATTTTCAAGTTAAGGTAATGCATCATTGCATTTCAGTGACGTGAGCACTTGTGTGACCTGCTAGTGCTGACGCCACTTCCTCTTTGAGGAGGAGTACTCTTGGACCTCTTCCGGACGAGCTCCTAGGTTACCCCTGACCATGCCCTCGACAACAAATCGGTGCTGATCACAACGATTTGCTGTTTTTTAGTTTGAAACTGTTAGAGCTTCGATATTTAATTCGCCATTCAATTGTTTCCTGTTTAGTAAACAGTTGAATCTAGATAAATTGTTCAATTGTTTTCTCCGCACAATAATGGAAACAATTGAGTGATAAAAAGTATAAAAACTGGAAAACTACATTGTAAATTCATGTTTTATAATGTTGGTTTTTAATCTAGTTTCTACGGAGTTCATTTCGAAGAGCTAGCAAGAGAGTAATACAATTTTCTTGTTGGTTGAATTTATCGTGGAAACTCATCAGGGTTTTTTCTCTCAACGATATCTATTTTCCAAAAGCTTTACTAATACCACATGTAACCACCCCTTAAGTAAGCTTATTTTCAAACGCCCTCTGATTGAAATCGCTCGTTTGTTAAGACGAAACTAGATGAGTAATTAATTCTTAGTGGTAAGATTTATGATAATAGATTGTAGATAACACAAATAAGATTCAATTATTTTCTTTACAAGAATGTTTTGGGCGGTATGTGCATAACGATTGTACAATATTAATTTAGGGTTTCAATATTTGCATGTTATTGATTTAAATATTATCTTATATACAAAGAGATATAAGCATCGTATTTTTAGAATAGTTTTCTAAGTCCAACGAAGAGTTTGAGAAATTTTGGTTGTACCAAAGTCCGTCTTTGTCCCAGGGAACACAATTCAAAAATTTACTACCAACTTAGATTTAGAAGTAGATGGGAAAAGCGATTGGTCCATATTTGAAGTAGTAACGTTTCGACTGTTGCCAAAACTTAAAATTTACAAACTCACAAGGTGCGAATAATACTAGCTTTATAAGTTTATATATCCGAGTATTTGTACATAATATATACAAATAATAATATATACTTGTTTATTAAATAATATATAGTGGAATATAAAATTCGAAGCTTGCATTTTGACAGGTTTAGTTGCATTTACCAACAACCATCAGCCTGCAGTTGCAACAAAAATGCCCAAATGCAACCTTCGAATGACCAGTGCCAAATTTACATTTCACAAATTGTGGTCTGTTTATATTCAGAAGTTGTTTTAATTTTGCAAAAGCAATATTGGGGCTAGTGATAAATTTATATTGAGCTAACACAAAAGTAGTTTAGTATACCAGCGAGAAGGTCCTCTATATACAAGGGCAATATGGTCAAAATTCTGACAAATTATCACAAATTTCTGTAGGTAGCAATTGTAGAGGCCTTTAATATACGAAGTCGACATATTTACTCGTATCTTCGCATAGCTCAACAATTATTATATCATAAGTATTCTTACTATTACTATTCTTAATACTTACTACTATAGTATCTTATATTAATACACTACTTGACTAACAATAACAGAACTACTGTTAATATATTATTATCTGATTACAGTTCGAAAGCTGTTCATATTTTGCTCTTTGTATTTATATTATTATGACAAAATAAAGAGGTTTGTGAAACTAATTTCACATCTTCTCTACCTTTTCATCTACTATTATTAAAAATCTATTTCTTTCGTTAACTTTTTTTACACTTTAACAAAAATTTACATTTAAATTTAAAATACTTTTGGTGTTCTGTAATTTACTTTATAAGTAACTTTGCCCACGTGTGAAGTATAACGTTTTATCCAACATCTCTAAATACAAAATTTATTAAAGAAATATTATTTGACAGTGACAGTGACATATGCTTTAAATTTTCTAAATTAAAATGCCAATCGAATTAGATACCACGTTGTTATGTTATAAATAGAAAAACACTCACTAGTGACTTTTCTCAAAATTATACCCACTAGTAGGTAATCTGATACTTTCCTTGTTTAAAATCGTCATAGTTGCAGACCATTTATTGAGAGGTGTTGGATAACATATTTATTTAGATACAACGTTTCGTATTTATTTACTTTTTTTGTTACTTGTTTGCTTGAAGAAGATTTACGTCTAGTATTTAAAAACGTTGTATTTAAATAAATAATAATTTAACAGAACTTTAGCTAAAAGTCTTTTTGATTTACTTACTATGAGTTTTGAAGTTTTTTCAACTTATTGAACCTGCATTTTCCTAATTTAATTTGTGCAGTTTTCATACAAATTCCTTTTGATATCCCAGCTTTAATAATATATTATTCAAATATTAGTAGATAAAGTTCTGGATAAAAATATTTAATACAGTGTATTATCAAACAATTTCGAAGCCATCAAAAAAGGTAGGATTGTCTAGTTTAAGTAGTGTAAGTACTGGTTTTTAGAATTGCCGCTTTTAATTTATTTATTTGCTTTTGCTTCAACTTTCAAGTATAAATCAAAAGATTAACCCAAGCCACAACGTACTCCACACACTTTTTAGTTTTTATATGTGCTGTCAACAGAAGACAGCAAATTGTAGTAGTGTATCAATTTTTTATTGCGCTATTTTTCTACTAATACTGACGCTCTCAATATCTTAAGATGTAAGTACGTAAACAAGAGACGTATAAAAACAACAGAACGTACAAATTTTTCGATCTATCAGTAACAAAGATCAGTGAAACATCGGAACATTTGTCAAGACCGCGCTGCCCTCAGTTTGCAAGACGAATACACCCCGGACGTATATTTTCAACTTCGTTGAACTTAGCCTCTACCGAGCATAGTCACTTGAGCGCGCAGTCAAATATTTTTTTGTACACTTCTTAAAAGATTGTTGTACCTAAACCGGGATACAAAACGGGGAAAATACAAGCAAACAATATATTTAATAGAAACAGAACTTATTGGGAAATTGGAAATGTATAATTGTGTTACAATCATATACCGAACAACAGTTAAAGGCATAAATTAGTAGAAGCTCATATTTTAATATATATTTTTTTTTTTTTTTTGGTTATAAATTTATTTTTGCTCAAATGATCTTTTTATCAACTTACCATGTCTGTTTCCAAGACGGTATATTGTTATTACCAGTTACGAGACTAAACAAAACGGTAAGTAAATTACTTACCATTCAATGTAACTTACCTGTTAATTTTTAACGGCCTGTTAAAAATTATAACCAATGATAACAGAAGATACTGAAAAAAATTAAAATTTCATCTGATACATATGTTTCTATAACACTGTTTTGGAAACTGGGCATTCCACTACTAAAAATTGTTATGGAATCACTAACATTCCATACGCGGCGTATGGAATATTTTTGACGAATCAGAACCGCTTATTAGCGCGACATATGAAGTATCTTGATTCAGTTACTATGGTTACGTCTGTTTGTTTTAATTTGATTTATTTGAGTTTGACGTTTTCAACAGTTTTATATTTGTATTTTTGTATAATTTCCAAAACCTTTTTATAGAAAGTATAGTCTACAACATGTAACGGAATGGCCTATCCCACGCTCGCAAACCGTAGCCCTCGCCCTTGGCTCGGGCTACAAACTTTTTGCTCGCGTGGAATATGTGCCATTCCATTACTTGTTGTAGAATATACTATTTTATTGGTTACAATATTAACAGATAAGTTACAGAATATATGACCAACTAACTGTAAGTAAAATTGTCATATCGAAATATGTATTTTTCTGGTATTGTTGCCGCAAATCCAATATTCCATGATTCCTCTACATGTCTCAATTTTTAATATTGAAATAGTTTATTTTAATTGTTGTTCTTGTTTTTCAAGAAGAACACCTAAAATAACAACACAACACAAAATTATTGCTACTTAATAAAATGCGTAAATAAATTTGTTAATATCTTTCATAATCAATAGCAACTACAGAAAATCCTCTTTAATATATTTGATCTCAGTATTATTAATATTTAAGAATTATATTTGCATATTTTCATAAACATTTGACTTACTACAATTGTGCAAATAAATAGGTATATAAACATCACAATGTCTTCTATCGATAAACTGTCCTTACCGTTTTTGATACTTATTATCTCTAAAAAAAAAACAGTTTTCTTCATAACATATAATTTAAAATTTTGGGTAATACACTGGCTCGAAGTAAAACAATATTGTTTTTTACTTACAAAAAACTATGATTCACACCCCAGAAAAACGATTCATTGCTCTGACTCAAACTACAAAATGCAAATAGACATCCGGAGCGGGCGTAAGTTTATGGGGGTTGTAGGGGGTGCAGAGCCGGGGTGCGACGCGTCCAGACGTCACTGATGTATGGTGTTATCGCACTGGTGGCGACGGCAGGCACCACTAGCGCCCTCTGTCTTCGTCCTTGTGAGAAACGTACGCGCGAATAGTTTAGTTTACGTGTTCTAGTTCGGGAACAATTAGATTGTTCGGCGCCTACCCCCCAATTAGAACAAGAAGACCATGTTTATTAGCGAGAGTATTATTTTTCATAAAATTTAGTGCTTCGAGAACATTAATTCTGATAAAATCTGTAACCGAGTTTAACGGCTGCGTTTGGTTTCGCTAGTTTTAGAGTTTGGTTTTGAAGAGTGCACGCAAAGATGTATACAGTAAAATGTGTTATTTAAATATAACGTTTCAAATATTATTCTAAACATACATACATAACATCACGCTATATCCCACATAGTAGGGTAGCATGAACCCTGAAACGCAGTCAATCTTCTCTAAAAATTCCACCTCTTTCACCTCGTTCACATTCATACATGCTCGTCTATTCTTCACAGTCGAAATCATTCGTTCAACAAACCATCAATCATACCTAATGACTTATTCCTCGGACGCCCACGCAATCGTTCACTTTCAATCTCTACCGCATATATTAGTTTCACCAACTTTTCATTCGATATTCGCTCAAGATGTCCAAACCACCTCAACTGACTCACTCCCAGTTTATTAACAACATTCTTCTCAATCCTACACTCACCACACACCAATGTATTCCATACACGATCACTCTCCTTTCAAATACCTCATTCCCACAGCAGTTATACGTCGTTCATGCTTTTTCATCCACACCCAACATTCAGAACCATGCATCAATGTAGGCACTAATACACCATTATACACATTCAATTGAGCATCTCTAGATACATTCACATTTCGAGCAAATGTACCCAGAGCACCCAATATTTTCCATCCTGCAAATACCCGCAGAAAAATCTTCCAGCCAATACGTTCATCCTAAAATATTTTATAGAACTTAATCTAAAAATCTATATAATTACTGTGAGTTCTGAAAGTCTTTTTAATTTAAAGATGCATCTTGTTAATTTAAAAAATAGTTTATAAATATTGGAAAAATGCATATAGAAATGAAGCAAAGTCTTTTGAGAAGTTATCCAGCTAATAGAGTCAGCGCCGGCGGTGGTGGAAGGGTTTAAAGGAGCGCGAGCCCCTGCCCCCATTCGTCCGCACAAAAACAACAAAACATCTCTTGGTGGCTGCGTCGCTTCATCGCTCGTCGCGACGCTAAATGACGCAGCGCTTCGCCATTGTTTGTTACGCTAATTCGCCGAAGTTTCGCCATTCCTTACGTCGTAATTATTCCTTGTTTTCGGGCGATAAGTTCGTGCGTTTTAGCGGAATGCGAAATTAGAATGCTGTGAATTGTGAAGTAGAGTTGTTACTACGATGTCTGCAGATAGATAGATGGCTGTGGAAACACTAGAAATGGAGCACATTTGTTTTACAAATTGTTTTTATTAATACTGCGTACTTTACAGATAAATTATTGTTTTATATTTTGTTTTATTGCGTTTTCAGATGGACTTCTGCGAGCTGCGAATCTACGAGGAAAAACTTCAGTGGCTAATTTTCTAACCTGGTAAGTCATTTCAAATTTATTTTTGCTTCTCACCAGTCTCACAGATGAGAGTTGATGGTTGCTATAAAGTATTCTAGCACACCTGAAACCAGCGCTACACATCTGTTATGCAAATCATAAATATAAGTATAAGTAGGAGGCTATTAAATGAAAAATATTAAAAGCATTGTTTATACACTTTGTGAGATACAAGAAAGGCTTGACATTCCCTCATCTTCATTAAAATTCTTGTAAATAATTCATTCAGAAACAAAAGCTATGAAATATTCTAATGCTAACAATTATTGAAATTGTGAATTTTCTTTTGATTTTATTTCTTGAAGGAGACTGATATGATTAACATAATTAGGCCTATTACGAGTAGATGCAGTTTTTCATTCTAAATATTTTTTGTTTTCATACTTTTAGTTTAAAATCTATAGGGAACAAACTGTCGCTGCTATACAAAAATACTGTTGTATTTTCTATGTAACAAAAACAAAATCACCACCCGGCATACAATATTAAAATTTTGTTGCACTGATACATTTTGCAGTTTATTATTTATTAACTAGCTTTGCTATAAACATTATTGTTCAACGGTAGGATGTAAAAATTCAGGGCGTCTTAAAAACGTGCCAAAATATTTTCATGAAAAGTAGAATAGTCAAAAATATGTTTGTAGGATATCATCGACTTTGTACTGTGGCTGAAGCTGTGGAGTGGTATTCTCGTTTACCTAGTTCTTAGATAATTTATCCTAGAGCGTCTCGTTCGTTTTGCACTTCCGGTGAAATAATCGGAACCGTTTCCGGCACGTTGCGTGATTGTTACTTTACGAGTGCTTCCTCCGAAAAAGATTTACGAATTTGTTCTTTGCGATCTCGACAAGAATTCGAACATTCTATATTCTAATAATGCGATCCTCTATTCGGAAGAGAGACCTGTTTATATTTAGCATAATTTTTTATTAAAGCAGGAATTTTAGTGTTAAGATTAATTGGCCTTGATTATTGTATCATAAAATATAATATTACTGTTTCCCTAATGTATATTTTTTTTTCAATAATTTAATGAAACCTGAAATATCACTACTAATTTGTATATGTAACTGTTTATCTAGTATATCTCGTAAATCTTTTTAGACATAGCTTTTTCTCAACATTTATCCAAATGTTTAAAAGTATGTCTTTTATCGTCATATAAATATATTTCCTTATAACTGTTTCAAAAATGTTTAATGGGTATTTTTTCAATAGTTTTTTTTTCAGTAATTTTATAGATGTAACTGTTTATCTGGTTAAGATCGTATTTTATTTTTTAGGATACAGATTTTTTTTTAAATTCATTCATATATTAGATTATGTCCAAATGAAGTTTGTGGCTGCTGTAATTTTTTTATGCAGATGGGAAGCGAACTGACTACCTACTTTTGCAAATGCTCTTCAGTGGAATTCGAACCCACGGCCTCTGGCGTGCTAGGCTAGTGACACAATCACTATGCCATGCTGCTTTAATTGTACCGTTATTTATTCTATCAATTTGTTATGAACACAATTTTTTTTTAAATCTCATCTACTCGAACAATTTAAAATTAGTTGTTAGTCCGACATATGTGTAAAGATGTATATATCAAGAAGAAATCTTATTTTAAATCGTTTACACTGTACATCAATTATCGTTATTGAATAAACACCTCTCCTTTCCATTAATAACCTAAGAAATATCTAACACCTACAGCAAAATATATAATTACATTTACTAATGACATTACAAGAAATTCTTTAAATGAAGCCAGTTTCTAGTTGTATTTAATATAAATCAGAATTACAGTTCAACGTTTGTCTAATTTCTGCTCAAATAATTTTGAGATTGACTACACAAATTTTACAAGATCTATGTATAAAATAGATTCAATCCAGTTTCAGAACGGTAAGCTTAAAATTAACTAATAGATTTTCCACATATTTGTTAATATCTAATTTATTATATTTTTAACCACAAAAGATTAATTTTCTCTTATCAAGGGTCTGTTCAGAGAGGTATACAGTGAGTTTCAGCTAAGATGCAATATTTACTTTTCTGTCATTAATATTTTACTACGGATACCAATTATATACAAGCTGTTCGGGAAAGTGGTGATAAGCACAGGTAGAACGATTCTTTAAATAATTCTGAGTCTTAAAGCCACAGGAGTTACTTAAAATAAATATAACTTTAGCAACACCGAATCAAACCGCCAATTTGGATATTGTGTTTCATATTCACTTTTACCATGATCGCATTTCAGTCGCTAAATCTGAATTCCATATGCACATCAACGTATTCGTTAAAAGTATACATTGTGTAATGTTTCAATAACCATAAATTAATAAAATGAAACTGTGAAACAGATAAAATGCAACATAGGATATCAATGTCAAATAACTTATATTTCTACTTTAAAGATGATTACTAATGAAGAAAAAATTCGAATGTTTGCTTTGTACAATTCTGGTTATGTTTAAAAAATGTTTGATACATATTTGTTAATTTATCTTCTGAACGTTCAGACCATTTTACATTACAACCTATGTTGCATTTTATCTGGGACAGTACGGAGACTAGCGGTTTGACCTGCTTCTTCTTAGGCTCCGCGACCATAAAGACGATTTAGAGTCCAGCTAAAATTATAGAAAAAGAAAACTAACTGTCTACCTGAAGATCTCAGTTGTCATCATAATACGAATCCTTTCTCAAATACGTTTCATTTAGTGATACAAAACTGATGTTCATAATAAAATATTAAAGACAGATTAGTAAATATGGTATATTAGCTGAAACTCACGGTAAATACATACATCAGGTTGAGTTTTTTATTGCAAACATCAGTTTTTTTTGCTGACTAATAACTTTAGAGAAAAAATTAAAACACAGGCTTATACAATTGTAGGGTTGCTAAAATAAAATTGTCAAGGGAATGTAGCAGGGAGTATTGAAAGTTGCATTTTCTTAAATGGAAAGAGGTACTTTTTTATTAGAAGGGATAAAAGAAAATAAAATTTCTGGTGGGCTGTTAACAAAACATTTTATTGTTTTTTTTATTGATTCTATTGTCATCAATTTGTCAATAATTGTTGTCGATGCAAATCCATTGTTGGCAGGATTATCAATAAAATAAAATAAACTTGAAATCAAATTGTTTATTAAATAGCAAATGCTAACAAAATACAAAATATACAATATAAAACAATATACAGTTAACATAATAGAAATAATACAATATATAACACAATACGTAAGTGCCAAATACAAAATAGATCTTTAGTGTACTACATGTATAATTTTAATTTAGTCTTAAAGAACACCAAATCAAAAAATTGTTATAAAGTCAGTGCGAATGTTATGTCAATATTTAACATAGGTACAGTCAGTGGAAATTCAAATTGGGAATCTAAATTACCTATTTGAGGTAACAGCTTTACTTTATTTAGTGCAAAATTAAAATTAATTTTTTAAAATATGTATGTATACATATTGAGTACAAAGCATTTGTCATGACAGCTATATTCGTTTGAAAGTAGAAAAAACCATGTTTGGAATAAGGTTTATTTACTGACCTCTTCCTAACCTTATCTTTGTCGTTTTTAGTAATTAGCACATTGTGAGCAAACAATTAGCTTCTTATTTACTTGCTAATATGTATAAAAATATGTGCGGAAATAAAGAAAATTAAAATGTGAGTCTCTCAAAAATCCACGTCTCATTCCATCATCATCATCTCGCGCGTCACATCTTGCACACAGTGCACATGCAGTTGGCGCCGGTCCTAACGAGCCCCGGAGCCGAGTCCGGGTGCCCCGGGGCCGCGGTGTCGCCCCTGCGCCGGCCCTGCACATCAACACTATCTCATTCACGGCCGCCGGGCATGCGGGCCGATTTCACGTATATTTATGTGTCCGCTAGCGAAGCTATCGAGAAAAGGCGGATCGCTACACATTGATTTTTCACATGTGCCGACGATGAGACTGCGAGGATTTTTGATGCTGGAAAGAATAAGATCTTTAATAAGAAGGGCCGTAAAGCGGATTAAGTTTTGCGGTAGCTAATTGACCCTTTATCCCGATTGAATTTGATGGTCCATGAACTCTTCGGAATACCGAATCAGATTGTAATTGAACTAGAGAATTGAAATGTTTAAATTGAACATTTATTGTATGTAAGGATTATGATACTCATTATTCAGATGAAGTTTGCGTCACAGGCCGTAGGCGAGTGATACAAATCATCCGAGTAAATAAGGACCATAATCCCGAATAATACTATATTTTTTCTACTCCTGTATATTCGAAAATCACTTTTGAAAATGATAGATTTAAAAAAAACATAGGTCAACATAAAAATACACAATGACAACGGACTACACGTCAACTGTCAGACGGCCGTTGCTTGGTGATCCACATCACGTCTTTAAAATAATCGTGAATTATGGATTTCTGACTCTATGATTCGTCAGGAAGAGTGAATTATGAATCATAATTCACTGTCGTAAATTATGGGTACTATAATTCATCGAAATTTTTTTTTAAGAGTAGAAAAATTCATTAATACTTAGCTGATTTACTTTCTTATACATTGTATAAGAAATTATAGGAATCATGAAAGAAATCAGTCACGAGATTTCCATTCTATGATCTTTAGTCTTCTTAGATCTTCCTCTACGTTTCTCTTCTTCCGCTTATTCTTAAGTTCAAGTGTCTAGCTTTCCAAATACCTTTGGGCATCCTTTCTAAAATGCCTTAGCCATCGCAATCTCTGGTATTTTACGAATCTTATTATATCTTGTCTACCGATGGGATCTTCTACCTGATTTCTTCTTTTTCTATCACAGTTCCATAAATTCTCCTAAGAATTCTTCTTTTGAAATTTCTCAAAGCATTTTCCTTTGCTTTGTTTCTATTTATTAATCTTTGATATATTGTATTTTAAATTATCCCAGGTAATCAAATCTTCCAATTATTTGCATGAAGCTACTTTCTCAAGTATATATACATATATTTAACCCTGAAAAGTTACACTCTGGTCTAAGAAACGCTACGACTTTCATCTAATTTTACACATTCGCATAACTTCGATGCTACCATGTTGTAAATTCAGTTTCTATAATCCTAAACAAATATTCAATATGTAAAATCCCTATATGTCTGTTCTCATAGTCCAAAATAAAAAAGTTAAGTTCTGGCAAAATGCTGTGTTTTAAATAAAATATGTGGTTCAGAAAGGTTATTAAGTGTTTAATATCTTTCTATAATCTTAAACAAATTAATATTTTATAGGAAAAAGCCCCAGAAAAATTACATCCCGTTATGGGAAAGTAGGTATTTATTTTCTTGGGTTTCCCAAACAGTTGTGTAGGAATCTTTGGAAGTAGTGTAACTGACCAGGTTTAATGTTTTATAAAGTTAAATAAAAGTCAAAACACTAGTAAAATGCACGGTATCTTATATTTTTTAAAGCTGAATTATAATAATAATAATAATATTCCGTTGCTGGAATGACTGTCTAGCAGCCTCGTTTTATTCCCAATCGAAACATTATAGATCTTAATGAAAAAGAAATTGCTAAATCATCCTGCAGGGACAATCGAAGAATTGCGATACACACTGCAGGAAATTTAGGATTTTTCTTCAGAGAAAACTGTCTGACTTATGGATACTAAACAGTTTTAAAAAGTAAAGATGGAGTTATACAACAAAAAATGTTTGAGAGTCGTACAGTTTTATTTATAGTTAGATGTGCGTAAAAATATTACAAAATAATTGTACAATTTAGTAAATATAACAAACTAGGAGCTCTTATATATAAAACATACGTCAAGTCCAAGAAAGACGTGTGATGCTTGATGCTACACAATTTTTTTTTATTCGAAATATGACAGTTCTGAACTATAAATAATAATTATGTGACAATCATTGCCGGTACAATATAGTACGTAATTTATTGATGATTCTGTAAAGGTTAAGAACCACTGCTTTCTATTGAATATTTCTGTATTTTACCGAATAAATATTGATAAATAGTATAAGTAGTAGTAGACATTGACATAGGTACTCATTGAAGCAGCACACCGCAGTGTACTAATATTTGACTTAACATTTATTTTATATTTTGCAAAGTACGTTTTTTACAGCATTATAAAATAATTTGTGGTCTATTTGCGGTTTATTAAGAAATGTGCAAACAATATTGAACAATTTAAACAAGCAAATCTTTATGAATACAAGTAGTCGCAATTAATTTATTTCTTTTTAAAATTACAGTGCATGCAAAATACAAACAATACAGAATAATTTCTGAAAAATACGTCGTCAAACCTTAAAGAGTCCTGCGGTGTCAAAGAAGCTTTAGCGGTCTCCGGACTTTTTGCCCGGAAAGTTAAATGTTGACCGGAAGCAATCGCTGCACTTTTTTATCGGGTGACCTGTCGCCTTCGTCCCGCCCTACTTCTACGACACTGCGCTGTTCACACGCCCACACTAATCCTTCCTTTGTCACCTGATAACGCTCAGTGGCGTGCCCATTTTATTTTGACATAAATTATTGATAATATTCATAAATTATATTTATTACTTTTATCAAACAGATACTTTTTGTGCAGTGTATTGGAACCATTGACAGCAAAAAATATATAACAAGCAATTTTTACTCTTGTATTTTTTTTATATTCAATAATAAAGTAATCAGCATTCGTATTTGTCAAAAAAAGTTATACATAATTAAGGAAGTAGATAGTATTAAATTTAGAATCAACAAGGTGACAAGTTCATGTTATTAAATAACAATTTAAGTTATTTTAAAAAGTTGGTAATTTCTGTCCATTATCATTATCATTATGACAATAAATAGATAATTTGTTCAGGAAAACATAGTTAAAAGACCTTACTAATACGAATTTTAGAAAGTATTGAAATATAGGTTACCAAGAAAGAATAATTGTTTACAATTTTATGCGTATAATTTATAATAATGATTAATTTTTGAATGTTGCATAAGCGTAAAATGGAAAATGGCAATTACAGCTTTTATGTTTAATTACACATGTAGTAGAAAGTTGTGACAGTATTTTACGATGATGTTTAATAATAATTAATATATTATATTGTTGTCTAAGGTTAGAATTTTTTTAGTCATTGGTAAAGTTTTATTGTTAAACTGAATAATAACTTCTATTGATATTGATTTCTAAGAACTTACCATTATTTTTGTAGAAAACATACAAAAATATCAAAAACTATAAATATTGAAATTTAATATTACGAGCCCAGAATCATAACATTTGACCCAATTAAGATTTTTTGAATAATTTTTTTAAAAATAATTGTTCTGATCTTACAAAGGGAAAATTATTGTATTCAATTCTTTTGTCTTTTTAAAAATATTTAAGAAAATATAACAACTAAAATAATAACAAATTAACAAAAATCAGTAACCTAAAGATTTTATTTGGCCCAAAGGTATTGGCTGGTACCATGAACACTGTTTTTGAATCTGATGATAACAAAATATAGAAAAATGTACAGTAATTCTACATCATTTTGATTCCAATGAAATTTATTCTATATCATTTATTTACTAATATATGCCCAAAAACCCTGATAGGCCTTAAAATAATCTACCACTTTCTATTGATGAATTGTTCCCAAAATCTAATCACTTCGTAGCATAAACAAAAAACCTTTCTTACTTATATGTATATGCGGGAAGTAAAAATGATAGAATACAATTACATTTCATTATTATTTAGAGAACAAATAATATAAATAAAATCATCATCACGCCTTTTACCCATTACGGGTGTGGCACTCTGCTTACGCAGATCTCGGTAAGTGATATATTTTTTCGTATGAAGTGCGGTTACCAGCCGTCAAATCATAGCCCCCAAGGATGTTAGTGGAGGAGGAACCACAGGGGTAAATTTAAATTTGTAACTGTCGGCAGTGGGATTCGAACTGAGGATCTCACGATCCACAGTCCGACACGTTACCTCGGTGCTATTTACCCCATGAACAAATAATTAAAAGACAAATAAACAAAGCATGTTAAGAAACACGGTGTTATATGTATGCTGGGCAAAAAAAAATGGAAAACTTTTTTTTTCATAGTTTTATTTAAATATTCCATGTTCCAATTCTCATTTTTGTTTGTTTGTTAATTAGAAAGTTATTTTTATTGTCTTTACAGTCTATAGTCATTTGTCAATTTTTTAATTAAAATTTGACTGCAATCGTATAAGGGTCCCATTTTTTTTTTTTTGTTCTGCAGTGTTTAAAATTATTTCATAAGTTTTCCATGATGTGTCTAAGGAAAAATTTCGGGGTATTATTTCAATTTCATCTATGACAAATTGCAGGTTAAAGTACTTACATGGTTTTTCACTATTTCAACTGCCATAACTAATTAGAAATTCGATTAACTTTCATTATTTATCCATTATAGATATATTCAATTTACGCCCGTCAAACAATGACCCCAAAAATGTTAATGCGGCTTAAACCACTCGGTAATTTTTAGTGGTGAAACCTCGTTGTAAGCTATGGGAATCAAACACAGGATCGTCTATTCACCTTCGATTGTCTCCCCACCTACCATCGTAGACTTAATCGTGACCTCTGACATAGTACTGTCAACAGAACGCACTATCATAGCCCATAGCTTCCACGCGCTAAGTAACTTGAACTTCTGGGATTAATTCTCGTCAGTAAACTGAGGCAGTAGTGCTGCAGCTTTATCGTATCGTACTCAATAGTGAGTCAAACGCGATACAGTTTGATATTCTGCATTCAGCTGTCGTGGTGTAAAATCCTATTCGCTGTAGAACAGTCAGAAGACTGGGAAATGAATTTTTGATTCTGTTTTGTTGAAAAGTGTGATTGTGAATTTAAGACTTTGTTAATATGTGAGTATTTTATAATATTTTACTGCTTTATACCAACTATTTATTTCTGATAATATTTTTGAACAAATATTGTATTGAAACAGTATTAAAATAAATAGTTCAATTCGACCAGCACATTAATTAATTTTTTGGTGTTTTAAAAGAAAGTTTCAGTTTTAGCGCTGTACAATGTTCTAGAATTATTTTATAAAAAAATACTTCAAATAAAAGTAGTAGATAATATATTTCTCTGTAACTTCTATTCGAAGCATTTATTTGTAAAATAATTATAGAACATTGTACAGCGCTAAAACCGAGGCTAAAACACCCAAAACAGAGCTAATGGTACCAGTCAATGTGTTCTGGTAAAAGCATTTGTAAAAATTTTGCAAAATGAATTTGCAGTGAGTTGTCGGTATAAATTAAATTTGCATATGCAGAATTGTGGTTCAATGACAAATTCAAATTAATATTAGATGATATTAAACGTTTTTGGAACAAGGTTCAGGCAAATTTTCCAATGCCGAATTTCGCAAATTCAAAACATATTTTTTTCTCAGACAAATAAGTTGTTCTCAAATTCGCGAACTACTGTTTTAAATTATTTTTTCGGGTCAAGGTTTGGCAGTTTTTAAACGTTAGAATTTATTTGTGCATCTATTTTTAATTAATGGTTTTAAGAGACACAATAATTGAAATTTGAATTGAAATTGAAAGAAAGCCAAATTTATTAGATTGATATTTGAGATAACAAATTGTGTTTAAATAGACATTTTTTCTTTACATTATCTTATCTGCGAGACATATAAGATATTCTAAACAACAATATTGTTGCCGTCTGCTTTTGGCTTAAAATATGCATCGCAAGTTAATATTTGTAGCATCTTGGTAATTTGTTTCATTTGTTTTTTGGGGGCTGGAGTGATGCCAACGCAATGTGTTTGTTTTCAAACGCATCGCCTTCTATATTTTTATGGAGCAAATGAGTTTATTCTTCTAAAAGAGCGGATTTTAAGTATTTCTTCTGCTTTATTTTTTGGTGCGTTGTATTTATTTTGCATTTCCGATGCTGCTTTTATATTTAAGAGCAGATATGAGTATGACTTCGTAATGACCATACATTTTTTTATAAATTTATTATGCAGGCAATATTATTTTATAACGTCAAACGTTTATATGTTTATTGCTTGAATATGTTTATGTTCTGCAATGAAAATTTAAATATTAAGTAAATAAACAGATTATATTTACACAACAAATTTTATAAACACAATTGTGTATTGAATAAAAGATTTTTAGTTTTACACTTATATTTTTGTTCTAAAAAAAATCAACTACATAAAAGTGGGAAAAAGTTACTGAACTAAAAAACAGAAAAATTGTATTTATTACTATTTTTGGTTTTAAATAGATTTTTTTTTTATTCCAATTCGGCGTTCTGAAATACTACACGCTCATTTACGTTAAAAATAATAAGATCGGAAAAAAAATACAGAACTGAAAAGAAATATCCTTTATTTATTATTATTTTTTTATTTGTTCATTATTCGCATTTTTTGACAGAGATTTACATGTAGTATATAATTATAATAGTGAAATAAATTAAATAATTTATTCGTATAAATGATGCATTATATTATGTTTTTCATTATCTGAATATTTTACAAGCAAAGTTCAACGTATTTTTGTAAGAGACTGTAAGGTCAATGAATAGAGAGTTATCACATTTTGTAGTTTTTGTTATCAAACAAACATTGCATAATCCAGTGTTTTCTTCAGAAAAAATTTTTGCGTTATGATATCAAGAATTTTTTGTTATAATAGTGCTACTAATTAAATCACTAAATTAAGCTGTTATATTTTGCTAATCTAATTATTAATATTTAGGTTAAACCAAGTCATTAAAGTTATTAATTTTCTTTTTCTTTCTCTTGCAAATCTTTTGAAAATTGCCATAATTACATTTATCTGTAATTATTTCTTAACTATAATTACTCCTGAAAAGTATTTTCACGCTTAATATTTTCTTAGTTTTATGCACGCTATTCGATTATAAATTATAAATAATTTGTTAAGTCGTTTAACTTCTTATTCTTGCCAAGACAATTTCTTTAAATCAACTGATATGTTAAGCAAATTGCTTCATAAATCTGAAAACATATATATTGGAAATTGTAATTTGTACAACTAGCAAAGTTTCTCAAAAGAAAAAAATTAATGTTTGTTTTTCTGGTTCATTTAGAAATCTACTCAAATTTTCGCGACATAGATGATGGCATATGTCGAGAAAACAATTATTGTTGTACCAAATATAAGTATAATTTTTTGCAATACATGCTCTAATAAATGTATGAACACATATTTTAAGCAATGCGAAAAATTTTGCTGCAAATTTTATGACTTGTAAAATTTTGCATGATTGAATAAAATGCAAAAAAATTGACCTAATGAAATATTACCTGCGCTGATAGAAATTCAATTTTATCTATATTCATATGACGTCAGTACCTACAATTATTATTATAATTCAAGTAGTCACCTTCGTATATTGGAATAATATTATCATTACATTTCTATTTCAATAAGTTTCCATTTGCTTTGTTAAAGTTACTATTATAATTATTGTTCTCTTTGTAGTTTTATATGATTACATTAACTCATAATTGATTGTTTTATTATGGGTTTAGTTCATTTAAATTCTATTTGGAAAACTTTTTAAAAGCCGAGTAAAAATGATGTAACTAATACTTTCTAACGTTGGAAAAAACATGAAAGTATATTAAGTTCAAGGTCTATTTTAGTGGCTCAGTTCGAATGAATGAACCTGAATTACACGGCGGAAATAAAATACTATTTAATATGTTTCACAATTATATTAATACACTTTTTTACTATTGTAATTTGGGCTTTGAAATATTTTAATCAATTGATTACAACAATAAAAACAGGTAATCAAATGCATGAATTTATGCGGTTAGTTATTATTGAACGACCGAAGATCTATTGCAAAATGTTTTCTTGGGTTTTGCTAGAACAAACACTTCCGCGTTAAAATCGTTTTATGGGTGAGCAAATTGTAAATAAAAATATTGTTGAGCACACAAACTCAATGTCAATTTGCTCTTATGCACCTCAGAACAAACAACATTTAACTTTATAATTTATTATAATCATAAAACTATGTACCTACCACTTTGTCAATAAATAAATATTATTTTTTCCTTCAGTGATCAGTGCCATGATTACAACAATACTTGGATGCGATACCAACATCGTGGGACTGCTGGCAATTCTAGGAGCTGTAACAACACTCCTTTTCCTTTTGGACACAATCTTCACTCTCTTGCAGTACGCAAGAGGATTTCTAGCGAAGTACTTCTTGCCGAATGAGAATTTGACCCTTGCTGCCAAGTTCGGAAAATGGGCAGGTAATGTTTATTTATTTAAATGTTAGAATTATAGCTAAGTCATATCCAAATATTTTCAAGTATCGAAAACATTCAAGGAAAATGTACGCAAGGTCATTATTATGCACACGCAATTTCTAAAGCAGTCACTTTTTTCTTGGGCACCATATGCCCTCGCATAAATTTAGACCAAACTCTAGCTATTTCACTAACCAAGTAAGGTCAACTACTATTTGAGTGTTCTTCTAATTTCGCCACTGCTAGTAGGTCATCGACATCTTTTCTTCTAATAAAAGTTTTAACTGTGAAGGTCGTCATCATTTTTCACTTTTAAATACCGTTAGTATTTTGAGGTATTTTCTATTAGGATCACATAATGATTCGGATCTCTCTTGAGATACAAGTGTTTGAAAATTGATAGTTCTATAAGTGAAGTATATTTTTTCCGACGACTGCTACAGAAAGTTGCATTTGACGCTTGCATTTGTCAACAAGTTGATGTTTTCTGAGGATTTTTATTTTGTCGCTCGTTGTTAAATCATGACAGTAACAGCCAATTTCATATCTACGGGAATGGTGCACTTTCTCTCCCGTCGTGATTAAAAGTGCTCAAATCATGTGAAAAATGAATAAAATTAAACAAATCAAAGGTAACTATCATAAATTATATTACAATTCAAATAATTTTGAAATACATAAAAACCATCATAAATATTGGAGTCGTGAAAAAATAGTATATACACCTCAGGAGAGAAGAGTATATTTTCCCTTGTCATATTGTAGCCACGCTTACAGCTCGTGCTTCAATTTACTCCTCGGGAAAAATCATCCACTTCTCTCCCTTAATGTATAATATACTATATTTTTTCTTTCTTGAGTAATTTCTCACAATGGATACGAAGCAATAGAACAACTACATCAATCTATGACTGGAATTTCATACATGCATTTATTTTAATGTAAGTACATCAATATTTTTCTTTTGATAATGAGTCGTCGGACAAATATTGTGTATAATTCGAACGCAAAATATTTATGTCGCTCTCACACGACTGCAACGTTTGCCTGCGGATCACATTTCAATATTACACATATCTGATGGTGGAAGAAACATGCGAAACAAACAAATTGAATTTTAAATAATTCAAATTGCCGATCTCGGTGGTGTAGTGACTATGTTCACCAGAGGTCGTGGCTTCGGATCCCACTGAAGAGCATGGTCGTTTGTGATTTTCACTTATAATTTACAATCATCCACTCATGAGGCGGCCAAAACAAAATCATAAATTCAAAATCAATTTTGTGTATTTCTTGACTTTGATTCTATGCATCAAAAAAACGCTTGTTACTTTTGAATATAACTATTTCCTTCAGTGAAAAATAAATAAATCGTGAATTAGTCAAAAAAATAATTTTATTTGGAAAATATTGGATTAAACAAAGTTCTTGAGGAATTCAAACCCAAATTTTTCACCAAGTCAGTTAAAAATTTTACCATAACAGATGTTACTTCTTTGTGTGTTCAGAAGTTGTGAAAGTGAGCGTAAAATTTTGCCCACGCATTAAAGATGATACAACAAGCACATTTTACAACAGCAAAAACCACGTTGTTCCCAACAAATGTCAAATTACTATTTTAATGCGTGAAAGTTTCTCAATTTAAAAACTGTGTTTTCCATTTAACAGTTTCTCAGTAATTATTCAAGATTTCATTAGCAACAAAATCCAAAACTAACAAGGCTGTGTACTTTCTACTGCAGCTGTTTCAGTAATGCATAAATAATGCAAGTTACGTAACGAATTTTTCACCTAGAAACTGCATTTCAGACTGCAGCAGTGCACTTTTACGGGGTGATTGAACTACGCTAAATGGTTCGGTTAACTTAACGGAGCGTTACGGACGATATGTGAGCGGTAATGTTATTTATAGTGAAATATTGCAAATTAATACTCCTCCAGTAGTTTATGAAGTGAAATTGATGCATTGCATGCGTCAAACTAGTGCAGCGTGACTAAAAAATTGTAAACAAAATTAAAATTCCATTATTCCTTGCAGTATTTAAACGTGTACCATTAATTGTGTCTGCTAGTCCTTGAGAATCCGATGTTTCAATCTGATTTTAAATATCTCTTATTGTTTAAAGGTCTATTGAATTAAAAACAAAAATACAATGGAGATAACGACTTCTAAATGTATTAAATTACGTTATCAAAAATATGAGTAGAAGATTGTAGAGCGTCCTAGTTTCAACTGACGAATTCCACAGCTCATTTTCAAAAGAAATATGTATATTCTTCTAGATTTCAAAATATCTTAATCAAAGTTTTTGTACAGTAAACAGTGTTGTAATAATATTGTAACTTGAATAAGTCTACACCTTCTGCTCAGCACACCGGGTATAAAGTAAATATTACTTAAGAGAGTGTATGCTAATTAAGGTCGTTGACTTAGGTGACATTGGCATATTTACAACATAAATTATAGTAATTTTTAATTGCAACTAATCAGCGAACTATCTTAACCATTAGTTTTAGCTTCAACATATGTATTAGTTGATAAAAAAGTTTTACATTTAAAAAGAAAATACTAATTACAGCTAGAATTTTCGAGTAAATTTGCAGTAAACCATAAAATATTACCTCATAACTTTTGCCGTAAAATAGTTTTAAAATTCTGCACAGAAAATGAAGGCTAAATGAAACATAAAATTTCAAATTGAGAAACTATAACAAAAATGTTATTTTGTATGAACAGTATCGTCTTTGATCCATTTTCTCTGAAACAACTTAAAAACTACTTTTACTTTTGTTTGAGTTCAAGGTCCAAGACTGCGGTATCAAAATAAAACAAAACATTGTAAAAAACTTCTTTACTTTCTTTAATTTACAATAACCGGTTTTAAAGAATGAATATCGTAAATGTGAAATATGAAAACATAAAACGGGACTTGCCTTTTACTCACCTCGTAGTACATTGTGACTCAAAAAATAAGGATTTCTAAAAATATATTAACAATAGCTTAAGGGACATAATAAACTATTTAGAACAACTCGCAATGCTCTTCCAATCCATTCCGTTATTGTTCTAATATTAAAATTGTCGCCTTTACAAAGCGCAAATAGTTGCATTGTTCAATAATAATAAACGATAAATTCTCAATAAAATTGCGGTACATTCCATAGGACTGTAAGATTCGAAAACCGATTGTTCCGATTTTAAATGTCATGATTTTGCAATACGCAAGTAACTTGAGTAACCTGTTAAAGATTAAGGAATAATTGTGCAGCTTACAAGAATGTATGTAGGTTACTAAACGTTTTTCTTGAAGGTAAAGACTCTCAAAGCAGACGATAATGTATACGGGTGATTCAATCTTTAAAGTAGCAAAACATCATTTCGAAATTTACAATTTATTTCTAGTTAGACATTAAGTATTGTGGAATCAATTCATAGATTGTTAACATTTGAGCTGTCCCAAGATTTATTGCAAGAAAACGTATTTCGAAATGAAATGGAAACTAATATTTACATAAAAGATAAAGTCAAAAATTTTCTTCACTTTGTAGATTATTTTTAAATAGACAATAGTATTCCAGTGGGTCGTATGTTTTGTAATAATTCTAATTAGTAACTTGTATTGCAGAATTGTTAAATCAATGACATTAATGTTATTTTCTACAAAGTATTGAGAAAGTTGCACAATGTAATGCATCTGTGAAGAATTTAAAGATTATAAGTAAAAAGTTTATTACAAACTATAAAATTTTATTATTATTCTTACATTAATTATATATAATTATACGATCGATTCTTTTGTTGCATTTACAATATTTTATTTAGTATGTAACAACAAAGAAACTAACACTAATAATAAAATGAAAAAACGAAACGTCATAAATATTTATTTATTTTCATTACACTGTTACTAACCACTATAAAAGTATGTTAACATAACAGTAACAATTTTTACATGATATTTTAACAACTGTAGAAAACACGCAGAATGTTTTGGATAAAAATACTTGTAAAACAAAATGGACATTTTAAAATCACTTCAATAGATAATTACAGGTTACGCAAGAACTATTTTTTCTATTTAATACCTTTATGTATTAATATAATAATCCTTGAAATTTACAACCATTTACAATAATTATGCATATCCTTGCCATGCACATTTTTTTCAAGTTCTTGTTTAGAAAGTTGCATCTGTTCTTCTGTTTGCTGAAAACTGTCAATATTATTTTTAGAAAATGAAAACATTTGTTCATTAGTAACATTCTAGTTTAATAAACAATTTTTTGTTATTTTCTTCTTCAAGTAAAAAGAATTTTTGAATATTTCTAACAATTCATTAGCTCGTCTAATTACAATTTTAAAGAAAATTGTATGTGTTTATGACTATATAGGAAAGTAATTAATCTATTAAGTAAAATCCAGAAAATCATTAAAACTGCATTATTGCATAAATTCCTTAATAAATGAACATGTTAATAACTAATTTTCTTAGCTAATGACAACTAAATGTGTGTCAAATATTAATTATATCATTTGAATAGTTTTAGTATTGCAAAATTATACTTTTACAAGGCTTTGATTATGCTATTAAATAATTATAAATATAATAACATACATTATATTTCATATAATTAATTGACAAATTAATCTTTTTCAGTTGTCACTGGCTCCACTGATGGAATAGGAAAACAATATGCCTTCGAACTTGCTGCCAGAGATATTAACATCGTTCTAATCAGTAGGAACATCAAGAAATTGAGAGAGACAGCAGAACAAATTGGTAAATAAAATACGTACACGTTTTAAAAATAATTCATAACTTTTTTCATTGTTTCAGAATTTAAATATTCAGTAAAAACAAAAATAATCGTCGCAGATTTCAGCAAATCTCAAGAAGCTTACCAAACTATCGAAAGAGAATTAGCCAGCATTCCAGTTGGCATATTAGGTTGGTTATTTTTCATTTTAAAACATTCTGTTATATTTATTATTATTATTGCTATACTTGTTACAGTTAATAATGTAGGAATGCAATATTCCTACCCGAAATATGTCGGAGAAGCAACAGAACAAGAACTGAATGATATTATTAATATTAACGTTGGTGCTGTAACTCTTTTAAGCAAAATGATTTTACCACAAATGAAAGAAAGAGGACGTGGTGCCATTGTTAATGTTTCATCTGGGTCTGAACTGCAGCCCTTGCCACTCATGACTGTTTATGCAGCTACTAAAGTAAGTAAGACATTAAAGTGTATAAAATACTCGAAATCTGTCATACTGCATTTATTCTTCTTACATAACAGACGTTTCGGTTTACACTTAAACCTTCTTCGGGGTTATTCAGATCTTACAGCCAACTATCATGGAACAAATAGATTTGTTAATCATTCCGTTTTTTTTTAAACTTTGCACATGCAAAAGCATAATACACACATTCATGTTCTCAATACTGACAACGTACGGAGTTTTATTTATAACTGAATGATTGTTTACGAATGTATTTGTTACATAATAGTTATGATAAATGCTGTATAACTGAGATTTCGAGTATTTTTTACACTTCACAATAAACACAGTGGAAAAAACATCTAGTTAATTCTGTAATATTGTTTACTGGAATCATGTGAACGTAAATTTCCAGGCCTATGTTAAAAGCTTCACTGAAGCTTTGCGCTTTGAGTATTCCCGTTTCGGACTGACAATTCAACATCTGTCACCTATGTTCATCAACACCAAAATGAATGTCTTCTCTCCTAGACTTCAAGAGACCAGTTTACTTGTTCCCGATGCCATAACTTACGCCAAATATGCAGTGAAGACTCTTGGAGTGGTAGATCATAGCACTGGTTATTGGGCTCATGGTCTACAGGTAAATTTAGGACAATAGGATAAAGAACTGGTAAGTTTAAATGTTTTTTGTTGCAGTACTTCTTGACTTCCATTCCTCCGCAATGGATAAGAATGTACATTGGTGGTTACTTGAACAAGGCACTTAGGAAAGATTATTTTAATAGTATTAAAAGTAAATAAGTTTGGAATATTTATTTTTGTTAATTTTTAAGGTACATTAAATATTTTTGTATGAAACGAAAAATTAAGGAAGAAAAACAATGTTTAAATTATAAACTTAAAATAGGTTTTATTCTTTTACATCTATACAAATGTTACAAAGTTTACACATTCGATTTATGATGAAATTACATCGAAAGTAGTTAACATATTAACACAGCTTTTTCTACGAAAAAACATTACGTTCTTATTGTTATTTAAATAAAAAATACTATTCTTTTACAGTCTTTATAGTAACTAGAAATTTGGAATATTTATCTTAATAGAAATTACAAAAAAATACGATATAGATACTGGCAACATCACAGTATAATAATATCGAATTCACAGAAATTTGTCAGTTTAATATCAAAAAAATTATAGTTCATATTCATAACGCTTTTACAAAAATAAATCGTAATTATTATATAAAAAATAAATATATAGCTCAACACTGAAATAAAATATGTGTAAAAACAGAACTTAAAAAAAATTCTAGATATAAAATATCGAAGGATAACAAGAATCCAGAGTCATGTGTAAAGAAAATGTCAACTAAGATTTCAGTAGGCTCTGCGACGCCAATGTCAACATCCGCATGCTTCGGGATGATTTATGGGTAGGATTCGCAGCGATGAAAGCTTGCAATTGTCTTAAGAGTTCCCGTAAAACAGTTGCCATGTGTTCCTTAGTTATTGGGTAAGACGGGTCCAAGTTCAACACCGCTTCTTCCAAGTACCTATAAATAAAAATCCATATACAATACATTCCTATTCCCAATTTACAAGGGTAAGTACCTTGTTTTAAGATCAGTATGCATAGTCATATCCGCACTAAGTTGTTGAATTAGCGACAACAAGACATGTTGTTGTATTGGACACGGTTGAGAGAAAACAACTTGAGGATTTAGTTTCTCGCAAATATATACAACCAGTGATAAATCAGAAGCTGATAACGCTTGCTGGAATGCAGTATTAATTTGTCCTTGTGATAAGAGCTGCTGAATTTGAATCAACTGTATCTAAATAAAATCAAATACAAATATTTAATTTAAAAAAATTAGAACAGTTTTTTACCTGAGCATCAAGAGGAGAAGGAGTAACAGCTCGACTCCGGACGGCGTTGAGGACGCTATCTTCCAAAATAGCCGCTTGATTCTTAAAAGCGATTGCCACTTGTTCGCGAATTAATTCAGTCATGTTGTTGTTGAGGGTATCTTGCAATCTAAAACAATTTTTTAATAAATAAAATTAGATTTTTGTTATATTAGATATTACGTAGTGAATGAAGAAATGAATTGTTTGTGAAGTTCTCCTGGCAAAGTTTGATTAAACTTCTCGGTGTTGCTTCTCACTAAATCGCAAAGTCCCTGCATCTGGCCAACCATTTCTTTTCCCTTGTCCATATTGCGCTTTTGAGATTTTTCCAAATGTGCTTCCAGTGATTGTGTATCTACGAAATTTTATATATATAAAACTGCAAAAAAATAAACATTAGACCTACATTCTCGAGTTCCTTGCGAGAATGCGTCATTCAATTGCTGAAACAAGTTGTTGCACACTCGTTCAAAAGATGGCAACAGAGTTGTGTTTATAATTTCCCGGTAACATTTTTCTATACACGGTCGTATAACATTGCTAACTGATGTGCTGATTGAATCCGCCACGGCCTAAAAAATGTAATAAAATAAAAATAAATCGGGGAGATGAAATATTCTATACATACTTTGCTGCTAACAAATTTGCTCAAACTCTCTTTGAGCATTTGATCGGTCGATGCGATTTTCTGTGAAAAGTCTTCTTGAAGTAAATGCTTTAAGTTCTCGAAGGTTCCGACAACGATAGGTAGAACAGTCTGTTTCATTTCTAAGTTTACTGCATGTTGGAGTTTATCATGAACTTGTTTGATTACTATATGAGATAAATTTACAGCTAAAGCCTCATGATATTCTCTCTCCTTATTCACCCTATAATTTGAACGATATAAAAAGCTGTACACATTTTATGTAATAACATTTTACCGCGAATTGGCCCAGCTCTCAAATAACTTAGTCTGTTGAGCATGACTTCTTGCTAATGCTAAATCCAATTGCTTTGCTATTACGTTCTCTAAATCTTCAGGTACATTGCACTTTTCCTGGGATAGTTTTAAATTTTTAACTTCACTCTGAAGTAGTTGCAACTGTGAATTTTGTTCTCGCATCATTGAAACTAAAGTAATGACGCACTGTTCCAAATTATGAACATTTGTGTTTGAGTCTTTGTGATTTAAAATTTCTGGAAGATTTTCCACGCATTCTTGCATAGAAAGACGATTTTCATCTTTCAAAACATCTTTAACTTTTAAAATAGGAAGGTCTGGCCACCCATCTGCATTTAATTTAGACTCGTAAATTACTTCAGTATTTATTTGATATGTGTCTTTTTTGGCTTTATTTACAATATCCGCCACGGCTTCTTCATTTTCGTAATATTCTTGTGAAACGTAACTAGTATTGTTTAACGACAAAATTTCTTGAACTTCTCGGCTTGGGCTCGAGCCACCGCTCGCGAAATTATCTTTTTGCGTTCGTTGAAAATTTAAAATATCGTTCGCGTCGATATTAGACGAGTTTGTATTTTCCGGTAATTTATCTGGTAAAGGAGAAGCCATTTTTATAATCGGTGAACTATTACTATGAGAATCTGCGTTCTCAGTTTTAGCGGGGGAACTGAAAGCGTCCGGTGTCATTAAATTTAAGGGCTGAGTAGGCTGAATTAACAAACTTTGAATGTCGTTAAGTTTGGAATTTTCTAAAATTTTTGTCAATTGACTCAGCTGAGTAGCAACGTTTTCAGACGATGAGGACATTTCTTGAATTGGTTCAGTTTTTTCGACAATTTTTTCGGGTGTAATGCTAGAAATATCTTCTGGATAAATTATTTTTTGGCTTAGAGGACTTGTAAGTGATGCAAGTTTGCAAGACTCAGGTTGAAAAACAATGTGACACTCTTGTAACCGTTTTGGCTGAATGACATACATTCTAACAACAGTAGCAACTATGTTTTGCCCGTCTTCATAATCATCGTTCTCCTCGCATGGATACAGATCCTCGGTGCTGTTGGAACAACGATATTTCCGCAAAGAAGCTTCTAAAATACCGAAACTTAAGACCGGCGCAGGGAGCAAAAACTCGGAGATCGAACTAGCGAAAGCATTTGAACCATCTCGATCTTTATGCATTTCTAGGATATAAAGTACACGATTATTAATGTCAGACAAGAAAAGATAACCCGCGCATACGTCTAGTCTAGCTTTTAAGAAAATATCTAAAGATGGCGCAGACGGATTTGAAACAAATTTTATTGTTTGGAGGCAAGTCCAAGATTCACAGGACCAAACTTTCAATTCTGTATTGTTATTACATCCTGTTATTGCGAATTTCCAAAATTGTTCACTAGAGAAATAATAATTGAAATAATTAACACGCCTATTTTAAAAAATAAATATAAATCTTACTCAGCAGCGTAGATGTTATGGTTGTCCAAAAAATATAAACAGCTCAATGGTTTGCCATCATGTGGCTGCCATTCGTGTAAGCACCGGGGCTTAGTTCCTTCATGCATGTAAATCTGGAAGAATTTGACATACCCATCCATACTTGCAGTGGCTACAGCTGTTCCATCTGGAGAAAAAGCTGCATCCAGAATTGGTTGGGTATGTTCGCTGATTTCCAAATACCCATCGGTTAATTCGGAGATTGAAAGAGGTCCGGCTCCGTATTTGGAGTTGATGATAGAAACATTCATAAGCTCCGCTGTCATGTTAATAATACAATAAAATAATTATATATTTAGCTGATAGAGTGATTCTATAGGATATCATCAAATAAAATACGAAATAACATTTTAAAAAACAATACCCAATACAAATAGAATTAACATTACACAAATTAGGAATTGTTTTACCTTTGTTTCCGTGTGCAAGGACTAAAAGCTTGGAAGCATCATCATCAGCATCGTCTTCTTCTGGAAGATATGGACACCATACAACTCTGTGTAGATTTGGAGTGTTTGGTATTGTGTCTACTTGGATAACATGAAGTTGTAGAGAACATCTGGAAATATTAACATTTTAGAAATACTTTTATTTGTAATGAGTAAATCGATCCTACATTAAGTTGTCTCCTTTCTCTTCAACGTTATAAACAAAGAGGCTGCCTTCTTCGTCAACGCAAGCCAGTAATGCTGTGTTGTAAATATGTGCGAATGATATATCTTGAACTTGTCCAATCATTTCCTTGATCAGGGCTCGCATTCGAGAATCGTGTGTTGCCACTCGCACCATACCGCCTCCCTTACCTGTTGCATTCCGAGCTAATAAAAATGTGTTAGTATTATTATTAGTAAAATGTGCAAACTAAATCTTACACCTCACTAGTGTGGAAAAGTTGTTAACATCAAGAAAATGATAGTGCTAGATATTCTAAATATATACATACCTTTTATACCATAAGCAAAATATTTTCCGCTAACATGAACGGCCAACAAATGACCTGTATAATATTTTTGTTCCCAATTATAGTCAACAACATTAGTCAGCTTTACTTTAGAACTGCCATGATTGTGATTTCCAGTGCTGCAATTCACAGTGACATCCTGAGCAACTATCTGAATGCTATAATTAGTATCCGAACCCTTAAATGTTCTGAAAATAAATATTTGGAAAGTTAAAACATTTTAAGCGTACAGCCGGGAAAGTTATAGGAACTATATAACCTCAAAATTGGGCGCAAATATAACTTTGTTTACATGATTTTTAGCAATACTTACATAGTTTGTACGAAGTTCTTAGCAGCTGTAACTGGCGATATTCTCTGTGGGTCCATTGTTCTAAAATATAAGAAATATTTTTGGAATTCTAGTAAGACGTGAAATGATAAAAAAGAAATTTTGGCTTATTATATTACGTAAGAATATATTAACACTAACTTATTATTTTAGCTGTACTCACATAAAATTACAGGCACTTTTAATCACAAATATGACAACATTTAATAACAAATTAAAAAGATGCACTGCAAATAAATGCCGGTCCCAAATGAACAGAGAAATCCTGTGTATTCTTCTTGTTGATACTTCCAGCGCCATCTGAAAATTGCGCGTACATATATACAATTTAAAATTTTGTACATGTTACAATTAATGAAGATAAATGAATAGAACAATTTATTATATCTATCTAAATGAGTTTTATGTATTTACGACTATGATGGTGTTCTTTAGTTTCATCGCAGGCAACTTCTCTAGAGAAGCTAGAATATTCAACATCCTTAAAACATTGCAAGTACCGATGTAGATAAATGCCATGAATTAAAAACAATATGATATATTTAAAATAATAAAATTTAAATTTATTTACATGCTATAATGTAATTGAAATAATTCCTTTTATTTAATACTTGATTTATAACAAATGCAATTGTAAACATCTATTATTGCATTTAATTTTATATAAAAAATTCAGGATAACAAAATTTAAAAAATAATAAAAATGCGACTTTATATCTAAACTTGTATTTAAAATATATTAAAAAGAATATCGACACCGTAACGGTAGCCTTGATCATCCTTCATCAGTGTCTTCGGAGCCAATATCAGCTTTGAAGATAATTAATAACAACGCAATCGCGAGTAAATTAATTTTACAGCAATTCAATTTTATAAATACTTCATTTGTATGTTTATATAGGACCACCATGAACCTGAAACCATCTTCTGCTTTTGCAACATTATCGTTGTTGCTAATATTCTGACCAGTCTCGTCGGACACTGCATCATCACAGACATCACAAACTTGGAATCATCTGCTGCTGCAACATCATCGTGGAACTGCTGGTATTCTGATGTTTCGCCGGACCCTGTATCATCGTGGACAACATCACCTGAGGCAATAACATCACCTGGATCACTCTGGACGTTCACAGAAACGTCATCAGGACCGACGTCCGCTGCCAGCAATATCAATGTAGTAGTTTATTTTACATACGTTATTTTTAACTAGAAGGCTGTTATCTTATAAATAAGATAAATTAATATCTTGTGAAAATAAACGAAATATTAAGATGTATTTATCCATAAAGATAATAAAGAAATTATAATTTTTCGTCAATTGAGTTACATGGGAGGGAGGAATGAAGTGATGACCTTTCTTGGTCAATTATATGGTCTTATATGAAATGTTATTAAGAAAGCACTAAGATCCACTACGCCATACTTTTAGTTGTACCCTAAATTAAGTTGAAATCTTCAGAGTCGCGGAGTCTAGGGGTTAGACCTGCGAAGCAGGTCGAACCTCTAGTATTATTACTAATAATCATTTAAAATTGTTAGTTTAAGCGCTTGAAATGCGTTCGACCAATCAGATTGCTTGCACAGCTACCAGTGGCGATCTACTCATTTCGCATACTTCAATTTTATTTTTATTGATAAATTAGTAATTATTCGTTAATTAATAACAAGAAAAAGCCCAATATACTCAAAATTATATGGGTTATAAGGTAAAAATAATTATTGTAACAGGTTTGGCTGAAAAATGTGAATTAAAAATTAGTAACCCAGGATATTTTGATAGAAATCTACGCCGCTGCTAATTTCCCCACCACTCAAAGCATCTAGTTCACGCAATTGCTGTATGATGGCGCCACATCTTTTGTGTTCATTTTTTGACAGATAATTTAATCTCGAATGAAACGATTGGAAAAATCTTTGAAAACAGAACATCAAAGGGTATTTTTACATACAGTAAATCCTAATTTATCTATTTTGTGTTCAATCCGTGAAGTCCTTGTTTAAATTATTAGAAATGTGACAAATATAGCATAAGTTTTTTTGTGATTATGACTGAAAATGTGCTGTGATTTTACGTTGAAATTTACAGAAAGAAATTATTATCTATTTGTAGGTTGCTTCTGTATGGTGTTTGGAGTGATTTTGAATCACCCAAAGACTTGAGTACTTGAAATCAAACTTCAGAGTGTTCTTGCTGTGAAATCTAACACAATTTGTGGCCCAACATAGCTTGGGATTCTTGGTGAATGCAACATGAAAATCGTAAGTGTATTTTGATTTCTATTATTTACTTAAATTTACCTTATACTAACTAGATACACAAAATAGTGATGAACTTGGTTTTTTAATCTGATGACAACAAACTATAGAAAAATGTTTCAAATAAAGATTGTAGGTAATATTAATCTAGATTTTTTTTGGTATCAAGAAATTTACTCCATTTATTTACTAAAATATGCCTAAAAACCCTGATAGGGCTTCAAATATTCTACCACTTACTGTTGATGAATTGTTACCAAAATCTAATCAATTCTAAACATAAACATAATACCTTCCTCCTCCCTTACATATACGTATGTGAGAGAGCTAAAAATCATAGAATTTAAGATATAAATATGAGGAATTAAACAATTTTCCTGTGAATGATTTTAACTGGGCCAAATGATATGATTCTGGGCTCGTAATACTTTTCGCCGGAAATAAAATTTTGGAACAAATTTAAAATAGTAATGTAAATAAATAAGGGTTTCTATAAAAACAGCAAACACATCATGTAAATATTTAGTAGTTTAGAATCTGGTTGTTTGTTTTGCTGTTAATAGAATCCGATGAGGCCTTTGCACGGTCTTCAGAGACGCTGATCAAGTGATAGAGGTACTATTAGAAGCAATATTATTTTTTAGGAAAGATATTAGTTTAGAAATTAAAACTTTAATATTTCGTTTTAAATACGTTTAACTTCAAAACAAATACTTGTGTAACATTGGTGTGTCGACTTAATTTCAACCTATCTGAAGATAAAATGTTGATTATTTTTGTACATATTTGGCATGGCATATGTTTTAATATACAAATGCTTTCAAAATGGACTTTATAGTTTTTACTTATTATTAGAAAATTGCTAACAAACCAATAGGTAGTTATGTACATACGACGTATATGTTTGTTATATCGTGTACGTATTTTATTTATTTATTTTTGTTTTGTCCTATGAAATCATAAAAAATCGGAAATATTAAACAATAATGTTATTATTGTTGTCATTGTTATTACATATTTTATTTGCAATATCTTTAAAAACAAAAATGTATTTTGATTGCAGACAAGGTTGATTCAATTCAGAAGGAATGTGGCAAGTCATTGTCTGAACTTGTTCGTCGAGTCGTCTAGCATTGAAAGCATTGGAGCTGGGCTGGCCTACGTGACTTTTAACAAGATTGTAAGGTAGCGGGGAGTAGTTTTAGGTATCCATGCGCCATGTTTCTCAGTGTTTAGTCGAGTAATGGCCGCGTTGGTAGAAGCTGCGTCGTTTTGTGCTATTTTAAATTGTGTAATTACTCGACTCCTCGCGTTTATTAAATGTGAATTTTATAGTTAGATATAGTATTTAGTTACTGTATTTAAATATAAAATTCCAGTTTGACCGTTGGGTGATTCAGTGGGTGTAAATTTTTTGCGAAATGTGTTAGCAGTCGGGCATTTTGGATGGAGGCTGGGCGCGTTCTCGTACAATAAGGTGGCTTGTGCCTTAGCCACAGCGCGCGTATTACAATCAAAATTTATCGTTCGCGAGTGGGCTTCTCTCACTACACAAGAGTATGATTTCGTACGTTTGGCTCACGCAGTGCATGCCTGGAGTGGCTCGTACAGTCTGTGAGTCTGTCCATCTTCCTATAGGGTGGAGAGAACAAACCTCTGCAGGTCATATTATTGTGTCCGTTGCAACTACGTGTAGAATCAGCCGTGAACGTTCGCGGAGTATGATTTCGTATGTGCGGCCTACGCAGTACGAGCTGGAGTGCTTTAGTACAGTCAGTAGGTGGGTGGGTGAGAACGCACCGCTGCAGGTCATACTCTGTGTCCGTTGTAGAATCAGCCGGGAACCGTTTACGGGATTTTTGCAAAGCGCTGTCTTCACGTGAAGACCATCGATTAAATTTGTTCCGATTACTAGTTTAGCGCTAACGCGGCGCGTGGGGCATGCTCACAGCAGTCCGATCATCTAGAGTGGATCCAGAGTCATGACTGGTACCAGCTCTCGGCAAATATCGCATCCGATGCCTGTTAACAAGATTCGCTCTTGACAGTTCTCGTTCATTACATTTATGAAAATGATAGGCTCTATTCATAAGTGCTTGTACAAAGGGAATTCCGGATGGCAGAGAAAGTAGTTGATCGGCTAACGTGATTCTGTGACATGAGCTCGGGCCCCTGCGGGATCGCGAAGTAGGAGACCATGCGGGGTTCGGCTAGACGACCCACGTTTCTTTTTTAAAAACAGACAACACACCGGTTGCTGTTCTTAGAGTCCTAAAGGCACAGGAATGTCTGTGGGGTGGAGTGAATCTTAGTTTTAATTTAGCTTTAATGGTTTTGGGTACATTTAAGCTAATTTTAAGTTAATCCATTTTATTTCAGCTTTAATTTAAGTTAGGTTTAAGTCTACTAACCCATGTACTTGTATTCCTTTACAGCATTTCTCTTTCAGATTTGTATTTTTAATATGTAAGTTTTCATTTGCAGATTTAAATTGTTTCAATGTTTTAAATTTGTTTGTTTGTTTTTATTTGTTTACAGAGATCAAGAATAATGAAGATAAGAAGTAGTAGCATTAGAAGTAAGATTTAATTTAATTTTTCTGTTGTTTGTTTATTTCTAATTGATTGTTTTCATGTTTTTAGAATCATTGCAGAATCAGCCACCGTGGGAAATGGTAAAAGTAGCTGAGCGTACCGGCGAGGGACGCTGCAGCTAGTAGCGGAGTCAACCACCGGGGGAAATGGACAATGTAGCTGAGTCAACCCCCGAGGGATGAAGCTGCAGTCTACCGTCGATGCAAATTGTTCTTCCATCGTGGGACATAGCTTCTTGTGGAAAATTTCTATTTATTTTCGAATTTTTGTATTTTGTTCTCTTTTTTAAGATAGGTGTTCTTTGTTTTCATCGTATGTTTTGTTTGTTTTTCGTCCGCGCCTAGCTACACTTTATGTGTAGCAGGTCAAAGGTGCCCAGCTCATGCTGAGGCAGTGCGATATAAAGCGGAAATAATTTTTTAACAGCACTTTTTTTTACAAATATGTTCAACAAATTTTTCCCAGCCAAAACATATCTTTGGAGCCGATATCAGCTTTGAAGTACATTATTTGCAATGAAATCGTAAGTAAATTAATTTTTTGCACTTTCGGATTAAATGCCCTAACTTATTCTTCCTTCTCGTGTCAGTTGTAATCTCGGAGGGATTAAATTTCGAAATTTAATCCCAAACTAAATTAACAAGTAAACAAGTAACCACAGCAACAAGTAAAATATTTATTAAATTTATTTTATGCAAATTACATTTATTGTTAATAGTTTTATACAGTTGATAATTACAGAGTATATTTAAACGTTTTTGATAAAATTAATTACCTTGACCATTAAAAATACCTTGTCTAGTGCAGCTTTTAAGAATTGGTCAACTTGTTCTGCTGCAATTTAAACTTTTTAGGTTAGCAGCCACCTTTTTTTTCTTTTAAAGAAATAAATTCATCTCGGGAACTTGCTTATATCAGTATATTTCTAACCACCAACATTCCCTTCAACATCGAATTTCGCCCAAATGATAGCGTGCACAACTTTTGATAGTTCATAAAAATATACTAGCAGCATAGTTTTTGGGTATTTTTGAATTTCTTTATTGTCACACCACTTGCTGAAAGCTTCGAATTGTTTTTATGTATTTTTCTAGATTTTATCGTCACTATTTCCACTGTGGTTTCTTTAAATTATCCATAATGAAACGTCACTCAAAATAAACACAAATTTTCACTGATTATTTCCCTCGCCTACGGCTCATGAAATAAATTTCACCCTCGGGATTAGCCCCTTGGTATATAAACTACTATTACAGTAATACAATTATCTTGATAATTTATTTTTATGTTTCTATAGGACCTCCATGGATCTGCAACTGTCTTCTGCTTCTGCATCATCATCGTGAAGCAGCTGGTATTCTGATGTTTCGCCGGACCCTGTATCATCGTGGACAACATCACCAGAGGCAATAACATCACCTGGATCACTCTGGACGTTTACAGAAACATCATCAGGACCGACGTCCGCTGCTAGCAACATCAGTGTAAGAAAATGTTATTGTCGCTTGACGACTTTATTTAAACTTGGAACAATTAAATTCTTAGATCACAGAAAAATTAAATATTTTTGTAAAAAAAATAAGTAAAATTTATTTGATCTTTTCCCAATTATTGTTGTAATTTGAATTATATTTTCATGTGTTAATTTGTTTTTGTGTGTTTCAGGTCACAGTTGCTATGGCGACGAGGCCCCAGCCCTGCTCCAGATTTTGCAGAGACTTCGTGTTTCCAGCGTCTTCACCCCTGGATCAATGTGTTAATTTATATATCAATAAATAAATATATCTGTATATTTAAATAATTTAACAACAAATAAATATGTATGTAAAATAATAAATGATAAAATAAATAATTATTTTCAAAATGACTTGTCTTTTAATCAAAATCTACCCCATGATACATTAAGTTAAATAGTAATAAGGGTTTCTTTCAAGGAAAAACATTTAAATATTTATTCAATTTTATAAATTTTAATCCTAGTGCTGCCATCTCTTATTTTATTTTAGAGTTACAGGTTCCTAAACTGTAAAAATTCACTGCACTTTAAAAATATCTTCGATAAAAAATTGCCGGTTCGCTGAGGAAATGTCACAAACAATAATGAACCTTATGTACATGTATCATAAGACATACTAAAACTGATGAACTTCAAAATCGAATTACCCCAAATTTAAGGGCGAGCGCCAATTTTCGAGATCGCCATTGGTGTTTTTAGGGCTGAATCTACAGGAATCCACCCTTAACTCGATTTTTTTGGGGTTTTGCCAAAAAAAAGTTGGACTGTCTTGGTGTTTTTACGATTAAATTTAGGGGTAAAAAAAATTGAGATAAGGGCGCTACACCCTTCATTAGGATCTGTAGATTCCGAATCTGTGATTTAAAATAGCCTAGGGTTAGTATTTCTTACGTAATTCGCATTTAACTTTTATATGTTATGACCCACTGCGGACTTGTGGTTCAAAATTTATATCACTTCTGACTTGTCGTTCATAATATATAAAATTGCTGGTACGCTGAGGAAATGTGACATGCAATAATGAACCTTATATACATGCTACATAAAGCACATAAAATTAGATATGAATTACCCCAAATTTAAGGGTGAGCGCCAATTTTCGAGACCGCCATTGGAGTTTTTAGGGCCGAATCTATAGGAATCCATCCTTAACTCGATTTTTTTGGGGTTTTGCCATAAAAAAGTTGGACTATAGTCTTGGTGTTTTTACGATTAAATTTAGGGGTAAAAAAATTGAGATAAGGGCGCTACACCCTTCATTAGGATCTGTATATTCCGAATCTGTGATTTAAAATAGCCTAGGGTTAGTATTTCTTAGGTAATTAATTAATATATGAACAATGCGTAGTCTTATATTATTACAGGTTTCCAAAACTGAAAAAATTGTCGATTTTTTTGTTAATTGATAAGGGTATGCCCTAGGCCTTTCATACTCTCATATGTTGTAGAAAAATAGCGGTTTTTCAGGGGTCAACTCACTTTAATTAAAGGGATGAAAATGCTGCTCTAATTAATGGAACTATAAATCTTATCGCGAAATAGATTGTGAAATCGTATTCAGCATACTCAAATTAGGGATATACAGACACTTCTAACCCTTTACAGTTAATATTAAGTGTGACTTTTAAGGGAAACTATTCTGAAAACTTTAAAGCGTCATATCTCGGAAACGGTAAGAGATATCGCGGGGTCTGAAAAAAAACGCCCCAAGACACAGCCCTCCTCTATCTGATCAGCTAGAAAAAATACCCAAAAAGTTGAAAACAGGGTTGTTTTTAAGGGTTGCTTTTTACAACTTTTTATTCTCAGGGCTGTATCTCTGAAACGGTAAGAGATATCGCGGATCTGAAAAACCCTTTCCGAGACACAGTCCTACTCTATCTGATCAGCGAGAAAAAACACCATAAAAGTTGAAAATAGGGTTGTTATTAAGGGTTGCTTTTAAAACTTTAAGCCCTCATATCTCGAAAACGGTAAGAGATATCGCAAAAATAACGAAATTTTAACCGCCTTCGTGCATCCTGTATGAAATAACCCCCTCTTCAACATATTAGTAGGACAAGGGCGTAGGGCATACCCTTATCAATTAAATTTTTCTTTTTCAGATGTGAACAAATTGACAAATTTTAGCGTATTCACATCCGATAGTGCTGCCATCTCTTACAAAATTTATGAACTATTGTTGGGCAGAGCAACAATATTTTCAAACTGCAATGTTTTTTTGAAATTTAAGAACCTATACTTCTAAAATAAAATAATAGATGGCAGCACTAAGATTAAAATTGAGCAGAATAAATTAAAATTTTGAATTTCGTCTTATTAAATAACAATATTAATTTTATACTATTTTATTGCATATTTTAAAGTAAATAAAACACAAATTGTTTCTGTTACAATTTCTTTATTATCTTTATAGATAAAAACATATTATATTTCGTTTATTATCACAAGACATTAATTTATGTTATTTACAAGATAACAACCGTCTAGTTAAAAATAACATATATGTAAAATAAAAACTTCTGCATCGATGCGTTGCTGGCAGCGGACGTCGTCCTGATGATGTGTCTGTAAACGTCCAGAGCGCTCTGATGAAGTTGTCCACGGTAATGCAAGAACCACCAGCAGCTTCACGATGATGATGCAGCAACAGAAGATGGTTCCGGGTCCATGAATGTCCTATATAAACATATAAACCATATATTAATATAATTCTATTATTGTAAAATTAATTTACTTACGATTTCGTTATAAATAATGTACTTTAAAGCTGATATCAGCTCCGAAGACCCTTTTGAATGTGATCAAAGTTCCGGTGACGTCGCCTACATGTCGCTATTAACATAAAAACAAAGTATTAGATAAAAGAATAATTGTGAATCTGGAAAAAATATACATACAACATATACATATATTATAGTTAGGAAATATTTGATGAACATATTTATAAAAAAAGATGCTGTTAAAAATGATTTCCGCTTTATATCGCACTACCTCAGTATACGCTGAGAACCTTTGACCTGCTTTACATAATGTTAAGCTAGGCGCGGAAGAAAGCCCAGATGGTCGATCGGGGTGAGATGATGAAGTCTCCGATGACGTTGTCAACGAGACACTGATCCTGGTGGCAGGCTCTTGACTACAAGTCAAGCTCTCTTGTAGACTCTCCAACTGCATCTCGCAGCCGTAGACTTTTGACTGAAATAAACAAAACAAATAAGCAACTGCAAAATAAAATGAAACAATGTATAATTACATGTGTGACGTAGAAAGTAAACACGTAGAAATTCAGCAAAGACGACTGACTGGTTCCGCTTTATCTTCATTCCTGTCTTAAGAAACAAATCAAACACAAATGCAAACAAAACATACATTTAAAACAAAGAACACCTATCTTAAGAAACAAAAATTTGAAAACAAATTGAAATTCTATACAAGAAGCTATGTCCCACGATGGAAGTACAATTTCCATCGACAGTAGACTGCAGCTTCATCCCTCGGGGGTTGACTCAGCTACTTTGTCCATTTCCCCCGGTGGTTGACTCCGCTACTAGCTGCTACGTCCCTCGCCGGTAGGCTCAACTACTTTTACCATTTCCCACGGTGGCTGATTCTGCAATGATTCTAAAAACATAAAAACAATAAATTAGAAATAAAAAAACAACAGAAAAACTAAGAAAATTAAATTAAGTCTCACTTCTAGTGCTACTTCTTCTTGTCTTCATTATTCTTGATCTCTGTCAACAACCTGCGTTGTTGATGTCAATTTATGCCGTGTTGACGATCCACTCTGGGAACTCCTAGGTACGCGAGCGACATCCGAAGGTTACCCGTCAGCTTGACGAGGGAATGAGGGCTTCCCTGGATTCCAGGGCCCACAATTATTGTGACACCGCATCGCCCGAGTCTCTATCGGAATATTGCTATTATATTAACTGTGGTTGATCTAAAAAGTAACAATGGAAATTTATGCCCTTTAATTATTTATAATATGACAATAAATATAATAATTCTTAATGCTATAATTCATGATTTAGTTGTATTTATTGTAAATAAACCAATGTCTACATAGAATTGTTAAATTTAGCTTTCTTATTTAGATCATAAGAGGTAATAAAGTTGTTGATAAATTAAAAATCTTAATTGTAGTGAAAAGAACACTTAAAAAAATTGCCAGCAAATGGTGGTCCCAGTTTATATTTCTTTTCGAAATCTTTCACAGAAAACTTGTATCTCATTGCTTCTGTAGAATTTTTTCCAATAGTCGTTTCATTGAATGTAATTTTTTGATGTTTATACAGTAACACCACATATCTATGCTGCCCTGATCCTTTTTGTGGATTGGGTGGTAGATACTCTACTTTTGTTTCGCCAACATCAGAATTGTAACCACGGAAGTTTACCACCATCCAATGAAGAACATTTCGATTGTCTGGATTCCGACGAGTTGGTGCATCTGCATCTACCATAAGTACAGTTGCTGTATGATTTATTATTTCCAAAGTGGGATCCAAATATAAAATAGGAGTTGTTTGAAGATATTTAGACTTTATTGAGTTTCCTAAATTTGCTGCTTTTGTTCGATTGAATACAACGACCAACTCATTTTGTGGTGGATCATTTATTACATCTGGTACTACACTCTTTGTTTTGAATTTCTAAAAGATCAATTAGAATAATATTTCTGTTTCCACTTTAGTTTAACTATCATACGTACCATTGTTACTCTTGAATTACATAATATAAGATTTATAGGTGATATGAGAAATATTAATATCAACGTTATCATGATTACCGAAAATATATTTTGATTTTTGGAATGAAATTGCGATTATAAATAAGTATGTACTATTTAAATAACTGTTCAATAACATTTGTAATATGTTATTTAAATACACAAGGTCTTTTTTAACAAATGTAATGACAATGTGTTTTTTTGTAGGTAAATATAACTTTAATATAAAATTTTACAATTTGCATATTTGTATTATGAATATGTCAAAATTTCAGATTAGTAAAACATTTTTTTCAAGGTAAATCACTTATAATTTATATGCAATTATAAAAAATTAACAACATTAGCATTCATTCTATTATGATTATATAATTCATTTATTTCCGTTCCGTTTTAACAGACTCATCCCACTGAGCCAAATAAAAATTCCCTGCTTTAGGTCCTGAAAATCCATACTTCTTCTCAAAATTCGTTACTGAAAAATGAAATCTTTCTTCAATTTCATCGCTGGGAATATGAGGTTCAGTAAATTCGAGTTTTCCAGGCTGTTCATAGACAAGAAACACATATCTATGTAGTCCAGTGCCCTTCGGAGGTCCAGATGGGATAAACTCTGTTGTAGTTTCGCCTTGAGTCAGATTTGAGCTAGGAACATTGACGACCAGCCAATGTAAAACACTGCGAAGAAGAGGTTCTTCTCTGCTTCTAGCATCTGGGTCAACCATGATGAATGTGTGGTAACTGTTTGGAGATGCGTCCCATTGAGCATCTGGTTGTGTTTTAACTTCTGTTGGTGTTAATTCGTTGCCAAGTTTCACGAAGTTGTTGGGAAAATTTATAGCGATGAGTTCCTCGGGAGCGCTGTTTATTACATCCGGAACAATTTCACTTTTGTGAAATTCCTGAGTTAAAGAAAACTGTTAAGCGTGCATTGCACGATGAAGTTTTTCTTTTCAAGTGACATTAAAAGTTTTCTCTATCGCACAATGACCTAAGTTAAGAGAGATAGATAAATCGACAAAAAGAATATGCTGTACTTTTTCTTAAAATTGTATATTGCTGCTTGCATGTTTTTCAATAGGCGAATTAGCTATCAAATGTAAATTTAAAATCACTTGAAATGAAAAATTTCATCGGGTAATCCACGGTTTACTCTCTCTGGTGAATTATAGCACATTGAATGCAAATATAAGTTAATATTAAATATTTTTAATGTGTATAAAATAGAAACAAATTTACCTCTTTCACATCTTGGCCGTAAACTTCGCAAAATAAACAAACAGTTAAAAATAAAATTGTCTTCATCTTGGAATATTTAATATGCTTTTCCTGTATTGTCGCAATACAGAATGAAATAATTTACAGTAAATTCTTATAAATATACCTGTGAATCATTCAATGGTAATTAATTCAAGGTTGATTTAGGTAAACAACTCTTATGTTTTTAGATTAGATTTAATTTTTTATTTTGCTATTTAGATTTGTACTTGAGATGTCTTGAAAATAGACATATGTTATGAAAACATTATATCAAAAAAATGTAATTTGGCTTCGTAACTTTAACAATAAAAATTATTATCTAATCAAACAAAAAAACATTAATGTGTTATAATAAGTGTCCTATGTATATACCATCGGTATAAACCATGTGATTATTATTGCATTTTGTGCTTATAATTATGTGTTAATTAAAACATACAATATTTGAGTACTAAATATAAATATTTGTTAAACTTTACAAGTATATGTGCTTCTTATGAGCATATAGATATGAAATTAAGACAATTCTAAGTCAAATTATAATTACGATATATAATCACATTTTAATGACGAAATTAAAGTACAAGCTATAATTGCTTGAATTTTTCGAAAGTTAAGTAATATTTAGTTCAATTCTGCAATTCCTTATTTAAATTTAACATAAAATTTTAAGAAAATTGCAGTTTTTTCGTTCGTTTATATGGGAAATAAAGATTTCTCATTTGCATTTTTTTTTCTATTGTTTATTGTAGTACTCAGTTATGCAAAGTTCTATTTTTTTTTTTGTAAAATTATTATTTCAGTCTATGAACATAGGTAAATATATCATCATCACGCCATTCACCCATTTTTGGGTGGACACTACTTAAAGCAGATCTCGTAACTATGATATATCTACGCGTGAAGTGCGGTTACCAGACGTCAGATCACAGCCTCCAAGAATGGTAGTGGTGGGTGAGCCACCGGGGTTATATTTTATGTAGTGATGTTGTGAGGCTCGAACCAAGGATCTTATGATCCATAGTCCGATGCGTTACCACGGAGCTATTTACCCCATATGCCCATTGATTTTTAGGATTTTTAGTTTCTTAGGATAGGTTTGAATCCCTTATAGACCAAGAGGAATATAGCATCCAGTAATAAATGGACGAAAATAAATTCAATACATGATTCATATTCAGTGCCATGATAGTGGAAAATGAATTCGATGATGACATTGCTCTGCAGTAGTTCGTTGTAACGGTAGGTCTAGTAATAAATTGAGTTTGACAGTTCAAAATTTCCAGTTTGTTTTTATTTCATTCCACTGTTCACAAATTAGAAAGTGGTTTAAAATGTCTACAGAGGACGATAACGTTGAAAATTTATCGAAAATATTTGAAGATGGTTTAGATCTATTTAACAAAATTGATAAGACTGATGAACCTACAAATAGTTCAGAAGTTCAGGTTAGTTTTGTAATATTATTTGTAAACTTTGATTAAATTGTATAAGTTTTTCAGGCTAGTATTAAAAGAGCAATGGGATTGTTTGAAAAAGCAACAAAGCTAGTTTCCTTAGCCGGAATTTTTAGTAGTAACGAAAGTGTTGAAGAAGTGTCCACATCCGATTTACAATATTTGTTATTGCCAGAATTACTTGGTACATTAAGCCTAAAAATTACATCAGGTGAACGTAGAGCAATAGTAGAAGTTGCAGAAATCTATTTCAAGGACTTTTTACAGCGATGTAATGATTATGGCTTAAGTGATTACACATTTAAAGATCAGCAAGTAGCTACTACTGGCGCATCAAGTAAATCTCAGTTTAATCAGCTTGAAGGAATGGTATTTACGAGACAAAATAAAATTCAACGTTTCAAAGAGCAAAAAGAGTTACAATCTAAACTAGAAGAATTGAAAGCCAACATGAGTAATCTAAATGTTGATGATGAAATCAAACGTAACTACATGCTCACGATGATTAAACTTTCGATTTACAAATCTATTGAGGAGTTAGACAGCATAGAAATGGAGAAACCAATGTTGGCACATATGGAAAAACAAAGAGAACAACCAGGAAGTTCTAAACCAAAGAAAGAACCACCCAAATACAAACCATTAATGCCTGTTATTATCACCAAAGATGAAATGCAAAAAGCAGTTTTTGGTGCAGGTTATCCCAGTTTACCAACAATGACGGTGAAAGAATTTTACGACCAACGCGTTAAGGATGGGGTATTTCCAGATCCAACGAAACCAAAGCCTGCACCAATGTCATTGCAGGAAAAAGCTTTGGCTGGTATCGAAGAGGACGAGGATGCCGAAGACATTGAAAAGGAAATTAGAACTGAAAATGATGATCCTGAGCAGCTACAGAGATTGAGAGATAAAGATGAATACAAAGATGATCACAGAAGAGGCTGGGGAAACAGGATGAATCGGAGTTAGATTAGTTATGTAGTATTTAAAAGCTAGTAACATTTATAATAATGTTTGGAACTGATAAATATTGTATTATTAATAACATTTGTACGCAAACAAAATCCATTCTTGTTTGATATACACATATTTATTTCGTATTGTGTATTAAGAATGTATTAAAATCAATTTTAATAAATTTGTAAACAAAAGTTTTGTTTTTAGTACCGGCCGGTAACACAAGACAAAAATGACTAAACGAAACATTGAATAATTTGTAATATAAAAAAACTTTTTACTCGTAAATATGAAAATGATTTGCAGCAATAATAAAAAATATACGGATATCTATTTGTATGCTAGTAGTAAATACAAATAAATATTTTTTTTCTGGGCAGGTATTTTTGAAACGATATATCCAGCAGTTTGACGCTTGTGCCTGACAGTTATCAAATGTCAAAGTGGTGTAAATATGGAAAACGTGGCACAATAATACTGCCGATGCAGCAAATCGTTACTTTTACTTTTATTATATAAATCATGGATATACCTTTACAGGAGCTGTTTTTAAACTTAATAGTTATTAGTTCATTTACAATTTTATTGGTATGTATTCATGATTCTTAACCTGTACTGTTGCTAAAAGTATTTATTTCCAGTTTTGTATTGTATTAAAATTATTTACTAAGCCGTATCCAAATATATGGAGAAGTGAGAATGAAAAATATTTCAAAAAGGCAACTCCTAGAGGTCCAATTTTATGCCCTTCTTTAGACGACCCTTCTTCAATTCACTTAAGTGTGATAGTTCCTGCTTATAATGAAGAATATAGAAGTATGTATAATTTTACTAATAAAAATATATAAATATTAAATTCGATTGCTTTTTAGTTACTCGCATGTTAGACGAATGTATTGATTATCTGGAAAAGAGAGTAAAACCCTTAAAATTCAGATACGAAATAATTATTGTAAGCGATGGAAGTACAGATGACACTGTTCGCATTGCCGTAAAATATGTTAAAGAAGTTGATGATGAGAGAATTCGTGTTCTTGAACTTGAAACTAATCGCGGTAAAGGGGGAGCAGTCAGACTTGTAAGCATAAAAAATACAATATATATAAGTTTGTTTACAACTTTATTTTTAGGGGATGATGAGCGCAAGAGGAGCAGTTTTATTATTCGCAGACGCAGATGGCGCCACGAATTTTCCTGATTTATCCAAACTAGAAGCAAGCTTGAATGAATTAATAAATTGTAATTATATAGAGCAGCCAGAAGTAGCTTCGGAGAAACTAGCGATAACTATTGGATCCAGAGCTCATCTGGAAGATGATGCAATAGCATCGCGAAGCTATTTTCGCACAATATTGATGTACGGTTTTCATTTTCTTGTAAGAGTTTTCGCGGTTCGAGATCTACGGGATACCCAATGTGGTTTCAAGTTGCTCACAAGACAAGCTGCTCGCATATGTTTCGAAAGCATGCATGTGGAAAGATGGTAAAAATATCAATGAACTCAATAGAATTGAATTAATTTGTTATTTTGTTTAGGGCATTCGATGTTGAACTTCTTTATATTGCACAACGGCTAAACATTCCTATTTCGGAAATTGCAGTTAATTGGACAGAAATAGAGGGCTCGAAAATAACTCCAATTTTCAGTTGGATTCAAATGGGAAAAGATCTTGCTTTAATATGGCTACGATATAAAATTGGGGCTTGGAAACTAGTTTCTGATAAGAAGAAATAGTTTATTTTTTATACTTATAATGCTGTATTCGAATTTTGTATTTTATATTTGTAATTTAAGCGCAAAAATAAAATATATTAACATAATATTTTATCGTGTTTTATTGTGGAAAATAACCATTTGTAATATACGAGCACACAATCAAAATTGTTTGACTCAATTTATTTGTATCTTAAATTCTGTTTTTTTTTAAAGAATATTTAAACGAAATAAAAAATGAAATAAATTAACAGAAATCACTAACAAAGATTTTATTTAGAGCAAAGATATTGGCTGGTACCATGAACACTGTTTTTGAATCTGAACAACAAAATATAGAAAAATGTTTCAAATAAAGATTGTAGATAATATTATTCTTCATCTTTCTGATTCTATTGAAATTTACTCTATCTCATTTATTTATTGATATATGTCTGAAAACCCTGATAGGCCTTCAAATAATCTACCACTGATTGTTGATGAATTGTTCGTTACATAAACATAATACCTCCCTTACATATATGTTTGTACGGGAGATAAAAATGATAGAATTTAAAATATAAGTTTGCTGAATTAACCATTTTTCCTACGTATGATTTTAACTGATTCAAATGATATGATTCTAAAGCTAATGTATGTTTGTTATTACAAGAAATGCATTAAATTCTTTTCTTATCTGAAAATACATAACAGCCGTAACAACGCATGTGTTAGGAATTTAAAACTGTCTACATTATTGATCACAAGAGTATCATATGCTATCTGTGAAATTTAAACTGCAAAATAATCTAAAGAAGATAACATTTCTGGCTAGTAGGAGTTGATTTTCTTTTTTACAAGTTGTGTAACTCCTATTCAATAGCAAATATGACGTCTTTCCAAGATAAAGGCGTCAGTTTTACGGTGAATTCGCCTACGCGCAGATTTCCAGAGTAGAGATGGTTGCGTAACACCGAGAACGCAGGCGCAAATCGCGCCCTATCCATATCTGCCCTTCGTAGTACGCAGTTTTATCGCTTTTGCCTTTCATTTCAGACGTTTTTGGTTTCAGCGAAACGAAAATGCTGTGTAATTTGGTGAATTAGGTAAGTGAAACTTTACTTTAACTCTAGATAACAAGTAAAATATAATGCTTTTCACTTCGTTTTATTTGCGGATGTAATTTTGGAGGAAATTGTGATATTTTTAGATATTTAATTACTAGTAGTGTGTTTATCGATTTTTGGTACATAACTTGTTTTTCCTTAAATGTGTAAATAAAACTAATTGTTAATTTATTTGTATTTACATCACAGCAGGACTACATTTAAATGAAATATTTTATTGATCGTTTAGACTGAAGTGAAAAGCATCAATACTTAATTTTATAAATATTTTTGTTCCCATTTTATAAACTTACTGCACCAATATAAAAATTAAAAAAGGAAATCTAAGTTATTTTTAATGTATGTTAAGATAATAAAAATTAAGCAAGTTGATAAATATTTTTTAAATAGTTAATTTATAAAATAAACTTAGAATTTTTTTTATGAAAGAGTAATTTAGCGGTCAAGTAAGGTCAGTACAATGAATCCAGGCGAAGTCAATAATGTACATAATGTTTTCAGCCAGGTGGCAGGACTAATATTTGAATATATAATACTCCTAGTGAATCCTTAATCCTGTTGCCTACCAAGTTAAAATTATAAAAAAAAAATAACTCCGTTTATTCATTCATGCTACTGCGACAAAATCGTGTAAATTTACTATTTTATATTTATACTATTTATACCCATAAATACAAAAGAAAAAATATTGACCTACTTTTGTAATATATCATTAAAGTAGGTCACCAAATTCACGTTTACAAATATTAATGGTTTGTAGTAATAAACTTTACCTACTTTTATTTTATCACTCATTATGACATTTACAAATATAATTCAACAAAATTATCTTACAATTTCTACAGTCTGAAAGTATATTTAATTTCTTGTGAATTTAAGCAAAATCAACATCAAAATCTGAAAGAATTTATTTTATTTTGCATAAGTACATAAAATGTCCATGAATAATTCAACTTCTTGAAAAATTTTATAACATTTCTTGAGTATTTGAAGTTTAAATTCTCTGTAGCTCCTTTTAAAATTTATGACATCATTCCAAAGAATCTTCTACGAATTTCAAATAGGGAGGACATTAATCTTCCCTTAAATTGCATATAAATTTAGAAGACCGCCTTGGGGTGCAAATATAATTGAGTTCGAGGCAGGCCAGACGTGATGTCAATAACATTTCTTAGATGCCATTCACTGCACACGTCATTTGTTAGCACAGCGTGTGCGAATGACACTCTTTACAAACAAAATGCTGTGACTATTTTTGTACCTTGCACGATGTCAACATTTTATTGTACAATTGTTGTTGAAGTATCTGCCCTGGACATATTAGAAATGTTTCTTGTACTTTTTTGTTATTTCCTTTCATGAAAGCATACAATGTTTGGTGTAGCATTCATTACTTGATAAAGTTTTTTTACAAAAGAAATACTGTTGCTAAACCAGTTCAAATTTTCCTTTTCGTATTTATCTTTTAATTGGAAATAGAGAGTAAAAAATGGTTTGTTTTTATGGATATATACACATAGAAAAATATTAAATCGTTGTATTGTTTTCCTTCAGGGAAATACAGAATAATTTGAAATATCAATAAAGGTTTCCTTTCTTTGTTTGATTTTATAACAAGAAAAAAAGTTCTCAGGTCTTTCAATTACGAGGTACAATGTTTCTCTCATTTATTCCTTAATGATTTCCTGAAGAATAAAAAACTTCGAGAACTGAATTATCTCGGCGACGAAAGTTTAAAATATACATAAATGAATTATGTGCAACTCGAAGTTCTTGATTTGTTAACTACTTCTCTTATTAAGTTGAGAGAAAATTAGTTTTTTATTGAAAACCAAAACTTTTTATCTCTTGTATCCCACAGGATTATGTTTATAGAACATGACACGTCTATGTTTTTATCCCGATGTAGGTCTTTTCTTCTGGGAATTGTCTATATTAGAAATAATATTGAAACTTTATAATATAATGGAAACTTTTGCAGCAAAGTTACACTTTAACAATACTGTTGTAGTAAGTACATAGAAATTAAACCGGTTTATCAATACTTTATTTGAAATCGACACTAAAGTACACAGAAATCGTTACTAAAGTAACTCATTATACGACGATTTTGAGCAACCCAGTGTTGGCAACCGTTAAATAATTATTGTACAAGTAGGATAATTTTGGCAGATACATTGACGTACTATAGTAAATTTTTACGTAACATGAAAGAAAATGTGCAAGAAGAATTTACTAATTAATTCCGATGACGACATTGAGGATAAAACACATATTTTTGAGCGTTATTTACGATAACTTCACTGTTCGAGGTTAGCAACACTGAGTGTCAGTTTCAATTGACAACTAACAGATGTATAAACTTAAGCTATATAATAATTTATTACAGTTTTTGTTCTAATTTTCGATTTCAAATAAAATTTAATATGTACCGCGGCAGTGAAGTTCCATTTTATCACTCACAAGGTTTATTTTTCTCGGCCTTACGGGCCTCGGCAACTAAATTCCATATTCGTGATAAAAAGTTAAACTTCAGTGCCTTGATACATAAATAACTATTAATTTAAGTAAGTAAATCAACTTGAGCTACATATGGTTATAGAAGATCAATAATGTTATTTTAGAATTACCATCGAAAACAATGTGACACCCCTATAGGTAAACTTAATAGACTTGCAAATAGACGCCCATTTTATCAACATGTTGATTTCATAGCGGTTGATAATAAACCCACACATTCTGATAAAGGCTTTACATATGTTTAACAAAGCTATATAATCACACGTAGTATGTTCTAAGCCGTGGCCTAAAAAGTTAAACAAATACATCAAGAAATAAGTGCAAATTACTACTGTTGTTTTCCATGGAAGTTTAGATAGTGAATTAATAATTTTTGCAATAAAGAATTGGATTCTAATTAAGGTAATGAATGTGTTCTTAAAAGAATAATGGAATTTAATAAACTGTAATTAATACTCGTTAGCAACGATGATATTTTATGTGTAAATAATTGTTTTTCAATCAATTACATGGAAGAGTTCGTTGCTTTGTTTCTGATGATGTTTTTAGCTATTGCGTGGGAACATTAATTCTCCGCGGCTGTTTACCTCCATGTTATGCAAATTACGATCACTTTTCAATGAAAATAAAAACTTTTATTAATATAATAAAGCATAAAATATATTTGTACCTTTTTTATTAAGTTTAAAAGGTTAGTTTATTAAAACAGAAAGAGACTAACTAGCAAAAATGTACAAACATCTAAATAAAAACTTTTATTAATAATAAAGCATAAAATTATGTGTGTTTTAAAAGGTGAAATATATTAACTAGAAAAAACTTTTTAACAAAAAATTAAACCGACGAAAAAAAGAAGCTGAAAATCGAAAAATAAAATAAACATTTATAGTCTTAAAACTAAGCTCCTAAACTAATGTAATATTTTGAATCAGCGTTCGTTGATTGTTTCTTTGACGCCGACTCAAAATTAGCAACATACATTAATTTAGGAGCTTAGTTATTAAGACTAAAAAGGTTTATTTTATTTTTCACTTTTCAGTTTCATTTTTCGGCGGTTTAATTTTTAGCTAAAAAGTTCTTATTTTTAAATTATTTGTGGCTATCTATTCTTCTTCCCTTAGAAATTTAAATAGAACCAACTTCTAGGTATACCCTATTCAATAAAATAAGAATAATCGAAATCGGATAACCTAGTACAAAGTTATGCGTGGTAAAATCGGTTAATAGGAAAAAATGAAGTGGGTGAACTATCAATAAGTCTCTATTTTCCTACTCTTAGGGGTAGAATTTTTGTATCAAATTTAAATGGGACCAACTTTGAGGTATACCCTATCGAATAAAAAAAGAATCATCAAAATCGGAATACTCCGTAAAAAGTTATACGTGGTCAAATATAAAAAAATATACGCGATAAGAATATCTTACTTTTTTCGTCGGTTAATAAAATTTAAAGCCAAAAAATTTAACCTGGCGGATAAAAATAGACTCCATTTCAAAAGAATGCAATAATAAAACAATTTAAAAATGAATATTTGACATTTTCCGAGACACAAGCTTTTATGAACGCTGATTTAATATTGCAGCCGGCTTCTTGCAGTAATATTACTTTATGTCGCCCGTGACATCTGTAAAGATGAAATTGCATTTTGTGTTTTATATAAAACTACATCTACCTGTCCGTAGAAAAAAATTTATGAAAAGATTCACTATATTCGGAGCAAAAAACCAATTTCGTAAAGTTTAATAAGACATTAATTTACTCTTTCATCAAGAAACAGACTTTTTTTCCCAGCAACCCACAGTGAATGTGTAAAGTTTCTTCTTCAATTATTTATTAGAAATGTTCTACCGTCGCATTATAAATCTTAGAGTATTAAGACGCGTTTGAAGGTAGAAGCAAGATTAAATATGTAGAAGTATTAATGGCATCTTCTTTGAATTATAAATGGAATAAGTGATCTTTCCTGCTCAGCAAATAATTGCTAGGATAATGGGAAATGTCAAAACTTTTATCATTCATTAGTTTTTGTAAATAGTCTACCTTAAATTTGCAGAAATAGATTTCGAGTTTAAACAACATTTTAACAAAAAATTAAACCGACGAAACAAGAAACTGAAAAGTAAACTAAACCTTTTTAGTTTTAATGACGATCATGGATTGTTTGGGACCCACTCAAAATTAGTTACATTAGTTTAGGAGCTAGGGTTTATTTTATTTTTCGCTTTTTAGTTTTTTTTTCATTGGTTTAATATTTATTAAAAAGTTTTAAGTATTTAATTTTTTTGGCTACCTATTTTTCTACCCTTAGCAGTGGAAAAAAAGAATAATCGAAATCGGATAACCCAGTACAAAGTTATGCGTGGTAGAATCGGTTAATAGGTAAAAATTCATCCCATATTTTTCTACCTTCACACAGAAAAAATTGAATTGCTATAATAGCAAAAAGTTATCTTACGTATAGTAACAGCAATTTAGATATTTTCAATAACAATATTTTTAGTACACGCTCTCCAAAATAGTTACTTTGCGACCTATTTATACGCCGCAAAATGCCGTTTTAGCGAACTAGTCCTTTAAAGGTCACCTAGCAACGGATTTAGTTTATTTATTCATTCATATTACTTACAAATGGGTTTCTATGCTTACACCATCGCCTACCTACTACAAAATATGTACATAATTGTTTTAGTATTTACTTGCAATAATTTCTTACGTACCTATTGTACTAATTTGGACAGCTTGATCTAAAAAATATTGTATGTAACACATACGCAAATTGAGTTTAGCGGACTCATCTGATATAAACATCGATTCATCCGCTAAAGCTCTATTTTGCGTACTTGTTACATATTATATAACTGCTGCAATAATAATTTAAATAATATCAAATTACTAATATAAATATTGTTACTGTAATTATTTAAATTGTTGTCACTATACGTAAGATAAAATATTGCTATTGTAACAATTCATTTCTTTTTCGTGTAGAGTGGAATAATTTTTGTTTAAATTTAAATGGAACCAACTTCGAGATATACCCTATCCAATAAAATGAATTATCAAAATCGAACTACTGTGTAAATAGTTGTGCGTGGTCTTCCTTAAAAAAATATATGCGTCGAGTAGGGAATTTCTTCTTTTCTCTTCGGTTAAAAATAAAAGAATATTCTATGCGTGTGCCGAACGAAGGGAGATTATATTTGATTATATCTCAAAATGTGAACTGATTGAATTAGGGTTTAGATATAAGCTAAATGAATTATGCATCTCTTATTAGTATTCATCAAAGCAGGTCCTTAACAATTTAATAATCCTCTCAGATTCACTCATGCCATGAGGAGATCAATGCGCAACGGAAAGGGCACTAGCAGCATAGACCAGCGGAGGAAGACAGTTTCAGGGATGTTGGAATCGAGGTGACGTGGTCGAGATGTCCACCGACGCCGAGCGCCAGTTCTTGTGCCCGAGGCTCATCGATTACCTCGCCATCGTCGGTGCCCGCCCGCATCATGGCTCCAGCAGGGCCAATAACAGCCCTCCGGTTCAGGTAATTTACGCAATTAGTTTATGAAGTTGTACGACAGGGATTCATTTACCATTTAGAGATTTTTATGGAAAAGAATTCTGTAATTTAGTAGTTAAAAAATTATTATTATTTTTTCATTCAGAATGGCTGGTTACACGAATTCTGTTTTTAGATGTTTTAAAAGAAGTGTTTTAGCCTTTATTTTAGCGCTGTACAATGATCTAAAATTATTTTATAAAAAAATACTTCAAATAAGAGTGGTAGATAATATATTTCTCGGTAACTTCTATTCGTATATAATAATTTTAGGAGACTGAACTGCGCTAAATCCAAGCTCGTGATACCAGCCAATATAGTTGAAGAACTATAATCCGGCTCAAAGGACCAGTTTGAAAGAAATTAGTATTGCAAATGTACACGTTTATTTACATGTTATATTTATATAACTAACAGTCGAACAACGAAATATTTGTAGCATAACATCCTTTAAATACTATTGGTGTAGGTGGGAATAATATTTAGGGAGTAAGGGTTCAATCAGCGGTTCTCAACCTTGGACGTAACAAACAATATAGTTTGTAAAATCCAAATACAATTAAAGCAAGATAACCACTTTTTGAGACTACGTTTCTTATCTCTTCTATATATGAAAGTGGTGTATTATGAGAATCTTTCAAGTTTCAAAATATTTTGAAAATTTGGTGGCAGTCGTGGGTTTCGAACGATGATAATGTTCAACAAGATAATACAACAAAAGTGAATCAAAATCAAGGAAATGGAATCAGCTTGAACAGTATTTATTTACACGAATTATTTTTGTTTGGAAAGAGTCCAACTCTGTGCTAAACTTAAGAAACCAGCGACAGTCTTCACATTTTTATTTATGACAGGTATAATTTAAGATTTCTTTGTAAACGAAATTGAGGGGTATTTAATCGTTTTATTACGATCCTTTGGGTTCTGGTAGTTTACACTATATTAGTTTACAAGAAAACTATTTCGTAGATAACATTTTATATTAAGTTCTTACAGTATTAGATTACCTATCACCTTTTGTCAAGAGGTAATATAAATGCTCCACACGTAGCTGTGCATATATGATGAGATTATGGCCATAAAATAAAACGTAATTTTGAAATACGTGTTGGATTTGAAAAATCAATACTGAAATAAAATACGCATTTCATATTTTCCTGAAATTTCTGGGTGACGACAGCTAAAAATAATATAATTTTAAAGTAAAAATTTTACAACTTTGCAAGTAAGAAACTGTTGTAAGTTATTTAAAATTATTACATTGAAATTTAACGTCCTCTAAAACATAGTAGTTATCGTTTTTAATTGCATCTTCAACTAATCTAATTTTCTTGTTAGTTATTGCTACGACAACATCAAACTAACAAGATTATTTTGTAACAGTTTAAAATAGACCTGTGGGCTAACACGATCTCAAATTTAATTGTCTAATTATCTACCTGTCACTAGCGATGTATGTAGCTCGCCGTAGCTGATGAAACATGAAATTTAATCTTGACGTTACTGAATTATTTAATAATTTCTGTGATTATTAATTCAGATAGTTTTGCATGTATACCCTACCCTTTCGTAATAGAATTTCTGTCTCTGAAATGTACTTCAGTATCAATATTGTTAATTGCAAAGGTCAACAGCAATCAGACAACATGTTGTTTGATGTTAGATAATACAGAGAAACTAATTGAATTTACCTAATTTACCATGAGTGTTTCTTCTATAAAATGACAGAAAATACAATCAGCTTGTGGCTTCATACACACAATATAAAAGTAATTGATGCTCAACTAAGAAACTATATAAATATTTACTATACTTTATTTGAGATAGGAGAAAGTAATAAATCAAAATTTGCAAGGGAAGTATTGGATTTTTGTCAGCTATGTGGTTTTATACCTTGCATGAATTTTACTTCTTGAACAATAGAAACACCGCTATAATAAACGTTCCGATAATCCCTTTTGGACTGTAACATACCCTTAGATAGGATTTTTCAGAGTAATCTGTTTAAGTATTTATATTATTTTACAGGATATTCGGAAAAGTGATGCTTCAGGTGGAAAGATTCTTTGATTAATTTTGAATCGACAATCCTAATGGAAAAAAATGTACGGTCCTTTGTAAAGCCACACGAAGCCATCAAACTTGTAAATGTGCGATTAGAATTAAACGAAATTATTGAATTTTTTAAATGAAATATCATTACGGTTTACTTTCATGAAGGATTGTGTAAAATTGCATTGATGTAACTAATAATTTAAAATGAGTTTATAACTCCTTTTCAGAAGGAGTTTATTATCTTATTACATATGGCAATGGGAATCTTTCCCAAAAAAGGTTTTTGTTTGAAAAATAAATTAAAAGTAATTTGTCAAAATTTGATATTTAAAAAATCGTCGTACAAATATTTTGCATTAAAATTATCGACTCAAAGAATCATTCTATCTGAAGTTTATCTGAATTTAGAAATTGTCAATTACCTTAAAATTTGAAGCGCCTTTTCCTGATTGTCTTTCCTCCCGAAGGCACCGGAGCTGTTACGGCGGTACCCTCCCCAAGACCACAAAGACTTCCCGCTCCCTCTGGACATGGTGTACTTCTGCCAACCGGAGGGATGCGTGTCTGTTGGTCCTCGAAGAACAGCCCTTCGAGAAGCGTCCTCTTTCGTGTTTACCCTCACGGATAAGGATTCGGGAAGAACGCGCTATGGGATCTGTGTTAATTTCTATCGACCAATCGAGAGGGTCTCTGGAGTCGCTGCTGCTGCTAGAAGAGCGGATAGGAGTTCCACTTTTAGGAGGGACTCCTGGAGGAAGAGCATGGAGAAGAGTTCCGATTCTGCTTTCTCCAGGTGCGTGATAGACTTTCTTTGGTTGTATCTGAAATTGATTAAGTATATAAGTACAAAGAAACTTAAAAATAAAAATGGTATCGGTCAGTTCTTCTTTAATTTTAATGTTGTCTAGATGTGGATTTATAAATTCTATACTATAAATAGCAAACGAAAATGAAATATATAACCAAAATACTTGTTCATGCTACATATTGCCAAACATTGGACACACAACAATAACTTATTCCAACTTGGATCTAACAAATTAAAAGTACTCGTATATGGCAATAATTGCAGTAATGACCCCTTCCAATAAAAAAAAAAATTTTTGTGTGATGAAGATGTTAGTTTATCAATTTGTAAATTAAATACACGACGCAATTTATTTGTCAATAAATTGGCATAGTTTTCTGATCAATTTATTGTTATGTGTAATACGACTCTTTACATCAATTTTTTCTTTACCTATAAATTGGTCAGTTTGAAGATTCTATTTTTCGACAATTTTTTAGGGGATTCTACAGGATTTATATCATTGCTAACTACTCATACTTGTTTATATTTTAGTTAGTTGTCAATATTAGTAGCATAGGTGACGGCTGATATCGTGTTGGTACTACTGAATTTGTAAAACGTACGGCAATATTTTTGTTCTCGGCAATTCATGACAAAAAATTTGGGCCAATTTAATGATTAATAAATCGTAGGCGGTAGCTAGATCAGTCCAGGTTGTAACTATTTTTTACGATCAAATCCGAAATTGTGTAGGTTTGGAAAAATGGTAGTCGTTTGCGAGTAAATGTCATTGTTTTGTATGTATTAACATTCAGAGATATTTAAATATTTAAATTGTCTACATCTTCTTATAAGAAGATGCAATCGATATCACTTTGAATTGTGTAATGGACCTTCAAGTCATCAGCGAAGAGCAATGTTACTAATAACATATGAAATATTATTAATAAAAATTAGGTATAGTATAGGGATAAGAGTTGAGCCTTGTGGCATTCTAGAATCAGCAATAAATGGAGTATTATCATCCTATTTAGGCTAGAAGAAAAACCGTACATTTAAATTTTTGTAGAATTATTTTATAATTATTATGATTTGTGAGGGATTTAAGTATTGATTCCGAAATTTACATTTACGGAAGTAGTGATCTAATGGTTTCTAACTGCACATCACTGGAACGTTATGCATTTAGGGATCTGCAATAGCATACATTTATACCTAATATTGTATAATTAGTTGCGTATCGATATTTGAGTAATGAATTATAGTTGGAAAGTAATTAATTACGCGCCAGAGGAAGTTAAATTATCAGTTTTAAAACTAATAACGTGACACAATAAAAAACTTGTGGAAATATGGAGCAAAGTTGGAATCAAATTACTGAACTTTTCTCATAAATTAATGTACATTGTACAAGTATAATGTTCCGATAAATTAAAACCGTCACAGATAAATTCCAATACGTGGCAAATTTCATCAGTAATTGTCCGTGTTTAACCCAATCGAACAATCGATTATCCATGAAACATCAAGCGAACCATTATCAATATTTACTTTGGCGAAAGCGTGGCCAATGTTCTACAATTGAGTGCAGTGTTGTGAAACGGTTTTGCAGTGATTATCGGAGCAGTAATGTGGGCCCTAGTGATTCTGATCGTGACTGCCCCAGCAGGCGCGACTCGGACACGCTGACAGCCGGCGGCAGCGGGAGCTCTGCCCCCAGGTTGGGAGTCACCGCTCCTAGCTGCGACAGTGAAAGCGGAGGGAGTCATTCGCCCTCGCCAAGGGCCAGCCGACGCCGGCAGGTTCGTAAGATAAATATTATATTTATATTTAATAGTAGGGGATGATGATGTACCTCGAAATGATATGAATTGCAGCTGTATTTAAAACGTAAACTGGACTAATTTCAAGTTGTATTTCGTAAGACAGATGAATTCATGGCCTCAGCAGTTTCTATCAGTACGATTTTAATTGTTATCCAGAGACCATTTGGGAAAGAATGGCATTCTAATCTAAGATGTATCAAATCCGCAGTGCAGTCAAACTTAATATATTTTTCCGAAGACTGCTATAGAAAGTTGACTTTTTCGCTTGCATTTGTTAACGCAAAGTTGATGTTTTCTGAGGAATATTTCCTTGTCGCTCGTCTCCAATAGCAACAAGCGGTAAAATTTTTGTTTCTAGTCTCCAATAGTAACGAGCTGTAAAAGTTAATTTTTTTTTACTAATTCATCATTGTTGATACGAAGTAAAAGAACACCTACAACAATCAATGACAGGAATGTCATACATGCGTTTATTTTAAAGAAATTAGATCAATGTTTTTTCCTTTATTTTTAATAATTCGAGAGAAAAATATTTTGTACAATTTGAGCGCAAAGTATTAATGTCCGCTGCGGATCACGTTTCAATATTCGTGTTCGAGTGACAAAACATAACTTTGCGCTCTAAATATACAAACAGGTACTATTATTATATTGCGATTTGTTAACTTGAATTGTATCACAGTCCAGTTAGTATAAATGGTCTTACTCTTTCGAATACTTCTTTCATTGATATTTCAAAGTTAACTCAATAAATTTTAGATAAAATTCTAATAAATTATTAGATTTGTTGTACCTCTGGATAGTTAATTGAAACCTTGAGACATGCTTCAAGTTATGTTCACATATAAAAAACTTGAATTTATCCCTTAAGCCTTAAAGTTGTAGAACAAAAAGAGGGATACAACCATGATCCTTCTTTTTTTATTCTATTGATGATGACAACTTAGTTGTCAAAATACGTCTTTAGATTTCTTTATTAGATTTCTTTACATTCTTTACTTTAAGGCTTAGGGGATAAATGTAAGGTTTTTTTATATTATTCTTAGCCTCAGATTTTCATAATTTATTTTATGTTCACATATTAGTATTGCTAAACTAATTACTATTTCAATAAAATATTGGTTTTTGTTCATTCAATTCTTATTTTATTTATTTTTTTATTATTCTTTGATATAACAGCACTATGAATATAATTATTAACAAAATATTGTACAAAAATATAAATTTATCTCGAGGTACAACATCTTCTCCTGTTTTACGATTTGCTTTTTATGGGTAATTGGATGAGATATGATTGCAAAATATTAGTAACGCGCCTGTATCGGATTTAGTGGCAATGAAATGTTAAAATATACGCCACGTATATAAACAGAACTGAAAGGTCAATCCTTTTAAACTTAATAATTTTCATCGAAACCAAAACAAGAATGCCACAAAATTATAATCTTTTATGTTATGCCTACAGCGTGTGCGAAACCATTCGCTAACATCACTATGTTTGCTGTCGCATCACCCGTTCTTTACTATATTTCGAGAGTGCCTATTTATCCTGAAGAAACTCATTGACGCTTGTAATGAGTCTTCGAGTCCCCGGAGAGTGGGAGCCTCCCGGCAGGTTGGAAGGTAAATTAAGTCTTTGCCTATAATGACTTTATCTATATTTCAGCGCATTTTACTTGAGCACCTGCTCAAAAGCTTTTACCTGTTTTACATCGACTTTAATGTAATTTACCGCGAAACTTTATCACGCTTTTGTTGTGCAATTTTGATATAATCTGCTTTAATTCACTGTGTTTACTGACTTTATTTGTTTGCTCCAAATATTTTGATAAAATTTCGTGACTTTCTTAATTTTGATTCAACCGAGGTCCCTCTTTTAATTAATGTTATTAGCAAACATTCATTAAAAGTTTGCTGAATTCATTTCGTCGTTCTATAAGATTCCCTTTTGTACTTTCTTATTTCAACCATAATTAAAAACCTTCTCTTTAAGGAAGTACTCAATATTGGTCAGTCATACATTAACTTATTAAAATCTTTGGAAGTAAAAAGTCAACCTTACGATATGCTACTTCACCTTCAATTTTGATGTAACTTTGTGAATTTATTTTACCACATTTTGCGTAAAACTAAGGGGAAAAATACTAATAAGTGGAGGTTGGACGCGGATGACATTAAAAACACAATTTGTTTGTTTTTATTGCTTTGTACTCCATTTCCGAAATGTATGATTCTTTCTGGAATCTATCAGATTTTGCGTAAAACAAAAGGCAAAATACTAACGAGTGGCGCTAGGATTCGGATGGTTTTGGAAACAGTTTAATGGGTCACTTTATGCGTTCAATATGGAAAATGGAAACGAGCTTAACTCCAGATAAGTTCTATTAAAAATAAGTAATGTGATTAGAATTTGTCGAGGATGAGTTGTATAGGCTTAGGGTTTGTTTGTGCGAACGAAGGGGGCTTACCTAATACCCACAGATAAATTCCACATAAACAAAACTTGTACATCATTGTTTATGTAGAATTTATCTATAGGTAAGCTCGCTTCGCTTGCACTTTTCACAAACAAACATAAGGCTTACACAACTCACAGTCGACAAACTCGAATCACAGTTCTCATTTTTAATTGAATATATTTAAAGATAAGCTTGCTTACACGTTCCACGTTGAACGAGCAAAGTGACCTATTAAACTATGTTTTCAAGATCATCCGAGTCCGACTGCCACTTGATAGTATTTCCCCCTGTAATTCGGAGTAAAATAGGATACAAATCAAAAGGAACCATCTATATAGGAGGTGAAGTAGTACAACGTAAGGTTGACCAATATATCTTTAGTGAGATTTATAGGCCTTTGTTGTTTTTTCCATTATCAGAGACACGGTTTGGAGCATGTTGACAGGGCAGGCCTTTGACAGCACACCATCCATAGTCCTCCACGACGTGCGCGAAATAGAAACGTGGATATTACGGCTGCTGTCGGCTCCGGTGCCTGTTCCGGGCAAGACAAAGTGAGTGCATTTTAAGGAAATTGGATAAGGCGACGTTTCAACGCTTCGTCTCTGATGCTAACGATGTTATCTGTGTCCAGGGTGGAAGTGGAAGTTCTTTCGCCCAGTGTTCATGAGCCGCTGATGTTCGCTTTGCCGGATCACACGCGGTTTTCCCTTGTTGATTTTCCTCTTCATTTGCCTTTGGAATTGTTAGGTAAATAATGCTTTTGTGAGGAAATGTCAAAATCTAATGATTTATCTTTCCAAGTCAATGCCCTTGTAATTCCCAAAAAGTAAACAACGCTATGAGTTCAGAATCATATCATTCAAACCATTTAAGACTTTTAGAATTGCATTATTGTACTCAAAGAACATTTTAAGGAAAAATTACAACTGGAATAATAACAAATTTACAAGAATCACTAACATAAAGATTTCATTTGGCCCTAAGTTATTGGCTGGTACCACAAACACTGTTTTGGAATCTGATGACAAATTATAGATAAATGTTTCAATAAAGATTAAAATAAATAAATATATCATCAAGCCTTTTACCCATTATGGGTGTGGCACCCTGCTTACGCAGAGCTAGGTAAGTGATATATTTTTGCGTATGAAATGCGGTTACCAGCCGTCAAATCATATCTCCGGAAGATGTTAGTGGAGGAGGAACCACCGGGGCAAATTTAAATTGGCAAATGTCAGCTGTGGGATTCGAACTGAGGATCTCACGATCAATAATCCGACGCGTTACCACGGTAAATATTATTCTACGTCTTTTTGATTCAAGTGAAATTTACTCTATCTCATTTATTTACTAAGATAGTTTTTCAAATAACCTATCAATTACTGTTGATGAATTGTTCCCAAAATCTAATCAATTCGTAACATGAACATAATACCTCTCTTACAGATATGCGGGAGGTAAAAATGATAGAATTTCAGATATGAATATATGTTGAATTACACAATTTCCTTTGTATCATTTTAACTGGGCCAAATGATATGATTCTGGGCTCGTAATACCTGGAATTGTCATATATAATATCCCAAGTGCATGTCAAATTGTCAATAATTTTCTCAGGGGCGCGAATAAATTCGAAGGACTATTTCCCTCATAAAATTTAACCAAACGCTGTTTCTCTCTTAAAAAATAAAGCAAAATTTAAATACTTCATTTGACAGCAATTTAGAATCACATTGGTAATTTACAAAATTATCGTTGATTGGACGATATTTGGAAATGTCAGAATTCTGATTGGCTTAAATTTTATGAGGGAAATAGTCATATTTAATAGAAAGGTTTCTTATGTTTAAATAAGTGGTATTTATACTAATTTTTCTGCAGGTGTCGATACATGTTTAAAGGTGCTCTCGTTAATATTACTAGAAAATAAGATAATTTTACAGTCTCGAGATTATAATGCGTTATCGATGTCAGTCATGGCCTTTGTCGCCATGATTTATCCTTTGGAATACATGTTTCCTGTTATTCCATTGTTACCAACTTGTATGAGCTGTGCAGAACAGGTAAACTTTACTCATTATTCATTATCGAATATAAAATAACTTATTGATTTTGTAGCTTTTGTTGGCACCAACTCCGTACGTTATCGGATTGCCAGCGAGTTTTCTAATGTACAAAAAGAATTTTAGGTAATATCTTTCAAAAGAGTCTTGTATTACAACCGACTAATTTCTTGTTTCCGTTTAGAATGCCGGATGATATTTGGCTAGTAGATTTAGATTCAAATAAATTAACTCCTTGTTCCGGAAATCAGGACGATATTCCTCCTTTGCCGGAACCGGAAGGAACAATCTTAAAGAATCACTTAAGACAGGTAAATATAATGAGCAAGATATTTAAGCCAGTTCTAATCACTTTAAATTTTATGAAGCACAGTTATGCTAGCAAGAAACAAAATTTATTCATTATTGGTAATGTTCTGAAACATTTGATGACAATATTGTAATGTGGATTTTCTTGTTTCTTTTTTTCGATCTCTTCTGTCTATGACTCTTATCTTTTATGTTACACCCAGGCCATGCAACTGATGGATCAAGTGGGCACAGGAGTAAATATCTTACCTATTTAACACTTTCGCATGATCTAGTTGACACTACATGAGTACATGATATACTAACATGATGACATGATCTTCGCATGCAATCTTGAGTACATGATACATACTATTGTTTGCGACAATTTCATTTTTTTATTTTCAGCTTTTTTACTGGAATGCTGCATTCATTTCTCATATTTAAATTGACTGAAAATTTGTAATTAGTACAGAAATAAATAAATTTTAACTGAGAATTTATTAATATAGATAAATAGAAAGCTTTAGAAATATTATATTGCTTTAGTTTAGATAATAAACAAATAGAAATAGCAGGCAAAGCAATAAGTAAAGTTAGTGTAGAATTGATTAGCAATTATAGAGGCACATTAAATTTTACTTAAGTCCAATAAACGCATTTCTAATTGTGACTATATTTTAAAGGCACTGAGTAGCATGTCTACTCCAACTGCTGCAACAAGTCAACTTCTACCTTCAAGAAGAGAAAGTATACCAACTGCTCACACATTAAGGTAAGAACAAAAGTTAACTCAACAACAAAAATCTAATTGACAATTCTATTAGTGTTTCACCGATGAGACACAGCAGATCACCAGATTCAACATCGCCGTCTCCAGCGAATACTCCAATAGTACAACCACAAACTTATGCTCATCGCATGTCAATTTCTCAAGGTCAATCGCAACAAGTTCCACCTTCAATTCCTCATCGACAATCTCTTACGCCACTTCCGCCAACGACTTTCAACCCATTCATTTACGGAAATGACGTAGATTCAGTTGATGTTGCGACAAGAGTTGCTATGGTTCGGTTCTTTAATTCACAAAATTTGTTAGCTAATTTTACGGAACATACCAGAACGCTAAGGTTGTATCCAAGACCTGTAGTAGCCTTCCAAATTAATAGCTTTTTGAGATCTAGACCACGAACTTCGCAATTTTTAAATAGATTTGCTAGAACACAGGTACTTTTAAACTTATTGAAATTGTGACATAAAATAATTTTTGAATAATATTTCAGGCTGTAGAATTTCTAGCAGAATGGTCGTTGACTCCTAGTAATGTAGCTTTCTTAAGAGTACATACAGGAGTGTTAGATCCTACTCAAATAGGAGATAAACCTAAATGGTATGCTCATCAGTTAGAACCAATGAAATTTGTAGTCTGGGATGATGGTAGTTCATTAAATGGAGCTTTAAGAGCTTTGCAAAATCTTGAATATCAACCAACTGACGAAAGCGGCTCAGATTCTGAAGGTGCTGAAAGCACAAGTTCCTCATATTCCTCATTAAGTGACTTTGTTTCGGAAATGGTATCATCTGATCTTTCGCCAGGTATATAACAATATACTTCATAGTTCTTTTTTAAATTTAATTCATACTATTAAAGGCTATACATCGGCTCATCATGACCCCAATGCACCACCAGCAAAACCAGCTGCTCTTTCTTCAAATCTAGACCCAAAATCTGTATATAATCCACCATCAGTGCTTCAATACCCCGACGGAGACATTCCTCAAGAAAGAGCAGATTCCCCAGCATCATCATCAAGTAGTCATTCAGATCTTAGTTCACCATCATTTAACAGAGATTCCGACTTAGATTTTGCTTCTCGAACAAAAAGTGAAACCGAATCAGCTACGAAGAAAGATAAAGAAGAATGTGGTAGCGCGGAAAATGAATCTGATTCTAATTCTACAACAACACCGAAGACAATAATAAGTGGAACAGCTAAAATTAGTTCTCCTACAGCTAGCATAGGTAGCGACATAGCTGCGGATAGGAGTAGACCAACTAGAAGATCGGTAACTCCGGTAAATTTTGTCATTTAATTTAATGTTACATTTTTTCTTATTTGTACTATCGGGCATAGGTTCCTCCAATTACTCCGTGTTTACAAAGACAACCAAGTGTGGGTAATGTGCTTGCGAGAACTTCCAGTTTTGGATCTTCAGGAAGCAGCAGTTCTGGCCCCCCTTCAGGAGGTAATAATAAAGTGCAGCGACAAGGATCTCAGGGTTCTATATTTGAACAATTTGCTTGTCAAGCAAAGGAACTTGTCCGGGAAACTACAAGACAAAGTAGTCAAGACGGCTTATTAGCGCAAATGGATAAGGTACGATATTTTATAGACGTGGTTAATTTTTTACAAATCTTGATGTGATAATTGGTGTTTTTATTTTTCTTTTGTCTATGCTTGTCTTGTGATGTACCTAGTTGAAAGTACAAGCTCGTGATAAAATAACTGAAGGGGAAGATGCAGGGCTCTTTACCCCATTTGAACAGGTAAGTTACATGAGTGTTTTGAGTGTTTAGTAAATGGTAACAAATAAAGCAACATTGCTTTTATGCTAATGCAAATCACTTGTTACAATAGTTGACCATTCATGCGAAGAAAGCTGCCGAAGAAGCTTCGAAGAGTGTCCAAGAAGCAAGTAAATCTGCGTTAGAAGCTAGCAAAACTGCTGCAGGAGTTAGCAAAAATACTTTTGATGATTTAACTTATGTAGGAAAACATGCCATCGGAGATATAACAAAAAGCGCGAAAGATGTTGTTTCCAAAAAAGGATTACTACGAGTAAGAACTACGAAATAATTTGTAATACAAATAATATTGAAACATATTTCAGGGAGAATCAATTCAAGGACAAGCCGGCCCAGAAAGTCGAAGAGAATCAATGAGTTTGGTCCAAACAGGAGGTGGTGGTCTCATTGCAGGAACTGGTCGTGATTTCTTCTCAAATATTAGTTCAGATTTGAATGGTATCGCGGCTACAACATCTAGTATGTTTTCTGATTTGTTCGGAAGTAAAAGTAATAAGAGTAACACCCAAAAAACTGAGAAGCAACAACCTGCTGCAGCGGCGGCAGCCGCAGCAGCCCAAAAACCAAAAGAAAATCGAACCGGAATGTTTGGACCCTTTCCTCGCGGTCCTAAAGGTTTGGTAGAAAGAAGTCCATTAATTAAACATAGCCCTAGGAGACAGGATGAACTACAGAGAATGCAGAGTTCTGATAGAAATACAACAAATGCAGAAAACCAAGCATTCTTAAAAGATGTATGTACTTATTAATAATAATAAAGGATTTAGTTATTACACTGTATGAATTTAGGTTGTAAACCAAGTAGCTGAAGGAGAAGGAGTTGGTTGGTTGAAACTTAACAGGTTAAAGAAGCTAATGGAAGATGAATCATATCGCAATTTCGTTCTGAGTAAATTAAATAAAACATTAGAACGGAAAATTGGTCCTGATGATCATATTGACGATGTGGTACGATTAATGAAAATAATATTAAATGGAACTAAATTAAATTAGTAATTTTGTTTTAGTGTGTATCAAAGCCAGTTTGGAAAGGGATGTTGAAAGTATTGCAAGCTGCTACACATGGGCTTGAACATACATTTAGCAATTATGGATTGGGCGGAATGGCATCAGCTTACCAACTACATGAAATTGCTCATACACATTATTGGAGTAAAGAATTTGCAGATGCTTCTGCTTTAGATATAGCTAATCAACTATTATCTCAAGCATCAAGTCCATTTGGTAGTAGAGAGAATTTAAAATCACCTCAAAGTCCAAGGTCCTCTCCTCAACCTGAATGGGATATTTCTAGAAAATCTTCACAAACTGGTAAACTATTAATATTTCAATAATTAAAGTTTAGTTGTATTGTTGTAATTGTTTATTAGATGCTCCGCAAGTTCGACTACAAGACACTGAAACAGATTCTTCTGATACACAGTCAACAGCAGATATGTTTAAAGATATATTGAACCAAAAACGAAATATGCTTCTTAGCAAGTTAACTTCATTTGATTCAGATGTAAGTATTTCAATAGCTTTGTAACTCAGTAAATATGAAATGCATGACCCCGATATCAAATGTGTTGATGTGCTGGTCAAGTGTAGATATGCACTTTAGATGCACTTCCAGAGGCATATTCATAAGAAAAAAGCAATATTCTCTTAATTAATAAAATTAACTTGTTGATCTGTATGTAGGGTGCCCAGATATTTTCGAGATTTGTAACATTCGACATTGTAATATTCGAGAAATGTATTTTCGAGGTTTGTAATATCCGAGCTATTCGACAATAGTATATTCTACAACAAGTAATGGAACATGTCATTTCGTTAGCTGTTGTAGACTATACTATCCATTACAAGATTTTGGAAATTATACAAAAAATACAAAACGGTTGAAAACGTCAAACTCAAATAAATAAAATTAAAACAAACGGACGTGACCATAGTAGCTGAATACTTCATATATTGCGCCTAATATGTCGAATTAATTATATACGCGGCGTATGGAATGACAGTTATTCCAATACAATTTTTAGTTGTGGAATGCGTAGTTTCCAAAACAGTGTTATAGAAATGTATTTCCGAGATTTGTTACATTCGACATTTGTAACTTTTCCAACATTCGACTTTTCTGTTTTCAAAATGTACAATCTTTCATCGTAATTTTCGAGAAATGTATTTTCGTGATTTGTATTTTCGTGAAATATTTTTTCGAGAAGTGTATGTTCCCGCCAATAAACTATTAGAATTTCGGGTCGAGCTTCGGAGTTCGATGAGTCAGTCTATTGGATTGGAACGTCGATCTTCCAATAAATTACTGAGTTTTAGAATCGAGCGTTTGATAAAAATTTGTATGATGGTCTGTATTGTCGCATCCACTCAGATAGACACACTGGTCTATTATATATGTTTACATTATTCGTAAAATTTCAAAAATCGGGACAATACTGTCCGATCGGGATGCGGTACATTTTGTGGCAAATCGGGATTATCCCGGCGAAAACTGCGTAGATGGGCACTTTATCTATATGATGATATACTTAAAACTTTTTGGTGGTGATTGGTGAATATGCTGGCGGTGACGTGCTGTGATGTGACGCGATGTGTGTTGTGTGGCAGGCCGAGGGCACTATGCATGGCTCTGGAGGCACTCTGTCTCCTACAGCAGGCTCCATCACTACAGGACCTGCTTGCAGTCTGCACCGCGGAGGTCTTCAAGCATCGTTTCGTTCTGCAGTTTCGGACACTGAACTCGAGGCGTCCCACCACGTAAGTGTCCTACATACACTCCGCTTGCGGCATGGTCAATGTTGCCTTGTATAGTACAACTCCCACTAACGCTTCACTTTATTTTTCGTACTTATAAATCATTTTGCAGTTCCCGAAAACTGGCAAACAGAGGACATCAAGTGTCTGGTCGAGTAAGTCATCCTTGAGCACTGGTTTCCGGTATCATGGAGGACATATGATCAATACTTCAACGTCTCCTTCCCCCGATGCAGCAAGGACGTATTTATTTGAAGGACTTGTAGGGAAAGATCGATCGACTCTTTGGGATCAAATGCAGTTCTGGGAAGATGCTTTCCTTGATGCTGTTTCTCAAGAAAGGGACATGGTTGGAATGGATCAGGTATCTAGTTTGAAATCATTTAATTTTATTTTTTTTAAATATTGTGTTTCTGGAAGGGTCCAAGAGAAATGATGGAACGTTACAAAGGATTAAGTGATACTGAAAGAAAAAGACTTGAACACGATGAAGATCGGTTACTGTCAACAATGTTGTATAACTTAACTGCTATTTTAGTTATGTTGAATGTTAATAAAAACGAATTAAAACGAAAAGTTAGAAGACTTTTAGGTAAAAGTCATATAGGTCTTGTATACAGTCAAGAAGTTAATTTACTGCTAGACCAGATTAACAATTTGGTAAAATATCAATAGATTATTTTAGAAGTATTTTATACTTTTTGTAAATTATTTTAGCACGGTAACGATATTGATCTAAAACCCCTTGGATCTCGCCTTCTACATCGCCAAAGCTTTACTGTCCATCAAGGTGTAGATGGTGGTGGAGAACTCAGATTTCTAGAAGTCAGAGATGATGGTTTAGTCCTTCGATCTGTTTCCGGTGTCATTGTAGAACGCTGGTGGTACGAACGTTTAGTGAACATGACGTACAGTCCGAAAAACAAAGTCCTTTGCTTATGGAGAAAGAATGGGCAGCAGACACAGCTGCACAAATATTACACGAAGAAGGTGGATGATGTGTTTGAGTGTAGGGATGACGAATGTGTAATGTTGATGTATTTGCAGTGTAAAGAGTTGTATTATTGCATCAAAGAAGCCATGGAGCGCGGCGGCAGAGCGGGCGTAGCGCCCGAGCTGGGAGGGGAGTTCCCCGTGCAGGATATGAGCTCCGGCGAGGGCGGGTTGTTGCAAGTGTGTATGGAGGGGGTGGGCTTACTGTTCGCCAACAGCAAGGTACACAATCAATCAGTCTCAAGCTACTACGTTACGTTATTTATATATTTGACATGAATCTGACATGAGTTTGATTTGATAGTCTTGTAATTTGGGATTTCTATTAAGTAGCTGTGAAACTTCACAGACACGAGTGAAGTGGGATGATGTGGGAGGCATGGTGTCGTAATGGTAGTTATGACACCATGAACTCAGCCGCATTCTCTTGTATCGTTCCGTGTTGTGGGGTGAGCTGGCAAATGTGCATTAATTACTGCAAGGACCACTCAAACTTTCCTATAATTTGCTGCTACTCGTGTGCCACTCGGCGGCTGTAAACTTTGTTTATTACTCTGTACTTGTGCATTTTCTTTTCTTTCAATACTTAAACTTAGGAATTGCCGGTTTTGAGTTGTTTTAAGTGCGCCGTGTTGAAGAGTTTTTACAGCATTTTTTGGACGCTCATATTTCAGGTAGTAGTTTTATTTATTTACTATATTTCGAACTTCGTTTCAGTATTTCTTTTGCTACTCTTTCAGACAGTATCAATGTTATATCTTGACATTGCATGCGAGCTCGATGTGCAATCAGATTCTATATGAATTTAGCTATTTTATACTAGCCTCGAGAAACGTATTTCTCTTTCTCTTATTTGGTTTGAATGTTGGATGCCCTTTTCTTGATTTCGTTTCGTTCGTTTCTGTCTATACTTTCTATATGATTACTTTTTAATGTAAATGGGTGGTCTTGTTTGATATTTTATTATCCATTCTCGAGCGCATTGGAGCTTTTTCATTCGGCGCGTGTGTGATGCGTGCGCGCGCGATGTCCTCTGTTCTGTACTATTAAGCAAGCGCAAGGGCCGCCGCGTTCAATGAAAGAGCTCCGGAGCGAGGCTTAGGAACTTTTGAGATGGTCCTTGGGTCGCACGATACCGATATCGTCACTAATGTGTTGTTTTTGTTGATTTCCCGTTGATCTGTCCACGTCGGACTCGCCTGGCTGCTTGACAGGATTTCGAGGTACATAGTATATTAAAACTCAGTCTGATTGGTCGTTAGTATCTATGATCATTAGTATTTAGTGATTGTTCCGTAGAGCTTTTTTTCCTGTAGTATGTACTGTTTTAGTTGCATACCCTGACACACTGTACACACTTTGAGTTTGTGACATCCATCCAATTCATTTTGTTTATTTCAAACATGTACATCACTCGCTCAAAATCCAAAGTAGATAAGCCAACAGAAATTCTGTACTAACATTCTAAATTCCATGATGAACTGTCGCTAACATATGTCCTTGGCCTATATTTGACTTAGATTGTAGACGTAGAATCTTAGTGCAGTTGCTGAGCTGAGGACCTAACAGCATAAGCCGACCCGCAAACAATAACAGAGAGAGATGAGATGCGAGAGCATGGCACTGATGATGCACAGTTTAGGGTCACTGAGACACCTGATAACCTTGTACATGGTTCACTGAAGTTGTCAATCATTAGCGTTAAACCATCTCTGAAGTTGCCTACAGCTTCCTAAGGTCCCGGCCTCTGGCGCGGGCCCCGCATGGCCGCATGCCACCGTCTGTTGCATGTTGTGCTTTTCGCTCGATCGCTCGCTCGCTAAGAGGTGCTGTACGAGTTGTACGAACGAGTGCGAGAGAGAAAACTCTCAAGCTATCACCATGAAACACTCACACATCCTTCTTTGTCATGTTACAGTTCTTTGTTCGTCTAGACCACATCCGCAAGTGCTTCACTCAGAAAGGCGGCATCTTCGTTCTCGAGGAATTCAGTAAGCATTGCACAACTCTTGTTTCTTCCAAACTAAGAAGGTGTTTCCAAGCTAATAACGTTCGCTGTCTCACTTTGTAGATCCGAAAACGCGGCAGGTGATCCAGCGGAAGTACAAGTCGTCGATGGTACGTGTAACAGTCACTGAGCAAGTTGACCCTGCAGTGTCTCATGTTTAGTTTTACCCGCATGCGGTGTTGTTGTAGGCTAGCCAAATGGCCTTTACCATGCATCGGATATTCTCTGTCTGTCTCGCACAGCGCATACACGAGTGTCACGTCCCTGCATCCGCATGACAAACCCCTCTTCTCTTGGTTTGTTTTTGTTTCATTATGTAAGATTTTTTTAATTCCTATTTTATTGCATTCGCTGTCCGGATGTCGGATGTGATATTAATTAACAAGTGTTCTGGCGGCCTTTTGTTTTCACAAATCACGTATTCACTTTTTTAACTTTATTTTGGTGTCTGGAATTGAAGCATTCATTTAGACTGAAGCTGACTGCAAAACAATATTTTTGAGTCTTTGTTTTGTAGCTGAATTCAGATTTAATTAAAAGGAGGACTCTAGTAAAGTTGACATATTTCGTAAAACAATATAGGTAATATGTATTCAGCTTCCGTTCCATTTGGTTCAATTTTTATTTTTACTGTAAATTAGGAATGTTTGTGTTGGATGAGAATTTTTAATTAATTTTTACATTTTTGCGCTACAAATAATTGGCTACACAAGATATTTAGTTTTAATTGCGAAGTTAAAAAAACCTAACATTTGCGTGTAAAATAAAAAATAATAATATATTGCTAGTTAATTATTTGTCGTAGTAAAATTGTTGGAATGTTTCTGGTGTGTAAATAATTAAATAAAATAACGAGCAAGTTCAGAACACATAAAATATAATTATTAAAATAAATTTAAATGTAAATCCAGAGTGGGCCGCCAGACCAACAACATTTATTTTCGTTAACTCGCGTTTCCCTCTTAGGCGGATCAAATTTGCTACGCAGTTCTCTGCGTATTTTCTTACGTAGCAGCAGGACAAGAACGCCAGGCCCAACAAAATCCTCAACAGTCACCACATCATACCCACCATGGTTCCCATCAACACCAACAACACCATCAGCAACAGCATCACCCTCCTTCTCCTCAACAACAACATCATCAGCATCATCAACAGAAACAACAGACATCTCAACAACATCACCAGCACCAGCAACAGATGCAACATCAACAACATCAGCAACAGATGCAGCACCAACAGCAGATTCAACATCAACAACATCAGCAACAACAACAACAACAACAGGTGAAGTTTGCTGGACAACAAACTGGGCAACAAATGCAGCGAAGTCCAGGGCCCTCACAAACTCAAATGAGACATGGGGCACCTCATCCTGCTCAACCGCCAGGAGTAGGGCATTCCCAACCACCTATGAGTGCTCCGCCTGTTCCAATGCAGGTTAGAAAACACCGATGTATTAAATAGTATATTGAACAACTAGTGTTAAGCCTGTTTTATATTATACTTTTTTCTTCTATTTCATATATTTTTCTCTATACTTTTTTTGTCTAAATCCAGCCGAGTTTTTCTAATTTCATACTTTTTTTGTTTTATGCCGAAATAATACGATATCAGTTCAAGTTGCCAACTAAAAATAAATTTGGTCAATCAGCGGTTCAAAAGCAAGTGACAGTTATCGTAAAGACAAAAGAACACTCAAAATTATGGTCTGTCTCAATTTCAAACAATGATTATCGTACAATCAGCAACACTAACGTATATTTGAAATAAAATAATTCAATAATCTACTTACTTGATACAAAATAGGTTGCAGTTCGTAGCACTCTACCAAAGATTTCGCCATTTGGGACTACCATTTTCTTTTTGCCATATTTATATTTTTGTTCAAAGAATTGTATACAAAATAATAAACAAGGACGACGAACGAGCTAACAAAACTAACCTCAACCAAAAACAAATAAATGTATGTTGGTATTTCATGTAACGCATGCGCTCAGTGCATCTAGTATAAAAATCGAATAGAAAAATATAGCCGAACTTATATTTCTATACTAGATACGTCTATTTCCATCCGACAAATCTGCTGATTTACATTAGGTTTATTCCAAGTGGTCATTTCTGACAAGTTTGTGACAAATTTCAGTGCGCCTGCGAAAAATGTAAACAAGTTAACTTTGAAACATTACTTTTTTGTGGCGAAAAATGTACGAATTTCTTTATTTATATTTATATTTAAGGTTAGCTGTCAAAACAAAATATGAGCATGCACATGCGCTTCATTCCATTCGCCGTTCTAGTCTATGTTTCAAACTTAACTTGTTTACATTTTTCGCAGGCGCACTGAAATTTGTCACAAACATGTCACAAACTTGTCAGAAATGGCCACTTGGAACAAACCTATTATACTTTTTTCGTTTAAATTTGGCTAGATGCTTCTAGCATGAAACAAATCTAGACAAAAAAGTATGAAAATAAACGAAAAAGTATAATGTAAAACAGGCTTTACAATTAGGCATTGTAACACGTGTTTTTATACTACTTTTCCTATTTCACGTTCACAAAGTCTATAAAAATTAAAATAAATAAATACCTTTCCCTGTAATATTAATAAAACAAAGTGCTTTACAGTTTGACTATTTGTGTTATTACTTCTATAAAAAAAAAACTAATTGCAATAATTTAACGTAAGCAATGACAGCTGCAAGTTTGACAGACTGACAATTTTACAAATTCCCCTAGAACAGTTGTACAAAATTCAATTATGTAGCATTGTAACAGTGTAAAAAATAGACTTTATGAACGTGAAATAGAAAAAACAAATACCTATGACTTCATTAATTAATTTTTTTCCGGTCGAATTTAAAATGTAGGTGCCAGCGACGGCTCGAACTTCTGCCTCAGGCACACAGCGTCCTCTACCTCCTCTACCCCCTCGACCAACCCCTTCGTCATCATCACCACGAGTGACATCACCCCAAGCACCCCGTCGCCACTGACGCCAGCAAGGAAGGTATTCTCTACCGTTTATCTACGATGGGGAAGAAGTTTGTACAACTTACTGTCTTCCTTGGGTATGAGACTACCTCGGAACACCACTCTAAATCATACTCTGATTATTTGAGTGTTGATGTTGTTTTAATCTTTGATGATGTATAGATTGAGTGACTTATTTGACTTCAATGAAATTCGCTTCTCTATAAATAATATTATTCCGTTATTTACTTTGCAAAAAATAAATAAAATGACAAAAAAAAACCTAGTAAATAATGAGTACCTTTTAATTTTATCTTAACCTACTTTGTTTGTTTAGTTGCGAATACAAACATAAAATTTAAGTATGTACTGCGAGATAGTAAAATGTATATATTACCCAGATAGATAAATATTTGTTCTTGAGGGTACTTTCATTTAGAAATATCAAATTTACGAGCAGATAAAACGATCTATAAAGAGAAACGAATTTCGTAGAAAAGTCTAGTGTTAACACCAAACTTTAATACGACACTAGTGTTTAAAGGTTGTCGTAACAGATGACATTTATATCTGCAAACTAATCAATATCTTTGCTGTGTTTTTTATGGACTTGCTGTTATATAGTCTGCTGTATATTTTAATTAGACGTGTTAAATGGCTCGATTTTTCCCGAAATGTATATCACATTTGCTAGTTTTCTAGATGACACATAATCGTAGTGATTTTGTTTTTATTTAAAGGGTTGGAGTCAAAAAATGCGATAAATATATTTTGAGAAAACAATGGTATTGTATAAAGTTGTAAATAATAGTAGCTTGGCAATAATTTAAAGAAAAAAGTGAAACAATAATTTCCAGTATTACCTAACCTAACATTTTAGTTTGTGAATCAGTATTCGTTGGTAATTATTTCAGCAATAAGAAGTCCAAGAGATTCAGAAATTAATTCGTCGAAAGATTCAGTCTTGAGAGCCTTGAGGAATATTTTATTATGCGCTAAATGCATCTGAATATCGTTGCATTTTTCCTTTGACTTACAAACGTTTGTGGCATCTCAAAAGAAACTTTTGAAGCCTTTGCAATGTATCTCTTAACACAAATTTGCAATTTTAATGAGTATACTTTCATCTTACCAAGTTATATCTAAACAGAGCTATAAAAGTTTTCAACTTTAACATCAGAAATATTTTTGTACATGCTGGATAATTAACATCGAATAATGTTTTTCAGAGTTGTATAGTTATTGTCTCGCTTTAATTATCGAAGATTCTATAACCGTTTTCCCGAACGGAATAGTCAAAACAATGTGAAAGCAGTATATGTATCATTAGGTAGTCTATATTGCAGGAAATGTCAGTGTTTCCTGAATGCAACTAATAATAATTCGTGCCTCCTGAAGTAGCTACTCACGATCCGTTTGTGAGTGTAGCCAATAAATCGTACACAACTTGTACCACTGAATGTACGTAATATAATAAGTGTATAGGCAATTTTTTATCATCAGTCAGACAATGTTATTTATTGTTAGAAGCAATATTCACTAGCTCTGTGTAAAAATGCTCCAAGGAAAGTGTAATCGTAAAAGTTGGCAGTACGTATGATTTCACGTTAGTAAATTTAATGAATTAATATTTGTCATGTTGTATGTACTGATTCCATAACATGAGTTTTGAAGAATTGCCAACTTTTATTGTATTGAGCAACATTCACTTCGTTGTTGGATTTTATAAAATATTGTAAAATAATTCTATAATTTCGGTGGTATTTTAGCTGTGAAATTCATTTTTCAAGTACGCACTCATTAACAAATCCACACGAAATTAAAAAGATATCGTTGTTATTTATTAAACATCTGCGTGTAAGAAATACTACAGATGTTTATGATATTTTAACATGGATAGAACGGTTTTATAATGTACTAGAATTGTAAAACAAACGTATATCGCTTTTAGCAATAGCTATTTAAGAGATTTTAGTTGCTAAAAGTACTAGTGTATATCTTTAATCATATCTCAGATTATCTTTTCTACGTGGTATTTAGAGTTCTTCTAGTAAAACCATATTGTATAACTAAGGAATAATATAAATATTAATGATACCTGATTTATTGTGTTCTTCTTTCATGTTTACTTTCGTTTTCCTCCTGAAGGTTCCTTTAATTAATTTTACTCTAAACAATACATCTCTTTCTGATTCGAATTTAATTAATTCCACAAGATACACAAAACAAGACTTAACTGGAGCAAGTACAACAATTGTTTTAAGTGTTTTGTTTGGGTTTAAGAAAAGCCGAAATTTTGATTTCAATTGTTAATATTATAAACAATATTAAACGTTGCCGGTTTCCAAGATATTTGTTTTCTCTTTCTACCTGTGCAGTTCCCAAGATTGGCGGCTGATTTTCGCGAATCAGCCGTGCATTTCTTTCTCGCAAGTTGAGAATCACGGATTAGTCAACTCGAGATTTGAGCGCCCCCTCCTCTGACGGGGGGAAAGTTCCTTGCAACCCCATCGAGTCAGCATCGGTTGGAGCGTGCCCGACATGCTAAGCTGATATGAAGCAGGGATTTGCAGTAATGACATTTTAAGTTTTGACTACTCTTCCTCAGTGAGGGCCAAGGGTACATTAAGGTCTAAAAGTGTTCGCAAAAGTTTACCACTTTCTTACTCCGTTCCTCTTTCTTCCATTTCGTTCCGTTTCGCGACTTTTTGTCCTGATGGTAGATACAGAATTTGATCAATAATGTCAACAATAGTGTACGCTGTACTGTTATTGGATTATCTGGAATATGAAGAAGTTTATTGAGAATTAAGACGCTCTGGAATTTGTTATGAAAGTTTCGTTGGCATCGATGGTATTTTTACTAAAATTAATTCCATGTAATATGTTCGGGATCTGATTTATTATTTTCCTATTTATAGCGAAAGAAATAACTCTTCTTTTAATAACGTAAATAATATATATGATCTTATATGAATTATTTTTAGATACATAATCAAATTAAGGAAAATATGAGGGGCAGGTATTACGAGCTCTGTTTTTCGGTGTTTTAGGGTTTTTGCGCTATACAACGTTCTAGAATTATTTTATAAAAATAATACGTCAAATAAAAATGGTAGATTAGTTATTTGTCTATCAATGCACTAAAGAGTAATTTTTTTTATTACTAATAAACCATTTGAGTAATAAAAAATACTTAATGCCGAAATATACGTAAATAAATGTATTTGCAAAACGTCAGCTAGTTGTGATAAAAAGGTACTGTCAAAGTGTCAAATTTGGTTATAATTTTTATTATTTTTTATATGTTCTTTCTGCATTAAACCATTGAATTATTGTCAAAGGTATATAATAAATAAATTCACCAATAGTATTGTAGAATAATTCGTTTGTTATCTTAGGTAATTCAAGTTTGACATTAGAATCTGTGAAGTAAAATTTTGACATGAGTGTCTGTAATGGTTAATTTTAGCTGCTATTTTGGCTAACTTCGCGAAGTAATATCATATACTTTAGTATCGATTTCGGAAAAATATTATATTGTACAACGAGCATAGAATGGTACTCATTTCCTACGAGTATGAAATGGATATTCCATGCGAGTTGTACACTTTTTGGTACTATACGACCACGGTATTATTTCCTAACTAATTAATTTTTAATTATAAATTTGTCTCACTTTCACCATTACAATATTTGACAATTTTAAATAAATATTATAGCAATGGCACCTATACTGAAATGAAATGACCTGTATTGAAATAGCCATAAATCAAATTTATTTCGCACGATGCTTGAAATTTACCTCATATCCCTAGCAACAACAAACGTACAATGAGCAGATTTCTAAGTGGTCGTAGAAAAAAGATATTTCTCTATAACATCTATTCGAAACATTTTTTTATTAAATAATTTTAGAACATTGTACTAAAACAGAGGCAAAAATACTTTTCTTAAAACACCCAAAAACATAGCTAGTGGTATCAGCCCAGGTCAGGTAAATAATAATAATAATAATAATTTTCTTAGTAAACAGAAAGTGCTGGCTTAATATATTCTGTGAATTTATTACGGCGAAAGCTTCAAAATGCAAAATTCAGATATCAAAAGAGAGATTTCAAGAAACCGCCTTGACTGTAATAATACTCCATTTAGGAAACACTTTGTATCAAACGAAATTGGAATTTCCTGGCAGAAAACATACTCGTATTTTCCTAGAACCTTCAGCCTTTTAAAAAATATAAAGTTTCAAATGTAGGAAAGCGAAGGAAAATACAGTAAACACATTTCAGCTCCATTTGAAAATTTCAATAGAACTTTGTCGTCTGCTCCAATTTCTAAACGTTTCCTTTTGAATTTATGTCCTGAACTTAGATAAATCTAACAACGTTTTTCATCGATATTTGCGTTCTTCCGGTGAAAACCTGATCGGAAAACACATTTCAGGGAGCATTTTTCCCGGTTGCGATTTCAGCGAGCTTCAAGTTCATTAACAGAGAGCGATTAATTACTAAAATGAAATCGTTATCGTGCTTTTCGTCGCGTGATGTACCGAGCTGAAATAAACGGCGGCTGATTTAGGGCGGCAGAACGGATATTACCGCAACGCGGACTGTGTGTAACGGTTATTACGGTTAACGCGACTAGTTGCACTGTAATCATAATCATTGGACGCTGTCATTATTGCCAAGTGTACTTTACATCATCTTTATGTAATTACTATCTAAATTGGGGCACAATACTTTCATGCAATGGGATCCTTCACTAAAGTCACAAAATGGCAAATAAGTCACTTATATTATAACTAGATCCAAAACATCGTATTAGATATAACAGAAGTTTAAAAATATTATTAATTGTTAAGATATTAGAGTTTTAAAAATAGCAATTCTGGCGTCATTATGTTTCTCTGTGCTTCTCTCTCACACATCTATTCTATTCTAAATTCTTTTTAGTACTTCTCTTATTATTAAGCTGTCAGATTGTCGAAGTGTCAAATGGTTGATACCTATTTTGAAGATTTTTGTTTTATTTTGAATTCGTAATCAAATAACACTAATTACACTTGTTTGAGAATTCAAGCCATAATGAAACCATGTGGTTATAGGTTGACACAACGAAATTAAAGACATGTTAAATAATATAAGTTGGCAAAAATCAGTAGAAATCAAACCTTACAGTTTATTTATGTTTCTTCCTGGAATAAAATATTCATGTATATTTTAATTATTTACCACGAAAAGCTAATATCATTTCATTTAAATAATTTAATCTTCGACCGTTGTTAAAAGTGGTTCTTTGAACGGTTACATAGCAAGTTAAAAGTGTCACTTTTTAACACTAGTGTTAAAAGTAAAATAGCAACGAGTTTAAAGTGATTTAATTGTTACTTTTAACACGTTGTTAACGATTTGTATCAATAAATCAATAAATTTAATCCTACCTGTCAAAATATCATTCTACATTTTTTAGTATTCACTAATAAACTAGGAAGATCGTAGATAAAGTTTTGAATGATATACGTGTTAAAAGTGATTTGTTTCGTTCGTCGGGTTGTTTCACTCAGCTTCACCTCATTTCACAAACTTCCTCACTTACTCATATAATGTTACTTTTAATACTTATCTCATAAATAACTATTCTAAACAATACATTTATGAAATTTCAATTATTTACAATCCCTACTGTTTGAGATCAACAACACACGACAACTTTGACGTCACAACATTTTCCAAAAATCACTGAGGCTTAATGAACAACAATTAAGACATTTTAAAACTGCAGATAGTTGTCAATTTACATAAAGTTTCATAAATTAAATTTAAGGAAAAATAATGAGGACCCAATTGTCATGAAGATACAGATAGGGAAAGTAGTTAATATATTTTGACGTATAGGAGGAAAGACTTTATTTTAAAGATTCTATTTCTGAAACACGACCAATTTGAAACGAATAAAACGGTTTCCCGTGAAATAGGCCGTTATTGTTTTCGATGGCTGCGTATGATAACAAATCATGTAAGCAGAAAGCAATATTTTCCCGTTTTAAATAAGATTCTCCATAAAATCACAACGTTTCTTTTACGCGGTGATCTGTGGGGCAGAAAAAACACATGTCAGCAGGGGAGTGCCGCCGAGCGTGTCATTGTGTTTCCATGTCTGATCCAGCATTCATGAGATTCGGAATATGACTTTGATCTCGTGTTCGTCGTTTGTGCTCGAGTGTAGTTCACGACCTTGCGAATGTCACAGATTACAGAATTAAAAAATACAATTTGTGAAATTTTATTATTTGAATTTTTAAACCACGTTATTTGGATTAACATAGTAGGTAACTTTAAAATCAGAAACAATGCTATATTATATTATATTGATTACAGTTACTTACATTGGAATAAACGCATTTGTATTAATTATTTAATTTTAAAATTTGGTGGAGGCGCCGACTATAACGCAATAATTTTACTAAAACATTTCAAACGGAATGAGGAGCATACGAGTAGATACATAACATCACGCTATATCCCACTCAGTGGGGTAGCATGAACTCTGAAACACAATCAACCAATAATGAACATTACCACTTTCGCCTTGTCCATATTCATACATGCTCGTCTATTCTTCACACTCGGAATCATTCGTTTACTTAAAAAATCTTCCATAATTTCAAGCCACTTATTCCTCGGAAGCCTATGAAATCGTTCACTCTCAATCTCATCCGCAAAAATGCTTCGAATAGAAGTTACTGAGAAATTTATTATCTTCCACTTTTATTTGAAATATTTTTTGTAAAATAATTTTAGAACATTGTACTGCGCTAAAACTTCTCTTATTATAATACCCAAAAACAGAGCTCGTGGTACCAACTAATAAGTTTAACATCAGAAACAACCCTATATTAAAATATATTGATTAAAGTTACATTCATCATGCTATATCCCACACATTGGGGTAGCATTTACCCTGAAACACAATCAACCAACATAAGTGTAGATATTTACTTGACTGTTAATTGTAAATTGTAAAAAAATTCTCGAATTCTCAGTCATACAGCATTTATTCTTCATACATAACCGACGTTTACGTTTTACACTTAACTTTCTTCCGGGTCTACAAATATTTGTTGTTGATTGATTGTAAAGTGTAAAAAATACTCGAATTCTCAGTCATACATCATTTATTCTTCTTACATAACCTTAAGGTTTGAGTGTAAACCGAAACTTCCTATTTCTTCCTATTTTGGCACACATGCTCATCTATTCTTTGCACTCGGAATCATTCGTTTATGCAACTAAGCATCAATCATTCACTACTACATATTCCTCGGACGCCCACGGAATCTTTCACCCTCAATCTCACCCACATATAGGTATTAGTTTCACCGATATCCGCTCGAGATGGCCAAACCACTATTAAAGTTATAAAGTTAATACTTAAAAATTTTAGTTTGCCGACATCAACAATAATGGAATGAAAGAATGTAGAACTCTATATTAAAATATATACGATTGACGGTAATTAATGAAAATGTTAGTTTGCGTGTGTTTGCGATTATAGATTTAAGAAATTTAGAATTTTTTCGCTATGAGGAATAACCGAGGGCGTAATTGGTAGACAATAGCATTCCATTTGGTGTGGAATTGTAGTTAGTGGTCCTATTCTGGTGCGTTTAGTTTGGCGTCATCCGGGATGATTTTGGCGGTGAGTAATAAGGAGACATTTTGGTTGGAGGTTATCTGGGGCACAAATAACATTATAAGCAGCAACAGAATAGCGCGGCAAACAGGTCCGGAGCGTCGACGGCGTCCCAGGGCCCACAAAGCAAAGCAAGGCGAGTCCGTTCTTTCGCGGGGCATTCGCAGCCGAGTCACGTCGGTCCGGCGGACGGCAGCGGCGGCGGCGAAGGCCGGAACTTACGTGCGGCGGCCAGACCGCACCACGCGCCACCCGTGACAGGATTCACCAATCATATTTACCTTTGCTGCGAGCCGAGCCCCAAGCCTGGCCAAATTACAAGTTTCAGTCTTTTTCTCCGCGTCGCGTCCGCGCTGCGATTCAATCCATAGCGGCCCTAATGCGTTTTATGAAATTTATGCGAGCGACACGCGCTGTTAGCGCGTCGCACGAGCCACGCCGCTCCGACCTGGCACATTAGCGAACGAATCGCGCGTTATAAATGATCGGAATGCATGCGCTCCGTTCTCACACGGAACGCACACGAAACGTTACTGAGCTGTAACGTATCGCGCTCTAATCCCCAATCCAAATCGAAAAACTATTCTAATCTACCTTCCGAATCTATCTATAAACCAAATCATTATTGCAATTTGGTCTATGATATAATTAATGAATAATGTGTTGAATGGGGTAAATAGCTCCCTGGTAACGCATCGGACTGTGAATCATAAGATTTTCGGTTCAAGTTAAACAACCGACAAATTTTCGTAATTTTCACCTCCACCATTAGCATCCTCGGAAGCCGTGATTTGACGGCTAAAAACCGCACTTCACACGCAAAAATATATCATAATACCGAGATTTGCTTTGAGCAGAAATGAATAAATGGCGCTATGATATATTTTATTTAGGTATATTTTGATGTGTTGAATGAAGAACTACTCGTGCGCAGTTTTTATTACCTTATATATGTAAGGGGGATATTGTGACGGGTTAAAATATTTGGTAGTGAGTTTTTAATGAATAAATTAGGTACCTAGAAAAGACGATTTTTTCGTTTACGATAATTTAAAATTTAATAAAGTTATAAACGCTGCATATTTAAATTTAAATTTTAGATGTTTATATTACGAGCTGATTAAATTTTATGAGGATTCCATCAACATGAAGTAGTAGTTTATGAAAGGCTATTAGGATTTTTGGGCATATTTCAGTAAATTTCATTGGAATAAAAATATGTAGAATAATTAAATTAGTTACAATGTCTTTTTGTACCGTTTAGAAATTACAATTTTCGGGAAGTTATGTGGTGCCCACATCAGATTCTAATTTTCAATTTCCATATTTATGTAGAACTTGGATGTTCAAATTTCAAAATTAAAAATAATATTAGCTACAATTTTTCTTTGAAACTTTTTTCTATGTTGTACCGTTTAAACGTTGTTTGGGCGGGAGGTTATGTGTTGGCCACAGCTGATTTTTTCACTACTTTTTAAGATATTGTGTTGTTTATTTTTCAATAAAATAAATAAATATAACTTCTCACCCTTTTGTTATTCCTGGATGATGAAAGGTCTTTTCTGGTGGAGGCGCAGAATATGATTTCAATTGTTAGAGGACATTCTAATGGCAATACCTTTTGTAAATTTCATATTTAGAACTTGGTTGTTCAAATTTCGAGGTGATTAGGATTTGGGAACATTTCATAAAAAGAAAGTTTTTTAATTATACCTATCTCAGTAAATAATTAAGTTATAATAAAAAAGATGTAAAGAAATTTTTATTTCTATTTTGTATTGCTTAAAAGTTGATTAGGCGGGAGGTTGTGTTGTCACATACATTTTTTTAAATTACATTTCTCTATCAATTGAAGTACGTAGAATACAAAGCTTCAAGTACATATCTATTTTAGTTTTCATGTTACAGCGATTTGTGTGTGTTAATAAAACTGAAAATTTGAAAGTTTTTGAGAGAAATCTACTGAAATCAGAATCTATCTATTTTTATATCAAAAATTTAACAATTTGTTGGTGCAGAAAACATCTAGTATTAATTTTGAAACTGTAGAACAAAGGCAGTGTTTGATTTAGAAGATTCAATTAGCTATGAATTTGGACTGTACTTCGTTAGGCATTTGTCCTTTCAGTATTAATTGGAACAATCATTCAAATTAGATAGAACTATTACAATTAGCTAGTAAATTGGTATGCGTCGAATTTGGTTCACAAATTAATAAACTTTTGACAATTAGTATAAACAAATTCAACCTAAATTGTTGTAGAAACTATGATTTATGAGAAATATTACAGACACAGCAAATTACTATTTAAATGAATAAATTTAAATGACAAAAAAGTACCCGAGAGCATAAATAAATCAAGGACAGAAATAGAAGCAAGTACTACCTAAGCAAAGCTGTGTTTGGCCCGGAATCAGCACTCGGAAGTAAACGTTATCTCAGCGCATAAATGCATCATAATGAACTTTACGTCCCGGAAAATGTATTTTACTCCGGACTGAATTTTAATTATAAAACATACATGTTCATAAATAGGTCTTGTTACCTTGAATAACTAGATGTTTGCTCGCTAGAGGAAACTTGCCCCTTTGGCAAGACCATAATCGTCATGCACTTACTGAAATATAATAATACGGGAACGCTCATTGACGTTAAAATGTGAGCTGAAAGAGACTGCTAGTTGAGGGCTATCTATCTTTGTTGTATATATTTGTCGTGATTTTATTAAAACAGTTTTCTTCTCAAATTGCTACGTAATAAGGTTTCGTACAAACAGAAATTTATTCGGCAAAATAAATAGCTCTTGTGTAATTACAGTTGACAAATAAATAAAATAAAAAATTGTCAAAAATATGAAACAAATCGGTGGCATCTATCTATAAACATTTTCAGAAAATTAGATCAGCGACTTCGCAATTCTGAAACATTTGTCCTTAATTATCGTAATGAAGGTCGACCTCGACCAAGGTTTTACGGAACAAATTTTGGGTGTTGTTCATGAAGAACCTAATTAGTAATTGCACTTCAATTTTACTGTAATTATGTCAAATGTTGACTTAACATTCGTACTGATTTGCATAGTTATCTGATGACAGTTATAATAACAATTGTTTGATACTGTGTTGCCAAATTCTTTTAAGTAGCTCGTATGGCTTTTCAAGGTTCGTACACATTTTTTGCATTAGGGTCGTTCTGACACACCTTTCCCTGTATTTCATTGGTACGCAGCAATGCACCGTTTTTAATAATACAGCTTTTGTTTCAGTGGTTTCGAAACTATATATTGAAAGAGAAATATTCTTCCTAATCTCGCAGTTAAATGATGCATGCAAACGCAGTTAGATAGCATCATACTTGCATTGATTGCATCCGGCAGTCATGTACTCATTTCTCGTCAACGAAGCATGCAAAGCAGTCTCTTCTGCCGGCCGTTATAAGTGGATGGTGCATCAAGTTTATCGGCGGAGCACAGCAAGACACCCCCTCCCCCCACATCGTCGCAATCACCATTACCGGGAAATGAGAGCTCGCGAGATAACCGGAAGCGAAGGAGCCCGGACTCCGGAGTCCGTTGGCCGCGACCCACGCAAAAACTAATTACATATTGTTAGGTAATCCCTTTATAATTGTTGGCTGGTTGACAATAGCAGTTCTGGCCAAGTGCCCAGCGGCTGCTGCATATTTCATGGCTTGCTAGATAGCCCTACGGGCTTAGTACTGCACTGTTTGACACAAAGCTGCTGCTATAACGATGCACTCTGGATTGTGAATAATATAACTATCAATTTAAGTCGTATTTAAGTTTGCTTATTTTTTCTGCAATAGTTGGTAGAGATATGCAACTGCAGACATAAATAACCGATTCCTTGGACAATTGGAATGGAAAAAAATTCATCTTTATGCGGGTAATATTTAAAAAATATATCTCAAAATTCGATTTCTTGTACGATTTTACGTTGGTATTAAAAAAATTACAACTATCTACGGGTATTATTAATTAAAATAAATAATTAATTAAGTACGCTCTGTACAAAATTTTACATCCATTTGAAAAAAATTCGTCAAGATACCTCTAATAAAATGGTTTTTAAACCCAGCGCCAAATCCTAAATACAAATTTTAACACATTTTTAACGTTCACTTTCGATTTTCACATACTATACCAACTTCTTGCAGTATAACTGTCAAAAATCATCCACTTGGATGACAAACAATAATAATTTAAAAATTTTGAAAGTTCTACCCCAAACATTTTAATTATTAGGTCAAATATCGATGAAAATGTGGTTGGTATCGAAAATTTGGGTAAAAAAGACTTTTAAAATACCACTTCGGGACGTTATAAACGTTTCTAAAATAAAAATAACACATTTCAAAGTTAAATGTGAGGTTATCTTAATTATTAACGGACATATGTAGCTAATATAATTTACTTTCTAGTTCGATTCAGATATATCTTAAAGAACTTCTGGGATTGACAATTTTTTTTGGAGAAGTCAACAAATTTTCATGTTTAATATTACTTGCTGGATCTTTCCTCAGATAAGTACATTGGCATAAGAGAATAATTGAACACAATATTGTAAATGGGGGACCTACCTTTCGTCGCAACAATTTGACAGTCTTTGGCCTCTTGTCACTCTAGTTTCTATCCTGTAACAAAAAATACGTTCAATTATTAATTACCTGATGTGTGTCATCATTATCATAAGTAATTTTTATCAAAATCGTTTAGACCTTTTACCCTTTGGGTATGGGGTTGATGGGCCTATCGAGTAGAAGTAAGATAGTAATAGTATAACAGTTGCTGGAGAATCAAATATACGTATTTAATGTACTTCAACGAGATTTCAAACAGACAGGAATAAAAAGAAATTCAATCTTTTTAATAAATACGAAACTTAATTATGTAACAAGTCTTAAGTCAGTACATTGTAGTTAACGCAATGATTAAGTAAGTAGGTCAGATAGTTTCAATAACATTGTTTACTTGTGACGCTATTTTTCTGACTTAGGACTTGTACAAATATATATATATATATATATATATATATATATATATATATATATATATATAAGTGCTACTACGTATGTTAGAAGTAAGTAAGTAAGTACAGTAGAGTACAGTAAGTTTGTAGAGTACGTTCATCATTGATTGTTGTTTAATAAAGATCATGTAAGTTAGTCCACGGATCGAAGTTTTATTGTTGCTGACTCCCAGTCTCGATAGGACCCCTTTTTATAATGTACTCTCGTTTAAGGGGGTTACAATTATATGTTTTATAACAAAACAAATATCGAAATACATTTATATTAGTTCACTGTTTCGCGGCAGGAAATGATGTGAGGTCTGTCACTAAAGAAAATCATACAAATACATATAATTCTAGAAAATAAAGCATGGTATTAAGATATGCTGTATAATAGGGCATGTTAAGTATCTCTAGAGGATCTGCGGCATGCAAATAATATGCAATATCTCAATTCCCTACATCGGATAGTGAAGACAGGTACGCCGCAGAATTCCGAGATCCAGCAGAGGCCTCTATTGTTCGGCCGTATTAAACTCACATGATAATTACGAATGTACAAATGCCTCTCTGTCCGCAGTAGAATAGCATGTTAATGGTTCGCAAATTAAACTTAATTTGCACAAGGTTGAACAGGTTGAGCTCAGTTGAGTTCAGTGCAGCTCAGCGAACCGTGTGCGTTATGTAATTTTTATCACATGCAACTAGGATTACTAAACGAGTCATTATGCACTTTTTAATAATTCACCATAATTGCCTGGTAATGATCCACCGCCACACATTGAGATGTGGCAAGCAAATCAGCCAAACGAATTAATCAGTATGGGTCAATTTGCAACTGCAGATCTCGACTCGAGAAATTAGTATTTTATAAATGGTAAGTACATATTTTTACTGAAAAAGATTACAGATACAAAAATGAGAATTTACGAACAATTATAATGTACGTTGCTGAGAACTTGACAATGACAAGAAACGATGAAGAAGATTTAATAATAAAGCAACGAAAAATAATAGCAATAAAGATATCAGAAAATAAATGAACTATGAAATAGAGCAAAAGTTGAAAGACGACAGTGAAAAAAATTAAGCAACAGATAATCAGATGGCTTGGACATATATTGACAGCAGAAGAAGAGGATGAAATTAAATCAGTAGTAGAATGAAATCCAAGAGGAAAAAGAAGACGAGGTAGGCTCAGGTCAACATGGCTCAAGGAACTACAAGAAGATTTAAAAAATGGCAAAGTAAACAAATTTAAAAGAAAAAAAAAAAAAAAACAAAACGATCTAGAGAGCTGGATGCACCATATCGTTTTCAATGCTTTTTTGAAATGTTCAATTATTGGCTTCTTTAATTATTTTACATCAAAAAAGTTAAATAGTATATTGTAGAAGAAAAATGTATGCATTTTTTAACACCTATATTTATAATTTTACTCTACCTGTAACAGGAAAAATAACAGAAATGTGTATTGGTAATTTTCTTAAAATCATAAGTGCCATGAAATGACATAAAACAAGTTATATTTTTTTACATGCAGATTCATAAAAGGGACTAGCGTTAACTCCATTTTTTTCACCATCTGTAATTTCGTTTCTAAATTAATAAAATAAAATAATAAATATATCATCACGCCTTTTACTCATTATGGGTGTGGCACTCTGCTTACGCAGATCTCAGTAAGTGATATATTTTTTCGTATGAAGTGCGGTTACCAGCCGTCAAATAATAGCCCCCAAAGATGTTAGTGGAGGGGGAACCACAGAGATAAATGTAAATTGGCAACTGTCAGCTGTGGGATTCGAACTGAGGATCTCACGATCCACAGTCCGACACGTTACCACGGAGCTATTTACCCCTAAATTAATTATATTATCAAAATTTGTAAAATTTTATGCTAACTAATCTTGATTACAACAACCTTAGTTAAAATAATTATCTTCTGAGGATGGAAAATGAAGTTACGAGTAATAATAAAAATGGAGTTAGCGCTAATCCCTTTTATGAATCCGCCTGTAAGAGTTTATTTCATTTAATATATTTTTTGGGGTACTATATGTAATTTTTCATCATGATACCCAATTTTACGGTTCCAGATAGTGTAAAATTATAAATATTAGTGTCTAACAATTTTTCCTTCACAATAAATTATCTAACTTTTTTGATTTGAAATAATTTGGGAAGCCAATAATTGAACAGTTCATTCTATATTCTAACTTTAGACAAGAGTGTATAATTTTTCTTAAATATATCTTAAAGGATTCAGCTCTACAGAAGATGAGAATTCGGCTTTCGAAATACGAATTTAGATTTCCGTTTCTCATATATTTCAATTTATTTGAAATGATTATAAACAGAAATACAGTCCTAAAGTTTTATTAAAATTATTGTGTTCCCGTTGGCGCCTCCACCAAATTACGCTCAATATAATTTTTAAATTAAATAATTAATACAAATGCGCTCATTACAATTCTTTTTCCTCAGAATAGAAAAATAAGCCACGGGCAAAAAATTCCTCTCCGTTCTCCCCCGCTCTCCTGGTGCAATTGCAGCGTGTTGCAATGCAAGGCACAATGGACCGAAAAATAAATCGGTTGTGGCATGAATAGCGCGACAACTCGGCAATGTTGCAGCGAATGCAGGACTTTTCCGTCGTTTTGTCGCTCTTTCAAATTGTTGTTAGACATTTGACTTGGCCGCCGCGGAACAGAATATGATTGTCTATTTTGAAGTGAGGTCGCGACTCACGACTCCGGTTCTACTTGTAACAGCGAACTGTTGTACTTTTGTTGCATCTGGAATGTGCTTTGTATGTTGATGTTGTGTTTGCGGGAAATTGTTTTAATTTTGTATTTTGTTTGCCTCTCAAATATAATGCTGACTGGAAGAAACGCAAATTTGGTGTGAAACCAATACAAATATTTTTAGTTTTATACATTTTATTTAATAATTTTTTATACTACTTCTGATCAAAGAAAACTATATTTGTTCATACCGATGTAGAATTGTTCCTAGAATATAATTGTATTTTTGAGATTTGCAGTTTCGAACTTTTTTCAGGTTAGTATCATCTTGAAAATACTAATCGATTTTTGAATGTACATATTTTGTGAACTAATAATGATAGAAGACTGTAGTTTTGAATGTTGAGGTCACAAAATCAAATAAATTAATTGAATAATAAATATTTTTGAAAATTTTTGCTGAATTATTACTATTGCAAATATTACTTGAACCATATCGTATCAAATAAAAACTCTCGGGATGGAGGTGCCCACACCAGATTTTGTTTGCTTCTTTTGACAAAACTGAATTATATGTTTAATAAACTAATTTTAGTTGCTATGGGAACAAACAAATAACAGAAACTGTAATTATTAATCATTCAATACAGATTCACATACCGATAGAAAATTTTGAAACTCGCGGAATATTCTCACTTAAAAATGTAATATTTTTTTATTACATTTCTTTATAATATAAGCGCTAAGAAACCTATTGTAGCAGAGCGCATCGTCAGATCTCTAATATTTTTCGAGATACGTCGATTTTTGGTATTTTTCGAAGTGCAACTTTAAGAGCCTGTAATTCAAAAACTACACGAGATATCTAAAAATTCTCTTCAGTTTAGTGTTTCTGGTGACTTATATAACAAATTAGAAAATTTTTAAAATTTTGAATTTTTTTTGTATTTTTGTTCAAAATTTCGATCGGCGATAACTCGACAAATATTAAAGATATAGATTTGCAGTGTTCACCAATCGATTCAGCTCGTCGAAATACATAAGTATGCAAAGTTTTATAAAAATCGCTTTACGGGATGGAAAGTTAGAGCAAAAAGCCTGTAAATGGCATTTTTTGTCCCGAAAGTCAATAGGTACCCCTTGACGTTTGGCATGGATTTGGCCATTTTCAGACTTTTTGCTCTAACATTTCAACCGGTTGTCCGAATTTTCTGAAATTTTCAGGGTTTAAGTATTTCGTCAAGCTGAATCGATTGATGAACACTGCAAGTCTGTATCTTTCATATTTGTCGAGATATCTCAAATCGAAATTTTGAAAAAAAATTCATAAAAATTTCAAAATTTTAAAAATTTACTAATTTATTATAAATGGCACGAAAAACACAAAACTGGAGATATTTTTCGATATCTTGCATAGTTTTCGAGTTACAGCCGCTCAAAGTTGCTCTTCGGAAAATATAAAAAATCGTCATATCTCGAAAAATATTAGAGATATGACGATGCGCTCTGCTGCAATGGGTTTCCTGGCGTGAATATTATAATGAAATGTAATAAAAAAATTTACAATTTTAAGTCATATTTGGGGAAATTTCCGTATTTTGAAAAATATTACAAATCGCCATATTTCGATAAATATAAGACATATTACGATGCGTACTACAGCAATGAGTTTATTCATGTTTAAATTATACGTAAGTAATAAATTTCAAGTTAAGTTTGGAGGAGTATTTAATTTATTTTCTAGCAAACAATTTATTTGTATAAGAAAGTAGTGTGGTGCCCACACGAGATTTTTTAAAAACAAATTAAAATATATTGTAATATAGTATAGTGATGTTTTATTTGGAAAATATGTTTGTTTCCATATCGTGTTGAAAGGCAGTGAACGAAGAGAAACTGCGGGTACGTCGTTTCCGGGGTAATAAAAAATGAAAGTTGCAAACAATTGGTCTTTGGAGTTTCGTTAGCGTTAGGCGTATAGAGTAAAGTCACACTCGACACCCTTTAAATAAATGAAGCCGTTCTATTGTTTCACGGCGACAGCAGAGCAAGCAGCGGAGCGGTGGAAGGTCGCGTCGAGCCACTCAAGATTTGGGGTGAGAAGGTAATTTGCATACGTTCCGCGAAGTAACTGTTTATATTAAGTAGAAAGACTTCCTGTTCTCGTGTCGGGTGCGTTATTTACGCTATGAACATTCTTCAGACTGAAGAGTCTTGACGGGCGCCGCGATCGAAAGTTAACCTGAATCTGAGGTACTTAACGAGTGTGTAAACCGTGATTACTTTACGTCAAGACAACTAAAAGCTGTGATGTACTTACTGTCGTACGTTTTTAACTGTAACTATTAAACAAGGAATGTGGGTTGCATGTGTACATGTATAAGAAAGGCAGCGGGATTCCGTAATCGCTTATTTGGCACGTTTGTGAAGGCAGAGCGGCAGCGAACTGAGCGAACGACGGACGGGCGAAACTAATCTATATTAGGAAAGTTGCTTGAAATTGTTATTACTGCGAAGATATGTTGGCAGTGAGCTGCTTCTGCCGTTGGTACAAGATTAATATCTCGCTCTCTGCACGCTCGGGCTTAGGTAAATCCGGAGCCCAGGCTTCAGGCCGCTCCAGGTTCGCTCCGGGTACGCTCCGGGTGTTAATCATTGCGATCCGTGCGCAGGCCGCACACACGTACCTACACCGCATCTCGTATGATTTCCTGGCGTCTTAAAACTTAGCCTCGTCTTAATTAAGCCAACGCCAACGCCGTGCCTCCCCAGCTGTATCGACGTTGCTAACTATATATGTACGTGTAACTTCTAACCTAGAATAAGTTTGCGCAACTACTTTAAGGATTTCGTTTTGGTTTCATGCTAATTTCCTCTAATCCCTGATTTTACATTCCGAAATAATTTTCTATATTTGTATTTTGGATGCAGACAAAACCTTTTTGCATGTAGGATAAGAAAACTCTTTCGTGTGGGCAAACATGCGGAACAATTTTTCGTCGACTTACAGGCCTTGCGGATGCAAAGTCGACATATGCAACGGATGCATATCCTGACATATGAGTCCTCCATTCAGCTGCAGCTGAATTTACTTTGAGCTGTTCTCGGTGACGTATGCATTTCAAGGCTCACGTTCTCCAGCGCGGGACAAATATTGATATGGATATAACCGGAGTGCGGGCCGCTGATCCGGTCAGCCTCAGCATAGCGCAAAGAGAGAATGTTTGTAGCCAACTCGTAGCAAATTAAATTCCCAAGGTTCCGGCGGTGCGACCGCGGAGCGACCACAGTCAATCGGCTTATCCGTATCTGTGAGGCGCGCAGCGTGCTCAGCTCAGCGCTTGTCGGCGACTCAACACGAGGCTGCACCACACCCGGCCACTTCATTTCCCTTCTGGATAATAATCCGATGAATGGCCGATAACTTTAGGGGCTTAAATTAACTTTACCATATTCTCCCACATCCTCCAGATAACTTATTAGTTATCATAAAATTGCTATCATAACCCAATTTTATTCAACAACCTAATTTGATATAATATAAATATATAGTGGCTTAACACTCGCTTCTTTTGAAGCTTTCTAGATCCTTTTGTTGGACTGGATCAATCTCTATTTATTTTCCTTTAAATCTTATTTCTCCATACCTTCCTGTATTTTGTTTTACTTTGCTGCTTTGAAATCTTCTCTTACATCCTTTAGCCATGTTGATCTGGGTCTACTTCGTCTTCTTCTTCCTCCTTGCTTCCATTCTACTACTGATGTAATTACATCCATTTCTTCTGCTTTCCATGTATGTCTAAGTCATCTATCTATCTGTTGTGTTCTATTTCATAGTTTATTTTTAATCTGTATCTGTTTTCTGATTTCTTATTCGTTATAATAAAATTTCAATCAAAACGTACTTGTATTGAAAAACCTAATTTGATATTTTATAAATTCTAGTAGCTTAATTCCACTATGGTGTAACGCCATTTATGAAGCTCTTTATATCCTTTTGTTGGAACGGACCAATCTCCGGTTCTTTTTCTTTAAATCATTGCAGTTAGGTTTCTCAATATCTACATATCTTTTGTTTTACTTTACCAGTTTTTAATTCCTGCTGCTGTTAAATCTTCTACTTCCTTTAGCTATGTCGATCTGGGTCTGCCTCGTCTTCTTCTTCCTCCTATTTTCATTCTATTACTGATTTTACATTCTTTTCTTTTGCTCCCCATATATTCGTATGTCCTATTAATCTGATTCGCTGTTGCTTGATTTTTATTTAACTCTTCTTGTACTATTTCATAGTTTATTCTTAACCTGTATTCGTTTTCTGATATCTTTTGTAACAGCCATACATTTTCCGCAATCAAAATTATTGTCAAATTTAATTTTTAAATTCAATATTCCATTATATTGTGGCTGTAATTAAAACGCTGACATTTTTCTGAGCGTCTTCCGCAACAACTTTTCAATAATAATTATTATAAATTTATCAAAAAGCAGCTGAATAGAATTAAAGAATTTAACGTTGTCGATTTGATTAAAAGGCTATTTGGCGAGTTTTACGAACACGATTCCGTAGTTGATATTTGGTATTTTGTTATTGATATATTGGTTCTAAATTGTTCTTATTATTTTTGATCTAAATATTTGATATTTGTCCACAATAAATGCTGTTTCATTTTCTGCAGAGTCCTAGGAGAGAATGTAAAATTTCTTTCTTTTGTGCCTTCCATAAATAATTCAAGTAAGTTGAAAAAAAATCTGTGCCATCCCATTGTGCTCACCTGATGTAAGAGCTGGAAGCAGGTGGAAGTGAAAAGCTCGTGGAGGGTGGGATGGGGTAAAATCTCGGAACCGAAACACGAAACACGAGCTGAGCGCGTATGGCGGAGATGGCACGTAATCTCCGATGCCTCTGCATTAATTATCGTTTCCCGTTATTGCCGCGCCCGTAAGGGGAAATATTAACAAAGTCCGACGATGAGTTTATGAAAATGCGATGGGACGCGTTATCACGCCGCCTAATTAAATGCGTAATTACGAGTTATGGAAGTGTTTACGGGCCCGGGCGGATTAACACGTAAGGCGACGAGAACAGGTCACACTGATGGGGGAAGCTTATACCCTCTGACAGCGCGCATACGAGATCTGTTCTATATTTCTTAAACTTTATTATTAATTTTACAGATTATTGTCCCTTGTCCTATTTAAAGTACTTCTCCTATTCACACACTTTTCCCAGAGGTGTTTCCATTTCGAGAAGCACTCTTGGATAGCTTCATTTGAATTGGCCTTTCTGGTTTACTTTGATGTCATCAATAGTGTGAAAATGGCGTTCTTTCAGCATGGATTTTAATTTCCAAAATAAGAATAAATCGTTAACTTTCACGCAATTTTTTTTTTTACAACATACCAGGAAACCCCATCGTTCTCCTCCCTAAATAGAGAGGAAAATGTGTTATTCCTTTCTAGAGAGGAAAATATAGAAGTGTTACCAATATGAATGTTATTTACAAAAAATATATTCCCAAAATTATAAAGAAATGCCTAATTTTATTGAAAATTTTTATTTTAGTGATATACAAACTTTAAATTGTCTTACAATTATGTTTTATATTTTTATTTTTCTAGATTAAATCACAATTTGACAACTTTAATTTGTATTTTAGATTGGTTCATTGGCAACACTGCTACACTGCCTAGCGTCTGATAACCTAACTTTAAAGTGTCAGTTGTGTTTTCAAAGTGTATTTTAGGTTCGAGCAAATGTTGTGTCTAACACGAGAGGAAAGCCCTTCTTCCACTCTCGCTCGAATTTCCTCATTCGCTGCGCTTTCATCTCTGGTTTGTCAAATAATTATTGTTCGATCCTGCTATTGAAACTTGTTGTTTTTTACTTGGATACAGAGCCCGAAACCTTCTGTTTTGTCCACTCAACTCATTCCTATGGTAACGGGATGGATAATGACAGGTGAGGGGGCGAAATTTCTTTCGCACACTACTTTCACCCACTCATCTGTAATTACCACATTGAACCTAACCTAACATTGAGTATGTTGATCACAAGATGGAGGCGTGTACGTGTGTACAATAGCAGGATTGATCAAAACGCTATACAACACTCGTGAAGAAATAAATTTGCTCACTTATGTATCTTTGCCCACTGACACATGCGTGAGCAAAATTCTTAGTTTCTTTACTCGTATTGTAATATACTAATGTTGCATCGTTGCTCTAGAAAATTACACATTAATAACAATATCATGAATACTAAACGAGATGTCAACAGTCCATGAAGATGAGGTTACAGAAAAGGATATGTGCAACACAATGCTACCAATTAATATCTAATATCACTAAATGTCTCCAACAGATCTAGTAAGCACAACTTTTATTACTCTAACTACATAGGTCATATGCCGCTTCATGAGTGGATGACGACCATGCTCTTCAGTGGGATTCGAAACCACGATTTCTGGTGTGCTAGGCTGACTGTATTGAAACATCAGTAAGTAATAAAAGCTGATGGCGCTACTATAGTGTAACAAAGTGTGTTTGTAAGTCGCTGGGCAAACAGCTAGCCCAAAAAACGCACAAATCAGTAAAGCAGGTGAACGTACAACCTACTCCGGTGTTCACAGCGCCCGGAAGGAAACGAACAGAGAACGTGCGATCGTGCCGTGTCGGCTGGCGAGCGGCGGCGAGTTTAGATTATCCCTGGACATATGAGGGTTGGTCGGCTTGGCCGGGATTGTTATCCCGAGCGGCGGGACTCCCGCGGGACCTCCGCGCAACAAGATTGCTAAAGTTAGCTGCGTGCGATATATCCGCAACATTCAACTTTTCCCGGCGCCCACAACTCGAGCACATTCGGCGGTGCTTGCCCGCCGCCGTCAGGTAAACGGCGATCGTGATCGAGTTTCGATTAACCCCGAACGCAAGCCTTGACACATGTCGCCCAGGCCTGCATCCCACAAAAATCAACAATTAAAATTCCTTTTGTGTATTTTAAAACTTTTTATCTTCAATTAATAAATGATGACATGAGTGAGGGATGTCACTTTTACAAAGAAGTTCATGGTTCAACATAATTTACGTAACAATAAACAAACAAACATGTATCATTTCAGAACTTTGTGACTGGCTTCATGGAATCCGCCAATGATATGCTCCGACGCGACCCATACTTCCTTTGCGGTGTCAAACTTTGTTTATGTTTGTTTCCACTTCAGATTTTCTATGTGACGTACAAAATATGACGGAAAACGGAGAACACACATGTTTCTACTTACAGGGCTAACTTGGAGGGAGGTCATATCGTTCCAGAGAAATAGAATTTAATGTTGAAAGTATATTAAAAACTGTACTGACTTGAATAATAGTAATACTGGAAAGCGAAAAAAAGAGTCTGAGACCATCCTTCTTTGTCTAAAGTCTGTTTTATATTATGCTTTTTTTGCTTAGAAATTTAAACTAGATTTTAGAAACTTAAAAGCAAATTCACAAAAGGGATTAGCGTTGATTCCATTTTTATTATTACTCGTAACTTCATTTTTCATTCTCAGAACATATTTATCTTAACTGTGGTTGTAGTCAAGATTTGGTGAGCATAAAATTTGACACATTTTGTTTAATTAATTTAGAAACGAAGTTACAGATGATGAAAGAATGGAGTTAGCGTTAATTCATTTTGTGAATTTGCCTGTTAGAAAATTAAAACACTTGTTTGTAGAGCGGTAACAATGCATTTGATGAACGGTTGCTATGTAAAAACAATGTACAACAAAAACAGATAGCCTAACAAGCTGTTTCTCTCGGCTCGTATTATATTTGAGTAGTTCATTCTAATTTATAAATAGAATTTTTGAGTGAGATAGTTTAAAGATATTACGCTATAATATTAATCTCAAAATAACAAGTGGCGTCATTCGCAATAAAAGTCTCTTAAAAGGATAAAGGTAAACTAAGTTACCATCAAAATATGGAAGGAAACTTAAGTTTACAAACAATGGCGTGTCTACATGTAAGAAGGATATTGATAATGTAAGGAAAAAATGATGACAAAATCTTCAATATACAGGGGTTATTTCACAACCAAGATTTTAGATATTTTCATGTACATGTACATACAACAACAAGAGAATTATTTTAAATAAAGTCGATATTGCCCGGACAAAGCTGGCATTATCCAAAACATGTGGGTAAAGTTCAATAATAATCTCTTATTCATCACTTTATCCTGATAATATTAGGATTATATACTTTTACTTGGATAATGTCATCTTATGGAAGTTAAAAATATTATTTATTATTATCTTTTGGGAATGGTGTAATTCAGAAGTTGTGCTTGTAACATACATGTAAATATCTGTATGTATGTAAACCCTTTTGCCCACCCATTGCAAGCCCTTGTTACAACTACTAGCCGTTTCCGATAGCTTTGTACTTACCAAATTAATTTTATCCCAACTTGGATAGGTAACGGGAATGAGTACCGATCCAAATCCGATCATGAAAATTTTTTCTGACCTGACCTGAATACGAACCCACTACCTCAGTTTCTAGAAGAAAGCACTCTAACCATTCCGCTATCCCGCTGTTTTCATACATGGAAATATCTATAATCTTTAATGTGAAATAACTTCAGTACATTAAATATTTTAATTTGGGACTATATACTAGTTTTGATTAGAGACTGTTGGTACGAAAAATGTTGGGAATGAGCTCAAGTTTAAATAATCTAGTTTTAAATTTTTGAGAATCGCGCTGCAGAAATTTATATTGTACTAGCAACTATCGATCCTTTTGTAGAACCCGAAGTAATATTCCGCTATCGTTTTATTGAAATACATATATCTTGGAATCACTTTCATTAAAATTCATCACTTTTATTTATGTGTTTCAATTTCGGAATATTTATGCACAGAAATTTGAGTTTTTCTCTAAAAATATTTCAAGCATATTGCTGGCTCTACGTATCGTATAGTACCAGTTCGAACTTTGTTTTATAACCAATAAATGTCGCTTACTAAGTCGTATAAATTAAATTGGAAAAGGAAATGACGACGAGCTCAAGTTCATCTGACTCCAGGCGATATGTGTTCGCGGGAATAAAGCGCTGGAGAGGCGTATTGTGACGACGAGACTTCGTCGCTTCGACGGAGTATTAGAACGCGGAGGCTTGATTGCCCATTAGATTATTTACTAAAGGAATTGTCTTCAAGCCCACAACTTGGAAATTTCTATCGCACTAAACTGTATAAGCTATTGATTTTACATTGTATTTATGTTAAATGGTTTTAATTAATTTTATTTAGGTTGTTTATCATCGCATTTGACAAAATAAACGATAATATGAACTTTGTTCTCGCTGTTAATTTAAAATTATAATTTTTTATGGTTTCCACGCAGAATATTCAATTGAAAAACTTTAGCAGAAACTTAGATTGAGTACGGTAACTTAATTCACTTCACGCAAGTAACAGGCAAGTTCATATTCTTAGAAACCTTTTTCAGTGCTGCATATACTTACAAAACTTTCTCGATATGCTAGTAATTGGCAAGACTCTAATTAAAAATTCTTTGAAATTAATTTTACACTACAGGAAACAATACCGTGTTTGGAACAATAAATACTTTCAAGAATAAAGCCCGAATAGATCAATTGTAACCCTATTTTTTCGATCATGGAGAACATTCAAATTTTTTTTGATCGTCTACCACTCTGCAATAACTGGATAGATTGGTCTAAAAAAATTCTGAGGCATACTTAAGATCCGATAGATAAGATTTATGTAAAATTTTATAATTGTTGATGTCTTTGACAAGGTTAAAAAAAATCGCGAAAAAATTAAAATTTTTTAAAAATATTGTAACTTTTTTATTTTTAAATATTTTAAGCTTAAAATTTATATGGAAACTCTCAAAGTATAATTATTTTTTTGTGGGTCAGATTGACCCAGTGTGTTCTCCGAGGGTTAATAAGCAGATCTTTACGGTCCCAAAATGGATTATTGGAATCGGTTTTTTTGACCAATTTTGCATACAGTAATTATGAACCTGCAGTTATTAGAAATGTACACTATTTTTTCTTTTATCCGATTTATATATACAAAAATATTCAATAAATTTTAGTGAATAAAGATAAATAACATGGGAAACCAACTGATCATTGGCAATACCTATTTTATTTATATTTATTTTATTACAATAGGTACAGTTTACTAATTTATATTGTGAAAATACTTAAGCTTAAGATAATCTTATCTATATCGGTCCGGTAAATCTAGAGGGTTGTGATGATTAGTTTATTTTTGTGACACTTTAATCTTTAAATGTATTTTCCATTCAATCTAGGGATTTACATTAAAATTGATACTAAAATATTCATTAAAATTGATCGTTTCATACGGGCTTAAATCCTTAGAATTTGAATAGGGCGAGTTGAAAGTACAAAAGTTGTACGTATGATCGATTAATGAAAGTTGGTAAGTTTCTAAAAATAGTGCGCAAAGTACTTTCTCCGGTACTTCGCTAACATAATCCTCGAGGAAAACTTGGTAGTGTACATATGTACAGACGTAGCCGCAGAGCAAGTGCATCGTCGGCTTCCACGCAGAAGCGACAGAGGCAGATGGCGTAGCAGCGAGGGTGAAGCGAGGAGTAGTTTTAGACACAAAACTCCCTAATCTTCGCTCGACGACACTTGTAAACATCGCCTGTGTATGAACTCGCGATCTTGTTCGTTTACTCGGTGGTTTTGTAATGTCTTCGGAAAGTTTGAGCGTCACACAGACCGGAAGATCTGTACAAGGGGCGCCGGAAGCGAAAGCTATCGTTGGCGCGCGATGCCGCCAGCGTTTAACTCTTCGGAAGGGTTGTTACGCTTCCACGCCTCGAATACTTGAATCCAGTTATGGTAATGGAAGTACGCACCCTGGCGTCGATAGTCTTTATAATGAAATACTCGCGACAATCGCTGACCCTTCATAAATTTATACAAACCCCGTGAAATGTGTGTCAGCAAATCGCTTCTGTCTCTCTCTGCGATTGCAATTTGCGAACTATTGCCGTGTTCTAATCTGTGGGTTTTGCAAATGAATGATGGCAGCTTGTTTTATTTTGTTCCAATTTCCTCATATTGTACTTTTCTTTCATAGCGTGAATAGCTCTCCAAATTAAAACGACTGTCAATTCTGTTACCCATCGGTAAACACAAATATCGATGACTTCGCTTGCAACTGATACCTTTTCGAATTGCCGAAAGAAAATTGAAATAGTAGAGATATTAAAGGACAGAAATTACAGATTGAATACAACTAAAAGAAACAGTTAGACATATTTTTAACCATGAACTAATTTATGAGAGTGGTTAATTCGTCTTTATTCACGTGTTGCATGCATCTATTAATAAAACTAAAATGCCATTTAATTAAAATTTTGGCATAAATAATCAGAGGAAATTAACCAAATATGGAATAGGATCCTAATATGGAATACCGTCCTTTCTTATTGTAATTTAGATTTCTATACAATTATTATACTGCTAATTAATTTTTAAAAACTGTTACAAAGTTAAGTAAAAATGTATAACTGATTAAGAATACTAATAATTTTGAGCAATTTTAAATTGCGGTATTCCATATTAAGATCCTATTCCATATTTGGTTACTTTCCTCTAAGTTCCATGTATTTTTGTTACCAATGCTTACTTGTATACTTTATAAGTTATATAATTTTGCTTAAAATATAAAAAATACACATATCCCGTGTGACGTTGGACTTATATCGTTTACATAGAGATTGGTTTACATTTATTGTTTACGTTACTATGTAGTTTCGTTTTATTATAATAATTTGTCATGACAGTTTTGACAGATATTAATAGTAATTATTTTGTTGTTGCTTATATCTTAATCTTTAAAGCTCGGCGTGTTTTAATCTTACATTTGCACACGCTGTAGCGTGTTTTAAAGACGGATTATGATGCAGGTATAATAAAAAATAATTTTAAACTTTATTTTATATCAGTTCAATTTATCCATTGAGTTTATGTTAGAATTAGATATGATTAGATATTTGAACAGTTAAATATGGATGTAAAGACATTAACTGATGTTTTATTAGTTTATCCAGAACCGAAACTAAAACTGTTAATTTTTATGGTTTCTTTCCGTGAAAAAAAATCAAGTGGAGAAGAGTAGTTAAGGAAGCGGGTATCCATCTTATATAGTATATAAGAAAATATCAAGTATTCATAATACATGAGTATTTAGTGATGCGATAATCCTATACCTATAGAGTGCATTTCAGAATGACGGTGGCTATTTCTAGAAGTCCCCTTGTCGTTTTGTAGCGCAGAAGAGCGGCAGAGTGACCACGTGGTATCGTTTGGTTGCTCGGTATCAACATTTAAGAAGATAAATCGCGTCGTTCGTGTTTTCGTCGGTGAGAATTTATATCTAACGTATGTTTTCTCTCGGGCACGTCCCATTTCGGCATCTCCACGAACTATCATTCATGTACTCTCGCCGTGCCTTTTTCAGAGCGCAGGCGGCCATGTGAAATTCAAAGCCGGAGAAATATGTGCCTTGAGAAGTATTACAATTTATATTTCTTGACAAATAAAAATACACGACGTTGAATAAGACAAAGATTTTTAAAATTGGCTTGGGATATTATTTTCACGGTGGTTGCTCTAAATATAAAACTGGAAATTCAGAAATAAACTAGGAGACCGAATATAATTTAGTTAATTGGCTTCGTGTTTTAAAAATATCTATATGTTATGTTTCGTTTTTGATTTTAGTTTGTGATATAAATAAAAATAATTTATAATCTATTTTTTGTACAGAAATGTGTTTTTGTAATTTAAGTGTGCACGTGCATTAAAAATTAAAATTGCAATAAAGCAAATTGCGTATTTTAATTATTTACGGCTACATAAATAAATACAAACTAATTGATTTGAATGCTTTGTTGTCATTTGTTTGAAAATTGGACAAAAATAAATGCATTGCTATTTCTATCACCCACACGTTTTTTTAAAGCAATCAATTGTGAGGGATAAAATTTTTTGCTAGTAGTTTTCAACAGTAAACCTTATTTTTGTGACTCAAAATTTAAAAAAGCTACAATATCATATTTGATACGGAGCTGATTAGATTTTGGGATCAATCCATTAACCGGAAGTGGTACTTTATTTGAAATGAGATAAAATAAATATATTTGATTTCACAAAGATGTAGAATAATATTAGCTACAATTTTTATTTGATTTTTTATATTTTGTAACGTTTAAAAATTAAAATTTTCGGAAAGTTATGTGGTGTACACATCAGATTCTATTTGTGGAACTTGGCTGTTCAAATGTCAAGATGTAATAGTATATTCTACAACAAGTAATGAATAGCATATATTCCACGCGAGCAATAAATTTGTAGTCCACGCCGAAGGCGTTGTTGTATTGGGTGGGAAGTTATGTGTTGGAACATCAGATTTTTTTACTACTATTCTTGCGATTGTACAGCTTCTTCAATAAAATTATATATAATATTAATAATAAACTCCACACTCTTTTGTTATTCCTGGACGGTTAAATGTGTTTTTTTGGTGGAGGTGCCTAGTGCGATTTCAATTTGTTGATATATTTGCTGCATAGAAGTAAAATTTTTAAATAATCCATTCTATATTTAAAAATACGCGAAGGGAATAAAATATCTTTCTTGGAAAATCTCATTATAATAATAAAATCTCTTCGGTAAATTCTTGAAAAGATATAATTTTAACTTAAACATAAAAAAGAAGATTAGCAAATTAGCGAAGTCTGCATAACATGGAAACAGCCTTAGGGTCAAAGGGGACAGCATTATTTTTTCGTTTTATGAAAAAAAGAAAAAATCGGGTTGTCGCGATTTTGCAGAGCGCAACGCTCATGCGTCGGTCGCTTCAGAACGCGACCGAAGCTCACCGGCTCAGCCGATAACTGAACGTTCTCTGCCAGTTCGCCGCCAACGCTCGGGGCATTCTGACGCACCGCGACGAGAGGCGTCCGTTCTACCCTGCACTTGCATTCCGATCCAAACGCAACACTCACCCTCCGAGCGCCAGGGTTCATGTTTTTGTGTCGTGTCATGTAGTACCGGCTGTCTTCTTGTCTGTCTGTTCAGTGTAACGTGCGTTTGTTGCCATGACATTGTTGAAACAATTGTGAACTCATTGTTGCTGTAGCGTATTTCGTGTTGTTTATCGAACTGTTCGAACGAGGAGTTTGTCAACTCCGTGGATCAGCTGTCGGTAAGTTATTCGTTGACGCGTCTCGCTTAGTTTAAACTTTACTGACAGCCGAGGAGAATTATTGTTTTGAGCGGTTTAATCAACTATTATTTATCTTCTGTATTAATCTACATTGTTGTCGCTTTTTAATTATTGCTATAGTTGTTTTTATTGCGCTGATGAAAGGGGCAATATTTACTGGAGGGTTTTAACTACGGATTATGTTTTTGCAATACTCAGGATTACTGCGACACTGTATATTCCTGACAATTATTTTGAACTACTTTCTGTAGCTGCGGACTATATAATTCATATAAATTTATAAATAGATATGTTAATCAACGACAATAACAAAGAGAGTAAGATTTTTGTTTTCGAAATTATGCGTTTATATATAAGTAAGAGGGACCATTTCTATATGATGATGGCTTTTATTATGAAGGTTATTAATAAAAATGGGATCCAAAAAAGTATTTTATGGATGAAAAGGTAATGAAAACAGCAAGGAAAATTTATAGGCCATTAGCTAACCGCTGCCTATTACATGTATATTTTCTATATTTAAATTTATGTACGAAATGTCTGCAATATTCATGTTCAGAACTTAAATATTGTCAGAAAATATTCGCAAGGATTTTCTTCCTAATTACACTGCAAATACTCAGTAGGTATTTAATCTGTTGCAGTGCCAATATTGACATTCCTAATAATGAAAAGTGAAATACAAAGATTTCATTTTTGACGGCATGGTTCTACGTTATCTCAACTCAGCGACAAGAAATATAATTAAATTGACTTACAAATACTCGCATTTAGAAATCCGTTTAAAACTGTTTGAACAAAATATTACTAAACGTTCCAGCCATAACAGAATTACTGATTTTAAAAGCTACACTGAACGATATCACAGTATATTTACTTTATATCGATCAGTAAGATGTATTTTAAATGCTACGCTTCTATCACATTGTTAAACTCCCCCGAAATAATTAATTCGTTTTAGATATGTTACAAATGTTTCTAGTTTAGTTGCCAATTTATTAAATACATAAAATATACGGGGTGGTAAATCGAAAGACGAACCATAGTGTTTCCAATTCTATTTTTGAAATTGATCCATTAAAAAATATAAATATTATTATTGTTTATATTTGTCATCTACTGCCACTACTGTTTGATATTAAGTGTTTTAATTAAAAATGTATAATTAGAAGAAAAAATAGATGTCAAAATAATGCTAGACAAATCTCTGTTTTGTTTATCACATGTGTTGTGTAATTTCATGGTATTGGTGGTTTTAATAAAATTACCAATAAACATTTCCGTCATTTTTCCAGTTGCAAGTAGTGTAAAATTATAAATATTAGTGTCAATAAATGCAGAAGTTTTTCCTCTACAATGAACTATTTAACTTATCTGATATAAAATATTTACAGAGGCTAATAATTGAACATTTCAAAAATAACATTGATTATTTTTTGACGTTTCTTAAAACCAATGAAATGCTTTATTGTATGTCACGTGTCTGCGTTTTAACCAATCCTGTCATTATTATACTGAGAATAATGCTCTTGTGATTATTCCCGGCAATTTTCTCTTTAGCTTTTTTGTTTTTGTTGACAGATATCAAATGTCAGATAGTTATCATCAACACAAGTAAAAATGAGCAAAAAGATAGATTTAGTGGCGTGCCTGATGATGAAATAAAAAAATAATCTAATTAAATATAACTCGAGAGTTCGATAAATTAGAAAATAATTCTCCAGTATCTTTCTCAAACTTGTCGCCATTTGGCAATAAGTTTTCGAAAGATCTGTCAAATTATTTTCAATTTATTCTCACCCTCTTGTTATATTATTACTGAAAACGTTATGGTGCGTTCTCTAATTCACCAATCTTAATCGTCCTTAATTTAATTCTTGTTGAATTAATTGTTGAAGTGCTCTTTTAACATACCTATAATTAAATGTGTAAATATATTTTCAGTAACACTAATTCCACTCATCGCAATCGCAAATAAAGTAATCGTTCAAAAAAGGAAATTATTTGTTAATGTAATTTGAAAGCGATTTCAGAAAGTTTTCAGGGCAAAAACTAGCTCGACTCATATCAAAAACTCGATTTGATTCCGCGTAAATCAAAACCGTGCATTCGCATTTGCAAAGTTATAACCAGTGCAGATTGAGTTTAAAAAATTCAAATTACACTTTAATTTAACTTTTTGCCAGCACTATTGCGTTGGCGTATGTAGCCAGAATTTAGAGTGTTTTCAAAAATTGTACATATTTGCTCTGTAAACGATTCCTATATTGTTCCGGAGTTGCAGTCCGGGATCCGGACTTGGAACGCAACCAAATACCGGAGCCCGGAGCATGGAACAGTTGTTTAGTGTTAAGCGCTATTTGAGGAAATATATGAGCAGTTTTATAATGCTACATAACATCACGTTAATTTTACTTTTAATTAAATTTTAATTTAAATAATTCTGCCCCATATACTAAAGTAGACTGGGCTAAACCACGAATCCTTATTTAAGAAGCCTAAAATATATACAGAGTGTTGAATTGAAATGTAGCGTATAGGGATTTCAATAGATTTTTATTTTATATTGCTGTAAATTTTTTCTTATTCACTTTACAGCAAAAGTGTAAATAATAAAGTTGTTCAGAATTTTAAATTACAAGCAATGTGCACCAATTGGTTAAAATAAATATTTTTATTTATTTATTTATTTCAGCAGTCTCAACTGCTGAAGTTATATGCAACCTCGTTACCTCGTTTTCAGTGGCGTGGCAACGGCACGCAGTGTTCACTGGTATGAGTTTTCGCGGTCACCCACCTACTGACCGCAGGCAATAGTACTTAACTTGCGTTATCGCGTGAACCGGCTTCAACGCTACCTGTCATTGCTGTTGCCATATTAATATTTATTAGGACAATTTTAACACAGCCATGCATATTGAAGAAAAACATAAAATATTTGACATTTCATAAAAACATTATATAATTATATAAAAATTTATAGTTTGGATAGAACAGAGAAATAATTTAACACATAATAACCTAAAATTTTGGACATATGGAAATGTTTATTTCAATTTAAAGTTTCTATAGTGCACAGGAATAATTTTCTATAGCACACAAATTGAACTATGTTCAATTTTCTGTGTCTGTGCTGTTACCTTCTATGTTTTCCGTGTACTTACGTTATATTTCATGTTATTTCGGAAAGTATTTCCTAGTAATCGCCGCGACAACACGTGACATAGACAAATACAGGTATATGTTTTCTTCTGTCACTTCGTATGTCATTCTGTGCAATTTATAAAACACATAAAACCCCCAAATGAAGTTCTGTGTTTTGCTATGTTGAATTATTCTGTGTTAAATTATTCCTGAGTTTTATGCAAACTATAAATACAACTTTAGATTTATTTATTTAACAGAAAGAAACGAATTGTCAAATTCGACATTATATCATTACAATCTTCTATGAAATAGAATAGAACAGAAAATAATACAACACTGCAATAAATCTGTTTTCTGAAATGTCAACTATTTTTTGTATATGTATAATTTTTCAAGGTTGTATTACAATTTCTCCAATAAATATAAATTTTAATTGGATTGATATATCGTGAAATAATTAACATTCAGGTACCCAAATGAAACTTACTGTATGCATTTTTAAATTCGGAACAACTATTTACACTTTTGATGTAAAGTGAATAAGTAATAATAATATAAAACAAATAGCATTGAAATCCATTTTTGCACTACCTGTATTGTAAGTTACCCATTAATAACAAAATTTAAACACAGTAAGTGGAACTTTTATTGCACAATTGCTTTTCATGGTTACATCATTTACTTACCGTCCACGGTGGATGGTAAGTGAAACTTACCGTTCATGGTGGATGGTAAGTAAATATATATCATTCAAATTTTATTTTTAACCTCAATCTGACAGCTGTTAATTTTGATACCTATTTTTCCTTTTCTTATATTTACGCAGGTATTGCAAAAAATAACTTACTAACCTCGAACTGTAAGTGATTTTTTAGGTCTCGAATGTTTAGGAAATCTCGACCCTACGGGTCTCGACATCCCAAACTACATTCTCGACCTAAAAACTATCATTTACAGTTCACGTAATATACTAATACGCTCCATTTCAATTCTACACTCGGTAAATTTATAAAATCCTCGATTGTCAATTGAAATTTGACGATGCAACAGTTAAATTTCGCAAAACAATTTAATGGGATTCTGTCAAACGCAGATCATAAATAAGTTAAACCACAGTCACTTTATTATGCTTTAGGTAGGTAAGTCAGAACCCTCCTAAACCGGTCGATAATGCAAATCATATATTAATATCACACGAATTTAATAAATCAATTAATGATACTGAACATTAGAGTCGCGTTACAGTGCGTGCGACGTCGACTACGTTACGCTACGCTACGTATATGCCACATTATGGTTAATGTTGGTTATGCGAAAATTTTACGTCAGAGTATAAATCAGACCGGTAGTATATCAATGCGACACTGCTCGCTTCGTGTATTAATATTAGGCTCATGCAAATTAAGAAAGGTAGTTCTAGTCAGGGGTGGATTCAGCACAAAGCGGAAAATTCGATTGAAATATCATGATTAATAACACCTACAGAAATAAACTGTGCTAGCAACATGAATATGGAACGGACTCCATTTAGAGATTATATTTTGTACTGGAGAAAGCATCAGAAATCGTGAATGTAAATTGGAGTATTCATGTTTTATTTTTCTTTGTCCACTTGTGCTTAGAATCATAATGAGATCCGATGTTAAATGATAAAAAGAAAGCTAATAATGAAATACCGGGAATATTTTTATCTTTTCATTTCAACTGCCACCATTTAATTCGTACAGAAAATTAAGTATATCGTCAAGTTTTTTCTCAATTTTTAGTGCGGCATTTTGCTTTCGCAGATTACATCAAGTGATATATTATTATAAATAAAGTGTGGTTACCAGCCGTATATGCAAAACCCCCAAAGGAATTAGTGGAGAAGCAACCACAGGGGTAAAGTTAAAATCACATCTACCCTATTTCAAATTCTTGTTTATATTTTTTTTTATTATCCCATTAGTATTTACAATCTATCTTTGTAAATTTTAGTGATTAAAGAATATATGATATGTGACATTGGCAGTACTTTACTTACATTTACTTAGTTTGCTATAGTTACTATAATTACAGTTGACTAAATTAGATAATATTATGAAAATACTTAATCCTAAGATGTTGTTTATATAGATTTCCAATATTAAATGAATTTGTCATCATAATTTAGAGATGTTTATTAATAATGAAATAATTTGACGAATTCTGTTAATTTTTTTTCATTAGTTTGACTCACTAGTAATGCAAATAGAAAATTGTAAATGAAAAAAAAATTTTAACTTAGATTTTTTTTTAATTTCATCAAATTCTAAATAATCAGACTGTGACGTCACAACGCCTACAGCTAACTTCAGGATAAACAAGCCAGTGTCATGGTTATCATGTTGTCAAAGTCAACCTGTCAGTGTCTCACGAGTGTGTTAATAATTTTTGTCTTATAATTATCATGTATTTGAAGAAAATTGGTCATAATAACACACCAGGAATCAAAGTATCAAAATGTTCAAAAATAATACATCAATTAACAAAAATATTCGCAAAACCAACCTTAAAATTGCATTTTTTTAACATAAAATTATGAATGAAAACTTGGTATTAATCATGTTTTATTGTATCGTTCCATTATATTGCGATATAAGCTATACAAAAAAGTGATTACTTAGGATAAATTCAATTATACTAGAATACCCGATTGTGATAAATAAATAAAATAAATATATCATCACGCCTTTTACCTATTTTGGGTGCGGCACTCTGCTTGCGCGGATCTCAGTGATATATTTTTTCGTATGAAGTGCGGTTACCAGCCGTCAAATCACAGCTCCCAATAATGTTAGTGCTATGAGTATAGTTCGTAAAATGTTTATAAAAAAAATACAACCATTAAATTTACTTGTCAACAATCAATAAATATTATAGATATAACATTTTCAATAATTGTAATGTTAAATACTGAATAACGCTAGTCAAACAATCCATATACATAGAAAAATTGAATTGTATAGTAAAATATATAATTGTAAACTAATTAAAATGTATATAAACTGGTTTATTTTTAACGGGCAAACTAGAATTTATAATTTAGTAATTATAACTTGTCTGAAAAACATGCAACAGTTGCAATCTGGAAGAAACAAAATAGGTGAACTCGTTTTTAGTTTATTTTAAACCCTTAAAGTCTTCGCAGCTCTTTCAAATTAGCACCTAATTAATAAATGCCCTCCCAAGTAGGGGACGTCCAGTAGGCGTCCCAACAGGACTATCCCAATGCAGCCCACAAGTACCTGCTTCATTCCTGGCGTGTGTATTATCCCGCAGTCGCGCCGTCGGGGCGCCGAGCGTCGGGCACAAATGTCAACCCTTCTCCCCCGCGCTCATACATCGTGCACATAAATTTAAATTAGTGTTAGTGTAAATAGGGCATGGCGCTGTAAACATCTGAAGCCACAGCTAGCCAAGCCAACCGCCGGAGGGGGGTAATGTGACTGTAATCTTATACGGTTTACACGGCGCACCCCTGCACTAACTCACCACCAGACCAGAACATTAGCGTTTAAATGTGGCGAATAAAAACCGTGTTTTAATAAACGCCTGCGCCACTGTTGAGAGGTGGCTTGCCCGGAATTAAAATTATCGTGTGCATTGAATTCATCCGCAAGCAGAAAATATCTTACTTTTTAGGTTTCTCTAATGCGATATTTCGTAATTAAAATTTAATAAATGCAAATTCATTTTAGAATGATGAGTTAGTATAGTTTTAACAATTAATATATATTCCAATTGAGAATAATGGAGAATACAAATTAGTTTGTCAAAGACATTCCAGTGACGCATCAATAAATGTTTGCTCATAGATAATTGAAAAGACTGAAGTCGATAGAGAATGAGATCTATCGCTAAATTACTTTATCATAAATATTTTCATCATTATTATAGTATTTCGTTTACCTACCGCCCTGTCACTGCAAATTCAATCCAACTGAATTAGTATAGATTCAAGTTTTATCTTTAGAGCATTTAAGACTTTCTTGCAGAGAGACGGAAAGAGAAAGAAGAGATGAAATTTACTTATTAAATGACCTAGGAAATTTTAGAAAGAAGAAAACGTGTAACATAGTTTGTTTTTTTTTTAGTTAACTTATATAATGTAATCACCATAGAAATAAGATGTAAAAATTTGTATAGATTCTAGGCCGAAAGGCATGAATAAAGAAACTAACTAACTAGTATAAATTCAAGTGAAGGATGAAATAGCGCGAAACAACACCACTTTTAATTTGGATAATGTCAATTTCGGTGGCGTAGTGGCTATCACTAGCCTAGCACACCAGAGGTCATGGGTTCGAAACCCATTGAAGAGCATGGTCGTTTGTGTTCATAAAATTCACAATCATCCAATTGGATAATGTAAATAGTTATTTGTGTATCTAGAGCAGAAAATAATCTATTGCCAATTGAGCATGGACATTGATGGTCGAGGTAAGCGACAAACGACAACTTTCTGCTTTCAACTGACAGTTGCAAATGTCTATTTTCTGCTCAGTCATAAAAAAATTAATATAAATATATAAACAGATCAATTTCGAAAACTTTAAATCCTATCTATGTTTATGCTACGGTCCAAAAAGACACAGAGAAACATTTATAGCGGTGGTTCTATTGTTCGAGAAGTAAGTTTCGTTCCACGGTATAAACCGAGCGACATCCTATTAGCATTGTAGTAAAGTTATATATCTTATATTTCTGTTGGATTTATTTGCCGCATAGCTGATCAAAATCAAATACTGTTCTTGTAAATTTTAATTCACTACTCTCTCATTCTCAAATGGAGTATGTAATATTTAATACGTATTCCAATTACGATAATTATATCGCACTAACCAATAAAAAATAGTTGATAGGTCAAAGTAGTGCGATGATTAAAATTGTACGTGAGAAGTTTTTTCCTATGAAATGCGAAATTCTATTGTTTCTGCTCATCAAAATTGGAAATGAATGTAATCATTCCTCAAGACAGAGTACAAACACTTATTCGTCATTCTATAAATAGTTTGTATTTAATAAATTTATCTATGCTCATATTTGAGGAATCAAATTTCTATTATTACCACTTTATGAATAATTATTGAACAATGCACGTAAATAGGTTTTACGTTTGTTTGTTGATTAGTTCCGATTTAGAAACCTTGATCCTTTGTTCATTGTACTTTATCCTTCATTATTTCAACAGTTGTTGTAGATAGAATACACATTATTGTAGTGTGATTTTATCTAATTTATATTAACGTGCCTTCGTATTTTTTTCCATTAGGCTGTGGTCCTATTTATGCAACATCGAATGTAGAGAAATAGGAAAAATTCAAGTCAATTATGGTTGACGTAAAGGTGGGGAAAGTACACACCACGAAGCAGTAAACCAAACAAAATAAAAAAGCAATTTCTGATACTATTTACTTACAAATTCAAAATTAAACAATCCTTTTAATTGCGTTTTCACGAGCAGGGTGCCGAGCTACCGAAGCTTATCTACATTTGGCCTATATTCATCAGGCAGCACCCTTTAGATTTATGAAGATAAAACGGATCACGGGCCCGTCGACCCCCATTACCATGCAAATAACCCGAAAAAGCAAACTAAATATATATAGGTCACATCCTCGGTTTGCCCGTGCCAATCTAACATCCATTGCCCACACCATAATTCCTGCATTTTCTTTTTTGATACTCTGTCATAATTGTATGTTATTTTTTTAACAAACAAACATCTGAAACATCAATTCCAACCAAACATGAGTCAAGACAATTATTAAACATTTAAATACAAAAAAAAGTGTTTAGTAAAATCGGATGACGAAAATATCACTTAAAAATCGGATTTATTTTTATTGCGTTTCTAAATAATTTAAGCCCCAGGGAACCCATTGCTGTAGAGCGCATCGTCAAATCTCAAAAATTTGTTGAGATAAGACGATTTTTGTTGTTTTTCAAAGTGTAACTTTGAGGCACTGTAACTCAAAATCTATGCAAGATATCAAAAAATATCTTCAGTTTTGGTCTTTTGGTAACATTTCTAATAAATTAGGAAATTTTGAAAATTTTGAAAATTTTTTGAAAATTTTCTGAGGCCGATATCTTGAGAAATATAAAAGATACAAACTTGCGGTGTTCACCAATCGATTCGGCTCGTCGAAATACATAAGTATGCAAAATTTCATAAAAATCGGACGACTGGTTGAAAAGTTACAGCAAAAAGTCTGAAAATGGCCGATTTCGAGCCAGACATCAAGGTTTTTCGTGAAAACAGCCATTTTAAGCCTTTTTGCTATAACTTTTAAACCTGTTGACCGATTCTTACGAAATTTTGTATACTTATGTATTTTGACGAGCTGAATCGATTGGTGAACACCGCAAGTTTGTATCTTTTATATTCGTCAAGTAACGGCCGATCAAAATTTTGAAAAAAAAATCAAAAATTTTCAAAATTTACAAAATTTGGTTATATGTTATAAAATACACGAAAAGTACAAAACTGAAGAGTATTTATCGATATCTTGTACAGTTTTCGAGTTACAGCCGCTCAAAGTTGCACTTCGAAATAACCAAAAATCGTCATATCTCGAAAAATATAAAAGATATGGGAATGCGGTCTGTGGCGATAAGTTTCTTAGAGCTTAATTTATATAGAAATATAATAAAAAGAAATTCAAATTTCAAGTGATATTTGGCGATATTTTCAATTTTTATTTTTCTATATTAACATATAAAAAAATAAATAAAAAAAATATATCAATACGCCTTTTACCCATTATGGGTGTGGCACTCTGCTTACGTAGTTATTTTATTTTTTCTACGATCATTACTGAAAATTACACTTTCCACACTAAAGAAATCTAAAAATTGGTATATTTCGCACAGTCGTGTGGAATAGCGTGCGCAATTATTCCACACGCAAATGTGACCAACTTACTAATAATATAGTACTGTTTGATATTAATATGTCAAGTATAATTACATTTATATATCATAAAATAATTAATGATTATTTTAGAGTGTATAAAAATTTTCGTTTTCAATATTAAGATTACAAAGAACATACAATATCAATTTTTTAATAAATCATGTTTTTAGTTTTTATATTACAATCTATATTTTTATAGTTGGTAACACTGCGCACAATGAGTTTCAGATGTCGTTTCTTGTTTCTCAAGGGTAAGAATTATTATTATTAAAAATTGACAAAAGTATGATCGTAGAAAAGTGTATTGTGTAACTCGTGCAGAATTACCTATTTCATACTCGAGTGAAATAGATAACTTTTTACACTTATTGCACAATATATTATTAAACATAGCATGGAATCAGCTACTAAATACAGTTGTAAAAAATGTTAGTAATATTTTTGTACATATTCTTCTGTATTTGGTTTAAGTTTATGGCATCATTTTGGGTAAAATTTTCTGGTAAAAATGTATGTGTGCTCATTGTGATCAACATAAATCTAAAGGAAGTACTCACAATTTATTGAGGACGAACCACATCTGCTTTATAAAATTGAAATAAGCGCATTTAACCTGAGCGAGCGTCTGGTGTGTATTAGTGTCTGCGCGGATAATAGAGAAGAACACCTATATTAATTTCTGGAGCATTTGCGGAAAACCGAGCTTGTTTTGCGCTGTGTACATAGAAATAAGTATAATAGAATATCTGGAATGTTTGCGGATTACGCGGGACGAAGTCTATACTCGTAAATTATAATTATTCCTGTAATTTAATTAGGCTTAACTGTGAAACGCTGTAGAAGGATTTTCAAACTCTAAGCGTTAAAATATTTACTAGGCATTTTTAATTTTATGCGCGGCTTTTATCAGGAAATGAAAATTTATTGCTGTAACACTTTTTCTTATAAATTCTAATATGTTATACTTTCATTTTAATTATTACCCTCAATTTGCGATAGCATAAGACTACAAAACAGTCTCGTCGTAAAATACGTTCATATCTACCTACTTTTTTCCATTGCGCTTGGACTAATGACAAAAATAAGACTTTAATTGACAAACTTGTCAACTCCAAAAAGTCCACTTACATTTAGTAGGATAGAAATATCATAATCATTTTTTTTTTAAACAAAATATAAAATAGCCAGGCCCAATAGTACCGGGTGTTTATTTCGCACTCATAACAAAGGTGGACAAGTATTTTGTTATAGACAAAAATAAAGTTAAGAAAATTAAACTACGTATCTACAATTTCTAAAATATTCAGAATAATAAGGCAATATTCTTTTAAATACCTAACTACTAATAAAGCTAATCTAATACTTAGAGTATTTTATTAAAAGACAGTAAGTAATATACTTATGATATGTCAATCCAAATAAATAAACCTGAACAAAAGGTTCTGGATGGCCAAATAGATGGTAATCAGTACAAATTTGATAGAATTTTTGGCGAAATCACGATAAGACTATTTCTATATCTTGGTTGTGGTTTATTGTTTTAATAACATAATCTTATGTTTTCCTCTTGGGCAAGATAATGCAAAAAGCAACATCAAACATTTGGAAAATGATATATTTGTAATAATTGAAGTCCTGCGTAAAATCGTACAGGACAATGGTGTTCAGTATCACAGTGGCAAAAGTCGCCTTTTCAAAGTCAAGTCAAGTCACGTCAAAGAACATTTTGCCCTACGTGTAAACGTAGTCATTGTTTCTGATTACTACAACAATATTGTACATTACAATTCATATATTAAATCGTCAGTTTTGCGACGCTTCAATCGATTGCAGTTTTATTTGTAATGCTCTAAACGCAATTTTAATTGAAAGCCCTTATTTAATACTTTATATTTCGTAGTTTCGTAGGTATGATTGTCCATTACTAAATTTTACTGCAGAGTGGCAAATGGTTCTTTTCGCAGCAATTCTGAATTGCATCGTAGAGATATATTTAAACAGTTTAATTCTAGGAATGCAGTATGTTTGAAGTTAAACAATTAATTTCTTTAAGGAGCCATTTAGAGCAAGTAACATAAACTTCCTCAATTTAAACGACCGAAGGATTAAAATTAGTCCAAACTGAAAACTCGGCAGTCATTGCCATCAGCTCGAATCTCCCAGCAGCTCAGTTCAAGAGTTCAACCTACCTGCTCATCCAAGCATCGAAGAAACACACGGACAGACGCCGATAAACTATTCGTGAATCTTGCAGCGTCCTCGGCGTTGGCGCCTGGCGGGTAATTCGAACCGACGGCGGCTGTTTACGCCCCGCGGAACATTTGATCCGTAATTATTAAATTTGACACGACTTGAAATAAACGATCTGAGTTCCTGGTAGCTTGTTTGTAATTGTTGTTCGTAGTTCGCAGCGATGGAGCGGCTTTGTTATTAACCCTTGTTGATGTGTCACAATGACGCACTGTTGGCAGTGAATGAGTGTAAGAGGAAATGGTAACAGGGCGGTTTGACAAGTTGCTGCGTGGGTTAGCGCAACCCCGGACATTTTGTATTAATCAGCGGACCATCAAAGACGCGGCGAATATATCTATATCATGCTTATGAATTGAGCCGTTCTTAATGTATCCTGACTGTCCTCTGACCCTAGATGGGCACGTAAAGACAGCTAAAATACTAACCATTTATAAAACATTTTTTGCGCGTTTAATAGCACGGTCCTCAAAAATATTTTGGCGGAGGTGCCAATTTAAACTACTTAAGAATTTCTTCAGCCACACGAGACACGAGGTACTTAAAAAAAATGTAAATTTGGCAACATGGAATCAAACAATTGTTACAGCAGTCGACAAGTAACTAAGCAAATAAGTAAAAAAATTGTTTGTGGAAAGTTGCCATATGTAAAATATTTAAAAAAGTACGTCTGAAGAGGAGTTAAAAACTTAAAGCATTGTATTAAATGAATAGTTACATAAATGCCATTTTGCACAATCCTTCTTGAAAGTAAAGAGCAATGATATTTAATAGAAAAATTCAATAATTTTTAGTCGTACATATTACAAGTTTGATAGCTTCGAAGGGCTGTACATTTTTTTGTATTAGGATTGTCAGGATTAATCAGAATCGTACTACCTGAAACTTATCACCACTTTTCCACTAAAATTTGATTTTTAATATATTTATGATTCCAAACAAGAAAAGAAAGTACCGGGATTTTTTTAAGCCGCTGAATGAGGTCGTTCACCATTTTTTAAAATTTTTTTATGAAACTTTATCTAAATTGAAGACTATCTACACTTTTAAAACGTCTTAATTGTTATTCATTAAGCCACAATGATTTTTTTCAAATGTTGTGACGTCATTATAGAGGTGTTTGTGGATCTCAAACAGTACAGATTATAAATAATTGTAGTCATATATTTTTTTACTTATTTTATATTATTATTATAACAATAAAATAGAACATTTATGTGACAAAAATTATTTAAATCTCTACTGTTTCAGATCCAGCAACAACGCTACAATGACGTCACAACATTTTTAAAAAATCATTGTGGCTTAATGAATAACAAGTAAGACTTTTTAAAAGTGTAGATAGTCTTCAATTTAGATAAAGTTTCATAATTTTTTTTTGAAATTAAAGATTAAAAATTATGAGAACAAATACGTGACGTAGTTTTGGTGAAAGGAAAATGGAAGAGAAATAATATGTGTTGAAATTTTATATATTATATATTTCTAAATAGTCTCTGTACTTTTATATTATATGATTAATTTTCAATCCTGGAATCCATAGTTTTCTTCGAAATGTTTGCATATCAATTGTAAGTAACTTTAAATATATTATCATAAAGATTTTGACCTATTCTATATGTGTATATCAGTTTCAAAGCGTTATGGCCTACCTCAAGTTATGGTCTACCAATTTGACGTCACATGAATGCTTTTTAATTTGAAAATACCATAAAATTATAAGATTATACTTGCATCATTATGGTTAATTTACTTATTATACAATATGTTTCTTTAAATTCGACTAAGGTCACAAACTCTTTTCTTGTTTCTAAATTAATTTTTAAATAATAATTGCTATGGCTTTTATCGAGAAGTTATTGGAATTCTGACTTACCTCAATTTAATTTGACAAACATACAACTATTATACGTCAGTAGGATTAATAGATCGTATTATTGGAGTATAATTGTCATGAGCAGAAGAATTAAAGGCAATTTAGTGGTTGAATGGTAATAAGAGCAAAGGCAGAATCGGGTATCGTGATGTAACAAAGCAATTCGGCAGGAAAAATTCGATACGAGCAGAACGTATTTTGAGAGAATCGCGTAAAATTGAATTCCAGTTGTTCAACACAGTTCAAACCATTAAATTCAATTCATATATAATTTAAAATTATACACACATACATGCACTTGGTCACACACACACGATGTCCGTTTGCTCTCTCGATCGCCGTATCGTGTATGGAACATAGAACTTGCATTATTGAAATCTAAACAAATTATTACTAATTGGAATGTGGTTTGGAAGCATGTAGATCACTGGACGGGTGCACCCAATAACAATTATGGTTTTCCGATAATATTATTTCGTTTCGGTTCAGTAATGCAACAAACTGTTTCGCCAAATTGCAATAATGATAATGGGTCGGCAGTCCGCTCTCGATATTGTCTGCGGTCGGGGCTCTGTTGACGTTTGATGTGACGTTATTGCGACGTTATGTGCAACATATTATCTTAATTGTAATGTTTCACTAGCGGGTGCAATTTGCGGACATGAGGGAAAGGGACGTATTGTCAGTAATGAATACCAAATTTCTCTAATGCATCATATGCTTTGAACTCGCGCTTTCAACTATTCCAACGCCAATTTCACCATTGTTCCCTTTTTGTACTTATTCATAAATATTTTGCACAAAATACTACACAGTTCTATTCATACTTTGTAACTGTTTCAACAGTTATCAAAGTTTCGTTGTCGATTTAGAATATTTTAAATGATTTCCATGATAATAATAATGTTTTTCCGAAACCTCATTCCTAGTGATTATCATAGTCATAGTTTTTATGGTAGTATGGCCACTTAAGAAAAAAAACAGAAATGATTAACATGAGATTAAGTAAGAGCAATATGATCAGTAAGTAAAAGACCTCATAAAAGAAAAAAGAACTAACATGGTAGAGTTCAGCCCACTGAAACCCGAAGAATCGTAATAAAACGATTAAACATCCCTCATTTTAAAAGTAAAAAAGAACCTTGCAACGCTTATACCACAAATAGCTGTAAATTTGTCAGAATATTTCCAATGCCCATTGAATGATTGAAGGACAAGCTCCGCTTATTACAATACATTTTCAATAATTTTGTATAATTCGGATTATATAGCTATAGATTATGCAAATGTTATACTTATTTTTGTATTACCAAATTATCAGCGACTACGTTTACACGTATAGTAAATATTTAGTTTGACTTAACTTTATAAGGTGGCTGTTATATATTAAGTACAAATCTACTTTACTTCCGATTATTAACTTGTTCTTCACTTCCACCAGTTGACAGTCAGAAATTTGTGTGGTTATGTTAAAATTTGTAGATAAGTTATTAAGTACCTAAATAATTTATTTAAGTGCGTATAAAATTACAATTTATAGTATTTATATTATTTACAGAAAAATCTTTGACAGTAATTTGATATAAAATACTAGTCTGATTTTTTAAAAATATAATAACAGCGCAAATGCAATCACAGTTTTGAATGCAATATAAATAGAAGAAACAACGGCTGACATATTTAAAATTTCGAGGGAATTTAATGTCATTGATAACAAAGTCAATTCGTATGCGTTTACACGAATCTTACAAGTCACAAGTTTGATTTATTTTGTACTTGACTATAGGAAGTCAAAGTCAAGTCGAAGTAAATTTTGCCCTAAGTGCAAACATATTATTATTTGAATGTAAAGACTTTAGCCTTGATTAAAATTTTAATTGAAATGTCATTTGCGATACATTATCTATCTTTATTTATTATTTAACGAATTAGAAATTATTTTCAGCAGAAGCTTACTAGCGAAATGAATCTGGATTAAACCATCCAGTTAGAATTTCATATGTTCCCCATAAAAATATTATTATGGCTAATAATAAATCTTTAATTTCATTGTGCGTTTAAATAACTATAATATGAAAAATGCTGGAGTGTAACAGCATTGTAATAAATAATGGTATAAAAGTTGAAAGTATAAATTTAATTTAATATAGTTGCCTATTTATTTCCTATTATATTTGTTAGGACATTGTCAAATTCTGTTCTAAAGTTGATAATTTAAGACAGGAATAATTTAAGGTTTCTTGGGGGCTACACTACATGGACATGCACAAAGATTGAAGCTGGACCGAAGGATAAAATGAAAAGATAAGAAGAAGTGGATTGGAGGACGCTGAAAAAAACATTATAAATTGAATATTTATGATTAAGACGACAAAACTATGACTATGAAACCCCCTCGAGAGTGAGCTTTGAAAGTTATGTAAAAAAAAAATAGCTATAAAAACTTCTTATGTGATATAGATATATCAAACACCAATAACGAATATGGAATAAAATATTTATATTCATCTTTCGTTTACATTTTTTAGATATTTTTTATTGGTCCGAATCAAATTTATCTTCAGCCTTCAAAGAAAAGAAAACTTCAACGAATTTATTTCTGTTTGCACAGTTAAAATTTTATGACCAATTTATTCTTTTTATATTTTTTATCAAACATTACTGACCCTGAAATGTACATTTTTTGCACTACAGCAAAATCGTTTAAAAATTATTAATGCATTCTTGGAAAAGTAAAAATACCATTGTTCCAATTTATTAAACATGTAATACGAAGCTAATTGACATTCCGTATAAATTATTCCAATGAAAATTGCTTTAAAGGTTTTCAATACGAGAAAAATCCGAGTTTATTTCATATTTTGCTTTTTGTGTTTCTTGTAATTTGGTTTCATAACTTTGTAGGCGGTTCTCCGTTGATTAATTAATTTTATGAAACCCAATAACTTCTCCCTTAATAATTTGTATTTGTAGGTCTTTGCTCATTCATTACTTAATTAAACAAGCTTATTTAAAATTGAAAATAATAAATGCGAATATTACAATTATTGGTTTTGAATTACGCTGGATTCAGCATAGGTATTAATTACATTAATTTTAATTTTATTATTCTCTACAACTGCAAATACTCTTACAGATATAGTGATATGAAAAAGGTGGGGTTCAAATTTCTCTTCGCTGGTCCTTGAGAAGTGAGTACTGCCCTAGAGTCGACGAAGCCTTAAATACTTAAAACTTTTATTCAAGTTGATGTTTCTTTGTGTGCCAAGTGCGGAGCAGAAAAAAGTGAACGTAATAAATTATGGTTGACAGATTTTGACAAATTGTGACATAAGAATTCCTATTAAAAATGTATTTCATTTCGAGTTCACCAATGCATAAGATGGTATGCACGCACATTGCCGAGAAATATGAATTTGACTTCATCACTATTTCTATGGAATTTTATGTTTTATCGCTATTTAATACTTTCACACCTGCGTTTTCCCTTTATTTTATCCGATTTTTAAACTGTACAAAATATGGGAACACATTTTAAATAAAATTTATAACCAAATCGAATCAGTGATTAAACAAATTATTAACAACAAAATATTAAATCTAACCCCTAAATAATAAAGAAATTATCTAAATACGTATTTCGATAACTAAGTTATCATCGTCAGTAGAAACAAAATGGATAAGTTCAACCGTGTCAAACTAACCTTGTCAGCTTTTCAAGGAGTATTGAATCTTGACCACTGACTTGGTTTACAATATGTGTAATCTTGATATTATCCCTTTTGTTTGTACTGAGGGTAATAACTTAATTATCAAAATACGTATTTGGATATTTATTTATTAATTCAGGGCTTATGCTTTTTTCATACGACACAATTTATTGGTCAATAAATTGTCCAAGTTTTCTTGTCAAATTATTGTTGTGTGTAATACGACACTGCGTCAATTTTTTCTTGACCAATAAATTAGATCATGTTATATTTTTTTACAAATTTTTAGGGAATTCTAGATGATTGTAGTTATTGCCAACCTCTGAAATTTGCTTATGTTTTGATTAGTTTGTAATTGTTGTACGTATAGCTTGAACCAAAAATATTAGTAGCATAGATCACAGCTGTTATCGTGTTGGTACTACTGAAATTGTCACAATAAATTGACGGAAAACTTAATGTGTGAGACGAACGACATTATTTTTGTTCTTGGCAAGTTAATGACAAGAAACTTAAACAATTTATTGACTAATCGTCCTGTTTTAAATTTATATTTTAGATTGTTCTTACCTTTAGAATTTTAGAATTTATTTTAAATAGATTTTCGTTTAAAATAAGAAATTTATATACCGTATTTTGTTCGTTGTAATAGTTTTGTTTACTAACTTCGTAGTTTTTACAGTTCTCAAAATATCAATGTTGGTAACACATTTAACTTGAACACAATCTATAGTACATAAAACTACAATACTACAAATATGAACCGACTGTCCATAGAAGTCTAAAAAGTTAAGAAAACCCTTATAGGTCTTTAAGACAACTATCATTTTTGGTTGAAGTATTGCTACTGAAATCTAATCAGCTAGTAGCTTAAGCATTCATTATTATTATAGTTTAAGTTAAAGTGCATTTTGCTACACCTCTCTCTAATGTTTGATGGGATTACGCAATGAGATCTGACAAAAGAATAGATAAAAATGTGCGATGATTCGTTTATGATTTAATGGTAGCTCAATGATCCGATGCTCGGTGAAGCTGTTGTGTATTAATATTGATAATACCAAGATCAATATTAAATTAATAATCACAGACACATACAAAGCAGTCCTATTCAAAGATCCATTCAAAACATTGATGAAGCAAACTTAGCTGCGTGGAACAGCAAAGCAGTGGTGACGTCCAAAGCCGGTGTCTTACAGCTCCATAATCACCCATGTTATGAATCCGCGTCCTCTCCTTAGCCCGAAGTTTCCCCTAAACACCGCATAATCCCGGTTAAGTCTGACGTTAAATTTCCGCTGTAGGACAACGCACCCCCGCCAGGGGTGATTATATTTAGGCAGGGGGCTGGGGGAGATAAACAGCACAGCACAAACCGTGACAATATAAACCAGTATGTAATGAAGTGTCTGCTCTGTTCTAAATACTCTCTGCTATTTGCTGTTGCTGGATTCCACGGAAATTAACAAATATACTCCCCATTGCTTTTTGTTCATTATTACGAGTACTTCTCTCTCGTCATAGATTGGTTTTCTTTGCCTATTTGCTCCAGTGCAGCAGCCTAATCCACTAAGCTAGAAAGTTATTTTCAAAAGGCTATATTTCTGAAACGGTAAAAGATATCGCGGATATTTTTTCACCGTTATAAGATCATAAGTATCACAATAAAATGAGGTAGATATAAACCCTAAAATTGTTAAATTTGGTAAAATTTTTAGCGGTTAAAGAAAATTTAATTTCTTTATAAATGAACTAACTCCGAAGTTAAGGGTAGTACAGAAAAAAGTATTAAAGCAAAATTGTAAAAGGGTAATATGAAAACATTATATTTGAACCTTTTTGCCATATCATATTGTTTCGAGAAATGGAAATATAATAATAAATAAATAAATAAAATATTTAAAGATGTTTTTCTCTCACTAATTGGAATGTACCAAGGCAATATTTCTAGATTTTTTGCGAATCCGCGATATATCTATTACCGTTCCAGTTACCCTATTATCAACTTGATATCTCGTAACGTTTTAGAGATATAGCAGCCCTTTGAAAATCATTAGACCCCTGGTGAAGAACTGCGGCGAAAATAGAATTTCGTACCAGGTCAGAAAGCATTGAAACAGCACTCTTTTGGATAAACAAAGAATTATTGGAATAATTAAAAAATAATAATTTGTGTGTTTAAATGTATGGAATTAAATATATATATATATATATATATATATATATATATATATATATATATATATATATATCATCACGCCTTTTACCCATTATGGGTGTGGCACTTTGCTTGCGCAGATCTCGGTAAGTGATATATGTTTGCGTATGAAATGCGGTTAACAGCCGTCAAGTCATAGCCCCCAAAGATGTTAGTGGAGGAGGAACCACAGGGGCAAATTTAAATTAAGAACTGTTGGTAGTGGGATTCGAACTGAGAATCTCATGATTCACAATCCGATGCGTTACCACGGAGCTATTTACCCCATATGTATGGAAATATCATATATAAATAAATATATGAAGTTTTGTAATACGAGTTTAAAAGTATTAAGTATTAAGTTTAGCATTAGAAACAACCCTTAATAAAAATAAATTCATGATAGTTAATAATTTAAAAAATTTATTTGCGTGTGTTCAAAGGTATGGAATTATCATATGTAAATATATGAAGTTTTGTAATACGAGTTTAAAAGTCGCGTTTTTATTTTAACATATTAAGTTTAGCATCAGAACAACCCTTAATAAAAAAAAATTCATTAAAGTTAATAATTAAAAAAAAAATTGTTTGCTTGTGTTTGAGTTTATGGAAACAAAACTTCATATGTAAATATATGAAGTTTTGCAATACGAGTTTAAAAGTCGCGTTTTTTATTTTAACATATTAAGCTTAGCATTAGAAACAACTCTTAATAAAACTAAATCCATTGAAGATAATAATTAAAAAAAAAAAAAATAATTGCGTGTGTTCGACTATAAATTTAAGTATTGTAAGAATAATCAACAATATAATTGAGAGCTGTACACATTTATATTGCTTGTATTTTCTTAATCAATAATAATTAATTAACAAATGAGATATTTTCCGACTCTACATTTAATCTAGAGATGAGAATTAGAGACTATGCAATCCTGGCGCAAATATTTTAGAATATTCAACAATATAAAAATATATTTAGAATTATAAGAATAAATGTTAGATTTTAGAAATTATTTGCGATTCATTAACTATTATGCAATGCTCGACCAGTAATGTTCTGAAACGGTCTTACAATGTAAACTACTATTAAAGGATAGCTTTTGAAGTAATATAAAATTTATTAAGCCATCCAACATTATATTCATAAATATTTCACGTCTAAGTACGTCACCAAAATAGTAAAATAAGTACATCCGGGAACTGAGAAAAATAATTAAATATTTATGTTTGCCCAAGTTCTATTTCTTTTTATAGACCAAACAGCAAACACACTCGACGCAGTATTATTTGCGTGGGCGACTTTGAACCACGTAGGCCGGCGCATTCTATATCCGACATTACAACCCCGTTATTGTTAGTTTTGCGAGGGTGGTTCCATTACATGTAACCTGCAGAGTGATACCTGCTTCATTAATTATTTAACACCATGACGTGCATTCTATAAAAAGAATGTTGTTGCAACATAAATTGTGTTAATTCTAGAAATTGAAGTAAATGTATTTTGTGAAAATTTCTTTTTAAATTCTACCTTGATTAAACCTCAAAAGTTTTCGCGCAAAAAATGGTCTGAAAAGTTTTACGTTGTGAAAAGTAAATAAAAATATTTTTAACCATACACGAGAATAACATTACTAAACAAAAGTATTTATCGATTGTAGATTTCTGGTAGTTGTTTGTGTCCTACGAAGCCTTAACTGGAGAACAAATTGGATTATATATTTTATTAAATTAAGGACCTTGTGTGCTTTATAAGACAAGTCGCTTGATTGTGATAAATTACCCTGAATCTTCTTTAATCTCTAGAAGTGGGGCGACATGTGATGTGACTGCTCTTGCATTTGCTGTCACTGCACTCTGGCGGCGATGAAACTAACTAGAGTAATTTATGCTAATAGGAGAGGTGCTTGATCTATTATTAGGGCAGTCAAATTCCGTTTCTTCTCCTAGTCAAATCAATATTTCCGTTTAGTTATAGCATAGAGATAGTAACTAAAAGATAATCCATAATGGACGTATTGACTGGGAGATTAAAAGGTGCATGTTAGTAGCTAAGAGTACAGCTGATACATCAGTTGATTTTATTTGGAAGATATGAAGATAACGTAATATCTATTTGAATGATGAGAGATTGGAAGAGAGAATGAATATGTATATGTGGGTAGTATGTTTTCGAGGGAGTACAAAGTATGAGTATATTTACTCTTTATTTATTCTTGAAAAAGTATATACCGTGTGTCCCACGTAAATGTTGGCATAGGTAGTTTTTTGTAAATAAAAAGTGTCCGGTAAAAATTATGCATCCAAATTTTATATCACAATACTACCAATATCCCTATATTTTATTTAATGCAGATTACTTTATTTTGATACCGCAATTTAATGAAATTAATAATAATAATTTCTAATTTTCCGCCTACTCTTTTTATTGCTACCGACGTATAGTGCCTGCAATTTGTTTTAAATATTTTAGTCTGTCACTGTCAATTTCTGGCCATAGAAACCATTCACCGTTTATTCCTGTGATGTATTCAGATATTTGTCTTGCACTGCGCCCCCATAATACATTCTAATAATATTTACACGGTTCTCGACATTTAATGTAATCTTGATGACAGTGACATTAACATATTTAAAACAAATTGCAAGCACTATAGGTCAGTAGCAATAAAAAAGTAGGCGGAAAATTAATATGTATTAAATAAGATGTAGGGATATTGGCAGTATTGTGATATAAAATTTGGAAGCATAATTTTTTGCCGGACACTATTTACAAAAAAACTGATTTTACATGTTAATTGCCTATGCCAACATTTACGTGGGACACACGGTATATATATATAATGGTGTGTTAGTGCCATCATTAATGTATGGGTCTATATGTTGGATGTGGATGAAGAAAAATAAACGACGGACAAATGCTGTGGAATTAGTGTGATCCGATCCAAAATATGTTTGTGTGAGGTGCGAGTGAGATTGAGAAGAATACAATAAATATCAAATATATTCTAATTTCTTATAACTTCTTTAAGAAAGTTTATTTTTAGTTTTAGTTTTATTAAAGAACTAATATTAATTAGATAATTATTTGTTGCAGAACTGGATGAGTCAATTCTAAGATATTTCGAACAATATATTTACAATATTTTTGAATTTCTAGGTGTACTTAAATTGAAGTAGTAAAATGAAAATGATATATTGTTTTTATTAAAAAAAATTTCATTTATACGATATAAAAGAAAACAGCAGATTTCAATTAAAGTGTGAATAAAACAGTCTACCCGCAACAAAAAAATGACAACGTATTAATGAAAGTAGACAACATAAAAAGTTGTTAAAAGCCAGCCTGCATAATGACTGAAAATCAGATATCAGTAAAAAAGTCTGAACAATTTCATGAGGGCCAAAATTCACTGAATCATGCCATCACGTCAGACAGGTGAAGGTTATTAAATATTAAACCAACCGATCAAATAATACAACACGTCTCACGTAAAATATATTTTCCCGTTGAAATATTAAGAATATAGCGACGGCGTGTCCTGAAAGGACGACTTCCTGTGCCCGTTCGCGCTCGGCGAAGTGCCACCGTCTGTTTGACTTTGCGCCTTACACAAACGTGTGTAAATCAGATCCTTTGATCCGCGACCGAAAGGATTTTATGAAAGTGGGCGGACCAACAGCGCAAGGAACTGCGAACGTGTCGCGTGATCCTTTGCCAGGACTTCCAAGATTTTTAATAAATCTTGTACGTACGATTTATCTATAGTATTTTTAAGTTTTACAATGTTTCGTTTACTTAAAAGAAATGAGTAATAAGGACTTACCAAATTTGTTGTTACTTCCTTAGATCGGCCTGCAGATAGAACTGGACACCATCTAGAAAAAGAAATAAATTTAGTACTAATCTTGTTTAAATTTAAGAGATTTAATGTAATTAGCTAACCACTCGAAGAATTGAAAGAACAAGATATAGATTTTTCAATATTTTGAGATAAAAACACTTCATTTCCAGGCTTATAATTTAACTCAAAAACTCAGGACAACCCAGTACTGTGGTATATAAAAAAATTGATCAAGGAATATATTGCTTAATCAGAAGAAAAACTTTGACATTGAACATAATTTTGATTGGGTATTTTCCGAAAATTTGTCGGTGCTTCTCAGAAAAAAGTTGGCGGTTCTGGTAGTTAAAATTCAATCAGTTCAGGTATTTAAATATAGGTTAAGTAACGGAATGCGAAGAATGCGAATCGTTGTCAGGCAAGAATTCCATCTAGTGGGATAGTTTAGCGTGAAGCTGACGTGAAACAAAACGCTTTTCGGTAAAAATCTGAAATATCGGATCCGGGTTCGGGGCTGAGCCCGCGTGCCGTTGCCGTTGATTCATGGCCGGCCATTGTTGTTCGGAATCGCGCCTGCCGGCAACGCACGCCCAACGGCTGTCCCTGACACCCCGGAAAACCCCGCGACGCCGCCACTGACTGACCCAGGAACTCTGATCAGGATAGGATTCGGAAATATTTTATTTGTGAAATTATTATCATTTAACTACGATCGTGCGTTGTATCCTACACAGATTATTTACATACATTACCGCACTAGTGCGTTTTATAAATATTTCCGCACTGTTCATTTGGTTGCCGCAACTTCAACGCATTCGTATTATTTTAACTATTTCGGCCTGTTGCTATTTTGACTGGATATTATTTAATTTTGTATTTCAATAAAAATTTTATCCAACAGCTCTCAATAAATGCTATATAACTATGGCGATTTTAAACAAGGAAAGTAACTAGCCACTAGTGGGTATAATTTTGAGAAAAGTCACTAGTGAGTAATTTTCTATTTATAACAATAATAACACAACTCGTAACTATTTCGATTGACATTTTAATATAGAAAATTTAAAGCAAATAATATTTCTTTAATAAATTTTGATTTTATTAAGAGATGTTTGATAAATGGTTATACTTTACTTGTGAGCAAAGTAGAATTACCCACAAGAGAAATTTTAGCACACGAAGCCAAAGGCATTTTGCCCACTTGTAAAGTAAATAAATATTATATAATTTCGAATGATCGTAGATACAATTTTGTGCACAATACACATACATGCGATAATCTTGTTATATCCCACTAATTGCGTAAATAACTATGATATATTTGTTAAATATTTGCGAGAAATTATTTGGTGGAACCGCCTTGTTTACTTGGCGTAGCTAATCGTATAGAACCAAAATTCCCGAATTAATAATTAAATATATAATTTTAGACTCACCTAATTTTGTAAATATCCATTTTGCTAAAATTAATTTTAATTAAAATCTTTGGCTAGGAAATTGTTCACCAAGCTATTAAATATTTTATAATAAAATTCGTAATTTGTTAAATTGTTTCTCATAAAAGATTTATAATATTTTAGTTTAGTAATGAAAGGTTTTAATAATTAAAAATCTGATGTTTACGAAATATAGAAAAAGTTTCATTTTAAAATTGTAGCGAATAAATAAATCAGCACATTCGGTTAATGGATTGTTCTTATAATTTAATCAGCTCATAACATAAATAAGTAAAACCTAAATATGAAATTTTATATTGCTTGTTTCATTAAGTTAAAAAAAAAACATTAGAATAGTATACGTGTTCTATCGTTGGGTTATACTCCAAGCTATGAATATTAATTTAATTCTTATAATATTTATAAATTTATTTAAATTAATCTTTTTCCTTTCCTACCAAAAATGCAATATTTTGCTATAAAAAATATAAAGACAATAAATTGTCAATATTTCATAAAATTCAATCTCTGAATAATAACTAAGATATTAAGTCACAGAGAGATCGGTCAATCCAATTAATAAGTAACTACGGATGCGTTTTGCTCTTATTGGAACTTATCAGCGTAGTGTAACCCGTCAACTGCTGTGAGGCAGTGACACCGAATGACTGAATTGGCGAGATCTAAGATCCCAACAGCTGGGTAAGTGGAACTGAGAAGTAACTTAGTACATCCAGGGCCATCTACCGCTTTTATACTTCCACAGAAGTAAATGTTTTCAAAAAGAGAAGACTGTTTATGACAATTTTTCATAAAATTCAATCTCAGAATAATAATTAAGTTATCAAGCCAATATTTTGAAAATATTTTGCTGTTGAATATGTCACTAAAAGTAAAAAAGGATTATCATCCGTTAAGGTATTTGTGTGGGTAAAAATCGCTGTCGTTAATTAAGTTTTAAAAGGGTGTCTTGTCACATCCTTTGCAAAACATCCGAAAACAAAGCTAGTCAATTATTTGCAACGACGAATATTCAACTAGGGTTGTTCTTTAAATTCGTAATTACATTGCCGAGAAAACTTTTAGATTTTCTTGTTGTTTTCCATTAAATAAATCAGGAAAAGAATACTTTGAAAAGTCTGGTTGTATGTTGTTGCATACTAGAAACTATTGATATTCTAGGTAATGAAATTCAGGTCAAGAAAGCTTTCATTCTGTTAATGTCTTTCTATATTAATAAATCATGTTGAACTGTAATTAATGCTTGCGTAAATATTTCCATTATTGTCAGCCTTTAATGTTCAATTATGATAATTCGAAAACAAACTCATTTTTCTTGGCCGGTGTATAAATTGTCCGCAATTTCACCCTTTAGTTCAACGTTTGACATTGATTATAGGCTTTTATGATAAAGGAGTTTATTTTCTCGACTTCTAACTCAACTATTTTTCTTGCAATTTATAAACTTTCATGTTGAATTACTAGACAAGACTTTACCCATGTTTTTGCTCTAATTTCCAAGAACCATATTTCAAATTATTTGGTGATTATGTAAAACTTTAATACATGGATGAAAATCTTTAGAGTACTTTTTGATTTACTTCGCATACTGCAAAACAAATAAGACGTTGAGTAAATTTATCGACAGCTTCTACTTAAAACTCGCATAAAACTTAAAAGCATATTGATATATTGCATCATTAACTACATCCCCAAAGAACATGCCGAGAAAATTTCTTACTATATGTTCTACAACACTGTTTAAATTTTCTTTACATATTTCCATCAAAATGCAAAAATATAGCGTGCCAAATTTGAATATTAAATACTTACAGCTATTTGTTTGTTCACATACTGATTATGGTTATTGAAATGTAATAGTAATAGTATATTACATACCGATGTGGAAAGTGTTTCATTACAACCAAGGGCTAAAATAGCCTGAGGCTGTAATAAAACAATTTCTATCGATTTTATTCATCGTCAAACATTAATCAATAAAACATAAATACAAAATTATATTCATTATTAACGTTTGTTTTTCAAGTGAAACATTTTTGTTTCGTAGATGGTAAATTTTACATTTGTTTTGTAAACAATTTCGAATTGACATTTTCCTTTAAATAAATTTTCAATCTTTTGATTATATTAAAAAGAAAGATTTAAAGCAAATGGCATAAAAAGCAATACGAAATTTGCGTCCATAAAAAAGTGTCACATTGAGTCATCAAATAGGTAAGCAGTGATTTCGCAGGTTATAAAGTAGCAACTTTCGGACTGGTTAAAAACAACACAAACGACCATGCTCTTCAGTGGGATTCAAACCCAAGATTTAACGTACTAGGCTAGTGACATAGCCACTACGCCATACCGAGATCGGCAATAAAGATATTAAATTTATTATTAGTTTCGAGAAGCTTTTTGTGTCAGAAAATGGTCAAATCAGATTCAGGAACTTCAAAGAAAATATATCTGTGATATCTCGTCATCAGTTTATGCTTCTCATACTGTGTATAAGAAAGTAAAAATGTCTTGATCTATATTAATTGAATGGTAATTTTTCTTCTTGTAAGACAAGCCAAGATTTCTGCGAAAGTGTTTTATATCCGTAATGAAAATACAAATTGCAATATACATATGTATATCCTGTCTTTGATAGCGGAAAGATGGAAAATTAAGAAGTAAATTTCCGTGACTAAAATATTCAATGGCGAATGTAAATGAAGGTGTCGTAACTCGTAGTTGTAAAACAGCGCAAGGAGCAAGTGGGCCTCGAAGGGTGGCTCATGGCTGTATGTAAATAACGACTCCGAATATGAAATATCGACAGACATTGAGCAGTCGAGCACCGATACACCGCACGTGCCCTTCGTTCACTGTTCGAACAGCCCTGCAAAATAATGAGTTTACTTTCCATTTTACTTTATCGAGCGGCCCCGACTTGCCGTTAAACATAATAACGTCTTTATCGTTATCACTTTACTGCGCGGAAAATCGAATTTATTCGTGCGGATCATAAAAAAGAAACAAAAATAAATAATAACACCAGCGAAACAAATGGGGTCGACCCATCCGATTGATTTATCTATTCGCTAACTGCTTTTGGTTTTATTTACGAATCTACTAGCGCCGCACAAATAAAAATCGACTACGTAGACATGAATCACTACTTAATATTATTGCTCTGAACTTTTATTTGGTTTAGAACAATTTTTAATTTAAGTTAATATTTCTTATACACATTTTAACAAAATATTATTATTATTATTATGAAGATAACAAGCAGACTATCTGCTTATTGTAACAAGGGGGATATTCAGAATACGGTTTATTGTTTCATTGTCAAAACGATTTTAAAATTTCAAGTTTCAAACTACGTTTGGATATAAATGTATCGAAAATCATCTTGACAGGAGTTCTTGAGTTAAATGTATTGCCAACATGTGTGAGAAACTTTGTTAAATTTTTAGTTTTCTAAATTGTAAATTAATTTTTTAATTTATGATTTCTATTTTAGTATGTTGTAAGTTGTAAGCCAAGAAAAGAATTCTGCATACAAAATTTTAGTTTAAGTCAGGTATATTATTGCAAATTTTAGAATTGAAATCTGTAAAAAATAGTAAATTAATATTTTTATTTCTGATTTTGGTTTTAATATGTTATATTACACTTTCAAAAATTTTAATTCAATTTAATATTTCTTATATACATTTTTGCAAAACTTGAAAATAAGGACCTCTGTAAATAAATATATTATCACGCCATTTTACCACTTCTGGGTGTGGCACTCTGCTCAAAGCAGACTTCGATATTATATTTCTGCACGTGAAGTGCGGTTACCAGCCGTCAATCACAGCCTACTAGGATGGCATTAGTGGAGGAGCCACAGGAGTAATTTTTTGTGGTAAAATTATCGAAATTTAATTCCGAAAATTTATTGACTGTGAAGCTCGAACCGCGGATTTTATGATCCACAGTCCAATGTGTTACTGCGGAGCTATTTACCTCTGTGTAAAAATTGTAAATAAATTTTTTAATTTGTGATTTCGGTTTTTGTTATATTAAACCTAGTAAGCAATTCTGCATAAAAAAGTATAATTTAAATGAATATTTCTCAAAAATATAATAAAATATTTCATATAAGTATATAATACTAAGCCTATTAACAAAAAAAAATATAAGTTAATATTGCCCATATCAAAATTGTTTTCATTTCAATACAGTATATTTGTTCTGAAATGTAGTTGTTTTGATATTCGTATATCCAACAATACATCTTCAATAAAAGAATAAAATATAGAACAATGCATTGAAATTCCAATTTATAATTCATAACTTATTTGAGTTTATGCATTTTGAAATGTATTGAAATATTTTATGCAGGACTGCAAATAAATCCAGAGGCAGAATACAATTTATTTAGTTACCTATTGTCTCCCACACAATATCTCTTGATTTCAACACTTTATGCAAATTCGCTTATTTTTAATCACGTTTGGTGTCAACGTTGTGGTAATTTATTTCGTGCCTTCGTCCCTGCATGGGTACATCATGAGCAGTGTCTTTGTGCGAATTCAGTAACATAGCAAACAAATTTCCATTTAGATAACATAGTGCCCTTTTGAAGTCTATTAACTGGCTGGGATCTACGCGTAATTCAAAAAGTTTATATCGCCAGAACAAATAGTCAATACGCTTTGATGAGATTTCTCATTTTCTATATTTCGAAGCTCATAGCAAAATTGTACAAACCTAGGCTGTTTGCAAATGTGCTGAAATGTTCCAGGATTGATTTAAAACTTAAATATTGCATGACTTGTTGGAATCTTGAGATATTTCCTCGATAGGAAAGCTGAAACATGTGTATCAAGATCGATAAAACTTTTATGGGCGCAAGCATTTAAGTTGCAAGAAGTAAAACGAAAATATAAAAAAATAAATTGCAAGTTTACTGCTGGGGGAAAGAGGGAGAAACAAAGATAATATGTTTATATAAGTTGATGTTTTTATCGCTGTCAAACAAGAATTTCAGGAAATTTATAAGTCGTATATCATACAACATTTTAACTTCACCAAACATATGTTTACGCGGATAAAGTTACAACTTCCATTTGCAAGATGAAAAAAGTATAAAAAAATTACACGTTGATACTTTTAGCAGATATTACTGCAGGTAATTTTAGATATTTTGTTGCGGAACGAAATTGAATCCGCCATATAAAATCAGGATTCAAATTAGATTTATTTTCGCTTTGTGATATTTTTACATCGATTCTACAGTTTGAAAAACAATACCAGTAATGTATTTTAAATTAGGATTGCAACAACGTCATTGTCAATAGTTAACAATGTATCATTATTTGTCCATAAATTTGTTTTGTAGTTCGACGAGTTATTCAACGAATGCAAAATTACATTCAGTGCAATTCAAAGCGAAAAAATGATTTCAATTTACATACATGTTAATAAAGGCATTGAGCTCGTTGATAATTTTAGCTCAGTATTCAAACTGTATATAAAAATCTTTCAATAAATGGGTGCTGCTTCTCAAACTGAACATTTTTACAACACAGTCCAGGCGATTTTACTTGGCAAGTATAAAGTATGCAGTTTGGTTCACTATTCCTATGACGTATTTTGTTAAATATTTACTTTTTTTTTTAAACGTCATAAAAGTACATTGTTATGTATTTGTATTCAACAATCAAAAGTTCAAATTTTCAAAGTATCTCTTTGGCAACACTTTTACGCCGGCGGCGAAGAAAGTAAGATATTATAAAAAATAGTAAGGTTGTAGTACAATAATTTAAAAGTTAAAAATAAAACAAATAAACAAAATAACAAAACAAGATATTCTAAGGTAACTTGAAATGCTGAATAAGATAGAATATTTATTGAAGTTTAAAGAATTTTTTAATGATATATATTTGTATTTTCTATGTTTGAAAAAAAAATAGCACGTGTTATTCGGAGTAAATGTGACTTTGTTTTTCGCATGTAATTGCTCGACTCGCTAACTAACATGTTCAGCACACAAAGTATTACATTTACTCCTAATAATACAATATACTATATTTAAAAAAAAATTATAGGTTAAGTTTACACATCTGTCATTTGTCAGTTAATCAAACATTGCATGCATTCTTCACTAGACTTAAACAATGAAGTTATTGTAAATAAAATTCAAAATTATTTGTTTTGTTCGCATTTTCTTCATTGGAATTAATTAGTTTATTCTTCTTAAATATATTGTTTTATTTTACGTACAAATTAACTATCGTGTATCCTACATCTGCCGAAATTATCCTACTTGTATAATAATTATTGTATGGTTGTCAACACTGCGTTGCTCAATATAAAAAGTATAATGGATTACTTTAGTGCCAATGTCTGAGCTTTTAATGACGATTTTGGTATTCTTTAGTGCCAATTTCAAATAAATGATTCTTTTGCAACCTCTAGCCTATGTAATTTTTTTTTTAATATACGAAGATGGTAATCGGACTAACTACTCAAGTGTCGATGATTGTGAATTTTATGAATAACATAGATGATCATGCTCTTCATTAGGATTCGAACCTACGACCTCTGGCGTGTTAGGGTAATGACATAGCCACTACTTCACCGCGATCGATATTTGTATTATTATTTTTTGTAATATTTTATATTTTTCCCTAACCGCAGAGAAATTATTCTAAGTTACTTTGACTTGTGAAGTTAAATATTTCAGACTATACATTGTATAAGGAATGCAGTCATTTGCAAATAAAAATAATATTGAGCGTATTGTAGCAGGGTGAATTCAATATATTGTGTGTTGACATAAAAAGAGAGGAAAGAATGATGATATACATAGGAAGTCTAATGGAATATATTGACACGTGTATAGGGTGAGAACATAATCCTTCAACAGGCCTTTAGATCTCAATTTACTTAAGTAAGTGCCATAGCAACACTATTCCCGGTAATAGTCGAATCCGATTGGTAGTAATCCTAAATCTGCCATGTTAATTAGCTGTTTAACCAGTGATCTAACGGCTGGCCAACAATTCTAGGTTATTAATTAATTCGAGGTAATTGCAGGTAAGCTGTTGGTGCTGATCATCAGCTCTGGTGAGCGTTTACGTAATTGGTGTCCGCTCCCTGCTGGGCAGCAGGACTACGTGGGTTTAGGTTTAGCGTAGTGCAATCCTCGGTCACCTGTCACGTTGTCACGCGGCTCACGCGGCTTTGTTGTAGAGCGCGTGAACCGTGACTAGAACTGCTAAATGTTCATGGATGCTTATAGTTATTATCGTCATTCGATTATGTAGTCAGAGAGGTAAGAGATTGTCTAGTTACAAGCCGAACCACTTTTTACAGGTTCCAGAGCTCCGCTTTTCACAAAAACATTTAAATAATTTGTTTGAGTAGTTAAAGGATTGTTATTGGTACTTTTGCTTAAAAAATAGACAGTATATAATATAACAGTATCCACTGAAATATAGTAATACTGGAATGGCAATCAGTAGGCTTTAAGAAAGAGAAAAACTAGCCTGAGACAGATAGATTTTGTAAGGCTTCCTTTCCTTGTTTAACCCTTGTTTGTACAGCAGTTGCTATAAGTTTGTTGAGCGGCTACTACACAGTAAAAAATTTTATTTGCGATTTGTTAATTTTGCGGTTGTTGAGTATTTTTATTTAATATTGACAAATATATTGTGTTAAAATAACAATTTGAGCAAATATAACAATTTGTTAAATTAAAATTTTGTCAATTCTGAATTTTATAACAAGAAAAATAGTGCTTTTAATTTATTTTCTGGATTTATAAAATTTAACAAATAGACTCATCAATAATAATAAGTTTTCGCTAACTTATCAATTTTAAAATGTCAAAGAAAGTTTATATCCTTTGTGACAACTTAATTTGTTATAATTATTATGATTTATTGTTCTGCTTCAATATAATTACTAAAATATTTATTGACAAGCACATAAAAATAAATGTTAATAATAACAAATATATTTGGTTATGAAATACACAAAAGTAATTAATTACTTGCTAACAAATTTGAATCTTGCTAAATTAACAAAATTTAACAGTGAATCGTCTGGGACTAAAAATTTCGTTAAAATTTTGTCAATTTTGACACTAATTTTATTACTGTGTATGTAAATATATTGCATAACAAACATAGATAGACTAACAGCTAGCTGTCTCTCTCGGTTCACATTTTCAACGTCAGTTAGCGTTTCAGTATTATTATATTTCAGTGACTGTGCCTGAAAGGTGCTGATTAAATTTTACGAAAAAAAAAAAACACATTAAAAATCTTTTTATAAACCAAATTACAGTGCTGTAAATGAGTATGATTCTGGTTGATTCTAAAAAAAAAAACTAGTTGTTGTATTAGATATTAGTACATAATAATAAACGGATTACTGTTAAAAATGTTATAATTCTTGACTCTGAATTTTAATTTATTCAAGATCAGTTGTTTTATTTCATTCGCTTGAGGGCACTTTACAAGATTTTTGTTTTAATTTTCAAACAGGATAATGTAAATTTTCGTTACGAAAAAGAATCCAACCACCCCTTTTTTGTTTCCCAGTTAACCTTTTTTATTTTAATTGCTATGATTTTAACATTACATTATAAGTAATGTAAGTAGTAGTGAAATAATAAATTTCCGTGCAGATTACTGCCTTGAACTTATTGCTTGTATTTTGTTATCATAATTTGGTATGTAACATGTTCTAAATTCCATGCAACTAGCATGAATCACGCAGATAGTTTTCTGCACTAAACTTAGACGTATCATGTTGGAAACTTGAAGACAATATGGGACCCAGATAGCTTACAATCTTGTCAGGTCCACAGAGCCAGCATGTATGATATATTAGTCAAAGCTTACCTCAGACGAGGGTACTAATTAATAATTTGGAAGAATAAAGGCTAGTGATGAAAGCGTCATTTTCACCATGCTACTATGAATGTTTCAACCGCGTTCTATTTTCAGTTTGATGTATTTATATTTTATGTTTCTCACACTTCATATACAAAACGTTTAAGCTACAACTGGCTTTATACTTATTATTAACTTTTGTTGAATAGACGTCCTTCAACAGCTCTTGATTACTCTAAAAATGATCTAGAACATTTGTAATATGCTCTAGACACTGAAATATAGTAATACTTGAATCTTGTTGGCTTTTATGAAAATCTGTTTTGAAAATAAATTTGTTGGGTATGTAAGATACCCTTTTTGGTTACGGAATGGTTAAATACAAATACATAATAGTTAACTGAACTCATTTCTCTTAATGGTATTTATATTTTGAATGTTAATTTTATCCACGCCCTTGAGGTAAATGTCACTTATCCCACTCATTTTGTGTGAGTTAAGAGCTTCATTACAGCACTCGTTTTCATTACTACTTGTTATTATAAATGTTGATATTACAGTATTTACATTTTTTTATATTAATTAATATTTAATTAGGAAAATAAAACGATTTTTGGAATTAATCAATTATTATTCCAAAAAACGTATTATTTTCCAAACACTTGGCAGTCAAGAAGAATTTTACATCAATATTTAATTAATTAATAATTTTTGAAGCTTGTTTTTCTATATCCGACGAAATACTTTCTAAATCACTCATTTTCACGAACCTTCATAATTCTTTAATATCAAATTGTGGTCGTCATAGATTAAAAAATTTTTTACAACTACCTACTTGGGTTAGTTTTCCACTTGACAGGAAAAAGTCAATTTTTTTAATTTTTTAATTTTGGGTGAACGTAGATAATAGTATATTATGATACAAGTGTATAAGTAAGCTTTTAAAGCACGTACGACGAGTTTAAGAGCACGACGCATAGCGGAGTGCTTTTAACGTCGCTAGTGCTTTAAAAGCACTTATACACGTGTGTCATACGCTATTTTTTATTATACCTGCATCATATTCTGGAAAAACACTGGAAAGCAACTTTCTGAATTTGATTCATTTCATAATTTTGACGTTTGACGTATATCGTTTACATGGAGATTGGTTTGCATTTATTGTTTGTTATGACAGTTTTGACAGATATTAATAGTAATTATTTTTGTTGTTGCTTAGCAACCTTTAAAGCACGGCGTGTTTTAATCTTGCGTTTATGTACGCTGTAGCGTGTTTTAAACACGGATTATGATGCAGGTATAATAAAAAATATTGTAAAATACACGTGTGATATTGCATTATTAATATACTTATGTGATTACATAAATTTCACATGCATACCTTTATAATGCTTTTATCCCACTTATATCGTAAATATCTATTATAGTTCCTTTAAATTTTCTAAGCGAACTATACAACAAAAATAGATATTCCAACTGCTGGCTGTCAGTTAGCTTTCCAAAATTTTTATATTTCAGTGGTTCTAGGTCATTGAAATATTCTTGGCAACAGGGCGTGTGTTGTAAAACGGAGACAAGATATTGAGGAGTTAATATAGATTAATAATAATGTATAACGCGTTTGTCAATGGCGTATTTGCGAATATTCTCTTGGTCGTGAAATTCGCGATGCAGCGTTAGCGTTAATAAAGCCGCAAACACCGTATGTCACTCTTGTCGTAAACAACTTGTAGACATTCATGTCTATGTTGACTACCTTGTAATGAAATTTTAATGTCTAATGCTTTGTTAATAGTTCCTTAATTAACAGCTGTTCTAATTGATATATGAATGTGCGTATAACTTTGTTCCGCAGCTGCCGAGTGGCAAAGTAACCCGTGGTGAGTTTCAGATTTTCTCGCCACTAAAAGCTTCCCTCCGCAGGGATTACACGTTTTTTCTCATGAATTTCGAATTCTCTGCCGGATGTGATGTAATTTTCTGTTTAATAATGCACGCCTAGGTGAAATGATAATTTGATAAAATTATACATGACTGCCATGAGTTCGTATGTGAGTTTTAAATTGAATTTTGTTTACAAACTCGTTAGCATTAATTGCTGTAATTTTAAATTTCTAAAAAATTATATCAAATGTGGGTTATTAGCGATTTCGACCTACTTTACTCATTCTTTGCTCCTGAAATCTAAAAAAGATTTATTTTCTGCAAAGATACTAAGTGAAATTAAAAATTAAAAGTAATCTAGATCTAAATCAAGATCTTCACATTTAATATGTTCTTGATCAGATCATAGATCAATTTTTATGATTGGATCTAGTTTTTTAGATCAAATCAGGAATAATAGCGAAAATATCAAAATATAATTTTTTTAAACGTGATGTAATTCATAAATGGTGACAATAAGAGAAAAATGTTTCAAACAATAATTGTAGATAATAATATTTAAAACATTGTTCTAATAACAAAATTTTCATTAAACCATAATTTACTGAGATATTTTAAAATAACTTTATGGGGCTTCAAGTAAACTACCACTTCCGGTTATTGGATTATCACCAAAAACTAATCAGCTCTTCCAAATGGTATACAATTGATATATACAATTATCAGTTCAGTAGTTTTTGAGAAACCTAAACTCCAGAGACCCACACAGACTGACAGACAGACACACACACAGACATCATGCGAAACTATTAAAATCGTATTCTAGGGACCCTAAAACATGCTCATCCACTGAAAACTCACTACCCAATTTTTAGCATGATTCCTATACCTCCCTTACAGGATGTGGTGGGAGGGAAAAATAATTGGGAGTATAATAAGTCTGAGGGATTCGTAGGTCACTATAAAAATTACAGTTGTCATTCGGCCAATGAAACTGAAGGGATTTCGGCCTTATATTCCTTGAGAAGAAACAGTGAACTAATTCTATTAGTTTTAGGTGTTTAAGTCTGGGTTAAGTTTGGTGAGTTAAGCTAGAGTAGAGAGCAAATCCGTATCATCGCGTTGGTAAATAAACTTAAAGTACGTTATTTTCATTTAACACTCATTTCACTAATGACACATAACTCTGAAATGCACTACGGAATGCAATTTAGTTTTATAGTTAAGTACGTATATATTTCAGCAGTAAAACACTCTTGTAAAATAAAATACGGTGTTTAACTTTAAATGATTTTACGCACAAAATGAGTATAATAAAAAACAGAAACAACAATGTTTTTTAGCAAGTTTAAATGTTTTTTGGGATCATTTTATTAAACAATAAACTACTGGCATATAAACTCGTAAAATAACGACCCATTTACGTGCGAAGAAATGTGTATGTACGAGTATTAATCGTTTTTATTGTTGAAAGTTTTTTACGAAAAAATAGGTTAAGTGAATTCTTTTGTCGAATGCATTTAAAACGAACTTGATAACATTTCAGATAAAACACTGACAAAAGCTTAGATCCCCAATTGTTATATGTATTTTAAGAAAGTAGATCACGTTTTCATACACGAGGGTAAATATTTGTTCATGTATTTACAGCACAATTAAAATGTTTGACGTTTTATAATTTATTACCTTGTAAAAATAATTAATGGTTTAAATTTTCAGCCAGGTATTAAAATACTAAATCTTATGATGAAATTCCGTTTAATTTGTGGAACTAACGTCGGCTTGTTTCCACATTATTATTCAAATCGTATTATGCTATGACAATATCAACTGGAATAATTATCAACAATATTCACGCTATATATTCAAAGCTGTGAGCAATATCTTTCCTCTCCGATATAATTCATAATCATGCGTAAGTTACTGTTACCAGATATTCATGTGGACATAAATTAGGTATTATTAGCAAGCATTAATTTACCAACTACAGGTACCAGGTTAACTCAAATTAACTGTATGTTGTCAACAATATTATTGAGCTTCGACATGAAAAATTCAAATATTATTTGTGATGATAAATAAATAAAAGTATTATTCTTCGGAATGCAGTCATATATTTATTGAAACTAAAAATCCGACGTTTCGGTCATAACTATGACCTTCCTCAGGAAACTACAAAATACATCAATTAGCAATAAGAGCAGAAAGTATCATTACATGTGCTTACATTTAGCGTTGTTTGACATTTACATGTAACATGGAAATTAAAATTGTACAAATCTCGTCAAAAAATAAAAATACACAAATTACACAACACATTAAAAAAAAATAATAAATAAAGTTAAAAATATAAATAATTCCACAGCAACAATTAAAACGTAACATACTTAAAACAAACTTCTGAAACTGACTTGTTAGGCGGGAAATTGCCTTAAAATTAGTAACATCAATAAAACTTTCTGATTGGTTAAAGTTTTATTGATGTTTTAGTTAAGAAAAATAATAGTATAGTATAGAAGTAGTTTCGGGATTGCAAAATAGCAAAATTGCTACATACTTTAAGATGTAAGCTCTTTGTTACAACTACTAGCTGGTGCCCGATAGCTTTGTTTTTGCCAAGTGAATTGTATCCTATTTTGGAATGGAAACTGAAATGAGTATCGATCCAAATCAGATCATGAAAATTTTTCCTGATGACTCGGATTCGAACCCACGTTCTCTGTATTCAGAGGCAAGCATTATTACCACTACGATATACCGGAATTGTCTTTGAAAAATAATCGCAAAATTCTAATTGGTGCAATAATTTTGAGGAATTTTTCTATAAAAGTTTTCGTAGTATCTCTAGTGCCCAACATTTGACTTACTTTTCCATTTCGTTAACAAGAAAGGAACGTTGCACAATGAGCATTTAGGTTATTGTCAGCCTCCAAATTCCCATGAAGATTTAAAGGGAATTTAGGTTGTCAAACTGGATTGAGTCTATTTGATAATTAGCAGAATATTAGAGAGGTAGCTATAGGGTTTTTGTATGCACATCAATAATTTAGTCATTAGTAAAGTTCGCGCTAACAAATCTGCATCTCGCTTGTGGCGTAATCTCTGTAGTCTGGACAAATTTTAGTTTAAATCATTGTATAAATCCTTCGAACAACACGTATTGATTAAGCCTGAATGTAATACCTGTACACAGAACAACGCCAAACAGGCCGCGTAACAACTAACAAGCATGCTACAAATGCGGTTGCACTCTACACGAAGCATGCATATTATTATACACCGGAATTGCTTTTATGATTTAAGGGAAACGTAAATCAGTGTTTAGTGTTATTGTGCTTATAAAAGCGTGTGTGTTTGTAATCAAAATTAGTAATTAGTTGCTGGGCCAGTGCGGTCCACCGGGGTATCCCGCCAAAGCTCCGTTACCACTACGATACAGTTATTCGCTTTGAAATGGAGCAATTTCAGAATACAGATGCATTTAATGAGGTGTATTTTAAGGCGCTTTCGTTTTGCTTTTAATGATGGAAATACTATTTTCTCTCTGTTAACAACATTCTTAACAAGTTTTTCTCTCTTTGCTCATAAACACTACTACCAGTTTTGTTTACTGTTTTCCTCATTTTCAACAAAGTGAAATTCATTTTCCTCTGTTTTGATCAATAATTAATCTGATGATGGCTCTGAAAGTACAAGATAATAACCGGACATTTTGAATTACGCGCCAATGGAGATATTTAAAGATGTGTGTTTGGCAGCATTGCGGTGCGCATAACCTCTGTAACCGCATGCTCTTGTATTGTTCGTTTCGTTAACTCAAATACTACAATACCAAAAAATACAATTTTATTAATTATTGCTTCTTATATTTAAATGAAGAGCTGATTAGATTTTGGATAAAATTATTCAACCGGAAGTAGTAGTTTACTTGAAGCCCTTAACAGTTTTTCGTGAAAAACACGGTTAAATTTCCTTTTTCAACAATTTATATTATTTTGATCAAGTTGAAGAATATTTAATTTTACATGTGTTTTAATTACACTAATTTTATACACTATTTTCATTAGATTTAGAGATAATAAAATATAAGGAAATTAGATTTCACAAATCTTGCTTTCCTAGTACACCAAGGAAACATTTAAAATTTTTCAATTTTTTATGAAATGTGACACAATGCATTGTGATTGTGAAGCTATTTTCTTAGTGAAATATATGTCAAAAAATTAAATAAATATACGAAAGAAAATTAAAATTCTCAAATATAAATAGAAAATATACAGATAAGAAGGTATGTTTCTGTATCATCAAATACTATTGTATCGTTTAAGAGTAGTATTGGGCGGGAGGTTATGTGCTGGCCCATCAGATTTTTTAACCTCAACTTAGCCCTGAAGATGACAGCCGTTGCTGTCGAAACGTCGGCATAGTTTTTAAATAAATTATTTGACTGCTAGTCCATTGTTTGTTTTTCCAATTTCCTGCATCAGTCGATCATCACATCCTCTCAATAATAATAAATATTAAAAAAATAAAGTGGGATTATTTTCTGAACAGGCCTCGTATAAAACATTCTAGAAGTATATTAGAAATTCCTGGAGTTCCCAAGACAAATATAAGAGTAATCTACACAGAATTAATTAAGAACTAAGTATATAAATAAACCGAAACTTTCCAAAATTCGCGCTAAAAAGTAATCAAGATTCGTCGCTCGCTTGAAATTTAACAGTGTCTGGTTCAGCGCACCAATAATTATATCCGATAATGTATTCGTACAGTAATCACCCCCGTGAGTTACTCCGCGCCGGCACCGGTAAATCCACCATCCAGTATTCCCGGTTCGTTACCGCTTGGTATTCCAGGCGCGGCGGCGGCGGGATCAGCGTAGGCTGCGTCAGGTAATCACGAGCGTCGCAGATACATCGCGTACATTGGTAATTTGGCGACGAGTGAAGCCCGCACGCGGATGTGTGGATTTGTGCGCAAGCGACGCGGGGCCGCCGCATGTATGAGAGTGGCGGCGGCCGGGGTTTGATAATGTCGCAGCGGCAGAGATGAGCCGGCGTGAATGCTGTTGTGCTATTATAATACCCGGTAGAACAATGTGAGAAATTGGGGCAGATCAGAATAGAGAATAGCATCGTTAGAGCCTATTGAATCTAAGTATACATACGGGTAATTAATCCTTCAAAATTTACTGCCGAACATGCCATGGAAACATTGGATCAGCATTTTCAAACGCTCATATTTCACGCTTATTTATATTTTAGAAGATTTATTTATCCTGGCAAACACATTTCTGCAATTTTAAAATATTAAGATGTATCTAAATATTGAAATTAAATTTTTAACAAAATTTTTAAGTTGATATGTATTTCCCAAACTCGTTCTTGCAAAATTTGATTTAGTTTAAAAATTGCAAATATATATTTTTTAATTTGTGATTTTTTGTTTTAAAATATTTTCAACCTCAGTAGTGATGTAGTGGCTATGTCACTAGCCTAGCACGCCGGAGGTCGTGGGTTCGAATCCCACTGAAGAGCATGCTCGTTTGTGTTCATATAAATTCATTGCCATCCACTTATTAAACAGCATATGAACATAGCAGTTAGTCCGTTTACCATCTTCATAAAAAAATTCAAAGGAATAAAAAAAATATGACAGCTAGAATAATCATCACCATTTAAGCTATGAATTTGATGCAATATTTTTGTTTATTCCATTTATAAATTTATTCTCTAGTTAACTGAGTTTGGAAATACCGACGCTAAGTCTAGTAAACAAATCTTCATCAAAAATTTTAATGTGGATTTGCTTTGAGTCTCACAGACAAAAAAATTGCGAAATTAAATTTATTAAATTTTCATCACAAAAAATTACCCTGTAGCCCTTTCACTTCTACCATCCTTGGAGGGCGCGATTTGACAGCTGGTAACCGCACTTCACGCCCAAAAATATATCATAATATCTAGATTTGCTTTAAGCAGACTGCCACACCCAGAAATGGGTAAATATCGTATTGATATATTTAATTTATTTAGTATCTCTAAATACATTAAATATATATTTTTTAAATTTCGATTTTAATGTGATATACTAATAAAAGGCAATATATAATTAAATAATTAAATTGAACGCCTAAGTCTAAAAGCGATAAAGAAAAAATAATTCCCAAATCAATTTTTTCATTCATTTTCAAATTCCTTCCATCATATGTCAGGCCATCTACGTGATGAATTAAAATAAAACATTACTTCATACGAGTATCGGCGAGAATCGTCGACAGTTCTCGAAGTTAATTTAAATGTTAAAAATTAATATTTTCTACCGGACACTAGTTAACACTCTCTACCCCTCTCTTCTTCCTCAAATTCAAATGCAGCATCCGATCCCTTCCCCTCTCCCCCTTTCATTCCATCAATCCAAAACAACACTTAATTAATTTATTTGGAAGCTTTTTTATGTTCGTATAAAAAACGTACATACAATTATGAGGTTTATATTCAATACAATAGTTTATTTGTATTACATTCTTTAACCTTGTATAAGTAGAAATAAATGTGAACAGTACCTTGTTGATGATTACAACAGCTTCTGCATACACGAAGATGCACTAGCACTGCACTGCACTACACTACATCATAAATATTCTATATTTAATAACACAGAAATATTGCAATAATAAACTGACGTCTCAGCGCAACGAACTACCAAATGTCTACTGACTGCAAGGTCATTGCTGCTTCTGATATTAAAATACACAATTCTTCGGTCTGATTGAACCTCGCAAAACCATTCCTATCCTGTTTCGTAACGCAATTGGACTAGCCGAACAGTAGCTTGGCTAGACGTACAAATAATATTGAAGTTATTCGCGAAATAAATCAGTTTATTTTATGTTTTGTCAGTGTTAACAGTGTGTGCTGTGTGTGTATTTTAATTCATTGAACCAAAACCCAAACGATTTGTAGGTAATATAATTAATTTAGCTCTATAAAAACTATAATATAAAATGCTTTTAATAATTTGTGAATTATTTTAATATGCATCAGAAATGCGTTACAAAAATTTGATTGTAAAATTTTAATTATAAATACATATACCTATTAATTAATTTTCATGCAATGTATAAATATTTTCATGATTCAAAATTAAATATTATCAAACTGTTCTCTTTTTCAGGGGACTCTTGGTGTTTAGTGTGTATGCAGTTTTCGACGACGCTGGAAAGAATTACTTTCTATCTTCGATAAAGGTAAGGTATATTCACCTAAAATGTAGTTCTAGACATACAAGAACCTTGCTGATGCCCTTTCAAAAAATAAGACGATAAATGTCCGTCAATTATGTTTACAAAATACCTTAAATTATATCTGTGATAGATATAAATATGAACATACAGTTAAACAGTAAAAATATTAAATTAAATTAATGCTTACAATTTTTACAACAATATTTATTACAATGCTGCTATACTCCAGTATTATAAATATTATAGTTATTTAAATTATTTACCCTTAATTAAATTAAGGTATTAACATTAACAATAATTCATTATAACACTAGTTATATAAGCCATACAGACATTGAGACAATTTTCTCATCGGTTTTAGAACCTGAAGTGTTGTTAGATACATGATTTTTTATACATATGAGAAAGATGTGAAATGTAAACGGTATAGTGTAATACGGATTAATTTTGCTAGTAATTCTATTGATTATAATTAAATTATAATTTGTTTCTAATAAGTACAAGTAGATATTAATTTGGTAATACAAGGATAATAAGTACGAGCCCAGAATCATATCGTTTGGCCCAGTTAAAATTGTATAATTCACCATATTTATATCTTAAACTTTATCATTTTTACCTTCTACACATACATATATGTAACGGGGAGGGGAATTGTGTGTTTATGAAATGAATTGATTAGATTTTGAGAACAATTCATCAACAGTAAGTGGTAGATTATTTGAAGGCCTATCAGGGTTCCTGGCATGGCTTAGTAAATAAATGAGATAGAGTAAATTGCATTGGAATAAAAAAGATGACCTATAATTTTTATTTGAAACATTTTTCTATATTTTGTTGTCATCAGATTCAAAAACAGTGTTTGTGGTACCAGCTAATACCTTCAGGTTTGGGCCAAATGAAATTTTTATTATTTTGATTCTTGTTAATTTATTTTTCCTTGAAATATTCTTAAAAATAACAATTTAAGATTCAAATAAATTGAGTACAACAATTTTCCTTTTGTAAGATCAGAACAAAGTTTAAAAGCTATTCTGAAAGATTTAATTGTGCCAAATGATATGATTCTGGGCTCGTATAATTTTTACTTAGTCTGTACTTATACACTATTATTGAAAATGTATTGTAAAAGCAAGAGCAACGTTTCCTTTAATCCGACACAGAACATTGAAAGTATTCTAACAAATATACAGCAATTTACGGTATAAGCATTGAAAGGTTCTTTTGTACTTTTAATATGAGGACTGTATAATTGTTTTATTTTGATTCTTTGGGTTTTGGTGATTCGTACCATACACTAGAAACCAAATACCGTCACACATACTGAGATTCTAACTGCACCAAAATGAATTGGTTGCGTATCAAGTACATCAGTGTACTTAGAACTGTCGTGTCGTTAATGATATTGATAAAGATGAAATGGAATAGTTGTAGGCATCGTTCGCAGTTTCAATTTATTTGTAGCACTTCACTAGTAGTGTATGTTGAGTAGAGCCGCTCTGTGGATGTAAGCCATCTTCGTAGGCCCAAGTTGAGGCAAAGTAATATAGAACATGAACATAAATCCTCTGGGACGGACATAATATAATGCAGAGCGTTTAGGTTTCCATGTTGCGGCAGCACTTAGACAGGTCGCGTGTTGGGTTGGCGATATCCGTTAGCGTCGTTCTATTTTGGTTTATAAATGGTGCGTAGCCCGCGTACGCGCTCACAAACTCTGATTACGCCGAAACGTAGTCATGAGCCAGTGAGATTCTATCGTCGCAACTGCAGCCGGCTGCTGCGACGTGGTTTTGTTTTTGTGCACATCCGGTATGGGAGAAATAATTAGCGCGGTAATTTTAAGTCCCTGGCTATTTTTGATTGTGAATTATTGATGCTTCCTTTTATTCTATGCAATTTGTCGAGAAATCTGCAATAAATACCAAAAGACAAATAAATTTTTGGTATTTGATTACAAGTAACTCAAATAGCGATATGTCTTATCGAGCACATCTCGATAAATATGTGTGAACTACGAATTAAAAATTATCGACAATAGTAATGAATTTATAGTATATTTTAGTACAAGTATGAAATGGACATTCCAAGAGAGTTGTATACTATTCTTTTTCTACGACCACGATATTATTTTCTAATTAATTTACATTTTAGTAATTTCATTTTCATTTCATTTCACTACTTCATTAAGACAGTTAATATCCTAGCAGTAAGTAACAAAGTAAAATTTAAACAATAATATTTTTCAGTACGTCAAATTTAATTTTTTATCACAAACATGGAAAGTGATAACGAAAATTTTTTTAATTGAATACCTCAAGATTATAGAAGTATAGAAGCTGAGAGTAACATTTATAAATTTATTACTGTAAATTTCAAGAAAAATATATGAGTTGTTTATGGATTGGCGATAAGTTTATGTAACAACATAATCGTTTTTGACAGAACTGTTAGATATGAATATATCCCCTACGTTATATATGATTGTGTACGACGTGTGTATTGTAATAACGCAGTCATTTGATTGTCAATTGTTTTTACCAAGAGTTATCTGAAGCCTAGCATATTTGATGTCAATAGAAAAGTCTCAAATGTTAATTTAAATTTTTCCCAGTTTATCAAAACAAATAAATATATCATCACGCCATTTACTGTTTTTATCTCCCGCCTACCTCTAAGTAAGTGAGGTATTCTTTTTGGTCAAAAAATTCAGTAGTGAGTTTTCAATGAATATGCAGTTTTAGGGTCCCTACAATATGATTTTACTATTTTCGCTATGATGTCTGTTTGTATGTATGTATGTGTGTGTGGTCTGTGGCGATTTTTTCGTCTCGCATAACTCAAATACTATAAATTTAAAGAAAAGAGCAATCAGAGTTAAAAAGTATTCATATTATTAGACTATATTCATAATTAGATATTATTTATGAAGCACTGGTTAAAAATGATCACCGTCCATATAATGGAGCTACTTTTATAAAAAATGCTTGCAAAGAATACCTGTTAAATTACATATCAAATGCGTTAGCATTATAAACTATGTACAAAGCAACATAAATAATTTATTACAGCAACAATGTGCGCAAAAGTGTGAATAATGTTATCATTCCAATTTCAAAGTGTTGTGAGAATTCTGAGTGGTGTTGATAGCTTGAAGACCAGAATAATTAGTTGTAATACATGGATTTCAACAGTCATGTTAATTATTTGTGCTTGTACGGTTAAACACCAGTATGTAAGTGCCTCCTTTACTCAAGCTAATTATTTCAAGCAGTATTGTTTGTTTAATGTCTGCTCGTAAAGAGAACAATGTTAAAAATTAACAACTCAATTATCTTATTAGCAAACATACACAAAATATTTTATTTAAACGACAGGATTCCAAACACCCATTGCTTCTAGGGCGTAGAGAATTAATTAAGATATTTAGTTCAACAATAAACACAATTAAAGTCGTTCTTTCTTTCCTGCAACATATTTGGGTCAATTGTAGTTAGTAGCGTCGTGTACTTAATTAAACATCACATGTGTTGGGCGACAAAAAACTATTATGTAAATAATATTGAGGAAAATTAGCTCAAGTTAAAGGTCTATTCACACATATCAGTACCGTGTTAGTGCCGTATCAGTTCAGTCTCAGTAACATCAGTGATATATCAGTGGCTACTATTCACACATATCCGTACAGTTTCATCAGTTGTCAGTAATTATTTTAGCTTACAGACACAAAATTAATAATTTTATTCACAAAAAATTAACAAGTAAGCTGCACGACTGAGTACAATACGTCAGTGAAATAGTAAAAATATCGTTGGCAACGATATATAATTTCACGAAGCGGATACTGCACTGAACTGAACGCAAAAATACGGCACTGTGTCGGGCTTGTGTGAACAGTTTAAGCTAAACTATATGCAACGATATTTTATTTTTCACTGACACTGACACTGAACTGACACGGTACTGACACGTCACTGATATGTGTGAATAGACCTTTAGTGTTGATGGCTTTCGTTTTTATTTAGTTATGCCAAATTGTTCTTTACTTTTGGATGACCCTCGTATTTGCTCCTGAACCTGTTTGAAGTTATAAATAAACGGGAAGGAAGTAGGATGTATTTATTTCAAGCACATGAATACGGAGTCCAATGATTAATTGTGATATCTGTATATTTATAAAGTACCTGCTAAGCGGGAAGTACTAATTTACGTAAATTTATCTTCTGCGCCATCAAAGTGGCTTACAGTTATTTCGAGTGGATCTTATCGTAGTTAAAATGCTTTGGTATTTCCATCTTGAAGTACTAGGCTATTTTCCCTCATTGTAATGAATTAGAGTTTATCTGACATATGTGAGAAATATTTTATATCTGTTTAGAATGGTCGTATAAGCGTACATAATTCAAAATGATTATGCCACATTTTCCAGTCCATGTCGTGATATTTTGCAATTTAATTTAAAAGTAAGTGCTCAACAAATTTTAAAACTTTATTTGTATACGAACGGTGTGAAATGTGAAATTAAAATAAGGTTTCAATCTGTTGATTGTTCCGCGTGACTTATCAACGTGTTTTGGCACTTTATACACAAATATACATAAATTTTCTTTAATCATTATTTGCATTTTATGCTTGAAAAAGTTCTGTCACTGCAAAGCTGATTTTCACAGAACCGGGCTCAGTAAAATACCAGCCTACTAAGACTGAATCTGTAAAATTAAAAAAAAAACACACTCCGTAAATAAAAAAAAATAATTTTTCGTTTGAACCCTATATTCATAATTATACAAACGTCATACTGGGGTCTGGGTAACCCCAATAAAAGAAGAACTACTTTCTCATAACTGGATATAATTTTTATAGGGATTTTACCTATGGAATATTTCTTTAGGTTTTTAGAAAAACATTAAACGGTTAATGTCTACAAAAGGTAGCAAAGTTTAAATCATTCCTTTTGTAACTATAAGTTAAGCATATTCTTACGTTGTTGTCATTTGTAAATTGTTTTATTGAATAATATTCAAGTTTATCTGTTTATGTCCATCCTCCTTTTGATTTATTATCTCATGTTAGGTTGTCTTGACTTTTGTATGGCTGTGTGTGTGTTTTTTTTTTAACTCTGGACGGATACACTTGTTTCACAGATACACAAACATATTACTGGGGTCTGAGGTACCCTAAGAAAAGTAAAACTACGTTTCCATAACTGGAAGTAATTTTTCTAGGTATATTACCTATGGTATATTTGTTTAGGTTTATAGAAAGACACTAAATAGTTAATAATCTTTCTGAACCATATATTTGATTAAAAACACAGCATTTTGTCAAAGCTTATCTTTTTTATTTTGGACTATAAGAACAAATACATAGAGATTTTATATTGATAATTTGTTCCTGATTAGAGAACCTGAATTTACTACGAGGTAGCATTGACGTTATGCGAATGTTGTACATATGGAAAATTAAATGAAAATCGTAAGGTTTCTTAGACTCCAGTGTAATATAAGTCTTACTTATTTATCTGCCAGTGTTGGTACGGATAAGACAAGCAGTATGAAACAAATTATAGAGATCTATAATTATTTGCAACCGTAATTTTTGTTTGAATCTTCAAAAATATTGTTCATTTCTTTTAAGTTTAAATGAGTGTGCCAGTGGGTCCCTGGCTCAGTGCAATGCAGAGAAGTGGAAATCCTAAATCAGATTTTGAAAATTACAATAATATTACAGTTGTCTCGTTGGGGCTGCAAAGAAATAAAATGAATAAATAGACTTTAATTTGATAAAAGTTGTATCATTTCATTCACGTTCCGAAATAAAACGGCGTTTTTGTAGTCGTCAGGCTGTGCAATTAAGCGTGATGCATTTTAAATTACGTGTTTCGGAAATTTTCGGGTGGCGTCGGATTGTCCGTCGCGACACACCGACGCATCCAGGTTTTCGCGTGTTGAGTTTTAATTTACGCGATTTCTCTGTAAATTTTTATGAAGGGTGAAGTTTGCAGATCGTATCTCCGACGCCAGGTTGCTAAGTGAAATTCACGCTCCTGTATTTACGATAATAATGCAAATCTACTTGAGCGTATAATAAAAGGTGTTTTGAAATGACCTCTCGAATGTAATATATGCATTAATGATTGCTAACTCGCCTTGCTGGATTTTTACGGCGCGAAAACTAAATTTTATTTCCCTGTGCACATTATTTTATATCCTATAGTATATAATACATAGAATTAATCTGCATACTTTTATATTACAGGGAATGCTTTCTCTAGTGCTTGTTTCAAAATTTTCAATGAAATATATGAAAAATAATCTGATGAATTAGGTAGCATTTAACCTCCTACATTGAATGGTAAATAAATAGAGAATAAAAGATTAATAATAAAAATTCTAGCTAACCTAACCTAACCTAACCTAACCTAACCTAACCTAACCTAACCTCCTACATTGAATGGTAAATAAATAGAGAATAAAAGATTAATAATAAAAATTCTAGCTAATATTATTCTAATAACTACTTCTAGTTGATGAATTGCTTCCAAAATTTAACCAGTTTGTAATATAAACATCCTAATTTTAAACACGAACTTTGAAAAGGATATCAGCACAGTACCTTTTTCTCATACGAGCCCAGTTTTTGGCCCAATTAAAATCACATCTTAAATTGTGTCATTGTTACCTTCCGTGCATACATATATGTAAGTGAGATATTATGTTTATGTAACGAATTAATTAGGTTTTCAGAACAATTCATCAACAGTAAGTGGTAGTTTATTTGAAGGTCTACCAGTTTTTTTGGGCATATCTTATTTAAAAAATGGATAGAGTAAATTTCACTGAAATCAGAAACATGTAACATAATATTACCTACAATCTTTATTTGAAAAAGTTTTCTATATTTTGTTGCCATCAGATTCAAAATCGTGTTCATGGTATTAACCAAAACCATTAGACCAAATGAAATATTTATGTTAGTTTGTTGTTTTTCCTTAAATACTCGTATTCTTAAAATAACAGAATTTAAGATACAAATAAATTGAGTTCATCAATTTTCCTTTTGTAAGATCCGAACATTTTTTTTAAGTTATCCTAAAAGTCTTTATTGGGCCAAATGATATTATTCTGGGCTCGTATATTTGCGAGAGATAACTAATTAATTACAATCGAATGTCCTATTGATGTCTATGAAAAAATGCTATAATATTTGCGCCCTATATTTATGTGAACATATTTTATAATAATAAAAAAAAAAACGGTGAGATAGCGCAGTTGTAAAAGTGCTTGCATCTGGATACAGAGGGTCAGATCTGGAAAAATGTTCATGATCTGATTTGGATCGATACTCACCCCTCTTATCATTTCAAGTTGGAATATAATACATATAATTTTCATTGCATAAAAATTAACTTGGCAACTTCAAAGCTATCAAGCACCGGCTAGTAGTTGTAACAAAGTCTTGCATCGACGAGTGGGCAACACGTATGGCATCTGTTTGGCAATATTAAGTCAAATTAAGTTGTCGTGTATGGTTTCACAATCCCCGAAACTATACTACTGCTACTACCACTATTTTATAATAAAACTAAAAATGAACCTTTAGTGAACTTAGAGATATGTGAATCAATATAATAATTTAATGACGTGAGAAGTTATTGCAATACAGAAAGCATTCTGAGGCAAGCGATATTAGATGCAACGTCCGCAGACATTCAGCAAATAGATCTGAGTCGTGCACTCCTGCATTTAACCACATATATTTGTATTATATAGCAGTGCTTTCAGCAAATACGTCACATGACATACAGATAAATTCACACAGTCCCATTCCATCGTGGATGATATAACGTTCATGACATAGCAGCATTTCCTTGTTACAAATCATATTTCGTTGTTCGAGTTCAAAAACTTGTACGACATTTCTCTCTATTACCTATACGAGCGCTGTTTTACCTTTTTCATCAAAATCGATACGCAATGCACGGCAAATGTAAACATGGAATAAGTTAGATGGAAAATACGGAGTCGGCAACCAGTGGCGTGCGCCACTGGGAATGTGGGGAACTTGTGCTTTCAACTCACCGGCTTGTAATTATCAAGGGTGCTTACTAATATTGGAAAGATAATTTGTAGCTTTTCTGTTTGTTTATAAAGTGTTTTTTAATATTTTACTCCCAATTTTAGTAATTGTATGTTTCAGTACTTTTAAGAACAAATAAGTTATTCTAGTTCCTTTGTCGGAATTATTACTTACTTTCTAATTAATTTTACACAAATTTCGGAACAGGGTTGTTAAAATATAATTTGTAACAAATACAAAAATATACTTGCCGATAAATATAGCTTCATTATTACATATCGATTTGTGGATCATGTGATCCTCAGTTCTCTAAGTTCTGTGAAGAACTGTTAAGTGATTTTCATGCCCAAAACTAAATCAGTTACGAAGTTCTGCTCTAAACAAAGTTTCTCAACTAGATACAGAATGCTATACTGGGGTCTAAGAAACCCCAATATTTTATCTTATTTTACACATGCGCAGCATTCGCGTAAGTTCAACCTTGTTATAAATTCAGTTTCTATGATAAATAAATAAATAACACAAATATCTGTGAGAATAAATTTAACCCTAAGAATCCGGGTATTACACGATAAAGTTGTTCTTTTCAAGTGACTTTTCTCTCTCGCGCAATGACGTAGGCGTAATATAGTTAGATGAGTCGATTTTTTTTGGCTGAATCTCGCCTATAAACAAATATTATTATTATTATTAGTTGTCACGTAAATCTTACAACGAAAAACTGTTATATGGGGTTCTTTCTCTTAAAAATTCCTAAAAAATTATTGCTTTTACTGCACTACCAAATAAGCGAAATGGTAAGTGACTCTCAAATGTCATTTGTTTATATTTTTGATATTACAAAGGTTTAATTAATAATAAACCTTCAATGACAGTGGAGTAAGGAAGAAGTTGAGAACTTAGTAGATATACATTTAAAAATTTAAATTGCTACAAAATCAATGAATACAGTTATGTTGCTATAACTGAACTTTTGAGACTTGATTGTTTTAATTCACTAAGAACTTGATTATGAAAGACAATTTAACTTCATCGTGTAATGCACGCTTAACATATTTTAAAACTTTTTGACAGTAAAACAAAAAATCGTATATTCTAACTAATAATCTCTGTTATATTATAAATAATTTTTATGTATAATTATCTGGAGCAAGGAGTAATTATATTATTGGAAACGAAATAATAACTAAATATGTTATAATGCTCAACAAAGTATTTGTCTCATAATGAAGTAATAAAGAGACTAGCTATTAAATTGTTTTGTTTTGTGTTTCTTGCAAATCATGTCCATGAGCTTATTCTTTACGATGATGCGACATTTTAATTTCATTTAATTAACTTCTGCACACTTGGTTTTATTGGACGCCAGGCCTTAGTTATCTCTAGTAAATATTACAGAATTGCGTGAAAGTTGACAGTTTAGCTTTTGCTTCCGGGGTTAGATAAAGTGTAAAAGTTTGTCTTATATTCGCTGCTGGATTATAATAAAGTTAATGCACCCTCTAACGCACTTAAGTTTTTAATTATACAGCAACAATTTAAAACAATTAATAACACTAAAAACCCGGAAGCACTTAAAAGTGGGAATATGTAAGGAATAGAATTTAAAAATCACTAAATTAATTGTGTACCCACTCGCAAAAAATAAACATGGAATATTGCAATGAAACCATATAATAAATTGATTCTAATTTTACAAACGATAAAAATAAACATTCATTTCATATTAATGAGATTAAAAGATATTACATGCTAAAAAAATCTATATAGCTTGCGGCGTTTAAAAACTGGGTATAAAAATAGATTCTCATATGGTTTTGTTTATTGTTTCATTTTAGAACCAAATTGTTGCGGCATTTTTTCAGCAACAAAAATATTTCTTTAACACTTAACCTGTATGGTTGGGTCAAATTTGACAAAATAAAATTTTAGTTTGTTAATCATTATGATTAGAAAAAGCACACTCAACATATGTACAAGTTATGTTTGTTTGAAATTTATCTGTAGGTAAGTTCACTTCACTTACACTTTTCATAAACAAATCCTAAGCCCACACAACTCACGCTCGACAAACTCGAATCATAGTACTCATTTTTAATGGAACTTATCTGAAAATAAGCTCGCTTCCACATTTCACGTTGAACGAATAAAGTGATCCATTAAACTGTGTTTTCAAGGTCATATGTGTCCTACCGCCACTTAATAATATATTCCTCTAATTGAGTGTAAAATAGGATATAAATTAAAAGGAATCATGCAAATGCATCGCAAGGTTGACCCAAATATTTTTCGTACCTCTATCCAAAAATACTAGTTTTACACTTCTCAGAATCGTCCAAAAACTGTTTGTTTCAGGCCTAGGCCGGCAAAAACTAGGGACTTTTATAAGGTTAGGATTGGCATCAGCTGGTTGGTTTTATTCAATATTTGAGTACTGGGAGGTTAGAAATTGTTATTTGTTTTAGAGCTAAATTATTAATGTAAGTAATTATAATTAAATTTTCAGTTGCAATGCACAATCAATAAGTAAATAGCAACTAAATAAATGACACCGAATTTTTCAAAGAAATCAAATTAATTATTTATATTTATGAATTCGTCGTATCCTTGATTACGAATGATCTGATGTTATCTACATACAAATTCCTAGTATTTCATATTTGACAAGTAAATCAGAATTTCATTTAATAAATGTATGACAAAGTCGACTCGAAAAGTAATGTGTATCACACGTCCAAAAACTGTTTTATAAGTGCTCGTAATTTGCAAGCTTTGAATACGACTCGTCGTCTAAATATATTCGCACATACAAAACTTTAGTTTCTGGACTAATAAATTAATAAATATTTCAAACAGTATTGTAAAGTTATGTCAAATTTTGCAAAATGATATTAATATTTTAAATATATTTGCAAACGGTTTCAAAAATGCAATGGTATGTTTTATTATATTTTTTTTGTACATCCTATAAGGGAGGTATAGGAATCATACTGAAAATTAGGTAGTGAGTTTTCAGTAGATGAGCACGTCTTAAGATCCTTAGACTACGATTACAATAGTTTCGCGGTGATGTCTGTGTGTGTGTGTCTGTCTCTCTGTCAGTCTGTGTGGATCTCTGGAGTTACGGTTTCTCAAAATCTACTACTGTAAATTTTGATATTTTGAAGACCTGATTAGTTTTTTGTGATAATCCAATAACCGGAAATGATAGTTTACTTGAAGCCCTATCAAGTTATTTTGAAATATCTGAGTAAATTATGATTAAATGCCAATTTTATTATCTACAATTATTATTGTTTGAAACATATTTATCTTACTGTTACCATTTACCAATAATTACAACACGTTAAAGAAAAATAATATTTTGACATTTTCGTTTAAATCTGCAAACATATGTTTTTTGATAATAACAAAACAACGGTTGAAAAATGTCACAATTGAAAACTCAATTTTTTGAAGGGATGAGGTTTTTTTTTATAGTGGTAGTCCGTGTTTCTACATTGTTCGATAAGAAATATATGGCGGGAGGTATTGTGGTGCCCACAATAGATGTTTTAAACAAAATTTAGCATTGTTTTTTAATCAAAACTTTTAGAAAAACAAATAGATTGATGGGGAGTTAAGATAGACCTACTAATACCAGTTGAGGGTTAATTTACAAATATTTTGCCGGTGTCTGTATTTTCACTTTTGCTGCAAGAATGCTAAGAAGTTATAAATTACAAAGACGTTAAAGTTAGAAAGGCAGAACGCATGTTAAAGTTGTCGTGGTCGTGCAGTTGCAGAGCAGTCCCCATGCAACGAACGATTTATTACGAAAGTTTATAGTTCTGTGACCAAGCACTGTAACTCGCTAATCTTTACGGCGTTATCACGAAAATATGACATTAGATACAGTACGTCCTCTGCCAGAGAATTTTACACTAATTACCAAAATTTATAATCGCCAGATTAAATTGATAATAAATTCCTTGGCATGCGGGATTCGTGCAACAATGCGAAGAAGAAGAAGAAGAGAGTTGTTCGCGGTGTCGTGTGGCGTACGCTGTCGCCCGATGTCGTAAATAATGCCGCTGTATTCTACCCACTGCCGTGTTGATAATATTATTTCGTGAAAAGATATTTAAAGTGCTGTAAATTCAAATTGTAAAGTTTGCTGCTTGAGATATTTTATCGTGTAAGATATTTTGCATTTATTAGTCGAAATATGACGCTTCGTGTCCTAAGACATTCTAAATTAATTCCATTGGGAATACGATTTTCTCATCATAACTTTATTAATTTTGACATTTTATAATCTGAATATTATTCCATGTGACAAAAAGCAGGAAATTACAAATTTTCCACCCAATATATTTTTTCAGCAATGACAATAATTCTTCAGAAACACTAAATGAAATGTTTGTGTTTCATTGTTCTTATATTAAGGATGTAAATTATTACGATCTATATTAGTTTCTTAGCAGGATCATTAATAGGATAAAAGAGCAACTATACGATATAAAATATTGCTTGCAAATTGAAATTATATTTAACATTATTTATAAATTAAGACTGAACGAAACAAAATGGGATTAAAATAAATGAAGCAAAAATAAAAATAAGGTCAAATATAAAAACCGTTGACAATAGGGAAATAAAGATAGGAGATTTCAAATTCCAACAAGTTAAAAAATATAACAAAACGAACAGAAGAAAGAGAAGCAGAAACAAAAAAAAGATAATGGCATCAAATAGAGCTGTACAAACAAACAAAAAATTAGAGGAAAGTAACCAAATATGAAATACTGCCATTTACCATTGCATACGAGTACATTAAACACGTTTTTCTACGACCCTGCTGTAAATGAGCATTTATGTACATACAATTCATATACTATGTAAGCTTCTTCTTACACACAGTTGAGCGTAAAAAGGTAACACGGTTAGGGAAATTATAATTTATCGATATTATGTTAACAACGTAAAAGAGTAAAAAATAATTAGTATTAAATTAAAGATAGGGCAATCATAAAGAAATTCGCATGAAATAATTATATAAAGTAAGTTTTCGTTTAGTTGAAAATTATTTATTGTCGTTTTCGTTTTAGTTTAACTAGTTTTAACTAGTTTTAACTTCTATCGTTTAGTGACTAGTTGTTTCTCACTGTTGGCAACGCTGCAGCTAATGGCGATCACCCAATTGGCAGTACAGTGAACATCTGTATGTGTTTTTCTGTGAATTCTGTGTGATAGTACAAAAAGTATAGTACATAATTCGCGGCTCCTGATGCATAAGCTTTTCCACTTCGTGCGTAATTTTCTTCTTACAACACTCGTAACGTAATATACTATTATTAAGTAATCATAATTAGTCAAACATTTTCGCTTAACTCAGTAATAGTCTTATGTTTAAAAAAATAATTAGCAGTATAATAATTGTATAAAAATCTAAATAACAATAAGAGAAAAGGCGGTATCCCATATTAGGATCCTTTCCCATATTTGGTTACTTTGTTCTACTAAAAATAAGATTTTGACTAAAGATACATAAATGAGAATTTACTGAACGATAATAATTCCAATAACAAAATAATAATGTAAGCTGCTGAGACTACGACAATGACAAAAAAAGATGAATGAGATTTAAGAAGAATGAAACGAAAAACAAGACCAATAAAGTCATCAGAAAATGAATACAGGTTGAGAATGAACTATGAAATTGAACAAGAGTTGGATGGAGATGATATAATGAAAAAGATCAAGCAACAGAGAGGCTTGGACATATATGGAGAGCAAGAAAAGAATGCAATTAAATCAGCAGTAAAATAGAAGCCAGGAGAAATAAGAAGGCGAGGTAAACCCAGATCAACTTGACTAAGGAAAATAGAAGATTTAAAAACAGTAGGATTTAAAAACTAGCAGAGTAAAACAAAAGATAGGTAGACGTACAGAAACTTAACTATGAGGATTATTAAATGGAAAAGAAATGAATCGTTTGTAATGATGTATCAGAATTTGATGCACCATATTTTTCGTCAGTTTGACGTTGACAAAATGACTGGTGGTTTTTGAATGATTGACATTAATGCAGAGTTCAAATTAATGAAACCAAATATTAAAGCTGTGCTGTTATACTGTTATGCGATGTAATTATTTTTAATTACAATTTTTTATCGCGAACATTGACGTAAAGTAAAATGAGCCAAATGAAATAATCTCATTGGGCGAATATTTTTTAAAAGGAATAATAAATATGTCGAGAAAAGAAAGGAATATCGAGAGCGTAAGATGAAAGTAATTTAATTCTGGTTCGTACTGATCTTTTGTCGAAACAAGCAGAAAGAGGAGTGCATATGTAGAGAGTAGAATTACTAACTGCACTGAGAAGAATTACCCTCTCGCGTATGAAAACAAACACGAGGAGCTTCCGAGCCGGCGTCTTCTCGGGTAGCGTTGGAGTTTCGCCGAGTTATTTACGAAATTAAATTTGTTTTATAAATAAAATTAATTAAGCAAGCGAACATGGCTTTAACCCTTCATGCTTGTCGTGGAAATGAGTTTGGCTGCATCGAGGAGACCCAGTGAATGTGAATGTAGTTCGCAAGCGATGGATTCTTGTGCCAGGCCAAGATTTCCAGAATTCCGATGCTTCTAACCCTTTTCACTGAAACGAAATTGTTTTAAACACGTTTTATTACACACTACATGTATTCATTTTCCAGTTTCTGTTTGGGTGCCTATATTTTGTAGATTAAACTTATACTTAATTACCTTCCGTAGAAATTTGCGAGACACTACATTTGAAAATACATATTTTATAAGTAAAGTTAATAGAAAAATGTACAATTATTCCAAATTTACATACAAAATGTTTTAAGATAGATCAGTAAGTTTCAGTATCTCCGAACGATAATAGAAAATAATGGTAAACAATAATCTTTCATGTAACGAAACACAGCTTCTTAGGGGAAAAAAAATCACCAAGAAAGTAACAATATACATAATATACAGATCTATATTGATATACGGTTACGAGACATGGGTACTGTCTCAAAGAATAAAAAACAAAATTCAGGCGGTGGAAATGAAATTTCTTAGAAAAGTACAAGGAATAACAATGTTGGATAGAATAAGAAAATAACTGCAATTCAAGCCAATACTAGACTTCATAGAAACAAGATAACTAGCATGGTAGAGTCACATGATAACAATGAATGAATTGAAACGGGTGCGGCAAATTTGGATGACAAACTTGAAGGAATAAAAACGAATCGTGGAAGACCAAAAGACACTTGGGATACCATCATCAACACGACTTTGAAGAAGAGGAACAGTACACTGCAGGATGCACGAGGGATGGTGATGAATAAGAAGCAATAGACGAAATTTATATACGATTAATAGACTTTTTAACCCTACACCTTCCGGTAGAAGGGTTTTGACTATATATCTATATATTTTAGAAAGTTTAACACATCGAACTGTGGATCATGAGATCCCCAGTTCGAATCCCACATCCGCGTTTACCATTTTAACATTACCCCTTTGGAGGCCGGGACTTGACGGCTAGCAACCGCACTTCGACGAGATCTTATTTATTTTCTTACAAAATATTTAATAAGTGATAACCAGTAAACTAACTTCATCTACGATTTCCTCAAGTTCTTATACTCGTTATGCTTAGAAAACTTAAAATCCTAATCCTCTGCAAAAAGTTTATGAGATTCCAGGGAATGAAAACAGTTTTAAATCTATAATTTATATGTAAAGGTTGAACTATAATTCAAAATAAAAAATCCCATTTATTAATTAATGTTTAAATAGTAATATTTGGTTATTTAAAATGTGAAAAATTTTGGTTCTATAAATAGCAAGTACAATTAAAATTGTTTCATACGAAAACCAATTGCGCTCTGCATTAAAAATATATTTGTATTTAATTCGAAACCAGTCAGATGGAAAATTCCAATTCCACCTACATAAAACATTAATTTCATATTTCAATTTACGTGTTTGCATTTGTTTTACGAAAAAACAATATCAGTTTATATTGCTATATTTTTCATATATCACCCAAAATATTTTCAATCATTATAATTTAATAGTGAATTGTTTGTTTGCTACATATATTTTTAATAAAATATCATTATTGATATTGCGATGAAATTAAATTATTTATATTAATAATGACTATATATTGTAAATAAATATTTTTATTAACAAGCAGTAGCTATTTTATTAAATTATTTTCTTTCTATATTTACCAATACAAATAACATATTAATTTTTGTTACAGTTAAATATATAATTTAAAATTTTACACGTGTATTTTGAGTCAAGAATAAATTTACTCTTAAGAAAATATACTGCTTCATATTTCTTGTAGTTTTATAATTTCTATGAACGTTTTAAAACCATGAAGTCTTTAAAACACCCCAAGAGCAATTAAGTGACAAGTTTTTATATCTCCTTCACTTAACCTACTTTAGGTATTTATAACCGACATAATTTTTCACTCTTTTTATAACATGTCATTTTCTTCTTAACCAAATAAGCCACAAGTGAATTATTAGGTACATATATTTGTGTCAAAGGTTGTTTGAATGAGGAAATTTATGTTCAGTTCCAATAAAATAAGTAAATTAATCAATATAATTATAATGGAAACTACACATATTCTTGTAATTTTAGAGTATTTTTAATTTAAAACCAAATTTATTGTCGCCTAATTAACATTGACATGACGTAAAATTGGTACAGTATTAATTGAGGTATATATCAAGTTATATTGAAATTATGGTTTAGTGACAATTAATCAAATATTAATCTACAGTTGTTGTTTGAAACATTTTTCTCTTACTTTAAACACTTACGAATTAAAATACGATGAAGAAAGATTATATGTATTTTGACATTTTCGTTTAAATCTGCTTAACCCGTGCTTTTGAAGAAAAACAAAACAATGCTTGAAAAATATCATTTTTTGATATGAATTATAATTGAAAAGTACATTTATTTAAGGGATGAGCGTTTCTTAACAGTGGTGATCCATGATAAAAAATCTGTGGCTGCAGGTATTTTGGTGCCTAAAAATTGCCGTATGGGTAAATAGCTCCATGGTAACGCATCGGACTGTAGATCGTGAGATCCAAAGTTTGAATCCCACAGCCGGCAGTTGCCAATTTAAATTTACCCCTGTGGTTCTCCCTCCACTAACAACTTTGGGGGCTATGACTTAACGGCTGTTAACAGCATTTCATACGCAAAAATATATCACCTACCGAGATCTGCGGAAGCAGAGTGCCACACCCATTATGGGTAAAAGGCGTGATGATATATTTATTTTATTTATTTATTTACAAATTGCCGATAAATTAGATAATATGTGAAAGTTTAAAGGCAAAATGAAATTTAAACAAAATTAAAAAAAAAAAGGTAAAAACTATATTTTATTTAATAAGGAATTCTAATAAACTTTTTATGCATTAAATTAAAAACGCTATGGTATATCGTGTTTTGTTTTTCGAGGTATTCAACTGGAATTTTAATTTTGTATCAAGCATGTTTTTAAAATAAATAATAACCGACACTTTTATAGTAATTTTCTCTTAAAAAAACTAAATATTCTCTGCGCATAACTCCCGATAATTAAAGACCGGATAATTCTATGGATTTTTTCCTGTTTCATCCGTTTATTTTAAAATCAAACAGTAAACTAATAACCCCAATAAAGATGACAAACGTGCTTACAGTATTTCAAAGCCAGCTCACAAATAAAAATAATATCTATCATAATTTCACAGTTTCGTGTCCACTAAAGATAGCTCAGTGCTATTTTTGCTTGACGTAAACATGAGTGTGGAAAGGGGACTCCAGTGAAGGACTTCACTAACTCAGAAGGGGGCCAGCACCAGAGACGAACGTGCAGAGAATTATTTCGTTGATTTAACAACTCTGATTCTATTTTATTCCGAATAATCTTGAGAGTTTTTTTAGGCAGAGTAGCTGGTGTTTTTGAGGGTATGGATAAAACTGCCTCTTTCTGTTACTCCACAATTTATCAAAATTTGCGGATTTGTTGTGATTCCGGTCCTGGGGCAGCAGTCAGAGCCGAAGACGTCGGAACGCAACACCCATCATGTGATTATTTTCATTTTCGGGTCGTTGAGTGCACCGCAGAGTGCCCGAGTAAATCTAGCAGACATAATACATACTTCCTTTCATCTGCCACTTATAGAATACTCGACGTGCTGGCAACATCTTACTCTCTCACACTTAGAAGACTTCTTAAGCTCTAGAGGTAGTTCTGCCTCTCTTCAGCACCGTCACGTTAATAAATGCAACCTCGGTAATTCTGCAGTCATTACAATGAGAGCTTTAGGTTTTGCAGGCAAGGCAAAAAATGCTCTGCTTATAATTTTTACTGGGACAATCCTTAGGGTGTAATTTTATCTATTCATTATCTTTATTTCGTATCCGGTTTATATTCCTAGTAAAATTTAAAACGAACAACAATGTCATTAAAAACTTCTCTTGACTGTTTGTAGGTAATACGTTTGATAATTTTATTCGTCTCAAAGGAGCTAAGAGTGCCCTAACAAATAGTGAGAACTATTAGTCGAGAAGTACCTCGCAGAGGTATCAGATACACGATAAACACAGCATGTCTCGGTACATAAAACGCAGAAGCAAAGTAAATAACAAATAGTAAGTACTGACATCGTGAGTCGTCGGTTCAACAAAGACCATTTTCCTCCCATGAGTCTCTTGACCTCGTTAGTAAATTGGTTCTTTCAAAGAATCATCCTCACTTTTCTTTTAGCTAAAGAGGGTTCACTTCTAATCCAGTTAAGGGGTATACAATGAAATACAAAGACAGTTGAAACTAATTCTCGTTCGTGTAGGAAATAGCAAAGTTTACGTGCAACAGTTCACTAACCCGCCAAGATTTCGTTGCTATGACACTATGGAAGGTTAGCCATATGACATGGGCACAAAGATATAAGATCATGACAACCTTAACAACAAAACATTGAAATGCAGTCAGCAGTAAACACTGAAATTCCCTTAATTTATACATACGAATGTATCTAAAATTAGAGACTATTGTGTGCATGTCATTTCATCTAACAATGTTATCAAATTTTAATTAGATACCGTTGAGAATGTCACTCTATTTCTGTTCAGAATTATTTATTTATTTATAAGATAAATAAACAGTAGAGAACAATATCAATCTTTTACTTAAATAAATTGAACAATAAGTAAAACAAATCAATGTGCGCATATGTTGTGTTATAAGTAGACATGATTCTTCAATAAGTGGAAAAAATTTTCAGGAATCATCATTGTTAAATTGAAAAGGCCTTTGGATATAGTTCTGTAAATATATATTTATTCAAACTCAACGTTTCAAATTATTAAACATAAACTACGTTTACAGGTACAGCAAAAATTTATATTGACTTAACTTTGAAAAGGCGATTTTTGTTGAAGAGTAAAATTATGAGTACGTTTACACATTACTAACAAATCTACTTTACTGTATACTATTGACTTGTCCTTTATTTATCCGCTTGTAGTATTTATATTATTTATAAAAAAGTTTATAGAAAAGTTTCACCATCCTTTCATTCGACATTCGCTCAACATGTCCAAACCACCTCAACTGACTCATTCCCACTTTCTTAACAACATTCTTCTCAATCTCACACTCACCATACACCAATGTATTCCGTATACGATCACGTCTCGTATACCCACACACTCCTCTCAAATATCTCATCTCTACAGCAGTTATACGTCGTTCATGCTTCTTCATCCACACTCAACATTCAAAACCATACATGACTAGCCACAGCAGTATTCTTTATTAGGTTAAGACAAATCGCCCGTTTGTGTCCTGTATTCCTGAATTACTTTACTATAACTTCATTATTAATTAATTTCTATAAGAATGTCTAAATTTTCAATGACAGCAAATTGAAGTGTTTTAACATAACGGAGTATTTATTTATATTTATAATATAAAATTAAAAAAATCTGATGTGGCCAGCACATAACCTCCCGCCCAATACTACTCTTAAACGGTACAAAATAGTATTTGATGATAAAGAAACATACCTTCTTATTTGTTTATTTTCTATTTATATTTGAGAATTTTAATTTTCTTTCGTATATTTATTTAATTTTTTGACATATATTTCACTAAGAAAACAGCTTCACAATCACAATGACATGTGTCACATTTCGTAAAAAATTGAAAATTTTCCATGGTGTACTAGGAATGCAAGATTTGTGAAATCTAATTTCTTTATATTTTATTATCTCTAAATCTAATGAAAATTATTTAAAATTAGTGTAATTAAAACACATGTAGAATTAAATATTCTTCAACTTTCAAAATAACATAAATTGTTGAAAAAGGAAATTTAACCGTGTTTTTCACGAAAAACTGTTTAGGGCTTCAAGTAAACTGCTACTTCCGGTCGACCAATTTTATCCAAAATCTAATCAGCTCTTGATTTAAATATAAGAAGCAATAATTCAAAAAATTGTATTTTTTGCTATTATAGTATTTGAGTTATGCGAGACGAAAAAATTGCCACAGACTACACACACACATACATACATACATACATACATACATACATACATACATACATACATACAAACATCATCGCGAAAATGGTAAAATCGTATTGTAGGGACCCTAAAACGTGCTTATACATTGAAAACTCACTACCCAATTTTCTGACCAAAAACAATACCTCCCTTACCTAGAGGTAGGCGGGAGGTAAAAAAAAGTGTTTAAATATTTTCTATTTTAAAAATATTTTTTGTAGTATAGTTTCTAATTAAACAGATATATTATATATAGTATCCCACATCTTTAATAATAGTAACGGTATTATAAAATAAGTTATAATTTCATGAGTTTTTGTAAAATGTACTACAAAGCATTTTGATACATTTATAGGGTTAGATAATTATTGAATTTGTGCACTTCGATTTTGGCAATCTTTGTGGCGGATACTTCGCAGATAGGGTCAAAGTCATCTCCGCATATCTCGATCGCATCTGAGTGACACTCAAGTGTAACCATGTAGGAGAAATGAGTGATAGCAGGAGGAAGGCGAACGACTCCAGCGGGAGGGATATCAGTATTGACAGTTGCGTAACAAACTCTCGCGATTACGTCAGATCCCATCGATCTCTTCGGGCTTCAGCCCAGTGGAGCTGAAGCTGAAGTGTCGCACGCCGCCTTCCAGAAAATTTCAAGTATCACAAAAATTGCTTTGGAATGTACTATATCTCGTTACGGAATAAGATTGCGAAAAGTGAATTAAGGTTTATTGGATATTTGTTCCATGACGAAAATATTACATTAAAGAAAAATGTCATTGGAAAAACGCGATTATAACAATATAAAACTTTTATAATGGATAGATATTTCGGTGCGTGTAAATTGAAATTCATAATGAGAAATTTATTATAAACTAATGTGAATAACTGGATTAATAATAATCCGGTATAAAATAATAATGAAGCAAAGTGCCCACGCATTAAAGTAAAACGTGTGTCAAAATTTCAATTTTACAGCACGGTGTATTAGACATAATTGGTACGTTAATGAGTTCATTAATTTTTAAATTCAATAACCTGAAAAACGGGCAGATCGAACGTTGAAAATAACCTGTTTATCTGCGCATTTCAACATCGACGTGTTCATCCGCAGGAAACCGCACTCAATCAAAATTACTTGCTCATGCTGAGCGCGCGATTTTCGATTTGACACGTCGCTTTAAGCCGCCGAGCCGATGTGAACATAATCTTACATATCTGGCAAAGCCCCTTCGATCCGAGACGTTCGCGGCCGAGGAAAGAGATTCGCTCACGCGGTGATAATTCGGGAAAGCGGCGCAATTTATCTCAAGTAATTTTTCTTCTTCGGATTATTTTTAATAAAATTACAAGCAACGTAAAACACGGCGTTCCGAATGAAACATACACTTTTAATCGTTGAACAAGTTTGCGGAAACTTTAAGAGATTTTCTAAAAGGATGGAATTATTTCATTTCTGAAGAAAACTTGAGTAATTTGAGTTTTATTATTTTCGAAAGTAAATTGTTTTACGGAAAATGGTGAAAATTCTTCACGTTTTAAAACTTCGCGAAGTAGCTAGGTACTTTGTAAGCGTTTTACGAAAAATTCGCCGAGCATAATACCGCCTAATAAGTACCAAACAATGCCCGAAATATTACAAATACATTTATAAACTTTTCATTTGGCATATTTTACTTTTTATCGCGCATTCGCTTTATTTGACGACCTTAAAAGTATAATGTTGTAATCCTAGTCATTGCTATTCAAGATGCTTGTCATCTTGTCTGCTGTTGTTCCCCATAATTCCATATTTAGTAATCACGTTGAGAGGGAACTCAGTGAAGATTAATACAAGTATATTAACAACTTTCTGATATATTCATATAGCTTTTGACATAAATTTATGCCGCATATTACTCATGAGTAACTGATATCTATTTAATTACGAAAATAAATGGCCCTCATAATGAATTAGTAGATACATATATAGTGTACTCCCGCTTTATCTCAGAATCACAATTCACAACACTAACACGACATTTTTGTACATATATTTATCTGAATTTAAATGACAATAAAACTCTTGCAAGTAGATTAACAAAAGAGATTAACGCTAATTCCATTTTTATTATTAGTCGTAACTTCATTTTCCCTATTCAGAATATATTTATTTAACTAATGTATTGGTTAGCATAAAATTTGACACATTTTGTTAATTTAATTAATTTAGAAACAAAGTTACAGATGTTGAAAAAAATGGAATTAACATTAATTCCTTTTGTGAATCTGCCTATTGGACATTGGCCACTATAGGTTCATTTCAAAAATATAGTTTCAACGTCTCTTAAAAACAATAAATATATATTTAATTATACAAAACAAACACATATGAATCTCCTCGCCAAAAGTTTAAATAATAAATAAAGTAATAAATAAATAAAACATAGTCAGATATGATAAAACATAAAATTGTAATTTTCCATCCAAAGAAAAAAAAACATAAAAAATTAAAATAATTTATAGTTCACACATGTTTCACATAGATAATATAAAATTGTTCGCATAGCAACAATGTTTATCGAACATTATTTTAGTTCTTCTCAAATTGGAAACAAATACAATAAAATTGCAAATATCATATTTTTAAATAGGTACTGTTTTCAATTTCGTAAAGAGAAAACACACAATTGGTCTGCATTAATCTTTTTTAATATAATACTAAGCAAGAAGATAAAATAATCATATTTTTATATCGATGAATTATTTATAGTTTACGATAAATTAATAAATAAAAAAATAGTGTTTTCAATTTCGTAAAGAGAAAACACACAATTGGTCTGCATTATTTTTTTTTTAATATAATACTAAGCAAGAAGATAAAATAACCATATTTTTATATCGATGAATTATTTATAGTTTACGAGAAATTAATAAATAAAAAAATAGGGGAAGGGATACGTGACGTAGTTTTGGTAGGAAAAAAATGGCTATATTTATAAGGAAAGAGATATATAAAAATGTGTAATTATATATTGTATGTTTAGTTATATAAATTATTAGTATAGTTTCTTCAAAATTTTGTGCATATCAACTTTACGTAAATGTAAGATCTAAAATCGTATTCTAGGGACTCAAATACGTTCTCATCCACTGAAAACTCACCAGGGAATTTTTAGCATGATCCTTTTCCTACTTCCATTACATGATGTGCTAAAAAGTGTATCATATGTTAATCTAGCAGTGTATATTTAGTAATCCTGGTCTAAAATTAGCGTTACAGCATTAGAAACAATTTGAAGAATTCGGATTCCATTTGGGATTGAGCAATTAATTACTGCAGTGCTTATTGTCAGTACAAGAGGCCATAATTCTCTTGCGAAGTACAAGACATTTAGGAAATGATGCTTTGTTTCATTTTAATTCATCCCTTTTGATTTAAGACGCTCAGCTACCCGTACGCATGTGATAAATAAGTATCAGACTAAAAGCTTGCAAGCAGTGATGTATTAGGCAAAACCATTTGGACTATTACCAGCTGTTAGGGTAAAAAATAGTACCCCTTGGAAATTATCTACTTTTAAATGCTTAAGGGATAACTCAACCTCTCAAATAAATCAAAATGATTAACTAGATTTTTTTCATCAATTTGAAATCGTCGAAAGAAAGGGTGACAATAAAATACTGCGCGTGGGTTTTAGTGAGACTTATTTGATGGTTTACTGCGCTAGTGTTGAACAAAATTTGAATTTATTCGTTGTTGTGAATTATTTTTAATTTCGCTAGTACAGCTAGTGCGATAAAATATAAGAGCAGACGAGAAATATTTTAATGCAAACGTGAAGTTTAATTTCCGGTATTACTGCGTAGTTTTATAAACCGTTTTTTGACAAGCGAACATCTACTCCAAATTAAACTACACGTAGAGTACTTCAAACAATTCATAATCTCTTTGTTGTTTGATGTATGTATTTGATGCTTTTAACTATACATGTGTTAATTTACACTGTTGAACTACTAATTACTTTTAAATATTTCACATAAATAAAAATAATGTAGTAGGAAGACAACCTATGAAAAATAAATAAATAGTAATAAATTTAATTTTGTTCTTAATAGTTTTTGGATTAAGATTCTTTAAAGATTTGATACAAATTTGGTTACCCGCCAATGGAGAACATGGGAATGCACCAAAAAACAAACTTAACATAGATGGCATTAGTGTAGATACTGCGCTTTAGTTTTTACGTCGTTAAAGTTGAACTCGCTCGCTGTTCGGAAAATCAGGTACTTTTACATATTATTATTTTCATAATAATTATTATTAATTGGGTTATTTGATATTGTCTAAATTTATTTGAAAAAGTTGACAATTGACATTTGTCAACATCAATTAGAATTACTATTGCCAGGAATATTTCTCCTGATTCAAATTATAAAAATACTTGAAGTTTATATAAAATGGGATTTAGAAGTTATTATGAATAATTGTTGTTATCACTGGATAAATTTAATATACTTATTTATGTTACAACCTGTATGCATTTTTATCTCCCGCCTATCTCTAGTAAGGGAGTTTTGTTTTTGGTCAAAAAATTGCTTAGTGAGTTTTTAATGAACAAGTACGTATTTTCGCCATAATGTCTGTATTTGCCAATTTTTTCGTCTCGCGTAACTCAAATACTATAATACAAAAAAATACAATTTTGTGTAACAGAATCTGTTGTCAGTATTGAGATTATGAATGTGTTTGTGTTATGCTTTTGTATGCACGAAGTTTTTAACAAACTGAATGATCGTTTACGAATGTATTTGTTACATGATAGTTTGCTGTAAGGTTTTACTAACCCTGAAGGTTTAAGTGTAAACCGAAATTCAGTTATGTAAGAAGAATAAATGCTGTATGACTGAGATTTCGAGTATTATTTAAACTTTAATGGTGATTGTTGTTCAATCAATTACATATTGAAGCTGTTTCGTCGCAGTGACATTAAATTCCACGAAGAAATCTTCTTGTAAAACAGGAAATTTAGCGCTATTGTGCAGGAAAAACAAAACTAAAGTTTGAATTAAATGTACAAAACGCAATAAATTTCCAAAGTTCGCTTGTTGACGTACAAAGTATGATCAAATCATCCAACCAGTTTTCGTCGTTTCCGCCGCAGCAGATAATAAATAAAACTTCACCGCCGACACTATTTCCGTTTATCTCGCATTCAAGAAGAAGAACAAAACCAAGCGCCTTTTATTATGATAATACCGTAAACAATAGTATTATGCGGCGTCCGTAGATGAGAATCATGATAAAGAAAGAGTTCATGTACAGGGACGTAAGCATAAGCAATTCTAACACTGGAATGTTTACTATTATTTTTATAACTAGATATTATGTGAAAATGCAATACTATCTTACGTGAATGCACTGCAAGTTTGACTTAATTGAGTGAGAAATATATTTATTACTAAATGTGTAAAAATGAAATATTTTTGGAAAAATCCTTTGAAAAATTCGGAATTCTGTTTATAACATTTCTTTATAAATTAAAGTACGTAGAATACAATGCTTCAGACCGCATCTTCATATCTCTTTTATTTTTAGAGTTATGGTGATTTTTGTGTTTTTACAAAAGTCAATTTTGAAGCTCTGTAACTCAAAAACTATGATAGATATCGATAAATGGTCTCAGTTCTGTACTTTTGGTAACTTTTAAAATAAATTAGGAAATTTTGAAATTTTGAAATTTTTTTTGAAAATTTTTGAAGGGGCACATCTAGGAAAATATAAAAGATACGGGTTCGAAACATAAACCATTCGATTTAGCTCGTCGAAATACATAAGTATACAAAATTTCAGAAAAATCGGACAACTGACTGAAAAGTTATAGCAAAAAGTCTGAAAATCGCAAATTTCGGCCCCAACCTTAAGGGGTACCCCTTGACGTTTGACTCGAAAACAGCCATTTTCAGACTTTTTACCATAACTTTTCAACATATGGGCCGATTTTCCTGAAATTTTGCATACTTATGTATTTCGATGAGACGAATCGAATGGTTCATGTTTCAATTCCATATCTTTTATATTTTCCAAGATGTACCCCTTAGAAAATTTTCAAAAAAAATTCAAAATTTTGAAAATTTTTTTATTTGTTCTAAAAGTTACCAAATGTACTATACTGCAACCGTTTTTTGATATCTGTCTTAGTTTTTGAATTACAAACCTCCAAAGTTGACATTTGTAAAAACACAAAAATCGCTATAACTCGTAAAATCAAACAGATATGAAGATACGGTTTGAAGCATTGTATTCTACGTACTTTAATTTATAAAGAAATGCAATAAACAGAATTTCGATAATTTGATAGATTTACAGATACATTGGCTAGTACCACAAGCTCTATATTTAGGTGTTTCAAGAGAAGTGTTTTAGCCTTGGTTTTACCGCTGTTCAATGTTCTAAAATTATTTTATATAAAAATCCTTCCTATAGAAGTGTTACATAATATATTTCTCTGTAACTTGTATTCAAAGTATTTTTATAAAATAATTTTAGAAGATTGTACAGGGCTAAAATCGAAACTGAAACACTTGAACACCTGAATTTTATATATAAAGATTAGTAACAAAATGGTGAACGTCTATGTTGCATATGCAGTAGCAAAATATGAATATTAAAGCTCACTTGAAGAAAAATATAATTTTGTGAAATTTGTCGGATGCCGTCCTGTCGCTGTGTAACTTTTATTCTCTGGGACAATTCCGGGCAGCTGCTATTTATAGCCCGCAGTCATGTAAAAACGCGGTAGCTTATATTAAACATGATATTTATTAACACGTAATTTAATTCTAGCCACAGCGACCTGCGGTTATCGCGTTTATGATCTAGAAAAGTGTAGGAACTGTGAGCAGTGTTTTATTGAAGCGGTACAACTGTTCAGGTGAAATGTAATCGAAACAATGAATGTATATGCGCCATTTTCAGGAAATGAGAATTCGAAAAGAAAGATTTGTGGTTTGTGATTGTTGTTTGATAACAACCACGTTCCCCTTTTAATACTAGTTGCAGCTATGTTGCCTGAATAAAATATTTCTCAATGGGAAACTTCAGATTGTTCGTACAATGGATTACATTGCGGAATGCGAGCAAGGAAATTACTTTAAAAAGAACAAACAGTATTTAAAATTTATTTTCAATATAAAGTCATCGAATAATTTCTGTTTTTCTTCAAACTTCATAATAGTATATTATATATTAAGGGAGACAAGTTTATGACTTTTTTCCCGTGGAGTAAATTGAAGCACGAGCGATAGGTGAGGATTACAATACGACAAGGGAATAGTATATTCTACAACAAGTAATGGAATGGCACATATTCCACGCGAGCAAAAGTTTATTTGCTACGGTTTGCGAGTGTGGGATATGCCATTCCGTTACACGTTGTAGACTATACTTTCTATAACAAGATTTTGGAAATATACAAAAAATATAGAAAATTCTTGTAAATGTCAAACTCAAATAAATCAAATTAAAACAAACAGGCGTAACCATAGTAACTGAATCAAGATACTTCATATATCGCGCTAATATGTGGCTCTGATTCGTCTAAAATATTCCATACGCAGCGTATGGAATGTTAGTGATTCCATAACAATTTTTAGTTGTGGAATGCCTAGTTTCTAAAACAGTGTTATAGAAAAATACATTTCTCTCCTACGGTGTAAATACTATTTTTTTAGGACAATATTTTTTAGGGTTTCTCTATATTTCAAAATTATTTGAATGTTATCTTTGATTTGTTTAATTTTGTTCATTTTTAACATTATTTGAGCACTCTCCCGTATGACGGGAGAGAAAGTACATTGTTATCTATTTGTATTCGATAAGCAGAAGTTCAATTTTTTCGCCGCCGCCATAAAAGTATCTGCTTGGTAATACTTTTTTTCTGAAGGCAGACAAAAAACAATATTATAAAAAAAAATAAATAAACAAAAATAACAAAACAACATATTCTAAGGCAACTGAATAAGACAGAATATTTGTTGAAGTTTTGAGCAAAAATAGCTCACATTATACTATTATTGATTGTATTTTGCTGGCGAAATATTCTTGCGAAAGTGTGGGAAAGTTTAGGCTCCATAAATGATCAAATGTTATTCTGCTCCGCGAATGTAAAGCCCTCATTGGCACGCAAACACATCCACTCACACACGTACAGTCAGAGTCAAATTTACGCTTTGGCAAATACACACGCATGCGGTAAAGGACTGCTTTACTTAACGTGCAAATCATTGTAATATCTATGCTGATGACTCTCGACATTTTCAAGCTTTGGGCCAGCAAACGTGCGAGCTTTTCATTTGTGGGGCTGTGATGCTTCATCTTGCTCTTTCTCTCCTCTATTCTCTTTAGCCTTTATTCTACCTCTCTGTATTTACGAATTTTATTATATTTTATATACGAAATTGTATGAATTCACTTAGCCATTCATATCGTTCTTTATTAGGCAATCCACGTTCATGAATATTGTTTGATTTTATTAGCAATGGAGCAATCCGTCACACATCAAAAGAACTTATATTTTATTTATTTATTATTATTATTCTTGTTCTAAGAGAATGATCTACAAAAATTATGTGTTTCTTCTTTTAGTAGTTAGAAGTGAGTTTATTTATTCATGCCTTTCGGCCTAAACTATACAAAAAAAAATACAAATTATTACTACGGTATTTACATTATATGTGCTAACATAAAAAATTCCTTTTTTATAAATTATTGCCCATTCAGTCGTTTTCTGTTCCTTGTTCATTTTGTAAGAAACTTTTCTCTTCTTTCTCTTTCCGTCTCCCTGCAATACAGTCTTATATGTTCTAGACTCTACAGATTCCTCTTCTTTACCACATAATCTACATCTCTTTTCTTCTACTGCAAAGCAGTACAACATACTTCTTTCCTCGTCATCGCATCAAAATCGTGCTATTATAGTGACATTTATAGCTTTTAATAAATACCTTGGTATATGTATTTTGCTTTTGTTCTTGTTTGTTTTTCACTGTTTCTATTATAGGTTACTCGTTTTGTCTCTTTCTCTCTACTTCTAAGACTGAAAATTCTACCTAAATAGATACATACATAACGTCACGCTATATCCTTTTCAGTTGGGTAAGTACAAACCCAGAAACACAGTCAACCAAAAATCAATTTCCTCCAAACATTCATATCCTGACATACCACTTTCGTCTCGTCCACATTCATAGTGCGATTCATACATGCTCGTCTATTCTTCACACTCGGAATCATTCCTTTACGCAACGAACCATCAATCTTACCCAACCACTTATTCCTCGGACGCCCACATAATTGTTCACCTGCATATATTAGTTTCACCAACCTTTCATTCGACATTCACTCAATATGTCCGAACCACTTCAACTGCCTCACTCCCAATTTCTTAACAACATTCGTCTCAATCACACACTCACCATACACCAAAGTATTCCGGATACGATCACATCTTGTTTACCCACACATTCTTCTCAAATATTTAATTTTTACAGCAGTTATACGTCGTTCTTCTATTTCTTTCAAAATCTGCTTACTAGTTGTTCCCCATTTCGTAAGTTTCAATTTATCTTCATTAGAACGTTGTATTGATCTTCAGCATTTCTCCAGCAATGTTTGTTCTTCTTTTCACATAATATGTATTTTCTTTAATTCGTTAAGTAAGGAATATTTTCTTCCTAGATCTTTAGAATTGAGCAACAATTTTCTTGTTAAAAATGCGGCTCTGCGTGTAACGCACGTGCGTGCGAATTAGTTCGTGGCCGAGCTTCGTGCTACGTTTGTAACGATCCGCGACATATGAAATGTTCACCTGTCAAACGGATGGCAGTATCATTAAAACTTTATTTGCTAATTACCTGCGGCAAATGACAAAACTGTCGCCTCCCATAAACTACACTTGTTGTATCTGTTAAATTCGCTGTCATAACAATGCCAGGAAAAATGCCTGCTGCGCCATTCTGCCACACAACTGAAAACAGGGCTATAAAGGGAATATTACAAGGGTTGTATGATTCTATCCCCTTCTATTTATGACTAGAGTACATACCGTCATACCGACATGTATCACACATTACGTTATGTTCTCGGGGTTCATTTCGCTTGAATGAAACTTCTTTATACGTTTTTTTTATTTGGAAATAAGTACTTATTACAAATTTAATCTTCATGTTTATGTTCTGCCTTTTTATCAGCATTAGAAACATTATGATTGGGTAGTTTCCATAATTCAGGAAATCGTCTTGAAATAAATATAAGATAAATATATTATGACGCCATTTTACCATTTTTGGTTATGGCACTCTAGTATTGCAGATCTCGGTAAGTCATATTTTACGCTTGAAATGGGGTTATCAGTCGTAAAGTCACCCCGCCCAAAGAAGTTAGTGAAGAGCGAACCTCAGGGGTAAAGTTAAAATGACAACTATCGAATGTGGGTTTCGAACTAAGTATCTAACGATCCACAGTTCGATGCGTTACCATGGAGCATTTTCCTCTTCACCTATTCATGAATCTTTTTCATCTAGTACATATACTGGAGATATTAAAACCTTTTACCAATAGGAATTAATTCGGAATCCCAGATGGGCATTTGAATATTCTAAATTTTTGTCAATAATAAAAAAATATATGTAAATTTGCAATCTCCCGGTCCTGTGCGAACGGTAAACAACAGCAACGTACCATCGATATTTTACCAGTGTCGAAAAATAAATTTGTTGGGCTTTTGTTGAGCGTTACTGAAGCGAATAGTATTTGGTGGATAAATGTTTGCAAAACATTTTAATTTTATTCGTTTCCGTTCGGATGAGAATTCGTTGCGTGCGTTGATGTTTACCTACTCTAGTTTTTAATCACGGTTTGTTCCCTGTCCTTTAAAACATCATATTTTATCATGCGAATTCGTGTCACATGTCATAGTAGCTTTCCAGGGACGAATCAAAGTCAGCTGAGGAAAAATAACGCGGTATTGTATTGGAAACAGATTGCTGTTACCATTACAAGCGACATGTTTATAGACGTACCACTAAAATAACGATTTGTTCCTAATGATTTGTTTTTATTGTTTCAGGTGAGTTCTGGATGCGATTTTCATTGGCTGTAAGTTATTTTTTTATTGTTTTAATTCAACACGTTTCGTATTTAGGTCGCTTTTTATTGATTTCCTCGTAAAACAGACAGTCTAATATTCGTGTTTAATTTGTTTCTTAATGAAACATTTCTTTTGTCATAACCTTGACTCATTATGAGTTTACCCCTACAACAACGAATATACAGTTGTTTCTTTCCTAATTATTTTTCACTTATACGCCTGCCTAATTTTGCTGATTTCTTTTTGAAACAGCAATCAGAACAAGCTACGAAATTATTTAATAGTCCATTCTAACTCACGTTCCTGATATGACAGTTGAAATAGTTCCACGTATCACGCATCTTGTAGGTTTAATGATTTAGGGATACTGTTTGATGATTAATGTAAATTTGTATCTCATTTTAACCCCATTTTATAACTTGCAAACAGTAAAATTTCTGTATCTTTTGTACATTCTAAAAATATTGTTTGCTTGTATTGAATCCCATTTAATTTATACACATCGATGCTTTTGATTCAATTCAAAGAAAATGTATGGGATGTTGCTATTGTAAACAGTATGGGTTTTACCCATTCTTTAATGAATTTAATTATAATAATTGTCTCAGTGAATTTAATGCTTTGTCCTTGGACCACAGTATAAGAAGTAATACAGTAACGATACTTGAAATATTTCATGATCCGAATATTTCAGTGGGTTAAATTATATGCTTAAGTTTCCCTGTCGTCAACTTTGTATTAAATATAATAACCTCCATTAGGTTACTTTAAATGTCACTCAGTAGGGTACCACGATCCCAGAAACGCAGTCAACCAACAATCACTCTCACTTACTTTTGCCTCTTCCACATTCTTAGTGCGATTCATACATGCTCGTCTATTCTTCATACTCGGAATCATTCATTCACGCAACAAACCATCAATCATACCTAACCACTTATTCCTCGGACGCTCACTCAATAGTTCACCTTCAATCTCACCCGCATATATTAGTTTCACAAATCTTTCATTCGACATTTGCTCAATTTGCCAAATCACCTCAACTGACTCACTCCCACTTTTTTAAACAACATTCTTCTCAATCCCAAACTTTGTGTAATAATATTGATATCTCGTATTTAGTAACAGTCGTCAATGAATAATTTCTTGTTTGTTTTTCTAATAATTGGGTTATTTTAACTGGCAGAGTGAATTCTAAATAAAATATAGTTTCTATTAAAAACTCGAGGAGAAATGTCTGACTCATTTGATAAAAATTCGCACAAAACATTGCACTAAGGTATAGTAAGCACGCGTAGTATTTGATTTTATCGTTCGTCTCATGTGATAATAATTCCTGGTAATGTTACGAGTGTTCTAATTATGCAGTTGTTTATACGACGGTGTAGAATTCACTACCAGGAACTAGTCAGTTAAATGAAATAGTAAACGGAAGTTACGTACGTTTATGTTAGCCAGCAAACGTATTTTCTTGCATGGTACGTCCATCAATGGAGTTATCGAGAATACATCAGTATTATTATTTTAACTTACACGTTAACGTTGCGAATGAATTCTATTTATATTTTTGTAAAGCGTGGGGGGAATGTGTTTGGAAGTGCTTAATTTTTAATATGTTACATGCGTGACGTTTATTGATTACCTATAGCTTCGCGGTTCCCCTTTCAAATGAAATGTGCAGAAATGTCATAATGTGGCATATTTTTGACACATGTTGTTTGGTTATCAACCGCAGATATATGATGGTATTCAAATTTTCGGTAAACCATGTGTTTACCAACATTTTCCATATTCATTACGTGTGTAATTCAAATCAATTAATTTGTCCATTTACATTCGTTCCCTTTCCAATTATATTGCTTTATTGTTTTTAAATATACCGCATCACGTTGACCCATTTTCACTGATACCAGATCCCAATTGTTGATCCCATCCATGAGCCCAAATTCACATGAGTTCTCACGTTATAATGTTTTGCGAAAGTCGAAAGACAAGTATAAGAGCCCAGAAATGCAGAAACGTATCATTTGGCCCAGTTAAAATCATACAAAGGACAATTATTTAATTCACCATATTTATATCTTAAATTCTATCATTTTTTTCTCCCGAATATAAATTTACATAAAGGAAGTATTATGTTTATGCTACGAATTGATTAGACTTTTGGAACAATTCATCAACAGTAAGTGGTAGATTATTTGAAGACCTATCAGGATTTTGGGAATATCTTAGTAATTAATAAGATGTAGAACAATATTAACTAAAATTTATATTTGTCATCAGATTCAAAAACAGTGTTCGTGGTACCAGCCAATACCTTTGGGCCAAATAAAATCCTTATGCTAGTAATTCTTGTTAATTTGTTATTATTTCAGTTGATATTTTTCCTTAAAATATTCTTTAAAAAAAAAAACAGAATTTAAGAAGCAAATAAATTTAGTACAATACTTTTCCCATCGTAAGCTCAGAACAAATTTTTTTTTTTGAAATTATTCTAAATTGGGCCATATAATATGATTCTGGGCTCGTAATGCAGTGTGCCTTATATTTGCTAAATTATAAAAATATTTCTAATATTTTTAGGTACATTTAACATTAAATAAAACTGTCTGCTCTATTTATTATTATCTACTTTACCAATGAAAAATCCATCTTTACTTTCCAAATCTACTTAGTATCCACAGGTTTTAGAAAACCTTCTCTGAAAAAAGAATCCCAAATTTCTTGCAGTCCATGTCTCAATTCCTCGAATGTTTTTGCAGGATGATTTCTCAATTTTTTTTATTCGGTTCTAAAAAGTTTTAATTTGGGATAAATCTGAGATACTAGAAGGTCCTTCCAGCAAAATATTATTATTATTATAATGCAGTTTTAAAAAATATGAGAAAACGTGCAGTCAATTCGTGTTTTCATTTTTATTTAAACTTTTATAAATCATAAAACGAAAAACCTGAATCGTAAATACATATATAACATCACGCTAAATCCCACACATCCACTAACCCTGGAACACAATCAATATCAAAAAGTTGAAAAAGTCTTTTTATTAACAATCAATATCCTCCAAACAATCTTATCCTGGGTCACCACTTTCGCCTCGGTCACATTCATAGTGTGATTACATGCTTGTATATTCTGAATCTCAATTTGAAAATATTGGATATAGTACGATGGGATAGGATGACTTTTTGGTCCGCGTAGGATAGCAACCCTAAATAAATCGGTGTGCCTGAAATATTAATTATCTTCTCTGGCCAATTATTTGTGCAGGGTGAAATAGGCAAGGTATTGGAAATCAGCCACAAAAATCTATAGGTTTCAATCTGGCAACGGCGTTTCGCTGAAATTAACAAACTGTCGGCAACGTTGCCGTAATGTTCTGAACGAAGCGACCGTCTGTCGAGAGAGCGTCTCTTGCCGAGCAGTGCAGCGCCAAAAGGAATTGATTAATGCTCCAAGCGAAAAGAATAATGAGTTTTGTTTACACAAGCCCGAAGACAAAATTGTCACAAACGGTCCGTGAATATAGACGTGTCACGAAGAAATGCCGAGCGCGCTGATGGAATTTTAATTGTGGAGTTTTTCGGTTGGTCGTCGAGTGAGCTATGGCTATGTGCTGAAGAACTGCGCATGACTCATGTGGTTTCTGTGACTGTGGGAGTCGTGCGTGTGACAGGTTAAGGGTGACATTTGCCAGCGCAACTGACCTTCCTTCCTCCCTTCAACCCTTCACTACCCCTCAAGCTTCCTTTCCATATGTTGAATAATTGATTTCAGCACCGTTGTAGCAATAAAATATAATAAATATACCAGGCCTGTTCAGACAATAATTACGCGCCACCGGAGATATTTATTTATGCGGTTGGCAGCATTGCATTGCGCATAACCTCCTCTTTAACCACATGTTGTTGGATTGTTGATATCTCGTTTAATTTTTGTGATATTGTTCATTGAGTGCAACGTGTTTAAGTGTTACAAGCGATTTTTGAAATCTACGATTTTTTGGAGCAACTAAGAGTTGTTGCGAGACAACTCATGGTTCTTGAACCAGGTCAATGCGCCCGAATATTCAGCTTTGTCAATTCTTTTGTTTGGGAACATTCCCGGCCTGGGACGGAAATATTATTCCTGTACGGTTATGTATTTATTGTAAAAACATATAATTTGTTATACATTCTGAACACAATTGCGTATAATAAAAAGATTTTAGTCCGAGGACTGATAATTTGGTACAAAATTCATGCTGTACATAATCTTGAACAAAATTAAATTCAATAAAAATAATGTAGTTGATAACTAAACTAAATTTAATTATTGATATTTTTCGAACAAGAATTGACTATTTAACCTCGGCGATAATAATCAAATTTATATTTTTCCCTGGATTTATGTGGAAGCAAATTTAACATTGCCTTATTTGCTGCGTTGCACATTTCCGACATTTTTTAAAACTACGCGACAAAATTCAAATATTTTGCAAAATTCACTTCACAAAGTTGACAGGTTTGGTGTTTAACAAAAATAAACAATCACCCGTAGTTACTGTAGCAAACAATGAACTTGCCATATTTACCATAGTTAAGCAACGATCTATACGCTTACAAGATCTGTGAGGTTAAAATTAGAAAATGTTTTATTTAGAATTAACTGTTCGTAATTCCGATCGGAGAAAAAATAGTATGTATATCTCGAAGAAAAGGGATATTCCCACACTCCTGCAGATTACTACAGTCGTCCGGGAAAGTCTCATGTTTCCTACTAGGTATACAATATACTATTAAAAAAATAAAGTACAGTTCTGTTTCTTTTGGGTAATAGAGTTTTCTTGTTGCGTGAAAGAGATCGGTGTGTAAAATATTTAATTATTATAGAGTTAGGCAAAAGTTAATCATAATTTACAAATTAATTTAGGCAAAATTTCCAAGAGCAAGATTAATCTCTTGAAAAAGCATAGCGGAAGGCTATAGACCTTTGGGGTAACTTTTTATGCGTTCTTTCCCGCACGCAGTCAAGCTGTCTCCATGCTGCCCGGCTGACTGCGCAATGAGTTATGTCCTGGCGGCAATTACCGCCTGCGCACCCCCAGCATAGCGCCATCCCCCGCCCCACCCCCCTTCACGCACCAGAGTCACCAGAGCCGCTGAAAACTGAATTTTTAAAACGATCTCCTTCCCCGCCGCTTTTTATCTCCGCTCGCTGACCTCAGCCGTGATTTAAGGCCCTGCAAAGTCATTTACGAGTTTTAAAAAATTCACGGAACATACGAGCAAGATTTTGCAAACGGGCGCACTTTTAGTTCCGGTGAATTACGTAGGGAAATATTGTCCGAGGACGGCGCGTAAAAGAACTTTACTGGGTGCGTATCTCTGTACACATCGTTGAGGTTTCTTATCCCGGAGGACACTGAAATCCTAAATTATTTAAGGTTTGATTAAATTGTTTACTCGCCCAAGTGTACGCAGAGGATTTGGCAGGAAATTCCACCCTGAAATTAGGCATCTATTACCTTTAAATAACACACATTTTTCCACTATTTATATTTATAAAATGTAGATTTTGCGATTGGATGGAAAATAAAAAAAATGAAATTGCTTGGAGGAATTGGTCAGTTTATTAAAATTCAAACAGACACCAACGTTTCGTAAGAGTAAGCAACATTACAAACTGTAAATTAACCTAGAGTCAACTAGAGAATGATCCTGATGAAGGATTTTTCTTGACTGGATGTAATTTTTAAATAAAACAACTTGTTGGAAATGCAGTCAATATAATTAAATATTATTTCAACTGGTAATCGGTGTCTCAAGTATTTTGAACAGGAAGAGTGTATGGGTTTTATTTTGTTCCTTCACGATAGATTACTGTAATATTTTTTACATGTATATCTGACTGCATCTCCAACCAATTGTTTTATTTAGAGCATGAAAGATGACTTTTTAATTATTTTTAACTATGTGGTTTCTTTTAATTTGTTTTGAGCTATGAAAAAAATAAAAAATTAATATATCCATTATGTATTTTGCAATAGAGAATTATAATTATAAGAAACCATAAATAATATCTGTTCTTTCCTTGGTATAATATACCCAACCAAACATTCGACTTGAAAATTCCTCAAACACATTAGCATGTGAATCACTGAAATATAGTAATTCTGGAACGCTCACTAACGTTGAAATGCAAGCCGAGAGAGACAGGCAATACGTGAGAAACCTATCTTTGTCGTTCAGTTAGTTTACAAAGTTGATAAGAAAATATAAAGAAATTAACATTCAAAAATTTTGAAATAAAATGTTTAATATAAATATTAAGTAATACATTCATAAAAATAAGTTTAACTAGCTATAACATATATGAATTTAAAGGAATTTTCAAATAACTTTTGGATAAGACTGTGTAACATGTTTTCACATAGTAACCGCTCAACAAACCCATAACAACCGATCTATAAGTAAGTATTAGACGAAGATAGATAACCCACGAAGTATATCATTTGTTCGATTTTTTCTTTCATAAAAACCCACAAGTGCGCGTTCCAGAATAACTATATTTCAGTGGTCAGAATAGATGCTTGTATGTTTTTCTAGAATTTTCAAATCCAACACTTGACTGGGTATCTAGAAACAGACACTATTATTTCAGGAACGTTCATCTTTATTTATATTTATATACCATAGGTACCTAATTAATTAAAACATTAAAGTGTGTTTCCAATGTGAGAGCAATAAAAATTTAATTTGTAACACACCACAAATTCAATTAAAGACGAGGGATTCGGATCGAAGCTAGGGGTTAAAAATTGATCATTAATTAAATAATTTTCAAAATAAATCAACTAGATTTAAATTAATCCCGTAAAAATTGAAACACATCCGTTAATTCAATAGATACACAACATTTCATCTTTCATTCTTTCACCCCCGTCATTTGTCAATACACCCCAACGAATAAATCACGAAAAAATAAAATCTAGATAAGCTATACCTCTTTAGTATCCACTGACATTAGAATATTAATATGAATTTATCACAGTAAAAAAAAACAAAAAAATATATAGGTTAGCGTTTCATTCACGCCTTTACTGTACATTAACAAATCCCAATTAATTTTCGAATGGCTTCCAAAACTGCATAACCTCCAGGCGGCGAGTTGGCCAACAATATGCAAAGACTTTTTGCTCAGTTTTATTTGGGAGAAGGAGACACAGGGGAAGGCAAAGCGAGACAGTGTCCTACACTCCACCGTGAACTTTAATTTAATGAATAGGAAGTATGGGGTGTCCGGGAGCGCTGCAGCCGCACCATGACTCTTGTGGGAACTACAAAACAAAACTGTTTATGTGCGCTGCACTGCGCACACATTTCATTAGAAATAGAACACATGGCGCTGCACATGCACGCCACTGGCGTCCAGGGACGGCGCCGCGGAAATTCAAATCCCGGCGTAACTGCGCTGTTATGTTTGTTATACATGGGATATTACGTCTGGGTATATTACGCGTGAATAAATTATTTGATAATCGACTATAAGTCTCGCACAATAACTTTTGTGTTATTGTGCTTCGGTCGCTTTGCTGGAATAACTTTGAAGATAACTGGATTATCTTCTTCGTGCTTTCTTCTAAATAAACTTTTATAGTATTATCGAGCGACTTTTTAAAATATGACACATATTTTCGCCTAAACCTGCGATCAGAGCACCTCAATTATCTTTACAATTACTATTTAGAATTAAGAATCGGTTGAAGGGTCTTAAAACTGTGGATTTAAAATATAAATTATATTCAGAAGTTGTTGAAGTAATCAGAAACTATTTCAACAATTCAGTTATACAGGGTTTGTTGTATATTCATGTAATAGGTACATAATTTAGGGTTTTACGGATGAGACAGTTTAGGGGCAGCGCAGCGCAGCGAGACACATAAAAGAGCGAGTCAATAAAACTCTATTATGTACGTGTTACATACAATATTATATGTTTGACTGCATGGCAGATTATTTTTCTTTAAACTAGAACGACATTTATATTTGGCTCATGACCATAGTATAAGAATTAAAATGTAGCGATATTCGTTGTCGGCACTTTTGTTTTCATTGGCGCATCGACAGATGACCTTGAGTCGATCGGCCATTTTGTAAGTGGGATAAAATCTAAAAAAAAAAATAAAATTATTTCACCTGCACTATTTCACGTATCATTCATTCTAACCTGTTATTTTGGAAGAAACCATTCTAATAGCTTCAAAATAATACTTCTAATTGTCTAATTCATATTACTGTTACTAAAAATGATGTTTAAATTATTATTATTACCGATTTAATTAGTTTGACAATAGGCCTCTTTACTTTAACATTATGAACTAGTCCATAAAGAGATCCTTTATGACCGTCAAACAAAGCATAATAAGACTTTCATACAAAAACTATATAATTTACGTGTAAAACTTATTTAAAAGTAATATTTTATATATAAGTACAGTTATTTTCTATGCTGTTTGATGTTTAAAGACCGAATGCAAGACAGGGCATGCTATCTGTATCCCACTACTAGTAAGTGGAGAGTTTGGAATTTGCAAGCTTCTCAATCAGTACTAACAAATAACGCCTTAATTTTGCAGGTTTAAGTTAAAGCACAACTGTTAATTATAATAATTGAGTTTGGGTATCTTTGAACGCTGGTATATCTAACGTTGAATGTAGTAAGAACCAAGAAGATATATTTCCGCAATCCAGCAAGCACTAGCATTAAATAATTAGCGCAAATTACTATAAAAAGGAGCAAAACTTGTTCGACCAGCAGCTCCCTCACCTTCACTATCATAGCCATTGAATCGCATCTAATCCTTGCGAGCATATGCCGCGCGGTCGTTCGGTCAGTTTCATTACCACTCCAAGCCTCACCCGGACTCAACCCATATCGAACCGGATCCCTGGAACCCGGAGTTCTCGGTTCCGATGTTGCTTTTACGTTAACGTGCACACAGCTTGGGTTCACGATGTTTTACCGACGTTTAGTAGCGGATTTTATAGCTTTTTACCCGACTGTTTTAACACTAATAGTTTTCTTTTGCTTTCTGGAATGTGCTCAACATGTTTGATGATTTTTACGCGAATTAGGTCACTCTCAATGGCATAGTTAAAGTTTTACTCCGTTATGCTAATTTTATTTAGCTGCTCGATTCGTAGTTTCCCTCGAAATACTCTAAACTGGCTCTTGATTCTGATATCTTAGAATTAAGAAAAATATATAATTCCATTCAATTAGGGTACGAAAAAGTCAGTAATCATGGTGTGGGCACCACACTAATTTCTTATACAAATAAATTGTTTACTAGAAAATAAATTAAATACTCCTCCAAACTTAACTTGAAATTTATTACTTATGTATAATTTAAACATGAATAAACTCATTGCTGTAGTACGCATCGTAATATGTCTTATATTTATCGAAATATGGCGATTTGTAATATTTTTCAAAATATGGAAATTTCCCCAAATATGACTTAAAATTGTAAAATTTTTTTTACATTTCTTTATAATATTCGCGCCAGGAAACAGATTGCAGCAGAGCGCATCGTAATATCTCTAATATTTTTCGAGATATGACGATTTTTTATATTTTCCAAAGAGCAACTTTGAGGGGCTGTAACTCTAAAACTATACAAGATATCGTAAAATATCGCCAGTTTTGTGTTTTTCGTGCAATTTATAATAAATTAGTAAATTTTGAAAATTTTGAAATTTTTTGAATTTTTTTTTCAAAATTTCGATTGGAGATATCTCGACAAATATGAAAGATACAGACTTGCAGTGGTCACCAATCGATTCAGCTCGATGAAATACATAAACCCTGAAAATTTCAGAAAATTCGGACATCCGGTTGAAATGTTAGAGCAAAAAGTCTGAAAATGGCCAAATTCAGGCCAAACGTCAAGGGGTACCCCTTGACTTTTTCAGGACAAAAAATGCCATTTTCAGATTTTTTGTTCTAACTTTCCATCCCGGAAAGCGATTTTTATGAAACTTTGCATACTTATGTATTTCGACGAGCTGAATCGATTGGTGAACACTGCAAATCTGTATCTTTAATATTTGTCGAGTTATCGCCGATCGAAATTTTGAACAAAAATACAAAAAAAATTCAAAATTTTAAAAATTTGCTAATTTGTTATATAAGGCACCAGAAACGCTAAACTGAAGAGAATTTTTAGATATCTCGTGTAGTTTTTGAATTACAGGCTCTTAAAGTTGCACTTCGAAAAATACAAAAAATCGACGTATCTCGAAAAATATTAGAGATCTGACGATGCGCTCTGCTACAATGGATTTCTTAGCGCTTATATTATAAAGAAATGTAATAAAAAAATATTACAATTTTAAGTGAGAATATTCCGTGAGTTTCAAATTTTTCTATCGGTATGTGAATCTGTATTGAATGATTAATAATTACAGTTTCTGTTATTTTTTTTTCTCTCAGCTTATTCTATTTTTGAAAAAAATTGAATTTATTGTTTTCTGTGTCCAGTAATGTTCCTCTTCCGGTTGTTCAATCAACTCAATTTTTCCATTAAACATATAAATTTCAAGTTTCGTTCACATATCTTGTCTAGTTCATGAGATATTGCGCACACGGACATCCATCCATCCTCACACACAGACATCATTGAGAAATTGGTCTTAACGGATTCAGTGGACGTCAAAATATTTATTTCCGCAAAAATCTCGTCAGCGATTTTTTTCGTGATTCCAATACTTCTTTATACTTTGTATAAGAAAAGAAAAAAACACGCATTACAAACAGTTAAGGGCCAATAGTTTTGATGTTATATAACTAATGATGTTTTTTTCTTTTCCATCGTGAAGAATGTTCTTAGTTCAGTGAGTTATTCATGAAATACTTAAAGAATACGTTAGGCTGCTTAAATGTAAACATCTGTCAGATTGCAAAATTGTATAGGTTTATCATGGCGGGTAATTTTGAGGAAAATAAAGAATATTTTTCGTTTAATCTGATTATGTTTCGCAATTCGAGATGTGAAAAATGTATGATATTTGTCGCGCGCGGAAATAAAGTTTTTAAGCGGCTGCTCGTATAATAAGTTAAGCTTAAAAAACACGATTTATGCGTAAAAAGAAATCGCTTTCTTTATAAGTTTCTGGAAAGTTCGTGCCAGCTTAATGTTGTTTACATTTTATTATGTTACCTAAACTCGCGTAAACGTTATAAAACGCCTTTTCCCATTACCTGAGCAAATATACGTACCTCCTAACATGTATAAGATATTCCATTGTTGACTTCCTTCAAACATTTTTGTAAATATTTTTGGAGATATACCGGAGGCGTATACATATGCGTTTGTATACTAAATGTAACTACATATTTTACATTTAAATTTTTATAACTCCGTTGATGGATGACTTGTGAAAAATTTATTTCACGAAATATTCATATTTGAATTCTTTGACATATTTTTCAAACTTCTTTCTGGCTGTGGAAATATACCTTCTACAATTTTTCTCAAATACAAAATTCACGTACGTTTCTGCTCTTTAAATAATCCTCTCTAAGAAGCATTTTATCGTTCAACCTTTCTTCTTATCTTAGTAAGTAATTTATTCCTGTTACTTCTATCATGGAACATAGAATCCGAATTCCACCCCTTTCATTGTCTGAATGTTTTACTTCCATTAATGAAGTTGCTGAGGGTCAGTCAAGGATCCGCCGCCGTATAGTGATCTCCGAATTACTCAGATTCACTTTTGGTCGTTTATCGGAACGAACTATAATTATTTTATATTTTTCTATATACAACCAATAAATAATGTTCATTTTATAATAATAAATAAAATAATAATATATCATCACGCCTTTTACCCATTACGGGTGTGGCACTCTGCTTACGCAGATCTCGGTAAGTGATATATTTTTTCGTATGAAGTGCGGTTACCAAAATTATTACTTAATGAACTTCATTATTTACTGAGAGAAATAAAAATGACAAGTACTCCCGTGGGAAATAAAATGATTAAAAACCATTGGCAGTATAACCTAGAATAAATTTCTTAGTATTCTTTATTAATTAATATTGATTAACGAATATGTTGGAAATTGTCAGAAATATTATAACAATGGAGTGAGAATAAATTGAAAATAATTTGACAGATCTTCCTAAAACTTGGGCTATTGTCAAATGGCAACAAGTTTGAGAAAGATACTGGCTAATTATTTTCTATTTCATCATCAGGCACGATACTTTTGTTGATGATAATTATCTGGTATCTGACAACTGCCATTTGTCAACAAAAACAAAAAAGCTACGGAGATTATTCCCGGGAATAATCACAAGAGCTTAATACTCAGGATAATAATGATAGGATTGGTTAAAACACAGACTCGTGACATACAATGAAGCATTTTATTGGTTTTAAGAAACGTAAAAAAATAATCAATTATATTCATTTTGAAAGAATATTGAATGATTTAAAAAAAAATATATTTATAATAAAATAAATTAGAACCCAATTATTTATATATTTTTTTGATAGTTATTTTCTTTGGTCTTTAGATTAATTTCAAGTTCAACCTAACCTAAAATACTACTATATTGATGAACATTTGGTAGTGAAGTGAATTAAATATTGAGAATAAAAGTAGTAACATTCTTACTAGATTTAAATATTGTTAATAGTCTATTTTGTTAAATAACATATTTTTCTGGTTGTATATAAAATATAACACGTAAGTAAAGTGTCATTATTATTCTTCAAGCGATTGCTACTTTGCTCTCGACAAATAATGACGAACTTTACTCCTTTGATGTATAAACTACTATTATAATTCGAAAATCACGACCGTCAAATAACAAATTATAAAGCTGAACGCTCTTAGTCTCTAAACCACTAGTAGCTGTTCTTCTTTATTGACAACCATTTCAAATCAAACCCTTGCATTTAAATAGATTTGTTTTAGTTTCCCTAATTAGACAATCAGTCGTCACTTCAAATTTTCATGTCATTTGTCAAACTTTGTCCATTTTTCTTTTCAAGAACATTTCAGTAACATTAGTCTACCTTAGCAAGGTGTCAAAACTAATAAATCCCGTCCTATTTCAGTACCCCTAATTAGAAAATCACTCTTCAGTCAATATTTCTAAACACCATGCATTTTTCGTCACATGTGTCAAAGTGCATCCATTTCCCTTCGTAATGTTTGCATTCCCACATCGTCCTGTTCGTGTTCCACACTTGCATCGTATCGCGTGCTGGTGACACTGATTAAGTGAAGACGCGCATACATTTATCTAGGCGTGGCGTAGTGCCGTCGTGGTACAGTGGCGTAGACTAGACGAGGACAGGGGGCATGCCAGGAAAGTTTACATCCGACGCGGAATTTTGCAACTAATAGTTTTTAACCTGACATCTTTCCTTTGAAGTATTTCTTCGAAACTTGTTCTACATTTGAAATAAATTTAATTTATTGTTTTGGATATTCAGCAGTAAAAACTGTTTTACCTTGCTTGTAATGTATATAACTATAACGCTTGAGTCAACTTAATATCTAATTCCTTAATAAAACTATCAATTTACTGTTAGGTGTGGGACCAAAGTAAAAATTTATCAACTGATTTTTTTTTTAATGTTAATACTTTCAAACATGTCTAACTGTTAATTGTTACTTACTGTTTTTAATAATTTTAAATAATATTATGATTCATTCATTCATCCTTTCATACTTCCATCCATCCTATATTTGATTCGAATATTCTTTATTATAAGTACAAGACAGTAAGCTCCAAGGATTGTACTACACAATAATGTAAAGATGATGACATATATGTGGATCTGAAATTGCAGAACCAAAGGTTAAAGATGAATGGTGTACATATGGAAAGACTATAAAATATCAAGATCTTCAAGTTGAGGGTTTTAACTTAGTACATATATCATCACGCCTTCTTCTTTTGCAGAATTTTTTATTACTCGTTACTAGGCTTCAAATCACGCCTTCCAATAGAGGTAATAGAGACTGACCCATAAGGGTCTTTTTGTTGTTTATAATATATAATAAAACATATTAAATTTACTCCTGTAGTTCCTCCTTAACTAACAGGCAGAATGCTACACCTGCAATGGATAAATCTACTTTTTATTTATAAAACCATTACGATTCTTCGTGCTTGTCGTCATGTTCTGTGCCTGCGCTACTGGCAAGGACAGCAACCATCAGGCGCCGAGCGACAACTCGGATTCGGTTTTGATTTAGTTTCGGAACCGCTATAAAGACAAAGACGTCAGCGACTGTTCTGTGTCGCCGTGTCGTCTCCTCGACGCTTGAATCCACGTTAACTGTGCTGGAAGGCTTTGCAAGTTTGATGCCATTTACGGTTGCGGTGTCACATTGCATTTAGTCGGCTCATCTGTGCATGGAGAACGAAGTTTGTGGCTGCCATTGTATGGGGTTGTCACAAAAGACTGGCCCCATTTCGCTGATATGTTTCTGATTAGATTATGTTATAATTTTCACAAAATATGCACAAGCTTTTGTAATACATTAATACATTTCAACTAGTTTTTGCTACTATGTTTACTCTTCCCTTTGATGATTATTGTTAATGGGTTGTTTACTATGCTTGTTTAGAGTTGACTTGTTGAAGTAAATAAGACAACAAATTGAGTTTAATATTGTAATGCGAGTAGACATCATTTCTATTTTGTTATTGCAAACAATTAATAAATTGAGTAACTCCAAATACGCCAGTCTTGGTCGTAGGTACAAATCCCTCTGAAAAGCTGTGTCGTTTGTGTAAATTCACAACTATTCACTCGTGAGGTTAGTACGCTTCTTATCTTTATAAAAAGAAATTCTATATATTTTATAATTTTTGCGTGGGGTAAGTAGCTCCGTGGTAACTTGTCGGACTGTGGATCGTGAGATCCTGAATTTGAATCCCACAGCTCACAATTGCAATTTATATTTACTCCTGTGGTTCCTCCTCCACTGACATCTTTGGGGGCTATGACTTGACGGCTGGTAACCGCACTTCATACGAAAAAATCATAGATTTAAAAATATATATGGATGGAGCGTTGACTATGCTTTTAATACAGATATCTGTAACCAACAAGAGAGAGATAGTCATATATAAAATAACGCAGTGGGAAAAGAACAGAACATTTTCATGCCACCCAGCACGTGGTACGAATGTGCTGTTCATCTCCCACTGCGTAATTTTAGATATCACTATCTCTCTCTCATATTGGAATTAAACTGCTGTATTTATAAATCAAGAAAATGTTACCCACAAATTCATGTAGTTGCATTAGGTTGATTATTTTTTGACGTTTCTTTAAACCAATGAAATGCTTTATTGTATGTCACGTGTCTGCGTTTTAACCAATCCTGTCATTATTATACTGAGAATAATGCTCTTGTGATTATTCCCGGCAATTTTCTCTGTAGCTTTTTTTTGTTTTTGTTGACAGATGTCAGTTGTCAGATAGTTATCATCAACACAAGGAAAAATGAGTCAAAAAGATAGATTTTGTGACGTGCCTGATAATGAAATCAAAAAATAATCTAATTAAATATAACTCGAGAGTTCAATAAATTAGAAAATAATTCTCCAGTATCTTTCTCAACCTTGTCGCCATTTGGCAATAGCCACTCAAGCCCTACGGGCTTTCGTGGCTATTGCCTGGCAACAAGTTTTCGAAAGATCTGTCAAATTATTTTCAATTTATTCTCACCCTCTTGTTATATTATTACTGAAAATTTTCTCGTTTTATAGTTAATATCCATTTCTTGCTCAAATCCACATTTTTAAAAAACTGTGATAAATATGTATAAATACAGCGTTCTAACCTAAAGTAACATATTTACCTGTCAAATGGAACACCGCCTTTTATAGCCTGTTTTTTTTTTACCATTATATGCACAACAGGATACCATATTTGATATATTAAAATAAAAAAATATATCACTTACCGAGATCTGCGTAAGCAGAGTGCCACATCCATAATGGGTAAAAGGCGTGATGATATATTTATTTATTTATTTTTGCAATTTGTGTTTTAAAAGTTTGCTTGGATTTGGGGTATGAGATGAATAATCATAAAAGATGTTAAGCTATAATGAAATGTTGATAGATACTCGTGTTTGAATTTGAGAATAATTAAATCGAACGAATTTCTTTTGAGTCAAGTCGGTTTTAAAAATAGGTAATTAAATTTATTTCCAGACAAATAAATATATCTAATCCTTTGATCTTTAAACAAATCGTGAATTTAAGTCTAAAATTAAATTGTAACACAATATTAAAAATAAAGAACGAAATTTAATACTTGGAGGTAAAAATAAAATAGTCTGACATTATTTGTAGTTCCGTTAGAATTTTATAAAGTTTATGCAGCGATGAACATAATGACATTAAAGGTTTAATAAAAACATAACCAGTGTAAACTTATACCGGCGGAGCGTGTTCAGCGAAATACTTCTTCGCATTTTATACGAAATACACAAAATTTAATTTAGATATTTCTTGGCGTCTGTCTATACGTACAAAAGCTGCGTTTCTTCGAAGCGGTAAATCTTTCATAATACCTGAAATTCTCCGTTTATTAACAAAGTTATTTTTCTACAAGCCGTTCACGCCAACGCTCGCAGTTCAAAGGGTTACCGATGAAATTTTTATGACATGAAAACATCTAGAACGAGCGGCTTCTGTTTAACTGTTTTTGTTGGTGGTGCTAGCAGGCGCTGGCAGAATTATATATTTTTTTCGATTCATATCATTGGACAGTAGAATACGATTTTAATAGTTTTGGGAAGATGTCTGTATGTGGATCTCTGGAGTTACGGTTTCTAAAGAAACTACTACACTGAAAATTCTGGTATTTTATATATTATATTTGTATCCTTTTGGAAAGTGCTGAGTAGTTTTTGGTGATAAACTGATAATCGGAAGTGGTAGTTTACTTGAAGTCCTATAAAATAAAATAAATAAATAAATATATCATCACGCCTGTTACCCATTATGGGTGTGGCACTCTGCTTACGAAGATCTCGGTAGGTAATATATTTTTTCGTATGAAGTGCGGTTACCAGCCGTCAAGTCATAGCCCCCAAAGATGTTAGTGGAGGAGGAACCACAGGGGTAAATTTAAATTGGCAACTGTTAGCTTTAGGACTCGAACTGAGGATCTCATGATCCACAGTCCGACACGTTACCACGGAGCTATTTACCCCATTGAAGTCCTATCTCAGTAAATTATGGTTTAACGACAATTTTTGTTATTAGAATAATGTTTTTTTCTTCTCCTGTATAAATATATCCTCATTATTTCAATTTTTTAGATGAATTCTAGTACCCACAATTCACCCTTCTCGACCAATCACAGAGCCAGAAATTCATAATTCATTGTTATTTTAAAGACGTAATGTGGATCACCAAGCAACGGCCGTCTGACAGTTGACATGTAGTCAGTTGTTATTATGTATTTTTATGTTGATGTTTTCAACGAGTATTTAATACGAATTTCGATTAATTTTAAAAATGATTTCCGAATTTTCAGGAGTCGAAAAAGCATAATATTATATTCGAGATTATGGACATTATTCACTCGGATGATTTACATCACTCGCCTACGGCTCGTGACACAAACTTCATCTTCGTGAATAATGACTATCATAATCCCTCATATAATAATATATTATAAGTATTTTATCACCAATTGTTGTTTGAAATGTCTTACTACCACAATTTAGGAATTACAATACTTTCAATAAATTGTGTATTTTTGCATTTTTTTTTTTCAAATCTGCTGACCTGTGTTTCTTACAACGTATGAAAAATGTCATTTTTTGACATGTGTTATAATTGTAAACTAATTTTTTTTAGGAATGAGCTTTTCTTGATTATGGTGGTCCATGTTAATGCATTGTTTGATAAGATATTTTGGGTTTAACATTTCACTTTTTTATAACTTACACAATTGTTTTGTACGAATTTGTGCTCAATCACTTCGTCTCTTTACATTGTCAAGTTTATTTGTTTCTTTTTGTACATTTTGTTTTATACTCATACCAATATATTTTTAAATATTGTTTCGTGTCGTTGTAAATATTTATGTTGTTTTGTATATATTCATGTCTAAATGAAGTGGTTAAGTGAAGAAACAGCTCTCGAACTATAATACTAAAATAAAATAAAACCCTGTGAAAAGATTTTGACCCCGTGAACTATAGGAAAAGTTAAAAAGTCCTTTTCGAAATGAAACGAGTTTTGTTCCCCTGAGTGTGTTATTAATTTTTAAATTTTCCATTATGCTGCAAACTTTAGAAAATAATTTTCTTGGAACAAAATTAGCTCGTATAAAAAGCAACGACTGTGCGCCGATCCAGCAACGTCAGTGTACAAATATTGGAATTACAATTTATGGCTATTGCGTGAAATTCAAATATAAAAAATCTTTTTCTGAGTTTGGCGCATCGGGAAATTTATTAAAGCCCCGCTCTCAGTAATTTGAAGTACGTGATACGCCATACATATCGGATAATTCAGGGCTCCAACTTTGCAAATATGCGAGCGGTATTGGTAAACACGCCCGTTTCATATTTCGAAATGTTCTAAACTAACTGCTTTCTGGTTCTGGTTAAACTTCTGCGAAATGTTTCATAAATAGAAAGTTTAATTTTAGTTGAGTTAATCGCATGTGCTACGGTGCGGAACGTATAGCATAGATCCAAAATAATTAGCTGTCAAATGAATCTAGGTATTCCTCCTATGATATATTCTCTGCTTTTGACAAATCTGCAAAAATTGCAGTCATTAACGCAATAGTGATGTAGCAGTGTTCAGCACAAAGATAATCCTTATTTTCAAATGAGTACAATAAAGATAATACAACAGCGCTGGACACACAGAGTTAACTAATTCCTGGAAATGAATTCTCGGTAGATAACTATAAATTACAAGAGTTGGTTTAACCAAAATTAAGAAAATAATATACTTCTACAGCAAACAAATTAATATAAGTTTATGTTGACAGACAGTGTATCATGAGGTCCACAGTTCGTTTCTCATTACCCTCTTCTTGAAAATCTGTAGGGGGTGTAACTTGACGACTGGTAATCGCGCCACAGTTAATTTTTATATTAATATTAAATATCATCATTTAATATTTTATTCACAATCGCTTAGTATTTTGTTAATTTAGGACTTTTAAACATGTTGGAAAGTCAATAATTTTCTTACCATCCACTTTCCAGCTGGTCGGAAAGTAGCCACTTTTCAACCTGAGAAATCAGTGCATATTTGGTTACTAACATATTGTGAATAATAATATAATTTTTTGTGGAAGCAAGTTTTCCATTTTCTGCACTTGCAATAATTTGGGTTGAGTACAATCCATTAATTAACTTTTAGAGGCATTTTGGTCTAAACCAGGGGTGGGCAACCTTTTGTATAACAGGGGCCAGAATAGGATTTACGTTTCGTACGCGGGCCGTAGTTGTTAATTGACACATTTTTGTTACTTATATTTTTTTTTTAAATATAAAAAACAATAATAAAACAAAATTAACTAAGTACTATATTTATTTCTTAATTTATACTAGACGAATTATATCGAAAATTAAACTGTAAATCTCCCATAATCTTTATCTTGGGTACTAACCTAATTTAAAATTTTTGTTTTTGAAAATATTTATTATTTCTTCTAAAGATCTCGCGGGCCGGATTGGAACTTTACGCGGGCCGGAGCTGGCCCGCGGGCCGGAGGTTGCCCACCCCTGGTCTAAACCAATTACTAAATAAAAATATTTCACCCGAAAATGTAAACGTTAAAAATTAATATTACTATTTTTATGTTTTATTTAATAATTTTTGACTGTGAATAAAATATTGTACAAACAACAGTAGAAAGTTTTATTACAACCTTATGCTATAACTAACCTCGACGCTTTGCGTCTTCGGCTGCAATGAAACATTTTCCACCTTGGTGTGTAATATACTATTTTTATCCCTTGTTTAAAAACCAAGAAAATATTTCAAAACCTGCAGAGTTTCAAAACAAAATCGCGGAGTCTTCGTTTCTCAAAATATTTGGAAATTTGTGTAAAGGAAATATACTCGTATTCACTGAAAAATAGTAATGGTGCTTGTCTGACTGAAATATATGCAAATTTCGTAATGAATTTCTGTAAAAGCAGTGTGTTATTATGTTCACTGAGCTATAATATATTTAGATACTTACTAAGTACAAAATTTAATATAGCAGGCACGTTACTAGTGTTTAAATCGGATTATATCGCATAAACCTACAAAATAATTTGCTTGTAGCGTAAAATATAATTAAAGAGAATCTAAGTTACCGCACATTAATAACTTATTAAATGGTAATATGCGCAGTATATGAAATTAAAACCGCTACAATAAATACCTATAAACAATATTCTACGCTGCGTTCAATAAAAATTCATTAAGAATCTTTCATAAAAATAATAACAGCCGTAGCCTTTTCACCCTTGCATTTACAAAATTAAACACAACAACATTAATTTGTTTATTACTCATATATGTGAATTTATGTTTTACAAATTGGGAAACAATTTTTGACGCATGTTATTGATAACCAGAAACTTTTAATTCGCACACTCGTATTGTAGACTGTAGAGTATTTTGATTAAATCTTAATTCTGTTAATATTGTGTGATACACATTACTTTTCGTAACGATTTTATTATAAATTTAATAAATAAAATTACTGATTTATTATAAGTCAAGTAAGAAATACTAACAATAATTTTTATTTGTAAACAAAAATTCGATGGATTTATAAATATAAATAATTCATTTCTATTCTTTGATAAACTTGGTTACATTTATTTAGTTGATATTTATGTATTAGTTGTGCATTGCAACTGAAAATTTAATTATAATTACATACACAAATTCTGAATAAAACCAAAGCATAAAATTGACAGCCAGTTGGTGTGAACATTATCTTACAAAAGAATCTAGTTTTGTTGGCCTAGGCCTGAAACCAAACTGTTTCTGGACTTTGTTGAGATGTGTAAAATTGGGGTTTTGGGACAAATGCAGGAAATATATTGTTTAACTAGTGTTGAAGTTGGATATTTCACACGAATGTGAAATACCCTTTCAGCACGTGTTGTACACGATACTTTTCCGACGACCACAATTAAGTAAAAAAAAATAAATATAAAATTTACATGAAAATATAAAAACAGATTATGTTAACATCATTGCTATAAAAATTACTAAATAATATGTTTAAATATTATAAATCAGGGTCCAACCTTCTTAATCCGTGTAAATTCAGCAAATTTTCTGTAACAGTCAAACTTATAAATACAAATTTTTAGGTTAGTTCGCTCAGTTATCGCAGCGTGTGATAAAATCATATCACACAGCATTGCTGGTGATATGCAATGACCAACTTTCAGTAATAGTTTAGCGTGTGAATTTATATTCATTTTTGTAGTGGTCGTCGGAAAAAATAATTGTACAAATCTCTTGTGAGAAAACATCATCCACGCATTCAATTTAATAAGCGTCCATGCGGGAAGAATGTCTTCCCGCACTCGGCATGTAAATAACTATTTTCTTAAATTAGGCATATAAAATTTAAAGTTTTACTGAACAACAAGTGTAATGGGAATTGTAAAAGTGGGGTGCGGAAGGTAGAGCCATCTCGCATTTATTTTTTAAGGAAACCAGTGTGAAATTAGATACACGTGGCGTTAATCACTGTGCAAGTGGCGTGAAGTTGGCGCTTAGTGTCGCAGGGGTGCCACTGGCAACCCTTCGGCAAGTGTGTGGGCCTGCGTGAGCTTTAGGGGTAACCAAACACGTTGCGCTGTATCATATTTCAAGGAACCCAATTAAAATTTCAGTCCTGAGCCACAATTATTTATTTATAGAACGAAGATAAGGTTGCAGCTTCGGCAATGCCGCCACCGCAGATTGTAGCCGCCTTCGCCCGTCTTGTATTATGTATCGGGCCACGGGGTGAGCGGGGGCAGGTCAGCCCCAGGCCTGGACTCGCCGCGAAACCCGCCATGAAACCGCAAAAGGACCACCGTGCTATATTATTCTCTTAGGCTGCTCCTGAATATTTGCTACAATTTCATAACTATAATAATTTGTAATAAATCGAAATTTGCAAGAGCAGTAGTGAATTTTTGTCAGCTGAATCTTACTTCTCGAACAATAGAAACACTGCTATAAACGTTCGGATAAACCCTTTTGGACCGTGACATAGACGTAGATAAAGCATTTCTTGATTTATTTATTACAGGTACTGCAATAACTTACTTTGACTTAACTTTGAAAAGGCGACTTTTGAATAGTAAAATTATTAATACGTTTACTCATTAAGGACAAATCTATTTTACTTTATTAACTTGTCCTTTACTTATCCGTTTGTAGACATCCAGTAATTTGTGTGGTTATGCTAAAATTTGTAGACAAGTTATCAGGTAAATAATTTATTTAACTCCGTAATAAATTACAAGTTATACACTCATAAACATAACTTCATGTTTGAAGAAAATTTTATTTCTTACAAAATGATTAGGTTCAATTCAAAAAAAAAAATATTATGTTTGAATATAAATTTTATTTATCTTTTCTTTATTGAAAGAAAATGAATATATTTTAAATTTTGTTATTAAAAATAATGAAAAAGAAGTCGTTTTAATTTTAAACAAATCGTTTTTATTTAAAACGATATTATTTTGCATTAAAACTACTCCTATTCAAACTACTTCATCCCCATAATGAGTCTCAGTTGAATACTTTGATATGTTCCTTCAAAACGAAATTAACTTTTATACAAGAATATTTATTAAACCTACAAAAGATTTCAATAAAAACGAAAACTTATTGGCACTATTCAAAATATTTTTTCTCCTCATTTAAGAGGATCAGCGTAGTATTTATAGAATAACCATAGCATTAATTTGATATTATTGCACTACGAGTAAAGGGAATCAATATTATATTTTTCTTCCATTATCAAATTTAAAAGGTTCACTTAGAGAAACGATAAACAAAGTACTGTAATACTTATCGTCTATAACATGTTCAACATATTTGTTAGATCTCTATCGAATATCCCTGAGCAAACAATTACTGACGCGCCATAGGAAATTCTGAGAGATTGATTTATTACTCTAGTAGTTCTAGGGATTCTGCTTACTTACCAATCACTGTGATACAACTGTCTCTACCTTCACGTGACCTGATTCAAGGTTGCCGACGATTCAAACAAACCCAACTCTAGACACCGCTATCCAAGGGAAATGATTTATATAAATATTTAAAATAACAAACATGTTACCTGCTACTTATTTTCTAGGGAATCTTCCACTTGTGGACCCCGGTATCTGAGCTGTGGGCAACCTTGAACCAGGTTATGTAAAGTATGAGACAGTTGTAGCACTGTAGTTGATTACTAGTAGTAGTCAGAACACGCCTTGGTTAACTACTTACTCTCTAATTTTCTGATAGAATTACACAAAATCTTGATGCTGTACAGGGATATTTTATATTTTCGATAATCGGCAATTTCGTGGCGAGTACGGTCCTGCATGTGGTCAGCGTCCTGCGGCGTCAGTGGTCGATGGTCAGGGTTGCAAGGGTTGCACGGAAGCTTACGAGTTCGGAACTTGCTCATGATCTGATGAAATTTTAAAATTAACCCGAAGATAAAATTATGTCGGTTTATGTTGTGCTCCGGGTAAAATATAACCTTTGGCGGATCAGGAAATGTGTTTTCGGGATCATGCTGAAACTGCTAGTCGCTGAAATTTAGCTCTAATTTACCGAACCTTTTTAATTAAAAAGTATAATGTTTGTTAGTGAAATCTGTTTCTCTGTCAATTAGCTCTCCATGCGTTTAATCTGTCTTCATTTTGATTCATTATTACGGGCTTGAGTTTTACATGGGTATGTAACAAAGAACATTAAAGAGAAACATAGAACTGGACCTTTAAACATTTTATAACTTTTAATCAGGCTCGACTGGAAGTATTAATGAGAAATGTTAACAGTACTTCGCTATTTTAACAATCAAATAACAATAAAATAAATAAATAAATATAAATATATCATCACGCCTTTTACCCATTACGGGTGTGGCACTCTGCTTACGCAGATCTCGGTAAGTGATATATTTTTTCGTATAAAGTGCGGTTATCAGCCGTCAAATCATAGCCCCCAAAGATGTTAGTGGAGGAGGAACCACAGGGGTAAATTTAAATTTGTCACTGTCGGTAGTGGGATTCGAACTGAGGATCTCACAATCCACAGTCCGACACGTTACCTCGGAGGTATTTACCCCATAAACATAGCTTTAATGCACTTAAATTGAAAATTAAACTACAGGGTGTATCAGGACTAGTTTAAAAACTTTTTCCTGAAGTCCTTTTAAGCAAAATTATCATATGAGCGTAGTTCCTAATTGTTGTAGTTAATATATGGGGCAAAATAAATTATTATATTTCGAAAATTTGCAATTGAATAAAGGTTTTTCTGTACAGAAATCTAAGTTGGATTTAATTCAACTCATTAAACTCAAATATGTATTTAATTGTGATAACTTCCTACACAGAAAAAATATTGTAGAAATTAATGATCTATTCTATAAACTGAGGAAATTAAATGCAATTTTTGAAAATTTACCAAATTTTTGGTAAGTAGGTACCTTTAATTGCATAGTAAATAATCGTGATTAGTTTCCTAAATGTTATGAAATTTTCAAAAAAATGCGTCCTATATCCTCAGATTACCAAATAACTTCGATGCTGTCTCGTTGTAAATTCAGTTTCTATAATCCTAAAGAAATGTTCAAATCCCTATATGTTGTTCTCATAGTCCAAAATAAAAAAATAAGTGTTGGCAAAATGTTGTGTTTGAATAAAATATATGGTTCAGAAAGGTTATTAACTCTTTAATGTCTTTCTATAAACCTAAACAAATATTGCATAAAGAAAATCTCTAAAAACATTGGGTACATCCGCTTATAGAAAATAAGTGTTTCTTTTCTTGTGGTTTCCCAGACCCCAGTGTGACGTTGGTGTAACTATGAAATTAGTGAGACTGTCCAGGGTTAATTAACTACATTGCGAATTTTAATAAGTATCCAGGTGATAAAGAAATGCAAAAAACTTTCTCAAATTTAGGGGTGCTTTCAATTTGTCTTAAGCTTCACTATTTACAACGTATTGTAAACAACTCCATTACGAATAAAATCCTAACGAAATTGTCAAATGGAATACAGGTGGCATAGTTCGCATTGAAGTCCATAAAACCAAAACAGTAAAATCATTTCAGCATCAAAGTTAGTTCCAACAACATACTTAGGAAGTTCGAGTGGCTTTCGGAGAGTGCGAGGTGGCAAACCTACCTCTTCTTCGTCGGTTTCGGCTTCGGCGGTGAATTCCCGGAGGCTTACTTCGCGGCTGTTGCTTGTCGAGCTCATTAAAATATTACAAGCGGCGAATAATCGTAAATAATGGCCAGCAATTTATGTGTCAGGCGTGTTTCGGCCGCAGCCCAGCTATGCGGCCACTGTATATTTTAGGCACCCGTCGACAAGACCTGTTAAAGTTGACGAATTTACTAGAATCCCTGTTGGGCGGGTGCTAATATATGGGCGGGTGCAAATCGCTGTTTAACTGGACCGCGGTATTTTGTTTGCTAAATGTTTATTATGAGTTGCGTCATGATTTACACTTCTGGAATATTTTAGGTGAAATATTTCCAATAATAGTATATTGCATACCTAGGTAGAAAGCACAAAACCAAAACGAAAGCTCCGAGATTGGCTGTAGCCTAAGGATTAAGTAAAACTTTTCACAGAAGTTTTTTCTGTAATGGTACGGCTTCAGCAGGAGGCACTGTTTGGTGCGAGCCCAGTTCGGGAATCAAAGCCGGGACCTCTGGGTCCGTAGCTAGTATTTTAGACCACTTAGCTACATAGGCGGGCTTTATAGAAGTTTGTACACAATTTTATTCACAATTAAAAATTAATAAATGAAACAAAAAATTATATTAATTTTAAACGTTTGCTTCATCGGGCGAAATATATTTGTTAAGTTGGTGGTGAATTTTACATTTGCTTTATAAATAATTTCGTAGTGACATTTACATTTATGAATAAAATTTCGTCCTTTTATTTATTTTAAACTCAATATTACGGAAGACAGAAATATAAATAAATATATCATTACTCCAATTACCCATTTCTGGGTGTGGCAGATCTCGGTATTTTGATACAATTTTGGGTGTGAAGTTTGGTTACCAGTCGTCAAATCACGGCCTCCTAGGATGGTAGGGGTGGAAGAGAAACAGGGGTAATTTTATGTGGTGAAAATTTTCAAAATTTCATTTCATTTCGAAAATTTGTCGGTAGTGAGAATTGAACCGGAGATCTTATGATCACACAGTCCGATGCGTTACCATGGAGCTAAATGAATGACTAAAAGTGAATTAATGGATTGTACTCCATCCAAACTAAAACAAGTGTCAAAAAACTAAAAAATAGCTTCCACAGAATAGTCTGTATTATTCACAATCAAATATGTACTGATTGGAATGTAGCAAGTTTACGAACTGTAGAAATAACTGACTTTCCAGCTTTTTAAAATACGGAAAACCACATATTACTAATAGATTGTGAATAAAGTATATTTTGTATTCAAAACGTTGGAAACAAAATTGACAACCAGAAACTTTCAATTTGCAAAGTTGTGCGGTAAAATATATAAAAAATACTGGCTTTGTTCAGGCATTCTAAAGCAAATCATCATAAAAATATTTAAATTTAGTTCTTAAAATGTTGCTTGCACCACCAATAATTCCAAGAAAAATATATGTTTTCAACGGTTATATTATCAAATTCTTTATCTATGACTTAGATGCTGTAGAATTTGTAAAAGAGGAAAAAGTAACTCACCGTGTTTGCTATGTATACTATTACAACCCTTGGGCTGTAAAGTGGAACTTTATATAAATATAATATGACATTTTTATACATTTAGTTAAATATAAAAATAGAGCAATTTTCGAGGAGGTTCGTATTCGTCCTGTCACTGGGTGCAAGCCAATAAAATTGGTTATATTTTGATAGTATACATTTTTGAAATAGTCAGTTAGCGCCCCTGCTGTACAAATTGTGTGTAAATAATAAATGAACTCGTTATTGAGAAACATCCAATCAATAGTCACTCCACAGGTGCAAGAGAACATTTTAATGATGCTGACAAAAAATTCCATACAGCAGCGCACATCAAATGCTGCAGTGATATCAACAAAGCGGATATTCGGGCGTTTGATTACGTCACTGCACCTATGTACGCGGTATATTTTTATTATTAGGTGCAACCGGTCCCAATTTACGCGTGGCTCTGTCAAATGGCATTTGTGATTTACTCGCTAACGAGCAGTCGCTTAGTTACCGGCGTAGGCATGTGTAGTGGTGTCAAACTGATTCTTTGTGTCCTCGCTTTTCCTACGCCCCCAATTACAAAGCATTTCGACTGGCACTGGGATGCTACCGGAGACTATTCTATCGTTGAATAGGGATTTTATTTAATTGGCTATTTTCTTGTTTTGTCGAATTTTATATTTTCGGATTGGATAGAATTTGAACAAAACATGTCCTGAAACAAATTGCTTTCAAATTCAAAATTGAGATAAACAGAGATGTTTTTTTGTCGTCAATAATCTTTCTCATTATTATATATTATGTAATGGAATGGGTAGCAGACAGTAGTCACCTGAAAATTTGGAAGAAAACAAATTGAAGATTTAAAATGTGCTGACGATGTTTGTCTAATAGAAGGAAGCCCAAATAATTTACTTTAATTGTAGAGCGATAGGTCTTAAATTAACGTCAAGAAAGAAGAAGTGTAGTAAGCGCGCCAGACGGCCAGACAGAATAAGTAAAGCACAGGAAGACTTAAATATAATCTGACGATCCAATGAAATATCAAGAAAAAACATAATTAGAATATTCAGCAGTTATGTAAAAAGCATACTATTGTAAAAATCGGAATATAATCAGTGCAGACATATATAAATAAATGCCTAAATTAGAACGAAAGATATCAACACATAACTTAATTTACAAAGTTACAGTACGTTACTCCATTTTTCAATGTAATCGCCATAGATGTCAAGGTATTTATTTGTGGTACTAGTTTTTCAATGCCGATGTTATAGTTTTCTTCTGCAAAAAATCTGAGCCAGAATGTCACTGCTTCTTTAAAATCTTCATCGTTTCCGAACTATTTTGCACCCTATAATTCCTTCAGTTTCGAAAAAAGTGAAAATCGCTTTTCGCTAAATCAGGGATTTAAGGAGAATATCCACAAATTTCCCAGATAAGACATTGAAGTTCTTGCACCAAGCGATTTTCAATTGGTTCCATAACTAAAGGAATTTTACTAACGAAATTGTTACGTAGTAACTTGCTAATGGTGACAAAATCGCATCAAAACTTCATGCTTAATAGGGAATATTACATAAACTGTCAAAAATCGATTCATTTTTGACACAATTAGCAAGTTATTACGATAGCAACTTTTTAGATAATAGACCCGAATAAATGCATTGAAAAATAGGGTATTCTACTTCAACTTTGTAAATATAGTTCTGTACTGATATCGTTCATTTTTATTTAGTAATGCCAAATTATTCTTTACTTCCATAATAACCCTCGTATCTTAAACGAAAAGTTGTGGATAATATGCAATGCAGAACTAGTAGAAATTACCGTAAAAAGAAGAAAGTAGAAGTGAATAGGAAATAAATTAAGAAAGGGAACCAACTACATTACCAAAGATGTTATTGAATATAATAGAAAATGGATAAAAAAAGGGGAAAACCTTCAAATACATGGCAAAAGCAAATTACATAAAGAACATGGAATAAGAAATAAAACATGGTTGGACGAAAACACGAAAACTAAATAAAAAAAAAACTTGTAGAAAACCTTAGAAAAATAAATGCCTTGAAGCATCCCATGCTCCATGGGAGCGAGTGGAATAATATAATTTTCTATGATTGAATAGGGATTTTATTTAATTGGCTATTTTCTTGTTTTGCCGAATTTTATATTTTAGGATTGGAGAGAAATTGAACAAAACATATGTCCCGAAATAAATTGTTTTGAAATTCAAACTCCTTCCAATTTCAGAGTTAGGAATAAATAGAAACGCCGCTAACAGAACATTTTTAAAATGAAACATTTTTACATGAATTAAATTATTCATGTTGTCTAATATTTAATTTGTACTTGAAACATGAAAGAGAAGTCTAGCCCAAGGTAAATATAATTGTGAACATACTTTGATGTTTACTCGTATTTGTAAACACGCGCCTACACTCTTAATATATACATAACATTAATAACTGTCTGGCTGATATTTCAGTTAAGTTAATTTAATGTAAATGTGTAATTTATGTTTTTTGCAGACTTTCTGTCATTCCAAATATTCGGATGGCATTTCGCTGAATAAAAGCGGCGACCTTAAAAAATGTACGAATCGTGTATTAAATTATGTGGGTGTAATGCGAATCCATCCAATTGAGATTTTATCGGATACAGTTCTGGAAAATGTAAGGGCATTCATCATTCTCATTGATCTGCCACGGCTTTGTACTTCAATCAAAACTGACAAAAATTCGTTATCTGCCGCGATAAGGTCTCACATCCATGTAATTTAAAAATTCTTCTATTCAATTTATCTACAATTTAAAATTTTTATTTTAGCCAAGCCTTAAGACTGCAGAATAATGCCGCCGCGTCTTCCTTTAATATTTTTGATGATGAATTTGCTTTTCAAAGCGAGATTAGGAAAAAAGAGCTTTACTGTGACCGTCTTTTTTTAATAAAACAGAATCCGAAATCAATATTTTCAATCAGACTGTCGTAATCTCTTAAACGCGTGATTGAATGTGAGATGACTGATTACGGGGAACTGAATTCAAATATTGGTTCGTGAGTCTAAACTAATGTTTTGAGAAATCCGTTTTTTGTTTCTTTTTGATTGGTATTGACATTCGACTTATACGATTCTCCTGCTTATAAAACTGCAACGAACGAAAATTTGATACCCGACTTGGTTTATTTATGTAGTACCATTTATTTTCCTCGATATGCAGTAACTTTCTAGCGCAATAAATTGTAGTAGAATTGTTGCATCTACTGTAATTTTTAATAAGGAAATACATATTTAAAGGTCCAGTAATTCCGTTTTGACCATTTTTAATGACGTCTGTGTGTGGATGGATGGATGAATATGTATTCGTATGAAAAATGATACAACAAAACTTCATTAATATAAATTTCATGACAATGCAAAGAACTAATGATTTTGGGAACAATTGTAAAATCGAAAGTGATCACAAAACAATAAATTCAATTTATTTAGAATATGAAATCAGCTGCGAAAAAGTTTGAAATAAAATATGTTAGTAATATATTATTTGGAACATAATTATTTTCCGATTTTGAGAACAACTTAATATACAATATACTCAAGGACAAAATTATCGAATATTTAATTATGATGAATCAGGGAAAAAGTAAAAATCTCTGAGTAATACTACGTATTAGTAATATCAAAGACTGCAAATTTTATTTTGTGAGCTAAAACCATCATTACTTTTTCTTTGATTCATCATAATTAAATATTCGATAATTTTGTCCATGAGTATGTATAAATTTTGAAAAATATCGTAATAAATATTGCTTAAACCCTTAAGAGTTTGGTATCAAATTAAATGTCTCGAGAAGAATATTTCGCCTCAAATGTTAAAAATATTTTTTTGACAATCACCATTTGTTTTTAACCATTTGTTTTTAAAAGATTGTATAGGAATACAACAGAATTTGGAATCAAATGGGAGGAGAATTAAAAAAAATTACAAAAATTATTTTTGAACGATTTTCATTTGTTTATTAATTAAATCTTGTTCAGCCGGTCTCGGTAGTGCAGTGGTTATGTCACTAGTCTAGCATACCAGAGTATTAAAAAAATATTTGTTGAGTTTGGTGTCATTTTAAAGGTCTCCTAGAGAAGAGCAGTACTAAAATATTAAAAATTGCTTTTGACTAATCGTCAATTGTTTTTATAATAGGTATTAGGATTATTTCGAATTTGGTATCAAATTGAACCTTTCTGAAAGGAGAATATATATTTTCAGGTCATTTACCCATTTTGGATGTTTCAAGATATAAATAATAAATAAGTATCCGAAGCTTCTCAATTTCATTAATAAATTTATTTATATTTCAATAATCTTGGTTGTTATAAGAATAAACATATAACTAAAGAATATATTCTGTACATATTTATATGTATAAGAAAGTGTGTGTTGGCCCATCAGATTTTTTTTCGTGAAAGTATTTAAAATTGAATATTAAGTGTGAAATAATTATGCTAGTTAAGAAGCGTGGCCTTTGAAGTCAGTGTTAATCTTATATTAAAATATTTTTTAATTCGTTAGCGTACTTGTTAACATGGCCCGAACGATGAACGAAATAACGACGTACCGGATAATTAAAGTCAAAGTTGAAAATTGTGGCGACCGTTGGAGGCTTATTAAGCACGCTACGAAATACTTTGCCACTGAGAAACTCAAACTCGGGTTGACGTAATTTATCTAAAATTTAACTTTCCTCCTTTTGCATCCATGTACGAGTAACTTTTACCGTCTACGCACTTTTAAACGCTCAAAATATAACACAATTTTAATTTTGCCAGAATTATAGATTAGTCAAACGTAGCGTGAATTACCCTCAACTCATATAACATAATAACAGATTAATTCCAGGTTAATAAAGCCGGGTTTCCTTCCACTATCTTACAAACTATCGCCATTAACTTACCGTCACAATACCTCCACCTCGCGAAGACACAACTCAACGCACGTCTAGTTTACGAGTGCGGTACGAAGGGTGCATTTGTAACTTGCACAGTGCACTGCTGCACCTAGTTCTGCATTTGGTGGCAGCGGTGGCGGAAGACATAACGTAACGCGAACGTAACGCTAGCTATCAACAGTGAGATAAAAGCGGCGGTCGTCGGGTCGCGAAGAGAGGGACTGTGAGTTGTCAACACTAAATCTACCCGGCAAAGGCAACACGCAACATGCTGGGAGACGGTTGGTAGAGCATGAAGTGAGATTGTTGCGAAACGGGACATGGGGAGGACTCATGATAAAGCAAAATTTAATTTAACTCAGCAGGATTGCTACGAAGACAGCTTTATTTATTTATTTACTTATCTAAGAAGTACATAATATACAACAAATATCTTTCCATAGACTTATAATTTATATGAGTGCTTGCCTCAAGAAACAGAGGTCGTGGTTTCGAATTCGGGTCAGATTAGAAAAACCCCGTTACTATTCCAAGTTGGGATACAATTAACTTCAAAGCTATTGGGCACCAGCTAGTATTTGTAACATGGGCTTGCAACTAAAAATTAAGATGATGTGTGTTGTGGTTCATCCTAGGAATATAAACCGTAAGGTTTCATTATCCTGAAAGGACAAAGGGCATATGCGTAAATCTAGCAGCTTTTGATGAACTCTGTCAAACAGCTGTTAAATTAAGAATTTATTACTCATAATTATAAGAAATAATTGTACAAATAAATATACCATTACACCATATGTGTCAATTTTTGGAGTAGCACTCAGCTTTCGCAGATTTCGGTGAAGTGCGGTTTCCAACCATGTTAGTGGTGGACTACAAGGATAAAGTTAAAAGTAATTCACAATCTAAAACGTTACCACAGAGCTATTTACGCTATTTTTAAATTATGTTATATGCTCTTTAAATTTTAAGATCTACATTCTTCTCCTTCTTCTTCCTTTTCTTCCCAAAATTAATCATAAATATACTCTCAAAAAAAAATCCATTAAATATTAGCAAATTCTTTCCGAAATTCGTGCTTACAAAATCTGAAAAGTCTTGTAAAAATCCTGCGACAATCTTTTAGTGCTATATTTCTTCCTTGTATTCATATTCTAGATAAAATTTCGTTGTAGGTTCTTCCATTAAGAATTCCACAGAGAATTAATTAAAAATCTTTTCTCAAAAAATTTCTATAATGTCTTCTTAAAAATCTTTTGAAAATTTGAACTAAAATATATTGAAAATTCTGGTAAAAATCCGGCTAAAATCTTCTAGTATTATATTTCTTCCATCCAAATCTCAGAGTACGATTTGCTGTGGAATTTTCATGAACACTTTTTAAAAAATAATTCTAAATTTCTCAGCAGTCTTATAAAGGTTCTGGTGCACTTATTAACTGTTATATTTCTTTCATATATTAAAATTATCAGAGTACGTTTGAATACAATATTTATATGTTTTTTAAACATTCAGAAATCATTGTAAATTAAAAAGATTTTTGGTTTAAGCTTTGTACGAAACTTAATTCAAAAGTCTGTTTAAATGATTTTCAAGTTTTAAGATTTAAATTCCTCTTCTTCTTAAAAAACCTTTGAATTTTTTTGAGAAAATTAATCACAAATGTCATTTCAAAAATCCTTCCAAAATTTGTGTTTAAAAATTCTGAAAAGTCTTGTAAAAATCCTACTGCAATGTTTCAGTGCTATATTTCTTCCATGTATTCAAATCTGGAGTACGATTTGATGTGGGGTTCCGCAGCAGGGGAAAATCCAGTTTTAAACGTGGTAAGCCTGGCAAGTGAAATAACCGCAGTAATAGATGCATCCTCACTCAAGTGTTGTCGGTAGCACTAGAACCTCAGTATCTTCTGCGCGGATTCACAGAGCAGTAAAAAATGAGGCCGGGAATAAACGTTGCATTTTTGTAATCAATTTCTCGGCAAATAACTCGGATAAAGTTTCCGTCAGTTAGGGTAGCAAATGGAATTTATTACGGTGGTGTTTTCTCCCCGAAGTACAATATCTCGGGAAGTTATTTACCCGGCTGAGAGGGGCGCGGGGAGCGGGAAGCAACGAAGAACTGAGCGCCAAGTTACACGATATAAATAACTGGAAAATTATTTTTCAAAGTTACCTTTAAAGTATTAAATTCTTGATGGGAGAAGACACGCAAACTTTGTTCTATAGTGGCTGACTATTCCACAAACTAATGATTCGTCGGAGAAATTTTAATTACATATATGGAACTCGAGTGTTTTGTATTAAGAGAATGGTGTTTGAGTAATTACTGCCATATTTTACATACGATATTGCAAGATCGCAATGGTGATAGTGTCTTCTATAAATTTATGCTTTATAAGATATTAAAAGTGACGTTTAAATTGTAATTTTAATCGTATGAACTGACCGCTGAATCTATAATTAGCCAGCTAACGATACCCGCAAAATATAGAAAAATGTTTCAAGTAATGATTGTAGGTAGTATTATTCTACATCTTGTAATTCCAATAAATTTACTCTATCTCATTTATTAACTAAGATATGCCTTTCAAATAATGTAGCACTTATTGTTAATGAATTGGTCCTCAAATCTAATCAATTTGTAACATAAACATAATACCTCCCTTACATATATGTATGTTCGGGAGCTAAAAATGACAGAATTTAAGATATAAATATGGTGAATTAAACAATTTTCCTCTGTATGATTTTAACTGGTCCAAATGATATGATTCTGGGCTCCTATAATTATTGAAATAAAAACAGATACTCAAAAGATATTGAGAAACTTCACGGTACCTTAAAAATCATGTGTCGTAATGTCCAAAATGGGTTAATGATCAGAAACTATAAATTGATCCTTCAGAAAGCTACAAACTACAGTTTGATACCAAACTATAGAATTCTATTAATTATTGTAAAAACAATTGACGATCACTCAAAAGTAATATTAATACATGATTTTTCTTTTCATTTTATTCAGATTCAGTTCCATCAAATTCAATTGAGTACAATTCTAAAATTGTGGTATCCGCATGTCGGTTATATACTTCTGAAAAATATTGTAGGTCACTGTAACATCTTCAAAATAAAAGCACTCTGGTATCTCCGATCTCGAAAGAAATGGGGCTAAGCTGTATTTACATTGCTCTCGTAATCTATTAAAAGGTAATGTTTTCATACTGTTGAAGCTAAACATTACATTAAAACTTTTCTTCAGATGATGAATAGTCCCATGTCAGAAGTTATTAACTTTAATGTTCTATAAACAAGGTAGAAAAAGTTAACCATTCCAGAGAACTGATCTCAATAAAACGCATTATTTCTCGAGTCTGTCACAAAAGCAAGCTCACTGTTTGTTTGTATTTCCTTCCCAAAACTTATGTCAGTTTGGCGGCAGAGAAACACTAGTAGTACACAAGCGCACCGCAAGTGTCGCCTGCGCCAGCGACACAAGAGCTTTCATAAATCACTCGAATGGAGGACTCTCAATAGCGCCGCTAATGACGATGCAACGTATCCTCCGGTTCTCCCCTGGATTTCCGCACGCTTCCGGTTTGCGCAGGGGGACATTCGCGGATTTTTTTCCAATTTCGCCAATTCTAATGCACATGCAACCGACAGGATATGTTACTCTTTAATTGTTCCAAATAACGGGTGTTTTATTTAGAGGTTTGTTTTTCGTACTGGCATACTTTTTCTTTTTAACATCTGAGTTTGGTTAACCATCTTACCATAATTAGACTTATGCCAGAACTGGGCTTGCAACATTGTGGAAATTTATTTCGCAAATTTTATAGAGCGATGAGGTTCATTTTATATTAAATGGCTACGTTAAGAAGCAAAATTTCCGCGTTTGGGTAAAGAAAATCCACAAGACTTTATTGAGAGGGCGTTACATAAACAAAAGAGCACTGTTTTATGTGCTTTACGGGCTGTTGGAATCATTGATCCATATTTCTTCAAAAATGATACCCGTCAGAATGTTACAGTCAATGGTGACCTCTATAGAGCCATGATTACAGACTTTTTCGTTTACCAATTGTATAACGTTAATGTGGAACAGCGGTGGTTTCAACAAGACGGCGCAACATTTCACACAGCGTGCACCTTAATCGATTTATTGAGGGACACACAGTGAAGCTGTGGATTGGCCAGCCAAGATCTTGTGATTTACCTTTGGATCATTTTCTGCGAGGATATTTGAAGTCGCTAGTATATGCCGATAAATCAGAGATTATGGACGACATGGAATCCAACATTTGCCCTGTTATTGCCGATATACCGCTTCAGCTGCCGCAAAAAGAGATTGAAAATTAGGCTGCCATGCACTTTACTTGATACGAAAACAAATTCAAAAACTCATGGAGGCAAAAGAGATAATATCCTGGCCATTACCGCGATTTTTGTGTTTTATTTCATTTTGAAGTTCTGTAGAGTCTATTCTGCAACTTACCTGTTAATTTTCAACGGCCGTTAAAAATTTTGAACAAAAAAAATTTGTGTCAAATGAAATTTTCAAATTTTATTCAGTCACGTCTGTTATCATAGGTTAAATTTTTGAACAGGCTCTTAAAAATTAAAAGGTAAGTTACAGAATAGGCCCCTTTAACTTTAAAAAATAAAAATATTACAATCCTGAACGTGGCTTTTTTCTGAATAAAACTTTTGTAAATGTTGTGCTCCCGGCGCCTCCACCAAAGTGTCGTATGTATTTCCAATACGTTGTAGTGCGTTGTTAGGGATTACTGGCCTTTACAAATAGTAACTAATTACCGCTACCTGCGTGGCTTATTTTGTGTAATTGGCAGCGATTCCGGTCCTGAATGGCGCATCGTAGTGGGGAATACGTGTCGCATTATAGCGGCAAGGAGGGATGTAAGAGCAGTTGAATCGCAGCGAGATAGGGGAAGTTTGCAGCGGGTTTATCAGATGTCCATTGTTCTAAATGTCACTGCATTGATTAGGCACATCGAAGGCAAGTACGGAGCTAATTACTGAAATATTGTCTTCCTCTGTCCTTGTGCTGTAAAGGCAAGGTACGGTGTTTTGCAATATCCTACCCGCGCGAGTTTAATGAGCTATTAAATGGGCTTTAAACTTCCAAGGAACAAATATACAATGCGGATATATAGAAGCACTCGAAATATTTCTCAGAGCACACTCAGCGCAAAAGAGAAGGGGCTATCAGCAGGGCTTGACAAGTATTTATGTGCTTAATTATTCACGACTGAAATTATGTAAATACACTGAATTTATGATGACTTTTCGAGACTCATGTGAGAAATTTGTGATAAATATATACGTACCATGAATTTTAATGTGATGACATACAAGCTGTTCGGAAAACTGAGGACAATCCTAATGCAAAAACCGTGCTTTATACAACCACACAAACCATCAAACTTATAAATTAGAAATAAACGAATTTTTTTTTTATATTATTACTGTTTACTTTCAAGATGCATTGATGTAACTAATCGTTTAACATCAATACTTCAAGTTTTTGTTACATGTGTCAACCTTTCACAAAAAAGGTGTTTTCCATCGGACGAAAACTGACTCCATTTCGTTGTGTTTTCGAACCGCAAAGTGCATTAATCCGGTATTTTAGTGCCGTTGCTAGATTACAATAAATAACATTACAGGAATATCTTTTCCGGACACTGCCAAAGTATTCCCCTAAGATTTGGCTTTTAAAATAAATTTGACGCTTTGAATATAAATAAGCAAACAATGGATACCTTATCCTCGGATATTTCTATCAAAACAACTGTAAACGCTAAGTCACCACACAGAGATTCCAAAATTTAATAACGTAATAAGTAATGTAACATGGATAGAGAGTTCAATACTCAATAGCGTAATAATTAAAAATGCATGTGTAAGTAATTGTCTAAATTTAAACTGGTAATATCTGTCATGTTTGCTGACTTAGCGTTGACAGAATTATGAATTATTGAGTAATTAGGTTACATTGTTTGAGTAATATTATTTAGTTAGCACTTATTTTGTTGATGTAGAATTTGTAGAAATACATATAAATATTAGGATGTAAGACAACACAGATTAGAGACAGTACACAGTACAGTACAGTAAGTCGATTTGTAACTGTTGTAGAGTACGTTGAGAATTACGACTTAACTAAAGATGATGTAAGTTTTTTGTTGCTGAAACCCAGTCTCGATAGGACCCCTTTTTAAAATCAACCCTCTTAGGGGGTGTTAGACAACGCAATATTTTTATGTCTTGTTGGTTTTCTGACGTTTATAAATGAAATATAAAATAACTAATTATTGAATATAAATCGATCGAAAAAAAAAATGTGTACCACGTAGGAAAAGTAAACTTGCCGGATTGTTGGTGTCCAGGAATATATCACTTTTTCTACTAGATACACAATGTACTATTTTTGTTTTAATAATAAATGAAAAATAATTTCTCATATTTTGGCATTTAACATTTAAAATTTTATCGTTCGTACTGATTTGTCTATAGTTACCTGATGACTGCTATATCAGTTGACTTATTCGTGTTTGCCAAATTTAGATTTGTTTTTTGCGTTAGTATTATCCACTCAGAATTAATCGAAAAATCGTAGTACATTTCCGAATAGCCTGTATAAATAAATTTTTCTTTTGTAAAGATGGGAAGTGGACTAACTGATTTAGTCATATGCCGCCTAATGAGTGGATGATTGTGACTTTTGTGAATACAAACATGCTCTTCAGTGGGAATCGAACCCCCGACCTTTGTTGTGCTAAGCTAGTGAAATAGCCACTACGCCATTTTGATCAGCTATACATTTATTTAATGAAAGGAATCTTTCTGTTGCGGTTGATCCCTGCAGAATATCGTTTCAGGAATTTCAATAAATGTACAAAAAGCTTTCAGTCGAAAGATTCCTTCGCACAATTAAAACTTTAATGCTAATGAACATTGTCTATTGTAAGATGGCATTCCAAGGAGAATTTATAATTGGATAGAACGACGCTTTTAGATTTTGTAATTGGTATACGTGCATAGGTGAAACACTCTCGAAATTAAAGTTAAAAAGAACACGTTTTATGAGGCTTTAACATCGCCTTAATGCAGGTCTACAAAATGAAAGCAGGTTTTAGGGATGTCGGTTTTATGAGCCGTTTCGTTCGGTTATCTTCGAGTGCGGTCCTAAGAATGACCCCCTAAGGTGCTCAGTAATTTCTTCCCGAATAAATAAACCGGAATCCGCGAAGAATCTGTTTCGGAGTGTTCATTGTTTAATCTAAACTAAACAGATAAACGTAGTTTATTACTCAGCGTTCTGTTGTCGTTGTTGTTGGTGTTTCAAGTGGAAACCTCTGCCGTCGCTCGACTTCCCTGTCTTCTTAGATGCGATACGTTCACGCGCAATGTACTTTTATGAGTGTCTTGGAAGTGCATGACAATTATGAAGCCATTACTTTCGAGCAACTTGCCTTTCATCGCTGCTGGGTCGCGACCTTGCGTATCCTGCGCTTGTTCGTTGTTCGCTGCTCCGGCGACACACTAACTCTGAACTGAATTCCTGTCATAAAATCTCGCGCTATGTGGCTGGTAATGTTGCAGCGGAGTGTGTGTACCCTCGTTTATTTCCTTGTTCATTACGGTTATTCCCAACTCTATTTATTTTCCAGGAAAACTATTGATTATTTTGTTTTACAACTTCTACTACTACCACCAATAAATTTATAGAGCAAAGTTTTCAACTTTAATTAGTATATTGCCATTCGTACAATTTATGTCTTAAATTTGCATGAGAAAAGTTAAAAAATTCTGTAGAGAAAATATGCTCAACATAAATTTATTCATTTTATCGTCTGCAGATGATTGCACTTACATGCTTTTTTATTCGTTCACCCACGAACCAGGTTGTTGAAAAAGCAGAGCTAACTTCTCGCGCAGTCAAAAACTCTAAATAACCTCTCCCTCTTTCAAATCGTTTTTCTCTCTTTTCGCCGTGAAGTCCCGTTGCGTTTCCGACAATAAAACATCGCGCCATGGCCTGCTTCCTCCTGCCCCTCGCGTGCAAGTTCATAAAATCCGGAGATTCAAAAGGAATTCCAAACGACATTTTAAATCAGAAGAATGCGGGAAGACACCGGATTCCCTGCTACAGCCAGGCGTCTGATTGGCGCACGCAGCTGTGTTTATCCGAGTAGGCTGTAAGTGTTAAGACCTTGTTCGCAACAAAACACAATAAAAACCGTTTGATGTCACAGCACCCTGATAATCGTAGTCTTCCGACTCGTTCCCTAATGGAACGCACTAAGTGACACCCTGATTACCATATAATACATTTAATAGACAAATTGCATTGGAGGCAATCTTTAAGCCAGCTGATCAAATTAGATACTTACTTTTCTGGCGATAGAATAGGGTTCCTAATGGATCCTCCACGCCCTGGCTGTTCTTTTATTTGGAATGTACACGATAGAACGGTGACAATAATCGTTCCAAAGTGGTGCCATCTTCGGTTCTTGAACGAGATTGACCTTTATCACTCACCCATTGGTTTCTTTATTTTCCTGAGTTTCTTTAACAAGGGTTCAATTGTGAAAGTAATCTTCGGAAATACGTAGTTTCCTACGTTTTTTCCCGTTTGTCATTTATGATTCAAAAGGCAACAATTCACCGCAAATTTACGAAATAGTATATTGAACAACTAGGGTTACAATTAGGCATTGTAACACGTGTTTTTCTTGCTACTTTTCCTACAAAGTCAATTAAAATAAAATAAAAATAAATTACTACCTTTCCATGTAATATTAATAAAACAATTTTATCGTTTTGAAAGCGGATAAATAGGAAGGTAACTTTTTGCAAGTGATAACCGTTATTTACCTTTCTCCTAGCAAGCAGATCAAAATACTTATTACATTAATGTCATTTGCATTATATGTCAAAAATATGATATATAATAATTGTATTTTCACCAATTGCACTTTTAAATAAATCTTTTCATAAATAATGTCGTTAAATTATCTCACCGAATTACACTCGAACATTTTATTAGCTTCGGATAAATTTCAGATTGACAACACAACCTTGTCACCTGACAGCAATTTGACTGGTAAACTATTTAAAAAATAAAATCACTCCACCTGCGGTGTCGTGATTTTATTAAAACATTTTTTTTGCCAAATTGCTAGGTATCAAGATTTCGTAACAAACAGAAATTTATCCGGCAAAAAAGCTCTTGTGTAATTAGAATTGAGAAACATTATTTTAAAAAGTGGGTTATTAAATTAAATTATTTTAGTTACGGAAGGGTTAAATCTTTGGAAATACGTAGTTTTCTTATTTTACCGTTTGTCATTTATGATTCAAACAGCAACAATTCACCACAAAATTACGAAAAGAATCTTATGTTTTATGGGGCAAGTGTAGGGAAATTTACTTCAGTTGTTTACTTAAATTGGTGTAGTTGCAAAAAGAAGAAACAAAAAAAGAAAATAAAGTAATTCAAAACACGCGTGTGCCGTTTTTTGCGTAAATGTCGCATTATTTCATACAAACGAAATTAAGTTTTAATTGTGTTTCATACTGAGACACCTCTGAGAATTTCTGAAAGTGAAATTTTTTCTTAAATAGATTTAGCGTTCCCTGGTGCGCGTACAACGCTCCATGCGCCTCTTGCGGCTTCCTCCGAAATTTAAAAATATAGCGAAAGAAATGCGGAACTTGGGAAGCGCCGAATTTGTATTAAGATAGCAGGTTTTTGTTTAAATTGAGAATGATTTCCTACCGGACTGCCAGGCAATTTATTTCAAACAATTGAATTTCTATTTACAATACCTATAATTGGAAACATATTGGAAAAGGAATTTTAAAGATTTCCTTTCTCTCCGTTCACTCAAGTATTCAAGCCAGTAGTTCGGTGGGTAATTTTCCCAGCCAGTGATTTCAACTCTGGTAGTTAACTCTACTATACCGCTGGGTTTTCTAGAGTGGTGAATTTAAATTGTAATTAACGAAACAAAATGATGGCTATCAAACTGTTTGATTGAATAGATTAACTGTTATTATTTCCCGGATACACCATCGGAGGCAATTTATGGCGCGGCTATTCTGTTTTATTTATTTTGCTGGCGCTTATAAACATTGCTGGGATTTTACAAATATTGGGTTTTTAATGTCAATTTATTGCATATTATCGTGGCACTTTTGGCTTGTTGTTTTTGAAACTCGATTTTCAGTGCTCATGGCTTACTGATAAAACTTGAACAGATGAAATACCGTTGATGAGTTTTCAAATGAAATATTTCGTTTTCATTTATCTATATAAATAATTACTTATTGATTTTGCAGGCGCCGTACTTCCATAAACCTATTACGTCTGCCAAAACTAACAAATACAAAAAAACATTTTTTTACAATCCATCATTATGCCGTTTCCACATTTCGAAATGCTTGACTCTGTAATTGCATTGCAATGGGATGCCTAATTTAGAATCCTTTGCTTTTAGATATTTTAATTTGTACTGAATCTGAAAATATTATTTATTAAGAAATTTCTCATTATAACAATATTTTATAAGTGGTTCAGAAATATTTAACTTACTTCAAGTAAATATATAGACTGGTGCCACGAGATCTGTTTTTCGGTGTTTTAAGAGAAGTGTTTTAGCCTCGGTTTTAGCGCTGAGCTCGTAGTAATGACTGCACAGTAAAAAATTATATTTGCGATTTGTTAATTTAGCGGTTGTTAAGTATTTTTTTGGTAATATTGACAAATATATTGTGTTAAATTAAAAAATGACAATTTGTTAAATTAAAATTTTGTCAATTCTGAATTTAGCAAGCAAAATTATTGTTATTATTAATTTGCTGGATTTATAAAATTTAACAAATAGACTCGTCAATAATAACAAGTAAATTTAGCTAACTTATCAAATTGAAATTGTTAAAGAAAGTTTGTATTCTTTGTAACAACTTAATTTGTTATAATAACTTTGATTTATTGTTATGCTTCAATATAATTACTAAGATATTTAGTCAAAAGCTCATAAAAATAAATGTTAATAATTACTATAGTTACAAATATATTTAGTTACGAAAAACAAAAATAATTTCTTACTTGCTAATAAATTTTAAACTTGTTAAATTAACAAAAAATAACGGTGGATCGTCTGGGACTAAAAGTTTTGTCAAAATTTTGTCAATATTGACTATAAATTTTTTTACTATATGCTCCTGATTTCTCCCAACACCTCTTTAAGTTACTTTCTCTTATAAATTGAATTTTATAAAAAATAAAAACACTTTTGATATTTAAGATTTGCGAATAACAAAAATTTGTCTTCTACATTTTGAGCCAATTCAATTTAAAACTGGATTTGATTATAAATAGTTATTTGAATACTATTCGTTAATGTTAATACTACCAGAAAAATACTGGACATACTATGACTACTGATGGAAATATATGTGAATATTTGGTGGCAGCGCAAGTTTGAGAAAGCTCGAGCGAAAGGTGGAAGAAAGAGAGAGTGCGAGCATCTGTCATGCATTCTTTCAAGGAACACATGAAGAAAAGAACAACATCGAAACTACATAAAACTATACAGAGAATTTGAAACTGAGTTTGGAAACTTGCACATCACGTTTTATGCTGTAGTTATGTGTGCAGAGCAGCGTCTGTGTGGGTTTCCGGATAAAATCGTTAAGAGTCCCCTTTCCTCTTCGACCAGCTTGTGTGTGTATAGTGTGCGTGTTTTTTGTGTTGGTATGAGTGCGGCTCAGTTTTGAAAAGGTGTTAGCCGCGCGAAACGCGCGGATAGAATAAAGCAACGCATCTCTTTTACCCTGTTAAAAACTTTACAAAGTAGATTTTCAACAAATAACAAACTCGATTTTTTGCCGGAGGGTGAATTTGAAAAGTATATAAGCGTGTTTGTGTTTCTGTGCGTGATGCCAGCGGTGACGCGAAATAAATTCATTTTTTTCGTGTTGTTTTGTTTTTCACTCGACTTGCTCAAGCACTTGACTAAGATGCTGTAAGAACGTTCTTTACCCCACGCAATTACCTTTCAGATACTTTTGTGCAGATTTTTATCAAAACTTATAATTAATTAAATGTAATAACTGTTAGAGTTTAATGAATACCAAAGTTCTTTCATATTAGCTGTATAATCTTGATGTACTGAAGAACTTATAATTTAGTAATTATTATATTTTTGCAGGAATACCTGCCGTTCTGTTTGTACTTGAAATACTATAAAACTTTTGCAATTAATTAAATGAAAACTTTTCTTGTTAGTAATTCATATTTACCTGTAGGTGAAATACAAGCAACTGCTTTGTATAATTAAAAATTATCTTATTATTTATCCACTTCACGAAATGGAAGGAAACTTTATTGAAAAATCCCGGTAATAAAATTAATTCGCTAGCCCATTTTAAAAATAAAATTAATTGTTTAAGATATCAGGGTAAATTTGCCGGAGAAGCTAAATTAAAAAATAATCTAATGCGCAATGTTCGGCGAACATTCTCAATAAATATCCCAACGTCGTTTCTTTTGAGAACAGCAATTTATATTCTTACAACACCAATTTGACTGATAAACGCAGGCACGTAATTTAAACTTCAACGGAAAAAATTCCAGGAGAAGTTAATTATTTTGTGAAAAACCGTCGCTCTTAGCGAACTGTCACTTTCCCAGCCGTTGATTATTTTAATAAAAACTTTCCGAAGACACAATATTTACACATTTCCGTAGCTTTTAGCGCGTTTTCTTTGACATCGGCAAACAGCTCGACAGCCGACACTCTTCGCATCGTTAGAAGACGCACAACAAAAACTTCACGTTTCTTCCGTCTTTACACTAAACTGTTTACTAAAATCCATTAATAGGTACCACGCCTCTCGCAATATTTTTTGTGACAAGAATTTCATAAGACTTTGTTTGGCATTCAAGGTTCTTCCAAAGTTTTATCCAAATTTTGCGCAAACAAAATTAGCCATTACTTCACAAAATATTCAAATTATTTCAAACTAGGTTAAAACAATATAATCAGAAAAAAAATTATATATTTTGCATCTAGGTAGACAAATGCAAGATTTATTTATGATGAAGTAAATTCGGGTTAAGTTGTTAATGCTAAGTTAGATTAACTTGAATAACTATCGTAGTTAATTTACCATTTTGTGACCTCATTCTTATCTAGAAAAAATAACTCTAAAAAGAAAACAACCTAGGGATAAAATGTAACGTTTCTATCCCTATTCGAATGTCACAGAAACTAACTTCTACTCGCGATCGTGTAAAAAATATATCTTATGCATTTATGTTTTTGCCGTTCAGAAAATTAAACCTCATTTACTGTCATAGTTGAGAAGGGTACAACTGCGACAAAAACCTATTATTTACAGATTAAATACCTTCCAAAAAACCTCGGTGTGTAAGTAAAACTATCACCACAAGTACATTTCAGCAACGTTCTTGTCGTCAAAGATTGCAGCTGGCTGTTTGTGGCACTGCATGTGTCTGCGTTGCTGAGTTTTTGTTCCACTCATTGAATGATGTTTCAGTGGCGTCGAAAGAGGGGTTGGCGGGGGCTAATGGCCAGTCGAGTGCGGCGGGCGTCTAAATGCTACACGTCAGAGAAAAGCAAAAAGAATGGAGGTTCTATGTTAGTCTGTTGCGCGGAACTGGTAGTAGTGGAAAGTGCAATTAGAATTAATTAATTTTCTCGGGTAATTTGTATGATTAGGGATGTTATTTATAGAGGACTGATGCAATATACATTCATTAGATCCACACTAAACAAAGTTTGAAAATTATATATTTCGCACAGTCGTGTGGAATAGCGTGCGCAATTATTCCACATGCAAGTATGACCAACTTACCAATGATATAATACTGTATGATATTAATATGTTAAGTAAAATTACATTTATATATCATAAAATAATTAATAATTACCTATTTCAGAATTTATATAAATCTTCGTTTTTAATATTGAGATTACAAAGAAAATACAGTATCAATTTTTTAATAAAATATGTCAGTTTTTTTTATTACAATCTATAGATATATAGTTGGTGATATTGCGCACATCTACGCTTGCGCCGCCTTCATGCTGTAATCATAAAAGTCAAATAGTTTGAGTTTAAAATGTCATTGCGTGTTTCTGAAGAGTAAGAATTATTATTATTAAGTCTTGACAAAAGTGTAATCGTAAAAAAAAGTGTGCAACTCGTGCAGAAGTACCTATTTCATGCACTCATAACTCGCGTGAAATAGATAACTTTCTGAACTTGTTGCACAATGTACTATTTCTGCTTTCCTTTTTATTGTTTTTGTTAGCATAATGTAAAGAATTATAAATCCGTTACTTTCGTGCTTTATCGATAACATTCTATGAACTTAAAGTCCTAAATATTTATTTGATTATTTTTAGTATCGTTACTCAATAATTCATGTCCAAAATACTCGCTACAAATCGTTGCTCCAGGGTCTCAAATATTTAACAAGAAATTTATTATTATTATTATTATTGAGTTTCAAAACATCCTTTTATCTAGTCGAACTGTTTTCATTAGAAGATTCCTGCGTACGTTACAGCGTTGCAGATTTATGAGTGCAACAAATGAAAAAAGGCAATCATTGCACGTTTACATAAGCATCCTAGACTGAAGCATCTTGAAAAGTTAAATTCAGTCTGCGGGGAGTGCATGCAGCAGTTCTTGGTGAAATCTGCACTTAATGGGGACGTTGACAGCTCAAGAGCCGCATGTCCGTTGTCGCCACCGCTGCCGTCGTCGTCGTCTTCGACGCCTCTTCAAGTTAAACGCATGCGCAAAAGTCGCTCGTTAACCGCGCTCGGGTTGTAATTAGGCCGGCACGCGGTGTTTTATTTCAAAAGAAAATGAAACGTGTTGTGCTGGTTCATGGGATATTTTCTCGTTCATTAAATGAAACCTTAAACTTTATAGCCGCGCGCTCATAAAACTTATTAAATTTTCCATTTCGAAGAGATGCCGCCGCTGGGTCGCTGGGAGTTTGTGACACAATTAATAAAGTTGCGCGCATCATTCGCGAAATTTTGGTTCCTGCTGCTTCAATGTAGTTTTGCGGGATGGCGCGACAAATGGCAGGAACCACTTTGCTGCATTGATTTGTAATTTTCTCTTGGTTTTTATTCTGTTTCGTTTAAGCGCAGCTTAAATATGATGCAAGATGGTTCATAAGTTCCTTATTACCATCCAGCAAGTTGTGAAACTGAAATACTGCGTCGTAAAGTTAAAAGCTGTCTGTACTTACATTTAGACCGGAAAATATTATAATTTACAACCTCCTACGCGCAACTATTAAACTGCAGAATAATATATTATGCTTATATTTAGATCGCTTCGAATGATTCTACGTGGCTTATTCAGAAAATAATCGGACTTTATTTTTTAATGACGAAGGAAATATGGATGTAATTATTAAATTAAACTAGTTAAAAATGCGCTGAATATAATTTAAAAATAATTGCATATCGACGTTTCGACTGTTAATCACTCTTCTTCAGGGTGATAATTAATAAATTGAACTGGTTGTTTTCACGACTGTCTAAATTGTAATGTGTATAAAATACTCGAAATCTCAGTCATACAGCATTTATTCTTCTTACATAACAGACGTTTCGGTTTACACTTGAACCTTAGAAGGTTTAAGTGTAAACTAAATCGTCGATTATGTGAGAAGAATATATGCTGTATGTCCGGGATTTCGAATACTTTTTACAATTTTTAATTAATATACTTATAAGATATAAAAAACATTACGTTAATATATCGCCAATTAATACAATAAAACACACACACTCTTTCTGTTCAACATACTATAAAAGATACTGAAAGCATTTTTAAAGCATTTATATTGTAGCACTTTTTTAATGTACAATTATAGGTCTCTTTAATTATTTTACATAAAAAAAGTTAAATAGTTTATTATAGAGAAAGAATTTCTGCATTTATTGACACTAATGTTTATATTTTTTCTACTTGGAACCGAAAAACTTACGGAAATATATTAGCAATTTCCTTAAAATCATCATTGCTTAATCTAGCCATTAATGCCCGGTTGCACCAACGTTAGTTAAATTTTACAATTGGTTTATATAAATAAAAGCAAATCGAAGTTATATGTCATAAGGAGTAATTGACATGGATGTCAAAAATTAGGTACGCTTTTATTTATTTAAACCAAGTTAAAATTTAACTAATGTTGGTGCAAGTTGGGCATAAGTCGCTTTGCGGAATACTTATAACAAGTTCGCGGAACAACAGTGGCTCTAGTTACACTCAAATAACAATGTAACGAAAGCTAAAAGAGATGTCAACAATTCAAGAACATGTGGTTACAGAGGAGGTTATCGGGCCTATTCTGTAACTTACCTGTTAATTTTTAACAGCTTGTTAAAAATTTCAACCCATGATAACAGACGTCACTGAATAAAAATTAAAAATATTATTTGACACATATATTTTTATTGGTTAAAATTTTTAACAGGTCGTTAAGAATTAACAGGGAAGTTACAGAATAGGCCCCTATATCACTAAAAATATCTCAATTGGCGCATAATTAAAATGAAAAATGTTCGGTTAATTTCTCAACAGATCTCGTAAAAGCATGGATTTATTTGTGGAGCTAGTCGTAAAATAGCGCGCGGTAAGGTAAAAAAATTCCTCGACCAAATTGATACATCAATTGCAAATATTTGGCGTCCATTGAGAAAGATTAAGTGTGACCCGCACCCTAGACGGAGTATATCTCTGAAGTGGACGTCAATATCCGCACACATTTCAGGGCAGAATAGTCCGGGTCCAAATTCGTGTGAGGTCGTTCACAGCAGCAGGGTCCCTCCATCACAAAAAGGCCCGAACAATTGCCATAAAACCCTGAATGTAAAAACCGGCAGGCCGACACAGAATATCGTTCACTTTTATTATAACAAAACACGGTGCAGGCGCGTTGGGCTCGCCCTCGAGATTACGTCGTAACGTTCACTTCGGAGTGCCATCGCCGTCGCCGGCGTCGTCGCCGCTGCCAGCACAGCCGCCTGCGACTATAGATTCAAATTTCGGCGGCGCGGCTAGGAATTGGGCGGCCGTCAAGCGTATATCAGGATGTATGCGCCGCGGTGCCTTCATACGCCTGCACAGGGCGGAAGCGGAATATGATCGATAGCATTTTTTTCAATATTTTGTTTCTTCACATCGCCGGAATGCTCGTAGCTTACACAAATGAAAATGTTGCGTAGAAATTTATTCACTAAACGGAAATGGAACGGAATCATTGTTACCGGAAATTTAATAGTTTATATTTTGTATCTCCATTATGTATTGTTTTAAATATTTTTTATCGTTCTATAATCTAAATATTCAATAATGGAACACTACATCCATTCTGTTCCACTGATTTCCTCCACCATTTTACATTTTAACTTCAATTTTAGTAATCTGAAAAAATGTAATATTTATGCATTTAACAGAAAGAAGCAGAAATAAAAGAAAAGATAATGGCTGGTACTACGAGCTCTGTTTTTTGTTGTTTTAAGAGCAGTATTTTAGGCTCTATTTTAGCGCTGTACAATGTTCTAAACTTGTATTATACAAAAATGCTTCAAATAGAAGTTACAGAGAAATGTATTATCTACCACTTTTATTTGAAGTATTTTTTTAAAAAATAATTTTAGAACGTTGTACAGCGCTAAAACAGAGTTTAAAACACTGCTCTTAAAACACCCAAAAACAGAGCTCGTGGTACCAGTTAATATGACCTATAACAATGTACGCACACCCTAGGTAGTGGGTGCTAATTCTACTAAACAGTATGGTCGTTTATAATATTTATAAAATTCACAATAATTCACTCATGAGAAATGAAATTTCGTTTATAAAGATTTTCTGAAGAAAATTTAAAAGCAGCAAGATTTGAAAACTGGCAAAGTAAAACAAAAGATAGGAAGATATGAAGAAATCTTACTACAAGGATTTAAAAGAATAGGAATGGAGTTCGAATCAAATAAAAGGATAATAAATCTTAAATATTAACATTAATTAATTAATTTTTCGAAACATGATCTTTGAAAGGAAAATTATTGTGCTCAATTTATTTGTACTTTAAATTTTGTTATTTTTAAGAATAATTTAAGGAAAAATTATAACTGGAATAATAACAAATTAACAAATATCACTAACTTAAAGACTTCATTTGGCCTAAAGGTATTAGCTGGGATCACTAACACTCTTTTTAAATCTGATGACAATAAAATGTTGAAAAATGTTTCAAATAAACTTTGTAGGTAATATTATTTTACATCGTTTTGATTGATTGTTTCTGGATTCGTGCTACCCCACTAAATGGGACATAGTGTGATATTATGTATGTATGTATCGTTTTGATTCAAATGAGATTTATTTTATCTCATTTATTAAGTAAGATGTGCCGAAAAATCCTGATAGGCCTTTTCCATTAACTGGACCAAATTATATGATTCTGGGCTCGTATATTTAATACTTATTAACTAGAGAACCTTAAGGGTGTCAAACCACGATATAATCTAAATATTCATCCATGGAATACTGCATGTAACTGGCATATAAAAACAATATTCTATAGGCATTACACATTTAATATCTGCTCTGGCTCCTCCACCAATTTGCACTATACGTTAGATCTCGCTCCGTGCCCTACCGTAAACGAAGGTTAAAATCAAGGCCTCCCCAGGGCGAGTCCGTCCCTGCGTGCAGGTGATATACGGCGGTTGCATGATGCGGGTTTGTTAGCGGTGGCCGCGGTTGGGCCATGCGCGTCTTCGCGCTCGTAACTTTCTGCTCGGAAGCCGTATTCAATAAATGCCGACACTAATGTGCGGCCGCCAACCCCCTGCACCCCACTACAGCCTACGCCACTGTATCTATAAATACATCGCAACACTACCGAAGCCTGCATGCGAAATTCTAGCAACGAAGAACAAATCGGAAATAGAAATATTAAAATACGCCGGCACTGTCGCCAGACAGATTAAGGAGGTTTTATTAGATTTGAAAATATTATTCAATAAATTATGAATTGCTTGCAGTTAACTCGAAAATATCTGAAAATTGACTCATCATATATTTAAAATACTTGTACTTATTTTAAATATAATCATACATAATTATAATAATGTACACTAGATGATAGACATAACATTGTTATATCTTCTTTCTACTCTTTACAATTTTCTTCATCCAATCCATTTTTGTAACACTTCTCGTTTAGCAAATTGTTGTCGCTTGTAATCTCTCTCCGTCTCTGGTTCTCTGCAGTAGATTCTTAGGTGTTGCATTTTTTCTTCTTCTCTTCAACGCAGTCTGTAGCTTCTTTTATCGCCGGTAAAACTCACGGCATAACTGGTATGCATAGTATTATATTAATGATAGACCAGTAAATATTGCATCTTACTGTAAAAATCATTAATAATTATGTACAAATATTTAATAATAAGGTGAAAAATAGTTTACTTATTACAATGTTTTTGATAATTTAAATTTGGCCACTCGGCTAAGTAAACTTTTATTCCATTTATTATTTAATATTTATACTTAATTATTAATTAATTTTGCATTATTCCTACGTTTTTAAAAGTATTCGTATTATTCAATACCTTATCTAAACTAATCAATTAAACAAACCTTAAGGTAAATATTGAAAGATTCATAAAAATAAAAATATATATTTATATGTAATCTAAAGTTATTATTAAATGAATTCTATTTATATTCTCGATCTATCCAAATATCTGTACTGTTATTTCTCTGGAGTCCGTGGCTTTCATTTCATGTTCTTCAACTATTTTTCCATTTATTATTAAATATTTGTACATTACTCGTATTATTAATGAACTTTACATTTGATAAAAATCACAATTTAGTTATAAACAATGTGTGAAATGCCTTATCTGTCTAAAGAGCGCTAAATGCACTTCGCATTTCTTTAATTTAGTTTGTCGTAATTATCGTAGCGTCCTTATGATGGTAGACCATTTATTAGGCGCATCTTCTATTTCCGGAAACTAAATCTAGACATCAATTCAAATTCCACATAATTATGCCACGCTGAGCGTTTTCGCCTCCCCTTCCTCTGACATCAACCGAGATTTTCTCAGTCTCCTCACGTCATCTCATCCCGCTGAGATGAAAGACTCGAATTAGCAGTGATACTTGTTGAGTTCCGTCAGCGTGTTAGCAGTATCGCAAAAACCCCTCGCTGTCCTGCTCCTGGGCTGGCATCGTCCCGAGCCTTGCTCGCTGCCAGCGCCAGCTGCTGCAGTCGCGGACAACTAGGTCGCCTGACGCAGTGATTTGCGAGTGGACTCGGTCACGTGTATGTTTCGATGGTGTCTCTCACAGGCGGCGTGACGTCATTCTGGTGCATATTACTGCGCGGATATCCATCCCCTATGGCTAGGTAGTATCAAATCATTTTACCCTGCACCAACAATGCACTGAATTTTGCTCAATTTATCTTCAATACCTAGCAAACAATTCTTAAATATATTGTGGCTAAATTTGGAAGAAACAAAGTTAAGAAGATTGCAATGTGTCAATGGCAAACTTATAAAAGAAGAATTTATTATTATATTATAATTTAAAGGACTTATCAAAAATGAGTTTTGAAAGCTTTTATATTTCTAGAAATGATCATGTGTATGATGTACTTTTATGCTTGAAATCAATAGTATCTCAAAATTTATAAGGATATTTCTGCAATAAAATGTCATCTCAATTACTATGTACGTATTTGGGTTTATGTCATTGAGTTACGAAAGTCAAACTAACTACTAATTCTAGATGCACCAAGACCTCAATCTTGAACAGAAACTTGGTGAGTAGTCCTTGCAATTACATCCTCATTACCCTCAAAACTAAATTTAATAAAGCAGTGCATAGTTTGGTTGAATGCATTACTGATATCAATGCTGTTTGTAACAACAGATCAGATGCATTTGACCACCGTGTCTATATACATTTTAGTCAATATATTCTACTTTGTTAAATAATACATATGCAATTCCCTGCTTCCCATATTTGACAATTCTAAATAAGTATCCTAGCAATAGCATAAGTACTTAAATGAACTGATCTGTATTGAAATACTCAAAAAACAAATTCATTTCGCACGATGCTTGCAATGTACCTCATATCCCTAGCAACAACAAACATACAATGAGCAGATTTCTCAGTGGTCGTAGAAAAAAGTTATTATAGTTAACCAGCAAAACTTATGGGTTGCTTTAATAACTCATCCTGTATATATATTTTCTATATTTCTTAAAAGTTTAGAGGTTATTTTAAATGTTATAGATTGAAATAGTAAATTTTGGAGTTTTATACATACGCATTAGATCTCCGTCATGTTTTCCAGCTAATCACACATTTATCGACACCACTCACTCTCCCGATCAGAATGGTCCGACGGGTCGGCGGGGCTGTAACTCACCATTACTCCATGATGCGCGCTCGGCTCGCATTGCGGATACATGTTGCTAATTAGAGTGTACTACCATGCAATTATAAATCACCTACGCCTCTCGTGGTTCGAGCAGCGAGCGCGGGTGAGGGCCCCAGGGAAAGGAGGGGGCAGTCGATATCAATGCGCGGATAGGAGAGTAGCATGACCTATGCCGGGTAGACAATGTTCCGCTGCACGATACTAGCGTGTGAAGCTCCTTAATTTTAAATTGTTTTACTGGAGGAAGCGGAGATTATCTACGCTAAATAGTTTCTGCTGGTTGTACTACTTAAACACTAGTTAATTCTGAAATACACTTTTACTTATTTTTTTGTGGCACATTCTTCAAACGATCTCGGGCTAATGATATTTATTTATTTATTTTTTATTTGTAGTAAAGCGAATTAGGTGGAAAACTTTCATTAATAATATAACAAGAGAGTAAAAATAAATTGAAAATAAGTTGTTGCTAGGCAATAGTCATGAAAGTTAGTATACGAAAAATGTACCGTAGAATTTACCAAAGTATTCGGTAAGCTACTTTTTCTCAAAATGTCAACAATTTTTATATTTTCAATTTACCGAATAACCAATCCAGTTTTTTACTTCTTTAAAGTAGGATAAAAAGTTCATTTGACATTAACATCCTTGTAGTAGTAATACATTAATAATAATATATTATTGGCAGTACAGTAAATATTTCATATTAGCTGATAATCGTGGTATAGTTAAATAGTGCGCGAAATGCTTCGTCAAACTAAAGAGCACTAAACGCACTTCGCATTACTTTTGTTTTATGTTCTCAGTTTAACGAATAGTTTAATACATTATAAGGATATTTTCTTTTTCGTGTAGGGTTTGAGTGGATATTGTCAAATGACAACAAGTTTGAAAAAGAAACTGAAGAATTTTTTTTATTTGTCGAGTTCTTGAATTATATTTAATTAGATCCACGAATCCAAAACAAAATTAAGCAACGCATTTAACATGTGTTTATGTTATTTTACATTTATCAAGAAAAACAAAAGATGCAGAAATTTCATTTTCTAGAATTATATTCTCAATAATAATATAACAAGAGAGTGAGAATAAATTGAAAATAACTTGACAGATCTTTCGAAAACATGTTGCCAAGCAATAATCACGAGAGCCCGTAAGGCTTGAGTGGCTCTTTGCCAAATGGCAACAAGTTTGAGAAAGATACTGGAGAATTATTTTATAATGTATCGAACTCTCGAGTTATATTTAATTAGATTATTTTTTGATTTTATCATCAGACACGGCACTAAATAAAATTTTTTGCTCATTTTTAAATTGTGTTGATGATAAGTATCTGACAATTGACATTTGTCAACAAAAACAAAAAAGCTACAGATATTATTCATTAACAGGATTGGTTAAAACACAGACACGTGTTATACAATGAAGAATTTCATTGGTTTTAAGAATGGTTAAAATATAATAAAAATAATTTAATTTCTATGATATCACAGCAGTTTAAGATTGATGGGAACGATTGCGTGGGCGTTAAAGTAATAGAATGCTAGGGGATTGATTGTTGTTTGATTGTGTATGAAGTTTCATGCTACCCCATTAGGTGGGATATAGCGTGATGCTATGCATGTATATGGATATATTTTGTTTGCATGTATCTACAATGAATTTATTGGATATTTCGAATGAAGGTAATGCCTAAACATTAATTATTAACTGTGTGTAATTAGAGCTAAAAGCAAAGTTTATAAAATTTAACACTGCTTCCATGAATTAATTGTTTTAATTATGCAAACAACTAAAATAATTACAAGGCCCAATAAATGGAGCACAAAGGACTATTTGACACTTGCCATTATGAAAATTATGTACTTTTGTCGCTCATTTAAAAACAAAAATAGAGCATTCCCTAACCAGGTCCGCCATTTACAACATTGAAAAATTCATTTCCTTATCGTAGTTATAGCAGCTACGCATACTTTCGGGCGATTTGAATGGCGAGCGGCGGTAAACACCGCTTTCATCGCGTCATTTGCCCCACGAAACCGCCAACACCGCGCATTAAGTGTTTCCAAATATCAAAAATTACACGTTGTGAACGTCGGAGTGCGAGCACGTCGCCACCACCGGAAGTGAAATTGTTTTATAATTTCAGGGGACGTAATTCACCACAGCGAACATGCGAGAATTGATTTCCTAACGGTGAACCAGCGAAACTGGCCAACTTTCGATAATCAGAGAGTTGCCACATTTTTACCTAATAATATATTACCTTTGGAAATTCTTCTACAGCATGTTGTCCCAAATTTCATACCTACATAACATCATACCGTTCCAGCCACTTATTCCTCGAACACCTACGAAATCCTTCATCCTTAATCTCTACCGATTTTATTAGTTTCACCAACCTTTCATTCGACATCTGCCAAAGATGGCCAAACCACCTGACTCTCTTCCATTTTTTAAGAACAGTTTAAATCTCACACTCACCGTGTATCAACTCAAATATATATTGTTGTCAGTGATAATATAACAAGAGGGTGGGAATAAATTGAAAATAATTTGACAGACCTTTGCCAGGCAATAGCCACGAAAGCCCGTAGGGATTGAGTTTGAGAAAGATACTGGAGAATTATTTTCTAATTTATCGAACTCTCAAGTTATACTTAATTAGATTTTTTTTTCAATAATAATATAACAAGACAGTAAGAATACATTGAATATAATTTGACAGATCTTTCGAAAACATGTTGACAGGTAATAGTCACGAAAGCCCGTAAGAATTATTTTATAATGTATCGAACTCTCGAGTTATATTTAATTAGATTATTGTTTGATTTTATCATCGGGAAAGCCACTAAATCTATCTGTTTTGCTAATTACCTCCCGCCTACCTCTAGGTAAGGGAGGTATTGTTTTTGGTCAGAAAATTGGGTAGTGAGTTTTCAATGAATAAGCACGTTTTAGGGTCCCTACAATACGATTTTACTATTTTCGCGATGATGTCTGTATGTATGTATGTATGTATGTGTGTAGTCTGTGGCAATTTTTTCGTCTCGCATAACTCAAATACTATAATACCAAAAAATACAATTTTTTGAATTATTGCTTCTTATATTTAAATGAAGAGCTGATTAGATTTTGGATAAAATTGGTCGACCGGAAGTAGCAGTTTACTTGAAGCCCTTAACAGTTTTTCGTGAAAAACACGGTTAAATTTCCTTTTTCAACAATTTATGTTATTTTGAAAGTTGAAGAATATTTAATTCTACATTTGTTTTGATTACACTAATTTTAATAATTTTCATTAGATTTAGAGATAATAAAATATAAAGAAATTAGATTTCACAAATCTTGCATTCCTAGTACACCATGGAAAATTTTCAATTTTTTACGAAATGTGACACATGTCATTGTGATTGTAAAGCTGTTTTCTTAGTGAAATATATGTCAAAAAATTAAATAAATATACGAAAGAAAATTAAAATTCTCAAATATAAATAGAAAATAAACAAATAAGAAGGTATGTTTCTGTATCATCAAATACTATTTTGTACCGTTTAAGAGTAGTATAGGGCGGGAGGTTATGTGCTGGCCACATCAGATTTTTTTTAGTTGTGTTGATGATAAGTATCTGACAATTGACATTTGTCAACAAAAACAAAAAAGCTACAGAGATTAATCCCGGGATTAATTACTAGAGATTTATTCTTAGTAAAATAATGACAGGATTGGTTAAAACGCAGACACGTGAGTAATAATCACAACAATATCAGTATTATAAGTTCTGTTAATGGTTGTCTTTCATGAGTTTAACATTATTCCTTTCAATATGTACATACCTCACAATGCGAATTTTCCATTGGACAAAGCAGTGATGTAAATAAGTTTTTGGAAGCATTTTCATAGTCTCCATCGCTTATTCTTTTACAGCTTTTATTGTCTGAAATCTGGTTCCTTTCAGTGCTGATTTGAAATTAGGGAATAGTAAAAAAAAAAGTTCCGATGAATTGGGTGGATGTCAAGAGGTCCTGACTATGCTTCGTGAACGAGTAAGAAGACAACGATCTGAATTGTGGAAAAACAAGACATGGTTTCTTCAGCAGGACAACACATCGGTACACATTGCACTGTCTGAGATTTTTGGTATGAACCAGATTTGAGACAGTGTTCAAAAATTAAACATGCGTGAGCGAAATTCTTAGTTTCTTCACCAGGTGTCAAATCTCGACCCCCTAAAGTTGGTATTTATCCCATATAAATGAAAATAATATATTCAACTCGTAAATTTGGAATTCATGATTATTCGCAAAATAGTTGCGCTGGAGTAATAAAATATGGGTGGCTTAAAGCGTAATTTGAATAGTACAAATTACAATTAATTCTAGGGTAGATTAGCCCGTAGTAGCCGTGTCCAGCGCGCCACTAGCGCCCTCTCAACGTGATATTTACTGGCATCGTTGGAGCGAGCAGCTAATGGAAAATAAACATAATATCCCTTATCTGCCGCTGATATTCCTCATCGATAATTCGACAGCACGCGGTCACTGTGCTATTCAATATTTGCATACTATCTGCATATTAGTTGTGAATTAATATTGACGGTGGTGTGGTGGCAGCACTGGTCTCGTTGCCAACCTAGCGGCCTGATATGCATGCCATGCTCGCTGCTGGTGCTCTATCAGCGATACAAACCATATATCTTGCTGTTGTGACATTTTACCTAAATAATAAATTAGTTTTATTGATGTCGTGCACTAAAATCGGTCATTACGGGTGAACAGATATGGTTAATGGTGGCTCTAAATCTTGTCGACAGACTTCTGGGCTGTTTCGCTATCTGACAAGTGCCGAAATTTAATGAACTGTGGATTTCAGTTTGTCTTGATCTTCGTGATTAACTCTGATCCATCACGAGATTAACATCTAATTGGGCTCAACCAAAAATTTACACCTCGCACGCACCTATCCACCTTTCATCTAAACGCCGTACGAGTTTCAATTTTTAAAACCAAATTTAATCAATTATTTATGTAAGCTTATCAAGAAGTGAACTTTCAGCAGGAGTTGATACTACGATGAATTGTATGTAAGGAGAAATTTATTTCCAGCTTTCGCAAATCTCGTTACAAATATTTTCGCGTGTAATACGATTCCCAGGTGTCAAGTACAGCCCTCAGAGGTGTTAGTGGAGGAGAGAGGAGGAATTACAGGGCTAAGTTAAAATGGCAACTGTCGGCCGAAAGATTGCAACATGATCCACAGTCCGAAGATTTTTAAGTATTTGTTTTAACTATATAACAAATACAAGTATTATTATTTTGCAATGTAAATTAGTTATTTATGTTATAAGTCCAGTAAATGAGTTTTTACGGTACGAAATAAGTAACGTACAATGGTTTATTTCATACTTGTGTGGAATTTTTGGACGACAGTTTGCTTCCTTGTTTCCTTTCGTACTTTCTAACTTACAAACAATCTAGTCTTAATAGTAATAATAAAAATTCTTACAGCTACCAATTTTGTTTTTGAGAATTCTAACAATAGTTTTCAAAAATGAATACGGAAAACGATATTGTGGATAAAACATTATTAAAATATTGTTTAGACTGTTAAGAGCAATATAATAGTAAAAGTAATAATACTGTAAAGTCCCATTTATCGTATTGAAATCAGTACAGTATATATGCAAATGTGATACAATATGAAATAAAAATAAATACTAGCACACTAGAGGTCGTGGGTTCGAATCCCACTGAAGAGCATGGTCGTTTGAGTTGTTCACATACATTCAAAATTATCCACTCATTAGCATACGACCAACAATAGTTAGTCTTCTTACCATCTCCTTAGTAATAATCAATAAAAAATATATATACATCATCACTCAATTTGCCCATTTTGGGTGTGACACTCTGCTTTCGAAGATCTCGATAGGCGATATATTTTGAAACTAAATTCACTTCTGATAAATATCAAAATAATCCTTTGGCAGTGTAGCATCAGGAAGAACATATCTATAAAATACAAATATAAATTTCATATTTAGCGCATCAAATAATATTAATAAATATGCAGAGTTAAATAATTAATATACCTATTAAATTAGATATTAAAATAGAATTGATATTAAATTTTTAACTTGATATAAATAAAAATATGTAGGTTGAAATTTGAAATAAATATATAATTAAAATCACTTTACATATCATAAATATTCAAACTCCCTTTTTCAATAATTCAGAATTTATAACTGCAGTTATCATTAAGTCCATCGAGGGTGTAAAAAGTCCACATTCCTTCAAAGTGTAACAGCGAAGACAAATTGCATTCCAGGCCGAGCAATGGTGTCACCACCTGCTAGAAAAATCACCCAGGGTTCACGCGTCACGTGCGTGCCACTCACGCTCCGTCACGCTCTCACACGTAACCACTGACATGTACACGTGTAAACGTCCCACGTGACCTGTCCCTGTAGTGGACCTACTCGCGTGCTGATTTGATTGAATACAAATGCCCGCCTTCGCGGCCCAAATCGCAGATTTCTGTAGTGAATGCATGATTTTTTTGCGGTTTTAATTTAGATTTTTTACACGTTCTGCTAATTGACTTTGCGCAGAAAGTGGGCTGATGTATGTCAGCGTTTTTTAAAATGTGCGCCGCGTATTCCCAAAGGCCCAACGGCGAGTTAATGAAAAGGTACGCGAGGAAATTATAGAAATGGCAGGAATGTAATTTGAAATTTGTGTGAATTAAATGCAGCTGGACGGAAGTCTCCAGAGATGGCAAGCAATCAGCAATATTGATGCATTATCTATATTTCATGAAATATTCGTTCCACATGTCAATAAAACCAATTATTTTATATTTTATTTGCTCCTTGTTCATTTAATTAATTTAATTCATTTAATTACGCAAATTTATACAAACCCGGCGCCTCCACCAAATTTTCAATCATTATAATGTCATTATTTTATTAATCAAATTAATATTAGAATTACATACAAACAATTTCATGGTAACGCATATAGTTCATGAGACCCGCAGTTCGAATCTCACAACCGATAGTTAATAGTTATTTACTTTACAAGTGGGTAAAGTAAGGAATTACCCACGTGAGAAATTTTAGCGCGCGAAACCGAAGGCTGAGTGTGATAATTTTATTGAGTGGGTAATTCCACTTTGCCCATGTGTGAAGTATAACGTTTTATCCAACACCTCTAAATGAAAAATTTATTTAAAAAATATTATTTGACAGTGACATATGCTTTAAATTGAAATGTCAATCGAAGTAGTTACCAAGGTGTTGTGTGTTATTATTATTGTTATAAATAAAAAAATACTCACTAGTGACTTTCCTCAAAATTATACCCACTATTATACCCAAAGGTAATCTGTTACCATGATATTGTTTCCTAATTAATGGCTTTGCTTTAATTTAGACTCCATTTTGTAATTCCAAGCAGTTTGCAAATTGCGCTTCTTCTCGAGTGCATACGAGAAGATTTCGCTACTAAGATCATGGAAGTCTTAGACAAATTTTATTGTTGATTTAGTTTTGTTTTAAGCCTGAATGCTGGATTCCACCCATTAAGATATTTGTAGTTTGATAATAGATTAATTGCAGACAGTAAATAAACAGAAGTCTAATTTATTGGTTTTGCGCTACGATCTTAAAATTTCACTTAAAATTTGAAATTTATATTATTGCATTTCTATATAATATAAGCTCTAAGAATCCCATTGCCGCAAAGCGCACTGTAATAGCTCTTATATTTTTGGAGATATGACGATTTTTGATGTTTTCAGAAGTGCAATTTTGAGGGCCTGAAACTCGAAAACTATGCAAGATATCGAAAAATTATCTTCAGTTTGGGCGTTCTGATGACTATTAAAATAAATTACGAACTTTTGAAAATTTTGAAAATTTTTGAAATTTTTCCCCAAATTTTTGAAAGGTGATATCTCGAAAAATACGAAAGATACGAAGCTGTAATGTACGCCATTCGATTCAGCTCGTTAAAGTGCATAAGTATACAAAATTTCAGAAAAGTCGGCCAACGGGCTAAAAAGTTACAGTAAAAAGTCTTAAAATAGCCGTTTTCATGAAAAACCTCTTGACGTTTGGGCCGAAAATGGCCATTTTCAGATTTTTTACTATAACTTCGCAACCCGTCGGCCGATTTTTATGAAATTTTGCATACTTATGTATTTTGACGAGCTGAATCGAATGGTGATCACCGCGAGTCCGTATCTTTTTTATTTTGCGAGATAACGTCCTCAGAAAATTTTCAAAAAATTTTTCAAAATTTTCAAAATTTCCTAATTTATTCTAAATGTTACCAAAAGTCCAAATCTGAAAAGATTTTGTAATATCTCGTATAGTTTTTGAGTTACAGTCTATCAAAGTTGCACTTCGAGAAACATAAAAATTTATCATATCTCAACAAATTTAAGAGATATGACGATGCGCTCTACAGCAATGTGTTCCTTAGAGCTTGATTAATATAGAAACGCAATAAAAATAAAGTCCAAATTTTAAGTGAAATTTTTCCCAACTGATTTTCGTAATCATTTGTATTTGAATGTTTAATAATTGCCACCTATCTCACTGTATATTAGTAAATTATTTTGTCCGAAGTATTAGATCTAAACTCCCTTTACAGAAAATAAAATAACTATTATGAAACTTGTTGTTTAATATAATATTATTTTATTATATTTGTTTGTTCTGCTCAGAATTGTAAGGTGTTATAAATTTAATATCATAATAACAATCTATAAATTCAACTTTGAAAAGTTCTCGGGTGGTATTTCCGAGGCCATATGTCGACTTGGTGTAATTTGGACGAAAATCCCATAGAATGATGACGTATGGCCCCACATAAACAGCTTTCCTTCGGTGGGGGCGAGGGGAAAGCGACATAACGGAGAACTTCCTAACGTAGGACTCATAAATTACTCCCGCATTCTTACAAATTATTCGGTCAAACGCAGCGGTATGCGGTGCGAATAAATTCGTGTAAAACTGACGGTCCGGCTTTGCGATAAATTCAGCAGAATGAATGGTATTTGGCTAATCGAGCCGGGCTGATTGTAGGACGCGCAGGACCGTATCACAACAAAATTAAATTTGTATTTGTTGTCATCCTAAATATTTAATATGACACGCAATAATTATATTAATGAAAACACATTTAGAATATTGAACTACACTAGAATTAATTATAAGAATTATTTGAAAAATTAATAAAAGCAGAATGAAATAATGTATTCCATATATTCAAATATAGGATATGGGTTCGCGGGACATCAGGTATAAATCTTCCAAAGCTTCTCTTGAACACAGGTCGTGAGTTATGGTCGCAATGTTGCACATGAGATGCTATACGTCGGTAAAGATAACGCAAGAAATGATAACTTATGACTTTCAAAGATGTACCTAATACACTTGCTGTAGGGAATATGTTATTCTATTTTGCATTTTCTGTATTTTCTTCACAATTTTTTTTTTAGAGAGCTCACTATTTTCCATTGTATTCATTCACAAATTATTAATTGGTATAGGTAACTTTAGTTTATCCAATAGCGTTTACCACATCTTGCATAATTTTTAAAATTTTTAAACTTAGAACTTTAGAACCTGTTTTTTTTTTCACTACTAGCCTAGCAACATATTATTATTGACCTCTAGTGGACTCATGCTTGCTTTATAATATTGGAATATTGAGGATCATTATTGTCCTGAAAAGTGTCATTTTTATTATGAAACATGTTAGCGCTTTAAAAATGTAAATAAGTAAAAATATTAATATTAAAAAACGTGTTTCATAATTGACATTTTATTTTGTGAGAAGGAAGTTTGGATCACGAACAAAATGAACTACTATTATGAAACAAGTGCTTTATACTATATTTTATATTTTGCGCCTGCTCTTTTTCATTAAAAAAATCCAAGTTTCCAAGTTTCAATATTCAGGGAATTTTGTGTTAGTTGGTGACACTTATGTGACGTTTGAAAATTCTACACCTAACCTTATCTTTCTTTTCTCTTCTTCTTACTATTCTTAACTTCTGCTTTTAAATTCAAAATTATAGTAGTGAATCCAAAGTTAAAAAGGTCATTGTTGATCACCACCTTGGCGCTGGGTCAATAACGATTGTCTTATCAACTTTCGTGTATAATATGTTAGTTTTTGAATTGTCACAATTCCGTTTTTATATTTTACTCGTAATTCAAAATAATTACCTATCGAAATGTGTTTAGTTCTAATTAATGAAAAAGAAACTTTCAGAACTTATAGACTTTTGGATTTAGTTTTCTCTGTAGAATTAAATAGTTTCAGAAGTTTTTGAAGAAAATATTTGGCGTCATCGGTAGGATTCTAATTCTACAAACATATCTTCAATTTTAGTTATAGTCGTTGAAAATTTGAATATCTAAATCTGTCCAATTTATTTCGCGTACGATTGCTTGAAACAATGCTGTATTGTGCTAGATCTTAATGCATTGTTTATGAAGGAAAGATTGAGGATTCAATGGTAAATGATAAACAGCTGATGTTGTATGTAGTTAGCAGTGGCAATAACTCGACAGAGCAGACAAATCACATGTTAACGAATCCACATACTGGCCGCTATATTAATCCCAGGTAGCATCGTCCCATATTACGTGTCGTATATGCTCTCGTGTTAATGCTGATTACACAATCAAAATACATCAGTGGTGAGCCAGCTTCGCTAGTCTGCTTTTGCCAACGTAACAAAGGCGCCAGCTATAGCACTTCGACAGGATAGCAGAGCAGGCATCATGTTAATAGACACGTTATCGACCGCCACCAGCGCCAATTAAACATCACGGCATATCATTAAACTAAGCGCCTATAGTTCGACAGTTTCCTATAGTGTAATGAGCACAGCTAGTCGAAATTCAGGTGACAATCATTATTGCTAGATCGTGTTTGACAACAGTTATATTAATGGGCTGTTTCATAAATTTTAATCCACCAAAAAGTCATTTGTTGTTTTGTTCATAAATTATTCTGTTACTCTTCACCTACTACAAACATAATTTGTTATTTGTGGGAATTTATTATAAAAATACTTTGAATTAATGGATAATCGATAAACACATTATGTGCATTTAATGCCAACAGCATGCAATTCTATAATTTCTATTTTAAATTAACAAATTCCACAAAATACTAAATAATACTGATTTACATTAAAATTTACCACATTCTAGGCAGTATTAATCTGATGTAACGAACACATAACTTCTCATCTAAATAACTTCTGAACAGTACAAAACAGAAAATAGAAAATTTTAATTTTATTATGAGAGATATGTTCAATTTCAAAATATTTGATCTATGAAAGAAATGTCATACATGCGTCTATTTTAATGAATTTAAATCAATTTTTTTTACCTTACGCCACATAAAAGAGGTATAGAATTCATGTTACAAATTCGGTAGTGAATTTTCAGAAGAGGAGCACGTTTTAGGGTCCCTAGAATAGGATTTTAATAGTTTCGCGATGATGTATTTGTGTCTTTTGTCTGTCTGCCTGTTTGTTTATCAATCTGTCTCTCTGTGTGTGTGGATCTCTGGAGTTACAGTTTCTAAAAAACTACTAAACAGAAAATAGTGATATTTTGTATATATCAATTGTATTTCCTTAAAAAGAGCTGATTAGTTTTTGGTGATAATCCAATAACCGGAAGTGGTAATTTATTTGAAGCCCTATAAAGTTATTTTGAAATATCTCAATAAATTATTGTTTAGTTATTACAATAATGTTTCAAATATTATTTCATATACCTATGCAATAATTATTGTTTGAAATATTTTTTTCTTAGTGTTATTTATTAATTTCAACACGTTAAAGAAAAATTATATGTTGGTTCAGTCACCGTACCATCCTTAAATAAAATATATCATAATACCAATATCTACTTTGAGCAGAGTGCTACACCTAAAAATGTTTGTTTTTTTTTATTTTCACAAGCGTCAAATTTATTTGAATAGCTAAATCATACGGGAATACTTAGTATAAAACATATTCCCGTACTGTTTTGTGTCGTAACCTAGCAACGGCATTAAAATACCGCATTAATGCATATTGCGGTTCGGAAACACACCGAACAGAGTTTGAACGATCGAAAACAAATATATTTACGGTAGGAAATTACAATTTAAGTCCAGGAAAAATCAGCAGTGTCTGTTTTGAAATCAACAGATTAATGTGTTGTTCGCTTGTGCGTAATGAAAATGGCGTCAATTGAGCGCACCCGTGGTAAATAATAATCTAATAAAAACTGAGCGTAGGGTTGATTTTTCTTGTGGGGAGTTAATGGCGCGTTATAAGTAACCATAACGAATGTGTATTGTCCGAAAGCGTTATAATTTTTTGTAACATTCACGTGGTGCCTTGTCCACTCTGCAATTAATGGTCATACTTTCCTGCACATACGTATACAAAGCGGTGGCCGCGTTGAGAACACAACAAGCCACTCTGGGAACCCGTCATGTGGCAACGCTGCTGGGAACAATGAAAACATTGATAAATGAACATCAAACAATGAATGGACTCTTTGGGAACGCCAACTGTTCATCTCTGAATCTAAATCCTAAATCTTACAGACTATTCTTATAACAGCAATGAAAACGTACGACGCAACTTTGTTAATCTCAACTTTCGTGATCAGCAGAACAAAAATAATTCTCTTTCGCTCTACACAAAATAAAATATTTATTGTAAGACAGTTCGTATAATTGGCGACTATGCAAAAGGAACGAGAGTATAAACTATTAATTAGTGTGATTTGTAAACTATGCTCGTTAACTAATGTTTACAGCATTTAAAGTAAATATTTGATTGCAATATGTTTATGCAGCTCGGCGCATGCAAAATGTATTTATTCCACCTCAAATTAATCGCGACTGCTAATGGCATTTACCTACATTTCGCATTTGGAAATTCATCTATTTCCTTTCTTCTTTTGACCTCTCACAAATGGATATATACTTGTCCACAGTCTGATGCGTAACCATGGAGCTATTTATCCCATAAATATAGATTCAAATATTTTTTTTCTTGAGAAACGAAGAAACGAAAATTGAAATATCTCAAGGTAGAGAGCTCCGCAAATGTCGTTCGCAGAATAGCTGAGACTCCTCGAAACGGAAGCGGAAATGTTGTACGAGATTTAATATTCTTCTTCATAGCTTTTACCGGAACTAATCACAGTCCAGCAAACTTTTTTAAACTTATATTGCATTAGTTCAAAAGTAAGTTAAAATGTGACAAACAACAATTTTAATGAATTATTTTATGAACCATAACATTTAAATACTTCCTTTCATTTCTCTTTGAAACTATTTTTAATACAAACTAATAACATCAGCATGTAGTTGCGCTAATTCCGTTGCCTTCGTACGTTCATACGTTAATTCGTTGAGTGACGCGTCTGACGATTTGCAACAAACGCACATCCGGATACCATTTCCTCCTTCCCTTAACCTCTAAAGCTCGGAGCTGTACTCAACGAAATGATATTATATCTGTGAATAATTTATCGCGGTACGTTTGCTTGTCAGCCGCCCGGTGCCTGACTAATTAAAATTAATGAACGCGCGTGTGGGATCTCCGGAAGCAGTAGTTTTAAGTCCGTGTTATCAGCAATCGACGGACGCGACAGAGCGCCGCCATTCTAACTCTAACATTTCAAACTGGAATTGGAGCTTCTAAATTGATTCCTTGATGGTGGATTGAAATTACTAGCGAGGAAAACAAGGCGATACATCTTTTTTATTAGTGAAGGTCGCGCTAAATTACTTCATACACTCTATCTAACAATTCCATCTTTATTGCGGAATGGAATTGTAATTTTCATCAAGGAGCACTGCAAACTCTACAAAGAAATATTTGAAATTCCATGGGGATATGTTTAACAATGTTTAGTCGCGTAATTTTTACTCATGAGTGTTAATGTATGCATAAAATATGTTCCGGATTATTTTCAAAGGAACTAGAATGCATGTTATTGCACCTTGTTTTATTATTTCTTTTTATGTGTTCAAAGAGAAATAATGCTAACGAGACTAGCACCTATATTTAAAATTTCATTTACTGACTACATTTTATTGATATTTGTTCTACTTGACACGTAACTATAAACGAGATCGTTTTTCAACAACTGTGGCAATAATTTATAATTATTACTTAAGTGTTATTCCAATATTAGTAAACAATGTTTTGGTTGGCATAACTAATATGTTTTGGTTGGCATAACTAAATAAACGTTTTAAGTATAAAATTTTTGGACATCCTCCTTATAGCCCTGACCTGGTTCCAAGAGATTTTCACTTGTTTCTAAAACTAAAGGAATTTTTTGGGTGGAAAACAGTTCGCAAACGATGAAGACCTCAAAGAAGCAGTGCCATCCTAGCTCAATTTTTGGCGGTAGAAGAATATATCATCAGCATTGAATAATAGAGTAATGTACTGTAACTTTGTAAATAAAACTTTGTGTAGATATTTTTTAAAAGAAATTTAAATAATTTGACTAATTTTTTTGTCAACTAGAAAATTAATCCAAGTAGTTGCTGTAAAAATGTTTTTAATCCACGACGAACAAAAATTAACATTAATAGTTATTTACTTTACAAGTGGGCAAAGTAAGGAATTATCCACGAGAGAAATTTTAGCACACGAAGCCGAAGGCTGAGTGTGATAATTCTATCGAGTGAGTAATTCCACTTTGCCCACGTGCGAAATATAACGTTTTATCCAACACCTCTTAATAAATGCAAAATTTATTAAAGAAATATTTGACAGTGACATATGCTTAAATTTTCTAAATTAATCTGTCAATCGAAGTAGTTATCAAGTTATTGTGTGTTATTATTATTGTTATAAATTAAAAAAATACTCACTAGTGACTTAAATAAATAAAATAAATATATCATCACGCCTTTTACCCATTAAGGGTGTGGCACTCTGCTTACGCAGATCTCGGTAGGTGATATATTTTTGCGTATGAAATGCGGTTACCAGCCGTCAAGTCATAGCCCCCAAAGTTGTTAGTGGAGGGAGAACCACAGGGGTAAATTTAAATTTGTAACTGTCGGCAGTGGGATTCGAACTGAGGATCTCACGATCCACAGTCCGACACGTTACCACGGAGCTATTTACCCCATACTAGTGACTTTCCTCAAAATTATATCCACTTGTGGGTAATCCGTTACTTTCCTTGTTTAAAATCGCCATAGTTATAAAGCATTTATTGAGAGATGTTGGATAAACATATATGTAGTTGTTTTTCATAAGTTTTTAAAGCATTTCGTGAAAATGAGTGATTTAGAAAGTTTTTCATCAGATATAGATGAACAAGTTTCAAAAATTATTAATTGATTAAATATTAGTTAATTTATCGAATTATAATGATAGTACTACCAAAATTTATAATAAATAATACGTTAATGAAAACGAGTGCGGTAATGATTTTTTTCGTGCAGATTCACTCAAAAAAATAATGAGGATATCATTTTAAAATTTTATTTTTACAATAAGATTGTTCGAGTTTTTGATAGCATTCAATAACCAAAAGAGGTAGTTTACTTGAAGGTTTGCAAAGTCTTTCAAACATATCTCAGTCACTAATTTATTTAGGGTAGGCTAGAATTATTTTAACTTCGTGCGGCGGAGCATAATTTCCTTAAAATGTTGTAAAGTGTAGAAAAGTCAAATTTTGCAGGAAGCCATGAATTCACTTAAGCTTGTAGAACCGCATTTGGTTGTCTTGAAAGGAGCTTCATTAATAAATTGCACGAACGCCGGATATTTCAATGCAAATACAAAACAATTGAGAAGATAGGTACAACGTGAAGCAATTAAACATTCAGCCCCTATTAGCCCGCTCATTCTCCCCGTCACTGGTGATGGCTGGCGTTATCCGTAACATCAATCACTTGAGCGCTCTGATTTACAGCTAATTTGCCGCATATTGTTTGAGACATGCAAAAGTAACCAAACGCAGCCTCTCCCTATTGTTGGGTTCCCATCGCCATTCTTTAATTGTCTATTTCCTTCTTGGTGTTCACGCAACAATTTATAATTTGCTCTGCGCAAGGAGCCGGGATGGCTTGCCGAGGGCCGACGTAATGGAGGAATTTATGATAATGCATTTTCATACTTTTTGCGTCGTTTAATGTGACGTAAAAAGGCGTTAAGGGGGTTTTATGAGCCATAGTTATTCTGCTCGGTTCGATTTTTCTGAAAGAATGAACCCTATCTTGCTGTGGAGTGGTATATGCTGCTCAAGATCTTTTTACTATGTTAACTCGCTAACACACATTATGAAAATGGATTGTGGAAGTGCTCACTCTTTTTTTGCAAATATGTACGTCATGCCAATGAAGCTTTCCCGTTGTTTAAGTATCAATACATGTGTCTAACTGATGTAGTAGTCAATATATTTATGCAAAACCTCTCAATAAATACTCTATAACTGCAGCGATTTTAAACAAGGAAAGTATCAGATTACCGTTTAGTGAGTATAATATTGAGAAAAGTCACTTGTGAGTATACATAATAACACACAACACATTGGTAACTACTTCGATTGACATTTTAATTTAGAAAATTTAAAGCATATGTCACTGTCAAATAATAAATTTAGCATTTATTAAGAGGTGTTGGATAAAACGTAACACTTCACCCGTGGAAAAAGTGGAATTACCCACTTGTAAAGTAAATAACTATATTTGTTACCTTGCGGTATTCAAATTTCTACATTATATTTATTGACATTATCATTGTAATATTTTATTTATATTAAAAACTAAAACTATGTATAAATATTTGGTCTGTTTCGGTATACTCTCTTCATCCAATCATTGTTTGGGTTTTCTTCCTGTAGTATCTGTTGTGTAGATTTATCGTTTCTTAGTTCGTCTGTATAGTCTCTTCTTAAATGATTTATTGTCTCAGAGTCTCTCCCACATATTCTGCATTATTTGGCATCGTCTCTTGTCCTGTAATTGTTTTTTTTCTTCATTGCCTATCCTAAATCTTGCTATTATTTTCAAGTTTTTATTGTCTTTTGCCATATATAGTGGTCTGCTTGTAATCAATAAGAATTTATATCCTGGATTATCAGTTGATTTATATATCTTTTCTCTTCTTAACTGAGTCTGCATATCTAGAAATCTTCGTATAATTTCGTCCAACATATTCTGACTTATATTTATTCATTTTTCAATATGGGTCGTTGTGTACCCATTACTTTCATAAAGTTTTGCCCTTTTTACTTCCCATTGGTTTTTTTCCTGCCTTATTTCTTCTTTTCTTGATATTTCTACTCAACAATCATATGCGTGGCTTTTTCATGGTGTCTTTCTTAGTTTCTCTTCATATTTCATTGCTCTCTTATTTGTTTCTGTCTTCATTTTGTACCAGTTTGTTTCTTCCTCTAGTAAGTATATCGGGGCTTGTTTGTTATTCTGCGCATTTCGATTTTTCTGAAAGAATGAATCCTATCTTGCTGTGATGTCGTATATCTTGCTCAAGATCTTTTTACTATATAAACTGGCTAACACAAATTATGAAAATGGATTGTGGAAGTATGCGGTCTATTTTTGCACATGTATACGTCATGCTAATGAAGCTGTACAGTTGTTTAAGTGTCAATACATGTGTCTAACTGATGTATACTTCTATCCTGAAAACGAGAAAGCGGGTTCATATTGTTTGTATGTTCTAAGCTGCACAGAAGTTGTATGTTTGTTTGTTCAACACAAACTTGTTCTAAACATATAATTTCTATACTACGTGTAGTGGGCGAGTAAGTACAACTTAGTGCAAGTTGTGACAAGTAGGTACTACATACGCTTAACTCTGATTGCATAGTTACACACTGCTAATCTAAATATTTATGTGCAATATTCCACATGCATAATTTCATCAGAACTTGGGTAACTACTTGCCGAAATGTAAATTCCCACGTAACCTGTATGTTTTTCATTTGTTCGGGTCGCTTTATCTTTGTGTTTTCTATTGGTTGGAGTTCTTTGAAAGGGTGAAAGGTGACCGTTGGAGTGTGTAGCCTTTGTGCGCAAACGCGTATTATTTAAGTAAATATTTACGCTCATTTTCAAGTCAGAGTTTTCCCGTCTCAGCGGATCGATCGCAGCTCATTAAACGTCCAAGTAAATAAAATAAGTAAATACACTTTTTACTCCTGGCCGAAGATAAAGCGAAATCGTTTGTTTTACGACGGAGAGAAACAAAAGCTTTACACTGTAATGCAATTAAAAACGCGAACATTAGCTCCGAATGAAAATTTAATTCCTCCGTTTTAATGGATAAACGTAATAATAAAACTCGGCCGTAAAATTTCTTAATGCAACAATAACTGTTGAAATAATTTCTTATAAACTATGTTGTACGGCTTGTACACGTCGCATTAAACGTTACGAGCATTGAAACATGAACGATGCATAAAAACTAACTGCGAACAGTTTCATTATCATTTTCCGTCTTGTTAAAAATGCGATCGGGCAGATTGCCGCGTCTGCCTAAACGGGCCAAGGGTTGGAATTGGAATTGACCCCGTTTCGTATATCACGTTTAATGCTTAGGTGCGCGCGAATGAATAATAAACCAGCAGGAAGATATTATTAAGACTGTCTTCCGAACATGTTCATTATGTTTACGCTACATTCATAAAGTGGTGATTTCAAAATTACTGAATTTTGACCCTTAAAATTGGAAAGGTAAAGAACGGCGCATTGAATATTAATGTGTTATTCTCGTTAGAAATGATTGCTTAGGAAAATATTTTACTACACCCCAGACATGTACGTGTCAAAAATAAATTGTTTACATTACTAATGGAAACGTGTTTTTGTGTCCTAAATATCAATTAATTATTAATGAAATGTTTTTGTTTGTTTTAGGTGAGTTCGGCAACGAGTTTATTGATTCCCAATGCCTAATGTGAGTTTTTTCACTTAATTATATTTATTACTATTATTTTTTGTTTGTACATTATTCTTCCAAATTACAATATAATTTGTCAAAGTATTGATTATTAATTTATTTTAATTATGTTTGGTATACAAAGATTATAGTTAGATTAAAATATTACAGCTGTAGCTAATTCTTCCGTTAAGTGAGAAACGACCTAAAACGCGGCAAACATTTTATCGTGACAGCATTCGTTGATTGATCACTCATACTCATTCAAGCGTTGATTACTCCAAATGTTTTTTACTAATGGATGTTGTTTAAAACTTTCCAAAAATTGGCGAAGCTTTTGGAAAGAGCGCCGTCACTTTCGCAAAGTAGGTAAACAGTCCTCGGCGAAAGACAAACACAGTGCGCGCTCAACTTTAGAGCAGTTAATGTTGGTGTTGGCCACGAGCGGCGCAGCAGTACGCTAGGTAGTGTATCCTTTCCAGACGAAGGTATAGGACTCTCCTCTCCTCATGCGCTGTGTTTGTTTCTACCTCAATCATCGCAGGGCAGGACCACCAACTTTCCCATGAAATCCACCCCCCCAAGAATATTTGGTCGTTAGTGTTTCATGGAGCTTGGCTTGACTTTGACTTTAATAATTAAAAAATAAAATAAGTCAATAAGTTTCAGTATCTAGGAAAGATAATAGAAAATAATGGTAAACAGGACATTGAAATAAAAAGAAAGAATTGACAAAACGGCAAGAATTTTTCATGCAATGAAGTACAATTTGATAGGGAAAAAAGAATTCAGTACGAAACCAAAAGTAACAGTATTGGGTTTCCAAATTTTTAAGAGATGGCGTTGATTACAATTCCCGAAAGGTACATGTCGAATTCATTTTGTATATCATATGATGACGAATACGTGCTTTAGTATTGGTAGTTTGCTTTTATTGGCAGCAGAAATATTGTCATACACAATGCAAAATTTCCTGTTTTTTGTAGTTTTCTTTGCAGAAAATTCAATCTTATCCTATAATCTGCACATACAATGTACCTTACACTTTTACATCTTATTTAAATAATATAATTTAAAAATTTGTAATACTTACATTGGAATATTCTTAAAACAACTACTATTGTTATTAATTTTAAAAAAATAACTATTAATTTCAAAATACATTGAAATGTATGTACCTCATGGTTAGTTCAGCTTTCTACCACTAGTTAGTGTATTTTAATTTTGGATGCCCCATATACAGTATTGACATACGTTTGCGTTTCATGGGTACTGGAAAACAAAATTCAGGCGTTGAAAGAACAATCTAAGATAAATACAAGGAGTAACAATGTTGGAGAGAATTAAAAACGAAATAATAAGAGAACAGCCGATTTCGATGGCGTAGTGGTTACGTCACTAGCCTAGCACACCAAAGATCGTGAATTCCTATCCCACTGAGAACATGGACGTTTGTCTTGTTTATAAAATTCACACTCATGAGGCGACATATAACTTAAGTAGTTAGTCCACTTCCCATTTTCGGAAATAAATAAATAAAATAATAAGAGAACAATTTGCAATAGACTTCAAAGAAAAAAGATGACTAGCATGGTGGGACCTATAATAAGAATGAATGAATCGAGACCGGTGCGGGAAATTTGGTTGACAAACGTGAAGGAAAAGAGGAATCATGGAAGACCAAAATACACCTGGATACTATCATCAATGAGATTCTGAAGAAGAGGAACGTTACACTACAGGATGCACGAAGGATGGCAATGAATAAGAAACTTTTTATACCCTACACCTTACGGTAGAAGGGCTTGACTATATATATTCAAATATGTTGTGGTATATAACACTATGCTTCTAAATTAAACACTCACTTAAATTGAATAAATCACTCAGAAAAACATATCATAAACAAATAAAATAGGTTAGTTTCACAAACATCCAGATACTATGACCACGTGACCGTTAAGTTTAGCGAACGTTGTGATTGGTTTTGAGAATGTATTTACACCATGATATATATTTTATCGGATTTGAAAAGATAATTAATCCTTCTCTGATTTGTGGCTCATTCAGTGGTCTTTGATTTTCGGCATGCGAAAATAAATAACAACATCACAGAGATTAAATATGAAAAAGTTGTTAAAGCATGTCGTGCGAGTGGCTGGTCACTCATCAAGAGTTCCTCCGATGTCCAATTGCAGTGGTGGTCCTGCGGGAGCATCCCCGATTTCCCTCTGGTCCGGTCCTTCGCAGGTCTCTCTCCGTCCAAACATCGTCTCTCTGTTGGTTCTCTCGGTCTCTCGGTTCTCGTCCTCGTCTCTGGCCGCTTCTAAGTTCCAATTCGGCTGTTTCCGGTGATAAATTACACGCTGCGCCCTGGCGGCAGTCGCGGCTGCGTGCCAAACGACATTCTACGTAATTAATTCTCAATTTAGGTCCACATGTCACACTCAGAGATTGTTAGGACGAATTCACGTTTGCGTATACGTTACCGGAGCTTTTGTTTATACGACTCATTTAAAGGATTTTTGGGATAGGTTCGAGATTAGCGTGTGGGGAACATTTAGGACTTGCCTCTTTATTGACGCCCTCAACTCCTCAATTTACGGTTTACGCCTTTCCTAATTCTTTTGCTTTTGAACTCTCAGCTAAATTTTACATTGCTGTTTTCGAATATTCATTTCTCGAACTGTCCCACTATATCTGTTTGTATCAGGCACTGAATATAATAATACTGGAACGTGGAATATGCGAGATGAGGGGTACAGCTAGTTGTTGGGCTATCTGCCTTTGTTGTACAATGTTTTTACATAGCAACTGTTCTACAAACAAGTGTTAGACAAAGAATACATCTGTTATAGGCTCATTTTTCGCTTCCATATAAGCCTATGTACAGCATTATTATATTTCTGTGGTAACAGATATCTCGCACTTGCTACCAAGAGGTAAGTGTCATACGAAAAGATTTTACTTGATTAAACGAATAACCAAGGGTAGCGTAGTCGCTGACCTCCACGGAATATTTTAACTAAATTCCGAAGAGTAATTCGCAAAAGACTTCTGGTATTCAACAATAACAAAATTATACAATATTTAATAGCGAAGAACAAGCAAAAAAATTATAGAAATCAAAGACTTTTACGAGCTGAATAACTTGACGCTATATAATCTAAAGCATCGCGTACTCACTAACTTATGCAATAACTTTCAAACATCGAGACTGATCTAACATTCACAATACTCAAAGTTACTTACATGAACTAACAAAACAAACTTTACAAAACTATGCATACAATCGAGAGGACCTCTAAAACTGTATAGTAATTCTTTGAGTATTTCACAAGAAAAGCCAAAATGCAAGTGGTTTCTCACTGCACAAGGTTGACAATTTATTACTTATGGAATAGAACACTAAAGAGCATGGTCGTTTGTGTAGACATAAATTCTCAATCATCCACTCATTACCCAGCATACCGATTTTCGTAAATTAAAAAATATACATTGCCTACAACATACGATGAGTCGGTAACTGAACTGGACAAATTCTAAAGAACTGAAATTTTCTACGAACAACTAACAATGCACCATTTACTTCATTTGAAATATAAATTATTACATGTTTCACGAATTTTTCATTTGACTGATTTTAGTTTGAGAGAAACATCAACAGTTTTCTTGTGATGCTATTTTCTGTAGTTCCTAAAAACCGTTTCAATTTGAGAGTAGACAACATTGAGGGTTCGTTCGGAGACAATATTTAGTGTGGCAATTTGAAACCTTGTTATTGTGTGCATTTGGTCCAGAAAGGCCATTAGTCATGTTCAGAATACGTTCATTTGTTGCACAAACGAAATTTGGAGCGCAAATGTACAATCTAAATTTACTGTTTTCTGTGTACTCCATTGTACTTCGCGCAGAGCTTGAAATTCCTGCTGTGAATTATTCTGGAGCATTTACCCGGAACTGTGGCGTAATTCAAAAGCATGAAAGTAAAAACATATCGTAATAGAATGCAAGCAAAATGCTAATTAAATCATGTAGCCCATATAATTACATAATTTTAACCTGTAGCATTCTTGCTAATTAAAAATGAAACCTTATTTGAATTCAGCCGAAAGTATACTATGTTAATTGCTCTTTGCACAGAATTTTAATTAGCCTATTTGAATTCGATGGAGTCTGCCCAAGTTGTTCCTCGAATGATTATTCATTTTTGGCGAAACAAGAGCAGAATAAAGATAAAAAGGACTATTTTACTTGGTTTGGTTAAGTGTGATTTAATTATATAGACACTTGTCGTTTTCTTACAAAGCTCTCCTTTTATACAGAACCTTATTAACATTGCATAATAATATCGTATTTCAACAAAGAAACTCCTTGAGATTTCCGTCGTTAAAACGAAACGTATTCTTCTTTATTATTAATATTACTAAAGTTCTGCTGACTTTGTTTATGATTTGCAATACCGATTTTATAAACTAAGTTTATTTCTCGCCTTCAGCAATATTTTATGTCTTGATATAAAAAATATTACTGACATAAACTCATTCTATATTGCTTCCGAAAAACAACCTATAACTTTTGTTCTTTCTTATATGAAGTAATGTGCACATGTGTGCTTATTTCTAATAAAAAATACTGAAATAATCTACTTTAGTTTAGTGAAAATAGGACAGCTGGGAACGGAATTTACGGGGAGTGGACACTTTTTCCAAAACATTAAAAGCACAAAAAAGTGGATTTGGTTTATTTATTTAGTCCAGCTCAGTCCGGACAAAAACCCTAACCCGAAATAACAATACTTTACTTCTGTAATTCCACAAATACGATTCTTCTATTATTTCATGAATGTTTCATTTCTATTTTGATTGGATTGAGTGTCAATGATAAAGTTAAGTTCTAGCATCTGTTCGTAAACTTTGTATAAGCCATATGCACTAATATGTGATTCAGATTGCGTTTGAAGTTTTCGTCAACTAATTAAGACGTATGGTTTTATTGGGTTAATTTTATGTTTATTGTAATTATTGCCTCTGGCAAGACATTACAAATGGAAAATTAATTAGGATAATACGTAATACGTGAAACATGCATATTTCAGAAGTTACATTTAGTTGGAAAACTTTTCTCGTGTTGCTTGTTACTGTTCGCAAATATTACAGAAAACAAATATGCTATAATGTTTGATAGAACTTGTTTGAAGGAACATTTGTGTAAACAATTTTCTCTAGACAGGTATACCGTCACTACACTTAAAAACTTTAGCAGAAAGAAACCTCTATGCTGCAGACGGAAACTTATTTCGTGAAAATGAAAAAAGAAAAATGTTTTCACTTGAACCCGAATAACGTTAAGGTTGCTTGAATTTCCTTCTGAAATTTGTGTATGGTATTTTATGTCGGAACAAAAGCTCAACTTTTTTAATTTAAAGCAAAAATAAAAGCAGATTTTTCTGTCGCAGTTTCACAGAGACAATTCCATGTCTTTTTATTACATCCTTTGCATGTTCTATTTAAAAGTTTAATTAATTATGACATGGGGAAAAGCATGAATTACGTGAGGAGATTAAAGTTGAATCATGGTGCGTGTGCAGTATTTGTGTCGTTTACCCCACGACGACTCTTCATACGTCCAGGACGGTTCCACTAACTTCGTGTAATTACACCGCTAAGGTATCTCTAATGGTTGCAATTAAGCTGGTAATTACAATTACTGATATTATTGTTGAATATCAAAAATTTATAGAACATGCTAATTATACGGATAATTGCCCAAGTTCTAATTTACCACTTTGCTTTCGAAACCCTTAACAAGACTTTATAAATCGTATTGTCATCTAAAAATATTAAGTCTAACTCCTAAGCAAACCTAAACTAAGAGAGAAAATATCGAAATGCATATTTCGATATCTAAGTAATCAGTAAAAACAAAAAGGATAAAATCAAGATTATACAATTTGTACCTAAACAAAGTGGAGTAGTCAATATTGAAAAATAAAAATAATTAATTAAAAAACCATGCAACCAACCGTATGACCAATAATAATCAAAAAGCCGATCTCGGTGGTATAGTGGCTATTTCACTAGCCTAGAACACCAAAGGTTGTGGATTCGAATCCCACTGAAGAGTACGGTCGTTTGTGATGTTTACGTAATTCACAATTCATCCATTTATGAGGCGGCATATGACCAAAGTACTTAACCTTCTTCCCATCTTCGCAAAAACAAAAAAACATCAAGAAAATAACTAAAATCTGAACGCGAGTCAACTTTCAATCTAATAACTAATTCCCTAACAAATCAAACATTTTTTTTCTTACCAGTATACTTAATGCTCGATAAAAACTATTTAATTTTGTTTTAAATTACAAGCTTTAATATTAGCTATAGCAAAAATATTATTTACGTATCACATCCAAACTCTAAGAAAATCGGTGTTATTATCTTTAAAGATACTTTCAAAGAAGCTCATAAATAAGTTTCCAAAACTAACTTAGTTATTGCAATACGTATTTAAATATTTTCTTTATTACTTCAATATAATTATTTCAACAATAAATTTAATTATTATTGATATTGGGTTTAAATTATTTTTATATTTATATGAAGCAATTTTGATTCTGTTTTTTGAATTCCATTCCATATGTTGTATTGTACAACCTTTTCTAGTAATAAATAATAATTATTATTATTTAAGGCTTAGGGGTTAGATTTAATATTTTTTAGATTGTTCTTAGGCCTACAATATTACAATTTATCATATTTCTTGTTCAGATTAAAATCGTGCATCCCTGTGATTCCATGCCGAAGATATCGGAATGAAATTATCATATGTATATACATAATCCGCATTGAGTATTCTGGAATATATTTGCAAAATAAGAAATCAGCCGAAATCCATAAACCCAATCCCATCCATTGAATGTAGCAAGTAAAGAGGAAAGACTCCAACAATGCATGTATCCTTATCCCGCGTTCCCTTCGCTTCCTGCAGTATCACATCCCGGTAGAATGGAGCGGCGGAGAGGGATTATCGTCCGCCCGCTTCGTTTGACCGAGTTTCGCTGGAACTGCGCTAAGTACAGCGGCGTGCGATGGCGATGCGATGATATCGGAAACCAGCGCGTGATCTCTCGGGTCCGGCGGAGTCCGGTTGCCGAAGTGCTCGCACTTCTCGCGCTTCTAACAAGGGAAACTTCACAACTAAATGACATCTATTTTTGGACGCTGCTGCCATCTGCATGCAGGGGAGAACCCCATGTGGCCTCCCTGGTCAAATGATGTCACAATGGTTGTAAATGTTGAAAGTTTTATTATGAGTTTTGACGTTAAATAAATGATAATTGGGTTATAAAATTATCATCATTTGCATATTTTCCTTGTCGTTGACAAATATTTCCTCCACATTTTGAAATTTAAGCAGCTTAATTAGTATACTAGCGGATCCGGTAGGAAGACGTTGTCCTGGCGTAGACTCGGATAGCACAACTGGTAAGAGCTCTCGACATGTAATCGAAGGGTTCTGGGTTCGAAGAATCAGGACATCCGTATTTTTTGTCATCTTTATACATAAAATTACAGTGTTCGTAATTCTTCTCCTTGTAAACGGCTTGACTGATTTTGATGAATTTTTGTTTTTGTTTGCATTGCAGTTGTTTGCTTTTTATTTCCTTTCTTATTCTGTCCAACATTGATCATCCTTGTACTTGAAATTTGCTTCTCATTCTATCAAACAGTACGCATGACTCGCAAACAAAATGTCAATGTAGATCTGTATATAGTCATTAGTGAATGACAGATTTTGTCGGTTTATCTATTCTCTTATTTAAATGTCCTGCGTCCCAAGATCCTGAAACTTTTTGACTTGTTTCATTTTTTTTTTTCAATGTTAATAGTCAAGTTTTTCACATTATTTGTTCTTTTACTACTACCATAACCTTTGTCTTTTTAACATTAATCATCTCATTCCATACATTTAAATGTTTTTCCACAATCATTTAATTTTCATGTTGTTTGTTCACTCAAAAAAGTGAGCAAAGTAAGCAATTTATTTACTTAGATGGCACCATAATCTTTGTTCCGTAATTTGATTTAAAACTATTTTGCAATATTAAAATAATTGCTTTGTTGAATTTACGACTTGATAAGATGTATAGCATATAATGTTACATTTTAATTCACGAAATAATTTAAAATTGTTTGTTGACAAATTAGAAACTATTAGGGAAGTTCATGTTAATACCGATTATGTGTGTTGGTACTGAATCTATCACAATATGTCATTCTCTAATATCAATCATGGTATTCACCCTCTTCGGCTTCGTTTAAAACTGTTTTGTGCGCTAATTTAGTACAAATTATTGTTCTATTCTGTTTTAAAGTAATGAAAAATAAATATTTTGTGTTTGATGTTTTGTATTTTGATTGTGAAAAAAAAAAACAGATTTTACACTCGTTTACAAACATGCATTTAACCACTCTTCCTGTTTGGGCCATCGCACTACTCACTAGTATAAAAAATAGCTATTCTATACGCCTTGTTGAAAGTAAATTCAAATACTGATATTTATTTATTTCTGTGTCCTACTTGTAACTTGTTGAGTTTGCTTAATTTCTTCCTTAAATGTTGTAAAGAGAACTGCTATATTTTTGTTGTAAAATGTCGATAAAAGAACAATCGAATACAAATGTGGATATTATGGACGAACATTTAATGCACAAGTAAAGTGGTTTTCTGTAGTAGGTATGGTACTATCCGATACGTGGAGGTGCAACATAAACGCTAACGATTATCACGTAGTTTGTACGTAGTTTACGCTGGGAGTCGCAGTGACTAATGAAACGAGGCACCTGAAGCAAGTCACGCGCTTTTTGTATTCCTCTGCCACTTCCTTAATAAAATCTGCTGTTGTCGCCCGGAAATGGCGCAATCACTATTGGCCTCCAAGGGGCTTCCGATAGAAAGCGTATTTTCTTTCAGAGAGCGCTATTATACTCGGCTTTCTTTGGCGGCGGCGGTAGTGGCGACACTGGCGAGCTATGGCCGCCGGGGTAATGGGCCAAGCGAAGACGCTACCGTCAGATACACTTCAATCCCGGGATTGAATTCACAATCACATTGCGGCTCGCTAGCAGGAACGCCTGACCCGCCTGATCTGTAACCCCTGCATTCTCTTCACTCTATTCATTACAAGACCGTCTCACCAAATACAATTTAAATATTTCATTGTTTGGGGTCAATCTTATTTCCAACCAAATTTATCGCGTTACGTGCTATACCAGCTCTGCTCAGAAAATAACCCAACATTAATGATATGCGGTTGACATATTGTTGATATCTAGTTTAGTTTTCATGATATTGTTATTTAAGTGCAACGTATTTAAGTGTTGTAGAGCAACTACTCTACAAAGCATTGTGTGAAACTGAGGAAATCTTTCACAGAAACGGAAAAAGGGGACCAGAGCTGAGACGAAACAATGCGCTTACACATTCAGCTTTGACAATTCGTCAGTTTTATGCTGTAACAAGGCGAACATTCAGAATACAATTTATTGTTTCACTGTTAAAATTATTTTAAAATATCAAGTTTCAAATTGCATTTGTAGTTAAATGCATCGAAAATCGTCTTGGCTTCTTGAGTTAAATTGATTGCCTCACATGTGTGAAGAACTTTGTTAGATTTTTAGTTTTCATATATAGTCATTTGAGGTTATCGAGACAAATATTCTGAAATGTCGGCTTGAGATGCCCTCTGGGGTAGACAGATTTACAGATTTTATGCAATTTTTGTGTTGGCCCTGCGAGAGGTTCCATGCCCCGCACCTTCCTGCTTATGGGGTAGTTGGGTGTATTTGACCAGCACGAAGAAACAGTTGTTTAAGATTTCAAACAGAGAAGACGTACCTTCATGTCTGCAGTGCGTCAAGATGTACAAATTGATGTAAATTCGTTGGAAAAATGTTTTGGTAATTGAAACTATTTAACATATCCGTACGTTGTCGTCATTTATAATATTTGTATTCATCTTTCATTGTATTAACTTTTTATCATCTTAAAAGTGTCAGTACCATTTTATTATTTGACTGCAACCTGTTTAAGTGTTAGTAGCGATTTTCGAAATGTGCGATTTTTGATGCAACGCTGCAACATAATATCTTTTACAGAAATTCAAAAAGAGACCATAGTTCTGGCGAGACAACTTATGATTCTTGCACCACGATAATGCGTCCACATACTTAGCTTTGTCAATTGGTCAGTTTTGTACCAAAAATTAGGTTACTGTTCTCCAGAAGCCTCTTTACTCACCAGGCCTGACTCCTTGCGACTTTTTCTTATGTCCGAAATTAAAATCAGTGCTGAAAGGACGCTGTTTTCAAATGGAACTATTCAGAAATGCATCTCGAAATGGAAATACTGAAAAAGTGTATGAACAAGGACCAATAATCTGTAAAATAAATAAAAAAAAATTTAAAAAATGTTCGGTTTTCGTATTTTTCGGTGAATGACCAGTTCGGTACAATGTCGTTACTTTCACGTTAATTGATTCTTTGATGGAGAAAGAACTGAAATCGGGACGAAGACTATCTTTTAATTACTTTTTAGTAGCATTGTTTCCAATTTTTAAAGAACCGATGTCTTTGGCTTTCGCCTGAAGCAAGCGTCTCTATCCATTATTGTGCGGCTGGATTGTGGCGCACGCTGTTTGCCAGACTTTGGAGCATAATTGATTAAACTTCGGGACAGATTAGCGAAGTCCCGTCGAACAACTCGTCCGGGAGTAAACAAGCACCACTGCCCCCCACCGCTTCACCCATCGGGAGGAAGAAATAGTGCGTCGTTTGGAGTTTGTTTACAATTCATTTAGTTCGCGAATTGGATTTCCCATTCTCTGGGTCCGCACGAGGACTGAGTACATCTTTATTGCAGTTTGGTAATTTAATAAGAATATTTCCAGGAGATTAGATCCGGTAAAGCGGAAGCAGGGCTTAAGGTGGTAAGGAAAACACTACGGACGTTACGCTAATTAGAACGGTAACTCTTTACCGGTCGTCCCCATCGATTTCAAGCTTCAGAGTAATTCTGCTGTGTACGAGGTCTCTTTTTTAAACTTTGTTATTAAATATATTGGTCCTTGTCTCGTTCACACTCTTTTCCCAGCGGTGTTTCCATTTCGCAAAGCAGTCCTGGATAGCTAGATCTAAAATGGTGTTTAAGTTTATGACGCATTTGATTTTATGTCATTTTAGCACTGATTTTAATTTCGGAAATAAGAAATAAGGCTGCGAGAGGACAGATCCCTAATTTTTTGCGCAAAACTAACGAATTGACAAAGCTGAATGTCCGAACACAGTGACACAACTCTAGTTCATTTTACCTACCACCAAATTCAGTAAGGAAGGTATAAGAATCATGTAAAAATTCGGTAGTGCGTTTTCATTGGATCAGTATGTTTCAGGTTCTCTGGAATAAGATTTTAGTAGTTTCGTGATGATGTCTGTCTGTGTGTGTTTGTGGATCTCTCGAGTTAAGGTTTCCCAATACCTACTAAACTGAAAGTTTTGATATTTTGTATATGTATAGAGAAAAGCTGATTAGTTTTTGGTCATAATTCAATAGGTAACCGAAAGTGGTAATTTACTTGAAGCCCTATCAAGTTATTTTAAAATATCTCAGAAAATTATTAAATGTGTCATAAATGAAAACTAGTTTATTGAATGGATGAGCGTTTCTTGATAGTGGTGGTCCAAATGTTCCTAATTTTTTTGAAAATAAATCTGTGGCGGGAGGCATTATGATGCCCACAACAGTTGCTCTAGCAAACCGCACATTTCAAAAATCGCTACGAACAATTAAATACATTGCACAAAAATAACAATATCATGAAAACTAAACGAAATTTCTACAATCCAAGAACATGTGGTTACAGAGGTTATGCGCAACTCAAATATCTCCGTTGGCGCGTAATTCAAAACGTCCGGATATTTTCTGAGCAGACCTCGTATAATAGAGTCGACAAATTTAGTAGGGATGTAGGTTAAGCCGGAGATTAAGTCCGCTAATTAGAACGCTAACTCTTTAGTCTTTAGTCCAGTTGGGGCGGAGTGGATTCATCCTTGGCGGGGTGGTTTACGCGAGGTGGCGCAGAAAGCGGTGGAGGTATTACGGTAAGAAGTTTCCAGCTCCAGGTTTTATTCGTGTTTTTATTTCCCTGCGCTCGGTTTGATATGTTCTCTCGGGCGCTGCTGACGGCCGGGCCGCCCCCGGGGACGCTGCGAGTGCCGACCTCTGCTTCCGCTCGTAAACAACGGACATGACGTGCAGTTCGGGACCCGGCTCCGCCGCCACGCGGATATTGACCCACGCGGACGCACACTCTACGTGACCCAGATTTGCGTCCATTTCACTTTTACCTGCAAATCCTCACCCTGTGTTTTTAGGTTTTCACGCCAATGAAAACAAAAGTGCGCCAGGCTTACTACATAGTCCTGCCGCCGGAGACATCAATTCCGGTTCGATATTAAAAACAACAAAGATGCAATTCAGTCTAGACAGCAAAAACTGTTTTTTCAAGTGACCTTTCATTTTCACCTCTCTATACATTTGTGATTTAAAACAACCAGATCAAATCTACTCACGCGTGAAATTCTGTCTAGACAGAAAAGAATATTGCCTTTTTTACTCCGGTGTGTAATTTGCACCTAATCAACAAGATTTATTATTACATTAAAATCATACACTATTAAATTATATACATTTTTTCCCGTGCTTCATTTAAACTTCCTCCAATTCTTTAATAAAGTGGATAATTACACAATTGCTAAAATTAAAAAGAGAAATGTACACTAGATATTATAGCAGTCCCAAATAAAAAACAATCAACATTCTACGGCTAACCGTTTTTGATTTATGCGAAAATTAAAAAAACCCTTCGAGTAAAATGCCCTTTCGGCCCACTCGTTTTCAATCAAAAAGAGGTGCAGAACAAAATGTTACAACCATCCTAAATACAAAATTTCAATTTTCTACGCCTAGTCATTTTTAAGTGAGATACATACGTACGTATATTACATACCTACATAAGTACGTACAGACAACACTCAAAATGGATTCAGGAATAGTTAAAATGAATATATCCGTTGAAACCAGAAAATCGAAATTTTTCAGGATTACAATATTTCCTTTAGTTCGTACAAGGAAGTAGATAGATCAGCTGTTAAGAAACAAGAAAAAATAAAGCAAAGAATTAAAAAAAGAGTGAAAGGATATACTAAACAATATAATAAATTAAAGAGAATAATCAATTCTCAAACCTGTAAGAGTATTAACAGATTTAAAAATTTAATTCATTCGATAACACAATTTAAGCAACGCTGCCCGCTTTCACTTGTTGGATGGGTGACAGCTTTGTGAAACCCATGCGTACTGTTGTCACACCACCGAAAACGAGGAATCAAGGTGGCATATAATCGTAGCAGTTGAGACCGCTTTAACAAAAAAAATTAAATAAAAATTAAAAATATTGTAGTATAGTTTAATAAAAAGAGCAACCATTTTAACCGAGAGAGAGAATTGCAGTTTTAATGTTTCAATTACTCGATGAATGGCAGAGAAAAGAGAATTTCTCCATTACGTCAAAGTATTTAAGTATATCCCATTGTATTTACTATTATGTAAAAAGCAATATAAAGAGTCCAGGAAGGCAAAGAAGACAAAACCAATTTTAAAATTGCTTCCATCAAAGCGTCCAGACACCAGAGATGCTGACCTGCAAACCATCACTACGTCATAATCCAACGAATCCAATTATCAGCGGATTACTCCGGGTGTTACTGGAGCGTTGACTTCGTCTGCTCGTTGAAGCGGTCACCCGGAGTCAAGCAGCATCGACTCCGCCATCTCTGGGATTGACTTCAGGTGCTGGCGCATCGCCGTCGCATTGGGACATAAACATGTCAATTATGAATGGTGTTACGATCTGCCGGAAACGGATATGGACCATTTGTGATGGGTGTTATTGCTTCACATAGGGAATAGAGTTTTCAATTTGGGAGAGTTGATAATAAAATTGAAATACTGATGGGAATTTCTTTAAGTCTTTTTAGAAATGGTGATTTGATAATGTTACGGACTTATTTATTGGAAAATTTAAGCCGTACACAAATAATCGGATTTATTTTGCATTGAAATATAAAATTGCCAACTAATTTTACTCTGTGAATATTTAGTATTGATTTGATTTTATCGGATTTAAACAAGAGGATTATGCAATGATTTGATCCAAATTTATACCGTTCACACTTCACTAACTTAATGCCAGAGAAATTATTCATAATTTGTTTAAAGTAAATTATTGTAAATAATTCCACAAACACTTAGCAACAACATGAAAAATAAGTACTATAGAATGAACTATTCATTTTCTGAAAATGTTATAACAAATAAAACACTAACACGATTTTTTACTAAGGAATGAGGTATTTTGGTGTAATTGACTTTACTCAAAATAATCACTTTGTTGTATAATTTATATCATAATAGGAAAATACAATAAAACATGCTTAATATCATTCATAATTATTTCTCATTTAATTAATATTTTTTATTTGAAATTTCATATTTCTAGTGACCAAAACTAATAATCAACAAAAATCATATGGTATATATATATATATATCAGAATATCCCATCAGAAGTACGAGCCCGGAATCATATCATTGGCCTACTTAAAATCATACAAAGGAAATTTTTTTTTATTTCACCATATTTATATCATTTTTACCTCCCGTACGTACATATATGAAAGGGAGGTATTATGTTTATGTTACGAATTGATTTGGGAATAATTCAGCAACAGTAAGTGGTAGAATATTTGAAAGACCATCAGGGTTTTTGGACATATCTCAGTAAATAAATAAGATAAAGTAAATTATTACATACAATCGTTAGTTAAATAATTTTTCTATATTCTGTAGTTATCAGATTTAAAAATAGTATCCAATAGGTATCTTTGGGCCAAACGAAATATTTATGTTAGTAATTATTGTTAATTTGTTATTTCAATTGCTATTTTACATTAAAATATTCTTAAAAATAACATTATTTAAGATACAAATAAATTGAATACAATAATTTTTCCTTTGTAAGATCAGAACAAATTCTATTAAGTTTTTCTAAAAGTCTTAATGATCCGAATGATCTGATTCTGAACTCATATTTACAAAAAATGCATCTTATATCATCAAGCAACCAAATAGTTCTGTAAATTCTATCTTCCGTGTATATTAGAGCAAAATTTTAATTTAGCCGGTGGGGAATAAGGTCAAAATCCCTCTCACTTTTCAGGGCGCCAAACGTAGAATGCGTATGTGTTATGCATGCTGGATATGAACTCGATTTATGAACGTTGTTTGATATTCCAGCGGCATTTGCATACAAGATGTCTACTGTTCAGTGTACCGGATCAAAAATTCGCTTATAAAAGCACACCGGGCTGAATTGAAATCCGCGCCACGTGTTTTTGTGCTGAACTTCACGAACATTGATGGAAACTGAGAATTTCGATGATTAAGAACTTCTCTCGCCTACTGACGACACTCCAACACCAGAATTCCAAATAAGAACAACATTTATTTCTTATCCCGTTCTATATTTAGCTGCGGGTTTCCTTCTATAAGCGATGTGTTATTTAGTATTTGCTGATCAACTTCAGTGTTTGGAACGCTGAAAGGAGCGTAAACAGTATCCAATATATTATTACTACGGCGGCAACAGAGTGACTTCCTTCCGGCCGCAGCGTCGCGGTGGGGACCGCACGTCCGCGATCGACAACACCGCATTCTTTCCTATGCCTCTCCCGTCGAAGGATGTCGGACATTTTTCGCGAATGTAAAGGGGTCATTTAAATAATAAATGTCGCAGTATGTTCAAAACATTTTACGTCGGAATGATTTAGATGGGTCGAAGAAAAGAAAGGAAAGTGAAAGGCTTGAGAATGAATGGATGGTATGAAAAAAATTTCATCCAAGATAATTGGAAGATTTTTTCGGGAAAAATGTGTGCTTTTTGTTTTGAAGGGATCTACATATTTTTCTAGCACTTTAAAAATTTTATACGCTCTAGTTTTTATCTCTTCCACTAAATCCTAAATCGGTGTTTGCCGATCTGCTTATTCAAATCGGTTTCCCGTTTATTTACCGACCCAACACAATCGGTAAACGGGTAAACGCCGCAGCAATTCAAACACTCAAACAACAGCGAATAATTGTCGCCTTTAACGGATCCGTAATTTCCATGAACAGCTCGCAGTTTGTTCTCCTCCGTCATCATTCGTAGTCTTCGTGCGAATCCATATTTAGCCGGGTCTGTTATCGCTCCGGGTTTTTTCGGGTTCTTCGTGTGTTTCGGACAGTTTACAAAGATGCCGACGCCGGCTTGTGCGTGCGGCGAGCGACGTTGCGTGTGCGTGTGCGTGTGTGTGTATGCCGTAGGGTGCTGTGTGTTCGCACCACGGTTTTCATTAATCAACGTCGCCCTTCAGATGTGTGTCAAATGTGCCCGGCCTCCCGTGATAATGCCTCCAGGCCGGCGGGAGGCTCCAGGCCCGGATTCTTCTATTTACTCTTTCTGATTTTTACTTTCTTATACTTTGAACAAGCACGTATAGCAAGCATCGCGGAAATGCATGTTTTAAGGTCTCTTGATTCCGTTTAGACCATTTACTCAATGACTTCTGTGTGGATGGATGGATTGATGGATGAAATGATGGATAGATGGAGGGATGGAATTATTTATAAATAAGATACAAAAAACTGTAACAATGGTGCTAAATAAAAACAAACAGACTTACCTGATCACCTTCTAATATTATGACAGACGTTATTCATAAATGAGTTTCAAAATATATATATATATATATATATATATATATATATATATATATATATATATATATATTAAACGTTAACGTCTTTATATTTTGAAACCGGTAAACCATTGAACAAACCACGGATGTTATGAATCATAACAGGCCTTAGATGTCTCTACGAGCTAGGATTTCAAACTGACATCTGCGGCTGCTATGATACTCATAACATCACTAGGTATGTTATTATCTATAGTAATATTATTTGGAATATAAAATGTAATTTGCTATTTTCTTGTACATCTTTTCGAATTTGAGAAAAACTAATTATATATTTAATAATACATATTAATAAATAACATCTATCTACTTATAATTCTCAGAGAAGAGACTTGAACTCAAATGTTGAAAAACGCCTTTGGGCAATCGTCAATTGTTTGAGTTTGATGTCAAATTAAAATTCTCAAGGGAAAGAGTTAAATTATAATGTCAAAAATTAATTTTTAACGATCGCCAATTGTTTTTTTACAATTTTTAATTGAACCTTGTTGAGAAAATTAGTTTTGTGTGATCGGCAATTGTTTTTAAAATAGTTCTTAAAATTATTTGGTATCTAATTCCCCATTTCGGGACTTTACAATATTATATGATTCCCAGAATTTTTTCAATGTGTATCAGTTTATATTTCAATAAGTATAGTTGATATGACTGTACACATATTATTAAAACGTATATTCTATAGTTATATGTATAAGAAAGTCTTGTGGTATCCACATCAGAGTTTTATCAAATGCACATAATTTTCCCACACATTTCAGTCATTCAAATATTACATTACAATATTACAGTTATTCTAAAATGTTGAACAATCAAAGTACTTAAATCACTGTTATCCTGCCTATTATAATCTTAAGGGTAATTGTTAAATATATAATTTTCGTGATGCCTGCCCAGAGCTGGCGAAAGTAGCCCTTCTCTCTGCGTGTCCCAAGCCCAAGACAAATGACGAGCGAACGACCGGAAATTGCAACCAGAACTGGTCACCTCATCCTGTCTCTTTTTCCTTGGAACTCGCAATCTTAAATGAATGACCCCCATAGATACCCTCAATGAGTTTTAGTTACATATCAGCGACCTTAGATTTTTTACCTCAAAATAAAAAATTCGTCTTTCAGTTCACTAACATAATATAGTTGATGAAATTAATAAAAAAGGGGTTTCTCCTTGGACTGAATAACTAATTTGGGAAACAATAGGTTATCTATCGAAATAGTTATATGAGGCACGCAATTTAATCTGTAGTCTCTGCGATGGGTTAACCGTTCTAGCAAAAAAGCTGTGGCCATCTAAATTGAACATGTACGTCTGGCGCAATTAACAAATAGTAATTAAATCTTGCGGAGCTTCGCGTGTGCATGTGTCCGAATCCTGACGATCGATTAAATGGTCATCAGAGAACACATTAACGGCAACTGTGCAAACCGCAGGAGCCTGGACGCGTTAATGCGCAGTCGCACACTGTGGAAGTGGACACTGCATGTGGACGGACTCCTGCGGCCAAACATTGTTTGAAAGAGTTCGAAGGTCGCTGGAGAATATTGCAAAACTTTAAACAAAGTTCCACAACTTTAATGAACTCTTGAAATAATATTACGAATATTCCATTTTCCGCGAGGATGTTTGGTTTGCGGAATATTTAGAAAATAGTTATTTGTACCACTAGTCTAGAAACTGCACTTTTGAGATTGTGAATATATTTTGATAGACAAAGTCGAAGGCGAGGCTTCCAAATTACGAGCACTCGCAAAACAGTTTCTGGACGTGTGTTACACATTAGTTTTCGTGACGATTTTGTCGTAATTTTTACCTCCCGGCACATCCTGTAAGGGAAGTATAGGAATCATGTTAAAAAGTCGGTTGTGAGCTTACAGTGGATGAGCACGTTTTAGGGTCACTGGTATATGATTTTAATAGTTTTGCGATGATTTTTGTGTGTCTGTCTGTCAGTCTGTGTGGATCCCGGTTTAAAAATGTCATTTTTTGATATGTGTCGTAATTTTTTGAAGGGATGAGTGTTTTTTGATAGCGGTGGTCCGTGTTCCTGCATTGTTTGATAAGAAATCTAAGGCGGGAGGTATTGTGGTGCCCACAACAGATTTTTTAAATGAAATTGCTGATTTATTTGTTAAATATGTAAGGTTAGGAATTTGTTTTCTTTATAAAATTCTGTGACATTTATTTAGTTGATATATATTTATTGATGGTGGACGAAATTATATGGAGAGAAAAGATACATAAATCAATTTATTATCCCGGATATAAATATCCTATTGACTTCTAACAGACCACTGTATATGACAAAATGCAATAAAAATTTGAAAATAATAGCAAGATCTAGGATAGGCAATGAAGAAAATAGAAATAATTGCTGGACAAAGATGACGACAGAAAATACAGACTATGTGGGAGAGACAATAAAGAAGAGACTTATACAAACGACCTAAGAAATGATAAATCAACACAACAAATACTACATGAAGAAAGCTCAGACACCGATTGGATAAAAAGAGTTTACCGAAACAGACCAAATATTTCAACATAGTATTAGTTTTTAATATAAACAAATAAAATACCACTATGACAATGCAAATAATGTAGAAATATGAACACCGCAAGGTAACATATAAAATATTATACTTCTACTATTTATTTATTTATAGGGAACTGTAACTCAAATTTTTATTATTTACATTTGAGTTTACAATTAACAATTTAGCTGTAAAATTGATGGAAATACTCAAACCCTGAAAAAACAAATGCACAAAATTGACAGCTAGTTGATGCCAACTCTAATTTATCTAGTTTTTGCCGACATAGGCCAAGCAGTTTCTGAACGATATTGAGATGTATAAAACTACTATTTTTGACGGATGCACGAAAACATAATTATTATGATGTAGAAAGGGACCTTTGAGGTAAATGTACAATGGCCTTCTTGTTGAAGTAGCGTAAAATATCTAAAGGTATATATTTAGAAATGTCGAACAGGAGTTTACTGCTAAAGTGTGTATCGAATTAGACGCAATGCATTATTTATAAGTGGATGATAAGGGTCGTGCAGCTTTCAGCAAAAATAGAATCACTTATCACCAGAGAGTAACCCGGTATAAAATATCCAACACCGGTCCTGGAGCATTTTCCATTCCTGACAGAATCGATTCATTGAAGATAAAAACCGACGATGCAGCGAACCGCACCGATGCGTGCACTACGTTGCTGCACCGCAGCTTCCAGCGATGCGACATCCGAGCGCTATTAAAGCGCCCTTTACACGACAGAACTTTTCACTCTAATTACTAAATACGTGCATATTTTATTCTCGCTTCTAATTACATTTAACTCATGTATTCTGCTCTGTCATCGGGATTGTGACCGGTAATTGCTGTAGCACTAGATACAAGATGCAACTTTGATTTCTACTAGAGATTGACAGAGTTCTTCGAGGGACTATGTGGGATGTACTTGTAGAGTACGTTGTATGAAGTTAGGCTGCGGAGAGAGTTGATGGTAGATTTTGGTGTGACACAGGGTTATGGAACGTCTCCGTTGTTAATAAATTTGTTTGAATTTGCACTGAATTTGGTACTGAATTGAACAGATTGTGCCGATGATGTTTGTTGTGTTGGTTGAAACTGAGGAGCAATTGAATATAATTATTGTGAGCAAAATGAAGTAGGGAAAGATTTATATCTGTTATTGAATGTCGATAATGTATGAATGTATTTCGGAACTTTCAACAACAGCTTCAATTCCTATGATGGACAAACAGATTGATTTCTATTAAATTTCCTTTCATTGCCCCGTTTTTTGTTACGTAGATGCCACATGTATTGCCCACTCGATGCAAGTTCTTGTTACAACCACTAGCCGGTGCACGATAACTTTGTGGTTGCCAAATTAATTGCATCCCAACTTAGAAATGAGACGGGAGTGAGTACCGATTAAAATCAGGCTGTCAAAAATTTTCAGACCTGACCAGGATTTAAACACACGATCCAGAGGCAAGCACTTTTACCAGTACTCTAACCCGCCGTTTAATGTCGATATATGTAATGTGTTGGTGTTTGAGAAGAATGATTTGGTGAATGGTCGTAATTGTAATGTATGTTTTCGAGAGATGGACACATTGACCGGGAGATTAAAAGGCGGGTGTCTAGAGGGTGCAAGGGTATTTCATGCTCTGGGTGCATTTGCTAGAAAGGTGTCTGTACCTAAAGATGCTCGATTGAGTGCTTATAATGCTTTGTTAAAGCCTACTTTGATGTATGGTTCTGAATATTGGGTGTGGTTGCAGTAGCTGTGAAAATGAAGTATTTGAGAGGAGTGTATGGGTATACAAGGCGTAATTGTGTCCGAAATACATTGGTGTACGGTGAGTTTAAGATTAAGAAGAATGTTGTGCGCGGGTGAAATTGAGGATGAACGAATAATTTCGATTGTACAGAATAGAAGAAAGAAATTAGTGGAATATTTGGAGGATGCTGATTGTTGATTGACTGTGTGCCAGGGTTCGTGCTACCTCACTTCGTTCCGTATGTATTGTTGGCTCCATCTCCAGAATGTCTCCTCCTGGTCGTTGGCCCATCGCATCAGAGCAACATAGCGTCGGCGACAATTAAAACCCATCTGAGACACAGTCATCTGGAAATGAGAATGAGCGCTGACTTCCTGCTCGCGCGGAAGTCCATTGAAATCGGAATGACCGTCGCTGTCGTTCGTCGCCGTTCCATCCCCCGCTTGGCTCATCGCCAATGGGATTCACCGACGTCGCATTGCCATCGCGGTTAATTGAACACGGTTTGGGTTTAGATATGTTGATGAGTATGTCGTATTTTTCGGACTAACTGACAACTGCGATTGGGACGTGTTGTTCTAACGGGGGGGTAGAAAATTGTGGAGGACGTAAAGCTTTGCCTCAAAAGGAAACTATAATTAGAGTTACAGAGGTTTGTAAGGTAAAGTAGTGTGGTAGTACGATTTGTGAAACCAGATAATTAAATTACAAACTGCGCAAAAGCGTCGACATCCGTTGCACTTTGTAAACTGTTGCCATACAAATAGGTATATTTATAGAAAATTACATATAACCTAAACTAATTTAAATTCACTAGCATGAGTTGAAAGATCTTGTAGCATAAGTATCTTGGAATATTCTCAACATTCCTCCGAGCGTGCTCTGAACATGTCGGCGCAGTATGCGTGAATCTTGTTTACGTATGGGCGCAAGCGTACACTTTGTTGAGGTAACGTGCACGTCAAAATTGCATCGGCATCCTTCATGCACCGATAATATCTAATCTACATTCAGGGGATTCATTAGCGCTGGTGCAAGCATCAAAGAGCGTCTGTGTTGTGATGTTCTGCCTCACGCAGCTTGTGTACGAATTTCTGAAATCTAAACCGTCTTCCATTCCTGTTAGACGTGCATCGTAGCTTTAGATATTGTGGTGTATTTCCAAATTACCGAAGTATCCACTAAGTATTAATTACATTCTTCGACGGTTAATCAGTCTTGCTCAAGGTGATTATTAATAACTTGTATGAAATACCTGTAAAAAATGTAACAGTAATCTATCGTCAGTGACGCATTTGCTTCCATGTCCATCAATAGTCTGAAAACGCCGTCCTTTCTGCACTCATTTTAATTTCAGAAACAAGAAAAAATCGCAAGAAGCCTGGTCCGGCGAGTAAGGTTTCTGATAGAGGGCAGTCATCTGATTTTTGGCACAAAACTGACGAATTGACAAAACTGAATGGGTGGGCTTCAACTCTGGTCTCTTTTCGCGTTTCTGTAAAAGCCCTGGAAATCGCACATTTCAAAAATCGCTACTTACACAAACACATTGCACTCAAATAACAATCGGCCCAATTCTCTAACTCAGTTGTTAACTTTTAACCACTTGCTAATATTTTTGACAAATTGGATTAATATCTTAGCAAGTGTTTAAAAATTAAAAACTGAGTTAGAGAATTTGGCCGAATATCACGAAAACTAAAAAAGATATCAATCATCCAAGAACATGTGGTTCCATCGCAACGCCATACTGCCAACCGCATATCTCTAAATACGAGTATCTACATTGGCGCGTAATTTAAAATGTTCGGTTGTTTTCTGAACTGATCTTGTAAAAACTACAAAGGTTATAAATCTGCGCTTATCATTCTGAAATAAAATGGCTGTAATAAAACATTCATTTCTTATTTCTTCGAAAATACCTAACATGTTTTCATAATCCTCAAATGATCAGATGTCAAAGTGGTACTTGTTAATTTCCCTCAAAGTTTCTTCTTTGTGAGTAGAAGAAACAAGCTCCTCTAACTCGTACAACCTGTGCCAAGTTTCTGCATAAAATCGTGGACCATTGACTGCATTCAAGCTTGGGGGAAACGTCACGGAAGATTAACTATATTATTCAACTCCACGGCGGGGTTCTACGCATTTTTAACGTTGGAAATTGATCTTCGGGGATTAGTGTCGTGTCGTGTGCGTGCACGTGTCGTTACACGTGTTCTCTGGTTGCGACACGTACACTGGGATGTGTTTGAGTCTGGTGCAGAGTGCACTGGCTGACAAACGGCAGGCTAGGAATTCTGCTGCGAACTACGATGAGTTTCTGTTTGGATGAGACGGATGTGTTTGCTTGTCTGGCATGTTAGGAAGTTCAGCTTACATGGAGATTTAACCAGGCCCGGATTTAATTGTTTTACATTGACAATAACAAAAATAATTTTCGAAAGCATATAAATATTATTTTTGTTTATTGGTAGCTAATTATTGTTATAATTGCATTTTGTACAAATAATATATTGCGGGTGAATAATTTAAAATTCTGTTAGAATAATTGAAAACAATTATTTATAATATATTCAATAAAATTTGTACATGAAATGTTAATTAATTCAGTTTTTTGTAACAACAACAAATGAATCATATATAATATAATCTGTAAAAAACAATTGATAAAATTATCATTGTTAATGCATTTAAAACAAAACATACTCCCAATAAATAATTTTAATTTGGCGTCCGCAAAATGAGTATTGGTAGTGTGTCACGTTGAAATTAAAATAGGTTTGTACATTCGTCACGTGTGGTATTGGACTCAAATTGAAAAACGTGTATCGACAATATATACGTAAAGAAGTAGTCGGTCCTGGCTAACATCTTATCTGCAGAATTTGCTCATCTTTCCATCTCATTTCGCTTTCGTGCCCCCTTTGACCCGCCAACCAGAGGCAACCCGGAGCCGCAATTGACCCGGCTGTGACCTCGATAGCAAGTCGACGGTGGCGCCGCCGTAGCCAACTATCTCACGCGCTCGAACCGTAAAATTGACAAGAAAATGACAGTTGCCGGCGAAATTGTGATAAATGCTCGCGCCCGATGTGTTTACGGAAGCATTAACAGAAATTCTGTGTTTGTGGAAAACTGTAATAGTCACCGTGGCAACTGTTTGCAGTCAAAAACAAATCAATAATTCAACTTTGTGCATTGTTGGCGACGCTCTGTAATCAGTTCTCCTCTTTCATTACCGCCTGGTCTGTGTCAAAGAGCGCCACCTCACACAAGGTCATTTGGTGCAGGAGCGCGCACTGCAAACTAATCGCCTAATTATGCTACTCTCAGATTTAATCCCGCTCAACTGTAATTACGTACAGAGATATTAAAATTCACCTCTTTTTGCCCTTTTGTCCAGGAAATCATTACTGAGATTGCTGCCGTCAAATTCCAATGAGAAAGACAATGTTTTCGGATTTTTCCGAAGCCTGACAAAAGTTTATAATGAACTCGTTGAGCACTTCGAATTTAAAGGGAAACCATTCTTGATGTATCCATACTTTTAGTACTAAATGATTAGGTATACTATATGTAAATAATCAGCTAAAGAAGAAGAAAGAATACTATATACTTTTGACAGAAGAATCATCGTCTGTCTCTACAGTCCTTGGTGAACCTTGACTTATCTTTCAGACTGTTTCTTCTTCAAACATGTTATTCTCTGTTTCTTTAGGTCGTTTTCCACGTCATTCATATATCTTTTCTTTGGTTATCCCACTTTTCTTAGTCCAAAGGGGTTTTGTCTGAAAGCTAATTTAGTTGGATCAGTATCTGCTAATCTCTCTACCTTTCCCATCTATCTTCTTATTATTATTATATTTTTGTTTTGTTTATATAACATCTATGTCTTTACAAAGTTCATATAGTTTCAAATTATAGTGCCGGCACCATATATCATCTTCTTATATACATTCAAATGTGTACCTAAGGATTGTTCTATTTCTGTAAGAATTTTATCCATTTTTCTCTGTGTTCCGCTAGTTTTCTTGCATCTTGCTCCGTTTTTCCTTTGCTGCTCAGTATTTTCCTTATTATATTATCCCATGTGTCTCTTGGTCTTTTACTATCTCTCTTTTATTTGATTTTGACGTCCCTACTCTTCGCACTGGCTTGTTATTATCCTTTCACTCCATATGTACCAACCATTTTAACTGTTCTTATTCGAGGAATTCTAATATTGGTTGGTACTTTTATCCCTTAACAAATATTGTTTAATATTTTTCGTTCAAATGTGCCCAACAGGATCATATCTATTTGCTTTGAGGTTGCAAGGATAATATTGAGGTAGCGAACGGAAGAAGAAAGGTGGTTTGATCACACAAAAAGAATGGAAAAGCGAAAAGCATAGAATGCCACGAATATTACTGCCAAGACCCAAAAAAATCATGAAATATTGGTAGACCAAAGAGTAGGTGGATTGACCAAGTATTATAAGATATCAAAAAACTAGAAATAACCGAATGAGAGGCGTACAAAACTGACCAAAATGGAAGGTAATAATGGAGAATGCTAAGCTTGAACTAGGAGTGAAATTCAGACTAAGAAAAGATAAAGTAGATAACTAAGGCTACATATAATATATAATACACTTTTGGAATTTAAAATGCGTAAAAACAAAATCTATTAACAATTTATTTTAATGTAGGAAGCTAAGCATCAACTAGGAGTGTAATTCAGAGTAAGAAAAGAAGAACAAATGTTATAAGGCTTCATCTGACAGCTATTACAATTTTTAGAATTATAGACAATATGTAAAAGCAAAATCTATTAACATTTTATTATAGGCAACGTTAATAGTTATTTAATCAGAATAGTAAAATGAATACACATGAAGCTAATTTTAATATACGTAATGTGCGAGATTTGAATGTCTCATAAATCTGTATAATTTTTCCAATATTCTAGACAAACAAAGTGTTATTACAGCCATAATAATTCACTTCCAGTTTATATTACCAATGTAGTCTTAAGACGGCAGACAATAGAGCAGCAAGATTTGTAAACATGCTCTAAAAATGGCGCGGTTGTTCGATAAAATGCCTGTGATAGGAGCTCGGTAATCTGATAACCCGCAATCCCATTGGCTCTGCGAAATTAGGGTTTAAAACACACTACTGTTCCCCATACGTTAGTTAAACTCGATGTCAGAGTTAATAAATAGCATTATTCTATTAAGTTAATGTGGTTATTTTAAACGTTTAATTAACTTTACTCGTCCATTACAGTACGTGATGAAGTTTTTTGAGAGGCACCTACCCAACATTCGCAAAGCTCACACACACAAATGTATTTGCTAACGAGAAAAGTGTGATGTTCTTTTTGGTGTGTTGTCATTTTATGTTTAGAAACAAAAGAACTTGGTTGAAATAAAACAAAATTTAAATGTCAGAAAGAACCACCGTGTATGTTTAGCTTTTGTTTGTGAAGATAATGACTTACTTTCCTTTATTTATTAAATACGCTTCGCAAACTTTCCGCAAATTTATTTTGTAAAGAGTACGATTATGTTTCTCTTACTATTAGAATTATGAGATGTAATTTCTTCATAGTTATGAACTAGACACTAAAGTGGGGAATACAGTTTGTTATTTATAAAATAATTAAATAGTAAAAAGTCTACATTTCAATATTTCTCTTTCGTTATTAAAAGTTATATTACTTTTTTCCAAGTCTGTCTCGGACGAAGCTAATAAATTTTTTCATCACATAAGCAGATTTATATTAAAGCGTTTCAAAATTATAATTTTAAATTTAGGTCGCTCAAACTATAGTTTTCAATAAGCGCCATTAAAATTTAATGGGTATCATATATTGCATTAAAATTTTGCATTTTCATTTATAATAAATATGCAAATGTGCCAATTTCAATATTACGCCTCAATATAATTTTTATTCAAATTTAATCAATATTTTCACACATTTGTAGCACAGATAAATTAGCAATTAAATATGTGAAATATGTTAATAACATTTATAAATATATTTTACAGCAGTGGTGCAACAATTTTAAATTAATTTGTGATGTTTAGTCAGTTTCTAACGACATATAAACAAGATGGTAAATCGAAAGACGCACAATTGAGATTTCAATGGTATTTTTGAAATGTTAAATTATTGAATTCCTTTATTTATTTTTCATAAAAAAGTTAAATACGTAGTTTATTGTAGGGGAATAATTTCGGCATTTTTTGACACTAATATTTATAATGTTATTTTACCTGGAATCGGAAAAACGACGGAAATGTTTATTGGCAATTTTCATCAGTGCCGTGAAATAACAAAATAAATGTAATAGGAGTATTAATTAGTAAATTATTTTATTTAATACATTTTTATCGAACACTATTTTGATCATTACATATATCTAATTTTTCTTCCAAATTATACATTTTTAATCAAGACACTTGAAATCAAACACAGATAACAGATAAATATATAACTTTTAATTGGTACATTTATTTTGTTATTTTATGGCCCTGATGATTTTAAGAAAAATTACCTATAAATATTTCCGTCAATTTTCCGGTTCCAGATAGAGTAAAATTTTAAATATTAGTTTCAAAAAATGCGGCAATTCTTCCTCTAGACAAATCCTGTCATTATTATACTGAGAATAATGCTCTTGTGATTATTCCCGGCAATATTCTCTGTAGCTTTTTTGTTTTTGTTGACAGATGTCAGATGTCAGATAGTTATCATCAACATAAGTAAAAAAGAGGAAAAAAAAATTTGATTTATTGACGTACCTGATGATGAAATAAAAAAATAATCTAATTAAATATAACTCGCGAGTTCGATAAATTAGAAAATAATTCTCTAGTATCTTTCTCAAACTTGTCGCCCCTAGGGCTTGAGTGGCTATTACCTGGCAACAAGTTTTCGAAAGATCTGCGAAATTATTTTCAATTTATTCTCATTCTCTTGTTATATTATTACTGATAACTTTTGTGTTCCATTAAAAATAGAACAAATAAGCTCATAATTTCAATTCCAGTCTATGCGAAAATTTTGTTAATCGTCAATATAGAAAACGGCTGAACAATATAGAATTTAAATTTTCAATGATTTTCTTATTAATAAATTATTATCTCTGAAGTATTTGTTATTAATTTCTTCCATTCCTTAACACCCCTGAATTACTTCAGCGTTCACTTTGGTAACCACAGCTCTACAAAAACTATTTAACTTGTTTGATATAAAATAATTAGGGAATCCATTAACTGAATATTTCAAAAATAGCATTGAAAACGCTATGGTGCACCCTTCGATTCACCACCCTGTATACAAGTACGTTAACATATTACTTTTTTATAAATTAGCTTTGTCTGATGTTTGAAGGACTAATAAAAAATCTCCCTAATGGTAAACTTTTGAGGAGCGCAGAAAATAGATAAGGATAAGCAGTGAATGCTCTTGAAGACCGGGTCCCGTATATGTTCTTGAAACGTACGTAAAACGTTTTCAGCCGAAGATTCTTAACGTCATCTCGATATCAGCACTTGAGGTCTTGTGAGGGAAGAAGTGGAAAAGAACATGCACCTAATATTTATTACTTCAAAAACTTACCCATCCAGAAAACCATCAATGCTTTCTACTTCATAAAACATTATGTTACTTTTTATATTCTCCTTCAACCGTATATGTATTTATTTTGAAAGGTTTCCACCTAAAATCTGATTTATACAATAGAACGGTTCCACTAGGCCACTCTGAAATATATTGCTATTATTTCTCCACCAATTTATGAATCAGTTATTATTAGTAGTTTTGTTTGGTATCACAACAATCAAATTAAAAATTATAAAAAACCAGAATGAAGGCTACGAGTTCAACGAGACACGGTTTCTTTTGTTTTATAAATCAATTTGTTGTTATTTCGTTACTGTTTCTATTTACTTGTTTTTGTTGTTAACTTGTTTTCCTGACGAAGATTTACCTACAATAATTCGAAACTTTCAATTCATCAGGTATATTTTATACTTTTCCATGATCATATTTGACATGAAACCTTGATAAGATTTATAAAATACTTTTGAGTTTAGTTCTGTAAGACTTTTTATTTAAATTTATAACGTTCCGAAATACGTAGAGTAATTTAAATAAAATATTTTTACACAAATTAATCCAAAAGTTTTTATAATTTTCTTTGAGTACTGAAACTTTTTTCAACTTATATATAAGATAATTTTATGAGAAACATTACATCAAACTTTAATAAATCCTAAATATAAAAAGTTCTGTTTATTTGATTCAAAGTTTCGTAAGTCGCTGGTATAATAAAAGTATGTTCATATACGAGTTCAGTTAAACATGAATTGAACTAAGAGATAGTCAATTAATTTTTATATTTCCTAAATAAAATTTATTTATTACGATTTAAATTTAGAATGATGAGTTAGTGTATTAAATATTCTATAGTTTTAATAATTAATCTACAATTACAATAATTCTAAAAAACAAAGTAAATACAACAATATATCTGCTGCAACATAAATTGGACTATAAATCGAACGCAGAAATAAATGTTTAATTCTTGATAAAAACATCTTCCGATATTATTTGTACTAATATTTTGTCGAGAGTGCTTTGAGGAACAAATAATACAATGTGATATGTCGAAGTAGTATCCTCTGATATACGAAATTCTATTGTTTCTGCTCATCAAAATAAGCTTTCTAGAAAAAGAATTGAGGTAAGATGCATACACTCTTTTGTCATTCTACTCGTATAAATAATTTGTATTTAATAAATTTTAACTACGAAAATATTAAATTAATTGAATCTTTGGTCCAATTCATATGTGTCTGGGCTTTTACATTCAATTGCACATTCTATTTAATTCTAATTAACAGACCACAAAAAATACATTGTAACGAAACCTACATCATAATATCTTTAAAGTAACTATCAAATTACTAAGATGATTGCTATCGCTCTTTTAATTTTGGCAGGAGAAGAAAAGATTCTTTTATTTATCTACTCCCTCCTTTCCTGGTCTCCGAGGTTGGAATGAAAATAAATCATATTTAATTATCGCAATAAAGAAGATAGATGACACTGGCGAGAGTAAATATTATAAATACAAGAAAAATCCATTTCAGAAAAAATATGTCCGCTATCAGCCACCTAACAAGCCGAATTCAATCACATAAGGGCCAGAGTTGGTCGAGCGGTCGCCAGATTTAATGATGTAGCAAAATCCATGTATTGCCTCACATTGAAGCAATATCAGTCTCCGCAGAGGCATTTACCATGATTTAATAAGACAAATTTGAGGCTAGAACAGAAATAATTGCTGTGAAATATGACACGAGAAGGGTGAGGGGTGTAAGTGGTATCGGATATGTGATACGGAAACGATTGATCGTTTAGTGAGCTACTTGTTTTGCAAGGGTTCTGTTTTAAAGCAACGAAGAAGTAATGTATATAGAACCCTTATAACCCTTAAGAAAAAGATTTTATTGATTTGGCCAGAGCCGGACACTCAAATTTAAAATGTACTATGATTATTTGCTTCATTGCATATTAAGCTAATTAGAATGCTTCACTTGCATCAAGAGGACAATTTTACAGCTATACAATTTTGATGAAATCCCTGCACCATATTTTTGCTACCGTTTGTTGATATTGTAAATATTGACATTTAAACAATCATTTTGTTTATTTTTATTTGAATTCAGGAAACAATTAACCTAATACAACTCGAGTCATGAATTTTGTAAAATTCCTTATAATTCCTGCCTAGGATCGACAAATCTTGTCAAAAATGTCACTTAAATCCCTCCAATTCCCTCGGGATCTAATTATTATGTCATTTTTTACACTCGACTATCCGTTTCTATACTACAACTATTAGAAATTTTACCGATAAATTATTGGCTCTCGGTATATTATCTGTGAGAAAATAGGCTCAAATAATTCATAAAACTATTTAATTACTTGAAACCAAGTTTTAACTGCCACTGGCACGATTGAGGTACCTTTCAATATATCTTTAATTTCACTGTTCTCGTCAACTTAATTAAGTTCTGGTACTTACTAATGAAATTTGTGACAAATTTAGATTTTTTAATTATTATTACATGATACTAGACAAGATAATAAAATACCCGTTTATTTTAAATCGATAAATTATCTATAGTTTACAAGAAATCAATTATTAAAAATTAGAAGAAGGAATACGTGACGTAGTTTTGGTGAAAGAGAGATAGACATATTTATATAAATACCAGGCATCTGAGTCATCTGATATACGTCATTTTTTACAGCATTTCGAGTTACCTCAATATATGTATGCACCGCCAAATGACGTCATTGGCTCCACCAATACTACGTCACGTTATGCCGCGACATTATTTAAATTTTAAATTAAAAATACCATAAAACTATAAAATTATATGTAGTATTTATTTTTATTATGAGATAACATAACTGTTAATTTAGTTATTTCTTAATTTGTTTCTTTAAATTTGATTATGACCACAGATCTCTTTCTAGACAAGAGTATTAAAGAAAAGATGATTGTTCGACTGGAGAAGTAATGTGGATAAGTAATGATCGGCGATACAACCACTGATCTTTATTTTCTACAATGCCGACGTTTCGACTTGTGTCTTCTTCAAGGCTAGTAGTAGTAGACAACTAGGTCTCGGAATGTTGGCATTGTAGAAAATAAAAATCTATGACTGTATCCCCGATTATTATTTATCCACAATAGTATTAAACTTCACTCTAATTTTGAGTAGTATGAAGTAGCATGAATCCTGACACAATCGATCTCCTCCAAACATTCCTATCTTTCGCCTGGTTCATATTCTCACATGCTCATCTATTCTTCACACATACCTAACCACTTATTTCTGAAGTTCTCGCAGTGGTTGACCCCAAATAAATAAAAAAATAAATTTGCTGTCTAAAATAACATTTTCATACAAATAATATAATTATGACTGATTCCAATCTTGAAGTGTGATAATATTCAATTCTTCTCGTTGTTTAGTTCTGCTTAAGGGTGCATTACGGCCCTGGTCCGCAGGCGTGCGTATCCGTTTACCGTGGGCAGCAGACTCCTGGTCGTGATCTAGGTCTTAGAGATCCGGTCCTTTATCTTTCTTTATTCACACGACTTCCGGTGCGTCCCTCGACTAAAACTGAACTCAGCGAAATCCTTTTGATGTTACAATAAACGTTCCGGGGTGATGCGGAAATAAAAACAACTTGTTCTGAGCCAGAGGTGAATAGAAGGCGGAGGAAGGTCAACCCGGTACTTGAGATGTGCGATGTCCACTTTTGTGCGTGCTCGCAGAACCGTAGCCAGGATATTTAATCGTATTTTGAACTTCTTTATTTTAAATTTAAATGTTTTTTTGTTTCAAATAAGGTAGCACAAACGAAAGAATTGGTTTGAAATTGGTGTCCTCGCCCTGGGTACGCCCCTGGTGCTGTCTGTAGGTCTGTTTACGTGCTGAGAAAGGTCGAGGAGAAGATAGTTTTGCTCTGAATGCTTTATTGCATTTTTGAAGATCTTTTGTGAGATGGATTTTACTCTGGGATATACTCGTAACTCTGTACGTGTCTCTAGGTATTGAAGAATGTTTTTATGTCTTCGGTCTGCAATGTCTGCGCTGAAATAAAATATTTTTATTTGTTGTTGATTCTGGATTCAATAACAATTTTCTTTTGTCCACTTCTGAGATCTAATTCAGTATTTTCTTTGAGGTGAAACGCATTCGGATGAATGCATGAAAGATTAATAATTATGGAAATGTTACTAAGTTAAAATATTATATATCTTGGCGAGTTGAAGTAATTTAGAATTTCTCTGTAGTAGGGAAAAAGTGATAAAAATCGTAGCCGCACTATAAGATTTAAATGTTTTTAGTGGAGGGGGAACTACAGGGGTAAATTTAAATAGGGTAAATAGCTCAGTGGTAACGCATTAGACTGTGGATCGTAAGATTCTCAGTTAGAATCCTACAGTCGACAGTTGCCATCGAACTTGTGTTCAGCATCTAACATTCACTTATATTTCGGGAAATATTGCAAAATCATAAATGAGAAATTTTAAAATCTCTTCGATGTCTTTACCAGTCTCATGTAAACTGTATGGATAGTATATCATTCATTTCGTATCGTTTATCTTTCTCATTCGACCAGCGAGAACGTATTTCGGTAGAAAAGAAAAATTTATTCATTACCTACAAAGAAAGAATACTGTAATGTCAGGTATGAAATGCAGATAAAAAAATACTAACAAGTTATCTATATTAGAAGAAAAAATATAGCTACTTGGAATGAAACTTTTTGCTCGTTGACGTAATTGTATTGAACAATACAAGTTGTAAAATTATTATTTCACTTTTCAAGCTGTGTGGCATTTAAGTAAAAGCATGATTTTTGTTAATTTGTTATTATTTCATGTGTTATTTTTTCTTAAAATATTCTTGAAAATTTAAGATACAAATAAATTGAGTACAACAATTTTCATATTGTAAGATTAGAACAAATTCTTTAAGTTATTTTAAAAGTCTTAATTGGGTCAAATGATATGACTCCGGGCTCGTATTTTAATAATAAGAAGGAGATGGCGAAGCCAGTACAGGAAGTAGCAAATACAAATGCAAAATTATCATTGCAAGTCTCGCTTCGTACGATGTCCCTGAAATATGTAATTTTGTTGCAGAGTCTTTGACAGGCTGAAAAAGTGCTGCTGCGAGTACTCGGCGGAACTCACGTCGCTTGCAGATATTTATGGCTTTCTTAAACGTGAATAATCTCTTTTTCTCGCCGATGAAAAATTAATACTGCACTGACACAACTAATATAGCCGACATTTCTTACGTACACCGCAATATTTTTAAAACAATGAGAGTTTTCTCTGCAGGAGATAGTTATGTGAAAAGAACTGCGAAATGCAATTTTATTTCATGTTTTTATTTTAAGTCAATAAAATGTGGAATAGCAATTTTATATTTGTTCATAAACTGACGTTCGTTACTGCCACGTATTCATAGATAAAATTTCGCAGTGGATTTTAATGCCTCACCATATTTTATACTTCTAATAAACGTATTTGGATGCATATAGTGCCGAACTAATTCTGTTAACTTAATTAGACCTGTTCCTACGGCAGCAAACGGCTTGCAGATGGATTTCTGTCGTCAGTATAGTTTTAGTAGTGTTGTGTGGTAGATGTGTTAATATGAACAGTGAAATGTGAAACAGCATTCAATTATTTATTAAATGACGGGAAGATATCATGGAGGTAAACTTATAGCAGCTATTTTCTTAGATTTGAAAAGCGCTTTTGAAACCATCTATACAGACATATATTTAAAAAAGTTGAAAGCTTACGGTATAAAATACAAAGCACTGAAATAGTTTCATTCATATTTAAATAATAGAACCCAATGTGTGAAATTGAACAATGTTGTATTTGATGAAATTTATACGAAGGGATAAAAGTACACTAATAAATAATATTAATAAAGGTCTTAATAATGTAACTACATGGTTGGACAAAAATAAATTTAAATTAAATGAGTCGAAAACAAAAGTAATGATTTTATTCCTGTCGTCAAATAGAAATGATAATGAAAGTAATGTAATTAAACTGAATTTATGTGTACTCTATGTTGTCAATGAATTTAAATATTTAGGTGTAATGATTGATAATAAATTGAAATTTATTCAACATGTACATTATAGTAGTAAAAAGGTATCTAAAATCTAAATTACCTCTCTAGAATATCTAAAAACTTTGGAGTACAATTGTTATTATAATACTATTATTTTAACGCATTTCAAATATTGCTCGACTATTTTTTTCATGTGTAACAAAAATGATAGTTAAATTACAAAACCGTGCCATGATAGTAATATTAAAATGTAATAAATGCACCAGTATACATGTCATGTTAAAACCGTTAGAATGGTTGAATATTAAACAATTTGTTATTTATAATGTGCTTATATTTATATTTAAAATGTTGTCCGATAAACTGCCGAATTATTTGAACAAAATTATTAAGTATGTTTCCGATACGCATAGTTACGCTATTCGGTAAATTAATCAGCTAAATAATGTGAGAACTTGTAAATATGTAGAGAATAGTTATTTGTCAAACTAGAGAGGGAAGCGCTTCTTTTTTCCCCTCGAGTTTGATGTTTACCTCATGAGCGCAGCGAGTGAGGCATTTCGAACGAGAGTGAAACAAGAGCTTTCCTCTCGTGTTGGACACAACATTTTTTTTACGACATGTTTCTAAAAACGATTTGCTCGGACCTAAAATATAGGAATTTATTTATAATTTTTGTAATATATTTTTTGCAAATAACATTCATATTGGTAACACTTCTATATTTTCCTCTCTAGAGAGGAACAACACATTTTCCTCGCCATTTCGGGGGGGTTTCCTACCATGTCGTGAAAAAATATATTTTACAATTAATTAATAATGTATAATAATTTACCTTGTACCATAACTTAAATCTAAGTTAAAACAGCATTATTCACAAAATGATTTATAAACCAATGTACATTTTTTGTATTCATTACTATTATTTATGTTTTGTATTAGCTGCGCTATTTAATAAAGCAATTATTACTATAATTATTATTAAATATGTAGGTTTCAAATGAAAATGTGAATGTCTAAATGGTGATATGCTAATGTTTTTGTTTCAGTAAATTCCGGGGAAGCAGGATCACGGATCAGACACCTTTCAACTGAACGGTGAGTACCCAATAAAAAACCACTTGAACAATTTCAATTTACGCGATTATCCGCATCCACACGACTCACGCATCAGCGATGATACGTCGGGAATTTTAAATGGCGTTTCGTTGTTGCACCTCACGTAACATTGGACCGGTAAAAACAGTTTTTCCCGGGGCAGGCGGTTGTGTCGGTTTACGAGGCACAAGACTCTGTCGTTCTCCGCTGAAAAATTAATAAACGTACCGTGAGCTCGTGTCGAGATGGCAGAGGTAGCGCGGCACAGCTCAAGATAAATATTGAAACCAAGGGTTAGCAGTTTTATTGTTATTGCCGGAACCTTGTAACATTTGGGCGCGCGTCGTTAGCGTAAAATGACAGAAAGTTGTCGCCTTGTTGTTCTTACCGCTCTGTCGTTTTGCCATGCTTGCAGCGCAGTGCCGTACTCCACTTTTTTCACACAGAAATTACACCCTGAACAAATTAAATTACACTGGGAACGGTATTACTAAAGTGCGCAATATTCTACATGTAGTATTATTGTATATGAATTATTAAACGACAAAATTATTGTACTATTCATATAATGTATTTACTTTGTATCTTTCACAATTTTGACCAATATCAATGAGAAATATATATTTCAGAAGATTAGAAATTTAACTCAATCAAATATAAGGGACATTTTTTAACTATTAGTAATTTATATTGCAAGACTGTTACTCAAAACTTTACTGGGTAGCTTGTTATCTGTGCTAACATGATACGGGTTACAATCGGGTTACGGTCGAGTATTGTATAATGTTTTATAATATACTGAATTTTAAAAATCTTACATTTATTCAAGCGTGCAGCACAATACATTAAACTATTCGTTCGAAAAAGTCTTTGAAAACACATAATAAATATGTATGTTCCAATGGTTTTAAGAAAACAGTCCGGTAATAGTTATTTATGTTGTAAGTCCGGTAAATGAGTTTTCACGGTACGAACAAAAATGTTAAGAATTTCGAAATGAGTACTGTAAAAATCAGTAACGGACGTATGACATACGTATAACGGTTTAATTTATACATTTCCTTTATTCTTTCTTTTAAAAAATCAGTTCGTTTTGGTCTAAATACAAATAAAAATGTAAATAAAGCAACCAATTTTGTATTGTTAACATTTCTAATAATACATTTCAAAAATTAATGAGGAAAACGATATTGTGAACCAAATTTTATTAAAATATAGATTATCAACAATACACTATCATTAAAAATAACAATACTGTAAAGTATCATGCATATGTGATACAGTAAGAAATAAAATATTTTATAGACTTAGTCCGTAAAAAGTTTCTTTACCATTAGAAATAGAGTTCACTAATAGTAGGTTTACGATTCAGTATATCGTAAAATACTTAACATAAAGAAGTAAACCGCTCTGTGGTAACGCATCGGACTATGGATCATAAGAGATTCAGTTCGAATCCCACTGTTGCTACTTTTAACTTTACCCCTGTAATTCACTATTCACACCGAGATTTGCTGTAAGAAAACTGCTGCGTCAGAAATGGAGAAAAGACATAATTTACACGAAAAAAAGTACCGTAGAATTTACTAAACTATTAGGTAAATGAAGATATAAATTTCATAACAATTAATAAAGTAAACATGACTATTTACTAGGAAATAGAAGTATTTACAAAAAAGTTTCAGAAAAAGCCTGTTATATCCTTAGTTCGATAAATTCTACTTTCTTTTGTGTTTATTTCTTTATTGAAATTTTTAACTTATTTTGAAATGTAACAATGACAATAAAGACTCTGTGTTTCCTAAAATTTCGAACTTAAGTGGTCTTCATATACCCCTAGAAAAATATGGTCGCGGCCGTCCCTGGTGCGCATGTTCGTCTTCACTGCGGAGCTTTTGGGAAACGACATGGTGGCATGAGGCACCAACACAAAATGCTTTCCCAGTTTTCTACTGCTGAAGTCTGACACTTTCGCAGTTTGTAAACCGCGCCACGCAGAATCTACGCGCTTAATTAACGCCAATAATTTTAATCTTCTACTCGCGGACTGTTGCTCGTAATGTTTTTATAGCTCCTCCTAATGAAACAAAGAAAAACTGATTTTATGTTTGTGTTTCCGGAACCTGTTACAGATTTTATTGGTCTTTTACATTAATTGAACTCGTAATTCAAGCTCTACTTTTCGATACAATTTTTATTAAAAGTTTACAGAATAAATAGACGCGGTTTAATTATTTATTGATTTTAATATCCATTTACCAAATTACACAATATGATGTATTACAAAATACAAATAGCTACACTGATTATTAAATTTTTAATTACGAATATTTCCAGCAAATATTTGCTCGTTCCAAAACAGTTCAATTATTTTTGATTTGAAAGTGCTCTCAATTTAATATTATAATTCATGACACAAAGGGAATTCATATTTCAGAAAAAAATCACGTTTTGCGAACTGCTCTGAAGTTAATCCCAAACAAATTTTTCGCATTGTCACGGACGTTGACATGCATATAAAAACAATTCTCGACACGTGAAGACAAATTGAAAGCAGGCGCAATTCCGCCGGGAACACACGAGAACATTTGCAAGTCTGCCAACACCACGGAACATTTTTTCACATCTCTATAATGAACCATATCTTACAAAACTAATATAAGTATTAAAATATTTTTACTGCAACGAAATTCTAAGAGAATTGTACACGAAAACTTATAAATAGATGAAGCAAGGGCGATATAACGAATTGTTTTCAGGAAGCCTTGAAAATGTCCCTTGAGTATCTAACCTCAATTTTGTGACGTTTCCGGGTTTTCAAAACAGCCACAAAATAATCCCAATAATGTTTGGATATTATATACACGCTGGTTTTAAAGTTAATGTCATTTTAAGGATATCTAGTATGACATGTGTATATTACGAAACAATAATGTATTTTATCCAAAACCTCTCAATAAATGTTCTATAAGTATTGCGATTTTAAACAAAAGAAGTAACAGATTACCCACTATTGGATATAATTTTGAGAAAAGTCACTTGTGAATATTTTTTTATTTGTGACAATAATATTAACATACAACCCCTTGGGGACTACTTCGATTGACATTTTAATTTAGAAAATTTAATCATATGTCACTGTCAAATAATATTTCTTTAATAAATTTTGCATTTATTAAGAGGTGTTGTATAAAACGTTATACTTCACACGTGGGCAAATGAAATTACTCACTCAATAAAATTATCAAACTCAGCCTTCGGCTTCGTGTGCTAAAATTTCTCTCGTGGGTAATTTCACACCTACTTTGCCCACTTTTAAAGTAAATAACTATTCTTAACTTCGCATATATAATGGTAGTTTTCATGAAACCAACATTTTTGGTATCACTTATCTGTTATACGTTGAAATTTTAATTAAAACAGTAGTAAAAAAAAGTTTCTATAACACTGTTTTGGAAACTGGGCATTCCACTACTAAAAATTGTTATGGAATCACTAACATTCCATACGCGGCGTATGGAATATTTTCGACGAATCAGAACCGCTTATTAGCGCGACGTATGAAGTATCTTGATTCAGTAGCTATGGTTACGTCTGTTTGTTTTAATTTTATTTAATTGAGTTTGACGTTTTCAACAGTTTTATATTTGTATTTTTTGTATAATTTCCAAAACCTTTTTATAGAAAGTATAGTCTACAACATGTAACGGGTGCCATTCCATTACTTGTTGTAGAATATACTATTCCTTAAGAAAAGTCGAATTTTTATTTTCGTTCTTTTTTTAATTCAGTTTCCTAATATACACATGTCATACTGCTTACCCTTAAATTTATGACATAAATATCAAAACCACCCTATATATTGTCTATAAGTTTTGTTCGGTATGCACCAATTAACAATTTTTAATTATATTACGGAAACCATCAATTTTAATTACATAACAAATGACAATATTTGCAGGATGTAATTCGATTTAATTAAAATTGAAGAATTTAATATGTTTGTCCAATAAAAATATTGAAAATTTGTATTAGTAGAATAATTAATTTTTAATTACTTTATACTGCAGTGAAAAATATATTTTGAATTTTGTAGTAATAATCATAAAAAATTCGTTGAGCTTTAATGAAATTAATATAAATTTTGTTTATGCTAAAACATTTTACGCGGCACGCAATGAAATAAATTTAAATAAATCAACGTAAACAGAAGTTGTGTTAATAATACTACGTAGTATAATGCGTAATTTAGATAGTATCTTTTTACGTTTTAATTAGAACTACGTTCTTTCTGACAGAACCATTGTTTTGCTCGTATTTTTAATATGTAGTCAGCTGCTGATTATTTGTAAGAATCTAAAGCTTACAGAGCTAATTAAAAAGCTCACGTAATATGAACAGATATTTCCTTTCAAAACTGCGGAAGTATTTTAAGCCTTGTTAATTATTTTTAATTAAATTTAAATCAATGTTTGTAGTAGTAAAGTTTGTAAAAAGAATATTGTTCGTAGGGAGATCTAAATATAAATGTATGCAAATTTATTTATTTTGAAAACATTTTCCACCCTCGTTTACGTATTCTGATATTCCAGTTTGTATTCATTGCTCGCTTTTTCTACACAAATGGAAAACAAATTCTATTTTTATAAAGCAGCGCGAAAGCAACTATGATAGTTTGATCTCCTGGGTACTACAATATTTACAAAACATATTGACTATAATCTTCAGGTTCCTTGCATAGCAGTTTGCAATAACGTTTCTGTAGACGGTAAAGGTGAGTTGACGTACCGTTACGTATATGCTGCGTTATGCTCCGTGCACGTGTGTAAGATCGGGGGCCCTCAGGGGGTGCGGTAAAGGAGGATCCAATAACCGAGCTATCGGAGGCATCATATTGAAGCTTCAGGCATGCTCCTAAATGGATATCATGTACAAATATACTTTTTGGCATGATGCGGGTTTTTGTAATGAAAATCGCGGCCTTCCACTGGAAGTATTTGCTTTAAGATATTTTTTGACGCGCTAAGTAAATTGAAATAGATTACACACGATTTTCGATTTACACGGGTTATTTTATACACAAACAATATACAGTGTCAATCAGGCAAGTGCGGTGAATTTTAACCTCTACGAAAAGTACATAAATTCACACGCTAAACTATTAATGAAAGTTGGTCATTGTATATCTCCAGCAATGCAGTGTGATATGAAAGCTTGTTAGTCACTAATCAGATGCGCCCGCAACTATGTGATATGATTTTATCACACGCTGCGATAACTGAGCGAACTAATCTAAATAATTTGTATTTAAAAGTTTGACAGTTGCAGATAATCTGCTGAATTTACACGGATTAAAAAGGGTGGACCCTGATTTATCAGATTTCAACATAATTTTTTGTGAATTCTGATAGCAATTATGTTAACATAATCTGTTTTAATATTTTTATGTAAATTTTATACTGTTTTTTTTTTGTTATGTGAAATATTCAACTTTCAGCAATAGTTATACAATATACTATTGAAGAGGAACTAGGCATGGAATGTCTATTTCATACTCGTATGATTTGCAGCATCCGCCTTCGGCTCATGCTACAAACTTTCATACTCGTAGGAAATGAGTAACATTCCATGCTTGTTGCAAAATTTTTTATAATTATTATAATACTATAAAACTATTGCTATGTACAAATACTTAAACCATTTCGATGCACTTTCTTCATCCAATCAGTGTCTGGGTTTTTGTCTGTTCTGTAAATTTATCATGTTAAATCAACCAATATGTAGTAGCTAATATTTATTTATAATACTATAAAACTATTGCTATATATAAATATTTAATATACTTCGATGCACTTTCTTGTATTTATTGTACAGATTTATCGATTTTTAGATTTTCTATACAGTCTCTTCTTAAGTGATTTAGTGTCTCAAAGTCTCTCTCATATATTCTGCATTATCTATCGTCATCTCTTGTTCAATCAATAATTTTTATTTGTTTTTTTTTCCTTCATTGCCTATTGAACATTTTGTAATTATTTTTAGATTAGTACCTAATCAGTCTCTTTTATAATTATTTAACGTAACTAGGAATGCCAGCACAAAATTAACAAGGCAAAATTTGCATAGTTTGCCGTCGTAATAAACTAGGCATCATTATATTTATCGTAACCCGGTGAAAATTACCCGTGCAACATACTGTTAGCATTTTCAGCGCGAAAAATTAGTCCAGCCGGAAAATTTCATGTTTTACTCCCGCATTTCGTAAACAATATTGGATTCTGCGTTGTGATATTGAACCGACTTAACTGGAGAATTCTTTTGTTTCTAGAATTTTTCATTAAATGTTAACTGTCAAGTTGAGGAATTTATGAATATTTAAAAGTCTTAAATGAAATTTATTATTTTGTGGATGGAGCACGATAGGTGTATGTATAAATTGTAGAGAAATTTATGGAAATTTTTAATCTACATTAAAATTGTTTTATTATGTATTTGAAACAGTAGAGCTGTGTGAATATAAAATAGTGTTGCTACTTGTGATCTTTCCTGTTCATTTCATAAATAATTATAAACTAATAAATATTTAATTATATACGATCGCTTTGTTATACCCCTTCGGCACTCTAGATTTTCTTTCAAAAAGTGGCAAATATTCGAAGTTCGGTTTATTATATTTCTTTATAAAATACAGTACGGAGAATACAGTGCTTTAAACCGCATCTTCATATCTCTTTTATTTGACGATTTATGGAGATTTTTGTGATTTTCTAATAACCAACTTTAGGGAGCTGTAGCTCAAAAACTAAGCAAGATATCGAAAAATGGTCTCCAATATTTCACTTTTAGTAACTTCTAGAATAAATTTGCAAATTTTGAAAATTTTGAAATTTTTTTGAAAATTTTCTAAGGGGCACAGCTTGAAAAATAAAAAAGATTCAAACTTACTGATACCACCATTCGATCCAGCTCGTTGAAATACATAAGTGTGCCAAATTTCATTAAAATCGGTCAACGGGTTGAAGAGTTACAGCAGAAAGTCTGAAAATGGCCTTTTTCAGGCCAGACGTTAAGGGGTACCCCTTGACGTTTTACAGATTTTAGGGCATTTTAAGACATTTTGCTGTAACTCCTCAACCATTTGACCAATAGTCCTGAAATTTTGCACACTTATGTATTTCGACGAGCTGAATCGAATGGTGTAAATCGCAAGTCTGTATCTTTCTTATTTTTCAAGATGCGCCCCTTAGAAAATTTTCAAAAAATTTACGAAATTTTAATAATTTTTGTATTAGTAAAAGAATGCACCAGAAACTCAAAACTGGCAATAGAATTTCGATATATCGTTTAGTTTTTAAGTTACAGACCCTCAAAAATGGCTTTTGAAAAAACACAAAAATTACCGTAACTCGAAACTTAAAAGAGATATGCAGATGCGAATTAAAGCATTGCATTCTACACACTCTGTTTTATAAAGAAATACAATAAAAATATTTTGGTTATTTGTAAGGTTTTGTACTGATTTTGAATTTTAGCCAGATTCATGAAAAATACTTCATCAATTTAAATTATGATACACAAAATAGGTTTAAAAATATATTAATATTAATTTATTGTAGCCTAGTTCCTCTTCAGTTTAGTAGTTTTGGTCGAAATACATTAGCAACGCCTTAAAAATTGGAGACTTATGCGTAACAATGATTAAAATTCAGCAATGAAATAAATGCTCCCTATTTAAATATAATCAAAATGAAATATTTCTTATTAGATGTTAATACGTGCTACATGCATAACTCAAGTATCAAAAACGAAACACGTGAAATTCTTTTCGTATCTGGAACACATGCTAGGGATTTGACAAATGAAATTTATTATTTTATGAATCTAATTTGCTTTGTTCTGATTTTTCATTTTTAATATCACGGAATCTAAATAAGCAAACACTGCATTGAATGTTAGTAAATACAAATTTGCTGGCTTGCGGACGTGTTTACATTTGAGGGAAGACAAATGCTCTAGCATATTAAATATTAATTGTGTAATGCAGCTCATGTACTGATGGTTTCCATGTGGTAGTGTAACGTATCTTTATGGCTGTTTTATGTTTCCGCACAGAACTTTAAAGTAGATAAAGTCGTTTTTATTATTTTGTTTTATTGGTTGCAATTTTTCATAGCTGAAGTTTTATCGTTAAATTCTTTATTCATACAAATCATCCACTAATTTTAACTTCTTTATTACTATAATTACACTAACTTAATTATTAGGACAATCTGCATGAAATTTACATTCAGCTAACGACATAAAAATATTTAAAAAGCATGCCAATTTTCTTTTATTGCCCTAATTTTTATTCCTTTATTATTAACTTCTCGCCAGGTTTTCAAATACTGCCACAACGTGTTTCTGTCCTCCGACCCTCATCAGGCTACTATACTGAGTCGCTTACTTTTATCTATTCCATATTTATTTATAGTTTGTATTTATGGGATATGTAACCAAATTCTTTAATGAAGTTGTTACGAAGCAACTTGCTAATGGTGACAAAATCGCATCAAACCTTCATGCTTAATGGGGATTATTTCACTCATTACAAATATGACCAATCAGAATGTCTCATTTTCCATTGTTGTGCATTTTAGATACAATTGAAGCTAGCTTTTATATGCAAATTTTCAACATTTTGAAGGCATAATAAGCTAGATAATTTGTCGCTGAAGCAAGATACTTATATATTTTTTACCTTTTCTACTATATCTTTAAACATGCTGAATTATTCATTTCAAGCTATTTTTATTTATTAATTTTTGACATTTATTTGACAAGTAAAAATAAAAACAAACAATTTGCTATAGTTACAATTTAACAACAAAATAGCATGGTGCTTGTAAATAACAATAACTGGGTTTAAGTTCTGTATAAATTTTATTAACACAACGTTTCGGCAGCAAAGTGCTGCGCCTTCTTCAGGTGAAATATAATTGTAAACAAATAAATATGTAGTCAAGGATACAAGTTGACAAAATAAATCAGGGTAACATGGATCAAAATAAACAATTTATAAACAGAAAAAAAAATCTATTAAATTTGTTGCCTGGTATATTTAGAAAATTTATTTAAAATAAAATCCAACTGAAATAGGATAGGTTCAAGTGAAGGGTGAAATAGCTCGAAACTCCTCCACTTTTAAATTAGATAATGTAAAAAATTAATTTTAATATAATAATATAAATACTTAAACAGTTCAATCTGAAAATTCTAGCTACGTCTATGTTATGGTCCAAAAGGAACGTTTATAGCAGTGTTTCTTTTGTTAGGGAAGTAAGTTTCGTTCTAGGTATAAAGCGAGCGGCATTCTATGAGCATCGAAGTAAAGTTATATCTTATGTTTCTGGTGGATTTATTTGCCGCATAGCTGACAAAAATCCAATACTACTCTTTGCAAATGTTGATTTATTATTATCTCTAATTCTTAAATAGAATTTAGGCTGTTTGACAGATTGAGATTCTGACTGTACCATGAGGAATTTGTTGGAAAACAAGTAACGTAGTCCTTCTAGAACTGTCGTATAATTGGGAAAGGGATCAGTTGATGACTTTTAAAGTCTTTTATGGATGTGGTTTTCTATTCATCCTAAGCAATGTCGGTCACTCCAGGTAGCCAGCCAAGCACTGGATTTGAAATTTCCTGAAAACTAATAGCATGTTTAGCTTAAAATAGATAAGACACTGTAAGTACCCGAATAAACACAGAATATCAATTAAAAAAAATTTAATACAGACTTTAGTTTAACGTTTTACTTATATACAATAGAAGCCATGTACTTACATCAAGTGATTATTACCTCCCGCCTACCTATAGGTAAGGGAGGTATTGTTTTTGGTCAAAAAATTGGGTAGTGAGTTTTCAATGAATAAGCACGTTTTAGGGTCTCTACATTACGATTTTACTATATTTTCGCGATGATGTCTGTATGTGTGTATGTATGTATGTATGTATGTATGTATGTGTGTGTGTGTGTGTGTGTACTCTGTGGCAATTTTTTCGTCTCGCATAACTCAAATTCTATATTACCAAAAAATACAATTTTGTGAATTATTGCTTCTTATATTTAAATGAAGAGCTGATTAGATTGTGGATAAAATTGGTCAACCGGAAGCAGCAGTTTACTTGAAGCCCTTAACAGTTTTTTGTGAAAAACACGGTTAAATTTCCTTTTTCAACAATTTATGTTATTTTGAAAGTTGAAGAATATTTAATTTTACATGTGTTTTGATTACACTAATTTTAATAATTTCCATTAGATTTAGAGATAATAAAATATAAAGAAATTAGATTTCACAAATCTTGCATTCCTAGAACACCATTGAAAAATTTTCAATTTTTTACAAAATGTGACACATGTCATTGTGATTGTGAAGCTGTTTTCTTAATGAAATATATTCAAAAAATTAAATAAATATACGAAAGAAAATTAAATTTCTCAAATATAAATAGAAAATAAACAAATAAGAAGGTATGTTTCTGTATCATCAAATGCTATTTTGTATCGTTAAAGAGTAGTATTGGGCGGGAGGTTATGTGCTGGCCACATCAGATTTTTTTAAATTTAGAATCAGAGTAATAAATGTTGTAGAAAGAAATCTGAAAACAAAACAAAACATATTTGGTAATAATGGTTCGCAAATCAAACTGGCGTGAAAATCAAAATGGTGTCAAACATCAAGAAGAGTTTATGGAAGTAAGAGATTATTAATCGCATCAGTTGAAATGTAGTGAATATGACGCGTGGATTTGCATGCATGTGACATTATTGTGTTTATTTTTTTCTTGCTGCTCTTTATGTTCTCTCATCTCCATCCACATTGCCATTTCACACAGATGCAACTGTTGTACAAAATTACGCAATTATCACGACGCAAAAAATAGCTGCAGTGAAATTGTCCGTCCACCGAAACGTAGAGTAATATTTAGCATTGATCCTGTGTTTCATTATTTCAACACACGACTCTAGACGGAAACGGGCAGACTTCATTGAATTTTATAAAATCCGACTCACATAGATGACCTGGTTTTGTCCAGGAGGAGATAACCCGCTGGAACTCGACCGTAGATTTTCTATACTTTCTTTTATAATAAATTCTCTGCGCTTCCCAGCATTGCAGTTGCAGTTGCATTACATGATTCTACTTTCAGCGCTGCATTTGTAAATTGAACGTATCGCAGTTTTAAAGTTTCCCTAGATGTATTAGTCCCAGTTTATAAAATCATTTCGCGAAATTGTTTCACTTCGATTTATCTGATGACACATTTCTTTTATTTTCTAATCAACGGAAGTACTCCCTGCCATCATCGAACATTTCTCACTTGGAATTGGAAATATTAATATTTCCACGCAGTATTGGAAACCTTTTGTACTTCAAACAGTATCTTTGCGATTAATACAAATTAAAATATATGAACAAATTATGACAGATCTCGTAGGCAATATTTGCCATTTTATTTGTACCTCCGTACTACATCTTTAGGGACCTAGATTTGATGGCAGGGTAACCATACTCTATCAGAATCTGTTCAATGAAAACGTCGAAATATTTACGAAACTTCAATCCTTACTAGTTTCTTGTAGCTGCTGTTAAATAGGTTCCCAGAAAAAAATGTGATTTTAATTTCTAAACGTTACAAATATATAATCACTCCATTTACCCATTTCTGGGTGTGGCACTCTGCTCCAAGTAGATATCGCTATTATGATATATGTTTGTTCATGAAGTGCGTTTACCAGCCGTCAAATCATGGCCTCCAGAGATGGTATTGGTGGAGGAATCACAGGGGTAATTTTTGAAATTTTATTTGGAAAATTTGTCGGCTGTGAGGCTCGAACCGAGGAACTTATAATCCACAGTTCAGAAGCTATTTATCCCACAAAATATTACAAAAAATTAAATATAAATTGTAATAGTTATTTGTTTAACTAGGACCCAAAATACCAGATTTATTGCCGAATCTATAAATCTGTATTTCATGCCGTGTTGAACACATAATTTTTTATGCCGATATGGAATAAATATTAGTTTAGTGATAATTTTTAATACATATCTTGTGGATTTAAAAAATCATTGCGCCATTTATCTGTATTTGTGTATGACGTTTCAACCAGCCGTTAAACCACGTTCCCAATGATGTCAAATGTCAATGATCAACAGTCAATCTTTAATAAACAATCAATTCCTAACCTCGCAAAATGCACATTATCCTTCGATGACCGGGGTGTAAATAGTAATTAAAGTTTAGGTTTCATTTAGTTACAGAACAACGACGAAATTTCAATGCAGCTGCAGTATTATAGTGTTTCAGTTTTCAGCCAAGTTCATATAATCTGCAACATGATAACTGCACTGTATCGCAAGTTCATGTAATGAGAAGTAACACATGTTAGAAATGCAGATAACGTTGCTAATTATGTTTGCTGGTTGTGCAAATATGAGCGTATCGGCTTCCTCAATAGAAACGCCTCAAACTAGAGTCCAGTGTCCTTTTAGTAGCTCGGTTAGTGCCAACTGCTATAGCTAGTATGGCCGATAATTACACCAACAAACCTTTGTGATATCCGTGTAGAATTTATTTATAAAATTGCTGCAGCGGTAAATGAATTCTATTTTATTTATAAAAGGAAATATTACTTGATGAAATAAATTATAATGCACCGTGAATAATGCAAAAGTTTGTAAACAATGTGATGCAATATACATAGGAATATATTTACATTCTTATGTAATCTCACACAACAAAATGAGTTGGAATTACGGTTGTATACAAACATTATTATTTTCAATGCACGTTCCAGTTAAATTAACAGCGAAATATTTACTCTATGGAATTCATAATTGGGTTAATATATTCGTAGTATGTAATTTCCGCTTGCTCTGGATTTCGACGCAACTTCATCGTTATGTTTACCTTGATAACGGATCAGTATTCATTTTTATTTTAAGAGATTTATAATTGATTATATATTCAATATACTGCTCCCAATTATTGTGGTGATCTTTGCACCAAATGAACTTAGAAATATATGGAAGTAGAGCTGTTTTAGTTTCCCCAAATAGACGGGAAAAATACTCTCACCATTAACCTAAAAAATATTTCATTAAAAAAATTATTATTTTTTTGGTAAAACTTTAGTATGAAGCTCGTATACAATTGAGGAATTTCAAACAGATAGCACTGTGGTGTGTTATTGAAAATAGGAATGTTTTTCCACTGAAACAATGAGCTGCAAATTTATGTTTATATGGAAATTATCTGTAGCTATTTTCGCTTCGTTCGATCTTTTAATAAACAAATCCTAAGCCTACACAACTTATGATCAACAAACTCGAATCACACTAACAATGTTTAAAGGAAAAATGTTTAGAAAAAGTTGCTCTATTTTAACAACTTATAAATGAACAAAAACAAAACAAAAAGTGTAAAAATGGTTATTTGTATATCAAGGCACTAAATGGCTATCGCCTCGGATAATAAATTCCATATTCGTAATAAAAAATATACTTCAGTGCCACGATATACATTAAATTTTTTCCGAAATCGTTAAATTATTAATTAAAAACATAAATAAATAGCATCATGTATTTGTAAAACGTCAGCTAGTTATTGCGACGGGGATGGCTGTGATAACAAAAATTTTGTTATAATTTCATAATTTTTTATATAATCTTAGACGTGTTCTGCATGTGATCTGTATTACATCCGATAAATTATTAACAAAGGTAAATAATTAATAAATTCAGTAATAGTATTACTGTATTAGTATTATGAAATATTTATTGGATTAAAAGCGCAGTTAAATAAGTATTTTTCTGAAATTAATACTAAAATCCACGATATTACTACGAGAAGTTAGCCAAAATAGTAGCTAAAATTAAACTTTACAGATTCTTATGTCAAACTTGAATCACAAACCTAAACTAACAAACAAATTATTCTATAATATTAATTGGTAATTTATTTATTATTTGCTTTTGATATAAATTCATGGGATTTAATGCAGATTACATGCAGAACACGTCCAAGAATATATACAAAATAATGAAAATTGTAACCAAATTTGACACTTTGACAGTACTTTTGTTATCACAGCCATCCCCGTTTTACAAATACATAATGCTAAATATATTTGTTTTTAATTAATAATTTAACGATTTTGGAAAAAATATAACATATACCTCGGCACTGATGTATTTTGGTGGTTTACACTTTAGTGCCTTTTTTTGGCAAACTACAATAGTTACTAATATTTTTTAGGCTTCTTTGAAAATATTGCCAATTTCCCTGAAATGTAGATGATAAATAATATTGTTTATTTACTGTAGTTATTGTGGAAATACTCGGCTTTGAAACTATGGTAGAAACAACGAGTTTATATTCACAACTTATCTTCGGCAACTTGTCCATTTATTGCTCCGTGTTTACAAAAGGAAGATAAAATCTTTCCTATTGTTTGGTTTGACACCACGTAAAAAGCATCGATAAGACACAAAAACATTGGGCGTGTGTTGCATTTGTCCGCTACGCTGTACTGTTTCGATGCGCACCTGTTCTTTCCCTAGCAAAGCAAAACAACGAATGGAACTAATTAAATGTTTCGCGGGTTTCTCTACGGCAATACACCACCGCAACTTCGTAAAAAATTAGTAGAGTTTTCTTGCATTTCACCGGGAATTAACACTGCATTTATTTAAGACAATTATAAACTAATAATGTATATATTTTCCTGCGTTGATTGAAATTTCATGACTGTGGAAAACTTTAATACAACATTGAATGTTTGTCAAACAATAATTTGAATCGATATTCCGGACACGTATATAAAAAATAAATTCCCGAGTCATGCGAGAGCAGAAATCCGAACAGCATTCATTCAACATCATCTAACCTAACCTAATTTTCTATCAGTGGAGTAGCTGGCAGCTTTTGATGTTATGAAAACACGCTGCAACCATAATTCAATTGAGACACACCCCAAGCAACATCCCTCATGCACGCCACTGTCATTGTGCGTGTTTACCACTCTATATAACGGAGCTGAACTGGAAATTATCTCGCAAAAATGGGGAACCCTGCTTGGAAAATTAATTATACGCTGAAGCAATGTGTAACATTTTGGGATGACAATGCCTGCTCAAGTCTCAAAGTTATCTGTATTCAAAAGGATGACGCTTGATCTGGAAAAACCAACGCGATGTTTCTCAATTCATCACGACCATTATGACGAAATACATCATTTAAAATCCTGAATATCTGTTTTGAAATAATATACAGCAAGAAACGCTAGAAATTTAGAGTTATTCATATTTTATTCGAAAATATTTTATATAATTCGCAAACTTTGCGCACTAGCCCCTGTAATATATTTAAGCATGGAAACTGCAAATATAAAGAATTATTTTGTCCTTTACTTTTTGACTGGTAGTTGCACTTTATTTTAAACGAAACAAAAGGAATGTTAATTAAATAAAGATAATATTTAAGATTTATCTGCATTTAGGGCAGGAAAGGAAGGGAGATCTAAGCTAAAGTACAAAATGGCGGAGGAGGCAACTTTAGTAGAATACTGTTATTATATTCATGCAGTACGCCGTCATTGAATATTTAGATTATATAGTGATTTCTTATGAAGATCTCTAGATCCTTTTGATATAGTGTATCAATCTCCGTTTTTTTACTTTCTTACTTACTTTAATAGATTCCTATTTTAAAATAAAGTCATACGCAAGGAATAAGTCATACATGTTAAGTTGGTTTTATTTGTATAAGAAAGTAGTGTGGTGCCCACACCAGATTTTGTTTGCTTCTTTTGACAAAACCGAATTATATGTTTAATAAACTAATTTTAGTTGCTATGGGAACAGACAAATAACAGAAACTGTAATTATTAATCATTCAATACAGATTCACATAGCGATAGAAAAATTTGAAACTCATGGAATATCCTCACTTAAAATTGTAATATTTTTTTATTGCATTTCTTTATAATATAAATGCTAAGAAACCCATTGTAGCAGAGCGCATCGTCAGATCTCTAATATTTTTCGAGATACGTCGATTTTTGGTATTTTTCGAAGTGCAAATTTAAGGGCCTGTAATTCAAAAACTACACGAGATATCTAAAAATTCTCTTCAGTTTAGCTTTTCGGGTGCCTTATATAACAAATTAGCAAATATTTAAAATTTTGAAATTTTTTTGTATTTTTGTTCAAAATTTCTATCGGCGATAACTCAACAAATATTAAAGATACAGATTTGCAGTGTTCACCAATCGATTCAGCTCGTCGAAATACATAAGTATGCAAAGTTTCATAAAAATCGCTTTACGGGATGGAAAGTTAGAGCAAAAAACCTGAAAATGGTGTTTTTTGTCCTAAAAGTTTAGTCTGAATTTTGCCATTTTCAGACTTTTTGCTCTAACATTTCAACTGGTTGTCCGAATTTTCTGAAATTTTCAGGCTTTATGTATTTCGTCGAGCTGAATCGATTGGTGAACACTGCAAGTCGGTATCTTTCATATTTGTCGAGATATCTCGAATCAAAATTTTGAAAAAAATTCAAAAAAATTTCAAAATTTTCAAAATTTACTTATTTATTATAAAAGGCACGAAAAACACAAAACTAGAGACATTTTTCGATATCTTGTATAGTTTTCGAGTTACAGCCCCTCAAAGTTGCTCTTCAGAAAATATAAAAAATCGTCATATCTCGAAAAATATTAGAGATATGACGATGCGCTCTGCTGCAATGGGTTTCTTGGCGAGAATATTATAAAGAATTGTAATAAAAAAAATTTACAATTTTGAGTCATATTTGGGGAAATTTCCGTATTTTGAAAAATATTACAAATCACCATATTTCGATAAATATAAGACATTACGATGCGTACTACAGCAATGAGTTTATTCATGTTTAAATTATACATAAGTAATAAGTTTCAAGTTAAGTTTGGAGGAGTATTTAATTTATTTCTATAAGAAAGTAGTGTGGTTTCAATCATTGTAGTTAGGTTTCTCCACATCTCTCTATCTGTTGTTTTACTTTGACAGTTTTTAATACCTGCTGCTCTTAAATCTTCTACTTACTTTAGTCATATTATACTATGTTTTCTCATTCCAACTTATTTTCTATTTCATAGTTTATTCTTATTATGTAACCGTACGATAATAATAATAATATTAATTTACGCTGCTGCTACTATGACAATTACGAAGAATAGAAGAAGAAGATTTAAGAATAATGGACCAAAGATATAAAAAAATTCGTGTTATAGTTGAAGCAAAGTGCGAACGGAGTTGGTGCGACTAGCCAATATGTATATTTTTTTTCTGAATATAAAGCCATATTTGCGAAATGGAAATGGTAAACATATTTCCAAATAATTTGGCGTCCATGGAAAGGAGTAGGTAAACGAAATCAACAATGACAGAAAATTGAAAATATTACAGGGTTTCAAATACATTCCATCTTCCGAATCCGTATAAAGATGCAAGGCTCGAATAGTCGAAAGTCAATCATGCGTGGGTTCGATCATGCGCCCGCCGTCGACATTGAAAAATTCCAAGTTTGTTGTCCGCTCAAAAGTGAATCCGTTTCAATACATTTCTCCAGATTAAAATCGCACACATTCCGAGAATTTAAATTACACCTCGCATAAATTCCACGGAAATATTTTCCTCTTAGGAGCTTGTTCGAGGCATAAAGGAATGCAATCCGGCGAACTCATATTATCCATAAGTTCCATGTTTTTTTCCATTTGGGATCAACATGTTTTCATGCCGAATGCGTCCCGAGATGCGCGAAATCCCGCTTTCTCATATAAATCCAACAAACATCATCGCCCAACCAGATATTTTCTACCGAATTTTGTTTATTTAAACCGATAACGGATCAAACGGACCTTCTCGCCAGCCCTTAGGCCCTTAAATCGCACTGAAAAAAGTGTTTTTAATCCAGATGTGCCAGCCCTTGGTTTTTCATAAAAATTAAATGAATCTTTTAAATTTAATGATCTATTTATAAAGATATTTCGCTTAGATGAAACGAAATTGAATATGCACAGGATTACGGGTTTAACGGAATTAATTTTTTATATTTTTTGTACCTTTGGATTTTAAATTTTTAATTTTGTTACTGTAAGCTCCTAAATACGCTTGTTGTATGCGGAAATCTCTTTTTCGGGAAATTTACCCTAAATTACACAATATGGAGCTCAATTTATATTCGGAAAGGGTAATAACAAAGAAGCAAGAAAAATATTTTATATGTTTACATTTCTGAGACTTACAGACATCAAATAAAATATTTAGTAAAATTATGAGAGCCTTTTGGATTTAATTCTGTAAAAATATTTTATTTAAATGCAACGTTTCGAATTACTATGTGTACTTAATTAACAAGGAAAACAAATTTGGACAAAAACTTACTAAGAAGTAAACACCTACTGATTCATATTTACCAAGATTTTATGGATTATCAAAAATACCCTTTCGTCTCATTGTCAACTGTATTAATTCAAACATATATGATATATTTTCCTAATGAAGACATACTGTATTTCCAAACCTTGTATTTAAATAAAATATTTTTAGCCGACAAAGAAACATGAGCCAAACAAACAATCAAGAACGACTAAATATTAGTATCTTACATTAGTTTAGTTATTAAGACTAAAATGGTTTATTTAATTTTTCGCTTTTCAGTTTATTTTTCGCTGGTTTAATCTTTTGTTAAAATGTTTTTTACTCAACTTAATCCAAAGGTATTTTATAATTTTAGTATGCGTTCTGAAAGTTTTTTTAACTTATCTAAATATTTACATTTACTTAAAATCTATTAGTAGGTATTAGCTATACGAAAATTTTGGTTGAAATTGAATGATAATATTATTCATTCGGTTGTCGTTTCCATAATTGATTTCAAATGCAATAAACAAAATTGTTGTTTATTGTTTCAAGTAAAATAACATTATTATTCGTTACGTTGAGAAGTATTTGCATAATTAATTATTTACCTAGTTGCAGAAAACATTGTTTTACGCGAAACAACAAATCCAACTAATTTTAAAAATTTTCTTGCTGATTACAAATAATTATAACAATACTTTTATTTCCCAATGGCTGGGATCAGAACGGAAACAATAACGACATGACATGGGGGACATTACATAAATATGAACCAATGAGTATTAATAGTAACATTTATATCAGATAACATAAGAAATGAATAAAATTCATTTCCTAATGTTTATGTTCCTGCTTCGTGTTACTTCGTATGTTTTCAAGACAATTCAACTCATGTGTCATCTGCCAAAATGGTTCAATAGATTTTGAGCATTTAAAATTTTCCACCAATTGAAAATTATTATACTGTCATTTTTCTCTAGTGACCTTATCGACAATTTTTTTTACAATTTTCGTTAGTGATCCTGTTGACAATTTTTAACAATTGAATTGTTACACTGTTGCTGTGGAAGGGAATCTATATTCAAGTCAGTTGTACAAAGTATTACAAGTAACGTTGATTTAATTGTTGTTCAATTCTCACGACACATTTAATCCTTACATCCTTAGTAGACTTACACCAACTTATCGAAATGACAATCTAATTTTTGACAGCAATGTTAAGTAAGTCATAAAATTATTTGAAATGATGTGCACTTAATAAAAACAAACCAATTTAATTTCAAAGAAAAGTTAAGTGACAGTTACATTTCTTTGTAATATCGGGCATTAGACTTTTAAATTTATGTGTTAGGTCTTTATAAATTTTAGGGACAGTGTAAGAAAATAAATAAATATAAGTGTTATAATTTTGAATAATTATTAGAAATGAATGCTAGCACAATGTTTATCCACATCTAACCTACTTTCGCGCGTGTTGTCTTCTTCTCCACCTGCACGTAGCCATCAGCGGAGCCAGCTCCGGCACTCCCGGAACATACCGGATCCAGCGCGGGTCCGGGACCCATTGTGGTGTCACAATGAACGTGCCATTGTTGCCCGGAACCCGTACTATTGTTCTACTCTCCGTCGGTATTAACTAACTCATTCGGTAAAGTTTGTCTTTCTAGAGTGCCGTTGGGACGACAGCGTACCTCGTTGCCTCTTGTTTACTTCGCGGCCTCGCAAGACGCCCATTGGCGTACGTCACCGGAAGGACCTAGGATACTACACACTGTAAAGTGTCATTATCGGGAATTTAATTATCTGATAGAAATTATTTGTTGAAGTTGGTCCTTGCATGCCCGTATAGAATCATTCATCATTTTTGCAAGTAACGCGTCAACTATTATGGTGCAATTATGCGAGCAAGTAATTGTTTTTATTCATAATCGGTTAGTACCTAATATGTCAATTTCGGATCTTTCAATACTTAGATAGTCAATTATTGCTACCTTTCACTTTCCATCCTGTGAAATCAGTACATATTTGATTACTAAATGATTGTGAATAATATAGGCTGTAGATGCAATTTTTTTGCTGTTTTGTTTGACATCTGTCATTTGGGTGGAGTACAATCCATTAATTCACTTTTAGAGTCATTTACGTCCTTAATTTTGACTCTTAAATAATCAAAAGATCGAAAATTTATTGATAATATAAATATCACTCCAAAATATTTCACCCGAAAAAGCAAACGTTAAAAATTAATATAACTTTTCATATATTTTCCACTTATAATTTTTGATTGTGAATTAAATAACCTCAGGCTATAGTTAACCTTGGTTTAGCTATCTTAGACTTCGACTACAATGAAACACTTTCCATCTCAGTATGTAATATTCTACATACATCGTATCATATCTCTAATTAATTCAAGAACAAATTTTCACTAAAAAATCCATGTTCTTGTCTAATGTTAATCATTTCAAGATTCATATATAAATAACGTCACGATATATTCCACTCAGTGGGGTAGCACAAACCCAGAAACACAGTCAACCAACGATCAATCTCCTCCAAACATTCCTATACTGACACACTATTTTTGTACCGTCCACAATAATAGTGCAATATATAAATGCTCGTCTATTCTTCACACTCGAAATCATTCGTTCACACAACAAACCATCAATCATACCCAACCACTTATTCCTCGGACGTCCACGCAATCGTTTACCTTCAATCTTACCCGCATGTATTAGTTTCACCAACCTTTCATTCGACATTCGCTCAAAATGACCAAACCACCTCAACTGACTGACTTCCACTTTCTCAATCTCACACTTAACACATATCAATGTTTTCCGGACATGATCACGACTCCTCTCAATATCTCATTTCTACAACAGTTATACGTCGTTCATGCTTCTTCATCCATACCCAACATCACACCATTAAAAACACTTAATCGAGCGTCTCTAGGTACGTACACATTTCGAGCAAATGTGCCTAAAGCACCAAATACCTTGCACCCTGTAGACACCTACCTTTTAATCTACCGGTCAATGCGTCCATCTCTCGAAAATATACATTACAATTACATAACATTTACCAAATCGTTCTTTTCAAACACCAACACTTCACATTTATCGATATTCAACGGCCTCTGGATACACCTAATACCGTACACCTTGCAGACGCCCGCTTTAAAATTCAAATCCTGAAAAATGTACCATTCGAAATTTGATTGTGCTAGTAGGATAACAGCATCAATAACAAAAAGAAAGATATATCTTAATCGTGCAGTTGTCATGCAAGAACGAATTGCATTTCAACAGAAGTTTGCGTCGTCAAAGTAAAAATGTGATTCTAGTAAATCTGGGTTTTATGAAGGTCTGAAAGATGGAAAATATTTTGTCGCAGAATGATATGCAGTATAGATATACGAAGGTTAAAATATCCACATTTATGCAAGATACAAAATCTGCACAAATCCCAAAAGTAAAATCCCTTTGAGATCAGACGTAAGCTGTTCACTTGTGATGTTTGAAATCTGGGTTAATACCGAGCTGCCCCGAAAGCGCCGCCACTGCTGACGAAATCCCGGCGAATGTAACCGCCTCTCATATTTCCACATCATAGGTGCGTTCCATTGGGACCGTTGTTTGCAAATGCACTTGTTAATTATACATAATTTACCGAGTAATAATTGGATCGTACTCGGGTTGTTGCTCACATTGTTACCATGGTTTGAATTTGTTTCGCTGTGACTTTGTTCGTGATTCCCGTCGAAGGCAACGCGACTCTGATTTAAAATGTTTTAACGCAATTGCTTTTCAAATTCGTATCGGTTACAGCTGTGAATTGACTTGCTTCCATTGAACAGATACTTTACTTTAAGTGTTCGGAATTACATCTTTGATTTCAGTACGCTTTTTTTGTAGAATTATTGCAGCAATTACTTTTAAATATGTCGCTGTTTTCTCAATATTTGTAACCACACCCGTTCACAAGAACCATTCATCATCTTGTTAAGTCCCAGAGAAAAGGTAGATAAACAGAAAATTAACAGGTTTAAGTTCAGTAATTAGTTTCTTCGTTCACAGCCATTATTTCTGAAAATCCATTCCATTTCCGATATGCCACCGTGGTCTCAAGCGATAAAGAAACATACATCTTTATCATTCGCGTGTCAATATTTCATGACGTCTTCTTCTGACCGGTGCGGAGAGATTTCTATCGCTTTCGTTTTAATATAATTGAGTTCTTCACTATTTTTTTTTTTTTCTTTTATGAAACTATCTAAATTGAAGACTATCTGCATTTAAAAAAATCTTAATTGTTCTAGTGAGGAAATAGCTATTTATACAACAAGTAAGAAAAAGTAATATATTTCCGTATTAGGTGTGAAATTTAAATTTAAATAAAAACACACCGTATACGGAAATTACTATTTTTCTTACGTGTTGTACACAAGATTTTCACACTGCCGTTTGAAAATAGTTATTTTAAAGTTTAGAATTTGATATTGTTTAATTTCTGACATTTTGACGTTTTGAAAAAACTAGGGCATCGTAGATAGCATGTCAAAAAACGTTGTCTCGGAAGTAGTTAATTTAAATAGTAATCCATTTTCAAACAAATCTCCTGAAGTTATATTTTCAAAATGTAAGAATGTTACTGTTTATATTTACAATAAATAAAGTTTTTGTTACAATAATAATTGATTTACATTTCCGCACTAGTGCGTAAATATACAACTTTTCCTAACTCTAATGAATATTGAAATCAAAGATATTTTCAAACGGTAGTATAAAAAATACTATTTCAGAAGAAGAAAGGTGGGATTTCCTGGCATGTCGTGAAAGAAAGAAATATCTGGACTACCAAAACGTTCACCGAACATGACTTTGAAATACTTGAAATACTTTAATTATAGAAGAACCCATGTTTAATTTTTGTGACAGTTTAATTTTTGTGACAAGTTAAAGTTTTGGCGTCCCGGTGGCGCTGTTTGGGCGCCGTAAAACCAAGGCCAGCGAGATGTCGGATTCGGGCCTCGCATAGCACATTGTGCCAGTCGAATGATTGATGTCATAGCGAAGCAAGGAGCTGTCTATCTCTTTTTCTTCTTCAGCCCAAGATCTAATAAATTCTCGCAAATACAATTTGATGAATAGTGATTGATTGCTTACAAAGTGAGTGCTGAATTAATATTCTCGCATACATTTTGACGGTTTATTTTTATGGCAAGTTATGGCAGTAATCCCCTAAATCCCTTTTTGGGATTCAGCAAAAAATAGGGTATATTGAATTGCATCTCCCTGGGAAATATTTTATCGAAATTTAGCAAAAAGCGGGGATATTGCACATCATTTGATCCATCCAAAACATATTTTTAACCTTTGGTATTTGTTATATAAACCAATGATATTTATTTAATTATGTTTGTTGTAATTTTTGTGTGGCATAATTTAATATTGATACATAAATTAAATATTATAATACAGAGATTCAATTATAATTTAATATGCGATCCGTTTTATGATAATTGTTATCTTCATTAAATATAATAGGCACTCATTAATGAACATTTACAAATATATCTTCAATAAGAGAGTTTTTAAATAATATATTTTTCATTGGAACTTTTTCAAATCCTAAATGCTTTCATCCTTGTTGAAGATATTAGATTATAATAAAATATTTATACAACATATTAAAAGTAAATATTCATGATTTAAAAAATAAAAAACATCAAATACTCTTCACTCAGGATATGATATCCATCCATTACAGTTTATTTATTTGAAATATAAAATAATTCCAAAAAATAAACAGCATCGTTTGATTTCACTCGCAAAAAATGAAACGGACGCAAAATACTGTTCCAATTATTTACACTGACCATATTTGCTTTTAATTACAACATGCTGCATGACTTTTCAAGAATTCATTAAATCCATTTCAGTATTGGAATGTTTTCATTACAGTCACTAGAGCTACATTTTCTCTCTTCTTTTTTCCAGTGTTCGCAAATAATAAAGTCTGACTGGACAAGCGCACAATATATTTCATTAGGGAACGAATTGACGACGACAACTGCACCAGTGATTCCAAAACTATACTGTATTTGTCCCTAGGGAGCCACAAACTAAATTAAACAAACGCTGTTGCCAACGCTGTACCGCAAACTTTGAATTGCGGTGAACATTGATTAGTATGAGTCTAACTAAAAAACTAACAGATTTTTAGAAACTCCATCATTGTTTTTATATTCTTCTTCTCTTTCTTCTATGGTATGATAGACCTAGGAGAACCAGGGCCTCAAGTATATTGGTATTTAATTCGCGAGCAATTCGTCCTAATGCATTTAGAGTCTCGTCTCTTTAAAACAGTTCTTATTTGTTATAATACTACTAAATAATCACACACAGAAAATATGTCGTGTATGTGAATGTTGAAACATTTAGATTAGATGCTGTTTGCTATTTACATTTTTCGTTTTTGTATTTTATTTAGTATGTTATACTGAATTTGAACGGGAGACATTAGAACATCTTCAATTATTAACCAGGAAACCCCACCCTTCTTCTTCCGAAATAGTGAGGAAAATATAGAAGTGTTACCACTTTGAATGTTATTTACAAAAAATATATTGTAAAACTTTAAATTAAAGTCTAATTTTATTGAAAATCCTTATTTTAGTGATATACATACTTTTAGTTATCTTACAATTATGTTTTATATTTTTATTTTCTAGATTAAATCACAATTTGATAACTTTAATAAGATAGAAAAATAGGTAGCCACAAAAAATGAATATAAAATTTTTTTTAACAAAAAATGAAACCGACCAAAGCAGAAACTAAAAAGAGCAACATAAAATTAACCTTTTTATTCTTCATAACTAAGCTCCTAAACTCCTGTAAGTAACTAATTTTGAGACGGCGTTCATTAATTAATTGTTTGACGCCGATTCAAAGTTAGTTACTTACATTAGTTTAGGAGTTTAGTTATAGGTATTTTTTGTTCTTAATTTCATGGCTTACTTTCTATGCGTGATTCTTTTTAAAAACATGAATAGTTTCTGCACTGATCACTGTATGACTATAATATTTGGGCATTTTAATTAAATTATTTATTTCTAATTATACATTATTTGAAAATTTTATCTGTAATATTTAAATAACTGATTAAAATAAAAATGCAGACTGATTGATCACCCGGTATATGTGGGCGAGAAACAATGTGGATAGAAATGTAAAGTATTATGTATGAAAGTGGCCGAGGCAAAAGTGTTGTGCCAGGATAGGAATGCTTGTAGGTATATGGGATGTAGTTTATAAAGGAGAGAACATTTTTCGTTCCATGTGTGGGCGACGCATCGTACGCATGGGCGTACCCTGTGCGTGGGCAGCAGGGGTGTAATTCCTAGCAGAGGTCCAGCAGTAAATTTCAGTAAGTAATCCGTGCGCACAACACAAACAAGCGGACCAAGCCGCCTGCGATTCCACTTAAATACCTCTGAATCCTCGCTACTTTTTATTTTACTTCTGGTTCTCGTTCTGGTATCTCGAGGAAGTTCAAGGTCTTAGGCCCGAAAATAAACTCATCCTTTATCTGGAGTATTGCGTTTTATCCACTGAGATCTAGATCTTTACTTCATTTTCTGAGTGGATTGCCTTGAACCATCATAATACAAAACGTGACAGTATTAAGTACTTCGTTCAAAAATAACTATTTGTACAAGGGCTTGTACGTTAAAGATGCAGCACTCTAACTTGTTTAATATCCATGAGAATTGACACGTCACAGATAGAGTACATTTTCATAAAGTCGAAGCAGATTTTTTGCTCGCGTTTTTTGGGTGAGACGTACAAAAACGGTTGTGGAGTCCGACTCAAAGTGGAGAGCGACGACGTTGTGTGTCGTCGGGAGCGTTGACGCCGTTTTGCGTCGCGCGATAAATCTGTCAGTTTGGGGTCCCAGACCCTGCGTGAACTCAAGTCTAGCCCCACAAATTATTATTCCCAACTATTTCACGTAAATCTACAATATTAATGAAGCAACTATAACTGCGTTCCCAATAAATACAAGCGGTAACATCAATAAGTAAATTAAATTTAACCAATAATAGAATATTTCTATAATAAATTTATTTCTAAATACCAGTTTTTAAGCATTTTTACCACTCTATAAAATAACGAGTTATTCAAGTATATCTATAATTTGATAGCAATAATAATGAAAAAACTGATGTAGACAAATGTCACTTTTTTAAAATATATTTTGGCAATATCAAATTATAGTACTATATTATGTTACTAGGAATTGAAACAGAACTTTTGGTGTTCAGTTCATATATTTGCGGCCGAGGCGTTAGTCAATGATATTATGGGGTAAATAGCTCCGTGGTAACGTGTCGGACTGTGGATCGTAAGATCCTCAGTTCGAATCCCACAACTGACAGTTGCCAATTTAAATATACCCCGAGATACCAAGATCTGCGTAAGCAGAGTGCCACACCCATAATGGGTAAAAGACGTGATGATATATTTATTTATTTATTTTTTTTTTAACAAAATGATTAACTTCTATGTCGTAAATGCAGTAGCAAAATATGAATTTTATAAATGCTTGAAGAAAAACATAGTTATAGTAATTATTATAAAAGTAATAATAATTATTTAAAAGTGCCTGATTTTCTGAATAGTCACAAACAACGTTTTCCAAACCATCATCTTACGAATGCTGGCACATTTATACAGTTTGAGTAGCATCTTCGAGATCATGAATCTTTTAAGCTAGTTGAAGATCGTGGAGAATACTCTTTGATCACATAGCGAATATTGAACAGGATGTTTTGGACTGTGTCGAGAGTTCGCCAGAATCTAGTACTCGAAGAATAACACTACAACATACATATGATAATTTAGAGGATATTAAAAAATTGTACCACAATAATGACGAGAATGTATTCGAGTGTCGTGGTACGATTTGCTGTCTCGCTTCAGGGGGGCTGTAGTGCCGCAGGACTCCTCGTCTTGACTGCGAACTAAGCTCATTCTAGAGCCGAGAAACAGCCGTCGTTTGTCACAAAGTTTGTTTGTATCTCGTGCCTCCTCACCGAGTTATAATACATGGCTTCGACTTCGGGATCATTTCTGAATTCGCTCCTAACTTACCCATATTTTTCTCCCTTTCTTGTCCTTTTGTGTTATAATGGTATTGTTTTTTTGTAAAAAATGGAAAGTTTATTTTATTAATGTCTGTTGACATTTCTGCAACATATGTTGCTGGCATTCACGAAGATTTTTTATTGAATTTAATCGTTTGGAACACCGCTCAGATGCAAATATATTGTCGATGTTGTTTGCATTACAATTGAATTTATCTTTTTATTTTATTAACATTTTATCAACGCAGTTTTACCTACAGCTGTTCTTTCATCTTCAATCAGGTTCCTTGCTTCATTCTTTTACACTGTCATTATTATTTTAAGTTGTTTTGTTCATTTAAGTACAGTAATACTGGAACGCGCACTTGTAGGCTTTTGTGAAATCAAGAAACAAACCAGAAGCAGATAAATGTCATGGGCTACTTTTCTTTGTCTAACACTTATTTTTAGAGCGGTTGCTATGCGTTTGTTGACCGGTTACTATGTAAATACATATTGCAAAGTCTTGACCGAAACTGATGATTATTATTAGCAATTCAAGCACTCGTTCATTTTGAAATCGTACTTGAATTATTTACCTTCTGTCACTTGTTTCTTTCACTTTAAAATGTTATATTTTTATGTATTATTTACGTTATTATGTTAGTTTAATGTACTACACTTTATGTTGGAAAAGCTAAGTGTAAGAACAGCGTAAGCTGAACTTTGTAAATAAAATAAAATAATAATTATAAATTACTTTCTGCTGTGTAGAGTAATAAATATAGGTATTAAAAATTTATGAAAATATCTTTCTATGAATAAAATATACGTGCATAACTGCCAGAGTATTATAATTTATAGGCAGCAAATAAGTCGGAATACAATGGATAAACGGGGTAAAAAATAGTGAAATTTCAGCACAAAACATCTAATAATAAACGAGAGACATAGCGCATTCTATCTGGTTTATTTATAGCCTTGCAACAAACTAGATTTCGACATTTCCCGCTCACATATTCGCACCGGATGTGAGCATAATTTCGTTGTTGCGGTCACGATCCCAGCGCTCGCTGCGGCGGCAGCGTGCACTGCAACTACGCAGTAAGTCCGGACTCCGGTGGCGGCGGTTCGCAACTCATACGCCGGAACGGCGTTACGGCGTTCGCGATCGACTTGTTCGGTGTTAACAAAACACGTACGGGTGTGTTTTATAGCTGTTAGTCGATGTTTTACGCGACCGAACTTCAGAACGCGCCTCGTAATTGCTCGTAACTTTACTACTTTCCGCATATTTATTCCGACGTACGGTTAAATGTATCCGCGAAGCTGCTGCGCACAGAATCGCAGGTAGCGCTGTAAATGCGCGAAATATTGTTTTCGTGTTCATGCCAACGTACATTTTTACGCTGTCACGCCTCAACTTCACCGTTGTTTACTTATTTTGATTTGTTTTTCTGCACATATGGCCTGAAATATTTACTTATTATTTTTATATTCTGCACAGCGGCAAGTAATTACTAATTACGGTTTGGTTATATTTATGTGTGCGATAATCAGGGCCGGCGGAAAGCATAGGTAGTGTGGGTAGCACTACCCATCTGAAAATTTCCTGGGTGGGTAATTACCCACCTGAAATTTTGGAAATTTTAAGAACATTTTTGAATGTTTTGAAAATGTGAACAAAATAATTCTAAAAGAATATATAATAAAATCTTTTCATAATTCTGATAGCTATTTTATTTTTTTAACACATTTTGATATATCAACGCTATAAGAAATAAAGACAGCAAGTTTTCCAATATTCTAACAGATTTAATAGATGAAGTTATGAAAATCATTCCATTACATTCAATTGGATAGAGGTACCGTCGTATACATAAACGCTAGAAAGTAAAAACCCCCAAATTTTCATATTATCCCGCTTTTATTTGTACCCGCCATTGTTACCCTCAAATAGGTAATCAATCAATTATCTAGTATGTATGTGAAAACATAATTAAATACATAATAATCTAATCTTGATTATAAAGCATGTAAATATAAAAGTAAATGATTGTTAAATAAAAGATATTCAAGTATATCTGAAAAGGATAATGAATATTTAATGAAAGATTGCTTAATTCCTATTTCCCATGACAACCTTTGCCATTTTCTTCTACTGGTAGTAAAATTTTCATGAAAAAGCAATACTGAGTCGTACCGGGCGAAACCATCAAGTCGTGATACAATTCATGAATATTTAATTAAATTTAATTGTCGTTGCCACCACATCATTTAATTTCCTCAGTTTTAGGGTTCGTGGAAAGGCAACCTTGATACAGATCTTTATTAACTATAAACGAATTTGTTCCTTAATATAAATTACATTTTATTAATTTTTTCCATTTAGTTGTTGAAATGAAATGGTATGTAAATTATAGTAATTAAAGGATGAAATTAATCGGATTGTAAATGTTCCATACTAGTAATGTACTGTGCATTATTTATGAATTATGATAATCGGGCGAACGCGATCCAAATTGCGATAAAATATATCAGATGATGTTGGACATAGGTTACGTGGTATTAAACGAATTTTGTTGAATAATATTTTTCAGTTGATATGGCATGAATTGACACATCACTAAAAATTTAAAGATAATATCAGACAGGAAATTAGTTGGCCAAAATGAGAGCGAGCAGAGAAGATACGGTATCAGCCGAAGTGTCCATTACCGCGCGTTATTGTAGAGGTCCATTAAGCGAATCGATAGATGGCTCTGTAATGTCGCCGAGCCACCTTCCATTACTCCAGATACTGCTCGGAGTCTTCCACCGCCGCCGTTGCCTCCAGTTTTATTTCATAAAAATATAAAAACTCTTATTCCATGGAAATGTAGAGTATCGAAAACACAAACACTGTAAGTGCATTTGTGCACTCTACACCTAAGTATTTGCTTCCTGTAAAACGTAAAAGCCATGTGGAATACTGGAGTTACTACTTAAAAGCCACAATCTCTAAAGCATATTAACTTTTTGTTAATGCAAGAACCGCCATCACAAAAATAAATGAACCAGAGACATTCCTGCTCTACATCCAAATCTTCGAGGGCGACATTTACGATCAAATTTAAATTTCTCTCATTAAATCTCTTAAAGACAGGATTCATCCTAACCCATCAGCCAAGTCAAGTATTTTAGATAACTAACTACTTTGATCATATGCTGCCTCAATAAAGTATATAAAAGAAAGACGATAGGGTGGGCGTTCGATGAATAAGTGGTTAGATATGATAGATGGTTTGTTGCGTGAACGAATGATTCCGAGTGTGAAGAATAGACGAGCATGTATGAATCGTACTATGAATGTGGACGAGGCGAAAGTGGTGTCAGGATAATAATGTTTGGAGGAGATTGATTGTTGGTTGACTGTTGGTGCTGTGTTCTGTGCAAAAAAGTGGAGGTGTAGGAAAAGTTTTATTGATTAAAATATAATAAATAATTAACAGTAATTAAATAAGTGTACTAGCCTGTGGATGATACAAAGACGGGAAGAAATGTTTCACACCATAAGATGACAATAACGCGGGACTGCGACCATAAAAAGTTTATTATTTTCCAAATATTTAAAGATGCTTTCAGCATTAGCTTGTCCAAGAGACAAACAAGGAGAATTAGCTAAAACAATCAACTACAACTAAGATATAGAAATAGCCTTACTGTGATTTCGCTAGAGGTCCAGCAAATTTGTAATGAGTATTTTCCACGGTTACGCTATTTTGGAAAATCCACCCATTTGATCGGCTGATACCCTCTGTTCAGGGTTGTTTATTGGGATTGACAATATCATAAGTATACTTATAGGCTTTTAATAAAATAATTTATGTATTAAAGCAGATATGTTTGTAGTTAGTCAAACCAATTAGTATTTCAAAAGAAGAATGTCTTACTAATTTTGTACTGGGCACAAAATGATCATCCGTTAGTATTCCTATTCAAGGGTTTCTTAAATATGTAGTCATTTTGTATCCCTGTAAAATATTGGAATGTCGTTAAAACGGATGGTATGCTGTATTAAGTAATGTATGTAGTAGTTGGAAATGTCTCGAAATAAGAGAAACTTCGGGATTAAATTTTCAAAGAAAATCCAAGTAGCACAAAACAAATTGCGTTCAAATACCTTCAAGTTAACATAGCTTTATAGCCGGGGAGGAATAGGTCGGAAGCGCCGGACACAAGATATATTTAATTTAGTTCAAACTAAAGTTGAGAACTGCAGTGTATTCCTTGGTTTATGTTTGTTCGCGTCGAGTCGACCATCGGCTTGAAACAAATCACGCGTTGTAGAAAAGTTTAGAGACTCCGCGGCGACTTGCGGCAATAAAAGCATCAGCCGATACCATTAGTCGCATTCAGAGACACTAAAACAATTCCGCTGACGTTTATTTTATGCTCCGAATTAGTTTGAAATGAGTTAAAGGCGACCGATTGCTCACAAGGAAAAAGAACCACTTGAACTTTTCAAGCAGTAAACAAACTTTAAATTGATTATGTCTCCGCGAAATCCATTCAAACAGCTTGGATGTATAAAGACGCAATATCCGGATCTATTCTATGTACATTCGCATCTTGCGCTTCTATTGAATTTTGCATTTTAAGCAGCTGTGAAATTGAACCACTTTTAGCTGACTTCTTTTAGTCAATAACTCGCGCTATATTTCACGCTTCCTTGCCTATCACAAAATTAAATCTAGCGTAATAAATTTTGTATTGTTTATAGAATTTCATTAATGAAAGGTATTTTTTGGTGGAGGAGCATTTATCATAGCTCGCCAATAAAACTTTATTTGTTTAAAATTCAAAATTCTCTAATCCGTCACGATAAAAAATATCGACCATTATTATTTCACTTGTTTTTATTTGGTTTTTGGGGCATGAATGTCCTGTATAGTATTTGAAATATACAAAAGTGTTTATATAATAAATATTTCGAGCTTTTGTTGTACATCAAATGGATATAAATCCAGCGCAAGAGAAATGATACAAGAGCGGAAGACCGATACTCCGTGTGTGATATCTTTATGTGCTCAAGAGCACGCGTGGTCGGATCGCCGTAATCCATTTTACTCGAAAGAATTGGTTTTGAACTTCCTAAAATAGACACTACCAAAATAAAATGGGAAACATCGCAATGAAATATTCAACCTTTTGTTTTTTTTTTCTTCTTTTTTCGGAACAGTTTATCTTTCAGTCATATAGATTGTCGTATTTTTACTCCATTTTTTACCAATCTTTCATTAATGTTGACGTTTTGGAAAGATTCCACGCAATTCCACCCCCAACAAATTTAAAAATATTTTTATATTATTATACATACGCGTATATTCCATGACATGCTGTAATAGTTATTTACGTTAGTCCGGTAAATGAGTTTTTACAATGCAAACAAGATGATTTCGAACGAGGCAACAAAGAACCCAACTCAGGAATTTCTAAATGAGTACTGTAAGTACCTACTTTGTACTGTCAGTACTTTCTTTCTTACTTCCTTTTTTCCTTTGTTTTTTCTTTCTTAAAAACATTCAGATCATCTCGGATTTAATAAAAAAAATAATAATTGAACCAATTTTATTTCGTTGACATTTTTAAAAATCGAATGAGGAAAATGATATTATGAATTAAATTTGGCAACGGCCATGGCAGGAAGCGATGATGCAAATACATAATGCTATTTATTTATGTTTTAATTAATAATTTAACGATTTCGGAATAATTGTATACTTCGGCAATAAAAAAATTATACTCTAATGCCTTGATATACAAATATAGTATATTGTAGAACGAGATTGGAATGGTACTCATTTCCTACGAGTGTGAAAGTTTGTAACATGAGCCGAATGTGAATGCTGCAAATCAATATTTGACAATTCTAAATAAGTATCCTAGCAATGGCACTTGTACTTAAATCATATCCATATCCCTAGCAACAACAAACATACAATGAGCAGATTTCTAAGTGGTCGTAGAAAAATTATATTCTGATACAGTATGAAATAAAAAAATCTTTAGTATAATATTAATATGAACGATTTCCTAGATATTAATCGCCAAGGTAAACACCGAGTGAAAAATGGAGCTCTAACAAGGCGTATCAAACTCTTCATAATTTCCAACAAATTAATCTACTAATTACGATAGTCACGTGCAGGAGTGCGTGATTTCACGCATCAGCCAATATCACGCGCGCGGTGGTTTCATCTATACACCACGGGGTAGAGTACAGGGCGCATATTACCACGATAAGAGGGCGGGGGCGAGGGGTATTGAGGCAGGAACAGCATCGTGCTTGACTTTCTCATTTCTCAATCCACTTGATTTACAAACAAGAGCGGCTGCTGCCTACAACGCCGTTCAACTCAGCCATCATAACTTATAAGGACTGATTCGATCAAAGCATCAAAGGAATGTTTATATTACCTGCGCCCGTGTACTTTGCGCATGTCAAGTTTATTTACAGGGGTGGAATCAACCAGAATTATGCCAGACAATCTCAGTTTATGGATAATTTTAATTGGGTGTTCTAGCAAACTGAAGCTATTACAAGGATTCAAATAATTCAGATAACTATTTTAATTGGGCGACAAAATGTACCATAAGATTGTGACTTAAATATATATGAATCTGTAACTGGATATTTAATAATCTTTCACACTGATAAAAATGTTTTCTTGAATAGTGCCAATCCGATTTCGTTTTCATTGAAAACTTTTGTAGGTTTAATAAATATTCTAGTATGAAAAATTATTTAGTTTCGAAGGAACATATCAAAGTATTCGACTGAGTCCCATTATGGGGACGAAGTAGTTTGAATAGGAGTAGTTTTAATTCAAAATGATATCGTTTTAAATAAAAACGTTTTAGTCTTCAATTATCAATTTCCAATTGTAAGTATTTATTGGTTATATACCGGATGTTGAATTGATATATGCAACATTGGAAATACAATAAATTTTTTTAATGATGATTGCGGCTTCAAAAATTAAATTAGAACAAAATTGTAAAACTGCATCCAAAAGTATCTAAACGTGGCTTAATTGTTTATTATGCAAGAGTAAGGAGCAAACAAAAAACTGATTTTATAAAAAAAAAATACGAATTGAGAGTCCTGTGGGAAACAACGACAAAAAAAATTTATCCAACACCTTTCAATAAATGCTGTATAACTAAGGGGATTTTAAACAAGGAAAGTAACAGATTACCCACTAGTGGCCATAATTTTGAGGAAAGTTACTAGTGAGTATTTTTTTATTTATAACAATAATAATAACACACAGCACCTTGGTAACCACTTCGAATGACATTTTAATTTAAAAATTTAAAGCCAATGTCACTGTCTAGTAATATTTCTTTAATAAATTTTTCTTTTATTATGAGATGTTGAATAAAACGTTATACTTCACACGTGGGCAAAGTGGAATTATCCACTCGATAAAATTATCACACTCAGCCTTCGGCTTCGTGAGCTAAAATTTCTCTCGTGGGTAATTCCTTACTTTGCCCACTTGTAAAGTAAATAACTATTATCTACGATCGTTATTAAAAGTGGCCCTTTTAACGGTTGCTTATCAAGTTAAAAGTGTCTCTTTTTGACACTAGTGTTAAAAGTAACATAGCAACGTATTAATAGTGATTTTATTATTACTATTAACACGTTGCTAACGATTTGTATCAATAAATCAACATATATAACCCTGCCTGTCAAAATATCATTCAAAATTTTTTACTGTTTACTAATACACTAGGAGGATCGTAGATAAAATTTTGTATGGTATACGTGTTAAAAGTGATTTATTTCGTTCGTGGGATTGTTTCACTCGGCTTCGCCCTGTTTCACAAACTACTCCACTTATTAATAAAATGTCACTATTAATATTTATATGATAAACAACTATTAATATAAATAGCCCCATTTCGCATGTACTACAGTTCTCATAGCACCTATAGATAAATTAACATTCCATGTATAAGAAAGAAAAAATCTGGGTTACGCAAAATACAATTGAAATACATCTGCATAATATCTTACAGAGTAAGTTCCGCGCAACTTGTCCAATATCATCAATACGATTATGTATCGGAGACAAGAGAACAACGCATGTCATGTAGATGCCAATATTGCACGAGGAGGCTGAGCATCAATGCAGGGGCGCAGAGCAAGGGCGGGCACCGGAACCAATTCCGCAGTGCTAATCGAATCATGTGTATATGTCAGTGTTCACAAATTTCCCCTTCAATTATTATTGCTGACATGGAGTATTATTCTACGGCAACGAGTGCTCCACGTTCAGCCATAACATAATTATAATTATGTTATAATGTGCTTTAACTTGTTGTAGTAATTAATTGCAGGTGTAGGGATACAGAAGTACTCTTCACTGCTGTTATTTTCACGGTGGGTCCTTCGCTAGTCACAAAATGGCTAATAAGTCATCAAAAACGTCGTACTAGATACAGTAGAAGTTTAAAAAATACTATTTTTTTAATTACGAAAATGTGAAGCGGACTAACTATTGTGGTCATATGCCACCTCATGAGTAGATGATTATGAAACGATCATGCTCTTCAATGGGATTCGAACCCACGATCCATGGCGTGCTAGGCTAGTGACATAGCTACTATGCCATCGAGATCGGCAAAAAACATTATTAATTATTAAGGTATTTGTATTATATGTTCTCTAGCTAAGCTTCTGTCTGACACATCTATTCTATTCTAAATTCTTTGTACTTCTCTTATTATTAAGCTGTCAGATTGTCGATGTGTCAAATGGTTGACACCGAATTTGAAGATTTTTGTTTTGTTTTGAATTCATAACCAAATAACACAAATTGCACTTGTTTGAGACTTCGTGCGATAATATATCCAAGTGGTAGATGCAACGAAATTAAAGACATGTTGAATGACATAGGTTAGCATTTTTCAGTGGTATTTAAACATTTGACTAAGATAATTTTACAGTTTATTTATGTTGCTTCCTAGAATAAATGGTATTCATGTATATTTTCCATTCCATTTAAATAATTTTCAAAACAATAAATTAGAACATTTATGTGACTCCAATTATTTACAATTCCTACTGCATGAGATCCAGAACATACGATAATACTGTCGTCACAACATTTAAAAAAAAGTTTGTTGTGGGCACCACAATACCTCCCGCCGCAGGTTTCTTATCAAATAATGCAGGAACATATACCACCACTATGTCAAGGGACACCCATCCCTTCAAAAGGTAAAAATCATAGCGGCTTAATGAAAAACAATTAAGGCTTTTTAAAACTGCAGATAGTCTTCAACTTAGGTAGAGTTTCATAAACAAATTAAAAGAAAAATAATGGAGGACCCCGTTAAACTGAAAATTGTTAACTTGTATTTTCAATCATCTTAATAAAAAACAGTTTGAAATGGAAGCTAAAACGTATTAGAAAGGAATTCTTTAAATCTTTGAAAAGGGAATAAAAGTATATAGAAAGTTTTCAAAGTACATTGTATGTGTAAAAGTAAGTATCAAAATCTTGTTTGCCTTTCGAAAAGCTTCGTCCTGTCTTTTCAAATCTTTTTACGATCTGAATCTTGATACTTTGCACAAACTTTGATATACTTTCTTGAATACTTTTATGATAATAAAATAACAATAATATTACATTTCAGTAACGTACAAAAAACCCAGCGATGAAAAAATGCTAACTCATTATGTCCTTTCGTTAAGGCCACTCTATCATGACACGATAATATATTCCGTGTTTGACCCATTTTTCAAAGTTGAAACCTTACACAATGAATCGTATCAGTCTATCTTTTTTATTTTTATTCATTCATTATTTTCACGCTCTAAACTTAAGTAAACTTTATCCGTTTACATGTCATTCAAGCTTGTACCCTTTTGACTACTCAGGATTTTTAACACAGCAATTAATCATTTTCCCAGATTAAACGTCTACGCTCCAAAGGATCAATTTTATTACGCTAATTACAAATCCTTGCTGTACTTTGTTTCATAATTCTTCTTTTGTTCGATGAGATTTGATTTGTTTAAATTGACAGTTTCACTAAGTCGAGAAAAATTTCCCTAATAACCTAATTTGTTCCAATTGATTTTCTTGTTGAAAATGTTCGACAAGCCAATTAAATTATGAAAAAAACTATAATTAAGCAAATATAAAATATGAAGTTTCTTGGAAGCAAGTAATCAGGCATGCAACGAACTTATTAAAATATAATTCGTATAAAAAACTTACCCTCATGTTTAATTCAAAATCGTATAACTCAATCATCTGTTAATTTCTCACATATTCAAACAATTGCCTTCTGTGCTCAATAAAACATGCAGTGTATTCTCTATAAGATCCTAGATATGCTTGCATGCAACTGAATAACTGAAACACTCCAGAGGAACATACACTGTAACGGATTGTCGCAAACGAGATCTCAAGTTTAGCTATAAAGGCTTAACTTTCTGAAATACAGGACTGCGCGAAATATCAATATAGTGGCTGGAAGTCCCAGGGCACTGTCTGCAGTAGATATCGCGGAATTTCTGGATGCTCTGGATATTCTGGATAGTGTTTTCATGTACTAAGGGATTCTAAATGGGTTGTTTTCCTAGTGGAAACAGATTTTCTTTAAGTATAAGTTTCTTTTTACGTTAATGATATTACCGAAGTTTGCACAAGTATTTTTAAAATGCTTACTGATCCAGAAAGCAATATCTTTCAGCACGCTTATTTATTTATTACATTCAGATGCAGATTGAAAAGTAGATCGTCTCATTAATTACCCTTTTCTATCGGTGGTACTACCTGCAGTAGATATTGGTATATGGTATATTTATACGATTAAAGAGCGACTTTCGATCGTCAAAGAACTAGACTTGATTATTTGATCACCAAATATTACACTATTATTTGATAATTTTTTTGACGTTTCTTAAATGCTTCATTGTATGTCTCGTGTCTACGTTTTAACCAATCCGGTCATTATTAATAAATAAATAAAGCTCTCAAATTGTAAAAAATAATTATAATTCGATGCTTTGATAAACAGCCACAGATGGGTCTGGGTGATTCGGAGGTCCCTGTAAGCCCAGGGATCTCTTTCAATTGTCTGTTGACTGACCATCAGCGACTTCAGTAATGCAAGTAAAACATTCAAGCAATGAAACCTATGGAATTCCGGCCATATGCTCCAGAATTGGATAAACAAGACATTGTTATTATTGTACAGTAAACTTACAATTAGTCTTATTTACAAAGCTGATGGTAATGGATTCAAAAAGGAAATTCAATATTTGTTCTACTAGATAACAAAACTTGTCTGTTCGTATTTCACTGATGCAGACAGTGGTAAAGTTGTAGTAAGCCGAATAATGTCCACAGTAAAATTAGTGAAGAATCTCTGCCAGATTCAATTGAAAAGTTGCCCGCAAACCAAATAAGAGCCAAAATCAAATTCTCTTAACAAAAACTCTTTAAAGCCATCGTGGGCTGACTTAATTCCATCGAATCAAAGCTAGAGTCCATCTTAATTATGCATCGATTGAACTGGAAACCTCATTTTCCAAAGTTCTTCTTCCTGGTAGACGAGATTCTATCTGCATATACTTTAGTTACAAAGTTTTTATTCCGGGATACTTTGAATTCCGTGCGGTCATATTCCTTTCACATGCGCGAGCGAATTCCGGACTCCGCGGCTGTCCGTGTATGTGGAATTTATGATAATGTCAGCCATTCTTTCCCATATGTTTTCACGGGGCACATATATAAATTTATATGTGATACTCTGTATCGATACGCTGGCCCGCCTGCGCTTTGCGCCGCTGCCGCCAAGATTCGTCGGAGAACCCGGACGCGTACAACCTAACCCTATACCTAACTATTTTTTAACATAACTTAGGCGTTCAATGGTACACATATCGAGCCACTTGTAAAAGTTTAATAAGTAGTGCATTTTATTCAGCACAAAAGCTTTCTTTAAATTTTATATACCGTGTGTCCCACGTAAAGGTTGTCATAGGCAAATAACATGTAAAATCAGTTTTTTGAAAATAAAAACTGTCTGGCAAAAAATTATGCATCCAAATTTTATATCACGATACTGCCAACATCCCTACATCTTCTTTAATACAGATTACTTTATTTTAATACCGCAATTTAATGAAATTAATAATAATAATTCCTAATTTTCCGCCTACTCTTTTCATTGCTACTGACGTGTAGTGTTTGAAATTTGTTTTAAATATTTTAATCTGTCACTGTCATCAAAAATACATTAAATGTCGAGAACCGTGTAAATATTATTTGAATGTATTATGGGGGCGCAGTGCAAGACAAATATCTGAATACACCACAGGAATGAACGCTGAATGGTTTCCATCGCCAGAAATTGACAGTGACAGATTCAAATAATTAAAACAAATTGCTGGCATTATAAGTCAGTAGCAATATAAAGAGTAGGCGGAAAATTAGGAATTATTATTATTAATTTCATTAAATTGCGGTATTAAAATAAAGTAATCTGTATTAAATAAGATGAAGGGATATTGGCAGCATTGTGATATAAAATTTGGATGCATAATTTTTTGCCGGACACTTTTTATTTACAAAAAACTGATTTTACATGTTAACTGCCTATGCCAACATTTACGTGGGACACACGGTATATCATCACGCCTTTTACCCATTACGGGTGTGGCGTTCTGCTTGCGCAGATCACGGTAAGTGATAAATTTTTTCGTATGAAGTGCGGTTACCAGCCGTCAAGTCATAGCCCGCAAAGATGTTAGTGGAGGGGGAACCACATGGGTAAATTTAAATTTGTAGCTGTCGGCAGTAGGATTCGATCTACAGTCCGACACGTTACCACGGAGCTATTTATTTATTTATTTATTTAGGGTATTTCCGGATATAATAGTTCGCAATTTAAGATCTAAGAAAAATGGTACAGTTTACTTGAACAAGAAAATTATATTGTATAAAAAAATCTATGACAAAATGTGTGGTTAAATAATTTAGGTATAGAAACAGGAAAACGGATGTTTCAGGCTTGGTTATTTGCTCCTCGCAATTCACAAAAATGATTTTAGTTATTTAGGTTAGTTTTTTAATGACATATTAATTGATAAGTTTTGCTATAACTAATTGTATATTATATATTAAGGGGGAAAAGTGCATGATTTTTATTCTAAGGAGAAAATTGGAAACACGATCCGTAATGCATTTCTCTCACGTGACACATAAATAGTATTTATTCACGACCCGAAAAAAGTGATTATTTTTAAAAATAGTACGTACAATTATATAAAACTGTAATATTGTACCTGCCATTTGTAATTGAACAAATGTCAAGAAAACATTAATCTATTATTTATTGATTTTTATTTTTAATAAACACAAGAATAAAAGTTTAGAAAATTATAGGTGATTACTTTTTCCTTTATTACCAGGATAAAAATATTTTAATCCCGTTGTTGTTGGTAATAATAAATAATAATATGGTGAGCTAAGATTTATTATTTCTCTCATGATTTTGGTGATAATAAAAAATGAACAAAATAAAACAAATCTAAGGTAACTATCACAAATTATTTTACAATTATAATAATATTTAATATTTTTTTATTAGACAAGCATCATAAAATTGAATCACGCTAAATATAATAAATAATACATTTCTCTCCGTAGTTGTATAATATACCACTCCTATTTTGTACTTTGACGACCACCGTAAATATTGGTACATATAGCATACTTTCATATCTTTCCACAAAATACGATTAAGACGAAATAAACATCTTTTATTACTCGATATAAACAATGGCTACTATAAACGCGTTTGCAGGGCTGCCAACGAATTTTTCGGGTCCCAATTTGCATAGTGGTGGGAGCAATGATCCTGAAATTCTCGTTGCATTTTAGTTGTAATGTAGGTAAATCTGAAACCAAGTAGAGTTTTGATATATGCGTTGGGCTGCTCGAAAATGCAGACTTTTGCTCTGAGGTATGACCGCACCAGCACGAATAATAATATTGAAAATATTTCCATAATGTTTTCGTTTTTATCCGGATGGCGTGCAGTTAGGATAAATGGAAAATGTTACAAAACCTTGGTGCAGGACATAGAGCCATGCAAAATTTTCATTTTGTATTATACTAAGTTTGCAAATTTTGCTAAACAACTGCAATATGTATGTGATGAAAAACATGACAAAGGAATTGTAAATCGTAAAATTTGCAACCGCGGTTGTAAGTACAATTTATAATTGTACTTTAATTGGAGAAAAGGGACTTGTGAGAGTAATTATATAATTTCTTAATGGCAAAATGAAATATAATAATGCCATGGAGTTTCTTGAAATTGTACTTTTTGTTCAGCACCCACCTCATTATTAAGCAAACAAGTACAGCTTCATAATTCAGATCGTAATATGACCTAACGGCCACTAATTGTACTTAATTTCGGACCAAGCACTTATAAATTTCAAATTACTGAAAATTTATAGCTGATACCTGCACCCTATTCGTGAAAAAAATTCTACTCGAGTCTGTCTTGTGTCGTTAAACTCCTATTGGTCGATTTAACGACCTCCGCCCTGTTCATGGCCTGCTATGATATATCTGAAGGGGTAATTGCATGCTGGTATTATGTCAGCCTACATAAATGGGAATGTGAAATATTAAACGGTGTCGTTTAATGTGTTGTTAAACAATGTCGTGGATAGAGCCCCGTAAAAATTAATGGGTTCATTTTTCTCCTCTGTTATTTTCGATTAAGTCGAAGTAGTCGTTATAAGTTTGTTTACTTATTTTGATTTATTGATTAATAGTTTTTGTAATAACGATTAATTAATGAATATTTTGATGAGCACTTTTTCATTATTCATGCTCTTTTAATAATAAAATGTAATTAGCTGTTAATTAAAGCCGTGTTACGTGTCATTTTGTGAAAGTGTCATCATTAATTTATATTTATTGAACAGAAATTAGGGATTACGTTTTGGATGTCATTGAATCTACTGGGATATAAGTTAAATTTTTGTTTAAAGCTAATTTTGTTTGACCAGTTCAATAATTGAGCCGCCAGTTATGCCACTTTATAAAATTAAAAATAAATTCAATACAAAAAGCAATTAACACTGTTTGATGTGCAATATTGTTCAACATACACATTTTACATACAGGTGTTGTAGAATTGAAATGTGACGTATAGGGACTTCAATGCAATTTTTGTATTGCTGTTTACCTATTCACTTTGGAGCAAAAGTGTAAATACAAAAGTTGTTCAGAATGTAAAAATATATGCACTAAGGCCCATTTGGTTACCTAAATCTTAGTATCACGAAAAATATTAAGTATTTGAGAAAACGGATTTTAATTTATTTATTACAGGGTTGAATCATTTTCTGTAGTACTTACACAGACGATTGTAATGATATAATGGCAAACTTGAGAGTTAATATCTTTCCCTTTCTTTCTGGTAAATAAATCTAAAATTGTGCACCAGTACGCGAAAATAAACGCTCAATTAACCAAGATAATTGTTCAAGTTAATCTAACTTAGCATTAGCAACTTAACCCGAAATGTACTTGATACAAATTGGTATTTACCTTAAATATCACAAAATTAATTTCAAAACAAACAACTTAACTCAATTCTTCTCGATAAACGTAAATAATCAACTCTCAATACGCAACAATAAATATCTCTCAAGAAAAACTTTACCAATATTTAACTAATTACTCACAACTTTAACAACGACAGGAGATAAACACAAATTGCAAAACTGTTTCGATCAGTGTCTACAGACAACAAGACTGTCGAAGTGAAAGCACACTTGAACCCTCGATGGGTGATTTAACCCCCACCTAACTTAACATGAGCATCTTAAAACTACTTCACAATTGGCAAAAATATTATTTAACAAAATCTAACTGAAATTAGGTTATTCCGGAGTTCGAAGGGTGCGGCAATACCTAAATTTTCAACGGCTTTCTACTTCTAAGAATTAGACCCTCAGTAATCAAAGAATCACTAACATCGCCCAAAATCGCCTTCGCTTCCTTAGCAATAATCATAAATAACTTACTCTTTACTTCAACCCGATTTTACTTGACAACTCTCACATAACTCTAAACGGCAATTAACTATATTCTTCATTATATTTTAATAGTGAGTTTGTCCCGAGTTAACTCTTCCAATATGACAATCCCAAATCAGTACCAAAGCAGCGTTTTTTTGTAAAAAGCAGGGCCAATAGTTCTGTGAATGAAAGGGCTAAGAAAATATATTTTCTTTGATAGTAGTACTAGAAAAAATGTTGAAATTCTTGATTAAAGTTTCGCGATTTTAAACGGGCGATTTGAAGGGTTAGAAGAGTCCATAAGAAAGCCTTCGCTTAATAAGATAATATAAAATTTAAATATTTCTCTACTTCGGCAGCCGGGTACAAGGAATACAATTTCCTGCAGCATATTAAAATCCCGAATAAGTCGGACAGCTTTTAATTCTCAAGCAAATAATGTAATTTAACACACATTTCTTAATTTCCTCGTTTGCATTCAAACATTCCATTTTCATTCAAATAACACAGAAGCCCCAGAAGAAAGGAAAAAATAAGGAAAAGTTTAAGAGCGACGGCGTGGCGGCCCGATTTAAATAAACGCAGTCTTGGGAAACGCCGTTAGCCGATAACAAATTCAGGGAAACGTTGGTAACGTTACGTCGGCTATGCTAAGTTTCTCATGCGACGTTCAACTTCCGAATGGTTTCATATCGGGAACCGATATTGTTTTTATGAGCGCACGATCCACTGGCGGCGAATGTGGGGCAAATTCTGCCCACTCGCATATTCATCGAGACTCTCACTACTGCCACTCCAAAACGCAACGCATTTGCACTATTTTCTTCCCTTGCATTACGCAAAAACCCGCAACTTTGTATTCTACGCTGCAACACAATTTTACTCGCGATGTTTTACAGAACTATTTGGATTTTGTTGACGGTTGGAAAATGGTTACCAATAAGTTTATCGTTAATCTTTAAATCTGTTATTTCAACAAAAATTAACATGTTACTTAAAATACAATTTCTTTGATAAGATAAAATTATTTCTTATAATGTAATTTAGATAAAAGGCTAGCAAATTGAATCACGCAACATTCAGATAATTATAATGAAATGTTTAACTCTAATTTGGCTCGAATTAGGCAAAAACATGGAAATATTATTATCAGATATTTTTATATAAAGTTGTATTGCTTTTATTATGCTATTAACCAAAGATAGGAAACGACAATTGACATTAATTTCATGTCAAAATACACGCCATCTCGCTGAACGATAACAGAAAATTTATTTTACCTTGATCTTTTCCACATCTTCGAATTCATTATTGCCCTATAGGACAAGAATAAGGGACAATTTGTTTAGAAACAATAAATTGAAAGTGTAATAATCAAGAACTAATAACATAAAAAATGTTTTATTTATAATGTATTAATAATACTCGTATGTCAATTTCGAATTTTAAAAAGTTGGACAGTCAATTATTTCTACCTTTCACTTTCCAATTGGTTGGTAATTTACCACTTTCAAACCTGCGAAATCATTGCACATTTGATTACTAACTAATTGTGAATAATATAGGTTTTTCCGTGGTAGAAAAATTTCTCTTGCTTTTTCTGTCACTTGCAGCAGTTCAGGTGGAGGTACCATTAATTTACTTTCTGCCTTTCCTAATTTTGACTTACAATGTATTGGCAAATATAAATATTACTTCGTTATTGTTTAGAAAACAAATGCAAAATGCGTCACCTACTAAACAAAAATAATTTACTCGAAAAAGCAAACGATAAAAATGTATATACTCTTGTACATTCAATAATTATTTTATCAATGCCCTTGACTTAAATGTCACTTATCCTACACATTTTGCATGAGTTAAGAGCTTCATTACCGTACTCGTTTTCAATAACGCGCGATTTATTATAAATGTTGATAATACAATCTTTACAATTCTTTAAATTAATTAATATTTAATTAATTAATAATATTAGAAGCTTGTTCTTCTGTATCCGACGAAATACTTTCTAAATCACACATTTTCACGAAATGCTTCAAAAATATTTTAAAAACAACTGCATAATTGTTTAATGTCAAATTGTGGTCGTTATGGATTAAAAAAATTTTACAGCAACTACTTGGATTAATGTTCTACTTGTCTGAAAAATAAAGTCAAGTTATTTTAATTTTTTAACTTTAGGCGGATGTAGATAAAATATTGTACAATACTTATTAATGTACTTATGTGATGACACATTGACATACGTATCTTAATAATGCTCTTATATCGTAAATATCTATATTGTGCTTTGTTTTGCGCCTATTATAATCTTCGGTTGCAATGAAACACTTTCCACCACGGCATGCACTATTGTCTATTAAACAATATAAATTATTCCCAGATCATCATATACTTTAATGAAGCTTCATTAATAAAATGAAAGAAATATGGTGGAGGAGCCCCGCATGTATTATGTTATGCGGAAGGTTATCAACCCCAGATTTATTTTTATCATGAAAATGTATAAATTAGTTACACGCGTTTTTGAATAATGTACCTGCTGTGAAACATGAAAACTTTTCCAAATAAAATCAGTACCTACATTTAAAACCTTCTAAAAAAACTGAACTCGACGCACGTCAATGCGTGAGGGCTGTACAAAGTTTGGCAAAAAGCTATGTCTATGTTAATATGTCGAGGAACATTGAGTCTCGGTGTCAGGCGGTTACGCGGTAAAATCAATATCCCTCGTCGCACCCCCTATCTACGCCCCTGGAATAAGCGCCCGCGGCCACAGCCAACCTTTATTCACTTGCGGAGGAAATCACAGCCTTCTTGTGAAGTATGAACGTATGATGCTACCTTGCTGTTACTTTTTCCTTCCTGCAGAGAAATCCGGATATGACATATTTACCTCCCGCCACATACCACATACGGGGGGTATAGGAATCATGCTAAAAAATTGTTAGAGTTTTCAGAGGATAAACACGTTCAAGGTTACCTAGAATACGATTGTAATAATTTCGCGATGATGTTTATGTGTGTTTGTCTTTCAGTCTCTCCGCTGGTGTGTGTGTGTGAATTTCTGGAGTAAGAGTTACTCAAAAACTATGAAATTAAAAATTGTGATTTTTGTATCAATTGTATCCCCTTGAAAAGAGCTGATTTAGTTTTTGGTGGTCATTCAATAATGAGAAGTAGTAGTTTACCTGAAGCCCTTTCAAGTTATTTTCAAATATCTATATTAAAAATATTAGGATTTAAAGAGAACAATCATTGTGTGAAACATTTTCTCTTACTGTCACCATTAACGAATTACAACACATTAAAGAAAAATATATTTTGCTATTTTCATTAAAATTTGTTAACCTATACTTCTTAAAAAAAAAGTTCCATGATTATTTTGAAATACCTTAGAAAATTATGTATTAGTGATAATTTCTGTTATTAGAATAATGTTTTAAATATTAGATCTACAATTATTATTTGAAACAGGGTGAATAAAAATGATATTCGTTTAAATCTTGTGCTTAAAAAAAAAAACGCTTGAAAAATGTCATATTTTGAAGGGATGAGCGTTTCTTGATAGTGGTAATCCGTGTTTCTCTGTTCCAATTTTCAAATAATCGTTCTCGATAAAATTATTGGTGACATATCCCTGTTTAGTGAAGTTCCGTGTGCGAAACAAGAGACAAACGGGTCACTCGTAACGACTGAGTTAGAAAGCATGGTACAAATTCCTCCTCGTTAGGTGTTAGTGCCGGGTTAAGTAGAGCGTGAACACGATTGCCGCCCGGAGTCGCAGATAGCGGATACCTGCTCCGGAGACCGGAGCCGACTCTGGCAAGTTCCGGGCCGTATCCGGAACGCGTAGCCATCACACACGATATACTCACGTATACTTTAACTTATAGGGCTTTTCGAGACAGTTGTCCCTTTTAGTTAAGCGAGATTATAATGGAATAGCAGAGACCGCCGCACAAGTTTACCGCGAAATTACGCCGCTTAAATACAAATTTATTTATAGTATTTATTTACAAAATGGCCGATTATTTTACAGGGTAAATACACAACCGAAAGTTGACATTTTCACTACATCTCTGTGGTTCTCCCTACACTTTTGGGGAACTGAGAAAATGTCTAAATTATGATATATTTATTATCATTCGACTTGCATGAGAACATAATTTATATGTCACGTGACATATTTTCCGCCAAACAACAGTTATATCTCCTTAGTTTCATGTCTATCACAGCGATAATGAATAACAAATGAAATCATCATTTTGTTTTGGTCCGTTACTAATTTTATCTTTTCTTAAATGACAGCTATTCATGCTTCAAATCATATACATCAAAATTTATGTTAGTACACCCGATATGTCGCGTTCAGTGAATTTAATTTATTAATTGTATTCTCTGGTTAACTCTGGAATTCTACACTGGGGTCTAAGAAACCCCACGATTGTCATCTAATTTTCCACATGCACAGCATTCGCATAATTTCGATGCTACCACGTTGTAAATTCAGTTTTTATAATCCTAAAAAAATATTCAATGTAAAATCTCTATGTGTTTGTTCTCCGAGTTCAAAATAAAAAAATGAGTTTTGGCAAAATATGATATTCAGAATGTCTTTCTATAAACCTAAACAAATATTCCATAGGTAAAATCCCTAGAAAAATTACATCCACATATGGGAAAGTAGTTTTTCTTTCATTGCGGTTTTCTAGCACCCAGTGTGACGTTTGTGTAACTGTGTCCAGGGTTAAATATATGCTCGTGTTCTGATTAATAATTGAAGATATGGCTCGCAAAACCGGAAACATCATCAATGACAATCATAACTTGTTATATTACCTCTGATAATATATTAAAATGGATTTAATAGTACTAACGCGCACAAGTAGATTTAAATAAATAATTAATATAATACCTTAAAATCTATTAATATACAATAATATATTTTAACTAAATTATTTTCCATAATAGTTACTAAATCACTGCAAACAATATTTATTAAACAAATATTCATATCTACAGATTTAAATTTCGAACAAATTAATAACAATGTAAAAATAATTATGGAATTATAAAACGATTTTAATGCGCATAATTATCATTATTTACTGTAATTTATATAAACTTCATAAAGTTGAATTAGACCGCATTTTCACAAATTTACCTCCAAATTTAAATAACATTATTTACTTGTTTAATGAACAAAACGTTAAACAGTTAAGAACAAAATTAAATATTTGTAAATAAATAAGGGTGTGTAAACAACAATATTTATAACACTGTGCAAATAAACGAAATGCCAAGAGACCTTTTTAATAATGACTTATTTGATTACTTAATGCTTGGTGTTTCATCATTCTTCTCCCTTGCGTTTTAATACTTGTTTGCTTTCAATGTTACCATGTATTCTCATTGTTTATTTTACTTTTATAGAATGTATATATTCGCTTCGCTCGTCCTTCAAACTTACATGCTCAGCACACAAAGTATCACATTTACTAATAATATAAAGTAGTTTTTTCAACCCTAACTAAGCCCTGATGATGACAGCTGCAGTTGTCGAAACGTCGGTATAGTTTATAATTAAATAATTGACTGCAAGTCCGTTTTTACCTCCCGCCTACCTCTAGGTAAGGGAGGTATTGTTTTTGGTCAAAAAATTGTAGTGAGTTTTTAATGAATAAGCACGTTTTAGGATTCCTACAATACGATTTTACTATTTTCGCCATGATGTCTGCATGTATGTATGTATGTATGTATGTATTTTCGTCTCCCATAACTCAAATACTATAATACCAAAAAATACAATTTTGTGAATTTTTGCTTATATTTAAATGAAGAGCTGATTAGATTTTGGATAAAATTGGTCAACCGAAAGTATCAGTTTACTTGAAGCCCTTAACAGTTTTTCCTAAAAAACACGATTAAATTACATTTTTCAACAATTTATGTTATTTTGAATGTTGTAGAATATTGAATTTTACGTGTTTTGATTACAATAATTTTATTAATTTTCATTGGATTTAGAGATAATAAAATAAGTCTTGCACTCCTTGTACACCATGGAAACACTTAAAAAATATGTCAAAAAAATTAAATAAAAATACAAAATAAAGTCAAATTTCTGAAATATAAATAGAAAATAAATAAATAAAAAGGTATGTTTCTGTATCATCAAGTACTATTTTGTATCGTTTAAGAGTAGTATTGGGCGGGAGGTTATGTGCTGAAAATATCAGATTTTTTATTCTTTCCTTAAAAAGTTCGACCTACTGTAAGTAATCTTAAACTTAACCTAAAAATTGCTGTTAAAATTTTCGCTAGTAGAGAAGCAGCAAAAAGAGTTATGAAAAATAAAAACAGTTGTCTAAACAATAAAATTTTGATGTAACCTCTTTTGAAACATTTATAAGCTCAGTGCGGAAATAGGTTACGAATCTTGTAAAAACCGCCCATAAATCACAGATGGCTATGTTCAAACCCACCCTCTGACCGGAAGCATACATGCAGCCAATGAGAGCGGCTTCCGTTCTATCACGTGTCCTAACGATCTTACTTATCCAATAAAAAAACCACAGGGGAATTTTTGTGTAACGCTATTTTATAGTACACACAGTAATATTTTATACGATAAAATCAATATGACGGATGGGAAATCGATAAGTGATTTCAACAATGAATTGTTATGGCGAGGACATAAAGATAATGCGTCTCATTTTACATATGCCACCGCTAATGTTTCTATTTATTCCATGAAATATAAATGTTAAGATTATTTATTATCATAGTACACAACAATAAACAGTTTTTATTTTGTTTGTTTTACTGTAAAAATTCCTTTTGTACTAGATTGTAAATATCTGTGATTACTTAATTATTAATAATTAATTTCTTCTTTCCAGGTAAGTCAAACGAATCTGCTTCCTTTATTTGTGTTGGTGTTCCTTCCATTTGGTAAGTTTTGTACCTATGAGAATTTTTTGTTTATCTTCGGAAATTCTAAACTTACCTTCCGGGGTTTAACGGTAACTTCGTGCATATATTTATCGTTGTCTAATAAATAAACTTTATAAATAAAATATGCAAAAGTATTTTTATAAAAGTTTAACTTCATTTCCTACGCACAGAAATATTTTCACTGAAGAAAACTTCTGTGTAATTTTTTTTAGAAAAATCTGATAACTTTTCACTCTTTCAGGAAGTTATTTTGCCTAGGGACATTTTCTTTTGCGGTTTAGAAATATTGCGTCGTTCAGGTTCGTTTCCGCGAACTCGGTTTATTCGAAAAGGTGAATCGCCTGCAGATATTCTGCACATTTTTTAATTTCAATAACATCTAACTTTTAATTTTGTGCGTTCAACAAGAGTAAACATCATAAGCTTTGTAAACGTACATAAAAGATTGCATACGTAATTGAATAATTCAAGAGATAATACAATGAAAAATGAAAGAAAAATGACGAAAATCCGTAGCTGTAGGTTACAACAGTCGTAGAAATTAAAATAAATCTTCACGATGACAGCAGATTAATTCTTTAAAACGTTTTGAATTACATCAAATAAACAGAGAATAATCTCTTTCAGCATTAATTAATTTATTTAAAAAAATATCTGCGCTAAGTGACACAATGAGTGACAGATGAACACTCAGCCTAATCACAATTTTATAAGGGAGGATTGTTCCAGGACCGGAACAGGGGTTGAAAATTAAATTGGGTCACTTTTTCATTACTTTTCTTTGTACTATTCTCATTTTACATTTCACTCGATGGCTCTTCATGTCATACAATTTTTACATTGTGTAGAGACTAAACTCAAATTACAGTTGACCAATTTAGGTTTCTAAATCCGGATTCAAATTATTTATAATAATTTAATGTCGCCACATTGATTTATAAATTTTAAATACCCATGTGAGTTTTGTTAAGAAAGTGGGCGTAAGTTAGTTGAGCTGGTTTAGTCTTCTTGAGGGAATGTTGAATGAAAGGTTGGTGAAACTAACATATGCGAGTGCGACAGGGTGAACTATTGCGTGGGCATCCGAGGATTAAATGATGTATGAATATGATTGAAGGTTTGTTGCATGAACGAATAATCCGAGTGTGAAGAATAAACGAGCATGTATGAATTGTATATGAATGTGGACGAGGCGAGAGTGGTGTGCCAACATAGGAATGTTTAGAGGAGATTGATTGTTGGTTGACTGCGTTTCTGGGTTCGTACTACCCCACTGTATGGTTCAGAATGTTTGGTATGGATAAAGAAACATGGATGAGGTAATTTGAGAGGATAGTGTGAGTATATAGGACGTGATCTTGTCCAGAATATGTTAGGGTACTGCGAGTGTGAGATTGACAAGAATATTTTTTAAAAAGTGGGAGTGAGTCAGTTGAGGTGATTTGGTCATTTCGAGAGGTTGATGAAACTAATGTATGCGAGTGAAATTGAGGGTGAACGATTGCATGGGCATTCCAGGAATAAGTGGTTAGGTATGATTGATGGTTTGTTGCGTGAACGAATAATGCCGACTGTAAAGAATAGACGAGCATGTATAAATGTGGACCAGGAGAAAGTAGTGTGCAAAATGTTTGGAGGAGATTGATTGAATTTCAAGATTCGTTCTATCAGGCCGAGTGGGATATAGCATTATGTATGAATGTCAAATAAGTTGGAAATAATATTTTTTCTTATAGAACTTAATAAACCATAATAATCTCAAATTCTTTGCATGCCCTCTTTTTGTAGTTTATAATTTTAAAATAGTTCAAAAAGTTTAAGGGTAAATAGCTTCGTGGTAACATATCGGACTAGGAATCATAAGATCCTCGATTCGATCTTCACAGAGTTAACTCCGAAAATTTTTACCACATAAAATTACTCCTCCACCACTACTATCTTTCGAGGCTTAAATTTGACGACTGTTAATTGAACTTTATCGCAAAAATATCTCACAATACCGAGAGAATTCCATACCCAGAAATGGGTGAACAGCGTGATGATGTATTTATTTGATTTATCAAAGAGTTATGTCCGAGTATCCTGGCAGAATAATAATTATCGTGCAAAAATTTTCGAGTACCGTCCTGGGAAAAAAAGTGAGTGGAAACATTGAGTCGAAGTTCTCGGGAAGACACCAGACACGCCATTTTAAAATAGAACTAATTACATTTAATTTTTCGCTAGTGAGCTACATCAGCCAGCGATATCGCGTATTTAACTAATCAGCAAAATTCGCGACAAGACAAAATCTCCACTCTTTTCTTTTTCCCCCATCCCCCATTTCAAGTCGTTGTTAAACTCGCAAAAAGCATCCCTTTCAAACAGAAGAGAAAAGTGGGATCACAATCCAGATTGACGAGTCGTGGAGTAAAAAGAAAACACTACAAATTGAGTATAGTATGTCGCTTGTTAAGGGAACTGTCTCTTATATTGCTATCAATTACCGACATTGTTAGAGCTAAAGATTGCCTGAAGCGATGAAATAAGAAATATACGGCGCCTCTTTTACGAGTTTGTAACGTTTGTCATGGCCGTCCGGGACCGAAATGAAGCGAATGTGCATGCAGGCGACGACGATCAGTCGCAAATTGTCTACCGAAGAACGCAATCGATAATAAATAACGCCCGACCAGAAGAATTTTTATGGGACACCAGCTTGTGAATAAATAAAACATGATATTTTCTTTTTACATCCTAACAATATAGAAATTTTACTCGTTCTATCATTACGCACATGTCATGAAATATAAAAATGGTATAATTTTCAAAACTTCGTTCTAAGTCATACTTGACACATATTTTATTTAAAACCTATTCATATTTAACGCGAAAAGAGACAATGGGGTCTCTCACAATTTTTTTTTTTTTTTAATTATGAAACTATATCTAAATTGAAGACTATCTGCACTTCTAAAAACTCTTAATTGTTATTCATTAAGCCACAATGATTTTTTTTAAATGTTGTGACGTTATTGTAGTGGTGTTGGTGGATCTCAAACAGTAGAGATTGTAAATAATTGTAGTCACATGAATGTTCTTATATATTGTTCAGAAAATTATTTAAATGGAATTAAAATATCTTTTCATGGTAAATAATTAAAATATTAAACAAGCCTTTAATTGAGTTGAGTAATAATTATTAGTTAGAAATTATAATATACTTACGAATTCAAAGTGAAACAAAAAAACCTTCAAATTAATTGCTCAACTATTTTGACATTTCGACAATCTGACAGCTCAATAACAAGAGAAGTGCAAATAATTTAGAATAGGATAGATATGCGCCACAATAATTTAACGTCATTGTAGAGGTCTTTAAAACTGAAATATCTTAATAATTAATAATATTTTTTATACTTCTATCATATTTAGTACGATGTTTTTGAGTTTAGTCATAATATAAATGTGTCTCTAGTGAACGACCCCCATTTTAATAGTGGGACACTATATTTAAATAAAAAATATCAATTGAAGCAGCTAGCAGGCAGCAGATTTGATATGTAAAGCAATCCCCCAAAGAAAAGAATTTAGAAAGAAACCACGGAAATATATTTTCCGTTTGCATAACATATACTAGCCCACTTTTTCCGAATGGATTCGAAAGCGTGTTCTATATTTAGGTATTTGAGGGCGGTTTAAACATTTCGAAGAAATGTCTGCTTCTTTCTTCAAAACAATTACCTTCCTCATCTTACCCCGCTTCATTCTTTTCTTAAACGTCTAAAAATAAACGAAATTTCGTTTTTATCCCTGACGATTCTCTAAATAATTGTTTCCAACTAAGCACTGCGCGAGAGGACGTTACAAATTTAATTGGTTTAATTTATTTCTCAAAGTGCTTACCGTGACGAGCCTGTTTCTCTTATTCTGAATCCTGGACTCCAGGGCCGGCTTGGATTTAACGATGATCTTGCAGCTCATACGAGAAGAGACACAAGACTTGCTTCGTTGATGTAAAAAATATTGGGGAAGTATGCCTTAGCGGCATGTATGATGATTTCATTGCGGTTGTTGTTGAAGTAGAAAATTCATGACTGGTACCACGAGCTCTGTTTTCGGGCGTTATAAGAGAAGTGCAATATTCTCTGTAGCTTTTTTGTTGACAGATGTCAGATGTCAGATAGTTATCATCAACACAAGTAAAAATGAGCAAAAAAGATAGATTTGCCTGATGATGAAATAAAAAAAATCTAATTAAATATAACTCGAGAGTTCGATAAATTAGAAAATAATTCTCCAATGTCTTTCCCAAACTTGTCGCCATTTGACAATAGCCACTCAAGCCCTACGGGCTTTCGTGGCTATTCCCTGACAACAAGTTTTCGAAAGATATGTCGAATTATTTTCAATTTATTCTCACTTTCTTGTTATATTATTAGTGAGACGTTTTGGGATGATACATACCGTTTTCAAATCTCTTCGTTGAATATTGGTGGAATGCAATCAATATTACTTACAAATACACGTAAAAATAATAACTAGATCAAATCAGTAACCAGAAAGAAATCGGAACAAATAAATATTGTATTCTCTTTGATGTAGGCCATCCAATTTGGAGAGTAGTTGCCCATTTTTTCGATAATATTCAGGGAATTATAATGATACTGTGTCTTTTATAACTATAATACTGTGGAACTGAACATTATCTTTTGCTTTTACTAGTCATTGTTCGATATCACATATTTACTCTACTATTTACAATATTTCGTACTAGGTACTACATTAGATAATTTAATATAATAAAGAGAGAATCTAAATGATTTAAATATACTTTTAATTTAATTTGTAGACAATGCTACTCAAAAAAAAAGTACTCTAGAAGTTATCAAACAATTCGGTTAGCTCAGAATATAAGCTGCATTTTCTGAAAATTTCATGACAATTGAAAAACTAAACATGATAATTTACTAAGCAATTAATAGTATATTACGTACCGTGAACTGATAGTTTTTAGGTCGAGAATGTAGTTTGGGATGTCGAGACCCGTAGGGTCGAGATTTCCTAAACATTCGAGACCTAATAAATCACTTACAGTTCGAGGTTAGTAAGATATTTTTTGCAATACCTGCGTAAATATAAGAAAAAGAAAAATAGGTATCAAAATTAACAGCTGACAGATTGAGGTTAGATATAAAATTTGAATGATATATATTTACTTACCGTCCACCTTGCACGGTAAGTTTCACTTACCATCCACCGTGAACGGTAAGTAAATGATGTAACCATGGAAACCAATTGTGCAATAAAAGTTCCACTTACTGTGTTTAAATTTTGTTATTAATGGTTATCTTACAGTACAGGTAATGCAAAAAAGTATTTACCAAATAGTTCTGTAAGTTCTACTGTTTCAATGGAAGCAATGAATATTTTCCTTGTTCCTCTAGATTGTCTTCTCCTGTAAGGTGTCAGCTATTTTTTCCCCAATTGACAAATTATATAAAATATAAAATAAAATATTTTATGTAAATGGTAATGGTCTCGTATGTAGGCACCTAGCGCCACGTGTATAAATCTTGCAACACGGAAACTCCTCATTTACTTCTGCTCGTGATAATGATTAATGCTGATGTTCCTCCTCCTCCTGACGCCTGCCCTGGCCCTGAAACCCGAGACCCAACAGGGCCGTTGCAGTAAACTCACAGCTACGCCGTACCGCATAAATGTACCCGAGAAATTACCAACCGGAGCGGTTTTAGTAAGTTCTGACTATGGGGCGTAATTTATGAGTTTGTGTTCTTTTTACTATGGGTTCGATACTAGAAACTTGTTTTATAGCGGTGTATTTTGCGGGAAATGTTTGGTAAATGTTTGAGTAGGTCGTAAACGAAACACCCCATTGCTAAATTGTAAAACATTTATTGAAAAAATTTTTCTTCGCAAGGTTCACATTTTTAATTGCATTTTACGATCTTTTGCATCGGTGTCTAAATTAAAACAAGAATTGAAATAGTAGTATTAGATTTGTCACAACTTCCTTCAATACTTTATTAATTTAGAAGTTAAAACAATTATATTAGTATATCCAGAAACAGCACCAGTCAATATTACAATTTTTACTTTAAGGTCTGTTTTAAACGACACAATTTATTCATCAATAAATTGGTCAACTTTTGTCGTACGATTTTCACACATTAAATTTTCCTTCAATTTTTTTTTACAATTTCAGTAGTACCAACACGATATCAGTCACCTATGCTACTAATATTTTTGTTTATTGATTCTCTAAAAGAGTTGCTACGTAACAACTTGACACATAATGAAATAATCTCCAGTAAATACGAAGTTTCGATGCGATTTTGTCAGCTTTAGCAAGGTGCTACAATAACAACTACGTTAGAGAATTGGGCCCATTGTTCATATAAAGATATTAAAATAATTATGATTTCTATGGTAAAATTGTACTCCATTTTCGATTAAACATCAAAACTTAAAATACCCTGAAAATTGTCAAAAAGTAAAACATGTTTTAATTATTCAATAAATTGACCAATTTATTGGTGAAGAAAACAAATATTTACCAAGAAGATTTGGCCCATTTATTGATCAATAAATTGTGTCTTGTAAAACAGGTATTATTATTTAAGTAAGAAGTTAATAATACCTTTTTGGAAATAGGGTTTTGTTAAGAACAGGTATTGTTTTTCTGTATATATTATGTTTATTGGAGTATCTAATTATACATGATTATAAGAGGTTGCTGATTTACAATGACATTCATCTACCCACGGAGGACAATAGCAAATATTATAACCACAACATTCATCTGTCCCAAAAATGCATTCCAGTCCTTCTGGAATGCATGCTGTAGGAGAACTGCAATAATAAAAACTTTTTAACAAAAAATTATACCGAGGAAAGAAGATACTGAAAAGCGAAATATAAAATAAACCTTTATTTGAAATCGGCACTAAAGTGCTCAAAAATCGTCATTAAAAGCTCAGAAATCGGCACAAAAATAACCCATTATACAACGATTTTGAGCAACCCAGTGTTGGCAACCGTTAAATAATTATTGTACAAATAGGATAATTTTAGCAGATATTTGGACCTAACATGAAACAAAATTTGCAAGAAGAATTAACTAATTACGAAATTGAGGACAAAACACATAATTTTGAGTGACATTTACGATAACTTCACTTCTCGAGGTTGGCAACACTGAAAGTCAGTTTCAATTGACAACTGACAGATGTATAAACTTAACCTATATTGTTATTTTTTTACAGTTTTTTCGAAATTTAGATTTCAAATAAAACTTAATATGTACCTCGGCACAGAAGATCATTTTTATCACTCACATGGTTTATTTTCCTCGGCCCTACGTGCCTCGGCAACTAAATTCCATATTCGTGATAAAAAATTGAACTTCAGTGCCTTGATACATAAATAACTATTTTATTATTAATAACTAAACTCCTAAATTATTGAAAGTAACTAATTTTGAGTCTGTGTTCGTTGATTGTTTGATGGGGTTTTTAATTTTTTGTAGCTACCTATTTTTCTACCCTTAGGGGTGGAATTTTGTATCAAATTTAAATGGGACCAATTTCGAGGTAAATCTTACTTAATAAAAAAAAGAATCATCGATATCGGATAACCCAGTACAATGTTATGCGTGGTAGAATCGGTGAAAAGGTAAAAATTCAGTGGATGAACAATCATCCCCTAATTTTATAACCTTAGGTGTGGGACTAACTCCAAGATATACCCTATCCAATAAAAAAGAATGGTCAAAATAAGACTACTCTGATAAAATTACGTGTGATCATATACAAAAAATTATAAGTTTCGTCTCCTCCTTGAATTCGGCTATTAAAAATTATAATTAGTATAATATAATAACAGCTAATAATAATTACAGACAGCAAAATGTACAAATGGCGTGATGCTTAATTATTTTATTATTATTGTAACAATTTACTTACTTAAAAGTGTCTGTCAAGAAGTGAATAAGATGCACAAGCCGTCTAAAAAGAGATTACTTAAAAATAATTTCTATTAAGATAAAATATATATTTACCTCATTAATCTTTCAACAACTAAAGTATCCTCGGAGTTATCATAATAGAAATAATAGTCTGGTGGGATAGGATCAGTAAATGTTTCAGTAAATGATTCAGTAAATGATTCAGTAAATGTTTCATCTTGATCTTGAGAATTTAAACTTACTACAAACAATAAAAGTAGCACACAAGAAAGGCGCATTCCGAACGCTAGCTAAATGATTTCTGAATTTTATTTCTTACAATTTTTAAACGAGGTATTGTTTGTTGTAATTTATTGTTGGCAGGTAATAGAAATAAAAGAATTAGCTCATTAAAGTTATTTATTGTATCAATATAATATATTTATAAGTTCACATACAATTATTGATTTATTACTAAACAGAATTATTTTAGCAGCAATGGCAGCTACTGGCACAGTAACAATTTCTAGTACAGCATTCGTCACCGTACGTCTATTTTTTTCCAATACTGATACATGCACGTCTGAAAATCATTAAAAAACATTTTTATTAACATCAAAACATTCAAAATACTACAAAATAAATATATCAAAATTAGCGTTAACAAACTACAAGTAGATTTCTAATTACCTGTGTCTACGAAGAAAAATTTGTTCTACAGCAGCTGTAGCATTTTTCGCTCTAAGACAAAGTAGAATTTATTTTCCAATTATCCAGTGAATGATTTGAAGTAAACTAAATTTACACTTACCCTTGTACGCGAGGTATTACTGGCTGGTAAAAAAGCAGCAAGCAACGAAAGTTGCAAAGAATCGGATTTTAGTTTGATTTACATACAATATTTTCTTAACGGTGCATTATAATATATTAGGTGCCACACCAGCCAATGAACAAAATTAAAGTGTTTTCCAATAAATAGATGTTTAAAATAATATTGATAAGATGCACATGACTTCTACATATATCTTAATGACATACAAATATAAATGTGAACTAAATCTCATTTAGTAAATTTTGCAGTAATTTCCTTATTTTTTTCTCATTGCAAGTTGCAAATAAACTAATTTGTAAAATGATAACCGGGTCACTTGTATGCAAATTAATCAAAATAAAACTTTAACCTTATTTTCAAATTGTGTTTTACAATATTTATATAAAATAAAATGAAAATATTAGCACGCTAATTTCTTATTTGTGTCTGGAGAAGTTGTATTATTGAAGATGACAACAATAATGACATTGTCATAAATTCCACAAACAATAGAAATAACTAACAAAAAAGGTGCATTCCGAACTCCACACGGAAAAAAATGTATTGCTATAATAGCAATATTTATTTTTATTGAGATATTTACAATAACAATATATATTAGTAATGTGATATTATTTTCGACTGTTGCTTCAACAATCTAAATATTTATGTTTTGTTATTAATATAATATTGTTTCAGCATATATCTAGAACATATTGTCTTAAGTAAGAATATAATATATATTCAAATCAACAACTAATATTGCTATTTCAAGCAAGATATTTAATTATGATAAATAAGTATTATTACTGAGAAATAAATATATACGTATTTTTACAAGAATATATAAATTGCTGTCACTATACGTAAGATAAATATTGCTATTGTAGCAATCCATTTTTTTCGTGCAGCAAAATATTTTTTGAATTTTAAAATGAAATGAAATTATAAATAAATAATTAACCTTTTGCTACTTAATTTATTCTTGGTAAATATTTAAAAACTATCAAAGAGTATTATAGTTTTAAAAAATGTACTTTGTTCACTGTTTTCAAGAAAAAAATTAAAATGAAGGTTATGACATCATTTAAATGTCAATATTACATTCAAAATTACAAAAATGTTATTTATTGTACCAAAACTCGTAAGTATACATATATTTATTGTTTTATTACTAAACAGAATTATTTTAATTTAAATTCTTTGTAAATTAGCAGCAGTGACAACTTCCGGCACAGTAACAAAATCCGGTACAGCATTCGAGATTTTGCGTACACTTGTCCCCAACATTGATGCACGCTCGTCTGAAAATAATTTAAAAAATTGTCAGAACATGTAGAATACTACAAAAGAATTATTATTGCGAATATTAATTAGCGTTAACGAAAACCTTTTCAAATAGATTTCTAATTACCTGTGTCTATGAAGAAAGACTTGTTCCACAGCAGCTGCAGCATTTTTGATTCTGAAACAAAGTAGAAATTATTTTATAACTGTCCAGTGAATGATTTGAAGTAATACATACATACAATACATTAAACTATGAGATCGAAATAGTCTTTGAAAATGTACACAATAAATAAGTATGTTGCTATAGTTTTGAAGATAACAGCCCATAATAGTACATTACATACCGAGATGGAAAGTGTTTAACAGCTAAACCAAGGCTGTAATGAATATTTCCGCCGAAGTTTGTATACAATTTTATTCACATTTAAAAATTAATAAATGTAGAAATAAAAAAAAAACTATGTTAAATTTTAACGTTTGTTTTTTCAAGTGGAATAATGTTGTTTTGTAATTGGTGAATTTTACATTACATTTGTTTTGTGAACGATTTCGGAGTAATATTTCTATTTGTTAATATAATAATAGAATTTTTGAAATGACTGACTAAAATTGAATTAAAGCATTGTACTCCATTCGAACTACTGCAAGCGGCAGAAAATGCTACTGTAAATCTTCTTGCGCACTGTCGGTTAGTAATCAAATATGCAATGATTTTGCAGGTTCGTAACAACAAACTTTCCACCTTTAAGATTGACTTATTACTAACTGATTGTGAATAAACTAAATTTACACTTACCCTTGTATAGGGGGTGCAGCACCGGCGTTGCTCGCTGGCAAAAAGCTTAAGACCAACAAAAAGCAGCACGCAAAGAAAATAGCAGAGAAGCGCATTTTGGTTTGATTTTGAAACTGCAATATTTTCTTACAAGATCAGTGCATTATAATATACTAAAAGCCCCACCACTCTTATTGTAAGTGAAACTAAGAAAATATTATGATAATATTAATATTTTCCTGGTTCAAGAAACCAATGACATGCGCATATATTAATGGAAAAAAAAATTTATCTTGATAACCCTAACTAAATCCAATTGAGTGCATTTTGAAATAATTTCCTTATTATTTTCCTTATGGAAATAACAATAAATTACAAAAAATAAAACTTGAACCTTTTTTTAAATTAAGTTACAATATTTATAAAATTGCATTTAAGAACAATAATGATAAATATTATTATTAATTGTTATCAATCTTCAATTTATATGCACATGAACGAAGAATAAAAAGTATTAATATTTGTACTCGGTCATCCAAATTTGTTTGTTTTACTCTTACATTCATGGCTAAACAAATTGAATAAATTATATTGTTAAGAATGTTCTTTTATATCGCTTATTTTATAGGTACTTTGCTTCCGGACATTCTGTATTCGACAAATTAAACGGCAGTAGAAATAAGCATTATTACTTCTAATTTTCGAAAATGTGTTTATAATTTTTCTATATCAATTGAGCTCCAAGAACCACAACGCCGTTATCCGCATCTTCGTATCTCAAATACTTTTCGAGTTACAGCGATTTTTAGTATTTTCAAAAGTGAAATTTTTAGGTGAAGTAACTAAAAAATTAAGCAATATATCGAAGAACTGTCTTCAATTTTGTACTTTTCGTGCATTTAATGACAAATTAACAAATTTTAAAAATTTTGAAATTTTTGATTTTTTTTTTCAAAATTTTGATTTGCAATAACTCGAAAAATTTAAAAGATACAGAATCAAGTCATACACCGCTGGATTCGGCTAATTAAAATACATAAGTATTGTAAGTTTCAGGAAAATCGGTCAACGGGTTGAAAAGTTACAGTAAAAAGTCTGAAAATGGCATAATATCCGGAAAACTTCAATGGGTACCCCTTGACGGTTGGGCCGAAATCGGCCATTTCCAGACGTTTTGCTATAACTTTTCAATCCGTTGTCCGATTTCTCTGAAATTTTGCATACTTATGTAATTCAACATGCTGAATCGAATGGTGAGGTCCATATGTTCATATTTTTATTATTTTCTGTGATATCCTCCTTAGAAAATTTTCAAAAAAATTACAAAATTTTCAAAATTTTCTTATTTAGTCTAAAAGTTACTGTAAGCTCAAAACTGAAGACCGTTTTTCAATATCTCGCTTAGTTTTTGAATTAAAGCTCCTCAAATTTGCATTTCGAAAAACAACGAAAATCGCCATATGTCAAAAAATATAACAGATATGACGACGTGCTCTGCGGCAAGGGGATTTTTTTGGTGTGTATTATGTAGAAAAGCAATAAAATAAAATCTAAATTTTTTAGTGATATTTGGTGAAATTTTTCATTTTTACTTATACGCATTATAAGTAGCAAAGAATTGAAACATCTATTCTGTATACCATGGAAGTATCAAGTGTAATATTTTGAACATTCTAATATAGTTTCTATGTATAAGAAAATTGTGTGGCGCCCAAACCAGATTTAAAAGTAGATTTTTTAATATTTGGCACATGGCACACACATGGCGAAAATTTTAAAATTAAATAAATACAAATATTTCATTATTTAACTTGAAGGGTACATATAATCCAAGTACTTATATTTATTTATTATGCAATGGCAATGGTATCCTATTGTTCGTAATAAATAAATAAGTTTTAGTAAATTATTAAAATTACAAAGAATTTAAACTTGCTGTTCTGGAGCTGCATTACCTTCTGGTACAAAGTACAGTACCAAAGCGAAGGAGAGAGCAGCAAAAAAGAATGTGAAACGCATTGTTGATAACTTGAGGAATTGTTCTATCGACAATGTCTGTAAAATTATAAAGAGATCAAACAATCCCTCACTGCTTTAGGTTTACATACAAATATAACATAAATATATCTGGAAAGATTTGTTTTTATCGTCTTGTTTAATATAAAAGATAACAATATATTTAGCTTATTTAATTGGATATTTTATAACTACGAACCCAATTGATATTATTATTTTAATAATTATTCATTCATTTTTGGACTACTACTCTTTTCAAAATAAATAAGAAAAATTATTTATAAATCAGAATATATGTATCTATATATGTTATTGAACCATTAATTATTCACATATATACGAAAGTTGTGTGGTGTTCACGCCAGATTTTTCTGTTATTAATTTATTTTTTTCCGAAAATTTTTAAAAGGGGCACATGGATTTGTCATATGCATATTAATAAAAATTGCAAATATATATTCGAAGTATATATTTATTTATTATTTCATTATAAAATCATTATTATATTTAAAATATAGGTTTCTTTAAATTTTTTTTGACCTTCACACTCAACCTTTTAATATAAAAGATAATATTATATTCAAAGTATATTTATTTATTTGTTATTTAATTACAAAATCATGTATCCTACATACTAAATTCATAAGTATTTCATTTTATGTTTTGACTTCTTTTCTTCAATGACAATGGCAGTCTCGACCCGGGGGACAGTGGCAGTGTTTGCCACAGCAAAGATCCTTTTGCGCCTCAGTACAGAGACCTCCATTTTCAGTGCAAGAACGTCTGAAACAATTTATAATTTGTCTTGCAGATTTGATTTGCTGGACAGAAGTATATATATTACATTACCTCTGTCTTCTGAAAACGGTCAAACGTTCTTGATATTCTGCTGGCATTGGCATTTTGCTGTACATAATTAATAAATAAGTTATAATAAATCATCCAAATTAAAAAGAAATTTTAAATAAACTTACTGTTCTGGAGCTGCATTACTTTCTGGTGCAAAGTACAGCACCAGAGCGAAGCAGAGAGCAACAAAGAAGAATGTGAAACGCATTGTTGATAACTTGAGGAATTGTTCAATAATCGACAATATTTGTAAAATTATCTGAGCTTATAAACAAATCAAAAAATCCCCCACTTTCCTTTAGCTTCGTTTACATCAAAATATAAGATAAATAATGCGGAAAGGTTACTTAAAAATATTTTGACCTTCATTATCTATCTTTTTTAATATGAAAGATAATATTGCATTTATCTTAGTTAATTGGATACACATTAACTTTATGACAATTTTATATATTTTTTTGTACTCAAAATAAAAAAGGAAAAATGTTTATAAATCAGAATAATGTGCGAGTATATATTATTTTATAGTACAAGGAAACTCTATAAATATTAAAATAATAATGTAGTTATTTCTTGGAAATGAATTAATCGAAAACAAACACTATAATCTTTATTTTGTCGATCCACATGTGACTCGTCCTCAAATTCATGTCTACTTATCGTTGGAAATATACTTGTAAAATTCTAAAGATTCTGCAAACAAAGAAATTATAACTCTGTTTGTTGCTATTCCAAATCGCAGGCTTTAAATCATCCTTACTTAATTACAAGATCTTGCCATGGTTCTGCTGTGGTTTTGCAAATGTGGTAGTTGGAGGGTCTACCACAAGTAGAGCATAAACTGCCACAAGGAACCACAAGCCATTCATATTTCGAAGAGACATTTCAGCTGAGATATTATTAAGTCCTTTAATACTTCCCAAATAAAATATTTATCAGTTAACTAATACCAAATCTTGCACATCACATAATAGTATGATACAGTGCTCGAGCGTATTCGAAGATTGAACTCAGGTAAAATTTGTAAAATATATAGATCATAAACTTGCCTCCATAAACATATATCTAGATATTCATATTTTTATATTCTTTTTATGCCTGCCTGAAGTCTTCTTCTCCCACGCGTAACGTCGGTCCATTACAAAAAACAGCCCGTACTTGATGTACTAAGTAGACCATTTCCTGCGTACGAAGCTAGAGATTTCAGGAGCTGGTAAACATATTTCCGCAGAAGAACCTCGTGAGCTGAAAACGCTATAAACACCGAACATCTTTAACCAACCTTAATTAGTTTTCCAACTAAAGCAGAACATGAATAGCATCTCTGCCCAGGATTCAGAGAAATCTTTAAAAAATAATATAGGATTTCAGATAGTGCTGATTCGCGGCTACCCCGTTTTATGACGAAGAATAAATCACTCATCCTTTTGTAGAATTTGTTTTAGGTTAGTCCGATTTGTTTGCATTTTGTTACTCATTTTCCATCTACGTCAAATTCATAAATCATTTTCAGTTTACGGGAAATTATGTATTAAAAGTAGGGGAAGTAGGCAAAGAATGGTAAACCTATTTGGATAGATATAGATACAAATGTCATTTTCTATAATTTTATACCTTGAGTTACAGCTAAGATCAATTTTTTTTTCTGTCATTAATGTGTAACAATGGATGTCATCTATGTATATTATTGTATTGTTCTAGATAAAATGTAACATTTGGTCTATGATGTTCAGGGAATATTTAGTAAACCTATCACAAACATTTCTTAAACTATAACCAGAATTAAACTGAGTAACCATTCGAATTTTATCATCATTAGTATACATCTTTCAAGTATGATGGCAAATTTATTGGGTATTGACATCCTATTTTGTATTTTAAGTGGAACAGTACTGGTGTTGATGAAGAAGCATGAACGATGTATAACTGCTGTAGAAATAAGATATTTGAGAGGAGTGTGTAGGTATACGAGACGTGATCGTATACGGAATACATTGGTGTATGGTGAGTGTGACATTGAAAAGAATGTTGTTAAGAAAGTGGGAGTGAGTCAGTTGAGGTGGTTTGGACATCTTGAGTGAATGTCGAATGAAAAATTGATGAAACTAATATATGTGGGTAAGATTGAAGGTGAACGATTGCGTGGGCGTCCGGGGAATAAGTGGTTGGGTATGATTGATGATTTGTTGCGTAAACGAATGATTCCGAGTGTTAAGAATAGACGACATGTATGAATCGCACTATGAATGTGGACGAGGCGAAAGTTGTGTGACAGGATAGGAATGTTTGGAGGAGATTGTTGGTTAACTGTGTTTTTGGGTTCGTGCTATCCCACTATGTGGGATACAGCATGACGTTATGTATATGTAGGTATGTGTAATGATATATGATGACAAAAAAAATTAATATTGCATCTTAACTTAAATTCACGGTATTCATATTTGTATTTAGAGGTAGGTAAATTATGTGCTTTTCTATTATTATATAAATAATAACTCCAATAATTTGATGTCACATCAGTTGCGCGACTTGCAATAAATTTTATTTCAAATTGGAAATACCATAAAATTATAAAATGAAATGTAGTATTTATTATTATTATTATGAAGAAAAAATGATGCATAATTTATTTATAATATAATCTGGCGTATCGAAAAAAGAGCTTTCCTGCGCATATCGGCAGTGGGCAAAATTGTGTGACATGAAACCTCCATTTTCATATTTTTCGCGTGGATATTTGTGTGGCAGGTTTTGATTCAATTATCCGGGATCATTTTTCGGTTCACTTCCTCCTTAGCCACGGGCATTCTAACGTTGTTATAATTGCATTAATGACTACTAGCGTTGGTACTTGAAAAATACATTTTCATGGAAGCATGCAATTTTCGAACAGCGCTACTTGCTAATAAGTACGGCTAACGTAACTACAGTCTTATTAAAAATGGTGATAACGTTTTTCCACGTGTTTCCTGGGATATTACGGAGAAATTGCACACTTTTGCACATGCACGTTTATTAAATTGAATTTACTTGCGCTGCCCACAACCGCTGCCAAGATTATGGTTTTATGAGTCCATATTAATGCAGTTTCCCCATTATGAGCAGTTCAAGCTTCAGGTCAATCAAATAGTGAATTTAATGTTTCAGTAAATGAAAATCTATATGTGTAAGATAATTAAATTTATAACAATAATGTGTGACTGATTACAAATTATTCTGCATAAATACAAAGAGCTGCAAATGTACTGTCCATTATAGATAATAATAACAATAATTAATATGTTCTTCTTTGAATACTGAACGCAAAATATTCTGGTTTGCCGATGATACAATTTGGAATTGACCCAATAGATAAAGCAGCAATATATTATTCAACAGAACACGGCCTAACTATTGTTATTAATTTATAAATTCCCGATAGTAATAATAATAATCACTATGTTTACACGGTGATGTATGTCATTACTGATATTAACTAAAGCATGCACTGTTTACATAATATGTGATTACGTTGTTGCAATTCCCTGCTAGTATGAAGTGTATTATTGATGCTAACATTATCTCTGATGTTATCATATTGCAATTAATATCAGGTTAACTGTTTCATAAAAGTATCATTTGTTTTATCCGTATAAAAATGATATCGTATAATTATTATTGCCAGTACAACATTAATGTTGATTACTCTACAAATATTTATTTATGAAAATTAATAAACCATTTTGGCAATTCAGTAAATTTACTAAAAGATAGATATTTATTTGAGTAGTGAATTCAGTTATTTACTCTAAACACACATGGAAATAGTTATGAATGTATTAACATAAACTGATGAACTTATGTAAACTAATTTAACTAAATGTATGATATTATATGTTGCAAATATTTAATGGGGTTCATTTAAATATGACATATCTAATCAAATACTGTTTATATCTAAATTAATATAATAACTGTTATTAAATTAATAAACAGAACAGAATCAATTTAAATTTCTCGTGTCAGAGTTAAAATTTAAATTCCAATTATTTTCAGTTCACGGAAAAAGTTTAAGCCACGCCTTGAAAAGTCCAGTGCGCTATTTTAAAAATTCGTCGGGCACTAAGCAGTTTTTACATCCGATTAAAAGTTGAAAACGTTCGAGTTTTGCATATTTAAAAACATTCAACGTTGCTACAAACCAGACAAACAATGATGTTTTGCCTACAGTTACAGCGCATTGGAAATTACGTAAAAAATATATGAGATAAATTCATATTTATCCCATTGTTTCCCTTTGCAGTTTACACCATCACTCACCTTTAGCATTCACCTAGAATTTCACATAAGATACAACATTCACTTTTCAGTCATTAATATATGACTTGGATACTTACTAGTTATAATTATGTAATACTGTTTCAGATAAAATTCAACATTGGTTGTCAATGTTGAACTTATCATAATAAACAAAATTGTACCAAGTAACTATTCAAATTTTTTCTTCATTAGCAAATTATGATGGCTAGTTCATTTAACATAGACAATCAATGTCGCCTTTTATCTGGAACAGTACGGTAATATATAAACTGCTGCCCAGTTCCCAAATTCCAAAGGTCGTGATCATGCTATTGTCGTTCCTCTAACTCCAAATTCTTTACAGTCTTCCTCTTTTTCTTCTTTCGTGTGTCCTCTAGAACATCATCTTCTTTATGTAGCCTATTTTGGTACATACGTTGGACATAACATATTAATTATTTCTTTTTGATTTCATCAACAAATGAATTTTAACTTCTATTAAGTGTCTTATTCGTTCGATGCTAACTCTTCTTCTTCTAGAAATTCTTGTAACTTGCATTATTTTTATAAACGATAGTTCAGGTGCGACCCTTTGAATTCTGGGCGTCTGAGACAGTTCATCATTAGCCGAGGTTAAAGTAAAGTTTTAAGTTACATAAATAGATTAATATTTACATTATATAAGTTTAGTGCAATGTAAAGTCAGTAATATTTAAGTTTTGTTCCTTTTTCTTTTGTTGTTCAAATTCAATAAGTGGTAGTGTGCAGTGTCATGATCTGAACAGCTTCCATTCCATCCCTTCTTAATTTCGTTTATAAAGTTTCTTCTTTTAGTATCCCTCCCATATACGTAGATCCTCCTTGTTCTGTTACATATAATATTCGTCGATTAGTTAATTTTTCTCATCATTGCTCTGTTTGGGAGTTTTGAACAAATAAATGAGAATATGTTTCTTGTTGTATAAAAAACGAAGAATGAAGTTGAAACCTTTCTTGTTTAGAATATGGAAATAGAGGCTTATCCTGTAGCAAGTTTATTGAGATGCGAAGCTAATATATTCATAAGAAATCAGTGCTGGCAATTCCACTCGGGAAATCAGAAGTGGCTGACGTTCGAACCAATGAAAAATGCATTAATATAGATATCATCCACGAAATTCAAGAAAGAAATCGAGGCAAAGCAAAGTGTATGTGAATATCTCCATCGGTTCGGAGTTTCGTATATCGAGGAGTCGTCGTCCACATGTAGCGAGTGAGTCCCTGAATCCATGCGAATCAGCGGGTTCGTCTGCCCGCCGCTGCCGCGCCTCCGCCGAAGCCATTGAGAGATGTTATTGCTCTCTCGGCGAGTAGTCCACTTCCATTTCTAAATCCATTATGTATCTTGCCGGGCTTTGTGAATTCCGTAACACGGTGTAATTGTGGGCCGAATATTGAATTTCCGATTAAAAGGATTTCAGCATTTCTCATATAATTGAATGTGTCCGTGCTTCGCTCGCGGTTTCGCTAGACCATTACGTCGACGTGGAAACTTCCCTCTTTCGCCGCGTGCAGCCACCCTGCCCTGCGTAAGTAATTTTAAGTGGGATTTCTGTTCCAAAGTGACAGTAAATATTGTACTCCGTGCGAATGCTTAATGTCACAAATTTACATCGCTGACCGAGAAACGGATGGTTTTTTTTGTTCGTCGCGGTTTTAAAAATAAATCTCATGGAATTGTCCGACCACTGCTTTTGTACATACGTTTGCGAATTTTCACGGAATTTATGTTTTCAGAATTAGGTACGCGCGCTTGAGTGGATCATATTTATTATTTTTTCTTTTGTGTGGATTCTTGAGCATCTGTTAATAACACACGGATGGAAATATTTTACAGGTCTAGTACAACAAGGTGATTAGACAGAATACTGCTTATTTTTCTATTGTTACGTTCCAATGTCATATCACATTTCTTTAAATAATAATCGAACCACCCCATCTCCACTGAAATATTTGGTCCGCCGCCTTCATCAAGCAGCAAATTGTTTCTTTTTGATCGCAATAAGATGTAAGATTCAAAATGTGTTTGTACTTAAAAATATATTCTAAAGTCGATTTGACAAGGGTTTCTTATGGTGAACTTTAATATTTGGGTTACTTTTGTTATATTTTTGGTATTTCAAGAAACGGTCAAATGCGCCAAATATTCTGAAATTTTATCTTGTGGCATCATTTGTGTTGATATATTTATGTATCCGTTTAAGCTAAATGTTTCCGCAATTTTCGTTTTAGTTGGTCCTTGAAGTGTTTCCCTATCTCCACACCTATCCACGTATGGGATAATTGAGTGCGTTTGGCCAACTCAAAGAATAGTGGTTATTTAGCTTTGATGGCCTAATTAAAATAAAGTCACTTTCGTTGGTAATTGTTACTTAAGATTAAGTATATTTGTATATTGTTGTCGACTGTCATTTGTAATTTTTTTTATCGTGTTTGGAATACTTTGCTGTTTGGTGAGTGTGAGATTGAGAAGAACGTTGTTAAGAAAATGCGAACGAGTCAGTTGATGTGGTTTGGATATCTTGAACGAATGTGGAATGAAAGGTTGATTATATGTTCGAGGAATAAGTGGTTAGGTATGATTGATGGTTTGTTACGCGAACGAATGATTCCGAGTTTGAAGAATAGACGAGCGTGGATGAATCGCTCTATGAATGTGGACGAACTGAAATTGGTGGAAAGTTTGGAGGAAATTGATCGTTGGTTGATTGTGTTTCTGGGTTCTTGCTACCCCACTGAGTGGAATATAGCATGACGTTATGTATGTATGTATGTACATACGAAAGCCCTTAGGTCTTGAGTGGCTATTGCCAAATAGCATCAAGTTTGAGAATGAAACTGGAGAATTATTTTCTAATTTATCGAACTCTCGAATTATATTTATTATTATTCACTAATCCAAAACAAATTAGATAACGCACTCAGATTGTCAAGAAAAACAAAAGCTACCGCCGGGAGTAATCTCTAAAGCTTTATTCTCACTATCATAATGACAGGATTGGTTAAAACGCAGACATGTGTCAATGACAAATTTCATTGGTTTTAAGAAAGTAAAAAAAATATTGTTCCATTATTTTGTTCATCTTCCTTCCATTTGTCCTTAGTTTAGTAAGTTGTCAAACACGTCCGTGCTACACTAGTGTATTACTTGTTCTTAATGTCAACGCATTTAAAAGCCGAACAACCCACAACAAAGTGGCAGGCTATTGAGGCACTTTAAACACGAAGCAGATTATTCTGTAAACACGTCAATGCCGATAGACCGTCTCCCACATATCTCAACACAAACTAAGTGCTAAACCTTAACTGAATCAAAGTTTGTGTACACACATCTAGTAGACGTCGGCGTGAATGCCGTTTTCAGCGTCGCCCGCTAGCGAAGCATCAATTAGCGAACAGAAAGAACGCGTGTCAATAATCTGACACATGTCAGTAACAGGTTGCGATTAAAAACAACAAAATACGAACTACGTACAATTTCCGCAAAACTTTTTCTCATTTTTCCTGCAGCCACGTCATAAGCAAGCGATGTTTTACAATTATTGATTGGGATTTTAATATTCGGTTGTGACAGTTTACAATCTAAATACAAAACAACAAAATTTCGTCCTAATTCCCATACAATTTCGTGGCGTCGTATACTCATATAGTTGCTCGGCCAGGCTATATTTCATATATTTAAGTGTTATAGACCTGAGCAATATTTCGTGTCGGACGTATAACTTCTTTATTTGAGATGGAATGTTATAAATGTTGAAAACACACTGCTCTAAGATGCTGTTTCCTCTACTGCTGTCACAGTTCGAGATGAGAACGGACCGATGCATCATAACTCATGGTCCAACATATGAAACTAAACTCCTGGTGTTAAATCAATGGCGAATAAATACGTCACAGAATCTAACGTTTCACAAAACACATATACGAGTATTAGAAAAATTGTAATAGGCCATGGAAAATTTAACAAAAACGAAAAATGTTTGATATTTCAGAAAAGAGTTTTATATTTATTTATTACAGTGTTGTATTATTTTCTGTAGAAATTTCGTTAAAAATTGTAAAAATATAATGGCGAAGACTTTTCATCTGCTGTGCTCTGAATTATCGCATACTTGAGTTATTTTTAGAAACGGTAGTTCATATGCCGACCTCTAGAATTCTGGGCGTCTGTGGACAGTTCTTCGTCAGTCGGGGTTAGGTTCAGTTTAAAATGTAGCCGTGCTTCGTAAAAATATGTATTTTACGTAGTTCTAAGTTAAATAAGTAGTTTAATATATTGTATTTTTGCCACATTGTTAAATAATTAAATAAATTTTTAAACTGTTTTATGAAATGTCAAATATTTTTCGTTTTTGATTAATTTTCCATGTGCCGTGATACAATTTTTCTACTAATTTTTTTTTTAACATGATTGATATATCGTTAAATACTAATATATAGATAACCAATTGGACCTTATTGCATGCATTTTTTAATTCCGAACAACTTTTGTATTTACACTTTTGCTGTAAAGTTAATAGGTAGACTTATAACCCCTTGTAGTTACGTTTCTGGACTTGTTCGTATCTTTTCTTTTATTTTGCCAGTTTCAAATTCCTGTTGTCTTTAAATATTCTTCGTCTTCCTTTAGACATGTTGATCTAGGTCTGTCTTGTCCTCTTCCTCCTGGATTCCATTCTACTACTGATTTAATTGCATCTTTGGTACTGATCTCCATCTGACTTTCTGTTACTTCATTTATTTCCCCTCACTATTTTCTCCTTTCAAATCTCGTACTATTTCATTTCATTTTTATTCTGCATTCGTTTTCTGATATCTCTATTTATCCTAAGATTATTCTTATTATTTTCCATTCCATTATTCTTAAATCTTCTTTATCTTCTTATATCATTGTCATTGTGACAGCAGCATACATTGTTATTGGCCTTATAATCGTTCAATAAATTATCATTGTTGTATTCTTTGTTTACATGGAAAGCTCTATTTGTTCTTATTTGAATTCTGCTTCTCTTTCTTCTGTGTTTATTAGCATAAAGCCTAAATATTTAAATTTTTCAACTGACTCGGAAAATATTTTTAAATAATAACGGGGAGGTGTGAAGGCCCCGAAAGTGCAATTAGTTAAACAAACCAAGGTGCGAATCAGATATCAAACAATGTAGCTCAAACAATCAACAGCTTGTTAAATCAAAACCAACAGTTCCCGAATCACCCAAAACATAATACAACTGTTCTCAATTTCAATTTCAGTGCTAATATTTATAGTTAGAAACACAGGAGAGCAATGTAAATCGACGAGAAATCATGTAGGTGTCGTGATTCTGCCGCAGAATACTCGTAGAGTAAGTACTGGTGTTTCTCTCTATGCACATAAAATTATGTAAATCCACCCGAGCGAGCATTTGTCGTTAGGTTGTTTTTGTCGCTGCGCGCGTCCAGAATTGAGACCTTTGATAGTTCCAGCGATGTATGAGCCATATAGAGCTCGCAGATTTTATAGCAGCGCCTACTTCGCATAGATATGACACATATTAACCCTTCGGAGACGGCCGAATGGAACCATTATTTGCTAAGTGGTTAATATATGCCGCAGACATAGAAGAAAAGTATGGGAGGTCTTTCAGCTTTGTTATTCAAAAATGTGGCTTTTGGCCTGATTCTGGTGAATGGCTGAATAGCGGAAGTGTTGACCTTAGGATTATTGCCAATTTTTTATATAAATGAATATTTCTGTCTTTGTGATTTTATCCGGAAAAATATTGTTTTTCCAAAAAGAAACATCAAATTCATTTACGTAATACGTATTTGCATAGCGGTTGAAGTTGTGACGCAAATAACGACGCCTGTGAAACATAAAAAAACTAAGTTTTAAGAGTTTGTTTAATTAATTAAAAAGTGAAAGAGTGTCGCAAAGTTGGAACTCGCAAGAGGATATACATGGAGGTCGAGGTGCTGGCCAGGATAAACGAGTGGAGAAAGTAGGAAATTAGTTAGAAAAGGAAAGAGCGCCACTCAAGCATCGGAGGAAGAGAGATGGCCTCGACAGGGGATGAGGAAACGAAACGGTGCAATAAGAGTTGGGTCGCGTTTAAAGAAAACAATTTGGGGCCGGCGAAATTAAAGACCGCCGATTCGGATCCTCGTCCTCGACTCGCAAGAAACCGATTGTTTATTCAATTTAAGAGATTAACATTTCCCGCGCGGACGATGCGTTTGCTTTGCAGTCTAGAAAAGTATAAACATGCAAATAAACTAATGTAATTAGTACTCAACTTTATTCTGTTATTCTCTACCTCGTTCTGCTTTCTCTTTGGAAACAAAACATTTTAATTTGGTATTATGAAATGCGATCTTTTTAACTTCCGTCCTCTGGAACGAAAGGGGACAACATTGAAATGGAATTCTCGTAGGAAATATTTGCCGCGGATGGAAAACGAAGGTATATATTGACACTGCAGCGACTAATCGTTAACTTGGAAACACTTCGGAGTTGGGTCTCGTTCTATTCGGGAAATGACGTCTACGCCCGGATGCTGCTTTGCGAAATGCCATTTCATTCGGCGACCTTATTCGCCAAACTAGGTTGCTCCTCATTTTTAATTTATCAGGCCTCAGCTTTGGTACCTATATAACACTAAAATCCAAAGGATCGTAGTAATCGATTAAGCGCCTCTCATATTAAAAGGGCAAAAGAACCTTTCGACACTTATACAATATATTTCCAATAAATATTTTCATTAGGACAGAGTCCAGTTCTTTGCTAAACTTGAGAAACCAACGACAGTGTTCAAATTTATATTCATGACTTTAGGTTACTTTGTAATACTATATTAAGTATCAAGAACGGTAAGGACAATTTACCGATGGAGGATTGGTAATTCCTTAACGTTCGAGATGCTTATATAATTTTTTGCACGATTGCAAACCCAAATATATTGGATCACTTTTCTGTAGTTAGATGTAAACAAATTTATTTATGCATTGAAATGGGAAGCAGCAATTCAGTGAAGTAGAGTTATTGCTATTCTTTTTAAAAAAAACAAGAAGAATAATTGAAATGAGCGAATCCGATATTGAAAAATTAGATAAAGAAGAATTGTTGAGGATTGGTTGTTTGGCAATAATATCAAAAAAATTATAATTTCGATATTTCTAGACAGGGAACACCCCTCAATAAATGGGATGGCAAAATCCCTCGCCTTCGGCTCGCGATTTTGATCAATTTGTCTCGAAATGTTACCATGCAATAATCTTTCGAAATACAAATTGTTTCGGTAAAAGTAATTGAAGAGTATTTAATCATTTTGTTATGTTCCTTTAGATTTTGATGATACACACCTCATCTAAATTTCCCTTTCCGAAATTACGTTGTCCTTATTTATAACTGCCCCGAATTCAAGGATATGTCCTGTGCAAGCGCTTCAAATTAAAAGCTTAATATAACTCCTTCTCTCATTTCTTATTTAAGCGGCGAACTGCAACGATCCTGCTTTTAACAAGATGTGCAGAATCAATATCAATTACGTAGCTCTTCCACAAGGAATGCTACATTTGGACATGTCCGGCAAAATGAAACCGGAAATTCATATTTTAGTTCAAGAGCAAGTGTTCCAATTTCGAGAACTGTGATGAAGTTGGAAAACTCGCACACGGGAAGAAGTTTGCAGAATTTAATTAGTTTTAATGATGCAATTATGAAACATCCATTGATGTCTCATTTTGAATAGTTGAAATTTTGCTGAATTTGTATTTGTTTTCCTATTGAATTTGTATTGATTTTCTGATGAATGTTCTTCAATTAAAAGACTTTCTATCGTTATTTATAATTAATTAATTTGAAGTATGAATACTTTTAACAAAGAGGAAATTTGTTCGCAATTATTAGATACTATTGAGGTCACTCTTCAGATTTATTAAAATGGAAACAATTTCATGATAAAGTAAAAATTAAGAACGCCGTTTTAGCGTAATGAAAGACATCCTTAATTAAGTTTTTTCCTTATCTTGTAAAAAGCTTTAAGCTCATTAATACTTGAACTTGACTTGCTGCGACTTAAATCATTTGTGTAGGTAATTCAATCATAATTAACATCCAGAGAGATCGTGCTTTGGTTCAAGTAATCTGGAAAATTAATCATGAATTTTCCATCTCACCGTCCGCCATCACTGCATCAGTCATCCTTACTGAATTGAATTTTTTAACCAGTATTTCCAATCGCTTTCGAAATCCTTTTTATTATAAAATATTTAGAAAACTGAGCTTCATCTAGAATAGATTGGGTGAAATTACATTCCATTCTGCTTTTTGTGTTCCTGTTCTTCATTAATTTTGAACGCAATCTTCACTTTAAATAGGGATTAAGTCCAGAAAACAGTCTTTAGATACATCTTTTTGTAATTAAAAATTTTACTTTAAGAACATAATCTGTTCGCTAATTTTAATTATTTTCTGTCGACGTTCACTGGAAACTTTGCTTCATTTGCAAAATTACAAAAAGAAATGATCAAAAATGTTGATTCTAAATAGTTACCTGCTTTTGCAGCATTTGAATTTTTATTGTAATTATAGCATTGCTCTACTAATTACTGCATAAACGAATACGGTGTTTTAGATAAAATATGTTGTGAAATTGCAGTGCTGGACAAGCTTTGTGTATATCAACAATAATTACTCGGGTAAGCATGTAATTAAAAACGGAACACACCGTAAAATGGGGGAAGTTGAAGACTTTTCAAGTTTAGTTTGCTTCAAAAAATTATTAGACAATATTATATTTAGATGAATTATATTAGGCCAGTGCATGGGTATACAATAGAATTTTTATGTCTCAAATTGTTACTATTCTTCAACTTCACCCCAAAGGGGATATAATATGACCACTACTATATTTTTCATTGAAAAATGGAGTTTAAAACTATTTGGGGCGAAGATTACTGAAATGAAGCAAACATTTATTGTTTATTAAAATTTTACATAAAAAAGGTTAATTTCTCAAAACAAAATAAGTTAACATAAAATTATCAATTTTAGTTAGAACCGAATTAATAAGCTTTATTTAAAATTAAAATTTAGCGTACTAATATCAAATAGGGTTCACCCCTACGACGCACAAATGGTTCATTTAACTATTTTTTAAGTATTTTACTGAAATTTGTTTGTCCCCATTTTACTGTAGAAAAAGTACACGAAGGAGGGAATAGTTATTTACTTTACAAGTGGGCAAAATAAGGAATTACCCACGAGAGAAATTTTAGCACTCGAAGCCGAAGGCTGAGTGTGATAATTTAATTGAGTGGGTAATACCACTTTGCTCACGTGTGAAGTATAACATTTTATCCAACATCTCTAAATGAATGCAAATTTGTTAAAGAAAAATTATACCCACTAGTGGGTAATCTATTACTTTCATTGTTTAAAATCGCCATAGTTATAGAGCATTTATTGAGAGGTGTTGGATAAAAAAATAAATGCTTGAAAAGGCTGTCTGTCCTATGTTTAAGTTTTAAGTAGTTGAAATCTTAGAATAAATATTTTATATGAGTTAGAAATTTTCCATCGCTGTATCGGAGCGGATAGGTGAAAAACAGTGTTTAGAATTTCAAATAACCCCTGCTGCTACTGTCTTAAGACTCTATAACGGCTTTGCCCCACCTCTATACTTTAGCAACTCGAGTTACGTGCAATAAAATACACCTTCACTTTGTCTGGCGCAGATATTGCTGACGGGGTTTTATTGTGAATTTGGGGCGACGGAGTGTCGCACGGGTATGTTTGAAATTCAAATCGAGCGAAGATTTAGAACTCGCCAAGGTGTGAACACCCCTTCCACCAGGGAGAGCCCCCTATTCCCCTGTCGCGATAAGTATAAGAAGCAATCACGTATATTGCGTTTTAAAAATGCAGCGCGAAGGCGGAGAACGGTCATTTTTTTATCTGTTGACGTATGGAAATTCTGGAGGGGTGCACTAAATGAATCACTGATACTACGGCTTAAACTCTCTTTAAACAAGCTTTAGCTACTCCTAAATTTAACTGATAAACAGTCAAAAAGCACCATGTCAACTCAACACGTCGGTGTTACATTATCGGGTGTCATACATTTGAAAATTATGTTACATTGTAACATTTTCAGTATTTCCGAACATTTTTTATGAATTCCCAATTTCACGTACACAGACACAGTATAACATAAAACATGCATGATGTGATGCAAGTCGAACACGACAACGTGAAAAAAAAAAATTGGACACATACAGACGCACTCGTGACTCGCATGAAAGAGAGGAAACAGTGTATATTTGTTTTTATGCCAAATATAACTATTGTGAAGGCGGCAGCTGTTCCAATCAGGGCTAGAGTTTATAATTTGAAACTAGTGTGCTTGGAGATTTAGTTTCGAGCTGTTTAAAATATTGTAAAAAGAACTTGTTATAATATGTAACTATCTTTAATAAGGTACACTGGTTTGAAGAGTTCTTTTTTCGCTGCCACCAAATATCTAGACGTAACTGACCTACGAAGAGGTTCTTAACTATTGTGGGCACCACAATAACTGCCTCCATATCCCTGGAGTTACGGTTTCTCAATAACTACTAAACTGAAAATTTTTATATTTTGTATATATTAATTGCATCCTTTTGGGAAGAGCCGATTAGTTTTTGGTGATAATCCAATAACCGGAAGTGGTAGTTTACTTGACACGCTATCAGTTTATTTTGAAATGTTTCAAATGTTATTATCTACAGTTGTTGTTTGAATTTTGTTGTGTCATAATTTCTTGAAGGGATGAGCGTTTCTTTATAGTAGTGATTCGTGTTCCTGCATTATTTAATAAGAAATCTATTGCGACAGGTATTGTAATGGCCAAAACAGATTTTTTCAGAAAGTTATTAGCATTGTATTGGAGTTGAGTAAGAAATTATAGGTTTCGGGTAGTAGAGTGAAAATGTCAAAAATTTAATTTAAATGATCGTCAACTGTTTTACTATTAACAATTTTTTTCTTCGAGAAGAACTTCCATAAATTTATTTAGTATCGCAGTAAAATAACAAAACTGAACTAGCAAACTGATTAAAATTCAATATTATCAGTAGATTTCAGATCAAATATATGTAGCTAATATAAATTATTTTATTTCATACTTGTTACTTATGTTACATTTTTCGGACTATTTATCGTTCAAAAAGTCAAAGTTCTAGGAGTTTAAAGTAAAATTTGACATTTAATTTGTTCATTATTTATAAACAAATACTTGTTCCTGTAGAAATTGTTATTTAGCCTACTTATATCAACTCATATTTCTACGAATTTTTGATATTTCTGTTAATAAATACTATAATTTAACAACTTTAGTAAGCAGTATGAAATAAAATTTTGTATGTACCTCGAACAAAAAGTGACTTTAAGGTCCTCGCAAGTAATTTCGTCCTCGGCTGACGCCTCGGTCGTAAACAACTTGCTAATACCTTAAAATTTCACTTTTCGTTCCAGATTCCAGATTAACTAATCTAGTTCAGTTCAGATACATTTTAAAAAGCTTTGGGATTGATACAATATAGAGACAACTAAATTTTCTGTTGTTTTTATATGAAACATTTCCCAGTAAAATTGATAAGCAATAAGATAGGTGCCATGCAAGAAAGACAAGCAGTTATCCACAATGAATTTCTAAATTAATGACTCATACGAACCTTTTGGCATTTCTGAATCGTAATAAACGCAAATGCTATATATTACAATAGTACAAAGTTAATAAAGCTTTACTAGAGATGAAAGAAATATATGAAAATGGAAAAGTGTTGAGAAGGTCTGAGAGTCAGACACATTTGGCTGAAGGGGTTGAGAGACGTAATACATTTGTTCTCATTTGAAATAAAACTAATGCGAACGTGGCGCGAAGGATATACGACGGTGTTATTAGATCCGGCGGGCTCAGCCAATCACACCAGCTGTCAGGCGAGACGTCATGTGCAAGTGACGTCAGAGTGATGTCTTTGATCACGTGCGGTGCGGAGCGGAGATGAGCGATGTGCACGCTCACTTGTCTTCCTTTCTCTTCTGTTTCTTCTGCGTCTACTGTTCCGCGCTCGTTTCTCTTCGAGATCTCGATTAGACAGAAATTACTCCGACGCTGGGAACCCCGAATCCCTGGTGGATAGCGGCGCACGTGGCCGCCGAAATTCGTCAATCGCTTACTTCTGTCCGGCGTCCGACGAAAGACCGATGCGTAGTGCACACGGCTCTTCACACGCTCTTTATCAAAATCCCATTCGTCAACGCTACAAAAAACACACGTTTTATCTACTCTCTCCTTTTGTTGATTTATAATTCCTTTAATTAGAAGTAGTAAATATTTATTCGTTACAATTGGGTGTTGAAATTTCTATCATTTATTTATTATACTACAAAACTATTACTATGTACAAATAGTTTAGTCCTTGTGATTTTTTCTTATTTCCGAAATTAAAATCACTGCTAAAAGGACGCCGTTTTCAGACTATTGAGGGCATCAAAGCAAATGCGTTACAGATCTTAAAGACTATTTCGAATGAAGCTATTTAGGACTCCTTCGAGAAATGGATACACCGCTGTAAAAATTTTAAAAGAATAAAGTTCGATAATTTTCTAAACAGACCATAGTGGCCTACTTGTTCGCTGCTTTATCTACTTTCTCGCTTTGTTGATTAATAATTTCTTTAATTAACTCACACAATATAGTGTAATAATTAACGGGTCAGTGGAGTAATTGGTAATGATGGTGAGTTAGTTCAACACGAAAACTATGCACCTAGAGGAGGGAGCGAGATAAGGTAGGCTTCCAAATAGCATTCGATCTAAATGCGTCTGTGGAGGGGGACGTGGTGCGTACATTCCTAGAGGACGCGCCGTGACATTCCCGGAGAGCCTCGCCCGGAAATTGGTCACGCAGGAATTCTCGCGATGCACACGTACACGGCGCCGGGATACCTGCGAGGTGACAGAGAGCGCGGAGACAGAGAGCAGCAGGAGTACGGCCATGCACCAACACGTCGCGATAACAAACGACGCGCTGTCCACAGAGACACTTCGTTGATTATCGAAATCAATCCTATCGCGACGCCATTTCCGGTCCCGGGTAATCACTGCCGGCGCCCGGGTAATCGCGACCTAATCTCGCAGCGTGTTCCGAACGCCGCACAGAATCTTGCGTTCACCGCCATTACCTAAACGCCATTATTCTTCCGCGGGAATACTAATAAACCGGCCGACGTTGAGAGCTCTTCCACCGCGCTACGCGTCGCGCAAACATACATAAACAACGCACACTTAATTACCTCCATCGGTAATTTCCTGCCCTTCGCGAAGTGTGTTGGATCGTCGCGGGACGAATAAGGAAGTAACCTTTTCCATATCTCCTGTTGTTCTCCTTCGCGATTTCGCGCGCTTCCGAACTGCTCATTTCCCTCGCTCGACGTGAAAGAGGTACGTAACCTGCAGACGTATACTGTTGCGCGAGTAGCGAGTTCCCTTTGACCCCGTTGGTCTTTGACTGCGGCAGTGGCGCCACCTACGTCCTAATAAACCTCCCTGTCGTACCCGCGCGCTCCGCGAAACTCCTTTCTCACTCCGGGATAGCGGGATGGGATATGCATAATGTATCATCGGTCGTTTCTTTTTTGTTTCCCGTACCGCGGCGCGCAACCTGTTTTACTTGCAAACGTGGCAAAATGAGGCACGAAAATTGACGCGCATATTTTAATGGAACAAAATAATCCTGGAGTTACGTGCTCCTCTGCTGAGTGCACGGGGATAAGTGATATACGTTCGTGGTTTCACATCGCCGCGAAGGACGTGGTTTATACTTCGTAAACTTCAACTAAACTAGATTTGCTTCATAATTTGCTTTGTTTTTAACAGATTTTCCTGGTTTTAGGTTGTCACCATCTACTTCCTTTTCATCTTAATGTTCCCTATTTCAAATCTGGTTCAGTGGTAGTAGCGCATGGTGCATAGCATAAAAGTATACAAGGAAAATGAAATGAAATACAATGTTGACACCATGATAACATCACTGTGTACATAGTTGGTGTGTCATATTTTTGACTAACAACAATAACAAAAATCTCATGTGGTTAGCACATAATCTCCTGCTTAAAACTTGATTACCATGCTTGTTTCTCGATTGGTATATTGTTATTATCGGTTACTATGTTAAACAGAACAGTAAAGTATCGTTCGTTGAACAGTAAGTTAACTTTTACTATCAGAATCGTTCATTGCAATTATTTTTCTTGTTTTTCAAAAAGAATAGCTTAAATAACACTACGATATTAAATTACTGCTTGTAATTTAAATGCATAAGCAAATTTTAAGGAATTACCGATGTCAAACAAAATTGCATCGTTACCGTTCTTCATACTTAATATATTATTACATTAATTACAATTTTAAGAATAATAATTGATTTTAATAATGTAGAAATTACGACAGTATATTGCTGTCAACAATGTATTGATGACAACAATATACGGATTACAACAATACACTGATTCCAACAATGTACTGATTACAACAATGCACTGATTCCAACAATGTACTGATTACAATTTGCTTGTAATTTAAATGCATAAGCAAATTTTATGGAATTACCGCTTTCAAACAAAATTGCATCGTTACCGTTCTTCATACTTAATATTTTATTACATTAATTACAATTTAAATAATAATAATTGATTTTAATAATGTAGAAATTACGACAGTATATTGCTGTCAACAAAATATTGATGACAACAATATACGGATTACAACAATGCATTGATTCCAACAATGTACTGATTACAACAATGAACTGATTCCAACAATGTACTGATTACAACAATGAACCTATTACAACAATGTTCTCATAACAACAATGTACTGATTACAACAATGTACTGATTACAATAATAAAAAATATTATTTTCAAACCACCTAAACATGCCACCATCACTCTAGAATTTATAGGATTGTATAAAATACAGACATGTAACATACAATGAAAAATTTCATTGGTTTTAAGAAACTTCAAAAATTAATCTATGATTAGATATTCAAAAAACCTGATGTGTTCAGTGCCATTACCTCTCACAACTTTTAATTTCTAAACGCTACAAAGGTACTAGAGGTAATAATAATAAGCATTGAAAGCCAAAATGAAGTGAAGATGTTGGTCAACTTTCCATCTCGATTTGAATATAGATCGAGTACCCTCTCTCGGAGTTTCCCGATCCAGACAGAGTTTGCGGGCGCACGAAACGTCAGCGTCAGATCGGATCAAGATCCCGCGGAGTTTGCACAAAGCGAATCACACTCCATCATCCCGACACGCGGAAACGCCTGGTGGTTAAGTCTGTCGCGACTTACGAAACACTACTTGGAGGATGGCGGGCTCTTAGCGCTCGCGTTCAGATAGATGCTTGTATGATGTTCCTGTCAACTCGCTGCAGGGAAAGTGATGTAGTGATGATTTGATCACTGGAAATAAAAAAAATTGTTGACAGCGGTGGGATTCGAACCCACGCCCTTTCGGACTGGTGCCTAAAACCAGCGCCTTAGACCACTCGGCCACGCTGCCTTTCTCTTTCGGATTATCGATCATTATTAAATTCAAGTTCCTTCAAAGTTATATTAAATAATAAATTTAAATTGGCCGTGAAGAAAATGGAGATTATAAAACTTTACACTTCTCTATCCAGTTTTAAATTTTAAGGCGAAAATTTATTCTCCAGCATGTAAAATTCCAAGTAGTCCCCTGTGCGGTGCTAGGAACAGGAACGTCTTCTTATTCGTACAAGGCACACGCATGGCACATATAGCACGGAGAAATGGTCGCCAAGATGCATGATAAAACCCAGTCGCGTTGATGTAAACTTTACGTAAAATAACACAACAGCAGACTTCCAAAATCTGCTCCTCTTCTTATTTCATGTTTTCTTAATAATTCTTCCAAGTGCGTATAGAATAAAAATTCATTTCAAGTCGTAACGAAATACGATCACATAAATTTTTTGGGTAATAGGAAGAAGAGACAAAACATAAAACCTTGATGATTGAAGAAAAATATTATTTTTTATTTTATAGACATTTTATTCGCAGTTTTCTTATTGAGGTCATATTTTATTGCTTATAAGAAGTTTTGTTCTAGATTTTTTTTATTACGTGGATTATTTGCATAAATTTATTTGCCAGCAAAAGTTACATAAAACACTTCAGTAATTTTCCACCGCTAGACACACTCGCACAGAAAATTGTTCCAGAAAAAGAAACACGGAACAATAGTTCGTTACTATAATATAGATTTAGTTTACTCGGTCACTATGTGGTGGAGTTTAACATACCCCAACACATTTTAAATATGTATCATTTATGATTCATTATTGTTGATGCTGTTGGTAGCTCACTACAATTAATTTAGGAATAATAGAGCCTGTAGCAGGTATTTCTGCAATATTTATATGAATGTCCAAAGGTCGTTGGGATAGTTTATATCCCACAAAATAGGCAAGTGTCTGGGTTCGTGTCATTCTTTTATTTTAACTTCATTTAATTTTCTTGATTAAAATAATCTTTTATAGGTATGTATCATTACCTTGCTATATCTTTGGCAAGAACTCTAAACCCAGAAAAAATACTGTTATTATTAATACTTGAACTTATGAATGATTATTCGATAAAAGAAGATGCAAATAAAGAATTCCAAGACAACTACCCAATTCAAATATCAGGGTAGAAGCTAATAAAGACATAAAATCACTAGGAAAACAGGCGAGAACTGTCAGATAGTGTGTAACATATCCATGGAACGTTCATAGAAATTCTTTCTATTGATGTACCGAATGTCAAACTGGGATATGTTTTTGATATTTCGTAGTTTACTGTGACATGTTTTACAAATGAGTAATAATTTTATTTTCAAATTTTTTCCCTTCCCCAACATACCTGTCAGGGAGGTATAAGAATCATGCTAGTGAGTTTTTAGTAGATGCATGCGTTTTAGAGTCCGTACAATACGATTTTAATAGTTTCACGATGATGTCTGTGTGTATATGTCTGTCTGTCTATCTGTCTGTGTGTGTGGATGTCTGGAGTTACGGTTTCTAAACAACTACTGATCTAGAAATGCTGATATTTTATATGTTGTATTTGTATCTCATTAGGAAGAGCTGATTAGTTTTTGGTAATAATTCGATAACCAGAAGTGGTAGTTTACTTGAAGGCCTATAAACTTGTTTTGAAATATATCAGTAAATTATAGTTTAATGAAATCTAGAATTTTTGTTTGAAATATTTTTCTCTTACTGTCACCATTTACGTGTGTTATAATTTCTTGAAGGGCTTAGCGTTTCTTTACAATAGTGGGAGGTATTGTAATGTCCACACCAGATATTTTCTGAAAGTTATTAGAATTGTAGTGAGTATGGTATCTCAGTAAAACAACAAAATTACATTCTGACATTTAAATTTATGCTAGCTTGTGCTTTTTGATAAAATAATACAGCGCTTGAAAAATGTCATTTATTGACATGTATCATAATTGAAAACTAAATTTATTGAAGGGATGAGCATTTCTTTATAGTTGTGGTCAGTATTCCTGCATTATTTGATAAGAAATCTGTGACAGGAGGTATTGTGGGCCCACAACTGTTTGTTATAATAATAAAATAAATAGTTTTTTTGTTTTGAAAATGGGTTTTTTTTAAGATATTAAATACGCTAATTACAATGTTAAAATCTGGTCACCTTACCCACCACACATGTACTAAGTCTAGCACACAATCTCCGGGTTAACGAATAGTATTTAAAGAGTGGCAATGAACCCAGAAAAAGAATAAAAAGCAGGGGTAGAGTACGGGGTAGAGCATATCACTTTCGACGGGGTCTTTCAATCTCGCTGGCTCCATTCGTCGTGGCTGTCCTGTATCCTCGGTATGCGCTAATAAAATCCGGCTTTCCGGTAAATTAGAGCCGGCAGTGAGGCAATACACACGGTACATTAACTCCTGCGTCGGCCGCGCAATGTGCTCGTCTGCTGCTGACAGTGGCCGAGGCCCCGCGCGGGGTTTTTGCACGATTGTCATCCATACATCACCGCGAGAGATCTGATTACTGCGGCGAAGCAGGAAAGGGACCGCGGTGTTGTTTCAGCCACTGAAGATTGCACACTGGACCGTGCCGATGCCACATTTTTCTCCTGAACTTTGCTGTCGTCGCGTCAGAGACGGGGAATTTGTCACTGCTTACGAGCCACACATTGCCACATTTCTCTGCTATTGCTGCAACTTCAGAAGCGGAATAATTAGAGGTGTTCCGACTACGGTATTGGCCAACTAACCGATTATCGACTATTCGGCCAAGACTAACATTTAAGACTAATTTCAAACATTCAAACCAGACTGCGGCAAAGTTCTTTTCTGAAATGCTCCATATTCAAGACGTTACTACGCGGTAGAATTCGACATTCTTGTCTTGATGACTATTTCTTGTCTTGGGCTTAATTTGCAAGACAAGAAGTTAAAAGTTTCTTGTCTTGCTCATTTCTTGTCAACGTATTTGTTGTCTTGTTTAAAGAATTCTTGATATTTCTTGATTCTTAATATTTTAGGGGAATCTTCTTTCTCTATGGTTTTATCCAATCTGAAAGCTCAAAAACGTAGCGTTGGCGTCTGCCCATGTCCCTCCCTTTTAGTTATATGTTTTTCACATGTTGGTCGCGTCACTTCGATATTCTATTCTTCTTATTTAAAACAGTGTTAAAAGAAATATAAATCAGATTTACTCGGATAGTGATGAAACAGTTCTAACATAATTTATCTAAACTGAACTTGATTCGCCTTTTTTCTCTAGCCAACAATCGGTTTCGGCTTTGTCCCATAATAATTTATCTTCCTTTCAATCTAATAAAAAAGTAACAGATTTTTTTCAAAATTCCTAAATGCAAGAAAACAAAATACCCCTAATGTATAATAAAATTTAATTAAATAAAATAAGTACGAATTAATGGGATAAATAGCACCATAAAATATTTATCAAGATATCAAGATTTCTCATCAAGAAATCTTGATTCTTGATGACACTTTCTTGTCTTGTCTTGGGAAATGAAAAATATTTCTTGTCTCGAAATCAAGATAAGAACAAGAGTAGAACTTGATTCCTGTGAAACACTAAAAAACTACAGATGAAAATGAAAAATCCTCAACAGAGCATATGATATCCAGTTTTACTGATATAATAGCTTATCAAAATATAAAGTCGATGAATTGGTCTTTTGTCGACTAGTCGCCGATTAATCTCCAACTATAAAAGTGGCCTGATAATCGACTTAAAGGACTAATAGTTGATAGTCGATAGATCTCTAGTAATAATTATAAGCAGGTGCTGGTTGTGGTAGTAACAATGTTATTGACGAGCAGACAGCATTGGGAATGCGATGTATCCAAGTAAATCCTCCCGCTTTCGCACAATTCATCCATTATCATCGGAAAATTACTTTCGGCGATCAGGCAGCGCCGTGAAGGACTATGGGAGGCATTTATATCTCGGGTCCGGCGATGGCAGCAGCGACAGCAGACAAGTTATACTCGAGTGATTAAATGGAAATCCCTCGCCCACTGATTTCATTAACAGATTGATGGCAGAAAGCTCTGTAATTGCCGAGTGGCAGGCAGGGGAGGTCTGTCGACGCGGACACCGCCGTCGACGCCGACGCCGACGCCACTTCTTGCGGCAAACAGATAGGACGCAATCCGTCTTAGTTCGGTGCACTTTGAGGTGCTGTAATTCTTACTTGTATTATGTAACAACCCTTCAATTGTTTCCTGACTTGGCTGGGGCCCTATCGCGCCATCTCTTTCATAACAAAGGAACTTCAATTAGAAGTCCCCGTATTAATTACTATTTACAGAGCTCAGTAGCTCCGAGCGGCTTGGGAAAGTGTTATCCGAATTTCTGTTTGCCTTTCGCGTTTTCCGACGATTCCTGCCGCTTGCCGCTGCTGCCTGCCGACTGCCGACAACCCCTTGCCTTGCCACTTTACGTTTGTATGGAAATTTCTGTCTAGGTACAAAATATAAATTACTAATTTACATTTTAAACAATTAGGTGTTTGCGTACGTTACATAGTTAACCTTCATGTTATGGCTTAGCGCTTAGCGGTTCCCCTAATTCCATAAACGTAATAGAATTCTGAGAACCTATTTGATTTACCTTCTTCGTACCTCCTAATTTATAACAGTTTTCCAAGCGAAATCCACCGTGAAAAGTAGTCGATTCGCATAAATAACATCCTAATATCAAATTAAGGAAGCAAACATGCGGTAAGGGGAACAAGATTACTTATAATCCGAATTATCAATCCGGAACCAAACGCTCCGTGTAAACGTAGCGTGAAATGAGACGAACAGAAGCTCCTGCAGCCTGTACCTGCGCTTACACACACTTTATCCCATAATTTACAAAATAAATACTCGGCGGCGTCAGCCTGATACTAATATTTAACAAGCGCCGCCGCCGGTGGTTTCAAACGTGCCTGTAATCCTCTAATGCATTTTGCCAAGATATTTCACGCGGGGATTAAAACTGCACTTACTTTTATTCTCCACTAAACGAGAAAACTGCATTCGCGTGGAACGAAACCTGATGAGTAAATATTATTGTTTTTCTCCCTTTTCTACAGAGTACTGCAGAATAATTTAATTCCTTCTTTTAAATAAACATAGAAACGAAATATATCACGGGTCACGATAAAACTGCCGATGATGATCTTCCCGTTGAAAAGACTTCAAAATATGTGGAACTGTTGCAGTAAGCACAATTTGAAATTATCGAAATTTTTATGTCAACGATTGTTCTTCTAAGATACGAAAAATAATGTGCAATGCTGTCGAATATAACACGTACGTAATAGGGTGTTATGGATGAGAATGAGACAAATCTATTTTTGTTATGAAATATTTTTTTTCACGACATGGTAAGAAACCCCTTCGTTCTTCTCCCAAAATAGTGAGGAAAATGTGTTGTTCCTCTCTAGAGAGGAAAATATAGAAGTGTTACCAATATGAATGTTATTTACAAAAAATTAATTCCTAATTTTATTGAAAACCCTTATTTTAGTGATATACATACTTTAAATTATCTTACAATTATGTCTTATGTTTTTCTTTTTCTTATTAAATCACAATTTGACAACCTATTAAAAATATTTAAGATTGGTTCATTGGCAACACTGCTACACCGCCTTGTGTCTGATAACCTAACTTTAAACGTGTTAGTTTGTCAGTTGTGTGTATTTTAAGTCCGAGTAAATCGTTTTTAGAAACATGTCGTGAAAAAAAATGTTGTGTCTAACACGACAGGAAAGCTCTTCTTCCACTCTCTTTCGAAATGCCTTACTCGCTGCGCGCATGAGGCAAACTTCGAACTCGAGGGGGAAAAGAAGCGCTTTCCTCTCTAGTTTGACAAATAACTATTTAATTTAAAAGCGCATCGTAAAGACAATCATGGATATTTTCCCCCATCACTAAAAATGTTAAAAACTTTTTCAGTCGATAGTACTTCATGCCAAAAATGTAGCATTTTTTATCAAAAGCGCATATTCTAGTATCGTAATTTTTTCGACACAATGCAGGCACATGGCTAATTCACGATATAGCCGACAGAGGGCTGGCGTAGCGACATTTTCTATGGACGACGCAGCGCGCAACAAAGAACAGCGAAACGGCTTTGGGTATTTTGATAAATAAATTAAGGCTGTCATTTCCATATCCGTCCAATGTGGCGAATAGGTCGTGTGTTCGTTGGTTCACCTGCTGAACATCACGTGCGAACTATGTTTATGACATAGAGCAAGAGGATTTTTCCTTTTTGGGTACGCTACATGCTACATGCTACACCATTCCGCGTAGTAAGAATAAACTATCTCTGTTTAAAATCCAGTGGAAGACTGTTGAATGAATAAATCCTCGTAATCAACGCTAATCACCCGCGTAACGAGTAATGCAACTCACGTTGCAAACACCTGATAATTAAATTAATTAGCCGGGTAAAATTTCCGCGCACAAAAATCTAAACAAACAGCAGTGCAGTCATTGCTTGGTTGAGTTAACATCGGCCCTATTATTCTTCCGACTGGAATTGAAATGTGATGACAAATACGTGAGTTTTTTGTCATTAAAATGACAATGCTTTCGAAACGCCGGTTAATAAATGGTTGCCGTTTTTCATTATGCCACGCGCCGGCGAAATATTGCGAGTTTTATTTTTTCTCCCGTCTTTTGTAGGATTACTGACCCAGTAACACGGAGTTGAGAATTTTAATTACAATATTATTGACATTTCGCTTCATATCCTTACATAAATCTGCATATATTTTCTTTCGGATTTTTATTTCGTGCTACTTAGCGCAAATTGAAAATATATACTTCTGATGATTGTATAATAATAAAACTTTCTTTGAAATTTATTACCTAACCATAAAACTTTTTATTAGCTGTCATAGTTCTATACAGTTTTGTACACCGAAACTTATATGCACTACCTTGGATATATCACATTTTAAGTTAAATAATTATTTCCTATTTCACGTACACAAAGTCAATTTTGAGACACTGTTTTTCTCAAAAACAATCCTAAAAAATTGGGTTTTGTACAACTGTTTTTTGGGAAATTTATTATTTGTATAATTGTTAGTCTACCAAACTTGAAACTGGCATTGCTCTCGTAAAATTATTATAATTAGTTTTATTTTATTAAAGTAATACCAAAAATAGTTAAACTGTAAAGCACTTTGTATTATTGATATTACAGGAAAAGGTACTTATTATTTTTTTTTAACTTTGTGAACATGAAATAGGAAAAGTAGTATTTAAAAAACCAGTGTTACAATGCCTAATTGTAATACTAGTTGTTCAACATACTATTTTAAAACGCAAAACTTATAAATTAATTTAAAAATAAATGAACATAGAAGTTTAAAGAGTAGATTTAATGATTTTTATTTAGTGAAGAGATGATCCTGACAAAATATCCATAACAGAAAAACATCTAATATATAATGGCTTCAGAATTGTAATAGTTTTTTGAGTAATATTACAAAACTACCCCACACCTATCAATAAAGTATGTGAAATCCATATTTTAAATCCGATTTTAATTATCTATATTGGCTTTAAACTTACAGGTTGTCAAATTTGGGCGATTTTTTAATATATTCGAAATTTTTATATTAACTTTTATTGTTGATTGATGGGGTAAATAGCTCCGTGGTAACGTGTCGGACTATGAATCGTGAGATCCTCAGTTCGAATCCCACAGCAGACAGTTGCCAATTTACATTTACCCCTGTGGTTCCCCCTCCACTAACAACTTTGGGGGCTATGACTTGACGGCTGGTAACCGCATTTCATACGCAAAAATATATCACTTACCGAGATCTGCGTACGCAGAGTGCCACACCCATAATGGGTAAAAGGCGTGATGATATATTATTATTATTATAACTTTGATTGTTTATAAAATTTGTATTTTATGAGACATTGTTATAAAAATTCACAAAGAAGATAAATAAAGTATGCTAATTACGCTCATTAAAAGTAATTTTTATTATCTGTTATACTTTCCGAGATAAAGGCACATAAACAATTTTTGAGAATTTTTTCTGATTTCATTGCTGCATAAAGTCGCTCATATCTCAAAAACTAAAGCTTATTTATCGCTAAAAATACTTTTTTCGTAAGTTTCGGGTCGAAAATATAGGGATAGGGTATAAAAATCAAAATTCTGTGAGATGAAAATTTTTGTCAAAATCTCTATACTTACCCCTTGGACTTTTTCTGATTTTATGTCTTTTTTAGACTTTTTGCTCCAGAAATTCTATACGTTGAACAATTTCAATGAAACTTTACACACTTATATATTTCGCTGAGCTGAATCCAATGGTTTAGTTTTCAGCACTGTATCTCTTCTCGTTGTGGAGATACTCGTCCTAGAAATTAATTGATGGAGACGATTTTGAGTAAAAATTCAAAAAAATAAAAATCGCTAAAAATTTGTTTATAGGGTAATTAGAGCATGAAACATTCAAAACTGGAGACCGTTTTGCTATATCTCGCTCAGTTTTTTTAGTTACTGCCTTGCAAAGTTGAAATTTTACACACAAAAAAAGTAAATAAAAAAAGGTACTTCTTAATTAACTGTCGTAACGTTATTGTGTTTTTTCTTCATCTATAAATTAGTCAGTTTATTGTCGAATTAGAACATGTTAAATTTTCAAAAAAATTTTTTGGGAATTCTAGTGGATTTGCCAACCATTTAAACTTGTTTATGTTTTGGTTAGTTTGTAATTTTTCTACGTATATTTTGAACCAAAAATATTGGTAGCATGGGTGACAGTTGATATCGTGTTGGTATTACTGAAATTGTCACAATAAATTGTTGAAACATTTAAAGTATGTTAAACGAACGACAATATTTGTGTTATTGCAACGAATACTTTGCCAATTTATTGACCAATAAATTGCGTCTTGAAATACAGATATAGGAAAGAAATTAAAGGCAAAAACTATTTCTATGATAACCACTGGTAATGAAAGAAGACCGAAAACTTTTCATGATTGAATACCAATAATAATTAATTCGTGGAAAAAAATAATAAAATTCTGTTTTGTAATACGAATATAGCATTTTTAAATTATGTACATCTGCTTTTCAAGTATCCTGGGAAGTGAATTCATTTATTTTTATCGTTTCCATTGAGAATAATAAATTTCTTCTTTGACTGGCACATGTGATAAATAATAAATTTCTTTCTGTGAATATTGTTCTTGTATTTTGTTTTCTAAGTTGAGACGCGCAAGAAACTTATGTCTGAGAAAATATAAATCATTCTTATTGTTTTAATTTTATACTACATGCAAAATGAAGCTATAGCATTATTCGTCGCTTAATTTTGTATCATGTTCTGTGAAATTCAAAATGTCAACAGCTATTTGTCCTCTTAAGCCTACAAAAATCTTGTAATTAGTTTACAAGCACAGGGTGCTAATTTATTCTCTTTTGTTTCAGGTGAGTGTTGGGTCCTCTTCCTGTTGATTCAATTTCAGCGCCAGCGCGATCGTCAGGACAAAGTAAGCCTTCTTTGTTTTCACAGAACAGATATTCTCTGTGACATGTTACAAAATTATAACCTTACATTATATTTCGCTTTTGCAAGTTATTCCGTTTTGTTTCGGTCACGTAAATATTTAAAATTCTGACATTCTCCTGCGGAATTTCGTAGTTAATTTGTAACTATCTTGACATTTTTCTGGCTTTGTGCTAAATTTTAAAATGATCCTTGACATTTCCATCAGCAATAATCGTCTCACTTGAATTCAGTTTGGAATAATGATCTCAGGATGTAGCAATGTCCCTCGCTGGCAATACTGGGAAATTTTGCGGGAATATGCAAAATTGACAGCATAAAATGGAATATTCCTATTGGCCCAGTTATCTAGTATTATAATAACAGGCTTTTGGCACAGCTGGTCACTATGTATTCAACAATTTGTCGACTGCGTCGCCCGGAATGATAAGGGGTGGGGGGATGTTCTTGCACAAAGCACGCGATTTAATACTCCGCGAATGCATAAAATATTCTCGCCTGCAATGTATAGGTGGAAGGAGACGCGTAGTAAATAATGCATCAAACAATTTTCATTTTCATTTCGTCAAGTCTCGGCCTCGGTGGAGCACTTCATGTATAAATTATCGAGGCAGGCGGTGCTAGCAGGGAGGGACTCACGATTTTTCTTTTTCCCGATACGGGACGACGTTGTTATTGGCTTTTTAATGCATAATTAAATGAGAGCCCGCGCTTGATCGCGGAGGACTTATTGCGACACGCAGAATATTCAGACCGGCCCGAAACAAATGCTATTCTACCAGACTGCGCACTTTCAACACCTACCTTCATTCGGGAGTCCTCAAAAATTCATTATTTTTTAACAAAAACATTAAGTATTAATTGGATGGGACACGAGCTTTCTTACAAATCAATTTTCACAAAGTGATTTAATAAACACAACCAAAGACATCAAAAGACATAGGACGATCGAACCTGAAATGATCAACCGAGAGGGAGATCAAAATAATTTATTTATTTTATTTTAATAACTGGATTACTAGTACAAAATGTTGCAATGGTTTTCTTTCACAATATCCCCTTCTGTATTCTCCTCACCGCAATCAATATATCGCTCCATGAGAATTTTTCTATTTGTCAAAGTATTACTGTAAATAATTTTTTGAAAGCATGTTTATGATTTCCGTTGCTTTTCCTTGTATTCTCTCAAATTTGGATCCTGAATAGATTGGATGTTCTATCACAGGGATTTCGTATATGGTTGAAAACCTCTTGACAGTGTGGTCGAACCATTGTCGTAATGAAAAACATGTATTTCCACAATTAAGTTCACCGTCTTTTAACTCATTCACGAAACGTAGTTACCTTTTGACAACCACTTTATTTACCGGATCTTGCCTCATGTGACTTTCTTTCTATTCCCCAAGTTCAAATCAGGACTGAAAGGAATCAGATTTGAGACAGTAGAACCTATACAAGAAAAAGTGATGGAGACCATGAACATGCTTCCAAATAATGATGCACTGCTTTGTTCAATGGAATGATATAGGGATAGTGAAAGGGTGTATATTGAAGAGGATAATGTTAAAATTGTCAAAGTATACAAATAAAAGATATACTACTAATCCGGTTTATTATAGCCACAAGCTACACCTCGTATAATATTTTTAACACGGATAAAACTTTAAAATAAATAAAATATTCTATGCCTAAACTTAGTTACAGTTACAAAAGAATAGATTAACTTTGCTACTTCTTACCTCTCTGTTTTGCACTCATTTTATATGAACTTGACATGAAAGAAATACTGTGGCTTGATATTTGACAGATTCAATTGATATCTATTGATTACAAAACTGTATTCGTATTGATTACATCAATGTACTTGTATTGATTACAACAATGTGTTCCTATTGAAAACAACAATGTACTCGTATTGATTACAACAATGTGCTCCTATTGATTACAACAATGTACTCGAATTGATTACAACAATGAACTTGTATTTATTACAACAATGCACTCCTGTTGATTACAACAATGTACTCGCATTTATTACAACAATGAACTTGTATTGATTACAATAATACACTGATTACAATAATAAAAAAAATTGTATTCTCAAGCAATTAAAAAATTCTAATTTAAATTCAACAAATTATGGGTAAAGAAATTCATATTGGCATTTTTATTATTCCGTGCAATTAACGTTTTAAACAAGTTGACTCCGTGTTGACACATTTTAAAATGCATCTTTTTGACAATAAAATAATAAATCGTATTCTGACCTATCACTTCGTTACAGTGTCTTCAATTTTAATTATTTAGTATAATTATTATTGTTTCAACCATTGTAAAATAAGTTGAATGTTTCTGGCAAAATGTAGCACAGCGGTAAATAAATGTGATAGGTACTCTTTAAAAATGGAAGCAAATCCCGGCGCTGTCAGGGAGTGTATTGTGCAAAATAATATCCGGGCGCACGTAATTCTGTCACTTTATCGATACGTGAACTTTAACCGTTCCCGGCTGGGCGGGAAAGAAATGTCATTGTTCTTAAGTCGAGTCATGAAAGAGCTCTCGCTGGCTGTTCTCTGCGCAAACGGCCGCACGGTCGCTCGTCGTCGCTCGCTGAAATGTCAACGCCGTGTTTAAAAATTTACCGGCTTCTCTTGGCTGCCGACGTTCAGGCCTACGTTTTGTTAATTTGGTACCATTGATGTGGCTTGAACACGACACCAACTGACCAAGTTTAATATTAACGGTAGTTGGCACTGTGTTCACGAAAAAATTAATTGGGTAGACTGAATAGTTCCAATTAGCCAAAAATATAGCGGTTGGGAAATTTTTAATTTGTCACTTCAATTCATTAACGCGAAAAAGTATATCAAATACACATATCCTTGACAGTTAGGGCTCAAACTCAGGACCTCAGTATACGAATCATAATCGCCTATATTGTACGTGAAGTAGTCGGTTCTGTATTTTTCTTCCATGAAGTCTTAAAATGCATTCCTTGTTGTACTCCAGTCATATTTCATTTCAATTCATTGTCAACATTTCATAATCATGGCGGAATAGTAGAATTAAGGATAAAATGATTTGGACAGCGCACTTTCTGTCCAGAAAAATAGAACATGTTCTAATTTATAATTATGTTCATAATTCTGGTCAAAATTATGGATCATGCCATACGGGCTAAGTTGAAAAACTTTCAGATCTCATAGTAAAATCATATGTGGTTTAAAAAATAGTATGAGGGATTATAATAGTCATTATTCATGAGTGAATAATGACCGTAATCCCGAATATAACACTATACTTTTTCTACTCCTGTATATTCCAAAATCACTTTTGAAAATGATTGAAATTCGTTGAAAAACGTTAACACAAAAATACACAATGACAACTGACTACATGTCAACTCTCACATCACGTATTTAAAATAACCGTGAATTATGGATTTCTGGCTCTGTGATTGGTCGAGAAGAGTGAATTATGAGTACTATAATTCATTGAAAAATTAAATTAATGTGGATATATTTATACAGGAGTAGAAAAAATGCGGAATTATGCGAAGAATCAAAAAAACGAACTACAGTTTATTATTCTTGCGGTGTGGTTCACGTCACTATCTTCTACCTCTATATCTTCTATATCAATAGTGGGAGAAAGTGAGAAAAAAGATAGTTACGTGAATTGCACCACAAGGAAAATAAACTGTAGCAGGCAATTGTTTATTAACGTTAGTTTTTTAATAAACTATTGACAGTCCGTTGTTTGATTCATCTCAAAATATTTTTATAAAACTTATTCCAAAAGACTTTTGTAATAGAATTTCTCGATAACAATATTTCTTCATCTTCCTCACAGTTTCTGCATTATGATTCTTGTCTAAGTGCCAATGATACAAGTACTTATAGAACTTATTGCAATCGTAGATAATTTCAAGGGTAGTAAAATATCAAATAAACATCTTTTTTCTTCGAAATATCGTTGTACCTCCCAGAACAATATATGAACCGGTCATAAAATAAGTTCGACAAGAAATTCTACTTGGAAGGTTCTAAAGAAATACGGCGCTATAAAACGCTGTATTTTTAACGTCGAAAAACAATTTACGTACAGCGTTGAATGCATATAGGTAACCCTATCCTTCTTTCTCCTCATCCTTTCGATTCTGTTCTTTTACGACGATATTCACAAAGCCCGGCTGGATGTGAAATATCGCATACACTTAAGCAGTAGCCTAGACCGGGGCTATCGCCTATCGGCTGTCGTTGCACAATGACTAGACGCATCAGCTGTAATAGCCAGTTTTTCGAATAATGTATTTGCATCTTTGAATGATGTTTTGGTAGTCTTGAACCCTATCTTCCGACGACTTAACGTTGATAAAATGTTTCGTTTCATTCGGGAGCTATTTCAGTCAAGAAATTTAACGCAACTTCTGTTAAAGATTAATCAGGATGTGAAAGAAATCACAGCAAAAAATAATATGTTTCGTACCGGGGTGGAAAGTGTTTCATTGCAACCGAAGGTTAGCTATAACCTAAGGTTTGTATACTATTTTATTTATGGTAAAAAATTATTCAATGAAATAATAACAATAATTTTTAATGATAGCTTTTTCGGTGAATTTTCAATTTGTTTTATAAACAATTTCGAAGTGACATTTATATTTGTCATAAATCGGTCTTTTGAATATTTAACAATCAAAATTTGGGAAGTGAATTAATGGATTGTACTCCATCCGAATTAGGGCAAGTGGAAGAAGAGCAACAGAAATTTGCTTCCACAGAAAAGACTATATTATTCACAATCAGTTAGTAATGAAATATGTACTGATTTTTCAGGTTGGAAAGTGGCCACTTTTCAACCAGTAGGAGAGTTAAAGGTAGAAACAATGGAGTCACAAAATGGCAAATAAGTATGGTATATTATAACTAGATTCAAAAACATCGTACTAAATATAATATAAGTTTACAAACTATTATTAATTATTATGATATTTGACTTTTAAAGATAGCAATTCTGATGTCAAAGTATTGTGTTTCTCTGTTTAAGCTTCTCTCTCACACATATATTCTATTCCAATTTCGTTGTACTTGTACTTCTTATTTTATTTAACTGTTAGACTGTCGAAGTGTCAAATTGTTGACACCAAATTTGTTGACGTTTTGTTTTGGTTTGAATTCGTAACCAAATAACACAAATCCATAACACACTTCAAGTCGTAACATTTTTAAAAAACCATAACAATTAAAATTTTTTTTAACTCCAAATAGTCTTCAATTTAGATAAAGTTTCATAAAAAAATAAGAAAAATAGTAACGGACCCCATTGGCTTTCCAGCTTTTTAAATTGTCACTTTACTAAACGATTGTGAATAAAAATATTTATTACAATGATTTTAAATCAATGAAAATTTTAAAATAAAAATACACTACTGTAAGACTACTGTGATGCCTTTTCGAGGAGAATTCACTGTTTATTAAAACAGTTTATACTGCAGTGAAAATTGAGTTAAAGTGGTGATATTTCATTCAGGATAAATTTGCAAATTGACATTTGATTATATAAACAGTTTAGGGAACGTTGTGTACAGAGTCTAAACAAATAATCAATGACTAAAATAATTATGAGAAAATATAAATTCGAGCAGAGAACAATAATTAAATACAGCACTAACAACGCGCCATTAAATTAAATTATAAATTTGTGACAATAACATTGATTACTATTAATTTAATTAATTAATCTAGTTTATTTCCATTTGCTTAGTAACGATGACCGTATAAAATTTAATAAAGGATAATATGATTAATTACGCGACGTAGCTGCCACAAAAGTAAGTGGAAATTTAGCATGTACGTGCAATTTTAATTATTAATATTTACTCATTATTCAAATAAGTGTGTATATCAGGAAATGTAAATTAAATGTATAATTTGCTTAACCTACATCCTAGTGTGCTGCGGAACAAATTGAATGTAAGTGTAGCCGCCTTATCAGCCCCATTGCATCTAAAACATTCTTCTTATTAATCATGTTCCTTGTAGGACTCTGACGTTATCATGTAGAGTTTTCTTTTTCTGAACGTTCTGTTGCTCTGTACCCACTCAATCTTAATAAGATTAATTGAAATCTTACATATTTACAAAATGCCAACATGCGCACGAAATCAACGGAAGGTGATAAGGAAAAAACTAATAGGCGTCCGCATATCTGGTGCTGCCATCTCGAACGTGAGGTGGTTCGCACTGGCACTAAACGCACGAATACCGCGCTTCAGCCGCTTGCAGACTAGCACGATTTAATTACTGAATTATTCAAATTTCTATTGGTTTTTTGGAATAATTAACTTCATTTTAAGATAATTGTGTGTAGTTATGCTAATGGCATGTTAAACAAGCAAAATTAATCAGAGCTGTATAAGAAGTTTATTAAAACCCAATTCAAAGAACAATTGTTTTATTCTAGCTCAAATTTTCTTTGGTTTCACGTTTATTTTGTTTCCGTCCTGCTGTGTTGGTAATTTTATATGCAAGGCTTGTCTGTAGTCAGCTTTAGACGCCCGTCACGGCGCATGACACGTCTAGTATCGAGCGGGCGTCGCGTACTGTGAAGTGGCGACATCTAAACGTCGGCAAAGCTCGTTTGTGCAGTGGCGCCATGCGGCAACGCCTCGAACTATTTCGCTTTCCAACAAGTGCGACAAAAACAGAGATATTTTGCAGATATCATGCCCTCTTTCTCTTTCCGGTAGTGCCCTCTAGCCTTTGGTGATTTCCCCAAATTTATTCACTATGTTTCATGGCTACTATTAGCACATAATTTTAATTGTAACGGAAATATATAAATATTTCGTAGGACAATACTTTGAAGATGTGATGTAGTCATATAGCAATTTATTTAAATGGAAACAGGGGTTGTTTTCTCCCCCTAGGTTTTTATTTTCTAACGAACACCTAGTTGGTGGTATTCCGCACATGTACCGCGTATTTTTCCCTCGAAATGGCATTATAATGAAGCCTGGAAATGCGACTGCACATTCGAGAAAATGGGTATTATCTGTTTTGGGAGCGTCTTCGCATTTGAAATTATTTTACAAAGCCGTGATATTTAATAACAGGCACGTTCCTTTCCTCAGTTTTTAATGGAATAAATGCTGTTACTTACAATAAAGCAAACACTATGAATTCTATACAACTGCTACAATAATACCAATTTAAATTTACATTTTCTTACGCTCTTTCCACAACCATTTTATATTTAGATAGGTATTACTCCAGTAAAAATAGAAACTTGTTTTCAACTCAGAACAGTGGCGCCTCATCAGAAGAGGCACAGCCTCCTTTCAAGATATAATAAATATTCTAATATTATGAATTATTATTTAATATTTATTTAATACATAATATTAAAAAATAAACAGGAAGGTGCATTGAAGGACGCATCATAAATTTTTCAGTGCTATTTTTGTAATGTTTAATTATTTTACATCAAAAAAATTAAATAGTATACTTAGCCGATCTCGTTTGGGTAGTGGCTATGTCACTAGTCCAGTACACTAGAGGTCGTGGGTTCGAATCCCACTGAAGAGCATGGTCGGTGTGTTGTTCATAAAATTCATAATCATCCACTCATGGGGCGGTATATGGATATAGTAATTAATCTGCTTTCCAGCCTCTTTAAAAAAATAGATTATTGTAAAAGAATCATTTTTGAATTTTTTGACACTAATATTTATAATTTTACACTGCCTGTAACCGGAAATATGAAGAAAATATTTATTGGTTTTTTTTATTAAAATCATCAGTGCCATTAGAAATAAATGTGGCATTAATTAAGAGTTTATTTTATTTAATTATATTTTTGTCGCGCACTATTTTGAGCATAAAACTATAATATCACTATATCTATTTTTTCTTATAAATTACACTGTTTTAATTAAGACACATGATATCAAACACTGATGAGAGCAGATGACAGATAAGACAAATCAATTTTCAATTGGTACATTTGCGTAGGTATAGTTATTTCATGGCACTGATGATTTGAAGAAAATTACTAATAAACATTTCCGTCATATATCCGGTTCCAGGTTGAGTAAAGTTATAAATATTAGTGTCAAAAAATGCAAAAATTTTCCTGTACAATAAACTATTTAACTTTTTGAAGCAAAATAATTAGGGAAGCCAATAATTAAACATTTCAAAAATAGCATTGAAATCACTATGTTCCGTTTTTCGATACCACCACCCTTAAAGTTTGCCTCCACCTACCCACCTTTATAGCGAACATAAAGTTAATTTTGACCTTGAATTATATACAAAAGAAAAGTGCAACATATGAGTTGAACCGACCAATAGCAGCCCTCGATAATTCAATTCACATCGAGAATATTTGGGTTAGGATGTTGTATAGTCATTACAAAATGTAGTTTGCAGAAAAATAGGCGTATTTCACTAATTTCAAGAAACGTTCTCTTAGCTTCAGAATTTATTCATGGTTTTTTTATGTTAGTTCCTTTTCTAATTTAATTTTCTATACAATAAATTATGAAGTAACAGCAACTGAACTAGTATTTTTCATGATATTTTTACTAGTAAGTTTATAATTTTAAGTACTAGTACTAACCAACTACCATTGATCCAATGATCCATTCATAATTAATTCCATTTTACAATTAGATAAGAATCACTTTGAGTAGTCATATTTTTACAGTGTGAGATGTAGATTAGAATAAGTAATAGGAGTTGGGTGTTGAAATATATCTAGTTTTTATTCAAATGTATCCGCAGAACAATTACTCATATCAGCGTATTTCCGCGTGAAACGAAAACTATTCGCGAGCGAAATATCATTATTATCCGACCATAAAGAAACAACTAGATGAAAAATGCAAATGATATCCGATAAAACAAAAAGACCGAACAAATTCAGATCTGCAATTTTGATGATCAATTCATTTTTCATTTTTAATATGCCGGCGTGTTGAACGGTGCGCTCAACGGGAGAGCTCACATGACATAAAACACTTGAATCCTGATGAGTTCATGCTTTTTCCAATGCCAAATTTCAATGTAAAAACTGTAATTAATCATTGTTCAATTAGGCTGACAGACTGCATTACCTGGCTGGCGATAATTCTCTGTCTCCCTCCCGCGCTTTATTGAATACGGGGCTGGCAGGAGGTTCGATGTTCGTCGTCGTTTTTGATACACCGTGCAACGAATTCCGTGTTTCGTATATTTCGTCACAGGATTTAATTAAAGTCATTGTAATGTTGAGCACGGTATTTTTGATTAACGTTGCTTGTTGCTAGTAAATGCTAATTGTTGTTTTTAATATTTGTTGTTTATTAGAGACGGAATACTGCTGCCATTGTTTTTAATTAAAATATGTGTTTGTTTTTTGGAATGCTAAAATGTTGGCAATTAGGGCCTAAAGTAATTGTAGCATTTTTCAGAAGGTAGTTTTCATACATATCTAGTTTTTACCTCCCGCCTACCTCTAGGTAAGGGAGGTATTGTTTTTGGTCAGAAAATTGGGTAGTGAGTTTTCAATGAATAAGCACGTTTTAGGGTCCCTACAATACGATTTTACTATTTTCGCGATGATGTCTGTATGTATGTATGTATGTATGTATGTATGTATGTATGTATGTATGTGTGTGTGTGTGTAGTCTGTGGCAATTTTTTCGTCTCGCATATCTCAAATACTATAATACCAAAAAATACAATTTTTTGAATTAATGCTTCTTATATTTAAATGAAGAGCTGATTAGATTTTGGATAAAATTGGTCGACCGAAAGTAGCAGTTTACTTGAAGCCCTTAACAGTTTTTCGTGAAAAATACGGTTAAATTTCCTTTTTCAACAATTTATGTTATTTTGAAAGTTGAAGAATATTTAATTCTACATTTGTTTTGATTACACTAATTTTAATAATTTCCTTTAAATTTAGAGATAATAAAATATAAAAATTTAGATTTTACAAATCTTGCATTCCTAGTACACCATGAAAACATTTAAAAATTTTCAATTTTTTACGAAATGTGACACATGTCATTGTGATTATGAAGCTGTTTTCTTAGTGAAATATGTCATAAAATTAAACTAAATATACTAAAGAACATTAAAATTCCCAAATATAAAGAAAATAAACAAATAAGAAGGTATGTTTCTGTATTATCAAATAATATTTTGTACCGTTTAAGAGTAATATTGGGCGGGAGGTTATGTGCTGGCCACAACAGATTTTTTTATATTGTTATTAATTGGGGCATCTAGGTATAGTACATCTATTTTTAGATTCGTTTTACGTACTGGATTTTTAGGAATTATTTAAATTACGAAAATTATTTAAATTTAGAAAGAAACGTATAATAAGTATCAAAAGGTTAGTACTAGTAAATTGTTTACTAGAAAATAAATAAAAATTCCTCCAAACTTAACTCGAAATTTATTACTTATGTATAATTTAAACATGAATAAACTCATTGCTGTAGACCGCATCGTAATATGTCTTATATTTATCGAAATATGTCGATTTGTAATATTTTTCAAAATACGGAAATTTCCCCAAATATGACTTAAAATTGTAATTTTTTTTTATTACATTTCTTTATAATATTCGCGCCAGGAAACCCATAGCAGCAGAGCGCATCGTCATATCTCTAATATTTTTCGAGATATGACGATTTTTTATATTTTCCGAAGAGCAACTTTGAGGGGCTGTAACTCGAAAACTATACAAGATATCGAAAAATATCTCCAGTTTTGTGTTTTTCGTGCCATTAACAATAAATTAGTAAATTTTGAAAATTTTGAAATTTTTTGGAATTTTTTATCAAAATTTCTATTAAAGATATCTCGACAAATATGAAAGATACAGACTTGCAGTGTTCACCAATCGATTCAGCTCGACGAAATACATAAGTCCTGAAAATTTCAGAAAATTCGGACAACCGGTTAAAATGTTAGAGCAAAAAGTCTGAAAATGGCCAAATTCAGGCCAAACGTCAAGGGGAACCCCTTGACTTGTTGGACAAAAAACGCCATTTTCAGGCTTTTTGCTCTAACTTTCCATCCCGTAAAGCGATTTTTATGAAACTTTACATACTTATGTATTTAGACGAGCTGAATCGATTGGTGAACACTGCAAATCTGTATCTTTAATATTTGTCGAGTTATCGCCGATCGAAATTTTGAACAAAAATACAAAAAATTTCAAAATTTTCAAAATTTGCTAATTTCTTATATAAGGCACTAGAAACGCTAAACTGAAGATAATTTTTAGATATCTCGTGTAGTTTTTGAATTACAGGCCCTTAAAGTTGCACTTCGAAAAAAACGTAAAATCGACGTTTCTCGAAAAATATTAGAGATCTGACAATGCGCTCTGCTACAATAGGTTTCCTATCCCTTATATTATAAAGAAATGTAATAAAAAAATATTACTATTTTAAGTGAGGATATTCTGTGAATCAAATTTTTCTATCGGTATGTGAATCTGTATTGAATGATTAATAATTACAGTTTCTGTTATTTGTTTGTTCCCATAGCAACTAAAATTAGTTTATTAAACATATAATTCAGTTTTGTCAAAAATGTACCTTAACGAATAATTCGATAAATTGTAAGGTACTTTTTTCGAATACAGATGTGTAAACGTACATCCAATCGCAAATGTTATGCGCGAGCTTTCATTGTGAATGTACCTATGCTTACAAATTAATATTCATTCAAGGTCTGAGCTGCTATTAAGGTAATTAGAGTTGTGCTTTTAAAAATAGTGCAATCATATTTTGCGTTTTTCTACCTCGTCATCATACACGATGAGCAGCATGAGTGGTGGAGCAGCATGAATAGGAACACATTTATCCACATGCATCGCTTTCAAATTAGCCTTTTTAAACTCGTCATCCGCCGCACTTTGAAACTTCGACCTCATCTCGCTTTCATTTTTCCTTTCATTACGAATTAAAAATTTCTCCCTCAGTATCCCACGAGGTATCCCATTAGGGAGCATGAACGCGGATAAATCGAGCACGAAGAATTATTAGTGGGCCCTGTTCGCGTTCACTGTTATCTGTTTTCCTTTCATTCGCCCTTCGCGGGCTTGTAGGCGCACTCGGCGATGCACAATGCATCAGGTGTTCCGTTATTTATCTCCGCCCTCCAAGATCGCCGCGCGGCGAGGTCTCTGCTAGTGCGTGCAGTTTCGCTGCTTTCAAAGGCTATCGGCAGACGGCCAAGTCCTTTTCTCTTTGTGGCGACGCTAAATCAGTGCAGAGAAGCGCCCTTTTTTCCTTTGAACGTGGAGCACGCACGTACATTTCAGTCCGGTATTTTGTAGCACATTTGTCTTTTGTGCGTTTTGTGTTTCTGTGTGTTTATATGTATGGAGAGGACATATTTGTGTGTTTAGGTACTGAAGTTGAGGTTGAGGTTTTCTCTGAATTTCTTTGTTTCTTCTTCAAATATACCTACATTTTTTGAAGAATGTATAACATTTATTCCACAGAACATTTCATCTTTACCCTTTGTATTACAACTACGAGTTAGTTGTAAGCATTTTTACCTCCCGCACAAACAGAGTTTTTGATATTTTTAAACGTTGTTTCAGCCTTTAGTAAATAAGTAGATAGATAGATAGATAAATGATTGATAACGTCACAAAACAATAAATGATTAAAATGTAACGGGTGTTTTTCTAGAGGTATAGAACTTTAAAATGAAATAAAACATTCTCCGGAAAGACAATTTTCTGCCATTAGTGTTTGAATATGATTTCTGCAAAATGGACTGCGGGGCTCTCTCAAATAAAGCACAATCTGTAAGTCTAATTTTCGATCACTTTTAGAGGCAGCTGGGCCATATATCGCCAATAACGCGACGAATTTTGGATCCCATGCCGCCCATCGTTTCTGGTTTATTGGCGTAGACTAGCGACTTCAAATATCCCCTCAGAAAATGATCCAAAGATGTTAAATCACAAGATTTTAAAGGCCAATCCACAGGTTCGAATTGAATCGAATGAGGCGCACGCTATGTGACCTGTTGCGCCGTCTTGTTGAAACCACTGGTCCTCCACGTTAATGGGGAACGAATATTAATATTTTGTCCCGTTTAGAAATTAAAATTTTCTAGAGGTTATCAGATATGTCATATTCAGAACTTAGATGTTGAAATTACGATCTGATTAGATTTTTAGCATATATCCGTGTTGTTGTAATTTAAAAAATGTAAAATATAATGAGTTCCTATTTTTATTTTAAAAGTAGTGTAAGCAGGATGTTATGTGCCGGCCACATCAGATTATTTTATTTATTTTATACTTATAAAATTATTAAACTATGAAACCTTTGACAGCTAATAATCTTTCATTCATCACACACGTCAAGCAAACCTAATAATTTCACCTCCACCTCATTGCTGTAAAATTCTCTTCTCTCTCGTATTATCCCGGTATTTTAAGGGTGAATTGCAGACAGACGCCAGCAACCCCTGGCTGCAACCCCTAACAATGGCGTTATATTGCAGCGGAAACGGAAAGCCCCACATTTGCAGCAACAGAGCAGGAGACCCGAGACAGGATCGCTGGTCGTTCTGCTGTTGTCGTCTCATGCATTTTTAAATGACACTTCGATCATGTGTTTGTGTTGTTTTTATTCATACGTTGCGCTCTGCGCTGTAGTTTGTTCTTTGCTTTGTTTGAGGGAGAGAAATAGGTAATAATGAATAATTGTTTTACCGTCAGGTATTCATTAATTCAAAATGGTGCTATTTTCTTTTTAATAATTAGCTGTAAACCTATAAACTGGCTTTTTTGTAATATCATATATTGTATAACATTTGTGTTTGTTAGGTTTCCACAAATGTATTCGTTGGTTAATTAATATTCAACACCATTTTCAGAATGTATACGGATTTAAAATTTTTTTATCCCTAGCACATAAATATAGGGGAGGTATTGCGACGGATCAATATTTTCAATAGTGAGTTTCCAACAGATAAGCACATTTTGTGGAGTCCCTATTTTATAATAATGACCCAATATATAATAAAGCTATCAATATCAAATTTCAAAGTTGGATTTTAGATGTACCTACATTTTACGAGCTGATTGGCTTTTGAGAGCCATATATCAACCGGAAGTAGTAGTTTATTTAAATAGCTATCAGTAAATAAATGAGCGAAAGCAAATTTTGTTGCAATAAAAAGATGTACTTAAAGTAATATTGGCTACAAGTTTTAATTGCATATTGTACTGTTTAATAGTATATTATACAATGAGCATGTAATGTGTGATATTACTCATGAGAATGAAGTTTGCAAATGTAAATCATTCGAATGAGTAATAGCCATTACATGCGAGCAGAATACTATATTTTATTCACAACATTTCGTCTTCACAATACTTATTTGTTTTGAAATTCCATTCCAAGTTAGAATACAATTAACTTGGCAACTACAATGCTATCGTGCACCGGCCAGTAGTTGTAACAAGATTTTGGATGGGTGGATAATACACATGGCATCAGTATTAAATAGCAATTTAATGTAAAAATTAAGTTATCGTGTATTGTGGTTCATCCTAAGGATATAAAACATTAGGTTTCACAATCTCAAAAGATTTTTTTTATCAGTACACATAGAAATGTGTCTTTACCATAGTTACAGTTAAAGTGATTGACAGTAATGTATTAAAGCATTTTATGAGTGAACATATTAATGAAATAAATAATGTAAGTTTAAACAAATAATAAATTTATTTTAATTGTTAATTTAACATTAAATTCGTAGGAATTATTATTTTTAATTATTGTAAGTTATCACTAGTTTTGCTCATATAAAAACGCTTTAATACATTGCTGTCAATCATTTTGACTATGGTAATGTCACAACCCTACGTATATTGATAAAATAAACTCCCGGTATAGATTTTTTTTCTGGAACTCTTGGATTTAAAATATTCTATCAGTAGATCAAAAATTCTCAAAGATGTACTGTATTTTTCTGCAGAATCAACCAGTGATATCAACAGTTTCATATTTTGTTCCATTGTTACGTTCTGGGAATTTAATTAAAATACAAAATAAATTTTGGTATCGAAAATATTTTACAGAACAGATTTCTCAAAATAATATACATTCAGAATTCGTATTGTAAGGTAACTATCTATTAAAGAAATTAAAATTATTTCTTATGCAATCATAGTCCAGTAGACTAGTATAATACATCATGTCATAATTTACGAGAAACCTCAGGCAACCTCGTCATCCACAGAGATCTACAATAGTACAGCTGTATTTATAAATAATCTTAATTACATTTCCTTTATGTATGAGTTCGCCTCAGTAAATAATACATGCTTGACACCTAACAAGAACATTTAGAATATTAGGTACCCTAACATCAGATTTAATCATCATAACAGCGCCACCCAGCCAAGGGCAACATAAACTTGTCGGCGTGTTTGAATAAATAATTTTCAGAGGGGCTCGAATATTTTATACATTTAAAATTGCATGAAAACTCCCCCGTCCTGTCGGCGAAGTATTGCGAATGAATCGCTTTTAGTTATTGCCGATCACGATTCTTTGTGTGTATTGCTCGGCGGATAGATCTAGGGGATTTGTTTATTCCTTGTTTACTCTATGCCCTGCAACACGGCACGTTTACGAGTATCCTGGAATAATAGAAACCGATGCTCCAGAGAGCTTTATCAATATAAATTAAACAACAAAATATTCCTCCAAATCGTATTCATGGAAAAACTCCAACAGCAACGGAAAGTTTTTCCATTCCGGGTCTGTGCAACACGGGTGCATTCGCTCGCGTCGACTGCACTGCGTTTTCCTGGCTGTTTACGATTGATGGAGCGAAGGTGATTTCGTGGGGCGAAATAAAAATAATATGTCATATCCTATAGATGTCGCGGAGTGTATATAACGGGATTTGGCTGTAGCGGGGTTGCTACATACTGTTCATGTCACGGAAAATGACAAGTAAAGATAGAACGCAGTTGCTGTGTTTTGTAAACTTCGCTGTTGCTGCTGAGCTGTTCTGAGCGTCTAATTTATAAAGCGTTATGAAATGAATTGTCCTCGGCAAGTAGAAAATTAGGTGATGATACTTTTTGCTGCTTAGTGATTTTGGATCACTGCCAACAGCTTGTTTTTGTTTCTATTTACTTTAAGTGTTTACAAAAAATACACTAACTTCTTTCCCATTATCGAAACATTTTTCTTTAAATATTTTGCCATTAGCCACGTATTATCCACAACCATAACTTTTACAAAAGAAATTTGCCAAGTTTTTGAAATTTAATGGGGGTGCTCTAACCGACAATCCACAAACGTTGGAGGGAGGGGGGAGCAGTTATTATAAGCTTTTTCCATAATAATGAATTCTTTTTCTCCTCTCCAACACGCAGGGAGTATATTGAAATGGAACCAGCAAATATGTCACTTATTTATCTTGTTAGTACAGGATTATACAACATATGTATAATCTAATTGATAGCGGATGTAAATTCATAATATATTTCCGGTTTACATACTATACTTATTTACAAATTTGAAAACACGTCAAATCTATTTTACAACCATGTAAGATAATCCATATATTACATTATTTAAAAATAAAATGGCGAGCACCTTAATTATCCCTAATCGGAAAGTGAATAGTAAGCCAGAACGCTTGCTTAAAATAATAAAAAATTTTTTTTTTAACGATCGGGAGAGAAACTCTATTTCTTTGATAGGTACCAAAATCATAACAGAAACAGCTAATTTCTTATCTACGAGAGATTTATGCACTTTCTCTCCCTTTGTGAGGAAAAGTGCTCAAATAATGTGAAAATGAACAAAATTAAAAAAATCAAAGGTTTTATCTTATCTTAAAATATATTACAATCCAAATAATTTTGAATTACATAATAACCATTATAAATATTGGGGTTATGGAAAAATAATAGTATTTGTGTACACCGCACCTTGTCGTATTGTAGCCCTCGTCTACGGCTCTTGCTTCAATTTACTTCGCGGGAAAAAATCATACACTTCTCTCCTTTAATGTATAATGTACTATAATTTAAATAAAACTATTAACAAAAAAAAAATTAGTACTAATTATTATTACATTTTATATCAGCGAGTTTCCGTGTATTGCCTTATAAATTACTTACCTAATTATAAAAATTAATTTATTTCTTGTAGAAAAAAAGATATGCTAGATGTGTATTTTCGGAGTTTAACAAATGATCGCATAGTTACAGAACTTTGTCGACAGAAATATCCACACTGTCGACATTTCATCGACGTTTTATTTCAAGGCAGCGTGATTTTTTTTCCTTTCTCCTTTTATTTTGTATTTTTGTTCTTTTTTAGGAGTGTTCAAGCACCTAAGCACCCCCGGAATCGGCGCCTCTGAAATTAGCTTTCTTGAGAGGGTAGTAGTTCGCCCTTTAAAATCCAGGGCGGAAAATTTTTGTGATTTTAATTCAACACAATGATAAATTTTAATTTTTCCACAAATTATTTAGACGGCAATGATTTTTCTTCTTTTTCTTCTTGAATTCGTCGCGGTTAAAACAATTCTGTCCTCCGTTTAAACGTACTCTCTCATTAAAAGTTTCGAGACACGAAAAGCGCTTGAGGCGAGCTTGGAGCTTTGCTGCTCTGTAGTCGAGGATGTACCGCCTCGCACAGACGCACAGACAACTCGACGATTAGCGAAAAGAAAGAAGAAGAAAGCAACAACTTTCAGATGAAAGAATCATGCGACATTGGGAAGCATTTAATCTTTTATGAAATCTTCTGACATATTTGCAATTAAATGAAATTTGGGCAATTTTGTTGAAAGTTTGGTAGCTTCCTTTTGTTATTTTTAACGCGTTTAATATTAGCAAATCGATGTTTAACACATCACTAAACTTTTCCTCTTCAGTTTCCTCATTATTTTATAAACAGCTCAAAGGAAATTTAGTTGCGCAGTCCACATAAAAGTTAGAATAATTTACAATTAATTGCGAATAACATCAGATTTGAAGGGAAATTCATGAGGGTATCTCGTCTCTTAAGCGGAACAGCAGTCTTACCAAGAGCTTTGTTTTTCTGGAAAATCTAAAAGGAAAAGAGTAGTGCCTCTTGGCTACCAGCATATCGCGAAGGCGGGAGTTCAGACTCATTAAGTAATTGTTTTGTTCGTGTGCTTGTTAGTAATCAAGACTTTAATTAGAATAATTACGAGTCTGTTTTGATTAGCTCACGGCGGTGTCTGCTCTCTTGGGTGGATAAGACTCAGGTAGGAAACATCAACCAACGCAACAAACCTCACTGTTTCTCCAGAGAACGAATCTTAAAGGTGCGCACCGCTAAACGGCACAAAACTTCACAGAATGGGAACCAAAATATAAATGAATAATTCAAATTTAATATATCCAGATTTGCATATTGAAATCGCTCTGTTCTGCACGGCGCTCCTTGCTCGTTTGTACGCTGTTGGTTTTATTTTCTGCTAGGGAACACAAGATTTAAAATCGGGGGTGTTTACTTCGCTACTCGGATTCAATCGGAAATATTGCCACTCTTGCCATTAGATATATTTTGGCTAGTTATTTTTTGTTAAATAAATCCCTATTTGTTAACATTGCATGGGTCTGTAGTCCATTCAGAAATGAAATGGAGTAATAAATCAATCCCTTAAAGACATTTCAGTGGCGCGCCTATAATTGTACTTGAAAAGACTGAATTCGATTAAGATCGAACATATCCACCTAAATCTATGTTGCTCAGCAGAAGGTATAATTGTTTCTATTCTTTTGTTATAGAAGTATAGTTGAACTAGAGTATTGGTGGGTTTATGCCGCCAACTAAACTAAGAAATTAAATCATAAAACTAAATTAAGGAACCAAACTAACAAGTTAACTATATTCAACTTTTTAGTTCAATTTCTTAATTAATGGGGTAAATATAGCTCCGTGGCAACGTGTCGGACTGTGCATCGTTAGATCCTCAGTTCGAATCCCACAGATGACAGTTGCCAATTTACATTTACCCCTGTGGTTCCTCCTCCACAAACATATTTGGGGGCTATATGATTTGACGGCTGGTAACCGCACTTCATACACAAAAATATATGACTTACCTAGATCTGCGCAAGCAGAGTGCCACACCCATAATGGGTAAAAGGCGTGTTGATATATTTATTTATTTATTTATCTTAAATCTGTAATGTTTGCACATACGCAATGAAGACATAAACAGATGAATATATGTCTGTTAATTTATTATTATTGATTACGAAAATACAAGCAATATAAATGTGTACATCTATCCATCATGGAGGACATTTTTATATTGTTGAATATTCTTCAAATATTAGAGCTGAAACTTTCTGGTTTCATATTCTCATCTCTAGAATATTTGTACAATTACGAAATATCACTTATGTCAATGAATGATTGTTAATTATTATGATATTTGATAAAATTGATGAGCTAGAGCAGTATTCGCGACGCAATAATATTCGCGTATATGGAGTTCCTGAAACGGAGAAGGAGAATACAGATCAAGTCATTTTATCTGTTTGCAAAGATAAATTAGGCGTTTCGTTCAGTCCGTCAGATTTAGACCGTTCTCACCGTATTGGCAAGCGTATTCCAAATAAACACCGAGCCATAATTGTAAAATTTGTGCGGCATAACGATAAAGATAAAGTTTTTAATAATAAATCTAAGTTAAAATCTACCAAAATTGTCTTTAAAGAAGATCTGACTCAAAATCGGCAACAACTTTATAAATACGCGACATCAAAACTATCGTATAAACAGGTGTGGACTCGGGACGGGAAGATTTTTGTGCGGGTCAATGACACTAATCGCCAAATCAGCTGTTGCAGTGACGTTGACTGTCTTCTGACTTCTATTTGACTCATATGAACATTTCAGCCGGCTGTGCACAACAAACGCTAACCTATTTCGATTGACTTTTGTTAATTAATATTGTTTGATTATTTCTTTTTGTTTATTTCATTTAAACGTGTTAATATTTATCTTGTTTTACGATTTACAGTTACAACTTATTGTTCATGAACTATTTTAGCTTTGTACATATTAATGTAAGGTCATTATTCACTGGGTTTGATTTATTACAAGATCACATTGTTTCTCATAATTATGATGTTATTGGTGTAACTGAAACTTGGCTTAATAAAAATATTGACTCTCATGCAGTTAACATACAGAATTATAATTTAATTCGGAGTGATAGAGAGACACGAGGTGGAGGCGTAGCTATATATATTAAATCTGCAATTAAGTACGACATTATTAGTGAATTTAAAACTTCCAACAATTTAGAACAACTATGGATTACGTTAAAAATAAAAAATTTGTCATTTATTTTTGGTGTAATATACAGGCCACCTAAAGCTAACTGTCTTACATTCCTTGATGAACTTGAAACCATGTATTCGTTGTTAACAATTAATTATGATTATATTGTTACTGTTGGAGACGTCAATATTAATATGTTAGACACGGAAAATAATATTGTAGCTAGTTTTAGTAACATCTTAGATACGTTTTCCTTGAACCAAATTATAAATGAACCTACGAGAATCACAAATAACAATGCTACATTGCTCGATGTTATTATTACAAACTTTAATATGATTCATTCTCACGGTACGCTTAATTTGCATATATCAGATCATAGTCTTATTTATTTAAATATTTATTTGTCTAAATCACCTGAACCTCCCAAATTTATAACGTTTCGTGACTTTAAATCCTTTGATCTCGACTCCTTCTCCTCTGATTTAAAAATATTAAATCTGGAAAGCATATATAATCATAACTCTGTTGATGAAAAAGTTAACTATCTTAGCACTAATCTGTTAGATTTATTTAATTACCATGCTCCTATTAGAACAATAAAAATAAAGAAACGTAGGGCGCCGTGGATCACAGATACGATTAAAACAATGATGAAATTGCGTGATAATGCCTTGCTGCGATATAAAGCAAGTAGAAACCCAGTGCACTGGAATTATTATAAAGAATTAAGAAACTATACCACTAGTGCTATTCGTCGAGAAAAGAGAGCTTTTCTTGAACATAAACTTAATTCGACGAGCAGTAAAGATACATGGTCTAATTTGCGTCAGCTTGGTATTTCTTCTAAGTCGAAAACAATTATTCCAAATTACTTAGATAATGTCGAACAAATAAATAAATATTTTTGTGAACAATTCGCTATCGATAGCTCGCCTCCTGAGTTGTTACAGTTCTACAATACTTCCAAAATTAATAATAGTGCAACTCAATTTTCTTTTGAATTATGTGATGAATTGGAGGTTGGTAAAATTATCACTTCTATTAAAAGTAAAGCTATAGGCGTCGATGAACTTTCCATAACAATGATAAGCTTATGTTGTCCTTATATTTTACCTTTCCTTGTACATATCTTTAATTACTGTATACTTAATTCAGTTTTACCTTCACAGTGGAAAATATCGCTGATAACACCTATCGCTAAAAATAATTCTCCCTCTTCTCTTCAAGACCTAAGACCAATTAGTATCCTTCCTGTATTTTCAAAAATATTTGAGAAACTACTCCACTCAAGGTTGTTACCATTTTGTGAAACATTATTACCACCCACACAATCTGGCTTTAGAAAAGGCTTTAGTACATCCACTGCTCTAACACATTTGACTAATGACATAGCATCAGCAACTGACTCTGGAAAACTTACTATTTTAGTACTCGTCGACTATAGTAAAGCCTTTGACACAATCAGTCATTCTCTCCTAGTTGCAAAACTTCGTTATTTTAACTTTAGCAATAATGCAGTGGAATTACTATGTTCTTATTTAAGTTTCAGACAACAAGCAGTAAGATTTAATAATCACATTTCATCCCTACTTCCAATTACATCTGGCGTCCCTCAAGGATCTATTCTTGGCCCTCTTCTTTATTCCCTTTACACATCTGACCTTCATAAAGTTATTACCTTTTGTTCTTATCACTTTTACGCTGACGATACGCAGTTATATGTGTCTTGTAATCCTAATGAAATCATTCAAACTATCTCTCATATTAACGAAGATTTGAATAAATTAATTGAATTATCCCATCAACACTCCCTCCTTATCAATCCAAATAAATCTTCTGTTTTGTTGTTTGGTCCCAAAGTTGCGCGTCTTGGAGCTGTGAATTTCATTAATGTTTATATCAGTGGTTCACCGGTGATACTAACACACTGTTCAAAAAATTTAGGTTTGCTACTTGATGACAATCTGCGTTTTTCTGAAAATACTACATCCCTAATCAAAAAGTCATATTCAATTCTAAAGTCCTTATGGCAACATAAAGATTATCTTTCCACTCATCTTAAATCTATGCTTGTTAACTCCCTCATACTCTCCAAGTTTGATTATTGCGACGTAGTTTATGGATCATTTATTGATCACAATCAGAGCCAAAGAATTCAAAAGGTTCAAAATGCCTGCATACGCTTTATTTTCAAATTACGTAAATTCGACCATGTGTCTAAAAAATTGCAACAATTAGGCTGGTTAAATATGTCTAACAGAAGAAAGCACCATTTCTTATGCTTTGTTCATAAAATATTAACCTCAAAAACACCTGATTACCTCCTACGTCATCTCAAATATCGTGGTTCATTACATTCCCTTAACATGCGCTACAAATCCATTTTACACATTCCCAAATTTTCTACTTCTCGTTTCAAATCTTGCTTTTCCTATTATGCTCCTAAATTGTATAATGGTATTTCACACAATCTGAAGTATTTAAACTTGTCTGCCTTTAAGCGGGCTTTGAAGAATGAATTATATAACAGTCAATTTTAAATGTTCATTATTATATAATTTTTCTCTATGTAAATCGTAACTTTATTTTTAACATGGTTTGTTTTGTTACTATGTTTTAAAAATATTATACTTATTTGTATAATCACATCTACATGTATGTACACCTGTTGTTATTATATACTATTTTGTATAATGGTTAAGTGTAAGACCAGCTTTTAGCTGAACTTCGCCATTTGGTAATAAAAAGAAATTTATTATTATTATTATTATTATTATTATATTGTCAAATTAGAAATAATTACACTGGGTATTTGAAGTATTCTGACAATTATATAGCAATTAACGGTATAAGCTTTGAAAGGTTCTTTTATATTTTTAATATGAGGGATCTTAGTAGTTTTCAAGTCCAGTATCTGACTGTACGTTTCGATATGTATACTTTAAGGAGTTTTTTGTAAACGTAATTGAGGAGTGTCCAATCGATTTATTACGATCCTTTGGGTTTTAGTGGCATGTTCTTTATATTATACCAAGGACAGAACAAACATTATTTAGAGTTTCTAACAATTATATGTCATAGCAAAATTTTTCATAATCACAGAGTATAAAATAATTAAAACGTCAAATTTTATTCTCTAGTTGAACTATATTATCTAAACGTTTATCGCAGTATTTCTTTCATCAAGAGAAGTGTAGTTCCAGGTATAAAGCAAGCGGCATTCTTCCATAGTAATGATATATCTACTATAATAATATAATATCTCATTTTTCTGCTCAACTTTTTTTCCAAATTTTCATTTATTACTTCAGTTCATTTCTGACCGGATTATAGCAGCTCATTCATTCGCAGCTGGTTAAGATTCGACGTGGCGGTGTAGGCGGCTATGATAGTCGTGTGGGCGGAGACAGAAAGATAAACTTCGCCAAGGTGCCTCTTCAGGTGCTCCTACTCCGCCCCTTAACACATTGCCGAGATTTCTCAGCACGCGAGGGCTCCAAGAGTCAAAGTGTTTTAGCCTTCTTGAAGTGAGAACTAATCGTACTGGTGGCAATCTCTACTTTATCGTTTTTAAACGTATTTGTTGATTAATAATAAATTGGAGAATTCAATGATCCTTGTGTATCATTAAATAGTGAAAAATTAAATGGTGTCATGCTGCTTCAAACTTCGCTGACACTTTATAAATGTGAAACGTTTAAATATTTCAGTATAGCAGGGGTGAATTGTTCGTGACGAGACGGTTTATCCGTGGTAGGGGGAGTGGAATAGCCTTCGGTCGTTTTCCGTCACTAACACACCAGTGGATCTCAAAATCCTGTCGAATTTCTGCTACCCTTTACACAGAAATCCATGCGCAATAGTTTGAGACTTACAGGGGTAGTTGTTGCTGCGTCACACAGAAGATTATTTTTCTGTGAGTTAAAATATTGAACACGCCCTTCAAGCGTGGATCGGACAGTTTCTAGCCGTGACGTAGATTGCCAGGGGGTGGGATTACCTTTACCTAATAATATTGCCCTCTATAGAAAGAAAAATGAAGCAAGCTTTTCATATTACATCCATAATACATGCGTTATCCTACAAACATATTATTGCAATTCAAAAATAATAGTTCTTCCACCTAACCATACAATGCAAATACTAAATCTGTTCTGAAAATAATCGAATACAACTAAAACATTATATATTTTATCATATATGTATAACATAATTATTTTATAAGAAATATAAAGTAAAATTTAAACCCGTGAGTTCATAAATTTACATTTACAATATTACGTATAATTTAATAAGAGTTAATGAGAATTATAGAACACCAACACAAATGCCAAAAAAAATGTTATGGCGGTTATGCCAGTTGATGCAGTTTCCGTTGTTACCGATCAGTGAACATCAGGCTTATCAATAGCAATATTGTATTTCAATTTCGCGTACATTTATGGGAGAAGTATTTACTGTATCTGTTGGGCGTCCAGAGTATAACACTTAAACATATTGTATTCAAACAATAATATCATAAAAACTAAATGAGATATCAATAATCCAAGAACATGTACAGTGCATATAAATCTTTTCCCGCATTGTTTAATTATAGTGTTAAACGTAATATGAAGTGAAGTATCGAATTCTAGAAGTGTTAGAATGTCTGATAATTTTGTAACTTTGTAGTTCTGTTTGCTGAATGGTATTTTAATTGAAATGAGTTAAAATGTCGCGAGGTGAATTATGGAGGTAAAACAGATAAGATTCAAGTGATCAGCGTGTGTTTCGTCAAATTAAACTATTTTCATTCAACGCCAAGTTTAAATTTACATCCGTTTTACACCCAGCATAAAACTTTAAAGCTATTCAAATTCAGTTCTTTCATTATTGAGTATACACGCCACTAGATGTCTCGTATGAACGTCGTGAAAATTTAATTCGCTTTTTACTGTGACTCGACATTTTACATTCTGCTCTAGAAATACTCCTTCAATATATTTATTGAACAAGGAGTCGTGTATTCCGCAAAAATAAAACTTTTTTCTTGTTTGTGATTTGATATTAAAACTAGCTGCTAAAAATAGGTAATAATATCATGATTGAACAAATTGGATGCTGGTGCAATTTACATTGGATCTATTTTCATCAGTTGCTAGGCTCTTTGATGTCTGTGATTGCTTTTACGTGGTGCAATTTATTGAAGTACCTATCCAATTAATTCAAATTTACATTTTTCAGCAAATAAAAGGGTTGGTGACATAAAACTAAAAGCATTTTTTATTATTTTCACAAATTAATCCATCTGCATGAAATGTGGAGACAAGGCAAACAAGTATAGAGTATGATAGCCTTAAGGTTGTAATGCTTCATAATTTATCTAGTCCAATCAAAGTAATCATCTTAAGAGCGCAAGAACATGAAAACCAGCTTCACATTTATTGCTATCCGAAGCGAATTGTGTGTTGGCTTGGCACCCTTAGAGAGTTTGAGCATCGGCGCGACAAGTTCCATTAGTCAATTGTCTGGGCCACAACAATGCTCCGCGCAAATCTAGATGCTAATTTGTTTGCGTAACTCCGCTGGGAACTAATCACGAACAATTCAATGCCAGGTGAGCCAATCAAGATGGCTGCTTCGTAAACAAACAAGTCACGTGCTAAATTCGCGGGGTTTTGCGCACATGCGCCGAGGAGCACGGCTCTAACCTTACCTTTATTGTGCTTGCGAGCTTCTGTCTTGAAATTTATTCGAGTATCAGCTGATTTGAGTGTCAATTGTTTACCATGACGACGACGATTGCTTATTGTACTACAAGAACGTAAGCCAATTAGATTCTGATTTGTAATTAGATTTGACGTAAACTGCATAGGTTTGATTTAATTAGTGTCATATATAGAGCATATAATTATTGGCATTACGAGTATTGAGTTTCGGAATAGTTGAGCTAATTAGCTTTACCACTATTCAGCAAATAATTGCAAGCAGATATGTTCATCATGAACTATTCGCTTATCTCTAGCAGCTATTTAAAAGTTTAGTTTGCTACAAACTGGGTATATTAACTCATCATATTATTTTGAGCGCGAACGTTATTGTAAAACATATTATGTTACATGCAATTATTAATGTTGAAACATTGATCCACAGGTGCAAATGAATACATCGAACTCTATACACGAACTATCGTTCATGCAATAGATGTACCTATCGTAAAATAATTTAGTTAATTCATGATGGTTTCATCATCATTGTTATAGTATACTTTTTGCGGAAACACTTTAACCACATTGAATCCCAATATTCCATTATTATTAGCTCTCATCTATAATTCAACCTGAACATTTTACATGTTCCTGAATTACTAATACGCGTTCACCCACCTTCCGGGAGCCAATCAGAGCACCTCAACAGATTACAAACAGTACCAATTTTACTTCAGATACCTAAGAAAGCTAGTAGGCTCATGAATTCGATACGAAATATCAACTAGAGTATCAATGATAATGCTTTAAAATATTTTGTATATATGGAAGCGTTAACGTTACTGGAATTAGGAAGAAAGAATAAGAACCACTGAAAACGCAATATTATTAGAATTTTAGCAAACAATAGAACGTTCAGAAGAAGACAAAAAGAAATTGACAAAATGGGGACTAATCAGAAAAACTTACTATGACGGAATTAGTTTCTCAGTATTAGAAGTTGACAGGAAAAGAGAAAATGAAAGATTGTTGATTGAAATACTGAAAACAGAGACTCAGATATCCAAAAACAAGACCAATAGAATAAAATCCAAATATACCAGCATGTATCAAGGTACTTACTAAGAGATGTAGTCGTCTCGACTACAATAAGATTTTGATGTGGAAACAAAAAATGAAGTAATATGGACTGGCTATCAACTAAATATAGGGCTTGTAAAATATGTGGGAGTAAAGAGGAAATATTGGAATATTAAAAAAATATATTGCAAAAAGGTAGAATGAGGAAGAAAATGAGAGATTTATTTATTAAATGATTAAGGCACAGGAAAAGTTCAGATGAATAAGATTCGAGGAAAAAAGAGCCAAATGGAATTATTGTTATATTCTGTATAATCGAAAGTATCACCTATTATCGATTAATATATTGTTTTGCACGTTTATCTTATGCTGAAACACTAGAATAAAGTATAATATGCCCGTCTCTGTGGCTCAGTGGTCTAGACTACTAGCTACGGACCCAGAGGTCCCGGGTTCGATTCTCGGACTGGGCTGGCACCAAACAGTGTCTGCTGCTGGAATTCGTGGTAACAACATTTTAATATTATTTTAACGTTTGCAATAGATAGAAGTATATGCTATCTAATTGAAAGGAAGTCAAAAATTGAAATCCTGAGTTCCGTTGCAAACTATAGCTATAAATAAAAGCGGGATAAACAAGACTGCACTGTTTGTGGGGTTCTGGTGTAGATCAAGCATGTAGAATTCATCAGAGCTTCGACGCGTGATCCCGTCGATCGCGTAGGTCTCACGTGTAGTCCTATCTATATCCTCATCTCGCGTGAATCATTAATCCGCTCTAAGATTCGGTTGACAGGATGCGCCTGCGGATCATGGGCGGCGGGCCGTGAAATTCTAGAAGGGGACAGGAAAATAACACAATTTAATGAACGTGAACGTTCCACCCCGCTAACGAGCAGCGCAAGGTGTACCAGAAACCACTGCATTAGTCGTTTCCGGTTCATCCTCTTTCTTCCCTTTCTTCTCTCGATGATCAAATTCCCTTTTTCGTTTATGGACCAACCGATATTGCTACGCCCACCAGAAGAGTAATTAAATATTGTTAGATCTTCGGGATATATTTTAATGAATCTTTTGACATCGTTCGTTATACAAAAATGTGCAGGTATTTGATCTCGAGTCATTAAAAGTCCTGCAGAAGAAATTCCGCTTAAAAATTTAAATCTTCAACATAGTTTTACCACGGTATAAGAATTCATATAGGTACGACACTTCAAATATTTCATGATCCCAATATTTCTGTGGCACGCTTCAGAAAAGATAGACTGTAGTAACCATGGAAAAGAGAGTAGGTATAGCATGACGTTGTCAATTATATCTGTCAAATATCAAGCCATAGTGTAACTGGATTTATAGTTTGCAAAGAACACAGCAATAATTTAGCATAGAAAAATATAGAACTTCATTTGGGGGTTTTATAAATTGTACAGAACGACATACAGAATGACAGAAGAAAACGTATACCTGTCTTTCTCTATCTCAGGTGATTTTGCCGCGGTTGCTAGGAAACACTTACCCGAAATAACTCGAAAGTACACGGAAAACATAGAATGTACAGCTTAAATACAGAAAATTTAACATTACTCAATTTGTGTGCTGTGCTTAATTATTCCTGTGCACTATGCAAACTATAAATGAGAGTACACATTTTCATATGACAAAATTTTTAGGTTATTCTATGTAAAATTATTTCTATGTTTTATGCAAATTATATATCCAGATTATTTCTTTCATGTTATGTTCATAAGAGTGCAAAACAGAAAAGTAAACTTATTGGTATTTTCTACTCCTGTATAAATATATCACCATTATTTCAATTTTTTCGATGAATTATAAGGTTTGTTCCAAGTGGTCATTTCTGACAAGTTTGTGACAAATTTCACTGCGCATGCGAAAAATGTAAACAAGTTAACTTTGAAACATAAACTTCATTTCTTTTTTGTGGCGAAAAATGTATGAATTTCTTTATTTATATTTATATTTATATTTAAGGTAAAACAAAAAATGAACATGCACATGCGCTTCATTCCATTCACCATTCCAGTCTGTGTTTCAAACTTAACTTGTTTACATTTTTCGCAGGCGCACTGAAATTTGTCACAAACATGTCACAAACTTGTCAGAAATGACCACTTGGAACAAACCTATAGTAACTATAACTCACGACAATGAATTATGATTCATAATTCACTCTTCTTGACCAATCACAGACCCAGAAATCCATAATTCACGGTTATTTTAAAGACGTTATGACCAAGTAACGGCCGTCTGACAGTCGTCATTGTTTGTTTAATGTCGACTTTTTTCAACGTATTTTCTCAACGAATTTTGATCATTTTCAAAAGTGATTTACGAATATACAGGTGTAGAAAAAGTATAGCTTTATATTCGGGATTATGATCATTTTCACGAAGATGAAGTTTGATGCAAATCATCATAATCCGTCATATAATAATAAAGTATTAGATTTTATCTCATTTACAACATTCTTAAACTGTGGTATTGCTTTGTCTTAAAATTCAATTTAAAATTCATGTGGGTCCCCCTAGATTCGTCCCTGTGGTCGCCAGCCCTGTCACATGCTCCAGCAGACACTATCGCCTTAAGACGATCCCTACTAAATCATTGTCCTTACAATGGTATCAGTTTAGTCGATTGATTTTTTTGCCATGGGCAAGCATCGCTCAGCATTGCTGCGTATTACGAGACGTGGAACATTTGTTTTCTGTATTTTTAGAATTATTTTTTGCCGATTGAGCTAGTCACTTGGAAGAGTGACTCTACAAATGGGGTTGATAGGGATGTTAATTTTTTAAAGCATTTTTTGTGGCGTCAGCTACTACTTGAGATTTATTACTGCGTTGTGTCAACTTTCAAGTTGTCTTTTTTTAGATTTTATCTTATGTTTCATTAGAGGATTGTCCACAATGAAATTTTAATAACAATAGCGGCGTAAACATTATGAGTAATTAAATTTTGGGATATTGTTATGGTTTCCCTCTTCCTAAGGGTATAATCTTTAATTATTATGTCGCTGAATACTGCTTCTAATTAAAAGGACACCCGAATGGAATGGACTCGCATAATAATAATAATAGCAATAATAATGAATATGAAATTAACCTTCTACTATCATTGGCTAAGTCGTCGACTAGGTACGTTCGCACATTTGGTCAAAATGTACTTTGTAAATATATTTGATTTAAAATTTTTTTTTCGGAAAGTTGAAAAGAAAATACCGTGAATTTTTAACCAAAAGATGATCGACAATTATACGTAGTACTGTTCAAGATAAAATGCAACATTGGATGTTAATGTCAAATGAACTTGTCATCATACTTTAAAGATGTTTACTAATGAAGAAAAAAATCGAATTGTTACTTCGTATAATTCTGGTTATAGTTTGAGAAATGTTTCTCATATGTTTGGTAATTCTCTAATGTCCCAGCTTAAATTCGTCCCTTGTTCCGTGAATATTTAAGAAATTTAAAAGTTAACATTGACAACTTATTTTGCATTTTAACCAGAACAGTCTTACACACCGAGAGTTTTTTTTATTTATCAATAGGTAGATAATAGAATATATTATTACCATAGTTACAGTTCAAGTGACTGATAGCAATATATTAAAGAGTGTTTTTATAAGTAAACATAGAAATAATTTACATGGGTTATAAATAATTGTCAATTGAAATGAAAGAAATATTTCCAAGTTTAAACAAATTAGAAATTTATTTTAATTACTTTAGTATTTAGTAAATTAAATAATTGTTCGGAGTTATTATTTTTAATTATTACAAATTGTCCTTATGTTTCAATACGCTTAAAAATCTTTCAGAACTCATATTAATAAATAAATACTCATTTACTTTTCAAGTGCACAAAGTATAAGGAATTACTCACAAGAAAAATTAGCACACGAAGCCGAAGGCTGAGTGTGATAATTTTATCAAGTGTCATTCCACTTTGCCCACGTGTGAAGTATAACGTTTTATCCAACACCTCTTAATAAATGCAAAATTTATTAAAGAATTGTTATTTAACAGTGACATATACTTTAAATTTTCTAAATTAAAATATCTATCGAAGTAATTACAAAGGTGTTGTGTATTATTATTATTGTTATAAATTAAAATTACTCACTAGTGACTTTTCTCAAAATTATACCCACTAGTGGGTAATATATTACTTTCCTTGTTTAAACTCGCTATAGTTATAAAGCATTTATTGAGAGGTGTTGGATAAAATATTTTACAAAACTTGAAACGAAAATCTATTCATTTATCCCTCTATTTACCGAGATCTGCGAAAGGAGAGTGCCACACCCGTAATGGGTAAAAGGCGTGATGATATATTTATTTTTTTATTTATATATAAAGAAAACACTTTAATACACTTCTACCAATCACTTTAACTGTAACTATGGTAATTTTTATGACATTTGAATCTTATTACAAATTTCACTATGTATAGAAATAAGTATTGAAGGAGACAGTCAAAATCTAATTAGATTTAAGTCAATCCAAAGTGTATTTTGTCATGTAGGGAGTGTTGTATTGGTATTAAAGTTATACAGCACAAGTTCAGTAATTTGAAATTTTTCGTATAGAATCAAGTAAAATTTTATGAGACCATCCAGACAGAATAGGGTAATATATCTAGAATTTTAATATTAGCAATACGACGCCATATACCGTAAATAGTTTAACATGTGTTCAGCATGGTGAGATACATCTTGTGATCTGTGAGATCAAAGTTGTAAAGCGTGTTTTCTCCTTTCGTTACGGCAGATCGTAAAAATAAGTGCGGTGAAGATAGAATCCTAAAATATTTATTGGAAAGGACCGCACAAACTACGTAACATATTCGTCTATGCGGACAACGTACTAAATTGAAGTTCCACTCCCGAAAGGGTTCGCTTTATCGCTGCTGATCTCTCAAATTTTAAATTCGGACGCTCTTTGCATAACCCCAAGAATTTAAGAATTTCTATGATCTGCGCTTAAGTAGAACTCATTTACTGTTAGTTGCAAGAGCCGAATTTTTGTTAAATAAACAATGTTCGAAGGGTAGCTGTGGTACGTTAAAATTTTTCCTAAAATTAATTATATTAGATACTAATTATAGCGTGCATGATTGAGATAATTTAATATGGAAATATTTGCGAAAGTTTTCATTAATGTTTACAAAATTTTCAAATTCCATCGAGTTAAAAATACCGTGGCACACTATCGCAAACATGAGAGGCATGCGCAGCTTGAAGCTTCCGGAGTGAGCCGACGGCGGTGCTGCTGCCGGATTGAGGGAATTTTCCACAGCACACTTGAATACCACCGCTGGAATTTCAATATTCCAATGACAGACTAGGGTCTCGACATTGTTTGTATATTGTTTGCGTATTTTTGATCAGCAATATTTGAAACTGTTAACTCTTTATTTGTTAAAACAAAACAATCTACAACAAAAACAAAAAGAATGTCCTCTCTTAGGTGTGTGACCAAATTTAGACTTTTTTAATACCATGAGTTTCAGTTAAAATGTAACATTTACTTTTCTGTCATTAGTGTCATTAATAGAGAGCGGATTATATGCACGAAAAAACTGAATTATATGCGCTATGCACTGATTTTTTGGGAAATATGCACTCTCTATGGCAATATATGCAGTAAAATATGCAACAAAAATCTGAAATTATTAGATAAAAAGTATAAATGCATGCATTATGAATTTTATCCAACACCTCTTAATAAATACTCTATAACTATGGCGATTTTAAACAAGCAAAGTAACAGATTATCCACTAGTGGGTATAATTTTGAGGAAAGCCACTAGTGAGTATTTTTTTGTTTATAACAATAATAATAACACACAACACCTTGGTAACTTCTTCGATTGACATTTTAATTAAAAAATTTAAAGCATATGTCACTGTCAAATAATATTTCTTTAATAAATTTTTCATTTATTAAAAAGTGCTGGATAAAACGTTATACTTCACACGTTGGCAAAGTGGAATTACCCACTCGATAAAATTATCACACTCAGCCTTCATCTTCGTGAGCTAAAATTTCTCTCGTGGGTAATTCCTTACTTTGCCCACTTGTAAAGTAAATAACTATTATTGTACAAAACAGTATTAAACCTGATTCACAATTAATAAATATACTACTAATATACATATAAATTAAGTCTAGAAACTTGAACGTAATATTATGAGACTATGACAAATTTACAAAAAAAATTTTCAAAATTTTCTAATGTTATTGGTTTGTGTACTTGCTTTTTTTATAGTTGATTGCTTTTTTCGTTGTATTCTTCTATTTATTGCGGCCTCCTCCAATATTTAGAGAATATCAATGTGCATGAAATTCTTAATATTGATAGGAGACAAATGGACATTTAAAAAAAATTTCACTAGTTGTAATTTTATATAATGTACATTTAGAAGTAGCTAAAATTCTATACTCTTCTATATTGTTATATAAATAATATTCAATCTTGAAAACTATTGTTATATTTGTCCTTGATATCAATTTGTACTTAAATGTACTGGTAATCATTCGACATCTGACAAACGTCAATTTCAAAGCGCTCCTACCTCAATTTATGCTCTAATGCCTTGACTAAATTTATTTTAAAATTATAAAAGTAATACTACAAAATTATAAGATTGTAAAAGTTATGTAAAATATTTATTACGAATTAAACGTTTCGAATTACTGTATGGAACTCTTCGCCAGGAAAATAAGTGAAAGGCATAAACAAATAGATAGAAACATTAATTATCCAACAACAAATTATTATTTATAAAACAGAGGCAACCATGTCTTGTTCAACTAGTAGCCTTCATTCCGATTCTGTAGTATGTAGTTTTTATTGGCAAATTTATTTGTTCATTGTGAATTTGTTCCTGTTGTCTTTTGTATGAAATATAAGATGGGTAAGCATGCAATTATAGGAAAATGCTAATTAGACAAAAAGAACAGTGTCTGAAGTTGACGTATTTATAATTTAGGTATAATAATATCCCCAGAAAATCCGGCTACTGTAATAGCTCTTGATGTACTTGTAGATGAGTCTTGCAATAATTACAAATAAAAATACTGTAAGATAATTACTAAGAAAATTGAAAATAAGCAGTATAGGATGCGCCTCCGCCAATATCATACAGACCTCTTGAGCTACTTGAGATTTTGATACAAAGACGCTCGCTGTCTCGTCAGACGCAGACTGACTCTGCGTCTACGACGAACTATAGCGATGCCGGTGAAGAGGAAGCCTCGTTATTAAAACTAGGAAATGACTCTTCTCAAAATCGTCCCGACACAAAGCACTTCGCTCCATGGGTAAAGCAATTTCACGAAAAATAACAAAAAATTTCAGCGCAGACAATTTCCTTTTACTATCTTGTTAATATAACGTCTCATCCGGCGAAACAAGTAATGGTAATAAATGCTCTGCAAACATCCTGACGACCGGATGATTAACATGCGATAATCATCTTAAATTTTATTTAGTTCACCTTCCTCTTCTTTCTCTGGTTCCATTGTCAATTTGGTCAACCTTCCAATTTGGATAAAACTTCGTGAAAACATTTTGTGTAAGACCAAAGGGAAAATACTAAAAAGTTGTGGACGGACTCGAATGACTTTGAAAACGCAATTTGTTCTTATTGTTTTGTACTACTTCACCCTCGAAATGAATCATTCTTCATACAATCTATCACATTTTGAGTAAAACTAAAAGGAAAAATACTAACAAGTAGTCGTCGACAAACTCGACAACTCGAATTACAGTACTCATTTTTAACGGAACTTATCTAAAGGTAAACTCGCTTCCACGTTTCTCATTTAACGAATAAAGTGACTCATTAAATTGTGTTTTCAAGGTTATCCGAGTTAGACCGCCACTTTAATTGGGAGTATAATATGATACAAATCAAAAGGAATCATCCATTTCGGAGGTAAAGTAGTAGATCGCAAAGTTGACTGTCAGTTTATTTTCTGTCGACTGCTATAGAAAGATGCTTACTTGCATTTGTCAACGCAAAGTTAATGTTTTCTAAGGAATTTTTTTTCGATCGAACGAAAACTGACTGCTTTCCGGTGTGTTTTCGAACCACAAAGTGCAATAATCCGGTATTTTAGTGTTGTTGCTAAGTTACGATAAATAACAGTACGGGAATATCTTTTCCGGACTCTGGCAAAGAATTCCCGTACAATTTAGCTTTTCAAATAAATTTGACGCTTGTGAAAATAAATAAACAAACCATGGATACACTATCCTCAGATATTTTATCAAAACAATGCAATATTTTTATGTATTGTTGGTTGTCTGACGTTTATAAATGAAATATAAAATAACTAATTATTGAATATAAAGCGATCGAAAACAAATAGTATATGTACCACATAGGAGATGCAAACTTCCCGGACTCCTGGTGTTTCAGGACGAGACGTAGGCTACACCATCGTCTAGGAATACATAACTTTTCCTACTAGTTACACAATATTCTATTGTCGCTCGGCTTCAGTAGCAACATACGGTAATTTTTTTTTTTACTAATTCATCACTATGAACACAAAATAAAAGAACAGCTACAACAATCTATGATAGGAATGTCATGCATGCGTTTATTATAATGTAATTAGATCAATGTTTTACTTTTATAATGATTCGTCGAGAAAATATTGCGTATAATTCGAGCGCAAAGTATTTATGCTATCTCACATGATTGAAACTTTCGCTTGAGTCTCACGTTTCAATATTCGTGTTCAAGCGACAAAACATAACTTTGCGCTCTAAATATATAAATAGATATAGAAAATATGTATTTACCAAAAAACAGTGAAAATGATGGAGGCATAAATGCGGGAAACGTAATAGCTTCACCAATAATTCGGAATATTTAATTAAACATCTAGTAAAATAACCTGTAAAACGAACCCGTACAAATTTTAATCATACAGTTATTAAATATTAAAAATTTAATATTACTTTGTAGTCACATTTGCAGTAAAACGTTTCAAAATTGCAACGAGAGGAACAGATTACATCAGCAGCAAATAATATTTTACGCGCATATTTGAAAAGCGTTTTTTATGTCAAATAGCGAAAGATCGAACGCTGAAACGAGCCGTGCGCAAGGCACAATGCACACGTATCGTAAAATCAAATAAAAGTGCTTAACTTTTATGAGTCCATTCATTGAATTAAACTTCCATTTTTTATTCGTCTCCGCCGAACGGGAGCGGTGCAATACGCGGCTGTAGCAGAATTCAATCGAATGGGTTTGGGTATTTCATTCGTTCGGCTTCGGTTCTGCGCTCCGATTAAATTGTGAATTATTAATCAACTAATATGGAATCATACACGGCAAACGCTTCACGTTTGATGTAACAAAGATTAATAATACTTACGTTATTAATAATGTTTTATTGGAACGATATTTCATCAGTTGCACGATACCAATCCACTTGTATTTACTGTTTGGCATTTTGAAGAATATTTAAAGAGCCAATTGAAAAACACCAAATTTTATTTAAGTCATTCACTTGTTTTCCTAAAGACGAATGGGGCAAATAAGTCATTTATATTACAACTAAACCAAAAAACATCGTACTTGATATAATAGAAGTTTAAAAATATTGTTAATTATTAAGATAAAATATTTCAGTTTTAAAGGTAGCAATTCTGGCGTAAAAGTATTATGTTTCTTTGTGTTTTTTTCTCGCATATCTATTCTATTTTAAATTCATTGCACTTCTATTATTATTGAGCTGTCAGATTGTCGAAGTAGTTGGCACCTAAATTGAAGATTTTTGTTTTGTTTTCACACTTGTTTGAGAATTCGCGCGATAATGAAACCACGTGATTAGGTCGACACAATGTAAAGACATGTTGAATTACATAGGTTAAAAATTTTTTATTGAAATAATCCTTCAGTTTATTTATGTTTCTACCTGGAATAAATGGTATTCATGTATATTTTAATTATTTACCACAAAAAATTATTTTAATTCTATTTAAATAAAATAGAACATTTATATTTACAATCCCTACAGTTTAAGATCCACAACAAAAGAAAACAGTGACGTCACAACATTTTTAAAAAATCGTTGTGGCTTAATGAATAACAATTAAGACTTTTAAATAGATTATAAAAAAATAAAAAGAAAATTGTGAATAACCAACGTCGTATTTGAATAATTATTTTCTATTCCTGTCTATCTATCCCCATTATTTTAATTTTTTCGATAAAATAAAGTACCCATAATTCACTCTTCTTGACCAATCACAGAGCCAGAAATCTATAATACACTATTATTTTAAAGATGTGATGTGGATCACCTAGCAACGGCCGTCTGTCAGTTGACATGTATACAGTTGTCATTGTTTATTTTTATGTTGACGTTTTTCAACGAATTTTGTTCATTTTCAATATTGATTCCGAATTTACAGAAGTAGAAAAATTATAGTACTGTATTCGTGATTATGGTCATTATTCACTTGGATGATTTGCATCACTCTTCATCTTCGTGAATAATGACTATCATAATCCCTCATGTAATAATATACTATTTTACGGAACTTAATCCATAAGTCTTTATAATCTTACTAACATGAGCTCCGAAAAATTTTTCAGCTTTTTGAATTTGTTTCAAATATGATTTTTATCAGGAGAGTATCTGTATCGTGTAGTATTGCAAGTTTTATTCAGTAAACTGGGGCACTTCAAAGGATTAATTTAGACAAAGCAAAATTGTATTTTTAAGACTGAAGGTCTATATTTCATATTCCTGATTAGAACAGCGAAAACGGAGAGTAAAAATTAAATAAAAGAATTATGATACAGGCGTAGCTTTATTATACTGAGAACAAAATAATATCATCTATATTTCAAATATTTCAATTACGTCTGAAAACAATGAATAACTATTCCAAAGCCCTCTCTGTTTTAAATTACGTTCCAGAGAGAGCACACCAGCAAATATGAACCCACACACATGCGGGCCGTATAAATATAACATAATACCTGGGCTGCAGTTCTATGTGCAGTTATAAATTCCCATCCCGACAACAAATCGGGCTTTATAATTGTTTCGATTCACGAGCTCTCAAGCTCGTAGCTCACATTTTCATGCTGCGGTTAGCACCATGCGTGAACAGCCACGGCTGAAGGGGGACACTGAATTTCAGCATTAACTGTCAGGGGAAGTATAACGTATGATTCTTTTGTGAAATCTCTCTGAGTAGAAAACTCCAAAAGCTTTTCCATTATTGTTTTTGATTTGTGCGTCTATGCTCACTCTACCGACAGTTCCTTTCGACATTATTACTAAACTGATTATTTCAATTTCAAAAGATTCGTCTACATATGTATGTATACAAAATTATAGAACAACACACGAAAAAGTTTTCGATTAATCTCAAAAAGTATCTCGCACTACAACGACGAAAAACTGTATTCATTATCTAGTCTACTTGAGATGCTTTCATCTATCATCTATCGTTATTACTATTCTTTTCGATTGAATTATCTTCTAACCTTACGAATCTATAAACAGGGATTATCCTAACCTATTAACAGCGTTTGCTCTTTTATAAAATTGTCGCCCCATTTTATTATTTCAAGTATTTAAAATATTACTAAAAAATTGTAGAGAAATGTAATAAAAAAATATTACAATTTTAAGTGAGGATATTCCGTAAATTTCAAATTTTTCTATAGGTATGTGAATCTGTATTGAATGATTAATAATTACAGTTTCTGTTATTTGTTTGTTCCCATAGCAACTAAAATTAGTTTATTAAACATATAATTCAGTTTTGTCAAAAGAAGCAAACAAAATATGTTGTGGGCACCACACTACTTTCTTATACAAATAAAACCAACTGAGCACGTATGACTTGTTCCTTGCGTATGACTTTATTTTAAAATAGAAATCGAGCACATTTCATCCTGTACTCTCCAGTGCCCTGGCCATCCAATAGTTCTCTTTCGTGTCCCATTCTTGTTGAACTCTTCTGCATGATGTTAAATCCATATAGTCTGCATTTTCTAACGTCTATCGTTAACCAATATTTATTTCCCTTTTTCCTCATTTCTACATCTTAACCGTGCAATTAACTTTATATATTTGTTCTCATTTAAAGATTTGGAGCAATATTTCTGGCTCTTCTGAACGTGCGACTTTTGTGTTGTATCCGCCTCTGTATCATCATTAATCAAATCTGATTGCTACACGCGATTTTCCACGTGCATAATTATTACCCAAATAACATTTAATTCATTTAACCGTGTAACCGGTGGCAGTACCACATTATGATTCGTTGCCGAATCGCAGCAAGCCTGGACCACACCACATACACATACCCACACGTACATATTCCTACCTACGCTGATGTGGTTGATTTTAATTGTTCGATTTAATTATTTTTGTTACGCAGAACGAAACAGCGGACTTGAAATATTGTTACATTGAAACGTGCAGTAATTGTAATCTATTCAGTAATTACGCCGCATTGAAACTTGCAGGATATAAATTTTTGTGTGTAAAAACAAACATTGCAGTCAAACAAACAATGCCAATTCATGGCTAGTGAAATATTCAAAAAATATCATTTCAATTAGTTTCAGTCTCTTGGATCGATAAGAATCTGTCATGAAATTAAACACAGATTCAAAACTAATAGAATTTTTAGGTGAAAAACAGACCGCAAACAATGAAGACCTCAAAGAAGCAGTGATATCCTGGTTCAGATTTTTTTATTTCTGGATGACCCTCGTACTTATTGAATATAGACTTCATGTATGTTATATTGAACAAACCTTGGTAACAGCTGTAGCAGTGTTTTTGGCAAAAAATTTTAAATAGTCAAGCTTTCGGAATTATTTATTCGTTCTTCAGGACGCTGTAATATATATAGTATTTGGTGGTTTCGTTAAGAAACGATCTAGTCATGCTGGCATCGTCTGTGGCAGTCGTCGGGGTTCTCAGACGTCGATCCTTTCAAGGAGGGGCACCCTCTCAAGGTCCCACATGAATTCCAACTCCCTTTTCTCTCTGCATATCTTAAAGACTGCAGCGTCCGTACATGTTCTGTGACCGAGCTCAAAGGCTGAGGAATTTCAATTTCAGACAAAGTTCTTACTTTGTTGTGCCTATCTTCCGCAGCAGCCGGCGTCTGCAGCCCCTGCGTCTCGCTCTTCCGTTCTTCGACCGCGTTATTAACAGCAACACGCGTGCGAGAACGCCATGGAGTTTGAGAATTGAGACAATGCGCAAGGTGCTACAATGCGGCGGCGGATCTGAATCTGCCTTTGCCCTTATCTGATGTGAATGTTATCAAACTTAAATGTGCTCAGTTTGAAATTCAGTTGTTGCGCAAACGGGCGATGTGTGATTTCATTAAGATTTCTTGGAACAAGTGCGCAACTTTGAATACCAGATAACGTCAGCCGCATTTATTTCATTGTTTCTAAGTTTTGTTTGCTTCGCACCGACGCAGCTGCTGAAATTGATTCCAACTGCAGTTATTGTTTGCTGTCGTCGACAACTCTGTTAACGAACTATTATAGTTGCGAAAGAAATATGAAACTACGTACCTTCGTCAATGGCAAACTATCTGTAATTAAAATCTAAAATAATGAAATTACTTTCAAGTTGTATCTTTCATGATGAACTTTTATTGTATATGCAAATATCTCTAATTATAAAGCCGATAATTGAACAAGTTCGCTAAGTTGCAATATGCACAACACACTGTTCACTGTCTGCTGAAAATTGTCATTGATAGATGAGCAAACAAAACATCGAAATGCAGTTAACGTAAATATAGGTTTAACGCACGTTTTTGATAGATTTAAATAAATAAATCACAGAAATGTCGTAACTGCGAACAATGCAACTGCCAATCGATTTATAATATCTATTATGATTTCATGTGATCGAGTTATGGAATAATAAATTATGCAGTAATTAAATAAAAAATAATAAATAAACGCGAACAATATGTGTCAGTATCAACGATTAGATACGCGTTACATATTTATCGGCACAATTAATAAAACAGCGAATATATTTTGCAAGTCGTTATAAATTTATTTTCTGTTTCCCGGAAATTCTGTCAATGTTTTTCATCGCCCTCCCCCATGACATGGCCTCGTCCAACGATCACCGAGTGACGTCAGAGCTAACAATTACTCTGCCAGTCGATATCGCACTAAAAACCGTTTTATTTGTGGACATCCAATGAAACTATCTCATGCTCTTATATACTACCTATCCCTAATGGATACCGCAATCATTAAAGTCAACAAAGAAACGATACGATTTTGTTTTATAAAATGGCTAGTTTCAAGTGAAATTATCATGCATTGTATCAGACAGCAATATTTGCGTAATCAACCAAAGAATCGCAATTTCAAATTCCATTTACATTTGAGTTGACAGATCGAATTGTCATCTCGATGGTAGAGTTCATCTCTCAAATCTCATATCTGCAGTCCCATCGTTATTTAGCGCATCAACAATTACACTCGGTGTTCGCGTTGCAATTAACATTTCGTTATGTACAGCAGGCTGGAAAAATTACTCCGACTGCATTTAGCGCGAAGTTTTATTTGATCTGCTATGATGCTGATGGCGCTCATGATGATGGTGACACCAGTTGCTGTAAAATAATGTTAATGTTTCAGTATTATAAAAAATATATCTACAACTTCTTGAACACAACAATAAATAACATGAAGAGTGTATGTGTTTTATTTTATTACTTTTTTAACCGTCAAATAATTGTGAAATGTCAAAAATATGTGTCTTGTGATATTATAAATGTAAGTAATATTTGAATTATTAGTTAGAAAGTTTTGCTGACTGGATATTAATAGATTCCTATTTTAAAATAAAGTCTTATGCAAGGAACAAGTCATACGTGTTCAGTTGGTTTTATTTGTCGTGTTAAATATACAGAAATATGTATTATTTAAGTTGCTGTTAGTTAACATTTGATTAACAGTCGATTGATAAACTGGCCAAGTCATACATTAGTGTGGTGCCCACACCAGATTTTGTTTGCTTCTTTTGACAAAACTGAATTATATGTTTAATAAACTAATTTGAGTTGCTATGGAAACAAACAAATAACAGAAACTGTAATTATTAATCATTCAATACAGATTCACATACCGATAGAAAAATTTGAAACTCACGGAATATCCTCACTTAAAAATGTAATATTTTTTTATTACATTTCTTTATAATATAAGCGCTAAGAAACCCATTGTAGCAGAGCGCATCGTCAGATCTCTAATATTTTTCGAGATACGTCTATTTTTGGTATTTTTCGAAGTGCAACTTTAAGGGCCTGAAATTCAAAAACTACACGAGTTATCTAAAAATTCTCTTCAGTTTAGCGTTTCTGGTGCCTTATATAACAAATTAGCAAATTTTTAAAATTTTGAATTTTTTTTGTATTTTTGTTAAAAATTTCGATCGGCGATAACTCGACAAATATTAAAGATACAGATTTGCAATACTCACCAATCGATTCAGCTTGTCGAAATACATAAGTATGCAAAGTTTCATAAATATCGCTTTACGGGATGGAAAGTTAGAGCAAAAAGCCTGAAAATGGCGTTTTTTGTCCTGAAAGTCAAGGGGTGTGGCCTGAATTTGGTCATTTTCAGACTTTTTGCTCTAACATTTCAACGGGTTATCCGAATTTTCTGAAATTTTCAGGGTTTATGTATTTCGTCGAGCTGAATCGATTGGTGAACACTGCAAGTTTGTATCTTTCATATTTGTCGAAATATCTCCAATCGAAATTTTGAAAAAAAATCAAAAAAATTTCAAAATTTTCAAAATTTACTAATTTATTATAAATGGCACGAAAAACAAAAAACCGGAGATATTTTTCGATATCTTGTATAGTTTTCGAATTACAGCCCCTCAAAGTTGCTCTTCGGAAAATATAAAAAATCGTCATATCTCGAAAAATATTAGAGATATGACGATGCGCTCTGCTGCAATGGGTTTCCTGGCGCGAATATTATAAAGAAATGTAATAAAAAAATTTTACAATTTTAAGTCATATTTGGGGAAATTTCCGTATTTTGAAAAATAATACAAATCGCCATATTTCGATAAATATAAGACATATTACAATGCATGCTACAGCAATGAGTTTATGAGTTTATTTATGTGTCAAATGTGTCAAATAATTGTAAAGTGTCAAAAAGATATGTCGTATGAAATACTAATTATAAAAGTAATATTTGTATTATTAGTTAGAAAGCTTTGAAGACTAGATATTAATTAATTTAGATTTAAAATATATTCATAGTTACAGTAAGAACAAAAAATTAAAAAAGGTATAACATTTATATAACAAATAATTGTCAAAATAAATTCATACCTCAGGAACGAGTCATACGTGTTCAGTTGGTTTTATTTGTATAAGAAAGTAATGTGGTGCTCACACCAGATTTTTTTTATTTTGTACAGTATAAAATTTGTTTACTTTACCACATCAGATTTTTTGTAGGTGTCAAAGCGCAACTGTTAATTGTAATTAAGTATAGGAAGTTTTGTCGGAAATTTGGACAGGAGTTAAACAAAAATCACTCTTCACATGGAAGAGTGATTTTTGTTTAACTCCTGTCCAAATTTCCGACAAAACTTCCTATACTTAATAAACAACTTTTGGACACAACTACAATTCTCGTTAATTGTAATTGATAATTGTATTTAAGAAATATGTAGCTTTGAACGCAGCGTTAGAGATGAGTTAAGTTGCATTTTTGTATGTTTGTATTAATATTAAATAAATAATTTTGCGTCTCAGTGGGTAGTGTTGCAAATAAGGATTTCGAGGGTTGAAGGGAGTGTGTGTGTGTTCAGAGTGGGCCATGTCAGGTGGAGCAGCAGCAGTAGCAGGGTAGTGCAACAGCAGCAGCGAATAATTGGTCGCCACGTTGAGCTAACGCCGACTAACGCTAATTGCGTTGCGCTAATGTTCCGACTCTAAAGCGATTATACGCAGCGGATCTGCACCAACACCACGGCATGGCCATTCGACGAACTGCCACTGCCGGATTAGGACTTTTCGTTTTCGTTTCCACTCCGGCTTTATTAGATCTGGTTTTGGTGCCTCGAATAAAAATTAGAATTTTGTGAGTGCTACGTGACAAGGCCATTAGCTAACCGTAAAACTAAAATTATTTATCGGGGAAAATCACTGCTGCAAAATCATTAAAGAATAAGCAAGTTCATTAAGAGGAGAATAAAACTCAAACCCTATTTTACGAGCGATTTTGTGTGATGTAATAAAAAGTAATTGTGTGCAAAATAAACGAGGGTTTTGACCGCGATATTAACTGGAGAGCAGACGTTACGATGTATCGGACCGTTTCCCACCTCGGTGACTAGCGGGGTATTTACCGTCACTCACGGCCGGCCGATGGATATCAAATATATTTAGGTTATAACGAAACGAACAATGTATTTTTTATCGTCGTGCCATTAAGACCGGTCACGAGAAGTGCCTCGTTATTGATATGTTTTATAGGATTTAATAAATGTTACATCGCGTTTTTATTTTGCTGTTCGGTGGAACTTGTTACTGCTGTCGCTGCGTCGTCGTCCGGTTGATAAAAGTGGGTCGATGTAATGACAATTCCCTGGTCATTTCCAGAGTTTAAATGCGCATTACATGCAATACTTTGCTTTCAAGATCTTACTAAATTGCTTTTCACAATACAAACTGTTTACAAAGTCCATCTTTAACAAAGTAACAAAATAGGTATTAGAGTATCAAAGTTGAAAAAAAAAGTTAAATTACTTTATGGTCGTGTATTTTCCATAGGAATTAAGGATCTATTCCGAGATACTTAAACATGTATTGGACATTGACATGTCTGACTTAAAATCACTGCAGTAAAATTGTAATCTCCGAATATCAACATATGTAGATGGGTACCAAAAATTTACTTTGAGTCAAGTATGCACAGTAAAAATTTGATTGGCGATTAGTTAATTTTAGTTAATATTGACAAATATATTGTGTTAAATTAACAATTTGAACAAATATGACAATTTGTTAAATTAAATTTTTGCCAATTATGAATTTTTAACAAGAATAATTGTTGTTTTTATTTATTTGCTGGATTTATAAAATTTAACAAATTTACTCGTCAATAATAACAAGTAAAGTTAAGTAACTTATAAATTTGAAATTGTTAAAGAAAGTTTGTATCCTTTGTAACAACTTAATTTGTTATAATAACTATGATGTATTGTGCTGTTTCAATATAATTACTAAAATATTTAGTCAATAGCACATAAAAAAATGTGAATAATTACTATATTCACAAATATATTTAGTTACGAAATACACAAAAATAATTTGTTACTTGTTAACAAATTTGAAACTTGTTTAATTAACGGCAAATCATCTAGGACTAAAAATTTGTTAAAATTTTGTCTTTTTTGATTATAAATTTTTTACATAACAACGTGTTAATAGTATATTACGTACCGGGAACTGTAAGTGACAGTTTTTAGGTCGAGAATGTAGTTTGGGATGTCGAGACCCGTAGGGTCGAGATTTCCTAAACATTCGAGGCCTAAAAAATTACTTACAGTTCGAGGTTAGTAAGTTATTTTTTGCAATACCTGCGTAAATATAAGAAAAGGAAAAATAGGTATCAAAATTAACAGCTGACAGATTGAGGTTAGAACTAAAATTTGAATGACATATATTTACTTACCGTCCACCTTGCACGGTAAGTTTCACTTACCATCCACCGTGAACGGTAAGTAAATGATGTAACCATGGAAACCAATTGTGCTATAAAAGTTCCACTTACTGTGTTTAAATTTTGTTATTAATGGGTAACTTACAGTACAGGTATTGCAAAAAAATATTTTATTGTTACTGTTGACAATTTGCTAACGATTTGTATCAATAAATCAACAAATATATCTGTCAAAATATTGTACACATTTTAGTATTTACTAATACTCTAGGAAGATCGTAGATAAAATTTTGTATGATCTAAGTGTTAAAAGTGATTTATTTCGTTCGTAGGGTTGTTTCATTCGGTTTCGCCTCGTTTCATAAATTTTCCCACTTACTCATAAAATGTCACTTTAACACTTATATCATAAATAACTATTATTTAGGATTTCTGATAATTGTAGTTTATATTACTTTCAAACTTTATTCATAGCGCAAACCTATGAAAAGAAACCACAAACAATAAAATAGTTAAAACGTCAACTTTTATTCTCTATTTGAACTATAGTTACATGATTTTGTATGTACGTAGTTCTCAAAAAACTTAATGATTACTTAACGAATTCATTTGTTACATGATTGTTTGTTGTAAGCTCTTACTAATAAGTGTGTCTCTATTGTATATTAAGTATATTGTTGTAATGATTTTTAAACCTGAATAAGGTTATGTAAAAAGAATAAATGCTGTATGTCTGAGATATGGAGTATTTTTTACACTGTACAATAAACACAGTCGAGATAACATCCAGTTCAATATGCATCATTCCGACCTTCTGTCAGTAATTTCAGCAATATTTTTGTTGGGAAATAAACAGAACACGTGTGTTTACACTTTACAGTAATCTCAATATTGATCAGCCTGAGTAGTCTGTGTGTGACTAGAAACAGTTAGTTCCAAATTAAATGAGGTTTTCTTAACTGAATTCTAAAATGAGTCAGGACTCAGTGCAACTTTCAAAACTACCAGAAAGTTAGCAATGCCCGGCGCAAATGTTTACCAATTTCGTGTCGCGTTCTCAAGTCCTGTCGTCCTTGCTGGAGCTCCTGTAGCGCAGTCGCGTCTAGCAGTCGGAAATATAAGGTAACAATTTAATTTATTCCAAACGTACACCTAACAATTCTCTTATCAGGGTGCGAACGAGGCAGCACAATGGGCTGTTCGCACGTCTCGTCTTAAACACAAAACCGGGAACAGGCACGGACTCAGGGGGAGGCGTTTGTTGGCGTAATTGGTACAGCTCTACAGAGAATTTCATTTCGGGAGACATCATCAATTTCGTGCAAACTGATGATTTTTTCCATGTGTATAAATTCTTGAGAAACTTGGTGGCAGCGCATTTTTACTTTGGGCAAATTGTGCAAAATGCGATAAAGTTATTTACGATAATGGTTTCACTTTAGAAGTCGAATGTCGTGTAGACTACGATGAAGAAGAAAGACACAAAAACCCAATTTTAATGTTTTAATTATGAATTACAACTGCCGTGAAAGTTTTCATCATTCTTTACGAGTTACAAACTTACTAAACTTGAAAACCCAGTGAATTTTGATGTTGAGCCTTTAATCTTTAATGAGATTTATAAAATTTAGACCTACTTCAGTTACATTAAAACTTATTTACGAAATTAATACATCTAGCATTTATTTCACAAAGAGCTAAACGAGATCTTTCACCTGTCATAAACTTTTCTATTATCATCGGTAATTTACCGAGAGCCAAGAATTTATCGATAAAAATTCGAATATTGGTTGCGTAGAATGTTGCGATGAGTGTTAAATTTATGAGAAATTTGACCAAATAAATTCATGGCTCGAGTTATATTTGGTTCATTATTTCTTGAATTTATATAAAAATACACAAACTAATTATTCAAATGTCATAATTTACAATATCAACAAACGGTTTTATCAGAAGTAATATCACAAGACCTTCTGATTTTATCGATAAATTTTTATTTTAAAAACAAAAAAATGAGTGCTTAAAAATAAAAATCTGATTATTTTTTGACGTTTCTTAAAACCAATTAAATGCTTTATTGTATGTCACGTGTTTGCGTTTTAACCAATCCTGTCATTATTATACTGAGAATAATGCTCTTATGATTACTCCCGGCAATATTCTCTGTAGCTTTTTTGTTTTTGTTGACAGATGTCAAATGTCAAATAGGTAACATCAACACAAGTAAAAATGAGCAAAAAAGATAGATTTAGTGACGTTCCTGATGATGAAATCAAAAAATAATCTAATTAAATATAACATCGAGAGTTGCTTTCGTGGCTATTGCCTGGCAACAAGTTTTCGAAAGATCTGTCAAATTATTTTCAATTTATTCTCACTCTCTTGTTATATTATTACTGAGAAAATTAGAGAGGTCGTGTGTTATTTGATAAAATAAATTCCAAAGACATAGCAAAATGAAACTTGAATTGAAATATTAATTAACTATCACACTGACAACTATAAACAATAACAACTGTTTATTTACTTGGTAGCAGAAATTTTATCGGGATAATAAGATTTTATCAGGGTAACAGGGTAACAGGATTTATCATTATAATACTGTTTCCTTTAGTTGAATTTTCAAGTGTTTTACATCATTATTAGTTGAAAATTAGTCGTATGAATATATCAAAATTATATCAGTAATAATATAATTAGATTATTTTTTGATTCACAAATTAAAAACAAAATTAAATGATGCACTTAACATTTGTGTAATAAGGCGCTGCATAGTAACATAATCCAATTATCTGATATTTGCAAAAAGAAAAAGAAAAAGCTACAGAGATTATCGCTGGAAATAATCTACAGAGCTTTATTTTCCCCATAATAATGACAGGATTGCTTATAACGCAGACACATGACAAACAATGACACATTTCATTGGTTTTAAGAAATGTCATAATATAATAGCTGTAAAATCGTCCACTTAGTGCAAATGGAATATTTTGATTAGCTTATAATGTAATGAGAGAAATAATCATTATTTCCCCAACGCCTTTCAATAAATGTTCTATAACTATGGCATTTTAAACAAGCAAAGTAACAGATTACCCACTAGTGGGTATAATGGACATTTTAATTTAGAAATTTTGAAGCATATGTCATTGTCAAATAATATTTCTTTAATAAATTTTGTATTTATTAAGAGATGTTGCATGAAACGTTACACTTCGCACGTGGGCAAAATGTAATTACCCACTCGATAAAATTATCTCCCTTGAGCAATTCCTTCCTTTACCCACTTGTAAAGTATAAATATCTATTATTTATAGTCCATTGTTATGAATTCGTTTATTTTGCATCTTTATGTGCAAGATCCGTCTCTGCGCTAATATCCAGAATCCGCATCAGACTCGATAGTCATCGTGGACGTCGACGGCAGCGGAAACAGAGGGCGGTGTTGGCACCGGGAGATGACACTGGTCTCATCAAACTGCAAATAACTTAATTTAATTCCGCTTTCTCGGTGTTTCGTGCCGGGGACGGCAGGAATCGCGCTACCGCGGATCTGCTCCTCGCTGGGAGACGCTTCGTGAAATTTACACGGGTGACAAATGGCCGGCGTTTAGCGCGTCGCCTCTCTGCCAACCAGGTTACTGTTTATTAAATAAACGCAGCGCTTTCTCTGGCTTTGTAATATACGCCCGTTTTTTATGTGACTTTGTTTTTTGTCGCGTTTAATATGAAAAAGATTTTTTGAATAATTTTTTGTACCTGCATCATGCATGGTATTTTCATTTAATATTGTTTATAACACGTAAAATAAGAATTTTAATTTGAGCGAGTAGTATATTTTTTGCTATTAATATTTTATTAAAATAATAAAGAAAACATGATTGTAATAAGGTTTTTTATGTGTTATTTTCTGTTATCGTATAAATCTAAATTTATAGAGACATATTTTTCTTGTCATAAAATTGTAGCACTTAATTTTCCAGAAAAATTAAAAACATGACAGTTCGGCATGAGAATTAATTAACAATTACATTTTAAGAGACCATTTAAAAATTAACAACCGTCTGGAGAAATCTAACAAAATTTATATCAAAAAACATTACTTTCCTTAAAGTCTAATAGCTTTATTTTATTATATTAATAAACAGGTATTTAAGTGTTCCTCTCCTTAAATTAAACGTCATAATTTTTATCAAAAATCGCCAGGTCGCATTTAAATTATACACATTACCCAGAACGACAATAAATGTTAAACATCGGTACATATTTCGCCAAGTAAAATCTCATTTGGGGCCGTTAATCCTTCAGAAGAAAGACCTCGGCGTTTTAAAACGAAGACGTTGGCGCATTAATGGAAAATTAAATTTGCGGATACAAGGGACAGAAATTAATTTAGACGTTGTTATAGCTCGTGTTTTGACGAAATGCGTTATCATTATGACGCAGTTATGCTTCCAGAGCGACGGTTGCGGTCCCCTTTGATGGCTCGGAAATGACAGTCTGGAATGGGCCTTTTCTTTCCGCTCCTAGACTTGCATAATAAAAATGAGTGCTTCTTAAACGACTTCGACGTTAATTAAACCATTTTTTGATAATAATTCATTGCAGGTTATTTCGCTTAACCGTTTCAATATTTGTAATTATTCCCAGAGTTTCAGCTAACATGCCTTATTAATGTATTACTATTGATACCAGTTATATATCACTGTACTGTTCTAGATAAAATGCAACATAGGTTATGAATAAAGTGTGAAAAATACTCAAAATCTCAGTCATACAACATTTATTCTTTTTATATAATCGACTTTTCGGTTTACCTTCTTCAATCTTCAGGGTTGGTAAATGTGACAAATATATTCGTAAACAATAATGAATGATTCTGTTGTGTTATGCTTTAGTATGTATGAAATTTTTAAAAGACTGAATTATTGTTTCCGAATGTATTTGTTACATGATTGTTTATTGTAAGATCTTACTAACCCTGAAGGTTTAAGTGTAAACCGAAACGTCGGTTGTGTAAGAAAAATATATGCTGTATGACTGAGATTTCGAGTATTTTTATACACTTTACAATAAACACAGTCAAAGAAATATCACTTTTATAGGTTGTCAATGTTAAATGAACTTGTCTTCATAATTTACTTATGTCTTTTATATAATTCATATATAAACATCCATCACTTTTAAATTTGGTAAATATTCTCGGCTATGTAAGAATGTGGCCTAGAGCGTTAAGGAAGTAAATTAGCAAACATTTTACTTACATTTCTCAAATTATAACCATAATTGTACCAAGTAACCATTCGATTTTTTTCTCATTAGCAAACATCATTAAAGTATGATGGCAAATTCATTTAACATTAATAACTTGTATTTGTTGTATTTTATCTGGAAAATACTCCGTATTCAAGTGGTATTCATAGTATTACATTAATGAGAGATTATTAAATATTGCATATAATTTGAAATTCTTTGTATATCACGGTACTATTCCAGATGAATGCAATAAGTTGTGGAAGATTTTAGGCTAGGATATTCAGGAATTGAATTAGAAAACAAATCAGAAACATTCCTAAAACTTTAAACAAAATTGAACTAAATAGCCAATCGAATTTTTTCTTCATTTATAAGTACTTTGTACGTATGCCTGATATTCATAATTCATATAATTATTGCATCTTAACTGAAACCCTCGGTATATTGCCATTAGATGGAACGGATTGAAATCATAAAAATGTCACATTCCAAAATCATCATGCATCACAAAATATTAACGACAGTTAACATCCTACAGAGTTTAAAATTAAAATATACCGTGTATCCCAGGTAAATATTGGCATAGGCAGTTAACATGTAAAATCAGTTTTCTGTAAATAAAAAGTGTCCGGCAAAAAATTATGCATCCAAATTTTATATCACAATATTGCCAATATCCCTACATCTTATTTAATACAGATTACTTTATTTTGATATCGCAATTTAATGAAATTAATAATAATAATTTCAAATTTTCCGCCTACTCTTTTTATTGCTACTGACGTAGAGTGCCTGGAATTTGTTTTAAATATTTTAATCTGTCACAGTCAATTTCTGGCGATGGAAACCATTCAGCATTCATTCCTGTGATGTATTCAGATATTTGTCTTGCACTGCGCCCCCATAATACATTCTAATAATATTTACACGGTTCTCGGCATTTAATGTATTCTTGATGACATTTACATTAAATTGCGGTATCAAAGTAAAATAATCTGCATTAAATAAGATGTAGGGGTATTGGCAGCATTGTGATATAAAATTTGGAGGTATAATTTTTTGCCGGACACTTTTTATTTACAAAAAACTGATTTTACATGTTAATTGCCTATGCCAACCTTTACACGGTATAATAGTAGTATTGCTGGAATAGCTGCTCTCAAGTAATTAAATGCACTGTCCCTCTTCTTAAAGCGTGTGTCATCTTTGAATCCATAACCTGCTGGTACTTGTAGCACACCTGGAATCCGCAGAGGGTGCATGGTATACGTGTTCGACGGCAACAACATCCACATATGTCGGTACATATGTAGGAGTGGGCGGGTTACGTAGAACCCACGTTTACGAGCTATGTTCGTGTGTGTCGTACACGTTTGACGGTCCACCGCGGCAACGTAATTCATTTTCCGTGTTCCCGGCAGCGCCTCTGGCGGAGAGTGCAGGTACTACGTCGCACACTGTAATATAGAGGTGTATACAGTGTTGGGAAACTTTTGGACCGGAAATTTTTAGTTTCCCTTTTCTTGTTTTGCCCATCGAGGAACCGTTTCTGCCACATTTTCTTTTCAATTACTTTCTTCCTGCTACGAGCTACTCTTTTCTTCACCCTTTATATTGCTAGCTTCATTCATGATGGAGCGAACTTCATTTTTACTTGCAAAGTACACATTACACAAATAAACCCAAAGAATTCTAGTTGCACTAAAAACTTATTTTTAAGTCAACCTGTTCATAAAATAGGGGTCTATAAATTAAGTGTGGGTAGTACATGACAAAACAATAATAAAAGTTTAAATAAACTTGTATCCCCAATTTCTTACATTCAGGGTTAAGTATAATGGTATAACAGATAAATATGAAGTGCAGTAAAATTTATCATATTGTTGTGATTGTTGTGGTGCTATAGATGGCAAATAATGTTGAAATAAACTGTTGTGGGCACCACAATACCTCACGTCATAGATTTCTTATCAAACAATACAGAAACATGTACCACCCATCACTATCAAAGAAGCCCATCCCTTCAAAAAATTAGTTTTCAATTATGACACATGTCAAAAAATTAAATGTTTTCAAGAGTTGTTTTGTTTTCTTCAAAATGCACAGGTTCGCAGATTTAATCGAAAATGTCAAAATATAAATTGGTTCAATCCAACTATTGAAACTTGTTGTTTCTTACTTGAATACAGAGCTCGAAACCATCTGTTTTGTCCACTCAACTCATCCTATGGCAACGGGATGAGGAATGACAGGTGAGTGGGCGAATGTTCTTTCACTCACTATTTTCTCCCACTCAGCTAACGCATCGTGTTCAAAACTGACACATGCGTGAGCAAAATTTTTAGTTTCTTCATTCGTATTGTAATATACTATTTCTTTAACGTATTGTAATTCGTGAATGGTGACAGTAAGAGAAAAATGTATCAAACAACAATTGCAGACAATATATGGCACATTTCTCACAACAAAAATTCTAATTAAACCTTAATATACGGAGATATTTCAAAATAACTTCATAGGGCTTCAAGGAATTACCTCTTCCGGTTATTGGTTACCACCAAAAACTAATTAGCTCTTCCCAAGGGAATACAACTGATATACAAACATCAAAATTTTCAATTTAGTAGTTTTTGAGAAACAGTAACTTCAGAGATTCACCCACACACATAGACTGACAAACATTGTCGCGAAACTATTAAATTCTTATTCTAGGGACCCTAAAACGTGACCATCCACTGAAAACTCATCATCTAATTTTTAGCATGATTCCTAAACCTCACCTCACCTTACAGGATTTGTCGGGAGGCAAAAATACTGGTTCTCAATATTCTAAATACAAACATAAAAATAGTATTATACATACAATTCCAATATCTTCCCACGTTCACAGTCTCTTATATTTGTTTTTAAAATATTCATACTTTTTATTTCAGAGAAATTTATATATGGCAGTGTCACAAAGGTCACCTTCGTAGTCTGCTGCGTGTGGGTGTTTTGCTGACGAATCCGCAACGATGTTATTTTTACTTTCGCCTCTTCTTATTATTTGGTTCCCGAATGTCAATAATTTAAAGTTTTGTGGGGGACTGAAAACGCGAATGAAGACGGATGGCAGCTGCTGTTTTTTTCTTGCCTGTGTTTCAGTGTCTACTTGGAATGTTACGCATGAAGTGAAAATTCGTAACATGTTTGTAATTTTTTTGGTCGTGTGAAAAATGTTCCGTTTTTTGTCTGACGGCAAGATCCTCACATATTTGATGGTTGAGGTCACATGTGAAATATTCTTTCTAGTTCTTCTTTCATGTAATACAATAATGCCTAACGTTCTGAAATATTTATTTGGATTTACTTTACTAGGTCTTGCTGTTAAATAAAACTAGTAATTATTGCGAGTCTCATATTGGCATCGATCTTGTGCACAGGCTAATGAATGGTTATCAAAAGCAGTCGCCGCGCATCAAACGCGACATAGGGGTGCCCGGGGGTGCAAATCAGAAGGGGTGTCCAGCCGCAGACAGTGACAACTGTCCACTGTCGATGACTTCAGTGTTTGTCCGCCTGGTAATTGTCGCGAGCGGCTAAGCCACGGGCGACCGGACTTGGAAGGGTTAGCGCGCTGTTTGTTTTCCCATGCCGCCGTGTTACAAATAACGTCGATGATCAATAACGACGCACGTTATCTGCCGCCGCCGCCGCCGACGTGATCCCGCAATCCCGCGGATTAGCCTCGGGGCACGTAGGCAGTCCGGCTCTGTACGCTCACTGTTTGCTTGCTGATTCACGGTGCGCAGTATTAGAAAGACTGATGGATCAAAGCTCGCCGGATAAAAATTGTGCGGTATTCACAAATAGCTGAGGGTGATTATATGAACTCTGTTTCCGATGAGATTATTTGCGCAACTCCTCATTAGCAAACTTGTTGATCTTCAAGCTTCAAACCTCTTGTTGTAACAACTTATTTTTCAAATTCATAAAAGACTTTGGAAGAAGTTCTTTGGTAATTTAATAACACATGCATTACAAGATAGTTTGTTTCTAAATAACAATATTTACATACGCTGATGCTGGTTTGGTGGCTGTACTGTAAGGCTGGTACTGCAACGAACCTATAAACGCAACAGTTTATTTATTAAATTAATATACATCGTTTCGATTCGAATTATTGAACATAAATAATCATCATAAAGTAGACTGAACAGTTGGCTAAAATTTTTATTTATGTAACATTAATAATCAATTCGATCTCAGTCGAAATACTACTAAATACAATAATAGATTATAATTGAGATAAGAACATTATTAAAATACGCATGTGAAATTTGCACAACAAACATAAATAATTAAATAATTTGCTTTTATTTTTTAACAAGTAGAAAATTTAACGAGTAGTTGCTGTAAAATTGTTTTTAATCCGTGATGAGCACAATTTGACATTAAATAGTTATGCAGTTGTTTTTCATAAATTTTTTAAGCATTTTGTAAAAATGAGTGATTTAGAAAGTATTTTATCGGATATAGAAGCACAGGCTTCAAAAATTATTAATTAATTTAAAGGATTGTAAAGATTGTCTCATCAACATTTATAATAAATAGTATGTTAATGAAAACGAGTGTGGTAATGTAGCTCTTAACTCACGCAAAATGAGTGGGATAATTGACATTTAACTCACGGGTGTAGATAAAATAATATAATTAATAAATTTTACAAAAACAGCATTAACAATATGTTTGCTGAATAAAGGAACGGGTATACGAAACGTGATCATATTCGGAATATATTGGTGTATGCTGAGTGTGCGATTCATAATAATGTTGTTAAGAAAGTAGGAGTGAGTCAGTTGAGGTGATTTGGACATCTTGAGCAAATGTTGAATTAAATATTGGTGAAACTAATATATGCGGGTGAGATTGAAGATGTACGATTGCGTGGGCGTCCAAGGAATAGGTGGTTAGGTATGACTGATGGTTTGTTGCATGAACGAATGATTCCGAGTGTGAAAAATAGACGAGCATGTGTGAATCGGATTATGAATGTAGACGACGCGAAAGTGGTGTGCCATACCGTAACGTTATGTATGTATGTAGTAAAAGCGAAAAATAATTTTAAAGCTAAATTGTTCTACAGAGCAGAGTTTACATCTAGACAGATGTAAAACTTTCATCAATTATCATTAACATAATAATACAATATGTTATTTTTCTTCTTGCAGATGATGGTCGCGGCTAGTGCGTGATGGACGGAGGCCACGGGGGGCACGGGGTGCATGGGAGCCAGGGCACGCTGGGGCGGCGCGCTGGTTCCAAGGTGGCTCTATCCGGGGGCTCCATGCGCCGCCAGCGTAGCCTAGAGTGGCGTCAGGACCGTGGATACAGCAGCAGCGAGGATGACATTCCTGCTCGGCCTGACGGACCTGCTGTCGATAGCGCAGTCTTTGCCGAGCTGCTTGCCCAAGCCCAACAGTTTGCAAGTGAGTTATTATTTTCAATTATATGAAAGCAATATGGAATTTATAAATAACTGTAGAATAAATGAAAATAAGAATCAATAGGAACTATAATAAATTGGAGATGGATTGGATTAATAAAATATAACAATGATATAAATAAACAATCACTTATACTACCATGAGTAGGTAATCATAGTTACGTCGACTATTTTTCTGGTAGTATTACGAATGTTCTTTGTATTTGGAAATGGACAAATATTCTACTTATCTTTGACTACGAATAGTATTCTAGGGACTATTCATTGAATGAAAATTATACATTGACATTCATTTTGATTGGCTGTGAAATAAAAAACCTATAGTTTTATTTTTTATTTGTTTACTTTCGACAAATAATGGATGAGGTGAAAAGTCACTGGAATACACCATCAAAAGAAAAAGAAAACAAAGAACACTGCAAAGAAGGATTCACTTAGAATGATATAAAAATTAAATCAAAAGACAAGCACGAATAGAAAAATAACGCAGGAAAACTATGTAACAGATAATACGACAATGTAAGGCTGGCAACTTCGCATTTAATTCTAGCCGAAGAATCATCGAAAGATGCCTTATGTTTCAGTAGAAGCATCAGGAATAATAATAATAATAATAATAATAATAATAATAAGGAATGTCCTATTTCTGTAGATAGAGTAAATGCATAACAATTTTCGAAAGAGATATAATTTGCGCAGTTAAAATGCAGATAATTCCGTAGAAATTCTTACCCGTCCCACGTGGTAACCACGTTGAAATTCTGGTTTTCGCTCGGTGAAAATGGACGTATCCAGGGTGAAATTGTTGCCGATTAACGGGCATAATAGCTCATCAACTCTCGGCTCCGAACTTAATAGCCACCGTTCGAAAATCGTAATGGCCGTGTTTCGCTGTCGCCATTTACAGAATCGGTTGCCATTACTGGCTGCACGGTTATAGCAATTGGTTCGATACATCTCAATGAAGCGTTCGGACGCAGAGGCGAATGAATTTCATTCTGTTGTCGGTTGGCTGAGCCCACCATCTATCTAATCAGCATTCCTAGCCACATGTGGAGATGCCTCGGTGCTTGATGCCGGCTCGCGAATCGACGGATCGGGATTTCTACCGCATAGAAATCTTCATTTATCAACCGGCGCCTTCGTTTAAATAAATCCACTCGGAGATTTCCACTGAGCCTAATGAACATTTGCAGGATTCATTTATTACGCTACTACTCCCAGCAACTTTTGGTGGAGTTGCCGGTTTCCACCTCTTGAATGTTATTCATATTTTGCTAGCAAGAAAATGGAGTCCTTCACTTTTTTTTATGAAACTTTATCTAAATTAAAAACTATCTGCAGTTTTAAAAAGTCTTAATTGTTGTACACTAAGTCGAATGATTTTTTTACCTCCCGCACATACCTTTAAGGAAGGTATAGGAATCATGCTAAAATTTGGTAGCAAGTTTTCAGTGGATGAACACGTTTTAGAATCCTTAGAATATGATATTAATTGTTTCGCGATGATGTCTGTATGTGTGTCTGTCGGTCTGTGTGGATCTTTGGATCAAAAACTACTAACCAGAAAATTATAATATTTTGTAAATACCGACTGTATCCCCTTGAGAAGAGCTGATTGGTGATAATTCAATAACCAGAAATGGTAATTTACTTGAAGCCCTATACATTTATTATGGTTTAATGACAATTTTTTTACTAGAAAATTGTTTCAAATATTATTGTGTAAAATTGTTGTTTGAAATATTTTTCTCTTGCTATCACCATTAACAGGGCCGTATTATCCATAAGGCAGTGTAGGCAACTGCCTAGGGGCCCAGCATCGGCTAGGGGCCCCGCGGATCGAGAAATAAAAATTTGAAAATGTTTCATCGAGGAAAAATTTAATTTGAAGATTTGTATCCTCAATGACAATATTATTGCTTTCTTTAATTAAAAACTGTCTTTGTTCATCAATGTCTCAAAACCGTTTGAATTCATTGGGATAATGGCGATTGAAAATGATACATTGGAAAAGGTCAACTTTTAAGATCTTGTAAATGATTTTGTATCTAAAAAAGTTAGAAGAGATGATATTTAAACATATATTGTATTTTGTATTGTTTAGGGTTTTTATTTGTTTTGGGTGATGGCATAGCTTAATGTAGTAAAAAAATAGTGTAATTATGAAGATAATTATTGTATTGTGGTAGAATAAATGTATTTTGGGAAGTTAGAAAAGGGTAAAGGGGCCCCGGGAATGGTATTGCCTACGGGCCCCGAAATGGTTAGTCCGGCACTGACCATTAACGAATTACAACACATTAAAGAAAAATTAAATTTTGATTTTTTTGTTTAAAACTGCTAAGCTGTTTTTTTAATACAAAACGATTGAAAAATGTCATTTTTTACGTGTCATACTTAAAAAGCTAATTTTTTGAAGGGATGAGCTTTTTTTGATAGTGGTGGTTCGTGTTCTTGCATTGTTTGATAAGAAATTTATGGTGGCAGATATTGTAATGCCTACAACAAATTTTTTAAAATGTTGTGACACCGTGTGTTGTGGATCTTAAGCAGTAGGGATTGTAAATAATTGTAATCACATAAAGGTTTTATTTTATTGTTTAGCAAATTATTTAAATGGATTTAATATAACTTTTCGTAGTAAATAATTAAAGTATACATGAATACCGTTTATTCCAGAAAGAAACATAAATAAACTATAAGATTATTTGCGTCAAATGTATGACTACCACTAATAAATTTTGCTAACCTATGTCATTCAACATGTCCTTAATTTAGTTGTGTCGACGACCTATCACGCGAATTCTCAAACAAATGTAATTTGTATTATTTGGTTACGAATTTAAATCAAAACATATATCTTCAAATTAGTCATTTGATACTTCGACAATCTAACAACTCAATAATAAAGGAAGTACAAAGAATTTAGAATAGAATAGGTGTGTGAGAGAGAAGCTTAAACGGAGAAACAATGCATTGACACCAGAATTGCTATATTTAAAACTCAAATATCTTAATAATTAATAATATTTTTTAAACTTCTATTATACGTACAGAGTACGATGGTTTTTGATCTAGTTATAATATAAATGACATATATGCTATTTTGTGACTTTAGTTAACACTATATCTGCCAGAGTATTTGATGCGTACGTGTAAGCGTGCAGACGTGCCCACACGCAACACCACAGTAAATACAACGCACCAGACCAACATTGTGCAACCAACACTAGACAGCTAGACCATCGGCTGGCGTTTTGACTTCGTATGCAAATACAAAATTGAATTCACTAGCCATTGAATGCATGACGACTGGCTGCCGACTCTGTAATTTGACTCAGTTGTGTAGCTAATGATACCACTTGTTGATGTGCGAGCTGTGATTGGCTGTTGCGCTTGCATGGAAAATGTATGATAATTTACTTGCTGGAATTTTCATGCACTTTTGATTAGAGGGTGTTGTGTTGACCGAGAGATAAGAATGTTGATTTCGTTTTATTCTCGTGTTTTTACTCAGCGCTCAGTAATTTAAATTAATAGTTTTTGACGCTAATTTTGTTTGTTCGTTTGCGATAAACTAATGTTGTATTTTCTTGTTGTTACATTTTCCAGAGCTGTCATAATGAATAATTAATTAATTATATTGATATAAATGCCCGAGGAAAATGTACTGGTATTAGAAATCATGCCATCAACTCGATAGTCCGTTTCGAAATTAACGTGCGACATTAACTTTGTCGCTTTCAATTTGCACATCTCATTATTTTAACGAGCAATTCACAAACGTAATTATTCCACAATAGTATACAATCGCTTTTTGCTATTATCGTCACACGTTTCAATTATTGCCTATTGGCGAATAGCGATCACTATTACCAACTGCGACATGAAATAGAATACCTACATTTCAGGAGGCTTTTGTAATTACGAAAAGTGAAACAACACTTTCAATTGGTTACGCAGTTCATTCCAAATAAACCGAAACACACTTCTCTTGCCTTCATTCGATAACAAAAGCAGAATAAGTTTTTTTTTTACTATAAAGAGAAACTATTTCTTTCGGATATTCGGGACTACACCATTGTTTTGACATTTCGACATGGTATTGGAAATAGTTATTTGTCAAACAAGAGAGGTAAGCGCTTCATTTTCCCCTTCGAGTTCGAAGTTTGCCTCATGAGCACAGCGAGTGAGGCATTTCGAACTAGAGTGGAAGAAGAGCTTTCCTCTCGTGTTAGGCACAACACTTTTTTCACGACATGTTTCTAAAATCGATTTGCTCGGACCTAAAATACACTTTGAGAACACAACTGAGAGACTGACAAGTTAAAAGTTAGGTTATCAGACACAAGGCGGTTTAGCAGCGTTGCCAATGAACTAATCTTAAATATCTTTAATAAGTTGTCAAATTGTGATTTAATAAGAAAAAGAAAAATATAAGACATAATTATAAGATAATTTAAAGTATGTATATCACTAAAATAAAGATTTTCAATAAAATTAGGAATTTATTTATAATTTTTATAATATATTTTTTGTAAATAACATTCTATTGGTAACACTTCTATATTTTCCAATCTAGAGAGGAACAACACATTTTCCTCACTATTTCGGGAGAAGAACGGTGGGGTTTCCTACCATGTCGTGAAAAAACATTATATATCTAATTAAAATATGAATATTGTATATACATACTCTAGATAACCAGAGGAAAATGTACTACAAGAGTCTGAAGACATACCTCAAGAGGTGGTCATACGAAGTACTAACTAAATTTCAATTAAATGATAAATGTTGAGTTAACTTACACTTCTTGTACTATCAAATAAAGTATAAAAATCACAAAACTATACCTAAAATATGCCTAATTTGTATAAGAATCATTTTGTTGAGCAATGTATATCTAGAAAGGTTGAAGTGAACGAACTCTTCCCCTTAAGATGTTGGGTGGATTACAAAAAAAGAGCACAACGACAAAATTCGGAATCACTTCACTTGGCTATCATATCATAAAACGCGAGATAATTAAAGTGAGCGAGATCCCAAGTTCAGAGGTCGATACCTCCGAAGATTAAAGTCGCATTAAGTGACGTAGGGTACCAGGGGCTTCAGTGTGCAGGAAGCACGCCCGGGGCCCCCGTCTGCGAGAGTTGATTGGTTTTATTAGAAGGGACTGAGCCCCATCAATCAGAACTGAAACCTTCCGCGGTCTTCCGGTGACGACATCCTCTGTTCCTGTTCCGCTTGTGTTGGTTGCTTGGTTACTCCTTCTGATGCCATCAGCAAATGATCCCCGAAATTGTTCGATTATTTTACTTTCGTGTCACATTTTTTTCACATTGCTTTTACGCCATTTATTGAAAAGGGGAATCTTCCAGAATTCTAATTTAATTTTCAGCGGGATCAAATTATTTACACATTTGTGAAACACTCGGGAAATTCGGGATATGACTTATGCCTGAATATCAATTACATTCATAACTTTTTAAATCTTAAGTCATCTTAAATACATTGGCTGGAAAAACTATCTTTGTTTTTGGGTGTTTTAAGAAAAGTATTCTTGCCTCGGTTTTAGCGCTGTACAATGTTCTAAAATTATTTTATGAAAAATCACTGTCAACAAGCGGAAATAAATTTGTGTAATGTGCATCAGTCTTACCAATTTCTATTTTATTTTTTGTTAACTTGTGCTGATCGCCCTCTACTACTTTGGCTTACGGAAACGAAAGCACAATGCATTTCTTTCATATTTAATCTCCCTCTATTGCTCACAAAGCCCCAATGTTAACAAACAGCTCCACGAATCAACAGAGTTCGAAATAAGCCAATAAATTATTTCAGAACAAGTACGTAAATATCTTTTAAACCGAAAGGAAATGACTGTATTATTTGTATTCAGTTTAGAGTAAGAGAGCTTTTAACAATTCGCGGAATAAATCCTGACAATTAATTAACAAAATTCAATCGGAGTAAAAGTAAGCTTGAAATACCAGCCATTTGTTATTTATTTCTCAATAACCTGAAAAACTCAGCGAACACGAAGCCACTCATCTTTCTGAATTATTTCGCCAAATCCGGCGCTCTGGCGGAGTATTTATCGGACATTGTGTTATAAGAGTCGATTGTCAGAAAGAAACAAAAGAAAATTCATTCTCGGCGAAACAAAAACAACTGTAATAAAATCCAGCAGCAGTGGGAATCCCCGTGGGTGAAGTGTATCAGCGGTGCTGCCGAGCGGAGGTGCGCCGGAGGAGACTGGAGACTGTCTTGTCTTCCGGACGAACCGGAATTCATTAGCGGAGATGTAGAACCCAATGCAGGGGCACTTTAAACATTTCGTTTTATATTAAAACTACATAACGTATATTTTTTAGAGGTATAGTACTTAAAATGAAATAAAACACATAAAAATTGTGGTAATGGCTTTTTTGGAAAGATAGTTTTATGGCATTACAGTTTGAATATGATTTCGGCTGACTCGAATAAAGTCTGGATGTCTAATTTTCGATCACTTTTTGAGGCAGCTGGAACATTATATCGGCAATAACGCGGCGAATGTTAGATTCCATGTCGTCCATCGTCTCTGGTTTATCGACTAGCAACTTCAAATATACTCGCAAAAATTAATCCAAAAGTGTTAAATCACATGATCTTGGAGGCCATTCCACATGTTCATTGCGCGATATTATGTTCTCATCGAATGTGTCCCTCAATAACTCGATTCCGGCGCAAGCTATGTGACATTGTTGTGTTGTTTTGTTGAAACTACTGCTTTTCCACAATAACGCCATTTAATTACTAAAAAGTCAGTAATCATGGCTCTAAAGCGGTTTCCATTGACTGCAAGCGTAGTTCTGGCTTGAAACTATTTATGGTAAAATGGCAAACCTAACTGAGCACAAAACAGCTGTCAGCTGTCAAATTGGCTGTCACTGGAAATAGTGTTGCCAATTTGAAAAACAAACCTCTAAAAAAATCACCCGTTATTAATACAGTTAATTTGTACATTCATGATACAGAGTTTTCGGGTTCAAAACTCGTTCTTTTTAAATAATTTTGTGGTGGAGTTTCTTCAGGGATAAAAGTTTTTCTTTTTATAAAAACAGAGCAACTGCGGCGCTACAGATGGCAGCAGTGTTGCCTTGAATTGGATTGTTATCGCAAGTGAGATTGCTAGGAGTCACGTCCTGATAGAATAGTGTACTTAAAGGCCAACGCCACCTATTTTGTACTTACTTCCACATTATTGTTTGGCTTTAGTTAGGGTATCTCCTTTGTGGTTAAATTGAATCCCTATAATTACTATTCTTATCCTTATGATTTCTTCCTCCACGAGTCGCTACTGAATTGTTGGTCGGTTGGTTTTAGGGGTTGAGGGTGCAGGGTGGCCAGGTGACACGGGCCACGGACACAAATCGAGACCGTAACACGTGCGGTTCGCACTTGAACCGTGTCCGTACCGGTTCGCTACCGGTTCGCGGCCGTGTGGGTCGCCCGTCTCATCCATCACGCCGTCCCTGCCCCCTCCACTTTACCGGTTCACCCTCCGTACCCTGTGTTGACCGCTTCACCACTTGAGAGAGCACCACTACAGTGGCGCACCTTTCAAGGAGGAACTATCACAAAAAATGCATTTACTATATTTGTTTCATTATAGCTTTTGTATTATCTATAGAAGTTTTGTTGGATTTCTACTTAACCTTCCGGTAGTCTAGTTGGGTTTAATAGGCCCAGAGGTATGCTTATTAATTTGTTTGCCTTAGAACAATAGATTGCTGTCAGTTTTCATACCTTCTGAAAAAAATCAATTATTAATTTTTTTTTCACGCTGTTATTGTCGCTCTACAATTCCAAAATCATTACATCATCTATGTATTGTACTGTACTCTTAGGTAAATGATAATTTTTCGATAGATATTTAATAAATTTACTGTTTCACGGACCATAATAAAAATGTTTCTCAAGAATATTAATAATAATGTATATAATTAAAAACAACGGGCAATTAAATGGTGACTAGATTTTTCATTGGGCTAATAAATAGTATTTTCAAATTCGGTACACTCTGAACGAAGGGATGTATTATACTGACTTTTTTAGTTTCTCTTTAATTTAAAAGTACAAGAATACATTTTATTTAGACGTTTCTCTTATTGTTAATAGTTCAAATCATGTTCATAATAAAATAAATTTACAAATCTGAAAAGTTTTGAAGCAATTTCATCAGGCATTGTAATGCTTTTATTTTCATTCTAGAGCCTTAAAACTAAGTGAGTCTAATACACCCCATTAGACTGATATAGCCCATTCAAACTACCAGACTTTCGGAAGGTTAACAATGGGAAAACTATATCCTTTACAAAAATTATATGGTTAAAATTTGCTTAATGTATTATGTTTTTGCTTCCCAAATTAAGGAATTCTTCCCACGCCAATGTTCGGTGCCCTCTCAGGTGAAAGGAAAGGCTGACCGATGTCACTAAAAACAGCGTTTCAAGTGTCAAAGCGAAACTGATAATCGAATTCCGGAGCTTGTATCACGAAAGCAGAATATTGTTCCTCTGGTTTTAAACTTTAATTTGAAAACGATGAAGAATATTTCGCATTCGTACTTTGACTTAAATTATTGATGACCTAATGAATATTAGCGGAGTTTCATTATTTAAGCTGCCAAATAATATTTCGCTTGATGTTGCACGATTAAATTTTTAAATAAACAAATTAAGATTTAATTATCTACCCGGTTTAACAAAGTGATAATCTACCTTAGTCTACCTTTCTACAATGTGACACACGAAAGTATTGTTTTTTTTCAGTAAAATTATGAAAGGCTTTTGGATTAAGTTCTGTAAAAATATTTTATTTCAACATACATAATGTCACGCTATATCCCACTCAGTGGGGTAGAACGAATCCAGAAACACTGTGAACCAACAATCAATCTCCTCCAAAGATTTCTATCCGGACACACCATTTTCGCCTCGTCCACATTCATATTCTTCATACTTGGAATGATACGGTCAAACAACAAACCATTAATCATACCCAACCACTTATTTCTCGGACGCCCACACAATCGTTCACCTTCAATCTCACCCACATATATTAGTTTCGCCAACCTTTCATTCGACATTCGCTCAAGATGGGCAAACCACCTCAACTAAAATAAATAATATATAACAAAAAAATCATAGATGAGAGTAACCAAATATGGAATAGGACCGCCATTTAATATTGCATAAATTAAGGACGTTTATAATTATTTAATTTAATAACAGTCTTATGTTTTAAAAATTAATTAACGGTATAATAATTTTATAAAAGTCTAAATAACAATAAAAAAGGACGGTATTCCATATTAGGATTCTAATCCATATTTGGTTACTTTCCTCCATATACATTAGCATTGGTTTATGTTATTCATTTGTTTTCCTGAGAAAGAATTCGAAGCGATGTATTTACCAAAAGTCTTTTATAATTTTGCTATGACTTCTGAAAGTTTTTCTACTTTTTTTCAGTAGTTTAATTTTTAAATTTCAGCAGCTTGTTGAGTCTCCGTAAAAGTAAATAAAGCTTGAAATCAGAGAATTATTTGAGAGTGAAACCCAATACATTTTCTTATTAGTTTACTTGAAATATAAGAAATGTACCTGCTTTTATTTTGTCTGTAACTGAACACTGCCTTCTTCTTGACATTTCATTCACAAGCCTTGCGATATTTACTTTCTTCGCAGCCCTTGAGTTCAAGTCCGCGTATATCACGACCGCTTTAATGAAAGAGCACACGTATGACATCAATAGCTTCCTGATGCCCCATAATTTCCCTCCTGCAGGAGAGGAAAGAGTTCTAGGGCGGGTGAATGACCTTCGGATGGGAGACACGCGATCCTAAGAACACCTACAAGTCCGCAGACGCCCCTCAAAGCAATCACTCTCATTGTCCATCTTTCCGGGGCAACGCCAGTCGCTATGGCTACAAGCACAAGCACCCTGTTGCATCACAGCACGAGTGAGGAGTGTCCAAGGAGGCTTCGCTTTTAGCGAGGATTTTATTTGATTGAGGGGGAGTCATACTAATTGATATTAATTTTGTATTCTCTTTGTACAATTGAGACATTTTGGGCAATTACAAATAACCGTACTTACACGAAACTTGAAGCATTTTGCTTTAAAGCAATTTGGAAATGTTTGACATGACATTCATTTGTTTTTCGTTAGTTAAGAGCTTTATTACCGCACTCCTTTTCATTAACGTACTATTTATTATTAATGTTGATTACACAATGTATACAATTTTTTAAATTATTTAATATTTAAATAATAATTTTTGTGCTTGTTTTTCTGTATCCGACGAAATTCTTTCTAAATTACTCATTTTCAAAAAAATGCTTCAAAAATTTATAAAAAAGCTACTTAATTGTTTACAGCAACTACTTGGATTAATTTTCTACTTGTCAAACTTTGGACGGGCGTAGATAAAATATTGTACAATACACTAATATATTTATGTGATTTCACAACTCGGTTATCGCCTCGTGCAAATTAAAATTATCCCTGTGGCTCCTCCACCATTACCTATCTTAGAGGCCCAGTTTTGACGGCTGGTAACCTCACTTGACGCGCAAAAATATATCATAATACCTAGATCTGCATTGACCAGAGTGCCACACCTAGAAATTGGTAAATGGCATGATGATATATTTATTTATTATTTTTCTTCATATTTTCTTATCAACTTTCTAAGTGCACTGTGCAACAAAGATAAATGGCCTAAAATCTGGCTGTCTCTCTTGGCTCGTATTTTGAACGTTAGCTGGCGGTCCAGTTTATTATATATTATTGGTTTCGATACGCTCTCTTCATCCAGTCAGTGTCTGGGTATCCTGTAGTATCTGTAGATTTATAATTTCTTAGGTCTTTTGTACAGTCTATTCTTAAATGATTTATTGTCTCAAAGGCTCTCCTACATATTCTGCATTGTTTGTCATCGACTCTTGTCCAGTAATTATTTCTTTTTGCTTCGTTACCAATGGAGGGTAATTTTTGTGCTGCCATCTATTGAAGTTTTCATTGAACTACGATGAAATGCACGTGGGCGAAATACAAACAAAACGCTGTCCAAATGACAGTTCTTATAATGATGCTACATATGAAAAATAAAGTATTAAATTTATTAAGTTTCCTAAATAATAAACTTCAAAAATTATAACATAACCTTGTCAAAGCATCATCTCAAACGTCAAAACATGGATGTTTGTATTATGAACTTCCATCTCAACTTTTACCTCATCTTTCTATTTTTGCTTGTGACGTCAAAATTATAACCCTCTATTCTAAATCTTCAGTAATATTCTGTGAAAGTGGCACCTCCACCAAAAGTTTGGGTATGATGTTATCAAAAAATATGAGTGGTCTTCAGGTGGTTCGCGGATTGGAAAGCATTGTTCACCCCTGGCGTAAAGTATGCTTGTTGCTTCCAATCACAGCTTGGCAGCCACTGCCGCCCCCAAACCGCCGCCGCCTGTCGAATGCCTTCGCTGCGTTAATATATTGTTTTCACGAGTGAAAGGTTTCCACCGCGTCGGGTTATGAAACTGATGATCTCGGGGTTACAGTTCGAACAAGCCGCCTTCGATACCGCCGATGCCGCTTCGGACAGATGGACGATAGAGTCTCGCGGTGGACAGTGGGATTGTGGGGGCCTGACGTAGCGGTAGCCTAGACTAGTCGTTAACCGCAAGACGAGACGTATATACCGCGCCGGTCCCAGAAGGAACAGCCCGGGAACACTTTAGTAATTGGAAATGTGCTGAACCGGAATAAAATATATAAGAAAGTGTAGCGGCTGTCTGATCGCTGCACATGTGATACAAAACAAGCTGCTGCTACCACCGCTTCTGCTGCTGCCACTGGAATAACATCATAACGAGATTCCCTGTCGCGCGACGCTAGATTCTCTGGGACCTTCACTCCTTGCATTTTTGCATACCTATTTCTTTAATATCCATTTTTGACTGAAACAATAATAATAATTTTATCCAATTACAGAGCAGGTTACAATATACACACAGACATTTGTGGTCAAGAGGCTAAGAGCGCTCAGCTTTTTAATCTGTACTCTGACGGTCTCGAAATATAAAAATAATTATTATTCGTAGTTCTGATAAACGGTCATAAATGAGTCTGATATTAATTGACCATCAACAACTTCGCCAATGCAAGTAAAACATTCGGTCAATAAAACCGATGGAACAGGAACAAATAATAATAATAAAAAATGTGATAGTAAATTATTCGTAATAACAAACAGTAAGTCAACAAGAATACAAGCACATATTCGGCCCAATTCGCTTACGCAGTTGTTATCGTAGCAACTTGCTACTGGTGACAAAATCACATCGAAACTTGATGTTGAAAGGAGAATATTTCATTTGCTGTCAAACAACGATTCATTTTTGTCACAGTTAGCAAGTTATTACGGTAGCAACTTTTTAGAGAATATGCCTGATTGAAAGACATTGTCAAATATTATATCGACATTTTGACATATTACATATTGTAGATAGGAGTATACTGAAGAACGTCAGTATGTGATTCTAATAGAAATAATGTTCTATAGAATACCTGGAGGTATATCTAGGAACATGAAAATATTCACGTGTTAATAAATACAGTGTAACAATTTTATTATGAAGCATCATCCACAGAAACCTAACAGTAGACATTTCTCTTCTGAAGATAAAGAGAACGTGAAATAACTTTCTAGTAGAGATTCCTGATTTGTACATCTTTCAGGATACACAATGTTTAAAAATGGACGATGGGTACTGTCAAGAACTAAACTTTGGTGAACCTACAAAGGATACCATATTAGATAGGCAGATTGTGTTTTACAATGAAATCATGAAACATTTATGATACACATATTAAGAACCCTAGAGTTCTATTTGCTTAATTTTATATATTGTTCGTGTGAGGTTCTTGACGATCGTGTGTACGACTTCGTCGTTAAACGAAATCAATTGTATGTGATATATTTCACATACATAAATATTTACGTACATACAAGTATGATACGATAACAATGACAGTATTCTTGAATCGAACAATTTAATCCCATTGAACTAGTTGCTAGTTGAATACTTTTATGACTCTTTGACTATCGAATCTATAGTTAGTCTTTAGTACCATCTTTATTAGAGGTAGTTACAGTACTTTTCCGGGGGTGTACAGTTGTTTAACTAAATATTGGACAGTTAGTGTGTTCTAAAAATGTTTAATTAATACAAAAGGTGACACCTATATCTTTTATAAACATTTTTCGAGTAAGAGATGTGTCTAGCATATTGTATTGGATTTCAAACTTATTAATAGACAATGAAGTGATAGAAGCGACAACAAAAAAGAAAATAATGAACAAGGAAGATGAAGTGTCCGTGATTTGGTATACTGTTGCATAAACAAATCGTAATATCTTGGGAGATTGGTATATATTGAGTTACTTATTGACGTGGCAACAGATAGTTGCGGAAAGGAAAAAGTAATTTACTTATAAATTGGCAATCATCTTGGTGTGACAGAGCGACGGGGTAGTTGTGTGTGTGGAGACACACAAACAACATAATGCCACGTGTAAAGAAAGCAAAAACGAAGCGAGAGGGAAGGACGACGTGTATTGGAAATACATATCGACGTGTCAACCGACACAAAGAGGAGAAGCCGACGCGTCACGCCGTGATAAATGACTTTCGGGGAAATTGACCGAAAAACAAACTTTGTCCTTCATTACTGGAAGGAAAAACAAATGGTCAATCGACAAAAACAGCCGTACATCTATACTAACGTTCACGTAACACCGCAGACAGCTTCCCTCACGCCCGCCGCTGCGTCGTTGTTTTTTGTTCATCAGGGCCCATTGATTGTCTCCGCGAGACGCATTGAAAATTCTCGACTAGCTAACAATAAATCGTAATTTTCCACGGTCACCGTAAAAACAGAGGCCTCGCGGCTTTCGCTGCCATCGCCCCAGAAATATTACTAGGAAATTTCATTACCAAACTTTAGTAATTAATGCGTGAAGCAGTATATTGCTCAATAAGTTTCGGTCGGTCTTTACAAACTTGCTTTAATTCTTCTGGGAATCTGCTACACACGATAACTTCCCAGCAACTAAGCCTTTCAAATTTCAAAATAGCTAATTTTGTTTTTAATCACGCTGCTTCTTTGAAGTTACACCGAGCGCGCACTTCAAATTAGGGTTTTCTGGAATCTTCAAAATGTTATTAGCCCGGCGTACCAAGCACCTTGAAATTGTCTGCCATCTACTTTCCCTTCTTATTCTTTCCTATCACTGAAATATAGTTATACTGGAACGGTAACTTGTACGCTTATGAAAGCGAAAAATGAGACTGAGACAGATACTTGTTTCTAGAACGGTTATGATATATAGGTTTGTTGAGCGGTTGCTATGTAAAAAAATACATCAAAGACAGATAGCCCTCAACTAGCTGTCTCCCTCAACTCACATTTTCAACTTTACTTAGCCTTCTAGGACTCAGTAAAACAATTAATAGTCAAATTGGCAAAATTTTCACAAAATTTTTAGTCCTAGACGATCTACTGTAAATTTTTGTTATTTTTACAAGTTTCAAATTTGTTAGCAAGTAACAAATTATTTTTGTGTATTTCGTAACTAAATATATTTGTGAATATATTAATTATTAACATTTATTTATATGTGCGTTTGACTAAATATTTTAGTAATTATATTACAGCAGAGCAATAAATCATAGTTATTATAACAAATTAATTTGTTACAAAGGATACAAACTTTCTTTAACAATTTCAAATTGATAAGTTAGCTAAATTTACTTCTTATTATTGACGAGTCTATTTGATAAATTTTATAAATGTAGCAAATAAATAAAAACAACCATTTTGCTTGTTAAAAAATTAGAATTGTCAAAATTATAATTTAACAAATTGTCATATTTATTCAAATTGTTAATTTAACGCAATATATTTGTCAATATTAACTAAAAATACTTACAACCGTAAAATTATCAAATCGTAAATCAAATTTTTTACTGTGCATTATTATATTTCAATGTTTCCTATGAATATAGGTATAGTTTAACTGAACTGTGAAAGATACGTTTAAATTACCTTGTAGTCATGTTTTTTTTTTTTTTTCATATGAGCTAAGGGTCTATTTCTAGAAACCCAGTCAAGTTGGATTTGAAAATTCCAGAAACACATTAACATGCTTGGGTCATAATAGTATTTGTTGTATTCTCTCGTTTAAATACATTTTTCCCCAACTTAAAAATATTACGACAGATCCTGTTAATTAAAATATTGTGTGAAAAGCCCGTTTTTCCGTAAAATCTGTTCCTAACAAGCATCGATGCACTGCATACAAACTTCTCAACCCAATTTGCAATTTCCTAGCGCTCGGTTGAGGATCACGATCACGTTGCAGGTTGGATGGCACGCGTGTATTTGAAAATAGCGCGTGTATACGTGGAAACGTCACCTCTTTTCACGAGCCAAGCGGATGAAAAACTCTATCAGCGATGGCGGTCGCACATAATGTACACATGCGGTATACAACAGCAGCGGGCTCCATTCGCGACACAAAAGCTACTTCTTGAATATAAATCAACGTCATTGTGCGATGCGCCGGATCATCACGAACGGAACTCGCATAACGATATGAGATTTCAATTCGAGGGTGGGAGGCCACGTGGACTATGCTCTGCCACTATATTAGCTCAGGGATGCTAAAAAAGTTTCAATGCAAAACATACTAGTTGCTACCACGAGCTCTGGTTTTTGATATACTTTTATAACAAGTGTTATAGCGATGTACAATATTCTAAAATTATTGTGCTTCAAACAAGAGTTACAGAGAAATATATTATCAACCACTTTTATTTGAAATAATGCATTTATAAAATAATTTTAAAACATTATACACCCAAAAACTGTTTTTCTGTTATCTGATTTTAAATTATTTCATATCCCCTGCCATTATTATAACAACACAATACTCAAATTAGATTGGTTTAATTTAATATTAAACTATGAGGTTTTTGAGTTATTGCTCACTTATCTTTTATTCTTTGGGTCAATGGCTGATACCAGGAGCTCTGTTTTTAGACGTACTATGACAAGTGTTTTTAGCGATGTACAATATTCTAAAATTATTTTATAAAAATCTGCTTTGAACAAGACTTACAAAGAAATATATTATCTACCACTTTTATTTGAAGTAATGCATTTATAAAATAATTTTAAAATATTGTACACCCAAAAACAGAGCTCGTGGTACCAACCATTATGACTAGATGACATGTTACTGTTTTTCTGTTATCTGATTTTAAATTATTTCATATCCTCTGCCATGGTTATAATATAACTATACAATACTGAAATTAGATTGGTTTATTTTAAAGTTTTAAACTATGATGTTTAGAGTTATTGCTCACTTATCTTTGATCCTTTGATTCTGATACTATGAGCTCTGTTTTGGATTTTTTAAGGAAAATGTTTTAGCCTCGGTTTTAGCGCTGTTTCTAAAATTATTTACTTAAAAATGCTTCGAATAGAAGTTACAGAGAAATATATAATATACCATTTGGTTTGTAGTATTTTTTATAAAGTTATTTTAGAACATTGTACAGAGCTAAAATCGGGGCTAAAACACTACTCTTAAAACATCCAAAAACAGAGCTCGTGGTGACCATTTCACTAAATATCACTAAAAATTTGCAATTTATTTTATTGTTGTTCTATATAATACATGCCATAAGAAACTCATTGCTGTAGAGCGCAACGTCATATCTCTTATATTTCTTGAGATATGACATTTTTCATGTTTTTTCGAAATACAATTTTGAGAGGCTATAACTCAAAAACTAAAAGAGATATGCATAAATGTGTTCAGTTTTAAACTTTTGGTAGCTTTCTAAATAAATAAGGAAAATTTGAAAATTTTGAATTTTTTTTGAAAATTTTCTAAAAGCGATATCTCGAAAAATAAAAAAGATATGGACTTGTAGTGTAGACCAATGGATTCAGCTCGTCGAAATACATAAGTATGTAAAATTTCAGAAATTTTGTACCACGGATTGAAGAGTTATAATAAAAAGTCTGAAAATGGCCATTTACGGGCAAGAGGTCAAGGGGTACCCCTTGAAGATTTCGGCCAATTTCACCATTTTTAGATTTTTTGCTCTAAAATCTGTATCCGTTACTCGATTTTTCTGAAATTTTGCATACTTATGTATTTCGACGCGCTGAATCGAATGGTTTACACGGCGAAGTCATATCTTTAATATTTTTCGAGATGTGCCCCTTAGAAATTTTTCAAAAAAAATTCAAAATTTTCAAAACTTGCTTTTTTATTTAGAATGCTACCAAAAGTCTAAAACTGAAGACATTTTTCCATAACTCACTTATTTTGTGAGTTACAAACGCTCAAAGTTGCACTTCAGAAAACATAAAAAACTGTCATATCTCAACAAATTTAAGAGACACGACGACGCGCTCTGCAGCAATGAGTTTCTTGGGGACTAAGTTATATAGAAATGCAATAAAATTTTATGTGAAATTTTGAGTCATTTTTCATTTTCTTTGCAATAACAATATCTTTAGTGTACTTAAAATAAATATGCGCACATTTTGAGTGTCACTCTTCTTCGCGTAAGCCCCAGTGGGTTATTGCGTGCTGCACTGCATCTCCGAGGTGCGGAGAATGAGTTTTTGGACGCATGATCGCACTTGAATAAAAATAATTTGCCGCTAGGGTGTCATGGTTGCTAGTAAATTAGTGATACGTGTTTTGGAAAAAATAGTCTGGATTAAGCCGTAATGGTTTCAAATTTATTCATTGCGGTCGCTCACGAAAATCAAATCCCATCCTAGTACACACAACAAAACAATTTATAAATTTTTTAAACAAGTATAGAAAAAACAATAAAAAAATTGAAAGAACAATTTGCTGCATGGTTAAGAAGGACGGTAATTCTCTTGGTGAAGAAGAGAGGACTAGGAGTAGAGGACTAAGCCATCCCTGGCAGCAGTGGATGAAAGCAACGTTAGGAATCAGGATTATCCTCTGCTCTTGCATTCGCTTGACGGGCTCCGTAATGCTGCTGTCTGTTTCTAATGGAAACGTAACAAAAGAGGGGATCCTGTGTGCACTGCATCTATGCATATGCAGTAGAGTAGGGTTCTGCAATGATGATCTGATAGATAGTGTTAGTTTCCTTCGTAATAAATTGAAGGCTAATTAAGAAAAAAACCTTTAATGTAAATGACAGGGACAGTGGAAAAATGGAGGAGAAACGGGGATCTATCTATATGTTTTTTACAAGAAGCAACTCTTAATTAACCGTTCTAATCTAATAATATTGCTTTTATTGTTGCGTTAGGGTACTCCCAGTTCAAATTTTAAAAATATTTAGTTACATTTTTTGTGAAATTATAATAAAATATTGGGGACTTTCTGTGGTGGTATTGTATAACTCCAGTTTTCAAATATGTCTTTGTTGAACATTTGCGAACTGAAATCAATGTTTGTTATTACATTCTCTGCAATGACAATCTGATAGATAGTGTTAGTTTTCTTTGTAACAAATTGATAGCTAATTGGGAAAAAACCTTAATGTATGTGGCGGATCGGAAAAATAGAGGAAGAACGGATATCTATCTATATGTTTCTCACTAGAAGCAACTGTTAATTAACGGTTATAATCCGATTTTATTGCTTTTGTTGTTGAGTTAAAGCGTTCTAACTGCTCAGTTAAAATTGTAAACATATTTAGTTACATTTTTTGTGAAATTATGAGAAAGAATTGGGGTCTTTTTGTGATGGTACAACACCAGGTTTCTAATAGCTCTTCGTTGAACATTGGCGAACTGAAATCAATATTATTTATAAATTTATGTAAAACTAATGACTTATACCAAGCAAACTTAGATGAACATCAGTAGCTAAAAAGTGATATTTATTCTCTTTGGGATAGGCTTCTTAATTCGAAGAGCGATATAACATTGTGATACTGAACAATATCTTTTAGTCTTACTCGTCATTGTTCGATATCACATATATACCTGTTTTTTTTTTTAACTGTATACTTAGAGATATGCGAGTTTCACAGTTACAGTCTTACAGTTAAAGTATGTATTAAATGTATTAAAGCGTTTTTTGTTTAATTAAACAGAAGGATAAATGAAAAAAAAATTGTTGTAGTTCTGTAAAATCATTTCATTTAATACTATGAGTTTTGAAAGCTTTTTCAATTTATTGAAACCTAAGGATAATTTTCAATAGTTATAATTATAATTCCAACCAATTTAATGTAAATATATAAGTATTTAAGTAATTGAATTAAATTCCTTATTTGTTTAACCCTTCTGTAACCGTATCCTGGATACTTCACAGATATATTTTGAAAATGGTTTAACAACGATATACTTTTAACATTGTATTTGTCCATTATTGGTCGGACGTTCTATTAACAATTGTTAGATACTTATGCCATGTGTTATATGAAAATAAGAGTTAAATATCTTAGTGGAGATATATAACTATATATAATATACAGTAAAATTGCATTTTTCAAAATTATGGATTGAAATGAGCATTTCTGTCTCGACCAGAAACCGTGTATGTTTAAATACTTTTATAATAATAAACCTAAAAAAACGTAAATATTCTTATTAATTTGGAATCAATTCTAATGAAAGTTTTCCCCTTTCCTCTAGATATTACTTCTTCTATGAGGTGTCAGCTACTTTAATTTTTTTCTCCAATATGGTAGTTAGATTGTTCATTCCTTGACGATGGTTGTTGTGTGGAGGATGCTTGATGCACGGTGTACTTTTCCGTTGCTATAGTAATTAAGATTTGACGTTAGCTCATAGAGTGGCAGAGTGTATTATATATTCAACACTCCTCCTCAAGAGCGAAATCCCGTCTAATTATTATTCAGCGTAGGCGTGCTTCGTTTACCTATTTAAAAAGGCCTAAAGGAAGAAGCAATATCTTTGTTGTGCTATTTCCAGCAATCTTATCTAGTTAGGGTGAAGCACTCCAATGGAGAACTCGTTATAAAACGTTTGTAGAATAGCCTGACGCCCAGGGAATCTAAAATAAAAGCAAACACAAGTAGAGAGTCGTATGAGAGGTTTTTGGTTCGAAGTAAGTACATTTTCCAGCCTTTTAATGCATAAAAATAATTAACTTTCCCATTTGCATATGCGTCTTTGATTAAACATCGGTTTCAAACAAAATCAACACGTGAGGCAGGGTACAGAGAGCAACCTAACGGTGTTAATAACATTTTCCCTGGGATCAAAGAGTCAGCTACAGCTAATCCCGGTGAAGCGTGAGTCTGTGTCTAACCTGCGTGCGAAGTGGGGACGGAAACTCACCCCGCGGTCTTCATCAACGCGCCCTGCCGCACTACACACAGTTTGATATTCGCACTTTGCTCTGTCGGCAATTAAAGTTTCCTTCGCTCGCAATTCCAATTGCGAAATCTGATTTGTAAACTTCCTTGAGTTAATACACCTAGCGAACATTCGGAGAGCGCCGCCAAAATCAAATGAGAAAAATTAATGACTGGGATGAAAGTGAGCAGCGCGACAAATATTTCATTATTTACGCCTCAGAAACAAATCGATCAACTTATTTCGACACTTCGAGTTTTAATTCCAAACAGAAGTAGCTCTGGAACTTTTCAAATTTTTTAAGGTTGAACATAATAAACTATAAATAGCGATCTAGAATCGAGAGGAACTTGATGAAGACGATATAGGCTTTGGGAAGAAGAATAACTCATAATAAGAGGGGCATTAATGTTAGTGAAGCTCCATAAAGTCGTGAAGTTAACCGCAGTGTACCCGGTCGCCATTAAACATCGCCTAACCATGTTTTATGCGCCTCCCAGAGGCGTGCGTGCGACGGAATCGATATTATGATTATTGGAAAATGATTATGTACGCTACTGGATTTTGTTATAGGAATCATGCTGACTTCTTTATTGCTTTCCAATGTTTTGAGCTAATAATATTTCTACTAAATCGATTTCGCCGTGAGATGTATCTCAATTGGATTATTGTTCTGGAAAATAAAATTATACCACTGAACATAATTCATAGACTTTTATTTTTACGGTATAAATATATCGAAAAATGTTTATTACAGTGGTCTTTGGTTCGGGTAAGCGGATTATAAGTGTCTAGCAAGTTATCTCCTCAGGAAATCCGAGATTCAACGGATTCTGGTTATACAAGTATACGAGGAGTTACATATATGTAGTTTATATGTAGAGAGCGTCGGTCCTAAGACCTTTCGCGTGTTTTTCCTTTTCTTTGTAAAAATGCCGCACGGAGAAACAACGAGCAACGGCGCAGAGCAAAGTATAAAACCAGAAAGAACGTTCGTGTCGCCTCCGTTGCCGGCAATCTGCATTTACGACGGAGCCGCCGGCCGCAAGAGACTGAAAGCAAATTAAACGTCGGTTCCGAAGCAAGTATAATAAAACGGGCAACATGGGTCAAAGTCAAAGGTGAATGACGAAACACCTGGGGCCGACTCGCAAACAAACTCCCTGTCCTCTTCTCTCCCACGCCTTGAAGATAAAAACTAGCCCCAGGTCGCACATTTTCTGCCGAATCTAATGAAGTACATTTTAACTGGCATTAATTTACGACGTATTTCCAACTCCCCAGTCAAGTGCTCACCAACTTTCCTCTGCTAGGAACACTAAGCTACCTACCAGTAATTGGAAGATTTCGCTGGTCTGCATGCTTTATGCGAACCGGAGGTAAAAGAATTCCTCATGTATATACTTTCCGCTCGCGGCCAGAGCTTGTTTCCGGTGGGTTCAACGTCTCTGACGTCATAATTAATGAACCGAAATGCGCATCTCGGATGCTGCTAGAGGCTGATGCATGTTGAGCTCCTAGTGGTTTATGGTCCTAGTTTGTAATGTGGAGGATTTTCTCTGGAATATCCGCTTGCCAGAAAAAAACATGCATGGTTTTCCGGCATCATTAATCTTATATCGTTTGTCGTGGGTCACATCAAGGGTAAAAAAGTTTTAAATATTTACGGAAACCGTAGTAATTGCTCGTTTATTACTTGATGAGTAAGCCTGGATTTTCCTGTTACGTTTCATTAAGTTTTCCGAAATGGAAACCCTTAATACCTCTCAAAAATTATGTCTTGAATTTTTAAAACTGACTAGTGTAATCATTGGGCAACTTTCAGATTGTAATTAATAGAATCCAGCAGCAATGAAAAACAAACTTCCCGCTTGGTGGCGCGGTATTGTTTGTTGAGTTCTTTGAAATCCTGTCTCGTTGGCAAGGAAGCCGGCTCACCGCGCCTTCTTAACAACCAAACTTTAGACAATTATGTAGTTGCAACAAAAGTAGCAGCGAGCAGCCCTTCTCGTCGTCTGCTGCTGTGCGCATGCGTACCCTAGACATACGTACACTACACACGTTTCGCTGCTAAGAGTGTCGTTTGGCGAAACTTGGCGGATTTAGCGTGAAGCGTCGACGATATGGATGAAATCCTGAGTCTTGACTACTTATAAAACCAGCCCTGCGGTCTCGATGTACTACAGCCTGAATAAATTAGCGAGGCACTTCTCGGCTTCTTAATGCGCGACCAGAACTTTCAGCTTACTGTCGTTTATGCCGAGCTTTTTTACAGCGCTTTGAAATTGATCGATGGTGTCGCCTGTTTATTTTACAGTTTACCCCCTTCATTGCTAATTTATAGCTCATTCTTTTATTTCCTTCAAGTACACTTTGCTTGTTGTCATGCGAAGCGCAAAACTAATTAAGTTTAGAATGGATTTTGGCCGGGAAATGTAGTTTTTTAAACTAGACTAGAAGATAATCATAAAACTTTATGAAGTGTAAAACAAAACCGTGTTACTTAACCACTAGTTGGACTTGAAGCAAAGAGTGTGTTTATAAAAACAGTACTTCATCTGGCGAACTGGGCACGAAAGCGGGATCCAACCCAACTCAGTGAAACAGAACTGCAGGCTGTTAATTAAACAACTGGAGCGTGCACATTTCAATTTCGCGCGGCCGGAGATAGTAAACACTCACTTGCAAAATTGAATTTCCTGCGATACGTTCGCTATCTCCAAAACAGGATCTCGACTGGGGCTGAGAAATAAAAGTCTCACCTACTCAACAATGCCTGCCGAGAGAGTTCAATAACATTTTTTAAAACATTATCTTTGAAAGCACTCTGCAGATGAATCTCTCTGACGAGAGGAAATTGTGAGAGGAAAAAATGCAACGGAGTATGATTCAGCAGCAACGCTTCACGGCACTTGATTGGACGGTTCCCACTGCGCGCAAGATGATCATTGTGAGGAAAATACGACGAGCGACGTAATGGGAAATTGGGGCATTTACCCCAGCTTTTCACGAATTATTTACCTTCAATTGTTGTACTAGTTTATAAAATCTATTTGTTACAAAATTTGGACCAAACGGAAACAGCTGTGCTTGAAGATGAAACAGCAGAAAATCCATCCTCTCCACCGACAACAAATTGCTATTATATAAAGAAAAAATCAGCACGTACCTTCAACATGCTTCATGGTTTGTCCCCAGCTATTTTACAAAATTTTTATAAATACCTTCCATTAAAAAATAAATCCCCAGACTAAGTGCAAAATACTCGCTTGTAAACACCATTTCCCAAACCCCCTATTTCATTTGAAAATGAATTTTTACAAGTTACTAATTGAAAGCTGCATTGTAAAAATTTTACAAGTTAGTAAATAATAATGAAATGATGCGATGATCGACTGATGCAGGAAAATGGTCAAATCAAAAAACGGACTAGCAGTCAAATAATTTATTGAAAAATATACCAACGTTTAGACAGCAACGGCTGTCAACTTAGCCCTGAAGGTGTTCAATAAATTATTTGACTGCTAGTCCCCTTTTTCATTTTACCGTTAGCAAATAATGTAAACTATGCACGCTGATAAAGTAATGCTTATAGGTTTTGTGAACTCATTTAAAAAACTTTTGAAAGAACAGTTGTGTGTATCCAGCAGAATTTGGTTATAATTTTTTAATTTTAATTTAACAAAATTTACCGCCCTGTTTATCCGGCAAGAACAACAGAATCAATAACATACCGCCTTAAAAACAGGCATGGTAAGTTGATAAAAAAAGACCAATCGTGCAACAATTAAGTAAAGTACTGTCAATAATGGCCAGTCACTTTCCCATGTCATCTGATCTTCTATCTCTAAAATGTACTGAATATCTTTGTACAGATAGATTGTAAATATGAATGGAATCACAAAAAAATTGTAACAAAATCCTACAGTGACAAGCGCAGAAAAAGAGCAGCTATAGAAACGGTTGAACATTTGTAGAATAACAGATTTGTTGTTCTCGTAAGTTCAGCTCATTTATTTCCCACGCACTGCACGAAAAAAATCCTGGAAGAAGTGAAACCGACATGTTGTGTGATTAGTTCTGACACATCGCACAAATCCCTCCGAGAAAAATATGAAAGTCAGCTTGAGGTTCGGGTAGCTCACCTCTTCTTCCCTTACCTTCCGAGTATCGAACCATCGGGCGACGGCGGAGCGATAAGTTAACATTTTTAATATACCATCAGGCGATTGATTGGATTCCGCAGGGGTGGAGAACGCGTATCCGGCGGTGACGGAAGAAAAGAAAGGAATGATGGGGGGCCACGTCGGAAATGGTTAGTGTTAGGGGGATCAGCCCTGAACACCTGTAAGGGGATAATTTAATATCTGGTTTACTACCGGAGGAGGGTTTAATATTTTTGGGACTGCAAATTAAATACTTCAGTAAATTTTCATTTGTTTAATCAGTCCTCCTTTCCACAACAAATGAAATTTCGTTATTTAAGACGACCCTGACATTTTACGAAGCCGCTTTATAAGGACATAAATAAGATCCTTCCCACGCAAAATCAAAATAAACTCTCTTTTAAATTTTTATTCATACTAATCGCATTCTTTTTACAATCATTTAAACATAAAATAAAAACTGATGTACCGTAGACTTTTTATTAAATTATATACCATTAACCATCTATCCATCATAAAACTGCTCGAAAGAAGAAAACCGTACTTTAAATTTTGTAATGTTCTAGAAATGACACTACGTGATTAAAATAGAAATCAAAATGTGTATTTTTCAAGAAAAACCTCTCCCTCTTTGAAATGCAATTTTCAATCATGATACATGTCAAAAACTAATATTTTTCATACTTTATTTTGTTACTTTTTAAAACGCATAGGTCAACAGATTTACACGAATATTTCAAAATTCAATATATCTATAACGTATTGTAATTTCTAATGGCAGAATTGTAGATAATAAGATTTGAAATATTATTCTAATAAAAATAATAGCTATGAAAATATAATTTACTGAGATATTTCAAAATCACTTGAGAGGGCTTCAAGTAAACTGCCACTTCCTGTCATTGGATTATCACCAAAAATGAATCAGTTCTTTCTAAGGCAATTCAAATATAAAATGCAATATATAATCATTTTCAGTTTACCAGTTTTTGAGAAACCCTAAATCTAGAGATCCACATAGACAAATATCATCGCGAAAAAATTAAAATTATATTCTAGGAACTTGCTTATCCATTGAAAACTCACTACCTACCGAATTTTTAGCATGATTCCTATACCTCCCGTACAGGATGTAGCAGGAGGTAAAAATTTACAATTTCATTACGATTCTGATACCTTGATTTTTTTAATGTTTTAAGAGAAGTATTTTATCCTCAGTTTTTGCGGTGTACAATGTTCTAAAATTATTTTATGAAAAAATACTTCAAATAAAGTGGTATATAATATATTTCTCTGTAACGTCTATTTGAAGTATTTTTTTTATAAAATTATTTTAGAACATATTACAGCGCCAAAATCAATCAATCTTTAAAACACCCAAACACAGAGATTATGGTACCAGTCATTAAAATGTAATAATCATGGAACAATAACATGAAAAATATGTTTTGCATATTAAATAATATAAATTATTATAGAAAATAATTTTTATCCAACACCTCTCAATAAATGCTCTATAACTATGGCGATTTAAAAAAAGGAAAGTAACAGATTACCCACTAGTTGGTATAATTTTGAAGAAAAGTCACTAGTGGAAATTATTTTATTTATAACAATAATAATGACACACAACACCTTGGTAACCATTTCGATTGACATTTTAATTTAGAAAATTTAAAGCATATAATATTTCTTTAATAAATTTTTCATTTACTAAAAGATGTTGGATAAAACGTTATACTTCACACTCGATAAAATTATCACACTCAACCTTCCTCACTTTGCTTACTTGTAAAGTAAATAACTATTGTCTCGCCGCATGTTCACAAATCGTCATATATTTTTATGAAGGTTCATTTAAAATGATAGAAATTTGGTGGAGCAGCCCCAGATCTGTTATGTTTTGCGACAAATTTATTTTTATCACGAAAATGTATAAATTAGTTCCACGTATTTTTAAAAAATGAACCTGCTATGAAACATGAACACTTTCCCAAAAAATATAAGTACCTACATTTAAACTTTCTAAATAACTGAACTCGGTGTACGTCAATGCTAGGGATGTACAAAGTAAAACAGATCCACATACACAAACATCATCATCAAAAATTTATGATCGTATTCTGGTTACTCTAAAACGTACTTATCAATTTAAAAAAAGGTAAAAATGAAGTACTTCCAATTAGCTTTTCGAATGTGCAAGTATTTCAAAGTAATAGCTGACTGTTTATACTGCACCCTTTCTTAAAATAGCGCTGTAGGGCAACCCCACAAGAATTCCTCCATGCAGCGAACAAGAAGCCGAACACGCGTAGTGCAACTTTGAAACAAACCAAACAAGAACAACGCAACGACCTTCATCTTCGTTTTCCGACCTTCAGGCATGCGTCGTCGACGTTATTCAGGCATCATCTTCTATGAAATTACCTGATTAAATTTTCATATTCAATCTTGAGTTGTTTGCCCGAGGGAGGAAAGCTTGCGAGCTGCAACCATCTTTTACCCCTAATTGTGTTTCGGCGAAGACTGGAAAACTGACTCGCACAGGTGCGGAGATAGGAGTCCGGGAAAGTCCGGGCGAGAGTCCGGAGTCGATGTGACGTGATGCGGGTGCGAAAGGCCGGACAACTGAACTTTGACCCTAGGAACGGAGAACGGCAAGCGGAGAACTTCGACCAGAGGAATTTTCTCGATAATATTCTATCTTAAAATGAAGTAATACAGCAGTTCTTGAATGGGAGAATCAGCAATTCCTAATGAGCAATTTAATATTCTCTGTGGCTATTAAAATGAAAAACTTACATGGGAATAGACTAGCGCATGTTATATCTATAAAATATTTAACGTACATCGCGACGTGTTCTTTTGCAGTAAAAACTTTCTCGCTGAAAAGTAAGATAGTAGCAATGCGAACAGAAAATATTTATGTGTTTTAGAACGTACGACACTACACTGAAGAAAGAAGAAACGAAGAAAGTTTCTCCGCGATATTCCATCTAAATGAACTGTTTTATTATTTGTAGTTTATAGAATTCTCAATCTTATAAATCTTTGGTGAATGAGGCATCGCATTTGATACAAATTTATTTAGTCATTACCATGAAATGAAATCTGCGTAGTATATAATAACCGTAAATTAAAATGTCCGTATATAATGGCAAACGTAAATAATTTTACTGCTAGAATTAATTAGACGTATAAGTATCAAATTCAGTTTTATGGATTACGGAGATTTGCTTTGCGAACTAGAAATTATGAGATCATAAATTTATCCAAGGATAAAAAGACATTAACATGGTACTTCTACAAATATAGGAATTCCGCTACTTCTAAACGAGAAACATAAACCTTTGAATATTTTATCTTAGCATAAACAGATTATAATAAAAAGTTACGAGTTTGCTACAAAACATTTAGGTTAATATTAACATTTTGAATTCTTTCTCAGGTGATCGATACAGATCAGACGACACAGAAGACGCAGTTACTACTGATAACCCTACGACGCCGTTTCCCACACCTCCACCGACGCTGGCGTCCCCCAGGTCGCCGCAACTTCAGTTGCAACGACAGGCGTCGCCGTTTCCACTAGAAAATACAAATGCGCGGCGGCTGCACTATGCCACGCCCCAGGACCGGCTTCGCGAAACTAGGGGTAAGAACATTTTTTTATAGATAATTATTTATATTACATCTGACGTAAGTGTAGCCAACGAGCACTTTTGATTAAGTCCAAAGGTTTCATTCTATTTAGCAACCTTGTTTCATTTTATTTAGTTTAGTTATTTAGAAGGTTTAGATTGATATCATTTGATTAGTTGCGAACAACTTGATTTGATTATCGATCATCATAATGTTTTATAATTCTGAACGTATTTTATCATTATATTTGCAATATATTTATACCTGACTTATTTATATTTCGATAATATTTAATATGCTAAATATTAAGTATCAATTATATTTCTATTGGGTATTGTGTCTTTTGTACTCATTTAAGGTACGAGAAAACGAGTCCAACCTCAAATGTATTCGTACCAACTGAAAAATATGCTATAATCAAATATAATTATCTTTTTTCACGCTTCTATTGTTGCTATATAAGTCTAAATTATTACATTATCTTTGTATTGCTCTCTACTCTTAGACAAACAATAATTTTTCGATAGTTATTTATAAGATTTACTGTCTTAATGGGATCACAATAATTTTTCGTAAATCCGTACCTAGCGCTGTTCCGCGAACCATAACGAAAACATTTTTCAACGTTATTATTTGTAATATGGAATATGTAATAATTAAAAACAATATTCAATTAATTAATGACTAGATTTTTACGTGATCTAATAAATTAGATCTGTTTTAATGTAAATACGAATGTTTATTTGGGGCATGTTAATTATTGGTGAACCGCGCATAAAATATTGTTATAATGAGAAATTTCTTAATAAATACTATTTTTCTGCAACCGGATGCAAAATAAGCATTTCGCAGCCGCAATACTGACCGCGAAATAGGGCAAAAACAATCATGGACTTTGAAAGCCAATTTACAATAAAACTGTTTAAAATTAATAAAATTTGTAATTACATATTTTTTACGGCGATAATTTTTATCTTGGTACGGCGAAGAGTGATTTCGCGGCCTTGGTATACTAATTTAGGTGCAGTACACTTTGACAATATAAACGAATATAGCGTAAAATAATTAATTATATTTCATTATAACAAATTTTCAGGTTGTACGAATTCATTTGGGGTTGAGTTCATAGAAAAAGATTCTCTTTTTTTTTGGGATATCAACCTGTTGAGAATGGGAAACATTAATAAATCTCACTAGAGGTTCTGGGTTCAAATCCCACTGAAGAGCATGGTCTTTTATGTTGTTCATAAAATTCACGATCTTCGACTCTTGAGACGGCATATGACTTAAGTATTGGTCTACATTCCATCTTCGTATAAAAAAATAAAATAATATCGATATTTGATTTTTCTGTGCACCCCCATAACTGAATACCGTATGTCTCTGTTAGAATAAGGGTTATTTTATAAAGTGTATTAGTTATCTAAATAAATATTTCTTTCTTGTGTAGGAGAAGTGGTGTATTCAGCAGGGCCCACGAAGAAGACGTTGTCCAACAGTACGATGGGTCGCACTGGAAGAGCGGTGGGGGGTGGAAGACATCGAGGCCAAGGCGGGATGACGTCATCCAGTAGCGCCACCTCGTGCAACAGTTGTGGGGATGGTCGTCCTTGCAACGACGTCACGTACCATGGAGAGCCCGATCCTCGTCAACAACGACTGTGTCTTCAAAATGGTAAGTTCGACATTACTAAATATAAAACAGAAATATTACTGAGTTTACGAGCAGACATGAAGACTGTCGCATCGTTGATATTTAATTGAATTACCCCGGTTCGGTTATATTTAGAAAATGTAAAAGTGTAGACATGTGAAAAGGAGTATTTAGTGAATTAGAAATCCTGTAGTTGTGGAGTTGCTGTTATCCTGTTTAAAACCCGTCACGCCAGAGAATCTGAAGTGTTAACACAATTAGAAACTCTAGCTGACCCGACTACTGCCATCCTCATTTTCATCTTCATCCTGAGCCACTTGCAGCGTTTCAGCATCGTATTTACCGGGCTGCTACGTGTTACATTAACGGTTGAGGACAGCATAGCGCGGATTCTGTAAATTGACGCTAAATCAGTACACAACAGCTCGTGGACAGCGGAAAGAACACTTGAACCGCTCGTGATGCTATCGGTAATGACGTAATTCGGTTAGAACCGGATGCGAGATACGTGTAGTGGCGCCATCTATCCGTCGCTAAGCTAATTATAAGTCGTCACTCATTACCTTAACTTCACTTTACGTGTTAATTGCGTTACACGAACTAGACCCATGTAGCGGCCGACTCTGCGGCCACGCAGAACGAATAGTTCCTGTCAAATTCTCTGCACAGCTTGCTGTCTCTCTTGGTCTCATCCGTTTACTCCTTGTCACTAGGTCGACGCCAACTCTGATATCCTAATGAAACGGCGAAACTTAATAAACGCTCACACCCAACTGCTACTCACAATTACCCTGCACAGATTCTTTGCGACATTTTCACTAACGCCTCGGCCACACTCATAATTTCTGCACGACCACTCTTCATCGTACATTTACATCTCGGACGGCCAAGCAATCTCTCGCAAATAATCTCAGACGACAAAAAAAAAATACTACTGCATATTTGTATTACAAGTGAATCGAATGCAGTATAATTCAACAAATTCATTTGGGTTCTTAGGATCTGTAACTTCGGAGGCCGCTAGGTCAAATTAAAACAATACGAGAAATAAATAAATTCATTCCAGGGTTCGTGCTACCCCACTGTGTGGGATATAGTGTGATGGTTTTTATGTATGCATTCCCATTTCATTTGTTCTTGTGTGTTAATTGTCAAATAACTGAATTTATAAATGGTAAAATGCACTCCTGGCGCATTTTAGTTTGTCGACCTGTAGAACGCACCACACAGTATAATACCGGGTTCAACAAAAATATAATTAAGTATTGAAAGTTATGAACTAAGTGAGTTATCCGGAAGCATGATAAGGGTTAAGTGTAAAATATAATTATTAGTTTGCGAAAATGCTTTATTCGTGCACTAATGGCACGGTAAATATCGCTAACAGAAGCTCACGTGAAGTAAAACTACAGCGAATTTCGAATTACTGCTGCAGGAGAGTAGAGCATAAAACCCGTAAGCAGTGGCGTCCATTTACCATTTACGAAGTTTAAATTAGGTTAGTAGACCCTAGTCCTCCACATCTGCCTCCTGCAGAAGTTCATCCTTTCATTGTAAACACTGATAATAGCATTAATTAGAAACCCGTTTTTTATATCCTCTTTGTAAAAGCTCTACAGCATAAAGGAGCTTTCAACGCTAAATATGATAACCATCAGGAAGTGTAGTCCATGTAGTAAAATAGATATGAAGTTAGTGATTATTTTGTTGTGTTTGTGCAGACGTGAACGAGGAATCTCCTCCGGAACCCGCGCCGCCGGAAGTACCTCCTCGAGGTCCGTCGTTACATTCCGCGACCTTGCGTCGTCGTGCCGAGTACGCGTTACCCGTCGGTGAAGCTGCTGTTACTGCTGTAGGTGCGCCCAGTACCCAGGAGTCGCAGTTTCTCACCCAGGGTAAGTCATCTTGTACTTTCCTTCCATTAAGCAATTGTTTAATCAATTGATTCAAATGGGTACTTAGTTTAGCTAGTAGTTTATTAATAATCTTATAATCCATAAGGAAAATAACACAATAGCACTCTGCCACATACATTGGATTAAATAAGTAACTACTTTAAATTATATATCAAAATAATAGCTCTATAATTTAATGAATTTTAATGAATTTTAATCGGTTTTAAAGTTAAAGATTTTTCCTTCTATTTTTATTTATTACAAACTTCTTATTTAAAAAGATACTGTCTTTTAAGTATTCTGAATACACCAATTTAATAAAATCTGAATTATCTTAATTCTAAGCAACATACCATGCGCTTATATATAAAAAATTTATACACAGTTAATATTATCTATACCTTGGGTCGAAAATAGAAAAATGAGACTCTTCCTCTATACCAATTTCCATAAAAATATTCATTCTGGTATATTTAGAGGAGCTGAATTAATGACGAATTTTGTGAAATATTTTTTGGTGGAATAACAATATCAACCAACAATCAATCTCCTCCAAACATTTCTATTTTGGTACACCACTTTCACCTCGTCTACATTTACAGTGCGATTCATACATGCTCGTCTATTCTTCACACTCGGAATCATTCGTTTATGCAACAAACCATAAATCATACCTAACCACTTAATCCTCAGATGCCCACGCAATCGTCCACCCTCATCTCGCCCGCATATATTAGTCAAAGAAGACAAATTTTTTAGTGAACTGAAGTATGAAACTTCTAAAATCATTTTCCGTTCTTTGATATCTCGTTTAGCTTCTTAATTACAGTTTTCCAATGTTGAATTATTGCAGAAGTTTCATAGCTGAATGTTTAAAATAGTAAAATAATTATTCTATAAGTTGATCTATCAAAGAAAATTAAAATTATAGTACATGTACAGGGGTAAAAGGTTGATTTTTGTTTTAATTTAATCAAGGGTTGATTAAATGAATATTGCTTGAAATGTTTCCTGCAAATATTTAATGAACGCAATGTATATTCGCTTCAAAATTAGCAGTAAACAAAGTGTAGCTCTTTTATTTATTCAAAACTTAACCAGTCGTAACAACACTTCCTACTGATTGTCATGATCAAAGGCTGAAGCTTGCACAAACCTTGCAGTGCATATCCAGTGGCAGTATTCTTCGCACCGGCTGGGCTCTAGTTCAGTAGCATCCGCGGAACATAATTGACTTAAGCCTCGATACGTGTCGCAATGATAAACGCTAGAGACAGAATAAGAGTCGTGCACTTAACCGCCGGCTTACGCGGTTTATGCCCTGCCATTAGTTTAATTCTTAGTAAAAGGGCTGGTCAGTTTAGCCGAGCGGGCGATGAATACTAATGCGAGTACGGCAACGACACTTGGTTTATAGACCACTTAGTGCAGCATTAGTTGTGATTGTGATGTGCCTACAAGTCGTGCATTTGTGTTCGTGATTGTGTTTTCGTGATTTCGTGAGCCGTGGAGGATTCGGGATGCTGCCTTGAGACCCGCGCCACGGATTTGGCAGGTAGGAAGATTACTCAAGATACTTGATGAACCGTTAATTAATGATTTCGCGAGCTAGTTTACCTAACTTTGTGATTAATTAAACTTTCACAGCCATGATTTTTTATTCTCTAATTATTATTAGTTTACGAACTATAATTGCATATCAGATTTCAAATATAAAGAAGCCTTTTTACCTTCAAATCAGGTTACATAATTTAAATAAATTCTTTGCCTGAGATAAAGTGGAATATCTATAGTTTCGGATGTAGGTATCTTCACAAGACATTATTAACCTTCCACAAATTTAGATTTTTAAACGGTACAAAATTTTTAAAAAATTGTAGCCAATATCTTTTTAAATATTACAAAATTACCTTATTTAGATACGCCGCGAAAACTCTATAAGCCTTCAAGTATACTACTATTTCCAATAGATACATTGATACTAAAATCAGTTCGAAACTGGATCATGCAAATTCTGAATATGATATCATAATATATTTTGAGTTACCCTAGGCGAAAAAATTTTTGACCCATCACAATACCTCCCTTACAATACAGGGTTGTAAATCAAAAGGCGCACCATAACGTTTTCAATGCTATTGTTGAAATGTTCAATTATTGGCTTCCCTAATTATTTTACATCAAAGAAATTAAATTTTTTAATGTGTAGAATACATTTCAGTCATATTTACACGAAAAAAAAAAATGGATTGCTACAATAGCAATATTTATTTTACGTATAGTGACATATTCTGTAACAATACGTATATATTTATATTTCAACAATAATACATATTTATCAAAAATAAATATCTTGCTTAAGATAGCAATATTAGTTGTTGATTTAAATAATTTAAATTATATTCTTAACAATATAGCACATTAAAGACAACATGATGTAGATATATACTGCAACAATATTAGATTATTAAAAAAACATAATTATTTAAATTGTTGAAGCAACAATTGAAAATATAACATAACTAATATAAATAAAAGTATTGTTATTGTAAATATAGAAATTGCTGTCACTATACGTAAGATAAATATTGTTATTGTAGCAACCTATTTTTTTTTGTGTATAATTTTATCCTATTGCAACCGGAAAAATGAAGGAAATGTTTATTGATAATGTTCTTAATATCATCAGTGCCATGAAATAACAAAATAAATGTACCAATTTAAAATCAAACATTGATGACAACAGATTACAGATATAAATAATAACTTATAATTGGTAGATAAATTTGAGACGTTATTTCATGCATAGATGATTTTAAGAAAATTACCAATAAATATTTCCTCCATTTTTTCGGTTACAGGTAGAGTAAATTAGGTAATATTACCAAAAAAAAATTCAACAAAAAAATAAAAACAAAACTTGAAGATATTTTCCTTGTTACTTTTTCTCAATTATTAATTTATTTTATTAAGTAATGGTATTCAGTATATCTTGAATTATGCGATAATACGTTCAGGGGATGTTCAATAATTCGTTTCAAACTCAATTTTGATATAAATTACATAATAACCTTGATTGTTTGCCGAATAATAATAATATTCTTCAACCTTATATTTTGTTATTTACCCTAATATTTGGGCGGTGTTCAGCCTTATGGGAATAAATAAAAGACGTACGAGCAGACAGAAAGTCAACAAATAAAGTTAGGTATATTAAGTTATCATTAGTAAAATTGTATCAGTACGAAAGAGGGTCGTGCGACTACCAAAACCCGGACCAAAACTTAGAGGAGGGTAAAAAGTTCTGAACTGTTTAGTGTAGCAATAACTCCTACAAACTACCGCGCATTTGAAATTCAAGTATGTTTTCTTTCATTCGTCGAAACGAATGACGTATTCTATTGTTGTGTCAATTAGACTGCAAGTAATTCAGTTAACACCCCATCGTTTTAAATCTCAACAATAATTTAAGATAGTCTTTGTATCTAGTCAATGGAGCGTGCATTTATGGCGTCATCATCATTTTCAAGTAATTTGTAGGCTGATAGTGTTTTTATTACATGTGTGATCTTCGCACGACTCACAACACTTCAAAATTACTTTCCGATATCCGAAATGTGACATTATATAAATGTCGATAATGACAATGGGGAAACATGGGATACGGTATACTATAATTTATTATTTTTCTGAAATACATTACGTCGAATAAATGGATCTAAAACCTACAATTTTCTTGAATTTGTATTATTTTTGTCACTCACAGTAATTTCCATAATTCTTAGGAAAATAAATTTAATGTATATTACACCGAACAATACGGATAGTTATCATTTTTTATTTTATTTCATTTTTATTAAACAAATAAAAATACGAGCACAAAATTATATCATTTCGCCCAGGATAAAATGGATTGCTACAATAGCAATATTTATCTTACGTATAGTGAAAGCAATTTATATATACTTATAATACGTATATATTCATTTTTCAATAATAGCAATATTAGTTGTTGATTTGAAAGTATATTATATTCTTAAAAATATAGCATTTTTATGACATGATCTAGAATCTAGATATATACACTGATAAAAATGTTTTCTTGGAACAAATAGATTCCTCTTAAATGAAAAGAAAAATTGTTTTAAGTAGTGCCAATCCGATTTAGTTTCCATTAAATTTTTTTTTAGTTTTTATAAATATTCTTGTATGAAAATTAATTTAGTTTTGAAGGAACATATCAAAGTATTCAACTGAGACTCATTATGGGGGCGAAGTAGTTTGAAAAAGGAACAGTTTTAAATTAAAATGATATCGTTTTAAATAAAAACAATTAAAACGACTCCATTTTCATTATTTGTAAAGATAAAATTGAAAATATATTTATTTTCTTTCAATGCAAAAAAGAAGATAGATAAAATTTATATTCAAAATTAATATTTTATTTGAATTTATCCTAATCATTTTGAAAGAAATAAAATGTTCTTCAACGAATGCATACAAAAAGAAAACCGAAAGTTTTCTTTGAACATAAAGTTATTTTTATGAGTGTATTGCAACAATATCATATTATTAACATAAATATTTATTGATATTTATTGTTGAAACAGTAATTGAAAATGATATCACATTACTAAAATATTATTATTGTAAATATCTAAATTGCTGTCACTATACGTAAGATAAAAATTGCTGTTGTAGCAATCCATTTTTTTCGTGCATATATGTAAGGAAGGTATTATGTTTATGTTACGAATTGATTAGATTTTGGGAACAATTCATCAACATTAAGTAGTAGATTATTTGAAGACCTATTAGGGTCATTGGAATCAAAAATTACCTACAATTTTTATTTGAAACATTTTTCTATATTTTGTAGTCATCAGATTAAAAAACAGTATTTATGGTATGAAATCTTTTTGTTAGTGATTTTTGTTAATTTGACATTCTTTCAGTTGTTATTTTGCCTTAAAATATTCTTAAAAATAACAGAATTTAAGATACAAATAAATAGAGTACAACAATTTTCCATTAGTAAGATCAGAACAATTTTTTTTAGTTATTTTTAAGTCTTAATTGGGCAAAATGATATTATTCTGGGCTTGTATTATACCAAACAACACAGATAGTTATCATTTTTTTTCTATTTAATTTTTATTAAACAAAAAGAAATACAGTTTGTCAAAAATCGCTGCTAGTCGCTTGGTAAAATACATGTATTTGTATGTGAGAAACACGTTCATAAACATTTTGTTACAAAAATAGGCAACATAATAATTATAATGAAAGTAACACATTAAAATAATGAGCAGGCCTGCAGTGTTCTTTCTTGAAGCTAACTTTTGTCACGTTTTTATTCGAATTACGGCAAACATGAAGCTCGGTCGTAATTACTCCGTGTATCGTGCAACTCATACACGGTTCGTTATGGCTTGGGGACTGGGAATAGTGCTCTATTTATCACAGAAGTAAATGTGGTTATTGAATGTGAATAATGACGGCTATCCGTTTGCTGGTGTCATTTTTCTGAGCGAGACCATTAGCTATCATCGTCTGTAAGTACCACGTGCGAGTGCGATGCCCCATGGGCAGTGCCGTAGATTAGCGAGGATGATAATACAGCACGTAAGACAAGACGTAATGGAATAGTTTTTCGTAGGGCTCCATTAGTTTGTTGCAATATTTTTAATTCGGAAAACTGTAATAAATTTTTCATTAATAATATAACACGAACATAAATATAAATGTGGTATTCCGACGTTTTTTTATTAGTTTATGTCACTAGAAATACAAATATGATATTTTAAATAAAAACAATAGGTATTGGAAAAATAAAAACATGGACTTGTAGTAAAAAATTTATTTAAAACTATGCTAACGTTTCGGCAGCTGCAGCTGTTATATTTAGGGCTAAGTTAGGGTTGCAAAATCGTTATTTATTTTACAAGTGGGCAAAGTAAGGAATTTTAGCACACGAAGCCGCGAAGACTGAGCGTGATAATTTTATTCAAGGAATTAGATTGACAAGTAAACAAGAACCACAGCAACAAGAATAGTATATTCTACAACAAGTAATGGAATGGCACATATTCCACGCGGGCAAAAAGTTTGTAGTCCGAGCCGAAGGCGAGGGCTACGGTTTGCGAGCGTGGGATAGGCCATTCCGTTACATGTTGTAGACTATACTTTCTACAAAAAGGTTTTGGAAATTATACAAAAATACAAATATAAATCTGTTGAAAACGTCAAACTCAAATAAATCAAATTATAACAAACAAACGTAATCATAGTAACTGAATCAAGATACTTCATATGTTGCGCTAATAAGCGGTTCTGATTCGTCAAAAATATTCCATACGCAGCGTATGGAATGTTAGTGATTCCATAACAATTTTTAGTAGTGGAATGCCTAGTTTCCAAAGCAGTGTTATAGAAAAATATTTATTCAAATTATTTTTTATAAATGACATTAATTTGTTTTTGCTAAAATTAATTACTTTGACCATTAAAAATTCCTTGTCTGGTGCATCTTTTAAGAATTGATCATCTTCTATTGTACTTATGACTTTTTAGATTATTTTCCACCATTTTTTTTTTATTTAAAGAAAGAAATTTATTTCAAGAACTTGCTTATATTAGTATTATTACTAACCACCAACATTGCCTTCCACATCGAATAATGCACTCAAATGATAGAAACTTCCAGAATTTTTGATTGTTCATAAAAATACACTAGCAGCATAGCTTCCGATCCGTGTATTTATGTATTTTTTTACTGTGATATCACTTGCTGAAAGCTTCGAATTGTTTTTATATAATTTTCTAGATTTTATCGGCAGTATTTCTACTGTGGCTGCTGCAAATTATCCACAATGAAACGTCACTCAAAATCACACAACAAAACTACTTTAAAAAATAACTAATTTTCACTTTGCTTATGATATCTAGACATTCTAAAAATCTGTTTAGTAATATCGTTGAACTATCCGATATTTGTCTTTGCCTGGATTAATTTCTAGTGCTTTATTCTCACTGTAATACTGACAGGATTGGTTAAAACACAGACACTTGACAAACACTGACTCATTTCATTGGTTTTAAAAATGTCAATAAATAATCATTTAAACTTCTCCCAGTAGAATCACTTAGTTAAGTTAATATAGCTTAAGTAAGAAGACGATGTTTCTTTTCCTCATTTGCGTTCGAACGAAGGGTATGCCTCGCGTGTTAGGAGACAAATTATGATCAATCCATATCCTTAATAGTACGCCACTGAGGGCGTCTGGACGCCACAAATGAGAGTCCAGGCGACCGTCGGACAGTTTACTTATTCCACGTAACATGATTGCTGCACCGCCCACCGATTCGTCCAGTGGCGGCGGAGACGGGGGCAGCAAATGTATTAAGGTGATTAAATTGTTTTTCCTTTTTTCTCTTACTTACTTACCGCGCTATAGAATTTCCCTCCTTTTTATTTGTGGACACGTGTGTGGAATTAAATGAAATAGAGCTAGTAAATGATATTTTATTTATACAATGTTTGCTTTTTATACGACGGGGTATTATTGGAAGAAAAAGTGCATTCATGGATAATTTACTATTTACGAGCACCAGTTAATTAGTAGTAAATGTATACTTGTTATTGAAATAATTGGTCTCGCTCAAATTGGATTATAGTAAATTGACTCAAATTGAATTAAGCTCTAGCTTTATTATTTGCATAAAATGCATAGAAAGATTAAAATTCGATAAGTACTACAATAATGGAATATAAATTATTAATTTGAATTATTGCTCTTCTGAATTTCTGAACCAACCAACATATTTGAGAATGTTTTAACGTCCTCAAAATAATTATTTTAATTAACTTAAACTTTTTTTAAAGGCATTGTAGAAACAAAAAAATGCATATCATTTCAAATTATTTTTTCTACTTTCGTTAGGAAATAGACATTTTATTTCACTTAATTGAGTTAGGTAATGAATTCCATTATTTAACTAATGAAATAATAAGTTCATATTTTCACTGTTTTTATATTTGAAAATATTTAAGTATGTGTAACATTTAATGAAATTTTAACAACTACAATGGAAAGAAATTTATTTATTACTTCTATTAAAAAAAATTAATAACAAATTTAATACATTTGTGTAAAAACCGTGACGCATCAAAATAATTAAAATTTCTTAGTAGGCCAATGCTGATGTGATATTCTTTTTTTTTTATTTATAACTGTCAATATATCAAAAAATTATAATTTCAAATATACTATTTCGTAATTATTCGAACGGAAGTAGAAAAAATATTATATGAACCATGTAAGGAAACTTTGTGTTTACATAACTCGGCTACGCCTCGTTCTGCAAAATTCATATGCATAAGCAAATTAGGCTTACAAATTATCACAATTCACAAAAGGTACATGTCAAATTCATTTTGTATGATATCTTATGATGTCGAATGCGTACTGCAAATTTTCCTGTTTTTCTAGATATTTTTGTAAAAAATTCAATCTTAACCTATAATCTACAAATACAATATACCTTTCATTTTTACATCTTGTTTAAATAATACGGCTTAAACAAATATAATACTTACATTGGAATACTCTTAAAATAATTATTATTGTTACCTATTAATTTTTAAAAAAACTATTAATTTCAAAATACAATGAAATTTATGTACCTTATGGTTAGTTCAGGTTTCTATCACTAGTTAGCGTATTTTAATTTTGGATGCCCAATAACCTTCATTTTCTTACTTGTATCACAAATAGCTATTATGGTTTACTTAAAATTTGATTGTTATTTGGATAACTTGATGAAAATTTAGTATGAAAGTATTTTTTTATAATACCGGGCATAAGTGTATTTAATATTTGAAGAGATATTTAATTCGGAAATTGAAGGGGGAAATATTGTGCGCCGTTATTTAAATGTCATCTGTAATCAATTTAACGAATTTAATTCGAAGTACGAAGCATGGTAATTAGTTACAAATTCGTGTTATTATAGCATCATTGCAAACTGCCGTTTCCAATGCTCACACAAGTCGCCGTTTCAAAGTTTATAGTTGAAACGTAAATAATTATCGGCAACTCCGTAAAATATACTGTCGAAGCTCACGAATTTAGTTAGAACTAATTCCATTTACATGTCCAATGTCATAAATAGAGTAATTGTAAGGGGATTACTTCACAGTAATAAAATAAAGTATCGTTTGGCATGTGCATGCAGCCATAGGCGGCGGAATAAGGGTTGCGTAGGGGCATTCGGGGGCAGGAGCTTGCGGAGCTGACCGCTGGCGACCCTAGCGGCGACGCCGTGAACTAGCGTTTCGCACGGAATTATTGACCGTCTCTCCGTCCTTGTTTGCGTGCTCCTGCTGTCTTTGTTTCATCCCTTTCTCCGCCCTTCTGCGCCCTTTGCCCTCTGTTTCCTTCCGCAGTATCTGCATGTCGTTACGTTGTACAAACGTTGATCTTTTTTACGTGGTTGGAACATATATGGCGAAATTAAAAACTTTAATTTGGTTTTGTTCCACGATTATCGTTTAGGATGGTTGTTAACTATAATGAACTGTAAATGTGCTTAAACATTCTAAAACACACAGCGGAATATTACTATTATGCAAAATATTTTCTAAATCATATTCGCACTTACAAAACTCCACATTTTGTTCGGCCAAATTGTATCACTAATATCTACGTCAACTATTACATTAGGCACTGTCTTATTTTCTAGTGTTAGATACTTTTGTAACATAATGCTCTTTTCAAGAAGAGCCCTGCAAAATTACATCTAGGTATATATTCTATTAAAAGAAAAGTTTTGGCAATAGTTCTTCATTACTCTCCTGACGACCAGATGTGTTTCACAAAGGTCTATTCTTCGAAACGATTAATTTCCTATGGGTTTCGAAGTACACCACCATACATATTACTGAGAGAAATAGAAATATCCTGATTTTGTTTGTTCATCTACTACATCCCTTTTTTCATTGAATACTGACCGCTTTTGGAAGTAGGTAATTGTAATATTTCGATAATTTTGAAGGATCCAAATAATATTATTTTAGGTTTAATTGTAAGGCTTGGGGAACTCAAATAAAATAAATATTTATTATGTTATATAATGTACGTTTCGAGAGATGATCTCCCATCTCCCGCATAGAAAAATATAAACGAAGTTTCATGTTTGTTAATAACAAGCTAATAAATAGGGGAAAGATAAATATTACAAAGTATAGTGATTCCAAATGAATCACTTTTAATTTGAAGACTAACATAATCAATTCATAAAAGTGAATGTAAATTAGAAACGGTTAAAATCTAAAACTATTTAATACGTTTTATAATATGTACACGGAAAAAAGTTCAGTATAATTTACCGAACTATTATAGATAAACTGAGGATATAAGATGCATTTCCTGAAAATTTAATAAACTTTTCGGAATGTAAATACTTCTAATTGTTTAGTAAAAATCGTGTTTAGTTTCTTAAGTGTTATGAAATTTTTAGAAACAGTATCCTAAATCTGAATAGAGAATACGCCGTTTCTTATGAAGCTCTCAAGATCTGTTTGTTGGAGTGGACCAATCTCCGTTTCTTTTCCTTTAAATCCTTGTAGTTAGGTTTCTCAACATCTTCCTATCTTTTATTTTTCTTTGCCAGTTTTTAGTTCCTGCTGCTTTAAAATTTTCTTCTAATTTCTATAGCTATGTTGATCTGGGTCTGCCTCGTCTTCTTCTTCCTCCTGATATCCATTCTACTATTGATTTAATTGCATCTTTTTCTACTGCTCTCTATAATGTCCAAGCTCTGTTGCTAGATTTTCTTCACTTGCAACTCTTGTTTGATTTTATAGTTTATTCTTATTTTGAATTCGTTTTCTTACTGGTGTTAATATTGTTTTTATAAAATAGTATAGTATTAAAATTATAAAAAAATATAGGATTCGTTTATGAAACTTGCGGATGGAGGTCAATGTAGGTTATGGATACAATTGTATCCGCGACCGAGTAGGTCTTTACTTATGTGGTTACCGTGGGGCTGATAATAACGTGGAAAATCGTGTTTTAGTTAAAAAGAAAACAAAAATATCCCAATGAAATTTGAATAAACAGCAGCAAAATGTTGATTGAAGTAGATAATGAGTGTAACTTCCATGTTGATTCGTTTCACGTCGAGTTAATTTACATGAATCGATTTATTCAAATTCGCTTTTAAAATTTGTTTAACAAAATTCGTAGCTACAACAGCAAACATTTCCAGTGAACGTGCAGCCGCCAATTTGCGGGAAACCGTGAAAACGCGACGTAAACTCTCAACACGACAGTAAATAACGAAACGCATCTTACATAATTCATATTTACATTACACGATTGAATTGATCGGACCGATTCTATCTGAAACTCATTTGATGTTTATCCTATTACTTCGCCCCACGTATATTTGAGTATTCAATAAATACATTTACATAACATTTCATGTTTTTATTTTCCCTCTGAAACTGCGGCTTATGCCAGCTGCGTTGGACCATGAACCGAATTAGGACAAATAAATGATTGCCAATGAAATTGAATAAAAACATGGTTACATGGACGCAAAGGGTGGAATTCATGGCCACCTATCTCTCTACGGAATTCACAGGTATCATACGATATCATGTTGACTTTATTGTTCCAATTTTTGTCCGCAAATATTAATTTTTATTAATGGGATTTTGCGCAAGCCTCGCAAGGATCCACTGGGACAGCCCATCAGAAATCTCATATTTCTTTTTTATTTCACTATTTATTCAACCAACCCCAAAAAATATTATAATCGATATTACATTATTTATTAATTAATTTTCCACTGATATTAAGTGGTCTAGATAATAAATTGGTACTTTAGTTATTAGTTATTACGGAATCCAATTAGATACAATTCATTTCTTCCACGAACTCAAACTCATTGTCTTTACAAATACGTGGCTACGCCCCCTGGGAAATAGATAATAATCTTTAAAGGAATAAAACAATTTAACAGTTAATAGATACTCTTACACTGGTAAATACATTTCCAACACGAACAATCGTCATTATAAAAACCGAATTAAAAATCAATACATATACCTACTGAAATCTTTATGTTTTAAACTTAGATTAATTTGAAAATTATTCAGAGGTTATATACCCAGATCCAAGAATCTATCAGCTTTAATATTAAAAGGACATTGATAATTACTAGATAAATAGTTTTATCACAGTTATCGTAAGAACGTTCATTGATTACCAGTACCACCCGACGCCGAAGGCGGAGGGCTGATACCTTTTTAAGTAACGTTTTTGAGGTATTTGTGATAAAATTATAAGTATTTATCAATGGTCCAGGGATATTCGATTAAAAAATTCCTTGCGATTATTATTATTATTATTTTCATTCACATACTGTGAAATTGATATTTTGAAATAAACCAATAAAATATTGAATTAACTGTCTAAAACTTTTACTTAACAAGAAGCAATAATTTTTCGTGGTAATTAACAATGTAATTTTAATTAGATTGGTTACTTTCGCTCCCGTAATCAGATTTAATGGAATATTTTATCCACAAAATGTGTAATAGGGATTCAATTGGATATTTTTTAATTTAACCAGAAAATTTTCACTGTAAAATCTTTCAGAGCAGGTGAAGCATTCTGATTGGCTTATAATGACTACGTTTATACGTAGGGCAAAAATGTACTTTGACTTTGAAAAGGTAACTCTTGTTACTGTGTAAACACTATCGATTAACTACTTTGCTTCCTAAAGTAAAGTATGAAATAAAACAGACTTGACTCATATAAGTAACTTTGAAAGATTCGTGTATACGCATATCGACTTTACTTTATCAACAGTGACATTCAATTCCCTTGTAATATAAAATATGTCAGCCGTTGTTTCCTCAATTTTTATTTCATCCAAAACTGTGATTGCATTTGCACTATCATATTTAAAAAATCTCGCTATTATTTAATATGTTTAATTTCAAATTACTGCCCATGGTTTTTCTATGAATAATATAAATATTATGAATTGTTATTCTGATAACTTGTCTACTAATTTTAACATAACTACACAAATTGCTGGCTGTCAACAAGCGGATATGCGAAGGACAAGTCAATAATCCAAAGTAAACTAGATTTGTTCTTAATGTGAAAATATACTAGTAATTTTATTTTTAAATAAACATAGTTATTTAATGAAGAAAATAATCAAAGTAAAATATTTAGGTTGTGGAAGAGAATGAGCACAAGTTTTTATATGTTAACTTTCATGTTAAAAACACAGTAAAAGTGTGCGAAATAGCCTTATAATAATTTATAAATTGCTGTTTGGAAGCATTTCACGAAGAACATAAACTAAAGTATTAACCATACTTTATTAACATTCATTTCATTTCCTCCCCTGGAACTCTTCAATTATGAAAATGCAATCTCCTCGAAAAAATAAATACGAAAGAAGCCACGTGCAAGCAAAGTGCACTTTTCTCTCCTCTTATTACGACACTACCTGGCATTGAGGGCGAGGGAGGAAACTCGAAGCTTACACCTCGTTGGAGGGGTAAGGGTTTAGAAAACGAAAGGGCAGGGTTTTTGCCGTGAGATGATGAACTACGTGTGAAACTGCAAACGGCAAAAAACCTCTTTTAAATTGAATATGCCATTTAGAGCAGTGTCTAGCTAACGAGGGCCGCGGCGGGTTTTCCCTGAGGCGCTGAGTGAGTTCCCCACCATCTAGTGGCGTGTTCGCGCACTAAATATTGCAACATCTTCCCCTGTCCCGAATCCTGCAAACACGCACCCATTTGGATCTTTACGAGTTCACGCGATAAACAACTGCTCGTAACGACAGAGTTGGCGCTGGATGGAATAAATATTTACAAGCGGATACGAATATATGCGGAACCAGGAACAGGAAATTTCAAACTACTATAAAGATCAAATTATTATTTTGTGATTTACGAGCCCGACAAGCTTTATTAGCTTATTTTCTGGCATCTCCCAAATTTATTGAACTTGTTTTCGGAACTATAATTATATTTATCTATCGACATATATTTTCAAATAGTTTCGCTGCGAGGAATGCAACTTAAATTGTACCACTCTCGATTATAATTAACTTATTAAAGTATCTAATGGTACTTTTATTAAAAATGATGGATCAAATTAAACCAATTTTTTCTCTTACAATAATTGAACCTAATGATACAGTTATCTCAATTTAACTTTCATTTTTTAGCTTCCCATATATCGTAGATGTGTTCCAGTTCGAATTGAAACATTTTCTAAATCTCTTTGAATTTTCCCAAGTTCGTCTCTGCGCAATGAGCGAACCAGCTTTCAGGAGAACCGTCGCTACCAATACGGATAAAAGTAGGAACGGAGACATCTCGAAAATAGAAAGCTCTTTTATAAGAAGCTTTATTTGTTTTGAACAGAAGACCTCCCTGTCACAGTTTGCCCATAATATTGTTTTTGAAATGTAAACACCATTGCTAGAACACTATAATGTTTTGCATTCACAAAGCGATAAGTTTCCCTTGAATTATTCATTTATGAACATGAAACAAACATTGAGGTTAATTGGTAACTGTTTATTTAGCTTCAAAACATTGTAAAAGAATATAAACCCAAGTCCAAATTTACAAATAAAAGGAAAACAAAAATATTTTCATTTACATATATTGTGCAGTATTACACGAGCCCAGAATCATTTGGCCCAGTTAAAATCAGAAGGAAAATTGTTTAACTCGCCATTTTTATATCTTCTATCATTTTTGCCTCCCACACATACATATATGTAAGGGAGGTATTATGTTTATATTTTGAAATGGTTAGATTTTGGGAACAATTCATCAACAGTAAGTGGTAGATTATTAGAAGGCCTCTCAGGGTTTTGGATATATCTTAGTAAATAAATGAGATAGAGTAAATATTACCTACAATTTTTATTTGAAACATTTTTGTATATATTGTTCTCAGCAGATTCAAAAACAGTGTAAGTGGTTCGAGTCAATACCTTTATGCCAAATGATATCTTTATTTTTTGCCTTAAAATATTCTTAAAAATAACATAATTTAAGATACAAATAAATTGAGTACAGCAATTTTCTCTTTGTAAGATCAGAACATTTTTTCTGTTATTCTAAAGTCTTAATTGGGCCAAATGAACTTGCATATGTATAACCATTATTATGAAATGTTATTATACAATTTTATAGTTATAAATATAGAAGATGGTAGCTTTATTTTTATAATACCTACTTAACATACTATATTACCCATAAAATGTTCTCTTGCAATATAATTATTGTTTCCGTTTTTAGAAACGATGCATGTAAATATTTTTAGAGGATTCACCGATTACTGTAGTTATTTCTATATCCATAAATATGTCCTTATGCTAGACTTAAAATTAAAGGGAATGCTGTTATCGTTTTTACGTTTATAGTATAGCAAACAGAATATATTATGTTAAATTTAGTTTGCTATGAAAATGAAAACAATTTATTGACTATAATCACAAGTCGAATCGGTTGTATTTTTAGATGTTCCTCTGAGAGGTATTTTATAAAATAATAAGAGAACGATTCAATTTTCATTATTAATAACATAAATGAAACGAAATTATTATTTTCTCTGTGTGTTCCCCAAAGAATTAACTTTTCGAAATGCGGAAGAATAAAATAACGAAAACTCGAAGCATATTTAAAAACAGTGTACCAAACCGAAACTTTTGTTGGCGTCACAGTAACAATAAATACACTTAATTTCGGGTAATAAGCTTACCGTAAGCTTCTTATAGGCTTACGTGGAAAGATCCGCATTCCCATAGGCTCTCCCATCTATTAAAAGTAAACCAAATATTACATTCATAACTCGTGAATACATAACTGGATTCCATGATGCCAGCGTCCGGTGAAACATCCGCGGAAAAAACAGAAAACAAAAAACCAAATTAAATATCTCCAAAATGAATACGCACGTTTTACGCACTAATGAACGTTCTCACATGAACACCTTTTTGTTTGCGCAGGCCGGACACAAATTGCAGAAACTCTGCCACTGCTAATCAGCAAGCTAAATTCTCCCCCAAAATATTTTTGTTTCATTTTATTACGAATAGTTCCAGGCTGTTCTATTGCTATCTGTTTGCTGAAACGTAGGTAGAAGTAAATTGAATTAAATTTGGAGTTGCTTACCCTTTCTGGTTTAGCTATTGTGGGGTAGAATGTAAAATCCATTAGGATTCAAGTGTATGATAATGAAGAGTTGGCATGGTTAATTACTCGTAGACAAATGCACACTTAAAACTGTCAAAAGATAAAAGCAAGGTTTGTTTGAATTACTGCGCAGATGAAGCTGATATTACCTTCATTTTTACGATTGATTTTGATCGAACATTTTTAACCTGGCATTCATATTATACAACTTAACCGTCGAGAAGTATTTTGCCATTCTTTACATTAAGTTGGCTTTTGCTTTGGCCTACATAACAATCATATTACAACTTCTAGCACTGCTGTCAAATTGTGATTACACGTTTCTTTAAAAAATGTTAAATGTCATATAAGTTTAGAAAATACTGAAATACTCGTACATGCTCAATTTGAAATTTCCAAATAGTTCTTTCTTTAACAAATAACAATAACTAGGTTTAAGTTCTGTAAATATTTATTAATAACACAACAATAACATTTTATATTTCACCTGAAGAAGGCAGCACTTTGCTGTCGAAACGTTGTGTTATTAATAAATATTTACAGAACTTAAACCCAGTTATTGTTATTTATTATACTATGAGTTCTGAAAGCTTTTTTCAATAGTTCTTTCTTTCTTGATAGTGCTATATTAGATTTCATTTTTGTAGTGTAATTCGAGTATGAAAATTGGCATTTTTGTGGCCGTGGTTAGTTTTTATGAACTAAGGGATTGTTTCCATATACCCAGTCAAGTGTTGGATTTGAAAATTCCAGAAAAACATTAGGTTGTCTGGCTTAAAATAGATGGAGCACTGCAGTAAATTTATAATCTCCGAATAACAACACAGGGATGTATACAGGTGCTACAATGACCCATCTATTTTGAAGTAAATATGCTAATGTGTTTCTGGAATTTTTAAGTCCAGTGCTTGGCTGAGTATGTATATTATATCTAGGAAAAAACAGACATTACTTAGGATCTCTTACAATTGTAGTTCTTCATAGCAAAATATAAAAAGGTCATAGTACTTTCAAACTTTTTTCTTAACTCAAACCTATGATTCCTACGAAAAGAAACCAGAAAACATGAAATAATTAAAACATCAAATGTCATTCGCTAGTTAAACTACACTCGCGTTTTCCTTTTCGGGATGCAACTCAAAGTTCTTCCTCTTTTCGTTTAATCCAATCTGCAATCGTTTTCATCTTCACACATTGGTGCTTGAGGACGAAAATTTTAATAATACCTACATACGTACAGAACGTCACGCTATATCCCACTCAGTGGGGTAGCACGAACCTAGAAACACAGTCAACCAACAATCAATCTCCTTCAAACATACCTATACAAGCACACCACTTTTGCCTCGTCCACATTCATAGTGCGATTCATACATGCTCGTCTATTCTCCACAATCGGAATCATTCGTTCACGCAACAAACCCAACCACTTATTCCTCGGACGCCCACGCAATCGTTCACCTTCACATACATAACCCTGAAACACAGTCAATTTCTTCCAAATATTTCTATTATAGCACACCACATGCATGCACTCCGAATCATTCAAACTACTTATTCCTTGGATGCTCAGATTATACGCAATCGTTCACCCTCAATCTCGCCCGCATAAATTCTCAACTGACTCACTCCCACTTTTTTAGCAACATTCTTCTCATCTCACATTCACAGTCACACTATACCAACACACTCTTCTCAAGGTGCTTTAGGAAGTATTCCGAATTTTTGTATTGTCATTTAGTGAGTAATTAAATAGTCCAAGGTACCATTCTGTCGTTAAGTCTAAATTAATTCCTGAAAAAATTCATGAAACCCATAACCGCCTCTTTAATTTAACCGCGTGCTTAATTTCTCACACACCCGGTATTCGGCATCCCAAGTCAGCCGCACTTCATCACCCTTTCCACTCCGCGAACACACGCACTAATACGCATGCATATTTAAAACCGAACTCCTGCGCGAGCATTCGCCGTCATACGGATCTCACTAATTTACAATTAAACAAAGCGTTATGATGGCAAGAGGCCCCCCTGAGGGGGCGCTCACAGCGGAGCACCTCCGGTGGGGTGGCCACCGGCACATGAAATATGAACTCATCACTGCTGCACGCGCGCAGCCGGAAGCTGAGGGGCGGAAGGGGGTGGCAGAGGGATAGCCGCAGGGAACTGGCGACTTGAGGATCACGGTGGCTTAGCTGGCGCATGTCGCGGCCATCCGCCTATGTTAGGGAGAACCCTCAAGCCGCAACTACATCTAGACCTGGGTTCGAATCCTTCTGTAGTAACTCTTTCTTATATTGTTGTAGATAAAAAAGTACTGTAGAATTTACCGAACTATTCGGAAAGCTGAGGATATAAGATGCATTTTATGACAATATTATAACAATTAAGAAACTAAAAAAAATTATTACCTAATTACCAAATAGTTCGGTAATGTCTACTAGTGCAATTTATCAATAATTTTCACTAGTGCAAATTAACAATGTGATTGACTTGCTGTCAAATGAAGTTTTTAAATTTTGCTTTATTTTTTATGAGAGAAACAACGTTTGGCTAAATTTTAATCTCTTCGAATATCCCTCGTGCATGTAATTGTCGATAATTTTCTCAAGTGCGCGAATTTTACATATACTTGGGATATTATATATGATTTTTTTTTTTTGTACATTGAAATGTTTAGTATCGCGGTGTTTAAACGTCTGAAATGTCCATTCCTAGGTCTCTACCAGATAGACAACCGGGAAATTTCAACAAAAATATACCTGTTTCTAAAGCATATATTAAACAATTAAATTTATAATTAAAAATGTAGTATTTCAAACATCCCTTTGCATAATATTAATTTAAACAGTGGTGGCGTATGAATGACATTTAATTTTAAAATAACAAATTTACTGTATTTGGTTACCAACGTTGGTAATAATTTCTGCCTGACGACTGCTTTTGGTTTTGGCAGCAGTAAAATTAAATAATCTACACACTTAATATTAATTATAACAACATAAATAAGAAAGTAAATATTTTTATTATATTTACAGATGAATATGCTATATATTGAAAATGTATTAATTGAATTCTGATATATTAGGTAGAATTTTTTTTTTATACGAAGATGGTAGGCGGACTAATTACTTTGGTTAAATAGCTCCGTGGTAACGCATCGAACTATGGATCGTCAGATCCTCAGTTCGAATCCCACATCCTACAGTTGTCATTAAATTTACCTCTGTTGTTCCCCTTCCACTAACATCTTTGGGGTCCATGACTTGATGGCTGGTAACCGCATTTCATACACAAAATTATATCACTTACCGGGATCTGCGTAAGAAGAGTGCCACACCCATAATGTGTAAAAGGCTTGATGATATATTTATTTTATTTTTTTTATCTGTGATTAAGCAGATCGACTGCTACGGTCATTACCGATTTTATTTATTTAATTATTTATATACAACCTGATGAATGAATGATTGTGAATTTTATGTATACAACACGAACGACCATGCTCTTCAGTAGGATTCGAACCTACAACTTCTGGTGTGCAATACTAGTTACATAGACACTACGCCACCGAGATCGGCAAAAAATTGTTATGTAAATTTACCTTTAACAATTAGTAAAATAACTGCTGAAACAACTTAATTATTTTGTATGGACTGTTATTAATTTTATATTATTCGTACAATACCTCTTTTGTGAATTTACCCGGGAACTACTTATTTCCTAAATTTGTTTCGAATTTGTGCGCCAAAATTTGCGAAATTTGAGCGGTTAAGTAAATGGAAAGAATAAAGTCGATAGTGAAGTATCCTCCCCAAGGTAGCAAAATTTCCATTGTAAGACGATAAACAAGCGAACATAAACAAAAAGTCCGGCCAGCAAAACTAAAAACAAACGAAGAAAACCGATAGATAAGAAGCGTTCAAAACGTTCAAGACATTATTTTGTTTCGCGCGGTTCAATAAAATGCAAAACACAATAGATCCGGTGAGAATAACGCTCGCGCGACAGAGTTGTAATGGCTTTGCAACCGCCGTTCAGGGGTAAGAATACACGAAAATCCACTAGAGCTGTCACAGTGCATTCAGTTAATGATGGCTTCATATTGAGCGCTGGCAGGTATGATTAATTGCATAATGACCCCGTGCCCCTCTGTCGCCGCCGCTGGTGTCGTATTGACCTAACGACACCTTGACAAGCATCAGGTGAAAATTAATAGCCCTATCAACTTCTTATGCAAATACGGAACTGGGCAATTAGCGACACTCTTTTGTTTGAACATTCATTAAACGGGAGGTCCGGTAACGTGTGTGCTAAACAAGCCGACTTGTTGGTTTTTTCTTAATTGATCATTAATTGGAAGCTAATTTATGGTCTTAACAACGATAGCTACGCCTTCTAGGATATACCTCATATGCATTTGTTGATACCATAAATTCGAAGTTCCCTTTCAAGAACCAGAAGTTTTCAGTTATTTCCCAGGTAATTTATCGCAAGAATTGAAGTTATCAATTGGACAATTAAATTTTTTTATAATTCTCTTTCAAATCTTATTGTTTTGCCTGGAATGTTAACATCTACGAACCCCTCATCAGAATAGTTCATCTTTTATCATAGTCTTAATAAATACGTGTAATTGAAATAAAATATAAAAAAAGGAATCCATAGGGTGGTTAGTCGAAGAAAGCACCAAAGCGTTTTCAATGCTATTTTGGCGTCTTTATTTATTTTACATTAAAAAAAGTTAAACAGTATATTACAGAGGAAATTTGTTTCTTCCGAATAATATATTTTTACACAAAACACTTTAAATCAAACACTGTTGACAGCAGATGGCAGATAAAAACCAATAACTTTCAATTGGTATATTTATTTGTTTTGTTATTGTTGTTGAGTTTAATAAATTCACCAATAAACATTTTCGTCATTTTTCTGGTTTCAGGTACAGTAAAATATTGGTGTAAAAATCCAGAAATCCTTCTACTGCATTAAACTATTATCATTTCAAAAAAAGAATTGGATTCGATTCACCATCCTGTATTAAATATGATACCTTAAATAAGAAAATTATTTTTTGCCGTCATAGTAGATCGTTTTATAAGTTTACCACTAAGTACAGTCAACTTTTCTTGCATTGACAGCATTAATTATTTTTGCCATTGTTTGTACGAAGCTTTTCGCTTCATTTTCCTCCAAAGTAACTATTGGTTACTGATCAGGAATAAGCCGATCTCTTGACCAGCTTGTTATTGTCTTTACAATGTGACAAAAAAGTAAAAATACAAGTACATAGGACGAACTATCAACTAACATTTGTGAAAAATTAATAACTTCTGATCAAATTTTCACATACAATTAAAGCTCTATTCAGAACTACCCAATTATTTTGGTCGTTCAAATAATGGAGATTTACTTCTATGCTTTTACGTTTTAGTCAAATTCTTAATACTAGCGTAATAGATAAAGATGTATATATGATTTAGAAAAAAATAATTGTTGTAAATAAAATAAATTGCTGTTAGTATTTCACAGTGTGTGCGTAACATGCACCGATGGGCAAAACCGTAAATCAAAGCAGTGTTTTATTAAAGAATAACAAAAAACTAAATATTGATGCAACCACAGCAACAGCAACACACCATGACAAATACCAATCGACAGTCGTATTATACTTCATATCGAATGCAATTACAGGCGAAATCCCCAACATGTGTTGGAAATAAACCGGGATAAAAACTTGATCGGCGCGCAAACGTTCCCGTGCATATATCCTACAACTTACGCACCAGGGGTGGCAGCAGGGGGTGGGAAAAGGGATGTGAGACCCCCTGCCGCGAACCAACGACAGTGGACTTAATATAAACGCCCCAGCAATTCCCTACGCGTTTTATGAAAAACACACAAAATCGGAATTGTGTCAGGAACACAATGGCCTCGGTAATGCCCACCAACACCCTTGGTTGGTTTGGTTTGCTGTGGTCAGTGGCGCACGTTTGTTTTTTTGTTGAGAAAATTGCAAATATTATTTGATTAAGATGAATCTTGGCTGACCAATTGGATTTGAATATGAAAATAATAGATGTACCTGTCACTTCGATATAATTATGTGTATTATTTAGGGCTGCCAATTATCCGAATATCCGGATATAAGAGATATCCGACTTTCCGGATTCGTACATTTGAGTATTCGGATAATTGTAAGATCTGGATCCCGATTTATTTAATATTTTTGAAGAGAGAGCATGTAAGATTTTCGAAAACTCTTTTTATACAATTAGTAAAATTCTTTTGAGTAACAATATTATTTTATTAGTGTATATACATATTTATATTCAAAATCAATTTACTGTATTGAAGTAAATATAATTAATAACAAATGTTTAATAACAAAATGAATAAGAAAACGAAATTACATTTTTTATAAACAGGATGATGCTTCGGACGACTTAGCATAGGGATTTCAATGGTAAATTCTTAGTGTGCAATTACTTGCACCCCGAATTATTTTAGAGCAAAAGTTTGAGATTTTATATAAGGAAAAACATTTGTATCTATTGATACAATTGCTCATAAATTTCCATTGTCCGGAAGAGGAAAAATTGAAGAAATTAAATTAAACATTTTTATAAAAATCAATGATGCCGTGGAACAATTGAAACAAAAAATAAAAAACAAGAGCACTAACATTTGCCATATTAACCCATTGTCCAAATTACATTATTGTAATCAACTATTGGTTTGTTTTAATTTTCGGCATAAAACCATTTATTAATAAGTTTAAACGATTTTTCCTCTTCCGGACAATGGAAATTTACGAACAATGGTATCAATAGATATAGATTTTTTTTTCTAGATAAAATTTAAATAAACTTTTGCTCTAAAATAATTATGGGAGCAAGTAATTCATTGAAATCCCTTTGCTGCGTCGCCCATGCACCACCCTGTATATAAAACATAATACTTATATTTCTATTTAGTCAATTAATTGACGATTTTGGTACAAATGTTTGGGATATCCTAGATTCGGTTTTGAGATCCGTAAATATTCGGATATTCGTAATCTGGGCATCCGGATTCATATCAAATCCGGATCCAATTGTCAGCCCTAGTATTATTTCATAACAATCGACGTTTCTACCCAAATTGCAACCTTCTTATATATTTTTGTAGTGATCCTAAAGTAGGTCCCAGTTTGGGCCGCAACGTAGACCTTTATGAAATAATACACATCATTGTATCGAAGTGACTGGTGTACTCATTATTTTTCCTATTAAAAAAAAAAGTATTATTTTAGTCGATTAGTCAAGTAGTAAAACCTTTTAGCAAGAATCATTATTAATTCAATTTACTTCTGTCTAGACCAGCAAATTAACCTAAAGTTTAATCAAAGTACTCAATCATTTATAAGAAACTTATTCTGAACAACTCTCCAAAGAAAAATGTACAATATATATTTATTAATTGCCCCTTCTCGGTAAAATGTATCCTGCGGCAATGGATTGGGGGTGAAAGTAAAAATCGCGCATGCTTAGTGCGTGCGGGCGAGCCACGTTCATTTAGAAAATAGCAATTTGTTTGTCACCATCGGTTGAGAGATAGTTTTGGCCATCGCACTGACACCAAGATGGATCGTACCCTCATAATTTACGGATAACGCGATTTCAAATGGTTACCCGTGACGTCATCATTGCTTATTCATCCTCGTGTAATATATGGGGGCACTTGTTTCGCATAATCGTTCATATGCACCGCTGTAGAGCCCAGAGCCCGCAGAATAATTCCTGAGAGATATTAGTTGCACATTGTTCGGTTACATTTGTATGCGCATATCTAATTCATTAAATGCCTTTGTTATTTCCTCTGCTCCTAGTAAACTGTGGACCTGGCCTAGCCAAGCCTATTATTATTAACCTACCGCACTGATTTTCAAATCAGAATTTCTAATGCCCTACAAGCACAGGTTGATAGATTCTGCGGGAAATTCGAATATGCCAATTTCGGACTTTTAAAAAGTTCCACTTTCCAACTTGAGATAACAGTGCACACTACTGATTGTGAATTTCCAGAGGAAGCAAATTTTCTGTAGATTTTTTCGTTACTTTTACTTTGAAATAACCAAAAGATCGATAATTATTGATAAATATAAATATTACTCGAAAATTATTTACAAAATATATGTAAAACTATCGGAATCGAATTTTGAATCTCATGATTGATGCATTATTACAAAGTTGTATAGTTCGATAAATTATTATTTTGCATAGATTATTTTTATTTTATTTGCTTTACATTACTAAATACAAGAACTAGACTTTGTTTTAAATTAAATATCTAGTCTACGTCTACATCATCAAACAGGAACATATATCTTTGGTAACTCTAGAGAACTAGTAGTCTACGAACCCAGAATCATATTTGGCCCAATAAAAACTTTTAAAATAACTTTAAAATATTTTTTTCTGATCTTAAAAAGGGAAAATTGTTGTACTCAATTTATTTGTATCTTAAATTCTGTTATTTTAAAGAATATATTAAGGAAAATAACAACTGAAATAATAACAAATTAACAAAAATCACTAACATAAAAATTTCATTTGGTCCAATGGTATTGGCTAGTACCACAAATACTATTATTAAATTTGATGACAACAAAAATTAGAAAAATGTTTCAAATAAAGACTGTAGTAGCTTCTAATTATATTTACTCCATTCCATTTACTTACTAAGATATGTCCAAAAACCCTGATAGGCCTTCAAATAATCTTCCACTTACTGTTAATGAATTGTTCCCATATTCTAATCAATAAAATAAATAAATAATAAATATATCATCACGCCTTTTACCCATTACGGGTGTGGCACTCTGCTTACGCAGATCTCGGTAAGTGATATATTTTTTCGTATGAAGTGCGGTTACCAGCCGTCAAATCATAGCCCCCAAGGATGTTAGTGGAGGAGGAACCACAGGGGTAATCAATTCATACCATAAACATAATACCTCCCTTACATATATGTATGAATGGAAGGTAAAAATGATAGAATTTAAGATATAAATATGGTGATTAAAACAATTTCCCTTGGTATGATTTTAACTGTGCCAAATGCAATGATTCAGAGCTCGTAGATATCTTATTTGTAGTAAGCAGTATTCAAGAAATTGGGTTTGTGTTAGAAATGTAATGACATCCTAGAGATATTACTTGGAGAAGTCTGTCATGTACCCAGAGACTTGATGCAAACACAGAAAGATAGTTTGACGGGGTGTGCATCAAACTTGATGTCAATGCGAGAGAACGTGCATGCTCGGTGTTTCAGTCACCCCCTTGCGTTGCCTAGCAACCGTTCCCATCCCTCATATCTCACCTGACCAACATTCATCCCCCGTGCACTCACACTCACACACACACGCGCACGTTCGCACCTCCAGAGAGCAGAGAGAAAGGCCAAGTATAGAGAGAACTACCCCTATATGCTTCACCCTCACAGCATGAGGATGGTAATGATCTTCCGTTTGGCGCCCTCTTCCGCCTTGTCTATTTGCATAACCGTGTTAATTATGCATTATTGTCTATTAGATTTGGAAATTTGTGAATTAATTAGTCCATTTCGGAAGTGCTGTTGTTTTTTTACGGCTGTCGGCGCACTAAACGATGACAGACAGGAACTTGGAACGAATTAAGTGCCAAGGGCTCAAGTTTAAGTTGCAAGGGATCCCGTAATGCAACCGGTACTCGCCCTTAATTGACGGTGCCATGTTTTTCTAATTCCGTAACTTGCTTTCAACCATTTTACGCTTTTGATCGAATTGTAAAGTAATTAGTCAGAATACAATTTATTGTTTCACTGTCAAAAAGCTCCGAAATATGCAAGAGTTCACTTAATGTGTTCGTTGAAAAAACTCATAGTAAAAGTAAAGACTTTTGAATTAAGTTCTGTAAATATAAAAGCTGGTACTACGAACTCTGTTTTTGGGTGTTGTGAAAGAGGTGTATTAGCCTATGTTTAAGCGCTGTATATTGTTCTAAAATTATTTTTTTTAAATACTTCAAAAAGTGTGCGATAATATATTTCTCTGAACTTCCATTCGAAGCATTTTTATTTATAAAATTTCATTTCAAATTAATATATAATACAAAGGATACAAACTTTCTTTAACAATTTCAAATTGATAAGTTAGCTAAATTTACTTGTTTATTATTGACAAGTATAATTGTTAAATTTTATAAATATAGCAAAAAAAAATACAACAATTTTTCTTGTTAAAAATTCAGGATTGACAAAATTTTAATTTAACAAATTGTCATAATTGTTCAAATTGTTAATTTAACGCAATATTAACTAATAATACTTAACAACCACAAAATTGTATAATATACAAAATTGATGAGGAAAATAGTAAATAATTCACTATGTTTATTGAATAACATGGCTTTAAATAAATTTATTTCAACTTATATGGTCGTTGACGACGTTTCGGCTATGATTACAGCCATCTTCAGGTCTAATTTAAATTACAAAATATATTTATAATGAAGTCATAATATATGATGAGGTTAAGTTTATAAAAAAGAATTGAACACTAGATAATTACATTTCTTTTTTATAAACTTAACCTCATTATATATTATGACTTCATTATAAATATATTTTGTAATTTAAATTAAAACTAAAGATGGCTGTAATCAAAGCCGAAACGTCGTCAACGGCCATGTAAGTTGAAATAAATTTATTTAAAGCCATGTTATCCAAGAACACATAGTGAATTATTTACTATTTTCCTGAACAATTTTTTGGCTTAATAACCTTTTCCAATTAGCAAGACAAAGTGTAGCTAAGTTGAAATCATTTCTTTTGTAACTGCAACTAAGTTTAAGAATACTCATACGTTGTTGTTGGTTTGTTCATTCATTTTTAGCTTTTATTTAGTGTTTGGTTGTGTATATAAAGTTAGTCACCACCCCGGTGCTACAGAATACCGCTGAATATACTATTAAATTAATAATTACAGCAGTGTCAGCTTGATTTTATTTTTGATAATCAGAGGCTCATGAAAATATCCAAATGTTAAATTGAATCCAATGGAGCATAATTATCAAACCAATAAATTAACCTTTATTTAATTTCCATGACAAAACAAACCATGAATCATACCACACAGTAGTAACTCCACCAATAACCCCTATTATAATTCCATTACCATTCATAATTACACCATTTTTCAATGGCTGACCACATAGTCACATGTTAACGACCTCTGCTGCTGTACATTGTACACCAGCAGTAAGACATCAAGTGTGCTGGTGTAGATAGCGTCCGACCATGCTCGTATGATTCTGTGGTCGTATGCTGTCGGGTGGAGACGGTAGAGTATGGCGGCGCTGGCGACAGTTGCTGCGGTGGCGTCTACATGCGTCGCTAGGATACGATGCAACAGGGCTGGACACTGCATATTCATACAAATAACCTCTGACGCCGCTAAAGAACAGAGACCATTCATTGATGCTAAATTTCACTCCTTATATTCGCAATAATTTAGGAATTACAGTGGTGATTGGTGATATATTTCTGATAGAATTCCGCACGGATAGATCTAAATATACACTCAGTTAAGAAGAGAAAGATATATAAATCAACTTATATTACAGAATATAAAATTGTATTGACCGGGTGTAGAATTGAAATTACATACATTGCTGTATCTTTTTGCCTATTCAGATACGGCAAGAGTGTAAATACAAAAGCTATTCATTCTACAGAAATTAGTTAAAAACTATATAAAATAAATCTAAATCTTTTTTAAACAAAAACTAATAATATTAGTTCTTAGTTTATCGTGAAATACTTATATTTAGGTAAACAAATGGGTCTTAAGTAAATAATTACAAACAATATAAAGAATAGCATTGAAACCTAAATACATCACATTTCAATTCTATACCCTGCTCTATATATGACAAAAGAAAAAAAAATATCTAAAAATGATTGCAAATTTTAAAATGGACAACGAAGAAAAAATAAATAGTTACTGAACAATATACGATGACGAAAAATACAGAATATGTGGAAGAGACTTTGATAAAATAAGTCACTTAAGAAGAGACTGTTCAAAAGACCTAAGAAATAACAAATCTACACAATATATAATGCACGATGAAAACCCAGACACTGACTGGAGAAATAAATGCATTGAAATAGATTAAATACTTATAAAATGTCTACTATACATGACGCAATTTATTGGTTAATAAATTGGCCAAGTTTTCTTGTCAATAAATTGCCAAAACCAAATATTTTGTCGTTCGTTTTACACACATCAAGTTTTCCTTCAATTTATTGTGACATTTTCAGTAGTACCAACATGATATCAGCTGTCACTTATGCTACAAAAATGACAAACTAACCAAAATATAAACAAGTTTAAATGGTTGACAATGACTAAATTCCTCAAGAATTCCCTATAAAAATGTTGATAAATAGAACATGTTCTAATTTTAAAAAAATTGACCAATCTATTGGTGAAGAAAAATTGATGTAAAGTGTCGTATTACTATTACATATAACAATAAATTGACAAGCAAATTTTGCCAATTTCTAGACCAATAAACGAAATTACCACACGATAAAGCAAAGCTTTCGAAAAGTAACAAATAAATATTTACTACTACTACTAGTGCTGCTCATGGTGATTTTCGTGATGTCCGGTCCTGGAAGCATCGTCCATATGTTTAGTATTGGCCGTAATTATGTTATGCTGGCGTATTAAACTGCCATACTCGTGGTTTAGCAACAGGGCACACCGTCCGTTAATGGTGTACCATTAGTTTGGGTTTAACATGTTACGTGCGTTTTATGTGTTGCACTGCCGCCTCTGTCGCTAGACTTGGCTGCTTGCAACGTTTCCAGCGCCAAATGCACGCATTCTAATCTACCGACCTGTGTTTTACGTGTTTAATTAACGTCCCTTAAAATTAAGATGTAATCTCTCGCTGCTCTCAGACAGACTTGCTCTGTTCCAGAGATTTTATTTTAACTATTTCAAAGCTACTTGGTTCTCGTTCAAATTACTACATTCCAGAAACTACTATTGCCAGATGCCCGGATCGTCAGACATTTGTGAAACAGGGCGTAACAGATGGCAAAATGTGTATAGGAAATCATATTCAATATAGGAACGTGCCCAGTATACACTACAATAACTCATTTAATCTATAACAATAATAACTAGAACCTTTGTTGCATTTATCCTCAGGATTTACTTAACACTGTAATACACTTAATTTCATTATAGCTTAGTTGTTCGTCATATAGTACTGCTCCAAATGCACATACATTTATTTTCCCTAACTCGGCAAAAACTAGAAATCATGTTTTTTAATATCTACATGTATTGCTAGTCATATATTACAATTTACAAAGGAATCTATTTTTTCTACAACCTACTTGAATATACGTCAGTACAAATAAACAAAATTTTGTCTCGACCTTTTTCAAACTCCACAGACGGTTTCTTCTAACAAAACTTCGATAAACTTGCATGAAATTTTCTCACACACACGTACCTATAACCTTGTGCAGAGACTCTCAACCGACGGTTCGCGAAAATATTTTTCCCAGTCCGATACAACAAAAATCTTTAATGAAGAGAATTTTTATATTTGTAGTTGACATAATAGCATAAAGAAAAATTTGCTGCGCTAATAATGTAGCTATAAATATACAGTGCACAAGTACGTCGTAAGTTCTTTCAGCAAATAAGAAGAACTTGGTGTGGGTACCACACAACTTTCCTATAATTAGAAATATAATAAATATAGAACAGATGTCTCAGTTATAGAAACTATTATTATGAACATTTAAATAGATACACAAATAACATTAAGAATTCTAATAACAGTTATAAAAACAATTGACGATCGCTCAAAAGTATTTTTTTTATATTTTAACACAGCTCTCCTCTAGGAAACCTTTGATTTGACACCAAACTGGACAAGATTCAATTAACTACTATAATAAAGAATTGACGATCTTTTAAATTCATTTTTGATATTTTTATTTAACTCTCCTCCCTCAAAACTTTAATTTGATACTAAATTCGCTAGGATTCAAATAACTTGTGTAAAAATAAATGACGATATCGTCAAATAGTATATTTTATAACTAGTGCTGAAAGTTGGATATTTCACACAAGTGTGAAATACCCTTTCAGCACTTGTTGTACACGATACTTTTCTGATAACCACAATTAAGTAAAAAATATTCAAATAATATGTACAAAAAACAATTGATGATCGTCCATCATTAATTTTTGACATGTGAAGTCAAATCTTCTCCCATTTGATATCAAACTCGATAGGGTTTAATTATTTTTCAAAATATTTTATTAAACATATAATTAGTTTTCTCAAAACCGGACACAGATACGGGAAAATGATTTGTATAATCCAAATAATATTAAAACATGTTTTATTTGAAACTTTTGGTGGCAGCTGATTTCATATGTAAAATAAATTTAATTTATTGTTTTGTTTGACAAGTAAACTTCTACTACTGGTTCAGCAAATGTTACCAAAATCTACTCCGTTCTTCATATTGTCATGAAACATAATTATGAGGATTTGTTGCTTTATCTTTTCTTGTTCTTAAGTTATAGAACATACGGGCACACATTCATCTTTCCACCCATCCATTTATTCATTGGTAAAATGGTTAATTTCTAGTCCGTAATAAAATGTTCATGTAAATTTATCGATAAATCCGGTCCGTCATAAGAAAAAGATTGAGGACCCGTGCTCTAATGTAACCTCCAAACTGAAGTACCAGCAACTCGTTGGGTTAAAATCGAAGAAGTATTCAGTGCCTGTAAAAAGATTGTAGTCTTAAATATGAGGGTTGGTGAAAATGAAAATTTCCCTGCGTTTACAAGCACGACATTCAAATTTCTTGGAGTTGTGAACAATAACAATAACTATAAACAACTGGTGTTTGTACGACGGGGTGTTATTGCGCCCTTTGAACGACCATCGACGCACCCTATGATTGTAACTGCCATTTCCACACCCCGCACACTTCTTTCCTCTTAATCTAATTGTATTTACACTTTGGGTGGTGCGATTCTACGACTCTTGTTTGGAACAGAGTTGGTTCTTACAATTACTAAATTATCGCGGCTCTAACTTTGTCAAATCTTTATTGCACAAAGACATATTAAACTTGATACCTTTCGATCTTAGATAAATATTTTTGTCGGTAAAATTTTCAATTGTACTACGTCATTCTGTCCAAACAGATTAAACCAAATCCTCCCCTGTCCTTTCATCACCATTTCCAATACCCAAATCAAGATTCCAGTCCGATAACAATAACCATCCAGTGTCCAGGCTCGCGTACGGAATCCCCCTTCTATAGCACATATGGTCTAACGCTCAAACACTTCACCACTAACAGTACAGCAAGTACAGTCCGAGCGACAATTACAGCTGCCGATTAATCCGATTCGTAAGTTTATCGATCTGTAAGGGGAGCGGACGTGTTTGTTTTGTTTACGCGTCGCCGCCACCACCACCAATGGTGACCGCTGGTGGATGGTTCGACGACCGACACTGACTGATTGACCGAATGAATGACGGACATATTGGTTGAATGTTGTCGTTTTGTGTTAAGTGAGGTGAAATCCAAATTGGTTGGATGCCACATGTTCTAGCTTACATTTGCTTGTGAAGAACATAAATTATTCTAGGGCTATCGCACCGATGGAACTATTTCTAGTAGATTATACGAAATAGCCTTTAATTTCTCCCTTACTCTTTGCAACATCTCCAACTACTGAAATATAGTACAAACGTACTGGAAAGCACACTTGTAGTCTTTTACGAAAGTGAAAAACGAGTTTGAGACAGACAGATGTCGTGGGTCACTCTACTTTGTCTAAAATTTGTTTGTAGAACGGTTACTATATGTTTCCATTCAATCATTGTACAACAAAGACAGATAGCCCTCAACTAGCTGTCTATTTCGGCTTGCATTTTCAACGTCAGCGAGCATTCTAGTATTATTCTATTTCAGTGCCTCCAGCAGACCCGCTTTTGAATCCACCTGTAGTAGGTGGTAAATTGATATTACTGGTTCCGAAAAAAAATTCTTGCGGACCAAAAACTAGGGTCAAAAGCTCGAGAATATATTTTTATATAGGATTATTTTCAATTACTACAAACATCCCTTTCAAAAGAAAAAACATTAAATTCTTGTTGAGCACAATGCCATTCAGATAATATACTTTTAATTTAATTATCATATCTTTTATGACAAAACAAAACAATGATATCTGTTGTCCAAAACGGCATGTTTTTCCGGATCGTAGTTTTCTTGGACACCTTCTCCGTCGTGAGATTCAGTACCCATGATGCCATTGAAAAATTTTCACAACTGGAGCAATTTATATATCATTTTGTTCAGATACATTTTACATATGTTTAATCATGAAATAGATTAATACCAATATTTTTGGGAGCTGCAAATCTACAACTGGTAACTACTTAATTGAAGTAAATAACATGAATGTCAATTTACCAGATGGTAAAACTAAAAAAAAAACAACAACCAGATTACAGAAAAGTTCATCATATTTCCACTTACGATTATGTATACATACATATATAAAATCTTGCTATATTCCACTCAGTGGGGTAGAACTAACCCTGAAACACAATCAATCTCCTCAAAACATTTCACCACTTTCACCTCGTCTACAATCATACATGCTCGTCTATTCTTCACATTCGGAATCATTCGTCCACGCAACATACCTTCAATCATACCTAACCACTTATTCCTCAAACGCCCATGCAATCGTTTATCTTCAATCTCACCTACATATATTAGTTTCTTTATATGACATTCGCTAAAGATGGTAAAACCACCTCAACTGACTCACTCCCACTTTCATTCTTCTCAATCTCACACTCAACGTACACCAATGTATTCTGGACACATTTCCACACACTCTTCTCAAATACTACATTTCCACAGCAGTTATACGTCGTTGAAACATTACAATCGAATTTTAGTCGTACGCTTATTTTAAAACTACTTCAACTAGCTTTTATGGTAGAAATTCAAAAAAGTTCAGTACCTGTATCAAATTAGAATAGCACACATTTACATATTGTGCACGAATCAAAACTGAAATGTACTTTTAATTATAAATGCAAAATTAGTTCATAGTTTCGTCGAATGACATGCTAGGCTGTTCTGTTCATGGGTTATTGTAAAAAATGTTATGTTAATAAGTAAGACCTGCTACAATATTTCGTTGAGGAAATCTCTTTTTAAAGAATGAGACAATTCTACGTGATATTGTAATTCACCAACTGTAATTCCCCATAATACAAATCCTCCTCGTAATCTGTAAATGATGGTCTACAAGCAATAAGATAGTAACATCATTAGTACAGCGATTCTTTACTTCCTAATCTTGTAAACAATATTTTCCGCACCATTGGCTTTTCTTTCGCACACGAACGAACCCTTTAGGAAGTTAGCGCCTTTGATTAGCATCGAATTATCGCGGTCTTGACAGGGGCGTCGCGCTGGGGGGGATAAGGGGTTGCAAAACTTCCTGACGCTGGAGAGTGGAGATATTACGTAAATGCCATTAGGTTTAACAGACTACTGTCGAATATTAAGGAGCTCGCCCTACTAATTTTTGCTCGTAGGAAATGATCACAAATGCCTGCAATATTTGGTGAATTTGATACTTCATTTCATAGTAATTCAAAGTTCTAGTTGTTCATTCAAAATCATTAAAATTTTCGCAATTATTTTTATTCCATTTCTTTATTAGTTACAGTGCGTAGAATACAACGCTGAAAAGCGCATCATCATATCTGTTTTATTTGTCGACTTATGGCTATTTTTGTGATTTTACAAATGACAATTTTAGAGGTCTGTAACTCAAAAACTAAGCGTAATATGTGAAAAAGGCTACAGTTTTAGACTTTTGGTACCTCTTAGAATAAATAAGGAAGTTTTGAAAATTTTGAATTTTTTTCGAAAATTTTATATGGGGAATATCTCGAAAAATATAAAAGATACAGTCTTCTAGTGTCGACCATTCGATTCAGCTCGTCGAAATACATAAGTGTGTTAAATTTCAGAAAAAACGGTCAAAGGGTTGAAAAGTTATATAAAAAGTAGGAAAATGGCGATTTTCGGGCCAAACGTCAAGGGGTACCCCTTAACGTTTGGCCTGAAAATCGCCAGTTTAAGACTTTTTGCTCTAACTCTTCAACCAGTTGACCGAATATTCTGAAATTTTGCATACTTATGTATTTTGACGAGCTGAATCGAATGGTGCAAATCGCAAGCTTGTATCTTTTATATTTTTCTAGATGCACCCCTTATAAAATTTTCAAAAAAAATTCAAAATTTTCAAATTTTCCAAATTTATTCTAAAAGACACCAGTAGTCCTAAACTGGAACCGTTTTTCCATATTTTGCCTAGTTTTAGAAATACAGACCCTTAAATTTGCCTTTTGGAAAATCATAAAAATCGCCATAACTCGACAACCAAAATAGATATGAAGATGCGGTGGTCAGCGTTGTGGTCTACGTACTTTATTTTATAAAGAAATGTAATAAACAGAATTTCGAAATTTTCAAGTACTTTGTGGAAAATTCCTGCTACCCAGGTTTTAATGCTCATATAATAATTTATAATTAAATGCTCTGATTCTTGCGACATTCTGACAAACTAAAGTCGAGTTCTATATTCATAAAAGCTCTCTAAACAATTAATTAGTGGCTTGTCGCATCTGCAGAATTAGAAATGCAGTGTGCCTGGGTGAAGTTAAATGTTTCGCACTTGGTGGTGCAACGTGCAAGAAAATCGCTTTGTCTAGCGATGGTGGCGGTGTCTGGTGGCGTGTATCGCATGTTTGCCGGTTCATTTGTTCCCAGAGCAGGAAGTAGCACGAACTGACAATTACAGAATCGGCAATTAGCAGAGAATGCAATTTCCTACTCGCCCCGTGAATCCGTCGTGTCGTATTCGCAAGATGTCTGCCGCGGTGACGTCTCGAAACCAGGACCGTAACAAGAACTTCTCCTAGATACCCTCCTTGTATCTGTAACCCAATAAAATATAACCTTAATCTACTTAAATCATAATACCTCTTCAACATTGTTTGGAAATTCATGGACAATCTATTTTGAAAGTAATGAAGGTTATTTTTGCGACAATAATACTTGGCGTTCCTGTTACGTCCCTGTTGGTCTTCTTACTCTTTGTGGGTTTGAACCCGGACCCCGAAATGGTGTGATACCTACAAGTTTACTGCGTCGTGTTTGCGGTTTCAAGCAGTTTCCCCGGTATTTTCCATTAATTTCCTACGGAATTTATTCTTGGATTTTGTGAATTTAGTGAAAGTTTTATTAAAATTGGATTTTTGTATCTTCTACAAACAAAATCCAATTATTTTATTAATTACATTGAATAAATAATTAAACATATTTCACAAAATGTACTTCAGACTATTTTTTACAAAACGAAAATAGAATATCTTTAAACAGAAACAAGAAATAAAAAAGATTTTTGGTTTAAGTTCTACGAAATTTAAGAAATTTCTGAAAGTTATTGTTCATCAAAAAAACAAGTGAATAACATAAACTAAAATAAAATAAATTATGGCATGTCTTGTTCAACTCGTAGCCTTCACTCTGTATTCTTCTGCTTATAGATTTCTATAGCTTCGCTTATGAGTCTGCCTTTGGCACATTTTGTCCAATCAAAATTTTTTAACAAAAAATTTAACCAAAGAAAAAGAAACTGAAAAGCGAAAAATAAAATAAACTATTTTAGTCTTAATAACAAAGCTCCTAAATTAATCTAAGTAATTAATTTTGAATCCGCGCAAAAAAAAGCACAACGACTCTGAGGGGTGGAATTTTTTTGAATTTTAATTGGGACCAACTCTAAGGTATACCCATCCAATAAAAAAAGAATTATCAAAATCGAACTACTCTGTAAAAAGTTATGCGTTGTGTGATGTATATAATTCTTGTTGTTATCGTTATGCTGGTCTGTCCAATGTAACACATTCATTCTGTAAATTCTAGAGACTGTAGCGGGAAAGTATCATTCGCATTCTTGAACACACGATGTAATTTAAGATATAGATAAGAAGATATGAAGATGTTATTTCTTAACAGTTTTCTTACAATATTGTTTAACATATTTGACGTAGACAAGAGAAGCAAAGAAAACTTTATTATTGTTTTCTGATTCAAAGTTATTCATTATTCTTTTTCAACAACAAAATAATCAAAATCTTCTTTTATTTATAGCCATTCATTTTGAAAATTTTATAAGCTTTTTTTCTTCTTCAAACTTCTCAATTAGGCAAATGCTGATAGCACTCTTTATAGTACCAAATTGTACTGCTTCGGTTCAACAGTATTACTTTAAAAAAAATGAACCAGTATCGTACAGATTGTGAATAAGTAGAATGGCAGCGTCTTTATTTAGACATCTTTCCAGTTGTAGAGTTTCCAATTATGCGCAAGAATATAGCAGCGCAAAGAAATCACCATTCGTTCACATATGCAGTCATCTTGTCACACATGGTATGACAGCATCTGCACCTGTGTTGCAAATATGCATATATATTACGTCAAACTTTTGAAAGAGTCTCTTATTCTTGTTCCAAGCTTCAGAGCTTTTTGCGTGGAACAGTTCGCTTTGTTGTATCAAATTCCTTGATTAAAGGAAAACACGATCTTCCAACTTTACCTCTTGTTACTGTTGTTGTTTAATAGCTTTGGACCCTTTCGTGGGATCATTTGACCGACCGCTAACTTTATATTTATACTCGGAGTAAGTGCTCACTAACGGCGAAGAGCCGAACTAAAGATCTTTCCTTTTGACCTCTCGCTGAACTCATTTAGAATTTTTTCCGTGATAGGTATGATTTTATATTGTAGTTTTAAATTTGGCAGTTTCAAGTGCGCAGACAATTAAATAAAGTTTTAATTTTATGCAAATGTGTAAAAATTGCGCTCTTTCTATGCTAGATACATCGTCGGCATGTTTCACTGTATTCAAATGGAAATTTTTTGATGTGGTACGTTCTTTGCATATTAAAAAGATTACTCTATGTTTATTTTGCATTGTGTTGGTACTGAATTTGGAACCTAATTTAATAGCTAGAACTAAGATTTTGTAAATATTTTGCAGTAATTTCTATTGGTTTCCCCAATGTATGTATGTATACAGGGTCTTTTAAAGTAACCAGTTAGTTTTGCTGGGTTACTAACTTTAGAGAAAACATAAATACACAGTTTTATACAGCAAGGAGAAGGACATAATAGTACGGTTGGTAAAATAAAATTATTAGGGGGATGTAGTGTTGGGTAATGAAAGTTATATTTTATTAAATGTAAAATAGTTATTTGTCAAACTAGAGAGGAAAGCGCATCTTTTTCCCCCTCGAGTTCGATCGAGAGTGGAAGAAGAGCTTTCCTCACAACATTTCATTCACATGTTTCTAAAAACGATTTGCTCGGACCTAAAATACACTTTGAGAACACAACTGACAGACTGACACCTTAAAAGTTACGTTACCAGACCCAAGGCGGTGTAGCAGTGTTGTCAATGAACTAATCTAAAATATCTTGAATAAGTTGTCAAATTGTGATTTAATAAGAAAAAGAAAAATATAAGACATAATTGTAAGATAATTTAAAGTATGTATATCACTAAAATAAGGATTTTCAATAAAATTAGGAATTTATTTATAATTTTTATAATATTTTTTTGTAAATAAGATTCATATTGGTAACACTTCTATATTTTTCTCTCTAGAGAGGAACAATACATTTTCCTCACTATTTCGAGAGAAGAACGTTGGGGGTTTCCTACCATGTCTTGAAAAAAGGTGTTTTTTTCATTGGAATGGATAGCCCGAAGTATTATATTTTCAACGATATAATAATACTATATCTAAAATTAATATAAAGTCAGAAAGAAACATTTACATTTTTAATATGGAAAAGGAAAATATAACTTCAGGTAAGCCGTTGAACAAAAGAAGTTATTGTTTTCTTTATTAATACTACTTTTATCAATTTTTTCAAGAATTGTTGTCGATGTAAACTGTAAAGCCATTGTTGACAGCTGTATCAATAAAAAAAAAACAACAACTTGTTTTTTCAACGGACTTTCTGAAAATTTTTAATGTTTCTTTGAACTTTGAACATATGTTACATTATTGAAAATGAATACTTCGTTCTATCTATGCCAATGAAAAAATAACTTTCATTACCCCCGCCCCCGCCATATCTTTCTAATATTTTTTTTTTGCCAACCGTACAATTATGTCCCCCTTCTTTCTGTATAAGTATGTGTATTTAATTTCACTCTAAAGTTATTAGTTAATCAGCACAACTGATTGGTTGCTTTAAAAAACTTACTCTGTAGAAATATTAGCGTCGCGTACAAATTGTAATATTGCGAGCTTACAAGAAAATTCAATTACAATTGTATTATTATTGAAAATGGAATTATAAAATCTGCATACTCTGCCAATACATTTTCATATTACCAGCTAGAATTGAACAAGCAAGCGTTTAGTTTTCTGCTTCTTATTTTACCAATATTATTTTGGATTAACTTCGAAAATACAATACGGTGAATTTGTATTGTTTTTAGTACAATGTTTGTTAAATATAGATAGCTAGTTAATTAAATTTTTAATGATAATAGCAAATACATATTATAAATTTAATTTCTGTAAAATGTAATTGACAGAAAATTGTGAATTTAGTTGAACATAATTCTGTTAGTTGCAATATTAATAAACTGAACATATGTTTAATATAGCAATAATTTGCAATATTAACTTTTGCAAATAAACATAAATAACTAAAACCGGGTACCTATGAGTATTAATCATTATTTTATTATTCCCCAATTTTGAAAGCACTGAAATTGCATTACTCGTACATAGTATAAATAGTTTTCTATTCCAGTATGTCAACATTTATATTTCAATTTTGTAAATAATTAAATTAGATGAAACATATTGCGAAAACAATAATCTAAATTAATGTCCGAATAATCAAATATCCCGCGTTTAATAGAATGTCTTTAGCTATCATTGGTCATTAAATTGTTTAATTAGTGGTGTTATCGTAAAAGCCTAGCTTTAGTCGAAATTGGATCTTAAACATTAACCTCTGACTCTAGTTGTATTTGTAGAGATTATGTTTATAACAGTCATCAAACATTCACATTAATCTTAATTAATCCAGAAAATTATTTCGTTAATTTATTTTTAGTACGCACACTTCAAAATGGTCGTCTTGAAAATATTTTCGAAAATTTTTTTTGTTGCTAAAAATCAAAAATAAAAATTGTCATATTTGTTCAAATTGTTAATTTAACGCAATATATTTGTCAATATTATCTAAAAATACTTAACAACCGCAAAACTAATCAATCGCAAATCAAATTTTTACTGTGTAGCAGTATTGAACGTTTTTTATAAACAAATGAATTGTTGTTCGTTGTTGTATGTTATAAGAACAATCAACTGTAAGTCAGTAACAACGTGATTTCATTAATTTTATAATATGACAAATTAATTACAATTTATTTTCTTAAATTTCAAGTATTTGAAGAGTTTGAAAAAAAAATTAGGCGCATAATTTACATAAAATATATTTAGCGGACTCATTTCATATTACACACTAATTCGCCCACTAAAATACTATATTGCATACTTGATACATAAATAATTATGAAAAGAAAATGTTTTGGCAATTTATGTGGTTATGTATCACGAATCCAATTTGTTTCAGGGGAAATATATATTACAACAATAACGATTTAATACAAAATTTAATAATATAAAGTACTTCCTTTGTGATGTAATAAACTTGCAATTTATATTGTCAAAATAAATGGTTGCAAAAAAGCCGCGGCCGGCCCTGCTAAGCACATCGCTTGGTGACTGTCCACCCCTTGGTCCCTCCACCCCTCGCTCTCCGGCTCTTCATCACGGCGATACAATCAAGCGTCACTCGTTTGTTTGTTGTGTTTTAACGAAATGAAATTTTTTTGTAAACGTAAATATTTTCACATGTTTATCAATATAGGTGCGCATTGCGCGCCAGCATACGTCTATTTTCAACGCGCATCAAAATCAAAATATTGGTTTTCAATATACATTTTAAATTAGTAGTGGATTACCAGCGTTTTATCTGATCATTGATTTTGAATGCAGCCGGTGCGTTTCGAGTTGGATATAATTGTTATGATGATGCGGAAATGGAATTTTTAAAAATTTCCGGCTGCGGAATCATCTTGTTCGACAAGGGTTCGCAAGGCGTGTTCGGCTGTAATAGTTTTTGACAGTTTTCATTTTTGTGTGCATGAATATAAATTGTTTTCTAAAAACGTATTTGTAAACATGACAAGCATAACTGCAGCACAATGTTTGTAGTGTTTTGGGTTTACTAAAAGTCGTACGTAACCATTTAGAGGCGAGCTCTGGTCCAATATGTCCGGACAGAGCTCACACGAGAAATTTACGAAGTTATAAGCCAAGTCCTGCGGTTACATTTGTAGATGTCATAACGCTGAGACAGACTTTTCCAAGGACAACATAAATAACGGATACTGCTCCGCCATAAATACACCGAATCCGTTTCACTATCTTCTTCCACACGACAGAGCCGCTGCACAATCAAAATACACAAACAAATACATTGAAATTATATTTTTATAATAATAATAATACATTTTGGAGATTGACACATGGAAAATTAATTCGAACGTGTGTTTGTACAACACATATGATATCTCGGGTAGATTATCCTCATCCATCAGTTCATGAACTCATCGCCAGATGGAGTCATATGAAAGTTATCATGCATCAGTCACATTTGTCCGTCCGTATGTAAATAATGACAGAGCTGATGAATGTGGGATTTAAAAAATTAACCGTACTAAAATGTGAATTTTGAATGACGGCTAAAATGAAAAAAGTTAATCTACATACTTCCGTTTAAATTTTAAAACTCGCCCATTGTATTTCGCTGTTTGGAACGTTATAAACTGGAGGGAGCTTTAATAATACAGCTCGAAATTACACATATTTTATTAATAATGCATTATACCATTTAACTTTTATATACTAGATCCAAATAATTCACACACTTTATTAAAATCTACAATTGCGTTTGATTTTTGTGGGCTTCATTATAAAAAACTGTATAGACCCTTCTGTAATGTAATTGTAAACAAAATTTTATCTACAATGTTTAGGAATTTTGTAAAATAGTTACCTAATAAAATGGTAACCTAGTTACCTAGTAAAATGGTACCTATGTTTTATTGAAATAATTTTTAAAATGATAGCAACGCGTTTCAAATTACGGCAATCAAATAAATAGTGTGGTAATATTAAATAAACGCACTAATGAAATAATATAAGTCTTTACATGTCTGAAATGAATGTGAGATATATCAAAATAGCAACAGGCTGAAATAGTTTTTAAAATAATAGCAGCACGTTTAAAATTATGGCAACCAAATAAACAGTGCGGTAATATTTTTAAAACACACTAGTGGAGTAATGCATGTCATTACATGTCTGAAATGAGTGGGATATGTAGGAGATATCGCACGATCGTAGATAATAGTTAGTTATTGATATGAGAAAAATGTTAGATCGATATAGATTCTTTATCCTCGTATATAATATATTTTATTTTGTAGCAGCAGTTAAATAATAATTAATGATTTATTTCTGTATTATAATGTGAACTCTCACAGATATCTTATTTCATTATCATAGGAATTTCTTCGATCGCATAGCAATGATTGTTCTTTTGTTACTTTGTTTATGTATTATAAATAAAGTGTAGATAAAAATTATACTTTATCTGCAGTTAAAGTTAATGTGTTTCTTTATCTACTAAAAATTAACACAAAGCCTACTTTTAACACAGTACAAAATAAAAATTATTAAATTAAATTAAAATTTAATAGAATTTGCATTTTTTGGCGGAGGCGCCACCAGCCAATGTTTCCAGGAAGTAAATAGCTCCATGGTAACGTGTCGTATCTCTTCTTCACAGACATCTTTGGGAACCGTTACCTGACGGCTGGTACTAGTACTATACAAGCAAAAAAAAAATGTTACTGAGATTGGGTAAAAGATGTGATGATCTAATGATAAATAACTTTGTTTTAAAAATAAGGCGTTCCGTATTAACCCAGAATAAAAATGGAGTACATAGCATCCATTTTAGTTTTAGTTTATTTTTGCTTTCAAAACGTAGCTCTTAACATGGCTATAACATAATATATCAAGTTATTATATTTCTCCGGAGTCTGATGAAAACTATACAATTAAAAATGTGGAAAACTAGGTTACGTTGAAGTAGTTCCAATTACAATTTACGCTAGTTGCAAGTAACACATTTGCTTTATAATACTCTTGAAATAACATCCACTCGGGTTATTTTTATAGGGATGTAACTGATAACACTTTCATCTGAAGCGTACGTACATTCGCGAGTGTTCAATACGGGGACCGGGGATTCGGTCGCTTTGAGTGACACCAGCTTGAAAACAATTGAACCGCTCGAGTGGTACGTTTTAACGATGTGCTATCCCGCCATCCGCGAGCTCTCTACCGTTTATTTACTGTGAAATCATGGCTGGCTGGATCGCAAACGGGCCTCGCATCTGCTGTCGCAAAAATCACATAAAGATACGTTCTGTTGCACCAGCGCAACTGTGTTGGGATAGTGAGTGGGTGGGAGCACTACCCTGTTCTTTAAACTATTTTGTTAAACATAAACGAAGCGTTTATTTCTAATGGCCTCAGATTGAGAAGAATGTTATGGTGAAACAGATACCAATATGTTATTTTTAAGAAATAAAAACTTTAACAAAAATATGGTGTAGGCACCACACTACTTTCTTATACAAATAAATTGTTTACTAGAAAATAAATTAAATACTCCTGCAAACTTAGCTTGAAATTTATTACTTATGTGTAATTTAAACATGAATAAACTCATTGCTGTAGCACGCATCGAAATATGTCTTATATTTATCGAAATATGGCGATTTGTAATATTTTTCAAAATACGGAAATTTCCCCAAATATAACTTAAAATTGTAAATTTTTTTTATTACATTTCTTTATAATATTCGCGCCAGGAAACACATTGCAGCAGAGCGCATCGTCATATCTCTAATATTTTTCGAGATATGACGATTTTTTATATTTTTCGAAGAGCAAATTTGAGGGGCTGTAACTCGAACACTATACAAGATATCGAAAAATATCTCCAGTTTTGTGCTTTTCGTGCCATTTATAATAAATTAGTAGCTTTTGAAAATTTAGAAATTTTTTGTTTTTTTTTTTTCAAAACTTCGATTGGAGATATCTCGACAAATATGAAAGATACAGACTTGCAGTGTTCACCAATCGATTCAGCTCGGCGAAATACATAAACCCTGAAAATTTCAGAAAATTTGGACAACCGGTTGAAATGTTAGAGCAAAAAGTCTGAAAATGGCCAAATTCAGGCCAAACGTCAAGGGGTACCTATTGACTTTCAGGACAAAAAACGCCATTTTCAGGCTTTTTGCTCTAACTTTCCATCCCGTAAAGCGATTTTTATGAAACTTTGCATACTTATGTATTTCGACTAGCTGAATCGATTGGTGAACACTGCAAATCTGTACATTTAATATTTGGCGAGTTATCGCCAATCGAAATTTTGAACAAAAATACAAAAAAAATTCAAAATTTTTAAAATTTGCTTATTTGTTATATAAGGCACCAGAAACGCTAAACTGAAGAGAATTTTTAGATATCTCGTGTAGTTTTTGAATTACAGGCCCTTAAAGTTGCACTTCGAAAAATACCAAAAATCGACGTATCTCGAAAAATATTACAGATCTGACGATGCGCTCTGCTACAATGCGTTTCTTAGCGCTTGTATTATAAAGAAATGTAATAAAAAAATATTACAATTTTAAGTGAGGATATTTCGTGAGTTTCAAATTTTTTACTTTGTATAAGAAAGTAAAAATTAAACCGACGAAAAAAGAAAATGAAAAGCAAAAAATAAAATAAACCTTTTTAGTCTTAATGACTAAGCTCCCAAACTAATGTTATTAACTATATCGCCGTACGTTTGTTGTTTGTTTATTTTATTTTCACTTTTCAGTTTCTTTTTTCGTCGGTTTAATTTTTTGTTATAAAGTTTTAATTTTTTAATTTTTTGTGGCTATTTATTTCCTATCCTTAGGGGTAATTTTATTTTTCAAATTGAAATGGAACCAACATCGACGTATACTTTATTCAATAAAAAAATAATCATCAAAATCGGACTACTCCATGAAAAGTTTTGCGCGATGAAACATAAAAAAAATTATACGCATGTATTTGAGAACCTCCTCTTCTTTTTCGTCGATTAAAAATAGTCTCGAAAATAGTAGTAGTGGATAATATGTATTTGCTACCTTATAAAGTTGTCATGTAATAATTTCATTCTTGTAGAATACTATAAAACAATTGCTATTTACAAATATTTAATCTATTTCGATGCACTTCATCCAATCGGAGTTTGGTGAGTATCTGTTGTGTAAATTTATCATATCTTAGCTCTTTTGTACGGTCTCTTCTTAGGTGATTTATTGTCCCAAAGTTTCTCTCACATATTCTGCATTGTCTGTCATTTTCGCTTCCCCAATAATTTTTTTTCTTCGTTACTTATTCTATATCTTGCAATTATTTTTAAATTTTTATTTTCCTTTATCATATATAGTCATTAGGAATTTATATCCTGTATTATCTTTTTTCTTCTTAACTGAGTCTGTATATCTAGATCTCTTCGTATAATATCGTCCACCATATTCTTACATTTCTTCGTCTTTCTACCTATTAGTTCTTTTTTTACTATGTTTCTTTTTTTGATATTTCTACCCAGCAATCATAAGAAAGACATTTCCATGGTGTTTTTTTAGTTTCTCTTCATACTTAATTGCTCCCTTACTTGCTTATGTCTTATCTAGCCTATCTAATAAATTTCGATTGGATGTTTTCTATCTGTTGTTCTCTCTAACTTCAAATTTCGGCTTGATACATAAGCAAAAATAATTTAGTTGGTAATTAACGAGTTCGCTCCCCTGGAAACGTACGGCAATGTGGCAATCACACTGACAAAGACAAAGACACAAAGTAAAAGCCAGCAGTATGACAGAGCTCACCGAGGGATCGTTCAGTAAACAGGCGGTCATCCAAGCGACCCGACGTTCGCAATTAAACAGACGCCATTACGGACGCATAAGCGTCAATAACATGGCGCCTCTCTGCTATCATAAAAATCTAATCGAATCGACTGCGCACTAAAGTTAAACGACCACTAAATACTAGCGCTAGAGCGAACGGCCATCGTGTCTAAATGGTGCATGAACGCATGAACGCACTCTCGAGCGCGCGCTCTCTCTCGCTCGTCATTATCATGAACCAGGATGATTATGAATACGTTATTACATATTCAGAGATAATGAGGACGTTTATTAACGCAGAACTTATTTATTAATTAGTGCGCCGTACATTACTCTTAATTAATGAACGCATTACTTTTTGTTACTATGTTTAATTTTATACATATTCCACCAGTTACTTTAAAATCCACGCGTAATTAATTTACTCTAAAAGCTATAGTTCGTGGAACATTCAAAATCTAAATGTGAAATTTTACATTGATAGCTTCATTAAATTTTGAGCTATCTTGGATGAAAAAATCATCACACACAGACGTCATCGTGAAAATAGTGAAAACGTATCTGAAATTTCGCCTCTTCACAATACCTCTCTTATATTCAGGAGATAAAATAATATAAAATAAATATAAAAAAACAGCGAGATGGTGCAGTGGTAGAGTGCTTGTTTCTGGACACATAGGCCGTGAGTTCGAATCCGGGTCAATTCTGGAAATATTTTCATGATCTGATTTGGATCAGTCAAGTAAAATAAATTTCATTATTGGGATTTTTACAATATGATTTCAACACTAAAATATAGCAATACTGTATCGCCAATGTTCATCTTATAGATACTATGTATATTATATTATTATATTATACTGTATATTAAAAGCAAAATTAAAAACTGGAATTTCGATATTTTATTTCTTTTAAAGTTTTCCACTAAGTTCTCTTAAACTTACTTCATCCATAGGTTGAGAGGTAAAAATAATTGTGTTTCCGAAGCCCCACAGCTTATCTAAAATAAAAACTTAAATGATTTCTTCACGTGTGATCGTAGTAATTTGTTACAAACAATGTACCAATTTTGCCCACATTATTTATAAATGTAATGTTCATTGATGTGTTAGTAATTTCTTTATTTTCAATAAATGTCACATATATTGGTGCGTCGCTCAAAATGTATAAATTTATTGTTTTAATGTATCCAGCATTATTATATTGCTGCTTATCGTACTTTTTCGCGCCATATATTAGTTGTCAGTGGTACCAACTGAATACAGTGTTTCCGAAGCCCCACAGCTTATGTTTATCATTTCTCTATTCTCTATTCACTATTCGAAAGTGCATAAAGATCTTGTATATTACGGCTTGCAGGATAGCAGCGTAAACAAATTATAAGTGCTGTTAGAAACAAATTTCCAAAATGATCAACAACCGAAATCTCCGCAAAACATTTTTCCTCCATCCATTTAGTAAACTAATTCCCGTTTACTTGTACAAATATTTGCCATTCGCTTGAGCGCCGAACATAAAAAATCCAGGCGGGCTTGCGTGATAACAAGTACATTTCCGCAACTTCCGCCTGAAGATATCCTCAAAAGGACAGATTTATCGCAGGCGGCGATGCGAGGGTCGCAAGTGTGTGCGGTGCAGTTCGGACATCGGCCGTACGTTATGGGGCTTGTTATAATGAAATGTGCTGTCGTCGCGGCCACTCCATCAGCGCCACCGACATGCTGACCGGGGCTTCTCCCCTGCTGGTTTGCCCCGCGCTGATTCTCCCAACTTTCACTGGAAATCGAACGCATTTCTCACCAAAATCCTACAACGGAAATTTGTCATTTGCTTTCTTCGTTCCTTGTTAATCTATTTACCAACCAATGGTTTCCATACTTGCAAGAAATGAATGAATTGAAATTATTTGTTCACAATAACGTTAATTTATTATATAGTGTGTGTTGAAAGTCCTTATGCAAAAGAAATGAACAGCCATTCGTAAAACCACATGAAGCCCTCAAACTTGCAATTAGAATTAAATGAAATTGAAATTGATTTTTTTTTAAGAAATATCATTGCTGATTACTTTCAAGAATGATTTTGAAAAATTGCGTTAATATAACTAATCGTTTAATAGCAATACTTTAAGTTTTTAACTCCACTTCAGATGTATTTTAAAAATTTATTACATTTGATATTTTACCATTCGTACTAATTTGCCTTGTTACCTGATGGCTGCTATAACAATTGTTTAATTCAGTGTTGCCAAATTTACATTTCTTTTAAATATCTCGTGTGCTTTTATAATTTTTTTTTTGCATTAGGATTGTCGACTTAGAATTAACAATTAACAAAGATTCGTTCTATCTTTACCTTGTAACAATTTTTTGAACATCCTGTATTGCGAGCCCAGAATTATATCATTTGTCCAAGTTAAAATCATTCAAAGGAAAATCATTTAATTCATCATATTTAAATTCTATCATTCTTGCCTCTCGCAAATACATAAGGAAGATGTTATGTTTATGAATACGAATTGATTAGATTTTGGGAACAATTTATCAACAATAACTGGTAGATTATTTGAAGGCCTGTCAGGGTTTTTTGGTATATCTTAGTAAATAATGTAAAATTAATTGGAATCAAAAATATGTAGAAGAGTATTACCTAGAATTTTTATTTGAAACATTTTTCTATATTTTGTTGTCATCAAATTCAAAGTGTTAGTGGTATCAGCCCTTGGGGCAAATAAAATCTGTATGTTAGTGATTTTTGTTAATTTGTTATTATTTCACATGTTCAATATGTTATTTTTCCTTAAAATATTCTTTAAAATAACAGAATTTAAGATACAAATAAATTGAGTACAACAATTTTCCTTTTGAAAGATCAGAACAACTTTTTTAAAGCAATTCTAAAGTCTTAATTGGGCCAAATGATATGATTCTGGCAGAGAACGATTTAGCACAGTGCGTATCATCTTGACATGTGCCGAAGTATCTCCTTGGCTCGTCGGTTCAGCTGCGACTTAGGGTTCTACTCTAGGACTCCCAGGGCTCCGCCCTGTATCCCTGGCATTCAAATGGCCTGCAGGGGTCGCGAACCTAATTGGACACGTCATTCAACACATAATTTACACTGTTCGGATTCACATTTCTCCGTGTCGACTTGGTTTATCTTAACAAGTGGTCTTCTTCCTAATGCATTCTGAATTTAGGAACGAACTACAGAATTATTACCAAAACCCGAAGGATCGTAATAAAACTATTAAACCCTGCTTCAATTACTTTGACAGAGAATCTTAAATTTTACATATCATAAATAAAAATGTGAATATTATCGCTGGTTTAGTTTAGAACAGAATTTGTAATAATTTACCATGTAGTTCGCTTGGAAAAAAAAAAATTCGTGCAAAATAAAAATGTCTTGTGATACAACTTCCCAAAATATATTGTAAAAAAGAATAAATTTTCCTTTAATCCGACACTGGATATTTAGACAAAAATACATCAATTTGCGGCATAAGCATTGAAAGGTTCTTTTGTACTTTTAATATAAGGTGTGCTCAATCGTTTTATTACGATACTTTGTGTTTTGGTGATATGTGCTTTACCTACTTCGGTTGTCATAGTGAAACAGAATAAAAAGAAGGCACCTGTAATGTTTCACGTGAACATTTATAGAAGCGGCTTTATCTTTGCGAAGTTCTAACAGTTCTGTTGTTTTAATAACGAAACACCAGGAAATTATAGAAAGACTTTGTTAGTTTCAAGTTTATTGTTTCAGTTGAAATAACTTTTATGGTAAAGAAGAAAAACGTAGCATTCTCGCAATTCCCTCCTCGGAACATCCGAGTCGTTTGATTTCGTTAAATCCGACGAAATTAAATTTCGTAATAAATATCTCCATTACATTTTTCTAAAAGCGTTTCTCAAAACCGAGCAAAACGACATCGGCGCGCGAGAGGAGACGTTGCTCTTTGCCCCGCACGGCCAGTGTCGGGTGACTCCGGTTATTGCGAATTCCTTTTGTCACACATGTTTGTTTCAACTTTGCGCGTGCACAAATGTGACCCCCGCGTTTGCGTCCACTTTCGTGCGTGCGACCCCGACGTGCAGACTCGGCCGCAAATTTTGCCAGTTTTTGAACTCAAAAGAACTTTGTAATTAAATTTGCTTTATTATTGGACGGAATTTTTGGATGCTGCAGAGAAATTTCCACGCGTTTTTTGATCGCGCAGGCTTTACACGTAAATATTTATGAGAAAGTTTCTCGCAAATATCAAAGCTCCATCTAAAATTACATACAAAATTGCTGTCACTATACGCAAGATAAATTTTTGCTATTGTAACGATAAATTTTTCTCTCATTCAGCAGGGTAGCACGAACCCAGAAACATAGTCAACTAACAATCAATCTCCTCCAAACATTCCTATCCTGACTCACCATTTTCGCCTCGTTCACATTTATAGTGCGATTCATACATGCTCATCTATTCTTCACACTCGGAATCATTCGTTCACGCAACATACCATCAATCATACCTAACTACTTATTCCTCCGACACCCACATAATCGTTCAGCCTTTATCTCATCCGTATATATTAGTTTCACCAATCTTTCATTGGACATTCGCTCAAGATGGCCAAATCACGTAACTGACTCACTCCCACTTTCTTAACATCTTCTCAATCTCACACTCACCGTACACCAATGTGCTCCCGACAGGATCTCGTCCCGTACTGAAATGAACCGTTCAAATGGAACGGGTTGTTCACGAATGATACAACTCTGTTAGTAGATCTGTTCAGATGTAAACCAAAATTAAATCAAACTTGCCGATCGTAAATCATAAAGTCCAGGTTGGTGTGAGTATAATTTCGAGTGGTGGACAGAGTGTAAAAGATTAGGCTCGGAATAACTGTCCGGTAGCGTCCAGTGACTTCCTCTTCCTCTGTAGACTTATCGTCCAGCGCATGGAATGTTTTAAAATGTTAATATAGATAAACAGAACGCGGGGGTCCGGCGACTTTTTGCGTCCTGTTATTTCCCTCCGGGCAACGAGATCGCCAACCGAGATAGCGTAATAACGTGGCAACAGCTCCAGGAAGACATATGCCTCGCGTATTTAGATAAAAAATATATAATCCGCTTTGCGCTGACCATTACAACCCTCTTATCATCGTACGAGGCGCGCTGTGTAATCTAGTTTTTATGTTATGTTTTCGATTCGGCCAGAGTTGAGTTTCCTCTGCGCTATACCCCCTTACCCAGCTGCAGGGGCGTACCAAACATATTTGGGTCTTCCTTTACAATTGCAGAGTGTATCTGTAATTGCTGAGCCCGGAAAGAAAACAATCAAATTTGAAATTATCTTATATACCCAATCGGTTATTCAATAGTTGTTCTCCTTGTCTTTTGTGTTCCGGTATTATAAATACTCAATCGAGCATCTCTAGATACATTCACATTTCGAGCAAATATACCCAGAGCACCGAATACCTTGCATCCTAATCAAATTTATGTCTACAGTTAAACAAATTATTCGTTTAATAATTCGTCATTTGATCACTCAATTTTACAGTGATTTGAGCAAATATAGGCTCATAGCAAATTATTTTAAAAGAGATTTGAACAGATATGATCGCGAATGAAACATTAATGATTTGTAGTTGTATTTTTCCCTGATGGGTTCGGTTATATTTTGATATTTTCGTCTCATCCCTCTTGCTACGCTACTGGCCAGACGTCCCTTGATATTCACAACACGGGTGCTTTATGAGATGGGACACACGACACAAGGAGCAGAGGGGTGAAGAGAAAGACGAGGGTTGCTGTAATCTGTGCTTGGAGTCGGTGCTCCTTGTGCTTTGCTCTTGTCCTTACTGAACTGCTCCTCTGTCCTTCGGTCCTTGTAATGACATACATACTAAACTGATGAAATAAGCGCATACTAACATAGTTATTTTACAAGATTCTGCTTTACTCCTTGTTTTATTTCCATGCATAACATTCTTCGCATGTTATATTTCTAGCACCGTGGAAGTTTCCAGATAACCATTTCATTACAAAGATAAATTTGGATACAGTGAAATTTTATGCGGAATAATTTATTGCCGAGCATAATGAGATAAATTAAAAAATACCAATATCCCCCGTTACATCAAATTAAATTAAAATCAATCAGTATGAGTGTATCATTTAATTCAATTTCAGATAATTAATTTGATTGCATGGACTAAAAACCTACAATAATAATCCAAAACCAAAATTAATCAAATCATGCAGGATAATTTAAACATCATCCTTTGCATCAACAAAAACAGGATGGCATGATACAGAGCAGCATCAGCAAAGACATGACGAGCGAGGGCGCTGTGCCCTTGCATCTGGGGCAATCGATATCTCTCCTTTCCCTTCGCCCTTCGCTCCACAGCACCCGATTTAAGCATTTTGTCACCAGAGGACTCGCGAGGAGCACCTTGTTGGGAATTTGTTATTCTTGGTCCTTCATTCATACCGTGTGCTTCATACTCCTAGCGTCTTCATCTGCGGGAATTGCCTGCTAGACTAGCAGCACCCGGATGCCATGGCCTTATTTACAAGTAAATGTATACGGGAAATAGTTTTGGAAATCTCTTAATTAAAAGCATGTTTCGTGAGGGAACGAGCACCTCATCATCTCACACATGATGATATGCTAAATATTTAATACACTACCATAGAAAGTTTGCTTCGAGAATTTTAATCAGAGGGTTTGAAACCGGATTCTAATTCTAACAAGACCTTAATCACTCTTCAAAAGTTGACTCTTATACTTAATTAATTAGAATAACAACAAATAATTTATTCCTGTTTCTCCTAATTCTGCAAGGCAAATCACTTAGACTCATCTATGACTATGCAACAAATTATAGTTATTTTTATAATTCTAGATGTAAATCTGGAATAGGTGTCATGATATGTGAAACCCATCTCTAACTAGAGTTATGTTGCTGTTTAAAACGGAGAATGAATTCTCGCAAAAAATGTGTTCAATTCCAATCAAGCCACTTTTGCATTTGAGCCCCGAGGGCATTGACCAATCGAAACCCACGACGAAAAAAATCCTCACTGGATAAATTATTTTCTTTGGCGGTTGGTTGTCGATCAGGGGAGGGGTCGGGGTCAGGTCGGCCGCTGGGTAATGGAATGCCCAAGTGTGCAATACAGTGACACCGGCTAATTGAACGCCGCCGTTGCCACCGCCGCCTGCGATCGGGATGTGCTGGAATTGACACGTGTCACTCGTGGCCGGTGATCTGAGGCCTCCTGGTGTCACGTGGACAATGTACTACCCCCACAAAATAGGGGAGGGGTAGCAATTGATAACGAATCATTTCGTCATGCTTTGTAAATTAATGCTTCAGTTAATTGGTGAAATCATTGTCATCGGTGAGGACCTTACAGAAAAATATGCAGATATTCCATTGATTTCACATTGTCGCGTTTCTGTAATTCCAATTATTATTGTAACAGCTACCTCATACCTGATACCAAGAGGTAATTGACAGACGAAACGGTTTTACTTGATTAAATGAATAACCTAATGTAGCGTAGTCGCTGGCCACCCTGGAATAATTTATCTCGATAAAAACTCACCAATTCTACAATATTCAAATCTCGGTTGTAAGGTGGCAATGTCACTAGCCCAGCACGCCAGAGATCGTGTGTTCAAATCTCACTGAGGAGCTTGGTCATTTGTGATGTTCACATAAATTCCCAATCATTCACTCATGAAGTAGCGTATGACCAAAACAGTTAGTCTGTTTCCCATCTTTGCAAAAAAATTGTAATAACTTTCAAACATCGACTCTGATATGACAGTATTGATACCCTTATATCATTTATTCTTCTGACAATTGCTGAAGTAGTTTCCCCAAAGGAGAAGGTTAATTAATAAATTATGATGAATAACACCCTTACAGTTTCAGTTTGTTTTCATTCAGGCAAATTTTCTCCATTCCAAGTTTCTTTTCAAATTTCGGGGAATCAGGGAGACAGTTCATGAAACGAAAGTTTCTTCACGCTAAGTTTATTTAAGTGGCACTATATTTCCTCATAAGCGCTGACAACTCACTACTCTACAGATGAATATTACTACATCACCCTCCCTTTCTGCAGGAGATAATTTGGCGACAGTGAACCTGCAAAGCGCGCTATATATCAAATTATCTGTTAAAATATCGCAATATCAAATTAGGGGGAAACAAATTTTAAAATGGATCACAACTTTGCTAGGGGGCTGCACGCTAGCCCGATAAACAACCCACTCCGTTGTGCAATTTTAATAATTGAGTCATATTCATCTTTTGAAATGATTGGGTGCGAATTTTTATTTATGAGTTAAAGGGAGAATTTAATAACTTTATTGCGCAAAAAACCCATGTGGATTTGATTGGATGAAGTGCCGTGATGGATAAGTGTTAATTATTGATTGAATTTTTGAATTTATTGAATTTTGATGCGATGACTCATGATGCACGTTTTACCGAATAGTTTTGAAATTTTTAAATTAGAACTACATCTGTAATAAATCTCATTGGTTTAAACTACTTTTGGCAACTTGAATTCCCGTTTAGGGACATTCTATTGAGAGTGATCTCAGTTAGTCAGATGCTAGAACGAGTTAAAGTAACAAAGGGACTATACCAAATAACTCTTTTCAACTACTTTTTCAGCATCGTTGAAACGTTGGTAAAATTAATAACATATTTTGAACTTCGGAAATGTCTAATTGAACAAAGAAACAAAAGAATTTTAATGAAATATATTTAAACAACTCATCTGAATCTTGAATATTGAAAGTTTCCTAAAACTCATTATTTGCTTCATTCAAATCACATACCCGGTGTAAAATTGAAAGATGATGTATAAGGGTTGCTGTTTCTTTTTACCCTTCACTTTATAACAAAAGTGTAAGTACAAGAGTTGTTCAGAATTTAAAAATGCATTCAATTAGGCCCATTTCGTTACCTAAATACAAATAAATTGTTGCTATCGTATCCAAGAATATGTGGATAAATGTAAACGTACACTGATAAAAATGTTTTCTTGGAACAAACAGATTCCTCGTAAATGAAGAGAAAAATTGATTTGAATAGTGCCAATCTGATTTCGTTTACATTAAAAACTTTTGTAGGTTTAATAAATTTTCCTGTATGAAAATTAATTTAGTTTTGAAGGAACATATCAAAGTATTCAACTGAGGCTCATTATGGGGAGGAAGTAGTTAAAAAAGAAGAAGTTTTAATTGAAAATGATATCGTTTTAAATAAATACGTTTTGTTTAAAATTAAAACAACTTATTTTTCATTATTTTTGAAAGCGAAATTTAAAATACATATATTAATTTTCTTTCAATGCAGAAAAAATAAGATAAATAAAATTTATATTCAAAATTAATACTTTTTTTAATTGAACCTAATTATTTTGTAAGAAATAAAATTTTCTTCAACGAATGCATACAAAAAGGAAACTGGAAATTTTCTTGAAACAAGAAGTTATTTTTATGGTTGTATTGGTAATTTATTTTTCCTTTATCAGTGCTTTTCTAAAATAATTACTACTATTTCACGGTATACCGGGTGGTCCATCAATCTGCATTCTTTATTTTACTCGTTTATTATGATACCGGAAAAGTTTATTTTAAAATATAATTCCCATGGATCTGTAGTACAAATTTTTCTACCGGGTATTTCATTTTCGAATAAGTAAAAAGATAAAGCAATATTTAAGAAGTAGCATTGAAACATCTATACACCATATTTCTACTCGGCACCAGATGTATTGAGTTTAAAAGAATATTAAGTTATGTTGCCAAAAATGCTATGCTTATAGCAGATAGACAAAAGACTAAAGTATCTTCATAATTTTAGCCCTCAATAAGCTATTGTAAAATTTCAAGTCAACAGTCTTTTGTACAAAATTTAGAAGAACCCTCCTCTTAATTCTAGAGATGGTTTCCGAACATTCCATCGATTACCCCAATTAATTAAGCAAAAAATAATGCCGCGCTGAAAAAAATACTTTATAATACTCGCGAACTTTGCATTATTCTCATAGGGCGATCATCGAATATTCAATTCAATTATTTTGCTCTTTATTATCTCTTTATTGTGTTCATCGACTTAAAAACGGTGGAGTTTATTTATTAATAAAACCCTGAGGCACTGAGCTGCATTGTTCGAGCGGTAACGAACTCCTGAACCCATGGAGTGCTCTCTGCTTTCCTCCAGTCGCGACCCTTGTCAAAATAACGTTGCAATATACAATAATTGTGCCCTGTACAATAGAGAGGCTCTACAGCGGTTCATGAAAGAACGCATGCTATTTAAATATAATTGTCCACACTGTCTCTCAATGGAGACATCATCGTATGGATGGATCCCTCCGGATGTCTCAGACTCAAGACAGCTTGTTTGTGTCCTTTGTAATTGAGTTGTTTGATGCAGACTTTAATACAGAATACAGATTAGGGAACTCGCTACAAGAACCCGCATTTTTTCATCATTTTTAGATTATTTGAATTATTTTACAAAACAAATAAAACTTATTAATGATTGAATGAAACGATGCGCAGTATTATTAATACTTTGCCTTTACCTCAGGTGTTCTTCAGGGCTCTAATTTCGGTCCATTAGTATTCATAATTCCCCATTTCTTTTACACATTATTGCAATTTTGTGCAAGATGATTTATAGCGACTGTCTTAATGTGCTCGACAAGCAACTTGAATTTAAATATAAATAAATATACGATAAAGCATTTTACGCATAAATTGTTGCCACATAACTCCGTGATAATTCTTTAGTCATTCGTCTATTCAAACTTATTAATAATTTTGTTGATTATCCTCGATCTATTTCTTGTTTCCATTTCCATTTACTTTCTGTTTTCCAGCAGCCAGAAGCAAATGTGTTGAATTACCTATTTATAAAATGTGCCATATTTATGTTACTAAATTCTCCAATTAGAATTTAAGAAATTCTCAAACATTATTAATAATTTTTGTTAACCTTCTTTGTTTTCTGTGCGTATTTACTACCCTTTATTTGGGCTTGGCGTGTTGGATAGTTGTACTATATAAATTGTATACTCAAGTTACCGAAAAATGAAATACTGTCGTTGGCCCGTGAAAGCAGAGATTTGAACAGGGTAATTTATGTAATAAAAGTTGGGCCGGCATGATGATAATATACGTGGAAATAAACAATAACTTTCCGCGAAGCTGGTGATCCCAAGTCCGCTGTTTACGAGTTCTTGCGACTCGTATAATTCTTCGAGAGGCTAAGTGGACTGAAGAGATAAACAGGACGAACGAATAGCCTCGCAGGAGAGAGGGCCGGGCGAAGAAGCCGCGAGAAAGCTAATTGCTAATTGGTGCGCTGCAGTTGTTTTAGTTCGCCGCGGTTTTCTGGCATCTCAGGAATATTTTGCCATCTCATTCCTGTTTTTCTGCAGCACTTCATAATTCCTTGAAGAAATGTTACACTTACTGCTGGAAATTACAAAGGCAGGGTGGCCTGCGGAGCATCTACTTTTGTTAATTACGCCTCTCTTCGATAAAGACAATTACTTTCTGTCTAAAAATAACAATGGTACATTAAATTTTAATAGTGGAAGTCAACATTTCAACAAGTCGTAAGGGTAGCATCTTCCAATAATAATAACAATTGCACTCTAGCACCATTTTCCTTCCGGTGAAAAATTGTTTTAATTAAATTAAGTAAAGCGAAGGTTAATGGTAATGCGTAACCTTTCTAACACAAATAATTGTTTCACATTAACTTTTAGACTAATTGAAACAGCTCCAATTAATGAAACAAGTTTTTAGGGTATTTAGTACCTCTTAGAACATGAACTCAGATTCATATCAAATGTTTTAGCAAATTACCAAATATTCTATCCTTGTAATATTGCTGGTGCTTAAAATCTAATCTAATAGTAATTTACATTGCAAGACCGTTACTTATTATTCGTGCGAGCAGGTAAAGTTCACGTTACAGTCGAACATTGTAGTGTTCTACGATATACTGGATTGTAAAAATCTCACATTTATTGGAACGTGCAACAAAATATTAATATTAAACTATTCAATCGAAATAGTCTTTAAAAATCGTACGCACTAAATATATATTTTGTTATGGTTTCAGTCCGGTAAATAGGACTTTACAATATGGGAATATTGTTGTTTGTGTTTTAAGTGTAAATACAGAAAACTAAAACTAAAACTGAATTAAATGAGCCTAAAAATATTGATAAACATAATATATTTCTGTCTTGAGATAGACGCAAAATAAAATTGGTATTTTATAGCCATTTACAGAGAGCTATGAAAACAATACATACATTTCAGCACCCCATGGGGTAACGCCGCTTCGTATGAAGCTCTCTAGATCCTTTGGTTGAAATGGATAAATTTCCGTTTCATTTGTTATATACCTTATTGTTAGATTTCTGCACATCTTCCTATTTTTTGTTGTACTTTACCAGTTTTTAATTCCTGTTGATTTTAAATCTGCTTCTACTTTCTTTAGCCATGTTGCTCTGGGTTTGCTTCGTATTCATCTTCCTTCTGGTCAACTGGTCTCCATTCTGCTACTAATTTAATTACTTCCTTTTCTTCTTCTCTCCCATCCAAGCCATCTAACTCTCTGTTGCTTGATCCTCCTCACTATAGTTTTTTTCCTTCTAATTATAGTTATTTTTTGCTGTACTCTATTGTTGCTAAGCAATATTTTCATAGGATTTGATCTGCAATATGTATTAAAACCAAGATGGCTTGATTGTTTTTAAGAAATAAAGGAAACGTTCGTCTAAAAATGCGACACCAGGTATAAAATAAATTGTTGTACGGCACTCATTTCGAAAATATCTTATTCGGACCGTAAAAACTTATTTAGTAGACTTATAACTTAAATAACTATTACCAGGCTCTGTTAAGAGATCCTTTATTACTAGAGACAGGGCTCAATAATAGTAGGTTTACAATTCAATGTATCATAAAATAATATTCAGAGAATTGGAAATGGTAACGAATGAACGAGAATAAAACCAAGGGTTTTATCTTAATTAGAATTGAAAAGCAACACGAACAAACTTCATTCAATCTCCTTTCACTGGAATTATTGGTTAGAAATATATTGCAGTAAAAGAAAAGAGCATCGTTAATCGTTTAACAAGGTACGAATATACATTCCAATTTAATCTGTATTTTATTTATTTGATTTTCAACTCAAAGAAATGTACTGTACCTAATTACATCAGAAATAAAAGAAACAACATTCGAAGATTGCGAGCGATCGACAGCAAAAAAAGGATAATGTAACGAGTGCTCATGAAAATCCTTAAAGGAAATACTCACTTGTAGAATCGTTACCGGAGAACTGAAGTCTCACAGCGAACCATTCGAGCGGTTAAATTTCAAAAAAGAAATAAACGCGGCATAGTGCGAAATCGCTTGAAAACATCGCTGCTCAACACCGTTTTCATATTCGTCTAGCTGCGCAACTTACATTTATTACCTTTGAAATAATTTCACCATCAAATTCATCATTGCTTCAACCCCATCAGTGGGATGTCATTGGGATTGGGATTCGCGTGACGATTGTCAGCATCTCCGTGATTTGACCCTCGAGTCTCGCGGGACGGGACGAATGAGGGTACCCTAAGTCTCCGCGGGTGGGAAGGGTGCTCCACCACCGGCCGGGTCACTCACCATAAATTGCCGACGACAGAAATTCAATAACTTTCACAATGAACACTGTAAACCCGCTGACGCGATGCGTATGCTCTTCTGCTGCTGAACGATGAAGTGCCCTTCTCGACCAAGTTTATTTTAAAGAAAATAGAGCCAGGTGAAACGGAATTGATACACGGAATTGTTGAAAGTTGAAACTTTGTTGTCTGTTCGCTGCTTCTTACTCTTTTCAATGTTCTTGTTCGCTGTTGTTACCGTTCATGATAATACATTCAAGGCAACTGATACCGTTTGTTCATTCTGTTTGTTCTTACTTGAACTCATCCATAATTGCCTTCGAGAAGAACTAACAAACACGATTCAATTATCAAAAACTATAAGGATGTTATTAAGTCTGCATTGAAATTGACACCAGGAGGAAGAAGACATGACTAAAGGAAGTAGAAGATTTAAAAGTTAAAGGAATTAAAAATTAGCAAAGTAAAAATGATAGGAAGAATATAATAAAAAATATAGTTTACGTTCTTTTAAATTACTAATTGAAGTAATGTTATAACATTTATAATATCTATATTGATCCTGATACCTATCTTTCCAACTTCAATAAGATCTTCATAAGAAGCCGAGTTACTCCATAATGGTATTATATATAATACCGGATTTCTTCTTTTTTATAGAACATAGGAAATACAATGTTCAAATATTCATTAGGCGATAATTCGTTGCCCATAAATTTTAGAACAAAAGTGTAAATAGAGAAATATTCAGAAAATCAAACTGTTTTAAATGGGCCTAAATATATTGATATACATAGCCTATCTTTGTCATGAGATAGACACAAAATTAAATTTGTAACTTAAGGTATTTACAGAGTGCTTTGGAAAACAAGACTTACAATTCAACGCCATATCTTATGCAGCTCTCTAGACCCTTTTGTTAGAGTGGATCAATCAATGTTTCTTTTCCTTTAAATCCTTGTAGTTAGATTTCTCCCAATCTTCCTATATCTTTTGTTTTACTTTACCAGTTTTTAATTCCTGCTGTTTTTAAATCTGCTCCTACTTCTCCTACATGTTGATTTGAATCTGCCTCGTCTTCTTAATCCTCCTGGTTTCTTTTCCACTACTAATTTAATTGCATCCTTTTCTTCTGTTCTTCATAAATATCCAAACCATCTGCATCTCTGTTGCTTGATCTTTTTCACTATGTCTTCTCCTTCCAACTCTTGTTCTATTTCTTAATTTATTCTTATTCGATATTCTTTTTTTACGAAGATGGGAAGCTAACTACTATGGTCATATGCCGCCTAATAAATAGATGATTATGAATGTATGTGAACGACACAAACAAACCTCTGACGTGCTAGATAGTTATCATACTTTACCAGATATTTTACTATCGAGATCGAAAATAATTCGGTATTCGTTTTCTGATATCTTTATTGGTCCTAATATTGTTCTTATTATTTTTCGTTCCATTATTCTTAAATCTTCATTTTTTTTTTGACATATCATAGTCTCTGAAGCGTACATTGTTATTAATCTTATTTACATTTCGTATCTTTAGTTAAAACCTTGTTTTGGTTTACTTAGAAATCTCTATTTATTGCTATTTTATTATATCAAAAACTATCTATGGCTAATATTCTTGTAGTTGTAGCATTATTAACAATTCACTAAATGTGTTGTACGATTTGAGAACATAGTTCAATAAGTGGAATAGATGAAATACTTTCCAAAGAATGTGAAAGAAATATCTGATGTGACGTATTCTGCATGAAAAGCATCATCCTACAAACTGGAAAACGTGAAATCGCGCATAACTTCCCCATGCACATTCAATCCATCTTTTAATTCGTGGAGTATTTTCCCGGTCGACTTGTCGCGCATTCTGCATGCTCGCGACGCTGCGTACTTGGGATTTTTCTGCTCGCATTATAATAAGAGATCCACGAGAACGGCGTCTGATCCTCTAAGCCCTCTCCCCTCACCCGGACGAAGAATCGCGGATCTCGCGAAGCCATGCATCACTTACATAATTCAGAAATGCGACGCGGGCGGAAACCCGACGCGTGGCTGCAGCGACGCTGAATAAGACGAGAAGTTGTTGTTTCTTGTTACGCGAGAGACGCAGGAGCCGCTCTGGCTTTTGTAATTGGTGGTTATTAAATTTTATAAACTACCAGACTAATGAAAAGGTTATTCGAGGACAAATGTTCCTGTAACTTAACACGCTCAAGTAGTGAAATACTATTAATTACAGAACGCTTTTTATATCAGAGTAAAATTTTTCTTCGGTTTCTCTTAACTCAAAATGAAAACCCTCTAACGTAATTATAATCTGTAAGTACTCAGGTATTAATACATTTATGCTTTCATCTTCCAGTTATAAGCTATTAATGTATTTGGAAGCTTTTAATAGTTGATCGATCTGCCAAAGTTGATGGCTAAATATTAATGACTCGCTTCGTAACTTTATGCAGCTAATGCACACACTTTTAGTATTCTATTTGCATTTAGTCTTCCGATTAATATCAATAACTCATTGTAATTCTCAACACAGGAAATGCTAAAAGTTTCGATACTACGTACTTCACCTTCAAAATGAACATTTTGCGTAAAACTAATGGTAAAAATACTAACACGTGGGACTCAGACTCAGATGATCTTGAAAATCCGTTTTATTTGTTTTTTTTTACCGACAAAAGAAAATGTATAACTTTTTACAGAGTAGACCGATTTTGATTACTTTTTTTTTTATTGGATGGTGTATATCTCGAAATTGGTTCCATTTAAATATAAGTGTAAGATAATTGAATTTGAAAAAAAATTCCACCAGAAAGAGTAGAAAAATAGGTAACCACAAAAAAATTTAATAATAAAATCTTTTTTCCGAAATCGATACTAAAGTACATGGTATTACTACGCGAAATTTGCCATAATAGTAGCTAAAATTAAACTTTACAGACTCTTATGTCTAAATTTTACTTCATAGATTCTTATGTCAAACTTGAATTACAAACCTAAAATAACAAACAAATTATTCTCTAATACTACTGCTGAATTTATTTATTATTTTTATCACAGTCATCCCCGTCTCAATAGCTAGCTGATGTTTTACAAATATATAATGCTATTTTTGTGTGTTTTTAATGAATAATTTAACGATTTCGGAAAAAATATAATGTATTCAAGTCATTTTTATTAATCACATGGTTTATTCTCTTTGACTATCGCCTCATACAATAAATTCCATATTTGTAATAAAAAATTATACTTTATGATGATTGAAGGAGAGAAGAGGAAAATTCTCCTCGTTCCATAAATATGCTTTAGTATCTTAATATACAAATCACTATTTAACAAAAAATGAGCACAAAAAAAAAACCTAAAAATAAAATAATCCCTTTTAACTAATTTTGAGTCGGCGCCAAATAAACAATCAACGAACGCACAGAAAGCTGACACATTCCACGAAAAATCATCCATTTCAAAGGTAGAGTAGTACATTGACAGGCTGACCAAGGAAACATGTTGTAGTAAAATGCAAACTTCATCTAAAATGTAATTAGGAAGTGCGTCGCAATATCGTCATGATCCTGTGATTCTGTCAAAACGTGAAAAGTGGTAATTCCCCCAACAATTTAATTTCCTCGAACAAGCATTCTGAAACCCTTCCATCATTGAGTCCCGCCATCAGTGCCACAGAACAATCACACCGTGTTTTTCTCCCATCCACTCTGAGCTCACATCAACATCACGCAGCGCGATTATTATTACGTGCGTACGAGTTGTCATAGAGGAGAGACCGAGGCGGCTGCAAGAAGACAGCCTCGGCGCACTTGGCGTTCCCACGAGACTGAGTGTATTGTTATCACGGCCCCTCGCAGTGAAAGATGCTTTCCGCACGGGTGGCACACTTTCCGAATGCCACTAATCAGCGCGCAACTGTGTCATCCTCATCTCGACTCTCGGAAGCTGTTATCTTTGCACCACTGCTTGCTTGCGAGGAATGTGACTCATCCCCAAATTGACGTTTTTGTTCTAATCAATTAAAATGTTTTCGCAAATTAAACTTTTTGCGCGGCCTGCACTAATTATTAATTAAACAATTAAAATTGCAACCAGCCATCACTCGACCAGAAAACAATTATTAAATTCTTCTTCTTCTTCAAGGATTAGGCGTATACCTGTTCCGGTTATAAAAGTTCACCATCTTTTTCTGGGTCTTTCCACATCTATTTTTCCTTTTGGTTTATAAAAAAAAGCTTCTTTGAGGAGTCGTTCTTCTTCCATTCTTTCAATGTGGTCTTTCCATTTTTCTTTATTTTCGTCAATTCTATTGATGATATTATATATGCTTAGGTCATTTCTAATGGTTTCGTTGCGGATTCTGTCTTCACGCGTGCTACCATGTACTGATCTCAAGAATGTCATCTCTGCTGCTTGAATTTTATTTCTATCTTTTGTTTTTTGTTGTTAAATTCAGAATCACAATTACGTTTAGTAAATACCTCAACAAAACAAGAACTTTAAATAGATAAAGGATCGTGATCACTGATTTCTATATAACACTAAATTGGGCTTAAAGTGGCGACGGTGCATTTCCAATTGAACGCCGTCATGATGGTCAAAATTGAAGTTTTGTGCCACTACAATATTTAAAAATGTTAGATGATAGGTATGACCTGAAGAGAGCTGGTGACGAGCGCGGTGTAGAGAGAAAGAGTTTAATTGGGAACGCTCTCAGATGGCAGAATATGGCCTATGCCCAATCAAGTGTTATATAGAAATCAATGTTCGTAATAAATAAATAACTCTCAATTATTTAAAATAATGCTTGTCATAAATAAAAATCTGAACATTGTTGCTAGTTTATCAAGTTTAGCAGAACTCTGTCCTAACAAAAACAAAGGGAAATAAATAGGTAACAATATTAAATTAAATTAATATTTAGAACCAATATTTATTACAATGCTGCTGCACTCCAGTATTATAAATATTATAGTTATTTAAATTATTTACACACAATGAAATTAAATGTTAAAATTAACAATAATTTATTGTAACAATATTTGTAAGTCATATAAACAATTAGATTTACATAACAAAATCGTTTCAGTACTTGAATTATCGTTAGTTGCATGGTATATTATAAATTATTTTTTAAATTTGAGAAAGATATGAAATGCTAACAGGGTGCATGCCGATCTCGGTGGTGTAATGGCTATGTCATCAGGCCAGAAGTCGTGGGTTCGAATACCACTGAAGAGCATGGTCGTTTGTGTTGTTCATATAAATTCGAAATCCTCCACTCAAAAGGCGGCATATGACTGGATTAGTTCATCATCATCTTCATGAAAAAATGGATTATTTTCATACGGATTAATTTTGTTAGTAATTTTATGCTGAAAATTAAATTCTGTAATGTCGTTTACAAATGGCATTTTAAATTGTAAATTCGTAACATTTCATTTGAAACAATGATTTGTAATACAAGGATAATAAGTATAACATTTACTTAATCTGTATCCATAATATTCGAATCATTAAATATTATTGAAAATGTATTGTAAAAACAAGAATAAGTGTTCTTTTAATGCGACATTGGACATTGAAAGTATTCTGACAAACATATTGCCACTTGTGGTATAAGCGTGCTTTTGTACTTTTAATATGATGAGTGCTTAATCATTTTATTACGATCCTTTGGGTTTCGGTATTACAAACCATACATTCCCACTTCCGTTATCTCTGTAAGCTACTGCAGAAGTATATTGTTATTCAATTCATTCAATCTCATGATCTTCTTGAATAATTTACTAGTGTAAACAATATTATCAAGATGTAAACTTATGTTTACCTTAGTCAAAGTAAGATGATGTGGGAGATATGATTGTGGAAACTGGACAGTACAAAGAAAAAATAATCTTTGTCTCAGGTCTCAGGATACTGTTGCTTGCTATTGTAAACTATTTTGTAAGATATGATCCCTTGTTAGAAATGTGTCCACAAGTTTTGATTAAGTTTACATGTTTACCATGAATGCACTGTCTCCCAAATCACATTTGTGTGTGTATACATGGAAGGATGTACAGCTGCTCAAAATGAAAACCACTTTGCATGACTCGAGAGCATAACGTGTACGTATGTTCCAGATAAAACATTAAACTCGAACTTAAATATAAATTTAAAATCAAAGAGTTATTGGTATTGCATATGAAATGAAAAAGGGTAAAAGAGGAAAAGTTCATCACTCTTCGTATTGAATTGGTTTGAATAATCCAGTAATGTTTAAAGCTCCTTGCTCAGGTAGCTTTTCGCCGAGAGCGCTGTATCACATAAAAACGAAATCAAACCCATGCGGCCGACACGTGCAGGGGCAATGATAATTTATTAAAGCTCAACAACTGCTGAGTCTGGCTCGTGAATCCTCCGCCGAGCACCTCTAGGTAGAGCAGAGCGGAGTCGTCTCGCCGCTGCTTTGCATTCGGGGCTTGCAGAATTCCCAGCGGCGATTATTTCCACGATTGACTGACGTTGAGGGAGATACGGACAGCTCCGGCTGACACATGGCTCTGTTGTTGCATACATTGTAGCACAGCAGCAACGAGAAAGACTCGTCGTGGTGCGCGGAGCTTGACGCAGTGGAAGACGATCCGCTCCGCCATAATGGTATTGATCTGGAGTCGCAAGGTGTCTCCTCTCCACCCCACGCTGCGCCCCGCGTCTGAACAACCCCTTCCGTCCGTGATTTCAGACCGATAAACATTCATTACCTGAACTCTCGCTCCCCGCGTCCGTCATTCCGCTATCGTCGGACAGTCAATTTAACCCGGCTCAATTTAGATTACGAACTGACCGAGACCGCGGCGGTACTCCTCCAGCGTTCCTCTTTCTTCTCTTCAACACTTTTTTAAATTAACTCCGAACCCTCCATAAATGATAGTTACCAGGGATAACAGTGAAATTGGAAACGAAGCAAAAGCTTAACTTGTACGGATTATTGTGTTACAAGACGGAAGAAAAAATTACCAGCGAAGAAAAGGGAGAACAGGGGATCACCGGCCGCGAAATAAATCAATGTTTTTTAGTGAGCGCGTCGACAGAATGTGCCCCTAACGTTGCTAAATTATCACGCGCCCGCGCGCTCCAATCTATTATTCACGCGGATGCTTACCTTGATTCTGTGCCCTGTACTTTGCGATCGTCTGAAATGTCGCTTCCAAAATAACACGTTAGTCCCGAGGTATTGATTTCTTTAACACTTTAACCTGTGACATGACAAAATACTTCTCCAATTAATTGTTCACAACGTGGATAATCTATTATTTACGCTCATTCTGCACATCGTACGGATTTAAAAATAACTTATTGATTACTTTGGCACGACACAACCCTTAGCTTGTCCATTCATACATTAATGACTATATTAGGCATTAGTTTCCGTGTTATAAAGAGCTGGTAAACGATGGAAAAATTGTACAGGAGGAACTAATTATAACAATCAATTATTTATTAAATTTAATAAGGACAAGATGGAGGATAGGGCAATTAAGTACAATTCTACTAATTATATACCTACTCTCTTGTCTAGTCTCATTTTTTATTGATACCTAATTACAATTTTTAATATTAAACTTAATTATATATTTACTTTGTTAACATAAAGACATGACAAAACATTGTTACAAACTCTAGAAAGATATAAACATTTATTTTATCTGCAAGTTGTATTGCACCATTTTATGGTATTTTCACGTCAACATCTTGCAGATAATAAGGTTAAAGGGGACGATAGTTCAAAGTTCGAACCCTAAAGGGGGTGTGAACATTTTCACCTCAGTTTCACCCTCCACTTCCAACGATAAGTGCCGTGGAATACTTGACTTGTAACCGCATATCAGGTGTCAAAAATCTACCACTTTACCCAACTTAGTATCCCTATACCGGCAATTCAGGAAGCGAAATTAGCACTATACATTTCATGCATTTATCACTGTTTTAGGCCCTAATAAAATTGCGCAAAATGGGGGCGATCGCTATCGCGAACTCATAAAGTACAACAATACTTTTAAGAGATTCTAAGATTGCGTTTTTGGTTGAAATAGTACATTGTGATCTAGTAGGAAAAGTGATATATTCACGGCTTGTCCTGCAATACCGGGAGTTCGAGAAGTTTACTCTTCCTACGTGGTACATATACTATTTTTTTGCGATCAGTTTATATTCAATTATTACTATTAGTTATTTTGTATTTCATTTATAAACGTCAGACAACCAACAAGACATCAAAATATAACGTTGTTTTGTTAAAAATATCTGAGGATAGCGTATCCATGGTTTGTTTATATATTTCCACAAGCTTCAAAATTATTTGAAAAGCAAAATCGTACGGGAATACCTTGCCAGTGTCCGGAAAAGATATTCCCGTACTGTTCTTTATAGTAACCTAGCAACGACACTAAAATACCAGATTAATGCACTCTGCGATTCGAAAACACACCAAAAAGAAGTTTTTGTCCAATCGAAAAAAAAATTTTAATATAAAAGAGAAATGAGTACAATGAGTACAGTATTATGTATGTAAATTTAAAGGAAATTTCAAATAATTGAACAATGCACTCTTAAATATTATTTATCGTTTTTGTACAAGACTATGCAACATGTTTTTAAACAGAAACATCTATCTATCTCAGATTCGTTTTTCGTTTCCAGAAAAGCCTATAAGTTACCGTTCCAGTATTACTATATTTCAGTGTTTGTGTGTGATATCTCTACAGTCTCTCCCCATTATCTATGTCATTTCCGTCACCGCGAAAGTGAATAAAAACATTCGTTTAGGTTTAATTTGCTTGAATAAACGATGCGTCGTATCGTTACGTGGGTGCTAACACATGTTTCCCTTGTTGCAGAGTACATGATGTCGGGGAGTCCCCGCACGGGCGCGGGGCCCTACCCCGCCCGCTCCCCGCTAGCCGCCGCCCAGGCGCCGGGGGCCACCGTTGCCGCCGTCGCAGCCGCCGCCGCCGTAGCTGGACAACCACACAGGTCAGTCACGAAGAGATTTTTTAAATGTTTTCCACACTGTTCTGTCACGGAACGTCATTTGCGCATTTGATAGACCGATAAAACTATGAGTATCTTTTCGAGAGCTTCTGTAGCTGATATATGTACATACACACTGAAGAAATAGGTTGTACACGGAGCAAAATATTATATTCTTTACAATATAACATAATTCATACAACATAATGTTACTGTAATATACGGGGTGTAGAAAATGTGGAATTTAGGGATTTCAATGCTATTTTTTTATATTGCTGTAAATATTTACCTATTCATATTACAGTAAATGTGTGAATACCAAAGTTGTTCAGAATTTAAAGATGCATGCAATTATGTCTATTTGATTACCTAAATGATAGTATATCACGATATATCAATCAAATTAAAATCAATATTTATTAGGAAAATTGTAACACAGCTATGAAAAAATTAACACAAACGAAATATGTTGGAATTTTCATAAAACATGTTTAGGGTTATTTATTCATTTATTTATTTATTGCAAACCAATCCAACAGGATATAAAATACCAATTACAGCACGTTTACATAAGAAAAAATATATAAATTTTTTTGGTGCACGTGAGTAATAATTACAAAGAAATATAGAGTATTCATATAAATTAACAGATGTAACAAAGAGTAGAAAATAAAATAATTAAATTTACAGCTGATTTTAATGTATATATTTGTTATTTATTTATTTATTTATTTACGAGAAAGAAATGAACTCTCAAATTAGCCATTATATAAGTACAATCTACTGCAAAATTTCTACAAAATATAATACACTATAATAAATAAATCTAAATCTGTTCTCTGAAATGACAAATATTTTATTTTTCATGGCAGTATTACAATTTTTCTAATAAATATTAATTATAATTTGTTAACCAAATGGGCCTTTTTACATCCATTTGAAAATTCTGAACAACTTTTGTATTAACATTTTTGCTGTAAAGTGATTAGGTAAAAATTTACAGCAATATAAAAAAATTAAATTGCTGCTGAAATCGAAAATTCAAAGAAATATATAGCAATCCATTTTGTCCGTGTAGGAGTGTAGATGTTAAATGACGAGAAATTCAGAGAGAGTATTAAATTTATAAAATAAGTACGTAACATACGTTTATGTACACATCCACATTTCTGTAATTACATATTTTAGAGCTTGATTAAAGACCGGACTATTTACATGAAACTTTATAAATACTAGAGAGGTACGTTATTAACACAGCGAACCTCTCTCTAGAACTAGGCGTAGGTTATTGAGGATATGAAAACTAGTTAAATAAAATTACTGCTTTCCATACTGCAACCTAATTATAGACCAAAACAATCAGAATATAAAACACGTGTTTTAAATGTATAATTACGAAATTAAGAGATTCTTTTATACAAATTAAATTGTTCCGGAACTTCATTTAAATTTTTAAATTTAATTCTAATTTAATTTAAAACACAAATGAATGCTCGAGTCGGAGTTTTCTTCGTCTGATCAGTTAGGTTGGGTTAAAGACTTTTGAGTAAAAAACACAACAGATTTTAGTCGTCTCGTGATTAAGCGATGCTAGGTTAAAACAACAACAAGTACAACACGTGAAAATCAACTTTCCAACAACACGCACACATGCCATGTTACGGCACGCATCGCCAAGACCTACTTGTATTTATTACGTGTCTCCGGAAATGTCGAGAACTTTGGTGCTATCATCACGCAGTCGGGGCTCATCTCTTCTTACAACCCCGCGCAGTGGGGGGCGAGGGAGCTGTCATCCGAACTTCTCGGGGGTAATTAATCATCCGTACACCGGACCCCATTAAATAAGAACATCTGGTAGCAATTATAAGTTGAAAAACTTCAGGCTGACAATGTTCTATTATTTGAGGATGAAGTCATTTTAAGAAATGCATGCTTCAAGCTGCAGTTTTAACTTTCTTATTATGAGGATAGCAAAAAATTACTAAAAAGTAAGATTTTAACTAGATACAAAAAGGAGAATGTACCGAAAGATTGTACGAACAATAACAATGTATGCTGTTGAGACTATGACTTTAACAAGAAAAAATGAACAAGACCAATAAAGATATCAGAAAACGTACACAGAATAAGAATGAACTATGAAATAGAACAAGAACATAGTGAAAAGATCAAGCAACAGAGAGTCAGGTGGCTTGGTCATATATGGAGAGCAGAATCAGTAGTGAGTAGAAGAATGGAAATCAAGAGGAAGACAAAGACGAGGCTGACCCAAATCAATATGGCTAAAGGAAGTAGAAACAGATTTAAAAGCAGCAGGAATTTAAAACTGACAAAGTAAAACAAAATATATAGGAAGACGGGGAGAAATCTAACTATAAGGATTTAAAGGAAAGGAAACACAGATTGATCCACTCGAACAAAAGGATCTAGAGAGTTTCATAGCACTCTGTGATAGCTAAAAATTTCAAATTTTATTTTGAGTTAATCTCATGAGAGAAGAAGAAAGTAGATAATTTAATTGCAAAAGGAATTAAAAAATAGCAAACCTAACTATGAGGATTCAAAGAAAAAAATCTGGTGTGGGCATCACACTACTTTCTTATACAAATAAATTGTTTACAAGAAAATAAATTAAATACTCCTTCAAACTTAACTTAAAATTTATTACTTATGTATAATTTAAACATGAATAAACTCATTTCTGTAGTACGCATCGTAATATGTCTTATATTTATCGAAATATGGCGATTTGTAATATTTTCAAAATACGGAAATTTCCCCAAATATGACTTAAAATTGTAAATTTTTTTTATTACATTTCTTTATAATTTTCGCGCCAGGAAACCCATTGCAGCAGAGCGCATCGTCATATGTCTAATATTTTTCGAGATATGACGATTTTTTATATTTTCCGAAGAGCAACTTTGAGGGGCTGTAACCCGAAAACTATACAAGATATCGAAAAATAACTCCAGTTTTGTGTTTTTCGTGCCATTTACAATACATTAGTAAATTTTGAAAATTTTGAAATTTTTTTTGAATTTTTTTCAAAATTTCGATTGGAGATATCTCGACAAATATGGAAGATACAGACTTGCAGTGTTCACCAATCGATTCAGCTCGACGAAATACATAAATCCTGAAAATTTCAGAAAATTCGGACAACCGGTTGAAATGTTAGAGCAAAAAGTCTGAAAATGGCCAAATTCAGGCCAAACGTCAAGGGGTACCTATTGACTTTCAGGACAAAAAACGCCATTTCCAGGCTTTTTACTCTAACTTTCCATCCCGTAAAGCGATTTTTATGAAACTTTGCATACTTATGTATTTCGACGAGCTGGATCGATTGGTGAACACTGCAAATCTGTATCTTTAATATTTGTCGAGTTATCGCCGATCGAAATTTTGAACAAAAATACAAAAAAAATTCAAAATTTAAAAATTTGCTAATTTGTTATATAAGGCACCAGAAACGCTAAGCTGAAGAGAATTTTTAGATATCTCGTGTAGTTTTTGAATTTCAGGCCCTTAAAGTTGCACTTCGAAAAATTCCAAAAATCGACGTATCTCGAAAAATATTAGAGATCTGACGATGCGCTCTGTTACAATGGGTTTCTTAGCGCTTATATTATAAAGAAATGTAATAAAAAAATATTACAATTTTAAGTGAGGATATTCCGTGAGTTTCAAATTTTTCTATCGGTATGTGAATCTGTATTGAATGATTAATAATTACAGTTTCTGTTATTTGTTTGTTCCCATAGCAACTAAAATTAGTTTATTAAACATATAATTCAGTTTTGTCAAAAGAAGCAAACAAAATAATTAGTGTAATTCTGATTTTTGCGCAGTTTTCTGATTGATATTTACATTTAAAGCATCGGAATCGGGTTGGTGTTTGCAGTAAGTAAAAAAGTAATTCGAGCGAGCGTTAAACAACGTCCACCGTTGGTTTCCTCGTGTGGTCCCCAGCAGGGGCGGCAGGCGGTAGGGGTTTAACGGATACGGATACCGATCCGGACGGATCGGCTGTTTACAAGTCGACAATTAATCGTTTAATTTCCGCCGCTGTGGATTATGTTGTTTTTAACCGTTCAGCTGGATACGCGGACCATTGTTTGCGATAATAAAAACTGGTCAGGCGAGACGCGACTGCGGGACATGAGTATGACTATATTCATACCGTTAGGACACCGGATGCTTTCTGATTAAATAAAATTTTATTCGGTGCGTGAGCTTGCTTCGGTTTTTTGGGTTTTCCGAACCGCTTTTGGAAACGCATTATACCTTCCATCTCTAAATGGAAACTCCTGTCGGCCATTCTCAACCACGATGGCTATGAAGCGGTCGGTTAACGTTGAACGTTCTCCGTGGGTCTTCGTGACCGCGTCCAACGCTGTTTTAATTTAGTAATGGACCAACACCGGTTCTGAGCAGCAGCTGTGCCCAGATGACACTTCGCAACTCCAAAGTCCTGAAGTCCTGATCCCAAACTGTTAACGTGTCTTGCACAACTATGCGAAATACGCAACAAGATTCCAGAAGAAATTGATGGCTTCATCAAGATACGAGTGATTGTATTTAACAGAAACAAAAACAATCGTGAATTATTGGTCGCGTTCCAAGTGACGGAAGTGGAGCAGCATGTCCCGTCATTCAAGCCGTCACGTATTCCAACGGAAACACATAAAATATTTACGTGTTTATGATGTTACAAGCCGAGTCCGCGGCCGACAGTTGACTAGCTGTCGACGTACCCCGTCCACCCCTTGCCGTCACCGCGGGGGTTCGAAACGAATGCTCTTAACAAATGAACGAAATTTCCGCACCGAACTAGCTATAAGTGCGTACAGCGTGTCACTGATTAAACTTTAATAACCATGTCCGGAATAAATGATTAATCATTTACAGTTGCCCTCTGCGCGCACGTGAATATTCATGGGCCGTAGGTGTCCGCGATGTTGCTCTGCGCGTGCGCAGCGTGCTTGCCTGTCGTCCTTTGGTCCTTTGACGGCTCAAAGAACGGTGTAAACTATATGCGAGTGGAGCATAATTTGTTTTACATATGTATGTGCCCTTCAACCTTTAAGCTCAAAGCTAATCGGAAATATTTTATCAGCGACGTCAACTGCTTTCAACGCTGCACGTTTTTAACATTTTACATTCAGTGACTTTATTCATTTCCCGACATTCTAAACTGTGCAGTTTACTCCACAATATTTATCTCCCGCACATATGTAAGAAAGATATTAAGACATGCCAAAATTTTCAATTAAGATAAGCACGTTTTGGGGTACATAGAACACGATTTAACTATTAACAAAATCTAATAAAATTTGAATGATTCATTTACGAGCTGGTTAGATTTTAGTAGCAATCTATCAACCGGGAGTGGTATTTTACTTGAAGTACTATCTCAGTAAATAAATGAATTACATATTCAAAAAGAGAAAATTTTTATTTAAAACTTTATTTTATTTATATTGTACCGTTTGGAAATTAAAATTTTCGTTGAGTTATATGGCAGACTCATCGGATTCTAATGATTCAAATCATTTTCAAATTGTATATTTAGATCTTGGATGTTTAAATTACGAGCTGATTAGATTTTCTAAATAATTGAGTTCAAGTAAATTTTTCTACTCCTGTATCAATATATCTCCATAATTTTATTTTTTTCGATGAATTACCCATAATTCACTGTCATGAATTCACTCTTCTCGACCAATCACAGAGCCAGAAATCCATAATTCACGGTTATTTAAAACGTGATGTAGATCATCAAGCAATGGCCGTCTGACAGTTAACATGTAGTCAGTTGTCATTGTGTATTTTTGTATTGACGTTTTTCAACATGTGTTTTCAACGAATTTCGATCATTTTCAAAAGTGATTTCCGAATTTACAGCAGTAGAAAAAGTATAGTATTATATTTGGGATTATGGTCATTATCCCTCATATAATAATATACTATGTTTCATATTCAAAGAGACAATTGTTATTTGAAACAATCATATATGAATTAAAATTTTCGGGAAGTTATCTGGTAGGCACATCAGATTCTATTGAGTTCTTGGGTTCAAGCCTTGCCTACCTTAACTGCGCTCGGGTGGTTTGATTAAAAATCAATATAGGAATTAGCTCTCGTTGTACAGGGTATCATTTAAATAAATAAACTGTATTTAGTGCTATTATAAATTTGTTTTATAATTATTCTGAGACAGGAGAGTTTTGATAAATTATGTAGGGAGTAGTCGTTTCCCCTCTAGAACTCGAGAGTTAAATTCAACTGCAGATGGGATTCAAATATGCATCTAGAGTCCAAAATGATTAACAGTTAGTTACATTAATCATACGACTATCAAAATCGGATTTGTTTCTGAATACCAATACTCTAAATCACCCACACAGTTTTTATTATAAGATGTATTTAAATTAGCAGATAATAAGTTGAAGAACCACGCGATGATTGCGGTCCAGTAAATGTCGATCGGCTCGTTCTAAAAAGCCTTCCTCCCCAAGCAATCAGCAGCAATATTCATGGCTTCACAGTTCCAATTCACTTCAGTTAATCGGATGTAAACAGCCACACACGCACACGCGGTCTCGGTCCACTGGGCAGCGCGTGAAATTGAGCGTTGGGAGAACATCCATTGCTACTACGGCGCGACCACGACGCCGTGTGGTTCTTCCGATCACAATCACCGGTGATTCGTAACCACATTCGGAAACATTACCACGCGTACTGGATCTATTAGCTCGGGATTGGGTCCGATGATGGATTATTTCATTATCGAATGCTAGTACGCGATTACAAGCTGATATTGATTTCGCGATCATCGGAAGTTTAGCACTCTTGATTGGTCGAGGCTTTGACATTAAAAAAAAACCTTATGTGGCTAGCACACTACATCCCGCAGTACACTTTTTGAAAAACAAAACTGCTCGAGCCTATCTCGGTGGCGTAGTGGCTATGTCACCAAAGGTCAGAGGTCGTGAGTTCGAATCCCACTGAAGGGCATGGTCGTTTGTGATGTTCACATAAATTCACATACATTCACGCATGAGTAGTTAGTCCGTTTCTCATCTTCGCAAAAAAAAACTGCTCGAAAGATAAATGTCGTGTTATACATTTTGTTATGGTCTAGAAACAACATAAATACCTATTATGTTCGACTGTATTATAACCACTTGTTTATGATATTGTTTAGCTGCTATAATGTGGCTCTTTACGGAGTACCTATGCAAACAACAAAAGAAAACTTCAAAATTATCAAATTCTTTCATGTCAAAACGTCATGTGTCAAATACATAATTGTTATTCTAAGCTACAAGAAAAATAGTTTGTATTTCAGTTGAAGATAGTTATTTACTTTACAAGTGGGCAAAGTTAGGAATTACCCACGAGAGAAATTTTAGCACACGAAGCCGAAGGCTGAGTGTGATAATTTTATCGAGTGGATAATTGCATCTTGTCTATGTGTGAAGTAAAACGTTTTATCCAACATCTATTAATAAATGCAAAATTTATTAAAGAAATATTATTTGACAGTGACATATGTTTTAAATTTTCTAAATTAGATTGTCAATCGAAGTAGTTACGAAGGTGTTTTGTGTTATTATTGTTATAGATAAAAAAATACTCATTAATATCTTTTCTCAAAATTTTACCCACTAGTGGGTAATCTGTTACGTTTCTTGTTTAAAAGTGCCATAGTTATAGAGCATTTATTGAGAGGTGTTGGATAAAATAGTATATGTAACACATATATTGAGTCGTCCATTTATGTGTCTCGTCCAGCAAACCCTAAATTATATACTTGTTACATAAATATGTATTTAAAACAAATATGGCGCTAGTAAGAAAAACATATTTTAATCAGAAAATGCAGACAATAACATTTGAAATTTTAATAACAAAAACTGCCATAAAATTATAATTTACTGAGATATTTCAAAAGAACCTGATAGAAATTCAAGTAAACTACCACTTTTAGTTATTAGATTATCACCAAACATTATTCAGCTCTTCCTAAGGAAATACAAACATAAAATACAAAATATAAAAATTTTCGTATCCGCAGTTTTTGAGAAACCGTAACTCCAGAGATCCACATACATCCATCTATCCATCCACACACATACAGACATCATCGCGAAAATTTTAAAATCATATTCTATGAACCTTAAAACTTGCTTATCCATTGAAAACTCACTACGAATTTTTGGAATGATTTCTATTTCTCCCTTACATGATGTAAGAGAAGGTAATAAATTGAATTATAAAAAAAATTCTTTCATATCTGACTCACGTATTCCCTTTTATTACATTTCAAACTATTCCATAAATCATACTCAGTACTAATTCCGAATTATGTGAGTAATGCCGCCATTAGAATTTCAAAACCATTAGTATATACATATTCGGGATTTTCTAGTTTTCTGGTTGAGCAGTCGACCCGAAAATAATTTAAGTTGACATTACAAGTGTACTGGATGGAATTGGGAACCCCTCCAGTAATATCCTGACCGAAACATCTTTTCATCTTTTGAAGCCTAAGGTCGGTCTTTCTGTTATTAATGACGCAAGATCAGAAAAAATCTCCTCCAAGTATCTGCCTCCATTTATCAAACAATTAGTTATTCACAAGAATATTAATCATAAATGGTCGTACGCATGTTTGTATAAACATATCACACGCGTGGTATACAAATTCATTTATAATGTTTTTTCGTGTGGAGTTTTAAGGCACAATTATCGTCCATTTTATCTTATCATTTCTTGATTAATTGTGTTTATCCTGTTTGCTTGCTGTTCCCGCTCATTTATATCTTTCGGTTTTTTATTTTAGTTTAATTTTAAATTTCCTTATCGTGTTTGTAAAGCTACTCGGATGGAACTAAACAACAAGTCTGCTTTTGGTTCTTTGATCTAAGTATATAATTATATTTTCGACTAATATTTTTCGTCCACTTAAACCAACATGTCAAAAGCACGACTTCCGCATTTCTAATTGTTTATGTTATTATCTAGAATAGAAATCAACATCAGGATTGTTCTTCCTGTGTCTGATTGTTGTAGCATCGATTTTGATATTTAGCCATTTAGCGTGGTAATTTGTTGTGTAAATACTTCATACATTAAATGGATTCAACTGAAAGGCGGTATATTGTTTTGGAAAACAAAGGAATAAAAGAAAACAAATGCATCCTTGCGCAGGAACCTAACCTAGTTTATTTATTGTTTGCTGTGTGTTCTGCGACCTTCTGAACTGTACACACAACGAAACACTGGAGCACGTTGTCTCGTGGACATTTATTAATGCTCGGACTTCGACCGAAATAGAAAAATTTGAAACCTTCTTCTCTTAAAAATATATCTTTTTAATGTTGCCTCTTTGTCTGGAAACTTTCGCTGTTAAATTTACAGAACAATAAATATATTTATTCAAAATCTAGAATCACAAATATTTTATCTTTTCCCGAAGCATCAGCAGCTATAAATACAAATTGAATGGAAATATTGTGGTACCTACCACCCTTCCACGATATGGGAACTGTCATAAGACGGGAATATAAACATCTTTATAGCATGTTTGTTACTTTCTTTGAATTGGTAATTTTTACGATTTTAATAAAATACCTTCATCGAAATGCAAACATATTGCTTTTTTACCTTTATTATTTCCTTTGTGAAATTCGTTTATCGCAGCATATTATTTTTCTTGCTTCTCAAAATTTCTTTATTTGCTTTGAAATTCAAAGTTTTATGTTACTTCTAGAATTTCTTTCTTTCTACTAACTTCTAAGTTTTAAATCAATTTCATTACGTCTGCCCGTGTCTACTTTTCAATATTTAGTTAGCAAAACTACTATTTAAAAATAGTAGTTATATTGACACCGTTAAATTAAAAAGAAAATTAACAAATTTGCTCAGACTTTCGTACAGGAAAATGTTTGAGGCAATCAAATTCTCGTTGCCATCATTTTCAACTTGTTCCTTTTTGTGTCTATAAGCCTTAACAGGGCTAAAAGGAGTTGGATAACGTTATAATGAATTGCCTCTTTGGAGCAGAAAGCGGTAAATTATAAAACTATAGCTCTACCATCCACCATCATGGCTTCATGGCACACCACGATGTTGTGTTATGTTAATAAGCGCTGTGATATGTGACTCGCCCTTACACAGGCAAAATTTATGTATTTTTGTTTGGTGATGTTTGTGTAGTTTTGTAGCAAAGATGGGAAAACTCGTGTTCTTCTCCTCGTAGTTGGTTGTGTCGATGTTGTTTTGTTTTTTTAGGATTCTGGGAATGAGTTGAACAGGGAGTTTGTGTTTTTGTATTGGGTAATTATTTATTTTCGTTGGTTTTTGTTTTATTGTAGCCTGTTCTTTAAATCTATTTTATTGTGCGACGCTAGTTAGAGGTAAATAGTGCAATCATTCGAGCTTTTATGTGATAAATAAATAAATTAGAAATTAATATTAATACAAAATTTATTTTGTACTGCAAATATTAACTGTCTTTTATATAAAGTGTTATTTTACTGAATTAATAATTGCATATTATTTATAAACTAATTATTTGCGTATTTTCCTGACAATTTAATTATATAATTATTTACCGTACCGTAGTTGCTGCACTAATTAATTAATCACTACATACTAAATTCCGCAAATTTGTTAATATATTATTAAATGTCAATATTAATAATCATGAAAATGCTGTATCAAATATCGAGAAGCAAGTTTTTATTTTACAATTTAAAACGTATATTTAGAAACTTGTTATAGATTGCAAAATAATTAATATTGCAAATGATTTTATAGACTGCAAAATATGAAATATAGAGATAAATTTTTATAGGTAATCTAGTTTATTTATTACCTAAAATTTGTTGGTACATTTCACAATAAACTGATATTAATTTCAATTCAATATTACTAATATTTTTAATTTAATTGCTAGTCTGTTTCGTCGTAAAATTGAACCAATTATCGTACAAGTGTGGTAGAAATCATTATAAAAAATACTTGACACGATTGTTAAAAGTTTAGTGAACTTTGTTACTAGACAAAGTGTTCAAAATCAATACTCAATTATCGCGACTTGTATTTTTATTTTGCTTGGTGTACTTTCAAACAGATAGCCCTAAAGTGAGACCTGAGTTATGGCCTATTTGGCTCGTAATTACATAATGGCGCATGGTAATTCTAGATTTCATGTGTAAAGCTTTATTATTTTTAAATTATATACTGATTAATGAAATAATTATTATTGCAGTAATTACTAATGTATCAATGATATTTTAAAATAATACCACGCGCGATATAATTATGCAGCTTTCATTATTCATTATGCGTAAATACAGCAGCAGAAATTGTGAGAAAGTGTAGAAAATTATTCACCCACTGATATATGCTTATACTGGAACGCTACCTTCTAGGGTTTGAAAGCGAAAAACGAGCTTTAGACAGATAGATGTAAGGCCACCTTTCTTTGTCTCTTGTTTGTAGAAACAAGTTGCACCGTTTTGTCCAAAAGTGATAAATAATATTTATCTACGATCTTTGTTAAAAGTGGCCCTTCCAATACTAGTGTTAAAAGTAACATAGCAACGTGTTAAAAGTGATTTAATTGTTACTTTCAACACATTGCTAACGATTTGTGTCAATAAATCAACAAATATAACCTGTCAAAATATCATTCTACATTTTTTAGTATTTACTAATAAATTAGGAAGATCGTAGATAAAATTTTGTATGACATACGTAAAAAAAGTGATTTATTTCATTCGTGGGGTTGTTTCACAAACTTCCCCACTTACTCATAAAATATCAATTTTACAAATATCATAAATAATATTTTTTGCCGATTAACATTAAAGATGACACTTTACGGATTGCTAACAATCTGTGAATTCTCACTTTTACTGTCTACGCTGTAAAAATATTTTACATAGCAACCACTAAATAAATGCAAATTAATCGTCAACAAATGCATAGCAGCCATTCAACAAACTTATGATAATGTATTTGATGGCGATAACCTTCAAAATATGTATTAAAATTTTAAAATAGTCACTAAATTAGTATTAATTCCAAATCGACAGCTTCAAACAAAGATTTTCAGCTTCGGCAGCATTTGTCTATTGCCTCGGTTTCAATGAAACGGCAGCATCTGCTGTAAATCTAGTATTTTAGTGCCTAGTGAACAAAAAATATTAACATTGTTTTGTTCAATTTATTTGAAAATCAAACATTTTATTATTAAAAATTATTGCATGTTAATTTTCTTATATCTTCTTAGCAACTTTTTAAGAGGATAGATAGCCCTCAACTAGTTGTCTCTCTCGGCTCGCATTTCCAGCGTTAGTCAGCGTTCCAGTATTATTATAATTTCAGTGTATGCACCCTACTTGAAGCACATGAGTTAATGTAGTATATAAACATCCATATTAAATATGAGTCATATCTTATCGTGCGTACACTAATTCAAAACCCATATAAATTAATTTTCCGAGCCATAAAAAGTCTCGTAAATATTAAAAAACCATTTGGTCGTATTAGGCTGATCATTCAGTTCCATCAAAACTAAATAGTGTAAAACTAGCTGTGTGCATGTTTACTGTATAGTTTCGAGGTGGATTCAATTCCGCGCGTTCGGTTCTTGGCATTTTTAATACGGTTTCAACATTAAAATGATGTTTGTGCGTGTAAGAGCGCAGTAACTGAATACCACGTAGTACAGCAGGCCAGCAGAAGAGAAATCATAAAAACCGCGGGGGTTAAATTCACGGAAGAATTCTATTAGGAATAAATGCATGAGCGTTCTAAATTCTTATGTTTTACATCGCCAACCGGACATGCAATGTTCGTAATTTATAGCGATGTTCATTAGATATGTGCCGTAATAGTGCATAGATCAAAAAAACACCTGGAGAAAAAGTTGCTCTGGCTAGCCAACGCGGCACCATTCCGCTGATTTCATTTCATAAATGTTACAAGATTTTCAAGTATGCAGCGTGCGTTTCAGCGAACACGACTGTGTTGAAATTGTTTTCGAATTTTTGACGTGACTAAATGAAAAATGTGGAAGGACAACGGGGACAATTGAAACGAGGAAAATTAAAGTTGCATTCTTTGATAAATGTCCAACTTTAAACGCTGTGTCGTGAATGAATGATGGCAAAAAACGTACACGGGCTTAGAGAAATTATTTTATTCCACATTACCGGTTTCGAATATTAATTTTACATTATCGTGCCGATATTTTTACCTCTCGCGTTATAGAAATCATGCTAAAAATTCGGTAGTGAGTTTTCAGTGGATGAGCACGTTTTAGGATCCCTAGAATACGATATTAATAGTTTCGCGATGATAGCTGTTAGTCAGTCTGTCTGTGTGTCTGGATCTCTGGAATTACGGTTTCTCATAAACTACTAAACTGAAAATTTTGGTATTTCGTATATATCAATTATCTCCTCTTGGGAAGAGCTCATTAGTTTTGGTGATAATCCAATAACCAGAAGTGGTAATTTACTTGAAGTCGTATCAAGTTATTTTGAAATATCTCAATAAATTATTGTCTCATAATAATTTAAGTTATTAGAATAATGTTTCAAGTATTATTATCTATCTATAATATGTACGCTTCTTGACTGGAATTTGTATTGAAATAAAAACAATTTCTGGATTGGTCACAATTTAAAAATATTATTTCAACCTCAACCGGTTTCTACTCCACATGGATCTTCTTCAGGCGGTGAAAGTCAAAACTTTAAAAATCGAATCATAAATCATTTTAAAATGCCCAAAACTTCAAAAAATATTTTGTCTTATCCAATATTTCGAGTTACCATAGAATATGCTGTTTTGTTAATTTTGTTTATTTGTTTCATTTTTAACTGTCAAATTATTAAATTTCAACCTAACTATTTTTCATAATATTTTACTTTGTTCGCCGCCGCAGTAGAAGTGTTGCCAAGGAGACACTTTTACGCCGGCGGCGACTATATTGAACTTCTGCTTGTTGAATACAAATACATAACAACGTACTTTTACGACGATTGAAGATAAATTTATATATTGATATTTTCGTTTAAATCTGAGCTTTTTGAAAAAAAAAAAGTTTGGAAAATGTCATTTTTGACATGTCATAATTGAAAAGTATTTTTTAAGGAATGTGCGTTTTTCGATAGTAGTGGTCTATGCTGCTGCATTGTTTGATAAGAAATCTATGACGGGAGGTATTGTGGTGCCCACAACAATTTGTTTTCTTTCTTTTCATAAGTTTCCAAGTACATTTCCTCGATTAATAAGTTAGTACGTCTTGGATCCCGTTTGAAAATTTAATTATATAATGAAAAATACTTCGTTCTACTTTTATTTTTACTCATCAAATATTAACAAGTAATAAAACTGGAGTATATTTTTAAATTTCATAATTTACAAGCAATCTAAATTTGTTGAATCATAGTACAATTTCCGTTGTTCTATATTTATTTTGCTTACAAAACAGGGAAACAAAATAAACAAACAATTCTCCGAAAGATTATGTTTAAAAATAAATTGCTGCTGCGTAAAATATTCCAAGTGTGTATGTGGAGTAACTTTATGCGTGTAAAGATTACGCCGTAACGTATCCCTGCGCTGATCTTATTTAAATTTAAAAAATGTTCCGCGATAACGCACCCCTGATTGTAACGTGATACAAGTGAGTACATCTATAGAATTTTCCGCATTTTGGGTTCCGGTGTAGAGATTTTTATGTCCTGATATACTTAAGCACATTTTTGATTAGAAATTTTAAATATACATACGATCAAAATTGTTGAAATTTTATAAGTTTTATGGTAACTATATAAAACGTCAAATTTGCACTTGTAATTATCTTCTATGAACTATAAATTCTAAATTATAGTGCCGACGGATTATATGGCTCAATAAATTTGAGAGCGTAAAATATGGATAGAATCAAATTTTTTATATCTTCACACCCTGATATAAAATTCTAGAACATATGTGTATAATGGCGTCATAAAAAATATGGACATTTAAAATTTTATTTTAAGCAGTTCCACATCACAATTAAATTTGATGTAGTGTTTTACTAGCGCTATATTAAAAATAGTTACTCTAATTGATGGCTGCTGCATTATCAGTAATCTTTTAGAATTCTGAAAAATGGCTCAATTTGCAAGTTGAAATATTTTTGTCTGCCATTTAATACATCTGTTAATTCCTCGGCTAAGTAACGTGAAAAAATATCGGGGTATCAAAATTACAGAGGGGGTGGAATGTTTTGAAAAATTGTCGACGTCATGAATACAAACGATGCATAAGAATAAGTGATAGCGGGACGTCAAGGCCAAGGTGAAAAATGTAATTTGTAACGAGTTCTTATCCGTCTAGACACCGTGCAAGAACTTTTAATTTTACCAGCGATTCTTTATTATGGTTAATTTTAGCTGGATCTCTTTATGAAATGCTGTAATTTGATCTCTCATGGGCGGAATCACGACCCGCATGGATAAAAATGGGATTGATGAGGGTGCATGCGCGTCAGACTGTAAGAGCTTTGGTAAAAAACACCGCTTCCTCGTACTTTGTAATTTGATGAAATTAAATCCCTGCTTCATTGTTGCGCACTTGCCCTTCAATTTGACATTGTATGTTTAAAGATGTTTCCTGCTAATTTTTGTAGTTTTTTTTTGGTCGCGTGACAAAATCGTCCCAAATGCGTTATTACTTGGTCGGTAATGACAGGGCATGAGAGTCGCGGTGCCTGTAGTTTGTCGGTGGTTTTCATGTAACTAGAGGGAAGAAGCACTCTCGGCGAGACACTAACAAGAGATCCTCAGTGTCACTGCTGAACTTAATTTAAATGTTTCATTTGGCCGACGAGTAACTCAAGTGATGCTGCAGCTTGCATGGAGATGTGCAAGCGCATTGAGCAAGGGTGGAAGAGGAAAAGCGGCGGTAACTGCAGCCTGCATTGCGGAGGGAGCGAAGCCGTTCACAGCCCTTTGTTATTCAGATAAACGCGTTGTTTTTCACACCAAATGCGTGCTTCTTTTTTCGTAATTTGACTTTACGTATTCATGAATTCATTAACGACATTTTAAACAACCGAATCATAATTTCGCAGTAGAGTCTCCGCACGAACGAGTTCCGTTTCCTTGGGGAAAACCGTTTAAAAGTTGTAGTTTTCCTTTTGCCCGTAACGTCGTAACGTAATTTGTAAACATTGCGTGGCCCTGAATTATGATGTATCAGCGTCCAGTGAAAGACGGGATTTCCCGCTATTGTCGATCGGCGAACCAGCGGCGGGATGGCAGGAAGGACCGAAGGGCAGAAGAGAAAATACGATCTGGAATCTGTGACGGGACTGGCAGTAAAACATCCCGGGCGACCTCGGGCTCGAGCTGTTTGATTCGTACGTGAGTCGCCACCGCTTCCGAACTGCTGCCTCCATAACATTTGAATGTCGTGTCGCGTGTGTGCCCTACGCCCGCTCCCTCCACGACGAAACTTTTACGACGCGCCGTCGACCGGCGACGAGTTTGTATCGTCAGCGTGCGCGCGTGACTGTGTGTGCATACGCGCCTACCCTGTATTTATAATACGTGACTTTGAATTACAGAGTAACTTGAAACTACCCAAATTATATACAACAAATCAAAGCACCGAGGCGGGGACGGTGCCATTAGCCAGCGCCGGATTTGTTTGTTCGTCGCTCTCTCCCAATTTTCCACCGATATTGCTTCTCGGCAGTGATGGGGTGACATCACACGACAAGAGAGAAATTGTGTTTTAAGGCAGAGTGGCACACAGCAACTAACTTCATTGCCCGCGAGTCGCTGATCGCGCCGTGCGTGCGTGTGTGTGGCTGCATACACTTGATTAGGTTCGAGTGAACAACGGTGCGGCCATTACCAGTGCCGTGTACCGCCATAATTGGTTCAGTCATTTCCATCCGGGTTTTTGACGTGCCTCTCTGCGTTGGGCTCGGCACCCTTGCCCGCGCGCGCTACAGCGAACAGCACTCAGCCCACTCCGGATGATGTTGCTGCTGCACTACAACCGTACAACCTACAACCCTCCACACATCCTACTAAAACTTCCGATTTCTGCAACTTGGCTTTTCTACCCCCTGAAGAAACAAAATAAAACTCTCCTTCTCAACACAACACAACTACAATCATCACACCATTATCCCAAAAACTGAAACAGCACGAAATCCTCCTTAAAATGAATAAAGAAATAGATACATTTTGTGGCCAGTACAGAACCTCCGCCCAATACGGCTCTTAAACGGTGCAAAATACTATTTGATGAAGCAGAAAAATACCTTCTTATTTGTTTATTTCCTATTTATATTTGAGAACATTGAATTTTCTTAAGTGTTTCCATGGGGTAATTGGAATGCAAGATTTATGAAATTTAGTTTTTTCTTTATATTTTATTATCTCTAAATCTAATGGAAATTAATAAAATTAGTGTACCAAAACAGATGTGAAAATAAATATTCTATAATTTTCAAAATAACTGCTACTTCCGGATGACCAATTTTATCCAAAATCTAAACAGCTCTTCATATAAATATAAGAAGCAAAATTACACAAAATTGTATTATAGTATTTGAGTTATGCGATACGAAAAAATCGCCAGACTACACACACACATCAAAGCAAAAATCGTATTCATTGAAAACTCACAATTCAATTTATTGACCAAAAACAATACCTCCTGCTAGAAGTAGGCGGGAGCTAAAAACTGACTTGGACCATCATCATAGATTTCTTATCAAACAGAACAGAAGCTCATATTCTTTAAAACCTACTTTTAAATTAATAAACATGTCAAAAAGGACACTTTTCTTTACTTTTCAAAATGCACACGTCAGTAACATGCCAAAATTAAATATTTCTTTAACGGTTTAACGTATTGTAATTCCTGAATGGTGCTGGTAAGAGAAAAATGTTTCTGACCCTAAAATGAGCTTATCTATTGAAAACTCACTACCTAATTTTAGCATAATTCCTATACGTCCGTTATAGGATGTGGCGTGAGGTAATAAGCAAGTGTATCAGTGCGTAATTGATGGCAAAGGCATTGTTAGTATGCTGACCCTTGAGTGCGCGAATGCATGAACGAATGACGGATGTGAGGGCGAGGTAGCCGTGGCAACGCTACTCACTGCAGGTGAAATAAATGAACGCGCGGCGGCGTCCCGGGCCGAGCGCACTTAATTACGTCAAAATGAGACGTCCAGCGTCCAGCTCAGTTAATTACAGTCAGCTGATCAGCGCATTGGAGGCCAGTCGAGCGGACACTCTCGCTGGCGACAATGTACCCTTGATAACCCATTGTCCCGGCGCCCGTCTGCGATACCTGCCGCCACTGTACTATGGGCGTATTGATTGCCCATCCTTTTATGTGCGATATGATTAGTTCCTGCGGCCACGTGTGCTCGGATGCACGTGTGCGTGTACCGTGTACGCACCGCCAAACCATCGCCAGCGTCGCACGTTGCAATGTTGGCGATGCTGCTTATTGGAAACCGGGCACGCATGAGTTTTAATAAATTGCCGCAATTAAAGCTTGATTAAACATTGCGAAATTAATACTAACAGCAACAAACGGCGATGAGAGAGCGGGACGAAGAGGATGCGCATCTGCGCTCTCTGTTTGCCTTCGTCGCTCTCGCTCGGTGTGTAATGACGCAGGCTTTGGGCTCCGGATGCATTCTTCCCGGACTTTGTTTCGGATGCTCCGCGTACAACGAACACGTTTAAATTAAAAATTAAATTAAATTTCGTACATCGCATGGTGAAATAAAAATCTTCCCTCATCGTGAGCAGATTAAACTTAACGGATGTCGTTCGTGCTTCATGTTACTGTCAGTAGTGCGCAGGTTACGCTAACACCGATTTGGTTTTCCGCCGTGATTAATCACTTCCTGCTTTCCACTTTCTTTCAAATTTCAAATAAATTTCCTCTCTTGATGTCTCTTTGACCGCTGACTGCTTACGGAAAAGGATGCACCACGGTTCAGCCAATTTTTCTACTTTGATGTGCATACGTTTTACATCTAAGGATTTTGCCGTCTGATAATCCTTCAACTCACTCAATAATGTAGATGGTTACTTTTTTGTTATTTTCCAATCATAACTAAATTATAACGTTGTATACTTTCCAAACTATGTTGGATGTCTGTTGGTGAAACTATTTGTAAATGCGGGGATTGTATACGCCCGAGGGTTGACGTAGCAGTCGGAGGTCTCGACGAAGTTGACGTTGCCTAAGACATTGCAAGTGATTGCAGTCCTGCTAGTGATACGTAATTCCGAAGAGCGCGATTTGCGAACGATCCATAGAAAAATGACAATGTACAGCGAGTGTGGGTAGCGCGTCGTTGCGTCGCTCGTCGCACGGCAGAGCGCTCGCAGGTTGCCAGGTAACGCCGGCGCCCCCATCACCCCTCCGTACCCTAACGTCACCATGGCAACCGTTCTGTGTCTGTTTAATATCGCATCGGCCGGAGCGCGCGCCGCCGCCACCGCTGCCGCCCCGAATCAAATTCAAACCGAATTACGTCGAGTTAGGGCCCAGGTCATCGCGTGATCTGATTTGAATTTCACACCGCGGGGACCGGTGGCGGCGGCGGCAGCAGTGGTGGCGGCCCAGTGTTTACCAAACGTATCGATCTCCGCGAGCTTGATTCGATCAAACAGCGGTGTCCGGATAATGCGCCCGTCCAATTATCCGCGCCCGTAACCGCACTCGCAACGTGGATGTGCAGCACGAGACATGTGCGACGAACGCTGCTGCGTAGGCAATTCTGCGGCCGCCTGCTGCGGAATATCGCTGCTGCTTGCTTGTCGCCGACGCGACACTCAATAAAGTCATCCGAGGCGCACGCTGCACGTGCACATGCTGCCACGACAACTTGCAGCGCTCGCCAATCCTAACCCCATATTGATGTTGCGATCCCCAGCACCGCAAATCACACATTATCTGGATATAAATCCCCCTTAATGCAACGTCCGCCATAACATCCTGGAATTGTATTTAATTTGTACCTAGAAAAACAACATCTTGGAAAATGACCAAAACATTTATTTTGTTCGCAGCATCTCTTAAGCCCTCTCTAGACTCTAGAAAGGCTTCTTCCTTGGTTGGTTGGTGCTTTAGTTCTACCAAGAAACGCTTCATATCTCGATGTGCGCTGTTGAATTTCACTCTAATACTCTGAGCTCTTGGACAATTATCTAATAATTTATAAGATCAGTCATTTCCAATTATTATGAACTGGTACTCCCTTGCGTATAACGTCGTCTGATTCCAGCCGTTGGAGCTCTCCACTCTGCTTAAATAGCTCGGTTACATTGGCCTGGGAGCGGCACATACTAGGGAAGCTTCGCTAAAATTACTCTCCTGTAAAACAATGCCACTTTTATTAGTATTCATTAACATGTCAATTACTTCTTTTATACCCGCATACTTATCTCCACTTTAGTAATCTATAGGTAATCAAAAAATTAGTTCCATTGCCCTTATCAACAGTTATTACCAATTAAAATACTTGGCTTCTTATAGCAATCTCGATAAATATATGGTCGTTATTTAGAAATCTACTAACGTCACAAACGTGCACCGCAGCATATAAATGCGAGTTATTACAGTCTGAATTGCCAGTAGCTTGTTTTCCAAATAGATGGTCTTCTACAGACTTTAACGGGTAATCCAATTAACTATTAATGTCTTAATTACTCAAGATTAAAGCTCTCAATTACCGATAGTTCGAAGCCAGACTCAAAATTTAATAGCTGTTGATCGTGAATTACCCTCAATATTTCGCTCCTGTCGATAGGATGACTTTCGGGAGATCAGTAGCGCTACAGAAATATATTTGTGGATAGTTTATACATACGATTTGCTCGTCCTCACTGAGAACTTCCGGGAAAATGAAAATAAACTCATTAATTATGTGCCCAACTGGTCCTGTAGCGCGCTGCTGGCCGTCTGAATGAGTCTCGTTGCAGTGATTTGATCTTGTCGGCACAAATTATGCACGTACGAGTAACCAGAAAAGCTTTTCACGTTAGTTATAATATGTCCGCGCAGTTTCCACCGTCGCACTAATACTAAACCACGGTTTATGTCTGTGTCATGTCTGGCATCCAGTCGTCACTCCAAACATGCTGGCTTTACTAAATTTAGTTTAATGAAAATATGTTTAAAAGCGGGAGTTTATTTTATGGAATTAGCAGATTCAATGTGAGATACATTCCATGTTTTGGTAATCAAGTTAATTCGTTGTGCATCCCTGCAGCCGTGACAAATTTGCGAATTTGAAAACAAAGAAAATTGCAGAAGATGAAGTCGGATCCAATAACAATGTATTATTATTTGGTTGTTGAAAGTTTCATCAGCTGCGTAGGAATTGAGACGCGAGGCTGTTAGAGACGTAACAGGAACGGCTTATCAGATATCAGCAGTGCCATTTTCACGTAGCGATCCTCTTGGAGTGTATACTCGTTCTGAAACCGGCCGCAGTGCCATCTTTTATTCACAAAGCGCGCGGCCTTTTACAGACGTCTGCGACTGCGACAACAGGCTCGCATCGCCAGAAGAAGAAGAGAAAGACGTCAAAAGGTTGTCCTCGCCGTCGTCGCGTGTCCTTTGAACGTCGGCGCAGTCGAATTATTGCACGGCATTGATAAAGAAAGAGGATAATATAATTAAGACATACAAAAGTCAGCCCTCCGGGTTAATAGATAAAAAGTCAGGGCACAGGGAGATAAAGTAATAGAATTATAAGGACATCGTGTTGCTTAACTCACAGTCGGCCAACTCGGGGACAATCCAGAGAAGAGCATTTAACGCGACCGCTGGGCCTGGCCGAGACATGCGTAAGATAAAAGCGTATATTCATGTCACAGGCAGCCGATAAGGGGTCGGTGATAACGCCGAGCCCACATCCCTCGCCGAGAACTTCATTATTTGATATACTCGAGTGCCGCAGTTCTGGACCCGTGCTGTCTGTGTTTATACTGCCAACGTCCAACCAACGCACGTCCTGGGATCATTTCGTTAAATAAATCTCCACGGTATTGTCTCCATCTATTTCAAATTCATTTTCAACTAACTCGCCTGCCAAAATGAGATTGAAATTTAGAAAACTATTTCTTGAAATAAAAACAGTACCCTACGTTTCTTCCTCTTAACATAGTCACAGTCATGAGTTTTATCTTTGTTAAATCTTAACATAACACTAATCATAATCACTGTTTAGAAAATACCACTACTGCAATAATTATTTTCTTCAGAGCCGAAGATATGATTAGTATATTTCTATTTTCCATATTAAAAAAATCTATAGTGGACACCACAATACCTCATATCAAACAATCCAAGAACACGGACCACCATTAACAAGAAACGCTCATCCCTTCAAAATATTACTATTCAAATATGGCACATGTCAAAAAATGCCATTCTTCAACCGTTGTTTTTTTTTTTTTTCAAAAAGCACAGATTAGCAAATTTAAGCTAAAATGTGAAAATATAATTTTTCTTCAACATGTTGTAATTCGTTAATGGAGACAGTAAGATAAAAATATTTCAAGCAATAATTGTAGATAATTTTTGAATCATTATTCTCATAACAAAAATTGTCACAAAATCAAAATTTACTCAGATATTTCAAAATAACTTGATAGGGCTTCAAGTAAACTACCACTTCGGATTATTGGATTATCACCAAAAACTAATCAGCTCTTCCAAAGGGGATACAATTGATATATACAAAATATCAAAATTTTCAGTTTAGTAGTTTTTGAGAAACTGTAACTCCCGAGATCCACACAGACTGAGAAACTGACAGAGAGACACACACACAGACATCATCGGGAAACTATTAAAATCGTATTCTTGGGACCTTAAAACGTGCTCATCCACTCAAAAACTACTACCGAAATTTTACAGGATGTGGCGGGAGGTAAAAAAAAAGCAACAAAATGACAAAAGTTTGGAGTCTGCAAACTTCGTGTTTATACGCCATGCCAAAAACTGTAACTATGTTTGAAACAGAAGGTTATGTCGTAAAACTAAAACAAAAACAGTGACTATGTTAAGTGGAGGAAACGTAGCTTCATTCTCAGTGCGCTGATCTAAGGAGAATCGACAATCGGCGGTGGCAATGCAATGCAGTCCGAAGGGCAGGGTCGTCGCACTATGCGGCGGGTGCCAGAGTGAGGAGAGGGTAGATCATACGAAACAGACGCTCGAACGGGCGAGGTGCGGTTCGTTCTCATTTACTCGTAATGGGTTTGGCAGCGAACCCCGCGCACCTATTCTATCTACGGTCGCCATCTAGGACGCTACAATAAACACCGCACTTACGCGCTCCGCCACCTACATTATGATAAAAGTCGGGCGAAATTAGATTTTGAAATCAAACATGGCCGCTTATATTGTTGTCGTGCAGCGTTTGTTTCCCAGGAAGGTAAATTAATTGGATTTCAGTGTAGGTGTGTTGGTGTCTCTCTCTCTGCCGAGTTGTCTCTGTTGGACGCTGGACCGACGGCGCGTCGCGACGGTCGACGTATTGCATAGCGACGCTCGACGTCTCCGTTGGAATGCTACGTATATTGAAGGCTCTTCTAATTCGCCTTGACGATATTGTTCAGTTCTAGATGAGACGGTCTCATTGAGACGGCAAAACATTTCCAATGAAATTAATGCTTTATTGTGCGCAGTGAAAGAAAATATTAAATATTTTCTGTTCCGTTGAAAATAAAAAGTTTCAACTTTTCGTTCTTTGTGTGTATCAAAACACTGTCAGAGTTACAGGAATCAAATTTAAAATGATTCAATGTTTAAATACTGCTATGAAATATGTATTTGACATACAATTCACTTTGTTATATCAAAAATCTGCTCAATTTAATAAAAATCCATTCGTTATTCGAGCGCGAAGCCAACCTGAAAAACAGGAAACGTGTGGCTGAAACAGTGACTGATATTATTCGCATATAAGTAATAAATCGAATACTTTTAAGGTATATTTAAACATGATAAAAATAATTCGAACAGATTTTTTTTTGTTCCCATTTTGATTCTGTTTTAATTTAATCGCTCTGTTTACATTTAATAATGTATTTCAAGCTTATAATCAGTAGAGAAGTTTCCCGTGAATCATTAACATTACGCGAAAAAATAATGGAATTATCAAATGTAGGAAAATCTTCACGTTTAATTGTTTCATTATTATCATTTGGAAAATCTACGGTGACCGATTTATTTGCTAATTTTCGTGCTGGTTATGGTTTAAAACGTCGTCCTCAAAGTGGTAGTCCGCAAAAGAGCAACCGAGAGTGTGATGATTTCAACTGGGCCAAATGATATGATTCTGGGATTGTAGTTTATATGTATTTGCTTAAGATTGCAATAAAGGTTAATAACAGTAACAAATAATGAAATATGTATGACATACAATTCACTTTGCTCAATTTAATAAAAACCCATCCGTTATTCGAGCGCGAAGCCAAAGTGAAAAACAGGAAGCGTGTGGGTGAAACGGTGACTGATATTATTCGCATGTAAGTAATAAATCGAATCGCTCCATTGACAATCAGATGATGGGGCCGGGCGTCGGCGTGCGCCGATTTAAAATGTTGAACACATGCATTCGACCGTCGTCGAGCTATCGGTTTCGTATTTCTCTGGATTCGCTTCTCATTTTTCATTCGCCGAATCACACAATGGACACATCCGGAGATAGAAGAGTTATAAATATTTACAGGCAAATCATGAAAATAAATATAACACCGAACGGTACACGGAAGCAGCAAGCAACTAAAGCTGACAGCAACGTCCCTGATATTATCTTTTAACAGGGGTCCTTGGAATTCTTCGTCATAATTAAAAATAGTTAGGGGTGGAAGAATCTTTAGCAATATTCATTGAGGTCGTTGAACTTAATAGATGCTTGTTTCAAGGAATAATTTTTGTATAAATCTGCTGTGCTTTACTTGCCAAATGGCGGAACATTCAACAGCTTTAGAACCTCGCAAGTACTGTGGTTGTCTTTTTCATTTTTGGCATATCTTCTCGGGTAGATTATCTTTCTTGCAGCATGTTGTAAGCACTGAAATGTAGTAAACTGGAACGCGCACTAGTGGTGTAAATGCGAGCCTAGAGAGAAAGCGACCAACGGGTATGTCTATCCCTGTCGTATGGGTACGTTCAAAAAGTTTGTAACGTTGCATTGTAACCATAGAAATGATACGAAGATGTAAATATAAAATGTTTTCGTATTTAAATAAACAATATTTATTTTCTAAACTTTTCTAGTTATTCCCATCTCTCTTACATTATTTCTTATTTATAGCAAATTTCCAAGCCAAACATATTTTTTGAACACATCGGGCAATGTTAGGACCAATATATTGGAAATCTTATTCATTAAAATGATCACTACAAATGTATGAATATTTTCTCGGTGTTACAGTGTACTATCTCTTTCCACTTAATTGCGAGTGCTTCATTTTTTATAAGAAAAAAAAATTCAAATGAGACAGACATAAAGAATGGTATTGTTTCTCATTGTCAAACTGATGTATTTACTTTAATGAATATAATGTGAAATTTTACATTAACCCTGGAACACTGGGGTCTAAGAAACCCAACGATTCTCATCTAATTTTCCATATGCGCAGCATTCGTATAACTTCGAAGCTATCACGTACTAAATTCAGTTTTTATTATCCTAAACAAATATTTAAAATAAAATCCCTATGTGTTTGTTCCCATAGTTCAAAACCAAAAAGTTGTTTTGGCAAAATGCTGTGTTTTGAATTAATTGTATGGTTCAGAAAGGTTTAATGTTTTTCTATAAACCTAAAGAAATATTCCGTTAAATCCCTTAAAAAAAATTACATCCAGTTATGGAAAAGTAGTTTTTGTTCTTGGGGTTTCCCAGACTCCAGTGAGACTTTTGTGTAACTGTGAAACAAATGTGACCAGGGTTAAATGAAATGATTCAACAAATGTCAAAAGTTTAAGGTTAAAGTATTTATTACGTACCTAAACTAGGATAATTGCGTATTTGGTTGACATACAGCTCTGCAAAGCTTTGCGCATTTTTTTTTTTTCTACAAAATAATTACTTATTTTTATTTACAAGACCTGTCAATAGCACAGTTTCTTGGAACATAAACAACAATTAACTTTTGTATCATGCATAACATATCTATTGTAACACATGCGCAGAAGTGTTAGATAATGATGGAAATATCTCTCTCAGCTCACTTTTTCCAAACAGGGAGACCATTGCAGTGCGCGTTCCAGAATTCCTAGATTTCATTGGTTGAAAGCTTATTCTTTGTCTGGAATATGTCTTGGATTCAACAACCATAATAATAACTCCAAACCCTGCAACGCTCAAAATTGTCTTCGACATGTTTACAGGCGACGATGCATCGTTTCTATCCTCCAATTTACATTACATTCACGTCATGGCAATGTATTATGGATATTTAAACGCCCTTTGCTTTTCTCTCCACGGATGTCATCCACTGATCCCAGTCGCCGTCGACAACTTTTTAACATTTATAGCATGTCAGATTCCATTTCGTTTGATGTGGTTAATGTTCTGCTGCGCTTGTCTCGCTAGTATTTAAATTGTTTTGGTCTCGATCGTTTCATTTGCTGGTTGGAGTTACTTCATTGGTTTTATGTTCCCGGAGATTTCGGGATATTTATGATGTTACCAGCGACGGGACGACGGGACGTCTAGTAAGGATTGGGATGCAGTCGATGTGAATTGTGGCGATGATCTTCCGTTGGAAGGATTCAAACGAATTTGGTTATAAAAATATATGTACTTGCTGCATTTTAACGACCTCTAGTACGGAGATAAAATTCGAATGAATCCATTTAATATTAATGCTCGATTTCCCCTTTTATTTACAGAATAAAAAATTAAAATATGTTAAGAACTAAAGAATTCATTGCTGCATTAGCATATCTGTAGATATCCGAAGGTTGAAATGTTAAGTGGATGTATAGTTTTTGTTTTGACACAATAAAAATTCTCTCTTTGATCTCTCGCCCGAAACATTGTTGCCTAATAAAAGAATGTAAATTACTTTATTCACCTTACGCTTGAAATACACATATAGCAGCTGCCTGTGTACTTTCTTTGTCCATTTTTTCCTCCTTCGTAACAAACGCTTCAGAAAATTTTATTTTCTTTTTTAGAAACTTGTTGTGAGACATGAAAGCTCACAGGACGCTATGAATTAAAATTCTATTTTTTATAAGAATTGAATTTAGTTATCATTACGTTTTTTATACGCTCAAATTTGATATCCGCAAAATTGCGCTGCAAAACGTCCATTGCTAGCGTTTCATCAAGACAAGAAATCTTGATTTCAAGACAAGATCAAGAGTATATCTTGATTCTTGTGAAGCACTATCCATTATAATAAAAAGTACTGTCCATGTTTGAAACTGTAATTGGAATTCACCTTTGAGGAAGTTTCTAGAATATCCAATTAATATTAGAAGAGTCTTACTAAAGCCGAATTTTTCGTGGAAATGTGATTTGCATAAATTAAGAAAATTAATCTAAACAATAAAATCTCATTAACGAAATTTTAATTTAAACCTAAACGCTTAATTTAAAGAAAGCCGAGAATTCTTCCTCCGGAAGAACTAAAGCTCGCAGAGGGAGCGCAAGCGTCTTCGGCGCGTATAACCATATAATATTGTCGCCTGCAGACTTTCCTATCGAGTACACTCCAATGATTCCAGATCCCGTTTGCATTCATTAACGAGAACCTTTATTCCATCTCATCCCGCATCTCGCCTGACAGTCGCGCCACGCGCACCGATGTCATCTTGAGGCAAATGCGCAGGCATGGATTAAGGTACGGTTTAAGATAATGTTACATGGTTACTAACGAACTGTGATTAGCGTTTGAGGTTCGACTCAGGTGTGTGAGAGGTAATTCCGCCATCTTCGCGATGCTTGGGAGAACTCTTTATTTTTATGAGGACTGAATCTGATCTTGTATCATTTTTATTGAATAGTTCATTCCATTGAAAAGTACTCTCCTAAACAGGAATAATAACATTCTAATAGATCGTTTTAAATAAATTTTTTACATAGTTTCGATGTATCTATTACTTACATGTACCATATAATTAGTCATTAACTTTTTCTTCTATTTTTTACGTAAATGGTAAGCGGACTATCTGCTTTTGTCATATGCCTCCTGATGAATGGATGATTGTGAATTTATATGAACAACACAAACGACCATGCTCTTCAGTGGGATTCGAATACACAACCTCTAGTGTGCTATGCTACGCCACCATGATCTGCTTCTTCTTCTTCTTTTATGTATTAAATCTATCATCGCCTAATTTTGATACGTGGTTATTCCATGCTCTCCTTCTACTTCGCACAAATTTCATAATGTCGATTATTTGACATTCGTTTCTTATATCTCAATTTCTAATCTTATCTCTTCTTGTTCTGTTTGTTATTGTTTTGAGTTATCTCTGTAGTTTGGAGTAATTAGTCAATTTGTAATTTATGTAGAATTTAATTTACCTTTTACGAATCCTTAAACTAAATCAACCAACAACCAACTTGCTCCAAATATTCCTATAGGTACTGACATCACTTTCACCTCGTCCACATTTATGCTCGTTTATTCTTCACACTTCATTAACCATACCTAACCACTTATTCCTCATATGTCCACAAAATTTTTCAGTCTCAATTTTGCCAGCTTAGATTAGATTCACCATTCGCTCGAAATGTCCAAACCACCTCAACTCACTTCCTCTGCAGCAGTTATATGTCGTTCATGCTTTTCCATTCACACCCAACATTCAGGACCATACATCAATGTAGGCACTAACATACCTTATACACACTCAATCGAGCATTACTAGATACATGCACGTTTCGAGCAAATGTACCCAGAGCACCCAATACCTTGCACCTTGCATACTCTCGCCTTTCAGTATCCCGGTCAATACGTACATTTATCGAAAACACGTTTTAGGGTTACTAAAAACGGTTGTAATTGTTTTGGACTGTGGACCTTTCAATGGGCAAACACCGCCACCTTCTATGTATATTATGTTAATAATAATAAACAAATATGTTCAACCAATAATATGCGAAGATATATATACGGAAACAAACAAATAATCACTGACAAATAAGTAGGTACCACGTAGCATCCCTATTGTAATCAAAGACACTGTTAACCAGTTTAGAAACCATAGGCCCTAGTACAAGACTGCAATTTATACATACCCACACAGATACCTACCTGTGGTATAGTCAGAAGAGTACTAGGATGAATGCAACAGTTTCGACAAAATTCTAAAAGAAGAAAATAATCGGCCTTATTCTCAAATGAAGTTGTTATCATAGCAATATACTAATGGTAACATCTCTAAAAAAAATGCAATAATAAAATAATGTTCTGCCGATCTCGGTGGAGTAGAAGCTGTGTCACTAGCATGGAAACCAGAGATCGTTGGTTCGTGTTATATTCACAATCATTCACTCATGAGGCGGCATATGACCAAAGAAAGTAATCTGCTTACCATCTTCATAATAAAAAAAAATGAATGTACTGTTTGATTATATTGTTGCTGAGCACATCGGTGTAACAAAAAGTGGATGAATGCGTTTTACAAAACAAATTTTATTTACTGCGAGAGTAATACAGAAACAAAACAGAATTGGAAAAAGTACTCCGGTAGGTAATTTATGGAGCTTTTTACGAAGTTCGGAATTCAGTTGGCGTTTGTTTAGAAAGAAAAGTGATCTAAAAATCACAGTAACGGAAATCCGGCCCTGTCTCAATAACGCAAAAACAACAACATTCTGCTGGCTGCGTACAAACACTGGCATATAGAGAGTACGGTGTAGTTTGTCTGAGTCGCAGCGTCATGAACTATTCGCGGTTAAACCGTGCAGCAGCAGTTGTCGTCCGGGAGCGCTTTCGAAATTTTAATCCTTCAACAAGCCGCATTCCACCCCCCACCCCCCGTGCCTGCGTTTGCTTACCGCACGACTAAATATTATTTTAGCCGAGGTATTTTGCCGGTAATCCACCTGGTTGGCTGGCGAGAAACTCGAAACGGAGGAATTGAAGTTGGCGGTGCACCGCCGTCTGTTACCCGTGGAAACTTTGATGATGACGCGATTATTTTGTTTTAGAATGCGTCTTTCAACTCTTTCGGGATTTGGTTGCTTATCAAGTGATAAGTCCGGGTTTTTGTGTTTGTTTTAATTGAAATTTTACCCAATTGTTTGATCTTTTCAAATACGCAGAATACCTATTCGCCAAAGCGTCAGATTCGCAAGTAATTTCGTTTAAATAAATCATTTGGTGATTATCCGATAAACCACGGCCGAGACGAAATCTGTGATGAAACCGGGACCGATCCTAACCTATATAAAAATGGCGGCTCCTTTCTATTATTTCAAGTATTTTAAATAACACTAAATATTTGTAGTAGTAGTGTATTGTAGATATAGATAGTTGTTTTTTGTGAAGAGCGACAATATAACTTGCAATTTCGGGCATTGTTATGCTTACAGAATATTCTTGGTAAGAAAAAAGTGAAATGCATGACAGGTTTTATTGATTGAAATATAATAAACAATTAGCAACAATAAAATAAGTGGACGGTGGACTTCTTGTTTCAAAAAATTTATTGGGATTGACATATCATAAATATACCTACAATTTTTAAATATTTGTTCTGGGCACAAAATGAACAGCCGGTAGGATTGGGTGTGGGCGAAATAAAATGTTTGATCATAAAGAAAACATAAGCAAACCTAATGAAAATCGCGAACAATACAATGCTAATGAACGAAATCAAATTTGCCTAAATTACCATTCAAATAACATTTTGTGCATCGTCCTCAAACAAACACACTTCATATATCGAACGGGAGGACGAAGCGCGAAACAACACGCTGCGTGCGTGTGTACATAATCTACGACACACGTCCCACCTAACTCAATCACGTGCGATTAGATCGATTTATAAACAATGCATCGAGCAATATTTGCACGAGAAACATTTAGTTAGCAGTTAACTGCAACTCGAATGCATCACAAACATCACGACTGCGCCATCGGAATCATACCAGCATAAATTCATGATAAGCCGATCGTGCCGGCGACGGCGTTTGCGCAAGACAACCCTTTTTGTGTCTCCGGCGTAATATCACCTCACGACATTTGCATGTAATGTATTTTAATTCCTACTTCGAGTGCTGCCGCCTCGAGACTGATGTGTATTTATTCAACGTTAGTTAGCGGAGTTTGAGCGTTGATAGGCCCTGTTGTTCGTGCCAGTATCTCTGCTATGCGTCCGACGCTTTCCAAGATTTATGCGGGCGAGACTTCAGCTCAGACTCTTTTACATTGTATTCTACAGTCACTTGAAATGTACACCTATCTTCACTGAATACGGATATACAACTTTAATCACTAAATTATATTACCTCATCCAAGGGTTGACGAAATTTCCACATCGTCATACTTCAAGAATGCTGGAAAGGGATAAAGAAAGAAGAAGAGTAACTTAATGGGGAACTGAACGAAAACATTTCTACGGCAGAAATGGATATTCAATAATTGATATAGAAAACAGACAGAATGAAGGAAGCGTAGAAACACTGCTCGTCCAAAGAGACTGGGAAAACCAAAAACAAGAACAGATGGAATATCTCCTGTCAAATACTTCGATCGTCCAGAAAGTAAAGAACGATTTGACAAAACTAAATAAAAACGAAAGATATCAACACAAAACTTTATTTACAAAGTAACAGTACATTATTCTATTCTTCAATGTAATCGTAATATCTGTCAAGGCATTTATTGTAACGTGGTACCAGTTTCTCAATGCCTATGTTATACTCTTCTACCGCCAAAATCTGAGCAAAGATGTCACTGCTTCTTTGAGGTCTTCATCGTTTGCAAACTGTTTTTCATCTAAAAATTTCTTTAGTTTTGAAAACAAGTGAAGATCACTTGGTGCCAGGTCAAGGGTATAAAGAGGATATCCAAACATTTCCCGGTTTATCAATCATCTGTTATATTATTGTTATGGTTATCCTCCTGTTAAATATAGAGAAATATGTATTATTTATGTTGCTGTTAGTTAACATTTGATTAACAGTCGATTGATAAATCTTGCATAAGTAGTTGAAATTATTGCACCAAGCGATTTTCACTTGTTTCCAAAACAAAAGGAAATTTTGAGTGGAAAACAGTTCGCGAACAATGAAGACCTGAAAGAAGCAGTGACATCCTGACTCAAATTTTTGACGGTAGAAGAGTATAACATCGATATTAAAAAAACTGATACCACGTTACAATAAATGCCTTGACCGCAATCACGATAACTTTGATAAATGGAGTAATGTAATGTTACTTTGTAAACAAAGTTTCGTAATAATATCATTCGTTTTTATTTAGTTATGCCAAATCGTTCTTTACTTTCTGCACGATCATCGTATAAGCAACCCAGCACAAATCACAATATTTAAAAATGTATCAATGAAGAAAGAAACAATAGATAGTGATTGACCGCCGATGAGAATACGTAAAGTTTATGTAAGAGTAAGAGATATAATACAATACCTAGGACTGTACTGCAGAGAAATAGAGAGACCAAAAGCGATATCAATTTATAATCCAGGAGTATATGGGAGTGGACTGTATGAAGAAAATTATTAAATCATCTAGATCTAGTGTGTATTATTATAATTATGTATGATTACAAGTGCAAGTATTACCCGATCTCTTCAAAGATTTTCCGTTATATTAAGTGAAATACTTTTATGAATACACCTTGTTTTGCATTTTATTGGAATTACCCTCTAACGAATTATTAGGAAAATTTTAAACGAGAAATTTCTGCGAGGAAATTAGTATTATAAAAGTTATTGCGAATATGATCTAAGTGAGTGCACTTGAGATGCATTAACATTCCCTCATTTTGTTCCTCTTTAAAGGATAATAATTCATCTCGAGATAAATATTAAAAACGAAATTCCACTAACTTAACGGATAATGTACTCTGATTTTACATGCCTGATTTTTAATACCTGCTGCAGGAATTTTACAAATTAAATTGTTTTGCTATTTATGAACAAAGTGAAATATAAAAGTAGTTTGGCAAATTAATTAAATGGCTATAGAATAATAAAACAATTTTTTGTTTCAAATTCACTGCACTGTAATGATAACGAAAGTAAAAGTTGCATATTAATTCCCCTGTGTTGGTTTATTTTGTTATCGTATGAAGCATAAAATTGTTACAAGATGTTTGAGAGGATATTTGAACGTAGCATGTAGCTATTATTATAAACTTTAACACAACATGTAAAATAATTCAACATACCTGCCAGACAACTTTGTGAGGTAGGAGACGGTGAGACCATGCATGAAAAGGTGTATGAATAAGGAAAGAAGTCTGAAATATAAATATGTAAGCTTGTTATTTGAAAGAAGACTTTGTAGCTCGTTATTTGACTGCAGTATAGAATACATTGGTGTAATATATACAGCACATAGTCGCGTATAAAACATACTACGACATGTACATGTTTTACTATTTAAATTCCCTGGAAAATAAACTCGGCGTATTAGTGTCTTGAGGAATTTGAGGCGCGGCGTCTGAGCGCTGCACCGCCGAGATTAAATAGATTGCTCATGGAGTTCTCGACGACTAATATTTGACAGCCATTAAGCATGCCAAAGCAAACGAGAGAGTGCGCCGCTCTTAAAATTCATAACCCAAATATTCTCATAATTCAGTTAAAACATGAATAGGAAGCGTGATATTCCAGTGGAAACCGAGAAAATGGCAAGACATTAACTATACACTGTGTCTCTAGCAGGGTTAGAAAGTTATGAAATGTTTTCATTAATCAAAAGGCTTTCGTTCAAAGTTAGTAATCTCCCGTTTTATCCGCCATTCATTAAACTATGATTAAAAATTCTCTATGGATGTGAGGATTTAGTCGCACGTATGTAGGTCACCTTTGAGGGTAACTGTGACAAATGCGTGTTGAGCGACCCCTGTTGTGAGTTCCCAGAACTGTTGTTACCCGTACATGTTGCCGCTGCGTTGAGCTATGCTCTACATAACACCTTCTTACTTCTCTATGCTAATACGATCTCTTGCTGTTTGCATACTTCACTAACTTCAACGCATAAACATAAAGCTAATGAAATTTTCATCCCTGCTACTACACACCCAAAAAATTTTAACTTGATAATACCATCATTACATATTTACAAATACTCTACCTGTTACCTACTACATCATTCAATTAAACATTCTTGCAGTACTCGGGGCCTACCAGCATTGGTTTGGGGTGGTTCATCTTTATATATAAAATTGCAATGTGTGTGTGTGTGTGTTGGTAATTTTTCTCCTCCTAAACGGCTTGACCGGTTTTGATGAATTTTTGTACTTATGGGGTCACCTTGATGTATTTTAACTACAGTTGGACCCGGTAAGTGACGCTGTTGTCGAAATCCAGATTTTTTTTTATTTTCTTGACTTGTATTCAGGACTTATGTATTTGACCATTCAGGTGACCCCAAAAGTACAAAAAAAAAAATTCATCAAAATCGGTCAAGCTATTTAGGATGAGAAGAATTACGAACACCGGAATTTTATATATAGCAAGGTCTGTAGTAGGACAACGTCTGCCTACCGGGTCTAAAATAAGAAATAAAACTACTGAAAAAGTTTATATTGAAGGTATTTTGATTTTGACATCATAAAGGCACACGAAAGAAAGCACCTTAGAATTTAACAAGCTATGTATTTGGTAAGCTAAAGGATAAGATGCATTTTCTGAAAAACTAAGCAACTAGAAGTATTTATAACTGATTTGGTAAATTTGTAGAAAATACACCTTATATCCTCAGTCTACCGAATAGCTCGGTAAATTCTAAAAAAAAATTTTTTATGTATGAATGACAAACATTATGCTCTACTTTAGAAACATTTAACTGAACATTAGTTTCCGCGGGTTTCTTGAAAACCATACTAGCGTTTCCTTTTTAAAATTGCCCGCTTTTGTTAGGGCAATTTCTCTGTGCATTCCATGTTGAATGTGTAAATTTGTGTAAATCTAAAGGATTTTTATGATATGTTTATGTTCTGATGTGAATGAACAAATTAATACTTAAAAAGTTAATAATTCGATTGTTTATTAATGGAAGAATAGTTTCTAATATAAGGCATCAATTTTTATAATAATTGTTGACTTACAAACTCATAAAATTGTTTTTTGTTTTTAAAATGGAGAAACGCATTTGTCAGTTTGTCAGCTAAAGTATTATAATTAAACATGTTCTATTATTAGTACCTGAAAAACATCCGTGATTTTAGCCAATGTACAGTAAATTTCATATTGACCTTACGATCCTGCAAATAATGTGTGTGTTGAAAGAATCTTCGCATACTTTTATTCTGGAATTAATATGTTTATCAACAAGCTGTCAGTATGCGATTAAGGTTTATCTTTTCCTAAAAATGGGGGAGTAAATAAATAAATTTCCATAACAAAATCATGTGTCATCAAAGCGTAATTTATTCATCAATCAGGAATATCCCCAAATAATATTACACAGCGGCTGGTAGCGGGTCCTAATTCGGTTTAAGTTCGAACAACGTAATCCAGCATGAATAGAGCATTGTCGCTGTCGATCAGTATGTTTCATCTTTTACCGATTATAATCAACTGTTTCACGCTTGGTTATTATGCTCGCGTCGTTCCCCACTGCGAATCCCACAGGAATTGCTAAATCTACTCCAGGATTCACGTTTGGGAATATCCCTCAATTCATCTTCGAGTCAGCTTTATTTTTCTCTCTCGTTTGACAAAGTCACTTCATCATGAAGAGATTTTTGTAGTGAAACAAAATTTAATTCTCAAAGTGACCCGAAAGCCATACTGAAACTATATTTCAATTTGCTTTAGCCGCTTTCCATTTCATCTCTAACTAAAGTTCCGTTTATTAATTAAACATTACTTAATTATGATAGAACCTGAAATGAAATTACAAATGGCAAAGGCCACATCTACAGCGCTTGGGTTAAATCTGGTTCTCTTCTCCGTTCTGTGTTGTAATACACCGGCAACTCAAATACGAAGTTCCCATTGTATATTTAAAGTTGGCCCCCTGTTTTTCAAAGGGCCCGACGCCCATGGCAGCACTGGGGTAACCTCAAGTTCTTTTGTCGGGCGCTCGCGGCTCTGACGCAACAAGCGGGCTGTAGGGTTGTGGGGCCATCCCCCAGGGCGCGGGGCTGTGGACAATGGGGCGCAGCACACGTGTGCCCACCGCGTACACTTCCCCTGAAACAGAAGTCACCAAACTTTCTCCATGTTGTACCCTAGCTCCTTTAAATTAGTAAATGTTCCTCAATTTTCAAGTAAAATTTTTATTATATTTCTTTGTCAACTAAAGTGCGTAGAATACAACGCAGAAGACCGCATCACCATATCTGCTTTTATTGTCGAGATATGACTATTTTTGTATTTTTTTAAAGGGCAACTTTGAGGGGCTATAACTCAAAAATTAATCTAGATATCGAAAAACGGTGTTCAGTTTTGGACTTTTGGTAACTTTTATTATAAAATTGGAGATTTTAAAAAATTTGAGATTTTTTTGAAAATTTTCCAAGGGGTGCATCCCAAAAAATAATATAGATACGGACTCGCGGAGTTCACCATTCGATTCAGCTCGTTGAAAACCATAAGTATGCAAAATTTCAGGAAAATCGGTTAACGGGTTGAAGAGTTATGGTAAAAAGTCTAAAAATGGCAATTTTCGGGTCAAACGTCAAGGGGTACCCCTTGGCGTTCATCGGATATTAAGCCATTTTCAGACTTTTTCCTGTAACTTTTAAAATCAATGACCGATTTTCCTGAAATTTTGCATACATACGTATTTCGTCGAGCTGAATCGAATGGTGAACACGACTAGTCCGTATCTTTATTATTATTGGAGATGCCCCCCTTAGAAAAATTTCAAAAAATTTCAAAATTTTCAAAATTTGATATTTAGTTATAAAATGCACGAAACATACAAATCTGAAACCGTTTTTCGATATCTCTCATAGTTTTTGAGTTACAGCTCCTTAAAGATGCATTTTGAAAAATAACAAAAATGGGCATATCTCGAAAAATTTAAGAGATATGACGATGCGCTCTGCAGCAATATGTTCCGAAGTATCTATATTATATAGAAATACAATAAAAATATTTCCAAATTTTAAGTGATATTTAGAGAAATTTCATATAAATCTGTATTTTATAGTTTTATTTATTCTGATAGCAACTATAATTTTGAAGTATAATAAAGTAGAAAGATACATAGTGGTGGAAAAGTTTGGAAGTCGCTGATATAAGTCTCCCTCTATAATTAAATCCGGATTTATAATGATACATTCGAATTAATCATGCAACTAGAAGGTGGACTGTAAAAGAAAATCATCGCTCTCAATGATGACAAAGACAAAGGAATTACCGTGATCCTTAATAATGGTACGCTTGTCACTTCTAATATAAGTGTACCGTCTGTTTGTTTGATTTAAGTCGTTTCTAAAGATCGAAGCACGTGCTTCAAATTAATTATGCTCCCTGATGAATTTTCAATTGGTAAACCTATTAAGAATTGCTGTCTTTAATCTGAGTATCATCCTCTCTCAACGAAATAGCTCAGCCAGCATCCCATGGGTTGATTTTTGATATGGGTTTCAGAAGGCAAGTGGTAATAATTGCTAAAGGTTTTTGCGGGTGGCGCCAGTAAGCGCCAGTTGTCGCACATGCATCGTGAAATTATTCATTTGTTTTTGAATGCATTTTATCAAGCTCACGGCATCGCATCGTTTAAAATTCATTCTACAGCGGCACCGTTTTCCGCGCCAGGTTTTTACACCCACTTTAGCGTTGCATGTCTGTTATTTTTTTGCAATCTTTTGTCAAGTCGGCCGTGGAACAAGAAACAATGGCAGCCAACACGAATCCCATTCAGAGACGTGTTCAATTCAGAGGGAATAATATAACAGCGCCAACAACACGGAACAATATCGTGACGTCAGCAACGCGGACAATTCCGAATCGAAATATACATGAATTCAATTTTAAAACCTAGGGCCGCTGCATGTGCGGGCGAAGGACCCAATATCGTGCCATAGGGCATTCTGATATCTGCTATCTACTACCTTCATATCTGCAACCATTTGTATACACGCATATATACAAGAAAGCTGCTATGTCCTCAGGATCGGCTTCAGGCAAGATTCTACACCAACCTCTTTTATTGTTTCATCAAAATTTATTATCCGCATAAAGCGCACTAGCTTTAGTACTCCACTTGCAATACTAGAACAAGCCTAGTAGCTATGTAGTTATCAATGTCAGTACAAATCTCTTTGTAGAATTGTAGACAGACCAATTTTCGTTAGCTGTTGTAAATTAACTTCGAATGCTTGATACGAGTAGAATAGTACAGAACTTTATAAATATTACATAAATAAATAAGAGTTTATTGACAGCCAAAGGCTGTTCTTCCACCTAACCGTACAATGTAAATATATTTGAAACTAAATTACAGGAATTGTCAACTATACAAACAATGTAAAGAGCAAGAGAATCATGTAACAATAACATACATTTAGATTACTTAAGATTAAAATACAATGTTTATAAGTGCTTTTAAAAAAAGTCATAGGAAATGATTTCAAATAATGAGGACTGGATTTTTTTTAAGAGTACAGCATATAAATCTTTTTCTCGCAATATGTAATTATAATTTTTATCTAAACAACCACTAGCTACTTCAAGCTGATGACATCAAATATCTAGGAATACATCTATACAAACGTCTAACTTTAATTTTTAGTCCCAGACGATCCACCGTTGATTTTTGTTAGTATAACAAGTTTCAAATTTGTTAGCAAGTAACAAATTATATTTGTGGATTTCGTAACTAAGTATATTTTTGAATATAGTGAATATTTTAATAATAATATTTAAGTAGAACAATAAATCATCGTTATTATAACGAATTAAGTTGTTACAAAGGATACAAACTTTCTTTAACAATTTCAAATTGATAAGTTAGCTAAATTTACCTGTTATTATTGACGAGTCTGTTTGTTAAATTTTATAAATCCAGCAAATAAATAGAAACAACAGTTTTTCTTTTTAAAAATTCAGAATTGACTAAATTTTAATTTAATAAATTGTCATATTTGTTCAAATAATTAATTTATTTTGGCAATATTAACTAAAAATACTTAACAACCGCAAAATTAACAAATTGTCTAATTTTATGAATGAGACAAAGATAATATTTCACTTTTTATCATCTGTGTTATTTAATAATAATCCGTAAGAAATCCGGAGTACAGGCCTGTAAAACGCATGACCGGCCGTAATACATCACATATGTAATATCAAGCTCGGGGGTGCAGTATGCAAACACCCCTACGCTCTAACAGAATCCCGCCGTAGCCAGTTAAACTATTTATGTTTCACATATAACCCAACGTAACCTCTTACCGAGGTGGAGGCCCCTGCGCGATGCACGGCACTGGCTCGGCAGGGCGCAGGGGGTGTGCGTGACAGCTACGCGAGCTAATTTGTGTCGGGGTGTGATTGCAGCCAGGAATTAAAATTAATTGTACTAATTTGTTTAAATGTGCTAGTTCATTTGTGTCAAGAAAAGAGCAGCGCTTTTTAACTGGGTTCCACTATTTAGTGCTGTGTTACTAAAATAACTAATTGCCCTTTTCCTCTAAATGGGTTTGATAGTGAGTAATGAGCTGGAAGTTTGTTGGTTTTGTTTATATACGATGCTTCATTCGATCGGAATTAATTACACTGAAATAATTACCCCACTATCGCCCAGCAATCCAATATTCAAATAATCTACATTCAGTTTTTATTTCTTTCTATTTCACCCGGAAAACATCAACTATAAGATCGCAGTAATACAACAACATTATTATTAATATTGTACTGCCACTATCCCGAAATAATCATCACTTTTATAAAACTCTATTGGAGTATATGGGCTTAACTTGACTGTCATTTGTTAATTAAAGTAGATTCAAAAAACCAACAGAAATTGGGATTTCTTTAACAGCACCTTTTGTTATCTCGAATCCCTACTTGATCCCTAAATGAAAATTAATGAAAATTTGTAGATGGTTCATATTGAATATAGTAATACGTTTGCATGTTCACTGGACTGATTCCAGTCCGGTAAATGGGACTTTAATTTTTTTACGGGACTATATGCAATGTTTGCTAAGTTATATTTTAATAGGATTTGATCCGCAGTATCGTATTCCACATTCCCTTTCAAAAAATGTTAGAAAGTTTAACAAAACAAAATTGGTTGCTATCAACATCTTTTATTTCTATAAAAACCAAGATGATCTGATTGTTTTTTAGAAAGAAAGATAGTTAACTTTCGTCCAAAAATATAAACCGTTGTAAGTCATACGTCTTTAAACATTTTATTCGTACCGTAAAAACTCATTTACCAGGCTTATAACATAAATTATTATTATAATTATAATTGAACATTGATATCTTGTTTATGTTTATATTTTTTAGTAGTTCTGAATAGCTGTCTGATATTTAATATTTTATATTATTCATAATAACTAGAAAAAACTTTCAGAACGTAAGAACACAACTTTTGGTTTTCAAATATCTTTTTTATTTGAAAATTCGACATTTCGACGAACTAGACGTACGTCTTCGTCAGGAAAAAATATCAAAACAACAATAAACTTATCTTATTTTTAAATAAAAAAGGCACTAAAAACCATTAGTTGTTCTCTCATATAAATTATAAATTAAATGTTATTGAAAAATACCAATTGACATTTTTTGTCTCTCAATATCATTAGAGCCCAGAAAGTATCAAAGAGCAAAAGCGCGAAGAACCCGTAATGAAAAACGTAGCTAGGTACGCAGACAAAAGCTAATAAAGCCTAGGCGGTTAAAACCGGTGTATGCATAATTTTTTCGTAGTCTGTAGCAACTTATCAAAGTAGAAAATAGCAAAATATACCGTGTCGTATCTCATATTGGATTGCGTACATAAATCGTAAAGTTTCTGTGACCCGGTGTAACCTGGCTTCCACTATGAACGTATGAACGTTGCCAGAGCCGCAAATGTTTGCTCTGCCTGCACGGCGAGACAGTCCGCACTTAAACTAATCTACGAATTTTAATTAATTTAAACAATGGCCAGTAGTCATGCAGGTGGGCGATTTGCATCTTTCACCGGAATGTACTTCAAGGCTTGGCGGATTTGCACTGAATTTCACGCGCCCAGTAGCGTCCCCGTACCCGGAATATTATTTTAAAAGACTTTTGGATTAAGTTCTGTAATAGATATTTATGTTACAAGTATATAATTTACGGTTTTATGGACGAGACACATAAAGTGCGAGTCAATTAAATCCTATTGTGTATGTGTTACATTATACAATATTTTATGTTTGAATACATTGCAGATTATTTTTCTTCTTTAGCTTAGAACATGTGTCGGTAACCTATGACCCGCTTTCATAATTTCAAGTAACCCATTTTAGAACATTTAGCAATATTTGCGTTAGCATTTGCATAGATTTACACGAAAGTATAATACATAAAATAAATTAAAACATTATTTTTATGATAATTAGAATTTTTTTTTCATTGGCCCGAAAAGTATTCGTAACAGTCAAATTATTACTGTTTTTGACCCGCGGCCAAAAAAGGTTGTTGAAGCCTGGCTAAGAACGACATTTATATTTGACGTTGACATAAAAAGAAAATTTATAGTTTCGAAGTTTGCTTTTTTCTGTTGTTTTTTTTTTTTACAATTTTGATGATTATTTATCATTATTAGTTATTTTTTAAATGTGAATGCTGGTATTTTATATCAGAATTATTATTCTAATCTGTTATTAAGAAATAAATCATTCAAATAGCATCAAAATAATGATATTATAAATAAATACATAAATAAATATATCATCACGCCTTTTACCCATTAAGGGTGTGGCACTCTGCTAACACAGATCTCGGTAGGTGATATATTTTTGCTTATGAAATGCGGTTACCAGCCGTCAAGTCATAACCCCCAAGGTTGTTAGTGGAGGGGGAACCACAGGGGTAAATTTAAATTGGCAACTGTCACCAGTGGGATTCGAACTGAGGATCTCACGATTCACAGCCCGACACGTTACCACGGAGCTATTTACCCCATATTTAATATTTATCTAATAAATGAATGAAACTTATATTGTCGTTTATTTTGATTTTGCTAAAAGGCTTTTTACTTTATCATTATGGACTAGTGTATAAAGAGCCACTTTATGACCACAAACTATATCAAATAAATGATTATAATACAGAGGAACATAAAAATAATTTATTTTATTTAAATACAACGTTTCGAATTATCTTCATCAGGAAAACAAATGAATAACGTAAACAAATAATAGAAACAATTTCTATTTACTTGTTTATGTTATTCATTTGTTTTCCAAAAGTATTTTATTATTTTACTGTGAGTTCTGACAGTTTTTTCAACTTCTAGAATATTATGTATATTTTTAAATATGGAAGTAATCGTAATCGGATGATAAGAAAAAACTGGATATAAATAATACAATTTACTCCTCGTTGATAACTTTTCGGTTAATATTTAACCATTATCAGTGCTGAAACGATGGTTTATGTTACAATACATTTTCTAACAAACAATATAATATAGCATATAGTTATAAATTATTTTTTATAAAGGTTTTTTCATTAGAACAATCCTTTTCAACTTCAGTTTAAATTGGGTTAGCAAATACTGGGCGGTAAAAATAAAATTTGGGTATTTTCGGATTGTAAATTCCGGTGGGGTGCCACTGGATGCAAGCAGTACCTACTGAGAAGCACCGTGAAGAGAGTGAGGCCTGAGCACTGCCCCAGAAGCAGATTAGCGAAGTCCTAATCTAGGCGCGAGCACTATTTTAATGAAAAGATTATACATTTTTATCTGAATTTCAAATGAATGCAAAATGAAGCCGAGAACGCTGCCTCTACATGCGGACTAATCTCCGAGGTCGTATAAATACTAATTAAAAATGGATAAGAGACATTAATGGTTCTCTGGAAAAAAGTGTTCTAATAATGGGGTCCTTTACCCCACGTGCTTTATATAATTGTTACTTTTTTAAAACGAGATTAAATTCGCGTTCACGAATGTTCTGTTTACTTTAAGAATAATAACAAAAGGCACACAAAGAAATTGTTTGAACTGGGAAATGTACTCGTTACTGTACTTACGAAAGTATTTTAATAACTTAAACTTAAACAGTGTAAAAAATCCAATTCTAGTCGCCATTGTGATATTTATGATATTTAAGTTGTTTTATGGATTTTTTACACTGTTTGACGAAGTGTTCAAAACGGATATTTTATATTTTATAACTGTTGTCTTTTGTACATTAATTCACTATTCCTGAAGAAGGCTCAAGTGTGGGCCGAAACGTCGGACTTTTAAAGAATAATTGACTGCAATTCGAGTATTTTTTCTACCTAAATTACTACTACCAGTCGAATACTTTTTTTCCTTATTTTAACCCTGTATTGCATACTGTTCCCGAACGGGAACATAAAATTTAAAAAAATTTTTTTCTTTTCTTATGCAGTTTACATTCATGGCAAGAATGTTGTAACATTTGGGAACATTATATACACTTTGTTAATTGCCAATTAGGTTATTCCTTCCAATTTGACCAACATAAAAAAAAAATTTTTTACTGGAAAAAGGATAATTACAGAAACTGAGATATAAAATGTAAAATTTGAAGGAAGCAGTTTATTACCTGCTGATATATTACAGCCAAATACACCTTTACAAAATTTCCAAAAATTTTTTTTATCTGATGTTTTCCTAGAAGAGGTTGTTTATCAAACAATTTTGTATAGTACGCGAAGACGACCCAATAGACCAAAGTTCTATTGTAAGTTGAATTTGTTCATAATGTTCCCAATATTTTTGGAAAAAAATTTATGTAACACACTTATTTTAAATATAATAATATTTCTTTTGTAAAAAATAATGTTTTTGAGCCATTATTTGAAAAAAATAATAATTCATGCAATAGAGGGTTAATAACGTTGCTTTAGAAGGCAATCCTACAAAAGGTAACATATTGAATTCCGTCTGCAACAGAAAAATGTGTTGTTTGCAGATATATTAAAAATCAGAATTTCATATTCAGGTCGGTAAAACAGATCCATAAGCAGGGAAAGTGACTTACATGGAAAATGAATTCTCCTTCATGAAAATGGAATAGGCAAATGCATGGAATATTAAAATATTTACGAAATTTCAGTGGATATCCATCGATTTTTAACGAAAAATAATTCCACGCGGCATTCGAAACGGAGAGAAATCTCAGGAAATTATTTTCAAAGCGGTAAGCCTCTTTACAAAGCGGAGGCAGAGAACCACTCTGCTCGCGCTGAGTGCAAACGGGAATGTTTTCTTTATTTCCTCCATCATTCACTATCGATATTGGGCGTCTTCGGCTATGGCGTGACTGATGGAAACATTAATATTCACTTATGCAGTATTCATCTCGCGATTAATGCACGAAATCTTGCGTTTCTCGCCGGAGACGCAAGTTTTCTTTTTCTATGCATCCGGGTTTAAATTAGGAATTTTTATACTGCGCATGTTGCAGAAAAAGAAATATTTGTACTTAAATTTATTCCAAGGGGAGCGGCTAATGAAATATGGATTTTTTTCTATCTTCAAATGAAAATTAAATTATGTTTTCCAGAAATATACTAATAATAAATATTGTAATTAATTATAAATAACTTTAATTAATTAGTACAAATACGTAGGTGTGTAGACTTAATTATCTCTGTAGTTTATTAATAGTTCATAATTTGTTTTAATGTTTGTTTCAGGTATGTAATTTTCCGAGTTATTCAGCATTCTACTCCATTCCACCCAGTATAAAATACAGTCGGTGAGTCAATTTATTTCATATTCTAATAAATATAAAATACGAGTTTAGGTAATACGTGCAATTAAAGAAGAAATTTTCATGTTTGCATTTTTTAATTACTCTGATAAAAGGTTGATAATACTACCTAAAAATATAAACATCACAAAAATGCATTTGTTCATTTCCATAAAAGTTCAATTATACAAAATACTCGCCAAACATAAAAGCAAATATTTTCACGAGAAACATTGCCTTTGTTACATCAATACAAAAAATTTTCATATTCATATAACCAGCGAAATATTCTCGTACAACATTTAATTAAAATTTACATCACTCATTAATTTAATGACACATATACATAAGTAACCGCCAGAAAATCTCTTGCTCATCTCAACGAGATTTCCGCGTAGGATTTTATTCTCCGAGTGCACTATTGGACAACTATGTCTCAGTGAGGACGTTTATAGTTACATTTTTATGGGTGAAGCCATGGAAACGCGTTTATGCCCTTGGATATCTCCGTCGTGAACATTTCAAATATCAGAAAGACAATTTCGCCGATGGTCTTCTCTGACCGTAAAGCAAAGTTTGCTGCGACGCAAGTGTGAGCTCTTACTTGCAGCAAGAAGAAGAGTGCTTTCTACTGTGTTTACACTCTCTTTTCAAATCGGTTTTACACTAGATTTAGGTCAGTCCTCAACATTAAATATATACTTCTGTCTGCTTTTTAATGATATCTAAATATTACAGTAGAATGATCATTCCCTAATCAAGGTTTGATTTACTAATCAACGCTGATACGTAAATCAATCCAATTCTAACCATTGAAAGTCAAGCTGAATGATTAACTGATTTGACAGATTTCGTGAATCTATAGTTGATCATTTGTTTTAATCATTGTTTTGACATTTGTGAAGGTACAGAGTTTCAGAACTCATAATGGAGTCATTCCCAAGAATCACAATAACATCGTACTAGATATTATAGAAGTTTAAAAAATATTATTAATAATATAAAACTCAAGTTTTAAAGATACCAATTTTGACGTTATACTATTATGTTTCTTTGTTTAAGCTCCTCTCTTATAATCTCACATATCTACTCTATTCTAAATTCTTTGTACTTCTCTTATTATTGAGCTGTCAGATTGTCGAAATGTCAAATGGTTGGTACCTAATTTGAAGATTTTTGTTTTGTTTTTAATTCGTACTCAAATCACTTTTGTTTGAGAATTCGCGCGATAATGAAATCTCGTGAAATCAGCGAAATTATAGACATGTTGAATGTCGTAGGTTAGCAAAATTTATCAGTTGTAATCATATATTTGACTAAAATAATCAGCAGTTTATTTGTTTCTTCTTGCAATAAATGATATTCATGTATATTTTAATTATTTACCAAGAAATAGTATATTCTACAACAAATAATGAAATGGCACATATTCCGCACGAGTAAAAAGTTTGTAGTCCAAGCCGAAGGCGAGGATTATGGTTTGCGAGTGTGGGATATGCCATTCCGTTACCTGTATATAGACTACATTTTCTATAACAAGATTTTGGAAATTATTCAAAAAATACAAATACAAAACTTTTGAAAATGTCAAACTGAAATAATTAAATTAAAGGAAAGAGACATAACCATAGCAACCGAACCAAGATACTTCATATTTCGCGATAATATGTGGCGCTGATTCGTCGAATTTATTCTAAACAATTATTGGAAACTATCATTTCTTACGCGGCGTAAGGAATGATAGTTGTTCCAATACAATTTTTAGTTGTGTAATGCGTAGTTTCCATTAATTTTCTGAACAGAACATATATGTTACTATTATTATTTGCAATTTCTTTTGTTTGAGATCTGCAACACATGACAACACTGACGTCGCAACATATAAAAAGAAATCATTGCGGCTTAATGAATAATAATTAAGACTTTTTAAAACTGCAGATAGTCTTCAATTTAGATAAAGTTTCATAGGAAAAAAGTGAAGAACATCATTGTACATACATCCACGTTCTTACGTCTTTGAATAGCGCTTTTAGCAAAGGCACCTCGGATTGTTGTAAAAATAGTTGAAGATATAGAAGCCATCCTCAATTCCTCAAGAACTGTCTGTATACGTAGTGTATGTAAACTACAGCGCGAATTAGAACGAAGAACCAGTTTATGGACGAATTCCTTCGGGAGGCATAATCCCTTTGTCGTGAACATTCCTGCCGTTTTATTGTGCACAAAACGGGCAAAAAACTTTTTATGCTATATTTTTGACCCTGGACGGGGGCGGGGGCGGAGGGTGAATTGATGTGCAACGCGGGGCATTGTTACAGCGCACGCACAACTGGGAATTCGCCGAACTCGCGGCGATAACACAGGCACGTCAACGCCGCCGATGACGATTCGATTCGTACATTTCACACGTCGTTTAGTTTTCGTTTGTTTGGTTTGTTTGTTTGATTTAATGCCCTGTTTTACCCCGCCAGCCTTTCAAGTAGGAAAATTGTTATTTCTCCAAAGATTTTTAAACATTTGTCTAGATTACAATATTTTTCTAAAGAACTCTTTCAAATATTCATAAAAGCATTGAAAGTAAATTTGCTTTGAAGATTTTTAAACGTTGCAAGACAGTTTTTTTCTAAAAGAACACTACTTGTAAAAAAGTTTGGCGAGAGGGAAAAATTTATAGTGCGTAGGCGAAATAAAATTTGGCAATTTACGTCAATTTTTGAGGGCACCCTCAAGATTTAGACCTCATATGGGAACATTCTCCAGAGACTAAAAACGTCAATTTCAATTTTGAAAAGTTGTTCGCTGTAAGATTGTTTGGGTGGCAACGAAAATTAATTGTTCCTTTTGATGGTACTCAACGTATTATTACTTTGTTATTTCTGTTGTGAAGAGAAAAAACGAATGCTTCTAATTTTGATTCCAATCAATAATAAATTACTGAGGAAGAAAAACTCGCACGAATCGTTCATAAAATATGAAAGGCTATTTCTGTCCCTGTCCGTACCTATTTATTTATTAAAAGACATTTAATTACTTGGTAGTTAAAAAATCAGTAACCGTATATTAAAGCACTAAACGCTGTAATATTACGGGACCAGGGTAGTAATTGTTTTTTAATTTTAAATTAATTTATCTACTAATTACTGGGCAGGAACTTTTTGTGACTAACTGAGGAAAGATAGAACAAACGTGACGAAAAGATAAAAATTTCATAGAATACGTATCAGATTGTGAAGTAGAAAAGTTCGGGCGAGATATCAAGTTGTCAGAAGATTTTGACAACTTGTTTGAAGGCTGAAAATGTGAATTCAGCCAATATATCATCAACTCGGAAACTGTGAAGGTCAGAACAGACATAAAGGATATAATGTTAGAAATATATCATATAGATAGCCTAGATTTCGCTGTTCTAGTTTTCGAAATTGAAATGGATTAAATCTCACACTTGTAACAAATTGGATTTCTCTTTGAATTTATTATTAATTAAGATATTGAAAAGTCTTTGACCCGCATTCTGAAACGTCGAGGATAATAATGATGGGGATGCTATCTAATTCAGAAACTGTCCAAACCATCTCTGATATTAGCAGGGAATTAATACAGGGCAGATTATTTTTCAATTTCAACCCTTCATCTCGCGTCTGAGCGTCTAAGCGTCTTAATCTCCTGCAGGTCAATCCAAAGCTGATTAAGTTTTTATCATCTTACACACGAAATAAGAAACGCTTTCGCGCGTTCGCCATGTGGAATGTGCGGGTGTGGGTCTAAGATGCAGTCGTCTGCAGACGTCTGTCGACAAAGGGCGCGATTAGCATGAAGGGCGTTGAGACAAAGCCACGCTGATAACACAACGCTGGAGCGGACAGGCGCACAATATGCCACGATGCCGGCGCGCCAGCTCTCGGCTTAGCGCCACCAACGACGGTAGATTTAAAGTCTATTCAGAACCACCACCATTACGCTTAGTAATTATAATTAACACTTCACGTAAAACATACGTACGTGTGTATGGTATTGTTCCTAAGCCTGCGCTAGTGTAATTATCTAGCTCTATGACCAGGTACTGAATGAATGAATGATAATCTACTGGCTTTTTGTGCCTTCCAGTCCTTGATGAATTATTCATTAGATTTTATTTTGGATCCATAGATACGTCTAGCTACTCTCTACTTTTAGTATTTTTTCCTTTTATTTTATTCGCGATTCATTCAATTTAAACTTTACTTGAAATGCTGCAAATTGAATTATTTACAAAATAAATTATAAGAACGTTGCCTCTGCTCATCTTTGAAGTTAATAATATATTCATCCTCATTCATAAAAAAAGAATCAATAGTAAGCACAGCACAGCACAGAGGTTCTTATTCCAGCAAATTAAACAATGAGAGAAATTGCTAATCCAATGTCACCTTGAAAATATAAATAGCAAATCCCTGCAATCACAAATCAAGCGTCACATCCAACATCATTGATTTTTAAAGAACGCAATGTTCGCAAATCAACGTGAATAGACTTTCACAGTGGCCGAGCAATTCTGTCCACGAGCGACAAAGCCGCGGACATCCTAGCAGGCTTAGCGCTCGCTCTCCACTCTAAAACTCGGTCCTCAGACGGACATACTCACATACACCGTGTGCACTTGAGTGTGCTCGGTGCAGAAAAAATACCCCGAGTAGCGAGTAGATTCCTCCGAGGGGAAGCCGCAGTAATCCTCGAACAATCGTCCCCGGGCCGACGTGTTACTTTCGATTTCTTCAATGGCCCTCGCTCGACCAGGCTTCCAGTCGCAGTCGTCGCGACTCCGCCAGACAGCCAGAAGTTGGAAAAGCTTTGAGCTTCAGAAGGAATTTAGGGAATTTTATTGAATACTTCGAAAAGAATGCATTGTTCTAGCCTTGGTTATTTTGGAAATGAAAATAATGCTGGATTCCAAGATATTTCGAATATCAACTGTGAGCATATACTCCTGCCCCTAGTATTACAGAACAGTTTAATACTTCTCATGCAAATATACTTGACATTTATTGCTTTTACTTTCAAACTGAATCGGAACTAGAATTGAAACTGAATCCTCAAGTAGACGTAAAGATCTGCTTAATATCCGAGCAAAACCTAACTAAAGTTTGTATCATTTAAACAGAGAAATAAAAGCATATACTATTAAATAATAACTAGAGAGAAATTTAAATAGTAATACCCCTGTTCTGCATTCGTCAGAGTCATTATAAAGTTAAAGTATGGGGTCGTCAGAATAATTGGATGTCCTCGTACTTCGGAACAAATAACAAACTTCCAGGAACAAACTTACCGACGAAAACAACCAGCACCGGTAACGGCATAGAGAACCGTATAAAAAGCGTATACGTTATCTCCTGGGAAATCTATTATAACAAAATCCTATTGTTCCCAACTATATAATTAAACTGTCAAATTCAATTCGAGCTTTAATTGTTTGTTTATTATGCCAACTATATTTTTCAAGATTTTCGGGCGTTGAAATCTTCTGCTAAATTTTAATTTACTTGAAATGAATAAGTTCCACTGCCAAGTTTGGAATATCGATGAAAATCAGTTGAAGTATGAATAGAATTCAGCTTTCGCTTTCAGAGTTTCGTTGCATTGTTTTGTTGAATGTTTACAATACATTATTTCGGGAAATTGTTTACCCGCTGTCAATGTCCGCAGTGAAGTGTGTACGAACAAGAAGAAAGAGTTCTTGAACCGTACGTCTTCGTGAAATAAGAATAATAAAATTAGCATACATTTCGACATGTAGCCGCTCACTGTTCCTTATGCCTTCTGCCGCTTTTGTTCCTTTGTTTTTCTAGTATAAATTGACCAAACTAGTCTTGAGTTCAACGTGAAGAACAGCTTCTTTGGAAGTTTGCCGGAACGAAAAACCCCCAATGCGTATTATTAAATATTAAGCGCGCGGTATTGTAGCCGACGAAACTCTTGTATTAAATTTTACGTAAGATAAACGCATCATTGAGGCAGACATCAAAAGAGCCATTTTGAAATTTTCAGCATTAATTACAAGCCAACATCATTTGATTTAAAATTCGCAAAGTTTTTGGAAGTGCACTCTTGAAATTCTCTTTCAAGTGTTTGCTAAGTGTTAATACATTCACTGCGGATACACGTGCACGAAATGAAAGGAAATTAATAATTATATCACCTCAAAATACCTCAACATTAACGAGTCTAGAAGTTAACAATATTTATATATAATAATTTAATTTGACAGAGGATATATGCAAAACCATTCAATGATAGGCCATTAAAAGTTGCTAGAAAACTGAGCATGATTTGGTTGACAAAACCAAATTTCAAATTCGATGAAGCTAAATATACTAAAGTCCTCCATTGTATAGATTGGCATATGTCATGTAGGGTAGGGTCGGTAGTTCCTGTATGTTTGCTCGAGTGGGTTTTATTGTTCCCGTCAGCTACCTTAAAAATACAATATTGCGTTCAACGTTCCCCTGATCTAACAATTCTAATTGTCAAAATAATCCTGGGCTTCCAACTGTACAAATATCAACTTCAATTTGTACCATTTCAGGGGCGTGCCTCTCCCTTTGTCAGGGGGAGATATTTTGGAAATAAAATGGCAATATATATTTTTTGTACTCATACTCGTTGTTTAAGTCACGTCCGAAATGTAGGTACGTTTTCCAGATTTCTACTAGATATTTGTAATAAGAAAGTGTAGTATTTTAAACAACTCTATACATAATATTAATGTAAACAATGGTATTTTAAAATAATTGTAACTGTAATAATTAATCATTCAATACAGATTCACATCCGATAGAAAAATTTGAAATTCACGGAATATCCTCACTTAAAATTGTAATATTTTTTTATTACATTTCTTTATAATATAAGCGCTAAGAAACCTATTGTAGCAGAGCGCATCGTCAGATCTCTAATATTTTTCGAGATACGTCGATTTTTGGTATTTTTCGAAGTGCAACTTTAAGGGCCTGTAATTCAAAAACTACACGAGATATCAAAAAATTATCTTCAGTTTAGCGTTTCTGGTGCCTTATATAACAAATTAGCAAATTTTTAAAATTTTGAAATTTTTTTTGTATTTTTGTTTAAAATTTTAATCGGCTATAACTCGACAAATATTAAAGACACAGATTTGCAGTGTTAACCAATCGATTCAGCTCGTCGAAATACATAAGTATGCAAAGTTTCATAAAAATCGCTTTACGGGATGGAAAGTTATAGCAAAAAGCCTGAAAATGGCGTTTTTTGTCCTGAAAGTCAAGGGGTACCCCTTGACGTTTGGCCTGAATTTGGCCATTTTCAGACTTTTTGCTCTAACATTTCAACCGGTTGTCCGAATTTTCTGAAATTTTCAGGGTTTATGTATTTCGTCGTGCTGAATCGATTGGTGAACACTGCAAGTCTGTATCTTTCATATTTGTCAAGATATCTCCAATCGAAATTTTGAAAAAAAATTGGAAAATTTTCAAAATTTACTAATTTATTATAAATGGCACAAAAGATACAAAACTGGAGATATTTCTCGATATCTTGTATAGTTTTCGAGTTACAGCCCCTCAAAGTTGCTCTTCGGAAAATATAAAAAATCGTCATATCTCGAAAAATATTAGAGATATGACGATGCGCTCTGCTGCAATGGGTTTCCTAGCGCGAATATCATAAAGAAATGTAATAAAAAAAATTTACAATTTTAACTCATATTTGGGGAAATTTCCGTATTTTGAAAAATATTACAAATCGCCATATTTCGATAAATATAAGACATATTACGATGCGTACTACAGCAATGAGTTTATTAATGTTTAAATTATACATAAGTAATAAATTTCAAGTTAAGTTTGGAGGAATATTTAATTTATTTTCTAGTAAACAATTTATTTGTATAAAAAGTAGTGTGGTGCCCACACCAGATTTTTTATATACGAGAGTCGTTCAGAAGGTAAAGAACGAATTGGCATAACTAAATAAAAACAAAAGTCTTCAACACAAAACAAAATGTTTAACAGTAAAATGATTGCAAGCGTTTGTTGTTAATGATATTTATTATCCGAAGAAAAGGGGCCTTCCTGCGCCCATGTGGGGGGCTGTGAGAATGTCACCGGTTCGAGTGGCTCTCAGCGAGTCTGACAATACGTGTCCTGGCCGCCTCCTATACCTACCACGCCGCACAAGTACCTATAAGCCGTAATCTCGACGGGTGTATTCAACCCGCCATCAGCGTTCATCCGCTAAAGTAGATATTTCGGGTATTCTAATGCGCCTATTGCGCACTATTTGTCCCCTCGCTGTTTACCTTCCCATGTTATCAGCCCAGCGGCGTACGTGAACACCGAGCCAAAGAGCCGATGATTTTCCGTTCGCTGATGACGCATGAAGGAAACTGCAGTTTATCAAACGTTATCGGCTTGACAGGTGCCTGTTTTCTTAACACGTCTGCCTACGGTAATGCTCAAGGAAAATTGGATGTTGACGCGGAGAATTCGATTTTAATTAATTTTCTTTTTCTGTCTTATATAATTCAATCTGCTACATTCTAATCTAACCACTCATTGGCGTCACTCTGGCCAAGATTTCCCAGACATTATTTCTAGACCAACTCTCAACTGACTCAGATATCGGATCGTGAGTACTTACTTAAAAATTACGCGAGCAAAATATTCTTTTCGCGCCGCCGTCCGACATTGACACAATTACATATCTCTAAAGCGGTCGCAAATCATGTTTTTGTCCAACTAGTTCGACAAAAATTGCTAACTATTTATGGTTATATGTGGGCATCACTTCACTAATTTTAGCTAACTTCTGACGCTAGAAATGTCAAAGTATTACATTGACCTAAAAATATTTATGACAATATATCTACAATTGAGTATTTGCAATACTAGAAAACAGAATATTTATGGATTTTAAACATATTTATAAGTAATTATAATTGAATTTGCAGTGTAAAATCCAAATAAAAATATTTAAATATTTTTGGTTATGATATTGGAAAATAAACATAATTGACATTCAAATATTGTGAAGTTAGCAACATAAAAAAATTCCCTGTCATTAAGAAAATGAGTAATAAATTAAATTTATTTATTAAATTTACATAAATGTTGGCGCGAAAAATCTTGTGTGTCCCTCGGTTGGAAACTATTTTGCGAGTACTCGTATTTGTAGGACTCGCCTACGGCTCGTCCTATCAAAATAAACTCGCACTCTCAAAATAGCAGTTTCCAACCTTGTGATACAAATAACTATTTCATCAAGAATAATTCTACTGTACCGTAAAGTATAGGGTGTGAAAATAAAGTTTCTTGATCATGCACAAATTTCACCCAATGTTTCTTATTCATCGCTAACCTCCATGCATCCTGTAGTGTAACGTTCCTCTTCTTCAGAGTCTTGTTGGTGATGGCAGGTATCTTTTGCGGTCTTCCACGACTCCTCTTTTCCTGCACATTTATCATCCAAATTTGCTGCACCGGTCTAGATTAATTCATTTTTACCATACTTGTAACCATGCTCTAGTTGTCTAGTTTCTGTAAATTCTATTGTAATTGTTCTCTTATTATTTCGTTTCGTATTCTCTCCAACATTGTTACTCCTTCTACTTTTCTTAGAAATTTCATTTTCAGCGCTTGAATTTTGCTTTTTACTTACTGGAATCATGAAAAAATCACGGACAAGATTTTTACGGAAATACATATTTTGACGTCCACTGAATCCGTAAAGATCTATTTCTCAATGATGTCTGTGTCACTGATTTGTTTTAGATTATTTTCTATTTCTTATTGACGTCTATTTTCATTACTTGAAAATTATGCGTGCAAAATATTCTCTGCGCTAGTTAAGTTTGTAAAATCTCGGAAAGACTTTGAGACGAGCAACTTTGGCATTGCGGTCTCTCTTACAAACATACTCCGCTCAGAACTTGTTATGCTAAATTCACAAAAATCTCGCGCTACCTACGTAAACGCAAGGTTTTAAATTGTAACGGTCGGACATCCCAGTGGAAAAAATTCAGAAGTTATTTTATTTATTTAACCATATTCACGAGGTCGGAGGCGGTGGCGGCGGTGGCAGCCGTCCCCGGACGCCCGGAAACGACGGGACAAGAGTCCGGGGACGGGGCCGGAGCAGCGACCGGACCGCCCGTCGAGAGCCACTTTGAATAACGCTAATTACAACACCCGCCCCCGCGCCAACCCCTGTCGCGCCGCTGCGAGCAACCCTTCCGCCGCCACATGGACGTGCGCCCGGAATTTACCCCAATCACCCCATTTTTAATACTACCATTAGTTCATTTATATTTAAATAATATTTAATATAAATAAATGTAGTGATTTAATAGCTTGCTTTCTGTAATTTTCAGTAGTAGTAAAATGGAATAATTGCATCAGGTATTAGGTATTGTAGTAATAATAGAATAGAACTAGGACAAGTAATAAATAATTGGAAACGCGCGCACAATTCAATTACAGCAATAAATATTCATAGTGCTTAAGTGCGTACATTGTGCTCTGCTGTATTTCGGCGGAGCACGCCCATGGCTTCATCTGCTAGTCCGGCAGTTCGTGGGTCGGCTTTCGGTGACACGAACACTGCTACGTGCACAAGAATCTACTAGCGTCTCTCCCAGTCTTTATTTAATGAAAAACTAATTTGTTTTGTGATTGAATATCGATTTCGCGAAGCGAAAACGTTACGTTGTCGTTGTCGACACGGCGGACGGCGGACGCTTGGTGACTCCGACACTCCGACGCTGATGGCGGCGAAAGTTTTTGCAGCGGGCGGAGAGGAGCTTTTTCGGACGTAGCGCTTTTGGATTTCTGTTCGTTTTAAATGCACCCCACCCTTCTGCCTCATGCGATTTGACTAATACGCTGAGCTATGCGTTTAATACAAGTTTCGATTGCAGTATAAGCCGATAGCAATTAATCTCTGTGCGTATTCTATTAGTGCTTGCCCTCAGGGACGGATTAGATTTATTTGATAAACAATGCTTTATCCCTAAATTCCTACATTTTTCTCCGATGCTTTAATTACTTCTTCACCCCTTTTTGACACTTGCAATAATTTGATCTTGAAATAGAAATTGGTATTTATGTACGAGGGTGAAAATAAAAATAGCTTGCTTCTTCAATGGAAATAATGAAACAAAAACAAATTCTGGAACAATATTTTCGTTAGCGCGTTCATTACTAGGGGTGTTTTTAAACAAACATAATGGCTGTTTTGCATACATGCACCTATTACAATATTAAAATGCTATTTAAATGAGCACCCCTTTTTCATAGACCATTATCCATCAACCACTCCAATATATTATTCTTTCAACACATTTTATTTTCGTTTCCACATTTCCATGTAGACATAATGCGATTTGGATACAATAAGGTTCGGGTACCCTTTTTACAAGAGCCATTGTTACCGACCCATTCACTTGGTCCGTCCCTGTGCAAGGCCTGCTTGATCCCCGATGCAAGTCGCGGATCGCTGCGCATCCACCAATTTAAACAATGTGTGACGCAGCACGCAACAATATCACACAGTCATCTATCAAACACCGTTGTCGTGGCGGCTGTGGATGCTGCTACTGCTGCTGCTGCTCATCTGTTTCAGCGCCTACTCGTTCCAACTTCGGTTTTAATCTTTCGGTTCGACGAAGCTCGAATGGATTTATGAACAGTGGAACGTGAACGTAAAACGTGTAACGTGTTAGAATCCTCGGTATGGATGTGATTTCATACGTTTATTCTCGGTGCGTACCACTTGATTTCAAATCTGGACGAACACTCCGTGCCACCATTTAATCACTTTTCCTTTAACTAAAAATATTTCTATTTCTATCCTCTATTTACTCTTGAGTCCATCACAGATAAATCGTCTTAACAAAGCTGTCACTCCTGCTCAATGCCGTAACTCATTTGTGCCATCAAGTCTACGTATGATTTATCCGCTAATAATATCTTTAATTATCAGAGTAGACTGTATAGAATGTCGTGCGAAACTGTCGCCATATATCATCGGTGTTGTGGGGAAAATGTCTCTTGTAATGTTTGGCATTATCTGTACAAAAAGTTGTAATTTTTGTGAAATTTAAATTGATGAGGTATTCTCCGAAATGTTAATAACAATGTGAGTTTGATTAATATGTTCATCTTTTCCTGAAGCGTGAAAGATTCGGGGAAGTGAGCTCGGGAGCTCGGAATTCCTTGCACTGATTAAGGCTTTCTTTATCAAGCCGATGCAAGAAAGTCTTGGCGCACGATGAAACGGCGCAGTAAGTGAGATATATTGTAATGGAGGCTGTCTGTCATTACTCAACTCTCCGCGAGGCCATGATTTATAAATGCGTGGACCAGGCCGGAGACGAGCAGCGACGGTGTTTCTGAATATTGCACGAATCATCCTCGGCCGCATCTTCCTCGATTTGTATGACCATTCCTTCTATCTCCTTGTTCTGTTCGCGTGTCCAGCAGATCCTTTTATGTTTTATGCAAGGCAAATCACGTTTTTTCAGCGGTAGCCACGAACCTCCGGCGGACATTATAAATCCATTTTCCGTGTACAGTTTAAGCAATTTAATATTAAAGGATGCGTAAGCCGGAATCTCCGTCTTGAATATTCCATGCCTCATCCGGGGCTACTTTGAAGATGCCCGGAACATGGCCGCAACCTGCCTACATATATACATACATGCGGTCGCTACCGACGGCTTTAACAACGCCGTAACAATCATTTCATTCAAAATTTATTACGGACTTTTGTTCGACATTCCTCTTTTTAAAGCCTCTAAAACCTGACATTTTGTCACCGGTACAACCAGAATATTTTAATTTGGAGATGGAGCTTTATTTATTTACTTGTGCAGTACCAACAACAGTCTACAAAACGAACAACAATTACACACATATTTAGCATGAAGAATACAATAAAATAAAATATTAACTACTAAACTATACCAAACAGAGTCATCAGGAAAATAATGCTAAAGTACACACATGTATAAATAATAACAAATAAATATACATTCTCATTATCTAAAGACATCAAGTATATACATTTTGTAAGTTTATAGTAAAATATTAAATAAATTATAATTAGATATAATTCTGTTTGCAGAGCAATTTTTCATTTTTAAACTAACGTAAATGTTCAAATAATGAATTATAAAAAATAAGTAAATTGGATTATTGTAAATTTTGTAAAGGAATATCGTGTTAGATAGACTTCTTCTGTTTTCAAGAGTATCCAAATTGAAAAACTTAGTTTAGCGAAAAGTAATCTGGTCTTATAACCTTAAATCTAAAACTTAATACTAATACATAGTACATACACAGTAAAACATTTATAGTCAAAATAGACAAAACTTTAACAATATTTTTAGTCCCAGACGATCCACCGTTAATTTTTGTTAATTTAACTAGTTTCAAATTTTTTAGCAAGTAACAAATTATTTTTGTGTATTTCGTAACTAAATATCTTTGTGAATATAGTAATTATTAACATTTATTTTATGTGCTTTTGACTAAATATTTTAATAATTAAATTGAAACAGAACAATAAATCATAGTTATTATAACAAATTAAGTTGTTACAAAGGTTATAAAATTTCTTTAACAATTTCAAATTGATAAGTTAGCTAAATTTACTTGTTATTATTGACGAGTCTATTTGTTAAATTTATAATTTTTAACAAAATTTTTATTTATTCAAATTGTTAATTTAACACAATATATTTATCAATATTAACTAAAAATACTTAACAACCGCAAAATTATCAAATCGCAAATAAAATTTAACTGTGTAGAGTTCCAAACTGTAGAGGAAAATTCCAGTTTTCATCCTAAATATGTAAGAAATTCTGTATCAGTAAATATCTAAGTTTAGTGTGATTCAACAACAACAAATCATAATTTCCACCTCACCCTTCGCTTTCCCTTGTGTATTTACAAATTTTATCTTGCATCTTCCCTTCAACAAGCAGTCTTTTCCCCCTTTCCGCAGTTCGTTACATATTCATTCTTCTATCGTCTTAGACATGATTCTTTCATTCCCTTTTTTATCCTATCTGTAACTTTGTTTACTTTAGTTGTTACCCAATTCCTGCAAATATTATCTCCAAATTTAAATGTTGTTTGAAACGCATGAAATGAAGATACTGGTGTTCCGCTTTCTTGCGTCAACAATTTTACCCATGTAGAACCATATGTTATCGTTCCTCGTCAATGGTTTTAGGAAAATATGCGTATATAAATAGACTATGATGTGAAAGTGTCCACTTTTCGTGAGAATACACATCTGGCGTCTGAAACATTGTACCATCGAGCCGTCATATTTTTAATTCGAATGAAAGATTGATCAGCCGAAAGAACCCACGTTCGAATCTTCCGGAGATACCGTCGACGTTCAGAAAAACACGAGAGCTTTTCCTTTTTCTTCCATCAACTTTTCTCTCTTCGAAATGTATCCTAAAACATCCTCGCGAACTTGACTGCGAGCTTTTACGTAGAAGTAGAATGTGTAAATTGCAATCAAGTTACAAATTGAGTTTTAAAATTTTATTCCTATTTGGAGCTGCATAAATTTTCTTATCTTAAATAAGTCATCAAAAGTGTTCGAAGATATTATGGGTTGCGTCATGCAGAAAATTAGATGCGACAGTAAATACAAATTTGTAGTTTGATTTAGCTTATTACACATTAACGACAAACTTTGAATTTTTGTGGCATGTTCAACTAACAAGATTAGGTAGAAGTTTCCCTTCTTTTACTTTAAAAGTTTTAGTAGCGTTTTACGATATCGACATTAATAGTGAAATATGTTTGCAATAAATTGAGAAGGAGTTAATTTTATAAGATGACGCAGCCTTTTAAGAATGTTAGCACATTATGCAAACAATGCAATCTAATAAAAGCTCAACAAATGAAAAACGTAATCGCCGAGGAAGAAAAGCTTTTTATTGTCGTTAACAAAATTCCAATTATAAATTATACTGCGTCAAAGCAAAGTTTGCATCGTCGTGTGTAGGTTCTTCCCCTGACAGTATATTAGCTAGCGCCCTTAATAAAAGGGACCCTCTTACTTTTCTTGGCTCTCGCACACACTACACGTACTGAACGCGACATTGAACGACAGCAAACCCTAAGCCAGTGCTTCACAAAATGTTGGAGGTGGTATCTCATTGCTTAAGTTATAGAACTTAACATTTCTTCTAAATTTATGGCGAATTACGTTTGAAATATTTATCAATTTTTGTATGAAGTGGTCCATGAATGTTAGATCTTTGAGAAGCACTGTTCCTAGGGTAAAAGATAGAAGAAGATAGTAGATGGAATATCAGGGAGGGGAAGTAGTATGAGTCAATCTGGGATACGCAGTGTGAGCCCGGTTTATACGGCGGCCTATTGCAATTTGCGCAGCCCTGCTCTGATCTCATATACGGCACCTAATGGTGTTAGCGTTACGAATTTACCAATTTCAACACCCTATAGTGTCGGGTAAAAGTGCACCGGCTAATGCACAAAGAATGCCTCGCAATAAAGAAAGCGAACTATAAAGTTAAATTACGTCGGAAATTCGATCTAATTGGAGTGCAATCCGCGGTCCCCGGCGCATTCAGCGAACCAACGTGCCTCACATATTTCTACCTCTTTGCCGCCTCACCAGTTCGACGGTCCCCAATTCATTTGTTGTTATTTCTGCCCTGAACGGTCACTGCATTCAAATGTATTAATTTCAATCGCTAATTCCTTCATATCCACAACCTGGGCATCAACAATATATTTAAGGCAGGATTGTGATTTTGGAGGAGTTTTTTTTTTTTCTTGTAACTATGATTACCAATTTTTAAAAGTGAAATATTAAAAATAGCTTCTTACTCCTTTTGAGTTATACCGTCAGACAGCGTGTTAAATTCCACCTTCTTCGTGGCTCCTAGCACACAATCCAAAGAATGTTCCTATTATCAATAATACTTTTAATCCTGTACTTTTACAGGCAGATTCACTAAAGGAATTAACGCTAACTCCATTTTTTTCAACATCTGTAACTTTGTTTCTAATTAGCAAAATGTGTCAAATGTTATGTTAACCAGTCTTAATTACAACCTTAGTTAAAATAAATATGTTCGGAGAACGGAAAATGAAGTTACGACTTATAATAAAAGTGGAGTTAGCGCTAATCCCTTTTGTGAATCTTCTTGTAAGATTTTTAAGAAAATGACATTTAGAAGAACTAGTCAATTTAGTACGGTAAAAAAATTATAAAACTGTGCACCAACCAAAAAATAACAACGCTACAGAAAAAATACATTGTTAGTTTATATCATGGGGAAAACTTCTACAAAAATTTCAAGTCAATCCGATGAAAATTGTTAGAGTATTCTGATACGCAGATTTGAAAAACATAGTTTCCAGAAACACGCGTTTATTTCAAGTAACCATCAATCCGTAATGTTTGCCCATACGTACAGCATTCCTTCTGCATGTATTTCCTCTTCGTTGGTAAGCTTCCGAGCAGAATCATCACTTCTAACTTCTCGAGCGGCTTCAGTTATCGAATCCTTCACTCTCTGAATGCTAGTTCACAAAAATTATAGTAATTTTACCTTATATGTATGTTCAAAGTTTACATAATTTCCATACTACTAAACTACTTCACTATATGGAACTAAAAGGGCCCATAATTGTTTATAACACAAGAAAAAGGTTTCGGGTACCTTTCTAATGAATGAATTTCGATTCTATACTCTTGAAAGAGTACTTTAACACAAAAAAAATTCGATTTTCTGAAAGTGCGAAGGTGGTATCCTGCCTTAAGTTTTACCATAATGAAATGTAAAACCTTGTTAGAAAAGTTTTACCTGGTGAAAAGCTTGGAAACTAGCGCGTGCATTCAGCCCTTGAAAGTGAGACATTTAGCAAAAATTATAGTGAAAAAAAGACAGCTGTTATTATGCGCATGTGCAGGAAAGCTTCTCATGTAACAGCCGCTGTTGTCGTGACCACAGCAACAATGTACTAACAGCGGGTGCATTGTTAACATCTCCCGCGATGATGCACCCTTTATAAGCGTTGGCAACGGGCCACTACCGACAAAACTATCAGTAAACGTTCACCCCTCTCACGATCATTTTTTGCGTGCAAAACTTTGTTGCGCTACTTTAAAACTCCCAAAAAGTAATGTAATAACATCGATCGCGTTCCCGAAATAAAATACCCGTATTTTGTGTACTGTAGATGCAATCGGCCTGCGGAATACTGACACCGAAGAAGAGAGAAGGGTTTCGTTTGGTGTAGAGTGGAATACTGCAAAGATATTGATCGGAAATTGATGTAATTTGAGATACAGTCGAAGTCCCAAGATATTGAGATACCCAGGGTATCGGCCGGTCGTGAATGTATAGAAATCTGAGATTTCGATATGATCTGAATTTGGGATGCTAAACACATGTGACAGAACATTGCAGGGGAAGCCTAGCTCCGGGCTGTGTTGTTGCTGCTCTGCCTTTAAACCTGCTTCTGTTGCCAATGCCGTACACTTGCACGTTCACATGCAGCTAGGGAAAATGCTAACCTCGAATGTTCGATTCCTGATGCAACAGCAGGACTGTGGCATACGGTCATGTTTGTTTTATATAACAATATTTGTTCAACGATACGTATTTGGTTTATAATTATTTATAATTCCTGATTGCGGTTTATTATTTATTGTCAATAGTCATAATAGCACATTAAAAATATTGGAAATTTAACAGAATTGTGGTTTCAATACGAATACATCATTAGTGGAGCATAATAACCAAGTTCACAATGTAACACATTCTGTTTTAATTTTTTTACCTCCAAAAGGAAGGTTAATATACACTTTTTAGTACCCTTAGATCTCATTTTTAATATTTTCATGAGAATGTCTGTGTGGGTGTGCGTTCATGTGGATGGATGAATGTATGTACAGATGCATTTAATCAAGGTCTACTGAACAGAAAATTATAAATTTTTCATTTTACATTTGTACAACCTAAGTAAGAGCCCAGTTAACTATGGAGAAAATTTGCAAACTGCGGACGTGGTACTTCTTGAATCACTATAAAAACTTTTGTAAAAACAATTCACTTTTTATTAATATTTTTCATATAACAGTATGAAAGAAAAAGTTAACAGTTAGTTAATACTGGGAGTTTTTTTTTTTTTTTATTAGTATACATTGGGATGTGTCATTACCATAGTTACAATATGATTGACAGCAATGTATTAAAGCTATTTTTATGAGTAAACATAGGGATAATTTACATGGATTATTAATAATAGTAAATCATAATGAAATTAGCAATTAAAGTTTAAACAAATAAGAAATTTGTTTTAATTACTTTAGTACACAACAAATTTCATTAAAATTGTAGGAATTGTTAATTTAAATTATTATAAGTTATCCCAATGTTTACTCATAAAAAACGCTATTATAATACACTGCTATAAATCACTTTAACAGTAACTATGGTAATGACACATCTCTATGTATACCGATAAAAAAAATTCCCGGTATATTTCCTCTATATTTTACCAGTAATAAAATATATTGCAGGTACCAAAAATAATTTAGTGCTTGAAAATCTAGTAAGGCAACGACCATGGCAGGTAGCGTTGAAACCGGTTCACTGGATATCGCAAGTTAAGCACCACTGCCCACTGGTTTGCGAAAAACCCATACCAGCGAACACTGCGTGCCGTTGTTACACCACCGAAAACGAGGTACTGAGACGGCATATAACCTCAGCAGTTGAGACAGCGATAAAAAATTAAAAGAAACTCTGGTACATGATCGTATTTCTACATAAAATTTAAATTACTAAGACAGTGACAGCAAGTTGATATCATTCATTGCTTTTATCTTGGAAAAACTATTAAATTTTTTGTGAGTATTATTAAAATGAGTTGAGCGGGAGGTCTTGTGTTGGGTTCACCAGCTTTTTTTTTCTTGCATACGTCGCTCGATAACAAATTCAAAAACACATCTTGAGCGTCTTCTTGCCGTGTCTGAAGTCGATACACGTACACGGTCTAGCGTCTCCGGCTTAGGGTTGCAGTTTTCCTCGGGAGCGGCCAAGTTTCGTTCCTCGCCGCCTCCGGCACTTGACTTGGCGTGACATGGCGCTGCGCCCGCGTAACAGCCCGGATCACTGCTCGCACTTACGATGCATTAACCCCCATTTTATTATCATCTTCGCTCACGCGTGCTCGACGCTACCCCGACGACGCTGCCGCCGCCGCCGCTACACGCCAAACAAATGCAGTGTGGTTGCGGACGCCGGAAGCTACGCGAGGAGGTGAACCGCACACCACTCACCCGCTAAAAGAACAGATTCTTCCCGGAATGGCGGAAGAGCTGAGAGTAGAACATGCAGACAAGGGAGAATGCCAGACGCTTGTGTTTGTTGTGATTTCTACACAACACTCACTTGTTTTCCTTTCCAGTTTAACATATTACACGTAATTTTTATTTCAAGCAGAATAATAGTGACACATATATGGGATATGCCATTCCGTTACCTGTTGTAGAATATTCTTTCTATAACAAGATTTTGGAAATTATGCAAAAGATGTAAAATACCAAACTGTTCAAAATGTCATACTCAAATAAATAAAATTAAAACAGAAACGTAACCTTAGCAATCGAATCAAGATACTTCATATATCGCGCTATTATGCGGCTCTGATTCGTGGAATTTATTCCATACGCGGGGTAAGGAATGATAGTTGTTCCAGTAAAATTTTTAGTTGTGGAATGCGTAGTTTTCAAAACAGTGTTATAGAAAAATAATTTCACAGCCATTGGTGGTCAAGAGACTAAGAGCGCTTAGTTTTACAATCTGTAATTTGACGGTGGGGGTTCGCATCCCGCACGATACATCTCGAATTATAAATAATAATTATAATTCGGTCACAAATGGGTCTTGCAGTTTCTGTTGATTGACCATCAGTAACATCACCAATGCAAGTAAAACATTCGGTAATATAAAGTAATTTCGCGAAAACATGTAATATTGAAGCCATATGAGGAATAAAAAGAACTTATGAGCGCAGACAGCAACTTATTTCTGCAACATGTCAGAAGCAACAACTTTTCACAAGTTTGAAAGATTAGTAGTACAGCAAAGAGCGTAGCCTGAGCCGGCGGGGAAGGCAGGTTTAAAAAAAAAGGTTGAGAACTTCTGACACACGGCGTATAGGTGCGCGTACAGCACTCTCTCACGGGACTCAGGCCAGGTTTTAACGTTAAAATCTGGCACAAGCAACGGCTTACTACGTTAGCTACACGTGCAGAGCATGAAAGACACTTGCTCTTACGCTCCGGAGGAAATTATCATTCTCTTTATCAGGATTCACCGAGCGCGCATTAAACTTGGCATTATTAAAATGAGGTCGTTAAAATTAAGCTCCATTTCGCGTGCCGAGTTTCGGGGCAGAGAAGGTACGGCGTACCTGGCGTGGTGCCGGCCGGTGGCCAGCGGCAGCGGCCATCGGTTATTGATAAACTATTAGCGGCGCCGTGAAGACACCGGCGGGGTGCAGGTGATGTTGTAGGCGAGTGTACCGGATAGATAGGACGAGGGTAGGCCGGGCGCTGGGGGTGCTTGTCGAGGGGGTGAGTGGCGCACGCGCCGGCCGCGCCGCGTATCGAGTCGCCGTCGACGCTAGTCGAGCTCGCATCGCTCCCGAGACATCACATCGTGTCTGGCGCTCGACTCGCTCTGACGTCCACTACTTGACCGCGGTGCTCGTGTCAAGTGTTGATGATACCATCTCACACGAATTTAATTATTGTTTTATTAATTTACGAGCTGCGTGCGGTCGGCCGGCTGGCTAGTACGTGAGATAGTGATCGCGGAGATTTACGCCGGCTTAGATGGTGGTGCGTCGGTAATTGAAACGCGCTTCGATCGGACTCTGCAGTGACAAATTAGCAAAGCAAGAGTGCGGACAGTTTGGCGCGGGATGTAAATACGGTCGATAGAGTGTGATGATGGCGCGTTGTGCGGAACTGGTGCTGTGTGAGTGACTGTAGTGTCACGGAGCGCGCCATGGACTCGTACGGAGGAGGCCCGCGGCCACCGCCGCTGCCGCGACGGGTCCGCAACATTTACGCCGAACCGTTCGCCCCGGAACAAAGGTACGACACCAACAAACTCAGTGTTCCCGACGACCAACAAATGCCGCCACGCTACACGTTAGTATCCAATCCATTCATCAATCACCTATGTACCACTATCATTTGTCCAGGCTAGACATTAGCTAGCAACAGTTGTCAACGTATCGTTATCGACTTCTTCTACACTGTGTTTTGTTCGTCTTGTACACGCCAACTGCCACCAAGTTCCTTATTGATGTTTTGCTTCATGCCATGTCTTATTCAAATGTCTGTACACAATAGTAAAAACATTGAATTGTCGAAATATGTATTCAGAACGGCATTATGTATGTTAATTTAGTAACAATTGAGAATGGAACTGTCAGTGGGTATATACATACATGCATATTGTGCCGGGTACAATGGTATTATCAAGTGTAATATTGTTGGAGCTCGGAATGAGATTCGCGTCTCGTCCGTTCATCATGGAAGTTAGCGCGCGCACTACGGCGAGCGATCCGCTGAGAACGCTAATGCCAGAATAAAAAAGATTATTTTAATCTCTCATTATTATTCCGAGTAACGAAACAATAACAAGTAACAGAGAATTGCGAATGATGCTGGCGACAGCGTCAAGTTGCCAGTCGGCGAGAATTTTTTAATAAGAGTTATTTCACGTTCATTTAAATTCTTTACTGGATAATATCTCCATTTCTATTCATGACACAAAAACACGATATTAGCTGCATTTTAGCACAATACTTCCATTTCCACAACTCAAATGTATCCCACTTGGCTGGGAAAGTCTTTTCCGCGACAAAGAAAAACCTTTCTCCTTTTTATTTCTCGTGCTCCCGCAACTTTCCATCGAATCTATATATTTCAACCGCAACGCTTGTCCGGACACAAAACGATTTTTTTAACGACTTAAACGGGAAATGTTGCGGCAATGTCACATTTCTCTGGTATCGTTCGACCCTTTTTACACGTTGTTTATTTTTATTATTCCGTGCCGGAAGACAGCCGTTTACAAATTTCGTTTTTATTCACACACTTCGCGTCTCGCGCGCTGGAACTTTGGAATTTCATTTGCGACTTCTTGTGCGACAGCCGCGCGGAAGCACTACTGAATAAGTAATTACGCCACTCTACATGATAACCATCATTAACTCAAACTCCGCCATTTCAAACGGATCTGGTTTCTCCATCTCAACAATCGTCTGCCTTCGCCACATCACCACTCTCCTATCAATTGTTATGTTTGCAAATTGCACATCATTTCCTCCGTGTTCCAACTACGTACACTTGTCAACTTGATGAAGCGTTCTTCATATCAAAAGTTAAAGCTTTACAAAATCCTTTTGCTCATAGTTGCATTAAGTTTGCGCAGACGGATTCAGATTTAGAATGATGTTGCTTGTTATATTACACGTCGGAATCATTGTCGGCATTTCATCATCTAATGATGGTAATTATTTCAGTGAAATGATTTAACTGTCGTATAAATTGTTTCGCTGCCATGCAAGATTGATATGCGAACACGCACACAGGAATCGCACAATGGGCTTTGGAGCTTTCGAAAACACACTACGTTTGCATATCTCTGAAGCTTTCAACCCACCTTGACATCTTTGTTAACTAGAGAGATGTATTCAGACTCGACACAATATTTTTCTTGTAAATATTAGCTGGAATAAATTTGCGCAAAACACGAAAAAATTTAGACAAGAGCTACAATGTAATTTATAACTTTAAAGTTTTTATGGAACATGACATTGACTGATTTATTTTTCATCTAATAAAAGTTTCAAACAGAATTTAAATTTTCATAAATTGTTTTCAGTATAATTAACAAATTTAAACATTGAACGTTTATCATATTGTCAATTGCATACATATTTTGTGTTAACCAAACAAAAATCTATTCGCCAGCCAGGAACGAAAAGAATAAATATTGTAGCAGTCTGTTTGGCTTATTCATATCGAAAAAAATTGTTGTGGAACCAGTGTACATTTGTCAACATATTCATTCCTTTTGCTCGAGTAAAATCAATAATTTAATATTGAAATCTTTTATATCATAACAGCTTTCTTCGGGACGGCTATGAAATGTCAAAAGATATTCATTTGTCATTTCGTCTTGCAGAAAAATATCCTGATTATTTTTAAAACATTGTAGACCTGTTTCAAAATTACTGATACAAATCTTATGATTAGTACTATTAAATCAGTACTGTATTAGAGAGTACAATATATCACAATAAGTATAGGTAATTTTTTCCTGATACTATCATCAACATGAAATCTATAATAACCTGCATACGCGTTTAGTAAATCACTATTTTGCTGTTATCGCTTTTAAATCTTATACAGCAAATATTATAGTTAATAATATTGTGAATACACAACAAAATCGATATTTAAAATGAATAATGTAACATGTACAATCATTTTCATTGTTGCAGCAGAATATTGATAAAAGTTGATGAAATATACATAGCAACTTTTAGTAACACATTTATAATTGTATTCTTGTCTTTCATAATTTACTTCAAGTAATTACATTCCTTATTTTCTTTAAAACTGGAGCACCGTTTTAATATTGAAGGAAACTTTCAGAACTCATATTTCATTTAATGAAAACTAGTTTTCCTTTTAGTTGTATTCTTTTAACAAATAGTCTGCTTTTATTTGTTCACATATTTTGAAGAGTTACGAACAATTAAAACAATTTCTGTACAAATATTCTTTCAAAAATATAAATCTGCTTATTGAAGCAGAAACATTGAGAAGTATTAATTTACAATCAAACGAATTATTAATCGCAGAGCTGCTGCTATTGTGTTCCAGCAATTATCATAATCAAACGGAATTAAATTCATCTCTGATCAACGTATCTTCATCCATCTTGACACATGAGCACTGCAACTAGCCAGACAAACGCTGAGTAATAACCACTACATGAAGATCTACGTTAGTTTGTTCGGTGCACGCTAGGCGGCAGAACTGAATGACCCTGGTGATGCATGTGCATTGTCATCCACTATGGTATATTGCTTTGGGTGCAATCGAAAATGTACACGTGGAAATTAATAATAAACTGTAAACTGGGAAAGTAAATGTACAAACTTTTGCAATTGCTGTTTCATAAATTTCTGAACGTGTGCTTCACAGTAAGAAATATGGTGGCAGTTGCGGCAAACCAATATAGTATTGGGCCTGGTATGATCGAAGTCTTTGTGATTTTCTTACATTTTGTGATCAATTACAATGTATTTTATGTCAGAAAGAAATACAAAAAAATCATTTTTACCTCCCTTCAAAAGGGAGGTATAGAGGTCGTGACAAAATTCTATGTCAGGATTTTAGTCAATAAGCATGTTTCAGTACTCTTTGAAGTCATTTTTACTATTTACACGAGGAGGTCTGTGTGTGTACGTTGGTGTGGATGGATGTATGTACAGAATTTCATTCAGACCCATTTTCTCAATTATTACTGAACAGAAAATTATAAAATTGTGTATTTTACATTTGCACACCCTAAGAAAGAACTCAGTTAATTATGGTGAAAATTTTCCAACTGGAAGTAGTACTTGACGAATGATAAGATTTTTCCCGTATCTGGTATCATTTACGAATTATACAGGGTTGTGCAGAAAAGTACTGATAAAGGTAGAACGATTCTTTGATTAATTCTGAGCCGATAATCCTAAAGCAAAATATTTGTACTGCACTTTTAGTAAAGCCACACGAGCTACTTAAAATAAATGTTATTTTGGCAACACCGCCTCAAACAATTGTTATAGCAGTCATCAGGTAACTAGGCAAATCAGTACCTACAAATGTTATATGCTAATTTTTTTTTCATTTATTTTTGAAACGAAAATTTACAATATATGTCTAAAGAGGAGTTAAAAACTTAAGGTTTTGGTATTAATTTTGAGTTAATCAAATAATAATTGTTCGACCTGAAGCTTATCATCACTTTCCGAACATCCTGTGGTATAATTTATAGTTTAGTGATTGAAACTTCTACAAGAAATTTAAATTATTATGACAGTGACAATAAGTTCACATCATTCATTGCTTTTATCCTGGTTTAGATATTTTTTATTTGTTGTAAATGAGTTAAATGGCAGATCATGTGATGGCCACATAAGATTTTTATTTATATTTCCCGCAGCACGAAATGTGTAGAGAGGATTTCTTGTTCTATATTGTGGAAAGGTAGAGAGATATAATATATGTTGGACGAAAAGCGTGATAAGAAGAGTTATGAAAGTGAGGAAATATTGGGCAATGCGGTAAGCCCATCGAGAAAGATTAAGTTTTATACGTTGGGAGTCAAACAGTTGGAAGGAAAGTCGCGATCTCGCTTAGTATTTGCCGCAGCACGCAGCATGTATCGATAATCCCCGTCAAACTTCAAGAACAACAAAATCTCTTTGCTAAAACTTTCCGAATGCTTTTTACAGTTGTTTTTATTAAATCCTGGGCATTTTTCAAAACGCGCCCTCACTTCCCGAACTTTAAATCTAATTTAAAACACAGCGTCGGGCGGAGTGACGTCGCACTAAAAGCCTACTAATAGTTTTATTCCACCGCGTGTCCGTCCATCTGTAATGCGAACCTCTCAAACTATTAATGGATCGCAATCTAATTTCGCGGGAGTTACCGGCCGCCCATCGACCGAAAGTTTGATTTTAACAACGCCTGTTCGTGACTGCCGGCTTTATCTCTTTCTGTATTGTGTCAATGCTGATTTCGTTCGCTTCCAACGCCCAAACTTGTTAAATATCCGACTATTTCTATTCCGGTTTCGTGTTGATTGAGTTCTTGATGTTTTAGTCGGGAAGTTTATATCTAATTCACTTATTTACTTCGTGATAATACCTTTATTTCGTAGAAAAGTTTACCCACTAAACCAATTGGGGTACCTTCAACCCGAGCTTCAACCTAATTTGATGTTTTCAATTAGCACATACATAACTTTACGCTATATCCCATTCAGTGGGGTAGCACAAACCCAGAAACCCAATCAACCTACAATTCATCTCCTCCAAACATTCCTATCCTGGCACACCACTTTCCCTTCGTCCACATTAATTCTTTCACGCAATATATCTTCAATCATACCTAACCTTTTATTCCTCGGATGCCCACGCAATCATTCACATTCAATTTCACCCGCATATATTAGTTTCACCAACCTTTCATTCGACAGTCGCTCAAGATGTCCAAACTACCTCAACTGACTCACTTCCACTTTCTTAACAACATTCTTCTCAATCTCACACTCATCATACACCAATGTGTTGCGGACACGATCACATACACTCCTCTCAAATATCTCATTTCTACAGCAGTTATCTTCATCTTCATCTACACCCAATATTCAGTAATAATATAACAAGAGAGTGAGAAAATATTGAAAATAATTTGACAGATCTTTCGAAAACTTGTTGCCAAGCAATAGCCACGAAAGCCTGTAAGCTTGAATGGCTATTGCCAAATGGCAAGAAATTTTAGAAAGATACTGGAGAATTATTTTCTAATTTATCGAACTCTCGAGTTATATTTAATTAGATTATTATCAGGCACGCCATTAAGTCTATCTGAAATTTGTCAACAAAAACAAAAAAGCTACAGATATTATTCCCGAGAATAATCACTAGAGCTTTATTCGCAATATACCTAATAATGACAGGATTGGTTAAAACGCAGACACGTGATATACAATTAAGCATTTTATAGGTTTTAAGAAAAGTCAAAAATAATCAGAACCATAAACACTCATTCGAGCATCTCTAGATACATTCACGTTTCGAGCAAATGTACCCAAAGCACCTAATACCTTGCACCCTGCAGACACCCGCCTTTCAATCTCCCGGACAATACGTCCATAGCATCGAGATATCCAAACCACCTCAACTGAATCACTCCCACTTTCTTAACAACATTTTTCTCAGTCCTCTAATTTGTATGTATACGGTTTGGGTGAAAGCTGCTAAATATAAAAAACTAATTTCGTTCACACCCTCATGAATATTTGCAAAAAGTAATAACAAAAAAGAGTGAAACTAAGATAATTCCAACACGCCTGAAATAAAAAGTTGGTTCCTGTGGCAACCGAAATGTCTCGCACGTTTTTATTCGCAACGTGACGTCACGGGCTGCCACGGCAACTTTTACGTCGGTCGTTCCATTACAACGAATTACAATATTCATTCAAAACAAACCTCACGGACATGTTGGTTTAAAGGCGCCCGGCACCGGCTTGCACGATGCTGCTGATGCTATCACAATATTGTGGTGCCCTCGGCAAATTCACAAGGACCTGGTGGTTCCTCTACGTTCCTCATACGTGCCCGCGTGCCGCGTGTATGTATGCTACAATGTAACGTTTATCATAACGTAATCTCGACGCGTGCGCGAAAGGACGAAATTAAAACGAGAAATTACCATACGTATGTTATCCAGAACGATGCTATCGCACAGCAAATCGCTAATGTGGATGTGACCTATTAAAATAAACATGTGTTTTGTTCCGGTATAAATGTTAGGTCGCGGTATATTTGGATTTGGAAATTTGTTTTTTTGTAAGAGGAAGATTGATTACATGTTTTGCTGATATTCATATTTTATATTTCAGTACATTTGTTTTCATTTCAAGAATTATAATTTATTTTATTTACAACTTCATTTGAGATGGGGTTGATCGATAGACCTTTTGTCCCAGAACGCTCCATCTCGCGGGATTAATGAGAACTTTTTTATATTTTTAATTGAAACAATTAATCGCACTATTTTCTAACTAGCATAACATTTCGTCTGTTGTTGATTTATTATAGTATTCATCTATTCTTTTTAAGAGTACTTTATATGAAAACTAAAATTAGATAGTCAAAAAGAAGAAAAGCCATTGATGACACTATAATTTAATTGTACCAGCTGTCTACTGTTTTGTGATACATAGGAAATACAAAGTTAAAATTTTCATTATTTAATAGTTCCTTCCCTATGAATTTAAGAACAATACAATACAAAAAAATGTTCAGAAATAAAAACTGCATCAAATGAGCCTAAATTTCTTGATGTAATTTGTTTCTGTCTTGAGATAGATGTAAAATAAAATTTTAACTTTTAGTTATTTACACAGTGCCAAACAAAACATACAAACAGTCGTATTTTTTTAGTTTATTTCAAAATATTATCCGATTTAGTCTCAAATGACATTGTTTCTGTGAAACTATAATCTACCAAAATTTACACAACATGTATGGCAATAAATTAATATCTAAGAAATCCCTGTCTAACCAACGTTGATAATTTTAATAGTAAAACAATAACAATTAATCGTTAATAGTCTTTAATCTATTTTGAAATAAAAGATGATAATTTGCTGTTTTCCCCAAGGGTCTCCTGTTTTATTTGTTGAAAGAAAACTTGTAAAGATTAAAACTCAATTAAACTTTATAAATTAAAGATTTAACTTTATTCTTTAATATTCTTAATAAGCTGATAACAGAATAGTTTAAGTACGACAATGTCCAATTTAGATTCAGAAATATAAAACAGTTATACTCAAGAATAAAATATAAGTATATTCTTTGGTATTATTTAGCATAAGAACATAAAGTATATGACAGTACACCATTGCGCCTTCAATCTTCAACTTTATAGTGCCGTCAAAAAAGATGACTATCGTATAGAATTACTTTTTGTATTCATGAGAGAGTAAATCAAGATTCATATCATTTAAATTTACTTTATTTCATATTATAATCTATTGTTATGCTTACCTTACATATCATATTTCTTTGATATATTTCATTTCTTACGTTTTATTTTATCAGATATATTAAGCATTGTGTAAGAACGTGGCTTATAATATAAAATATTCAATCTCTGAAAAAGCTAATTATCTTAATCAATAATCTAAATTAAATACCGCAAGATCATCTCCAGTAAATTTACTTTGAAGTAAAAAATGTAAGCCTACATAAAATTAATTGCATGAGATATACCGTCCGTCACTGGCGTACGCAAAAATTCACCTTAATCACCGAAAATTGTAATTAAGTCTGAATTAATTAAAATCCTCGGCTTTTTGCAGTTTATTCATTAACTATATTATATTGAAATTCTTAATTATGTTTTTATACTTGGTTTGAATATTCATTGCTTTAGGAATTAGACCATCGCGCGGAAAATTAACATGTTTTGTTTTCACACATGAAAAACAAAATTATTATTTTATTACAATTTTTTACTTGCATTAATAAGCAGATATTCAAATCAACAGTACATTTTATTATATAATAATATAATTCTTGACCATATCCACATCAATAAATTTATTTACAACCCCCCACAATAGGAGAAACAAAGCATAACTGTGTGCGTTTATTATTATTATGCAAATGCAATCAAAAGACCAGTATTTTCCCCTCTGCCGCCCTTTAGTACAGTCATGCAGCAATACAATGCTAAATAAAAGCAATTTATATCATCGACGTTGCAACTTTGGTACGTAGGGGTGCAACCAGCTACCCCAAAACTATGTTCAACCAACAAATTAGGGAGATTTAAATATTATTCAAATATTTAAAGGAAACTGAAATCAGTAGATTGGTAAATTGTACATTTACGAACCAAATTCATATGAGTTCTTCCGTTTTAAATTTTCGTTTTTTAATGATTTTAAAAGTCGGAAGACAAGTATAATGCAGTGTATCTCATATTTACTAAATAGTAAAATTAATTTCTAATATTTTTACGTATATTTAACATCAAATAAAACTGTACAACTGGCAAACTTCTTTTTGTTCTATCAAATATTATCTATTTTATCACTGTGTAATTCCATCTTTACTTTTTGAAACTGCTTATTATCCATTAGTTTTTGATAGGCTTTTCTGTAGAAAGAAATTAAAATTTCCTGTAATCTGTGTCGCAATTATTCGAGTGTCCCTGCATGATGATTTCTCAAATTTTTTTATTCATTTGATTCTATAAAGTTTGGGGATAAATCGGGGCTGCTAGACAGCTATTCAAGCAACGGAATACTATTATTATTATTATAATACAGCTTTAAAAAAATATAAGATATCATGCTTTCTTCCTGTGATTTGATTTTTATTTAAACTTTTATAAGATATTAATCGAAAAAGTTGATTTGGGCTGCCTATGTTTTAAATATGTTAGGTAGTATTAAAATTAACTGAAATCCAACCAAAGTGAATGTGAATGAATAAAAGTTTACGTGAAAAAACATTCTAAAAGAATTAATGTTAAAGTGTCAGTGCATCATCATCAAATGATTCATAGTTAATGAGGCATCAGTCCATAGATTTTATCGCTTTTACGAGCAGCTATAGGCATAGATGTAGTACTACGATATTTAATAATAATATATCATCGCACCTTTCTTCAGTTTGAAGGGTTGGGGTGAAAAAATTTATGATGTATAATATGTGGTTGTCAGCCAAGCATACTACAACTAGGGGTAAAGTGGAGGGTGAACTCAGGTGAAAGGAAATATTAACACTAACGCCATATGTGTAAAGGGCATCTCAACCCCTAAAGAAATTAAAAACTGCAGTGTCATTCATCATTTGACCTCTGTTGCGAAAATGAGATTGTTTATTATTTCATTGTAATTTGTAAGGATATGACGAACATGTTAGTTTGCAAAATATTAAACAACTTGGCTAGCAAAGTTGATAGGGCCATGCGGTTTTCATCAGTAGATTCCGCGAATATTTATTTATATAATAAGATAAAAACGTTTTTAAAACACAAACAGATGTATCCACACTCAAATACCAGATACTAGAACATTAACTTATATGCTGTTATTAAAGCGATTAAAGTCTGAGACAGATAGATATTGTAAGGCCACCCTTCTTTATCTAACACTTGTTTGTAGAATGGTTGCTATGTAAAAACATTTTGCACAGTCTTATTCAAATGTGATAAAAGTTATTTACTTTACAAGTGGGCAAAGTAAGGAATTACCCTCGAGAGAAACACACGAAGCCGAAGGCTGACAGTGATAATTCCACTTTGCCAACACCTCTTAATAAATGCAAGTGACATATGCTTATATACATACATATAAATAGAAAATTACTCATTAGTGATTTATTGAGAGGTGTTCGATAAATAATATTTAACAGTATATTGTTCAATTATTTGAATCACATTCACATGGAAAAAAATGGATTGCTACAATAACTAATACTGCTATTTCAAGCAAGGTATTTATGATAAATATATATTTTATTGGTGAGAAATAAATATAAACGTGTTGTCCAGTAAGAATATATAAATTGATGTCACTATAAGTAAGATAAATATTGCTATTGTAGCAATCCATTCTTACCGTGTAGTTATTTGAATTTATTTCTAATTATTTATCAACTTTCTATGCGGACTATACGACAAAGACAACTGGTTATTTCTTTCGACTCGCATTTTCAACATCAGTTCCCGTATTATTATATTTCAGTGTATATCAGTTACCCGGAAGCAGAACTTCGTACAAATTTTTGACGTTAATATTTTATTATTTTTAGAGTAAATGTATATAAATGTAGGACATTTCCATGTGTGTTATCTTTGCCCTAATTGTGTCATATAGAGTGACATGGGTTAGACCAGATCCTACTCATTAAGTTCTTGAAAGTCCTGCTAACATTTTTACCTTAATCCACCCTAAATACTATCTGGACTCCCTTGCTAACCACAATTAATGTTACTGCAAATAATTTTTATTATTTTTGACACAATCCTTCAACAGTAGTAAAAATAAGTATTATTCACTGACAGTGCACATGATGGTATTTGAAATCAATCGATTACAAAACCACTAGTCTTGTATTTCCATCAGCAGACATATGATTTGTATAAATATTCAATGAGCTAACATGTCAAGCGAGGTAAACGATCTTAAATTGCTTGGCTGTCGGTTTAGAAGACAACGATCGCGATAAGATCAAACTACGGACGGTAAGGACTACATAACCGTTCTTCCACTTCCTGGTTGCCCTTATACGTACATCATTTATCGATTCTTCTACGAGATTATCAAATGAAAGACTTGGAATGGATAATAGTGGCATTGATGGCCAATTGAACAGAATCTTGTTACATGATGATGATGATACTCTTGAGGCTTATTACCTGTGTAAGAGTTACTTTTTTCAGTATATTTCAAATTTCTATCTGCTTCTGAATGAGCTTTTGTGCTGGTATCACAAAAATTTTTTAAATCGCTATAATTTTTTCGAGTCTTAGTGATTTTTGTTAATTTGTTATTATTTCAGTTGTTATTATTCCTTGAAATATTTTTAAAAATAACAGAATTTAAGAAACAAATATATTGAGTACACCAATTTTCACGAAATTTTTGAAAGTTACAGAATTGTACCAAGTAAAGTAACCATTCTAATTATTTCTTCATTAGTGAACATTTTTTTAATACATGATAAGTTCATTTGACATTGAAATCACATGTTGCATTTTATCTGAAACAGTACTACATATAATGTATAGTATAACTGGTATCCATACTGAAACATTAATGACAAAATAGTTATTTGTCAAACTAGAGAGGAAAGCGCTTCTTTTTCCTCATTCGAGCTCGAACGCTCGAAGTTTCGCTGCGCTCATGATGCAATTCGAGCGAGAGGGGAAGAAAGGCTTTCCTCTCGTGTTAGACACAACATTTTTTTTCACGGCATGTTTCTAAAAACGATTTGTTCGGACCTAAAATACACATTACAATAGAACTGACACTCTAAAAGTTAGGTTATCAGACGTAAAACGGTGTAGCGGTATTGCCAATGAAACATTCTGAAATATTAATTAAAATTGTTAAATTGGGATTTAATCTAGAAAAAGAAAAATTTAAGACATAATTGTAAGATAATTTAAAATGTTTTCAATAAAATTGGAATTTTATTTATAATTTTTACAATATGTTTTTTAATAAATAATATTCATATTGGTAACACTTCTATATTTTCCTCTATAGAGAGGAAAAACACATTTTCCTCACTATTGTAGGAGAAGAACGGTGGGGTTTCATGGCATGTCGTAAAAAAGTAAATATTGCATTTTAGCTGAAACTCACGGTATATAACCAAAACAACTTTAGGGAAAGTACTAAACAATATATTGTTTGTGATAAAATATTTACAATATTTAAATTAAGCCCTATCCTATTTGCTTTGATAATCGGATAATCGACGTTCCATTATAATGTAAAATATGAAATAAAATTGTTTGAATTTTGAAACATATGTTCTAAAATTGTAACAAACAATTTTTTATGATCCCCATTCCGTACATTTCCGGAACTTGTGTTCACGCCACGCATGCGTATCGGAGTGCACCCCAAGTTGAATCAGCAGTATTAGCATTCATGCCATCTCTATTCAACCATGAAATTACATTTTCATAAGCAATAAACATATGCATGTCCCCATCTCCGTTGCCAACTACTTCCTAGCCGCGATGTTCTGCTGTTTCACCCCCGCGGCCCCTGGAGGTCACTTCGTTAATCAAGTGGGCGGTGTTGCCACGTCACTGCGTCCCTTGTTACGCGGAATCTAATAACGCTCTTACTTGCGGTATTGTGTGAAAGGGCATTTCCGGACCATTTGAAGTTTTATTTGATTCACACTGTAAGGTTTAATATAATAACGGGTGTGCAGGCGCGGTTTTTTCATTATAGCAGCGATCGCTCAACATTGACAGTACGGATTACGAAATAATGAAATGTGAATTAAAGGAAATTACTGGTACCACGAGCTTTGTTTTTGGGTGTTTTAAGACAAGTGTTTTAGTCCGCCCTGTACAATGGTCAAAATTATTTTTTTTAATCCTAGAAGTTACAGAGAAATCTATTATCTACCACTTTTATGTGAAGTATTTTATTATTTTAATATTTTGTATATATCAATTGTGTTGTGTTGTACAACTAGATGATATTTCGTTCCAGAAGGAGCCATGCTGTGCGGCATCCGGCTAGTGTAAAGATATTTTTACAGATTTGTAACGCTTTCAAAAATCGCTTTCTTATTGTATTACAGTTTAGAGAATTTTTGTTAATTGCCGTTTCGAGTTATGTGACAGTTGTCAAGTAAAGTCGGATTCAAGGGAGGGTTATAATTTTGACGTCACAGGCAAGAACGCATGTTTTGACGTTTGAGATGGTGTTTTAATAAGGTTATGTTTTTATTTTTGAAGTTTATTATTTAGGAAACTGAATCAATTTAACACTGGCCATATATTCTTTATAGTAATAACGAGAGTCATTATTGCACAAACCATACACACACTTTATTTTTGTTATTTTGGTTTTAAAAACTGTCATTTTGACAGCGTTTTGTTTGTATTTCGCCACGTGAATTTCATCGTAGTTCAATGAAAATATCAATAGATGGCAGCACGAAAATTTGTTTCTGTATAACTCTACATTAAAGAATAAGTTATTTATGATTATTGCTAAAGAAGCGTAGACGATTTTGGGCGATGGCAGTGATTGTTAAATTAGACATTTCTCTTAAAATACCCAAAAACAGAGCTCATGGTAATAGTGAACTGTTTGCAGCAATAAATTATTGGAAAACTATTGCGCATATCGGCACAAATTAATGACACAACAATAATGCTCAAATCAATTCTGTTGCAATATTAACTATCATTCTGAATAATATTGTATGGCAAAAGTAATAGTAATTGTCCATTGCTATAATTTAGCGTATCAAATGAAAATTTATGATGACAGAGAACAAGAGTATCGTGAAATTTCCATAAAGCGATGGTTTAGTGATGCATTCGTGTATTTGTTGGCAAATAGAAGAAAGAAATATTTGTGCCATCATCATGTGAAAATCGTAAATACAACAATAAAATAAAAATCTCCTCCGACAGAAATATCAGAACGCAATCTCGGTTGCGAACAAACAAACTTTATAAAATGTAAATTTCCGTACCAATCAAATATTCTCCGATATCACGAACGACATTATCGTTTACATTTGACTCGATGGAGCTTCGAAGTACGAAGTTGCGGCAATCTGGGTCATGCGCAAGCGCAAACATCAAACGTTCGCTGCACTTATCAGATCGAAATTTTGTCTATTCTCTCGAAATGAATAACCGTATTGACAGCGGCACGGAGACGAGCACAGACTTTCGAACTTTACCTAACCTACAAAGATTTGCGGAAGAAGAAAGGAATGTTTGTGCAGCGCAAGGGCACAGCCCTGAGCGCTGAGGGCGTGTGGTGTACATAGAAAGGGAAACGGAAAATGTGCACATTAACGTAACTTCCGCTACGCCCCTCATCTTGATTTCCCCCGGCTACGCTTGCGTCTCATATTTTTTCCTACAGAAATGTCTCGGCCAGTGCCGTACGAACCTAACTCCTCAGGGAGCGCAAGAATTTTTAATTAATAATCCCCACTAATGAAGAAGCGGACGTTTGACCGCCCATCGCGAATTAAAATTCCTTTTACATTTTATTTTGCTAAACGATTATAAAGCAAAAAATAATTTTTTCGTGCTTCCATCCGAAAACACTAGTTTTGCACATCTCAAAATCGTACAGAAACTGCTTGTTAGAGATTTCTATCAATTTTAGAACTAAATTTTTAATTGTAGGCTCAAATGTAAGTAATTATAATTAAATTTTCAATTGCAATGGACCACCAATAAATAAATATCAACTAAATAATTGTCACTAAATTTTTCAAAGGGAAAGATCTGATGTTACTAACACTATTTCATATTTGACAAATAAATCAGAATTTCATTTCATAAATGTAAGACAAAGATTTTTTTTCGATCGGACGAAAATTAACACATTTCATCAGCTGATATAATTATTTTATTTAAGGTATTTCTAATAAATTTAATTAGATACGAACAATAATAATTAATGTTATTTGCATCTATTTTATTTATAATATTTCTTATAGCTCTTAACCTAGTTTCCTTCGTACGAGCCGCCACTGGGAGTAATACAAATTTAAATTACTATTATTGTGAGTCCGGATTCACCCGGAATCTACGCCTGTAAGCTGGTTACCACACAGCTTCCTGGTAAATTTGGCTGCAGTACTCTATATAGTATTAAAATTTAATTAACTTTAATATATTTTACGACTTGACCGTAGTTAAAATAAAAACTCTAATTAAGTAAATTATATTTATTGAATATTTCGTTTCGCTTATTAGCACAACGGTTTTTACCTCCATTGAAATAAAATATCGATTTTATTTTCACAAAACCCGCTTTGTATTTTTCACCACATATTACTTTTTCGCCAAAAATAAATCTGGAAAAAACTAATATCACGTTCTCTTGAGCCTCACAAACAATCCTAATATAGAATTCCAAAACTTGGAAACTTACGCATCACGTTGTGTTCCCCATCCTTCTCCTTTGGAACATTCCCTTCATCAATAAAACAATCGACGCTCGCGGCCACCGCTGCCTTTGCGATTCTCTGTTGTTTGCCGCTTGTGATGTAAGTTTCGTTACTTAGCAACAACCATGCGAGGAGAAGTAAACAAGTCATACTGCTAAAATAAGAAGACGCCATGTATAACTGTATTCTTTTTGGTTTAAATCTTAGTTCTGATCTCACTTCAGATAAATTCAAAATCTGTTGTTTTGTATCACATACAAAATTAACTAAAAAAAATTATCTGAGTCGTACACTTCAGGGGTATAAACTAAAATATCTTAAACGGTAATATATAATGAAGCAGGATAAGAAATTATATATTTCACTTTAAAAAAATATATATTTTATAAACAAATTATTCTATTTTTGTGTCACGCTTTGTTACTCATCTTTTATTCTTTCTATATTCCCAGTAAATTCTTTCGAGAAATAACAATAATAATAATAATAATAATGACTGGTACCACGAGGTCTGTTTTTGGGTGTTTTAAGAGAAGTGTTTTACCCTCGGTTTTAACGCTTTACAATGTTATAAAATTATTTTATAAAAAAATACTTCTCATAAAAGAGTAGATAACATATTTCAGGAACACTGTTTTGGAAACTACGCATTCCACAACTAAAAATTGTATTGGAATAACTATCATTCCATACGCCGCGCATGAAATAAATTCGACGAATCAAAGCCGCGTATTAGCACGATATATGAAGTATCTTGATTCAGTAACTCTGGTTACGTCTATTTGTTTAAATTTTATTTATTTGAGTTTGACGTTTTCAACAGTTTTGTATTTGTATTTTTATATAATTTCCAAAATCTTGTTATAGAAAGTATAGTCTACAACAGGTAACGGAATGGCATATCCCACACTTGCAAATCGTGGAATATATGCCATTCCATTACTTGTTGTAGAATATACTATTCCTTATAACTTCTATATGAAGTATTTTTGTATAAAATAATTTTATAACATTAGCTAAAACATTTTTTTGAAACACCCAAAAACAGAACTCATGGTCCCAGCCAATAAGTTTATATTGATAAGTACATTTTAACAGTCTATGCAGTACAAATACTTAACATATAAGGCTATAATATACAAATCAAAATCTTATGTATGTATTAAGTATTTCGATAGCTAAATTTAATATTTGTAGTAATGAGAAATACGATTGTTTTGTTTCAAACAATACAAAACATTGTCGGTACAAAAAATTTAATTGCTTGGAGTATTTAACTGAGACATGTATTTTCCATCATTTTTACAATAAATAATATGGATATAAATTCCCTTCATTTTTGTAACAAACTAACATTAAATATTTCCCTATGCTTTTTATGAGATATATGTACTCAAATATATTTTTTTTTTTTTGCTTTTCTAACATATCGCAATGAATAGCGGTTCTGAGAGTCAAAATTATGGAGTAAATTGAACAAGTTAATTAGAGTTTCACATTCAAATATGTTTCCCGTTCTTAGAATGAAACTTCGAATATATGTTATTTTTGTAAACGCCTCTTCTCACTTTATTTAAACTCAGTTCCAGACAGAATGAATACAACGAGATTTTTGTTTTAAATTTAGAATTCATCCTTATGACTGTATACACGAGATATTTCATACGAAAATGTAGGGCTCCGCTCGCTGATTACGATTTCATATTTGATGAAAAGCTCGGCATTATTGATGGATCTTTCGCCGGTCCAGCGTCGCACAATCATCCGCGAGGCTCAGCTCACATCACGCGCTAATCCGTACAATGAAAACCGTGTCGAAGGATCTATCTAGCTTAGAATTGCTTAGTTACTCGCTGCCTGCTCGGTAATGCCGACATATATAAAGAGATCATCCGGCCGCCTACGCGTTTCTCTCTTCCTGAAAGTCCTACGAAGTCCAAAGAAGGGAAGGAAGAGAATTTCCCTTTTAGTTGACTTTTACGGCGGCCCAAGGGTAGTTTATAGGCCTATTCGCGCCTGGCTTACAAGGGTGGCGACACAATGCCGGATTAAAAATAATTAGAGAGAGCCTCATTTTAATTTTTATATTTTCCTTCATAACTAATGAAGGTCCTCGCCAAGGATGGGGCGTTTTTTGTTGGGTGTCTGTCAGATAATTGAATTTCTTTCGTATTGCAAATCGGAATAAACTATTTTAAATTAAATTTGTAATGTGCAATTTTGTGAATTAGACTTTAATGGTTCTTTAAAGCAGTGGAATATATTACTAATGAAATGTTTTGGCCCGGATTAAATATGTAAATTCAATTCATTTCTGCCATATTTTCGTAATTTCTGTCACAGCACTCTAATAAATATGAAAATTAGAATTGTATATCAAAATTCATATTCGGTTGATGTATAATTTATAAAAACAAATAGCTAGTCTGTGCCAATTAAATTTAATTTGCAAACTTTCCCAGACGCAAAAAAATTATATGAACAGTTTTATTTATACAAAAATCGTTTCATTATATCCTATTTACGTTCAAAAAACCCAAAACAAAAACAAAAGCATCTTTGTGTAGCAAGCGCATCTCCGAAAACAAAGTCGAATCGATTTAATCCCTCAAACAGGCGGGATTTTTGTGTCGTACTATGTTTGCGCATGCCCCAATTATTCAGTACAAAAAGAACTAATCTTGTTACCGATTTTCGTATGCGAGCTACAAACAACGCATGTAATTTTACCTATGCACATTGCTACGTCTAATAATAGTGTTTTCAAACTCAAATTTACGCTAATCAGCGTAACTATACACCATATATTTATCTAGCTTATTTCAGTGGATGGCAATTTGCAAAAACACTCCTTGGTAAAGGCAGTTAAATTGTACAAATATAAAACATAATAGAAATAATTAGATATTTAAAAGAATAATCCCTTATTTGTTTATTTCATAAATTATAGATATTTTGAAAATTATTAGATTATTTTTTGTGAAATCAAAAGCTTGAAAAGTAATCTTTCAAAAGGAGTAATGCCATATGAAAGTGGAGTTAAATTGTCGGAAAATGCGGAGTTTTTATTTTGACCTACACTTGACCAGTACGTTTATATTTTGCCCCTTGTGTTGTAAAATATTCATCTAAAAATGTCCAAAATTGCAAAAGATATGATTTTATAATAGCTAAAAAATATATTTTCTTAAAACTTCAATATTAATTTAAATTAATACTTATGTGATATACAAGCAATCGGTTTGAAGGACTCGAAAGGAGAAAAAAATCTAGTATTATATACGTATTAAATAAGTATTGAATATATTGCAATGCGTATGAAATGAAATTAAAGCAGACAAATTGATAGAAGAATATATAATTAATAGTAATTAGTATGCGGTAGTTATTATGATATATTGATGCATGTAGCATGTAGTGTAGTAAATGTCGGTAATAATGATTGTTAGAGCCTATCGAGCTAGAATGTCAGATGGTTTTGCAACAAATGTAACTAATTATATGTGAAATCGCAGATAAAGCAATGATACATCCATATCCAGCAAATTAGATCAGCAGATAAAATATGACAAAGTACAACATTAATTAAACAATGCAGAACATAGCAACAGAAATTGAATCTTGACTTTTGAATAGCTTAATTACAGAATACAATACCGCAAATTAATTAGGATTAATTAAGAGGAAATAATTTGTACAGTGTATTATTTAACCAAAGGTAATGGTTGTACCTACATACATTGTTTTAAAGATTACAGGCGCTTTGTAGAGCACTGATGAATATTAATGAAATTATCATGGCGGATTCAATATGACAACGCCACGTCAATAGCCAGCGTGGTTGTTGGCAACTTCTCTTCCTATTCCAGCCCTTCGTTTGTTCCAACATGGATCCAATCAGTGTAATTGTGTTTATATACAATATTCAGGTGGCGGGAATTCTAAATTAATGACAGCGTCCGTTGGGTCGCTCCACCACGAGCCTCGACCCTGACGAGTGAGACTGACACTTTAGGGACACTTTCCTCGCCTAACGAAAGCAATAAATCTCACTGAATGCGTATTTTTAGAAAGACAATAATTCCCTTTGTCTTCTTAGGGTTATCCTGTTCTTTATTTAGAGATACAAGGGTGAAAGTTTTACAGACGATGAGCCATAAACTAAATTAGAGTTTTTGTCTTATCTCAACGCGTTCACGAACTCCGATTTTAAATGGAACTATTCTCCTTTTGACAAGTATCTCAATAATTCTCCCAAATGCTTACAATTTATTCTTGCCCCTAATTTTCTACTTGCTTTTAGTTTTTGCGCTGTGTGCTGTTGACCTTTCTTGATAGTAATTTATTCGCAAGTAACTACACATTTCGGCAAATCAACTACTGTTCCTGAAATCAAATACGTTCAACGTTTAAGAACTAGCAGGGAACTAGTTTAATATAATTAAACCGCTAAGCTTTAAAAATGTAAACAAATAATTAAGAACTAAGTTCTCATCGTTAGTGGAACTAAGGAAACTACTCAGCTTGTTAACTAAGCCCAATGGTCAAGATGGTATCCGATGGACTCACGTACCATGGATTACAAGCCCAGAATCAAATCATTTTGTCCAGATAAAATTATTATGCAAAATAAAAATGTTTAATACACCATATTTATATCTTAAATTCTATCATTTTACCTCCTTATGTTTATGTTACGATTTGATTAGATTTTGGGAACAATTCACCAATAATAAGTGGTAGATTATTTGAAGGCCTATCAAGGATTTTGGGCATATCTTAGTAAATAAATGAGATAGGGTAAATTATACTAAAACTGTTTAGGGAGAAGAGGTACGTCATAAAATATTACTAGATAATGACGTCATTATGCAACAACGTTTATGTGGGATTCTATTTTTTGTTGAAATGAAAATGTAATGCGTATTGCATTACACTACAAGTGACAGATCAATATGGATTTTGTATGTAAACGTGATCATTTACAAATAGCAACAACATAGCGAACAAAAAATGAACTACAATTATATTTAATAATTTCAAATTCCATTAAAGGAATAAAATTGACTATAAAATCATTAGAAATTGCATTAAATTACACTTTTTTCATGCTACTATTTTTTCGTCGTTCTTTTTAAGCATTAGCATACCTACTCTACAAGTTATTTTTAATTTTATAAAGTTTTTTTTTTAGGTTGATGACGCGCGTCTTCTCCCTAAATATTTTTAGTATACTTTAGAGTCGAAAATATGTTGAATAATATTACCAACAATTTTTATTTGAAACATTTTTTCTTATTTTGGTTGTCATCAGATTCAAAAACAGTGTTCGTTGTACCAGCCAATACCTTTAGGCCAAATGAATTCTATATTTTAGTGATTTTTGTTAATTTATTATTATTTCAGTAGTTATTTTTCCGTAAAACATTATTTGAAATAACAGAATTTATGATACAAATAAATTGAGTACAACAATTTTCCCTTTGAAAGATCAGAACTATTTTTTTTAACAGTTATTCTAAAAGTATTCTAATTGGGCAAAATAACATGATTTTGAGCTGGTAGTTTATTTGTTTTTTGTGCATATGATGAAAGATAAGTTGTGGTTTTAAAAGTATTTTGGTGGTATGTTGTGTACGTACTTTCCAACTATTTTTGCGAAAATATCTTACTTTAAACGGAGCATTAATATTCAGAACACCCTAGTGTAGCATGTAATAAGGTTGCAAGTTTATTGTGTGTAAACTTGCAGTTTTCGCACACCCTATATTATTTCGTCGTCCATTTGCACTCTATCTTATTACATATATGTTTTATATCTGGGGCGTGCAAATTTATAGCACAACAGCATAACGTGATAATAGTAACCTACCATATAATACGGAATACGGGCATGTGTATATATAGTACAGAAAAGTGGCGCTAGTGTTGGTTGCGCCTGGGTGTCTTGATAAAGATTTTGCTTTCATCGCATCGCTATATTAACTTTGACAAAATCCGTGAAAACATTTATCGACAATGTTAAATCACGTGTGCTGAAATCTAAATGAAATCTATCTGCCGTGTTTTCTCTGGGGATTCTTTTCCGTGAAAATTCGTTTTAATTTCTTTTGATATTGCGAAATTTAATACGATTTGCTTGAGCACACTTACGTTCAATTATTTTTCAGTAATGAACACAAGTTGAGCAAATCAACAGAACGTACATATATTTTCATTACTTTTGTGATGAAGTTTCGTCTAATGTTACAAAGCTCGTTAACTTTTATGCGGTTTCGAAGTCTTATTAACGCTTTCTCGGGCGTCTTCCAACGAAATCAGATCCTCCGAAGGGGAAGAAGAAGAAGAGGGATGTTAAGCAGGGCGCAAAAATGAACAATGTCTCGAGGGAGCTACTGTGTCGTTGACTTTTGAATTTATATTATTTATTAATTAAATTATACGTTAATTCTAATTGAACAAGCTCTTATTAAAACTTACAGGAAGACGCATTTAAGCGTTAGGCTAAGAAACTTGAAGTAAATTAAGAATTAATTGAAAAATAACAAAAAACCTTACAGTTCATGCACTTATAATCCCTTGATATTTAACTTATGTTTAAATGATTTTTGTTAGGTTAGGAAGTAATAAAAAAGTTTATTTATAGAGCTTAATAATTCCGTGTAACTTTCTTAAACTTTACAAGACTTTTAAAAGCTTTGGCAAATTATTAAGTGTGAAATACATGTTTTTACTACCGTTTTCATAAATCAGGATTTATTTTTAAACGCGTATTTCACCGAGTAATTTATGAACGAGTTTTTTTGCTAAAACCTTTCAGTTCGTGCTTTTCATTTTTGACTGCGTCACACATATGTGAAACAGTATAATTTAATTTTGTTTCGGTGCTACCGTACGTACAGTACGCAGCTTTTATCACTACATACTCTCGCACAATCGTTACACTCGCGGGGTTCATCTGTGCGAACATGGTAATACTATTTCCGACGGCGAGTTCCCAGAAGTAAAATATAATCCCATAAAAATGTGGGTCAATTTTATTGCACGATAAATTGCTCGAATGCCACAGGCTACCCCGCAGTTTCCATAATTACGTCAGATTTATCGCCATTAATTTTAAAATACTGCTCTATGTAAGAAGTCAAAAGTTTAAAAATCCTACGTGAATTATTTTTACAAACATTATTATCAAGATTTATTTCTCTTACTTTCCTACTATTCGAACAAAGTTTAACCACACATGGCTTCCGCTGGGCCACTCACATTCTTCCATTCCTCTAAATCACAAGTACACTCGCTCCTAAAAATATTGCACATTTATTCATTTTTGCAAATTTCCAATTGGTATCGTGCAGTCATTTACTCAATTTTCTAGAGGTTCTGGCTTCGAATCCTTGTACTTACAGTAAGCCACTGTTATCTGTAGTTGTATATATGGTATGGACCACCAAAACCCAAAGGATTGTAATAAAACGATTAAGTACCTCTCATATTAAAGGTACAAAAGAACCTGTACCGCAAAATGTTGTATATTATACTACACAAAAAAATATTATAGTCAAAATTGACAAAATTTTCCACAGTTAATTTTTGTTAATTTACCAAGTTTCAAATTTGTTAGCAATTTTTGCGTACTTTGTAACTAAATATATTTGTGAAAATAGTAATTATTAACATTTATTTTTATGTGCTTTTGACTAATATTTTTGTAACTATATTGAAGCAGAACAATAAATCATATAACAAATTAAGTTGTTACAAAGGATACAAACTTTCTTCTACAATTTCAAATTGATAAATTAGCTAAATTAACTTGTTATTATAGACTAGTCTATTTGTTAAATTTTATACATCCAACAAACATAAAAACAGCCATTTATTTTGTTAAAAATTCAGAATTGACAAAATTTTAATTTAACAAAGTGTCATATTTGTTCAAATTGTTAATTTAACACAATGTATTTGTCAATATTAACTAAAAATACTTAACAACCGCAAAATTAACAAATCGCAAATTAATTTGTTTGTTTGTTATTTTTACAATGCATTTTCAATAATATTGTATAATTCGGATTATATAAGTACAGATTATACTTAATATCATTTTATTATTAAATTATCATTGTTCAAATGTAAAGAATTTAACCGGAATTAGTATCAACCAATGTATGTATGATTTATGTTAATATTGTTACAATAAATTATTGTTTTTTAATTAATTTCATTGTGTATTATTAACAATTAAATAACTATAATATTTATAATACTGCAGTGCAGTAGTATTGTAATAAATATTGGTGTAAAAATATAAATTAAATTTAATATTGTTACCTATTTATTTCCTCTGTGCCTAACTTGAAAAACCAGCGAAAGGTGGTGACAGGTATAATTTAAGGTTTCTTTGTAAACATTATTTAAGGGTGTTTAATAGTTTTATTATGCTCCTTCGGATTTCGCTGCTACAAACTATATTGAATTTTCGAATAGAGAATAATAATGACTGTAAAATTATGTGTACAATAACAGCAATCATAATTCAGAACAAATGATCCATGTTGTTAACAATTACAGTAATTCAGTGAATATCTCTATAAACAATAATTCGCGTTACAATTTCATATTTAATTCATATTGCAATCCCTATGTTAATATGCACTTTAAACCCAATACCGAGAGAATCCCGAAAAATATGGTTATTCAATAATTGATTTATGCAAATTCCACCATATTCATGTAAACCACGCATGGCCTAAATTCTGCTGCTCACAAAAACACTGGATTTGCTACCTCGGGTTACGGAACGCAATTGAAACGCGAGGCCACCATATTATTATAGATCTGAGATAACGGCGCACAAATTCACTGATATAAATCAGAGTTATTAGTTTCGTTACACCCGAAGACACAAATTGCGGAGGGGGTGACAGTTCCACGTTCAAAGGGTCGATACCCTTGCTAAAGTTACCCCAATTTTAAATAAAAGTAGTTTGTCATCTGATTTATTGTAGTGGTGTACATGCATACATGCATGCTACTACTAAATATCGAATGATTTATTATCCTTGTATTGAAAAAGTACATTATATTTATTGATTTAACTTCAATTTACTATCTAGTTTATTTGTAAAATACGAGGGCAGTTTGATAAGTCCGTGACTTTTCGAATAAAAAAAATTTTTTTCGGAGAAAAAGCGTTTTATTTCTCTTCATAGCCCCATTTTAGCTCGATACATTTAGTCTACCATTTTTACAATTTTTTAATACCTTCCAAATAAAAGGTTTTCTCAAGACCCTCAAAATAGGCGTTTGTTTCAGTGATGACCTCTTCATTAGACCCAAATCTCCTTTCACCCAGCCATTTCTTCAGGTTTATTAAAAGAAAATAGTCACAGAGGGCTAAATCTGGAGAATATTCTAGATGAAGTAGCAGTTTGTAGCCTAATTTATAAATTTTGCCATGGTGAAGTTGGTTGCGCTTGTGCTCGAATGTGAGCAATCGCGGCAGCCATCGCGCCGATAGTTTTTTCATGTCCAAATATTCATGTAAAATGTGATGTACCCGCTCAGTTGAAATGCCCACAGCCTCAGCCACCTCACGCACTTTCATTTTCCTATCGTCCAATATCATTTCATGAATTTTATCGACAATTTCTGGCATGACGACCTCTTTTGGGCGACCTGAACGTTCGGCGTCATTTGTACTGGTACGACCACAACGGAACTCAGTAAACCACTTCTTAACCATTGAAATTGATGGTGCAGAGTCCCCATAATATTTATCGAGCTTTTCCTTGGTTTCGGTGATGGTTTTTTACGCAAAAAATAATGATTATTCAGCACACCAATTTCACTTTTTTCCATTTTCGTTAAAATTCACGAGGTAGACTGCTTTTAATGGCTGACAAACAAAAACGCAGCGACGCAGCTTACTCAAATTTTGAATTTAGTCCATTACTAGATTTTAGTTGACGGGAGCAGTGTTACCATCAAAGTTACTACACGGGAAATTCGAAAAGTCACGGACTTATCAAACTGCCCTCGTATATTAGGTGCAATAAAACATATATAAATAATGATTTATTGAAGTATTTTCTTATTATAATTTCTGTGGATATTGTCAACTGATATTGTTGCGAAATGTTTCATAATTTTATTGGATTTATTTGCATATATTCCGTGCGAGTACATAACGCAGAGTTTTTGCGTTAATTTTGTATTTCAACACGTCGCTATTGTACTGTAAAATTGCACGAACGTGAGTTTGTAAACAGCTCGACGCGTTTAGTTTTTATTCGATGTGGAATTAATCATAAAATTCACTAGTTTCGATAATTAAATGAACTGTGTGTTTTATGTGGGTGCAAATCGCGCAATATACGTGAACAGGGACAGTTTATTTCCTCTTTTTATGTTTATTTATCGGATCACCGAACAAAATTGGGACAAACAAATAATGTAATCGATAAAATTGTTTTTGGTTGCGCGTGTTCACCTAGATAATCTCGGTTTATCCTCTAAATTGCAAGAGTTTGCGACTGATATTTATGAAAGTGCAACTGGAATTGCTCTTATATATGTTAGCTTTCATACCGACCTACTTATGTGCAAACAATGGAAAATGCATTTACACTTTTTTACAAGAATTATTTATTATAATTACCACACTTCTTTCTGTTGAACTAATTCAACACAGATGCATTTACCTATTTACAAACAGAACATAAATGCATAACCGTCATTCGAAAGAGGACCATTTCGAAAAGTGAATTAGTCGTATGACGCCATAGAAAAAACAATTCTGGAACATGAACTAACATTGAAAATGCGAGCCTAGAGAGACAGCCAGTTTTTGGCTTCCTGTCATTGTTGTACAATCCTCTTAGAAACTTGATAAGAAAATGTAAAGAAATTAATATTCAATAATTAATAATACAAACAAGTGTTAGACAATGAAAGGTGGCCTTATAACATTTATCTGTCTCAGGCTCGTTTTTTGCTTTCATAAAAGCTTACAAGTTAGCGTTCCATTATTACTCTATTTCAATGTATGACGACCTTGTATAGATGTGGAATTTGTGTGAGGTAGTTCAAATATTTTTGTAGTGGGCAATATCTGGCAAATCTTAATCTGCTTGGCAAACGCGCGATAGTTTGTCGTAGCGCTATTGGTATACTAGTATTTAATCGCTGATACCTAGTGTCAGCAATTCTATCCCATAGCACGACATAACTGCCGTTGTAGTGGCCTAAGCGCCTGAGGGATACGCGATATCGCAATATCGTTTATCATACGGTATATACTGATTTCGCAAAATTGGCAACTATGCTGGTACGAAGGAGCTACATGCTGGGTACTGCGCTTGTCATAAACAACGTTGCATGTGGATCACTTCCTTGCTTGCTGACACAGTGAAAATAGTCAGGATTGTAACATATAAGAGAATTATATTGTTTCAAATCACTGATGATTTGTCTTGTTTGCAGACTGACCCCGCAGCAACAGACGCAGCTAACCCAGCCGTCGATGGGCGGCGGCACCTTGGGCGTGGGGGTGGGCACCTCGCCGCTGGTGATGCCCGTGTTCCCCCTGCGAGCCGCTCACAACTCACACACGCCGCATTACTCGCCCTACTCGCCGTCCAGGTTCCACATCGACAAGCGTTGCCAGCATCGCTGCTCGTGGAAATGTCTCAGCATCGTGCTCATCCTTCTCGTGGTGGCCCTCACCGCCATGTTGGCGTACTTCGCAGGTAAGAAAGCATCAGACTACTATCATGTTTTTTTTTTATCAATTAGTAATAAATAATTTGTATTGTACATACTATTGGGTGCTACAGACTGACTACTTATACTCTTTAAGTGTAGAAGAACCTGTCGGACGCAACTTTGGTTACCTTAGTGTAGTGTAGTGTAGCAAAATTAAAGGATCATATTAGAACGAATAAACACCATTGGTGAAAATAAAAATACAAAAGAACCTACACTAGCTAATACCCGGCAGGCGTTGCAATGCCATTCAAAGAAAAATATTTACTGTGTGTCCTAATTTACCCTCTTAGGGATGAAATTCAAAATTTCAGCCCTTTACGCTCAACGGTTTGGTCTGTGTGCTGTCTGTCAGTTACTAAACTATTTTATACATATAATAATTATACCCTTAAGTGATTTTTATTAAAGCGGAAATACGTGTTTCATTATTTTTATTGAAGAGTACCTATGCCATGCGTGTTAAATTTCAATAGGTATTTTATGTATGTATAATTATAAGACAATAGTCAAACAAAATTCTTTTCACCAGACAAACTTTCAGCCCCTATTTTATACCCTAAATTGATGAATTTTGATAATAATACACGTGTTCCATTATTTTTATTAAAAAGTCTAAGCACAAAATTTCATGTCAAAAGACAATGTTTCTTCACCTATCTCATACAAACTTTCAACTCCTATTTTACACCCTTAAAGACTGAATTTTCCAAAATTCTTTCTTATTGATTGCTTAGGCTATAAAAGGAACCTACTGTCCAAATTTCCTAGTTCTAGCTTCGGTAGTTTCGGCTCTGCGTTGATGAGTCAAGTCAGGCAAAAAAGGCCTTCCTTTTTATAATATTATTATAGATTTACAATAATATTGCATAATTATGATTATATAAGTAGGCACAGATTAAGTAAATGTTATTCTAATTGTAGTTATACTACCAAATTATTATTGATAAATGTGAAGAATTTAAGCTAGATTAAAATTTCCAATTTAAAATGTCATTTGCAAAAGACATTATCTACCTATACTTATATTTAACAAATTAGAAATAAATTTTCAACATGCCGATATCGGTTAGCACATCAGTGGTCGTGGGATCGAATCCCACTAAAGAGTATGGCCTTTTGTGCTCATAAAATTCTCAATCATCTACTCTTGCAGTTAGTCCGCAATTACTAGCAAAATAATTCGGATTAAAGCATCCTGTTAGCATTTCTTATCTACTTCATATATTACAGAGATGTATTATTAATTAATACTAACTAATAAATATTGGTGTAAAAGTTACAAGTATAAAATAAATACTTTTACATATTTAATTTCTATTATTTTTGTTCGGACAGTGTCCAACTAGGTACTAAACTTGAGAAACCAGCGACAGTGTTCACAGTTTTATTTATAACAGGTACAATTTAAGGCATCTTTGAATATCATTAAAGGGTGTTTAATCATTTTATTACTATTCTTTGGATTTTGGTGGGCTACACTATAACCTTAGGCCGTCACACGGTTTGATATTCTGACTGGATCAAGATGAATTGGTCGCGAATCAAGTACCATGTTAATTAAAGGCCCGGGTACTCCTATGTCTGCTATGCATTACCAAAATGAGATGATGACTGTACATACAATAATTATAGTAATGCTTGATGCTATCAAACTAGCAATGTTGTAAGACGTAGAAGAATTCTTATTTTTATGTTATTAATGCGGCGTTGGAAGTTTAATAAAAGTTAGTGAGTGAATGTTATTGAAATCCAGCAATATTGATTGTGTTTTGAACAATTTTAATTCAAAAGAAAATAAATCAAATTTGACAGCGGAATTACAGGCTTTTGAAACTTTATATATCCCCCTTCTAGTTTCAATTTGAACAACCCACAACTACTATTATTAGAGGGGCAACTGTACAATACTAAATTTAACCGTAAGGCAAGTCATTGGTGATCCCCTAAATTTATTATTGCCATAACTATTGTAATATATAATGAAAATCTGGTGGTCTCATAAATTTTATTTATTAATTTTTAAATTTCTCTTGGTTTAGAATATTAAATTTTGTTAACTGAAACAAGTTTACTGATGTATAATTAAATTATTAGCGCAGTTGTTAAATGACATTAAATGTTAATTGTGTTTATTACAGTTTGTCCCCCAAGCAATAAAGTTTGCATGGATAGTCGTGTGATTTAATCTAGTTGATATCTACCGTGGTACTTTCGCCAAATGACAAAGTTAAACTTACTTTTACGACTTTATTATTATTTTATTCAACCGTTTATAAAATATCCTCGCTTTATAGGAAATATAATGGGAGGGTTAACATTCATTTATTTCACTTTACGACTGAAACTATCATTTTTATTGACGTTTAAAAACTGAACCCGTAAAGTTTTAAATTTAAAATATAATTTATTAAATCAGAAAATGACGTGAAACATGCAGGTGAAAATCAATAGTGGAGCAGTCATTCGTTTATGTAAGTGCATTTATTAAAAAGCTTTCAGGATAATAATGGAAGCAATGTAAATTGTTTCGGGCATTAGATCGAACGCGCTCAAAAGTGCTATAAAACGCGTCCCTTCCGCGTGAGGCGATCTAGCGATCGTTGTTTCACGGGCCTAATGAGCGTGCAGTCAAGAGACCCAATTACATTCGGCGTGCGTGCGCCAAAACCGTTCGACATAATGATGGTCTTTTTAAAATGATAAATAGGACCAGGTCTAAATTGTAAACGTTATTAAATACTTACAAATTGGTCTGCGTTTATATTTTCACTGCTACACAATAATTTATCAACCGTAGGTTCAATAACCGATGTGAAATATTTTTGCACAGTGATTAAGCGCAGTCATTTCTCACGTATTATTTCAACGCCATGTATTTTTTTCTGTTTCAGCTGTGAGCTCAATGAAACCCAATATTATGGATTCTACGAATTGCATTTTGGTTCAGGACGCCGTTACTCATGATCAAATTACGCAAGACTCGATATCAACGCAATCTCCTACTGAAGGTAAAAAGGAAGATGGAACTTTCCCAACCCTTTGAACATGCCATCTTATTGATTTCTTCTGCATAATTTTATAAATTAGATTTACAAAAGTGCATGCACAATTCAATCATTTCGAGACTAGAATACACTACCATTGTAGTCTGCACATACATACATATATAACGTCGCGCTATATCCCACTCAGTGGGGTAGCATGAACCTAGAAACACAGTCAACCAACAATCAATCTCCTCCAAACATTCCTATACTGACACACCACTTTCGCCTCGTCCATATTCATAGTGCGATTCATACATGCACGTCTATTCTTCACATTGGGAATCATTCGTTCACGCAACAAACCATCAATCATATCCAACCACTTATTCGTTCACCTTCAATCTCACTCGCATATATTAGTTTCACCAACCATTCATTCGATATTCGCTCAAGATGTCCAAACCACCTCAACTGACTCATTCCCTCTTTCTTAACAACATTCTTCTGAATCTCACACTCAACATACGCCAATGTGTTCCGAACACGATCACGTCTCGTATACCCTCCTCCTCTCAAATATTTCATATCTACAGTAATCATATGTCATTTATGTTTTTTCATCCATACCCAACATGCAGAACCATACATCACTGTAGACATTAACACATCATTATAAACACTCAATCAAGCATTTTTAGACACTTTCGGGTTTCGAGCAAATGTACCCAGAGCACCCTACAGACACCTACCTTTCAATTTCCCGGTCAATACGTTCATCCTTCGCAAACATACTACCTAAATATACAAATTCATTTACTTGTTCCAATCTCACACTATTCACTGAAACATTTGAATCAGTCATTACGCATTGCTGTAAAATTAAAATTTATTTCCCTCAGAATCTCCTCCCACAAGTACGGCCGAGCACTCCAGCGTGACAACGCAGCACATATCGCAGCAGCAGCCTCAACAGCAAAGTCAATCCCAACAATGGCCATCAGTGTTGGAACTACGCGAATTAAACGTACTGCACTCGGCAACGATCCCGCCCTACCAGTTCTGGAACTCCGAATTTCGTAACAAACAACCAGCATTCATCCGACTGAACTTCACGCTACCCTGGGGCGCGAATTTTGCAGTGTACGGACGCCGAAACGTGGCTCCGAGTGTTACCCAATATGACTTCGTGGAGTTCGTCAAGGGCGGAAGAGTTGACCACAGACTGCGCAAACGTGATGTTAGCGAGGAAGAGCGAGGGAAGATTGAACTCACTAAACCCGAACTCAAGTTTATTTACAAGAAAAACGCGCATAGATCTGATGTTTTGGATTCAATTTCAAGTTCGTATGAAGGCACGAAGAAAATCCTAGCGGATTCTGAACCTAGGGGACCGTTTTATATTCCCCACAGCATCAAAATAGACCATCTGAGAAACACGGACTTTTCTACGGATTTGCCTCATCCTACTCTTGATTTGGATATACCGTTGGACGAACATATCATATCGAAACGATCGACTGGTCTAGAGCCGATGATGGTGAATGTTAGCTTGCTGCAGTACTTGGACACCGGGAGATGGTTCTTATCCGTTTACAACGACGAACTCCAACCACATAGCGTTGCCATGGTGATCTCTGAAGCGGAGGGTGTTAGCACGACATGTCCCAACGACTGCTCTGGGAGAGGTTCTTGCTATCTCGGAAAATGTGATTGCATCGATGGATTCCAGGGGATCGATTGTTCCAAAAGTAAGTCACCTGTAAATTATTAAATTTGTACTTTCCAAGAGGTTATAAATTTAATTGGAATTAGTCCAACTAATTACTACAAATTTAACTATTCATTAATTGCCTAGCAGTTTACATCTTCCATGTAAATCAATGTCATTAATTTACTATATACCCTGTTTTGTTGTTGCTTTTAGGCGTTTGCCCGGTGCTGTGTTCCTCCCACGGACAATACGGCGGAGGCATGTGCCACTGCGAAGAAGGATGGAAAGGTCCAGAATGCGACATCCCAGAACACGACTGCCAAGTTCCAGATTGCACTGGTCGTGGTCAATGCCTCCGAGGACGTTGTCAATGTCGCCCAGGATGGAAAGGAGAATCCTGCGAAGAACAAGACTGCGTGGACCCCGCCTGTTCTGGACATGGCGCTTGTGTCCTCGGGAGATGCTACTGCAAAGCAGGATGGCAAGGGGAGAACTGCAGCGTTATCGACGAGCAAGTACATCGATGTTTACCTGGGTGTTCAGATCATGGGAGTTATGATTTGGAAGCGGGGCAGTGTGTTTGTGATCGACATTGGACCGGACCTGATTGCTCACAAGGTAAGGTCTTATATTATAATGAAATAAATTATGGAGAGGTACGCGTAAGAAATTTGTAGTAAAGTTCATAAATAATTTCATTGCTTTAATGTCTGCGAAATTACAAAATAAAAATAAAGTCCCGAAGTATTCATTTAGCATCTATCTCAGGTCTTACACAGTATTTGAATTTAAGCCGGAAATATACATTGCATAATTTATAACTTTGAAAATTAAATCCTTTGAGCCCACAAGTAAAATTTACTCACACGCGCAAATTTTCAACGTACGACTTCCTGATTTACTTCCTGTAATTCTTTTTATCCATTTTGTTTGTCAAAAAAAAGTATCATAAAATTTAATGTTATTAAACAAATACTCGCTGGACATTTTCCAAGCCAGCTTCAAATTTTTAAACTACTAATTTGAATCTGCGTTATGAGTGTACTACAGCAAACAATAATTTTCAAAAAAAGTTTTAATATTTCGCACCCCAAACACTCTCATTGTAGCTCGTGAACGAACATACGTATATACACGAGTTATTACGTCCACAGTACAAACAGAAACAGTTTCCCGACCGGAACAACCAGCACTCGCTTCAAACAACCCTGCGAGTAATGAGATTTCCATGCATTTCGTGGGTGTCACTCGCGATTCCAAATTACCTACAACAAACGGAACATCAATAAATGTTGTTTTTACTTGACACTGTGTCTGTGTACGTAAAAACGCCAGCGCTTTGTCTTCCATACATTTAAAATCATGGTGGATGTTTTTTGAAGTTTTTTGTTGGCACATTCGACCAGAACATTTGTTTTCAATAGTTTATAAGATACTTTTTCAAATGGTTATTGAATTTTTTATGCTTTCGAAGTTATATTGATCGCCACAACTATATTTAATTTGAAATATATGAGTAAAAAGGGATAAAGTCAACCTTGCAGAAAGCATTTATCTTTAAAGTAACGGTTTGAGTTTGTAACATTTACTTTAAAACTTGTTCTTATCGAGGTTGTTGCATTTTATGCGTTGTCTTACAAGTCTCCGCTTCTTCGAAGAGACTATTTTGTAACAAAATTAAATTCCACTACAATATTTTGATTCCGGTTATAAAAGATAATGCCAATAGTTATATACTTCGTCGAAAGTATTCACTATCGTGTTCCCTGGTAGTAATCGCTGTTCGGAAACGTTTTCTACAAGTTTCTATGTACCAGTTTATCTCAAAATTTATAACTGTATAAACACTGTGTTTTACTTCAGCAAGGAAAATATAAACAGTTTAGTGGATGGTGCGGGTGTGCAACGTCCGATAGCCATATCGTTTTATTACGAACTCGTTTTATGAGAACCGTTGTTTTGAGACTTTGTTTCGTTTTACGATCAGGAATTATAACTGACGTCGTTTTACTATTATAGTACGTGATTTGTTTGATTTTGCTGAATTCACACATTTACTTTGTACACCTGCTTTACCCTTTTTATTTTCATCCCAAATACAAACATTCGGAAATATCTAAATACATAGTTAATTAGTAGTGTAATCCAATGAAATGTACACTGGAGCCGCTTGTGATTTCGTAATCCGTTTATACTAATTTATCTTAGTTGCTTCAGAAGTAAATATAACTTTCAGTTTCAGTTAGTAACTACTGAAATCTCTGTATGTTTTACGTGTAATGTTTCAGCTTTGTGCAGCTTGGAATGCGGGCCTCACGGACGGTGCGACGCCGGGCGATGTCGCTGCGATCCCGGATGGACTGGTGCTCATTGCGAACTCTTACCATGCGATCCTCGATGTCACGAACATGGACAGTGCAAGAACGGAACTTGCGTTTGTTCGCAAGGGTGGAACGGACGACACTGCACATTGCGTGAGTGAAAGTGGTTCATGTTAGTGCTCAGAACATTTGATAAAATGTCTCTTGATAAATGCTTGCAGCTGGTTGCGAGAATGGTTGCTCCCGCCACGGACAATGTACGCTAGAAGATGGAACCTACCGTTGTGTGTGCATTGAAGGGTGGGCTGGGTCCGACTGCAGCATTCCACTCGAAATGAACTGTCATGATGATGTTGACAACGATCACGGCAAGTCTTTCCACCGCCTCTACCTCCTCTCATGTTAATTTAGTGTAATTTCTAATACTGATTGTTTACCATGCGTGTGCAGATGGCATGACGGATTGTTCGGACAGCGAGTGCTGCTCGCATGCAGCCTGTGCAGATCACATCATGTGCCTAGCGAGCAATGACCCCGTGGAGGTGTTGCTGAGAAAGCAACCACCCTCAGTGACAGCTTCGTTCTACCAGCGCGTCAAGTTCCTCATCGAGGAGAACTCGGTGCAGTCCTACGCGCACATGGACGAGTACAGCGAGAGGTAAGTGCGATGGCGTTTTCGCCAATCACTACGTCCCCAACCGGAACACGTGTAGAGCTTCGCGGAGCCTCACTGTTCACCGGAAGAAACATACTTAATTAAAGTTGATGGAAATGGCAAGTTAAAAGAAAGTATGGTTGTTGTCGGGTGGGCAGTGAGACATGTATTGCGCCGTCGAAATTTCAGCTGCATCATACATGAACCGATCTCACTGTGAATCACCGGTCTATATTGTATAAGTGCTGTGCACGCGAGTATGGCTGGCCCACACTGTCAAATCAAATCGAAAAGCGAAGCTCAGTTTTTAGTTTTGTTTTGCCATATTATGTTTGGTTTTGTTGTCGAAAGAAATGAGTAAAGTTTTACAGCCTGTGCCGTAATGTCCGTCGAAGCTAAATCTCTAGTGCAGCATTGGCGTTGCGCGAGCTTAGTTCAGGCGGTCGGCGGTCGGGCCGAGCTGTAAGGCACTTCATGACGCACCCGACAGCCTGTACGCTGTAACGCACTCCTTGGCCCCTCGAGCCTCGAAAGCGCCGCCCCCCTCCCGTCCGTCTGTCCCTCTCGCCGCACCGTGCTCCAGGTCATGTCGTTCACGAGAAACCGCTGCCCACAAAGATTACAATCGTTAACCCACCTTTTATTTTTTAATTTCATTCAACCTAGAATAACTGAATCTATTGTTTTTCATTTGTATTCTACAGTAGTATTTAATAAATAATACGAGGCAGTGTTACGACCTTAGCGACTGAATGGAGCGATGGGAGCGCGCGGGAGATCATTGTGTCTCGTCTAGTGTACCTCTGTGTGCGTCTAACCCGTCTGTCACCTCATCCCTAGTCGGTGTATCGCCATCGCTCGATGTTGCGATACACCGCTGTAACAGTACGTGAAACATTGTGTAATCAGTCAGTTCAGTACTTAACAATTGTAAGTGTTACATCGCCGAGACTCATTCAGATCAGTACAACTATTCAAAAAGTAACGTGAAACATCAGTCAATATTGTTCTGTTACTTCTGATATAATGATAGTACTTGTATGATTAATTATTTATGATCGGCTAGGTACGTATCAAAACTATGGTGGACACAAGTTGAGCGTGGAAATGAACCTTGTTTTGTTGGTAATTAATACCTGAGCTTTCTCATAGAGGTATTCTTTCATTGTTTGTTGCGCTATTTTATTATATATGATCATTGCGCTCCACATTTGATTATTGTACTCTCTGTATGTTTGTTGCTAGTAGACCTGCTAACTTGTGTCTGTCATTGTGTCTGTAGCTAACAGTACAATGTTTGTTATTGTGTTCCGTTTTTACGTGATTGTTTTAATTATGAGCGAGTGTGGTGGTACGTGTGGCGCGTGCTTGTGATCATCCCGCGAGCCTGGCCTGCAAGATGGCCGCCAAGGGCTCACGGGAGCGGGCGACTGAGCGAGCGCCTGAACTGTTTGTCTAAAACTGGAATATGCTACACGCAAACATACGCGTCGCATCCGCTGCTGGTGGTTCCGGGTTCCGATCACACACAAACACAGCGACGTCCGTATGTTTGATATGTGGCATATCTGCTTATCGTAGTACCTACATGCAGCCACATACATGTTCCCTGAACCAACCGAATCGACGTTTACCGATCGATGTTATCGTTCGTTTTCAATTCTGCTTCAAAGTGCACTGTTGTTTCAAATGTTCGGTGCACCGTGGGAAAAACTTGTAATTTATTGATGCAACTCTGTTGGAATATGCGCGCGTATAAAATTTTATGTCCGATCGAGTGACGTGTACGAATCGAGAATTGAGAGGAAGCGATAGTAAACGAAATAAAAAGTAAGAAAAATGTATGTGGTGTGTAGTGTATTATCGTGTGGTTAGTAATTTGTCCTGTCTTCTCTGTGTCCCCTATGTCCGCTGCTGCGTATACCCACACTTTGTAGCGAGTTCTGGAATTCCTTTACACCGCGGTAAGTGGCAGCATCCTCCTAATGTAACTACTGTACTGTCTGTACTCGTGTCTCTCTCTATATACGTTATGTGTATACAGTACGTTCATTGTTATCGCTGCCTAGTGTGTGCCGCCCGCTGTCCGCTGTATAGCCTGTTGCTGCTAAATCCCGCCCCCTGTATTGTGTACTCGTCACTGTCTGTGTTTTGTACTTGTGTATGTCGCATCTATACTATACATACTACCCTTGCTCTTCCTTATCGTGACCACTCACTCCCGAACTCAAATCCCGGCCCAGGCCTTTGTGTTCGTTTTGTTTTATTTTATAAAGCTTCGAACACGTGACTGCTCACGGATTAAACACGCTCCGAATTCCAGAAAGAAAGGACCATATGCAAACAGAACAGAGGACAATTATGTTGCAATGTACGCGTTGCGTTGCGTCGGCGTGTTTAATGTGTGACCAGATACACATGAACCTGTGTTTGTACCATCACCGTTCACTGTCGCTTCACCTGTATACCGACACGACTACCAAGCTCCCAACTATCAAACGATCCTGCTGCAAAAGTGAACGTGCATAAAACCCGCTGTACAATGTTTGTGTCATGTTGCCATGTTGTTTGTGTACGTCATGTATGTTTATCTCATCACCTTCATCAACATCATTCTGTTCTGTATCAGTTCTGTCCATCACTACTTCATACCTGCGGCGCACAGGCGTATTTCATCAACTGCACACTTCATGTTTGTACGGTATGCGTTTCACGTTACGCTGCCACAATATTTCAAATGATCGATGGCGCAGTTCTTGAAACACGTTTCCGCTGCAGTCCTTTTCTTTTAGTTTACAAAAAATAACTATACAAATACAATAAAAACAAAACGAAAAGGCGAAGAAAAAATATTAAATGTTAACTATATTATATATAATAGTAAAGAAACGAAAACATCGTCACCGAACAAAAAGAAAACGACAGAGAACACGTCTTTCAATGGAAATGTTTGATTATGATCGTTTAGCTGACCGCTCGGCCGATGTGTATCTCCTCCTCCTGTGTCTGCGTCTCATTGTTGACTTACCCCTCCGACACGCCCACACCTCTGTGTTATCCTGTCCCGGACAGCCTTTCGCCCACAGCCCATCGACATCAGATTATTATAAAACGCCTCTATCGAGTCTTTATTTTTTACTATATTTGCATCGTTGCATTTTGACTCTACCACTACACTACCCAAGCCCCGACCCATACTTCAGTGCGTGCCATGGCATTGAATTATTGTCACTTGTCATCGGGGCCAAGACCGGAAAGCCAAAGCCTAAAGAACAGCAAATATCCATACTGCTCAATGTATTTTTGTCCGCTTTCTATTCCAGCTCTCTGACATTCTACTCTGGGGATTATACACACATCGGTGTGCAACTTTAGTTTCTTAATTTCAATTGTAAAATTCTGAGTCATCAAACTTTGTAGTAGATTGAAATACGTGACAAAAATATCATTTTGGATTACGCTCAATAAAAAGCTTGGTAAAACTGCAAGTGGACAGAAATAAATTGAGTAAAATATTCCTGCTCCGTTGAATGTCATCGTTTCCGGGTACGGCATTACGTTTAGAGAACACACGATTACCCAGAGTCGCACAGACGTGCGCTTCTAGATTGTACCGCGGCGCGTTACCCCATGTATAGAGTCCTCCCTTCGAAGCACGTTTTTAAGGTCATCAGGACCTCATCGTCTTTATACAGTAATTCAATGTTGTGCGCACCAGTCGTAATTTTATATTATATTATTCACTTCACTCGAAACTTTGGTGTCTGTTTATGAAATCTGGGTGTTGAACTTATTTATATTATACAGAATTATTTTCTTATGGTTATATCTGTAGTGGTGATCTTTCGATACAATGCCTGCCCATTGTACATTATTGCTGTGCTATATACTGTACGATGACTTATCACCGTTTCATTGAAGTGTGCTAGGATATTTCTTGAGGTTTATTCGCAATGAAAACAATCGCGGTGCCTGTCCTCTTAGCGTGACCAATTTACTTGATCATTTTGTTTGAAGTTCATTTAGATATAGCAAAAGAACAGTGTGTTACAATAACTGGCTTACAAAGGATTCCAAGTTTATCACCAGGTGCTTTCGGATACTTTTCATCGCGAATAGAAATCTTATTGCTTCATTGAAGTTGTGATAACCAATAACATGGATAGAGAAATAGTTCATTTTTTAAAACCATTGCCTACCATATTTTTTAATTTAAAGATATTTAAAACTTTGATTTGTACAGCTGAGAAGGAAGTTGTTGTGGTTTTAAAAAGTGAATTCCATCTTGAAGAATCCTTTAGGGAATATAATATATAAGAACATTTGATTGGCACCGTACTGCAGCACTTGAGGATAAAATGCTTTGAATACGGCTTATGATCATTGCAACAATAAAATGCATGATATATTTGTATTGTCTAATTATTATTAACTACAAAATCATGAATACTTACTTCAAAATGTGTACTGTAGTTAATATTAGTTAGCCTAAATACATAAAATATAAGAATATTTTTTACAAGTCCAAAGATCATTGTTCACGGAAATAATTTAATATATTTGATGGTATTTACACGGTTAAGATTGATTAAATATTTTGTTGAGTGTTGCTTTAATTGGATTTATATTATATTTCGAACCACTACTCTCAAGACAGCAATTTATTTGACAGAATATTCAAGTTTGTTATGAATTTCACATTAATTAAAATAAATTGGCATCTCTGTGTAATATTCAAGTAATTATATAGGTCGTTATAGTCTACTTCAGTCGTTCTAGTTTTCGTAATTAAATTTGTTTTACTCAAATATAATGTGAGACAAAGAATTGATCCTATAGTAAATATTTAATTATTTGTTTAAATTTCAACATTTTATAAATTGAAACCAACAGGTGTTTCTGTTAGACAACCCACAAGAGAGTGTTTTATAATTAAATTTTAACTTGTATTAGGAATGTTGTTAGGTTCGCAATATTTTAAAATAAATTCCTTGTAGAAATATTTGAAAATTTAATCGCATTCTGAATGTCGATAACGTTTGAATTCCAAAGCATTGCACGTACGTACATACACGCATTTTTTTCAGTCAACAAATGAAAATGGCGTACACGCGAATGCAATATATCAAATGTACACCTGCATATTTGCACACAAACTTATATCGCGTTTTGCGAGCTCTGGTATTCGCTGCTCGCAATTTTCTGTGACATTTCACATGTCAACGGGAATATTGCGCCATGTCTGTCATGATTCATACACAATTATTTACGTGTTTGAGATTGAGAAAAATTTTCGTAATGTCAGCAGCAAAGAATTTCACTACCTTTATGTAGATGTTTCAAGAAGTTCTTTGCAATAGAAAATTGTTATTAACTCTATAAAATATTAGCTTATAAATCTCTGAATCTTTATTGATCTTCAAAATTAAAATTTGCATAATAATTTTCAAAATTAGAAACTAGAACTTGAAAAAGTTTAAATGAATGTATTTTTAACTTAATATATTTATACTAGTTCTCTTGGTCAAATTAAATTGGAATGCTGTGCTAGTTAAACTAGTAAACTAATTTGGGATTTAATAACCAGGTTAGTTAAATATTACGTAGAAACATCCATTATGTCTCCACTCAATAATTAATTGCTGTGTGTAATTACTAATCCTGTAATTACTTCAATTAACTTATTACTTGGTTAACTATACGTGTATTTATAAAATTACATGTATTCTGCAAACGTTTATTTATATTATTAGTTATTTAATGTCAGTTTATTAGTAAGTATTTTAAATTAATTATTTACTGCACAGATAACTCATTTTCTAATTAATCAGTGTTGAATTTTCACTAATTTAATGAAATAATAATCATAATCGGTAATCCAATTTCTACCGTATGTATTTTCCAGCGAGATTGCCATTAAAATAATCCACATCAATTCTTTAAAATATTTACTCAATCCCCAATCAAATCTTAATACTGCTTTTGAATTTTGACACCATTTACAAAAAAGTTTCTTTGAATCATAATTCTGGATTAGCTACACCTGACTTTGGTAGAAATCTGCTACAGGTTTTTTTTCAATACTTCAATACGTAATGATAAAATTATATTATTTGTAAAGACTTATATTCCTTCTACTTATAAATCATTTAAATACCATTTAAACTAAACTTCAATGTGTTACATTTGATTGTGACTGTAAGAAATAGAATTAGATGAACTACTATCAGAGATGAATTAATTCTATTAGTAATATTTTGACAGTCTGTAAGCGTACAGAAGTACTTTGCGAATAAATGAACAATGATCTTAAGGACATCTTGTGATGCTCTCGTCCATGTGCGAGCGAATATTGCGTGCGAGGCGATCGAATGTGTGCGTGGAGGGTTGTGTGCGACTTGCAAACGGACCGGGATGACGTGTGTGTGTTAACAGCCGTGTAGCTGTGATGCGAGGCCAGGTTGTGACGCCCCAGGGGCTTGGCATCGTCGGCATCCGCGTCTCCGTCGACAAGGACTCCAGGTTCGGGTTCACTCTCACACGCCAGGGAGGATGGTAAGTCACAAGTGGAAACTGTTCAATTACATTACATGGTTCTTGTAATATTTTTTTCTGAATCAATAGATTATATTAAAGGCATAAACTGCAGGGTCATTTAAATTTATTTTTTTGCAACATAAAATATTTTTGTTTGCTTCAAAATGTCAGTGGAAAATTATATGTGTGTAATTTAAAATTAGGTGTTGACGTCCAAAATGGTAATGTGTAAAATGCGTTTATAGGTTTGATGTGTTAGTAAACGGCGGGGGTGCAGTAACCCTTCAGTTCCAGCGTTCACCATTCCGACCATTAACTCGTACAGTTTTTGTTCCTTGGAATCAAATTGTAGTTCTACCTCCCGTTCACATGGAACTCGTCGAGGACGAGAATAACAATCGATTCCACTCAAGGTTCGTTCGAAATGTCCCCAAATTCAAACAGAACTAGTTTCGAACTCTATTTTGTAAATTTCAGTACGAGTCAACTCAGTCGCAATCCCGCTATTAATTTCCCTGGTGTCTCGCGCTCTTTGTTTGGACCTAGCGGTGAGCTGACTCCAGTCTGTCTGGAACACAATCCCAAAGTTTTATCTCCGGTCATAACTGGAACCTGGATGCCGGAAAGCGTTGGCGGCTTACCGGGGAGAAGTCTTATTTTTGCGGAGACACAAGTAATATTTTCAAAACCATTTTAACATTCTCAATATTAACGAGATTTTTCTTAGATTGTGCAAGAATCCATATCGATTCCTGGTTCAGATTTACATCTTATGTACCAGAGTTCCCAAGCTGCCGGATATCTCAGTTCAATTCATATGAAATTAACAGGCAAAACTGTTCCTAGATCATTAACTCATGTTCATGTTCGAGTTGAAGTTGAGGGATCGTTACATGTAAGAACTTATGAAGCTGATCCGAACTTAACTCATATATTTGCGTGGAATAAACGAAACGTTTACAAACAAAAAGTAAATAGTCAAATAATAAATTACTGACCGTCGAATATAATTTAAATATTTGTAGGTTTACGGGATAGCTCAAGCGAAAGTTTCAGTCGGTTATCAACATTCAAGTTGCCCTGAACCAATTTGGGAAACGCAAACTGCTACATTACAAGGTTTCGATGTCGATATTTCTGATATCGGTGGATGGGGCTTAGATATTCACCATCATTATAATTTCCATGAAGGTACATTCGTAATTAATTTTAATGAGCGTATATTTAATTTATTCTTGTAGGTATTCTACAAAAAGGTGACGGCACAACGTTACATTTAAAACAATACCCTCGAACTGTTAAAGTAGTTATGGGAACAGGCTTACAAAGACCGTTAGTTTGTCCAAGTAATTGTGAAGGACCTGCTAAAGATGCCAAACTTCTTACACCTGGTGCTTTAGCTAGTGGTCCTGATGGCAGTTTATATGTTGGAGACTTTAATTTAGTACGTAGAATTACTCCAGATGGAAAAGTTTACACTGTTTTACAATTGAGGTAACTTTCACTATAACATGAGGGAATAAAGGTTTATATTTTTTATATTATTTGTTTGCAGCACTACCCAAGTTGCATATCAGTATTACTTAACAGTATCGCCAGCAGACGGTCGCCTTTATGTTTCGGACCCAGAGAAACATCAAATTTTGAGAGTATTAACTTTGGAACCTGTACAAGATACTACAATCAACAGTGAACCTGTATGTGGTTTTATTTTATAAAATTGATTAATATTTCTATTGACTTAAAATTTCCCTCAGGTTGTTGGGAGTGGTGAGCGATGTATTCCTGGGGATGAAAGTCTGTGCGGTGATGAAGGTCCTGCTATTCAAGCTAGATTAGCACATCCAAAGGGCTTAGCAATAGCAGCTGACAAGACAATGTACATTGCTGATGGTACAAATATTCGTGCCGTGGACCCTAAGGGTATTATCCATACATTAGTTGGACATCATGGACATCATAATCATTGGTCGCCCACTCCTTGTAGAGGGGCTATTCCTGCATCACAAGTAATTTATCTATTTCATTTTATTACTAAGTTTTCTATTAAAATGTTTTTTAGGCACAACTACAATGGCCAACTGGTTTATCTCTTAGTCCTTTAGACGGATCACTTCATTTCATTGATGATAGACTAATTTTGAAACTCACTGCCGATATGAAAGTCAAAGTAGTAGCTGGTACTCCTTTACACTGCCATTCCAGTAGATCTCATGAAAATATAAACATTACTATAGAACAAGAAGAAACTAGTTCCAAAGTAATTTACAAAACTTTTAATCTGTTCTATTTGCTAATAATACTTTTTTTTAGAATGAAGAAGTACTGGGAACAGTCTTAGCTCTGGCATTTTCACCAAATGGAGATTTATACATCGCCGAAAGCGATTCACGTCGCGTTAATTTCGTTAGAGTTATTGACTCGGCGGGTAGAATGTCCCACTTTGCCGGAAAGCAACAAGACAAAATTAAACAGATGAACTGCGACTGTAATGCAAGTATGACAACTATAAATCCAAGAACCACGCAAGATAGTCCTACTGCATGTCTATGTGCCAGTACTGAGGAAACTACAAGTAATGCTGAAACTCTTCTGTCATCAAACGCTAAATTCCAAGCTATTTCAGCCTTGACTGTTTCTCCTGACGGTGTTTTACATATTGCTGATCAAGGTAAAACCTCTAATATTTCTTGTCACATATTTACTTATAATGTATTTCTGATTCAGGATCTTTACACATTTTGGCTTTGGAACATTATTTACCAAGTCATGATGAAAGTGGAGAGTTTCATATACCTTATCCACCAGCTGGAGAAGTATATGTGTTCAATAGATACGGTCAACATGTTGCAACTAAAGATCTAGCTTCAGCTAAAACAAGATACTCATTCCTATATTCCAAAAATACAAGTTTCGGAAAATTATCAACTGTAACAGATAGTTCTGGAAATAAAATACAATTCCTTAGAGACTATAGCAATGCAGTACGTATACTGTAACATGTTATCATTTGAAATAAATTTTATCTTTATTTTTGTTATAGGTAAGCTCCATTGAAAATACTCAAGATCACAAATCCGAGCTAAAGATATCTGGAGTGGGTTATCTCGTTAAACTTACAGAGAAAGGCAAATCTGAAATTGAATTAGATTACGACACAAATAGTGGATTATTGACAAGCAGATCAGGAGTAAGTTTAATTATTTTTCTTTTATACATTGAATTGATTTATAATTTATTTTACAGGGAGGTGAAACATATATTTATCAGTACGATTGGTTAGGAAGAGCAATTGGAGTTATTCTTCCCAGCGGAGAGGCACTTAGATTAAGCAGCATCTTAACAGATACAGAAGGTTTACAAGTTCAAGTTGTAAAACCACCAGCTAGAATCAGCATTCTTGGACAAACAGACAAACATTTATTGTTAACTGACGGTACAAATAAATAATAAACTAATGTTTTAATAACCTGATAACTAATTAAATTATTTTTATAGATTCAAAAATAACAGAAGCAATCAGTTTTACAAATTCAAGCATCTGTGTAAATTCAGCGTGGGGAAGTAGACTTGAAGCTGCAGCTGTTGCACGCCATCCTCTGTTAGAAGCTGCTTTACCAGTTGAAGCGGAAATGTTACCAGTTTGGTCACAACAAACTACTAATTTTGGCGAAGGTCTTCTAAATCACATGTACACTACCTTTAGTCTAGTAGGAGATGTTAAAAACCCACAACAAACTTTGAATAGAGAGATATTTGTAAACGATTCTAGAATTCTCGGCATTGAATACGATCAATTTACAAGCAAAGAAACATTCTATGATCATGATCGTCAACCCTTATTAACTGTCACGTTTGATCCAGCTGGTCTGCCGAAATCTTTTATTCCTGCAAATGATGCTGAGCCTTTGAATATTTCTTATGATCGATTTAACCGAATGGATGGATGGAAATGGGGCAGCGCTGAGTTAAAATACAGTTACGACAGACATGGTTTATTATCTGAAATTACAAGCGCACAGGATGGATCTACGATATTTACTTACAATGAACTCAACATGGTCTCAAAAATTTCTCTGGCTAGTCAAAGAAACTTCTTGCTAAGTTATGATGAAGATGGTGGACTTCGACATGTCACTTTACCAAGTGGAACAAAGCATTCTTTCAGTTTGCAACCTTCCATAGGTTTCTTACGAGCTACTTATACTCCACCAGGAAGTACTCGAGCTTACTTGCAACATTATTCCCATTCTGGAACCCTTCTTCAAACAGTATTTCCTGGTGATGGTGCCCGTGTTGTTTATCGTTACTTAGCTGGAGGACAGTTGAGTGAACTATTACATGGAGATGGTAAATCTCAATTTATTTATACTCAAAACTCTGGATTACCAAGCCAAGTTCTCCACACAGAACGAGAACTTGAGTATAGGTGGGATTATCAATATTCTGGAGGATTATTGTTTGAAGAAAGGCTTGACTTTGGAGCCAAAACTGGATTAAGCAATGCAAAATTCACATATGACTACGATAACAATTATAGATTAACATCAGTGCAAGGACGAATTGGAGGACAGAATTTGCCTCAACATATTTTAGCCTACGAATTAAAAACAGGAGCTCTTGAACAAATTGGACCTTTTAAAGTATCAAAACCTAAGATGAATGAAACTATGGTCTACGATGGCACTGCAATATTTTCTCGAACTACTGATGGAAGATTTCTAGAAACTCAAATAGCTGTCACCATTCACCGAATGGAAGTGTTTAGAATGGAATTCAGTCATGATTCTCATGGAAGAATATCACAAACGAGAACTTACACTAAAAATGTTGGAGTGAATACTTATACTAATATTAAGAACTACACTTGGGATTGTGATGGACAATTATCTGGTGTTGAAGCCCAAGAACCTTGGGGCTTCAGATACGATGATAATGGAAACATGTTGTCCCTCACGTACCGAGGAAACACAATTCCCATGGAATACAATCCAATGGATCGTATCGTGAAATTTGGGGAAGGATTATATAAGTATGATAGTAGAGGTTTAGTTGTTCAAAATGCTAGAGAAGAGCGATTCCATTACAATGCCAAAGGTTTATTAGTGCGGGCAACAAAACGTGGGCGATTTGATGTTCGCTATTATTATGATCATATGGACAGACTTACTACTCGAAAAGATAATTATGGAAATGTTACACAATTCTTCTACACCAATCAAGAACGACCTAGAGAAGTCAGTCAGATTTATTCACCAAGAGACGGTAAACTTATGACGCTGATATATGATGACAGAGGACATTTGATATTTGCACAGGTAATTTTTATCTACTTATTTTTAATTTATAATTCAATAAACTTTCTTTTATTTTCAATAGGTTTATAGACATAAATATTATGTGGCAACTGATCAGTGTGGTACTCCGATTATGGTCTTTAATCAATATGGTGAAGGCATCAGAGAAATTATGCGCTCTCCGTATGGACACATCGTTTATGATTCCAATCCTTATTTATATTTACCTGTGGACTTCTGTGGCGGACTTTTGGATCAAGTAAGAATAATTTCTCCTGAAAATAACTCTGACACTAATCCCTGCATTTATTTTAGGTGACATCGCTAGTACATATGTCAAATGGCAAAGTGTACGATCCTTTAATAGGTCAGTGGATGTCCCCATTGTGGGAAAATGTCCTGGAAAGGGTGGCAACTCCTACACATTTGCATCTTTATCGGTTCAACGGCAATGACCCAATCAACGTGCGTAACACCAAGGATCGACCATATGATCACCTCAGCTGGTTAACACGCATGGGGTACAACTTAAAAAGCCTCGCTCCACAATTGTATCCAGACAACCTTCCAGGGGGAGCGATGCCGCCATCTCTCAGCCATCCGTCCACGTTCTGGAAGCCTTCTGGAGAGACTCTCAGCAGCCAGCTTACAATGCAGACGCCAGCTATGAGCATACAGTCTGGGTTCTTAGCTCATTTAAATTCAAGAAGAATGTCTGATGCTAATAGTTTATCTGCACCTCCAAGGTCTGCTCTGAAAACAAATGTAATGGATTTAGTTCCGAAAAAGATTGGTGCTGCGTCAGATCCGCCATTTGGAAAAGGAATTTTAGTCTCTAGAACACTGGAGGGTCAAGCTATTGTATCAAGTGTACCAGCAGCGAATGCAATTTACAGAGATGTTTACACATCCGTTTTTAATCGGTCGTATTTGTTACCATTTACTTTCGTAGTACATAGTGCCCAACAAGATGCATTTTATTTTATCAAAGAAGAAACTTGGCGAGCTGCTGAAGATAAAGCTCAACTTAAGAGACTTCAAGGTCAAGTTAATACAACCTTTCATGAAATTGCAAAAGAAAATGGAAGTGGAAACAATTATTTTGATGTAAAAATACACGGCATGAGTGCAATTGTTAATCTTAGATATGGAACAACGGCCGAAAAAGAAAAGCAACGATTGTTGCATCACGCTAAACTGTCCGCCGTGCGCAAAGCGTGGCATAGAGAAAAAGAAGCTTTGAGGAATGGATTTTCGGGAAGTGTAGAGTGGTCGACAGTAGAAATAGATGAAATATTAAAAGTTGGCTATGCCAGCAACTATGACGGTGATTACGTCCATAACGTTCAGCAGTATCCTGAACTCGCGGAGGATCCGTTTAACGTACGCTTTGTGAAGAAGCAAGCAGAGCCGTCAAAGAAACGAAGAAAGAAACGTGAAACCGACAAGTCTTGTACCAATACTTGGTGGTTTCAATGGCATGATGCCGATTGCTAGTGACTGAATATCTAAATACTCTACGAACACTTTTCTAGAAACGGACTGTTGAAAGAGCAGTTTAGGGTAAAAGAAAAAAAAACTATTTTCAATTAAATACATGTGATGTACCAAAAAAGCTTTTATGATGATATTAATTTTGAAATATGAAAGACATTTTATACCAATTACCAAAGTCTATTTGTGTATGTATTTCAAAGATGCCAAAAATGTATAATATTATTTATGATTATCTATAAGACATACATATATTACATAAATGTGATTTGTTACTGTACAGTGTGAATCCCTCTACTCTATGTGCTGTAATGTACTGTTCTGAGACTGTTGCTGTAACCGAACCACAGTACATTAGACGCGGCTCGGGATGTTGTGCAGCTGTTAGGACAACGATGTTATTTTGATAGAGCTTGAAAAGAATGCACAAAGTAATAAATTCAATGCAGTGAATCAAGTTACCAGTGAATATTAATAATAGTATCGAATCGATGACAGATTTTGTATGATGATTTGCATTTTATATATTTTTATTCCGTTTTTATTGATCTTATAATCAGGGTGTTTGTAATAGTACATCTACAAAGTCCATGATTGTACTTTGCGTATGGTTGGCGAAGAATGCTGTGAGTGACTGTATGAAATAAGATGTGAGAGAGTATGTGCTCAAGTACATTGTTTACACTTGTGTTATTTTCTAATTGAAATTTTAGAGATATTACTTACGCCTTGATTGTTGTACATTCAAATTTATTTTTAAATGATGTTACCTACTGATTTACATTGCTATAAATAGTGTACTTGAATATTTAGTAAATATCTTAAAATGAAAAATATTGTAAATACTCCAGTTCGTAAGATTTTTAATAAATTTCATTAACCAAACGAATTTATAATAGATAGGTACTGATAATAACGATTAATGTATAATTGTGTTGCTTATCAATTGATGATGGTATGTCATTGGGTTCATGTTAACAGTCTGAATATTTTCGTAGACGAAACTGTATCTGATGTATTTCTTGCAAGTATACTGCAAGACACAACATAAATGGATATTTATTTTATCGGTGTATCTAGAAAACAAATATTTTCGTATTATCCATGCTTAGTCTTTAACCGAAGCTTTTTCATGTACCTACCTATCAATGTTTGGAATATTTTTTCATTATCCAGAAATAATTGTTTCATGTCTAAAATTTAAAACATGAATTGAAACAAGTTATATGCCGTGATATTATAAATGTACCTTGTTTACTTATTTCAGTTCATTGTACACATTTCCGTCAAAATTGCATTCGTTGTTATAATAAGTTATGTAAAAAGTAATTTATACAATTCAATACTTATACATGTTTTAAATACAATCGAAAAATAAATTTGTTTTTAATGTATGAAATGCATTCCATTCCATTACAACTGATAGAGTCATGCTGCAAATATTTTTTATATTCATTAAAACACACGTATTATAATTATTGTATTTAAAATATATACATATTGTACTATGAAATATTTGATTTGCATGAGAAAATGATAATGTATTTCAAGTATAATAATTATTATTTCTATTATAAAAGTATCAGGTATAACTAGATTATGATTCCAGCGTTGTTACATTTTCTTCCGTTAAACATGAGTTGTTAAATACCAAAATACACTAATTTATGAATTTATTTAAAAATAAATCATAATAGTCAAGTGTCTTAAATCGTGCACGTAGTGTATTATTTCATGTAGTACTGATAAATAATATATAAATTGAGTTTCTGATCAGATTACATCAAACACCATCACAATATTTATGTATGTTCTTGTATTATTCTGGATTACTCTATATTTTTAATGTTACTATATTTTTATAGGCCTATCACGACATTAGAATCTTTTTGGTATATTTAGCAGTGCCACGTCAGCTGTTCTGGACATCATCAGAGTTTGCATTTCCACCTGGACCATCGCAGAAGCGTACAACATCAATAGTACCAAATCAATGCTTGTAACATAAATGTAAGAAAATTAATTCTTATTTTCTTTCCTTCTATCATATTAAATAATTAAAATCATTAGCAGGAGGACGAGAAATACCTATGCAACAAATGTTCGCCAATCTTCGGTGAAACAGCCATCTTCAGTCATCTCCATTAAATAAAATATGTTCTCTATATGTAAATGTAAGTACTATATTGTAATAATAATTTAAATATTATAACATGTAACCTATCTACAGAATTAATAAATTATTTTAGAAATAATATCTATTTTATGTATTATGAATAGATCTGCTCTACATAATTTTCAAAGGGCTGTATCTCTAAAACTGTAAATTTCGACTTTATTTATTTAATATCTTGCACATCATGAGTAGGAAAAATGTGAATTCATAAAAAGCACGTATTCCCAATCAAACTCTAATTGTCTGAAAATTCTTCATACACTAATTGATTTTATTTCAGACAAAAGCGGTTCAATTAAGTACAATTAAAAAATCTCTTGTGTAAGTAGCTCGGCGATACGTTTACTAGTATTTATATGCATTATAAACATAGGCTTTGTTTGCTGGACGTGCGTCGCAGCGGAGTTGAGACGTCGCAGTGGAACACTCCAGCGCCATTTTGATTTGTCAGTTGGCTGCATCATCTCCGCCATTGCGGGTGTGCTTGACACTCGCTCCGCGAATTTTTTCTCTCTGTCCGCACTAAGTGGGCCAACATATGTTAAATTCGGTGCAATCGTTTCGTGGGGCTGGGTATCGCGTGCTCGGGCGATCGTTGAAGCGCTGTCCACCGGGACCAACGTAGTGCAGCCAATTGTTAAGCGCTTATTCGCGATGGAGAACCGGGTGCACTGGACCGGGTTCCAGTCGGGCCCCATTTGGGGAAGCGAGTCTGTGTTAGCGTGTAGGTCTTCACCTTTTGGGGGATCGGGGGGAGTCCCCACCAATTGTGGGCCCTGGAGTCCAGGGGAGGTCTGATCCCCTCGTCAACCTGACGGGTAGGCGTGAAACCTTCAGATCTCGCTCGCGTAACTAGGAGCTCCCGGAGTGGGTCGTCGACACGGCATATGTCGAACGTTTTTGCTAACTTGACAACAACAACACCGGTTGTTTGTCATTAGAGTCATTGCGCCTTAGTTTGTAAGTTAGCTACACTTAGACAAACATTTAGGTAGGGCAAAAGGCAAGAAAGAAGTCAAGAAAAGAAACCATCATTGAAGTCATCACTGAAACCAACGATGTGGGGTGTGCTGTGGGATGAATGGTGTGCTATGGAATGAATGATTACCATAACTTGTTCTCTTGTACAATTTTACTGCCTTGTATTTTGAGTTCATGTTTCAGATATCAGAGATCAACAAATATTTCCGCCTAACCATACCATGTATGTTTTTTTCAGGCTCACAATTATTCTTTTATCTAATACATTGCTTTTATGTTCATAGCGACTAGTGGACAACGTCACCGGCGCCTTCATCATCTCATCCCGACCGACCATTTGGGCATTCGTCCGCGCCTAGCTTTACATTTAGTGAAGCAGGTCAAAGGTACCCAGCTCTTGCTGCGGTAGTGCGTTGTAAAGCGGAAATCATTTTTTAACAACAAATATTTCCTAACTATAACATGTATGTTTTTTCAAAGTTCACAATTATTCTTTTATCTAATACATTGTTTTTATGTTAATAGCGACACGTGGACAAAAAAGCCTTGATTACCTTCAGCAGTGTCTTCGGAGTCAGCGGCTTTGAAGTACATTATTTGCAACGAAATTGTAAGTAAATTAATTTTATAGTAATATAATTATATTAATACATGATTTGTATATTTATATAGGACCTCCGTAAACCCGGAACCATCTTCTGCTGCTACATCATCATCGTGAAGCTGCTGGTATTCTGATCAATCTCGCTGGACCCTGCATCATCATGGACAACTTCACCAGAGCTCTGGGCGTTTACAGAAACATCACCAGAACCGACGTCCGCTGCCAGCAAAATCAATGTAGTAGTTTATTTTACATATGTGTTATTTTTTACTAGAAGGCTGTTATTATATATATATATATAATAACATGTATTTATCCATAAAGATAATAAATAAATTATAACAGAACCAATTTGTTTTATTTAGTTTAAAATATGCAAAAAAATAGTTTAATATTAATAGTATCATTTCATAAAAAGAAATTCATAATTTTTATCTATTCTTTTCAATTTTAATCTTAGTGCTGCCATCTATTATTTTACTAGAGAAGTATAGGTTCTTAAATGACAAAAAGACATTGCATTTTGAAAATATTGTTGCCCTGTATTCACAACAATAGTTCACAAATTTTGTAGAAATGACTGTATATTTCTTATTTGAGTGTGCTGAATACAATTTCACAAACGATTTTGCGATAAGATTCACGATACATTAATTAGAGCAACATTTTCATCCCTTTAATTATTTACGTAAGATTTAAGGGCGAGCGCCAATTTTCGTGATCGCCATTGGAGTTTTTAAGGCCGAACCTATATGAATCCACCCCTAACTCAATTTTTTTTACCCCAAAATTTAATCGTAAAAAAACCAAGACTATAGTCCAACTTTTTTTTGGAAAAAACCCAAAAAAATCGAGTTAGGGGTGGATTCTTATAGATTCAGCTCTAAAAACTCCAATGGCGGTCTCGAAAATTGGCGCTCACCCTTAAATTTGGGGTAATTCATATCTAATTTTATGTGCTTTATGTAGCATGTATATAAGGTTCATTATTGCATGTCACATTTCCTCAGCGTACCAGCAATTTTATATATTATGAACGACAAGTCAGAAGTGATTTAAATTTTGAACCACAAGTCCGCAGTGGGTCATAACATATAAAAGTTAAATGCGAATTACGTAAGAAATACTAACCCTAGGCTATTTTAAATCACAGATTCGGAATCTACAGATCCTAATGAAGGGTGTAGCGCCCTTATCTCAATTTTTTTACCCCTAAATTTAATCGTAAAAATACCAAGACTATAGTCCAACTTTTTTTTGGAAAAAACCCAAAAAAATCGAGTTAGGGGTGGATTCTTATAGATTCAGCCCTAAAAACTCCCGTGCCGGTCTCGAAAATTGGCGCTCACCCTTAAATCTTATGTAATTAAATAAAGCAAAGTAAATACTGCTTTAATTATGTAACTACACATCCAATCGCAAAATGGTTCGTAAAATCGTGCTCAGCACACTCAAATAAGGGTATACAGTCACTTCTAGCCCTCTAAAGTTAATATTAAGGGTGATTTTTAAGGGAAACTAGTGTGAAAACTTTAAAGCGTCATATCTCGAAAACGGTAAGAGATATCGCAAAAATAACGAAATTTCGCCGTCCCCTGTGATTTGACCCCTGAAAAACCGCTATTTTTCTACAACATATGTGAGTATGAAGGGCGTAGAGCGTACCCTTATCAATTAACAACAAAATCGACAATTTATTCAGTTTTGTAAACCTGTAATAATGTAAGACTACGACTTGTTCATATATTAATGAATTACCTAAGAATTACTAACCCTAGGCTATTTTAAATCACAGATTCGTAATCTAAGAGCCTTAATGAAGGGTGTAGCACCCTAAACTCATTTTTTTTACCCCTAAATTTAATCGTAAAAACACCAAGACTATAGTCCAACTTTTTTATGGCAAAACCCCAAAAAAATCGAGTTAAGGGTGAATTCCTATAGATTCAGCCCTAAAAACTCCAATGGCGGTCTCGAAAATTGGCGCTCGCCCTTAAATTTGGGGTAATTCGATTTTGAAATTCATCAGTTTTTGTATGTCTTATGAAGCATGTACATAAGGTTCATTATTGTTTGTGACATTTCCTCAGCGAACCGGCAATTTTTTATCGAAGATATTTTTAAAATGCAGTGAATTTTTACAATTTAGGAACCTGTAACTCTAAAATAAAATGAGAGATGGCAGCACTAGGATTAAAATTTATAAAATTGAATAAATATTGAAATGTTTTTCCTTGAAAGAAACCCTTATTACTTTTTAACTTATTGTATCATGGGGTAGATTTTGATTAAAAGACAAGTCATTTTGAAAATAATTATTTATTTTATCATTTATTATTTTACATACATATTTATTTGTAGTAAATTATTTAAATATACAGATACATTTATTTATTGATATATAAATTAACACATTGACCCAGGGGTGAAGACGCTGGAAACACGAAGTCTCTGCAACATCTGAAGCAGGGGTGGCGCCTCGTCGCCATAGCAACTGTGACCTGAAACACACAAAAACAAATTAACACATGAAAATATAATTCAAATTACAACAATAATTGGGAAAAGATCAAATAAATTTTACTTATTATTTTTTTTACAAAAATATTTAAATTTTCTGTGATCTAAGAATTTAATTGTTGCAAGTTTAAATAAAGTCGTCAAGCGACAATAACAATTTTCTTACACTGATGTTGCTAGCAGCGGACGTCGGTCCTGATGATGTTTCTGTAAACGCCCAGAGTGATCCAGGTGATGTTATTGCCTCTGGTGATGTTGTCCACGATGATACAGGGTCCGGCGAAACATCAGAATACCAGCTGCTTCACGATGATGATACAGAAGCAGAAGACAGTTGCAGATCCATGGAGGTCCTATAGAAACATACAAATAAATTATCAAGATAATTGTATTACTGTAATAGTAATTTATATACCAAGGGGCTAATCCCGAGGGTGAAATTTATTTCATGAGCCGTAGGCGAGGGAAATAATCAGTGAAAATTTGTGTTTATTTTGAGTGACGTTTCATTATGGATAATTTAAAAAAAACCACAGTAGAAATAGTGACGATAAAATCTAGAAAAATATATAAAAACAACTCGAAGCTTTGCAAGTGGTGTGACAATAAAGAAGTTCAAAAATACCCAAAAACTATGCTGCTAGTATATTTTTATGAGCTATCAAAAGTTGTGCACGCTATCATTTGGGCGAAATTCGATGTTGAAGGGAATGTTGGTGGTTAGAAATATACTGATATAAGCAAGTTCCCGAAAAAGGTGGCTGCTAACCTAAAAACGTTTAAATATACTCTGTAATTATCAACTGTATAAAACTATTAACAATAAATGTAATTTGCATAAAATAAATTTAATAAATATTTTACTTGTTGCTGTGGTTACTTGTTTACTTGTTAATTTAGTTTGGGATTAAATTTCGAAATTTAATCCCTCCGAGATTAAAACTGACACGAGAAGGAAGAATAAGTTAGGGCATTTAATCCGAAAGTGCAAAAAATTAATTTACTTACGATTTCATTGCAAATAATGTACTTCAAAGCTGATATCGGCTCCAAAGATATGTTTTGGCTGGGAAAAATTTGTTGAACATATTTGTAAAAAAAAGTGCTGTTAAAAAATTATTTCCGCTTTATATCGCACTGCCTCAGCATGAGCTGGGCACCTTTGACCTGCTACACATAAAGTGTAGCTAGGCGCGGACGAAAAACAAACAAAACATACGATGAAAACAAAGAACACCTATCTTAAAAAAGAGAACAAAATACAAAAATTCGAAAATAAATAGAAATTTTCCACAAGAAGCTATGTCCCACGATGGAAGAACAATTTCCATCGACGGTAGACTGCAGCTTCATCCCTCGGGGGTTGACTCAGCTACATTGTCCATTTCCCCCGGTGGTTGAGGCCGCTACTAGCTGCAGCGTCCTTCGCCGGTACGCTCAGCTACTTTTACCATTTCCCACGGTGGCTGATTCTGCAATGATTCTAAAAACATGAAAACAATCAATTAGAAATAAACAAACAACAGAAAAATTAAATTAAATCTTACTTCTAATGCTACTACTTCTTATCTTCATTATTCTTGATCTCTGTAAACAAATAAAAACAAACAAATTTAAAACATTGAAACAATTTAAATCTGCAAATGAAAACTTACATATTAAAAATACAAATCTGAAAGAGAAATGCTGTAAAGGAATACAAGTACATGGGTTAGTAGACTTAAACCTAACTTAAATTAAAGCTGAAATAAAATGGATTAACTTAAAATTAGCTTAAAGGTACCCAAAACCATTAAAGCTAAATTAAAACTAAGATTCACTCCACCCCACAGACATTCCTGTGCCTTTAGGACTCTAAGAACAGCAACCGGTGTGTTGTCTGTTTTTAAAAAAGAAACGTGGGTCGTCTAGCCGAACCCCGCATGGTCTCCTACTACGCGATCCCGCAGGGGCCCGAGCTCATGTCACAGAATCACGTTAGCCGATCAACTACTTTCTCTGCCATCCGGAATTCCCTTTGTACAAGCACTTATGAATAGAGCCTATCATATTCATAAATGTAATGAACGAGAACTGTCAAGAGCGAATCTTGTTAACAGGCATCGGATGCGATATTTGCCGAGAGCTGGTACCAGTCATGACTCTGGATCCACTCTAGATGATCGGACTGCTGTGAGCATGCCCCACGCGCCGCGTTAGCGCTAAACTAGTAATCGGAACAAATTTAATCGATGGTCTTCACGTGAAGACAGCGCTTTGCAAAAATCCCGTAAACGGTTCCCGGCTGATTCTACAACGGACACAGAGTATGACCTGCAGCGGTGCGTTCTCACCCACCCACCTACTGACTGTACTAAAGCACTCCAGCTCGTACTGCGTAGGCCGCACATACGAAATCATACTCCGCGAACGTTCACAACTGATTCTACACGTAGTTGCAACGGACACAATAATATGACCTGCAGAGGTTTGTTCTCTCCACCCTATAGGAAGATGGAGAAACTCACAGACTGTACGAGCCACTCCAGGCATGCACTGCGTGAGCCAAACGTACGAAATCATACTCTTGTGTAGTGAGAGAAGCCCACTCGCGAACGATAAATTTTGATTGTAATACGCGCGCTGTGGCTAAGGCACAAGCCACCTTATTGTACGAGAACGCGCCCAGCCTCCATCCAAAATGCCCGACTGCTAACACATTTCGCAAAAAATTTACACCCACTGAATCACCCAACGGTCAAACTGGAATTTTATATTTAAATACAGTAACTGAATACTATATCTAACTATAAAATTCACATTTAATACACGCGAGGAGTCGAGTAATTACACAATTTAAAATAGCACAAAACGACGCAGCTTCTACCAACGCGGCCATTACTCGACTAAACACTGAGAAACATGGCGCATGGATACCTAAAACTACTCCCCGCTACCTTACAATCTTGTTAAAAGTCACGTAGGCCAGCCTAGCTCCAATGCTTTCAATGCTAGACGACTCGACGAACAAGTTCAGACAATGACTTGCCACATTCCTTCTGAATTGAATCAACCTTGTCTGCAATCAAAATAAATTTTTGTTTTTAAAGATATTGCAAATAAAATATGTAATAACAATGACAACAATAATAACATTATTGTTTAATATTTCCGATTTTTTATGATTTCATAGGACAAAACAAAAATAAACAAATAAAATACGTACACGATATAACAAACATATACGTCGTATGTACATAACTACCTATTGGTTTGTTAGCAATTTTCTAATAATAAGTAAAAACTATGAAGTCCATTTTGAAAGCATTTGTATATTAAAACATCATATGCCATGCCAAATATGTACAAAAATAATCAACATTTTATCTTCAGATAGGTTGAAATTAAGTCGACACACCAATGTTACACAAGTATTTGTTTTGAAGTTAAACGTATTTAAAACGAAATATTAAAGTTTTAATTTCTAAACTAATATCTTTCCTAAAAAAATAATATTGCTTCTAATAGTACCTCTTTCACTTGATCAGCGTCTCTGAAGACCGTGCAAAGGCCTCATCGGATTCTATTAACAGCAAAACAAACAACCAGATTCTAAACTACTAAATATTTACATGATGTGTTTGCTGTTTTTATAGAAACCCTTATTTATTTACATTACTATTTTAAATTTGTTCCAAAATTTTATTTCCGGCGAAAAGTATTACGAGCCCAGAATCATATCATTTGGCCCAGTTAAAATCATTCACAGGAAAATTGTTTAATTCCTCATATTTATATGTTAAATTCTATGATTTTTAGCTCTCTCACATACGTATATGTAAGGGAGGAGGAAGGTATTATGTTTATGTTTAGAATTGATTAGATTTTGGTAACAATTCATCAACAGTAAGTGGTAGAATATTTGAAGCCCTATCAGGGTTTGGCTAAACCGTAGTTTACGGCCAAATATGACGTTAGCTGCAGATCCAAGTTCCTTTAGCCGGTCATAGTTAAAGAAAAACAATTTAAAAAAAGAAGAAACTCAGATTTATTTTAGTTTTGAGGTGGAATAAACACGAATTTGTTCAACAGCATTTTCAGAATGCAAATTTACTAGGTTTTTGTTGTTCACCCCAAACTGTCATATCCACCAAATATCATTGGCGATCCGTAGCTAACGTCATACTTGGCCGTAAACTACGGTTTTACCCAGGGTTTTTAGGCATATTTTAGTAAATAAATGGAGTAAATTTCTTGATACCAAAAAAAATCTAGATTAATATTACCTACAATCTTTATTTGAAACATTTTTCTATAGTTCGTTGTCATCAGATTAAAAAACCAAGTTCATCACTATTTTGTGTATCTAGTTAGTATAAGGTAAATTTAAGTAAATAATAGAAATCAAAATACACTTACGATTTTCATGTTGCATTCAGCAAGAATCCCAAGCTATGTTGGGCCACAAATTGTGTTAGATTTCACAGCAAGAACACTCTGAAGTTTGATTTCAAGTACTCAAGTCTTTGGGTGATTCAAAATCACTCCAAACACCATACAGAAGCAACCTACAAATAGATAATAATTTCTTTCTGTAAATTTCAACGTAAAATCACAGCACATTTTCAGTCATAATCACAAAAAAACTTATTCTGTATTTGTCACATTTCTAATAATTTAAATAAGGACTTCACGGATTGAACACAAAATAGATAAATTAGGATTTACTGTATGTGAAAATACCCTTTGATGTTCTGTTTTCAAAGATTTTTCCAATCGTTTCATTCGAGATTAAATTATCTGTCAAAAAATGAACACAAAAGATGTGGCGCCATCATACAGCGATTGCGTGAACTAGATGCTTTGAGTGGTGGGGAAATTAGCAGCGGCGTAGATTTCTATCAAAATATCGTGGGTTACTAATTTTTAATTCACATTTTTCAGCCAAACCTGTTACAATAATTATTTTTACCTTATAACCCATATAATTTTGAGTATATTGGGATTTTTCTCGTTATTAATTAACGAATAATTACTAATTTATCAATAAAAATAAAATTGAAGTATGCAAAATGAGTAGATCGCCACTGGTAGCTGTGCAAGCAATCTGATTGGTCGAACGCATTTCAAGCGCTTAAACTAACAATTTTAAATGATTATTAGTAATAATACTAGAGGTTCGACCTGCTTCGCAGGTCTAACCCCTAAGCTCCGCGACTCTGAAGATTTCAACTTAATTTAGGGTACAACTAAAAGTATGGCGTAGTGGATGTTAGTGCTTTCTTAATAACATTTCATATAAGACCATATAATTGACCAAGAAAGGTCATAACTTCATTCCTCCCTCCCATGTAACTCAATTGACGAAAAATTATAATTTCTTTATTATCTTTATGGATAAATACATCTTAATATTTCGTTTATTTTCACAAGATATTAATTTATCTTATTTATAAGATAACAGCCTTCTAGTTAAAAATAACATGTATGTAAAATAAACTACTTGATATTGCTGGCAGCGGACGTCGGTCCTGATGACGTTTCTGTGAACGTCCAGAGTGATCCAGGTGATGTTGCCCACGATGATACAGGGTCCGGCGAAACATCAGAATACCAGCAGCTCCACGATGATGATACAGAAGCAGAAAACAGTTGCAGATCCATGGAGGTCCTATATCAACATAAATTATTAATATAATTGGATTACTGTAAAATTAATTTACTTACGATTTCATTGCAAATAATGTACTTCAAAACTAATATCGGCTCCGAAAACATTGTTTAAGGTGATCAGGGCTCCGGTGACGTTGTCCACGTATCGCTATAAACATAAAAACAAAGTATTAGATAAAAGAATAACTGTGAACCTGAAAAAAAAAACATACATGGCATGATTAGGAGGAAATATTTGTTGATGTCTGATATCTGAAACACAAACTCAAAATACAAGCCAGTAAAATTTTACAAGAGAACAAGTTATGGTAATCATTCATCCACAGCACACCATTCATCCCACAGGACGCGCCCCATCGTTGGCTTCAATGATGGTTTCTTTTCTTGACTTCTTTCGTGCCTTTTGCCCTACCTAAGTGGTTATCCAAGTGTAGCTAACTTACAAACTAAGGCGCAATGACTCTAATGACAAACAACCGGCGTTGTTGTTGTCAAATTAGCAAAGATGTTCGATATATGCCGTGTCGACGACCCACTCCGGGAGCTCCTACATACGCGAGCGACATCCGAAGGTTTCACGCTTGTCTGATATGAATTCAATTATGGTATGAAAAATTTATTCATTAACTAGTTTCTATACCGTGTGTCCCACGTAAAGGTTGGCATAGGCAAATAACATGTAAAATCAGTTTTTTGTAAATAAAAAGTGTCCGGCAAAAAATTATGTATCCAAATTTTATATCACAATACTGCCAATATCCTTACATCTTATTTAATACAGATTACTTTATTTTGATACCACAATTTAATGAAATTAATAATAATAATTCCTAATTTTCCGCCTACTCTTTTTATTGCTACTGACGTGTAGTGTATGCAATTTGTTTTAAATATTTTAATCTGTCACTGTCATCAAGAATACATTAAATGTCGAGAACCGTGTAAATATTATTAGAATGTATAATGGGGGCGCAGTGCAAGACAAATATCAGAATACACCACAGGAATGAACGCTGAATGGTTTTCATCGCCAGAAATTGACAGTGACAGATTAAAATATTTAAAACAAATTGCAGGCACTATACGTCAGTAGCAATAAAAAGAGTAGGCGAAAATTAGGAATTATTATTATTAATTTCATTAAATTGCGGTATCAAAATAAAGTAATCTGCATTAAATAAGATGTAGGGATATTGGCAGTATTGTGATATAAAATTTGAATACATAATTTATTGCCGGACAATTTTTATTTACAAAAAACTGATTTTACATGTTAACTGCCTATGCCAACATTTACGTGGGACACACGGTATATACTCGTAAAAAAATATGTAGTTCACATGAAAGTATGGGGATTTTTTTTAGATAATTGTAGAATAGAACTTATTGTTACTTTTGAATACTTTTTTATAATCAGTACAATGTTTCTTAACATTGGAAACAGCACAAAAGCCGATGTGTCGTAGGAACTTCTTATGCACTAAGATCAACAATGAAAACAAAATAATTAGCTAAAATTAATTAAAAATTTAAAATTAATACAATACATATTTTACATTAATATTTATGTATTTTGTATTTGTGTATACTAATAATTAAAAGCATTTATTTTCAAATTTACACTGTAATATTTTTTTTATACGATATAAATAACTCTTCAATCTCGTCACATAAGTGAGACCGCGGGATCAGGAAAGTTGCTTTCTAATTATTATTCATACGAGTTACAAAGCCTTGGAATTTGTGCTCATTCCAGCTCTCACAAAAGCAATTACATTCAAGAGAACCATGAAGATACAGTTAATTTATTTAATATTTATATCAATTTACTGTGTTTCATCGGGAAGTGAACAGAATAACAATATTAAAACGGTAAGAAAAATAAATAAATTGAAGCAAAATATGTATTACTCATAAAAACTATATTATAAAATTAAAAATTTGACATTTCCCGGTTTTGGCAATTGTAACATTTGAATAGATTACATATGTAATATAAATGATAATGTAATTATATAATACGATAAGATTATTTTTTTTAGTACAACGCTTAGTAATTATTTCCGTCTGCTAAAATTTCATAGTAATTATTTATTTTGTAGTTATAATATTAGGAACTAATTTGTGACCAATTTACAGACAATGGAAGAATTTGGAGTTGTTCCAGATGTGATCGATAAGGCACCTTCCATAAAATTACAAATATCTTACAGTGAGCAAGAGGTAAATTTAGGAAATGAATTAACACCGTTGCAAGTAAAAGATGAACCAACAGTTAAATGGGAGGCAGACAACAATGCTTTTTACACTTTGCTAATGGTGGATCCTGATGCACCAAGCAGAGCATCACCAACATTTCGTGAAGTACGTCATTGGTTTGTTGGAAATATTAAAGGCTCTGATTTAAAACACGGCGAACATATTACTGCTTATGTTGGATCTGGTCCTCCAAAAGGTACAGGATTACATAGATACATATTTTTACTGTATAAACAACAGGGACAAATTAATTTCGATGTACCGAAAACAGCAAGTACTTCCAGAGCACACAGATTGAAATTCAATACAAGAGAATTTGTTACGAAATACAACCTTGGTGACCCTATTGCTGGAAACTTTTATCAAGCGCAATGGGATGAATATGTTGAAATTCGCAATAAAAATATTTCCAATTAGAATACAATGGTAAAACAGACTGTAATATTAATTTAAAAGTAGAAATAAAAATTCACATCTATTGAAACAAAATTTACTCACATTCCTATTTTCTAATGCATCAATCACAATAATTTCAATTTTAAATTATTTAAATTTCGATGGATCTAACATTGGTGGAGAGTCCAGAACTTCCTTCCTTGCATTTTTCATTTCTAGTAGAAATTTCCTTGTTTGATATTCACCATCTGGCACATTGCTTTTATGTGAACTTTCATTATCCTTTATTTCTGAATGACTTTCAGGACTGCTACTAATGTTGATTTCTGGAACGTCTTCTCCGGTACAATTACTGTTATCAAAATCAATTTCATAATTCGTGTTTGTAAAACACTCATTTAAGCAACTAATTTCTTCTGCCATTAAATTTCTGTTCTTCACTAAGTTATTTTTCAATTCTTCTAAACTTTCATTTGTGTGGTTAGTTATTTTTATTAGGTTATCTACTTGTGCAATAGGTAAATGTAATTTTAATATTTTATTGATATCTTTTTCCGTAATATTTTCTACATCGATGTTTAAGAAAGTTTCTAATTTTCTAGTAATTCCTTGAACATTCTTACAATGCTCCATGCTGTTTAACAAATCTGCTTAATATTTTAATTGCTGAAAAGAAACATAATTATAGAGAACATATAGCTCAAAAAATAATAAAAGATAACTTACATAAATATTCACCAATACAACAATTTTATAAATTTTGTCGCAGTTTTGTCGGTTGATAAATAAACATTCAAAACAACGTACAACGGTTTGACTATAGTGCTGCCATCACTTCAGAAATGGTCCGTTGGCATTGGAGGAATATGCCAATAGAATGGGCCGGGCGATGTGGTTAATTTGAATTGTTGCAATTAAGAAATGTAATATTTACTAGTGTTCTGTATATTTTGATTATTTTTTATTCGAGCGTAATAAAAAATATAAACAATTACTACAACCTTTGGCTACAAATTTAAAAATTCTTACATTGATATAGTAAAATCAGTCTAGAATCGGATGTTTGAAATTATTTCGGGGGGACATAGTAACAACAGTGGAATGAAATACAATAATCCACACACTGCAATCCTATACCAAATGTATAATTATGTACATAAAAAGGATTATCATAATAAGTAGTGTTCAGAAATGAGTGCAACTCATAAATATAAATCACCGTTATATAAAACTAATTCTCTAAGTAGTGCTTTCACATTTTTCTAAAGCTATAGGTTTAAGGATAAAGTTATGAGCCTGCGCTGAGATTACAGCGAGCTACTAGAATCACCTGGAAAATGCATCATAGTTTCACCGTTGTAGGACAAAGTTGGAGACGCCCGACTAGGAGAGCTGAAACTGCTTGAACTCAATTCTTCTGGATCTCGGTACAAGCTGTCCACACTCTGTTCTCCTCCTGTAACTGACAAAACAGCGAATATCTAAATACAAAACATTTGAATAATAAATCCTGTTCTGGTCGCATTTGCATTTATTTTTTAATTTTTTTTTGCTTTATACATTTTTTGATTCGAATTTGTCTATACATCTTTTTGTGTTACTTATTTTTCTGCACTAATTTATTGTTTACTTGATTTGTTTCTCATTTTTGATGAATTTAGTGTTATTGAAGTAAAACTGTAATGTACATATGTTATAAAACTTACGATCTAATAAGAATTATGTCAAACATTCCCAATATAAAAACATTAATTAAAATAATAATAGCTAGACAGGTTAGCACGCAAACAATTATGATAAATATTTATATGTACATGCAATTTGTCAAGGAGCATAAATAATACACACACCATACAATGATAATAATATTTACAACTTTGAATAACTGTATTAGCGTTTATTTTCTCTTTTTCTTAGCCTTCTTCTTTGAAGTTTTCTGAACTGGTAGCGTTGTAATTACAGGAAGACTGGCTGAATCATCCGCAATATCATCAGCATTCGGTTCATCCATGCAACTCACCGCTAATTTATTTTTTGCTGAATCGTCACTCTCAGTTGTTTCTGTCTGTGATTCATTGTTGTTAATGTTTACGTCTTCATCTGTTTTTTCAAACACGTTCTCCTCAGCAGGGCTCAATTCTGCATCTAAAAGTGTAGAAATTTCCTCCGCATTATAGGAGTCAACGTGCACACTATCAACATAACTGTCGATTCTATTCATTGATGATTCTTCTACACTGCTCCACATCTCTTCTGGAACTACAGGTTCCGGTTCGGGTTCAGGCTCTGGTTCCGGTTCTGGTTCAGGTTCCGGTTCCGGTTCAGGCACAATAATACAAGGGGGTGGCGAAGGTGTACGTTCATTGATATGTATGATTTCAACTGGATTGTGTACTCGAACACCAAGTTTGGTTTTAGATTTACGGTTCTTTTTGCCCGTTGATTTCTCTGGCGGTTTTGCTTCCACGGGCGGAGGCGCGTGTACTATTTCATCGAGCTGCAATCCTTGGTAGCGCTCACTACTGATGGACCTTAGCTGCACCTTTTTAGGCTCAACGTGCAGCTGCGGCTGTGGCGTGAGGCCGACGACGGGTCGGAACAGGGCCTCGTCACAGTTCTCGTGAATGACAGCATCCTCGGGCTCCGGTTCCGAGAATGGGGGCTCTGCCGGCAGGGTCACTACAGTGCCCAGCGGATTCACAACTTTGGCAACACTGTGCGCATTATGCTTGACCGAGACAAGCACACATCTGCCACCTGAACAGAAGAAGCCAATGGCAGGTGTTACTGCGGCCAGACAACAAGGTTCTGGGTTCATGCAAACACGCATGCAGTTACAGGAGCGACACGGTTAGAACAACCAAGGAGTGCACACACACTACGTGGCGGTCAGTCTGCCTGCCTTTGGCTAGTTCTGATTCATCCCACAGGGTGCTGACAATCAACAACCAAGCGCGCGAAATACGTTACGACTTTATATTATATATGTACGAGGTATTGTGCGAATGAGCAATAACAACACTTACCATTATCTCCGCGAGCTCTGCCAGGTGACTCCAACATGGCGTCAGCTAGATCCTCTTTCAATTGAGATTCGCCACACGTACCAGGTACCTCGCGGTCTAATAGCCGCGGGGATTGTTCGAAGCTGCTGGCGGATCCGGACTCGATCAGTACCGGGACGCCATCGTCTGGCATGTTCAGCGGCTTCGAACGAGCTGGCCGTAAAGGCGAGCCAACACCCACATCCAGCGCGTCCGTTTCCAGCACAGACACCGGAGATCTACACAACATTATAATTATTGTATCATTTATTCAACACCCCGTACATTTACATACCCGTTATTTCCGTTATACATTTTGAAGGTAAACTGCGGTCCCATCCAAAGACGCCTGTGAGGTCCAGCATGAGTAACAATTTCAACTTGAGATAGCCAACGATCGTCAGAATAATCACTCTTAGTATATCTATTTTCACATTCTCCATCGCTTGTACAAAGCAGAAGATTATCTGGCGTTAATGGAGCTTGAATGTCGCCAGTGGCTGCTTGTCTCTGCAAGGTCCATTGCGCTTTGGCATTCACCTTAAGCTCAATGGGAGTATCATCGCAAACCCTTTCCTTAGGATTATTTGGCGCATGTCTAGGTTCTAAATCATACTGAATTAAAGTTCCAAGACTTGAAATCACAAACAATGACTCAACAGGTCTGCGTTGCTTGTGTCCAGAATCACGTGGTTGTCCTATCGTATCAAGCCAAGCTCTAGGAACTGCAAAACATGCAGCAACTCTCAACGCAACATGCATAGATTCTTCCGATGAAGAACCTAATCTAGTTCTACCAGAACCAGACCGTTGCGTTAATCCCGCTCCAGATATCGGGAGGTTTAACTGCTGTCTCAACTGTGCTAAAGGATGAACTACAGTAGAATGTGGATAAGGGGGAAGTCTAGGATTACGATAAGGGATTCCTGATTGCACAGGGATTTCAAGCTGGGATACAGGACTGTTCGAACGTCCTTCCACCGGCAGACCAGCTGACCGATGGAATCTAGACATACGATTGACAACATGCGGGGTAGCATGGGTTCGCATTCCTACAGGACCGCCATAAGGAGTAACGGGAAAAACATGAGTGGTACCACGGAGAGTTGAAACGGCCACCCATCTAGAATCAGGTGAGAAACACATATCCTGGACGCGTGCACTTGTGTCGCCTCGATGAAGGGTGTACAAGTGATGCACGGCTGCTAGACTAGGGCCGCCTGGATGAGGTTGTATTCTGAACAAATGAAAATCATGACCTCTTTTGTCTGCTGTCAATAATAACATGCCACTTGGATCGAATTGTAAACAAACGATCGCTTCTGAATGGGCAGTGAAATGAGCTACAACTGATTCTACCGGCAGACCTCGGTCAGATGAACCATTCTCTGTATTCTAAACAATGCAATTTAAATTTACTATATATTTTTTATAACAAAAGCTAATAATAAAATACCTGTAAATCAAGTATAGTGACAACTCCCGGTTGAACCAGATCTGCCGACAATGGAGGTGGAACATGTTGAGCAGAAACTGCTGATGTTCCTGCTAAACTACTAGCAACTGTTTCCCCAAGTTCCCGCAAACCTTTCCCTAAAGATTTTGCCGCATGAAGTACAGTAGCTGTATAACTTTGTACTCCTTCTCCTAAACACATTAACAAATTATTCACAACATATGTATGTGTAAATAAACGTTATAACCTTCATTTCCACCTCCACTTCGCCGAGCAGGAATCAATTTCTTTTCAGCATATGCCAACCAACGAGTACCTAGTGATACTGGATTAGGATACAAACCAGGACTCAAGTAACAAGTGGTTACAGTTAACCTGTCTTCAAGCGTATGAGCATCAAATATTGCAATTCGTTCCGCAAATGTCACTACAACTGATCGTTTATTTGCCAGTACATCCAAAACAGGATTTTTGAACTTAATATTTTTCACCTAAAGTAATAAATTATAAATATTCAATGTAAAGCATATTATTAAAATGATTAACATACTTGCTCGCCAGTTTTGAGAGAAATAAAACTAAGAGAATAATATGGGGGACCAGGAGCAGCAGTATCACACAAAACCATCAAAGGCCTCTTATCCGCAAATAAATCTATTTTATCACTAAAAGTGTTGCATTGTGGATTCGCTAATATTCTCAGTACTCTAATAGATCCATGTCTCCATGATAGTACTTCTGAAGCTTCGCCATTTATTGGTACAGCCCAAACCTGTCACATATTCCTATCTAATATGTACGTCCTTTCTATTCTTAAATTTTAAAGCATTAATCTATTCAAAAATTAATCAAAATAATAAAATTATTAATATATCTGTACCTGAATGCCAGAACCATAGCCAAGAACAACAATCAATGGTGCTGGAATTCCATTCTCGTCTATTCCATCGATGTAAACAAGTTGGTTTTTATCCAGGTGCTCGAAATGCACCCATTGTAGCTGGTCTTTTGTTTCTGTGGGGGTGGAATATGCTGCTGGAACAACTTCGTTGATAAATCCAGCCACACTGTCTATAATCGACCGATCATTGACTTGTTGTGGAGTTATTATAGTTGGACCTGAGCTGGTCGCTGTTTGAGTACGAGTTCGCCTGGGTGTCTCCGCAGACATTGTATTAACTACAAAACGTTGTTAAAATATCATAGTATACTCCGTTAAATAAACACGACAATATGATAACATACATAACAAAGAAAAAATTCTACATAACGGATACATAATTTTATAACATAGTTGAAGGACAAAGGGTTATTCAAAGTAGTAAATTTTCACATATATAGCAACTAACAGCCAAAAATAAATAATACTTTGAATATAAATATGTTGTAAAACTTCGACAAGACTCACCTTATTACTTCATTTTCTCAAATACTATATTTTTTCACAAACGAGTACTGCGTCATTAGCTCTTGACAGCTACAAAACACAAATGACGTCATGCACTATTATATTTAAATAAATAAAACAATCAGTTATGTTTTCTGACATTACTTCATTGTTCTATTATCAATAATTACTAGTCTTGTAATTGTAATCTACTACAAGAAAACAGTTCAATAATGCACTGTTAACAATAACACAGATCAGCTGATTGCTTAACAACGACCAAGGACAAAGCAGCTGTCAAATGCCAAACATTTCATACGCAGACCTTTCAAAGTCCTTGCTCATTTTTCTTATTATTTTTACATTATTTATATAAATTGTTATTAAAATTAATATAAAAGGATAAACTTTTTATCATTATTATATTTTTATTGTATATTTGTGAACTTACTATAAAGTAATTCAGTTCAAGTCAACTTGGATACATGCGTAACTATTTTAGACATTCAAATGTAAACAAAAAAATCAAATAATTCACCATTCAGGACAATTTAATTTCCTATTGCTTTTAGATCCCTGTTTGCATTGTATGTACAACATTTTAGGGTTCTTAAAACAATTGAATATCAGGAACATGATACAACAAAACAAAATATTTTTAAATTATATATTTTGATAAAAAATACTAGCTGAACTGTAAACTTAAGTTAAAAACACCAAAACAAATAATATACAAAATAACTGTTTCGTTTACAATTAGTTTTAAAATTGATCTAAGTGCATATTAACTTTTCTTTTTCTACATAATCACTAGACATTTCCACAATATTTTTCTAGATTGAAATGACAATGTTATTCTTGTTACCAATTCATAAAACGTGAATGAATTAAATGAATAATTTAATTAGCACAATATTCACCATACAGATTGTTAATGTCAGACAACGTCATTCTAGCACAACGAACTTATGGCGGATGGGGCTATAGCTCACATTTGCGCCAACCATCAACCTGACAATCATAAATGAACTTAAAACAATAGATCTACATACATATTGCAACATAAAAGACATGATGGGGGCAAAAGCATTTTGTATATTAATAAAACTGATACAAGGCGTTATGTAAGTTGATTTGCGCAACCAGAAGGAGATTGGCTGAGTTCCAGTCTGTGGGACTTAATAAAAGACAGAGAAAGCGATTGAGTTGAACTAGGATCGTATCACATCACATGGGGCAGGACAGACAGCATATCACTTACAGATCTAACACATTTCTCTATGTATCACTACCCATTAAAATTATTTATAAAATCCGAACAGATGACATTCACACATTCGCATATTACAATGTACAAATTCTATGTATATTTTATAATCCCGTGCTGAAAGGAAAAAACTTGAAACCAATAATGCTACCTATCCATGATAAAATGAACACTAGTAAGACAATCAAACAAAGATAGACAAACAGACAGAGTGCGAGACATAGGGAAAACAATTGATTCTTAGTAATTTTGTGTGTAGTGGCAAAATAAATAAATTATTTATATAGCGAGGCTTGCTTAGTCGTCCGCCTCGTCGTCCTCGGACTCGGCCTCCTGCAGCCACGTGAGCCACTGGTTGACCTGGAACAATGCCTGGCCCTTGCCGGGATAGGCGTCCGTGAGGTCTTCCTTCCACTGCAGGAACGCCTCTTCCTCCACTACCTCCAGATCGTACAGCGCCATGAACCAGCGCAGCAACAGCCCCTTGGGGAAGCCGAGCGCGTGGCAATGCGCCTGCAAGGAGTATACCGCCGTTACCTGTAAATCCGCACGCTCATGCAAGAAGTGCTGCAGCACCACGGTGTAGCGTTTCAGCAACGCCTTCTCCTTCTCCTGCACCACCTTGTCCGTGGTGTCCGCGCCCACGCTGCCCGCCTCCTGCATCATGTACTTCAGCAGAACCGTCATCAGCGCATTGATGAAGCCAGTATCGGTGTAGCTGGCCGGATCCAAGTTGTCTTTAATCCACTTGTAGAACTGCGTCGGCTGCGGATCTGCTTGCAACTGTTTCGCCAGCTCAGCTTGAATACGTAGGAGCGGATAGAGGAATGTCAAATCCCGGTCTTCTAAGATCTCGGCAAGACGTTCTTTCGTCCTATCCGCTTCCGGAAGTTGGGACAGGAGGTTCACTTTACTGGCGTTGAACAGGTCGACGAGCTCTTGCTTATCGAGAGCTTTGTGAAGTTGTTGAAGCACAAATAAGAACAGCGGATGATGTGCTCCATTCTCGGTGAGTGCTGCGACTTCACCCAGTGGCATGATCTGTTCACGCACAGCGCAAGCTAACACAACAGCACCCTTTTCTTGAGGTGCGTCTCCTTCCGATTCGTCTAAATGATTGCAGAAAATTTTTATTGCTTCTTGGCATGTTGAAGCATTCACCATGCCATCATTGCGCAATGCGGATACAAATTTAACTATTTTTTCACGATTAGAATCTGTAAGAACAGAAATTATTAATAATCAGAAAATTATTAATATACGTTCAACGTGTATTGTACCTGATTTATCTACACACATGTTTAGTACATGTAGCATAGCATCTTTGGCATATTTATCCGGTATTTTGTGCTCTTTATAAGTTTCCAAGGTTTGAGTTAGGTTTGCGTTATCTTGTAAAAATTCATCAACAAGTGATGTGAGTTTCTTTAACACTTCTTCTTTATTCGGCCCCTAATAACAAAATAAAGAAACCATTAGTTTAGCGCATATTACTTTACCTTTTCATAAATTAATTTTACCTTATCTTTTTTTGTCTGTTTGGGTTTTTCGGTAGAAGCTTGCTTGATTGGCAGCGGTTCCTTAAGGAGAGGCGTGGGCGCAGGCATAACTGATTTGTTGACGTTGGTGTTAGTGGTAATGTTGAGATCCGGAGTTGCTTGCGATCTGTTGCTGTTCATCACCATGTTGGATGGTTGCTTGTTCATTGATGGCTGATTGAAAAGCATCGAGTTTGCTGAAGGCCTCAGCTCCAGATCTCCTAGGTTCTGTTCTCTGGCTGCAATCAGACTCTTCTTGAATCTTGGCGCGAGTTCTTTATTTGAAGCTGTGAAGAAAAGAAATAAATGTGTGAACATACGATGTTGTGGCATATGATATATAGAGAGTATTTACATTTACCGTTATTATATTGTGCATTGTTATTCGAATGCTGGTTGTTCTGGTTGTGCTTGTTAAAACCGCCGCCACGCTGGTTGTTGTACATGTTGTAGCCGCCGGAGCGCTGGTTGTTGTGAGCGCGGTACGAACCGTCGCGGACACCGTAGCCGTTGGGGTTGAAGGAGAACTTGTCGGGGTGCGTGGGGATAAGACTGGTGGACGACGAGCCGAGACTGATGCCGGCCAGCATGTCCTCGAAGCCGCTACGCACTTTCATACGGTGGCGAAACAGTTCGTTGGAAGCGACACGGTCGCGGTCTGAGTCTCGCTCCGCATTGCGACGTTCGCGCATCATATAATCGTCTGTGGGGCGAATCTGATTGATAGGCATGGGCCCCTCCACCGTGGTGGCCTTGCGCGGAACCCAGCCATCTGCACGTAGCTCGATCACATCTTTGAGCATAAAGCGGATACGCGGAGGCAGGTCCGTGTTCTCGGCGAGCACCTTCATGCGCTCAAAGTACTGACCCATCAGCTTTTGCCCTTTGTCTGTGTCGAGAATGCGTCCGCAAGTGCGCAGGATTTGGCACAGGCATTCCAAGTCTTCCGACACATCCTGTGCCGTATCCCCGCGCCGCCTCTTGTCCACCAGCAGCTGCTGGATGCACTTGTGCAAGATGCTCTCCGATAGTATCTCCAGCTTGGCCAACTCGCCAATGAACTTGATGTTGCCCAGCATCTTGCGCTTGGCGAGTTGGCGCCGTTCCTCGTCCTCAGGGCTGGCGCCATGCTGTTCCAATGCCTCATTAGCGGCCGCCGCAGACCTATTCTCGAATTCTGCTTTGCACTTGTTGAGCAGCAACAGCCGGAATGTGCAAGGCTGGTCGTCGGGTTCAAAGTTTGGAGCTTCTTTGGACAGCCGCTTGCACAGCTGTGCGTACATAGACGAGTATTTGGGTTCATCGAGTGCTTTGTCAAAGATCAACAAAATCACACCTTTAAGAATGACACTAGAGTTGAGTTCTGTTCCTAACAGATCATCGCTTAGCTTCTTGAAATTCTCTGGTGTGAGTTTGTTGAGAATGCCCCGAACCTTTCGGAATATGAGGTCATTTCTATTTTCTTGACTAAGCACATCTTGATGGCGAAGTGTACTTGGAGGGACCCAGCGTCGCTTGGCGGGGGGAACAGTGTCCCTTCCCGAGACACGAGCTAGTGGCCCCGTTTGCCTGGGGCACTCCGTTTTGCTGGCGTTACGTGCGCGACCACAAATCCCTCTCTCCAGAACCAAGTGAGAACAGCAGGCCGGCCTAGGGAATCTGCACACACGAACAAAGCCCATTCAACTTGTAGTACAGGTTACAGGTACGCTGGTTCGGGTCACTCGCGTCAGCGTACAGCTGATCGAGATGCGTAAGCGCGCGCACTCGCGCCGCGGCCGTGGGTCAACGGCCTCTGCTCTGCGACCATACCGCCAGCCAGCGCTGCGAGCGGGACGTGCGGGGGGAGGGCCGCAGGCAGGGCAAGGGTAGCGCGAGCGCGCGCGCCTGGCAAAGCTCAAGGTCCCGAAGGCACATTCCAAGGATTTACCTCTGCGCTCTGCCATACCTACGACTATAACCGCATGTGCAATCTTATGCCGTTATGTTACGCGTGACATGGCTCCAGTCAAAAGCTTTGTACTAATAACCAACCAACCAATACTAAACTACAAGTAGAAAACATTCCGGCCAACATCTATCGTCTGCTTATGTCAAATTCATAAACACATACAATGTAAACTACCATGACCATGTAACAGAAAAATAAGGATACCGGTTCGATGGAAAAACCATTAGCCTTAATAAAACAAATAGCTTATCAAAACAAAGATTCATTTGATTACACATCATTGTGAAACAATAAGCCCAAACAAAATTATAGGTAAACATTTGTTGGCAAAAGACATTATAAACAAATTCATTATTATAAACAACAAAGTATTATTAAAAAATTAAATACTACATCAAGTATTATAGGTACATGAATTAGTAATCAATCTTGTCATAAATGTTCAGAAAACATTTAACTACAAATAAATTCCCTTCAAACACTATTTTAGCAACAATGAATCACATAAATTTGCAGAACGGAAATTAACAATATAAACTATTATTTCGACATAAGAAAATTCCAAGAATAAAGGAAAACGGGTGTTGACTTTTGTAGTCAAGTACGACAAAGCAACTTATCATTATACAATTTTGCAACATGAAATATCAGAAATGAACAACTAAAACTGAACATTAGCAAAAAAGATAATTGGATGGAAATTTAAAAATTATTTACACAATATCTTTCCAACAAAAGTACATCAGGCATGACGCATCGTCTCTGTCATGAAATTATTGAATAAATACCTTTAATTTCTGCCCATTTGAAAAAAGCATCATTCAAATGCTACTTACCTATTTATGAAATGTTAATGTATGTTGAAATTAAACAAATAAATATTTAACTACACCTTAAATATACAAGAAATTGCTTAAAGTCACTAGTAAAAATCACTTACGGGCCGTCGCTTGTTGTTTGTGAGGGCTGTAGAACGTCTACTTTCGTGCAACTTCGCTAATATTCGTACACAATATGAATCAAGTTCTATACTACTGCTATACAAAATATTAAATTTAAATACTGCTAAACAAAAATATAAAATTAGAAACTAAAATTAAAATTTTACAAACAAAAATGAGTCGAAAAATATGGCATTTTAAACTTACGATATATTTAATAAATTTGACATTGATTGACATTTCTAGAAAATACCCAAACTAAAATGTCCCTATACTGACACTTAGCTGGAAAATATTCAAATATTTTAATTGTACAAAATTTATAAAAATGTTATTTGAGACTCTTTAAAGAGTTAATTTTAACTCTTTTAGTTTTACTGGTACATCTAAATCTAATAATCCTAGAGAATTTTTATGTGTTTCACTCTTCATGCAATTTAAATAACATTCAGTTGTTTTATGAAAATTTGTCAACATTTTCTTGTTTAAAATACTTTTCATTGTATACAAGTAAGCCACTTGTAGGGAGCAATTTAATTTAATCTCATCTGTTAAAGGGCGATCCATCAACTGCTTTTGACTTGTCTAAAATGTGAGCAATAAATAATAGTTTCAATCATTGTTAAAATTAAATTATACCTCACTGTTTTTAATAATGCTAGCTGGGATATTCAAATAAATATGTACACAGTCTGAGAAATTCAGCATTTTTTCTGGAAATTTACCTTCATTTTTTTGTGAAATCATGTAATCAGCCACCTACAGATAAATTTAGTGTTATTTTTCTTTTTTATATAAATATGTTTATATTTGTACCTGTATATCAAATACATTATTTAGCGAAACTTTATAAATATGCTGCAAACAATCTGCAAGTGTCTTACTATCGTGTACTGCTTTACTTATATCGTCTGCCTCTAATACATCTCGTAAACCTGAATCAAATGCTCGTTTCCCAGACATTTGTATATCAAAGATAAATATTTCCTTCTTAGTAGCTATTGCCAATAGGCTGATCTTAGAATTTCTTCCATATACGTTGCCAAAACCAAAAACTGCTATTTCTGTACATATTTTCAAATAATCAATAGCAGAAATAAATCTGTGGTCTACTACTGATAAATACTTGTGTTTGTATGATAACTCTTTCAGTTTCTCATATTCCAGAGATACATTTGATTTAGATTCATTTGTTTCTTCGTTGGGAGATTCTATGTTATCCATAATTGTAATTGACTCTATTTCCATATTATAAAAATTAAATGGATAGTCATATTTGATATTTTCTGGATATTCACATACATCTAATACTGTTATTTTCATCTTATCGCCATAAAAGTACGTGCCTTCATATATTTTACCTCCAGATACTTCAATCATTAAACGAGTACCTACTGAATAATCGTTCATTTTCTGGAAAAAAACTTAAGATTATGTTGTAAAAATCAATTTAAACAATATGTATTTAAATAGAGACAAATATGTTCATTTGAATAATGTTGAAAGAATGTTAAACAAATATGTTGTTTTCACTGTCAACATCAAATAATAAAAATTACAAAAGAATGACAATTTACAATTAATTACTTACTTTATAATTGAATATTATACAGTTTTACAATCAATTAAATGAAAATAATGCTTCTACTTTCAATATGCGATGCGTACATGCAACTGCTGATTACACATTTGCTGAGGTTATGCAGTATGCAGCTCAGCTGGTATATTTTTTAATAAACAAAAGAAATATCAATTTGGAATTTATTAATACATGTTATATTATAAAATGTTATTACGTATACATTTAATCTAATTTATCAGGTTTTGTTCTTCCTGGTTCAGAATAAGCTTTATAAATATACATTCCTAAAAGTATATGTAAGACGACGACAGCAGCTATCGCGGACCACACATTGCTTGCAACACTTGATATTCCAAACAATCCTAAAATCATTATTTTGTTAATGTTGATATCAATATATATCACAGTTATTGTACCATTAAAGATTATTATTTTTGTGCCAAAAAATACTGATACTGGCCCTAAAATAATTAAAGCTGTGTAGTAAAATATTGTAGAAAAGATTTTTGATTCTTTCTGTTGTTCTTGAGTTTTATCAGATTTCATTGTAGAACATAGATGAACTTATTATTTTATCAAACAACATCAAGGTGTCTCGAGGTACTAAATTTTAGGTTGCGTTCTACAGTTTTTAGTACTCATTGATTCATTCCCATTCTCAAGTGGTTAGGTTAGGTTATAAAGTAAAATTATTTGTATTGTCATGTCATCTGGATCCGATGAAGAAGATACTAGGTTATCATGTAAATACGGTGCATCATGTTACCAAAAAAACCCAGCACATCATTCTAAGTTCAAACATCCAACGAAAAGAAAAGTAGTATACGCAATAGCATGACAACCTTACTTTTCTGAAAATTCACAGGCTTTATTTATGTTTAGAGATCAAAATCACCTTCATGTGAAACTTTGAAAAAGCAAAAGAATGAGGACGAAGAAAATAATACATCTACAGCATCCAAAGATGATAAAACAACTGAGTTGACGGAGAAACAAAAGGATGAAAGTATTAACAGTGACGATGAATGGATACAACAAATGAATCTTTTTGAAACATTTGAAGATAGAAAAGAATTTATCAAACAAAAATTTTTGGTGGATATGCCTGATGATTTTTACTCATTTTGGGATTTATGTAAAGAAATGAATAAAGAAAACCCAAAAGAAGCGTTTAAATCGCTTGGCTTAATGTTGGTTGGTCCCTACGATGTATTAAATGAATCATTTCAACCTGCAAATGTGTCTGGTAATCCAGAATATTTCTTGCATTGGAGATATTATTATGATCCACCAGAATTTCAAGTAATACATATTAAAATTGATTTTAAATATGATATTAAACTATAATAAATTTTAGACGATAATCAAAGGGGATGATAAATCCGGTTACCACATGGGCTATTTCCGTGACTCACCAGAGCAACCACCTTCATTTGTTGGATATAATGAAGCAAATAAAAACTGTACAATATCTCAATTAGGAGAGAATATATTCGGCGCTATGAAGTAATAATTTAATGAATGTTAATAATATGTACATAGAAACTAAACATTTCTTTTTTCAGTACATATCTGGAGAAGGTATTGAAGACAGCAGATCCATTCAAAAAAATGTATTTAGCTAAATTACAAAAAACTGTTTCTAACAAAGCAAGAGAATTAAAATTAAATTTAAATAGCCATGGGAAGAGCCGAAAACCTGTATGTAAATCTTTTCATACAGCTGGTATTGTTGTGCCTTACAACCGCAGTACTCAACTTGGTTACCGTCCCTTACCAGTTGACGAAAAGGAGTTGAAAAAATTGTTAAATCAAGTAGTAATCACATATGCAGTAGATGAACAAAAAGCATTTTCATGTATTCAATCCACTATAACAGCAGCTACCATTGCAAACGATGAATGCGATTTCGGTACAGCTTTAGAACTGGGAATTAATATGTTTTGTTTTGGTCATCATTGTTTTAATGCCAGTATCTTAAATTTGTTGAAAATTACATATGCGTTATTAAATAGACACGCATTTGCGAAGATAATTGAAGTGCATTTAAAACACAGAAAAAAGGAAAATCCATATGTACTTAATATTGTTAAATGATAAATGTAATTTTTTTTTTCATGTATTAAATTGAACAAATAAAGAATTTCCTTTAACGATTGTTTTTTATTTAATTTTTTGACGTCACATTTACCGCGAAAAAATGATCGCATGCGCAGTTCAGGGCGTCGCGACGTCGGGCGAGTACATCGTGACGTACTGACAGTTGAAGACCTCCAGCGTCGCCATCGATGGTGTCAATATGTGATAAAATATTACCAGTTAATTTACAAAATTAGTCGGCCAATTTTTTTAAAAAGAATAATTTTATATTCAAGATGAAATTTCCGGTTGCATTATTACATGTATTGAAGGAAATAAATAAATAATGTGTTGCTGTGCATTGAAACGATTGCGCGAGTTCAACAAGTAGACGTCAGGCGTCGACCGCTAGTATTCGCGTTCACAACGGCGCGTGCCACGCGTGCCGTTCCTAAAAATAGCAGAGTCTTGCGGATATGGGCACGGTGGATGTCGGCAACAATCGAACCCGATAATCGGCGTGCATTCCCCGCGGCATCATGCATCCAACCAGCAGATGACAACAAGCGCGGAAATCTGACGGTCTGTCACCCTGAACGTCATGTTCGCAAGCCGACAGGCGACCGATCGCCACTATCTCGACTATTCTGCCAAGAGACTCCGTGACGAAGCTTCTGCTATGAGATAAAAGGTAAGGGCCGATCGTTGTGAGCCGTGTTCCAGATCCAGATTGTATGCCCTCGCTCTGGAGTACAACGTGATACGTGGCGCGCTCAATTGTTTATTTTAATTAAGACAAAAATAGGATTTGTTGTTGTAATTATTCACGCGTGTTGCGCCTGATTTTGCCGTAAGTTTAAGTTGCACAATTATAAGGTAATCCGATAGCTACGGGGCGCCTAAAAAATATTAAATTTCCAAATAATTACTCGCATCCGGTTTGCTGTACGGTAATTAGAAACAACTCGGCACTAATCTCCGTTTTGCAAAAGGAAATTAAAGACTTGTCCGTGATTTACTCATTCGATTTGATTTATGCGAACGTGCCAAGCAATAAACGCGTCGATATGTCCAATCGAAACTTAGAGTTTCCGTTTTATATTTACGCATTTAAATTTATTAATAAATTACAAGTGTGCATGGAACTGCGCACACTTTGTTTGATTTCTCGAGTATAAAATGTTGTTGCTGTTTTGTGTTGTTTAGTAAGTTGTTGGTTGGTTTGTATGTAGGAGTGGCGGTGTGATGGACCCCGTGTCACTGGACACATCGTCAACGTCAGCAGCACCGCCGGCGCCAACTCCAACCATCGACAGAGAACAAATAAAAATCGAATTCTATCGCACTTACGATGTAATGACGGGCGTGCGGATAGCCGCTACGCTCGGTGGATTCTTCGGTCTAATGGTTATTCTAGTGGTCTACAAATCCAAATCTAAAACCGAAAAAGTTCTGACTAATCCTCAGTTGGCTGCCGCTGTCGTCGAAGCCGAAGAAGAACGACAACTGAACGCAGCGTTGGAAGCAACGGCAGAATACCGCTGCTTGAACCCTCGCGGCGCGAGACGTTCTTTGGGCAACGCTAGTGTACCATGTGGACCACGCTACACTCGATTTTCCTCCGTGGGAGATCGAGGTAGTCTCCTAGCGCCTTCACCGGTCGTCAGACCTCAACACCGATTTTTACTAGATGTTCCTGATACTAGTACAGTCGCCCGCAGACCAAGCAACACGACCACAACCTATTCGAGCTCCGAGAGTTCCTATCTGGAGCGACGCGACTCTGCGGTTGGCCTGGGGCCGGCTCCACACCAGCACAGAGCGAGGCGACGGACTTCCTCGCCACTTCCGTGGGAAATGTACTACCCAATTGATATCCGCGTGATTCAACCAACGCCGGGTGGTTCACCGTGCGGCAGCGAACGCACGCTACATGCAGCTGCACATCGTTTGGCTCCGTTAGCGTCGATCAGTTCTTGCGCAAGCTCGTTGGCGGTGGATTATCCGGATCTGGATGCTCGCTCGCTGGGCTCTGACTCTGTGTTCCTGGATGATGACGAATGCTTGGATACGGATGATGAAGTGACGCAGTTTTCGACGGACAGTGACACAGACACTCTGCCTGGGTGTCCGGCGTTGATGCCCATGTCAGAATTACTGCACAAGCCGTCTTCGTCGATAGACGTCGAAGAGGGATCTTGGTCACAAGAGACGCTGTTTTAAACGTTTAAGTGCGCCGAATCTATGTGTGGATAGAATAGCTGATCGTCGTCGTTCTAGCCCATCCTGCAGGGTTAGCCTTGCGTAGCGAACGTCGTTGCCGATGTTTCTCCATAAACCTGATTGCCTGCATGTATTCTATGAGTCTACGGCGCGGTGCCACCGTGTTAGAGGAAGCGGACCTAGTCTTAAAGTGAGGAAGTGACTACATGCCTTCGAATTTGTATTATTGTATTATAGAAAAAAATATAAAACTTTATTTATGTTGCACATTGTATAACAGATTGTTGTGGTAATAAGTTGCAATAAATGTAAATATTTATTTGGACGTGTCACATTTCGGTGCATTTTTGTCCCGTTAACAGCAAACAGCACAGGTTAGGTAAGCTTACAGTGGATTAATCTCCGCCTTATTGCAATTAACAGTGACATCAACAATAGTTTCCAAAAACTGCTAAATCCTCTTCTAAACATTATGCTCATTTTTGTTAGTACCTTTATAAATATCTATAACTTAAAATATATAAATGGTAAAACTTTTCTATTGATTACAATATGGCGAAATCAATACATCATCATTAACAAAATCTTAAAGCCACTGTCGGTGAGCTCTGCTCGGCTAATTATCTTGCGCTCGTGGATTGCACACACTTTACATGGTTTGCGAGTACGGTGAGTGCTTGATTCCGAAACTGTGTGCGGGCGGAAACTCCATTGTCACCTGCGAACCAATATGATTATAACGCTAGTCCTACTCAACGTACGCTATAGTACTGTTGTTAGTGAATGGAGTTAGAGATCGCCGTAACTTCCCGCATATGACGAGTGCTTGATGCCAAAGGAATGACTGGGAGCGGTCCGCAAGTGCCAGAACACCTACAGCCCACGCCCAATTGTTAGTAAATATTATCTGCAGTCCAAGTTCTAAATACTTATTATTTAAATCTCATGGTAATTACGAATTTATTACTTAGGAACGGCAGTTATTATAATAATACTCCATTGTTCATTCCGTCATTGATTCCCGTTTAGTATATGTTGAATAAATATTATATCATCGGATTTCAAATCCAATTTTGGTTTCAACCTTTGTCGTTTTAATCAAATTAATTTTTTCAAATAGACAAACATTGTTTTATTTATATTTAGTAATAATATGAATTTGATTAATATATTAGTATCGCAGCTTAATTAAATAGTATTTGAATTAATTTTAACTGTTCAAGATTAATATTTTTTTTTTATTAATTTGTACTTACTTTCTCCGGTGAGTAGACTCCAGGACCGGGTTTCAAGGTATCATCGGAAGGAAGAGTGTAGCGAGCACTAATGGTGTAACATGGCGAGTGTGTTTTGTTATTGTAAACATCCGGGTGGATGTTATTATACGATCCAGGTCCTGGGTTACGAATTCTATCGTCCACAGGTTCCTTCTGGCGTCCAGAAATAGTGAAAGAGGGAGCTGCCTTTTTGTTGCCTTCTTTCGTGGCGCCCAATACAGACGGAATGTTGTATACATTGGGAGCTAAGAACAGATATATTTAAATTACAAATTTTAAATTGTAAAATTAATTCTATTTATAATGATACAATTTTCAGTTGGTCTTTGTGGTTTATTATGTAGTAAACATTGTTATTTATAATCACCTGGAGTATCTAAAGGTTTATCATGGGCTGTCTTCAGCCCAAATGAATATTTTGGTGTAGAATCGAGATTACTTTGTTCAGGTCTATAATCGCCCGGTGCTGTGAATCAAACAAATACTCACACATGCAACAACAAATTGTATTCTATACGTTAATTTTATTACGTTTAAAAGCTGTGCTACATTGTACTTTAATAAAATATTTACCTGGAGTATCTACCGGCTTTTCGACATTCGTTCTATGTCCAAACGTGTATTTAGGTGCGTTGTCAAGGATAATTTTAGCTTTCTCTGGACAATAATCTCCGGGTGCTATCAAAAATGAAAAAATAAATAAAACTAAATTAAAATTTTTTTATATGTAGAATACCTGGGGTATCAAAAGGCTTCTCAACATTGGTTCTAAGACCGAAAGTATATTTGGGAGCGTTGTCGAGAACTGTCATGGATTTTTCTGGACAATATTCTCCAGGAGCTAAGACGAAAATATAGTAATAAAAGTAAACGATAATTTAATAAACAATAATGTGAAATTAATTATATAAAATTGCTTTTGCTACATCATGACAGAGTTATAATTTACCTGGTGTGTCTGAAGGTTTTTCAAGATTAGTTTTGAAACCAAATGTATATTTAGGTGCATTGTCCAAAATAATTTTCGCCTTTTCGGGGCAATAAGCTCCAGGTGCTAACAAAATAAAAAATAAGTAATTTTGATTTAAATATGTCAATATTTTATTACCTGGTGTTTCAGACGGTTTCTCAACATTAGTTTTAAAACCAAAAGTATATCGTGGTGTATTATCCAATCTAGCCTTTTCTGGGCAATAATCACCCGGTGCTAACAAAAAATAACTACATATAATCAAGTTCTTTCATTTTTATTTATTTTAGTAATACCTGGCGTGTCTGAAGGTTTTTCAACATTTGTTTTAAGACCAAAGGAATATTTAGGAGTATTATCCAATATAATAGCATATTTTTCTGGCGAGTAAGCTCCGGGAGCTAGCAACGCAAAAATAGTACAATTATCGATAGGAACAACTACGTATACTAATAGTTTTATTACCTGGTGTTTCAGACGATTTTTCAACATTTGTTTTTAATCCGAAAGAATATTTCGGAGCATTGTCTAACACATCTTTAGCTTTTTCAGGACTATAAGCGCCAGGAGCTAGCAAAAGTAATTTTTATAAGAACTTAATTTCTTTGTTACAACATAAAATAAATAAATACCTGGAGTATCTGACGGTTTATCTATATTTGTTCTTAAACCAAATGAGTATCTAGGCGTACCGTCCAGATTAGCTTTTTCAGGACAATAATCTCCAGGTGCTGATAATAAACAATAATTTGAATAAATATTTTACAAATTTGATCATAGTTTTATTACCTGGAGTATTGAATGGTTTCTCAACATTTGTTTTTAATCCAAAAGAATATTTTGGAGCATTATCCAACACATCTATAGATTTTTCAGGACTATAAGCGCCAGGAGCTAGCAAAAGTAATTTATATCAAACTTTTATTTCTTTATTAATTAAAAAAATAAAATACCTGGGGTATCTGACGGTTTTTCTACATTTGTCCTTAAACCAAATGAATATCTAGGCGTACCATCCAGATTAGCTTTTTCAGGACAATAATCTCCAGGTGCTGATAATAAACAATAATTTGAATAAATATTTTACAAATTTGATCATAGTTTTATTACCTGGAGTATTGAATGGTTTCTCAACATTTGTTTTTAATCCAAAAGAATACTTTGGAGCATTGTCCAATACATCTATAGATTTTTCAGGACTGTAAGCGCCAGGAGCTAGCAAAAATAATTTTTATCAAAATTTCATTTCTTCATTAATTAAAAAAAAAATACCTGGAGTATCTGACGGTTTCTCTACATTGGTCCTTAAACCAAATGAGTATCTAGGCGTACCGTCCAAATTTGCTTTTTCAGGACAATAATCTCCAGGTGCTGATAAAAAAAATTAAATATATATTATACAAATTTGATCATAGTTCTTTTTTTTACCTGGAGTATCAGATGGTTTTTCAATATTTGTTTTTAACCCAAACGAGTATCTGGGTGTGTTATCTAATTTAGATTTCTCAGGACTATATTCACCCGGTGCTATTAAAATAAAAATGTTTAAGAAAAATCTATCTTTTTTTTGTACAAATCAGCTTTACCTGGGGTATCTGAGGGTTTGTCTAGATTTGTTCTTAATCCAAATGAGTATCTAGGTGTACCATCTAGATTCGCTTTTTCAGGACAGTAATCTCCAGGCGCTGATAATTACAATTAAAGTATTGAATAATAATTATAACTTATATTTTACAAATTTGATCATAGTTTTATTACCTGGAGTATCGGATGGTTTTTCAACATTTGTTTTTAATCCAAAAGAGTATTTTGGAGTGTTATCTAGATTAGATTTCTCTGGGCTGTATTCGCCAGGAGCTATCATAACAAAAAAACTATATAATAAAACAGAAACCTTTCATCTAAATATTTTTTTACCTGGTGTATCGGATGGTTTTTCAACATTAGTTCTCAACCCGAATGAATATTTAGGCGTGTTATCTAATTTAGATTTCTCAGGGCTGTATTCGCCAGGTGCTGTTAAAAATAAAAATTTATATTTTTATTACATTTAAATACAAAGAAAATTTTCGAACAATTAAATTATTACCGGGTGTATCTGACGGTTTTGCAACATTTGTTTTTAAACCAAACGAATATTTCGGAGTGTTGTCTAAATGGGCCTTCTCAGGGCAATAATCACCAGGAGCTAGTAGAATTATTGAAAAATATAAATACAAATATACGTTGTTAAGAATTTTATTTTACCTGGAGTATCTGATGGTCTCTCAACATTGGTTTTTAAACCAAAAGAATATTTTGGAGTGTTGTCTAAGACAATTTTAGCCTTTTCAGGGCTATAAGCACCGGGGGCTATGAAAATAGATAAATCAATAAATGTAACGATACTTTATTTTTAGTTTCCAATTACCTGGTGTATCTGAAGGCCTTTCAACGTTTGTTTTTAATCCAAATGAATATTTTGGAGTATTGTCTAAAACAATTTTGGCTTTTTCTGGGCAATATTCACCGGGTGCTAATACAAAAAATATCAAACTTAGAAATGAAAATAAACTACAATAGTTATTTATACCTGGTGTATCGGACGGTTTGCCCATGTTAGTTTTTAGTCCAAAAGAATATTTAGGCGCATTGGCATGGTTAGCTTTCGCTTTTTCAGGGCTATATTCACCAGGAGCTAATCAAATTTAAAATGAAAAATAATAATAAAAAAACGAAATAAAATAATAAATAAGAACCTGGAGTATCTAGCGGTTTCAGTAAATTTGTTTTAACGCCAAACGAATATTTTGGCGTAGCATCTGTGATAATTTTTGATTTTTCAGGACTATATTCTCCAGGAGCTAATAAAACAAACTATATTAGCTCCAATTAAATTGTATGATTCATGTATTCTTATATAAGAATTATTCATAAATTATCTACAAAATAGAAGGATGAATATGCAAAATAATTTATATATAAACCTGTTCGCCTACTAGAGCAGTTTTTATCTACTTTTTTTCTTTCATAATTCAACCGCAGATATTTTTAATTGTTAATATATCAATTTTATTATTCGCTGTACTAAATAAAATTCTATCATGCATATAAAACCTACAAAATCATCCTATTTCGTATGTCCTACTATCCAAATACACAATCGCCAAGCCATCATGCAAGCAAAAGCATTTTCTTATAAAATCAACTTCCATCTACCTGGTGTATCCACCGCCTTATGTACATTGGTCTTCATTCCAAACGTATACTTGGGGGAATTCTCATGTGTTGCTCTCTCTGATTTTTCCGGGTTGTAATCCCCAGGTGCAGGAGTGTTGTCATGCTTAGCGCCCTTGTGACGACCGTGCAGTGACACTGCTGGCGGCGTGTCCTTGCCCTTAGCACTCAGCCCCGTCACATTGTACTGCCCCGGGCCTGGGCCTAAGCTCTCACTGCGGCCCCCATGTCGGCTGCCGAAGCTGAAGGCCGGCGCGCGGCCTCGCTTGGAGTCAACGGCTGAGGTTTTCCCTGATCGAATCACGCGATTGTCAGTGGGTGGTTTATTATAAGGAATTATACATTAATTGAACTGGATGCTATTGCTACTGTATTTATTGTAAAGTTTTACAAATACTCGAAATCTCAGTCAGGCAGCATTTATTCTTCTTACAAAACCAACGTTTCGGTTTACACTTAAAGCTTCTTCAGGGTTAGTAATATATTACAATAAACAATCATGTAATAAATACATTCGTAAGCAATTCAGACATACAAAAGTAAAAGATATGCACATTCATGATCTGAAAACAACAGAACTGAAAAAGGTTTAATTGTAAACCGAAACATCGATTATGTAAGAAGAATAAATGCTGTATGGCTGAGATTTCGAGTAATTTTTACACTTTATTATAAATGAAATTGAAAAAAAAATTATGAATATTGTGATAAATAAGCATCTGAATTAATTTTATTTCGGCATTATATTTAAGAAGTGTGGCGTTCAGAAAATTTCGCAAGGATAAAAAATAAACAGACATGAAAACTTAAATGTTTGAACTGAATTTGCAATTAAAATGAAATTGTAAAGAAATAAATTATGCAGCTATAAGATTTCAATTAAATTATAAGAAGTTGGAAATGCGTAATGTTTGCATTATTGATTCAGGAACATTAAGTTAATAGATTTAAATAATTTAATACTAATCTAAATTGATTTTAATAATAAAATAGTCTTTTAATTAATATTTATATATATTTTCTACGATAAAAAGTGCACCAGTTTCTTTTTTCAGTTGTGCCTTTATGTCTTGCGGGAGTAACAAACACCAAAGAAAAACTAATTGAAAGGTAAACAAGCTGTGGTCGAGTGGGTGCCTTATCTCAAGTGGAAGTGGTGAAAGATACTCACAAAGTAATGTAGGCGATAAACGGGAACAAGAAGGTCAAAAATAATAGACGCATACTTAATATAAAGTTAAAAATAACTAAATCAACAAAAAAATCATTACACACGTGGTTTCATACGTCTAGATAAATCGTGCAACAATTAAAAGAACTCACCAATATAGCTTGGCAAACCAACACAGGCTGGACCAGGGCTGTTGTATTCTGCTGCAATTGGTCCACGACGTTTAGTTGGGGTCCACGGTCTTTGAGTATGTCCACCCATTATTACTGCACGAATTTAACTGAAAATTAACCACAACAACCCTCCAATTTATAATAAACGACAACCAATATTTAAAAAAAATTCAATTGATTACAACAAAGAATATTAAATAGATTACAACAATGGAAACGTTCAAGATCAATTTTCTTGATTATTAAAACTAGACCGGAACGACGGGCAGCTTAAAAGTTATGAAAAAAAGAAAACCGTTTATTTCGGTAGGGCATCGTACCTTTCGGTACCAACTACGATAATCGGGAACCTTCCGCAATTTCGCAATCGATAAAATGCCTGCACTTCACCGAGATCAGTTCTAATTGAATAATTCCGTGAAATGAGAAACATGTGCGACTTTCTACTCACTCGGGCGCCAAGTCGAGCCATATATGGTGTCGCCTTGTGCCATTTTGCGCCCGACATGTCAAGGACAACTGATGCGCCCCGGTAAATTCGGTGATGATTGCACACCTACGATATGCGTAGTTTGTTGCCGGAGGGTAGATGATAAACACGGACGTTCGTTCAACTTGTTTCATGACGCCACGCTAATAAATACTTTTATGTGTGTTGTTACCGCTAATTATACTCAAACAAGAATGTAATGTTTATTTTTCTTGGATTAGACTTCCATTGGTGGATTTCTCATTAAAATTCTGTATTTTAAATTATTCAGTAATAAATATTGCTACTTTATTATGGTTATATGGAACAAATAAAATTTAATTTGTTATCTATTATGGCAAAATATGTAATGTTTTGAACAGATGATTAATGTATAGGTAACAGAGAAAGTTGTATTATGACATCATTCGCGCTGTTAACAGTTTTTATCCAAACTTGATCCCCTGACCTTTGTAGTTATAATAAATAATTACATCATTTAAATATTTGCTATTTTTGGCTATGAAACAGGAAAATCGGTATTTGTTTTTAATTTTTTCTTGGAAACTTGTTAATTCTTTTGTCAACATAGAACTTACTATTCATTATTGTTACCTACATACAATAGTAAATCTAGGAAGTCAATAAAATTGTTTATCCAACACCTCTCAATAAATGCTATATTACTATGGCGATTTTAAACAAGCAAAGTAACAGATTATCCACTAGTGGGTATAATTTTGAGGAAAGCCACTAGTGAGTATTTTTTTATTTATAACAATAGTAATAACACACAACACCATGGTAACTACTTCGATTGACATTTTAATTTAAAAATTTAAAGCATATGTCACTGTCAAATAATATTTCTTTAATAAATTTTTCATTTATTAAGAAGTGTTGGATAAAACGTTATACTTCACACGTGGGCAAAGTGGAATTACCCACTCGATAAAATTATCTCACTCAACCTTCGGCTTCGTGAGCTAAGATTTCTCTCGTGGGTAATTCCTTACTTTGCCCACTTGTAAAGTAAATAACTATTTCATGTCATAAAATAAAACAATAAACCGCGTATAATAGTTTATATAATAATAACAAAAATATTACTCCCATATATTAATACTGATGAAATGTACACATAATATTAAAATGAATTATACTTCCCTATATTACCTTCCACTTCCGCAACGAAAACATCATATATACAGAAACATCATTTAAAAATATAATTTTACTTACCATTGCTTAATATTAAAATCAAATAAAACAAAAGTATTTAACCCCATATTAACAACCAGTAAAATATTACTAAATAAAAAGTTTCAAATCAACTTACCTTGATTTTAACAAAATAACAACAAACTAAAACAGCTGATAACTCAATAGCAATAAACGGACACTTCAGCAATATAATCTCTTCTCCGTGAGTGTTGTCACAATACTGACTGGACTCAGAGTTGTCAACTACACCTGTGGTTGGTGGGTGCTCCGCCCTGGCCGGGTGGGCGCCCCACGATCTGCGAGTGACTCACCGCCCCATACAAGGTCCTGTTCTGTTCATTCACCTATATGTTGCGGCCTCGGCGAAAAGTTCTCGAATAAAATTAACAGCGTTTTTACAAAAGATGAATTTATTTGTTCGGTATTGTATCTACAGTTGGCATGATGTAAGAGAGTCTGGCGTGTGAGATGAAATTTTTTGAGGCTAACCAGATGTTTCTGAGTTAACCTGATGGACTAGAATCCGTTCCATTTTGGCCGTGTAGTATGAGTAGTCTAATCTGTAAATGCACACGGGTGTCAATTTTGTAATAATTAAAAGTCTGATTCTATAAACAACTAATAAATTAAATTTCCTTGCTTTCAATGTTATTAATTCCATAAATGAAACAGGAAATGAAACTGTAATAAAAATTATCTTTCTCGCATTTACAACAAAAATAAATATTTATATCACATCAATATTTTTCTAACGGATCATCAACCCACTAACAAAAAAAGCAAGACGCGTCTACGCAAAATGTCCTCAATATACGATTTGCGTTAATGAATTTTTCATGTAGATGTCAACTCACCTATAGAGGAGATTGAAGAGGCGATCTTTATTAGAATCGCGTCCCATCTCATTAATTTGATCCAATAGATCGATAAGGGTCATAGTAAACCGAGTATCCAATTGTTCTATACATTCTCCATAGCTTCTTGTTTCTTCAGGGGTTACCATAATATTTGGATCGGTGATCTTCAAAACAAAGCAATCTTCTATTACATCATTTATCGTTTCCTACAGTAATCAAAAAATTTGAAGTAAAAATATTCCTCATAAAATTCGTGACACTTTTGAAAATAATTCGTTCATGCATTTTTCTCGGCGACCAAAATAATCAATAATAAACTGTAAATAAAATAAAATAAATTTCATTTGAAGGTTGATTCAATTGAACTTGTCAGTAATTTTTATGATCTGACTGCTATGTGACCTCATAAATTTAACAAGTATTGATACTAAATATAAAAAATCGCATGAAATTGCTGAGAAACATTAATGGAAGTTGATTCAAGCTCGGGATTTAGATCAAGGACAATGATCAAGATTTTCGCAAAATAAACACTTGTATGTGTACATAAGAACATTCTTGTTTACACATAGTGTAACGTCATTTGAATAAAATAAGTCTTTCAATAATTTTCAACACTGGAAGACACTACAGAAAATAAATTTATTTGTACAATTTCTTAGAACAATAATGAAAATAGTTTATTATTAAATTGCACTAATTTGTATTCTCAAAATTCTAAATATAAAATGAAGTATGTACCTTGAGTCTTATCAACCGCAAATATTTACTAATTTTATAAATAAGTATGCACAATGTTCATTAAAAAATTCAGACGTAATTAAAATGTAATCATCATTTTATTACAACAGTTCTAATTGCGTGTTTGACTTCTGCGAAAATCTCTTACTAATAATTATTTGAACAGATTGTAAGGGGAAGAACGGCACAACTACCCTAAGTGCTCATGCACTTGTGCAGCTACCTGCTCAAAGGGTAGCGAATCGAAGCAGGAGTTGTGGACGGCCTCCTCGAAGGAGCACAGTTCCGCCTCCACAGAGTACTGCTGAGTCACCTAGTTATCCATCAAAGGCAGCGTGTGACACAAGACATAACATTATACCTCAACAGAGCGCTTCGTTACCTTTTTCACTAAGCCAATTTGTTCTAACTGTTAATTAAATTAATAAATGAAAAATAAAAATATATTACTTTAATTTATAAAGTGCTACGTATACTTCAATTTAAATTGATTAATTATACTGAAAATCTTAATTTCCGAACTACTTGAATTTTTACAAAAAATTGAAAATAAACAAGTTGGACAAGTATTAATTATTCCACTGGAAAATAATAATACTGCAACGCTCACTAATGTTGAATATGCAAGTCAGGAGAAAGAGCTAGTTGAGGGCTATCTGTCTTTGTCGTACAATGTTTTTACATAGCAACAGAACAACAAACAAATAGCAATCGTTAGACCAAGAAGAGCGACCCACGATCGCAGACTCGCTTTCGCAAAAGACTACAAGTGCATGTTCCAGTATTACTATATTTCAGTGTATTATTCGGTTTTGTACAGAACAAAACTGCTTCATATTAAAAAAAAAATGGCAGCGCTATAATTTTTTAATATGTGTAAAATATTCAAATTTTGTTTAAAACAAAAAAACTGCAAAAAATGATTCAATAACCGAATGGAGTCTGTGACCATAATCGAACATAAACAAACAAATTATAAAATAAGAAAATTAACAATCGCTTTTTGATGTGACGTAGTTTTGGTGGAGCCAATTAGGCGGAGCATTTACTGTAAGTTATAGCTAAGATGCAATATTTATTTTTATGTCATTAATGTATTACTATAGTCTAAAAAAAATATCAAAATTTAGTCATAGAACCCATTTTTAGAGAAATTTTTATCAGCATTCGAATAGCATTTATTTGCACTATACCTAGTAGATTTGTTAAAAAAATATTGTTATTATTTTTGGCAATGACTTAAATTTCGTAGCACTACTGTTAAGATTAATGATTAAAAATTTCTTAGTCTAACAATAAGCGATAGACTAAAAATATTTTACGGTAAATACCTGAATAAAAGTACAGTACTCCCGGCATATTTCCAGAAGTTGAGTGATTGTTTTCAGTAAAGATGGACTGGTCAACATGCATTCTTCTAAACACTTATCTTGGAAATCGCAGTGGCAGATTAAAACTTCATCCACATTAGTTACCTGTAAATAAATAATTACACTCACCAAAAATAAAAATTCCTCATCAAAATTTACGACATATATGCAATTTGTTTTTCATATGTGGCGAGCGAGTTACATACTTTTTAAAACCAATTTTACAATTAATGTCTTTAAATTAAATGTTACAAGGACACTAATTTACATGTTTTAGTAATTGTTGAAACAGTTAAAAATGAGTATTCAACAAGCAAAATTTTAGCCATTATTGATTTCATGTTATCAAAATGATCAAATGGATATCGCGTATGTTATTAAATAATAATACCACTAGAATTATTTATAATTAAAAATGGTACGGTATGAAATTGCAATTGCTGCTACTTTTTATAACACGATATTATTGATAGTTAATGTTATCAGATAAGCAGTAGAAATATTTATAAACAAACTAATAAGTAATGTTATATACATAAAAATTTGCAAAGATAAGATATTTGTTTAAAGAATAAAAGTTAATGATTAAAAACTGTCATATATAATTAATTCAACAAGTTGAAGTGAAAACGAAAACTGGTTGTTTAATCACCGGATGCTGTTCATTTATCTCCTTTTACAGAATCATGTTGCGGTGATGACGCATTAGCATTTTGTCTTTGTCAGCAACACATCGTGGAATGTATTGTTGTTTCACTCGTCTATAACTTGTTTGATTCATGAGTAAAGATACCTGTTGATGAGTGCATCAAAACATAGACCTGTAGCAGGCAAATGCTTATGGTTGTGGAGTAAAAATATGCTGATTGTGAGTTAGTGTTACAGTATACTTTCAAAGATATGTAGACACACCCGAGTTTTATTGGCCTTGGGTAAAGCAAAAAATATAGTTACTAGGTATGATATTAAAACTGTAACATTTATAACGTAGTAAAATTTATTTGATTTAACATTTTTTTCAGGTTTTAATATTTTTTGTTAAATATCAAACCAGAGAGATAAAATGGAAATGAAAGAAAAATTAATTCGTTCCTGCACACTGGATGTGAACGTCCAGGATTTACTTCTGGAATACCTCAAAGATAACAATGTAGAAGAACTGGAAAATTTACTTAAAGAAGGACAAGTAGAAGTGAACTATATTTACGAAGATGAATCAGAATATGTTTACAATAATAGGAATGCTCTACAGATTGCATGTGCTGAGTTTGCAAATGAAATAAGTGAAAAATGTATACAACTGCTTTTGAAATATGGAGCAGATATATTTTACGTAGATCCTGTCACTGAAAGAACTGCATTTCATTTTGCTGCTGAAAGTGGAAACTGCAAAATATTAAAAACTATTTTAAGATATATTAAAAGAAAACAACTGGATATTAATAATAGTGATATTATATATACGCTCATTAAATATACTTATGATTCTGATACGCCTGAAGAAAAATACGTACCAATATTAAAATTATTGTTAAAAACTGATATTGATATTAATTATCAAGATATAGAGTCCGGGTGGACCCCTATTTTTATGGCAGCTACATATGAATATAAACAATTTGTTCAGCTAATAATTGACAATAAAAAAACTGAGATTAATTTGGATGAATTCAAATACAAAGGAAAATCTGCAAGAGATCTAATAATTAATAAAGAGTTATATAAAGGCGAACTTCCTGAATATACTGAAGAAAATAGTAACGTAACCATTTTTACTTTATTCAAACATATTCGTAATAGATTAGTTGAGATGGATGATTTTATAAGAGATTTCGAAACTATTGAGAATAATTTGAGTAAGAAAGACAAGTATTTATTACTTGACATGGCTGTGAAATATCGCTTAGAAAAAATAGTGAAGATGTTATTAGAAAAGGGAGTAAATTTCGAAATATCTTACTCGAATAATCAAGAAAATCCTATGATTCTTGCAGCACAGAGAGGTTATTTTAAAATAATTCATTTATTCCTGAGAACAAAACCAAATGGAGAATTAGTAAGTCAATCAATTTTTGAATTATTAAAGATAAGTTACACTGCAGAACAAAGCGAAAATGTAAACTACTTTAAATGTTTAACATTACTACTTAAATCTGAAAATCTGGATATAAATGCTAAAGATTACTACAATGATAACACAGCTCTTCACTATGCTTTACGATATCAAGAACCAGAAATGGCTTTATTAATTCTTCGGAAAGGAGCAAAATTAGGATGCAAAGATTCGTATAGTCGACCTGCCATCGCAGATATGGATTCCATAACATTAGAAACACATTTAAACAGTTGTATTCGGTACGAAAATGAAGAAATTTCCACGGGAGATGATGCTCGTTTAATAATTGACTTTACGTCATTGCTACCTATTGAAAATAATAAAATACAATTTGAAAACGGTCCCGAAAAAGTTGCTGTCGATGTAGAATCTGAAAGCGCTACTGATATTAAAAACGAAATATTTGTACCAGAAACGGAAGTTTTGCAATACATGTGCACTTCACAGGAATTGAAACAACATTTAAAACATCCTGTCATATTGGCTTTCTTATTTTTGAAATGGCATCGCATAGCAAAGTTTTTCTATATAAATTTATCTTTATACATTCTGTTTGTACTTTCGTTGCTGATTTACATAACTTTTAGCTACAATATAAAAGATGGAACTAATTATCAGTTTATTACAACTTTAAGTTACGGAGTTCTTACATTTACTTTTATTTTATTAGTAATACGAGAAGTAGCGCAGATAATATTGTATAAACATACATATTTTTATGCTTTTGAAAACTGGTTAGAAATTATTTTACTTATTGCAACTGCAGGAATTTTATCAGAAAAAACAGAATACCCATTAATGCGACAATTTTCAGCTATTGCAATAGTAGCTGCTGCAATTGAATTTTTACTTCTGGTTGGACAATTTCCAGTCATGTCGACCAACATTATGATGTTACGTACAGTATCATATACATTTTTCAAGTTACTTTTATGGTATTCAATTTTACTGTTTGCATTTTCGTATAGTTTTTACACTTTATTTCAAGAAAGGGGAGAAGAAGCAAATACAAATAGTACTGTGGTTGGTAATGGAGAAGATGAAGAACAAGATTTCTTTGAAGATCCAGGAATGAGTTTACTTAAAACTATTGTTATGTTAACAGGAGAATTTGATGCCGCTTCTATTAAATTTGATCATTTTCCAGTTATTAGTCATCTTATTTTTGTTATGTTCGTATTTTTGATAACAATTGTATTATTTAATTTATTGAATGGCTTAGCTGTTAGTGATACTCAAATTATTAAAAATGACGCCGAATTGTATGGACAAATATTACGAGTGGAACACATTGCACATATAGAAAGTGTTCTTCTACGAAATAAACTTCTTCAACGACTACCAATGATCAAAAAAATATGTCTATTTCCTCTGAAGACTAAAAAAGGTGAAGCTCTTGTTTACCCCAATCAAAATGCGAAAGTAGATTTATTACAAACGGTTGATAATACCAATGATATCAATAATGCCAAAACCAAAAGTTCAGCAAATTGTTTTAAAGTATTCTTTGGAGTTTATTTCGATAAGAAGATTCAACGAGAAATCAGATCATTAATGAAGCAAATGAAGGAGGACACAAATAAAAAGAAAAAGGAAGACCAATTGCTCGTAGAAATTGAAAATTTGCGAAATTTGATTCAAAGCTTCATTAAGAAAGATTCAATTTAACTTATTTACGTAATTATATTTTTTCACGACCGGGAGAGAAACAAAAATTATGAGAGAAACAGCCAAAAATTAATAAAATCATACAAAACAAAGGTAACTATCATTAATTATATTACAATTAAAATAATTTTGAAATAATAATCATAAATATTGCGGTCGTGAAAAAAATAGTCTATACAGCGAAGTGAATGATACACTTCCCCCATTTAATGTATACTTATAGTATTATAGCTTGTATAATAAAGTATAGCAATATTAATGTCACGGTATTTGTATAATTTATAACAAATAAATATTTTATTTAAATAAATAATATTAAAGAATACACTTACCTTGGCAATCCTTTGTTGAAAAGTATTCCAATTCGGCTCAATTACTTCAACCATCATGTGATACTCAAGATTCTGCACACAGTGCAACATCCGCTGTCTCAGAGCGAAGGCGGATCGGTAAAGACTGGAGGAAGCAAATGAAAACTTCTTCGCCATCTTGTTGCTGCGCCAGACTTGACACAGCAGACGTTCCACGTATTTACAATAGAACAAGTGGCGGAAAATCATCTGGTAACAAGCCACTGCCTTGTGGTTTAGAATTAAAGAGACTGGCCACTCGACTTTGTAACTGAATGTAAATGATTCCAGGCCGGTTAGCTGGTGTTTTTCTTTATCGGAACGATATTCTAAGGAAGAAAAGAAATTCGTAATAAATTTTTATAAACAGATTACACGTGTTGAGACTAACCTTGTTCCTCCTCGGTTTGTATGCTAAGAATTTTAAACATCTGGAACTGCAAATCATCATGCAACAAAATCGTTCGCATGTCTTCTTTGTACGGATCACTATAAGCACTGGACATTCGAAGAGCAATTTCAAGAAAAGACTCTAGTCGCGCTAACAGAACCTGATTCACATTTTTACTTAACTCTTTCTCACAAAGATTCGAAAACTGTAAAATGAAATCTCCTTTGTCGAGAAGAAAATAATGTTTCACTGATTTTAAACGTCCCATTAAATCATGTTCGATCATTAGTAGATCCAATAAAGTTTTACTGGCAAACATGTAGGATTTCTCAATGATTCCTACGTATTCTCGTTCCTCGATTTTATACACGATGTGTTCTGATTTAGAACTAATTGTTTTGCCGCACTGTCGGATAACGTTCAAATATTTTCCGGTTCGGCAAATTATATCAGCGACCCGTTCTAAAAATTTGGGGATTCGTTCTCTACGAACGGTGTATCTTTTTGCCCAATAATCAGCTGAGTAATCTTCAACTGACAGATTTTCTCGATGAATTATTTCGTTATCTTCTACTAGGAACTGAAAATAAAATAAATTTATTAAGTATTTCTACACTAATTCATTAAATAATGAACCTCTTTTTGTGGATCATTAATAACTCCTTTGTAAATCCATGTTTCCAAGATGTTCATGTAAGGTACGGCTGCAGCTTGAGTTAAACTAAGACAAAGTTCTTGTGCTTTTGCGTCTCCAATCGCTCCGAGAGTTTGTTCATGTAGTAAACTGAGTACTTTACCTCCTCGTGCATCTGCTTTGCTTATAGTAGCAGTAATTCCAGCAACAATGCCCATCGAATGCATATTTTGTTGGACGTAGAACCACATTTTATGTAGATTCAAAGTTCCATTTTTAAATTCAGTTTCTAACTGGCAGATAAATAACTGTAATATAAAATAAAAGTTATATTTTTTAATATAACTTTTTGTTTTGCAGTGTTACCGTATAATCGACAAGAAGTGTTTGGATGGCAGCACACAGAGCATTATTTACTTGTCCAAATTCAAACTGCATTTTTTCTTCTACAAATCGTTGCATCATTGAATAATGAGAAGCAAGAGGTAATATTTGTCGGACCAGTTCGCTTAAAGAGACATCCACTGAATCATCAATTATAAATTCTCGAGGACCGTAAGGGTCTATTAGTGGTTTCGATTCGATAAAACAACCTTCCAAACCAATCAAAACATTTAACAGATCTTCTATTAAATTGTTTTCTTGAGAACAAACTGGTATGTCTCCTAAATACAGATAACATGAATGCCATGATTCTTTTTCTAAATTGATTTTATTGTACCTGAATTTCCCACGTTTGATGGTGTAAGTGTGAAGTCCCAAGACATATTTGGTCTTTTTTTAACCCAAGAAGTAACGGACGGACTGGAATGATTTAAACTAACTTGTTGTTTATTTATTACTTCACTAGGTGGTTGTATTATTCCTGGGCTCTTTTTAATAGCTTTAAGCAAGCGATTCCGAACCTAATAAACATGGGTAAGTTATTTACAATTTTAGTACGTACTAATTTTTTTATTACCTGCGGTAAATCATCAGGGGTCATTTCTGCGGCAATTTTACTTTCCTTAACTAATTTACCAGATTTTTCTTTTTTTGAAAGAATGTTTTTTAAACTACTATCTTCTGAGATTCTACATAGTACATGTATAAATTGACCCAAATAGTCGACACTAAAATAATATAATTTTAAATCGTAAATTTAAACTACATTTAATAAATATATACTTTTTCAGTTTTAGCTCCTCATATTTATCTAAAAACAACTTCGGATTCTGACTAGATTTAGCTAAGGCATTGATTTTGCTTTGTAGTATAATGTGCGTTTCAGATCCTGAAGAGACAACACTCTCTGTTTTGCTCTTTTGTAGCAGTTCAACAAATTCTTCAGGGGAAGCCTTGCTTCTACAATAACAGGAAGGTTAATTACTAAAAATTAATTAATTACTATCAAATGTATACCCCAATACTTCTAGCAGTTCTCCTACTAAATGGTGAATTTTAAATTCACTCATATTGCATATTGTTAAAATTCTGCAAATTATTTCTTATAAATAAATAAATAAAATTTTAACCTTGTTCCTGACGTCTCAAACAACTGTCAACAGGGTTACCATTGAATCTATTTCATACTTTACTTCATTATAACAAAATAAACACATTTACACTTATTAATAAACAAACTAAAGAATTTACACAAGATTTTAAGTAATGGTAAATCCGTGTGGTAAATTATAATATGTTTACCCGCACACTCATATCGCACTTATCTTTCAAAAAGCTTTACATCGAACAACGCCACCTATAATTTACACGTAGTTCGCACGATGTCGTCTAAACATTAATGGTAATAAGAATATTAAATTTATAATGTTTTGTGTTTAAATAATGAATTATGCTTTTATCTATAATTAAGGTTATTTTGAACAAATTGTTTACAGAAATTTTTAATTCGAAATTGTTGGTGTTACTGGATTCATAAGTGGGGCAGGAAAGTTCAAATTTCTATTTATGATCAAAAGAGAAATCTAAAAAATAAATATAACAGTACTTCTATAACTATCAGTGAAACAGTAAAGTGTGACTAGTTGAAATGAACTATATTAAAATATTGTTTGGCCAAATGGCCTTAGTAATGATATTATTAGGTGGTATAATTAATACTTTAGAAAAACATTTACCAATATTTATAGTTCAAACATTTCGATACGGTAAATTTGCATACAAAAAAACTACGTCAGGTATTATTAAACCAGTGGAATTACCAAAATCTTGGTTTAGACACTTCTACATATTTTCTTCAATTTTATCATCGATTGCAATATATCTAGCAATAAATACCTACGTATATAAAAATTCTGTCCCTACTTGGGTAATAAATGTTTTGGATACATCAGCAGGAACTAATCGATATGCATCAGGTAATAAATTAAATTAAGTCAATAATTATTTTGTAATTATCGTATATTTTCCAGTTACTTCTGCTGCTACATTATTAGCGCTAACTTTGCTAACATTGCAATGTTTTCGCAGACTATACGATACGCACTTTGTATCGGTTTTCGGTAAAAACAGTCGGATGAATCTAACACATTATATGGTTGGGTTTATACACTATCTTGGAGCTATTTTAGCGATTTTATGCGAAGCTCCTAAATTTTCTACTACTACTGGTAAATTAATTCAGCTAAATAATTTATAAAAAATAAATTCATATTCTGTTTTAGCAACTAATTTACAATTAAAGCTAAGTGATATATCTTATTTGCAATTGTCTGGGGCAGTTTTGTTTTTATGGGCTTGGTGGCATCAATATGAAGCAACAAAAATCCTAGGAAATTTAAGAAAAAATACCAATGGTATTTAATACTCAATTTATTTATTATTTATTTTTATTAAATTGAACTATTTTGGTTGTAGGAAAAGTTGTATCGCAAAAACATCACATTCCAGAAGGAGATTTATTTACTTATATATCATCTCCTCATTTATTTACTGAAATTTTAATGTATATTTCGTTAACCGCAATATTATGGCAAAATTCGACTTGGTGGTTTGTTACTTTCTGGGTCGTATGTAATCAGGTAAATAATATAATTATACTTATTAAAATTACAAAAATAATTATTAATCTTTCTTTTAACAGATGGAAACTGCATTACTGAGCCATTGGTGGTATCAAGAAACATTTCCAAATTATCCAAAAGAGAGAAAAGTTTTAATACCTTTTGTGTTTTAAAAAATTGGAGCTAATTCATCTATTATTTTACAAAAGTGGTAGTAAATCACCAAGTTTCTCCATGTAGAAATCTGGTACAAGATCTACCTCACTTTGAAGTTTAGAATGTTTCCAAACATTCACTTCACTCAAAGTTGTAACACCTGTTAACACCAATAGAGTTTGGAAACCACATCTTGTTCCCAGTAAAATATCCGTGTTGCATCTATACAATAGAAATTGAGAATTTATTTTTTTATATTTATATATTATAATAAAATATTACCTGTCTCCAATCATTAGTGTTCTTTTTGGGTCAACATTATATTCCTTCATTATTAGTTCTGAAATATAAGAATTCGGTTTTCCAACGACTAACGCTTCTCGGCCGGCCGCTGTTTCAACAGCCTTAACAATACTTCCGGTACCCGGCACTATCAAATCACTTGCCATGGGAAATCGCTCATCTGTGTTAGTTGCAATAAATATACAATCTGGCCGTCCCAAGTAACTAGCTGCTCTTAACATTTTTGGATACGAGAAATGTTCATCGAAACCAACTATAACTGCACCTACATCTTTGTCAAGTTGCAATGTGTGAACTAAATCGCCCAAACTTTTTTGCATCACATCAGGCTGAAATATTCTCAATATTATTATTCTACAAAATTAACGAATAATTCAATTTTATTTACTCCGATTTCTGTATGCTTGATTCCTACTAAATCAAGTTCTTGTGTAATGCCCTTAGAGCCAATGACGAAAACTTTTTTGTTGAAACCTCTGTTCTTAAGATAACTAGCTGCTAAATATGACGTTGATATTATTTCATCCTAAATATCACATAAATAAATCACTATTCAAAGAGATGTTATGTTGTGGTACGCACTTTTGATGCCTTGAATCCGAGTTTCTTTGCTTTTGTAACAAACTCATCCCGAATTTTAGTAGAATTGTTTGTAACATAAAATATACGTTTACCCATTTCTCGAAGTCTATTCATGACTTCTGGGGAATTATCTAAAGCTTCATCATCGAGCCACAAAACTCCATCACAGTCTGTTAATACTGTATCGAATGACTCAAAAAATGCCTCAATTTCATTACGAGGCATTTTTGCTAAATTAGTTAACGATGAACGATACATTTTTATCTAGAACAAAAAAATTATTAACATAAACTATTCATAATTTAATCTGAAAACGTACCTTTTACTTACAGTTTCACGAAAAAAAGATATCACGTTACGCATTAATAATACCCAAATTTGTAAGAAATGAAATCCGATTGTATAACCACACTTCGTATATTATTCACTTCATTTAAAATTTCACCCTGAAAAAGAGGTGTCTGAAGGTCAACTTAATTCGTAGTGTCGCCACTAGAGGCCAAAAATTTAAATAAAGACTACAAATTTAATAATTTATTCTTTTTGTCACGAGCTGAATGCATATAATTAAATAATGTAATAATTAATCGGTATTGTTTGATGATGATCTAATTCTATTTCCAACAATTTTACTTTAGAAATGGTAGTAAATCGCCAAGTTTTTCTAAGTAAAAATCTGGTACAAGATCTAGCTCACTTTGAAGTTCAGATTGTTTCCAAACATTTACTTCATTCAAAGTTGTGACACCTGTTAACACCAACAGAGTTTGAAAACCACATCTTGTTCCCAGTAAAATATCTGTGTTGCATCTGTAGAATAGTTATTGACAATTTCTTCTAGTAAATTTAATAAAATATTACCTGTCTCCAATCATTAGTGTTCTTTTTGGATTAACGTTATATTCCTTTATTATTAGTTCTGAAATATATGAATTCGGCTTCCCAACAACAAAAGCTTCCCGACCAGCTGCTGTTTCAACAGCCTTAACAATACTTCCGGCACCGGGTATAATTAATTTATTTCCCATTGGAACTCGCTCGTCTGTGTTAGTTGCAATAAATATACAATCTGGGCGCTCCAAATAAGTAGCAGCTCTTACCATTTTGGGGTACGAAAAATGTTCATCGAAACCAACTATGACTGCACCTATATCTTTATCGAGTTGTAATGTATGAATTAAATCACGTACACTATTCTGCATCACTTCAGGCTGAAATATTTTAATCGTAAAGGGAAATTTTTAAAAGATTAAATGTAAATACCCCAATTTCTGTATGTTTGATTCCTACTAAATTAAGTTCCTGTGTAATACCTTTAGATCCAATTACATAAACTTTTTTGTCAAAATTTCTGTTTTTTAGATAATTGGCGGCTAAATATGACGTTGATATGATTTCATCCTAAATATTACATGTATAAACCATTGTTTAAAAATTGTAATATAATTATATAATTACTTTTGATGCTTTCAATGCGAGTGTCGTTGCCTTTGTAACAAATTCATCACGAATTTTTGTAGAATTGTTTGTAATATAAAATATGCGTTTACCCATTTCTCGAAGTTTGTTTATAACTTCTGGAGATTTATCTATAGATCTGTCACCTATCCACAAAACTCCATCGCAGTCAGTTAATACTGTATCGAATGAAATCAAAAATGCGTCAATTAAATTTCGAGGCAATTTTGCTAAATTAGTTAACGATGAGCGGTACATTTTATCCGCAAATATCTTTCAAATTCAAATGTCAACATGAAAAGGCAAGGGATATTTACAGGTTTGCCACCACAATCGAAAATTGTTGTTACCTTTCAAAAGTATACAAAATTTTATTCCATTCCCACTGGCACCGTTCACTTCTTACAGTAGTAATATGAAAAATTCAACAATATAAAATAGATAATAAATATAAATGATAACAAATTAATAATTAATCCTTTTTGCGAAGTCGAGCGCTAGAAACTTCAATACATTCAGTCAAGTGTTTTAATTCAGTCGGCATCGGTGGCTGATGTTCCAACTCCTTTCCTAACATTTTATTCACCACCAGAGGAACATCCATGCCAATAATATTTTGTTTGCTGACTATTACTGCACGGACAAACCCATCATTTAGCGTAATGAACTGTTGTTCAAGGAACATTACTTTATCCGTATAATAGATAAGCTAAAAATAAATATTCATTAAAAAATGTTAATGGTTTTGACAATGAATATTAAACCTTTGTAGTGACTTTATAAGCAGTAAAAATGGGAATAGTTCGACGATATCTAACAAAAGACGCGCTTTGAAGCGCGTGCCCTTTCACCTTCATAATTTCTTCATATAAACCAGTTCTGTCATAAAAATGAAAACGCGCAAAATCCAATTCTCGAACATATCGTGCATTATTCATATGCCGGAAAAATATATCAACATCTTGGGTTGTACAAAAACCTACAACAAAGTTACAAACAATTGATAAGAAAAAAGTAGGTGAAAGTAATGTTTGTTTTTAAAAATGAATAGTCATCGTTAAATCAATTTGCACACTAATGATAAGTAAAAATTTAAAAATATTCATGTAAAACTTTCACTTGTAGAATAACTATAATTATTTTTATGAGTTTTAAGTATATTTACCATAAATTTGGCTTGTATCTCCAAGTTTCAATTTTTTTTGGAAATATCTTCCCCATCCTATAACTACTGCAATTCTAATAAAATAATTAACATCCCAAAAAATATACAACACAGCGATGATAAAAAATAATATTAGAGTAAATAGAGAACAATCCATGGTTATCTCTATTTCAATATTCAATTTAAGTCCCGTTTTATAAAATAAAGTTAAACTTTGTACTTGAAAAATTTACTTTGTACGTCTTCTTATGTATCGTAATGGAACCGGTGTACTGTAAATGAAAAACACACGGCAGCGAGCAAACACTTAGGAAATAGTGGGGATATACATGGTTTACCTTGACCTTCAAGATAAAAGGTAAAGGAACTTGGTGAAATATATTCTGATTATAAACTATTATTATTATATTATTAATAATATTGAATACTGTATAAAATATTTACTATACTGTACTTACTTAGCGGATTTAAGAGATAACATAATTTGTATTATATCATTAATAATGTTAAGTATAAATACTATCAACTATAGGTCTAGTTTTCTAATTTTCGCACTTGAAATTTGAGTACACTGGCATAAATGCTCTAGCTCCTCGGGTTTGTTAGGTCGTTCATTAATATTTTTATCCAACATTGAACAAATTAATTCATGCAGATTTAATCCAATGCAATTTTGTTTACTAATAACTGTAGCACATACAAAATCATCTTTAAAACTTATAAACTGGTGTTCAAAATATAAGACTTTTTCGTCCCAGTACATCAACTGCAAAAGTACACGAATTATACTCGAAATTAATTATGTATATTATTCATTACCTTTGTTGTTATTCTATATGCAGAAAATAATAAAATCGGTCGTCTATATCGAATGTAAGTGATGTTTTGTAATAAACTACCATTAACGTTTAAAATTGCACTATATAAGCCAGTCCTTTCGCAAAATTGTAACCGAGCAAAATCTAACTCTCGAACGTATCTCGCGTTATTCATGTGTTGCCAGTACACATCAACATCGTTCGTAGTGCACATCCCTAAAATAAATAATAATAAATTTATTTCAATATTTTGATCACCATAAATAAACGAAAATAGTCTCACCGTAAATTACTCCAGTGTCACTAAGTTTCATTTTGCTCTGAAATAATCGGGCCCACCACATAGTAAAAATCATTCGCATGAAATAATGAACATCCAAAAATATATACATTAGAGAAATACCAATCATCATAAGGGTAACGATAATTAGAATGAGATCTATGTCTATTTTCAGCACAATCATTGCTTATAATAGTTCTCGAAATTTTACCTACGCAAGATATTTATCAGAAATGCACAATATATTCAAAGGTCTGCGGAGGACTGACGCAGAAATGAAATCTAACGCTGAAATATAGGATTTTCATTTCCCTTTGCTCTAGATGGAATTTTTTTCAAAATTGCAGAACTTTCGCACTAATGTAGATGAGATCTTGCACTTTCGCCAATTATAAATAAGTTATTTATTATTATATGGTTCGTGGTATTAAATAGAATAATAAAAATACGTGTGATATGTAATAAATATGATTTATTCAGGTTATATTCCACTTTTAAATTAAACAACAATTAACATTCTGCTTGTTTATTTTCACTCATTTAAACGATTTCTCGCCTAAAAGGATGTATAGATATATCCTAATATTAGAAGATGGTATAAACTATTTATAAAGCACTTGATTTCGAAATTTGAAAAATCAGTTATCCACAAATAGAGTGCAAAAATTATTTACCTCAATCTTATAAATAATCACATAATTTTCACAAATATTCAAGTCTCGGAAAATAGCTGGTACCATTGATATTTATAAATTACAGTTTAAACTATGGGGTACCAACTAAAAACCGCGCAATTTTATTATAAAATTGAGGATTTTCTATTTTTACCACGTTACATTTATGTACCCTTAAGTTGCAGTCAATTATTGCAAGAAATTGAATTATCATCACAAAACTCAGTTAGGAAGAAGAGATGCATTACTAAACATCGAAAGAAAATTAATTGTTGACCCTATCAACCACCACTACGAATATTAGCGCTTGATATTTCATTACTTTCGATCCAAAGCGCGATTTCTTTCGACAATTCTGGCTTTATTTTTACTGTTTCAGCCTGAGATACTGAACCTGGTTCTAGAAGTGATAACATGATATCCTCAGCGTTGCAATCTATCACACGCTGTCGACAAATTGCGATGGCGCATATGAAATTATCACGGGGGGTTATAAACCGGTGCTCCATAAATATTGATTTGTCATCCCAATACACAATCTAAAATTAATTCAATTACTTCAACTTGATTATGCAAATTATAATTTCCGCATTATTGGAATTTTTAATTCGCACATTAACATTATGATTTTCATAAACTTACTTTGGATGTAATCGTATACCGTGAAAATGTTTTTACAAATCGTCTGTATCGAATAGTACAAGCTCCTTGTACGACACTACCTCCCTTTTCTCGTATTCTTCGGTATAGTCCCGATCGTTCATAGAAATCTACTCGAGCAAAATCTAATTCTCGCAAATATCTCGCATTATTCATGTGATATAAAAGTGCGTCAACATCGTTTGTGACACATACCCCTGGAATTAAAATGGATATTTCATTTGGTGCGAAAACAAATAAATTATTATAGACTGTAATTAATGCTGCAATTAACTTCGAAATGACGGTAATCTAGAGTATTAGTTAAATAACATTGTTTTTATTTTATACTAACAAAAGAGATGCAAAAAAATATTTTTTTTAAATATAAATTCATTTTAAATATAAACTGGATCATATCGTGTACCTGTAATCGTAGTTTCTTCAAGAATTTGTACCCTTTTCTTAAATAATCTTGCCGAGAGCACACAAAGTATTAATCTTAAAAAGTAGTTTAGCTCGAAGCAGATGTACAACAGCACAAGAAGTGCAAGACTGCCGGCCAAGATGTAACACACAAGCATTGTTGCTGTTGATTGTTGTGGATTACGGCGATTGTTGCGTAGCCGGACAAGGTTATGTCTCGGCTACATCGTTCATCTGTAGTTTAATACCACCGCCTCCGCATTTTCGTAGTAAATCACTGATCGTCGCAGCACAACATGATGATAGTTGTGCTTGCGACCGTCTTGCCACAGGGTGAACTTTTCACACATCGATTTCTTAGCGCGTGCGTCACAGGGTCGGTTTAGTAATCATTACTTTGGCTTCTTCGATTTGAATGACACGTGCACAAACACTAAAGGATTTACTGTTTTTTAAAGAAATTTATGCTAAATATCATTCACTATTTCGCCAAGAAATTGCCAGACTATTAACTGTTTAATGAAAACGCTCTTTCGTGTTTGGAATGTTGGATAAAACAAGAGGTTTAAAATGATGAAAAGTAAATATTTGTTGACGTTAGCAAAAAACACACGAATATATAATTAGACGCGCATCTTTTTGTTAATGTACATTTAAATATCTAATACTTAAAAAATCTAGACAAAATATTTTCCACTGTTTTCTAAAATCTTAATAAATATATTATCATCTAAATGGTAGTATAAATGTCAACCAGTTTTTACTGAATGCATTAAAATAATGTTGTATATTAAACTGCTGGAAGGCTGGTATTTTAAAACGGAGAAGAGTATATGTATATATATAAAAAAAAACATTGCCTCAAAGAAATTGTAATTAAAAATATTTTATTTTACAGATCAATTTTTCCAGTATTGAATATTTATAATTTAAGTAATAATATGAAAAAGAAAAAAAATAAAGATTATTATTTACAAGTAATAAATTATTGTTGCCAAGGTACATCATCCTTCTTATAAGGAAGCAAAGGTAGATCATACATAAATGGAAACAGCTGAGTATTCGTTATTTTCTTCGGATCAATTGAAAAATATTCTTCATCGAAAAATTTGGGTAAAAACAAAACTCCTACCTCATAAGACCGAACATATGAAGCGGCATCAGTCTTATTCAACGATCCCCAAGCTGCTTTGGAAATATTCGCGCTGGTCAACAGAAAGTATGCCAGTTTGTCGTACTCTGGTGATACCCGACAATAAGACTTCATATGAGGCATTGCACGAGTCCTGTGAGTCCTGTCAGCTTTCCACTCACTGTTACAAATAAAATAGCAAAAATTACAAACGATACTTGCACTTTATGTATATATTGTAATATGTGCATATAAAACGGTAGTCATTTTAACGGTCAGCTTAAAAATGAGGTTTATTCAGCTCTAAAATGATTTCTCTTTCTGCCAGCAAATATATTCAGTTGAGGCATCACTTGTGGTTAGCAAAGTAGAACAATATTGATCAGCAAATGATTGTCATATTGGCAGCTCTAAAGTAATAAAATAATTTTGTTGCTGAATAATTTTATAATCATACTATCCAAGTAATAATTCTGTTTCTTTACTATTTAATTTTGAATACGCATAAAATATTTGGCTGACCTAAATGTGTTTACTAGCTTATTCAATTTAGTTTGTTTACTAACCACGTATTGAGCCCGATATTTTTTCTGTCAACAAAATCACAATATGATGTCCAAATGATTTAATAGCTGGTTTGTAATTAATTTAGTGTATTATTTATGGGCGCACTCGGTATCTGGAGTATACTTACTGTAAGTAGGTCTCGAGCCATTTTTGCTTCTCATGAGTTTTTTTAGAATACGGCAAACAACCACCACCTTCTGGACCATGGTAGCTACCCAAGACATTTTTTTGAGTTGGAAAGATAATATTAAGTTTCGCATTAGAATTAGCTGGAAGTTGTTGCTTCTTGTGACTAGCTAAACTTCTCAATAAAGCAGTTCTGAGCCAAGTGGCTGGAGTTGCACCAAAGTTGCCTAAACTTGACGACTGTGCAATAACGTTCCAACTTAGGGCTTCGCCCTCACCGGCCCTGTTTTCAGGCAATACACAATGACGAGATAGAAGATCGCCAATCCGCTGAAGATGGCATTCACTGCTCCTACTAGGGTGCTTGCCTGGCACTGAACTCACGAAAAATACTCTTTAAAAAATAATAATCAATAGTTTGTCATTGAGATTAAAAAATTATTACGTACTTAATATTGGAGAAGTCAGCTCTTTTGACTTTTTTAATCCAGTCTTTAAGACACGGTAAATCATAATGACGAAGATAAGAAATTAAAGAGGTTTTGAAATCAGTTGGTCCACATCCCTCAGAGTCATCGCTATTTTTTGGCAATGCCGGGCATAATGGGCTTACCCAAACACTTTAAAAATAATTTATATTAGTTTTCAAAAGCACAGTTTATTTTTATAAACTTTGTATTTACCCCTGACAGTAAATATTCCAATCTTCGTAGTACAAATTTGCTGTGGATACTACAACTCGCAAAGATCCATCATCGTATGAATATATACCCACTTTTCTGAATATACAAGAATTATATGTTGTTACAAAATTAATTAATTACAAATGGACTTACGAATGATGTGTTCCAAAAGGATCTTTCATTTTTATGAGCTGATGTGTTACATTAGGTAAAAACTTGTTCATGTATTCTTGCATTTTTGGAAAATCTTCACCGTATAATATAGTCAAGGGCTTTTTTCTATGAAAATAATTTGTTTAATATTAAATATTAAGAAAAGAAACCATGACTTACTCATTCCCTGTAGCAGTATATTGTTCCATAAGCCACATAATATCAATCATAAAGTTAATTTGTAGAGAATTTCTTAATTTTCCCAAGCTAGGGCATAGCAGATCTAAATTAAATTTAAAATATTTATTCTAAATGCATATACAAATATATGTTGTATTACCTGTAATTTGTAAGGAGTTATTCTGGTTCTTTGTTTGTGGAGAATCGGGAACCACAGTAAAAAACAAGTTATACGGTGCATTGCTTTTTAATTTTTCAGCAAAAGGAACTTTGTTTATGTTTTTAGGACTTATTTCGGAATTTGCACTACTAGTAGATGCAGTTTCTTCTTGTTTAAAATCTTTCCATACGGTTTGTGGTCTTTTAATATCTCGTAAAACTTTTATCTGTTCCATAACTACAGCCTTTTCTAAGTAAGTGTCCGGAATATTTAAATTTATTTCATCTTCATTCAAATCCATTAATATTTCAACTAAAATATTTTAAAATTAACTAATATAGAATCATGAAGACAAAAAATCACGTACGATGAGGATGGCTATATTCCATAAAATGATGAGGGTTCTTCCGATAACATTTTTCTTTAAAACTGCAAATTTCTTTCCGCTTTTTACTGGGCGAAGTATGGTTATCTACAAAAATATTATTATTACCAATTGTTAAACCGTATGAAACAATTACTGTACCTTCGTTTTCACTTGCACGCTTTTTATCAACAACTGACATTTTTCAAACAAATAACGAATTCCCTTGATCGATTTCGATGGTGCAACCAAATTTTATACGTTTGTTGAAGTTGAACGTTAAAAATAATGGATGAAAATGTAGAAAAATTTTAATTCAGATTGAAGTCTAAAGTTGCGATTTCACTAATCCGAATTATTTAACGCGTGTAGCTGTACATAACCTTGGTGGTCAATTTGACGTTTCATAGGTTGTCAGTCGCATCAAAATATTATGTGATTTGTAAAAGTGCAATAATAAATTTTAATATGTCTGTAGAGAATAAAAATAGCCCCGAAAATGTGAAGAAAATAGTTAATTACAGTACAAATCGAATAAAAGTGTTCAAAATAATAGTAGTAGGCGACTCAAATGTAGGAAAAACTTCACTAACCTACAGATTCTGTGAAGGAAAATTTTTAAGTACATCTGAAGCAACAATTGGTGTTGATTTTAGAGAACGAACCGTAAATGTTGATGGAGAAGACATAAAAGTAGGTATACAAAACTGAATTCATATCTGTTATCATTTAATTAATCTTTTACATATTTATAGTTGCAGCTTTGGGATACAGCTGGCCAAGAACGATTTCGTAAATCAATGGTCCAACATTATTACCGCAATGTTCACGCAGTTGTTATAGTATATGATGTGACAAAACAATCTTCATTTCAATCATTAGCCCAATGGATAGAAGAATGTGATAAACATGATCTTGGGCATGAAGTACCTAGAATACTTGTGGGAAATAAATGTGATTGTGAAGAATCACAGGCAGTTAATACTAATGTAGCACAACGATTCGCAGATCAGCACAATATGCCGGTAGAGCGTTGTGTCTGCGTTATATTTTGATTTATTTTAAAATATTTTTGTTATAGTTGTTCGAAACATCTGCTCGATTGGATTCAGAGTGTGATAACGTAGAGGCAATTTTTTTAACATTAGCGCATAAATTGAAAAACCACAAACCTTTTATGCCAATTGAAAATTCACGCAAGTCGCCAAAGTCAGAAATTATTACTATTAATAAGAATCGTGATATTAATACGGATGAGACTAGTTGTATGTGCTAAAAGTGTAAAATTTGTACATAATAATTATGTAACATTTTTCTTATATATGTATAAAAATATTTTTCATTAGGAGGTAGCTGTAAGATGTATTAACTAACCCAAAATGATTTTTAAAGATATTTATTAAATATATATTTTAGCAAACTATTAATGTTTTGTTATAATCTTTAATAGTAATGATTTCCTTTACTATTGTAAAATAAAACAAACATCGTATACACATTTCATTTATTTCTTTACCCTAATCATTTCCAAAGAATAGTTTTCAAACAATATCCAGATTTCGAGAATTTTTTAATATACCATAAGTACGTAATGAGATGAAAATTCGAAGTATAACTTTATCACACTTTTTGTAATTAAACATTTATTTTCTTCATTTTTTTTGTTTGTTAAAACTTTAGATTCAACTATATTTTTGGCTTAAATTAATGAGGAAATAAATATTACACGAGGAAAAGAAAAGAAGCTTAACTTTCAAAATCACAATAGTTATTTTTATCAAGTAAATTTAACAAACTAACTACAGAACAATTTAGAGATGCTGCCACTGTGTGGACATAATATTACTACTGGATTCAATTGCACGTGCGATTTCTTCATGAATACCATGGCTCAGCCATAACGTGTGAAGTTTCTTATATTTTTCTGCGCACAAATGTAGCGGATTACCTCTGCGGAGGCCCTGATCTGTCTCACCGTAGTCATCTAAGTATGGCGGCGAAACGAAACAGCCGCGCATAGGACTAGCAAGAAATAGAATCTCACATTCACGGACTCTCAAGAAGATACCAACTCCTGCACCACACTGGTGGGCATGGTATGTGCAAGCACCAACCATCGTTTTATTTAACTCAATCTGACAACAATAGCTCTGAGAGCAGAGCATTTCTCCACAAACCAAACACATTGTAGGATTGCGAGAATCTTCTCGATCACTATTAGGACATGTGAATAGAGAAACAGCGTTGATTAGTTCGCTATAATCATTGGGAAGTTCCACAAGACGATTAATTGGTAGAGGCTCTAAAACAGCTACGTTATGAGCTCCAGATAGATAATCTGTTACAGTTTTGTGCGAGCACCATAGTAATATCAAATCTTGCAGTATTGGTAATCCTAGTAGTTCTGCGCTTGTATCGGGAACTCCTAAATATTCACAGATTGTTGAAAATGTGTCGCCACCAGGTTCTGTGAATGCGGCAGGTGATGGGACGTCTGTTAAATAGCGATAAAATAATACGCAGCATCGCAAAAACGGCATACAAGCATGTTGAATATGTTTCCATACCGTGTGACCATTTACGCTGTCTTTCTGTTTGTTCAACATTCGTAGTATATTCAATACAGCAGTATCATCTTGTCCATCAGTATCCATAGATGTGTCTAATTCATCTATATTTATCGTGATCAATACTTTGATGATGTGTGCTGTGAATATAAGTCGAAATACGAACTGATCCAGAGTTTTTCCATCAGGCACTCCAGTAGGTTCTTGCCGAGTCAACAAACTACGGATAGACATTGTTAGAGGAATAAGAAGGCCTAAAGAATCCCAATCGAGAACGCTGGGACCATCATCGGGATGTTCTAAAACGTAGTGGAGTAGTTTCAATATATGACTATTCATAGCACCCTTTAATTTCCACGTGGTTCCGAACACACCGATAATTCGAACCAAACTTTCTAGACAATCTCTTTGGCGACTGGACAAATCTCCTAACAATGGTTTGTTCATATCACGTAGCAACATTTCCATTGTGTGAATTGTGTATGCGCAAGATTTCCAAATAAGCAACGGTATACGTTTATCAGCCATATTCTGATTAACTCCTAAGCCTCTTGTGTAAGTAGCTAAAGCGTAGTGATCTATCATATCTTTCAAATTTGTACTGAATTGTGGTACTTCAGTTGGTTGAAACATTCTTGTGAATTGAACTTTGTAGTTTGGTTCCATATTGTGTACCAATTCTTCTACTAAGCATGGTAAAAATTGTCGATGGTTTTGTACATTGCAAGTTGATTCGCAAGCACTAGAGCCTTCTCCTTCGCCTCCGGCTTCGTTGAGACTCTCACAACGACATGAGCCTCCTTCATTACATTTATAAACTCCGTGACAGATGGTTATTTTCTTCTCCATTGTAAATTTCAAAGCGCTTATCCAATCTTCGTAACTCAAACTGATGTCAGGTAGAGATGATTGTACTGTACCCAATGGTGGTATAAGAGGCAATACTGTGTTGCTAAGACATTCGCAAAGTGGGCACAAGAATTCTTGTTTCTCTACATCGAAACTAGCTGGATGTCGGGTTCGATAAGGTCGTCTATGTTCTTTCATAACGACATTGTCGAAGTACTTTTGCCAACAGAGGCTGTGCATGACATGACCACAGGTACTGGTATGCGGAGCAGGGCCCATATTTGATGTTAAATATAAGTGTTCTTGTTTTTTCTGTTCATCTTCAATAAGACTCCGATTTTGACATAAAACAGTAGCTTGTTGAACAAACGCAGCTAAAACAAGTACGGGACCTTCCCTACTAACTTTTTGTTGTTCTTGGCATAATATGCAGGTATACGTCTTTTCTAAATTCATTTTTGAAGTTTGTTTCGCGCCTAAAGCTACTGGATGGGAATCAGCGCATTCGGATAAATCCATAGCAGAGCCGCTCAAATCAGAAGATAGGGCTGCTTCGGCTCCAGCTTCTTCAAATAGTTTAGCGTTTTCTTTCATAAATGTGTTCTGCATTGCAGTCATCTGAGCCATTATTTTGGCCCGTCTTTGAGCTGCAAGTTTGGCTCTTCGGTCTTTTTCGTCACTTGCCGAGACATCTTGGGTACTTGAAGATGGTTGATCTGGCGCAGGAGCAGATTCAGAAGCAGCTACTTGTTTGTATTTGTTAATAGTCCAAGTAATTAAATCTTTATGTGCTTCAACTCTTGGACTTGAACTCAATTCTTCCATTAAAGAAAGAAGATTCCATTTACCTGCGCGTTCAGTGAACATTAAAATTGGATAACGCCTAGAGCTTTCTTCTTGAAGAGCATATCCAATTATGTGAAGTATTTTATGTAATTGTGATTCAGAAAAACTTCTTGCACGTAAATTAGTGCTTCTTTCTAGAACTGTTTGCATGATGTGTAACATGACGTCACATTGTAGTAGGTTTACTATCATGGTGAAGCTTTCTGTGAGTTGAGGTAAGTCAGCAGGAGGACAGCATTCTAGCTCACCAGTAGCTTTACGCCTTTTACGTTGCGTTTCTTCAGATCTTGATAATTCTTCTCTTGTGTAGTGGTAGAAGAAAACATTATATTGCTCATACAACTCGGTTTTTAATTCGTAGACTCCTTTACCGCTACCTTGAGTTGGTTTTTTGAATGCAGCAACTTGATTAATAATATCATCTAAGACCATCTCATGGGTCACGTCATCAGGTAGAGTTTTGTTTAGTTCTGAGTGTGGCAAAGGTTTAATACATAGCTGTTGGATAATTTCTTTCTTGATACGGTCTTCTGCAGTAACTTTACCAATTCCAGGCATATATCTTTCTCCTATTACGATAATCAACAATTGTAAAAATTCTTCAACAAGATAAATAGTCTGTCGCATGTTATCCTCCTCAAGATTTTTAAGAGTGTTTATTTCAAATTCTGGATGTGCCCAGTTGATTAGATTAAATTTATTTAATAAATGTATTAAAAACTCATTGCTTTCAATTACGGAAGCTCCTATTTGCAGCAAGATAATATCTCTATCAAGCATTTCTGAACGACATTTTACGTTATGATAGAAATAAAGCTGATTTAGTAAAGCGTAACCATTTCTTCGCCACATTCCAGCATGCACTTGAGAAATCATCGCCTGCGTTCGCAAAACTGGTTCAATAATTTCTTCTGGACTTGGTTTAGGAGTTTGGAATTCGGCACTGTGGAAATTTAAACCGAGGTTTTCTAAGTGTAGATGCAAGCCAGCAAGGAATCGGGAAAGTGGTAAATGAATTGAGACAGGTTTTGTAGCGACATCATATTGTAAACATGGGACACTATGATTTGCAACTTCTTGAACTTCACCTACTTGCCTGACCCCATTGCAAGGGTGCTCATGTAGTTTCTTCATCGTTGCGCGGTAAGCTTTAATGAGAACCACGCGATCGGTACCGCACCATTCTAGTGCCAAAGATATACAAAAAGCTAATTTTATGTGCAAGTTAAAAGCTGACTCCCATTCTGGTTCATATTCCATGTGTTGTCCAACTTGTCGAGATACAGAATCCATTCCTTGCATCATTGTGAGAAGGTTCAAGATAAGAGAAAGTCCTTGCAGAAAACCTTTTCTTAAGGAATCGGTCCATTTGTCTGGTACAGAACCCAATAAATATCGCAAGTCGTACAGCATATATTGGGCTCGTTTGAAAGTTCCATTAGAAACATTGCGTTCAAACTCAAGTTTTCCGTCTTTGTTACATTTTCGGGAACATTCCGATATGAATGAATTTAATAGTATAAATAAGGCATCTTCTTCTGCAATTAGATGGTGAGCAAGTGTAGGAACGGTAAAAATTTGTACTGACAATGAAGATACTGAGAAGGAATGATCGTGATCATCTCTAATGAATTCTTTCATGACTGTTCCATATTTTTTGGTGAATACTTTAGCAAGTGCTTTTTTGCTTTCGTATTCCATAAGCATTCCGGAGATCAGAAGACGGTGCCAATGCGTTCGTGCAGATTTCCACATCTGAATGTCACGCAGCAAAATTCCTTCTATAATAGACGGATCAGTTGCTTTCACCTTCAGTGATACTTCACTGAACAATTTTCTAAACTCTTCGCCGTGCGCAAGGAAAATCTGAAGCCAAGCGAGTAATTTCATTGCAAACATTTGATGCGCAACAACATGCGAGTGAACAACAAGAACTTTTAGGGGTTTATTTCCATGCCTTGATGTATATTTTTCAATTTCTCCCTTTAGCTCACTACAATGTTGAAATGTTGAACATTTTACTACAGCTCTACCTTCTCTGTCGATATTAGTGACATATTCAATAGCAACTTTTTGGCTGCATTTAATGACGCGAGTCAAAGTGTTAATAACTTGCTCGAATGTGTGAGTTTCATCATTGTACAAAACAGTACAATACGTATCCATTTCAAAAGATTGGCTCAGGTCGTCTTCAGAGTATTTGGCACATAGATCAGCAGGGGTGTACGTTGAGTGTTCTAGAGTTAATAAATGATAAGCATACCACAAAACCGCGTCGAAAGTAACTCGAATTCGCTCTGCCATATCTTCCGGAAGATTGTTTCGCCCTTCTGTAGGTACGCTGGTGCCAGCAAGATGGATATCACAGAACGGTGCCTTCTTCCATGCTTCTACATCACCGCAATCGCAACAGCCACCACCACTGGATGTTCCCATCTTGTATTTGTGGTTCCGATGTTCTGATTGCTTAAAACATTCCACACATAAAACACAAGTAGAGTCCATACCACATTCTCGACAACTATACGTTGGTTCTCCCATCTTGAAAACGCGACCGCAAACTGATGGAGGTTTATCAAGTTGACTCAGATTACCAAGAATTTCCGCTGGATCTCCACTGCAGATAAATTCTTCCAAAGTGTTAAATAATATTTTACGAGCCTTTTCTTCGTCAAATGTCCAATCAAGACAACTTTCATTTTGAGTTGGACTATATAACTTTGGAACCCATGTACGCCAATGATCTTTAAAATGTGTACTTGATAAAACACCTTGATTCATTTTCTCTTGCCACTTTTCCACACACTGTTTAGCGTTGATTGCAAAATGAGGTTGTTCAGGTGCCATTTCCACATCAGAAATATCTTCGGAAGATAAATCAGCCATTGTGGATACTCTGAAATCTTTATAAATTACTTGGTTTGCGAACAACAAAAGAAGTTATTTTTAATTTCAGAAAAAATTAAAGGTTATTGGCAAATGACAAAAGTGCAAGTTGTGCTGAAACAAAGAACTGTCTTGAAAGAATAAGATTATTAACTTTCACAAATCAGGAAGTGAAATTTCACTTTGAATAAAACGTCCAAATTAATGACGACACTAATAAAACGATTCAATCAAAAAAACACTTTGAAAGAAGGTTCCTTACCTTATTTTTCTTATTTCTTTTGACAGATTGTTCTCACTTCCTTGTTGTGAAATCAAGGTTATTATTTTATATTAATGAAAATTATTCCTACACTGTTTGTTACTGTTCCTTGCTTCAACGCGGATCAATTTTTCAATGACGTTTACTTCAAAATTTATTGCGCATTTTGACGTTTCTCTTGATAATATCAGCTGGTTATGTTGATGATTTCTGAAGGATTTAACAAATTAGCTACATGCAATACAAATTGATATTGATATAATAACTTACATTTCTTAATGCACCAACTTATAAATAGGTTTTATCTACTGATACTGGATTGGTAAAAGTATATTTTGCAACAGAACACTGAGAATTTCTCACATACTCGGCAGTGGCGTCGAAGTGTATAGTTTAAATGGGGAAATTTATATGAATAAATTTTTGTTCCTATTTATTTTACAATAAAATTATTATACAAAATAATAACTTACTTATATATTAAATTGCGTATTTATTTATTTAAATGTTATATTTTCAATTATATATTATAATAATTATTATTCCCTTCACATATTCTCTTATAACAGGTGGAGTCATCTATGATTCGTTCAAAACTGTGAAAATGATGAATCTTACGTGGGCGCGAATTAATTCTAAATTGAATATATAACATGCATGTTTTATATTCTTTTATTTCCATAAAAATTGTTGAACATTGTACTAGTAAAATAGGCCTAAAATACTATACCTACCTATATACTCTATTCCCTTATTTCAAGACGCTAATTATTATAAATGGAACGTTGAAATGAAATATGATTATAATAATTATTAGATTAAATTAATCAACATCTGTTTCTTTTGGTCTTGGATATGTTAGTTGCTCTCCTTCATCGTCTGTTCCCAAAGTTGCTTTTGTTAATGTCATTGTGGTTCTAAATACATAAAATTATATAAATAAATAAGCAAATTAAGAAAGTAATTTAAAATCAAACCCTGGAACAGTATCATCAGCGTTGTTTTCTGCTCGTGCCTTTAAAAATCTATAAGCTCCATAAATTAGAGCTAAAATTAAAGGAATCATAATAGCCATAATAATTCCAGCAGTTATTCCAGCTTGCCTAGAAGAAAATTCTTGGACGCCTGTAATCAGATTTTTTTCTTGTATAAGTACCCCAGGATGTGGATAAAAGGTTTATGTTATAAAATAAATATATTAGAAATTATCCATTCCACATGGATAGGAGAGCATATTATTACCAATAATCCGATATAACAACTGCCTATCAGGCATGTGGAATAAATATTTCCTAGCAACTACAGTATTAAATATTTATTTAAAATTATATAGATTATATAAAGCATATAAAATGATTCTAATACTAATAGGTAATTATTATTCCACATGCCTGCAACAGTCCTACATCCCTATTTAATCCTAAACCGCGGTAATGCGACTGCTCATGCTGGTAACCGACTGTTGTTTGTTCAGAGGATTCCTTTTAGGCTTCTGAACTTGAGCGTAATCTTCAGAAGTATAATTCAACACCGGTTGTGATTTACTTAAATCTTTATTTGGTTCTTCATCATCATCGTCTTCTTCTTCCTGTTTGGGTGGTTTAACAAACAAGCTGTACGGTCTTTTATCATCTCCTCCAAGTCCGCTATCCATAGTTCCAGTTCTGGTCATTGGTTGCGCATTTTCTTCTTCTTCAACGAATGCGTAATCAGGATCGCTGGTAACTCGTCTACGGGGAGATTTGTTTGTGTCGTATACGCTCCCTTCGGGAGATGACATTGCATCCCAGTCCTTGTCTTCCCACTCGACATCAGGAGCACCTCGCAAGGGTTCATGAGTGTGGTAGACTCCGTCATAATTGATGCGTTTCTTCTTTGTAGTGCTGCTCAATGTACTAGTATCACTAACTGGGCTCATCATTCTTGTGGTTGGTGATTCTTCAGGAGTGAAAACTGGACTAATTTGACGAGAATCCTCATTAAGTTTAACGCGACTATTTGAACGAGATCTTGGTTGAGTAAATACCCATGAAACTGAACTCTTTTCATTTGAATTTATTAGGTAATAAGCACCTCCGGCAACGCAAAGGATTATTGGTAATAATATGCTTAAAACAATTGCTGTTACTACTCCAGCTGTTCTGGATTCGTATTCAACTTTTCCTATATGGATCAACGAAAAAATAGGCCAGGATAACAAATGATACACTAACACTTTTTTAAATAATTAATAATTTTACTTACGTAAACATTCAGTATAGCCGTATTCCGGTACGTCCCAGGTTCCATTAGGAAGACAAGTTCTCCTTGGATCTCCAATTAAAATAAAGTTTTCATTACACTCAAAAGTAACTTTAGTGTTAGGAATAAACAAGAAAGTACTCTTTCTTCCAAATCTCGGAGTTTCCAGGACACCGCAAGAAATTATCCTTCTCTGATTTAGTTCTCGGATTTGGGTGTAAGAATTAAGATAGTTCTTAGTGTAATGCGCCATATCTCGGTTCAAACTCATTGAATAATCGTACAAACATTGGTACATATCTGCACAAAAAAGTTTTGCTTCGTCAATATGTGTTGTGCGATTTGGCGGTATTATGTCACTTGGAGATGACTTAAATATTGGTTCAAAGGTTCTGTTTGTGAAGTAACTTGACTGACGAGAGAATTCCCGGTGGAATAATGCTCGGCCTACTTTCGGCTCTTCTTTATCAGTTAACATCCCTGTTTACAAATTTATTTAGTTATATCGCAATTTAAGTATGTTCTTTTGTATTACTTACATTTAATACCAAAGTCTTTGTGAATCCGTTCAAAATCACTATATTCTTTATTGTTTGATACACCTACTCTTGTACCATCAGGAAGTGTTAAGTCGTCAGTTATATCGAAACTCCAGTTCCCAAATAATCCTGCTGTTTTGTTCTGTAGAAAAAATATATTAATATGTACTTCCGATAATTATTAATTTATTTACATACAATAAATGTCCAAGGTAAATAAACCCTAGCAGACATGTATCCTTTATTTTCTAATACTTCTACTCCAGCTCCAGATTCAAACATAATGACAACTTCTGATTGATTCAGAACGTAAGTGGGAGTGTAAACAGTAACACCTAAATATGGAGAAAAAAAAATTAAGAAAAATCCTGACTATATATTATATTATATTTACCAGGGAAGTGTTGGAATTTCAGAGATGGTCTGTCAAAATAAACCTTTTTCCCATCAGCAAGTACATCTAATCTGTATCTCCACTGGGCATGCCTTGGTCTTATTCTAACTTCAATAACAGCAGAGTTGTTTCCTTGCGCGGTAACTGCAGTAAGCTGTGTAGCTCTAACTTCGCCATAAGCATTTTCAGGTAACTGTTCAAATCTTCCTTGCACATCAAGTCTTAATTCCTTATCATTTACTCTCACAAGACTGAATTCACCTTTACCGTTGAATGTGTACTCATAGTTGTCGAAAGTAACAATGTGAGGATCTCCGAAAACTGTCGCAACTCCTGGTGACTGATAAGCAACACAGTCTTGAGACGGTCGGCGCTCAAATCGGAAGGTTTCGCATCCAACTGACTGCTCGTCTTGCCACATACAGCAGGAGTAAAATGGAGAGATATCGTGGTACCATTGAGATAAAGTAGGTACTTTGTTAGCTTCATTCCATGGAAGATAGCCCAAGTTATGTGAACGGAAAGGCCGAGAACCCCATTGTTGATCGTAAGATAACATCAAGTATTCGTTTTTGTCGTAGCAGCATTGCTGTTCGGAACCTTCTAAACTGGGAGCACCACTCCTAACACAATGTAATGCTCCTTTATGGTACATACATTTTGGATTTGCATCTTTGTCGCAGTCAAAATCAGGCAAAAATCGTCCTTTGTCAGCTAAGGCGTGATCCAAAGTACAAGGACATTGTGGTAGTTCGTTGGCGAAATTTTTCAGGTATCTGTCTTTTCTTAGCCAGTTGTCGCATAAATGCTGAGTCCATTTTTTACCATATTGTTTCTCCCATTGAGGGCCGAAGTACCATCCTAAAGGAATAGGTTTACTCCAAATCACCGGAGTAATTTCAAGCCCATTGTAGTTTGTAGATTCAGTTAAGTTGATTTGAATGAAACCGAATTCAATGTTCATGGTGTCCCAGTTTTCTCGAAGTCTGTAAGATGCAGGAGATATTGTGTATGTACCTGTGTTAGACGCGGTTGACTGCAAAAATATTCAATTAATATAGATAAATTAACTATTTAATGTTATGTACATACATCTAAAGAATCTATGTATAAAATTTCAGGTCTGATCGTAGTTTCACGGTATCCCCAAAGCGATATTTTTATGGGTGCATTTTCATTTTTAGTCAAGTTGTACTTTTCCCAGGTCATCTTGATTTCTCTCGGAGACTTGTCATATACACTGCCGTCTTCAAAATAAATTCTATCCGCGGCAGTAGCAGGTGTTTCTAGATAATTGAATATTATTATTGAAAAATTATAATAAAATTATTCAACATACCAATGAAGAATTTTCCTTTCCAGTTATATTTTCCCGCACCAACAGCAATTTCGAATCTGATATATCCTTCAGCAAACACATTCATTGGTTGAACACAAATAGCTCTGTTGGTATCAACAACAGTGCCTCTGACTTCTTCAGTATCAAATCGGCAGGTAACTTTATCATTCAAATCAAAACATGGTCCTGTAATATTTACTACTGTTCCTCCTAACATGTTTCCACTTTCCGGTGCGAATACAAGAGGCAAATTTGCTCCCGCTGTAAAATTTAATTCGTAGAATAATATTTTATTCATTGTTTACTATTTATAATCTTACAAATATCCTTGTTGCAAGTTCCTAACATAATTTTCTCGTCAATTCGGAAAATGTGACGACCTTTGAATCCATTTGCCCAGCCTCTTCCTGTAAGATCTCTAATAGTTGATCGCTGACTGTACGGGTAGTACTCGAAGGCTTGAGTTCCGTTTCCGGCGTTGAAACCTACAAAAGCTGGAGTGCCACCTTCTCCATTTGAAGTATCACCACCAGCTTCAGTATGAGTTGTCCATTTTATATCCAAATAATTAAACATAGCATAAGTGAACACTTCGTCCGTAGCCAAAACAACTTGGAAAGTATTTGTCTGAAAGAAAGAAATTTCTAGAAGATTCATTTTGATATGTATTTCTCTATACTTACAACAAAAAGAGAGTTGTCGATACCACCAGCAAAGGTCATATTTTTCCAAGTAGCAATGATAGCATGTTTGGGTTCAAAAGTTTCTGAACCAATAACACCTTCTCGAATATCCCACTTAAGTCTTTCACGGAATTCAATTCCAAATTGATCAGTTCTTGTTTGTAGGTCACGTTCATGACGGAAATATACACCAGGCTTGCGTTGGTCAACATCTTCTACTCTACGTGACCCAATACGCATTTTACTGTAGAAGGGACCAATGAAAGATGGATCATTTTTCTTGGGCCATTCTTTCACTGGGAAGACCAGAGGGTAGGTTGAGAAATGATCTGGAGGATCGCTGAATTCCAGGTATCCGTTCATGGATATCTACATTTCATAGCATAATTTTTTTTTAAATTACCCTTATATTAGTAATTATTTACATAAACATATGGATTGTACGTAGTAAATTTACTAGAACAAAAGTCTACAAAAGGGAAATAAAATGTTTGTTTTACAGTGTAGTAAGCCTGTTATCGTTATCTGTTTGTTTAATATCGATGTTTTAATCAACAGGTGAAAGATAAACTTAAGATGCGACTAACTTATAACAATTTTCTAGAATGTATAACCCTTTTGATAATACAATGCCCTTGATACTTACTCTTGTATAATTGAAACGGAAACCGAAAAACGGAAGCTGGAAATTCAAGTTCTTGTGAATTTGTGGGGAAGAGCTATGGATATTTTTTTGGTAGTCTCCTTCATTATCGCTACCGCCTTGGTCGAAATACCAATACATGAATTGTTCTCGAACCTTTCTTAAGCGTGCTTCGGTGATGACATAAGGTATTCCTCCGCGTTGACTATCCAATTGAGGCGCTACTCGACTCGTTAGAGAGTCTTCAAAAAGGATAATTATAAAATGACAATAATTTGATAATTTGCCTCAAATTATGAACTGATAAATCATTTTAAATTGTGAACATATTTTAAAATATTAATAGAAATAAGACGGTGAGTCATATAGTTTTGTTTTTGTTTGCAGAACCTTCAGGAATCAAAATGTATTTGTTCTGCAGGATTATTTAAAAATTATTTGATGTTAAGACAGTTAAAGAGTCGTTCTTGTTATTCAGATTTAAATACATTTGTGACCTATTTAAGCAAAAATGTTGCGAAAGAATAGAAGAAGATTAGATTATAAAGCGGTGAGTAAAGTGCGTACACTGTTATTATAATTGATGTATTATATACAGGTGATATAAAGCGAATCTTTTAATACTAAAATTACTATTTATAAATGACTATAATAGTAAGCGATTTTTGTTGTTTTTAGTAAGAAATACGGATTATCACAATAGATAAAATATCTGGTATTAGATAAAATGCAATCAATAACACTTTGAACAAATTAACAGACTGATAAGTAACAAAAAATACTTTGTCATTTATTATTATTAATATGAATATTTAGAACATTATTCATACCTACCATAAAATTTATGAATGAGTGATTAATAATTAAAATATTCAGAAAGTATTTCATAAGTGACTAATTTATGGCGTCACTTCCGATTAAAAAATGCTATTTAAACAATAAAATAGTTTAATTATTTATACAGCAAAAGCATAAATGAGTAAATAAAAGCCACCATGTTAGATTTTACTCCATGTAGTGCATGATTCAATGAAAAATGAAAATATTAGGGTCCCGAACTCACCATAATTGGTATAGTCATGTTGAACAATGAGCTTACCACTGCTAGAACCCGAAGGAGCTATTTTACCCATAGGGACTGGCGAGTTATTAGAAACATCACCTTCTTTGAAAACTTCTACAGATTCTGTAAAAAAATCGTTTATTACAATAATGCCACGCCCAAAATCAAAAATAAATTGATAATAATTTTCATTAGAGTAAAATATAACATAGTTAAAATTAAAATCCGAATATGAATAAGCATTTTACTCCATTTAAAGACTTTATTCTTACCTATATCAGATTCTGGTTTAGTGTTTTTGTCGTCTTTCTTGTCGTCAACCGTTTTAGGTTTTTCAGGTGGTGAAACTTCTGGTGGAGCTGAAATTTCTGCACTTTCTGCTGGTTTACCCTCATTTTTCTCAGATTCGTCTGTTTTACTTTTAACTACAGCATCTTCAGCGAAACAAAGTCCGACAAACAGAATCACCACAAAAAATAATGTACATTTAGCGCGTTTCATTTTGATATATTTATGGTGGAAACCACCACACACGTTTTTCAAATATTTTACACAGAAAATTGGATATATTTTTACGCGATAATTAGGAAAGATATCAGCTTGAAGCTGTTACACATTGCGAATGAAGCGTGCATGGACAGAAAACTTTAGTATTGCGATATAATTTTTATCTTTATTTATCATAAGATAAGTAAATAATAATGAAAATGATGTTGTGATATTGTTAAATAAATTACTCATCTATGTGGAATGTTCAGAAATATATTAGTATTTAGTTAAAATATTATTTTACTTTATGTTTAGTATTTTCATCATTTTATTCTTTTAACGAATCATGCAATCCATTTATTTACCCTCTTTTACTTTTCTTGTTTATATAATTTAGGAAGAAAATAAACATTGCAATAAACAAATATCTATTATTTTTTCTTTACCGTAACAGAAACAGGGAATTCATAACTATTAATTAAATAACTAATTAAAAGAAAATATTGTTGTACGCTTGTACGCGCACATGAATAATTTAATTTTTTTACGAGAAAAGGAAAATATAAAATAATAATATAAATTATGAATTAATTAATTATAATTTCTAGGAAAAATATAATTTATTTTGGTAAAATATAGAATCAAAAGGATAAAGCAAAAATTTCTGAAAATAATTTTATCTTTTATTTGTTTATTGATAAGATTATTCTACCTGTAACGGTATGATTCAATCATATTTCCCAATATTGATTCACACCGCACTATGAAACAAATTATCTAATCACATCTTTTGCGAAATATTCCAGAGTTTTTTTTTTTAATATTCTACAATATTTTAAAAGAGAAACCACTACTCCATCTACAGTTTCAACAAGAAATTATTATTACATTCAGTTTGAATTTATGTCATCTGTTATTATGCACTGTAAATAAACACAAACATACTGTTTCTCGATTTATTTAACATTTGTAATACATAATTACATATTTATTCATTTGAAACTAAAGAAGGAGTAGTTTTAAAATTTGGAGAAATATTTGCAGTTAATCTTTTTGGATTTGGTAGACCACCACTTCTCGTAGTAACAGTACTTTTAACTGATGACGCAGACCTTGTAGAAGGCAGGCAAATAAGTTTAACATTTCTTTTAACAATTAGTATCGGAATTTGATTTTGTGCAAGTAGATACATAATGATTCAGTTTAGTCCTAAATGTAAGAGACAACAAAACTAAATTTTTGTACTTCTTGTGCCTCCGCCAATATTTTAATAACATCTTTGACAAGTTCCTGAACAGACAGAATTTTCAATAGCTTTGTTTTAAAATTGCCACGTTTGCTACTGGACTTGATATGTTGGAAGGCTTCAACGGTAAAGTTACATTCTAAACCAAAACAAATATATAAATTAAATTTCGACAACAAATCTTTAGTAGTATTTTATTATGAATGTGTAACTGCTGAAGTGTTCTTTACGTTCTCATCCTTCTTATATGAAGGCATATTTTCATTCTGGTCGTTGTCTTTAGCTATCGCGTGCATCATATTAACCAGATGAGTTAATATAGTACTAGTACAAACAGTTGCAAAAAGAAACGGTTTGTGATTTTTTCGAAAAATTAGTTTTCCACTTATATTTGATTTTGTTCATTTGCGAAAATTAATTACCAAAAAAAATTTGCGCGGGACGGTGGACGATTTTACAAAAATTTGATTTTGTTCATAAATTTGAAGTGAAAATTATTTTCAAAAAAAAATTTTGCGTGAGACGGTGGGCGATTTTCCAAAAAAAATTTTTATTTGTGATTTTAATAAGGAAAAATGAATTTAATATTTTTTGCGTGAAGCGCAAAATTAATTCCGAAAACAAATTGCTCACAGGCAATATATAACACACATGCAGACAAAGAAATACAATTCCCAATACCCCCCAGCATATTTTTCTTTTTCTTTTAGAATTATTGAACACCGGACCCGATCTGTTCTTTAGATCGGTCCGTCGTCGACATAAAAACTGTTTAATACATTAACTTTTACAAACAAATATTACAATAAATATAAGATAATATAATACATTTTATTGTATAAAGTTTCTGCTTCGTTCTGGCTGTTGAAGATGTGCATTATTGAGACCCAAGTTCTACTCCTGCTGATGGTCGCGGAATCACCGGAAATTCTTAAGCACTGCCGGCAGTCTGTGTGTGAAAGTGATTCATTCCTGGCAATGTGGGGTTAAACTAATAAGTCAAGTAATTAAATCAGTGAATAAATAATCTAAGTGAGAACATATTTATTTAATTGTCATCTTTGTATAATAATTATGCCGTGTAAATTGATATTTACCGAAATAATAAGTGTAGGTGCTATTGTTCAGGCTTTATTTAATTTTATGAATTAAATAATACTTGCCTCACCCTTTGCACATAATTAATTTTATATATTCGTATTTCTTAAAAACTATCATGTGTAAACGTTACGGATCGAGGGAAGCTAAATAAATATAATATAAAAGTAACGAATACATAAAATTAATAAGAAAATTACTGCTCAAGCAACAATGTAAAAAGTTCGAGAGTGTGTCGTGAATTTGAGTGTCAAATGAAATGTCTACTTCCCTGGGAATGCTGTCCATGTCGTGTCTGTCGTTGGTTGCTTCTCCAGCTGCTCTACAAGGAACATACCCGTAACCCGGATGTGATTCTCTGGATGGGACTTTCAAGGGACTGGGAACTATGAATCTGAAAATATTTTAGTGGCATCATTTATATTTCCTCGAAACTATACACATTTTAATCTAATTGTCTTCTGAATTAAATAATTAAATCGTAAGAACTCTACACACACGATGATTGTAACAATGGAGCATTTCAAAACTAACTAACAAAAAAGGCTTTAAATAAATATAGAAAACGAAAATTTAAATCTTATCATTTAATAATTATTTATATAATCGTTAATCGACTTAATACTAATTGCGTATAATGTACGGATCGAGGGAAAAAGCTACTTATAACTAACTAAAATTAAATAACGATCATATAAATAAATCCAATTAAGTTACAGACACTGTCCATTTTGAACCAATATGCCGTAATTGTTAATGAATATTTGAATAAAGTCAAACACAGATTTACTTGAAGCATTTATAGATACAATGATTAACAAATATTTGATCATATACTATATGTATATATATAAATAAAAATATCGTAGCACAATGATACAAAAAACAATTAAATTATTCAAAGTTAAAAACGCAATTCTATTATGAGTATCATATCGAGAGATAGAATTGTAAATAGTTAAATAAATAAAAAAAAACTTATCTTTTTGTTTTTGTGTTCACCGGCTCTAGGAAATGTCATAGCTCCAAATTTCTCAGTCCATTGGTGTACATATTAATATTCAGCGTATGTTCACCAACAAATTCTATACTTAAAATAATCACGAAAAACTACTAAATCGATGATTATAAGTTTTAAATAGGTAAACGAAACTAATTTAGGTCAAAATTTAATTTTTCCATCTGCGCAAATACCTCCTTGCTCAATTTGTTGACAGAAACAATTGACGAAATATGGTGAGCAAGACTTTAACAAAATATTCGAAATTTATATGAAAATTAATTTCTTATTATTACAATTCTTGTAATAGTTCTATTATTGAACAAGATTTAGTACACAATAATGAGCAACAATAAAATTAATCCTAAAGTTAAAAATCTAGCAATCATTTATGATGCATGTACATTTTTTATTCAATAAAACAAACCAATTACCTAAAATATAAATATGCGTGTTCAATATTCCAGAATTAATTAATCTATATCTAAAAATTATTTATAATTGTGTTTTTACGTATAAAACAATAAGAAATTAAATTTCTGAAAAATATAGAATTTAATTTTGTTAAAGTACTGCGCAGCATTTCTCTTCAATTGTTTCTGTCAACAACTTGAACAAGAAAGTGTTTATGTGCATGGAAAAATTAAATTTTCACCCAAAATACTATCGATTACATATTTAACACTTATATCAATCGATTAAGTACTTTTTTGTGATTATTTTAGTATATTATTTGTTGGTGAAATAACGAAAAACATACACTGCGTTAACATGTGAAGCTTTGAAATTTCTCCGAGTTGATGAACGCAAAAAAGAGATAAGTTAATTGGTTTATTTATTTATTTGAAGTTATATCGATTCAATTTGTTTAATCAATCAATTAATAGTGTTAATAATTTAAATGGTTTTATTTATATGGTCACTTTTTAGTTTAAGTTAGTTATAAGTAGCTTCCCCTCCGATTCGTAAAATACACATTAGCAATAAGTCAAGTGATTATATAAATATGAAATGTGGAACTATAACAATTAATACAACAATAGAAAGAACTTGAAATATTTAAAAAATAAAAATAACACAATATATTTAGTTTCTTTACTTTTGTTCCAGATTATGGGTCCTCACTCCTCAGTTCTTGGGCTGTCTCTCCAGGCGTGGTGCATGAAGAGTTGATGGTTACGATCAGGATTGCAGAGCACCTGGAGAAGCGACCAGAGCGAACGACACGATAGAGACAGTTACAAAGGGGAGTAATGATTAATTTCTCTTTAGTTTTATTCAAATACATCATATGTTTTACGTACCTATTTCAATGTTAGAAACAATTCAAAACACATTGTTGATTGCTGAACAATTTTTATGTATTCGTATATTTTATATTATATTTATTTAGCTTTCCCTCGATCCGTCCAATTACACATGATAGTTTTTAAGGAATACGAATATATAAAAATAACTGCTCTCAAAGGGTGAGGCAAATAATATTTAATTCATAAAATTAAATAAATAAAGCCTGAACAATAGCACCCAAACTTTTTATTTCGGTATATATCAATTTTCATTGCGTAGTTAGATTATTTATTCACTAAATTAATTGCTGTAAACTTAAAAAAATATATTTGATTTCAGATTGACTCCACGTTGACGAGCGCCAGGCGTAAACCATCTGCCGACAGTAAGAACTCCCGGTGATCTGCGACCAGCACCAGGATTAGATCTTGGGTCTCGATAATGCACATCTTCAGCAACCAGAACGAAGAAGAATCTTTAAACAATACAATGTATTATATTATCTTATATTTATTGTACTATTTGTTTGTAAAAATGATTGTATTGAACAGTTTTATGTCGACGACGGACCGATTCAAAGAATAGATCGGGTCCGGTGTTCAATAATTCTAAAAGAAAAAGAAAAATATGTTGGGGTGTTGGGAATTGTGTTTCTTTATCTGCATGAGTGTTATTACATTGCCTGTGAGCAATTTTTATCGGAATTAACTTTGCGCCTCACGCAAAAAAAAAAAAATTCATTTTTTCTTGTTTAAATTCACAAACAAAATAAATTTTTTTGAAAATCGTCCACCGTCCCACGCAAATTTTTTTTTAGAAATTAATTTTCACTTCAAATGAACAAAATCAATTTTTTTTTAAATCGTCCACCGTCCTACGCAATTTTTTTTTTGTAAATAATTTTCACTTGCAAATCCATGAAAAACAACTTTTTGAAAAATCATCCACTATGCCACACAATTTAAAATAATCAAATTGTATCTAAATTTGCATGAATTAAATAAAAATCGAGCAACCCGAAAGTACGTATTTAAATGTTTTATTTTAAAACCATCTCATCTAGCAGAATCAGTATTATTTTTATTTCTGATGCACAAAACGAGAAAGCTTTGAATCAATTGTTAAAAATATCTCTAAGCAGCTCTGTTAAATGAACACAGATTGTAGCATCGTTGTTAAAGTTTAAATGATTTTTTATTCAAATATGCGTAAAGTGACAATTTACATATTTACAAATATCGCATTGTTGGCAGTAGATTTTGTCACTAAATATACAGCGTTAAATTTGTCTCACAGAACATGGTTCTGGTTGTTGATGTTATAGCTGGGCCTAAAGAATCTCCTGGAGCCTGCTGAAAATACAAAAGAATGAAGATTATATTCTTCTAAGAAAGTGAACTACTCACATTAAGATAATGTCAGACTTATTTCTTCATTTATTTCTACAGATTTGAGATCACCATCATCGCCCTCTAAGATTTTTCGGACTCAATTTGATAACACCCAAACTCACACTTAGTACCTAGCCTCTGAAATCCACTACGACTTTCAGCACAGCTACGTGGTCCACCAGGTGCTGGTAAGCGCCACGGAGCCGGTTGACGTTAACACTTCTCCATGTAGCGCTCATGAGCAGGCCGAAGTCCTGGGGGAACTCAAGAAACTCATCAGTGCCTGACATTTAGCGCCGTTGAAAAAAGCTGAATTTCTGGAGCCTGAATCTTGACAACTACGGCATAAATAAAAATAATGTTTTAATCAAAATAGTGTAAGTTTATAACTCGTAACAATTTAATTTTATACATTTTTCGATTTAAGCACCTTATTTCTTAATAAATAAATAAATAGTTCTATTCTCATTGTTTAATTACTTAAAAGATTCTAAATCATTTTAAAGAAAAATGTTCACAACAAAACAGATAGAAAATTTAATTCTGTACTCTGTACAAATTTTACTTGAAGCAATTTTCCCTAAAATGTTTTGTCTGATGAAGTATTGTGATTACAACAATCAAACGTTTCTGATACATTCGTGAATTATTTTAGGGAGAAATGCTTCCTTGAAGATCCTTTTTTGTAGGTCTTAATTTGTAGTAATAATCTTGCCCCTTCATCTTCTGCATGATAAATTTCAACGATATCTTCTAATATTGTTCCAAAAATTTAATATATCTGGAAGTGTGCAATATCCAGACATTTATTTAAAAAGAAATACATTGTAGTAATTTCTGATAATATATTTGTTTAATATTCCATTTATAGCTATATAATTATTCTATACGCACCTGATTTTAATAATTTGTTAAACAATAATATCCGCAATTATCCAATTAAACTACTACAAAAACAGGAATACAAATCAATTCACCCGTACCAAATACAAACATCCTCGATAAGAATATAACATATTGGTAATAATGACACATAATTGCTCTCCAGCCGTGTGCAATTGTACCATGAGTTCGATTCCAGAACGTTGGCGGTGTGAAAACATCGTGTTAACTTTTGCACACGGCACTAAAATTTGAAATATAAGCGCAGCGCAGCGCTAGGAAAGATATCATACGACATCTGTCCAGAGTTTCGAGAATTACAAACCAACGAAAACTTCAAAAGTTATCAACATGCCTTGTGGAAAAGGAGGAGATTGCTGCAAAGGTAAGTTATTTGTTTTAATTTATTTGGATTTAAATTGCTTTGATTTAGTAAATTTGTGAAGTGTTCCTATAAAATTGACGCTTTAATGTTTGTGTCTCTTTACAGACTGCAAATGCTGCGCTGGCGGAACTTGCGACTGCAAATGCACTTCCAGCCAGAACTGCGGCTGCAAATGTGAGGCAACTTCTTGTTCCGGAGGAGCCTGCACCAAGCCAGCCAAGTAGATGACCACCACATGCTCTCGGCCAACTTCTACGCTTTTGCTGTATTAACTTAATTTTATAATATGCATTTCTAACACTTTACAAAAATGTAGCCTGTTTAAAGTTTGTAATATATAATCAAATAAAAATGCTATAAAAATTTAATCGTTAGAAAATATTTAATACAATCCATACTTGAAACGATCCTTGAATAATGTGAGCAATGAAGCTGAAAGATCGTTGAACGGTCAATTTTTTTATGGTGAGAATTACAAATGAGTATTTGTATCGAAGCGAAGCAAGATTTCTGATAGTAAAATAAAATTAATTACGCACAAAAACAAAATGTTAGATATTTAAGTGCTGTTTGGCAAACAAAATATAGAGTTTTTAATTTAACGAGTTTGTTGCGGATTATGAAGTAAATAATGATTATAACGACGTGCTATCTAGAATCAATATCGATATTCTCAAGGTTACAAAACAAGTAGATTGCCGGTTGACTGATTGTTACTGTTTATGTTTATGGTAATTACATAGTTTCAAGTGCAATACTTCCGTGAGGATTTGCACGTAGTATTTACAATAATGCTGAAATCATAAACAAATATGATACTGCAATTGTGGAGTTCACAATCTCATAAAACGAAAACTATTAAAGATGAAGAATTTTTATTGCTTACACTTTGGACAAACTACTGTAGAATTCCTACTTAAACTGTTATGTTTAATTTTAAATTATTTGTACATGGCACATTCACCGGCGTCAGACAAATCATTGAATTTATATTTGTTTTTTTTTTTTCGAATATTTTCCGATCTCGGAAACTATAGGACATAAATAAAAAATGTTTCTAAATAAAAAAAGAAATGTGTCCTATTTGAAACATTTTTTTATTAAGGGCTTAGATTGCAAGATGGAAACTCTTTTGAATTACGTACTATCATTGTTTTAATAAACTGTTTTATGGTGGAATTGGTATATAATTTATAAACAAATTTAAGGAAACTAACACATTCTTGTGTGCAGCATTGAATTCACTGGAAAGTAGAGCAGGGAGTGATTTAGGGAGAATTAAATTTTAAAATATTGTTTTTTTTATGGTAATCATTCATTCCACAGCACACCATTCATCCCTAGGCACACCACCCCATCATTGGCTTCAATGTTGGTTTCTTTTCTTGCCTTTTACCCTACCTAAGTAGTTGTCTACGTGTAGCTAACTTACAGACTAAGGCGCAATAATTCCAATGAAAAATAACCTGTGTTTTTGTTGACAAGTTAGCATAGACGTTCGACATATGCCGTGTCGAAGGCCCACTCCGGGAGCTTCTAGGTACGCAAGCGACATCCTTTAGGTTGATGAGGGGATCAGGCCTCCCCTGGAGCCCCGATCCCCCAAAAGGTGAAGTTCAACACCTTAGCATGGAGACACTTCCCTTTACGGGTATCATGAGTAGTTATAGATTGTCAAAAAACAAAATAACGCGAAACTTCTGTAATTAAATTCTCTTCTTGGTTAATTGTAGAATTGAAGTTACGATGGCAACCGACAGACAACAACAAAATATGTTAGAAAATGACAAAGGCATAAAAATAGGTCTGTATAAAAAAATTTAATGGTTTATTGATACAATTCTGGTTATAGTTTGTAATATGTTTGCTGTTTACACAATTTCGAGAATATTATTAATGCATTACAAAAACAGCTGTAGTCTGTATTAAGTAAAGCGCGGTAAATTATAGCTATGAAACGCGGTATTTCATTCTTCTACATGCGATTTGCCGGCAAATAGAAAACTATTAATCGCTGACTTTCTGGGCGGTTAAAGTTCTAATCCTGAGTGCGTTGTGAGATGCAGGGAGACTGGTGGACCGCCCATGCGATCTAATGAATTTTCTAGGCGCTGAGCCACATACCAAGAGCACGTAGACGTTAGGCACAGCGCGAGGTGAATTTACGAACGATAATTTTTACTTTCTTATACAAAGTATAAGGAAGTACTGGAATCACGAAAAAAATCGCTGACGAGATTTTTGCGGAAATTCATATTTTGACGTCCACTGAATCCGTTAAGACCAATTTCTCAATAATGTCTGTGTGAGGATGGATGGATGTCCTTGTGCGCAATATCTCATAAACTAGACAAGATATGTAAACGAAACTTGGATTTTATAAGTTTTATGAAAAAATGAAGAACTGAGTCGATTTTGAATGAAATTGAACAACCGGAAGAGGAACTTTACAGGACACAGAAAACAATAAATTCAATTTTTTTCAAAAATAGAATAAGCTTAGAGAAAAAGTTTCAAATAAAAGATGTTATATTTGGAATATAAAATGTTATTTGCACTTTTCTTGTACATGCTTCTAATTTTGAGAAAAACTAAATTATATGTTTAATAAACTAATTTTAGTTAGTTTAGGAACAAACAAATAACAGAAACTGTAATTATTAATCATTCAATACAGATTCACATACCGATAAAAAAATTTGAAACTCACGGAATATCCTCACTTAAAATTGTAATATTTTTTTATTACATTTCTTTATAATATAAGCGCTAAGAAACCCATTGTAGCAGAGCGCATCGTCAGATCTCTAATATTTTTCGAGATACGTCGATTTTTGGTATTTTTCGAAGTGCAACTTTAAGGGCCTGTAATTCAAAAACTACTCGAGATATCTAAAAATTCTCTTCAGTTTAGCGTGTCTGGTGCATTATATAATAAATTAGCAATTTTTTAAAATTTTGAAATTTTTTTGTATTTTTGTTCAAAATTTCGATCGGCGATAACTCGACAAATATTAAAGATACAGATTTGCAGTGTTCACCAATCGATTCAGCTCGTCGAAATACATAAGTATACAAAGTTTCATAAAAATTGCTTTACGGGATGGAAAGTTAGAGCAAAAAGCCTGAAAATGGCGTTTTTTGTCCTGAAAGTCAAGGGGTACCCCTTGACATGTGGCCTGAATTTGGCCATTTTCAGACTTTTTGCTCTAACATTTCAACCGGTTGTCCGAATTTTCTGAAATTTTCAGGGTTTATGTATTTCATCGAGCTGAATTGATTGGTGCAAACCGCAAGCTTGTATCTTTTATATTTTTCTAGATGCACCCCTTAGAAAATTTTCAAAAAAAATTAAAAATTTTCAAAATTTACTAATTTATTATAAATGGCACGAAAAACACAAAACTGGAGATATTTTTCGATATCTTGTATAGTTTTCGAGTTACAGCCCCTCAAAGTTGCTCTTCGGAAAATATAAAAAATCGTCATATCTCGAAAAATATTAGAGATATAACGATGCGCTCTGCTGCAATGGGTTTCTTGGCGCGAATATTATAAAGAAATGTAATAAAAAAAAAATTACAATTTTAAGTTATATTTGGGGAAATTTCCGTATTTTGAAAAATATTACAAATCGCCATATTTCGATAAATATAAGACATATTACGATGCGTACTACAGCAATGAGTTTATTCATGTTTAAATTATACATAAGTAATAAATTTCAAGTTAAGTTTGGAGGAGTATTTAATTTATTTTCTAGTAAACAATTTACTAATACTTTTGACACTTATTATACGTTTCTTTCTTAATTTAAATAATTTTCTTAATTTAAATAATTAAATCTGCCTAACCCATTAATGCCCAGAATTTGTAATTATGTGTAAAATATTTCTATGTCAAATAAATGTCACAATAGTTATACGTAAGGAACAAGTCATACATTGGTTTTATTTGTATAAGAAAGTAGTGTGGTTCCCACACCAGATTTTTTAGACAGGATATGAAGTGATCACGTGATCACAATCGATGTAGATGGAAGGATAAGTAAAATTTTTTAATTAGAAAATTGAGAAATATTACCTAATAACAAAAGTAATACTCCAATTCGAAACATCCGATATGAAATATCTTTTATTTACTTAATATCTGTCAATATTTATTTTTGCTAATCAATCGTCCCAATGAGAACAGAAAAATAAATATTAGATTCGCATATTATCTAGGAAAATTTTGATACGCACATTTTAAAATAATAAAGATAAAAGTTTATTAACAAACAGTATTTAAATTCGAATTCAACGTTTGCTAGGGTCAAAAATGTTTCACGAGAAATAAAAGTAACAAACTAACATGGCTTTGCAAATAATTCTAAACTGTACACCTGTGCACTCACTCAATGAGCAAATAATCATCATCTTCAAACACGCGTTATTTGCTGAGCTTTCAAACAACAAGACCAAGACAAGAAGTACGAAGAATATGTTCTTACCTCCATACGCACAGGTCTCGCCTCTCGGTGAATTATTATCGCAATGCGTGGGTTAAATACTAGAATTTCTCCAGCAGTTTATGTTTTGCTTCAGAAGAAATGAGAGCAAGTAAGTTATGGAGAAAACAGAATGGTTGTTACGTAGTTACAGGAAAAATTAGCTGAGTTGAACTTGAAAAACTGTTTGAAGTTTGACGGCTTTTTAGCTAGTTGTTAGCTACTAATGCGCATATAAGAGATAATTGGATTTATGTTTTATCTTGAGCACTAAAGTCATACAAATCTTTGTGATTTCAAAGAAATTCAAAATACATTTTACAGTAGTAACTACACAGACCAATTAAAAGAAGTTTTTGAGAAAAATTGTTCAACTAAACCTGATTTTTTTTATTTTAAAAGCTTGAAGTTGGATACTGAATAAACCGTGTAATAATTGTTCTTCCGACAAAGTTATAAATTCTTGTCGTTTTATCTTTCTTTATAAGGGAAAATATCTATTTACAAGTCTAAGATTAGAATATATGTATATTGCATTAGTGAGTAAATCCTTAACTAGAAGAGGGAAAGGTGATCACGCATCTTACGGTATTATTACCATACCAAACTCATCGTAAAAACCAAACGTCTATTAAACGGTTATACGATCAGAACAACCTCGTTTATAACGTGTTAATTATGAACCAATAAACGCAAAACATATACATTGACAATGCAGACAGATTGAGTGCATATGTGAGAGGAAGTATTAAATTATTTCAATTGTATTAAGACAGGCACTCACATATATTGGCGTTAATCATAATAACAGGATATTAATTATGCTAGTTTATTCTTGGAAGTTAAACGCTTGTTTCAAGAAATCAGAGTGTCTTCATTAATGGATGTTGTTACAACCATAATTGATTACATTACAGCAGCATGCGAGGGAGTCATACTTCACTGACTTACAAGAATTTCTACAATTTCAATTGTGCGACACGTTGTTTTTTAGTAGATTTTTTAACTGAATTTAGATACCACATCCGCAGAATCTATATGATTACAGTGCTCACTTTATCTTATAATAATATGTAGGACCTTGTCCTGTAATTGCAATAATACAATTACATTGAAGAAGTTTGGAATCCAATCCATTACGGTTTTCTGTTCTGTGATAAACATAAGGAACATCGCCCTACAGATAACATTAATCCTTCAAGTTCTATTATGAATAAAACAATTACACCGTGTAACCAGCTTAATAATTATCTCTATTGCTCCCAAAATCCTATTAAAAATTCTCTAGAGAATAAACCCATAAGTAATAATTACGAAATAATTAATGAGGAACACGATTTAAAACAACATTCTCCAAATCAAAATAACAGTTCGTGCACGAAACAATGAAAAATAATTAATATCATTTGTCAAAAATAAAAAATAGATCACGAAACAACTGCAAAAACAATAGAATGCAAATTCCAACATCCCGTTCGACGCATCGGAACGGAAACAGAACAACCGAGTATCGTCCAATTAACGCGGACATTTCCTAGCTAAGAACGAATAACAATTCTTCGATATCTTGCATACTGAGATCTAGTATCATCTTGGTATTATTACACCAAGATCAATTGATCTTCAGAGACCTATTACTAAAATGTATATTAGTATTGTTTTCCATGATATCATACTTTAGAATTTACTGCTTAGGAGTAATTTGTAATTACTAAATACATAAATATTAATTGTACTTTCTTTATCGACCATTAAAAATTTATACTGGTTATATTTGCAAAAGCAGGATGTAATAATAACTAATTAATGCTTTTCTTTATATTTGTGACAATAAAATACCTACTTAAACACTTTTGTCAATAATTAATTTCAACTTATTACAGACATTAAAATAGAACATTAAATGTATCATTGAATTTTTATATTACGTATGATTTAAACATTGAATTATATTACAATAACACAAAATCTTTAAAGCCTAAAAAAGAGGGTATTTTATTTTTTATTACGCATTAATTCATGTAGCTCAAACATTGTCGAATATTCCATATGCATAAGTGGATAAGTGAACAGTGATTCATGGTCATGGCTCATGGCCGGTCTTATCAAAATTTTCAATTGCATTTAATAAACAAAATTGGTTGATAGTTGATACTTTGGTAAAACTTCAAGTCTTTATTGTTAATATTCAGTTTAGAATTATAATTTTTATTTCCTCTGTACTGTACGGAATCTAATTTTTTCCTGAATTCAAAGCAGCTTAGAAGAGCACTAGCTAACATAGTACTGCGTAAGCATCGAGGTAGTGTTGGGTTACCTTCATACCATACCAACCAGCACTGAAGACATTTTGATCTAATTGCAAATACGTGCATAGCTTGGCGTTCACCGACCCGATTGGCCATTGGCGATCAGCAACACCATTGCCATGGTTACGGCGTTCCTGCGACCGCCAACAAACATCACATAGACATGATACCATCCCGTGATATAGTTTTGTTGTTATTATAATGTAATGTCGTTTTTACGTGGACAGTTTTTGCAGATGCTATTTATAGAAATGTCTTTTTGTATCGATTTGTCGGAAGTTGGAATAAACTCCATGCGAGTGACCAGTTGTTGAAATAAATACTGTTTGGTCTCCAGGCAAATTTAAAACTAACAAACAGAAGTTTTTGTTATAATTACGGTAGATTAAATATATAAGAAACAACACAACATTTTTATAACAAATGAGTCACGAGATGTCGAAGAGACTTCATTCTTTAAAGCTTCAGATACGAAATATTTCACTATACAAACTAGGTTTTCTCATTTATAATTTAATTCAATATTCTATTAAGTAAAATAATTAATCTTTCAAATGTATAGTTTGACAATTTTACAAGAGTTAAATGTGTAAATAAATAAATAATAATCTTCATGCTTTTAATTATTTCTCATAGCATACCGTAATTTAATTTTAAACGAAGGCGACATAAAACACAAAAATGCTAATAACGTATAGGTACTTCCATTAGAGCGGTATTCAGAGGCATCTTCGATCGTGAGCGGCGAATCCGGGGCTCCAGAGGGAAGAGGAAGAAACGGGGGTAACGAATAAATACAGGGAGAGGCAACAAGTCGAGAACATTCGCTGTACTTCCGCCAGCAAGAGCAGTTCTTCCAGAACTACCACCGAAGTCAGAAACATGCCGTCACCGTGTTGCGATTCTTGTAAAGGTATTGTTGTTATTCATTGTTATATTGTTCATAAAAATTACAAAGAATTATTATGAATTTTTTGCATGCTTAACTTTTAATTTTAAAACGGATGTTATGTTTCAGAATATACAAATTAATAGTTTGCATTCAAATATTTATTAACAATCATTGCATGTAAATCAAATAAAATTACTAATTGCTTGCTTTAATAAAAAAAAAAATCATTTGAGATAAATGTTTTTTAACGATTACAATAATTAAATTTTGATTGTTGTAATCAATCAAATTTTAACATCTTTAGATTATATATTTTGCATTATCACAAATTGTGGTTTTAAGATACTGATTGATCAATTTGATAAAAATTTCACGTATAGATAAATATGTAGTATAGTTTGTTATTAATTATTATTGTTTATAATTCACATGAATCAATAAATTGCTTGATTGTTTTACAGATACGTGCACAGATGGAGCAAAATGCGGAGATGGATGTACATGTGGTGATCAATGCAACTGCGCCGGCAGTGAGGGTGAGGGTAATTAATTTTTATGATATTAACTATTTATAATTCCACTGGCTATTCATATATTAGTCTACTGATTCAAATATTCGAAATTTAATTTGGAAATCCTGTTCTACCGTATCGAAATATAACCATGTGTGAATTCTTGATTAATTGTAAAAATGAATTATTCAAATATTAATGGAATTTTTGTTCCGGTGTTTACGTTAACTGTCATTTCTTGTGCTAAATACGGTTATAATGTACAAGTAATTTATTTAAATAAGTACTGTTCCGTGTATGTATGAATACATAATGATTATAATAATAGTAATTATTGTAAATGTTTCAGGGAGCTGCGGCTGCACGACAAAGAAGTCGAGTGACGCAGTTGAAAACTAAAATATGGAAGGAAATCATATTTGCTTTACATTCACGTTTCCTATTAGTTAGGTTTTAGTTAAGAATTGTTTGTTGATAAATTATTTTACTTTGAGTTGTATTATTTTTGCACTTTATTTAACAAATGAATTAATACGCTTCAAAATATGTTATGGCTAAATAAAAAACATATTTAACTACATATTCGTTGATTTATTACATCCTAAACATTTATAAAAACTATATTAATTAATAATAACTACATCAATATTCCATTTTTTTCATACCTGAATGTTGCAACTTTCCCAACGAATATTTTTTGTGGTGTTACGTGATATGCTATTCGGTTTTCATCTCCAGTTACTACGGAGTTACTTACCCACAATATCACAAAGAATAAAACAAAAATACAATTGTTAATGATATATTTGTAACTCTGATATTAATAGGTATAATTATAACTTTCATACATTATTCTGTCTACAACACAAATATATATTTCTATATCGCAAGCAACATTAAAAAAAATATCATGGGATTTTATCACATAAGATTCTCACAACGTAAATATATGAAATGCATGGAACATACCAATAATGAACACACGTCAAATTCAATATCATATCATTTTTAAGTTGTCTTCGACAACAAATATGTGATTTAGGCAGCACGACCTGCATATCATAAACAACTACACTTCAGTAAGCGCAAACTTTCAACAGAATCTAAAAACATTGCATTCACTCATTGCACACTCACAAATTAGGTACAACACCCTGATTTTAAACTGTCACTTCAAGATCATCAAACAAATCTTTTACTTATTTCTCTACTTCTACAAAAATGTTCCCGTTTATAAATCATTAACCAATGAATATCATTTGTAATAATATTTATGTTTGTGAAGCATTCTTAAAGTGATAATTTAACAACATGGAATTGATTCTTTATTAAATACAATAATTAACAAAAACTTAAACCGACAAATAAATTAATATTCAGTCAATTAAACTCGCTTAGAAAAGAAAACAGGCTCATCATCAGTATCTGATTCAATGTAAATTGAAATCGAGTTAGTATCTTCCCTCGCAGGTCTTTTTCCGTTTGGTTGATCTGTGGAACCCTCTGCTGGGCGAAGTAGCGGTTGCAGAGCTTTGCGAACATTCCAAAACACACTTGGAAAAAGAATTTCTTGCTGAGCGAGAAGCTGTTTTGTTCGATGACGTTCTTTTAGGGCGTCAACTGATGTGCAATTCTCATGCAACACAGGAAGGTTTCGAATATCGGCGAATTGTTTTAGGACTTTTTCGCGGACGTAGATGAATGGGCGAATTACTCGTATATCGTTATCTCTGTAATATGACATAGGTTTACATATTTCTTCATTTACTATATTTTGTTTATAGTAGTATATTAGTTACCTATTTACTAAATGGTTAGTAATTTTGTTTCTTCCAAAAATCAATTTGTATTTTTGTTTCACTAAATTTTCACTGATTCTTGCTTCCCAAATACACTGCGCTTTAGAAAAACACAGTACCTGTTCGCTAAACGGTTAGTAATTTAGATTTTTCCAAAAATTTCAATTTTCACTTCTCTTTCTCTAATTTTTGCTTCATAAATAAACTTAATTTAAATGTAGACCGAGAATAACATTTTAGAAATGTACAGGTTTAAAATATAAATCTTGTACGATAAATTATTTGAAGAATATTCAACATTTTGTTTGTTTAAAATCAAATGAGCAAGTTGTGGATATACAAACTTACCCAATGGTGTAGTGGGCCTTCATACTGCGTAGTCTGCCACTATGGAACAAAGACAACAAGAAATCTTCTGCCAAATCGTCTAGATGCTGGGAAACCGCCAGGACATTATACCCAGAATTTTTGGCTACGGTATAGAGTTGTCCGCATTTTAATTTACTGCACAAGCTGGTTAATGATGAGCATTGGTTTAATTTTTCGTTTTTCTGTTCATCTACAAATAAACAAATTGTAAAGAAACTGAATGTATGCGTAAACAAAAAATCATACCTTCTTCGTTGGTTTTTGGTTCCTGAAGAACATATTGGACCCCTAATGTTTCTAAGTACGAGATTAATGGATGGTTCTGATTATCTGAATTAAATAAAGCAGCACCGATTGTGAAATGCATGTTTTTGCCTTTGGCGTGGTCCTGATAATGATGTAACACATGAAGTAAACCTAATGAGTCGTGACTTCCAGAAATGCATACCATGACTTTGTCTCCGTCTTTGATCATTTCGAATTCTTGTAAAGCCTAGAGCAATTAATAGAAATTGTATTTATAAGTATAAAGATTTATTATGTTAATAAATACCTCTAAAGCACAGTTCCAAATATTCTTCGGAGGAGTGTGCCACTTCAGAGTATCATCTTGAATTTCTTCGGTTGAAAGAGACAAATCTCCATTGGCAGATTTTCGTTTAATTTTATCAGTATGTGAAATATTTTTCTGTATCTTTCTACAGGCGGATGATTCAGAATTGCTTCTCCCATTTTGATCTTCATTATTAGTAAATTCATGTTCGTGAAATGATAAGTTAATTCCACTGTCTTGTGAGCTAATGCTGCCAATTTGTGGCCACAGTCTTTTCTTGTCGTCGACAATGGAATGAGGATCATCTTCGTTTAATTTAGTTGAACTGTTCGATTTGTTAATTGGAACTGCACTGGATTCAACGCTTAAACGTTTACTAACAGGACTAATTCGTTTTGGAATTGCTCCGGAACTAAGCCTGTCCTGATCACTGCAAGAACTAGAAGCTCTTGAATAAATACTTTTTTCTGGTCCTTCTGGTGCAATGAATACGTCAACTGCACTAACTACGTCTCTAATTTCTGATTTAACTTCATTAGCCATATTTTTTGATACTTCTACTATATATTCAGCAACTTCATTCACTGAAATGGAATCACTTCTGCCGTCTTCACTTCCACTTCCATGCCTATCATTGTTCACGTAAGAGTTTAAGCTAGTTTCTATAGATTCAGTACTTTCTAAAACGTCTTCTACTTTAGAAATAACGCCTCTAATTTCTGATTTGATCGTTGTAGCTAATTCTTTTGTGACTTCTTCTACATATGCTTGTAAGTCGTCTGTATCTTGCGAAACGGTCTGACAGTATGGTGAGCCTCTTCCGATGATGCTGCAGTCACTGATACTTCCTCCAGGGAGGTAACTTAAACTATGTGTGGGTGATAGATTGAGATCAGAGTCGATGGACTGCATATCTGTTTGACTGCTGCAGCTGCATTGTCTTTGCCGAGAATGCATTCCTAAGCTAGCCCGAGTTTGTGGACTTAGCATAGGAGAAACACTATTGAGACTATGACATCTCTCTCGAAGTAAGTGGTGTTGTCCTGGTATAGCAGAGCCTTGAGAAACGTTCCCACCAATGGCGAAATTAATATTATTTTGGCACTGTGCTTGGTTTATATAAAAGTCATAGTTAAACTGAAATCCATTATTTGTGACATCGTTTTTGAATTTCTGTTGTTCTTCCAATGAGGATAGGCTAAAATGTTTGGGCGAACTATTGTTTGATGATAATGGAGCACTAATACTAATCATTTCTAAGTCGTTGCTTTCTGAGATGAGGCTGCGTCGGTGTGTAATGGCAGGATCGAATGGCACATCATGTTTTACATTCTGCGAATTACCAAGAAGTAAGTCTTGAGCTTCGCATGGGAGCATGAACCATCTCAATCTACTGCTACGCTCATCAAACGTAATACCAGTCTCAGGTAAAGGCGTTCGATGAGCAGTTTTTCTTGACCTGTTGAATAAATTCCTAGCGGTTTGAAGACAGTCTTGATAAGTTTGAGGGAAAATTCCTGGTCCCGAAATTCTTCTTTCATTCATTGTCATCTTCCCATCTATATATCTAATCGAGCTCAACCACTTTCTATCTTTACATAAAGAGTTCGTATGGTGTCTCCATTCGCCCGTTTCTGGCGTCATCACATACTGCGGGAGTAATTTCCATCCTTCTGTGGCGACCATTTTAAGCGCTTCCATTACAAATGCTACCTCAGGATCAGACATAAAATACGGAAGACTAATTCTCGTGAATCCCGGTCTTAGTAGCTCATGACTTGAATGTTCATCACATCGCTTCAGTTGAAGACGATCAAGGCGCATATTTTCTAGTAGAATGTTTTCATATTTAGAGGCAAGATCAGCGGAGATGCCAAGGAGGTCCTGAGCGTAGGGCCCCGCACAGCCGCAGCCGGCGCGCGCTTGGATTCCAAACACGTCATTGAGGATGGCGCACACAAAGTTGTGATGGAGAAACGTTCCTCTCGGATGTCGGACCATGAAAGAGAAGATCGGTAAGCGACGCGGAGAGTGAAGTCCGTTACCCAGGAGGATTACTTCTGGGATTGTGCGGATGTGAGCAACCATTTGTCTAATAAACAAGAAGAATTGTTTAAGTCTTTTGGACAATAACCCTGCTGGGAGTTGTAATGAAGAATAATTAGACTACAGAAGTGCTAAATAGTTCAGTTAGGCAACATGAACATTCAAAGGAAATAACTCAGAGATAAAATAACAGAAAATTAATGTCTGATATTATTAAAAAAATAACTGTCACTTAAATTTATATTTAAAGTAATTTTTTTTGTTTTTAACAAGTACATTATTTGAACTTATTTTATAACTTATTTAACAGTGCCGTAAAAAATTTGATTGTCATTTGGATAACTTGATGTAAATTTAGTATGAAAGTAAATTTAACTGGAGTTTAATTTTTTTATCCAATACCTCTCAATAACTATGGCGATTTTAATCAGGGAAAGAAACAGATTACCCACTAGAGGGTATAATTTCGGAAAATTCACTAGAGAGTAGTTTTCTATTTATAACAATAATAATAACACACAACACCTTGAAACTACTTCGATTGACATTTTAACTTAGAAATTTTAAAGCATATGTCACTGACAAAAAATATTTCTTTAATAAATTTTGCATATATTAAGAGATGTTGGATAAAACGTTATACTTCACACGTGGACAAAGTGGAATTACCCACTCGATAAAATTATCGCACTCGGTCTACAACCGTCGGCTTCGTGTACTAAAATTTCTCTCGTGGGTAATTCCTTACTTTGCCCACTTGTAAAGTAAATAACTATTATCTACGCCACTGATAAAATAAACATATTATTCCTATCATTTTAGTGGTGTAATCTAATATATCACTCAGTGAGGTAATTTGATGCATTTTTGTCTATTACCTCACAGAATGAGGTAATTTGATGCGTTTTTATCTATTACCTCACTCGCTTTTATCAAAATTGTCATAGAAACAAACAAATTCGATGTATTATGCTCCTTTGATTTTGAGTAAATACATGATTGCAAATAGTTTATTTTAATTTTTTCTAAATATTTGTGGCGTGGATAAAGTCACACGTGAGTTAGGGGCATAACCCATTCGTGTAAATATACAACTCGCTGTCACTCAATGTGCATCCTACAGACTCATGGATTAATTAAGGCTTCTATCTCACTAGTAATATAAATAACTATTATAATACTGGGCATTAATCTATTTATTCCTGAATCAGGATATTACGAAATAACAAAAAATAAAGTAAATGTTTAGTTTATATTTATTTTATTATATTATAAACAAAAAAAAACTAATATGTTTTTTTCTGTTAACGAGTTAAAAAAATATAAATATTTAATACGATTGTTCTTTTGGTTTGGGTCATAAACCTCGCCTAGAAAGGAAATGCAAATTGCGCACTAACTATTTAAACTACTCTATTTCTTCAACCATACAAACAAAACACATAAATCAGCAGGTAACCCTGACATATCTAACAGAGCCGATACGACACGCCACAAACAGTCTGGCATTTGACCGCCTGGCACGGTTGACATTGACATAAATAAAGAGTCTTGTTTCACTTACTTGGTGATTTTTTCAGCACGCTGCATGATGGCTGGCACCCCCACAGTTTCCTTGAGCTGCATAACGAGTCCAGCACGAATTGTTTCCACAACTGCTGCTGTACCACCTTCTTCGCGCAGTTCTAGTTCCTGAAGACGAAAGAAACTGGTCAGCAAATAATACTCAAAGTAGAATTCTTGAGATATATTACCTGCATACATTTATTTGTATCTGTTGTTGTGAACATACTACATCTGTTTGAGTTTGGTGTTACACAACTCTGGAATAAGGATTTTTTTGCTACAAGAATTCCTGAAATAAATACATTTATAATGAATAAAATAGAATTCTGAAAGATGCGCAATTAAAACAAGTAGAATTGAATGGTATGTTAAGTGCTAAAGATTAAATGTCCAATAAAAATATACAGTAATATTTGTGAAGTAAGCAGAATATGAGCCGGCAAACATTTCATGCGTCACAGTTGGAAATAAAAAATATATTAACTTGAAACCATGTACAAGTATGACTAACCCGGATAATAAAATGTTATCAATTTACGAGCAAACTTACATTTAAAAAACTCATGTTGACAAATATTCTATTACTTCAAAATATAATCAATGTTTACAAGAAATGGAATGTAATGTAAGAATACCTGGTGTTTGAACCCCACCAATGAATTTATGCCCTGCAAAGAAAATGGCATCTTTATAGGCAGCTGTGTTTCCATGCAAGTCTGGATTCATATTCATGGTAACACATGGTGCCGCAATAGTGTAGTCCCAAAGAGCCAAGGCCCCATATTGATGCAGCAATACCGTGGCAGCGACATCGTCTGACAGAACTCCAGTTATATTGGATGCTGCACAGAAACATCCGATCATTTGACGACCAGAGTTTTGGTGGGCTTTAAGTTTATCTTCTAAATCGTGTAGGTCGAGGAAACCTTCTTTGGTTTCTAATATTTTCACAATCTGAAAGCAAATAAGCATAGGTCAATTTCTGTGTTCTTCCACAAAAATTATTACAGGGAACAGAAGCATTGTGTTCGCCTTTACCTTGGCGCAGATTTCGCGCCATGGCGAGAGACTGGAATGGTGTTCGGAGTGTCCCACGAATACAACAGGTGGTTCTTGCAGTCCGAGCGCCGAGATGAGCCGGTGTAGGGCTCCAGGGCAGCCGTGGCCCGCGAAAATCACTGCGTCCTGTTCGGAACCGTTCACTGCAGTGCGGATTATGTCGCGGGCTTCTTGTCTGCACAGTAACATTTAAAATGAGTCTGATGAATGCAGCTATCACGGAACAACTTACTAATACATGTATACATGGATGGTATCAAAAAATATAGCTCTGTATGTTCCTTTTTTTGATTCGCATTGAACTTACAACTATTTTAATACTAGGATAAGTAATGTGCATCAAAACTATATCAAAACTAGATCAGTGGCGATTTTGTTGAATTTACAAACTTTAATGCTGAATTGTTAACTAGGCTGTAACATAATGGGGTAAATAGCTCCGTAGTAACGCATCGGACTGTGGATAATAAGATCCTTGGTTCGAGCCTCACAGCCGATAAATTTTCGAAATTTAATTTCAAAAATTTTCACCACATAAAATTTCTCCGGTAGCTCCTCCAGTACTAACCAACCTTGGCGGCTGTGATTTGACGGCTGGTAACCGCATTTCACACGTAAGAATATAATACCGAGATCTATTTTGAGAAGAGCGTCACACCCCGTATTAAATTTAAAATATCTACATATCCAGAGTTTCAACATTTGCAATAAGAAGTGTTATGAAAAATTAACTTAAATAAAAAATGTAATGCAGAATTGTTTACTAGGCTGAATGTAACATAGAAAAATTAAATTCACAAATTATAAAATTAATTTACAGTTTCCAGACAGATTCAAAGTTTCGATTTTTGCAAAAAAGAATCATGGAAAAATTAACTTAAATTTTTTAAAAATGCAGTATTGTTTAATAGGCTTAATGTAAGATAAAAAAATTAAATTAGAAAATTAAAAAAAGTTATTTACAGATTCAATTTTCAAATTTGATAAAAAATGTTCATGGAAAAATTAAATTAAATAAGTTTTTTAATGCAGAATTGTTTACTAATCTTACTATAATATAAAATACAATTCACCAAATACCAAATTAATTTACAATTTCTCGACAGATTCAAAATTTCGAATTTACCAAAAATGAGTCATGGAAAGGGCCGGTATTTTCAACCTTAGATGAACTAGAGAATAATTTTATCAGTGGAATAAACAAAAAATATCTTATTAAAATATGGCAGAATAATAATCATTATTTGAACTATGATTTATCTAAGGTTGGAAATACCGGCCCTAAATTATTCTTTTTACGGATAATTGTTTACTAAGCTTGGTTAAACATATTATACCTATATTCACAAATTAAAAATTTTATTTAGAATTTCTTAAATGGATCCTAATTTTATTTTAAATTATCCTGTCTCTTAACAGTATAGGCAATATAATTATAAAATTGAAACTGCATCCGTCTTTACAGTTACAGATTGGGGAAGTATCAATTGAAAATAATCGAATTAAGGCAATAAAACCATAAAGAGATCGAGGCTGCATTATAATCTAATATTTCGCTTCCTGTTTCCCACTTCTCTGGATGCCGTCAATGCAATCACATACGGCACAGGAAGTTAACTCAATTTGCGATAACAAGAGCATTGTTTAAGCGAAGAGCTATGCACGGACAGATATTTGATACATGGATAAATAGGTCAGTTGGAAGGCTTTACTACTTACACGTCATATTCATTGTTAATATTGTATAGAAACAAATGATAATTTTTATCAGGTTACATTTCAATACAGACGTGACAAATTTTAACACAATAGCTAGGTTGAGAGGTAGCTTATTTTTAATGGTTTCATATCACGCTAGCTTTAAAAACGTATTAATTTTGTAATTGCTTTTTAATTAACAAAAACTATAATTTTTATCAGGATATACAGCACAACCATTTTCAAATTAAATTGAAAATCAACATCCGTTTTTACAGTAACGTACAAATTATACCCATACAGAACATATATTTCAGGAAATTTATAAATCCAATCTTACACAGTTTTATATAAAAAAAAAGGTCAGTTTAAGTGCTCGTTATGAATCTTTCTGAACAAAGAAATAATAATAATTATTTGAAATGCCTCACCTGAATAGAGCAGACTGGAGGGACGTAATAGATGTATTTGAATGTGTATTTCCATAACAAGGAAGAACTTCTTTCAAAATATACTCCTCGAGGAACTGAACCGACCTTCCTGATGCCGTGTAGTCGCAAAAAACAACTGTAACAATTGATTTCCAGTTGTTAGAGACATGTCGAACATTTCAGTAGGCAGAAAAATGTGTCAAAGACAAATTTGCTGAAATTGAATTTCACCGCAACCCACTACACATATTTCAAGAGAAATTGACAGAGTATAGGCGTACCAATCTTTTACATTTAAATTAAATTTTACCTATTCAATGATGTGGCAATGTTATTTGACCTAGTTTAAAAATTTTAGCATAATTTAATGTTAATTTTGTTTTTATCATAAAATAATAAGAAGCAAATTATTACTTTGTTAATCAATTAATGCTTGCAAGTTACGTAACAAAAAGGATAATCTTAAAAATATATAAATCACAAGTGTCAAGTCAATGAGATAAAAACTTATAAAGATGTAGTTCTTTTTTTATGATTTACAAATGTTAAAGGTTATTTTTTTGTTGTTTTGAAATGAAAGCGAATGCAAATTTTAAGATGTTATCATAATATTTCAACTTTAAATTGTTCTTCTAAGATGTATCAGCAGACCATTTTGAATGAATATTTATTTTATTAGAAAATATAAACAAAAGAATAGCTTTCTGTATACTCTTAAATATTTAAAATTAAAACATGTGCTGTTATCGAACTAAAATAACATTCAAGCTGCAAGAAATTTAGTTTTGAATGCACAAAAAACAATTATTTCCATAATGAAATCTTAAGTAAATTTTCACGGTTTCGAACTAAAGATAAGAGCGGATTTCTTTTATTTCATTTGGCGCTTTGCCACTGGTAATAAAAAGAAATGAAAAGAAACACGAGTAAAAGAAAATGGCACATATGGTTACTAGGGTAACCACTCCGCAACCGGTTTGGTAAAAGAAGAAATAAAATTGCCAATCAATTAATTAACAAGTGATTTGATCCGTTACTGATTAAATAAAAATCGAAAGTTATTTATTGGCTAATCGGTCACTGTCAATACGACAAATTTTATTGGACACTTTTGGCATACAAGAAAATAAATGTGTCATTTTATAATTATACTTTCGATTTCATTCAACTTCGTTATATGGAATCAAATATTTATTTGATTTGATACATCTTTGTGTGTGACTTAACACATCTAGAAAATACCGGTTAAAGAGACAAGCAAACCGTACAAATTTTTAAGCAAAACAAAAAAGATTTCTTCACCATACATGATGTAAATTGCGCATATGATTTAATAATAATAATAATAATGACGGATAGCTTAGCAACAAAAAAAGACAATCTGTAGATATAGAACTATTTATAAGCAATAAAATTATATCATGTTTATGAATAACTGAAATGAAATTGAGTAAAACTCCAGCTGTATTTAGATAAACTGTATAATTATCATTTGCTTTGACCGTGAAATAAATTCGCGGTCTGTGATTGTGCAGATAAAAAATTCATGAATTTTAAAACAAATGCAGTGTTCCATACAACACGAATTTTGTTTATATTCGGAAGTGTCCAGAATAAATAAACATATGCTGTTGCTTTATTTATTTTTTTTTTTTTTTAGTTTAAGAGAGTAGAATTATTTACTAACAGAAATTCATTTATTATCTTATACAAGTATGTATTAACAGATGTAAAAATTGCATAAGAACTTATAATCCCTTTTATCTTTATTTGTAAATACATTTTTACACATAAATAATTTAATCAAGTAGAGAGATAAAAAGAATTCCACAGTTTTATTATTTACATTTTCTAATTCCATTTCACTATTTAACGTTTCGAAAAAATAATTAATGGCCTAACCAGAGTAAAGAACCAGTATTACACGTCACAGAACAAAATTCAAAATATAACCTTTTGAAATAAATTAACATTTTACGTAGTAACCTTAACATGTTTTATATTAAATTTCACTACTTCTAATCACGACCCACGTAGTCACGTGTCACTCAAAGAAACGTAAATTAAACCAGTAGTACATAAAATATCACCCGTAATTTCACTGTTTTCTCATTAATCTGTCAAACTGTTCTAATTCATTTTTCATTGCCATGTTTCTTATTTAAATACAAAACGGCGTCTGGCTGCGCCTGTCTTAAAGGGGTCCTTCACTACTTATTAAAAAAAAATTATGGAACTTTATCTAAATTGAAGACTATCTATAGTTTTGAAAAGTTTTAATACATACATATTCATTTAGCCGCAATGATTTTATTAAAAAGTTGTAATGTCAGAGTTGTCGTGTTTGTGGATCTCAAATAGTAGGAATTGTAAACAATTGTAGCCACATAAATGTTCTACTTTATTCCTTAGAAAATTATTTAAATGGAATTAAAATAACTTTATCTACGACCGTAGTTAAAAGTGGCAGTTTTAACGGTTGCTTAGCAAGTTAAAAGTGTCACACTAGTGTTATAAGTAACATAGTAACGTGTTAAAAGTGATTTTATTGTTACTTTTAACACGTTGCTAATTATTTGTTTCAATAAACCAAGAAATATAACCCTACCTGTCAAAATATTATTCTACATTTTTTAGTATTTACTAATGTACTAGATCGTAAATAAAGTTTTGATATACGTGTTAAAAATTATTTATTTCATTCTTGGGGTTGCTTCACGAGGCTTCGCCTCGTTTCACAAACTTCCCCACTTACTCAAAAAATGTCACTTTTAACACTTATATCATAAATAACTATTTGGTGGTAAATAATTTAGATAAGGAGGAATACCATTTATACTAGAACGAAACGTGAGAGAAAAACTTAAACAGAGAAACATATTACTCTGACGCCAGAATTGCTATCTTTAAAACTCAAATATCTTAACAATTATAATTTTTTAAACTCTAAAACTATGTTTTTTGGTCTTGGTATGACATAAATGACTTATTTGCCATTGTGACTCAAGTGAAGGACCTTATTAAAAAGTCTAGCGAAGATTATGTCATTAATTCTGGAAGAATTATCCAGCAATGTTGCACGAAGGCGCTAAAAACGTAACTAGTGCATTTAACAGTTGCATCCGCAATCTCAAACTCTTGTAGATTGTAGGCAGTAAACCAGACCAAGAACTCGAGAACTCAGTACCGGTTCTTCGCCTCCTGGTTCCTGCAGCCTGCTGTGATCCGTCTCACAGGATTGATGGCAAACCGAACGTTAGAGGTTAGAGTTAGGTAACCGAGAAGCGACTCGATATGTCGACAACCGGATTCGTACCACGTAATATCTGTCTGCGTTCTACAGAGAATACTGTCGTTTATTATATAAATGGGATTTTCTTCTTTCACTTCTTTCCGAGGAGATCCGCAGCGTATGTCAGAGGAACTTTATTGGGGTGTGCGATTTGGCCAGTTTAACAACACGAGAGATGGAAATGGAATGCTTAAACGGATTAGCAGTCAAATGTTTATTTAAAAGCTACGCTACATGGACACATACAAATATAAAAACACGTAGAAAAACTCTTAGAATGTTAAAATTGTACACAATAATTTTAGATACAAATAAACTGAGTACAATTTTCCCTTTGCAAGATCAGAACAATTTTTTTAAAAGCAAATCTAGAGCTGAACTGTTAGCTAGTCCGTTTTTAATCAACGTGAATTGAATAATTTCGCTGCTTTGTAAATTCGTAATAAAACAAAGCATTAATTAAAAAATAATTGCATGTGATCCAAATGCAATGATTAAATAATTAAAGCTGATATTCTCTTGACCTTTACACCTTTCGAGGTCAAAACATTGAAAACAAACCAATGCATTGATGAGGTCAACACATGTAATTCATTTTGTGTTTTTGATTCGTGAACAACTTAAATTGATTGTCGAAATAAAAATGATTCATAATTTAATAAACCACAAAAGCAGCAAGCAGTAAATTTCAATTTATATTTGTGAAACTGTTGTTTGAATATTGAAATTATGATAAGTGAATAATTCAATGAGTCAACATTCAAGAACAATTTCATTAAAATTAAAAACGGTTGAAGGTTGATAATCATTTGAAATTCAATGAAGAAATGTAGGAAATTAAAAAAATTACAAACATTTTCCACACAATATTTTTAGTCATCATTTATCATTCTCCAACACAACCACAAAAAATAAAATATTTCATCAGTTTTTCTTTCATAACTAATGATTAATATTATAATGACTATTTGTAATTATTGTGGAAGTATGAAATCAAGACTGTAAATTCTAAACTTATTGCACCCTTAACTTTGTAACATATGTGGTCACCTGATGAATAAATGGAAACACCAAAAAATTTATCAATTTTGAAGAGTTGAACCCGGAACCTTTAAAGTGAAAGTCAAACGATAACCATATCACTTTGCAAAATACGCATCAATATTCACCTACATCTAACCTCTGCTGCCAGATGAGTATCGCTGGTACAACATATTATATATTATAAAAAATGTTACACATTGTTTGTACAATTCGAGGTTACACCCAAATAAATTATTACAATTAAACATTTTTTCCGACGATGTCAACTAAAGAACGTCAGAGAGCATAACGAAAACAGACAGTGCCAAAAATGTGATTAGCATTAGCATAACGGAGCAACAAGGCCACAACAGTTCAATACCACGGCTCTAATATTCTTTTTCAATGTCAGTTTTTTGTAGACTATAATCTTCTTGAAGCGATATTGATATAGAAGAAAATATATCAACAATAGCAAAAAACGTCGCCCGACTTGCTGATAAAGTGGAATTATCTCAATGTGTGTAAATACTAATCGCGGATTGCTGTTGATATTATGGTATTTTCTGTTGACTTCCACTGATATTACATTAGCATAGTCCACAGTTCAAGAATAAAGATTTAAATACTACAAGTTTTTTACTGGCTTATGTCTGTGGTTTTCGACACTGAATTATTTACAATTTATTTGTTAAATACCACATGCAATCAGAAAAGAATATATAGGATGGTAATAGATGGTAATTTATTTTTGACAAAACATCGACGTTTCGTAGCAATTGATACTTCATCATGATGGCTACAAGCAAAAATATACAATATGTTACAATGGCATAACATTTACAAGTAAATTCAAAAAGGATTAGTGCTCCATTTTTATTAATACTCGTAACTTCATTTTCCATTCTCAGTACATATTTATTGTAGTCAAGATTGGTTAGCATAAAATTTGACACATTTTGTTAATTTAATTAATTTAGAAACGAAGTTACAGACGACGAAAAATAGAGTTAGCGTTAATTCCTTTTGTGAACTTATTATTTACCGCCAATTCAATGATTTAGAAGAACATCAGAATTTGAAGTACACAATTTTATGACTTAAGTAAAGTGCAACAAAGTTGCAGATGAAGTAACAATAAGTACGTGGTTAGATTCCTGCATTATCATTTAAATTTCAGTGCACATATCGCATGAGATCAACCACTTATCAAGCAAAGGTAAGGTTATGAATTACAGATGAAATGACCGAGGAAAAGGTTTAAAGCTGCAATTTAACATTCCTTGGCAACAACATTGCATGCTCTGTACAATACTTGTCCAATTACAGACAATTCAAGTAAGAAAACTTACTTTTATGATAGCCAATTGTGCAAGAGAGATCAATGTTTAAATTATAATCCAGTAATTTCCCAAAATTGTGCGTATTTTTTTGCAGTAATTTTAGCACAAATGTAAGTGTAATAACTGGTTAAATAAATGGCTTAATTAATCATAAACTAAAAGTGAAGGTATTGTTTGTTATTCTCATCATGTTAGTTGTAGGTTTGCCTGACCTCAAGGATAATTGCAAAATAATTACTTGAAACACAATCAAAAAACTAATCAAGTTACTTCTTTGTACGTTACAATTATAAGTTAAATACACAATACTTAGTAATAAAAAATCATTGGGATCATTTAATATTTTATAAGATTAGTATATATGACCTATTGTCTCTGAATGTTCTATTGTTCTATTTAAATAAATATGATAGGATTATGTATTTGTATTTGCGAGACAATTTCCAAATTTAATTAATAGTTGTTTCCAAGATTACCTACAAATTTTTCTGATCTCAGATAAAGATGTTAATCAATATTTCCTGGCCGTATCCTTTAAGATAAAATTCAATGTTAATAAATATAATTATCACTATTATTAGACCTAGAAATGAATGAATGACGAAAAAATGGCGTTATCTTTTTATGAAAAATTAGGACAAATACTACAGCGACCTTCATTCAACTATTCAGAAAGTGTTCCCATTTTATACAAAATAATGATTATCCTTTTTCGTCCATTAATAAATTAAATTTCATCTCTTCGCAGAACCGTTTTACAACTACCCAATTAATTTTCGGAACCGATTAAAGTTAATTATACATTATCAGCCACTAATAAAGTTTAGAAAATTACAGTGTTTGAAAGTAAGAAACTAACTTAAGATCCTTTTTGATAAAATCTGCAGTCTTCGCGTCCTAGTTTCGTGGCGTCCTTACGCATGATGTTAAAAATGGCGGTTAAAATAGGTCGAGCTATAATTTATTACAAAGTGCATACTACTCTGTTTGTTCATATGCAAATGCCGCTTGGTTTAATTGTGGCGACAAGGTTAGGTTACAAATTACGGTATATTCTAACAATATTGCGCTGATGAGAGACACTTGATTACAGAGATGTTTAGTGGTGTAAACAAGCCTTATTAACAAGATGTATGGAATTATCTGTTTGTTTTGCTGAGATGAATGTCGAAGGACTGATTCACCACAACGCGTTTTGAAATTATTAACATTTGTTCGTGAGCAAAATAATTCTAATGCTAAACTGTTCGACAACAAACAAGACCTCGAAATTTATTCGTTTCTATCGGAAACTTTCGAAACTATGTAAATATACTGAAAATATATACATGATTTTATGATATACAATAGTTAACTTTATTGTTTGAGTTTAATCTCAATGTTATAATCGCCTGTAATACCAACCTACTAGTCTACTACCTACAAGTATTGCAATTATTTTCGCATTATTCCATTGTATAGCAGTCGTATTTATCAACATATTTTGAAACATTTCTATAAAAATATAATACCCCTGTGCAATTTTCAGTAAAAATATAACAAGAGAATAAATAAATAAATTGAAAATAATTTGACAGATCTTTCGAAAACTGATGGCAATAAATTTGGGGAAGATACAGTGGAATAGTATATTCCACAACAAGTAATGGAATGGCACATATTCCACGCGAGCAAAAAGTTTGTAGTCCGAGCCGAAGGCGAGGGCTACGATTTGCGAGTGTGGGATATGCCATTCCGTTACATGTTGTAGACAATGTTGACTATACTTTCTACAACAAGATTTTTGAAATTATACAAAAAAATACAAATACAAAACTGTTGAAAACGTCAAACTCAAATAAATAAAGAACAGAAGTAACCATATTAACTGGATTACTTCACATACGAGGCGTATGGAATGATAGTTGTTCCAATACAGTTTTTAGTTGAAGAATATGTAGTTTCCAAAACAGTGTTATAGAAAATTATTTTCTAATTTATCGAACTCTCGAATTATATTTAATTAGATTATTTTTTTGACTTCATCATTAGACACGACACTAAATCTATCTTTTTTGCTGATTTTTTACTTGTGTTGGTGATAACTATCTGACAACTGACATTTGTCAACAATACCAAAAAAGCTACAGAGATTATTTCCCAGGAATAATCACTAGAGATTTATTCTCAGTATAGATAAAACACAGACACGTGACATACAATGAAACATTTCTATGGTTTTAAGAAACGTCAAAAAATAACCAGAACAAGAAATAAACCAATAATTTCCGGTTCAGGAAAGACCGTTCTACTAACTAACATTTGTAGCTTCCATTTGTTCCAACAAAACTTAAATATTTAAAAAGAAATCAAAGTAAGATGTTATGGGAAGTTGTCCAAGCATTTAATTCGACATTGCAAATTAGCAAGAGAATTTTGGACTGCGAACTGAATAGGGAAAAACTCCATAGAGACAAACAGCCTTATTCAGTATCTACTGAATATAAAATATAATTTTAGCTAGCTAAACAGTTTAAACATTCCGGAAAAAAACGATTAAAGTGAATGATGACATATTTATCTGTAAAAAATTTCCGCTATCTCATAGTTCCTGAACGTGCGGCAATTCCTGTCGAAGAAATACAACTCAAAGACAAACGACAACTGTTTACCCAACACAAGGTTTCAATGGCAACCGCCCACACTTCAATTATTTGTTTTATTGATTCCAAAGTAATAATTCTTCGTGGCTAACCTTGCGTCGAGATTCACAATGACGCATAGGCGTCGAAAACCATGCTTACGGCCTGTTTGTCACACCACGATGACAATTTCGTCCAAGGCTATGCAATGCTAGTATTGAATTCAGCGATAAAATTAGGTTGAATGGAAAGATTTGGGGAAATGGAAATTTTTGACGACGCCTGGTGTAGAGTTGAGATTAGTTGCTTATCTTAAAATATATTACATTGAGATGGTAAATAAATGTTAGAGTAAACACTATTATCGGGAAGCTAACCTTCTAAATTTTTAACGGAAACGATTCGCAAATTGCAGTTCTCAATCTAAACAAATTTATTATGGGCACAATACCTTCCGTTATGTATTTCTTATCAAACATCAAACAACGCTTATTTCTTCAAAAAATTTTGTTTTCAATTATGACACATGTAAAAAATGAAATTTTTCAAGCGTTGTTTTTTTTATCTTTTCAAAATGCACAGGTTAGCAGATTTCAACGAAAATGTCAAAATATAATTTTTTTCACGACCGGGAGAGAAATTCGGCTTCTATGATACCAAAATCATAACAGAAACAGACAGTTTCATATCTACGGGAGATTTGTGTTCTTTTTTTCCCGTCGTGAGGGAAAGTGCTCAAATAATGTGAAAAATGAAATTAAACAGATCATAAATTATATTACAATTCAAATCATCACAAAACTATTAAAATCGCATTCTAGGTTCCCTAAAACGTGCTCATCTACTGAAAACTCACTACCGAATTATTTTTAACAAGATTCCCATACCTCCCTTACATACATGGCGAGAGGAAAAAACGATGAATTTTGTAGTAACTTGAGTTACCTCATTTACTTTATTGATAAGATTGAAAGACTAATAAAGTTTGATTTATAAATGTATTAAAAACTAATGTTAAGTAGTGAATGCGTGGTGAAGCAATGAAGCAAGGCGAACGTAATAGAGAGCAAATAACCGTTTATACATCACACGTTCTATTTTGAGCGCTATTTAGTGTATACCCAATGTTTATAGTTACTTAGCACGATATTATGGCTGCAATTCCGCACATTTTAAACTGCGTAGTGCTGCGAAAATAATTGTGATATGGAATATTTTGTAATCGTAAACTTAAGAGGCACTTGTGCAGAAAAAGAAATTTATTAAGATAATCTTGTACATCAACAAATCTATTCTAAACTTGAAGTAATAATTACATGATAAAGTTAATTAATTAAATAACAATATTACTTTAAATAAATTAATACTTGTTTCCAAATATTTGGTTATAACGAAAATACCAAATTTGTTGAATTAATCCAATTAAAATGTGAGAAAAATAATTATCTTCCCAAGCTTTGTTTTCAATCAATTAACACAGAAACAATAATCCAAAATTCGTGTCTTCCAATTACAAAGTTGTCTTTGTGTTCGTAATTGGCCCTATTATGAAGAAGCCCTGGCGCAAATCACCCTTCGGTAGTGTAAAGCAACACTTATATTTAAAGTTAATCCCATAAAGCAAAGTTCGTTCTCGTGTGACGTAAATTGAATTTGCATTGCGGGCTTCGATGGTTTCGACACCGAGAATTCATTTAAGCTCGAAGCTCAAACTACTGCGGTTGAAGCATAATCAGAATATGACATTATTACACCGCTAGCGAGAAATTTCAATTTTAAAGTTATTGAGGAGAGTAGAAGCTTTGACCTTTGCGAGTTCGCGAAAATACGTTCATGTAGTGACAAAGGATAACAGAATTTTAAAAAGGTGAAGATATGGTATATACTAAGATCTGCCATGCTGTAAAACGGTTATAATTTATTTGTATGTTCAGTTTATCTCGAGGTTTATGTATTCTTTGTCAATAAAACGAGGCATTTCTTTCGAAATCTAACATTGGCTTTATAATAATTACTATTACTACTGTACAAAACAAATATTTATAAATCTGCTCCTTTAACATTGATATATTACATAGGTAGCATAAAACTTAAAATTTTTGTAATATTAAAAATTTCATCAAATATCAGTTAAAATGTGAATTTATTTTCATTGCGTTTCTATATAATTTAAACTCTAAGAAAGTCATTACTGCAGACCGTACCATCATATATCTTATATTTTTTGAGATATGACAATTTTTGATGTTTTTCGAAGTGCAACTTTGAGAAGCTGAAACTCAAAAACTAAACGAGATATCGGAAAATTACTCCAGTTTTGGACTTCTGGTAACTTGTGGAACAAATATGGAAATTTTGAAAATTTTGAAATTTTTTTGAAAATTTTCTATGGGGCATATCTCGAAAAATAAAAGAGATATGGAAACGAAACATAAACCAATCGATTCAGGTCGTCAAAATACATAAGTATGCAAAATTTCAGAGAAATCGGACAACGGGTTGAAAAGTTATACAAAAAAGTCTAAAAATGGCAATTTTCGGCGCGTAAGTCAAGGGGTACCCCTTGACGTTCGGGCCGAAAATGGCCATTTTTAGACTTTTTGCTATAACTTTTCAACCCGTTGTCCAATTTCGCTGAAATTTTACATGTTTATGTATTTCAACGAGCTAAATCGAATGGTGGATGTTTCGATTCTATATTTTATCATTTTTTGCGAGATTACCCCTTACAAAAATTTTCAAAAAAAATCAAAATTTTCAAAATTTCCTTATTTGCTTCAAAAGTCACCAGAAGTCCAAAACTAAAGACCGTTTTTCGATATTTCGCTTAGTTTTAGAGTTACAGCTTTTCAAAGTTGCACTTCTAAAAACATCAAAAATCGCCATATCTCAAAAAATATATGAGATATGACGATGCGCTCTTCAGTAATAAGTTTCTTAGAGTGTGATTTATATAGAAACGCAATAAAAATATATTCACATTTTATGTGATATTTCTTTAGGTCAATTTTGTATTAAATATTTGTGTTAAATATAAATTACATAGATTTAAGATAGCACAAAAATAAATAATCACTCTTAATCGGTTGTTTATACTAGCATATAATAATAGTTTAACATGTCAATTGTCAGAAAATCTGTGAATGAAACAGCTGCTACGAGCTTACCATCCTCTTTACGTCATGTCCACCACATACGAGAAGATTTAGGGTATCTATAATTAGCAATTGTAAAAATATTCTTTACGATTCAACGTACGAGCGCAAGGTACATTAGCTTTTAAAAATATTTCACTTCCTCATGTTAGAGCACTATCTTACTACACTACCTCACACTAAGATTAAAGAATGATAGTAGAGGAACCAAATACAGTCGCAAGAAAGAATGCTTCTCACTTCTCTTCTCAGAAACATATAATTCGTGAAATGTAATATCTCTTAGAATGCTCCACAATTTGTTTGAAATTCGTCGAGTAATATATTGTGTAGTGTAATTTAATTCCGACAACTGAGCTTGGCACAAATAAATTATCGCGAATTTTTAGCGCTGGTTACGTAGAACTTTATAATTGGGCTTGGATCCTTTGTTTAAAAGATGTTTTGCTGTTTCAGGTTTGCATTTTCCTGTATGCAGTACACGTAATAGAAGTTGTTAACATGGATAACAGTTTTTTCCGACACTTGCTTGAATAAAGTTTAGACAATACAGAGAAACAAAATCTGTCCAGATGAACCAATTGCAATTTAGTATCTTAAGTCGTGTAACGTGTAGCTAACAAAATGCTAACCAGGCTTGTTTACGAGCCCAGAATCATAACATTTGGCCCAGTTAAAATCACACAAAGGAAAATAGTTTAATTCACTATATTTACATCTTATATTCTATTATCTTTACGGGACAGGAAAAATTTCATTGGAATCAAAAAGATTTAGAATAATTTTACTTACAATCTTAGTTTGAAACATTTTTCTATATTTTGTTGTTATCATATTCAAAAACAGTAGGACCAAATGAAATATTTATGTTAGTGATTTTTGTTAATTTGTTATTATTTCAGTTGTTATTTTTCCTTAAAATATATAAATAAATAAATAAAATAGAATTTAAGATACAAATAAATTGAGTACAACAATTTTCCCTTTTGTAAGATCAGATTTTCTAAAAGTTATTCTAAAAGTCTTAATTGAGCCAAATGATATGATTCAACTACTATTTTTAATATTTTTGGACTAGCAAGACAAATCGAAAGGTTGATTGATATTTCATGACATCTATATCTCAATCAGATGTCTCAGTCCAGTATAATTTAAAAGTGAGCTTTTGTTTTGCTATTTACATTTAACAGATAATTTTTGATATAATCAAATTTTGATTGATTAGATTAAGATACTGTACCAAATATTTCTGGATTCAATATACGATAAAAACTAACAAATCACCACAATAATTTTGAAGATAACTGCCATAAAAAAATTCTTATTTTTAACATTTCACTTCAACATTAGAAATTATTCACGCGCATGAAATTTTACGATTTGAAAAACCTTGACATCGTCTAACATTCTGCCAATTGCTGCACTCAGCAGTACCAATAAAAATCATCATAAACAAATATTACACGCATTCATAGGAGTATTTCCGATCTCGCCGCCATTTTATCCATAACCTTAGAACGTCTCGGACGTTTTCCTCCAAGGTCGGAAAAACCGACGAAAGACGAAGCTTGCCAAATGACAAGGAAAGCAGAAAAGAATTGCAGTAAGCGCTCTGAGAACTGCAGACAAAAGAATCACTGTTTCATTGTTTTGTTTGCATGTTTTCCAAGATGCTTTCGTTGCTAGGATATCATGAATGTTTAATATAATGTTTATGAGTCGCGTGTTGTATTTTCGTTTTGTTTTATAGGCGTTAAACTTTTCAAACAATGTTTACTGACAATATTATTTTGCTGGCACGTAACATGTCCAAGAGCAAATTTTCCTCAGATCCTTAAAGCAAGAAGAGTTTATTTTCATAACTATATTTCTGAAAATGATTGCAGTAGAAATAATAAACACACGTGTTGAAAAGATGATAGGTTCACGCAATTATTTTTAAGTAGATTTAGAATCTAGATAAAAATACAAGTAGAACTTTAAATTGGCATCCGTGTAGCCCGGCAATTTTTCTCGTGGCTTCCTCAATTAATTTCCTTTAGAGAAAACTCGCAATTTTCCAACAACTACATCTCAATTAGTAATTGGCAATCAGAATCACGCAACAGTGCGACACAGAAACCAAATTACAGAAATAAAATCCCAAGAAGTACTGTTATATTATCTAGATCTCTTGGTAGGCTAGATCCTGGTGATGCAGTTTTTCCGCGTCTATGAATCTTCTGCGATGTGCAACTGTTTCGTCGGATGCCCAAGGGCGATGGTCGGCTGTCTAGAACCTAGCAAACACTGCTGGCTAGATCGTGACAGGCGAGACGCGATTCGACCCAGTTTAGAAACCGTTCCGTTGTGTTAAAGTGCAGTGGATTATAGAATCTTGCACCGAGAAGTGATTGAGCGTGTATTTATAGCTTGCTTTTAAACAACAGTTTAAAGGGAATCGATGTAGACAACACATACTTTATATGTGGATACGCCGTATTTATGAGATGCGACGATTTAAATTTTATGATTGAACGAATTCCACGGCTTGCTGTTTATTTTATGTTAGGTCGGTATTTACAACAACTACAAGTAGATTCACAAAAGGAATTAACGCTAACTCCATTTTTATTATTACTCGTAACTTCATTTTCCATTCTCAGAATACATTTATTTTAACTAAGGTTGTATTCAAAATTGATTAGCATACAATTTGAGACATTCTGTTAATTTATTTAATTTAGAAACGAAGTTACAGATGATGAAAAAATGGAGTTAGCATTAATTACTTTTGTGAATCTGTCTGCTAGAGAATAAATTTATCAATGGAATAATCAAAAAATATTGCATCAAAAGATGACAGCAAGAATAATAACGATCATTTATTTGAGCTATGATTTTAATGCGATATTTTTTATTTATTTCACTGTTAAATTTATTCTCTAGTTGTCTAGTTTATCTGAGGTTGGAAATACATGCCCTTGTAAGAAAACAGAAATTTATTTGAATTTAATTTTGACTGTCATTTCACTACTATTATGTGGTAAATAAATATATAAAATAAATATATCATCACGCCTTTTACCCATTCTGGGTGTGGCACTCTGCTTACTATTATGTCTTAAATCACACCAATTTCGATGTTCCTCTTAAAGAGTAATGGAGGGGATTGAAAATGAAAATGTTGAATGTTTACGGCCCACCAGTTAGGAACTGCTGGCATACCTGATTACCCGCGGATTATCGATAGCTCTATTCTTAGCTTTACAAATATTGCATAGATAAAATCATCCTTGTAATTCGAATACTATTATATTTAAATAGTGCTTTCAGGAATTGATGTATTGAATTAAATGCTTTGCCTTGATAAATTAATTATTACCGTCCTTCACTGCTAATGGAAAATCAATTCCTATACTTAGTTAAATGTCTGCACAGTGAAGTACGTTAACTTTTAACCAAATACGCAATAAACAAAGTAAAAACGATTCCTTTTTTATAGAAATGTGAAGAATACTAGAGTATATTGATTGATATTTCCAAGAAAAGTCATGGCATGTCATTGCCCCGACAAAAACATGTGTAATTTAACAAATATCACAAAATTATATGGTTTCATAGAATGCTCAAATTAAATTGTATGATTAATAGGCTCGCATTACATGTTGTTATTATGATCATTTAACACGATTCAAATGATTATTTATTAATACAAACACACTCATATTTCAAGCTTGTAATGATATTCATTTCGCTTTCTTTTGCATACATTCCTGAAGCAAACTCTGACGTAATATTTACCGGATGCCTTAAAATGACGCTGTTTTTAACTGTACTAACTAAAAATCTTGCACACGACAGAGAAAAGTCAGTCAGTATATAAAATCGAACAGATTTTAAAGATTTTTTGCAACCATCCATTTATAAATTATTTTATCCACAAATGTCAAATAATATGCCTATAATTCAATCGTTTTTATAAATTAATAACCTTCGTTACTGTTGCTAATGAAATAATGTTGGCAGTTCTATGAAATAATATTATTCATTCGTTATGTCAAATCTTATCTGTCAAAAGTAAGTAAATTTTTGACACAGTACTTAGCATATGTCTTCTGAAGACTACATGTTGTGGATAAAGTATAGTATTCTACTCGCATGTAATGGCATAAGTACTTTACATGCTCATTGAATAATATAATATTATTTCCACATTCTATGTAAATAACACTTTACAGGTACTTTGGTAACTAAGTAAATGAGTAATTACAGCGCATAGACCTGTAGTTTTACAGGCTTCTAAAAGAGATCTGTAAGTTTTACAGGATCCTTGAAGACACTGGTAAAATTTTACGGGCTTATATTTTAATAATAAAAAAAATTTAAATGCTGTGAAGGCGGAAATAAAACATTATACGCCGCACGCTTGCAATTTATCTTTACTGAACTCACTGGATTATGGAGGCTCACTCCTTCGTCGTTCGACCCACAAACATACCAGCTCGCCCGTAAAGATTAATTTACTACCCTTGCACCGTAAATAATTATTACAGGAAAATGTTTAAAGTAAAAAAAAAGCAGAATATAGTTGGCGAAAAGCTAGTTCATGCTATGTGTCATATTTAGTAAATTATTTAGTCATATTCCATATTTAATTTTTCTTGCTCTAATAATATCTCGAAACTTCCATTAGCATTTATGCAGAATTTTAAGCAGCCTTTGTGTTGAAAATTACTCCGTAAAATGCAATGAAGCGTATATTCCGCAAAATCCTCTCCTCTAATTTTTACGCTGACGACATAGATATAATCTACATGTTTTCTTACTCCCAATTTATTATTTTCTTTGAAGAACGATCCGAATAAAAATAACAGAACGAAAAACTAGTTTGTGGTTCAAAATTAGTCCATCAAAAAGTCAAAATAGAAAAAATAACAGAGAGCAACTGCCATCAGCACATCTTTGACTAGCGGCGTGGAAGCCTTGTCAGAGGGATGCTAACGTATGTTATTACTTTCAGGCTGAAAAACAAGTTGATTAGTGACGTGAGCACGCTTTGACTAATTATAAACTTGAGATATAATAATAATAGGTTAATGACCATCATTTGATATTTTTTTCTCAGAGCTGTAATGTGTTTGTCTGCACGAATCGTTGTTAGAAAACATTATTGTTTTAAAATGAAGTCATCGCGATTTGTTTTGAATGTGTCATTTAAATTTCATGACATGGAACATTCAGAACACATTATTTAATAACTTGAAAATACTTTCAGAGCTCATAGTAAATTAAAAAGTCTTTTGCATTAAGTTTTGTACAAAATTTATTTAAATACTACGTTACGAGTTACTAATAGTTATTTGTTTAACTAGGCACTAAAATATCATATTTACAGCAGAAGCTGCCGTTTCATTGACAAGGCGAAGTCGAGGCAATTAATGCTGCTGAAGCTGTAAATCTGTATTTAATTAATTAATTTTAGTAATTCGAAAAGTATTTTAGACATTGTACAGAAAGTAATCCCAAAGTTTTTTTAATACACGATTGAATGTTAAAACAATTCAATTACAGTTTAAGTTATATTTAATGTAGAAACAATTTCCGTTTTGAAATCTTCTACGTTGTCTGAATCTAGAGATGATCTAATTCGCATAAAAAACTTGCGCAAAGTATAAAAAACCATCTGCATTGAAAGCAAGTCCAACCAGTCCTTTTATTATTTCTTGTTCTTATTTTCTTAGTCTACGGATTACTATCAATATAATATTTCATGTTTTGAAAACAATTCAGTGTAAAAACCCCTGCGTGTATTGGTTGACCAGTGAGCGTGTTTTTTTTTATTAAATGTCGTGCGACCATTCAGACTTCAGACTAGAGGAAGTAGCAGAACAATTTTTAATAATGAAAAATGTGTTTAAGTGTCTCAGTCACGCGACTTACGTCACCGATATTTGCAGAAACTTACGTTTGTTTCGCGTTCGATAAAAGACAATTGTACAGTGAAACAGTTGAACATCACGTTGGGAGAGAAAACAAATGTACAACCTTTGGACTCGCAGTTTTCGATGCGAAATACAGAAGTTCCGCAAATATCGACATAAATATTTACGTGGTGAAAATGTTTGTTTTAAGTTTAAAATGTTTATTTTTTTTTTATCAGCTTAGAAAAGTTTATACCTGTACTTTTATTGTTAGTAAATAAAGCATGAAATGAAATTTTATTCTCCTTTAAGTCTATGGGTTTTTAATCAGATTTGTAACTTGAAACTGAACAAACAATTCAAGATAGTAATTAAATACGAGACTTGGTATATGATTTTTTTGGACTTCCCGCTAGATCCTAAAAGGGAGGAGCAGAAATCATGCTAAAAATTCGGTAGTGTGTTTTCAATGTATAAGCACGTGTGTGTACGCGTGTGAATATGGATGGAAGGATGGATGGATGTGTAGATTTCTGGAGTTACGCTTCCTCAAAAACTTCTGAACTGATTTGTTTTATATTTTGTGTCCCCTTGGGAAGAGCTGATTTGTTTTTGATGATAATCCAATAACCGAAAATACTAGTTTACTTAAATCTGTGTCATGTTATGTTTAAATATTTTAGTAAATTATTGTTTTAAGATCATATTACAAATATTACTGTCTTCAATTCCGGTTAGAAACATTTTTCTTTTACTAGTTTACGGTGGAAAGGTATGTAATAACAAATTTTTTTGAATATAATTATAGAACCTATTACAAAATAGTATATTGAACAACTAGTGTTACAATGACCTTTTTTGTAATACGAGTATTACAATTAGGCATTGTAACACGAGTTGTTCATACTACTTTTCCTATTTCACGTTCATAAATTCAATAAAAATAAAAATTAAATAAAATTGTACGCCAAGTTTAATATACCACTGGTCACCAAGGGGATTTGCCCGCGGGGCCTATCGGGTCCCAGGCCGCAACCCCGACGCAGAGGCTCCGATTCAATAATTTTACGTGAGCAATGACAGTACCAAGTTTGACAGTTTGACAAATAATAAATTCCCCAAAAACAGTTGCACAAAATTCAATTTTGTAGCATTGTTTTTAAGGAAAACAGTGTTACAAAATTGACTTTGTGTACGTGAAATAGGAAAATAAGTTTTTGCTTTAAATTTAATTACAAGTAAATTTACAAAGGGATCAAGTGGCTCCTGAAAACATTAACATTAATTTGAAAGCAGTTCAACATTGTTTTTCTCTAGCAAAACTTCAATTTTCCTCATCACTGACTTCTCATCTCCCATCATCGTTCAAACATCAAACACAAATTAAAAAATTGTCTGCCAATATTTGCTGTCTTATACGATGGCCCTTGTATTGAGAATCTCTCGCACGTGGGGTCGGTCGTGCTTGTGAGCTGGAAAGTGAAAATTAGCGTGACGGCTTATGACGTAACTCGCGTGCAAATAATTAAAATAATTAATAACAGAAGTAAGGACTGCGGTTCGCACACCTGCTCTCAGGAATAAATTACACGGAGATAGGATTCCTCCTTGGGTTTTATTTTGTTTGTTTCTATTGCTGGATTAAACGTTTTTGATTAATCGTTGGAAGAATGAAGTTGTTTTCAAATTTTACTCATTCGAGGAAAATATTTCATAACATCCGTACTTTAATTTAATTGAATTTGATGTCATTTATTTTGTTAGTTATGTGCTTGACTTGAGGCCGTCTCTACATTAACAACCCAGCCGCTAAAATATTAAAATATATTGTAATGCATAACTTTGTAATGTGTTTGCCGATTTCGATGATTCTTTTTTTCCACCATAAGGATAGAAACATAAGTAGCCCCAAAAAATTAAAAAAACATAACTTTAAAGCGAAAAACAAAATAAAACTTTCTAGTCTTTATAATTATTAGGCTTCTAAACTAATGTAAGTAACTAATTTAGGAGCTTAGTTATTAAGACTAAAAATCTTCATTTTATTTTTCGTTTTTCAGTTTCTTTTCTCATCAACTTATCAACTTTCAAAGCGGACTGTGCAATAAAGACAGATGGTCCAACAACTGACTGTCTCTTCGGCTTGCATTTTCAACGTCAGTTAGGGTTCCAGTATTATTATATTTCAGTGATCGCAGTACCCAAAATAAATATTCACACCTGCATGAGGAATAAATAAAATAAAGCCATCAAAGCAGCTGTCGTCACAAACAATTAGCATCGAACAATGCAGGGTCCAATTATCTTTCCCATAAATCCTGCCCAATTTATCCCGAAAATATTTGGCCGAGACGCATCCTAGCATTGGCAAAGTCATCAGAGAGGAATCTGCGATCAAATCAGGTCACGCGTCATCAAATAATTATAACTGCGTCCCAATGACAAAAGTTTTTTTTATAATAAAAGGTATAAATGTTATTTTAGTGGTAGAATACGATGGAATTTCAAGCTTCAAGGTAGAGAAGATGACAGAAAGACAGACAGACTCAGTGTCGTGTGGCATTTGTTTGTGTGGGATGTAAGTGGCACATGGCCAACTATCCGTTCTGTTCTTTTTCGGAAGAATTGATTCATATTTTTAGAGTGTTGTAGTACATTGTTTAGATACGATCGCGGAAATTTTCTTTGGGAATTTATCAAGAATTTACTCATGGCTTGTGAAATAACACATACACGTTTTGTAATTTTACTATTTTAGATGTGTCAATTATTTAGAAACATAATTTGTTTGGGACTCAATTAACAGTTGATCCTTTTACGTAGTATAAAGAAATATAGGAATCATTAGAGAAATTGGTGGCAAATATTTTCGCCGAAATACATGTTTTGAGATAAACTAATTTATATGTTCAATAAAACTATAGTTGCTATAAAAACAAATAAATAACTAAACAATTATTATTATTCTACGTGAAATATATGTCAAGTGTAATGATTAAATATTCGAAAACAGATTTACAGATTCTTGCGTCTTGTGATGACCATACGCACTTAAAATTTGAATATTTTTTTATTATGTATCTATATAAATTAAACCTTAATAAACTCATTGCAGTCGAGCGCATCGTCATAGCTTTAATATTTTTTGAGATATGACATTTTTTAATATTTTTCGAAGAGCAACTTTGAGAAGCAGTAACTTAAAAACTAAGCGAGTTATCGAAAAATGGCTTCAGATTTGGACTTCTGTTGACGTTTGAAACAAATATAGAAACTTTGAAAATTTTGGATTTTTTCTGGAAATTTTCTAAGAGGCGCACCTCGAAAAATTGAAAAGATATGGAAGCAAAACATTCACCAATCGATTCAGCTGGACGAAAAACATACGTATGCAAAATTTCAGAAGAATCGGACAACGGGTTGAAAAGTTATGGCAAAAAGTCTGAAAATGGCCATTTTCGGCCCGAACGTCAAGGGACCCCTTGGGATTTTTCGGATCTGAGCCCATTTTCAGACTTTTTGCTATAACTTTTCAACCCGTTGTCCGATTCTTCTGAAATTTTGTATACTTATGTTTTTCGGCCAGCTGAATCGATTGGTGTATGTTTCGCCTCCATATCTTTTCAATTTTTCAAGATGCGCCCCTTAGAAAATTTCCAATAAAATTCCAAAATTTTCAAAATTTCCATATTTGTTTCAAAAGTCACCAGAAGTTCAAAACTGAAACCATTTTACGATAACTCGCTTAGTTTTTAAGTTACAGCTTCTCAAAGTTGCTCTTCGAAAATTATTAAAAATTGTCATATCTCAAAAAATATGCAAGATATGACGATGTACTCTGCAGCAATGAGTTTCTTATGGTTTATATTATATAGAAATGTAATAAAAATAAATCTAAAATTTTTTGTGATTTTTAAGTTTTACTTCATATACACAATATTATCAATTAGCTTCCAATTTTTGTAGAAACTAAATCAAAATTGAGAACAAAATCTCTCAAATCATACGTACATTAAATTTAATTATTATATATTCAAATACAGATTCATATACAATCGTGATGTGCCCTCCAGATTTTTGAGTTTGGAAGATCGCTGTTCTTGCAGTGTGCTATGTCCGCTTTTATCATGTTCCCACGGCTCTATTTGCACTACTGTTCCTTTGTTTTCATATCATCTTCTCACGAATTCACTTGCGATAAGAAAACGCATTACAAGAAGTCCTTGCAGTGGTCTGGCGCCAATGCATTTTCAATTTCTTTTCTTTGCCTCAGAATGTCACAGCACTTTTATTTAACTTAGGTGTTACGCATTGAAAACCGTAGTAGTTTTAGCGTCACAAGAAACCTTACAAGACCGTTTCCTTTATTTCCCTTGATATTATGAGACTTTTAAACCAATTTAATAATATGACTCAGCTATCTGCACACAGAGCATGAAATTATGTGTTAATAATTTAATTATTTCGTTTCCCCAACTTGGTTTTTAAATATTAATACTGCTATAAAAAATTACTTTCCTTCCAAATTAAGAACAACAACATATTAAAACAGTTCCGCGTTAATATTTTTAATAGAAATAACTTCCTGATAACTTATTTATTATTTAGTTAGAATATTCAATGAAAACACATCTTAGCTAATTAAAATTTAATTAGCTATACGTCATTGTTAACCTAATGGCGGAGATAAAAACAAAAGAGGCTGTGACGTCAAGAAGTAGAAGTATATTAATCACAAGTTTTAAGTGTCTGCATAATTAACTTTCGATTTCTTCTTACGAAAACGCTTCGGTACAGCTGACATTTCAAATACCAGAATGAAAAACTTTAAAAAATTGCCTTCCTTACAAGGAATAATTACACCTATTAGGATTTGAGGATAATTGCAAAGTTGCCTTAGGCAAAATCAGAAATAGACGCTCTTCCTTAAATCAAATTACTTTTCAAAATAATTTGTTTATCAAATATTCCTGTTTTTAAAATCCATAACATATGTTCTCGTTTAATAATTTTTTCTCTTATTCCAAGTTCATCAATATCCGTTAGGAACCAAACTAAAAGTTGTATTACAGGAAGGAAACACTCAATTAAATGTTCAGCTGTCTAATTTTTATTTTTTTTTTTCAAGGGTAACACAGAATAATTTCCCACAAGTAGAATGGAGTCCTTCACTAGTGTCACATAATAGCAAATAAGTCATTTATATTATAACAAGATACAAAAACATCATACTAGATAAAATAGAAGTTTAAAAATATTATTAATTATTAAGATATTTGAGTTTTATAGATAGCAATTCTGGCGTCAAAGTATTAGGTTCTTCTGTTTGAGCTTCTCTTTCACACATCTATTCTATTCTAAATTTATTGTACATCTCTTATTATTGAGTTGTCAGATTGTCGAAATGTCGAATGGTTGGCAACTAATTTTTGTTTTGTTTTGAATTCGTAACCAAATAACAGAAATAACAGAAGTCGCGCGACACAACGAAATTAAAGACATGTTGATTAAAATAATTTTACAGTTTATTTATATTTCTTCCTGGAATAAATGGTATTCATATATATTTTAATTATTTACCACGGAAAGTTATTTTTCTACGACCACTTAGAAATCTGCTCATTGTATGTTTGCTATTGCTAGAGATATGAGGTACATTGCAAGCATCGTGCGAAATGAATTTGTTTTGTGAGTATTTCAATACAGATCATTTCATTTCAGTATATGAGCTATTTGCTAGGAAACTGTTTTAGAATTGTCAAATATTGGAATGGTGAAAACGGGACAAATTAATTACGAAATAACATCGTAGTCGTAGAAAAAGTATAGAGTACAACTCGTATGATTTGCAGCATTCGGCTCATGCTGCAAACTTTCATACTCATAGGAAATGAGTACCATTCCATGCTCGTTGTACAATATACTATTAATTCCTTTTAAATAATCTTCTTAACAATAAAATAGAATATTTATGTAACTACAGTTATTGATAATCTACAACACAAGACAACTCTGACGCCAAAAAATTTTTTTTAAATCATTACGGTTTAATGAATATCAATTCAGACTTTTTAAAACTGCAGATAGCCTTCAATTTCGATAAGGTTTCATAAAAAAAATTAAAAATGAAGGACCCTATTGAGTGAACAGCTGTCTACATTTTTTCAAGGGTAACACACAAGCATTTACCCACAAGTAGAATTATCTTCACACTTAAAGCAAGATCAAAGTGTGCCGAAACCGCGTTCTGTATTCTGCGTACTCTTCCTTTGGGTGGATATTGTTGTTGGTGATGCGTCCAGGGCACAACCTGATTTAATTAATGTCCATATCACACGCAGTGCTACGCCACCGCTAAAATAACCCCTGGTGAAGTTATTTTTAAACTTACACATCACACCAACGAAGCGTGTTAGAAAGTTTACACGTAAGCGACAAAATGAGCCAAGAATTTTGAGATTGTGTGTGTTATCAATAAATGTTTTTATTTTGGTTTATATTTTTAGGATTCTGAGAAATCTGTTTGAATAAAATCGTTTTGATATATCAATGTTTACACCTAGAAAGGGATAAATTAGGTGGGATATTTATTATCTTTATCAGAAAATGCAAAATTATGTAAATACGGTGAAAGATTTTTTCATTGGTTACTTAGTTAAAACTATTTACTTTTCGAGGTCTTCTAGCTTCTCACGTTACGTTATTGCGTGATCATTTCTAGACATAAATCTTTTAAATTTAATTTCATAACTAACAGCTAACAATTTTTAGACACGACAATTTTTTCTCTCATCATTACTACTATTGCAAAAACAATAAGAAACAGGTACATATAATATAAAATAGATATATTTAAAAACCAGTTACGCAGCAAGTATTCCTCCAGCAGGAAGTAACAGCAATAAAACTCCGGAAAGCAATAACAGTTCGCAACTCAGTTGGCCGTGTCGAGATTTACGCTCAATTTTTTTCTCGTAAAACAAAAGCACACTAAATCGCATAATATTAGCGATGATTCACAACTATGTAAGTTTAATGTACTAACCGTTTTGCAGACAAACAAACAATCTTTGCCTCGATCCCTGAATAAAAAAACGTTTGCAAATTAAAATCGTTTGCCAACTGGTCATAAATTCAAGTTCAAGTTATTACTACAAGGTTACGTCAACCGGCAAAAAATATTTCGCGATGCGTGTGTTTTATCTTCGCTCAAGCAAAGTATTCAGTGTTCGGAAAGAAAAAGTCGAAATATATTTTTTGCCTCATTGTATCCACGCCCCAGTATTGATAGATTTTCGATGAAATATTGGAAAGAGATTTTGTTTCTTATTTATGTATTTTGTTTCAAATCCTGTCCCAATGTAATTTATTATATGAATACATTTTTTTGTATTTATATATCTGATACAAATAACGAAATGAACAATTATAAATTACGAGCACAGAGGCATATCACACAAAGGTAAATTCACCATATTTATATCTTAAATTCTATCTATTTACCTCCTGCACATACATATATGTAAGGGAGGTATTATGTTTGTTACGAATACGAATTGATTAGATTTTGGGAACAATTCATCAACAGTAAGTGGTAGATTATTTGAAGGCCTATCCGGGTTTTTGGGCATATCTTAGTAAAATAAAAGATGTAGAAAAATATTACCTACAATCTTTATTTGATACATTCTTCTATATTTTGTTGTCATCAGATTCAAAAACCAACCAATACCTTTAGACCAAATGAAATCTTTATGTTAGTGAATTTTGTTAATTTATTATTTCACTTGTTATTTTTCCTTATAATATTATTAATAATAGCAGAATTTAAGATACAAATAAATTGAATACAACAATTCTCCCCTTATAAGATCAGAACATTTTTTTTTTTAGTTGATATGATTCTGGGCTCGTATAATAAATCAACTAATACAATAAAAAATACAATTCAAGTGGTCGAGAAAGTGGGCGTAGAGCAAAAAAATGTAAAAAATAATTAAAACTATTCACAAAAAATAGAGTCAAAAACCTTTGAACGACTAGTACACCTACAGCGATAGAGTTGTACAAGATCCTTCAAATAAACAATCCCTAAACATAGTTGGCTATGAAACAACATTCAAAACAATGGAAAATCACTTGGACAAAACGTGGCTTATCAAGCATCCAATGCTCGCAGTCCAACAAACAATTGACTGGTGAATAAATGAGCCAAAGTCATTCGCTATAACGCGGAACAAGAAACAAACGAAAACGTATACCAGTATCGTGGTCTGCCATGAAAATGCGTTCGGTGATGACGCAACACAATCGAGGCCTGTGACCTTGAAACGCACACGGTCCGCCAACGCCAACTGCCATCGCGAAGATGTGACATTCGCCTTTCGCTGCTGCGTTGTGGCTATTTTCAAATCGCTGGCTTCGGATATTTATTTGAGTATGAATCAAATATAATCCCTGCTCTCAAGGAAGTAGGACACATATTTTTACCACTACTACACAATATAATATCTTGCATTTATTATCTTTAACCGCAAGTAAACAAGTTACTTAATAAGCTTGAAAATAAAACAAATGCAGATGATTTCATAAAAGTTATTATTATTATTCTTCTGGTGGACAGGATAAACACATCATCTTAGGCTATTCGCCCATGAATTTTAAATAACATCCGCATTATTTATAACAATTAAAAAATAAATTTGCAATTTGGGAATTTTTGGGAAAAGTAATATTTGGTCGTTTACCTTTTTGTAAAGAACAGGAACCAGAATAATGAATTCAAAACGAGTCTGACGTAAAACAACCATTTAAAATCTCGTTTCTTAAATTTTGTAAACAAACAAAAAACGAAATAAATCACCCATGTTACGAGTCCACCTACATTAGTTCTATTCAGGTAAATAATTTATTATTTTTTATTTTATTGCAACAGCCCAATCGAAAGGATTGTAAATAAAATTGAGCTTGAATTTGTTTTGCTCTACTTTTGTTTTCAACTACCTGGCTAGTTACATTTAATTCGCAAAACCTTGAAAAATATAAAAATAACCATTTGTGCAATTTACTTGATAACATATTAATACTCCATTCCTTGGAAAACTAGAATTTAACTACATATTATATAACCTTACCACACGCAAAAACTACAAAAAAATTATTGTAATTTTATTCCATAATCATTTGAACTAACAAACACTTATTATTTAATGAAAATAAAACATTTATTACATGACGCAAATAATGTGACAAATTCCAATCGAAAGGACAGAAAAAATTGATAAATATGATAAAAACAGCTGAACTCAATGATTTGAGTTACTCAGTAAATTTCCCAACGTACTTAACTCGTTAATTTTATGTTCAGTAATTAAATTTGTTTTGTTTAGCATTTTCATGAATATACAGTACTATTCCATAGATAACTAGGTATTTTGTAAAATAATAATTAGACTAATGAAACAATTTTTTTGCAAACTCTCTAATTAAAGTTTAAAATCAAAACTACTGTTCCAGAAAAAATCTGTAATAGCAACTTTGAGGTAATACCGAACATTTATTTATAATATTGATCAAATAATAATGGCTGGTACTACGAACTTCGTTGTTGGGTGTTTTAAAAGAAGTATTATTTTATTTTAAAAAATGATTAGGTACTGAGAAAATAATTTATTTAAATATCTGTATAAACGTTGCATTTAAATAAAATATTTTTAATGTTTCATAATATCTGTGTTCAAATGCGCGTCAAGCTTATCGCAATTTAGCCGGCCGCTGCGTATTCAGAAAGATAATTACACTCATCGAAGCCAAACAGTCTGCCCGCGCCAGACACGCTGGCATCGAGGTTACACTTTGCTGTACACAACTACGGTTTCGTAATACGCCTCCCGGCGTAGTTGACTTTCGCAGAAAACGCTGAAACCAGGTCATACGACACTTGCGGACTGGATCGTAGGGATCTGTTGGTGACATACCGTATTTACGATTCGCTAGTTATTCGCGGTGGACCGGCTTGCCTGACAATGTGGGCGGTTCACAATGAAAGATTTAATTTTAGGCGAATGAGTTCGCGGAATTGATGATTGAACGTTTGTACGCAGTCGGGATAGTAAATTGGTTGTAGAGACTGGCTGACATAGTTTACGCACATTTTTCTTTGCTAAAGGTCGGCATTTTTGACAGTAATAATCGTTGCAACACAACTTACACTAAAACCGACTGTATAGTCATTCTATCTAACATTTTTCTCCAAAAACATAAAATTTATCGTAGCATAGCTGTCATAATTGGGTATCCAATCCATCAAATAAATTGAATTTGAATTCAGACCAAACGAACGGCTGATTTATGAATATGCATGCGTAGTTTGCAAACGTTTCGCGGAATTCAATCTAGTCGGGTTTTCTCGGCTTACTCGACCCGAATATGCTTCAAAAAAAGAGAAAGGAACTTACAATTCACTATTTCTAAAACACTAATTTGCTACTGTGTTCAAAACTGGTTAGTGGCAATTTTTTGTTGGGAATAAATTGCTACACTTTGATTTTAAATAACGGACTTTAATAATTACTGCAAAAACTGCAATCGTAATTGTCAATAAATAATTATTTTTCACTATCAGTTCTTGCTGTTTTTTATTTATTAATATTTACATGTTCTTTGTCTTGTTTCTGCACCTTCATGGAATTATCTATCGTTTTGTTCATTGTTATATTATTTATTATTATAGATAAGCTACTTTTTGTTGTAATACGTGAAATTCTAGGAAATAGATAATTGCATGTTCCCGCGCAAAATTAGCGGTTACGACTCTGTTTCCGCAACTCCATTCATTTTTTTAAACAGAACATCAAAAATAAACACATTCAGATGTTTTAACAACCTTCAGAATCTATTAAATACATACCCATGACCTATCTTTTAACATCCGAAGTATTCATAAGCATTATGGGCTATATTTACACGCTTCCGGAAAGATATTGAGCAATCTTCATATAATTAATTCTATGATCATCTGCTCTTTATTTATCGTTCAAGTATGAACGTTAGAATGGAAAATAACTTGAATAAACTATGTGAAAATTGTGATTCGCATCGTTTTCGTTTCTATATCACAAAAGAATTTCATTCTCAGGACGTTTTTCATTTTCATTTGTACAGCTTGTATAAAAAACTTCATTAGTTAAGAATTTATTCTGAGAAGAAGCAAAAAAATTCGCAGAAAAAGTTTGTAAAAAATTCTTAAGTGGTATTCTATCTCCACAAGTTTAAAAAGAAGTTACAGATATTTATTATTTATGAGTATGTATCGAATTTATATATTTGTATGCAATTTGAAGGAGCAATATATATGAACGCCGTTTAGGGAAAAATAAAATTTTGTTGAAGAATAGACGAGCATGTATGAATCGCACATGGAATGTGTGCAAGGCGAAAGTAAAGATAGAAAAATTTAAAGGAGATTAATTGCTGATGAATCGTGTTGTATTTGAAGAAAAGAAAAAAAAAATTATGAGGATGATGTGAGCGGGCCTAAAATTCAATAAGTGTTATCCAATGGAATCTTTCCATAAACATTAACTCATTTTGGTTCGTATCTCTACTAAGTCGGCCATTTTAGATCTTTGCACATTTGACAAATGAACAGTTTACAAGTTTCAAGGGATTGGAAATTGGATAGTACTCATTGAATTTTGCTAGATGCATGTGCTCCCAAATTTATGTTAGCATATCTGATGCACTACTAGTGACATCTGATGGAAGAAAATATACAATATACACTTTAAGGGCGTGTTTGAAAGCCGGTAAAACATGCTATTTCTATCTATAACTTCATAATTTTAAGCAATTTGGGACATTGTCACTATATGTATGACACAAAAATTGAATCATTAGAGTTTCTAGATTGCTCTAAGTTGAAAAATAATAATTTTGAAACTTTATCTATTTTGCAAAATATTCAGAAATTGTAAGTAGAAAAATACTAAATTTCTAAGTAGATTTATGACGAATGTATTAAATATATAAACATAAAATTTTTGATTATAACAATCAGGACAATATAATCTAAAATTCTGTGCAAGAATTATTACTAAAAATTGCGTGTATTTCGTCAAAAAATGATGAAGTTTCGTTTTCTCATAAGCTCAATGTTATTTGAGTTCAACGTTTTACCACCGACAGCGTTAGTAGTTCAAAACATGAGAAAAACACTGTTTTTTTTTTTTTGAAGAGGTAAAATAAGTCATTTAAGTACTGCGGTTGTTACGATAAGTTAGGTTTTCAAACGCGCCCTTAAGGACAGAATTGTATTACCGTACCGTATGCTTTTTGATCCCCCTACAATATGAAATATTATGCATATATTCTACATTATGAAAAATATCGTTTCACTTCAGGCCGAAATTTTCAGGTTCGCTGACAACCTCTCTCTCGAAGAAGACACTTGACGTCAGCGGGTGTGGCCTGTGGTAGTGTCAAGTGTGGAACCGTGAACCCATGGCGGGGGTTGTGGTATGGCGGTACGGACTATCGGATATCGACACCGGAGAGAAAGTGTATTTTCAATTTGAGCAGGATGTCGTGTATGCAGATTTGGCAACGAAGAACTTGAAAAGTGAAGCGGTTATGAAGTGCTCCGGAGAGATTGAGATGCTGTGTAGGTGAATTCGAATGTGAATAGGATGTGGAGGGTGTGAAAAGTGGCACGAACCCACTTTGAACTTTAATTTCACTGCGATTGTTATCATACATAGCTGAAGATTGATTAATGAGGAAAATGCAGGATAGTAAATATCACAACACCCACCGACGAAATATTAATAATTGTTAATAAAAAATATCACGCCACCGTCAGAGGTGAGATTTGAACTGAGGATATTTGATCCACAGTCCGTCTCGTTATCACCGAGCTTTTTACGCCATATATTTTTTTTTTTGCGAAGATGGGAAGCGAACTAACTGCTTTGGTCATATGCTGCCTTATGAGTAAGATGATTGTGAATTTTAACATCACAAGCGATCATGCTCTTTAGTGAGATTCGATCACACAACCTCTGGTGTGCTAGGCTAGTGACAGCCACTACGCCACCGAGATCGGCATAATATTTATTATTAGTACTACTATACTATAATAATACTATAATCAATTAATATACCGGATATAGAATCGAAATGTGGAGTTTAGGGATTACAATGCTATATGTATTTTATTTTATTCCATTTTTTTCCTGTTAAATAAATCTAAAACAGTTTCATGAAACGTTTAATATGTTTCGTTTTTGTTTAATTTTCTATGGCCATGTTACAACTTTCCCAATAAATATAAATTTTAATCTTATTGATATATCGTAAAATACTAATATTTAGGCAACCAAATGGGCATTATTGCAAGCATTTTAAAATTCTGGACAACTTTTGTATTTATATTTCAGCTGTAAAGTGAGTAGATACAAATTTACAGTAATATAGAAAATAGCATTGAAATCTCAATAACCCACATTTCAATTCTTGCATACATGATAGCTTTGGAATAGATTCGTGGTTAATTTAAGAAAATGTTACAGAAAAAACCTTAAAAAAATGCAATATACCGTGAAGTATACCCGCGTTTTTCATGTACCTAATTACAGGCATATATCTTGGACAGTGTAGCAGTAGATCTAAAATTGTAAAACTGGCTAGAATTATTCCACTATATAAACTGATTTAAATTCGTAAACTGGCATGGTAGGTACAATATTATAGATACACTTAATTTTTATTAGCCTAGACAAGCTATTTGTTGTACATCTTTTTTTATCAGAAACTACAGTACTTAGTATGTATTAAAAGTACTAAATAATGAAATACATTTACATTTTGAAGATTTTGCTATAGAAATACTCCATGGAATGGAATCAAATAGCACACGATACAATATCACACGAAGGTCCGCGCACTACTAAATGCAAACAAATTTTTTCGTGTATTCTGCATCAGTGCAAAGTGAAACAAGTTTATAGGCTAATAGAATTTATTTATAAAATAAAATACTCCTTTTAGGTATTCTCAATATTTTATCAATAATATAAAAATTACATTGCTTATTTCGCACAATTGTGCAAATATAAAATACTAAACTGGGTATCATCAAAACGCGACCAATGTAAATTGAGTAAAAAAAACGAATAAAATAATGAGCCGGTAGACATAATTTAATTTCTATTTTTTTCATTCATATACTTCATTTTATAATCTTGCGCTGAAGATAATGACAGATCATGATGTTATATTAACGAGATAAAAATTTTAGCTCAATTGATATTGTTATCAAAATTTAACAATTAGTAAACATCCTGCCACGTAAACTGAAAGCTCTTGAATGTAAAGAATGTTCTGCTTAATACGTCATGTAACCAAAGGAATTAATTTTGTACTTAGCGATGTTCTAACACATACCAGATTCAGAAACTAATATTAGATGAAATGCAAGGTATGCATAAGCTGCGTACCTGCTTAGTAAACAGTATTCATCGCTAGTTTAAATAATAAAATGGCGGATAGCAACGTGACTAGAGACACTAAAATTTTGCGAAAGTTTTGATCTAATCTCTATATAATTTTATGCAAAAACTTTTGAAATACGATGGGGAGAAACTTCAAATTTTAAAATAATTTATGAGGGCAGCCATTTTGTTATCGATTTTGTGTAGGATTCTTTTAAATTAATTATCAATTAGTGCTATAAATATCGTGGAACAAAGGATTGTTTACTTGTTGTTTTCTGCAATAGAAAAATATAAAATCACTAAGGCCACTACAAAAAGACTGCACGGTTTTTACAATATTTTTTATGTAATATGCAATTATAATTATGAAATTTTGTATTAAAAGTACATTCTCTAGTCTAAAATATTAAGCATGTAAATTTTAATAATTATTATGCGATGCTTAGTAAAATTACATCAGTGCATACTTTTTCTTTTTATATTACGATAAAATTATTATTTTTATTTTTCCAGTTACCTATGACTCTGACGTCACTTGGTGCTCAAACTGCATCCGAGACGAAAGGAATTTGATGTTGTTTTGTTTATTTTTGCAAGGGGTTTTACAAAAAATATTTTGTACCTGCTTTGCCCTTGCATAAGACTTAGGTACAAGAAAGTTACATTTTAAAGTTGTTTACGAAGAACTGTTCAAAATATTTGTCTAGTTAAACTGTGTTGTATTTTTCTCTAATATTTTAAAACTAATTTAAATATTTATAAAAAAAATACATTGCGCTGACTTACTATAGCTGTATGGGTTTTTAAATTGAAAAATATATTAAGTAATAATTAAAAGACAAATATACGATAAGCCAAGAACAAACAAACTTAAACAATATTCTAAAAAAAGCAATGAAAACATAGTTAATCAAACATAAACAATACTCTCTTTATCTCGTGCCATAAAACAAGCTGTTACGTATATTATCCCACAGATCGCAAAGTGATATAGCGATCCAGTGGCGTACGTGAAAGTGCGATCGATGGGCAGCACGTGGGGCATATCAGTTCGCGATTCGCGGACACACCCCAAAACACTGGGTGCATCTCAAGGGCAAACAAAAGCTATCGCATTCTCTGACCTATATCCACGTACAGGGCAAGCCCTGAAACGTACTAGGTCATTCAACTAGTCTTTGTTGATGACTACCCCACTTGGAAAAATCAATGATGGTTTGACGCACGCAGGGCCTAATTTAATAAATATTAAACATCATACGTTCGCTGACTTCAACCCCCAACGAGAAATTTTATCTTCCTTGAGCACTGGGGGGATTTAAACTTTAATGTATATGCGATAAAAATTATGAGTTGTACTTTGCGCAGAACAAATAAACGAAATCCTAAAGTTTGGCTTATTTAGATAATAAGTTCAAATAAATATTTATGTGACTAAACATTTGTGATTTATTCAATTGTTTGTATCAACAAACATTTTGTTAATTGTGCGGTGTAATCTCTCAAATTTCTTAACAAATATTTGTTTTTTTAATAAGATAAAATTATCATTTATAATTCCTGAAAAAAAATTAAGATTCTGCTGAATTTAATCTGATTTTCAAAGTGCTAAAAACTGGTTATTAATCTTACCAATAGATCATTAATTATTGTCTTGAAATCTTTTTTAAATATAACTCATCTATTACCCCACCAATGACAATAGGTGCTTATCGACTACGAAAAAAAAGCAGATCATATGAATAATAAAATTACCTTTTCTTCTGCCGAAAGGGCCGTAAAAGGCATTGTTTTTCCCTATGATATTATCGTCAATATATTTGATAAGTTTTGTGACATCTTCATGTTTTTTATGTAAAGAAGTCGGTCTTGGTTTCAGCCGAAGAGGGTCGTCGGAAAACGCCAGATACTTCCTATTATTGTAGTTGTTTTTCTTAACATTTGCCATGTTCAAAATATCATAACGACACACGCGATAACTGAGCGAACTTAGAACTAAACATAGACCTCAGCATAGCATGTAACACAAAGCGCGTATGAAGCACAACTGAATGCTGAAGCCATGAATGGCAGTGACTGTCAATACAAAATCGTCTAAAGTACGGAGCTTTGCCGCTTGACGATACAGCAGCACTTGTGGGAGGATCTACTGTAGTCCTTTCTACTAATTTTCAAGGGATTGTATAATTATTGTTGCTTTGAAGCACTTTTTTCATTGACTTTCATTAGCAAACGCAAAAAATACTAGTTGTCTGATTGGACTAATTTTTCATAGAATTACTTTTTGTGTAGAGTACATAGTAGAAAATTGAGATGCCTATCACATAGGCGTCGATATTTTATTCAACAGGTATCCAAATAGGTTTACTGAACGTTTAATGATGTATTCATGTGACAAAATACCCATGGACAGCTCTATTGTATCTTGTACAAAATCTCTTTTCACTAAATACGTTGAACTCTTCGTCAATTTATAAATTATTAAATTTTTTGCTACTTAGTCTAGCTAAAATAAATTCAACAGTAAATCAATAGTTGTAGTAAATAATATTGTCTATAACGAAACTGAAAAGTAATAGATTACCATAAAAAATGCTGTAAGAATTGAAGCGCAATATTACGTGACAAAAATGCTAATCAGCTCATCTTGATACTCTGAAACATCAAATAAAAATACGTATTCCACAGACATAACAATTTGTACAAAATACTTCTGAGCGGTTGGAATAATAAAAGAGTATTTTTCAAGAACTGGTTTAGTACAACAATGCATTTTCATATATAAAACATTCGGTTAATAAATATTGTATACAGTTAAGTTCTTATTGCTAAAATAAAATTGCCAAATTCTAAATCTGTTTATTAGTTATGAATCGTAAGTTTTATTCTGACCATGTGGTTTAGCAGTATTTCTGACGTAAGGTCGATTTTTGCCCCTTCTGAATTCTAAGCTACCTGTAAATAAACTCAACGAATTATGATTTCTAAAAATTTCCATGTAATAATACCTGAAAATTCTTGATTGTCATTATTGTATCTGTTGGTATGTTTACGATCTTCTTTTTCAGTTGTTATTGGAATACAATCACAGTGCAACACTTCTTCAAAGTTGCCGTACTCCACAAATTCAACCATACATGTTTTATTAGTTATTCCAGTTACCACTGCGTTGTAGAACTGTTTAAAAATATATATTTTTAGTACACAAAAACAATTTGTTCTTTTTACCTCCCGCCACATCGTGTAAGGGAGGTTTAGGACTCATGCTAAAAATTCGGTAATGAGTTTTCAGTGGATGAGCACGTTTTAGGGTTCCTAGAATATGATTTTAATAATATCGCGATGATGTCTGTCTTTATGTCTGTTAATCAGTCTGTGTGCGCGAATCTATGGAGTTACGGTTTCTCAAAAACTACTACACTGAAAATTTTTATATTTTATATATCAATTGTATTCTCTTGGGAAGTTGATTAGTTTTTGGTGATAATCCAAAAACCGGAAATAGTAGTTTACTTGAAATCCTATAAAGTTATTTTTAAATATCTCAGTAAATTATATTTTAATGACAATTTTGGGGTCTTTCACCATTTTTTTTTATATTTTTTTATAAGACTTTATCTATATTGAAGACTATCTACACTTTTAAAAAGTCTTAATTGTTATTCATTAATCCACAATGATTTTTTAAAAATGTTGTGACGTCATAGTAGAGATCTAAAACAGTAGAGATTTAAATCATTTTTGTTACATAAATGTTCTATTTTATTGTAATAATAATAATAAAATAAGTAAAAAAATATATGACAACAATTACTTACAATCTGTACTGTTTTAGATCCAACAACAACTCTACTATGACGTCACAACATTTAAAAAAAAAACATTGTGGCTTAATGAATAACAATTAAGACTTTTTAAAAGTGTAGATAGTCTTCAGTATAGATAAAGTTTCATAAAAAAAATTTAAAAAAATGGTGAAAGACCCCATTGTTGTTTGGATCATTTTTCTCTAATGTCACCATTTACAATTTACAACACGTTAAAGAAAAATTATATTTTGACATTTTCAATTAAATGTGCTAATCTGTGCTTTTCAAATAAAACGGAACAACGCGTGAAAAATGTTATTATTTGATATAAGTGAAAATATTTTTGAAGGAATGAGCGTTCGTAATAGTGGTGGTCCGTGTTCTTGTATTGTTTGATAAATCTATGGCGGGAGGTATTGTGGTGCACATAACAATTTTTTTAATTACCTTATCGTCTTCCCAGTACTTTGCCATGCACTTGTCCCCGACTTTCCACTTCCATGGCTTGCTCGAATTTTCATAAAGTCTGTTTGGCTGTTTCAGCTTTTCGTGTTCATATTTGCTATTATAAAGTGATATGTTGTTAATTTCATTGGCAAGCTTATCAACAAATATGTTAGTATTTGGTTTAGGCCTGGATTCAGCCTGAACATTAGTAAATTTGCTCGACTCCTGTTTTTGTCTTTGAAATCTGGGTGGTTTATCATTTTGAAACCTACTTTCTGACTGGTGTGCATTTGGTTTGCTGTCAAAGTGTGGTCTTGGCGTATTATTGTAGGTATTGGGGCTGCTATATGAATTTTGAGGAGGTTTAAACTTGTTGGGTTCGCGGTAGGATGGTTTTTGGGAAGAACTGTTGAGTTGTGATTTATTCCTCTGGAAATTATTATCGAAATATTCGGGTTTAGATCTTGGAGGAGGAACTTCATTATTGAACACTTTATTATTGGGTGCAGCGGGTTTTGATTGAGTATTATCAGTTAGAGACAGTTTATCTTCCAAAAAGTCAAACAGGCTGACTCTTTGAGAAGGTTTCTCCATTTTTTCTGGTTCTGATTTTTCTTTGTTCTTCCCTTTCGGTTGCCTTGGAGCCCTCTGCGGGTTATTATTGTAATGATTAGAATTTGTTTCGTGTGAATTAAAAGTTTGCGCAGGTTTGACACCACCACCGAAAACTTTTTTCACTGCTCCCTGAGTCGCTTCCAAAATAGCATCCTGGCGCAGATTTTGAAATTCAGCATTCTCTTTTGTATTCTCCTTGTTTTTATTTTCAAGGGACTTGAACCCACGATTATCGATAGTGTTAACAATTTTCTTTCCGAAATTTACCCAGGCTGGAGGGCCATCTTCGTTATGCCGAATATGTGTGGGCATGAGTTTAGAAAGTTCCCACTTTTCGACTAGCGCACTTACACTGCCACCTAAGACTTTACAATTTTCAGGCCCTATGAGAATAGAACCTGATAACACTGGAGCGCCATTAATGAATATTTTTGTTCCCGGGATAGTTTTATCCAAACTTAACGAAGAAAGATGTTTAGTTTCTATACCCTGGCAGTTTGTGTGACCATCTGTTAAGATCAGTTTAAGCATACGAGGTGCGCCTTGCGAATTTGGTTTGCTTTTTGGTGCAGAAATGTTGCGAACTTTTACTATTTGCAAATTAACCTACAATTGCATATGTTATAAGAACAATTATTATTATTAATTGCTTATAAACTTACAGGTCCAAAAAAGGATTTATTTATTTCTGAGGCTATAACTGGTGCACCAAAATCTCGTATGTCCACCTTTAAAGGAAATTAAATAATTTATTCCATTTTATGGCATGGTTCTAACATAAATCAAAAAGGCACGCATACACTTACATCTAATGCCCTACGTGTAATACTTCTTATGTCTATGATAGATCCATTTGCATTTAAATGATTTAATCCTTCGGATGTGATATGCCTACGAAAAATTTTGACAAATGTATAAATAACCCTAAAAAATTTAACAATTTATATTTACCATCCATGGCTACGAAGATTATCTAAAGTTGCCATGAGGTTACTTATAGATTATTGTTTTCACATTAATATAATTTAAACTGAATTCATAATTCACACTTTTCCCAATTATTTATAAAAATGACAAGACTTGAAAGAATTTTTGACAATCCGTTCAGCAAATTTTTGACAGCATACAAATTCTAAAGTATCTGCTTCACTATACTAGTATATTTGAGAATCTTTTAAAAAAACTTTAAAAACAATATTACTCTTCAATTATCTTACTGAACGACACATTTAGATTCAATAGAGAATAAATATTAGTATTCTTTAAAAAAAAATCATTTCAAATCTACTTGAAGTGTTAAAAAATTATTCTTCACACATGTGTATACAGTACTTTAACAGAGTTGTACCATACCATAACCTTACTTCTATGTTCTAACTTCTGTCACGAAACGTTTTAGAAGTTGTGAAATAAATATACAAAATGTTTAAAAAGTAAGTAAATTACTTAAATGTTTACATGAAATATTAATCATGATCACGACAAAATAAATTATAAATGTTTTGTACAGATTTGATGAAAAAGAAAGTGTGTCCGGTATCCAACAGTTAAAATCTTCTGTTCAAAAAGGAATTCGATCAAAACTGCTAGAATTATATCCATTTTTAGAAAGTCATGTCGATAGTATCTTACCAAAAAAAGATACATTTCGAATTGTAAAGTGGTATGCATAAAATTTCACATTTTTAATCCCTGTACCCGAGCTAATATTTTCTGTTTTTAGCCATGACCACATAGAAATTATGGTTAATAGTGCCGGAGAATTGCTGTTTTTTAGACATCGTGAAGGTCCATGGATGCCTACGTTACGTTTATTTCACAAATGTAAGTTTTTCTTGAACATATGTTGCACAAAGTAATGATTCACTTTTCTCTACAGATCCATTTTTCTTGCCATTGGAACAAGTTGATAAAGGAGCTATTAGATTTGTTCTTAGCGGTGCTAATATTATGTGCCCAGGATTGACGTCTCCAGGAGCTAAAATGACGCCCGTGCCAAAAGGAACAGTTGTTGTATCCTTTCAGAAAATTTTAGTTTAATTTATATTACAAATGTATATTTTTCCCTTAAATAGTATTTCAGGCTGTAATGGCAGAAGGAAAACAAAATGCATTAGCTATTGGAGTTACTTCCATGTCAACAGATGATATGTAAGTTAAGATTTTTCCTTAGTTTCTTAATATTAAAATTATTTTAATTTTCAGAGCGCAAGTTAATAAAGGAATAGGAATTGAAAATTGTCATTACTTAAATGATGGATTATGGCAGATGAAACCAATAAAATAAATTGTGTTTAATTTATTATACATTTAATTATTCTTTACATTACTTTTGTAACGCCATGTTGATATGGAATGAACATTGAGAATGATAATTTAAAAACATTTAATACTGATAATATGATTTTTATTTAACGTATCTCCATCCCAGTCTTAATTTTCGGCTTAATTCAGTCATTAAGTCCGCAAGCTCAAAATTTGGAGCTAAATTCATACTTTCCTCGGGGTCTATAGTATGGTCATATAGTTGCCGATCATATACCTTACTCCAATTCGGTATAAATAACTCATTATTAAAAGATACCCATTCGGTATATCTATGTGTCGCAGTACGAATTGAGTAACCCATTATTTCAATATCTTTCAATTTTGGTTTATCACTATTTGGATGCTCGGTTGGATATATACCTGGTCTAGGATATTGGTGGAAAATAGCTTCTTTACCTTTAAATTCCTAAAATTCATACTGTTAAAACAGCGTTTTTATTTTAAATGCAGTTCCTTACTTTATCTTGAACTGCAGAAACTATTAAGGGAACTAAACTGCGACCTTCGGTGCATAGTTGAATATTAGAAGAATTTTTTGGACAGGTAGGTATATGAAAATTATTTTTAGTAAGTTCAACTAGAGTTGGAAAAATATCAACAAGCTCTACTAAATCATTAGTTTTCAAAATTTGTTTATCTGGCCTTCTAGTAGTTAGTTTTGGCACATGTATCATCAAAGGCACCCTGGCCGCATTTTCAAAGTTGCTAAACTTTGAAAATTCACCATTCTCACCCAAATTCCATCCTGCAACATTACCATCACTATTTTTTATCGCTTTATGATCATTTATACTATACCATGATCTCCGGTTAAAACAATAATTGTATTGTCATCAACGCTCTCAATTAATTCACCAATTAAATTATCAACATAAGAAATAGCTGCATCATATGCTTGTATTATTTTGCGCATCATATCATCAGGCATTACGCCAAAAGGAAATGTTATGTTTAATGCTTTAATATCATCTCGAGCTCTGACATCAGTCCATGGATTCCAAGCTACTGGTGGAAGAACATGAGGTTTTTGACGAATTGGCGGTAAAGTAATATTATTTAACGGATGAAAATCTATAAATATTAAGATTAAATATGTATTCGTAAAGGCTAAAATTATTATTACCCAAATAATCGATGGGAAATTTTATAGGAACATGTGGTTTATGAAAGCCAACGGCCAAAAAATAAGGTTTATTTTCAACAGAATTTTTCCGATTTTCCAAAAAATCTAAAGAAGCTCTCAATGATTCTATATCAGGCAAAGATCCACCAGGTTGTTCATCGACTATAATCGGGCAAATTAAATTTTTGGCAAATTTTCCACTAGGTGTCGGACACACTTTAGCCTCTTTATATATTTCAGTAGGAGGATGATATGGAATATCACTCCAGCTGTACTTAGCATCGTCAGTCCAGTTTGAAGAAATACCAGGGTGGAATATCTTTCCGACTGAATGTGTTTGATAACCATTCTCTTTGAAATATTGAGGAAGAGTTGTAAAATTGCCAGCAGCTTCGCGCCAATAGCTATAAAAATCGTAAAGGTGAAGAGAATCTGGGCGACGACTTGTTAGAAAAGAATTGCGACTAGGAGCACAGAGTGCTTGCTAAAATATTATTCATTATTATATTATTTTACGAACACTTTTAAATGTAATACCTGGGCGTAAGCTCTGTTGAAAACTATGCTCTTTTTGGCTAAACGGTCAATATTGGGCGTAAAAGCATTTTTGTAACCGTATGCACCTATATTTGGGCGCAAATCATCAACAACTATAAATAATACGTTTGGAATTGCTTGAATGCTAACTCCGACCAGAGAAAATAAACCGAGTATTATAACCAACATGACTGATGATTTATATTACACTATGAATTAAGCTTTTATTTATTTTGAAAACATATTGCTATGACCTCTAACCCGCAAATCAATAGTAACTGTGTTGCAACATCTACCTAGATAATTTTAGAATCAATAAACATGGACAACTGGAGTTTCAGTAAAAAAAAGTATATAGCTAATAAAATTTAAAAATATATTAAAATATATAAAAAAATAGCCTAAATTAATATCTACATGCCCGATATTTGTAATAAATAAGGCTATTTTTTCCCAGAAAAAAACTGTAATAAAATAATTTAAAGTTAGACAAAATATCAATGATATTTTTACTAATTATACATGCCTTGGAAACAGTAGCGAATGCAGGACCAAATTTTTCATGGGTGACCAAAGACCTCTGAATCCAATTTGGTAAAGCTTGTTGGGTTTTAGTTCTAGAATATCTTTTATCTAATAAAATTACGGTAGCATAATCATTTTTGTGTCTTACAGCTCGCCCTATACATTGATTTACAGCTTTCATACAAATATTTTCATAATAAATGTTACCAGCATTAGAACCCTAACCAAATATTTAATTTTATATATTTATTCAATTGTTTTATAATACTTTATACCTCAGTCTTATTTAGATACGACATTTTTTCCTGTAACTCTGGACTTTTAATATTTGGATAAGGCATGCCAATTACAACAACACAGCGTCCTAAATCATCGCTAAAATTTAAACCCTCGCTTAACTTTCCTCCTAAAATTTTGGCACATACAATATGTTCATTTATTAATATTTCATAATATACTAACCGACTACACTAAACATTAAGGCACCGGTTTTAGAGCCAACACAAGATTTAATTGCCCTGGCATACTGAGTCAAAACTTTATCTACATCACTTGACGATTTAGGCTCCCTAAATATTTGCTTTTTATTCGAAAGTTGTTGTAATATTTTAGTTTGTTCTAAATGATTGTATATTAATTTTTCGTAATCATACGACGGGAAGAAGCATACCATTCCTCCAGGTACGACGTTACAAATATTTTGTAGAACTCTGCCGAGTTCATTTAACTGCAGTAGAATAGAATATATTTTTGATTCGACAAATGGAGTAAAATTATTACCGTTTCTGTGGAGTTTCTGGATCCGTAGGAAAAGTCTAAAGTTTGGCCAGTTGGTCCGTTAGTTAAAACTACTGGAAGAATATTTTCTGGAGGAACAATATGATCACAAGAAAATTCGACAATTCTTTCAGGTTTCGCTCCTGAAGAAATGAAAAGGCGATCTTTAAATTCTTCCATAGGCTGCATTGTACCTCCCGCTACTAAGACCTAGAATATGTATGTTTATAATGTTCCTAAGAAATGATTTTCTATTTTTCTTACAGATCTAGCTTCCTGAACGATCTGCTCAAAATGGCTGGAAGGATTCAAGAGTAAAAACTTAAGTATTCCTTTTCCTACAGTTGTTTGTTTTATACAAATGACTCGTCCATCTTCACATCTATGTGTGAGAGCACCTAAGAAAGCTATGACCATTAACATTGGATTTCTGGGAATGTCTTCAGATATGAATTCTTTTACTGTTGGTTGCTCTGGTTCTTCTTCTGGTTTATTTTTACTAATTTCCTTTAAAAATGCTTTAAGTCCTGTTTTTGCTGTTTTAGATTCGCGAATAGCTACAGATGATTGATATTTCATGGCAAAACCGTTTAGCTAAGTAAAAATAATTCTAGTTTATTTTTTTAATTGTTCAAATTTATGTAAATGTACCTTTTGTGAAATTTTACTTAAAGAGCAAAATTTCAATATCTTATATAAATTAAGATGATCTATATCAGCTTCAATAACGAAATCATGTAAAGTGAGTAATTTTGACTCAGTTTGTTTACATGTTTCATTTGTTGAACATCCTGGTTTACCACCTTAAAATTAATATGTTTAAAGTATTCATTGTATGGCGTAAGAGTTACGTACCTAATAATTTTATAAAGCGCGCAACAATAAATAATATCTGATTAATGTACAACATATTCTGAGCAGTAAATTTAGTTTGATACCTATTTTTATATTCTGTTAACTGATTATGCGCATGTAAAAGCTGATGACCTGATACTTGAGCACTGTGCATATCAGTTATTGCTTCAAGCAAATTGTGAGCCTCATCAATAATCACAACATTATTTTTCAACTTTATACCTAAGGAAGACACGATGAGTTTTAAATAAAACAGTATTTAGATTTTAGAAATTTACCGCTTGCTTCTCTTGTAGATTGATGTAAAATTAAGTTATAAGGTAAAACAATAACTTGGGCATTTTCAATAGCAGATCTAGCGGCATAATAAGGACAGGCTTTTATTTTTTTCCCTGCCTGTACTAATTGTTCTACATCCTGAATTTCTAGCAAAGCTGAATCTCTCAGTTCTTCAGTCTTCTGCATGTAAGGGCATTTACAACTAGATTTTTTCTTCTTTACAGTTTTGCCTTCGTCAGCAGCTGTTGCTTTTCCTTTCGACGATTTCTGCATATCTAAGCAACGTTCATTTATCAATGCAGGATTGCTTAATTTATTAACTGCTGGATTGATGCAATAATTTTGGCGTGATGCAAGACTTACTAAACGAATATCGTTTGCGAAAGGAGTCTTTTCAACTTCGTGGACTAGTTGAGCTATTTGAGAATGTGTACGACTGCAAATGAATATCTACAAAAGTTCTAATGCTAATTTATGAATTAAACCACTTCTGTAAACCTACTTTTACGTTTTCATATTTAGTTTCTTCTTCGCTTTCATGATCAGATTCATCATCTAAATTTATGTTATCTTCGAGCAATAATTCTATTTCATCAGCATTTTCATTCAGAGTTTCAAATAAATTATCTGTATCTTTCTTTTCTGATTTATTTTTGAATTTGTTTTTCTCCATTTCCTTTTTCTTGCTTTTAAGTTTAGCAATTCTATCGTCATTTTTTTGTATTTTATTTAGTGTTAGTTGTAGCAGTTGTAGTTTTCTTGTTAGCTCAATTTCTTGCGATTGCGAATTAAGCCAATCATCCTCTAAAGAAGTTAAACGCTCCTTTTCACTCCTGAATGCATTTATAGTGGAATCAATCTCTGCTCGTTCTCGAGCTTCATGATCTTTTAACCACCGAAGGGCTCCGCAAATTATACTCAACGATTTTCCCTAAACATGTACATTTTATAACGTCTGGATAGTAAAATATTCTGTTTTCTAACTTACAGTACCGGTTGGGCTTTCAAATATGCCTAGTTTACCCTCTTCTATTAAAGAATATAATCTTTTCATGAAATCATCTTGTATTGGATACGGTGGAAAAGGAAATTCAAATTCTGTTGGTGTGTTTAACTTCTGAGGAATGATTTCCACATTCATATTGTAAACAAAGCTATTGAAATTAAAATAAGCAATGAAATTATTACTACAACTTCCAAACAAACTATTCAAAACTTTTCATCTTCTTCTTGAACATGGAGCAAAATATTCAACATAATTAGCGTAACTTATCCAATAATTCACTGACTGAACATACATTTGACAGTTCTTCAGTTGACAATAAATATAAATGTTTACGAAACATACTGTACTGATAAACATTTTTGCAATATGTTTTCAATGAGAATATTGTGGGCATTATGATAATAGTTTACGTTGAATGTCAGCTCTTAATACATGAAATTTTAGGTTATCCATCACACTGATTAATTATTTCATATAAAATTCATCATAATTATTAGTAAACTGAGACGAATACTCCTTCACCATGGAATTTCTAGACAATGGATAATTTTCCTATTAATTTTTTGTGTCATCTTAGTCATTTATCACATATTGACCAGTTCTTCAGGTAAGAATTTTTGCAACTACTTGCATGTTGCAGAATATTAATAGAATGTTTAGTTTTCAGTGATGGCTATGCACGATTCAAAATACAAGAGTTGGAAGTCAAAAATGATATACTTCTAATGCAACTAGGTCTTAGTCGTAAGAAAATAAATGGTCTTGTAACGAACGGCAGCTACAATGAGCAAGAGCTATTATTTTCTCCTGAACCTGCGATATGTAACGTAGATCATACTTTAGAAAAATGTGAAGTTTTACATATTGCTATGGTTTGTGCGGGATATAAATCTAGTCGCTCGGTAGTTACTCTATTAAAATCCATTTTCTTTTATCGTAAACACCCTTTACATTTTCATATTATGGTAGATAGCATAGCAGAGAGAATACTGAAGACTTTATTTGAAACATGGGATATTCCAAATGGTATTGTAAATTCTGTTGTATTTCATAACAACGTATAATTAATATCTTTTTATAGTAAATGTAAGTTTTTATTCTACAAGAGTGGCTGTGCCATATGTTAAATGGATTCCTAACAATCATTACTCAGGAGTATATGGGCTGTTGAAATTAACTTTGCCAAAGATTTTACCAAATACAATAAATAAGATTATAGTTCTTGATACGGATTTAACATTTGCTGCTGATATAGCGGAACTGTGGGTGTATTTTACGAAATTTCACAATAAACAGGTAAATAATTTAATAATTATTTTATGCATATTTCTAATAATAATTTGAGTAGGCTATAGGTTTAGTAGAAAATCAAAGTGACTGGTATTTGGGGAAACTATGGAAATACTATCGTCCGTGGCCTGCTATCGGCCGAGGGTTAGAAATTTATTTACTGCGCTTTGATTATTTCTAAAGTTTTGTATTGTAGGTTCAATACTGGCGTAATATTGTTAGATTTGATTATTTTAAACGAAATTGGGTGGTCACGCTTATGGAAAAATGTAGCTGAAAAAACTCTAGCAGTTTATACAGCAACTGGATTAGCTGATCAAGATATTTTTAACGCAGTCATTAAGAGAAATCCAGGGTTGGTTCATAGATTGCCATGCCAATGGAATGTTCAATTAAGTGATAATACTTTGAGTGAGAGTTGTTATGAACATTCGGACGTAAAAGTAAAATATAATAAAAATGTATTAACATTTGTACGTAATGGTTTCTTTTTAACAGATAATTCATTGGAATTCACCGAGAAAATTAGATGTAAAAATTAAGCATGTAGAATATTTTAAAAGTATTTATTATACTTTCCTAGAGTTCAATGGTAATTTACTTAGACGTGGTCTATATGCTTGCAGTCCATTAGAAGTATCTACAAAAGTATGAATTCTATAATTTGTCCTAAAACTTATAATAAACTCTTAATTTTAGTCAGTAGATTCTGATATATGTCCAGACTTTCGCAAAGCACAAAACAGCAAATGGAGAACACATATTTTTATTAGAGAGTTCTCTTATGATCCTAGCCCTGATGGTATAGATATTACCCTAGTAGCACAGCTCTCTGTAGATAGAATTCAAATGATTGAAGAGCTTTGTAAACATTGGGAAGGGCCAATGAGTTTAACTATTTATGCTACAGATCCTGATGTTGAGCAATGCATAGATTATATAGAAAATTCTGAAGTGCTGAAGGATCGTATGAATATTGCGTACCATGTTGTGTATAAAGAAGGGGTGAGAAATTTGTAACTGTCTACTTGAACTAATCTAATAAGTTAACATATTTCAGCATTTTTACCCAGTTAATTTATTACGGAACGTTGGATTGAAATATGTGAACACAAAATATGTATTTTTGTCAGATATTGATTTTTTACCAATGTTTGGACTATATTCTTATCTTAAGAAAACAATTGGTAATTTTAGTAATGATCTCACGAAAAAGGTTGGTGTTAATTAATTTTAATCACTTACTTTTTGCTGTTCATTGACTGAATCTGAATGCTCGAATATACGGACAGCTACAGTTTATAGTCACTCACAATGTCACAATAAAATTAAGTCAGTTTGTTTATAGAACCATTGTAAACTATTTTTAGGAAAGTAAATGTAGTGTTACTATATAATTATTCAAATGCCTATTTTCAAATCAGAGTGAAACCCGTAGCAGGTTCTTTTGAGTATCAATTTTTAAGTGTATTGCAGTTGTTCACTTCAAATTTAAATGTTTATAACGCGTAATATATGCTTATATGTGATTTAAACAATATATTTCACATTGAATTAACGAAACAATAGCAACATTTACTTATTTGACGCGAACCTGTTGCACATAAACTAAAAATGTCGACTCTGATGCTTGAGCTCGTGGCCTACTGTTATTCGAAATTGAACTTGTTTTAATACGCACAAAGCATATCTGGCTTGGTACTAAATACGAAATCTGATTTATATTTTAGGCGTTATTAATACCTGCATTTGAAACTCAACGATATCGTAGTTCTTTTCCAAAAACTAAAACTGAATTATTGCAAATGTTAGACGCAAAAAGCTTATTTACATTTCGGTATCACGTTTGGGCAAAAGGACATGCTGCCACTAATTATACTCGATGGAGGACTGCCGTAACTCCATATAAGGTAACATTATTATTATTTATAGCGAAATTATGACTATTGGATAATTTTTTTCCTAGGTAAAATGGGAGCTAGATTTTGAACCCTACGTCGTAGTTGATCGCAACGTGCCATATTACGATACCCGGTTCGTAGGTTTTGGGTGGAACAAGGTGTCTCACATCATGGAATTAGAAGCTGGCGGCTATGAATTTGTAGTGTTGCCTCAGGCATTTATAGTGCACATGCCACATGCTCCTAGTCGAGATATAGCGCGATTTCGTGCTTCTCCTCTTTACAGAATGTAAGTAAATTTGTCAATTAAATATTATTTTGTTTGTCTGAAGTCTATCTCAAATTTATATTTAAAAACATTCTTGAATAGAATATCAGTTAGGTACTGAAAATTCTTTTTTACAACGCATAATAAAATCTGCAAACAATTTAATCCGCGTCTCGCTGACAAGCGCAATTTATATTCAGAGCTTGTTAGCATTCGATTTATTTGAAGCAAGCTGTCATGGGCTCCAGGCATTTTGCTGTAACTAAGACACCCTGACTGAGTAACCTAGCAACGATCTTATCAACGGACACCGTTGCATAATCATCTATTGTTGTGTCTGACGTGTAATAATATCTCTACACTACTCTGTTATGTATATTAATTACCCCGCAGTTGACACATTTGGTTGTTAATTTAATACTAGCGGAGTACATATTTGGCAATTTGGTAAATCACATTAAGGGTGCGTTATGCTTCTATGGTAATTACTCTGGCAATGTGGCATTATTCTCGCACTGGTTTGTCCTGACAAAACGTTTTGTTTGTGTGGAAGCACATTGTTTTCTCTATACTGTTCAACTGATATTACGTTTCATTTGATCATGATAGTACTGTGGCCATGTATGGAGTTATTACTGTTATTATTACTTCCGTGCCCGTCTTACAATTGAAGATGATTGCTTCAGTAATTTGACACAATTTGTTTGGAATGAAAAATCCATAATCTTTTCCGATACATACGTTTTATACTTTAGTATATTTGTTATCTAGATTTAGATACAATACTTTTATTGCCCCGTTATTTTCTATTGTTGTAAATAATGATACTATAATAAAATAATATTTCATCAGAATATAATAACTAGCTACCAATTTGTAGGTAGGAATATTATTTATATATAAATGTTTATTTTTTTGTAGGTGCCTTAAGATGTTAAAAGAAGAATTCGTAAACGATCTCCAAAAGAAGTATGGCAAGATGTTCGTGAATAAAAATGTTATTGATGAGAAGTGAAATAATATTCATATACCTAATGAGTTAATGTTAAAATATACCGATATATTTATGGCATATTAGATTGTATATCATTGTTATAAATGTATGTTTTTATCTTAATAAAAAATTAAAGCTGCGGCATTGTTTTTGTGATTGTTGCTGGACGCAGGGACGGCGCAGAATCGGAAGGATTCGACGACGCAAAGCTTTGATAGAACTCACGACGTCAGTTTCGCGCGACAGCCGGCATCGTTTGAGCGTGCTCATAGGCTTCTGCGATCAAATAATTCCGTGTGTGCGACTTTGCGAATTTCGTAAATAATTTTGAAAAAACTATAACTTTTTTCCTCAGTGTATCTCGCTGTTAATCGTAGACTTATATGTGTAAATGTTTAGTGTTGTGTTGTGAGCTGTCGACGAATCGAGGATTCGTTTTTTGCTTTTTGATTCATTGACTACAATTTCCAGTTTCGACTGCATTCTGCTGATTGGAGACAGCAAAGGTTAGTTTTGTTGTTTATTTTTGTTTACTGCATTCCGCTGCATTGCCGCTGATATTTTAATTACTTTAATTAAACTGCAGCAAGTGGTTTGTTTCGGAAGGCGCTACTTTATTTTAAGTGTATTGTGTTTAAGAAAAATATACGATTATTTTTAGAATTATAAATTATTTCGTGTTAAAAATATTATAATTTATAAATAGTTTTAAATGTTTGCATGGCATAAATTAATTTAGAGCGCTTTTATTTTCAGTTAACTCTTTTATGAGTTTGACTATTTGACCATGAAAAAATGCTAAAAGAATCAATTTTATGTCACGCCGTAAATCAGTACGGCGAACTTATAAACAATTTTCGCAAAACAGCTTAAAACTTCGGTGTGATGTATAGCAGGTCGATGTTTAATTAAGTAAATTAAGAAATTTAATTAGAGCCGATCTCTTGAACTTGCGTAATATATTAACCATTAAAATATGCGCGTTCCTTTTGCGATCACGTAGGCGCTACTTGTACCTTATCATTTGGTTTTTGCAAAACAATAAACATTATACAATCACTTTTAGATATCAAAGTAATATATTTTGTTTATTTACCTTTCGTATGTATTTGAACGAACAGTTTAATTGTTCGTTAATTAAATGAATGCAATTATGGTTGGAAATTGAAAAGTACGGTCCTGCTAGTCGAGCAGGAATGGAAGGCTAATGGAATGAAATGGACCGGACTGAGATAATTTTCTGTTGCGTGTAATCTGGGTAGTAATTGAATTTTGTGTATTCTTGAAACGTACGCACGTATTTTAACTTTGGTCCTATTTAACTTTGGGCGACGTTTTTCGAATGTGTACTGCCAAACACAATACGAATGCTGATTACCTATTAACGGCAGCGAATATGTTACACAAATTTTATTGTTTCTACCAAACTTGCTCAATTTACTAGAAGAGATCCAATGCAACAATTAGTTGAAATAATAAATGAAAGCGTATGTGCGCAAGCAAATTATAAATGTATAATTTAGTAAAAATAATACGCATTAAATTACAGAAAAAAATACTGGTACAGCGCTACAATAATGAGAGCTAGTTGTTTTTAGAAGTCCGCATTATTTTATCTGCAGTTTTGTTTTGTTTTTTGACTGCGCTGCGGAATAAAATTTACGTTGAGCTAAGCTGGCAAGCCAGCATTTTTTCATCAGTGGAACGTGGGTTGCAATATAAGCAACATTACGGGCACTGATTTTCATCTTTCAAATTTGCACCGTTGCGTGTTTTCAGTACCTGAGTTTACACGAAATACCACAATGAAAATTGTTGTCAAATAATAACCGATCTTAACATTCTGCTATTATATTTCTTATTTTTAAGTCTGTAATATATTGAAAATATTGATGAAGTAGTATCTTATTATTAGTAGTAGTATTATTAAATAAAACAACTAGTTGGAGATGCAGTCAATATAATCAAAAATCAATTACACACCGACGTTTCGTTTGTTAATTAGCCGGTGTGTAATTAATTTTTAATTATATTGACTGCATTTCCAGAGTTGTTTGATAGAAATTTTTATTATATTTCAGTTTTTTTTTAACCGACCTGAAAATATTGTCTCAATAAATGCTCTGTAACTATGGCGATTTTAAACAAGGAAAGTAACAGATTACCCACTAGTGGTATAATATTGAGAAAAGTCACTAGTGAATAATTACATACAACACGTTGGTAACTACTTCGATTGACATTTTAATTTAGAAAATTTAAAGCATATGCCACTGTCAATTAATTTTTCGTTAGTAAATTATGCATTTATTAAGAGGTGTTGGATAAAATGTTATACATCACACGTGGGCAAAGTGGAATTATCCACTCGATAAAATTATCCTCTCGTGGGTAATTCCTTACTTTGCCCACTTGTAAAGTAAATAACTATTTCTTGAAATAAAAATAATATCTGCTATTCACAGGTCTATAATAAGGGCTACTAAGTAAAGCATTTTAAGATTTAACATTGTTGCTATGAAAAAATTGTTAATCTCCAAGGTAATCAACTATTTTTGCAAAGTAACAGTGCAAAATTTTAAAATGTCCTAGTTAGTAGCACTTAGTATAAACCTGTGAATAGCAACCATTGTGCATATAAATTGTATAAAAACGTGTAAAAATCATAGATTGAAAATAATATAAAATGTGAAAAAATTGGAAACAATATCAGTAATTTTTTTAAAAGATAATGTAACTCTCAAAAATTATTCTTTACTGCTGAGTAAACCATGTTTTGTATTTGTTTTCAATTTTTTCTCATTTTATATTATTACTGCCAATAAATGTTTTTTACACATTTTATACAATTTATATTTACATTATTTTAATGACTTTATGTGAGTAATATCTTCAAATTTTTTTATATATGTTAAAATGTTAGCTAGTATTTTATTTGTAATTTTATAGCTCCTGATGAAGGTGTAGGAGATAACGAAACCGGTCGAAAGGAATATATTTTATATAATTGATTAATTCCCAGGTGTTTTATTTCGCAGCTCAGATATAAATAAAAATTGTAGTAAAAATGACAAAAATTAAAATTAATGTGCAGGATAGCGCTGTGCAACATAACGTGTCTAACTACATAATTTAGTCTTAGCACACTATTCCAGTCGCAATTTAGTATTCAGGTTTAATAACCAACCTAGCATGTAACATTGTCTCTCACCTACAGTAACCGTGAGTTTACACCAAAAAATAAAAGGCGTAATAAGCAAACACAGCTGTAAAGGTCCCCGGAGCGATCTATCTTGTAAATGTTTGCGAAACCATAATTTTCTCGCCCGTATTTTACCATAATAACTTCAGCATGGACGTGCAAATTGCCTGGGTGGATATAAATAGCGCACGCCCAACAGACGGTGTTTTTTATTCGGGGAAAATAACCCACCGCGCACACAGCTTTGACTCTCCACTAGGTTGTGAACCTTTTGACTCGCCTTCAACGAGAGAGAAATGAGAAATTAAACCAGCTTCACGAGTTCACAGTGAAAACAACAGCTCTCTTAAGATAACAGCCAGGAGATACTTCATTTGCCGAAAATTATACTCAATGGTTTTGATAATACACTTTTCCTTGTTTTTACGAACGATTTTTTAAATTAAATTCCCTATTTAAAAGTTGTACGTTTTCACATACACCAGCGAATTAATTCCGGCTGCTTTATAAATATTTTGGTGCAAAAGTTAGCAAAATTTGAAACTTTTGAAGCTAGAGATTATGAAATTTGGTGTCCAGAATTGAATTCGATAGAAATCTCTCGGCTTCTCTTAGAGCGATTACAATCAAATCAACAACTACAAAACGGCACAATCAGCTCAACCTACACCAATAAAAGCAGTACGAGAAGAAAAGCAAAACAAATGAATCCACTATCAAACCATCGTATATAACAAACTGCAATGCGGCGTAACGGAAGCGGTTTCCGATCACTTCGGCTCCGGGTATCGATTCCCGGACTCCGGGAGTCGCCCGCAGTGTACCTTCAGGCCAGCACGTGCACGAAGTGTCACATTAATAAGGTCCGTATCAATGACATTCTGTGACGTATGGGCCAACACGAAAAATTTGAATTCTCCGCTCGTTCGGCGGAAGAATGATTGCTTGGGATAGATAGCTATTTATTTTTTACGTTTTGCAACCGAAATTTATTTCGTGTACTACTTTATCATGTTTGCTGAATTTATTGCTAAAGAGATATATTATTTTCTGATGAATACTCAATTAAAATATCACCGCAAAATTCCAAAAGCAATCACTTGATTCAGTTTACACTTTCCCCATCAATAAAGGTGAGTGCAACCCCAGCAAAAAACCCGCCAACTCACCGCCCTTCAGGGCCGTCCGTGATACAAAACAGGGTCAACCCAAAAACCCAATACATAATTAACTAAAACATGTATAAACACCACTAATGAACGAATCAGCGCACCACCCAGGCTGGGTCAGCAAAATGACATCAGAGATAGCATCACCCTCCAGTGTCGGCGAATAGGGGGCTACGAAGTTGCAGTATTTATCAAGACGGCGCTGACAGCTCAGGAATACATCGCCGGTTTCTTTAAAACGAGATAAATTGTTGTAAAACGTGCGAATGGTTAAGTAAAGTCGTGGTATTTGTACGGAACGAACAGACATCAATAAAACAGTCTTGGCGAGCGCTTTGCAGTACTTGCCACTTGCTTTTGCTTCTTGCGCAGTGTTAGCGACTTGTTATTTATTTAACACTCCGTTTGTTGCTTTATTTTTCACCATAACAGAGAATCCATACATTTCTAACACCGATTTTTGAATTATTTATAACTACCAGAAAACAAACTCATTTCTGCAAGAAATTTCGAAACTTCATGCAATGCCATTTATTTTTAAAGTTACTACAAGTTACCATTAATTTGTCTCTGTTTTTGGATGTTTTAGCCACGGTTCTAGCGCTGTATAATGTACTAAAATAATTTTATAAAAAAAATGCTTCGAACGAAATATATTATCTACCAATTTTATTTGAAGTGTTTTTGCTTCCCGCTACATATCTGTACCTGTAGGAATCATGCTTAAAAAATCGGTAGTGAGTTTTCAGTGGATGAGCATGTTTTAGGGTCTCTAGAATACGATTATAATAGTTTCACGATGATGTCTGTCTGTTTGGATATTTGGAGTTACGGTTTCTCAAAAACTACTAAACTGAACATTTTCATTTTTTGTTTACATTAATTGTATCTAATTGTTTTTGGTGATAATCCAATAACCGGAACTGGTAGTTTACATGAAGCCCTATCGAGTTATTTTGAAATATATCAGTAAATTATGATTTAATAATGACAATTTTTGTCATTATTTCAAATATTATTATCTATAATTGTTGTTTGAAACACTTTTGTCTTACTGTTTGAAAAATGTAATTTTTGACATGTCAATTGAAAACCAAATTTTTTGAAGGGCGTGTTTCTTGATAGTGGTGCCCACAACAGTTTATTTTATAAAATAATTTTTGAACATTATACAGCGCTAAATGATTTCTCTTAAAACACAAAAACACAGGTTGTGGTACCAGCCATTATTGTTAAACTAAACTTGTGTATCAAATAATATCTGGAGGAACATTAAAAACACTATATTAAACTAAATTTCATCCCCGCGTGGCTGGAGGAGATTTGCGCTTATTTTGGCCCAAATAAAATTTGTTTCGTCCGGTGAATAAAATAAAAAGGTCCAGAGCATCCTTCATCGTAACCCACACAAGTAAAGGATCTGTAGCGTAAATATGTGCGAATGTGCGAGAATTCTCAGTGCTTAGTCGACGGCTCTGGGCGATAACACCGTGCTTTCATTCCCTATTAACGAATTGGTTACGTACCCTAATTAACGCACCACATATACACGCGTACGCAGTCTTACACGTGGAGAAAGCACGTGCCGTAGGGGACGCAAGATAACGCACACAAACCCATTAACACACAGAAGGGAATATGTAATGAACATGCAGGTATGTGGGTTTTATAGGAAGAGGGTGTTTTAGGGGTGGTGTTCGTAGATTTTCGACGACGAAGTGAAATATTTACCAAAGTTGTGTCCGCGTGTAATGATGTGTAACAGAAAACAGCTGACTTGTAAAAGATACTGCAGTTTAACATTAACAAACTATTTTTTTTACTGCTATGTTCATATGCTGCTTAATGAGTGGATGATTGTGAATTTATGTGAACACAAACGACCTTGCTCTTCAGTGAGATTCGAACCCACGACTTCTGGCGTGCTAGACCCAGATCGGCAACAAATTACTATTTATGTATTTCTCAGCTAAATATATATCTAATGTCCAATTGATATATTTTTGTATAATTAATTTATATATAGCATTAGAACAAATATTTTTGTCTGCGAGTGTATACTGTATTCTATAACGCGATCATTATCTTTTATTGATTGCTGTTAATGACAACCATTTATATTTCATGTGATTACTTTAGATATAGACCTATTCTATCTACAAAATCATTTGCTTTATCATTTATAAGATATTTTACACATTTTAAAGATGGTTAAACTTCGTATTTCAACCAGAATATTAAAAGAAAATTAATTTCTAAATTGGAGCTATGTACCCAGGGGTACTATTAAATTTCGCTGGAAAATGATAAAATATGTAACACATGGCTGAATGTCTTGGTTTCAATGATTCTGATTCAATAAACCATCGATTATCTTTTCGGAAAATTTAACAGCCCTTGATTTATATCTCTCCCGTGAAATTAATAATGCCCGTTTGAGATAATGCTGCTATAAATTTAATTATGGGACCCCATTAATTATTCACAACACAATAAGTTTTGTAACAATAATTACAACCTAAATCATGTATGGATCATCTATAGCTTTGCTCACAAAATTTTAATTTAAACAGAATACCTCTCTGCGTATCTCGTTAAAGAAACTAAAAGGGTTATTAAAAATACAAAGGGTACGTTAACCCTACTTTCTTGAATGTCAAAATAATCAACTATTTTTAGATATTGATTTGATATCACATCGTTCTGTTGGAAAGTATTATTATATAGAGAAAAATTGATAGAAATCAAATGACATGAATCAGTGTCGTCGTGAATATTGCTGAATGATATATTTCTTTTTCAATAAGATGACGAAATACTGACATAGAACGGTAGCGATATTGTCAATAAGTTATTTAAGTTTTTGATAGATTACAGACAGCTACAAGACAGGTATATTATATATTACGTAGTTTTTTTTTCAATATAGTCATTTTTTGCTGGTAAAGTCGACAGCAGTAAAATCTTTAGAGTTTATTAATTTTTTTGAATAGAATAAACGATGTTTCTGTTAGCAAAAATAATCGTTTCATTAATGAAAACTTTTTTTGAACAAAGTACTAAAATTTTCCTGGCTGCGTGATGAAATATTCAGAATAATTCCATTTTAAATGGAACTTAATTCGAAAAGCTTTTTCTACCTTAATTCAAAAGGTTTTTTCGCATATAATTTTTATTTGAATAGGGTAACATTAAGTTGAAATATTAATTTTACTAATGCCAAAATTCTCCCTCCGTGGAATAATTTAATAAAAAGCATATCACCGTATAATGCAATCATTTTAACAAATTCAACAGTAATCCAATAATTTTTAAACGGCCATTAAGCATTCTCACACATCAAATAAGGGTGTCACCCTCGGTTATATACAAAGAGCGCGGCCCTCAGCTTTGAGGGGAGCGAGAGGAACCTCAAAGGGCCCCACAATACACAAGGGCTCGAAGCGTAGCCGTTGCGAACCCCAACCGAGACGTTTTGATGATGCGGAAAATGATTCATTGTTATGCTTACAGCGAATGCGGTTTTAATTTATTCTAAGATGTATTAAACAATAAAAATGGTAATGAGCGAAACATGATGTGTAATATAAAATTTAAATTTGTGTCTTACTTGAGGTGGTTTAAAGTTTTAGAAGTGAATTAAAAGTTTTGTTTGAAATCTCTCGAGGATTCAGAGATGCAGTAGTTTGTTTTTACTTGTAAATCTATTTTAATAATTATCCTTTTAAGCTGTATTCTTACGTAAAACGATTAAAATAAATTTATAATATATTTTTAGTCTGTAAATATGCAATATTCAATTGCAACTTTTGATTTTAATTTCGCGCATAGCAAACTTAATAAATTTAGCTCTATCACTTCTAATGACAACATTAATAATGTTACTGTAATTGTGTTTGTGAAACACACAATTTACATGATTGTACAGTCCTGAAACTAGTAAAAAAGAAGTGAACCCGTATTTGTCAAAGCTGAAGTGACGATGCCTGTATCTATAAAGCGCAAAACTAAAGGGAACACAGTAAATATCGCAGCAAAAGGGACTTTTTTTTATTCTATCTCTATTCACACTTACGTGTTGCTATTGCAGTGTTTCTCAACCATTTATCCATTTTTGTGAAAATTACAAATTTAAGTACTTTTAAAATTGAGCCTAGCTAAAAATTTTTTATCTGTAAATAATTGAATTAGCTTAATTTTTTTATCCTTTTACTCTGCTTGCATGCAGTGTAACCTGCATTAAAATTAACCTATATTTTTTCACTGTTTGCTCTGCTGTTGCAGTTCTCATTAAACTGTTTCTGCTAAATAGATTGTAAAGCGTTCACCTTAAATATTTAATTTTTAGCTATCTATCTAAAGTAATATTGTAATTTTATTTGAAGTATAAATCTTTTAGTGGATTCTTTAGTATGTTTATGGCACGTAGATCTGTTCTTGCAGATCTTTTTTATTTATATTCCGCAGAAAATTGTAAAGCGTTCACCATAGTTAACACCTAATTTACCTCAGCTAATATTTCAGTATTATTTAATTAAATCCTAATATAGATTTTTCTATTTATTTATAGGGCATAGATCTGTTCTTGCAGATCTATTAAAATATATTTCGTAGTAGATTGTAAAGCGTTCACCTACTCTTTGCGTAATCTGTTTCACCTACAGCATACTTGTATTTGAAGGGCACATATTAATCTATATAATTTGTAGATCTCATATCTACATTATATACGCCTTATATCTAATACAGTGTGTTCTGCATTTGCAGATTTCTATTTGCAGTGTATAATATACATTTTTTTATCTAATACCGCCAATTTTGCATTTGTGTGCAGCTTGTAGTCATACGCTTTGCATCAAAACACAGAATATTCCGCATTTAAAACCGCCCTAACTTTGACCTTTTTGCTCTGAAATTGCAGATCATTTTACAGTGTAAGTCGCATTACTTCAAACCGCTTCCGATATCTACCTAATATTGAGAGATTGATGTGCATTTGAAGATCTTATTAAAGTGCGCATTGAAATTTGTCTCAATTTTTTTTGAGATGATTGTAAGCGATCTAATTACTTTTTGTCATATATCGAGTAGAGAATTGTGAATTTATGTGAACAACGCAAACGAGCATGGTCTTCAGCGGGATTTGAACCCATGATCTTTGACATGCTAGGCTAGGACACCGAGATCGATTTTAATTTTTTATTCATTGTTGCGTACCAGGCAAATTTTTTAAAGAAATATACCGGAATGCCGCGAAAGCAACTGGAATATATATTGTCACTTTAAATATTTCACACAGCACTATCACTAAGTATTTCACACTACACTATTGTACACTGCACTGTCACTTTGCCCGACTTAACGAGCTGTATGTATATTATATTTCATTAAATAAATAACACTGGATCTACCTTTGCCGACTCTGCAAACAGCAACCAGGAACCCGGAACCCGGAACATGGGACTTACCTTATTTTATTTACCACCTAAATTTGGAAAATTGTATCTTTCAGATATTTTATAGATCTCAGTGAAGAGTCTATGTTGTCTACGCCTTATATCTAATAATTTTTGCTTTGCTTTTGCAAGTTTATATGTGATGCACGCATTTTACATTGTCTTGCAGTTGTTTGAACAACCAAGATATTTTGCAGGTCTCAATGAAGAGACTGCGTTATATTTCATTACTCTAATTCAGCAGTAGCACATTTTTAAAATTAATATACGCCTTATATCTATTAGTTTTTCTGGCATTTCTCAGAACTTTACATATATTCTGATGCAGTTCTCAATGAAGGGACTGCGTTTATATGCATATTTTAAAAATTATTTTTCAGTATTTGTGTAACTAACATGGTTAATTTTGCATTTTAAAATGTTATCTTTATTATACAATCATGTTATATTTATTGAAATTGCCATTTTTCTGAACTGGCATATTTTTTTGAAAAATGGGAGGAAAAATAAAAATGTTCAAAAACTTACAGTTTTTAATACTTATTGGTTGGTTCTTTACTCTTGGTCGGTTCCGAATTGTCTCTCAAGGATTGGAATCTTGCTCCACCTCGGACAGGAATCTTGGCCCCTCTGGGTTCGAGTGGAAGTCTTCTCCTTGGAATATTCTTCACTGCACTTCACTTCGTAATTTTAACGCAATAATTATATATTATTATTAAAATTAACACTTTGTCTAATTTTGATATAATAAACAGGAACCCAAGAAGTGGGATCCTCAAGGTAATAAAATTATTAAGTCACAAAAATGTACATATTATATTAAAAGACAATCCGCACTAAATTACGAAGCTACAATGTATTATTAAAATATTTCACATTTAATTTTTCGCGCACAGTATTTCAACACAAATTTCACTTTAAATAAATAAAAAATGCGATCTCATGTGACCGCTCCTACCTTTAGCAGCAACAGCAAACAGCAATCAGGAACCAGGATACAGGAACTTACCGTGTTTAATTTACCAGAATTGTATCTTATCTCATACGAGGGTTGCCTTTTATATTTCGGGATTAGAGAAAACAAATGAATATTTATCATCAAAAATGGCTTTATTGCTTTTCAAAATATTCACCATGTAGATCAATACACTTTTGCAACGTGTGAACCAATTTTCGAAGCACTTTTTCCATTCCGATTGAGGTACCTCCAAAACATGCATTTTGAGCGCATCGACCGCTTTATCAAGTGTCGAAAAATGTTGACCTCGCAATTTATTTTTAATATTCGGGAATAAAAAGAAGTCATTGGGTGCCAAGTATGGACTATACGGCGGATGACTCATCAAATCGACGTTTTGAGTGCTCAAAAATTTCCTTGTCTCGGCCGATGTGTGCGAGCTCGCATTGTCGTGGTGGAGAATGATCCGTTTTCAGCGGTTGGTTTTTCTTAATTTTCTGAAGACTTCTGGCAAACAAATGGTTGTGTACCATTCAGAATGGACCGTTCTACGTTACCCCAATGGTACGATTGAGACAGGTCCAGTTTTTCCGAAAAAACAGGCGACCATTTGCTTCGAAGTGCTTCGTGCCCGAACGACTTTTGTTGGGCTTGGCTCGCCTTAGAAGACCCCTACAGTCGACTGCTGTTTACTTTCGGGCTCATACGCATAGATCCACGATTCGTCACCTGTCTCGATGTCAAACACATGTTTTGAAGCACCGCGATCGTATTTTTGGGCATTTCTTGCGACCCATTGACACGAGCCTTTTTTTTGAGCGATTGTCAAATTATGTGGGATCCAACGTGAAAAAAATTTTTTTACAGCCAAATGTTTATGCAATATTGTATGTATGCTGGTCCCACTAATGTCCAAGGTTGCTTCAATATCACGATAAGTTACATGACGATCTTGCAATATCAGTTCGCGCATAGAATCAATGTATTTCGGAACAACAATCAATTTTGGACCACCTTCACGAAACTCGAGGTTGAGCGAACTACGGCCGCGATTGAATTCAGTAAATCATCAATAAATACTGGTCCCTCATGGTGCTTCATCGACAAAAATCGAATTAAGTTCATCGAAGTACTGTTGTTGACTTAATCCACGTCTAAAGTTGTAAAAAATAATCGCACGAAAATGTTCACGATTTAAATCCATTTTTTGACCGACATGAATTTTTCAAATTACCGTTAACTACACAAAAAGTGTTCGTACGTCAAAACGTTTTGAGTACATATATTGTAAAAAATGCCAAACTTTACTATAGGAACGTTAGTTGCCAGATAGCAGCACTAGGATTGCCGAATCCCGAAATATAAAAGGCAACCCTCGTATAAGATACTTGTATTTTGTATATTTGTGCCTTATATTTAATTCAGTTTGTTCTGCATTTGCAGATCTTATTACCTAAGTGGTGCAACGCTTTACAATCGCCCTACATTTTGACCTGATTGGTCTAAATTTGCAAATTTTTTTATTGCGAATCTAGTTACCTAAAGGATGAAACGCTTTATATTTTACCCGCTCGTTGTAAATTTGCAGATTTTTTTCCCTAAATTGTGAAATGTTTTATAAATGTCGCAAATTTTTATCTACATATTCCGAAATTGTCTATCGTATTTAAGTGTTAGCCGCATTATTAACTGTCCTGAATTTTTACTAATATGGAGATCTAGTTCCCTAAAGGGTGAATCGCTTTACAATCATCCTAAATTTGAAGTTAAGTTTTTTATTAAATGTTAGCCGAATTACTGATTGCCCTAAACTCTGACCTATTTGTTTTAAATTTGCAGATTTTTTATCTGAATAGTACATTATGTACATTCAAAATATTTTACCTATTGTATTGTATTGTAAATATTAAATTTAATAAAGTGTTAATTGCGTTACTAATTGCCCTAAATTTTGACCTATTTCTTCTGTATTCATATGTCTTTTTGTTCTGAAATTTCAGATCTTTTCCCATGAATAGTTAATCGTTTTGCAATCAATTATTTGTTTTACCAATTTGTTTTGAAATTGCAGGTTTCATTGATCTATTCGCCGCATTACGAAATATTTTAAACTTTGAACTAGGTATTTGTTTTGAATTTGCAGATTGTTTTATCTGAATAGTGAATTGTTTTACAATCATCCAAAATTTGTACCTAATGTTTAGAAATTGTAAATGTTTAAAGTATTAGCCGCGCTACCAATTGCCCTAAACTTTTACCGATTTTTCCTGAATACCTTTTTTTCATCCTAAATTTTTACCTACTTATTTTGAAATTTTGTGTCAACCGCATTACTAATTCCTTTAAATTTTCAACTACCTGTGAAACTGCTGAACTTATTAATTTGTAACTTACATTATTAAATATGAAAAACCTGCGGAAGTGTAAACTGAAATTTTCCTAACAATTTAGTATTTGTAGCTTGATTGAAGAGTAATTCGCATTAAAATCTATCTACAATTTTACCTGCTGCTATCGATCTAAAGATTTTCAATTGCATCATTCTAATTCTGGTTCCTTATTATAATACGGATTCTGACTTCTGGTCCTCATTTGATCCTACGTTTCTTATTTCCTTTGGACATTAAAACTTGGTCTTTAAAACTAAAAAAAAATATTCTCAGTGTTCAAATAATGCTGGGTTAACTAAAACAATAAAATAGATTTAGTATGTCTAGAGCAATTAGACCAAGTTATTCAGCAGGTGCAGACTTTGACACAGGACAAAAGGAGATTTAATTCTTCAATTTGAAGTTTCTAATAAAAATTATTTTTAAGGAACATCAGCTGGACGAGGATTTAACTAAAACAGTAAATACATGGTTAAAGTTTAATTTACAAACTTTTTTACAAAGTCAGTAAACCTAAAAAAAAAATAGAATTAATTAAGTTACGAAGTACGAGGCGTATATTTTTCGGCTTATGACGAGAATGTAATTTAAAAAATATTTCGACGATTTGTTGACATGTACGGAGTTTGGATTTTTACTTAAAATTAAGTCAGGTTACCACAAAATTAATTTAAAATATCAAATTACAAAAATATATTTTTAGTATTTGTGGCAACCTAACAACTTAGCCTAAGAAGATTCGGTCTGTCTACTAGAACTAGACAGACTGAACCTTTTGTGGAGTTTTAGTTCCGCCCCCAACGACGACGGGGGGATTGTTGGAGACGGTTAAGCCCTGCCACCGCGCCAAGGTTCTCCACCAGGCAGGGAACGCTTTCTCGATCCGTCCGCGACCAAGGCAGAAAGAGAAAGCGCCATTCTGCATCCTTCTCAGCGGAAGCAGAATGCCTACCTACCCCCAAGCTAACCTATCCCCCCAAATAAAGGTCGCATCTGAAAGAGAAATGGGCCGTCGTCGTTTCCGAACTTATTTCTAACCGGCGCCGGTGTCCGCAACTTAAGAGTAAAGAAGAAACCGCGCACGATCTAGGGCCGGCCCTAGATCGTCTTCACTTACTACCTAGTTTCGCCCTCCGCAAATGTCAACACGTGAACAAAAATAACGTTAGAGAACTAAGATTGTTCATGGTTTGAATCAAATCCGAAGGATACACCTCGTACTTAGTGTACGTCGTCACTAGATTTATTTAAATCAGCAATATTACCTTTAAGAAGAATCCTGGTTTGTCAAAGTTAATCTTGAATTTTATATTCCGGAAAATTATTTAGAATAGTCAGAGGATGTACAACAAAAATGATTTCAAAATCTGAAATGTAAATACCTTTCATATCAAAAGCCAAATCTTGGACTGCAAAACATAATCTTGAAATAGAATGTCCTCGAAATTATTTAACTGGTTCTTGTATCTAAACCAGGTATAGATACCTTTTACCACATTCAGAAGAAAATTCCTGGTCAAGTTCCAAGTGCAACTAATATGTGTATTGAGATAATTTAAAAATTACCTAAAGGAGTCATAAGATCTAGAACAAAAAATAATCATACAAATTGTAAAAAAATGGGCTTTCTAAGCTACGGCAAGAATTATTTATTGACAAATATTCTGCGATTCAGAAACATCTAAGAGTTTCTTGAATTTTTAATTGGCTGGAATGGAAATAATTAATATCTAATAGCTGGTTCTGCATTTGCAGATGTCTTTAATGAGTTCAAATATATTTAATACCGCTTGTTTTATATTTGTTTACATATTATTTCAAGTCTCATGGGAATTGTTAATACAACCCATGATTATTTGTTCCGCATTTAAAATCGCCCTAAATTTTGATCTACTTGTTCCGAAATTGCAGATCATATTGAAGTGTAAACCGTGTTAGTAATTACCCTAATTTTAGCAGCTTATTCCGCACACGCATGTTTTATTTAACCGCATTTGTATATGAAAGTTTCCTAAAGGGAAATTTTATTTATTTATTATTTAGAGACAAGCGCTCTGAATTTGCAGAACTTATCAAGAGTAATCTGCATTAAAATGTACCAATTTTAAAGTTTGTAGCAATTGCTCTGTACTTGAAGGTATTTAAGAGATAAATCGCAACGCCGCGAAATAAAAATGTATTTCACACTTCACTGTCACTAAGTATTTCACACTACACTGGAACTAAGTATTTCACACTGTACTGTCACTTTGCCCGACTTAACGAGCTGTATGTATATTATATTTCATTAAATAAATTACACTGGATCTACCTTTGGCGATTCTCAGCAACAGGAACCAGCAACCAGGATCATAAGGACTTACCTTGTTTTATTACCACCTGTATTTGGAAAATGGTATCTTATATAAGATAATTTTACCATTCAGGTATCATGCAGATCTCAGTGAAGAGTCTGTGTTGAGTATTTTTGCAGATCTTTGCATATGAATTACGCCTTATATCTAATACATTTTATGTTGCACGAAATTTATGTGCAACGTTTAGAGCCATTTGTTCTGCTCTTGCTTATTAAAGCCCCATTAAAATTCAACTCAAATTTTATTCATTGTTTTATATTATTAAATAGTTTTTCTTTAATTTTCAAATTGAAATTTACCATTTAGAGTCATTTGCAGATCTCATCGAAGAGTAATCCGCATTGAAATGAATTTATTGCTCTGATTAATTTTGGGGATATATCAGAGAAAAACAGAAATAAATATGTTCAAAAACTTACAGTTTTGTCTTGAATACCTTTTGGTTGGTCCTGTTCTCCTAGACCCCTTGGATCGGATCCGGTCGTAATTCCCACGGATAGTATGGAACTTATCTTGTAATTCCCATTACACTGTTTTTCACTAACATTTAATCACGATATATGTACATTATTATTAAAAAACACTAGGTCAATTTTTGAAGTTAAGTAGGAACATGAAGGAAGATCCGCAATAATTTTTGCATTCATTATTAAATTCCAAAATTTAATAAATTAAAAAACCGGGAAGCTAAAGATTGACACGCACAAATTATTTCATACTTAACTTTTGTCGCACTATATCTCAACACATATTACACTTTTAAGTAAATAAAAAATGCGATCTCATGTGACCGCTCCTACCTTTAGGAGAACATCAACAGGAACCAGCAATCAGGAATTTACCATATTTAATTTTCCAGAATTGTATCTTCTATAAGATGCTTGTACCGTGTATATTTACGCCTTATATCGAATATAGTTTGTATGCATTTCCAGATTTTATAATTTAAGTAGGTAGTGAATCGCTTCAAAATTGCACTGAATTTTCGCAACTTTTTTTGAAATTGCAGAATTTATAAAAATATCAGCCGCACCAGTAGCTACTCTAAACTTTGACCAACTTGTTTTAAATTTGCAGAAATTTTATCCAAGTTGTTAATCGTTTTACAATCACCCAAATTTGTTATCAAGTTGTTCTGAATTTGCACATATTTTAACCTTTCTAATAAATAATTCTCGCTCGTTGCTCCGCACCTCTCATTTAAGAGTAGGTACTCCACATTCAAATCTATCTACAGTTTTACCCATTGCTCTACTTACAGATCTTCAAAGACAAACCATCATTTCAAAATCCTTAATCCTCATTCTAATTCTTGTTAAAATTGGTTTCTGACTAGAAATTGTCTTGGTCTTCATGTGATCTTATGTTTCTTATTTACTAGAGACCTTAAAACTTGATCTTTTAAATTAAAAAATATTTTCAGTGTTCTAACAATGCTGGGTTAACTAAAATAATAAAATATATTAAGTATGGCTGGAACAATTAGATCAAGTTGTTCAGCAGGTGAAGGTTTGACAAAGGACAAAAGGAGATTTAATTCTTCAATTTGAAGTTCTAATAAAAATTATTTTTTAAGGAACAACAACTGGACGAGGATTTAACTAAAACAATAAATAAATGATTACAGTTTTAATTTAAATTTATCAATTTGTCAACACAATGGAATTCCTAAACTGGGACAGAAACCGCGAAGTCTCCAGGCCGGCCAGGAGACAGTGTCTGTGTGTATTTATCAAATAAATTACCAATCCATCGGAAAATGTCAAAATAAGAACCAAGTTAGTTTAATAAAACTAAATTCGTTCCTAGAATGATTCAAATCCCGAAGCTACCTCTTTCATAACATTCCTGGACTGGAAGAATCTTCATTCTGATCTTGAACTGTCTTGGAAATTAGCTAGAGGACTGTTTGGATCTAAAACATAAAAAAATATATCAATTTGTCAACACAATGGAATTCCTAAACTGGGGCAGGAACCGCGACATCTCCTGGCCGGCCAGGAGACAGTGTGTGTGTGTATTAGTCTAATAATTTACCAAGCCTTCGGAAATTGTCAAAATAAGAACCAAGTTAGTTTAATAAAACTAAATTCGTTCCTAGAATGATTCAAATCCCGAAGCTACCTCTTTCATAACATTCCTGGACTGGAAGAATCTTCATTCTGATCTTGAACTGTCTTGGAAATTAGCTAGAGGACTGTTTGGATCTAAAACATAAAAAAATATATCAATTTGTCAACACAATGGAATTCCTAAACTGGGGCAGGAACCGCGACATCTCCTGGCCGGCCAGGAGACAGTGTGTGTGTGTATTAATCTAATAATTTACCAAGCCTTCGGAAATTGTCAAAATAAGAACCAAGTTAGTTTAATAAAACTAAATTCGTTCCTAGAATGATTCAAATCCCGAAGCTACCTCTTTCATAACATTCCTGGACTGAAAGAATCTTCATTCTGATCTTGAACTGTCTTGGAAATTAGCTAGAGGGCTGTTTGGATCTAAAACATAAAAAAATATATCAATTTGTCAACACAATGGAATTCCTAAACTGGGGCAGGAACCGCGACATCTCCTGGCCGGCCAGGAGACAGTGTGTGTGTGTATTAATCTAATAATTTACCAAGCCTTCGGAAATTGTCAAAATAAGAACCAAGTTAGTTTAATAAAACTAAATTCGTTCCTAGAATGATTCAAATCCCGAAGCTACCTCTTTCATAACATTCCTGGACTGGAAGAATCTTCATTCTGATCTTGAACTGTCTTGGAAATTAGCTAGAGGGCTGTTTGGATCTAAAACATAAAAAAATATATCAATTTGTCAACACAATGGAATTCCTAAACTGGGGCAGGAACCGCGACATCTCCTGGCCGGCCAGGAGACAGTGTGTGTGTGTATTAATCTAATAATTTACCAAGCCTTCGGAAAATGTCAAAATAAGAACCAAGTTAGTTTAATAAAACTAAATTCGTTCCTAGAATGATTCAAATCCCGAAGCTACCTTTTTCATAACATTCCTGGACTGGAAGAAACTTCATTCTGATCTTGAACTGTCTTGGAAATTAGCTAGAGGGCTGTTTGGATCTAAAACATAAAAAAATATATCAATTTGTCAACACAATGGAATTCCTAAACTGGGGCAGGAACCGCGACATCTCCTGGCCGGCCAGGAGACAGTGTGTGTGTGTGTATTAGTCTAATAATTTACCAAGCCTTCGGAAAATGTCAAAATAAGAACCAAGTTAGTTTAATAAAACTAAATTCGTTCCTAGAATGATTCAAATCCCGAAGCTACCTCTTTCATAACATTCCTGGACTGGAAGAATCTTCATTCTGATCTTGAACTGTCATGGAAATTAGCTAGAGGGCTGTTTGGATCTAAAACATAAAAAAATATATCAATTTGTCAACACAATGGAATTCCTAAACTGGGACAGGAACCGCGACATCTCCTGGCCGGCCAGGAGACAGTGTGTGTGTGTATTAGTCTAATAATTTACCAAGCCTTCGGAAAATGTCAAAATAAGAACCAAGTTAGTTTAATAAAACTAAATTCGTTCCTAGAATGATTCAAATCCCGAAGCTACCTCTTTCATAACATTCCTGGACTGGAAGAATCTTCATTCTGATCTTGAACTGTCTTGGAAATTAGCTAGAGGGCTGTTTGGATCTAAAACATAAAAAAATATATCAATTTGTCAACACAATGTAATTCCTAAACTGGGGCAGGAACCGCGACATCTCCTGGCCGGCCAGGAGACAGTGTGTGTGTGTATTAATCTAATAATTTACCAAGCCTTCGGAAAATGTCAAAATAAGAACCAAGTTAGTTTAATAAAACTAAATTCGTTCCTAGAATGATTCAAATCCCGAAGCTACCTTTTTCATAACATTCCTGGACTGGAAGAAACTTCATTCTGATCTTGAACTGTCTTGGAAATTAGCTAGAGGGCTGTTTGGATCTAAAACATAAAAAAATATATCAATTTATCAACACAATGGAATTCCTAAACTGGGGCAGGAACCGCGACATCTCCTGGCCGGCCAGGAGACAGTGTGTGTGTGTGTATTAGTCTAATAATTTACCAAGCCTTCGGAAAATGTCAAAATAAGAACCAAGTTAGTTTAATAAAACTAAATTCGTTCCTAGAATGATTCAAATCCCGAAGCTACCTCTTTCATAACATTCCTGGACTGGAAGAATCTTCATTCTGATCTTGAACTGTCTTGGAAATTAGCTAGAGGGCTGTTTGGATCTAAAACATAAAAAAATATATCAATTTGTCAACACAATGGAATTCCTAAACTGGGACAGGAACCGCGACATCTCCTGGCCGGCCAGGAGACAGTGTGTGTGTGTATTAGTCTAATAATTTACCAAGCCTTCGGAAAATGTCAAAATAAGAACCAAGTTAGTTTAATAAAACTAAATTCGTTCCTAGAATGATTCAAATCCCGAAGCTACCTCTTTCATAACATTCCTGGACTGGAAGAATCTTCATTCTGATCTTGAACTGTCTTGGAAATTAGCTAGAGGGCTGTTTGGATCTAAAACATAAAAAAATATATCAATTTGTCAACACAATGTAATTCCTAAACTGGGGCAGGAACCGCGACATCTCCTGGCCGGCCAGGAGACAGTGTGTGTGTGTATTAATCTAATAATTTACCAAGCCTTCGGAAATTGTCAAAATAAGAACCAAGTTAGTTTAATAAAACTAAATTCGTTCCTAGAATGATTCAAATCCCGAAGCTACCTTTTTCATAACATTCCTGGACTGGAAGAAACTTCATTCTGATCTTGAACTGTCTTGGAAATTAGCTAGAGGGCTGTTTGGATCTAAAACATAAAAAAATATATCAATTTGTCAACACAATGGAATTCCTAAACTGGGGCAGGAACCGCGACATCTCCTGGCCGGCCAGGAGACAGTGTGTGTGTGTGTGTGTATTAGTCTAATAATTTACCAAGCCTTCGGAAAATGTCAAAATAAGAACCAAGTTAGTTTAATAAAACTAAATTCGTTCCTAGAATGATTCAAATCCCGAAGCTACCTCTTTCATAACATTCCTGGACTGGAAGAATCTTCATTCTGATCTTGAACTGTCTTGGAAATTAGCTAGAGGGCTGTTTGGATCTAAAACATAAAAAAATATATCAATTTGTCAACACAATGGAATTCCTAAACTGGGGCAGGAACCGCGACATCTCCTGGCCGGCCAGGAGACAGTGTGTGTGTGTATTAATCTAATAATTTACCAAGCCTTCGGAAATTGTCAAAATAAGAACCAAGTTAGTTTAATAAAACTAAATTCGTTCCTAGAATGATTCAAATCCCGAAGCTACCTCTTTCATAACATTCCTGGACTGGAAGAATTTTCATTCTGATCTTGAACTGTCTTGGAAATTAGCTAGAGGGCTGTTTGGATCTAAAACATAAAAAAATATATCAATTTGTCAACACAATGGAATTCCTAAACTGGGGCAGGAACCGCGACATCTCCTGGCCGGCCAGGAGACAGTGTGTGTGTGTATTAATCTAATAATTTACCAAGCCTTCGGAAATTGTCAAAATAAGAACCAAGTTAGTTTAATAAAACTAAATTCGTTCCTAGAATGATTCAAATCCCGAAGCTACCTCTTTCATAACATTCCTAGACTGGAAGAATCTTCATTCTGATCTTGAACTGTCTTGGAAATTAGCTAGAGGGCTGTTTGGATCTAAAACATAAAAAAATATATCAATTTGTCAACACAATGGAATTCCTAAACTGGGGCAGGAACCGCGACATCTCCTGGCCGGCCAGGAGACAGTGTGTGTGTGTGTATTAATCTAATAATTTACCAAACCTTCGGAAAATGTCAAAATAAGAACCAAGTTAGTTTAATAAAACTAAATTCGTTCCTAGAATGATTCAAATCCCGAAGCTACCTCTTTCATAACATTCCTGGACTGGAAGAAACTTCATTCTGATCTTGAACTGTCTTGGAAATTAGCTAGAGGGCTGTTTGGATCTAAAACATAAAAAAATATATCAATTTGTCAACACAATGGAATTCCTAAACTGGGGCAGGAACCGCGACATCTCCTGGCCGGCCAGGAGACAGTGTGTGTGTGTATTAATCTAATAATTTACCAAGCCTTCGGAAATTGTCAAAATAAGAACCAAGTTAGTTTAATAAAACTAAATTCGTTCCTAGAATGATTCAAATCCCGAAGCTACCTCTTTCATAACATTCCTGGACTGGAAGAAACTTCATTCTGATCTTGAACTGTCTTGGAAATTAGCTAGAGGGCTGTTTGGATCTAAAACATAAAAAAATATATCAATTTGTCAACACAATGGAATTCCTAAACTGGGGCAGGAACCGCGACATCTCCTGGCCGGCCAGGAGACAGTGTGTGTGTGTATTAATCTAATAATTTACCAAGCCTTCGGAAATTGTCAAAATAAGAACCAAGTTAGTTTAATAAAACTAAATTCGTTCCTAGAATGATTCAAATCCCGAAGCTACCTCTTTCATAACATTCCTAGACTGGAAGAATCTTCATTCTGATCTTGAACTGTCTTGGAAATTAGCTAGAGGGCTGTTTGGATCTAAAACATAAAAAAATATATCAATTTGTCAACACAATGGAATTCCTAAACTGGGGCAGGAACCGCGACATCTCCTGGCCGGCCAGGAGACAGTGTGTGTGTGTATTAATCTAATAATTTACCAAGCCTTCGGAAAATGTCAAAATAAGAACCAAGTTAGTTTAATAAAACTAAATTCGTTCCTAGAATGATTCAAATCCCGAAGCTACCTCTTTCATAACATTCCTGGACTGGAAGAAACTTCATTCTGATCTTGAACTGTCTTGGAAATTAGCTAGAGGGCTGTTTGGATCTAAAACATAAAAAAATATATCAATTTGTCAACACAATGGAATTCCTAAACTGGGGCAGGAACCGCGACATCTCCTGGCCGGCCAGGAGACAGTGTATGTGTGTGTGTGTGTGTGTATAAATCTAATAATTTACCAAGCCTTCGGAAAATGTCAAAATAAGAACCAAGTTAGTTTAATAAAACTAAATTCGTCCCTAGAATGATTCAAATCCCGAAGCTACCTCTTTCAAAACATTCCTGAACTGGAAGAAACTTCATTCTGATCTTGAACTGTCTTGAAAATTAGCTATAGAGATTTTTAGGTATAAAAATCTTCTGTAAATCCGAACACATCATACTTTAAGATTCCTGAAACTGAAAACACAAAAAAATATCCCATACCACCCCAGAAATACGTTACGCGATCTAAATGTTATAAAATTAACCATACAAACCCCAAAGATTACTGTGTTTTACTCATAAGTTGTGTACCGAAGTGTGTTTGTGTGAATTACAATAAAATGACTAGTGTATGTCGCGATTTTAAGTCAAGTTGATTCTTTATTTCGTATACTATGTTCGTCCCTCGTTGGGGAAGACCTCCAGGTCCTCCGGCAAGCCTCCTGGCCCGCATGCAGGTAACAAGCATGCTGGTTTAATTTCAATGGTTTCAGAACAGACTCCGGAGCCTGTTTTGTGTATACCGGAAACTCTTACGTAGAGCCAGAAGTGTGTGTGAATTTAAAAGTCGAGCACGCCCAAGATGTGTGTCTGAGTCTACAAACTTAATGAATGATTGTTTTAGACATATCATTCATTAGATGTTTGTATTGTATTTCCTAGAGTAATAAATTTGAGGGTGTTTTTTCGTTTATTTCTAAGTTGATATTTATTTTTAAGTTGTTGCTAATTAATTTATTAAAGAGTAGTAGGAACTTATAATCACTGTAATAATTTAGTCAGTAAATTTAAATGGGTTGTATATAGTTAATTAAAATTTATAAAGTACCGGTGTTAATCTGACATAGCTGCAAAACATCCCCAAGACAACACAACCCTCCTACAACGTCCAAACTATACTAATGCGTTGGCTGATTCACCAGGACAAGCTACAACAACAGCGTCATCCAACATGCAAAGAAATGTTTTTGGAGTTCGTCTCCACGTTACAAAATTCCCGGGCGATTTTGCAAAGTGGAGTTTGAACTGCTGTAGTGTTTCACCAAGAAATATGACTCTACTTTTAATTGAGATCTTAATCATGCATTAAATTATTATTTAAAGATTAATCTTCTATATGTTCCTAAGTCTTCAAATGTTGAAGTTGTATACCGCGACCAGCTGCAGCATTCGTTGATAAATCAAATCTTCTTTTCAATGTTAAAATTAGTATATTGGTTTATATTTATCATACATGCATTAATGATTTTATTTTTCACTTAACAAACATTTAAATATTTATTGTTGTTTATTAATTTGATTCAAAAAGTTTTCTGCTGCTACCTGCACCAATTCTTGACAATTTCAAGTATTTCTTTCATTAATTACTGATTAAATTACTTTTATTAATTATTCATGCATTACTTTAATATTATATTTGCAAAGCAATAATATTAAAATCAAAGTAGTTATTGCATTTATTTCAATATGTAAAAACATTGTTACAACAAATAGTATTGATCTCAAATTATTTTTACGATATTGTTATATTTATTTATCATTCATAATCAAATTAATAATTAAAATAATCTTGACTTCTTCTCGAAAGCTGCTTCCTTGATTTTTATTTTTATTTATATTTCAGCATCAAGTACAAGTTTATTATTGACTATTTTATATTTAATTTATTTTATATAATTATTTAATTAGATTCTGGTGAAACACTACTAATTGTTTAATAATTAATCAATTTATCTAATCAGCCATTTTGCCTCAAGAACTGATGACCAGTCAATGTACGAGTGCAGTCTGACTGGCGCAGAAAAATTATATCAGCAAGGGTGATGCATTACAAGCCTTCAAACTAACACGAACCCTTTCTGAAATGCCCTAAATTTACTGAAGTAAATACAGCGGGAGTTGAACCCATGGTAGAAGTGTTTAAGGACCCTTGGTTGTTCCATTAAATTTAATACTGACAAAAGGGAGGAAATTACAGTGACTATAAAGTTCCTGTGTTTTTATTAAATTGTTTGTAGTTTTAATGTGCAAATTAAGTTGTTTAAGAACTTCTGCTTCACCAATAGGTGTGTATTTTGTTATTTGTGTTTGTTACAATTAATTTAATTTCTGACTTGTATTAATAAGTGTTTATCCTTTTTATTTTAAAAACAAATTAAATGGCCAAAAAAATCCTACCGCTAGGAAATACAGCAGACACTAAGAAATTTAAAAATCCTACCTTAACTCTAGCAGGTACTCGCAGCTAACCCGGGTTTGAATCTGTGATTCGCACCACCTGTAACAACAGAGAAAAAACATCAGTCATTTGCTCACACAAACAACAATTCATATAACAGTTTAAAAGTAGACTACCCAATAAAAACTAATAATTAGAAATACAGTATGTGCAGCTAATAACTACTTGGGAACCGAAGTTGTAAAAATACCTAAAAATATAAGTACAAATAACGCATTCTGAAAATATCTACATTTAGCAGACCTGCCGCCCTCAGAATTGTGTATATTTATATTTCCAACTTTACCGTAAAGTGAATAGGTACAAATTAATGCAATATAAAAAAAATTAGCGTTGAAATCCCTATATTCTATATTAAATTCTACACCGGTACATGCAACTAGGAAAATTGGGTAAGTCGCATATCAGGAATGAAGGGTGTCACTGGCCGAAGCTCACCAGCCATTTACAACTATGGGCGATAACTCTTTGATAATCAAAAGTAAGGAAATAGTTCTCAACCCACATCTGTAATTAGCAGAGCCTCAACACGCAAAATTGGGTACGTCGCATATCGGGGCTTATGATGGTGACTAGCTGAAGCTAATCATCTACTTAGAGATCGCTGGGTGATCACAACATAATTTGTAAACATATGTTTACTTAAAAACTATCACTCATGATCTGTATTCCATAGTATAAAGGCGCCGCCCCATAAAAATGAATAAATTATAACATCATAATTATATTTATTAATTTTTGACTAAGATTTGTAATATCGAAGCGGTAGCATCTCACAAAATAAACTATAAACGTGCTTACCGGCTAGCCACTCGTACAGCTCGCACGGCTCCTCCTGGACTCCAACTCGGACTGCACTAGGACTGCCTCAGCACTGAAGAGGATTATACTCTTGTATTTCATCCTGAAACAATAAGAAAACCAAATTAATTTATGATTAAACAATTTCAAATATCGAATGAATTTAAATAACATTGTTTTCCCTATGCAAGTATTTTTGTTAAGTTTTTTTAACACATACATTTTGCAAAACCAGACAAATTATACATCAATTGATTCAGAGAAACTTAATAAATCGACTTTTCGTACCTATTAAATTTGAAATTGATTTTGAAAGTCGATTTTCAATCAAAATCGCGGAGCACATCACAACATTAAAAGGCCAACGCTTGTGACGTCATTCCGCGTACTCTTTTATTTATACATTAAAAAAAATAAAATTTGTTTAATTTCCTTTAAGTTATCACAAATACGCATGAAAATAATAACTATTGCACCTAGAGATAGTTTTGATAACAATTATAATTTCAATACTAAAAAATCAATAATTCTTACATTCACGGCGTGTTAAATTTTCCCGTAAAGAAATTCACACTATTTTTTCCGATACAGCTACAAACTATATATCAAAATCATCTCGAAAACACAAAGAATCGATTTATATAAGTTTTAGTAATGAAAACGAATATATTTTAGGTCAAATCACGTAAATTCCACGAATAATAACACTTTCTTACAAAGTTTATTTAAAAAACAAAAGAATTAATGCAGTTGAGTACATACTGCCAAACCAATGCCAACTTAAAAAATGCACTATTTGCTAAATGGATTTTCAAAAATATTTTAAATGTTTAAGTGCTATCTTTAAAATAAATAAATAAAAATAATTTACTTTCAATCTTTCAATTATAATTTAATAATGGAATTTTAATAACAGAATAATAGAAAAATCAATAATACTTACATTCACGCCGTGTTGAATTTTCCCGTAAAGAAATTCACACTATTATTTACCGCTACAGCCACTAATTATGTATCAAAATCATCACGAAAACACAAGGAATTGATTTATCTAAGTTTTAGTAATAAATACGCAAATATTTTGGTCAAAAACACGTAAAGTCACAGATCGTTGCGGAGTTTGTTGAAATAAACAAACGAATACACATGGCGCCCAGTGCTCCGCTAGCAAAGCCTACTGTAATCCGAAAATCGCTATTTTTAAAATTATTTACCTGAACGTTACAAAAATGTTCTTTGTGCTTTTATTTAATAAAAATATTAAATTTTGTAATTTTTGGCTATACAACAATTATATATCTTGTTTATAATTAATATTCTGTTCTTTTAATTCAATTTATCATTAGTAATATAGTTCAACATTATTTGTATGTAAAAAAACGTAGTTAAAATTTTGTCTATTTATTCAATTAGATATTTATTGATATTATATATTAAATGATATTTAAAATAATTTTTTTTCTTTACTAATTACAAAAATATTCTACTGATCCTAATATATATTTTCAAAGACATAAAAAATTTTAAAACGTTTATAAATGTTACCAACAAAATACTAAGTATAAATTCTGAGTACGGATGTATGTTTCACCCTTTGCTCAAACCTGTGGGTGTCGAAATTTGACGACTAGTAAACCGTAAGCGCAATATTTATATATGTTTATTCTTATTTGAAAACTTTATTTGATAACAAACACTAAAATACTATCTACTTATGCAAAGCAGTGAAAAAACTCAATCGTGTAAGACGGTACTTTCTAAAAATATTTGCAAATTCTAATGCTGCAACACTCAAAATTGGATAGAACCTGTTACTAGATTGATTGGAATGAGTGACTAAAAGTTATCAGCTATTGTCAACAATGGGTGGTTTCTTTAGTTCATTAAAAGAAAATAAGCAGTTTTTTGAAAGATCTGCAATTTGCAGATCCACTCTAGCAAAAATTGGCTAAAATCTCTTCAAAGATGATGGAGTAGAGCACCATGTGGGTCCCATAAATATTTATCAATAGATTATAACTCTACGACAACCCGCAAGTAAAAAATACTTTTCCACCTATGTCTGCAATTAGAAACCCCAAAACACCCAGAATTGGGTATGTAGCATACTACGGTTGATGAGTGTGACTAGCTGAAGCTCACTAGCCATTTACAACTATGGGTGATAACTCTACGATTATTAAAACTAAAGGGATAGTTTTCCACCTATATATGCAACTACCAAACCATATATACCCAGAATTGGGTATCTTGCGTATCGGGGTTGATGGGTAGGACTAGTTGAAGCTCACCAGCAATTTACAACTATGGGTGATTACTCTACGATTATTAAAACTAAAGGAATAGTTTTCCACCTATATAAGCAAGTACCAAACCAAATATACTCAGAATTGGGTACGTAGCGTATCAGGGTTGATGGGTATAACTAGCTGAAGCTCACCAGTCATTTACAACTATGGGTGATAACTCTACGATTATTAAAAGTAAAGGGATAGTTTTACACCTATATATGCAACTAGCAGACCTCAATTTCCCAGAAATGGGTAAGTCGCATATCGGGCTTGATTTTAGTGATTAGCTGAAGCTTTCCAGCAATTTACAACAATGAGTGATACTTTATAGCAATCGAAAATAAAGAAATAGTTATCAACCCATATTTGCAATTAGTAGAGCAGCAACAGCCAGAATTGGGTAAGACGCATATCGGGGGTGATAAGCGTAACTAGCTGAAGCTTACCAACTACTTTTATCGGTAGATGACCACAACATTGTTTATTTGACAAAAACGAATATTATTTAACATTTCAAAAGCAGGTTAAAATTTATGTATTTAACAGAAAAAAAACGGAAAGGTATGATGGTATGAACTCTAAAATTCACAATTATATCATTCAACCTTCTATGAAATTGATTGGTATATCGTGAAATACTAATACTTAGGTGGCTAAATAGGCCTTATTGTATGCATTTTTAAATTCAGAACAACTTTTGTATTTACACTTTTGCTGTAAAGTGAATAGGTAAAAATTTGCAGGAACATCAATAAAATAGTATTGAAATCCCTTTACTCCACATTTGAATTCTACACCCGGTACATTTACTTAATATTTATCACCCAAGATCAGTATCTCCAACTATGGAGGTGCCACCATTCAAAAATGAATAAATGATATCATCTTAGTTATGTTTATTCACTTTTGAAACATTGAAGCTGCAGCATCTTCAAAATAAATTTAAAAAGTAATAAAAGATTCCTACCTGTTAGCATTCGTACAGCTCGCAGAGCTCCGGCTGGATGAGGCTCCGGATTCGATCTCGGACTACATTCGAACTGTCTCAGCACTGAAGTGGAACATTCTTTTGGATTTCATCCTAAAATGAGAAGAAAATCTGATTAAATTGTGATCAAACTATTCAAAAAAATTCAAATGAATTTAATATTGTTTTCCCTATGCAAATATTTTGTCTAAGTTTGTTGATATAGATATTTTGCAAACCAGGCAAAATATACAACGACTCAGAAAAACTTAATTCATCGACTTTTCATACCTTTTGAATTGTAAATTGATTTTGAAAATCAATTTTCAATCAAAATTGCGGATCACGTCACAATACTAGACAATATAAAATGGCCGATGCTTGTGACGTCATTCCGCGTACTCTATTGTTTAAATATTATTAATTAAAATTTGCTTAATTTCCCCCAAATTATCAAAATTATGCATGAAAATAATAATTATTGCTCCTAGATAATGTTTTGATAACAATTATAATTTTAATAATAATAAAATCAATAATTCTTACATTCGCACAGTGCTAAACTTTCCCGTAAAGAAATTAACACAATTTTTTTTCCGATACAGCTACAAATTATATATCAAAATCATCGCGAAAACACTAGGAATCGATTTATATAAGTTTTAATAATGAAAACGAAAATATTTTGGGTCAAATCACATAAATTCCACGGATAATACCACTTTCCTCTAAAGTTTATTTACAAAACAAATGAATTACTACAGTTGAGTATGCACTGCCAAACCAATGCCAACTTAACAAAATGCGCTATTTGCTAAATGGATTTCAAAAAATATTTTAAATGCTTAAGTGCTATCTTTAAAATAATGAAATAAATTTAATATACTTTCAATCTTTCAATTATAATTTTATAATAGAATTTTAATAATAGAATAATAGAAAAATCAATAATACTTACATTCACGCAGTGTTGATTTTTCCCGTAAAGAAATTCACACTATTATTTACCGCTACAACCACAAATTATATATCAAAATCATCGCGAAAACATACGGAATCGATTTATCTAAATTTTAGTTATAAATACGGATATATTTTAGTTAAAAACACGTAAAGTCACAGGTTGTTGCAGAGTTTGTTGAAATAAACAAACGAATAAACATGGCGTCCAATGCTCTGCTAATACAAAGCCTACTGTAATCCAAAAATCGCTATTTTTTTAATTTATTTTCCTGAACGTTACAACAATGTTTTTAGTGCTAATTTTTAATAAAAATATTATATTTAGTAATTTTTGGCTATACAATAATTATATATCTTGTTTATATAATTAATATTCTGTTGTTTTATTAAATTTATCATTAGTAATTACAAACAAATATAGCTCATGATTATTTGTATGTAAAAAAAGCGTAGTTAAAATTTTGTCTATTTAATTAGTTATATATTTATTGATTTTACTTTTTATTATTATTACTACTACTATTATTACTTCTTAAATAATAATACCAATTAACGACCTTAAATTAAACATTTCCTTACCTGTTAACAGATGTATGTAATATATTTTGCAATGATTAAATTAATTTTGTTGTGACTGGCATCATTTATTAATTACTTTTCAAACAATTTATAAACATTATGCAACTATATAATTAGCTCGTTGTTATAATTACTAACGAGCTTAGAATGTTATTACATCACTCACCTTCTAATTACTGCAATCTTGTCTGTTTTCGATACAATGTAACATTTTCTTATAAATTTTCATGGTATGCGACTTAGCATACCACTGGTGATTCACTGTGTATCATTTTCCCTCTTTTGACCTTCTGAGGATGGATTATCTTCGTTAAAAGCCTCTTTCCCTGAAGCAGGTAGCAACTTGCAGTCGGTTAACCGCCTTGAAACTGAAATCAACAGCAAAATGTATCCACAAACTATGCTATCATTTTCCGGGAAAGATACAGAAAAAAACAAATTTATTTGATGTTTCACACTTACCTAGTACTGATGTTGCTGTACTCTTCCTTTCTTCAATGACTTTATGATAATTTCACGGTTTGTGTGATAATTCTTCTTTGGAATTATCAGTTATAGGTTAGAATTGACATTCACTTGCTCTTGTTGTCTTCTTTTGTAAGTGTTTGTTGAAGACCGTTATCAATATGTAACATATTCTTTTTCATTGATACATGAACATTTAGGTTAGATTTTCAGCATGACAACATTCTTGTCAACGTGGAATCGTATGCAGAGATCAGATCTTGACATTTGAATCTTTGGTTGATCTGCTTCTCCGTGAAACCTGCAACAATTAATTTGTTGTTAATCTATTTTTGGCGGAATATTATCTCTAATATAACTTAAGGAAGAATTATTTTTAACCTTGGTCAATCACTATCCATATTTAAAATCGGGAGTACATCACGTACTGCGCAGCTAACTTTGTACTTGGCTCTTGCATTAAAACATATTAACATATATGATATTGTAGATGTAGATTGTAAAACACACTGAATTTATTTATAAAAAAAGCAATTTTTTTACGCTAATAATTTCATAATTTACTGTATTATTCTTGGCTAAACTTTATTGTTTACTGACTTTAAAGTAAGTTACTGCAATTATAATTATTATGATCACATTGTTTTGTTCTGAATTACCGAACCTTTCAGATATGAAAATGTAAACTAAAACATGATGTTCGTTGCATATTTTCTTGTAGATGTCTGTTCAACTTGAGATCATCTCTACAACTGATGTTTTGAGTTTTGTGAAAAATAAAAATATGGTCTAGCGGTCCACCCAAGATATGTATTGCGCGTCGCTAATAGGTACCGCAATAAATCTGTCAGCCGGCATTCAATAAAGTAGTAAACAGCCAGTTGAATAGGAAGGACCCCAATTATTGGAGTTATTGTTAGTTTATGACATGTAAGTGTGTAGAAAAGGTTCAGAGTTTCAAAAATATGCTCCAAGCAACTTTGCAGCCGTTGTGAAACAATTTCACTCCTGCGACATTCTTCGCAATTCTAAAGTCTCAGAACTATTCAAATTACAAAATATAAAAGATCCGGGGCTGGGCATGCGGCATGATGACGTATATTCGCCTCCCGATTCGAATTACTTTTCTCAAATTGCCCTCCGTAATTACGTACTTCAGCGAGGAGTGAAAATCACTGCCGCTCCGGTCGCTGCACCTCAGCTGTTCGACCCGGACTCCCCGGAAAAGGGAAAAGTTTCCAAGTCGCACGCATCTCACCCGGAAAATTACACCAATTCGAAATGTAATTACTGTCGGATGACCGATGACAACTATTATTAAGATTAATAAAGCGGCGGAATGCTTTCAGAGATATTTCTGACATTTTTTCTTGTTGATGGCCCAAAATTATGGTTCTCTTTCTCTTTATTGATACTCTTAAGGGCTCATGACTAATTTCATTAAGTACTTGCTGTAATTTAGCTAAATGAAAAAATTAAACAACCCTTCATTATGTATTTATTAAATAAATTATGTTGATCCTACTAGTGTACGCAGATTTTTTTATTAAGTGTAGTTTTTCACTATTTTTTAACTTTTAGATACAGTTTTTCATAGTTTATTGATTTCAAAAGATATATGAATAAAAATTATTACATTTATTTTTTGTAGTACGCTGAATTCAGTCGAATCTAAATAATTGCAGTTTTCATTAATTTAATTATATCCATGGAACAATAATGTAGATGCTAAATAAAATAAAAATATATTTATCTAACATCTCTCAATAAACGCTCTATAAGTATGGCGATTTTAAACACGGAAAGTAACAGATTACTAACTGGAAGGTATAATTTTGAGACAAGTCACTAGTGATAATTTTCTGTTTATGACAATAATAATAACACACAACATGCACCTTGCTAACTTCTTCAATTGGCATTTTAATTTAGAAAATTTAAAGCATATGTCACTGGCAAATAATATTTCTATAATAAATTTTGCATTTATTAAGAGATGTTGGATAATTATAATAATTATACTTCACACGAGGGCAAAGTGAAATTACCCACTCGATAAAATTATCCCACTTCGTTTGCTAAAATTTCTCTCGTGGGTATTTCCTTACTTTGCACGCTTGTAAAGTAAATAACTATTATTTCTTATTCAATGGCTTTTTCGATTCATAGCATATTTTCATATTTGTTAACAAACATATTAAAGGATTATTATTAATATTTTTAAGTATACAGAATTTCCCACGATTTGGTGACTGATTGTAATATTTCAGTGAATGGCGTGAGATTGGAACAAGAGATTGAATTTATATATTTTGATAATATGTTTTTGAGCGATGTACGTATGGACCGGAAGATTGAAAGGCAGGTGTCTGCAAGGTGCGTATAGGGTACTCTGGGTACAATTGCTCAAAATATGAATGTATCTAGAGATGCTCGATTGAGTGTTTATGCTGGTGTGTTAGTGCCTACATTGATGTTTGGTTCTCAATGTTAGGCGTGGACGAAAAAGCAAAAACATGATTTGTTGCATAAACGAATGATTCCGAATGGACAAGGCGAAAGTGATGTATCAGGATTGGAATGTTTGGAGATGAATGATTGTTGGTTGATTGCGTTTTAGGGTTCGTGCTACCCCACTGTGTATGTAGGGTGTTCTATATTAACTTAGCACCTTAACTAACTCGCCCCATTAGAGGGGTAATTTTGAAATTTTAAATGAAAAAAAAAATTATTCAGGTGAATATTGTACATTTAATAAAGTACTGTTTTTGTTCAAATATTTATATATATTTTTTTTTGCAGGTACGTTTACAATAATTCTTCTTCCCCTGCAAACATAAACGATCCTGCAAAATCGTAAGTAATATGGCGACAGTTACACATTCTTCTAAAGCAAACGGAAATCAATTTCTTTTGAGTCATTCAAGTTCTTGAAACCTACCATTAATTAATTTTGATGCACCACTGCTACGAACACAGATTGCACATTCCTGTACTTGTTGCATCGCTCTTAACTCAATTTATATCTATTAGTCGTAATGAGCTAATAAACATGATTAAGTTCCCTAGTAGCCACCACCTGGCCGATATAAAATAAATTCTAATTACCGGATGCGGTCTGCGAGACAAGGCCTCTGCGAAATATTTTACATTTTAATTTTCGTGAGGAAATCTGAAATTTTGTTTACGCTGATGTTAACACTGAATTTCGGGATTTTTACGGGGATATTATGTTTGTTTACCCTTTAAGGACGCCTAATGGTTATGGGTTTTTAACGCACCGTTGCCTGCGAAAGAATGTTGTGTAGTTATTTTTTATTAACACTGTGTTTTTACGGATTTTGTTTACTCTTCAAGAAAGGTGTTTGCATTGAAATGGATGTCTCAACAATACTTGAAAAACTGGAACTAACGTTGCATGATTTTGATTTATAAGAACACTCACAATTTGTTGAAGTATAATACACGAACTGACGTTGAAAATGCGAACTGAGAGAGAGCCAGTCGTTAGGCCACTTGTCTTTGTTGAACAGTCTGCTTAAAAATTTAAGACGAAAATATGATTTTGAAAAAAATGGCCATCATTAAAGCAAATATATTCAGTTGAACCATCACTTTTGGGTAGCAAGTAGAACAATATTTATCAGCAAATGATGTCATATTCGGCAGCTCTAAAGTTATTTCTTTAGCTAATTAAAAACAATTGCAGCAATAACTAACAAAGAATCAAATCGTAAGTCAGATTTATTAAAATTTTGGCAAGGTGTAAAATTTATTTATTAGTATGATTTAATAGCTGTTTTTTTTTCTTTTTGCTAACCTAATATTTAAATGGCAAAACATTTAATTACCTCTCAAATAAAATGTTTCAAAATTAAATAATACATTTATTTAATTCAGTTCAATTAACGTATATGAATTTAAAGGAATTTTGAAGTAATTGATTACAATAAAACAATTATTATTAATTACAACAATACAATTGTTGATTACAATAATACAATAATTGTTTACAACAATACAATTATTTATTACAAAAATACAATTATTTATGACAACAATATAATTATTGTGTATAACAATGTAATTATTGATTACAACACAATTCTTGATTAGAACAATACAATTATTGATTACAACAATACATTGAACTTGTATGAAAATTAATAAAATTAACAAATTAAAAAGGCATAATTCTTGTAAATAATTATTGTGTATAACAATGTAATTATTGATTACAATACAATTGTTGATTAGACCAATACAATTATTGATTACAACAATACATTGAATTTGTATGAAAATTAATGAAATTAATAAATTAATAAGGCATAATTCTTGTAAATACTTAATTGGTTTGACTGACTGCTAACATATCTGCTCTAATATTTATAGTTTATTTTATTAAAAGACTGTAAGTATACTTATGTTATGTAATGGGTGGACATTGTTAAATAATATTTATCACTTGGATAAGACTGAGCAACTGTTCCATGTCTCAGGCTAGTGTTTCTCTTTCATAAAAGCCTATAAGTTAGCGTTCCAGTATTATAAATTTTCATTGGTGCCATTAATCACTTCCTGATACATATAATCTGCAGTTTATCTGCCGTAGTGTGACTTATCATTTGATTGGCTGAATTTATTTGTATTGGAAATTGTTGGATTGTGATTGGTGAAGAAGGGGATTCTCCCTAGACAGACTGCAAGAATGAATAATGGAAAAACGATTCGTTGCACTTTTGGTCGAAGGGACCACTGGGGATAGAATAAGCTTTATGCTGTTTACGGATTAAATCGAATGGTCGCAGCGCAGTGGCGAATTAAATAGTTCTGTGATGAATTGCAGCTTCTAAACTATATTTTATCGTAGTGCTGAGTTGATGTATTGCTATTTAGAAACATTATTTCCTGTAGAACCACTGGTATGATAATAAATATCTGTTTAGAAACCACTGCAATATAAGCAAAACATCAAAATGATATGTTTGCGTCGATGAAACACAAGCAAAATATAATATTTATTAAACTCAATTTATTTAGAAAAGAGAGGAAACATTTTAAATATGTAAAGTAATAATTTAAAAAATAATTTGAACGCCATGACTGTATTTCACTAAATATCACTTAAAATTTGAATATATTTTTATACCGTTTCTAAATAAATTACACCCCAAGAAACTCATTGCTGCAGAGCGCATCGTCATATCTGCTAAATTTTTTGAGATATGGCTATTTTTCATGTTTTTCAAAACGCAACTTTGAGGGACTGTAACTCAAAAACTAAGCAAGATATCAAAAAACGTCTTCGGTTGTGGGCTTCTGATGACTTTTGGAACAAATATAGAGATTTTGAAATTTTTGGAAATTTTTGAAAAATTTTCTAAAAGGGATATCTCGAAAAATAAAAAAGATACAAACTTCCTGATTAAACCAATCGATTCAGCTGGTCGAACTACATATGTATGCAAAATTTCAGAAAAATCGGCCAACAGGTTGAAGAGTTAGAGCAAAAAGTCTGAAAACGGCATTTTTCGAGCCAAACGTCAAGGGGTACCCCTTGACGTTTGGGCCGAAATCGGCGATTTTAAGACTTTTTGCTCTAACTCTTCAACCTGTTGGCCGATTTTTCTGAAATTTTGCATACATATGTATTTCGACCAGCTGAATCGATTGGTTTAATCAGGGAGTCCGTATCTTTTTTATTTTTCGAGATGTCCCTCTTAGAAAATTTTTCAAAAATTTCTAAAATTTTCAAAATCTCTATATTTGTTCCAAAAGTTATCAGAAGTCCACAACTGAAGACATTTTTCGATATCTTGCTTAGATTTTGAATTACGGTCCCTTAAAGTTGGGTTTTGAAAAACATGAAAAATAGCCATATCTCAAGAAATTTAGGAGATATGACGATGCGCTCTGCAGCAATGAGTTTCTTAGGATCTATATTATATAGAAATACAATAATAATAATACTCAAATTTTAAGTGATTTTTTGTGAAATTTTATTATTTTTTTCCTATACGTATAAATATATATTTGAATGTTTAATAACTCATACTTGTATTTTACAATATACTAAATCGTAAACCTACTATTATTGAGTTTTGTCTCTAGTTTTAAAGTGGGCTCAGTCTGTAAAATCTTTTTACAGACTGTTATTTTCAAATTATATAGCAACATATGTTCATATTTATTTTGTTTGTTTTCGTTCTCTATTTCGATCGATCCAATTTTCTAATGTGTTTTGCTGGTTTTCTTAATTATTCACGATTCAGTAACAGTCTTAAACAATGTGTATTACTATTAGATGTAGAATGGATGTTTCAATTACTTCATTAAAAATATTAGTTACGAAAGATTACTTGGTTTATTTTGTTATGTTATCATTAATTAAGTTTTTGTAAAATTATTACTTCCAAATGAACTTGTACTATGAATAAGAACAAATAATAATAATAATAAAAAAAAACAAGAATATTGATGGGTGAACATTGTAAATTGAAGACAGCATTATAACGCTGGAAAATGAGATATTGCAACATTAGAAGAAAATGCGTTAACACTCCAATATTCTCCTAATTACTTTGCAGTATGCTAATCAAAACTCCGCAGCGATGATTCCGCTATCAGATGATCAATTCCACCAACAGCATCAGCTTCATAGCTTCTGCAATGCCAGCATCTACTTGGTTTATTACAAAGAAGCAGCTTCATAAATCTGTGCGCACGTAAAATCCGTTATCGCCGTAAGAAGAAACGAAGTATTCTTCTGTCTGTCTGCCCTGCTTGCGGAGAGATGGTAAAAGTTTAAATTAGGTGCAGTTTTACGTAGAGCGCATCTATTTACAAATCCGGTGAGAGAATGAATGTTATGTGCAACGCGATACTGAGATCCTACTCACCCCAAGCCAGAGCTGGAGTCAGGGAATTTGTTCGTAGTTTTATTATACAGCTTTGCGAATTGCGGTACGAAGATTTTACTACTGACAGATTCACGAAGCGCTGGAATCCTTACAGGATGATTTCAACTTCTTTGCTCTTAAATACTGCATCTGCATAACACACGACCGTATTCCACAATATTCACAAACATTATAAAAGACTTTTGGATTAAGTTCTGTAAAAATATTTCATTTAAATACAACGCTTCGAATTATTGTACATAATTCTTTATCAGGAAAACAAATTTGTTAAACATACATAACATCACGCTTTATTCCCTTCCCTAAACATTCCTATCTCGAAACATCACTTTCGCCTCGTCCTCATTCATAGTGTAATTTATACACGCTCGTCTATTCTTTACACTCGGAATCTTTAATGTTCATGCTTCTTCATCCACAGCAAACATTCAGAACTATACATTAATGTAGGCACTAACATACCATTATAAACACTCATTCGAGCATAACTAGATACATTCACGTTTCGAGCAATTGTACCCAGAAGTAACTAATATCTTGCACCCTGCAGACACTCGCCTTTCAATCTCCCGGCCAGTACGTACATCCCTCGAAAACATACAAATATATAAATTCAACAAGATTTTTGTTTATAAATAAAAAAAATATTCAAAGTATCTAGAAAACCAATGAATTTTTCCTAAATTATTTTAGATAATAGACTGCATTGCAGATTATATTTCCTAGCTTAGAATGACAATTATATTTGACACATGACGTAAACATGATGTGTAATTTTTGTTGCGGTTTGATTACCAACTTGCTTATTGTTTTTAGTTCATAATGGGCGCGAAACAATATAATGAACATGTGGTTATAATATAGTCTAATATAAATATATTTAAATACAACATATTTGGTTTCCTGGCGAAGAATTATGTGCAATTCGAAACGTTGAATTTAATTAAATTATTTTTATAAGACTTAATCTAAAATTATATAATAATTTTACTGAGATCTGAAAGTTTTTTCAACCTATTTACAAGCATTTTGATTTGTAGCAACGATAGGTACCTTTGAAACGGAAATGTAGCTATTTTGCTTTGTAGGTAGAGGATTGAATTTTGGTTCTTAAAAATTACTCTGAATGTTATATATTTTGTGTTACATTAGTAAACTTTTAATTCGAAATGTATACATTTGTACAAGTACATGCTAACAAAAAATTATATTGAAGACAAAGTTCTTCATGTGGTTCATATTTGCATAAATTCAGTTAGCAATTGTAAGCAAAAAAGTGGGGTAGAAGATCTACTTTTTCTCATGAAAATCTCTTGGTTCGGTCCTGGATTGAGGTGTTCAAAAAGCCGCTGTTATGCATGAAGAGTGTTTTCTGTGGGTGCCATCACATTACTCAAAACTCGTGCAGTCGCTCTGTTCCATTTCTTCTTCTTATGAATATAAAGAGTGGTAATTTTTCTCTCCGATAATGAATTGCAGTTGTGTTGCGGTAGTTTACCGCAAATCCACCCTCGTCTTGGCTTCATTCTTATTAAAAATTGATTCAGGAACTGTCTCAAAACTTTTACTTGCATTAGATGTAAGTACGAGCCCAAAATCTTATCATTTGGCTCAGTTAAAATCGTACAGGAAAATTGTTTAAATTCAACATATTTGTACCTTAAATTCTATCATTTTTACCTCCTGCACATACATATATGATATGGAGTTATTATGTTTATGTTATGAATTGATTAGATTTTGGAAACAATTCATCAACAGTAAGTGGTAGATTATTTAAAGGGCTGTCAGAGTTTTTGGTTATATCTGAGTAAATAAATGAGCTAGAGTAAATTTTATTGGAATTAAAAAGATGTAGAATTAACTACAATTTCAGTTTGACACATTTTTCTATATTTTGTTGTCATCGGATTCAATACAGTGTTCGTGGTACAAGCCAATACTTTTGGTTCAAATGAAATCTTTATGTTAGTGATTTATATTAATTTCAGTTGTTATTATTCCTTCAATATTCTTAAAAATAACAGAATTTAAGATATATTGAATACAATCATTTTTTCTTTGCAAGATCAGAACCAATTTGTTAAAATTATTCTAAAAATCTTAATTGGACCAAATGATATGATTCTGGGTTAATATTTAAATGAATAATATTTTTTTTTCTGAAGCGAATAATTTATGGAACATCCTCTTAATTATAAATTATCTTCCAAACGTTTTAAACATAAGTTTTCTGTTTTGTAATAAATGTTAAAAACTTCCAGATTCCAATTAAGACGGCAGTGGTCGTTAAAGGAAATTAGTTTTATTTCTCAACTATTTGAACTGGGAAATCTTTTACATTAAAAAACTTGCGTTCTTTCTCTTCCGCTCGTAAATAGCAAAACGAATTTAAACTTCATTTGGATAAACGACGCGAAAAGCGTAAACCTTTCTTTCAACATGGTTAAGTTGCAGAATATTCACTGGGTGAAATTACAAGTTTGTAGATAGTCCATTCTATCAAAAATATTAAATAATTACTGTCAAGAATACATGGCTTGTTTCTAAATTGTAGTGGCCCGATATCCAAGCCCTAATTCACCCACGCAGTGGCGTTCATCAAAGTAACCCAGTTTTAGCGCTCTTAACGAAGTTAACTACATAAAGAAATGTCAAAAGCTAGAATGAACGCAAAGAAACGGAGCCTTAGGAGAGTCAATTAGCTCTTAGAGAAAGAATGCAAGCTGGAGGAGTGAATCGGACGCATTTGTGCTGCGATGACGTACGACCAGAGTAGTTTTCTTGCTTCTCTGAGCTCTGTAGTTGAGTATCGTGCTCATTACTAGTCGTAAAACAAGACGTTAAACCGCTCAATACTCGAGGAAACTCTCCCTGAAGAGAATTCCGACACGGGAATTTATTTCGCTTGGGAATTCGCCGAGAAAAACTCTGCATTTTATAGTTTGTAGTACAATATAATTAATTAATTTGGTGGAAAGTTTTGCATTGGAAATTAATTTATTCACACATCTGCAAAGAAGGTATCTACGTAGTTTTGTAATAGTTATTTGAATATCAAGTGTGGAAAGACTTTCTTCCCACATTGGCGCTTATTTTTAACGAAATTAAAATTTAGTCAAATAAATTGTCAAAGTCGTAGCAATCACTGGTTGCTAAGTAATTTGATATGACAGTTGAAGAAACAATTTGTACACGAAAATTGGTTAACACTTTATAAATTAAATTTTGTTATTTTCAGCAAACGTCAAATGTTGTTTCCAAGGTTGTATCATTTAAATTAACATTTCCAAAGTATTCTTCAATTTCTTTATTCCTTTTTGCAATTTTTCACAGATTGGTTAAGTTTTTTCACAAATACTAATTCGAAAAGATAGACCGAAATTTGTAGACACTACAAAATTTGACATTCTAATGTGACAATTCAAATTGCTTGGCGTTCGATGAAACTGTCGATTCTTTTTTTTTTCAAGCTTAGAATAGATATGTTGGAATAAAAGTGGACGAAAGATTTATAAGAAAACAAAATAAAATGGAAGAAAAACTGTTGGAAAACATACCAGTGAAAAATATGTCTTACAATTGTATCCAGCGTGTTCTCGCTTACTTACTAATTTTAAATGATTGTAATTAACGTTTCTAATTTTTCTAAAGTGAGAAGTATTAATAAATATATAAATAAACCACTTTGTAAATAAACAATAATTTTAAAAGTAGCTGTTAATAATACTACATTTTCATAACAAGTGAAACATGAAGTTTGATTATAAGTTTGGGAAAAATAAAAGGCGGACTTGCAGTCAATTATTTATTAAAAAACTATACCGACGTTTCGACAGCTACTGCTGTCATCATTAGGGCAAAGTTAAAGTTGGAAAAAATGATTTTACATGGACACATGTAAATATATAACTAGAAATAATACTGAATAAAATGATATAATTATTCACAAAAATTGTCATAAAATAAAAAATAATATATATATATATAGACAAATAAAAAGATCTTTCTATAAAATAATTCTAAAGCTCTAACTCTAATTTAGCCCTGATGCTGACAGCTGTAGCTGTCGAAAAATCGGCATAGTTTTATAATAAATAATTGACTACAAGTCTTTTATTTTTATCAAATTTCCTTATAAGTCGATCATCGCATCTTTTTGACTACATATAAGTAATTGAGTAAATTCTAACAATGCATAGTGCAGGACTCTTTTGTCCTGCGCAAGAAAGTAGACCATGTATTGAGTTGTCGCGTGGTATTATTTATCGGAACCTCTATATTCATGAAATAATACTTGACAAAATATTTGTCGGTGTCTGCACAGCAAATAACTTTTCTGCGACAAATACCATCTATATTCTATGAATTTTATAACTCCGTCAAAGGAGCTTTAGGTTGCTATGACAATTGCATTTGCAGCAAAACGTGACTTGCATTTCTCTATCAATTCTGCGAAGCGTCCTTAATAGTCTAAATTTGCCAATGCATCGCTGAATTGCCATGCAAAATGCGAGCGAGGACCAATGGAATGAATTCACGTTTTAATTCAATCAAGATGCGCCACTTGCAGCTATTTACGTTATTATAAATGTAAATACGTTCCAAGGAAACGGCGCTCTGTCACAGAAGATGGAATCGTTTCTGATATTCTGATTCGGTATTGAAAGCACATGATGGCGTGGAAATTGGGTTATGAGGTTATTATATAACTGCATGAAATGTGTTTTGTTCAAGTCATTCAAATTCAAGATGCGGATGAAATAAATGAGGATCTTTGTTCGCCATTCGCAGAGGAAAACTGAACCATTATGCGTACCTTTTCAACTACTAAACTGCTTCCTTATTTTATCACTCATTACTCTGTTTAGAGCAGATTTCGGTATATAATTCTTTCTTCAAACGTCATCAAAGTACGTTGTTATGTATTTTTATTCAACAAGCAGAAGATCAATTTTTTTGCCGCCAGAGTAAAAGGGTCTATGACAACACTCTTACTCCGGTGACAGACATTATAAAATATTATGAAAAATAGTGAGGTTGTAATTCAATAATTTGACAGTTAAAATGAAACAAATAAACAGAAACAACATATTATAGGGCAACTAGAAATGCTTGATAAGACAGAATATATTTTCAAGTTTTGAGCATTTTTAATGGTTTATATTTCTATTCCACGTTTGAAGAAAAAATAGCATGTGTTATTCGGAGTAAATGTAATACTTTGTGTGCTTCGCCTGTAATTTAACTTACTTATTCAGTACACAAAATATTATAGTTTCAAATTTCTAAGTATTTTTATAAGAACTTCCAAATATAAAGATTGAAATAACATCCCTATGAGAAGCTCAATACAATATTCTGTACTTAGAAATCATGGTTACTTGATCCTAAAGGCTATTTATCTTACGATGTTTTGGCTGTGGTTTTGAATTTTCCTTTAATCAGTTCTTTCTTGATCCGTAGGGTATTTCCAGAAGTCTTTCCAGAGTTTTGTATCTTTCATGATCTTAGCTTTTTGGTATGTTGTCCCTCTGTTTTCTATAGATGTTTTGACATCCTGTTCCCATATTTTTCCTTTTTTCTGTTGCTCTGCCTTCATAAATTCATAATCTTTTCTCTCTTTTTTTGTTTCTATGTATGTGCTCTCACCATCTTAATTGCCCCTCGTCTATGGTTTCTTTCCCTGGATTACATTTAGATTTGTTGTATACGTCTCATTTCTAATATAGTTATAAGTTGTTTTTCCTTCACTGCTTCTAAGAAACCTTATTTCCACATTCTTTATTCTGTTGTGTATTCTTTCTGTTGTTGTCCATGATTCGCATCCGTACGTTCAAATTGGGCTGTCATTTTAATTACTTCGACTTTTGTCTGTATTGGTACTTCTTTCTTTGATAAAAAATTTTTTTAGAGCATTGAAAAGTCTCCCGTCTTTATTTACTCTTTTTGTCACTTCTTGATTAAGATAATTCCAGATATTTGAAGTATTTCAGTTGTTCTAAAGTCGTATTTCCTGTTTTCGTATTGTCCGTAGTTCCTGTGTTATTGTAAATACAATAAGATATATAATATAACAGACTATTTGATTGAATTTTGTAAAATTCCATTGTTATATACTCAAAAAAAGTATCGTAGAATTTAGCGAACTGATCGGTAAACAAAACTTTTTTGTAAATACATATATTAATTTATTTTCAGAAAATGCATCTTATATTGTCAGCTTACCAAATAATTCAGTAAATTCTACAGTAATTTCTGTTCCGTGTATTTACAATGAGGTTTGAAAGTTTTTTCAACTTCCAATAAGATCTTATTTAATTTTTTATAATAAAGGTTGGAACGTTTGAGTTTTGCTTTGAATGAATGCATGTTATTTGTTTTAAATCTGAAAGTATTTTATATTTAGAGACCCTTATAATTATGTTGCTCTTAGAATCCTGAAGGTTTTGGTGGCTGCCACTGTGCTTAGGGGCCCCAATTTGTCATAAATTGGCTCTGAAATCAGGGGCCCAAAATATTAATGCAGGAATAAATGTCAACAATAATGATAGACTGTTGTTTACCAAGGATAAGTAAACTACATGATAATATAATAATCAATTATTTAAAATACAATATATTATAATAGTACGCTAATGGAATATGTAACAGTTGATAATGTGCGGTAGCCGTGTATATGGAATTAGAACTTAACATGTTTTGCAAATATCTGTGCTAATAAATATATTAATTAAGTGTTAATTAATTCAGAGTTCCATCCGAACGAAATTCGCTAGCATGCACAACGCAAACGAATATTTGGTTGCACTAATCAATATATGCGTTGCAATCTAGTTCATTTAACCAAAATATAAAATTACTGAAATCCTCAATTTAGAATGAATTAAAAATGATTTGCTCCCACTCTGGTATTAATGCTAAAATGATGTTAAAAATATAAATATCAGTTTTATTTATTTAGATATAAATTTATATATTTTATAAAATATAAAATATCGTTAAATTAATAACAGCATTACTGGTATGAATTTTGTTTCATCAAATACAAATTTGTTTACATTTAATTTTAATTTGTTTTTAATGACAAATTGTTGTAATGATGAAAATATTGTGATGTATGATTTTAATAAAAATATGTGGAAAATTAATATTTTGTTGCCTGGATATTTTATATTTGCAGTTTTAATTAATTTATTATAGCAATTATTTTATAAATATTAATATCATTAGTACTTACATCAACAACTTCGCATATTTAATAACGTTCAAAAATTAAAATATAAATAATTATATAGAAGTAAAATGATTTATTTTTTCCCAATGAAGCTGTACAATATTAAATTATGTTATACCTATATGAAAAAGCAAGTTCTAACTTTAATCATTTATTGGACATGTTTCGACCTAGAACTGCGTGCTGTGATAAACAGTCGTTTATTCGTATTTTAGAGCTTCATCGGAGCAGTTGTTTCATTTTTGTAGTGTTAAATTTGATTTAAATTGGTGATAGTGCAGTGAAAGAAGTGCGGTGTTTTATTTACTAGTGTTAAGATTCTTGATGTGCAGTAACTACAGTGATATAAATTTCAGTGAACTTTATTAATTCACATGTGACCCTGCGAGCCATCAAATCTACAGTGAATAAAAGGTAGGATTATTATTTTTATTTGCAATGAGTCTCAGTCCCATAGTATCATCTGTTGTAAATAGTTAAATAATTATAAAGATGAACCAATTCAATCATTGGGTTGAAAATCTACCAAATAAAACAACTTAATGTTACATTTGAATGATAGATTTTTAAGATGAAAGTATTTCTTTAAAAATATAATATATGCTTGTAAAAATTATTACAATCTATCGTCAAAGAATAAAATAAAACACATAGTACACTCTTCCTGTTCAATATACTAAAAAGAGTATCTTTTGTTATGTTGAAGATGAAGAATGTAAAATAGTATATTTTAGGATGTTGAACAGGAAGAATGTGTATGTATATGTTTTATTTTATTCTTTGACGATAGATTACTATAACAATATTTATATGTACTTATATCTTATAAGTTATTAATTTTCACCCTGAAGAAGACTGTTTAAGAGTCGAAACGTTGGTGTGTAATTAATTTTTAATTGTATTGACTGCATTTCCAACTAGTGGTTCTATTTAATAATTACATTACATCCAGTCGAGATACTTTCATCTTAAAAATCTACCATTCAAATGTAACACATGCGCGGAATGTAACCTGCCGGATCTTTGGGGCAGCACAAAGGGCACGACGGAAACACATTTGTCTGTTTCCCCTGTTGGGATAGAAGTCTTCGCGTGGGTGTTACACATTCTGACAGCTTCTCGATAGCTAAGATGTCATACGTGCAAAGAACGACTCAATGTCGACTTTAAAACTTGGACGAGAACCAACTTTTACCTTCTACTCGTGTTTCCGGATTACGTTGTGGGTTTTGAATTGAAATCATTTTAGTTTGCAAAGTAAAAGCTGTAATAACAAAGAACTCATATAATAATTTGTTTAATGTTTAGCATTATGTTATTCGTCGTACGTGTTGTATTTTCGTTAAGTCTGCAAATATGTGTAAACAGCAACATAAAATTTCAATGGCATCGTATGTCTTGTTTAGTTGAACGTTTCCGTGTATGTCTGTGTCGCTCCGCCCAAGAACTAACAGCAGCTAGTTACTGCGCTATAAATCTGACAAGAGACTGCAAGGTTCTTGTGAAAATACTCCGAGCTCTACGATCAAATAAATAACGCAATGCACTTCTCCAAATGCATCGTCGAAATCTCTCTTAATTACTGCATTCGAACACTATTCCCGTGACATTTCATTATATTATTAATACAGTTTTAGAAAAGGCCCGTTTTGAATCGATACAGGATGCGGTCATTACTCTACAGCAAATCATAGAAAAACGTCGAGAAAATAGTTTAGAGATACATTTTGCATGCATTGATTATGTCAAAACTTTTTACAGAGTCGACTGAAAAAAAAACTATCATATCTAATAATAGTATATTGTTACGATGCTCGACTGATGAGAATACTGAGAAGAAAAATTAAACGGACTTGCAGTCAAAATATTTAATAAAAAAACTTTGCCGACGTTTAGGCAGTTACAACTACCATTATCAGGTCTAAGTTACGTGTTTTTAAATTGTTGTATTGGTTTTTTCGACCTTTAACTTAGCCTTGATGAAGGCAGTTGTAACTGTTGAAACATTGGTGTGGTTGTTATTAAATATTTTGAGTGCAAGTCCGTTTTATTTTTCTTCTCAGTGGAATTTTGTGTTATTAGGAGTAAATATTGTGATATTTTGTGTGCTGAGAATGTAAGTTTGTACGATAAACGAAGAGAGTCAGGCAATTACATGTGAGGCACACAAAATCACATTTGCTCCGAATAACACATGCTATTTTTTCTTCAAATACAGAAAGAAAAAAAAAAAGATTGGGAAGAATGTTGTTAAGTAAGTGGGATTGAGTCAGTTGAGGTGGTTTAGACATCTTGAGCGAAGAAAGGTTGGTGAAACCACTGAATATACAATATATATACTCACTGGTGAAACTAATATATGTGGGTGAGATTGAAGGTGAATAGCATGGGCATCAGAGGAATAAGTGGTTGGGTGTAATTAATGGTTTGTTGCGAGTTGCGTGAACAAATGATTCCGAGTGTGAAGAATAGACGAACATGTATGAATCCCACTATGAATGTGGACGAGACGAAAGTGGTGTGTCAGGATAGGAATGTTTGGAGGAGATTGATTGTTGATTGATTGTGTTTCTGGCTTCGTGCTACCCCACTGAGTGGAATATAGCGTGATGTTATGTATGTATATGTAAAAAGATATACACATATTTCAATTCTACACCTAGTATAGAAGTTACAAGACAAATAGATAAATACAAAATGCATGGATCCTGAATATCAATAAGGGCTATGAACTATAAGCCACAAGGAAAAAGAAATAAAATAAACTACAAAAAGGACCCTGTACACTTAAAAGAAATTATAAAAAATAAGAACAATAAAAATCACAAAAAAGGAAAAAGAAGTTTAGACAGCCCACTTATAAGGTGGTCAATTAAGACAGAACAGGCTAACAGATCCAATCCTTGAGGATGATGATGATGATTAATACGGTAGCATAGCAACAACTTCGATAAAAGGTGTGAAGATCTAGTTTCAAGTACTTGGGGCTGGGCAAGCTGCAGCTATCAGCTGCGCTGTCGGTTGTCAGCACCCAACGACATAGTGCCGTCCTGATGCACTTTGCACTACCCCACCTCCGACGCCACTGTATCTGAAATTGAGATCTGAATGGCGTGGTCGCAAGGAATCTGATGCCTTTATTGCAGATGCTATCTCCAGAGTATTTCTATGGTAATGGATACGCGACTACGACACTTTAATAGAAACTATTGTGTTTTATTATTGGACAATTAGAATTATGCGGGTGTAAATTACAACTAATTTTATTGAGGTTTTTTGCGACATAATTCTTCCACGTGCACAAAACATCGCTTTGACCACAAAGGCCGCATTTCCAATTCCGTTTTCCAGTTTGGGGATTTTAAATTTACTGTAATGCAGCGTACTTTCCGAATCTCTCACCTTCAACAGAGCAATGCCTTTGATCTACACGGTACAGTGTAGCCAACAGCGATGAATTCCCTGTGGAATTATTCCCTAAATACGTCACGATATCGGAATGCGCTTTTCGCTTTTTATCAGCAATGTTTGACAGCTACGGGCGCAAATAAACATGTTATGTGACCATAGGCGACCAGTCCATAATGAAAATTGTTTCCCGGTATTAAAAAAAGTTGCTGTAGCGATGTTTCCGAATAAATTTTGTCGAAAAATGTATCAAGCTTGCCACTCGTCAGAATTAATGGATAATGGAAATGGTGGTAAATGATAAATGAAAAAAGTTCAGTGGAAAGCTTTGTAATCGTGTCAAATAAAAACTGCAAAAATTATATTGAACTCTCAAATCCACCGTTTTATGGGCGCCAAATTTTTATTACGGGATTATTTCTGCAAAACTATTTCTTTTATTATTTACAAGAACAATCATTCGACATGACCACATATTACTTTTTACCCAATTAGTATAAAATGCTTTTAGAACTCCTAGTACATAAATAAAAGATTATTCATATGTTTCGCAAATTTTTACTAAAATTATTATACGTAATTTTTCGTTATAAAAACAAGTGTAAAAATCTGGTGTGGGCACAACACTACTTTCCTATACATATAAAACTAACTGGACACGTATGACTTATATAATTTAGTTTATCTCAAATTTAGAAGCATGTACACTCATAAAAATAACTTCTAGTTTCAAGAAATTTTCAGTTTTTTTTTGTAAGCATTCGTTGAAGAAAATTTTATTTCTTTCAAAATGATTGGTTCCAATTCAAATAAAATATTAATTTGAATATAAATTTTATTTATTTTTTGCTTCAACATTGGAAAAAATGAATATATTTTAAATTTTATTTTTACTTTCTTATACAAAGTATAATATATAATATAAAATGTTATTTGCAATTTTCTTCTACATGCTTCTAATTTTGACAAAAACTAAATTATATGTTTAATAAACTATTTTAGTTACTATGGGAACAAACAAATAACAGAAACTGTAATTATTAATCATTCAATGCAGATTCACATACTGATAGAAAAAATTGAAACTCACGGAATATCCTCACTAAAAATGGTAATATATTTTTATTACATTTCTTTATAATGTAAGCGCTAAGAAACCCATTGTAGCAGAGCGCATCGTCAGATCTTTAATATTTTTCGAGATACGTCGATTTTTGGTATTTTTCGAAGTGCAACTTTAAGGGCCTGTAATTCAAAAACTACACGAGATATCTAAAAATTCTCTTCAGGTTAGCGTTTCTGGCGCTTTATATAACAAATTAGCAAATTTTTAAAATTTTGAAATTTTTTTGTATTTTTGTTCAAAATTTCGATCGGCGATAACTCGACAAATATTAAAGATACAGATTTGCAGTGTTCACCAATCGATTCAGCTCGTCGAAATACATAAGTATGCAAAGTTTCATAAAAATCGCTTTACGGGATGGAAAGTTAGAGTAAAAAGCCTGAAAATGGCATTTTTTGTCCTGAAAGTCAAGGGGTACCCCTTGACGTTCGGCCTGAATTTGGCCATTTTAAGACTTTTTGCTCTAACATTTCAACCGGTTGTCCGAATTTTCTGAAATTTTCAGGGTTTATGTATTTCGTCGAGCTGAATCGATTGGTGAACATTACAAGTCTGTATCTTTCATATTTGTGGAGATATGTCCAATCGAAATTTTGAAAAAAAATTCAAAAAATTTCAAAATTTTCAAAATTTACTAATTTATTATAAATGGCACGAAAAATACAAAACTGGAGATATTTTTCGATATCTTGTATAGTTTTCGAGTTACAGCCCCTCAAAATTGCTCTTCGGAAAATATAAAAAATCGTCATATCTCGAAAAATATTAGATATATGACGATGCGCTCTGCTGCAATGGGTTTCATGGCGCGAATATTATAAAGAAACGTTATAAAAAAAATTTACAATTTTAAGTCATATTTGGGGAAATTTCCGTATTTTGAAAAATATTACAAATCGTCATATTTCGGTAAATATAAGACATATTACGATACGTACAACAGCAATGAGTTTATTCATGTTTAAATTATACATAAGTAATAAATTTCAAGTTACGTTTGGAGGAGTATTTAATTTATTTTCTAGTAAACAATTTACTAGTATTAACATTTGATACTTATTATACGTTTCTTTCTTAATTTAAATAATTTTCTTAATTTAAATAATTAAATCTGCCTAACCCATTAATGCCCAGAATTTGTAATTTTATGTAAAATATTTTATTTACGCCCGTGAATTAAATGTCACTTAACCCACTCATTTTTCGTGAGTGAAGAGCTTCATTAACGCCTTAGTTTTCATTAACGTACTTTTCATATAAGAATATTTATTAAACCTACAATAATTTTCAAAGAAAACGAAATCGGATTGGCATTATTCAAATCAATTTTTCTCTTCATTTTAAAGGAATCTGTTTGATCCAAGAAAACTCTTTTATCAGAGTACAGGAAAACTGCAAATAACATTTTATATTCCAAATATTTTCGTTAACATTTTTTATTTGAAATTTTTTTCACAGCTGATTCAATTTTTGAAAAAGTGTGTGTCCAGTATACTTCCTCTTTCGGTTTCTCAATTTCATTGAAAATTAACACAGCTCTGCGAATTTTCATGAGACTCATAAATTCCAAGAGTCATTACCACATTTTATTTCGTTCATGAGATATTACACACTCGGATATACACCCATCCATTCATTAGGCAATTGTCAAAACGAATTTAGTAGACCTCAAAATATGTAATTCCGCAGAAATCTCGTCAGCGATATTTGCCATGATTCCAATACTTTCTTATGCTTTGTATACAGAATTTAAACAATGTGACATTTCATTTCGCAAATCTCGGTAAGCGATATATATTTAGTGGAGAGTGAGCATAAAGATGCATTTGTTAGTCTTATTTCCGTAAAGCTGAGCTATAATAAAAAGCATACTGTTTTTATTTTGTTCATCTTCATATTCATATACAGTTTTTACGCCCGAAACTTTTTCATAGTTCCCAGCAGCGAATATAACAAACTGTAACGAATTTTTAATGTTGGCAACAAACTGCATCCCCTGTTCCGGTTTCCTCTCCATCGTACACGGAGATGTTGGTTGCAAACTATCTTAACTCTGTTTACTATGGACACAGCGTGGGCTTGGGCGCCGGACGCAAAGTTTTAAACATAGATTGTCGCTGGCTCGAGATGGCTAGGCGACGAGGCGACGTCCGTACTTTAAAACAAAGTCCCTGCGGTCTACTGTCCACCGCCGTCGCGACGGAGACGCCTCGTGTGATGTCTTCAGGGTGGCTACCCGTTAGTAACTTGTGTGTTTAACTCGGTGACGCAGGATTACTGACCACGCCGGCAGATAATAGCCGGGAGATTGAGATAGGTTGGAGATACTATACAAAATTAATGAATTTCGGTCAGGGATTTTTAGAGCGTGCTTCACATTCTCCAGTAATATACAAGAGATATGGTTCATTTGAGAATAGGAGAAGGTAATAAATAAATAATTGGAAGAGTAGTATTGAATTTATGTCAACTATGCGACAAATAAATATATCATCACGTTATTTACCCATTTTTACACGAAAAAAAAAACATAAAAATTGTTACAATAGTAAAAATTTATCTTACGTATAGTATTTAGATATTTACAATAATAATATTTATATTTATATTTGTAATATGATATTATTTTCGTTTGCTGCTACAACAATCTAAATAAATAAATAAATAAATAAGAGACTAAACATTTTGTCTTGCTTAATATGTCTTATTTAAAAATATGCAAACGGACAAAACAATTTGCCCATAAGCCAATTTTTTTTATGAAATTTTATTAGAATATATGGCGATCAGTGAAAACCCGATGTAAAAATTTCATATATTAACCGAGATATGATTTTTCAAAGGTTGTTTGACGTCACTGGTATTACTCTAGTGGCACTAAAACAACGATTTTTCATGATAGTAGTTATTACATATTTTTAAATGTAAAAATAATATTTACATATTATAAGTCTTAATTTACAACAATTTTACAACAATTAAACTTAATATAAATAAAGATAAAATTCCTTTGGCAACTTTAGAGTATTTTACTTTATATTCGAGTAAACATCATACGAAAGTAGGAAAACAGTGGCGCTAGTAGTGATGTAACCTAACCTCAACACACAATTTGATTCAATAGATTTTCAACATAGCACAATAAAACAGTGAAATTATGAAACTAGTAATAGAAGCCCAACAAATATAATCTTAAGTACCAACAAACAAAACAAATGAAATGACATTTCGTAGTTCTATTTTAGCCCACAATAGGCGTTTGGCGCAACAGCAGACGCGCGACTCTGCACGTTTCATATTACTGGCCAATAGAATCAATGCGAATACCCGTGACGTCAAAAAATGTTTAATTCGTTATATCGCTTTACTGCAAAATATTTAAAAGAAAAAAAAAATTACTACTAATTATTTCGTAAGTGTTACACGATTTTGATATAAATATGTCATATTTCGTTTGTGGTTTATGCGCCCATTATAGAAGATTCTTTATTGGGATCGGTTAAAAATAATTACAAATATTGATCAGTTTTAGGATGAAAGAATATTGGAATACAATTCTCCTCTCGTACACCCCGAGGAAATGACAAAACAATCAACTGAATTTTTTCGTTGTTCATTTTAAAATCGTTTCATTCTTAGCAGTTAATTAACACTTATTAGAAAATTAGTTGGTCATTATTCTTTCCTTTGTGTAAAGCGCAGCCTGATATGCATGAAGATAAAAAAAGTGCGTTTCACCATGCGTGAGGTGTTAGAGTATGTGTGACAAAATTGTGACGTCATATAAAGCGCAGAAATTCTAAATTACAAACTAGGAAGAAGTCTTATTTGGATAATGAGCGTCTTGTTGCGACGTTGCCTTGTAATCAGCCCTGTTTGACAACACCGCCACGGGACACGTCAAACTTCTCTAAAAATAATATTTCATATTTCTTTATTATATTTATGGAGGACGTTGCTTATTATTTATCATAAAGGAATTTTTTTAAATAAATAATACACACTGATTTCTCCTTGCTACCTTTATCATATTTTGCATCTAATTATATCGCAATTTCAAATATGCAGACAGAAAGGACAGTCTTGACAAAAAAACGAAAGGTTTTTGTGCATATTTTATTACTCAATATTGATTACTTGCACATTGTTGCTTTACCGCATTTACCATCTAACCGCATGTTTTGCAATAGACGAATTAGCTATCAAATGTCATTTTAAAATCACTTAAAAAGAAAAACTTCATCGTGTAATGCCTGCTTTACAGTATTCTTCTCAATTGCTTCCCAGTTTCACCCAACACAACATCATCAAAATATTCAATAAAATTAATAGGAACGATGATTAACTGTGATGATTAATAATATAAAATATTCTTTGGAATGCATGTCCGACGAAAAATATTTAATTTTATTCGATAAAATTGACGCTGCCACCAAAATTCTCTGATTGACCGTTATTTTAAATTGTTTAGATTTCTAAACATAGGTTTAGAATGAATGTTATTTTACCAGCATCAGGTTTCCTAGTGAACAATCAGCATCAAATTTGCGTAAAGTGCGTGCAAATCAATACGCAAATTCCATAACACACATACAAGGAATCAGCTACTGTAATACCAAGTGCGATAATATTATGAAGCTCCACGAGCTTCAGAGAGCCGCAGGGTGCTGGCCGGGGGTGCTACCACACTGCGTCCAGTATCGGAAACCGCGTTATGAACTGTCAACACGCATGACAAATGACTGGCACATACATGTTACTGCTATCACATGTGGCAGACATATTAGGGATATTTCAATATTATATGCACGTACGAACACGTGACAGACAAGTGGCAAACAAACACTCGTGCATCCGACACTCTGAAACGTGGGGGCTCAGAACTGCGAGTTCCACGCACTCTGTTTGCAGCTAATTTAATAACTCATCGCCAATTATCATCGATATGCAAATAAAGTAAACCAACCGTGCAACGTGTTTTATAAACCATTTGGCTCTATATACACTATTTTTACGTTTTCATTGATTTGGTAATTACGTTTAATGCTGGAATATTTTGAATGCTGCGATTGTTTATTCACAATCAAAACATCGTTAATGATAATGGACTTATTCTTTTCCAATTCACTATTAACATATCCATAGCATATCGAATTATTGTGTCGTTATAGAAACATAGACAGGTATCACAAGCTCTGCTTTTGTGTGTTTTAACATTGTTTAATGTTCTAAAATTATTTTTTATTATACCTGCATCATTATCCGCATTTAAAACGCAAGATTAAAACACGACGTTCTTTAAAGATTGCTAAGCAAGAACAAAAATTATTTCCATGGTATACTAGAATTAATTTATAATTGAATAAATTAATTTAGTTAAAAATGGCAAAAAAACTACGAAATTACTAGTTTTAGGCATAGGATACAAGGTAATACAAAAAGACACACAACAGAATAATAAAATATAGGATGTTCCATTTGAAAATGGCGAGTTATAGTCATTTGAAGTGGAGTAAATTTGATTCGCTTTATTGAACATCCTGTAAATTATATTTAAAAAAAATATGTCAAAACATAGAGTATAGTTACAGTTGTGCAAAAAAAAAATTCTTAAATTTTACTATTAAAGTAACTTCAGTACGCCTTCAGAAAGCAATGAGTGTATGCTGCCTTTTTTAGAGAAAAAACGAAAAAACTTGACAACGCCGCAGAAAACTAAAACAAATTTCATATGACCGTATAGGTGAATAAAATACAATTCAAAAGTTATAAAAATATCTAGGGGGTTCCATTTAAAAAAAGACAAACAATTCTCCCCTGTGTATGTGAAAATAATTTTACGTTATGCTCCTTGAGAAGTCGAATAAATTTTCTTAATAAATTTGTGCTGTATTTCTAACGACAAGGGTGATATCGAAGATGGGCATTTCGATGACTCACCCTGTATATTTATATATAATGTAATATAATTACTATAGATTGATACTTATGTGTGCTTTGCATAATAACTGAATTTTGTTTAAACTTTCTATTCACAAATAAATAAAGGACGCAAAAATTGCGAAATCCTTGCGTTAATCAACAAGTAACCACAACTTGATCACACCTACTATAACAACACCACAACTACGATAGTGTTAAAGTAACGGAATAAACTGTTGACATATTGTTCTGTGATGTACAGATTGAAAATAAGGAGTTAAGTGATCCGCCTATCGGATCTACGTCACTGTCTATTTCTGGGTATTTTACAATTTTCTTATGTCGACGAAACCACCAGCGCTTGTCCTCAAATTGGGTTGTATTATTTCTAAAAGAAAGAAAACCTGCGAGAAAAAAATGTAGAACAGATATTACTTTAAGGGATACGAGAAAACTCAATAAGCTTTTCCGTAACTGTTTATCGTGCCTTTCCGCGCACACAACAAATCGAAAAGCAATTTTGCAAATGACTCCTACTTTACCGTAATCTACCTTTTCCCTCACATACGCAGAATGCCATTTAAGTAATGCGATATCTAGTTAAATTTCAGCGCAACACCAGAGTGGGTTGCTGGTTATATTTGCTCTCCACTATGAATACCACGGCGTGATAGGGAAACTTGTTTCATTTGTAGAACTTCTCGTCCTGATTTCGGTCTGGTTCCCGATTGATCCCGATACAAGTTTGTTCGCCATTATCCGTCCCTATACCTTATGCCATGCTGCGTGTTTACGTATCAGTCGATAAAACAAATCGTCCATGGCCAAGTTGATAGTGGAGGGTTTATAACAGGAATGCGATCGAGATAGGGTATTGACTTTAGCTTCCAATCAATCCTGCACCCTTCATTTCATACCTGTCCGTATTTCCCTCAATAATAATTATTAAAGTATTCATACAATCTTTCACCAAGCAAAAGGCAAAAGCTTTTATCCACAATTGTCAAATAATATACCCATAATTCAACCGTTGTTTATCAATTAATGAATTTTGTTACTGTTGCTAATGAAATAATTTTGACAGTTCGATGATATAATTTTATTCATTCGTTATATCAAATTCAAATCTTACCTGTCAAAAGAGTAAAATCAAAATGACTTTTTTTCTCATTTTTCATGCTTTTATTTTCTTTTTAAGCTTAAACTGTATCTGAATTGCTTTTAAGATTTTCTGCTTTTAATTTAATTTATTTGAGTTTGACGTTTTCAACAGTTTTATATTTGAGTTTTTTGTATAATTTCCAAAATCTTGTTATAGAAAGTATAGTCTACAACCTGTAACGGAATGGCATATCCCACACTCGCTTGGACTACAAACTTTTTGCTCGCGTGGAATATGTGCCATTCCATTACTTGTTGTAAAAACAAATATTTTACGAAATGTTTTGGATAAAGTAAAGTATTCTACTCGCATGTAATGGCTATTACTCATTCGATTGATTGACATTACTCGCCTTCGCTAATGATGCAAACTTCATTCTCATGAGTAATAGCATACATTACATGCTCATTGAATAATATACTATTATAAGCTAAATCTATTAATTACCCTTTGTAAAATTGTGAATAATATGTAAGTGTGTGTGTGATTTTTTCGGGTAATTGGATTATGGATTAGCGGTTAAAGATTGAGCAGCCGAGATCGTTAATTTCATACGTTTGCCGCGAAGCAACACTAATCCGTGGAACTCATTCGGGAATAAAAATTTATCAGACATTCTCGGCTGAATACGAACAAATTTTCTCATCCACTTACAGTTAATGACGCGTTTTCTTCGGAAAATAAAATTGGGTTCTTTAATATTTGCTCTTTCCATTTTTCTCCTTTTGTTCTGCTGTTCCTGTTCTGAATCCTGTAATATCATTTCACAAATCGAATTTCGTCTGTGGCACTGTTGTCGACTTCAAACTGGATTACCCTGGTACGTCTGTGTGTTGTTCTTTTTTCACAAATCTTTACAACTTCCAAAATACTCGCTTCAAAATTGAATGCCTATATTTACTCTCTTATTGCCTCTTTCATAATTTTTTGACAGCTCGCCTTTGCCGCACAACATTTTCCCCTGTTTATTACTACTACTTCTCACAAATATTTTCATTATTCGCTTATGAACGTTCTAAGAAAATAAAATACAGAGCCTGAACCGCGAACAAAGGGAAGGAGAAGACGAAGTGACGACCCTTTTCAGTCATATGTTCAAGAAACTGACAATGGGTTTGCCAAACATTTTCAGAAATTGTTTTTATAAATTTTATTTGGAAACTACATATATAACAGCTATTAATCTATTAACCATTCGTTCGCGCAACAAACTAATAATAATTCACCCTCAATCTTGTCCGCGTATATTAGTTTCACCATCCCCTCATTCGACATCCGCTGGAGATGGCCTCAACTGATTCTTACCAACTTCTTTAACATTCTTCTCAAACGCACACTCACCGTACACCAACGTATTTCGGACACGATCACTCTTCTCTCAAATACCTCATTTTAACAGTGGTTATATGTCGTTCATGCTACTTCATCCATCCCCAAAATTCAGCAACATACACACGGAGAAATTGTGTTAGTAAAAATTCAGTAAAAAAATACATACCTAGTTACTATATTATTCAATAAATTTTACTGAACAATTCAATTAGAACCTCAGTTGCATTTACAGTATATTTCAGTTATGCAAGAAACAACTGAATATTTTAGTTGATCAGCGTGCAACTGACATTTCTCAGTTGAAATAACTAAAAATTCAGTAGAAGAAATTAACACGTAAATCACGTTTTGTGACAAGATTCCGTAACTTAAAACCAATTCGTAAATATATATTTATATTTATTAAAATTCAATGTTTCGAATTATTGAACATAATTCTTCGTCAGGTACAATAGAAACACAAACAATTAAATAGCAACAGTAACTATCTAAACAACTAATTATGATTTATAAAACAGAGGAAGCCATGTTTTGTTGAGTTCGTAATCTTCATTCTGATTCTTTGTATTCTTCTACTTGTAGCTTCTTTTATGAGTCTACCATTGGTACATTTGGATCTTCCTATAATTTTAGTTTCTTCAAAATTTATTCTGTGACGAAGAATTATGTTCAATAACACAAAACGTTTGATTTTAATAAATTTAAATACGATTATACATAACTATATCCAAAAGTCTTTTATTTATTTATTAAGAGTTCTGAAAGCTTTTTTCACTTATATTAAATATTATATTTTTTTTTTCTGTTTTCAAAAACATAACCTGGATATCATTTTATGTAATAATAAAGCAATAGACGATTTATCTACTACGTTCAGAAAAACTGAAGTATTGAGTTGATTTGACTGAATACTTCAGTTGCGCGCAAATTAACTGATTATTCAGTGAAATTGACTGAACTGTACTACTGTACTCAATTGAATAATTTAAAATATTCGCACTATGTGTATTGAGAAATATAAAAGCAGGGTGTCGTACAGAAATAGGTAAAAGGCATGTTGATATATTTATTTATTTACGGCGTGTAAATTTTCATTTCCGGCAGCACGATTTGAAAGCAGACTTACCACCACGAATCCCTCAGCACCAAAGCAGCAGCAGTGCACTATCCACATTTCACATTGCCATTAGTTAGTTTTACGAGCGTTGTGTGGGTGCGGTTAATAATTGGCACAGTGGCACGTATCCGTTACCGTTACGTTACGTTTGCGCGCGTTATCTCTCCACGCGTTCAGCGCCGAGGAAATGACCCCCGCGTTTAATTCAATTCAGCATCCATCACTGGCCTGCAAATTAAATCAGCGCCTGGTGAATTATCCGGAATTAGTTTTGTGTAATTCGCGACCGGCCGGACGTTTTCAAGGATCAGCCAGTTTTTATCGCGCGGGAGAGAATTTTTTCAGCCCAATGAAATATGACGTCTGTCGGGAGGATAAATCTAAACATAGTCCATGTCCAATTGAAATATGAAGCTGCGGTTACCGTTATAAATATAAATTAGATTTTATTACACCCAGCAATTATATTAATTTAATGTAACCGAACTCTTAGGTTAATTAGTAAAACAACATATGGTGTAACAGAAACTAATTGTTTAAATAAACAACACATGTTGTAGGGTCGACGGTTAGACGCCAAGTTTACGCACAAAATTGTTTTGAAATTACAGCTATTACAGCTTGTTTATAATCTTAAGCAAGACTTTTTTGGCTGGTTTATTTTAAAAAATCAATCTCTGCTAATTTCGACGCCAAATTTACATTTTCCGTTACAGAACATTTTAAAAATAATAAATATATAAATACATATTATAAAACAAATACAGGTGAATCTTCTTGTCACTAATAAAAAAAAATAAATAGGTACATTAATACAAAAGTAAAACATAGTCAGATGTCAACCGAACGAAAGAAATATGTCCGTATTTTTTACGAAGAGATGTTTGTTTTCTATATTTATTTTGTATTCTGTAATAGTTATTGCAAATTCACCTCCAGAAGAAGACGCATCATCGAAACTTGTAGAGGTTGATTTTTAAAAATAAATCAGTGGCTGATGTCCAAGAGTTTCTTTTGTCATCAGAAATTATAAAATTTGTAAAAAAAATCAGCTGTTAAAATATCTGAAATAATTCATCGCGAAGTGAAACATTTTTCCAAACACAAAAGTTGAAACAGAACAAAGTTTTCAAACTCGCATTTATCATATTTAAAATCGCATTTAAACTAGACGTTTTTTTAATAATCCTGAATTCGCAGCATGAAAAATTATTCCAATTACATTCATTAGCCATTTCATTAGATGCCAAACACGCTATTAAAATTACGCGACGCTCAGATTTCTTAAGTGCTTCGCAGCGCCAAATACTTCCACACTTTTTCAGACTTTGCTGACAAATTTGCTTTCACTTTCATTCCAATTAAGGAGATATTACCAATATAAAGTTTCCACCAGTTCAAAGACAAACACATTTTGTACATGACTTTTAGTATTAATTCAGGAATGTCCAGTTTTCAGCAGGTATCCAGTTTCAGTTTCTACAGTACCGCCTCGTTTCGCAGATGTTCGCGTTTTTCGAATGATTTGCGATTCTATAAATTTTATAAATGGGCCCGGTGCCACGTCCGCGTGGCCCACCGCCCTTTATTGATTTCCGACGTGTTTGTTGCGCCGCCCCGTTCTTCTCCACCCCCCTACTGTACCCCACAACCCACATCCAGGCGCGAAGGATCGCCTGGATCAACATCCGAACGGATCTAAATACGTCATCCGGTGTTTTTGTTTGCCTAAGGATTGATTGTTGGTTGGCGGCTTTGGAGACAAAGATGGGATTAGTTTTCAAACTGAGCAAGTTGTTAAGTTTTGTGATGACATGAATTACGAGGGGTGCCATTCTCTTCGCTTTCGTTTAATACTGTTAATAATTTATTTTACTACAAGCAACATCAATTATATATTTGAGTTACTGCCCAGTAATACGACTATTTCATGACTGTTTAATGGGCTATCTACCTGCTTTAGATATTAAATGAACCTTACACCTCATCACGTAAATTACTGAGATTCTGCTGAAATTACTATATCAAACTAAAGAGATTGTATAGGATTTTATTCACAATCGTACAATCAATTGGAAAGACAATTATTCTTAGCTTCACTTTCCAGCCTACGAAATCAGTGCATATTTGATTACTAACTGCTTATGAATAATACTGGCTTTTCTGTTGTTTTTTCTGCCACTTGCTATAGTATCGGGTACAGTACAATCTATTAATTCACTTTCATAGTCAGTCATTTTGTTTTTCCTTAATTTGGACTTTTAAATATTCAAAGAGTTGAAAATTTCTTTGCAAATATAATTGTCGCTTCGAAATTGTTTACAAAACAAAGTTTAAGTTCACCACCTATCAAACTAAAATATATCACCCGAAAAGCAAACGTCAAAAGTGAATATATATTTTTTACATTAGTTTCATTTATTAATTTTACATACACACATAACGTCACGCTATATCCCACTCAGTGGGGTAGCACGAACCCAGAAACACACCACTTTCGCCTCGGTCACATTCATACAAGCTGGTCTATTCTTCACGCTCGGAATCATTCGTCCACGCAACAAACCATCAATCATAGCCAACCAATTATTCCTCGAATGCCCATACTATGATTCACCTTCTATCTCGCACGCATATATTATTTTCATCAATCCTTCATTCGACATTCGCTCAAGATGTCCAAACCATCTCAACTGGCAAAATTTTTGATTGTGAATTTTGGCTATTTTAACTTTCGACTACAATCAAACGCTTTTCTCCTCGGTATATAATGTACTATTTATTACTTATTTATTAATATATGCTGTTTGGTCTAAGCAATTTACCAGGCCTCTAAAAGAAAAGCGTATGGGAAGTAAGAGAAGAAACATTTCTATTTTTCAAGTAATATTATATTGGTATATTATATGAATTAAAACACACTGAGTCAATCTGACTCACAACAATTTTTTTATACTTTGAGAGTTTCCATATAAATTTTCAACTTAAAATATTTAAAAAATATAAGAGTTACAAATTTTATTCGCGATTTTTTTAACTTTGTTAAAGACATCATCAATAATAATATTTTGCACAAATCATTTCTATGGATCTTAAATATACCTCAGAATTTTTTTAGACCAATCTATCCAGTCATTGCAGAATGGTAGACGGTCAAAAAAGTATTGGGTCAAATTGACCCACAATGGTCTCCGTGATCGAAAAAATAGTTGTGTTCTCGGAGGGGTAATATTAAAATAATAAATTTAGTGTAGGCATTTGGTTTACAATGTTGGCAAAAATATCTGTTCGCAATGATAACTTGAAATTTAAACTTACAACTAAATTTGGTGAATGAAAACTAATATTAGATGAAGTAATGTGTACAATTAATTTGGTACAATGTTGATAATTAGAAATAATCCTGGAACAACTTCGTGTCTTTCAAAGGACTGTGTTAATTATTACTAGTTTGATATTTCCTCTTGCGTGAACTCCCGTACCAGGTATGTGCAAAACCATATTCCATGTAGCATTTAACTTTGATTTAATATTATCTTAGTACACTATTCTAGAATTCAGATCTTCCTGAAGTGTCAGGGACATCAGGAGCATTTCCTTGCCGTCTAAATCATATCGTTGTCCGCCGTTGTGCCCGCACCTAATTTTGTAACTAATGTAATTTTCTCATTTCCCGATTTTCGCATCGGGGCTCTAATTAATGCCTCAGTGTGAGTTCTTCGTTCGTTGGCGCGTTTTATCCTTTATTCGAATTTACGATGGCGGCGTTGCCATCGCCGGAAGTCGGGCGCACTTCCTGTTTCGGGATAACTCATCGTTTTAATGATAGCACGACGCTGGGTTTGTGGGCTGCTCACTGTGGGTCATTACGGACGGATAACGCCGACAACGACGTGAAATGTTCCGGTTTAATGAGCAAACCGTGTTTCAAGATCGCTCTGCCCCTCGATTTTATTTATTTTTCATAATTTTTGTGGATTGTATCGTAATTAAAGAGTTTTTGCCTTTTAGCCGCCAACGCGATTTCAATTCAGCGCTTGTTGAGTGGGTTCAAGTGTTACATTATTTTTCATTTCTCAGCTTAATTATCTTGCTCACAAATTACCGTATCTTCGAGTCTTAGTTTAACTAGAGTACGAAATTTGACGTGGTTTCCAGATATCCAATCAAGTATTGGATTTGAAAATTTAACTTAACTTAACTTAAAATAGATGGATCATTGCAGTCAAGTTATAATCTTCGAATCACAATTCAGGGATGTATACAGGAACTACAATAACCCATATATTAACCATGTTAACCCATTAATGCCCAGCGTATGATAGAATGATAGATCATACGTAAAGATGTCTCACTTTAAGATTATGTTTTGCCAGGTTATGGCATTTCAAACTGGATAAACTTTGCTTCGTATATTTAAATGTAAAATATTTTATACATAATTGTACTTACAAGTTATCAACATACAGAAATTTGAAACCAATATTTAAAGAAAAATAATTCTGAGCATTAATGAGCTATGTGTTTGTGGAATTTTTAAATTCAACACAACTGGATATGTACAAAATATTATTATACATAATAAAGAACTGACATTATTTAGGGTTTCTTACAATTGTAGTTCTTCATAGCAAAATACACTACCTTGTACATAAAGTCATATCAATTTCAGACTTTATTCATAGCATAAAGCTACTCGTATGAAAAGAAACGACAGAGCATAAAAAATTAAAACGTCAATTGTTATAAAAGTGTCTCCTTGAGTCCTTGGTTACATTTTTACTCCGGCGGTAGACAAAGTAAAATATTATAAAAAATAGGAAGGATCTAATACAATAATTTGACAGTTAAGAATGAAACAAATAAACTTTTGAACAAAATTAAATCGAGGAAAAAAGAAACTGAAAAGCAAAAAATAAAATAAACCTTTTTCTTCTTAAATTTTAAACTTGGTTTAAATAAATAAAAGCAAATCGAAGATATATTTCATATGGAGTATTTGACATTAGATTAGATTCAAAAATTTGATACGCTTTTATTTATTTAAACCAAGTTTAAAATTTAACTAACGTTGGTGCAACCGGACATTACTAAGCTCCTAAACTATAGTAAATAACTAATTTTGAGTCAGCGCCAAATAAACAATTAACTAACTTCCACTCAAAATTAATTACTTACTTTAGTTTAAGAGCTTAGTTATTAAGACTAAAAAGTCTATTTTATTTTTCGATATTCCGTTTCTTTTTTCGTCGGTTCAACAATCAATCATCCCCTATTTTCTTACCCTTAGGGGTGAAATTTTTAAAAAAATATATGGAACTAACTTCGAGGTATGCCTTATCCAATAAAAAAAGAATAATTAAAATTGGACTACTCTATAAAAAAAACTTTTTTCGTCGGTTAAAAATAATATCTATTCTAAGCCAATTCGAAATGCTGGAGGATAGGACAAAATATTTGTTGAAGTTTTTATAATAAATATAACTTTGTTTCTTTACATACTTAGGACACAAAATATCATATAACTCCTAAGAACACAATATACTATTGTTTTATAATGAAATACATATTCAACTACAAATGTAGAGTTATATTTAAATTAGTTCTGTGAAAAAAATCGTAATTAGAACATCGGCATGTAAAGGTCTTTATGACCATACATGAATAAGAACTTTGCATGTGCGTAGAAGTACGCAAACATGAATATTTATACAGCGAAAATAAGCTTTCAAGGCTGACCTGAAACCCTGAAAGGAGTGTACCATTTCCAGCAGTGTTGGTACGAATGCATGTACAGGTAGGAGTCAAGGAAATCAACAGAGCTGTTGTGGGTACTTTAAGCAGAAATGTGAATATACGTAGCATTAATAATTCAAATTCTGGGAGCCGTTTCACTTCGATCAATATACGTGTATTGTGCGTAACGTGAATCTGAACAAACTTACGTAACTGACGCTAACAACTCGGAGATGGAAGCATTCTTATGTTATTCCAAAATATCATTAAACTTTTTCAAGAAATTTAAAGTGGAACATGAGAACATGACAATCATAAATAATGAGGACGGAGATTATATGGTAAACAAAAAATATTTAATCTTTTTTCATCCGACCTGTTCACCTTCCGTAATGGTGCCAGTTTTAATAAATAAGAACATATTATTATATGAGAGATTATGATACGATTCAAAACGTAAATCATCCGAATATAATACTATGCTTTTTCTATGCCTGTAAATTCGCAAATCATTTTTCAAAATGATCGAAATTCGTTGAAACCACACGTTGAAACATAACATAAAAATACACAATGACAACTGACTACATGTCAACAGATAGACTGTCGTTGCTCACCTCTTTAAAATAACCGGGAATTATGGATTTCTTTCTCTGTGATAGGTCGAGAAGAGTAAATTATGGGTACTATAATTTATCGAACAAATTTAAATAATGGGGATAATTCAGGAGTGGAAAAAAGGTTTTAATTTATTTTCAATCTGTTTGTAGACAAACACAATGAATTTCTTGCGTATTGAGGAAGCACTGAATGTTTTTTTTACGGAATAAGCTTAATCAGGAAAGAGTCTGTTTGCTTTCAATGCTGAAATATTTGAATAAAACCGGGCAAAAATAAAATGAATTGTTTATTCAGCAGATATCGATTCAAGTTGAACCACACAAATAAAAAATTTACCAACCATTTATAGCTAAATTAATATTCTGTCCCTTTGTTAATTAATTTCTATATGAAGTCACCAGTCAAATATTTTCACAGACAAACGACAAAAAGCCAATATATTTTTTCACACGGGACAAATTTAATTAAAAGTTAACCTAAAAAGCAAAATAAAATACCGGAGGGAAATATTTTTAACACGAATATTAAACAGAAAAATAGGACGCAAACAAAAGACAAGGAAGCCAACATGACACAAAGAAGAGACAAATAGAGTATTTATCTCCAGACCTCCTGACGTCGGAATCAGTCATATTTGACGCGGGCGCTTATTTACCCTTAGTACAGCCCTGCAAGAGGACTTGCGTTAAGATTTGTCAGATTCAGAAAATGGAATTTATTAAAACACAAAAGAACCAAAAATATTAACGTATAATGATAAGATTTGTTACTTGTCTCAGAAAATCGCCGCCATAACTTACGAAATAATACAAAAATACCCGTTTTTTCTTTATACAGGTTTAGGATAAATATAAAACATTTTTTATCTTACTTCGGTCGGAAAATTAAATTGAAATTGGTTTCCCAAAATAACCCAACTCAACAATACTGACAAAGTTCAAACGATCAGCATCCCACATACTTATAAGAATTGAAAATTAATACGTTTTCTGTTGATTTAATATATTCACGTTAACGTTATGTCTGCCGCAACGTTCTCAATTTTTTTTCATGTTTCTGTTTATGTTTGATGTTTGATGGTCACGAAATTAATTAAAAATGGGCGCCTGGAAAACTAATTTCCATGCAGGGTGACGAAAGCGAAATACGAGGCACAGGGTACGTAATTTCGGGAGCTGTTTCCGATGCTGACTGGGAAAAAGATTTGTTTCGTTGCTGTAATCCATTTTCCTTCTCCGTCGGTATCAAAGTTATTAATTCTCTTCGTGTCGCTGGTTCACCTTCGTCTTCATCCAATGCTTTTTCAGGGACGTACCAACATATTTTTAAGACATTTTACTTTTATTATTTAATAGAAAATCTAATTAATATTGTTTTTGCACAACCGAGAGAGAAATTCGGTTTGTTTGATACCAAAATCATAACAGAAACAGCCAATTTCATATCTACGGGAGATATGTGCACTTTCTCTCTCGTCGTGAGGGAAAGTGCTCAAATAATGTGAAAAATGAACAAAATTAAACAAATCAAAGGTAACTATCATGAATAATATTACAATTCATATAATTTTGAAATACATAAAAACCATCATAAATATTGGGATCGTGAAATAATAGTATGTACACCGCAGGAGGGAAGTGTATTTTTCCTTTGTCGTATTGTAGCTCTTGCTTACGGCTCGAGCTTCAATTTACTTCGCGGGAAAAAATCATACACTTCTCTCCCTTAATGTATAATATTCTATTTTTAGCGATCGGGAGTAGAAGTTTTTATGACATCAAAATAGGGAAACCTAGAAATACAGTCAACTAACATTCAATCTCCTTCAAACATTCCTATCCTTACACAACACTTTCGACTCGTCCACATTCATATTACGATTCATACATGCTCATCTATTATTCACACTCGGAATCATTCGTTCATGCAACAAACCATCAATCATACCCAACCTATTATTTCTCGGACGTCCAAACAATCGTTGATGGTGACAACTTAGTTGTCGAAATACGTAGTTAGATTTCTTCATTTAGATTTCTGTACAATTTTAAGGCTTAGGGGATAAATTTAAGTTTTTCATATTATTCTTAGCCTTAGATTTCCACAATTAATTTTTTGAATAGTAATAGTCCGAGAGTAAAAATTCGAAAGTAAATAATTCTAAGGATGGGTATTGATCAGATTAAATTATTTAAAGGATCGTAACAGGAATAATGCGATGCTATCAACAAGGTAGCTTTATTGAAAATTGATGATTCATCGCTCCTTTGAAATTATTATTCGTTGTCTTTGTAATAAAACTTGATCTCGTCTTTCGCTATTCTCGCAGTATAAATTTCTTCATCCCCCATAATTTGGTGCTTTGCTTCTTGATTATTTCCCTTTCTTTCGTCGTTTATTCCTCCCAGTGCGCTGCGCTGCCATTTGATTATCGAGAAAATGAATTGAAATGCGAGTTATTGTCTTAAAGAAATTGTAATTTGAATCCGGGATGAGACAATGGCGTTTGCCCTCGTGCCTTATCCGCAGGAAGTTTTGGGTTTCTATGGCGCAATCAGCTTATAATAATCTCTGACGCTCCCCTCTGCGATGGGCAATTGTTATCGCAATGGAGAATGCAGACTTTTCCCTTCTCTTTCGTCTGTGGCACTGTAAACTTTTTCATTACTTTTTGCCATTTGATAATTTTTGATTTATAATCGAAAAGTTTCGCCAATTATTTTCAACGTTAATAGTTTCAAACAAATTTCCATCAAACAGTAAACTAACGCGAGCCCTGCACTTTTCTCAAAATTGTTGTATTTATAATAATTAATTATTTATATTTTCATCTAAAAGCTCTGAGTTTCGCACTAAAATAAAAACATTTTTATTTCAAATTTTACTACTTTACATTATTTGTTCGCAAGTAATCAGCGTTCGTTGATTGTTTGCTTGGCGCCGACTCAAAAATAGTTACATTAGTTTAGCAGTTTATTTAATAAGACTAAAAAAGTTTATTTTATTTTCGTTTTTTAGTTTCTTTTTTCGTCAGTTTAATTTTTTGTAAAAAGTTTTTATCTTTTAATTTTTTGTGTCTACCTATTTTTCTACATTAGGAGTAGACTTTTTTTCAAATTCAAATAGAACTAATTTCGAGGTTTACCCAATTTAATAAAAGATACATCGAAATAGGATTAGCCAGTACAAAATTATGCGTTGTTAAAATTCATTGGGTGAACAATCAATCATACCCTATTTTCCTACCCTTACGAATAAATTTTTTTTTCAAATAATAATGAGTTCAACTATACCCTATCCAATAAAAATAGAATCATCATAATCGGACTACTCTGTAAAAAGCTAAAAAGTTATGTATGTGAAACTCCTTGTTTTTTTCGCCGGTTAAAAACAAAACTTACCGCACGTAAAATGATAATAGGTAACTATTTCAGGAACTGCTTTTCAAAAATAGTTTCTTCGGCACTTTTCAGGATTTACGGAACAAATAACCTCAAAATCAGTCGTACCGGTTACCTCGGTTATAATTACGTACGTGCTATAAATATGATAATTCCAATAACTGAAGAGCGAAAATATGTAAGAATTAAGCAAATTGATTTGTATGAAATTCAATTATGAGCTATCAATATTCATTGCGAACGAAGCTGTAATAAAAAAAGAAGTTATAAGTGGTTGCGCGTAACTTTTCCGATATTACGTAAACAAAGCCGGGTAATTTTTCCTCTGATTGATTTCGGTTCTTTAGCTGCTCCACATCTCCACCTGCTCGAATGAAGATTGATTCTTCTGTCACGCGGCGTATTCACGAACTTCTCGATTGAAAATTAATATGTATCGGATTCCGAGTAGGGAGAAGTTTTTCAGCGGTGCGGACATTATTTACGTCGCGTTAATTTATAAAAGTTGCCATTGAATTTGTAAAGCGTTCACGGCGACTGCTGCTCACACAAATCACGCTCCAAGTGCTAATCGATAGCAACTTTAAAATTAACCGGCGGAGGGTCTGCAGCCCATACAAACTTTTAGCTCAGCCTCTCCGATCCGTTGATCGGAAAGCGAATGTTCGGGAACCTCTCACGGCGCGAAATTCCTCCAGAGGCGGATCCCACGAGTAGACTTGCTTCCCATTTAATTTGTGAAGAATTTGCTGAGATATTTTTAAATTACTGCAATGGTTTTTAAATTTTAAATCTTTTGGGCCCATGACTTGACGGCTGGTAACCGCACAAGGCGTGATAATATATTTATTTTATTTTATTTCTCTGATCTGCTTTAATAAATATAACTACTGGAATTCAGCCAATATTTATTCAATACTACCTCTACCGATTTCGACGCCACATACGTCTTCTGCAGGAGGTAATATTAATATATACTAATAAAAAAATGTTAAAATGTGAATAAATATGAACAACATAGATGAATCTCTTCGTCAGAATTTAAAACAATAAATACATAATAATAAATAAAATATAGTCAGATAAAAATAAAAACGTTGGTTTTCCACCCAACGAAAAAATTCACTCCTTGAGTTTTTTGGTGAAAATTTTCGAACATAGTATTTAACATTTTTGAACCAATCAAAAATGAGAATTCTTAACGTATCCTTATCTACCAATCAAATTTCGATTATATTGGAAATTGGATTGGTCATGCACGGTGCATAATTTCCAGTATAATCAAAATTTTATTGGTAGATACAAGAAACGTCAAAAATTTTTACTTCTGATTGGTTCAAATAACTTTGACTAGATGTAGGTAGTGGGTAAGAAATTGTCCAGAAATTTAATTAGTAATGATATAACAATAACATCTCTTATCTCTCCAGCACCAGATGACAGCTCTGATAATATTTGATAAATATGACAGATTGTTATAGAATTCCAACCTGAAATTCACGGAATTGTTTCCACTTTCGAGTATTTTGAGAAGCAGTACCTTCAAGGGCTTGGCCGATTTCTTAAATGGACTTAGCATAGGAAAACGAGAGTTAATATTATTTGTTGACATTTCGTTTTAAAATTTTCCGTTCGTTTTTAAAAATAGTTCTGTCAGTTAAAACATAAAAGACGATTTTCTAGCTTAATCTATTTCGGGTTAGATTTGCTTTCCTATAGAAATTTACCTTCTGGAATATTTCGTTTTTTTGCTACTTGAATATTTCAATAGTCCAGGCGGTAAATTTCCGGAAATCTAACTAGCATTTAATAGATTATGTATGAAAATTTGACGGCTGTGAAATCAGTGCATATTATATTACTAACAGTGAAAGCAAATTTTCTGATGTTTTTTCTGCAGCTTGTAGTTCGATTGAATTCATTTTCAGAATAAGTGATTACGGTCTTTCCAAGTTTTGATTTTTAAATAATGAGGCTCCTTGGTTTAGCTATATTATACTTCGACTGCAATGAAAAACTTTCCATCTCGGTATATAATGTATTATTAAATGTGTCATGATAAATTGTCAAAATACTTAATTAATTTCATTTTATTACCTTTTAATATTACAAATTGAATTAGTAATTTTAAATACGGATTTGTGCTTTTATATTGAAGTACCAATGAAATAATGTATTTGTATATTAGTTGATTGAATTAAATCCTACCTGGTACCATCAATAAAATGAGTCTTTTATTTTATCCATTAATTTACATAGTAATTGCAATTACTGGAAAATAATCCGCGTAATTCAGAATGATTAAATAGATAAAAGCAATCCTCAAAAATTAAACAAAATTCAATTACACCACCTGATTAATTGATTTCGATTTTATTGTAAACGTAATTATTTAAAAGCATTACATAGTTCCCGTCATTACCAAAATGAAATACCTGCCTGACAGCTAATTTCATGACATGCCGCGAGTATTTGGGCTAGTTCTACGCTGCGTTGGCATCATTCGCCGATAGGATGGTATTCGAGCAGGAATTTAAGGTGGTATCGTGGCATTTGGCCACGGAATTCCGGTGTTCCGGAGAAGAAACTAAATCAGAAACTCGTAAGACGAGACGTAATTAACACTAACCTAACTGGCAGCAGGAGTAGTAACCTGGCAGTTGCGTAGAACTTTCTGGACTGTTACAATGTTACAAACATTACAGAGTTATCGGCAAGCCGCCGCGGTGTCTGTCAGGCGGAATGTTGGACGCGAAAATAGCTCGGGACGTCGGAGACACCGACACGGAATTTAACATTATGGAGGAAATATTTACAATTTATGCTAAATATAAATACAGTAAGGTAAAGGTGGGTGAAACTAATATATGAGGGCGAGATTGAGGGTGAACAATTGTGTGGACATCCAAGGAATAATTGGTTAGGTATGATTGATTGTTGCATGAACGAATTATTCCGAGTGTGAAGAATATACGATCATGTATGACTGTGGACGAGCAAAAAATGGTGTGCACGAGTAGAATATTTAAAGCTACATTTTACATGTATACATACATAAAGTTACCTTATATGGGGGTAGCACGAACTCAGAAACATTCAATCTCCTCCAAACATTTCTATTTCACACACACACACACATCACTTTTGCCTCGTCCATATTCATACATGCTCGTCTATTCTTCACACTCGGAATCATTCACGCAACAAACCATTAATCATACCCAGCCACTTATTCCTCGGACGCGCACGAAATTGTTCACCTTCAATCTCACACTCATATATTAGTTTCACCAACCTTTCATTCGACATTCCCTCAATATGGCCAGTCAAACTACCTGAACTGACTCACTCCCACTTTTTTAACAACATTCTTCTTAATCTCACACACACCAATGTATTCCGGACACGATCACATTTCGTATACCCACACATTCTTCTCAAATATCTAATTTCTACAGCAGTTATGCGTCGTTAATGCTTTTTCAACCGCACCCAACATTCAGAACCATACATCAATGTTGGCACTAACACACCAATATATGCACTCAATCTAGCATCTCTAGATACATTTACTTTTCAAGCAAATGTACCTAGAGCACCCAATATTTCAATAATAATAATAAGCTTTTACTGGAATGGTCTTCTAGTACCCCGATTTATTCCCTATCCAAACTTGATAGAACTGAATAAAAAAAATAATAATAAAAAAAACATCTTGCAAGGAAAATCGATGGTTTGCAACACAGACTGCAGGAAATTTAATATTCTTTCTTCAGAGAAGACTGTCAAAAACTTATGGATACTAAGCAGTATGTAAAAGTAAAAATAGAGTTACACAATGGTAAAGAACAAAACATTAGATAGAGCTAAATTACGTTAAACAACAACAAAAAAGTATATACGTTAAATGACCATAAAAATATTAGAAATTAATTGTATAATATAGTAAATAAAAGATATACTGCATTATACTTGTCTTTCGACTTTTGAAAAAAAATTAAAACGAATAATTTAATAATTTATGAGTGAAGAAAGGCTTCCTTTCTGCACTGAAAAATCGTAACAAATGTTTTAAATTTTAATGAGAATATGCAGATGTAGATGTTAGAGTTGCTGAATTTTCTAACACAGCCAAATAACAGCTGAATATCCAAAACAAAGTTAAGATAAATATTTATAACTACCACCTGTTTAAACTCTCTACACCGGCTGTCAAATTCAATACAACACATAACAACAGAGACTATGTCTCGGTGACCGCACCTAGAACAACATGGCAGCAATTAACTATTCTATTATCGTACATCGTTCATGCGCCGTGCCTGTACAGTAGTACTACAAGGCCGAAGAGAGGTGTACAATGTGACAGAATCAGGGATGAGGTCTCTGTTGCCTCGAGACATCGCTGAACTAGACATTGTGTAGGTACTATTGCAATAGATATTGGTTTACCTACAGTCTATTATTTTGACGCATACTAAATTCGCACAATAGGTAGGCAAGAATTCGTTTGTTGATTTTGATTGATGGAGGCTTCATCTCTTGATGATTATACAATGAAATATTACATAGGTTCCTCTTTGGCGTTGATTGTCAAAAACATTTGTTACGCCTCCACCATATTTCACATTCTTGTAGCTAAACTTATTAATTATTTCAAGTATACGCATTTTTATCGCCTGCGAAAATATGTATGGGAGGTACTGTGATGGGTCAAAATTTTCGATAGTGAGTTTGAGAGTGAACAATTGCGTGGGCGTCTGAGAAATAAGTGGCTAGGTATGATTGATGGTTGTTGCACGAACGAATGTATGAATCGCACTATAAATGTGGATGAGGTTAAAGTGGTGTGCCAGGATAGGAATGTTCAGAGTAGATTGATTGTTGGTTGATTGTGTTTCAGGGTTCTTACTACCCCACTGAGTGGGATATAGCGTGACGTTATTAATGTGTGTATATATTTAATCACATCGTCTAAAGATAAAATAATTATTTCAACACTATTTTCGGGTTACATGTTCTCATCTCTCAATTTCGCAAGCATTTATAACAAGCTTTTAACAAAAATTAAACCGACGAAAAAAAAACTGAAAAGTGAAAAATAAAAGGAACTAATTATGAGTTGCCGCCAAACAAACAATCAACGAACACTTAGCGGTGAAAAATTTCCAATTTAAGTAAGACCAATTTAGAAGTATACTCTTTCCAATATAAAAAGAATCAGCAAAATCGAACTACTCTTCAAAAAGTTATAGGTAGTCATACATAAAACAAAATATACACGTCGGTTAAAAAACGCAAAAGCAATACGTTTATAGATGTTTTTAACGACGTGTTTTTATTGAGTTTATAGCCTTCTAAGAGCAATCATAATGAATCGAATTATTAACTGCCAAGTTAAATTATAATCTTTTCAGAGCCAAGATAGGGCACTCATATCAAAGATGAAATTTTCCGGATGGCTAATAAAATTCAGTGCATCGACTGTTATTAAACCGGCTATCATCCCAGTAGGCCGTTTATTGGAATTTAATTTCCAGTGATAAATTCCTGGAAAGTATCCAGGACGCATGCAAACTGGTTTAGTTTATGTGACGGGCGATAGAGGCCACCTGCCTTCCTTTACCTCACTTCCCTTCGTCCTGTGTAAATTGTGACGCGAGTTTAATAAAGGATCGCCAATTTATTTTCCTCCTCCACTTGAAATCTATCATCATTATTCATAATTTATATTAAACATGCCTTCAATTATGGACCTTATTGATTGGAAGTGGAATTTTAATTTGATCTTTGTTCTTCTTGTTCCCATTTTGATGTTGTATACGTATTCGTAATCTTATTTTAGGTACTGGCAGCAAACGGAGAAAGGTCGATCAACAAGACTTTAACACTAATTATATTTTATCGTCATGGGGCCGTGGTATTAGATTCGTGACCAATTTATCCTGTAGTCTATTACACGAAACCTTTCTTTGAAGGGACACAATTCCCTTGTTTTATACTATATTTTTATAAGTATATGCAGTAAACCAAAACAGTTGAGTAATTTATTTTTTCCTTTATTCATAACTGTGTTCGAACTGGTGGTAGAATTACAGTTGTGAATATAAATTAGTTCAAAATTCTTATATTCATTGTACCCACTTTTACCAGCATTGGTGTAGGTATACAATAAATATTTACCGTTACCATTACAGGGATTTCCTTAGAAATATTAGAGTTTATTGGTTTGTGTATTTGCTTATTGTATTGTATATTGCTTTTTCCGTTGCATTCTTCTATTTATTGCGGCCTTCTCCAATATTTGGGAATTATCAATGTGCATTACCAGAAATTTCAGATTGTTTATCACTAGACAAGGTGTTAAAAATATTGAAATATGCAATTATATGCAACTTTTGTAAAAATATGCAAAAGAATACCCAGATATGCAATATAGCAATTAGTAGTTCGCATTAATTAACTCTAATCAATGTAATTCGTCCAGAAAATTGATTTTATTTAAATATATGCAAAAATTAAAATATATGCACTTGCATATAATCCGCTCTCTAGTGATTAAACATCTGATAATTTAATGGGACACACTGTATTAAATGAAAATAGTACACAGGAAATATTCGTTACCATTTTACAAATTTAATTTAATTGAAAAATAATTTGAAATATGTCACAATGAATGTGGTAAATATTCATGACAATGAGTCTCTTTCCATGAAATGTTTGTAGATACGAATTTCCGCTGGAAATGAAATAATTTCAATTAAATTACCTGTATATAGGACAGGTGGCTATAAAAAAATTCGGTGGTTGAATTTTGAAATGAGTGAAGGCAAAATGAAACTAATTTGATCTCGCCGTCAAGGCAGACGCTTTGGGAGACGGTTGATGCAAGCATTACGTTTAGTCTAATGACAATGTCCCTTAATCACCTCATTAGCCTGATTAATGCCAGGATTATCTTAAAATATCGTTAATTACTCACACAGGAAGTCACATGAACTAATAATTATCACGAGATTATAATGAGGCATTCCTCAGTTAACTAGATTAAAAGATTTACTTTATCATTTACAACTACGCCCCTGACTCGCTACTGTGTAATTTGCTAGGTTTTTAAATTAACCCGCGAAATAATTAATTTTTTTCGTGGTGTATGAGGCTTCCCCTTGTTATTAAGGATAATAAATACTTCCCATCTAGTCGACTGCTTTCCACAAATATTTTTTATGGTACAGTCTATAATTTTGCTTCCTTGAAAGACTACTAAATTTTACACCAGCAGAAATATAACTTCATGTTATTACAGCATTCATATAGTAACCCTAAAAACAAATAAATGCCATATCAAAATGACCTTAAGGAAGGGTAGAAAATGCTGTAATAACGTGTGTCTTTCAGTTATTACGCAGTAACAATATAACGACATACCATGCATATAAAATTGAAATGTACTATCGTGCTATTCATCGATATTCACACTTTACAGCAAAAGTGTAAAAAAAAAGTTGTTCAGAATTTAAGAATGCATGCAATAAGGCTCATTTAGGTACCTAGTATTTCACGATATATCAGCAGTCAAATAAAAATTTAAATTAAACAAAATCGTTAAATATTTGTCATTTCATCAAACAGTTTCAGATTTCTTTATTTAACAGAAAGAAATGAACTCCATTATATCATTACAATCATCTATGAAATTTCTACAGGAAATAATACAATACTTTAATAAATTAACCCTAAATGTCTGGTACCACGAGTTCTGTTTTTGGGTGTTTCAAGAGCAGTGTTTTAGCTCTATACAATATTCTAAAATTATTTTATAAAAAAATACTTCAAATAAATGTGGTAGATAATACATTTCTCTGTAACTTCTATTTGAAGAAATTTTTAATAAAACAATTTTAGAACATTGTGTAGAGCTAAAACCGAGCTTAAAACACTGCTCTTAAAACACCCAAAAACAGAGCTCGTGGTACCAGCCAATGTGTTTTCTGAAATGTTAAATATATATTTTTTTTAATTTTCTATGGCCTATTACAATTCTTGTAATAAATATTAACATAAATTTGATTGTTATATCGTGAAGTAAGTAATAATATTTAGGTAATTAAATAGGCCTTATTACATGTATTTTAAATTCTGAATAACTTTTGTATTTACACTTTTTCTGTAAAGTAAATAGGTAAAAATTTATACGAGTATAAAAAAATAGTATTGAAATGAAATAGCTATATGTCACATTTCCATTCTATACCCGCTATAATATTTCAACTGTTAATAAAGATATCTACATATACTCAATGAGGCTATGAAAAAAAAAATGCTATAAGAAATTGTGTTTTTCAGTTATTTTGCAGCAACTATTTAATGACTAGGCTTGGAAATAAAAGAGGAAAGATAATGTTGTTTTGGTGGAGTTGCTTTTATTGCTAGATGCCTTGGACTGTATTCTGAGTGAATAGGCTTATTTTTGAATTAATTAAATACTGAAAATCCTTGTTCTATATTTAGTAAAGTAGCTGTAGGTGTGTGACACTTCAAGTCGTATTAGTTTCTTCTGCTAAATTTGATATGTTATGAAAGATACAGCGCGAGAGATCAATTTCATTTCTGACGAAACTGTAAACAAAGATAGATTGCAACTTCTAGAAATTGTTTTGCAGTGCATTTCGCATTTCTGTGAATTTCCTAGAAGGCAGTGCATTTCTGCGACGTTTTCTATTTCGCTTAGCCATTGATAGATGGCGCATTCACCGTTACAGTTGCACATTCATATGTCACGAATCACTTTCGTGTAAGTTGCTGTTGGAACTGATGTTTCTAGCACATCGCTAGATGTGTGCGATGCGATGTTGTTACAGCACCGTGTTTGTGTGTTGTTTTATTACATTGTTCTTTATGATTTATTGCTTTCAAGCAGCTTGCTTGATGCCATGTTTAAATGGAAATTGATTGCGCGGAGAGATGTATTTTACTTTTTTTAAAACTCCTATATATCATTGTTCTGAAAGTATTTTGAAATTTAAAACTTTTTAGTATTATTTTGAGAGTATTGATAAAATATTTATCTCATAATGTATATGTTTACAGTATGAATAATGAAGCGAAAGTCTCGTTGTATCCAAGACGTATTGCGTAGGAAGGCTTCGCTGCTGTTTTCAAAGTAAATATCGGTCGTTGTAGATTATTTAAATGTTGCGTAGATGTAGAGAAATAAGCCAGAGCAGAGTGGTATTAAATTGTTAAGCTATGAAGCGCCTATAGTTGTTATAAACGTGTAGTCGTCTCTGGAAATGTGTCATATTTTAATTTAGTAATTTTAATTAATCAAAACAAAGCGGACGGCAGGAAAATATGAATTTAGCAGGGATTAAAATATCTCAGCTTTGTATACTTTTAGTATAATTTACGCAAGGGCTTCGGGCACGAACCGTATTTTATAAAATTGTGTCTAGAAGTTTAAATAATCCTTGTGGCTTGAGGTATGGACTCAACAAAAGGATTTGTTCTTGGCGCCTCAGTATCCTGCCTGACGCCCCATTGTGTCGGCGCCCGTCTCGGCGCCCTTCGGCGCTACCAAGGCCAGGGCCACACTCATTTTATTGCAAACTTTTTACACGCTAGGAAAATGCAAAACACATCAAATATCGACCATGTTTCATTTGATTATAAGTCAAATATTAACACCTACTTTAGTGTAATGATGTATTTATAACTATATGTTATGGTTTTAAATGAAAATATGACTCCACTAGATACAAAAAAGCGTGTCTGACATTAGAATATCGAGAGAAAAGCGGCCTCGACAAGACATGGACAATCTCGAGGGCGATAAAGGATTTCGTGGACAAGGTGTACACAATATTATGTGGATTATAAGATCCTAGGTTTAATCTTCATAGTCGACAAATTTTCGAAAATAAATTCTGAAAGAGTTCACAACATAAAATTATTCTTGCGGCTCCTCCACCATAATTTCCTTAGAGGTCGCTATCTGACATCTGGTATATCATAATACCGAAACCTGTATTGGGCAGAGTGTCACACCTAGAAATAGGTAAATAGCGTAATGATGTATTTATTTTATTTTTATTTTCCATATACACACTTTTGCAGCCGACGTATTACCTTTTATATGCTTTTTTTGTAACAAAGAAATTAAGATACCCAAGTAATTCAATAAATTTTTTAAAAATAATAGTTTATTGAAAATAGCAATTTTGATAGATATTTAACAAATTAATAATAATAGCTCCAACTTAGCACAGCAGAGGTCGTGGGTTCGAATCCTACTGAAGAGTGTGGTATATGAGCAAAGTAGTTAGTCCGCTTACCATCCTCGTATAAATAATAATAATAACAACAGTAATAGCAATATATATATATATATATATATATATATATATATATATATATATATATATATATATATATATATATATATATATATATATATATGATATATTTGCGAAGATGAGTGTATATGATAATCGACTATACTCTTCAGTGGGATTCGAACCCAAGATTTCTGGTGTACTAGGCTAGTGACATATTCACAGGTCTATTATAAAACCTATTAGCTAGGGCATTTTAAGATTTAACCCTGTTGCTATGAAAAAATTGTTGATCTCCAAGGCAATTAACTACTTTTGCAAAGTAACAGTGCCAATTTTTTAAATATCCTAGTTAGTAGCACTTGCGAATATCAAACACAGACCTCTCTTTCATTATGATCGGTGCATGACTACATACTATATCACCATCACGTGACTATATTCACACTGATCAAAAAATACAACAATCAATGGTCAATAATACGTAAATACATACTTTTGCATCCACTAGTTATAACTAATGATACGAGGATACATTTTTCTGTTTAAAATTATGTAAAGAAGTGGATTCATATACTAGAATAATAATGATTCAAGAAAATAAGCAAGCACCAAATAATTTGTAATTATATTAAAAAATTGAAGGTGTTTTCAGCGAAGGAAAACGTGCGCCCCTAAATCCAGGCCTGGATCTTGAGCAGCTCAACACCTCGACCCAACTGGGCTCGTTTAGCCTAACACAGTACTCACGCACACAATAGCACTGACATACACACAAACTCTCACTCACACAGAGTACAACAGCACCAACAGCAGTGGTGGTCACGATCTTTTCACCCCTTTGTGCGTAACTCTTTGTTACGCACTCGTCCGCGCTTACCGCCCCTGCACCGCTCGCCGCCCCTTGCTGGTCACGTGACACCACATTCACACCTCCCACACACCCTCCACAGGGTGATAATCCCTTAAAAATAGCCATGTTCTGCAGTAGCACGCTCAGGGTGAGTGTTCTCTCTAGAGCAAAGGTCGAGCTTGGGATTTTTTTCTGACAAATATTTGTACTTTGTCCTGCTTTAAAAACGGAAAAAGGATTCCGAGCTGAATTTAAAGACTGCCGAATGCTTCACGAATTAATCACTTTTCAAGTTATATCCCTCAGATATGTTTGTGCATTTTTGGAATGATATAATGCTGGACGACCATAAAATATGAATCAGAAGAATACACAAAGAAATATGAAAATTATATATGATAACAGGATAATGTAAGGCTGGCAAGAAGAAGAGTCATCGAAAGATGCCCTATGCTTCATTAGGAGCAACAAGAATAATAATAATAATGACAATTAAGAATTTATCGACTGGCTTGGATGGATAGGTACAAAGTACTCAAGATGAATTTAATAATTAAAAGCTAATGTTTCGCCAACACATTTGGCTTCTTCAGGGCTAATGACTAAATTAGTTTGTAACAATATTAAAATATGATGAAAGGATGCGATGATCGAATGATGCGGAAAATTCGAAAAATCAACAGCACTAGATTTCTTATGAAATGATGTAGGAACACGGACCACCACTATTAAGAAAAGTTTATCTCTTCAAAAAATTAGTTTTCACTTATGACACATGTCAAAAATAGACATTTTCAAGCGTTGTTTTGTCATTTCAAAAAGCTCAGGTTAATAGATTTAAACGAAAATGTCAAAATATATATTTATTAACGTGTTGTAATTCCTAAATGGAGACAGTAAAAGAAAAATGTTTCAAACAATAATTGTAGATAATAATATTTGAAATATTATTCTAATAACAAAAATTTTCAATTAATCATAATTTACTAAGATATTTCAAAATAACTTGATAGGGCTTCAAGTAAACTAACTAATCAGCTCTTCCAAAAGGGATACAATTGATATACAAAATATAAAAAATTTCAGTTTAATAATTTTTGAGAAACCGTAACTCCAGAGATCCACACAGACTGACAGACAGACACACGCACAGACATCATTACGAAAAACTATTATGTAAAATCGTATTCTACGGACCCTAAAACGAAAACGTGCTCATCCACTGGAAACTCACTACCGAATTTTTAGCATGATTCCTATACCTCCCTTACAGGACGTGGTGGGAGGTAAAAATAAAATAAAATACGTATCAATGTACAAAAAAATTCAAGTTAATTTAACAAAATTTATAACAATACAGAATGGCTTTAGGATTTGATAATAATAATAATAATAATAATGCTGATATTTGTTCTTTATGAAAGCAATAGATATTAAATAATTTATTTGGCGAAACAGTCCCTAATTAGAGGCAGTGTCTTTGTAAAACTTAACATCAATAGAGGTCTTATCCTAGAGTTCACATCACCCTATCCGTGCGGAAGTAGGAAAGTGCTCGTCCATTGTTTCGGCGCGATCTCCGTTGTTAGAAAGTTCCATTTCACATCAAACGGAATATTTAATCGAGATGTAGATGCGGCTTAATGAGGCGAAGCGCAGTTCAAAGAAGCCTTCAAGTCTCTGACGTCACCACCACGGCCATCTTGTTCCGTGCGTGGAGCTGAAGATGGATTGCCCCTTCGAAAATCGCTCGGCTAAAGGGTTGCCATTGCAGTGAATGCTGAATGCATTAGGTATTAAATAATGTTCTCCCTTCTTGCGTTGGTGTTTTAATGTCATTGCGTTATGTTGCGTTAAGGTGTGTTGTGTTGTGTTCATTAGCCTAAGAGGCTCAAGTTATGAGGTTTTGGGTAATTACTCCTGCTCGGATTCAAGATAATTGTCTCAGGATTTCAGTTCGGTGTTTCGAGTTACTTTTCGGCGAGATGTGATTAATGAAATCGCATTATTTGCTTATTACGTATTTCTACGGAAATATGTTGTAGGCGGATGAAAATGTCAGAGTTTGAAATTACTGTTGGCTTTAGACTTGCAAACACAACCCTCGCCCACATATAAATCATTCATTCAACGTACACATAATTCTGATTAAAAACTATTTCGTACTTTGTTCACACAGATGAATTTACATTTTAATTAATTAAATTTATTAATTTACAATAACTATACAAATGACATTATTTTCAGCATTTCAGCTAGGCATGAATGGTCTATAATCTGCCCTAATTATAAACACTTGAAATCCGTTTATTTAAAACTAATTTATATTCTCTATTAGTCAGGTTAATTAATGCTAAAAAGAGAAGGGTTACAGTAGGTTCAGGTTATAGTAGTGGGAAACAAACAAATAAGAATCTTGACTATTAATAATGAAAAAAAAATAGAATAAGTCAATATGTTTCTGTGTAATAATAATAAATAAAATAATCGTAAATATGCTATTGACATAAAAGAAATCAGTACGAATACAAAAGTAACAGTATACAAAGTGAGTTTCCTAAAGAAACCATTCAGTTTTGCTGGTTAACTAATAACTTTAAAGGAAAAAATAAATACAACAAGGAGAGGAACATAAGGCGATTTTGACTGGCACTGGTAACTGGCCGATTACGTGTTTGGTTGGTTTCAAACAATGTCACACTAACCGAATGGTTACTGAATACGCGCGGTAGATTTTGACATTAATCAAATTTGACAGAAAACATGAAAAATATGACAGCATACTAGTTTGAAATCATTACAAATGAAATTCAACCAATCAGAATACTAAGGTACTAGAATATATGAGTATTCTCATCCGCCATTTTGGGTCCAAGTGTCATAAATAAAACAAATTATAGGAATCCAGTTACTTTAATTCTTTTCTGTCAAATTTAGAGTTGATACTGGTTAATAATAGTAATATATCATTCCTTCAATTATTATATTCCATATCTAACAGGTAATTGTACAGAATACATTCTAATAATATATTACCATTGTATGTTTTGTAAAATAAAATTGTTGGGGGATATGGTGGAGAAAATGAAGGATACAACTTCTTAAATGAAAAGGGTTACTTTTTTATTGGAATAGATATCCCGAAGTATTCCCTTTTCATGTTTCTATACCTAAAATTAAAATTAAGATCACACAGTTAAGAGAAAAATTAACAGTTTTAATATGGAAAATAAAACTTCAGGTAGAACGTCGCACAAAACAAGTTATTGTTTTTTTTTATTGATATTCCTGTCAACAATGGATTTTCATCGACAACAATTGTTGACATTTTAATGACAGGAGTATCAATAATGAAAACAATAATTTGTTTTGTTCAACGGCCTACCTGAAATCATATTCTCCATATTAAAAATGTAATGTATTTTTGAACTTTGTGACCGTAATATTAACTTCAGGAAACATAGAACAACAAGTAGGCTGCTGAACAAAACAAGATATTTTTTATTGCTTCTCCTGTCATCAATTTGTCAACAATTATTGTTGTCAATACAAAACCTATGTTGAGAACTGCAACGTAAGTTAATGCTAGAATTAATAGAAACGGGTGCGGCAAATTTTGGAAGATAAACGTGAAGGAAAAGAAGAATCGTGGAAGACCAAAAGACTCCTGGGATAGTGGGATACCATCATCAGCAAGACTTTGACGAAGAGGAACATTACAATGTTGTATGCATGAAAGATGGCGTAGAATACGAACAATAAATTGGATAAATTTGAGAACAATTAGGAAACTTTTTACACCCTACAATATATAAATATTTAGACATGGAAACATGTACCTCGCCCACATATAAATCATTCATACAATCATACATCGTACACGTAATGCTGGTTAAAAAGTTTTTAATAATTTGTTCACGCAGATGAATTTCCATTTTAATTAAATAATTAATTAAATAAATAAATGCCTCAATATGTATGAGACCTTTCAATAACAATAACTATTCCAATTTTCCAATGATATAATTCTCTGTTAGGGTAACAGAAATGTTTTCCGTTCCATTATGCTCTGAAATCTGCCCTAAATATAAACACTTGAAATCCGTCGATTCAAAACCAATTTCGAAATTTATATTCTCTATTAGTCAGCTGGAAAGCGAAGAGAAGACAAAAGTGAGACAATAAACGTCTAAAAGAAGAAGCGATTGACGTATGGGTAGAGAACCGCTTGGGTCCGATCTCAGCATCATTCATCCTCTTCTAGGTTGTAGTGTCCGGGTTCAAGCGTCGTCCTTCGTCCTTGTCTGTCCTTCATCGCGTCGAGAATGCGTGCGTGAAATATTGTCAAGTTGATCGCACTGCCCTTATGCAACTAAAATGACAATAATAATAAGTAAATGATATTATGCCAGCAAGTTAAAGAAATTACATACTTATAATATATCAAATTCGTCAGAAACAGAATTATAAAAATAGTACATTACATACTGAGTGTAGAATTGAAATGTGGAATATAGGGATTTCAATGTTATTTTTACTTTCTTATACAAAGTATAAGGAAGTATTGGAATCACGAAAAAAATCTCTGACGAAATTTTTGCGGAAATACATATTTTGACGTCCACTGAATCGGTTAAGACCAATTTTATTTGTATAAGAAAGACAAAACTGAATTATATGTTTAATAAACTAATTTTAGTTGCTTTGGGAACAAACAAATAACAGAAACTCTAATTATTAATCATTCAATACAGATTCACATACCGATAGAAAAATTTGAAACTTACGGAATATCCTCACTTAAAATTGTAACATTTTTTTATTACATTTCTATATAATATAAGCGCTAAGAAACCCATTGTAGCAGAGCGCATCGTCAGATATCTAACATTTTTCGAGATACGTCGATTTTTCGTATTTTTCGAAGTGCAACTTTAAGGGCCTGTAATTCAAAAACTACACGATATATCTAAAAATTCTCTTCAGTTTAGCGTTTCTGGTGCCTTATATAACAAATTAGCAATTTTTTAAAATTTTGAATTTTTTTTGTATTTTTGTTCAAAATTTTGATCGACGATAACTCGACAAATATTAAAGATACAGATTTGCAGTGTTCACCAATCGATTCAGCTCGTCGAAATGCATAAGTATGCAAAGTTTCATAAAAATCGCTTTACGGGATGAAAAGTTAGAGCAAAAAGCCTTAAATGGCGTTTTTTGTCCTGAAAGTCAAGGGGTACCCCTTGACGTTTGGCCTGAATTTGGCCATTTTCAGACTTTTTGCTCTAACATTTTAACCAGTTGTCCGAATTTCCTGAAATTTTCAGGGTTCATGTATTTCGTCTAGCTGAATCGATTGGTGAACACTACAAGTCTGTATCTTTTATATTTGGCGAGATATCTGCAATCGAAATTTTGAAAAAAAATTCAAAAAAATTTCAAAATTTTCAAAATTTACTAATTTATTTTAAGTGGCACGAAAAACACAAAACTGGAGATATTTTTCGATATCTTGTATAGTTTTCGAGTTACAGCCCCTCAAAGTTGCTCTTCGGAAAATATAAAAAATTGTCATATCTCGAAAAATATTAGAGATATGACGATGCGCTCTGCTGCAATGGGTTTCCTGGCGCGAATATTATAAAGAAATGTAATAAAAAAAATTACAATTTTAAGTCATATTTGGGGAAATTTCCGTATTTTGAAAAATATTACAAATTGCCATATTTCGATAAATATAAGACATATTACGATGCGTACTACAGCAATGAGTTTATTCATGTTTAAATTATACATAAGAAATAAATTTCAAGTTAAGTTTGGAGGAGTATTTAATTTATTTTCTAGTAAACAATTTATTTGTATAAGAAATTAGTGTGGTACCCACACCAGATTTTTTTGATATTGCTGTATATTTTTACCTATTCACTTTAAGTATAAATACAAAAGTTGCTTAGAATTTAAAGATGCATGCAATCACGCTCATTTGGTTGCCAAAATATTATAATTTCACGATATATCAATAAAATTAAAATGAATATTTATTAGAAAAATTGTGACACGATTATGGAAAATTGAACAAAAACAAAATATGTTTGACATTTTATAAAACTGTTTTAGGATTTATTTGCTGACGTTATAAGCCTGTTTAGGTGAAAAGCAAATGCTAGTATTATTGTATTAATAAGTTCAGAACGAGATGAAACTTCGGAATTTATTCTGTAATTGTAGAGTATCGGAGACTTTCTTTTAGAATACGTTATCACCTGAAATTTATTGATATTAAGAGCTAATTTATTAGCGTTACACTACTCTGATACAGTATCTATATTATTTTTCCGATCGAATAAAATAAAGAAAAATAAGTTCAGTAAAGTTAAAATAAGTGACATGTAAAGAGCGTTGAACCGTAGACTCCAGAGACAATGTCCTTTCGTTGAATCATTCAACCATTTTAAAATTGCATGGGTGGAAATGTAAAACTTTGAAGTTGTTGTCAGTTGACAGGTATATTTTTATATTCATTCATAAAAATATAAAAGAACAGTGGCCATGAATGGAAAACAGAAGGTCGGCCGAATAATTTCTTGGTTATGAGCAAAAAAGAATGATTTGGGTAATCCGGGTCGACAGGTTGTAATCTACTACCGTTCATTAATTAAAATTAACCGGGCGTTATTTATTTTCAGGAGGCGGCAACGTTTGCAGTGTAGCCAACATTACAGCGATGCCAGTTAGCGTCTCTCAATGCAGAGCAATTATTTTTAATTACGATACAAACAGCCATAGAGAGAAACTTGGTTTTCGTGTTATTAGCCTTATTCAACGGGTCCCGCTAACGATTTTTTAATGGAACAGGATTCCCTAATAATTAGAGTAATAAAAATTCACGGAAATAGTGCTTTATATGAGTGGGAGCGAGTTTTTTGCTGTGAATGACACAAAGAGCCCTTTTTAGAATCGTTACATTTTTCTCGCTTTCAGATTGTTTTTATTACGTGATAATTTCTGTACCAAAATTTATTGGCTTTGAAATGAAAGAGTGTAATAATTTTTATTTCAAATGTTTGCTGAATTCTTTATTCGAATTTATGGCTATAAGTCAATCAGGCATGAATGAGTTATTCGAATTATTTCCTATTGAAAACGTTGTAAAGCCCAGAATATTTAATAAGAGAAGTTAAACGTTTGTTCAGTTGTTAAATTAATCAGATATTGTGGAACGTTTACGTAGAAACAAAAAACATCTCGTTTTTCTGAAGTGAACACACAATTTTTCCCATGTGTACCATAAGAAATACCCAAGCATGTATTTTAGAAGAAAAACATTCTTGTTTATTCCTTTACTTCTTTTTCATTTTTATTCTTACACCTGCTCTTCAATTTTGAAGTATACAAGGCTCACCCAATGTTGAATTAAATTTATTTGTGGTTTTATTTGTGACACACTTGTTCCATGCACGAAAGGTTGTCGGATACTGAACTGATATGAACTACAAACATTTCTGCCGAGCTGTGGTATTCAATGTAAGTGCCACGCGATACAATATTTATGGAATTTTGTTACGGCATTAATCATTATTTGTTGGTGGAATTAAAATTACATTTGTTGCTTATTTTTACCTCCTGCCACATCCTCTAAAGGATCTATATGATTCATGCTAAAAATTTGGTAGTGAGATGTACCTATCCTGAATACGATTATAATATTTTCGCGATTTTTGTCTGTGTGTGTGGATTCTATTACTAGCACCTTTTAGAAATTACAATACGCTATAGAAATATTGAATGTGTTATATGAAAAGAAACAAAACAACGTATGAAAAATGTCATTTTTTGACATATGTCATAATTGAAAAGTATATTTCAAAGATGGATAGGACATTGTGTATTGTTTGATAAGAAATCTATGATGATGGAACACGACAGTTATTTACATTTATGTTTTTACTCATTTTAAGTATACATTTTCATTTCTGTTTTAATCAAATAGTATTTTGTCACACTTCGTATTTTAAATAGTTTTTTTTTATATTGCTGTAAATTTTTACCTATTAAATTTAGAGCAAAAGCGTAACTATGAAAGTTGTTCAGAATTTAAAAATATATGCAATAAGGCCCATTTTATTACCTAAATGTTAGTATTTCACGATATATCAATCAAATTAAAATTGAAATTTATTAGAAAAATTGTTATATATTTAGATTTATTTATTACAGTGTTGTGTTATTTTCTGTGGAAATTTCACAAAAGATTGTAAATATAATGCTGAATTTTAAAGATCATATCTTTTCATTTCATTCTGTTAAATAATTCTAGTTATTTACTTTACAAGTGGGAAAAGTAAGGAATTACCCACGAGAGAAATTTTATTGAGTGGGTAATTCTACTTTGCCCACGTGTGAAGAATATCGTTTTATTCAACATATCTTAATAAATACAAAATTTATTAAAGAAATATTATTTGACAGTGTTTCTAAATTAAAATGCCAATCGCAGTAGTTACCAAAGTGTTGTGTGTTATTATTATTGTTATAAATAGAAAATTACTCAATAGTGATTTCTCTCAAAATTATATCCACTTGTGGGCAATCTGTTACTTTCCTAGTTAAAATCTCGATAGTTATAGAGCATTTATTGAGAAGTGTTTTATAAATAAATAAATTTTAACCTACTTTAGAAATGTCAAATAATTTTAGTTTTTGTTTAATTTCCATGGCCGTGTTAGAATTTTTATAATAAATATTGATTTTAATTTGATTGATATATTGTAAAACTCTAACAATTAGGTAACCAAATAGGACATATTGCATTAGTTTTTAAATTCTGAACAACTTTTGCATTTACACTTTTGTTCTAAAGTGAATAGGTAAAGATTTACAGCAATGTCATTTCTAGAACATTACAAAATACGACATTTTATAGTTGATAGATATTTATGGTGTATAATTTAATAAAAAGTCTGGAGACATCATATTTCTAACTTTTAAATTGAATTTGCTACGATATGATTTAGAATATGTGATATGTTTTAGTTTGAAATTCTATTCGTATTAAATCAGTTGCAGAAAGTTACTTGAATAAAGGCAACATTCATATTGTCCAAGACTAGTAGACTGGATATGGATGAAGGATAACTTTTACCATTATTTATGAACGCAGAAACTTATTACAATACTATTGTAATTCCATCTATTATGCTAACACTCCTATGCTACTGAAAGAAACCATGAATTGTTGAAACTTTCAATTCTATTTTGTATTAATTTATTTCTGCTGAAGGATACTAAAACATTATTGAGATTACGGGCGAATGAATTAACAAATTAGTGATTTACTTGTTTATTTACAATCGGTTGAAGAATTGTATCGCATTCGGTGTTGAAACATATTAAATATTTTCCGTCTCGGTGAAAATATTTCAATTCCAAGTGCATTTTACTGTAACAACTGCATTCTCTCACGTGAGGCTGTCCATGTCCCGTACCTTGACAACCAAATACGACTTCCACCTCGCGTTTACGGTGCTTGTCAGACTATTCCAGAAGGAATTTGCAATTCTCGCTCTCTTGCCAACGTCTGCGGCGGTGGCTGAGGAATGACAGATGCGCAGCGGACACGGACGATGTCCAGGCTGTCGTCCCGGACCCGGGACGCCGTGAAGGCACCCAGATGAAGTTCGCTCAAGTGCGGAAGTATGCTGGGGAATTGTAGGAATTGTATGAGGGGAATGGGAATGTTGAATGTAATTGCGGGGATGAGGGAAAAATTGACTAATATATGATAATAATATTTATTTAGTATTATAAACTTGATTGATTTTAGCAGCACTTCAAATAAATGCTGTTTGTGATATATTAACCCAAATGTCTGATTTATAATTAGTGATATGTAAACTAATTTGGTCTATACAATTGAATCATTTAAAAAAACAATTATTCAAATAAATCGTTGTAATTATTTATCAGTGGTTTGCGAATAGAATTGTCAAATTGGTCGAAAATGAACAAAGTTATAAATTCGTTAATTTCATCCTGTTGTAATCTGAAATGGTAATATTATCTTTCGTGTCAAATGCAGATTAATGAAAACGATAAAGCGTTCTAGTCAAATATTCGTTTTTGGATAGATTTATCGTAAAGTTTTAACTGTACTTACAAAACGGAATTTCTGACTAATTCCCTATCTTATAAGTTATCATTTTCCAAAGATTATTTTACTTTAAAATTGTTATTTGTATTTGTAATTTTTTGCTGATTTATTAATGTATTTTGTTTTTGTTTCAGGTTAGTAAAGCTGAATTCATATTTAGTTTATTCGTTATACTACTGATGTCGGTGAGTAACAAAAACTATTTCAGTTATAAGCAATGTGGAATAGTATGTAAATTAACTAATTAGGTATATTCAATTTAATGCAGAAAATATTTGTCCACATAAAATATAATTAAATAAACAAATTTACGTGCAATTAGTAACATGTAAATAAGTAATTAATTACACAAATTTTTTGATTAAATTAAATATGTTACAGTTTAGAAAACTAATAAGACAATATTTATTTAGCTGCTAATGTAATTTGGTGTACAATTCATCCAATTAGTAATCAATACAAGTTTGGTGCAATGTTCTCATTTCCATATTCAGGAGGTTGATTCACTAGTAGCAGAGGAGTATTAATTTTAATTTAGAATTTAATAAGAATCAGACAACATCTGACATGCAATTACTATGTAAATACATCAAAGGAGAGCAAAGTTTAAGCGATATTTTATTACTCAAACAAAATAAATTTCGTATAAATTTTACCCTGAGAGATGTTAAATAAAATGTGATTTTAAATCCTCGATTTTAAATTTCTGTCGGAGTATTGTTTACGAGTAATTCGCTGACAAAGAAGATTATGGAAAACTTGGCAACATCCAAGAGGGATACGTCATATAATCGGATTACAAAACGGGAATATGGAAATCCTTCCAGCTTCAGTGTCCAGTTGCTGGAGGGTCAAACATTGTTACTGTTTTTAAACGACTGATTTGTAAACGTGTTATCTCAGTAAGCAGAGAGCGTCGTTGAATTAATTCAGATGTTTTCTAACTCAGGCGCAAAGGCTCTCGCAGTGGAAAGTTCCTATCTTCTTCTTACAAACTACGCAAGAAGTATCTCAGACTTTTTCAAAACTAAATTGAAACGTAAATTGTTCTATTTGCTATTCTATCTTAAATCTTAACTAATTTATCACTTTCAAATTAAAAGACTGATATAAATTTATCATCAAATTAGTGAAGTGCATATTGAGCAAGTAATAATGTAGTTTACACTTTAGGCATCTGATCGGAAATGATAGAACAGAATTTAATTTAATACCGTTCATGCAATCTGTAATCTCCAATGTACTCGTCGTTGATTATTAAATAAAACAGCCACTCTAACTAATTAATTGAAGAAGTAAAATAAACTTCGATTTCCTGGTTTCCGCTATTTAAATCTGTTTGTACATAACATTGTATTTTATAGTTAATATTTCTTTGTACCTATCAAATAGGAATATTACAAAATTGTATATTTATTTATTCATTATACAAGCAATATTGCCTTGTTCTACTTATTTGGTAATGAATTACGTAGAAAAAAAGTAATATTATCCTTAATAATAGTATACTATGTTCATTAAAAATTAAAACGAATGTCAGCATCATTAGCTTCAACAAATGATAATACTATAACGAAAATAATACAATGAGACTAATAAATATTTACAACAATAAACATAGTAAAATTACAATAAATATTTCCCGATTAATTAATAGGATATTTCTTAAACTTAGGGGTTATTTTATCAAATAAACTCATGTGGTTTATATAAATAAATTTCATATTCCAAATAAAAAATTATACTTTAGTGCATTGATATATAAATAGTTATTTACGATACAAGTACGTAAAGCTAGTCGCTACGCTCGTGTTTTAATTGACCCATTCGTGACTAAAGACGCTTTACGTATGTGTATCGTACAATATTTTATCTACGATATAATGAAAATACCCAATAAATATTTAAAAAATACTTTTATTTCTGAATTACGATCACAATATTAATTTAAAAGTTTGCCATGATAACAAAATTTTTACAAAGGCGTGTTTAAAAATTTAAATCACTCGTTGCTCGGCAATCCGTGACTAATGAAGTCGTGTTACTAAACAACCGTTTTACAAACTCAAAACTAACAACTAAAGTTCAATTTTACACACTATCGTAGATAATAGATATTTTATTAATGATACATGTCAAAAAATTGCTTCTTTCAAGCGTTGTTTTGTTTTATCAATATGCACAGGTTATCAGATTTAATCGAAAATGTTAAAATATAATTTATCATGTTCTAATTCGTAAATGGTGACAGTAAGAGAAAAATGTTTCAAACAACAATTTTAGATAATAATATTTGAAACAATACTAATAACAATAATTGCAATTAAACAATAATTTACTGAGATATTTTAAAATGACTTGTTAGGACTTTAAATAAACCAATACTTATTAACTAAATTTACAAAATATCAAAATTATAATTTTAGTAGATTTTGAGAAATCTCCAGAAATGCACACACACAGACAGACAGGTAGGCACATACACACGCAGACATTATCGCGAAACTATTTAAATCGTATTCTAGGGACACTAAAACGTGCTCATCCACTGACAATACAATAACTATTTAGCGATATATTTCAAAATTTCTAAGATGAATTCCTAGGATTTTCTAAATTTGGGTTACATTTTATCAAAAAAGTGTGGCCGTAACAAAAATGTGAGCAAGTTCTAAATATGACCCAGATAACAGATTTTCTGAGGGGGGAATATGGCGATGATATATTTGTTTATTTGTCTTTGCTAAATAAGAAAATTTATTGTTATTTATTAGAGTGTTGAACGAAATAACGGCAGAGACAAATGTATCAAAAATGCGCGAATACAATTCATTTTCCATACCAATAAATATCAACTGTTAAATCTATGTTCCATCGTCACAACATCGCACTTGGCCATTCGCGGAATACAATTCAATCTGAATTCGCTGTCAAGCGAGCATATGATAACCATTATTCAGAGTTTTACATCAATTTTAGCGTAAAAATGAAACTGTACCGACAACTGACAATCAAGTCATGTGCTAAATGGATTGCGAGTCATCGCGAAACTTGTTCGGTTTCATTTGTCTGCTCTGCGCGACAGCTGAAAATCATTGTTGTGATATGCAACTGTTTTTATTAAAACCGTAGTTCAACGGCAAGACTTTATGATTGTTTAGTTTTAGAATCTATTTTAGTGCTGGAAGAAAATAACAAAATAAATATTTTGAGGTTATTTAGTTTCGTAGGCGCCTCCACCAAATTTTTTTAACTAAAGATTTATGAAATAATAATAACTAATATATCTGATGTAGAAATGTGTTTCATTAATTATTGATTCTTTAGTCATACAGGGTGTAGCATTGAAATATGGCATATAGGAATTTCAGTGTTATTTGATTATACTGTTGTATCTTTTTACCTACAAAATACTACTGCAAAAGTTTTTCAAGATTTAAAAATGCATACAATGTCTTATTCTACAGAAAATAACACTGAAAATGTAAATCTAAATCTATTTTACGAATTGTCAAATATTGTTCGTTTTTGTTTAATTTTCAATGGTCGCGTTACAATTTTTGTAATAGTTATTTTAATTTGATTGACATACCGTAAAATATTAATATTTACGTAACCAAATGCATCAATTTTTATATTCTGCACAACTTTGTATTTATATTTTTGCTGCAAAGTAAATAGGTTAAAATATACAGAAAAAAAAGTGTCATTGGAATCCCTATACGTCACATTTCTATTCTGCATCCTGTATAACAATAAAATCACTAATTTATAAAACATGTTTTAGATATAGTAGGAATAAAAATGTCTTAATTACAAATAATTTTCAAATTATTTAACTAAGTAATATCAGTAATTTCTTTTGTTAAATATGCTCGTGTTTCGAGTGTGAAAACCAAAAATAAATATAGTTTTATATATAAAAGTAAATTATTTAATGATGTATTTATTTAATTCATACTATATCACATTGTATATTTACCGGACTGATTAGAGTCTGGTAAATGGGACTTTATAGTACGGATATTTTTTACGGTACTGTATCGTTGTTAAGCAATTTTTTAAAAATATTTAATAGGATATGATCCACAAGATGGTTTTTCCTATTAATTTTTGAAAAATTTTTATTATTAGACACATCAGCAAAATAATATGGTATTCTATTAAGACTAACATATTGATGATTATATTTAAGAAAAATAGCAAACCATTGTACGTCATACGTCCTTTAAAATTATTTTCACGGTACTCATTTTGAAATTTCTTAGTCGGTTCCTTCGTTTCCTCGTCCGGACTCAAAACGTAATTGAATAACTATTATGATTAATAGCTTCACTCATCATTTTGTGATACATATTTTGAACTCCTTACTGTTGGATGTTAATGATTGAACAGTTTAACATACAATTAATTTATAAGCGCATTGAATTTTCAAACAAAATATTAAATCTGCTGAATCGCCTTGCTGGCCGCAACCAAGCATTTCATTTCTCTGATTTAGAATTCAAGTGTTTGATCTCCCGGTCTCCTCCAAAGTCCGGGTTTGGTCGCCCGGCACGCAGAGATTCTCATTTCCGGGCGACGATGAATAATAGGTGAGCGCCCGTTGCGTATACGGCGTAGCACTAATACTGCTCTTTATACATAAGATGCTGGCTAACCATAACGCGAGCGAAGTCGAAGTTAAAATGATTTACCCATTGTTGTTTATCATACTTTCTTCTTGGAACTTAACACAACCGAATTCTGTTAAGTTCCACTTCCCCCTTCGTGACCCGTTTAACCCCTACGCTGCTAATGACATCCTAATAGCCAACGATACATCGGTTGGGGTTGATGGTAAATCTGGAGAAAAACGTCGCTGTTGTAAGAGATACGCGCGATATGCCAGACGAGGGCTGTTGTTATCGGGAACACTGAAATTTGGGGTGTAGATACCCCACGCAAAATGATTCGATAATTATTATAGTACCGCGTTTTGCTGGTTCACGATACGTTTAGGGTTATTATGATGTGACGTAAGCGCTACTCAAATTTTGTTGGGGTGAATGCACTCATTTAAATTTAAAGACAGGTCAATCACTTCTAGCATTGGGAGTTGCTGTACTTAAATACGAAGTCCCACATGAATTGGACCAAAGTTACATTCAATCAATTTAAATCTTTTTGAGTTAAAATTATTTATAGAGTGGATAAGTGTAAGTTTCTTACCGTTCCTTTGGGAATACTTAGATTCTTTGCAAATTGATGCCAGGAAAGCACATTATAATGAGCAGAAGCAATAGAATTTCGGAAATTAATTTATCTACAAGATCATAGCGTTTTCAAGGCTAGTTTTGAAATGTTCAATTATTGGCTTTCCTAATTATTTTACATGCAAAGTTCAATAGTTTATAATAATAAAATAATAATAATATATCATCACGCCTTTTACCCATTATGGGTGTGGCACTCTACTTACGCAGATCTCGGTAAGTGATATATTTTTGCGTATGAAATGCGGTTACCAGCCGTCAAGTCATAGCCCCCAAAGTTGTTAGTGGAGGGGGAACCACAGGGGTAAATGTAAATTGGCAACTGTCAGCAGTGGGATTCGAACTGAGGATCTCACGATCCACAGTCCGACACGTTGCCACGGAGTTATTTACCCCATTAATAGTTTATTGTAGTGAAAAAATTTTCTGCATTTTTTGACACTAATATTTATAATTTTTCTCTACCTGGAATCGGAAAAGGACGGAAACTTTTAATGGTAATTTGCTTCAAATCATCAGTGCCATGAAATAACAAATCAAATGTACCAATTGAAAGTTATTGGTATTATCTGTTATCTGCTGTTGTCAGTGTTTGATATCAAAGGTCTTGATTAATAATATATAATTTAAATTAAAATTAGGTATAGTAAAAAGGTTTATGATCAAAATAGTGTTAGACAAAATTAAATTAAATAAAATAAGCTCTCAATTAATATCAGTAATAATATAACAAGAATTGAAAATAATTTAAGAAAGGTACTGGAGAATTATTTTCTAATTTATCGAACTCTCGTGTTATATTTAATTAGTTTATTTTTTGATTTCATTAAATCTATCTTTTTTGCTCATTTTTTCTTGTGTTGAAGATAACTCTCTGATATCTGACATTTATCAACAAAACAAAAAAGCTAAAGAGGTTATTTCCTGGAATAATTACTAGAGCTTTATTCTCAGTATAATAATGACAGGATTGGTTAAAACGCACACACGTGACACACAATAAAGAATGAAGCATTTCACTGGTTTTAAGAAACGTCAAAAATAATCATAATTATTTTATTTCATGGCAAGGGTGATTTTAAGAAAATTATCAATAAACATTTCTCCATTTTTTTCGGTTTCAGGTAGAGTAAAATTATAAATATTAGTGTCAAAAATGCAAAAATTTTACTTTTTTAATATAAAATAATTAGAAAAGCCAATAATTGAACATTTTAGCATTGAAAACACTATATAGTGCATCCTTCAATTCACACTATCCTGTATACATCTGGATAGGCCTTATTGTAAAAAAATTGAAGCCTGTTCAGCGCGGTGGTGGACATATTACGGTGGAATGAATTTGGTTCAATGTAGCACGAAATACTGAATTCCAAATAATTCAATAGACAATTCAAAATAAAATAAATAAATACAATCAAATTTATCAATATATCTCATATTTCATTATAGTGTCGAATTACTTCATTTGTATTTCGATATTTCGAGCCATAATGGAATAGTATTTACTTTTTCATTTGCTAAGGCCTTTCCAGAGGTAAAAATAATGTAGAAAAGTATATCTTCAAACCCCAATAATTTATGTTAAAGTAATTAATAAAAGTATAGAAGTATTTCTTATGAATAAAATAAAATATTTTTTTCTGACATCGATACTAAAATACACGATATTACTACGCAAAGTTAGCCAAAATAGTAGCTAAAGTTAAACTTTACAGACTCTTATGTTAATGTTATTGTAAACTTCCTTTAATTATTTGCTTCTGATTGTCCAAATTTTCGGGAACAACTGCCTACCCTTATCCTAAAAAATCACGCTACTCTTTTTGACAGTAAAACAATAAATCGTATTTTGACAAATCACTTTGTCATACTTTAAGGACAGTTTACAAATAGTAGAAACAATGCGATGTAAAAGATATCTTCATAACCTAGTTGGTTTATGTGCAAGTTAAAAGCACAGCATCAATACGGAAAGAATTGATAAAACTTTTGAAATAAGAGTGCAACTCGTCGATAAATCTGGGAACTAGAAACAAAAAACTGTAATTACATCTGCGGAAATTCGTCTGGGTGCGCGATGACCCGAGCATGAAAAATAAACTTCTATAATCACGAATTTATTTTCCAATTCGGCGCATCGGCGTAGCGGCCATGCGAATTTTATTTCCTCCTCGTTGTTGTGTAGAATTACAATTTTCTCGCGTGATATCGGATCCACCCCATCCCCGTGCATTCCGCTACATAAATAAGCCCCGCCTCGCGCACCCCGGGCCATCAGTTCCGCGTTTTTAAAATTCTACGGCTGTTAGTTGCGATTTCTGCAGCGTTCGACTGCTGCAGAGAGGTTCACCTTTTCACCCGCAACTAAACTGCTATCGATTTCAACTTGATCTATTTCGCACTTCGATTTTTTGTTATTTCGCGCTCTTTAGTTATGCATTAGGTGGCTACGGGTTTATTTATTAGTTTAGAATATATTCAATGCAAGATTTGTGTGCGGGGATTTCATAATTACTTAAAGCAAATGTAATTTCTCTTTGTTACAAAGGTAGAAAGGTTCTTCATAAGGAAAAGTTATGTGATGTTATCTCGCTCTGTGCTTATTTATTCCGACTGTGCGTTTAACAAAATTGGGGGTATAATCTTGCCGAAATAATTTCAAAAGTTGCGGTGATCAGATAAACTCATTAGCGCTACAAAAAACTGTCAAAACAAATTTGAGCAGTGTTATCAAAGGAAACGGAAACTCGGGAGAAACAAACGCAGCTAAGAATCGTGGAACTCAGGACGTCCGTTCTTCAAACCCTTCCTCCGTTTAATCACACTTTTTATGAACTCTTCATGGAGTGTAACAGAAACAAGCTGCGGCAAATTAATTTCTACAGCAGCTGAAGATTAAAACTCGAACTTCTGCTTTTAACAAGCACCTGACACAGGATTTCTTAACGAAAATCATGACTTGATGATAGCGATTGAATTTATTAACTAGTTGAGGTTGGTTGTGCACTTTGGGGAATCTGGAGCTCGAATGACGAAAAGGCAACCGCAGTCTTTGGAGCCGGAGAAGTGGTTAATTACAGACGTAAAGTTTCCATCCTTCAATTACAGACACGAGACGGAAATGTAAACAGTTAACTCCTTGGACATTTAAGAATTAATTAAATGACTCCTCAAATGCAACAGTTAACGCAGAAATTTTTATACTTAACGAAAAACTGATAAGTGTACTGAGATTAATGGCAAAATTAGCAAAAAGTAAATTTAAATTCTGTTAAACTCCAACTATTCTTGCAAAGAATTACAAGCCTTATCTCCTGTGGCAACATTACCAGGGCCATAAACTAACAAATGTCTCGTAATAATTCATTTGCAAGTTTTCCGCAACTAGCAAAGAAACCAGAACAAGTCTGAAAAGATTTACACGTGGTTAACACAGCAGTGTTAACGCGATCATAAAACGTGAAGTTAACAAAGCAGGCTAGACACGTCAAACAAAACACTGCAGCGGCAGCGCCGGCTCCGTTACCAGAAGAAGAAGAGGAAGAAGATAAACATGGCGGCCAAATGCATCGCGCTTGCCAGAGATTTAAGCGCTGTAGAGATTAACTGCTGTGTTTAATGCATGGTACTTGTCTGAAAGGTATCTGTAATGTTTTTCTGCTTTCCGCCACAAGTTCTCCAGCTGTTGAGATGAAAAATTTTACGATGCGTTAACGATAATATTACCCTATGTATAACTTTCTCCACTTTTTAATAGATTCTCCAAGATGCATGCTAAATATTCGTAGAGATCTTACAACAACAATTCAAGACATATGTCACAATGTTTTTGCTATTTTGGCAATAATTTACGTAACTGAACCTGAAAGTGTTATTTTTCTGGGTGAGCAAGCATATTCCAGGGCGAGTTTGGAAACTTCTGAGTTCAGTAAAAACATTTTCAGATCATGTTGGGTACAATATTTTATTCGCGGTGCTGAGAAAAGATTAATTGATAGTCTAGAGGTATGCATTATTTTATTGCGAAGAAATAATATACTATATTGTGCAACAAGTGCAGTAAGATAGCTATTTCACGCGAGTTGTGAGAATTTTATCACGAGTGCTGTAATCACACGAGTGTGAAATAAGTAATTTTGTACGAGTAGCACAATATACTTTTTCTACGATTACACTTTTGTCAAGATTTAATAATAATAATTCTTACTCTGGCATGAAATGACATCTGTGGTGTCCCTCAAACTCAACCTATTTGACATTTATGATAACATAAAGGCACCTGCGCATATGTATACAGTGTTACCAACTATAAATCTATAGATTGTATTTTTTTTGTAATCTCAATATTGAAAACGAAGATTTATATAAACTCTGAAATAATTATTAATTATTTTATGATATATAAATGTAATTATACTTGACATATTAATATCATACAGTATTATATTATTAGTAAGTTGGTCACACTTGTGTATGGAATAATTGCGGACGCTATTTCACACGCCTGTGCGAAATATACAATTTTCAAGATTTGTTCAATATGGAGAAAGTGTAATTTTCAGTAGTGATCGTAAAAAAATTATTTATGGACAAAAGAATGATTATCTGAAAAGATGATGTAGAGGTCTGTTCAGAAATCAACCCAACATTTTGAATTACCTGCCAACGGATATATTTAGTGTGCTTTGAAAAGGGTAGGGAACAATAATCTGTAAAATTAATAACAAAAACAGTTTTTCGAGGTAGTTCAATAAAGAAGGAATTGCCGGTATAAAAAGTGATTAGAAACAGTTAATTTTATGGACGATCTCGAAAACAATATTGTTTTCTCAACTGTCAAACTATGTAGATCATGTTCCAGCACGATAACTTTGTCTGATTTTATATAATTTCAAACTATGTGTGTCAAGGAAAATAACTTTCGTGTCTGACAAGATTGTAACTACAAAACTAGAGATAATCTCCAACAAAACACATTAAATTTTACTCATGGGCGAGATAAAAAATATAAAAACTTTTGTTGTAAAATCTCCGCGTTTTAAAGACATTTGAAAGCCACTTCACCTGTCTTCCTTGGAATCATTTACACAAAGAAAAACGGATGTGTTGTTACATAAATATCATTTGCATGCGCGCTTTCCTGGGGCAATAGCGCATCGGGGAACCGTCTTCTTGAGATGTCGTCTGCTTTTGTCTCATTCTGTTGTCTGGGGAGACGATATTGCCGTCTTTATTGGCTGTTGGATGTCGTCTTGTCTTCTGAGATGATTAGCAGACGCAATGTTGAAATGGGATTTGTATGTTGCTTGTAAAGCGATTTGGAATAGGATTTTGTTTGGATATAATGTCTCGCTAAAAGAGGAAATATTTCAAATTAATACGAATAGATACACGCCCAAAATCATCTGACCCAGTTAAAATCATACTTACTCTTAAATTCTATCGTTTTTACATACATATGTGTAAGAGAGGTGTTATGTTTATATGACGAATTGACTAGATTTTGGGAATAATCAACAGTAGGTAAGTGGTAGATTATTTGAGAGTCTATCAAGGTTTCTGGGTATTATTTTAATAAATAAATGAATTAGAGTAAATTACATTGGAATTTAAAAAATGTAGAATAATATTACCTACAGTTTTTGTTGTCCTCAGATTCAAAAAGGAGTATTCGTGATACTACCCAATATGGTCAAATGAAACCTTTATGTTAGTGATTTTTGTTAATTTGTTATTATTTCAATTGTTATTTTTTCTTAGAATGTTCTAAAAAATAACAGATTTCAAGATACAAATAAATTGAGTACAATTTTTCCTTCGTATCATCAGAACAAATTTTGTAAAAGTTGTTTTAAGAGTCTTAATTGGGCCAAATGGTATGATTCTGGGCTCGTATTATTAAGTGTGAATTATTTACAGTTCACTAGCAAGTCTAATTTCCTTCCAAAAAATTCAAAATGCATAAAATCACAATCACCTCCTCTTCTCTTCCTGGCCAGTGATTTAATAGCACTTCTACCCTGCGCAGCATGTATAAGTATTCATGACACTGCTTAGTGATTGGTACGTGCTTCACTTGTTCCGGGTCCCACCCTCTGGAGCCCCAAGGGTTGCTCCACGTAGACGACATATTTTACAGCGAGGACGTTCTCTCCCGCTATGCTCTTCTGCGTCGTTTATTTTTTATGTTACCGTGTTGAATGGTTCTAAGAAGTGACCCAGACCTGGTGACTTACTTCTGAAGCTCTTCAGGATCCTTTGGGATTATGAAGAATACATAATTTATAATTAATTATCCTTCATTATTATGTATATTTGCTCGAAAGTAAATGTATCTAGAGATGCTCGATTGAGTGTTTGTAATAGAGTGTTAGTGCCCAACTGCCTACATTGATGTATGGTTCTGAATGTTGAGTGTGGATGAAGAAGCATGAACGACGTATAACTGCTGTAGAAATGAAATATTTGAGAGGAGTGTGTGGGTATACGAGATGTGATCGTGTCCGGAATATATTGGTGTATGGTGAGTGTGACATTGAGAAGAATGTTGTTAAAAAGTGAGAGTGAGTCAGTTGAGGTGGTTTGGCCAATTCGTAAGGTTGGTGAAACTAATATATGCGGGTGAGATTGAAGGTAAACATTTTCGTGGGTATCCGAGGAATAAGTGGTTGGGTATTATTGATGGTTTTATTCTATCCAACATTGTTATCCCTGTACTTTTCTTAGATATTTCATTTTCAGTCCCTGAATTTTGCTTTTCATTTTTTGAGACAGTGATAAAACTAATATATGCGGGTGAGATTGTGGGTAACGAATGAGTGGGTGTGCGAGGAATAAGTGGTTGGGTATGAGTGATGGTTTGTTGCGTGAATGAATGAGTCCGAGTGTGAAGAATAAACGAGCATGTATGAATCTCATTATGAATGTGGAAGAGGAGAAAGTGGTGTCAAGATAGGAATATTTGCAGATTGATTGTTGGTTAAGTGTGTTTCTGGGTTCGTACTATCCATCTGAGTGGGATATAGCGTGACGTTATGTATGTATTATTACGAATGATTTTCTTGAAAGAAGAAATCAATTATGCTTATTGGAAACTAGTGCGAAATTTCCTGTAACTAAATTGAAACCGGGTCCATTCTTCTCAAGTCACGTTGTAAGACACACGTGACAAAGCATCTAGAACTAGGTGAACGAACCTTGTACCTTCGGGTAAAGGGCCCAAGCCCTCGGTAGCAGCAGCAGTAGCACGATTCTGCCAATTAAATTCTCTTACAGCTCCACAACCTAGTGGCTTGGCTCTCAGGTCGAAGAGGAATAAATAGACAGCATCCGAAGTTTGGACACCTGGGTCTCGGCTTTTCGAGCTGCGTTTCACGTAGGGGAGATAGGGGATGAATTGTCGCACCCTGAAGCGTATTCGCAAACCCCGTCTGTCGCTAGAACTGTTATATAAATACAAATATAGACAAAACTATATTTCAAAGAGAAAAATGTTCTTCTAGACTGGCTCCAAAACGTTAGTGATTAGTGCCTTTTAACTTCATGATTGTGAATGAATTTTTTGAAGGGTAGTCTTGCTAAGGGTTGGTTATACGCTTCTGGGTTTGCGTTAAGGGTGGAAATGGCTTGAGGGATGCGTACAACATTCAATTAGCACCCGATTCAAAGTGATCTATCAGGAAAAGAATAATTCTTTCAACCCTGAATTGAATTAAAGGAAAGTGGGGTTCTCACCATAAAACAGCGAATGCTTTTAAGTACACGGCACATTTTATTATCATGTTATGTACACATCATTAAATTTTTGAGATATAAATTTAAAGAAATTGCATTTTAAACTAAATATGTTCTTGAAAAACACTTTAATGTCCCTGTAAAACGATCATAAAACTAAATACAAAAAAACTACGTACGGTGTGTCATTTCATAGTCTTATCCTGACATCTTTATGTTTGGTATGAAAGTGTAGTTTCACGGTAGCCAACGTGATATAATTTTACAGCCATTTACGTAGCTCCATTGCTCGGGTATCTGTACATGGATCTGCCGCTCTCTGAAAATTCTAAACCGTTATTACGCTATCTGGCATCAATAAAGGTATTAAGATATTTTTCGCTTTGTTAATTACCACACGTAGTAGCAACCACCCTCTAACCTTGCAACTTGCATTTCTCATATAAAAAAGAAAAAACCAGGCGCGTTATAAAATATAAATTACAAACTAGTGTTCAGCTCTTTGAGTTTCACTCACAGGGAGAATGATAAATGATAGACAACACACAATAGCTTCTTCGATCGTGCGTAGCGACTTCTCATCTCAACATTCTGTATTCAGAATGGCTCTATATAAAACATGTCACTTTGTAGGTGGTAAGCTCTTCCACTTGCCTTCCTGATCACAAAGCTCAGAGCTTCGGACAGGATTTGGGTTTTGACCAAACGGCTTGGCCGTAATAACCGGAAAGTTGGTACAAATAATAGGAAGACAATTTGTGCTTTGACTTTAAAATGGGCGTTTTACTTTCTTATATTACTTAAGGAGAAGGAAAACCATATTCACTGATTTTTATTTTTTAATAGATAGTTGAATCAGTTGCGAACGATGCCAGTAATATTTAGTTTCCAGTGTTGAAAAAATTAGAACATAAGTTTAATTATTGTGATAATGTAGTGTTTATCGCCTGACTTGAATACATGGGTAAAAAATACTCAGGACTACAGTCGAGTTGTATTTATTAATCACTCATTAGCCGACGTATCACCAACATCAGAGCAAATGATTATTTTACTAATTTGATTATTGTCTTATTGCCCAAATCACAAAAAAATCACTAAAAATTCGATTTTATTTTTATTGCATTTCTATATAATATAGTCCCTAAGAAACTCAATGCAGTTGAGCGCATTGTCACATCTCTTAATTTTTTTGAGATATGACAATTTTTGATGTTCCCATAAATGCAATTTTGAGCTGTTGTATCTCAAAAATTGAGCTTTATATGAAAAAACGGTCTTCAGATTTGGACTTCTGGTGACTTTCAGAACAAATATGAAAATTTCGAAAATTTTGAAATTTGTTTGCAAATTTTCTAAGGGGTGCATCTCGAAAATTATAAAAGATACAGACTTGTAGTGCTGACCATTCGATTCAGCTCATCGAAATACATAAGTATGCAAAATTTCAGAAAAATCGGACAATGGGTTGAAGAGTTATCGCAAAAAGTCTGAAAATGTCGTTTTTTCGGAAAAATGTCAAGGGGTACCCCTTGACGTTTGGCCCGGATTTAGCCATTTTCAGACTTTTTGCTATAACTTTTGAATCCATGGACCGATTTTTCTGAATTTTTGTACACTTATGTATTTCAACGAGCTGAATCGATTGGTGAACAGCACAAGTTCGTATCTGCAATATTTTTCAAGATTAGCTCTCTGTAAAATTTCAAAAAACTTTTCAAAAATTTCAATTTTTCTATATTTATTTCAAAAGTCACCAGAAGTTTAAAACTAAAACCGTTTTTCGATATCTTGTTTAATTTTTAAGTTGCAGTCGCCCAAAGTTGTTCTTCGAATATCAACAAAAATCGTCATATCTCAACAAATTTAAAAGATATGACTATGCGCTCTACTGCATCGCAATTACTGAAGCTTTAATTATACAGAAATGAAATAAAAAATATTACAAATTTTAAGTGATATTTAAAATTCAGAAATCATGATTAACACTTGCTAGATTTTTGCAGGAATATAAATGTATTCCTGAATCCATTTTAATACCAACTCGGTCTTCCGTCATTGTTTATGTTTATACAATCCTTACAATTCTCATATTTGCGTAGTTCTTCACAATAACCCATTCTTGCTAATAAATGCTGGGCGTCCATTTATGAAGAATTCACAAAGCAGCGTCCCATGACGGCGTCGCGCGTAGAAAGGACGCTGCCGGCGCCGACAAAAGGATGCGCGCAGCTCATCAAAGTTTATTAGTTAGTACAGCGTCGTATAATTAGCAACGAGTTGACACGAATTAGCCGTGACATCGAGCTGAACGAGAATTTAATATCATAGAGAAGCGTTATTATCTCAGAGCATGGCACACCCACTAAAAATATTTATTAATAGGATATTCTATATTGTACAACAGAAATGGAATGATGTTTGTTTTATACGAGCACTGAAATATATTAATACTGGGACGCATTCTTGTAATCTTTTACGAAAGCGAAAAACGAGTTTGAGACAGATAGATGTCTTGGGTTACTGTTCTTTGTTCTGTTCACTTGTTTGTAGAACGGTTGCTATGTAAAAAACAAAGACAGATAGTCTTCAACTAGCTATTTCTCTCAGCTCGCATTTTCAACGTCAGTGAGCGTTCCAGCATTATTATATTATAAGAGTATGAAAAGGACATTCTAAGCGAGTTGTACACTATACTTTTTTGCGACAACGATATCATTTTCTAATAAATTTCTATTTTAATAATAAAGATGTCTTCATTTCACTATTTCAGTAAGAAAATAAGTATCAGCAATTAGCTATAAAACAAAAATTAAACAATATTTTTTTCATAATTGTCAGATATAAAAATTTTAGGAGATAAAGATGGAATGTGATAATAAAGAAATTATTAATATGACACCCCCAAATATTACAGAAGTTGTTAAAGTAACGTCTATAAATTTGTATATTTAAAATATAAACTGTTTATAAATCATAGTTTTTGACAGAACTGTTAGATATCTCGTTGTTTATGGTTACCGTTAGCTATGAAAATGTATTTACAACGTACAATGAATCCGTTCATTCAAACACTGTCAACCAACAATCAATCTCCTCCAAACATTCCTATCCTGACACACCACTTTCATAGTGCGATTCATGCATGCTCGTCTATTCTTCACATTTGGAATCATTCGTTCACGCAACAAACCATCAATCATACCCAACCACTTATTCCTCGGACGCCCACGCATTCATTCCCTTTCAATCTCACCCACATTTACAAGCAAATATATTTACTAACCGTCAAAGCAAGACAACCTTATAAGTTGCTGAAATGAAATTTCTTTCTAATTTCCCTCATTGTTCGATTCTAATTACAAGGTTCACTTAACGACAAATTTTAAAGTTATTGGTGCTGACAGTTTTCGAATTTACCAACTAATTAAATAAACTTTTAATAAGAAAAATGTTTTGCTGGGTATCAAACATCGAAGTCGTTACGAAACAAACTAAATATGATTTGTTTTTGAATTTTTGCTAAGAACTATCATTAAATTAATTATATTTTATAATATCTACCTGATTTTAATTAGAAAAGTTTCCAGTATTTTTTGTTGAACTTTTCAAGCCTCTGGAATTAAATCAAAACTATTTATTACAAAATGACATGAAGCGGGTGTTGTTTAATACTACCTACGTTTACCTGGTAGATATGAACATAGTTTACGCAAGGTATGCGCCAGTTCTTGTAGCTTGAAATTAATAAAATCCTCTCTGTTGAGATCAAAGACAGAATTGAAAATAAACTACGGCTGCCGGGATCCAGTAGGCTGGGGAAGAAAAATGGCTCCTAAGGGATGAAACAAGTGAATATAGGGCGTGACGTGTTCACACGAATAATAGATAAAGTTTTTTAATCTAGCAGGTTTAATTGTATAAATTTGTAGTGATGGTGTTGTTTATATTTTTATTCTGTAAAATGTATTATTAACTTTTTTGCCAGTATTATTATTTTATATAAAATTATAAAAGTTTTACTAAAACATGTTTTTAATTTAGAAGGTAAAAATTGTTTTTGTTTAATTATTCTGTTAGGTGTACATTTTTTAATAATAAATATTTGTTAGTTCCGCCAACACTTTTGATGTACCTTTGTTTTTACCATGTTCAATAATTTTAAATTTGTAGTTTATTTAATTAAATAAATTTTTAAATCTTTGCAAAAACCCATACCGCGACCGCTTAAAATAATAATAATAAAAAACATTGCTACATTAAGAAATAAACTCAAGTGAAAACAATTTAAAATGTAAACCAATCTTCGAATCTTTCTTCAGCGTTTTTCGAAGCAGGCTCTGGGGAACTGTTAATAACTGAAAGTCTCTAGATCCAGCCCACTACCTGTGGTTGCCTCCTTTTGCCACTAAAGCAAGATGCACTTTATGTCGTCCATTAAGTGCACTGTCAGGAGTCAGGATGGTTCCTACGTCAACAGAATTTATAACCTTCCGCAAAAATAAAGGTTCAATCCAGTGAGTAAATCTTTCTGAAATTAAATCGTTAAATTTCTCCAATGCTGGGCGTAAATCTCGCAAAATGGTTCGCAGATTTTTAATGAAAATGCCAGAAGAAAAGCTATGTCATTACACTTGGAGCCGTGATAATATTTGTCATTTTTCTTTGTTAACGGACTTTTTTTATCAAAAATTGCAAATATTAGACCATTAAATATATGAAAATTTCAAATTAAAACAATGAATAGGAACATCTGAAAATAGTGTAGAATGAAACAGCAGAAATAGACTAAAGGCCATTACAACTAATTGAGTTTTTATATGAGTCAAGTCGTATTTTTCACGTTCTGCATACTCGTCGCTGCTGGAATCGCAAATAGCGTAATTCTTGTTTACAAGCTACCATTTCAGGATAATCAGTATGATTGCCAGTACTCTGATACTCTATATGCAGCACTTGCTTTTATGACACCCGGATGCTGTCATGCAACTCAGTTCCGGATGCAGAATATACTATTTATAAAAGTAGAATTTAGAACTGAGGAAATTGAAATTAAAATTGTTGTCTTTTGCGAGAGGATTCAGTAAGAACTTTGGAGTTAACTGGCTCCTCCACCAAATTTTACCTGCTGTTAATTTTTAAATGCCAATCATGAGGTATAAGCGTTTATAATTTTGTTATTTCTCAACTGCAATCTATTATTATTGGCTATTCGTATAATATGAAACATAAAGAAAATACGAAAATATAAATAATAAAACTACTCGTGCAAATATAATTTAAATTAACTTGTTTATAATATTAAAAATTTTAAAATTATATTTTCAACAAAGAGTTATTTATATTTTATATGTAGAATGGATTAGATTTCAGTACACGTCACCTTCAGACAGGGGGTAGCACTAGTCCACCACTTATTTTTAGGACGCCCACGAAATCGTTCACCCTCAATCTTACCCAAATTTATTAGTACTCATTCATCTATTGAAATAATACTATTTCGTTATTTTGCATGTTTTATATCAAATTCTCTTTATGCAAAATTAAAATATATATTTTTCAAGTCATGCAAAGAAAGCTCAACTTTCTTCTTAGGTAATAGTGAGGAAAATGTTTTTTTTCCTCCCCAGGGAGGAAAATATAGAAGTGTTACAAATATGAATGTTATTTTCAAAAAATATATGGAAAATATTATAAATAAATTCCTAAGTTTATTGAAAACTCTTATTTTAGTGATATACATACTTTAAATTATCTTATAATTATGTCCAATTTTTCTTTTTCTAGATTAAGTCACAATTTGAAAACTTTAATTTAGATTTAAGATTGGTTCATTGGCAATACTGTTACACCGCCTTGCGTCTGATAACGTAACTTTTGACATGTCAGTTGTGTGTTGTGTTGTCAAAGTGTGTTTAAGGTCAGAGCAAATCGTTTTTAGAAACATGTGAAAAAATGTTGTGTCTAACATGAGAGGAAAACCCTTCTTCCACTTTCGCTCGAATTGTCTCATGAGCGCATTTGAAGCTCGAGTGGGAAAAAGAAGCGCTTTCCTTTGTAATTTGACAAACAACTATTCCAAAATCCTACAAACAGACCAAAAAAAAAAAAAATGTTGCTCTATTAATTAACCGAAATGAAGAGGATTTACGAATTTTGAAACAAAAAATAATAAGAACAATATTAGGATTAACAAAAATAGAAAATAAATACAGAATAATAATTGATTTTGAAATAGAACAAGAGTTGAAAGAAGAAGAACATATATGAAGAGCAGTATGCAATTAAATCAATAGTAAAGTGGAGACTAGGAGTAAGAAAAAGACGAGGCAGACTCAGATCAACATGACTTAAGGAAATAGAAAAAGATTTAAAATCAGCAGGAATTAAAAACTGGCCAAAAAAAAACAATATATAAGAAAGAATACTCTTTCAGTTTTGATTATAAGCGACAAAAAATTTTTTTACACTTCGTTCTTTAATTTTTCCATGGCCAAAACTCGTAAAATTTATTCCGATCCTGTCTGTGAAACAACTAGATATTTCTTATCTTAAAAAAGGTATTATATAAGAGGAAATGCAGATGTAGAGAGCCCTAACAGCATCTTAATTGCGGTAGGGCGCTGGGCTTTGTTAGCTTTTGTCGGTTATGAATTAGCAGCGACAGCTACAGGACGTTTTGTCTTCATCGCGAAACGAATCGGAATGAAGCATTGCCCTGCTTAAATTAGCTAATATAATGTCTCCGTGCTGTAGCAAGGATTCATTAATCTAGTGAGTCGAGACGGCTGACATCACAGAGAACGTCTTCTGTCTTAAAGTGACGTCGCAAGTTTATGTTTATAGATAAAGGGGAGCGCTTTAATAAACTTAGAATTATGTTTGCGTTTGTTTTCAATTGTACTAAATTGATAACTACAAATTGACACATAAATCAATATTTTCCAAGAATATTCGTGCGGAACTACAAAATAAATAATTTATACGCTGTTTTCGAAGATCTAATCATTAATAATTTTTTTCAATACCTGTACTGTAAGTTACCCATTAATAACAAAATTTAAACACAGTAAGTGAAACTTTTATTGCACAATTGGTTTTCATGGTTACATCATTTATTTACCGTCCACGGTGGATGGTAAGTGAAACTTACCGTTCATGGTGGACGGTAAGTAAATATATATCATTCAAATTTTATTTTTAACCTTAATCTGACAGCTGTTAAGTTTGATACCTATTTTTCCTTTTCTTATATTTACGCAGGTATTGCAAAAAATAACTTATTAACCTCGAAATATAAGTGATTTTTTAGGTTTCGAATGTTTAGGAAATCTCGACCCTACGGGTCTCGACATCCCAAACTACATTCTCGACCTAAAAACTATCACTTACAGTTCACGGTACGTAATATACTATTATTGTGATATGTTAAACTATGGAAATTTGTAAATTAATTGTCAGTGTTTAAGGAACGATTGATTGGTTGTGCAATGAATTATAGCAGGATTACATATGTTGACACATCTATAAGTGCATTTGTAGGTTTATGAAAACAATCAACTGTATAAACATAAGCGTATTCGTAAACAAGAAACCAATTACAAACAGCACCTCATTATTAAATATGTTCTGGGCCCAACCTAGGATAAGCTCTGCAGTGGCCCTTTACCGAGATCGCTGTATTAATTAATTCCCAATTGATTAATGTTTCTGCCGTAATTTCCATGTACGGTCGTGGCACAGCACGGTGCAAGTTCACAAGTAAAATTAATGGCGATTCGCTGCATGCAATCACAGTATACTACTATGTAGCACGGAAACACCGTAGCCGTCTGTCTACATGAGGGGTTTGGATATATGCATCCTGAGGGAATTTGCACGTATGCGAAGATTTATTCGGTACCTCGCCGCAGAGCATAGCAACAGATTTTTAAAAATAATGTATCACTGGTGACGTCACAACTGCTACACAGATAACCAATACTGTTCTTTTGAATAAGAGCAAATATAAATATTATTTTGTTGGAGTGGAGCAATCTATGTTCCTTTTCCTATAAATTATTGTAGTTATGTTTCTGCACATCTTTCTATATTTTGTTTTATTTTGGCAGTTTTTAATTCCGGCTGCTTTTAAATTTTCTTCTCCATCCTTTAGTAATTTTGATCTGGGTCTTCCCCGATTTCTTCTTTCTTCTGGTCTCCAATCTACTACTGATTTGATTTATTTGAATTCTTTTCTATTGTTATCTATATCGGGTGTAGAATTGAAATGTGGAATATAGGGATTTCAATGCTATTTCTTTGATGTTGCTGTAAATTTTTATCTATTCACTTTCCTACAAAAGTGTTAATACAAAAGTTCGGTTACCTAATTGTTATTATTTCACGCTATATTAATCAAATTAAAATCAATATCTATTGGGAAATTTGTAAAACGGCCATGGAATATTTAATTTCTTTGGAAATTTCGTAAAAGATTATAGTAATATAATGGCGAATTTTAGAGTTCATTTCTTTTTGTTAAATAAATAAATTTTAACTTGCTTTTGAAATGTTAAATAGTTTTTGTTTTTGTTTGGGAAACCATAAATATTGATTTTAATTTGATTAATATATCGTGAAATAATAACAATTAAGTAACCAAATGGGTCTTATCGCATTCATTAAATTCTGAACAACTATTATATTTACACTTTTAGTGTAAAGTGAATAGACAAATACAGCAATATCAAGAAAATAGCATTGAAATCCCTTCAATTCTACACCCTGTATATGTTCAATCCATCTGACTTTCTGCTGCTTGATAACAATGGTTTTTCCTTAGAACTCTTATTCTGTATACGTTTTCAGATATCTATATTGGTCCTAATATTATGGTTCTTATTATTTCGTTCCATTTCTCTTACATTTTCTTCTAGTTCTTATATCTTCTTATATCATTGTCATATTCTCAGCAGCGTACATGCATTATTGTTCGGAACATTCTTATATTTGTAATATTAGTTAAAATCTGTTTTTTAGTATTTTTTTTGTTGCTATTATCTTTTATTTTGATTTGTGCTTCTCTTTCTCAGTTGATTGTATTAGCATTAGGTTAATTAAATATATTTACATTAATTTATAAGAAGGAAATAAATCCTATTCTGAAAGTAATCTAAGTTTGAAATGTTTTACAAATACTAGAACAAGTTAGTAATACGGTTCTGAGTGAAGACTATGCTGGCTTCTAGCCCACGTTTCACACATATTCCCAATAACAAATATGATTAATTGATTTGCGTAATTTTATTCGGATGAAAATATATAATTAAAAATAAACTTGCAACGTTCAAAATCGCTGCATGAAATATTTACGCTAACAAGTATGGCCCAGATAAACCCCTGCAAAATTTATGAGTCTCCCCAAAAGCTATTTAACAATCTACAAACAAACATTACAGACATGTCCCGTCAACAGTAATAAAGTAATTTATGAATAAATTATTATGATTTTATGTTATATGATTGTAGATTTAACATGCGCAATGTGTAACAAACTGTCAGTTACACTGCATATATTCGTTGAGGACAACACAACACAACAGAACGCTGCACAACGCGAGAATCGTAATTAAGAACAAACAACGTAATCACATCATTTCAAAGTAAATTAGTAAAGTTTCTTCTGCGCTACGGTGGTAACTGTTAACGGTTGTAGCTTCGGCGGCTGGCCACGTTCTGACAGAAACTTATTTTAACATCGAGAAGTTAAAATCGTTTGGAACCTGCAAAAAAATTAGCGCGTTACTCGAAGTTTATCAAGAACAAAATACGCCGTGATACCTGCTATATACTTTTATTATTTTGAGTGTATTTTTATGTTAGTATTAAATTTTTTAACAGTTTTAAAACATTTCAAATAAATAAAGGAGAGTGTGGAAAATACCCTACGAGATTTGATTTTCTTTCGTCGATCTTATGATTCCTCATTAAAATATTGGAATAAATTTATATCAATATTGTTTGCTCTGCAGACGAACCCATTTACCGAAAGGTGTAGGTTGTAAAAGTGTCTTAATTTTGCACAAATTTCGCTCATTGTTTCTTATTCATCGCCATCCTTCGTGTAACGTTCCTCTTCTTCAGAGTCTTCTTGATGATGGTATCCCAGATGTCTTTTGGTCAACCACGGCCGCTCTTTTCCTTCATTTTTGTCTTCCAACCGATCACGATTCATTTATTCTTATCATATGGCATATGGCCCAACCATGCTAGTTGTCTTGTTTCTCTGAAGACTATTGCAATTATTCTATTATTATTTCGTTTCTTATTCTGTCCAACATTGTTATTCATTGTACTTTTCTTAGATATTCCATTTTCAGCGCCTGAAATTTGCATTTAATTCCTTAAGACACTACCCATGACTCGCAACTGTATTTTAATATAGATCTGTATGTAGTGTTATAGTGTACTGTTGCTGTATTGATTTCATTTTTTCTCTATGCAGCTGTGTTTCATTGCATGAAAGATTTTTGCATTTTATTCATATATTGTTTCATTTATATAAATGTCCTGTTTACCATTATTTTCTATTATCGGTATAAAATACTAAAACATATTGACTTGTTCTATTTTTTCTTCATTATTAGTAAAATTTACTATTATTTATTCATTTTCTACTACAATAACTTTTGTCTTTTTAGAATTAATTTTCATATCATATTCCTCAATCGCTCATTTTTTATTTTGATTTATTACATAATTTATGTTCTTTTTATATAAACCCTTCAATTGCTTTTGTTTTTGTAGCTAATGTTTGTAATGGCAAACACATTATCTTCTGTACTATGATCTTTTTTTCAATCCATTCTGTTTTTCGGACAGCGTAACTTTTTTCTAGAATTATTTTGTATACTTTCAAAGCTGAGCATAATAGTGATATACCTCTAAAATTATTTATTTATTTTTTTATTTTAAACGATATAAACTGCTGTGGTTATTTGCCGCCTCGGTACCTCGTTTTCGGTGGTGTGATAACGGCACACAGTGTTCACTGGTATAGGTTTTCGTAAAGCGGTCACCCATCCAACTACTGACCGGGGGTAGTGGTGCTTAACTTGCGTTATTGACTGAACCGGCTTCAAAGCACCCTGACATGGCCGTTATCTCCTATAATTATTACAATCTTTAATGAATTTATGGAGGTTAATAAGTATTTATAAATCAAATTTGAGGCATTTGCGAATCCACCAACAAATTCGAATTATAGTGTAGAGAGAAGCAGAATTATTAAAAAGTGTATATTGATCTAAATGTGTATAGTCTTAATATATTCGTCCCAATTTAATATTCCACTTCTCGCATTTGAGTAGAGAATATCTATGTGGAATTTACGAATCGGAAGTTAAATTGAAAGACGCCCGCAGTTCTACTTACTTTACTTGAAGTTTTACAACTGTAGTTATAATAAATTCTCGAAACATCCGACTTTGACATCGAGACTACTATTGATGCATCTTCATGATGGCTTTGCTACAGTGGCGGTAAAGTCTGCAGAGATGAGCAAAATGACAGGCGGCATTTGCATATCAACGTTAACCCGACGCCGTAAACCCTTGAACATGCCCGAGGATGCACGAAGTGGAAGATATTCTACGCGCGATGTTAACAAGCTCTATAACATTCAATAGACAATTTCACGTCGCTTGTATGTGTAATAGGAGCGTGTGAGTTTTATGACTATTTCAGCGAAATATTATTCTATGCACGTAAACTCTTGCCTTCTTTTATACCGTGCTCTGCAGATACTGGGAATAAATAACAACCCTTTATGCATCCGTTTAACATTAGATGCTTCGCTGTACTACACCACACGTGGAATAGATCTCAAGATAAAATTTATTATTGCTCCGCCAAACTACCGGCATAACCGTAAAATTACTATAATACACCTACGGCCAAAATTCACCTATCTTGTGTTCATGCTCCACTTGAGTTTTCTTTATAAATTGTTCTAAATAAAAATATAACGACTTTGTTCCAATTATGAAGATAAGCTTTTCATGACAAACTTTAATATTTTATACCCTGTCTTTACTTTTCAAGCTTAGAATTAAATGTTTAACATAATACTTCTATCAACTACAGGTAGTACATCAATACAGGATGGTGATAAGCTTCAGGTAAAACGACAATGCTAATGCAAAGAATTTTAGAATTTTTAATGAAATATCATTGCTGTTTACATTCAAGAAGAATTGCTTAAAATTGCGTTGATGTAACTTATCGTTTAATATTAATATTTTAATTTTTGAACTCCTCTTCAGTCGTATTTTTTAAATTTAATTACATATGACAACCTTTTACAAAAATGTGGGCCTTTTAACGGTTACTTAACAAGTTAAAAGTGTCACTTTCTGACACCAGTGCTAAAAGTAACATAGAAATCTATTAACCCCTTAAGGAGCGAATTGGGGTAAATAGCTCAGTGGCAACGTATCGGACTGTGGATCGTGAGATCCTCAGTTCTAATCCCAGTACCGACAGTTGCCAATTTAAATTTACCCCTGTGGTTCCCTCTCCACTAACAACTTTGGGGGCTATGACTTGACGGCTGGTAACCGCATATCATACGCAAAAATATATCACCTACCGAGATCTGCGTAAGCAGAGTGCCACACCCTTAATGGGTAAAAGGCGTGATGATATATTATTTTTTTTAGGAGCGAATTTTTTTCAAATGAATGCACAAAAAAATCAATTTGTCATCAGATTCATGCATTTCTTCTGACGAACTATCCATTACATTTTCATACTCGAAAACCGAATCATCAGAGGCACTCATTATTTTCTGTTTTCAAAATAAAATATTTAAAATAATTTTGAATTGTTTTTTTTTCTTACCAAATCAGAAAAATGATCAAGAAATATATTCTTAGACATTCACTGTATGAAACTCTGTCTCAAACTTCATAGTAAATATTAATAAATATGTCGTCATAATAATGAATTGACTTTTCAATTTTCTCTTTAGATAAGAATGTAAAAATGATGCGTGCAATAAAAGCGACATAGGTTGAAGAGAATAATAGATTATTTTCATTATTCTTAGTTGATTTAAATAATATAATAATATTGTTATAAGATTATTTTCACGAGTTATTTCGGACAAATACATAATGGAACAATATATGACCGTCCGAGTTATCTCGAGCCTGGTCCATAAGGGGTTAAGTGATTTAATTGTTACTTTTAACACGTTGCAAATCAACCAATATACCTACCTGTCAAAATATTATTCTACATTTTTTAGTATTTACTAATACACTAAGAAGATCATAGGTGTATGTATGTATGTTTGATGTACGTGTTAAAAGTGATTAATTTCGTTCGCGGGGTTATTTCAGTCGACGTTGTCTCGTTCGCAAACTTTCCGACTTACTCATAAAATGTAACTTTCAACACATATTATTGTTTCAAGAATAAATGAAAATTAATTTGTCAAATTTTGGCATTTAAAATTTAACATTTTAATATTCGTGCTCCTTTACAAAGTTAACTGATTAGCATTTCTATTATGTAGTTTGTGTAGCTTTACCTACAAATTCTTTGCAATAGGATTATCGACACTGAATTAATACAAAAATCGATCTACCTGAGGCTTATCACCTCTTTTCAGAACACCCTGTATTCATACGTATCTTGGGAAATTCAAAAAATCCTCAGCCGATACATTTGAACCGGTCTAATTGCGAGCTCAGATTTAGGGCCTACAGTCTCCGGATCAACCGGAGTTTGTAACAGGTGGCGCGCGAGTCACGTACATTGCGGAGTTTCTACACTTTCTTGTTGTTCTTTTGTTATAAAAGTTTCTTTTTTATATGACTACGCCACCAGTAATTTTATTAAAAGTTGTTGACAGTGACTCTTTATGTTGCCATCAAAATAAATCCGACAGCAGAATTATAGAGGTTTTTAAGCCATCTTGAGCTTTATTAGAATTCCAAAGTTTAATTTTATTTGATTAGATACGTTCGTGGAAATTAAATTAATTAAATAAGGTTTTATGTAGAGTTTTCATTAAAAAACTATTAATTGAAATTTGATGATTGTGACATTTAAGGCGAATACATTCTAATTTAAATTTCTCGTTATTGCTCAGTTGGTAATTCGTCTGCTATCTCCCAGGAGAAACGGTATAAAATTTATGGAAATAATTAAACAACAAATTATTTCTTAACTTAATCCGAATCCCCCGTGATGAGAATTAGAAATGCTAATTTAACTATTCAGAAGTATTATACTGCTCCTTACGTATGATGAGCATTTATCAGCAAAATACGTGCAGTCTAATCCTTAATTTACAAGTTGTTGGCGGGGTCCCGACAAATCCGTGCAGTCATAACGCTGTGGGAAGACGTTTAATTTCCTTGTATTTACCAGTCAGAGATCAGAAGATTAGCGCTGGATCAGCGCGGATCAACTGAGGAAGTGATCCATTCTAACATCACAGGCAAGAAGTGCAGGTTATATGCGAGATCTGCGGCCCTGAACTTTGGCTTTCAGTTTAATAACCATCGGATTATTCGATGAAATATTGCCAGGTACTGATTGCTGATTTGAAATACTATCTAGTGCACGTTGTTAATTGTTAACGGACAGCCGTAATTGAAAATTTTACCCATGAAATTCTATTAAATATTACAAAATGACCGTAAAAGAAAATTAGGGAAACAGAAAAATGAAATATACAGTTAAAATAGGTAACATTTTCATGTTAAATAATAAGATTGAGTCTGACGATTTGACTTGCATTATTTATACGGGATATAGAATTAAAAAATGTGTGCAATAATATTGTAGAGTAATCAAATAAAATTCAAATATTTATTGGGAAAATTGTAACACGACCATGGAAAAATAAACAAAAGTAAAACATGATTGATATTTCATGAAAGGTTTTTAGTTTTATTTATTGATTTAATAGAACGAAATGGAAAGAAATGAAGGTGTGGGGAATTATTGACTGCTAGTCCGTTTTTTTATTCTTTCCATATTTTTTCATAAGTCGATCATCGCATCCTTTTTTGGAAATGTGTGGAAAGAAATCAACTCTTCAATTCGCCATTATCATTTCCTACAGAAAATAATACAACAATGTAATAAATAAATCTAAATCTGTTTTTTGAAATGTCAAATATATTTGTGGCCATATTATAAATTTTAATTTTATTGAAATACTATCATATAGGTAACCAAATATTAAATAAATTTTTAAATTTTGAACAACTTATTCATTTACACTTTTGCTGTGTGAATACGCAAAAAATTACAGCAATATCACAAAAATAGCATTTCAATCCTACGCCAACTATGTATCGTTCAAATTTCAATATTTAAAAAAAAATTTAAATGTATAAAATCTATTATAAAATCCTCTTTTAGAATTTATTATAGCTTGTACATTATTTAAAGTCGTAAATATTTATACGAAACAAAAACACTTTAAAATGGTCGTATTCGAAAATTCGCCTCGTTTAATAAAATATATATTGAATTATTGAAAACAGAAAAGAAAATATACGGGATATTTTATTCAGGTTGTTGAAATTATTACCAAAGCATAAATGAATAAAGTTATTTTAAAGATCAATAAATTGTGGAACGCACAATGATATTTTTTGATTAAAGTTATTTCGGTAGTGCAAAGATACATAGAGCAAAAAGAGAGTAAAGTTAACAAGCGCTCACCATATTTTACGTCCATAAGCTTCTAAATGAATTAACCATCCTGAATATTTTATAAGAAAACGAATGCATCAATAATGTCTTTCTGCAAACAGAACTTTAGAAGTAGACCTTAATATTGAGTCACCTCCCGGAGGTAATTTTATAGTGCTCTCTTGCAGAAATAAACCCTAAATAGATGTTTAAAGTTTGAGTTACGACGCTAGATTAAAGCCGAAATAAATGTGTAAATAAAAAGATAATTCTCGCTTTCTCAAGCAATTACGAGCGTACGTGTCACCCTACCCGATCCTTGCTTCGTCGGTCGCAAAGAATTAGATCTAATAATCGTTAGAGCACTTGTGCTCATCGCACTAAAACTTAACGTTTGCGATGTGCAATTTCGCGAGAAAAACTTAATCTAATTCTCGTTTTGCCGCAAGTACTCCGCTTCTGACGCCGTAAATATAATTTACTGCAACAGTTATTAATAATTTCACTCTGAGGCAGTTTTTAATGGATTGCTTACCGGGTATTTCAATTTGGCCGTTAATATTGTTGTCGGTAAGATTTTAATTTACAAACATTTTTTATTGCTTCATTCTTCTTTTGAAATCAATTCCGGATATCAAAGGACCCGAAAGAAAATTTCATTAATCTTTGATTCATTATTAGGTGGATATTTTGTAGAAGTATGTAAAGAATAAATATTGATTCACTTTTTAATATAAATAATGATGGACTTTTATGTGGATAATTGTAAGAAATTGTTTCCGGGCAAAAATGAAGGTAATATTATTTTATATTTCCGGTTTACTGGTACATGAGTAATAAAAATGAACTACGCACGTACACTCTTAAAGTGGAAGCAATATTTCATAGGATTCAGAGGAGAAATTTTTAATAAATCAGGATTTATTTTATCTTATTGCAGGAGGGATTGATCCTGAAGGTACACTTACAGAAAAAAAATCTGTCTGTACATTCAAAATTATAGAATTATATCTAGTTATATAAACTATCCACTTTGGATTATAAAGACTTGGATTAACTTCTATAAAATATTTTATTTAAGTACAATGGCTAGTGTCAGGTGTTTTTTTTTTTGAGTGTTTTAACCCTCGGATGACCAACTTTTTCTTCCGATGTGCATGACCAAGCGGGGTTCAAATTGGCCCTATTTATTTTAAGCATTAAATAAATTATAATTAAAAGATTTGAAAATGTAAAGATTTTAGGATCCAAGTAGTTAATTTAATTTAATAATAATCGAATAAAGATTACAATTATTTCCAGAGTTATTCAAATAAATAAGCTTTGATCCCAGTTGATCATCCGAAGGTTAAGAGAAGTGTTTTAGCCTCGGTTTTAGCACTGCACGATGTTCTAAAAGTATTTCATAAAAAAATGCTTCGAATAGAAGTTACAGATTAATATATTATCTATCACTTTTATTTGTAGTGTTTTTTTGTATAAAATATTTTTAGAACATTGTTCAATACTAAAACTGAGCCTAAAACACTTCTCTTAAAACACCCAAAAACAGAGCAAGCAACTTTTCTAATTATTCTACATAATTATTCATCAACTAATGAAGAACAGCAGTTGAGACTGTCATCCAAAGACTTCCACGGTAACAGACACGGGAAATTCGTACGAATACTTCAAAAATTTTGAAGCATACGATGCCTCCATAAACATCTTGTCTTCCAATGAATTTAAGGCTTACTTGAATTACGTCAAAATAATTCCATCGTCATTTTACCTTGTGACAAGGGTAAAGCATCAGTTATCTTAAATATGGATTATTGTGTCAAGCAATAACAAAATTTACTTGATGATCCTGTATATGTTAGAGTGGACAAGATTTCTTTGAATTCTGTCAAATAGAAAACAAAAAAACTAATTCAGACAAACTACTTAAATTAAATTAACACAATATTTTACGGATTACCAAAAATTAATTCAAGTACTGTTGAATTATCTAAATATTTAGACCAGCTTCTATGTCCTTTCATTGGTAATCACCTACCTATACAGTATATTTTGTTGAAATCATCAGTTATCTTCACCTGTCATCCGTAAGCATTCTTATAAGTTTTGACGTTTGTTTAGAGTTGAAAAAGGTTTCTGGTTTATAGAATAATCTAGGATAATTCGAAGTGTATTGAAATAAAATATTTACAGAATTTAGGTACAAAAGTCTTTGTAATTTGCTATGAGTTTTGAAAGTTTTTCAACTTATCCGCTTTGGTTTTTCTGTGCAACGATTTAAGCCTTTAAAGAGATAAATAAATGGTGGAATTTCCTCTCCGAATGGTTGTACTTACAGATCGTTTTATATCCGTTAGACGGGTGGATATATGTTCTTGTCAATCTGATTATTGTTCGAGCGCTTGACTTTCTAAAATTCTCGCAGAGTCGAAGATTTATGCTGTGTACCGTACGGATTACTATCATTCGCGTCATATTCGCTGGTTTCCGCTATTTGAATCGATGTTTTCGATCTAGGTTTGATTTATGTTCCAGTTCTAGGCGAGTTTAATTCTTTTCTATACGACTTATCTCTGCTGCCCTCTTTTGTTCCATCAGTTGTGATATGCATTAAAAATTTTAGATGCTTTTAGTTTTAAAAACTATTAATGTTTTAAATATTGACAGAAGATTTCAGAACTCATCATATAAATAAAACAATATTTGGGTATTATTTCTGTAAAATTGTATGTAAATAATGCTGCCGTCATCAAGTAAAATACCTACAAAATAATAAATAAATAGTCATGAGTAGAAGAATTTACAAAATAAGGTTAACTTAGATCAATTGTTATGTAAACAAAAAATTAAGGACGGACATTTATTTAAAGATTTCTTGATTTCAGTTGTTTCCCTAATTAGTCTTCTCATCCAATTATTTTTTCTCTTGATAAAATCTTCCTGTTTTTGAAAAAAATACTGTGTGATTCTACAAATAGCATGTTCAGCAACTGCAGATTTATCGGATTGGTTTAATGATACCCAAATATTGTTTTATATACTTATTAACGTTTTGTTAATAAGCTAAACTAAAAGTATGTTACAGTGAGAAGATTAAGACATTTTTATTTTTATGTTAAGTGGCGAGGAGGATATTTGGTTGAGTAAATATTCGTTTCTTAAAAATGCCGGAGCGCCGTGTCATGACAACGCTTTTTGAGCTTAATTTCGTTTCTGTTTTTAATTGCAAAGTTAATTAGTCAAAGTGACAACTTACGAAACAATGTTTCTGCGAGCCCGACTGGCTGGGTCCTTAGGCTATATTCTTCATTCATTAACTTTTTAACTGCGTTTTCCTCTGCTTACCGCACAGTACACCTCACCTGTCTCGCAAAAACAGAATTTCACTTACAAACATTGGATTCGAGGAAAGTTTTTTGCGATTTATTTGAGTCTAGACTGGAGACGCATTTGTTATCATTGATATGGAAATATTTTACATGTAGAAGGTGAAAAACTTTGAGCCTTTTTATTTATACATATGTTTCGCAAAGTGTTTCTAAATTTTTTGCAGGGAATTTAGACACATTTATAAAATATTAAAAACTATGTCTACAAAAAATACATTATCCGTCTAGACTTATACATCTCCATCTGAAAACATATTTTTATTTCACTCGTACGTTCGTAAGGATTAAATAATATTTTTTGAGTATTAGTTGGTAAATAAACCCGGTGGATTATCTGTGTTTATCGACAGATGATTACAGAACGCAAATGTCAACGTTGCTGTGATATTATGCAGAGTCACACCCACGCACTTGTTATGAATTTATGGCCTTAAACGGCCGTAAGTGTATGAAATATGCAAATGATGCTCGTATGTCACAGAGGAGACCGCCAATTGCATAGGGCGACATTTTGAGGTTAACATTACAAAAGAGGAATTAATATTAATTTGCCAACGAACACTCGCTACATTGCAACAATGTTTATAATTAAATATTTCGAGTGAAACAACCCGTCTACATGCCTACACTTTGTACTCTATATATATAGCAGAAAGTAAATTAAAATTTATTTTCTCCATATATTATATTTATTCACAAAATCATTATTCATTATTTTTGTATTTTGTATATATCGAGTGGTCCATTGGTCTGTATTTTTTGTTTTATGCGATTGTATTTAATATTACCGAACATTTTTTCTACCGGGTGTTTCATTTTCGAGCAATAATGTGCAACTTTATATTTATTAATAGTTAGGCAAAATTTTAAAAATCTTTTGTTTTTCTTTTAAATAGTTTTTATTTATTTTAGTTTCAAAATAATCAGTACATAAACTATTCACGTAATTAATAAATAATCACAAATAGAAAATATGTCATGAATTGTGTATGAATGTTTAAACAATTAGATTATTTCCTGTCAAATCTTTAATAATTATTTTTTGATTTGTTTCACTTATTTTATCAACTTCTAGTTGTTATATTTTATTTAGTTTGTTGTGTTGACATTCATTGGGAAACATCTTTTATAAATTTATTTATTGTTCTTAATTTCATGGCATACTTTCTGTAAGTGATTCTTTATTAATAAAAATATGAAATGTTTCTGTACTGATCATTTTAGAATAAAAATTGTTTTAAAGAGAGTCGAGGCAAGTGCTGTGGCATTGAACCTGGATCACTCGATAACGCAAGTTAAGCAGCATTGCCCGCGGTCAATAGTTGGATGGGTACCGAGGCGGCATATAACTTCAGTAGTTGAGACCGGTAAAAAAAAGAGAAACAAGAGATAGAGAATGTTTATTGAGCGAAAAGCAACAACCTACAGAAAATCTTATACTGCAGATATGTGCGCATTTTCATTTAAAATACCTAAACTTTGAAAAAATTTTCGGTAATATTTTAAATATTCGAGTAAAATAATAATAATAACAAAGAAAAACTGATTGACCAACCTGTATAATATATACGTATTTGACTTTAAAATTCGGTTATCTGCTGCTATATATTTTGGGGGAGATTTTCCAGTGCAAAATAGTCTAAAATAGTTAGAAAAGACTGAATAATCCTAGAGTATTAGTATCATTTTTTGTGTACATCGCGTAATGTTTTTCTTTCTGGCCATTATTATCAAGTTAAGTTTTTCCTACGATAAATATAACGTTCGTTGGTAGTAATTTTATCTGTCATGATGGTAGGGTAGCTCGAAGCTGATTAATTATCGCTTAGCGATGAAACGACTAATGTGAAATTCCTGCAACAAGTCATAAATTTTAAACGATGCATTTCCACTGTGCACACAAAAACCAGACACTCAACTGCATTTTTACTTTGTTTCCCTCTCTCGATTTTGTCATTAATTATGAAATTTTAATTAGTGAACTTGTTTTTTATTGTTAACTCAAACATTACACCTCTAATTATTACATGTCAGCCGTGTGTCAAAGTAATTTCAAACATTACGCACATAAATTGTTTTGCGTTTTTATTGTAAATTGCATTAAATTTATATAATTAACCTGAATATTAAAGCGCGGACTGATTGTGGTTTTGTGACACCATTGTGTTGCTCTGTGTTTGTTTTGTTTTTGATAATCCTTTTGAATATAAAACAAAACAATTAATTTTAAAGTCTGAGAACTATTTGGTGGCAGCGCAATTAATTTTCAAGCGCGAATTTTTCAACGACAATTTAATATTCGAAAAAGCTACAAAAATAATAAAACTGAACATCTGTCATATGTGCGACACATATGCACGTGAGTACTAAATCAATAACATCAGTTTAATATGAATTAGTGAATCACGTCATACAATTAAAACGATCTGCAACATTGCACGACCATTTCCGCAATAATTTCACAATGAAGCGACCGTTAAATTTCATCACAAATTTCAGTAATTAAACTGTAATCTTCAGCCGATATTATGAACGTTGACCAGTGCTTCATAGTCAGTAACTGGGTGCTGATAATTTTCGTTGGTTGAAGCTGGATTTAGGGCTGTGTCCGTTACTTCCTGTAGGGTTCTGAGGAATTTAATACTGACAAATATAATTCCATAGGATTAAAGCACCACATGTATTGTGCTTTGTAATATTAGGTTAATATGCATAACCTCTGCTCAATATTTCATTTGGACTGTTTCAATTTGTTGTCGAACAATGAGAAGTAATTATTTAATACCTATTAAAGCTAAATCACAGATTAATTTATTAATAACGAAATCTGAAATCTACACTAATTTATCTGTAAATATTGTATACATACCAGTATAACACTAAATGTATTGTTACCACCGGAAAAATATATAAATACAATTATTTATATTATAGCACCGACTCTTAGGTAAATGAAAAATATACGACAGATATTTATATTAAGACTAACTTTCTTAACGGGATCACAAAACTTTTTTTTAAATCTGCACCTAACGCATTTCCACGGACCATAATATTTTTTAACCGTATTCATAATATTGAATATATGATGATTAAAAGCAATATTCAATTACTTGTTGACTAAATTTTTTACGTGGACTAATATATTAATGTAAATACGGATATATGACGCAGGTTAATTAATTCTGGATATATTGTTATAATGAGAAATTTCATAAAGAATAATTTTTTCAAATTTAGTGCACTCTGAAAATATTACTTATTAAGAAGTTTCTAATTACAACAATATTTTATGTACGGTTCAACAATGATTAACCTGCGTCATATAAACAAATGTATATATTCGTATTTACATTAAAACATATATAATTTATTAACCCACGTAAAATATTTAGTCAATATATAAATGAATATTGTTTTTAATCATTGCACAAAAAATGGATTGCTACATAAGCAATATTTATCTTTCGTATAGTGACAGCATTTCAGATATTTGCAATAACAATATTTTTATTTATGTTAGTAATGTGATATAATTTTCGATTGCTGCTTCAACAATCTAAATATTTATGTTTTTTTAATAATCTAATATTGTTGCAGTAAGTATATCTCTTAGATCATGTTGTCTGCAGTATGCAATATATTGTTAAGAATATAATATATATTCAAATCAATAACTAATATTAGTATTTCATGCAAGATATTTAATTATGATAAATATGTATTATTGCTGAGAAATAAATATATTCGTATTGTTATACTAAGAATATATAAATTGCTGTCACTATACGTAACAAAAATATACCTATTGCATGAATCCATATTCAATATTGCAAATATGTTTGAAAAATGTTTTCATTATGGTCCGTGGAAATGCGAAAAAGTATTGTGAAACCATTAAGACAGTAAATCTTATAAAAATCTATCGAAAAATTATCATTTACCTAGGGGTACAGTGCAATACATAGATGACGTAATAATTTAGATTTGTATAGCGACAAGAACAGCGTGAAATAAATAAAATTATTTGATTATAGCATATATTTCTGGTGGTACGAATACATTTGGGACTGACCTCATATAAGCAGAACAACCCGTAGAGAATTGGGTGGATGAAGTTTATTTTAATATTCAGTTTTAAAAAGTTGTGTGATTTTAGCTTTTGGAAACTCTTGTATTTTTAGAATGTACCCGGCATATTTTTATTTACTTTTAAAATTTGTTGTGGCGGTTAGTTTGTTCTTTTTCATTTTTAACACGGTAACCTGATTTTCCGTATTTAATTTGAAAACGTAAAGCACATAAAAATTTTGAACCTAATATTGATTTTCCTACCGACCATGTTTGAACATAACTCGTATGATTTAAATTGAAGAATTTTTAAATGCAATGTTTATTTTTCTTTTGAAATATTTCATTTGCTGTACAAATATTGATCAGGATTTCAATTTTAGTTAGTGTACATTACTAAAAACTAGTTTAATTCATAAAATTTATGTTGGTAAGTTACCTGACATAAATTTTAAATATTATTACTAATAATTATCGCTGAATAAATTTTCGAAAGCATAAATTCGTTTTGAACAACTTGCTTATAATTATCCATCTGATAACAATTACAAAAATTGGTAGGTGATCCCGTTCGCAGTAGATTATCAGGATAAGCACCTTGTTGCGTGATTAGATTATGTAACTAACGCGAGTTTTCACACTTTTCCGCAGGAGAAATTCCTGCGCTGATGTCGCTTGAGGGACTGCGCTTCTGCGCAGCCTACGCATGACGTAATTCAATCTCGCTGCAGGAATGAAGCAGAAATTGTGCACCCATTACTCTTGCATATTTTAGAATTTAATATTTTTGAATTTATGAAAGTGTGCGAATTTTTTGTACGACCCTCTAAGGAAATTGTAAATTGTTACCAATTTTCATACTTGTGCTTTTATAAATAAAGCCAGAATTTGAAAGTGGGCATTTATTTAAATTTAATGAGGACAATTTAAATAATAATTATAGGGAAAGGTGTTGAATCTTGGGACAACATTATATTTATGTGTAATAAAGTAAATAATCATACCATAGGACTATTATTTTGTTTATAACAATTATTTTCATTTCATATCAAAGTAAAATAGAAGAAAAATACATAAGAATGTTATACTCTTTTACCACTGAAAATCTGATCGAGAATGTTATGCTTCTTTGAGGTCTTCCTTGTTTGCGAATTGTTCCACCTAGAATTTCCTTCTGTTTTGGAAACAAGTGAACATCGCTTGGTGCCAGGTCATTGGAAATTTTTTGGACAACCTGCCTGGCATCAAGCCCTTTTACTTATTTCCAAAGCTAAAGGAAATTTTGTGTGGAAACGATGAAAACCTCAAAGAAGCAGTAACATCCTGGCTCAGATTTTTGGCGGTAGAAGAGTATAACATCGGAATTGAAAAACTGGTAACACATTACAATAAATGTCTTGACAGCTATGGCGATTACATTGAAGAATAGAGTAATGTACTATAACTTTGTAACTAAATTTTTGTGTTGATTTGTTTAGTTATTCCATATCGTTCTTTACTTTCTGGACGGCCCTCTTAATTATCTGATTCAATGATACATTTTTCTTGAACCTACAAACTAAATTAAAATTTTGCATGTCCTTAAAAATATGTGAAATTGACATTCAATTTACTAATTAAAGGTACAACAAAACTAATAAAAAACTATTCCCAATGATAAACTCTCTTTCTCTATAATAATGTCGCCGCATAAGTTCACCAAAATTGCTGAATAAAACTTGAAATTCGTCTGATTCATGCCCCCTTCATTATTTACAATTGTTTGATGTACACAATAAATATTTTGTGTTACTTTGAACGTTGTAGGATTTTATGGAATTTGGAGTAAGTACAACGTCATTTGCGATTTTCTCTTCTTCATCGCGTCTGTTTAACTTATCCACTGCGTACCTCGCCGTCGCCTCTCATTTTTCTTATAATTTCTCATCACTGGGTTCGCTGGCAGTCGCGGCAGCCGTTTGTGTAGTTTAATATTTCAGAACAAAACTTTACGTTTTGGGAAACTTTCTAAAACAATATTTTACGAACCAAGCTTTCTGACTTTTATAAACTTGACAAATTTCAAACACAAATTAAAAGTATAAAGGTATACATTTTAAAGTTGGTTTCACGGTCACTGAAACAAGTTTATTAAAACGTAAATCAATATATTGACACTCGTAAGCTCTGAAACAGTAAAAGTATATTTCGCGAAAACAAAGATTGTGTATTCATGCGTAAATTCAAGCGTACTCTGCTTTGAATCTGAATATTTGCCAAGCAGAACTGAGTCTTTTGAAAGACATGATTGCACTTAATAGTGCATACGCTTCATATATCGCAAGGATTTGCTTTATTACCACTTCAATCGACGGTCACTGAAACGGAAGATTCATCTACAAAGTTCGAGGAAATCTGCCAGTTGTCTGACTTCATTATTCGGTACTTGTACTTTGCTATGCAAAACTATCTCTCAAGAAGAACTAGAAGTTCCAATAAACTTCGTAATCTTGTAAGCAACGGTTGATACCTTTTAATCTGACACTCTATTCGTAGCAAATTGATTGAAATTTTACATACTCTTACAAATTACTGTAACGATTTTGTTTCTGACGAAAAGAGTTGTATTTTTTTTGAAATTTGTTGATTCTGGAAGTAGTAGTAATAAAGTGGTATTATGTCTGCTGCAAATGGCAAATTTTCAGCGGTAGATAAAAAGGAAAATATGTTTGGTCCTTATCTATATCCCGCGGAACAGGGTTTGTAAAACTTCTTACAGATTTATCGTTTAAAGAAAGTTTCAAGGACTTTAACAGATCTGTAACTTTAGGCAACAGATGGAAACTTGAAGTTTTGTCGAAACTATACATATATTTTTTACTGAAAACTTACACTTTTCCCAAAGCTTTTAAACAAAGGAATAAAAGAAATATGCCTCCGAAAGCTTTTCCCACTTTATATTAATAACTATATAATAGTAGCTTAACACCCCTATATAGGGTTACGCTGTTTCATATGAAGTTCTCTAAAACCTTTTGTTGGAGTGGTTTAATCTCCGATACTTTTCCTTTAAATCCTTATAGTTAGGTTTCTCCATATCTTCCTATCTTTTATCTTGCTTTACCAGTTTTTAATTCCTGCTAGTTTTAAATCTCGTTTACTTCCTTTAGCTATGTTGATCTGGGTCTGTTGCGCCTTATTCTTCCTCCTTGTATCCATTCTACCACTAATTTAAGTACATCCTTTTCTTCTGCTTTGTTCCTTGATCTTTTTCACTATGTCTCTTCTTTACATATCTTGTTATATTTATTTTTAATATAATCTTTATTGGTTCTAATATTGTTCTTATTATATTTCGCAAGACTGTACGTAAAAGTGAGCGCCCTCATTATAACGCGGCATTTCATAGAACTAAAAATGCTATATTGACATTTGACAGGTGAATGATTAATTTGACGGGTAAAATATCAAATAGACAGAAAAACAACAAGCATTTATTTATTTTTGTTTCAATTCCATGACTATTTGAAATTATGAACGTAATTTTCAGTGTTTTCATATTTAATTTCTGTAGTTACAAAGCATGTTAAAGTATTTCTGTTTATTGATTTAGATACAGAATTTTATGCTCTACAACATGTATTTGAAGCATTTTTGCATAAAATAATTTGGGGAACAATGCGCAAGGAAAAACTATTTTTTCATGTTAATCGCCTATGTACACAGGTATGATGTTCCACCCGGTATATATATTGCAGAAAGTTATATTTTGGCCCAAACGGCGCCTCATAAATTATCACCAGTATCATATGGCCCAATTAAGACTTTTTGAGAGACTTAAAAAAAAATGTTTGATCTTACAAATGGAAAATTGTTGTACTCAATTAATTTGTATCTTAATTTTTGTTATTTTAAAGAATATTTTAACGAAAAATAATAAGTGAAATAATAACAAAAAAACACTAACATAAAGATTTAATTTGGTCCAAAGATATTTTCTTGTACCACGTACACTGTTTTTTAATCTGGTAACAATAAAATATAGAAATACTGTTTCAAATTAAGATTGTAATCTTTTTGATTCAATCAAATTTACTCTATCTCATTTATTTACTACAATATGCTCAAAAACCCTGATAGGTCTTCAAATAATCTACCATTTACTGTTGATGAATTGTTCCCAAAATCTAATCAATTCGTAATACAAACACAATACCTCCTTTATATATATGTATGTGCGGAATATAAGAAAATACAGATATAAATATTTTAACTGGGTCAAATGAAATCCTGGGCTCGTATATGCCCAAGCAATTTGACTATCTGTTGCTTTCATTTTATTTTAATAATAACAGTTCAGTGAAATTCCTAGCTACCTATCCATCATCATGTATAATTCAAGCTAATGCTAATGCACGCCACATTAAATTCACAAATCATAATCATAATCAGTGTGTAACCCTATCAGAATCCAATATGCGCACCTCAATCAGACAAGCATGAACACAGTACCCATGTTACGCCAGCCCGCGTTGTAACGCAGGAGCAGCAGCTCCGGACGGACCCCGGGGAAATATCCCGGAGTTGTCCGGGTCAAGTCGACACCGCTGCCCACTGCGGTCCGGTGTAGCGCCAAGGAACAGCCACGTAATGTATGCGAAGAGAACATTACAATGTTTATGTTTTTCAAATTACTTCTGCATAAGCACTTGTTTTTAAACGTTACATTTTTGTTTAGAGATAATAATAATAAATGTTAATTTAAATAACTATAAAATATTTGGGAAGAGGTCTGTATAATTTTGATTAAACGACGACGTTTCGGCAGTAAAGTGCTGTATTCTTCATGTTTAATACGAAAACAGTAATAAATATATAGTCAACACTATGTGTTGACAAAATAAATGTAAGCTAGAACAAAGTTATACAAATAAATATAAAATTAAGGAAGAACATCAATTAACCACGACTTATTAAGCTAAAAACCTGTATTTAAATTTAGATTATTTAAATCTTGATTTCAATAGGTTCTCTAATAAGCCATCTCATCCATTTATTTTCTCTTGAAATTGATTTTGAAAACATGAAAATTCTAGCAAGAGTAAATAATTGGATGAAACAACTAATTAGATCTTCAAAAAATCTGAATGTAAATACAGGTTTTGAGCTTAATAAGTTGTGGTTATTAGTTGTTCTTTCTTAATTTTATATTTATTTCTATAACTGTGATCTATCTTGTTTTGTCAACACGTAGTCTTGACTACATATTATAGTTTTGGTATTTAACCTCAAGAAGGCAGCACTTTGCTGCCGAAACGTTGTTGTTTAATAAAAATTGTACAGAACTATATCCAGATATTGTATATTTATCACTTTCTTATACAAAGTATAAGGAAGTATTGGAATCATGAAAAAAATCGCTGACGAGATTTTTGCGGAAATACATAATATTGACGTCCACTGAATCCGTTAAGAGTAAGTTCTCAATGATGTCTGTGTGTGAGGATGGATGGCTGCCCGTGTGCGCAATATTTCATGTACGAGACAAAATATGTAAACGAAACTTGGAATTTTCATGAAAATATGAAGAGCTGAGTTTATTTTAAATGGAATTGAAAAACCGGAAAAGAAAGTTTAATTGACACACAAAACAATAAATTCTATATTTTCAAAAATAGAATTAGCTCTGAAAAAAGTTTCAAATGAAAGATGTTAGCAAAAATATTTAGAATATAAAATGTTATTTGCACTTTTCTTGTACTTGCTTAAATTAAGTTATATATTTAATAATCTAGTTACAATGGGAACAAAAATTAAAACATTAAATATCTACATGTCAAATAATTGTGAAGTATCAAAAATATGTGTCGTTTGAAATATTATAAAAGCAATATTTGTATTATTAGTTAGAAAGTTTTAAAGACTAGATATTAATTAATACCTATTTTAAAATAAAATCATATTATCAATGAGAACAAAAAATTAAACAGGTTTAATATCTATATGTATGTCAAATAACTGTCAAAATAAAATCTTAAAGTCATACGCAAAGTATACGTGTTCAGTTGGTTCTATATGTATAAGAAAGCACTGTGGTAACCACACCAGATTTTTTATATTATGATTTCTGAAAGCTTCTTTCAATATTTATTGTTAATTTAGTTTTCAAAGAGATTAAGAGAACCGCAAGCAGAGGTCCGTCGTGTAGTGTGGTAGTTGCGGTATCAGGGAAAATAGATAAAAAGACAAGGTATGTTCGTACCAAATTATAGGGTATCGATGTGGTTGGAGAGCGTTCGCCACGCTTCCTTGAAGCCACAAATCGAATTAAATCCATTCGCGGGTTCCTCTGCGGTATTGTGCGACAGCGACGCTAGCGTTCGCGCTGGTTGTTTTTGAAATGAAGCGGGCGGATTGCGCCGTAGGTTTCGCTCACGTGATTCATTGTTTCATTATCGCCTTTTGTCGGCGTGAACACGTCGAATTTGCGTCGGATTTGTCTCCGAGCACGACACACAAATACTGCTTTTATTGAAAGGATATTTTATTTTGGACGTTGCACTGACAGCCACACACGATGAAAAGCTTATATTTCACTCGCAATGGCTGCAGCAGTCAGTTTTGGCAGCTATTGCGCGACCAACTATCAACGAATGCACGTCATGATCGATATCTGTCATACTGTTGCCCTAAACGTTCATTTCGGAAAACTTTTCAAATAAAACTCGCGATGAATCTATTCACTGGCTCTAATGTGGATTTCGGTAATTTACTGACGACGTAAACAAATATATAAAACTAAAAGTTTTACCCTGTCGTCCAATCACTTTTATACGTTCGTCCCACAACGCTTTTAACGAGAGGGGAGAAAGAGATTACTTTCCTTTCATATGTACTACGGAATAGAATGAAAGATACGTAAAAAATAGTAAACTTAACGATGAAATCATTTAATAGGGTAAAGTCTTAGGTTAGAGTTACCGCCATGAAGAGAAATACTTGCTACATTTTGTTGCGCATAGAATACGTGGAGACGTATTGACTCTTCAAATACAAAACTAGCACTATCTTTTAAGTAAGCCAAACGTGCTTAACTATTCCATACGTATTCAGGGAGTGGATATCACGGAACAACTCAATGATTACCAAATGGCAAAAAAGGGGAGAAATGCCAGTGGTATCTAAATTAGGAAGTGATGAAATGGGAGCTGTTCCGTTCGTGACACTCTATCAATTATATAAAAAATAAATGAATATTTACTGAAATAATTCGAAGACTTTTTTTTGTGAGTTTATTTTTGTGACACTTTAATCTTTGAATGTATCTTGCACTCAGTCTGGGAATTTCTTCTTTAATGGAAGGCATTTGAATATCTTGTGAAATTATCAAGTTGGGGACAAACTGTAGAGTATTGATAATTACACGAAGGATTTTTGATTGAAATCTTTAGATGATTTCGATGTTGGAGGTACTTGCTGACCCCCATAGTTCATTGCCTTAGGTCTAGACTAGCTTAATTATTACTTTATACACCAGCAATTTGTTGACCGATGAACCAATACAACTGGAGCTGTCATATCTTCAAACCCAGCTGCTTTCGTTTGGTCCGGAAAATGATAAAACTTAACGTTGCACTAAACTTACAAAATATATTAAACTAGTTGTTTAACTTAAATCTACGCAATGTATATATTTGATGAATTATGGATACATCTTGAGTTAACCCCGGTTAACGAAGAAATGCATGTCTCAGATGCCCAGAATTCAAGGGATCGTCTGACTTAAGGAGTTAGTAGGAAAAAATTTCGTAAACAAAACCAAGTGTGACAATAAATTGAACACTAAAAGTTTTCTGTTCAACCAACTTTTAAATGCTATGACATTTTGACATTGACAATGAAACAATAAATCGCATTTTAACTGTTGCACATAATAAAACACAAATCTAAAACTTTCTACACCAATTCTAATTTTTTATCAACCATAAATAATTCGATAATGAGATGTGCATGGGCTGCCATGAAATAAACGAACAACAGAGCGAAACAAATCCGGGGTATCTTAATGAATCCAGCACAATGTTTGCAGACCATTTAGCGCAGTTCGCGGATAAAATGCGTTGAGGCATTCAGATAAATGTAATTGCCTTCGGAACTGACACACTCGTTCGTCCCCTCCTCGACAACAGTTTGCCGTGATACGCGAAACATTTGCCAATATCTTGAAACAAACAGTAGTACAAGAAATATGTAAATAGTTGTAAAGCCATGCCTTTTGTGTCATTCAACATGTTTAAATAAATGAAAATTATATTGTCGAAAACCATCATGGTTTCAAATTGGAGACTTTGTATTCCTATGCATGTCAATCTTCTAAAACGTTTCCGCTGTTCCTCGCATGTCAGTAAAATTTGTCGCTAAGAAACTTTTTCCCATTTTAGTTTCGTTCGCGTACAAGACAAAAATATTCACAAATACGTCGGGAATTTTAAAAATATAAAAATGGAACTGCAGGACGGCGTCTCGCCGACCACGGATGTCTTGTTCTTTTGTCAGGAAACCACACTCATTTATTTGCACCGTATTTTGTTTTTCAAGAGCTTCTTGATTTTTATCTCCTCAAGACAAAAGATTCTGGTGCTTTCTGTACAATCGTTTTCAGACGTACATTTACTCATATGCAGATTGTTCTACTTTTCTTTATTCTTTATTTTTCGAGAAGATTTTTAAATTTTAAATTTCTTTACGTAAATCTTTACTTGGTCTTAGCTTAGAATAACTATTGTATTTGACATTTGACATTGGCATGAAAAAATTTGTATTACTTTATGGGCGTTAAGCAATATTATAAACAAGTGATTACAATAAAGTCGAATGCAAATATACTTACAAAGTTACTCTTGCGTTTCACTACCTCAGATCTCTGTTTGTCTAAAGTTGTATTATAGAGTGAAATGAACTGGACTCGTCCGATATCTCGTACGAAACGCAAACCATGTCGACTGGCCAAAGGAAATGATGAATGAAAACGTTTTTGTAGGAGATAGTGACCAGTCTGCGAAGTAGGAAACTGTGTTGACGTTTAATTGTGTGTTTAAAGTTGTAGTTTGTACAGAATTGGGTGATTAATGGAAAGATAACTGTTGCTGGAATTTAGCTTTCACCAGAAAGTAAAATAAAAGAACGTGGCATACTTTATTCTAGTTGTTTTATTGCTGCAGCTTCTAAAAAGTAATTTAGTTTAGGCGCAAGTGCATCTAAACATTTAATAAATAAACCTGCTGCGAGAAACGAGGATTTATAAAAAAATTAGATACAACAAAAATAAATGAGTATTTTTATTATTTCAGTTGGGTTATTATGCGTAATATTTATTTGTATTAAATATTAATGATGTCGCTGTACAGGATTGAATTATCTTTGCTGTGGTAATTAATTATGATGATCGGTTCACAAATATTTTTGTTTTGTGTTGAACAACTGAAAATGTTACGAATTCATTCGAGCTTAATTGTATGATGTTTCGTTTGTTATATTTTCAATTCAACATTTTGTTTTCTTTTGGGTATTAATTATGAAATTAAAATTCACCCACAGAGATAAAAATATATCATTTGGGGCGTACATCAAAAAAATGTATTGTTTTTGTTTATTTTGAACCGCTGAAACAATTTTTTGCTTGTTTTGCGCAGAACTGTAAAACTGTAATAAATTAATTATTCTCATACAATTTAAGGTTGGTTACACATAATTTAAAACTGTTTCATCTCGTCGCAACATAATTAACTTTATAATCTTTACTTATGCTTCATTCCTAATACATTTTTTGTTTTTCAGGTGAGTAAAGCGTAACCATTTCTTCGCCCATCATTTAAGGTAAAATCACGCAACTTTTCTTATTAAATCAGTCCCTTTATCGGCGTATATATCCGCGTAAACTCTATAAAAGAACACGGGTGTGCTTGTGCTCACGCCCGTATACAAGGCACTATACGAGTATATGTAACATTGTGCGTATAGAGTGCGTTCCACGGCTTGCCGCGATGTAATCTCGTGTAATGGACACAGCGACACGGAGACACGAGCCATGGCAACCCCTGATGCGAACACCTGTTTGTGTTATGAGCTTGAGGTTGCCACCTTGAAGGGTTCTTTACCCCGAATGGATTTTAAGGGTTGTGGAAAAACAGTAACAAGGGTTGTATAGAATTATTTAAATGCGAATTGAATATTAGTATTATATTTTAATGTTATTTATTATGTTTCTTTTACTCCTAATTTGTTAATTTGCTAATTTGCTTCACTATGGATACGAAGTAAAAGAACAGCTACAACAATGTAGAGCATCCTATAAATATCTATCGAAAAATTATCGTTTAACTTCGCCTCGTCCATCATTTACTACAGTCGTGCGGGAATGTTTCACGTTTCCTACTAGATATGCAATATACTATTCTAGTATTCATTTTTTCAGTAAAATGTCTTAAATAAAATGGCAAAGTATTGCTTTGTCGTAGTTAATCAATCTTAATGGATTGTGCTGTGAGGAAATGTGTAAGAATTGTAATATTCCGGGTCTGCGTGGCGGGATGCCCTAGCGCGTAAATTCCTTTCTTCTTCCTCTTCCCAACCGTCACAACATACGCATCATTGACTTACAGTAATGCTCAGTTCGCGTGGCCAGAAAAGTCATAGGGGTTACATTTACCCCGTATCATTCTTCGGATTCCTTCGTCCGTGTTCGGTTAACTTCGCTGACGCGTGGCTTTCAGATGTTCCCAAGCGTTTATTGTTGCCACTGAAAATAAATAATCAGGTTAACGATACCGCAGTAAAAACCCGCACGCCGACTTGATTATGGACACTTACGTGCGGCGTTTGGGCGGAGTCGTGAAATTTTCAGGGCTTAGTGACGCACTGATGGCGCTATTAGACGCTATGAGCTCCACTGACACTAGCGGCGACTGCCAAAACTATTAGTAGTGAGATTTGCGGAGATGCTATGGTATTCAGTTTTTACGGATCGTAATGGTAAATAGAGACTCTTGCAGTTGTTTATTGCCGGAATGGATCGTTAAGAATTATGTAGTTGGAAGATAGGGACCCGCTACGATTATTGCTGAAATAACACTTAAAGTAAATCAAAATGTATGAAGTAGTTAAAAATACTAAATAAATTTCTACACATTTCTGAGCTCGCTGTTTTTCCATCTCCAGTTTTACTAGCTTAAAGCTTTCATCGTGAAATACGTTTTTACAAAATCCGAAGGACTGCGGACCATAAGATCAGTAGCTGATAAAGTTTTCACAACAAAATAATAACTCTGTGACACTCATTGTGCTTCAAATTAAGCTATCAATTTTTATTGCAAATTTCTCACAATTATTCTATACCAAAAGGTTAGTACTAGTAAATTGTTTACTAGAAAATAAATTAAATACTCCTCCAAACTTAACTTTATTATTATTACTTATGTATAATTTAAACATGAAAAAACTCATTGCTGTAGTACGCATCGTAATATGTCTTATATTTATCGAAATATGGCGATTTGTAATATTTTTCAAAATACGGAAATTTCCCTAAATATGACTTAAAATTGTAAATTTTTTTTATTACATTTCTTTATAATATTCGCGCCAGGAAACCCTTTGCAGCAGAGCGCATCGTCATATCTCTAATATTTTTCGAGATATGACGATTTTTTATATTTTCCGAAGAGCAACTTTGAGGGGCTGTAACTCGAAATCTATACAAGATATCGAAAAATATCTCCAGTTTTGTGTTTTTCGTGCCATTTATAATAAATTAGTAAATTTTGAAAATTTTGAAATTTTTTTGATTTTTTTTCAAAATTTCAATTGGAGATATCTCAACAAATATGAAAGATACAGACTTGCAGTGTTCACCAATCGATTCAGCTCGACGAAATACATAAACCCTGAAAATTTCAGAAAATTCGGACAACCGGTTGAAATGTTAGAGCAAAAAGTCTTAAAATGGCCAAATGCAGGCCAAACGTCAAGGGGTACCCCTTGACTGTCAGGACAAAAAACGCCATTTTCAGGCTTTTTGCTCTAACTTTCCATCCCGTAAAGCGATTTTTATGAAACTTTGCATACTTATGTATTTCGACGAGCTGAATCGATTGGTGGACACTGCAAATCGGTATCTTTAATATTTTTCGAGTTATCGCCGATCAAAATTTTGAAAAAAATACAAAAAAATTTCAAAATTTTAAAAATTTGCTTATTTGTTATATAAGGCACCAAAAACGCTAAACTGAAGAGAATTTTTGGATATCTCGTGTAGTTTTTGAATTACAGGCCCTTAAAGTTGCACTTCGAAAAATACCAAAAATCGACGTATCTCGAAAAATATTAGAGATCTGACGACGCGCTCTGCTGCAATGGGTTTCTTAGCGCTTATGTTATAAAGAAATGTAATAAAAAAATATTGCAATTTTAAGTGAGGATATTCCGTGAGTTTCAAATTTTTCTATCGGTATGTGAATCTGTATTGAATGATTAATTATTACAGTTTCTGTTATTTGTTTGTTCCCATAGCAACTAAAATTAGTTTATTTAGATATTGCGCACACGAACATCCATCCATCCATCTATCCATCCATCCTCACACACAAACATCATTGAGAAATTGGTCTTAACGGATTCAGTGGACGTCAAAATATGTATTTCCGCAAAAATCTCGTCAGCAATTTTTTACGTGATTCCAATACTTCCTTATACTTTGTATAAGAAAGTAAAAATGCACGAAAAATGTCTTTTCTGACATATGTCATAATTGGAAACTAAATTTTTTGATGGGATGAGCGTTTCTTGATAGGGGTAGTCCGTTTCCTGCATTGTTTGATAAGAAATCTAAGGCGGGGGGTATAGTTTATACCATGTTTGCATCTTTCAAATTTTGCTCCATTTCATAATTTATTCTTGTTCTATATTCATTGTCTGTAAATTTTATTGGTCCTAGAATTGTTCTTCATCTTTCTGGTGTTTATTGGTGTTATTATGGTTCTGTATATTTTCATTTTAATTTTGCTGTTATCTGGTTTGCGGTTTCAGTTTTTCTATGCTCTTTGTAGAACATTAATATTCCAAAATAATTAAATATCCCTACTTCTTGAAATGAATGCTCGCCTATTTTGATTTCGATATATTAATATGATATTATATTTAGCGTTTATATAATGTTGTTTGTGCCCTTTGATATTTTATTCAGCTATGCAAAGTTTCAAAGTAAGTGGAATTTTGATTGGCTCTTTGAGTTTTACAAGTAATTTTCTCAGGTAGGGTAAAATCAAAACTCCCTTTATGAAATACAGTAACTAGTTTTCAATGCTAATGAAAATTGAGCCACTGGCCTGATTTTTATATGCTGAAAATTTTAAGCGTAGGCGGCATCCTTTTATAAAATAATAAATGATTCCCTGTGACCTTAATTTCGTCATGAAACAAACTTAAAATTAGATCCTTAACAGTTTTGCTGATAAAATATTTTCCTCTTACCAATAATAAGCCAAGCTGGCGACGTTTTAATTATTTATTATAGTCATTCAACAAACGAAAGTCGAATTCTGATTAGCGCACTTTCGAAATTAGTTAGGGATTGATTAGAATAATTAATTAAATCCTTTGTGCCCGAGGAGCATTTTTCCGTGTCAAGACGCAGTACAAAGAAATTGAAAAGCTAGAAAACTCCAGTTGTCGGATAAGATCAATTCAGTTCTGATTCTGATTTATTCTACGGAAAGCAACACTTACTAATTAACTCAGCGAAAGTGGTATTCGTGCGTAAAACGAATTAATTATCCCCCTCCCTGATTTGTTGACGACCTTGATAGCTTGGCTTTATTGTAAGTTAATTATCGGTTTATCGGAACTTTCTCCCTGTAATTTCTTTACGATTTTCTTTATTTACCGCCATAATTTGCTGTTTTCTTTGATGCTGTGACTTTTCTGTCGTGTTTTGATCTTGGAAATTTGTTAAGTAAACACAGACACCCTGAAGATAACGCGGAGTCTGCCTCGTGACGCGACGGAATTGACTTTTCTTTATTTTTAAACTTGAGATGTATTTTAGTTTTATTATGTTACTTACTGGCAGAGTAATTTGATACATAAACTCTAACTTTGTTTATCTTTTAAGTTAAGTAAATGAAATGAATTTTTTTGCTTTGAACATTTAAAGTAGGTAAATGTAATATTATGGAGCTTACGACAATATCATAAAGTTTGTTATATATTTTCCTGCTTGTTTCTTGAAATATTTATACTACTAAATTACGATATATTTCGTTGTTAAAAAGCGAGTTCTTTTCCAACCACCTCTTCAATCAAATTCCACTCATTGGAATGGATATTACTTCAGAAAAAAAAAAATATAAATAGGAACGAGCAACTCACAAATTCAAGTCTATTTAAATAGTAGAATACAAGGTTTCTTTAGAAAATAATTGAACATTTTGAATTCCGGGTTAATGAATATATTTAGTGATATGCGGTTGACAGCATTGCATTGCGGATAAAAAATTAGAGCTGTCTTTTTGGGTGTTTGAAGAGAAGTTTTTTAGTTTCGGTTTAGCACTGTACAATGTTCTAATAGTTATTTATGATACAAGTGTTAAAAGTGACATTTTATGAGTAAGTGGGGAAGTTTGTGAAACGAGGCGAAGCCGAGTGAAACAACCCTATGAACGAAATAAATCACTTTTTACACGTATTTACAATTTTATCTACGATCTTCCTAGTGTAATTATTAAATATTAAAAAATGTAAAATGATATTTTGATTGGTAGGGTTATATTTGTTGATTTATTTATACAAATCGTTAACAACGTGTTTAAAGTAACAATAAAATCACTTTTAATATGTTGCTGTGTTACTTTTAATATTAGTGTGAGAAAGTGACACTTTTAATGTACTAAGCAACCGTCAAAAAGACAACTTTTAACAATGTTCGTAGATAAAATTATTTTATCCAACACATTTCAATAAATTCGATTTTAAACAAGAAAAATAACAGATTTAAAGCATATGTCGCTGTCAAATAATATTTCTTTAATACATTTTGGATTTATTAAGAGATGTTGGATAAAACGTTATACTTCACACGTGGGCAAAGTGAAATTACCCACTTGTAAAGTAAATAACTATTGTGAAAAAATATTTCTAATAAAAGTGATAGATAATATATTTTTCGGTAACTTCTATTCGCAGCATTTTTTTTATAAAACAATTTTGGTTCCAGTCATTGTTATTTGAGTGTAACGTGATAAAGTGTGATTTTCTGTGAAACAGCGACAAAAATTCACAGAAACATAAAGAGGGACTAAAGTTGTGGCGAAACTCTTGTTCCGAAATTAAAATCAGTGCTGAAATGACGACACGCTGTTTTCAGCAAATGTGTAACAGATTTTAAAGGCCATTTCAAATGAAGCTATCCAGGAGTGCTTTGCGAAATGGAAACACTGCTGGGAAAAGTGTGTGAATCCCTATTCCCTGAGAAGAGGTCTATAAAGGGGACAAGGACAAATAATTTGTAAAATTAATAAGAAAGTATAAAAACAGACCTCGTATATGAGATAAATGTAGTTATGATTGCAGGCATAAATCTTACAATTTCATTTAACGGTGGCTGCATGGCAGAAATTCGTTTAATTATTAATTACATCTCGTGAATTATTCCGCGAGTTGTGCAGCACCTATTCATTAAAATCAAATCCGTTAACACAACTCCTGCTCGCTGAACTAACAACAATGTAAGTTTCAAGCACTAATAAAAACATAACAGCATCGGCAGCATTTCTGAATTTCCATTTGCGAGAAACCAAAAGTTGAAATCTTGAAAGAAGCAGGCCGCGATAAACTTCAATCGAGCACTGCCGCCTGTTTTCGGGTGCGTTCGCGGACGCAGGAGTCCATACAGAGAAATATAAACGTGTGTTCAATCTACCCTCCTGTTTTGCCTTTTACGACGGCCCTTTGACTCGAGGGCGCGACCTTTCTGCTAAAAATATGGTGATCTTTTCACCCGTGAAGGTACTGCACTTTAATCAACACTAAAAAAATTTTCTTTCGTATCGTGCTTCTAACTTATGGCTGATATTTTTCTTTTTTATCCACGTGTATCTGCACCGGAACTACGTGTCTTACAACACATTTCACGCTGCTTCACAGATACTCCTTCTGATTTATTTACTCACTTATTTGAAATTTAATTTTTAAATAAAATTTACCGACTTTTCCCTTCAATTTATATTACCTGAATAGAAAATTGTATTATTACATTTTTACTATTAGTATGCTCCGGAAATTTTTTATTTGTATACATAAATAAACATAGAGATATGAAAAGATTTTTGATCTAAGTTCAATAAAATCTTGTCATTTATTAGGTATTATATTGTAAAAGCTGTTTTAATTTATAGAAACTAATTTGTAATAATTATAATTATTTATAATGAGAGAGGTACAAAACACTTTGGACTGCAGTCACATATCAAAGCTTGTCGATACATTTTTCATTTAACAATTACAATTCCCACTAGTTTCATGTAATTTATAAAGTACTAAAATATTTAATCTAAATTTCTATTTGTTTAAACTTGGAATTTGTTTTTTTCATTATAATTGAGTATTATTAATAATCCATGTAAATTGTCCCTGTGTTTACTTATAAAAATGGCTGTAATACATTGCTTTAACTGTAACTATGGTAATGAATCATATCCTTTATCATCAACCACAATCAACAAGAACCAATCTTCTCCAAACATTCCACAACTTTTGCCTCATCCACTTCATACAAGCACGTCGATTCATTAAACTTGGAATCATTCATACGCACAACAAACCATTAATCATATCTAACCACTTATTGTTAGGACGCCCACACAATCGTTCACCCTCAATCTCGTCCGTATATATTAGTTTCACCAACCTTTCATTCAACATCCTCTAGAGATGGTCAAACTACCAAATCTGACTTACTCCCACTTTTTAAACAAAATCTTCTCAATCTCACATTCACCGTGCTACCATGTATTTCAGTTATGATCACTCTCCTCTCAAATACCTCATTTTCCCAGCAGTTATTGGTTGTTCATGCTTCTTCATCCAAACTCAACATTTGAAACTAACACGCTATTGTATGCACTCAATCGAGTATTTTTATATTAAATTATTGTAGAATTAGATTACAAAGTAGTAGATCTGTGAGAAATATATATGTTTATATATTTCCTTTGTCCTCTTGGTCTTAATGAAAATAGGAAGATGCAATCTGAAAAGAATGTAGTAAAAATGTATGTTTCCTTTGGCATAAATGCGTCGTAATATATCACATGACCCTTTTAGACAAAATGCGAAAAAATATTCTGGCACGAGATACTCCATACAAAATGCGTATCCGTTATCCGTTTCCCGTTGGTTTTTTGTAGCGAGTGTACTTGGCAAGGGCTAGTGATAAACTCTTCTTTCTAAGGCTCTCGTCATTTGTATCAGTGAAGTTCTTGTGTCAATTTCCTCGACCCCCCGTTGTCTCCACTGCAGCCACTGCCATTGAAATCCGCCCGACTCAGACTTGCCAACATGAGCGCGAAATCCGGCCTTGTCGAAGATTTTGGATTACGCACGACAGCGACGCACTGTTGACGTTGAAAAAGAAACTAAAAAACCCTGAGATTCTGGACCTGTATATCTGATATATTATTTTATAGTGACGTAAAAATTATACCTGTTTTACACGACGCAGTTTATTGTCAACAAATTGCCAAGAACAAAAATGTTATAACAAGTTTTCTATCAATTTATTGTGACTATTTCAGTTGTACCAACATGATATCAGCTGTCAACTATGCTACTAATTTTTGGTTCAAGCTGTACGCACAAAAATGACAAACTAACCAAAACATAAACAAGTTTGGTTGGCAATGACTAAAATCCTCTAGAATTCCCTAAAAAAATGTCGAAAAATAGAACATATTCTAATTAATAAAATGAGCAATTTGTGGCGAAGAAAAATTTGACACAAAGAGTCGCATTATATACAACAATAAGTTGACAAGAAAACTTGGACCAATAATTACATCACAATTTTATACTAGGTTTCGTAATGAAATGGGCAAAAACGTGGCACGGATTTCTTTTCTGTAATATTGCGAATAGATATTCCAGACTATTTCTTATAAATGTAGCATCGTTTGGCATCGAAGCAAATTTGGAAAGAACAAAATAGAATGCAGAAGTCGTTCCAAATAAAATTTTATGATAATGAACAAAACTTCCTCTTTGTAGTAAACGAATAAAAAAAATCGTAGATTCGTATGCAGAAGATTAATCAAGTTTCCATTTCCTGTACATAGAAAATTCGTTCATTGTTCACGTTTTCCGTCCTGCACTAATTACGCCAGTCAATTAAGAGTGCATTGCATTTGCACTATGACACCTTCTAAATCTGAAAGCTATTTGATTTTGCTAACTTGTCCTCTGAGGAAGCTTTTGATAATTACTTTATAGAGGATAATGCAACGATCCAGTTGTTATTAACAAAGATTATACCTACTTACTTATATCGGCAATTTAAATGACAATTTGTTAAAACAAAGTGCGGGAACATTTTGTTGTTCACTTTTATATACATAAAGTAATTTAATGTAATTGTGAACAAAATTTTTATCTTATTTTTATTCATATTAATCCTGCAAGCCTATATTTGTCATTTATTTTAATTAAATTGTTGTACCTAATTACATTTATTATTGATAATATTAATTTTAATATATGAATTAAAATAATATTACAAGGATTTGCGGAATTTATATCCATGCAATTAATGCACAATTAAATTAATATAAAAATGTATTTCAAATTCATTTATCAATATTATACTATAATATACTGGGTGTTGAATTTAAATGTAGCTTATAGGGTTTATAGATATAAAAGTACAAAAGTTGTTCAGAATTGAAAAATCCATGCAATAAAACCCATTCTACATTGTAATAAATTAATCTAAATCTGTTTTACGTAAAGTTGACATTTTGTAAAACAGATTTAGATTAATTTCGTATTTGTATAATTTTCCATTATCGTGTTACAATTATTCTAATAAATATAAATTTTAATTTAATTGGTATATCGTAAAATATTAATTCCTCAATCAAATGGAGTTTATTGTTTACATTTTTAAATTTTGAACAACTGTTGTACTTCCATTTTTGTCGTAAAATGAATAGGTAAAAAGAAACAAGAATATTAAAAAATAGCAATAAAAAAATTTAAAAATGCTGGTTTCTGTAATTCTGGTTAATTGAAAATATTATTAAAACAGCTTAATGAAGTACATGTTGCATCAAAATTCGGGCATAGGTACACTAAAAAAAGAGTACAGTAGTATTTACTAAACTATTTGGTGAACTGAGAATATAAGATACATTTTCTGAAAAATTACCAAGCTTCTAATTGATTAGTAAATAATCGTGTTTAGTTTCTTAATTGTTATAAATTTTTCAAAAAGTTTATCTTATATTCTTAGCTTAATGAATAGTGCGGTAATGTCTACGCTGTGATTCTAGATGATGCATTTGAAGCTCCTTGATTGGATGGATGTTTGAGAAAATAATTCAAGTCCTGGATTGCAGCCAATCAATATTTATTAAAATCGGCCTCTACAGATTTAGGCAAAACATTTACCTACTTCAAGAGCTGATTTTATTTAATAAAATTTGTTGTTCTGAAAGACACATTGATTGACTGCAATTCAGGACTATGAATATATTCCCATTTTAAATGAAGTTAAAATGCAATAATAACTAGCAGCACTTAGACCTGTTCTTTTTATCCCTGAATCAGTTTAAAAATGCATGTACAGTCACTTAAAACTGACGACATTAACATTATTTTTGTATATATTTGTTTGTTCTTATTTTTTTGTAAGTTGTAAATCGTGGTATCCAGTTATTGAGTTATTCTGTTGACTTCTCTAGTACCCAAAATAAATAAAATAAGAAATAAAAATAAATAATTAAAAGGAATCCCGATGATTCGATTAGAAAGGCGCAAAGCGACGACAATCTCACCGTGATAAAAATTAACGTTTCCAATATCAAATATCCTTGTGACCTCTGTTTCAATAAGTCCATTTCCCAATCGGCATTTCGGAAAACCTTCACGCACAGTGGTCCACAGGACTTTAATCGCAGAGAGTGTCCACTTCGCACAAGATTGTTTCCTTGCGAGTGTCCTTGCCTCCTGCCTCTTCATGCCACGGCCCCCTGGGACCGCCGCACATCTCCGCACCTGGAGCGTCGGCCGAAGCATCACGTGCACGATTCATTGTCCCCTGGTGGCGACTTTTAGCGGTGGAGGTGGCGTTGTGGTGGTTGGTGTCATATCGAGGGTTGTATCGATGAGAATCGATGGAGAAAGTGAGATTGAGTTTTCTTTTGTTTTTGTTTGGGGTGGGGTGATTCGATGATAGTTGAGATTAATTTTTGAGGGAGAGAGATACAATTGTCTTCGTTTCTTTCATTGTTCACTTACCTTCTGCAGTTGCCATTTTATCTTTCGCAAACCTTCATTCAACTATTGAACCGAGCACGATTTAACTATCCTTTTGATTTAGTTTTATTCTCTTTAAAGCTGTTTACACAATATGAAATTAATAGTGTTGTCGCTATTGGTTATGGTTAGCGTTGGAATTTTGACACGTGTGTTTCTCGTGTAACATTCTTAACGTATTGGTTAGTACTTAACATATACGACCAGTCAAATGTAAGAAGGAAAGCGATAGATATATTTAATTCTTAATTAATTAGCCAGTTCGGTTTGGAATTTGATATTCGCTTGTTAAAATGAAAAAGAAAACATAAAATATTTTTACGATATTAGTATTATATCAGGTCTTGACTTTTCTATGTTACATAGGAAAAGCAATATTATTTTCGTATTGTAGTGACAGTTTGTTCCTTATGGATTTTAGACTAAAAGTGTAAATTCAAAAAATGTTTAAAAATCAAATCGATCTCTTTCACAAAATATTAGAAGCAAAAAAAAATTCACAATTTTAGCACAATTACAGATTGCCATTAGAAATTAAAAAAATCACCTTGAACATTGTTTTATTATTATAGCAATTATAATTCGACAGCGTAAATTTGATGCATTGTGACTAATATATTTCAATGCTTAAACTAAACCATCAACTACTAACCATAACCACTAACGCTTTCGTGTGTAAATACAGCTTCAATTTTGTTTTGCGTATGAATTTTCGTGCATACATATTTTACAATTGTTAGTATTCACCCAAACTATTTTGATTATGAATACACGAATCATGAGAATAGAGAGTTAAGGGAGTAAAGATTGTGTAAAATTTTTGTAGTTTAAATATTATCACGAACATAATATAAGTTTTAAAATGTTTATAAGGCTTTAACACCCAGAGTAAATATTTGTGAAACATCAATTTTCCGCTCCTCTTTGTTTTGTAACACAGTGATTTGTTGTTACATTATAAAAAGATTTTTCAATAAGAAACCATGAAAATAAATGGAACAAAATTTTATTGTCAGAAAATATTTTCTCTTCAAAACAACTGGTGAATAATAATAATTAACAACGATAACCATATCAACGACAACAATGTAACAATAAAATACTAAACATAAAATATTAAATCCTAGGTGGCACCATTCGTTATTATTCACCTGCCCATCACATCATTTTGTAGTCTCTGCTCTATCTGCCCCAACTATACTGACAACACTCTGCCGTGACGTTGTTATTTGTCGAGTGTGTAACTTGTTTCACATAGTATGCTGTGAGCGAGTGCATGTGATGTTTTGTCATTTCACATCTCGCGTCGACGTCGCGATGCATTGATCATTACGCTCAGAACATGGCGTCGGTAGGTACCTACATCCGCTTCTAGGAAGCGTACTCGTTCTAGAACTACCCTCATCTATTTTAAATAATGAAATTATGATTCGTAGTTTGCACTCATTTTTTCAAGCGCCTCCACCAAATGTCTCAGTGTTAAAATTGTCTCATCTCCTTGTTCAGTCTTCACATAATCTAGTGGCACTTGCCCACATTTCAATTACATCACTTCTCCACTGTCATTCGCCATCTTCATCTCTTGTCTCCAGTGGTGATGCTGATCCGAACAAAAACGCGTCGCGTCCACAGCCACTTGATGCAAGTGACACGCCTCGTGTCATCTCTCAAACTGCTGAGATTACGCGACTCTGACTTGCTGACCTGACCCGTCACGCGCTTGTTGAAAATAATTGTTTTACACTTCGAACCAATTCTGAACATCACATATTTTATCGAATAATTAATAATATAAAAGAGTTATTTATTTAATAAACAAATACAATTGTTTCAATTAAACTTTACAGTCATCGTCAGACGTGTGTTCAAAGAAAATTTTTGAAAATATTAAGTTGTTATTTGATCATTTAATAGTATATTATGATACAAGTGTATAAGTAAGCTTTTAAAGCACGTACGAGTTTAAGAGCACGACGCGAAGCGGAGTGCTTTTAACGTCGTTAGTGCTTTGAAAGCACTTATACACGTGTGTCATACGCTATTTTTTTATTATAACTGCATCATACTCTAGAAAAAACTGAAAAGCAATATTTAGATTTTGATAATTTTACGCGTGTGACGTTTGACGTATATCGTTTACATGGAGTTTGGTTAGTATTTATTGTTTACGTTTACAGTTTTGACAAATATTAACAGTAATTATTTGTGTTGTTGCTTAGCAACCTTTAAAGCACGGCGTGTTTTAATCTTGCGTTTGTGAACGCTGTAGCGTGTTTTAAACACGGATTATGATGCAGGTATAATAAAAAATTTCTTTCCTAAGAACTTAGTTTTTAGCAATTAAATAGTTTTCCTATATTCGCATCTCTTTTTTCTATTCTTGAATAAATAATCTTTTTTTTATCTAAAACTATTCCTAAATAAATAGCTCTGTGGTATAGGTAACGCATTGGACTATGGATCATAAGATCCTCGGTTCGAGCCTCACAGTCGTATTAACGAAATTTAATTTCAAAATCTTTCACAATAAAAAATTACGTATATGTTTCTTTCATCACTACCATCCTTGGAGGTCGTACTTTGACGACTGGTAATTACACTTCACGCTCAAACATATATCATAATACCGAGATCTGCTTTGAGCAGAGTGCCGCACCCAGAAATGGTTAAATGGCTTGTTGATATATTTGTTTTTTCTTTTATTTAAGTATATATGAATATTTTGACGATTTTTTGTCCTTCTATTTGTATTTTGTATATTTTCACTCTTTCGTTAATTAACATCGTTTCTTGTTTATCTACATGGTTCAGTAGTTCTTTGCCTAATATATTTATGTTTGTTTGTAGGTCCTCTTCATAATTGCGATGATAATCATATTATTCATAACGTCTGCATAGTAGAATCAAATGTAACGTTTCTTCTTTCATTTTACTACTGACTACACTAACCCCCCGATCATACATTTTATGTACAGTTTCGTCTTTCACATAACCTACAATAACAACTGGAATGGTGTGTTACTGCACCGTTCATATGAAGAGCGATAAGGCCCCTGAAATCGACTGTTCACTTGCGCGAAGAACTTGCGATTGCGAATTACCCCTGTCGTTACAGCGCGTGATGGTTATGAACTGAAAGCTGAAACTGCTGAGTTTTGCTGATGCAGTGAGAAATGAACAGTTAAATTTTAGTTTTAGTTTGTTTCTCTTTTATGAGTAATTACATTTCAAGATTATTTCGTGATTTATGAATAATTTTGGTATCATTTGTAGTCAAAGTGTAGAGTATTAAATGTTTATTACTGTGCGATAATAAAATTTGTATTTGCATAATTTTGGCTGATGATGTTTGGTTCATACATTCAGACAATTTAATTGTTGAATCTAGGACGAAAGATAAAGTGTTTCTCGCTTTAATTAAGAAATAAATTTTTGTATTTATTACGGAAATTTATATAGTTATTATATCCAGCACGTAAAACCAGGCATGTAGGTATTTCCGTTATTAAAGAGAAAAATTTATGCGTTTGTCGTAAAACGCAATTTATTTTAGCAAGTTAATTTATTTTCTAGCAAAACAAAAATAAACGTTTACTCAATTTACTCAAAATAATTTATTTCCATTCGTTTTAACGATGTAAACCATTTCAATTTTTAAATTACTTTCGTTATACATATGTAAATCAAAGCAGAATAAACAAAAACCCTTATTCACAAGTCGAGTAGTTGTGCATCGTAGTTGACTCATCCGACTTTTCTCTGTTAATTAGTAGTTAACGCTTGGTGGATTCGCCGCGGCTGGTTACGTCACAATGTAGCAAGGATGCGTGTTCATAAACAATAACTCAGTACAGAGCATGCATTACGCTAGTTACGTGTCTATCTGTCAAGGTCAGAGTTATTAATGTACTGGATATTGCGGTACTTACATGCGTGATTTACCTGCTAGTTAAGATTTAGTGGAGGAATTACACAATGAACATGGTTTTAATAGATCTCGCCCAACTCTGCTAATATTATAACACATTGCGAATTTATTTATATGGTTATGGTTTGCAATATATTTTATTGCGTGGAAAATAATATAAGTCAACACGACATCGTTTAAATCAAAATCTGATGAAACTTTTCATTTAGTGTTCATTTGAGTTAATAAAATAAAATATGTATAGTAGAATATAATAGTTGTTTTGGGATTGTGAAACCATCCCTTCAAAATGCCACATACTTTACAATGATGCCATGTTTGTTGCCCACCTGGTACAAGCCCTTGTTACAACTGCTAGCCGGTGCCCGAAAGCTTTGTAGTTGCCAAGTTAATTGTATCCCAACATGGAATGGTATCGCCAGTGAGTACCGATCCAAATCAGATCATGAAACTTTTTCATGATCTGACCTGGATTCGATTCCAGGATTCCAGTTAATAAATTATGTATACATTAGAATTAACAAATGTGCATTGACTTATGAGAGCTAATGCTAGCATTTACATCAATATAATTAAAGGCGTTAGTTTATAAATAATGAGTAAGAAGCTTGCAAACTCTGAACTTTCCACTAACAATTTGTGAGCTAGATATATCATATCAGCATAGCACTTAACCTTACTTTTATCAAAATTGAAAATAGTTGATTTTTTTTTAAATAAATTACCTACATTGTATATATATAACAAATAGTACTATACATATGATTGTATGCTTCAATCGATTGCTAATTATTGTAAATGGTAATTGTAATTGATAATTGATTTGTTGCGACAGTGCCATACACAAAAACACAACTGGTAAACTAGGAGATTCATCGTTTTGTATTTTGCTTTTTTCTTTAGCTCTGTAGAAGTGTTAAACAATTTCGCGAGTAAACCAGAATGTACGAAAACCTAGTTACAAATCTGGTCCCAGAATGACAAATATTCACAAGTAATACATCTCTATTAACTGCAAGTAGAACTCTCTACTTAACACACTACTCCATTGCTCCAGCACTTCAGACTACAGACCCAGAAACTGACAATAACTACAGCATTGCGCGGGTACGTTCAGCGTTCAGCAGTAGTTAGCGGAGTTCACGAAGCTGAAGCATAATTGAACGAACCCCTTGTCGCGTTTCCTCTCCGAAGGGGAAACCAGTCGAGAACCGGCTGGGAACCGGTTGAGAACCGGTCGGGAACCGGTCGCCGTTTCCGATTAAGCGGTATGAAGTCGGTCGTTACCGCGCGCCAAACCGGAAATGAACGGTGTTTATGTATCCCAGTGACCTTGTTGCCAAACTTACACCCTAGGAGCGTCGGAGGGGAGAATTTCATGCTTGTTTCTACATTTCCGTCATGGGGGAAACAAGCATGTTTCACGCAAGTATGTGCTACGTACATTTTGCTTCAAGATTTCGCCTTCATATTCCAACAAAGTGAGGAGAAATTAAACAATTTTCAGAGTAAGAGCAGTTTATTGCACGAAAAGAAAAAGTATCGCAGAATTTATCGAACTATTCAGTAAGCTGAAAATGTTATAACAATTAAGAAACTAAACACAATTACTTATTAATCAATTAGGAGTATTTAAAAATAAAAGGTTGGTAAATTTAAAGAAACTTTTTTCAGACAATTGGAGACAATATTCAGAGAACTAAGTAAATGGTTTATTGTTAGTATGTGGACAATTTCATTTCCCTAGAATTTCAGTCCAGTTCATTTCAATATATTTGTAAGAAATATATAACCACTATCGTAATTGGGAGTAGTACCCAGTTAAAGTTATGTTAAAAGCACCTCCCATCTCTTAAGTAATAAATTGTCCATCCTTGTCCGTTGAGCAACTACGGGCATTTTGGTATTCCTTGTGATTTATCCAAATGATAATATAGTTTAATGGCTCCACTCAATTGTAGGCATTATTTTGTCATGTTTATTTTATGAGTTTAAATTGAAGTAGTTTAGAGTTCTATGTGTGAATATTGTCAATATAGAATATTTCAATCCTTGAAAGTTATTGTAAAATTAGTGTGTAAGCGATATTTTGATTTATATTATTCTTTATTAAATATTACATAATTTAGTTATTATTGAATACTATTTTGAATTCTGTCTGCATGTCTATTTACAGTCATTTTGTCTAGAAGTCTTTTCAAAATACTCTTCGGAATCGTGTTAAAATATTCCGTGGTGGCCAGCAACTACTCTATCTTTTGTTATTTATTAAAAAAAAGTATATATCATCACGCCTTTTACCCGTTAAGGGTGTGGCACTCTGCTTACGCAGATCTTGGTAAGTGATATATTTTTGCGTATGAAATGCGGTTACCAGCCGTCAAGTCATAGCCCCCAAAGTTGTTAGTGGAGGGGGAACCACAGGGGTAAATGTAAATTGGCAACTGTCAGCAGTGGGATTCGAACTGAGGATCTCACGATCCACAGTCCGACACGTTACCACGGAGCTATTTACCCCGTTATTTATTTTATCAAGGAAAACTCTTAGGTACGTTAGTTACCTCTTGGTACCAAGTACGAGGTAGCTGTTACAGTAGATTATATGAGTAATTATAAATTGTTTGTAATTATTATTAATAATTCCTTCTGTTTATTGTTCTGTTTAAACTTCTGACGACAATTAATAATCTATTTAGAAGTTCCCATTTTCATTTGTCTCTATTTTTGTTATTAATAACTTTGTCTATTATGTTTAATAAACAATGAATAACGACACAAATTTAAACGTACATAACTAATCCAGGATTCGAACATACGTAGAACTGTCGATATATATTTATAAACTGATGCACAATAAAAAAACTTAATGCTCCTTATATTGTAACTGGGGAAAAATATGTTCTATTGTACATGGAATATGCACAAGTACCTCAGTTAATATTTTCTCTATTTTACTTTTTACTGTTTTATTCGCTGGAGATAGAAGAGTGAAATATCCACCATACCGTATTCTGACAATACGAACAATATAAATATTTTATAGCTGAGTCTAGCTTGCAGGCAATATTTGATGTAAAATATGTAAATTTTTCAAGTACGACGCGATTGTCACATTTCTAGAAAGGCTTCAAAAAAACATAAGGAGTAAACAAATACTTTATTCAGTATTAACAATACAACATGATGGAAAATAAAGGAATAAAAAATTAGATTGGAATAAAACTTTATAATAAATTATTATCAAGTGTCAATGTAAGATACAAATAAATATAGTTAGTTGACAATGAAAACATTTAACATAAAATTAAACCGACGAAAAACAAAAAAAAACTGATAAGCGAAAAATAAAAGAAACCTTTTTAGTTTTAATAATTTTGAGTTTGCGTTCGTTTATTGTTTGTTTGACGCCGACTCCAAATTTATTTTATTTTTTGTGACTATTTTTCTATCCTTAACAGACCAAATATTTGTACATACTACATAGTACTACATAGTACTATAATATAAATAAAATACTACATGGTAACCAATAAAATATTGAGAATCTGGTTATTTTCTTTGGTTAAAAATATAAAGAAATGTTTAACATATAGTTAGTTATAAAATTATTTAAAATTATGTTACATTGAAGCTTCACTCCTCTGAGGATGACCTAATTATTTTTTCTTTTACGTCTTCTCCAATTCAGAAATATTCAAATTTCAACTACATGAATGTTTCCATGGTGATATATGTAACTTCCCGTCAAAAAAGTTGAAATAGTTAATTTGTAACAGTTGTACTTGTAGCAAAAAGCAGATAAATTGTAGACCCAACTGACATTTATTTTGGAGAATAAATATGAATAATGAAACATAAAAATTAAAAATGTGAATGATGTTATCGCAATGTCCGCGATCGGTATGCATGTATGCATGTATGTACAAATGTCCGGGAACATTTTATTAAGCATTTGTACCCATACTCATAGGGCCTGCATATGATAGATTCCCATGTCATTTCCATATTTTGCTATGCGAATTAAATAACGTATGCAAATGTATTCAAATTCTAAACGATTATATTTTGCATCGGTCATCCTTGACCCCCCAATAACGAATCTGGTGATGTGGCCCTGGTGAAACACAGCCCCGCAAAGGACATTCAATTTCGTTATGTTTCGTCAGTTTCGGGTTTTCGACGATGCAGTTACGAAAAATTGACTGTCAACAAAAATTTAGTTTATGAGGAAACCACCACGTTGTTCTTTCTGTGTCAGAAATTTCGCGGAAATATTTTATTTTTATGTCTGAGGTCAGGCTAGAATGGAAGTCTTTTTCTCTTTTACTCCAAAAATTTATTTCCTTTTGTAACCGCAAACATTTTTGCTCTGAATAACTTGATTACGAATTCGTGTTCAATTGATTGTCTCAAATTTATAATTTGAGGAATTCTATGCATGTTCGTTAGCTGCTTTTTGTTCTTCGTATAATTATTTAATATTTATATGTTGACGTTATCGGATTTCCGTTTCGCTGGATTCAAATAGATAATTTTTTTAAGTTAGTCGAGCTTTTTATGTTAATAATATCAAGCAGTATTTTTGGAAACTTTTTTCTATTTGGGCTGTAAATAATGTGCTAGTATTTGTTTCAAAATTTGGGGTACATCGTTGGAGGCAGGTTGAAAAAAACGGAAGTAATAAATTGGGTAAACAAACAATTAAAAAAGGATGGAAAACAATGTGATGGAGGAGAGAAAGGAAAGCTAATAATAAGCGAAAAACCAGCGAGGCTAGCATTCATTTTAATTTCAGCAGCACGGCCTGAGTGGTTCGCACGAGCTGCCGAGCACACAAGAGCAGATGGTATTTTTGTCCGCTTCTTTTTCGTGGCTGGTTACATTGTGAATCAGCCTAGTACGGTTTACATTTGCCAACCTGGACGCAAATGCAAATTCACTACTCCAATAAGAGTCCATACTTCTGTATCATTACCTGACAAAATACTGCAAAAATTTAGTTATACGAGTAGCTATATAATTAATATAAGAAAGAATCCGGCAACTCCACCAGTTTTCAGCGCACAAATAATGATTAATATAATTTTAAAATATTTAAGGAAGCTTTCAGAACTCATAATACAATAAATATACAATATTTTGATATAGTTATATAATATTTAATAAACAACGACGTTTCAGCAGCAAAGTGCTGCCTTCTACAGGTTAAATACAAAATTAATCACTTTGCTACCGAAACATCGTAGTTTAATAAAATTATACAGAAATATACTTAAAATATTTTTTCAAAGATTATAAAAGTACGTTGTTATGTGCTTGTGTTCAACAAGCAGAATTAAATTTATTTACTGCCGCGCGTCGGAATAAAAGTGTCTTTTGGTAACACTTTTACTTTGGTGGCAGACAAAGGCAAATATTATGAAAAATAGTAAGGTTGTAATTCAATAATTTGATAGTTAAGAATGAAACAAATAATCAAAACTAGCAAAACAACATATTCTAAGGCAACTGGAAATGTTGGGTAAGACAAAATATTTGTTGAAGTTGGGAACACTATTTATTGATTTATATTTGTATTTTCTATGTTTGAAGAAAAAATAGCATTTGTTATTTAGAGTAAATGTGACTTTGTGTGCTTCGCATGTAATTTTCAACTAGCTTCGCTCGTCGTTCAAACTTACATGCTTAGCTTATAAAGTACACCACAGTGCACTGTTTGTTAAACTTTTTTTGAAATTTGGGAGCGATTCAGCTTTCGCTTAGTATATAGTGAAATCGTAAATAAATATATAGGAAAAGTGCAACATATATATTTTTTATATCCATACCACTGAAATATAATAATACTGCAACGCGAATTGACTTTGAAAATGCGTATTTAGAGGAATTTTTAAATAATTGAACAATACACTGTTAGTTATTATTTATCGCTTTTGGACAAGACTTTGCAACATGTTTTTACATAGCAACCGTTCCACAAACAAGTGTTAAACAAAGAAGAGTGGCCTTACAACATTTTTCTGTACCAGGCTCGTTTTTCAATTTCATAAAAGCATATAAGTGAACTTTCCAGTATTACTATATTTCAGTGGTTATAGAAAGTAGACGGCAACTCCGCCAGTTTTTAGCGCACAGATAATGACTAAAACAATTAGCTTTTGCCAACGCTTTAATGGTTAATGTATTTTATCCAATTTAGAAAGTAGTACATTTCGGGAAAGCGCAAAGATAGGTTATAATTATAATGGGGTCGATCCAAAATATATTTTGTGAAAGGATCATTATTAAAATTAATTCAACTGTTTGAATTCCATTTCCGAAACCTGAAAATATTAATACCTGTTAAAAATTAGTTGTAATCCATATACGAAATGAAACTTTGCGCCCAGGATTAAGGTATTCAAATCCACAGCACATATGAGTACCAGATTTCGCAAAAGGGTCTCGCACTTGGTTCCAGCATAAGTTATCGGTATGAGTCGCAAGCGCTATCATTTTGCTCTAGGTTTATTAACGAATCTTCCTCTCGCGAAGGTCGGGCGCGTAATGAGACAGGGATTCGCATGGGTCCACTTCATGAATATACCAAAAGAGAATTTAATAATTTAAAGGATTAGCGCTTTAATTCCTCTTTTCCTAGACTTTTTTTCGTCTGATCTGAGTATGTGTGCGTGCTGAAAGAGTACGAGTCCTCAGGGAAACTAAAAAGAAAATAAGTTTCCTTATTCGATCGGAAAATGTGAATTTTTCACGTATTAACATAAAACGATACCTTTCTTCAAATTCAGAAAATTTCAGAAAATAAATATTGAATACTATTTGGAAATTCTAAATGTATATATTATTCCTGAATTGCTTTTTATATTGCGACATAATATTTTACATCAAATAAATACGCTTTTTGAAATATAAATATTAACAACATCAACAATTTATTTGAAAAGCTAAATCGTACCGGAGTACTTTGGCAGTGTCCGGAAATGATATTCCCGTACTGTTCTTTTTCGTAACGTACCAACGACACTAAAATACCGAATAAAAGCATTTTGCGGTTCGAAAACACATCGGAAAGGAGTCAGTTTTCGTCCGACCGAAAAAAAATTGATATCAAATAAATACTGCTGTTTGAAGTATAAATATTAACAACATTGTTTTTAAAATAAGAAAACAATAAAATGTATTTTCTGCATAATTCGATTCCTTATTTTCGAGCGATTTCCGCGTATTGAATAGAATTACTACCGCTCTAAAAACTTACATATTACATATTCCACTCAACTCATTTCTCGCCATATTCCACCCGGACCAGAAAAACAACTATTACGGTCCTGACCTATTTGCACTCGCCTCCCTGCTTTGTGTCTGCTGCTTTGATCATGGCACACTGGATAGCGCTCCTGTATAATTACACCTACACATTTATGTCCGTGGACACAGGAGAGGATAACTTTGTGTGAAATGAAGAGAATGGACATTTTTCGATCATCCAGTAGTTTTTTTTTTGCTATAACCTATTATTAACGTACAATTTTATATACTTTTTTCAAACAAGGGTTACATCATTATTTTTCGATACTGATTGCATTTTCTTGTTTTATTCAAACAATCTGATAGGTTTCTAGTAATAAATAAACAAACAGCATGATGATGAAGATATTTAAATGAATTTTATTTTGTATTTCATTTTATTAACTATCTCCACATATAAAATAATAGTGCATTCATATATGAGGGATTATAGGCGAGTGATGTAAATCATACGCGTGAAAAATGACCATAATCCCGAATATAAAACTGTACTGTTTCTACTCCTGTAAACTCGAAAATACCTTTTGATAATTTATGATCGAAATCGGTTGAAAACACATGTTGAAAAACGACTTCAAATACACAATCACAACTGATTACACTGTCAACTGTCAGACTACCGTAATTAGTGATCCACATTACGGCTTTAAAATAAATAGTAATAAAAGATTTATAGATCTGTGATTTGCCAAGAATAAATTATGAATCTTAATTTATTGTCGTGAATTTAATAAATGGCTTAGGTCAAAAATCTTCCCAATAATTGATCAAACTTAAATTTAGGAAACGATGGCGTCATGATATACCTACAAGGTATGTGACAACTTCATCGTATTATGTATGCAGAATAATATATTTAATTTAACTAGCAAGTAATATTCAATATTGTATGCCTTAATTGAAGACAAGTGACATGTTTAATGTTTGAATAGAACGGATGACATTATTGTTGCATAATTTGTGATCCAGCTCTGGGTTAGCAGATTAGGCGATGCATTATCGGTGAGCTGATCTCTGATCAAGTATATATTATGGTTTAATAGTTTGCTGTTCTTGAGACATCGCTTAATTTGATGCTGAGACAGACGGCAAATATTCAATTAATATGCTGGAGCCTCTGCTTAATAAACAGGGACAAAGTGTTTTAAAGTACGCATTTATTTCTTTGGCTTTAGATAAAAAGAAATAGTCAATCACGGAACAATGAGTGAAATTGATTGAACATTTTATGGGAATTGCTGAATTGCTGCTGCACAATGAGGTGGTTTTATTTTCGTTTTTTCGAGCTTATTATTTCACTGAGCATTAGAGTGATCGACAATACGAGTAAAGCGTTTGGAATAAAAACTAAATGCTAGTATTGTTTGCGCAAAACACTTTTATTATTATTTTTATTGGTGGTATTTACCGCAAATGAAAATAAACCCCGAATAATGAATCCAAAATGGCAGTAAACTGTTTGGCGATCAGGCATTGAATCAAATAACACCAGCTCACGGCCCTCAAAGCAGATTTTCCAAATATCATTTCGAATTTTTCGAGCTGGCACAGCCGCCTATAATCCATAATCCGGGGGTAGTGGGCCATTGTTTGGCGACCGCTGGAGCGGTAGGCCGCTATGATGTAAAGCCGGAAAGCTCTCTTATCGTGTTCGCGAGTCCTACGGGAATGGGGAATGTACAGAAGGGCAGCGGGAGGAAGCTACGCGGGGTGGCAACATGGCTGACGCGACGGCGCACAGCTTGCTGCGATAATTTATTCATGGTTTAATTTGTAATAAGCCGTCTGAGATTATTGTGTTGTTGTACGGATTGCTTTCTATCGTTTTGGATGGGCTGAATTATTCTGAAGGGTTTTCGGTTAATATTAACTTCGTACTTAGGTTTTTCGGTAATTAGTTTCGGTTAAAAATACATTAAACATCCCACAATCACGACAGGAATTCATTGGATATTTATGTTACGGATTTGGGTTGAATTCGAAATTTCGGTTCCTGTTTTCAGCAGGACAAATATGTGTTCATTTGCTGTTTTGTTTATAGTTGTTTTCCATTTGATTCGTAATTAATCTACTGCAATAGGTAATGGATTCCATTCTCATTTTCCTGGCAATTTCAACAATCAATTACACATGGAGATAATGACACCAGGCAAGAATGTTGATCTACGTAAAATAATGTTACTTACCGAGATCTGAAAATTAAAGTGCCATAACCAAAATGCATAATTGGCATGATTATTTATTTATTTATTTAATTGAGAAATATAACGTTTCCTTGACACTGGTTACAAAAGAAAATTGTTGAACTTGATTTCGAAGAGTTTTAAGAAAACTTTTTGTCTGAATGCTAGGAAATCAAATATGTATTCAATAATTACAAATTCATATAGTTAATATACTGAGAGCAAAGAATTTATCGGAAAAATTTAAAATAGTAGTAGTAAACATTGCAAGCATCGTGCGAAATGAATTTGTTTTGTGAGTATTTCAATACAGGTTATTTCATTTTAGTACAAGATACTTATTTAGAATTGTCAAATATTGGAATGGTGAAAGCGGGATAAATTTATTACTAAAATTAAATTAATTAGGAAATAATATCGTGGTCGTAGAAAAAGTATAGCGTATCTATAGTTTACATGGAATGTCCATTTCATACTCGTAGGATTTGCAGCATTCCCTTTAGGCTCATGCAAAAAACTTTCATACGCAAAGAACAAGTCTAACAATAAGATTTATTGTGGTTAATTATTATCTAGAAATGTATTGATTAGACCACAGCTGATCTTCATTAATCCCAAAAATTTTGTATTATTACTAGATCCGGGCGATTCCTTGTCTTCCAAGTTATATTGAACTACAGATCGCCGAGAGCAACGATTGTGAATACAATGTTTAGAAGTAAACATCAATGTTACCCTTTAATACCCAGCATCATGATCTTTGGTCCGATATGAAAACCAGCTCCAGATATCCGAAACCTATTTCCTTGTAAACTAAACAAGCCCAACAACACGGAATCATTTAAATCCCGAACAGAGAATCCATCCATCGCTTCGTGTTTATTTAGCAAACATCGCATGGAATCAAGTTCAAGGCCTGCGTGATGTGTTTTCATATCCCATCCTTCGCGTAGTACGTGATCTGGTGCAGTTTGGCGGCGGCGAGTGAAGTATTCCTTATCCCAGATATCGGCGAGTCGATCGTGATCGTGCAGATCGCACAGCTACACAAAAGGTAAACTCGCCAAGAAGTCAAACAATACGATGGCGAGGGTGTATAAAATAGACAATACCCGCAGACAATGGTCCGTACCAAGCCAGAGATCAGCTTGGATTTCATAAGGTTCCACTCCCGAGGAGCCGTAAATTGCGGACTGACTTGCTGCAGACTCGGACTTCAACTCATTTCGCATTGCCTCACTCCTTACGTCTTTGATGATGAGGACTGTGACCGTAGACGAATTTAAAGATATAAATCATGAAATAAGTAAATTAACCATATGGTATCTCACAATAATAAATGAAATTTTGTACCTTGAGTTCAAGGAATAGAGGGCGAGTTTCTTAAAGCAATTAGTAAGTTTTGATGTCACACTTAAATTAAAATGAGGGTCATAAAGTTAAAATAGTTATTTACATTACGAGCAAGGTAAAACAGTTTTTACTGCTGAATGGAGGAAATGTCCGGCGAGCCTGTCACCTTCTTGAAGTAAAAACATTTACTTGTTACTCTCTTGTAAACACCATTTACCCAAGCCCTCTATTGCCTTTGAAAATGAATCTTTACAAGTTACTAATTGACAGCTACAGTGACAGTAGCAATAAAAAGGGTAGCCGGATAATTAGGAATTATTCTTATTAATTTCATTAAATTGCAGTATCAAAATAAATTATTCTGTATTAAATAAGATGTCGGGATATCGGCAGTATTGTGATACAAAATTTGGATGCATAATTTTTTGCCGGACATTTTTTATTTACAAAAAAACTGATTTTACATGTTAATTGCCAACAATTACGTGGGACCAAAGAAAATAAGCAAGCTTTGCTTGCTTATTTTCTGTGGTGGGACACACGGAATATGGTATCCAAAGTAATATTTTAATAATAAAAATAAATATTGCATCTTAGCTGAAATCACGTTATATCTTCTCTTATTATGCACATTGCAGTCCACTTTCTGTAAAGCATTGCTTTTATAATATGGAATAAACTATGAATAAAACATAAAGACAACTATAAAATTTCGTATCTGTAATAATATATAATATACGGGCTATATAACTTAATATAGAGGTTGCTTAAAAACTTTAAAGTTCCCAATGCATAACGAATAAATTTCGTCGTGCTTTGTAAAGTAGAACGAGGTTATTTAGGGCATAAAACAAAACACAAACTCTGCCAACAAAAACGATGAAAAACATGAAAATCATTGTATATCAATTTTCTTTCTGCTATAAGGAGAAGTCAAATCAATACGATTTACGCATTGTCTAAATCGTTTTTCTGCCACGCGTTTCCTCTTCTGCATATCTTCTTATTCGTTTCTTTTCCATCGTTGATGGATCACCTACAGGGCCGACTTCTAATATTTTAAACTAAGAGCCGGAATATACTTACGAATAAGTTATTTGCCGAATAAAAAAAAATTACGCATTAAAAAATGACAGCTAGAAAAATTACTATCATTTGAGCTATGATTTCGATGCGACATTTTTCATCTATACGGTGAATAATATATTAGCTATTTTATTCATAGATAGAAGGATCTGCCCTAAAAGAAGACATTACTTCTACGAATATTTCGAAAAGTAGAAATCAAACCAAAAATGTTTAGACTGAAACTTCTCATGCTCAGGAGTATAAACCGATGGCGCTATTGAAACATGCACATCCCTGATTAAAAAAAAAACGAAACTCCTATTATTTACCGATAAAATAGTTGTAACAAAAATAATAGTTATTTACTTCACAAGTGGGCAAAGTAAGGAATTACCCACGAGAGAAATTTTAGCACACGAAGCCGAAGGCTGAGTGTGATAATTTTATCGAGTGGGTAATTCCACTTTGCCCACGTGTGAAGTATAACGTTTTATCCAACACCTCTTAATAAATGAAAAATTTATTTAAGAAATATTATTTGACAGTGACATATGCTTTAAATTTTTAAATTAAAATGTCAATCGAAGTAGTTACCAAAGTGTTGTGTGTTATTAATTTTGTTATAAATAAAAAATATTCACTAGTGACTTTCCTCAAAATTATTCCCACTAGTGGGTAATTTGTTACTTCCCTTGTTTAAAATCGCCATAGTTATAGAGCATTTATTGAGAGGTGTTGGATAAAAATTATTATTGAAATTTTTTTTAAGAATAAACAGACCCGTTTTAAACGTTGGATCCATATCTGTAAAAAATTAGGATTCTGTTTAAAAAAAAAAGTTGATGTAGATATTTCAGCGAGAAACAGCACGATCTAAAATGGGACACTGTATATATTTTGAGCTAAAGTGTTTGACATCAAATCATTTCAATGTTTCTCCGTCTTTTAAATCAAATTATTGTTAACAATTATGTAGAACTTCAAGGGACAATAATTTCGAATTTGGTTTTGATTTCCGAGGTACGGCCCTGCGAAATGTTTCCTGTAACTGTCGGCAGAAAACAAGGCACGAACTAAGGAGTAAGAAGCGTACGTCGTGCTGCGCTGGGTCCACGTCCCACGTACGGCGTCGTTGGAACTGTTGGAACCACGAATCTCACGGTCCACAGAGATTCGTGTCGTCAAAGTGAAAAGTTTTAAAGTGCCCCCTTGTTTTAAATTGTCTTCCATCAGAGCGCGTCGTTACTCATTCCTCGTGACTTTTTACCAACGTCGCCAGCCTGAATATTTTTTATCTTTGTTGACGGATTTTTCGTTTTTCTTCGTAGTTTTTGACTTTGCTCTGTGAAATTTACTTGAAAATTGCTGTGAAATAGAATGAATGCGGGATTTGCACGAAAATAATATCATTTTGAAGGTTATTACAATTTTTATTACTTTCAAATGTGAGAATAAAAATTTTATATATGTATTTACCGCAAATAAAAATGGTAATAAAATATTAATTACTGTTTTACTACTTGGTAAATGAAATAAAACTTTACTTATTAATTAAAATTATCTACGAGCTTTATATAATTAGACAGGTTCATGAAATATATGTTTGAATAAATAATTAGTAGTATATATTTATTTGTTACCTTTCGGTAGGTATTCAAATTTCTATAGTTTCATTATTTATATTATCAGTTATAATATCCCTAGGCCATTGCTAATTACGAAATAATTTTATCACAGTTACCGAAAGAACGTTGCTTGGCAACAGCTCGACGCCGTAGGCGGAGGACTGTTACCTTCAAGCAACGCTCTTGAGGCAGTTGTGATAAAATTATGAGAATTTATCAATGATCGAGGGATATTCAGTGAGAATATTTTGCGATAATTATTATTATTTTCATTTAACTACCGTGAAAATGACATTTTGAAATAAACAAATAAAATATTTAATTAACTGTCAACCAACTGTCAACAACTGTTACTTAGCAAGAAGTGACAATTTCTCGGGGATATTATGAGTGTAATTGTGACCTGATTGGTTACTTTTGCACACGTAATCATATACAGGGATTCGATTGGATATTTGGTATTGATACGTACAAGAATTAAATTTGTTTCGATGCACTCTCTTCATCCAATCAGTATCTGGGTTTTCATCGTGTTGTATCTATTGTGTATATTTGTCATTTCTTAGGTCTTTTGGACAGTCTCTTCTCAAGCGATTTATTGTCTTAAAGTCTCTCCCACATATTCTACATTGTCTGTCATCGTCTCTTGTCCAGTAATTATATTTTTGTTTGTTGCCCATTCTAAATCTAGTAATTAGTTTTAGATATAGCATTTTCTCATATGTAGTGGCCTGCTTGTAGTCAATAGGTATTTATATCCTGGATTATAAGTCGATTTATATATCTTTTCTCTTCTTAGTCTGTACTGAGTGTGTATGTGCAGATCTCTCCTTATAATTTCGTACGCTATAATCTAAATGTCCTTTTTTTTTCATAAAATTTTATCCTCTTATCCTATTCATTCTTTTCCTAATATATTTCATTTCTGTCTTCATTTTGAACCGTTTTGTTTCAATTTATCAAAAACATTATTAATTTCAAGTTGTTTAAAAATTCTGTGTCCTGAATGAATAATTATAGAGACATTAAAAGTATTCACTTTATTTAGAGATTTGGCTCTATAATTTAATTTGTATTTTTAAAAATTAAAATAGTTGTAGAAATGTAACTATGAAAAATGATTTTCTTTTTCCGGAACATAAAGTGTATTATTTAAATAGCAAGTATAGAGTCCATAAAATGGAAGTAAACAGAACGAAATTGCTATTTTTATTGACTGTACGTTCGTTTGTTTTCGCAATACATGTTTGTAAAGCATGAAAAAATGAACAGTCACTGAATAAATAATACGATACGTCTGTCATGTTCCATATTTCAGTTTATTTGAATCGTCAAAACAAAACCGACAGCAACCACATGTACGACAGTTATTAAAAATGTAATATGGTTTGTACGTGACGCCGGCTTACCGGTGCGTTAGTGGAAAACTGGTAAACGGTTGCGGAAAACGCAATAAACTTGCCATTGTGCCGAACCGGTAGTTAGTACCAGATTAGTTTCCCCTGAATAGCATCAGAGAAATAAAAGATTATTTGACCACAACATTTTTCTTCTTGTCACTAAAAACCCTTCGTTTTCTTTTACTAATACTCCCGCGACCTGCCATTGTTAACTGAAAATTTTTATTTTTTTTAAAATAATAATTATTATAACATAATTGATATACCACTGAGATTATAATGAAATATTTAGTAATAATTAGCTAATGTAATTATGACAATTTTATGTACTTGGATTAGGTTATTATTAACAAATTATTACTGTAATCATGATGAAGGAATTTTCTCGACTGAATGTAATTATTAAATAAAACAACTAGTTGAAGGTTCAGTCAAAATAATTGAAAAATAATTACACATCGACATTTCGACTGAAATATAGTAATTCTGGAAGGCGCACTGGCAGGCTTTTATGAAAGAGAAAAACGAGTCTGAGACAGATAGATGTTGTGGGTTACCCGTCTTCGTCTAACATTGTTTGTAGAGCTATGTAAAAACATGTTTCACATTATCCTAAAGTAATAAATTATATATAATAATAACAATTTAATGTTCAATTATTTGAAAATTCATTTAAATTCATGTATTATTTAATTTTTATATTAAACATCTTATTTATAAATTGTTGAATGATAATTTCTTTACATTTTCTTATCAACTTTCTAAGCATTTTCAACATTAGTGAGCTTTCCAGAATTACTATATTTTAGTGCTATTTACAGTCTTCCTCGGGGTGATTAAAATAACACAAAATGTTACAGTAATCTATCGTCTAGAAAAAAAAATAAAACACACTCTAAAGCAGGATTTATAGTTTGCGTAGAATATAGGAATAATTTTATAACCTAAAATTTTGGTCAAATGGAAATATATACTTCAATTTATAATTTTCATAGTGCACAACAATAATTTAGCACTGCATACAAATTGAACGATGTTCAATTTTCTGTGTCTGTGCTGACTTCTATGTTTTCCGTATACTTTCGTTGTATATTGTGTTAGTTCCGGTAAGTGTTTCCTAGTAACAACCGCGAAAACATGTGACATATCAAAGATAGGTATATGTTTTCTTCTGTCATTTTGTATGTCATTCTGTGCAATTTATAGAACACTCAAATGAAGTTCTATGTTATTCTATGTTAAATTATACTTGTTTTCTATGCAAATTATAAATCCACCTCTCATGTTCAACTGTTCTTTAGTATGTTGAACAGGAAGAATGTATGTGTTTTATTTTATTCCTTGACGATAGATTACTGTAATATTTTTTACATGTATTTCTTATAAGTTATTAATTCTCACCCTGAGAAAGACTAATTAACAGTCGAAAAGTCGCGTCGGAGTGTAATTAATTTTAATTATATTGACTACATCTCCAACTAGTTGTTTTATTTATTTATTACTGCAGTATTTTTATTTAGTGCACTATAGAATATTTTGAAACAAAAGTAATTACTTATTTTGTTAAACAAAACAGGAACAAAGAGATTTCGTGTACTTCAAAGAATTAAATAAAAACAAAGTTTATTGGATTTTTTGTTTGCGCAAAGTATCTAATTTCCGTTCTCTTTTTCAGGTAGGTAAGAGATCATTTCCCCAATTGAAAACCAACTGAGTGTCGATGTACGGTGGATATGAAGGTAACGTAACGTTGTATACTTTTAAATGAAAACAATATTTCCGCTGTCCGGTCCGGATTGAAAGCTTGAGGGGCGAAGAGGTAATTTAATCAGTTTTTTGGCAGCATGTGCAAACATATCCACGTACGAAAACCGAGGCGAACAAAGGGAGTGAAAGCAGTCACAAAAGGAAATAAAGTAGAGAATGGCTCAGAATATATTCGATTCTCAAAGCCACTGCTTTGTAATTTCACGTATTTTCAGTCCGTACGTTTAAACATGTTATACACGTTCACGGTACAACTTCGGTTTGAAATTCGCTCGAGGATAAATGTTTCATTTTGAAGGAATAGAAACACAAGGATAAATATTTGTCCTTCAGAGTGCTTCATTTGTTTTAAGTTACACACGCTTCCTCCCAACTCAGATTTTGTAAGAACTTTAAAGATTATACTGTTTTTGGTCGGCCGTTGCTACATAGAGCATCAAAAGTCGCTGGTAAAATTGACTTGTACGACAATAGTTGTGTTATTAGGAATAAATGTGATACTTTGTGTGCTGAGCATGTAAGTTTGAACGGCGAGCGAAGCGAGTCGGACAATTACATGCGAAGCACCAAAAGTTACATTTACTCCGAATAACATATGCTATTTTTTTTTCAAACATAAAAAATTGATTATAAATGCCTAATACTTAAAAAAATATTCTGATTGTATTTGCCATGCACGAGGGATATATTAGACGAATATTTCTCGAGAAATATTTTTTTCAAACATAGAAAATAGATTATAAATGCCAAATACTTAAAAAAATATTCTGATTGTATTTGCCATGCACGAGGGATATATTAGACGAATATTTCTCGAGAAATATTTCAGTCATTATTTGAAATTATTGAAAATATATTTATTTTAATCTGTCAATAATATTCTACTAAATGTAAAGGAAGAGCAACATCATAATAAGTGAAAAATTTATGATTGAACTCCATTTATTTTAGTCGTAAACATTCTTTTGCATAATTGTCTCAGAATCAATTGAATATCACACACACACTTTTGCATGTAGTGGAGTAATTTCATCAATTTCTAAAATAAATATATCATCACGAATTAAGCTTCAGAACTCATAGAAAATATATAAAAGATTTTTGGTTTCAGTATAGCATAATTTTATTAAAAATCAACTTTTCGAATTACTATATGTAATTCTACGTCAGGATTCGAAACGTTGTTTTCAATAAAAATTGTAGATTTATTTAAATTTATTTATATCATCAGTGACATATTTGTATGAGTAAAGCCGTAAAATTATTTATTTATTTATAGCATATCTTGTTCATCATATCGGTAATGTGTGCTAATGAATAGTTTTTTACCAACACCTGTCAAGCCGAATTCTATATCGAATCTATTGACACGCCTGTGTTTATGTTCAGTAAATGGAGTGTCATTATTTGTTGACTGAATGGCTTTGTTTACGTAGTTCCTATGGCAACTAAAATTGCACAAAAACAATATTGTATACTTCACGTGTATAGGTCGTGTGATAAACATACAAAACAAAGTACCCAAACAAAACTGGAACACATTCAAGCTTAAATCAATATATACATAACAAAATATAACTAATCTTTATTTATAAACGCATTTGGCCAGCTTGAATCTCTATTATCAATTTTAACGGCAGTAACAGCTTTTTCCTTTTATGAAACATCACATTTCATTTCGTTTTCAATCATGAACGGTATCCGTTGTGATTAGCGCGAAAACAAACCAACAGCAGTTCTCCCGGAGTCATCTATCAACGCTGCTGCGAATCATGGGAATCAGATCGCGGATGGAGTTTGTTATTAGTGTGGCCAGAGTTTGCGAATGCTAGATGAATAGTGTGCTGATCTTCGATCAGTAGGTCGGCTGCGAACATACGGGTGTTATCGCAAATTCCGGATTCGGTGCGTCTAGTTTAGCTTTGTGATTTACAGCGATGACAGATAACGAGATTAGAATGTGAAATACCACTGCTTCGTTGCGACTAAAGCTCTTATTTAAATTAGTGCATTTTGGAATTTGAATCCGTGTACAGCTACCATAGATTATATACTGTGAGAAACAATGGGCGCTGCCACCATTTTTTGCAGACATCTGAGGTGTAAGATACAAATCATACCGATGTGTAATGAGGAGAGAAAAGGTAAATTTACACAGTTCCAATAATTTATTTAAAAAAGTGCAATTGGTTTCCCCACGTAGTGGTCATTTTCAAGTAACTGTCGAGACTACATAAAAATACAAAACAAATTAAACAAGAATGTAAGACAAAATATCAAACAAACACACTAAAAAACTACTGGATATTCCATTGTCTTATATTCTTGTTTATTATGTTTTGTATTTTTATCTAGTCTCGAAGGTTGCTTGAAAATGACAACGAAAATAATGTATTGGACAGAGTGAATTAAGACGTGAGAATTTTCCGTTTCTGTTCTCGTTCCATATTTCACATTAACACTTGGGTGACCTTCCATCATCAAAAATTATATCCATTATAAAAAAACTGAATTTCTGGTATTTAGCGTTTATTAAATAAGTAAAATAATAGTTATTTATGTATTAGTTGCCGAGGCCCGTAGGACCCAGGAAAATAAACCATATGAGTGATAAGAAGGAACTTCAGTGCCCAGGTACATATTAAGTTTTATTTGAAATCTAAAATTCGAAAAAACTGTAAAAAATTACAATATAGATTAAGTTTATACATCTGTCAGTTGTCATTTGAAACTGACAGTCAGTGTTGCCAACCTCGAGAAGTGAAGTTATCGTAAATAACACTCAAAATTATGTGTTTTGTCCTCAATTTCGTCATCGGAATTAATTAGTTAATTCTTCTTGCAAATTTTGTTTCGTGTTACGTCCAAATTTACTATATGTATAATAATTATTTAACGGTTGCCAACATAGGGATGCTCAAAATCGTCGTATAATGGGTTAATTTAGTGACGATTTCTAAACTTCTGATGACGATTTTTGAGCACTTTAGTGCCGATTTCAAATAAAATCGTTTAACTGATTCAGATTCAGATGCAGCTATTAAATCTCATACTTTTATTTAAACTTTGTCTTCTGAAATGGTAAGGGAAGTAGGAAATTGCAGTATTATTTAACATGTAAAACATCTATGATCTTCTGAGCTGGTCTCCACCCTGTACAATAACTAAACTAACCATAATGCTATATCATAATAATAATAAAAATTTTATAGACGCATATAAGATGTTGGGTGATATCCTATATTATACAAGTACATTTACATACAGCTGATATAATAAAATTTCCAATGGAATTATGGTATTGACTGATATCAGTTTTCCCTCAGGTTCTTCCCGTTATATTGAGGCTGTCGCCATTACTGTCATTGAAGTTACACGTGGTTTGCATTTTATTAAATAACTTTTTCAAAATTTATGTGTAAAATTTAATGTTTTATTTTTTGGTACTTACTGGAATTGTAATTTTCGGTCATGCTATAATTTTTGTTTCTATAAATTTATTTGGTTCAAAAGTTCCATGGCGTAACTAACCACAGTAAATTTCTCTGTTTGGTTAAGACGAATGGCCCGTTTGTGTTCAATAATTCCTATTATTATTAATCTGTTTGTCTGCTCAATGCAACATTTATTATTGCTATATCAATCGCAATCTATAAGTAATTCACGAGCTTAAAAAATGCGATTGTTCATTTTATTGTTTAGGATCAAAATCATATTCAAATACCAACAATATTTTTATACTTGAGTTCATAATTTATTTAGAAAACAATTAGACATAATTTATATATACTATTTACACAGTATTAAAAAAAAATGTTTTTATACCTTGATATAAAAGAAAATCTTAATTGGTAAATGCCGTGACGTGAACTTGAAAACATTTCACACTAGTTATTATCAAACATAATAAAATATTAATCCTCCAAATGGTTTGTGAAAGCAACAAAACAAAATTAAATAAAAACTCCATCAAATGTCTTCTATTCAACATCCAACAACACAATCTCCATTTCGCATCAATGGAGGAAAGAAAATATAAACATTTTTTCGGATAAATAAATAACAAATCTAATCCAATTACAATAAAAAGTGTAAACAAATCGAATAAATTTCCAGTGGTGAAATTATCTTCGGAGTTTTCCGATACGCAGGGTGTAGAACGCAGCTTTGAAATGGACGCCATTAATTATGAAAACATATGTTCTCGAGTTCCGGTTAAGGGTGGGAGGGCGCCGTCCCGACGCCAGCGCCGCCATCGCCCGGAACACGAAACAGAATCAATTGGTTCCGACACGATAAATTATTGGAAGCGAATAGGTTAGTTAAAAAATGGATGCATCATGCTGCACCCTTGTGTGACCATAGATTATACTAATATGTCAATTTCTTGAAATTTTTATCGCGGATTATTTTTCACACTGCGCTATTTGTAAAGTTCATGATTTTCAAAGAGTCTATTCATGAATTGTTTGGATGGTCGGAGCATTTCTAAGAATTTTATTTCATAGATATCTACTTCAATATAGCAGCGTAGAAGTGTAAATAACATTTTTTGTGTTAAAGAATAAAGGTTTTTGTGCTATTCTGAGAATTTCAGGCTGCTGAAATCAATATTTATCGGTATTATATCTACAGTTTACAATAGAACAAAACCCTGAATAATATGGATTTGAATTTCTATACGTCTGTAGGTTTCATTAATTATTATTGGATAATAAAAACGAAATATTGGATTTCTATTGTTCAAATTGTGATGGTATGAAATTTTAGACATTCATTAAAAATATACAAAAAGTTTACAAATATAGTATTTTATTTTTGCCGAATGAAATGAAATTTTGTAGTTGTTTTAGTGATTAATTTATTTTCGCATTATGTTTTGTTCATTTACATTGTGCGGTTAGAATCAACATAATTAATGATCATTCTTGGACCTAATTATTTTTACATACATACATAAACATCACACTATATTGTATATTCCACACACATGGGTAGTATGAACTCTGAAACACAATCAACCAACCACCAAACATGTCTATTCTGACACAACACTCTCGCCTTGTTTACATATCATACATACTCGTCTATCGTTGACACAATAATACTTAATAATCTAAAGTGAAGTAGATTTGTTCTTAATCTGTAAACGTACTAGTAATTTTGCTTTTCTAAAGTCGACTTTGCAAAGTTAAGTCAAAGTAAATTTTTGCCGCACGTGCAAACGTATTTGGAATTTCAATGCTTAAGTTATAATTTGATTATATTTTGTTAACAATTCATCAACTGGAACTGGAAGTGGTAGATTATTTGAAGGACTCTACGGTTTTGTTACATTTGAAAAGATATAGAAAAATATTGTTTAAATATTAAAATTAGCGAGAGGTTATTTGCTGGTATATCAGATTTTCTTCCTTATGATTTGAAGAATCGTATGATTTATTGTACAATAATAATAACAATGGATAAATAACGGTGTTTGAGTTGAATTAGAAAGAAAATTCTGAAGAAAAGTAAATCATAAATGGATCAATTGAGAAATGGAATCAAAAGATATTAGATAAAGCAAGTTGATATCCCTTGGGAACATACGCACGCGTGCACAGTCGGGTGTTCCCCGTACGTGACAGAACGCACTTGGTCCTTCGAGGGTAAATAAAAATCAGGAGTGCGTTGGAATCGGAACAAATCTTACACACACATACCCACAGTGTATCTCAAGCTAGTGTGCGTCGCGGCGTCTGGAGAAATCGCGTCCGACGTGGCCAACTTTGATGAGCGTGATTTGGGCTCATGCACCGCGCGTGCGCATCACGAGAATCGTGATCAGAATTCTCCGCAGACCACAGCCGCCTACGTTGTGGCCTGCCGCCTTGTCGACCACTGTATCGGAGTTTGCTGCGGCCTGGTGACTCTAGAGTTCTTCTTTTGTTTCGAGTTTTGATTGCTGTTAAGGCCGACACGGAGTCGGCGTTATTTTTAATTGGTGGAATCGTAGCCGCCCGTGAAAGTTTCACGCTTTTGTTTAGTGAAAATGACATTTTGGGAAATTGTTGCTCGGATATTGTTGTACACTTTATAGATTTTGCGATTTAGTTTATTTTTGGATAGTGCGTTTTAAGAATTCAATAATAAACTTTTATGTCACTTGTCATTTTAATAGCTCATTCAAATACGAAGGATTCATTTTTTATTACAATTTTTATTGATCTTTTTTCCTTTGAATATTATGGGCTATCAAAATTGAACTGTTCATTAAAACTGGTACTTCAAAAGAGAACTATATAAATTTACATATTAGCAGCCATATTTTTAAATAAAAGTTGGGAGGAGAAGACATAGCGATCACTGACACTGATCAAGCAATAAAAAGTCAGATAGAGAGCAGAAGAAAAGGATACACTTAAATATCTAGTAGAATAAAGACGAGGAGGAAGAAGAAGACGAGGCAAACCCAAATCAACATGGCTAAAGAGAGTAGATGATTTAAAAGCAGTAGAAATTAAAAATTGGCAAAGTAAAAAAAAATAAGATAAAAGAAACAGAAATTGATCCATTCTAACAAAATGATCTAGAGAGCTTGTAAGAAGCGTTGTTACATCAAGTGGACAATTTTAAAACACTCCACTATTATTAACTATCTGTATCAGTATTTCTTCAATTTAAATTTTACCACTATAGATAATAAATTCAGTTTCCAGGTTCTATATTTACATATGTAATATTGCTGAATGTGCGTCTATCCAAGACGCTGTGTAAACGTAGCTTTAAATAAATACATTACAGGCATTAATCAAGATATACATATTTATAGCAATAGATAGAATCTCGTGTTTTCACACAAATCCTTTTTGGAATTATTTATGTGTTTATATTCACTGGCTTGTTGCGTTTTATTTGTTTTACCCGGCGCCTCCACCAAATAATTCATACCTTTAACAGTGCTCTCCAAATTGTTTTCTTATCGATACATAACTAATAATTCGAGCGTTACTCCCAAAACAGGATCTATTTTTAATAATTCATTTGCGTTTCAAGTTAGCAACGTAAAATGATAAACTTTATTGAGTTGCCGTAAAGACAGTAGCCTTTATGTGTTTCCGTTAACGTCTTTCTCCAGTTGTTCGCTTTTATTTATCGTGCGATGAGCGCACAGATCAAATCTATAAAAATATAACGCCCGCCGTTAGGCATCCGCGAGGGCGCAATATTAAAACACATGTAAAAGCGTGGCGTATCTGTGACAGATCGCGACGGCCGCGGCATCATAAAGCGGAAGATGACGACCGGAAGCGGATATTAAGCTAAGGACGCACCTGCTCGGCGGCCATTTGCGGCGGAGATGGCGCTAGTCGCTAGTCGCAGGACAGGTGGTGCGCGTCGTTCCGGTTCCGTTACCGGTTCACGACGCTCTGCAGCCGCAACGCACGCACTAAAATTTTCACGGAAACAATAAAAACGGCACTCATAACTTCTTGCCCGGAACTTCACTTTACGATCACTGCACTGTATTTATGAACAATAAAAAATAAAAATAACCCTACACGCAACGAACCGAATTGCATTAATATGCCTGGCCCAAATTTCAACGAGATTACAACACTACGCAGATAAGACATTTAATTAATTGTTTGAGTTTTCTTCTCAATAATAATATTCTTCATTTGTTGATATCTCGTTTATCTTTCGTGATATTGTTATTTGAATGCAAGGTGTTTAAGTGTTAGTAGCGATTTTTAAGTGTGCGATTTTCTGGAGTAAGGTACAACATAAAATTTTGCGTGAATCTGGGAAAAACGTTCAGAAGAAATGCAAAAAGAGACCAGAGTTGTTGTGAGACAACTCATGGTTCTAGCACCATGACAATGCGCTTGCACACTCAGCTTTGTCAATTCATTAGTTTGTGCCAAAAATCAGATTACTATACCTCAACCTCTTTACTCCTTGCGATTTTTTTTATATCCGAAATTAAAATCAGTATTGAAAGGACGTCGATTTCAGACTTATGATGATATCCAAGCACTTTAAAAGAGATAAGGGGCAATAATATGTTAAATTAATAATAAATAATTTCAAAATATGTTGTGGGCACCACGGACCATAATTATCAAGAACACTCATCTCTTTAAAAAAATAGTTCTCAAGTGTGACACATGTCAAAAAATGACATTTTTCAAGCGTAGTAGTTTTTGAGAAACCGTAACACTAGAGTAAGGAGGTTAAGACTCTGTTCAGGGTTATTTAAGCCGAAGAAGAAAGTAACTCCAGAGATCCACACAGACTGACCGACAGACAGACAGACATACAGACATCAACACGCAACTATTAAAATCGTATTCTATCGTATTAAATCTAGCTCATCCACTGAAAACTCACTACCGAATTTTTAGCATGATATGTATAAAGTGCGGTTATTTTCTGGGCCAACTTCACATATTCAGATTCTCTTTTACCCTAAGGTGTAGGAATTGTTCTTCTATTCTTGTCCGATTTTTTTTCCATTTTTCGCGGCATTCCGCTAGTTTCCTTTCTTCTTGTAACATTTTTCTTTTGCTGTACAGTATTTTCTTTATTGTGCTGTCCCGTATGTCTCTTCATCTTCAACGATGTCTCTTCTCCTCGATGTTTGACGTGCATACTCTTCGCACTGATCTGTTATTATACATTCTCTTCATTCTAGTTGTTTTTGTTCGATGAATTATAATGCCCTGTAGCTCTTATCTAAAATGCTGGTTACGTATTCTCATACTTACTCCTTTTACTCTGCGTAGATATTTCATCTCTAACGCTTCAACTTTGTTTTCATTCTCTTTGTATGTAGCTATTTTCGTCTTTGTGCTTATTTCTTTTTTACTAATAAAAATGTTTTTCATAGCATGGAATATATTATCGTTGATGCCAGTCTCAGCAATAACAAGTCCTAAATATTCTCTACTTATTCTACGCTGTTCCCATAAATGTTCAAATTTACATTTTGCTTCCCTTTTATTCAATAATTAAATTGGATCATCTTAAAAACACCCACTTCATGAAGTCCCGCGTGGACATTTCTATTTCTTCATCTGTTGAATAGTTCTCGAGTTTCAAGTTCTTGAGTCCTCGAGTTCTCGAGTCGTACTCCGGACAGGTCAAAGCTCTGATATTAATTACAACAGTTAATCTGATAGGATTCGAACAATGGCGCGCGTGTGTTGGACAGCTACGGGGTCGTGCTTAGAGGTGGTAGGGGTTGGGGGTAACCTCAGAATGAAATGACAAACCGGTCTATCAACCGGAGACTTTGTCTTCTGTAATTACATTTACATGAACGGGAAATGTCGCTGGAATCTATTAACGGTAACTGCGAATTTTACTCTACCTGCACGTAATTTCAAACAACATGGCATGTACATCATCAATACGAATGTAACTGTCATAGTCATAAGACTTCCGTTAACAAAATTGACATACTCCAATGTACATCATTATCTTTGGTTATAAATTATTTGGTACGGCAATATTATATAAATATGTGAAGATTCGTTAAACTAGTCATTCCAAATTCAATTCCTGTTTGACACTATATATATAATAAATTTCTTGCAAACCCGAAATAAAAATATTTATTAATTTATAGCACATAAACATCATTACATATTTAGTATGTTTTTAATGAATATTAATTTTATACATATACATAACTGATAGAGAAGCTAGCTCAAAATATTGTTAAAAACCAAATATTTACCATCGAACATTATAGTTTTTTTATTACGAATTTAATCATGAATCATGAACTGAAATTTTCGTTACCATAAAGTTTAAATTTCATAATTTAATGTCAGTTTTATATCCTAATAAACTTTATTATATCAAGTTTATTGATTACACATTGATATTACTTGAAAAATTCTTTTCACGAACAAGATATTTCAAACTTAATTCGAATACTTCAGAATTTATGCGAAATAAAATTTGTGACATTATTCTATACCATCATGTGTAATTAAAGCTCCTGACGAATAATTGCGTACAGTACTTTGAAACGTGGAATTCTATTAAAAAATTTACAAATTTAGACAAAACATCTATTGAGTTCTGAAAGCTTTCTATATTAAATAAATATATCATCACGCATTTTAACCATTTTGGGTATAGCACGCTTCTTTCGCGTGCAATGCGGTATCTGCCATTGCCCCCAAAGAAATTAGTGGATTGGAACAAATGAATAAATTTGTTTTTTTGGGAGCATGTTTTCGAGTGATGGAAGTACTGATCGGGAGATTGAAAAGCGGGTATCTGCAGGGTGTAAGGTATTGTGTGCTCTGGGTACATTTGCTCGAAATCTGAATGTTTCTAGAGATGATCGATTGAGTGTTTCCAATGGTGTGTTAGTGCCCACTTCGATGTATGGTTCTGAATGTTGGGTATGAGAGGAGTGTGTGGGTATACGAGATGTGATCGTATCTGGAATATGGTGAGTGTGAGATTGAGAAGAATATTGTTATGAAAGTGGGACTGAGTTAGTTGAGGTGGTATGGTCAGCTTGAGCTAATGTCGAATGAAAGATTGGAGAAACTAATATATGCGGGTGAGATTCGAAGAATAAGTGGTTGGGTATGATTGATGGTATGTTCCGTGAACGCACGCATTATGAATGTGGACGAGGCGAAAGTGCTGTGTCAGAATAGGAATGTTTGGATGAAATTGATTTTTGGTGACTGTGTTTCTGGGTTTGTAGACTTGTTTTTATTTTATTTTAAGTGATGTTTGAAGAAATAAATAAATATTCTTCAATGAAATGGAGGCAAACATAAAATTTGTCTCCACCTATCCTCCTTTAAAACTTACTGAAAGTTCATTTTTACCTTAAAATACATACAAGAAGAAAGATGCAACATACTAATTGTACAGAAAGAAAACATAGCATAGGAGGTAGAAATTCCGACCAATAAAATTGTAGCTAACTCGATGCACATCGAGAACGTTTATTCGGGTTTGAATTTTCCTTCAATTTGTAATTTATCCTACCCTGGCAAGAAATACTCTTCACCTCTTCGATGGTTCTTGCTGGATAATTAATTATGAAAATGTAGAGTTTATAGTTTTGAGTATAAAATTGCCTTTTCATTCCTTAAAAGCTCGACTTGACAAACATGCATTTAAATTTATCCTCTTCGTAAAACAAACAAAATTGTCCATTTGCGCCGGTTAAAAACCTCACAAACAAAATAATAGTGAGTGTGAAACCTCTAATATAATTAGCGCATAGTAAAAGCAACTCGCGATCTTTTTTAAAATGCACATCGCTGCAGCCGCAACATAAACATCTCTAATTGTGAAAAATTCATCCATGCGGATGCGGAGCCCTAGTTGATTTGTACTAATTGCCAGGGCGGTTGCAGTGGCAGAGCGCCGGGGGCGTCTCGGCAGCGGCGCGGCGCCCTCTAGGGACCGTCACGCCGTGAAACACGCACGTAAGAAGAACATAAACTATTCCACTCGCAGACGAGAAATAGGCCACATCCTACTTCATAAAATAAACGAATGCGGAAAGTGTAAAATATATAAATTATTCAAAAGTGTAAGAAGTGGAAATTATTCACCTCCGGTGTACTACTAGGGAATTAACTTGGTGTTTTTTCTGTGCGCTGCCTCACTGAAATAATTAGTTAAGCTAATCTCACTATTTTCATTCACAGGGAAATATTACATTTACATAACGATAAGTCATTCTACTCCACTTTCATATATTAGATCAATTAATGTTGCTATACTAAAAACACAATTAAGAAAGTGTCATTCTGTCACACAAACACAATTAGCACGAATTAAATATATATGTATAAAACTTAGTTACTAAACAATGAATCCAACTAGATTAATATTCCCAATCACAGGATGATTAAATTATAACAATATGAGCCTAGAACCATACCATTTGGTCACATAAAGACTTTTGAATAACTGAAATTTGTTGTAGTCAATTTAATATTAGTAACAACTGAAATAATAACAAATTAACGATAATCACTAATATAAAGATTTCATTTGCCCTAAAGGTATTGGCTGGTACCACGATCATTGTTTTCGAATCTGTTGACATAACAAAATATAGAAAAATGATAAAATAAAAATTGTATGCAATATTATTCTACATCTTTTTGATTCCAATAAAATTTACTCTTTCATTTATTTGCCCAGAAACCATGATATGCTTTCAAATAATCTATCACATACTGTTGATGAATTGTTCTCAAAATCTAATCAATTAGTAATATAAACATAATACTTCCTTTACATATATGTATGTGCGGGAGTTTAAAATTGTAGAATATAAGATAACAAATAAATAATACTACAAATATTCTCAAAAATAATATTAAGATTATCTTGGATAAATTAGAGTAATTAGTTTCTGCATAAATATAATAAATATCTCTTCTAAATGAACTGTGGAGAATCGGTGAATACATATATTTTACAAGGAATATTATTAAAAATTGTGAACATTTACAGAATTGAGGATTTATTTTCATAGTGTGTCCCAGTTTTATAAATGTCAGTTTAACACCAAAAGTCAAATCAAAGTTTTAAAATTGAGAAAATGGTTGAAACATAAATTCAGATACTAACCCCTTAATATGGTCTAAATCATTTAGTAAAAGTTTAAAATCATATAATGAGTAAATTGTTTTAAAAGTTTTTAAATCGTGACAGTGCATCTCTTTAGAATTTTTAACATCAACAATGCCATTGATAAATAAAAAGAACAAAATGAATTACTGAGTGTGACTTTATCCTGTTGTCAAATATATATTAATGATGCAAATGTAATTACATTAATAAATGAAAATTACATATGCGCAGCAGAGGATATATATTAAACCTACAATAAAAATGTCTGCAAAGCTATTGATATAGTAATTGTAACAAAATAACACTATTCACGAATATTTAATGTATTACCAACAAAATACAGATAATTCGATGCATTTATGAATATGTGGTGTAATTTAAAATTGAACAATGTATTATTTTTCCACATATTAATTAATTGAATTGTTGGTATCAACAGGATTTATATTGGTAAATAATAATCAGAAATTTTAGATGGAATCATGAACAAATATTTGACTAGTTCAAAATATAATTACATTTTTAGAGCGAAAATATTGTAATATACTAAATATTTTGCAGATTATGTTTCTGTATTACATAATTATAATTCGTACATTTATTTTTTCAATTACGAGCAAATTGAAAAATTTAAATAATCGTGTATTATACTAACAAGCAAAGGGGAAAGAAATGCAGAAATCAAAGAAAATATAATTAAACAAATAGGATTTTTTACGCAAACAATAAAATACTAAAAACGCAAGATTTTTAACTAGAGATCAAAAATGAGAATTAGCCGAACGATAATAAGACCAATACGCTGTTGAAACTATGGCAATGATAGAAAAGATGAAGAAGATTTAAGAATAATGGAACGATAAATAATACAAACAATATTAACACCAAGAAAGATACCAGAAAATTAATATAGAATAAGAATAAATTATTAAAAAGAACAAGAGTTGGATGGAGAAGACACAGTGAAAAAGATTAAGCAAAGATAACTTGGACACAAGAAAAAGATGCAATTACATAAGTAGTAGAATGGAGACCAGAAGAAAGAAGAAATCGAAGTAGACCCAGGTCAATACGGTTACAGGAAGTAGAAGAAGATTTGATAGAAGGATGAATTAAAGATTGTTATGTTAAAACAAAAGATAAGAAGATGTGGGGAAAGAAAAAAAAGGTGAGAGATTGATCCACTCCTACAAAAGGATCTAGAATTCTAGAGAGCTTCATAAGAGACCCATAAGGGTATTAAACCATTAATAGACATTTAATTTAATCCATTTTAAATCATTAAAATAAATGCCACAAATATTCGGTTGCAGATATAACAAAATAAGTGATTAAATCTTATGGGGTATGAAATGTTTGTAATGAAATGACCGGACCAGCACTTGAGTGTCCAGTACAAATAATTACTCTAAATTAGTAACAATTCTAGCGAGTTAGGCGAGCGCTTAAATCATAATAATTATACCTATAGAGGTAAACCACCTCGCCTAGCAACACCAATCCGCTCTAGCAATATCTGTTGCTTTTAATGATCTCAGGGACTAATAATACATTGAGGCCCACCGTGGCTGTCACTTTCAGGGCTAGGGGCGGCAACTTCGCCCCCGCGGTGGGAAATACGTCATATGTCGCCGGCAGAACCAGAGCCAGTCTGTCAATTTAATTTAATCGCGTATGGCACTAAGTGCAATGGGACTGATTAAATGATATCACTGTTAAATACGATTATGCCAACTAAGCACTGACGCTCCAACAACATTTTACGATAATTGTTATCGAATTCGCGATAGCGCACTGTTACAGGTACCTCGCACTTGGTATCAAAAGGTAACTGACATACGAAAGGGTTTTACTTGATTAAATGAATAAACAAGGGTATGCAGTAACATATTTATAGTCAAAATTGACAAAATTTTAACAAATTTTTAGTTCCAGACGAGTCACCGTTAATTTTTGTTAATTTAACAGTTTCAAATATGATAGCAAGTAACAAATTATTTTTGTGTATTTCGTGAATGCATTAATTATTAACATTTATTTATATGTGCTTTGACTAAATATTTTAGTAATTATATTGCAGCAGAACAATAAATCATAGTTATTATAAAAAATTAAGTTCTTACAAAGAATACAAACTTTCTTTAACAATTTCAAATTGATAAATTAGCTAAATTTCCTTGTTCTTATTGAAGAGTCTATTTGTTAAATTTTATAAATGTAGCATATAAATAAAAACAACAATATTTCTTGTTGAAAATTTAGGACTGACAAAATTGAAAATTAACAAATTGTCATATTTTTTCAAATGTTAATTTAACGCAATACATTAATACATAACAACCTCAAAATTAACAAATCGCAAATAAAATGTTTTACTGTGTATTGTAGTCGCTAGCCACTACGGAATATTATAACTTGATTCGGAAGAGTATTTAGAAGAAAACTTGTGATTAAATGGCGGGAAATATGCGGACAGGAAGAAATTTGACACTTATTCAATAATAACAAAATATTTAATAACGAACAAGCAAAATAAATTGTACAAATCAAATTCTTTTAGGAGCCGAATAATTCGACACTATTTAATTGAAAGTATAGCTTACTCACTAACTTTTACAATAACTTCCAAAGATCGAGACTGATATAACATTCGCTTTTAACAATGATTATACATAGAACTCATACCTACTTACATAAACTCAAAAAATAAACTTCAGAGAAACTAAGCATACAATCAAGAGGAACCCTTAAACTGTGTAGTAATTCTTTGAACATTTCACAAGAAAAACCAAAATGCAAGTGGATGCTCACTGCCCAAGATTCACAATTTATTACTTAAGGGAAGGAACAGTGACAAGCAAAATAACTCTTAACTGGGCACTACCCTTGCATAAGACACTGGTTAAATATTTCCTGCAACATATTGACATTCGCTGATTAGGCGAGAACTGATCTGAAATACTGGAGAATTGAAATTTTCCACTAGCCACTACCAATGAACCAGTTACTTAGTTCGAAATCTCTGAATATCGTTTGCAATTTTTAATCGTAATGCCGTTTTTACAGCACTTCAAACAAAATATTATTAGGTATGCTGAAACTATTTACCGTGGCAGCTGTAGTTTCATATAAAATAAATCGTCGCTCTCTACATGTAGTTCTACTTACAAAATGAGAACATTCCTTTATTCTCTATTCATGTATCTCAAAAAAACTAGAGCGCAAATTTAAACGTCGGACACAAGTTTGTATAGCTGTACAGCATGAAAGAAATTGTAAGAAAACTGTTTAGAAAATTACCTGAGAGTGTGTTGTCCCGACTGCATCGGGGCCGGGGCAGGTCCCTGGGGGACACCCGGGACTGCGCTGCCTCTACCACTGTGATCGAGTGCAGGAACATTGAGACTTTTTATTAAAAATAAAGCACTTGTGCAAGCTTCATTCCGTGTGATAAGTTTGGCTAATAATGGAAATGTTTTGCTGTTTTTGCACCTTTTGAGCTGCCGTGATGTAGATGAATGGACCACGGTGTAAGATGGTTATTCTTGGAAATAAATTAACGTTGCCTTAGTGTTACTGTAAATACATTTTTCGCATAATACCAATGAAAAACTATATTTTAACTAAGAATATAGAAGTGAGACTTTATCGAATTTCATTATACTAACCTTTTTAATTATTCTTTTTGCCTTTGTGATTGCTTCGTACTTTATTCCTTAATTTCATTTTACGTTAAACAATTCTAAACTTGAAATTGAAAACTAATATATTATATTTCTTAATACTTTTATTCGTGTAGCAATAAACATTTATTTAATTTATTCCGTTCTTCTGTTTGTTATATGTGATAATTTTTGCTAATTATTTTAAAATAAATTGTCCGAGTTTAAATATTTATTCCTTTACATTTAAGAATATAACCAATAACAATGTACGCTTTTGAAACTAGGACAATGACATAAAAAGATGAAATGGAATGAAAATAAGAACAATATTATGATCAATAAATATAATGAAAATAGAATAAGAATGAACGATGAAATAATATAATAGTTGAAAGGAGAAGATATAGTGAATGAAATCATGCAACAACAGCTTCAATATATAATGAAGAGTACGAGAGCAGAAGAAAAGGGTGCAATTAAATGAGTAGTAGAGTAAAAACATGAAGGAAGAAGACGAGGCAGATCCAAAGCAACATGGTTAAAGGGAGTAGAAGAAGATTTAAAAGTAGCATGAATTAAAGACTTCTAAACTAAAACAAAAGATAGGAAACAATAGGATCTAGAGAGTTTCAATTCAATCCATTTTAAATCATCAATGTATATGCCACAAATATTCTGTTGCAGATGTAGCAAAATAAATGATTAAATCTTATGGGGAATTAAATCTGTAATAGAATGGAAAATAGAAGGACAAAGAGAACCAAGTAGACCCAGATCTATACGTCTAATGGAATTAGAAGGAGATTTAAAAGCATTAGGAATTAAAAACTGGCAAGTAACACAAAAGATAGGAAAATGTTGATACACCTAACGACAAAGATTTAAAGGATTATAGATTGATCCACTTCAACTATAGGAAGATGTTAGCCACTATACATATATAAAGTTGCTGCATACATTTTTCACATATTTCTAATGAAAATTGTAACACCTTTTTAACTATTTACCAATCACAACAAAACTGACATACCCACCCCAATCTTCTTGTAAATTATTTCATTATTTATTTTCGATTCAGGAATGCACTGTTATTGGAGACAGCTTCCTGTTGCTCGCAGGAATGGGTCGTATGTAATAAAACTTTTTGTGCAAGCTACAGTAAACAATAAATCCATGGCCAATAGGAAGTAGGGGTTATTGTATGCCAATATATTGCGTGTGAGATGCGAGACGACCCTGGGGTGGACATGTAGTGCTAGAAGTAGAGGGGATAGGTCAGTGTGCAAGATGGATGCGTCCTTTGACTCCTTTATCTGTTCGTTTCTCCAGGCGACCAGGCGTCGCAGCCTGCTTCGATGTGGAGATTGCGCCCGTGTAAATCTTGTGAAGTGTCGTGTCTTGTTGCCTCTTGGCATGCATTTATTTTATGGCTACACGAGATACTCGTGATACTGGGACATCTCACATAAAGTGCATTGTCACAGAGCTTATAGCGCTGGACTACAAATGCTAAAGATGCATTTTCACCTGTAGCTGCGGAAAAAAATTATTTAAAATATAAATTCCCATTGACAAGCAGACCTCTATTTATGGTAAAACTTTTTAACAAAAAATTAAACAGACGAAAAAGAAACTGAAAAGCGAAATATAAAATGAATCTTTTAGTCTGAATAACTGGGCTCCTAACTAAACTAATATAACTAACTTTGAGTCCTCCTCCTTTTTTTCTTCGATTGAAAAGGCTTATGGTATTATAAATAAATGAAATTGTTACATGGTTTTTGCATTAAGATCTGTAATAATATTTGGTATTTTTTTTTCTGTTGTAGAATTATGTAGAATAATTCAAAACATTGTATTTGTATAAAATACTTTTATTCAACACCTCTCAATAAATGCTCTATAACTATGGCGATTTTAAACAAGCAAAGTAACAGATTACCCACTAGTGGGTATAATTTTGAGGAAAGCCACTAGTGAGTATTTTTTTATTCATAACAATAATAATAACACACAATACCTTGGTTACTACTTCGATTGACATTTTAATTTAAAAATTTAAAGCATATATCACTGTCAAATAATATTTCTCTAATAAATTTTTCATTTATTTAGAAGTGTTGGATAAAACGTTATACTTCACACGTGGGCAAAGTGGAATTATCCACTCGATAAAATTATCTCACTCAGCCTTCGGCTTCGTGAGCTAAAATTTCTCTCGTGGGTAATTCCTTACTTTGCCCACTTGTAAAGTAAATAACTATTTTAGAACTAAATCCAAAAGTCTCATAATTTTGCTATAAGTTTTTGAAACTTATAGACATATTTTGCTAATTACTGATGCAGAAATATTGTTTTATGCATATACCACAATTGTATCATGTAGTGTACAAGTTTTACTTTGAATATAAACAAATCAAATATGAGAGACCTAGATAATGTAAACCGCAATATCATTTAGCTAATGGATATATTGTAAATGTTTAATGTTGTAGGTTTGTCATTATTAAGTAGCTTGCTACAAAATCACTCCGGTAGAGTATAATATAATATATGAAGTTTCACTACTGTCATAATTTACATGAGTGTATCATATATAAAATTACAGTAAAAACAAATAGCAAAAAGTCTGGCTCGTAACAATATTCATCTGAACTTATAATAAACCTTGAATAAGAATTGGGTTAAGCTTTTACTTCGTGTGAACCGCGCTATGTAAACGAGCGCGATGTGACGTCACTTCTGTCGTAGAAGGTCCTCAGGAAGGACCGTGTTTTAGGTGTTAAACTTCATATCCGGGTCGACGTACAACCGTCGTAGCGCAGTATTTCATTAGGGACCTAAATATTTTAACGACTTTTTTATGATTTCGCATTAGAAATTAACCTTTGCTGTTGCGCGTACGTTCATCGATTTCCATAAAAACGCAGCCGGGCCGACGCTACATAATGAAGCACTCAGGGAGGCGCCACTTTTACTTTAATTAAATACTTTCTGATGGAAATACACAGTTGAGGAATTCACTTTGTTGTTACCGAGCTGTAAAACTCCTGACACTCGATGACGTTTTCTTACCGCGTTTACATTTACTCACTCCCAACTGCAGCAGCGAAAACACTTCCTGTCTCTTTCAAAAATTTTGATATCATGAAGTGTTTGTTGAACAGAGCTAGGTACCAATATTTGCTAAAAAAGAAGTTTGAAAAAGAATAGAAAAGGAATCTTTTTTAAAATATATATGACTACAAAGAAAAGAAGAAATTAGAAGATTTTTTGGTAAAACTGCAGTTGACGGACAGCTCTGAAATTGGTTGCACAGTACTCATTTTTGATGGAAACTTTTCATAAACATTTAGTCGTTGTTAGTTTAGTTCGCCAAACACGCTCCTTGGTGCTCACCCTTTATTCTAACAACCCTATCTTTTCGAGTCCTATTGTCAATTCGCTAAGTACGAGGTTTCTTATACGTCCAACTGATTCATAACAAATTAAAACACAGTATAATCATTATACATCTAAAGGGCTAAAAGAGACAGAAACCATCAAAACACCACAGTTCCTATCCAACTGGATAGATATTTGTTAACTGCAGTTTTCCGATTTTCCTCCAAAAGAATAAAGTACAACCTCTAATCAGAAGACAATATAAACATTTATTCGCTTGTCTGGCCTACATCCAAAATTGTAAGAACACTGTTAATAACAACATCTTAGTGCGAAATATTTCTTACCGGTTCAGTACAAAATTTCATTTGAATGTGGAAAATGTTACATTGGACAGACTAGTAGAACGTTAATAACAAGAATTACAGAACATAAACGGGTCATTCGTCTTAGCAGCTAGAAAAATCTGTTGTAGCTAGGTATGTCATTGGATTGTTGTACAAAAAAATTTTGAACAATCAGAAATTGTAGCAAGATCCAAATGTGCTAATGGCATTCTCTTAAGGTTCATAGAAATATAAAAGAAGAAACAGAAAAATACAGTTAACCTGAATGAAGGCTAAAGTTGAACAAGGCATGATTCCCTGTGTTTTATATGTCTTAATTAGTTGTTATTGAGTTACTGTTTCTATTTACTTGCTCATATTGTTTACTTGTTTTTCCTGACATACAGTAATTCGAAACATTGGCTGGTACCACGAGCTCTGTTTTTGGATGAGTTAAGAGAAGTGTTTTAAAACTTTACAATGTTCTAAAATTATTTTATAAAAAACTAATTTAAATAAAAATGGTAGATAATATATTTCTTTGTAACTTCAAGTCCAAGTATTTTTTTATAAAGTAATTTTAGAACTTTGTACAGTGTTAAAACCGACGCTAAAATACTTCTCTTAAAACACCCAAAATCAGAGCAAATATATTAACACAAAAGTCTTTTCGTTCTTTGCTATAAGTTCTGAAATCTTTTTCAATTTAGTATCTTTCTTCATTCGTTAATTGATCTCAACTACAAACTATTCAAACAAAAAATATGCTGAAAGTTTTCGTAACAGTATTCGGTGTATAGGAACAAAACAAAGGCAATTATTTTTTGTTAACGATACAGTTCCTAAACAATATATCACGGTTACAATTTTTTACCCAACTCGCTTTCATATTTCACAAACTACAAACACGAATAAATCAAAAAGCCGCGCAATAAGCACTAAATTATTTAAATACTAAACTTTAATCACGTATAAAAACTCGGGAGCGAGGACCACTATTATCTTTTCAACCCGGCGGTGCAGCAGCCGAGAAGTGCAGGCTGTAAAAACCGCTGACGAAAAATATTATTACAACAGGCACGTGTTGCTGAAAATTTTAGCCACACATGTACCTACATGCGTGACGCTGATAACCGCGCCATTACAACTTGAATAATTTCAAACCCACCGCCAGGGGCGCGACTGTGCATACTCGCACGTCAACTGAAAGTTGGGCCGAGAATTTTTAATGAGGAACCCAGATGTTTAAGTAATATTTCCATACATATGCACAACGACTTTGCTTGAATTTAATTATTGTTATATTGTGTTAACGTGCAGCTCGCCATAATGCCAACACTCGTTACATTTCATCTTTTGTTTCGCTTGTTTACAAAATAAATATATTATATATAGTCAAGAACCCTTCTACTGTAAGGAGTAGGATGTAAAAGGCTCTTAATCGTGCACTAATTTCGCCCGTTGTTTCTTATTAATCGCCATCTTGATGATGGTATCCCAGGTGTCTTCTGGTCTTCCACGATACCTCTTTTCCTTCACATTATCCAAATTTACCGCACCGGTCTCGATTCAATCATTCTTCTCATATGGCCCCAACATGCTAGTTGTCTTGTTTCTATGAAGTCTATTGAAATTGTTCTCTTATTGTTTAGTTTCTTATTCTGTCCAACATATGTAGTTACTCCTTGTACTTTTCTTAGATATTTTATTTCTTGCGCCTGGATTGTGATTTGTTAATATAGAACTGTAACTTTTGTTTCGCACTGATTTAATTTTTCAGGATAATTAGTTTCGTGGTAATACATCGGATTGTGAATCAAAAGATTATCAGTTCGAGCCTCACGGCCAACAAATTTTCGAAAATTCGCACCACATAATCCCCCTGTGGTTCCTCCACTACTACCATCCTTAGAGGCCGTGATTTGACGGCTGGTAACCGTACTTCACGCGCAAAAATCTATCATAATATTTATATTTCATTTTTCCATATGTAACTGTGTTTCATTGTATGGAAGATTCTTGCTGTTTCGTCTACTGTTTTATTTCACCATTATTTTCTATTATCATTGTAAGATACTGAAACTTATTGACTTAATCTATTTTACATTATTAATAGTGAAGTTTTCTATTAATTGTTGATTTCCCAATAATATAACCTATGTCTTTTAGCATTAATTTTCATATTACATTTATCAATCGCTTCATTGTAAAATAAATAAATATATCATCCCACTTTTTACCCATTTTGGGTGTGATATTTGCGTGTGAAGTGAGGATCTCTTGATTCACAATCCGATGCGTTACCATGGAGCTACTTTTAAGCTAGCTTATAAACTAAAATTGTTTCTTTTAAATGAATTCGAATACAAAACACGTACAATACAGAAAGTTAAAGCATTTTATTGTAATATTTTCAAAGCTTTCTAGTGCTAAGCTAAATAAATAAAATGGTTAACTGCAATTTTATTATTGTTTGTGTAAAGCATTTGAGTGTGAAGGGTCGGTATTGCAAGAACAAATTCTCGTCCATTTCACAGCGAGTGCACAAAGAAAAAAAAATATTTACCTTGTCGCGTCAGAAGAAAACTGAGGGGACATCCATCTTCGCTTATAGAATTTTCACGCCGCGCGCTATTGAGGAAACCAGCAGATTTTCTTTTTCCCCATTTTGCCCAGAAATACGGCGTCTCTTTAGCGTAATCCTATTAACGATATTCAGCAAAGCGCATTAGACGTGGAATTGTCTTATCTGAGGAACTTTGTGAGTCTAATCTCTTCGGTATTAATTTAATTTCTCGCAGGATGGCGACAAACGTTTCAGGACGTGCGAACGCTCTGTGAGTGTCTCAGGCAGAGGAAGCGGAGAACAGGACGATATTGACGGGCAATGTGGACGATAGCTGCGGATTTGAACTGAATGAGTTATAAAATCCGTGTTGCTTTAAAGTATCAACGATCCTTTTGATTCGCTCGTATTTTTTTCAGGAGATGGACATCGTATTTTTGTTTTTATTGCCGCCAATGTTTTGCGGATAAATTCCTACTTTATAGGATGATTTTCACAAGCTTTAACCAAAAATAAAATGCAGAATTTTATTGCTCCAACTGCTAATAAGCTTTCAAATATTTCATTCTCTTTGTTGTACGTTTGATATATGAGCTCAAACCCAAATGTATTCGTATTCATACTACCTGAAAAATATGCTTTAATCAAATATAATTTTTATACGCTGTTATTGTTGCTATACAAGTCTAAATTATTATATTATCTATGTATTGCATTGTACTCTTAGGTAAATGATAATTTTTCGATAGATATTTATAGTACATATTTTTCAGGTGTTACGAATTTATTTGAGATCGTGCTCTTAGTTTGGAGATCAGCCTACTGTGTTGTGCCGACTCCTAGCGATTGTCGTGTGAGACAAATTATAATTGAGAGTGCAGTGTCCAGCAGAGTCTAGGGCAAAGGTCACGATCGTGACTACGACCTTTATTGTCCCTGGTATTTACACTGAGTTTCTTGGATAAACTCATATTACGTGAACCGGAGGGAAATGTTTTCATTGCAAACACAACTGGACATTTAGAACATTTTGTATTTTATAGTTTTAAACATTTTATTCCACTACTCCATTGGGAATCAGAATTTCCGACTCGAGTACACTACAAAACTATTCAAACAAATAGTTCTCTAAAAATGAAGCTAATGGAAGGATTAAATGATTTGGCAATTCTTATAAATAGATTATCTTGAGCGGGTTTTTTATAGGGGTGCGAAAAGGTTAAACAGTTTTATCGGCTTCGAAATTGGCTTTTATGAAAACGCAAACAAAGTGAAAAAAGAAACCCGAATCATAAGTTGGCATTATTCATTACCGACGAGCCGAAGATTTCTCCGCGAAAAAAGTCAATTTAAAGAGTTCAACATTGGTTCTGAATACAGAGCGGCTGATTTTAGTGAGTCTATTTGAGCGGCTCGGGACAAGAAGTAGAATTGGAAGAGAAGATGTGTGCAGCTGTTTACATACGGGCTTTCAAAACCTACGCACGTTAATTTGAACAATATATCTAGCAAAAATTGTTTCCAATTTTCCAATAATTACTGAATTGAATAGATTTTACTGTCGGTTCTCGTTTTTTAAAAGAATAAATATCATACGTATTTCGGTTTACTAGACCATTATCATTTACACAAAGAATTAATTAATATTTGTACATTTGTAGGCAGAAGTAGTGCAAAAGATTTATATGGGTGTAGAATTGAAATGTGAAATATAGGAATTTCAATGTAATTTTTTTGATGTTGCTGTAAGTTTTTACCTATTCATTTTACTGCAAAAGTGTAAATAAAAAAGTTGTTCAGAATTTAAGAATGCAATCAACAAGGCCCATTTGCTTACCTAAATATTAGTATTTCACGATATATCAATAAAAATTAGTAACGCTGCTCTCTGCCATTCAATACTTCAAACTTTTTGCATTATTTGGATGAAATTCAACATATTTTTCTGAAGTCGGAATGAAGTTAATTTGTCATAGCGAAACTTGCGCATAATGTAAAACTATCCCAACGGTTTGAACGGACGGAGGCGAATTATGATTGATCTTGGAGCCACGAAGCGAGCACGCTAAAGCTACCGTTACTAACCTCCGCGGAACTGGAAACTTCGCGACCGGAAGTGGCGCTAATGGCTCCGGGACCGGACGCGCTGCGGTTTTAGGAAACAATTCAAATCTCCCCGCCAACTTGCTGCCTGCTGGACTTCGTGCTACTAAGGACCGGTATTTAGAAGTTTCTTTCCGGAAAAAAATTCCCTACATTCCGCTTTGATGTGTCATTCCCCTGGGGCTCACTAAAAGCATATTTTCTTTTGGATTTTTTTTTAACACAGTCATATTTAGAATCTATCTGTACAAAGATATTCAGTACATTTAGTCATAAAAGATTAAATGACATTAGAAAGTAACTGCTCGTTGGCAGTACTTTATTAATATTTACCTAATTATTATAATTACAATTGTAATAAACGGTATTTGCGTTTATTATGATTGAAGATTGCAAACGATATTAGAGATTTCAAACTAAGTAAATGGTTCATTGTTAGTTGTTCGTGGAAAATTCCACTCCTTTAGTATTTCAGTTCAATTCCCGCCTAATCAGCGGAAGTCAATATGTTGTAGGAAATATTTAACCAGAGTCTTATGAGAGAGTAGTGCCCAGATAGAGTTATTTTGAGTGCCACTGTCCCATCCCTAAAGTAATAAATTGCGAACCTTAGGCAGTGAGCAGACACTTGCATTTTGGCTTTTCTTGTGAAATGTTGAAAGAATTACTACACAGTTTAAGGGCTCCTCTCTCGATTGTATACATAGTTTTTGTGAAGTTTATTTTGTGAGTTCATGTAAGTAGATTTGAGTTTTATGTATGAGTATTGTTAATAGCGAATGTTATCTCAGTTTCGATCTTTGAAAGTTATTGTAAAAGTTAGTAAGTAAGCGACACTTTGGATTATATAGCGTCGAATTATTCAGCTCGTAAAAGTATTTGATTTATATAATTTATTTTGCTTATTCGTTATTAAAATATTATATAATTTTGTTATTGTTGAATACGTGTTTGATTCCCGCCTGCGCGCATATTTCCCGCCATTTGATCAGAAGTCATTTTTTTGAAATACTCTTCGGAATCGAGTTAAAATATTCCGTGGTGGCCAGCGACTACGCTACCCTTGGTTATTCATTTAATCAAGTAAAACCCTTTCGTATGTCAGTTACCTCTTGGTACCAAGTGCGAGGTACCTGTTACACAATTAACTAATACTATGGAAGATAAAGTAAATAATGGACTATTTATAGCGGTCCGGTAAACGTAGATGGTGGTGACGCTTTAAACGTTTTACTTGTTACTCACTTGTAAACACCACCCAAGTTCTCAATTACCTTTGAAAATTAATCTTTACAAGTTACTAATTACCAGCTCCATTGTAAAAAATTTAAACATCGCAAACAATGCACGTTGTCACAGTAATTTTTTAACAGTTGTGTATAACTGACAGGACTTAGTTATATTTTAACTATTACTGAAAATTGGTCATTGCATATCACTAGCTATGCTGTGTGAAACGGAAGCTCTTTAGCCAATCAGATGCGTCCGCAACAAAATTTGTATTTAAAAGTTTGACAGTTTCAGATAATTTACTGAATTTGCACGAATTAAGATGATTTGACTCTGATTAATCAAATTTTAACATAATTTTTGGTGAATTCTGTTAGCAATGATGTTAACATAATCTGTTTTAATATTTTTATGTAAATTTTATATTATTTAAAAAAATTAATTGTGGTTGTCGGAAAAGTTTGGTGTATAACTCGTGTGAAATATCCAACTTTCAGTACTAGTTTCACAATATATTATTTTTTTACGACCATTTAGAAATCTACTCTTTGTCTGTTTGTTGTTGTTAGGGAGTACTTTGCAAGCATTGTGCTAAATGAATTTTTTTGTGAGTATTTCAATACAGGTCACTTCATTTCAGTACAGGTACCATTGCCATGATACTTATTTAGAATTGTTAAATATTGGAAAGGTGAAAGCGGGACAAATTTATTAATAAAATTAAACAATATCGCGGTCGTAGAAAAAGTATAGTGTATAACTCGCATGGAATGTCCATTTCATACTCGTATTATTTGCAGCATGAGCCGAATACTCGTAGGAAATGAGTACCATTCCATGCTTGTTATAATACAAATGGGTAACAAGAAAAATGTGCAATACACTTCAAGGTGACAGGCTCGCTTGATCAGCAGTAAAAACTGTTTTACTTTGCTTGTAATGTAAATAACTATAACATTATCGTACTACACGAGTTTCACAGCTAGTTTATTTTAGTGTCATTTTAGTTTTATTTCATCTTCATGACGAGAGCTGGGAATAAAATATTAATATTTATTGTTGAAGGGCGGCAACAACTAGAAACAAACTTCAACTCTAGAGTGTGTTTCCATTAGCTGGTCTATTTGCAACGGGATTCCAACAGACATAACATGTAATTGACAAAAGGTCATTAAACATTAACGACAGGAGATCGTGACAACGGGAACATTGGACATTGCCGATAATACGCCATAACAATAGATGCTGGTGCGATAGCAATTATTAGCTGGCCGGCGATACCCTGCTGCATAGATATAGCTTCATGGGTCTGGCTAACGTCAAATCGATAGGGTCAGCTCAACAGATACTAAATTCCTCGTTTTTGTACGGTTTTGGTTACCGCATGTGATTCTTTCACTATACTGTTAATATTTAATTATCTGCGTTTATATTGTGGCACCAACGCTAATGGTGAATTGTCCTTGCATAAGTAATATTCTTAATATGAATATGTGTCTTCAGACTTGATAAGCTTTGAGTGCTTCGTATGAAACATTTCCATTACAATATTAAACCACAGACGAACCGTAAAAACAGTATTAAAATCCGCAAATACTGTTGGTATACATATAGTCATTACCCCAAATGACAGTGCACTCAACAAAGTTAATAAAGCAAAGTAGTTGTTCCCCGGACGTCCACTAGTTGGATATAGCGTTGCTGTCGGCAGAGGGAAGGGGTAACTTGAAGAAATGAAAAACGCATCGATCGCTGCGCCGCTGTGGTCGGACCTCGGACTATAGATAGAAACTGAATAAACCTATTTCACTTCATTTAAATGGCTTTTATTATGGACAAGGAACGAATCAATTGCGTAGGGTAGTTTGCATTCAACCAGAAATAAATATGTGTATTTATATATACTCTTACTCAAGAAATCTTATCCCGTAAGGTGTAAGGCGTAAAAAATCTCTTAGTCCTGCGCAAATTTCATCCATTGTTTATTTTTTATCGTTCGTTCATCCTGTAGTGTAACGTTCCTCTTCTCCAGAGTCTTGTTGATCATAGTAACCTAGGTATCTTTTGTTTTTCCATGATCCATCTTTTCTTTCACGTTTGTAATCCTATGTCGCACCAGTCTCGATTCATTCATACTTATCATATGGCTCCACCATGCTAATTATCTTGTTTCCATGAAGTCTAGTATTGGTTTGTATTGTAGTTGTTCTCTAATTATTTTGTTTCATATGCTGTTCAACATTTTTATTCCTTGTACTTTTCTTAGATACTTCATTTGTTGCACCGGTGTCGATTTATTCGTTATTATCATATGGCCCCACCATGCTAGTTGTCTTGCTTGTAATAAATCTAGTATTGCCTTGCAAGTGCAATTGTTTTCTTATTATTTCCGTTCTTATTCTGTCCAACAATGTTACTATTTGTACCTTTCTTAGATATTACATTTTCCAGCGAATGAATTTTGCTTTCCATTCTTTAAGGCAGTACCCATGACTCGCAACTCTGTGTCAATATAAATCTGTACATTGTGTTATATACTGTTATTTTTGTTTTCGTAGTTATTTCTTCTTTTCCCAATGAATCTGTATTTCAATGAATTATAGATACTTGCCGTTTTGTTTATTCTTTCATGTATGTCAATGTTCTGTTTACTATTATTGTTTTATTTTTTCATTATTAATGGACAATATTTCTACTATTTGTATGTTTCCCACTACTAAAATCTTTATCTTTAGCGTTAATTTTCATATCATATTTTTCAATTACTTTAATCCATATATTTAAATTCTGTTTCTTCACTCCCTGCTATACCTACTGAATCATGAGCAAATATACATAGGTACTAATATTTGGATAGATTTTAGGTTTCTGTTGAGCTTAGGATCATATTCTTGCATAATTTCATTCGTAAATATTGGACTCATCACACCTTCTTGGGTAAGGGCGTGTTTTTCGTCAGAAATAAATATGTATGTGTATAAAAAGTAGCAAATATAAACCCGGAACAAGTATAAGAAGAGAGATACAGAAAAGCAGACGCTTAAACATTTCATGTCGCGTCAGTCACCATATGGTACACAATTTCAATTTTTCTGCGACAGAATATTTTCGTGTGAAACGTGCCAGGGCGGAACAATACCAACGGCAGCCGCAGCCGCCCCCGGCGTCGACATACGTCACGCCGCCGCCAGTGAAAAGGCGCTCCATATCGCGCGCCACGCTAGTCAAAATACATATTTATAAGTGTTGCTGAAAAGTAAATTTCTCGTTAAATTCTGCATAATTCCCGAAACATTATGCAAGGAGCAGGAAATTCATGAAAGAACTCCTTCTCCACTCGCTGTGCACCCAGCCAACGAGTTTCGTTCTCCTGTTGTCGGTAAATAATGAATCGAGCGCCCGCTCCGATGGGGATGTATACCTACCCTACTAAAATAAATAAATTAATATACTATTACGCTATTACTCCCTCAGCGAACAAAGGAAAACCCCTGGATTCTACCTCTAGGTAATTTAAATCACCAGATATGTTCCGCTTTAATATATTAAAATGTATCTAATTTTCTTTACCGTCAATCATTTTTTATTTATTACGAAGACGGGAAACGAACTAACTACTATAGTCATATGCCGCCTCATGAGTAGAGATGAGTCAATTCCCGAAATTTAAAGATACGGGAAAATTTTTGTAGGATATATCCTGGGGAATATCTTCGGGATTTTTATTTGTACTTATGGGGACACTTGGATCGTTCTTAGTTGGACCCGGTAGATGGAGCAGTTTTCGAGATCCCATAAGGACAGAAAATAATTCATCAAAATCGGTCAAGCCGTTTAGGAGGAGAAGAATTAGGAACACCCGAATTTTTTATATGAAGAAATATATTTTGGTAGCGAGGTCTGTGGCAGGACAACAGTTGCTTACCAGGGCAGCTAGTACAATATATTAAATTAAAATAGATTACATTTGTATCTATCTCTTTCTCTTCAAATATGCCCATCTTTCTCCTACCAAAACCTCGTCACATAATTCTTCTCCTAATATTTAATAATTCGTTGCTCGTAGACTACAAATATATCACTGATTTTAAAAATACTTTGAAAATCAATACACGTATTTTTTAAATTAAACAATGAGCTAAATCTAATTAATTCCGTCATTGTTGATAATGTTTAATTGAATAATCAATTCCAAATTAATTTCAAATCCGATTCTAATCAGGAATGTAAAAAACAGTTGCAGATAGTATAAAATCAAATACAATGCACAAACAGAAACAGTTGAATACATTGATATCTATAGTGCGTTTATAGTTGTGATTTATTTCATTAAAACAGAGACAATCAATGTTAGCCATGAATGAGATGGCGTATAAATCAGTGCTTGGGAATATCTACAAAATCATTAATTACACAAATAACAGCAGCGCAACAAATAGGCCTGATGTTTACACTGACATATGGACGCTGAATGGTCCGAATCTGCGTACGACAAATGCACACTTGTATGAGTTAATTCCATATTATTTCCTGGAAATTGAAGCGCTGGAAATAGATGCACATTACTACTCAAATACAACCTTATTATACAGACAAGCCAACTGGTTGAAATAATTGAAAACTTAAAGGAAAAATATGATGGTGATTTATATAATTTCATAAAACGAAAATAACCTATACACTTGAATTTAAATTACTATACATAGTGTAGAGCACAAAAAACATAGACAGTCGTCTTGACTCTACAAATTCTAGACAATCACTGTCTTTTGGGTTGAAAGCAACACTCAACTATCCCATACGTACATAGGTAAAGGAGGTGAGTATCTTCAAGGACCAATTGAAAGATTACAAAAAATGTGGCAGAATAATCGTCGTGGATACAGTCAGAGATCTTTATTTTCTACAATGCCGACGTTTCGACACCACTAGTGTTTTCTTCAAGGCAAGACAATATTTTTGTTCTTTACTTTACTTTACCAATATATTGTGTCGTGCAAAACAGGCATGATATATGTGGGAATAAATTGAAACCTAAGAAACCCCTGTCAAACACATTTTAATACTTGCATCTTTCATAGTCGATTTGATAGTAAAACAATAAATCGTATACTGACTAAATTGACAAAATACATAATAAAGAAGAAGTATGTGTCGGTAAATGAATCAAATTCGGTTTGAGGCTTATCGAATTTCAAATAAACAGCATCGTTACTGCTTGTTTAAATACAAACATGAAAGCGAAAAGAAAACAACCGGAAGTGTAAATCTGCCAAAACCGGAAATGCTTCCAAGCGTTTGAAAAGTAGGCCAGCCTTTCATTTGCTACGTTGACGGATTAAACAAATCCGAAGGTCTTAGAGAAAAGCGTTAACAGAGAAAATTTGTTTACTTTACACGCTCTTTTGAATGGCCGCGAACCCGGCTCTCTTGATTCAAAATACAAATACTTAACGGCAGTTTATACATCTTTCGCATTCGGAAAAATCTCACTTCGGTTAAGTCAGTTTTTGCGACATTATTTTAAGAATATGTAGAGTTTATAATATCTCATTATTATTTATTCCCAAATAAACAATGAAATTTTTAGTTCGTTTAACATGTTTGAAATTTACATTTTATCATGGTTCATTTCTATTGTCGTTCATTATTCATAATTTGAAACATTACCAATTTTTCCGCTGTTTTCGTTCCACATGATGGCTGAATTTATAATTAATTTAGAAAATAAATATATTATTCGGTTGTTTTTCATAAATTCATTCCGGTTTATTAGTCTGTTTTTATTGGACATAATATTTTTCTTTTTTTTGTCTATATTAATGATACAAACCACAATTAATGTATCATTTTTATTTGTAATTCATTTGAATAAAATTTTATTCAGCATATTAACTTACTTTTTGTTATTATATTTTCAAATATAAATATAAAGGTATGTATAATTAATTAATCAATAACATGTTATTAATAGTAAAATAGTTTTCCTACTTTTGGAATAATTAGAAAATATTCGTGCGCGAACTACAATGAAGATACAAAACTTTAATTTGGGTTTTGATTAAACTATGTTCAGATGATAATCTTTTGGAGGAAGTGCCTGTCTATTTGTTAACGAAACCGGAAATGACTATCCGAACATCCGGCACGCACTAAATGCCTTCCTTTTAACCCTATAAAAAGTACACGGTTCCCTTTAACCACAGATAACTTTTTTATGTGGCGAAAAATACGTTTTGCGTTAATTTATTAATTGCTTTTACAAAGTTTTCGTTGTTTTTGCCACTAATGCTTTTTACTTGCAGCAATAATTTTCATGAATTATTCATTAGTTCTTCCTGTAAACTGCTTTATAATCGACTAGAGGTGCGAAAAAATATTTCTTTCTTTTTACAAATTAATATTAAACTTGTTTAATTTCATGAATTAATTCTCGATATTAAGTTTCGAATGAAATGTAAATAGTGGGAAATGCGATATCGTCCGTAGAGTTGTGGATGGGAATGAGTTGTGAAAAAGGTAATAATGAATTCAATTACTTCTTATAAAACTATTAGCTGACGTCGTGAAAAAGATCAAATAGAATTCAGCGGGAAATGAATTTATAAACTTGGGAATTTTTTTCCATTTAGCATCTCTTCAATGGAATATGATATTAAAATGAAATTCAAAACTCGACTTATAACAAGCAGAATTTACTTTCCATTCAAAGGTGGTATTTTGTAACAGCGACCGAACTGCGGAGTACAAAAGCACAAAAATAAAAAGTTAACTTCCAGAGAAATTCCATTTTGTAAAACAAACAAAACGAATAACAACCAAATCCCTTAAAACACAGACAATTGTCTTCGCCTCTTGCCAATTCGCCATTGCTATCTGGCTATCCTGAAAAAGTTATTGCCACTGTCTGCTCTTCCTTCGTTTCTGGAAAATTCCTCCACACCACTGGTCCCAATTAATCCGGCCATATTATACAATCCTTATATCTAATATCTTAGTATTAATGGACCCATTTACCTCTTAGAAATAATTTAAATAAGTCATCTGTCAAACTCAAACAATACAACTGTTTGTATGTTTTGTTTAACATGGCACTCTGGAAACGCTAAAAACTATACATTTTATTTTACGTCTATCTCATGACAGAAGTGTATAACATCAATAAATTTAGGCTCATGTGGTGCAGTTATTGTTGCTAATTTTTTTTTTGTATTTTGTTTTAAGATTCATAGGGAACGAACTATCGCATAATAAAAATTTTAACATTGTATTTTCTGTCCTCTAAAAAAATCTAATGTTTCCAGCACATAACCTTCCGCCCAATACTACTCTTAAACTATATAAAATAGTACTTGATGATACAGAAACATACCTTCTTATTTATTTATTTTCTATTTATATTTCAGAAATTTAATTTTATTTCGTATTTTTATTTAATTTTTTGACATATATTTCAATAAGAAAACAGCTTTACAATCAAAATGACATGTGTGGCATTTCGTAAAAAATTTAAATTTTTTAAGTGTTTCCATGGTGTACAAGCAGTGCAAGACTTATGAAATCTAATTTATTTATATTTTATTATCTCTACTCGTAAATAAATCCAATGAAAATTAATAAAATTAATGTAATCAAAACAGATGTAAAATTAGATATTCTACAACTTTCAAACACAAATTGTTGAAAAAGGAAATTTAACCGTGTTTTCCATAAAAAAACTGTTAAGGGCTTCAAGTAAACTGCTACTTCCGGTTGAACAATTTTATCAAAAATCTAATCAGCTCTTCATTTAAATATAAGAAGTAAAATTCACAAAACAGTATTTTTTGGTATTATAGTATTTGAGTTATGCGAGACGAAAAAATTGCCACAGACTATACACACACACACACACACACACACACACACACACACACATACACACACACACATACATACATACATACATACATATATATATATATATATATATATATATATATATATATATATATATATTTATATATATATATATATATACATACATACATACATACATACATACATACATACATACATACATACATACATACATACATACATACATACATGCATACATATAGACATCATGGCGAAAATAATAAAATCGTATTGTAGGGATCCTAAAACGTGCATTGAAAACTCACTACCCAATTATTTGACCAAAACAATACCTCCCTAACCTAGAGGTAGGCGGGATGTAAAAAGTAGACATCCGGTATATATAGAACACACGGACACAAATTCATATATTCATCGATCCACATAGAAGTCATTGAGGAAAATGGTCAAAAGGGAATCAGAGGAGTTCAGCAATTGGTGTTTCCATAATTGTTAGGTCTACTTTGTATAAGAAAGTAAAAATATTGTTGATGATAATTTCTTGGGGATGAATTGTCGGGGTTAATTTTCCGCGGCCACTTCTACTGCACTGCGGCTAATTTGGGTTACTCGCGCATTATCAAAGCAACTGTGAAGCACCGAGCACTAAGCAGCTCTGCTTCGTGTTTGTTTTCGGTACTTATCGATCTCCGTGAAATATTGTAGCACGAAGCAATCAATCAATGACGAGGAATATCTGTGTCAGATTATTTCTGCTATAGGCTTCTATACAACTTCGGTATTTGAAAAAATATATGGCTGATATTTTTCTTTTAAGAGCAGAAAAATGTAATCGTTTTGCTTCCTGTCAAATAGAAATATCATTACTTCACCGAAATTTTATGAAAGAATTTTTCAGGAATTTGATTTTCAATACCGTACATTAATGAATTTTAAATTAAATTTATATCTACAGCGAATTTCACGCACGCTACACGTAATAAAAAACAAATGTTGGGCGTATTTTCCAATATTTTCTGTATTTAAATATATCGAAACAACCCTAGAATAACTTTATTTTTAATTTTGTAAGATGATTCACTTTAAATTTAAAATAATTTATTTTGAACTTATCTTTATTTGTAAAAACATGTATAGTATATTATGATACAAGTGTATATAAGTAAGCTTTTAAATCACGTACGGCGAGTTTAAGAGCACGACGCAAAGCGCAGTGCTTTTAACGTCGCTAGTGCTTTAAAAGTACTTATATATGTTTGTCATACGCTATTTTTTATTATACCTGCATCATATTCTGGACAAAACTATAAAGCAACATTTTGATTTTGATTCATTTCATAATTTTGAGTTTGTGACTCTTGACGTATATCGTTTGCATGGAGATTGGTTTCCATTTATTGTTTACGTTACTATGTAGAATCGTTTTTTTTTTACAATTTGTCATGATAGTTTGACAGATATTAATAGTAATTATTTTTGTTTTTGCTTAACAACCTTTAAAGCACGGCGTGTTTTAATCCTGCGTTTGCACACGCTGTAGCGTGTTTTAAACACGGATTATGATGCATGTATAATAAAAAAGGACTTATGTACATGTGTTATATGCTATTTTTTATTATACCTGCATCATAATCTGGAAAAAACTTTAAAGCAACATTTTGATTTTGATTGATTTCATAATTTTCCGCGTGTGAAGTTTTACGTATATCGTTTTTATGGAGATTGGATTGTTAACGTTACTATGTAGATTCATTTGTTTACAATTTGTCATGACAGTTTTGACATATATTAATAAATATTATTTTCGTTGTTTCTTAGCAATATTAAAGCAGGGTGTGTTTTAATGATGCGAATAATAAAAAAAAAATTCACATCGTTTTGATAGCGTTAATCTGCTGTTATCAGCAGGCAAACTGATACTACTAATTTCTTAAAACCTAATATAAATATTGTTTATGGATTTGTCAAAATATATTGTTCATTTGTCAAGAATTAAATGATATCCAGGGCTGCGGAGTTTCTTATTATAAAAAGTAATTAAACTAATACCAAACCGCTAATTAAAACAAATATTTCATGAACAATCTGCGCTGCCTAAATTAATTAACATAAATTATAATGAACAAACACATACGCAGTATATCTTCTTGGCACCCTGCATTCTAATTACAAATTCACAAAGCTGTGCGTCTTTTATAAAAAGCTCGCGCGCTGACGACCTGAAAAGGGCGAAATTTGTGCGTAAGAAAGAGTTACGTCTTGGTTACGACTTTCAGCCGTGATACCTTAAGTCTGAAGCCTCGTAGTGGGAGGGGGAAGAGATGAAGTTACATTCGTCGCGATGAAATATTCAGCGGTGCGCGCTTTCTCGCAAATTAAGGATGAAATCACGGGAGAACCACACAGCGAACATCCTGCTGAAATTTCTTTTTGTGTAACTGAATTGTTAGCATCTCTAGGTTTAATAATATACATGAGAAAATATAACAGCTCTAGTGGTGAACAAGTAAAACTGATGAAAGGTATGGGTACGTATCTCCAAAACCCAAAGGATCGTTATAAAATCTTTAAGCTGCCCTTATATTAAAAGTACAAAAGTACTTTTCAACGATTTTTAAGCAAACGACTATTTTCAGATTTTTTCTATAACTTTTCTACTCGCTGTCCGAATTTCCTGAAATTTTAAGTCCTTATTTATTTCAACGATTTGAATTGATTACTGAATAGTTCAAATATCTACCTTTATTATTTTTTGAGATATTTCCTTAGAATATTTTAATAAGTTTCAAAATTTGCAGTTTCATATTTATTCCAGAATACTTTATGTTTAGTTTAGTATTAAAGGAAAACTAGTTCTTGCTATTACAATATATCTAAATAATTTTATATAATTAGGATTTTATAAATACAGATTAAGTAAATTTTATACTTATTAACCTTGTATTACCAAATTAATATTGTTCGAATGTAATTGTTTACATACATAATACACAATATTGTTATATGAGGAATTATTATTATTATGGGGTAAATAGCTCCGAGGTAACGTGTCGGACTGTGGATCGTGAGATCCTCAGTTCGAATCCCACTGCCGACAGTTACAAATTTAAATTTACCCCTGTGGTTCCCCCTCCACTAACATCCTTGGGGGCTAAGATTTGACGGCTGGTAACCGCACTTCATACGAAAAAATATATCACTTACCGAGATCTGTGTAAGCAGAGTGCCACACCCGTAATGGGTAAAAGGCGTGATGATGATGATATATATTATTATACCTAGTCATTATTCAGTTTGCGTTACGAGCAGCAAGCGAGTGATGCAAATCATACGAGTGAATAATGACCATAATCCCGAATATAATACTATACTTTTTCTACTCTTGTAAATTCGGAATTCACTTTTGAAAATGATCTAAATTTCTTAAAAACACGTTGAAAAACGTCAACATAAAAATAGAAAAATACACAATGATAATTGACTACATGTCAACGGTCAGAGGGTCGTTGCTAGGTGATCCAGATCACATCTTTAAAATAACAGTGAGTTAAAGATATCTGGCTGTGTGATTGATCGACAAGAGTGAATTATGAAATTATAATTCACTGTCGTGAATTATGGGTACTAAAATTCATCGAAAAAATTAAAATAATGGGGATAGATTTAAGCAGGAGTAGAAAAAGAATTTTATTCATAATCACAATTCACTTCGGAAATAAGCTACAATGTATAATTTAAGGTTTCTTTGTAAACGAAATTGAGATGTGTTTAATCGTTTTATTACGATTCTTTGGGTTTTAGTGATTTGTTCTTTATACAATGGCAAATTAGTGTCAATTTCGAAAGATCGGGCGGCAACAATGAGGGAGAAAATGAGGAGTGGAAATAACCGTGTTACAACAACAAATTTGAAGTCTTTTATTTCACGGGCACTGACCGAAAACTCAAAATCCAACTAACAGAGGGTCTCGAAACCAATAAACGAAGAACTGCTACAAAAAGAAGACATAAAAAGGTCGGACGGATGTCAGAAACCGGAAACGGAACAAGACAAAATCAGCAACCAATATTTCCGCGGGATCAAACAAAAGACAGTATTGAAATTCCACGGAGCACTGCACTCTATCGTCGCGTAAGCCGACGAAAGACCGAAATCCAGTGATAAATTTAGTGATGCGCGGATGTGTTCCTCAGCAGAGTTGAATGCCGCACGGCCAACTAGACAGTGCGCGATATGCGATAACGCACGTTTCCACTCACGATACGTACTTGTTTTTCTTCATCTTTTTTGCGAGACGAATATGCAGTACTTGATTTTTATTTTTCGAATGAATGTAGGGATTATTACAAATGCTCCGGAAACCAGAATTTCTGTTATGTGAAAAATGGTGGCACCGCAGAATATGAATAATTTAGGAATTTTTATCTCCCTGCTAAATGAAAAATCTTTTGTTTTACACTTATTTTCATGATGTAGTACGCTAATTCACGAATGAAACTTTATTATTTATTACCTTTTCCATTAAAATAATCTCTGCTTCATTGTGATTTTAAATTTTTAATTGATACCAGAATAATTGCGATTTACTGCTCAAAATACAAAATACCTTTAAAATTTTTAAAATTCCGTTTATTGCACATCTTTATTAATCAGGGTGCGTAGAATACGATGCTGCAGAACCCGTCTTCATATCTGTGTCAGAAGTAAAGTTATGGCAATTTTTGTGGTTTTTCAAAAACCAATTTTGGAGGGCTGTAACTAAAAAACTATGCAAGATATTAAAAAACGGATTCAGTTTTGGACTTATAAGGACATTTGGAATAAATATAGAAACTTTGAAAATTTGGCAATTTTTTTGAAAATTTTCTGTGAGGGATATCTCGAAAATTATACAAGATACAGACTTGTGCTATGCACCAATCGATTCAGCTCGTCGAAATACATAAGTGTGCAAAATTTCAGAAAATTCGGACAACGGGTTGAAAAGTTATAGCAAAAAGCTTAAAAAGGGCTATTTTCAAGCCAGACCTTAAGGGGTACCCCTTGACGTTTTTTGAGAAAACAGCCATTTTAAGACTTTTTGCTCTAACTCTTCAACCCGTTGTCCGATTTTCCTGAAATTTTGCAGACATATGTATTTCAACTAGCTGAATCGATTGGTGTACAGCACAAGTCTGTATCTTGCATAATTTTCGAGATGTCCCCCTTTAAAAAATTTCAAAAAAAATTCAAAATTTTCAAAATTTGTATATTTATTCCAAATGTGTCTACAAGTCCAGAACTATAACCGTTTTTCGATATATTGAATAAATTTTGAGATACACTACTCCAAAGTTAGATTTTGGAAAATCACAGAAATCGCAATAACTCGACAAATAAAGTAGATATGTAAATGATCATTGTCCCGTTGTTTTCTACGCACTTTAATTGTTAAAGAAATGTAATAAAAAAATATACGAAAATTTAAAAGGTTTGAGGTAAATTTCACGGAATTATTAGACATGCTTTGATGGATGGTAATGAAAGTACCTCTATATTAATCAACTGATATAATTAGTGATTATATATTTATTTCATTTTATTACATGAACACATATGAAAATCGCTTTTTTCATCATCAGGCTCGCTACTAAATTTTTGTACATTTTTTACTTGTATTGATGATAACTATCTGACATCTGACATTTGTCAACAAAAACAAAAAAGCTACAGAGATAAATCCCGGGAATAATCATTAGAGCTTTATTCTCAGTATAATAATGACAGAATTGATTAAAACACAGACACGTGACATACAATAAAGCATTTCATTGGTTTTAAGAAACGTCAAAAAGTAATCTAATTACATATAATTCGAGAGTTGGATAAATCAGAAAATAATTTTCCACTATCTTTCTCAATCTTGTTGCCATTTGGCAATAGCCACTCAAGCCCTACAGGCATTCGAGGCTATAGTCTGGCAACAATATTTCGAAAGATCTGTAAAAAAAATTTCAATTTATTCTCACTCTCTTGTTATATTATTACTGAGAATATTTCATTAACTGACAAAAAACGATAAATTTTTGTCACAATTAGCAAGTTGTTAAAGGAAACAAATTTTTAGAGAATACACACAATTATTAAAAATGAAATACATCTCTCGTGTTATCTTGCGGGCGTGAGGATATCCACTATCAGACTATCGGCATCTCCTGCAAGATCCGCGCTAGATCCCGTGGCGTCGCGGCGTCGCCTTGCCGATAAACCAAGCGCCGTGGGAACAGAACGGGCGTGCCGACGCATAAGTTCCCGCCTGATCCCGAACCAGCCACATATCTACATGTTATATGCGCCTTCCTGTGCACGACTCCCTGCTAGTGCTCTCTCTCGGCCAGTGACGTGCTACTGGGGTAACGAATGGCCACTGAACGCTCCAGACCGCAATGGGAAAGGAGTTGTAGTTATGTAGTATATTTAGATCAATGTTTCGTCTATGGTAATATATCATATTTGATATTAAGCTTACAGCGAAAATATTTTGATAACGTAAAATTTGGCGAAGACAAATTTCTTTTGAATAAGAATTTTGTGTGCATAACTAACAATTTATTATTTTTTTCAGGTACGGAATAATTAATCAACTTCATCATTTGTATGAATTAAGTACGCAAAGGTAAGGTCAGAAGCAGTAATTCATTTTTTATGTTAATCACATTCTTCTTTCGGAGGAGCTTTCCCCGATCACTCCCGAAGCTCTTCGAGCGTCTCCGGAGACCTACTACCTTCACCTTAAATTGATTTTCACAAAACTTGTGCCGATGTCGAACAATACGTTATTTTTGTTGACGTAACATTTTTATTTTGATGCGCGGTTAGTCACCATAGCAACTGATGTGTTTTATTTTGGAAATAAAAACATTTACCAGGGTCATTTGATCGTTGTATGTTTTCATGACACGTCTACCTCGGTGCATTTCAAATTTTACAACGGATATTCGGAAAAATAACAAACGATGTGAATTCGAATAATTCGCTCAAAATATTTTCATACTATCGTAAACATGAGTTATCGACTGTTTACCTTTTTGTTGCTTTTCTAGAATACTGTAAAATTGGGGGAAGTTTAACACTTTGCAAGTTTAGCTTTATTATTTTTATACTCATGTTTACTTTTACATACTTTACTTTCAGTTATATGTTGTGAACGTTTATAGTGTTCTTTAAAGAATATCGCAATGAAAATTAATTTATAAAAATCAATGTCTTAAACCATTTTCCAATTTTTCGGTCAAATTAACCCCAATGGTCAATGTTCCCCATTTTACGTCACTGAAAAATCCTTGAATTGCTTTCGTTCCTGGGCTGAAGAAGAGCAGTGCATATTACAAAAACCAAAATGTGAATGTGCATGTAGAAATCGTTAGTGTAATTATTACTAAAAGCGCAAAGTTGTTCCCATTCCTACTTTGGCGGAAAGTTAATCAAATGAATCCTTTTTAATTTCGCGATAGCAGCCAAGTACGGCAATACTCCCCTAACTGCAGGAAAATGTACAAGCGGTAAAAAGGACATGAACGAGCTAAATTCCATAAACGTTACACATTATGCCGTTGAAAACGACGCTACCGCCACCAACGCCATGTCGGTAAACACAATTACACCAACAACAACTGAAATGTTTACCGTTAAATCATAGATGGGACCACTCAAGATATTAAACTGCCTTTTAAATGACACCACCGCCTGTAATTGAGTACTTTAGCTCTCTTATTACTAGGAGTATTTCTACATTGTAATTCACAATAGTGTTTACGGGAAAATGTCACTTATCGCTTAATGATATGCCGGTATTTTTCAAGAAATATTACTTTCTCATTCTATCCACCGCGAAATCCAGAAAACAATATTAATCAATCCCCTTTAAACATCCTTATCCTGGCAAATTAATTTTACCTCGTCCATGTGCATTTTACATACAGTTTGAACTTTGCTAAATACAATTAAGTTTTTGTACAAAATTAACTAGATTTTTGGAAGATCTTTCTCCGTAGGATAATCGATTATAATTGTTAGAATTTTCATATTTTCCGTCCATGTATAGTTTTTTGTTTGATATATAAGCACAGAGCATAGAATCATATCATTTGGCATAGTTGAAATTATAAAAAGGAACATTGTTTAATTCACTAAATTTATATCTTAAATTCTATCATGTTTACCTCCCGCATACATCTCTCAATGAATGCTCTATAACTATGGTGATTAAACAAGGAAAGTAACAGATTACCCACTAATGGGTATAATTTTGAGAAAAGTCACTAGTTATTTTTTTATTTATATTATTATTCTACAAGTCTTAATTGAGCCAAATGATGAATCCTGTTGTATATTGTACGAATATTTTCTCCTAAGTGCGGGCCTGGTTGATTTACCCCGGAGGGTTGCAGTGTCACCGAATCGATTTCTTTTTATTGTTTTCCAACACAGCAGAAACCAATTTTTACAATAATTGTATAGCGCTCGGCTACGCTGAATGTGTTATTTATGTGGCCACGTGGCAAATTTATCATTTTTTAAATTGCCCGTCGTATGTGGGTCATCCCTCCGTGAATCTGACCAAATTTTGACGGGTTTGATGAGAATAAATTTCAATATTTTATGAGGTATTATTTGCAAGCTTCACATTCAAATTATTACTTTATAATATTGTTTCGTGGAATAAAATCATAAATGTAAAATTATTAGCTACAAATGAATGCAAGTTGAATTACTATTTTATTTATTTAATATTCCAGGAAACCTGAAACAAAGAAAACTAAATTGGATTGGTTATGCTAGAATTGTAGAATCAATTTTACTATATTATTATATTAATTATCTTTTGTATTTATCAATTTTTTGGGGCTTTCTTAATATACAAGAGTTATTTTAAATTAACATCCACATATTAAATACCGCTGAAAATAACTGGGAAAAATCATTATTTTTTTCATAAAAATATGTTTTTCTCAAATTTGCTGGTATTCTAATTTTAAATTATGCACCCAACATAAAATAATGGCAAAAAGAAGTGAATTGTTGAAATCATTGTACGTAAATTTATTCCTTACATCATAATCATGTCTAAATATTCCTCATTAAATATTGACCATTTTGTACTTAACAATTTTGAGTTGACATTTAAATGAATTTCAACGGCAACTTTTTTTTTGTTTTTAAGTGGCTCTCAATCATATGGACAGCAATTTTTGAATAAAAGAAAAAATTAGATAGCCGTAACTTTTATGATAATATATGACTATTATTTTTTTTTTTTATCTAAACATTGTTCAACGAACATTAAAGTATTCCCAACTTCCCCCAAAGTACATTTTCATTCATTTACATTTGTTTTGAATCACACTGTTTTGATTTATTTTTAATTTCAAATTTATCATTTCCATAAAACCTGAAGGAAAATCCATATTACCTTTCGTCACTTTTTCTGCAGGATCCTAAAACTTTTCTTATAAATTTTTCTTACATATCAAAAAAGGGGTCCGTGACAAAAACATGCAAGAACCTCTTTGTGCATTGCGTAAAAACGTAGTGTGTTCTGGCCAGTATTATGCCTCACTGAGGGCTTGAGGGAGGAAAAGAGGAACCTTGTGGCCATCCGCTACACGCCATTACCCTCACAGAGGCAGAGGGTAAGATGCCATTAGCCCTAGAGGGACGCAAGAAATCGTAAACACCCCGCTGACAAAACGCGATACGTGGGAGATATTTCTTCCTATCGGCATTTTTTCTGCCTTGTATTTCCATTTATCGGGAAGTTTATTTCCAACTACGCTAGTGTTGAAAGCCATTCCTTTACCAGTATAATAAATCCTGGCACAGAGTTTGCCTCCTATTTTAAATAGGAATATGTTGAAAAACTTTCAGAACTCATTCAACGTTTCAAAATACTACACGTAGTTATTCTTCAAGAAACACAAGTCTCATTGTTGAAGGTGAAGAAACTGGTCAGGCATTTTTATATATGACCACGTATAACTTTTTACAGAGTAGTCCAATTTTAATGATTCTTTCTTTATTAGATAGGGTATACCTCGAAGTTGATCTCATTTAAATTTGAAATCAAAATTCCAGCTCAACGGTTATGAAAATAGGAGGTTATTGATTTTTCTCCTGCTGAATTTTTACCTGTTAACCGATTCTGCCTCGCATAACTTTGTATCGGGTTATCCGATTTCGATTTCTAAGGCTAGAAAAAATAGGTAGCCACAAAAAATAAAAAATAAACTTTTTAACAAAAAATGAAATCAACGAAAATAGGAACTAAAGAGCGAAATATAAAATGAATCTTTTAAGTCTGAATTACTAAGCTTCTAAACTAATGTAAGTAACTAATTTTAACTCCGCTTTCGTTGATTGTTTGGCACCAGCTCAAAATTTCTTTCATCGGTTAAAGTTTTTATTAAAAAGGTTTTGTTAAACAAAGCCGAAACGTCAAAATTAACAAGAATCTTATCAGATAACATCTGAAGATTTTAACTATATCTACGGAATTCTTCACATAAGAAAATGAATTACCATTAAGTGGACGTAGAAGCTTGTTTTTTTTTTCGGAAGAAGAATCTTGTCATTTAGAAATATATTTATTTTTCTGTAGCATGACATCGTAGAAGTAATCTCTGTGTATATTAAAGTAGCGTTCAGGTGCTTATGTTTAATTTCAATAAGTAAATAAAAGTCTGTATGCCACGCTCTACTTGAGCAGATCTCGGCATTTCATGAATTTTGTAAAATGGCCTGTCAAAATGAATAGTTAATAATTTAAAGTGTCGTGCAATTTTTATAATATAAAAATGACTGCTAAAGTATATTTATTATTAAATATTCGAAAGTTGCGGCGTCCCATCAATATTTTATATTTCCCCGGTAGTAAAGAATAATCTTTATCATTCTTTGCGGCTTCGCAAGGCATATTCTACGCGGAACATCTGTTATCCATGTTAAAAACATATAGATAAGAATAGCACATGAAATTTTGTAGAAAATCGCTCATGTTCTATCAGCTCTTGAGTTCCCTCCTTCCTTTCCACGATCCTATAAAAAAACACGTTTGTAGAACGGAGTAAAAACTGTTCTCGTATCACATCACCCACACTAGCCGCCGCGGCGACCCCAGACGCTGAAACGTTTCAACGTTGTTCAATCTGCCCTGCATGGCCTTATCTTTATGTAGTTTCGTCCTGTGTCGTGCTGAAAAACCCAAGAAATTTCACTCACTCAGTCACAGGGGATGGTTTATCTGTTGCCCCAGAGTAATTTTCTATATTTTTGAACTTTTCAGGATGGAATATGTCTTTCTAAAACACGAATTTTGGTAACTCTGGTTTAAGCAACTGGAACGCAATGCCCGGTGCAAGAACTGCATAACATTTTACACAGCAAATTTAAATGAATGTGACAAGTTTTCTTTTTATCTTACAAAAAGAGAATTGAAATCAGTGACAACTACAATAGTATATTATTATGTGAGGGATTATGATAGTCATTATTCAAGAAGATGAAATCATCCGAGTGTATAATTACCATAATCCCGAATATAATATTGTACTTTTTCTACTCCTGTAAATTCGGAAATCACTATTAAAAATGAAAAATTAAAACACACGTTGAAAAATGCCTACATAAAAATACACAATGACAACTGACTACATGTCAACTGTCAGATGGCACTTGCTTGGTGATTAACATCACGTCTTTAAAATAACCGTGAATTATAGATTTCTGGTCGAAAAGAGTCAATTATGACTCATAATTCACTATAATGAATTATGGGTACTTTAATTCATTTAAAAAAATTGGAATGGGGATATATTTATACAGGAATAGAAAAAAAAGATTACAATTCCGAACCTCAGACTTGCATGGTTAATATTTAGTTCTGTAATAGACAGTTCATAATTAATTGTAATGTTTTTTATCGCCGTGGAAGCTGTGATAAGTCTGAGATTGAGAAGAATGGTATTATAAAGCTAGTTGAGGTGGTATGAACTATGTCGAGTGAAAGGTTAATTAGTAGTAAATATTTATTTGTTACCTTGCGGTGTTCAAATTTCTATATTATCATGCGGTAATTTTATTTATCCAACACCTCTCAATGAATGCTCTATAACTATGGCGATTTTAAACAAGCAAAGTAACAGATTATCCATTAGTGGATATAATTTTGAGGAAAGCCACTAGTGGGTATTTTTTTATTTATAACAATAATAATAACACACAGCACCTTGGTAACTACTTTGATTGACATTTTAATTTAAAAATTTAAATCTAATGTCACTGTCAAATAATATTTCTTTAATAAATTTTTCATTTATTAAAAGGTGCTGGATAAAACGTTATACTTCACACGTGGGCAAAGTTCTCTCGTGGGAAATTCCTTACTTTGCCCACTTGTAAAGTAAATAACTATTACTTATAAGTGTAAGATTGAGAAGAATCTTGTTAGAAAAAATGGGAGTGCGTCAGTTGAGGTATTACTACCATTGCATATTTAAAATTTGCCTTTCCTGCTGCAAATTTAAATAAATCTCAAGAAATGTGACAAATCCAGTGTCGGAGTCCTCTTTTTGTCTTACACTACTTCAGAATTTTTAAGAAAAAGGACAATTGAAATCAGTGACAACTACAAAATTTATTATAATCCCGAACCTCAGACATGCATTGTTAATATTCAGTCCGCGTTTGACATAAAGACGGTTAATGTAGAGACAATGGCTGCAGTTTTCAAGCGTTGACAACTCCATCTTCGCGAGATCTTGGAACTTCGTCTGCTGCTCGTGCCTCTTGCCCGTGTCTGATGAATGTACAATGCAGAAATGCGTCTACAACTTCATGCAAATGCGAAATACGAATACGAGCCTTACATGAATTATGCACGAATATTTTCACGCTATTTCAATTACTGGCAGCTTAACTTCCGCCAGACATCCTTTCAAAGGTCCACTGCGATAAAAATACAATATTTTTAATCGACATAAAAATGTAGGAGGTTCTCAGTTCGACGCGTATATTTTTTACCTCCCGCCACTTATCTGGTAGGGAAGTATAGGAATCATGCTAAAAGTTAGGTTGTGAGTTTTTAATGGATTAGCACGTTTTAGGGTCCCTAGAATACGATTTTAATAGTTTCGCGCTGATGTCTGTGTGTGTGTGTGTGTGTGTGTGTGTGTGTGTGGGTCTGTCTGTAGGCTGTGTGGATCTCTGGAGTTACGATTTCTCAAGAACTACTAACCCGAAAATTTGTATATTTTGTATTGTATTTATCAAGTATTACTTTGAGAAGAGCTGATTAGTTTTTGGTGATAATCCAGTAATCGGAATGAAAAGTTTACTAAAAGCTCTATCAAGGTATTTTGAAATATCCCAGTAAATTATGATTTAGTAACAATTTTTGTTTTAGAATAATGTTTGAAATTTTATTATATACAATTATTGTTTGAAACATATTTCTCTTACTGTCACCATTTACGAATTACATGTTAAAGAAAAATTATATTTTGACATTTTTGTTTGAATCTACTAATCTGTGCATTAAAAGAAAACAACGCTTGAAAACGTTATTTTTTGACATGTGCCATAATTAGAAACAATTTTTTTGAAGGGATGAGCGTTTCTTGATAGTGGTGGTCCGTATTCCTGCATTATTTGATTAGAACACAGATTTTTTTTATGTATAATCTCGTATAACTTTTTACAAAATAGTCCAGTTTTAATGATTATTTTTTTGTTGGATAGAGTATAACTTACAGTTGGTACCATTTAAATTTGGAACAAAATTCCACCCCTATTGTTCACCCACTGAATTTTTACCTGTTAACCGATTTTTTCACTGGGTTATCCGATTTAGATTTTTTTGCCGTGTGTTCAATTTAAATTTGAAAAAAAATTCACCCTAAGGGTTGAAAAATAGGAAGCCACTTTTAACAAAAAACTGAACCGACGAAAAAAGAAACTGGAAACCGAAACATAAAATAAACTAAGCTCATAAACTAATGTATGTAACTAATTTTGAGTCAGCGTCAAACAAACAATCAACGAACTACGATTCAAAATTAGTTACATTAGTTTAGAAACTTAGCTATTAAGACTAAAAAAGTTAATTTTATTTTTCGCGTTTCAGTTTCTTTTTTCGTCAATTAATTTTTTTGTTGAAAAGTTTTTTATTTTGAATGTTACATACGCAGCACAATAATATTTTACAGTGCAATAAACATTAGTTTCAATTATAGCAATTTCCGGCCACTAATTTGTATTTTGTGAAGTAGAGTCGTTTGAAACACACCCTTCAATTAATCTGCATGGCGTGAATTTTTTCATAAATGACGCATGGTTGAGCTACGAGCAATCGTGTGGCTTTTTTTGTTGAATATTGAAAGCTAATGATTGGTTGAATCAAAAATTTGTAGCTTTTATTGAAATGTTCTGTCCGGTGATGTGGAATAACGCCAACTGGTATCGCTCTGGATTGGAGAGGGTGTTTTGTGGAGTTGACAATGGATTGAGTTGATGGCGATGTAATGAACTTTGGGACTATTGTGGATAAGTGTGGTTCTATTCACTGTTAATAACAATTCAAGCATTTCAGATACAGTTACACGTTGGATAACGACGAACTCGGTCCACAAAGATGTATTGTTATCAATAACTTTGTTATCATGTATGCAACAACCTTATTCAATTCAATTTCGTGAAATCAGGGAACTCAAATTTAAACAATGACACTGTTTCTCTCCTACATTTATTATCATCAAATTAATACAGCTTTTAACAATATAACAATCATTTTATATGTAAATCATAAATTTATATGTAAATAAGTAAAAGGCGTGATGATATATTTATTTTTGTGCAACCGGACGCGAAATAAGCATTTCGCAGCCGCAATACCGACCGTAAAATTGAATTTCACGACTGTTGTTATGGTTATAGCAGCGAAATCCAAAATGATTATTTTTTACCCTGTTTCGCGGCCGTTGTTAACGGTAACGGACGCGAAATAGGGTAAAAAACAATCATTTATTTCATACTGGTTACTAATGTTACATTTTTAGGACTATTTATCGTACGAAAAGTGAAACTTCAAAGTCCTAGGACTTAAGAATAAAATTTGACTTTTAATTGGTTCATTATTTATAAACAAATACTTGTTCCTATAGAAATTGTTATTTAACCTACTTATATCAACTCATATTTCTACGAATTTTTGATCATTTCTGCTAATAAATACTATAATTTAACAACTACTAACCAGTATGAAATAAAATTTTGTATGTACTTCGAATGAAAAGGGACTTTAAGGTCCTCGCAAGTAAACAACTTGCTAGTACCTTAAAGTTTCACTTTTCGTTCTAGATACATAAATAACTATTTGACACTTAATTAATTGACATTATTTTTTCAAAACTAATTGTTTTATTTATCAAATGTCAATCCCATAGCCACACTTTCTATTTACAATAAAACTTTAAAACTTGTAATTAATATTTTTTTACGGTTGCACAAAAAATAGTGTGTACACCTTGTCCGCGAAATCCTTTAACGCCCGCAAGATTATCTTGCCGCTGCCGCAAGCTGCCTCTGCGAAAATTTTTCTCTCGGTACGCTAAAGGGAGATTTCGCGGCCTTGGTATACAAATTACTATTATTTTATTTTTTCAATGTGTTACAGAATTAATAAGTCGTTAATTTGAAGTATTGTGAACGATATATTTTAATGCATCAAATGTTTTAATAATCCAGTAACTACTAACTATAACCACTAACGATAACTACTAATTTCGTATTGTGAATATCGTTCATTAACCTTTCATACATGCTCTATTTTTCTAATAGCATTCTTCTCAATCTCAACGGCAACAAGAAATATCTCAATTAACTATTAATTATTGTGACTTATAAACATTATAAATGTAATGTATAGTGCCTCTAAATAAGTGAAATGTTGTAGTTTGATTACCTGTTAAATTTAAAATTGCCGGACACTGTTGCAATGCAACGATGTAGCGAAAGAAATATAATTTTGAAATGAAAAGGGATACAATTTAAGCACGGTTATGGTTGGTAAATAAATAATACATGTAGGTCGGACGTGAGATAGCGAAATGAAAACTATCCGTATATTTACGTTATAATGGAACTTTGTTTTATTGTTTCAAGTAGCGCGATTCTTTAGTTTCATAGCTCGCAATAAGCAATAAAATCGCAGGAAAATAAAGCAACAGTCGTTTGAGTGTTTTAGCGCAGTGTCTCATATTTATCGAAATGGTAGAGCCATATAATGTTACCAGGCATCTGCGATCTGCAGTCATGCAGCAGGTACGCACTGATAATAAAATGTGTTTGATATTTTTATATTCGACACAAGTTACAAATACGGAAAATGTGCAATGTTTTCCGAAGTACCGACATATTTATGTGCCACAGAGGTTCGATTTTAGATAAGCCCCCATAATCGTTTCTTTTCGATAAAATCATTCGTGGAATACTTTCAAACACATTGTAGAAACTTTACACGTTTCGCTGTTTCAAATAACATTTTCGCACTTTTAAAAAGAAATGATATTTGTGTATAATTTAACGTTAATTTAATTATATCTCGAATCGATCTTGCAAAAAGTAAATGTCAAACACGGCGTAAATTAAATACGACTTATTAACATTTCAAAGGGAGGTCTTGAGCGCGGACGTGAGATGTCGATGTTCATTAAAGGAAAATTGGATACAATTTACGTTTTTCTTCGTTGCGTAAATGTGCTTGTTAAAAGAAACGCCGACGCTGTCTCAAGATTAATTTGCAGTTTTTCTCATGCCATTACGTGAATTAATTATCTTCTGTCAAATGCATTACAAGCGCTCTTGCATTCGTAATTTACATCGAAAACATAGTTAAGGAAATTATTTAAATTTTAATTATCATTTTATTACTCTCGTATTGCACTTTGAGAAATGTCTGGGAAAATGAGGAATAATAATTATTCAAGATATATCATATTTCAATTATTTCAATAATAATATTTATTATTATTCTTGCTTAAGAATTAAGAATGTATAAAAAGATAAACATAGTTTTTTATGTCAATCATATTCCTTCTTTCAATAACATGCTTGGCTCATTTTCTTTGCTTAGTTATCGCCTAACTTCTCTGCATGATATTAATTATTCATTCATCTCTTCTGCATACTCTGTATCATTTATCATCCAGCGTTAACCAATATTTATTGTATCTCTTCATTTCTACATCTCATTTAAGATTCTTGTAGTTAGGTTTCTCCATATCTTTTTTTTTGTTCTACTTTGCCAGTTTTTAATTCCTGTTGCATTAAATCTTTATACTTCCTTTAGCCATGTTGATATAAGTCTGCCTCGTCTTCTTCTTTCTCCTGGTCTTTATTATACTACTGATTTAATTGCATCTTTTTTTCAACTCGCAATATAAGTGAAACCCATTTAACACTTCGTTGTTTTTACTATACCTTTTATTTTCAACTTTTGTTCTATTTCAAGTATTCGTTTTCTAATATATTTATTGGTGCTAATATTATTCTTATTATTTATTGTTCCATTATTTTTAAATCTTAATAATCCTTTTTCGTCATTGCCAAGGTTCCAGCAATGTACATTGTTATCATTTGATAAATTTTCATATTTATATCTTAAGTTAAAAACTTGTTTGCTTGTTAGCTTAATGCCCAAATATTTAAATTTTTCAACTAACTTCTATTTGAAATCTCCTATTTTGTTTCTTTGTTTCCAACGGTTTTTCCAATTAACATTATTATTGTTTTTGCTGCATTTATTTTTAATACCATTTTGTTTCCTTTAACTACTATTAATAATATAAGGTTTGTGATTGTCAATGATCAATAAATATTGTTCTGAAACAAAACTTAAGCAGTAATTATACTAGGAGTGTCTCAAGAAAGAAACAAAAAGCTTTCGTTGAAAATTTAGACATTTCGTTGGGGTTCTGGCGTGGAAATATTACGAATTTCATGTATGTATTATGACTGCATATATGAATGTCTTTAGTGAAGTGTCATACATCGTTAGCCTTGTGTAAACATTCGATTCTGTGCAGAGAAGCGTATATTTGTACTATTAGTGTGTGCCCAAGTCCAATGCATTTCATACATTTCATGTGCAATAGTCGGACCAACATATGGTAATGAACATTGCCAGCTGCCGACTGAAATTGTCCAAACAACTCTCTGCTTTTGATCTCGTTAGACGGGGAGTGTTTTGGCTAATTGGACCATTTGTAAGACAGCCCTTTTGGCAGCTGCCACTCTGCAACTCCTGCCTGTAGTTTTCGAATTATATAAATTTAACCAATAACTAATGATTTAAGGACACTGAAAGTTATTCCTATCTAATGTTGCGGAAGTTAAAATATGCAGAAAGTTCCACGAATAGGACATTAATATCCATAAGCATAACAAATAACGAACAGTTTTAAACGGTCGCATGATAACAGTATAGGTCAGGGTCGTTGGAATCTCTATTGTTTTTGTATAAACTGATTAATTATCTTGCGCGTATGAAATTGGCGTGGAGCGAGCGAATATCTTTAGTCATTACCATAATAAATGGACGGTTCGCGGGTCTTCTGCCCTCACATTTGCTTAACAATTATGTGGATTTCACTCAAATTCGTAAATCATTATACCTTAACAAAGGATTCAATTGCTTTACATGCTTATTTTGGATAGGGCTGACGTTCTAAGAAAATATTTATCTTTAATTTACATTTCGGGTACTTTTATCCTTTCCAAAATTACTTTCAAATGAGGTTGGCAAAACATGTTTATTTTATTTTTAACAAAACAAACTTTCTACATTTAATACAGATCTTTTCGTTTAACATGTTTATTTTTATTATTACAGAAACATGTTAGAAATAATAAAAAAATATTGTTTAAAACATTTTGAAATTACCTAATTATAATTTGGGTGCTCGAGGTATTAAAATCGGAGCTATGTTAAGGAAAGAAAATGTTATAAGGAAATGTATTTTTCAGTTATTTTTCAGCAACTATATAAAGAAAAGGTTTTAATATAAGATTGAAGTGGACTCCCGCGCTCTTCACTTACATATTCATCTTTAAATATTTTAACAACTAAATGAAATATAAAATAAACTTAACAAGAGGAACGAACCTGTGTTAAAGAAAGAAAATGTCAGTAGGAAATATGTCTTTCTGCTATTTTGTAGCATTATATAACGACTAGGATTGGAAATCCATCTACCGAAATTCAGTCTACTTGAAGACCTTTAAATTTTTACCTCCTGCCACATCCTCTGTAAGGGAGGTATAGGAATCATGCTAAAAATTCAGTTGATGAGCATGTTTAAAGGTCCCTACAATACGATTTTAATAGATTCGTGATGATGTCTGTGTGTCTGTCTGTCTGTTAGTCTGTCAATCTGTGTGGATCTCTGGAGTTACTAAAAACTGGAAACTACTCAACTGAAAATTTTGATATTTTGCACATATCAATTGTATCCCCTTTAGAAGAGCTGATTAGTTTTTGGTGATAATCCAATAACCAAAAGTGATAGTTTACTTGAAGCCCTATCAAGGTAGAAATATCTCAGTAAATTATAGTTAAATGACAATTTTTGTTATTTGTTTCAAATATTATTATCTACAATTATTCTTTGAAAGATTTTTCATTTGCTGTCTCCGTTTACGAATTACAACACGTCAAAGAAGATTATATTTTGATATTTACGTTTAACCTGTGCTTTTTGAAACAACAAAACAATGCTTGAAAAATGACTATTTTTGATATGTGTCATAATTGAAAAGTAAATTTTTTGAAGAGATGAGCATTCGTGATAATGGTGATCCGTGTTTTTGTATTGTTTGATAGGAAATCTATGTGGTGCCCACAACAGATTTTTTGGGTATATCTAAATAATATTATATAAATAAATTTTGTGATTTTTAAAAAGATGTTTAATAATATTAGCTTCAATTTAGAATTGTTTCAAAATTAAAATTTGCTGTGGCTTAATCTTTCCAAACTTTACATTATATTTAAAAAATGGAATAATTCTGATGGAATAATTCTGGAAAGAATATTTTGTAATGATATTGTTAAAATCGTTCTCATTCATAACCCTGGCATTTGAATGAGTAGCGCAGCGGGCAAGAAGCCAATTGGTCCCCTTTTCTAGAGTAAGCATATTCAGGATCATTCCGTACTGTTTCTTTATGCTGATGCTCATGTACTTTTCTTGTAAATTGTAAATCAATTCCCAGCGACGCTGGCAACAGAACCGCCTGTATTTTAACATAATAATGAAAGTTGGGTCTTCGCCGTATTTTCCGTATCGGCACTGCAGCAGCCTGTACCAATGACTATAAATATTTCATGTGTAGTCATTGTTCGCAGGGCTAGGCTTTCTATTGGTGCCACTATCGTCAAGTGTAGTTCGTTTGCTCTTCCGACGCATGCTTTGATGTTGCTATTTGTAACTGAATATAGAACCTTGATTTATAGTCTTCAGGCTTTCCTTCTCGCTGTTGAATTGTTTGCTGGAGGGCTCGCATTTATCTACGACCATTTTAGAATTAATTTTGTTTGTAAACGTCCTGTTTACTCATTGATTTTCATTAATTAAATCGATAGAAATAAATTCAAAGGTTATGGTAATGGGATATTCAGTATCTTGAAAGGATAATAGAAAATAATGGAAATAAATACAAAAATAGACAATATGGCAAGAATCTTTCATGCAATAAACCACAGCTTCATTGGGAAAAAAGAAATTAGCACAAATTCAGTATGTAACAGTACATACTTATATAACGTCACGCTATATCCCACTTAGTGGGGTAGCACGAACCCAGAAACACCAACAATCAATCTCCTCCTAACATTCCTATCCTGACACACTACTTTCGCCTCGTCTACATTCATACCTGCTCGTCTATTCTTCACATTCGGAATATTTTGTTTACGCAACAAATCATCAGTCGGACTTCACCACTTGTTCCTCGGACGCTCACACTATCGTTCACCCTCAATCTCACCCGCCTTTATTAGTTTCACTAACCTTCGATAGTCGCTCAAGATGTCCAAATCACCACAACTGAATTACTCCCTTTTTCTGAACAAAATTCTTCTCAATCTAACTTCACCACACACCAAAATGTATTCCGGATAAGATCTCGTCTCGTATACCCAAACACTCCTCGTAAATATCTCATTTCTACAGCAGTTATACGTCATTCATGCTTTTTCATCCACACCCAACATTCAGAACCATACATCAATGTATGTACTTATACACTATTATAAACAGTCAATCGAACATCTCTAGATACAGTCACGTTTCGAGCAAATGTACCCAAAGCACCCAATACCAGACACTCGCCTTTCAATCTCCCGGTCAATACGTAGAAGGGATCTTGAATGTATGGAATAAAGACAATTATTTTGCATTGCCCGCTAGATTGATCTCTGTTAGTAAGTTTAAGTGTGCAGGGATCTCCGGAAGATTACCCATTAAATTCTGAATAAACCAATTCGTCGAGATATTGGTGGTCGTTGCTGAATATATGGAGGAGACTGAGGCTACTCCCTGGACGGTCGTATCCTCTCCTTACTCCCTCCTCTACTTTTCAAACACTTCCGCATTCCTTATACTTTACGTTCTCCGTTTCTTACCCTTCGTATTCCCTCTGTATTCTGTTCTATCTGTGGCGACAGACGGACAAAATATTTGGTCACGTGGTGCCCGTATTTCATTTTTAAGAATGAGGATTTGCAGGACCGACCCGAGAATATCTCACTGGAATTAGACCAAAAAGGAGAGATTCAACATCAACATTCTTTATTTGTTTTACAATAGAACTGCTTTTATAATAATGAGCATGTACTATTAGGAATATGTAAAGAAATATTGTTGAAATTCGATAGCGAAACAGTGGAAAAATAAAAAGAACTCGATACGGGCCTTTTATATGAACAAAAATATCATCGTATACGTCCACAAAAAATATATATTCGGTTGCGTAGACGTTCGTCGTCAGTCGTGATTACGCGGCGAAATCGGAAGATGAAGTCCCCCCCTTTCCGGTTCCCTTGAGTTCCCGGTCCAGAGGGGGATACATCCGTTGCTCGGATACAGATCTAGTGGTTACGGACGGTCGGCATTAATATTTTACCGTTTGATGAAAGATGACACTGCTCACAACTGCTGATGTTACAAATGTGAAAGAAATGAAATGGATTCGAGTTTGTGATGCCTCACTGGTGATGCGGAGTTAATCAGTGTAATTACTCCAGCCTGCCAGCCTTAATTTTTAATGTCGCGAGCTTCTTTGATTTGGTGAGCTTCTGAAAATCATTACATTTATTTTTCTTTACTTTTACCTCTCTATACGACAGGGGAGATGGAATCATGCTAGAAATTTGGTAGTGAGTTTATTAGAAACTAATTAAGCACGTTTTAGGGATTTTAATATTTTCGCGATGATGTCCATGTGTGTGTGTGGATGGATGCATGGATGAATGGATGTGTGGATCTCTGGAATAATGGTTTATCAAAAACTACTTAAATGAATATTAATATAATTTGTAACTTAGATTTATTCCCCTTAGAAGAAGCTGTTTATTTTTTTTTTTTTGTGATAATCTAGGTTGTTTTGCAATATCTCAGTAAATTATGGTTCTCTATTTCAGATTAAAATTTCAATTTCTATTGAAAACATTTTTATTTAACTAGCACCATATAGGAATTACAATACGTTAAAGAAATATTGAATTTTGAAATATGTTTAAATCAAATGACTTGTGCCTTTTGAAAATAAACAAAACGACGTATAAAGAAAGTCATTTTTTGACTTGTGTTATAATTGCAGAAGTAGAATTCTGCGATGATGGCCCACCTAAGTTTTTACAAAAACTACACTTGACCCACCTTTGAAGTAGACTGCAAAAAATGGAATCCTAGTACTCATTTTTAATAGAACCTTTTCGCAAACATTTACTCTTTTTAGGTTAATTCACCCAAGTCGGGCAATGGTGATGCGCTCCGCGCCACCCAACGTGGCCTTTGGCGCTCACCCTTTGTTCTAATAACCATACATTTTCGGGTCCCAGTTTCGTTGCACTAACTACGAGGTTTCTCATACCTGCAACATATTCATATCACATTAAAAGACAGCATAATAATTTCACACCTAATGCCCTAAAGTAGACAGAAACTATCAGAGAAACACCACAGTTTCGCAGCCAATTTCAGAGGAAACTTTTATTGCAGTTTAGCCCAGTTTATTTCTTTATGTATTGTAAAATACATTTTTATTTCTATTGTATTTTTGTCAATTTTAATTCTAAGTAGGTATGTCATTTCTAAAACATTATAAAATGTAAAATACGACATTCTCCTTTCGAGCAATTTTAAGAATGATTTACCAATTTTTCCGTAAATATTTCTAATCGTTCTTTATTTCTACCGTAATTTTTTTTCTTGTGTAAAATAAAAAAATCTATGGCTTGAGGTAATGTGCTGGACACATCAGATTTGCAAACACCCAGAATTATGAAAATGGCATATCGATTAAGCATCTCTTCTTGAAGGGATCTCTATCATGGCTCTTGCTCTTGGGTCAATACGCAGCGAAATCAGTTTTATTCCCCAGGGAAATGCAACACCCCTGCGACTTGCTCGACGAAGGAGACTTAGCAACGACATCATATCGCTGATCGTTGACCGCACATAACGCAATCCGGACGCGAGGTGACGGGTGTCAGACGCTGCAAGCTGACCGCCAACATGATGGCTTCATTTCCGAGCATGACATCCACGCCGCCTCGTGCCGTCATTACAAAAAGTCACCGAGGAACATGAAGAAAAGGAAAACCACAAAAAGAATTTCTGTTTTGAATCTACCTCATTTAGAAGACTGAAATACTACATGTCAAAATGCGAGGGAAATTGAACGTAGTGGATATGAATATTGTATTTGTTGCAATTTGGTGAATGGTAAGGCGCGCTTGGAAAATAACAGTGATTGCAACCATACCAGTAATAGGCAGTTTATCAGAAGTAATGGTTGTGAGCAGCGCTGTGTTTCCCGGAAACAACAGTTCCTAATAATATTTGTTGGCTGTATCAGATAAAAAAATCGAACAAACCGGGTTATATATACTGAACATGAAACTAATTTCTAACTTTTAATGGGATCTCGTACAAAATTTTCCAATCACTGCTGTAATGAGAACCGAATTTCGTACTCATATATGCTGTGAGCACATATCAACCTAGATATGTCAAACCAAGTCACGATATTTTATACTAATTACAAATTTAAATAATTATTACTTATAAATAATTTTTGTTATTCTACCAGTTGTTTATCGTATTAGTTATTTCACTATTGTCCAAGGATGATATGACAACTATGATATAGGGATAATTTGCAATAATTAAAAATTGTAGTTTCTACCAATATAAAGCAATTTATTAATTGCAGAAGTAATTTTTTTAAGCTTGAAATGTTGTTTCCATTGTATTTTCATTATATTTATATAATATTTTCATTATATTTATAATAATATTTCATTATATTTATATTAATAATTCATTTAAATTATTTCTGTTTACTTACAAAAAAAATCAAGTTTTAATATATTGCTGTTAATTAAAGCGGATTATATGCAAGTGCATCTTTAAATAAAATAAATTTTCTGGACGAATTACAATGATTAGTTTAATTAATGCTAACTACTAATTGCATATATTGCATATTTGGGCATTCATATGCATATTTTTACCAAAGTTGCATATAATTGCATATTTTAATATTTTTAAGACCCGGTCTACTGATAAACATTCTGAAATTTCTGGTAATGCACATTGATAATTACCAAAAACTGGAGGAGGCCACAATAAATAGAAGAATGCAACGGAAAAAGCATTAAATAATACAAAAAGCAAATAAACAAACAAGGTATTCACTGTATACACGAATTCTCAGCTGAATATATCTTTTACTTATGTTTCACTTTTTTTTTGAAAATTTTGTATAATTTGTTATTGTCATAATATAAATATGTTATAATCTTATAATATCAAGTTTCTAGACTTAGTTTATAAGTATATTAGTAGTATATTTGTTAATTGTGAATCAGGATTAAGAGTGTATTGTGCAATTAAATTTATAATACATTCATTTATACTTTTGATTCAATAATTTAAGATTTTTTTGCATATTTTGCTGCATGTATTGTCATATTTGTGCATATATAGCGCATATTTCCCAAAAAATCAGTGTATATACATGCGCATATAATTCAGTTTTTCCTTGCATATAATCCGCTCTCAGGTAATGATTAATGACCTATGTATACTAGTAAAAATAAAAAACAACTTCTAATATGTAGATCCATTGACAATTATTAATTTACTATCTTTGTTGTTACGCAACGAATAACTGAAAAATGTCACCACAGTAATTTCTTTCATTTGACATTCTTCTTTTGATACATACCTTCCTTAAATCCTAATTAGTCCTAATACCAAAATCAACCAATACCACAAATAGCGTTTTTTTTTTATTGTGAGCCTTTTTGTTTCTCGCCTTTAGAGCGTGTACTATTTTTATTATTTTGATGGTCGCTCTTTAAAAGTTGCCTGTATCAGTAGTATACAGAATAATACTTAATAATACAATAATCAGAATAAAACTTCCATCAGACATCCAGCTCAACTACAACTCTTCATCCATTACATTCTGTATTCAGCGTTTTAGAATTTGTACCATAAGTACTACGTAGGAGTGCTACGTTTCTTCTAAGCGACTATGTCACACTGACAGCTCAGATGCATTGCAACATACAATATTATATTATCTATTCGCGAGATGCCATTCCGGTACGGCCAAGCGGCATTTGCATTATAGCGTATTAGAGTGCACGAGAACCAACTATCTACATATGGCGTTTCGACGTTCAATAGATAATGCTTGGGATGAAACGAAGCATTAGCCTGATTTCAGAGCCGAGAAGCTTTTGCAGTATTTGACGTCAATGGAGGATAATAGAATAAATCGTTTAATTATTATTAAAATAGCGTCGTTAGTAGGTTTCTTGTAACATCTGTGAGGAAGCACATTTAATCAGTTTTATCATTTTGATTTGTTGATATTTTAAAATTCAATTTGAATGTCGAACACAGTTATTTCATTTTAGTTTCATTCAATTGAAATATCTGGAATTTAATTATGAACTGTGTAATAATCACAACTGTTACAGCAATTATTTAACTATAAGTTTATAATTACCAATTACAATTTCCAATTTCCTAATTTTAATTAAGTCAATACTCATTGATTACTCTTGTTGAATAAATTGTTTTGACATGATTTAAATTACATCATTTAAAATATAACCTGTTAATTATTTGCGGTAATTGTTTGGTTGTGGAATTGATTGAAAGTATCTTCAAATAAAATTTTTACCTGCCCTGAAAAAAATCCATGTCGGAATTTTAGTTTTAATACCCTTAGAACTCATTTTTACTATTTTTATGCCTGCAAGTATGTGCATTCGTATGGATGGATAGATGTATGTACAGAATTTCGTATCGATGCATTTTTTCAACTGTACAGAAAATTGAATAATTTTACATTTTGTATTTATATACCCTAAGAAAGATCCCAGTTGATTGCAGTGAAAATTTGGCAACTGGAAATGATACTTTATTATTTACTATAACAATTTTGTAAAAGTTTTTAACATTATTATAGTTATTTACATTACAAGCAAGGTAAAACAGTTTTTACTGCTGAATAGAGGAAATGACAGTAAAACAGTTACCTTGCCTGTATTGTACAACATTTTACTTGTTACTCATTTGTAAACCAATATAAAAATTATAACCAAGTCAGTTACACACAACTGTTCTGTCAAAAATAATTTGAAATGATGAACTGTGGCAACGTGCATTGTTTACCTTGGTAATTAACTTGTAAAATTTTTACAACGCAGCTGTCAATTAGTGGCGTGTAAAGATTCATTTTCAAAGACAATAAAGGGCTTGGGTAAATGGTTTTTACATGTGAGTAACAAGTAAAAGAATAATTTACGTTCTACAACATTTATTTGATGTATTTCATTTAGTAATATAGAGGCTATGTCACTAGTCCAACACGTCAGAGGTCACATAATTTCATAATCATCCATTCAAGAGACAGCATATAACCGTAGTAGTTAGTCCGTTTCTCATCTTCATAAAACAATTCTAATGGCAATATTATTTTAAAATTTTTATATTTAAATGATGTTCAAATTAAGAGTTGATTAGATATTGGTAAATCCGGCAATAGGATGTAATAATTTTCTTGAAAATCTATAAATTATTTTGAGTAAATTCAAGTAAATAATTGAGTATAATTGGTTATAATAATATTAGCTACAAATTTTACTTGACTCTTTTTGCCATATTGTACCTACCGTTCAAAAGTTGTTTAAGCGAAAAGTTATGTTTTGGAAACATCAGATTTTTTATTTGTTATTGATTTTCGAGTTTGAATATTAGAACGAACTTCGCTGTCGCATTATCCTGTTTTTTCATACGTCGCACTTTTGCTGGCTGGCGATGATTCATCAATTATCCATCAACCATTCGTCTGCTGACTGTACACTATCGAAAAACTGTCACTGCCAAGAGGGCCCTGAATAAATCAAGCCCCCATAATAGATCTTTTAGAAATGCAAATGAATTACTGGCTTTTGCGTGGAAAAAATGAACTCGACGTTTAAAAACGCAATACGATATAATTTTTCTCTCGCGAAGAATAAATTAACAATTCTAAATATAGAAAGTAGATTTTCGTAAATTCGCAAGATCACCGTTTCCATTTGAGTTCTTGCTTCTTGTTGAACAATAAATCTGTTTCCGGAAGCGGAAGCATGGCAGCAAAAACCACACGGTGGTCTTGAACGCTAACATCTAAATTAGGCGTGACAGCTACTAAACGGCGACGTCAGATCAACGACGATTAGTTAATTATTGCAGCAAACACAGGCCTGGGCCGCTGTTCGCGCCTAATTTAGGGGTAGACACTCCAGTCAAGCCTAGAATTGGAATGCATTGGAATACATGCTGCCAATCACCCTGACCTAGAAACCGGAAACAAAAAGCGGTGATGTCAAATCGATACATTCAACGAAGGACGATGTAAAATTGAAACCAATATTTTGACAGTATCTTCTACAATATCACGTTAGAATCTGCAATTCTTGCGGTGCATTGCGAGAAAATCACAAGGGAGTAAAGCATGCAGGTTTGGCAGGAGTACAAAGTGCTGCCGTTTCGTGCATAGATAAAACGCACGTGCAGTGAAATCTCGCCAGATCAACTGCAGTTTCAATGCGTCGCAAACGCTCAGGTTTTTCAGAAAACACACGTGCGCTACTATGAATATGAATATGTGACGAAGTATTGCCTCGCAGCAGAATCTAATGATAAATGTTTTTTACAATATTTATATTAATTTCTGGTATATGTAAATTGAAGAATTTAATAACTTTTACTATGTACTTAATCGTAAACCTACTATTATTGTCTCTAAGTGTAAATAATCTTCGAGGGACTGATCCCGATAATTGTTATTTACGTTATAAGTCCGGAAATGAGTTTTTACAGTTCCAATAAAATGTTACCGGACTAGGCGACGAAGGAATTTTGAACCTTTCACTTCTCAACCGGTTGGAAAGTTCCAACCTGCGAAATTTGTGCACATTTTATTACTAACGATTGTGAATAATATAACTGGACCAAATTGTTTTTTCCACTTGTCGAAGTTTGGGTGGAGTACAATCGATCAATTCGCTTTCAGAATGAATCATTTTGGTTTTCCCTAATATTTATTTTCAAATAATCAAAAGATCGAAAATTTATAGATATTTATAAATGTCTCTCCGAATTGTTTATAAATGTAAAATTATCCACCTACTACACAAAAATATTTCACACGTAAGAGCAAACGTCAAAAATGAACATTAATTTTTATTATGAATAAAATAGTATATCGCACAAACATCGGTGGAAAGTTTTATTACAGCCTCAAGTTATAGCTAACCTCGGCGCATTGCTTTCGATTGCAAAGAAACTCTTTCCACTTCAGTACATAATGTACTACTATGAACTGTTATCTTTTAAAGACTATTTCAATCGAATAGTTTTATGTATGAAGCTGCACGCTCTTAATTATTTGCGATTCAGTAAATCTTAAAACATTGTACAATGCTCGACCGTAACCCGAATTTTCAGTTATGAGCAACGGTCTTTCCATGTGAATTATTATTTAAATAGGTTAATGGAAAATTGGGAATGTTATTGGAAGTATTTTGAGTACTAAATAAGATTGAATGGAGGGAGTAGAAACGTAGAATAAAACGGGTTAGTAAAACGTATAAGAAAGCGAAATCAATAACGGAATTCTTTCAGCGACTGAGCGCGTTAAATCCGTCAGCGTTTCAACAATAAAACCTCGGACATCAGCAACAAGAATACCACACGCCACGAGCAATTCATTTCTGTCAGTCAATTGCCTGCGGCAGCTCTAACAATCTTCACGACCACGCAAGGCGGCTATGAACATGACGAATCCGACGTGTCACTTCCCAATATCCGTCAGCGAGAGCGATGTCTAGCTCCACTCTCGAGGGATTGTCTTCGCGATGCCATCTCGTGAGTTATAACATTAATAAAAAGCCCGGCTGAAACGGTCGTTAGATGCACACCCGGTGGAGTGGTCTTCGTTATCGCGGGACCGCCGCCATTATGTTGTCCGCACATGATAAATCTATCTCCTCGTGGTCCTGCCTAACGCCTGTTGAGTTGAGCGGTGTTCCTACATCACTGACCAATAAATGCATAACAAATTGGCTCTGGAAATTGCACCCGAGAGACAATGCCTGTCAACTATTCTTTATTGGTCAAGATAAAAAATGTTCATGAATTTTCTAACATCAAGCGATAATTAACTTCTTCATATTGTATGTAATATCGAAGTTTGAAGTAACCACAACCGGTGACAGAGTATTGGCAGTTAAGCGGCTGTTGAACAACAAGTGGCCGCGAACATCGCCTGATCGGACCGTCTACCCTCCGGAGCAGCAGCGCAGCACCCCATTCTGCTCCTGTATAAATCACTTAAAATGTACTCGGCCAGTCGATCGAACGACGGCCGATCGTTCGCGCGTCACCTCCTCTCACCCGCCATCTATTTTCCGCAGCCAACCTGACTAGTTCAGCTTCCAGAGCAGCTTAGCACAAAGAATAACTCACATTTAAGTCAGTTTTGTAGCAACCCTCGCTGACAATTTCTAATAAAAGTGGATTACTGGCCCGACATTGTGCTTTTTCTGTTATCCTTTCAAAGGGAATACATATTTTGCAATATTATCCAAACAAAACTTATTAGACATTAAGGAGAGATTTTTCAACCAGTAATAGTATATTACATAACGAGAGAAGTAAGAAGCAATTTACGCACGAGTGAAAAAATTGACACACGAGCCGCGTAGCGGCGAGTTTGTAATTTCACGAGGGCGTAATTGCTTTACATCTCGAGTTTTGTACTATACTTTTTCTACGACCACTCAATACTATTTCTAAATTAAAAACAATATTCAAATAGTTAGAAATTTATTGTTTTTTTGTTTTCTCTAATCCATGAATTTTTGATACACAAATTCGTATCGTTCTCGAGATTTTGCCACCAAAAGATTATTTGTTGCACTTTTACCTTTAGCTTGTATCTCCAGTGGTGTCCAATTGAAGTATCACTGTCGCTTGACATTTCTTACTTAAAATATTAATAAATATAAGTAAAGGATAATAATATTTAGTAGTATATATTTACCTCACAATAAAACAGATTATAAACTATAGATGCAGATGGGAGACTATAAAATATTACCAGTTTACATGTAATTATCTCACACATAACCTAAATGTCAAACAAGCTTTGTTTATGTTTATAAAAATAAACGACAATTATTGAGCGTAGGGATACATGACGAAACATAGTCCCCTCTACATATATTATTGAAATATTTATTGGTGTCATAATTTATAATAAACCCAGCAAAATATGAATTTACTTATAAAATTTTATCAGTTAGCCTTTGAATCCATAACATTTAAATCTAAGATTTGATGCATCAAATTTTAATTATATTGGTAAGTCAGTAATGCCAACTTAAATTTCATTTTCAAGTGTTACGTAATGAACATTACGTAACACTTGAATGAACATTACGTAACACTATTCGTAACAACGCACTTACATTGATTGTATTTTGTTCTGTAATGACATACTTTCAGTAGTGGTCGTAGAAAAAATATATTACCAGCGGAATATCATTTTTGGCGGAGTCGCCTTACTTGTTCTAATTTATTTCAGCTTTTAAATTTCTTATATCCTTTCAGGCGTCGAGATTAATATTTAGTTTCATGGTTCCTAGAATACGATTTTACTAGTTTCTCGATGATGTTTGCGTGTGTCTGTCTGTCTATTTGTCTGTCGGTCTGTATGGGTCTCTGTAGCCACAGTTTCTCAAAAACATTGGAACACAAAATTTTCATATTTTTTATATATCTATCAACTGTATCCCCTTGAAAAAAGCCGAAAGTGGTAGTTTACTTGAAGCCCTATCAAGTTATTTTGAAATATCTTAGTAAATTACTGTTTAACGAAATTTTTTGTTTTAAGAATAATGTTTTAAATATTATTCTTTATCATTTACAAATTACAGGAAAACAAAAGGTAATATTAATGTATTATCTTATAAGTTTCGGCTATTGATTTTTTTTCTACTCCTGTATAAATATCCCCATTATTTCAATTTTTTTCGATGAATTATAGTTTCGATAATTCACAACAGTGAATTATGATTGATAGTTCACGCTTCTCGTCCAATCACAGAGCCAGAAATCCATGATTCATGGTTATTTTAAAGACGTGATGTGGATCACCAAGCAATGGCAGTCTGACAGTTGACATGTAGTTAGTTGTCATTATGTATTTTTATGTTGACGTTTTTCAATGTATGTTTTAACGAATTTCGATCATTTTCAAAAGTGATTTTCGTATTTACAGGAGTAGAAAAAGTATAGTATTATATTCGGGATTATGGTCATTATTCACTCAGATGATTTTTTTTCCTTTCCTTTTCTAACTCCAGAGGAATCTCAATGCAGTTACATGGATTTTGTTTTCCTTTCTTTGGTTCAATGTCCACGATTGTAGTATAATATCAATGTTGTCTTCTTTGATGAATATTATATTTAATGCCAAATTTTTAAAAGGAACAATTAACTATTTAAATTTTTATAAATATTTATTTGCATTACGTTGGAAAGTATGTTATAATTAAAACTTTGCTATTATAATGCAGAGTAAAACTATTCATTTAATACATGTTTTCTTGTTTATGATGTTGGCTTCTTTTGTTAACGTAACTACAACGTTGTAAATGTTAGTACAACATACATGTTTATTTCAAGTTTCAAGAGTTGAACTTTATGTTGATACATCTAGTTACGCTACTTCTTTTTCTTCAGTGTGATATATAAAATACAGTCGCATAATTCTTTTGTAAATTGTAAAAATTTTTAGATAAAGAATGAAGGTTCCAGTCAAAGACAATAAGAATATATTTCGTTGATGTACGTTGCATTGTGGTCTAATGTATGCATTGTTTGAATGCAGGTTTCGTGCGCTGAAGCTTCAGCATTCAGCTCAGAAGGGAGAGGACCACAGAGAATCGTTCCTTCACAGCACAGGTCAGATTCCTTGCCATTTATTTATATCACGTCTCGTTGTGTATTATTAATGTTCAGGCGAATAAATCACAACAGTAAACATAACGCTGTGCGTTTATTACGTTGGGGAATTGAAATGTTTTCAAACTGGGTCACCTCCACTGTTTCCACAAACTGTTCTAGCTTCTTTTTTCGGTCGGAGGAATTAAAAGCGTGGAATTAGGCTAATAAATAACTAACGAGAACTGGTGAGATGAAAGTGGGTTACGGAATTTTGAACGCTCAAAAAGAGAGTGTTATTGTGTTTGTTGTCAATAGGAAATTAGTTAAATGGGTTTTGACAATTCACCAACTAATAACATTACGTGTATTTCAGTTTTAATGCGATTCAAAACATTTCAGGCAGGTATTTAATACACGAACATGGTTTTCATTTTCAAAACCATTGAATCCTATTTGAAATTAAATTTGGTAATACCATTTACATATGCTTGTAATACCTAAATCTTTTGGAAACATCAAAACTAAATAAATTTATGGACCCACCAGACTGTTAAGTTGAAAACTCGATTTAATACATCACAGATATTTCCGTCTTTTCAAAAATAATATGCATGATTTGACAAGTACTTCAGTTTACGCTACAAAATGGACAATTTTAAAATAAAATTATAACTGATATTATCTACATCTTCCGATTGTTTGCAACCAAAATCTAATCATAAATTTGAAAATGATATCGACATTAAATTTTTAAATAGCCTGGATGAAAAAGTTGTCACACAAACAAACGTCATCGTGAAATTAGTAACTTGGTGTTCTAAAACATCCTGAAATATTAAATACTTCAAAAGTATCAAAATTTTTGTTCCGTAACAATACCTCCCTTATATTTACAGTGAATTTCAGATTTACTTTTCTGTCATTGATGTATTATTATTAATACCATTTATATCATCGTACAGTTCCAGATAAAATGCAATATAAGTATTAATGTTAAATGAATTTGTAACATCATACTTTAAAGATGTTTTACTAATACAGAAAATATTGGAATGGTTACTTGGTACAATTCAGGTTATAGTTTGATAAATGTTTGTGACATGTTTGCTTATTGACCGAATCCTTCAACAACCTAGGTAGCAATTTATTTGGAACAGTATGGTGATGTATATAGCTGATCAGTAAATATTGAAATATTTTTATTTACAAATTAACTGTCATATTTTATTTAATGCACCTTTTCATTAGGATCAAAAATCACAGCAGTTGCAATTTGAAGTTATTAAACCGTGTAATGAAACAAATGCCGGCGTATCAAGCAAGGCACCCTGGGATGAACTGGGTTAGTTTGCTATGATGCGTTTGTCTAAAGTTCTTCCATAAATTTTAATAATGCTTTCGAGGTCTCTAAATGTGCAATGTATTCCCACATAAATTTGTCCGTGCCTACCCTTACATCATCCATCAACCCTCTAGCCGCACGCACATTTTCCATCTCCCTCACTCTCTTTATGGTTAAGTCTTTTTCATACACATACATAAAACTTTACCTACAAATTCCTCCTTTTCGCTTTTGCCCTTATTTTTGCAATTTCTTATATAAGCAACAATAAATAAATTATAAAACAATTAACCAAAAATAAATAAATATATCATCACACCTGGCGTTAGAATTCACTCCACCAAAACTTGAAGGATCGTATTAAAACGATTAAATACTCCTCAATTACGTTTACAAAGAAACCTTAAATTATACCCGTTATAAATATAAAAGTGAACACTGGTGCTTGTTTTTTAAATTTAGCAAAGTGTTGTGCTCTGTCCTAAAAAAAATAAAAGGAAGTAAATAGGCAACATTAATAAGTTTATACTTACAAATTTACATCAATATTTATTATAATGCTGCTACACTCCAATATAATAAATATTATAGTTATTTAAATTGTTATCATATTTTTTCATATAATGAAATTAAAGATGTTAATATTAACAATAAAGATTCTAATGATACACTACTTTTATACAGGGTGGGCCATTTTAAGTTGCGTTCAGGAATATCTCGGAAACGAAGCATCGGATGAAAAATCCAAAAAACACGACTAAAATATTTTCGAGGGGGACATCCCATGACACCAAATTTAACCCCCCCGCCCCAACCCTGGTGGGGTGGGGCGGGGGTAAGTTTGAAATCTTAAATGGGAACCCCAAATTTTTTTTGCAAATTCGCATTCTACGTGAAAAACGGAATTCAGTGACATCAAAATTTTCGCCCCCATCCACCCCACCGGGCCAGTTGGGTGGTGGGAAACTTTCAAATTGGTTACGGGAACACCCACTTTTTCTCAAAGATTCGCATTCTACGTTAACAACTACATGCAGTACCATCAAAATTTTCACCCCTGCCTCCACCCCGACCCTGGAAGGTGGGGTGGGGGTGAGTATGAAAACTTAAATCGGAACCCCAAATTTTTTTTACAGATTCGCATTCGGCGTGAAAAACTAAATTCAGTAACATCAAAATTTGCGCCCCTGTCCCCCTCCCCCGTGCCAGTGCCGTGCACCCCGTTGGTTAGATCCGAGGGGACTCGAGAATTGGATCGAATCTTCGAGAAAAAGTGGGTGTTCCCGTAACCAATTTGAAAGTTTCCCACCACCCAACTGGCCCGGGGGGGTGGGCGGGGGCGAAAATTTTGATGTCACTGAATTCCGTTTTTCACGTAGAATGCGAATCTGCAAAAAAAATTTGGGGTTCCCATTTAAGATTTGAAACTTACCCCCGCCCCACCCCACCAGGGTTGGGGCGGGGGGGTTGAATTTGGTGTCATGGGATGGCCCCCTCGAAAATATTTTAGTCGTATTTTTTGGATTTTTCATCCGATGCTTCGTTTCCGAGATATTCCTGAACGCAACTTAAAATGGCCCACCCTGTATATGGTTAAGAAAGATATTAAATGCTAACGGAATGTTTTAATCCGAATTCATTTTCCTAATAATTTTATATGAAAAATTAATTTGTTATTTGTTAAATAGTAAGCACAATTAGATAAAGTATTTTGTAAATGACATTTTAAGTTGAAAATTTTAATCCAGGTTAAATTGTCTACATTATAATATTGGTAAATTGGTTTTACAAGGGTGGTACATAAATATAATATTTACTTACTCTGAACTAATATAATTTGAACTATAGTCGTACAATATTATTGAAAATGTATTGTAAGAATAAGAATAAGTTTTACTTTAATCTGGTACTGAGCATTGGAAGTATTTTGATACAGCAATTTGCCATACCGGGTGTATCCTTTTTTTATAGGACGTAGGAAATAGAATGTTAAAATTTCAATTATGCTATTATTCGTTTCCCATGTATTTTAGAATAAAAGTGTAAATATATAAAATGTTCAACAACAAAACATGCACCAAATGAGCCTAAATTTATTGATGTGATTCCTTTATGTCACGAGATAGACCTAAAATAAAATATATAATTTTTATGTATTTCCAGAGTGCCTTGGTAAACAAACCATAAAAACAATCGTATTGTTTGAGTTTGACAGATGACATTTGGCATAGTTGACTTGTTAAAATGATTTCTCAGTAATCATGGACACATTTACCATTTAAACAAGTCAATAATCATTAAAACTTTCCCATATGCCATCTGTCAAACTCAAACAATACTATACATATGTATGTTTTGTTTCTCATGGCGCTCTGGAAACAGATAAAAAATGTACATTTTATTTTATGTCTATCTCATGACAGAAATGTATTACAGCAATAAATTTAGACTAGTTTTTGTTTCTTAACATATTTAGTATTGACACTTTTGTTCTAAAATTCATAGGGAACGCACTATCGCCTAATGAATATTTTAATATTGTATTTTCTATGTCCTATAAAAAAAATATACTCTCGGTATAAGCGTTGAAAGGTTCTTTTGTACATTTCATAGGAAGGGCGTTTTTATATTACGATCCTTCTGGTTTTGGTGAGTTGAAGTATACCAGTCAACAAGACACAGCTCCCAAAGATGTTAAAGGAGAGGCAATCGTGCGGGTGAAGTCGGCTGTAGGTTTCGAACGGAGGACCTCATGAACCATAGCCCAATACTATTAATTTCTGAAGTCGAACTTTCCCATCAAAATTGATCCCCGTGATGTCCTAGTTCGAGTGATTCACAGCAATTATAGAATTAGGCCGCTAGCAACTCTAAACACCCCCACAGGGTGTTAGCTAGCTATTTAGTATACAATTTCGGTCTTTCCACATAAACATCCAGCGCCAGTGATGTGAGGTGACTATGCAACAGCAGCATCACGTCAGCTCATGGATTCGTAAACAAACTAATCCCACTGGATGGTGGTCGCGTGTGTTTGCGAATTAAGGGAATAATGGCGCTAATGATATTGATGCTGTTGCACCCTTACGTCACTACGGTAATTTATCATTGGATTATATTCTGTGTACGCACGATTTGTTGCGGGCCTTTTTCTTGCTAGCGTAAACATCAATCCTAACACACGCCACCACAATTAACTCACCACTCTTTCAATTGCAAATTTTATTATTATTGTACTTTACAGTCTACACAGTTAGATGCAGGTAAAAAATAATAGTATATTACGTACCGTGAACTGTAAGTGATAGTTTTTAGGTTGAGAATGTAGTTTGGGATGTTGAGACCCTTAGGGTCTAGATTTCCTAAACATTCGAGACCTAAAAAATCACTTACAGTTCGAGGTTAGTAAGATATTTTTTGCAATACCTGCGTAAATATAAGAAAAGGAAAAATAGGTATCAAAATTAACAGCTGTCAGATTGAGGTTAAAATTAAAATTTGAATGATATATATTTACTTACCGTCCACCGTGAACGGTAAGTTTCACTTACCATCCATCGTGGACGGTAAGTAAATGATGTAACCATGGAAACCAATTGTGCAATAAAAGTTTAACTTACTGTGTTTAAATTTTGTTATTAATGGGTAACTTACAGTACAGGTATTGCAAAAATAAATATATCATCACGCCTTTTATCCATTTTGAATGTGGCACTCTGCTTTCGCAGATTTTGGTACGCTATGGCTCGAACTGAAGATCTCATTATACACAGTCCGATGCGTTACCATGGAACTATATATCCCATTACAATTACTGTACTTCTAATTGAGATTGAGATTTAATATACTATAGTACGATTTATTTTATTATTTATTTATTTTATATTCTATAATACAATTTCACGATTTTCACGATGATGTCTGTATGTGTTTACGTGTTTATGATGATATTTTAATCTACGATTACTCAAAGTAGCTTAACCGGAAGATTATGTTGCTGGAAGCATCGACTAGCTGATTATTTTTATTATCTTGTTTTCCAAGTAATAATTATTAATTTCAGGGAAAAGTACTTTAACAAATACATTTATAATTTTAATTACCTTGCATCTCTTGAGATTTCAATTGCAGTGAATTATTTAACTATTTAATCTTCAGAAAGAAAACCTTATTTACTTCGTCCAATAAAAGATGTAGATGCAGAATTCATTATTAACATTAAACTCTGAAAAGAAGTATTTGAATTGTAAAACTTAATTATAGTTTTTGAAAAAATATAAATAGAATAATTTTATTTTCTTGAAACAAATTTATGCTTGAGAGAATTTTTAACGTAATGATGTTTTATTAAAAAAACTTTATAGAATCTAATACACACTCACTTACAATGTCTCATTTACAGTCTCGTTATGTTTTATACATTTGCTCATTAAATATTCCATATTTCGTTTAGGAAAAATAAACTTGAGTCAATTATTTCTGTAAATAAGTTCTCCAAATTGTCAAATCCTTGAAAGTTCTACAAAATAACGGGAAGTCTCACATCCACATGTAAAATGAAGCCCAATCAACACAGATAATTTAAAGTTAAATGAGTTAAAGTTGAGTAAGAAGACACACTGAAGATGGCAGATATCATTTTCCCTGCGTAGCACCTGATGTTCACTTCATAATTTTCTTCTGTTTCACGCCAGCCTTCCGGATAATCTTCCGTGCGTACATGTGTGCGTAAGCGTGTTTGTGTACGTGTGTCCTTAGTTTCAAGCTGAGTAGAGATAATAATCTCGTAGTTATCAGCTTGCATGTTTCAAATATTAATTAACATGTAATTCCCGGCTGTACGAAGCAGACAACTTCGTAACTTTGTACATCTTCTTCTAACTATTAAGTTCGCGTTTCCAATTAAGCGGAAAGCCAACGGCTCCGCTACCTAAAACCTGCATCCTGTAATCTATCCCCGTTGCTAAATTTATTAGAGCCTTAATCGCGCCCTCTACTGCAATCTAACGCATTGCAGCATTTGTGATACAACCCTGATTGATTGTTAGCTAACATGAACACCTATCTATATACATGAAAACAATAATAGATACACAATGAATACATCTATTCTATAAAAATATTAGATAAATGAAAACATAAACATACACGAGATGGGAGTATTGGACACAGGATTAAACATTAATTCAAGCTGCATTTTATTATTTACAAAGTGAATGAAGAATAAATTTTTAAATCATTTTGAATGTTAGTTAGTAAAGCTTTTATTTCAACTGGAGTATTAAATTTAAATTCTAGTTCTAGATTCTTGACAGAAACATGTTTGCAGGAATAAATGTTACTGGTGATATTTGCATGCAGCCAACTGTCAACAGCGTAAAGAAACTATAGCTTCCCAGACATACCTTGACATTTTTAATTAATGAAAATAATAAATTATAATAATATCTAAAATATCCAATAATTCAAATGAGCTAGCCAAATTTATGTGAATGTATATTTCATATAGTTTGGATGCAAAAAATATTATATTCAGTCTTAAACGCTTGGCCGTCTGGGACATAAATTTCCCAAGAAAGTTTACTGTAAATCATTCATTTTCAAACTTATTTGGAGTCTGAATACGGTCTCCATTATTAAATTGCACGCAAAGCTTTTTCAGAGTCAACTGCGAATAAATTTTCTCGAAAACGAACGCAGGATGGAAAATTCAAAGTGGAAACAAAAAATATTTTATGTAAAAATGTTCCACTTGAACTTTGCAATTTATTCTCACTCAAATAAATTGCATATTCGCTGTTAAGCAAACATATAATTAAAATGTAAATATCTTTCATTAATAGGAAATAAAGTCTGGACGAATACGTTTTCAGCGAATCAAAGCGCGTGAAAAAGCAACGGGGCACATGAAGATTAATTTCAGCTGGAGCGAGAACCCTCAAGCATACCACAAGTGAAATATTCCGCTGTCAAAATCAGGTTTTTTTCGGACGCAAAATTTTAACCCACTCTTGCTGGACAACGACCACTGGGCAGCACAAGCCACACATTATAATTCTCAAAAATAATAACCTCGCGTTATTTTTATTAGCCCATAACTAAGATAAATGAATGGAGAAATTAGCAAACGAAATTACTTTGCAGCCATACACCACACAAAATAATTTGCTGATTGATTTTACGTCAAGAGAAATCTTTACAACTTCCTGTGGTCTTCCCGATCGTTTGAATATATTTAGGGGAATTTAAGCGGCGTATCCCGTTTTCGATTTCTCTGGTCGGAGGCAGGGGAAGCAGGAATGACGAATGGTTTTCCCTGTGAAAAAAGAAAACTCGGGCAGTCATAAAATATCAAAGCCCTTTCACGGGCCGCGTTCGTGTTTAATGTTTGCCGCGTGCTCTACGCGAATATCAAATAAAAAACTGACGGTCCACCGACCAGCTTCGAAAAAATGAATGCGTTACCGTAATGGACATTATTAATTATTATAATTTTCTTAGGTTAATTAATGAGCTACAATTAAGCGTAAAATCGTTTCTTTTATATTCCTACTTGACACACCATCAGGTAATTAAAATTATAATGAAATTCTGATTAATTAACCGTAATTAATTTTATTGTTTAGGGCTTTCTTGCTAACACAGCTTTTATTTTTTAAGGAATTTTAAAGAAACCTAAGATTTTATAGTCGATAAAGACTCCTGAATTACTAGCAGAAATTTTGTTCCATTTTGTTTGCTTGTTTCACAAACTATTATGGATGAACATAGATATTTGTAATATTAAATTTCCTTTTTTTATTTGTATTATCAAATTCCTGAAGTACGCTTTTCTATATTATAAAAATATATCCGAAATTTTCCAATCCTCTTATACTTAATAAAATATTATAAAAAAATCTCTTGAAAGGAAAATACCTGTGAAAGGATGTTTCCTTAAAGAATTTCGTTCTTTTTTATTCCAGGCAAACATGCCTGTAATATTTTTCAAATACTTTTCCTCTTTTGTCCTTAACTCACAGTTCATCTATACTTAAAAAAGAGTTTTGGTTTCCTTTAGAAAATAATTTCGTTACCACTGCCTCGCCTAAACATATAAAACTCTAAAATAAATTATAATATTCTGAGGCTAAAAGCCATCTAAAAAAATTTTTAAGGGAATTCTAAAGAATTTTATTTATTGCCAATCATTCAAACTTTTTTGTTTTGCTTAGTTAAATAGTTCGTCATTTTGTACGTATAGCTAAAACCAAATATATTAATGGCATAAGTGACAACTGATATTGTGTTGATACTATTGAAATTGTTACAATAAATTGAGAGAAAACTTCATACATGTAAGACGAACATTCATTTTTTTTTTGGCAATTTATTGATAAGCCATTTGTTAATTTTTGTAGTTATTAAGTTGATTGTTTAAATCTTGGAGGATAGAAGATGAAGGGAAAGAATAAGCTTATATTATAGGCAAGGGGAATGTAACCTGGTGAGGGCAGATGCATACAAGCCATGGTTCTGGTTGGAATTGCGTTTTGCTAACGTTCTCTCTTTTACATTCTTTCCTCCAAGAATTAAATAGTAGCTTTCTTATAACAAATCCATCGTGTACAATATAACTTTCATAATATTACCTTCCGATGTATAACTGGCAAAGCAATAATTACAGTGCATTTCATTTTGAATTATTTATGAACGCATTTATGTCATAATAACTGAATTCCCTGGAATTCCATTAATTTTGTAGGTTGGTTTTATAGGTAACATATCCTTGAATAATTTAAAATCTGCAATTTATCGTGTATCGAACTCCAATGATTGTTATTATATTGACGTCAAAATGTTTTCTTTACCCTAGGCAACAGATAAACAAAATTTCGACATTATCTTACATTGTTACCCTTTTTTTTTCACGAAGACGGGAAGCCGACTAACTAATATAGTCATGTATCGCCTCATGAGTGATTGATTTAAAATTTATGTTAGTTAGTTAGTTAGTTAATTTATGTGAACATCACAAATGATCATGCAGTCCAGTGGGATTTAAATCCATGACCTCTAGCGCTCTAGGCTAATGACATAGCTACTAAGTCAGCGAGATCGGCTGTCCCGTGTTTATTAATTTATTTGTTATCTTCTAGGAATAGTTTTATTTATGTACGAACAAGACCTAGACGATCTTCGATATTAAAAGAATTACAAGCTAGTGTAACTGTAGGTTTATTAATGAACGGTGAAAGTACCCCAGCTAATTGCGAATGTTTCCTCGCCACTAAATTGGACGTTAGTCGTTAGAACCCCGTGCTTTAATAGTTAATCCAAGCGAAACGAACAACCAACTATATTGTCCATCCTCTTCGCAGTGGTAATAACACAAACCCAACCAACATCCCCAGCAGCAAGGCGCTGGGTGCGTGCAAACGACTCCTCAGCATGCAATATCGTCTTACAATGATCCCATTACCGACCAATGTATTCGTGTAACGCAAAACGCGGCCCATTAAAAGTATCACTATAATTGTGCGATAAATAAGAGAGTGTTCTCCCCGGGACTGGCTAACTGAATTTTATCTCCGCTGTATTCTATTATTACATGGATAATAAGATTTCGGGCGGCATCATCGCGGCGGCGCTAAGTTCAGGAAGAACCAGGGACACGTGCTGGAGAGGGGACTGAAGGATTGTGACATCAATTGAATTATCTTGAGCAAAGTGAGTACGACTTGCTGAACAAACGCAAGGAATACCAACAAGAATGGATTTCACTGACACTAACAAAAATTAGATGGCTGCGACACTGCATTATAATAACGCTATATCTTACTTATCTGTGGTTTTGAGGAAAAACCATCAAGTCACTATTTTGGTCAAACTGAGTTAAGTTCAAGACTGGTATACATGTTCGGAATTATTCGTTCATCCAGAAAAACCATCAATAATACCTAACAATTTATTCCTCATATGCCCACGCAATCGTTCACCCACAATTTCGCCCACATACGAACAAAAATTCATATGAATTCGCCCGTTTTAAATTTTTAATTTAAAGTTTTACCTATGCAGTGTATCTTATATTTTTCGTTGTATATATTATTATCTATTTTACCACTATAACTACATCTTTACTTTTTAAAACTGCTCAGTATCCACAAATCTTTGATAGTCTTTCTGGAGAAAGAATCCCAAATTTCCTGCAGTCTGTGTCGCAAAACTCTGATTATCTTTGCACGATGATTTCAGAATAGTATATTCTACAACAAGTAATGGAATGGCACATATTCCACGCGAGCAAAAAGTTTGTAGCCCGAGCCAAAGGCGAGGGCTACGGTTTGCGAGCGTGGGATAGGCCATTCCGTTACATGTTGTAGACTATACTTTCTATAAAAAGGTTTTGGAAATTATACAAAATTACAAATATAAAACTGTTGAAAACGTCAAACTCAAATAAATCAAATTAAAACAAACAGACGTAACCATAGTAACTGAATCAAGATACTTCATATGTCGCGCTAAAAAGCGGTTCTGATTCGTCGAAAATATTCCATACGCCGCGTATGGAATGTTAGTGATTCCATAACAGTTTTTAGTTGTGGAATGCCTAGTTTCCAAAACAGTGTTATAGAAAATATTTTAATTGATATTATACATTTTTGATTGGGGATAAATCGAGGTTTCTAGAAGGCCATTCCTGCAACGGAATTATAATGCAGGTTTTAAAAATGTAAGACACAATTCATACTCTCCTTAGTTTAATAATCCTTTCGACATAATTTCAGGATGACCTAATCTGACTCACATCTACTTTTTAACAACATTCTTGTCAATCTCACACTTCTATTATGCTAACTTAACTTAAGTAACTAAATTGGTACATCACCTCATCAGGACTTCAACTACTCATTAGTCTTCTGTTAGTAGTGTTATCCTTGTGAAATGTGGGTCCATTCAAAGGAATATGTATAATATAAATACTAACTGCATGAAGTGCATCTGAACATTTTTTATTGTTGTTTACGGCAACAGAAAAGCAAACTATTATGTTTTTATGAACGTTATAATAATTAAGTTTTTATCGTGAATTACATCAGAAAAGCAAGTAATCTCCGTATTATTTATAAACGCAATGAATAAATATTGTTGTAATTGCATCCAGTAGAACCTTGTACTAGTGTTCATTGCTTTAGGCGTTCAATGCGAGGAATTTGTTGTTGTTTACATTCCGGCGTTTCATTCAAATTCTCTTTTTTCTCTTTCATTTAACCTACATCCGCGTGTAAAATTTAAACAGGAATCCATATGTAAATAATGTTTACTATAACAAGAATTGTTTTGCATTCTGGTATTGCGTTACAGTATAAAGTGTGTATACTTTGATGCTAAAAATCTTTTCGTTTATTGTGGTAGGATTCTAGTGATGTATCAGAATCGGGTGATTGCAAAAGAAAACGAAAACTAGTTAACATAATAGATGTCGTAAAGTGCTAGGCAAGCAAGCCATCGGAACGCTATCAAAGGAGTTCGTCTTTAAAATAAATTAACTCAACAGGGCACTTTAAAACTTGGAATTGGAAGTAAAAAGACAAGCAAAGACAACGACCCTTCCTTCCGTACCAGGTACAAGAAAATTCCACCAGCGATTCTCAGATGTCATTGCCCCATAAATGGTAAATAATCACAATAAATGAAAGCCGCGGATCATCGAGAATCTCATCACGGAAACGTAAATAACATCGGCTGAACCTCAGCAGCCATTTTCATTATGCATTCCTCTGTTTGACAAACGCCTGAAGGGTTTGCTCTTTGTGTGTGTGAATTCGGTGCATCGTTATTCATACCGGAACGGTTGCGGCGTTGGTTAAAATACGGGCGAGCGCGAGACTTTGATTAAATGCAGCGGAGCGCTTGTTTAATTGCGGTACCCGAACCTTGCGAAGGGTTCCCCTGGATTTATATCGGACTACATCTGGCCTTTTTTGCTCTTAGAATCGCTGAAATATGTGCGATAATGTGCGGACACACTTACACATTCATTATTATTAATCGCTTGCATTATAAAGTTATTCCCTTTTACCAGACACTGCTTACGTGCCTCATTTCCTCGGAGGATTTACTACCAATCATTTCATTTCAACTTATCAATTACGTAGTATTAATGTATACTTATATTATCAATGAATAACTCCATGACAGTCCGTATTTTTATGTAAATGTTAGGTGGTTAAGCAAACTGAGTTTTAATAAAGTTTTTTATTATTCTTTGCTCGATCGATTTCGACTAAATAGTCATCCTCAGGTGCAACTGAAAATAATACATAGTGTACACTAAATGTATAGTAATTGTTATACATATATAGTTATTTTATATAAAATGATTCAAATGTAAATTATTGTCAAGAGTAAAAAATCTGGTGTGGGCATACAAATAAATTGTTTACTAGAAAATAAATTAAATACTCCACCAAACTTAACTTCAAATTTATTACTTATGTATAATTTAAACATGAATAAACTCACTGCTGTAGTACGCATCGTAATATGTCTTATATTTATCAAAATATGGCGATTTGTAATATTTTTCAAAATACGGAAATTTCCCCAAATATGACTTAAAATTGTAAATTTATTTTATTACATTTCTTTATAATATTCGCGCCAGGAAACCCATTGCAGCAGAGCGCATCGTCATATCTCTAATATTTTTCGAGATATGACGATTTTTTATATTTTCCGAAGAGCAACTTTGAGGGGCTGTAACTCGAAATTTATACAAGATATCGAAAAATATCTCCAGTTTTGTGTTTTTGGTGCCATTTATAATAAATTAGTAAATTTTGAAAATTTTGAAATTTTTTTGAATTTTTTTTCAAAATTTCGATTGGAGATATCGCGACAAATATGAAAGATACAGACTTGCAATGCTCACCAATCGATTCAGCTCGACGAAATACATAAACCCTGAAAATTTCAGGAAATTCGGACAACCGGTTAAAATGTTAGAGCAAAAAGTCTGAAAAAGGCAAAATTCAGGCCAGACGTCAAGGGGTACCCCTTGACTTTCAGGACAAAAAACGCCATTTTGAGGCTTTTTGCTCTAACTTTCCATCCCGTAAAGCAATTTTTATGAAACTTTGCATACTTATGTATTTCGACGAACTGAATCGATTGGTGAACACTGCAAATCTGTATCTTTAATATTTATCGAGTTATCGCCAATTGAAATTTTGAACAAAAATTCAAAAAAATTCAAAATTTTAAAAATTTGCTAATTTGTTATATAAGGCACCAGAAACGTTAAACTGAAGATAATTTTTAGATATCTCGTGTAGTTTTTGAATTATAAGCCTTTAAAGTTGCACTTCGTAAAATACCAAAAATCGACGTATCTCAAAAAATAATAGAGATCTGACGATGCGCTCTGCTGCAATGGGTTTCTTAGCGCTTATATTATAAAGAAATGTAATAAAAAAATATTACAATTTTAAGTGAGGATATTCCGTGAGATTAAAACTTTTCTATCGGTATGTGAATCTGTATTGAATGATTAATAATTACAGATTCTGTTATTTGTTTGTTCCCTTAGCAATTAAAATTAGTTTATTAAACATATAATTTAGTAATTCTACTTTGCCCGCATGTGAAGTATAACGTTTTGTCCAACTTCTCGTAATAAATGCAAAATTTATTAAAGAAATATTATTTGACGGTAACATATGCCATAAATTTTCTAAATTGTCAATCGAAGTAGTTACCAAGGTGTTGTGTGTTATTATTATTGCTATAAATAGAAAATTAATCACTAGTGGGTAATCTGTTACATTCCTTGTTTAAAATCGCAATAGTTTATAGAGCATTTATTGAGAGGTGTTGGATAAAAGTAATTTAAGAGACAATTAAATTTCTTTATAATACTGGTCATTATAGAATTTGAAAGAGTTGGCAAATGATTTTGCAATTGCCCAAATTTCTTTCTACTCAGTGCCAAGTTCAGCAAAATCTGATACAGCTCGAGTAAAAATAACTAATGTGTTTTTAATTTTCGTTGACGTTTCCTGCTGATGCTGTGCCCGCTGGAATATAAAATGTGCGATTCCTGTTTCCGATACGATCACATGGCTGCTTGGCTGTGTAGATTTACGCATCGCGAGTTGGGTTTGGTTTAAGGGATGAGAAAGGGTGCAAGAGGACGAGGCTGTATCGCATTTCAACGCGTTCAGGCGTCTCTGAAGATTTCCGTGTTCGAGATTCGTATTCACTGGCTTTCGTCTACCGGTTCCTGTAAGCTTCCGGAGAGGACCTTCTGTTTTACAAGAAGGGGATCATATTAATATTGTTCACACTTCTTCACAAAATTAAATTCATTGTATCACCAACAATTATTGTTATACTTTTTAATCGGCATCGTTTCTATTTGTACCTCCCGCAGCTGCACTGGGTATAGAAATGAAATAGATTCTAAAATTTTCCATAATATCATTACAATCTTCTACTAAACTTCCACAGAAAATAGTACAAATAAATCTATAAATCTGTTTTATAACATGTCACATATTTTTCGTTTTTATTAAATTTTCTACCACTGCGTTACCTACAATTTTTCTAATAAACAGTAATTTTTATTTCTGAATAATTTGGGGTCAAAATTTTCGGTTGTAAATTTACAACAGTTGACCAATTTGAACTTGAAGGTTTATTAGAGTTTGGGGAGAATATCTCAGTAAATAAATAATAATTCAAAAAGGAAGAATCACATTACTACAATTTTTATTTGACACTTTTTGTACCGTTTAGAAATAAAAATTTGGTGGCCACATTAGATTATTTGCTTTTTCTCTTTCCTAATTGGAAGCTGATTTTGTTTCTGGTTAGTATTTCATCTTTGAAGTTCTTCCATATCTATAATGGTCTTTCACTTTTTACCTCCCGCCTACCTCTAGGTAAGGGAGGTATTGTTTTTGGTCAAAAAATTGGGTAGTGAGTTTTCAATGAATAAGCACGATTTAGGGTCCCTACAATACGATTTTACTATTTTCGCGATGATGTCTGTATGTATGTATGTATGTATGTGTGTGTGTGTGTAGTCTGTGGCAATTTTTTCGTCTCGCATAACTCAAATACCATAATACCAAAAAATACAATTTTGTGAATTATTGCTTCTTATATTTAAATGAAGAGCTGATTAGATTTTGGATGAAATTGGTCAACCGGAAGTAGCAGTTTACTTGAAGCCCTTAACAGTTTTTCGTGAAAAACACGGTTAAATTTCATTTTTCAACTATTTATGTTATTTTGAAAGTTGAAGAATATTTAATTTTACATGTATTTTGATTACACTAATTTTATTAATTTTCATTAGATTTAGAGATAATAAAATATAAAGAAATTAGATTTTACAAATCTTGCATTCCTAGTACACCATGGAAACATTTATAAATTTTCAATTTTTTACGAAATGTGACACATGTCATTGTGTTTGTGAAGCTGTTTTCTTAGTGAATTATATGTCAAAAAATTAAATAAATATACAGAAGAAAATTAAAATTCTCAAATATAAATAGAAAATTAACAAATAAGAAGGTATGTTTCTGTATCAAGTACTATTTTGTATCGTTTAAGATTAGTATTGGGCGGGAGGTTATGTGCTGGCCACATCAGATTTTTTCATTTTGCTATACTTGATGTCCATTTCGTACTAATTATCTTTTTTTTTCTTTCTTAAGCGGTCTCAACTGCTGAGGTTACATACCATCTCGGTACCCCGTTTTCTGTAGTATGAGAACGGCACACAGTGTTCGGTACCTCGTTTTCTGTGGTGTTAGAACGGCACACAGTGTTCGCTGGTATGGGTTTTTGCAAAGCGGTCATCCATCCAATTACTGACAGCGGGAAGTATTGCTTAACTTGCGTTATCGAATCGTTGTCTTAATTATCTCTTTTCTGTGATCCTATGTATAGTTTTCGATTTGTAGATTATTCCTCTTATTTTGTCTGTTCTTCATCTCAGCTGCCTGTATTTTATTCATTCAAAGCACCCAAAATATTTTGAAAATATTTGAAAACACTACTCATGAGAAAGAGGCAGGAAATGTCTTGGGAATATGATTAAGGGTAAAAATCCTGTATGTCTTTGATGCGCTTTAAGTTAAGCCCATGTCATACACACAAAGACCCCTAATATTTGATAAACAACCCCCAATTCTATTATATTCCTGTGGGAGTGCAGGCCAGGCGTCCTTTCACCTGCAGCATAGCAGGAAGTGAACCAGGGCAGCAGGAGCGTCACGGCGCTGCAGCACACGTTTATTTCACTTTATATCCGTGGAAGGCGGATATAGCGTCGCTCTATCTTCCAACTTTGCCGCCGCTGCCACCAGATTATAACTTTCGTATCTGCAGAGTCTGCCAGGAAATTTCGCGGTTGCGCGAACACGCTATCGCAGCTTGTTGCCGCGCAGTTTGAGAAACACTGATCGTGGATTTGATAATGATGCAAAAATGGGAATATAACTACTGCATGACTTAACAGCTGGCTTATCGTTTCAATGGGCTTCCAAAATTATTTTTCAACGTAAAAAGTACAATAAACAAAATAAATATTTTTATCTATTTATTTTTGGACGTTCCCATTCTGCTGTCGTAGATCTCGGTTACAGAAAAATAAGTATCGTTATGCATTTACTATACAAACGACTAATGTATGTTGCTGAGACTTTTACAATAACAAGGAAAGATGAAGAAGATTTAAGAATCATACAATGAAAAATTATAAGAACAATATTAGGAGCAGTAAAAATAGAAGTAGAACAAGATATGGAAGGAGAAAATACTACGTTTACACGTACGACAAAAATTTAATTTTACTTGACTTTGAAAAGAAAAATTACACATTAAGTAATAACCTACTTTAGATTATTGACTTGTTGACAGCCAGTAATATGTGTGATTATGTTAAAATTTGTAGACAAGTTATTAGGTAAATAATTAATTTAACTGCATAAAAAATAACAATTCATAGTATTTATATTATTTATAGAAATACCATGGACAGTAATTTGAAATTAAACACATTAAATACTATCGTGGTTTTTTAAATATGATGATCACAGTTTTCGATGCAATATAAATTGAGGAAACAACGGCTGACATATTTATGGAATTTAATGTCACTGACAAAGTAAAGTCTATATGCGTTTACATTAACCTTTTATAGTCACTTATATTAAGTCAAGTCTGATTTATTTTTAGCTTGACTTTAGGAAGAAAAATAGATAGTCGATAGTGTTTACATAGTGATAACAGTAACAAAGAGTCAGATAGCTTGTAGTTATAAGGAGAGCAGAAGAAAAGGATGCAATTAAATCAGTAGTGAAATTAAGTCCAAGAAGAAGAAGAAGAAGACGAGACTGATCCAGATCGACATGGTTAACGAAAATAGAAGAAGATTTAAAAGCAGCAGGAATTAAAAACTTGCAAACTAAAACAAAAAAATAGAAAGATATGGAGAAATATAACTACAAGGATTAAAAGGAAAAGAAATGGAGATTGATCCAGTCCAACGAAAGGATCTACAGAGCTTCATAAAAAACAGCGTTATCTCATATTGCTATTAAGCAACTTATATATTTATCATATTCTGGTTTACTTTAGATATATTCATAAAATATATGCTATAGACAACCATAAATAAATTTTTAGTACAAAACTGAGTTGGAACTTTTAGATTGCTCGTGAATTTAATGGGGAGTAAATATTTAATAATAATTACGGAATGTGCATGAAACATAAATTATTAACTGTAAAATTAACGTATAAATTTTATATGAACATAGTTATAATGAAAACTAAAAGTTGGAGAAACAAAGAAACCGTTAGTTAAATCTTTTGTGAAACTTTTTAACTAGGTACCGCTAAATTAACTTGTAATAAAGTGTCGAAAGTTGAAAGTTAACAAAGTTAAATACCTGTACAGCAATTAATTCTTTTTACACATGAACTATTTGCTAAGTAAAAACTAGTTAAAAACAGATATTTAAAAAATAGGACATAATCCCCCAAAGGGAATTTATGTAAAACAGGTAATTATGCAAATAATTAAAATTAATTTAGTTACGCGGAAAATAGAATCATATTAAAATTAATAATTATATGCTGAAATAATTTAAAAATGTGGATTATAATTTCGTTTCACCACGAGAATTAATTTTACATTATACCAAAAAACTCGAATACAGGTGTTGTCATTAATAATGCTGAAATTAAATTGCCAAAAAAGTAATTAACAATAATTTTTTTAAAATATTCCAGGCTCTCGAGTTTGTATGTCACTTGACTAAATTTAATGGTATTTGCAAGGTAGTTAGGAGGAAATTCTTCCACGACGGTCCTGTATAGTTGAGTGGGAGAATTGCTGGGAAATTCAGGAAGTTATGTGCTAAGTGCAGCGAACTACCGTGTTAACGGTAACATTGCCAAACTCTCAAAGTTCGCGTCGTTCGTTTATTTATAAAGTGTGCGTTACTTTCATGCCCTGCGAACCTTACATCCTTCGCCCGAGGACCTGTAATAGTTGAACGTCAGCCCCTAATTTATAGAGGGTGCTTGCCCTAGATATTACTTACCTTTTACACTGTTACACTGATTTGCTACTAATAATAGTTTGTTATTAATAAAATATAAAAACTTTTCAACAAAAATATAAACCGACGAATAATGAAACTGAAAAGCAAAAAATAAAATAAACCTAAGCTCCTAAACTAATGTAAGTAACTTTTTTTAAGTTAGCGTCAAACAAACAAGCAACGAACGCCGACTCAAAATTAATTACTTACATTAGTTTAGGAGATTAGTTATTAAGACTAAAAATGCTTATTTTATTTTACGCTTTTCAGTTTCTTTTTGCGTTGGTTTAATTTTTTGTGGCATTCTTCTTTTCTACCCTTAGGGATGGAATTTTTTTTTCAAATTCAAATGGAACCAACTTTCTTGGTTTACCCTATTCAATAGAAAAAGAATCATGGAAATTGGATAATCCAGTACAGTTATCCGAGATAGAATAGGTTTACTAGTAAAAATTCAGAATCAAAATACACTGTAAAAAGTTATGCGCGGTCGTACATAAAAATATATGTGCATCTATTTGAGAACCCCGTCCTTTTTTTCATTGTATAAAAATGAAAAGCCAATACAAATATGTTCTAACTGAATAACTTCAATTTAATTAATATATATTTCCGGTGTATTTCATGATTCCAGCAACATAATTAACTAATGCATTATTAATAACTATTTTTGCTTGTTTTGCAAACTGGTTAAATGTTTATAACTAAACATTGTTCCACGTAAAATTAATTGCAACCTCAAACTTCAAAGAGTTTGAAACTGGCTGTTGACAGTTAAATTAAACGAACGAATATACAGTGCGAGGTCTCTGCGTTACGTTGTGCGGGATGACATGGAATATTAACAATCAAGTTGCATTTTAATTTTAGCTGCGGAGAATTTTCCACTTGGCGAACTGGAAAAATAAATAATAATAGATTCAGCGGTGGTTCGTGCGCATGCCTGAGTTATTGAATTATTATAAATTTATGTGGTTGAAAATTATAATCCTATATAAATGCTTAATGAATTTGAAGTTTGCTATTATGAACGGGAAATTGATTTAATTAAAATTGCATTTTAATTGTATTTGAGCTATATATTAATTTTCATTCTATAGGCACACGATATTATAGTTTATTATAGGAGTACAATATATTAACACAAAATCTAGTTGATACTAAAATTAATCTTGCTATTTTCACGCTACATCCGGAAATATGATTATTAAGAGGAAAAAGTAGAGTGGATATTTATTCATTCAAATTCTTAGATAATTTTATTTTATCTAACACCAACAGTAGGATAGCACTCTCTGAAACACAATCTGCTACAAACATTCCTTTCATAGCGCACAATTTTTGTGTGTACGAATTGGTATCATCATCTATCATCCTCAATTTCGTCCACATATATTAGTTTCATTATCATTTCATTCGACATCCGTTAGAGATGTCCAAACCCCTTCAACTGACTCACTCCCACTGTCTTCACAACATTCTTTTCAATCTTACAATTAGCATACATCAATCGTCCATACTTCTTTAATCACATCAAATATAGATACAGAACCTTACGTCAATGTATGTCACATCATTATACACACCCAATCGAGCATCTCTAGATTAGTTCAGGTTTCGAGCAAATATACCCAGAGTACCCAATACCTTGCATCCTACAGACACTCGCCTTTCAATCTTCCGGTCAATACGTCCATCCCTCGAAATTATACTGCCCAAATATACAAATTCATTTAGTTGTTCCAATCTTATACCATTCTCCGTAACATTACAATCAGACACCAAATCATTCTTCTCAAACACCAACACTTTACATTTATGAACATTCAAGAATAGATTTAAACCTTTCCCTTCTGCATTTATGTTTACAATCATTCTTCTCAACTGCTCCACAGTTTACTAGACATAAGCCTTACCTAACCTTAAAAATTATTAATAATGATATGCCTATATTAATAATAAACTTGTGAATAGGCCTCTAAGATCTTGTGATTTAACACCTTTTTATTATTTTATGCGAGGAGTCGCTAGTGTACACCGATAAACCAAAGACGATGGACGACGTGGAGTCCTACAGTCGCTGCGTTATTGTCGATATACAACCCTAGCTGCCTCAAAAAGTGATCGAAAATTAGACTTACAGATTGAGCTTTATTTGAGCTAGCCATGGCGTCCATCTTCCAGAAATTATATTCAAACACTAATGGCATAAAATTATCTTTCCAAAGAAGACAATACCGTAGTCATTCTCACAATTTGTATGTGTTTTATTTCATTTTAATTTATTCTATACCTCTAAAGAATACCCTTATGTGCAAGTATGTTTATCTTTTCTCCTCACCCTAGAATTGAACAGCAGTCAACAAATAATATCTTGCCGCTTTCAACTAGTGGCGCTGGCAACCAAAATATTGGGTACACGAAAAAAATATGCTTCAATTTCCAACAATACCGAGGGAAACTTTCCGCAATATGTACATTATTAAATATTGGTTTTGTGCTCAATCATGTAATCAATTTACAAAGGCTCAGTTTGGTAAAAATGTTATTGTCGGTAACATTTTCCTGTTGTATATACAATTACACATTGTTCTTAAAGTTGCAACTACATCATGCACCTTGCCGTTCGCGCGGAGCGAGCGTAGCAATGGAATAATATTTAATTTCTCAGCGGGTTAATAGGTTTGCAGGCCGGGTTGTTTTTGCGGCTGCATACGTGCATTTGCGTTTCAGTTTGTTTATCCTCCGCTGTTTAATTCTCTCGCGAACGTTTTTGCGAGCTTCTACTCCGAACGGAATTAAATTTTGTTACAAATGAGGTTTTAATGGTTCTAGCACAATGTTTGTACGTATGTGAGTATGTGCTTGTGTGCACAGCATCGATAATGCATCGGACTTTTTTCACTTACACCGGTTGAGTTTTTTTCTTTCTGACGCTATTTTAATTTACTTTATTTTACTACATAATTTTTTAAAAGCTTCGTTCATGGAAATTAGAAATTCGCACCGCAGATTCTAGGTTTGAAACTGCAGATTACTAAAATTCAATTTTGTGGCCCATTTCCCAAGCTTACTCTAACAGAAACTGCAACAACAAAACTTGAACTTTATCTGTGATTTAAATTGGTAACATCAAATCGAATTTCTGTTCATTTTGGGACAACTTGTGAAGTAAACAAATTAATAAGGTATTATTCTTTGAAATACTTAATTGGTTTGATTAACTACCTAATCTACTACATAATTTGTATTATTATTATTGAAAGACTTTAAAAGATGACTCCGGCCGGCCAAATGGGTGAACATTCTAAAATATTGCGATCGTGAGAAGAAATCTGTACAAATTTGACAGGACATACATACATACTTAACGTCACACTGTATTCCACTCCGATTGGTAGCATGAATCAACAATAAATCTCCTCCAAATATTCCTCTCCTAATACAGTACTTTTGCCTGGTCCACATTCATATACTGCGATTCATATCTGCTCATTTATTCTTCACACTCGAAATCATTCGTTCACGCAACAAATCATCAATCATATTCCAACCACTTATTACCCGGACGTCCACGGAATCGTTCACCTTCAATCTCACCCGCATATATTAGTTTCACCAACCTTTCATTCTACATTCGCTCAAAATATCTAAACCACCTCAACTCACTCACTCCCACTTTCTTAACAACATTCTTCTCAATCTCGAACTTACCATACACCAATATTCCAGACACGATTATGTCTCGTATATCCACACACTCCTCTCAAATCTTTCATTTTTACAGCAGTTATAGATTGTTTATGCTACTTCATCCACACCCAACATTCAGAATTATACCATTATAAACATTCAAACAGGGCCTCTGGTGAAATCACTATAAGACTATTCTAACATTTTGGTTGAATAAATAAAATTTTCTCTTATTATAGACTATTTGACACTTCTTACTCTCACAGATTGTCATAAATTTTAATGAATTTCTATTTAGGAATATGGCGGAATAGCCTGTTATATTATACATCATCGCAATAAGAATTTCATCGACCTACTTTTGTCGCCTTTCCTAATGCGCAGCTATCAAAAGTTAAATATGTTTAGTAACACAAGTAGAGTTTGCAGTCCCCGAAAAAACCTTTGTTGCATTTGCATTTTTGCTCAGCGGGAACTACCAAGAAAGTCTAAGTTTGAAAAGTTAGAAAATCAGAGTCGTTACATTCGTGATTGCGCCAAAAGCAGCTGCGGTCCTAAGAAATTACAAGAACTTAAAGACATGTACCTACAAACAGACGAAGCAAACAGAGCAATGTCTGAGCACTGAGCAGTTACAATAAACTTTAACTCGACTACGAGTGCGGCGTACGCGAGTACGACGCTCGCGTACATAACGCCGCGACGCAAACTTTGAATTTAGATCAAACCGCCAACTATTTGCATGACGGCTAACGATGCTGTAACCGGGCCCACTTCACACATTCACAACTTTAATTCGCGCAATTGTCCAACCTCAACACCGCAGAACTCATTCCAGCAGCTTTTTGCATTCACATTTATTCCCAAATAGATTAGTGCGGATATCAATGTTTGGCAGAATTGAAATGTCATTTATTAACTGGGTAATATAGAATTAGCACTGAAACTCTTTACGTGTTTTGGTTTTCATTTCGGCTTTTCGATTATGAAGTAAAGTCGTGAACAAAAGCCAATATGTCAGGGTACGTGCAAAATGAAAAAAGTTTGCGATGATCAAACGTCAAAGTTAATTTCAGTTTTTTAAACCGGCCTCTTTGAGGGCAATTCTAAACACGAAACTGCTGTTTGTTTCTCTCACGCCCGCAATATTAATGTACTCTTATTTTCTATTTTAAATCCACAGCATAAATTTTTCTCGTTTTGCACAAGATGTTGGTTTATTTTACAACGAATAAACTGTTGCTGTACCGTCATAATAGATTTGAGGAAAATTCTTAAAAGATAAAGAAAATTGTAATGAACAACTTTTTGTATATAATTTAATATAGAACTATTTTAAGTTAATAATCCACATATCTTGACATACAGGGTGTAGAATTGAAATGTGGCATATAGGAATTTAATGCTTTTTTTGTAGTGCTGTATTTTTTTATTTTTAACTATCCACTTTACAACAAAATTTCACGTAGAAAAGTTGTTCAGAATTGAAAAAATAAGGTCCATTCTACGGAAAATAATATAACACTGAAATAAATTAATCTAAAACTTTTCGGTCTGAAATATCAATTATTCTTAGATTTGGTTTACTTTTCCAGGGCGTGCTACAATTTTTCTAATAAATATTAATTTTATTTTAATTGTTATATCTTGAAATATTAATATTTAGGTAACCAAATGGGCCTTATTGCATGCATTTAAATTTTGATACACTTTTGCTGTAAAGTGAATAGGTAAAAAGTTACTGTAATATAAAAAAAATATCATTGAATCTCCCGGAAACCCCTATACGCCATATTTCAATTCTACACCCAGTATAAATAGATAGCTCCGTGGTAAAGCATCGGACTGTGGATTATGGGATCCTGAGTTCGAATCCTACAGCCGACTGTTAGGGAGCGTAACGGTTCTTCATGCGTAAAACTATAACACTTATCAAGATCTGCGAAAGCAGAGTACCTCAACAAAATTGGCTAAATAGCGTGATGATAAATTTATTCATTTATTTATCTTGATAATTCGAAAACTATATGTAAAAACTAAATAGATTAATATTAATATTTTAGTGTAGATAACAGTGCCAAAAATATCCGATTGCATTTGTTTAATTATTTTCACAAATTAAAGGTTGTAAAATATAACTATTTAAGATACTAAATCATAACAGTGTCCTAATTCTTGCTGCGTAATGATCACAGGTATCAATACAGTACAGATGTGCAGATGTTTGCTCCCGTAATTAATCTCGCCGTGTTCCCCCGTCCCCCGGTATCGACATACCACCACTCGCCACACAATGTTGTTGATGTAACTGAACAGCCCCAACACCTCCGCCACCACCGCCGCCCATGGTTTGAATGCATATTGATTCCGATACACGCAAATGTATTTCCCTTGGGCAACTGCAACACACCACGGTGCATGAGTACAGGGGCGGACTTGGGGATTTTATTGAGCAAATATAAAGATTTTTGTTTTGCGTCGCAGAAATTGGACTGAAATTGAAGATTTTGCAGTATTCGGAGAGTAAAATATGGTGGAGGTAACGTCATTTTTAGTCAGTTCATTCTGAATATCGAAACTTGAATCTTCTCGAGATATGTTTTTTTTTTTCTTTAATTTATACCTGTCATACAACAAGGCCCAAGAAAAAAACACACACACACACACACACACGTTAATAATAATTCATTATTATACCTTAACTGGTATAGTGATTTGTTATAACGTAACTGGTACAGTGGGGCCTTTATTGGCCCCACTGGAAAATGTACGTAAAAAATTAAAATTTACAAGAAAACTTGATGTTATACCTTTATTTACATCTATTTATACAGAACATGCATAAAACTAAAGAAAATTAAATTAACATTCAGCGAATAAACAATATAAAAAAAAAAAATACTGAACCTCTTTTGCAGCCTCTTTCAGGGGCCAAACGGAAAAAGTTACAAATTAGTATACTTGAATACATCACCTACGAAATAAAATTTATATTTTATGACAAGAGCAAAAAAAAAAAAAATAACAGGGGTGTTTTTTACTTACATTTGCACCTCTTTCTGAATCTGTTTCATTTGAAATGTATGTTTTCTTTCTGCATTAGAAATGTTGGAACAATCTCTTGTATTTCGCCTTCGATTGCTCGGCATTTTCATCTTCGCTCTCGATAATTAAAGTATCATTTCAGTTTAAAAACATCAAGACATGTTAATTATAAAATCAACGTAACTGGTACAGTGGGGTCAACAGAGACCCCAATTGTTATTATCTCCTTAATTAAGAAATATATAGATTCGTGTGGTCGACACTAAGTCAAGTGTGTCGATTACTGAAGCTACTGAAGAACTCAAACATTTAATTAAAATTTTTAACATTAAACAACTAGATTAAAAAACAATATACAAGTCAAGGGTTATACATATATTGTACCTACTAGAATACCCCGAATATGTTACTATATCTTACATTTCTTCAAAATGTTTTGTTTTGCAGTGAAATCTTTAAGGGAATAATAGAGAAATCCTGCCCTGTATTTTCATTTGTTCAGAACATTGCACGGCAAACCATATACTACGTCTACATTGGTCACTATTCTATAAGGTTTTATTTGCCTCGTCACGTCAACACCGAAACATATTTTTACATTTTCTGTTCGGTCTGACGGATATCAGAACGTATCTTTTCATGCTTAAAAATAGGTGTCATATTGGCAGGTTCCTACAAAAAATATGAAACAAAATAAAAATAGTTCCGCCGTCCCGAATGTGTTCAATGTCAATATTCCATTGGGGTAAATAAAACAACAAAATGTAACTAACCGCAAACTGTTCCAAAATACTGATATCGTAACAAAACAAAAACTAAATCAATTTAAAATTCGTGGTAGGAAAATAAATAAGGAAATTAAGACGCAAACAATAGTATTTGTTCGCGAAATTAGCCACAAAAACGAGAACAAATTCGTGGCATGTCAGTGAACTTTTTCCTTCGGGTCCAGTATAAAATATTCCGGTCGATGTCCGGCAGTCCGCCGAAAGGAGACAAATCCAATGCAAATTCACGCGACCGGAAACAAAAGGCGATAATGAAACAATGAATCACGTTGGCATTGCACTTATTTGAAAAACAAACACCGGCGAACGAACAACGTGGGCGGGAGGAACCACTGCCATCACATATAACGGGTAATTCGTTAGAAAAAATGGCGCTGTTTTCCAGGACAATACATCTTGGCTTTATCTCGGCAGGCGTCGTGTCGCTGTGTGGATGTGTGGGTGGCGGTGTACATGAGGTAAGTTGCCGGGAGATTTATTACGCCCTCCTTCCCTTTTGGAACACTGTTGTGGTGCCATCTTAATGGAACGGGGAAATGTTGTACCACCTCAGATAAAGAAAGCTAATTTTTTACCGAGATTTGAAACGGTATTATTTCGCGAATCTTCCTCTACTATTCATCGGAATCTTCCTTATTTCATATTTGTTTACGAACTGAAATTTCTAGACGAGTCATCATACATACATACATACATAATGTCACGCTATATCTCACTCAGTGGGAATAATCAATTTCCTCCAAATATTCCTATCCTATACAACTTTCGCCTCATCCACATTCATACATGTTCGTCTATTCTTCACACTCAGAATCATTCGTTCAACAAATTATCAATCATACCTAACCATTTATTCCCCGAACGTCTACAGATTCGTTCACCCTCAATCTTATCCGCATATATAAGTTTCACCAACCTTTTATTCGATATTCGCTCAAGATGGTCATTTCACCTCAAGTACATTCACTCACTCCCACTTCCTTCTCAATCTTACACTCACCGTACACCAGTGTATTTCGGACAAGATCACGTTCTCTTCTCTCATATATCTCATTTCCTCAGCAATTATTCATCGTTTGATTCTTCATTCTTTACTAATACACTATTATAAACACTCTCTGGATACATTTACATTTTGAATAAATGAACCCCCGAGCATCCAATACTATACCCCCTTCAGGCACCCACCTTTCAATATCCCGGACAATACGCCCAGCCCTCGAAAACATACTAACTACTCGTACATATACTAATTCATGCATTTCTTCTACTCACTGTCATTACTGAAACATTACAATCAATCACCAAATCATTCTTCTCAAACACCTACACTACATTTATAAACATTCAATAAAAAATTTCACTATATCATTTATGCTGAACAACATCATCCGCATAAGCTAACGTAGGCACTTTACATCCACCAATACGTAACCATCTATTCCATTCAATACCTTTCGTAAAAACACAACAATGTCCTCGTTCTTCGTAAACCATATAAAGTCGCCAATAAGTCGTTTCCGTAACGTAGATATAACTAATTTATAGAATCCGGGAATTAACAACAAGATATAAAACAATTAGCATAGAGTAATAAAATGGTAATTATAAAAATATTTGTTTCGTGCTGCATAGTAAAGAAATATATAAAATATACAAGAAGCAGACTTATCCTGTAAATAAAGCACGTAAACGCGAATATAAAAATGCTATCTAAATTGTATCTTTTCACTGTTGTTTTAAATGTTTCATTCTACTTCTTTGTCGCAGCAAAAAATTCATTAATTCTATGAAACCTTCATCGCGAACCTACAAAAGGAATGTTAATTTATCTTCGCACTTGTTATTTTTATTTTGGCTGAAGTACAAAAGCCTCCAACGGCCACCTTTGAGAATAGATTATTTGAATTTTTTATTAGCCATTCCATGCTACTCTTTGAATTTCAAAATATAAGCGAACATATTTTGAGAATAAGCACTTTCCAATTTTATAATCTAAATGCTATGCAAAATTTTTGGTTATTTGATTTTATTTTATACTTTCTCGCACGTGTTTTGTTTACACATTTAATCAAAATCAAAGTCACTCTTGGCACTTTTCTCGCCCTGAAAAATAAATTCACACACATGTAAATTCTGTATTTTATTGTGGAAAATACGGTGAGAAATATTCTGCTATTTTTATTTACATCAATTTGTTTGTTGAGTAAATATAATTTACTGCAATAAGGTTAAATATAAAACTTTTATAGAGGAACATGAGTTTGTAATTAATTTAAATGCAAACACTATAATTATTTTGTTCATTACTATATAATAATGTTGACAAGCTAAAATATAACAATTTTACCTCTAATTGAAACTGCAGTTGTTTTCTAATTTGTTATTAGTTAGTTTAAACAAAAGTTTGGTGCAACACAACCAACAATTATTTATTAATTACAATAATTTCCATTACTTTTACATACTCCTATTTTATACTATTTTATAGTCTTTGTAAAAATTATTGGTCCACGTTGCACTTTGAACGAATAAAGTGACCCATTAAACTGTGTTTTTAAGATCATCTGCGCTCTACTGAAACTTAATACTATTTTTTCCTTTAATTGGTAGTGAAATAGGATATAAATTAAAAGGAATCATCCAAATCGGAGATGAAGTAGTAAATTGCAAAGTTTACTAAATTATTAGTAAATACAACTTGTAAATTAATTCTGGGTAAACTGAAATTTTCGAATGGGCAAGCCAGAAAATATTCTGTACCTTGATGGAGTTCAATTAGAGCAATCTACAGTTGTCACCACTGAAAACCATTCCCTTTTACCTATTCTGTTAATTTGCAATAGTCGGAGATCAAATATCAAGTGGCGAATTCGAAACAAATTATAATTCATGGATTTTACAGACAGCATCAAGGTTTGTTCCATTGTAAAATACCAGGCAGGCGGTCGAATGTCGAGTGCTAGTTGGAATATAACAGAAATTGCGAACAACAAACTCAATGCAACAATTTGCGACTGTGTCTGTTAGTCAGTGCTGATGAAGGCAGACTGTTTCGACAGCATGCATAATATGTTCCTTGCAACCTGCAGTTATTTACATGCACTTTGCATTCGACATGCTATTAAATTTTCATTGCTAATGCTGCATTACTTTAACTTAAACTTTACAGCAATGTTCCTAAAATAACAGAATTTAAAATACAAATAAATTGAGTACATCAATTTTCTCTTTGTAAGATCGGAACAATTTTTTTAAAAGTTATTCTTAAAGTTTTAATTGGGCCAAATGACATGACTTTGTGCTCGTATATCGAAAATTTATTCCAAATTATTGAGGATGATAAGAAAAATGAATGAGTTCATATTTAATATTCTATTCGTATTGCTGGTATATAAAAATTGATACGTTTTATTGCAGAAACTCGTCGTATCTCGAAAGAACATTTAATTTTACGTCCGTGGTTTTGCTTTAATTGTACAGTCGTGTATTGTGAGTGATACAGTGCAGTTGATGTTTTATTGTGATTCTGACGAATAAACTAGTTAATATATTAGTGCAGTGAACGTTTCATGTGTGTAAAACTAATTCAAAGTGGAGTAGGTGTGCTGCGGATTCAACATTCAGCTAGCTGAACCTAAGGTTAGATTGAAAATCTTTTTGGCTATTAAAATTCAATAGTTATAATACCGCGAGTTTCACCTGAGATACAATATTTACTGTTCTGTCATTAATATATGTATACCAATACCAAATGAACATGTTTATAAATGAAGAAATTTCAATGGTTACTTGGTACATTTCTATTTACAATTTTAGAAATATTTGAGATATGTTTGATAAATTATTTCTTGAATATCTTAAAACAAATTGTTCCACAGTTTCGACAATTCGACAATATCTAAAAAAGATGAACGTGTAGAATGTTATCATAAGAATAGGACAAATAAATTAAGACGACAAGTTTATTTAATTTCGACAACCTATGTTGCATTTTATCTGGAACTGTACAAATGACATTTTTAACTACAGTTTATTTTTCTTGTGGTGCGGTTCACGTCACTATCTTCTTTCTCACTTTTTCCTATCAGCAATAGTGGGAGAATGTGAGAAAGAAGATAGTGACGTGAATCGCACCATAAGAAAAATAAACTGTATGCCACAAATTGTCGTCCTATATCTTGAATATTATTTTTTTCAGCATCGCTTATGGAAATGATATTTTTGCAAAAATCGTGTAGTAAATTACTATTTTAAAGTATAGCAACGAATTTTGCTTAAAAAAATATACCTTTCTTTAGACTTTTCTGGGAACTAATTCAAGGATGCTTTTAAGCTGTATTTAAAATTTGAAAAACTTGCAACAATGTAACTTTCACATTTAATGTTAAAAAACAATATGTAACACAAGTGAGAGAAAGTGTCATTGGAAAACTGGTACTATTTACTGACTTTCCTTATTTCGTACTTATTTTTAATTGAAGCCTATTCCTCCCTGGTGCGGTAAAATATAATATCTCATGTTTTGTGATCGGAAATATCTATGTCAAGGGGCGATATAATATGGCTTTAATATTTTTTTTGTGGAGTAAAATTTCAACTTTAATATATCTTTTTGCTTTGAAGATTGTGTAACAAATTTGAATACTTCCTCATAGCAATAAGGAGCAAGTGTGTTTTGATGAAAGATTCATTAATTTTCTTGTTTATTTTTTGCGGGAACGCAACGAAGTTGGTGCAAAACAAACGCAAAGTTCGCTGAGTTCGTAGCTGGTACTACGCACGCACTTTCACGCAAACCAGCTTAAAGTTTTGTTTCATTTACCGTGCGGATTATACGTAGATGTACCCAGAACTTTGTTAGTGTGTAGTGTTACTTTATCAATAAACTCGGCAACTTGTTACCCTGCCAAAAAATTAACGCCTCCGACACAACTTTCATTCAATTTACACCGAGTTAGCTTTGTGGATTTCTCGATCTTCTACCAGCCTTCACACAACTGTTTCTGTTTGCTCAGTTTACATCGTCTAATTAAAATTTTCCCTATACGCGCAGATTAAAACTGACAATTTTAAACCACAAATAACCATAAACAATACATGCTGTTCTGATTAGTGGTGATAAGCTTCAGGTAGAACGATTCTTTGATTAATTCTGAGTCAATAATCCTAACGCAAAAAAAAACTCGAGCTACTTAAAACAAATATAAATGTATAAAGATATCAGTTTAGATTTCCAGAATAGCTTCTTTGTAATATTGTAGTGGAAGTGAGACTGTATTTATGTTATGATTGGAAACAGGCTCTCGCTGTATGCAATTATACATTGCAAACATGTAAATAATTAATCATCAAATAATTACAATCAAATAGTCTAGAATCTAATCTATATATGGCCATGTGCCATCTGCCAATAGCGCTGAGGTTACAATGGCAATTAGTTGCGGAGTGACGTCAAATAAATCGCATAGAACTCAGCACCGCAAAGATGATTCAATTTAAATTCGATATGAGTTTAAACACTAGCATGTAAACATTGTAGACGCACTGTGTTTCTACAGCGCGGTCGAGCAATGCATTGCCGGCGATCAGTCAACACAGGTGTGGTATTTTGTTAAACTAACATTTACTTTTCTCACTCGGGGATGGTATAAACTATTGCAGGCCTCCGATCGATTCAGCAGCTGTAAAATGAAATAGGACGGTAAATTATTTGGTATCTAACTAACAGATGTCTCAGTTCCGGTTGAGGAACGATGTTAGTTTTTCCTACTGCAGTATTAAAATGATTGAGTTTCATGTGTACATACATACATAACGTCACAGTGTATCCCACTCAGTGGAGTAACGTGAACCCAGAAAAACAGTCAATCAATAATTAATTTCCTCTAAACGTTCCTATCCTGACACACCACTTTTGCTTCGTCCACATTCATAGTGCGATTCATACATGCTCGTCTATTCTTCATACTCGGAATCATTCGTTCACGCAACAAACCTTCAATCATACCTAACCATTTATTCGTCGGACGCCCACGCAATCGTTCATCTTCAATCTCAACCGCATATATTATTTTCACTAACCTTTCATTCGACATTCACTCAAGGTATCCACACCACCCAACTGACTCACTCCCACTTTCTTAATAACATTCTTCTCAATCTCACGCTCACCATACACAAATGTATTCCAGATACGATCACATGTCACGTACTCACACACTCCTCTCAAATATCTCATTTCTACAGCAGTTATACGTCGTTCATGATTCTTCATCCACACTCAACATACAGAACCATACAACAATGTAGACACTAGCACACTATTTTAAACTCAATCGAGCATCTCTAGATACATTCGCGTTTCGAGCAAATGTAGCCAGAGAACCCTGCAAACACCCGCCTTCCTTCTCCCGGTCAATACATCCATCCCTCGAAAACATACTACCCAAATATACAAATTCATTCACATGTTCCAGTCTCACACTATTCGCTGAAACATTACAATCAGTCACCAAATCATTCTCCTCAAACCCCAGCACTTTATATTGACATTTAATATCAGATTTAAATATTTCCCTAACCTCATTTATGCTCACAAGTATTCTTCATAATTGTTATTCAATTTCACCCAATAACATCATCCGTATAAGCTATCGCAGGCACTAAACTATTTTCATGCGTAAACGGGACAAATGTTTTAAAAGCTCGCTGTTCTTCTTGTAAAGTGAAACATGATAAATTTCTTTCAGTATCCATGTCATAATTTATAAAATGACATAATCCATTAACAAACTTTGTTTTATGGATAATTTTAACAAAGTTCAAAACTGTAAAGTACATTAACTAGGACAAAATTAAATTGTCTACTTTGTAAAATAATGGTATATTCTGTCATAACATTAGAGCTATATAGTATATTGGATTCAGTTCTTTGTAACGAATATTATAAAAGCCAAAATATAAATTAATTTAAAACAGATTTTATAAAGGTAAACTTGTACCTACAGATATTCATTTTTCATCGCAATTTCAATTTTATGGACCAATGCTTTCAGCAAACAAAGGGAATATTTTACCTGGCATATTAATGAAAACCGATTTGTAATTTCAAAAATCTCTTATTTCTAAATATAGGAGTTCAGCTTTTGTTGGCGTAATATAAACACATTTACATTGAAAGCTGTGCTACTTTTCATTTTATACTGACAGTTACTCCTATCTCTAATTAAAATTTTAGTAGTTAACGTAATAATAAATATATTGTACTCGTACATATATTATCTTTTAATTTGTTGACAACTATGGACAATTTAATAATAATATTAATGGGATACATAGGCCCATGATGGTCAACGTTTTAATTATTTTATAGGTTTGTGCTGTGAAAAAAATTAGAGTAATATGACTTTTACATATTTTCCTATTAAGAACTACAATAATTGTAAGAAACCTTAAATAATGTCTGTTCTTTTCTAAGTATAATATATACAATGTCGAAAAATGTAAAGTGTTGGTGTTTAAAAAGAATGATTTGGTGACAGAAATGCTTCAGTGAATTGCAAATAATAAGCAAATAAATTTGTATATTTGGGTAGTTTATTTTCGAGGCATGGACGTAATGATGGGAGATTGAAAGGCGGGTGTTTGCAGAGTGCAAGGTATTGGGTGCTCTGGGTGCATTTGCTCGAAACGTGAATGTATCTAGAGATGTTTGATTGAGTGTTTATAGTTGTGCGTTAGTGCTTACATTGATGTATGGTTCTAAATGTTGTGTTTAAATGAAGAAGCATGAACGAGGTATAACTGCTGTAGAAATGAAATATTTGAGAGGAGTGTGTGGGTATACGAGACGTGATCGTGTCCGGAACACATTGGTATATATGGTGAGTGTGAAATTGGGGAAAATGTTGTTAAGAAAGTGGGAGTGAGTCAGTTGAGGTGGTTTGACCACGTTGAGCGAATGTCGAATAAAAGGTTGGTGAAAATAATATATGCAGGTGAGATTGAGGGTGAACGATTATTAGGTATGATTGATGGTTTGTTGCGTGAACGAATGATTCCGAGTGGAAAAAATAAACCATCATGTCTAAATCGTACTATGAATGTGGACGAGGCGAGAGTGTAGAAAAATGTTTGGAAGAGATTGATTGTTGGTTATAATATACATAGATGGGTCATTGTATATCTCTGTGTAGTTCTCCGTAGTGATGTGGAATTTTCAAATCCGACATTTGACTTAGAATCTTGGCCTAGTCACTTTGAAAAGAAACGACCACCATAAAGTATTTAAATGTAAAATTTCCTGCTCTAGTTAAACTGTAATGCTTTGATCTCTGGATTATAAGAATGACAGTCTTTAACTTTACCCCTGTGATTAAACATGAACATCTTTGGGAGGTGGTAAATGGGTAAATCTAAAAATATACGAGTATATGCGCTTTCAAAATACTGTTTATTTTTCTCGGAAAACGAGTGAATTAGAGTAAATTATCATTATTTTTAGTAAATAGAGCAGATAACAATTTTCCGATCAATATATGAAACGAAACAATAAATAAATAATTCGTCGTTTATGTAAGTGAGGGCATGAATTATTTCCAGGTGTAAATCATCATGCAATCAATGTAAATGCATTGAATCCCATAGTTTGTTCAATTAATTATTTGAGTTTAATTATTGTCGTCCCCTGCTGGTTTTACTCAGCACTGAATCTCATATCAAACATAACGCTCGGTGGCGCCATTATCGCAAACCGCCGTCGTTGCCACTGCGTCTGTTTGTTATTGTTACTTGTAAACATGTACACGAAATGGAATATTGTTTATGAATGCGAAATTAAATTACTGCTCTTAGCTGTCGGAATACTTTGACCTACATTAATTTGAACCAAGACATAAATAAACAAATGGGAAGCGTTCACTTACCGGTAAGACCTGAATATTGTCGGCATCCATTGGGTTTATAATTGGTATTGGAACATGGCTTAGGGTCATTCACTAGATGGTGGTTGGTGGTGAATTTTATTGACAACTTGGTGGCAGTTGCACCATCGTCCAATGCGAAACCACAAAGTTAAACACCCTATAATTAATATTATACCTAATTGATTTTTTCTATCACTTGACCAAAATATATATATATATATATATATATATATATATATATATATATATATATATATATATATATATATATATATATATATATAACTAAACTAATTTCTATTTTATTAGGATGCGATGGGTTAGGATTAGTTTCTTATTGTTTAGTTATATATATATATATATATATATATATATATATATATATATATATATTAGGGTGGGTCGAAAAAATTAGGTTTCGTTCTCTAGGGTCTAAAATGAAAGAGTTCCATCCAGAAAGTTGTGGAGATGTGCTGAAATATTTTTCTGATGAATACCCAGGCAGCACCGAGCACCTCAAAACGCCGTTTTTTTGCACTTTTTTTAGATTCTGGCCAATAACTTTTTTCAATTTGCTTCAAAGTTGCTGAATTTTTTTTCTGGTATTCCCAGATCAATACCGAATAAGTCAATATAACCGACATTGGGGTTTATCCTATCCTAAAGGCGAAGAAAAATCCTCAAAGTACCAAAAAATCGGGTTTTTCAGGTATTTTGTTATTCCGTATATATATATATCAATATATATATATATATATATATATATATATATATATATATATATATCAATAAATTTAGGATATTTGATGCAGTTTTTGTTTCTTAACATCTTTTAGTATTACACTTTTGTTCTACAATTCATTTGGAATGAACAATCGTCTCATGACCATTTTAACATTATAAAGAGAAAGTAGATACTCGGTACTTTTGTATCTACTGAATAAAAATTATTATGAACTCTTGTAAAAATAAACAAAGAAATACTCATTTGAAACTTATGATTTTATGAAGTTGTGCTGGATATGCAATCGTATAAAGTAAATAACTAAAAAAAGTGAAAATACCAATACAGAAAATGGCGTGTGGTTAAAATATCTAGAAACTTGTATAAATATTTGAAGTAAAAAGTAAGTTATAAGTAGTTGAAACATCGCAGCGAAATGTGTTTCCTGACATTTCCTTTGACATTTCATACAGAACAAAAACAATGAGTCTTCGGAAGGTGTTATTAAACTAACATTTCATAAAAATCATTACTTGTTCACACGCCTCCATTAAAACAAACTCTTGTCGTTGTCATAATTTCCGGTTGCCGTTTACCGAATTTGATTACAAATCCGAGTAATTAAAACGTAATCTTCGGGAGATATTATGTGCGGCGAGTTGTGATAATGCCAGCGGTCAATGCGGCACCAAACGCGAAGGCCCAAACAGCGCCTCTCAACGTTTGCAAAACTGATACACAACCGATTTAAAGATTATGTAAATCAATTCTTCACTATACCAATTCCAAGAGAACGAATTGCTTCTTTTGTCTCTGCTCCAATCAAATATAAATATGTATTTCTTGTGAAGTTAGCTTGGTATTGGTGGTTCGGAAACTTGAGAACTTTGAGCGTCACTGTGTTACGGTCATGCCATGAAGAACGCCTAACGCCTCTGACAATTTTGATCCGTGCGGATTAATCCAGGGCACGGCGCAGAGATTTTGCGTGATTCTATATTAAAATTAGCGCCATTGTACCCTGCTTCAAACACTGCCTAATTGAGAAAGGGGAGCGGTTCCATAATAGCCGAATTTGTAAGAGATAATTGCCAGCACATCGTTCATTCATAATTTTTAGATTACGGAGCAGAACTTCGCATTTAATCATATGTTTATGTGTAGTAAAATTATATTCTATTGGTAAATCAGATGTAAACAATAGTATATTTTATTTATAACAATAATAATAACACACAACACTTTGGTTAACTACTTCGATTGACATTTAAATATTAAAAATTTAAAGCATATGTCACTGTCAAATAATATTTCTTTAATGAATTTTTTGTTATTAAGAGATGTTGGATAAAACGATATACTTCACACGTGGGCATAGTGGAATTACCCACTTGATAAAATTATCACTCAGCCTTTGGCTTCGTGAGCTAAAATTTCTCTCATGGGTAACTCCTTATTTTGCCCACTTGCAAAGTAAATAACTATTACCATGACTTTCGTAATTTGTTTTATATAAATAAAATGGAAAATAATTAAAACTATGGACCCGTATCGAATTGAGTAAAAGAAGTCTTGATTTTATTTTGCTTTAGGTATTTTTTTCTTCATTTTCATCTTAGTGGAGAACATGGTATATTAAAAAATCTCATTAAAAATTCATACATTTCCAACTTTAATCAAAACTCGGTTGAGCGCATTTGAACATTTCTTGATAGTTTTACATTTTACAAGCAGCAGGTAACGATTCACGAACGAGCGACGTATGAAATTATAATGAACAATTATTTCGCCTGCGGTTCGCAATGCTAGACGCAATTCGTCGCGTGCGATTTCGCGTGAAATGTAGCGCCATATACATATTTTATACCCGCGTTAAACAGATGAAATTTAAAACTGAATGTTTTCACAGTGCAACCCGCTAATTTGACCGTGTCGTTCGCGTAAATGGATTTTTTATTTGTTTATTTTTATGCTGTTTGCGCTAAAAGTAAATAGAACGTGCTATTGTATTTTTATATGGTTTTAGCGAATTTAAACGCTATATTTACTGAATATGTTGTCGCTTTATCCCCGCATTAAGTGTCTACATGTGATTACGTTCATTCACGCTTAAATACACACAAAAAATTGGGCAGATAAGAAAGTCTATTGCGATGAAAAATGGTGGAGGTGCCGGTAAAATTCCGATGGAATTGTAGTAACCATAATCGAATATCGTATAATAATAAAAACTGTATATAACATATTTTGAAATCAAATTTATTACAAGTCATTCCATTAACATGACGTCAAAATTGCAGAGCATAAATTGAGGTAGGACATTTGAAACTAACATTTCTTATATATCGGATGATGTAATCTATATTTTACAAGTATATATACGTACAATTGATATCACGCAAAAACGAATATTACTATTCTTTCCAGGATTGAAAATTATTTATATTATAAAAGAAAAGCATAAAAACTTACTACCTACTTATAATTATGGACTATTTTCCTTTTACCTTTCTCTTTAGGGGATTTAACATTTATAACTCATGTATTCTGTTTCACAATTTAATACGACTTTTATATTTCAACTCTGTGCAAATTCTTTTCTATTTTCGTCAACATTAACAAGAGAATCGGGTCGAATAGCATGTGTACCTTTCTCTTTAAATATGTTCATTTGTCCCTTACCAAAACTACGTCACCTACCTTCTCCTAATTAATTTTTCGTGCACTGTAAATAATTCATCGAATTTGTTCACAGTCCCTATTACCCCAGAAAGATTTTAATGAAATCAAGTCAATATATTTCCGTACCATAGCGGTCGCATTTCATTCTCGTCTCGCATGTCATGACGTCACAGTCACGACTCATGCGATGCAACACGATCAACGCGAGTAGAATTTTTAATAAATCGCATCACGTTGTGTTCTTATTGGCATACTGTTATCTACGAACGCTGCTATGGCTTCTAGTCTAGTTGGCTGGGACATTTATAACCCGAGATCGAACTCTATGCTGATATCAAGTTGATTATGTACGTGCGCGTATTTTTACTTGAAAATAAAATTCTTTCCCCTTTCCCCCATCGATTGTTAAGCTACGTTTTATCTGCTTAACATAGTCATTGTTTTAATTTAAGACATAACCTTGAAAAGTTTGAAATACTTGAATTGGTTGAGTCGCTTCACCTTCTGTTGCAAAGATAGTCATAGTCTATTGTCATAGTCAGTATTGAGAGATAGGTCTTTTAAATTCTATGTTTATGTTTAGAATTATCTGTTGATATGGAAAATAGAAAAATACAAATGACATCTTCGGTTCAGCAAGAAAAAAAAAGAATTGTTTGAAGTCAGTGATTTGTATTTTGTGGAACCAATTATTCAGATAATAATAGAATGGACAATCCGTGAAATGTCCCCATCATTAATTTCTGGACGGTGACAATGTGTAATAACATTTCTGGAGCAAACCTGATGTTAGTGTAAGAATCGCAGCAACATTTACAAACGTCAGAAACATCCAACAATTTTATTTCGCTTCGTTATTTTTTGCGTCGAGCGTTGACAGGCACATTGCTTTCCCTGGTCCAGCAACAGTGATGAAACATACAGGTCGAGTTAGCGTGATAACAATAAGTTACAATCACAGCGTCATGTGAACAAAGCGAGGACATGTCGACCGCTGCACAATAGTTCGTTATTTCTCCGAGAGATGCCGGCGAGGATGCTGGCCATCGGGGCTCACTACACAAGTGCTATCCAACCAACAAAGGAATTGGAGAATCCTAGATGGAACCTGGAATCTAGAGCCTTCTTTATACTTATCCCGAACATTTTATTTTTATTTTTAGTTCACATTCAGACGAACTCTCGAACTTTCTAATCTGCGAGTAGTGGTGGTAAATAATAAATATTTATAATACTAAATAACTATTCTTATATACATATATTTAATGTATTTCGATATACTCACTTCATCTAGTCAATGTTTGGGTTTTCGTCGTGTAGTTTCTGTTGTGTAGATTTATCATTTCTTAAGTCTTCTATATAGTCTCTTTTTCATTTTGCACTATCTACTAGAAATACATAAATTAACAATTCCGTTCATTGCTATATAACTTTTGTCGCTTTTTGCTATTGGAAATGGGCGACAGAGTAAAATTCCTCAGAAAATATAAACGAATAATGTAAGACAACTTTCTATTGGGCTTCCAAATTATCAAGATATGGCGTTGATCACAATTCCTAAAAGGTACCTGTCAAATTCATCTTGTGTGATATCTTATGATGGCGAATGCTTGCATTAGTATTGGTAGTTTGCTTTTTTGGCAGCAGAACTGTTGCCATACACACTGCAAAATTTCCTGTTTTTATAAAAATTTTTGGAGAAAATTCAATCTTAACCTATAATCTACAAATACAATGAACCTTTCATTTTTACATCTTATTTAAATAATACGGCTTAAACAAATGTTATACTTACATTGGCATACTCTTAAAATAACTACTATTGTTATTTTAAAAAATAACAATTACTTAATTTCAAAATACAATGAAATTTATGTACCTTATGGTTAGTTTAGCTTTCTACCACTACTTAGCGTATTTTAATTTTGGAAGGCCAATAACAGTCGTTGGAAAACATTTTTTTGAAATGTGGTTAAACAAATATACAAATAAATGATTTATTGACTCAAAGTCTCTCGCACATATTCTGCATTTTTTCTTTGTTACCTATTCTAAATCTAACAATTTTATTTTCTTTTGTCTGGTCTGCTTGTAGTCAATTTATATCTTGGAATATAAATTGATTCATACATCTTTTCTCTTCTTAACTAAGTCTGTATATCTAAATTTCGCCGTATATTTTCGTCCACCATATCCGCTTCTTTCATAAAATATTGTCCTTTTTACTTCTGATTAGCCCTTTTCCTGTTTTTCTTTTCTTGATATTTCTACCTATAACTCCGAGAGGTACCGTCATTGGAGCTCACCACAGAAGTGCTATCCAGCTAACAAAATAATTATAGAATCCTAGAATCTCCATTATATCTACCCCGAACATATTATTTTTACTTTTAGTTTACATTCATACATTCTCTCGAACTTCGAATCTCCTAGTAGTACGATTAATATATTTAAAACAGAATGTCGTCGTGTGGATGTATGTGGCAAACATATTGCGTTTTTCCCCTGTGAAGTGGTCAGCAACTCGACTAATCCGCAGAAATGAACTTCAAGTCGCGGTACAGCTACAAAGGACCACAAGTCCGCAAGACCGCCCGCTGTTCAACGCTCATCGCTCAGTGCTTGACAAACAAATATGCGGTGCTTGGCGAGATTAGCATTCCCTTGCTTCGCGAATAAGAATCCAGAACAGCCACTTCCCGGAGCAGGGGATTCGAACCCCACAACGCAATAACGAACTATTATACCGCTGTATGTACTAATCTGCCGCTGCTAATATGTAATATTCATCTGCTCTCTGCTTCTTTGAGTGCTTGGGGGTAACGAACTTCATTGTGACCTAGATTACACATTAACATTACTTGGTTCATTCAAATTATTTAACTATTTATTTTTGTATATTACGAATTATTTGGTTTAGTACTACAAAATATAAATATTTTAATTAAAAGATGCTTCAATTTACAAACGGAAAAATGAGGAAATTCAGGAAATTAAAATGTTTTGAAGAAATAAATTGATAGAAAGAAATTTTAAATTAATCATTCATCTCAGATTTTACCCATTCTATAACTGAGCATTTCTGTTGCGATGAATACACTTTTTACGGTTCAAATTTCACTGTTTTGAACGTTTTTACATACACAGGGTTAATTTTTAATTCGGTAAATTATAGGACGCTATAATTGTAAAATAAAATTGTAGAAATTTGAAGTGGTAGGATCAGAATAAATAGATGTATAAATAATATACCATATTTTATTTTAAGAAATACATTTTGCTAGCGAGGTCTGTGGCAGGACAACGTCTGCCTACCGGTCCGCTAATAACATTTATATATCTATTTATTCTGATCCTGTGATCTACCATTCCAACTACAAATTGTTGATATTGGCTAAATGAATAGATATGTCATCACTCCCTTAATACATTTATAAGTGTGTGGCACTGTGTTTAGAGAATATCTCGATGTATGATATATTTCCAGCCATCAAATCAGGTTCCCTAAAGATGTTAGTGGTGGAGGAGAAACCGTGATAATTCGGAGATTGGAATTTCATTTAACAACAAAATTAGTTGCAGTAAAGCTGCTTTCAGAATTACTCAATTATCAATTACGATTAGCAATTAAAATTAACAGTTGCGCTTTGAATTATGGGAACTAACGTTGTCGTTCACACCCACAAAATTTAGACGTAATTTGTAAACACTGATTTGATAGGTATCATTCCTTTCTTTCTTTCGTTCGGTTAATCGAAGGTTTACCTCCAAAATTTGGACCAATTATTTTCTGTAAGATAATTAGATAACTATGCTACTAAATATCTACGTTAAACTAAATTTGATTATCTATTTTTATTTTGGCAAAATAAAGTACTACTACGAAATATATAACTTTAGCTTTTTATATTTTGTTGACTCCTCAATCAAAGTATTTTCTGTTGAATGGTATGAGACTTATAGAAAGGTATAGAAAAGGTTGAAAAGGAAATAATATTTGGAAAGTTGTATGATACTGAAAATTTGTTAAAATTCTGTGGCAAGTTGAATCCTCATATAATCCAATAAAACTTTCAATCGGCAGTAAAATATCACTGCACGAATTTCCGGATATGTTGGATATTCCTTCCGGTACCCAGCAGCCGCATCCTTCCGTCTCACATCCTTCGTTTTAACTCGGGATTGATAGCAAAAAGTTACCGGTGCAACGATTCAAAAACTTCCGCGATTGATACACTGGAATTTCTTTCCGTTTATTGAAAAGCCAAGACGTATTTCCTGACGCTAAATTAAGTTTCTGTCAGACCGGCCTTCGGACGTTCGGATCACGACAAGAGATGGTGGGGAGGGGGTTGCAACTGGGCGCGACGACGGAAGAAACTTTACTAATTTACTTTGAAATGATGTGATTACGTTGTTTGTTCTTAATTGCGATTCTCGCGCGGTGCTTGCACGCACGTGACAGGTTGTTACTGCGCTCCGCGTGTAATGCGTGTTCTTCTTCCTTTCCCCTTCAACCCCTAGCGCCTGCAAGGGTGCAAATTGCGGGTTTCGGGCCATTAGAGGCGCTCAAGTCATCATGCCTTCAAAAACGATGTAATAGCCCACTCAACGGGTCTTTGATTTATTATTATTTCTTCCCGAAATTTAAGGCCAATGTGGAACACGATGCTGTACGAGTATTTGGAGAGAAGATCAAGTAATCTAAGTAGGTATATTAATTACATCATCATGATGCACTGTTGAGCGTTCCAGTTTATACGTAGGCAAAGTTCTGGAGTGAGATTAACATAAACGGGCGAAGTAAGTTATTAGCACGTAGCAACTTAAGTTGAGCGCGGCTGTGGATTATTCGCTCTGTGAGATGACCGGCGTAGCCGCCGCCTCCACGGCGTCCCGACGCCACGCTGCCACCGCCGCATATTACGTCCGACCGACCAAAACGTTATATTAATTAATTCCCGATTGATTAATGTTCCTGTCGTAATTTCCATGGCCGGTCGTGGCATGAGTTTACGACGTAAATTAATGACAGGTTCAGGATGCGCTCCACTGGCAAGGAGTTGCTGCAACGATTGTGAACAACCCTTAACTTTACAATTGTAATTGTTTGTCGAGGTTATATGGCACTAACAAGCTGACCCAGTCGGCCTCGTCCCTGCGACCCATGAAAGTACAAATTTAAAGATAGGCAGATCTTCACAAGAAAAAGATAAATGTGAGAACATGCAGTGTGTGCTGAACTTGGCTGTTTGTTCTTATTTTCTTTGGGTCAATAAACAATATTCTATTCTATAAGTTGAAAAAATAAAATCAGGGTAACATGGATCAAAGTAAACAAATTATAAACAGAAAATTAACGAAGAATAACAGTTAACCATGACTTATTGATCTCAAAGCATATTTATTTGTTTATAATTTATATTTCACCTGAAGAAGGCAGCACTTTGCTGTCGAAACATTGTGTTATTAATAAGATTCTTACAGAACTTAAACCCAGTTATTGTTATTTATATACCATGAGTTCTGAAAGCTTTTTTCAATATTTAATATTCTATTCTATGTCTAATAATATTTTACTTCAATCAAAAATTATTTACGACCTAGAAGTATATTTCGATCTAAAACTTTCTTTCACCACACACACGAAAAAAAAATTACATATAGTAACAGCAATTTGGATATTTACAAAATAATTCTTACACCTTATTGCAATATTTGACACATGAATGAAAAATAAATAAATAAAGAACTAATCACTATGGAAACATTGCTTTCCGATCCCATAGACAATTTTCCGAAAAGAAGGTAAAGAAGAAATTTCCGGTCTAAAAAGCGATCAGAAACAGCTCATTTTTAGGGCGATCGCAAAAAAAAACAATATTACTAATTTAAATAAAAATATTGTTATTGTAAATATCTGAAGTGATATATTTTTACGTATGAAGTGCGGTTACCAGCCGTCATATCATAGCCCCCCAAAGATGTTAGTGTAGGGGGAACCACAGGAGTAAATTTAAATTGGCAACTGTCAGCTGTGGGATTCGAACTGAGGATCCACAGTCCGACACATTACCACGGAGCTATTTACCTTATATTTTTAAAGATACCTATTCTAAAAGTCTTATTGGGCCAAATGATATGATTGCGGGCTCGTATATTATATGGTAACATCATGATGGAAAAAAAAGGTATTACCCTTTATGAACTACGTGTTCTTCTTACCCTAGAGTTGGGCTCGCGCTTGTTGAGTATTATATTTAAATAATAATAGTAAGAAGATGTGGAGACACAAGGAGCTTGTAGGTTAATGTAGGAAATATCAGATAGAAGACATAAAAGGAAAAGTTTGAAGAAGGCCGCGTAGATTTCGTAGAAGATATCCACACATAGTAATAATCCCGGTGATTATCCCGTTGTATCAGAAGAAGCGATCGAAGCTCGACACATCCATTAGCAATAACGACTTCCAGCGCGATAAAACCCACTCGATTTCATAAAACCGAACACATGTTAAATGAACATTGTCACCGTAGCGTTGCGATTCCATTAGATAACAGAAATGAAACAGCTTGCATATTAAAATCGACCTCCCACTGGTTATCTATTACAGGAATCAAATCTAGGGAGTCATCTGATATTTTTAAATTGACATGAAACCGCGTCCATCATTCATTCCACGTCAGCAAGACGAGAGACAAGTTGCGAAGCTTCGATGAGGAGACGAATGAGAAGATAGGATGGTGTTTCGTGTTGCCATGTCCCTGATGTAAGACGAGAATGAACGATGTCGTGCACCGAGGAAATAACAAAAGAAACGTGTTTCAATTTCCGCAGCGGGTGATACGAAAGATGCGGTTTTTATCTCTAACCTTCACTAACGTTCGTACCCTGCTGCATCCGATAAGTTTCATTCAAGTTCATATATTACTAAAACTTGTCCGTGAGCCATTTTTAACCTTATTTTATTTCTGCAATTATGTATATAGGTCAATAGAAACAGTACCAAGCATAATTCTTGTGATGTCATTTCAAACTCTGAATTATCATCGCTTACTTCAGATATGAAAACTAAAATTAGTTGCATACTCAAAAATGGATAATAGTTTTTCATGTATTAAGTAAATAAAGGCACATTTTAACCCTCTATTGCATACTGTTCCCGAACGGGAACATAAAATTAAATTTTTTTCTTTTCTTTTCTTATGCAGTTTACATTCATGGCAATCATGTTGTAACATTTGGGAACATTATATACACTTTGTCAATTGTCAATTAGGTCAATCCTCCCAATTTGACCAACTTAAAAAAAAAATTTAACTGGAAAAAGGATAATTACAGAAACTGAGATATAAAATGTAAAATTTGAAGGAAGCTGCTTATTACCTGCTGATATATTACAGCTAAATACACCTTTACAAAATTTCCAAAAAATTTTTTTATCTGATGTTTTCCTAGAAGTGGTTGTTTATCAAACAATTTTGTATAGTACGCGAAGACGACCCAATAGACCAAAGTTCTATTGTAAGTTGAATTTGTTCATAATGTTCCCAATAGTGAACAAAAATAATAAAAAAAAATTTTTTATTTTTGGAAAAAAATTTATGTAACACACTTATTTTAAATATATTAATATTTCTTTTGTAAAAAATGTTTTTGAGCCCTTATTTAAAAAAAAATAATAATTCATGCAATAGAGGGTTAACCTCAAGCTGACGTCTCTTGAGATACGCAAGTGGCTAATTTGTCTTCATTTACGTATTGCACACAACATTTTGTTAATAATCTTCTTTAATAAAACTAAAGAAACATTTAATTAAAAAGATATTATATTTCATTTTTTTGTTACCAATGAATACTTGTATACTTTATAAGTTGCTATGAGTTTATTTAAAAACCATATACATTAATTTATATCTTTAAATGAAGAAATCTTCGTACTTCAAGAGATTTTAAACTAGTTGGAGATACTGACAATATAATTAAAAATTCATCACACGTCTACGTTTCGATTATTATTAAATCTGCATAAGGGTAATAATTAATAAGAAATATATTTAAAAATTGTTACAGTAATCTAATGTCAAAGAATAAAATAAAACCCATACACTCTTCCTGTTCAACATTCTAAGGATAACTCCTTATTCTTTGACAATAGTACTCGTAAATTACTGCAACAGTTTTTAAATACATTTCTTATAAGTTATTAATTATCACCCTGAGGAAAACTTTTTTAATTATTTATTTCCTTCATCATTTGAATTAAAACTGAAAAAGTAGTGTTAAATTTGTTATCCGGAAAATCGACATCCGTCTACGAAAAAGTATGGAAAATACGCACTGAATAAAGTAATATTTTATCCATTCATTTAATCCATCCTTACTATTGTAACTATTGTTTTAGTATCGAGAATTCAGTGGGTAAAAATGAAACTTTACAAGTATCTGTTGAAAAGTAATTAATTTTGTGGCTGAACTAATAATTTTTTAATTTAACTTCCAGTTCAGTTTCAAACAGACATTGTTTAATTAACTTGAAAATATTAATTAACTTATCAGTTCGTTTGTTCGACAGCACATATTTGCATTTATTAATAAAATTACATATTGGTACAAAATAATTAATTTCATCACTACAATCTGCTTGCATTACAATTCATTATTAGTTATCAATCCAGGAAACGCGCACACAGAAAATAATTATGATATATTACAAGGCAGTCTTCATGTTCAGAATCAGATCCTCGGAAGCACATTTACCAAGTAGTTTATCAATTACTGTGTGACAAATGCAGCAAATGAAATAAAGCCGATTACTGCTCTGAGTGAAACAGATCGGGCTTGCAGATTGCAGCGAAACATGCCTAACATGCACCGTGATTGATAAACCGGATGTAAATACGCTTTATTAAATTCTAAAACAAAAACGCGGACAGCAAAGCAATGTTTTATTTAAAAATGATAAATTACTTGCATGCGGAGACTAATTCAGTTTAAACGCGATATGTAGTTTAGTCTTTGACGTTTTCATCATTAATATTTCAGCGAATTGTTTTATCATATTCTTTATACTTGGTATGAAATCCTATTGCATGATGCAACACTTTCATTCCGGGTTCTATGAAGGTAGAAGATTTTTACCGCATGTGACATCATTATTCGATATATCTAAAACCAATACCGTTTTAACTTAAATTAAACTAATTTCTTAATACCCAAAAATATCTATAATGTAATTAATAGAATCCTACCGACTGCGCCATGTTTCACTTGATATCCTAAGAGGTTCTTTCTTTAGAGAAGACTGTCAAAGACCTCAGAAACTAAGCAGTTTTAAAATGTAAAGGTGTAGTTATAAATTGGTAAAGTATACGATATTAGATAGAGCAATCTTACGTTATACAATTAAAAATAGTTTGCCAATTCTACAATTTATTATTTAAGTTTTATTTAATGTTAAATGTACATAAAAATATTTGAAATTAGTTCTACAATTTAATAAAAATGTAAGAATAATTTGAAACGGGCGAATTTATTTGAATTTGTTTTCATATGTATAATTCGTATTTTAAATAATAGTTATTTACTTTACAAGTGGGCAAAGTAAGGAATTACCCACGAGAGAAATTTTAGCACACGAAGCCGAAGGCTGAGTGTGATAATTTTATCGAGTGGGTAATTCCACTTTGCCCACGTGTGAAGTATAAAGTTTTATCCAGCACCTCTTAATAAATAAAAATTTTTTTAAAGAAATATTATTTGACAGTGACATGCTTTAAATTTTTTAATTAAAATGTCAGTCGAAGTAGTTACCAAGGTGTTGTGTGTTATTATTATTGTTATAAATAAAAAAATAATCACTACACAGAAAAAAATACGTACACTAGGTAGTGTACCATCGAGTCCACACTATTTTTAGTGTTAAATTTAACTCTAACATAAATGATTTTTACACTAATTCAACCCAGTAAATGTGAAAGCACTATTTATAGTGTTAAATTTAACACTAAAAATAGTGTGGACTCGATGGTACACTACCTAGTGTACACATTTTTTTGTGTGTAGTGGCTTTCCTCAAAATTATACCCACTAGTGGGTAATCTGCTACTTTGCTTGTTTAAAATCGCCATAGTTATAGAGCATTTATTGAGGGGTGTTGGATAAAATAATTTTAAGCTATTTTATATTGTGTTAAATGTACGGTTAGGTTCTCAACTATTAAAATATTTCTATCACTACAAGTATACAAGCAAATATAATATATTTCTTTGAATAAATTCGTATCAAGTTCTTGTGTTAGTGGAAGGGAATTGATCACGAAATGTAACTTGAAGTGTCAGCGATTTGGCTTGGCCTTTGAAAGTCGCATCCTTCGATTAGACAACAAAGCAAACAACTGTGATATCGGGTGCAGAAGTTTTATCTCTCGTCTGTTTGAAGTCAGCAGATGCACCGAGCCAGCGAGAATCGCGCAATAAATAAAATCACGAGGAAATGAATTCTAGCCTCGTAGTCCACTACTTCTTATTCCAGCAACGTATAATCATTAACTGAAGGAATCACGTACTTGTCCGATGTGCTTTGAAAAACACCGGTAGCTGAAAATGAACTGGGAATTTATTATTCCACTTACCTCTTTTTACCGTTAAATATGACACTGGGAATTAGTTTTTATTAATTGCCTTTGCAAGTGTCAAAACTAGATTAGGAATTTTTATATTTTTTAAATTTTAATCTCGTTGGGTAATTTATTAATAATATCATGCAGGCTGTTTAAAATTTATTTGCAACAAGATTATGTTGTTATGAGGGTGTGAAAATATTATTGATTAACCCGGGAAATTTAATGAAAATTCATATTTTTAACACGTGATGAGCAATTATAAACCTAACAAAGCTCGCTGGGCATAAATATCATGTTTACATGACATTATTTTTCATTGTTCACAATTGACAACATTGTGTAGGACAATAAATCGTAATTTGTTCAACAGCAATAATACATATCTCAATTTAAACGCTCAAACGACAGTTGCTGCCTGCTAATATTAATTATTGTTTTTTATGTTTCAGGTGAGTCCAGTTCAAAACATTTTCGCTTGATAATTACGGGTGAGTCATTATTTGCTAGGATTCATTGATTTTTCTAAAATCGCGAAATCAGAATGTAGGTTGCGTTCAGCAAAGATGCCTCATACATTTTGCTCAAAGTCGAAGGGTGCCATTACTTTTGTCTCAGCGGTAATTTACGCTGATTCCGCTGAGGTTTTGGTGCAGTTAATGGAGTCGTATAAGAGCGACGTCTTTACGCCTTTAAACCATTTAGTCTTTTGTTGTAATCGCTGTCACTACAGTCAGAAATTGTCACTGGTCTTGTTATGTTAATGCCACTTGCTAATGGATCTACCACGAGCCATTTCTAATTCGGCCGAGCAAAATAAGAAATTACATCTTCATAATTTTTTTGAGAGAGTGCAGTAAACGATTTAATAATAATAATTTTATTTCCAATTAGCCAAAATCATATAGGAATTACTGTAGTTACAATTTTATATGTATAGAAATGCTTATTGTACATTCTAAAAAATAATATTTAGTAGTTTACAATAATTTTGTTTATAAATGTTTTGGATATAATTTTCCATGCTATTTACCCAATTTTTGTGTATTTTCTATGTTTGAGAGAAAAGGACAAAAAAAATTTGTAACCTATTTTTAAATTTGTAATAACTAATTTTAAAAATGAACATATTACCACAGAATTACAAAATTAATATTCAATATAATAATACTAATGCAATAATATAGGTAGAAACATTTAAATCCATTTAAATTTAAAAGATAATATGTAATCATAGATAAATATAAAGGTACCCGATAATAAATATTTTGTTTTTACATTCATTTGTCTGATAATTCTTGTTCAATAAAAAAAATTTTAATTTGTTTTAAAGCTACCTTATTATTTAATTGTTTAATACTATCTGACATAAATTGAATAAATTTATACACATGTAGTTAATCCCTTTTTTATTATACATAATAAAAAAATTAGGGATAGATAAAAAAATACTTGTTTGCTTCGTTCTGTAGATTCCAGAAGTATACTCAAATTTATCTATATTAACAAAAATAAATTTCATTGTATCAAAAATATATTGACTAGGTAATGTTGAAATATTTGCATCTTTTTAGAGCAGATTATTATAAAAGTAAAATTTATTAGCACAAGTTGCGTTACTTTTAAATATTAGCAACATGAAGCAATGGAATGGATATAAAGCCAAGGATTTTAAACAGAACCAAGCTTTGTTAAGTTTAAGTTATTCATTTAAAATCATCATCTACATCCAGTCCTAAAGCGGACATTACACGATGAAGTTTTTATTTTCAAAAGATTTTAAAATAACATTTGAAAGCTAATTCGCCTATTGCAAAACATACGGATAGGTGGTAATGCGGTAAAGCAGCAATGTTCCAGTGTACGGCCAAATATTTTCAGGAAATTTTAAGAAAATATACCGCATATTCTTTTTGTCACTTACAGCATTGGGGAGGCAGAATATTTTTTAATGTCATCGTGTAATGCATGCTTAAGACTTTAGTGATATTAGTACCCTTGAGTCAACATATAATTTTTAAATTGGAAAATTTGAATTAAGTAAGTGTTTTCTATCCACATTCGATTGGATTTTATTGTTTTTATACGACTGTTCTTATAACCAGAATTGAATTAATTTTCAACGTATAATATAAATTTGATACTGAATTAATTTGTTTGGGTACATATTTACATTTGAGTTTTAAACGAACCAATAATGTTTTAATTCACTGCCCAAGGGTTCAGGAAAAAATAAGTAAACATTATTTTCCAAATTAATAACAAGTATGTAAATTTATTCTGAAGGATTTTTAGCAGAATATCCAATAGAAATATGAACTAATTTCAGTAAATAGAATAGCAAATGAAGCTACCTCGTCTAGTTTCGAAGTACAACTACCTAAAACAAATATTTCCCTATTACAAACAGCTTTGATACTCGTATATTTCTCAGAACAACAAAGCAAGGTTTGCATATCGCTTATGTTTTGTTTTGTAAACATAATTTGCATATCTCTTCTTCTTGAGTTCAGGGACAACACTCCCGAGTGCACTTCGCTACGTGTTGCATTCCGGTTACATTGCAATATACTCCGGGTCCGGATCTCCTGGAGTTCTTGCAGTTTTATGTCGATGTTACTCCGGGAAAATGTCTATTATTTTCCTATCCACGCTCAGCAATCTTGTCGTAAAACTCACATCAATCTGGGAATCTATGGATGTAATATTATGGTAATGATTTCACAGTTTGTGGAGGATATATTTCCCAGCAGAGACATTTTCAGATTGTCATTTTTATTTTCCGCCATTTTACTTCATTAACATACGTGCACCTACAAACAAATCATGCATAATGAATCACACGCTAATGAAGCTGTCGACTTCGAAAAGAATTCAAATCAGTGGTTTCAAACGGTCACGCGATGTTATCGAAAGTTTCGCTGAAACGCCGGTCGAAGGATCGAATCCGCTAGAGGAAGTTAGGTTAGGAATTTGATTAGCGATGTATCGGGTGTTGATCGAATGACGTGTTTCCGGTTATGATTCAAGGAAATTGTGTTAGTAGGTTTAAGAACTGTTTTAATAAATGAATGTTCTTCATGAGGCATTTAAATATAGATGTATTAAAATATCTGGTGCAGAAATCTGCACAAGAAAACTATGTAGTTGCTGCCACTCCCACTACAAGTAAAAGGCGTTATTTTACACATTTTTCAAAAAAAATTATGATATATTTTATGAGGGTATTGTTTAAATTAATTCTTGTTTTGTTGTAGATTAGAATCCATGTACCTATTTCATATAATTTCACAATCATCATGCTCTTTGTTTTAATCAAAAATAAAGTAAATAATAATTAACATCACGCCATTTCTACAGATAACATATTTCTTTCTTACATATTACAAGTTCTGAACTCAGGTTTGTAATTTGATGTAGGCCCTGATAAAATCTCCTTAAATATAGCACGCATAAAACTACAAAACATTTTTGTACGACCCACTATTAAATTCAGCTTAACCTCAACTACAGACCAGCTAATCACTAAAATTATTTTTGAAATAAAACTGTAGTTGTGTCCGTCACCGAATGTAATTTAACCGCTACATCGCTAAAATTACGTCCGTGTATACCAGTGGCCAAGTTGGTAGTGATTTCGGCCGCAACCAATGATTCTATCGATTCAACCGCTGACCAACTAACCGGTAATTGACTCACGTCAGACAAATCGTTCCGAATGGAGCGTTAATTGGATGTAGTGTGGAGAACCACTTCTTTGCGGTGAAAAGTCGCCAACACTTTTACCCTCTTCATATCTGGAGGGCCCATGACGAAAGGCCCTCAAAATTTTTAATGATTTCTTGAGTGTTACTCCAATTTTATTTTAGTTTTCAAGAGACATGAAATCGTACATTTATTTTTAATTTCACTTCAAGTGTGTTCATTCAAATATAATCTGTATAAGTTGAAAAAACTTTTGGAAACTCGTAGTAAAGTTATAAGAGACTTATATACAATGTTTATCGATACACGTATATATTTGGAAGGTGCTAAGTGCGGTTATTTTGATTAAATATAGATATCAAATTTCTTGTTTCACTATAGCAACAATAAACAGTAATAGTAACATTCTACAAGCTACTAACTGTCGAAAAATAGCGTTTTTAATGTCAATCGACCATCTAAAATTCTTCTACAATAATCTTTATCTTCATGCTGACTTGCTGACATATTAATAAATATTACATGTGCCCATTTTTTTATTTATATACGAGCCTGGAATCATATCATTTGGTCCAGTTAAAATCATTCAAAGGAAAATTGTTTAATTCGCCATATTTATATCTGAAATTTTATCATTTTTGCCACCCACCTATACAAATATGCAAAGAGCCTGTTATATTAATGTTACGAATTGTTTAAATATTGGGAACAATTCATCAACAATAAATGGTAGATTATTTGAACGTAAATCAGGATTTTTACACTTATCTTAGTAAATAGAGAATTTCATTAGAATCAAATAAATATAGAATATATAACCTACATTATTTATTTGAAAAATTTTCTATATTTTGTTATGTTATCAGATTCAAAAACAGTGTTCTTTGTACAAGCCAATACCTTTGGGCTAAATCTTTATGTCACTGATATTTGTTAATTTGTTATTTTTCCTCAAACTATTTTTTTAAATAACAAAATTTAAGCTACAAATAAAATGAGTATAATAATTTTTCCTTTGCAAGATCAAAATAATCTTTTTCATGTTATTTTAAAAGTGTAAATTGGGCCAAATGTTATGATTCCGGGCTCGTATATAAGTATATAAGTAGAAAAAAAACATTTAGAACTCATAGCAAATTTGAAGTACTTTCTGATTAAATTACGTTTCAAATTACTAAGCGTAGTATTTTGGAGAAGACTATTTCAAATAAAATATTTATTATCTATTGCAGTAATAAACAAGTAGAAAGATTTGGCAGCAAACTGGTAAGTCACCCCTAATCCCCTATTAATTTGTTGTTCATAATAAGGGTTATTACATTTTTCTTGCAACAATAAGAATTTTTATGTCTTGCAATAAATTTTCATTTAGTTTATCCGCGGCAATGAAGAAGAATTTAAAATTTAATTGTAATGTGAATTTGATTAAAAAGCAACTAATACGTTTTTCATTGCCTGTAGTTATAACACAAGACGTACAATTAGATTTTATCCATATTCTAAGAGCCTAATTTGCAATAAAACACAAGAATAATCACCGGTCATGAAATGAATAAATACATGAATTAAATTCGATACACCCTAGAGGGAACATGACATAGTAAATACTGCATCTAGAGGACGGTAATTCATTTGAATAAAAATGTATTTTCTCTTTGTTGTAATTAAACCAAGGGAGGAAATAGCTTAACGCATATACATAGCGTTATAAACACATAAAACAGAAGCAGCAGACACTTTACTCTTTCCTCAATAACTGCAGTTATCACGTTTAAAATGGAAATGAATAGGCACATTTCGGTCCATTTCGCTCAGGGGCTGTTACCCCTCTAATTTTATCTCTCACCCTCCAATGAGGGTTGAGGGTTATTTCCCGAGATCGATAACGATTTGCGTGTGTAAAAGGTAAAAGTTATCTGAAAGCTTTCGCATCACTTCAAACACTCTCCGTGCATACTAAGGAATCGCAGATTTGACGGAATCGACGTTGGCTTATTTATGGAACGCGAATTGTGAATGTGAACCACTTTTTGCTTGCCAAACCGTAGATTTGATGCAGAAATTCCGGCCTGAAATATAAATTACCTTCATTTTGATACACACACGTGCTTACACTATCTTTTAGCTGCAACATTAAAATATTTAATAGGATTTTTCACTTTAACATTCCGATATTATCCGCCAAGGAATGAAATATATAACATCAAGAAATATAGAAAAATACAATGTGTCGCTTTGGGCACAATTTTAATTAATTAATTTAATTTTATAAATTTCCTATCCTATTTATTCTTATTTTCCAACCACCAAAACCAACAAATTAGTAATTCCAATAATTTAATCTATTTTTTATTTAAACATGTACCTATTCTATTAAAAAAAAAATTATCAGAAATAAATTGACACGTAAAACATTGAATTTCGCGGTTGTTGATATGGTAACGGCCGCGAAATCCAAAATGATTGTTTTTACCTCCCGCCTACCTCTAGGTAAGGGAGGTATTGTTTTTGGTCAAAAAATTGGGTAGTGAGTTTTCAATGAATAAGCACGTTTTAGGGTCCCTACAATACGATTTTACTATTTTCGCGATGATGTCTGTATGTATGGATGTGTGTGTGTGTGTGTGTGTGTGTGTGTGTGTGTGTGTGTGTGTGTGTGTGTGTGTGTGTGTGTGTGTGTGTGTGTGTGTGTGTGTGTGTGTGTGTGTGTGTGTGTGTGTAGTCTGTGGCAATTTTTTCGTCTCGCATAACTCAAATACTATATTACCAAAAAATACAATTTTGTGAATTATTGCTTCTTATATTTAAATGAAGAGCTGATTAGATTTTGGATAAAATTGGTCAACCGGAAGTAGAAGTTTACTTGAAGCCCTTAACAATTTTTTGTGAAAAACACGGTTAAATTTCATTTTTCAACAATTTATGTTATTTTAAAAGTTGAAGAATATTTAATTTTACATGTATTTTGATTACACTAATTTTATTAATTTTCATTAGATTTAGAGATAATAAAATATGACGAAATTAGATTTCACAAATCTTACATTCCTAGTACACCATGGAAACATTTATAAATTTTAAATTTTTTACGAAATGTCTCACGTCATTGTGATTGTGAAGCTGTTTTCTTAGTGAAATATATGTCAAAAAATTAAATAAATATACGAAAGAAAATTAAAATTCTCAAATATAAACAGAAAATAAACAAATAAGGTATGTTTCTGTATCATCAAATACTATTTTGTACCGTTTAAGAGTAGTATTGGGCGGGAGGTTATGTGCTAGCCACAACAGATTTTTTCATAACACAGCCACATTCTATTTACAATAAAACTGTTAAAAATTTGAAATTAATATATTTACACTAAGAAATGAGAATTGTGAAAATCATTAATTGATGTAAAACGTACAAGATTTATTTTATACCCGTGTCGCATTGTTTGACGAAATTTTGCTTAATTTATTCCTTTCTATCTTGAAAACAATCAGATCTTGGTCTTAATAATAGTAAAAAAAATAATGACAGCAGCCAATTTTATTTTGCTGACATTTCTAACAACATTTTTCAAAAATGAATGCGGAAAACGACATTGGGGATCGAATCTTATTAAAATATTGCTTAGCAACGATACAGTACCCGAAAACATTCCGGTAAACATACAAATGTGATACAGTACGAAATAAACATATTTACAAAAATGCATGTATTGGATACAGAATTTAAAATGTGATTCTCTGTGAAAATAAGTAATTATTGCTCTCCTTTAAAATGTGGCCGGGGTCAGAATTTAAGACATTGATTGTGTCAATGTATAATTTGTTTAAATAAAAGAGTAACTATTTGCAGTTAGTAGTCCTGAGAATTTGAGGAATTTCATGAAATTGCTGTTGAGTCCGGTCCTGGTTACAGATTTTAGTTGGAGATTACATATAATTCCAAGTAGTCCTGGTATCCCGAGGGACCAAACTATTTCAATTATTTAAATGGCATGAGATAATTGAATAAACATTCAAGCACTTGTACAATTAAATTCCGCGGAAGTACACACACAACTTTTTATAATTCTTGAAACAAATTGAAAACAACTTCCTCTTTTGAAGATTTGTTGGTTTTATTAGCTGGAGTATAAATAATTATAACAACATCGAGAAATAGTTACCAACTTGCCTGTGATCGTTACCGGAATGATGATGGCACTATCTCTAACAAACGGTGGAGAACTGCTCATACATTATGAATCGCGGTAAAGCTGGCTATTATTCATCATGAAACCATCGCACTTTGAGTGTCATAGACAGATTGACCATAATACGTTCTCTATTGACCACAAATAGTTTCTTTATCGATTGAAAACGTTGTCTAGTCATGTGAGACAAATACTGGATATTATTCAACAGAATAGCAAACTATTTCAAAATTATTTCTTTTGCTTGTTTTATTACCTGTCTATTAGTCAGAAAACTAAATTGCTTTTCATTTTTATGTATGAATTATTGTAAGCTGGGTGATTTTATTTTAATGACCTCTGATGGTGAGTTTGATACTTTACCGTATGGATAATGTCACCAAGTATAATTTAAATGTAATCTAGCCTCTTTATAGATTGTAGAATATAAAATGTAAGTACCTACCTATAAAAATGTTGGTAATTATTCTTTCACTCCCTCGCTGCAATGTGGCAAGTAAAGGAAATATTGTTTTATGGGTTATTAGTTGATTATATTGCCAGCTGTAATACTTCAACCCTGTATTTCAAAATGCTGAAGGTTTTTGTGAGCTGAAACATTGATTGATTTAATTGCCATGTTTTCATTACAAAATAAACTGTAAAATTCTAAGGCTAAAAAGAATTAAAAATTAAATCTAGCCCCTTAGCTATAAACTAAAGTAATATCTAAGTACGTATTTCGATGAAGAAGCATGAACGACGTATAACTGTTGTAGAAATGAGATATTTGAGAAGACTGTGTGGGTATATGAGACGTGATCGTATCCGGAATACATTGGTGTAAGATGAGTGTGAGATTGAGAAGAATGTTGTTAAAAAAAGTAAGAGTGATTCAGTTGAGTAGTTTGGACATCTTGAGCGAATGTTGAATGAAAGGTTGGTGAAACTAATATATGCGTCTGAGATTGAAGGTGAACGATTGTGTGGGCGTCCGAGGAATAAGTGCACGAAAAGAAATGGTTTGCTACACTAGCAATATTTATCTTACGTATAGTGACAGCAATTTATATGTTCTACGTATATATTTATTTCTCAGCTATATACATGATTAAATATCTTGCTTGAAATAGCAATATTAGTTGTTGATTGAAATATATATTATGTTCTTAACAATATAACCATTTAAGACAACATGATCTAGACCAGGGGTGAGCAACCTCCGGCCCGTGGGCCACCTCCGGCCCATATCAAGTTCCAATCCGGCCTGCGAGATCTTTAGAATCATAAATAAATAATTTCAATAACAAAAATTTTAAATTAGGTTAGTACCCAACATAAAGAAAAAGGGGAGATTGACTGTTTAATTTTCGATATAATTCGTCTAGTTTAAATTAAGAAATAAATGTAGTGCTTAGTTAATTATTGTTTATTATTGTTTTTTATATTTTCAGAAAAAAATTTTAAGTAACAAAAATGTGTCAATTATCAACTACGGCCCGCTTACGAAACGTAAATCTTATTCTGGCCCCTGTTATACAAAAGGTTGCCCACCCCTGATCTAGACTGCAACAATATTATTAAAAAAAAACATAAATATTTAGATTGCTGAAGCAGTAATCTAAAATAATATCACATTACAAATATAAATAAAAATATTGTTAATGTAAATTTCTAAATTGCTGTTACTATACGTAGGATATATATTTTTTTCTGGATTCGTGCTACCCAACTGAGTGGGATATAGCGTGACGTTATGTATGCATGTATGTTAGTATTTAGATAAGTATGTTATCATCAGTAGATACAAGAGAGATAAAATCAAGATAAAAGACTTATAAACCAATAACTAATTCCCTAATAGATCAAACAATTAATTGTTGCTTACTGTTTTTAATAATAAATGTACCATATGAATTCTATTTTATTTAACTTTCAGTATTAGAAAATGTACGCCTACCAATTTAAAGGATTTATTGTAATTTGATCTAACCATTTAATTTTGAACTAGGGTTGTCAAGGGTTACTTGTTTGAAATGGGTAGTGAAATTGTAGGTGCCGCCCTTAAGCTCACCGTAAAAGTTTTGTGAATGGCGTGATGATATATTTGTGTCACTTATTCAAATTTGACAATACCGTAATCGTTGGATATAAATTTCATCTGTTTCTGATTACAAGTCTCCAATAAATCTATTCCAGCTATCATTTCCCACATAAAAAATCCAGTAAATATTCGAGTATATTCAGAGGCACAACCTTTATCGCAATCTTTCTGGCTCTACACGCAAAATACGCTCGGAGCCATAAGCATAAATAGCAATCGTAAAAAATAAATTATGAATAAGTGTCCGAGCTTCGCAGCGTAGCGACTCCTCTGTGATTCACCGAGAATGCAAATGCCTTGGGTGGGAAGCAGGAGGAGGAAGAAGAAGATAAATGATAGATGAGCGTATGGAAGCAAGCACAATGCTTTCTCCTTCTGGCTTCGCGCTGGGCTTGACCATCGTGGACGCTATTTCGTATTCAGATAGCCATACATAAAACATCCCACTACGGAAGTTGTTTGAACACTTTCGCCCGGGATGCGCACTTCCAACTCCCAGCTTACCGGGGATCTAACTTTTACATTGATAGATTCTTTATTCTAGATGCATTGTATTATTCATCGCAACTTGAAACATATTCAGTAACTTTCCGCTACTCGTTTTGCCAAACTTTACACATACGTTCTGCAACTCAATATATTCTATTTAATTTTTACCTCCCGCCGCATCCTGTAAGGGAGGTATAGGAATCATGCTCAAAATTCGGTAGTGAGATTTCAGTGGATGAGCACGTTTAGGGGCTCTAGAATACGATTTTAATAGTTTCGCGATGATATCTATCTGTGTATGTGTCTGTTTGTCTGCCTGTCAATCTGTCTATGTGTCAGTCTGTCAGTCTGTGCGGATCTTTGGAGTTACTAAAAACTGAAAACTACTAAATTGAAAATTATGATATTTTGTATCTTTCAACTGTATCTCCTTTGGAAGAGCTGATTAGTTTTTGGTGATAATCCAATAACCGGAAGTGGTAGTTTACTTGAAGCCCTATCAAATTATTTTGAAATATCTCAGTAAATTATGATTAATTGACAATTTTTGTTATTAGAACAATATTTTAAATATTATTATCTACAATTATTGTTTGAAATAATTTTCTCTTACTCTCTCCATTAACGAATTACAACACATTAAAGAAAAATTATATTTTCACATTTTCGTTTTAATCTGCTAATCTGTGCCATTTGAAAAAAAAAACAGCGGTTGGAGAATGTCATTTTTTGACATTAGTCATAATTGAATAGTTATTTGCTTTACAAGTGGGCAAAGTAAGGAATTACCCACGAGAGAAATTTTAGCACACGAAGCCGAAGGCTGAGTGTGATAATATTATCGAGTGAGTAATTCCACTTTGCCCACGTGTGAAGTATAACGTTTTATCCAACAACTCTTAATAAATGCAAAATTTATTAAAGAAATATTATTTGACAGTGACATATGCTTTAAATTTTTGAAATTAAAATGTCATTCAAGTGGTTACCAAGGTGCTGGTGTTATTATTATTGTTATAAATTAAAAAAAATACTCACTAGTGGATTTTCTCAAAATTATACCCACTAGTGGGTAATCTGTTACTTTTCTTGTTTAAAATCGCCATAGTTATAGAGCATTTATTGAGAGGTGTTGGATAAAAGTAATTTATGAAGCGTTTTGAGCGTTTCTTGATAGTGGTGATCCGTGTTCCTTCATTGTTTGATAAGAAATCTATGGCGGGAGGTATTGTGTTGCCTGCAACAGATTTTTATGCAATGGTTTGATGTAGAAAATGTAAATTAGTGGCAAAAGCTTTTCAAATGCACAATCCTCTTCACGTGCACGGTTGATGAGCAAGCTCTCGAGGCTCGCGTAGACAATGGGACAGTTTTAGTACATATAAACAATGCTAATATCTTCAGATAATGTGTCTCCATCTAGAGAAGTGGCAGCGCCGCTGGCGTGAACGAAGAACGTGTATATTTTTTGTCGGGTCTTGGTGGCGCGTTTGCCGCCGCCTTAAATGGCTTACGACCCCTTTGTGAATATTTGAGCTCAGGGATGTACATTCTTGTACGTGAAACAAGATGTTTTTTGTGGGATTTGTCTACTTTGGGACTAATTGAATTTTTTCTGTAATTGGATACTGTTTTTTCCTTTGTAATTATAAATAATGTAATATTTGTCATGGTGCTTAATTACTGTGTTCTTTGTTGTAAAGAGTTTTCTGCCTTTTAAGAAATTAATTTCTTTTTTACGTAATTAAATTAAGTACCGTCTGAAGTTCGCTAAATAAATTAGATTAAATGACACCTAGTGCTAATAAATAATTCAAGTAGAATTATAAAGTTTGCATATTATTAAAACACTATTTTTTAGTGTAGTACTTTGCTATCTCGAAGTGTAATATATTTTTGCACAAGAAATAAGAATCTACTATAATTGCGTTTTACCTCATCCCATATTATGTATGGAAGGTGTTATGACGGGTTAAAATTTTTGATAGTGAGTTTTCAACGTTTTAGGGTCATTAGAACATGATGTCCGTCGTCCACGATACCTAAAAATTTAAAAACAAAATCATTTTCAAATTTCGTATTTATAATTTGGATATTTAAGTTAAGATTTTGGTAGCAAGCCATAATCTGGAAGGTTATTCATAAGCATACTCATAATCTTAATAAATAATAGGCTTATGTTAAATTTTGTAATAATAAGTATGTGGATTAGAGTGGACCTTAAAATAGGTTAGGTCTATTTTTACTCGGGTTGTTCCCTAAAATGGTTCCAAAAAAATTTTTAAAAGTGTACTATCCTTTATTCCGCTAAATATTAATATTTGACAGTGCCTAAATGCACTTGATTTTTTCCATTCAATTTCCAATTTTTTTCAGAGGCTATAAGAGGTTCCAGAAATATATAATATAATAATCCAAGAATATTTAGGAAAAATTAGAAGTCCATTTATTATTCTTAAGGTATTTGAAAATGTAGCTTTTCGGTCTTTCAGCTACAGTTTGTCCATCTTGACAACATTGACCGCTTAAAATACCACTTAACTCCTTTTAAGGTTCACCCTAATTAGCATTAATTATTTTGTACCGTTTAAAACTTGTTTTGGTGGGAGGTTATGTACTAATCATATCATATTTTTTATTGTATATTCCGTAACTTAAGTACAGCGATTCTGATTAAGCATATTTCATGATAGAAACAGAAAATAGTTTCAGGATCATCGTTGAATTTCAGAACGTGGTTTCTGTAAAGTTTAGTTACTTTTTTATGAGCACTACGATCATAAAATATTTATGTTTGTGTGGTCATTTTTGGATATATAAAATTGTATTTATGATAAAATAAAAATTGCAAAATACCTACTTTACTGATGAAAGCTATAACCAGAATATTCCGAATCACAACCACTCATTTAATAACCACAACTTGACCACAAGTACTGTAAAAAAACCACAACCTTGATCATGAATATAATATTATGAGAAAGTAATAAAATTATTATCTGTGAAACATCTAAGATTATGATCGTGAATTATTGGTTAAAATAACGAATTCCTAGAAATAAGTGACGGTACTTTCCGGGGGATGAATCGAAGTGGGTAATTTTTCAATTAAAAAATAATTATGCGAGTTCAGCGTAATGAAATTCAGACGAGCTTTCTCAGCCTGTAAATGGCAGTGTTGATAGCTAGTGCATTTAATAGAGAATTCTAAGTAAACATCATTAATTTGTAGCTCCTTATTGATAGGAAGACGCGCGTAAAGTAAGTCTCAAGTTTTGCTTGTAAAACGCTCCTAGTTTAATTATCTCGATAATTAATCATAGTGAACTGGGTATAAAAGAGCAATCAGTGGCGCTATCAGTCACACATTTGTACAACCCTTGTTTACAAGGCGTGGTTCAAGGGTGAGAGTACACTGGCACCAAGATCAGGGGTGTGTATGATTAGATGCAATTTGGTTCGGTTTAGTGCAGTGGATAGAGGATGGTGCTAAATGATTGTCGTACATTAGCGTCGCTGCAACGTCGTCGATAAGCTGGAGCGCACTCTGCGAGTGATTAGTGAAAACGCCTGTCATGCAGAAGACTCCCGAGTGCTTTCAACTAGTATACTGCTGTCTATCGAAACCCGAAGGATCATAATAAAATTATTAAACATCCTTCAATTACGTTTACAAAGAAAAATAAATAAACATTTTATCGCTGTCCTCGGCTTCTCTCTCAAGTTTAACACAACTAATAAAAATTTGTAGGTAACATTTTAAATTTATACTTACAAATTTTACAACAATATTTATTACAATGCTGCTGAACTCCAGTATTATAAATATTTTATTTCTACCTAGTAAAACAAAAGATGTTAACATTAAAATTATAATAACAATAAAGATTTTTTTACATATTTGGGATGGGAAGATATTAAATACTAGTAGGGTGCTGTAATCTGAATTAATTTTGCTAGTAATTTAATAAAAAATAATTTCATTTAGATCATGATTATTTTTCAATTGACATTTGGAATTAGAATTTCAATCCTTGTAAAATTCTTTACATTCGAACAATGATAATTTGGTAAAACAAGAATAATAAATATAAATGAAATAAAATATATTATCACGTCTTTCACCCATTATGGTTGTGGCTTTCTGTTACTAAGTATAACATTTAATTAATTTGTACTTATATAATTTGAATTATACAATATTGTTGTAAATGCTAAAATATTTATTTCTACGACCAATTAGAAATCTGCTCATTGTATGTTTGTTATAGCTAGGGATAAGAGATACATTGCAAGCATCGTGCGAAATTAATTTATTTTGTAAGTTTTTCAATACAGGTCATTTAATTTCAGTACAGGTGCCATTGTTAGGATACTTATTTAGAATTGTTAATTATTGGAATGGTAAAAGCGGGAGAAATTTGTTATTAAAATTAAATTAATTAGGAAATAATATCGTGGTCGTAGAAGAAGTCTAGTTTACAACTTGCATGGAATGTCCATTTCATACTCACACTTCGGGTCATGCTATAAACTTTCATGCTCGTAGGAAATGAGTACCATTCCGTGCTTATTGTACAATGTACTATTTTCCTGGATTGTTAAATTGTGTAAAAAAATCCTTATTTCAAAAAATTATTCAAATCTCCACATTTCAGTAGACCTAGACACTTTGACTTTCTTCAGGAGCTTCAAAAGAAGTTTACAAAACAATACGGACATAAACGTTTCTACATTAATACCAAAACTTACATATTTCGTCGTAGTAAATATAAATAAAATAATACGAGTACATTAACATCAATGTTAATAAGTCAAATGATGAAACAGATATTGTTATACATATGTTACAACACTTCATTTAAATACTTAGAAAATTTTTTTATATTCCTTCCTATTATTGGTACAAATAAAAATAACTCGACAGTATTGGAAGTATTCTGACAGCAATTTTCTGTATATGTGAAAATGTACTATTAATCTAAGTGATACTTAATCGTTCTACTAGTATTACGAACTTTCTGATTTTGTTGGACTGAAGTATACAACAAGCAAAGTAAAAATAGAATATATTACACCCAACAAACTTCTTTACCGTGTGTATCACCAACGTCGCTGCTTGAGTGCAAAAAATACGATGTCCAGCAGCTGTTCAGAAGCTTATCACTTCTTGTACAGCGTCTCAGCGTGCAGGTCAGTTATCTCGACATGCCTGCAGGCATGAGACTCACAGACTCGCTGCCTGGAAGATTCTCTGGTATCTCGCTGCGTCGCAGGGTTCGTTCGTCTGGCTCCTTGCACTCTGTCCTTCCGCTGTGCACTTCGTGACATGGCTGACATTAAACAGACGCTCGGAGGAGAGTTCAGACATCATCGTCTGGTTCATGCCACGATGAAATAAAAAAGTATGCTGCAATTTGTGCGAATTGGAAATTTTTTTTGAAATTCTGTTTATTACATTTCTTTATTAATTAGAGTGCGTAGAATACAACGCTTCAGACCGCATCTCCATATCTATTTTATTCGTCGAGTTATGACGATTTTTGTGATTTTTCAAAAACCAACTTTGAGTACCTGTAACTTAAAAACTAATCGAGATATCGAAAAACTAAAAACAGTTTTGAGCGTTTGGTAACTTGAGGAACAAATTTGGGAATTTTTAAAATTTTGGATTTTTTTTGAAAATTTTCTAAGGGGTACATCTCGAAAAATATTAGAGATATGAATTTGCGGTGTCGACCATTCGATTCGGCTCGTCGACATACATAAGTGTACAAAATTTCAGAAAAATCGGATAACGGGTTATATAGTTACAGCAAAAAGTCTGAAAATGGCTAATTTCGGCCCAAATGTCAAGGGGTACCCCTTGACGTTTGGACCGAATTTAGCCAATTTCTGACTTTTTGCTATAACCTTTCAACCCATTGTCCGATTTTTCTGAAATTTTGCATACTTATGTATTTCGACGAGCCGAATCGAATGGTCGACACCGCAAGTTCATATCTCTAATATTTTTCAAGATGTCCTCTTTAGAAAATTTTCAAAAAAAAATCAAAATTTTCAATTTTTCCATATTTGTTCCAAAAGTTACCAGAAGTCCAGAACTGAAACCGTTTTTCGTTTACTCGTTTAGTTTCCGAATTAAAGCCTTTCAAAATTTGCATTTCGAAAACATCAAAAATTTCGATATCTTAAAAAATATAAGAGATATCACGATGCGCTCTTCTGTAATGCCTTTCTTATGCTTTAATTTACATAGAAACAGTAAAAAATAAATATGTAAATTTTTTGTGCTATTTGGTGAATTTTAAGTTCATTTTCCATTTTTTTTTTTCTATTAAATAAATAAAAATTTTAACATGCATTTGAACTGACAAATAGTTTTCGTTTTTAATTATTATTCAATGGCCGAGTTATTAATTGATATATTGTGAAATTTATATTCAAGTTTCAATTGATATTTGATGAAATTTTTTATTTTTACTTGTACTAGCTGACAGCTTTGTGAGTTGTGTTTTGACTTTTGACGACTGGTAACTGCAGTTCATGTACAAAAATATATCATGTACCGAGATCTGTCCCAAGTAAAATGCGTGGCGCGCTGATATATTTATATATTTACTTATTTCAGAATTTATGAGGAATGTTACCAAAATCATATGTCGAGTAAATTGAATGACAAGAATTTTATAATTCCAAAGCAGAAATATTTTTAAATAATACACAAAAGTACAATATATACAATTTTTATTTGTCAAACTATTCGTGGAATTTATATGAAAATATGTATTTGTAGAATTAGGAGTGAAAATGGTCTTTGCGTGTATAATAATTAAATACCCCCCATTTTCATTGATTCCTGCAGTACGCATTCCGCTCATTATTGGCTAGTTCGTAGTTTCGCATGAGCGAAGAATGTCGCGCCATCGTCCATCCGCAGTTCCGGGCATTATGAACTCACGTTGTCAGCCGGCGAACAGAGGGTTGGACACTTGTATGTCCTCACTCAGCGACTTGTTCTTATTTCCCGCTTCCTGCCGGCGTGACAAAGTGTTGCTTGTGCAGGAATGTGTAATTCGCGTCCAGGAATGGAGACTTCACAAACGCTGGAAAGGTGGAATCTTCGACCACGATGTCCGGAGAATAATGGCTGGATGAAATAATTATGTCTGTGGTGGAATCCTTTGTGTTGAAAATAATTATTCGCGAGAGGGAAGCTTTGGGTTTAGCACCGAATTTAATTATACCCGTATGAGGTTAATTTGCAACCACGTGAACCATTTTTAATTAGCGCATATTCACTGGATGGCATTATCGAATAATTAATGCTTGTTTTGTCGATTCATTATAAATATTAAACAAGCGTTGTATAATTCCATCAGCACTGGATGATGATAAGCCAAACATAGATGTTTTCATTGTGGTTCGCTTTTCCACTAAACTACCATTATGAAATCATGAAAGCCCTGAAGAGATTATTATCAGTAGTCATATATTTATTAAGGGAACATTTTTTTGCCGGGAAAATGTTACCTAAAAGCAACAACCTTAAAACTAAATTTACTTGCATAGTAATAACCCGAAATATATTTTTTCTACGACCACTTAGAAATCTGCTCATTGTATGTTTGTTGTTGCTAGGGATATGAGGTACATTGCCAGCATCGTGTGAAATGAATTTGTTTTGTGCGTATATCGATACAGGTCAGCTCATTTAAGTACAGGTGCCATTGCTAGGATACATATTTCGAATTGTTAAATATTCTAATAGTAAAAGCGGGACAAATTTATTATCAAAATTTAATTAATTAGGAAATAATATCGTGGTCGTAGAAAAAGTATAGTGTACAACTCGCATGGAATGTCCATTTCATACTCGTATGATTTGCAGCATGAGCCGAAGGCTCATGCTACAAACTTTAATACTCGTAGGAAATGAGTACCATTCCATGCTCGTTGCACAATATACTATTTTCTACGACCGCTTATAAATCTGCTCATTGTATGTTTATTGTTGCTAGGGATATGAAGTATATTGCAAGCATCGTGCGAAATGCATTTGTTTTGTGAGTATTTCAATACAGGTCAGTTCATACTTATATAAACTTATTTAGAATTGTAAAATATTGAAATAGTGAAATCGGGACAAATTTATTATAAAATTTAAATTAATTATAAAATAATATCGTGCTCGTAGATAAAGTATAGTGTGTAACTCGCATGGAATGTCCATTTTATACTCGTATGATTTGCTGAAGTTCAATTTTTTCGTCGGCGGCATAAAGGTTTCTTTGGTAACACTTTTGCTCATGCGGCAGAAAAAGTAAAATATTATAAAATATAATAGGGTTATAATTATATAATTTGACATTTAAAAATGAAACATAAATAAAAATCTTAAGGCAACTAGAAATAGGGTAAAACAGAATATTTGTTGGAGTGTTTAGCATTTTTGAATTTTTAAGCATGTGTTATTCGGAGTAAAAGTGATACTTTGTGCACTGAACATTCATGTAAGTTTGAACGACGAGCGAAGCAAGTCGGGTAATTACATGCGAAACATACAAAGTCGCAATTACTCTTAATAACACATACTACTTTAGACTATTTCCCAATTAAGGGAACACAATAAATAATAACAAGTAATTGTAAACAAAAATAAAATATGGAATCAATATTTTGTTACACATGGTAGTTATGAATATGTAACGGGCATTATATCACTTAAAAATGTTCGCGGGTATTTTTCCGTTGCAATACGTATTGAACCGAATGATTGGTTTATTTTCTACGTAGGAAATAGTGCAGTAAATAAACCTATAACCTTTATTATTACAATTCTTTGTTTTTAAGATTTTAAAAACATTGTCATTTTCAGATAAAATAATTTATTTTATTGAAAGGGCAAGGTTTGAAAACTTCAACAACATAAATATTATATTATTATATAACCTTTAAGGACAAAGAAAACGGAGTAGGTGCGAACGAAATGAACAGAGCCACAAATACATCTATGAGAGAGCGTTTCAGTATTCATTGATTTAGAAAAATTGAATTGACAAAATTCGTGGCTGATGTAAAGCCAGTGAACCTTTTCAGGAAGAAGCGCAATTTTTTTAAAATTCCGAGATTGTAAAAAGCCATCGGGATGACCGAATGTTCTGCCTAAGCCTATGGCTGTATTTCCATATTCTATCCCTGGTAATCGGATTACAGGACGTATCAGGAAGATTTACGTTGCCAGAGCTTCTGGATGGTGCATTTTATAATAAAAATGCTCATACGTTGAATCATAATATACGTATATGGTACTTTCCCTTATGTTCGCCCAAGTTTAGAATAAATTCCAATAACCATTATACCAGTTAATAATGAATTTATATTAGCATTGCTTCGGGGAACAACTAATAAGGAAATCCTAAATTATTACAAAGATGTATTTTCTTATTTGCGTTATATGAGACATGAAATTATGCAGCAAGTTAGAAACTATGTTAGGTGTTTAATATATTCTTGGCGTTGTAAGTTTGTGGTGGGTTATTATCCATATAAGGGTTATAAAACAGAATTATTTACAAGGTAAAAAGTACCTACGCCTTATAATAGTTCAGTGCTTCTTCGTAATGTCTGCAATGGCACTTCTTGCAGTAATGAAAATGTAATATCGCTCTATATTAAAAGGTTTATTTGTCACTTAAAGCACCGCTGCATGAATAATATATACTGAAACGGTAATTTGAAATACTACCCCGATTATATATCCATAAATTGACAATAATAATTGAAATATAATGACAGTCATAATCTAAAATTCCTATTTGTTATAGTAATTACCATACACTTTAAATAACACCCGCTTTCTGGAACGAACCTACTCCAGAAAATATATAATTACAACTCCAGAATAATTAAAATTTATTAGTTAAACAAATTATGCGCGTAATTAATAGCTAATTTCCAAATATATTCAAAGTAATTAAATATCAATTAAATATAGTCCACTCTAAATGTAATATTGCGTGCTGTATTGAAAATTAAAAGCTCGAACGAAATCCACCATATACGGACTGCATTTAATAATATCTTTCCTAGTAAAAAAATTTGAAATAAATTTCATTGTTCCGTGGCTGTACAAAAAAACAAAATAGAAACAAAACACTATCAATTTTCGTGTATTCGCGGCAAAGCAAAGCGTAGCAGTAATAAATCATGGGAGAATCGTGTTTAGAATGGCATAACAATATATACATTCACCGCACAACGAACCAAGAGGAGAACATCAGTTTCAATGATTCAGTCGAGATGATTCAGGACAGATGAACGTGCATCTCCATGACCATCTATCAACGGCTAAACGAAACGTCACCACGGATGCACCACGGCTATCTTTCCATTAAAATATGAATAATTATTCATTTTAAATCATGTCTTGTTCCATTGCTCGCTGGTATTTGTCTTCATTCTGCCGCTGCTCTTAATTGAAACTACACTTTCTGGAATTAATTATAGAAAGATTAGTTCTTCACTCATTGCATTCAAACTCAGGCGAAACTAGAACGCGGAAATAAGATCTGATAAATGATTAGACAACAAATACGCGGGTCGTCCAGAAAGTAAAGAACGTTTTAGCATAACTAAATGAAAACGAAAGACATCAACACAAAACTTTATTTACAAAGTTGCAGTAAATTAATTTATTTTTCAATGTAATCGTCATAACTGTCACGGCATTTATTGCAACGTGGTTCCAGTTTTTCAATGCCGATATTATACTCTTTTACCTCAAAAAATTTGAGCCAATAAGTCACTGTTTCTTTGAGTTCTTCATCGTTTGTGAACTGTTTTACACCCAAAAATTCCTTTAGTTTTGGGAACAAGTGAATATCGTTTGGTGTCAGAAGCAATGAAATGTTTTATTGTATGTCACGTGTCTGCGTTTTATCCAATCCTGTCATTATTATACTGAGAATAATGCTCTTGTGATTATTCCCGGCAATTTTCTCTGTAGCTTCTTTGTTTTTGTTGACAGATGTCAAATGTCAGATAGTTATCATCAACACAAGTAAAAATGAGCAAAAAGATAGATTTAGTGGCGTACCTGATGATGAAATCAAAAAATAATCTAATTAAATATAACTCGAGAGTTCGATAAATTAGAAAATAATTCTCCAGTATCTTTCTCAAACTTGTCGCCATTTGGCAATAGCCACTCAAGCCCTACGGGCTTTCGTGGCTATTGCCTGGCAACAAGTTTTCGAAAGATCTGTCAAATTATTTTCAATTTATTCTCACTCTCTTGTTATATTATTACTGAAAATTTTTTAGACAGTCTTCTTCACCTGGCAACAAATGATTTTCACTTGTTTCCAAAACTAAAGGAATTTTTGGGTAAAAAACAGTTCGCAAACAATGAAGACCTCTAAGAATCAGTGACATTTTGGCTCAGATTTTTGGCAGTAGAAGAGTATAACATTGGTATTGAAAAACCCTTACCATGTTACAATAAATGCCTTAATAGTTATGTAACTGTAACCTAGTAAAGTTTTATGTTGTTCCGTTTTCATTGAGTTATACCAAATCATTTTCTGCTTTCTGGACGACCTTCATACAATCTTGAGATTCACATGAAATCTACAAAAATCGTTACTATCATGTAAGTAAAACGACTAATTGACAAATCAGGACATTGTTTTAATACTTTATAAACCTACCCCTACATGGAACTTTGGAATATGCAAATGAAATCTACGAAAAACTGTAAAGTACGATAAATAAATTCATCATTATTTGATTCTTCCCCGCAAGCTACTGTGCGGCAGTTGTATGCTGTGTAGGAAATAACGGAATAACGTTATTTGTTGTCCATTTCCGCACATAGTTAATACGCATTTGAATTTGGAAATATGTGTCCTGTAAAATGATATCCGCAAGCGGGATCGCATAATTCCACACTGAATATTTTCGTATGAAATGAATACAGCTTTCTGGTGTACATATTGATAATATAATCAGGCTGGTCCAACTACAGATGCAGCGATGTTCGCAATTCATAATTCGGTTGTTGTGCCTGTACATAAATTAATGCATATTGTATTAATATATTATTGAATTCTATGACACGCATTACGTGCTTGTAATTAAATATGTTTTCTGTTTTGAACAATGTGCATACAACTGTTTACATTATTGGAATGCAATTGATTGTATATTCACTTAAAATTACACACTTCACTTGCTTGCCATTTAATTTTAATATGCTTTCATATATCAGTCTAATAATAATAATATAGATATACTCCATCTCCTCAATCTATTTTTTTTTTGTTCTTGTAGTTTTTCAAGTATTCAATACCAATCCATCTACTTCTAAATCTGCCTTTAACCCTACTCCGGTTTGTACCATAAGGTGTAGGAAGTAAAAAGTTTCATAATCATGTACAAATTTCGCCCATTGTTTCTTATTCATCGACATCCTTCGTGCATCCTGCAGTGTAACATTCCTCTTCTTCAGAGTCTTGTTGATAATGGTCCCAGATGTCTTTTGATCATCCACGATCCCTCTTTTCTTTCACTTTTGTTATCCAGATTTGCTGCACCGGTCTCGATTCATTCATTCTTATTATATGGCTCCACCATGCTAGTTGTCTAGTTTCTTTGAAGTTTAGTTGTAGTTTGTATTGCATTATTTCGTTTCTTATTCTGTCCAACTTTATCACTCCTTATACTTTTAATTTTGCTTTTCATTCTTTGAGACAGTACTGGAAATTCGCAATTATATGTCAATATAGATCTGTATCTAGTGTTATATATCGTTACTTTTGGCTTCCTACTGATTTCTTTCTTCCCTATAGAGCTTTGTTTCATTACATGAAAGATTCTTGCTATTTTGTCTATTTTCTCGTTTATATCAATGTTCTGTTCACTATTATTTTCCATTATCGCCCCAAGCTACTGACACTTATTGACTTATTCTATTTATTTTTTTCATTTTTAATAGTTATTTGTTCGTTTCCTACTACCATAAACCTTTGTTTCGGTAACACTAATTTTCATATCAAATTTCTAAATTGTATCATATAATATAGGTAAATTCTCTTGCATTTTTTTCTTCACTCCGTGCTTTAGCCACTGAGACGTCAGTAAATATATACTAATATTCGTATTGGTAGTAGGTTTCTGTATCCTACAAGTAACTTGTTAATTTTTGGATCGCATTCTTGCATAATTTTGTCCATAATGATTGCGAAGAGAACTGGACCCATCACACCTTCTTGTCTAAGGACTCTAGTTTATCTTGCTTGAAATTTCTTTCACCCTTTCCAGGTATCCTAGCCTAGCTCATTTCTACAGTTGTTACCAACTCTAGTTCTTAGTAAAGTGTCTTTAATTTTTGATTTGTTCTTATTCTCCAAAGATCCTGATTTACTTTACTAATTATTTTTCTTTCAAATACATTCAATTGAAGTTCTTGACCTTTGTGTTGGGTCCATCTTTCTTAGTCGTAGGTGACCACTGGTTTTATTATAGTTTAAGTAAAGACTTATTCTGAATTTTAACTGTAGTTTAGTAGTTCTGTATGTGTTTCAGTTTTTCTGTTCTTCTTTGATATAATGGATTAAATACTTTTTATATTTATTTGTAAGCCCATTGAATTTTCGTATATATCGTGTTTCGTAAAAGTATAATTATGATATAGGCGAAGGAACATGTAAAATATATTGAAAGATAAAGTATCAGTGTAATAAAAAAGTTATTAAAAAGTAATTGGCTGTTTTGAGTGGAAGCTTATGCTGTTGAACCAGGGAAGAAAGTAAACAACGCGCTTTTAAATATGAATCCCGGCACCTGATTCGATTCCATTACAAGTAATTCATTTAATTAAAACGAAACAAGAAGTACTGAAAAGATTAAAACTTCTTTCCTTTCGAGGACGTATTTTTGTGTAATTTACGTCGCGCGTTTAATAGAATCTGCCTGGAAGTTTAAATAATCCTCGACGCTAGCCTGCGACGTACAAAGGATTTGTTCTTGGAGTATCCTTTGTGTAGACCACCCCCTGCACCCTTGCGCTTGTTTCACCCGCGCGCGGCGTATCAAGTTCATGGTACAATGCTATACGGGCGCTACTACCGCTCTTTCAACCCTTTCGACGAGAGATGAGATCCTGGGACGTAATGGTAATTCTTTGTTGTGCCTTGCACAACTGTTTTCAATGAACTTTAGCGCTCAGTTAAGATCTTACATGATATATGGTTGAGATGAAAATCTTCTTGGGATCTTCATAATTGAATAGTTTCTTTAGTACTTTAACCCCCTGTTTCTCAATCTTTTCCACGTTACGAACAGGCAAATTTCCCTTGTTACATAATTTTGTTAGTTTTTATGTGAGATGTTTCTGGTTTTGAAAATCAATTACTCTATTTAGAGTATTCAATTAATATAGAACTGGTAGTGAAGAGACTTAGAGCGTTCAGCTTTACAATCTATAATATGACGGATATAATTCGTAGCTCTATAAACGGCCTTGCAGTTGTCTTACAATTTTTAGGTCATTTTAAACTTGGAATAACTCACGGTATCCCATAGCTGAATGTCATATATTCATTTGGTCTTGTAGAGAAGTCGTTTATTTGCTATTGTTAGCTGGTAGTTCATTGTTTAGGAATACTACAGGGCAAATCTTTCTTCTGTTATTTTATGTGATGTGGGTTGATTTTGTTGTATTAAGTTTTATCTTCCTTTTTAAACCACTGCTCCATTTTTAGTAGGTGGGCTTGTAGTAGATGTGAGGCTATTTATATATCTTTATGTCATCGGCAAATGTTGCAGTTGTAATTTGAGTTGAGGAGGGTAGATCGACTATGTAAAGGTTTTAAAGGATGACCTAGGATATTGCCTTGGGGGACTTCTAATTTAATGGGATATAGGTGGGAGTATTAATTTTGGTATTTCACTTGGACGTAACTTTCATTTAAATATGATTTTAATGGGTGGTAATGTAAGGTGGGCAGTTTTTATTTCTTAATTTATAAAGCAATCTTTCGTGCTACATGCACTGAAATATAATAATACTGAAACGCAAACTGACGTTGAAAATACTAGCCTAGAGAGGCAGCCAGTCTTTGGGTTATCTATCTTTTGTTTAGAAAGTTTATAAGACCTTGAGATAAAATGTTTAATATAAAAATTAAATAATACCTTAATAAAAATAAATTCAATTAACTATTACATACCTGAATTCAAAGAATCTTAAAATACTTGAACAATACCCTGTTACATATTATTTATCACTTTTGTACAAGACTGTGCAACATGTTTTTACATAACAACCGCTCAACAAACGCATTGCAACATACTCTACAAACAAGTCTTAGATAAAGAAAGGTGACAACATCTATTTATCTCAGTCTCGTTTTTCTTTCACAAAACCTTACAACCTTTGTTGATTATTCGATGTGCTTTTTCTAAAATCATGAGCTTTTCTCTAAATCCAACCTAATATTCGGGGAATAGTTTATTTCTGTACATAATCGGTTGTACTATTTTCAGAAAGATCTTTTAGAAAACTTTTGATAGTATTGGCAGAACACTTCAGTTAACTAACCATCAGCAACTTTTTTAATATAAGTACAGCATTTGGCCAATGAAACCTGTGGAATTCCGGTCCTATGCTCCGCTAGTAGAAACAGGAACAAATTGTTTAAAAACTACATGTATAAATCTATAAATATACGAAAAAAAAATACGATTGTTAAAATTTGGAACCGGTTGAGAAACAAGTAAAATTCAACATTTTTAAAAGCAGGATTTGGACGCCTAATTTGCCTTAGATTTACGTCTATTTAAAAAGAAACTTAATAGGCATAAATTCGAAAGCGGGAGTTGTAATAGAAGCGAAGATGGCGAGATAAAAAGGCTGCGTAATCAATAAAGTTTCTATCTCTAAAGGTGATATCCTTGGTGATATCTCTCCTTTGAGAAGTTCTGCAAACTCCTGCTGATCCCGTTATTTTTCACACATTCCCAGTTAACAAGAAAATAACGCTCGGACGCAAACTGCACGTCCCGGAAACCGAGCCGGGAGAGGGGGGCGTAGAAGTAGGATTGACACCTAACAACACATAAAAAATAAGCGGAAAACAGAAAAGATAGACAATTTCACAGCAGACTTGCTGGCAGATATTGTGCGTCGAAATCGAAACTCACGCCCAAAACGGGACCCCAGCGTCGCGTTATTCTTCTAAAAAAATTGAAGTCTATTCACTTCGGCTCCGATCGGTTACAGCCGAAGGCAGCCGAGCGTAGCCACGGCGTCAAGGCCGCGAAAATAATTTGCTGCGTATAATGTCGATCGGGCGTCTGTTGTGTTTGTTAAGAGCTCTTCACTCCGGTACTTATAACTCGAGTATGTGGTTATTGTGAGTGTAAGTGGAAGAATGAATGATACGCTTGGGGAATCGATGTGTGAATTCTCCCAATTGCTGGAATCAGCGTAATCTTTTATATCGGTTTGATTTCCTGGAAAATAAATCATTGCAACTGCCACCAAATTTTACCATAGGCGAATCCCTTTAAGTTAATACTTTAAACATATATCACATGCCACTACAACAACCCTTAACCTAACCTCACATATCTCACGATTGTTATACAGCGAACGGACTCAAATGGACGCCAGCGCCACCTTGACACGGCGTGACCGCCGACGCCGCCGGAGCGTCGGTCCACCGACACGACGCTTTAAGTTGGCGGCGATAAATAAAAAGTTGCTTAACTGTTCTTGCGTGAGGGTATTGACTTTACTGACAGCTGGGTAGGTTTAAGAAATATTACGGAAACATTAGTACACAGTAAAAAATTTATAGTCCAAGACAATCAAGCGTTAATTTTTGTTAATTTAACAAATTTCATTTTTATTAGCAAGTAACAAATTATTTTTGTTTATTTCTCCAGTATAAAGTAAGCCATAAGTTAGTTATGTAGAAAAATATAATCGTCAGAAGAAAAAACTTGTCATTGTTAATTTTTAATAAAGATTTTTATCCAACACCTCTCAATAAATGCTCTATAACTATAGCGATTTTAAACAAGGAAAGTAACAGATTGCCCACCAGCGGGTATAATTTTGAGATAAGTCAGTAGTGAGTAATTTTTATTTATAACAATAATAATAACACACAACACCTTGATAACCGCTTCAATTGACATTTTAATTTAAAAACTTGAAAGCATATGTCACTGTCAAACAATATTACTTTAATAATTTTGTATTATTAATAGATGTTGGATAAAACGTTATACTTCACACGTGGGTAAACTTGTAAATTATATAACTATTACTCGATCATGGATACTAGGCATCTGAAAAATAAAAAAGAGAAAAAGAGACTGTACAACAACGCATTAAAATTGTATAATTCTCTGTCATCAACCATCAAGGAGATAACAAATTTAAATCCATTTAAAACTGATTTGAAACGCAGTTACTTTCGAAATGTTACTATAGCATTTTCTATTATTTGAAATTAGTCTTTACCCTGAAGAAGCCACTAATAATAAAATATTCAAATGCTGAGAGTAAAAATTTCAAGAATTAGGGAAAGATCGTAAAATTCTTTTGCAATAAATGAAAATTCTGACAGAATTGTGAACCTAAACAATTATTACTGTCGGACAAACGGTGAAAAAGTAGAGGTATATATTCATTCGCTGAACGTAAATATTACCGTTTGTAAATATAGTTGGTTGGCCTCCAATGTACCGAAGCCACAAATAACATTAAAACTGCCATTTCTATACAATTTAAAGGCAAAATGGGAACAAACGGTCTCGGAAGACATTCATGTTCAAATATCTCGCAAGAAATTTCAAAAATATTCCCTTCATTTCTCATCAGAAACTCCCTGAAGAAAACCTTCAGGTTTCAACCGAGAGTTTATACACAAATTATGAACATCCCGTCATGAAAACTTCCCTTGACTGTTCGTTAAGGCCGAATTAATTAGATTTGCTCGGCTTAAGGCTCAAGGATGATCTAATTTCAATAGTCTTGTGTGATCAGAGTGACTTCGACCGTGACAGCTTTACAGTTCATCTTCAGTTGAATTTGTAACTCGTGTTAACTGATCACGATGGTAGCACTGGTGCTTACTATCCGCATACCCGCAATTCTAGGTGTTAATTGCGCGATGCCGGCATGTTGAGTCCGTGGAATGCGCACAGAACTGCGCAATTACTTCCCCTTGTATTCCTCTACAGATAATTGTGCAAGTGCATCTCCGAGTTCCGCACAGATTTTTGAAATTGCCGCATTAGTTCCACTATCCTGCAACCTACGTAATTAGGCCGAGCACGTAACACTGCTACATTTATGAAACATTTACATATATTTCAGTTTTTTAATTCATATTGGCTTTACAAAAAGCAGTACAAATTTTTAAATTAGGATAGTCGACTCAGAATTAATCAATGAAACGTTCTATCTGAAACCACTTTCCGAACAACCTGTATATCATATATAACGTATTATAGAATAATTAAATTTTTATGAAGTCCCGAGAATATAGATCAGAAAAATTTTAAATTAACTTTTGACGTGTAACACTACAGTTCTGGAATATTAAAATATTAAAAGCGAATGAGAAATATTAGTATTGTTCTACGTTCTCTTTTGACATATAGTTCGAAAAAGATGGTGAGAAAGAAAATTAAAGCGACTAGTATTTCATTCATTATTTGAAGAAAAATCTCAAGGGCTTCAAGTTAAAAAAGTTGTGAATTTGACCCAGTTAGTCTCTAGAACTCGGCTCGTATAAAATAACGAAGTTTACGAGTTGAAGTTTTCTTCAAACTGTTTTGACACCGACTTATATATGATTATCACAGTGTGGAGTGTAGCAACACGATTTTTATTTCATATTTAATTATGTTCATCATGAAGCAAACTTTAAATTACCTATTTAAGAAATTCAGTGTTGTTTTATTTTTGGCACATCGTAAAAACTGGGTTGACCAAAAAAAATAAAAGTATTTTATTTGCGTAGTAGCGTAAATCACAATAAAAGAAAAAATAATGGCACCCAGCCAAAGAACATACAAGCTTGTGAACAAAAACGACGACAAATTGAAATATAGTTCTCATTATTTTATATTACTAATCTCAGAAATCAATATAAACGGTAAATTTTACTACTTGTTTAATTGCAATAACATTAATCAACAATTACAAATTAATTGTAACATTGCATACTCAAAGTAATAATAGTTATTACTCCACGCTGCTGTAGAATGACTAAATATGCAGATTCATTTATAGGAATTAGTTACATATGTACGTGCAGTTTAATAATTGCTGAAATTAGTTTCACAATAATACTAATACCAAAATCTGTCTATTTTAACAATATCTACTGAAAACATCCCTGATGTAAAACTTTACATACTAAATATAAGCCCAGAATCATCATTTGGCCTAATTAATATTTTAGAATAATTACAAATTACAATTATAAAGGAAAAAATTGTTGTGTTCAATTTATTTGTAACTTAAATTATGTTATTTAAAAAAATACTTTTAGGAAAAATAACTATATGAAGGCAGTTAAGAAAATAATAACAAATTAGGCAACTGTCATGGCAGGTAGCGTTGGAGCCGGTTCACTCGATAACGCAAGATAAGTTCACATAAAAATTGTAAGTAATATTATTCTACACATATTTCTGATTCCAATAAAATGTATTCTATCTCATTAATTTACTAAGATATCCCAAAAACCCTAATAGGTGTTTAAATAATCTTCATATACTTACTGTTGATGAATTGTTCCCAAAATCTGATCAATTCGTAATATAAACATAATACCTCCCTTACATATGTGTATGTGCGAGAAGTATAAATGTCAGAATTTAAGATATAAATATGGTGAATTAAACAATTTTCATTTGTATGATTTTAACTGGGCCAAATGATATGATTCTGAGTTCGCATAACATTTTTATTAATAATTTAATGAAGTATGTTTGTTCTTTTGTCTAACCTACATTCCGTAAGGGATTTATTAGTCTGCAAGGTAGCAGGCTGTGGCAGAGTGATTTATTCATCAAAGAAAACACCTACTGAAATTTATTATGCGTAGAATAACACGTGAATATTGAAGTGTATGAAATTAAAATCGACGTGAGCTTTGAAGCGACGATTCTGCGTTATTTGTGCTTGAAATACTTTGAAGATAAATAGTCCGTTTATGATTCGCGTTCGGGAACACGTGTAGGCATTTGGACACGTAATCTGTTTGCAAGAACCACAAAATTCTCATTTCTCCAGACTTTAAAGAGGTTTATACGAAGGCAAATGACGCAATAAAAAGCACAGATTGCTTTTTTATTCCTCTTCTTGCATACACATCTTGTTAATAAAAGAAACTCACAACATTCCTTCTTCATCCTCTTCGTTTCTTCTTTACTCTTAATTGTTTCTTTGTTTGAGTGATGTTGGATTTAGGAATTTTGATTTTAATTCCAAAATATTTAATAATATACTCGTATTCGTTAAGGAGCCTTTGTTCAATCAGGACTAAAGTAATTCACTTCTGAATTTCTTTGCTGTGCAAAATCCGCCAAAACAAAAAGGTAATTTGTCTTCTTTAATGTTGAATCTTCTTTGCCAAACCATAATTTTCATTTCATGTTTATTGATGAAAGACAAAATATTTACTTTGTTCCTTTCATATCCCATATTATTTAATAAAGTTTCATTCGCTTTTATATGCTTAGTATCTGTAATATTATATATGTCTTTAATACTGTAATTAATTAAACTTTCCATTTTTCGCAATCCCTGTAAATGGGAATTTTAAACGAAATTCAAACAAACCGCGATAATTTTTATTCATTTAATTCGAAATTTCAATTACCAAATTAAATACGATACTTTAGAGATTATAATCCAGCGTTTCCATGGTGATCCTTAACTGGGCCGCCTTGGTTTAGATTCAAATTACAATTCTTTAAGACAATAACTCGCATTTCAATTCATTTTCTCGATAATCAAATCTTCGCGAATGAGAAACGAAAGCGAAAGAATGGATATAATCAACGTTGGAATTATCTCCAAGAAGCAAAATAGCGAAGCCATTTTGGGAATTGTCACATTATAGTTCGCACTCTAATGGGTTTTAGTTAATTCTTTCCTCCATAACTGTCTTCATATATTTATTTTAGAACGCTAATCTCCGGACTCAAGTTGGAATTTGCGCTAATATTTCGGTACATTTCACAATTAAAAATGAATTGTGGTGATAGTTAACGACAAAATTAAAATTAGCTTCTTGTAACGTTTTCAGCATACCCTAGCACGAAACACTATTGGGGAAAAAATCAATGTAGCTGACACTTTGCGGCAGAAATATAAACTAGGGAAACGGGGAAAATGTTCTTTGCATTCATTAAAATACATGGTAATTCGATAGAATTGTTTTCAAATTAACAAGTACATTTATGTGATTTAGGCTCTAACTTTATTATCGTACTAAATAGATAGCGCTTAAGTATTAGTATAGTAGTGCTAAATACTATTAATAGTATTGCTTAAATATTCTATGTGAATATATGATATATCGACCAATGAAAAGTAGTCACACAATTCTTCCCTAATATCTATTATTTTCGAAAAAAAAAAAATCTGTCGTAGACACCACAATACCTCCCGTCATATATTTTTTATAAAACAATGCAGGAATACAAACCACCACTATCAAGAAACGCTCATTACTTCAAAAAAAATTTGTATTCTATTAAAAATTACACTTTTCAAGCGTTTTGATTTTTCAAAAAGTATAGGTTAGCAGACTTCCGATTATAATTTTTCTTTTACGTGTTCTAAATCATAAATGGTGACAGTAAGAGAAAAATGATTCAAACAACAATTGTAGGTAATATCATTTTAAAATATTATTCTAACTAAAATTGTCATTAAACCATAATTTACTGAGATTTTTCAAAATAACTTGAAAAAAGCTTCAAGTAAACTACCACTTCCGGTTATTGGATTATCACTTGATTATGTTTACAAAATATCAAAATTTTCAGTTTAGTAGTTTTTGAGAAACCGTAACTTCAGAAATCGAGACAAACTGACAGAGAAACACACAAACATACATCATCGCGAAACTATTAAAATAGTATTCTAGGAACCCTAAAACATGCTCATCCACTGAAAACTCACTACCGAATTTTTAGGATGATCCCCGTACCTCTCTTACATGTATGTGACGGGAGGTAAAAATGGGTAATTGCTCTCCGTATTTTAAAGTTTTAGCTCAACAACAAAAGCAATAATGGGACCTATTCTGAATCTTACCTGTTAATTTTTTTACCAATAAAAATAAATGTGCCAAATGAAATTTTTCAGGGCCGTTTGTTATTTTTGGTTAATTTTTTTAAGGGGCTGTTAAAAATTAACGGGTAAGTTACAGAATATGCCCCATTATTGGAATAAAAATATTAATTAACAGTTTTCCTCGTTTCGCCGCCATTTACTCTTGCCTGACCTGCTACTTACATACTGAAATTTTCCTCAATTATAATTATTGATATTATATAATACGTTACTGAAGTGCGGTAGCTTAATTGTATTAAGTTTGAGTGCAGCGTAATCCATCAATATCAAGGTACAAAATTGAATTTACAACATTTCCTTTATACATCTAGAATCCTGTCAGGATTCTATTAGAGACTCCAATAAACAATAACACCGCAATAACCAGCTTACACTCACGTCTCGTGATCTACAACTCGACGTATAAAGGCTGATTCACCGCGCACGGAGCGCATGAAGCACGTATATGTGCAGATATGCCGGGCACATCCAGAATCCAGACACATTCCGGATACCAGCAGCTGGAGCAGCGCGGCGCACCTGAACAGAACATTATTTATCACGAGTAATGAATAGACGCGTGTGCCTGTGTGCTGTGATCTCCCTGGCACGTTTCCTTTAAATTTCTATGCGTTGCTGTATTAATTTAATTACGCCGAGAAAAGACATGAGTACGAACTGTATCTCGCTATGAGCTATGGGGATGAATGTCACGGAATCGTATTTGCTCATGCGATACTTTCAAGGAGCACACACTTGGTTATTACGAAAATTGTAAGAATATATAATAATTTCTATACCTATATTAAAAAACTTCCCAACTTACACATATATCCATAGTAAATACAATACATGCATCTAAATTCAAAGAGGAAAAAAAATTTAACAAAATATTAAATCGATGAAAAAATAAACCGAAAAGCAAAAAATAAAACAAACCTTTTTAGTTTTAATAGCTAAGCTCCTAAACTAATGTAACTAATTTTGAGTCAACTCCAAACAAACAATCAACAAACTCCTATTACGCTGAAGGGTTGGAAAAATTAATCAACGAAATCGAATAACCCAGTACAAAGTTATGCGTGGTAGAATCGACAAAGAGTTAAAAATTTAGTCCCCTATTTTCGCACTCTTAGCGGTGGAATTTTCTTCACATTTAAATGGGGCCAACTTCGAAATGTGCCCTATCCAGTAAAAAACGTTTCATAAAAATCAGACTGCTCTGTAAAAAGTTATGCGTGGTTATACATAATAAAATCTGGTGGGGGTACCACACTACTTTCTTGTACTTACCTATAAAACCGACTGAATACGTATGACTTGTTCCTTCCGTATGACTTTATGGGCCAGTTGCACCAAGGAAACTTAAATTTTAAACTTAGTTTAAATAAATAAAAGCAAATTAAAGTTACATGTAATGGAAAATTGACATTGCTGTAAAACTTTCGATTTGTTTTTGCCGAATTAATCTTAGTTTAAAATTTAAAAGTGATTGGTGCCACTGGCCCTATGTAGACTATTATTTGACACATAAATGTTAAGCATATTTAATTTTTTGTTCTCATTGCAACTATAATTTTATTTTAAAATAGATATTATTAATATCTAGTCTTTAAAACTTTATAATTAATAATACAAATATTGCTTTAGTTTCGTTTACATTACTTGTCTCGTTCATGCGATATTGCGCACACGGACATCCATCCATCCATTTACCCATCTCATCCATGCACCCATCCATCCATCCATCCATCAAACCTCACACACAGTCATCACCGGGAAATTGGTTTAAACGGATTTAATGGACATCAAAATATATATTTCCGCAAAAATTTTGTCAACGATTTGTTTCAAGATTCCGATACTTCCTTATACTTTGTATAAGAAAGTAAAAATATACGTATCGACAAAAGTTGTTTAGAATTTAAAATGGATGTAATAAGACACATTTAGTATTTCAGAAATATATGAATCAAATTAAAATCAATGTTTATTAGAAAAATTGTACTGCGACAATGGAAACTTAGACAAAATAAATAACAGTTTTAGATTTATGCAGTAAGTTGCAATCAAATTATGATCGAAGGGTGAAATACTCTTATCTTTATAACTTAAAGTTAATCTTAGACGAATTATGAATGTTGACGAATGAGGAAATGAAAAGAAAATATCCGAATAGAAATGTCTTCAGGAGAATTATTTTATATACACTAAAAGTTTCACCCTCTTGCTTCAATTAAATCCATGGCAAAGGGTGAAATTTCCGCCATAGTAATTTTATTGAACTCATTATACCCTTCCCGAAATCCAATTTAAATGGTTCGGGCGCACAGTTTCAACCAAATTACATGATATACTTAACAGCGAACAAAACAGCACAATATAATTTGAAAAGCCATAATAAATCTCAGAATAAAGCGCGAGTGACAGAATACAAAAAGGACATTCACACATCCTGCGGGTTCGAACATTCAAACAGTCCTGTGAAAAGCTTCAAACCAGATGGAGCGTTTTCACTGCTTTGGTGATACAAAGACCTTGCGAGAAACACATTTGTCCGCGTTGGGCCGGTTTTGTCCCTTCAACGCCAGCGCAAATGGAACGGGCAAAATTAAACACATTGATTTTCAGGAATATTGCAATTTGGAGTATTTAAAAACTTTCAGTAAAAACTTTTGGATTGAGTTTTGTTGTAGTTATTTACTTTACAAGTGGGTTATTCCAATTTGCCTACGTGTGAAGTATAACGTTTTATCTAACATCGCAACATCTCTTAATGTATGCAAAATTTATTAAAGAAATATTATTTGATAGTGACATTGCCATTGGTGGTCAAGAGGCTAAGAGCGCTCAGGTTTACAGTCTGTAATCTGACGGTCGGGGTTCGCGTCCCGCACGATCCATCTCGAATTATAAAAAATAATTATAATTCGTAGCTCTGACAAGTGACCACAGATGGGTCTGAGTGATTCGGAGGTCACTATTAGCCGGCGGTCCCTTGCAGTTGTCTGTTGACTGACCATCAGCAACATCGTTAATGCAAGTAAAATATTCGGCCATTGAAACCGGTGGAATTCCGGCCCTATGTTCCCATGAGGAAATACAGGAACACATTATTATTTGATAGTGACATACACTTTAAATTTTCTAAATGCCGATCTCGGTGGCGTAGTGGCTATGTCACTAGCGTAGCACGCCAGGGGTCGTGGGTTTGAATCCCACTGAAGAGCATGGTCGTTTGTGTTGTTCACATACTTTCATAATCATCCAGTCATGAGGCGGCATATGACCATAGTAGTTAGTCCGCCTTCCATCTTCATAAATAAAAAAAAATCTAAATGAAAATGTCAATCGAAGTAGTTACCAAGGTGTTGTGTGTCTAGTAACTATTCTCAAAATTATACCCACTAGTAAGTAATCTGTTACTTTCCTTATTTAAAATCGCCGTAGTTATAGAGCATTTATTGAGAGGTGTTGTATAATAATATTTTATTTAAATAAAAAGTTTCAAATTATAGTACACAATTCTTCATCATAAACAAGTAAATAGAAAAAGAACTATGTAACCAGAAAACTATGCCTTATAAAATATAGTAAGCCATCATTTAAAAATATTATACTAAATAAAATTTTGAGAACTTCTGGAACAATACTCAAATGAATTTATCGTTTGTAAAGAACACTGTATTCTAGGAGTCTATAAACATGTTCAATCCAATTAATTCGCAATGACGTTGCAGAGCACACGAATAATTTGGTTTACAATCAGTAGTGCGGGGATCTTTGCAGTGTTTTGAGCTATGTATCGTGTATTCCATTGGAATATATCTATAGAAAAATCAACAAAATGTAAGTCTGCTTGATTTTTTCGTTATTTAGTACATTCGACATGAAGTAAATTATACATACAATCAACTAGTATAATAGGATAACTTGATACATGATGTTATACTTACACATCATAGCACTTCGATATTTGGGCATGTCATTGGCCAAGGTTTTGTTTTTGTGAGAGATATCAAAGTAGTTTAAATTTTTGGCATTAGGAACACCGAACAGTCAAATTATCATGTCAACTATAAAATGAGGATACTACAATACATACTTATGTAATTCTAACTCACTACATACTACCCTATGCTCTATGGAGTGTAAGACTGAACGATGACACTGGGTTATTCTAATGGATTATAGCAGTTTTGTCTCATTTATATATTACTTTGGATACCAGTTCTTTGGTGGTGATATGATGATTAGAATCGTGATGGTAAAAATAACTCTTTAGACCAGTTTTATATGTATAGTTTGTATTTTCAATAATATATACGAAAACAATGATAAAATAATGCACAACGGTTCAAGATTAACACTCAAAATTGTGACAGACCTTAATATCGTGGTAAATACTGATACTAGATAATGATGCTAGTTACTGATTGATAATGAACTGATGATGATACTAGATCTCTTTGAACTCTGTCTTTTATCGTGTACACAATATTTCTCCTTCACTAAAGGGTGTAATATCATATCATATCATTTTAATTCCTGCTACTTCTAGAACTTTTTCTGCTTCTTTTGCCTAGTTTGTTCTTGGCTTTTCTATTTTCTTCTTCCTGCTTTCTAGCATTGACATTATTGAGTTTTGTTCTTCAGCTCTATATACGTACCCAGAACTTTTTCACATATTTCTCTTTTCTTGGCCAACAGTCTTGTTGCTTCTTACTTTTCCTTGCTTTCTTAACTTTTTGTATCCAAGTTTTTATGGGAATAATACAATTAATAATATAAATATATCATCCCGGTATATATCTATACATATGAAACATTTTCGCGCGTGCATTACTAATGTGGGAATCGATCCACGATTCCAGTACATACATATAATTATATTTTATACTCGGACAATTTAGCGAAAAAATACTAAATTGCCTTTCTCATATGTTTCGTGCAGCAACTCTAGTATTTAGTGATACTAAATATATTATTTAGTTTGCATGAATGTTTCGACGTACATGTGTATCCAGTTAATGGATTGAAGTGGTTTCGTTCAGTTCTACTTTATCGAAAAAACATTCCATCCATACCACTGTATTTTTTACCGTGTAATATAATTTTTAATATAGAATTAGAAAACATTTCTATAGATAACAAATGTAATCCTTTAACAATAAATCCTCGATAAATATTTTAAAATTATATTTTCTTTTTCCAATAATTTTCATTACAATGCAACGTATTTACCAAGGAATTTTGGTGGAGCCGCGGGTCTTACAAAATATTACGCATCCGTTATAAAACGCTTTATTACTCTAACTAGATTTAATGGCTGCAATATAAGTGCAAGATATTTGCAATGGAGCATTAAATTGATGTCCAGGTTTTAAGTTTTATGGTTGATTATGTTTGGATAACGCTGGTGAATGACGTGCTTTTATGGCAAATTAAATTCATATCAATGGATGGAATAAAGATTCATCATTTATGAAGCCATTTTATATATAGTTATACTATTAGCTCCTAGGGTATATGTTCCATAAAATCTTATATACTTAAAATTGATAAGTAAACATTATGTATTTTTGTAATTTATTGAACCAATCGGGTTAATCTTCAATGACCTGAGATGTGTAAAATAAACAAAAAATTAAGGGCAATTTAGTTGTAAACAAATAAAATGTTCCTTTTCATAATAATATATTTGAATGGATACACAACAAAGCAGAATATTTCTTCCATTCTGTAAACACAGAAAGTGAAAGATACAAAAAGAAAACTCGAAATGACGTCATCATTCATTCAGTCGCCATTGACCGATTGAAAGCGTGGTCCATTTCTCTTTTCGGTTCACATCCCCGCATCAACTGCATCCAATAAAAGCAAGAGACTGCCCATTTTTTTCACAGCGAACAACATAACATTTTCAATGTCTACCATTTCCCAAACACCGCGTGTACTAAGGCTGAATATCACACGATATAGCAACACCCGTTCTGCCGTTAGATCTTCAATACAATATACAAATGGCAGTAGTAATTCTTTTTTCAATACTAGCCTAGCAACATGCCGTTATTAAGTTAGTTTTGAGTCATGATTTTTTTTTTTCACGAGCGGGAAAGAAACTGTTTCTATTATACCAAAATCTTGATAAAAACAGCTAATTTCATATATATATATATATATATATATATATATATATATATATATATATATATATATATATATATATATATATATATATATATATATATATGGGAGATTGGTGCACTGTCTCTCTCGTCGTAAGGGAAAGTATATTTTCCTCTTGTCGTATTTACTCCGCGGGATAAAATCATACACTTTTCTCCCTTAATGTATAACATACTATTCTTCACCGCCCTTAGTAATAATAACGGTCCGTAATTGATTAGCTTCCTTACTCACTATCAGTAATGATTATTGGCCTAGGTTAATAATTAGAACTGTCACATTTCAAAGAAATTTAAACTTCTTAATTTATTTAACTCAATAAATGCAAGTAAAGTATTAATTATGAATTTAAAATTATAAGGAAAATATTAGTTAAGAATTTGAAATTTGCCCTCTAATTTTGAATTGGCAATTCAGATTGAATAATTACTAACTTTTTTCCCGTTAAATTTTAAATAAATATACTTTATTATTAAAACTGGCCACTTTCGGTTGTGGGATTCGAACAGAGTATCTCACGATTCACAGTCCGGTATATTACCACGGAACTATTAACCCCATTTAAGAGAATTAAAAAAAACAAGCGCATTTAATATATATAGTCTCGGCAATGGGTTAATAATGATCAACTTTTCAACCTTGGCTTATAATATGCTATTTGCAATCTCCAAATCTCGCGAAATTTAAATAGAGTTATTTTCAGTGTTTTTCTCTCCAGTTTATATTTTAATTTCTAGTAAATCATGTGCAAATAAATATCACTGCCGTATGTAAATTATGAAATACAAATCAAAGCATTATCAATTATAGCAAAAACTGTAATTAGCGCTAAAATAAAGTAAAGGTTAGCGTCGATACTCCCATGCATTCATAACTTGTTGCTGACGATTCGCAGCCGCTGATTTATTTCTGTTGGTCGTAATGAGCTAATAAACATGATTAAAACCAAGGGTGTCGCGGGGTAGAGGAGTGGATATAAAATAAATTTTAATTACCGGTGGAAACGGAAGTAGTGGCGCGTAGCTCGCGAGAGCTCCTCTACTGAGCGGTATTTCACGACTTAATCCAACTGGAAAACGAAAACCTGAACGAAATTTCCAAAACTTGTTTATTTTTTGCTTACCTGTAGCATGTAGGTGAAATAATACGATGGAAACGGTATTATGTTACACATATTACTCTCGAATCATTAATTTCATGTTCATGGAACACTGTTTGTTTTATATTTTTTGTGTTAATGATATTTCGAAATACATTGTTGATATTTATATTTGCATGTATGGTTTTATTTTCGAATATATTTTAATATCAAAGGGAATATTTACAGTTGGGTAAATATTTGTAACATCACTTAAAATTTTGTTTGAATTTATAAGAACCAAATTAATTACTAATTGAAAAAGGTACTCTCAAGTATCATTGTAAAATATCTTTTTACAATAAAACAAAGGTACTCTTGTATTACTTCATGTTATTTAAATATTAATTACATTAAAAATAAGTGAAACACTCCATTAACATATTAACAAATTACACAACAAATATTTTACTTTTATATCATAATATTACGCTATATTTTAACAATCACACACACAACAATCTTGGTACACCACTTTTGCTTCGTGTACATTTATACCAACGTATTTTGGTCTAATATTATATAAAATAAAGCTAACAGAACTATGACGACATGCAAAATTGACTGTTACTATAATCAGAATAAGAATTTGTTTCTATATTAGGAATTTTGTATTTTATTTGACAGCAAATTTGATAAATCTATTAGAAGAGCATTTTTTTTTACATTTGTTCATTCTCATTACTTTTTGTTTTTACTGGTTTGTTTATATTTTTGTTCCATTTTATGTCCTACTATTAGTTTGGTTACAATTTTTTAATACTTGTATGTTTTATTTAGTTTTATAAATTTTTATGCCAATACAAAACAAAATCCATAAACTAATCCGCAAAAATTAATGAAACTAAAAATAAAAGATAATACTCGTACAACAATAAACCAATACAAAAAATCGAAACATAAATTCCACGTTCTACATCAAATATCAAATGGATCTGAGTTTATGAAATAGAAACATCTCCTGATATATAAGTTCAACTAGAGAATGGATATACATTTGTATATAGGTATTATGTATATGTTACGAATTGATTAGATTTTGGGAACAATATTCATTAACAGTAAGTAGGGTTTTTAGAAATATCTTTGCAAATAAATTAGATAGAGTAATTTCGATTGCAATCAAAAATATGTGGAATAATTTTAGCTACTATTTTTATTTGAAACATTTTTCTATATTTTGTTAGATACATCAGATACAAAAACAGTGCTCATGGTACCAGCCAATACCTTGATTGTTATTAATTTGTTATTATTTATTAGTTATTTTTCCTTAAAATATTCTTTAAAATAATAGAGTTTATGATAAAAATAAATTGAGTACAATTTTTGATTTGTAAGGTAATCAGAACAAATTTTATTAAAAGTTATTCTAAAAGTCTTAATTAGACCAAATAATAAAAATTCTGGGCTCGTATACTTCTTTATTATTTTAGTCCATTTAAAGAGATCTCAAATCATGAGGGTTCCTTCATAAAAGTCCAAAGTCAGAATGGCTCCAAAGACAATGAAAGGTTACAGAACACTTAGTGCAATTGCGATTAAATCCTACACTATAACAAATAAATAGTGTTTGTAGAGTTATTCTGCAGAAGAAATGAGTAAGCGTAGTCTGTAGTAACAGTAAGGTGTGGCGTCGCCAGGGTTCATTACAATTTCCAGTTTCCAAAACACTGGCACGACAAACACGAAACCGGTAGTTAACAGCGGTTAGTCCTCGTCCACGAGCACAGCTCACAGCAACCTGTATTAGTTCCGGTGAACGATGTGAGCGCCGTCGCAGCGTTTCTCTGTGCATCCGTGCGTACCCTCGCGCATGTTATCTCTGCCGCGGCCGCCGGTGTCATGTTAACGAGCACGCGTTAATTAACGGATCCGTTAATATGGAATGAAATGCGATGCGTACGTATACATTACTGGAGATGGGTACAACTTGTCGTAGAGTGCAACCGCTAATTATTTTTAAATGTTGATGGTTTTTTTTACTCATAGGGGAAAACTCACTCACGGGACTGCGGTTAATTCGCTCGCGCCATAAGCGAAAGTTTGTGGGATCAAATCTACTTTAACTTGGTGAATGTATGGTAAACTTTTTTACTTAACACATATTACCATTGTACTGAGATGGAAGACATATAGCACAGAAAAAATAATTATTTACTTGTTTTAATTTAACATTGTAATTAGCGTTTTTAAGTTCTTTGGAATATACACATTAACAAAATAATTAGTACATTTTAAATTTTTAAATTTTCACACACCAAAGAAACACAATGGCTGCTAACACAAGCTCTGTTTTTGAGTATACTCCGAGAAGTGTTTTAACGATGTCTAATTCTTCGAATAAAAATTACAGAACAATATCTCACTCAGTGGAATAGCGCGAACCCAGAAATAATCAATTAACAATCAATCTCCTCCAAACATTCCTGACACACCACTTTCGTCTCGTCAAAATTCATAGTACTATTCATACATGCTCGTCTATTCTTCACACTTGGAATCATTTGTTCACGCAACAAACCATCAATTATACCCAACCACTTATTCATCGGACGCTCACGCAATCGTTTACCTTCAATCTCACCAACCTTTCATTCGACATTCGTTCAAGATGTCCAAACCACCTCTACTGACTCACTCCCACTTTCTTAACAACATTTTTCTTAGTATCACACTCACCATACACCAATTCATTCCGGATACGATTACGTCTTGTATACCCACACACTCCTTTCAAATATCTCATTTTTTACAACAGTTATATATCGTTCATGCTTCTTCATCCACACCCAACATTCAGAACCATACATAAATGTAGGCACTAACACGCCATTATAAACACTCAATCGAGCATCTGTAGATACATTTACCCCAGAGCACCCAATACCTCGCACTCTCCAGACACCCGCCTTCAATATATTTTCTGCAACTTTTATTTGAAGTATTTTTTTATATAAAAAAAAAACAGTGCTCGTGCATGGTTACCATCCATTATTTTTAACTGCAATTTTTCAATAACTACTTATTTATAATACGAAAAAGTATGTTTTACAAAAAATGTGGCAAATACATACATCGCATTTTAGAAAGATTTTCGATCGACATCTTTCAATTCTTCTAGTCCGTTTTCCTGCTTACTTTTGTGTTTATTATCTTCTACCCTGGTATTTAAATTCTGTAATTGTTAGGGAATTTTTTATTTGCTAATAATCACAGAATTTTTCTGGGTTTCTATTTCTCAACAAACATCTAGCAAATAAGCTTGTCCATTTTCGTAATGATCCTTGAATAAAAATAAAATATTCAAAGAAATTAAAGCAAACTCAAACACTTATCTGTGTGGAGGAGGTATGTAATACCCAACAACTTTTATACGTTTGTATCTCGCCTGACATCAGTATAATTATTGTAGAAATACCTGTTATACTATTATCTATTATCTATAGCTAAAAGAACCTGAACTACCAACAGCATCAACTACGACGTAGCTAAAATGACACGTATTTTAAATGTGAAGGGTTAAAGAAACAGTGGATTATTAGTAAATGGAACAATTTCGAATAGTTCGCGCCGTGCGTTAGTTTCCGTCGAGTGTCCGCATTGTTGCAGTGCCAAGATTTTGTTGTATATTAAATTTTCATGTAGCATGCTTAAACAAAGCGTGCAGAGCTCGCAAGCAAAAGACATCAAATTATACGGCAAGAGGGCGAATAAATTGAATTTTCTATAAATAAAACACGTTCGCCAGAAAGAAATAAGAAGGCTTCGGGTTGAACAGTTGAACATCAATTTCCACATTCGAATGCTGTCGGGAATGGTGTGGGAAGGGTTATTCAAATTCTGCTTCGTTCCTGATACGGGCCTTATTAATGTGACACTTTGTGCCGGCCCAGCACCTGGAATTCGGTTTTCGTCTTTTATGCTCCGTAGTGCCGTGTCGATGCAATTTGACCCACTTCTAACACACATGCTTTTTATCAACTTTTATACAAACAATCATTTTAATTTATCTTGTTTTCTGGTTGATTTATTCACTAGGTTTAGATGAAGAACAGCACCACGGTTCGTAAGGTTCGATTTTATATATATTTTGGAAGAACCGATATTAATAACATAAAACTGAGGCATATAAAATTTCAAATTTTACAGTGTAATATTCTTGTCTACAGGTGCACAACAACTGTCGCAAGTTGTGATAAAAAATGTGTAATTTCACACACAAAACTTACACGAGATGAGAACACGTTAGCCTAAAACTTAACTCTTGTACGCAGCTCGGCACAAAAATGCAATGGGGTTTTTCAACATTTCTTTTTAATTTTTTTATGAAACTATATCTAAATTGAAGACTATTTGCACTTTTAAAGTCTTAATTGTTAATCATTATGCTACAATATTTTTTAAAAATGTTCTGACGTCATTGTAGAGGTGTTGGTGGATCTCAAACAGTAGAGATTGTAAATAATTGTAGTCACATGAATATTCTAATTTATTGTTCGGAAAATTATTTAAATGGAATTAAATATTCCATGGTAAATAATTAAAATATACATAAATTCCATTTATTTCTGGAAGAAAAATGAATGAACTGTAAGATTATTTTAGTCATTTGTTTGATTACCACTAATAAATTTTGCTTATTGATGTCATTCAACAAACCTTTAATTTCGTTGAGTCGACCAAAAATAATATTTATTAGTTAGAAATAAATAATATATTTTGTACGTATTTAAAATATTCATACGAATTCAAAGTGAAACAAAAAACCTTCAAATTAGTTGCAAACTATTTTGACACTTAGATAATCTGACAGGTCAATAATAAGAGATGTACAAATAATTTAGAATAGGATAGATATGCGTCATATTACAGTGACGTCATTATAGAGGTCTTTAAAACTAAAATATTTTAATAATTAATAGATAATATTTTTTAAACTTCTGTTATATCAAGTATGATGTTTTGGGGTCTAGTTATAACATAAATTACTTATTTTCTATTTAGTGACTTTAGTGAACGACCCCATTTCCATTTACTCAGCGCGACACTTTTCCCCAAATTTGCCTTTTAAAGATTCAACGATTATTGACTTGCCGCCGAAATAAAACCCATAAAATTATACGGATTTTGAAATTTAAATACAGTAAATCGAAATTTTAAATCTTACGGAAGGGAATTTTAAATGGTTGTAAAGTTGCAAGTGCGTTTATTCTGCGTCGCACAATAATGAAATTGTCCAACTTGAAAGGTTTATTCTACCAGAAACGTGTAACTATGCGTAGGGAACATTGTGGCCATTTCCTCTTTTGTTAGAACAAATTCACAACTTCCGGTACGTTTGCATTTGTACTCGCTGCAGAGGCGGACTATACTGAATATTTTAAAATAAAGAATATTTTTGAAATAATTTGCTACGCCTCTGAAGTTCCTTCTCGCACTACCGTCATCGCTCATGCATTCCTTATGTACCGAGAGCAGCTCTGTGTGAATAATTCACGCTCACGCCACTGTTTACTTTTAACACCGTCTCACGCACCACTGCGCCCCTAACAACGTGCGCTCATGGATCCTACAAACACACGCACATTCGCACTGTGTGCACCTGATACAACTTCGTTTAAATATTGAACGTAGTAGGCCCAGTGACATCACTTTTGTTTGTTACTTTGTATTTATCCTGGAAGCCATTTTCTTACTCTCACATTTATATGCGAGAATTTAAATTGATGTTTATGTTTCTTGGGTTTAGTTAATTTCTCTGTTTATTTTAATTCAAAGTTGGCAAGCTTAATTATTACACCTCGGGACGCCTCTTCATCTGAACTCCTATTCCTCGGCAATACATACGTTGACGTAGTTTGCAAATGGCCACAAAAAGAATATTGTAGAAAATTTAAGGAAAACATTTAAATATTTACCACAAAAATTATTTTTCTTGTTAAAAATTCAAAATTGATAAAATTTTTATTTAACAAATTATCATATTTGTTCAAATTGTTAATTTAACACAATATGTCTGTCAATATTAACTAAAAATACTTAACAACCGCAAAATTAATAAATCGCAAATCAAATTTTTTACTGCGTATGTATTAGAATTCCGTAGAATTTGATGTCAAAATATATTATCAGGTAATTATTCATAATTTGCAAGTTGTGTATAAGAAAGTCATGTGTTGCATCCACCAGATTTTTAATGTAAATTATCGTGGGCGGTAAAATATAACCGTTTTACTTATTATTATTGACGAGTCTACTTGTTAAATTTTATAAATCCACCATATAAATAATAACAATTTTTCTTGTTAACAATTCAGAATTGACAAAATTTTTATTTAAAAAATTGACATATTTATTCCAACTGTTAATTTAACACATTATATTTGTCAATATTAACTAAAAATACTTAACATCTGCAAAATTAATAAATCGCAAATCAAATTTCTTACTGTGTATTTATTAAAATTCCGTAGAATTTGGGGTCAAAATATATTATCAGGTAATTATTCATAATTTGCAAGTTGTGTATAAGAAAGTAATGTGTGGCATACTCCAGATTTATATTGTAAATTATCGTGGGCGGTATGTAAATATAACCGGTTTTATCGAAATGTGAATATTACCCCAACCGGATGGAATGAAAAGTGTGATTTTCATCTGTTTGCAACGTGCGAATATCACGTTCCGTTGGAGGGTGGCAATCGATAACTGGAACTCAGCGTGAAATAGCAACTGCTAGGGTGGTGCAGCAGCCTGCAATTTGTGGAAACACCGGAATTGCAATCTCAATCATTGCCGGACGGATTTACAAACTCCACAAAATCACCGTACGCCGTACGTTCATTAACAGGCGCATCCACCATTATTTATATCGCCGGTATTCAAATTTATATCAACAATGAGACGTCGCAATGTTACCAAAGGCCGCTTTGTGCATCAGATACTCGTGTTTAATATGCTTTTATACGGAGCTATATGCGACGAGCTGGCTTTGAAAAATGGCAACTCACCTTATTTGTCGATGCTGTCTCGTAGATTTCAAAACATTCTTTCTAAACAGACATGCTGGTACATATATCATCTATAAGAGCTTTAAAACGAAGCAAGGCTATTGAGGAAAGTTTGAACATTCAATGTTGTCATTTGTCTGTTACTCCTGACATTTTCTCCGCTTTTCAAATATTTTTGTCCTGGGTAAACACTTTGTTTATCCTTTGTATTCTGACTACATACTACAGAGAATGAAAATCTCATCACACTAAAACCCTTTTTGATAAACTATCAATTTTCTTATCATCTAATATTTTCTCCTCGGTCCTCATTTATGCAAAACCATGAAAGTTCTTCTTGAAAACTTGCCTTTCAGACCGAGCGGTATTATTTTAAACTAGTGGAATAGTTTTTTTGTACTTCCGTACTCATAATTCATTCTCGTTCCAGTTTGGTTTTTAAGTTTAAGTTTGAGAATTTCCGCGGATAAAGTTTAGTTTCAATCTACGTTGTACTTCGTATTAGATATTCTGATATCTGTGCTGTACTTTATTGAAAGTTTGTTCTTCCGTTAAAGCAAATACTTGTTACCTGACTGTTTCTTTTATTGGTTTCGACAGGTAATGTATTTCAGATTGCTATCTCTATTCTGTTTTCTGTAATATTTTGTCACGTTAAACAATTAATACTAACCGTATATCATTATGTACTCTTCTCCAGCGTGTAGAGCCATTAATTCCTCTTCATTCACCTTTGAAACTTTCACAATCAATCCAGGCATTCAGTCATCAAAGACAGAACAATACATCGCTGCATCTTTCTCCCACTGATCGTGATCCTCTTTCCTTTTCCTTGTCTATGATAGAGACAACGCATGTAGGCTGTTCCTGTATCCTGGCAGCGCCTCACGCGAGGACAATGAATCGCACACGTGACCAGGTGAACCCTGGCATCCCCAGGGATGAGAATGTTCTTAGACAGAGCAGGAATTTCAACATCAGTGAGATTAAAATGGTTTTTAGACAGAAGGGAAGTGGATAGATGTTTTGATATTTCTTACTTTGTTACTTACGGAAAATCGTATGAATTATGTGATTTCAGTATTAGCAAGATAACTACCCTCTTTATATCTAGAGAATATAAGAGATATCTATTTAAGAAATTATCTAGATAATAAATAAAAATAAACCGGATATTTATTAGATAATAAATAGATAAAACAAAACTAGACAATACATTATGTAGGAAATAAAATGACACTAACAATACTTTTCATTTAAATTTACTTTATTGATTATGTCTGGTTATGACACATTAATATTGTAAAAACAAAAACAACAATTCTGAATTACTATGTTTTATGCTATAACTTCCTATAACCTATAGTTGAAGTAAGAAATTAAATTTCTATTTTCAATGAGTACTTGGAATGAATTGTTTTTTAAATTAATTTTGTTAAGGTGAATCACCCGAGTCTAAAGTTAGCTACAAAATTTGATTCGGTTTTTTTTTTAATTAATTTACTTATTTATTAATGATTCGGATCATGTATTAAATATTGCTTTGCAGCAAAAATTACAAATTTATTCAAAAATTTTAATTTTCTTGGATATTAATAAAAGATTTTATTTTTGAAAGTTATATTTCATTTTACGCTGCTTACCAGTTCACCAAAACTTGATTTTGTATCATTTCTCTGTGTATCAAATTGAAGTTAGTTATATAATGTATAATATATTTTTATTCGAACGTTTCGCCTTTCAAATAGCGGAAAATTAATATTGGTTATTATTTTAGAAAATATATCATCTTGAAAATGAGACTCCCAAAAAAAATAAAGATAATAAAAATATATATTTAGGGCCTGTATTTCCAACCTCAGATAAACTAGTAAATAAATTTATCAGTGGAACAAACAAAAAATATGACAGCTAGAACAATAATCATCATTAAAGCTATAATTATGATGCGACATTTTTTGTTTATTCTCTAGTTTGGAGGTTGGAAATATCGGCGCTAAGAAAAAAAATTTCTGAGTGCCAGTATTTCCAAATTCAGATAAATTAGAGAATAAATTTATCAGTGGAATAAAAAAAATAGCAACAAAATTATAGCTTAAATGATAATATTCCAGCTGTCATCTTGCGATACGATATTTTTTATTGATTCCACTGATAAATTTATTCTCTATTTTATCTGAGGTTGGCAATTCCGGCCCTAAATAAGATAATATACTAAATTATTTAATCTAGATGATATGTCGAAATAAATTTACCTAGATAAGTAACAACACTGAGTATTAGCCCTTTCGATTCATGTTTGTTGTTATTGAAGCATAAACTTACTTTAATTATTTCAAGAAAACGTTGAAATGCAGCAGACTTCCTTTTCTCAAGGTACATAAACACAATGGTTCATCATACCCTTATATGCGGTCTATAGTAAACTTCAAGTCCCACAACGTAATAACTGAAATCATAAATATGACAACACATCTCCCAGCAGACATATCGATTTTGCTGGCACAATTCTAGTCCTAAATTCAGTTCACATACCGCATTGGAAGCCGGCACAAATAGAATTAAATAAGGTGATAGATTTGCAACAAGGTACCGTGGATTTGCTATGCGGGCCGTGTCCCAGCCGCATGCTCGCAGGTAGAGCAGTACGTTTCCAGCGACAAAGACCTCGCTGGCTTCGTTTACAGAATATTCCATATCTATATCGCATAGAGCAGACGAAACCTAGAACCCGATGTTGAATGATGCCTACTTGACTTGGGTATCGCTGGGAAGACGGATTTAACTAATAGTGTTTGTGGATCGAGACGGTTTGTGTGCAAACTACACTAGTGACATCTGAGGCTCTAACCTTCAGGAATTATATGTTTGATTGGGCCCAGTTTACTCAAATAATTACTGTATTTGCCGATACATAGATTCACATTTAAAATAAACTTTTCGTAGTTCAAAGAAACAAACAATACGTTTAGATTTCTTCGTTTTCAGGAAACAATCCAATCGATTTTGTCTATCAGGTTTATGGCCGGATGCAATTTGACGGATATTAAAAGAAAATTGAGAACCGTTGCAAAGCTGACAATTCTCGTAGTTCTGTAGTGTTAGTTATGTACTTTCAGTTAGTAATTTCCTAGTGTTCAATTGAGTTTCGCCAACAACAAAGCGACCATTTGCAGCATTTTGTTCGTAGAATTGGGATACTATGAACCCAACTCCAAATGAATTCGTACCACATGAAAAATATGCTGTAATCAAATATAATTATTAGTTTATCACGCTGTTTTTATCACTGTACAAGTCTAAATTATTACGCCATCTATGTGTTACATTGTACTTTTAGGTAAATGATAATTTTTCGACAGATATTTATAAGGTTTAATGGGATCACAATACTTTTTTGAAAAATCTTTTTCAACTATTTTATTTAGAATATTGAAGGTGTAATAATTAAAAACAATATGCAATTAGTTGGTGACTAGATTTTCCGTGGGTTAATAAATTAGATCTGTTTTAATGTAAATACGAATACATATGTTTATTTGGATAATAAATCATTTTTACCACTCTATTTTTACCACTACATATTTTTATCACCAATTATTTTTACCACTAGACTTTTTTGGGCTTGGGCTCGTATATTATCTATCAGATGCGCCATTGTAAGCTAGATAACTTTTATATATTTGTGAGAATTAAAGCAACTCCGTGCACCTGGTGAAAATCAACGAGCAAGTTTGAAGATATTAATAGTGAAGCAATGCGAGTGCAACGCACCCATCTTTTCGGTAAATGACGTCATGTAAAACGACTTTAGTGCACATTACATCCCATCAAGCACCTAACCTCAAAAACAGAATCTACAGCATGCGAGGAGTGCGCCATCTTGCGGAAAGCAAACGGTGATGGTAACATTTCCACACGGATCATTTCTCGACTTGAGCGCTTTGCGGGCTCCGGAGGAACTACTTCCGTTTGCACCGGAAGCCGCGCGTCTGTCTCGTCTGCATGACGTGGGAAATGACGTCACTACACCGCCAGCCACGTAATACTCCAGCAACTGCCACCAAAATTGTTGATTCACTCGAGAAAATGTGTCTGCGCTGTTGTCCTGCTTTTAGTTTGTTTTTTCACCGCACTCCACGCTAGTGCGCTGTCTAGACGAAGTGTCACGTAGATTTGTTTCCCACTCGCTTGCCTAGAATTCAATTACCAGAAAACTTCAAAAACGGAAGCAAGATTTCTTCGCTCATACCTCAAACAACATTGAGGTTATAAAATCAAATCAACTCGAAGAATTTACAAAAATTCAGTTTTTAGAACGTCCCTTCCTATTATCACACACAAAACGACAACGTCAAGAATGAATAGATTACTTAGGTGCACCGGAATGCTTGCGGTTTTCTTTGTGAATCGTAGCGCGAATTCGCGGATTCCAGTCGGCTAATGAGTAATTGATTACAGTTATTTCGAGTAATTGAGTGAGGAAACCTGTTGGAGTCGTGATATTGACTAGAATCGATATGGCGTTTCATTTCGCGACGATTTCTCGGCTAGCTTGACAAATTATGGTTTGATCTCTGCCAGAACAAGACGAGAAATTATTTAGACAACTGTGAACGGTAATAATCTTTCTATGAATTCGGAAATATAATTTGTACACTGTGGAGTAGCAGGAACCCAGAAACAAATCTTTCACCAAAAAATATTATCAAAGACTTGTGCATATTCTCGAGTTTAAAAAGTAAAGATGGACTTACACAATCGTAGTCTTTCGACTTTTGTAAAACCTTAAATCGAAAAATGTAAATGTTTTGATTTTAAAATTAGAAGTAGTAGTAGCAAATATGAAGCACAATCAAAAGCCACATTTATAAATAGTCATCTGGGTAATGAATTTACAGAGCAAACAGAAGTGTAACATAATCGCAGACACAACAGTCGGGACGGTAGCGGAGCACTGTAACTTGCTTGCAAGTATTTCGTGTAAATGGCTGGCAATTGCATTTCAGCACCCGGGGCCTTGCATTTTGTATGAGCGCTAGATTAGCATATTTCCCTCTGTGCATTCGTACACGTGTGTCTCTGTGTGCGTGACACGTTCGACTTGGCGCCATGTCGCGTCGCGAATGTTGTTGCAAAGAAATTAGCGCACACAGAATTACAAACACATTTGCATTCTCATTACGTGCGATCGCTGCGCGGACTGTACCTGTGTCTCTGATGAGGATTCGATGAGTCACAGAAAAAAGTCGTGCCTCGACTGTTAGTTTCACCTAATGTGGAGAGTAATTGATATTTTGAGCGCAAACGAAAGTAAAGACTAATTCGATCCTTTACATTCTCTTTACGCAACATCTAAATACAACGTTTATATAGAGAAATAACCGCACATTCTGAAATAAGCTCCAACGAAGTTATTTAATGATCATATATTCTTTGATTGTTGATATCTCGTTTAGTTTTTGAGATATTGTTATTTGAGTGCAACGTGCTTAAGTTTTAATAGCGAGTTTTGAAATGAAATGTTTTGACTGTCCTTTCTCAGCCTCCTTAGTCGCCTTACTTCTTGTTATTTCCAAAATTGTGTAACACATGTCAAAACTGACATTTTTCAAGTGTTTTTTTTTTCTTTCAAGAAGCACAGGTGAGCAGATTTAAAGGAAAATGTCAATTTTTTAACGTGTTGTAATTCGTAAATAGTGACAGTAAGAGAAAAATATTTCATACAACATTTGCAAATTATAATATTTGAAACATTATTCTAATAACAAAACTAATTTACTGAGATATTATTTCAAAATAATTTGATAGAGATGGAGTAAATTGCCACTTCCAATTATCGGATTTTCACCAAAAACTAATCAGCTCTTCCCAAGAGTATACAAATATAAGTAGATAATATATAAAATATCAAAATTTACCTAGTTACCTATTCCAGAAATTAAAATTAAAACGTGCTCATCCACTGAAAACTTACTATCGAATTTTTAGCGTGGTTCCTATACCTCCCTTAAACGTATGTGGTATGAGGTAAAAAATGAAGTTCGAAGTTCGCTTATTTTCTACAGACCTCATAAACTAAGAGAAATATGTAGTATTTCTGCATTTATTTATTATTATTTTTGTATAAATAATCTGTAACCAACATGCAAGTGGTGTTATTTCTGCAGTGGTCTATTTACGTGTAATGCTTGAAGGTCACGGCAACCACAAGTTCCTTATTAAAAATCTGCGCAAGGTGTCACATTTCCAGATATTGTACACCGAGCGTACGTTGCAATAATCCAATTATTTTGATGTATTAAGCCGTCAGTAGACATGCGAGATTTGCAAGCTTGGTGCATAAATATTTCGTATTCGATGTCGTTTCCTGTGGAAGCAACACGAATATGTAAATATTTTAAGAGCCCCGTGATATATTGAAATATTTTCCTTAAAATTTTCAAGAATTCCGTACATATTATAGCTTTATTTGCTTTACTCTGTTATGTTTTAATGGTGTTTGCAGTCTTCGACGATGCTGGAAACATGAGTATTATTGGAATCATATTTGGATATATTTACATACCAACATGGATATGCCCTTAGGGTCCACTAAGAGTTTAATGAAATTTTTTGAATTCTTGGCTTTAAAACTCATTTATTTTTGGTTTTCTTTTATTCAGAGAATGTTTGTTTATTTTTGTGGAAACCAATATCCCAACAATTGTAATTTCACGTATATATTTATACATACGCATATGATACAGCAATATTGGCATCGCTTCGCAATTATTACAAAGGAATCTAGATTTTATCTAGTATTGGTTAAAAAGTTGGCGAATTAGAGCCAACAAGGCAAGTCCACCTTTATCACCAGAAGAAAAACATGCGCCCTAGTATATCTAAACAACCGCCAGCTACATTAAGCTGAGGACGTAAAATATCTAAGAATGCACACCTAGACAGAAGTCTTACTTGGTGTAAACAGATTTGGACTAAACGAAAGTAACTGGGTTTGAAGAAAAGTAGCTGTTTTGACTCATCGGCGGAAAATCCATCCTCTTTACCGACAGCAAATTGCTGCTGTATAAAACAATAATCAAGCCAGTCTGGACCTACGGCATTGAACTACGGGGGTCAGTAAGTACCTCCAATATCGAAATCGTCGAAAGAATACAATAAAAAATCCTTCGTATGATTATCAATGCTCCATGGTTTGTCGCTAACTAGATAATTTCACAAGATCTTCAAATTCCTTCCGTTAAAGAAGCAAACTCCAGATTGAGTGCAAGGTTTTACATTCAGAGTGTCATAAAAATAAACTAGCCGTTAAACTCATGCTGTGCGGTAGTGTTAAACGTTTAAAACGTCATAACCCTCTAGATTTATTGGACCGATATAAATAAGTTTATCTTAGGATTATCACTATTTTAATTGTAATTGTAATTATAGTAATTACGTAAATGTACGTAAAGTACTTCCAATGGGCTGTTGCTTTCCCATGACTTCTAAACTTTAATCACTAAAATTGACTGAATATCCCTGTACAAATAGATTATAAATATGAATGGGATCACAAAAAAAAAGATTTTATATTTTTCTTCTTGAGTAGATTGTAACATTTACTTATCATTATAAACATTGACAGTTTCGATTGGAAAAATACATCACAATAATCTCATTATTTTATTCATGAACACAAATTGCACTTTGATGATATTCTAAGCACATCTTAACCCATCAGTAAATACCGCTACCATACATACGAACACACGTATTTGAAATCAATTTAAGTCATTGCACGTTCATACCTCCATACCTCACAATATGCATACAATGCATGCGCAAATGCAATCTAGAAGCCTCACGCTCTTTCTCTATCTACACTTACATATAAGTGCACCAGAGATCCTGGAACAATTGAAATAAACAAACGCAGAACGCTGACTCGACAGGGTGGATTTGTTACAAGCCAGACACTCGAAGATTCGACTTTTCGGCTCAAATCTCCGATGAATCAATGGCGGAAAGATAACAGATGTTTTGTTGAATGTCTTGTTTGGAATAAGAGCGATTTATTGTCCTGGTAGAACTACTTCCGATTGAGAACTATTAATTTTGTTTTTAATCCGAAGAATTTATTGGTGCTCGAAATCTATTTATTATACTTTTTGTGCGCTCTTTACTTTTCTTTATTATTGTATCGTGTTTTGCAGTAAAAGAAATGAAAATTAGTTTATTTAAAATTAGTTCTAGAGAACGCCAAAATCGTGAATAAAATCTCTTAAATCAGCATTCAAGTAATCCATTATATAATAATTATTCTGTATGTAGGATAATTTCATCAGACAATATATGCAAGAAGGACGAAATAATTAATTTCAATAAAGAAGTTGGAAACAAGACGTACAATTTTGAGTGTTTTTACCTCCCGCCACATCCTGTAAGGAAGGTATAGGAATAATGCTACAAATTCAGTAGTGAATTTTCAGTGGATGAGCACGGTTTAGGGTCCCTAGAATACGATTTTACTAGTTTCGCAATGATATCTGTGTTTGTGTCTGTCTGTCTGTCCGTTTGCCTGTCTGTCGGTCTGTGTGGATCTCTGGAGTTACGATTTCTAAAAAACTACTAAACTGAAAATTTTGATATTTTATATAGATCAATTGTATAAACTTGGGAAGAGCTGATTAGTTTTTGGTGATAATCCATTAACCGGAAGTGGTAGTTTACTTGAAGCCCTATTAAGTTATTTTGAAATATCTTAGTAAATTATGATTTAATGACAGTTTTGGTTATTAGAATAATGTTTCAAATATTATTATTTAAATTGCTTTTTCCTGTTTCTGTTTTCATTTACGAATTACAAGTTAAGGGAAAATTATATTTTATATTATATTAAATCTGGCTAATCTGTGCTTTATGAAAATAACAACTGTTGAAAAATTTCATTTTTTTGCGTGTGTCATTAATTAAAAAAAAATTTTTTTTAAGTGATGAGCGTTTCTTGATCGTGGTGATCCGTGTACATGCATTGTTTGATAAGAAATCTTTGACGGGAGGTACTGTGGTGCCCACAACAAATTTTTACGATAACTTCAATGTCTGAGATTGGCAACACTGGGTACAGTATACTCTGATTTTACATTTCAAATAAAATTAAATATGTACCGTGCACTGCAGTTCCTTTTTATTACTCATATTGTTTATTTTCCTCGGTCCTACGGGCCTCAGTAAACAAATTCCAAATTCGTGATAAAAAGTAAAACTTTAGATCCATAATACATAAATAACTATTATTTATACTTATTTTAAAAAAAATATGCATAATTATTTGTCGTTTGGACGTAGAGTAAATGTTAATGTAAAATTTGAAATTCTCGCGTAATTTAATAATCTCAGCGTGGCAATTTCATCTGGTAAGTTTTTATTTTGTTTTCAATGATACAAGCGAAAATGAAAACTGTATTTTTAATGCAATGTTTGCTTTTCTATTTGGCCATTTTGCGATTTGATTACTGAACGTTGTGTCCTGCCCGAGTAATGGCATCTCGTCAATTTAATTTCTTCTGGGGATTGATAGTTAATTGGAAAAGTTTGTCCAGTTTTAATTCGAGAACAGCTACTGTACATATAAATGTATCAAACACAATACGGATAACTTTTAACGAATTCCAAAATTTCCTGGTGAAAAACTTTCCAGAATTTTTGAGTACAATCGATTAACTCAAATCCAAATATAGTCAAAAAGAAGTAGGGAAGAAACTAGGTCGAAGGTCATTAATTTTAATGCACTGCTCAGTATATTAAATAAATTGTACATTAATGACATCTCGAAGTATCGTTTGCGTTTCTTTTCTGCTAGTGGAGAATGGTAGGATCGATTCGTCCTTTCGTCCTGCTTCCTACAATGCGTCTCCAGACTGTCCGGCACCGCCGCAATATATTTAATGATACGGCGCATGAATCGTCGTTAACCGATCTGCAATTATGTTCGAGAAAGAAACTTTGCGAACTTGTTACTCTGCGCTTGCATGTTTTGTTCGATGAAATATTGATGACAATGTCGACGAGTCAATGGCGGGGGAATCCATTTCGAATAACTGTATTCATAATAGAGTTATCCTTCATTTTTAAACTCCCGTCACATCCTGTAAGGGTGGTATAGAAAGTATGTTAAAAATCGGTAGTGAGTTTTCAGTGGAAGAGCACGATTTAGTGTCCCTAGAATACGATTTTAATAGTTTCCCGATGATGCCTATGTTTGTCTGTCTGTCAGTCTGTCTGTCTGTGTGTGTGGATCGCTGGAGTTATGGTTTCTCAAAAACTGCTAATTTTGATATTTTGTGTATATCAATTGTATCTCCTTGGAAAGAGCTGATTAGTTTTTATTGATAATCCAATAACCGGAAGTGGTAGTTTACTTTACCTATAAGTTGTTTTAAAATATTGAAGTAAATTATTTTTTAATGATTATTTTTTGACGTTTCTTAAAACCAATGAAATGCTTCATTGTATGTCATGTGTCATGTGTCTGCGTTTTAACCAGTCATGTCATTATTATACTGAGAATAAAGCTCTAGTGATTATTCCCCGGAAATAATCTCTGTAGTTTTTTTTTTTTAACAAATGTAAGATGTCAAATAGTTATCATAAAAAAAAATTACGAAATAAAGATAGATTTAGAGGCGTGCCTGATGAAAATAAAACAATAATCTAATTAAATATAACTGGAGAGTTCGACAAATTAGAAAATAATTCTCCAGTGTCTTTCTCAAATTTGTTCTACTCAAGTCCTACGGGCTTTCGTGGCTGGCAACAAGTATTCGAAAGATCTGTCAAATTATTTCAATTTATTCTTACTTCTTGTTATTGCTGACAATTTTTGTTATTAGAATAATATTTTAAATATTATTATCTACAACAGCATTTTTCTCTTACTGTCAACATTTAAGAATTGTAATACGTTAAAGAAAAATTATATTTTACCATTTTCGTTTAAATTTGCTAACCTGTGCATTAAAAAAAAAAAACAACGCTTAGAAAATGTATTTATCTACGACCGTTGTTAAAAGTGGCCATTTTAATGGTTTCTTATCAACTTTCTAACACTAGTGTTTTAAAAGTAACATAGCAATTTGTTAAAAGTGATTTTATTTTCACTTTTAACACGTTGTTAATGATTTCTATCAATAAATCAACAAATATAATCCTATCTATCAAAATATTATTCTATGTTTTTTAGTATTTACTAATAATACAATAGGAATATCGTAGATATAATTTTGTATGATGTACGTGTTAAAAGTAATTTAGTTCGTTCTTGGGGTTGTTTCACTCGGCTTCGTCTAGTTTTGCAAACTTCCCCACTTACTCATAAATAATGATAATAACTATTTTTTAACATGTGTCATAATTAAAACCTAATATTTTTGGAAGGGATAAGCGTTCTTGATAGTGGTGGCCCATGTTCCTGCATTGTTTGATAAGAAATCTATGGCAGGAGGTATTGAGGTGCCCAAAACAGTTTAATAAATAAAAAATGTTCTTCATTATTCATGTGTCGATTACAAATCCATTAAAGTAAAGAAGGTTATGTTATTTATTTACCTATGAGTTTAGGCAAACTACACCTGAATCTCTATGGCGATATGGCTATCGACCAAAACACAACATAAGCCATGAAATCCACAAATTCCCATGTCGCATAATATATGGAGTATATATTCATATCGACAGCATTAAAGTAGCTTTTCATAAACCGTTATTCTCTTTTCCGTCCGCATATAAAAGACGCTAATCCTCCGCTCTTGGACATGGCCAAGTTGCATCTTTGTATTAGCTTGTGGTTGGCATTATTGATGGCGTATCGTGACGTCATATCGCACGAAGCACAGCACAGCCACCTTGATGGTTGTGGAGTGTTATCGCGACGCCGTTTTATGGCTTACCGCCGACGTAAATGCGTTCCTGGACGTGATGTATTTCCAAAGGTGACTAGACGCTACTTTGAGTGCCTCACGGAAGAGCTATACTCATTATTTGATGGCTATCACGCGCCGTTAAGATTATGTGCTGTCATTACGAATTTTTCAATGTGCTTTTCTAAGATTATTGATATTCCAGGTTCACCATCATCCAAAATGCTTTTAATATGACTTAGTGACTGGTACCACGACCTCTGTTCTTGGGTGTTTTAAGAAAAGCGGTTTTAGCGTTCTACAATGTTCTAAAAATTTTTATAAAGAAATAAAAGTAATAAATAATATATTTCTCTGTAACTTCTGTTCGAAGTATTTTCTTTTTTAGAAAGTAATTTTAGAGTATTGTACAGCACTAAACCCGATGCCAAAATACAGAGCTTATGGGTATAGTTACACCATTTAGTAAATAATTCCCTTCCTAGCTGGGTTCGCTACTAGATTCTAGTAGGAGTTTAACGCCTTTCATAGCTGTAAGAATGTAGGACTATCCTTTGTTAATGCTCTTCTCAAAAAATAATTTACTGAAATTTAAAACGACCTACATTATCTTACATTCACTGAAATTGGAAATATGATCCTTAAAAAATTCTTTTTTACGATCATTACTGAAAATTACACTTTCTCCACACTAAACAAAGATTGAAAATTGTATATTTCGCACAGACGTGTGAAATACCGTGCGCTATTGTGACCAACTTATTAATAATAGAACACTGTATGATATTAATATGTCAAGTATATATAATAGTTATTTACTTTATAAGTGGGCAAAGTAAGGAATTGCCCACGAGAGAAATTTTAGCTCACGAAGCCGAAGGCTGAGTGAGATAATTTTATCAAGTAGGTAATTCCACTTTGCCCACGTGTGAAGTATAACATTTTATCCAACACTTCTTAATAAATGAAAAATATGTTAAAGAAATATTATTTGACAGTGACATATGCTTTAAATTATAAATTAAAATATCAATCGAAGTATTTACCAAGGTGCTGTGTGTTATTATTATTGTTATAAATAAAAAGTACTCACTAGTGGCTTTCCTCAAAATTATACCCACTAGTGGATAATCTGTTACTTTGCTTGTTTAAAATCGTCATAGTTATAGAGCATTTATTGAGAGATGTTGGATAAATTACATTTATGTATCATAAAATAATTATAACTATTTCAGAGTTTATATAATCTTCATTTTCAAAATTTATATTACAACGAAAATAATTTTTTTTTCCAAAATGTTACGGCCTTCAAAGATATTAGTGGAGGGAGAACAGCAGGCGCAAGGATAAATTTAAAATGGCAAACACATTTGTAAATAAAAATGAAGAATATCTTTAACATTGTATTAGAAAAAACATCTAAAATATCTAGACAATAGAGTACTTGCAGGAGGCGTGGCCTACTTGGCGGGAGTCTGTTCGTGGGCAACGACCGTTCAGGTTAGCATTGAGTCTTATGGAGGTTTTGGTTCTTGTGACTTATTTTTGTGTTTTGTCGGTGTTGATTGCGTGTTTTGTTTATATTATATACTTTTTAAGAAAGGTAAATGTATATATAATGTATCTGCATTAAATACATATATGTAGAGCAAGTATATTTTAAATGAAATGTATTAGAAACACATTAAATGTATTGGTAAGTTGATGTATAGTATATGAATCAATTCATGATGACAGATATTTTTTCCAAATATCACTCCTTAGATTCTCCCGATAAAGCTTTCACATATTCACTTAATATACTCATCTAAAAATGAAATATAAATTAATATATTTTAAAATTTAAAGTTAAAGAAAACAGTTATAACAAAGAAATAAAATAATAATACTTGTCAAGTCTTACAATGCTGTCTTGTTAGAATTATGATGTTAATTGTCGAAACCCTTGATAACTGATTAAAAACTGTTTAGTAACTGAAGAACTTAACCAAAATTATTTTTATATCCTCTTTTCATTTATTGTTGGGGTTGAAATTGGTAGGTGGTTTGAAAATTACTTTAATTGGTTTATTTTGGTAATAAGTAAATAGTTTTTTAATTTAGTTAGTTGATGCAAAATGTACTTCTCAAAATTTTCTTCAAATTGAGGTTAATTTCTAATACTATTAAATTTCTGACATCTACATGGATTTTCACTAATTGTTAAATAAATAAGCATATACCATTTCCTAATCTATCAAAAAATACACAAAATATGATGAGAATATTACAGTTTTATAAATTGTTTTCATCAACATTTACGATACTATACTTTTAAAATACGATATTTTAAATTTGCTTTATATTTAGGAGAATTTTGTGTAACCAGTATAATTACGAACTTACCTTAATCAACGTCATAAGTTTTCTTTTTTCAAAACAAAGTAGAATGCGAATAACAGATATTTTTACAAAAGTAAACATGAATACTCCATAAGACGCCATGTTAAAATTTTGTCTGGTTGCCCAGGAACAGGTTCGCGCGCTAAGTTTGTGACCTTGATGCAAGTACTCTATTCCAGTGAAACTAGTATTGATTCTCCATTCTATGCGAGCAAAGTGACAAAAGAGCAGCGCTTTATACCTTAATTCTAAATAATGTCATTAAATCTCGTCTCCCGGGACTTAAAATAAATCATCGCTATTTTCCATAACAATAATAATAAAAATAACAACAAAAGTGCACCCAGCGTGAAAAGTGATTACACTATACGTGAAGGCGATGCCAGTGGCGTGACAGCAGCGGGGGTGGCGGGCGTTATTTACGACAGTGTAATTACAAAGGATGCATCGCAGGCGGCGGTGAATGAAGCGTGCCCTGGTGTCGCAGAACTGATCAAAGCAGGCTTAGGATGCATACGATACAGTGCAGTGAGTTGCAGCAGGAATAATTTAAAATTGCAACTCCGGGAAGTTGATGAAGATGTCTTGTCATGTCTTATTTTTAGTCGGAATATAGTTGAAAATGTAATAAAGTTAAACAAAAAATGTGTAATAAAATGCATATTTCTAACTGTAAAAGAAAGAAGTGACAAGTTATTTGTACTTAATTAGAATTCTCGCTAATATAAGGGCACAAAGTACACCCTACTTTTACTTATTTTAATAGTTTGCACATTCTTCAAGAGGAGATTATTTGAGATGGTGGCAATATAACAAAAAGACTTTCACAACTTATAGTAATAAATTAAAAAATTTTTGTTGTTCTGTATATTTTTCTACTTTTATGTAGGACATAGGAAATACAATGTAAAAATTTTCATTAGGCGATAGTTCGTTCCCTATGAATTTTAGAACAAAAATGTAAATACAAAAAATGTTTAGAAATAATGAGCCTAAATTTACTGATCTGATAAATTGCTGTCATGAAATACACGTAAAATAAAATGTTTATTTATTAGCTGTTTCCAGAGTGCCATGGTAAACAAAATATACAACAGCCGTATTGTTTGAGTTTGACAGACGGAATTTCACAAAGTTTTAATGATTATTGACTTGTTTAAATTATTTATAAATGGTAAATGTGTCCATGATTACTGCAAAATATTTTAAACAAGTCAACAATCATTAAAACTATGCCAAATGTTATCTGTCAAACTCAAACAATACGACTTTTTGTATGTTTTGTGTTTTGTTTGCCAGGGCACTCTGGGAATAATTAAAAACTAAATATTTTATTTTACGTATATCTCATGAGAGAAATGTATTAATTATATCAATAATTTTAAGCTCATTTTGTGCAGTTTTTGTTTCTGAAGATTTTTGTATTTGCATTTTCGAACGAACATTGGCCTAATGAAAATTAAACATTGTATTTCCCATGTTCTATAAAAAAGTAGACAACCGGTATAGTAGCTTAACACTTCTATGGGATAAAGTCGATTCTTTTGAAGCTCTCTAGATCCTTTTATAAGAATGGACCAATCCCAGTTTCTTTTCCTTTAAATCTTTTGCAATTTTTAATTCCTACTTGTATATCTTCTTCTAGCGCCTTTAACCATGTTGACCTGGGTCTGCCTCGTCTCCTTCTACCTCTTGAATTCCTTTCCTCTATTTATTTAATTGCATCCTTTTTTTCTACTCTAATATACTTAATTCTCTTTTAGGGAAACAAGTGAACAAAGTAAACAAGTAAATAGAAACAGTAACTAAGTATCATAAAAGTATGATTTATAAAACAGAGAAACCCATGTCTTTTTCAACTCTTAGCACTAATTCATGGTATTCTTGTGTTTAGAGATGTAACAACTATTACTTGATAATCTGATTCCTGCATCTAAACTACCCCTTAAAATTTTCAATTTAGTTACAAATTAAATAGTTGTATTTGTTTTTTTCGCCTAAAATATTTCGTACGAAATTTGGTGGCAGCGCTCTCACTCCTAGATTTCTTTTTAGTTATTAATATTAAAGGGTAAATAGCTCCGTGGTAACGTGTCGGACTGTGGATCGTGAGATCCTCAGTTCGAATCCCACTGCCGACAGTTACAAATTTAAATTTACCCCTGTGGTTCCCCCTCCACTAACAACTTTGGGGGCTATGACTTGACGGCTGGTAACCGCATTTCATACGCAAAAAATATATCACCTACCGAGATCTGCGTAAGCAGAGTGCCACACCCTTAATGGGTAAAAGGCGTGATGATATATTTATTTTATTTATATTAATATTAAAAATAAAAATATAGATATGTTATCATGACATATACCTATTCTTGGATACCTTATACTTCTTAGGGCAGATATTTTCGTACAAAAAGTGAAGTTACTAACGACAAATCGCGGTCCGAATAGCTGTTAGTTTATATTTTTAATTTGATGAAAATTCGTTCGGAGATTTATCTAAGGAGAGATGTTTTTTGGAACAACAATTGCCTATCGTAGTAAATCAGAGTCATAAGCTAAAATATTACATTTGATGTTCCATAGAATAATTTTCGGATTTTTTTTTTTTTTTGTTGAGGTTTGGTTTGCTATTTTCCACTGAAATCAAACGATTTGTAAATGAATCTGACAGCATAGTCAGAGAAATTATTGATTCCAGTATGAAACTTTTAAGTGTGACTGCATAAAACATTACGAATTCAGGGACAACTAATTGATTACAGTCTCTGTAGTAGCCGCAAAACACAGTCCGTGTACCACACCGTACATTCAGTCCAGTAGCTAATAATTTATTCATGATTTAATTTGAAATAAGCCAGTTGAGATTATTGCTTTGTAACGAGCATTGTTTCGGGCTGCTTACATTTACTTCTGACCTGCAATAACCACCACAACGATGCGAGATCGCCTGATAACTAAATGTTTGGGGGGTTTTAAATTTTCATTACGTTCGGAAGCTCGAAATATTTACGAACTGGAAAATGTTTCAGGAAATGTTGCTGTTTACATTATTGCTGGGTATTTTGTGATTAAAATTTTATTGATAAATTTCTGTTTTATTTTTGCAGAGTGCGGAGATCCCGAGGAGCAGAGGTCCTGTTCGAGGTACACCAGCTTTCTACATTTTAAGGTAGGACCTACAGAATTTTTACTACAATTAATCATCTACAATTATTGATAATCTGTTAGGTTTTATAAAACTACGTCTCAAATTTTGAAAGGAAATCGGTGGAGGTACAGCTTAAAATGTCGATTTATCAAAATTACTAGATATTTAACTACAATTATATTCTTAATTGTAATACTAATAAAATATTATTCCGGCATTTATTCATTTTGGATATGACACTCTACTTCGACAGATCTTAGTAATTGATATATAATTAGCATTCTCTAAAAGTGTTAATTGAGAAATACCACAAGGTTACATTATAATAAAATTAATACACTTTTTAGTTAAACGTAGAATTGTAATTGTAGGTATACATAGGGGCATAACACCCATAGATCTTTTTTTTTGGATTGGGTCAATCTCCGTTTCTTTTCATTTACATCCTTGTAGTCAGGTTTTTAAATCTTCTTCTACTTCCTTTAGCCATGTTGGTCTGAACCTAACTCGTCTACTTCCTTGCTATCTATTCTACTACTGATTTAATGGGGTCGTTCACCAATTTTTTTTTATTTTATGAAACTATACATCCGGTCACATAAATGTTCTATTTTATTGTAATAATAATAAGTAAAAAAAATATATGACTACAATTATTTACAATATGTACTATTTAAGATCCAGCAACACCTCTACAATGACGTCACAACATTTTTATAAAATCAATGTGGCTTAATGAATAACAATTAAGACTTTTTAAAAGTGTAGATAGTCTCCAATTTAAATAAAGTTTCACAAAAAAAATGGTGAAAGACCCCATTGCATCTTTTTCTCCTGCTCTCCATGTCCAAGCCATTTGACTCTGTGTTTCTTAATCTTTCTCCTATGTCTTCTCCTTTCAAATCTTGTTCTATTTCATAGTTCATTCTTATCCTGTATTTATTAATTTATTTATTTGAGCGGGTTCAACTGCTGCACTGCTGGGGTTATTTGCAGCTTCGGTTCTTCGTTTTCGGTGATATGACAACGGCATGCTGTGGTGGTATGGGTTTTCGCAAATTGGTAACCCATTCAAATGCTGACCGAGGGCAGTGGTGATTAACTTGCTTCAACGCTACCTGCCATTGTTTTTGCCTATTCCGTATTCCTTTTTTGATATTTCTATTGGTCCTAATAATGTTCTTATTATTTTTCGTTCCATTCTTAGCAGCGTATGTATGATGGCATACAAATTTATGTTTTCTAAATTAAATCTAAAATATTTTTATCATTAACAACAATGGCAGGTAGCGTTGAAGCAATTGAAACATCACAGCCCTCGGTCAGCATTTGAACGGTTACCACTTTGCGAAAATCCATACCATATATATATATATATATATATATATATATATATATATATATATATATATATATATATATATATATATAAATATATGTGCCCTCTTTTCCATTGGCCTTCATCGTTTAAGCTTAAGCAACGTATGTAATTTCAAACTGAATCTTAATTTCACTAAGCTAGATCGGGATTCACTCTCAACAACATTAAGCCTAATTACCCTTGGAGTCAGTAGGTCGCTATGCGAAGCTATTATAGTATTACCCTCCATCTGAACTGCAGTAACAGCCTCTAGTAACACAATCCCGTACGTCAAAGTGCATATCAAATGCAGCGGTGGTACTGGCAATGTCGTAGAATCATAGAGAGCGTGAACGTGGGGCTGTGCGTGACACGTTCGCTTGTGAGAGAGAGGGAGAGAGCAAGAGAGAAATTAATTGATGGATAATAACACTCTCAGAGATTTGTTAGTATTGATTAAATTTTTTATAAGTAAGAAAACAATAAAACTAATAATTGGAGCACTATAATTAAAATTAATATTTCATCAATATTGATTGAAAAGTACACAAATATTCCTCTGATTATTTTTTGAAGCTTAAAACAATGAATTTAATGTCATAGTTTGACACGTGTCTGTGTTTTAACCAATCCTTTCATTATTATAGTGAGAATGTAGCTATAGACTAGAGACAATTTTATTTTGAAATCTGTCAAGTTATTTTCAATTTATGGGGGTCAGTAAGTACCTCCAACATCGAAATCATCGAAAGATTTCAATCAAAAAATCCTTCGTATAAATCGTCAATACTCCATAGTTTGAATTATTTTACAAGATCTTCAAATGTTAAAGAAAAAATCCCTAGATTGAAAGCAGAAAGTACATTGAAAGATTAAAGTGCTATTAAAATAAACCAGCAATGAAACTCGTGCAGTACGTAGTGTTAAACGTTTATAACGTCACAACCCTCTAGATATACTGGACCGAAACAATTAAGTTTTTCTTCAAACATCATAAAAGTACGTTGTTATATATTGGTATTCAGCAAGTAAAAGCTGACATAAAAGTGTCTCCTAGGTAACACTTTCACTCCGGCGGTAGATAAAGTAAAATTTTATGAATATTGTAGTAAGGTTGTAATTCAATAATTTGACAGTTAAGTATAATACAAATAAACCAAAATTACAAAATAACATATTCTATAGCAAATATAAATGCTGGATAAGACAGTATAATGTTTGAAGAAAAAATAGTATGAGATATTCGAACACAAAGTATCATATTTGCTCCTAATAACATAACAAACTATTATCTTAGGATTAAGTATTTTCGTAGTTATTATAGTAATTAGGTAAATATAACAAAAGTACTGTCAGTTTCCCATGTCACCTAATCTATCACTAAAGTTTACTCATTATAAGAAAGATTGTAAATTCGAATAAGATTACAAAAAAAAAATTCAATTAATTCTTAGACTCTTAATATATTATTACAGAATATTCATACAAAAAAGTAATATTTTTTGCATATGTACGAAGAAAACTCGACACGAATAATTTATTGAACATAAAAACTGACCTTGCGAAGAAGCGGATTGAGATCGCCGTTCTTGGTCAAACTCCAGACGCGACAAATTCCTAATTTTTGCGTCTTTCCCGACATTGTTCGCTATTGCTAGTCCGGGAGTCCGGGAGTCCGGGCAGCCTGCTGAGAACGAGTGGACGCAGCAATGAGTTTATTATCTCCACCGGAATCGGAAGACAGATGGAAGTTCCGGTGTGCGTCCGGACTTCACTCTGACTACTCCCATAAATGTATCATGCGGCAGCAACTAAGCACTAGTTTTGCTGTCGTGTGTTTCGTTGATTCTTTTTTTTTTTTTTAATTCAAAGTAAATTAGTTTCCTCGTTGTTCAGTTTCATTTTAAATTTATTAATACTAAAACTGTCTAAGAGAATCAGTTACTAAATATTTTAGGAAGTAGTTACTGTTAGAAGATATGCAAATCGTAACAATAACAATATAGTGGAAATTTAAAAATTGAAAAAATAAAAATATCAAAAAATACTATGTATAACATGATATTTTTTTATTGCAATTCAATAAAATTATACCACAAGGAACTCCATCCTGCAGAGCGCATCGGCATATCTCATATATTTTTTGAAATATGTCAATTTTTTATGTTTTCCAAAGTTCAAATTTGAGAAGCTATAACTCAAAAACTAAGCAGGATATTGCAAAATATCTTCAGTTTTGGACTTTTAATAACTTTTAAAACAAATATTGAAAATTTGAAAATTTTGGAAATTTTCGGTAAAATTTCTAATAGGCATATCTCAAAAAATATAATAGATACAGACTTGCAGTGTCAACCAGTCGATTTAGCTCGTCAAAATACATATGTGTGCAAAATTTCAGGAAAATCGGACAACGGGCTGAAAAGTTACAGCAAAAAGTCTGAAAATGAGGTTTTTTCCCGAGAACGTCAAGGGGTACCCCTTGACGTTTGGCCCGAATATGGCCATTTTTAGACTTTTTGCTCTAACTTTTCAACCCGTTGTCCGATTTGTCTGAAATTTTGCATACTTATGTATTCCAATGTGCTGAATCGAATGGTGTATGATTCGAATTCATATCTTTATTATTTTTCAAGATACCTCCTTTAGAAATTTTCCAAAATTTTTCCAAAATTTAAAAAAAAATAAATTTGTTCTAGAAGTTACTAGAAGTCCAAATCTGAAGCCAAGTCTTAATATCTTGCTTAGTTTTTGAGTTACAGACCCTCGAAGTTGCACTTCTAAAAATACTGAAAATCGCCATATCTCAAGAAATCTAAGAGATACACCGATGCGCTCTATTGCAATGAGTTTCTTAGATTCTAAATTATAGAGAAACAGTAAAAAAGAATCATGCAAATTTTTAGTGGTATTTCGTGATAAGAGATTGTGAGAATGAGAATGAAGTTTTCATCACAATCAAATGCGAGTGATATAAAACATTCGAATGAGCTATAGCCATTACATGCGAGTAGATTAATATACTTTATCCACAACCTTTCGTCAAATATTTGTTTTGAAATTATAAGTAGAATTATTTGCTTAGACAAATACAAAAAAACTGTTTGTTTATCAACATAGACAAATTGTAGTAACCATCGCTAGGCTACGTACTGTTGTAACAAAATTTTGAAATGATTTGACATTTAGCATAAAATCTTAAAACCAATTATTCAGCTAAAGGTTAAGCTTAAAAAAAATAAAACTATGAAAAATGAGAAAATTAGTGTCTTTGGCTTTCTAGGTGGATAAAATAACTTAAAAGTCATTTTGATTTTACTCTTTTGACAGGTAAGATTTTAATTTGACATAACGAATAAATTATATTAATTCATCGAACTGTCAATATTCATTCATTAGCAACAGTAACAAAGGTCATTAATTGATCAACAACGGTTGAATTATGGGTATATTATTTGACAGTTGTAGAAAAATAAATAAATCTTAACCTGCTTCTGAAATGTCAAATATGTTTCGTGTTTGTTTAATTTTTAATAGGCGTGTTTACAAATTTGCCTATAAATATTGATTTTTTGTTTGACTGATATATCGTGAAACAATAATATTTAAGTAACCAAATGGTTCGTGCATTTTTAAATTATGAAATTTTGTATTTACTCTTTTGCTATAAAGTTAAACGGTAAAAATTTACAGCAGTATAAAAAAAATAGCATTGAAATCCATATAACACACATAAAAATTTTACAGCCTATATATTTGATCTTAAGAATAAATGTTTTAGTTATTTATTTGTTCTCATAGCAATTATAATATTGAAATAATCTTCCACTATATTAAGAAAGTAAAATGGAAAATAATAATTGCTAATATTATACTGCGCTGTAGACAATGTGCGTACATAATCGGTGCGTGATTACAAATGTACAGTACAGAGAATACAACGTTATAGTAGGATTGTTTCCGGATAAAGTTTAACTTTATGCCCGATGCGCCCTTTGTTTAACAAAAGCACATGTTCGGTAAAACAACAATAGTTGTTTCGACAAACAAACATTCTGTAGCTTTATCATCAAATGCAAACATAACATTCAGTCAATAATTCGTACACTTGTTGTTCAATACTTCAACCAATAATTAATCAGTTCTGTCCAAGAACTTTCATGTACTTAATTATTGTTATTATTTTCTGGTTTTCCGAGTAATTTGTGTTAATTATGGGTTTGATGAAGTAGTAGGGAAAAGGACGATGAAATATTAATGCTCATTTTCAGCTATAAATGTGTGGCAACCCCAGATTTAGTGAAATAAGCGCCATTTTTCAAACAGCTAGCGTGCACGTATTCATTTTATCTAACAGTCGTACGACAGTAAAATGGCTGTTTCATTATCAGACACTTTCTTGATTTATACGTCCATTGCTTGCATTTGACACTTAATTCTAGAGTAAATAATGCAAGTCGTTATAAGGTTGTATTCGTACTTTATCAGTTAATAACTTCCCGAAAAAATTGGCCCAGTTATTCGCGCTATAAAAACGTCTTTATTGAGGCATAAAACTGCTTAATAAACAAAAAATTCTCGGCTGTTTTTTCCAGAACTCGGCCTTCCTAATCCGGAACTTATTGAAAAAATATTCATTGATTTAATGAAATTCTATCTCGGAATTCATAGTCTCACATTTATTTTGTTTACTAGACAAGTATTTCATTCATATTCAATTTGTGAACTAATGTTTGATTTCGTGCCTAGGATACTTAATATAAAGTCAAAAAGTAATGATTTCTAATACACTTCCAAGATTCTCTTGTAAATATTCTTCTTATTGACTGACAAGCTACACGATTCATACGTTCCACAATCCAAGTGAAAATTCTGAAGCGGCCCTTGTTTCAAATTGTCTTCAAACATGCAACAATATTATTCATGACTTGGAATTTCTGTCAACGCAGCTGGCACGCTTTTGTAATAACTCTTTCAATTTCTTAAATGTTTCTTCCGGGCTGAAATTACTGATTACAAAATTTAAATATTAGAAATCTTACACATACAAGTACAAGGTGATTCAGAACATACGCAAAAGATTGAAAGTGTTGTTAGAAGGGAACAATATAATGCTTTTGTTTTAATAAACTTTTAATAAAAACAATAACTAAAAAGTTTCAGGAAATTAACGTTCTTTTAAATTAGCGCCCACCTTCTGAATGCCGCTGAAAATAATTGATAAGAATCATAATTAATTTTCAGTTATTTTAATTTTAAATTATGCGCAAAAAAAATAATGGCAAAAAAAGAGAAATCTTTTTAATTAATGAAACTTATTTCATAAATCATAATAAATTCTATATATTCCTCGGTTCTGAAAGTATTAACTATTTTACATAACATATTTTGACGTTTAATGAATTGACATTTAAATTAATTTCAAAAGCAACTGGTTTTCCAGTTGTGTGTTTTTTTAAGTGACTGTCAACCACTGAAATATAATAATTCTGGAACGCTCACTAACGTTGAAATGCGAGCCGAAAGAGACAGGCAATACGTGGGAAACCTATCTTTGTCGTAAATTCCGCTTAGAAAGATGACAAGAAAATATGAAGAAATTAACAGTCACTAATTTTGAAATAATATGTATATTATAAAAATGAAAAAATACATTAATAAATCAGTTTAACTATTATGTATTTGAATTTAAAGGAAATATCAAATAATTGAACAATACATTGTTGAATAATATTTTCACATAGTTACCTCTTAACAAACGCTTAGCAACTGCTTCACAAACCCGTAACAACCGCCCTATAAATAAGTGTTAAATAGTATATTTTACAACAAGTAATGGAATGGCACATATTCCACGCGACCAAAAAGTTTGTAGCCCGAGCCAAAGGCGAGGGCTACGGTTTGCGAGCGTGGGATAGGCCATTCCGTTACATGTTGTAGACTATACTTTCTATAAAAAGGTTTTGGAAATTATAAAAAATACAAATATAAAACTGTTGAAAACGTCAAACTCAAATAAATCAAATTAAAACAAACAGACGTAACCATAGTAACTGAATCAAGATACTTCATATGTCGCGCTAATAAGCGGTTCTGATTCGTCGAAAATATTCCATACGCCGCGTATGGAATGTTAGTGATTCCATAACAGTTTTTAGTAGTGGAATGCCCAGTTTCCAAAACAGTGTTATAGAAATATCTATCTGTCACATGCTCGTTTTTTTTTCTCTTTCATGAAAGCCTACAAGTGAGCCTTCCAGAATTACTATATTTCAGTGCTTTAATTTGCCGTAACTTTTATGATAATACATTATTAATTTTTTTAACTAATCATTGGTTAACTAACTTTAAAATATTCCCATTTTATTTAATACATAATTATCTGCCGTATTTTGTAAGGACTGCCCATTAATTGATTCAACTTTAGTTTGCTGTAACTTTTTTTATTTTTGCTACACTTTCAATCTTTTTCATAAGTTATGAATTCATTCTTTACTTTTTCAGAATGTAAAATAATAACGTGCAGATTCCAAGTACCCTCACTAAGCGAGTGTTATTATTTTATGCGAAATAATTTCACCCTGTTCGTTTTCGTACAGCAAAATTCAAAGCAAGATGGTGATTTTTCTTGAAAGTAGAAGGTTCAATTAATCTTTTTTAGGGTAAACAGAATTTCAAATTACTTTGAAAACAGTTTGAAATTGGTCTTATAACAAACCATTACTTACCGAAGCAGTGTTTACATTATTGAAAACTCTAAATTACAAAGCGACACGAAAATTATTTCTGTCATTAATACATTAATGCCAGTTTCACAACGTGCTTAATTTTGATTGAAAAACAACGTGCGAAATGGGCACCTACCTATTAACAAACTCAACCGGAGGTATTCATTTGCAAACAAGCTGAATTAAATAGCAATTTTCTCTTCGTCGAAACTAACCCATTTTGCAGGCACCATTGATTTTCTAATCCAATTAGTTAAAACTATCAGACGAAAATCCAATAAGAGCATCAAATTAATTTGAGCACAGAAAATATGAGTTGAAAAGCAAACACGATTAAAAGATTTTCATGAATTTTTTGTTGCTTGCTCCTGTATTACATCCATTAATTATAAAAACGTATGTTCGTTAAATGAGAAAACAAGTGGGCCGTGGAAAGTTACGTAGCGCCGGGAAATATTCACTAGAATTTATTCATTTTTTCTATAGATGTTACAAATTTATTAAATTTTTACCTCCTGCCACATACCAGTAAGGGAGGTATAGAAATCATACTAAAAATTCGACAGTGAAATTTCATTGGATGAACACGTTTTAGGATCGCTGTGTCTGTCTGTCGGTCTGTGTGGATCTTTGAAGTTACAGTTTCTCAAAAATTACAAAACAGAATATTATGATATTTTGTAAATATCAACTGTATCTGTTTTGGGAAGAGCTGAGTAGTTTATGGGTGATAATCCTATAATCGGAAGTAGTTAATTTGAAACCCTATCAAGTTATTTTGAAATATCTCAGTAAATTATGGTTTAAAGACAATTTTTGTTGTAAGAATAATGACTCAAATATTATTATTATTTGCAATTTTTGTTTGATATACTTTTCTCGTACTGTCACCATTTACGAATTACAACACGTTAAAGAAAAATTATTTTCTATAACACTGTTTTAGAAACTACGCATTCCACAACTAAAAACTGTATTGGAATGACTATCATTTCATACGCCGTGTATGGAATAAATTCTACGAATTAGAGCAGCATATTAGCGCGATATATGAAGTATCTTGATTCAGTTACTATTGTTACGTATGTTTGTTTTAATTATATTTGAGTTTGACGTTTCAATAGTTTTGTATTTATATTTTTTGTATAATTTCCAAAATCTTTTTATAGAAAGTATAGTCTACAACAGGTAATGGAATGGCATATCCCACACTCGCAAACCGTTGTCAACAAACTTTTTGCTCGTGTGGAATATGTGCTATTTCATTACTTGTTGTAGAATATACTATTATGAAATTTTAGTTTAAATCTTCTAACTTGTGGTTTTTGAAAAAAAAAACCCCGTAGAAAAAGAAAAATGTAGGACAAATTTGTAAGACAATTTAAAGAATGTATATCACTTAATTAAGGATTATCAATAAAATTTGGAATTTATTTATAATTTTTACAATATATTTTTGTAAATAACATTCATATTGGTAACACTACTATATTTTCCTTCTCTAGAGAAGAAATAATATTTTCCTGACTATTACGGGAGAAGAAAGGAGGGATTTCATGGAATGTCGTGAAAAAACTTAATTTTTTGAAGGGATGAAAGTACTTTTTTAACACGTCAACGGTTCAACGAAATTAGTATTTCAATTACATAAAATAATTAACTATAGTGTGCTTTATAAATTATGATTACATACTAAACAAATTTGTTTTGTTTCAATTGTTTAAAGCGCAAACTTTATTGACAAATATTAACAGGTGAAACGAACCGTTCTATAGAAATGACATTGTATATATTTTACTTTTGACATATAAACAGTAGTTTTGCTCGAGTATTGGAAAACGGAAAAGAAGTTTACCGTAATAGCCAAACACAATAAAATGTTTATCGTATATTAGAAATCTTGGCGGAAATCGTAAGCTACTATTAGGTGAAATGAAAACAAACACATTACGCTTATTTTCCTACATATATTCAATTATTCCTGATTATATCTTCGGGTCAATAATCCTAATACAAATACAATTTTGTCGTTATTACAGTAAAATTCTATGTTATTAATTTGTATTATTATTGAATCGATGATTTCATTTAACAAAAAAAAAAAACTCGCTCTTTGTAAGTGTCATCTCTGTTGCTGTTCACACACTAACACCACCGCCATCACTTCAGCCGCTCCGGTGTCGCTCCGGGCTCCGGTCTGCGGTGGCGATTAGCGCCGATCCGGAACATGGGACACGCACTCGACGCGGTATCATCACGTGACGTTCCGCCGCCGTTGCTGTTGGTTAGCGATAAAGTTATTGAAGACTAATGCATTTTTTTTAAAAAACATTTGACAAATTAGGCTGCTTATAAACTTTTTGGATGGCGGAAACTATTCAACTAAGCGGACTAATTATATTATATTTTCATTATAGAATTTAGCGCATCTCTTTTAATTAGAATTAATTAATTAATTGTATAGAAACTGTGAAAATTTCAAATGAAGCTAATTCGCCTATTACGTGAAATCTTTTATTAATACCGGCTCTAAAATTATTTCAAATTAGTACTGTCAATTTAATTAATCAGTTGTTCAAGTATCAAAGCAACTGCTACAGTATATTTTACACAAACTGTACTATTGTAACACACAAAATCAGAATGTAGCACATGTACATAAGTTAGAGACTGATTCAGTATGTCAATTAAACAGTTAATTACATAATCGCTAGAGGAACAGCTAATTATATTACTAGAACCAGTAAAGCGTTTTGTACCAAGTACATTGTAAACAGATTCATTACCCTTTGAAATTCAACTTTTTAATTCGTTTATGTTTGGGTAACCACCAAGACCAAATGAATTGACACAAACCTTTATAATGGAAAGTGGTTTACGAGGTACATTTGATGAATTATATTAATTAATCATTAGCTACGGCGGTGAATTTTTGCTAAATTATTTTATTCCAGTGCAAAATTTAATTTTTCAATATTTTTTTAGTATTTATACATAAATTGCTTTAAAAAATAATTTACCCATTTTGATCGTGACACTCTTCTTTTGAAAATCTTAGTATGTGTTATGTTTTTGATCGTGTAGTAACTAAAGTTACAAGCCGCCAAAGTATATATAGTGCTCGCCAAATGAAATGGTTACTTACCTGTTAGACTCGCACAACAGGTACCTAATAAGAGGTTTAAAGGGGTTAAAAATACAGACACGTAGTAAAAATTTGTCATTGTTAAAAATTGTAACTAATATATAATTTCTTAATACATTCCTTATGTAGTACTAGTAAACTACTATTTATCATTGTTCTTTTCAGATTATAAATTTTATTTTCCCGTAGATATAATTATACAAATTGCACTCTTAGAATTTTAATATAATATTTTTAGAAATATAAGATTTTAAATAATCCCACCCTGGCGTATCAGGTGAGCAGACTCTCTAGTGATTTAACCATTTATTTTTGCGAGCACTATAGTATAATTCGAACGACATGGCGAGTTGAAGTCATTTATAATATCTGTTTTAGTGACCAGTCAGGGAAATATTACTTTCGTTCTGCAATTTAGGTGCGAAAATAGTACTTTTGCTTCGATTTCAGAAAAATATTATATTGTGACATTTTCAAAAATCTACTAACCTGTGCATTTTGAAAAAAGCAAAACAGCGCTTGGAAAATATCATTTTTTAACTTTTGTCATAATTGAAAAATTGAAGGGATAAATGTTCTTTGATAGTGGTGGGAAGTGTTCCTGCAATGTTTATAATAAATTTATGGCAGGAGGTATTGTGGTGCCCACAAGTGATTTTTTGTTGTTGAATTGGTAGCATTACCTTGTAACAACTACAATAGATAGTTGTAATTCTAGGCAAAAATAGTTTCTAAAATCTAGTGCAAGTATCAAGCCAAAAAAAGTATAATGTAAAATAGGTTTTACAAGGGAGAAAATGTAAATATCTACTTTCAAAATTAGTTGTAATTGTTTGTATAAAATAATTTGTCATTGCAATTGTAGTTTATTGTTTTTTCAAATTAAAAACTGTAGAAAACATCCTCGAGAAATCCTGTCCCGTGCAATCTCTGCTACGCCATGAATTCTTAAGTAATTCTATTTATAACAAAAGCAATCTTACGTTTTCTAGCCAGTAATGGAACAGCAAATAAGAGATTACGAAAGATACATTTCCCTCTATTTCGTTACAAGAATTTATAATTTTAGTTGGCGTTGTATTACACAAAACAAAAACAACAACATAATATCACCGCCAGGTTGATCGCTTGCCCCCCTTGCGGTGCACCCCCGCCCCTTCCGTATGTTGGAAGGGTCAGTAAAACGTGCAACGAGTGCATATGACCATAATCCTGCTCCTGCTCGGGCAGGATCGCGTCTCCTCGGGAGACTTCGTCGCGCATGCGGCTGGGTTATCTTACCTGTTTGTGATCGAAGGTGTGAAATATGACGTCACGTATAATATTTATAATGCCTGTCTTGTAGTTGCCGCTGTGATGGATTATTTTGTTTTAAATAAGCTTGCTGCTACAAAATGACAATTTAATTAAATAATTAAATTACTTTTTTTATACGTACTAAAGTTTTCATTTTTAAAACATTACTTCTTAATTGCTGTAGCCATAAAACAGATTAACTTTTAGCACCATTTTGACATTTCTAATTCCCCAGAATGTTCTTGTAACATTCAGCAATTGAGCTTCCCAACATATTAAGTTTTATTTTTTTTTTATTATTAATTTAGGTCACTAGTAATACAAATATGAATTTTTAAATGCAAAATCGGATGTGGCAGCACATAACCTCCCGCCCAATACTACTCTTAAACAATACCAAATACATAGTATTTGATGATACAGAAACATACCTTCTTACTCGTTTATTTTCTATTTATATTTGAGAAATTTAATTTTATTTCGTATATTTCGTATACATATATTTCACGAAGAAAACAGCTTCATAATCAAAATGTCACATATCGTAAAAAATTAAAAATTTTTTAGTGTTTCCATGGTGAACAAGGAATGCAAGATTTATGATATCTAATTTCATTATATTTTAGTATCTCTAAATCTAATGTAAATTTATAAAATTATTGTAATCAAATTACATGTAAAATTAAATATTCTACAACATTCAAGATAACATAGATTGTTGAAAAGGAAATTTAATCGTGTTTTTCACGAAAAACTGTTAAGGGCTTCAGGCGAACTGCTACTTCCGGTTTACCAATTTTATCCAAAATCTAATCAGCTCTTCTTTTAAATAAAAGAAGCAAAAATTCACATAATTGTATTTTTTTGGTATCATAGTGTTTGAGCTATGCAAGACGAAAAAATTGCCACAGACTACACACACACACACACACATACATAGACATACATACATACATACATACATACATACATACATACATACATACATACATACATACATACATACATACATACATACATACATACATACATACATACATACATACATACATACATACATACATACATACATACATACAGACATCACGACGAAAATAGTAAAATCGTATTGTAGGGACCCTAAAACGTGCTTATTCATTGAAAACTCATTACCCAATTTTTTGACCAAAAACAATACCTCCCTAGATGGCGGGAGGTAAAAACGAATAAATTCAATTATATCCTATTCTGACATTTGCGTCAATACATCGAAGAGTGCATTGCAGTAACAGTTGATTGATAGTTTGACTGACATCTGTAGTAATATAATATAAAAGTAGCGGTACAGAAGCTATAGTGATATTCACCTAAGAATGGCATTCCAATGTGATGACGTCACACACTTCATTTATATGAGGTACTAATAAAAATTGAAATTTCGATTGACCGTACTGACATCTATTGGCAAAGTAGTAGAAATAAGTATTTACAAATTTATTTCCTTGCGTCGTTCAAATTTCTACATTGCACAAATCCCCTAAGACAATAATAATAATAATAATAATAACGAAGAATGTATAAGAAAATAGATAATAACATTTACGTTAAATTGATAACATAACCTCACAATATAAAACTTACATCTTCTGCAGAAAAAATGGAATTAGTGGACCATCTATACGTTTTTCTTCATGAAAAAATGCCGAAGCATTCAAAATAATTTCTTTGCAATGTTTAGATAATGTTTTACCACTCATATTTATTCGTTAAATTTAACTCAATCACTGAATGCGAATATAAACACAGTAAATATTGAACTGTCACCTATACGGTGTAAGTAGCGACGTACGTCAACACACGCTTCGTGACATTAGCAACACATCAGACAAAAGCACTGCTAATAACGCATGTGGATCACTTAATTCATACCCTTCTGTGACGTCATCGGAATGGAATTCGAAGAATGCCATTCTTAGGTGAATATCACTATACATCGTTTGTTTGCCGTGAATGCATTTGAAATGTGAAATAGCAAGTGCATTTAATGTGCAAGATAATCGGATTACTGCAATACAATCCAGTAACAATTTAATTCAAATTGTTTCCATGAAAAGTTTAGCTCCTAAATGTTGTAGCGTTGTGAAGTGCATATTTCCGGGCTACGTGGAAATTGTGTAATAAATAAATGTACTCATATTAACTTTCAAATTCGAATTAAGTAGAATGGTGCGCATTTAGCTCATACAAGAGTGGCCAGAATTTCCGACGTAATTACAAAGTTTACCTCCGCTAAATATATAATCACGCATTCACCCTGTACATACTAACCGGTAAAACTCCATTACCGGTGGCACAGCCAGCAACTTTATTTTCCGGTCCAACTCAATTTTTCGTTGTGTGCGAATCTCTATAGTTTAAATTAAAAAACTTGAAATGAAAAGCTCGTTGTCAAATGCAGTTTCTTTATTAAAAAACTACAGCAAGCAGATCCTGAATTCCACGGACCGCGACAACTTCGCATCGAACCGGGTTAGTTTCATATCCGCAATGAAGTTTGCACCGCGACCTGCGGACAAAAAGCTGCCCACAATATCCCAGATTATAAAATGCTTTATAGCGCTCCCGAGAAAAATGACCCGAAATATATGTTACATAAAAAACATATTGCGCTATTGTGGGGTTTTATATCATGTTAAAAGCACCCTGCTCACATCGAACACATGACTTATTAACCATCAAAAATTTAATACAATAATAATGGCATAATATGCTTTACTATCGAAGTCCTTTTAGAAACGAATTTACCTTGTTCGCTTTTAGTTTATAGCAAATAGAAAAGAATGATGTTAGAACATGTGCAGCAACTAAAAACGTGATTTAGGGAAGAAAATAAAAATCAGGAGTGCGTCAGTCGCGTCCCGAATCCCCGGAGGACGCCCCTGGAGAAATCCCGAAGTAGCCAAGTGGATGGAAACAAGATTCCACTCTCTCTAGTTTGTTATTCTTTCGTGATTGTGTAATTTTGTGTGGGATATTTTCTATGTTGTTTAATAATTCATTGAAAATCGCGTGTAATTTATTAAATTTTCATTATCTTTATTTATATTTTACGGGCTGTCAAATGCTGGGTACAAAATTCACCAAGATATTTTACCACGAGTGTGTTAAATAAATATATTACCGACATTAATCAAGATATACAAATTTATGGAAACAGATAATGAAATTCCGCATTTGTTTCGGAGAGACTCGCGTTCAAATCCGTTCTGGGATTACTCCGAGTTCTCGTTCATCAGTTCCGGTTACTATACCCTCCCCTCCTTTACCCCTCTTATTGAAATTGCTACTCGATGAGAGGATAAATATTCATAACTAAAAATAAATTCACTTTAGGTCTCTGAAACATTATTCAATAACTTCAAAGTTAAAAATTCTATTTGTCAATTTCTGGGTAATACTACAATCAGACAAATTGAATTAGTAAAAATGATACGAAAAAAAGCAGTTCAGTTACTCTTATTGTGTTATTCAATCAATTTAATTGAAAAGTTCAATTATATACTAGGTAATTGTTTTTACTGAAAATTTCAGTTTTTCGAGGAACAATTGAATTTATTAGTTGATCAGTTGAGTAATACACGACTGATATTTCCTAAGTTGGAAAAGCTTTCAGAACTCATAGTACATGAAAAGGCTTTTGAATAAAGTTCTGTAAATAATTATTTGTATATCAAGGCACTAATGAATAATTTTTTATTACAAACGATATGAGTAATAAAAAATACTTTAGTGCGGAGGTATACATTATATTTTTTCTGAAATCATTAAAACATTTATTAAAACCATGAATAAATAGCATTATGTATTTGTAAAACGTCAGCTAGCTGTTGCGACGGGGATGGCTGTGATAACAAAAATACTGTCAAAGTGTTAATTTTTCATTATTTTTATATATTCATAGACGTGTTCTGCATGTGATCTGCATTAAATCCGATAAATATTATCAAAGGTAAATAATAAACAAATTCACCAATAGTATTATAAAATAATTTGATTGTTATTAATTGTGAAATAAAATTTTGACATAAGAGTCTGTAAAGTTTAACTTTAGCTACGGTTTTGGCTAAATTCTCGTAGCAATATATTCAGTATCGATTTCGGAATAGTATATTCTACAACAAGTAATGGAATGGTACATATTCCATACGAGCAAAAAGTTTGTAGTCTATAACAAGATTTTGGAAATTATATAAAAAATACAAATACAAAACTGTTGAAAACGTCAAACTCAAATAAAAAACATTAAAACAAACAGACGTAACCATAGTATGTAAGATACTTCATATATCACGCTAATATGCGGCTCTGATTCGTCGAATTTATTCCATATGCGGCGGTGAAATGATAGTTATTCCAATACAGTTTTTAGTTGTGGAATAGGTAGTTTCAAAAATAGTGTTATAGAAAAATATTTATTAAATACAACGTTTCGATTTACTGCACGTTAATCTTCGTCAGATTATAAACGAATCAAAAACACAAACAAGTAAATAGATACGGTAACTAAATAAATACAAATTATGATTTATGAAAAAGAGGAAGCCAAGTCTTGTTTAACTCGAAGCCTTTATTCTGGTTTACAGTATTCTTCTGCTTATAGATTTCTACTGCTTTACGAGTCCGTTTATGTTCTGTTGCGCTTCCACCAAATAATTGCTGTAATAAAATAAACAACAATAAGTAAAATAAAGTACAGCTTGTTTTGATTAAATTTTCAAATGATAAGATATCATCTTGACCACAGATGCATCTCCGTCCGCTTATTTGAATTATTAAAATGGAATACGCATCGTCCAGTAACATTTCATTATAATGAATTCAATTTGTCACCTGTCAGTGTAGCTACCCAGGCTTCATTTGTTTATCATTAATTTTGATATTTCCATTTGTTCCTGTGTTTAAATTAAATACAATGTTCGCGCGTGTATTATTAATAGTGTTGACAAAGTTTGTTTGCTTACGAATCCTTTAAAAATTCGAGATTCCAGCCCTATCAAAAACTGCTTGTCTCAGCTCCGCCATCCGGAACCAAGTCCGTCTAATTAACGGCGGTCGGTCGTCGCCGAGATGGTATCACCATCACCCCGGTTAATGCCTCGCTAATTGCGCAAAGCCCATCACCCACGGCGTTAGCAGGCATCGCGGCGCTCTAACGTTGAACGTTCTGAAATCAGAGAATACAGCGTAGTATTGTTTGGTAAGAGCTAAAGATCCAAGGTTGCGATCTGGACTGGAGGTCGAAGGTGACGATGATGCCTGGAACGCCCGGACATTCCCCAAAGTAACATTCTACTCAGGAACGATTTTGCTAATACTAGAGATATTTATTTACCTATCGTGAGTTTCAACTAAGATGGATACCAGTTATAGGTATAGTCGTACTGTCCCAGATAAAATACAACTTTACTTATTAATGCCCAGCGTATGATAGACCATACGTTAAAAATGTCTCAATTTAAGATTATGTTTCTGCAGGACTATAGCATTTCAAACTGAATAAAATATGCCAGGTTATTTATTTGGTATTTTATACATAATTATACTTACAAGTTACCAACATACAGAAATATGAAATCAATATTTAAAGACAAATAGTTCTGGGCATTAATAAATTAAGAGGTTAATGTTAAATTAACTTGTCACCATACTTATAGTTTCTGCTATTTTTCTCTATACTATTCCTTTGTTAGGTCTTAATTAAGTTATAGTATAATCATTTGGAATCCCCTTTCCTCCTCAAAAAATTGAATCAGTTCAAAATAATTTTTTAATAAATAAAATCTACCCAGTTTGACACACAGGGTGTAGAATTATAATGTGGAATATAGGGATTTCAATGCTATATATTTTTTTTTATATATTGTTGTAATTTTTTCCTATTCACTTTACAGTAAAAGGGTAAATACAAAAGTTGTTCAGAATTTTAAAATGCATGCATGTTAGTATTTCACTATGCACCATCTTTCACCACACGATTCCCCATCTCCTTTCTATCATCCTTATTCTCGTACCAAACTTCTTATATCATCTCTACTATATCGTATGTAATAATAAATTTTCGCATCTTTACATTTTTCTTTTGGATTTCAAACAATTGTTAAATTTAATAAAATCTTAACTATTTTTTTTGTTTATGATCTTGCTCTTGTATATCATTTTGTTTTTACTTTGTTTATTCTTTAATCTTCATCTCTATTTTGGGATTGTCCTGATAGGATGATCTACACTAAATTTGAGTGAACACTTGGTATATTTCTGGTTATAGTTTTGGAAATATTTGTGATATGTTAGCTAATATATTTCCTGAACATCCTAGACCAAATCCTTGCACAATTCATATTGCACTTTAACTGGAACAGTACGGTGATACAATAACTGGTTACCATGGTAATATATTCATGACAGATTTGATTGTCTTTTTCATCTGCTCTCCATATATTATGTTCGTTTTTATTTTTTTCCCTTGCAATTCTTGTTCTGTTTTATGGTTCATCTTATTCTGTGTTTTCTATGATTTTAACTAGTTCTAATATTTTTACTATTCACTATTCTCAATTCTCCTTCGTTTTTTCTTGTTATTGTCATCATTTCAACTAAGTAATATTTAGAATGGGTAAATAGCTTCGTGGTAAGTTTAACAACTTGATGGGACGTAACTTGACGCACTTCACGAGCAAAAATATATCATCATCCATGGATGAAAGGCATGCGAAAGAGGCACTCAATTATAATAAATGTATTTACCTTTGCATGTTATCTCAGTGACAACAAAGCTCATTTGATAATGAAATTTGGCTTTGAGAAGGCAGCTTATACAAGAAAATAGAGATGCTGCGGTAACTGCACTCTCAACTTAATTTGCAATCATCTTATATGTGCATTTTGATTGCATTTGGTGTCGTAGTACTAATTTAATCGGTTTCTCTGCATAGTAAATATGAATATTATACATTTAAACATGTCTGAATAAAACTTTATAAGCATTCAAATATTACAGAAAATACTCTGTATTTTTGGCTTGCCAACTAAAATGCGATTTTTGCCTATGTGTTTTATACCTGTGATGTCTTTTCTGTGTACAGAAATAAAACCCTATTTGAGCGCATTATTACTATGTACATATTATTTTATTAGGTACATAAACTTATCTACTATTCTTGAAGATGTAACAGGTCCTTCTCACATGGTACCAAGAGGTAACTGACATACGAAAGGGTTTTACTTGATTAAATGAATAACCAAGGGTAGCGTAGTCTTTGGCCACCATGGAATAATTTAACTCGATTCCAAAGAGTATTTAAAAAATACTTCTGGTCAAATACCGGGAAACAAACATGTGTTCAATAATAACAAAATTATATAATATTTAATACCGAACAAGCAAAATTTTACGAGCTGAATAATTCGATGCTACTCCAAAGTATCACTTACTCACTAACTTTTAAAATAACTTTCAAAGATCGAAACTGACATTACATTCCCTATTAACAATACTCATACGTAGAATTCAAATCTGCTTACACGAACAAAATAAACTTCACCAAAACTATGCATACAATCGAGAAGAGCCCTTAAAATGTGTAGTAATTCTTTGAACATTTCACAAGAAAACCCAAAATGCAAGTGGTTGCTCACTGCCCAAGGTTCACAATTTATTACTTAAGGGATGGGACAGTGGCACTCAAAATAACTCTAACTGGGTACTACTCTCGCATAAGACACTGGTTAAAGATTTCCTACAACATATTGACATCTGCTAATCAGGCGGGAACTGAAATGAAATACTGAAAAACTGAGTTTTCTACGCGTACAATGTACCATTTACTTAATTCGAAATCTCTGAATATCGTTTGCTATCTTTAATGGCAATAAATGCAAATTCCGTGTATTATGAAGAAGACACAAGTGTTGAAACGTTGATTTTGAATAAAATAAAGATCTGTTGACTGTATCTCCGATTATTATTTATCCACATTGAAGAAACCATTGTAGGTGCAAGATGAACACCAAATCAAATAGAGGTGTACCTGCACAGAGCAATTCTCTTTGCATATTTCAACAAGGCGTAGCCTAAGAGTCGATTTTGCTTCTGTAAATTGCAGGAGAACAAACAAGTGACGGGAATTTCATTAATAACTAATTAAAGTGTATTATTTGTGTTTGGAGCTGTGAACTGTTCCTGTTCGTAGACGCTTTTGTGTTCAAAGGAACACATTGATTGCTCTAAGATTCTTAATTAGCTTTGAGGGAAATTAGGTAAAATCTAACACATGAGAAGTATTTTAACCTTTAGTATTCCTTTTATACCAGCTAAAAGCGGGTGTTTTATTTGTGTTAGTAGAGCGAAGAGGTAACTACTGCTAAGTAGTATAGTAGTCTTTCTGTCTTTGTCCTGTAGTTCACTTCGTGTAAAATTCCAAAGTTAATTTAAACTACTTCGTACTGATATGTATGTTCTGAACCGTGGAGATATTCATGTATGTACCTAATTCTATATGCAAATTTGAATATCTCGGAAGGAGGCATATCCACAATCAATCTAGAATCAGTAGAATCTGCGACTGCCAAAAGGAAATGTGCCGTGACAACATATTAAACGCGAAAAAGGTAATAAATCAAACGTCGAATTCAATAATCAGCACTTAACCCGCTAACTGAGCCAGAGTGGCAAAACTGCCAAAAATTTATTCACAATCCAAGCGAACTTTTCACATTTCCGAAAAAACAAAACTGGAAAGAATTTGGGAAATTCGTGGTGGCTCGAGAACCAACTGCGACGAATCGCGAAATTGAAGAAACACAGCGAAAACAAATCATAGTAGTAAATAAATATTCAAATGGGTTCCGCTGCTGCGGTGTCGCGCTGTTTCGGAATAACAAAAAATTATTTCATGCGGCCGCGAACGACCGAATCTCAACGAAGATTTGTGGGTTCATTGCGTCCAATTCCGCAAGAAATTTGAAACACAAATTTCGTTTTTGCCGCACGTCGTGGCCACCGCATACGCTCCGATAAAGCGGAACTTCTAATATTGGCGCAAGAACTAAAATATTGAAATATTCTGCCTCCACTAACGCCAATATTCAACCGATAAAACTGCAGACTTTTAATTATTTTTTCGCCACTGCCCTCGAATTTACGCGCGCGTATTTTTACAATAATAATGAAAAAATTAATCTGTTCAATCGATTTGTGTGACTTTGTTACTGCTATATTACAATCGCCAATTTATTCGTGCAAAAAACAAATTATTTCGAAGCTATAACAGCTTATAACTCATTGCATTAACCATATTGAAATTTGCATACCTAAACAAAGATTAATTTGTTATTTCAAACATTTTAGTTCGCATTCAATCTAATATTGTTTATTTAACACAACACAGGTTTTGAATTAATTTCTGTAAAAAAATTTAATTTAAAAACGTTTCGAATTATTATTGTACATAGTTATTCTTTATCTGGAAAACAAATGAATAACATGAACAAGTAAATAGACACAGTAAACAAAAAATTTCATTCTGATTTACTGTATTCTTTTGCTTACAGATTTATTAATTATGTACAAGAATTTCAAAACGTTATATTTAAATTAATTTTTTTTTCTTCAAACGTATTATAACATTTATATTTTACTAATACATATACGATATAGAAGTTAACCATTTTATCACTAATACAATAATATGGTAGTTGTTTCATATATCAATGGTGGCAGCAACTACCTACTTACAGCAATTCTGAAGCGTGATGGCAGTTGTATTGCATGGACCAGGCATACTTTAAATATAATTGTTTAAAATGGCAGAAAAAAACTACATATTTGTATTTATATGCTACCCGCAGTTGAATATAGTCTTTCTGTGTTTCGCTCATTTTACTTGGCCTCGGCCAAAACTATTTGAGCTCAACACAAATAGTCCTGTTTCAACTCCTAGTAACATAATATACTATTACAGAACTTAATCCTAAAAGTCTTTTATAATTTAACTATAATTATTGAAATCTAAATAGATGCACACAGTACTGAAAATAATTGGGAGATTTAATAAACAAATGACGATCGTACAAAATTTATTTTTGATAATTGACTTCAAATCCACTCCCCAAAATCTATAATTTCTTAACAAATTCAATAGGATTTAATCAATGTTACTTATGTTATTTTCCAAATTTACTTTCCAAATATTAATACTGGCATGTTTTATTTGATAATTTTTTCGCATTGATTTCATTCTGAATTTATTGTTTCTTTTGTCAAGTAAACTATCACTTTCGGTTTTAATTTTGAGCAAAATCAACTCAGTATTTCACATTTTCATGAAACTTATAATCTTGAAGTTCCGTTAATTTATTTTTTTATATTTGTGAGTTATTGAACAGTGAGAAAAGGTCGAAACAGATTCAGGGACCTTAAAAAATGATTACTATACTTCGTTATACTACAAATAAGAGAGTAAAAATAGATATTTTGAAGGTTACAGTAAAACCAGAAAAGTTAAAACTTAGGAATCCATCAACCTTGTGGTAAGTCACGTAGGCCAACGTTCTAGACAATATCGACAGTGATTGGTCTCATTACCCATTTTACAGGTTCATAGGTAACATAATGGCTGCAAGTTTACACGAACCGAAGTACAATTGTTAACGTAGCGTCGTTTCGTGGAATTTACACTCATATAATGGAAAGTAGTTGCATTCTGCCACATCTTTCGGATTAGCTTTGGTCTCTGCTAACGTCAGGTTACCTTGGTGCTCTCTGCTTTACCTTTAATGGAATTGGTTTCCACCAGGACCGCATTTAGCTGTTAACAGTGAAATAAATAACGCTTTTCTTGCAAGGTTAACTAAAATGTTAAAAACTTCTCACAATTTGTTGTTAGAACGTGAATACAATCAAGATGAAGTAACGAAGACTTTCACTAATGAGTGACGAAATAACATTTATGAACTTTCAGTTAGCTGTCTAAATTGACAAGCCAAGCAAATTCGATAAAGTGAAACTAATGAACTAATCGTAGTTTTTACGGCGGAAATAATCTTGAAAGTATGTTCGCGTCCTGATGAATGTGCTATTGATTGGGCATTTTAATGATCTGGCCCCAAAAGGAAGAAGGGAATGTTGTTTATTTTTAGTAATTACATATTCATGTGCGTTGTCGGGTAGAATTTGCGTGAATCGTACGTTCGAGCAATGCGCGAAATATTTGAGAAATGAAATCTGCAATTGTACGCCCGATGAAATTTCTGCGAATATTTTCGATTCGACATTCCGGGCATATTGCTCGGAGAACCTATTTTTTGCTCGCACGCATTATTCAAATCGTAGGTAGAGCGAAAGGTTTATAATGTGCTTGATATATAGCTGATGGTAAATTTGGAATTCTTATACACGTTTGCGGACGTTTTTCCGCCCATGTGAATATATTTTCCTCCTTTGGATTTTCCTCGGTTCTTGACCCCCCTTCACGGACCAAAGGACCTTTATTATCTCCGAAGAGTCACTTAAATTGTCGTGCTCGTATATTTCCACAAAATATTCAAATTTGTTTTTAAATGAGCTGTAAATATTCCACACGATCTTTATTATTTTACACACGTAAATTATGCTTCTACTCACACCAGCATTCGTAATCAGGAATGTCTCTGCAATATTAAATATTCACTTATTAAGACCACATTCTGACATATATCCACTCTTGATATTGATACGTACCAAATCAACTGATCCTTTAGTGCCTTAAATTTGCGTTCAGAGCAACTCAATTATCTTTTAGAATTACCACTTATTTGAAGTGAAGTGTCATCTTTTGAGATATTGTTTTTTCTGTTTTAATTAAAGTTCATTTAGAGTCTATATGCTGTTTAACATCTAAAGACAGGCAAAAATATGGAGATGGTATCTCTATTCCACATATTCCGAATGGAAAGATTGGACTTTGCAAGCTTCCGAATCAGTACTTACAATTAATGCTTTAATAAGGCTTAATATCCTTATAGGTAACGTCGATGTGTAGATCCTTTTGTTGGAGTGAATCAATATCCGGTTCCTTTCTTTCAAATCTTTTTATAGTTAGGTTTCTCCACATCTTCCTAAATTTTGTTTTACTTTTCAATTAATCTGTAGCTGTGTACCTGCTCGACTGGATGGATGTTTAGGAAAATAATTAAAGTGCTGGATAGCAGTCAATCAATGTTTATTGAAAATCGGCCTCTAACGGTTTCGGCAACACATTTGCGTTCCTCAAGAGGTTATTTTGTTTTTAATTCCTGCAGCTTTTAAATCTTCCTCTACTTCCTTTAGCCTTGTTGAGCTGAGTCTACCTCATCTTCTTTTTCCCCCTGATCACCATTCTACTACTGATTTAATTGTATCCTTTTCATCTGCTCTCCATATATGTCCAAGCCATTTGCCTTTCTGTTGGTTGATCTTTTACACTATGTCTTCTCTATCCAACTCTTGTTCTATTTCATAGTTCATTCATGTTCTGTATTCATTTTCTAATATCTTTATTGGTCGGAATATCGTTCTTTTTTTACAAAGTTGACAAATAACTACTTTTGATCATATTCCGCTTAAAGAGTGTATGGACAAACGGCCATGCTCTTTAGTGGGATTTGAACCCACAACCTCTAGCGAGCTAAGTTAATGACATACCTATTACGCCATCGATATCGCCATTGTTCTTATTATTTTTCGTTCTAATAATCTTAAACCTTCTTTATCCTTTTTTGTCATTGTTAATTACCCATTTCTGGGTGTGGCACTCTGCTCGCTCGCTTTTTAATATAGTTTTACATGTCAAGTGCGGTTACCAGCCGTCAAATCACGGTTTCCAAGGATGGTAGTGTAGGAGGAGCCACAGAGGTAATTTTATGTGGTGACTATCTTTCGAAATGTAATTTCCAAAATTTGTCGGCTACGAGGCTCGAACGGATGCGTTACTACGGAGCTATTTACCCCATTGAGTTAATTCTGGTAATCGTAATTGACAATTCGATGCACCAACAACTTCGTTGCTGTGATGACCTTCACTTCCCGAAACCTACCTCAACAACCCCTAACTCCAGCTCTGATTCTTGGTCTCTCCGCCGATGAAGACATGCCATCTTGCCAGGGAAGCCTTCGGCATGCAGAACCGGTCTTCGGTTGGTGCTGTCCGAACTCCGAACTCGAATTCTAACTCGGTTCGGAGCCGAACGCCGCGCGCGAACTCGGAACGGGCGTCAGGCACCGCAACCCCGGTGAGTCAGTCGTTCGGCGTACGTCGCGCCGTGGTGTCGTCCGCATTCTATGTCATACGCACGTTTTATTCTCCGCTGTCAGATTGCATTCATAGTTCCATGCTTGTGATTGTGCTGTGGGAATACTGTTTGTGAGTGAGAGTGTTATTATGTGAAACGGGAAACTAGGAAAATATTTGGTAATCATTTTTGAGGTAGGTGTCCTGGTTGTAATAACACTTTTGGTGGCAGTTTTAATAATATGTTTTTTCTTTTGCAGAATGTGTAGATTTTCGTTTTAGCTTATTTTGTTTGGGAATGAGTCCGCTTGTAAGACGCATGTAGTTCAATGCACCACAACTAGTAGGCCTTGAACTCGACGTGAGGTTTTTAATGATACCTATTATTCTATATACATAAACCAGTCTGTGACTTACCTACGCGAAGTTTTTAAATTACAGGTACAACTGCTGTGGTTGTTATACTGAATCAATAATGTATGCTACTGTTATTAAATTATTCATTAAAATACTCGTTTCTAAAGAAATAGCTTTATGCTTTCAATATAATTAACCCTGAAATGCTACTTGGGGTATACCTGTACCCCGTTCTTTTTTAAAAGAACCGCCAATTGGAAATAGATAGAGCTGCAATCGTGTGCTCTATTTGTTGCATTGTTGCATGCAAGTGTACCCCAGCGTAGCAGATTACTTTTATTTAATTATTTATTATTTATATTACTATTGTGCAGCTTATATATATATATATATTTAATTATTTATTGTGTAGATCACAGAAGTAATGGCTTCTTCAAAACAAGATGTTAATTAAACCTTAAGAAGACCTAAAATCCGGGTCAGTTGCGATATATTAAAAAAAATTATTTGTTTGCAGCATCAAAGAAAAATTTACCCTACTTGTACTGATGAACAATAATAGTTATTTGCCAAACTAGAGAGGAAAGCGCTTCTTTTTCCCACTGAGCTCATAAGGCAATTCGTGCGAGAGTGGAAAAAGGGCTTTCCTCTCGTGTTAAACACACCATTTTTTTCACGACATGTTTCTAAATTCGATTTGCTCGCACCTAAAATACACTTTGACAACACAACTGACACCTTAAAAGTTAGGTTATCAGACACAAGGCGGGGTAGCAGTGTTGCTAATGAATCAATATTAAATATAAATTAAAGTTGTCAAATTGTGATTTAATCTAGATAAAGAAAAATATAAGACATAATTGTAAGATAATTTAAAGTATGTAAATCACTAAAATAAGGATTATCATAAGGCATTAATTATGTAAATTTTTTTGTAAATAACAATCATATTGGTAACACTTCTATATTTTCGGGAGAAAATCGATGGGGTTTCCTGGCATGTCGTGAAAAAAAATTTATTGCAATGGAAATTTGTTTATAGAAACCTATTTCAATATATTTTATAAGTTTTCTTTTCAAATAGACATTTTTTGTCGAGAATAGTCTAACTTATATTTGGAGTACACTTGTACCCCACGCTATCAAAATACGTTTTAATAATAAGTGTAGCATTCTAGGGTTAAAATAAATCTAAATTGTTTGCCTAATATATGCTAATAAAATTACTTTATAGTGGAAGAATAAAACTATAAGTTTATGAATGAATTTTTGAATAGTGTTATTTTACCACCCTACCCAAGGATAAGCTAGTTGATTATTTATTCATGCTGGTTTTTTAGTGCGTTAAATTTCACAGTTGAGTACATTATAATGTCCCTAACTTCTGGCCTCCATATGCCACATGCCTCCCTTTTTAAGGTTACAAAACCCGCATTGTATATCTCCGATCTTAGAAGTTGCCCTACAGTAAAACTAGCTGCACAAAAAATGTTTGTCTTCGACAGAACACTTGGCCATTCGCCTACAATAAAGAAATTTATCTTATGAATAAAACATTCAATATCCAAAATTACAATTCTTAAAAAATATAATATTGCCTTGGGGTGAAATTGTGGTATTTTCGTCGATTTACCTACGCCGATCTAATCTGCACTACGGACTATTTCGAGTGAGTGAATCGAATAGTTGGTGTGCGTGTCGAGGGCCTTCCTTCTACCCCGCTGCCTACGCCACTGGCCCCGTTGCATGTCTGGTGGGGTTGGTATTAACCTGGCCCAAACATACCCCACTCGCTGGCGTAATTAAACCGAACAGGATGTTATGGTTTTTGTTAGTATTTTTTTAGGTTAGGATTGTATGTATTTGAAATACTGACTCAATTCTGGAATATACGCATCGATGATATTGATTTTGAACCTGGAAGTCCATTTGAATGTAATGAATTTGCCAAATAATGACGCTTATTTAATATAATGCGAATGTTCATCAACAAATGTTATGAACTAATATAATTTAATAAATGGTTCTACTAATTTGTAATTTTCGACAGCTCATACATTGGTGCAGATTGAAACTGTAATAAATAACAAAATTTGTCGAATTCTATTTTCTCTGTATAGGTATTGATTTTACAGTTGAAGAGCACTTCGAAAAACAATATAAAATTTGTAAATATTCTTTCTATAAAATTTTGTTTCATTTATTTTTAATTTGTTGTTTGTTTGATTGATAGCTCTAAACACATTTAACATAACTAGAATTAGACTTCAAAAATTTTAAATTTATTTTAGAAAGTACTATGTGCTACCGACCAAAAAGAACTATTAAAAAAATTAATTTATTAAAAGAGGATTATTAATATGTACGAATACCAATTTTCTAATATTTTCTAATCTTCGTAATGGTGTATCGCATATATTATTTAATTTTTACCTGAAATATTGTAACATCTTAAAATATCTGCAAAACATTTTTTCGCATATTAAAAATAATAACGAAAAGAGCAACGAACTCTCATCTCCTTGGAAACCATTTAAATTGATATTTTGGAGTCTGTCAAAATTATTTTTAATGTTTTTTCGGTCGGATATATTTAATATTAATATGCGAAAAAATTACATATGTATAACATGTATGAAAACATCATTTGTTCACATCATCATCATCATCTTGTATAAATTTTAAATATGTAGCATATACTGATGAACAAAATTATTACACTACTTTGAATTTTGCGATTATTTTACAAAGTAGGCATATTTTCCTATAATTGACAACTGTTATACTTAGTCTAATACAAGAAGTAAATAAACATGTAGAAAATAATACAACATTTACCATTAAATTGAAAACTAAAATATTTATGAAATTAAATACAATTAAAAAAAATGTAGCCTCTTGTGATAATAACAGCTTGTACTATTCATCTCATATATTGTTTCCAACAATAATTTAAGTATGGATAAATTGGAGAAAATGAAGTTGTAGTCGATATTTAATGGTAGAGATAAGAAGGTGTACAGGAAACAAATAATAAAATTAATGTAAAAGTTGTTTGTTTTATTTGATTATTACAAAATGATTTATGGAAATACTCGCAAGCCGAAAGGTGTAATTTGAAAAGTCTAAATCTATCGGCTGATTACCTACCTGCCGACAGGTAGGCAGCCATAAACTTTTTATATAAACTTTTAAATTTTACGGCATATTTTCTAAGCCGTACCTTCGTCAATTCAGTCATAGATACCCTTCCTTAGCCCACAGGATCCCAACTCCTGAAGGTCGACGGGCGAATGACGGGTTCGATGTAGCGATGTTTTTATTAGGGTTCTTTCGCGAAATGGCGGTTCACGATTGGTTTGTTCCCGCTGTATCGGGTTTCGGACAAACCGCACTAAGGGAGGACTCCATAAGTTGCACCCTAGGAGTGTTTCCATTGGGAGTGTGCTTCCTTTTTGCGAAATCCTGGATTAGTTCCCGGCAGATCGATGCACTATGCACCGCATTTACGACTTCTTAAAACTTGGTGCCCGCCCTCAACTGCCCTAATCATGAGATTTATAGATCGGTACTATGTTCCACTTGGTGTAGTTTTAGAGTTTTAGTGTATTTCAAAATAGGAAGATTTATACTGTGAACCTAATATATTTCTCGACCGTTCCTTTAATAACTTCCGATTAAAATAAGCTCTCAAAAGATCTATTAATTAAATTTGAAATTTCATAAAGCAAATTTAATTTTATTATATGTATAATACCTACCTCCGTCTCGACACTTTTCAAGCAAAAATTTAATTAAATGTTGCTAAATTAGAATTCCCTTCGAAAATAGCTACACATATAGGATTTTTCTGAGAGCTTTTGAGCTTTTAAAAGAATGTTTTATCTACAGTTGATACACCTACACGATGTATTAAATATGTAGCAAGTATAACATTGCTGTTATATATAATAATCGGTTTTAAATTCACAAGACCTTGAATAAAATAATGGATACATTCCTGCTATTGTAGAACACGCTGGCCTTGTGCGATAAAATATGCAAAATATCAGGTGTATCGTAATTGCAGCAAGTTACTACAAAATAACTTTTCCGTTTGCTTGTCTTAGTAGTACTAGTTTAAATAGATGACACACATATTATCTAGTTATGAATATGTTCATCAAACAAATCTTGAAAGAATTTTAAAAAGAAATAACACAGTTATTGTATACCCGACGATGGTCTAGTAAACTGAAATACGTCTTGTAAATTACTATATTCTGTTTTTCTAGAGTGCCCAAGTAACATGCGAATTTTGATGACGTTTTACTTATTTTGTCTGTGACGACTTCTCTGTATTTACAGAATTAAAGCTTTCCTAGTATTCATATGTAATACAAGCTCAGAATAATATTATTTGGCGCAGTTAAAACCATTCAAAAGAAAATTGTTTTATTCACCATATTTATATCTTAAATTCTATCATTTTTACCTCCTGCACATAAATACATGTAAGGGAGGTTTTATGTTTATGTTACGAATTGATTAGATTTTGGGAACAATTCGTCAACAGTAAGTGGTAGATTATTTGAAAGCCATAGAGAACATTGAAATCCAAAAGATGTAGAATAACGTTACCTACAATCATCACGACTTTTATCGATCTTGAGTATGACACTTTGCTTTTCTAGTTATGTAGTAAGTTTTCCGCCTGAAATTCGATTACCAACCGTCATGTTACTACCCCCAAAGATGTTAGTGAAGAAGGACACAGAATAAAATTAAAATGACAACTGAAATATTGTAAGTGTTCCGTTATTTGAGTCAGTTTCTCTAGTAGTTACAAATTAACGTAACAGAGAAATATACGTTAAACTATTGTTATTGTTAGTGGCCGAATGAATATTTGGTCTGCATATGCAGTAAATTAGAATTGCGATATCTGTATTGTACTGTCTGCAAACTTAAGTTAAGGTGAACTGAATTACTACTGTATGTATTCCGGATTAGGACTTGAACAAAGTTTATACTAACTTGAATTACTCACTAATAATCTATAAATTTATTAAAGGATTATTGGAAATTCTCTCGTTTCCTTCAGGTAGGGTAATTCAGAATATAATTGGCCTTTTTTAAAATCTTCTTGTGTTGCAAACTTCTTAATTTCCTGCTAGTACATTTCAGCAAAAATTCTTGCGTGTTATTATAAAGTATTCTAACTTCTCTCGTCAGGAACTCTTTAATAGTCTTATAGTTTTTCAGAAACTATTACCTTCTTTTACGGTTTAGCGCAAATATTAAATTAGAGTCCAACTTCGTGAAGCCTTCACAACAATTACTTCCCTTATCTTCGAAATTGAAGTTCAACAACTTGAGTATTCGTGACAGGAAGTCCTGGAGAATATTTTTAATCGATTGGCCATTTAGCGTCAGACAGACAACACGACTTTTAATAAATACAGATAAATCGCACGAATAGAGCAAGCTCTCTTTGCTATCTGCATGCATTTTCGTTCGACATCATTCGATGGTTTCGAAGTAGGGTAAGGCACAATGTACGCCATATGCGTCTTTAGATAGTACTCCCTGGCTGTATGTGTATGAATAGTTGTGTTCTAAAATAGATTTCACACGTGGCCAGATGTCAGCCTAGATAAGACCAAGCGGAAGTGAGGGACTGAATGGATGAGCCATTGCACTCCATATTTACTTCCATTATTGTTCGATGCGATCATTGGTTGCAAACATTTTAGATTTCAAAATTCTTCCTCATAGCTACATGTATTTGTTTATTCATTTATTATTATTCTTGCCGTAGGATTGAAAAACTGAATCATCCAGTTCTATTCGATGCCCTGGTCATCTAACAGTTCATTTAATTTTCTTAGTTTTCTTCTAACTTCTATGCATGATGTTCTAAAATTCCGTATTATTGTTCCTTCTTCTTTGCATAACCTGATATTTCTCCTTCTTCAAATTTCACCATCTTTCTGTTTCAATCCGCAGTTTTAGAGTTTTCATCTTTTCATATCGATGTAGTCTCAAATGTTTCTGTCCAAACATTAGGATGTTTTTGATTATCGCTTAATACATTATCCATCTTACCCGTGCTTCTATTGAATTTCCTTTCTCTTAAATTCAATGTGTTTTTTTATGGTTCATATCTATATTAGTGGGTTTATAGGAAAATATAATTAAAGGTACTTCAACATTTGGATTGGGGCAAAATATGTACCGCCAATGTCGTGCCAATTTTTGTATGGAAATTATTCTCATTAATATTAATTAAAAGTTTACATGTTTGAATGTGGAATATTTTGTTTTTATCTGAAATTTGTTTAGGGAATAATTAAATATGCTGTGTTTTGTTTCAATTTTAATGTCAGAGTGTAAATTAATATTGATTATAACTGGTACTTTTTTATCGCTTTGCGAAATAGAAAATTAATTTATGAAATTATTATTAGCACTATCAATAATTTTTAGTTTTTTTGTAATTAGTACGGTTTTGTTTTACAAATTTATAAAGTTTGTCTGTGGTACCTTAATTAGACTAGAATATATTGACGTTTGGATCAATACTACTTTTATTTCTGTTTCAAAACCTTGTGTACATGAAACACAGAATGATACTTAAGAGTTCGAATTGGTTGCAGTGTAACTACTTAATTAAGCTATGAAGTAGTTTTAGTTGAACTTGTAATTGTAGCACTGCAGTTATAAATAAGTTTTCTTTCAATGCTTCAGAGATTAATTAATTTCCCTCCTGGCCACGTCCAAATTAAACGAACAATAAATGATGAAACAATAACGTTTATTCAAGAGGCTAACCCCTATACATTCAGGATCTATAGTATGAATGAATATATTAATGTTTCTACAAGATACCTCATTCATCTGACCCCATCAATTAGGCACGATATCAAACAATGTAAATTTAGTGCGTAACCAAAATTCAACTTGGGCCCTTGTAACAGAAACATATCCTAAAGCTTCCTACAGACAACAGCAGTAGGCCTCTTCCTTATTAGTGATGTAGCAGTTTTCGCGGCTTGTCTGTATCATCTGTGTGGTGGGGGTCAAAGCTCTGATATTAATTACTGCAGTTAATCTGAGACCGGCTGAACAATACCCTCCTCCTAGTACAGGCCTGCTTGTTCTGTTTTCGGTCGATGCGAACATCTTGAAAGATGTATTGTTAAGGTTGGCCCGCGGGAGAATAAGATATGTTCGATAGGAAATATATTTCTGGTATGGAAATATTGTGGATTTTCTTCAAATATTTATTTGAGTTTTTGCTATAACAAGACTTTCTGTAACTGCATATTGAGTATATTTAAATAAAACCTATATATTTTATTCTGCGTTCGAGAATTGAACAATGCATTCTCAATTTACTGCCGCATACAAATCAGTTCTTCAATTATTACCAAGCCTTAAGTCAATTTTGCTCATGATTTCTCTGTATTAAAACGATACTGGAATTCCAGTCACTGAAACTTTGTGTATCTTTTTTTACCTCCCGCACTTATAGGTCAGACAGGTATTGTGATTTGGTAGAGCTTTCAAGACATAAGTACGTTTTGGGGGTCCCACGATTTCACTATTTTCTCGATGACCCAAAATTTTATTGATATTTAGAAATTTCATATTTAAAATTTGAATATTTAGGTTGCAAGCTAATTTGGTTTTTGTAGAAATCTTCGTATGAACTGGAAATGGTAGTTTACTTTGATGGACCTGAAAATAGTTTTTTTTTGCATACTTCAGTAAATAATTGACTTATAGTAAATTTTGTCATACTGAAATAGATGTAGATTAGAATTTTCTACAATTTAGATTATTAATTTCTCGCTATATTTTGCACCATTTTGGTATTAAAGTTTTCGGGAAGTTGTGTTGTAGGTACATTAGATTGTAATTTATATTTCATATTAGACCTTGAATGTTCGAATAACCAGTTGATTACATTTTGGTGGCTGACCATAAATCGAATGGTAGTTTATTTAAAGGCTTGTAAAGTATTTTGAGTATATATCAGTTAGAATAAATTTTATTACTAGGGTCGTCCAGAAAGTGAAGAACTATTTGGTATAACTGAATAAATACGAAAGATATCAACATAAAACTTTATTTACAAAGTTTCAGTACATTACTCTATTGTTCAATGTAATCGCTATAACTGTCAAGCCATTTATTGAAACGTGGAACCAGATTTTCAATGCGGATGTTATACTCTTTTACCGGGATTTCATTGTTTCTTTAAAGTCTTCATCGTTTACGAATTGTTTTCCACCCAAAAATTTCTTTAGTTTTGGAAATAAGTGAAAATCGCTTGGTGTCAGGTCAGGGTTATTAAGAGGTTTCGCATGCGAGTTTCACTTGTTTCTAAAACTAAAGAAATTTTTATTAAAAAACAGTTCGAAACGATGAACACCTCAAATAAGCAGTGACATCATGGCTCAGATTTTTGGCGGTAGAGGAATATAACACGGGCACTGAAAAACTGGTACAACGTTACAATTGACAGCTATGGCGATTACATTGAAAAATAGAGTAATGTACCGCAACTTTGTAAATCAAGATTTGTGTTTATATCTTCCATTTGTATCTAGTTATGCCAAATTATTGAAAAAGATGTACAACTTTTATTTATATTTTGTACCGTTTAGAAGTTGTTTAGGTGGAAGGTTATGTGTGGCCAGATTTTTTCTTACCTAATTTGCATATTTTATCAGTATGCTCTCCTAGCGAAATTCTCCTCACTTCTCTACAAAAGGTCTTACAGTGTATTACAATGTAGGTAATACTTGCATAATCGGGGGTGGAAAAATAACGGCTTAGAATAAAATTTAACGCCAGCTCGCCAGTTTTTCGCATCCGTCAGTTTTCTCCTCCCACCTACTTAATATCCACTAATCACAAGTCAAAGTGCACGTTTATCCTCTTCAAGCTGCAGCCCTCTCCGTCTACGTGACGCTAACACATCGCAACGTGGCGTGACGTAACGACGTAAGGACGGAGCCGTAGCGTAACAACTGCAGCTCTCAAGCGAAGTGCGATTACGTTATGCGCTCGTCATAACGAGACGGCGACGATATTGCGGGCATAACGGACACAAAGGATAAAAATGGAATTACGCCACGACGCTGAAAAATACTGGAACATATCGCGGCTGTTGGTTGGTGTTGGTACTTCCTCCACGATGTCACACATTGCTGGAAATCTTGCCAGGAGACGAGGAATGGAATGTTTACACTTGAAGGAGTTTTATATAAAGTTTGCCACGAACGACCGCCGAAATCATTCTCCAGAAATATATTAAAAATGTTTTGGGATTTTATCCCACTATGCAACTTAGTTATTCTCACAGAATTCTTGAATTATTTTCATAAAATGTAGCACATAGTATTAAAACTTTCTTAATTTTTCTTTGCACCACTCTGGAATAGTTCTACCTCCAGAGCTATCTTTTGTTCATTTATAGATGAATGCTGCCTTTTACCTCCTGGAATATCGAAACTAATCATATTTAATATTTATTGTATAACATAATTCCGCATCTAGCCGGTAGCAAAAATTTCTTGCCATGCTCTTCCGCCATTTTTTTAAGAAAAATTTTACTATTTACTGCTACAAATTTTATTAATTTTTAAGAAAATATATTTTCTATAACACTGTTTTGGAAACGCATTCTATAGCTAGTAATTGTATTGGAACAACTATCATACCATACGCCGCGTTTGGAATAAATTCAACGAATCAGAACTGCATATTAGCGCGCTATATGAAGTACCTTAGTTCGGTTGATATGGTTACGGTTCTTGAATTAATTTTATTTATTTGCCTTCAGCTCGGACTACAAACTTTTTACTCGTGTGAAATATATGCTATTCCATTACTTGTTGTAGAATATACTATATCCGACGAGTGCTATAGAAAGTTGTCTTTGACGCCTGGATTTGTCAATACGAAGTTGAAATTTCCTGAAGAATTTTACTCTTCAAAAGCAACAAGCGACAAAATTCTTGTCGCTCGTATCTTATAGCAACAAATGACAAAAGTTTGGTTCTTTCATTTTTTACAAATTTATCACCATGGATAAGAAGTAAAACAACATACTGATAAATAAATAAATATACTGATAGATGATATATGTATTAAAAACAATTTTTGTTTATAATTAAACAATTGAAATGTTGCAGTTTATTCACTTTTTAACAAAAGCGTTAACTACAAAAGTTGTGTAGAATTTAAAAATGAATATACAAGTCCCATTTGGTTACCTGAATATTAAAATTTCACGATATATTGTTTTATATTTTTCGTTTTCTTATATTTTTAATAGTCGTGTTACAATTGATATATTGATATATCGTGAAATTTAGTTAATCAAATGGGCCTTAATACTTTTGTAGTTACACTTTTATTGTAAAATTAATACATATTAAAAAAATAGCATTGAAACCTGTATACACTACATTTAAATTCTACACTGATACAATAATGGTGATGATAAAAATTATAAAAAGTTAAATATTTATACAATAAACCAACAGATAATTAAGAGCACAATTATTCTACAAAATGTAATTAGATTTATAGCTTTATTAAGAATGCAGAATTGTACAGTGTAAGAAATCTAAAGTATGGTAATTATCGATATAAATATATGCATTATATTGTTCCAACGTACTTATTTATACCTAATAGTTGCTTGGTGTTGTGATACATATTTCATATAAATTAAATCGTTAAAACATAATTTAAATAACTATATTTAATCGGTATAATTATTTCCTACCTATTTCCATACAGCCTAGCAAGTTATTATAATAACAATTCACTATAAGATTAAAACTTTAAATTAAATTTTCCGGCCAAGCATAACTCCATTTACCCGGCTCGTCATTAGTATTCAATACCTCGATTATACGATGTTTGGCATACATGTCGCAGTTCATAGGTCAAGAACATTCACCGTAGGGTAGCAACTCAATAGGGTTGGCTCCGGGCACTCCAGGAAAGGGTTGGTGTACCGCACCACCCGTCGTGATAACTGTGTCCCTAGGATGCCGTTAGTCCTGTTGATAATTATAGGTACTAGTTTCTGTGGGGCCGCCTCCATGTTGGACATGGGCCTTGCTTCGCTTGCTCCCTCCGTTCTGTTACACCGACTACAAATTACTACATATTCACTTGATTTATGGCAGTATTAATCCACGAAAACTTTACAGCTGGAAATTTTGGAGGGATTTAAAATTGTTTGTTTTGGAATTGTTGGTGACTATTGAATTTATTGTTCAACTTCTGTGGGTTACTGCTCATTACCACCATGTTTATTTATTAGCATCGCCCAGAAAATTCTACTCGGACACCAATTATCGTTATCAAAACGTTACTGTTTTCCGACAAGTTCACATTCTGTTTACTTTGTTTGTCTATCGATTAAGGTGCTGAAACTTTATAAATTATTACGTCTGTATTGTCTGAGTTACAACACCTTATATAATTAATTCAAAATTGGAGCGAAATATCTGTAGTCACTAATATCTCGAAATATAAATGAGATAGAATTACACCATTCATTACACATTGATCGAAGAGAAACAGAAAGCATCGAAGCAATTCGTCATCGACGAAAAATGGAGACTCCTCTATTTTCATCGAAGAGCACATCGACGAAACAAACATGTCTCATTTAAAACGTATCTTTTGTGTCTCATTTCACGTTAGCGTAGGTTACAAAACATTATTTTAGATATATAACGTTCAAACAACAATAAACTAGCAAAATATTATAAAAACTAAAGGTATTATTACCAAATTAACATTTTCTTGTCAGACGGGTGCATATATTGTTTCACCAAAGAGCTCTTCGATGCTTTCTGATGTTTTTCGACTGGGTGCCATAGGCAATAGAATTTTTTTTACAAAATAAATTAATTATTTGTCAAATGATTGCGAGCCTTGGGTACTGTATTAAAGAATGAAAATTCGGGCGCTGTAAATGAAATATCTAAGGAAAGTATAAGGAGTAACAAGAAACGAAATAATAAGAGAACAATGATTGGATAATATGTCTTATATTTATCGAAATATGGCGATTTGTAATATTTTTCAAAATGCGGAAATTTCCCCAAATATGACTTAAAATTGTAATTTTTTTTTATTACATTTCTTTATAATATAAGCGCTAAGAAACCCATTTAAAACGTATCTTTTGTGTCTCATTTCACGTTAACGTAGATTACAAAACATTATTTTAGATATATAACGTTCAAACAACAATAAACGAGCAAAATATTAATAAAAACTAAAGGTATTATTACCAAATTAACTTTTTCTTATCAGACGGGTGCATATATTGTTTCACCAAAGAGCTCTTCGATGCTTTCTGATGTTCTTCGACTGGGTGCTATAGGCAATAGAATTTTTTTTACAAAATAAATTAAGTATTTGTCAAATGATTGCGAGCCGTGGGTACTGTCTTAAAGAATGAAAATTCGGGCGCTGTAAATGAAATATCTAAGGAAAGTATAAGGAGTAACAAGAAACGAAATAATAAGAGAACAATGATTGGATAATATGTCTTATATTTATCGAAATATGGCGATTTGTAATATTTTTCAAAATGCGGAAATTTCCCCAAATATGACTTAAAATTGTAATTTTTTTTTATTACATTTCTTTATAATATAAGCGCTAAGAAACCCATTGTAGCAGAGCGCATCGTCAGATCTCTAATATTTTTCGAGATACGTCGATTTTTGGTATTTTTCGAAGTGCAAATTTAAGGGCCTGTAATTCAAAAACTACACGAGATATCTACAAATTCTCTTCAGTTTAGCTTTTCTGGTGCCTTATATACCAGATTAGCAAATTTTTAAAATTTTGAATTTTTGTTGTATTTTTGTTTAAAATTTAGATCGGCGATAACTCGACAAATATTAAAGATACAGATTTGCAGTGTTCACCAATCGATTCAGCTCGTCGAAATACATAAGTATGCAAAGTTTCATAAAAATCGCTTGACGGGATGGAAAGTTAGAGCAAAAAGCCTTAAAATGGCGTTTTTTGTCCTGAAAGTCAAGGGGTACCCATTGACGTTTGGCCTGAATTTTGCCATTTTCAGACTTTTTGCTCTAACATTTCAACCGGTTGTCCGAATTTTCTGATATTTTCAGGGTTTATGTATTTTGTCGAGCTGAATCGATTGGTGAACACTGCAAGTCTGTATCTTTCATATTTGTCGAGATATCTCCAATCGAAATTTTGAAAAAAAATTCAAAAAAATTTCAAAATTTTCATAATTTACTAATTTATTATAAATGGCATGAAAAACACTAAACTGGAGATATTTATCGATATCGTTTATAGTTTTCGAGTTACAGCTCCTCAAAGTTGCTCTTCGAAAAATATAAAAAATCGTCATATCTCGAAAAATATTAGAGATATGACGATGCGCTCTGCTGCAATGGGTTTCCTGGCGCGAATATTATAAAGAAATGTAATAAAAAAAATTTACAATTTTAAGCCATATTTCGGGAAATTTCAGTATTTTGAAAAATATTACAAATCGCCATATTTCAATAAATAAGACATATTACGATGCGTACTACAGCAATGAGTTTATTCATGTTTAAATTATGCAAAAGTAATAAATTTCAAGTTAAGTTGGGAGGAGTATTTAATTTATTTTCCAGTAAAGAATTTACTAGTACTAACCTTTTGATACTTATACGTTTCTTTCTTAATTTTAATAATTTTCTTAATTTAAATAATTAAATCTGCCTAACCCATTAATGCCCAGAATTTGTAATTATGTGTAAAATATATTATCTACGCCCGTGAGTTAAATGTCACTTATCCCACTCATTTTTCGTGAATGAAGAGCTTCATTAACGCCTTCGTTTTCATTAACGTACTATTTATTATAAATGTTTATATATATATATATATATATATATATATATATATTAGCTCTACAGGCCTTGCAGGCCCTGGGCTTGTTGTATAAATTATTTCCACTCCTTTCTGTTTCTTGCTTTGGTTTTCCAATTTTTAATTCCAAATTTTTCCAGATCATTTTTTTTTTTTTTTGGTCTGCCTCTCTTCTTTTTTACTTTCTTATACAAAGTATAAGAAAGTATTGGAATCACGAAATCACTTATGCTGAAGTCGAATTTGAAATAAAATTTCATATTTAATAAAGATAGATAAATAATTATGTACCAATAACTTATTAATAATAAATTTTTTGTTTCCCTATGGAAAAATGAAGCTACGCCAACAAAGATATTGAGTTGATCTACAAATTAAATACAACGCCAAATTTATTTTCTTGAAACAGATAAATATAAAAACCTTTTGATGTGACGTCCTTTGATCAGGGACATGGAAAACAAAACAGAAATTATCGCCAAAAGCAGACTATACTAAAAGTTTGGATAAAGTCGCAGTTTTCTTTTAAACGTTTTAAGCCGTGTTTATTTTTCGAAATATCAACAATTGAGGCTTCTGGAAAAATCTAAAACAAATAATTTATTTGCTTGCAATGTGACTGTAATTGCTTGTACACGTGCAACTACTAATCAATAAAAAAATTACGTGTGTGAACTTTTGACATTTGAGTAATAAGCCTGTACTCTTATTGTTCAAATTATTAAGAGAAAATAGCAAATTACTCATGTTAGGTGAAAGAACATAAATATAATAATAATTGAATCCTAGAATTTAATGGTAGTATTATCATTACCGAGGAAGAAATAAATATGCGAATTTAGAGTTTCCATGTTATTTATTCCCGGCTAAATTGTAAGAATAGCGGTGGAACATCATTACTCCGCCATTTTATTCTCCAAGGACCGCCCGGAGAAATTGTCGGTAAATTGTTTCGAAATTACCAGCGAATGCATTTTCCTCGTCCAAATCGTTTGTTCCGTGACCGACTATATTAGTTCGCAACGCACAATAGTTTTCCTTTTCCCATCTTTTCCAAAAGAAACAAATTTCTGTCATTTGTTTTCATAAACCGCGTCGCGAGCGGAAACTCCGTCGCTTGTGCTTGTGTAGTGTTCTGTTATACCGACACGTTCGTGCTTACCATCATTTGGGTTATGACTTTGCAATAACCGTTTCGTGTGCGTGAATATGTGCTGGTATTTGCGTATGTGTGTGCGGTGTCATTCTTTGAACGCCTAAATTGATAACGTTCGAGTATCGTTAAAATTGGTATTTGTATTACTTCCGCTATCTACCAGAATACATCTAACAATAGAATTTTGAGACTATTATTAATTATAACACCATATAACAAAGTAATAGTATATTACATATCGAGGCGGAAAATGTTTCATTGCACCCGAAGGCTAAAATAGCTAAGGCAGTAATGAAACTTTTCATCGAGATTTGTATAGTTTTTTGTTCACAATAAAAAATTAATACATATATACATACATACATAACATCACGCTAAGTCCCACTAAGTGGGGTAGCGCGAACCCAGAAACACAGTCAACAGACAATCAATCTCCTCCAAACATTCCTATCCTGACACACCACTTTCGCTTCGTCCACATTTATAGTGTGATTCATACATGCTCGTTTATTCGTCACACTCAGAATCATTCGTTCATGCAACAAACCTTCAATCATACCCAACCAGTTATTCCTCGGACGCCCAGACAATCGTTCACCTTCAATCTCACTCACATATTATATTAGTTTCACCAATTGTTCATTCGACATTCGCTCAACATGTTCAAACCGCCTCAACTGACTCATTCCCACTTTCTTAACAACATTCTTCTCAATCTCACACTCATCATACGCCAATGTATTCCGTATACGATCACGCCTCGTATACCCACATACTCCTCTCTAAAATTAATAAATGAAACATATCAAAAATTATATTCTTTTTTGACGTTTGATTTTTCGGGTGAAATATTTTTGTTTCGGAAGGGCCGATCTTTCTACGAATAAAATACTGAATAATTTATTGTCACCAATTATAGCTCAAATGGAATTACCCCTTCGGCTTCGTGTGCTAAAATTTCTGTCGTGGGTAATTCGTTATTTTGTCCACTTGTAAAGTAAATAGCTATTTGTTAAATTCTAAGTTCAAAAAACCTTTGCAGAAATCCTTTAGAAGTAATGACGAAAAGAAGGGCCAATGGAATATTTGTTTGTGTATACATAAGAAAATGGGGTAGTAATTTGCACATTATTCTGATTCAGCATTCGGAATTCGGTTGTATTTCAAGCCCATTTGCTGCTCGAATATTTGAAGACTGCGAGAAAGTGCGTGAAAAATGCTTTGTGGTTCCTCAAAAAGAATCGATAAGTGTCGGGGCGCATTCGCTCGAATGCCCTTTGCTTCTGGTATTTTCCTCATGCAAATTTCGGAAGACGTTTTCTGTGACACGGTCTTGCACTCTCGCCCGCGCCTCTTGCCATATCTCTCGGGTCTGCATGAAAAAGTCGTAACCTCCCATCGAGGAATCGTCAGATGCGACCTCGGGTTTTAAAGTGCAATTAGGCCACATAAATTTCTCAAATGCTTCGGAGTTTTCTATTGATTTGCCTGATTTTTCGCGAATATAATACGGCGAAACAATAGCAGATTGTTTTGCAAGAAGAAGACCACTTTTCTTAAGCGTTGAACATGCTTTTTTTGTGAACTTAATGGCAAATAATAACAAACCGTCATCCCTCTTACGAGTTTTATTTTTAATTAAATTGATTGGATTAATTTGTGAAAACATTTAAATAATTCATAATAATCGTCACTGAAATATTATAATACTGTAACACTCACTGACATTGAATATTCAATCAGAGATATACAGCTAGTTGTAAATTTGGAAATCACTTTTGAAAATGATCGAAATTCACCGAAAACACACTTTGAAAAACGTCAACATATAAAAACACAATGACAAGTGACTACAGCTCAAATGTTCAGACAACCATTGCTTGGTGATCCACATTACGCCTTTAAAATAGCCGTGAATTATGGATTTCTGGCTCTGTGATTGGCCGAGAAGAGTGAATGATGTGTATTGAAATAATGGGGTTATATTTATATAGGAGTAGTAGAACCTGCATTCTGTTTAATTTTACATAAAAAGTATAGAAATATATTTTTTGTATGAAGACCTGGTCTAGATGTTGTCGTAGTGATTTTCGCAGTGCGTCTCGGTTTTCGATTCCATCTTGTCGTCAACTCTGATTACATTCGTCGATTTCGCTCCGGGTTCCGGGTCCCGGACTCTTGACTGTGTGCATATCGAGTATGGTGCCCGAGGCTCACCAACATTTACAATTCATTTTTTCTTTGCGTATTTCCCTAGATTACATATCGATCAATATAGATTGATGGACCGCTACATCTGGGTTCCTCCTAGTAGAAGATAACCGAAAAATTCCATCTCCTTTGAAGGAGAAGCATATTTTATTTAACCGTAGAACTGAAAGTTTAATTCGTAATTTATGAGAGCAAAGTGCTTTAGAAGTCATGCGGCATGTGTGTAAATGGTTTCATGTAAGAATAGGTGGAATTTTCTCATAAATAATGTTTTTGAAATAACCGCAGCGTCAGAGCAGATTAAAAGAGTAATTAAGATAAAAAGTCGACCTTGAGTAGAGTATTTCAATTATAGTTGCTGCATTTCCACGGTCAAAATCTGCGACGTGTAGTCGTCGTGTTATTTAGTGGTGCGTGGAGTTCCACGTTCCGGATTTCATTTACGTTTTGTCGTAAGTTTTCGCGTGGTCGTCGCTCATTGCGTGACGAATCGCGATATGAATAAATGTCACGTTTAAGATTTCTTGTTGAGATCGGCCCGCCGTTTTCAGAATATATTAATGGATTTGAAGGGGATTATGAGCTCTTTTCGAATGGAAAAACTTTACATTCAAGTACTGTAAATCATATTTTTATCACGGAATTCGAAAAACAAATTCTTGACACATTATCATTGTCATATTTCACGTAGCATTCAATCAATGCAACCTACCAAAAATAGAGCGTAAATTTTATTTCCTATAGGCGAGCAGTATATTCTCTTATTAGTTTTCTTTTTGAATACCGCTTTGCACAGAACTGAAATATATAAATATTACTTTGAAATAAAGCGTATTTTGGGTATTGTACATATCCTTTTAAACAAAAAATACTAGGACAATGAAACTAAGAATCTAAAAATCTATGATGATTTGTAGTAGTAGCTGAATTCCATACATTAAATCAAAAGGAAAGTATTTGGAGCAGTAAATGAAGGGAATCTAACTTTAGATGTTTAGATGGATAGGACACCTCATAAGCTGAAGGATGATAGACTACCCAATACAATTTTTAAGAGAACGTTATTGACCAAATTTGAAGGGGAAAAATAATTTTGATGTGGATGTTAAAAAAGTAGAAATAAATAACTACCTATTGCAAATCAGCACAGAATAGAAGTTAATTAGGCTGGCATAGAACATACTTGGATAGAAAAGCTCTTGATGATGACACAGTATAAGAATTCATACAACAACGGTCTCTATCGACACTTTTAATCTTTATCACCTTGAGCCGATCGGCTATTTTAGCAGTAGCTGTATATGGCGGTAAATTTAATAGCTGCCAGTTACAAGTGGTACAAAATAAAAAAAAAACTTATTTCACCTGCACTTTAAAAAGTTCTTACAATTTTTCCTAGTTTTTCACTCTGTTTTGCAGTCATTTTAAAAACATATGAAAGAAAAATTGTGGCTTGATATTTAACAGACTGCTATTGACATATTGTTCCTGTTCCCTCTTTTCTACGGTTACTAAGTTATCAACCTATCAGCGGACATTGAGTGGCCATATTGTCAGTAGTGCACCACTGAAATATTGGGATCATGAAATATTTGAAGTGTTACTGTATGAATTCTTATACTGGGATGTTGACAACAAATATCCTTCTTATGCTTTGCACTGAGTCTAAATATTTTTGGTAACAACGTACACTATTTCTATTTCATATAACACTTTACGTAGATTACTTTGATTTATTTAAGGCAAACTTAATTAACTTCTAGTAAACATCGAATTTAAAGTACTCTTCCTATTTTACTTTGTACTATTTCTTTGGTTGTTTTCATATTTCACGAATATAAATACGGCGAAGAATCTATTTTAGGTTCAAACCATGTCAGGAAATATTTGAAAAATGTCAAAATAATGTATTAATCTACCTTGTATTTACATTTCCTGTCATTTCATACTTGACATGATAAAATAAGCTACTTGTAACTTAAAATACAAAATTTAATTATAGATACAACGTCATCTATATATAGAATGCACAATTATTTTTAACAAAAGTATTCTTGAATCCTACGCATGGTAAATATAGAATTATTAAATTATTCATCAAACACAAACAGAAAAATACCAACAGGAAATTATGTACTAACAATACCGAGCATCAGTTGTCAGTTCCTGCCGACTTTAAGAATTAATAGAGCGTCCTGACGCCTTCCCCCACCCATCAGGTTACCTAAAATAGCCAGGAATTCAGTTCAGAGAACGTTGGTATGTTTATTGGAAAGGTCGTTGCCTAAGCCTTCTTGATGTGAGCACGCGTGCTGTGTTTTATGTCTACGCAAAGCCTTGTTCCCCTCGCATAGACTTAGTAGAATGTGTAGAAGAAACGGGAGGGGAAGACTAAAGAGATGGAAATGTATTGATGCTGTTTCTGGTTCTTTTGTTTTTAGATTGACTTGTTTTGCTTTTAGACTGATGGCCAATTGGTTTCCTGCTGAAATAAATGTTTTTAGAGACTTCAAACACCACACCGTCAAAATTAATTATATCTATGTTCATTTAATATTTACAACTGATTGATTTGTCAATAGTAATTTAATATTTAAAAATATATTTTATTTTATAGCCAGTATTATTGGTAGTGTATGTATAAATGAGATGTAATATATAAATTACTGTATACTATAATTTTCTGTTTCATTGCGCAAAGTTAGACTAATTGTTGACATAGCCGAGTATTTTCATTATTTATTCATTAGATTTCTAGATTATTGAATAAATAATGAAAATACTCGGCTATTATTAAATGGGGTAAATAGCTCCGTGGTAACGTGTCGGACTGTGGATCGTGAGATCCTCAGTTCGAATCCCACTGCCGACAGTTACAAATTTAAATTTACCCCTGTGGTTCCCCCTCCACTAACATCCTTGGGGGCTATGATTTGACGGCTGGTAACCGCACTTCATACGAAAAAATATATCACCTACCGAGATCTGCGTAAGCAGAGTGCCACACCCGTAATGGGTAAAAGGCGTGATGATATATTTATTTTATTTATTTTATTTCTAGATTATTTCACTCTATATGAAATGAAACGTACATTTTAATTATGTATATACTCTTTGTTCAATTATTCATATATGGTACTAATCATTTCTTCTTCTGTTACAGGTGAGGAAACATTACTCCAATTTTACTTCATTACTACATCATGAAGTCGTAAGTGCATTATTACATATACCTACAAATAATTCTGGTAGCATAAAGATTTGTCAGTAATTGTAATTATTTTTTTATTGAAGTTAACAATGATGGGTAAATATGAAAAGCGGGATGCTATGAAAATTTGCGGGTTTTTGCCATTTATGTGTTCGACGGAACATCCATCAGAATGAATGTAATGTAATGTTTTTCATACTTTTATTAAGATTTAGACGACAATAAATTGTTCTATGCGAAAGATACTTCTTCTTTTAACTCTGGAGTAGTATTGCAAAATTCGCTGTTACTATTTTCCAAGATGTGAATTTGTCAAAACGAATTTATTTTCGGAAAAAAATAATAGTTCAGAATTACACAATAGTATCAAGAAATGTAAGAATAGTTTTCCGATGGATGACAATGTTTTTGTCTAACATCGGTAATTCCTTAACGTTCGTGATGATTATATAATATTTTGAACGATTGGAGGAAGCAAAATTTATTTGAAAATACGCAGATATAAATTTCTTCATTATTTATTAGTAATACCAAAACCCAAATATTTTAGTTGGCTTATCTTGTTTATGACAGATGTAAATAAATTTGTTTATCCACAACTGTAAAATAATATACCCATAATTCAACCGTTGTTTATCAATTAATGATCTTTGTTATTGTTGCAAATGAAATAATATTGACAGTTCCATGAATTAATATTATTCATTCGTTATGTCAAATTCAAATCTATTCTACTCGCATGTAATGGCTATTACTTATTCGAATCAGTAATAGCATACATTACATGCTCATTGAATATTATACTATTTTGCATTTAAATGATAAGGAGCGATTTAGTGTCGTGAAGTTATTTAAGCTATTCTTTTTGAAAAACAACAAAAAAAATTACAATGGGCGATTCCGATAATGTGAAATTAGACAAAAAAGAACCTTGTAGTACTAGATGTTCAGCAATAAAACCCGAAAATACTAACAAATTGTTCAGATAATTACCTGACCATTCAGCAAACAGTAAGTTACTTACCGTTATTTTTAAACTAGCAAGTGGTAAAAACAACACACTGTCTAGAAAACAAACAGAAGTTGATAAAAAAAAACCAATCGTACAAAAATAATTAAGTATATTTTATTCTGTTTCTCATGGATTGAAACAAAATCTTGTACCCTACGGGAATCTAATAGAATATTACATCCCTCAGCTATTGCTACCCTCGCTCATGCATCAGAAAGCTTCGTTACGTAATGTGCCCATAGCGTCCCATATAACTCAATGTACTATTCATTATAAATATTAAGTTAATAATTATTTATTATAAACATTATGTCATCATTTCTTTTTGCTTAAAACTAAGTAATTTTGCAATGTTGACATGTTTTATGTGGCTTATTTTAACCATTGATATTTTGCTATTAATCGACTTTGTCGTGAAATGATTTCAGTTTGTTCCAAACGTTCTGTCAAAGCTGTGCCATTAACAGTTAAAGAACAGTTAACTTATTCAACGAGTGACTCTCCCTCAACCAGTAATGGGTAAATTTCCTGTTCCAATTCGTAATTTTTACGATTCGCATCCATTTTGTCCATCATCGATTTCCATAAAACGCACACGCGTCATGCCTTCACTGGGAACTTAATTAAGCACTCAACCGTGCGTCACTTTTAGTTTAATTAAACGTCTTTTGATGAAAATACGCGAGAGGCTTACCTGCGATGGCAGAGACGTCTCGACGCCTTCGCTCGTAAAGTGCGTGTCGTCGTCGATTTTCGCCGCTGGAGAAGATCGCGACGGTCTGACAGCGACGCCGTCTTCTCGAATGATTCCTGAACAAATAGTTTGCTTTAGGGTCGCGGATGCGGACACTTGTGTATTTAGGGAAATTAGTAAAGTGGAAAAAGAGTAGGCTTTAATGCCGGATCCTTGACGACGGTCCCACATTAACATTTCAATTATATTCTTGAATTTCACATCAAATTGATTCGATAATATCAACATATTTATATTTTTTGTTGTTTTCCTTCAGTCAACAAGTTTCAGCATCTTGGAACAATAGTAGAAAATAATGGTAAACAGGACATTGACTAATGAGAGAATAGACAAAATGGCAAGATGGACACTACAGTGGGAGTTTTTTAAAGCAATCAGGGCTAACTAATAATTTTAGAGAAAAATAAATACACAGGCTTACACAGCAAGAAAGAAAACATAATTGTGTAATTGGCAAAGTTTGACGGGGGAATGAAAATTATATTTTATTAAATGGAAAGGGGTACTTTCTCTATTGAAATGAATAGCCCGAAATATTCTCTTTTCAACGATGTGACATATTCGTATACCTAAAATTCACTTCTTTAAGATGGAAAATAGAACTTCAAGTAGGCTGTTGAACAAAACAAGTTACTGTTTTCCTTCTTGATACTCTTGTTAACAATGCCTTTCCATCGATAACAATTGCTGACAAATTTATGACAAGAGCATCAATAAAACAGCCAACTTGAAGTTATATTTTCCATCTTAAAGATGTTAATGTTTCTTTTTAACTTTGTGACCTTAATTTCAATTTTAAGTGTAGGAATATATTATATCGTTGCAAAGAGAATACTTCGGGCTATCCATTCCAATAAAGTACCTCTTTCTATTTAAGAAAATGTGCTTTCCTTCCGCCTGATTCCCTAACCATTTTATTTTACCAACCACAAAATTATGTCCCCCTTCTTGCTGTGTATTTATTTTTTCTTTAAAGTTATTAGTTAGCCTATCCCAGTTGGGATTAATGGGTAATGTCTCAAAGTATGAAAAGCAAAATTCAGGCACATAGAAATGAAATATTTGAGAAAAGAACAATATTGAACGGAATAAAAATCTAAATAATACGAGAACAATGTAAACCAGTAATAGACTTCATAGAATGATTGGGGCCATATGATACGAATAAATGAATCGAGACCGGTGCGGTAAATTTGGATAACAAACGTGAAGGAAAACGTTGCACTACAGGATGGCGTTGAATAAGAATTAATGGGCGATTTTTTACATCCTACAGCTTACGGTAGAAAGGTTTCTGATTCTAAATATTTTCTACAAAGTTCTGCTATTAAATTTGTTTTACATTAATTTTAGTTTATTAGAAAAAAGTATTAAATTTGCATAAGAAAATATGTTCCACGTAATCTTTCATCCACTTGCTTAAATATACTAGAACTTTAAAGATTCGAATGCAAATTAGTTTTTCTGTTTTGTACGTCCTTCATTGAAAGTTTAGCAATTGTACCTGCTTTCCCCGTAAAGCGATCTTATCAAACTCTTTAAACAGACCATTCTATTTCACTTTACAACTGCAACTTTGTTATTTCCTTTTGAGGAAAGAAATGTTTTGGTACAATCTCCGAGGAAACCTGTAATATGAAATAGAATTCTTTATTTAAAGTAAGTGAAGTGTGTGATAGAAATGGTTTCAAGTTTGACGAAAACAAAAATGTAAAGCAGCATAAAATCAGCGCGAACAAACATGGCACTCTTCGTCGAAAGATTTACACTTCCTCGAGATGTCAGAGCTTCGGAGGGAACAAGGCTTGGGGGAACAACCGATCGAACAGATGGAAAAGTCAAGTAACACATCTGTCTTGGATTACAAGCTTCACGCGCTACAATCCTCGTATTTACTACCTCTATTTATATCATTGCTTCTGCGCTACTTTCCCTGAATCTAAATGTCAGGAATACATCGGAAATCTTGTAGCACCTACACTTCTAAAATTGCCATATACATACACATAAGTTCTTCTCATTCTAAACTATAGTATGAATATAGTTTTCCAACAATTGTAATTGTAATTATTCTGCTGCAACTTCCAATTAAAATTATCCTTTCTGTAACTTCAGCATCAACATCTCAGTGCCATCAAAAGAACTAAAATATCAAACAAAGTTGAGAATAACGAGTTGTTTGAACTTCCAATGAAAACCAGAAAAAGTAGTGCAAAAAAACGTACAAACGAACCGCAGCAAGAAATAGTTTTTTCGTAAATGTAAACTTGCTTCCCTACACTGCATTTTACACAGCACGTATAGGAGTACGTGTAAGGTAATTTGCAGTAATCTAGTAACAAAGTAATGTAATTTCACTGTATAACCTCCTCGGGGAGATGCAGAAATAATCCAATATTGCTGCAGCTTTTTCATTATCAAATTTTATTGTTTGTCCGACCCGCGTTAATTTCTGAAATATGGTAACGATTTGTTGCCACCCTTTTCTAAAAGCAGAGTGTCTAAAATCTCGTTAAGGTATAATAAATTTTCATTGAGAACTTTCGGTCCTAAATTAGAAAACATTCTTTATTTTTTCTCGCAGTCTAATTTAGGTTGTTCAGCAAAATTTTTTCCTGAGTTCTATTTTAAACTCTCGCAATTAACGAGAGGAATCTGTCAATCAGGAGTTCCCAAACATTTTTTACGAAACACGAAAATATCCTGTGCCTAATTACAAACTAGCATGTAGCCGATATATAAAGTAACTTCAATTCTAGTTTGCTATGAATTCTATCATTATTTATTCATCTAATTGTTAAAGTTTGTTGAGGCAAACCTCTCCTTCCCCCATGGATACAGTTATTTACACGCAAATGCTGCATATTCTCTAGTGGGGCTACAACTTCACAAAATAGGCGTGGTTGCTACTATCTCTCTATCTGCGTCACGCATACGCTAAGGACTGTGACACTATTCTGACGCTACTAAACCTAATAGCTAAATAAATATTTATGCTGCACATTACTCCATTATAAATTAATTACATGGCGGAACGATATTTTACTTAGAAAATGAGTTGAAGAATAAGATCTTTGTTGGGGGTTGTGCGTAAAATCTGACAAAAAATTTGGCGATTTATCTGTCGGAAGATTTGACAGCAAAACCGCCAGATTTCGCCGTTCCTTCGGGAATAGATAGCCATGACAAATTGAGCATCAATCTTATTTAAACGTCAAATTTAGCGGTACGGATTAAAAAATAATCGAGATAGGTGCTTGGTGTAGATTGAAAATGAATATAAGCGATATAAAAATATGCAGAAGATCAATAAACTCGATAATAGGGAACTCCTCTTCCACTAACGTCTTTGGGGGCAGCCGACAAATTTTCAAAAATATATTTCGAAACTTTTAACCACAAAAAATGACCCCTGTGTCTCTCCACTACTACCAGCTTTGGAGGACGTAATTTGACGGCTGGTAACCGCAATTAACGCGTGAAAGGATTAGCTTAATTTTCAATTCCGAATTGAGTTGATTAACGGATCAGCGTTGATCAGTGAATCAAACCTCAATTAGGAATATTGATCTTGCAGATAATGGGTGAATAAGTAAAATGGTTTTTTAGTTTTGAGGAGCTTTTGTGAGCATTTCAACGTTGAAAGTTATTTATCCGCTGTCATATATTTTCTTTCGGGACAATACATCAAAACGTAGTCAGAGTTAATACGAAATTGATGTCATCCTTTGAGCTAATTACAGAAAGGACCCTTTACAAACAGCCCGTCAACAGCAGCTAATTTTTCTGCTGTCAAAGAAAGCGTCAATCTTTTGTTTCCTCATAAAAATTTCCAAGGCCAGGACGACATCTTCCGTAAGATATATCATTGTTTACTTTCATCACGTCAGGGGTAAGCCCGCGCATCCATCTTCGCTTATGGAGGAAGAAATCAGCGGATTTTTTCGCGGCTTCTAAAATGCGGCTGCTTACCCTAATCCTATTAGCGGATGGAGGTCTTACGCGGTAAACTCGGGTATTAATTCGATTTCCCCGGTGTGTGACCGACACTTAGCTGAAGGGATACAAACACTGTTGGCCTCCATTATGAGTTAAGTTGGAAAACTTGTTTATATCGCGTTTGCTAAGTGAATTTTCTGATCAGAAATGGATTCGAAATGGAACATTTTTTCTCTGTTAGAACTCTTTATCAAGGATTTTCTTCCTTTATTGTTAAGCTTCGTGTTTACTAGTTTGTCCTTGTTTCAAAAACTTGATCAATATTAAAAGATTTGTTTTTTACGAAGATGTATAGGTGGAAGTAATTATGTAATAATGAATGATTGCATGTGGTATGCATAAAATATGTTTTGGTAAATATAGCTCATGTGGGTGTTAATTTGCATTTTAATAAAAAGTAGAGAATACGTACGACATTCGTCTAGAATGATTATTATGTAGGAATATTTTAAATCTGACTTCTAAATGAGTTTCATGAAATTCCTAATTACAAAAGTAATAAATTAGTTTATTTAAAAATGTTGTCGTGAGACTTTGCGTGACTAGGTTGTTGAAACAAAAACACACACAAATATACCCTGGTCTCCTAGCAACCCTGACAAAATATAATGATTGATAGCATAACCAACAACTTCTAGAATACTTGAAATAATTTATTTAATCTTTAAGTTTCTTTTTTTGTTCTCCATCTCCCATAATCAAATCAATTTGGAGGAGAGGGAAAAAATTTATCATCCGGCTTCATTTTTTTAATAATTACTCTTCAGGGCTACGGAAGACGCGACAAAACGACTTTTCGCAAAAACGAAAACAACTCAAGAAAAAAGTCGATTCATAAGTTAGCATTATTCATTACTGTCGGCGGAGAGAGCGCAAAAAGCTCAATTTAAAGAGTTCAGTAACGTTTCTGAATATAAAGTGCTTGATTTCCCATTGATGCGAGTCCCACTACGGGGCAGGGGAGGATACACTTGATGCGACGCTGTTTCACCCGTAAATGGCGCATCTAAATTACGCTGATGGAATAAATCGTTGATATTTGAAAAGTGTAAATTGTTTTTGTAACGGTGATTGTCATTATAGCGCTGAATTGACTATTATGTTTGATATGGACAGAACGCCAGATAAAAAGCATATTATTGTTTCAATTGACAATACTTCATTTTTTGTTGTTTAGCCTACAAATATGCTAACAGTATTTACCGAATTTTTTGATATATCAACGAATAATAACAGAAGTTTCAATATTGTTATAACGCACTTGTTATGTTTTACAACAATAATACCAGAACAGTTAAACAGTCATTAAATCACAGCACACAAAAATGAATGATCCATACTTGTATAGTGTAGCTCACCAAAATCCGAAGAATCTTAATAAAACAATTACAAACCTCTCAATTACGTTTACGAAGAAACCTTAAATACAACTGTGAACACTGTCCCTAGTTTCTCAAGTTTAGTACATTTATACTAAAATAATAGGAATTAAATATCAAAACGATAAAAATTGTTTTTCTTTATGGCTTACTTTTTATGAGTTACAAACACATTGGAAGTATTCTGACACATTTACTCTTGGGGTATAAGCGTTGACATTTAATTTAAGGGGTGCTTAATCGTATACGAGCCCAGAATCATATTATTTGGCCCAGTTAAAGTCATAAAAAGGAAATTTGTTAATTCGCCTTATTTATATCTTAAATTCTATAATTTTTATATTTCGCACATACATATGTGTAACAGAGGTATTGTTTATGCTACGAATTAATTAGATTTTTTTAACAATTCATCAACAGTAACTTGTTGATTATTTCAAGGCATATCAAGGTTTTTGGGCTTATCTTAATAAATAAATCAGATAGAGAAAATTTCATTGGAATCAAAAAGATGTAGAATAATGTTACTTACAATTTTTATTTGAAACAATTTTCTGTATTATGTTGTCATCCGATTTAAAAACAGTGTTTGTGATACCAGCAAATACCTTTGGGACAAATTGTAAATTTGATATTATTTCAGTTGTTATTATTGCTTAAAATATTCTTTAAAATAACAGAATTTATATTATAAATAAATTTAGTACAATAAATTTACCATCTGTTCGATCAGAACTATTTTTTTAAAGCTATTCTAAAAGTCTTAACTAGGCCAACTAATATAATTTTGGGCTCGTATACATACAGCTTACATGTCATCTACGATAACACTGCAAGCGCAAAGTTTGTGGTTTGGGCGAAGATCGCAAAATGTACAAATGAAGACTAGAGTGTGTTTCGTCCACATTAAGCTAAAATTGTGTAATCTGCAAATGTGTAAAATTACGCTAACAAAGGTATTTCCATTAAGAAAATTCCTAAAAAAAAATCGCAGTTCTGGGTCCATTTCTCGTCCAGCGAAACGACCACAGAGCCCTCACCGAGAATCAGTTGCAAGCATTTCCGTGTTTACTGAGTTTAATTACAACGAATGCATGGGCGCCGACAGCGGGGTTAGTGGCAGGGCCACCGTAATTCCGCCCGCGGCCGCCAGCGGCGCTACCACGCAACGTGTTAATCCCGCAGGGCTGTGGCTAGGACCGGGCTCCCTCGGGAACTCCCAGACACCCCTGCAGGGCTACAGGTGAGCGACTACTCGCTTGGACGCATATTTCAACGTAATTGGGGTACTAGGCCTAAATAAATTAGACAAGTTTAAAAATACACACTTCGCTGCCTTGTGTGAATGAATAACCCACCGCTGGATCAAGGGAGCTTTGAAATAATCTCAACGCACACCTATTGGAATTTTAAAAAAACTTGGAAGAATATAAAACTTAAATTTATCCCCTAAGACTTATGGCTGGATTTAAATTACAGATTTAAATTTAAAATTTGCGATTTACCTCATGGTTCATAGTAAATTTATTTAATTTGAAATCTGCCAATCAAGATTAGGCTTCAGCTTTTTGACATATGTTTTAAATAATAACAAAATAACCTTAACTTGTCATATGTGATGTTCTTCAATCAAAAGATTTTAAATTAATATCATATTTAACACTCTCCGCATCCATGTTACAACAATATTTTATGATGATCACAAATAAATCAGTTGATTGGCAATCTTGACACATTTTAGTATTGTCAAAATTATTTTTTGCTTCCCAGCCAAGTTCATTGGTTGGATTTGGAAATTTAGATTTATAATATAAAATATGGTGATATTATAAATGCTAAATATAAATCTATAAATTTGTAAATCCAGTATAAACCAATAATGATATTTTTATGTATTTTATATTTTTTAAATTAAATTTCTAAACCTGAATTTCTTAAATTAAATCTAATATAAACATACATAGAGATGTTTCATTACTATAGTTACATTCAAAATGTATTAAAGCGTTTTTTATGAGTAATTAAAAATTATAATCAATTTAATGTAATTTATGAAGTATAAGCAACTGAAATAAATTTCTTATTTATTGAAACTTGTATTGTTTGTTTCATTATGATTAACTATTATTAATAATCAATATACTGAATCCCTATGTTTACTCATAAAAACGCATTAATACATTGCTGTCAATCACTATAACTGTAACTATAGTAATAACACATCCCTATGTATACTGATAAAAAAAAACTCCTGAATTTCAACAACTAAGGTGTCATCATCAGCAGAACAAAACGAAATACAACCAAGATTATAGAAATTATAAACCAGGTCAGTGGTCAATATTTAATCCAAATTGAAACATAAACATATCTAACTTATACTAAAACGAAGCAATCAACCGTGTCAAACTAACAAAGAGTAATGATTATTATTGATTAATTTCATTTTTAGGTTGTTACTAGATTTAGAATTTTAACATTTATTTCAAGGAAGAAATTAGCAGAAAAACAGAATTTCGAAAATAGAAATCTAACAAATGTTTGTAGTTAAGTAGTTAAAGGTACGTAGTTGGTTGTACTTACAAACCGGATGTAGTCAAACTTATCTTTAACATCCTTTGCCTTTTACTACTCATTCTTTTCGTTCAAATCTATGATCTGTTCTTGGAAATACTTACAATAAAATATACAAATATCTAGTAACTATTTCTCCAGGAATTCTGTTTGAAGAATCTTGTCTACACCCACTTGTCAATCACTTAAAAAACAAATGAATAGCGCCGTAACTATCAATATTACCTTCATGATTTGATGAATATTAAAATCTAATCAGCACCTACAATAAGAATAAATGATTCGAAGATGACTCACCGAGATTCGAACATTTGCCAAATAAAAAACATGACATGAGGTTTTACATGTAACCTTCGGTTTCGAATGTCATCTGTTTTAACCGAATTCGGCAAAATTACCAGGAGATATTTACAAACAACTACAAATATGGACACTCAAGGTTCTTTTTAATTTTTGTTTCTTTTTTTACAAAAATGGGAAGCGAGCTAACGTATTAGGTTATATGTTGCCTCATGAGTGGATGATTGTGAATTTTATAAACAACATGAACGATCATGGGGGATCAGTGGGATTCGAACCCACGACCTTTGGTGTGCTGGGCTAGTGACATAACCACTACATCACCGAGATGTTGTATGCAGTAAGCATTCTAGCAAGCTATTATTGAGGTGGTTGAGTAAATTATTAATTTCCTAAGAGCTATAGCCCATTATTCCCTGGATGTCACTTTATTAGGGTCGTGCGATGCAAATAAAAGTCGCAATAAGGGTTAAAGTCACGATCTGACCTCTGCCCGCATCGCACATGGTCACTACAGCCTCTCAATTATAATTAGCGTCATCTGGCACAACCACGACCAGCATGGTTATAAGCCGATCGATACATGCCATGTAAATTCTGTAGCCGCAGATACATCGCCTGTTTGCCTCACAGATGCCATCAGACGCTCTGGATCCTTTATCCTTTACCCGTTATCCTTTTTCCCGGTTTTGTAAAATATTGTGAACATGCGCCAAGACTCCCCTTTTATCCTTACATGAACTCGCTGGGGATTTTACGACCGTACTCATTTTTTTTTTATTATTTACCAAATGACCCAAATAAATAAATTTGCGTCGAATTATGCCTCAGGATTAAAAGATATGCCAATGGATATGCTTTCACAAAAGACCTACACACATTGCCTTTTGGACCACTCAAACTAATTTTGTACTCTTTTTTACTCAATCTAATTTACACCTCGTTTTAAAATTGTAATTCTCTCGACGAATTGACCACTAATCTAAGTATAACAAAGCCTTGAAATTGCATTAATGTTTCTGTCAGTAAGTAGTGTAAAGTAGTGTAAAATTATATGACTTAGATAAAAGTTCCTGTTACTTTTTTAGGTACAAAAAATTGATTGTATTGCTCGGGGTTAATAATAACTATAAATTCATTTTTAAACATAAATTTCAACGTATTTTGTTACAAGTATTTAGAGTTAATCAGCATATTGTTATAATATAAACACTTTAATTAGTTTATTTAATACTTCTAGTTATAACATTAATATATTTTAATTGGCCGAGCCGAAGACGAGGCTTGCAAATTACGAGTGCTCGCAAAATAGTTTCGGGACGTGTGATACATATAATTTTTCGTGTCGATTTTGCAAATATCGAAAACAATTTAGAAACAAAATAAAAACTTATCTTTTTGAGCAGGCATTCTATTCCACTGATGATTACATATGTTGTAAAACTAGGGATGTTGAAACTCACTACATAAATTACATTTTATATTATATATATTATATTTTGTATTAATATTTTGACGTGCCATAAACAAAAGTTTTTTATAATGTGGTTAAATAAATAAATATACATTTATTAAATAAAATTCTGATTTATACCTATGACAAATATGAATTTTTTTTGTGTTGTGTTGTGTAACATCTGATCATTTGTTAATTGTAAATAAGGATACAAGGAGATAAACAATTCAATTATTATCTTGAAAAATTCTGTGACACTTATGTTGATTTATTTATTAGTTGCACACTGCAACAAAACAATTAAATTTAATTACTTATACATTTGAGTCTATAATTAACAATTTAGCTTTAAAATTGATAGAAATCTCTAACCTCCAAACACTCAAACAATGAACAAAACAAACGCACAAATTTGACAGCCAGTTAATATCAACGCTAACCTTATAAAAGTCTTTAGTTTTTGCCGACCTATACCTGAAACAAACAATTTTGAGATTTTTAAAACTAGTTTTTTTTTTTTGGACGGGGTGCTCGAAAAAAAAATTAACACAAGAAACTCAATTTGAAATCTGCAAATAGTGAAAATGTGTGAACAAGCAGTGCACACAGAAATATAATATGCTTATACCGTTATGCCCTAAGCATATATTATCTTATGCTGTCTGCTTCGCGTATGTTTTAGTTCCGCGAATGGCAACCGTGAATTTTGCATTATGCTCGCATGCAATAGCGAGCTTCGCTGTTAATGCACACTTCCTAAACGTGAAATTGAATAGGGTGCACCATGGGAATATCGAGTTAAAATTAGCTCACTTCCAGTAACAATATTTGCTTTGCTCCATGCTTTCATATACACATAAGCATCGTTATTCAGTTGCCACTTCATCGGGTACATGTGATACGTCCCTCATCCCTCGCCATTCAAGGGCTGAAATATTATGTTACTGATTCTCTATGAGTTTATATTACCTGCAAATATAATCATAATAAACGTTAAATTGTTGAAATGAAATAAGCGTAGGTGTAGGTATTGTCCCCTGGGGAACTAATTGAGGAAGTATTTTTTAATGGTAACTGCACTTCATAAGAAAAAATATATCTGCGTAAGCAGAGTGCCACACCCATAATGGGTAAAAGGCGTGATGATATATTTATTTATGTATTTATTTTTCAGAATAAATATATTATAGTTTGTATTTATTATGTTTGTTTCCCAGTCAAAGGTTCCCCAATTATTTTAGAGCATAAAATTCGCAATATAAAATAAACTACTCATATTTTTTATGTTAAAGTTGTTTTATAGAATCAATGATCGATTGTAATATGGATATTAAATAATTAATTCTTCGAAATTGTAGCCGAATAGTTTTTTTTTTCCTAAAAATTCGATATTGCAGTCATAGCAATGATCATCCTCAGGGGAAATTTAGGGTCATAAAATTAGATTAGCCAACATATAAAAAATATAAACTATTGTAAAATAGTACCACATACAGAGTGATTCATAACGTACGACAAAGATTTAAAGTGTGGCTATAGGCTGGCCCAAAATAATGTTTTTTCCTTAATAAAGTTTTGGGAAAAACTTAATATCAAAAAAGTTACAGAACAGTAAAATTGAATCAATTAATGAGCAATTGTTACTACCTAAGGCAATTAATTATATTTTAAATAGAAACTGGGAATACTTTAAAGTTAGTTGAACAATGTTTAGTTAAAAAAATTAATAATATTATTATAAATTAAAATATTATTCCTCGGAATGCAGTCATATATTTATTGAAGATTATTATTATAAAAGTTATGGCTATTTAATTTTTTTTATTGTTCAACCAAAACACAACAGGAAAACCTAGTTGAACCCGTTGAATTTCATTTAAATGTCAATTTTTAAAACGTCAAAGTATAATAAAATTTTGTTATTTAGTAATGTGCAAAATTTTTAATGTTCTCAGTAACGAGGAATATGTAGACATAATTATGGTTTATGGAATAAGTTCACTAATTAATAATTCTACAATTCACTTTTTTGCCATTATTTTTTGTAGGGCGCACAATTTAAAATTAATATGACAGCAAATTGTCAAATTTGAAACAAACATATTTCTATAGTAACGAATAAATAATAATAAGTAAATATTTCCAATTACGCCATTTGTAAAATGATCGTTTGACGCAGCCCCTCTCTTTGTTTTTGAAAATAAACAATGAATAGCTATGTGAGTTGACCACGCTACTCTTTACCACAGAACTCTGAAACCATCATGGAATTTTAATGGCATAAATGAACAGCAACACAAATATGAATATTCTATTATTTACATGGCACAACAGCAACGATTTCAAACAACAGACATTTGACGTCGTGGGCAGTGGCTGGCCAGGCACCACAAGCTGACCACCGCGCGGCTCAAAAGCGGCGACTGTTAGAGTCACCATTGTGCCTCGCTATAATATACCGACTATTTGTACAATGTGCATAACCGGCCATTGTGCATTTCATTGCATTACGTACTTCACTTGCTTGATATGTTTGTTAGGTCTGCTTCTATTCGTTTCGAGATAGCGCAGTGTATTGTTTGTGTACTAAGTATTTCACTACAATGTGTCTGGAATGAATTCAGGCCTAGATTTAAAAATATATTTGTTGTAATAAAAGAAATAATGTAAAACAATCTGCAAGGTTATCATATGTTTCTTATGGCGGGGTCAATAATATGTAAACCAGAAGGCATATTTTCAAACTATAGATTGGCTCAGTTATGGTGTTGTGTGCATGTTATTACGGATATAGCAGCTGAAGTCGAGGAGCTTTTCGAATGACTTCCGGTCGCGTGTGTCCCGGAAAGCACGCTACTGTGATCTGGATCAATCATACTACATTACTTGCGCCACTGCTTTTTCCTTTTCTTTTGAAGGCTACCCCTTTCTTCCTCCCCTGCTGGGTGACTTTTTATATGATTTAAAGATAAATGAATGATCATGAACTTGAAATGGAATTATTAATTAAAATAAATATTGATTTTTAGTTAAAATTTACATTTTGTAGAGTTCTATTTAATTTGTTAAATAAATTATACACCTCATAATCCTTTTACTGTTAAATAAATATATACAATTTTAATCCAATTAATTATTTTAATCGGAAAATTTGCTCTAGGTTTTCATTATTTATTCAAATTGGATCACCACATAAAATTGCTCTTCCATCTGCTGCGGACATGATTTGATGGTACTAGAGTGTAGACGGACACTAGATATTTATGTTACAAGTATACTGATAATTCTATTTTTACCTTATTGCTAGACACACATTGTAAACGGACCATTAAAAGTTTGTTTATTAATTTAATGTTATCAAATTACTTGTAAAAAATTATTACAATAATAAATTAAACTGTAAATATTTATAATAAATAAATAGTTTACCTTTTGTAGCTCAATTAATTATTGATACTTAGACAATAAAAAATATATTTTACTTTACTTTACTTAAAAATGAACTCTTTCCATAGTTTTCAGGAAGAATAAAAAAAGTACCGTAATTTTATTTACATGTGTAAAACAATATATTAACCTTGGAACGTCACACTAGGGTCTAAGAAACCCCACGATTTTCATCTACCGCGTTGTAAATTCAGTTTCTATAATCCTGAACATATATTCAATATGTAAAATCCCTATTTGTTCTCATAGTCCAAAATAAAAAAGTTAAGTTTTGGAAATATATAGCATGTCCCATAACTTCAGGTACATATTAGAAGGGCATATAGTTCTTAATGTTCTGATTACGGAACGAAAAGTATTTTTTTAAAATTCCTATAATTAAGAGTAGTTCACTTAAGAAGAACAATTTTTGTACACCTGGTATTTGTAACAATAATCAGAAGAGCAATATCAAAACTGTTATAAGAAACTCAATTTATGTGGCTGGCTACTAGAAATCTAATGAAATGATTGTATTATGCAAACATTTCTTATGAAATAGATATAATGCAACGTAATATTTAATATTAAAACTACCTATTCAACCAGTGTCCCAAAACTATTTCCTTCAAAAACCTCAAAAAATTAATTTTTGAATTTTGAAAAAATTCTTTTTGTTCCGTAATCAGGACATTAAGAACTATATGCCCCTCTAATATGTACCTGAAGTTATGGGACACCTGTATGGTTCATTACGGTTATTAACTTTTTAGTGTCTTTCTATAAACCTAAAGAAATATTCTATAAGTAAAATCCCTAGAAAAAAAAATACATCCGGTTTTGGGGATTTCCTAGACTCCAGTGTGACGTTTGTGTAATTGTGGGAAAAAAAATCCCATTGTATAATTGTGGCCTAGCGTTTTACCAGTATTTCGTTTAGTTTTCTGTGCATTGTAAATCACAAACTTAAACTTAAATGGTAGTTTAGCAATGCACCCTCTTGAAGGTAAATAATAAAAACCAACATCTTAAAGTTAATTTGAGGTTCTCGAATGGCTGGAGCACCCTCAATAAAGTATGAGTGCGGTTATTGCGATCCTTCACTGCGCACATGTTTAACCGGTGGTCCACGACGCCCGTCGCCTTTGTCGTTTCCTTCCTTGTCCCTCAGGATCGCGCAGAAAACGTTGACCAGTCCAGCCAACCACGCCACACACTTTACTTTATTACCCTCTAGATTGAGTTTTCAAAGCTATCTACGCCCTGAACAGCGTACTTGCAATAATTGAATTCCCGAACTGTTACATGATGCAGAATGTCACCAGCTGTGCTCACATACTTTCTCAATTAAACTTATTAACTGGAACAAGACGCTGTGGACTTGGATGCTATTTTAAATCGCCTTTCTCGGAATTAACATAACTCTTCACACAAATTCTTTGTAAACGCCTTTGAAAATCTGCCAATATACTTACAGATAAATCAATCAAATTTTAGGGAGAAACATCATTTGCGTGTAGATTTGCATTCTATTCCTTTACTTATCAATTACCGAGATCTGCTAAAGCAGAATTATTGGCTGGTACCAAGAGCTTTGTTCTTGAGTGTTTTAGCCTCGGTTTTAGCGCTAGTCAATGTTATTACTTTATAAAAAGACAATGCTTCAAAGAGAAGTTACAGATAAATATATTTTCTATTATTTTATTTAAAGTTTTTTTTTTTTAATGAAATAATTTTAGAACATTGTACAGCGCTAAAACCGAAGCTAAAACACTTCTCTTAAAATACCTAAGAACAGAGCTCTTGGTACCAACCATTATGATAATCTTTTTAATTTCTTACGGATGTCGTGATTATTTTTATGTACGATTATCTTATAATCACTTGTTTATGGTCCATAAAGTGGTTCTTTATGGAATTGTCTGATAAAGTAAAATAAATAACTTGGAAACCAAACAACAGAAAAAAGTACACTTTGAAATTATCAATTTTTTGCATGTTACATGTTAAATATAATTCGCATTCTAAACTAAGAAAAATATGCATAATAGGGTTTTATTCATTCAAATATATACTTGTTACATAAATATCTATTATTTTATTTTAATTATATTCTTTAAATTTAGAAGATCCTTCCACTCTAATATATACTTCCTTTTTTTCTTTGCTTCTTGACTCCTAACCTTGTTGCTGTTTAGTATTTCATTTATGCTGTTCTCCCAAGTATTCAAAGATCTTCTTCATATCTTTAACTTTGTTATTCTAGCATTTGTGTTGCTTGCCTTTCTTCTGACATTCTTATTAGGTAGCCATGCCATGTTAATTGTTTTTTTTTCTATTGTTATTTGTATGCTTTCAATTTGAAAAATATTTCTTATTTGATTGATTCTATTATATCTAAGAGGGCTTCATAGGGGTAAAGCTAAAATCAGTTTTGAGATTCTGACTATATAGAAATGCAATATTAATTAACTTAAAAGTAAACATTCGTTCGCGCGCCTTATTTGGAATTTAATTGTAGTAATGAGTGTGCCTTGGGGAGATATGAGAAAAATATGAGCATATTCCAGTGGCATCTTTAATTAGAGAAGTTTAAGTTAGCAACGCTTGTAATTTAATATCAAATAGCGTTCGTGTTTGTCTGACATGTAGGGGCGTATAAAGAAGTCAGGTGGAGAATTTTAGCATGTTAAATATGTAGGAGCGTTTAGCAGACACAAGACATTGGTTTCCGTGAATCACGTGTAATTACTACAACAGTGGCAACACTGTAACACCCGAAATTCGTAGCATGCGCGAAACGGATACAGAGCATTACGAACTTCCTATTGCTGTCACATGGTAATACCGCACAATTATAAATTGCACGGTTACACAGACGTTATCCTTATAAGTGCGCCAGTATGTGTGTGTGGATGTACACGACGCCCTCTTGATGGCAGCTGTTATCTATGTTTTTCACTTCCTACATTGTTCACTAATTGAAGTGTTTACAAGTGAATTTATTTTCTTGTGTTCTTCTATAAATAGCTTAGTCTCATTAGCTTCATTAGTGCGACCGATGGACACTTGCTGTGTCTTCATTGCAAGAAACGACACTCTCTTTTCTCAATTATTTTTATTGCTTCTACGTACACACTACGTTGGACAGCGAAAATTCACAATCACCCTTGTGGTTCATCTCTACTTATACACTTTTAAATTGTACACTTCGAATTAAATAAATCTGATTTGTTCAGCACTTAATCTCCCACATATTATAATTTATAAGCGGTACAAAATATATAAAAAAATACAAATATAAATTCTACTTTTCTAACACAGTTGAGATATGCTCAAAAAACCTGTTAGTCTTTCAAGTAAACTACCATCTTCGTTAGATGGATTGCTACCAAAATCTAGTCAGCACACAGCCGTCATCGTGGAAATAGTGAAATCGTATTCTAGGGACCGCAAACGTGGTTATCTATTGAAAAATAACTACCGAAACATTTACATATACTAGCCCAGAATTATATAATTTGCCCCAATTAATACTTTTAGAATAACTTACTACAAACACTGTTTTTGAATCTGATGACAACAAGATATAGAAAAATATTTCAAATAAAGACTATGTAATATTATTCTACATCTTACTGATTCTAATGAAATTTATTTACTAAGATATGCCCATAAACCCTGATAGGCCTTCAAATAATCTATCACTTACTGCTGACGAATTATTCCCAAAATCAAATCAATCCGTAACATTAACATAATACCTCCTTTAGATGTATGTTCGGGAGATAAAATGATAGAATTTAAGATATGAATACAGTAAATTAAACAATTTTGCCTGTTATGATTTTAACTGGGCTAAATTATGAGATTCTGGGCTCGTAGTTATTGTAATGTAATAATATCGTCGGATTGTGGATCACTTTGCCCACTTATAAAGTAAATAACTATTCTCTGTATCTTTTATTCAAAGCATTTTTTATAAAATAATTTTAGAACATTGTACAGCGCTAAAACCGAGGCTAAAACACTTCTCTTAAAACACCCAAAAACAGAGTTCGCGATACCAGCCACTGTTCTTTCCTTTCCTATTTCCAGTTGTGTACATCTCTAGTTAGTACATCTTCATTTCTGCAAACATCTCGGTCAGAGTGTCAAGTCAATATTCTTTCCTGTCCAGATGCAATCATAAGATTGGAAAGTTTCTTCTTCCTATAAAATTGTTTTGATTACAGAACTTATTTCGTACTGTATATTGCATCCTTGATTGTACGACTCAAGTATTTGTAAACTGCACCTTGGAGGAAATATCTTCAGGTTTAACTGAAACGATATTATAATTTGTTAATGCGATTCCTTTGACATATCAAGTAATGCGTATTTTATCGAAAGTACCTTTTCGAGCCGGGTAAAAGAAAAAACGAAAACACGACACTTTGAACTAGACTGCACGGGAAACTTTTTCTTTTTGACCGAGATATCTGAATCTCTGCCATCCTTCTCTCACATACTCTGTGGTATATTGCGGCAAGTTTTTGTTATCGCTGATCTCACTCTAATTTGTGACTTCGGAGAGGGTATTCAATCCTTCTAATTCTTAGTGGTAAATAATAGACTTAAACTTCTTTATACTTTAAGTGTCTTCTCTTCAGGATCATGGTTGCATTTCGGAATGTGGTGCCTGAAAATTTTGGTTACTATTTGTTTTGATGAATCGCCGTGAACGTTGCGATGGTGCAATGAAACTAGTGGGGGAATGAATGTGTTGGTAATGATATGCATCTTCGCAATTTAACGAATTTTGTCAGCGTGAGACTTATCGCAGATTTCCGTCCCCTCCAGTGGAAAACAGAAAATTTGTAATTATAATTTCGGTTGTTTTAACGCAAGTAAACGCCGTTGTGTGTTTATATGGAAATGATGAAACAGCTCGCAAGAGAACGCAATTTATTATTTAGAGACGGGTTTGAGACCGACGTGTATATGCAAAATTTTATGTCCTTCTGTGTGTGTATGCCGTTATGTGCGTTGGTGCGAAGGTAATATACGCCAGAAAGGGTAATTGAGATATAGCATGCGGATGAAGACTGGAAGATATTTTGGGATTCGTCAACCGAAATTGTGGGTTAATATTTCATATTTTCTCTCATTTGTGTATGAGGTGCGCCTCAAACTCGTAACAATTCTAACTTTGTTCATTTATTGTCTGCTTTACTTTATTTAGTTAGCACCTACAAAGGACATTTAAATACTAACAATTTCAAATACATTTTCTCTGCCTCTGCAATAAATTCAATTATTCTCCCACTCTTACTAAAGATACATATTCTTTTTTGAACGATTTTTTGTGACAATGTTATCACTGACACTTACAGCCACTAGTGGTCATGATAATAATAATAATATTTTTTCTACTCCTGTATAAATATATCCTTATTATTTAAATTTTTTCAATGAATTATAGTATCCATAATTCACGAAAGGGAATTATGATCCCTAATTCATTCATCTCGACCAATCACAGATCCAGAAATTCATAATTCACGATTATTTTAAAGACGTGATGTGGCCGTCTGACAATTGATATGTAGTCAATTGCCATTGTGTATTACTATGTTGACGTTTTTCAACGTGTGTTTTCAACGAATTTTCGATCATTTTCAAAAGTGATTTCCGAATTTACAGGAGTAGAATAGTATAACGTTCGGGATTATGGTCATTGTTTACTCGGATGATAGTGACTACTATAATCCCTCATATAATAATATACTATATTTCATAGAAGACCAAAAATGCATTGGCATATGATATGTCAGATTACAATAAAATAGAAGAAAAAGAAGATGTCTGGATTCGCGCCCTGCACAATACATTTCGAATTATAAAAATAATTATAATTCGCAAGTCTTACATACGGACACAGATGGGTCTGAATGATTTGGAGCTCACTATAAATTAGCGGTCTCTTGCAGTTTTCTGTTCACTGATTATCAGCAATTTCACTAATGCAAGAAAAACATTCGGTTAACGAAACCGATGAAATTCCGGTTAGAAATAACAAGAACAAATTACTTTACTGCCAGTGTCACCAACCCAACTATTCCTCCAAGAATTGTTCACTACTTTTTACAGAAATTCAATATATTATTATTTGTAATATGAATTTCATCTTCTCAAAATGTACGAGGGAAGCAGAGAGAGCTTGGCAAAACAATGGGGCAAGTGAACTTCGTAGTAGCATCGTCATATTATCCACAAAATTCCGGCAAGAAATTTGTCATCGTAAATGACACGTTTTACATTTAAGGGCGACATGTGCCGTACGAGCCACAGGCCGTAGAAGCGTAATGGTCCTTCAAGTTAACCGCCATTGCTCGGCTTCGTCGGCAATAAATATCGTTTCCGATATTACCGACCGTGGCGGCGGAGACGAAGACCAGCCGAACGCCTCTTCAATGTCTACTCCGATTACTGCGGAGGTTTACTGCCATTTGCATGGCAACGTAGGTCACGGAGCCCATCTGCCTCGAGACGAACTCCGCAAAATGCTCCTGCAGACCTGAAAAAACATTTTTGCGAATTGTACATTGTTGCTTTTGAATTACCTGGGTATATTTTTTTATAAAATAGAAACCAGTAGATATATAACCTTCGATTAAAGTAATTGTTGAAAGGTTTTTGAGAAATCCGGCTGCCGTTGAATAAGGTAATTTTCTACCAAGAAAAAAGAAAACGAATCATCAATACTTTTTCACCTTCGACAAATAGAAAGGTACGATTTATTTCATTTCATTGATTGAACGAAATAAAAATACCTTCGATCCATCTGGCTTTAAATTCCCACCGCTATAAATAAATTGTAATTCATTTTTAATAAAAACTCAGCGCAAAAAGACCTATGGAATGAAATGAAATTACATTTCATTTGCAAATGGATTAGTTTGACGTTTAGCAAAATACAATATATCCATGGATTTATTAATATTTAATTCGTTTCACTAGAAATAATAAATTTTCCATGTAGCAAATTAAAATATTAATGGACGTATGAATTATGAAATTTCTTTTAATTGTGGAACTAATTATTTAATCGCTATAGGCTGAGTAATTCCTAGTTGTAGAAAGAAATTACAAACCTCATAAAAACAGCAAGGATGAAAAGAGTTTGCAAAGTTAAAATGGGAGAGTAGAAAAAATTAATTACATAAAGTTTATTAAGTTCTCAATTTAACAAAGAAATGGTTTTATAAGGAAAACCTCCAGAGAAGTTGTTTTATTTCTCCAAAGGGCACTTACTACGAATGCGAAATTAAATGAACTTTTGTGGGATATAATTACCGGGATGAGGAATTTCATTTTTAATCTGCAATAAGGATACCTCTCCCTACCTTGAAGATAAATGCAATGAATCAATCAGAAGACTCGAAATATCCACTTAGTAATTTTTCCTATGGTATTATTGGTAAAATATTGTCTTTAATGTTACTAAATACAATTTGAAATTAGCCCTAAACTAAAGTCACAAAATGGCAAATAATTCATTTTCTACGACCACTTAGAAATCTACTCATTGTATGTTTGTTGTTACTAGGAAAATGAGGTACATTAAAAGCAACGTAAGAAATGAATTTGTTTTGTGAGTATTTCAATAGAGGTCATTTCATATCAGTACAGGTACCATTGCTAGGATACTTATTTAGAATTGTCAAATATTGGAATGCTGAAAGCGAAACAAATTTATTATTAAAATATAAATTAATTAGGAAATAATATCGTGATTGTAAAAAAGTTCTAGTGTACAAGTCGCATGGAATGTCTATTTAATACTCGTATGATTTGCAACTTTCATACTCGTAGGAAATGAGTACCATTCCATGCTTGTTGTAAAATATACTATTATATTATCACTAGACCCAAAAACATCGTACTAGATATAATAGAAGTTTCAAAAATATTATTCATTATTAATATATTTGAGTTTTAAAGATAACAATTCTAGTGTCAGAGTATTATGTTTCTCTGATTAAGTTTCTGTCTCACGCATCTATTCTAATCATAGGTTCGCAAAATATATTAGTAATCAAAGATTTGACTAAAAACATTTTACAGTTTATTTATGTTTTTTCTGGAATTTATGGTATTCATGTACATTTTAATTATTTACCACGTAAAGTTATTTTAATTTCATTTAAATAATTTTCTAAACAATAAAATATATCATTTATGTGACTACAATTATTTTCAATTACTATTGTTTAAGATCCACAACCCAAAACTACTCTGACGTCACAACATTTTTTTTAAATCATTGCGGCTTGATGAAAAACAATTAAGACTTTTTAAAACAGCATATAATATTTAATTTACATACAGTTTCAAAATTTTTTTAATAGTTTAGGGCCTTATGAACCTTAAGCCCTTGTCACACGGTCAATGAATACTTCATTTTTGTTTGTCAAACTATGTTTGATGACGTCATATCATTCAGATTGATGTATGATGAAAAGAAGGTGTGTCAGACGGTCATTCTTTTCACTGGGGTGAAGTTCATCAAACAGAAACATATCAATGCTATTGAGAACACCACTATTTATTTTGTATCCTATAAAATAATTATATTTTATTTCTCTTTTCAATAACATTAACATATAGTTGAAAAAAATTATTTTAAAAATTTATTTATATAATTCTATATTCCACCTTACACCTGCAAAGGTAGAAAGGCTCGGGATTAAGTAAGTATATGTTCCAAACTAGGCTAATTGACGAATTTATAATAATTGTTTAAATAAAATCTTATTACAATACTTACTTTATTCATTACTGCTATCAAATGTCACTCGATCTGTCAAAACTACAAAAGTCGAACCAAAATGTATGACAGAATAAGAAACGTTTCTATTTAGAGCATTTGACCAAACTGTATGACGTGACGTCACGTTTCTATGTTTGTCATTCAAAGGTTTTGTCAAACGGTGGAAACACTAACCGTGTGACAAAGGCTTTAGAAATAGCTGCAATTAATGTTGTCCGAAGGTAAATACCTTTATCTACAAATTATTATTATTTTTTTTTAGAGTCTTCGAATGTGCAGGTGTTCCGTATATGTATATAGGGTATTAGGGTATCAAATAAGTGGTAGAAGAATTGTAGAGAATTTATTTTAATTGTTTTGTTCTTAGACCGGAAGTCTAAGGATAGTTTCTTTCTTTATGATTCTAATAAATCTTAGTTTGTTATTACTAGAAATATTAGTGAGTAAGTCTTGTTTAATTAAGTGAAATAGGTAATATACATGTGAAACCATATATTTTAATTAACACACCTGTAATTAAATTCGAGCATTTATGTGAGAGCAATAAAATCTGGCAAACGTAGTTCAAAACGAGGAGAGCAAATTGAATCGAATCATTGAAGCAGTCCCAGCATCCTCATCCTAATTTAAATCCACTATTCTGAAGGGCAGTTTTATCTGGAATAAACCTATAATGTTGAAATAAAACTAAAGAGTAAAGTGCCCCTCACGAGTTACTAAACACAAAGTTTATGCTGCGCAATAACGAACATTACTCTACTAACGATAATCGTCCAGTTGTCCTAGTTTTCGAATGAACATTACGGACGAACAACAAATTGCAATACAATTACTCTGATGCCTCAACCGAGCCGGGAATGTAAACTTGGGTCTTCACTCTTCAGACGCTCCTGAAGGGTCAACTTGGGATTATTTTCGCTGTTTATCGATTCTTGTGAAATATTATGCTTTACCAATCAATCAATGTCAGGGCATTATTATACAAAGGTTATTTTTTCTCCGGGAATTATTATTACTGGTAGCGCTTCATGAAAATTGCTGAAGAAATTTAATTATTTCTCACAAAATATACTTGCAAACTGGAAAACAAGGCAATTTATTATTGTGTTGCAGGATTTTCCTCAAACATAGCGAAATTTCGTTTGTTATGTTTCTTTATATAAAAAAGTATGTAGAATATATTGCTGAACAGAACATTTTCATATCTGTTTTATTTGTCGAGTTACAGCCCTTTTAGTGGTTTTCCAAAATCCAAATTTGAGCGGCTGAATTTCAAAAACTAAACGATATAATTAAAACCTTCTTCAGTTTTGGACCTACAATGATTGTTGGAACAAATATAGAAATTTTAAAAATTTTGGTTATTATTCGTAAATTTTCTAAAGGGGATATCTCGGAAAATATTAAAAATATAAGTGCCAAAATACATAAGTATGTAAAATTTCAGAATAATCGGCCAACGGATTGAAAAGTTATGGAAAAAAATCTGAAAATGAATATGTATTTCATTGTTAAATAATTACAGGATGTAAAAATGAAAAATTTCACTTAAAATTTGAAAATCTATTTATTGCACTTCTATATAATATAGACAATAAGAAACTCATTGTTGTAAAGCGCACCGTCATATCTTTTAAATTTGTTGAGATATGCTGATTTTTCATGTTTTACGAAAAGCAATTTTGTGCGGCTGTAACTCAAAAACTATGCAAGATATCGAAAAAAACTCTTCAGTTATGCATTTATCGTGCATTATTTAACAAATATGCAAATTTTAGAAAATTTGAAAATTTTCAATTTTTTCTTGAAAATTTTGTTCGACAGTATCTCGACAAATATGAAAGATACAAACTTGCAGTGTTCACCATTCGATTCAGCTGGTCAAAATACATAAGTATTGTGAGTTTCACTAAATTCGTCCAACGGGTTGAAAAGTTACAGCAAAAAGCCTGAAAATGGCGTTTTTTGTCCTGAAGGTCAAGGGGTACCCCTTGACGTATGGCCTGAAAATGGCTGTTTTAAGACTTTTTGCTGTAACTTTTCAACCCGTTGGCCGAATTACCTGAAATTTTCAGGGTTTATGTATTTCATCGAGCTGAATCGATTGGTGACCACTACAAGTCTGTATCTTTCATAATTGTCGAGATATCTCCAATCGAAATTTTGAAAAAAAATTCAAAAAATTTCAAAATTTTCAAAATTTACTAATTTATTATAAATTGCACGAAAAGGACAAAACTGGAGATATTTTTCAATATCTTGTATAGTTTTCGAGTTACAGCCCCTCAAAGTTGCTCTTCGGAAAAAATAGAAAATCGTCATATCTCGAAAAATATTAGAGATATGACGAGGCGCTCTGCTGCAATGGGTTTCCTGGCGCGAATATTATAAAGAAATGTAATAAAAAAAATTTACAATTTTAAGTCACATTTGGGGAAATTTCCGTATTTTAAAAAATATTACAAATCACCATATTTCGATAAATATAAGACATATTACGATGCGTACTACAGCAATGAGTTTATTTATGTTTAAATCAAGTTAAGTTTGGAGGAATATTTAATTTATTTTCTAGTAAACAATTTATTTGTATAAGAAAGTAGTGTGGTGCCCACATAGATTTTTTTGATATTGCTGTAAATTTTTACCTATTGACTTTAAGTATAAATACAAAAGTTGTTTAGAATTTAAAGATGCATGCAATCACGCTCATTTAGTTACACACTTATGTATTCCGCTGCATCGAATGGTGTATGAGATTCGAATCCATATCTCCTGAATTTTTTGAGATATCCCCCTCAGAAAATTTTCCGAAAAACATTGATAATTTTCAAAATTTCCTTATTTATACATAAGGTTACCAGAAGTCCAAAACATGCCGTTTTTTGATATATCGCATAATTTTTCAGTTACATTGTCTCAAAATTGACTTTTGTAAAATCACAAAAGTCAGTGCAACTCGAAAACTGAGACAGATATGAAAATGATTCCTTCAGCAGTGCTTTCTATGTACTTTAGTATATAAAGAAACATCATAAACAGAATTGGAAAATTTGAGGAATTTTAGAGAGTCATTTCGTAAGAAATTTTTATTTTAATCAAACCTAACCTTAGTAGTATTTTTTCAATACTATTTCGAAGTTATTAATCCATCTATTTTGAAAGTAATAAATGGTACTAATAGTAATTTTATACTCTGCAGAATTTTAAGTAAGCATTTAGCTTTAAAAGTAATTCAATATAACACGTCTTAGCATTTTCAATAAAAAAAACCTAAAATTGTATATTCATAAAGAAACAAGTCCCTTGATTATAAGTTTAAACAGAGTAGAATCGTTAGAGGGAAACTTAAGTTAAATCTTTTCCACTTCACAACTGCAAAAGTTTTTAATACCTGTTCTAATAATAATCCATGTTTTATTTTCTCAACTTTCAGTAAATAAAAGCAAAATTATAAAACTTTATGCCTTATATTCTCACTTCGTGAGCACGTAGTTCTTTTTTTTTTTGCTTTGGAAACGAACTAGTTCAAAGAAAGACTGGGATACGTGTAACGTCATATAGCGATGTAGGGAACTCTATTCTTGTATTTATCACTATTTTTTGTCAGTTAAAGTGCACGTTGTTGTGGATATGCTTTTGTTTGATTCAGCGGTTGTATTGGTGGTCGATTTTGTTTTGTTTGCTTTCCGGTGCACAGGCCAGCGTTAAGGGGGACTCTTGACGTATAATCATATGAAACAGTAATAAGCACGTTTGATTTTAAAGTAGGTAGTCGTTACTTGAAAGGGGAATGAGATTTAAATTTCACTGCAATTTTACCTTTACATGTTATTCAGTTTGAAAGAATTTTTTAAACAGGAATTCAAATAGGTCATTGTGTAGTTCAATTATGATGTAAAACATCGTTGCTTTCGAAAGAATGGTAGTATTTTCAAACATGGGGATAATGCATTATCAGCGAAAATCGCTTTGTTTTCTTTATACATTCATTGCTAAATGAATAGGTATAAAGTATTTCTATAAAATTAACTATAACAACAGGCTTCTTCACATTTTTTTTTTATTTTGACACGCCCTGTCCTACAGGACAAACAAATATATATTGTTGTAAGGTTTACACGAATATTACGTAAATAAATGTATTTGATGCTCGAGTATTAAAGGCGATTCTGTGGAAATAAATACAACGATATAACTTGACGAGCAAAAAGAATCTAATCATAATTAAGTAATCGATAATTATGTCCATGATTATTTTTTGACGTTTCTTAAAACCAATGAAATGCTTTATTGTATGTCACGTGTCTGCGTTTTAACAAATGCTGTCATTATTACACTGAGAATAATGCTCTTGTGATTATTCCCGGCAATATTCTCTGTAGCATTTTTGTTTTTGTTGACAGATGTCAAATGTCAGATAGTTATCATCAACACAAGTAAAAATGAGCAAAAAAGATAGATTTAGTGGCGTGCCTGACGATGAAATCAAAAAATAATCTAATTAAATATTACTCGAGAGTTCGATAAATTAGAAAATAATTCTCCAGTATCTTTCTCAAACTTGTCGCCATTTGGCAATAGCCATTCAAGCCCTACAGGCTTTCGTGGCTATTGCCTGGCAATAAGTTTTCGAAAGATCTGTCAAATTATTTTCAATTTATTCTCACTCTCTTGTTACATTTTTACTGAGTATATAATTTACCACATACATTTCTGTATAATAAATTATTTTGAAGTTTCAATTAAATGACGTTTTAGGTAATGTGTTTATTCCAATATTGTTTCAGTGTAAGTAACTTCTTAATAGGTCTTGAAAGTGTTCATTAACTTCTAATAAAATTAAGACTTATTCTACTGTACGTTTGCTTCCTTACGACAACCGTTCTTCCTTCTTCGAGTCAGCATCAACCCTATCCTGAAACCGGTTCTGTGTTCTCCTCGACCATCTGCTGCATCGTGCAGCGGTCGCATTTTATTTTCCTCAGCGTTTATTAGTTTCGGGTCTGTTGGCTGCCAGGTATATATATTCAGGAACTCAGGTATGAAGCTGGGGCTTCAGGCTTCACTTTGCAACGGGACGTTACCGATCATTGCCGACAGAGCAACTGTGACTAATTCTATTCTTCGACGTCGAAGACTCAGTTGCTTTGGTCTTTGGATATTGTTCAGCGGTTGGGCAGTGTTGAAAGATGTTGCTGAAGAGATTCTTTTTGGTTGTTGAGTGATTTGGAACTGTGATTATGGGGTACCTGCTGCTTTAATAGCTTCAAGAAGTGGCAGATGGTGTTTCAAAAGATTTAAGTATCTACCAGATTAACAGATTTTCCAGCGTTCGCTGCAGGTTGTACAGTTTTTTTATTAGTTAAATGTTACTTTTTCTGAGACATTTTGTAACATTCATTTATACCACAATTTACCCATTTTGGATGGAGAACTTTTACACATGAAATGCTGTCAAGTTAGGGTTCCCAGATATCTCTTGATACGATCTACAATAGTCTGTAGTATAGTTTAACAAGAACTATAATATAAAAGTTGACGTGTAAATTTCTTTATGGTCGTGGTTTCTTTTCATGGGAACTAGGAGTCTATTTCCAGGTACCCAATTAGGTGTTGTATTTGAAAATTCCAGAAAACATTAGTAAGTCTGACTTGAAATAGATGGATCACTGCAGTAAAGTATAATATCGGAATAACAACACAAGCATGTATATAGGTACTGCAATGGCCCATCTCTTTTGAGCCAAATATGCTTATTATGAAATTTTCAAATCCAGTGCTTGATTGAGTATGTATATTATGAAAATGACTGTAGCTAAAGTTCCTACATTTCGATCATACTATGATCCTGTACCATGACTGTAATTTCCTTGAAGAAGATCATAGTATGATCGAAACGTCGGATCTTTAGAAAACTAATAAATATTTTGGCTGCAGTCCGAAGAAATCTTTAATTTCGTTACTTATCACAGTCTATTATCGTTTCTATTAACTATGTATATTATACTTAGGAAAGAACAGACCAGATTTCTTACCATTGTAGTTCTTCATAGCAAAATACATAAAGGTCGTTATTATTTTCAACACTTTTCATAGGTTTGCACAACAGAGCATTTAATAATTAAAACATAAACTTTTTATCTGTATTACCTGTAACGTTCATTTTATTTTCTAATTTAGAATTTTTTACTATCGTTAACGTATATCGAGTATATGTGTTTTTTTTATTACAGTTTTAAGTTAGATGTATTATTTTTAAATTAATTTTGATGGTTGAAGGCGTTCTGGGGTGAAATAGCTTCGTGTTATCTAGGGTAGGATTACGATATATGTCTCCGCCATTTTGCTTGTGGTCCGTACGTCACTCATCGAATAATAATCACTCAGGAGAACGAAAATGTACTGATAAACATACGGAGTCTCAAGCCGATGTAAACCCATAGGGACAGAAGCGTGTTAGCGCATAAAGCCCACAAACCAAGTCAATCCTACCCTGGATTCCTTAAAATTTACATTATATCCGCCCACAAACGCTAGAGTAAAGTATGGCACACCATTTCGAAATCCCAGTGCTGACCGCACGTGAGATGCTATAGCAGATCTCCGAGGAAATCTTCCATTAAGAATTTGAAATGGGTTCCTCTAGCTTTAGATATCTCCTCACAGCAATGAAATTAACAGTATGTTGTAATATTATAATATAGCATTTCTTTTACTGAAAGATGAAAGTTGGTGGAGGAATCACACACCAACATTTTGATTTCAATTAAGTCTTTATCAGGGTTCTAAGTCAAACATACAAAATATAAAATAACATTAAAAAGAAGCATGTAAATTGTTCTGTTCCTGGTTATATATGTTTTACTTGTTTTAATGTTGTTTTCTTCTTTTGTTGTAACCTGGTTAAGTGGCTCCAACAAATATTACATTAATAAAGTTTTTTTATTAAATAACTTTGTACACTTATTTATACAGTATACTCAGTATTCTTACGAGGGCATACATCATCAAAAATCTCTAAGCAATAACAGTTCTGAGAATGCGAAACGTATCAACAGGATGGTGATATCATTATTAAAGACAAAACAAAATGTTATATTATACATTCCATTAAAATAATCAAAATATAATTCTTATTAATAACTTGGGAGATTACAACACTTTGTATGTTTGACTGAGCACCCTAATGATGAATTAAATGAATTAAAAAAATTAAATCTAACCCCTAAGCCTTAAAATAATAAAGACAAAAATCTATATACGTATTTTGATAACTAAGTTACCAGTAGAAGTAAAATGGATAAAATCAGGATTATACAATTTGTAAACCAAGCCAGTGGTCAAGTTTGAATCATTTTAATATAAATTTCATATTTTTATTTTTCAAGCTGGATTCAATCTTGACCACCGGCTTGATTTACAAGTTGCGTGTAATCTTGATTTGATCCCATTTGCTTCAACTGATGATGTTACCTTAGTTATTGAAATTTATTGTATATAAGATTTATACATCTTTTAAACAATTATTGGATCAAGATAATTACAAAATATTACAAATCCCATTAGTAGTAATTAATTAAATATGAAAAGCATTATTTTATAATTTCAATAATAATTAGAGCAATAATAATAATACTAATAATATAGTAATAAATATAACACTACAGTAATAATAATGCCATTAGTAAATAATAATAAATTTAATTTGTATTTTAATTATATATTTATATGTACAAACGACAAACTACTTTAAGGTTTAAGTAGCACTTAATTAGGTAACAGAAATACAGAATTAAGAATAGTAGTATTAATGTAAAGAAAGGAAAAAAAAAACACGGTTAGCTTATTGCTTATTCATACATTATTATATAAATAACGCAATTTCAAGGAATTCTCAGTAAAGTACAATATTAAATTGTTCGATATTGTTCCAGAATAAAAAATAGTTTGACCCATTATTTTCTACTCAAGGCATTAAATATTTACGACGATAAGGTTATTAAATCAGACATTATTTTTAAGTTAAATAAAATCGAAACATTGGTTTGTGATTGAATGTTAATAAACTGACTAATTCCTCCACAAACTTTCATTTTTTCATTTCCCATCCATATACTTCTTTTACTGTAAACCCTTACGCAGCCTAACCATCCACGTTCCTCCCAACACTCCGTATGCTGTCATTCCTCTGTAGGAGTAGACCCGCTCACGACAAAGACACCCGAAGGCCCGACTGACACATTTCACGTCACGAAATGGCTGCATACTGCTCGCTCTCGTGTATGTACTGAACGCGAGAACGTCACTCTATATCCGTGAATTATATTGAAATACCGAGGGTGACGAGAGACGAGCCACGCACTGATATATGCCTCGAGCGACAGTTAGGACCATGCACACTCAGACACCCTGTGAGAACACAAGCACTTGGAGATGTGTTAGTGGTGATGAGTAAATACTGATTGCAGAGAGGAACATACCTACCCGCATTCTTCATTAGTCAATAGTCATATTCGTCGTTGTATGCATCGAATTATGAAGGTTGCAATCATAAATGTGTGCTTTATTTGTTGAGAAAGTTCTTTGAAGTTGATGGAGTTTTTATCGCTAATTTTCTGTTTCAAGCCAATTTAGTTTATGACTAATAAAAATTATTATGATCGTTTTTACAAAAACATAACTATACCGAATGCAGAATTAAAAAGTGGCGTATAGCAGTTGCAGTGCTATTTTTGAAATATTACTGTATCTTTTTACCTATTCATTTTAAAACAAATGTGTAACTACAAAAGTTGTTCAGAAAACTGTTGTGGGTACCACAATACCATCCACCTAAGATGTCTTATCAAACAATGCAGGAACATGGATCACCATTATCAAGAAACGCTCATCTTTTATAAAAAAAAATTCAATTATACATGACATTTTTCAAACGTTATTTTGTTTTTTCAAAAAGCACGGGTTAATAGATTTACATTAAAATATCAAAATATAATTCTTTTCTACGATCACTTAGAAATCTGCTCATTATATGTTTGTTGTTGCTAGGGATATGAGGTACAGTTTATTTTTCTTATGGTGCGGTTCACGTCACTATCTTTTTTCTCACTTTTTTCCATCAGCAATAGGGGTAGAAAGTGAGAAAGAAGATAGTGACGTGAACCGCACCACAAGAAAAATAAACTGTACATTGCAAGCTTCGTTCGAAATGAATTTGTTTTGTGAGTATTTCAATACAGGTCAGTTCATTTCAGTACAGGTGCCATTGCTAGGATACTTATTTAGAATTGTTATATATTTGAAAAATGAAAGCGGGACAAATTTGTTTTAAAATTAAATTAATTAGGAAATAATATCGTGGTTGTATAAAAAGTATAGTGTACAACTGGCATGGAATGTCTATTTCATACTCGTAGGAAATGAGTATCATTCCATGCTCTTTGTACAATATACTATTCTTTAACAAATTGTAATTCGTAAATGGTGACAGTAACAGAAAAATGTTTCAAACAACAATTGTAGTTAATATTTTTTGAAACATTACTGAAATATCAATAACTTTCATTAAATCAAAATTTACTGAGATATTTCAAAATAACTTAATAGGTCTTCAAGTATACTGCCACTTCCGGTTATTGGATTATCACAAAAAACTAATCAGCTCTTCCCTAACCTATTATAAAATATCTGAATTTGTAGTTCAGTATATTTTTTTAGAAACACACAAACAGATAGACAAACACAGAAATCGCGAAACTATTAAAATCGTGTTCTAGAGATCCAAAAACGTGCTCATCCACTGTAAACTCACTACCGAATTTTTAGCCTGATTCCTATACCTCCCTTACATGTATGTGGTGGAAGGTAAAAATGCATGCTCATTTGGTTACGTAAATATTAATATTTCACAATATATCAATAAATTAAAATTGCCGATCTCGTTGGCGTTGTGTCTATGTCACTAGTCTAACACGCCAGAGGTCGTGGGTTCGAATCCTACTAAAGAGCATGGTCATTTATATCAATCACATAATTCATAACCAAAGTTGTTAGTACGTTTTCCATCTTCATGAAGCAAAAATTATTATTAATATTTATTCGAAAAATTGTAACACGGCCATGGAAAATAAAGTTGCATGCACATTTAAATTCTGAACAGCTTATGAACTTATACTTTTGTTATAAAGTGAATAGGTAAAAAGGTACAACAATATAAAAAAATTGCATTGAAACTCCTATACGCTACATTTCAATTTTACATGCAGTAGCAGTATGAGAATAATAAAAGGAAGATTTTTTGCGAATACTTTAAGCAAAGAATAGTGTAAATGTAAATTGTACGGAGTAAAATATTGTTCGGTAAATATTTCTCTTTCGCTTTCTTTGATTTACTTCGCATAAACTTCAGAAGTATTTCAAATAAAAGTCGAAATTTGATACGTATAAACTTTCAATATTTATGTTTTACAAATTTTTCCATATATGTTTTATGTATGTCCTGAATTTTATTTATTACACATAAAAAATATGTAGCAATAAAAGTTTAATTTTTTAAAATGTCACATGGACAAGTGTACAACATAATTAATGCTTTATCATTCAACAAAGAAGTGGTGCATAAAAAAATTCATTCACGGAATAATAATTCCTAGGGGGTCAAATGTGCATATTATCGCGGTTGGTACTTCGTGCGCCCTTCATTTCGGTGAGTCAGAGGCTGTCAATAAAAAATGTATTGTGCTGCTGCGCCGGAAGCAAGTACGACGAGAAGTTTCCGGTTCCATTAACAAATTGATGAGACTTTTTCCGAGAGATTAAAGGCTTAGCTCAGATTAATTAAATTCGAAATGAGTGTTTTATTTCTTTTGTTTTTCACAGTAAATTTTGTATGAATAATTTAGGCGAAATGTAGCATGTTTTCATCCGTAAACCCTGCTTTGGTACACATAAGTGAAATCTGATCCCTCCACTTCTGACACAGCCATTTTTTTAACGAATAAAACAGCCATTTAAAAAGTATTTATATTAGAGAAACAATACTTTTTCATAGGCAATATACCGAGTGCCAAGAATTTATCAGTAAAATTTCGAATAGTTTTTACGTAGAAACAGACAGTGAAGTCTGAAGTGTCAATAATGACAAAATTAGATCCCGGAGGGATTTAAGTGTCACTTTTGACACGAGTTACTATTTCAACGCAGGAATTATGAGGAATTTTACCAAATAAATTCATGGATCGAATTATATTCGGTTGATTATTTCCTGAATTTAAATAAAAATAAACAAATTTAAATGTTCAAAATTTGAATATCAACAAACGTTTGTCTAGAATAAGATGCAGAGGTTTATCAAAATTTTATCAGCTTTAATAACCCAAGGACATTAATATATACTAAATAATTTTATAATATTTACCGAAACAACGTTGTTACCATTAAGCAATGCTCTTGAGGTATTTGTGATAAAGTTATGAGTGAATCTGAAACTTTTTGACTGGATGAATAATCGGAAAAATAATCAAAGTACTGGATTGTGGTCCATCAATATTTATTCGGCCTCTCTATAAAACTTTCGAGTATTTTATCGGGTGTATATCACAAGATCTCATGATTTTGTTGAAAAATGTATAATCCCGACTCCGAAGGAGGAGGAGTTTTACCTAATGTCAGTGAGTATGAGTGGTTTTGCTTAAAAATAAAAATTTATCTGAGAAAATCAGAGAGGTAATAATTGCTCGTGAAAATCAGTATAATTTTGATTTGATTGCATACTTTCGTACACGTGATCAGAAATACTGGAATTCAATTGAATATTGAGTACCAAAAAAAATTAGGTGTAAAATCGTCCTCTTGGTACAAATGTAGCATTTTGATTGGCTTATAATGTAATGAAGGAAATAATCAGTTCCAAATATACAAATTATTTTCGTAAGTGGATAAACTTTTATTTACTTTCATTGATTTGACAACAACAAATCGTTATATTACAAATTATCTTACCAATACCTGTCGTGCTTTTGTTTTTCATTTCTTTCGCTCAAATACTTATAGTTGCTTTGAGGTAATACGCCTCGATCAATATGGCATTAGGCAAAATCGCTCTTGTTAGGAAGCAACCACGTTGTCGTAAATATATTTGTCCAATAAAACCAAAACCTCCCGTGGTATTACCCTCGAAAATATTTGAGTTTATTTTAAGATGATTTGGCAGGCTGGGACTCTTTTGAGTGAGTTGTTTTCAGCGTGAAAGTTAATTCAGTGATGAATAAAAGTAAAATAAGATTTGTCGCATTATCCATTCGCTAAACATCGTGTCAGGACTGAGAAATCGTACATAGTACGCGACATGATTGAATTTCCTTCCACAAAGGCTGAAAGTTCCGTACAAAGTCAAGTCTTGGCGCAAGCGTACCTCAAGCTGCTGTTGGGCGCCACATTGGATTATTTTCGCAGTCGCGGCTGCCATGGAAGTGTGAAACAATGGAGCCGCGCTAATAAACAAAGGCGAGTTTAAAACTCGCTGTTCCTATGAAACATGTGCTGTCGGAATATAAACACTGCAACTTTCATGTTAAAGAGAAATTTACAATATATTCCAGAAAGAATGAATGGTGTACTCATATTTTATACGGGTTTAATTTTATGTGTAAAAATGCTCCTCTGACAAAATATAGCGCGTAATATGAATATATTGTTCCTTTCCTTTATAGGTCTATGAGATGACTTTCTTTCATAAAGGAAATTTATGCTTAACGCCAAATTTTTACTTTGTGCATCCTATAAAAAAATTCACTCAAGTTCGCACCCCTCAAATATATATTCCATCTCACCACATCCTAAGAAGATGTTAGGGTGCATCATACCCTTTGTTGTTAGCGTCAGTTAACCCTACCGCAAAAACTTTTTATAAACTTTTGATAAATAGTTGCCCTAGACCATTTTAATTAGTAACACAAACTCAGAAACAAATGCGGTTGCTATATATAGTAGTTTGTCATTTGGTAAATAGGTGTACAAAATTTGGTGGTCCATATTCTGATGTGCTATTTTTAGTGAATTTTTAAAATCATATGACGGACCATGATTTTACATTTAGTAAAATAGGATATCATCATTACCTCTGCAAAAAATTAATGAGTTAGGTTTTGAATTGGATGACCACTCCATCTCAAAGCTAAAAGAGAAACATTTGAAAGGAGACAAAATTCATTCAAATGAAGATGGTAGGTAGTAAGTGTTGCCGAAGACTGGTTTAAGTACAAGACAAAGAATTGTATTTACAATCGGATAGTAATAATGTCGATTTTGGACTTTTAAAAAATGGAAAATCAATTATTTCTACCTTTCACTTTCCAACCTACACAAACAGTACATATTTGATTACTAACTGATTGTGAAAAAATAGGTTTTTCTGTGGAAGCAAATATTCTGTCCCATTTTTAGCTGGTGGAGTATAATCTATTGATTCACTTTCAGAGGCAGTCATTTCGGTCTTCCTTAATTTTGTCCTTTAAATAATCAAAAGATCGAAAATTTATTAACAAATAATATAAATGTCTCTCCGAAATTGTTCTACAATCAATCTACTAAACAAAAATATTTCATTCGATAAAACAAACATTAAAAATGTTAAATTAGTATAATTTTTATATATGTTTGATTTATAAATCTTTGATTGTTAATTAAATAGTCCACAAACCTTGGCTGCAATGAAACATTTTCCTCCTTGATATGTAATATACAATTTTTCGTAAGGTCTAGTTATATTTTATATGAGGCGTGCTAAGTGTATAAAGTTGAAATAAGAAATATTTTTGTTTTGGGATTGCTTGTTTTTATTTAAGATAGGCCAGAAACTTATCAATTCGTCCTTGTATCTTATCTAGGGTTGTTTTCACTTTTAACACTGAAACACAGTACGCCGTAAATTATACATGAATTATATTTATATTCATTGATTTTTTCTAATGGTTGTTCCTTCTGTTACAGGTAGGATCCGTTGCATCCTTTTGTATTCAAATGATCTCCCCATATTGGTGATCACGATGACAGCAAGGTTAGATTGTTATTCAAATTATTTTTAATCTTTTCGGTCAGATGTAAATATGTTTTTGAACATCTGGCACTCGCAATTAAAAATCAATTTTTGTATTCCAAATTCAAATAGACATTCGAACATCGTTTAAATTTTTTAGCAGGAACGTCAATGTGCAATTGTTGCCAAAACTTCTAAAAATGTTGGAGAGGAAATACCTGAAAGCCGCAGGGATTTAAAATTCTGGTCATTTAATTATAGAGTCGGAAGATTTTTAAGTAAAACTTGAAATGCAATTTCGGTGAATGTTGACTTGGCTCGGACGGTTGTCTCAGCGGCGCGCTAAACTTAAATTGATTTCCACGAAGCAAATTGTTGCCGCGATTGTCTGGGCGTGTTGTGCTATACTTATGCTACGGTTATGTTACGTCGCTAACTTACGACCGTTGCAAATGTGCAGAAATAACCAGCTGCATTTGGACTGCATCGCCCGCGTTTTTGCCGATACCAAGTGCTTGAGCTGAGCTAGGAAATAAGAAGGGATTTTCTGCTGTTTTTAGATGAATCGGGGATTTTCGTACACCTTTTCTGAATACATTTTTTATTGTAGTCCGCTCACGTTTGTGATTGTGGATTATTTGAATGAGATTTGCAAGCATATGGAATTTTTAGCAGGCTATGTTTTCCACGTTCTTGCCGTATAAATTATAAAATGTTTTTGTTCGGATTTACTTATTTCTTATCTTTAAATTCACGAAGGCGATTGAAGCCTTTGCCATCAGAATTGCACTTCGATATGATTATCATTTCTCATTATTCTAACTCAAATTTGATGACCTTAGCTTTAAAAGAAATAAGTATTTTCCTTCTTTTTGGAATATCATTATTTTGGAAAAATTTTATTTTGATATTCGTTTTTTTTAGAGCTATTTGTGAGCATAGATCATCATGACAATAAAAACACTTGGATATCAGCCACTAGGTTGATTAAAAAAAATCTTTTGACCTTTATATAAATATAAAGTAAATAAATAAATAAATAAATAAGTAATTATAACAAAACAAACACAGATCAATTCCCTCGTCAACAATTAAAAGAATAAATAATTAAAATATAATAATGCATAATAAAACAAAAATTCGTAATTTTATTTCATTTGACTATGTTTTACTTATTTATGACTATTTATTATTTAAATTGCTGACTAGGAGATTTGTCTGTGTTTGTTTTTTTATAATTATCTGTATATATGTTGTTTGTAAAATGTTTTTAATTGTAATTGAAAAATTATCACCTCCTGAAAGAGACGTAAGAGACGTTGAAACTAGTTGAGGTTTCATGTCTTTTTTTTATTAAACCTAGTCGCTGATAACCAAAAATTGTTTCATCCATTATCCAGCCATATAAAGCCCTTATTATAAAAAACATTATCTTAGAATTGGCACCATTCCGTTAATTTTCACCTAAATAAGTCGACATTAAACGTTTTTAAAAGCGTATTTCGTAAGCTTTAAAGCAATTATTTTGAAATATTTTTAGATTCAAAACGAAAAAAGTTATTCTACAAAATGTGTATAAATGCAATTTCCCCATTTTAAACACAAGCATATTTTCAGACTTCTTGAGATGCGTGTTAAGATCATTCAAGGGCCTTGGAAAGGGCGGGAAGTCTTTTTATATATTTTTAAAGGTATATTCTGCGTGAAAAGGAACACTTTTCCGACTTGTCAAAAATGACTCACAGTGGGGTAGCACGAACCGTGAAACACAATCAATTAAAAATAAAATATTCTTATCCTGGCACACCACTTTCGCTTCGTCCACATTCTTAGTGTACATTCTCGCCTATTCTTCAAATTCGGATTCATAAATAGACTAAATAGTTAGCGGTAAATAGAGAACTTATTACAAATAGTATAATAGAGATTTCTTATTTATTATCTATTTGAATAATTGCTCTAATTGTGCTTTGTTGAATATTGCGTGTATATTTTTTTTATAAATAGAGACGATAGTATCTAAATGTCCAGGACATTAACAATAATAATTCTTATAATGAGAATTAGAGTTTTGTAGTTTTTATTATCTCGTTTTCTATTAAGAATAAATAGAGACATTAATGCATTTGTTGTAATGGACATTAACGTATTATTGAATATAATATGTTTTTGTGTTTTTGCGTATCGAATGAGATCTCTGTTTTATTTAGGGAAAGACAAAAGCTGTTGAAACTTTTAATTTAATTTGAATTCCAAGAGAAAGAAATTGCTTTTTATTTGCACCGCACAAATAGTGGCCGTTAAATTACGTAGCAAACGCAATTATAGTTAAGAGATTAATTAAAATAAATTTCCAAAACAAGTTACAAGTCTTGTATATCACAAGGCAGATTCTGCTTAGTTTTAAACTTTTTAAACTTGAGAATGAGAAACAAAAGTTAATTTCAAATTCATTTGTCTTGAAACAAAATTACATTCTATTACGAGTGGCTTGATTCTTCATCACTGAACTTAGGATTAATTCGATTCTGTGCTAAGCAGATTCTTATCCTGAAATCATAATTCGAATTAGAAACACGGAATAAACGACTAGAAAAGGACATTCCATTGAGAATTGACTTGTGACTTTTAGTTGTTGTCCACATTGAAATACAATAAATAATGCAAAGGTTCGGTGACAAGTGAAGTTCCTATTGATCTGAAGTTTCAAATAAATTCGTGGTTTTGTTATAAAAAGTTCTCTAGAATTTTCTTGTCACGGCCTTTCGATTTTATTTCATATGAACCTAAATAAAAGTTATAATCTAAAACAGTTTGAGATATCTGATTTAAGATAATTTGAAAATCATTTAAAAGCTATTATGTTATCAAATTTATAATCAAAATTACAGTGACCCAAAACAAAGCTGAATGTATTACGAATCATATCATTTGACCCAATTAAGACTTTCAAAATAACTCAATTATTCTGATCTTACAAAGGGAAGTTGTTGTAGGTACTCAATTTATTTGTATCTTATATTTTCTTATTTTTAAGAATAGTTTAGGGAAAATAACAACTAAAATAATAAAATATTAACAAAAACTAGTAACATAAAAATTTCATTTGGCCCAAAGGTATTGGCTGGTACCACGAATACTGTTTTTGAATCTGATGACCAAAAAGTATAGAAAGATGTTTCTCTCTATATCATTTATAATAATAATAATAATAATAATAATAATAATAATGAATCTTTATTTAGCATAAGCTAATGAATACAACACTACTTCTGTTTAATAACTAAATACAGGTAAATACATTTATAATAATAATAACAATAACAATAATAATAATAACTTGAATTTACAACATAGTTTTTAATTTATATTTGAAGATATTTATATTAATTGAATTTTTAATTTCTATGGGCAAATTATTGTACATTACCATACCACTTACAAAGATAGATTTGCTTGTTTGTACTTTAGCAGTTTTATTATTTACTAAGATATGCTCAAAAACCCTGATAGGCCTTCAAATAATCTACAAATTACTGTTGATGAATTGTTCCCAAAATCTAATCAATTCATCACATAAACATACATGTATGTATGTGCGGGAGGTAAAATGATAGAATTTATTATACAAATAAATAAATAGCTCCGTGGTAACGTGTCGGACTGAGGATCGTGAGATCCATAGTTCGAATCCCACAGCTGACAGTTTGTCAATTTACATTTACCCCGGTGGTTCCCCCCTCCACTAACATCTTTGGGGGCTATGATTTGACGGCTGGTAACCGCACTTCATACGCAAAAATATATCACTTACCGAGATCTGCGCAAGCAGAGTGCCACACCCATAATGGGTAAAAGGCGTGATATATTTATTTATTTATTTAAATATGGTGAATAAGACAATTTGCTTTTGTATGATTTCAACTGGGCCAAATGACATGATTCTGTATTCATAAATAAAACTTATTAGATTTGATTGAGAAGAAACAGATTTGTAATATCCTGGTTACAAAATAGTAATTCCTTAACAGAAGTACATCTTAACTAAATTAAAACTTTAATATGACTTGCATTTTGTTAGCACTTGAATTTAACACCCTTTCATAAAATGGTTGAAAGCAAGGGGTGCAAGAAAATATGCAGAATACAACAGTAAATGGACTAACACGTAAAACCACTCACTTTGATCACCTGCCGCGGTAGAATAATTAAAAAAGTAATTCGCGGTAGCTGCACTAGCGCATCCAGCGGCCAGACTGGCCACTAACCTCGGATGTTGAGGTTGAGATGAGATTCATCACGCCCGGAAACTTTGGTTACCTCTCGCTGAGATCTTGCAGAGAAAAAATTAAATTTTATAATTATGACTTTGTTTCTCGTAAAATTTTATACAAAACTTAGTTTTAGAGTGTGTGGGTAAAATCGTAACCACTAAAGTTGAAAAGGGAATGCTTTTAACAAAATAAATAAATATTTCGTCACATTTCACGATATAGGGGTGAAAAGTTTTAGAGAAATGTTGTGATAGGCAGCTAGGCGATATATTTATTTTGAAAATATGCAGCTGGGAACTATAAATGTCATGCATAGGGTGTTGATGTTTTGAGCTGTTAAGCCAGCTGTCATATTTGACGCATCACGATTTCACTGATACATTTATTTCGAAATGAAAATTTTAATTATTAACTTAATAATAGAAGTAGTGATGTTCCAAACATCGATTTGCGGAAGTTGGTTAAAGTTGGTTAAAGTTGGTTAAAAAAAAAAAATAAAAACAATTAAAAACAATTATGTCGAAATATGCCATTGGCAGAATCATAAGAGAAGCTAAAGAAATCTATAGGGAATTAGAATGATGGCTACGAGTTGAACAAGACCTGACTACCTTTATTTCATATATCATAAATTGTTGTTTATTGTTTATGTTGTCTACTTGTTTTCCTGATAAAGAACAAGGTATTCCGGTATTATTGAATTTATTCATAATTCACAGTAAAAAAATTATTGTCAAAATTGACAAAATGTTAACATAATTTGTAGTTCCAGATAATCCACCGTTAGTTTTTGTTAATTTAGCAAGTTTAAAATATGTTAGTAACAAATTATTTTTGTGTATTTCGTAACTAAATATATTTGTGAATATAGTAATTATTAACATTTATTTTTATGTGCTTTTGACTAAAAATTTTATTTATGATATTGAAGCAGAACAATAAATCATAGTTATTATACCAAATTAAGATGTTACAAAGGATACAAACTGTCATTAACAATTTCAAATTGATTCAAATTGACTTGTTTTTACGAGTCTATTTGTTAAATTTTATAAATCCAGCAAATAAATAAAAGCAACAATTTTTCTAGTTAATTCAGAATTGACAAAATTATTATTTGTCAATATTAACTATAAATACTTAACAACCGCAAAATTAGCAAATCAAATGTTTTACTGTGTAATCACTTTTTCGTATAATTGTGTCATAATTCAATAGGAAAATACAATAAACTAAGTTAAAAAACAACTTTTCATTCATAATTTTATGCTTAAAAATTCCAATTTTTTCGCGATCGCAAATGACCATAAAAATAGTTACGTCACAACGCCTACTGTTCACGTTGTGTTTTTATGTTTAATTTAAAAGACCGAATAGCTTTTTGCGCGTATTATTGTTTATTCAAATATTATTTTTGGTATTCTGCTTCCAAGTATGTTTTATTAACCAATTTATAGTTGCCCAAACAAATGAAAAAAAAAATTAAATGATATATGTCGGAATACCCTCTTACGTACAGTAATTCGATATAAAAAAATAAAAAAATTACAGAACTTAATCAATATGAAATTTGTTTAGTTTTTGAACCTAAAATTGTCACTGAAACGACAGTTTCAAATTAATTAAACGAAATATCTAATACTTCTTCAAAGAACACATAAATCCTGCAAAGGAGTGCACCTTAGTAGTTTGTATGAATCTATGTGCTTCTTAACAATATATTTCCCTTTAATATTATATACCTTGATAGTGAGAGTTTATCTTGGTTTTTATTTGAAATATTTGTTAGAGAGAAGCATGTAATTTTCGCGGTAAAAGCATTTGATTTCTACGGATTAATTTTGGAAGAACGAGCGAGGGAATTCGGTGAACACGTTTGAAAATTCAATCTCCATTTTGGAGAGACAAAAACAGTTATTCCATTTACGAGATAAGTATAAACCAATTTTAAATCATTCACCATAGCCAAACAATACGTTTGTCACGGCAGATAGCACTATATCACGAAAGCGATCGCGCGCGCGGATTCGCTTTCATTTCCCCTGCCCCGCCAATAAATTCCCCCCTTAGCCCAGCCCTGTGCACCGCGACACCGCCGCGGGCGCTAGTAGCCTTTTTATTGTTTCACAACGTACTGGAAACCAATTTTTACAATAATTGTGTTACGCGGTATCGCGTTATTTACGAGCGATAGTCCGCGAGTTTATCATTTCCCCGAGACCGGCCGTGCATCGCCCGGCTTCGTGTGAATTCCCCGGCCCTGACCTACGAACCCAGTTATTCAATTTGCGCGTTTGACGATTATAAACGGCTACGCCAAAATTATTCAGTTTTATTGATTACCAATTAAACACTTACGCCCCTATATTGCTACCATGCGACACAATCAAACTCATCGTCTTCCCTAACACTAACAAAATCGATTTATTTCTCAATTTGGTAACGTTTTGAAGAATCAATAATGTATAATTACAGTAGGCTGAAAACATTTAATAATTAATATTCTTTACATAACTTGAGTTTCAGCCAAGACGCAACATTTCCTTTTTTGTCATTATTATGGATACTAAATACGAGTACGTAGTTCAAGATAAAATGCAGCATAGGTTGTCAATGTTCAATGAACTAGTCATCATAATTTACTGATTTATAATAATAATTGTACCAAGTTCTCATTCGAATTTTATTCTTCAGTGATGTTCATTTAACATTGACAATCTATGTTACATGTTATCTGGAACAGTACGGTGATACATAAACTGGTAACTATAGTATCATATTAATAACAGAAAAGTAAATATTACACCCTAACTGTAAGGAAAGTGCTTCATTACAAAATTAGTACGAAAGTTGTCCAATAGTACATGTTTTGCATTGGTCTTTTTCCACATGTGTTACATATCATTTTCTTTTCAATATTACCTGGTAATATTACATTTTCCGATGTATACAAGAAATTTAACGCTTATTTTATTTCCCCGTTTCTTTGAACACCACAAACAATTAATTACTTATCTTCCTAACTAAAGTGAATCACTTGTATGATAAAATAACTGATTTTTTAACTGCCAAATTACAAATATACACACCATCACGATACATTCCACACAATGGATTCGCACGAACTCTGAAACACAATCAACGAACAATCAATCTCCTCCAAACATTCCTATCCTAGAACATCAATTTCGCCTCTTCCACATTAATACATGCACGTTTATTCTTCACCCTGGGAATCATTCGTTCACGCAACAAACCGTCAATCATACCTAACCACTTATTCCTCTGAATTGAGTGAGAAAATGTCATTTATTTCATACTGTATCACATTTACTTGCTTATTAAACTGTATTGTTATTGTAATGTATTGTTGATAAGCAATATTTTAATAGAATTTGACTCACGAGATCGTTTTCCGCATTACCATCTATCCTCATGTTTTGCAATAGGCGAATTAACTATCAAATGTCATTTTAAAATCACTTGAAAAGAAAAACATTGTAATGTCCGCTTTAGAAATATTAAGGAAACAAAATTGGTGCTATCATTATAATTTATTTTTATTAAGACCAAGATGGCCTGTTTCTTTTTTCTTAAATAATTGAGAATGGAAGAAAGGAAGCAAACTTTCGTTCAAAAATGCAACACAAGTATTAAATAAGCCGTTCAACATCATACAAACAGTATAATTCTTTCTAACTTAACGGAATTCATTCCAGTTACAAATTAAGAATACATTTGTAGATTTTAATGTAGTCTAAGTCTACCGCAAAGTCTTGCTGTATTATAAATATTACCCTATTTCTATTTTAATTTAGTCGAGTGCTAAATTCGTGCTGCTGTGCTTTATTAGTGCGTACACTGTTAACTGCTAGTTCTCCATTTGCGTAACAACAAATTTCATGGTTTAGTCGTATAGTGTACGAGTCTGGTCAGCAGGACAGGCCCTCAACGCACATTATCGCAAATCTCCTGCGTGACGCATGAAACCCGCGTCAGGACGACGTGACGTCATGGCGTACCACGCCACTGGTGCCACTCGCCACTGATGTGGGTCCGGTCTCCGGACTAAGATGTTCCGTGATGGCTCCGGAATGGAGAATTTTTGCTGGGATTACTCCAAACTGACTGGACGAGTTTTTACTTTTTAGGAATTACTGGGTTGTTAGGGGTAGTTTTAAACTTGATTGTCGTCTGTTTTTCACTTTGTTACTCGTTCGTTAAAGGTGCATTTTTTCTTTTTAGAATCAGCTATACTAAAAATACTTAGGGAGAAGACGCACGTTATCAATCTGAAAAAAACTTAATAAATAAAAAAAAACTTTTAGAGTTTATTGAGATATGCTAATGTTTAAAAAAGAACGACGGGAAAAATAGCTGCAGTATAGATTAATGCAATAGAAATAGAGTATGATGTTATAGTCAATTTTATTCCTTTAATAGAATTTTAAATTATTAGAAATAATTGTAGTTCATTTTTTGTTCGCTATGTTGTTGCTTTTGGTAAATGATCACGTTTACATACAAAATCCATATCGATCTGTCACTTTACTGTCAGACTTTTCTGTGTTCAGTTGTAATTTCTGCTCCTCGTGGTGCAGTGTTCTATAATATATAAAGATAGTAATTTGTGTTCATTGCAACAAAATTTTTAAGAAAATATTTTTTCATTTGACACAATTGGCGAAGCAAGCTCGTCACTTCGTATCTCGCTTCCATGTTAGTTACATTGGCAATTATCAACACTTTTATCTATTATCTAACAAGTTTTATAAACGTATTTAAAGAATTTGTTAATCGAGTAACGTACTACTTTTCTATGATCGCAAAAAAAGATAAAGGAAAAATGTAATTTTTTTAAAACATACTTTTTAGGTTAACACAATTAAATATTTTATTATGAGGTCTGAACATTTTTCAACTTCATCTTACTTTATTTTATAGTGTAATAAATTTAGAATTTAGTTCATTTAAGCTATTAATAATAATAATGCAGGTAATTGTAAATCGCTTTGGAAATGTGAATTAATAATGTAAAATAAATATGTCAAGTTATGTTAATATATATATTTGTAAATATTGAGTGCTGTAGTATTTTGTTATATTTGTCATGAAATATTATTATAAAGGTGAAAAATAATTTTGAAATAATAGTTTTGATACATTAACATGTTTCGTTAGTCTATAAATATTTCCAAATAACGAATATATTTATAATTTTGTCACGTACACAAAAACTACATTGAAAATGTGATATACAGCAGTTAATTATTTATGTTGTTTTCGAAAATTTTCAATTTGACATAAATTGAAATATTTTGTTGATAATACACAATATGTCCACAACGACGAAAAAACATTCAATATTGTTAATTCATTATGAATATTGAAACTAAATTTTCCATTATATGTAGTTGAATGAATATTTTAGTATGTTAAGCTATTGTAATTCGTAATTCATCCTAGAGTTTTCTAACAGTGGCAAATTTGCGTGCACGGAGCTCGTATTTGCGGGTTTCGTGTATTTGTGCTTTTAATTCTTCTCTACTCCTCTTTATGGCTGTGTAAATTCTTTTTATGTACTTGTAGCGCGGTCATTTGCGTTCGTCCTTTTCTGTCAGTTCTAAAACTTTTTGCATGTATTTTGCAAGCAGGCGCGCGAATTTTTACAAATCCATTTTAATTTCTTCCATCTTGCACTAAATTCTTGTCAATGAAAATCTAGAAGGATAATAGCGTATCACAACTGATGCATTCCTTATGAAGACGCGCTACCAAATATTCTAGTTATATTTGAGTTTGTTCAGGGTTTCCTTCACTCCAACCAAATTCCCTAATAACGCAAGGGTCTCAGAGGGTCGGAGTAGTCCTTGCCGTCCGTCAAAACCTCGGGTAACTTCGGACGTCCTCGTAAACTCACGCAACAATGCGAGAAGTACTGGGGTGGTTGAGCAGTGAATGTATACCTCACCCAGCATACAATAAACATGCAAATTGCGGAACGGCCATTTCGATCAGGAGCTTTGCGGGATGGTGAGGAGACGGGGAGAGAATTAACGCGTCACTAGTTGAATTAATGAATTATGTCGTGGGTCTGTGTACAGAGGTGTGAAATGCGATCACCTATGCAGGTATCTCTAACTCGTCTGGCATGATGGACTAGATAAATAAATAACTTCACATGTATCCCAACACAATACACAACACAATATCATTTCATAACTTGCTTCTTCTTCAAATGTGTGACCCCAGTCTTCACCAGGATTCCTCGTCTTTTTTTGCAGCTATAGTCCACTTCAAAATGAAAGAGAGTAATAAGTGATGCACCAATATTTTTTGCTCAAGGATAATCGAAAAGACTGAATTCGATTAATACAGATCTTCCGCTAAATTACTTAAACATAAATATGTTCTTCATGTTATTGACGAAACGATATGTCAGAGAATCGCGATATTACAATACTTCGTTTACCGCACCCTTACTGCGAACTAAATCGAACTAAATTAGTGTATGCTCACATGAAGGGTGAATTAATGTGAAACACTACCACTGAATCTGAAAAGCGAAAAATAAAATAAACATTTTTAGTCTCAATAACTAATGTCCGGTATTATAAAGAAATTTCAAGTCCAGTTAAATTTACTTCCATACTAAATATACATCAAGTTATCCAAATGACAATCAAACTGTTAAGTCATAAATAAATTTGAAATGATGTGCACTTATTAAAAACAAATAAATTTAATTGACAGTAATTTTTTTTATAATACCGGCCATAAGCTCCTTGTCATAAGTAACTAATGTTGAATCGGCGTTCGGTGATTGTTTGTTTGGCGCCGACTCAAAATTAGTTACTTACAACTTATATTAGTGTAGGAGCTTAGTTATTAAGACTAAAGAGGTTCATTTAATTTTTTACTTTTGTGTTTCCCTTTTCGTCGGTTAAATTTTTTCGTACCTATTTTTGTACCGTTATGCACCAAAGAAGCTTAAATTTTAAACTTGGTTTAAATAATTAAAAGCATTTCGAAGTAACATGTCACATGGAATAATTAACATTGCTGTAAAACCTTCGATTTGCTTTTGTTCAATTAATCCAAGTTTAAAATTTAAGTGTGATTGGTGCAACTGGTCCTTGTGTTGGAAAAGAAGAATCATCGAAATCGGATAACCCGGTACAAAGTTATGCGTGATAAAATCGGTTAACAGGTAAAAATACAGTGGGTGAACAATCAATCATCCCCTATTTTCCTACCATTAAAGGTGGAATTTTCAAATTTAAATGGGACTGATTTTGAGGTATACCCTATACAATTAAGAAAGAATAATCAAAATCGGACTACTCTAAAAAGTTATACATAAAAAAAATATACGTGTCGACCTGAGAACCTCCTTTGTTTCCCGTGAGTTAAAAAGAAAATAATATAAAATAATAATATAAATATATGACCAAATCACTTTGACAAATCCTTTATACGTCTATTTTACGGTCCAAAAAGAATTATCGAAACGTTTATTGTGATGTTTCCATTGTTCAAGAAGTAACTTCGTTTTGGATATAAAGTGAGCGACATTCTACGAGCATCCTAGTAAAGTTATATCGTATTTTTCTAGTGGATTTATTTGTCGAGAAGCTGAAAAAACCTAATACTACTCTTGCAATTATTTTTTTATATAACTCCTTCTTATTTTCGAATGGAGTAAAGGGGTTGGTTCATCCTCCAACGCTAGCGCGATGCTTCTCTCCCTTTTCAAGAGTTCTTCGTTTGCTAGAGGCCGCGTGGTAATCGGTTGTAGCCGTGTCTACATCTAGCAGGCACTGATATGCTCGGCCGCGACGCACTTTTTACGACTTTGCGCTTGAAATTTTCTCATGTTTTTTTTGGCCTTTCGTTCTTCTTTGTTTGTAAAATCAACGCCGGTTGTTGAAGGAAATATTTCTCTGAAGTTGTACATAAAAGTTTTATATATTTATCCTTGTCGAAAAGTTATTTAAATTATGTTGTTCTTAATTTTTGACTCCTGTCTATCGTGTTAATGTAATTTAAGTTTCATTAATCATTTCTCTCAAATTAACTAATTGAATTTGTCATTTGTCTTTGTTCCTCATAATGTTCAGTTTTAATTAATTAAAGATCATTAGTGAGCTGTGGCTTTTATTAAAGCTATTTTGGCTGTAATCTAATGACAACGACCAGCAGATTTTGTAATATTTTTACCTCCCACCACAAAGGAATCATGCTAAAAATTCGGTACTGAGTTTTCAGTAAGCTCGTTTTAGGGTCCCTAAAATAGGACTTGAATAATTTCGTGATGATATCTGCGTGTGTGTCTATCTGTCAGTCTGTCTGTCGGTTGATCTGAGTGGATCTCTGGAGTTATGGTTTCTCAAAAACAACTAAACTGAATATTTTGATATTTTGTATATATCAATTGTATAACCGTTGGAAGAGTTGATTAGTTTTTGGTGATAATCCAATAACCGCAAGTGGTAGTTTACTATCCCTATCAAGTTATTTTGAAATATCTCAGTTAATTAAGCTTTAATGACAATTTTTGTTATTAGAATAAATTGCTGTTTAAAACATTTTTCTCTTGCTGTCACCATTTACGAATTACAACACGTTAAAGAGAAACATATATTTTGACATTTTTATTTTAATCTGTTAACCTGCTTTTTGAAAAAAAAAAAGAAACAAAACAATGGTTGCAAAATATGATATTTTGACATGAGAAAACTAAATATTTGAAATGGATAAGCGTTTCTTGATAATGGTAGTCCGTGTTCCTGTATTGTTTCTTAAGAAATTTATGGCGGGAGGTACTGTGGTGCCAACAAAAATTTTTGTAATCTTTTTAGTACTAATAACATTGGTTGAAAGATTTTAATAAAATCGAGTAATCCGATTTGTTTATGCTCATTGAAAAATACTTTATAATACATGAGGATATAAAATTTAAATAGCTTCATCACAAAATTCGCATCATACATCATAACTCATGTAACATAGTAACAAAATACCGCTACAAACAATAAAATCTTGTACGCGTATCGGACTTTATGATTCAATACATATACTAGTGTACATTCGATTAAATGAGGCGAGAAACACAGTTGTGCCCCAGTTGCACGCCACTGACACTTATCACTACTTCGCGATAGTCGCCAATAAAATGCGTATGATATTTTTATGCGTCAGGGAATATATGAACATATATCGAAATATCGAACATATGTTTACTAAACTCTGCCATAATTTTGAAATATATGTTTGCTTTCGAATAAACTGTGGTGCAAATGTTGGTTTTACGCAAAATACATTTTAGATAAAATGAAACTCTTGTTTCATGACGTTTTATTGCAAAAGACGGAGGAATAGTAAATTTATGAAGTTACAAAGTAAAATTACGGATTTATGTTAAGAAAAATGACATATATGTTGTACAGTTATCGACGGAACACGTCTGTCCTTCAACCCTGGAAGAGGGTAAAGCATAAACGTAAATGTGAGCGCAAATGTTAAGGGTAACATTTTTTATAGCCTGAAATTTGATCCTTGGTTTTCTTTAACGTCATTGTTAATGAGACGTTACGTTTTTCGTTTCATAAACAAATTTGTTCACGAATTATATTAAAAGCATCGTTACAAAATTTATGAAAGTTCTAAAATTTTAGTATGAAGTGTCATAAAAGTGGAAAATTACTCGATTCTGTCTTTCGTTATTATCAACCTTTTCACCTTCGTAAGAAAAATCGCTCAATGTCGAGACCTCCGTTAAAATATTCAAACTCATTTTTAAAAGATTCCAAGAAAGTTTGATTATGAATACAAAAAAATCATCTTGGAATATTCTGTGACTGCCTAAGCCTCTGTCATGGAAATTCATCGCTGGGCCTTGGGAATCTATGCAAATTGATTTGATATTGAACTCGATTAAGAAGTAAATATATTCGTTACGAAATTCATTTTGTTACACGAGTACATGTTTTCATTAAGTTGACGTGGATACGGATAATTAAGTTACACCAAATTAAAAGCCTTACAGCATTGAACCATGTAGCTGCTTCACGTCCTGATTATAAATTTTGGAATATTGGATGAGCTGATAATTCAAAATAATCCCAATATCACGTGCTTGAATTGAAACCTGATTCAGTAATTATCTTAAACTTAGCTTCGAACTATTTATTATTAATATTATTATAATAGTATTTAGCAGTTGTTAATAAAATATTATCATGGCAATTGTTCCATTTCTTGCTAATATTTCTGCAATTTTTTTGTCTTCTTTTCTTTTTAGCTCTTGTTGTTGCGTACTATATTATTTTCGTTTGTCTGTTTTCGGACATTCTATATATTAGATAATAATATCAAGATAGAACAAAATTAGAATACTGAATAGTAATGTAAAAAACATACTTGTGTATGGATCGGAATCATGAACAACCAAAGAAAAAAATCTGGTGTGGTCACCACACTACTTTCTTATATATATAAAACAAACTGAACACTTATGACTTGTTCCTTGCGCATGACTTTATTTTGACAATTAGTCTTAAAACTTTCTAATTAATAATAAAAATATTGCTGTTATAATATTTTAAACGACACATATTTTCGACACTTCACAATTATTTGACATATAGATGTTAAATAAATTTTAGTTTTTGTTACCATTGTAACTAAGATTACTGAAATATATTATTAAATTTATAATTTAATTTTTTTCAAATCTAGAAGCATGTACAAGAAAAGTGCAATAAGATTTTATATTTCAATTATTTTTGTTAACATCTTTCATTTGAAACTTTTTTTGCAGCTAATTCTAGTTTTGAAATAAATGGAATTTATTGTTTTGTGTCCAGTGAACTTCCTCTTTTCGATTTTCAAATTCATACAAAATCAGGTCTTCATATTATCATGAAACTTATAAATTCCAAGTTTTTTTACATATTTTGTGTTGTTCATGAGATATTGCGCACACGAACATCCATCCATTCATCCTTACACATAGACATCATTGAGAAATTGGTTTTAACGGATTCAGTGGACGACAAAATATGTGATTCCGCAAAAATCTCTTCAGCGATTTTTTTCATGATTCTAATATATCTTTATACTTTGTATTAGAAAGTAGAAATATAAAATCAGTGCAGACATTTATAAATAAATGTCTTTAAGATTATTCTACATATAGAAATTATCTCGTACGAAGAATTGTGGAATATATGCAATGTAGAACTAGTAGAAATTATCGTTAAATGAAGAAAGTGGAACTGGATAGGACATTCGCTCAGGAAAGGAACAACGACCAAAGAAGCTCTAGAATATATTATTATTATTATTAAATTTAAATGTATCAGAAAAAAACTAGTAGAAGATACAGTACACTAAACAGTAAACAAATAGGGTTGGCTACCTTAAAACATAAATGTTTTGAAACACCCAAAGGTATCCTATTCTTCAAGGGATCGGAGGAATAATAATAATACAATTAACTTATTAACAATGAATGCTAAATATAAATGGAAATGTAAAAAAAAACTAGTAGAAGTACATTAAACAAAAAAAGTGTGACTACCTTAAATACATGCCTTGAAACACCCTAAGGTATATCAATGGCGCGAAATAATAATAATAGTAACATAATTTAGCCATATTTTTGAGTTTGGCACTGTGCTTTCCCAGACCTCGTTAATGATATATATTTAAGGATCTCACGATCCCCAATCCTAATGTCAAATACCATTTCGCCTTGGTTGACGAATGCAACGCAGTTGTAATATCAGCGTAGTATGTTAGCATAACATTATTCATAACGTAAGTATCATCTTCGTTGTGTCAGGCAGGTTCCTTTGCGCGAGTGTCAACACCGAGCAAGCTCAGAGTGCACTCCGTGCAGTGTAAACAATATCGCATCGCATCGCGTGTTTAAATCAGGGTTGAAGCGCGGGGTTGGAGGGTGAAACTGTAGGCGACGCGCCTTCAACTGACATCGCCAGGCCGAGCTGTTGACACTTCACTGGTGCGAACTTTTCAAATGTTGTTACGATGAAAAATGAAATTTTATGGATACAATGACAGGTTTGAATGCGACACGATGCCGATGAAATTCCTCGATTTGAGATGTCTGTATTTGTTGTAAAGAAATTATGTTGCGTTCTCTGCCAGCGAAACATTTCTCCAGACACATTCTTTAACTTCTCACAAAATGTTCACACTTAAATGCTTTCTATATTTTCTTCTTCTCTTTTCTCTCACAAACTTAATGCACGTCTAACTGTCTATATTGTAATTTAATTTCAGACAAATCGCGTTATAATTTTAATACTTGATATTACTTCACTACTACACTAAAATCTGTACACAACTAAGTGGAGTTCAGTCATATACAGTACATTACTTTATAACCTTATAGGGTTATAAGAAGGATGTCCAAAAATTTCCCACTGGCCTGTAATTAAGCGATTTTCACTTGTTTCCAAAACTAAAGGAATTTTATTATATTATTCCTCTAAATATACAATATACAAAATTACAACAGATGACATTTGTATCCATGTCTTTCTCTTAAGATACCTCCATATGTGCTATTAGCTCGCAATATATTTCATAACAGTATCGATCGCTGAAACGTCTGTCTGAATTCTGAAACTTTGTCCTGTAACTAATAATTCAGGTTTGACGTCGCTGTAATAAACTTTCAATTATGTTGAAAGGAGTCCATCTAAATTAATTTCAATTACAGGTATTCCGTCACTTTTAAATGCTTGACGCCTGTCGACATAAGCGTACGTAAGACATTTCCACGCGGGTTCTAAAATAAATTTATTTCAACCACTGTTTTAATCTAAAATATATAATCAATCCTTGAATAAACCGCAAACCTATATTTATAGGTACTCGTATCAGTAGATGGGAATATATTATCAACACTAAAATGATTGTTTTCTTGCCGTACGCCTATGATTTGGAGTAAGAATCGTAGGAGGCAATGGCAATGTCGACTTCTTCATATCTATTGATTGCAGATGCCAGCGGCGATGCATTTGACAGCCCGTAATTAATTTAAGTAACGTCGAAGTAGCAAGAAAACGCGGATTTTAAATCTCACCTTGACGTCAATTAGTTTTAACGAGAGCAGCTGCTCGCAAAAGAAATGGAAATAATAATTTTATATTAAAATTTCCGAGTGAAGCGTCATTCGCTTCCTAAATGCTAATAAAAAATATTAATTTTTAACGCAAGCACCTGAGTAGTAGGTACTTCTCCAGATCTTGGAAATTTATGGAAATTAATTCTTATTATACATTAATATGAATTAGTCCTCTGGCTGCTTTGTATGCCAACGGTTCCAGGATCGAATCAGACACTTCACATGAAATATACATGTATCATATATAGTCTGGACGAGTTAACTTGGCGAGTTGAAGTAATTTAGAATATATGTGCTGTAAAGTTATAAAAATCTAGGCTTACCGGAAAAAAATCAATTTAATAAATGTGCAAAAATTATACGAGCCCTAGATTTGACCCAGTTAAGATCACATAAAGGGAAATTGTTTAATTCGCCATATTTATATCTTGAATTCTATCATTTTTACTTCCCGTATATACATATATGTAAGGGAGGTAATATGTTTATGTTAAGAATTTATTAGATTTTTTGGAACAATTCATCAACAGTAATACTAGATTATTTGAAGGACTATCAATGTTCATGTTACCAACTAAAACTTTTGGGCCAAATGAAATCTTTGCGTTAGTGATTTTTGTTAATTTGTTATTATTTCCATTGTTATTTTTCCTTAAAATATTATTAAAAATAATAGAATTTAAGATACAAATAAATTTAGTACAACAATTTTCCCTTTGTAAGATCAGATCAATTTTTTTAAGCTATTCTAGTCTTAAGTGGGAGAAATGAAATCATTCTGGGCTCATTGAAAATAATAACAACAGAACTATGTAATGTAATCCTAATCTAGCTACAGTTATTTGTTTATTAATTTTAAAATTTTAAACATTTACTTTAATACTTGTTGACTGGAAGACGGGTATTGATATTATGTTCTTATAAAAATCGTATTACGTAATTTAACAATGGGTTTTTTTTTGTTTTTATTTTGTATTTAAATCATTGTCTTCAAGTCTAATTATGAGCAGATTTTAGGTTACATTATAATATGTAAATTAAAATAATAGTTTACTACTAATCCACAAAATGTAAATGTTTGTTAATACATACATGTTACACGTTACTAACATATTAAATAATATAATATGTGACAAATATAAAAAAATAATTATTTGCAGTTTTCTTATTGTCAGTAAGAAAATTAATGCACTTTTATATGCAAACAGAATTTTTTGAGTTTTGAGAATAACACTCTGATTCGGAAGGCTTTTGTATATTGTTAAGCAATAAAATATTGTAAAATCACTATTCCAATTTTAACTCAGTACGGCATCTATATGAAAAAGAATATATTTAATAAAATGTATCACGAAATATTAAACCGAAATGCATTGTTTCTACTTGGCAAGTAAAATCATCCTGACAATATGGGTTATGGCGTATGAATATGTATTTTTACAATGGAAATAGTAGATATTGGAATGCAGTGACCAATATCAGTTTATTTATAATTAATCATGATTAATTTTTATTGAATTGATACAGTGTATATGCTGACAATATTTACAAATTAATATTGAAATGAATTGAAATTCTATATCAAAATTTTAATTGCATTTAATGTTAATTAAAAATATTTCTGCATTGTTGTTTCATTTCAGAAGCAATTTAACGATACATATCAAATTCATACATTAATAACAAAAATCCTCATAATCCAGGACCAAGTAGTCTCAGGGGTGCACTTACTCAAGATTCCGAACTCAAATTGGCATTAATAGAACTGCACACTCGATATCTTAAATTACGCTTGGCGGTTAATAAGACAGCACATAGATCCGTTAGTCATCCAATTAGGCCGAACCTTAGGGCAACAACCCCCCAAATTGTGTCCCCTTCTCCGTGGGGTGAGATGTGAGTCCTTCTTGAGTGCATCTTCGTGTAGTGCAGAAATAAATACGGAGTGTCCTCTTCAATTTGGGGAGGCACGTGACAGGCTGAGAACAATGGAAGCCTGATGATTCGAAGGATTTTTATACGTGGTCAAGTAGGCGAAGAGGAGGGAGACTGTTTTTTTGTTTTGTTTCGGTGGTTTGCGTGGGAGTGTTTGTTTGGCGATATCACAATGGAAATGAAATGTGATTATATTTCCCTGCTTATTAGACCATTGAAAATTAAAATTGTGTTCTACTTTAATCTGTTTGATAATAATTCTAAAAATAAATTCGTATTGTTTTCTCAATAACTGTGCTCATTATGTTTGGTAATTACGTGGGCTTAAAATTCAAATATTTACTGTACAAGTAAATCTGAGTTTGTAAAAATTCTATATATTTTAATTATTAAAATTAAAGCGGTAAAATTTACTGTATTTATAAATTTAAATCATAATAAACTGCTGAATAAAAAATGAGACCCATTATTTAAGATTGCCATCCAATTTTAATTAAACAGTTGATGATCGACCCTGAAAAGCTTAAAGACAATAAAATGAAAATGTTATAATCAAGGAACAATAACATTTTAATTAATAAACATAAACTAGACGGGAGAAAATGGTTTCTTTGTCTAGCAGTGTATATTTTATTATTAACGTTGTAGTACAGTAGTAAATATTTATTTCTTACCTCACGGTTATTATCATAGAATTTCATTTATTTACAATACAATGAAACTATTACTATGTACAAATATTTAATAAGGTGTAAGGTAAAACTGAGTTATAAATTTACTCATATGTACAACTCTCACTTAAAATATACAAGTTTCAAATTGTAATAGAAGATTCAATTTTGAAAAAAAGACAGTAACTATAACAAGATCAAAATGTGCCAATGACAGACTAAAAAAGAAAAGCAATAGAAATCTATAAAGAATACAGGGAATCAGAATGAATGATACGAGTTTAATTTGTTGTTAGGTTGTTACCTAGTTACTGTTCCTGTTTACTTGTTTCCCTGACGAAGAATTCGAAACAATCAATATATTAAAAATTTTATGGAACATAAACAAATAGAATTATTATATCAAAGGATTATGATAGTCATTATTTACGAAGATAAAGTTTGACCATAATCCCGAATATAATACTGTACTTTTTCTACTCCTGAAAAATCAGGAATAACTTTTGAAAAAGAATCGAAATTTGTTTAAAACGCACGTTGCAAAACGTCAACATAAAAATACACAATGACACTGACACTGTCAATTGTCAGACGGCCGTTGCTTGGTGATCCACATCACGGCTTTAAAATAAACAGGAATAATTGATTTTTGATTCTGTGATTAGCCGAGAAGAGTGAATTATGACTTTTATAATTAATCGAAAAATTTAATTAATGGGGATATATTTGCACAGGAGTAGAAATATAATTTATTTAAACAATTGCAGTTCTAAATTTTTTAATAGTTATTTACTTTACAAGTGGGCAAAGTAAGGAATTACCCACGAGAGAAATCTTAGCTCACGAAGCCGAAGGCTGAGTGAGATAATTTTATCGAGTGGGTAATTCCACTTTGCCCACGTGTGAAGTATAACGTTTTATCCAACACTTCTTAATAAATGAAAAATTTATTGAAGAAATATTATTTGACAGTGACATATGCTTTAAATTTTTAAATTAAAATGTCAATCGAAGTAGTTACCAAGGTGTTGTGTGTTATTACTATTGTTATAAATAAAAAAATACCACTAGTGGATAATCTGTTACTTTGCTTGTTTAAAATCGCCATAGTAATATAGCATTTATTGAGAGGTGTTGGATAAAATTATTTATTCCAAAAATTGTTTTATTAATGAATATGTGATTGTTAAACTTTTTCGTTGTAAGAGGTTATTAGATTATATATTTATCAACAAAATTTTAGTTTAGTTTTGTGATATTCCATAGAATATCTAATTAATCTAACGTGATGTTCATTCAAAATATGATTATAATTATATAAATTCACAGGAAAGTAAAGAAAATGTAAAACTATTCACTTATAAAAGCTAATATCAAAACAAACGAAACTCATTAGAGCAGCATACAGCAGAACAAATGCCGCTAAATTCAGCATTGTGAAGTTTTCACTCGAGGTCTGAGATGAATAAAGCCAATATGAACACAATAGCAATAGTTTTATGGAGGGTTACGTCTCTACTTCTAGCGAAATGCTTTGAATTCACGATCCTTCCTTCTCACAAAGGCGAGCTATCTGGCAACTGCAAATTTAAATCCCGCCATTTTGTTTTCTATTTTGAACTCTCTTATGAATTGAGACACTATGTTATTATCATATTCACAGTACGATGAATTCTAGTTTAATTCTAGGAATCAATTTAATAATGAAATTTTAATTGGAAAATTTTACTGTTGCCTGCGGATGATTCTATAATTACTAGTGAATAAGGGAAATTAATTATCGTATGCATTATTATAAATTACAAAAATACTAATTATTTTTATGTTGCGAGACAAAGAAAAATAGTTACTCCTACAACAATTTAAGTTTGTTAAAGTTTAACCATTTAAAGTAAGTGTTTGTAGTTTGAAAAAAAAGTGCAACAACTTTAAGATCCAGGGCAGCGTTGCGAGCCATTATTTTTGCATAAATTGATTAATTACACTTGTTATAAAAAGGCAAAGTAAAACGACTGCAGGGCGGCATCTCTGGTAATTACCATAATAAATGAATGGCTACCGGAATGGTTTACTTGGTGCTCAGTTTCCAAATCAGTAATTATTACCCCATCGTGGTATTGCACCATATTAACTCTCCTTTCAGCCAGTAATAAACGATGTTTAAATCTCGAAATAAATAATTACCACGTTGCAGCAGCTAATAAATATTTACCAAGTTCTTCCTTCTTTATTTTTATTCAGATTCCTTTCTACCTTAAGGTGTAGGGATTGTTCTTCTATTCTTGTACTAATTTCTCTTCATTTTACTCTGTTTTCCGTTAGTTTTCTTCCTTCTTGCACCGTTTTATCTGTGCTGCTCACCATTTTCTTTATTGTACTATTCCGTGTGTGTCTCGGTCTTCCATAATGTCTCTTCTCCTTGATTTTTGACGTCAATATTTTCCGTATTGTTATTATCCATTCTCTCTATATGTCCCCACCATTCTAATTGTCTTTGTTCGATGAATTTTAATATGGGTTTATTATGTAGTTCTTCTCTAATATTTTGGTTACGTATTCGGTTTCTCATAGTTACTTTCTTTATTCTGCGTAGATATTTCATCTCTCACGCTTGAACTTTACTTTTCATTCTCTTTAGTAGCCATGATTCATATTCATAGATTAAAATTGGTCTATATGTAGAATTAAATGTTTTCGTTCTTATGCTTATTTATATTTTTATTAATAAAGCTATTTTTCATAGCATGGAATTACTTTGATTGTTTTTTCTACTTTGTCGATGATATTAGTTTCTTGTTATACCTAATGTTTTCGTCAATAATGTCTCCCAAATATTTAGATCTGTACTTGTTTTACACTCTTGCTTCAATGTTCATATTCACATGCTGCTTTTCTATTGCTATCATCATGATTTTAGTCTTATTTACACATTTATTTTCACTTCATATTTAGGCTTGTAAGCTGTTTTCGTCTCCGATAGCGCATTCTGAAATTTCAATAGGTCGTAAGTTTCTAAATCCTACATGAATTGTTTTAGTCTTTTAGTATTTCATCCATACACAATTAATGTATTTTGACTGTAAAAAGCAGACTTTCGTCTCTATGTAAACACTATTGACTAACTGCTTTTCTTCGTAAAGTCAAGTATAAAATAAATCAGTCTTGACTCATGTATGTGACTGAAAGATTCCTGTAAACGCATATGACTTTACTTTATTATCAGTGACATTAATGTCTGGTAATTTGAAATATGTTTGCCGTTGTTTCATCAATTTATATTGTATCCAAACCTGTGATTGTATTTGCACTGTCATCATATTTAAAATAATCACGCTGGTAATTAATATGTTTAATTTCAAATTACTGCCCATGGTTCTTCTATAAATAATATAAATACTATGAATTGTATTTTTTACGACTTTAAATAAATTATTAACCTGATAATTTGTCTACAAATAACCACACAAATTACTGGCTGGCAACAAGCAGGATAAGTCAATAATCTAAAGTAAAGTAAAGTAGATTAGAAGATTTGTTCTTAATGTGTAAACTGCAAACACACTAGTAATAATACTTTTCAAAAGTGGCGTTTTCAAAGTCAAATCAATTAAACTTTTACCGTCGCGGTGAATAAAACTGGCCCATCTTTGAGGAAAAAGTAAAGAAATATGTCAGAATATGTATTAAAAATAATACAGCAAGTCGCTTAATTAAATATCTTATGTAGTTCTAAATCAAATGGAATTAGAGTTCTAAGAATCTATAGTTGCTATATGTACTCGTGTAACAAAAAATTCTATTTTGTTTGTAGGTGGAAATGTAAATAAATATCAAGTTGCAAGATCTCACTGTGCAGTGAAGAACGCTGATCATTAATTAACCCTTATTGGTGTATTTCTCCGTTTCAAAGATCCGTTGTCAGCACTCAATACTTCCAGAATTTAATTTCACTCAATATTCGTTTTATCCCTGTAGAACATTCGCCATGTACTGGATTTATTTCCCTAGAGACAACAGGCTATTTTCATTATGTTTTTCTCATTACAGTCACTTTTTCATTTTTTATCAAGCAAAAATTTAATAAATGTATAATTAACATTCCTGTTTAAAATTTTAATGAAATTTTATACATTATATATTGCAATAAATATTTATCTATCAATATTTAAACTGTATTTTTAAATTTAATTTGATTGGATGGAAATTCAATCCGATATTAAATCATTATTGCGAGTAATATTATACAATAGTTTAAACATTTAATATTGATATATCCATATCGAATCAAATTTTGATTTTTATTTCAATCTCTAAAGCGAACGGCTTGAATAAATTTTTCAGAGCAAATACGCTCCCACAATCACCAACATAAAACACAAAATTCCCCAAAAATTTAAGGGCATTATACGCAAACGGCATGCTTTGACAGTATAATCTCATTTTTTCCGCGTTTCAGTGTCAACACTGTCCGCAGCAGCTGACGCTCCGGCGCTGTTCCGGAGCCGGAGGACCCGACTCCGGTTTCCGGGCTGTCGTTAGGATGCGTCGCACGCGTCCTGTTCAATGGCGTTCTACAAATTGGTCTATGAAACTCGAATTTTGGGCGTAAAAAGCGTTATACAGTAAACGATGAAATCAAGTTGAGCTAGGTGATATTTAGAAATATCGGGGATTTTGCCAGCGTAATAACGGCTTTTTAAATGGGTTAACTTCGATATATTATCGGCCGTTGCCGTCGAAACCTTTATTCTTTCAGACAATTTCTTTCTTACTTTTTATATGTACGTAGAAAAAAGAGTCGTATATTGCTTTATACTTTATACAATAAAAACAAAAAGTATTTTTCCCACATCTATGTTGTTTTATTTATTTATGTAAAGCACGATTCACAGTCTTCAAGTTAGGCCTCCTAAAAGAAAGATATGAAAATGTGATAGGTATGAAATTTTCTCTTTATTTGCTCAAAATTTTCAATTGTGTTTTTATTATTTTTCTATATCATTTAAGCCTCAAGAATCGAAATGCAGTTGTCCGTATCTTTATATCTCAAATAGATTTCAAGTTACATCGATTTTTCATATTTTCAAAAATACAATTTTGAGAGACTCTAACATGAAAACTGTGCCAGATATTGGAAAATGGTCTTGGTTTTAAGCTTCTAGTAGCTTTTTAAACAAATATGGAAATTTTGAAAATTTTGAAAATTTTTTGAAAATTTTCTAGAAGGGATATCTTGAAAAATATAAGAGATATCAAATCGAAACCTAAACCATTCGATTCAGCTCATCGAAATACATAAGTATGCAAAATTTTAGGAAATTCGGACAACGGGTTGAAAAGATACAGCAAAAAGTCGGAAAACAGCCATTTTCGGGACAGACTTCAAGGGGTACCCCTTGACGTTTTTCGAATCTGAGCCCATTTTCAGGCTTTTTGCTGTAACTTTTCAACCCGTTGACCGAATTTAGTTAAACTCACAATACTTATGTATTTCGACGAGCTGAATCGATTGGTGAACACTGCAAATCTGTATCTATTATATTTGTCGAGATACTGCCGAACAAAATTTTCAAGAAAAATTTGAAAATTTTCAAATTTTCTAAAATTTGCAAATTTGTTAAATAATGCACGATAAATACAAAATTGAAGAGTATTTTTCGATATCTAGCATAGTTTTTGTGTTACAGCCGCTCAAAATTGCTTTTTGAAAAACATGAAAAATCGGCATATCTCAACAAATTTAAAAGATATGACGGTGCGCTCTACAGCAATGAGTTTCTTATAGTCTATATTATATAGAAATGCAATAAATAGATTTTCACATTTTAAGTGATATTTAGAGAAATTTTTAATTTTTACATCCAGATATTATTTAACAATTAAATACAGATTCATATGTATTCATATAGAATGTAGACTCGGAGTAGTTCTGTTAAGATATTTTGGATATATTAAGCCGTTGTTGAATAGAAAGTTGGTGATACTTCTTTCTTTTCTTGTGTGGTAGATTCAAGATGGATTTCCAGAAAGTAAGATGACTTCTGTCGGGTACAAATACTCTCTTTGAATTCTATGTGTTTTCCATTTTACGGCGGGCATTTTCGGGTATATATTTTCAGTGGTTCATCTCTTATTTCATCGCTTTGGCCCATTCTTAATTTCCAATCCTGGTAGTAAACCCAAAATTTTATTCAGCGTTATCTCGTATCTCGTGGCTTCGCAAGGGGTAGAAGAACTCCGAAGTAAAGCGACAACCGACGGTTTCAGCGACGTCTCGGTGAATGATTCCGCGACGTAATCCTGTGGATTGATCGCGCAGGATTCGTGTCCTTTTAATATACAATCAGAATTTATACGGCGGCGTTCGGAAATCCCTTTCGGACGTGACATAAATTATTTATGGCTTGAGAATGTATACACCGACGACTGAAAAATGAACAGAGAAACATGGAGAATGTTGTGATTAAAGCAGATCGTTGTTAAACTTCACTTGACACTTGGAAATTGCCACTTGCTGCAGTATTTGCCTAGCGCGACATTTTTCTTCCATCTCCGTTGAGCTGCCAACATTTTCCTCGTATTTCTCATGCAACCAATTCAGCACCAAACATATATTTTGCGACGTCCTGGAATAAGAGACAGACATGAATTGTTCTCTTTTATAATAAATAATTATACACTACATAAGAGCCCAAATTCACGATTTCGCTGTTTCAATGTTTTACAACAGTGTGTCTTATAGTTACTACATTATATGCATACATAACGTCATGCTATATCCCAATCAGTGGGGTAGCAAGAATCCAGAAACACAGTCAACCAACATTCAATCTCCTCCAAACATTCCTATCCTGAAACACTACTTTCGCATCGTCGACATTCATAGTGCGATTCATACATGCTCATCTATTCTTCACATGGAATCATTCGTTCACGTAACAAACCATCAATCATACCTAACCACTTATTCCTCGAACGCTCACACAATCCTTCACCTTCAATCTCACCCGCATATATTATAGTTTCACGAACGTTTTGTTCAACTAACTCATTTCCACTTTCTTAGTAATATTCTTCTCAATCTCGCACTCACCATTCACCAATGTATTCCCGGATAGGAATACGTTTCGTATACTCACACACTCCTCTAAAATATTTCATTTCTAAAGCAGTTCTTCGTTTATGCTTCTTCATCCACACCCAACATTCAGAACATATAATCTGCTTTATCACTGTTTATCTTCATCTTTACTTTTTAAAACGGTTTAGTATCTACAAGCCTTTCACAGTCTTCTTTGAAGAAAGAATCCCAAATTTTCTGCAGTCTGTGTTATATTTCTTTGATTGTCCCTCCAGGATGATTTCTTATTTTTTTTTTCATTCGGTTGTATAAAGTTTCGATTGGGGATAAATCGGGACTGCTAGAAAGTTATTCCAGCAATGAAATATTATTATTATAATGCAGCTCTAGAAATGTAAGACACCATGTATTCTACACGTGTTTTAAAGAAATTTAAATGAAATATTTAATAGTGTATGTCTCACACTCTTTTTGGAGGTGGACTATAGTCCATTTCTTCTATTAAATTTTATTTATTAACTGTCCACATTTCTTTCTATCTGTTATATTTTATCCATAATTATCTTGACATTCTTGATTTTCTTCCTTCTCCTGGACTCCATTCTAGCATAAACTTTATTGTGTTTTGGTCATCAGCTCTTATATACTTGCCAGATTACTCTTTGCTGTTTTATTTTTCTCACTATGTGTTCTCGTTCTAATTCTTGTTCTTTTCTGAGGTTCATTCGTACTGTATAATCGTTATGTTTTTCTTTCTATTATCCTTAATTCTTCTTTGTTTTTTGTTGTCATTACTACAGGTCTTATTATTGTTTTGTACATTAACATCTTTCTCATTTTTGTTGGCCTACTTATGCATAACGAAGGTATTAATTTAGTTTTTTGTTTGTTAACCACTTAACCAGGAGTGTCAAACCCGTCGCTACCAAAATCGCAACCAGGTTTGTTCAGACTTTTAAAAACCACGTATGAAATAATTTGCAACGAAGCAATGTTATTTTTTCAAGCCGGGTAATATTTATGACAAACTGTAAAAAGCGTACAATCTCTCTGAGTTAAAACAAAAGCAAAAAGAAACATCCTAGCAACTTTCGTAAAATAAACAATATATCATGCGGACATTTTGAGTATCCGTGCACGTATACAACATAAAATAATGACACCATACGTGGCGTGTTCATATGGCGGGTGACTGTGTGTGTATCGTGCGTGCGACTACTTCTAAGGCATTGCCTCTCTCGCTGCTCACGTCAGGTGGTTCACTTACTATAGAAGCATATGCGTGAGGTGTATGCTATTGATTTATATTGTTTATGGCTTGTCATTCGAACAGAATTAAATGTTTGTGGCAATTTAATCAGCCTGATACAAGTGAACATGCCTGAAAGGTTGAAACGAGGGGAATGTAGTAGAGCTTATTTAGAAATGAGGTAATTTACTGAGTACTGCTGATGGACGTGAATTATTTGGTGACTTTTTGTTCTGCTAATGACTCGAAATGTACATTAATTTATTAGTGTTGCAGGTTACCCACCCATAAATGCAATCATTTCAAGCATACTTTTGTTACAATTAATGCGTTCTTAACGATATATAAAGACTACGATTAAAGTAATATTAATTTTGAAGTCAAACAAATTTACGATAAATTGATCTTGATAATCAAAATCTTAGCAACAGCTCCGTGCTAACGCATTCCCCCATTAATCTTGAAATCCTCAGTTCGAATCTCATAGCTGACAGTTAACATTTTAATTTTTCCCCTATGGTTTCATCTTCAACACGTTTGGGGACCTGAGTTGATGGATGATAACCGCACTTCTCGCGCAAAAATATATCACATACCGGGATCTGTGAAGTCAAAGTGCCATACCCAAAGGGTGTAAAAGGTGTGATGGAGTGGATCAATATCTTTTTGTTTTCCTTTAAATCTTTGTAGTTCATTTACTTCTTTTAGCAATATTGATTAACGGCAAATTGATCTTGATAATCAAAATCTTGCTAATAGCTCCATGGTCACGCATTCGCCTGTAAATCGTAAAATTCTCAGTTCGAATTCCACAGCTGACTGTTGTCATTTTAACTTTACCCCTGTGATTTTATCCTCCCCTAACACGTTTGGGGACCATGAGTTGATGGATGGTAACCGCATATCACGCGAGATCTGTGAAATCAAAGTACCACACCCAAAATGGGTAATAGGCGTGATGAAGTAGATCAATTTCCATTCCTTTTCTTTTAAATCCTTGTAGTTAGGTTTCTCTACATATTCCTATCTTTTGTTTTACTTTGCCAGTTTTTAATTCCTGCTGCTTTTAAATTTTTTACTGCATTTAAGCATGTTGATCTGAGTTTTCCAGGTTTTCTTATTCTTTCTGGTCTCCTTTATACTACTGATTTAATTGCATGCTTTTCTTCTATTATCCTTATATGTCCTAGCCTCTGTATTGCTTGATCTTTTTATATATAATTTTCCTCCCAACTCGTGTTCTTTTTCATAGTTCATTATTATTCTATATTCGTTTTCTGATATATTTACTGGTCCTAACATTTTCGTTCCACTTTTCTTAAATCTTCTTTACCTTTTTTGTCATTGTCATAATCTCAGTAGAGTACATTGTTATTGGTCTTATTGTCGTTCTGTAAATTTATTTTTTGTAATTTGATTCTTAGTAAAGCACTATTTATTGCAATTATCTTTTCTAATTGATCTTCTAGTTTCTGCTTTTTTTTTAAACATATACCTGCAAATTTGTAAAGTGATAATGCACTACTTATATTAATAAGCCCTAAGTACTGTAGTTTTCTGATATCTTTAATGGTCCCAATTATGTTCTTATTATTTTTAGATCAATTATTCTTAATTCATCTTCATTTTTTTTTTGTCATCGTTACAGGCACAGCAGAATACATTATTATTGCTCTATTTTTATTTGAATTTAAGTTTTGTATCTAAATAATGTTTCATATTGTAAATTTACCCAAAATGTAACACTGAAAGTCAACTTGTCACTTTTGCATATTTCTCAAAATGATGCAAGTACTTATTTAGTTAGAGTGGTGAAAGTTATAACTATTGTTGTTGGAAAGTAAAGTAATTTATTTCCGGGAAGAACTTAAACTTGTAATGATTTTTTGGGGCAGGTAAGCCAGCGCTCAAGTTCAAAGTGTAATTTAATTGATGGCTCATATATTATGAAAGTTCTACGTGAGTTCTGCGTGAACAGAAGAATGGACTGTGTAATATCTGCTTTAATCATTTGTTGTATAAGTCGTTGAGAAGTTTCAATTGAAATAGTTTCATTTTAATTAGATTAACTTGTCGAAAGTTCTTACAACTTTCCTATCCTGCTTCACTTGATCATAATATATTTTTAGAAGAAATTAGTAACGAGCGGAAACGGGAACAAAGAAGGATCCAATTAAAAATTGTATAATGAATTTCAAAGTCAAACAGGTACATTTATTTGCGCGAATAATTTCCAATTAAGAAGACATACTTTATACGTAATAAAACTTTTCGAAATAGTTCTGTAGATATAAGTTTATTTAACTCTTCCTTAACCAAAATAATTTACAATCATCTGTACCGAAATGGAGTATATTTAATACCCCACAAATATATTTCGTTTTTAATATATTTACCCTTCTGCACTTCTGTTTTTAGGTAATTATTAAATTAAATTCTTATACAAAAGCGTAAATTGTAAAATTGACAAATAAAATCAATTCACTATGTTCGAGACATAACTGCAGTAAAAAATGGTTGGCGAAACCTTTCGTTTTCTGTACTTAACTACTCCACTAAGATATTTAATTGTTATTTTCGTATGTATCATGGGCCATGGCATAAGTTTTTAATGGAACTTCAGACCAATAATGAACAAATACATGAAACGAAAAATATTTAAAGTATACCGTTGTTAACCTGTTTTTAAAATAAATTTGCGGGGTATGTAAGATAGGTACCCGTTTTGGTTACAGAAGGGTTAAATTTAACGTTTCGAATTATTAAACATAATTCTTCGTCAGGAAACAAAAGAATGACATAAACATCTAATGGAACAGTAACTATGTTACTTTTTTCAGAAGGAAATCAGGTTTTTACGCATTTATTGTAAAATACATTTTAACACGTATAAAGTCCCTCATACACTGAATCCTAGATTAGAGCCGTATTTTACACCGCGCGTGTCATATTTTCACCTGGTGCTCACGTCGAGGCCATTTCTCTCGGCGTCATCCCGTGACGTCAGAGTGGCATGCGCCGGGCGCTAAGGGGCGCTTTCATCACTTAATAAGACGGACGGCGCCGGCGTCTGTTCGTCCCAACGTCTGAAGGGAACAATTAACTATTTCACATTGCGCACACTTCGTTGTTTAACTAATTATACAACGTGGCAACGTCGCCCACCAAGTGAAAAATACTCCGCGGGTCATGTTATTTATGTGAGAAACACAGGATAAATCATCTGCTGCACTTAAATTATATGCAAATACAAGTTGTAGATGTTGTCCTCTTAACCTAACAACATTCGTTATTCACGTACTTCAACTTTAGAAACTACGAAACTCGGTCTTACTTGATATTAGATTTGTAGGTGTTTACAGTACGCCGCTAGAAATGTTGTTCATAATTTTACATTAAATTTAAAGCACTTTGCTACTAGACTGATGGAAGCAAGAGTAAATATTGCCATAGTTATTTACATGCAACGTGCGGGAAGATATTTTTTCTGCATGAGCGCTTATTTGAAGCACGAGCGAGGGTTTCATTTGCGAGATTACGTAGATGATATCTTCCAGCAATATTTTTGTAACGAACAAAATTATTTTTAAAGGAATTAAAAGGCTCTTGCTTCAAATCATACGAGTATGAAATGGACATTCCATTTTAATAATAAATTTGTCCCGATTTCACCATTTCTATATTTGACAATTCTAAATAAGTATTCCAGCAATGGCACCTGTACTGAAATGAAATGACCTGTATTGAAATACTCACAATACAAATTCATTTCACACGATGCTTGCAATGTACCTCATTTCCCTAGCAACAACAAACATACAATGAGCAGATATCTAAGTGGGCGTAGAAAAAGATATTTGACTGTATCTCCGATTGTTATTTATCATATTTTCCAAAGTACTCATAAATTTACAAATTCCATTTATAGTTTTATTTAAATTATTGCCAATTTTAGACAGTTTTTGCAGATAATTTTGCTGTAGAGAACTTGGTAAAAGCCAGTGTTTTTGTATATTTTACCGCACAAGTGTGCAAATTTAAAGTTTCTGGTTTTCAATAGTGTGCATCAAATGTTGTTTCCAAGATTGTGAATACAAGCAGTATATTAATATCAATTTTTGCGTTTGCATTTAAATTGTACCAGTGCGCCGTGCTTATTTGGCGCAGTCGGTAAGATAGAAAGAATGGGCGTCTGTTTTCTTGGTTTTATTAAGAAGGAAAATTATACGTAGCGGTTTATTTCAAGCGCATTGAAATATTTCTCAGGATGAAATCCACCTGACAAGAAGTCTCTTCTTTTTCTAAACTATGCAGGAAATAATGCGCTTCTAGTAGTGGGTTGGGGTTGGAGCGCAAGGCATGTAATCTTCCTTGTGTCAGCAGTGTCAAGGTCGCAGCGACCCCTCGCCGTCATGTTCTTGTATTCTCCACGGAGATCGGCTGATGCGCCAACAAGCAGAACTTGGCAGTGACTTCGGGCACATTCATCTTACATCCTTTCTCTTTGTTCCACTCTTTCTGTCTCCCTCACTCGCGTCTTGCCCTAATTGGTGGCCCGAGGCGGTTCGCATACGGAATTATGACTCCATGCTTGCTTCGTTTTTTCGTGGAGGAATTTCCTTTTTTATTTGTGGGGACAAACCTCTAATCTTACATCGAGACTCTGTTTTAATGCAAATTAACTTTGGAAGTTTAAGTTATGGCGGACAATGTTTTAAATTTGGAAAAGTGGAGTGAGCGGGAATAAAACTTTTAATTATAACTTCTGCTTCGGATTTTCCAGGCGAATGAGCGGAAGAGGACTTTACCGGTTATTATAATTTATAAATATAGCTTTGCAGCTTCTTCCAAATCTCTCCAATTAGAGAAATAACAATTATTATCTCACGATTACTCCTGCCATAAAGTCGGTAAATGTGGAATAGTCATCTAATGTGGAATAGGCGCCTATTTAAAAAAAGGTGATCTAATGGCATAAATGCACGTGTGTATTGGAGTTATTACCCAAATATAGACACTAACTTTACTGCATAATACCTCAAAAATAGTGTGAATGCCAGCTGAGTTTTTTATTTTATTTAGATAAGTTTAAAGAAATTAAGTTTTAATACTAATTGTGTATTAGAAAGATAAGTTTTCTGCAACTACAGTATGGATAGGGGTTTGGAGATGTAGTCTAGATTGAAAATATATTTCAAACTAATTAATAAATGAAATTCGATGACGGGAAATTATTGTCAACAAATCCGCTAATGTGGAATACCGAGGGGTATGCTAATGTGGAATGTTATAATATTAGTAATATAACTCTTGGGTTATGTATTTGCTGTCAGGCCTGGGTACACGAAAAATGTGCAGGTACAGAAACAGATACCTATGTTTGCCATTTTTGCCATCAATTTTAGTTCTACTAGCTGAGTAACAAGTTACGTTTAATTAAATGCGTTTAGTTGTTTGTGTATTATAGATTATTTGTTAAATTCCAATAAATAAGGAATAAATAATTTAAAGAATTTATTTGCATAATTTTCTGAATTTTCTTATACTGTGAAAGTAGTACGGTTATGTGGAACATATTCCACTTAAATACTCCATGGTATTCCACATTGCCGTTCCTTTTTCAACAGGTGTAAAAAATTTTAATTTCGAAGAAAATCGCCTTTATAAGTAAAAGATAATCAACTTGAAAATGTAACTACTTTGAAAAGAACATTTTAGTTGACCTATATGCAAGATTTGAAGATTAACCGACATCTTTTCGCAAGATATAAAAACGGTATTCCACATTCACCGTCTTTACTTATACAGATTTTAAGCAGAAACTTTTTCGCGATTTCTACACCTTCGTGTATGTTTATGTTTTAATGGAGGTATCTAACGAGTAACTTTGTGTAATAATAAATGAAAGCACGCCCTCGTGAAGGGTTTGCTGATGTAAATTTCATGCGGTGATTGTTCATGTTCTAGTTGTCGCTACTGTCGCCGCTACTCGACCTTGAGGTTTTGTAATATACCCTTTGATGTAGGTACCCGTCTTCAACTGTCATATAGTACTTCGGTTTAAAGTACACATGGAGGACGATATTTCCCTCATAATTAAATTGAAATCTTATTGAAGCTGCGCGACATGGCTTGACTTACAGTCAAAACTAATTTCACAATATCCGTAAATACAAACAAGTAATTGTATGAGTGTCCAATTATCTGTATTTGCTTCATCTAATCTGACCTACAAGCAATGCAATATTATTGAACATCGTTCAACTCGAAATATTTTGTATATGAATTAATTTTGAAATTCAAATTAGATGCGAGAAGCATTTCATAAAGCCTTGTTTCATATTTTGCACTGAATCCAAGGCTGGTATGCTGTTTTGTTGTCTTCTTTTTATGCTACAAAGATGTATTTACTTTGTCAGTATAATTTCCTTTCTTGATGCTTTGTCTTCGTACTTCGTTTGCAATTACTTTGCAATTTTAATTTATTCTGTGTACAGAAAGAATTTCGTTGTGAATAATACTGTAATCGACAAATGTATATATTTTCATTTATTTATTTAAAGGAAACATTCGTTTGTTGATTCCTTTTTTGGGATCCTCAAATTTCCAGAAGCAATTTTTCTTAACTTCTCTTGTTACAAAAGCGATTCATGTTTCCATTACCGCCTTGGAGGATTACATAAAAACGATACAGTATCTTCTAGATTTTTTATAAGAATGCGCCGATAGAATATAAAAGACAAGTACATAACTGTAAAATTCAACCACAGTCTAAAATTAGTCATGACCAATTGAGTGGCGGTCCTAAACATCAAATGCGCGATAAAACCCATCGAGTGTCAAATTATCGTGCATCGCGGAATTATCAGAGCTGGCGCTGTAGAGAAACAAGCGAAAGTCGAGAGCAGGAGAAGAAAAAGACGTCTTGGAAGGGCGCGCGTACGCCAAAGATTTTATGACGCCTCTGGGCCCTGTTCCAATTTTATCTGAACACACACATTACATTATTTGTGTACACGGCTCCGGCACGTTGTTTCTAAATGGATGTTATGTTATTAAACTGCAACGTTCTATCAGGTAATTACTTTCTTGGGCTCCGTTTCTAGGCCCCGGGCAGCCAAAAACGCCAAGATTCAGAACTTACATGCTTTCGTGGAGTTATTAAATATTTCTCCGCGCGCCATAATAATTCCAAGAGCTTCTCATTACATCCTTTAAGCGCTGTATCTCAAAATTACACTCAACTCTATTTCATAATATAAAATAGGTAAACACATCTGAATTTCGGCATAAATAAAATAGATATTTGCCAATCGGCTAGCGTAGCAAACCAAACTGATAGTCAATTGATTTTATTAATTCACGACGCGTTGTGCGTTGAAAAAACAACAGAAACAAATCAACTCCCGTCAAGCTTTTTTCCATCTTTCAGTGATGCCGGAAATATTAATACATTTGGAATATCCGCGCCGATACCGCAAAAACCGGAGCGACGGAGACGCGTTCCGGGCGGACGCATATTGCGCCCGGAACAGATATCTCGCCGCTGAAAGCGCCATGCGGTTAAAACGGAAACTTTACGCACAGCATATTTCTTATTATAATTCGTACATTAATGTGTCTCATCATGGACAATCCCAAAGATTTAAAAATAAAGAATTAAATTATAAAGACTTTTGGATTAAGTTCTGTAATAGAAATTAATATAAAAGTTTTTTTTAGGGACGAGGCACATAAATGGGCGAGTCTATAAAATCCTTTTATGTACGGGAGACATACATTATTACGTTTGATTACATTGCAGATTATTTTTTTTAGCTTAGAATAACAATTATATTTGATACATAACGTTGAGTGTGCTTTTTTCCTGTTATGTAGTTACTAAGTTGTTTATTATTATTTGTTATAATAAAATTGTGTATCCTGTCATTTCACATCTCAATCATTCTGGTTTGTTATTATGGAAGATATCATTCAAACAGCATCAAAATAATATTCTGATTGTGTAATGAATATTATTACTATTACTAAAATGCCGTTCCTAATAAATTAATGAAATAAATTTTTTCGTTTATTTTACTTTATCGGCCTTATCCATAAAGAGGCATTTAATGTCCGCTAAACAATATCATGTCAACTGTCAGACGGCCGTTGCTTGGTGATCCACATCACGTCTTTAAAATAATTATGGATTTCTGGCTCTGTGATTGGTCGAGAAAAGTGAATCATAATTCACTATCGTGAATTATTGGTACTATAATTCATCGACAAAAATTAAATAATGAGGATATATTTATACAGGAGTAGAAAAAATATTATATACAATAGGTATAATTTTTCATCCGAAAAGCAAATGAATAACATAAGCAAGTAAATAGAAACAGTAACTATGTAAACATAAAATTAATATCAAACAGGGGAAGCCATGTCTTGTTCAACATATAAAATATTTTAAAGAACTTAATCTAAAAGCCTTTATAATATGCTATGAGTTCTGAAAGTTATTACAACTTAATAAAGTATTAATTTATCGTGGCAAAACAGTAGGAAGCCCTTGGTGAAATTTTATTAGAATAATATTATTTGAAAAGCGTTTGTCACAAACCGCAATTCCACAAATTCGATATCAAGCGTATCTATTTTTTGTGCTGAGGCCGCTAGTCGCGAAGAGATGAGATATGGTCGTCACGTGATCACATCCCGAGAGCAGGACGAATGTCGCCGAGAGTGGGAGGGTTCCCTCCCTCAGAGAACCGAAAAGGACGGAGATTGAAGCCTCGTTCGCTCATTGCTGTTCCGCGCTCCAGACAGTCAGATGTATTCAACAAATGCAAACGAGTTCCGATTTCGGATTAGATTGGTTTATCTGTGGGGTTTTACTGCAAGAGATGGAGGATTGTTCGCGTGTTTTCGACGTACTCTTTGGGATGGAATTCAGAATGGGCTGCGCCATTTATTGAATTCTGTGCTTCACTCGGAAATTATTTTGTATTTGGACAGTAGCAGACATAAATATTTGTTTTGAAAGGCATCGGCGTAGGGTTCGTAAGTACTCAATGTGAAGTTGAAGCACAAGAATAATAGAAAATGGATAAAAAGGTGTTTAACAGGATGATTGGGGTACACAATATTTCGAGTACTGTATTATATATGAACGGTGTCATTTTTTCGTGAACATATTTAATTTGAAATATATTCAATTAATATACAGATTCCTATGGGGTAACGCCGATTTTCTACATATTTCCGTAGAAATGAAATTCAATCTTTGCTTTTTAAGGCTGCAGTCACCGTATTAATTGATTGGCTAGTCTTATTATTTAAATAGTTAAAGCTACGAAAGTATATAGTTGCTGTACTGACATTTGAAAATGAATGTATTTATGATTCCGAGTAGTGCGTGTATTAATTGTGGTTAAATATTTAATTTTGACCTTTCAGTTGTCATTCGTAGCCACAAAAATAAAATGGTATTATTAAGTATTTATTGCTTCGTTCAAACGAGCTGTCCCATCTTATAAAATAATATGATTGGACGAGTTTATTTTTCGCTTTCTTCGTCGCAACTCCAACGTTTGAGGTATCCTCGCGTGTATGTTTTGATTGTTACCGAATGATTTTCCGAGAAAATGGTTTTGTGTCTGCACTGAAAATATTGGTAACTGTTGAATGAGATATAAAATTCAATTTCCCGTTATTTCCTTATACGTGGCTTCGACCCACAATGAAGTACAAACTTCTAACATACTAATAGGGAACTGGTGCACGAATCACTGCGTATGTGGTTTAACCTAGTGATGACTTTTCTCGGTAGATGTCGATACTGATGTTTATTTGTGATATTTTCAAGAAGCTTTCCGACTCAAGTTTTCGGATGCTTTTGTTGGGAGTTTCACTACTTTGAAGTAGGTACATGTTATATTTATTATGACTTTGATTTGCTTTGACTTCAGTTGTTGAAGTGTACTTGTAAGTAATAGGTAGTTCTTATATTTTTATTCATTTCTGAAATGGCAGAGCAGATTTATTGAACAAATAATGATATAGGTTACGTATGTTTTCTTAGAGGTTTGTTTTTCGAATTAGCAACATTTTTTCCAGCTACAGCCAATTTGACAGCTGACAACTGTTTTGTACTCAGTTTGGTTTGCCATTTTATCATGAATATTTTATACAGGGATGAGGCTAATTTTTGTTAAATGGCTAAGTCAACAAGTAAAATTTCCGCCTATGGGGTGAAAAAGAAACCACAAGCCATTATTAAACCGGAGTTACATAAACATTAATTCACTGTTTGGTGTGCTTTACGCGCTGGTGGAATCATTGGTCCATATTTCTTCAAAAGACCGTTACAGTTAATGGAGACTGCTATAGAGTCATAATTACTGACTTTTCGTTCACCAATCGATTTTGTTTTAAAATCCTATACCTCTAAAAAAACAGCCGTTATTTGAGAGTTGTTGGTACAAATATCTTCGAAAAATTAACAGTTTTGTAAAAGGAAGAATTGATTGTAGCCCAGCTTAGTATCAGCTCGGCTCCGAATGGTCGCGCCTGTAAGAATATTAAACGGCGGCGTCCAAAGTTATGAAACTAGTTCAGCATCCTTTGAATTTTTAATCTGCGCAGTTTAAGTTGGAGTGAGACCGCATTGCAGCCTCCACTGCAGCGAGTTCTTCCTCTTCCAGCAGCACCATCACAATAATGCGCTTAGACACCCACAGTTCGGGGAAGTTAGATTAATGTAGCTTGATGAATGCAAAGGTTCAACGTTCAAGTCTACGAAAAGCATTAGAGTTATTCATTATTCAAGCGCCGTAATGAAGTAATGCATTTTAATGGAACAATGTTCCGCTTTCCATCCACTACTGGACAAATAACAAACACTTTGTGTCAAGGAATTTGCGCAAAAATCACGGCCAGATTTTCAAAACTTTGTTATAGTTGCAACTAGAAAGGCTAATGCATCACTTAATGCAGGACCAGACCCTGCCAATTTTAATTGAACTTATTACATTACATATAATTAGCTGGATGACTCATCGTCCTCCCTGTCAGGATGTGGAACTATTAAATTAATTAGAGTATGCCATGACAATAAAATATTGCGTTTTTAGTTAGATTGACACGCCAGCACACTGCCATTTGAAACAGAACTGATTCAGTTTAGAAACAATAATTTGGAAAAACCATTATGATACCTCTCAAGAACATTTAAGACGGATGGTGTTTGGTGGACGTTTGGTGCCTGCGTTAGATTATGCGGATGATGTTCTGTTGGGTGAAACTAAGAAGCAATTGAAAAGATGATTTTGAGCGTAAATAAAGTAGGCAAAGGTTGAAATTTGCTATTGAATGTAGATAAATGTAAAGTGTTGGTGATCGAAAAGAATGATTTGGTGACTGATTGTTATGTTTCAGCGAATGGTGTGACATTGGAACAAGTGAATGAATTTGTATACTTGGGTAGTAGGTATGTTTTCGAGGGATAGACGTATTGACCGGAAGAATGAAAGACGGGGACCTATAGGGTGCAAGGTATTGTGTGCTTTGATTACATTTGCTCGAAATGTAAATGTATCTAAAGATACTCGATTGAGGGTGTATTATAGTGAGTAAGTGAGTACATTGATGTATGGTTCTCAATGTTAGGTGTGCTTAAAGAAGCATGAACGACATATAACTGCTGTGCTGTTCATAATACGTTGATGTACAGTGAGTGTTAGATTGATAAAATGAAAAGTTGGTGAAATTAATATATGCGGGTGAGATTGAAGGTAGACAATTGCGTTTACGTTGGGGGAATAAGTGGTTAGGTATGATTGACGGTTTGTTGCGTGAATGAATGATTCCGACTGTGAAGAATAGATGAGCATGTACAAAAGTGAACGAAGCGAAAGTAGTGGAATGTTTGTGGAGATTGATTGTGTTTCAAGGTTCGTGTTACCGCACTGAGTGGAATATAGCGTGATGCCTGTATGTATAAACATCATCATGGTAAAACGATCCAATTATTCAAATTCAATTATGCCGACTTAGAGAACAATATTTGATTATTGTAAGTAGATACAAATACCATCATGATCGCAGCAATCCGTGCATAAATCACATGAGCTATGGATCGGTGGACGCTCAAACAGTGCTGAGGGAAACAGCGTTAGCAGCGGTGGTAGTGGTAGAACTGACCAAGGGGTACCACAACGAGCGCCTGCACATATAGGCTAACCCATCCAGAGCTGATGATTCGCGGTTGCAGCTGTGTCTGGCTGATAAGTGAAACACGATGCACGGCACGGCACACTTAGATGAATCGAATCATTAATGAAGCTTAACTTGATGCAGTTCAATACTATATTGATAATTGATACACAGGCCGCTGCTCAAATGTGAACTTAGTACGCTAAGATAAGGGTCAAGTTCTTAAATAAAAATATGGTGTGGGCACCACACTACTTTCTTATACTTATGAAATCAACTGAACATGTATGATTTGTTCCTTGCGTATGACTTCATTTTAACAATCATATAACATATAGATGTTACAAATATTTTAGTTCCTCTTCCTCTTCCGGTTGTTCAATTTCATTCAAAATCATTTCGGCTCTGCACATTTTCATAAAACTTATAAATTCCAAGTTTCGTTCATGAGAAATTGTCATTGGTCCATCCTCTCACACAGACATCATTGGAAAATGGTCAGAATGGATTCAGTAGATCTAAAAACAAGTATTTCCGCAAAAATCTCGTCAGTAATTTTTTTCAGGATTGAAATACTTCCTTATACTTTGTATAAGAATGTAAAAATATAGCTTGAATATTTCGGTGTTCTGGAAAATGTATTACAGTGCTAATTTTAGTAATTTGACGCAGCAATTTTGTGGGCTAATGAAGTAAAATGGTTTCCGAATCCACTTTCCTAAACAAATGATGTGAAATGTGTTTTTGATTAATGTTCCTGTCTTTAACAAATTATTTGCTTTACGCTAATGAAGTGTTTGTTTAATTAAGTGCATTTACGTATCAAGCAACAAATGAACTAACTAATTCTCCGCTCGGAATAGAATGCAAACGTGGCATAGTTGGCCATGCCGTATCTCTGTGAAATAGTCCTCCAGTCACGTACAAATACGAGCATTTTTCAATTGTTTGTTTTCTTAAATCACGATCTAGAGTGCCGGTCTCACCTCACGACTCTCAGTTGTTTAGTCTGTCGGGAGAAAATAACAGCAGACTGTCGCTGGAGCACGTGCAAAACAAAGACGCTGCGACTGCGACAGTGGACACCAAAACAAAAAACAATGTTATGTGCGTTATGAGATCGCAGTGGGTTCTGACCGCCAGGGATTCAGTTGTTTTTGTTCGGGAAATAAAGAAAGAGGCAAAAGGAAATATGAAGAGATAAGGAAATCTGGAGTTCTCCAGGATAAACGGGAGTGCTGAGAAGTAGACGGTTTTTATTATCGAAATTTGACACTCCTCGAAGTGATGTTTGGTGCATTTTTCACACAACACAAGCAATTCAGTAATCTCTCGAAAGAGTTTTTGAATTGCCTTCATTAGTGCAAATTCTCTTGACCATTTTTAATTTTAAACGTAACTTTGGAGTCGTGAAACGATTACAAACCACATCTTAAAAACCGAAGCAGAGCAGCAGTAAATAAACTTCATTAATATTAATAACGTTTCCATCTTAAACGTAGGGGTGTACGGGGGTGCGGAAAGCGTGTGTTTCGTTCTGCGGCGACAGCGTCGTAGTTGGCGCTGGAATCCGCATCCGCTGAGAATTAATGACATTCCTGTTGTGGGAGACAAAGTTTTATCTCGTGATTTCGGGCAGATGTTGATTTCATAATTAACTCTTCAGTAGAATTATATAACACTTTGGGCTGCGACAACGTTTTTCGTCATTTATTACAGCGCAGCAGTTTTAATTTAGCGAATGAAAACATTTATCCTTGCGAGAGAAGTGTAATCACAGCGATGCTAAGTAATTGGGCTTCGAGAACCCCCTATCGGCTTTCAAAGCGAAATTGAGCTTAAAATTTCATTAGAACGCTGTCTGCAGGTTCAAGGACAACTTGCCAGGACTCTTCGCCCGCTAGATGAGGCAGATTTATTTCTTCTTCATGTGGGTGTCGGACTGAATAATTGCAGGGATTTTTCATAACTTTTTGTTGAACTAAACTTGAGAACTGTTTTATATACAGCGTATTTTATTTTTATTTGTTTTATAAAACAGTGTCGTGGATTATTTTATATTTTCGTTTTGTGTTGCATGCCGAAATATATTATACTGTGCATTGTTTTGTTATAAAAACAAAATAATACTCAAAATTGAAAATCTATTTTATATATTATATTTATTGTCAGCACAAAAATTGTAAAACTATATACAAAAAAATATTCCAATAAAATAATAAATACAATTTCAATAATGGTGCTTTTAGTGAACAATAATATTTCATACAAAAACAATGTAATTTGTAAAGAAAATAAAGGAACATAATTCGGAATAAATAGGATTTTAAGGAGGCTCTTTGTGTGAGTGAATCCTACAAAGAGATCTTTTCCGAAGGAAAACAAACGCTATCGTCCATAAAACCAGCACACTAGCACCCTTTCAGGCTGGCGCGTCCAAAGAAACAAAAGTTTGGTAGTTTAACCAAAGAAGATTCATAAAACTGCTGTTCGGCTAATGGCCGTCCTTTACTCAGTTTGTTTATTAATATTGCTGAAAAAATCGCACTGTACTAACAAAGTAGTTAGTCGCGTACGACGTGAAGTCCGGGGCTTCCGTGACGTCATTAAAACCTTAACGTGTTCGCCGCCACTGTTACGATGTTTGAGTTTGGAACTAACGACTCTACGATTTAAATATTTATGCGAAATTCGGTGCCGTGCAAATAAAACTGCTAGACTACGATTAAATATTATATCTCCACTGGAATATTTTATTACTGTTCTCTCAAGCGAGATCTTACCTCCAGATGTTGGAGTTTAGTTTTTTTTGCTTTTGTGACTATTTGCTGAAATTAATTAAGGTTGGAAGTGCTCTACATCAGAAGGAATTAGTCTCAAATGCTTTAAAGAGTCTACGACTAATGGCGTTTTAAATTTTCTAATGCTGGAAACTCTCCTAATTTAATTTTACTAATTTCAAAATTTTAAATACAAGTGCTACTCTTACCCCGTTTCTAGTTTTACTCTTATTTCTGTGCTTTGAAATCTATAAATAGAAGTATCCAAAGGAAACCGAAAGAAAAAAGTTCTATTGAAATAATAGTGAAAGAATTTCGCTGCAAAACGATCTTGTTTACAAAAGTAAAAGTATACGAGGCTGATACGATGAAAGAAAATAAAACGCTAGTTCATTTGCATATGCGATGAATCTAGCTGGCTGTGATTTATATACCCAGCCCACTTGGATGTGACAGGACCCCGATATAGTGCACCACGTCCACGTCGTTGACGAGAAATGCCTCACAAACACACGCCCTCGCATATATTCCAACAGCCAAAAGTGGAGACGTAATTAAAACTTCGTTGACAGATAGCTATAATATTTATTTGTTTAAAAAACAACCCACAGTAATAATTTCTCACAAAAGCTATTTGTTTTCTTAAGTCAGTGTATTAACATAGTTATTTGTATCATTAGTTCAGTAACAGCACTTTTACAAGTACGAGAATATTTTGACAGGCCGAGCAGAAGGCTAGACTTGAAAATTACAATAGTTTCTGGACGTGTGATATACATAATTTTTTGTCATAAATTTATTACATGAAATTACTGATTTATTTGTTAAATATTAAATACTAGGAATTTTTTATTTTAGTATAATCAGGACATTCGTAAACACGGATATCCCTACATACCTTCTTTGTCTAACACTTTTCTTTGTAAAATCATGTTGCACACTCTTGTCAAAATGTGCCAATAATTAACGGTGTATTGCTTAATTATTTGAAAATTTCTTATATTTATATAGTACATAAACACAATAGTTACTTGAACTATTGTTTATTATTGTATTATTTAATTTTTATATCAAACATTTTATTTCAAAATTATGGAATTTTTATTTCTCTATTTTATTATTAACTTGCTAAGCGAACTCTCGGCTCGTATTTTCAACGTCAGTGAGCGTTCCAGTATTACTATATTTCAGTGTACATAAGTGATTTATAAATATAAACAATTCATTTCTTTTCTTTGATAAATTCAGTGACGTTTATTTAGTTGACGTATAACGGATATTCCATCACATATAAAAGAAGTTTCTGGGAGTGTTATCAATAATTTATTGTCAGAAAATACCTCGATTGAATACTGGAAATAATATGAACTATAAATTAAACAGACTTTTGGATTAAGTTTTGTAGAATATTTATTTAAATGCAACGTTTACTAATTCGAAACGTTGTGTTTAAATAAATATTCTACACAACTTAATCCAAAATTCCTTTTAATTTATTGAGTTCCGAAAGTTTTTTCATCAATATTATTTATGAAGTGGTGCAATAAAAATTGACAACCAAAATATTATTTTTTTACGACCATTAGGATATTCGTTTGTTACATATTTGTTATTGCTACGGATAAATAGTACATTTTAAACACATTTTCATTTCTCACTGTACCACAGACAACGTGTGGCATAAATTTATCTGTAACTTCTTTCAAAAAAGAATTGTCCCAAATTTAAAACTACCGCGCTCCAGTGGAAGAGTAGTTGTATAGAAAATATTCATGGATAATATTAATGACTTCATTCGGCGATCATCCGTATTCTACCTATTAACATAGAAAAGAGATCATTTTAAGAGAATTTGAAGTTTGAAGGTTATAACTTACAGTTTTTTCATTAACCACACCATTATTTGTTGATATCGATGGTGTATTTAAGGTATTATCAATTGAACTTTGAATTTTGTTAGCTACATGCAGTTTATTTTGTAGCGATTTGTCAATATATCCTTTTGCTATAGACAAAGTATAGAGTACAACTTGCATGGAATATCCTACTAGACTAGACTATACTATGGTACTATTTACTACTTTTTCAAATACGTACGAACGTAAAATGAAGTATGTATATCATTTCTCGCACAAATCTACGGTAATGCCCAAAAAATGTTCATTGCATTATCCGAAACCAAAGACGAAACCGCGGAGAGTTCTGTTCTGAGTCGTAGTGGTGTTTGCGTTGGCGCATCCCGGTTCCATCTTCCACTGCTCTGAGCCGTGAGACACAGGTTGATAAATACTCCCTTGAAATAATAGCAGTTCGTTAATAACGCACAAACCGTTTCCAATTCAATGTCACCATTTATTAGCAGCAAGAAGTAACTAATTTTAAGTTTCCTGAAGACGAAGTCTGGTTCTCTGCCCCCGGATCGAAGGGGGTGGCGCACGCTAGATTTGGCCCGTCGCGTGTGTTCGGACACTTAAATTTATTGGTCACGACAAGTGAAAGTTTGTCCCGCTTTTACTCTGATATAAACGACCCCCTTGAAAATTTTTATAACTATATTTTTTCTCTGGAATCTTTTGAATATTCTATCAGGGGATTTAATTACATTGGACTTGTTTTCTTATATGAATATTTAAATATTTAATTCTTACACATGTAACACTAGTTCCTAACAAGTTTAAAACGTATGGAGATAAGAAACCGCAATATGCTACATATATTACTACTAAAAGGATTAAGAAGGCAGTGTTACTGTTTTGCATACTTAAGTATGTAGTGGAGCAAAAACTGACGTCACATTCTGAAAAAGAACAAAATTAACAAAAATGATAAACCTTAAAGTTCATAATACACCTAGCAGTCCATGCAATATTCGAAGCTGCAGTAAAATCGGTGAAACATTGTCTTCCGTCAGTAAACTGTTGATACTTTTAATGTACTATTGGCTGTCAATTTTTATTACACCATATCAACTAAATAAACGTCACTGAATTCATCAAAGAACACAAATAAATTGTTTATATTTATAAATCACTCATATCCTTGTTTACAAATGTTTTGATGATACCAACATAAAAAATCCATAGTATTTTTTATGTTTGACAAATAAATCAGTAATTTCATTTAATAAATTTATAACAAAATCGATGCAAAAAATAATGTGTATCACATATCCAGAAACTGTTTTACGGATGCTTATAAAATGAAAGTAGATAAAAACAAAAAATTTAAGTACCCACATGTGATATTGTGGGTAAAAAATTAACGCAAAAATGAGAATAAATTGATAAAAATTTTTCGACAACTTGTTACTTAAATATAATTTTTTATTGCCTTTTTTAAAAAGTCTTGTATTTTTCAAGACAACATTTCGTGAAATCTACGAAAGCTTTTCAACCAATTGTGTTAAATCTTTTGTCGTATTTTGAACGAGAGAAAGAAAATACCTAATAATAATCAAGAAAATAACTAAAGTTCTAGTATAGGTTAGTTATTTTATTTTTCAAGTTGGATTCAATTTTGACCACTTGTTTGATTTGTAAGTCGTGTAATCTTGATTTTATGCCATTTGCTTCTACTGGTGATTAATAACTTAGTTATCGAAATACTTATTTAAATGTTTTCTTTATTATTTTGAACCTAAGGGGTTAGATTTAACATTTATTTTTTGACATATTTTAATAATAATTCTAGATGCGTAGAGTCAGCACATTCAAGCAATCCTGCTTCGCCTACAGAGGGTTTCGAATTCCTGGTGGCATAGGTATTTATTTGGCGGTTCTTAATTCTGCTTTTAATTATAAACTCTTGTTATTTATATTTTTTATTGGCCAAAAGTTCGCGTTTAATATATTTTTGCAACATTTGAAAAGGCGATTTCCTGTTCCTATTTTGACAAGCAAAATTTACTTACTTACTGTCGTAGGACAGATAGACTTTATACATAGACGGCAGACCTCAGCACTTAATTTTTTTGTTTTCTTTAGTGAAATGTAAAGTTCCCCAGACACCACCTATTATTTTTTGTTATTTTATCATCCAACTAATTCATGAGACTTTAACAGTGGGGAACATAGCCAATAACAAGTAGTATAGTTGGTTTATCACATCAAATTGATAGTCAACTGTCAGTCAATATTTATACGAATAATTTAGAATATGTAACCTACAATGTCAAGAGTGATAGATTTGGCAAGTGGCTGTAAAGGGAATAATAATATCCAGCATAAGATAACACACGAAATGGAATATTAATTTGAGAGAAATATGTCAAATGTCTAGAACATGTATATAATTATCTTCATGTTAAATTAAACACTAAATGGCTGATTTAAATGCAGGGTAACTATATTGACAGCTCGACATGTTTATTTCGAGCAAACAGCTTAATATAATATGACACAATATATTGCAACAACTCGAATCACGTCAATCTCAGTACATTAACTATACATTTTAATTCATTTCCTAGAACGAAATGGTAACGGCAGTAGATTCTATCTCAAATTAAAATTATGCTGTAAAAGTTTATGTTTTTCTAGTCCACAGTTCGAAATAAAAACGGGAGCAGAAAAACTGCATAAAATTAGTAATTTTCCGCAAACTGCTCTGGTTTCAATCGCAAAGTCAATTTGAATTCCGAGTGGCTTCATCCAAGTTCGATTTACTTTTTTAATTAAAAAAATCAGTTAAGCTAATAGGAAAGTTACGACAGCCGACAGCGGCGTCGAGCGACGAGAGAACAGAACCGATGATCGGCGGCATTAAGGCCGGTAATCAAGCTAATTACAATGCAGATGGCTAATTCTGCCCGTGCGACAAATTATCCACACATTACTTGTTAGTCGGCTCACGAACAATCAGCCCTTCACTTTTTCTCATTCTTCACTGACACCTACAGTGAAATCAGCGAATTAGACGAGGTACCTACCTCATCAATAGAGAGAGGATATATTTTAATTTTTACATATCCTAAAATAAAATTAATTTTCTGGACGAATTACATTGATTAGAGCTAATGAATGCTAATTACTAATTATATATTGCATATTTCAGCATTCATATGCATATTTTTACAAAAGTTGCATATAATTGCATATTTCAATATTTTTAAAACCTTATCTAGGGATAAACATTCTGAAATTTCTGGTAATGCACATTAATAATTCTCAAATATTAGAGGAGACCGCAATAAATAAAAGAATGCAACGGAAAAAGCAATAAATAATTCAATAAGCAAATATACAAACCAGTAAACTCTAATATTTCTAGGGAAATCCCTGTAACGGTAACGGTAGGTGTTCATTGTATACATGAATGCTCCTAAAAATGGGTACAATGAATATAAGACCAAGAATTCTCAGCTGGATGTATCTTTTACTTATATTTCACTTTTTTTTTTAGAAAATTTTGAATAATTTCTTAATTTAATTATGTAAATATGTCATAATCTTATAATATCGAGTTTCTAAACTTAGTTTATATGTATATTAGTAATATATTTGTTAATTACAAATCAGGATTAAGACTATATTATGCATTAATTCAGTTTAATTAATAATTTAAGATTTTTTGCATATTTTGCTGCATATATTGTCATATTTGTGCATATATAGTGCATATTTCCCAAAAAATCAGTGCATATATATGCGCATATAATTCCGTTTTTTCGTGCATATAACCTGCTCTCTACTCATCAACATCATCTATAAATGTTTACATTTTGTTCTTTAAATCATAATGAAACACTATTATTTAAATTTAATATTACATATTTGACATACAGCTGATACAGGTATAAGGGATGTATGGTTTACTTTCTTCTAGCATAAATTATTTTATTTCAAACTAGTTGCTGCTTTCGTGACAAAATATGAGATAAAACTCAATATTTCCCACCCAAGATAAAGAGATATTCCGAAATTTCAATCCTGAGTACCTATTTTATACGATACCTCTCACATAGTCCTAATTGTTCTAGATATTTCTCTTCTCTAATCTATATCACTTTTCTTCTACTGACAATCATTTGATTATTTTTTGGAACTATCAAATGTTTGAGAGTACCTCGTTTAAAATTACTCCAGAAACTTCAAACTTTTAAAATAATAGTCTCAAAAATAAGTTAGGAACATTTTATGCAAGTTGAAAGGAAGCTAAGCTGCTACTATTTTATAGTAAATAGCAAATAGTCATATGTCATAATATTTTAAGTGTACATTTGCAGTCGTAAAATTGAAGTTAAAATATTTGTAAAACATGCGCTCTCGAACTTCTGCCAGCAAATAAAAGCTCTTCCTGCGTCACGGACCAGACTCCACGACTCTCCAACACGGAGTCTCGGTCTCAGATCGGCCATTTTAAATGCGCTAAGTTCGCGTAAGTAATCCCCGGGTGGTCACTAACAACGCAACCGGCCAATATTCACCGTCATAATTCGCGAGGACTGCGGTATTGCGGACGCCTGAACGCCATTATCTCTTATCTAGTTTGCGATACGCATATATCATATTTATGTGAGTCAGTTTCCGCGAGAATAGTTGGCTGACGTGGCATGATACACAAGATGGCGCCAGGAGTCTTCGCGCGCCGGATATCCGCGCGGAATCGTCAGCAAAGAAAACGTTGCAAATGTTTAATGTAATTATTTTTCTGTTTCAGGTGAGTTTCTCAACCCGTACTTCAAAACCAGTTCGTAAGTACTTTAGAATTATATATTTAGAATCCTCCTGAATGCTGTCCTGTGTCTGCAAAATTGATATCTTGACATTAAATATTTTGATTCGTAACATTATGACATACACTTGTGAGTCGCGTGTCTAAGATGGAAATTAATTTTAGCTCGGGTTTTGTGATAGACTTGAGAGTAAATATGTATAGAATAAACTGCTTATTTCGAAACGACCCTACTTTTGAAATAATAGTATATTATTGAATTAGGGAGAGAAATGTATTATTTTTTGCTAAGGAGTAAAATTCAAATACGAGCCGTAGACGAGTGCCGCAATACGACGAGGGAAAATTCATTTCCCTCACGTCGTCTATAGGTATACTATTTTTTTCATGGTCCCCATATTTATAATTATTACTATATAGATATTTAAAAATTATTAGAATTGTGATATAATTTATGACAGTTACCTTTGATTTGTTTCATTTTGTTCATTGTTCACAAATGTCATTATTTGAGCACTTTCTCTACCAACGGAAGAAAAAGAACTGAAAACTTCCGCTGAAAAAAAGTTTGCTTCTGTCATGTATCATAGAAACCTAGTTTGTCTCCTGCTCGTAAAATGGCTTTCCCCGGGAATTCAACAGTAATTTAAAAATAACAAAGTTTAATTCATAAAATATTATTTACACCCCTTTCCGTGTACCAAAACCCGGAAAACCATCGATAACCGCCAATTATTTAAAGGAAAATTGTTTTTCAACTGTCACCAAATTCCCTAGCAACCGGTTACTGTTACTGTTGTGAATTTATAAATTTACGAATATTTTAATTAAATGTTAATTTCGTTAAAAAAAATTTTCTTGGAAACGTCATCCGCGAATTCGCACAAATGGAGTCCTCGCCAGAAAGTTAGCTCATGCGGGAAAACTGTTTTCCTACACTCTACATAATAACTAAATTTCCTAAAACCTTGAACAATATCGGACTTTTTTGTTTGAATTTTGTTTGCAAAAAGAAATTAATACAAATATAGGGAGCCCACCGAGGTTGAATACATTTTCATTCATCATTAAATTCAAGGCCAATTTCTAAATTATGATTAATAATTATGATATACTGTTAATTAAAATATTAAATTAGCTTTTAAAAATGAAAACATTGAAAATATTATTATAAATTCTGCGGCATAATTTATAATATTTTCATTGAATGGAATGTTAATTAAAGCAAAATATTTACAATCTAATGAAGTTTAATCTTCAGATAAAACCTGGGCGAGCCCATTCCGTAAAAAATTGAAGAGCGCACTAAAAATAAAATTGTGACATTTCGCTGTCAGTAAAGAAATAAATTGTATCGGATATAGGAATATCTGTGACCTAAATGTCGGATGGATCATTAATTAATTTTTCAATTGGCTGGGCGCTGTTTATCATAATTCCACTGATAAGCGCGACATGTTAGCGGCTAGCGCACGCTGATCTGGGTTAGGACTAAAGTTCCGTCATAAATTTTAATGTCTCGGGTATCTGTGGAAGTGCAATGAATTCCCACATAAATTTGTCTAGGCCTTCTGGGATGTCATCTCTTGGAGGGGGAGCCACGTGCCGTGGACCATAAAGGGCCTGACACGTGGGAACTGACGGGGGTCGGGACCCAGGACCGTAACGCAGATTTTAATATTTATTGCCAAATTAGGATGATTTCGACCCGTACTATATACCATGGAAGTGTATACAATATTACAATATTTAGATTTTTGTTAAAGGAACTCAAAATTTATTTCGAAAGATCGACAAACAAATAAATTTATAAATATTAAATGAAGCTTTCAGAACTCATCATACAAATAAAACAATATTTGGGTATAGTTCTGTAGTTTTAATAAATTAGGTAAAATACAAAACAATATGTAATAATTTTAAAAATCGGTAATTTTTTAGTCAAACTGGTAGAACTTTTGCAACAATATTTAAAAAATACTTGTCAAAAAATTAAATACAAATACGAAATAAAATTAAATTTCTGAAATATAAATATAAAATAAATAAATAAGAAGGTATGTTCCTGTATCATCAAATACTATATTGTATCATTTAAGAGTAGTATTGGGCGGGAGGTTATGTGCTGGCCACATCAGATCTTTTTTTTTATTGTTTTAGATTTTACTTGATGAAAGCTGCAATTCGCTGTAGAAACATCGTTTTATAAAAAAAAATCTAGACAAATGTTGCTTTATTTATATTAAATTTTATTTTATATATTTGTTAAAAATCTCTTTCATATTACAATATTGTACTCTTATTTCGGAATGTACAATTTAAACCTGTACGTCATTCGTTATGTACAATTTAAACCTGTACGTCATTCCTTATGTACTTGATTTAGGGCAGTTAACACGCTTTTTTTGGGAACGCATACTCAGTTTGTGAATATAAATAATGAAAACCAATACATATGGAAAACTTAATCTTCAATTAAATTGAAATATTGCAATATTCCAAAGGTTTCACGATTAAAGATTGAAAATAACTCGCTTATATATCTGTTAATAAAACAGAAATAAAAAATTACATTTCATTTACAGTATATTTCAATGGAATTATTAGAAATTCTAAATTTAAATCCGTCAATCAAACGTCTCTTATACGCGTATCTTTCATAATATGAACTACATTTGACCTTAAAATTTCTCATATCAAAACAGTATTTTCCCTGTTCGCTATATTTACTTCAATATATAAAAAAATCAATTTACGTAATTATATTCCCGTATGAATCATCCGTTGTTTGTTACATATTCAAAGAGCCGTGGAAATAATACCCAAATAATAGCAAAAAACCCCACAATACGATTAATGAAGCCTCGTGTTAGCAACCCCCATTTTTTGGGGTCAAGCTACAAGGGTAACAAGTTAACTTTCCACCCTTGGCTTGAGGGGTGACCACAGGATTATTACGGCCTATTATTCGCTCACTTGCAGACACACTCACATAAAACAGACAACGAAATTGGTTTGTTTACAAACATCACTGTTTAATCTGTTGTAGCGACATCGTAAATCGTGGGCTCCCCTGGTTTAAAGAGTGGTATGGGAAACACCGTTAGTGGGTCTCATGATTTTGACCTCTGACGCATTTTAACCTTATCAAGAATACTGTGTTTGACAGAACTGTTAGAACATTTCCTCAATTGGAATTAGAGCATTCTTACCCATGTGGAAAGAAGAAGATTAATAATCGTTTATCTAGATAACCTAAATGGTTATTCATATTTCTATTCTTTTTCAGCGCCTGAGTATATTGGTCCTACACGTGTCTTATGGTTAATGCTGTATTAACACGAAGTTAGTAGTTGTCGTTAATGGTTATGGTTATGTTGAAGCCATGAAATATATCGTTCACAGTGCATCAAATTTATGCTGTCTAGTTATTATTTTGATTCAACACCTCTCAATAAATGCTCTATAACTATGGCGATTTTAAATAAGAAAAATAACAGTAACTAGTGGGTATTATTTTGAGAAAAGTCACTAGTGAGTAATTTTCTATTAGTAATAATAATAATAACCCATAACACCTTGGTAACTACTTCGATTGACATTTTAATTTTTAGCAACGTAATACTTCACACGTGGGCAAAGTTGAATTACCCATTTATAAAGTAAATAACTATTGTTGATTTGCATTATTTAGAATTATTATTTCTTTCGCTTCCTTGGATGTTTCAAGACATTTATTTTCTAGGATTACCTGCTTTATTTGTTTAAGTACTATATCTTCTATTAGTTTCTTCTATTTAGATTTATCTTCAACTTCCGTTTTTAGGTCGTGCCATGTTTTGTTAATGTCAATGTTCTTTATGAATTTGTCTTTGTCATGCATTTGTAGGTCTTCTTCTTTATCTTTTCCTTTTTATATTATATTCTAGTCTTTCTCTGGTAAAGTCCTTGTTTCCTTTCCTGAGCGTATGTCCTATCCAGTTGCACTTTCTTCTTTTTATATACTGGTTCTACATTACATATTTTCTCTCTTCGTTTGAGATAATTTCTGTGTAATAGACTCTTAGTATTAACCTCAGACATTTTTTAAAATAAATATTTGCATTGATTTAGTTCCTTAATTGTCCATGGTTCGGATCCATACAATTTAGAAATTTACGACTAAAAAAAATCTACATATCTATTATTTTTCTGTGTTCCACTGCTTCTAATATATACATAAATAACTCCATCCTAACACATCGGAAAATTTATATACTGCTTTTCTTCTTCCATTCGATTGGTCATAATCGTTACCGCTAACTACTAACCAAAAGTTTGGGTTTTGCAAACCCTTGTGCTAACCAAAAGTAGCTCAGCGCTACGAGAGAAACACGTATGACTAACGCTAGCCATAACCACTAACGATACCTACTAATTTCGTGGGCATACAGCTTAAGAACTCACTAAATTAAGTACCTACAACGACTTGATTTACATCGACTTGCGCTCGATCTTTATTTTATTTTGTTGTTCGAATAGAAAAATAAAATAATACCTATTGTAGTATTTATTGATTCAACAATTCTACCTATCGTAATGATCTTCAAATATCAGTCGCGTTCATCGCGTAATTAAGATTAAAAATGAATCATACTGGAATTATTATTAAACAGAAAAAGGTTAAAGTTCTCAAACGTCACATTAGCTGGAATTTTACCACTATATCAAATGACTTAAAACTGAAAATAGATTAGAATGAAGGGTAATGAGCGTTATTACAATACATTTTTATAACAAAACTGTGTTACTTTTTCCTGCATTGTATAAAATGCTCTCATTTCGTTGATTATTCGGAAAGTGGCACAATATTACAACGTTATGTCCCCTTGTTGTTAGAGTAAAAAAATTTCAAATAAATTTTTACGCAGTCAGTTTAATGACGTGTGTACACACAACGTACATGCAGTGTCGAAAAGTACACATGTAGTTTACGCCAAAGTTAACAGTAAACAGTTTTTCGTCGCTTAGCAACGGAACAAACGCATTGTGTTTGCTTTAGTGAAGTTCAACGTTCCGTCGTATGAACTGTAACAAATAGCGCCTGCTTGCTTGCTTGCAAGTGTTTGTGTGGTGATGTGTACCAAGGGAGAGAGACAGACACAGATTCATCAAAGGCATTCGAGCCATTGTGTTACAGATTAATAGGGAATGGAATACGATGATTGCTGGACAAAGAAGGAAGTGGTATTGTTGCTGCTATACTTCGTTCCCATTCAAATTTGAAATAGTAAGTATCGCACCTGGAACATTAGACAAGTACACCGTACAAATGACCAAGAAATGTCCCACACACAAATCCAAATCTTTCAAACTTTAGAAATTCTTTTTGCTTAATCAACAAAGTAATGAGACTTTACAGCAAAAGTAATTACAAAAATTATACAAGCACCCTTTGTATTTTCAGAGTTTTGTAAAATGTGTTGTCCAAGAATTTGGAAATTTACTACACATATGTATATCGAAGAGCTGATTTCGCCAATATCAAATTTTTCAATTAATGTGTTATAAATGTTTAAATAAAAATGAAAACACGGACAAAATGCATTGTGCCTTATATTTTGTAACGCTGTATTTTTATTATAATAATAGTATTCCGTTACTGGAATGACTTTGTATCAGTTCCGATTTATCCCCAATCGAATCTTTATAGCACCTAAGGGGAAAAAAATTGGGAATTCATCCCTGTAGGGACAATCGAAGAACTGCGATACAGACTGTAGGAAATTTGGGATCCTTTCTTCAGAAGACTATCAAAGACTTGAGGATACTAAGCAGTTTTAAAAAGCAAAGATTAAGTTACACAGTAAGATCTTATTAGATAGAGTAAATTTACATTATAGAACAAGAAAAAGCTTTCAAGTTCTACGGTTTATTAGTTATGTTTTATTTAATGTTAAATATACTTAAAAATCTTAGAAATTAAATGTATAATTTAGTAAATATAAGATACGAGTATATTGCATTACTTTTGTCTTCGACTTTTGTAAAACATTAAAACAAGAAATTTGATACAGGCGAACTCATGCGAATTTTGGCTTGTATATCTTAAATATTTTCAAGAACTCGTTTTTGAACATTTACAATTCTAATTTGAGTGCATCCAAATTTTAATCTCGTTTAGTTTTAAATTAAAGTCTCTAAATATTAACTTTCAAAATTACTTTTACCCTATTTGGTGTGTGTCACAAAAAAATTATAGCAGAAAATATATCATCAGGCTATTCTGCTGTCATATATCCGGGTAAATGAGATAATTTTTATGTTTGAAGTGCAGTTACCAGTTGTTAAATTATGACCCCCCGATGATATTTGAGTAAACTTGTCGATTATGGGATACGAACTAAGGATATTATAGTCCGTAGTAAAGTCAAGCGAAAGTGAAGACGATTATATCAACTTCTATAAGGCGAGATAAAGTCACTAAATTAGTACTAATTACAGTATTCATCTATTTTCTTAAAACGCATACATTTTAAAAAATTATAGAGTGTATTTTAGGTCGTAATTAATATAATTATTGTCCGTTCGAAACAAACTATAGCTCTCCGCGATGCACGAACCGATCACAGCATAACTGATATCCCCACGACCACGACTAACTAACCAGTCACTAACTATAGTCCGTCGACTAGAGATCGAACTGACTCAGCCGGTTTCAGTTCAGTTCTCGCGCGCATTCCTTACTCAGTCACTCACTCACTCAGTAAGTGTACCGCGAACTCAACGTAACATACGTAATGCTTTACGTTTACGTAACACAAGTGAAACCGCGGAACGTACCAGTGAAGTGTATATGTGATAGTGAACCCGCTTGAGTGAAATTGTGGTGTAGACGCGGTTGTCGCGATTGGCAATGTAAGTGAATTTATAGATTCTTCGCAGATAAGTTTAATAAAGAGTTTGAAAGTGTTTGAAATGTCATTTGTCAGTTCTCTAATCGATTATTGTTTGATGATAAATTCATCAGGTATTTCAAATTTGTGATTCATCAACTAAAAACACCGATTACGCTTTGAATTTTAATGAATCAACATTTTTTGTGCTTTCGGTGTATACACGTATCTGTTAATTCTAAAAATGGAGTACAACGGTACATTATTATCTTAACCTATAATCTCAGGTAATTGGGAATTTTTATAGCGGCAATTTCTATTTATACCTTTTTAAATATTAAAGCGTGTACCGTATTCGTTTACCTTCAATTGTAATCAGTAGACAAAATATGTAACTTTGCCGCAGGTGTAAATTAAAAATAAATTATTTATGACTGAAATTAGTACGGAATTCTTGTTGAAAAATTTTATGTAGCAATAATTTATAATCCATATCTACTCACTGATGATATATTTAGGGATATTTGTAATTCGCCTACAATAAATTATAGCACTTTTACCAATACATTAATTAAACAACACCTAATAGCGCTCATAATTTACATTAATCCCGTAATTCGTTAAAGCTAATTGATGACTCAATAAAATATCAAATATGACATCATTAAAAAAATTACTTGATTTATCGAACGAAGGTTCGTATCTCACCTGTTTGTCTTGTTAAGCTTCATCTTTGCAGATAAGATAAAGTAATATTGCCTAACGTTTATTTAGCGGTAAAACAGTTTCATTTTCTTTCTTATTTTCTAAGGAAATTTATCATTCAGTTAATTATATTAATTTCCGCGATTTTTTATGCACGAGAGAACAAAGAGAGCGCTTAAATTTTTGTTTCGAGTTACTCTCCGTGGTAGGAAAACTTTTCGTTCGCTTTTCGTGTAAAAAAGAAAAAGTGCAATTTCATTACCAGCAGATAAAAGAATTTTCTTTGGTGTCTTTCGCTGTTCTGAGCATAAAAGGTTGTAATTAAAATGATAATCCACAATCTTATTCCGAGAATCTGCGCCATGTTTTATTTTTCTGCCTTGAAGTTTTAAACTGACTGCGAATTCTATAGTTTCTTTCATATTTCAGATTATTCATCCATATTTTTATTCTTGCATTTATTTCAAATTTAAATCCACCGCTGTAATTCATGCAACTCTTCTTTGATTTGGAACAAAGTTCTCAAGAACAACGGTATCAAAATGTATATAAAATTGTTTTATAATTGTACAAACATAAAAGAATAATGGAACGTTGTATTATGTAGTATTATTGACAATACAAATGATATGTTTTATAGTTATTTAATGTATAAAGAGAAAAATGGAAATTCATTTCTAATAATAGAGTTTTATCAATGAATTTATGTCAATTTTAAACAGTTTGTTGACTCTGCAGTGTAGAAAAATACTTCAGTGTTTACTGATAAAAAACTGTTTATAAATGAGTCATATGTACGTGCAGATTTTTTGCGCGAGACAACACAAACAAAAATATTAAGGCATAAATTATTTTCTTATTCTTTTTTCGTAATATTTCAACCTTAAGAGTTTTTTCTCGAGTTAATCAAGAAAGCAACAATTTTCTCTTTTATAAAGGCTTTGTTTTTGTTAGAAATTTGATATTTCTCCGTGGGAGTGGGACGTCAGAATGTCAACGAAAAATGCTTTGTGGGTCGTTTTTGAATACTTTCTGTTGCGTATTTATCTCCCGAAAGCGCTAAAGTCTGAAGTTACCCAAGCGAAATGATACAGCGTCAAATTCTGACATTGTCCTCGCGATAAAATGCTCCGGATTTTTGTCATTCTCCAATTGTCCTAGAGTTAAGCCTTAGAAATTTTTAATTTTGAAGCACAATTGCTTCCTGTTATAAACTCCACATCCATGATTACTCTTATTCACTTCTCTGCTTTTAATTATGACTTAATTCCTCCTAATTCAATAACAGTATTTCATTTGTCTTCGTGTAATATTTTCATGCACCATTTAATATTGAAAAGTCGATAGCATCTGTTTCTCATTGAATGTAATGAATTCGGCTGCGAACTGAGCTTGTTTCAGAGGTCATATTAATTAAAAAGTTATTTATAAGATTTTAAACGTCTTATTGCATGCTACAGTATCTTTGTATCTTAATTAATACTGACAGGCCTATCTGCCCTGATGCCATGAAAACGTCAGTGTGTACTGCATGTTATTCTAACCTACAATCATTATCGTATTAAGCTTGCAGAGAGAACTGTGTTTAATTTTCATAAATTTTTATGGGATTTTGATTTACTAGATTCTCAGTCACTCCATCAAAATACCCCAGCGACAAATTTGACGGGAATTGATATTTTTCATGATAATCCTATAGAAGTATTAGTATTTCTCAAGAATCAACATAAAGTTTGCATAAAATCAAAATACGAACTTAATCTGATAAAAACCAAATGCAATATAACACCTATCCCTAAGACACTCGAAGTCTAGAAAATTGTAAATTTCTCTCAATAATAGATGCTTTTCAACACCTCAGTGTATTAAGTAAAAATAAATAATGCTATAGGAATAGTTAACCAGTTCATTTTAAATCATACTATTGAAAAATTAACAATTAACTGCTTATAATTCAAACACTTTTTAAAGAAAGGCTTAAAATTTTCACTTAATTAATAATATCCTTTGCACTCTTCAGGAAGTGTTGTAATTTGAGATGTATAGCAAAAGATACTAAGATGTTTACAGTATTCTTCCAATTTTGTCTAACATTTTGGATGTTAGGCAGAGAGGTAAACAAACGTTTATTATTATCTTCTAATTCTAATAGCTCTGTGGTAACGTGTCGGGCTGTAGATCGTGAGATCCTCAGTTCGAATCCCACTGGTGACAGTTGCCAATTTAAATTTACCCCTGTGGTTCCTCCTCCACTAACATCTTTGGGGGCTATGATTTGACGACTGGTAACCGCACTTCATACACAAAAATATATCACTTACCGAGATCTGCGTAAGCAAAGTGCCACACCCATAATGGGTAAAAGGCGTAATGATATATTTATTTATTTATTTTTCTAATTCAAAAGCATTCAAAATCTTCCTTTTTTCAGAGCTATTCATTTGTAAAATATCTATAAGTCTTCTCTAGCTCTAGTTCTGTTCAACAAGCACTTTATGGTACCAAATTTTTTGGAAGGATTATGATGTGAAAGAGAATAATACACAGTACATGTATTTTGTATTTATTTAATGCTTAATCCCTCAAAATCGTTAATCAGCTAGCGTATCATCTACCCGTATTGTCTAAGTACCACAACAAGCGCCACTTTCTCAATTAATTGCGCTCAACAAACTTCTCGGTGGGTAGAGTTCATGCGACAAATGTAACTATAACGCACTGAAATATACGCCACCACAAATTTAAATAAACTTTTCTAATAAATTATTCTAAATCACCTGAAACTAAAAAGTCAATAGCAATTTTCCTGTTCATAACGCACAGCATTTTGTCTCATTTAGCTGGCATCATGTATCTTCGCGCGACGAGCCAATTTCCAGCGCACCTGAACACTTGCGCTATATTTTCTGGGCGCCGCGACGCCTCTACCACTCCGGCGTAGCCAACTTGACCCACTTGCGCGAAGGGTTGGTATACCTGCATCGCTACATCGAACGGCCGTTTCGAGAAATAAGATTATCTACTATATTTTAACCCTATGGGTGTGCAAAATAGAAAAAATATTAAGCTGAAGACACATTGACTCGGTTTTTGGGTGTTTCAAAGATGTACAATGAAAAATACTTTAAATACCTAAAAGTGGAAGATAATCGGCCCAATGCTCTAACTCAGTTGAGAACTTTTAACCAGTTGTTAATATTTTTGATAAATACAAACAAATGTTACAAGTGACAGTTTGACTTTTTTTGGGTGTTAAGAATTTTCATTGGATTAAAATCTTAGCAAGTGGTTAAAAATTAACAACTGGGAGAATTGGGCTGAATATATTTGGCAGTATCATTATTTTATACAATTATTATAGAACATTGTACAGTGCTAAAACCGATACTAAAATTTTTAAAACACCCAAAACAGAGCTCATGGTACCAGCCACTATGTTTGTGCATTACCAGCTGCAAAAGGGAAATAATTCATTGGGTGGAATGGTTTTTGGTATAAAATATTTATTTGAAAGAACTTCTGGATCAGTAGCAATAGGAACATATTTATTTAAGAAAAAATAAACAAAAGCAAATATCATATCCCAATATTGTTTTTACATTTCTATTCAACAGTACAGTAAACAAAAAAAACTTTTCTGTCTTGAACAAATACTGAATTGAAAACTTGAAAAATTGATCTTTTCAGTAATGAAAACAAAAAATAAATCGTAAAACAATTAATTTCCATTACATTTTGACGTTTGATGCCGGGCTAAACAAAACAAGAGCCTTTTGTTTTTATCCAGTGCCTACTCTTTATTTGATTACAGCCGGCGGAAGACATTAAATAAAACTTTAATATTTTACGGCAGGCGTGTTTTCTTTTTTGACGAACCGCCATTCGTCATACGGCGTATTTCACCGTGCGTGTGAACCATGGGTAGTCGCAGCCACCTCCGTTCTTGCCACTCAAAAATGTAATTAATTCGTGATTTGCACTCGTTTGTTTTGCGAGACGCCTCGCTGAAATCGCAGTGCGATGTTATGTTTGTTGTGGAATTTTTTGTTCAGGAAAATTTTATTGTGGCTGGTGATGTATGCGAAATGCAGACATGTGGTTTAATTAATATATTTCACAATGTTTTTAATGTAAATTTCTATTATTAGGTTAACTTTTCCTTGTAGTAGACTCCTAGAAAGTAAACAGTAGCTGCGATAGTGGAAACCACAACTGGTTTATTTTTATTGTGAACGAACTGATATAATTTTCAACGTAAACATGTTGTGAAAATCGTTTTTCACAGAAATTTAATGTGTACTCTACAATTTACTTATTGTTTTAGCTGGATAATTGGAAATTCGTTTAATATTATTTCAGAATTGTTTCAGTATCTTGTAACGACAATGAAACACAGCTTTATAGGGAAAAATAAATCTGTATGAAAACAAAAGTAACTGTATATAACATTGAACACAGATGTTACGTCCGAGGTTGGGAACCTTTAGGTACTTCCTACCATTATCCCCACCCACACCAAGGGATGTTATGCTACAAATACGAGGTTGTTCGACTGTTAGCGCTGTAAATAGATCTTGTAAATAAGCGTGTACATTTGCAATACTCATACTTAAAAAATATACCCAGCTCTCCAACCTTTGAGTTATCGAACAAACTGGTCCTTCGAGCCGGATCAACAGATCTATATGACATACGGTTGTAAAAGCTTTGGTAACTGTCTCAAAAAAATGAAAAGCAATATTCAATCGCTGGAAATGAAATATCCAAAATAATTACGAGGAGTAACAATGAAATAATAAGAAAACAATTGCAATGCAAACCAATAGTAGACTTCATAGAAACAAGACAACTAGCATGGTGGGGTAAATTTGGATGACAACCGTGAAGGAAAAGAGGGTTCGTCGAAGATCAAAAGTCACTTTTTCTACTACCATTTAGGAATCTGCTTATTGTATGTTTCTTGTTGCTAGGGATATGAGGTATATTGCAAGCGTGCAAATGAATTTGTTTTGTGAGTATTTCAATACAGGTCAGATCATTTCAGTACAGGTGCCATTGCTAGGATACTTATTTAGAATTGTCAAATATTGGAATAGTGAAAGCGGGACAAATTCATTATTAAAATTAAATAAATTAGGAAATAATATCGGGGTCGTAGAAAAAGCATTGTGTACAACTTGCATGGAATGCCCATTTCATACTCGTATGAAATAAGTACCATTCGTATTTAAATTTAATGCACATCATGTGTGTACGAAATGGGCAATATCAAAAGGAATATATATATAAATAATAAATTTAAGTTGTGCTCATGCATCTAGCCATAAAATCCTAAAAATAAGACTGCTATAAATGCTACCTCTAGTCGTGAATACCATAAAAATATACTTGAAAACTATAATTTATTTCCACATTTTTACGAAACAAATAAATAATTCTTATTGCGCATGCAATGACTAATAGAACGACTTCATATTATCGAGCACTCCAGCTTAGAACCTCAGTGTATAATCATAGAAAATTTATCATACATGAAGGTAATTTTTGTAAACAAGTTCACTACATTAGCATTTGAAATATAAATACAGAGCACCTGGAAATACAAAATAATCCGTGCCTGCAATGATCAAAGTTGGCCTGAATGTGCAGCGAGGGCGACTGGATCTGCAATATTTATGTGTAATGTAATTACGATAAAGCTGTATTTACATGCGCGCGACACGAATTATTTTCGCGCGCATGCGGTATGTCACGAAATCTCCGATACTGGAGATTTTTCCCGAGATAACCATCCATGTTTATTAATACTAAACTATATATGCCAGAATTAAACTTGACCTACTGATTAAACACGCGCTTTTATTTTAAATCGATCGTGACATTATCTTTGTTAATTTTTAACGAAGACCACTTCGGGAACAGGCACATAAAATTTTGTAAGTTATTAATAAAAAGCTAAATTTACTGCGATATTTATTATGAACTTGTAACAGTTTCCCATGGAAAAAATCTGGTGTTGTCACCACATAACTTGTTATACGTATAAATTAATTAAATATTCCTTGAGTTTTAGCTACAATGCAACATTTTTTGTTAATGTAAAATGAACTCTTCAATTGTAATTTCACAAGAGCTTTTTATTTTACCGGATAAATTTCTGTTTGTTACGAAAGCTTGTTTCCTAGCAATTTGACAAGAAAACTATATTAATAAAATCACTACATCGTAGATGGAATGATTTTATTTTTTAAACAGTTTTCAAGGCAAATTGCTGTCAGGTGATAAGGTTGAATTGTTAAACTGAAATTTATCCGAAGAAAATATAATGCTCGAGTGTAACTCGGCGAGATAATTTATCGACATTATTTATGAAAAGATTTATTTAAAAGTGCAATTGGTGAAAATACAATTATTATATATCATATTTTTGACACATAATGCAAATGACATTAATGTAGTTAGTATTTTGATTTGGTTGCTAAGAGAAAGGTAAATGACGTTTTATCACTTACAAAAAGTTACCTTTCTATTTATCCGCTGTCAAAACGATAAAATTATTTTTTCTTTATGGCTTATTTTATATTGTAGTTAATTATTATCATAATTTCCTGATTAAAATTTATATATGTGTTCAAAAATGTATCATGTACTCTGTTTTGCTATAATCAGCATGCCACGTTTAAAATAGGTACAGGACCTGATACTATTTACATCTCTCCCCCTTTATTAATTTAGTACAAAACTATTGTAAAAACAATTGACGATCAAAATTAATGTTTGATATTTCAGTGCAGTTTTCATATTTTAATTTAACACCAAATTCGACAAGATTTAATCAACTATTGTAAAAAAAATAATTGACGATCGTCAAATTTTATTTTTGAAATTTTTATTTAACTCTGCTCCCTGATGCCTGTAATTTGATACCCAACTCGGTAGGGTATGATTAACTGTATAAAAAACAATTGTCGATCGTTGAAAATTTTTAACATTTGAATTTTTCTCTCTGAGATCTTTAATTTGATACCAAACTCAATATGGTTTAATTAATATTCATTACATCTTTTTTAACATGTATTAAAATGCATAATTAGTATATACAATAAATTTATATTCTAAATATAATTTTTGTTCATGGACATACATCCATTTATACATAGGTCAATGATGGCAAAAACGGATTCAGTGGATTGTATTTCTGTGAAAATCTTGTAATTTTTTTTGTTTGTTGTACTTCTAACGCAGCAGAAAAAAACTATTACGTATAAGAAAGCATATTATTAGTTGTTCGACCTAAACAATAATTCTGGTAGTGTGACATTAATAAACGAAATGGTCAACAAACTATAAAGTTGGAGCAGTAATAAAATTTTTAATGTAAATTTAATGCGTTCGTACGGTTATAAATAACAAAGATTGTATTTTGAAAATACGGTGCGTTTAAACAAAATAAACAGCGGTTTATGCATTCAGACATCTGAAGGCGGTTTAGAGAACTAAGAACAATTCTCAGGTGCACTGTTATACGAATTGTATATTACATTTCACAACGGTTTCATTTCGTATCCGAGTTAGAGGAATTTCATGAAACTGAAACCATAAAGATTCTGTATACAGCTAGCAAACTTTATTATCTAATTTAGATGCAGCGAATATATAGTTGAATCATGAATACCGCTGCAAACAATTTTCTCTTCATATAAACGGCGGGATTGGGACAGGGTTTATGCACTAATAAAATTATTGTTGTAGTTGGATTTAAATAAATTAATATTATAAAATGCACAGTGTATTGTAATTAAATGATAATAACACTGTTTTTACATGAGATTAATTTTTAAAATACAATAACAAGAACGTTATTGTTTTACTTTATTATTAAATTCAATGTAGATTCGTTATAATTAATTTATAGTAGTTTATAAAAACAAAATTACAGTTTTTTTGCTGTACACGAACATGGAATTATCATTAATCTTTTATTCTATTTTCTAGATAATAAAATTAACTCTATCTAGATAAGTGTACAATAAATATTAGATCTAAATTCGTTTCGATTCGAAAGAATTTTATTATCTTTAATAAATATGAATTGACAATAAAATAAATATTTGTTACTGTCGAGTATTGCCAGAATATAATATTTGTTTTAGATTAGATAAAACAATTAACTAAGAAAGATATTTTTGTCACAAGAAAGTACTAAAATAACTCATATCAGTAAAAACCAATAAATTTATTCATAGATATTTTGTCTTCATTTTGACAAAAGTGCATAAATCTAGCTATACAGGGTGTTTCACAACGTGTGGAAATGATTTAATATATAGTTAGGGGGGCCAAAAAAATCAAATAGTTTAATTAATTAATGAATAGTCGTTAAAAACTGTTTTAAATAGAAATCCAGAAGTTAGGAATAGGAATTCTTTGAAGCTAGTTTAGCTAAAAAATTAATAGTAATGTACTATCATAAAAGTTACGGCTATTTGAATTTTTCTTTTATTGTTAAAAATTGCTGTCTTCATGGTTAAGAGCCACTTATAAACAAAAACTCAACTGGAAAACCTAGTTGCCACTGAAATTCATGTAAATGTCAATTCGTTAAACGTTAAAGTATAATAAAATATAGTTAAGTACAAAAATGTTCATACTTTCAGGAGAAATGAGGAATATGTAGACATGATTATGGTTTATGGAATAAGTTTCATTAATTAAAAAAAAAATTCCAATTCACTGCTTTTACCATTATTGTTTGGTCGGTGCATAATTTAAAATTAGAATAACAGCTAATGGGGCTTATTCTGTAACTTACCTATTAATTTTTAACGGCCTGATAAAATTTTTAACCAATAATAACAGACGTCACTGATTAAAAATTGTAAAATTTGATTTGACACATATATTTTTATTGGTTAAAAATTTTAACAGGCAGTTAATAATTAACAAGTAAGTTACAGAATAGGCCCCATTGTCAGACTTGATAATAAAGAATCTTCCCAATTATTTTCAGCGGTATTTAATAGGTTGGCGTTAATTTAAAAGAACTATAATTTGCTGTGACTTTTTACTTATTGAGTTTTTTTGTCAAAAGTTTATTGGGTCCTCTTTTCCGTACATTTTGAATCACCCTGTATTTGCTTCTAAATAAGATGCCGCCAATATCCAAAATAATTAGTAACTAATTCTTCTGTCTCCCACTGACAACCGAAGCCAGCTAGATCAGCGCAAATAAACCCACAAACGATATGAAAACATCTCAGCAAAATACACATATCTCTTTGCATCTGTAAGAAATCCTTTCTTCTTGCAATCCTCGTGCATGAATAGTGCCTCAGGATAGCGGCATCCGCGTTGCAGGCGCAAGATAATGAAGCTCCTTGCTCAAGCTAATTGGAAAGGAACAGAGCAGAAGAAATGGCTGGAAGATACATTGTTGCTCGCTGTACGATGTTACCTACTTACTTTAATTAGCATATGAAATATGCAGGCCTGATAACAGCTAGATAACAAAGGTAATTAAAATGTATTGCTAACACTGAGGCTAACACTGTATTAATGAATTGTTAACTGGTGTTTAGTTGCTCTACTTAATGGTTTAGGCGGAACTTTGTGGCAGGAACTATCATTATTAAGTGATAAATAAATTCATGGCATCGGTGTGATGTTATGGCTTCAAGACCTATTAAATAAATAAGTATCAACGTACGACATGATAGACACGACACATAACATATGTGACAGATAATTTTTAATATTTAAACTTGTACTAGTAATTTGTTGAAGTACATAGTGTTTCTACTAGGAGAGATGCCATTGGTATCTTGAGAAATATCAAATTGATACTTGATATGATACATATCCTTTGAGATGAAATATGAAAGCTACGCCATTTCCAACAAAGCATTTGCTACTGATTTTACTACGAAGAACTGACTAGATTTCTTTACAATATTTCATTTCAAAAGAATCTAATTGCTATATTGGCTGGACTATGAGCTCTGTTTTTGGGTGTTTTAAGAGAAGTGTTTTAGCCTCGGTTTTAATGCTGTACGATGCTCTAAAATTATTTTATAAAAAAATATATTACTTATAAGTGGTAGATAATATATTTCTCTGTAACATAATTTTAGAATATTGTGCACCACTAAAACCAAAGCTAAAACACTTTTCTCTTAAAACACTCAAAAACAGAGCTCGGGTATCTTTTAGGAACGAATACACAAAACAAACAATTTTTCCGTTATTATTCTTAATTCTTTCGCTCCCTCGGAGCATAGAGCACCCTAGGGTTTCAAAGCATTTATTTTTCTAAGGTTTGCCAGCCTTATTTGTTTCATGTACTATACTTTCTACTAGTATTTTCCATTTAACTTTATCTTTAGCTTCTGTTTTTAGGTCGTGTCATATTCTGTTTTCTGTTTCCATATTCCTTGTGTGTTTTTACCATGTATTTGGATTTCTTCCTCTTTTCCTCTTTCCTTTTATATAATGTTGATGTTTCCTTTCCTGAGCGTGTGTCCTATCCTGTTCCACTTCCTACTTTGTACGGTAATTTCTACGGAGCCTACATTGCATATTTTTCACAAACCTTCGTTTGAGATAATTTCTGAGTAGTAGATTCTTAGTATTCGTCTAAAGCAGATATTTATAAATGTCTGCACTGATTTTATATTTCTTCTATTCTGTTGAATATTCTAAACATAACATAATATCTTCTCGTGGTTTATTTGTTCTTTTATGCATATCTTCAAGACTGTCGCCTGTCTTGATTGTTCTAAGATATACAACTATTTTAGTCGTTCTGTTTCGTTTTCGTTAATTTTAATTTTTTTATTGTTGTTCGTTTATTGACAGAACCCTGCATATCTTAAATTTAATTTTCACTTTATCCATAATTTCCTTTAGTTTCTTTTTTTTTTCTTTGTAAATTATTTAGACTCCTTTCTATTAAGCAAACATCGTCGGTAAATTCTAAATTTTGTTTTCTAAATTTCCAAGTGATGCGCCGGTTTTGTTATCTGCTACCTTTTCCATTACATAATCTATAATAATAAGAACGATAATTGGTAACAAAATACATCTCTGTCTCACTTCATTTTGTGTTTTTATATCTCTACAAAGCCTTTCCGCTTAATTCAAAATTAGCTGTATAATTTCAGTACAACAGTTACATCATTGTAACGATTTTCTTTGATAAATAAATCTTAAGAACATTTTCCCGCTCTCAATCAGAATAATATAATAAAATGGTGGGATTTTAATTCACTTCAATGAGTTGCCGTCTAATTCCGTGTTCGTACGTGGGTATCATTGAAATAAATAAGTCAGAGTGCCTCAAAAAAGACGGCGAAGTCTGCAGATTTATTTAAGTGTCTACATGCTTCCGTGGCTGTTCATCTCGTGCATGGTCCGCCGAGTCAGCAGTGAGTTCACCTCGGCTCACCTTGGCGGATGGTCAGTGCCACAGTGTCTCATCCTGCGCACGGGCGAGCTCTGCACACGCCCGCGCTCTTTGCACAAGGGAATGTCGGCGACGTCAAATATTTACTCGGCCACGGAACGCGCCATGAGGGTGGAGAGAGAGAGGACATTCCTCCGTGATGTTCCATTTTCCCCCGTTGCTGCGCTGTTACAACTACTTTACTTGTCGGTGTGCTGAGCCCTCAGCTTGTCGCAGACAACTATGTGCGGAACCTGCCAAATAATTTCCTATTCCCTGCCACTTCCTGAAAAATTACTCGAGAGTGGAGCCTGCAGATAGCGCAGCGTACGCTCCAGATTACTACGAAAACTTTCAGAGTTAAGAATTAATGAAATTGTAGCCTATTTTCGAGAACAACGGAAAGAGCTATCAAGGGTGACGTCACAATATAGAAATGACCACTACCGTGACTAAACGCTACAGGCAGTTGTTTCCTCGGACTTCATTTACATTTATAGAGCGTAACTCATTCGACAGTAGAACAAAACGCATGTGATATGTAGCTGGGGTTTTAAGGAAATAAGAATCTATAGTTCATCAAAAGGAAATACGGAAAAATGATTCATTAAAGACTAATTGGTATTTGCATGGTAAAGTGTGAAATTTCAAGGATTTATGATAAACACTGTAACCACATATGGCATGGTTTGTCATTTGTTTCACATACAACTGTGATTCATAAAGGTAACCTAGTTTCTGGAGATTTGCTTTGTATCTTAATCAACTACACATAGCAACTGTTTGTTTTCATTTATTATCATAAATATTTCGTCGTACCTTTTAGAACAGAAATATATTTTTTAGCATGCAGTACTTATCATTAAACTACAATCCCTAATGTTAAGGGAAGAAAATCCACAAAATTCGAACTGATAGTATGTTTCACAATACATTTTGAAACCAAAATATTTATTGATAATTATTTTCTTTATTTAATGCCAAATTATTTTACCGTCGAGGTAAACTGCGTTCAAACCAACTTAATTATCTATTACAAGTACCACTTATAATATATTATAATTACCATTTATTGAAACGGTGAAAGTAGCATCTATTGAAATATGGTTGCGGTAATCAGTAACAATTTCAATAATTTAATTAAACGGTGATAAATACAGTAGTATTTGTTGTATAAACTATATATATTATTAGATAATTCTTCGGAAGGCAACAGTTTACTAATTTCTATAAATCCGTCGTTTCTGTCATAACAATGACCATCCTCAGAGAAAATTTAGAGTCATGAAATAAAATAGTCATCATCCCGACTGTCCCATTTTAATTTATCACTTGGAATCTGGAATATCTCGAAAAATATACATCGAATAAAAAATGTCCCAGGTAAAAGTTTAATGATTTGGAGAGAGACACCTAAGAAGAGGGGTCATTTATTAAAGTTTAAAAAAAAATTTTGTTTAAATGGTGTAAGACCCCATTTGGATTTAGGCAATACAATTATTATTTGTATTTTTCACGTTTCAGTGAATGCCGATATACTTTTAATAAAATTATAGGTTTACAATATATACAAATTTTATTTACATATTAATATTTCATTGAAATAATAGAGCATTCGTTTGTGTCAAGCTATTGATTCGAATAGTTTACAAATTTTAATTTTCTAATAAAATAGAGATTAGTGTAAGTAGTTACAAAGTTCAGTAGCTGCTTTTTTCCAAGTTGGAAGTATAGTGTTATAAACGATTGTAACTTCCCGTTGGGTGATGTATACGGAACACAAGCGCACAACAACATTAAGACAAGATGTATTGTTCGTTAGTATTTACCCGAACAATCATTATTCAACAAAGGATGGGCTGCTAGTCATTTATCATTGAGATTGTAATGTAATGACTCTGCTATAAGATTCCTTAATGTTACAAGCATTCAAAGCAATACGCGTTTATGGAATGGTACACTGTGCACTACCAAGCGACCTTCCAAGACAATCTTGTGTTCTTAATCCAATACAGCAGTGTTTCCCAACCTCACATGCTCTTTCTACGTTTATTACACTTGTATGTTATACGAAAGTGGGTCAAAGAATAATATTAGTTTCTTTGCTGTCATTTCATTTTTGATTCCGAAGATATCCCATATTTATAATCTTACCATATTTTTTTAAGAGATATTCTAAAACCTAATTTAGTTAGAATAAAAAGGATATACGACAGGCGGTTACAATATAGACAGTTTAGTAATTACATAAATAAATAAATAAATATATCATCACGCCTTTTACCCATTATGGGTGTGGCACTCTGCTTACGCAGATCTCGGTAAGTGATATATTTTAGCGTATGAAATGCGGTTACCAGCCGTCAAGTCATAGCCCCCAAAGTTGTTAGTGGAGGGGGAACCACAGGGGTAAATGTAAATTGGCAACTGTCAGCTGTGGGATTCGAACTGAGGATCCCACGATCCACAGTCCGACACGTTACCACGGAGCTATTTACAATTATTTGTAAAATTTGTTATTTACATTGCATTCTCAATAAATAATAAGGTCTGTCAATTTCTTGTTTTTATTCATCGTTTAACTGTACGCATTTTTTCCGTATGAAGGTAATATATCGAGAGCTAAGAATTCATCGGTAAAATTTCGAATAGTTGTTGCGTTGAGAATTTTTTAGCGATTATTATTATTACTTTCATTCGTATATTCTGAAAATTATATTTTGACAGTATGGTGATATATAACCTGGTATCCATAACATAAGAAGAAAGTAACCAAATGTAGAATAGGATCTTAATATGGAATACCGCCCTTTAACATTGCACAAATTAAAAATGTTGATTCGTAAATCATAACAATAAAATAAAAATTAATTAACAGTATAATTGTATAAAAATCTAAATAACAATTAGAGAAACGGCGGTATTCCATATTAGGATCCTATTCCATATTTGGTTACTTTCCTCTACTAATGATAGAAAAGCAAATGTTGCAACTTAGCTAAAACTTTCGGTATGTATGATTTAATTCAAAAAGTAGCCCAGAAACTTTGTATTCTAAATATTGTGAAGTTTTCTACCATAATTATGAAAAGAATATTAAAAATGTGTTTAAATTATAAAGTAAATAATTTTCTGTGAGATCGTCTGAAGCTAATTCCCCAGCGAAGCTTTTAAAACGTCAGCTACTTATCAATAATTAATCTCAATTGTTCTTGTTCCATATCCTCGATCGTCGAGGCTGCTGGAGTTTGTTCACCACGTGACCGTGGCTAAGATAGTCATGTACATTCCGTTTATTATCAGCAATTAGAGTTTTTTCAGTTGTGGACGTTAGTTGCGTGGCTTAGCAAATATTTGTACCTGATAATTTGCAGACGAGGCGATAAATGTAGCACAGTTAGACGGTGCGATGTATAAATAAAAATGTTTTGTAACATTCTTTCTTGGAATGGAGGATTACTAGTTCGTTGTTATTTAAATACATGAGGTGTTTGTTAAATATGTACAGATTGGTTTGTCATCGTACGTGTCAGAGTTTAACAATAGTTTGCTTATCACATTGTTATCAGTTGCCACAACAATATTTGCCTAACGTCTACTGTGAATTTTATTTTTCCTAATTGATTAGAAACGTTAATTAGTCAGTGTAGTAGTTTTAGTGACTTGTTTATATCCGATAATGGGGCGTATTCTGTATCTTACATGTTAATTTTTAACGGCCTGGTCAAAATTTTAACCAATGATAACAGACGACATTGAATAAAAATTGAAAATTTTATTTGACACATATTTCTATTGGCCACAATTTTTAACCGGTCGTTAAAAATTAACCGGTAAGTTACAGAATACGCCCCAGTAACAGTTACCTTAAATAATAATACCCAGGCTACATCGGTCGCTTGGAAACTGAAAACTGCATTATACATTGACTATACTACAACTCAATACTAACGAGTATTTTTTATGTGCACTAAGTTACTGAGAATGGGGTCTACCACCATTTTTTAAAAAAAAATTTTATGAAACTTTATCTACGAGTATATTGAAGACTATCTACACTTTTAAAAAGTCTTAATTGTTGTTCATTAAGCCACAATGATTTTTTAAAAAATCGACGTCTTGGTAGAGGTGTTGCTGGATCTAAAACAGTACAGATTGTAAATAATTGTAGTCATATATTTTTACTTATTTTATTATTATTATTACAATAAAATAGAACATTTATGTAACAAAAATTATTTAAATCTCTACTGTTTTAGATCCAGCAACACCTCTACTATGACGTCACAACATTTAAAAAAAATCATTGTGGCTTAATGAATAACAATTAAGACTCTTTAAAAGTGTAGATAGTCTTCAATATAGATAAAGTTTCATAAAAAAATTATTTTTTTTAAATGGTGAAAGACCCCCTCCTGCCTCCTATTCTGTTAAACTCATATGTTGCATCTTAATTCAGCGTATTTATTTTAACATTTCGCAAGCAAAATAAATTTTAGATTTATTAGTTACCTCTAAAATCCTTCTATTTTTCTTTGAAGCGAAGTGAAACTTAAGTTCTGCAAAAAGCTAGAGTGAAGTAAAAACGGAAAAGTCTGGAAAGAAATCCGTTGACATTAAAATTAATTACAGAGGCGGTCGGCGGTTCGAAGCGGCGCCACGGTCGACATTTTTCCAAGAACCGAATGTTCATCGATTATTTCCCATGAACGATTAATTATGTAAAGTCTGCAATCTGCCTCACGCTTCAGTAAGGCAAGCGAACATGCTTTTTATGTCCCACGTGCAGTTGCAACGTTGCACTGCTGCTAGGCTGCGCACCATTTCTTGTAACGGTATCACCAGCGCCACGTAAAGGTTATTATACTTCACAGATGTTGATATTGTATTTTTGTTGCCATTCGAACTGTTGTTTTGCTCTTGTATCGCTTTCTGCTCTGAGAACTTGCGGAAATATTTCGCGATATTAATTGCACTACAGCTACTGCAGCTAAAATTGAGATTAACGTTAACATGTTATCAACACTTGTGGCGCTCTAGTGGATTAACTTTTCTTTTAATTACTCGTTTTGTTTTTAGTTTTCTCTTTGTTCTCTGTTGCTTTCAATATTTGTACTCGTAAATCTACTTTAATTAGCATTTCTAATATAAATACACAGGTCTGTTATTGAACTCGCAAAATATATTTACCTTATCGCCTAGAATTAATATTTAGTTACACGCCCTAGGCTTGCAAGATTAATTTAATCTTTTATTTAACTCAAATAATAAGATAAAACTGATATTGAAGTCTAGTACCTGTAAGCAAACTCTTCAAATTTTAAATTGTCCATATTGTGTACTCGGCGCGTTATCTAAAATAGATTAACTTTATGATAACATTTCAAGGCCTCTTCGTGATATTTTACAATTTTTATTACATTTACAATAACGAGTTAGTAATCAAAATGAAATATCTAGAATTTATAAATGAACGTTTCTCATAATTTGCTTTTATAAAATAATAATGTTGTTACAGATATTATCAACTTATTTTCTATTGTGGAAATTTATCAAGATTCTTTGTTTCCACGTCATTATTAAGATTCAAATCGGTTGCGAAATTTATTTGTAAGCTAGAAAAAATGGCGCGAATATCCAACACCGTGAATAATTCAATACAATTATGTCAAAGTGCCATTTTACCTTTATGCCTCGATATACTGATATTTGCCCGCGTCTTTTGTTTTTTGAGGTGATATACAAATAAGTGTTAATGTAATATTTATATTACATTTGTATGAACTGTTAAATATCCGCTGATATTGGGCGAACATCGAAACGGCGTATGATAAATGCAAAAATTAAAAAAGTTCAAGATAAAAAGCGCATATGTATTGTAGTACACGTACGAGTATTATAGTGGTTTATTTTGGAAATTGGGAGTAATTTGGATTTACGTAGGAATGACAAATAAAATAATTTACTTTGGTGGACCAATATCCTTTCCTTTGAATCCTTGTAGTTAGGTTTCCTCCTAATCTGCCTTCTACTACTGATTCAATTGCATCCTATTCTTCTGCTCTCCATATATGTTCAAGCTATCTGATATCAGTTTCTAATTCCTGCTGCTTTTAAATCTTCTTCTATCTTACTTTAAATATGTTCATCTAAATTAACTTCGTCTTCTTCCTCAAGGTCTGCATTCTACTACTGATACAATTGCATCCTTTTCTTCTGCTCTCCATTTAAGTCCAAGCTCTCTGACTCTGTTGCTTGATCTATTTCACTAAGTTTTCTTCCAACTTCTGTTCTATTTTCATAGTTCATTCTTATTCTGTATTCAGTTTCCGCCATCTTTATTGATCCAAATATTGGTCTTATTATTTTTCGTTTTATTATTATTAAATCTTCTTTGCCTTTTTTGTCATTGTCATAGTCTCAGCAACATACCTTAAAAATCAATATTATTGTCCGAATTAATATCAAATATACCAATAGGGTTTGTACGTAAAATAAAAGGTGGTATTTTTTTTTTTTTTAATGGGCATATAGCATCATCTATGGCAGGACAGTCCTAGGAGGATCAAGATCTTCAAAAACAGTGGTACTTGATTCGTGACCAATTCGTCTTTGTGCAGTCAGAATCTCAATCTCTACGAAGACCTTTGGTTATTAGCATAACATAAGCAGCATCAGAGGTTCTTGTGCTGCCAGAAATACATTTTAGATGAGCAAGTAGTCAGTCTGTAGCACCCCAGTGTAATTGAATTTCCGATATTACGATTTTTTAACTTTTTGATGATCGCTTTTATCCGTATGTAGCCTAGAATGTTTTTATCGTAACACTGCAGTGTACCTCGCTTTTCATAATAGCTATGTACAAGAAAGAGTCATATCAATTTGTAGTTAGTATTAGAATCGGTCTGCAAGTTCATGTTGTTTTCATCATATATTTAATAATGTAAATGGGGTATAACTTCATGAATTAATTGCGGTGTCGTTGTTAAAATGAAGAGAAATTAATCTGCGCGTGCGCCTGGACAAATTGGATTACACTGTTGGTTTGCGTGGTAAGAAAACATTCGGGTTTTTGCCAGAGTAAAAATTTATGGCACATGCATAAAATATAGACTCGTTGCGTTTTAAAATAATGTAGCAATGTCGCAGACCTACTGATAAAATTTAATAAATACAGAACTGAAACAGTAAATACATTGCATGAGCCAACCATGTCATTCGGGTTATAATGACAGCTAATTACGTTTCTAATACTGCGGAATAACATTTGTGCTGTGCGTATCAAGTACATGTTGACATATTCCAACCTTCATTATTTCTAGATAATGGAATTGAATTTCATGTTGAAGAAAGTATAGGATATAAACTTCTTTTGCTCTTGCATTCGCGGTCGCTGTTATTATTAGTAAAATTTCGCTATTTGTCTGCGCTGTACATTTCTTAATAGGGCGACATATTACGTTAATTTTTTTTCTTCTTTGTTTTAGGTTACTAGAAATAGAAATATGAAATTTTAAATAAAAAACATTAATTGAGATATGATCTTTTAGCACGTACTCATGGTTGTCAATGGTAACCTGTCAGTCTCTCACATAATAGAAAATTAATCAATGAATCGACCAAGGGAAGTGTAAATCCGCAGGCCACCACAGAACAGTTATAACTCCGTTCTGAAGAGTTAAATAGGGGAGAAAATACTAACGCTGTTTATTTACTGGGTAGGACAAGGCTCACTAAATAATATCAACAATAAACTTCGATGTAAGATAGTAATTAAACGACGTAAGTAATTTCTCCCATATTTAACTCTTCAGAACGGAGTTATAACTGTTCTATTGTGGCCGGCGGATTTACGTTACCCTTGGTCGATTCATTGATTAATTTTCTATTACTTTAGTTAATATTTCGGTCTAATAAAATAAACATTTGTCAGTACTCATTGGCACTTAGTGCAGGGTAGCTGTTACACATTTACTGTATTATGATATAAATTATACAAAAAAAAAATGATTACTTTGGATAAGCTCAATTATTGCGGAAGATAACAAAATACAAACAAAAACTTTGTATGGAAACAATTGAATTACCGTTTGAAATAAATGACGCAGTTGCACGTATAGGTGCGCCGGCGACATAGAGTCGTAGTCGTAGGGGAAGTGGTGGACGACATGAGGGGGTGTATAGCGCCGTGCTGTCTCTGGGAATCGAAACATGGCGCAAATCCCACGCCGCGCGGTCACTCAATTCGCCGATGCCGGCGATTGCTGCACTGGACACTGCCGGACTCTAGAAATTGCATGTGCGCGATGATTGCTTTCATTTTGTAGTCATACCTCTGAAATTACACTTACTTTCATTTGCATTTATATTATTTCTTTTACTCAGACATGTAGAATTTTTATACTATTGGTCGTAATTTCTAACATTACACAGAAAAGAAGTTACCGTAGAATTCACCGAACTATTGGATTAGCTAATATGAGATGTATTTTTTGAATATTTCATAACAATTAAGAAACAATACTCTGATATTACACTTACTTTAATGTGCATTTATATTATTTCTTTTACTTAAAGTCTCAGACATGTTGAATTTTTATGCAATTGGTCATAGTTTCTAACATTTCACAGAAAAAAATCTGTTGTGGACACCACAATACCTCCCGCCACAGATTTCTTTTCACACAATGCAGGAACACTGACCACCACTATTTCAAGAAACGCTCAGCAGTCAGCACTTAGCAGATTTAAACGAAAATGTCAAAATATAATTTTTCTTTAATGTGTTGTAATTCGTAAATGGTGACAGTAAGAGAAAAATGTTTCAAACAATTGTAGATAACATTTAAAACATTGTTCTAATAACCGTAATTTACTGAGATATTTCAAAATAACTTAATAGGGCTTCAATTACAACTTTCGGTTATTGGATTATGACCAAAAACTTATCAGCTCTTCCCAAAGGGATACAGTCGATATATACAAAATATGATATTTTTCTTTTCAATAGTTTTTGAGAAACTGTGATACAGAAATTCACACAGACCGACAGACAGATAGACTGACAGACACACACAGACATAATCAAGAAACTGTTAATATCGTATTCTAAAGACCCTAAAATGTGCTATCCACTTAAAACTCAATTCCGAATTTTTAGCATGATTCCTATTACCTCCCTTACAGGATTTGATGGGAGGTAAAAAAGGTACCGTGAAATTTACCGATCTATTCAGTAAGCTGAGGATATAGTAAGATGCATTTTCATAATAATCAAGAAACTAAACACAATTATTTACTAAGCAATTAGAATTTACTACAAAGTTTGGTAAATATTTAAAAAAAAAAATCATCTTATATCCTCAGTTTACCGCATGGTCTATTGTACTCTTTTTTTTTTTTTTCGTGTGCGGGTGTCGAAATAATCTAATCAATAAAATTAATAAATATTCAATTATTCTGGCTGTGTTCAGTATTCCAAAATATTATAAATAGACAGAATACATTTCATAATATTATTTTTCCATTTGAATGCTTCGCACCCACGCACAATTTGTAAATGACAGTTTGTTAATATTATCTAATTTTTCTGTGACGCCCACATTATTTACGCGTTCCAAATTTCTTTCGATTGATATCTTTTTTATTTTACTGGAATAAAATCGTTGCGTAGGTGTATTGTTTCCTCAACATATATCTAACGTATTGTAATGAAGTTAATCAATATTGTTATAGGTAGTTTAATCTTCAACTGTTATGTACTACATACAAACACGCGTAAATATGTGATCAGATTTCATAATAACAAGTTAGTAAACATAGTTTAGTATTTGGCACATGATACACAGATGTTTAGGCGAAAGTAATATCTTTCTCTGAATCCGATTTCACCATTTTTTTCAATGATATCTTTTTGAATAGATGAATAGATAAAGTAAGGAAACTTCATGTTTATAATTTTCATGATAATTCAAAGAATTTAATTGATTGAAAAACCGGAAATAGAAATTTACTTGGCAAACAAAACAATAAATTCAATGTGTTTCTAATTTAGAATCAGTTAGGAGAAAAGTTTCATATAAAATATGGTAGTAATAATGTTTAAAATATTAGGTATTTATATATATGACAAGTACAAAATTTAGAGTTTAATAAACGAGGCATATAAAAGGGCGAGTCAATAAAAACCCTGTTATGTACCTGTTACATACAATATTTTATGATCAACTACATTGCAGATTATATTTTTTAGCTTTGAATGACAATATATTTAACACATGACGTTGACAGGAAAAATTTGATAATTTACAAGTGTGCTTTTATACCATATTATCTAGATTTCTAAATGGATATTAAATTAAAGGTCTCATGCCCGGTTGCATCAACTTTAATTTAATTTTAAACTTGGTTTAAATAAATAAAAGCGTATCTAATTTTTGACATATATGTCAATTATTCCATATGACATATAACTTCGATTTGCTTTTATTTATTTAAACTAAGATTAAAATATAACTAACGTTTGGTGCAACCGGGCATTATAGAAATAATATTTTAACTAATAATTAATTTTGAACGATCGTCTATTGTATTTTATAATTGCTATTTCATTTGGATCTAGTCGAGTTTTGTGTCAAATTAAAGGTTTCACAGAACGTACTTAAATGAATAAATAACTAAATAATCTTTCTTGCAAATTTTTATTTAAACTCTGGCAGCCTTTGTTTAATTTAGTTGCTGTTCTGCGGTTGTAATATTTATGTGTGATTCAAATTTAAAATGAAAGCTAGCGTAAAGGATCGAGGCTCCTTGCGGAATCCCGCGTGAAGTTCGCACCGCTGCAATGACAGAGAAGCAATCGCGCCGAGAGTGTCCAGATCCAGCGGATGCAGACGGTAAGCAGCAGCAACGGCGGTGTCGGCGCTTTTTTCACCAGCACTCGATGAAAACAGGATGCACTAACATTCAGAAGTAGACACAAGTGCTCGGGCAGCCGCCGCACTGCAGCACACAGCGTCATTATATTTTTAAAGCCGTGGAACAGAGGGGATCTAAATGCGATTTACTGATTTAGTGTAATTGTGGGTCAGGCGGAAATTGTTGCGCCCGATCGATTAGACTTTGAAAAAATGCCAACTTGTGTTTTGCAGTTACGTCGGGTAATTGTTTTTTGACTCTATGTTGTTTCACGATAAAAGATAAATGGAAAAGATTATTTTTTTCTTCTCTGAGTATTATGAAACTTGCCAAGTTTTCATATTAATTTTCCGTGGATACGAAACTCTCATTTCCAAACCGCGGCCACCAAATAAATCTAAAAATATACTTCGCAATTATTTCCCAATTTTATTGTTGCTACGAAACGTCAAGGCTCAATTCTTCAAATAAAGAAATTGATAACACACGCAAACACCAGTCGTGGGTTCGAATCCCACTGAAGAGCATTGTCGTTCATAAAATTCACAATCTTCCACTCATGAGATGAAATATTACAAACACACTTCTCATCTTCTTAAAAAAATCTGTTGTGGACATCACTATACCTCTCAACATAGATCTTATTAAACAATGCAGGAACACGGAATCCCTAAATGAAGAATGGTTCATCCTTTCAAAAAGTTGACAAAGGTGTCTGTAAGTCTGTAAAGTGTTCATCCAGTGAAAACTTACTACCAACTTTTTAGAATGATTTCTGTACTCTTCTTACAGGAATGTGACAAAAAGAACCATGCACAAAAAAATCTCTTACAGAGATTTACGAAAGCACAATGCCGTGTATTTTGGAAATAAAATGTGATGTATAATTATTTACAAAGCGAGCGATTGTTCGTTGAACAATGTTGGCTTGCCGCTGTCAAGTTCCATGTTGCGGTGAAATAGTAAAACACATCGTAATGTTCCTGCAGGTATAGCAACATAATTCCGAAGTAAACTGCAGTACAATATTGCCAACATTGCAGTAAATTGACAGCTTAGTACAGGCAAGAGGAAGTTGAACATAAATTTATAAAATTTACACTGCAATTAAACCAAGAACATAACTTAGTTGAAAACCAACAATTTATTCTTTAGAAATAAACACTACTAGTCGTGGTAGGATATCAATTAAATTTATTGGCATTGGTAACTATTTCCTCTAAGGATTTCTCTGAAGTGCCGCTTGCTAGAAATACCGGCTTGAGAAACTAAAGTTGAATCTTTGTTCTGATCTAACCACCCACGCAACCGCGACTGGAAATGGCGGCTGATGGTTTGACAAGGTATAAAGCTAGCTTATGGGAATGCTGATGTGTAGGTGACCTATGACCTTGGCATGACCTGTTGAACTTCGTTAGTGTCTCATGACTTGTAAATTAATTTCTAGAACTGAATATACAATCAAACAAGCAAAGTTTCGTATTGCGTGCGAAACTTATTTGAATCTGATATTTAGTGGTTGAACAAACAAACAGATTTTTGTTCAGAAAAGATTGAAATTTTATTTTTGTTCCGCTGATGGCGAGTGTCTTTATTTCTTGCTCCAAAGTTTGGAATTACAGCGTTAAATGTCTCCAAGGGAATAAAAATTCATTCTGGTTTAAATATTTGAGATGGTGCAGATATATAATTAGCATATAAATGAAGGTTTTCAACTTGTCTACAGCAACGATGTCCCCGAGTCAATCATAAGACCATTTGAGCTTTTTTCGTGCGTTTTTATAATGTAATCACGAGTAGACAATTTTGGAAGTGTCACGCAAGAAGATATTAAAACTTCTTGTGGTTTTAAAACTTTTTCTCTTTGTTTTTGCTCATTAATTCTCTTAAATTACCCCAGAGAGCTCCTCAACCCTAAATAAATTCATCGTCATCATCATTCATTTTGTTAACTTGTAGCATATGCGACAACAAAATCCTATTTTATCGGAATATTTGCTGGGAGTGAACGTAAAACTAATTGAACTGCAAAAGTTATCGCATTGCAATAATCCTGTTTTGCTGTTTTCTGTCAGTTAAATGTTCGTGTTAATGTTTGCAACACATCTACAATGTTATGGAAATTCGCCAACTAGTTTAAAATAACCGTAAATTTAATATTTTCAGAGGGACATGAAAAATACAATATTTACACACGTAGGGAAATTTGTTTTGCGTATGTAAACAGCGTTAAAAATTAATATTCATTCAAATGTTCGAAATAAATGAAAGAAAAAATTGCTGCTCATATTTTCCAGCAACAAGGTCATTTATAATTGCGAATGCACGATTTAAATCTTGCGAGTAAATGAAGCGTGATTAAAAAATTCAATTAAAATGCAACGTTTTGCAAGTGAAAAATTCCGTGGAACATTATTCAGTAATGACGCGAGAACATGCAAATTGATCAACATTTCCGTTATGTTACGTTAATGCTAACGTTAAGGAATCTGGCGCAAATACGTCAAGATAATCACCTGCTTGTTACACACCCTGTATTATTAAATTTCACCCTGCTGAGATTGATACGCGCTGCTCGCCCACCGCTAGCTGCAGAACTGTTTCATGGAAGAAGTGCCTCGCGTAGATAAACTTTGATTATTTAGTTACATGTTAAGTTATTGCACGCTCATGGAATTTACGGCGTCTATTCAAAAGTTTGCTCTTTAATACAACATGACTTGATTATAGCGACATTTCCTTCTCTTGCATGCTAATCCTGCGGTTGACGCTTCTTTAACTTTAGAGATAAATAGTTACAGCACCTACGTGACCTGAAATAGATCATCAACGTAGTTCTAGACATTAGAAAACAATTTCCCCATTTTTTGACATTAGAATGTCATACTCTTGCATGAATTTTGATACGCTTATGTCATCTAATATTTTAAGTTTTTTTTTTTTAATTAATATTAAAAGAGATCTTACACTGTCATAAACATCGTTTATTGCTCTAGGACAGATTATTGTATTCTTTGAAGTTAAATAAAAACTAAAAAGTATATTATACAACTGGGGACAGAAATGTATGATTTTTTTCCTAAGGAGTAAAATTGAAGCACGATTCGTAAGCGAGGGCAACAACACTTTACCTCACGTGACTCAAATGTCTATAATGTATTTAAAAATTATTAGAATTGTAGTATAATTTAAAATCGTTACCTTTGATTGATTGATTCCCGCTGAAATAAAATTGACTGTTTCCGTCATGATTTTGGTATCATAGAAACCGAGTTTATCTCCGAGTCATGATAAAAAAAAATTGAGCAAATAAATACTAGCAACACTAAGAAAACTATCAAAAACAAATCAATTGTAAAACTTAATTCATTGTTACGTGTATTTCTAATCGAAATATTCTATAAAAAAAATTTCCTAACGGAAAAAACTGTGTACTAATTTTTTAAACAATAATGCACACCAAAAGCACAAATCGAGAAAAGAGTATCAAACACTGGGACAAAATGTATTTTAAGCAGATGTTCATATATCCGCCCAATCGTGCTTAAATTAATTATTGCTTTCTCTCACTTGTATTAGAAAATAACTATTCTTGTATTTAACGCACTTTCCTGTCAGGGATACATATCGCTTTGCCAACAATTACTTTAATGTTCATTCTATCTTTTACAATAATATTTATACATTTATTCTTTGTTTTAGGTGAGAAACTGTTGCAGCAGTCCCAAACAATTACTGCTGGTGTTAGGAACAGGTTGGCAGTTTTAAATCATTTTTAGTCGCTGAAAATAATAATACAGGAATGCTAATTTAGGCAGATCGGTGTTGTAGGGCCACTCTTCTTTGTCACTTGTTACTATGCGTTTGTTTAGTGGTTGCTATGTAAAAATATGTTTGCACAGCTTTATTCAAAAGTGATAAATATTATTATTTATTATATTATTTAAATTTTTATATTAAGCAATTTATTTCAAAATCATTGAATGATGATTTCTTTCTGCAACTAAGACAGATGGCCCAACAACTAGCTGTATCTCGGCTCACATTTTCGCCATTAGTTAGCTTTCCAGTATTATTATATTTCAGTGTTTGTAGTGTGGTACTCGTCGTAGAATATTTAAAATTAGCTGGGTATCAGCATACAAGTAGTCCATTATACGTAAATTGTGTTCTCGTATTTTGCGCGAGCAAATACGCATATGCAAAGATCCACCGTTTAATGTGAAACGTTATTATTGAAGTAAATAAAATCCTTTAGCATGAATGCGGGGCGCATGTCAATATTTGTAAAACTAAATTGCGATTTTCGATTAGTTTTTACGGTACCGCTGGGACCGTTCGTCTTCCCCGGTCCGTATATTACCGGTTGAAAACCGCAGTGGATAAATAAAACGCACATGGTTCGCTCTTTGCGCTCGTAAAGTCGCTGCTGAACATCTCATTGTTGCGTTGTTAGTACATCACGGTTACGGCGTTATTATGTCCCAAGTTTGTTGCACGTTGTTGCCCACTCTTTTATCCCATAAATCGCACACGCATTGCCTCTAATTCCCGCCATTTGCGACTGTTTCTCCAGAACTAGCCGCGTACCGCGTCATTACGCCGGACCTAATAGTTGAGAATAAAACTCGCTGTCGTTCGCGCTGATTCTTCTGTAGCAACGCAATCGTGGACACCAGCATCGAATTTTAATAACAAACAAACAAAAAATGCTGTAGACATCTTACGACTTTCTTATACATATCTATAAATGTAGTAAGCTCGGAAAATTTATGTACATATCTTAAAAAAATATAAATCATATTCCGTAATAACTAAAATAGATGCCGTGATAGCACAGTAGTAAGAGTAGGTTGTGGGTTTGAATCCGGGTCAGATCAGAAAAATTTTAATGATCTGATTTGGAACGGTACTCACTCTCGTTACCATTTCAAGTTGGGATAAAATTAACTACGCAACTATAAAGCTATCGGACACCGCCTAGCAGTTGTAACAAGGGCTTGTACCAGGTGAGCAACACATATTCATGGCATCAGTGTAAAAGTAAGAGACAATTTAAAGTAAAAATTAATTCCTGTTTTGTGGTTCATCCTAGGGATATAAAACATAAGGTATAACAATCCCGAAAGGACATAGATACCTAAAGAATTCTAAATAACTACTATAAAAACAATTGACAATCGCTCAAAATTAATTTTTGTTTTTTGAATGCAATTCTCCTATTTGAGGCCCTTTAGTTTGACATCAAACTCGACAAGATTCAATGAACTATTATTTGAGGATCGTTCACACATAATTTTTAACATTTCAATTCAAGTTCCTTCTTTGAGACATTTACTTGTGTAAAAAAAATTGACGATTGTTAAAAATTAATTTTTGACATTTGAGGTCAAGTCTTCACCCTTTAATTTGATATCAAACTCGATAGAGTTTAATCAATATTTTTCAAAATGTGTTATTGAACATATAATTAGTTGTTCTTAAAATCGGAAGGAAATTAGGCAATATTACCTAACCTGGTACACATTAATTATTTTATCCAACACCTCTCAATAAATGCTCTATAACTATGGCGATTTTAAACAAGCAAAGTAACAGATTATCCACTAGTGGGTATAATTTTGAGGAAAGCCACTAGTGAGTATTTTTATATTTATAACAATAATAATAACACACAACACCTTGGTAACTACTTCGATTGACATTTTAATTTAAAAATTTAAAGCATATGTCACTGTCAAATAATATTTCTTTAATAAATTTTTCATTTATTAAGAAGTGTTGGATAAAACGTTATACTTCACACGTGGGCAAAGTGGAATTACTCACTCGATAAAATTATCTCACTCAACCTTCGGCTTCGTGAGCTAAAATTTCTCTCGTGGGTAATTCCTTACTTTGCCCACTTGTAAAGTAAATAACTATTCTATTTTGTTTTTTTTTTTTACATACTCAATTAACCTCAATGTTTTTCCACCATATTTTCATATTATAGATTCTGAGGATGAGTATTTTATACTTGAAACGTTAATCCAAATAAAGTGATTTATTTTTGATTCCCTTTTCCATATTCTGACTAAAATTAATTAATACAATTCAAATTGGAAACGATCATCTTCTTCATTATAATTAACTTTTTATATTTCAAATGATATTACTAATTTTTATTGGAAATTTTTTTCGCAACTAATTTGCTATTCGATATAAATTGAGTTTATTGTCTGTCAAGAACTTCAATTTTCGGTTTTGCAACTGTTACCAAAATCAGTTTTCCATATCATGAAACTCATAATTTAAGAGTTGTATTACTCTATCTTCTCTCGTGAGTTATAGAACTTATGCACTTACATACATCCATCCATCCCTACCCACGGAAAAAATACCGTAAAACTTACCAAACTCAGTAAGCTGAGGATTTTCTGAAAAGCAAAAGTTTTTTTTTCAGAAAAACCATTTTAAATCCTCAATTTACCGAATAATTCCGTAAATTTACTGTACCCGAAATAAAAAGACTTTTAGATCTATAAATTTAAATTTAATAAAATTCAACGTTTCGAATTATTACACATTATTATTATGACATGTGAAAGCTTTTTCCACTTATTGAAGAATCAACTGTACCTTTTTTGTGCATCCTTTCACACAAGCTCCAATGAGAAAATGGTCAAAACGAAAACAAGGAACCTCATATACTTTTTCATAATTGCTATAAGTAATAAAAAAAAATGAAGCTTTGCAAACTTGGTACAACATTAGGTCAGTTATGTGCCCCACCCAACTGCAGCAGCAGGACAATTATGCAGCGTTCCACCGCTCTTAATCATTGTCTCACTCCTCCCAGCCGACGACGTGCTCGTAACTCACAGCTGTCCCACCGACGTCGCTGGGAGACGAGCTCGGACGACGGGCGATGAATAACCCTGCTGCAGCCGTCGCCCATGTCACTCCCATAGTCCGTTCATGTACAGCCAATGTGCAACCAAGACGTGCAATTGCGCCTGGAATTTTGGATATTGTTTTCATTATTCTTATTAATGCGAAGTGGAACTCAAGCTAAATTGAACGGAATGTATTGTCCGAACGATGTAACTTGGCAAGCAAAAAGAAAGGAATATAGTTTGGTCCATTATTTCTTGATGTGTTTTCTTCAAAATATGCTTTTACTTAGATGCCACATAGAAAAGTGAAACAGTGATTTTATAAACTTTTATTGCTCAACAATACATACTGAACCAATGTATCTAATATATTTACACTTTTGCAATTCTGTTTGTACATAGGCATTCCAAATATTTTTTTTTTAATATTTATAATTTTTTTTACCTGACATTGTTGTATTCTATTCACTAACGTTTGTATATTTAAATTGACTATTTCCCACATTTAAATTAAACCAATCATTTGCTTCAATGTGGTCACTTTCGACCAATCACGTACCAATAACAGTGGCAAAATTAAAAAAAAATGCTCTAGGGCATATTAACTGACAAAATTCCGGTTACTTATCCATAGTTATCGTATGTGACAAAATATTGACTCCTTATTAGATTTTTATTTACAATTTGTCTAAATTGTTATTATTTTTTATCTTAGCTTATTTGGGAGATAGTCTAATAATAGTATATTATTATATGAATAATGACCATAATCCCGAATATAATACTATACTTTTTCTACTCCTGAAAATTTGGAAATCACTTTTGAAAATGATCGATATTCGTTGAAAACACACGCAAAAATACACAATGACAACTGAATACATGACAACTGTCAGACGTCCGTTGCTTGGTGATTCACATCACGTCTTTAAAAATAACCGGGAATTATGGATTTCTAGCTCTGCGATTGGCCGAGAAGAGTGAATTATGAATCATAATTCACTGTCCTGAATTGTGCAGGTAAAATTAGTTCTCAAGATTGTTGTTAAGATAACATTCTTCGTCAAATGGAATGGCAAAATCCCTCATCTTTCGATCGAGATGTTGATCGTCATTTGTTTCAAAAGTTACCAAGCAACAATTTTACGAAAACGAATGTTGCCGGTAAAATAATGTACCCTCAATGTTATATTATTACTGAATATATTTGGTGCGACTATGGTTTTTTTTATTTTTTCCTTACCACAGAGAAAGTCTAAATTACTTCAACTTGTCAAGTTATATCGTTCGGACTATAGCTGTAATTGTTAGAGAAATAGAAACATCAGAACAAATATAGCAGCAGTAACGCTGGAGAGGTCTGAAATTGGGGGCAATAAATTTATATCAGAGAAAAAAATAGGGACCCTTATCCAGAATAAAGGTTTTCTAAATGTTCCGGTGACTATCATTTATTGAGCTCTTCCGGTCTATTAAGGAATCCACTCCGCGAAAGATGATTCCGAGTCCGCAACAGAGATGGCGCCACCGGTTAGTTGTTTCCTCCTGCTGAAATATGACTGATCGGTAAACAAAAAGCGGGAAAAAAGACTATAACCGTCAACATTAATAAGAAGAAAGGGCTTTATAAGCATCAGTAGTTCCGCTGCTGTGGCCAAGCCATTGTTTTACGGATATTAAACAAGGATTTTGTTTTGAAATATCCAGTGTTGCTGAGCACGGATAAGCCGCTGCAAATTCATGGAATGGACTCTTCAGATGCAAATGTAAATTGCGCGCTTTTATCTTGCTACCTTTACTGCATTATAAAGATTTATCCTTATGTTTTCAAATTAACACCTTCGTTTTTCTGGTCTAGTTTTTTACTCCATTAATCGTTTGCTTAATTACTTTTTGTGCTCGCACTAATTGAATGGTTTCTTCTAATTTAGATAATAGTTCTGGCAATACAAATCAATTATCTATTTAAATTCAAATTAATGATTAATGTTTGAAAGCAAATGCAACATTTTTATCCCCGCCACATCCGAAGACCGATATAAAAATCATGCTTAAAAAATCGGTAGTGAGTTTTCAGTTGATGAGCACGTTTTAGAATCCCCAGAATAAGATGTTAATAGTTTCTCGATGATGTCTATGTGTGGGTCTTTGGAGTTACGTTTTCTAAAACTCTACTAAACTGAAAATTTTGATATTTTGTATATATCAATTGCATCTCCTTAGGAAGAGCTGATTAGTTTTTGGTGATAATTCAATAACCGGAAGTGGTAGTTTACTTGGAGCCCTAACAAGTTATTTTGAAGTATCTCTGTTTCAAATATTATCTACAATTATTAATTTTAACATTTTTTTCTTACCGTGTCACCATTTACGAATTACAATACATTAAAGAAAATAGTATATTGTATAACTAGTGCTGAAATACCCTTTCAGCATATGTTCTATACGATACTTTTCCGACGACCACAATTAAGTAAAAAAAAAGCAATATAAAATTTACATAAAAATATTAAAAACAGATTATGTTAACATCATTGCTATCAGAATTCACAAAAAATTTGTTAAAATCTCATAAATCAGGATCCGACCTTATTAATCCGTAGCAAATTATCTGCAACTGTCAAACTTTTAAATAAAAATTTTTATGTTAGTTTTGATAAAATCATATCACACAATTTCAGACGTATCTGATTTGTTAACTAGCTTTCATATCACGCAGCATTGCTAGTGATTTGCAATAACCAACTTTCAGTAATATTTAGCGTGTGAATTTATGTACTTTTCGGTCGTCAGAAAATTATATTTTGACATTTTCACCTGTGCTTTTTGAAAAAAAGTGCTTAAAAATGTCATTTTTTTACATGTGTCATAATTGAAAACTATTTTTATTTTCCGGGATAAGCGTTTCTTGATAGTAGTGGTCAGGCATTGTATGATCATGGCAGGAGGTATTTTGGTGCCCACAACAGATTTTTGTGATTCAGTTAGTAAATTTCCGGTGTCAAAAATCCCCCAAAGGTCATAAACCAAAGTAAGAAAAAAATCTCGAATTGGATTCGCAGTGGCATATTTCTCGCAGCTCACGACCGCTTTGAAAGTCGAGCAAATCTCGCAGGCTATTCTGTTCAATTATCTGTCTATTCTGGTTCGACGGCCGGGGTACCTGGTACCGGAAAGTCTCTTATAAATCGCGCCCCCTGCCCTGCTTACCGCGACTTGGAGAACATCGATTTATGCGTCGCGGCGGCGGTGGCGGCTTACCGCCCGCCAACAGCCGATTCTTTTTTATTTGCTCTGGAATTCACCGCCATTCATGCCATGCTATTTTCAAATGAGATGGTAAATTAAACGAGAATAGAGTTTGTTTACATTTTGACGTGATAGGTTTTTGTTTGTTAAATCGCCTTTTGGCGCCGTTTATATTTAGATCATTCGGGAGTGCTCGAACAGCACAAAAACGGAGGGGGGAGTACTTTTTTTTTCAAAATTATGAATGGCTATAAATATAAGGTATGCAATTGTTTTCTTTTTTAAACCTTTATAATGAAAGTAATGATGCAAAAAGTAAGAAATTTTACATTTTACATACGAGCCCAACCCCAAATATATTACTACCTGATATATAAAATTTTTTCACACTGTTATTGGTGTTATACATATCTAATTATTATATTATAGTCATATAATAATTATTTTTCGATAGATATTTATAATATAGAATATGTAATAATTAAATACAATATGAGTGTAAAACATTATTAATTAAGAAATTTCTAATTATAACAATATTTTATGCGCGGTTCAGAAATAATTAACCTGCGTCAAATAATAGTTATTTACTTTACCCACTAAATAAAATTTCTCTCGTGGGTAATTTCACTTTGCCCACGTGTGAAATCTAACATCTCTTAATAAATACAAAATTAATTAAAGAAATTATTTCAATTTTTCTAAAATAAAATTGTCAATCGAAGTAGTTATTATTACACATCTCTTAATAAATACAAAATTAATTAAAGAAATTATTTCAATTTTTCTAAAATAAAATTGTCAATCGAAGTAGTTATTATTATTGTTATAATTAAAAAATTTCTCACTAGTGATTTTTCTCAATATTATACCCACTAGTGGGTAATCTATTACTTTCCTTGTTTAAAATCGTCATAGTTATAGAGCATTTATTAAGAAGTGTTGGAAAAACATATGTTTATATTTGAATTTATATTCAGAGATATCACGAAAAAATCTACTCTCTTATTACTTGCGTATTGTTTTTAATTATTACACATTCTATATTATAAATATTATCATTGAAAAATTTATAAATATGGTTTAAAAATATTTTCATTATGATCCGCGGAAATGTGTTAGGTGCGGATTTACGAAAAAGTATTGCAATCTCATTAAGACAGTAAATCTTATAAATATCTATCGAAAAATTATCATTTGCCTAAGAGAGTACAATACATAGATGCAGTAATAATTTAGACTTGTCTAGCGGCAATAACAGCGTGAAAGAAAATTATTATATTTTTTCAGGTGGTACGAATACATTTGGGGTTGTGCTCGTATACATTCCTTCACGTTTTTTCAGTGGAGAGGGGTCCTCGAGTCGTCGCCCCCTCTTGTACTTATTCCAAATACCAATAAATTTATGACAATACTTTATGACTTTATTATTTGTACAAGTGTACCTTCTAATAATATATCAGCCTTTGTGGGTCACCCAATAAAATCATGAATTATAGCAGCACAACAATAATATTTTCAAATAAACATAACATTCGCATTGTATAAATGAAGTACTGGTACTCGTACATAGCTGTATCTTAGTTTTTCGTGGTCTTATTTGCTTGGTTTGTTTTCTTGGGGAAATAAATCTGAGTTTAAATCATTCCCATGTAGGTCGTGTTTCCTGGAATATTATTTATTATGAAAACAGGATTTGCAATTCAGACTGCAACGTGCTCGTTGGACAAACACAAGTTCAGATGTTACGTTTCCTCCGCGGCCTGGTGTGCGGCAGCGTTATCGAAAATTCGTGCGCGTGCATTTGATTGTCACTGGGGCTTTTTGTCCGTTGTTTGTGAACACTGATATGTAAAGTTGCGGGATCGACATGCTCGGTCAGTTTTTTGAGGCCGACGTGACTGCCGCAGACGCGTACTGATTTTTGTTTCTTCTCATCCGTTTGATATATGAATATATAAAATTTCCTGCGTAAAAAGAGCGGTCCGGAAGTTACAATTTCCCTTACAAGGTTTAAAAATCTGGAACAGAGACTTGATGAAAGGAAATTAGGTTAAATATTACATTATATATAGGATTTAAAAAGGAAATTAAAACCAACTACATTTGCATATGCTTAAAAATTTAACACACTAACGTTGAAATCCTAGATACAACGAGTAGAAGGTAAAAATAATGACATAACCTAATAAACCGGCAGCCATTTAGCTCGTGTTGCGCATAAGTTATGCCGTAAGGTGGCGCCACGTTGCGCTGCGACTGTCGCGACAATTACACATCATGTCATGGCCGTCCGTGGTGGAGCCGCCCGCTTAATTATAACTCCATTTCAGTCCGGCCGCAAAAAACAAACTCACAGGTTAATGTTCCTGCACGAAAGGGAACGTCGTCGGTTAATTAATTATCGTTGGTTTTAAAATCGCGTCGCGGAACCGCTGCTCGCCAATTGTCATCGCTCGGCCGGGTGTTCACACGCAGATAAAATGTGGTTATGTTTAAATGATTGTTCTCTGATTGACCCTTTTTTCCATAAAACTAGTATTTGTGTTTGTTGAATAAAATCGTTCTCTCTTTGTGGATCAACAAACAGATTTTATTTGAATATTTTGTTCAGTCCCCCATGCGTTTTATTGCGATTTGATAACGGTTATCTTTATTGGATTTACTCGAACATTTATACCGAAACTGTTTCACATTTCCACTTTTTTAGCAAACATGACAACTGATATTTCACCAACAGTTACCTCTTATTTTATCGAACTGTTAAAAGAGCAAATGTAGCAACCTTCTCTTTAGTCGCAACGTTCGACATTCACCTTGCGCTTGCGGCGTTTCTGATTGGCTAAGCACCGGTGCACAAAACTACTGCAGGAGCACAAAGAGCCTAAGTACTGAACCCTGTTCGCTGTTTGAGAGTTACTACAGCGATATGGTGTCACGTTTTGTAATTGCATTTGCGATGTACAAAAGCGAGTTGGCTCGCCAACGCCCGCTAAACTAGTTTTACACTTTATGCAGACTCCGAGATCATATCTTACGTGTATTCACACTTAAAGGGGCGGTATTTGCTAGCCTGAATATAAATGTTTTGTGTGAGCCGCTATGAAAGGACTCTACGGTGGTTTTAAACATTTATGAGCAAGGATCGTAAATTAGTAATGGTTAACCTTGGGCCACGCACTGACAAAGAGGGATCTTGTCGCGGTTTTGAAATGGACCGGGTTCAATCTCAGTCCTTTGTTTCTGGCCGCATGTATCGTCCGAGAATTTGCACAGATTAGTCATGGTGGCTTTTGCTGAAAATTTGCACGTTAGGCCCTTCAGCGCGGGACCTGGGGAATTAAGAACTCATTAATATCCCTTCAAAATTCAAATAAATACTACACAAATTTGCGCATTGGGTTTACTTGCTCTTGTTGTGTTGGAGTACTTGCAGACTTAAATATAACATACAAAGACAAGACCAACATAAGATGTTGAACGAGAAGGAAGATGGATATTATTGATAAAACATTAAAAAGGCTAATAAATAAATAAAAAAACAACGTACGAATATGCTTAAACTTAAGTTACAGTTACCAACAAAACGAAATGCTGTTAAGTTGACTACATTTTGTAGTGCACCGAAGACGTGCAGACATATCTTCACCTATACTAAAAAACCACTAACTTTTGGGTTTGCCAATTTGTCAAACAAACCAAGCTATACTATACTTGTATAGCTGCAAGAATTGGAAAATCTTCAAGAGTCAATCCAAAGATTGCCTAAAATACTTAAACTTAAACAAGGGTTCGGCAATGCTTAACCCATGTCAACACGAATGATGAAAAGATGAAATTTCAGCATATTTTCCGCGTTAGTCTTAAATGATCTCGTGCATGTTAAAAATATTATTGGAGAAGTTTTTGAACTATTTGAATAAATTTTGAATGTTTTGACTCTTTTGTTTACAGATGGTACATGAAACATTAATTTATCTAGAGTATCATGATTATCTATATTATTGATTAAAATCTTGAACAAAAACATCATATCAGCATTAGTTTTCCTCTGCTCAGAGACAACAAATTGAGTTCTAACAAAATAGACAATAGACAATAAGAAATCGACAATTGGGAATTTATATTTTAAAAAAGAAATAAACTTTTTTTTTTGAATTGATTCAATGGTTGGTATCACGTACTCTGTTCTTGGGTGTTTCAAGAGAAGAATTTTAGCCTCGGTATTCTAAAATCATATAATTTAAAAAATAATTCAAATAAAAGAGATAGATATTGTCTAAGGTTACTAACAAGTAGATTCCCAAAAGGAATTAGCGCTAACTCCATTTTTATTATTCGTTACTTCATTTTCCTATCACAGAACACATTTATTTTAACTAATGTTGTAGTCAAGATTGGATATCTTAAAATTTGACACATTCAATTAATTAATTAAGGAACGAAGTTACCGATGACGAAAAAAATGGAGTAAGCGTTAATTCCCTTTGTGAATCTGCCTGTAAGAGTATAAGCCAAAACTCATCATAAAAATATAGGTATTATAGGTAATTATGGGTTAGATAAATAGGAATTGTTCTACTAATTTTTAAGAACGGCAATTTTAATGAAATATTTATATGATCACATTCCAATCTTGGGAAGTAATATAAAAATATTTCAGTCCTATCCTGGTATTCAAATTTGGAATGCGATGCGAGTATTTGTAACACTGAAATTTAATATGCGAAATATTTCGTATATTAAGTCTTGGGCCATCAGAACAGTATTATTGTCGCCTCTGGATTATTACACACTTCATTCACGTTATTGAAAATTCCTCAACGCAAGTGTGGTAAAAAGAAATATTTCACAATTTCCAACTCTTTCTCTGGCCCTTTCCTCTTGAGATTTTACGTTGAATACTTCACTAAAAATGTCGTTGCGATGAAATTTGACTGGCCGATGCTTACTGCCCTTGGAATCTTGAAATGTTAAGAATTCTTTCCGCTGTTACTTCTCGAGAGGTAATATTCACGCTTGCCAGTTTTATTTGACTTTGAGACGAACAAGTACACCGCTATTAAGTTAATTAGATATTCCAATGCGACGGGTAAAAGTTTAGTTTGAAGATATCACCGCAATGGAGCGCGGAAAGAGATTTTAATTGAAGACAAAGCTTTTGGAAATGTATCATTCTCTAGATACGTTAATTGTGAGAAAAGTAAAATGTAATATGTAGCAATATCTGATATATTTTCAATCGTGTGTAATTGTATTTGAGTGATTTGTGCGGTGGTTTATTTGTTGGTGCCCCAAAAGTAAATGGTCGCGCGCCGCTGAACGCGGTTAGGAGGATTAAGAGGCGTTAGGACTCAGGAATATCGGCAATAAAGGAAGTCTTTCGTGGAAGTTTGAAGACCTGAAAGAGACAGTTTAGCATTTCAATTAAACCGTTAAATTTCATACGCACGCAGGTGCGATACTAGTTGTACGTTCTTGTCGACTGAGTTGAGGGAAAATGTAAATTACTTAAGCGAGAAATACGAGAACACATTTGTGCTGGACACGTTGCTGTTTTAAATGGATGCGAATTAATTATATCATTTATCTTGAAATTAGAATTCGTAATTTTACATTTACTGGATATGCAAGCAAATGTATCAACATTAGTGAATTATTTCAACTTGCGACACAAATCTTTAAATTCTTGCTAGTCAAGTTTCTCCACGTCTTTCTTTATTTTATTTTACTTTACCAGTTTTAAGTTTCTGCTGCTTTTAAATCTTCTTGTACTTCCTTTAGCCATGTTGATCTGGGTCTGCCTCGTCTTCTTCTTCTTCCTGGTCTCCATTATACTACAGATATAATTGTATCCTTTTCCTCTGTTCTCCATATATCTGATTCTCTGTTGTTTGATCTTTTTCACTATGCCTTCTCCTTTCAACTTTTGTTCTATTTAATAGTACATTCATATTCTGTGTTCGTTTCCTAATATATTTATTGATCCTGGTTTTTATAATTTTGTATTCTATAATTCTTAAATCTTCTTCACCTTTTTATATTTTTTTTTCAATAAGCCAATGGCTCACTTTTTAAAAATCTAATATCTTATTTTTTAATTCATTTAAAATAATAGAACCCATGTTTTTTACCTTAAAAATATTAAATTACAATGTCACCTTTTTTATCAATAATTCTACCACTCCATCTAGTTTCTTGAATTGCAACAACGCTTATTTTAAATTTTGTTTATTCTGATCCCAGTACGTCTATTTTTTCATGGCTGTCTATCTATTTTTATTATCCTTAAACTACTTTTAAATTTTCTATTTATTATACTTTATCATTATGCCCATTTTAGGGTCAACTGATCTTTTTAAGCCCCGTATTTTTAATGCCTATTTTATTTCTTGCATGTAAAGATTCATCATTTCTTTCTATATTTTCTCTTTTGATTAAATTATTCGTATTTATATCCAAGTCGTGCCACGTATTATTTATTTGATATTTGATTTTTTTTAAATCACTCTTTTATTCTATTGCCTTTATTTATTTCTTCTTCTGCTCTTATTAATATTTCTCTCTGTACCTTTAATTCTTCACATCTATCAAAGTAAATTCGAGTTTCTGTGAGCTTCGGTATATTCTTTATTAATTTCGTTTCGTTTTCTTCTCGATTATTATTTTTTTATTATATCTTTTTTTTTTGTATGAATCTATTACTTTTGACGAGTTTGACTTGTAGTCTTATTTTTTCTCTTATAAATTGCTCACCCATTTCCAAATGGGTGGTAATTTTAATTATTATACTGTTACGTCTTTCAACTCAAAAACGATTAGACTATTAGAATATTAAAATTTTGTATTTAAGACTGTAGTAACATCTAATTGTGCACATCTTGTTTTTTTGTAATCTGCAATGCCAAAGGACACTTTGCTCAAAGGGTTTTTTTTTTTTAATTTTTCGCATAACTCAAAAACGGTTAGCCGTAGAATGAAGAAACTTTGTATGTGTAACTGTTTTTGCTAGCATTTGACTTTTTCACTAGTACACAAGTATTTTTAGTTGTGAATAAATCAATAATTTTATCAGTATCAAACTGTAATTCTTATCAGCAGATATTGAAAACGTAGATTGTAGAAATGAATAGCGGTGCATTGAGTGTTCCGTAATGACACGTGGTGTTTGTGTTTTACAGAGGCGTGAATATGTGCACGGAGGGCAGCTGGTGAAGCGGCTCGGGTGGCAGACAAGGGCGATGGCGGCGGCGGTGTGGATGCTGACGCTGCTGGTGGCCGCGGCGGCCGCCAACGAGGACTGGGCGAACTGCATGCCGTGCCGCTGCTCCTGGGTCAGCGGCCGCAAGAACGCCGACTGCAAGCGCACGCCGAGCACCACGCTCACCGCGGTGCCCAGCAACCTCAGCGCCGAGATCCGCTCCGTGGACTTTACCGATCAACCTTTCTACGAGCTCACCAAGAACATCTTTACCAACCACAACCTGGGGGATCTACAGAAAATCAAACTCATCAGCTGTCGACTTTCTCTCATCGATAAATTAGCTTTTGCTAATATGCAACTATTAATTGAATTAGACATGTCGAAGAATGAAGTTAATAAACTAGATCCTGATGTATTTCGAGATAACAAGAGGTTACGAATTGTTATTTTGAATGACAATAAACTTGAAATACTACCTGATGATTTGTTTGCGAATTTGACTTTTCTTCAACGAGTTGAATTGGATGGAAATCGTATTAAGACAGTAGGAAAATTTACCTTTTCAAATACCCCAGCCTTGCAGTATATAATGTTGAATTCTAATGCTTTAAAATATATGGATGTTTCAATAATTCAGAGCATTCAAAAATTAAGTTCTTTGGGCTTGCACAACAATTCATGGGTTTGTGATTGTCACTTGAAAACATTCCGAGACTATACAGTAAAGGAAAAGTTATTTACTTTACCAACAGAATGTGCAAGTCCTGAAAGACTAAAAGGTAGGAGTTGGAGTGACTTAACATCTGAAGATTTTGCATGTCGACCAAGAATAATTCAACCACCTAACTCGAGTACCAGTATTGAAGCTGAATCAGAAAACGTTACATTGTCATGCAAAGTGAAAGGCAATCCAAGACCCGATGTCAGTTGGGTGTTTAAGAATAATATCATTGATTCAAATCCTCGAAGATCAGGGGGTCAACGGTACTCCCAGAGCGCCAGTTTAATAGATGATGATACTTATTGGTATAATTTGACTATTGTTGGTGTGTATTATCATGATGGAGGCGAGTACAAGTGTGCAGCTAAAAATCCCGGTGGCATTCAAGAGAGAAATATCACATTGAAGGTGAACTATCTTCCTCCACCCCCCGGAGGCGGAAGTGCAGCAGACACCTGGACCTTAGTGCTCTTCATCATCCTTGGTCTTGTAGTACTCGCCCTGCTGTTGACGGTGCTTCTGTGGTGCTGTCTATGCCGAAGGAGACATCCACGACATACGAAAGGAAATTCTTCTTCACCCAATGGAGACATTAGCTTGGATTGCACGGGTGCTGAAATGGAAAAGAGTTTAATTACAGCTGTGAATCCTGTTGAAAAGCCACCGAGACAGTATCCACCGTCAGTAGCCAGCGGAGTTACTGAAGTCAGTGAGGTCAATCGAACGTTATTGGACAGTGATTCAGTATTTGGTAAGTTTCGTTTTAGACATTATTTTATATTGGTATGTTTCTTATTCATCGATATCCTACCTGATTCCTGTAGCGTAACGTACCTTTTCTTGAGTGTATTGTTGATGATAGTATTTCAGGTGTGTTTTGGTCTTCTATGACTCATCTTTTCCTTTACGTTTCTCATCCAAATTTGTCACACCTAGCCACAAAAAAATTAAAAAATTAAACATTTTAATAACAAATTAAACTGACGAAAAAAGAAACTGAAAAGCGAAAAATAAAATAAACATTTTTAGTCTCAATAACTAAGCTCCTGAACTAATACAATTAACTAATTTTTAGTCGTCGATCGTTGATTGTTTGGCGTCGACTCAAAATTAGTTACATTAGTTCAGGAGCTTAGTTTATTAAGACTAAAAAGGTTTATTTTATTTTTTTTTGCTTGTTTAATTTTTTTATTTGTTCCTGTAAAGCAGTGTTTCATTGCATCCATTATTTTTTATTGTTTTTCTTTATTAATAGTTAAGTTTCCTATACGTTTGTCTCCCATTGTTCTGTTGCATTTTTTCTTCACTTCCTGCTATAACCACAAAGTCGTGAGTATTTGATGACTTCGATAGTAATGAATCTTGTTTGCAGCCCCCGGTGATGACGAGAGTCGGTCATTTGACTTTGTGGAGCCAACGCCTCGGAAGCCTGTGAATCACCTGGAGGTGGAGTCCATCCGCTCGGATCACCGCCCATACCCACCAGACCTTCTGGCGTTCGGTGCGCGCGGCTTCCAAGTATCACCAGCGGGCAGCTCTGCGTCCACCGTCGCGGACGGATCGCGCCTGGCACCACAGCTCGGCCCGCAGTCCCCTGTGCACAGCCCCATGTTCGATGCGCCGGGCCTGTACCGCACGCTACCGTACTCACGTTCGCACTCACCGTTCACGTCGCCGCTGGGCGGCCCGGCGGTGATTCCGCGCTCCGCCAACAAGGGCTACGTGACCATGCCGCGGCGCACGCGCGTGCCCAGCTGGAGCAGCGCGCCGCCCGTCGCCGAGCCCGTGTACGACAACCTGGGGCTGCGCACCACCGCCCAGGGCAGCTCCATGCTCAGCCTGAACAAGACGCTGCCGGCGACCGGCCTGCCGGACACGGTGGACACGCGGCGGCTGTCGGCGGCGTCGCTGCCGTGCGTGCCCGAGGCGCGCAAGGTGCCGCCGCGACCGCCGCCCAAGCCCAAGAAGAGCGTGACCAGCGGCCCCCTGTTCGAGGACGAGGGCGAGGACGGCACGGAAGTGTGAGGGTGGCTTTCCCGGGTGCTCCCGCCACTGGTCCTCGCTGCGGCCTAACCACCCGCCCTCGTCTACTACCCAAGTGCCTTCTCTCTTGTTCTCTTCCAGCGGCCGAGAGCCACGGACTGTGCGTGCAGCCGCACCGTGTGACTGTGTCGCCAGAGAATTTTATTACGGTGTTGTTTCTATTTTTCATCAGTTTCATTATTCGACGATACACGTTTTTATTGTACATAATATTCTGTGATGATGTGGATCGTATTTTGTGTGTGTCTCTGTGTTTTTATTTCGGACCTTGTGAACAATCAGTGATTGTTAAACCATGTAATCAAATTTGAGACAATCTGAGACTGATCACGTAGTGCTGTGGACACTGATCGTTAACGACTGATCCGAATGAACTGAACTTTATATCGATTGATCTCTTGATTTCGTACTGCGAACTGACTGTTTGTTTAAGTCTCGGCGCCTCAATTCCGATTGTATTTAACGTTCTAATGTACTAAATATCATTCATGATAGTCTCTTGCTTTTTGATGTTCTACTCAAACCGAAGACAAGCTATTTGAATACAATTATACCAACTGTACTGTAAACTCCTGTATCTTACGATGTATTAAGAGGAGTTTGAGGTGTGGCTTTGCATTTAATTCCTTCTTATTACAATTGTACATAATTCTAATTCAAATATTTTTAACAATGGATGACTGTAAAATATTAATCTTACTTTATTATTACTATATGAATATACAAATAGAACTAAATGTATTTACGAAATTAAATAAATACAGATGGATATATGGAACGTGTATTTTTTTTTTTTTTTTCATTTTACTGATACATATTTTTGACAATTATAACTTTTAATATCAGTAAAATGGAGAAAAAACTAAAATTGAACAAAGGTAAGTGAAGAAAATCAACAATTCTGTTCAAAGTGTCTGTGAAAACTCTTGACTCGAATTGAATTAACCTAAACGTGACTCCGTCTGAGTCTTTTAAGAAACAGTTAGGGAAATTAGGAAGAATGGCTAGAGAATGATTAAAAGATAATGTTGCATGATTCAACTCAACGTGTTCTTTGTGCTATCCAATTATCTCATTTATATCAGTAAATGGATTAATGCGTACGCGACTGGACTTTCTACTACTCCAGTAGTTTAGAAAAGGCATGGATTCGAATTTGCTAGCGCAGAACTATTAGATAACATATAAAAGGTATTAAATATCATACCTACAATCAAAGGATTGCTGTTTTTCCAAATAATTCAGTTTATTAATTACTCTTCACACATTTTTTTTGACAGCTAAAAAACTTATTTAATTTATTAAATTAAATAAATGGTTGTCTGTGTCAAGGAAGATTCCTTGGTCTGTATTATAAAGACTAACGTGATTCTGTGACATGAGTTCGAGCCCCTGCGGTATCGCGTTGTTTGCATTTGTGTTTGATATGTTTCTTAAGACAGGAATGAAGATTAAGCGGAACCAGTCAGTCGTTTTCGCTGAAGTTATACGTGTTATCATATATGTAATTATACATTGTTTCATTTTATTTTGCAGTTGCTTATATGTTTTGTTTATTTCAGTCAAAAGTCTACGGCTGCGAGATGCAGTTGGAAAGTCTACAAGAGAGCTTCAGTTGTAGTCAAGAACCTGCGACCAGAATCACTGTCTCGTCGACAACGTCATCGTAGCCGCAGTGAAGCAGGTCAAAGGTATCCAGCGTATGATGAGGTCTTGCGATATAAAGCAGAAATCATTTTTAATAGCACCTTTTTTTATAAATATGTTCATCAAATATTTCCTAACTATAAAATTTCTTTCTTCTTTTATTTAATACATTGCTTTTATGTTAATAGCGACACGTGGGCGACGTCACCGGAAGCTTGATCATCTTCAACAGTGTCTTCGGAGCCGATATCAGCTTTGAAGTACATTATTTACAACGAAATCGTAAGTAAATTAATTTTACAGTAATACAATTATATTAATACATGATTTGTTTGTTTATATAGGACCTTCATGGACCCGGAATCATCTTCTGTTGCTGCATCATCATCGTGAAGTTGCTGTGGATAATTTCACCAGAGCGCTCTGGACGTTTACAGAAACATCATCAGGATGATTTCCTCTGCCAGCAACATCAACGTAGTAGTTTTTACTTTACATGTATGATATTTTCAACTAGAAGGCTGTTATCTTATAAATAACATAAATTAATGTCTTGTGATAATAAACGAAATATAATAACATGTATTTATCTATAAAGATAATAAAGAAATTATAACAGAACAATTTGTGTTTTATTTACTTTCAGATATGCAATAAAATAGTTTAAAATTAATATTGTCATTTAATAAATCGAAATTCATAATTTTAGTTTATTCATTTCAATTTTAATCTTAGTGCTGCCATCTATTATTTTATCTTAGAAGTACAGGTTCCTGAACTACAAAAAATCATTGCAGTTAGAAAATATAGTTGCTCTGTAAACACAACAATAGTTCACAAATTTTGTAAGAGATGGCAGCACAACTGAATGCGGTAACTCCGCACTTACATTCTTTCGATTTGGTAATTAAAAACTAATTGAAGATGCTCGTTTTTTGAAATTGTGACCTTGATTAATTAGCGTTTTTTTAACCCTTGGCCCTGGGCCCTTGACACTCACATATGTGGTAGAGAAGGGTCGATTCTTCAGGGTACTAATAGAGGGACCGCGGTTTTTCGTTATTTTTGCGATATCTCTTACCGTTTCCGAGATATGACGCTTTAAAGTTTCACAAACAGTTTCCCTTAAAAATCACCCTTAATATTAACTTTAAAGGGCTAGAAATGATTGTATACCCCTTTTAGAATGTGCTGAATACGATTTCACAAACTATTTCGCGATGGGATGTGTAGTTACACAATTAGAGCAGTATATACTTTGCTATAAATACTTAAGATTTAAGGGTGAGCGCCAATTTTCGAGATCGCCATTGGAGTTTTTAGGGCTGAATCTATAGGAATCCACCCTTAACTCGATTTATTTGGGGTTTTGCCATAAAAAAGTTGGACTATAGTCTTGGTATTTTTACGATTAAATTTAGGGGTAAAAAAATTGAGATAAGGGCACTACACCCTTCATTAGGATCTGTAGATTCCGAATCTGTGATTTAAAATAGCCTAGGGTTAGTATTTCTTACGTAATTCGCATTTAACTTTTATATGTTACGACCCACTGCGGACTTGTGGCTCATAATTTATATCACTTCTGACTTGTGGTTCATAATTTATAAATTGCCGGTACGCTGAGGAAATGTGACATGCAATAATGAACCTTATATACATGCTACATAAAGCACATAAAATTAGATATGAGTTACCCCAAATTTAAGGGTGAGCGCCAATTTTCGAGACCGCCATTGGAGTTTTTAGGGCTGAATCTATAAGAATCCACCCCTAACTCGATTTTTTTGGGTTTTTTCCAAAAAAAAGTTGGACTATAGTCTTGGTGTTTTTACGATTAAATTTAGGGGTAAAAAATTGAGATAAGGGCGCTACACCCTTCATTAGGATCTGTAGATTCCGAATCTGTGATTTAAAATAGCCTAGGGTTAGTATTTCTTACGTAATTTGCATTTAACTTTTATATGTTACGACCCACTGCGGACTTGTGGCTCAGAATTTATATCACTTCTGACTTGTGGTTCATAATTTATAAATTGCCGGTACGCTGAGGAAATGTGACATGCAATAATGAACCTTATATACATGCTACATAAAGCACATAAAATTAGATATGAATTACCCCAAATTTAAGGGTGAGCGCCAATTTTCGAGACCGCCATTGGAGTTTTTAGGGCTGAATCTATAAGAATCCACCCCTAACTCGATTTTTTTGGGTTTTTTCCAAAAAAAAGTTGGACTATAGTCTTGGTGATTTTACGATTAAATTTAGGGGTAAAAAAAATTGAGATAAGGGCGCTACACCCTTCATTAGGATCTGTAGATTCCGAATCTGTGATTTAAAATAGCCTAGGGTTAGTATTTCTTACGTAATTTGCATTTAACTTTTATATGTTACGACCCACTGCGGACTTGTGGCTCAGAATTTATATCACTTCTGACTTGTGGTTCATAATTTATAAATTGCCGGTACGCTGAGGAAATGTGACATGCAATAATGAACCTTATATACATGCTACATAAAGCACATAAAATTAGATATGAATTACCCCAAATTTAAGGGTGAGCGCCAATTTTCGAGACCGCCATTGGAGTTTTTAGGGCTGAATCCTGCATCCTATATGAAATAACCCCCTCTTCAACATATTAGTAGGACAAGGGCGTAGGGCATACCCTTATCAATTAAATTTTTCGTTTTCAGATGTGAACAAATCGACAAATTTCAGCACATTCACATCCGATAGTGCTGCCATCTCTTATAAAATTTGTGATCTATTGTTGGGATTACAGAGCAACAATATTTTCAAACTGCAATGTTTTTTAAATTTAGGAACCTATACTTCTAAAATAAAATAATAGATGGCAGCACTAAGATTAAAATTGAACAGAATAAATTAAAATTATGAAATTCGTATATTATTGCATATCTTGACGTAAATGAAACAAATTGTTATTGTTATAATGTCTTTATTATCTTTATAGATAAATACATGTTATTATATTTCGTTTATTATCACAAGACATTAATTTATGTTATTTATAAGATAACAGCCTTCTAGTTAAAAATAACATATATGTAAAATAAAAACTTCTGTCAGCGGACGTCGTCCTGATGATGTTTCTGTAAACGTCCAGAGCGCTCTGGTGAAGTTGTCCACGTTAATGCAAGGACAACCAGCAACTTCACGATGATGATGCAGCAACAGAAGATGGTTCCGGGTCCATGAATATACTATATAAACATACAAATCATATATTAATATAATTCTATTACTGTAAAATTAATTTACTTACGATTTCGTTGTAAATAATGTACTTCAAAGCTGATATCGGCTCCGAAGACACTGTTGAAGGTGATCAAGGTTCCGGTGACGTCGCCCACGTGTCGCTATTAACATAAAAGCAATGCATTAGATAAAAGAATAATTGTGAACCTGGAAAAAACATACATACAACATGTATATATATATATATTATAGGTAGGAAATATTTCATGAACATATTTCTTAAATAGGTGTTAAAAATGATTTCCGCTTTATATCACACTACTTCAGCATGCGCTTAGTACCTTTGACCTGCTACACATAATGTGAAAGCTAGGCGCGGACGAAAGCCCAGATGGTCTGTTGGGGTGAGATGATGAAGGCTTCGGTGACGTTGTCAACGAGACATTGATCCTGTTCGCAGACTCTTGACTACAACTGAAGCTCTCTTGTAGACTTTCCAACTGCATCTCACAGCCGTAGACTTTTGACTGAATTAAACAAAACAAATAAGCAACTGCCAAATAAAATAAACAATAAATAATTACATGTCTGAAGTAGAAAGTAAACAGGTATAAATTCAGCGAAGACGACTGATTGGTTCCGCATTATCTTCTTTCCTGTCTTAAGAAATAAATCAAACAAATGCAAACAAAATATACGATGAAAACAAAGAACACCTACAAGAACAAAAATTCGAAAACAAATAGAAATTATCCACAAGAAGCTATGGAAGAACAATTTCCATCGATGATAGACTGCAGCTTCATCCCTTGGGGGTTGACTCAGCTAGATTGTCCATTTCCCCCCGGTGGTTGACTCCGCTACTAGCTGCTGCGTCCCTCGCCAGGGGCTCGGCTACTTTTACCATTTCCCACGGTGTCTGATTCTTCCATGATTCTAAAAACACAAAAACAATAAATTAGAAATAAGGAAACAACAGGAAAATTGAGAAAATTAGATACTACTTCTTGTCTTCGTTATTCTTGAACTCTGTAAACAAATAAAAACAAACAAATCGTAAATAACACTCAAAATTATGTGTTTTGTCCTCAATTTCTTCATCGGAATTGATTTGTTAATTTTTCTTACAATTATTGTTTCATTTTACGTATAAATTTACTGCAATACGTCATATATCTGTCAAAATTATCCTACTTGTACAATAATTATTTTACGGTTGTTAACACATCGTTGCTCAAAATCGTCGTATAATGCGTTACTTTATTGATGATTTCTGAACTTTTAATTAGGATTTTCGAGCACTTTATTTTCCTTATTTTATTATTTACATTTCATTACTGAATAATATAGTACGTACCAAAAGGATACCTAGATTAAGATCTAGATTTCCCTCTCTTGTTTGAAAATTAAGTTTCATAAAGTATTTTTAGAATTGGGCCATAGATGCTGCATAATAAATTATTCAGCTTGGTTACATTATAAGGGTAAGTGCCTACAAGTTAACAGTATCCCAGAACCCCATTCTACCCTAAAATCAATACCCTCAGTTCCGCTAGTTGGTGAGAGAGGGTGCAGTTTGCCTTGGTCCATTTCAGGAGATCTGTTCCAAATTGATTTTTCAGTTCAGTTTCAGGAGGACAGAGGACTCCACAAAGACGGTATTTTCTTATGAAATCACATAAAGGTAATTCAAAAGATTTTTCACGGTTGCACAACCGCTATAAATTTTTATCTTTCTAATTCCGGTAAAATGTTCCCTGTTTGAATGTTTTTATCTGCATGCTACTAAATTAAGAGTTTAGTTTTGCAGCGAGTCTTTTAATTGAGATAACATTATTTAGTGTTACGATAGCAATACATGTCGTTTATAAAGCTTTTATCTATGAATAAAAACATTACTACTTTATTTAAACTTGTGACTTATCTAAGACATTACAAAAGTCTTTTATTTCTTACCATATTTTGCAAAATTTATTGTACACCACTAATAGAACAATTGAAGTATTCTAAATTAAATCTGAAGCTATTATAATTTCTTATCAACTATAGACAAATTCTAGTAGTTAAGAAGATAAACGTTCTTTTCAATCAGATTATAAGAAATTAATTACATCTTTAAACGTAGTAATGACTCTCTGATAAGAATTGGCTATCTATTTGGAATGATCTAAATTAGTACTAATTTGTATTACCCTATTTCACAGATTAGAACAAAGTTTTCTTTTTCCTTTCCATATCAGTTTAACATGTAATATTTGTTAGCACGATAATTGAAACCACCATATCATTTGGCCCAGTTAAAAACATACAAAGGAAAATTGTTTAATTCACCATATTTATATCTTAAATTCTTTCATTTTCCTCCCGCGCAAACAAATATTTAAGAGAGGTATTATGTTTATGTTAGTGATTAGATTTTGGGAACAATTCATCAAGAATGTGGTAGAATATTTGAAGGCCTATCAAGGTTTGTGGACATATCTTAGAAAATAAATGAGATATTTCATGGAATTACAAAAATAGATAATTTTTATTTGAAATATTTTTCTATATTTTGTTGTCATTAGATTCAAAAACAATATTCGTGGTACCTTCGGACCAAATGAAATCTTCATGTTAGAGATTTTTGTTAATTTGTTATTATTTCACTTGTTATTTTTCATTAAAATATTTTTTATATAACAGACTTTAAGATACAAATAAGTTGAGCACAATTATCCTTTTGCAAGATCAGAACAATTTTTTGTTTAAAGTTATCTATTCTAAAAGTCTTAGTTGGACCAAATAATATGATTCTGGGCTCGTATATTGTAGTATATAATTATATTTTCCTATTTTATTTTGCTAGTTGAGTGGTTCAATTCCTGCTGGACGGTAAAACAGTTCCTGCAACTCTGCAAGGATTAAATTTCAGACTTCAAATTCAATTAAATTATTAACACCGATCGATGGAATCGAATGGAAAAACTGTTTAATACGAGGTGAAACGTTAAATTTAGCGACAGAAAAACTGGCCTCGCTAATGAAATGGTTATTCATGAATCCAAAGCCATAGAGTTCGTCCATTTATCGGCTGTTAGTTGATTAAACGACGCAGTTGACCAGCAAAATGGCCAACATTAAACCTCAATGGAGAATGTAACGCATGTGAAAAACAGGTCAAATTACTCGTTTACTAATTATGATCAGTTTTGATATTTGATCTGATGGACATACTGCTAATGTGTTATAATCTCTACTTGTGCTACTCGTAATTTAATGGTTTATATTTACTTGAACAGATCACTTATCGAAATTTTAGTTCACTTATCGAAATTTTAGTTCTTCCTTTATGGTCGTTCAAGATACTATCAATGACTTCCACAAAAAAATATTACTCGTCAACATTTTTACTTATATATAAATCGATTTACATTAATAACACTGTCCACACTGTTACCTAATGGATTTTTAATTATTAATTATATTTACAAGTAAATATATTATATTTGTCAGCTAAAAAATAAGTTGCAAGAAGACTTCCAGAACATTCAGAATAAAATAATTTCTTTGTTACCGAATTATTGAAGTTAAACTTTCAGACAATAAACAGCTTTAACAAAAAGTAGGTCGTAATTTTATTTTCTGTTGTGTTGTATTATGTAGTTTGATTTACCATCAAAGAGTTTCATTCCATGTCACTTCATTTCAGTCTCACGATTATTTACTAAAAGATTGCTATTGGTCCCAGGTGCTGAAAGTTGAGTGTTCGTAAATATCAGTAGCAGTTTCGCCAACTACTCACAAAAATTCACTAATAAACTAAAACTATTTGATGCAGTACTACCATGAGCATGCAGTGCGTTTCAGCTAAGATGCAATACACACTTTAATTCGCCATGTTTATATCTAAAATTCTATCATTTTACCTCCCGCACATACATATATGTAATGGAGGTATTAAGTTTATGTTACGAATTGATTAGATTTTGGGAACAATTCATCAACAGTAGTAGAGGTAGATTACTTGAAGTCCTATAAGGGTTTTAGTAAATAAATGAGATAGAGTAAATTTCATTGGAATCAAAAAGTTGTAGAATAAAATTATCTACAATCTAAATTGAAATATTTATATATATTTTGTTGTCACCACATTTAAAACAGTGTTCGTGGTACCAGCTAATACCCTTGGGCCAAATGAAATCTTTATGTTAATAATTTTTGTTACCTAATTTGTTATTATTTCAGTTGTTATTTTATTTAAAATATTCTTAAAAATAACAGAATTTAAAATATAAATAAACTGAGTACAACAATTTTCCCTTTGTAAGATCAACACAATTTGTGTAAGCCCGATATTATAAAGAAATTTAAATTTACTTCCTTACTAAATTTTCATCAAAAGTTATCAAAATGAAAATCAATTTTTTACTGAAATGCTTAGTAAGTCATAAAATAATTTGATTATTTTTTGACGTGTCTTAAAACCAATGAAATGCTTTATTGTATGTCACGTGTCTGCGTTTTAACCAATTCTGTCATTATTATACTGGGAATAATGCTCTTGTGATTATTCCCGGCAATTTTCTCTGTAGCTTTTTTGTTTTTGTTGACAGATGTCAGATGTCACATAGTTATCATCAACACAAGGTAAAATGAGTCAAAAAGATAGATTTTGTGACGTGCCTGATGATGAAATCAAAAAATAATCTAATTAAATACAACTCGAGAGTTCGATAAATTAGAAAATAATTCTCCAGTATCTTTCTCAAACTTGTCGCCATTTGGCAATAGCCACTCAAGCCCTACGGGCTTTCGTGGCTATTGCCTGGCAACAAGTTTTCGAAAGATCTGTCAAATTATTTTCAATTTATTCTCACTCTCTTGTTATATTATTAATGAAAAGATGTGCATTTAAAAACAAATACATTTACTTTAAAAGTAAATTTAATTGATGGTTAAATTTCTATATAATATTGGAAATTAATTGTGTTAAATGATTCTGGGTTCGTATAATATATTAATTAACGTACTGTGCCAAATAAATTGCAACATAGGTTGAGGAAGAATTTAGTTTAGGATGTACAGAAAATAACTTAACAAATATATTAGAAACATATCTCAAACTATAATCAGAATTGTACCAAGCAACCATTCAAATTTTTTCGTCATTAATAAACACCTTTCATATATGATAAGTTAATTTGTTAATGACATCCTTAGTTGTATTTTTTCTGGACTGACAAAAAAGTAAATATTGCTTCTTAGCTACAAATTGTACTGCAGTAGTATATTGTACAACAAGCATGGAATGGTACTCAGTTCCTATGAGTATAAAAGTTTGTAACAATCGCCTTTGGCTCAAGCTGAAAATCATACGAGTATGAAATGGACATTCCATGCGAGTTGTACACTATACTTTTTCTACGACCATGATATCATTTCCTAAGTAATTTATACTTTAATAATAAATTTGTCCCGCTTTCGCCATTCAAATATTTGACAATTCTAAGTAAGTATCCTAGCAATGGCATCTGTACTGAAATGAAATGACCTGTTTTGAAATACTCACAAAACAAATTCATTTCTCACGATACTTGCAATGTACCTCATTTCCCTAGCAACAAAAAACATACACTGAGCAGATTTCTCAGTGGTCGTAGAAAAAAATATTTAGGGTCCTCCACATCGTGTATATATTTATAAAATCTTTCTGTGCAACGGTTTGACTTTTGCTGCGCTTGTAAAATTTTACGTGTCCATTCTGTGGAAACATTTTCCAAAAACGACGTGGAATTGGCAACATATTGATCTTTAGAAGCAAAATAAAACCAATGACATAAGCAAATGCATCTGTGTTCAATTCAAATGATGTAGGGCAAAGGACTGGATGTAACATATGTATAAACCGTGCGTATATACATTTATGTACACGAAGTACGATGAATAATGTTATACATATTTCATGAATTGAGAAAACATTTTATATTTATGTACAGCATACTGTAAGCTACTTTCTCACAACAAATAGCACGTTGCTTTGTAAAATAATTCCCGAGAACTTCAACGCATTGAATTATTCTAGCAATGTAGGATATTGTGTAACATACAAAAGCAACAACATCATTGAAAGAATTAATCTACAAATTCCACTAATGCTTAAGTAAAGTTTTATGTTAATAATTCAATGGAGTACGATTGTAATAATGAATTGATTCTGTCAATATCCGTTAAATATTTAACATTGTCATTGCAGTGTGTAGTTATCCACTAAATCATTTTATTACGACAGTACGTCAATGTTTAGATATTAAACAGTTTACTAGCAATATTAGTTATTAGTTTTCGAATGTATCATCGAACATATCAAATTTGTATTGAAATTATTTATTGCCGTTAACTATTGATTGTGGAACATCCAAACACTCTACATTGACTGAATAATTTGATCTACTATTTACAGTTTACAAATGGTTTTTGGCACAAATGATAATTACAAAAAAAGGGAATAAAATTACATGACAATAATGTACAAAATTTAAAAATGAACAATAGCCAGTCATTTGGATATTTTAACGAGCCTATTGTATTTTCAACTCAAAATTAAAATTTATCTGCGGGAGCATTAATTAAAATTGCAGGGAAAATTCAGAAATTTATTTATTCAGATTGAAAGCATCGACGAAAGTTTTTTGTTTCATTTCGCCCGAGAAAATTTCCTGTGGACGAACACCAGTATTGGACTTGTAATATTTACTTTTTTAAACAATTTATATTAATGAAAAAAGAAAACAATACCTTTAAATAAATAAACATTACGTTAATAACTATTAATTAAAAAATGAGTGATATTTCATTAGAAAACTTTTATTTTATAATTTATAATAATCAGAGAAACAGAAACAGAAATCCACCCCTGCTCTTTCACATGCTTCAGCGAGTCTTATCAGTTCAGGATTATTAATTAAATGTTAAATGTATTGATTTATTGCAACTCCAATTAACTTTTTAAATTCCTTTGTTACTAATTTAAATTAATATGAAAACATTTTTACTCACGTACTTGATACTTTTATATTTTATAAATATTTTTAATGATGTACTTGCGATGCTAATACGCTATAACTTGACGATGGATTCAATTAAGAGGGATTCGAACCTAGTCTCCGTAAAAATAGAACCAATTAGAATTAGTTTAATTCCAGCACATAACCTCCCACCTAAACAACTTTTGAAAAGTAAAAAAAAAAACTAATGTGGCCAGCACATTACCTTCCGCCCAATACAACTCTTAAACGATACACAATAGCATTTGATGATACAGAATAATACTTTTTTATTTGTTTATTTTCTATTTATATTTTTTTTAATTCATTTTCTTTCGTATATTTACTTAATTTTTCGACATATATTTCACTAAGAAAACTGCATCACAAACATAATGACATGTGTCACATTTCATAAAAAATTGAAAATTTTTAAATGTTCCCATGGTGTACATGGGGATTGCAAGATTTATGAAATTTAATTTCTTTATCTAATGAAAATTAGTGTAATCAAAACAGATTTAAAATTAAATATTCTACAATTTTCAAAATAATATAATTTGTTGAAAAATTAAATTTAACCGTGTTTTTCTGATGAACTGCTACTTGATCAATTTTGTCCAAAATCGAACCAGTTCTTCATATAAATGTAAGAAGCAAAAAGTACACAAAATTGTATTTTTTTGTTATAGTATTTGAGTTATGCAAAACAAAAAAAATAGGTACAGACCACAAACATACATCATGGGGTAAATAGTAAAATAATATTGTAGGGATCTTAAAAAGTGCTTATACATTGAAAACTCACTTCCTAAATTTTTTGCCAAAAACAATACCTCCCTTACTCAGAGGTAGGCGGGAGGTAAAAAAACTATTAAGCTTTAATATTATTGTACATCCTTCCTAATTTAACCAATGTCTTAGTTTTTGTAGTTCTTGAAATATCATTGGTAGCATACTTAAAATGTACACAGTGTTATGTAACGTTGTTCATATTTACCATATTTCCATGATGGCGCGAAGCAATATGTGTCAAATTAAAGTATTTGGCGTTCAAGAGAAAGTATTTTTTGCTGGCTGTTATTTTTGTAACTTTGTTTTGTGTCAATCCATTTGGAAATAACACAGTTACGAACAGATTGTGTCGGATGTCATCTTTTTTGTCTACATCGATCTAGCAAGCCCTGAAAACCCTGGTGATATGTAATACGTGACAAGATACTCATGAAACGTGACGCAGTAAGATTAAAATTTAACTCCACACTGTAACGCTTCTCTGCTCACACAGAAAATATTTATCTCAACTTGTTACAATATTTCAAATATTCATGCTTCTCTTAAAGTATTGTTGATGATATCAAATTATAATGCTGGTAATTTGTAAAGTTAGTTGAAGTGGACTGAAAATAGGAAATAAACTACTCGTATATCATACTGTGTTGTAAACAAATATTTATCAAGTACGATTTGTCCAGGATATGAGTTTGTTCATTCAGTGAAATATGATAAATATTCCAAATTTAAAATGGTTTCAGAGAAGAGTATAAACATATTTGTGATATTTTCCAATTATGTTTTTTGTCAGTAAACATCAGGAATTGTGAAATATGTATATGGATACACAATTCCATGTTTGATTTTTATTCTGATACAACAAATAAAATCCAGTAGGTACTTCCATTGTTTACTAAATATTTTATTCTAAGCAAAATATTAAAACAAAACAGACGATTCATTCTGGAAGAGCTGCCTTTTTTCAGTATAAAAGAATATAATTTTATAGATATCTAGGTCAAATCAGATAAACATATTTATTCAAATCTAATCTTATCCTTTTTTGTATGTACTTCTATTGGTATTCATTTTAATTCGAAATAACATCGGAGTCTGTTAATTACAAACATAATACCGATGAACTTTTACGAACCTTTACTCGCTAATCGTACAGACTTTTTGCTCGTGTGGAATTCGTGCCATTCCATTACTTGTAGAATATACTATTCGGGAGGATTATCTTCTGACACGTCCAATAAAAATTAGCTGCTGTACCATAATAAATAATTTGGATTCCTGAAGCCTCCCTAAATTAAAAAAAAAAATATATCATCACGCCTTTTACCCATTATGGGTGTGGCACTCTGCTTACGCAGATCTCGATAAGTGATATATTTCGGCGTATGAAGTTCGGTTACCAGCCGTCAAATCAAGATGTTAGTGGAGGGGGAACCACAGGGGTAAATTTAAATTGGCAACTGTCATCTGTGTTCTGTGGGATTCGAACTGAGGATCTCCCGATCTACAGTCCGACACGTTACCACGGAGCTATTTACCTCATTTTAAATTTAAAGCATTATTATTTAAAATGATCTGTGGCAATTTCGCAATTTTGTGTCTAAAATAATTAGGGAAAATGTAAATGAATGCCCTGGTAGTATATAATTTAATGAAATTTCCGGCAGTACTTAAAAATCTCAAAGTCTAAACTTCTCAGCTTTCAGTGTTTGAAATTTGTGTACATACCTAATTAAAATACAAGTTCGAGGCATCCTCAGAATCCGATGTCCTCAGAGGCAGGAATGCGATGGGTCCACGTCCTCGCTGGGCCTTGATAACAGTGTACTGACGCGGTACAGCGGGGGCAGAGGCTGACCGCCGATGTCCGATTGCAAGCCAGTTCTATCTGTGTCCGCAATGCGGCGTTGGTGGCCGCGGCGGAGGCGGATGTTCCGCTTCAGCGCACGCCCGATGTGTGATATCGAGGCGGGAGGCTGGGAGATTCACTGGTACCTGAAAAAGTTGAGATGAACAGTCGTTCTTTACAGATATTTAAGATTATATTACATAGACGTTATTAGTAAATGTACATTGTGGTGTGGTTCAATCTATTTGATACATCCTTAATGTGTTTCCGGAGTTTTCTGAAGAGCACCGGAAAGTGAAATTATATTTATTAAATTGGCAAATTTGTTATCTGCCGTTAAAAATTACTAAATTGTTTAAATTTTCTGGCTAGTTTATACTGAATTAAATTTACATTTAACATATCATAATATTTCATATTATAAATCAGAATTTCTAAATCCAACCAATCACAACTTAACTGGGAAACATAATACAACTATGACATCAATAAAGATGAGTCTAGAAAGATTGTCAGTTATAGTTATTAACATTACAAGAAAGGTAAAAGAGTTTTTACTGCGGAATAGAGGAAATGACCGGCGAACCTGTTACCTCCTTGAAGCAGTGTATTCTACAACATTTTACTTGTTACTCATTTGTAAATCAAATTAAAATTATAACCAAGTCCTGTCAATTACTCACAACTGTTCTATCAAAAATTATTTTAAAAGCCTTGTAAGCATTACTGTGGAAATGTGCATTGTTTACCTTGTTTATTAACTTGTAAAATTTGTAAAATACCGCTGTTAGCTAGTTAATTGTAAAGATTCATTTTCAAAGGCAATAGAGGGCTTGGGTAAATGGTGTTTACCATAGTCAAACAAAATGTAAAGTCCTCATGTGTTTGTACTCGTAATCCAAAATAAAAAAAGTTAAGTTTTGGCAAAATATTGTGTTTTGAATGAAATATATGGTTCAGAAAGGTTAGTAACTGTTTAATGTCTCTACAAACCTAAACAAATATTTTATAGGTAAAATCCCTAGAAAAATTACATCCGGTTATGGGAAAGTAGTTTTTCTTTTCTTGGTATTTCCCAGACTCCAGTGTGACGTTTGTGTAACTGAGAATGTGGAGTGCCTGTCCAGGGTTAATAAATTCAGTATAAACCAGGAAGGTAAATGGTAAACTTAAACTCTAAATTCGTAAATTAAATCCAATATAAACCAGCCATTCATATATTTGAATAATTTTGATCTAAAACAATTTAGGAACGTTTGACAGCAGGGTAATAAAGTTCGTTGATATACATTGATGAATGTAATGAATGAAGAAAGTTGTGAATGCAAGTAGGGTTTGTGAAGGACACTCCGGGGGATTTCGAGCGGCTGTCACGCGCATGATGCCAGCAAACGCCGTCGTATAATCTCCGTTACGGCGTCTCCGACGTCTGGCCGAGTCCATACAGTGGTCAACTCGGTTAGGGAACAAACGAGCAGCGCCCAAGACGGACATATTGTGACGGCGCACAGCACCCGGTAATCCTCTAGGAATGTTCCTTGTTTATAGACAAAAACACGACCGTTTCGCACGCGGCAAATGTTTCAATAAAGACAAAAGAATATTAACTGTGTGTTTTGCTTTTGTTCTTGTTAAGTTTATGCTACACGTTGTGGTTTTATTGCCTTGAGTCGGATTATGACGAACTATTTTTACTTGAGAACTTCGTTACTGTTTCTTGTTGTTTTAATTTTTTACTTCATTTAATTTCTACGTAAAAGTGAACTTAATTCGTCTACTCCAGGAAAACATATTTCAAGAACACTTAAATCGTTTTCTTCCATTTCTCGACCACTTTTAATCATTACTTTTTCTTTTTCTATTTCAGAAATATTTTAGCACTTCAGACTTTCTTCATTTTCAATTAATTTACCGTACAAATTAACAAAGACTCTATTAAGTAGTAGTTAGTTTAAAACTGTGTTACATATTACTAAAAATAAGTAATTAATATTTATTGAAATTGCGATTGCAGACAGTTGGCGTCAGAGAAACTTGCTAGAGAATAGAAGAGTGTGGTATGCAAAGGCGACAACAAATGGAAATGAATTCTGCGCGGGGCAAGATTAATGAAAGTTTTGAGTTGAGCAAAATCCGCACGAATTTCACATTCGGGTCTCGTCTAATTCCATTACGGATATCCGTAATCCCAAAATTCCTGGCAAATAATTCGCAATAACCCGCTGTCATACACATACCAACTAGATACGGTCTTAGAAATTAATTATAAGGAACATCCAAACTAAAATATAGAATCAGAAGGGAAATCAAATAACGCGACCGAACTTTGAAACTTGCGTCTCGGGACACAGTCTGCACCTCCCTGTAGATTTGTAAGCGAGCGATTGTACGACTATCACCCTTGGGACCCACGAAAGGTGACTTACATTCACAACTTTAAATATACATTTAAATATAGAGCTTTCTTTTTATGTATGGATGGGTACGAGCTCAGAATCATATCATTTGGCTTCATTAAGACTTTCAGAATAACTTTAAACAAAACGTTTTTATTTGAAACAAAATCATTTTGAATTAAATCTATTGTTACTTCGTCCCCATAAATGAGTCTCAGTTGAACACTTTGATATATTCCTTCAAAACTAGATTAATTTTTATACAAGAATATTTATTAAACCTACAAAAGTTTTCAATGAAAACGACATCGGATTGGCACTATTAAAATCAATTTTTCTCTTCATTTAAGAGGAATCTGTTTGCTCCAAGAAAGCCTTATTATCAGTGTATAACATAAAATTTTGTGGAATCTATATTACTCTTATTAACATAAATGATAATGTTCGAATATAGCTTTATCTATTAAATTGCAATAATTTTGAGTATAAATAGTTTGCCGATTCATCAATTTCCAAATTGTTTAATTTGTAATATGTTGACATTTCAAACAATTATAAATGAATATTTATTCAATGAAATTATCATTGATTTCAAATATATTGAATGGTGTAAAATTTAAATAAAATTGTGGCCGCAATTAGTTTGATGTAATAATAGTAAGGCGTGAAGAAAAATGACAGGGGTGCCCGAACACAATTTTGATAATTGCGTGGTTGGTTAAATTCAGGGTGAGGTTTGACAGATGAGCGGCGGTGTTTGGGGCGGTGCGGTCCTGGAGGCGATGAGCAAAGCCCTGTAAAACGAGCCCTGCTCCCCTGGGCTATTTATTATTCTCCATTGGACCGATGCTGCAAACTTATTCGCAGCCACTTAGTTTTGTCTTGGACGTTTTTTGCACTTAATCGCACTTGCAACGTTTGCAAATTTATACAGAGTTTTAAATTGCGTTACTTAAGTGTCACACGATATTAATGATAAATGCTTTATTTAGGGAAATATACCTTGTTTTGCCTCACATATTAAACCGAACTTACACTTCGTAAAATACCATGAGTTTCATCTGATGTGCAATATTTATTAATCCGCCTTTAATGAAGACCAGTTATACGAAGTACTGTTCCAGATAAAAATTCAACAAATGATGTAAACGTTAAATAAACTTTTAATCTTGTTCTATTTTTAGGATTCATATCTAAACACCCATCACTTTTCAATTTTGTAAATACTTTCGAAATTGTGGACGGATTTGGGCCAGGACGTTCAGGAAATAAATTAGCTTACATATTTACTAATCTATCATTAATGTATTAACTATTAATAATAGTTAAATATATCACTGTATTGTTCCAAATAAAATACATCATAAGTTGTAAATATTGTTGTAGTTCTTAAACTAAACATTCATCTCTTTTAAATTTTGTCAATATTCTCGAAATTGTGGAAGGAATTGGTCTACACGCAAAAAAGTACTGTAGAATTTACCGAACTATTCCGTAAATATAAGATAGATTTTCTAAAAATGTTGTAACAATTAAGAAATTAAACATGATTATTTACTAAGCAATTAGAAGTATTAGAACACTACAGGAATGCTCGAAATCAATGAAACATTCAAATGAAGATAAATCCAAACTCACGAAATGGGGAATAACTAGAAAAAGATATTCTGAAAGAAATGGATTTTCAGTCCTAGAAGTAGAGAGAATGGGACATAATGAAGAACCTATAATAGAAACCTTGAAAACAAATACAGAAACATACAAAAAATAATAATTCAACAAACTTGAAGAATATTTATTAAAAGCTATAAATGTTATTGTAATAGCATGATTTAGATGAGGTAACGAGGAAAGAAGTAACATGTACTGGTTGTCAGCAGAAGAAAAGAGATGTAGATTAAGTGGTAGAGAAGAGGAATCTCTAGAACATAAGACTGTATTGTAGAGAGATGGAAAGTAAAAGAAGAGATAAAATTTACTTACTAAGTGACCAAAGACTGGAAAAGACTGTGTTGGAAAAATTTTAAAAAGAAGAAAACGTATAATATTTTTTTAGGCTAACTTTTATAATGTAAATACCATTCGTAGATTCTAGACCGACAGGCACGAATAAATAAATTAAGTAACTTTAGAAGTATTTACCGAATAGGCTAAGGAACATTTTTTCCTTGTAGTACGTTCAAAAAATAAATTAGCATAACATATTACAAACATTTCTCAAACAGTAACCAGAATTGTATCAAGTTATCATTCGATATTTTCATGCATTATTAAATATCTTGGAAGTATGATGACAAGTTCATTGAACACTGACATACTGTATTGCATTTTATCTGGAACGCATATCTGGTATTGAATCTCAGGGTATGTACAAACTGTATTAGTAATATTTTAATAATCAGCCTATAGCATCTTCGAAAATTAATCGCGCAACTGGTCCAGTTACCCATCACGAGCAGGCACAAATTTCAAGTTAGTGCATCGAACACGGGGCCCGTCAACCAAAGTTAATTTTCAACATTTCCGAAGCGAGGCTTAGTACTTCAGAACCGGCGCGAACTACTGACCAGTTTGACGTCTATCACAGCCAAGCAACCCGATAGATATTAGAAGAGAGAGTGAGACCCATCAGCCCCACAACGAGTGGGAAAAAGAACCCCGTGTGTGCCATCAAAAGCTCATAATGGATCCCTCACATAATGGAACGGTTTTCTGAATCGAATAACAATTGACATAAATATGGACTTCGACATAATAAAACGGCTTTTTTTCGTAAGATATCGCCCGATTTATGTCTCCTCCGATGTGCTTTGGATTGAATGTAGGTGTAAAATGAGACGTCGACGTTCGATGTATTGTAGGTTCGAAAAAGTTGCTCTTGCTTTGACTTCAAGCACCTCTTTGAACTACTCTACTGTACATAACTATCCCATAAAGAAGGAAATTGCAAGAGCGGCGATGGCACACTTTGATAACTAAGAATTTTTCTTAGCAAACGTTACAGTTTTATCGCTACACCTGCTAAAGGACTTTCTCTTGGAACAATGGGGTCCTTCAATATTAAAAAAAATAATTTTTAACTTAACTCTAGTGCAAATGGACATTAGTGACCAACGAGCTAGTACAAAAAAACAAATTGAACAAAATTTTACCCTCGTCTCAAAAAGGTTCGCCATCTCTGAATTATACCAATGGCAAATCCATAAGAGAAGCTATAGAAATTCATCAGTGAATCAGAATGAAAGCTACGAGTACGAGTTAATTAAGAAATGGTTTCCTCTGTTTTATAAATCATTATTTATTGTTTCTATTTACTTGTTTATCTTGTTTACTTTTTTCCTGACTAAGAATTAAACGTTGAAATAAATAAAAATTACGAAACTTATACAAAAATTTTATTACTATGAATTCTGAAATTATTAAATTCTATTTAATACATGTCTTATTACACAGGAGTTTTAATACCAGAGAAGTAGGAAGAAATTAGAGAACAACTTCGAAATTTAAATCATAGTTAAAACTATAAACATTTTAATTATATTGACAAGTTGAATTGGGCCATTTCATGCGGATTTTGAATAAAAGGTTGGTGCAACTAATACATGTGCACGAGATTTAGGATGAATGATTGAGTGAGCGCCGGAGGAATAGGTGCTTCGTATGATTGATGGTTTATTGCGTAAACGAATGATTCCGAACGATTAGACATACATGTATGAATTGCACTATGAATGTGGACTCGAATAGGATAGGAATGTTTGTAGAATTGATTTTGTGATTTGATAGTATACAGTGCCATTAACTTTAGGGAGTGAATATAATAAGAGTTTGTAACTTTTACTTGTTTTTTGGCAAAGGAAATAAAGAGTGATGTATTGTGGTCCGGGGTTGGAGCATCAGGCAAATTCGGTCCAAATTAAGCAGATGAAATTTAGTGTAACCAAAACGATGATAAACACTGATGATGCATATCATATCTGTTGTGTAATAAACAGAGATTGTGGTTGGTGTTTAAGTGAAATTCCATTCGCTATTTGGGAGTCGAGGGGCTTTTAGCAATCAGTGTGTGTGATTTGGTGCGCAGGAAGTTTACGATGATGAGACATTGTAACCGCAACTTTGCGCGTTTAACAATCTGTGCCAGATTTACTCGGACATTTTGACATTTTGACCCAATTTCCAACGGCAACAAAACACAGACAATCCCGTTTTTAGTGGCACCGAACGTTGTCAACTTTTATGTACACAATTGACGGCGCGAGCCCGGTAAATCGCACCACCGTATTAAATTATCCAGCAATAAATTCCCTTAGTTTGGCTGGAGCAGTCATAGATGTCGGCAGTGTGTTGTAGGTTATGTGCATTTGTAGTTAAAGTTTAAATTATGAGGCTAATAATGCGTTGTGCTAACATGCGCTGCATTGCGCTATTGTGAACCGCTCATAAAGTATCTAAGAGATTGGATGCATGGAAAATGGTGCGAGGAACACAACATTGTACTTAAGATAACCGTTCCGAGGGCATTTGCGCTTGAAGATGCTCACGAATATCTTTACCGTCAGTTAAAATATATCGATGAATATTGGGGAAAAATTAAAAGTAGTTAATACTTTCAGTACTTCTATTGAAATACATGACAATTTCGTAGAATTATTTGTTGTTAATATTTCGGTCAAGTAAAATAAACACTTGTCAGTACTCATTGGCACTTAGTGCAGGGTATCTGTTACATACCTATCACAAAATGTCCGCAAAAAATTTAATTTTCTGCACAGTTTCACACAAAATGTAACTAAATACTTGTATGTTTACATTTCGAATTAAGAATGCTCCAATAATAAAAGCAATAATATTGGATTAGACTGATTTATTAGCAGTTGTTTCTTAGAGAAACATATATCCCGTTCCTGAATCATATTATCCGACCCGCCATTTTTAATCAGATTTTTTGTTCTATGATAGGGAGTTCGTACCTTCGTGAATGATTGAGTTTTGCAACAGTCAACGAAGTGTCCACAGCACTTTGTTGCGAGTTCAGTACACCCAGGTCAGTTCACCTGCCTGTTGTTTAATTCTTGACAAGTGCAGTGTTCCAGAAAGTAATAAAACCAGCAACCAGCAGTTACACTGGAAGTCTCGGTGGTTATTCCCCAGGAAGTTCCACTGGCGATGGTCGCCGAAGGACGGCGAACGGTCCCGAGCGGCAACGGCGGCGCCTATATTTATGTAGTTGTTTGTCGTGAGCGATGCGGACTGGGTAATTGGTTCCAGCGGCCGTCGGACAGTTGTTGCTCCCTGAAGACGCTCGGCGTCGCCTCCCACCGTGGAATGTTTGCCGCTTCGTTTTTGTTTGCCAACGCTTTGCTCGTTTGTTTAAAACGATTCGTCAGATCGTTGGTTACGCGGTAACTACAATTGGGTTGCTCACTTCCTTTCCAAAAAAACAGAACACTTACTTTTCCAATTGCTACACTTTATTCTACTCCAAAAAACCACAAAAACCCTTATTAAATTAGGGTTTTTATTCGGCAACACAACACAATTCTTATTTACTCTAATAGTAAACGGCATTAGCATAGCAGGAGTAAACAAATAGCAGTGTTTATGTGCGGATGTATGTATTTGGCATTCGCATCTTGTTTGCATGAAGTTCCGTCGTTGCTGTTGCCACTTGATCCGGTTAGTGTCAGCGGTCTACCTGGGCGTAAATGATGTTATTAGTAACCAGCCTGGTTAGCGGTTATGGAAATTCGTTGCTGAGAATATGCATTTCAATGAAATCAACCTGTGTGAACGGTGACTGGAACTGGTGCTGGTGCCAGTAACCGATATGCTAGAAATGGAGCCTAGTGATCTCTACTACGTGAAATTGTAACTTGATATTTTCTCTTTCAATTGAAAGCATAAAGCTGGCTGCTTTAAAGCGTGTGATCTCGCCGCCTGCTTGTTATCTCTGATTTAATAATAATAATTTATTTACTTGAAAGTACTTAACAATTTAAATTGATCAGCGCATTTGTCTGGTTTCCAAGAGGATCGAATTCCTCTTCCTAAAATTTGATATATAAACTAGTCGTATGTTATCATTATTAGTAGTAAATAAATATTTGATGACAACAAAAAAATGAAAAATGTTTAAAATAAATATAATTCTATAAATTTTTAATTCCAATGAAATTTACTCTGTCTCATTTATTTATAAAGATATTCCAAAAACCCTGATAGGCTAAATACGAACATCTCATCAATTCGTAACAGAAACATAATACCTTTATACATATATGTATGGGAAGGAAATAAAAATGATATAAATAAATAAATAAATAAATATATCATCACGCCTTTTACCCATTAAGGGTGTGGCACTCTGCTAACGCAGATCTCGGTAAGTGATATATTTTTGCGTATGAAATGCGGTTACCAGCCGTCAAGTCATGGCCCCCAAGGTTGTTAGTGGAGGGGGAACCACAGGGGTAAATTTAAATTGGCAACTGTCGGTAGTGGGATTCGAACTGAGGATCTTACGATCCACAGTCCGATGCGTTACCACAGAGCTATTTACCCCATATAAGATATAAATATGCTGAATTAAACAACTTTCTTTTGTATGACTTTAACTGGGCCAAATGATAATATTCTGGGCTCGTATATAATTATACGGAGACATATAAACTCAGTTAAGAAGAAAAACAATATATAAATCAACTGACAATAAATAATTACTGGACAAGGAACGATGATAGACAAAGCAGAATATGTGGATGAAACTTTGAGACAATGAATTACTTTTAAAAAAGACCGTACAGAAGACCTAAGAATCTATGCAACAACATATACTGCATGACAAAAACCCAGACTGTGAATGGATGAAGAGAGTGTACTGAAATAGATTAAATATTTGTATTTACGTAGCAATAGTTTCGTAGTAGAAATTTAAACACCGAAAGTTAACAAATAAATATTTACTACAACTATACAAGATAAAATGAGTTGAAATAGCGTTAGAAATTTGTTCTGTTTGGCATTTTCAAGAAGAGAAGTGATGCATGTAATTAATTTCGCGCATTTCGAGCATGGAAGTTATCTTGTTACCAATTTAAACATTAATGAATGCGCTAATCAGTAGAGAAGGCTCAAAACTGTAGTTTGGCACATGTAGCAACCTTTTGACTTGTGACATGTTTTAATTACTGCGTTAATTACCGAGTTCATGTCAGTGGTCGCACCATCAGCAACACCGCCCAACAAGCACGCGGACAAAACGGATAAAACTTGGACAGCAACTTCTATCGTTGCCTGCAAACGTGCACAGTTGACAAATGGCCAGCAGGATCTGTTTATAAACTCCGCGGCGGTAAACAATGCGTTATGAGGAAAGTTGTATCGAATGCCTGTCGTCATCTCCTTTCGTTGCGTGCCTGAGCTTTTCAGCTCTTCCTGATCACGTGATGTGACTCTGTAGCAAAGTTTCCCGATAGATGTCTCTCTGAATGCGTGGCGACGGTGCGGGAATTTTACGCTGACCTGTCCACATGTGATTTATGACCACGAATTAATTAGTGAAATACTTTGCTGTGGGATATGAGTTTAGGGTTCAGCTTTTATTCAACGCTTCATGTTGACGAAATTCTAAATGCTAATGAGAATGTTAATGATATATGTGCTTAGTTCATATCAGAAGTTGAAGTTTATATTTGCTACATTTGGAATTTCTTTTCATAAATCTCGACAGTGATGCATGAAGCTCTAGAATAGTTGGGTAATGTTTGGTTCACATAGAAACCAATTGTTATCTTGTTATCTGCTCCTACCTATTGAATTTGGGAAATCAGTTTCCTGATCATTGATCTTTGATGAAGTGATATGATTGGTTAGTAATTGCAATTGCATATCATTTGAATAATTTGACGTATCTAACAACCCATTGTTGGGCCATTCAACCTACGCTACTTGAAATCTTGCAATTGCATAAAATATATATATATCGATGCAATATTTACTAATTTATTATTAAAGATCACTATCCTGTTACAGACAAAATTCAACATAAATTTATAAATATTATTACGGTTTTTAATCTTGTCTTTTTCTTCATCTTCAAACATTCATCTCCTTTAAATTTTGTTAATATTCTTGAAACTGTGGAAGGATTTGGTTTAGGACGCTCAGGAGATAAATTAGTAAATGTATCACAAACATTTCTCAAATTATCCAGAACTATACCAAGTAGGTAACTATTCGAATTTTTTCATTAGTAAATATTTAGAATCTACTAAAATAAAACAATTTATGGAGTCTTCTTCCCAGGCTGCACTGTCCCAAAAGGATATGTTAAGGTATGCAGCCATAATTTAAAAAATATATTCAATCATTTACCGGTTTTTATCCTACATGGGTTTTTATCAAGAGGTGAAAGTCAAAACATAAAATTTGTAATTATTATACACATTTTAAAACAATAAATAATTAAAAACGAACAATCGTACTTTATACAACTTGCCAAGCAACATTTCTCCATTTTTTGTAAAATACGAATATTCGGTTTTAAATATTTATTGTTTTAAAATATTTATAAAAATGACAAATTTTATGTTTTGCCTTTCACCACCTTTGAAGACCCACGTGGGGTAGAAACCGGTTGGGGAATATTTTTTTGTCATCTGACTGCAATCCACAAATTGCCCCAATAACTCCCTTACATACCGTGTGTAGAATTGAAATGCAGAATATAGGGATTTCAATGCTATTTTTTCGATATTGCTGTAAATTTTTACCTATTCACCTTATAGTGAAAGTGTAAATATAAAAGTTGTTCAGAATTTAAAGATGCATACAATAATGCCCATTTGCTTACTTAAATATAAGTATTTCACGATATATCAATCAAATTAAAATCAATGTTTATTTGGAAAATTGTAATACGGCCATGGAAAATGAAACAAAAACAAAATATGTTTGACATTTCATAAAATAATTTTAGGGTTATTTATTTATTTAAAAGAAAGAAATGTAAACAAATTAACTCTCAAATTCGTCATTATATTATTACAATCTTTTACGAAATTTCTACAGGAAGTAATACAACACTTTACCTAATAAAAATAAATCTAAAGCTGTTCTCTGAAATATAGAATATTTTGATTTTTAGTTTAATTTTCCATTATCGCGTAATAATTTTTCTAATAAATATTAATTTTAATTTGTGAAATAGTAACATTTAGGTAACTAATTGGGTTTTATTATATGCATTTTAAAATTCTAATCAACTTTTGCATTGAAACCTTGGCTGTAAAGTGAATAAGTAAAAATTTACAGCAATATCAATAAAATAGCATTGAAATCCCTATATTCCACATTTCAATTCTACTCCCGGTACAAGTGCGAGAAGTAAAAATTGTAGGGCCAAACAATAGAAGGTTTCAATGTTTCGAAACTAGACTACATTCAAGAGTAGCTTCAGGCACGCATCAATTTGGGTTGCAAGTTGATTAATAGCAACTTGCATTCAGGGGAAGTTGAACATTCCCCAAGAAACAAAACAATGCGGAAACAAAACAAGCCGTAGCACCGGTAGCGCAACGCAACGCAACGGTGAAAGCGAGAGTATCTCCTGTAGAGGTCAGCGCATGCTGCAAGGCTACAATACAGCATGCGGAGGCGAGCGACGGCGTCTTCAGGGCGTCCATTAATCGTAATGGGATTCGGAAGCGAGCGACGATGGGCGGCTGACAGTGACAGATGACGCCGGACCATTCAGCTAGTGGCAGTGGCCCCATCCATTGTCGGTTATGACGACGACGCGCCGAAAGCTGTCATCTGATATTGCAACTTGGGAGACGTTTAACGGGCCTGGCCTGTTTAGCTTAACTCGTGCACTATGCGGCACCCCGGAATTTTAATTCGGAGGCTTTGTGATCGCGACGCGACATAAGCTTTGTTCGAATATTGCGACACACCAAATTGCGCACTGCGAAATATTAACATGTTCAGCACTCAAACTAAATACGCCAAGATGAAGGACAGCTATAATGTATTCTCTCTTTACTTCTTACAATGAAATAAATAACAAACAACGATCTCGGTGGCTTAGTGGCCATCTCACTAGGCAGCACGCTAGTGGTCGTGGGTTAGAATCCCAAGAATGGTCGTTTGTAAAGTTCTCATAAATACACAATCATCCACTCATGGGGCAGCATATGGCCAAATCAGTTAGAACGCTTCCCATCTTCGCAGAAAAAACAAACAAACTTTAAAATAGCAAATTGTGGCACCTCCACCAATCTTCACAGTTTTATTCCTATTGAATAGTGTCTTTAAATAAACTTGGGAAAGTTTTTATTTCTAAACGGTACACATGCTGACCACCTCCTTTGATTAAAAGGTACAAATTATAGCAATAAAAATATATCAGCTCGTAATACAAACATGTAAAATTAAAAATTTCATTAAATTTTGCTGCTCGCTCTTGGAATATATGGAATTATGATTTGAATAACAAAATAAATAGTGAAAATTATTTATTTATTTTAAAATTTAATTTTCACGGAATGGGAATGAAAATAACAATAATCGCCAAAAATTTTCTCACCGAATTCCCCTACCTAAACCATTGAAAAATACTTATAATTTTATAACAAATGAGATATACAGGGTGATTCACAACACGTACGGAAAAAATTGAAAGTGTATCTAGTAAGGTAAAAAATAATGTTTTCTCCTTAATAAACTTTTGACAAAAACCCAATAACCAAAACGTTACTGCAAAGGTTTTTTTTTTAAATTAAAATAATTGGGAAAAATTATTCTTTTCTAGTTGTCATGGAACAGTTAGTTTTTTTCAAATCTGACAATTTAATATTATTTTAATTTTAAATAACACACAAATAAATAACCAAATCGGCGAATTGTAGAAAATTTTTAATTAATAAAACTTATTCCATATACAATAATCAATCATGCAAATTTTCCTCGTTGTTGAATGCATAAACCATTTTGCACTTAATGCTTCGACGTTTAATAAATTGAATTTTAAATAAATTTCAATGGAAACTTAATTTTGTTTTTGTTTTCAAGTGGCTCTAAACCATATGTACAGCAATTTTTGAGCAAAGAAAAAAAAATAAAACAGGCACAATTGTTATGATAATACATTACTATTTTTTAATTAAACATTGTTAGATTATTTTCAAAGTATTCCCAATTTCTATTTAAAACATAATTAACCACTGCAGTTTGTAACGACTGTTTATTAATTGATTCAATTTTAATTTGCTGTAACTTTTTGCTATTGAGTTTTTACCAAAAGTTTATTAAGGAAAAGGCATTATAATTATTATTTTCTAACTTATATGTTATAAAAGGCTATTACTATTGTGATGAACTTCGGATACGCAGAATATGGTAAAAGGTATACTTATCGATGTAATTTGCAGTAAAACATTTATTTTCGAAGCAATAGAGTCTAATCCATTCAAAAGAATAGTTCGTTTTTATTGCAATTGCAAGATCATCATAATACTAGGTTAAATTATACGATACATTCCAGACTATTACTTTTATTTTACACCGGTTTTTATTATTGTTTAATTCCCTAAAAGGAAATATACGATAGTACAGCACAGCAATTTTATGATCAATTTCTAAGGAACACTTATCTTTACAATATTTTCAGCCCTTTATGTACTATAATGTTGTGTTTCTCATATTAGAAAATTGCAAATAAAATTACAATTTTATAGCGACACAAGAGCGGGTAAATATGCATAAGCCATAAACCACACTTATTTAAAAATACAGCGAGCGCATCCAGAGCGCGTAATAGAATATTTTACATTCTAGATACGTTCTGGACTTCATGAGGCAGCTCTACTAGCTGCAGGGAACGTCGCTGGAAGTACAGAGGCAATATTGTGTTAGGAGGGGCTGAAGCTACGAGATACTGGTATAATCTATCAAAACATTGTTGCATTTTGCATTTTAGGTTTCATGAAGATGACCCTGCTGATAGCCTGCCAATAAGTTTGTTGGAATGGATACACCACCCACGGAGATTGATCATTGAATTTATTTCAATCTTTTGTTAGCAAAACAGTTGATGTTGCTGCCACATTACCTCCCACCATTTTATATTATACACCAATAAGCATCTATCATTGTAAAACTGCTCGAAAGGAGAATGTCGTATTTAGGATAAAATTGTGACAAAAATACTATGTAATTAACATAGAAAGCAAAATGTGTACTAAAGCACGACCCTTTTTAAAATATACTTTTACAATTATGACACATAGGTTGTTTTGTTTCTTGCAGAAAGCAAAGGAACATGATTAAATTCAATATTTCTTTAACGTTTTGTAATTCCTAAATGGTGCTAGGAAGAGAAAAATGTTTTAAACTGAAATTGTAGATAATAATATTTGAAATATTATTCTAATAAAGAAATTGACATAAAATCATAATTTACTGAGATATTTAAAAATAACCCGATAGGGTTTCAATGAAACTAGCACTTCTGTTAATTGAATTATCACCAAAAACCAATCAGCTCTTCCAAAGGGAATAACATTAATATACACAAAATATCATAATTTTTAGTTTAGTAGTTTTTGAGAAACCGTTACTCAAGAGATCCACACAGACTGACAGACTGACAGACAAACAGACACACACTCAGACATCATCGCGAAACTATTAAAATCGTATACTAGAGACCCTAGAACGTGCTCATCCACTGAAAACTCACTCACTCAAGGGGATACAAATATATATGTATGTTCTTTCGCAACTTTCAACCGCAAGAGTTATCTTCCTAGGATGGACAAACACGTTGACATCTATTATATTTCTTTTTATGTTACGTAGATGCCATGTATGTTGTTACATCTACTAGCCGGTACCCGATATCTTTGTGGTTGCCAAGTTATTTTATCCCAACTTGGAATGGTAATGGGAATGAGTATCTATCCGAATCAGGCCGTACAATAATGTAAAATAGAAAATATAAATAAAATTCAGTTCAGCAGTTTTTGAAAAATTGTTACATCAAAGATCTATACATCCATCCATCTACACACTCACACACAGACATCATCGCGAAAATATTATAATCGTAATCTAGGGACCCTAAAATTTACTTATCCATTGAAAACGCACTACCGCATTTTAAGCATGATTCTTTTTTATACTTCCTTTGATGTGGCGGGAGATAAAATATAGAATGGGGTCTTTCACCATTTTTTTTTTATTATTATTTTTATGAAACTTTATCTATATTGAAGACTATCTACACTTTTAAAAAGTCTTAATTATTATTCATTATGCCACAATGATTTTTTTTTAAATGTGAGGTCATAGTAGATGTTTTACTGGATCTAAAAAAGTAGAGATTTAAATAATTTTTGTTATATAAATGTTCTATTTTATTGTAATAATAATAATAAAATAAGTAAAAAAATATATGACTACAATTATTTACAATCTGTACTGTTTTAAATCCAGCAACACCTCTACTATGATTTTACATATTTTTTTAAAAAATCATTGTGGCTTAATGAATAACAATTAAGACTTTTTAAAAGTGTAGATAGTCTTCAATTTAGATAAAGTTTCATAAAATAAAAATAAAAAAAAAAATGGTGAAAGACCCCATTGTTTAGGGAAAACAGAAGTTAGTTATGTTACTATGAAAACAACGCTCGCTTTAAATTCACAGTAACCAAAAAATACAACTCTATCCATCCGAATTTCACAGTCAATATTTTTTCGAAGATTGTCACCCCATAAAATTTCCTTGTGTCTACTCCTCACTATCATTTTTGATGCTACAATTTGACGACCAGTAACAACTCTACGGGCAAGAGTATACAATATAACAATAAAAATCATAGTCCGTCCCTGCGAGCCGCCCCAATATCTTCGCTGTAGCGGCTCACCGGTGCGACATGGCAGGTTTGTTGTTGTATTCTTGTGAATTTAGTTCCATCATTTGATTACCCTGCGCTGCTGCGGCTCGGGGTGACAGCGAGGAACAACTTTCGCGACTTCCCGGGAGAGTTGCTGTGTCGCTGCCGCATCCCCTGACATACGACACTGCGTTCCGTTCTTCGCTGAAAACTTTGGTCGCTGGATTTTTCTTTGCGCTCGCGACAGACTCGCGCCGAGCGGATAATTGTGTAAAGCTTTTGTTTATAGCGGCGAACGGGTAATCTGACTTGTTGAGGGAGTGGAAAAAGCTTGAGAGATGGTACATCTACTTGCACCCGACACAAAACACCGAATTAATTAAAAATGAAAATTTTATGAGCAATCTTTCGCTCATTGATATAAAGCATATTACGAAATTGAACCAAGGCGATTAAGGTTCTGGTTTAACAATCCAAATTGGAACTAGAAAATCATTCCAAATTCGTGGAACGGAGTCCTAAAATGTGGTTGTGGTTATTTTCTGATTTTTAACAGAAATTTACTGAGTGTTAGGAAGCGGTGATAATTTGTAGGTAGAACAATTCTTTGGAGTCGATAATCCTAATGCAAAAAATATGTACGGTCCTTAGTAGAGCAACACGAGCTACTAAAAAAATTAGGCAATAACGAATCAAACAATTGTTGTAGTAGTCATCAGGTAACTAGGTAAATCAGAATGAATTCTAAAATGTTAAATATGTACTTATAAATAGGAGTTAGAAACTAAATGTAATGATATTAAACGATTAGTTACATCAATGTAATTTTATACAGTCCTTCTTAAAAGTGAAGGAAAGTAACCAAATATGGAATAGGATCTTAATGTGGAATACCGCCATTTAACATTGCAAAAGTTAAATTTGTTTATTAGTAATAATCATGTTTTAAAAATTAATTTACAGTATAATAATTATATAAAAGTCTAAATAACAATAAGAGAAAGGGCTGTATTCCATATTTGGATCCTATTTCATATTTGATTACTTTCCTATAAACAGCAATGATATTTCATGAAAAATTTAAAAATATCTTTTAATTCTAATCGTACATTTACAAGTTTGGCTTTACGAAGGGCCGTACAAATTTTTTTGAATTGGAATTGTCGACTCAGGATTAATCAAAGAATCGTTATATATGATGCTTATCACCATTTTATCGAAAAGCCTGTATAAAATTATGGTTTTATGAATCTTTACTGACCAATTGAATTTGAATAGGAAAATAATGGGTACACTAATAGTTTTGATACAATTATATTATTTCAAAACTGTAGACATTTTAGTCAAAATTAAGACCTTCTTCAGGACCGCTACGAAAATATTTTTGGTATGGTATTAGATATAAAAATGTTTCTACTTAATAGAAAAATCTTTTGTAATTTTACTGAGTTCTATAAGATTTTTTCAAATTATTGTTTAATATTATTCTATATTCATAAATAAATAAAAGAGGTTAAAATTGCGAAAACTCTGCTTTACCGAAAAAAATACCAGTGTTCCGAATCCCAACCACTATTTCAATTAACATGTCTTGACCGTATGCACCATAATAATAAAACCACAACCAAGATCGTGGTTAAGTTACGGAATATACTAATGGGTTAGGTAGGTGTAAAGGCTGCAGTGTTCTGAGTGAAAGGGCTATTTGAAAGTTAGCATTTGGGCGCGCAACTAACTCGAAAACTCGCTTTTATTTCAAGGGAATAGATGCTGTTTATTCTCTGACTGTCCCCAGCAAAAACTTAGAGAAAAAACATCGTACCGCATTATTTAATTATAATCCGAGAAACTTAATTGCAAGCCTTAATTATAAAAATAAACATTTACAGTTATACAAGTTAATGCTGTAGTACATTGTTAAAATATTCTTTGCTCTTTGCGCAGTATTCTTTTAATTATATTTTACTGCACGGATATCTGCTCTACGATAAGCAAGAGAGTTGGTTTAACAAAAATAAATCAAATTTAAGTGTAAATATCCTTAATTTGCAGACTAGCAATCCACCTCAATGCAAGTTAATGATAAATGTCACAATGTAACTTTAAATGCTCCGAAGATTTCTGCACTCATTTCGTCATGGGGTCTTGGACTCAAAACTAAGCTTAAAACTTAACGATTTAATTGGGCAATTTCGCTTCTTTATTACATGCGTCATACGAGGACTTGAATTTTAATTAAACGGAACTGACAACGCGATTATAAAAGACACTTCATGTGAAATAGACGGGAAAATATTTCCAATGTGTGGAGCGTACAGATAGCTGCAGACTGTGAAGAATTCCACTTTTCTGAATTAAAAATTGACATTGAACTATAGTGAATTCTACGCAGTGTGCGTTCATCCGTATTAACGCGAATATGATTGACTTCCACATAAATAAGTTTAGAAGTTATTTCACGTATTATATTTAAAGTCTCTTACCTTTTTTGTACGTCTAGTGTGTTGGTTGATCGGATAGTTGTTCAGCTTCACCGACATCCTGAAACAAAATAGTTAGTATAAAAACTGCAACTCATCTCTAATAAACATCAATTAAATTAAATATAGAAACTAATAATTTAAATAGTAAAATAAATAAAATATATCACCACACCATTTACCTATTCTTGATTTGGCAATATGCTTTCGCAGATTTCAGTAAGTGAAATTAATGGAGAGGGTATTACACAATTAGAGAAATCAAGTTAATTAAAATGACACGAAAAGATATGTATTATTCAATCAATTTAACTGAAAATTTTTTGGTTAAAGAAATATCCAATCGAATCCCTCTATTTCTGATCACGTGTGCAAAAGTAACCAATCAGGTCACAATTACACTGATAATTTCCCCGGGAAATTATCACCTGTTGCTAAGTAACAGTCGTTGACAGCTGGTTGACAGTTAATTCAATATTTAATTTGTTTATTTCAAAATGTTATTTTCACGGTTAGAAAATGAAAATAATAATATTAATCGCAAAAAATTTTCTCACCGAATATCCCTCGACCATTGATAAATACTTATAATTTGATCACAACTACCTCAAGAACGTTGCTTGAAGGTAACAGCCCGGGCGGTTACCAAGCAACGTTCTTTCGGTAATTGTGATAAAATTATTTCGAATTATCAATGGCCTAGGGATATTATAGCTGAAAATTTCAGTTACACAAGCCCAGAATTATATAATTTGGTTCAGTTAAAATCATACGAAGGAAAATTCATAATTTTTATATCTTACATTCTATCATTACTACTTATCGCATATAAATTTATGTAAGGAAGGTTTTATGTTTATATATTGAATTGATTAAATGTTGAGAACAATTCATCAAGAGTAAGTGATAGATTATTTGAAAGCCTATCAAGTTCCTGGGCATATCTTAGTAAATAAATAAGATAGATTAAATTTTATTGGAATCAAAAAGATATAGAATAATATTACCTATAACCTTTATTTGTAACATTTCTTTATATTTTGTTGTCATTAGATTCAAAGACTGTTCGTAATACTAGCCAATACCCTTGGGCTAAATAAAAACTTTATGTTAGTGATTTTTGTTGATACAAATAAATTGATTACAACAATTTTTCCCTTTGCAAGAGCTGAACAAAATAAAATCTTATCTGTATCTTATATTATACTGAATATTTGATTTATTTGAGAAATAACTGAATTTATCAGTTCAGCAGCGTGCAACTAATATTTCTCAGTTGAAAAAACTGAAAATTCAGTAAAATTGACTGACAGTATAATTCCAATCAATAGTTAGTTACGAAGAATTTGACATGTCAATAAAATTTTCAATATTTTAAATTTTAATATGTATTAAAATATTATAATTTGTTCTTCTTTATTAACATAACCTAGATATCGTTTTATGTCATAATAAAGCAAAGTATATACGATTTAACTACCATATTCAATAAAAATTACTGAAACTTTCAATTGTTTTGACTAAATTCTTTAGATGCGCGCAAATTAACTGATTACTTAGTTAAATTGACTGAAAGGTTCTACTGTTTTCTTAGAGCAGGGGTAAAGTTGGATAGCAATAAATGAAAGATTAAAATGGCAACGAATTGAATGGATGCAGTGGGCAACCGAAGGGGTGTTGTGATAGAAGTGCATTGGGAACTGCGGGAAACAGCAGTGAAATAGGGCAACTAATTTACGCGGCAGATAAGACGTAATCATCAACAGATTAACCGGAAGTAAGACATCCAATTCCGGCGATAAATCCCAAGTAAAGTAATTGCGACTTTATTGAAACAAAGCGGCGTTGCAAGTGTGAGGTAACAAGTTGATTTATCCCATGATTATTTCGTTGCATCTGCAGCCTAAGCGGAGGGAAGTCGATAGATCCCTGGCTCATCGTAAAGCCCGTATTTCACAGTTGTTCCCGAATGCAAATATTGTATCAGACAGGAATGAAGGTAACCGTCGCGCGAGTAAATATATTGGAACATATTTCAATATGTTTGCTTTATCGCAGAGCAGCCAGACGCAATGGGCTCTTCAAAATGTCATTTTCAGACGCTTCTTCGCTACAAAGTGTTTGGAGTTTATAGAAAACTACTAGCTTCATCGCTCGCGCTTAACACGCTACATAAATATTCACGAGTTATGCCCCCCGACGGATGTACAGATCGCTTACTAACGATTATTATTACTGCTCTGATTTGTGCTTCAAACTTATTACACCCTGCAAACCTGAAATATACTCTTTGAGGATTACCTCTCGCTTTTATGCTTATAATTAGTCTGCGCTTTGATGAGCAACGTACGGCTTCTTGCTTAATTAAAATCTTATTTATTATTTAATTTTGCTTACACACTTCACAAACAATACCTCATCCTCCCCATTTATTATTTATTTTTACTACATTCTTTTCTCCTTTATGCAAAGTTGATGAAAACTGTGTTGCGCAAGACAATGTTGCTTATAATATTTGTATATTATGTAGAATATAATGCTGAAAGTCTCAGTTTAATTATCTGCTGTATTTCAGTTAGGATTTTTAGAGTTTACAAAACTAGTTCATCCAAGGCTATTGGAGGACTACTTTTGAAACTAATCTAGTAATTTTGAAAATTCTAAACATTTTCAATGGCTCCAAATCGAAAAATAATAGATGTATTAACTCGAGAATATCAACATTCAATTTGGATGATCAAAATGAATACGCACGGCAAATTTCTAACTGTCTGCCTCAGAGTATATTTTAACACGACGATTTCGAAACACAATATTAATATTAAGGTCACAAATTTCATCCACTATTTTAATATAAAAAATATAACTTAAGTTAAGCCGTTGAACAAAACAAATTATTGTTTTTATTATTATCCTGTCATCAATTTGTCAACAGTTGTTGTTTATGTGAAGTCATCGTTGAGGAGGGAGGAGTATAATTAGCAAAAAACACATTAATTTGTTTTGTTCAACTGCCTACCTGATGTTAAATTTTCTATATTAAAAATGTTAATGAGAAGAATAACACAAATTCTCCTCATTTTCTCATCAGTCGAGTATCTCATCCTTTTCAAAAATGTTGAAGTTTCTTTGAACTTTGAGACCTAAATTTTAATTTTAGTTATAGGAACATGTTATACCGTTGAAAAGGGAATACTTCGGGCTATTCATGTCAATGAAAAAAAAGTACCCCTTGCATTCCCCCAAGCCACATCATCCTTATAATTTTATTTTACTAGCCGTACAATTATGTCTCCTCCTTGCTAAATAAGCCTGTGTATTTTTTTCTCTCTAAAGTTATTACTTAGTTAGCAAAACTGGTTCGATGCTTTAAAAAAACTCACCCTGTATAAAACTTAGGTTGTCTTTTTAATATTTAACTCCAATTGGAGTTTTCGAAACTGTACCTTAATTCTAATTTGTCTTAATTTCTCATACAGGCTAAAACGACTTTGTAGGCAAACTGCTGATATAGTGATGTACTTGATCAGAAAAAAAGATGTGTTTGCTAATTTATTTCCTGAACGTCCTGGATCAAATACTTTCACTATATGTATTGCATTTTATCTGGCACAATAATTGATATCTATATATGAATACATTTAGGATAAATTTGTAAATATTACATCTTCTTCTGGCTGTAGTCAACGCGTTTAATAACTTGCTAAAGTTACTTACATAATTCACAGAATAAAATTGTTGAAATTACTAAAAAAATGTCACATTTTGTGTGCTATAGAGGATTGTAAACCATAAATATGTGAGTAGGTACATGGGGCCATCGTTGCAGATAAAATTTGTGTTGGAATGGATGTGGCAATAGAAGAGAATTTATCAGTAAGAGAAAAAGCGTGGGATAAACACACCTAATTTCTTTGGAGTGGTTTAAACTACCTGCAAATTAACCAAATCTTTCCAGGTTTAAATTACAAGTACAAGCGAAGTCATTACCCCGTTACACCGTTACAACCCTTACAATTCTCCAGAATTTCGCAAATACGCGAATGTTCTTCGTCGGGCCGCCGTCTTCGCTTCAATAAATCGGCCGATAGCGATCGCTTGCGCTGCTAATGGAAACCGCCGCCACCACAGACGCCACCGCCGCCGCCGCCAGCTACCGGATGCTCGCGACTCGCACCGCTGAAACTTTGGCACTGCGCCACACTTAATGACTTCGTACGCCCTGGATTGCTTATTCAGCGACCGGGGAAACACTACGTTGCGTGAAATGATTTACTGGAGATTTATTTAAGAATTTTCCTACAGTTTTCCACCCTACCTTCACGTTTTTATATGCCATTAATTAAATCAGGCTACTGCTTCAACACTCACATCTTAACAATTGAACAATATTGTTGACAATCTTCTTCCTCCCCTATCATCTTTGGGGACTTTGACATTGAAACTGGATCATTTTTAATTTAATTTAATTCTCACGTTTACGCTGTTCTGTCGCTCTCTAGTTTTCAAAACAGTCTTGTACCTTAATTCTAATATGTCTGAATTTCTCATGGAAGCTAAAAGAACTGTGTAAAACTGTTGCCGTAATTGATGAGCAGAAAAAAATTATTTGTTTGCTAATTTATTTCCTGAACGTCCTGGATCAAATCTTTTCATAATCTGTTTTGCACCATTTAGTATGGAACAGTAACTGGTATCCATATATGAATACATTCAGAATAGACTAGTAAATATTGCATCTTCTTATAGCTGTAGTACAGTACATATATGAATACTTTTAGATACAAAAATCAGAAGAACTAATATTATAGTATAAAATCAAGAGGTAACAGAGAGAACAGAATAATAATAACAATAAATGATTAACAATGTCCAACATTCAGCGGTAACACATCGGACTGTTAATCAAGAAGTCCTTATTTCAAATCTCATAGACGACAGGTGCCATTTTAACTTTACTTCTGCGGTTTTCCCTCCACTGACGAAAGCAGAATGCCACACACAATATATATTGATATATTTATTTTGTCATTAAGCAGGAAAGATTATACAGTTCGTCCAAATGTTTTTATGTGACTTAAAAATTTAATAATTTTATCCTAGTAATTTTCCTTTGATTTTATCTTCAGATTATTAAACTACTTACTTACGGTGGACCAACAAATTATTCTATTTTTCTTCATTTTGGAAATGGACGGTTAATAATTTTGACTCAAAGAATTCCTTCACGTTTGACTGACTTGACAAACGCTGACTCTTTTCTGAGGGGTAATTTAAAGGAGAGGATTTACCTTGAACTCGAGAGCAGCAGAAGAACGATATTAGAACGGAAATTAAGATATTACAGCAACAGTAGTCATGGCAAACATTTTAGAACGAGCCAGAATGCGTGAGAACAATATAATAGGTATATAGGTCAATAGTGTTTTTAAAAACTTCATTTACTCCATGTATTAACCAATTTAAAGATATTTTTCTTTAAAATCTTTTAAAATCATTTAGGAATTTCTGGGTGCCGGTATTTTCACAAATTATGTTCTGAAAACATTCAAAAATCTCATTACACTCATATTGGCGAGTTTAGTGGTTAAAAAAAAATTGAACGCATGAACAAATTGAGAAAATAACAGTTCGTTTTGTAGGATTAAAAACAAGTGAATGTTAAAACTGCCATTTTTAAGACAGGTTTCAAATTAATTTGCAGGGTGCAGAAATAGGAAATACAAAACATGAAGTTTCGAAAACATTCAGTGAGCCAGTAATACATCAATATATAAACATTGACACATCGGTAAACGGCAGGAGAGTGTAGATGGCAGCACCAGCAGCTGTTCTTTACGTAACACCCCCACCTTTCGCCCCGTGCCACAAAAGCTGCCGATTGCGAAGGAATCAAACGAGAAATTATGGCGAGCAAAGGTCGCAGAGTAAGATACACATCGTGCTGATCTCGCGACTTGCTTGCGACTGTTTCAGAATCTAAAGATTGTTTTAGACCTGGACTGCAGAGTCCAGGTCTTGAAATGGGCCTGGAATTTAGATGGTCGAAATAAATGAGCCGGAAAGGAATCTGATGATTGATGATGCGATGAAAGAATAAGAAAAATTAAGTGGGGAAAATGAAGAAACATGCACTGGGGAAATGTTGACATAGGAATTTATGAATTTATGTTCGCCCGGACTATTTCTCGGAAATTTGTCTAATATTATAACTACAACGCGCATTAACATATAGATTGGGACTATATTTCTGATCTGGGTTGCTTAGTTCACTGTTTCGCTTAGTTATATTTAGCTAAAATCTAATGCTGCGCGCATGTAAGTTGTTTTCACTTGAGACATTTATTATTTGTAGGTACTTAACAAACTGAATTAAAATCCTGAGCAGTAAATTGCACGGTATATTCATTTGAGGAACACTTAAAACATAAGTGGTAATGGTGAAAATGTCCTAAGTATGATGTATTTTGTCCGTTATAGGAAGCAAGAAATGTGGGAAAATATTTTGTCTGCTCTTAGCTTTCGTAGTTGCCGTGGCCGTAATGCATTTGGTAGAGTGGGTTGTCTTGAATAATTCAACAACACCGGATTTCGTCCTTACGGAGAAAGGATGTGGCCACGTAAATATCAATTAATGGTGCACTGGATTTTTCATCTTGTTACTAAAATATGTATGTCCCTGGTTTCTCCACCTAATTTCAAATGTTCTGTTTGATTTTAATTTGCTTCTAGTCTGGTTCGCTTGATTTTTGTTAAGTTTTAATGAAGCTATTTTATTTTAACTCGCTCGTATTTTTAAACTATTTTATTCTAGTCGTTATATTTAACGACACAATGGCAAGAGGTACTTTAAGTTAGAATTCATTTCCAATTTTCTCATAAAATTGTCTTCTTAACTTAACAAACTTCTTATTATTTCTGAAGTTTCATTTTTCGTCTCGTAGAGCAGAAACCACAGTAGGTATAAATAGAACAAGCACGTTAATTATAAAAACTTATTTTTGCTAATTTATAGTCTAGTTGTTTATGTAAATGACTAACAGGTCAAATAAATGAAAAATGTTTGAAAACTTTTAACAGGGTTGCAAATGTAAGATAAGGCTTATTCTAATGAACTTGTCGGAACTTTCGTATTATTTCGCATTGAGATGCCATTTTCATGGATAATGATTATGCAGAGAAACTATACAAATTATTCGTCAATATCTTACCCCTCCCCCTTTCCCAATAACCTACCCTTAAGCTTCAGAAGTAGTAATAAGAACCCTCCCATATTAGATATTTACGTAACAAGTACATAATTCAGGATTTGATGGACCAGGCAGTTTAGGGGCCGATAGAGCACAGTAAGAGCAAGACAACCTGATTTGGATTATATTTCAGTGAGAAATCCGGGCTAATATGTTTCTTTAAACCCTGCAAGTTATCAAGTACGTTTCTTAGAGAAACTATCTTGAATGTGGTCCTTCACTAGAGGCACAAAATGACAAATAAGTTATTTATATCATAATTGGATAAAAAAAATATCGTACTAGATATAATGGAAGTTAAAAAACTATTATTAATTATTACGATATTTGAGTTTTAAAGATAATACTTCTGTCGTCGGAGTAGTTCCTCTTCTATCCCACACATCTATTTTATTCATTCTTTATGCTTCTCTTATTATTGAGCTGTCAAATTGTAGTAGTGTCAAATGGTTGGCACCTAATTACGAGATTTTTATTTTGTTTTTGAATTCATAACCAAATAACACATATCACATTTGTTTCAATTAGCGCGAAAATGAAACTATGTGGTAATGTCAACACAACGAAATTAAAGACATGTTGAATGACATATATTTGCAAAATTTATTAGTGGTAATCAAATATTTGACTATGATAATCTTACATTTTATTTATATTTCTTCCTGGAGTATTTTATTTATTTACCACGAAAAGTTATTTTAATTCCATTTTTCCAATACCTACTGGTAAAGTGGTATTTTATCTACTGAATTCTCGATACTAAAATAATATTTTAATAGTAAGGATGTATGTAGAATAAAATAATACCTACTTTCTCCACTGGTGAATAAAGTAACGTTGCTATAGTAATGACAAAATGTAGATGTGTATATTTTCTACATTTTAAGAAAAGTTACATAGCAACATATAAAGTACACAAGTAAGCGTTGGTAACAAAATAAAATGGAACATAAATATTTATGTCAAATTTTTAAATAAATGTCATTTTAGTTTTATTCAAGAAGCATATTAAAGGAAGGTGTTGGAAAAAATATTGTATGCAACACGTGAATAAAGACAAATTAACTACTCACGTAAATTTGATCACGAGGCTAACGCCTCGTGAGCTAAACATTTCGCTTGTGGTTAATATATAAATAACTATTAAATAATTTTCTAAACAATAAAATAGAACATTTATATGACTACAATTATTTACAATCCCTACTGTTTGAGATCCACAACACACAACTCACAACACTGATGTTACAACATTTTTGAAATCATTACGCCTTAATGAATAACAATTAAGAACTTTTAAATCTGTAGATAGTCCTGAATTTAGATAAAGATTCATAAAAAATAGTGAAGAACCCCATTATAACTCCCAGAGATCTTCTAGGAAACCTACCAAAGTGTCCTATATCCGTTTTTGTCACTTGAAGAATAGACGATGTATGAATGTAGACGAGGACAAAGTGTTCCTGTTATGTATATGATAGTGAGTGATACCCATTAATGTCTATTGCTATCGCTGCGATATAATCAAATTGATGCAGAAACTTTTTGTTTCCCGTCCATTTAGTACAAACAGCAAACACGCTTTTGGTGTTCCGGTTAATGGAGGCATCTGGTAAACAACGGTTACACGATTGGTCACATCGTCACGGGAGCAAGCTTATCTTGACGTCCGCGTCAAAGGGCAGTCGATTAAAATTGTTCGGCTCATCAGAAAGTTTTCTCGGTTTTTGCACGCAACATTCTTCGCTAATGAAGAGTGATCTATCGATAAATCGCTAATTACTGGCGGAGGAAAGCGGTAAGAGGGCGCGGTGAAGAGGATGAGGGTGACGAGACGCGTTCAACGCTCCACGCTCGTAAACTTTGATCGTTAATTCGGACGGTGTCGGAGTTTCGAAGCTGCTGTTGTGATGCTGCGTGTATGTCGCCCCAGGCCAGGATTCGTAGGAATTCGAAGTTTTATAGGTAGGCAAAGAAACAAACTTCAAATGTTCAATTAATTTATACTCACTTTCAATTAATTAATAAAACTATAAACACAAAAACAAGTTAATGAACCCAAAACTTGGTCAACCTTGCGATGTACTGCTTCATCTCCGATTTGGATGATTTCTTTTGATTTGTATTGTATTTTACTCCCAATTAAATGGAAAAATAGATTTAATTTGCGATCGGACACAAATGACGGTACCACGATCTCTGTTTTATTTGGTACTTTAAGGTAAGTGTTTTAGCTTCAGTTTTAGAGCTGTACAATGCTCCAGAATTATTTTATAAAGAATGTATTTAAATAAAAATTGTAGATAATATGATAACTTCTGTAACTTCTATCTGAAGAATTTTTGCCTCCCGCCTACCTCTGAGTAATGGATATATTGTGTTTGGTCAAAAAATTGGCTAGTGCTTTCTGAAAAATATGGTGGCAGAGTGAGAGACAAAATACCGGACAAATTTTATAGGTGATGTATAATAAATTTAATAAAACAGGCAGAATTGGGGAGACAATATTTATATGTTAGCCAGCAAACATTTTTGTTCCACAATAATAAATAAACTATGCTGCAATAATATTTTATGAAAAAATGATGGCAAAGTGATTGACAAAATTCTGGACAAATCTAATAGGTGATGTACAATAATTTTCAATGAATAAGCACATTTTAGAGTGCCTACAATACGATTTTACTATTTTCGTTATGATGTTTGTATGTATATATGAATGTATGTGTGTGTGTGTGTATGAGTGTGTATGTATCGTGTGTATGTATGTGTGTAGGTGTGTTTGTTTGTGTGCGTGAGGTCTGTGCCGATTTTTTCGTCTCGCACAATTCAAATACTCTAATACCAAAAAAATACAATTTTGTGTATTTTCGTTTTTTATTTTATATGAAGAGCTGATTAGATTTTGAATAAAATATGGTCAACGGAAAGTAGCAGTTCACTAGAAGCCCGTAACGGTTTTCGGTGAAAAACACATTTTGCCAAAACTGAACTTTTTATTTTGGACTCTGACTATGAGAACAAATACATAGGGATTTTACATATTAAATATTTGTTTAGGATTCTAGAAACTGAATTTACAACGAGGTAGTATCGAATTTATGCGTAAGCTGTTCATGTGGAAAATTAGATAAAAATCGTGGAGTTCCTTAAAACCCAATGTAACGTTCGGCGTTTAATACTATTTTGCCCTTTAACTGAGAATAAAATAGAATACAAATCACAAGGAATCATCCAAATCGGAGGTAAAGTAGTCCCAAATTCCAAATAAAAAATAACAGTTTGACGAATTCAAAGCTTGAATAACGAATTTAGAATATTTCATTTGGAAATCGAAAGAGGATTATTTCTGACGATATACGTGGCTTGCAGGATAACTCTTCCGAAAGGTTTCAAAGCACTGTTGTTGAGCGGAGATTTTTCAACAGAACACACATCAAAAATATTTCCATTTAAACATTTCTTTAGTCGCTTAACATAATCATAGAATTTTTCTGGGTAAACTTGTAGGAAGCATTAACATTAGGTTAATTCAAGCAGTAAGATTAGTAGAACGGTCCTTCGGAAACAAACGTTAAGATTGTAAGCCGAACATCCGGCGTTCGCCGTGCTCCGTAGAGCCAGATTGCAAATAGACGCTAAAACAGGTTACAGATTTGCTCTGCAACCGCACACCGCCGCTGCCGCCGCCAGCGCCGCCGCACGATAATGTAATGGGCCGCGGGTCAGCCCCGCAACGCTCTGATTCGCATGCAGGACGGGATTCAGGGATAATCAAGCCTAAACACACGCCAAATCAACCGCAAACTAGATTTCACATTCTACTAGTTATACTTTGGCCATTACGACGGAATAGCAATGGACTCGTTCCATTGGGAACTTCTTACAAGCAAGAAGACTTTGAAACTAACCACAAAAATTGTTAATTGTTATAAATATCGAAATATTTTTCAGTAAGTTCATTTAGTATCAATTTCATTCACAACCAGTTAAAAAATTTTAAATCGTCAAACCGCGCCCATTTTTACCCGTTAAGCCAATTGAATTTTTAAAATGTTTAGTTTTAAAAATACTGTTAAAAAATTTTCAACTTAAATCTACTGCAAATGGGCATTAGTGACCCACGAGCTAGTACTAAAAAAAAATTATGAACAAAATTTGACCCACGTCTCAAAAAGGTTCGCCATCCCTTTCCTATACTATTCCATCATATACTGAAACGTCCAGCACAATATAGCTTTTGGTAATGGACTAACTCGCTGATTTCTTTTCTTCATCCTACGCTAACATCTCAAATGTTCATTTCACGTTGAAGTTTTTCTTTTCAAGTGACTCGAAATTATCTTTATAAGTAAACTTATCGGTCTATTTACATGATCAAGTTTTTATTCAAATAAAACAACCACGTGTCAAAAGTTCAGTTTTACCAACATAATTGTATTCATAGATTTTTAGAGGTATATGAACTAAGTTCTCAATTTCTTCTCTACTCCACTCTGTGCCATTGTAAGTTTATTATTAATTAATTAATTATACCCTTGTTATACTTATATATTACACTATGAAATATTTGTTTTCTAGTATAAAAACCATAGAAAAAAGTATAGTATGTCAGTGTCAGTAATATCAGTCAAATATCAAGCCACATTATTTTTCTTTTTCATGTTAAGTTCATAAAATGAGTGCAAAATAGAGAGGTTTTATTTGAAGCATGAAAAATTGTTGGAACTTTTTAGTGAAGGTGAAATAAAATATTTAGATTTTATCTCATTTGCAACTGACTGCTATTCAAATTTACCTACTTATACTACCAATAAGGCCGCTCAACTCAAGGTCATCGGTCTATGCGACATAAAAAAGTACCGACAGCGAGTGTTGTTACTGTGTGAACTCTTATACCGTAGTTAGACTATCGATAAAATATTTTGATATTTAATAAAATTTAAATAAATTCGTGGAGTTTTAAAAGAAACTTTTTCTTATGAATATCACTGTCAAATTATGTTATAATATCTGATATTTTGTAAAGGAACGAGACAGAAAATCAATATAAAAATTTACCAGTAATATTCCAAAAAGGAAATTTGATACTTTATTCATTAGATGTCGGAGGTAAGGAATATAGAGAAGAAAACAGAGTAGGGAACAATCTAAGGAGGTCAATATTTCGTAATAATAGATAAAACCCGGTCCTGGTAGCGTTAACTAAGACGAAGAACTCGTTTGTAACAAACTCCGTCTACTATAGGTCCCGTCCGAAATACCAGGTGAGTCGAATTCTCCCACGAGTAGCAGGCGGAGCACATATTACCCCTCTCCGCACTGCAGAGTTCCGGGCCCTGGGAGTCTGACCTGTTGGAATTATGTGGTGTTCGCTTCAATAGCACCCTCGAGTGTCATTCCCTTACTAGCATTTCCAGAAATTGTTCCGCTTTATGCATTTTCCACAGCGTTAGATTGGGCATAAGGGCCCGACATGGCGGCAACAAAGGGGTAGATTTCCCCGCCGCCCCCACCAAGACTGAGCTTTGACAGCAAATTGAATCGGCAACGCCTGCTCTTCGCTTTTCGCTAATATCACGCCTAACTAGATTGCTATTACCGACTGAGATGTCGAGTTCGGTGATATACTCGACAAGCACCTCTTTCATCGTAGTTTCGCCTCGCTATCGCTATTGCTCTCTGTTTCTGCTTCCTTTTTGCGTGTTGTTTTGTTTGTTGCGTACGCAAACCGCAAATTGAAATGTGACAAAGGAAGTTTTGTGTTTGTATTTCCGGTATTTTGGTTGCAAGCTCTTTATTGTCTTTGTACTTTTGCTGAGCTGTAATTATTCATTTTACTCTTGTAATTTAAGACTTAACATTAGTTCTGGATTTGATGATGATTTTCGCGCTGTTTTGTACTACACAACTTTATACGAAACATAAATAATTAACACGAAATTTTAATGTTATCTCAGACATGCCATAGAAACAAAATGACTGAAATTAATTGCTGATCCATATTTCCCGCATTAAATATTTAATGTCCCACTTTATAAATGAATAATGAGAACTAAAGTACATACGATCATTTTTAATTAGTTTTATTACTATTTCATTTTTCGAGTCAATATTCTATTACAATAATTGGCTGCTCGTCTTGCTTCTACGTTTCAATAAAAATTATAACTTTAGCAGAAAACAGCGAAATACTACTAGCAAATTTGAAGATTTGATTTTTGATTAATTTTTTTTTCGTAAAAGTCAACGTCGCGTCAAATTGTCCAATTTATGGTTATTTTATACTTTGTAGATTATTTTATTATTGCAATTAATTTTCTTAAAAGAAAACATAACAAAAAAGAACTAAAAATAAGATATTATCTAAACATATAAAAATAAGAATTTACCGAACGATGGTAGAGTTAAAAAAAGATATAGAACAGTTAAGAATAATGAGATTAAAAATAATAATAGCCAATATTAGGGCCGATAAAGATACAAGAAAACAAATACAAAGTAAGGATGAACTATGAAATAGAACAAGATTTGGAAGGAGAAAACATAGTGAAAAAGATCAAGGCACAGAGAGTCAGATGGCTTGGACAAATATGGAGAACGAAAGAAAAGGATGCAATTAAATCAGTAGTTAAAGATTAAAAGAAGCAAGAAAACGGGACAGATTCAGATCAACATGTTTAGAAGAAGTACAAGAAGATCTAAAGCAACAGGAATTAAAAACTGGCAAAATAAAGTGAAAGATAGGAAGATGTGGAGAAACCTAACTACAAGGAATTAAAGGAAAAGAAACTAAGATGAATCCACTCCAATAAAAGGATCTAGAAAGTTACTTTTATTTTATTCTTACTGCATGTTTTATTTGTTTTACACATTTATTTTCATAGACTACTACCATATATAACCTTTGTTTGTTGGATATACGAGTAGAATGTTAAATTAATTTGGCTAATTAGGGATGATTGTGAACAAAATAGTATAGATAGTTCGGTGAAGTTTCAATACAGCCTTGCGGTATATCTGAGCCTCTCGGTCATATAATAAGCCCTGGAATAGAATGAAACATTTCCCACCTCACATGTAATATATTATTTATAAATTATTATTTTTTTAATACAAGTCCCAGTCAATAAACTTACACATTATTAATTTCATCTATCTATGGGAATGGTGCAGAGCATTTACTTATTTTCATATTCCGGACCCTTGTAATTCTCTAGGTCGAAAGAGGTTATGCCTTACTGCAACAACTCTATGTTAGATTATTATTTTATAAGTAATAATAAAAACCCGTTTTTGTTTATTCTATACCATTGCCAATACCACAATGATTATCTGTTCTGCAGGTATGGGCAACCTTTCCCAAAATCGTGACGTGGCAATCAATCTTGAGTAGGGTGCAAGAGCGGAGCATTATTAATGCCAATAATTTCGCAGGGAGCGGTCCCGTTAATCCAGCGATATTCGTCACACGGATATTAACTTGTGAGTGTGTGAGTTATTGCACCCGCTTCATTATCTGTTAATAGGTGGCAGCAATTAGCAGCATCAGCCGCGATCACTGCCATAGATAACGAACAACTCTTCTAATTGGATACAGGAATGCAGTGTTTTGTTTTATGGCCACACTTCATAGTTTCGATTTATGCGCTCTAATACACTAACTTCGACGTCGGATAGCTTCGAAAATAGCTTCATAAAGATATTGTGATTTTTAAATTTACAAATAAAAAAAACTTGTAACTAGCAAATAATCGGGACATTTTTCATAGCTCGTACTTGCATTGAGTATCCTTCAAATTACAGATACCTTATGCACGTTAACCATTACACCTTTTTAGGTCGATCGCGAGATTGCAAGTAAAAATTAAAATATTCTATAAATATTTCGTAAAATGTAGGATTTATTATTATTATGTTTCTTTATAAAATAAGTCCTAAGAAACTTATTGCAGCAGAGCGCATCGTCATATCTCTTATATTTTATGAGATATGGCGATTTTGGTTGTTTTTTTAAATACGACTTTGAGAGACTGCAACTCAAAAACTATGCAAGATATTGATCAATGGTCCCAGTTCTGGACTTTTGGTAACTTCTAGAACAAATTAGGAAATTTTGAAAATTTTGAAAAATTTATGAAAATTTTCTTAGGAGGATATCTCGAAATATATAAAAGATACAGACATCTAGTGTCGACCAATCGATTCAGCTCGTCGAAATACATAAGTATGCAAAATTTCATTAAAATCGGACAACGGGTTAAAAACTTATAGCAAAAAGTCTGTAAACGGCCATTTTCAGCCCACACCTCAAGGGGCACCCCTTAGAGTTTTCCGGCAAAAACCTCATTTTAAGGTTTTTTTTCTGTAACTTTTCAACCCGTTAACCATTTTTTCTGAAATTTTGCATACTTATGTATTTTGACCTGCTGAATCGATTGGTCGACACCGCAAATCTGTATCTTTAATATTTTTTCAGGTTTACCCCTTAGAAAATTTTCAAAAAAATATCAAAATTTTAAAAATTTCCTAAATTATTTTAGAAGTTATCAAAACTTCAAAACTGGAACCATTTTTCAATATCTTGCATAGATTTTGAGTTACAGTCTCTCAAAATTGTACATTGAAAATCAACAAAAATCGTCATATCTTATCAAATATTGCAGATATGACGATGCGCTCTGCGGCAATGAGTTTTTTAGGATGCAATTTATATAGAAATGCAATAAACAGAAATTCGTATTTTAAGTGAGATTTTGGTGGACGATCAATCTGGATTCAATTTTTTCATATTTAGCTTAGATTTATTGTACAATGCATTTTTCTTTAAATAAAACGTAAAATTATATTACATCACAATAATTTATGACCGACTGCAGCTAATATATTGCGTTGAAGACACCCAAAAATTATTTTATTGGTTCATTTCGAAAATGATCATTGACGTTCTACTGTACAAAGTAATAATTTTAGTTTATTATTTAATATTTAAATACAAAATAGACATGAATAGTTAAGTGTAATTAAAAATAAAATATTCATTCAAAGTTAGTGAATAAATTGGAGCACCTATGATTCAGTTAAAAGTTTAGTTTATCTCGCCCGGTATTTTGTTTCTGAAATATAATATCGAAAAATAGAAAACCAACAAAGGCAAAGTTAGTTTAACAACTCTTGTTTAGGGACGTTTAAGGCTGCGGGTAGAGTTTTGAAAATTGTGTTGAAAATTTTATGTTCAATTTCATTATAAGTTTTCCGTGTAATGTTGGCGCCCATAGTCTGACGCAGAGATGGCACTGCAGGGCAGAAGTAGGTTACTTGTTGCATTCTTTTATTAATTATGTAAGTTGATATCGCCTACATGCAGTGATGGTACCATGTCGCCACACTGTTGCCAGTTTTCTTTAATTACTTTTAGATTGCAATTTAAACTTTTAATACTTTTATGTTAAATGCACAAAGTAATTACGTATGAAAATTACATTCTACGAGTGGTTGCTTCTTTGAAAGACGACCAATTTTACGCCACTATTCCTATTTAATTATCTCCATAAATCACTCCACTTTTAACAAACAAAATTAATAGTTTTTACTTCGGACAGGGGATCATGAAACCGTGCCTTTGAAACGCGCAAATATATTCCTCAAGAAGAGGATAGAACATCTAACACAAAACTTCTATAAAATAATAGATCAGCATAGAAGAAAAAATTATTTAAAAATACTGTAAATAATCACTTCTTAATAGTTTGAGAAAGTTTTTGAAAATAAATACTACTATCGTATAAATGCACCAAGAAAGCTTGGTAGCTCTTAAAGACGATAATGGTCCCAAATAGGGCTGTTTTTGCTAACGCAACATAAGTAAGAATATGTAAGAACATAAAAGAGATAATAACTGCAGTTCAAGTCACAAATGCAGTACATGAGCATTTATTTAATTAAATGAAAGCTAAGTAGAAGCGGAAGACAGTTTAAAATTCGCACGCGACTACAACCGGAGCAATTTTCATAACCGGAATTGGTTTAACTCCTGGTTAAATGTAATTCCTGCAGATTACATATTAAATTGCACCGAACTGCGCAGGAACTTCACTAATAGTTTCATCTTATACTTGCTAACCTCTTCAAATAACTTGCACATTATAACGCAAGCAAATTTGTAATTTATACCAGGGAAGTATACATAAATACCCTAGCGCAATGAACTTTACGAGTAAATTCGCAGTTCGCACAAATCGAATTTCAACTGATAATTTGTCCCTTAACTATATTTTTCCTTTTTTAAAACTGTAATTTAGAACTATGTAAACGTTGGATTATAAACTAATGCAAACAGTTAATAACTTACAGTTTTGTTCTGCTATGGCTGACAATTAAAAATATCTGGTAGGCTCGCGAAAATGAAATTTATGTCACCTGAAAAAAGAAATTCTTTGTTAGCTTTACACTAAATTTGGTATGGACACCACACGATTTTCTTATACATATAAATATAATAAAAACAAAATAAATGTTTATTTTTATAGAAGTCATAGTTAAAAAATAAAGGAATATTAGGATATAGTTCGGAATTGAGCTGAAGTGACCCTTTTACTTTGACACCAAATGCGGCAACTATTTTTTATATATTTTTATTTAATTTTCCTTTTCTAGACATTTAATTTCATACCAAACTGGGTAGGATTGAATTTATTGAGTTTAAAAAATAAATATATATTTTGAGCGTGGTACTCCTCTTTCGCAGATCTCGGTAGTTATGTGATTGTATCCTAACATGTTAGTGGAGGAGAAAATGTTAAAACTATTTTTTGAATTGTCTAAATAATCGTATTAGATAAATAAAAATAATTTGATTAGTTTCTCAAGAAAATTCTTAATGAGCAAGTGGGTGGCATGCATTTTCTTCAAGCAGAAATATATTTTATCTCTTAGAAAGTATACTAATTATTCATTTGATATTTTGTACCGGGTTTAGTGAAATTTGGGTTGTTGTGAACGTCCGCGTTATACTGAAAAAATTGGGATTAAAATTCACGAAGTCGCATAATATATTTTCTCATTTCACAAATGGTTCCCATCGTCAAGCAAACCATTAAAAGTACTAGTTTAAAATAAACTCGCTCGTCCAAAACAAGCTCAAACTTTGGGTCGTTTCCTTTTTTAATTACTTCCGGCAGAGCACGAGGATGTACCGCATGCATTCCCGGGAGAGCCAGCTTCGTTTCGCACTGGTTTGCCTTTGCCCAGCGCTGGGCAAACCTTTCCTCTTTTAGATTCATTATTAACCCATATCAAGCCCCAAGACGACCGTTGCCCACGCAAATTATCCGCGATTGTCCCTATAAATTTTATTAACATTTTAATGATATCCCGACTCTATCTGCTTAAATAATCAATGCGGGATTGGAACAGGATTGAAATTATTTCGCTAAACAAATTAATGAGCATGATTCAGATTACTGAGCGCCATTTATATTGCTGCGGTGGTAGATTCTGTAATTTACGTTTAGTGCAGCTATATTTTATTTGTGATATTCTTCCGCTGGGAAAACTAAATAAACTGATTTGAAGCTGGATATATCGCCAGGCGAACGGTTTGAAAAATAAATATTTAAACGTAACATTGGTTTCTGGTTTTAAATAATTAATTGAGGTGCTCTATTCTACATTAATATTGTCAATTTGCTGCTCATTTACATGGAAATTTTAACACATTCGCAGGCGAATCCACCCCTTCCTAAAAATACTTAAATGTTTTAATTATGATCAGATTTACAAATCGATATCTGAACAGTTAATTGTTAATTCTACTTTAATACACATAAGGTAAATAGCTCCGTGGTAGCGAATCAGACTATAGAGGGTGATTTTTTAAAGCAACCAGTCGTTTTTGTTGGCCAACTAATAACTTTAGAGAAAAAATAAATATACAGGCTTATACAGCAAAGAGGAAGACACAATTGTACGATTGGTAGAATAAAATTATTAGAGGGTTGTGGGCGAATAAAAGTTATACTTTTTAAATTTAAAAGGGAACTATTTTTTTATTGGAATGGATAACCCGAAATATTATCTTTTCAACGATATACCTAAAATTAAAATTTAAGTCACAAAGTACAAAGAAACAATAACATTTTTAAAATGGAGAGCTTCAGGTAGGCCATTGAACAAAACAAGTTATTATTTTTTTTATTGATACACCTGTCAACAATGGCTTTACATCGACAACAATTGTTGACATCTTGATGACAGGAGTATCAATAATAAAAACAATTACTTGTTTTGTTCAACCGCCTACCTGAAATTATATTTTCCATATTACAAATGTTAATGTTTCTTTGAACGTTGTGACCGTCAGATAATATTTAAATATAGAAACACGTCATTTCGTTGAAAAGGGAATACTTTGGGCTATCCATTTAAGAATTCAATTTTAAATTCTAACAATTTTATACCTAAATACTCTTCGAATTAAAAAAAAATATAATCTACTAAGATCTGTAATTTCACATTTGAGGCCTGATTTTTATTTCTAATATAATTACAGTTACCAGTCGTCAAGGTACACTACCTAGAAATGACCACTGTGGGCTGTGGGATTCAAACTGTACCTACTTTTCATTACTATTAATTTGAAAAGCATATAACCTACTGAGATATGCAATTTGTATAAATAATACGTTGGCAGAAAAATGATAAATTTATGGTTTTCAGTTTATTGCAGTTATTATTCCACGATGGCGGTAGAAAATCCGCAAGGATATATTTATTTATAACAAAAAGACAGAGCCTGAAAACAGTAAAACAATGTCAGGGTTTGAGGCATGCGCGAGAGGGCGCCACCGTCGCAGGAAATCCCGTCACGATCGTCCTTTGTCAGCCATGCATTATTCATACGCTTTGCGTGCGACAGGCACGCATCACCGTATCAAACAGTCGAAGACGCAGGACATTTTTGAGTTCCCGTGGATTGGAACAACGCCAAATACAACTTTGCTCGTTTATTTCGAATCAGACAAAACGACGGCGTAAGATGACACCAACTTCGTTCGTTTCCTTACGTTTTTTACTGTTTTTTCTACCCTTCAAAATATCGCGATTAATTAATAACACTTTGCAAATTGCTTATCTGGCAACAATGCTTCAATGTTTCATAATTTATTGTTGTAGCTGCGGGATGAATTTTAATTAAGTTGTTGCAAATATTATGTGATTTATTTATGAATTTTAGATGAATTAAATTACGAACAATTTTGCTAATATTTATTCGGCAACGTTGGAAAATATTTTTCGCTGTATATTAATTTCCGGTCCACTGAATTTCGTTCAAGGATTGTTTGCGTATATAAAAAATAAATAAAATCCAATTTACCTACGCATGTTAAAATGTTTTACAAATACTCTTTGTTATCTTATTCAATCAAAGCGAAATATTTGGATTAAATTATAGGTACTTTTATTACGCTGGTATACAAAATTAGTTTTTTTTTAGAGTGAAATAATACAGAGGAATCTCGGTGAATGCTATATTAATATTACACTGAAGGTGATTGCTCCGCAATTTCAGATCATGACGCTATTATTATCTTAAAAAGTGAAATTAGTAGTAGAGCTAGAACAAATTCAAATATTTACTTTGTGTCCATCCAGATACAGCTGTCGAAAGAAAGTGGGACACTTTATTATCGTGAATGGTTTATTAATTTCTAAAAACCCGACGTTTCGGTCATTACCATCCTCAGGACAAATTTAGTCATGATATAAGATAGTTAATATATTAAAAAAATATTGTAAATAGTTAATTATGACGTACTATTTTATAATATTTTACATAGGTATCTTAATGTATGTTAACTATCTTAATCCGTAACTCTAAATTTCACCTGAGGGTGTAGATGGTCATTATATGACCAAAACGTCGAATTTCTTGAAATTTATAAAATATTGGCTGTCTCGAAGAATTTTTTATTTTATAAGTAATTATTTGAAAACCTCATGGTACATCTTTGTTTAGTTAGTTGAATTCTGAGTGAGGCGTATTTTCCCGGCAGCTCAGTTTGCAAATAGTCGTGATTGTCTTCTACGCCAAACCAAAAGCGATTGTTTCTCTAAGGCCTAATGTATCTTGTCGTAACGATATAATCCTTTGTTTATAATGTACACATATCATGTACTGAAGCGGTTAATCTCTAGCTTAACGATTAAACTGCACGTTAGACGTGTTGGCTGCGTAGTTTCGCTTCTGTTAGAGAATTAGTTCTCGTCGCGAACACAGCCTTGGGTAGTTTTTTTTATCACAGATATTTTAATTAGCGTTAAAAACAAATGTGCTTCGGGTTAAAGTTTATACGAAGAGAATATTAAATTTTTTTATGGTAGTGTATTTTCGAGGTGGCTGCTGAAATTTTGGGGATTATTATTTTAATTATATTATTACTTTTATTCAACTGATTCTGTTTGTATTTGTTTTAAGGCCTCAGAGTTGTTATTGTTATATATGTTTTTCATTAGTAAATAGCTCCGTGCTAACGCATAGGACTGTTGCCATTTTAACATTTTTGGAGACCATGATTTGACGGAATGTTATCGATATTTGCCACAACTAAAATGGGTAAATGGCGTGATAATATACAGTGTGTTCGGAAAATTGATGGTAAACATCAGGTAAAACGATTCTTTGATTAATTTTGAGTCGACAATCCTAATGCCACACGAAGCCATCAAACTTATAAATGGGCGATTAGAATTAAACGAAATTTTTGATATTTTTTATGAAATATCATTGCTGTTTACTTTCAAGATGGATTGTATAAAAATGCATTGATGTAACTAATCCCTTATATCAACACTTTAAGATTTTAACTCTCTTCATATATATTTTTTAAATTTTATTACATATAGCAACCTCTCACAAAAATAGTTATTTTTATAAGGCACTAAAGTACACCTTACGGTAGAAGGGTTCTTGATTGTATATACTAAAGTATAATTTTTTACGAATATGTAATAAAAAATACTTTAGTGCGGTGGTACATATCATATTTTTTCCGAAATCGATAAATTATTAATTAAAAACGTAAATAAATATCATTATGTATTTGCAAAACGTTAGCTAGCTGTTGCGACGGGGATGGCTGTGATAACAAAAGTACTGTGAAATTGTAAAATTTGTTTATAAATTTCATTATTTTTTATGTTCTTAGACGTTTGCATGTGATCAGCATTAAATATGATAAATTATTATCAAAGATAAATAATAAATAAATTCACCAATTGCATTATAGAATAATTTGTTTGTTATTTTAGGTTTGTAATTCAAGTTTAACAGATGAATCTATAAAATAAAATTTTGATATACGAATCTATAGGTTTACTTTAGCTACTCTTTTAGCTAATTCTGCGGAGTGATATCGTGTACTTTAGTATCGATTTCTGTCTGTCAAATTTTGACATTTAACATTTCACTCTTTAACAATCGAAGTGATTAGCCTAGTTACCTGATGAGTGCTATAACAACTGTTTGATTCAATGTTGCCAAATTAACGTTTCTTTTAAGTAGCTCGGGTGGTTGAACTAAGGGCTTTACATTTTTTTTTCGCGATCGCCCAGAAAATGAACTGTATCTGATCGTTTTTTTGACTGGAAATTCGTTCTTTACCGAGCTAGCTCGGAAAATTCCTTCTTTTCCGAGCTAGCTCGGAAAGCAATGTTTCCATAGTGATCAGTTCTTTATTTATTATTTATAAATATTGCAATAAGGTGTAAGAATTATTATTTCTTTTTTTCAGGATCATGAAAAAAATATTGTACCCAACATGACCTGAAAGTGTCTTCAGTGGGCTCGCAAGCTTTCTAAGCTCGCCTACGGCTCGCTCTGGAATATGCTTGCTCACCCAGTAAAGTATCACTTTCAGGTCTTCTTGCGTAAATTACTATTAGATTAGGATTATCGATTTGGAATAATTTAAAGTTCTACCTGAATCTACTGTTCAGAACATCCTGTATTTATAATAAGTAATGGTTTGCAATTAAAGGCAATCACATTACAAGGATTGTTGATCAAACTCTTCACCTGTATCTCTAAGCTCCTTGAAAGTACCTCAATACATCCTATTATTTCCTTGAATAGCTTCAAGTAGAAATGATGAAGGGAAGTAGAAACTTTCAAGCATCTCCCACATATCCCACGCACTCCCTATTGTGAGATAAGTTTTCAGCATGTCAGTAATTCTGTATCACTACAACAAGAGTGTACGGCATCAGCAGGATTGTATAGCTTCAGCAGGCAACGCAGGAATCTTCCTCGTCGACCGCATCACCTCAAACCGCACGTGTAACGCGTAACTCTATTCATGGTTGATGAGCTGTCATATTCAAAATCAATTACCGAAGAGTTCGTGCGTGGTTTTCGGGCGTGATGTGCGTGAGTTGCGTCTGTGTGTGACTAGGTACTATACAGAGTGTTGCAGGAAATTTAGTTTACACTCAGGAATTATCAAATCATAAATAATGTACTGAAATTGATTTTCAGCCGGTGTTTAAATTCGAATTTACGCCAGGTATTGTCACACTGCGCATATTTTCCCACAGTTGTGCTGCGAAATTTTATTCTTTTATTGTGTTGATTCTTTTCAGAATTAATTAAAAAAGTACGTATGTAAAAAAATCTGGTGTGGGCACCATACTATTTTCTTATACATATAACATCAATTGAACATGTATGCTTGTTCTCTGCGTATGACTTTATTTTGATAATTATTATAGATGACAAACCTGTTTCATTTTTTCTTCTCATAATTATCATTTAAAAAATAGGTATTAATATCTAGTCTTTAAAACTTTCAAACTGATAATACAAATATTGCTTTTATAATATTTCAAACGATAAATGTTTTTGAGATTTCACAGTTATTTGACACATTTGACACATAGATATTAAAAATGTATTAGTATTTGTTCCCATTGTAACTAAGATTATTGAAATATATTATTAAATATATAATTAATTTTTTCTCAAAATTCGAAGCATGTACAACATTTTATATTCCAAATATTTTTGCTAACATCTTTCATTTGAAACTTTTTTCACAGCTGATCCTATTTTTGCAAAAATGGATTTTTTTGTTTTGTGCGTTCAGTTCTTTTCCAGTTTTTCAATTTCATTCAAAATCAACTCTCAGCTTTTATACTTTCATGAAACTTATAAATTTCAAGTTTCATTTACATACCTTTTCTTGTTCAAGAGATATTGCGCACACGGACATCCATCAATCCATTCATCCATCCTCATACAGACTTCATTGAGAAAGAAATCTCAACGGATTCAGTGGACATCAAAATACGTATTGCAGTAAAAATACTTATACTTGTATAAGAAAGTAATAAATTTAAAAAAAACTAGAACTATTTTAATAGAATTAACACACACAAAAAACTAAGCTAAGGTTCCGTGATTTGTTGATTTTATTAAAAAAAATAAATATTTAATTATGTTGAGTGTTTCCAATTCAATCTGTGTAATATTAAAATATGTCAATAAATAATGTTTGCATATTAAAATTATAGCACGCAATAATTTATAAAGCACTGTATATTGTTTTCTCTGGGGTAATTTAAATATTGAAAATGAAATCACATATATACATACATAAATATCACGCTATATCACACATATTGAGGTAGCAAAATCCTGAAATACAATCTCCTCCAAACATACCTAACCTCGCATACCATTTTCGCCTTGACCACATTCATATATGCTCGTCTATTCTTCAAACTATAATCATTCGTTCATGCATCAAGCTATCATTCATACCTAACCACTTATTCGTTGAATGCTGTCGCAGTCGTTCACCCTCAATCCTCAATCTCCCCCGCATATATAAGTTTCACCAACCTTTCTTTCGACATTCGTTCGAGATGGCACACTCCCACTTTCTTAACAGCATTCTTCTCAATCTCATACTTAATGTACACCAACATATCATGACTTATACTTCTCATTTTGTATAGAATTTACCGAACTAGTCGGTAAGCTGAGAATATATCAATTAATAAAATAAACATGATTATTTACTAGGCAATTAGATGTAATACCAGAAAATAGAAGATGCATCTTATATCCTTAGCTTACCGAATATTTTTTGTACACATTATTCGTACTTCAGTATATCAATGAAATTAACTACTAAAAATAAATTACTAACTATTATCTGGTTTTGAAGAAATCGAAAATAGTTCAAAAGCTTCGGTATGAAGAAATTGTTAGAATTATGAAATTCGGTCATATATTTACTAAAGCAAATACTTGTGTAACATGTAACAAAATTACCTTCTTATTCAGCTATCTAAACTTCTAAGAAGGAACATAATTACGAAAGTCAAATAAAATGGTAATATGAATTTCGTTTTACGTCGTGAACAAACCTTTCATGTGTTGTTAACAACGGGAAGTTAACAAAGTAAACGGTGTTAATTTATTTAACATCTATTCATGAGGTAAACTGATGCAGCAAAAAGCAAAACAGGAAAATATTTACAAAACCTTGGAGAGCATTGTGAAGATACATACATTAAGTGCATGAACTGAAATGCATCGTTCTATGGTTAATTTAACTCAGTGTACCTAATGTAACACGTCTCCTGCTTTATTTTTAATGTTTTTTCAGCGATACTAAAACAATTTTGTTCAAGGTATGTAGAAAGACGCATCAAAGCGTTTTCAATAATATTTTTGTAATGTTCAATTATTGGCTTCCCTAACTATTTTACATAAAGTTAAATAGTTTATTGTAGAAGAAAAACTTCTGCATTTTATTATATCTGGAACCGAAGAAATAAGGGAAATGTTTGGGGGTAATTTTCTTAAAATCATCAGTGCCACAGTAAGAGAAAAAATTATTTGAATAGTGCGAATCCGATTTCGTTTTCATTGAAAACTTTTTTAGGTTTAACAAATATTCTTGTATGAAAATTAATTTAGATTTGAAGGAATATTTCAAAGTATTCAATTTAGACTCATTATTGTGATGATTTTAAGAAAATTACCATTAATTATTTCCGCCATTTTTTTGGTTCCATGTAGAGTAATGCAAAAACTACAAAAACTTTTCCACTACAATAATTTATTTAACATTACTGATGTAAAATAATAATTATGGAAGCCAATAGTTGAACATTTAAAAAAAATAGCATCCTGTAAGTAAGTTCGCTTCGCTCGCACTTTTCACAAACAAATCTTAAGCCTACACAACTCACGCTCGATAAACTCGAATCAGTGTATTCGTTTTTAATGGAACTTATCTGAAGGAAAGCCCACTTCCAATTTTTTCGTTGAACGAATAAATTGATTCATTAAACTACCTATGTTTTAAATGTCGTCTGACTATCACTTAATAATATTTTTTCCTTTAATTGAGACACTGAGAGTAAAATAGGATAATATCTAAAGAAATTAGTAGGTTTTGTAGGTGAGGTAGTAATGATTGACGGATTTATTAACTGATTTGTGTTGAAAGAAGCTGAGAAAAATCGGAGGCGGTCACAATGTGAATGCAGGCATGGTAGGCGGCTTAGAACAACAAGGTAATAAATTGGGCAGGTCGTAAAGGTGCGAGGTGTCGTGGAGATGCATGTGTGAGTTAAAAACGATCCCAGTGCTGCCGGAGCGCCGATTTTATGCGAGGGAGAGGCGCTCGACGCCCGGGAAACCAATTTCATATCCCGGGCTCAGCGTACCGACTTAAAACTTGGCGTTGTCACGTAACTAACTTCAGATCCGCGCAGGTTACATCTCAAACGCTAATTTATTGCGCCGCCGGCAACTTTCTTCATTTTTATCTTCTGGCCAGGAACGCTCGTTTATTTTATAGATTATTTTTGTTACCGCCTCCTAAATTGTCCAATAAACCTCGCGAGGAATTTTGCCCCGTGCCTTACATCATACAAGTGGGCCGGACAACTCGCAAGGAAATAAGAGTATCTGCCCGAAATCTAGACCTTTCAAAATATATTGCCAAATTCTAATAAATAATACAACAAGAATGTTCTTTGACTGTCAAAATTTCTTATGATTTTTTAATTATAACTCCGGGAAGACTGAGCAACAGTGTTTAATTAATTTTAATTATATTTACTGTATCTCCGTTTACTTGTTTTATTTATTAATTTAATCTAGTTGAGAAAATTTTGTTTGAAAAGACTAAGAACAATCCAAAACATTAAATCTAATCCATAAACTTTAAAACAGATTCATAAAAAGAATTACCGTTAACGCTATTTTTTTTTCAATCACCTGTAACTTCGTTTCTAAGTGTATATTATCAAAATATGTCAAATTTTATGCTAACCAATCCTGATTACTTAGTCAAAATAATTTTGTTCTGCGAATGGAAAATGAAGATATGAGTAATAATAAAAATGGAGTTAACGCTAATTCCTTTTATGAATCTGCCTGTAAAGTAATAAGAAAATATCTAAATACTTATTTCGATTTACAAAAAGAGAAAACTGTCTATGAAACAAATATATAAAAAGTTCAGTAAAACAACAAAACCTTATTCATGATAAAATCCAACTAGACGAAAAAGCACAAGAAACCATCATAATCGAACCAGAAAAAAATAACAACCACCGTAAAGACTGTAACCCCGAGTAACTAGCCAAAAACCACAAAAACCACTGGATTACGCAGCAAACCACCAATCATATCGAACCACTTATTCCTCGGACGTACACGCAATTGTTCACCTTCAATCTCTTCTGCATATATTAGTTTCACCAACTTTTCATTCGACATTCGCTCAATATGTCCAAACCATATAAACTGACTCCTCCGATTTTCTTAACAACGATCTTCTCAATCTCACACTCACCATACACCAATGTATTCCGAATAAAATCACGTCTCGTATACCGATACATTCCTCTCAAATATTTTGTGTGCAATAAACTGAATGATAGTTCTTTGTATGTACTGGATATTGGGAATAAAATTGTAAACACAAAATGTTTTAACAACCTATTTTCCTTGTTGTCGTCCATGAACAAAATTAGCAATTTCAAACAATACATCGTAAAAAAGTCTAACGTAAACATGAAGCTCATTAACCAACACTATCTTCGATAACCAATCAATACTGCTCACATAATAATAAGCCCATAAATTTGTATTTCAGGACGCAATACATATTCTAGTTTCAGCTTTAGGTTCCAGGTTTTAGCGCACGGCGAATGAATTCCTCGTCCTGGACTCGCTGTTCAACAATCAGAACGAGTTGGGATAACATAAATAACTCCTCGTTTCTTTATATAGATCGCGCAGTGATAAACTGTCTGTAATATCCACGTTGTATTTCATTGCTTTATTCCTTTGCTTGCGGAATAAGCAAACAACGGTTGTCGGACGAAGAGAAATGGAATGCTGAACTTTTCTCCTGGATTTGCTTGGATAATTAAGCTTTTTTCCGATATGAATAAGCTACTATATCTACATTGCAGTTGCCTTTGATGTTATTTGAAATATAGTTACGCTGTAATCAAAATATAAAAGTTACCTTATTTTAAAGTTAGATTAGTTTCTATAAATCTAATTTACTTCTGGATTTCAACATGTCTCGTACATTATTTACTAGTTTTTTCGAAAAGAGTTAGCACTGTCCACTAGTATTCCAGACCCTGAAGAAGGCTGGCACAAATTTGTGGTCTAATAAAACAATTGACTGTCACCTTTAATGCCATCAAGATTTTTTCCTCAAACAAATACAGATTTTTTTTAAACAAGTTTTAAATTAGTTTTTCTACTCCTGTATAAATATGTCTCCATTATTTATTTTTTTTCGATGAATTATGTATTATATTCACGATAGTGACTTATGATTCATAATTCACTCTCCTCGACCAATCACAGAGCCAGAAATATATAATTCACGGTTATTTTAAAGACATGATGTGGATCGCCAAGCAACGGCCGTCTGACAGTTGACATGTAGTCAGTTGTCATTGAGTAGTTTTCAACTGATTTCGATCATTTTCAAAAGTGATTTCCGAATTTACAGGAGTAGAAAAAGTATAGTATTATATTCAGGATTATGGTCATTAATCACTCGGAAGATTTGCATTACTCGCCTACGGCTTGTAACGCAAACTTAATCTTGGTGAATAATGACAATCATAATCCCTCATATAATAATATACTATTTATACACTTGTTTTCAAATGAAGAAATAAGAACAGAAATTCGAAACGTTTAATTTTTAATAAATTATTCACAAAACTTTAAGTAAAAATATGTGGAATTAATATGTAGGTAAGCTTGCTTCGCTACACTTTTTACAAACAAACCCTTATCTCGTATATCCAGACCTGCAATGTACGTGTAAAATGGTATCAGTGGTGTGATGATCTGTAGATGTCTTGGATATGAATAAAATCTCATAAGTCTGGTCCGGCGGATGACCTTGAAGGCATTGTTCCGGCTTCCGGAGCACATCACTTACGTCACAACAAACAACTTCACACATTTCTCGCGCACGTCACATCCAATCGAGGGCTAAGCCCTTGGCCCCCTCCCAATGTGACTGAATCCAGCCCTGCGTATCGGGCCGTCGAACAGGCAGCCAGGCAAGCAGCCGCGGGTTGTGAGTTGTTTCTCTTCAAGGCGCACAGAATACGGCACGGCAGCCACTTTGACAGCCCCGTTACGCGGCCTGCATACACAAGCCTTGCCTGCCTAGGCGTCAGCCTACTGTTGACTCAGGCTTTTTTTCTTCTTGACATAAATGAAAAACGCTTTTATAGTTCCCGACTTGAATAATGATTTAACTTTGTTACGCGCATTCAAATGAAACTCTAAAATGTACAATTAAATGTATATGATGTCGAGTTTTCTGTTACTTGACACGGAAAAATATTGTTTGTGGTTTTTCATTTAACTTAGACATGTTGGAGTTACGTGCGTTTGCTTCCAAAAATATGTTTTAAGCGAAATGAAATTATTACGCTCCTGTTGGTTTTCCGTGGTAATTATTTATTCAATTAGAATCTAGGAAAAACTATTTTTATTTTTTATTAAACTTTATATAAATTGAAAACTATCCACACGGTAAAAATAATTTGCGATGGGTTATATTTACGGAAGTTAAGTATTTTAAGTTAATATTGACAAATATATTGTATTAAGTTAATAATTTGAACAAATATGACAATTTGTTAAATTAAAATTTTGTCAATTCTGAATATTTAACGTTTTGCGTTTTGAAAAATAATGCGTTCAAGTACATTCGCGCGTGTGTGAGGTCATTGCACTGTGCGTGAATCAGACAATACTGTGTCCCCATGCAAGTATTTCCGCAAATAAAAGCACACGGGTCCGATTCGTTTTTGTTGCCAGCTTTTGAAAGCTTCCGCACAGTACTTATCGCCAGCGTTCGAAGCAGGGCTACTTTGAAAAGCTCGACTTTCCGCTGTTGAAAGCGGCAGGTTGAAGCGTGAAGCTCGCCAGTGAGCGGGGTAGTTTTATGGGGTAGATGCCCCCAACGCCGTACGATAGCGACGCCCGATGCCTCTATCGCCAGCCGGACTCTGACGTGTGTTGTGTATTGATATGTCGGGTATTAGAAACGCATTTGGGTCAATAGGGGCTCATTCCTGTTTTTAGATTAGTTGGTATACACTGAAAGGAAATCTCACTGCCACACAATTCTACAAATAAGTGCTGGTTCGCCCTGACAGCTACACACATCAAAATAAATCTATCCAGAATTATTTCTAAGGTTCGCCCAACGCTTTTAACAGAATAAAGACCTATCGTATATTTTCACTTTCCTCATCGAAAGCTATGTAATTAACAAAATTAGATTTTATTAAGAATTAAATATTGTAAACGATATTCAGAGATTTTATTTCAGGTAAATTTGCAGGCAATTATGCGAGAGCAGTGCTCAATTAGACTTAATGAGCTAAGACATTTGGGTTTGTATTTTTTAATTTTTTAACTGACGAAAAAAGGAGGATATTAAATCGACACGCACATTTTTTATGTATGATCACGTATAACTTTTTACAGAGCACTCCGATTTTGAGGAGATTTGCTATACGTTATTCTTTATTAAGAAAACAAGTGAACACTACAAACAAGTAAATAGAAACAATAATTAAGTAACAACAAAATATGATTAAGAGAAAACCACACCTATAGTTAGAATCATGTTGAGTGCTGCCCCATTCCTTAATAAATAAATTATTTAACTTTAGGCAGAGAGCATTCATTTTGGCATTCCTTGTAAAATTTTGACAAGAGTTTAAGGACTCCTATCGATTGTATTATTTGTTTATTTTGTTACTCGATGAAAGTAGTTGAAAGTTCTATAGGTTAGTATCGTCAATAGTGAATTTTAACAAGATTTCATTTTTGAAAATATTGTACAATTTGCTCGTAAAATTCATGGCCAGTCAGTTCCTAAAGAAAAGAGATAAAAAAAGCAAAAGTCATAGGTAACGTAATATATGAAGGTCAATAAGATAGTGAGGACACATCCAAAGAATAGAAGAAGGAAGAAAAACATGAAAAGTATACTAAACTAGGATAACGACAAAGATGTAAAGGGGAAGACCAAGAAAACCCGAATAGAAGAATTAATGAAAGCATTAGAGCAAAGGGGTGTTAATTGGAAAGCAGTAAAAAATATCTTACCAAAGTAAAAGAGAAATGGAAAGGAATATGAGAAAGAAAACCTAAAGAATAACCCCGTAAGTAGTGACTACGCTACCCTTGGTTATTCATTTAATCAAGTAAAACCCTTTAGGATGTTACCAAGTGTGAGATAGTAATAATAAATAGAAATAATTTCGAAATAATGCATGCTACTTTTAGTCAGAATAATTTGTCTTCATGCATCATAGTGTCAACGTTGTAAAAAGAACAAAACTTAAGTGCAAAATTTAAAATTGCGCGGAATCCCAGAAAAAACAAAACATCCAGAGTGTTTAAACGGGCTTAAAAAATACAGGATCTCACAGCAAGGAACAAGACTCCAGATCATCCATCATATTTTAACAAAGCAGCCGATGTCAGCCCTTGGTTTACGGAGAATAATTGGCACCAGAAAAGTGAATTCGTCCCTGGAAAATTCGCCCCTTCTCGCAAATATCACAATCGAAATTAGTCGTAGTTGTATTCGGTGAGTTGAACTGCCGAAATTCTTCCCGTAGGGTCCAGCGCAGAGGAACACCTGCTGCATCACAGGCGGCGTAGCCGTGAATTATTCCGCGGCAAATTAACAGGACGGAAGCGCGGACGACTGGATTATTTCCAGCTGCGTTTCAAGTGTCTCGCTGCCGAAATAAATTTGTCTGGCCGCGTGAAAAACTCGCCTGAGCCCTTAAAAATACGGGAATTTACAGCCAGAGCTTTGGCACGTGGTTTACATCTGCGAAATGCGCTTGACAGCAGTTTCGGTGCAGGACAAACGTCGGTGTTTGTTAGGGAAGAAATTATGAGTTGTGGATTTCATTCCATGAATTTTAGAGTTTACGTGCACAGCCTTCTAGCGGAAATATTCATATTTGGAATTTTAATTTGTTTATGCGGAATTGCGTAGATAAATATTTCTATTATTTCAGATATTTGTAATAGTGCGAATATTTGGAGTTTTAAATCATATTTCATATTTACGATTTTAGTATTATCTCTCGCACTGTTTTGTGCTGCAGGTTATAGCCGTCCTCACATATCTATATTTTATGAAACTATAACTCGAGTAATATAAATATATCATCACGCCATTTACCAATTCTGCTGTAAGAAGATCCCGGTATTCCTATATTTTTCCTACTGTAACAAGGATTAGTCTGAGTATAATTTGTTGTTTTATTGTCAAAACGACTTAAAATGTGTTGGCGCTTAAAATCTCTAGGTTTCAATTTATTGTCGCATATGTTTGTGATAATTTTGCTAGATTATGCTTTTCATAGAAAGGAAGTCATTTGAGACTAACACGACAAATATTTGTACTTGAGGCATCATCTGCATTACACGTTGCTTTGGTTTACCTTAATGTTTGTATTTTTATGTTAAATGTATCAAGTAAACCATTATATTTATTTTCTACCTTATTGTTATTAAGTTGTTTTAGTTGACTTGGTACATGAAAATAGTAAACAAGTTGCTTTGTTTATATAACTTGATCAGTCAACTGATATATACAATTCTGTAACAGTGCTAAATTAATAAATATTACATTACCTTTCTCTACAATTCCATTGTCTTGGTTCAAGGATTATTTTTACAAAGTTAAGACTAGAACCAGCCTTTACATATCCATGTGTGGAATAGTTTTGTGTATTTAATCAATTTAAAATGTAGTAGCAGTTATATGCCTCCTCATGAGTGGATAATTGTGAATATTATGAGCAACACAAACGACCATGCTCTTCAGTGGGATTCAAACCCACGATCTCTGCTGTGCTACGCTAATGATACAGCTACTACACCACCGAGATCGGCAGGCATGGTGATATATTTATTTATTTATATATTTAACTTTAATATATTGTACAATTTATTTCCTACGATTTATGCTGCAAATCATAATAGTATGACATGGACATTCCATGCAAGTTGTACATTATACTTTTTCTTTGTTCACGATATCATTTCCTAATTAATTCATATTTTAATAATAAATTTGTCCCGCTTTCACCATTCCAACACTTGACAATTTTAAATAAGTCTCCTAGCAATGGCACCTGTACTGAAATAATATGACCTATATTGAAATGCTCACAAAACAAATTCATTTCTCACGATTCTTGCAATTTATCTCATTTCCCTAGCAACAACAAACGTACAATGAGTAGATTTCTAAGTAATTATTTTAATTTGAAAAGCTCCCCTCGTGGTGTTCTATAAGTTATTGTTAACTGTGAAAAGAGGAAGAATCTTGTAAATGAGCTAATGTCAAAGAAGCCACAAGAATAAAATTTCATTTCTCCACGTCAACAGGGCGTCGGCGAGGCCTTCTGTCGCTAATCTGTGACGCGGCTGACGTTTAGCATGTATTATGTATTTCACGTGTTTACCCAAGGCCCACGCCCGCTAGATGCGCGGCAAGGCTACTCCGATTTGTCGCCGTGAAATATTGATGACCGCCCCAGCGAGCCCATGATTTATACGACGTCAGTTGCTCCTTCGATATAATTAAAAAGGCGTGAAAACGCGGGTGTCAGCCGTCACGTTCCCCGGGCGAGAACGGATTCAATAGCCTGCGAATATTAAATATTTTTGCGAGATGCTAAACATTTTTCCTGATAACATTCGTCATTTCCTTTTGACGTTGTGTTTTGTATTTTTTAAAGGCTTTTTTGTTGATTTCATATGGTTGGATTTACGGTGATATGTGTTGAATTGAAATGGATATTAAAAGAAAATGAAAAAATTATGAATAGACCGCTGTATCACATGTGTCAGTGCGAAAAATGTTAAATGAATTTTTATTCTCTGCAAATGCAACGCGAATCATTCATTTTATATTTTCTTTCATTTATACGCAGCGGGAGATTATTTAATAAATACTAATATATATTTTTCATATCATAACTCCTAGATTAATGAGGCTTTATCACATGTTATGAACAGCATCCATTTTACTGCATATTATGACAGCTGTCAATACGTTAAATCAAATAAATTATAAGTTATTAAATGGCATTAAAGTCTAAATAATTCCAAATCAGTTAAAATGCACATACATAAATAATTGTCAACAAATTAACAAATATGTTAAATATTTATATTGCACCGATTAACCTTTCACCATTAATGTAATGCAAGTCAAAATTCACTGAATATGACACGTAATTTTTTACATTAATTGGAATCAAGAATTTATTTATGCCAATCAATTGATATTACATGACATTGCACTGAAGCATTTAGTGATTTTGTATAAAATATTGTTATAGAAACATTTCATTTTAATTGTTTTACAAGCAAAAATTTATGGGCTTTGGCTGCTAACATATGAGCGATGAAAGTCAACAGCACAAGACCCTTTTAGATAGGGCTGCCATGGATTTCTCCCAAGACTTGCTCAGGCAGCTAACGGATTTTATATTTGATGTCCAAACTTATCGTATGCCCAAGTTTTAATCTACTAACAAATGAGCGTACATGTGTAATAAAAACTGAACAAAATTTAATATAACAAAATTCTCCAACTTTAGGTAGGCAACCAAAGCCTTTTGGGATACTTCAATATATTTCCAATGGGTTTTATCTTAATAACAAATGAAGATCTTTTTAACTACCTATGACTTATCCTTTTAACTCTTGTCCTATTTCATACTTTATACTAATTCTGTATTCGTTTTCTTATATCTTTGTTTGTGCTAATATTCTATTCTTCATCTTTTCTTTATCATTGTCATAGCTTCAGCAGCGTACAATTAGTAAATTCTCATGTTTGTATCTTTAATTAAAATCTTGTTTTGTAGTATTTTTTGTGTGCGTAAAAAGCCCTATTTGTTGCCATTGTAGTTTCTTTAATTTCTTATTCAATTTCTCCTTTGCTTGTTGGCATAATGCCTAAATATTTAAAAATTAGAATAAAATTTATCTGATTACCAAGTGTTACTGTAACAAGTTCGGAAATAATTATATGCACAATACAGGGTTAAATTTAAACATAATAATCCAGTGACCTTGCGGGATTGTGGCCGGGCTCATTGTTCTCCGAAACCGGGATCGACCGAATAGGCAAACGAACGAAGAAGGTTTGACCCATGGCGTGTTTACATCAGATCTGGGATCTGGAATTGTCGTTGTTCGCGCAAGGAAGGGAAACGCAAATTATAACGTAGAACTTTCACAAACGGACGAACGGTAATTTTGGGTGAATGCGGGAATTTATTAACAATGGTGATTTGATGTTAAGGTTAATGGTGAAGCCTCGTGGTTTTGTTGTGGGTGATTTATGAATTACTGGCCGTGTACAATGTATAAAACGGATAATAGGTATTTTGTGTTTTAATGACGTTGTTTTGACTTCCTAAATTATACTGTTATGCTAACCTAAATCACGAATTAATAAATAAATATCGCTCGTCATAATTCCATAAATTTTTCACAGGTTTTTGCACACCCCTTACGGGCATATTATTAATTGTAATATGCTGCAACATTTTATACTTGAAACAAACACAGCCGTAATTATTTACAATTTACAAAAAAAAAACACTGATGCCGCTTTGGTTACACTAATAACCAAAGGCCGTCGCAGATATTGAGATTCTGGCTGCATCTGAGCGAATTGTGTATAAGTATATTATATATTATTTCACTTACCTTCGATGATGAAGTTACAAAAGGGAAGCTGTCAAGCGATCCATCTAAAACAAAAACAAATATTTTCTTTAATTTCTTATTGAAGTTTGGAAATATATTTTATATAAATATGCCTTCGGATATTGATTCACTTGTATTGTTCCAAAAAATCTGTCATTCTGAAAATGTATCGTATAAAGTTTACTCAAGAATTGGTTGTATTTTATTTAATACCATCAATTTTAAATTTGTAATTACGTTTGTATCATAATTTATTTATTTACCTCTTTTATTTATTTAAACATTATATAGATAAAATCAATAATTTGATATACTGTTTCTAAAACGTGTACATATGACCACAACTTTTGCCGTTGTTTTAAGTGGATTTATTTTTTATTTAAAACGATGATTACAAAATATCTGGGGTACTCGTTTATTACGTATGGTCCTATAAAAAAGTAAACACCCGGTACAGAACAGAAACAATAGATTTCTATCGAATTAAGTTTTCTCGACTATTTGTTGTTTGTTAGCGCGCTACTGTAATGACTTTGATAAAATGATTTAATATTCTCCCTCATTTTTAAATGAAATATAACTTTTACGCTACAGATACACTTTTAACTAGCTCTGATGCCTCCTTTAGTTTCAGCATTTTTTTTTTTAAACATATCTCCAAGAATATGTGCAATAATGAAATATTATTTGTATTAGTACTAAACAGTACTTTTAATATTGAAATATGTTATTTTATAAATGTGTCTAACAGTGGTCTTAGAAACTGTTTTTTTTTTCTCAAATTTAAGATGCCTTAATTTTTCCTAGAGGCTAAAACTATTTCGTAGCTAAACTGTTGATGTTACTTGATGATCAGAAGTTTTAAAAATTGTAAATCTAATTATTCAGGCATGGAAACATCAAGGGATTCATATTCCTGATGCAAAATTCTTTCATCCCGGAGAAATTTAATATCTTTACATTTAAATTTTATTTTTTAAGGCTGCAGTCATCGCGTTAAATTTAGTGTTAACTCTGGCAATTTTCTGATTACTAATAATATTAATTTAAAGACCCATTAGAAGGAACAAACTATAAGGATAATGTTTGCAGGAAAAACAAGCGAGGTGTCGGTAAATTTATTAATCTTGCCGTAAATGGGTAGAGAACAATCCGTGCAGCTATGTGGCTAGTAAGGGCGCATTATAAATAATGTTTATGTAACAATTGCGGTAAGATGAACTGGGTAAATAGGTGGTGACCCTTGCAAAGCCAACTGAACCCACGTCCTGAAATATTTAAATGGTATTAAGGCATAGGCCCTGACTTAAGTTTGCACTGCAAACTAAGCCACTAATTTACTTTGTAATAGAATTTCAATTATTCGGGACAAACACACATTAAATTATTAAAACGGTTCACAAATATTCTTAGTTACAATTGTGGAATTTCACACGAAATTTCATAATTAGTTTGTGGCGATTTTGGGGATTAGGTGGGGAATTTTACAATGTAAAATTAATTCCAGTTTATCCAAAAATAAAAAAGCATTGCTTATGAGATTTTCTAATTAAATTTTAATGAGACTTTTTTATTTGGGCGGTACTTAAAAATTTTATGGTCATATTACGATATAATTAAATTCCGCGCAAGAATTTTTACAGAAGAAGAATATTATAGCGTGGACATAAATACAATGACATTGGTCATAAATGCAGACGGCGGTATGAGCACATTTTGATACATTTTTACAAAAAGTACCTACACTACAATGTTATCAAAAACAATACTATAATCTTCAGCGTACTCAATATATGCTGTACAAGCATTACCTTTCATTTTGATTGGATTATTTTTAAATATTCTTATCCCAAAAGATGCCTTTCGTATCTTTTACGAGTATTATCAATTTGAGTTATATGAGGTAAATAACTCCATGATAACACTTCGGATTGTGGATCGTGAAATCCTTAGTTCGAATTAAGTACTGTGCTAAAAATGATTAAAATGTTAAATATTATATCGATTTTTGTTGTACAAAAGTCATCTTCTGTGGTTGGAAATCGCAAAGCCATCAACAACTGAGTATGAATAGACAAAGCATTTGATCTTATGGTATTTCTTTATAGTAGAATTGATCTAGCTAAATCACATATTTCCAAAATAGAATTAGAAGTCTGTAACGTCTAGTAACTAAATAAATTAATCATATATAAATATTTCAACTCTAAAATATATCATTTCTGTTGCAGGTAATAAATGATCCTTTTCCTTAGTTATGGATAAACATGATCATAACATAAGACATAAACATGAGTTTTATATTTCTAATTGTAAACTAAATATTGTTAAATATTCACCTGAAAATTTTGGTCCTGTTTTATATAAAAAACTTCCGTTGACCGTCAAATCAGCTGAAAATATTAACATTTTTATAAAGAATACGAAATTGTCCCTTTTGCAAAATAATTTTTATAGCATATCACAATTTTTAAATTTATAAAATTGTATTTTTACATGTTTAATTTATGACTTGTTCCATGCGCAATGTACTTGTGTCAAAGGAAATGAATAAAGATTTAAGATTTAAGAAATATCATGGAGAGAAAGATTTACTTGTTGTCTTTGTGGACGATGTTTGCGATTTGGATGGATTGTCATTATCAGTCTCTATTTCTTCATAATATATTTATCAAATAATAAAATCGTTAAGCCCACTAGTATTGGTGCTAAATTTAACCTTCTTCAGATGGTGCTAGTCTTTGAGAATAGGATTAGGTTATTTGTTTGATGTTGTCATGGATATGGGAGGTGCTAGCGGTGCAAGCACTGGTGTTAGCATGGTGCTAAGAGTTTGGTATTAAATACTTTAGAGAATAGGATTAGTTGTAACACTGCAACTAATATTGTTATTAGCGCTAACACTCTTTCGAGAATTCGGCTGTGATGTTTAAGTTTCACATGCTGATTATTTTTTGGTAACAATCCATTAATAGAAAGTAATAGTTTAATTGAAAGTCCATAAGGTTTTTTGATAAGCTAGGGTAATATTTGATATGTTAGAAACGATTTAGAATAGTATTGGCTACAATTTTTATTTTCTACATTTTAAACCATTTAATTTGCAAAAAGTTATGTGCTGGGCACACCAGATTTTTGTTTATAGTGGAGTCCAAGCTATTCGGATGCAGTTCCATTCTTAGGATCTCTGCGTTTTGCAAATCATTTAAATGTATACAATTTGTATTAGCTGCATATTATTAATGCGTAAAAATCAGTAATAATTAGAACGTGCATATCTCCGTACATAATCATTATGATTAATTTATGATTCCGTATTAACATTATCGAAATCCACCTAATGTGATCATAGAGCACAATAGCTATTGAAACAACACTAATTTAATACATAATCCAGAGATCAGCAACATCATGCATCTGACAACAGCGCGACGGACTGATGATTACCCTCACCCAAGTGGCGGGGTGCGGGGGTGTATCAATACCATGGACGTGGAAGTGTCCGCCACAGGGGGCGCAGCGGCAGTGCGGGAGAGGAAGTGCCACGCAATCCGACCCATCGTTCGTAACAACGATCGCATTGTGTCCGTTGTTAAGCACTTCCCGACTGTACGAATCCGGAAATTGGGTCAATATTGGGACGCAGAGTGGCAGAGCCCCTGCTGCTAACGAGTCACCCGATCCCGAGCGCGTATTCGCAATATGAATATCTCTACCACACCCACACGCAAAATGTAGACATTGAAGCTCCGACGCACCTTCTGTATTTTTAGTCAAAATAAATGCAGTTTTTAAAGTGAAAAGTATCAGGTCTATTAAATTGTTTCAATTTAAAAAGTGGCAAACTAACATACTTCAACAAAAAAGGGTGATATAGGACGCAGTAATATTATCAAATAAATAGTTCTTTTTGAGCTATTCATTTTACTTGAGCAGCATTAACTACCTTTAGAGCTACCGAATTATTAATTAAGATTAGCATTTAGAATTATTAAAATCACACTAACAAAATTAAGACGTAAATTTACAATTAGTGGATTAAAAACATCTCTTTCTTTTTTTTTCTGTTTTAAACGTCAAACAGCATAGAAATTACTCGTATATTTATCAAAATAAAAATAGCACGGTATAAAATCTTTTAAATGATAATTTGAACAACAAATATTACTTTAAGTAGAAAAAGTTATCAGAACTCTTAGCAAAATAATAGTTATTTACGCAATTAGTAAGATATAAACAAGATCATCGTACGCATGTATAACATAAGGACGATATTCACATAATAATTAAATTGGTAAGTTTGTATTGAAGTAAAGATTTAATAAATTTCAAATCAACGCAGCAAAGGACGGGATAGTTTTTAAAAATGACAATCACAGCAACCAAATAAATAATATTAAGAACACACTATTGTAGTAACGTAGCACCAGTTTGAAATGAGTGGAATATGTAGAATAACAGATTACTGAAAATAATTAGAAACGTTGTATATTATTAAAAATTCGCAGAATTTTAACAAATTAATTATTTATGATATATGTCAAAAGTAGTATTTTATGAGGCGAAGTCTAGTGAAACAACCCTACGGATGAAATCAATCACTTTTAACACGTATCATACAAAATTTTATCTACGATTTTCCTAGTGTGTATACTACAAAATGTAGAATTATATTTTGACAGGTAGGAAATTTGTTAATTTATTAATACAAATTGTTAGCAACGTGTTAAAAAGAAAATAAAATCACTTTTAACATATTGCTATGTTACTTTTAACACTAGTGTCAGAAAGTGACACTTTTAACTATCTAAGCAACCGTTAAAAGGGCCACTTTTAACAACAGTCGTAGATAAAAACCTGTGATAAAACACGCTACAGCGAGCGCAAACGCAAGATTAAAACACGCCGTTATGTATCTGGATAAGAAGAGTTATCACACATTTTTGCAGGGGACTCATATAGGTTTGTTGAAGTATATTTTAAGGTTTTCATCTTACAAATTTCTTTATAATATTGCACTCAACAAAATGTATCTTAAAAATGAACAAGTGAAACGATTTCGACTGCAACAAATTTTTAACTATGTCGTCTCCACTGAAAATTATATCATAGACAAGTTCTTTAGTTCCCACTAACATCTAGGCCTAGTATCAACTCTTCATGGATCACTTTGAGTTGGGTTAAGATTATAAATTCCACTTGTGATTCGCGAACGCGCTACCGGGCGGACTTGGTTAAAATTAGCGTCGCGCAGCGTTGACCGGACGCGTATGATGAATTGCGCGTGCGGCGAGGCTGGTGATTTATACACCGAGTCGATAATGGCTCCGTTCTTTAAGACTCGCCGCGACTCATCGAGATACCGGCGCCACAAATCATCCCAGCCGGCCCTGGATTACACCGCCGCGACGTCTTTAAACACCCGGACGACGCTACAACGCTGACAACTATTGACGTCTCGCACAAGTCGTAAATACACCCCAGTGATTTTTTTCTCCTGCGTCGGTTATTTATGAAGGTGAATCTATTGTTTTATGAAACACAACCGAGACATGGATACAAACTTGGACGATAAATTTTTTTGTAATTTATTTTTGTTTTGTTTTGCCATATATTTTTACATAAAACTGTGACTTTCATGTCAGACGATATAAATACTTGAAATGTTTTCGTTTTCTTCTTCTTATTTTCACATGGTACGCTCTAATAGCTTTCGAACGCTCGTTCAATACGAGTATATCAGACAGAGAAAGCGAGTTAGTTAAAATGATATGTACGAAAAATTCAGTTAAAAATGTAGTTCAGTTACTCACTTGAAATAACTGAAAATCAGTCCAATCAACCAATAGTTAGTTACCAAACATTTCGTAAATATTTGGTTTGTACAGATTTTTAATTATATAAATATTGTTTTAAAATTTTCAAAATGTGGGTTTCAAATATTTTGTTATAATAGCAGTAATTGCTGTATAGTACATTATTCATTTGTTTTTAGTGACTAAAATACTTCATTATACACAGAACTGTCACATAAATATCATAACCCTAGCAACCGACTATAACTTGAGTAACTTTTCATAGAACGTCATTTTAATATATTTATAGCAAGCATAGATTAAAACTATATTATCATTCTCACTCATGAGTATTATCTAATTTCACTCACTTATTAGTATATTATGATACAAGTGTATAAGTAAGCTTTTAAAGCACGAACGACGAGTTTAAGAGCACGATGCGAAGCGGAATGCTTTTAACGTTGTTGTTGTCACAAATAATATATATAAAACACGTCAACAAAACGTTACTTAGACATGCCAAAAATACAGAATGAAATGAAATAGTTACAAAACTTACGAAATTCACCGTTCTACTGCAAATTTTTATATAGGAGATGTATTATCATCAGATTACAAAAGTAAAAAGATCTTCATTTTTTTCATTACTAGCTTAACATATTTCTTTTGGAGTCATGAATATGTGTTTCAGTACCGCTTGCTTCATAATATCAGAAGTGGTTAATAATAGATTATTATTGACCTACAAAATGTTACATTTTATTATGAATCATTTTCTTCAGATAATAAAAACAATGTTAAAAACAAAGATTTGTGTATTTAGTTCTTGAGTTTTCATGTCATATAATAGTATATTATGACATAAGTAAGCTTTTAAAGCACGTACGACGAGTTTAAGAGCACGACACGAAGCGGAGTGCATTTAACGTCGTTAGTGCTTTAAAAGCACTTATACATGTGTGTCATACGCTATTTTTATTAAGCCTGCATCATACTCTGGAAAAAACTGGAAAGCAACATTTTGATTTTGATTCATTACATAATTTTGCCCGTGTGACATTTGACGTATATCGTTTACATGGAGACTGGTTTGCATTTATTGTTTACGTTTACAGTTTTGACAGATATTAATAGTAATTATTTTTGTTGATGCTTAGCAACCTTTAAAGCACGGCGTGTTTTAACCTTGCGTTTGCGAATGCTGTAGCGTGTTTTAAACACGGATTATGATGCAGGTATAATAAAAAATATATTATAAATATATTGTATTATAATCACTTGTTTATGATATCGTTTACCGTCCATAAAGTGGCTATTTATGGTGTAGCCCGATAAAAAATACAATTTCATGTCCACGTCATTTTATATCATAACAAAGAAAAGGACGATTTGATTACTACAATCTGAAAAATTTACTGAAATATTCTGACTGAATTTTTTAGTTGCGCAGTTAAATTGACTAAACGGTAGTTTTTTTTTGCTTTTGACATAAAATATCTGTTGTTTTAATTCATTTAGCAAAACTAGAGCATTTCTATTTTGCAGGTGCACTATTATTAGAATGATTTACGTTTATATTCTATGAATGAAGAAGACAACACATTGCTTGTATTTTATAGTACCGGAAAATTTATTACGCTAGTTTATATCTCTAGTTTCCTAATAGTTACCGTGAGCTTAATGTATTCATGCCTTTGGTCCAACTATTTAATGGTAATATCAGTTGTGTATGCATTACAATTAAATTCAGTTTTAAATTTACACCACATAACGAATTTTGATATTCCGGGCGACACGACAATAAAAAACTGCGTTAGTAATACGCTCAAAACGCCAAATCATAACTTTTCATCGGCATAAACACACAGCAAATAAAATTTTATTTTTCCAATAAAATTTCGGAAAAACCAACGCAACACAAAATCGTAACTTTAAATTTTATCGCTGCAAAACAATACCAAATCAAAATAAATTTGCATCTATGGCAGCTTTCAAATATTATGCGAAAATACCGGCAGCATATTGGGCAACACGACAAAATAATCATGCTTTACCGCTTTTATTTCTTCGGCGGTTATAAATCTTGTAAATCTTCTACGCCGAAGCTAGGCTGATGAAACTTCATAATCACGCAGGTTTTATTAAAAGAAAAACAGCGTCACGATGAAAGAAAACAGCGATGACAGCATGAAAAGCGAAGGAAATCCAGTAGGTGATGGAAAATTGTCGGGGAAACTCGAGTGACGTGACAGCGGAAGCCAATCAAAAAACATTCATGCATAAGATGCAATATTTTGTACTTATGGCAGATCCATCGAGATCGGTATGTCATCATTTTTCAGTCTACATTTACCTAAGGTTTTGGATTTCTTGCATTCTACAACATTATTCTATGTCTTTCATGATTGATGCAATTTGACATAGACATTCGAAAGTAAAACTATAAGAAGATCTATCAAAAGTATTGTAATGGCGAAATATTTTGGTTTTTAGTTTTCAACAGAAATATCCATTTTGACCAATTCTGAATCCATTTTGACTAGTTTTGGAGTAACGTACGTATATGCTTATCTCGCATAACTGAAAACCGATTAGCCGTAGATTGTTGAAATTTTTGTAATATGGGCTATTGTTGTACACCTGTTTTTATTGCAATCGGCATTGCCAAAAGGCACTTTGCTCGAAGGATTCTTTTTTAAAATTTTTCGTGGAACCAAAAAACAGTTAGCCGTACAATGTTCAAATTTTGTATGTATGAGCTCAAAATCATATTATTTGGCCCAGATAAAATCATATAAAAAAATAGTTTAATTCACTATATTTACTTGTATCTTAAATTCTATCTTTTCTACCTTTCGCACATATACATATATGAGGGAGGTATTATGTTCATGTTACTAATTGATTAGATTTTGGGAATAATTCATCAATAATAAGTCGTAGATTATTTAAAGGCCTATCTGGGTTTTTCGGCATATCTTAAAAAAAGGGTATAACAGAATTGAAGATGCAAATAAATTGAATATAATTTTCTCTTTGTAAGCTCAGAATAATTTTTTTTTTATTTTTTGCTTAACTCAATAACAGTTAGACATAGAATGTTGAAATTACTATAACATCTAGTTATGCATCTCTATTTTTGGTTGCAATCGGCATTCTCAAATGGGCACTTATAATACGTAAATAAGTTTTAAGGAAGTGCAGCAAAAAATGTGTATAATTTAAAGGTGTACAAGGAAGTTATGTGCATGTATAGAGCTACCAATTGGTTCCGGATTTGATATGTTTCCGGATACCTGGACTCGTGTATCCGAGAAACCGGATCCGGGTCCGAATCTTGATTTTACTAACATTCATCGTTTTCTTATTCATTTTGTTATTAAACATTTGTTATTATTTACATTTCCTTCAAAACAGTAAATTGAACTTAAATATAAATATGTATGTACAATAAAAAAGCGTCGATCTTCAAAGGAATATTATTATTTGTATAAAAAGAGTTTTCTAAAATCTTACATGCCCTCCACTTCAAAAATATTTAAAAATCAAGATCCGGATCTTACAATTATCCGGATACCCAAATGTACGGATCCGAGATACAGATATCCGAATACTCGGATAATTGGCAGGCCTAGTCATGTAATGTCAAATTCCGATTTTTTTACAAATAATTTAAACAATGTCCAATGTTGTTATCAAAGCAATTAACGTTCATTCATTTGCAATGTTTAGAATCTATTGAAAGCCGTCTAAAAAAGTATGTTTTTATGTTTTTGGTAGCGCGTAATGTGATGATGGGAATATTTTTGTAAATAAGCTGATAAAACAGTAATAAACAACAAAATGTACATGATGTAATTGCACAAAATAATGGTTAATTAGATGGAAAAGCAAATGTAAACAAATAACGAATGCATTTGAAATTTTTTAAGCCGTAATTGAAACCAAAATGTGTGTTTGAGGTAGGCGTTTGGTTTGAACAAACATGTAAAAAATCATCGCATCGTTAAAAAAATTATCTCGAATTTATTTTTAAATATTTTCCAAACATGATAAATAACCAAACAATTTTTCATGACACCGTTTATGTCGAACGTAGTTCCATATCGTACACATTTTTAATACCTGTCGTTTGAGAGATAACTTCATTAATTTCATCCAGCGAGGGCCGGGGTTATCTGCGCCGAGGTGAAAAACACACATGGCCACGTACGCCACTGGGCCGTGTCCGTGGGTTGGAGACAACGCTGCAATGCTAAACTCCGCTGTCATTAATCAACCAGCCGCGGACTTCAATAAATCAATGCTTTCAAATAAAACGGGCTATTTCATTCGCGCGGGAACATCTTCTATTCAGTCGCGGATTAAAGGCACATTCACAACGCGTGTTTGCGAGGGCCAGCCCTTTAAATGATTACTGATTGATGAAATAAAAGTGGACTCGCTTTGAAAAAGTCATCAGAATCTGCGATGCTCGTTTATTGTTCCGACTTATTTACGACATTGCGTTTTGATGTCTCAAGTCGAGATGTGAGATTGCCATGTGACTTTACGGCAAGTCGCGGGTTAATGGCGTCCCAAACTTTTATGACCTATTTATTTTCTGTTAAGATTTTGTTGTTTTCCTGCCCTACATTCATGAATTCAACCATTAAATTAAAGTAATTGATTTCGATACCGCCACCTTTGACCTTCCAAACATATCGATATGGCGAGACCCTTTTTAAAAATATAAAGGAATCAAGAGAACGCCACTATTCAGGTTTTAAAATATATTTCAACTAGGGAATAAAAATTAACGTTTAAATTATTTTATGTTCTGTGGTAACTTTTCCAGATTTGCGCTACACAGTAAAAAATTTGGCTTTCAATTGTTGTTACGTAATATTGACATCTGTTACGTTAAATTAAATTAAATTAAGAATGTGAACAAATATGACAATTAGTTAAATTAAAATTTTCTCAATTCTGAATTTTTAACAAGAAAAAGTGTTGTTTTTAATCTTTTCTACATTTATAAAATTTAACAAATAGACTCGTCAATAATAACAAGTAAATTTAGCTAACCTATGAATTTGAAATGGTTAAAAAAATTTGTATCCTTTGTAACAACTTCATTTGTTATAATAACTATGATTTATTGTTCTGCTTCAATATAATTACTAAAATATTTAATCAAAAGCACATAAAAATTAATGTTAATAATTACTTTATTAACAAATATATTTAGTTACGGAATACACAAAAATAATTTGTTACTTGCTAAAAAATTTGAACTTGTTAAATTAACAAAAATTGACGAAGGCTCATCTGGGACTAAAAATTTTTAGAAATTTTATCAATTTTAACTAAATTTTTTATTGTGTAGGAAAAAGTTTAAAAGTAAAATGACCCATGTGTATTTTGCTATGAAGAACTACAATTGTAGATAATGCCTGTTCTTTCCTAGATATAATACACAAAACCAGCCAAGCGCAAGACTTACAAATTTCAAAAACACATTAGTATGTTTAGTTCAAAATAGGTGGGTCATTGTAGTATCTGTACCCTGTGTTGTTATTCGAAAATGATAACTTTACTGCAGTGATACTTCTATATCCAACACTTGACTAGGTATCTGGAAACAGACTCTTAGTTCCTGTGAAAAGAAACCACAATCATAAAATAATTTGATCGTCAACATTCATGCTCTTGTTAAACTCTATCAAAATATATAATATAACTAAGAAAACCTATATGTTTTTGAGGGATGGGCATATTGACTTGCGCCTTGCAAGAAGCTGCAGAGTATTGGATGCTCTGGTACATCTCGAAGGGAGGTCGAATGAAAGGTTGGTGAAACTAATATATGTGGGCGCGATTAATAAGGTTGTATGATTACTTGGGCGTCCAAGGAATAAGAGCACAAAAAAAGTAGATATCAAATTGGGTAAACTAAAGATATAAGATGCATTTATTATTGGTAAATACTTCTAATTGCCTAGTAAATAATCGTGTTTAGTTTCTTAATTGTTATGATATTTTCATACATCCTCAGTTTACCGAAATTTCGGTAAATTCTACGGTACTTTCTTTTCCGTGTGATTACGTATGATTCATAGTTTGTTGCGTGGACGAATATACGTAAATGTATGAATGTGGTGTGCTAGAATAGGAATGTTTAGATTGTATATTAATTTCATTATAAAATAAGTAAGTACTGAATTTACAACCGTGGAGCAATTAAGGAAAGTATTTCAATTTAAAGTTTAAATTTTTGATGCTAATAATAAAGTTTCTCCTTTAATCGATAAGCCGCTAAAACGCGTATTGTCCTAACCACGCATGTGGTACGGCAGGCTGCTGAAATGCTCAGTTTCTCGCAGCTTTCAGGAGCGGTTAATAATTCAGCGTACAGAGCGTCGACGCTGAACGTATTTCACTTGGCTTTTCGTGGTGTGGTCCAGGTCGCCAGGTAGCGACAGCCGCGCTGCCAACGGGTATTCAACAACCCAATGAGATAAAGGATCAGCTAAACTCAGGTGTTTGACAGTGTATTGAATAGCAGAGATTTGAAAACTCGGAACGTAGATTAGTAATGCTGCAAGCCACTCTCGTAAATATAAGGTGATATAATTAACGATTGAAGTATATGAATTCTTGGTTGCTGTAATGTTGGTACACAGGTAATTAGAGGTACCTGACACCGCATCTTGCTGTGCATTATGTGCGCTTTAATTAATAACGTCAACAGCTAGAAGCTAGACGCGCCCAGAGTAATAAGTGTTCTCATGTGTACTCCGATCTCGGCAATTATATCTGCATCGTCGTGGAGTGTGATCTCAGCGAGAAATGTGATTTATAAGTATGTTCTGTGAGGTAAATAATTCCACTGTGTTGTTTTTAATTTAACAAAATAAGATAAAAGGGTTGTTTGTACAAAAAAGCTTCAGGGGTTAACATATTTACGAGTCCAAATTCATATGAGTTTGCCTGCTTCAAATTTTTTGTTTTAATTCTTTACAAAAGTAAAAAACAAGTACATTGCAGTGTATCTTATATTTACAAAATTGTATAATTAATTACTAACATTTTTATTAGCTAGTAAACTTTTCTTGTAGCATAATATATGTTTGCTCTATCTGATATTATATATTTTACCAGTGTGTAACACTATCTTCACTTTTTAAAAGAAAGAAAGAATCCTAGATTTTTTATAGTCTATGTCGCAATTCTACGATTGGATGCAAGGATTTGCAGAATAATTTTGTAATCTTTTTTACATCCCGCCACATCCTGTAAGGGAGCTATAGGAATTATACTGAAAATTCGGTAGTGAGTTTTCAGTGGATGAGCACGTTTTAGGGTCCCTAAAATACGATTTTAATATTTTCGCGATGATGTCTATGTATATGTGTCTGTTTGTTTGTTTGTCTGTCTGCTTGTCTGACTGTCTGACAGTTTGCGTGGATCTCTGGAGTTACGGTTTCTCAAAAACTACAAAACTGAATATTTTTATATTTTGTATATATCAATTGTATCCCATTTGGAAGTTTATTTGAAGCCCTATCATGTTATTTTTAGATATCTGAGTAAATTATCAACAATTATTGTTTGAAACATTTTTCTCTTACTGTCTCCATTTACGAATTACAATGCGTTTGACATTTTCGTTTAAATCCATTAACTTGTGCTTTTTGAAATAACAAAACAACGTTTGAAAATGCCTATTTTTGACATGTGTCACAAGTGAAAACTAAATTTTTTGGAACGTGGAACGTGGAAGCGAGAATATCTTCATGTAAGTTCCATTAAAAATGAGTACTGTGATTCGAGTTTGTCGAGCGTGAGTTGTGTAGACTTAGAGTTTGTTTGTGAGAAGTGCCAACAAAGCGAGCTTACTTACAGATATATTCTATATAAACAAAATTTGTACATTATTATTGAAAATAGGAATGTTTTTTGGGTGCTACTAAAACCATGATGTAGAAGTTATGTTTTTTTTTTTGTATTTATTTGAAAGCTGGATTAAGAGCATAACTAGTAGAAATTGGCAAGCGGCTATTTGGCGGTTAAATGAAGTTGGGAAGTTAGTCGGTATCTTCGAAAAGTGTCGGAATTCGTAATGAGTGGAATAAAATTTATGTGGAAGATTCTGGCGGAAGAAAGCCGCCGTAACCAAAAAATAAAACCCTTATTAAACAAACAGCACGTACGCCAAACGTGAAGTATGAAATTTGTCGGCACGGCGCCAACTTAATAAAACAAAATGAATTTCATTCTCAGTAAGAATTCATGAGCGCGAGGATCTCACGGCAGCGGCAGGAATATTTACGCAGCTTTCTCCTGCTCTGCCAGCTCAGTCGGTAATAGTTGCCGAGGCTGCCACCGCAACGCGCCCTGACTTACCGACATCACTCCCGGTTTCAGATTAAACCGCTCACTGACACGGAAATTAATTAAAAATATAGCAGGCCATGCAGCCACTATCTTCCTCCCGGCGATATTTTTAGTTACGTTGTTACTATGCTGTTGTTTGCCGCATAAATTTGTATTTGTAAGCGCTTGATGACGTGGAAGTAACCCTTACACAGGTCCTCACATTCACTCAATTCACCCCTTAAATTACGAACTCTTCATTTTACTAAATTATGAAACGGTTCATAAGCCCAACTCGTCCAAATACATTTGCGTGAATAAAACATGAACCCTGTTTATTGAATTCAGAAAGTTTGACAACAAGAAATCAAAGATTTTTAATCTCAACGTTGGAGTAAAGCTTATTAATTAATTAATTAGGCTTTGGCAGTTTGACTTGCGCTCTATGGGGAAAGGTGCTTCGCTGAACGGAGGCTCGACCTCTGCTGAAGGATATCGATTTCAGCAACGATGATACTCCCGACCGCTAATTAACAAAGGTGTGGACAGCAGCCTCGCCATAGTTTAATAAACGATCAAATCATATCAGTTGTTGCTTATTATATTACAAATTTACAAAGGATTTTTAAATTACCTTCAGTTTATACTATGTGCTCTATTGTATTTCTCTTCCTGTTATATGGCAAACTTTATCCACTAAGTACATTTTGCTAGTAGAATAGGTAAACCTAAGGGCAAAATTCTCAACTTCTAACCGTATTAAACAAGAATACCTCTACATTCAGTTAGATATTTGATAATGTTAAACACACGGGATTGTTAACTTAGTTTCCTGTTCCTGCTTTTTGTATTTGAGTCTAACAGAGTATCCACATCGATTTATATTTAATTATAGTTTGAGAGTTTCAGCGAAATTTAGTAATAATTTATATATTTTGTTGTCCTTACCTTAATAGTTCTGGATTACTGCCTGCTACTGTAGTTCAGTTCAGGAAATGTGCAGGAACTCTAGTTGACTTGAGAGACGAATGTAGAATGCTGCGATCTGGAACAGAAAAAAATTCATAAGTTTTCTGTTTGTCGAAAGAAATAAGGAAAATGGTATCCTCCTCCATGTTCAGAATTTAATATAGTTCTAATAAAAACATGATGGATATTTGAAATCGTACCTATTGAATATTTTTTTCCTTATATTATAATTATTCGATATATCCGTTGAAAACTATGTTTCGGAATAACTGGTAACTATTTCTATTGCTGATATTGCGGTAAAAAACAATGAAAAACAGTGATAAGTTATAATACATTTTAAAAATCTAATGTGTCAACATACGGCTTTCTTATACATATACGAAATGATACTCAAACGACATTAAGAAAAGGTGGCGTACTCAAAAAAATTACATATCGTATATACCTCAAAAAATATATCATGAACTTTGAAACACAAAATGGGGAAATGAGCTAATAATATACATTCCACCCTTCCTTACCATGTTTCAATTTGATACCTCACTCGAAAGTATTCTAAATAAATCTTGTGAAAACAATTGACAACCGCTTAAGAGTAATTTCTGATATTTTAATTGTATTCTTCCCTGAGACTTTTCATTTAATACCAAACTCGGTAGAATGAACATTATAAAAAACAGATGACGATCGTCTAAAATTAATTTTTGACATTTGAGTTCAAGTCTTCTTTCTGAGACCAAACCAACTCAAAATAGTTTAACTTTTAACAAAATGTATAACTATAAATAAAATTAGTTTATCCAACACCTCTCAATAAATGCTCTATAACTATGGCGATTTTAAACAAGCAAAGTAACAGATTATCCACTAGTGGGTATAACTTTAAGCCTTCGGCTTCGTGAGCTAAATTTTCTCTCGTGGGTAATTCCTTACTTTGCCCACTTGTAAAGCAAATAACTATTTTATCAAAACCAGAAGTAGGTAAAAAATATAACTAACATCTCTTATTTAAAACATTTTTTGCAGTTAATTTCTAATTCGAAATGCAAGGAATTTGTTTTGTGTGTTAAGTGAACTTTAATTTCCCGTTTAGCAATTGTTAACAAAAACAGTTCAGTTATCCGTATTGTCATAAAACTTATAATTTTAAAGTTTTGTTATTCTTTTCTCGTTTGTGAGTTATAAAGTATACGGACACGCTTTCATCCATTAATCAATCCATCCATTCATCCATTCATCCATTAATTCATTTATCCATCCATCCCTCCATCATCCATCCCTCCAAACCTCTATACATTTAGACAGACGGAATTGAGAAAATGGTGAAAACGAAATTAGGGAAGCTCAAAAAAAAGTAAAAATATCAATCTATGAATAGAATATTGTTGTTTGTTTTAATTATTGTACAATAATAAAAATTAATATGTCATCACGACATTCATCCCTTTCTACTTAAAACATGAAGTGTTCGTTTATATATAATTATGTCTCTGAGATGTTTATATTTGTTGTTGTTGGGAAAATAGTTTTCGAATTTCTGATTTCGAAATATTCTGGCATTTGTCGAGAGCCCTTACAAATAATAAACAGTTCGCGAAATAAGTAAATTTCCAATGCAATCTGCTGTAACTATATATACCGTTGTAGTGTCCTAGACATTTGCGGTCTGGCGACAGCAGTATTTACTTCAGCTTGGCAACACGATGAAATATTCATCCGTCTCGAAATTGAGTCATTTGTTGTATGCCTGAATGCACGGTTAACTCAGGAACGCACTGCTCCGCTCGGAAACCTGAAGTGCTTTTCAAAATTTCCGCTCCAGCGAGTAGTTCGCCGTATCGTCGTAATATCCGGTTATTTCATTCTCGCAAGAGGACTCATATTGCGCTTCGTACTCTCATCCCGAGTTCGGAGTTCTTGTCACTCTCTTCGTCTTGTCACGCCGTGGATTGTATTGTGTTGACATTCTGAGTTTTAACCTCTTGGATTTTATTAATATGCCACTATATTCACAACCTCGGGCTCCAGGGCTCTCAGTTTGAAATTGGAGAGGTTTAAAATGTTCTAACACTTCATAGTTTAAACTACAAAACTTCATTTCAGAATCACAATGTGAAATACAATTTCTACTAAGAGCGATCGTACTTAGAAGAAACGTTGAACATTGTGAAGTGTCGTGTCAGTGATAACTAATATCTTTGTGTATAATGGGTTTTTTTTTTTTTCGAATTGGCAATACTTTTTCCAGCGACAGCCAATTTGACAGCTGGCAGCTGTTTTGTGCTCAGTTTGGTTTGCCATTTCACAATAACTAGACTTAGCCAGAACTACACTCAATTTTTGGTAATTGGCTACGTCAACAAACAAAATTGCCGCCTTTGGGGTGAAGAAAATCCACAAGTTATTATTGAGTCGGCATTACAAAAACAAAAAGTCACTGTATGGCGTACTTTACAGGCTGTTGGAGTCATTGCTTCATATATTCCTTCAAAAATGATCCCGTCCTCAACTTTAGTCAATAAAGATCGCTAAAGAGCCATGACTACTGACTTTGTCGTTCCCGAACTGAGTGTTACTAATATAGAAGAAAGGTGGTTTCAACAAGATGGCGCAACATGTTACACAGCGTGAATTAACCTCCATGAGATCATTTTCCGCGAGAACATTTGAAGTCGTTAGTCTACGCCGATAAACCAAAGACGATGGAATACATGGAAGCCAACATTCGTCGTGTTAAAAAAATATGTATCAGAATGTAAAATGCAATTTGTAGTAAGAGTTATTGTAGAAGAAACGCTGAACAGGGTTTTGCTGCTCGATGGTTTGCCTTGCAATTAGAGTTCAGAGCAGTGAAAATTGGTAATCCCCGTCCCAGGTGAGATGATTTGCGTAACTTGTGCTCATCGAACTCTGCGTATGTACGCGCATCTCCAAGTTTGCAGACATCGCAGTCAGTAATTCCACGTTCACGCTGGAGAATGTAATTAAAGCGAACCTATCAGACTCACAAGGCGTACAATGGCACAACTCACAGGGTGTGATCACCAATCATCTGCTAATGAAAGCATTACATTGTATGGAGTTCGAGACATTCTCACACGCCGCCAGATGACTTCCTTCGTACGTCTGTTCATGCTGCCTTGCAGATATGGATGCTAGTTTGCTTTTGTGCATTGTTACATGCCTATTCAAACGTTAACAAGATTCATAAAACTTAGTTGCCCTTTTTACAATTCATACTCTTTGATGCTGAATACGATCTCTGTTCAGAAACACAAAAAGAGATAGGAGTTATAGGAAAACAACTCATGGTTCTTGCACCATGAAAATACGCCCGCAAGCTCAGCTTTGTCAATTCGTCAGTTTTGGGCCAAAAATTAGACGACTGTCCTCTCTCAATCTCCTTATTCGCCAGACCTGACTCCTTTCGATTTTTTTTTTGCTATTTCCGAAATTAAAATCAGTGCTGAAAGGACGTTGTTTTCAGTCTATTGATGACATCAAAGCAAATACGTCATAGACGTTAAAGGCCAAACACTGCTGGGAAAATGTGTGAATAGCGTTAGGGACTACTTTGAAGGGAATAAGGACTAATAATTTGTAAAATTATTAATACCTAAGGTTTATGAAGTTATTAAACGAATTATAAGAATAAAAAACTATATTTAGAAGCTGGCAATTTGCAATAGTGATAAAAAGTTTGTCAACAAACAGATTAATGGTAGCTTGAAGATAAACAAATAAAACAAATAGTTAACATTGATCAATAACCGAAGAATTCTTCATCCATTCATCAAGCAAGGATTTATGCCATGTTGTCAATTCTAAAATTAATTATTCCCCATGGCATGAATTTTTTACCATTCTTTAAACGCGGCAGCGTGCTAGAGAATAGCCAAGAGTGCCACGAGAAGACAAGCAGCGATCGCTAAAAACAAACGACTGCGAAGACAAATGACAAGGCGCCTCGGACGAACCCTAGCCAGCTTTGGTGCAAAACATTATTACGTGTCTGTAGCCCGGTGACAGGGTTGCCAACCTGTTGTAGGGGAAATTAATTCCGGAATGGATGTGTCTGAGATCTAAGATGTTTGTACGATAAAAGATTGGAGACTGAGTGGCAGTTGTTTTTGGTGGGACACCTCATGTCGTCTGCGCAAGGCATTATTCACGATTAATCTTAAGTTTAATACTAATCTATGTAAACTCGAAAAAACTGTTGGTTTTGAAACAAAACAGCAATTTATTACAGTCTATTAATACCCTTAGCACGTATAACTTAAAATAGCGTTAATTTCAATAGGAGTCTAATTACTAACAGCGTCCGGGATGACATTTCCGCCCCCTGTAAGCGCGCGAGGGGGCGGCAAAGGGTGAGAAGGGGTAAAAGCAACACGGCGTGCGGCGTCGATAACAAGCTCCGAGCGTTTTACTCCCTCCACCCTTCTTGAACGCGGGTAATGACAAAATGACATCAAGTAAACGACCAACTGAAGAATTGAATGCTATGATAATACAGTTAATCATTACTATGTCACTAAAGGCAATTTTAAACGCTCAACTTGGATGTTTTCATATTTATATATTTTAATAAACTGTTGTGGGCACAACAATACTGCCAGGCATAAATTTCTTATGAAACAATACAGAAACACATACCATCACTATTAAGAAACGCCAATCTCTTAAAAAAAAATTATTTTCAGTTATGACAGTTAAAAAATGTCATTTTTCAACTATTATTTTATTTATTTCAAAAAGTACAGGTTAGCAGATTTAAATGAACAGTAAGAGAAAAATGTTTCAAAGAAAAATAATTGTAGATAATAATATTTGAAATATTATTCTAATAAGAAAAACTATCATTAAACCATAATTTACTGAAACATTTTAAAATAACTTGATAGGGCTTCAAGTAAACTACCACTTCCGGTTATTGGACTATCACCAGAAACTAATCAACTCTTCCCAATATAAAAATTTTCATTTTAGTAGCTTTTAAGAAACCGTAACTCCAGAGATCCACACAGACCTACAAACACATAATGGGTAAAAGGCGTGATGAAATATTTATTTATTTGAAAAATTATATGTGGAACTTTTATCTTCATTCTTCAAGTTATTGCACCAACCGCTGATATGGAGATACAAAAAATGGAACAAGGAAAAGAATAATTTTAAAAGATTCCATGGTTGTTAATGCGGTCAGCCTCGTAAATGTAGAATTATAACCCTGGAAAGTTGCAGGAAATATATATTTCAGGCAAAATACAACTGCAATATAAGTGGAAGAATGTTATCATTGCAGCTATTTCAAGATAGTTTATTTTCCTCAGAAATGTGTTACATTTTGAACTAAGATTCAATATTAACTACTCTAATACTGTAGTGGAAGGATTTGGATTAGGACACACAGGAAATAAATTAGCAAAGATATCACAAATATTTCTCAAACTAACTCCAGAATTGAACCAAGTAACCTTCCGATTAAACTTCTTTAAAGTTTGATGACAAATTCATTTGACATTGACATCATATGTTGTCTTTTATCAGGAACAGTACAACGTACAACTGGTATCCATTATCAATACATCAATGACTAAAAAGTAAATATTGCATCTTAGTTTAAATTACTGTAAGAAGTGACAGCGGAAAAGAGTATGTTGCATATGTTGAGTCAGAGTCATATATAAGCACAACCTTAATCAAATATAATTATTTTCGTTTTCACACTATTCTTGTCGCTATACTAATCTAAATTAATACTTTATCTAAGTATTGCACTATATTCTTAGGCAAATGATAATTCATCGAAAGGTATTTATATTTATAATTGGAAACAATATTCAATTTCTTGGTGAATAGATTTTTTACGTGGGCTTATAAATTAGATCTGTTTTAATGAAAATAAGTATACATTTGTTTCTTTGATGTATGTTAATTATTTATGAACCGCGTATAAAATATTGTTTTTCGACGATCACTACCTAAATTCACACTAATCTATTACTGAAATTTGGTGATTGCATATCACTAGCAATACTGTGTGATATGAAAACTCGTTATCCAATCAGCGTTCGCAACTGTGTGAAATGATTTTATCACACGCTGCGATAACTGAGCGAACTATTTGTTTTTAAAAGTTTGACAGATGCAGATAATTTGTTAAATTTACACGGATTAAGAAGGTTTAGAGCCCTGTTTTATCAGATTTTAACATAATTTTTGTTGAATTCTGATAGCATAATCTGTTTTAACTTTGTATGTAAATTTTTTACTTAATTATGATCGTCGGAAAAGTATTGTATACAACATGTGCAACAAGGGTATTTCATACGTGTGAAATATCCAATTTTCAGCATTAGTTATATAATATATTATAATGCGAAATTTCTTAATAAATAATACTATATTTAGATTAAATATACTTTAACAATAGCTTACGTAGTAACTTAGAGGAATATAGCAAATAGCAGTGTGAAAATAATTAATTATTTCTCATTATAACAAATTTTTCAGGTCGTATGAATATATTTGGGGTTGGGCTCATATGTTATTTTGATATCAAGGGGTAGAAAATCACGGCTGAAACCCCCGGTATATATTCTGAGAGCGTTGCCATGTAAACATAAAAACAAATCCGAATCACACATCCTCGTTTTGGTTGCACTGGCAGTGTAAGCTGTGTGTGTATACAATTCTGTGTATACACACTTATATGTCGTATTTATGTGTGCGTGCTGGTACATAAGCCGTGTACGCTAATCACAAATGGTAATACCGGTGTATTATATTGTGTGTTTGTACACACAAAGATGCTGTGATCCAATTAGATACTGTATTGTGTGCTATTATTTCCATAATCAGATTTGAAGTATGCCTCGGGATGAGCACACAACATGTAGTGTTGTCGCGCCACAGTGCGTTCAATGGGACGGATTCGGCGATGTCTGTTTGTGTTGTGCATACATTAAACAACTTATCAAATACAACTTTTGCCTTGGAATTTTACCCAGCTGTTTACAAACGTTCGTTTAATATTTAAATGGAAATCAATTCACAAGTAGCATTAAAATCCATTAACTACTTTTTACAAATAAACAATCAGAAGAAAGTGATATCGGTATAAGTTTGACTGTGTTTTTAGGTAGACAATCTTACAAAATACTTACGCATGATTTTAGAGAGAATTGTTCATGTAGTTTAGAGTAATCGTAATTATCTTTTTCCTACGATCATTAATCTTCGGAGAACACGCTAAGGTCAATCTGAGAATAAAACCCACAATTTTTTTTTATACCCTCAAAGTTTCCATATAAATTTTTAGTTTAAAATAAAAAAAAATATAAAAGTTACAATATATTTTATAAAATTTAATTTTTAAAAAACAATTTATTTCGCGATTTTTTAACCTTGTCAAAGACATCAATAATTATAAAAATTTTCATAATTCATTTCTATCGGATCTTAAGTAAACCTTAGAATTTTTTTAGACCAATCTATCCAGTCATTGCAGAATGGTAGACCATCAAAAATGTATTGGGTCAGATTGGCGCAGAGTGTTCGCCGTGATCGAAAAAATGGGTGTGTTCTCGGAGGGTTAAGATATTTGCTTGTTGAATTGCTACAGAAACATAATACATTTTCATATCTAACGGTAACCATAGACAACGTGAGATATAAATTCTTACTTTAGTCTAGCTTCTAGCACACCAGATGACGTGGATTCAAATCTCACTGAAGAGCATGAACGTTTGCATCTAACAGTTCTGTCAAAATGATGATTTTGTTTCATAAACTGTTCGCCTATCCATAAAGCATTTACAACCAGCTCATATTTTTGACTAAAAATTTAGGGTATTTGGGGTTGTTAAATTAAAAATTTCTTTGTTATGACTTTCCATTTTTGTCTCATAAAATCTTGAAACTTGAGCTTTATGAAAAATCATTTAGTTCAATTTTTGTTTTGTGGATAGTTGCTAGGAAATATTTATTATTAAAATAATAAATTAATTTGGAAATAATATCGTGGCCGTAGAAAATGTTTAGTGCACAACTCGCCTAGAATGTCCATTTCATACTCGAATGAATATATTATTATAGTGTTAAATTTATATCAACATTTTTGAAAGAATTTTTATTACGAGAGATTCCAGCATTACCATATATCCACTTCTGGCACAACCTTTGCTGCAGAAGCATTTCATATTCATTGCAGTGTACTAATTTTAAGTTACCAATATTGGGATATGGTGCTACTTTCGAAGGTCTCAAAATATAGCCCTAATATATTTGTTTCAGGGTTTTCAAATTAAAGTTATAGAAATGATAAAAATTAAGGCATATAGAAATGGATACAGCGTCAAATTGATTGATAATAGATTTTCTATCTACTCCTTAGTGTCTATATTTTGTTATTGTATATCGTAAAACTATTAATAACTGCATTTTATTTATTTCTGATAACTTGTTTGACTTATTCAAGCAATTTACAAAATAACTATTTGAATTGAAAAGATAATTCAGAGAACATTGAACATTTTAATGTACCTATTTATGTAAGATGTAAAAAAACTTATTGTGTTATCATATGAGAAGGCTTTAATAACGTATAATTTATTTTTACCATGACTACAAGAAAATAAGATTAAATGCGTGTTTTCAATACTTTTTAGTTGACCTACACCTCGCTTACTATAATGCTCGTTGTTTGTTAGTGTACTAGTAGAGTTGTCAGTTAAGTAAAATGAGTGTGATAACACTTATATTAACCCTTATTTTGGGAGTAGCAGTGTTGAAATTAATAACTTGGTTTATGGGAATTTTAAACTACAGAAAAACGGTAAATAAATTTCCAGGCAGAAAGGCAAACTTTCTTATTGGAGATATCGCTCATCTAAGTTTAGAACGTGGTATGTTACCATAACAATCATAAGTAAATAATAACCTTATTTTGTTTGTTATTTATGTTTCAGATAAATTATTTTTGGAAGTACAAGAATGGTTTAAAGAGTTTCCGTCTGGGTTTAGGGGGTGGGGAGGATTTTGGGCAGCATTCAATTTTGTAAAAGCCGAGGACTTTGAAGTAAAAACTATTTTAATTAAATACAAAAAACAAAAGAGTAACCAATCATTTTGTAGGTTATCTTATCCAGTACAAAACATATAGGAAAAGAATATATTTATACGCTGTTCAGATGCTGGCTGGGAAATGGTCTTCTTACTAGTGAAGGTAATATTCCTAAACACTGAAAGGAAAATTATTCTTATTAATAAGATTATTTCAGGTATTCAGTGGCACGCGAGAAGAAAACTCCTCACACCAGCTTTTCATTTTAATATTTTAAAAAGATTCGTAACAATTTTTGGAGAGCATTCTGAAATGTTTATTAAAGAATTGGAGCAAGAATGTGCAAAAGACAAAACAAATATTGTTCCAATTATTTCTAAACTAACTCTAGATATAATATGTGGTATGTATTCATTCAAATATGGTAATATAATGCTATAAATATAACTGTTAACCTTTTCTAGAAACAGCCATGGGAACTCGCTTGGAAAACAGTAAACAGCAAAAGGAATACCGAGAAGCTATTGAGGGGTAACTCGATTAGATTCAAATAAAATAAAATATTTTCTTTCCTTTCTTAGATTAGGATCCCTGGTAGTTCTACGAACAATCAACTTACACCATTATTACGATTGGTTCTATCTTAATTTCGTACCATCTGGTTGGAAATTCAGAAGATATCTTAAAACTTTACATAAATTCACTGACGATGTTATTAAAGAGCGTGAGAGAAATTTTAAGGACAGCGATGTGGAAAATTTAGAAAAGGATGAAGATTTCGTTTACTCAAAGAAGCGATTCGCCATGCTTGATCTTTTGATATCTGCGAAAAGAAACACGGGCGAAATAAACGATGCCGGGATAAGAGAGGAAGTTGATACCTTTATGTTTGAAGTATGTAACAAGACAAGTACTTGGATGTTATTGAAAATTCGATTTTTTAGGGGCATGATACAACATCGAGTGCCATATCATTTACCATATTTGCTTTAGCCAATAATAAACACGTACAGGTATTTGTAGAAAATATTTATCAGTACATTGTTTGATATTTTATATATGCAAGAAAAATGTTGAAATACTTCTGTAAGAACTGAGGAGTTTATATGTACAAGTATATTTTTCTCAATATAGGAAAAAGCACGTGTAGAATTAGATGAAATATTCAAAGGATCTACTAGATCAGCAACGTACGAAGATTTACAAAAGATGATTTATTTAGATCGTGTTTTAAAGGAAACTCTTCGCGTATATCCTAGCGTACCAATAATTTCAAGAACATTATCCGAAGATGTTACCTTTCGTAAGATTTTAAAATATACTGAGAGTAAAATTGAAATGTAGCGTACGAGTATATGGATTTCAATACAATGTTATCTATATTGCTGTATTTTCACTTTAAAGCAAAAGAGTAAATACAAAATTTATTTAGAATTTAAAAACGCATGCAATTTGGTTAAATATGTTTCACGATATATCAAATTAAGATTAATATTTACTAGAAAAATTGTAAATTTATTTATTTAACAGAAACTAATGAACTTTCAAATTTGTCAATTTCAACAGAAAAAAACACTATAAATAAATAAAACTGTCTGTTTTCTAAAATATCAAATATTTATCGTTTTTGTTTAATTTTCCTATTATTCAAATAAATATTGATTTTAATTTGACTTCAATATCATGAAATACTAATATTTAAGTAGCCAAAGCATATATTTAAATTTTGAATAACTTTTGTATTTAAAATTTTGCTGCAAAGTGAATAGAAAAAAAGAAATATTTAAAAATAGAACTGAAATTCCTGCAAGCTACATTTCAGTTTTACACTTTATATTGATAATACATTTTTAACATTTTTATCTTTAAAGGTAATGGAAAATATATAATGCCTAACCGCTCCTTAGCCATATTCTTCATTTACCACCTCCATCGAGATCCTACAGTATTTCCCGACCCGGAAAAATTTGACCCGGATCGGTTTTTGCCCGAGAATTCCAAAGACCGGAACCCGTATGCCTATGTGCCTTTTAGCGCAGGGCCTAGGAACTGCATTGGTGAGGACATTTCAATAATTGTTTTTTATATTCTGGATTTTGTTTTATTTTAGGGCAAAGATTTGCAGTTCTAGAGATTAAGAGTGTTATTTCATCAATATTGCGGAATTATGAAATTGATCCTGTTGATAGAAGGGAAGATTTGGTGATGATGATTGATTTAGTGTTAAGAACTAAAGATGGCATTCATGTCAAATTTAGACCACGGAACAGTAAACTCATCAATATTTAATTAATACCTTTTTATTAAACGATAATCTACAACTTAGAAACTAACGCCTATATTTCGAATATGTACAGCAATAAATAAAGGGAAATGATTTAGAGTAGACTTTCAGATAAGTAATTTTGTATATCACAACCTACTCCTGTAACAGACGGGCAAACGGTGGTACTAAAAAAAAATTATCATAAAATTTGCGAAATTTTGTTTACTACATTTCTTTATAAATCAGCGTGTGTAGAATACAATGCTTCAATCCGCATCTTCATATCTCTTTTAGTTTCCGAGTTAGAGCAATTTTTGTGTTTTTTCAAGGGTCAAGTTTGAGAGGCTCTAATTCAAAAACTACGCGAGATATCGAAAAATTATCTTCAGTTTTGTGCTTCTTGTGTTCTATATAATACATATGGAAATTTTGAAAATTTCGAAAAATTTTGAATTTTTTTCAAAATTTTCAAAATGGAATATCTCGAAAAATAATTGAAATACAGACTCAACGACTGCACCATTCGATTCAGCTCGTAAAACTTCATAACTATTGTGAGTTTTATTAAAATCCAACAAGGCATTAGAATTTTATAGCAAAAAGTCTGAAAATGGCCAATTTCGGCCCAAACGTCAATAGGTACCCCTTGACGTTTGGGCCGAAATTTGCTATTTTCAGACTTTTTGCTATAAATTTTAAAATCGTAGACCGATTTTAATGAAACTCACCATACTTATGTATTTTGACGAGCTGAATCGAATGGTGTTGTCGCCGATTCTGTATCACAATTATTTTTCAAGATATTGCTCATCAAAAATTTGCAAAAAAATTCTAAAATTTTCGAAATTTTCAAAATTTCTAAATTAATTATAAAATGGTCCAGAAGTACAAAACTGAAGACCGTTTACCGATATCTCGTTTAGTTTTTGAGTTACAGACTCACAAAGTTGCTTCTTGAAAAATCACAAAAATTGCTATAACTCGAAAATTAAACAAGATATGAAGATGCGGTCTGAAGCATTGTATTCTACGGATGTTACTTGATAAAGAAATGTAATAAACAGAAGTTCAAAAAATTTAAAGGATTTAAGGTATTTTGAGCGAATACGATTTCAGTATTGCGACAGAATAAACTAATATCTATTACCTATTCCCTATATCACTCATGTGAGGCAAGTGCACCTAAATGTATTTAATAGATTATACTAAACACAAAATTACTGTTATTTGTTTTATATGAGAACAGACGCCAATCTTATTGACGGCAGAACTAAAAGTAGTTCAACGAACTCAGCACAAACATCGCGCGGCTTCGCTCGTAATTCAGATGTCTCTGGGAACCACTGCCTGCTTGCTCGTAGTTATTAATGAAGCTTGTGTACTTCTGTTTCTCGAGAACATGTCGGTAAGTAGATAACGAAGTCGCGGATTCTCGCGAACATCAACATTTTTCTGAGATGTATTAAGATTTATATTTGCACACTGTAATATAATAATACTGGAACACAAACTGAGGTTGAAAATGCGAGCCGAGAGATACAACCAGTCGTAGGACGACCTGTTTTTATTTACAGTCCGCTTAGAAAGTTGATACAAAATATGCATCATGAAATAGAATGTTTAAAATGATAGTATATTATTATATGAGGGATTATGATAGTCATTATTCACGAAGATGATGCAAATTATCGGAGAGAATAATGATCATAATCCCGAATATAATACTATATTTTTTATAGTAGAAATTCGTGGAAAACAGATATTGAAAAACGTCAACACAAAAATAAACAATGACAACTGACTATATGTCTTTAAAATAACAGTGAATTACGGATTTCTGGCTCTGTGATTGGTCGAGATGAATGAATTATGGGTACTATAATTCATAAAGAAATTAAAATAATGGGGATATATTTATACAGGAGTAGAAAAAATTATATAATACATTCGATAAAACAAAAAAAAAGAGTTCTATTAACTATTATACATCTGAATTAAAAAGATTTCCAAATATTATATTTTTAGGTGTCAACCATTCTACAAACCAGTGTTAGACAAAGAAAGGAGGCCGTATCTGTCTCAGGTTCGTTTTTTCCTTTTATAAACGCCTACAAGTTAGCTTTTTAGTATTACTATGTTTCAGTGTATTCGCACCATATTTATTTAGATGAGTTACTATGACTACGCTATTCAGTAGAATTCGAACCCACGACCTTTGGCGTGCTAGGCTAGTGACAGCCACAATTCCACTGAGATTAATTAATTATTAATTAATTTATTTAATACTGGATGCTTGAACGAAACAAACAATTTGATTACTAAATCTTTCAATATTGTAATTTGCGTCGTGTCAAAATATTATAATATTGCCGGAAACAAAATCTATTTGTAAATTATTAGCACAGTACCACAGATTGTCAAACTAGGTTAGGAGTTAGTTAGTGGTGCAACCGTCAGGAGCAGAGGCAGCACGTCATGGTATTCTGACGTCCCAGCTTCTGGCATCGAGGAATATGAATGACACCCGTAATCAGTGCTGGGGTGTTCGGCAGACGTTGCTACACATCTATATCCTTCAGGAAGACGCATAGAATTCACCGCGATTTATTGCTATACGTACAAGAAGATATCTTAGCGGGGTACAATATTCAAAAGATTCACTATAATTGAGGTTTTTTAATGGGGCCCTTCACTAGAATCACGAATTGGCAAATAAGTCATTTATATTATAATTAAAACCAAAAACATTGTACTAGATTTGGGCTGCGATATATCCTGGTTTTGTGTCCCAGTGTCCCTGACAAGAATAATTTGTTTCGGTCAATTTAAAATTTACGCACATTAAAAAATTAAATTATTTTAGATTTGGTACAAACGTATCAAATTTTTCCATTTGAATTGAGTGTTTCAAAATGATTCACCATTGAAGACCAATGGTTGATCCCAACCTGTTGCTTTTGGAATATCTGTTTTCAATCTCTTCATTAATTGTTTTTTTTGGTCTTCCAATTTATTTTTTTTTTATTAAAATAAGATTGTACAAATTTCTATAATAAAGTTATGATTGCCGATAAAGTTTTTTTAATGGGTTTTTTATTTGGTTCCCCATCGGCAGTCCGACAATTATGGCAGTTCTATGCTAGGTGTATAGAAGTTTAAAAAATATTATTAATTATTAAGATATTTGAGTCAAAGTATAATAATGCTTCTCTCTTACACATCTATTCTATTCTGAATTCTTTGTACTTCTATTATTATTGAGCTGTCAGATTGCCGAAGTGCCAAATGGTTGGCAATTAATTTAAATATTTTTGTTTTGTTTTGAATTCGTAACCAAATAACAAAAGCCAAACTTGTTTGAGAATTCGTGCGATAATGAAACCACGGGGTTAGGGCGACAACGAAATTAAAGACATGTCGAATGACATAGGGTAGTAAAATTTATTAGTTGTAATTTGACATTTGGCTAAAATAATCCAACAGTTTCATTTTATTTCTTCCTGGAATAAATGGTACGTAATTTTAATTCCATTTAAATAATTTTCTAAACAATAAAATAGGACATTTATGTGACTACAATTATTTACAATCCCTACTGCTTAAGATCCAAGACAATTAAGATTTTTAAAACTGTGGATAATAAAAAATAATAATAAAGAACTCAATTGCAAATATTAATTTGACTCAAGCCGAAATTTGTGTTGCTTTGAGGATAGAAATTACATGTCAGTGTGTTCGAATCTGTGACAAAGCAACACTGAATTTGTTTTCCGCAATTTCCGGTTTATATTGCAAGTAAAATAAGCAAGTCTATTATTAACCAAATAATTAATTCAGTTTTCGCATTAAAAATCCAATTTGCTTTCAAAATCCCTCACATTACACATTAAAATACACAAAAGCACCGCAAAACAAAACAAGTGAAACCGGCACCCAGACAAAGTAGCATTTTTCTCATTCACTGTCACAAACTCATACGCCGCAGCTTCACAATTCCGCCGGTATGACTGGTGGCGTTGTCGGCGAGCATGCACCGCAACTGCAGCGCCGGAATGGACACTGAGTCTGACCGGAAGTGACGCACAAAGCCGCGAGTTGGTCGGTGGTCGACGTTCAGGCTTAGAGCGGAAACCAACGCTCCAGATTCGATGCTAAAAATCCGACACTTCGGGGATTACTGCAGTTGCACTCGCAAATAGTTTATGGTTTTGGAAATTTAAACAAATATTTTTTAATCGCGCTGCAAAAATTTTGCCCGAAACTCATTGCGGAGAATAGTAGATTGTTCACATATTCTTAATACAACAGCAGTCATTCAAGTTAAACAACATAAAATAATAGGAACAAAACGGCATCGTTTAGGAATTTATATATCGAGGTTTGGATTGAATATTTTGTTCCATGTCTCTTCAATTACAATTCACAGTTCTACATTTTGTATTGGTATCTTGATTAGTCGTACTGTTCATCCTATTCAGGCATGGACATATACGAATAGAGGGCACTGAAACCACAGTAGCAACAGTAGCAACATTCATAATATATTAAAAACCGCGGCTATATTTCGCGAGGTGCGCCCGTGCGAGATGCCTACACGAGTCATTGAATACCTCCTGGTTTCGCTTTAGTTTTGGGCAAAAGTACTTATGTTTAGTAATCCGCGACTCGAATCGAAACCGAATCCGATTCTCGATGTCGTTAATAACCAGTCATGGATCACTTCTTAGCCGAAATGTGGAACTAACTGTTCTAATGCTCTTACTTTCTCCACAACTTAATATTTCCTAAAATTACAGTAAGATATAGAATTCTTTATGATGTTTGTAACCTAGAATATAGCAGAACGCTTTGTACCAGTGAAATTATTGTTAACGGCAACGTATAGTCACTACTAATTACCTTATAATTTTATAATTAATTGTTGTATGTCAGTTAATTTATCGAGAAGATTTTATCGGATAAAAAATTGTAACAGGACATTGAAAAATCAAGCCCGTCAAAGCGCTGAAATAAATTGAAATTACCCCATTAATTCTTTTCAAATGATAAACATTAATTAATATAAATATTAATTTAAACTACAGTAATTTTTTATTATAACAAAGAAGACATGATAAAGAAAATAAGATAGGAAAAAGTATATGGAACTAAAGAAAAGACTCAATAAAGTCTATGGTAGAAATGATTCCAAGATCCACATGGATTAAAGAAGTAGAAAAAATAGAAGGAATACAAAATACGTTTCAAAAGAAGAAATGGAGTATGAATGACTAAATAATATATATTTCAAGAACCCTTTTACCGTAAGTTGTAACGTATAAAATGTATCTTAATTGTGCACATATTTCGTCCATTGTTTCTTATTTATCGCCATCTTCCGTGCATCCTGATGCAGTGTAATGTTCCTCTTCGTCAGAGTCTTGTTGAAGTTTTTCACGATCCCTTTTTTCCTTCATCTTTGTCATAAAAATTTGTTGCATCGTTTTCGATTCAATCATTTTGTCATATATCTTCATCATGCTAGTTGTCTTGTTTCTGTGAAGTCTATTTCAATTATTCTCTTATTATTTTGTTCCTTTTTCCGTCTAACATTGTAACTCCTTGTACTTTTCTTAGATATTTTATCATCATCAGCACCCAAGATTCGCAACCGTATGTCAATATAGTTGTACAATTTAATTTGTTTTCATCAATAAGAGTTCTGTGTGAAATGTGGTGACCATTTCTTGGTGTGTTTGGCGACCGCTGGATGGCGCTTGTCCAGCGATCAGCTCCGTTCCTCGGGATTATCTCCTCGGACGGACGGAATTTCCGGGTTGCGTTCGCGTTGCGCTTCTTTTGTAAACAGCAGCGAATCGCAACGAACGACGGAACGACGCCGTGTAAACTCGTACATCTAATGGAATCCTTTTGTTAGCAAGTGCAACGGCGGAATTCATTTGTTCCCGATGCAAACAATTAACTAGAAATGTTTGCTGTGCTGCACTGTGCTGCCACCTCACCACTGTCGTACTAATTAATGGACGAATTGCAACCCTTAACAGAATTACATGTCATGGATTACGTTTTTAATCTCGATTGGTTTCGAACACCTTTTTGATATTCTATTGCCTATTTCTAATAGTCACACAGTTCTTCTAATTCATGAAGAATAATTTAGAGTATAGTTTTTGTTATGTTCAGAATAGTGCAAATAATAAGAAAGAAAAAAATTATAACAAGGATTGAAACCCAACAATTATTTGATCTGTTGTATATTTTCCATTTCAATTTTCCATTCATATTTCAAGTATTGTAAAATATTATTGGCTACAATTTTTAATCGATTATTTATTTTGTTCCATTTAATAGCTAGAAATAGGAGGTTATGTGTTGAACACAGCAGAATATTGTATTTGCAAGAATAATTCTTCACCACTTATTAAAAATACATAAATTAACCATTTTGTTATCTCATAATTATAAAGAAAAACACAAAATTTCATTATTTTATTGTATTTTCAATCTAAAATTAAATTTAATGCAAGCTGCTCCACGGACATGGCGTCATTTTGGCTGAGCATAAATTGAAACTGACGTATGTTATATACCAGGTAACTAATATTTAGCAAACATTAAAAATAAAACTATTTTTTCTTTCCAAATGTGTCCATTTATCTTTTGTATAACCTGAATGTATAAGTATAATGCGGTACTTTTGTCTAATTGTACATATATTAAAGCTTGGCCTTGCAGTTAAATTTTTATAGCAAGATACCTAAAATACATATTTTTTTTACTCCTGTATAAATATATCCCCATTATTTAAAATTCTTTGATTAATTATGGTACCCATTATTCACGACAGTGAATTAAGATTCATAATTCACTCTTCTCGACCAATTACAGAGTCAGAAATCCATAATTCACTGTTATTATAAAGATATGATGTGGATCACCTAGTAATGGCCGTCTGACAGTTGACATGTAGTCAGTTGTCATTGTGTATTTTTATGTTGACGTTTTTCAACTTGTGTTTTCAACGATTTTCGATCATTTTCAAAAGTGATTTCCGAATTTTCAGGAGTAGGAAAAGTATAGTAAAAAACTACATCTTCATGGATAATGACTATCATAATCCCTCATATAATAATATACTATTTTTCGTAGTATTTTCTTTTTTTAATTCAATCACATAGGCATTATTTTGATATATTATTTAGTTATTACCTTAAATATTAAACAATGAATATCAACGTATAAAATATCTAAAATTCTATACTACCTTTTAACATTTTACGTCTCGTACACTATAAGTTCTTTGATTTAAAAAAATACTACATATTTTATTTCCTTGTCTATTATCATACATAAAAATCAAAATTTGTTTACAGGACCCATTTCTTCCTGGCTTGGTCATAAAAGAATGAGAAATTTGTATTCAGGTTCATACTATAATATAGCGGCAAGCATTAGTTGTAATTGTAGTTTTCTGGTAAATAATATATTATTTGTGTAAACGACAATCATTTAATTAATCGAATTACACGATGTCCAATAATTTGGTATTTTGAATTCGGAACATGCGTCATAAAAGATGTATGACCAGCAATTATATTTCATTCAAGAATAATGTGAAATGACAATAGATATTTTCACCATGATACTGAAGTTTGTATTTCATCGTATTGATTGAATTTGGTATATCGGAAGGAAATGAGTTATTCATGAGTCAAATAATGAATAATTCATCGATCGCTAAGTGAACAAAAATTGTATTTGTTTTATTAGATTCCTTCAAACAAATATATTGAATTAATTTCACCAGAAAAATTACGAGTATATATAAAATTAAAAGGAATAATTGTGTATTATCTCATGAAGAGAGTTTGAGAATCACAGGGCGTTGTATCTGATACTATTCTTTTAAAGTTTCTTTTGCAGTTGGAACGGAATCGATTGAGTATTCGGCACGGAATAGAAAGAATCTTCCGTATTTAAGACGGCGCGTTCTAACTTAATCCTACAGGAGAAAGAATTCCCCGTTTCCCCGCCGCTCCGGAGTAACCGGAGTAACCGGACCGCTGACCGACGCTAAACATATCCAAACAGTTTTATCCGCCAACAGATAACGATCGCCGCTTTGCTGAAGATATAACCAGGCGAAAAACCCTCAGCGGATGATTCTTGAGGTATTTTCTTTCATAACTACACGGCTGAAGATTTTAAGATGGCGGTTTTAATATTTATTTAACTGTCACTGTCTGTCACCCTGATGTGGACAACACATAATCTTACGTCGAACATATTTTAAACCGTTAACTTTCTTGTTGCATAAGCCGGTGTTATTAACCAACAAAACTGATTGGTTGCTTTGAAAAACTCACCCTCTATATAAGTAAGGAATAGTTATTAACATTACAAGCAAGGTAAAATAGTTTTTACTGCTGAATGGAGGAAATGATCGGCGAGCCGATTAGGCGAGCCTGTCACCTCCTTGAAGCAGTAAAAACAGTTACCTTGCCGTGTATTGTACAACATTTTACTTGTTACTCATTTGTAAATCAAAATAAAAATTAAAAATTTATAACCAAATCCTGTCAGTTACACACAAATGTTCTGTCAAAAATTATTTGAAATGATTTCGTATAAGCCTTGTAAGTATTACTGTGGCAACGTGTATTGTTTACTTTGTTTACTAACTTTTATAGCTATTAACATTCCTAGTGATGTTATGAGTATCGTAACTGCCGCAGATGTCAGTTGAAATCCGAGCTCGTAGAGCGAGGATTTTAAGACATCTAAGGTCTGTTATGACTCATAACATCCGTGGTTTGTTCAATAGTTTACCGGTTTCAGAATATGAAGACGTTAATGTCATTAATATATATTATTTATTGAAATTCTTTTATGAAAAACGTCTGTCATAATTTTAGAAGGTGATCAAGTAAGTCTGTTTGTTTTTATTTAACACCATGGTTACACTTCTTTTGTATCATATTTAAAATTATTTTTATACTTAAACGTCAAATGTGTTCTTCATGGCTAGATAAAAAGTGGATTTTGGCGATGTTGAATTGCCTGAAAATATTAGGAACGCAGCAGGTGAATCTCTGAACAGCTTAATTCCGTGTGTGTTAATAAATAGCGTTATATTATCATTGTGTATTATTTTCATTTTCTTGACTGTTTTGACAGGTCAGTAAGGTAATATTACCCTACAGAATAGAGTTATGACATACTTACCCTGCCTACTTTTGTGCATGTAAACATAGGTTTAATCTCCTGAAACCGGTAAAATTATTTACAATGCAGCTGTCAAATAGTACCTTGTAAAGATTCATTTTCAAAGGCAATAGAGGGCTTGGTTAAGTGGTGTTTACAAATGAGTAACAAGTAAATATGTTTATGTTACGAATTGATTAGATTTTAGAAACAATTCATCAACAGTAAGTGGTAGATTATATGAATGCCTATTAGGGTTTTTGGACATATCTTAGTAAATAAATAAGGTAGAGTGATTTGCATTGGAATCATGTAGATATCACCTACTATTTTTATTCAAAACATTCTTTTTCATGTTTTGTTATCACATTCAAAAACAGTGTTCGTAGTATTATCCAATATGGAATCTTTATGTTCCTAAAATAACAGAATTTAAGATACAAATAAATTAAGTACAATTTTCCCTTTGTAAGATAAGAAAAAATGTTTGTAAAAGTTATTCTAAAATATATAATACTGGCATCATATGCGCTTGAGGTAAAAACTGTATTTATTCTCCTAGTTTACCAAACAATATTTGGTGGCAGCGCAACAATCCGCAAACAACCGTAATATTTAAAATGTTTTTTTCGGTCTCGTCAACGCCACGATTACCGCAAATTTTATATTTTCAGGAGATTTAAATATTTATAACATTTACTGCAAGCAATTTTTTACAATAATGTGGAAAGCAATTTCAGCGGTTTTTACATTGTAAACCCAGTTTTTAATATTTTTATTCGCGTTATTAATTTACAAATTTTTTCCCAAACATGTGAAAGGGAGGTAAAAATGATTTATGATTTTCCGCGATTTTGTTAATTTAAACAGCGACACGAGTTGCATACACTATTTTTTGTAGTCGTGCTTTATTCAACAACACACACAGAAACCCATTTCATCATATACCTATGGTGACTATGGATCAGAAGGTAATAATAACTTTTCCTTATAGTTCTTCCTGCATCAACATCTTTGGACACCGAAATTTGACAACTGGTAAACTGGTAAATATTCAATATAAAAATTAAATAATACATTCTTGAAATGAGTTCATTTAACTATTATGTATGCGAATTTAAAAGATTTCAAATAATTGAACAATACATTGTTAATAGTATATTACAATACGAGTGAAGAAACTAAGAATTTCGCTCACGCATGTATCATTTTAGACAAAGACACATAAGTGAGCGAATTCGTTTGTTCACGAATGTTGTATAGCGTTTTGTTCAATCCTCCTATTGTAAGTACGCGCCCTCATCCTTGTGGTCCACATACTCAATGTTAGGTTAGGTTCAATTTGGTAATGACAGATGAGTAGGTGAAAGTAATGAGCGAAAGAACTTTCGTCCTCTCACCTGTCATTGCACATCCCGTTGCCATAGGAATGAGTTGAGTGGACAAAACAGAAGGTTTCGAGCTCTGTATCCAAGTAAGAAACAACAAGTTTCAATAGTAGGATTGATCAAATATTATTTATCAGTTTTGTACAAGATAGTGCAACATGTTTTTACATAGCAACCGTTCTACAAACAAGTGTTAGACAAAGAAGGGTGGCCTTCATTATTCGCTTTCATTAAAGAATATAAATTAGCGTTCCAGTATTATTATATTTGAGTTATTTTAAACGGTTGGTATTTGTGCTCCGAGGTGAAATAACTATTTTAATTTTTATATCTAGTCGTATACATAAAATAACATTTTCCATGTGTGTACAAGAATAACAATTTGCACATTTTCCAGGAATAAAGTTTCTATGGTGCGCTAAAATATGAGATATGAGGTAGAATGTTTAATAAAAAATATTGGAAATATAAACAGTAGTGAAATTTTATTTCCGGTAAGTAGAGTGAAAAACAAGGATAATAGAGAAACTGGCAATAAAACAGTGTATTAATTTGCTCACATCATAAAACGGCAAACATTGAATTTAACGTTAGTTTTTATTGAATCCGCGTCCCGATATGCGATTTGGTCGTCAGCCTAGAGAAAAACAATTTTGAGTGGTTGTTAAGCCGGGCATAACCGCGGTTACATTCGCTCGCTGTAAAATAACCCGGTTAGGGCGGGTTTACTACCCTTTTATTGTTATGTGCTTTTACGATTAATAACATATTGCCGGTGAAATTGTTTTCCAACGGGGAGCAAGCAAGGAGAAATCGTGGGCACACTCGCCTATAAATATGTAACGATTGGTTAAACTTTAATACGGTAGCAGCGGCGGTGTTGATTGCGGTTCTAACACCGCAGTCATTTGTTACGTTCCAAGGCTGGCTTGTTTTTCACAATTGCATTTACACGTGCACGGCGCTGGAGCGTCGGCTACGGCTACGTGTTTGTTGATTTGAGATAAGTGGGGATGTTATTTACACGTCAGCCACCGCACGAGAATTTGTTTCCGCGACGAACAATTGCTGCACGCTGCAGAACGTCCCGACGTCTCTTTCACATACATTACCTCTGCCAACAGATAAAAATTCCGCCAGGTTTTCCTTCCGCGACGCTTGAATCAATCTTTCACATCGATAAATTCTTATGCGGAATAAGTTAAGCTCGATTTACATTCAGAATGCTTTCAACAAAAAATTATATTAATGAGCACCATTTTTACCATGAATTTGTCACGAAAATACGCAGCTTTACCTAAGAATTCAATAGTTTGACATTGAATGTACAAGGAAGAGACATATCAGGCAATATATATTTCTATCATTCGAACATTCTTACTTTGATGTAAACGACTCGAGTACTTTGACATTAGACCAAATCGTCTAATTGGGTCGCATTTTTCATAAATAAGTTATTGATATTACCCGTGATAAATTGCATAATCTTGCTAATACGACCGTAGAAGAATAAATGATAGATTCCAATAATAAACCATTACTTTTATATATGGGGATTCAATCTTGAAAACAAGCTATCGTAGAAATTGTGTAATTTTGATTTTGTCACTTTTGCTTGTACAATGATAATAACTTATCGAAATACGTATTTGGATTTTTTCTCTATTACTTTAAGGCTTAAGGGTTAGATTTAATATTAACATTTCATGGGGAAGATAAGAAATGCAAACGGATAGCGATCTAGAAAGGTTTGAAGAAGCAGCTGAACTCCTCAAGTATTAAACTAGCTAGAAGAATAGTAACCTTTAAATCTTCAGTGCAAAGGTAACAGTGATTACATAAGTATATTTCATGAAAAATAGATCATATCCCATATTTGAAAAATGATTATTTTGCGAGGCAAAATGAAATTTATTAGAGAAATGCACACAGACAAGCATGAAGTATTAGACTATGACGTCACATCCTTAATATTTGATGTGTTCTGTAATCAAGTGCACACGCTTTACCTGAGTGCATCTTGCGAACAACGCTGCATGTCAAATATATTTCACGCTAGCATAAATAATTTCTCAGCACCGCGAAATCACGGAGAACTTTGAAATTAAAGTCGCTGTAATAAAAAACGCGCCCCGGGCACTGAAATTCCCTTTTGATAAATTTTAAATATTCCTTTTGTGGAATATGACACACTGCTCGTTAGCGTGACATGAGAAACTGAAATTAAAACCTACTTGTTTTTGTAGACGCTGAAATGCTGGATGATAATGCCTCTGGGCACACAATTAAGAATTCAATAACAGATGCTACTGCTTTTTAACTTTGGCGCAATAATAAAATACATACATATCCCTACACGGCATAGGTCAGTTAATTGAGTATCTATATGTATTATTGTAATTTCAATAATTTATATGCAATATAATGTAATATAATTAATACAATTTCCCTGCTCAGCGAGGTATTTACAGTATTTGCTATAACAAAATAATTATCATTCATATTACCTAATATGAGTGGCATCCATAGTATGTCATTTTTATTTTCATCTTCCGTCACATTCTGTAAGGGACATATAAGAATTAAATTAAAAATTATGTGGTGAATATTAGATGGATAAGCACGTTTAAGGATTCCTAGAATACTATGTAAATATATTTATATTTTTTATTCTAGATTTGTATATCCGTAGGCAGAGCTGATTAATTTTTTGTGATAATCCAATAACCGGAAGTGGTAGTTTACTTGAAGCCCTATAAAGTTATTTTGAAGTATCTCACTAAATTATGGTTTTATAGCAATTTTTGTTATTATCTACAATTTCTGTTTGAAATATTTTATTTCTTACTAGCACCATTTAGGAATTACAATGCGTTAAGGAAACATTGATTTTGACATATTCGTTTAAATCTTCTGACCTGTACTATTTGAAAAGGAACAAAAAATATTCTTTGGTATATGTCATAATATAAAAGTATATATTAAAGAGAGATAAGTGCTTCTTAGTGTTCTGTTTAATAAGAAATCTATGATGATGATCAATGTAAGTTTTCTTTACAAAATTTATATCATCACCTAGTATTTTTATCACAAATTATATTCTAAATAGACATTTATGTTATTTCTAGAACATTACAAAATGAAGCTGTTGTGGGTGAAACAGAAGAGCAATTGAGAAACATGATTGTAAGTATAAATGAAGTAGGGTAAGGTTTAAATCTGTTAGTGTATGTCGATAAATGTAAAGTGTTGGTGTTTGATTCTGCGAATGATGTGTAATTGGAACAAGTAAATGAATTTGTATATTTTGGTAATAGGTATTTTTTAGAGGGGTGGACGTATTGACCGGGAGATTGAAAGGCGGGTGTCTGCAGGATGCAAGGTATTTGGTGCTCGAAACGTGAATGTATCTAGAGATACTCGACTGAATGTTTATAATGATGTGTTAGTTGCATACATTGATGTATGTGTATATTATTGTAAATTCATTCACAGAATATATATTTTAATACACAATCTACTGCAATGCAATTAATACAAATTCCCTGTTCCCTGTGGTATTTACCATATTTGCTACAACAAAATAATTATGGCATTAAATTATAGCTAATATAAATGGCATTTGTAGCCATGTCATTAACAGATTCATGTATATATTCAACGATAGTTTAATTCCATGTATCGTAGAAAATAGACCCGCGCTTTTAGCAAGCTGACGATTTTACAACAATTACACTCGGTATGAAGAGCGAAGAGGGGTTATTTTCCCAATGTAACCGCGTTGTTCGCAGTGACCACATCACTTTCAGCGTAACCGCGCCCAACAAACCGTAATCACTCACATGAAACATTAATTGCTGTAAATACCTGCCAGTGAATTGATGAGCGTTTTAATTATTTTTAGTTGTTGATTTTCATAAGTGGACTTTATTCCTATTTCATTGTGATGTATATACTTCAATGAATTTAATAAAATTAATTAAAATTATTTGAGGGCCGTTTTATGTTCATGTAAATTGATTGCAGTTGTAAAATAAATAAATAACATGAAATGGTAAATATTTTCAATCGCAGACTACTTTAAACCTAATAAAATAAATATACCATTGCATTATTTAGCCCTATCAGATTGCAGTACTCTGCTTAGCACAAAATTCGATACACGACATATTTTTCAGGGCAAGTACAGTTACCTGCTGTCAAATTATGACCTTCAAAGATGTTAGATGAAATTTTAATGATTAATAATATTGAAGAGATTTTTTGACCTGACCCGGATTCAAGCACTCTTACCACTGCGCTATCTCGCTGTTAAAATGAACAACATAAAAAAAAATAAGTACGGTAGAATAAATAAAAATAATTCGTTAATAAAGTAATAGTATATTGTACAACATGCATGGAATGGTACTCATTTCCTACGAGTATAAAATAGACATTCCATTCCACTTTTTCTAGGATCACGATATTATTTCCTAATTAATTTAATTTTAATAATAATTTGTCCCGCTTTCACCAATCTAATATTTGACAATTCTAAATAAGTATCCTAGCAATGGAACCTGTACTGAAAAGAACTGACCTCTATTGAAATACTTGCAGAACAAATTCATTTCGCACGATGCTTTCAATGTACCTCATATTTCTAGCAACAACAAACATACAATGAACAGATTTCGAAGTGGTCGTAGAAAAATTCTGAATAAGAAATGTTTTAAGTTTAGTTTTGAATATAGCTTTTAAGTCTTGTGATAAATGATTAAAGTCGCAGTCAATACAAAAACTAAATAAACAATAAATGGCTTTGCAGTAACTCTGGATTATGAGATCCGCAGTTCGAATTCCACAGCCGACAGTTGCCAAGATCTTCATGATGATATATTTATTTATTTAAATAAATATTGCTTTCCAATTTCGTATGTAGATTCTTGTGTGTAACATTTAAAACAACAAGCACCTATTTTTTATAGGAATAAAGCAGTAGGTCGTAACAGTGGCAATGCTTCAATGTATTGTAAAATCCAATTTAATCCAAACTACAGCTAATTAAAATTCAGATCAAGTCCGGTGTGCCGAACCGTGAAACACTTAAATTGAAAAAACAGCCATCTTTCCGCGACACATTGTCTTTCTCTCCTTAATTTGGCCGCATCCGTTTTCGTTCTTTGGCCGGTTCTTCTCGTCTTGCGTCTGCAACATCTCCGCAAACTGATATGTCACGTCCAATTTCCACACGCGCAGTTTATCGCGGCCCCGGCGTGCTGCATGCACTCAATAATTCAACCAGATATTCCCGTGCCCGCGGTGCTGGCTACGCGTGCGCGGAGTCACTATGGAGCCACTCCGGGCGCTCCGGACTCCGGAGGAAGTCTAGGAGATACAAGGTAGCGTTGTTGCTGCTTGCCTCGGCAATTGGATAAGGAGGACTTCGAAATTATTATTTTCCTAACACTTATACTAATAGAAAGCTAAGAAGGGGTGCGTTTTAAATACGTTGGTGACTGAGCAGAGAGCGATTAAGAAGAATGTTCTTAGAAGAGTGCAATGGAGTTCTTCACTAAAGTCACAAAATGGTAAATAAGTAGTTTATATTATAACTAGACCCAAAAACAAAGTTCTAGATATAATAGAAGTTTAAAACTCTTTATTAATTAAGATACATGAGTATTAAAAGATAGCAATTCTGGCGACAAAGAAATATGTATCTCTGTTTAAGCTTCTCTCTCACACATCTTTTCTATCCTATATTCTTTGTACTTCTTTTATTATTGAGCTGTCAAATGGTTGGCATCTAATTTAAAGATTTTTGTTTTGTTTTGAATTCGTAACCAAATAACACAAATCACACTAGGTAGAGAATTCGCGCAATAATAAAACCACGTGGTTAGGTTGACCCAACGAAATTAAAGACATCTTGAATAACATAGGTTAACAAAATTTATCAGTGGTATAATCATTTGACTAAAATAGTCTTACAGTTAATTTATGTTTCTTTCTGAAATAAGTAATATTCATGTATATTTTAATTATTTGCCACGAAAAGTTAAGTTAATTCCATTTAAATAATTTTCAGTAATAAAATAACAAGAGAATGAGAATAAATTGAAAATAATTTGACAGATCTTTCGAAAACATGTTGCCAGGCAAGTTTGAGAAAGATACTGGAGAATTATTTTCTAATTTATCGAACTCTCGAGTTATATTTAAATAGATTATTTTTTGATTTCATCATCAGACACGCCACTAAATCTGTCTTTTTTACTTGTGTTGATGATACCTATTTGACATTTGACATCTGTCAATAAAAACAAAAAAGCTACAGAGAATATTGCCGGGAATAATCACAAGAACATTATTCTCAGTATAATAATGACAAGATGTGACATACAATAAAGCATTTCATTGGTTTAAAGAAACGTCAAAAAATAATCTAAACAATAAAATAGAACATTAATGTGACAATTATTTACAATTTCCACTGTTTGAGATCCACAATAAAAGACAAAACTGACGTCACTACGTTTAAAAAAAATTATTGTGGCTTAATGAATAATAAATAAGACTTTTTGAAACTGCAAGTTATCTGCAATTGAGATATGATTTTATAAAATAAAAAATAAAAACAAAAATATTGAAGGATCCTATCGGTATAGAGTGAAACATGAAGAAATTATTTTTGTAAGAATTTGCGCATAAGTGGGTCATGTGACATTTACACTAAATTCTTTTCAATTTATGGCGAAATGCACTTACAAAACTTCAAATTCCAGTACAGATGATTTATAGTGATAGAAGTTAAACTAAATTTATTGTATTAAAGATGTTTTATCGTTCTATTTACTGTAAACTCTGTTAACAATTTAACTATTTATTGATTTGACAACTATATAATAAATAAAAACGTCATATGTTAAGTTATGAAGTGGTTACGCAAAGTGCGGAATAATACCATAAAATAATATACTAAACTCTACTTCAGCAGAAGTATACACTTCAGTTAATCTAAAACAAAGTTTTCAAATACACAACTCATTCATAAAGTTTCGAGTATAAATTAAATCGCACTTATTGTACGAGTTTTTCCAGTTCCGGAACTGGTACCCGGAGCTCGCTGCAGACTCCCGGAATGAGAAACACGACTCTGTCTGAAATTGCAGCCTCGTTTACTGTGTCAACTCGTATAAAAAGCTGTAAGAATAAACATTGTACTCGTATGCGATAAGAACGTGGCAGGGTAAGTTTATTTCTCCATCTGACAAGATTTGAATCTTGACAAATATGTATACATGATTTAATAGACTGCTTTCGTGTTGAATGAGTAAATATACTTTATACAATTATGTCATTGTCTTGAATATTTTATGATGATATTATAATAAGGCAAGTTCATCTTTAGCTTCGCATCTCTTTCAACTATTTAGGTTTCTGGTGATCTATATTTTAATAGTTAATTAATTAAATGGAAACCGACTTAAAAAAATCTGTTGCTATGGATTTATTAACAAACAATTCAGCAACACAGACCAATTCTATCAAGAAACGCTCATCCCTTAAAAAATTTTACTTTTCAATTATGACATGTCAAAAACAGACATTTTTCAAGAGTTATTTTGTTACATCAGGAAGCATAGGTTACTAGATTTAAACGAAAATGATAAGGACTATTTTTTGGCTGGATGATAGATATAAACAAAAATACTGGAATTCAGCCAATATTTATTTATTACAACCGCGACTGGTTTCGACGCCACATACGTCTTCTTCAGGAGGTGGTATTAATTTAGACAAATATAAAACAACACAACATGGATGAATCTCTTCGTCAGTATTTAAAACAATAAATACATAATAATAAATAAAATATAGTAAGATGAAAATAAAAACGTTGTTTTTCTCGAGTCAATTTTTTCCGTTGTGTGGAAAACTTGCTACCGAATTTTTAGCATGATTCCTATACCTCCCTTACAGGATGTGGCGGGAGGTAAAAAGTTATTTTGTTTAAAATTTCCGGCCATTCGAATGAAGAGTACAGTATCCTAAATTAGCTCCAGAAATATACTGCTACTATCTGTTTATTCAATTAAATTACATTACAAAAGACAGTCGTAATATATGAAGCATTTTTAATTAATATGTCGAAGGCATTCCAATGGCGATCGAGTTGGTTTCAAATCAATAAAAGGAAAAAATTCCGAGTAGGTCATATCGGAATCATTATTCTCTCTGCCGCACGTAACAGCGTCACGTCTGTGATTGATTCATCCGAAGACGTCGCTAACTATGCCTTGAGGAGGGCCATAAACGCCACAAAACGCAGAATTTTTCTCAGTTATTGAAATACGAAATGTATGACGGCGTAAATTTCTTTTTTATCTCGCGAGTTTTTCACTCGGCAGTCGTTTCGCGCTATTATCTGTGGGTGAGTCGCTGTTATGCTGTTTCGGGTATGGCGTATGTGACGGGGATCGACGCTCGCGACGCTCGCGACGCCCGCGACGCCGCGAATGGGTTTATGAACCCAAGCGACCGAATAAAGAAGGTACTCGAGTGTGCTGTCGAATTTACGGAATTGCAACTTGTGTGTAATCTCACCTAGCGAACGTAATCATCCTTAACTTACATATTTTGAGTCCTTTGAATGCATACCTAATCTCCATCTGATTATTTTTCCTTCACACAAAGCTAGAAAAATATTGTTTGTTCACAACTTCTGACATTGCACTTTTCACAATATAATATTTTTGTAATTTTTCAGAGTGGTTCAAAACGAAATAAAAAAAGTACATTAGAAATATGAAATAATTTTTCTATTTTTATGTCCATTTGTAGCTGTACAATTTATTGATTTTCAATAAAAATTGTTTTAGCACCTGTGCGCCTGGAGGAAGTATAAAATATTTTGATGTCTCCATATTTTTCAAATCTTTTATTTGTTGTCGGCTCGTAAAGATTTCACATTACATTCTACAAACTTAACATTAATTATAACAGACTTTTGGATTAACAGTGTATTACGTACCGATTTGGAAAGTGTTACATTGCAGCCGAAACTTTCCACCGAGGCTTGCATACTATTTTATTCACAATCGAAAATTAACAAATGAAACAGAACAATGTATATTAATTTTTATCGTTGCATTTTCGGGTGAAATTTTTTTGTTTAGTACGTAGTGAATTATATATTTACTTTTGAACCCAGTGTGATATTTATATTTGTCAATAAATTTTTGATCCTTTTGATCTAAATTATGGACGATCAAAGTGGCTGAATCTGAAAGTGAAATAGTGGACTGTACTTTTGATTCCACAGAATACCATAATCAGTTTTGCAGGTTGGAAAGTATCAATTTTGCGACCGGTTGAAACGTGAAAGGAAGGAATAATTTATTTTCCAACTTTTTAATGTATTTTTTCATTGTCGTATTGTAGCCCTCGCCTACGGCTCGTGCTTCAATTTATTCGCGGGAATAAAATCATGCACTTTTCTCCTTTAATGTAAAATATACTATTATTGTTTCAGCCTGATGTAAATAAAATATATATATTATTTTACAATGAGTTCTAAAAAAAATTGTTCAACTTAATATTAAATATTTACTTTGAATTTCATTTGATACTATTTTGCTGTCATGCTTTTTTATAGAAAAAAACGTAGCGCTAAATTATTAATTCTTCACTAAGTAAATAATTAATAAACGAATATAGGTTTAAAAATGCATGCACAATGTTTTACAATTTAACGCCAGATATAAAAGCATTGAAATATACTCTCGGTGAAGTCTTAGCCAAGACTACTCGCAAAACCAAATACTAATTTAATGGTAGTTAATGAAGAAACTTTACCTTACTTGAAGCCGTAAACATATTCAGCAGATGGAAATATTAACGCAGTTATGTTTATTATACAAAGTTGCAACGTTAGTTTGATAGCATTAACAGTTAGTTTCAGTGCTGAACCTGAAGCTGAATGCATTCTGAACTAGAAATGATAAAACAAGGACTGCTCTAGGTAATGTTATTGCTTCGAATGTTTAAATGCATTTATATCTGTTTCTGTGCAACATGAAACTGCGTCTCAGGAATATTGTGTTTTGATTATTCTACTAGCAAACTTTATTACTCAACGTGGAACTAAATTTTATTATTGCTTATCATTAAGAATTCCCTTTCTCACTAGAACATTTTCAGATTATGCTACAACAGCAGGATCATCGCAGCAGGCCACGGTGGAAATATTTCGGCGTTTATCTGACACGAAGAGGGCCACTTAAAGGCTTGAGGGCTTCTACGGGTGTTGGAGGGTGCGAGGAGGCAATTTCAGCGCAAAGTGAGGCGACAAGCCTACGGGATTACATCCCGGGACGAGAAGGGGAATTTAAATTTGCCGCGATACGTTGTATACCTTCTCGTTCATTACAAAGATGTTGGGTATTGTGCCACAAGAAGTTGAAGATACTGTGATGGAAGATGGATGCTCGAGGAATTTTCAACGAGACATTAACACCGTTTATGAAGACTTATGGAGATTAACTGGTTATTTTTAATAGATCTTAAACAAACTTCAAGTGGATCAGTTAAGGTCAAACATACGCTTCGAAAGAACGAATCCTTTATTAAAAAAAAAACAACAAATTCTGTATTCTTCATTTATTTTCATGTTCTTTATGGTCCAACAACCTCCATCCGTCAAAATTTCATGGATTTTTTTTACAGTGACTTGTACATTGTAATGTCAGATGAAGTACATATTTTCGTTGGGTTCGATCACTCCCATGAATTTTGTTTTGCCAATTCAAATTTTAATAAATTATTTCTTACAATTATTTTTATCGAAAAACTAAATAATTCTTATAGTAAGGTCTTTGAACATTCTAGTATTTATATATGTGGATGAAAAGGATAACTGAAACATTAAACTATAAAAAAATATTCGTTGAACTCTAGTTTGAAAAAAATTCAGAACTTTGATACTGTGTCTCTCATTCCCATGAACGACTACAGTAATGAAAATAATTCATATATTTGTAAATATGATCATCTGTAACATATACTAAGTTTATTTTCAATTTGAATATATTATAGACGATCATATTTAAAAATATACAAATTATTTGCATTACTGTAGTCGTTCATGGGAATGTGTGGCATATATTTTACTAATTTGAAAATTATGTTCATGTATAATTAGTAAACAAAATTAGCTTTTTAAAATTTATTACAAAACTTTGGACTTATTTACGAATGTATTTATAAAACATTATATGTTGATATAACAATGATATATTGTTTCAAAAAGGTCATGGTCATCTTGCGCTATCTTCAGCCCGTATTGTTGACCTTAAGAATGTAATCTAAAATAAATATAAACACATGGGTATAGTTCTAAAAAAATGTTTTATTTATACGAGTCCAACACTAAATGTGTTCTTACCACCCGATAAATATGATTCCGTCAAATATATATTTTGTTCATACTATTATTGTCTCTATACAAGTCTAAATTATTACGTCATCTATGTATTGCACTGTAATCTTAGGTTAATGGTAATCGTTCGATATATATTTATAAGATTTACTGTCTTAATGGGATGACAATACTTTTTCGTTTATCCGTACCTAACGCACTTCCACGGATTTCATTGGATGCATAATCAAGAGAACTAAGTAAAATATCAGTAAATAAATAAGTTCTTCTTTAAGAAAGAAGTGTTGCAAATGTTTTGGTTTCTCGGAAAAATTGCAATAAATCACGAAAAGTTTTAATACGGCCAATTACGGCAGCGACAATTAAAAATTAGTTCGGAAACTTAAATGAGTGGAATTAGTAAAATATTTTAATTGCTTCCCCAACAGTTGCACAATCTGATAATTAAAAATCTTAATAAATACTGCGATGTAAAAAAGTAAAACAAATAATTTATAATTCTCTTCATTAACAAGTTACAGACACAAATTCAGTTTCCAATAATTTATGCCCAAGTTGGTGCAAAAGTTTTTGAAAACTCATCGTTAAGGCTGCAGTTTTCATACTTCCTCGCGGATTCATAGTTTAATCATTGTCGCAACCGCGGTTCCTGCTCGTTTCAAAACTATTGCCCGTACGCCCAACTATCCCGAAAGAACGCAGTTTCATAAAAACGACCTCCTGAACGCATACATTTAAACTCTACCTTACATCGTGATCAAATTCGTGTCCTATATTTGACGCATACTCCAACATTTGCACCGCTGTTTTTTATGTTAATATATGTATAAAACAAATTTCACTTACCTTCAATTATTATTGATGTTGACTCATGAGTATAGGTTATATGACGAAGCATCAATTTATCCCAGGATATTAATCTGAAACAATTAATTATTATTAATATTAGGATTTGTTCATGTATTACAGTATTTTTATAATATTACATTTGTTTATGTTCATTTTACAATAACAATAAATACACCAAATTTAATTTCACAGAACACATTAACCTAACAATCAATCAAACGTCAAATTAATTAAAAGCTACAGGTACAGAACGCACAGGCGTCCTCAATCATGCTTACGTCAATTTCTTTAGTGGCAAAAAATGGGGATCTTTATAGAAAGTACGTTCTAATAATAAATACACAAAATTGATGAAATAAAGGGATTAATATTTAAACCGTTTTTTTTTGTTTTTCCATACAATCAGTTGTAAATAATTTAAATCAATTTAATCAAGTAATACTGAATATTTTAACAATACAGACGGCACATTTTTTTATTTAATTTTTTAATCCGGTCATCAAATATCTTGGAGCATAGGGTCGGTGTTCTATCGGATTCATTGTCCGATTATTTAACTTGTATTAACGATGTTTGTGAAGGTAATTCAACATACATCTGGAAGCTTATAGTGACCTCTCAATAACTCTGACTTATCTGCCATTAGTTTTTAAGCTACGAATTATAATTATTATACTGTCAGAATTGTTACAAATTATACAGTTGAGCGCTTTTATGCCCGGTATTATAATAGATATTTACAGTATAACTGGGATAAGAGCATTATTAAGATAGGCATATGTAATCACATAAGTATATTAATAATGCATTATAACAGGTGTATTGTACAATATTTTATCTACGCTCGCCCAAAGTTAAATAATTTAAGTTTATTTTTTTGACAAGGAGAAAATTAATGCAAGTAGTTGCTGTAAAAATGTTTTTAATCCATGACGACCACAATATGACATTAAACAATTATGTAGTTGACCGTGCATCATTTAATTTTAAATTTGGTTTCCTTAAAATTATCTATGTTATTTATATTTTTAAATCTTTGACTACTCACGTAGGTGTAATTTTAATTTGTTTTATGTACAGTTTAAAAATTTGATTGCTATTTTAATTTGTAATTTTTTCTGTAAACTAGCTCCTGACCTGACCCGGATGGGGTTCGAAACCAGTCGAGGTTGATTAAATAAATATTTTTGAATGAATTTCAGCAGTTATCTTCTTTTGCCTTAAATTTGCCAATCAAGAAGTTATTCATCATCGTTACTATTTATGTTAAGTAATGTTTATTTCCAATAAACTCGGCTTCAGAACATTTAGTTCTTGGAATGTGGCCTGTTTTAAAGGGTATTTAAACGGTAAAAAGAAATTAAATTTATTAGGTAGGCAGTAGTAATTATTTGGCAACATAAATTAGGAGATTAGCGGATCGAAGATGTTCTGCAAGCATGTAGAGTTAGTAAACACGCCTTCGGGTAGCGGCGGTAGAACGGGCGTTCAGGCGGTATGAATTAATGGTGCTACTATATCAGTGCCTAAGTGCCTATTACACGGGATGTAATATGAAGAGGAGGGGCGGAGCGGGGGCCTAGCCTGCGGAGTTATTGTTCCTCCTCCCTTTCCTCAACCCTTGGAGCACCCAGGACACCCAGCACACCTCACACGGTCACGGATAACACAGCGCGCGTCTAATCAACTAAGTATGTGATATTGATTTTCTTGTATCCCGGACTGTCCTACACATATAAAATAAAAATCTCCAATTCGCTTTGCTTTTGTTTTTGTTTGCGAGCGATGCTGTTTTGTTCCCTGGTTTTATTGGGAAATGAATAGAATTGCCCGGACAATACCCCGCGATTTATGACTTTGGGAAAATGTTGTTGTAATGACACATACTAATAAAATTGGCTACATTGCAACTATGTTACAATTTCCACAAATTCTACAATAATTATTTCAGGATGACAGACATATTGTAAGGGTAACTCCAGAGCCTTTGATTGCTGCAGGACCATTGTACAACTCAAAACCTCTAAATTCAACTCCGAGATTATTATTTTTTATACAGTAAAAGTGCTCTTTCTGATTCTTCTTCTGATTCTTTTTAGACCGGACATTCTTTCATTATTGAGCTATCTCGGAATAATAGTGATAGTGAAAATATATTCCACCTGAAATTAGAGAAACAGCTATTGATGCCATTGTAAAAGATATGGTGGATGAAAATCTTCTACTGTAACAAAAGGCTATCTAGAAATTCCATCTAAAATATACTTAGCACAGTAAGAAGAATCCAAAATGCAGAACAAAATATTGCAGTAACTTTATTAAAAGATGATCAAAGTTATTAATACGAAATGTAATAGCTCTACAAATTCTATCATCTCTAGCTTGGAAAGTACATCATCTATAATAATTATAATTGTTATTATTATTATTATTATGAAGATGGTAAGCGGACTAACTACTATTGGTCATATGCCGCGTAATTAGTGGATGAACTTATGTGAACAATACAAACGACCATGTTCTTCAGTGGGATTCGAAGCCATGGCATTTGGCGTGCTAGGCTAGTAAGTACATATTTTTATTCACATTCACTATAGTAATATGTTAATTCCAAACCTTTTAGAGGTTGGGAAATACACCATTCCTTAATAATATGATAACCTTTTAGGAGGGAAGTGACAAATTTATCTCATGGGTGGGAAATATTTATATAGAATTGCCTAACAACACAGTAATAAATCTCTGAAAGTAAGTTGAACAGTGCTATCAAACATTTTGATAAAACCTTATAATTACAATACTAATATTGAACAGAAACATTTTTATTATATAATAATATAAAATTCTAATCTAATGCTGTTTTATTAGGATTTGAGTATCCTGAATTGTTAACATAAATCAAATTATTGAAATAAATTTAAAAATTTGTTTCATAGACTACTTATCATGCATCACCTTTGTTTGTTGGATTTACGAGTAGAATGAAAAGTTAATTTGTATAATTAAGGGAGATAGGGAATAAAATAGTAAACATAGTTCGGTGGGAGTTTCATTACAGCCTTGCGCTATATCTGAGCCTCTCGGTCATATAATAAGCCCTCGGCTGGAATGATACATTTCCCACCTCACATGTAATATACTATTAAATAATTTCTTATTTCTTCGTAATAATGTATACCTATAGATTTGTATTTATTGCTTTTTCAGGACTGCGGAAAAAATATTGTACCCAACATAACCTGAAAGTATCTTTAGCGCTAAATCTTACATGCTTACCTAGTAAAGTGTTACTTTCGGATTAGTTAAGTAAATTACTATTTTTAATGTCCCTAATTGAAACAACCCCTGAACCAGGTTTTTAATTTGTCAGTTTCTGGTTATATAATATGTACATATTTTTAAATCCCCTAAAAACCCCTTCCCTGAGGCAAATCACCATCCTGCTTTATGTTATATTTTCAGAAACATTCTCGACAAAATCTTGATGATATTTTTTTAGAACATCCTTCATGTTCGTGTAACAAACATGTTACTGATATAAAGCTCTTTTTCGTTGAATTCATCTCATCTAAAGAGGAATAAGCCATTCCTTTAAAGGTAATTACATTCATGTCAATCCAATTAACTACGAGTTTCAATTACCGGAAGAAAATTCGATTATCAACCGGAAAAACTTGCGTGGCTTCAAAGAAATTGATTCTGGTTAAAAGGACTGAAATAGGAATCAGATTTACTGAGATGATTTCAAATAATTCTATCCCTCTGAGTTGAAATTTTCATTATAATTTTATTCAAATACATTTTTTGAAAAGAAAATACATTCATATCATTTGGTATTATTCGCAGTAATTATGCTGAATTAACAATAATTCAATATCTGCTTTGTTTAATTATTATGTATATTTTCATAATAAAGTTTTCCTCAATAATACATGGTCATTAAAAACCGTTAATTATTTGTTTGCATATAATTAATAGCGTATTTATCATGTTTTATACTAGTTTATAATGACCATAGTTTACAATTCACCATCAAATATACATTTGTGAATTAATAAGAGATTCCGCAAAAAATTAAATATACACACAATTATTCAAAAGGGTTGTCAAATATTTTTTTTATAAAGAAATAAAGTAAATGAAAACTAAATTATTTGCCTTTTATAATTTGTATTTTAATTCGTGTACTATTAAGGATTGAAATTTTCTTCTAGCTATGAACTACCACTCAAAATGTGATAAATCTAGTTTTATATTTTTCTAATATTATTACTTTAACATTTACCTTTTTTGTCATTAATGTTACTATGAATACCAATAACATGTAGTTCTGTTCTAGATAAAATGCAACATGAGTTGTCAATATTAAATGATCTTGTCATCATGCTTTTCTGAAGTTCACTAAAGAAGAAAAAATTCGAATGTTTACTTAGTTCAATGGGGTCCTTCACTAGATTCACAAAATGGCAAATAAGTCATTTATATTATAACAAAAACATCGTAGTAGATATACAAGTAATAGAAATTTAAAAAAATATTATTAATTTTTAGGATATTTGAGTATTAAAGATTGCCATTCTGGTGTTCAAGTTTCTCACTCACACATCTATGCTATTCTAATTTTTTTATACATCCCTTATAATTTAGCCGTCAGATTTGCTGAATGTTCACTTCATTTTCTTTAGTTTTATGCATGTTCTGTTTAAATAGATGTAAATAAAGATATATCATCAAATTTTCAGTAATAATATAACAAGAGAGTGAGAATAAATTGAAAATAATTTGACAGATCTTTCGAAAACTTGTTGCCAGGCAATAGCCACGAAAGCCCGTAGGGCTTGAGAGGCTTTTGCTAAATGGTGACAAATTTGAGAAAGATACTGGAGAATTCTTTTCTAATTTATCGAACTCTCGAGTTATATTTAATTAGATTATTTTTTGATTTCATTATCAGGCACGTCACTAAATCTATCTTTTTTGCTCATTTTCACTTGTGTTGATGATAACTATCTGACATTTGACATCTGTCAACAAAAACAAAAAAGCTACAGAGAAAATTGCCGGGAATAGTCACAAGAGCATTATTCTCAGTATAATAATGACAGGATTGGTTAAAACGCAGACACGTGACATACAATAAAGCATTTCATTGGTTTTAAGAAACATCCAAAAATAATCACGTAAATTTCCATTTTTTACCTACATTTTGCAGTGGGGTCAATGAAGACTTCACTATACCAGATACGTTATAAAAAAATCACTATTCCAGTTAAGGGTTCAGAACTGTAACAACCATTGACTACCTGTGTATGCTGGTATAGATTAGTAAATATTGCATCTAAACTGAAACCACGGCATGTTCGGTACATCAGGGTAGGTAGTGCGACAACTTTGTGATTGACGAACTTAAGTACTTTTCACTGAACTTTGATGGGTTATGGCTGGCATCAAGGGAACTTAGAAAACATACCAAAGGTAGAAAGGGTTAATCGATTAGGATTTTTTTATTGTAGAATTGTATTATCACAGATAAAATCTCGGTCCGAGTTCCTACGCAAATAGCGAGGTTTTCCGAAGGCCCCTCGTGCATATCCGGGTTGGGGGTTTAGGGGAGGCTTTCAGCGATCCGCCGCTATACAAATAGAGTTCCGTCGCAGCGACAAGACTACTACAACCGTGTTTTATTGCCGCTGTGTGATCGAAATACTTCATCCTGCAGCCCAGCTTTGCCGCGGACCGGGTAATCTATTTTGTGGTATCGATTCGCATTTGTATAAATGGTCCAGGGACCTTCCCCCTACTCCTGCCCTGGAAATCAAAGCCGAAATGTCGTGCGGGAACCCAGAAAGGATTTGCCGAAGTGCGAATTAATTTTTTTTAGATTTGTTTCAACTCTTTACTTGGAAATTCTCTTTCTTTCATTCCACACACTTTTCTTTAATAATCGAATACGAAAACTGTAACGAACTCGAGAATTATATTTAATTAGATTGAAAGGCGAGTATCTGCAGCGTACAAAGTATTGGATGCTCTGGGTACATTTACTCGAAACGTGAATGTATCTAGAGTGTTCATAATGGTGTGTTAGTGACTACATTGGTATATGGTTCTGAATGTTGGGTGTGGATGAAGAAGCATGAACGACGCATAACTGCTGTAAAAATGAGATATTCGAGACGTGATCGTATCCGGAATACATTGGTGTTATGGTGAGTATGAGATTGAAGAGAATGTTGTTAAGAAAGTGGGTGTGAGTCACTTGGGGTGGTTTGGACATTTTGAGCGAATGTTGAATAAAAGGCTGGTGAAAAGTATATTTGGTTTGGAATGATTGCTGGTTTGTTTCGTAAACGAATGATTCCGAGTGTGAAGAATAGACGAGCATATATGAATGTGGACGAGGCCAAAGTGGTGTATCAGGATAGGAATGTTTGGAGGAGATTGATTTTTGGTTGACTGTGTTTCTGGGTTTGTGTTATATGTATATATGTATATAGATTTACTAATTCAAAATAAAATTAGGAAACACACTTAACAGGATTGTATTATAAGCAACTGTCATGTTAAACTAACCTAACTATCTGACATTGTTCAAGAAAACCAAAGTTACAAAGATTGTCACCGAAAATGATCTCTAGAGTTTTATTCTCACTATAATAATTAGAGGATTAGTTACAGTGCAGACACGTGACAAACAATGATAAATTTAATTGGTTTTAAGAGCTGTCAAAAAATAATCAGTAAAATACTTTGATTCAACACAACAGAGGTTTTAAATTAACTGATAAATAAATCGTGATTCGTTTGTCTTCGTTTGGGTTAAAGTGATGTTCAGTTGTCAATTCCCTGCGGTTTAGTGACAGTCAACGCTAATAGTGTTATTTATACGACTAGAAACAAAGATCTTTCGTTCGGATACCCAACACTTTTAAAAATTCATGAGTTCGGCCATTTCCGTCTTGGATTCCAGATAGTCGGAGCATGAGTGAGATATATGCGAGGAAATATTACAGACGAAGATGGATCTTCTAGATTTGTCTGTCTTTATCTAATGCCTCCGTATTTTTGTAACCATAATTTGTGCTGGGAACCCCGGGACTACATATTTCATGCTGTTGAGTTTTTCAGATATGCAAATAGGTTGGAAACCGCCAACTAGATTTTAAACTTGACTTGTGGCCATGCCGCCGGCACCACTTGCAGCGAATTGTAATTATGTATTTTGCTGAAATACTGTGATTGTTGATAGTGTCAAACGGTAAACAAATTACTCAAATTAGGTCTTTTAATGTTGCCTTTACTTCATTCTGATAAGGCATTTCAGATTTTAGATTGTACATGTACATTATTTCTTCACGCTATTTATTACAGCTTAATGAAGTTGTAATTATAATAAAAGAGCACGAATCGTTCATTTTGCAATGCAAAACTACAACCACGAATCTTCGGAAGCTAACACTAACTCTAATACTCCCAAATTTAAACAAGAAAGGTTAAATTGCCTTTTGCCACAGCTAACATGGAATATCTGAGTAAAGAGCAGGCGGGAGGCATAGTTTTAGGAATGAAAAAACTTCTCATCGAACAGACCACCTCGAGAATCAGTTCAGAAAAGTGTGCGCTAGTTCTGAAATTTTTCTCGTCGAACAAGTTGCACTAATTGCACTTTTGTCATCGAATGCTTCAGTATTAAAAAGTTAGCACTGGAACTACCTAGTGCAAGTCATCGAGCAGACCTATAATTGCATATGATTATAATAAATTATATGTAGATTCTAAGCCGTGAGGCAATGAATAAAGATTTACATTGGCAATTATTCCCCGCTCATCGATTTTCCGAAATCACAATAAACTTCTTCATGCCACATTCCCGATCATTCGCTCACACATACCGGGGTACAAGGCCACAGGTTTATGGGCCACGCACTGCGCGGTGGCCGGTCTCCCGACAGCCATAAACCCGGCCAAACGCACCGGTTACCAACACCAGTGCCTGCAGCATGGATATCAATTTATCCCTAGGAACGTTGCGTTGGATGAATCGTGCTATTACGGCTGCTGGTGCTGTTTCTATTTCGGTTTGTGAAGGTGTGTCAGGTGTACAAGAATTTGGAACAGGATGCATGTGATGCACGGTGTGATTTTAAGTTTGGTTAAAAGCTTGGAGGAAAGAATATAAAGGAGAGAGCGTTAGTATGTGATAGTGAAGCCGCTCCTCCACTGCAATCAGAACCGCTGTTATCGCGATGTTATAGCAACCATCAGAATTTGACAGCTGTAATGGTTTTTCTGAACGTATGTACCGCGCAAATCCCCACTCCAACCAGAACCATTGCTTGCATGCGTACTCCCTCGCCAGGTTACATACCCCTTGCCACTAGTGTTTTACAAAAATCAAGATTTACTCTTGATCTTGTGTTGATTTTGTCTTGAAATCAAGACAACAAATATTTTACATTTTCCAAGACAAGACAAGAAAGTATCAACAAGAATTAAGATTTCTTATCAAGAAATCTTGATATCTTGATAAAATTTTTGCATTCTGCATTTATGATTAAAATATAAAAATTTGAATCTAAGACTGTGATTTTCAAAACAAATATTTTACGGAATTATTTATTTATATTATATATTATTTTGTATTCTTGCATTTGAGTACACCGTTGTGTATTCTTTCTCACGCTAATATTTAAAAAATCTGTTACTTTTTTATTAGATTGAGAGGGCGAAATATTATTATAGGATAAAACCGATTCCAATTCTCGGCTAGTGGAAGAAGGTGGATTAAGTTTCGGAGAACTGGAAAAGTTAAGTTTTCCTAAATAATTCTGATTTTCGTAGTAAAATAAAAGATTTGTTAACTAAACGGAAAAAACAAATTTTTTATATAACGAAATACTACGCAAATCAGAATTATTTAGGAAAATATAACTTCACAATTCGTTACCCCATGGGGCGCAAGTCACCCGGTTTTTACAGTACACATTTTTAATGAAAAATTTTTATAAAAAGTTATGCTATATTACCAATATAAAAATTAATAAAATTCGTCAGAAATATAAATTATTTTCATCCTCATGAGTATAAGCCATTACACGCTCATTGAATAATATACTATAAATTAATTAGAACTGTGTTCGTGAAAGTAAAATGATAATTAATACGATTGAAAATATTTGAAAGTATGACAATAAAAGGAGTATAATATGCTTTGATTAAAAATTTAATTAAATTTTCAATCCTTTGCCTTAATTTGAAATTAAGATAAAATCTTCTTAATAAAAAATAATTTTATGGTACAGTGACATTTTCTGCACTGCAGATTTTATTGAAAGAATAATTTTTAAGGAGAGAGAACTTATTAAAATTTGGTTGAATACAATGTTGGAAGAACGAACGCAAACAAGATTATAAATAATAATAATTATCGTAAAAAGTTAAGAACTACTTGAAGCTTTCAAGGGATATAATTTTTGGTCGTTAAATTGTTTACCTAGTCGTTTTTACGGGTAATAAAATTTAATTTTAATATCTACAGCACTGATTCGCGTAATTTTTCCCGAGAATAATTTCACAGTAATTTATAAACTAAAAATTGAGGAATTTAGGTGAAAATACCTGATAAATTCTTCATTAAATATTTGGCGTGCATCCCCAATATTTCAAATTAATTAAAATGTATCTGAAACGGTATATATTACCGCAATAGTTGATCTCAATTATAATTAGTTAATTAGAGCGATTATCTGAATAACACATTAACTATCAACGTCGTGGCTTTGCCATGGTACTAGTTACTCGATTATGTTATGGAAACTAATTTAGAACATACAAGTTCCATAGTCCATAAACTATTGTATTTTGTATTCTACCTGTGAACTCGACTGGATCAGCCTACTGCTGAAGCTGGAGGGAAAATTGTGCGCTGTTGTTATTGTATCTTGATATGCCTAATTTAACCCAAAACCAACAATGTATTCGGATGTTGTAACTTTAGGAAAATAAGATGTTAATAATAATAAGTCATTGAAACTAAGACTTTAATTAATAACACCTTTAAGTTGTAATTAAAAAAATGCATTATTACTTCTGCTTTCAATGAGAACAAGTCATAGAAATAAATACAGATTATTTTTAACCCTTATTTGGTATAGTGAGGTCTTTAAGGATCACACTGCAAAATTTATATAAAAAATTGAAATTTACGAGAAACTTTGATGTTATATCTTTATGTACATCTATTTAAACAGAACATGTATAAAACTAAAGAAAATAAAATTAACATCCAGCAAATAAACAATATAGAAAAAATACTGATCCTCTGTTGCAGCTTCTTGGTCATTGGGTCGTAAACTGCCAAAAATAATTTTCAGGAGCCAAGCAGGAAAAATTACAAATTACCTGAATGATATAAAATTTATATTTTAGGACAACTGCCAAAAATAATGCACCTAACTCTCTTCCACGGACCATAAAGAAAATATTTTTCAACTATATTATTTATTTATTCTATTCAATTATAATATATCACTCAACAGGACAAATGTCCCAGTTACAGAGTACATAATACACAAACTTATTAGTAATATCGACAAAAGAGAAAAATTCCACAGAAAAATATAACATATTTGTTTACATAAAAAGAATTATTATTGTAGTATAAAATAATTTTGTAAATTCATCCGAAAAGCTTGAAGTGAATAAAAAAAAAAATCAAGTCAAAGTGAACAGGTACGCCTAACAGGGGTTGGGAGTTCAAAATTTATTTTTGCTGGAGGTACAATAAAAAATTGCTTCTGTCTAGGGTTACAATTCCTTGGTACGTGAAAATTTATAAGTTTTAATAGGTTTACATCATCAATAGTGTTGTTTATTAATTTGTAAAGAAACAGACAAGAGGGCAGGGACATGAATTAATTAAAAACAATATTCAATTATTTGGTGATTAGATTTTTACGTGGTCTAACAATTATTTGACGAAGGTTAATTATTTTTGAACTGCCCATAAAATATTGTTATAATGAGAAATAAATAATATTCAGATTTAGTACATTCTAATAATAGCTTATGTAATCTAATATACAGGGTGTTTCAGGACTAGTGTAACAAACTTTAACAGCTTATTCCTGAGGTCATTTTGAGCCAAAAATGTCATATGAACATATGTCTTATTCCTTCTAGTTACCAAAATACAAGAGGTTGAAGTTCTACAAATAACACGAACTTTTCTAATTTTTGTAATGAAGGTACTTTTGAAAAACAAGAGTTTTATTGAAAATTCATACCTTATTTGTCTTAATTAATTTTATTTATTAATATTAACGAATACAATTTAGAGAATAAAACACACAATGACATAATTAAATAGAAAAATATATAAATTCTAAATACAGAACTACATAACAACATGGGCAAGTTGGCGTCTGTTTGGGTATCTGTCTTGGTATTCTCTAGACGCGTAACTGGTATTACCATTACATAATCCATAAATAAAAATCATATCTGTATATTCAGCAGTACTATAACCATCCATAATGAAACAAAAATACAATCAAAAGTACAACAATTTTTAATTAAGACAAATAAGGTATGACTTTTCAATAAAAAGCTTGTTTTCCAAAAGTACCTTGATTACAAAAATTAGAAAATTTCGTGTTATTTATAGAACTTCAACCTCTTGTATTTTGGTAACTAGAAGGAATAGGACCTATATTCATTTGACATTTTTGGCTCAAAATGACCTCAAGAATAAACTGTTAAAGTTTGTTACACTACTCCTGAAACACCCTGTATAAATATAGCAACAATAGCAGTATGGAATTTATGAATTATATATTCCATTAAAGAAAATTTTCAGATGGTACGAATATATTTACAATTGCGCTCGTATATATTTAACATGTAGGTACAAATAATTTTTATTTTATACTTTATTTATTATACTTTATTATGAACAAATGCCCTTGATATATGATATCTAGTCATATCAACAATAGTAGAGGCTTTTTGAAATGTTCAAATTATTAAATTTATTAATTAACGAAGTATAAATGTTTAAAAGAGTTTATAATTGTTTATATTTTTATTTAAAAGCTTCAGCGTTTTAATTAATGTTAATTGTAATATTTTATTTTGTGCGATTGTTTTCAAATGTATATTTTTGTGAAGTTTTAGATTGAATTAAATATTTTGACAGATAATGTTTAAATTTTATAAATTATGTTTGAGTACTCAACTCCAAAAGAAACAATTAAATTGTTTGAATTAAAAGCGCTTGAAAATTCTTTTTTTAAAAATAATTACAGTAACTGTGTTTTCAGTGAATCGTATTACAACTCCTACAGCGAGAACGTCTCCGGAGTATTCCATCCGTTCGAGGAATTCTCCGACTCCGGAGACGCCATGCACTCCGGAGGCACGGAGCAAGTTCACGAGCCGACCGCAAAGTTAACACCGGCAAAGTCGACGCCAAGACTTCGTTGGTTTAATTGTTCGCGCCCGCTTGTTTAATACCGCAGTTAACCCCGTGCGGCGTCTCTCCCTCCGGAGTCCGTTGCTCCGGGTGCAGACCCCGGAGCCCAAGGCGCCAGATTATAATCGTTTCGGGGAATTATTAGCGCGTAGTATGAAGTTATTGTACAAACAACTCGAGGACAAGTGTTTTTGGGGTGTTAATGTTGATCTTTGTTTTGGAAATTTTAGGGTTCACGAAAAATGATCAGAGAAAATTTGAAAGTTATTGTTTGCTCATTGTTATTCCGGAAAATTTTCCGCATTCCTTGGTTGTTGGGAGATAGAAATGGATTGCTTACCTCAAATTTGTATGGCCCCAAAAAGTCAAGGACAAATGTGCTTCAACTTACCTGAAACAGAAACATTAAATTATTTACTGAAATACGCAGTCATAATTGATTATTTTAAAGTTAAAAATGTTATTGTAAAACTTTCCACTCTGAATTATTAATAAACGCAATTTGCTATTCTAATACTTGAGGGACTTCAGTTAGCAAAAAACGCTGTCTTTAATTAAAATTTGGTTCCTAAATTAAAGCATTAACTAATTCTAACAAAAAATAGTCTACTACAACACTACAAGTGTATAAGTTCATCATCATATACAGGGTGGTGAATCGAAGGATGCAACAAAGCCTTTTCAATACTATTAACATATTCAATTATTTTACATAAAAAAGTAAATTATATAGGAAGAACAGCTGTATTTTTGTATTGTATCCAAACATTGCCGTTACATATTTGCTGTAATATAATTGATTCACACATATTCTTAAAGCACTCTCTTTCCTAATCATAGCCCTATTGAGATCGTTTTAGGATCTCATTTAATTGAAAACTCATTAATAATTAAATTACAAACATCAATGTATAGTTTCATATATCCAAGCCTTGACGTATAATAGTAGTCGCAAAATAACTGAAAGACACATTTTTTATAGCATTTTCTTTCTTCTCCGTTGAGTTTAGTTGTTAAAAAACTATATTTAATACTAAGTAAATTGTGCAATGAAAGAAAATTTGTGTATTTTCAATAACCTTCGGTAAATTATAATGTCGAAATTAATTGAAATACGTACTACAATATCAGCACATATGATGAACAGATAAAAGCACAGAATTAAAACCAAATATCCCCCTTTTTATAATAAATGTTAATTATGTGTTTACACAAACATGTCATTTGATGCATCGAATTATTAATATTCATTGAAAAATATAGTTTTATTTTTATTAAATGTTGAATTAAACAAATAAATAATTTATGTATTTGTCCAGCACTTCAAATAAACATTTCAAAAACTAGACTGGTACTGCGAGCTCTATCTTTGGGAATTTTAAGAGAAGTATTTTAGGATTCTAAAATTATGTTATAAAAAAATACTTCAAATAAAAGTAGTAGATAATACATTTCTTTATAACTTCTATTCGAAGCATTTCTCAATAAAGTAATGTTTGAATATTTTACAGCGCTAAAACCGAGGCTAAAATAGTTCTCCAAAACACCCGAAAACAGGGGTCGTAGTACCAACCCAAGTCTGTGTCAGTAAATGAATTTTTTCATCATCATAACCTTGGGACACTGTATCAATTCATCCCCCAGCGAAATTTCATCCTGCAAACCAGCGGTAATAAATTCTGCCGTGGTTAAACCCGGTCAGAGACACAACAACGCGGTTAGAGGAAAAATCGCGGCGGTTAGAGCTGAGAGGTCCCCGGGAGAGCAAAACCGATAGCGACGTTCAACTTTATAATCCTAGTTCGGGCTCGTTCGTCAAGTGTGCCGTGGCATAAATCATCATTAGAGAGACGCCAGGACGCCGCCCAGCCTGTGACTGGCATTTTAAAACAAAGTTGCAGGTAGCGTTGCGACGCTACTCTTTGTTGAACTTTATGCAGCTGGAGGTACGATCGGATAGCGATGCTGTTGGAAGCTGCATCAGGGACAATATAAAAGTTGATGTGGTTTGGGTGAATTGTAATCAACATGACATATTTTACAAATGATAAACACGTTTTAGAATCTGTATGTGTGTATCCGTGTTTAAAACACGCTACAGAGTTCGTAAACGCAAGATTAAAACACGCCGTGCTTTAAAGGTTGCTAAGCAACAACAAAAATATTTACTATTAATATCTGTCAAAACTGTAAACGTAAACAATTAATGTAAACCAGTCTCCATGTAAACGATATACGTCAAACGTCACACGCGCAAAATTATGTAATGCAGGTTTAATAAAAATAGCGTATGACACACGTGTATAAGTGCTTTTAAAGCACTAGCGACGTTAAATGCACTCCGCTTCGCGTCGTGCTCTTAAACTCGTCGTACGTGCTTTAAAAGCTTACTTATGTCATAATATACTATTATGTGACATGAAAACTCAAGAACTAAATACACAGATCTTTGTTTTTAACAATATTTTTATTATCTGAAGAAAATGATTCATAATAAAATGTAACATTTTGTAGGTCAATAATAATCTATTATTAACCACTTCCGATATTATGAAGCAAGTGGTACTGAAACACATATTCATGACTCCAAAAGAGGTATGTTGTTAAGTTAGTAATGAAAAAATGAAAATCTTTTTACTTTTGTATTCTGATGATAATACATCTCATATATAAAACTTTGCAGTAGAACGGTGAATTTCGTAAGTTTTGTAACTATTTCATTTCATTCTGTATTTTTGGCATGTCCAAGTAACATTTTGTTGACGTGTTTTATATATATTATTTGTGACGACTTTTCTGTGTTTACAGAATTAAAGCATTTAGGTGTATTACTAGTATGCATATAATATTATCAAATAAACTTATCTACTAGCCTTGAAGAAGACACAAGTGGTGTCGAAGCGTCGGCCGTGTAAAAATAAAGATCTTTGACTGTATTCTCGATTATAATTTATCCATATTTTATTTACCTTCATTACCTGTACAACAATCCCTCGAGGTTTACTTTTTTTTTTAATTTCTTTGCCTTCAGTATGATGACTTTAAGGTAAAACAATTTGAGTAGTTTTACATTAGACAAAATCGCCCCACAGTTATTTTTAGACGTTATGGTAATCAGGTCATTTTGAAAAGTGTCCCTGGATTGACGCAAATTTTAATACATTATCCCAAAGCAAACAGTCGTCCAAATTCAAAGCCTCTATATTTCCACTTAAACTCTCAAACAAAGTCCGCCTAATACTCTATTTCCACAAATATATCACCGGATTATTTGTGGTATTAAATCTACAAACACTGCACTCATCTCTAAATAATTTAAACGCATTTCAATCCATGTTGAGTGAACAAAATTGGAGAGACATGACATAAATGAACCATTCACTTTGTCTACAATGCACAGTGCAGAGTGCATCAATCTGGAACCGCGTGAACCGCGTGAGCATAAAACAGAAGTAAACATTATCAAGAGCTGCTACTCGAAAACTATTTTCCAGCTATTGAAACGAGTGTTTATTTTGCGGGGCTTGAGGTTTACAAATAGTCGGGTGTTGAGATTGAGAATTTTTTATCCGCTTGAAATGAAATTAATGAACTGCATTGCACTGGTTGATAAAATTTGGTATCTATTATTCATGAACATAAAAGTAATCTTTATAACAGTAATATGTTAGACTGTTCCAAATTTGTAGAGAACTATTGTAAAGATTTCTCACGCAAGGCCAATAAAAGCAACCACAAAACAACAATTTGTAAACAAAATTCTTACTCGACCATATCACGCTTGGCTTACACTTAAACAAAACAAACAGAGACATAATAAAAAAACAAACACTAACTCACTTGCGCGCCGAAAGTCAAGTGTGCAGGCCAGTATTTCACAGCTCGACCTGGCTGTTACTTTGCCAGAATTTATGTTCCATTATCGCCGCTGGTTCATGGCAATGCTGATGGTGGATTGTTTTGTTTCACATGGAAACAATATGCAATTACGGAGCGCGAAAAGTTCATGCATCACGTTGGCTATGGCAACGAAGCAACCCAGCGCAATAGCGACAATGCAGCTGTGACGTCAGCGGAAACTACTGTTGGAGAAACACCAAAAGAAATCTCCCTGTTTTTGCTAAACTATGCACAGCTGATACGAATTGATAGACTAAAAAATCTCGTACAAATGAACTTCCGCATTTCAAACAATACGTGCATCACCCATCACGCGAAATATGAAAATCCCCCAACGCAATTACAAACTCATTCCCAATAATTCACGGCGTATTCAGGCTGCGTTCGATTTGGCGCAGTCGGGCGGCATCTGTGACGTCCCAGTCTGTCGTGAGCCCGTAAACGAGTCGGCATTATCTTATTAACGCTAAACACAATCTGGTTGTCGAGCGATGATTGAGTGCAGCAGCAGTGCTGCCAACAGAACGACTCAAATGGCCCCAGGCCGCTGCAGCGGAAATGTGTTTGAAACGGCGGCTCGCGCGGTCCATTTGAAAGGATTGATTGAATGCGATTTATACCGGTTACGTGTGAGCGGGGACAGAGTCAAATCGGAAATAAGTGTTGGCTGAAACGGAAGTAGATTAGTGGATTATGTAGCTCGACTTTCCAAGAATGTCCATTAGCTTTTAAATGCTTTATTTTTATTCTCTTCTCACTAATTCCTCGAACGGTTTTATATTCTATTCCACTTCATGTATTCAAATTTAAATTTACAATATCCTTAAATATTTTACTGCATAAAAACATATTTTTGAAAGTAACATATAGTATTTTAAATTTCTAGCAAGGTAAAACAGTTTTTACTGCTGAAAGGAGGAAATGACCGACGAGCCTGTCACCTCATTGAAGCACTAAAAACAGTTACCTTGCGTGTATTGTACAACATTTTATTTGTTACTATTTGTAAATAAAAATAAAAATAACCAAATCCTGTCAGTTACATATAATTGTTCTATCATAAATTATTTGAAATCGCGTAAGCCTTGAAAACATTACTGTAGCAACGTGCATTGTTTACCATGCTTACTAACTTGTAAATTTTTTACATTGTAGCTGTCAATTAGTAACTTGTAAAGATTTATTTTCAAAAGCAATAGAGGGCTTGGGTAAATGGTGTTTATCCAACACCTCTCAATAAATGCTCTATAACTATGGCGATTTGAAACAAGCAAAGTAACAGATTATCCACTACTGGGTATAATTTTGAGGGAAGCCACTAGTGAGTATTTTTTTATTTATAACAATAGTAATAACACACAACACCTTGGTAACTACTTTGATTGACATTTTAATTTAAAAATTTAAAGCATATGTCACTGTCAAATAATATTTCTTTAATAAATTTTTCATTTATTAAGAAGTGTTGGATAAAACGTTATACTTCACACGTGGGCAAAGTGGAATTACCCACTTGTAAAGTAAATAACTATTACAAGTGAGTAACAATTTTAAACTTTTCTGCAACTGTAAAATACATCACAACATACAACTTACGGAATTAACACAATGTGAAAGTTGGTGGAGGAGCCTGAATCTCGTAATATAATTTTAACAAATTTAATTATAAAAACTGCAGTTTGTTACAAACTTCTAGTTGCTTTAATATCTAATACATTTAATAATCCAGTTATCTACTATAGGTAATACTGCGTGATAATGGAAAACACATATTTAGAAAGGAAATTAATTAAATTTTCTAATATTAATGAAACACTATATTATTAAAATCTAATTTAAGTGAGTAAATGTTAATCAAACATTATTATACTGATTAACATGAAATGACTTAATTTAATCATTTATTATAACTAAAAATAAAATTCAAAATAATGTATTTTGATGCAAATTATAAATTAATTTGAAAATATTATACATTATTTAGTATATTGTTATTGTATTATTTATCATTATGTATATTATTTCATTATTGTATTAGTATAGAAAACACAGTATAATATTAATATGTACAGTGTACAAAGCAAATATTTTTAAATTAAATTCACATTTATGATTTGATAGTCAAAGAGTCAAAAACTGAACATAGTTTTAAATAATTAATTAAAACTTTATTGTGCTCACAACAATTATTTAATATAAATTTTGTCATAAATTGCGCAGTTGAAAACAAAACATAAAAACTTAATAACGCAACACAAAAAGGCAGTAAAACCACGTGAAATTAATACCTGTCAACAACACACATAATTTTCCTTTTCTAATAAAATCCTAACAGAAATGCTTAAGCGGCATTAAGTTCTTTACGACAAAATAAACTTTATAATTAATAAAAACGTCAGTCGCTTAGGGTGCAGTTTTCAATAACTGCAACACATCATAAACTGAGAGGTGTTGTTTCATAACCCGTTTAGTGGAAACTCTCCTGCTATCTTGGTCTATCTTCGTAGGATTAAAGCATCAAGTTTAAGCGGCCACTAGTGTGTATGAATATCGTGATCGTTACCCTGCAGTGTAAAGTGCAGATTTGGGAACGTGCAACGATTATCACTGATCGCCTGGTCAGAATCACGTACATTATAGGTTGTTTTAATCCGAAGACTTAGCATAAGCCACTTAGGAAGTTACTTCGGGAGATCATAAGCTAATACTGACATGGAGGCCATACAACTTTATTACCTTTGTCCATTACTAAGCAGGAGAGAGAGTACTTATTGTACTATTGCAGACAGGTTAACAACAAAATGCGATATATAAAATTCTATGTGGCAATATTAAGAAAATACAATCCTATAAGAAAAAGTATATTTTAAATATTTATCAATAAAACTTAAATTAGATATTGTATGATTGGGCCAGCGTCTCCCATTATACACTGACTTGTACTTTGACTTTGGAAAGGCGATTTTTGCTACTATGTAAAGACTATCGATTAACTACTTTTCTTCCTAAAGTCAAGTATAAAATAAATCAGACTTGACTCATATAAGTTACTTTGAAAGAGTGTAAACGCATATATCGACAATATTTTGTTATCAGTGACGTTAAATTCCCTCGAAATTTGAAATATGTCAGCAGTTGTTTCCTGAATTTATATTGCATTGCACTGTCATCATATTAAAAAAAAATCACGCTAGTATTTAATATGTTCAATTTCAAATTACGTCCCAAAGTTTTTCTATAAATAATATAAATACTATGAATTTTTATTTTAAATAAATTATTATCTCACAACTGTCTACAAATTTTAACATAACCATACAAATTACTGACTGTTAACAAGTGGATAAGTGAAGGACAAGTAAATAATCTAAAGTAAAGTAGATTTGTTCTCAATGCGAAAACGTACTGGTAATTTTACTTTTAAAAGTTTTAATTAACAATTAAATTAAATACCAAAATATACTATATACAAGGCAGTATTAAACAAATAAAATCCTATAAGAAAATGTGTATTATAGTTAATTTATTGCAAAGATTTAGCACCAAGGCTTAGATATTATTAGACCAGAGTCTCGCATTATACATATATTTTTTGCTTATTTTTAAATAAGTTAAAAAGAAAATGGGATGTCAAAATATATTCTATTTTTTTACTATCGTAATACTCGAAATGACTGAAATCGATGGAGATACATTTACATTACCCTTCAAAAATTATCTAAACGTTTATTTTGAATAAGTAAGTATTGTTCCAAGTATAAAGTATGAAGTCCATAGTAAAGTTATGTCTCATTCTTCTGGTAGATTTATTTTCCGCATCCCTAAAAAGATCAATACCATTCTTGCAAATTTTGATTTCCGAGCAGATGTGTGTATATTAAGTAGGCAAGGTTTAGTAGATATAATTTTGTCGATAAGTTGCGAGATATTTAATGCATGTCAAAATTAATTAGGGTGCAATAATTTGGCAATAAATTTCACTGTTCGTGTTTCTGCGATATTGGTACAATTTCCATTGAAATTGACAGAAACTAAAGGCAATTCATTTATAAAATAATATCATTTAAACTAGTAAATTTAATCAGCAGTTCATTTTGGATTATATTCAACATAACAAATAAGTGAAAATCAATAGCGAATTTAGTTTTCATAGCGCAGCAGAACTTTGTCGGCACTGATGGTAGTGCAGCTGCAACATGAATTAGACTCCAAACGCTTAATAGTTGCACCCAAACAAAAACGTTTAATTTGCGGGATACGCAGCTAATTTCACTGAGCTTTCAACCCTTTGGATATTGCACTGCAAGATTATATGATTCATAAAACGATAATGCGTTTATGTTCGCTCTATTGTTACTATAATCAAATATATATTCATTTATTCCACGAATTCTATACATATTTCCTTCAGAGAAACAAAACCTTTGTTCTAATTAAAATAAAAACAATTCCTGGATTGCAGTCAATATTAAATTTTTTTTTTCTTTCACCTCCTGATGAAGACCATGTGGGGGTAGAAACCGCTCGAGGGTGAGATAAGCATTTATAATATTGACTGCAACCCAGAAATTGTTTTTATATTTATAAAAGTTTTAGTCAAGAAGATTACAAATTATGTTGTTCTAATTATATATTATTTTCATCACAATTTTATATCAAGATTTACACTGATAAAAATGTTTTCTTGGAACAAAAAGATTTGTCTTAAATGAAGAGAAAAGTTGATTTGAATAGTGCCAATATGATTTCGTTTTCATTGAAACTTTTATAGGTTTAATAAATATTCTTGTATGAAAATTTATTTAGTTTTGAAGGAACATATCAAAGACTCATTATGAGGACGAAATAATTTGATTAGGAGTAGTTTTAATTCAAAATAATACCGTTTTAAATAAAACACGACTTCTTTTTCATTATTTTTAAAACAAAATATATTCATTTTCTTTCAATGCAGAAAAAAGAAGATAAATAAAATTATATACAAAATTAATATTTTTTTTAATTGATTATTTTGTAAGAAATAAATTTTTTTAACAAATGCATAGGTACAAAAAGAAAGGTTTTTTTATGAATGTAGGCTTCAAAAAAATATAATCTAGTAAATTTCAATAAAATATGGATACCTAATGTTCATAAAACCAGTAATACCTGAGTTAATATATCATTTAAATTTAATATGATAATATTGTACCATGTATTATGAACTTTTCATCCATTTTTAATCGTACGGATCGTACAGATATAAAATATATTATTACATGTAATCAAATATGTCATTTTGAAACTAAGATGATAATTCATATCATACTCGTATATTGACTCGGCTTTAGATACAAAAGCCTAAACATTATATTACGTCACATCTGCTACCTAGTATTATTGGTTATAGATAAGATGAGAAACGTGCATAAATTGTTTTTTTTTTTCTTAAGTAGTTAACGTCAAAAACGAAAGATGGAGGAACTGCAAGTGATTTATGCAAAAAGAGGGAAAATATTGGAAACTGTGTTTGTCGGACTTGAGGAACAGCAAAAGAAAATGAAAAGGTTAAAATTGGCACAGTAAACAAAAATCAAAGCTGCGCGATATTTTCCCTTAACAACATTTGTAGCGTACCCCGTTGAGAGTCGAAACACGCACCATTTCACAAGTGCAGGTCCAGCCCCAGCGCCCGTAATCTGCCCCACATCGATTGCGCATTCAAGCAATAACAAAGTTTAGATTGCGGCACTCGACATTACATCGTCCGTCCGCAGTTGTTCACTGCCTCGTCCCCCGCCCCCCACTAACGACGCCATTTACCCGCGGCGCGACGCCGAGCGATGACCCCCGGCCACGGACGCCGCTGGCCGAGCGTCACGCGCTGATTTAATCACGTGTTGTTATGCGACACCGACGACGATAAATCTGAAATGGTTTTTGAAACTCCCGCCTAGATCTAGTGCTGGGTTTGGCCGCTAGGTGCGCGGGAGTTATTTATTGAGGTTAGGTTATAGTTGGCAGTTTAACATGAGATGTTTCACTGCTGATAACATGTCAAATGAATTTGTTCTACGTAATTTAATTGTGCCATTTGATTATTCTATTTTGTGTATCCGATAATACCGCTGCACTATACAAATCTACTTTAATATTGATTTAAATTTTTATTGTAATTCTACCGTTCAACTACTAGTATCAGTTTAAAGGCAAATGAGCAATAAAAGTCATTATGACTGCAAATTTCATTAGTCAGCAAATTAATTTCAAATCATTGGATGGAAATTTACATTTGTGAACAAAATACCTATTGTGTTAACCCACTGTCCTCTATATTTTTATGTTTTGATTTTGGATAATCCTTAGGATGAAGCATCATGGGTTCCTTTTCCACTAACGTCACTTGGGACTAAGACTTAAGAAACAAAAGTATATCACTTACAGAGATCTGCGAAAGCAGACTATTGCACCCAAAAAGGGTCAATGGATTAATTATAGAAGTATTTACCATGTCTTCAAAGTAAGACACAATCTTTACTTTTATTTTATCCTAAGACCTTTAGGTGCACGGTTGGTCTTATTCGAATGTTTTCTTCCATATTTCTTATTACTCTTTCATTTGGTTTACTTTTTATTTCGTACTAACTATCTTGGTCTTTCTGTTTATTTTACTTCTTCGTTAAACGCTTTTATTGGTTTGCCTTTTCTTTTATCTCTAATGGTCTTGCTTCATGAACCTCCTTGGATATTCTTGTATTTCGTTAATCGGGCCTATTTAATAAAAATGTTGCTAACGTAACAACTTGCTAATTGTGAAAGAAATAAATCGTTATTTGACAGCTAATGTAATACTCCCCAATAAACAAGAAGTTTCGATGCGATTTTATCATCATTAGCAAATTGCAACGATAACAACTTCGTTAAAGAATTGGGCCGAATGTATTTTAATCGTCATAGTAGTTACTCTTGTATCATGTATTCTAGTAGTTACATGTTAAGTTGCACAGCGAGAAAACCTAGTATAGGAGGTAGAGTACGTACACGTTAACTTCAAGCCACCAAACCTATCAGTTTGTTAGGCTAGGTGGCTTGAAGTTAACGTGTACGCAGTCTAAGAGCTCCAACCAATAACAATTCTCGGCAACTAGGCAAAAAATAGTCCACATCCACTCAATATATCTGGCTGTAGTAGTAATTTTTACTAAGTAAAGTTTAATTGCCTCCTCATTCCTTATAGGCCCAAGCCGCCACTGCTTGTATTTCGCAGCTTGTAATATGTTCTAACCATCCTAGTTGCCGTGACATTCGTTTTTCTCTATGAATTTAGTTTTTCATGCAATATAGCCTTGTTCTTCCCTTTACTTTTTTTAACAACAGAAAGTAAAATTGATGGAAGATACAATAAAGTCAATACAACAGTAAGAACCATAAATCAGCAGAAGAAGAGGCAAGCCCAAATTAAAATGTTTGAAAGAAGTAGAAGAGGACTTATGAAGAGCAGAAATTAAAAATTGAAGAGACAATTGAACACATAGAAAAATGAGACATAAGTAAAAAAATCCGAAACTGAATCACACCAAGAAATAGATCTAGAGACCTAGGCAGTTTCATGAAGAACATTTAATCTAATCAAATTTCAAACAGTGAAAACCATGAGCTAAAACAATACTCCTAGCGAAAGATATTTCCAGAGAGAGTCTCCGCAGCGGTCCTCCGTCATGCGACACACAACACATGGAGTCTATGGAATTAATCAAGCTAAACACAAACATCGAACACAGCGGACATAATGTAGTTCGGTAAACACGCTAACACGCCCGCATGTTTCATTAAGCGGCGTTCCCGCGTTTCCGGTTATGCAGTTCGGCGGTTCACCGCAATACGTTCGTTCAAGTGCGCATGGGGAGAGTGCAGTGTGAAGTACAACCGATGACGGTGCAGCTGATGGCGAACTAGGAATGTCTGAGTGAATCCTGATTGTTTTATGGTTTGGGACAGATTGCAAACTGCGGCATGTGTGATTAGGCTCTGCCACGTTGCGGGAAATTTTACTCTATAATGCACATGGATCGCAAATTCATTAAACATTAAATATATAATGCGGGCTCTGATAAAAATCTTGGCGCAGTCGGTCGGATCATTGAGACTGATATATTCGGAATCCAAAACTTTTTATTTTGCAAGAATATTTCAGCAAACTGCATGGTTAATCCCGACCATAGGCGGCTTCGCGAAATGGAAACACCGTTGGGAAAAGTGTGCGAATAAGAAAAGGCAGTACTTTGAAGGCAGCAAGGAGCAATAAACTGTAAAATTAATATTAAAATTAAAAAAAATATATTAGTTATTTTCTGAACAGACCTGGTGTAACATAGAAGCAATTTATATATCTTCCGAAGTGGTTTCTTCGTCGCGTGTACTTCAAAAAATCATTAAAAAACTGTCGTGGCCCAGGTTGCACAAAGAGGTGTGACAAATGGCTAATTTGGAACAATGGCTGAAAGTAGAGCCGCACCCAATATCCGTACCTATTTTAAAATAATTAATGTATAGAACAGACAGCGGTTGAATGGAATACTCGCGCCCAGCACATGCGACGCAAAGTTCAGGTGAAACTTTGTAATTATCAAGTATTCATTTAGCGGCAAGTTGGAACAAAGGTACGAGTGCGAGCGCAAGTAGCTCGTGCGCCATTATGGGCGAAGTTTGGCGGACAGAGCGGCATTCACGCGGGAAAAGTTGCGCGGCGACGCGACAAAGACCCTCACAAGCTGAAAAAATCACCAACAACACCCAGCAGTAAATCACATCGGTAATTAAATCGCCCAGAGGCTCACAGCTCATTTTAGCCCACGTTTGCATATGAACACTATCAGGTTTCAGAATATTTTTTTTACCTTCAAAGTCCGGAATATCTAAAGCAGCAAATGCATAATTATTTACAAGTAAATAAATAGGAGTACTAATGTTTTGGACTTGCTTGTTTCAAATCTCACAGTCGAAAATGTTTTAACTGTAAGCTGTGTTCATTTTTTTTAAAAGCAACTATACATAAAATATTTATTTACGGCAAATAACTGTATGGAGTAAATAGAAAAAAAATCTGGTGTGGGCACCACACTACTTTCTTGTACAAATAAATTGTTTACTAGAAAATAAATAAAATACTCCTCCAAACTTAACTTGAAATTTATTACTTATGTATAATTAAAGCATGAATAAACTCATTGCTGTAGTACGCATCGTAAAATGTCTTATATTTATCGAAATATGGCGATTTGTAATATTTTTCAAAATTCGGAAATTTCCCCAAATATGACTTAAAATTGTAAATTTTTTTATTACATTTCTTTATAATATTCGCGCCAGGAAACCCATTGCAGCAGAGCGCATCGCCATATCTCTAATATTTTTCGAGATATGACGTTTTTTTATATTTTCCGAAGAGCAATTTTGAGGGGCGGTAACTCGAAAACTATACGAGATATCGCAATATATCTCCAGTTTTGGGTTTTCCGTGCCATTTATAATAAATTAGTAAATTTTGAAAATTTTGAAATTTTTTGAATTTTTTTTCAAAATTTCGATTTGAGATATCTTGACAAATATAAAAGATACAGACTTGCAATGTTCACCAATCGATTCAGCTCGACGAAATACATAAACCCTGAAAATTTCAGAAAATTCGGACAACCGGTTGAAATGTTAGAGCAAAAAGTCTGTAAATGGCCAAATTCAGGCCGAACGTCAAGGGGTACCCCTTGACTTTCAGGACAAAAAACGCCATTTTCAGGCTTTTTGCTCTAACTTTCCATTCCGTAAAGCAATTTTTATGAAACTTTGCATACTTATGTATTTCGACGAGCTGAATCGATTGGTGAACATTGAAAATCTGTATCTTTAATATTTGTCGAGTTATCGCTGATCAAAATTTTGAAAAAAATACAAAAAAATTTCAAAATTTTAAAAATTTGCTAATTTGTTATATAAGGCACCAGAAACGCTAAACTAAAGAGAATTTTTAGATATCTCGTGTAGTTTTTGAATTACATGCCCTTAAAGTTGTACTTCGAAAAATACCAAAAATCGACGTATCTCGAAAAATATTAGAGATCTGACGATGCGCTCTGCTACAATGGGTTTCTTAGCGCTTATATTATAAAGAAATGTAATAAAAAAATATTACAATTTTAAGTGAGAATATTCCGAAAATTTCAAATTTTTCTGTCGGGATATGAATCTGTATTGAATGATTAATAATTACAGTTTCTGTTATTTGTTTGTTCCCATAGCAACTAAAATTAGTTTATACTTTGTATAAAAAAGGAAAATGTAGAATTGAAACTTTATTCTAATAACAAAAATTGTTATTAAACCATAATTTACCTATTGAAATATTTCAAAATAACTTGATAGGGCTTCAAGTAAACTACCACTTCCGGTTATTGGATTATCAATAAAAATTAATGCAGTTGATATATACAAAATAACAAAATTTATATTTGGTAGTTATTGAGAGATTCCCACAGAGCGACAGTAAGACCAACAGACAGACACACATACAGACATTATCCGGAACTAGTAAAATCGTATTCTAGGGACCCTAAAAGGTGCTCATCCACTGAAAACTCACTACCGAATTTTTAGCATGATTCCTGTACTTTCCTTTTAGGATGTGGCGGAAGGTAAAAATTGGAGTAGTCTTAAAAGCAAAATAAACTTTATGTTAATTCAAAGTAACTAAATCTTTCTCATTATTTGTTTATTTATTATTGTAAATTTAATATTCAGTTTGTAAAGTCAAAATTAAATAAAGATATAAATAAACGGGAAAATATGTTTAGGGTATAAAAGGTAATTAGCGCTTTGTTTTAACCTTAGATCGTCTGATAACGTATCATTAATAGAATAATAGCAGGGGTGAACAAAACCTGTTAATATCCTATTTAATAGTACTGTCTGCCTCATTTAATAATGTACGCTATTATACGCGGCAATGTTGATAGAGTCATTATAACTCAATCTCGTTGATTAAAATACAAGAGACACGTGAACTTATTAATAAAAATAGCTCATGGGGTTCAAGCATATAATTTACAACGCCTATCAAACAACTGACGAAACTTCACATCAATAATGTACTCACGTCAAATTTGAATGAATGAGCCGAACACACACTTAGTTAATAAATCTGTACTTGATTTATTGAGCTATTTGTTTGGTATTCACTCCTGTGTTGTGTTGGAAAATGTATTAGATTTTGTATTCTGTATGCAAATTTATGCAAGGACACCAGGGACACACCACCTCCTTGTTTTCAATAAATTATTGATCTAGTTTTTCAGTTATGAATATCTGAAAATATACTTATTTAGAAATGCAAATACTATTTATATTCGCTAGTATCTGAAATAAGTAGGAATATTAAATATTCTTTTTGCAGATTGAAAAGACGACACTATTCGTTGTTTTCATCAATATCTCAAGCAGATAAAAAGAATGTAATATTAAAAGAATCTTTGACGATGAAAAGAGTTCTATAAAGATTTCAATGATTTGAAAGTTTGTTGAATATGCTCCCAAAGAATCTCATTTTAAAACTAGTGTAATATCAAACTTCAGATAATTAAAAATATTAGTCAACGAATATTTTTCTTGATTTATTACGGTTAAATGCTATCGCGATTTTTAGAATTAGAAAGAAACATACATTTTTTTTTTTGTGGGACCGTGTGATATATATTTTTTAATCTCTACGTTATCCTGTTTAATATGTACTGTTATTCTATTTGATTATATGAAACAATAGTTATATTTGGGGTAACAGAAAAGAATATCTAGCTCACTTTCATTTTAATTTTTATATCTTTATACAAATATATCTAAAATAATTCTTGGTTTAGTACAGAAGTTTTCTAATTTTAAAATCCAAATATTATTCGGTCGTTGACTACACACGTTCGGTTTTATTCTCATAGCTGTGGTTCTGAGACGAATAAATCTCTTTTTATTATTTTTATTTGTTAAAATATATTCCATAACGTGCACTTTCCACATTATGTAAATTTTATAGCTTCCTAAAAAACCGAGTACAAATTTATTCCAGCTGTAGACATTATATTTATTTGAAATATAGTTAAATCACTTTCGTTTTCAACGATAACCCACCCTAAACGGAAATTTATTTCTACTTCAGACTAGTTTTTAACCCTATGCGTTTCTTGTTGCAATAACATTCAGACTGAATTTCGTTATCTGTTTTTGGTATGAAACATTTATGTTTAATCAGTTATCGCTACATTTTTATAATTAGTAAACCGTTATGTTTAGCATATAATGTTACTCGAGTCATTTGATATGTTGATATAATTGTTATATATTCCCGTTGATATATTTCATAACATGTTATTATTCTCAGGGTTATCAAAATATTGTCGGTATCGAATTTGCAAATTAATTATTAAACAATTAGAATCACAATACTGCTACAGATAAACTTTTCCATAAATGAATATTTTGATTGTGTACAAATAATCATTTATACCACTAATTTGTAAAAATTTTGCTAATTTTCAATGATACAAATTGACGCTGAAAATAAAGATGACTTCGATGAGGATATGGCACATACTGCGAAAGAAAAAATGAGGCACTTTAAGAAAAGAGTTAGAAGGAAATTAACACAGAAGCAATAGACTAGCAAAAATTAGGAAAAATGCCCAAAATAAAAAAAAATGAAAAAAATTGCAGGTGAAATAAGTTTTAGCTAAATAGGAGGCCGAAGGCTGAGTGTGATAATTTTATCGAGTGGGTAATTCCACTTTGCCCAGGTGTGAAGTATAACGATTTTTCCAACATCTCTTCATAAATGCAGTGCTTTAAATTTTCAAAATTAAAATGTCAATCGAAGTAGTTACCAAGGTGTTGTGCGTTATTATTATTATAATAAATAGATAATTACTCACTAATGACTTTTCTCAAAATTATACCCACTATTGGATAATCTGTTACTTTCCTTATTTATAATCACCATAGTTATAGAGCATTTATTGAGAGGTGTTGGATAAAAATACTTAATTTATAATGAAACGAATTAATAAACAATTGACTTGGTATATAGTTGTATAATTTTCCCTCTTGCATCTACTGATGAAAATAACTTAGTCATCGAAATACGTATTTAGATATGTTCTTATTACTTTGAGGCGTATATAGGTTAGATCCAATTTTTTATGAACTCAACATTATTTGACATCCTACGAAAATTATACTAAATATTACATGGAAAAAGAAAAAAAAAACAACACCATGTCATTTTGGGTGCGATAGGCTTCTTTCGTAGATATCGGTGATACAATTTCGCAAGTAGAAATTTATAAAGTTGAATGGAATAGTAGGGACTACGTGTAAAATATTGCAAAGAGATAATGAATCTTTATTAATCACTTAATTAATAACTAGCGTAACAAAATCCTTATCTGGCAGTAGCAGCTTATTTTATTTGCTGTAAGAATGAGGCCATTTAAATGCGCAGACTGTAAAAAAGCGACCGGTAAATAAACTGTTGAAGGAAAGCGGTAAAAAAAAATAGCGAGTGTATAAAAAGTAATAAGTCACGCGCGATATCTCAATGTTGTATCCTTTCGTGTAACGTGCAATATCCGAGTCACACACGTAATGCATTCCTGAATTAATGAATGTTAATTACAGAACATGCAATCATATTTCCCCCTGACAACTTTGCAATTTTTTCCTCGCCATTTTTACATTGATAAATGCAGCAGATATTGTACTGCACGAACCCAGCAAAAATAATTAACGATTTTTAACACAGGACCTTTTTTGGCTCGCTTTCGAATGTCTGGTAATGTAAATTAGCAAGCTAGAGATATTTTCTTGCTACTTTGATGTTTGAAGTCTCTTGAGGGATTTTTTGGGAAAGGCTTGAAGACATTTTGACATTTTAAAATTATTTCATTTTACGCTTCTCAATTTCTACTCTCCGTGAGGATTTTATATACCTGCGCAAGGGTTGAAAGGAACCCTCATACACATAGAGCGAGGATGATTTTATTAAGAATCTACATAAATGTCTTGGTTCGAAATCTGGGTAGAAGATATTTCGTGTCTATTATGTGAATATAACACGATATTTGATATCGCGTATCAAATGAAGCAACGTCAGCTAATTCGATTAGTCTTTTGGTTTGGGTTAAAGGAGGGAGAAGTGAAATACGACGAAACATTAATAAGACTATCTGATAAATCTACTCGAGTTACAATATTCCTTCGAGAAGGGATTAGATGGAAATGCAAGAAACTCTTCGGGAAATACCAAAATAAAATAAAAGATCTGATTAGATACAATAATGATAAATAGTTGGACTAAACCATCTTCAATTAAAAAAAACAAATGCAGTTGCTATGGATTCGATAAACAGGTATACAACAAAGTTTGATGGTCCAGATAGTAGTGAAATTTCTTTATTGAATTTTAAGGTAATATGATTGACCAAAATTTAGAATTTAGTAAAATGGAATATCGCGGTTAACTTCAAAAAAATAAATGAACTAAACTTTGAACTAATTGATTGTGGCCCTATGTTCTGTGTTCCTCTAGTTCAGCACCATTTGATTATTATTAACTGTTCATAAAACTGAAAAAAAAAACATTCATTCAAATGAAAAGGTAATATGTTGAAGACAAAGAATGTAGTAAAAAATAATAACTGGGTAATAGTTCTGTAAATATTTATTAAAATCACGACATTTCCACAGCAAAGTGCTGCCATTTTCAGGTAAAATATATAAAATATAACAATTGTTTTATATTTTACCTGAAGAAGGCAGCACCTTGCTAACGAAAGGTTGTGATTTTAATAAATATTTACAGAACTTTTGCCCAGTTATTATTTTTTACTATATTATAAACTCTGAAATCTTTTTTCAATATTTACAAAGAATATGTTTGGAAAGTTCTAGCAAAGTAAAGAATTAATACACAACGGCACTTCAAATTTTCTATTATCCCAATATATCAGTGGACGTGTTTCAGTTTCAGTTTCAAGAAAATATTTCTTTTGCATGCATTCATTGAAGAAAATTTTATTTCTTACAAAATGATTGGTTCATTTAAAGAAATATATTTATTTTGAATATACATTTTATTTATCTTCTTATTTTTGCATTGACTGAAAATGAATATGTTTTAAATTATGTTTTTAAAAATAATAAAAAGGGAGGCCTTTTAATTTTAAACAAAACGTTTTTATTTAGAACGATATCATTTCGAATTAAAACTACTCCTATTCAAACTACTTCGTCTCCATAATGAGTCTCAGTTGAATACTTTGATTTTCATTTTCATACAAGAATATTTATTAAACCCACAAAAGTTTTCAATGAAAACGAAATCGGATTGACACTATTCAAATCAATTTTTCTCTTCATTTAAAAGGAATTTATTTGTAACAAGGAAACATTTTTATCAGTGTAGAATATGTGATAAAAAAAATGGGGGTTCTCATTTAAGATTTCATCCCCGTGGGGAGGGAGGTGAAAAACTTTTATTCTGATCTGATCAGCTCAAACTTTATTTCGGAACATTATTTCGCACGATGCATATTTCTCGAGATATTCCTGTAGACATTTTTAAATGTGTCATCTTATATGTTGTTAAATCACTAAAAATTGACACTACTTATGCTGGAAAGTTTCTCTTCCACTAACATCTTTGAGGCCTTAAATTGACAGTCCTAACTCATAAAAATCACATACTGAGATCTGCTTTGAGTGGTACACTTAGAAATACATTTATTTATTAATCTGATGCAGCATAGAGAGTTAATCCCTGATGGAAATATTGGCGCTGAAACAGTTCGGAGCGATTTTTCAGAGAATGGGAATAGGCAAGAACATGGGCGCAATCCAGCGTTGAGGAGTTCCCGGTTCCGTTCCGTTGCGTTCAGCGAGGAGCATCGGGACCAAACTGCGGCCCAGGAGCGATAATTACTAGCCGCATAAGTGCAGGGAAACGTCGGTAATCCCTGAACTCCAAAGGATATTTTCCACATTAACGGTTGAAGGGTAAATCTCTGCGGAACGCGTAAAGTTTTTAGCCTCAAAGTTGTGCCTAGCGCTGGTGGTGGCGCTACCATCGTCTTTAGTTCGAAATTTCGATCACAAAACTTTTCAATGCCATAAACTTTAAAAACAGGTGTTATACTTTTACGCTTGTTTTTAAACATTGCTTAGGTTTGTTGCTGACAAGAAATTCAAATTTCTAACTCGAATTGGGATCTCTAACTTTTACTTTTTCGATTTGGGAGCGAACCCGAACTACAATTCAATAAACATAGCTACTTTTCCCAAAAGAATTAGGACCTTTTCTTATTCATTACAATGGGAATTCACCAACATCTGCCCGGCTCTCAAACATCTAACACACTTCCATGGCTCTGCCACAACAATACTAGAACAAGAATATAAAATATACGTGTTTTTTAAATCAGTTCATTAATTTACGAGATATTAATTATTAAAAATAAGGGTAAAATAACGTAGTTTTACTGTTAAAAAAGAAATAATAGGGCAAATGCAATGGCTGGTAATTTTATATATTGTATATTTAGAGACACGTAAATCTATGCTTTTCTATTATGATATAAATAATTTTTAATTTAGAAATTATACTTTACGTGATTTTGAATGTAAGTATCTTCTCCTATCATAATTTATGCTCTCTCATTTGACGTCACGTCAATGGCGCGATATGGATTAAATTTGATTTCAAATTGAAAAAAAAATACTATAAAATTGCAAGGTTATATGCAATTTTCATTATTATTGTTATGAGAACATTATTATTAATTCACTTATTTTATGTGCGAATGCATAATAATCACTTGTTTATGATTTTGTTTAGTGGTCATAAAGTGGATCTTATACGGACTGGTGCATAATGATAATGCTCTTTATAAAGGAAGAAGCTTATTATTAAAATAATTTTTATTTTGTTCTCTACATATCATCTATTGTATGCTTCTTCATATATTTTTTAACATTTTAGATAAAAGTGACTCCTTAGCTTATGATGCTATTTAAATGATTTCTTCCATAATCAGAATGATTGAGATGAAAACTGTCAGCTTGTACATTTTTTCAACAAACAATTTTAAATTTTTTCATGAATTAAAATGTAACATTACTAGTTATACATTTTATGATTCAACAACGCAATTATTTTAATATTGCAAAGTAGTTTAAAATCAAATAAAGGAACAAAATGTTATTAGCTATCTTTTGACAATTTTTAAAACAAAAGTAAGCAAAAGTCTCTTTCTCACTTGTGATTAAAACAACTTTTTTATACGACTTTTCTAGATGAATTTCAATGCGCGAAATGTAACATTCTTAGCAGCATCTTTTTTTTTTTTTGTTATGTTACCATGGTATTCAGTTTATTCGCATAGATTTTAAAAACGTTTTCGCACGGAAAAACGTTTGTACATGATTAGGAAATATTTTTTGCTCGGAAAACAAAATTGTCAACAGCTGTCACTTTTTCTTAGGTACCTACCAAAATAAGACAAGTTACAGCGTACTAATTTTGTTTGGTTTTTCTCTTCCTGTTCAATGAATTTAATAAAAATTTCAGTCGGATAAAATACAATCGTAGAAAATAATTTGTTTTTATTTTATGCACGAAATGTTTTAAATGTATTCGATTGATTTTTTTGACGAGGCAAGCCTCGTTAAAAAAGTGACAATCTTACGGATTAAAAACATCAATTTCGCGCACTTAATACAAAAATAACTATTTTCTCACTATTGATTATATTGCTTACTTTACTCACTCTTTTGAGTAAACAAACAACATCAAAATTAATCGATTATGGAAAAAAATATTACTATTGCAGTCGAACATAAGATTTTAACACGTACATTATAGTGTTTTACTGACTAATCTATTTACATGCTTTGTCTATAACACTCTAAATTACATACCTACTTGTTACATAAATATCTATTATAATTTGTGTCGTTAATTTTGACTATAGTCAAATATATAGTACCCAATTAACCAATGTAATATTCCTAAAGTTCTTCCTGAACATTTGGACGGATAAATTATAACAAAATTGTAGACAATAAGAGCATTAGTTTCGGTGTAGTGATATCGACAGATTTCGCGTGATAGTTTGAGTGGCCCTGGGTTGGCGAGCGCACCTGGGCAAGTGGTCGATACGCACCGGCGACGGCGGCGGCGGCGTCGCGACGCAGGGCGGCGGACTTTCACGCACGTGTCTGCCCTGAGCTGCCCCCACCACTTCTTTCTCTCATCGCAAGATTAACATTTCATAGACGTGGATTAACCGCTTATCAACACCCACAGAACCAGCTTAGTCCAACACTTTATTTTCATCTCGTTTCAAGTGCGATGCTTTTTTTGAGGTCTTGCTCTTGGAATTAATAGAATTTGTTGGGAGGTAAATTTCTTTTATAAATCATACTGGTATTCTTTTCTTCTCTACGGTGACATTAAATTAATTGTGGCGATATTTCATTTGCGGCGCAGAAAAAATTGTTAGATAATACGCTCCAGGTTTTAATTTATAGTTTGTTGGAGTTGTGATAGTTTATCTAGCACCTTTGGGCAAAAATCTACATTTAAATTAAATTAAAGAAGATGTACCGAACTCCATACCACGAAAATATCACTCACACGACAACTAAATATCATACATCACGCTAGGAGTAACCAACATACACTTTAAAGCAGAAACATTTCACAATTTCGGAGAAACTCTGATTTCATTTCACTTAATCTGAAATTAATGTATTTTTTTATTGAATTTTCTTAATGTAAGCCATAAATTTAATTTTTTATACGGTCCTGTGTCAAGTCTAGCTTTATATTTTGTAAACGAAACCAGCGACTTTAGGAAATTATGTATAAACTGTTTTAATCTAATCAGTGGTTGGGAAAACACGCGAAAATGCAATTTTTTATTTTATATCTAACTGTACTTCACATTGCCAAAGACATAAAAAAACTGTCTTTAACTGTTTAACTATTTAACTTTTATAAATGGACAATTAATTTTCCATTAAATTAAACAAAATGCACACTCATATTTAATTGACTTGACATTTGAATTATCAAAGATTGTATAATTAAATAAAATGCAAATAGCATTATCGAAAGAAATACTAGCTTAATCACAAATGTATTCGTACCACCTGAAAAATATGCTATATTAAAATATAATTATTTTTTACGCTGTACTCTTCGGAAAATGGTAATTTATCGATAGATATTTATAAGATTTATGCCCGATATTATAAAGAAATTTAACTGCCACTTAAATTTACTTTTAAAGTTTGATTTGTTTTAATGAGTGCTCATCATTTCAAATTATTTTATGACTTACTTAACATTGCTGTCAATGATTTTATTGTCATTTGGATAACTTGATGTGAATTTAGTATGGTAGTAAATTTAACAGAAATTTAAATTTCTTTATAATATTGGGCATTACTGTCTTAATGGGATCACAATACATTTTCAAAAATCTGCACCTAACGCACTTCCACGGACCATAATGAAAAAATATTTTCTATAACACTGTTTTGGAAGGCATTCCACAACTAAAAATTATATTGGAATAACTATCATTCCACTTTATGGAATAAATTCGACGAATCAGAGCCGCATATTAGAGCGCTATATGAAGTAGGTATCTTGATTCAGTTACTATGGTTACGTCTGTTTGTTTTAATTTTATTTATTTCAGTTTGACGTTTTCAACAGTTTTTGTATTTGTATTTTTGGTATATTTCCAAAATCTTGTTATAGAAAGTATAGTCTACAAGTAAAGGAATGGCATATCCCACACTCGCAAATTTTTTGCTCGTGTGGAATATGTGCCATTCCATTAATTGTTGTAGAATATACCATTTCATTGCTATTATATATTATATTAAATTTGTAATAATTATAAACAATGTACAATATAATGGGGTAAATAGCTCCGTGGTAACATATCGGACTGTGGATCGTGAGATCCTCAGTTCGAATCCCACTGCCGACAGTTACAAAATTAAATTTACCCCTGTGGTTCCCCCTCCACTAACATCTTTAGGGGCTATGATTTGACGGCTGGTAACCGCACTTCATACGAAAAAATATATCACTTACCGAGAACTGCGTAAGCAGAGTGCCACACCCGCAATGGGTAAAAGGCGTGATGATATATTTATTTATTTATTTATACAATTAATTGCTGACTAGATTTTTCTGTGTACTAATAAATTAGATCTGTTTTAATGTAAATATAAATATGTACATATACCTATGTTTATTTGACGCAAATTAATTAGTCCTGAACCACTTACAAAATATTCTTACAATGAGAAATTTCTTCATAAACAATATTGTCAGAGTGTACTGAATCTGAATATATTATTTATTTAGAAATTGCTCACTATTAAACATTATGTCGGATTCAGAAATAATTAACCTGCGTCAAAATAATTGTCATATGTACATTTAAAAAAAAATATTAGCCCACGGAAAATCTAGTCACCAATTAATTGCATATACTCTTTTTTTATTATCTATTAATTATCAATAATATAATTGAAACACTTCTTCAGTATGGTCCGTTGAAGTGCGTTAGATGCGGCTTTACAAAAAAATATTGTGATCCCATTATGACAGTAAATCTTATAAATATCTATAGAAAATTATCATTTACCTAACAGTACAGTGCAATATATAGATGACGTAATAATTTTATTTGTATAGCGACAATAACAGCGTGAAAAATGAAATAATTATATTTGATTATAATTTTTCAGGTGGTACAAATACACTTTGGGATGGTCTCGTATATGTTTCTCTGTAGCATAGTAAGTGAAATGAAAACCGGTACCAAAATTAATATCAAAAGTGGCACGTAACCCAATTTTATTGGATCCCAACAAAATATGTGCAGCGGAAAATCGAATAAAACGCCAAACCATTTTTGTCCACAGCAGGAAACAATCACAGAAATCATTTGTAAATTATTAACGAACAGCGCGGTCGGTGCACATAGCGACCCTACGATCATCCCTTGACACCTGCGAGTATAACCGAGCATTGCCGAACACTTCCGAGGCAAGTTAAGAGTTCGAGAAATGAATTTCAAGATAATATTTCATAATAAAATAACTCGCTCGGGGGAATTTTTCGCACACCTAAAAACAAATCGTAACAAAGTTAGCGGGAAATCTGAAAAATACGTTTGCGTCTCTGGCGGCCACGACTGGAACTACGCTGCGGGTAATTGGGTCACATGACTGGCTGGAGGACGAGAGCCATCCTAAGGCGTTCGGCAAATTATATATAAGAGTTTTTGTCAGAAATGATGATTTAATGGAAAAAAGTTAGCCGGATAACGAAAGTTTGTTCTATATTTTATTTCTTGTTCCTGTTTAATTTTAATGTCTTCTGCAAATTTATAAGACAGCTGTTTGTATGCCGAACTTGAATGCATTTATTTATAACTTTATTCATTCAATCATTTAATACCAATTTTATAAATTGACTTCAAAATGTGCGGGGCGGACATTCATCTTAACCAACAAGAGAAATCTACTGTGACTAGTAATGCCAATGTATTTTTACACAAACAAACAAAAATTTGAAGCAACAAAAATAAAAATTATAGCAAGATCGAAATGTGCCAATGGCACAGTAATAAGAGAAACTCAAGAAGTATATTAGTGAATCAGAATGCAAGCACGAGTTGAACAAGACATGGTTTCCCCTGTTTTATGTCATCATTTATTGTTACTTAATTACTGTTTTTATTTACTTATTTATATTGTTACTTATTTTTCGTGACGAAGAATTATGTGCAGTAATTTGAAATATTGAATTTAAAAAATACAGAACTTATATTTTGAAATCCTTTCATTTATAAAAAAAAAAAAAACTATAAAAAACATTATACAAATCAACTTTAATCTATATAAGCGAAACAAGGATGCTAAACCAAATAATCTTAATTAAAATACAGACAGCAGAGATTGTATTTCAAAAAGAAAAGACAAGAAAAAAGAGTTACAAAGATAGATAAAATAAGAAACGGTCATAAAAGAAAATTGAAAACATTCAAAAACAATACAAAAGAAATAAATAATTATCACGGTATGGCCACCTAATACGAATGTCAGAAGATAGACGAACAAAACAAGTGTAGAATGCTAGAATAACTAAAAAAAGAAGACTTATGAAGACATGCTAGAACAACATAGAAGAAATTGTAAATAGGAACAAGATAATCAGTCAAGAAGCAAAGAAAAGAAAAGAATAGAAAGTATGAAAGGACCTACTAAACTATAGAATTTTAAAACAATAAAAATAATGTCGACATCCGTAGGGGTATAAATAGATTTACACTGATAATAATAGTTCTTTTATTACTATGTTGACAAGTAAGTTAATTATTTATTTCATATTATTCATGCAGTGAAATTACTAAAGTTGTCTTTAACATGTGGTTTAAATATTGAACAATCAAGAAAAATATTGTAAACAAAATAAAAATATTGTTGCACATTCAGTTGCAGAGCGAATTGCGTATTTATGTGTAGAGATGGCAGCACGCGCAGGACACACAAAAAGGATCCATTTGGTAGAGGCAGGTAAGTGGAACGAAACGCAGGATACCTAGGGGACTTCTCCAGCGAATCTCAGATTCGGATTCCATTAGTAGATAAGTGCGCGCCGGCCTGCCCTCGCGCTAACATTATTAGTTACGTGGAAATAATACTGAAGTGGAAATATAACTAGACCTGATATACTCTCCCAAGCAAAAACAACTAGATGATGGAAGATTCTCTCGGATAATTTGCACTTGAAATTGGAATGAAATTGCATCTGCCTAATGAGTAATGAAGATCTTGAAAGGATAATACATAATGAATTCTAAGAAAATCCTGATATTCTTTGCTACTAAAATCTCCTGGTCTTTAGACAAGAGTTTGTAAATTAAAAGACAGTTAATACTTTATCTGTCACACACCACCAGAAATCACACCAAATTTACCAGCACATATCGGTGAAATATTTGGTCAAACCAATTAATAAATTTTCATTTCAATTTACAAACATGTTTTCATATTGTAGCAACATTTATTTTACATTGAGTAACCATAGGTTATTGTTTATTTTTATTTTCCCTTTCCCATGTCAAAAATAACTGAATTTCCAGTTGACTGAAAAATATTGTGTACAGTTATGAAAAACTATATACAATTCACATACTTCAAGATTCAATCCGTTTATTTCTCGATTTATTTTATACAAAATTACTAGTTTTAACGACCGATACTCGTTTTTTCTTTTTACATCCAATTTTTGAAAGGCAGAAAGCTCTGGCAAAAATCTGATTTTGTACCTGGGCTGCAAGGATTGGAAGAGCACTCTTTTGGAAAGGAATAAGAATTATTGCTGCAAAATATGTTGACAACATCGGTTGTTTCCAAATTAAAAAATCTGTGTTCCCAACTATAGCAAAAATAGATATAAAGTTAAAAAACTAGGGTCGTCTGACAAAAAATCAGGGATCTTCATTTTCTCCAGACGGGAAGACATCATCCCTTAATCAAAAGGGTAATTAAATAAAACTAGGAAGAGAAGGATGAAAACACCAAATAAGCTAATATACAAAAATAATAATTCTTCAGAAATCGTAAATAAAAATACAATAAGCAATAAATATTTTGTTACAGATGGTAATCATGGATAATTTTTCTGCTCTAATACGTATGTCAAAAGTGATGAAATTTAACCAAATGATTGGTTTATTTTATATGTGGGAAATTGTCAGTAGTAAAACTTGTTGCCAGGCAATAGCCACGAAAGTCTAGAGGGAATAATCCCATGAGCTTTATTCTCAGTATAATAATGACAGGATTGGTTACAACGCAGACACGTGACATACAATTAAGCATTTAATTGGTTTTGAGAAACGCCAAAAAATAATCAACATAAAAATGTATTTCTATGAGTAGAGATCTGCCCAAAAGTTTAGTCAGATTTTGAAGATTACCTTTCAAGTAAATTTAGTTCTAAATTTAAATACCTCATATTTCCATTCGAAATAAAATATATGTATTTAATTCTAGCGCGTGTCCATTGCCCAGATTACAAGAAAATACAAATATTACAACAATTTAAAAGCTCTTAACATAAACTCTGACTGAAACAAAGCTTGTCCGCAGAGCGCGATTCATTCTGCAACAAAACAAGCATCATTTACTCGGCAATGAGCACATATTTCTCGTGGAAAGCTTAGTTCACCAAACGATTCGCAACGTAAACGTAAACGAGTGTAGAGTGCATATAGCTGCATTTGTATGCAACACGTGACCTAGGGTCGGTTAGGAGGGGTCAATGGGACGAATGGAAAGAGGACAAGCGACATTCGTTTCTGTTAACTAATACGAACTACGTTCAAATAGCTTATCGATAAATGATCGTGGACGAAAAACAAAAAGTTCTTACGAGCCATTTCGGAATTGCTGCACAGAATTTTAATACTCTCTGTATTTGTTTGGATTGTAATAACTTCAAGCCTTCAAGCCTTTTAAATATACAAAATAATATCTCCAAATAAATCTTCCATCTCGTGACCCGTTTCTGTTTATCAACACTCAGCAAGCATTCAACAATCTCTACTACCAGCTCCGGTTGTGTTAGCAGTATTCAAGAACTGAAAACAACAATAGGGTAGTGTAGGGACGCAAGGTTCGTACTCATAGATAATATGAGGTCTGAAAACTGTCGGCCGGAAGGACAGTTGTGGAGGACAATGGATTGCCGAGCAAGTGTGGGCGGAAGACAGGACTACAGGACGACTGGATGTTGGGATACACGCGAGGCGATACAGGCCACGAAAAGTGAAACATAAAGGCGTGGCGTATTGGCCAGGACGTCGATAAAGATATTCTACTTTCACACAGATTTTAAATAACAACAAATTTGCTCTTTCATTACGAACATCCACAGGGAGCGTGAAAAAATATTAAATAATTAGGTTACTAATTTATTCAGGAACTGTAGTAAAATATAGTTTTTATTAATTTTCTAAAGACAACGTTTCGCCAACAATTTTAACTTCCTCCGGGCAAAGAATCAACCTATGAATAAAATAATTTATTTAGATTCTTTGCCCTGAGGAATCCAAAATTGTTGGGGAAATGTTGGCTTTAGGACAATAATAAAAACTATATTTGACTGGAGTCGATTAAACATATATTTTCTTATAGTATACTCGTCTTATACAGGATTATCCAAAAAGAGTTACCACCCATATGGTTCTACATAATTTCAATTTTTTTTTCTTTTTTATCTACCGCCTAGGGAGGTATTGTTTTTGGTCAAAAAATTGAGTAGTGAGTTTTCAATGAATAAGCACGTTTTAGGGTCCCTACAATACGATTTTACTATTTTCGCCATGATGTCTGTATGTATGTATGTATGTGTGTGTGTGTGTGTGTAGTCTGTGACAATTTTTTCGTCTCGCATAACTCAAAAACTATAATACCAAAACATACAATTTTGTGAATCTTTGCTTTTGTTTCTGGATAAAATTGGTCAACCGGAATTAGCAGTTTAGTTGAAGCCCTTAACAGTTTTTCATGGAAAACACGGTTAAATTTCCTTTTCTCAACAATTTATGTTAATATTAAAGTTGTAGAATATTTAATTTTACATGTGTTTGATTACACTAATTTTATTAATTTTCATTAGATTTAGAAATAATAAAATATAAAGAAATTAGATTTCATAAATCTACCATTTCTTGAGAAACATTTTAAATTTTTTACGAAATGTCATTTTGACTGTGAAGCTGTTTTCTTAGTGAAATATAAGTCAAAAAATTAAATAAATATACGAAATAAAATAAAATTTCTCAAATATAAATAGAAAATAAGCAAATAAGAAGGTATGTTTTTCTATCTCAAATTCTATTTTGTATCGTTTAAGAGTAGTATTGGGCGGGAGGTTATGTGCTAAAATATTTTAGTCCCGTCGTTATTGGCACCCTTAAATTATAATATGGCGGCTTAAAATTTATTGTTTTTGTCATCCCAGTCGTGGAAAAAGAATTTTAATTAAGAGTTTATATTTACTTAACAATGCGTTGCAAATTTCTTGTTTTCTTTCAATTAATATACATGTGTTTTCAATTTTAAATAAGAAATTAGGTTAATAATAAGTAAACTTTAAACTGTTTCATTCCAATTTAAACAAACAAAAAACAATAATAAAATATACGGAAATGTAAACATTGCAGCAAGATTCATTTACATTTCAAAGTAAACAAACATTTATTCTTAATTAATTAATATTTGCAGATGTTCTCTCTCGTAACTATTACAGAAAAATAATATCTCACTGATTAAAAACATATATTTCTCAACTAAAAATAAAACGTCCCTCAATTAACCTCGGCGCATTTCCGCCAAATTTATTTCCTGCTTAAGTAGGACAAGAAGGCCCTTTCATCCTCGTTGCAGGCTCCACCCCTGGGTTCTCACGCTCTTCACTCAACTAATTAATTTCGCGGCATACACGGTATGTCCTGAGCACAGCGTAACGCCTTGGTTAGGTTTTTCAGTCCCCCTCCATGGGAAGATAAATGTTTGTGGTTTAGTTCCCCCTTTCATCTTTCATTAGACTTCCCCTACGCCACTGTTTTATTCGTCGTGTTTACTTTATTATTCATGAACGAGCAAATTGTCGAAACACAATACATATAGCTCTGTGTTTTTATTCATTGATGCGATTTGATATCAGTGGTACTTTATCCTAATGTTGTTTGGACTTTGAATTTTTTATTGAGCTTTTTCGATACATGCATGATAGGTATCACGATTTTATAATGCTGTTAGTTTTATTTTAATAGGTTGATTCAATATCCAATACAATAAAAAAATAGTACCGTTCACTCAATTTAACTGAGTAATCTTTTAATTTGCGCGCAACTGATGAATTTAGTCAAAATACTTCAGTAATTTTAATGAATATGGTAGTTAAATCGTCCTTTGCTTTATTATGACATAGATGAGAGTAACCAAATATGGAATCCTAATAAAATAACGTCTTTTCTCTTATTGTTAATTAATGTAATGTTAAGCGAAAATGTATGACTGATTATGATTACTAATAAATCTCTATAACTTGCAATATTAAATGGCGGTATTCCATATTAAGATCCTATTCCATATTTGGTTACTTTCCTCTAAAATAAAATATTTTTTGAAGAAAAGAAATTACAATATTTTAATATACATTAGAACTTCTGAAATACAGTAATACTGGAACGCGGTGTTATTTGCAGCCTAGAGAGAAAACAACCAATGGATATCTTTATCCTTGTCATAAAGTACGTTTATAGTTTATATCTTAGTATTGAAGATAAGAACATTATGAACATTTAAATATTATGAAACGATTTCGTATTTAAAAAAATCTATCAGGGATATATAATATTTATATTCTAAACTTATCTGGTTGTTCCCATCTTTCTACTAATCAAATTTTTTGTTTTACATCATTTCTCTTATTTATATTAAACTTTTAAACCAAACATATTTCTTGAACACTATTGCTATTCCTAAACATGTACAACGAAAGCTAACAAAAAAGATTTGCAAATGAATTTAGCATTCGCTTCTTTTAGATAACACCGTTTATGACTCTAAAAAAAAAAAATATTCTCTCTGACTTTACAAACTTGTATACGATAGAATCTTCCGAAGTACTATGCAATAATTTCTAACAGCCAATAAAATATGCATATCTAAATCTCTCTCCAGCATTTGCAGTTGTCAGTTCTTTAATGGATGCATACAATCACCGTACAAATGAAAATCTGGGTGATATTTGTAGCTATAAAACCGAAATAGCTTTGCAGCGAATGGGTGCTGTAACAGTAGACTTGAATGGATATTAGAGTTGCTATCGAATGCACACGTTTGCACAGAGATTTTAAATGTTTTTATATTTTGTTTTACTCTGTTTACAGAACAAGTAACTATTATTGTTTTAAAGACAACTCATACATCTTGAAATGTCGATATCCAAACACAATAAAATCGCAAAAACATTTGATCCAATAAAACCTTAACAAATTCTACCTCAATAGCAGAGTTTCCGTTCTTATCCGAGAAGCTCCGATATAAACGAAAAGAATATCAGTGCGACGAGCAATTGCATTGATTTGTATGCAGTTATGTTCGATGATGAATTATTTATAAGAAATCTCAACAGACTTGTTTATCGTCACATCGCAGATTTGTCATGAATATGTTAGCAGCGATAACAGCAAAAAACCTCATGGAAAATCTGTTTGATTTACATTTCATCTCCGGTTATATCGCTGGGATATGCTACATACTTTGTTCGATCGCCAGGATAACATTAAATGTTTTCTAACAAATTTCGCAGATCGATCTCAACAAAACATTGAACACAGAAGAACTGAATCCCTAAATATACCAGAACATGTATCAGAACTGTTACTTGATTAAAAATATTCCTGGCGTATTTGCTTTTAATTTCTTATAAGTGTAGAAGATTTTTTATTATTTATTTATTTTCTCAACAGGATTTAAAAAATCCCAGTTACGGAGTAATAATAAAAGAAATATAGATACAAATACGCAATTATCAATGTACAATTGCAAGTATAATATAAAATATGAACAGATTACTGAATGTTGCTAACTTTATAAAGTGTCAAGATATCGCGTAGAAATTGTACAATTAAATTAAGGAAATTTCTGCACAGAAATTTTAGTTGGGTCAAACTGAATCTTTTACACTCAAATAAGTATTGAAGCAAACTTACGATAAAAATTGCAAGCGTTACTCAAAGATTTCAAACTAAGTAAATGGGTCATGTTGGTTGTTCGTAGAAAATTTCAGTTCTTCAGAATTTCAGTCCAGTTCAGTTCGCGTCTAATCAGTGGATGGCAACATGTTTGTAGGAAATATTTAATCACTGACATTTGCGCAAGTAGGGCTCTAGAGTTATATTGAGTGACACTGTCCCATCCCTTAAGTTGTAAATTGTCCAACCTTATGCGGTGATCAACCACTTGCATTTTGGTTTTCCTTGTGAAATGTTCAAAAGATTACTACACAGTTTAAGGGCTCTTCTCGATTGTACGTATAGTTTATGAGCAATTGTTAGTAGTTTAGAGTTGTTCTTTGTTTGAGTATTGTCAAGAACGGATGATATATCAGTTATGATATTGAAAGTTATTGTAAAAGTTAGTCAGTAGTGATATTTTTAACTTTGTCAAGTTATTCAGCCCATAAAACTCTTTAATTTATATAATTTATTTTGCTTGCTCCTATTAAATATTAAATAATTTTTTTATTGTTGAATATGAGTTTGATTCCCTCCTTCGGGTGTTTTACTATTATTCCCGTCATTTTGACTAGAAGTCTTTTTCTAAATACTCTTCGGAATTGAGTTCCGTGGTGATCAGTGTCTACGCTACCTTTGGTAATTCATTCATCCAACCTCTTGGTACCAAGTGTGAGGTAGCTGTTACATAACCTAATGTATTAGCAGTAGTAATAACGTTTCATTATGAATACAGCTACCTGCATTAGTTAATAAATACTACGAACAGTTCGGTCCTGAATGGGGCAGCAACAATGCTTGCCCACAGTTCATTTATACTAAGCCCCATTATGCACGTCAGGGAAATTGTACAGGGTGCAGGTTCTTCTCATTGTAGCTTGATTACATGATGGATGAATTAGAATCGTAAGGTGTATTCATCCCACTAAACCCTATTGATACTTTCTGAAGCATAGTAAAAATAAAAATTATAAAAATATTCCTTTGAAATCACGTGCTATGCAGCAAGTTTAAAGGAGCGCCGAGACCGTCGTTTATTTTTAGTCATTATTTGATAGTCTTGCTTTATTTTCCTACCACGTACTTTTATTATTATGAATAAATCGATTTTATAATGGTGAAAACCATTATTTTCTTTAATGGGTGTTCACGTTTTCTATTTGAAATTCACACCATTTATTATCACATCCTTTTCACAAATACTAATGAATTGCAGTTCTAAAACACTTCATAAACATAAATACATCATCCCTAGGACAGTTCTTCTTGCAAAACTATTTGATTTCTTTCGTAATTTCAATGTCAGTGTAAACCACAGACACTACGAGAACATAAACCCAATTATAACACTGCACTGTCGGTAAAAACGGTGTCCAGTGACAGTTTCACATGTGTGGGTGACCGCATGATCCACTTGCCTAGTCCGGGCTCTCCAGCTCTCGACGTCCCGCGTCCATTGTGCCAAGCTGTCACTCGCGGCGCTAGCATCGCTGCCAAAGAACTACCACCGGTGCTTTGTTGTCCTCGTCAGGCGTTTGTTGCCCAATGCCCGACGCCTGCTTGGTTTTATGCGATGCGATGCTCCACGACATGTGACATGGGTGGGAGGTATTGTTTGTTGGGGTAGTGTTTCTCAAAATGTTCTGCATGAGTTTTAATTGCAACCCATTTCACGGGGGTTTATGTAGATACGTTACAATTACACCCAGAAGCCAAGAGAATATTGAATACCTGAATTCCTTATTTCTATTATATCTTCCAGAGAAAAAGGAGCGTGGTATGTCCAAATGTTGATGGAATGAAGGAATAAGAGAATCCTTAGAGAAAAGAACATTAATGAAGACTTGGAACTACATAAATAGACGTGGCGAAAGGGATTGGGTATAGTATATTCTTCAACAAGTAATGTAATGGCACATATTCCACACGAGCAAAAAGTTTGTACGGTTTGCGAGTGTGGTATATGCCATTCCGTTACCTATTGTAGACTATACTTTCTATAACAAGATTTTGGAAATTATACAAAAAATACAAATCCAAAACTGTTGAAAACGTCAAACTCAAATAAATAAAATTAAAACAAACAGACGTAACCATAGTAACATAATCAAGATACTTCATATATCGCTCTAATATGCGGCTTTGATTCGTCGAATTTATTTCATACGCGGCGTATGGAATGATAGTTATTCCAATACAATTTTTAGTTGTGGAATGCATAGTTTCCAAAACAATGTTGTAGGTAACATAAGTTGAAAAAGCTTTCAGAACTCACAGTAAATTTTAATGTAGTAATTCGAAACGGTTTATTATAATAAAATTTTACAGAACAAAAACAAAATAACATACACAGGTAATATTTAGATAACCAGTTGCTGTTAATACTATAATTAGTAAATTCCAAACAAAAACGAAACACCAACAACCCCGAACCTACAAATATTTACTTTCGCACTTATCTGCGATTGTCAGTAAACATAACCTCAAATAATCTGAACCGGAGCAACTTCATTTCAGTGAGCTTTAACTTCAACGAAGTGAACTGACGTTTGCTCTTGATGTTTGAACAATATCAACCCAAATAGATCATTAATACCCTGACTATTGACAGGTATCCGAGGCCTTAGCCATGACCCGAGTATTCAGTATGGATTTGACAGGACACAGCGCACGCTATCTTGAATTTAAACAATGGATATATCTAGTGGGAATTGAAAGTTAAGAATATTCGTTGTATTTCTAAATAGATTATCAAGCAATAAGAATTTATTGCGAAATAATATATTCTATTTGTAAGCCCGGAATCATATCATTTGACCCAGTAGATATTATCATCACAGGAAAAATTGTTAATTCACCATATTTATATCTTAAATTCTATCATTTTTACCTCCCGCATATACATATATGTAATGGTGGTACTATGTTTATGTTACAAATGATTAGATTCATCAACAAAAAGTGGTAGATTATTTGAAGGCCTATCAGGGATTTTGGACATATCTCAGTAAATAAATGAGATATAGTAAATTTCATTGGAATCAAAAGGATGTAGAATAATATTGCTTACAATCTATTATGATATATTTTGTTGTCATTAAATTACTAAACAGTTGTCGTGGTACCAGCCAAAATATTTGCGCCAAATGAAATCTTTATGTTAGTAATATATGTTAATTTGTTATTATTCCAGTTTTGTTCCTTAAAATATTATTAAAAATAACCGAATTTAAGATACTAATAAATTGAGTACAACCATTTTCCCATTGTACGTTCAGAATTTATTTATTTTTTCAAGTATGATTCTGGGCTCGAATATGTTTCAAGATTAAAGAATAATTTGCATTCGTCAACGAAAAGGAAAAGGAATTATTAATAGAAAAGCATGCGAAGAGATAAAATATTTATAAATATAAATCACTGGGACGAAAACAGAGTAGGCATATTAAAAATGTCCGAAATAATTAACATCGTATCGATCACAAGTGAAAACGTCTGTCGTTTTTCATCGGATGAAATCACGCTTGGTTGGAAATAGATTGCTACGGAAACGGAAATGTATGGTGAATGGTTAAATTGTTTTGTTTTCTTTCAGTTGTTTAATTAATTGTGAGCCAACAAAACAAAACTGTTATAGGACGAGAAAAACTCTCATGTCGGAAATTTTCGTTAAAGGAAATTATTTAGAAAATCCTTTATGTCATTTCAGCCATTTCGAGTATGTTATATAAAGTATTTCTGATAAACAGAAATAATAAAATAACCGCATTATGTTATACATTATGCATCCTCCATGCCGGCTCCCAAGTAAAACTTTAATTAAAATATTTTAATTTCTAAAGAAAACTAAATAATCCTACAAACAAAATAACGCGGCTTAGGAGTATTATAGGTATATTTAGGATGCGCTTTACAGTTCCTTCGGGCTAAGTATAATAACGTTGCGTTATGGTACATTTTGAGATGGTAAGTTCTAGATGCAGTGATGCATCTTGTATCCGCATCCTTGCTCATCATCTGCCGCGTAATTAACGTAACGAAACGTACCGTAAACTGATGTAGCGTAGGACGTACCTCAACCGAGAGCAGACAGTTCACTAATGGCGTTACCTCGCGTGATTAACTAAATGAGATTGGAATTTTTTAACTTGTAAGAGGTGATCAAAGTACGCACCTATAAAATTGCTAAAAATAATTATAATAGTAAAGGAAATATGCAGGATTGCAGTCAAATAATTAAAATTTAATTTTTTCAACCGAGGGAGAAACTCGGATTTTATGATACCAAAATCATGACAGAAACAGCTATATCTACGGGAGATTTGTGTACTTTCTCTCCCGTCGTGAGAAAAAGTCCTAAAATAGTGTGAAAAATGAACAAAATTAAACAAATCAAAGGCAGCTATCATATATTATATTACAATTCAAATAATTTTGAAACACATAAATATTGATGTTGAAAAAAATAGGATATAGGAGAAAAGTGTATTTTTTTTCTTATCCTTTTGTAACCCTCGCCTACGGTTCGTGCATGTACTCCACGAGAAAAAATCATGCACTTCTCTCCATTAATGTATAATATATTATTCCGTTTATGAAAACTGTGACTTCATCGTCAGGAATACTAAAATACAAAAACAAAAAGTTTACATTAACATATTTTTGTAAGAAAAAAAATAAGTAACAGAGATAAAACTATTTAAATTATACTTAAGCCTGTTTTACACATCGCAAATTATTGTTAAAAAAACTGGCTAAGTTTTCATGTCCATTTATTGTTGTGTGTAATACGATACTTTGCGTCAAATCCTTCACAAATAAATTAGTAAATTCACTGATGAACTTGAATACGTTCATTTTTCGACAATTTTTTAGGGAATTCTCGAAGATTTTAGTCATTGTTAACAACTCGAACTTGTTTATATTTTGTCTAATTTGTTATTTTTGTACGTATAAAATAAATAATACTAATAAAATTATTACAATAAAACTGGATGTGTGTAAAACGAACGACAATATTTTTATTCTTGGCAATTTATTAACTTAGCCAATTTATTGACCAATACATTGCATCGTGTAAAACAGGAATTACAGTAAACAATATTAAAATATACACAATTTTTATATGTAGAATTTGCGATGGCGTTACTATTGCAACAGAAAATAACTATTAATTAATTGAATGCAGTCCTGCTTATTTTATTTCCCTTACCACAAATTTTTCCAGTCGTTCAATAATTCCAATAATTATAATTATCACTATTTTTACTAAATAAATACTAATATATAAACAATTCCCTAGGGCTTCATAATTCATTGTTTTATTGTAAAATTAAAATATAAAATTACCCGTAAAATAATTAATTTATGATAATTAAATAAAAGATGAAATGATTACCTTCTAACCTCGTATTTATAACTTTTATTTAATTATTTGCAAATTAATTACATACATTATTTTGGAGTAATTTGATATTTATAAACTAAATATAAAATTGCTAATTAAAATAATTAATTGTATAGCTGCAGGCTGCCGTTAAAATTTCATATTTACAAAATAATAATTTAGTTGAAATGTAATGAATATTATAATTGTTTACTTGAATATTTTATATGTAACATAATAAAGGTTTGTTTGAACAAATAACATCTTCTACAGCCATTAGGCATAGGTAAAAAAACAGCAGTATATAAATTGAAACAAAATGAGGTATTTAAAGCAAAATTGTGCAATTTAACGGGCATAGATATGAATATGTATAAAAGTTGAATGCATTTTAATTAATTATTTACATGACGTTGTCACCCGGCACGATTTATGCTGCGCAGTGTGATACTTTGCACGAAGCTTTCTCGATGGTTGGTCACGCGATCTGGACTTAAATAAAGCCGAGCTGGGATATCAGCCATCTCATACACGTTCGGGGAAATCTTTATCTTTTAATTAGGCACAAGGGATGGAAGCTTTTCTTCTGACAAAATCATTGTTCTGGAAGACCGCGCTGCATACTTTGCACATTTTTATAATAAGAAGAAGGTTGATGATCGTGAAGTCGACACGGTAAAAATTGTATGAGGAACATGTACCTAACGAGTGTTTTTTTTTTTTTTTTAGTTTAAAATGTAACAAAACACGTAAAAATCGTGGTAATTGCCATGGCATTGGTTTTTTTTGGAAAGATAGTTTTATGCCATTAGTGCTTGAATATGATTTCGGAAGATGGACGCCTCTGCTGGCTCGAATAAAGCGCAATCTGGAAGTCCAATTTTCGATTTCTTTTTGAGGCAGCTAGATCCGTATATTGGCAATAACGCAGCAAATTTTGCCTTCCATATTATCCATCGTCCCTGGTTTATCGGCATAGACTATAGCGACTTCAAATATCCCTGCAGAAAAAACTACAAAGATCTTGGAAGCCAATCACCGATATTATGCACTCATCGAATGTGTCCCTCAATGAATTGATTGAGGTGTAAGCTGTGTGACTTGTTGCATCGCCTTGTTGAAACCACTGCTCTTCCACATTAATGCCATTCAATTGTGAAATGATAAAGTCAATCATGGCTCTATAGCAGTCTGACTGTAACGTTCTGGCCGGTATCATTTTTGAAGAAATATGGAGCAATGATTCCAACAGGCCTGTAAAGCACACCAAACAGTAACTTATTGTTTATGTAACGCCATTTCAATAATGGCTTGTGAATTTTCTTCACCCTAAAGGTGGCAATTTTACTTGTTGACGTAGCCACTTAACAAAAAATTTGCCTCATCGCTGAACAAAAATTTCGAAATAAATTTGCACAATTTGCAAGCGTAGTTCTGGATTAAATCTATTTATGGTGAAATTGCAAACCAAACTGACAACAAAACAGCTGTAAGTTGTCAAATTGGATGTCGCTGGAAAAATGTTGCCAATTCGAAAAACAAACCTCTAAAAAACTACTACTACTGCTATTAATTAAAATGCAATATAATGTCCTCCCAAACCTGCATATGGAGGGTTTTGCGCATCGATTATTAATTACGTCACGTTGATAATAACGCAACGGGGTTTACAGTACGTTGCACCTCCCTGCAGGCAAGAGTCAACACTGCAGCAAGCGGGTAAACATTGTCGTCGCCATCTCCGCCCCCAGGTTACATCAAATCCAGTTTAGTGCCGCCTCCAGCCTGAATGTTTTCAATCGTGCGCACCAAATGCAGAATGTGAGGTTATGTGTGAAGTATGCGTGCACTAGACGATAAAAATGTGGTTATGGGATTACATCAGGATCGAAATTACGAACAGGGAATTCACTTTTCTGATATTTTAGAAACTTTACTCCAGTGAGTGAATGAAAGATGACAGGACGATTGCGTGGGCGTCCGAGGAATAAGTGGTTATAGTCTGAACGATGTAACTCGGCGAGTTGAAGTAATTTAGAATTTTTCTATGATATTCGAAAAGTTGTAGAAACCATAGACGCACCAGAAAATGTTCAATTTAAATGTACTAACACTACAGAAAAGAAACATTTGCTTATTATAATTATTGAACTTTAACCACGTATTTAGGGCAATGTCAACATTATCCGATTTTGACTTTTACCTGTAACATATTCTGTTGCTGATACACCAGAAGTAGTAAATTGTGCAATTTTTAACAAGGGGATTGCTCATAATAAATTAATGTTAATTACATGATATTAGGAATATTAAAATATAATTAAAGTACCCATAAAATATATATTAATGAAGAATAGATAGAAATGTATAAATTCCTGCCATTTAAAACAAAAAATCACTAAAACAACTAAAAGAAAATACTTAAGCACATACCGCCATACATTATTTTCTTCCTGATTCACGTTATGTGATCTTTTAGGATGGACCATAGCCTAGCGATGATTCTTCAAAAATAAATTAACGAAAGGATACAGAATACATTCTTCCAAAGGGTATTCATTTAAACAAATAACAAGGGTTCGCAAATTATTTATTCTGTTTTGTTCAAAACATAATCTGAAAGCTCAACTTTGAAAACCGCAGTTCAAGAGCTCTTTTCGTGTTCACGGTGGTATAAAAATTCAGCAACACTTAACAATTAAAAGGAATTTAATTTTAGATGTAGAATTACAGTGAAATTACGAAAGGTAATTAGAAAGTGAAAGCCACGAAAAATCTGAATGGCCGAAAACAAAAGATAACATTAGAGTACATGTGACTACCTCATCATCCACGCATCGAGTCAGTGAGCGAGTTAGCATCCACTAACCGAGTCGGAAGCTGCATCTGAGCGCGCCGGAAACACCAGAGCGGCTCGTGCGCGGGGGGCAGCAGGGCGCTAGACCGGAAGCGGCAGGGCGGCAGCGCTGCTCACCAAGTTTTAACCGGTTTAACGTTTAATCAGAATTGTCGCTCACATTACACTCGCGATGAATTCACCCCTTTGCCGCCCCCGCGCCAGGGTTGATAAACCGGCAGCCCGTTGTTAACGCCCTGTGAAATTGTTTCTAATTACTCTTCCCCTCACTCCGGGCCTGGCGATGCCAGGAGCGGACTGTGATTGTTTTATTATTCGGAGATTTTATCTGTGATCATTCGCGAGCGGTTATGATCTCTTGAATTAATTCCAAGATGGGGCGATGCTGTTGTATGATTACGATGTCGTTTCAAGAAACTTCTCTTTATGGTATTATAGTTTTTAACTGCTGTTAGTACTTCCGTCTCCCAGGGAACTATCTTAGACCTAACTGCTGTAAAATCGTTGAGATTTTTTCTTTAAAAGTTAATAATTATGTCGTGTTTCTCCCATCGGGAAGCATAGGACCAGAATTCCAACAGTTTCATTGACAGAATATTTTACTTACAAGTTACAAGGGACCGCCAGCTTTCAGTTACCTTTGACTTACTTGTGGTCGTTTATCAGAGCTACGAATTTTAATTATTTCCTTATATTATATAGATTGTAAATGTTCAAAAATTGTAAACTAAGTAAATGGTTCATTGTTACTGGTTCGTGAATAAATCCTGTTGTTTAGTATTTCTGTCCTGCTTAATCAGCGAATATTAATATGTTTGTAGGAAATACATAATCATTGTCTTATGCGAAAGCAGTGTCCAGTTAGAGTTATTTTTAATACCACTGTCCCATTCCTTAATAAGTAAATTGTCATCTTTGGGCAGTAGGCAGATCAATAGCATTTTTGTTTTTCTTTTTCTACAAAGAATTACCATACAGTTTAAGAGCACCTCTCGATTGTATGCAAAGTTTTTGAGAAGTTTATTTTATGAGTTCATGTAAGTAAATTTTATTTCTGTGTGTGATCATTGTCAATAACTAATATTATATCAGTCTCGTTTTTCGAAAGTTATTGTAAAAGTTAGCGAGTAAGCGATACTTTGAATTAAAGCGATTAATTAATCAGCTCGTAAAAGTATTTGATTTATATAATTTATTTCACTTGTTCGTTATTACATATTATAAAAATTTTTATTGTTGAATACATGTTTTATATTTCCCGCCATTTGATCAGAGGTCTTTTTTTAAATATTTTTCGGAAACGAGTTAAAATATTTCGTGGTCGTCAGCGACTACGCGACCCTTTGTTACTTCTGGGTATTAAGTGCGAGGTACCTACCTGTTGCAACTCCACGATAGATGAAACAGTAACATTATATTTATTATTATAGAGTATAAATCTGAGCACTCTTAGCCTCTCGACCACCACTGGTGACCCACTAGTGACTGTTTCTTTGAATTACAACCAAAATTAGTAACTACTGCCGTCTGTTTCAAATTCCCAAATCAGTTGAACATTCGCCAATGTGTCGCCATGTATAAAAACTACCATCCATTGTATTTATGAAAACTAGTAATTCTCGTAAACACTACAACCCTTGCAAACCAATACATGGCAGAAACAGAAGGCGAAGTTCTGTTCAAGACGCTAAGTCTCTTTCAGTGGAACTGACAAGCATTATGCTCGGGTGCCGATCAGAAACCCGCCCGCATCATTAGAGACTCAAACACAGGATCTTAGAATATGCTCATTTCAAGACCAACAAAGTTAAGACGTCAGTGCCAATACTCTGCAAATGTCGCCTGCGTTATTTCGCTGGGCGTATTTATACCCTGAAACTGGGTCAAGTTATTTGTATTTTAATATACGATCATTATCGTTGAATATTTAAAATTGAATGTGAATAAGAGAGTTCATACCTTTATATCAAAGTAAATACATGGGGTGACAAAATGGCAATCGCATAGATACCTCTGTTCTAGGCTGAATTATTCTATATGAGAACCTAGAGATATATTCTCGATTCTAGTTACATTTTCATTTTCCAAAAGCAATAAAATGAATTTATCTGCTGGAAAATTTTATTCCAGAGCGCCAATAATTCTGCACATGCGACCAATGGCAGATTCGTGTTTCAGGCAAAACTTTTCGAATATTTTCAACTGTTGTTTCTAGGGAAAGTTTTTTCAAAATGCCTTCCGGCGCAGAATCCGAACATGATCAAATTGTGTCTTTTACTCGGCAAATATTTGTTTGTTTATTTTGCTAACAATGAGGTTCATTACTTTTTACCTCCCGCCTTCCTCTAGGTAAAGGTGGTAAGTTTTTGGTCAAAAAATTGTAAAGTGAGTTTTCAATGAATAAGCACGTTTTAGGGTCCTTCCAATACGATTTTAATATTTTCGCCATGATGTCTGTAGTAGTGTAGTTTATTTTATGAGTGTATGTATTGTAGATAAATTTTATTTCTGTGTGTGATCAAGAGCTTTACCAGCTAGACCAGATCATATGTTAATTTTTATGATCGGATCTATTTTTACCTCTCACCTACCTCTAGATAAGTGAGGTTTCGTTTTTGGTAAAAAAAATGGGTAGTCAGTTTTCAATGAATAAACACGTTATAGAGTCCGTACAATACGATTTTACTATTTTCGCCATGATGTCTGTATGTATGTATGAATGTATATGTGTATGCATGTGTGTGTAGTCTGTGGCAAATTTTTCGTCTCGCATAACTCAAATACTATAATACCTAAAAATACAATTTTGTGAATTTTTGCTCTTATATTAAAATGAAGAGCTAATTTGATTTTGGATAAAATTGGTCAACCGGAAGTAGCAGTTTATTTGAAGCCCTTAACAGTTTTTCGTGAAAAACACGGTTAATATTTAATTTTACATTTGTTTTGATTACACTAATTTTATTAATTTTCATTAGATTTGGAGATAATAAAATATAAAGAAATTAGATTCACATGTCATTGTATTGTGATTATGGTGTGGTGTGGTGGTCCATGTTCCTGCATAATTTTATAAGAAATCTATGGCGGGAGGTATTGTGGTGTCAACAACAGATTTTTTTTTCTGTATAGAATAGATATGTGAGAAACTTAAACAGAGAAACATAATGCTCTGACGCCAGAATTGCTATCTCAAAAATTTAAATATTTTAACAATTAATAATATATTTTAAACTCCTATTTTATCTAGTACGCTGTTTTTGGGTCTAGTTACAATATAAATTTTTGCTATTTCGTGACTCTAATGAAGGACCACATTGTAAATTGTTATTATTAATGAAAGTGTAAATTCAATAGTTGTATGAAAGTTTGAGAAACACTGAGGGCTAGGACACTAGTGTATAATATGGGTGTGTATCTGTAGATTGTAACAGTGATTCGGTCAGGTCCCCGGAGTTAGGTACCGGAGCCCTAGAGCCCGGAGGAGGTCCAGAGTCCGGACTCGCGTCCCTCAAGACTACTCGCGCACAAATCTAATGGATGGAATATTCACCATCCTCACATACAGGACCGCACTGTTTTATTATTCTAATATCAACAAGGACAACAAAAATGTATTATTGATTTGTTGCTTATCTGATATTTATTTTTAGTCGTACGTTGTTATCAATATGTTAATATAATTAAGTATGCATTAGTGTTTTTATCATTTCCGGTATGTTAGCTTATGGTTAATATTGATTTATTGATTACCTGATTAGTTTACTCTTTACAAATATGACCCAACTTACTATTATTATAAATATTAAATAGGTTAACGAGCCCAGAATCATATCATTTGGCCCATTTTAAATTTTTGTTCTCAATTTATTTGTATCTTAAATTCTGTTATTTTAAAGAATATATTAAAGAAAATAACTGAAATAATAACAAATAAATAAAAATTACTAACATAGAAATTTCATTTGGCTCAAAGGTATTGGATGATACCACGAACACTATTTTTGATCTAATGACAACAAAATATAGAAAAATGTTTTAATAATATGATTCTACATCTTTTAGATTTCAATAAAATTTACTCTATCTCATTTATTTACTAAAATATTTTCAAAAACCCTAATAAGCTTTCAAATAACTTACTGTTTATGAATTGTTCCCACAATATAATCAATTCTTATTATAAACATACAACCTTCCTTATCATATATTATGTATGTGCGGGAATTATAAATAAAAATGTTAGAATATAAAATATAAATATGGTGAATTAAACAATTTTCCTTTGCATGATTTTAACTGGGAAAAATTATTATGATTTTGGGTCGAATACACCTAATAATTCTTCTACAAGTTATTTACAAAAGAATTAATAGTATGTTACTATTTTTATAATTTCCAATCTTAAAGCTACAATCAGAGCTTTCTAATTATTAATTACAACAGCAAAATTAATGCTTTTATTAACAGGTAATACTTAAGAAGCTTACAAACTCCAAACTTTCCACTTGCTGTTAGTGCGATAGAGGTAACATTTTATGTCAGAAATATTAAATAGTACAGCACCTAATTTATCAGAATAGAAAATAGTACAACACGTAATTTGATAATTTAAACAGTTTATACAACAAATACTACTTCAATTTTTACTGTACAATTAAATTATTCAAGTAATTGCATCAACAATTTTTCAATAGAATCATCATGAATACATTAAATGTCGAGAATCGTGTAAATATTATTAGAATGTATTATGGGGGCGCAGTGCAAGACAAATATCTGAATACATCACAGGAATGAATGCTGAATAGTTTCCATCGCCAAAAATTGATAGTGACAGATTAAAATATTTATAACAAATTGCAAGCACTGTACGTCAGTAGCAATAAAAAGGGTAGGGGAAAATTAGGAATTATTATTATTAATTTCATTAAATTGCAGTATCAAAATAAATTAATCTGTATTAAATAAGATGTAGGGATATTGGCAGTATTGTGATATATAATTTGGATGCATAATTTTTTGCCGGACACTTTTTATTTACAAAAAAACTGATTTTACATGTTAACTGCCTTTGCCAACATTTACGTGACACACGGTATATTCTCATCACGTCGATACTCTCCATCTAGCAATATGGGTAGGTCCGTCTCTGTAAAGGTCTGCCCAAGGGCACTTTGAAGGGACATCTCAACAATACTGGCCTCCATTCGGCAGAACAATGCATATCTCGGTAGGCCAAGGAACAAGAAGAAGAAGATTGTGCGTGCAGAGTGCTCATGGTGAAACACATTCAAAGGGACCATCGTACTTAGTAGCTGTGTCAGCAAATTGTATGCGAGAATGAAATGACACTAATTTTTATAACTACTTTGGTACATTGTTTGGAACTGCCGTAATAATATATGTTTACTATGTGCTTAAATTTAGCCTTGTGCATTATTTAGAAAATAGTAAAAACATGACAAAATAGTTACTTATCTGTTTTAATTCTTATCTACATTTATCAGAAAATGAATTATTTAATATAACAAATGTTAGGTTAGTTTAAGTTCTAGCAGTTTAATGCAAAAAGTGACAACAGGATATTAATTTTGAACGACCTGAATTTATTGGTGACTTATCAAATATAATATAATTCAAAGTATTATCAAATTTATAAGTAAATTCTACGATACGATAGATAATTCCGAAAAAAAATAATTAATTGAGTTCATGTTTTCATAGTTAACAAGATAATATAATATTTCATCCTTCGGTAAATAATGTTATCAAGACCGATAAGAAATAAATATATTTTCAACTATACCTGAGCAATAAAATTTTATCAAACTCGGCAGTTCTCTACTAGTGGTCATTGAAAAAGAACTTCAATTTTTCTGAGTAAACGTGTGTCAAATGTGTTCTGTGTACAGTTTCAATTTGGAATTAAATAGTTATGTATTTAACAACTCCAAGTTTTGTTTTTCTCACATGGGTGTGGATTGTTTTTGTTTTTGCAACGTTATCTTTGCTATGGGGAATTCATAGTGTAAGTATTTTCAATAAATGAACGCAATAGAAATCGTAATTTGTTTGTTTGATTATTTAAATCACAGCTTTTACTTGTAGCTTTGACATGAGTTAAACAACATTTTTCTTTATTTTTACCTCCCGCGTATAACGAAGATTTTGTGATGAGTCAATCGAAATTTTCGATAGCGAATTTTCAACAAATAATCACTATCATATCTAGCACACAAATTAATTTTTTTCTCAAAGATGTTTGTCTGTATGATGATATGACATTAAAATTTTATATTTAGACTTTGAATGTTCAAGTTACGAGTTGATTACATTTATTCAACCGAAAGTGGTAGTTTACTTGAAAACTGATCAGTTTTTTTTTTTAATATGTCAATAAATAGTTTAGTTACGGTAATTTTTTTATAACAAGAAATCTGTCTTGAGGACCGTAATACCTCCCGCCATATATTTTTTATCAAACAATGCACTATCAGTATCAAGAAATGCTCATCCCTTCAAAAAAATTATTTTTCAATTCTGACACATGTCAAACAAATGGCATTTTTCAAGCGTTGTTTTGTATTTTCAAAAAACACATTTGGCATATATAACTGAAAAAGTCAAAATATAATTTTTCTTTAACATGTACTTTGTAAAATTTACGATGTAAATGGTGACAGTAAAAGGTTTTAAACAACAATTATAGATAATAATATTTATAACATTATTTTAATAACTAAAAGTGTCCTTTAAACATAATTACTGAGATATTTCAAAATAACTTGATAGGGCTTCAAGTAAACTACCAATTCCAGTTATTGGATTTAATCGGCTTTTCCCAAAAGGATAAATAAATATAAATAATTAAGTTTACCTAACATTTTAGACAAACCATTGGTACGTATTACCTTGGCTAATCGTGGTAGGAAACTACATGTTGATGACATTTTCTTTCGCCATTTCTACTTTTGAAGAAAGCTGTCAAAGCGCTAACATCGAACAAATAATATCGTTCATATTATTTCCAGTAATTGTGTTCTGTGAGTATATTATTAAATTCATAATATTTTATTTAATAACTGATATTTTATTGAAGGTTTAACCGGCTACTGTTGGCTGTGCGTTTGCTCCTATTATCTTGGTATGCTGAAGAAGCATTTAACACCGTCTGATAGTGATAGCTTATCAGACGCCAAAGAATTTACGACATTATTAGTCTGAAGGCGTATGGTATATAGTTTATTTATTTTATTCACGTTGTATTTATTATTTATTGTTAATATATAATATAATATATATTCTTTATTATACAATAGAACTATGTTCCAATTACAGAATAATATTACCAAGAAAAACTGAGATAACACAATAAAAATATGTTTATAGAGTAGATAACCAATTTAGAATTTAATTATGCAAATATTACCTTTTCTAGGTTATTTCTAAATTCATTAACATTTAAAGAAAAATCAAGTTGATTACAGTAATTATTATATATACGACACATCATATTAATAGGGGAATTTGAACAGTAATTTGTCTGTGAAAAGCTACAATGTATGATAAAAACAAAAATATTACAATAAATTATAAAAAATAAAAAGATTTTTTGTTTAAGTTTTAAGTCTTCATAAATCATAATTTGTTTGTTCTTAGTTACTGTAGTATAGTAAGTAATTTGGAACATAAATTAATGAGTTCTGAAAGGTTTTTCAAAAATATTGCACATAGACTTCTTCTTTATTATAGAACTTCCATAAAATATTCTAATAATAAAAAACTTTTAATTTTATAAACATAATGCTACAGTGTATTTTTAAAAGATATGGGGAGTCCCCTTCTAAAGTATCTTATTACCTAAGTTGCATTTCAAAGTGTCAGCAAATTTTACCAACAGACGCAGTTGTAAAGCAGATTTGTGTCGGTTTGCATCGAGAATATTATACTGAAAATGTAAGTTAAAAATAAAAAAATAGTATTAGAAATAAAATATTATTCAAATTATATAATTTTAGGCCATCTATAATGAAATGTCGTCAAACGTCAATGTGTTGTTTCTCTTTGAAAGTGGGCTGCAAATTTTTAGCTACGTTAGAATTGGTATGAGTCTAAAATTAATATTATATAGAAATATTTCTAAGAGAGATTCCTACACGTGAAAATAAAATTATCGTAAAACTTACCAAACATTTTTACACATACTTCCAATTGCATAGTATTAAATAATAGTGTTTAGTTTCTAAATTGTTTAGACACATTTAATTAAAATTTCAGAATATGCGTACTGTTTTTTTTTTTTGCGGAGACGTAGTAGAATCTCTAGGAACTGAGGCAATATAAATATAATTAATAATACTGTGTATTGTTTCAGTTTCTTCCGCCAATTTATATTTTTTGTAGGATGCAACCAATAGTGGACATTCCAGACTTTGTGGTTGTGTTATTGGTTGTGCACTATCTCGCAGTTTTTACATTGTTTTGGGGAACCACAGCAAAATGCTGCGTAAGTCTCAAACTATTTTTTATTATTTTCAATTCGAAGATATTTAGTGTTTTCACAACTTATATTTCATCTGAAAAAGTAACGATTTTTTCATTCACGATAACTCAAAATTTAAGAAAGCAATAATTGTCATATTTCAAATTTAGATATCGGGAAGTTATGTGATTGGCAAATTAAACTTGGTTTGTGGTTCAGTCTCATATAAAAGCACTGAATTGTTTTTATAACCCACTCGCATAAATATTTTGGAATAAAAACTTTCGTCATTTATTTAATAAACATTGTACTATTATTAGAACATTCCAGGAAAACAAAAACTTGTCACGTTTCAGATGAATTCCTGCACGCTAATAATATCACTATTACTTCGAACAGTTTTAATTTTATCTGTTATGGGATGGTCCCTATATATGATAATTGATGCCACGGATATTTTAATCCATTTGGGAACGTTTCTTGTCGAATTCGGTAGGGTATATAAAAGTGTATATTTTACAATATTAAAGACATTTCTTCAACAGTGTTTGGGCCTTATGTATGCTTTTGCATTTGGAGTTACTATTTGGAATATACTGAAACGCCGAATGATCCGCGACCTGTTCTCAACTTGCAGATTAGTATAGTACCCTGATACTAATGAGGAACAACTACATTATTTTTAAGCATTATCTTTTCTTATATTAAAGTCAAACAGAGTAATCTATTTAATAAAGTGTTTTTATATTTAGCATCTGTGTTTATTTTACAATTTTTTCCTGGACTTATCAACGCCTTTTGAATTTTTCATTTATCGTGAGTTCGTGAGATAAAGCAACTGCCGCATTTATGTTTATAAAATAAGGCATTTAGCGGGAACACAAAATACAGTTGCTAGTAGTTACTGTCAGTATGTTCTAACCTATGTTGTTGTCAAACTCGCGTTTGGAGAAAACTATAATTGTATTAACTGCTGAAATAATTTTATTTGTTTATTAGAACTATTGCAAAGAGTTGCAAGTGTCAAGTTTTGTGTTGTGTATTCAGTTCTAAGAAAATTTTTAGAGCAACACGTTGTGAATGTGCCTGAATCAAATCAAAAACTCAGCAATATGTAAATAAGTTGTGATATGAAGAAATGAATATTTTATCAGTGTTTTAATTTCAGGGAAACTATAAAGAATTTTCGACAGTTGTATTGCTGTTGCGGATGTTCTTTGAAAATTGGATGTATATTAATTGCAATAATTGAGATAGTAAGTGTAAGCACAGTATAATAAGTCACACAGTAACCATACTCACTATCGGTCTTTTGATCTTTGTCGCATCGACCGATTACCTTGAGCCGAGCGGCCATATTGGGAGTAGCAATATACGGTGGTAAATTTGAATAGCTGTCAGTTGCAAATTAGATAAAATCTAAAAATATTATTTCACCTGCATTATGAAAGTTCCTACAATTTTTCATGGTACAGATTAAGTTTATTTCTCTGTTTTGCACTCATTTCTGAACTTACTATGAAAGAAATACTGTGGCTTGATATTTGACAGATATAACTGACACTGACACTGATGATATACTAAACTCTCTTTGCTATGGTTACTAGATATCAGCTTAACAGCAGGGACGTCAGAAGTAATTTTTGTTAGGGGGGAGGGGCGAACTTGGAAGAAATTTATTGGATAAAATAATTTTAAAATTTAACTATACAAATTTTTTTGGTACTGTATTTGTGCACATAATAATGCACTTTGGTATTGAGATACTTTTTTGTCCACTGACCATGTTCACCACTGACCATTTTTTCCATTAAACATGTTTTCCACTAATTTTTTTCCCATTCGCCCTTCCTGATTTTATACAGAGGAGGCAGCTGCCCCCTCTGATCGCGACTTCCGACGCTCCTGCTTATCAGCGAACACTGAGAGGTCATCTTTCCTGTATCGCACCACTGAAATATTAAAATCATGATGTATTTGAAGTGTCGTTACTGTGTGAATTCTTATACTGCGGTGTAAGCATTTATTTATTTAATTAATAATGAATGTAACTTTGTAGTGTTATCCGATTATGTTGACATGTTCGCCAGTCGCACAATCCAATATTGTTCTTGCAATTAATTGGGTGCTTTACATATCTGCTTCAATAATTTTGTTATATGGAGCTATAACGGTAATTAATTAATTTTTTATCTATGCATGTGAACAAATAAATGTGTTAGAGTTTTTAAAATAAATACACAAAGAAATGAAGAAAAATAATACAGTGACAAAAAAATTATTAATATATTTTAATTATAGTGAGGTTTTGATATATATTTTTAGGGAAAAAGTGTAGTTCTGTTAAGCTGGATAATATACCGTGGAGCAGTTATATTTTTAACTTTTGCTGGATTCATATATCAAATGAACGAAATATACAGCACATCCCAGGAAAAAGCAAAGTTCATAATATTTTTCTTGATCGTTATGATATTTTACTTTGGTAAGTAACTAATAATTGCATTTTCATTTATTAGAAAATTCAATGTACTTGTTTTTAGCGGTAAATGGATACTTTTGGACGGTGGTTTATAGTCACTACAAAGAATTGACAGAAAAAGATAAAGTGCGAAACGGACCAGGGCCATCACTTACGGCCTAAAGTAGTTATTTGGCATTAGTGGTATAACTTAAGAATTCATTATTTCTTGTAACACGCAATACTTTTTATATGTTTTTATAATTGAAGAAACTTTAACTTTTAAACCAAAAGTACCTAGATACAATAAATGAAAAAATATAAAAATTTAATTGTTTCGTTAATAATTATTGAATGATATTAATAACGTATGCAAACACAACGCTACCAAATAAGAAGTAACAAATGCCTGTCAAATGTCATTTGTGATTGTTTTTAATTTTACAAGCGTTTAATTAATAATAAACTCACAATTGCATAGGGGAGTAAGGAAGAAGTTACGAACTTAGTGGATATATCTCTAGAAATTTCATTTCATCAAGCCATACTAACAACTTGTACATATAGACTGATAAGTTCACTTATCACGACAATTTAGTCACTTAAAAAAAAAATTCATCGTATAATGCACTCTTAACACTTGTTTGTATAACGGTTGCTATGCGTTTGTTGAGCGGTTGCTATGTAAAAACAATATACAACAAAGACATATAGTCCCCAACTAGCAGTCTCTCTCGGCACGTATTTTAATGTCAGTGAGCGTTCCAGTATTATTATTATTTTCATGAATTATTAGTAATCTCATTAATGAAACAATCTAAAATATTAAGTCTAACTCCTAAAACTTACAGTAATAAAGAAGATATCTAAATATATATTTCGACAACTAAGTTATCATCAGTAGAAGCAAAAGGAACAAAATCAAGATTACACAACTTGTAAACCAAACCAGTGGTGAAGATTAAATCCTTCAATGTATGTAGATATTTTATTTATTACCTTGAGTCTTAGGGATTAGATTTAATATTATAGGTTGTTCCTAGCATCAGAGAATTTTAAAATGTATTTTAATAATGAAGCGAACAATGCAAATTTAAACAAATAATTACTTAATTTAATTACTTTAATACTAAATAAATTACGTTATAATGGTATAAATTATTATTTTTTAATATTGTATGTTTACTTATAAACATTTTAATACACTTATAACTATGGCAATACCACATCTCCATGTATAATGCTAAAAAAAAAAATCTTTCGATATTTAAGGGAAGCACTGAGATGAGTCTAATTGTCCGATAGTTAGTTTCCAAAAGGCAAGCACGTTTTAGGGCTAATATAATACGATTTAATATTTAGAAATTGAATATTCATGATACGTGCTGATAAGATTTTCGGAGTAATCCATCAACCGGAAGTGACAGTTTACTTGAAGGCCTATCAGGTTTTTTGAGTATATCTCAGTAAATAATTGGTTTAGAATAAATTTTGTTATATTCAAAAAGATGTAGTTTAAGGGGGAGGTTGTGTTGCAAACAGATTTCTTAATATTACGGAGAGACATCCTTGTTCGTCCCTCAGAAACATTGCTAAAATTACTGACCAATACAAAACTGGAAAGTAAATCGCGCCGATTTTGAATGTACGGTGTCTGAACTTGAGTGACCTCCAAAAATGGTGGCCTTGGATCATGACGCCACAAACTAGTTGCGGGAAGACCATTTATTTTCGCATGTTTTCCTCATGGCATATGTTGTTATGCAGTCAGTCATGCATGAGAGATATTCAGTAATTAAGACTCCACAGTCCGTTTTTAGAGAGAGGAACGCTGTGATACTATTCGCATTGTTTTAAATATAATCCTAATATGTAAGTTATCTAAATATACGTGAAACACGCATGATTTTAAAGTTTGTGTTTGTATTTTAGGGAGTTAAAGAATTTTCGACAGTTGTATTGTTGCTGTGGATGTTCGTTGCACATTGGTTGTATTTTAATTGCGGCAATAGAAATAGTAAGTACAACAATTTAATAGTTCTCTGATTAATTGTAATGAGTTGTCGTTTCAGTGTTATCCAATTTTGTTAACATGTTCTCCTGCAAATGAACCTGAAATTGTAATAGGATTATCATGGCTGCTGTATATTTCCGCATCAATTCTTTTATTATATGGAACGATAAAGGTTAGTTTATTTATTAAACTTAAAAATTGATACCAACTAATATTCCTCGTGCGTAATCATTTAATAGAATCCAATTGGACTCTTCATGTTATTGTTATATTAATAACTTGGATTCTACGATCATTAAGATATTAGATTGTGGAATGTTGTAAACATATTTTCATATCTAACGGTAACCATATACAACGTGAGGTATAAATCTAATAATTCTGTCAAAAACGATGATGTTGTTTCATAAACTTTTCGCCAATCTATAAACATTTTATAAGCCACCTCATATTTTTTCTTGAAATATCCGGTAATAAATTTATAGACGTTACTTTCGCAGCTTCTATTATATATGGGAGTGTTAAATTAGGAAATATTTATTTATAACTTTCCATTTTTATCTTATAAAACCTTGAAACTTGACATTATGAAAAATAATTTTGCGTATCCAACACCTCTCAATAAATGTTCTATAGTTAGTGATGTAAAATACCCAAGTATTTATTTTTCAAGGTAAATACCTAGGGTAAATACCCGGGTATTTGCCCATAAGTGGGTGTATATTTAATGATAAATAATGTTGTAAATATGGGTATTCAGTATCGATGAAAAAGATATCAAGTCCCATTAAAGTATATAATTTAATATTTTCTTTATTAGGGCTGGTATTTCCAACCTCAAATAAACTAGAGAATAAATTTACCAGTGAAAAAAAAACAAAAAATATCGCATTAAGCTATGATTTTTATGTGATATTTTTATTTATTCCACTGATATATTTATTCTCCAGTTTATATGAGATTGGAAATACCGGCCCTAAATAAAATTTAAAAAATAATTATTTGTTTAAACCACTCCTTTCTCCTTCGAAAGAAAAAACTCCACACAAATAAAAACTGCCGATCGGTCAGGCACATCCTGCATTTGTATGTTCAAGAGCTAATTAATAGCTATACTTGTTTTGTAGAAGTTTTACTTATTTGTAGTACATTGTAACCAAATTGTATTTTTGGGTAGGTAAATAGACCTTGGGTAAATACCCAAATTTTATTTGCCTACCTATTGGGTATTTACCCGACTCACATCACTATCTATAACTATGACAATTTTAAACAAGGAAAGTAACATATTACCCACTAGAGGTTATACTTTTAAAAAAATTCACTAGTGAGTAATTTTCTATTTATAACAATAATAATAACACATAACACCTTGGTAACTACTTCGATTGACATTTTAATTTAGAAAATTTAAACCATGTCATTGTCAAATAATATTTCTTTAATAAATTTTGCATTTATTAAGAGGTTTTTGATAAATCGTTATACTCCACGCGTGGGCAAAGTGGTATTACCCACTCGATAAAATTATCACACTCTGCCTTCGGTTTCGTGTGGAAAAATTTCTCTCGTGGGTAATTCCTTACTTTGTCCACTTAAGTATTAGTTATTAATTTTTGTTTTGTTGCTAAGATACTATTGTTATATTTAAGTAGTAAAGTGAATGAATCTAGAGATGATCGATTGAGTGTTTATAATTGTGTGTTAGTGCCTACTAAGTTAGGTATTGCGTGATGTTACGATATGTTTTAAGTAGTAAAATGAAGGCATTTTTATTATTAAAATATAAATTAATTTGGAAATAATATCGTGGTTGTAAAAAATGTATAGCAGTGTAAACTCGATTGGACTCACAGTCGTATGAAATGAGTACCAATTCATGCATTTGTACAATATATTATTATTTTTAGGAAACACCTACAGTTCTTCTAGGATGGATAATTTATCGTGCTGTAGTTATGTTATTAACATTTGCCGGATTCATAGTCAAAATTAGCGAGATATACGAACAGTCTGAACAGAAGGCAAAACTAATAATGTTCTTCATGATTTCTATGGTGTTTTATTTTGGTAAGTCTTAGTCAGTTTTATATTTTATTTCCATTTGCTTTTATTTAATTTTTTATGAAGCAAACAATATTACAAATAATAGTTTTAAATGTAAATTCACAAATATATTGTTTCAGCGGTGAACGGATATTTTTGGACGGTGGTCTACAGTCATTACATGGAGTTAAAAGAAAAAGCTAGAAGACAGGATAAAGGGATTGCGCCTGCCGTTTAATATTTATAATAATCTTTTATTTGTCTTCCGTTCTTAACAAATGCTTTTAATTTATTTGTCAATAAACATTTAGTTCTATTAAATTGTAGGCAGATAAATCTATAGTATCAGACTGATATTTTTGTACATTAATATTCTAAAAATAAATTATGAATAAATATACTTTTTTACTTTTTATTTATTTTAAATGTTTTATCCTTAAATGCGGTGACTTGTATCTTTTTATAATTGTAATTTTATTAGTTCAATTAAATAACACAAACTCTGTAGTTTGGAAGATATATTTCATAATCATATTTATTAATCTGACATTTATGAATATCTTTTTCTTTGTTTACTACATTTTATCAACGCGGTTTGTTCTATTTGCGTACATATAAAGATATACGTTTAAGGAAATTCAAATTCAGTGCCTCATAAGTTGATACGTAGAAAGTATATGTGATAAAAATATATGAATCCTACAGTAAATAATTAATAATGTAAGTAAATAAATGACAAAATACTGAATAAAAATTAATGGAATATTTATTCGTTTTAGGAGTTCTTTTCCGAACTGTAAGCAGTTATATTGTTGTTGTGGATGTTCATTAAGAATCGGAAGCATTCTAATCGGTATCATTGAACTTGTAAGCATACTTTTTACCATATTAATTAAAAAAACCTATAGTTATTTGTGTTTTACAGCTTTATCCAGTTATGTTCACATGTTCTCCGCAAAAACAGTCAGAGACTGTTGTTGGAATTATGTGGGTTCTTTTCGTATCTTCATCAATAATATTATTATTTGGATCCATTAAGGTATATAAATAAATATACATAAATATGAAATAATAGGACTTTTGGATATAGTTCTGTATATGTACATATAAATTTATTTATATTCAACGTTTCGAATTATTAAACATAATTCTTCGTCAGAAAATAATGAATGATATAAACAAGTAAATAAAAACAGTAATTATGTAAACATTAAAATTATTATTTATAAAACAATAATATAAGATACAATTTTGATGTTTACATATTTACTGTTTCTATTTATATGTTTAATTCATTCATTCATTTCCTGACGAAGAATTATGTTTAGTAATTCGAAACGTTCAATTTAACTTAATTTGTATATATACAGAACTATATCCAAAAGTCTTATTATTTCATTATTATGAGTTCGAAAAGTTTTTTCCATTTAGGCGCAAAAATATAACAGAGTGTACAATTTTCATTTGTCATATTTGGAAAATAGGAAAATAATAATGGGTATGAATTTTCTCTATAAACTTATCCTACATATAGTGACAGCAATTTAGATATTTCCAATAACAATATTTATATTAGTAATATTGTTATTGTAAATATTTAAATTGCTGTCACTATACGTAGGCTAAATTTTTGCTATTGTAAAAATCCATTTTTATTTGCGTGTGCATTTATTTATATTGAAAACAAATATACAATCGGGCCTATTCTCTAAAAAAAAAAGGTGCTACCTTGACAATTTGCTAATTATGACAAAAACTAATCGTTTTTTGATAGCTAATAAAATATTCTTCATAAAACATGAAGTTTCGATGCGATTTTGTCACCATTATTAAGTGGCTACAATAATCACTTCGTTAAGATAATTTTGGCGAATATATTTTTAATCACTATAATTTTAGTTATCTAATTATAATATATTTCTTTTTCAGGAATTGCCTACGTTTTTATTTGGTTGGATAATATACAGGAGTGCTGTAATGTTCCTAAATATTATTGGGTTTGTCTATGTAATTATCGAAGTATACACCACTTATTTGGAAAAATCCAAATTAATTATATTTTTCTTGATATCAATGATATTCTATCTAGGTAATGATGTTTATTATATTAATGTTAATTTAATACAATTATTATTTAGTATTCATATTACTGTTGCAGTTCTCAATGGATACTTCTGGACGATTGTATTTAGTTATTACCAAGAATTGAAAGAAAAAGAAAAAAGAAAAAATATGCCACCACCTGTTTATGTTTGAAACATTAAGGAATTATATTTAATTATACATAATAACATGATGTGTATAAATAGAGATTACGTCATGTTATCACGTTTCCGTTTGCGCTTTTTTGAAACCAATTATATTTATATCAATGTCATTTCATTTTAATGTAATTCTACTTAAAGTTGAACATTTAAACAATGGTGCATATTGGAGCAGTTAGTTAATTTTTGTTTCATATTGTGCAAAAATAATGGGAAGGCGAAAAGAGAATTTAAAAATAATTTAAAAATGTTTAGCATTGTGCACAGTAATCCATTAGCTCATTGGGCGTCCACGCAATCTCATATCGCCAATCGCGTTTAAATTAAACCAAAAATAAAAGCTGAACTTTTGACCTTCGACAGCTAAGCTATTTAGCATCCGCAAAGTATCGGTTACACAAACACGTGTATAAGCGAAACAAAACGAATTCCAAAACGAAAAAATAGCTTTACAATCGAGCATGAAAACGACGGAACAGTGTAACAGCGAGCAACCCCGCGCCCCGTAGTAACAACAAGGTAAATATTCTGATATTCCGCCCCGATCGGAGATCGCCGTATCGCCGTTTTCATTCCAGCCCGCATTGGATTTTAATGGCCCGTTATTCGATATCGCGTGAGCAGAGGCGTGCGCGAGGGGCACTGGGGACATGATTTAAACATTGAATTCGGATGGTTTTTGAGCGGTTGTCAAGCGACCGTGACAAATGCGACGGCTTCCACGCCCGAATGTAAATCTGGAGAAATTAATGAAATGGAACATTCATCACGGATGCGTGAGATATTTTTGCATCTAAATCAATTCTTTACTTTTTAACCATGCGTTAAGCATTCACACGACGCTCGCAAATCGAAATATGTTTATCTTAATTGGAAATAAATTACTAGTAACAGTAATTATTCTGTCAATTCAAAACAATAAAAATTGTAACTGAAATTGTATAGCGAATAATCATTATTGTATGTTTTGTAATTAATAGTAATAAATTTGTTGCATTACCTGTATTGTAAGTTACCCATTAATAACAAAATTTAAACACAGTAAGTGGAACTTTTATTGCACAATTGGTTTCCATGGTTACATCATTTACTTACCGTCCACAGTGGATGGTAAGTGAAACTTACTGTTCAAGGTGGACGGTAAGTAAATATATATATCATTCAAATTTTATTTCTAACCTCAATCTGTCAGCTGTTAATTTTGATACCTGTTTTTCTTTTTCTTATATTTACGCAGGTATTGCAAAAAATATCTTACTAACCTCGAACTGTAAGTGATATTTTAGGTCTCGAATGTTTAGGAAATCTCGACCCTACGGGTCTCGACATCCCAAACTACATTCTCGACCTAAAAACTATCACTTACAATTCACGGTACGTAATATACTATTATTTATTGCACTAGCTACGGGATTTGAATTTTATATTACCGTTGCTTTCACATACAAATCTAATAAGTCACAAAACGTAAAATATACAGAAGACAATATGCAATTTGTTTTTTTTAACTTAAGTTTCCTGAGTTTGTAGAATTTTTTTGGAGTTTCTAGGTACAGAATATCCTATCGATGGATCTCCTTGTTTTAGGATATTAATAACTCTTTTAACCAAAAAGTGGACTTATGTTTGCATGTTCAGTCGACGATAGGTATTTGTAGATTCATTACTTATACTTATACCTTGCTGCTTTAATTGCAAGCCCTGATAGCTTTGTATAACGCAATTATTTCGCAAAATATTCATTTTATAAAACATACGTAACCTAATTTACGTCGCATTTCTATTGTATGGCAAATGAATAGAAAGACAAGTAATGTAACTAGATAAGTAAAAGAAAATTGACTTACCATTAATGTTGGCCACTCTCTTATCATGTGATGTTGAAGAAACGGCAAACGTTAAATGATTCCTGAAACGAAAAATTAAATTAACATGCATTTCTTTTCTATAGGTACTTATTAAAATTCTAGATCAAGAACCTGACAATATCAATAATAGTTATTTACTTTACAAGTGAGCAAAGCGAGGAATTACTCACGAGAGAAATTTTAGCACAAAAAGCCGAAGGCTGAGTATGATAATTTTATCGGGTAGGTAATTCCACTTTGCCCAAGTGTGAAATATAACGTTTTATTCAACATCTCTTAATAAATGTAAAATTTATTAATATATGCTTTAAATTTTCTAATTTAAAATGTCTATCGAAGTAGTTACCAAGGTGTTGCGTTATTATTACTGTTATAAATATAAAATTACTCACTTGTGATTTTTCTCAAAATTATACCCACTAGTGGATAATCTGTTACTTGTTTAAAATCGCCATTGTTATAGAGCATTTATTGAGAGATGTTGGATAAACAAATATATTCCGTGGTACCAAACCCCAAATCTAGTGACATCACACATCTGCGGGCATCAAAACAGCTAAACATCTGAACACCGTTTCCGCGTTCCGGCACAAACACGATCCGGATCACACGAGCAACAACTTGTTAGCAAGTTCGCCTCTGCGGTGAAATGTGCGCTGAAATCATCAGAAACTCACGGCGCTACCGGAGCTCCGGAACGCTGATACCCGGAATAGAAGTAGGCTGTGCGGTATGCATAACACGTGAAGTATGTCATGGTTGTTCACTTGTTATTTGTGATGCTTATGTTTAAACAAGGGAGAATTGATAATTTAATTATTAGTTGCCAAGGGATTATAACAGCGGTTATGGTAGTATTTTAGGTGTGAAATTTCTAAATTTGTATGCAAACTAAATTCTAATTTTAATAATACTCTTATTTGTTGTCACCATCGGCTTAACTTGTTACATGAGTTCATCGAGGTAGGATACTTTTTCAAATAATTAGAGGTAGATTATTAAATCTTTTGCAAGCTTCAAGGTACTTATATAAAATACCAGTTTTTTCGTCGACAATACTTTAATATAAGTATTTTTTAAGTGATCTTTTTTTTTAGAAAGAATATTTGTTACTAGATTTGCTAAATTCTGATTTGAAATTAAAATATATTTTAAAATAATAAAATATAAGAGTTTTAACGTGAAAATGCTCAAAACACTTTTTTTCAACTAATATAATAGAACAGTAATAAAAATTGCGAAATTACTTAAATTTTTGAAATACTCAGTAATATCAAGATACTTAATAATTTAAAAAGTACTTCAATATATTTACGTTTATTAAACGAAAAATAAGTCTTAAGTTTTAAATTTCATACTTAAAATTTTCATGTATTAAGTAACAAAAAATTAAATATTCTTCAGTACAAGTATTAAGTATTATAGGACACCAAAAATTATTTAAATTTTGCCCAGCTCTGGCGGTAACGAGGAAAGAAGTAACATGTACTAGTTGTCAGCAGAAGAATAGAGCTGTAGATTATATGGCAGAAAAGAGGTAGTTTAGAACATTTAAGACTACATTCTAGAAAGATGGAAACATAAAGAGATGAAATTTACTTACTAAATGACCAAGGAACAGTTATTATACAAAGTTATAAGTTATCTTATATTACAGATTCTAAGCCGAAATATATAAAGTGACTAACTAAATACAATACAATCAACAAATCAGCAATCGATCCATACAAGTTGATGAAGCAATTCTCCAAATGTCTTCAAAACTTTGGACTTGACCTCCCTCTAGTAATATAATAATATACCTTTAAGAAAAATACAAACAAAGCACCAATTTCTCATTATACTTTCAAAAGTTTCTAGTTTCGGAATAAAATAAATATAAATAAAAAAAATATTCGAAACTCGTAACATAAGTAAACAACTTTTAGTTTTAGTTGGAACCTTTTTTAATTTAAAATTTTTTTCCTGATAAAGACGTACGTCGAATCTATTTTTCTATCCCACGGAAAAATGTGAACACTACTAGTATATTGTACTTTTGATGACAGGTGCTTTGAACTGGCTACTTTAAATGTAGTTCTGGCTGCTTAAGAAGTTTTCTAGGTTGCATTGATTACTCCGGGAAAAATTCCAGCCCCATGTTCTATATAAGATACAGCTCTTTTAGTGCTACGAAAACTAATGTACATATATCATTTATATGACGTAAACAAAGCAAAAAAAGGGTTGATGAGGTTTAGCTGGGATGATCGTATAAGTTCCGTGTAGCTTGATAATTTGTATGATGATCGAAAATCGCGAATGGAAATTACAAATTCAAATTGAAATTCCAAATTAATATCTGGTGGAAATTACAATTCAATTTCTAACATCCCGTTGCAAAACAATATCCCCAATTTATCGAAATATCGCAATGCATCGCACACATTTACCCGTAACAACGACATGACGAAACATTCGGAATTAAAACAAAACCCAAATCGACAATTGCTTTTCAATTACCATCGGCGCATAGCAAAGTGATTGTTGCACGTGATGCGTGCAGCGACTTTCAATTATTCGATAATCTATTATCACGGCCTACTGCTATTGACGGGCCGTGTTGGCAGGACACTGTGAAGTATTTATTGCGATCGGTGGTTGTCCAGCCGTGCGTTCTGCGCAGTGATTTCATTCTGTCGCAAATCGCAAATGCACCGACAACCTGTGCCGGAAATTATATTGGCTATTCTGTGTGTTCTATGTCCCCGGGAGCCGTGTGCCTCGTGCCGTGTTCGGGATGTCGGTCAGTGAATTGTCTGTTTGACTGTTGTCTGTTGCTAGACACCGCAGGGTTAGGGCGCTTTGATATAACGCACGGTTTTCGGCCACTGGATGGCATACGGTTTATATGGCTCTGTGCTTCGGACGCAGAAATGGAAATTTGGTTATTTGGTTGTGATTTTCTCTTCAAAGTTATGACTTTTGTCATGTGCTGGGATTTAAATTCTGTATCCCATTAGCTTTGTGCTATATTGTTGTATGTTATTACTCTTCGCATACTAGATTTTAGTTGTGCAATAAACAAAATACCAATGAATATTTTTTTCTAATATAATATTGAAAGCACTATTACTGGATGAATATACTTAATAGTTTTAATTGTATCATTTCTCAAGAACATAAATATAATTTTATAGGTGCAACGAGTATTGGTCCCCCGACACTGAATCAATTTCATAATGAAATAAATACATTACAGTTATGTTTGTCTGTTTCAAAAATGGAATGACATATGTAATAAACGGTATTTGCGTTTATTACGATTAAAGATTGCAAAAGATATTTAGAGATTTCAAACTAAGTAAATGGTTCATTGATAGTTGTTCGTGAAAAATTCCACTCCTTTAGTATTTCATTTCAGTTCCCGCCTAATCAGCGGAAGTCAATATGATGTAGAAAATATTTAACCAGAGTCTTATGAGAGAGTAGTGCCCAGTTAGAGTTATTTTTAGTGCCACTGTCCCATCCCTAAAGTAATAAATTGTGAACCTTGGGCAGTGAGCAGACACTTGCATTTTGGCTTTTCTTGTGAAATGTTGAAAGAATTTATACACAGTTTTAAGGGCTCCTCTCGATTGTCGATTGCATACATAGTTTTTGTGAAGTTTATTTTGTGAGTTAATGTAAATAGATTTGAGTTTTATGTATGAGTATTGTTAATAGCAAATGTTATATTAGTTTCGATTTTTGAAAGTTATTGTAAAAGTTAGTGAGTAAGCGATACTTTGGATTATATAGCGTCGAATTATTCAGCTCGTAAAAGTATTTGATTTATATAATTTCTTTTGCTTGTTCGTTATTAAATATTATATAATTTTGTTATTGTTGAATACGTGTTTAATTCCCGCCTGCGCGCAGATTTCCCACCATTTGATCAGAAGTATTTTTTCTAAATACTATTCGGAATCGAGTTAAAATATTCCGTGGTGGCCAGCGACTACGCTACCCTTGGTTATTCATTTAATCAAGTAAATCCCTTTCGTATGTCAGTTACCTCTTGGTACCAAGTGCGAGGTACCTGTTACACATATTTTCCAACGGACATTTATGTTATAATGAGCTTCATTCATATTCTCAAAAGGTTAACAACGGATTGACATAATACTGAAGAAAGTTGAAAATTGTCAACTCTTATTATAAAAAAAGTAAAAAGCCATTCAAGCACTCGTGTAAATACATATGGATGAAGAAGCATGAATGACTTGTAACTGTTGTGGAAATGAGGTATTTCAGAGGAGTGTGTGGATTAGTGCCCGGAATACGATGGTGTTCGATAACACACATAATGTATTTTTATACAAAAATAGGTTTTCAATAAATGCTTTAGAAATACGAGTACGAAATTACCCGAAAATTTATCTGGATGTTTAGGCAACGCAAAACAACTTATTTTAATGTATAAGTACGGCACAAGGATCTTGTTATCTCTATGTAAAGTAGAATAAAACAGTTATTGAAATAGTTACTATCCGCTATAGTTCGAACCGGAAAGGAAAGTTTGCTTTGGTGGAAATTCTTGTTAGTAGTTCCTGCAGAAAACTGTGATAAATAATTATAGAAAACTACTTGGAAACTTTTCTCATAAAAGCGCATGTCATGATTGGAGCAACACAACAGTTTTGTCATTTCTACGGCTCGCTACAAATTAACCAAGTTTGAAAAACAAGACGTGAAATTAATATCGTAAGATTTCAGATCACGTTTCAAATATCTCGCGATATCTAGCGGTAGTTATTGAGATATTTGCTCGTGCGCCCTTTCATTCCTGCCCTTGATTCCCGCCGGCTGCTCTTGTTAGACATGTCAAGTTTCTAGGGTCAGGGTGCACGGTAAAGGTCAGGATTCGACCCTTTGCCAACAGCGATATTAATGATGCAATCGAGTAAGTGAAAAGTGTAAATTTTTATTCGAAATAATTTAGGGGTTTTGCCAGTACTAATTGTTTATTTCCACAAGGGTCAAAACCGCTTATTATTGTTCAAATTTAATCCTAACAACGTTACACGAACGGTCGGACTTGTCAAGTTTCCGGTGGATGTCATTAAACCTGCCATTTAATTTTGCGTGCGGCGCTACCGCGTCCTAAGGTTTCATTTACGGACTCCGGCTTCTGTAGAACTAGCTGCCGTAGAAATGAATTTTAACGCGCTTGAAACAACGAGAAACCCAGCGCTGCGCCGTCGACTTCGCTTCCCATTTCGCATTTCGGTCGGCAAAGACGCAATGTAGAGTAAACAGTGTCGTGTTCCCGTTTCCTCTCTGTCTGACTCGGTCTTCTCCTTCATTTTACTTCATCTGCTGGTGATGGTGGAATTACTTTTAATTAAGGAGCAGCACAGAGGCATTAATAAACTGGAAAAAGTGTTAGGAGGTAAGTGAGTTGCCATTTGTTTTACGCCTAGCTTCAAACGCATTTTTGAGCCGGAACTTCGCCTTTGATTTGCCCTGAATTCATTATTTGAATCGACCGTCTAACTTCACAACGACCGGAATAAAAAGTAATGTGCGTATTGGCAATGGAAGCATAAATATTGTTGTTTGCCAAGGGTTGGAGTTTGCTTCTCCCAGTTGCGCCTCTTTAGCGCGCCATGAAGTTATTGTAGCCGTAGCGCAACCTCCACATTACCGCCTGTACGCACTAATAAATTCATAAATTACACTGAAAACGTTCATATTCATATTTTATATAGCACACGCGTTGGCCCTAGATATTACCCTAGACTTACACCAAACTTTGTTACAAATTCTGTTTTAGTTTCAAATTTGCCAGACATGTCAAATTTTACCCCAAAAATTACGCACTACTGCGAATATTACTTATTATTTCACTGAGAAATAGACATTATAAAATTAGACCGGAGATGAAAACGAATTATCCCTGCTTAAGATGAATGTTAGAAAGAAAAAACATACTATATCCTACATAGTAAAGCAGCACATAAGGATGTTGATTTTGACAAAAATAGTTCGGATATTCGTTACACGAATATCCTAATTCAGATAATCAAATATCCGTACATTCGTACATCTGGATATTTGGAAATTAACGCATTCAAATATTCGCAAATTATTTGGTTACCGGATAACTGAATGTTCAAAAATTATCCGATTATTCGAATTCTTTAATAATTATCCGATGAGATCTTTTTGTAAATGTCATGTTTTGAAATTGAGTTATTTCAAATGACATATTATTTTTAAGGCAGTGCCCACCGTCCAAAATATCTGAGTGGGCAACAGGTTACTCTGCCCACACGATTCCGACGCCACTGCCTATGTAATGCCTTTCAGCTATCCTTTTATTATTAATTGAGCATGTGTATAGCTTACTTTATTTATTATTAAATACACTTACATTTTGAAGCTTCTCTATAGAAATACGCAATTGAAGCACAACGCATTCGGTACTATATCACTCTAAGGTCCCCGCACAACTGACTTAACTAAATTGCTCATGATTTTTGCAGCAACATTGTAAACAAGTCGGTTGAAACAAGTTTATAGCCTGCAAGATTACATTTATATGCATAATAATAATATTCATTTAAGGTATTATTCCAGAAGTTATCAAAATTTTATGTATAAAAATTGGGAGTGGGTCGCTACAATTTTACTATTTTCGTCATAATGCCTGTATATATGTAAATATGTATGTGGTCTGTGCCTATTTTTCGATTCGAAAAACTCAAATACTATATACAAAAAATACATGTGTGTATTTATATGAAGAGCAGATTAGATTTTGGATAAAATTGGTCAACCGGAAGTAGCAGTTCAGTAGAAGCCCTTAACAGTTTTCCATGAAAAAACCACGGTTAAATTTAATTTTTCGACAATTTATTTTATTTTGAAAATTGTAAAATATTTAATTTTACATCTGTTTGATTACACTATTTATTAATTTTCATTAGATTTATAGATAATGAAGTACAAAGAAATTAAATTTCATAAGTCTTGCATTCCATGTACACCAGGGAAACACTTAAATATTTAATTTTTTCATTCTGCCAAGCTTTGGGTACTAAATAGTATAAAAATAGCAATTATTTTTTCTCGAAATGATACTTTAAAAATCGTCTAAAATTGCTGTCAGAGAAAGCAGTTTAAAAATAGAAGTAAAAACGATTTGAACAGCAGGAGAAATTAAGGGTGCCTAAAACGTTATCAGCAGGAACCATTAAAACAATTCCGTAGGCAGAAAAAATATGACCACATAAAACTTAAAAATTGGCTGAAAAATAAAAACCTGTTTTTTTATCATCAAAGCTAGTCCATCGAGGCACGGAGGCAAAAAAACCGCGCATTTGTAAGTGATTGCACTCGCGAGACCATCCACAGTGCGCAGTGCGCAGTTCCAGGCCCGTACTGGGCCGGAACAAGGCCAATACTAATGGCGGGCCGGATTGCTGCCCCCTCGGGACGGACGTTCCAAACCGCAACACCTCACTTATTCTTAATTACCGCCCGGAAGGGATGAGTCGACTCTGGTTTAGGAATGAACTTAACTATGGCAAATGGATTCGAGCTGTATGTGGATTTGATTCTGCTAGTTAACTTGTTTAACACTCGCGCTTTATGAAATAAGACCATCGGTTTTACCTCCCGCCATATCCTATAAGAGATACAGATATCATGCTAAGAATTTGGTAGAGAGTTTTCAATGGATAAGCACGTTTTACCCACTAGAATACGATTTTAATATTTTCACGATGATGTTGATCTCTGAAGTTACGATTTCTCAAAAACCGCTGAACTTAAAATTTTATATTTGTATTTTACCTTTGTATCCCCTAGAGCTGGTTAAATTTTAGTAATAATCCAATGACTAGAAGTGACAGATATAACAATATTTTTTATTTGAAATGTAAGCCACATGCACGTAATATAAAATAAATTGGGTTTATTATCTAATTTTTACGACTTTTAATGGACGTTTTGACAGCTAAACATGTCATCATCCACTATGTAAATAGTGATAGTAAACATTTGTAAAATAATATAGGCAATAAAACAATGGAAGTTGATATGGCATCTTGGCGTATATATGGGATATAATATATAACAATATAAATAAGAAACTAAAATCACTCATAAGATGGAACACACTAAAATCCGCAGTGTATGAAAATGTAACTTGGTAATAATTTTCAGAGCATAGCATAAATTAAACGCTTGAATTTAGTTCTAGTTTAAAGTTTTATCATTCATCTTCACAAATTAAATATAATATGCAGCTATAAATCATTGTGTGCTCCGTTAATGTAAAATCTATGTTGAATTGAACCTGAACTCCGATAACATTAATCATATTGCGATCACGATCATAGTTTTGTAGCTAAAATTGAGATTCTATCGTTTGCATTGAAACATTTTATTCCCTTTTCAACACAGTATCAGTACCATTGTAAGTTGTTTTTTAACTGTAGCACATAAAGGAAGAAAAAGGTAAAAACTACTACAAATTTCGTAATTTTTTTTATTTCGTTTCTATATAGAACAATACATAAGAAACTCACTGCTGTAGAGCGCATCGTTATATCTATTATATTTTTTGAGATATTGTGAATTTTGATGTTTTTCAAAGAACAACTTTGAGAGGCTGTAAATCAAAAACTAAGTTAGATATCGAAAAACGTCTTCAATACTGGCCTTTTGGTAACATTTAGAATAAATATAGAAATTTTGAAAATTTTGAATTTTTTTTGAAAATTTTCTAAGGGGTACATCTAGACAAATATAATAGATACGGACTTGCGGTGTTCACCAATCGATGTAGCTCGTCGAAATACATAAGTATGCAAAATTTCAGGAAAATCGGACAACGGGTTGAAAAGTTAGAGCAAAAAGTCTGAAAATGGCCATTTTCGGCCCGAACTTCAAGGGGTACCCCTTGACGATCTACGTGTAAAATGCCATTTTCATACTTTTTGCTCTATATTTTTAACCAGTTGTCCGATTATCCTGAAATTTTGCATACTTATGTATTTTCACGAGCTGAATCGATTGGTGAACACCGCAAGTCAGTATCTTTTAATTTTGTCAAGATGTGCCCCTTAGAAAATTTTCAAAAAAAATTCAAAATTTTCAAAATTTACTTATTTGTAAAAAAATATATGAAAAACTCAATACTGAAGAGCTTTTTCGATATCTTGCATAGTTTTTGAGTTATAGCCCACGAAAGTTGCTTTTCAAAAAACATAAAAAATCGTCATATCTCAAAAAATGTTATAGATACGATGATGCGCTCCACAGCATTAAGTTTCTTAGGCATTATATTATATAGAAATTGAATAAAAAAAATTTTGAAATTTTAAGGGATTTTTGGTAAAAAGTTGTATTTTTATTTTTTTATGCTTTTAGGTTCCATAGTTAAAAAACGATGATACAATATCAACGGGGAAATATAACAAAATATCGAACTGTCAATATTATTTCATTAGCAACAGCATCACAGGTTATTAATTGATAAACAACGGTTGAATTATGGGTATATTATTTGACAGTAGTGGATAAAATTTAATATGTACCGAGACAATAAGTTTTTTTTTGTCACTCACATGATTAATTTTCTTTGGCCCTAAGGGGTCCGACAAATATTCATTATAAAAAGTAAAACTTCAGTGCCTTGATTTATAAATAACTATTATATAGAAACACAATTAAACAATTTGTATTTAATTGATTTCTGCGAAAATTACTGATATGTTTTATAATTTCCTTACTTTCTTATTGTACATATAAGTAATTGATTGCTTATACTAGTGGTCTAAATGTAAATTTAACTAATCACCACAGTAATTTAGTGAAAAAACGAAGTCTTTGATAGTTGATGAAGTTAAGTAATTAAAGAGGCCCAAACATCAAGCAATATTCAAATTCCTCCATCAAACTTTAATCCATCACATAATGAATGTGCATCTCCACAAGCGTAATAACTCCCCGACGGCTGCATATGGTAATCATCGCCTCACCCCGTCTTTATCCAGAGTCCTGGCAATCCATAAGGCATTATCTCCTAGTGGACGAGCAGGCACACCCAGCAGTAGCGACGCAGACACAGCCAACCCCGCTATAAATGCATTTACATTTGACAACATTTAAACGCGGTAATTTCACTCGTATTTGCATTTGCGCCATGCGGTATATAAAGTGAAAGATTTACGATGTCCTGGCAGCGGAAACACCCGAACCAGACGAGGGGAATGAGATTACTATGACCCTTTTCGACCCTGTATGATTTGTTTCGTCTTATACTAATTACTCAAGATCTACACACATTATTGAATATTAAACTAATGTTTTTGAATTGTTGCATTTTTTGTTACCTGAAGCCTTAAAATAAAAAGGAACAACGCACCAAGATAAACACCCTAAAGTGCTATCTAGAGAACAAACAAAACAAAACATACAAAATTACTTAACGTCTAGTAGACTCTTGGCTATTTTTAGTTCAGTGCTTTATCTAATACTCGTACTTGTATTATATTCACATGAAACCAGAGGCTCAAAATTTTAGCTCATCATAGTAAAAACTAAATAGGCAAATAGTAAAAGAAATGCAACAAAATACAAGCAATAAGTTCTTATAACAAATAATATTGTCGTTAAATTATTTATAGCGAAATCGATGATATAGTATATAAACAGTTTAAAGACAATAAAAAGAAAGTGTAATAATACAGGAACAATAATAATTTAAATACTTTTGGAATAAGTTTTAATTTAAATATATACCACGAGCTGTGTATTCGGGTGTTTTAAAACAGCTTCGATTTTAGCATTATACAATGTTCTAAAATTACTATTCTATAAAAAAATTGCTTCGAATTAAAGTATTTTTTATAAAATAAGACTCGCTAAGAACAAGACTAAAACACTTCTCTTAAAACACATAAAACACCCAATGTTTCAAATTTATAAGTCATAATTTGTTGCTGTATCTATTTACATGTTTATGTCATATAATTTATTTTCCAGATGAAGAATTACGTAAACCAGAAATCTTTTATAAATATACTATAAGTTCTGAAAGTTTTTCCAACTTAATAACTTTTTAATTAATAAACTTAAACTAAAATATAAAATAAAACCTATGCAATATTTAAACAAATTTATGCAAGAAAATATCCCACTTTTTTGTGCAACTGTGTATATAAAAACAAATGTAACAGTAGGTATATAAAACAGATGACACAGATCTATGTTGACATACGGTTGCGAGTCATGGGTACTATCTCATGTCTCAAAGAATGAAAATCCAGATTCAGGCGCAGGAAATGTAATAAATAAGAAAAGAAATAATAAGAGAACAATTGCAATGTTAGCCAATGCTACACTTCATAGAAACAAGACAAGTAGCATGGTGGCCTAAGATGAATGAATTGAGACCGGTGCGGCAAATTTGGATGACTAACGTGAAGGAAAATAGAGATAGAGGAACTTTAGACTGCAGTATGCACTAAGATTGGCTATGAATAAGAAACAATGGAGGAAATGTATGCACGATTAAGAGAAGGATAAGTCAGCGGTCTTTATTTTCTACAATGCCGACGTCTCGACAAACTTTTCTGTGTTTACAGAACTAAATGTTACAATGCCGACGTTTCGACAAACTTTTCTGTGTTTACAGAACTGAAGCCCTATTTAGGTGCATTATTAGTATGCATAAGCAATATTTTTATATAAACTTCTATACTAGCCTTGAAGAAGGCACAAGTGGTGTCGAAACGACGGCCTTGTAGAAAATAAAGATCTTTCACTTTATCATCCATCCTGACTCTAAAACTCTGGGTGAGTTTTGGCCTCCCTCAGGATGTTTCTCAAGCTCCTCTGTTCGTCGCTCTTTCCTTCTATCTGTTTATTTTAAGGAGCCTTAAGTCTTGTTCTATTTTATCTATATAACGTTTTTTTGGTCTCCCTTTTGCCCTTCTTCCTGCTGGATTCTTTTCCATTATTTTTCTTGTGGTATTATTTTCTTCCAGCCGAACTAGATGTCCTATCCATCTGAGGCTATTAATTTCGGCACTCTTACAGTCTAAGAATTCTTCTTTCACTTTATCCCCGATTATTATTTATCCAAATCACTTCGCCAGTCGAACAATCATCATTAATATTTCTAGTCCGGGGCAATACGAATCGAGAGTGGGCGACCTGGTGGCTGGATTACAAACTGCGGCGTACACACTGCAAGATACATTGCAACTGCTAATTGTGGTTATAATCCGTGCTAGGAGGATAATGCCGCCGCTAATATTCTGTACGTTGTGCGACGCAGCGTCGACGGCGGTGCAGTTTTACGGTTTATGGTTTTGTGTCGTGTGGTTGACGGTTGACGCCATCTTGAGAGGTTGCGCGGTTTGAATGCAGACAGCAGATTAACGAAAACGCGACATTTTACGTCTTATGCATAACATACATAACAGCTGTTTTACTTGCATTATACTGCATGCAACGTTATTGTGTTTACACTCCGTTCATTGAAGCTCAGGTTAAGAGGTTGTAACTCAGATTATAGTTCGTATTAAAACATAACTTTCAGTTGATAGAATTGCTAATTGCTCACGTAAAACTAGAATGAAAATTTTACATCAGGACGTTATTAATATTTTCTTCTGGGATGAAGACCAGAGCACAATAAATGTTGAAATGAGATTTCTCGGAAAAATAGAAGGACAGACAAAATTAGAAATGAGAAGATATAATTCAGGAAGGCAGCAAAGATGTATCTAGATGGAATTTAGACCATAGTGGCCATAACAATAAAGAATAGCTCCATGGTAACCTATCGCACTGTAAATCGTGAGATCCTCAGTTCGAATCCCAGAGCCGACAGTTGCAATTTTTAAATTGACTTCTGTGGTTCCCCCTCCACTAACATATTTGGGGGCTATGACTTGTCGACTGGTAAATGCAAAAATATATTACTTACCGAGATCTGCGTAAGCAGAGTGCCATACTCACAATGGTTAAAAGGCGTGATGATATATTTATTTATTTTATTTCAAATAAAAATATGGGAACGGAAAAATCAGTAGAAATGACCGAAGAGGGATCATAATAAAACGTTTAAACATCCCTCATATTAAAAGTACAAAAGGAATTTCAACGTTTTTATCGCAAACTACTGTCAATTTGTCAGAATTCTTCCAAAGCCCAATGTCGAATTAAAGAAAAATTTATTCTTGTTTTTACAATACTTTTTAATAGTATTGTACAATTCTGACTACAGCAGGACAGATTAAGTAAATGTAATACTTATCATCTTTGTATTACAGAATTGTCATTGTTTTAATGAATAGAATTTAATATTTTGATTAAAATTTTCAATTTAAATGGTCATATGCAAAAGCCATTATTTATTTGTACTTATTATTTACTAATTAGAAATTAATTTTCAGCATTAAACTACTAGCAAAATTAATCTGGATTAAAGCATCCTGTTAGCATTTCATATTATCGCCATAAATAAAGGACATTCATAAAAATAATTTCTTGTTTCAAGAAAATTTTTAGTTTTTTTTTTGTATGCATTCGTTGAAGAAAATTTTATTTCTTGCAAAATGATTAGGTTCAATTAAAATAGTATTAATTTTAAATATTTTATTTATCTTCTTTTTTCTGCATTGAAAGAAAGTGTATATATTTTATAATTTGTTTTTAAAAATAATGAAAAAGAAGTCGTTTTAATTTTAAACAAATCGTTTGTATTTAAAACGATTTCATTTTGAATTAAAATTACTCCTATTCAAACTCCTTCCTTCACATAATAAGTCTTAGTTAAATACAAAAGTTCTTTGTAAAGGTAATTGAGAGGTGTTTAATCATTTTATTATGATCCTTCGGATTTTGGTGGGCTACACTATACACTAATGGAAGACGCATGGGAAACAACTCCACACCTCATAGAAACCAAAGTCTACCAAATTTTTCAGCTACTCCCTTGTGGTCTTACTTTCTTTTCAATTAGCATAATCTTCAAAATCCTTGATAGGTTCATGGTTGAAGAACAAAGAGTGCTCATAAAGGTATTTGCTGTTAGTGGAATTTTTGATTAATCCCCTTGCACAGATTGCAGTGATGTGCTCCTCTATCTCGCAAGCTTCCCTCCCTTTTGGTGGAGGAGCTTCACGAGCATCGCTCAAAACTTCACTTTGCTAAATCTGTCTTGTAAACTCACAGATCATGTGTAATTTTCATCAACTTCGCTGCATTTTCCTGAATATAAATCTTCGTGAAATGCCGAGATATGCTGCGGAATTTGTATGCGCTTATTTATTACTATAAGTTTGCTTTATCTCTTGAACTTGGAGAGTTAGCTTGATGGATTCGCTCTACAATGTACATAATTTTTCATTTTAAAATATTTTAAGTTATTAAGTTACTGCACGAACCACAAATTGTAAACCTTGGGCAAACAAACTGCGGAGAGTTTCCATCAACATTTTAAAACGACAATATTTTGCAGTTGCTGAAACTTTTAAGTACTCTCACATTTATTATACGTTGTCTACTCTTTCCCCTCCACAAATTAGAGAATGCGTTTGAACAGACGAACTGGCCCGATCCTAATGGGTGTTCGGGTGTTCTTTTAAATGCCTGATAGGATTGAATGATTTTCAATATATCTACTCTAATGAACTATATATTTTATTAAAACTTTTCAAGTATACTTTAGATATATCAATTCCAAAATATAAAACTCAACAGAGGGTTCCGGCAGACCAAATGGATGGATATTCCAAAATATCTTGAACGTGGGAGCTAACCAGTACTAATTTGATAGGACTTCTGTAGAATTCACTTTAAAGATATTCCTGTATCTTGGTTGTAGAAAAAGCACATCATAAAACATTTGAAAAATGGTGTATTCTTAATGATCGGAGTCCCGCGAAGAGTCATATCGGATAATGGTGTTTAATATTACTCCCCAGAATATCTAAAGTTATTGTCATCTTATGGTGTGACTCATTTGTCCATTTCCTTGTATCATCCACAGGTAAAGTACACGTATTTTATTGCTGCTAATTATTTATTATATCTAAATCAATAAAACCTTTCCTACACTTCCACTGTTTTGCATGGAATATTCTATAATTATATAAGAATGCCCGAAATTGCGTATTATAATGTCGCTCCTCACAGCACATATGTCCAACGCACTACTATTACTATTATTTAGTACTATTTACTCTACGAACAAAGGCTGCTGATAGGTTAGGTTCGGCATAGCGAGAAAGCTACACTTTGCAATGAATAAATATAAATATACGTGTATTCTTTTATTATACAGAAATATCCGCAAAAATATTCCATGTTAGTAATGAACTATATTATTCAATGAATACTTAAAGCGTTGTGAAAAGTATTTTGTTAAGAACATAGGAAGTTCCCGCTTAGTTTTCAAATGTTTAAAACTTTTAATGCTATTCGCACTTTATTTTAAATTAATAAAATGTGTATAATTACAAAGTATTTCTAAAGGGAATACAAAAAAGCTTTTGACTTCGTGTTGAACATGAAGAAAACTTCATTAAAACATTTAAATTATACATAATAATTTAACGAAAGTATATTAAAAAGAGGTGGAAAAGTTTCTGGAAAATTGAATTACCCCTTTCCGAATGATCAAGAGTATCAAAAACATTGGTAACATGACTCAGTGCGCAAAAAATGAATTGTAGCGAAAGAGCTGCGGTATCATTTTGAACCGGTACCGTGAAACGGTCAACGGATACCAGTTCCAGTTACCGGTTGCGGTCTGATTGAACTCACCGCAAAAACTGATTACTTCTCAGTGAGGCAAACTATGTGGTCAGTTTATCGGTTAAGTATATTGTTTCATTAGTTTTACATATTATTAGAGTCGATTTATGTGTTTCAAATGGTTATTAATAATTGTAGAAATTGTGAAGTATTCATTTAGTAAAAATGGAGTTCATCTATTTATTTGAATTCTCCTATTGCAAGTCTCCATTTTGCTTGTCACAAAAATATCGGCAATATCAGTCCTGATAATAACAGAATTTGTTGCAGTTTATTTAAAATTTTATTTTATGTGATTGCAACAAAAAACTCCACGACAACTCAATACCACATCCAAATATTGGTAATTCCCTTTCCATATTTGATGAATGATGTATGGATCATCACATCTCTTACTCATGTTGAGAGTGTTTTCGCAGATCTCATGATAGTTAAACTACTTTATACTGCTGGTTTCTTTTCATAAGAACTGGCGGGGGAATCACAGGGGTAAAGTTAAAAGGATCTCATAATCCAAAAGATAGTATCTACTTCATTTATGTTCAATTATTTTCAGCAACAATTTATTTGAAGCACTCTCAGCAACAAAAATAACAACAGAGTAATTATTTTTATTCCAGCAACCCTTAGCGGAAAAAGCAATTAAAATGACGTAAACCCTTCAATAAACAGCATTTAAAGCGCTAATAAAAAAAACTCGCACCCTAAGCACTCATTTTTACGTCAGTCACGTCCGTCGTGGACTATTTTCCGTCAGCGGATTTAATTTTCCGCGTACACCTCAAGAATGAACCTCGCGGACGCTAATTAAGTGCCACATACTTCCTGCAGCTGGCGCGCATGTAAATGCGACATAAAAATTACATTTCATCTAAGCAGGCGGTGGACATGGAAAACCTCTTCTATCAAAATAAACACGAAGGAAACAGTAATGCACAAAAAATGAACACATGGTCACATGACCGCAGGTTTTGTTTGCCCTAGATTTTTTAGCGACGTTGTGTTGTTTTGATGTTTTGGGCTGTGTTTTGTTTTGTTTTGTTAACGATGTAAGGGCCTTGTTAGTTTGGTTTTTGGATAATTTGTTGAGGTTAATTTTGACCTTAAAGTTTCGCGGATTATTTTGACAAATTGACTAACTTTTACTCCAAAAAATTCTGCTATAGCTGTGTTCGCCAGCTCAGCATTTGTATTGTAATACCATTTAGGTAGGTATTACTTTATTTTACTTACACTAAGGAGTAATTTTTTCAAGACCGTGTGTATGTTTCTGGATGGGTGAGTGGATGTTATTAAAATATCTTAATTTAATGAAATAATAGTATATGACATGTGAGGTGGGAAATGTTTCTTCCAGCCGAGGGCTTATTATATGACAAAGAGGTGAAGCCTCGAGGCTCAGATATAGCGCAAGGCTGTAATGAAACTCCCACCGAACTATGTATACTATTTTATTCACTATCATTCTTAATTATCCAAATTAACTTAACATTCTACTTGTATATCCAACAAAAGATGTATGGTTGTAGTCTATGAAAACTAATGTTTAAATTTATTTAACAAATAAAATAATGAAACAGCATTACATTAGAATTTTATATTACTTTTTAATAAAAATTCTTCTGTTCAATATTAATATTGAAATTATTGATGTTTTATTGTAATTATAAGATTTTATCAATATGTTTGACAGCACTGTTCAACTTACTTTCAGAGATTTGTGACTGTGTTGCTAGGTAATTCTATATAAACATTTCCCACCCATGGGATAAATCTCTCACATCCAACCCAAGAAGTTAGGAATTGACATATTACTATAGATTGTGAATAAAATTATGTATCCAACACATTTTTTCTATTTATATTGACTAGATATTTCAATTATATAGGATAATACTTATTTATGGCTAATAATAAGAAGTGTTCGGGTATTACATATAGCAACATTTCATAAAAAGTTTTTTGTCTGAAAAAAATAAAAAAATAAATGAAAGACAATTTGTCAAATTTTGACATACATTTCACATTTTAACATTTGTCTAGTTATCTGATGATTGCTATAACAATTGTTTAATTCGGCGTTGCCAAATTTACATTTCATTCAAGTAGCTAGTGTGGCTTTACTAAGGTCGAAGAGATGATTGTTCCACTTTACTAAGGACCGTACAATTTTTTTGCATTAGGATAAGCGACTTTGAATTGATCAAAGAATCGTCCAACCTGAAGCTTATCACCACGTTTCCGAACATCCTGAATAAATTACATCATTAGAAAACTTCAATTTGATACCAAACTTGGTAGTATACAATTAAATTGTATAGGAAATAATTTGCGATCGTCAAAAATAATTTTTGATATTTGAGTTCAAATCTTCTCCCTGAGTTCGTTATTTTGATACCTAACTTCATAGGGTATATAATATGTCATATTTCAAAATGTTTTATTAAATTTATTTTTTGTGTGTCAAACTTTAATTTTCGGTATTGCAATTGTTCTATAAATCAAATCAGTTCTTCGCATTTTTATGAAATTTACAATTATGAAATTTTGTTTCTATATATTTCCTAGTTTGTTAGTTATAGACGAGATTGACAAGAAAAACATGTATTTCTGTGAAAATCTCGTAATAGATACTTGTCATGAGTACTAAACTTTCTTATGCAAGTACTCCATATAAGAATATAAAATTCAAACGGCTATCTCTGTAAATTTTATCAAATATATTAAAAAGTTATGATTGGTTCATTGGGTTCCGGATAAATATATAAATCATGTACTATACTGTAAAAGGCTTGGCGTGTTTGCAGGAATTTTGCTGTCCTGCTGAACTAAAGTGTTGGTCAATGTTTAAAGCAGTGTTTATCGCTTTTATCAATTTGTTTTATGTTGCATGGATAAAATAGCGTATTAAATAAAATTAGTATTTATTATTCATGTTCATAGTCGATATTTTAGTGTGATTTAATCCATTCTATCATGGAATCATGTAGTTGATATTTGAGTTTATGACCTCAATAATTTTGCATGAGCTTTGCTATTAAATTATTACAGGCATAAAAATACCAGTGAGTATAAAAGGAAAAGAACAAATTTCTCCGTGAAAATATGAACTATTAGAGTATGAAAAATTGTTGTCAAAGCTATAAAGCAATATTTGCGTTATTTTGCTGTGAAACCAAAACAAATGAAATCCAAATACTGAAACAATGGGCGCAGGACCAATTAAAATTTTTTGAAACATAATGAATATTTCAAACATGTATGATACACTCATACGAGCCGAAGCCAACAAATAATTATTTTCACAATGTACAAAAAGTTATTTTGAAACATCAAATTGATATTGTAACAGTTTGGGTATTGACATTAAACAAATTTGGAACAAAAACTGGGATGATTATTTGCTTCCAGAATGTTTTCAAAATTTCCAAATTTTTTGTCCGAATAAAAAAGAACATATCTTTCAATTTTTAATTTTGTTATTTATATGACGAGTGTGGAAAGAAGTACATTACGAAATGCACAACATGAACTTTACTTGAATTACATTCATTGACAATTATTTATGCTAGTATGCTAGTCATTCTTAAATGACTTTTGGTGACATATTTTCATCACATAATGATTACAGTAAACAAACATATCTAAACAAAAACTACTGTCACCAACCTAACTGTGCTACAGAAAATTGCTAACTATTATTATTATTATTATTATTGTCAAAGTTTTATTATACTTTTCTTGTATATTCTTTGTAAAATAACAGCACTTCTTTTTGTAATATACAAGCGATTTTTCTTAAGCTTGTATTTCTAGTATTGCTTGTATCCCACTTTCCCACGATTTGGGTGGTTTTCGTCTAGGTCTTCGTACTTCGGTTCTTGTAAGCCAAACTTCTTTACTGGTCTTTCGTGATCGCTCTTGTAAGGTGATCAAACCATTTTAAATATTTCTTTTATTTTATAATTTTTGAGTTCTACTTTTAGTTGTTTTCTAATGTCTTCACTTCTTCATTCTATTTAGATTAATATCCTTTCTATCTATCTACAATATTTCATTCCTATTGTTTTGATTTTACTGAAGAGGATTTATTATTAAATGTTGAAAGAAGCTTTCAGAACTCATCATATAAATAAAACAATATTTTGGTATTAAACTACATTATCGTGAAAATAGTTAATTCTTATTCTTACGACATCAGATTCTTATGTAAGGGAGTTAAAAAGTGATGAAATACTCGTTCTAGAATAAGTGAGGCGTTTTTAAAATGTAAAATATACTAATACTATACTTTCAAAATCGAAGTAATTTCGATCAGCGGTGTTCTGGCGCGAAGGACAAGCACTTCATTCTCGACGGCGTTTAATTGCAGCTATTACAATAATTCCCGTAAGACACAAGACACAGCTTACAATACCGAAACTGCACACAAATTACCCGAACACATGCATAGTGTAGGTAGAGGGCGAGTGCTCCAATGTTCGGCGCCGTTACTGCAGTTGTACAAGGTGTTTCAATTTCATTAGCGCCTTAATCAACGTGTGAGACTACGAGACTGGCTCTATACAGCCACTGCACCCATTGTACAGATTCGTCTTCGGAGATTTGCAGAGTTGAATTTGCTTAATTTATTTACATTAATTAGTTCACATATTTGACTGCTTGCGCGGAAATGAATCAAACTTTAAATATATTTTTTGCTGTTATATTGGCAGCAGATTTGTAACTTTAAATAATCTTGTTTCTTGTATATTTAAACGTGTAGCCAAAAAGTTTCAAATTAAAATTGTAGTAGTAGTTTTTTACTTTACAAGTGGGCAAAGTAAGGAATTGCCCACGAGAGAAATATTAGCACACGTAGTCGAAGGCTGAGTGTGATAATCAGAGAAAACCAGAGAGGTCGTGTGTTGTTTGATGAGATAGATTCCAAAGACGATGAAAATGGAATTTGAAATATTAATTACCTGTCACACGGACAGTTATAAAAAGTAATAACTGATGTTTGTTTACTTGGTAGCGGGATTTAATCAGAGTGACGAGATTTTATCAGGGTAATGGGATTTTATTGGGGTAACGGGATTTTATCAGTATTATACTGTTCCCATTGGTTGAATTTTCAAGTGTTTTTCAATGATTGGTTAAAAACTAGTCGTAGGAATTTATCACTAAATATTTTTTATAAATATTTGTTTTCTCAGCATCAAAATGTTTTCCAATTTTTCGCCCTCTTTTACGTATCTTCCATTCGATTACCTCGTCTTAGTTTTATTTAGTACAGTTAGTAAATTATTTAACTGAAAAATTTAATAACAATTTATATTTTATAGTTTATATTTCATTTTCAAATTTGAATTGGAATACTCTATTTATTTTTCGTTAAGTTATACATCTGAGAACCCAGCTGTATATAAAAGTAAGAATATTCGAGCTTTGTTTAATTAAGTTTCAGTGTGTATTATAATATATAGCAAATTAATTTGTCATGCCTAATTACTTGTAAATCTATTGTCTGTGATGTAATGGATATTTAACTAAATTTCAGTGACAAATTCTCAGAGCTAAAGCAAACCATTAGCTATAACATGAAAGCTTAATAAAATTTACACACACGTTTAATGTTTAATAATGGAATAATATGCAAATAACAACTAAATTCCTTTGTCCCAATAGAATACAATATACACGGGCTTTGTTTCAATGTGTATTCATGTAGAGAAACTCAAGTTTAAACAATTTGAATTTGTCGTATTTCATTCGTGAGATTATTACAATGTCAGTAGAAAATTATTGCGTTTAAAATAAAGAGGAATAACATTATTCTTTTCATCATATAACAAATTAGAGGTTACTGCGAAAGAACAAACGAAACAGAGATAAAAAGAGAGAGAGTCCGATCAGTATAGAAACATGAAACAGTGGTACAAAGCTGTCCGGTCTGAGCTGACAGAAGTAGATTAATAACATATTCTGCGTCTGCCGGCGAAAATTTATTTGTTAATTAAGCGAACATTCAACGTTTGTTCTTTCCGGGTCTCGTTACAAATGATCAACTTTTCACAGATGAAATATGGCTGCCGTACCTCCATGTTTTGATAATATTTTTTCGGACTTTTTACCGAAGAAGGGAGAATAAATAGCGGGTATAATGAACAGTCATTTGGAGTATTTTTTATAAAAATATATAGAGAGCGTCTTACGCCACGCAAATTATTTCGCTGGATTTAAATGGCACCCTTGTGTCAAGTGCTTAGGGGCTGAGCACTGTGAAATTTTGATAAATATGCGCCAGGCCTGAGGTGTATATTTCATATTTCTTCTTCTTTTTGTGGGTTTTTCTCGGGGATTATTTTTGTGGCAAAGTAAAAGACTTTTGATGAATTTATGAATGTTAATGCTGTAATTTTCACTTAATAAAGCGTATTACTCACTTTAAATACACTTTCACGTGAATTATTACCTTCCATAATTTTCTATTATTAATTTAAAACACCTTATAGGTTCTCATTTCGCTCGCTGACAAATCAGATGCTTCAAGTTATAATGGCACATTAAGCATCAAGAAAGGTAAGGATAAGAATAATAATTAAAATAAGTGTTCCCATAGAAGATCGTGGAGTATTATATGTTTGACAATAATACCAGAAAAACCCATATTTCGATATGCAAATTTTACTTACCGTTCGGTTTAGTTTAATAACCAGTAAGAACAACATACCGTTTTAAAAATAAGCATGGCATGTTGATAAAAAATCAATCGTACAAAATAATATACATGAACTTTCAAGAACGGTTTACCGATGGAAACCAATGTTTGAAGAAGATGAAGAAAAGAAGGATCCAATTTTGTCTAATATCAATAAGTTCTTACTGTTCGTAATGCTTTTTTTTGCACGATTGGAAGAAACAAAATATTTATGAAAATACGAAGATATAATTTTCTTCATATTAGTTATGCTGAAACCAAATATTTTAGATGTCATTTCTGAAACTATTGTTTATGACAGATGTAAACAGTAGTAATTTAGAGTCGTAGTGTTATTTAATCTATTGCTTCTATAAAACATGAACAATAATTGAAATAAACGATCCCGATAGAGAGAATTTAGATATAGAAGAATCGTGAAGCATTAGGTATTCGGCAATAATAACAAAAATCCATATTGCAATATGAAAATATTATTTATATTCGACTGTATTATAATCACTTGTTCATGATATTGTTTAGCGTTCATAAAGTTGCTCTTAAGGCTTAGTCCGATAATGTAAAAACAATAAACAACTTGGTAAACCAACAACAGAAAAAATACTTTGAAATTATCAATTTTATCAAGTTATCCTAAGCTAAGCAAAATAATCTGCAATGTAGTCGAATATAAAATATTGTATATAACACGTACATGATAGTACTTTATTGACTCGTCCTTTAATGTGCCCCACCCATAAAACGGTACATTATATGTACTTGTTAATTAGTAGTTATTGTTATTATTAGTAAGTGAGTATTATTAACCCATAAGTGTGTATATTCACACGAGTGGGTTATGCCTCTAACCCACGTGTTATATACAAGACCTTATCAGCGCCACAAATATTTAAAAAAAATTATAATAAACTTTTTGCAATAGTTTATTTATTCAAAATCAAAGCAACAGAATAGATAAAATTTGTTTCTATGACCATTTGGTAACATCCTGGTAATAATTTTTAGACAAAAACGCATCAAATTATCTCACTGAATGGTATAATATGTTAGATTACTAAATTACTAAAATGATGGGATTAATATGTTTATTATATCAGTTGTGTATAGCCTAACAACCGGTAAGAAGAGGGATGATAAACCGATAAGAAAAGGCATGATAAATTGATAAAAAGACTAATCGTGCAAAAAAGTATTTATTTATCTCAACAAGAATCTCATGCCTTTCATGTCTTCGACATTTCCCGCGGCAAGATTTTTAATTCCTTCTCTTTGCTTATAATTATAAAGCTACAAAGAAAAAATTGTATGACACAATTTGAGGTTAGAGGCGGCACGTGCAGCTGCGGCGTCCATAGGCGTCTCGACCTAACAACTTTCATATAATCCTCGAGATGATTTCACGTTCACTTTCGCGAGATTAGAATCTGATCTTGATGTAATCACGCTGAGTTTGCGACCGAGGAACAACGCTCGCTTACTTTGAAAATAAAACTTTTTTATTAGATTAAAGTCCCGAAAATTGTACAAGAATTCGGAAAGTATTGACGGACGTCCATTAGCTTAAACGCGGAAATGGACATTGTAAGGAAATACAATTTTTACAAGCGCCTCCACCATATTTTTCGTTCAGCTTCGCGAGCTCACAAATGTAAATGGTGATTTTTGTTTAAAATGGGTTTTTATAATTAAAATTTTATATTGATTAACGTCCAGGAGATTTACTGTCAGCAACTTTGTTCAATTTTGCTATGGAATAAGCAACGAGGAAAGAATAAGGAATAATTAGAACAAAAGGTGATCAAATATTAGCATGTATATATTTTTATCGTCGCAGAAAACATAAAGTTATTGAAAGATATGTCATAGGTAGTAGTATTATAAGAAAACAAACAACAGAAATTAATCAAAAGATAATTGCAACAAATAAATATACTAAAAACAAGATTCTAACTAAACACATAAAAATGAGAATTTACCGACAGATAAAACCAATAACACCAATGAGAATGCCAAAGTAAATGAAGAAATTCTAGAATAATGCAACTAAAAATGATAAGAACAATATTAGGATTAATAAATATATCAGATAACGAATACAAAATAAGAATGAATTATATGAGATAAACAAAAGTTAGAACGAGAAAACAAAGTGAAAAAAAAAGATCAAGCAATAGTCAGATGACTTTGACATATTTAGAGAGCAGAAAAAAGGGATGTAAATAAATCAGTAGTAGAATGGAGACCAGGAAAAAGAAGAAGACGAGGTAAACTCAGATCAACATGGCTAAAGGAAGCAGGTAGCGTGAATGCCGGTTCACTCGATAACGCAAATTAAGCAATAGTGCCCGCGGTCAGTAGTTGGATGGGTGACCTCCTTGCGCAAACCCATACCAGCGAATACTGCGTGCCGTTGTCATACCACCGAAAACGAGGAACCGAGGCGCCATATAGCCTCAGCAGTTTAGATTGCAGAGAAAAAAGCAGCAGAAATTAAAAACAGTGGTAAAGTAAAACAAAAACAAAATATAGGATAACGTGGAGCAACCTAACTACGAGGATCTAAAGGGAATAAACGGAGATTGATCCACTCCATCAAAAGGATCTAGAGAGCTCCATAAGAATCGGCGATTCTCGGAAGGGGTATATATTGATTAATAATAATTGCAGATTCTGTTGATGTTGTACTGCAATACATATGTATGTGTTTTATTGGTCGTAAATATAAATAAACCTAATGAAAATATTCGATGAATCCTGAAAGTGGGAGACAAATACGGTAACATTTCCAAGTTAGTGCGACATTACCCGTTTATGGATGAATAGCAGGGGTGAGGGAGGGTGTTCGTGAATAACGAGTGCAGCCGAAAGTCAACGAAGCGAGTCTAATTTCCATGGAGAATGGCCGCGAATGGCTCGGAACAGCGCTAGCCGTGAAAAGGCCGTTTAATCTTTAGAATGGTGTTATAAATTTAATAAAATATACGAAATTAAATTATATTCGTTTAATAATGGCTCTTCTGTACACCATGTAACTTTGAGGGTTGAAACCACCCTCATTCCGAGTAATGAACCGCGACTGTAGGCCGTTAAATAAAAGTGACCGAGAAGCCAAAGATGCCAATTTATTCTCCCTAATTTTTTGAAACTGCCAGATAAATAAATGCGAATTAAAACTTAATACACTCAAATATATTGTTAATAACCCACAGAATTAAACAGAAAGCAAATACAGGGTGTTTCAAACCACCCGCACCCCCAAATATCTCGCGAGGCGCACATAAGTACATATCGGATTGTGAAATCAAAAGAACACGTATAAAAAAATTTTCGAGCTCTATTGAATGGTATAAAATTTTTACCACCCCTATCATCCCTAAGGGTGGCCATGTCCATAATCATCATCATCATAACCGTTAAAATTTAGGTTTACAACTTTTGAAAAATACATTTTATTAAAAAAAAAAAAGAATGTCAAGAATAAAAGTTACGTATTTTGTCTGGAGAATTCGAATCAGGAATAAAGAAAATATTCATGTGCCTAACACATCACCTTCCTACTAAACAACTTTTATATGTTATAAAATAGAAAATAAACACGGAATTTCAACTGAGCTCTAGTTTAAAATGTACAAAAAATAATGCAAAATATTACAATTTTCTATTCCGTCGTACTTGAGAAAATGCGTCTGACCGAAATTCTACATATGAATTTATCCATCCACACGAATACATACTCACAGAAATCCTCATGAAAAAATTAAAAATCAGTTGTAAGTATACTAAAATATACTTATTGAATAAAATCCCAATATACCTTGAAATAGTATATTTTATAACGAGCATGAAATGGTACTTATTTCCTACGATATTATTTCCTAATTAATTTAATTTTAATAATAAATTTGTTCTGCTTTCACCATTCCAATATTTGACAATACTAAATAAGTATCCTAGCAATGGCACCTGTACTGAAATGAAGTGACCTGTATTGAAATACTCACAAAACAAATTCATTTCACATGATGCTTGCAATGTACCTCATATCTCTAGCAACACCAAACATACAATGAGCAGATTTCTAAGTGGTCGTAGAAAAAATAATTGACACATGTTTTTTTCGATTTTTCAGTCCGATGTGCATATCTTGAGATATTTGGGGGTAGGGCTGGTATGAATTTGCTTGTATATTGTTTATTTCGGAAGAGGAAATGTGCAGTTTGTAACAATTTCTGCAGCGAAGCTTGACTCCCAACAGGTATTTCCGAGTAAGAACATTTAGTCCAGTGCACTTCGTAAATAGCTCGTTTACTTACATTAAACCCGTAATTCCTCTCTATCCAGCAGCCACCTTCTTTGAGCCGACGTTTATTCCCTTCTCGCTTTTTCCAGAGACGCCAAAGAGAGACCGATGCTTATTAAACTTGTTTATGAAGATTACGTGACGACTTCTCTCAGCGAAACGCGATGCGAGATGAGATGCCAGAATGACCATTATGAGCAAATGAAAATTTAATAGCTGTTAAGTAGATGTTGGGGAAGCGCTTACATGATCGGATGTTAACGGCCTTTTACACGGAGTTTTATTTTAGTGTTTGGAATTCAGGTGAAGCTCATTTTGTAGTTTAAGCTTTAAGGGAAAATTATATTGTAGTTAAGTAGGTAAAGCTATTACTCCTACAACGCAAATTTCTCGTCTATGCATTTTCTAATGTGTTATAAAATCCTTCTCATCCTTGATTTTGGACGTTAAAAATAATAGCTTTTTTAATGGCATGGTGAACATTTTAAATATGCTCATACGGTTTTTAACTGATAGTTACACTAGAGATTTACCTACAGAATATATCGAGACTCAATACAGAAAACACTAACACTCTTTACAACACGGTGCCAGTCGGGTCTAAATAATTAGGTAGTGAGAATTCGTATTATTGTTTCACTGATAATATGGCTTCGAAAAATACAAACTACTCTATAATATGTTTTTACAGGGGTTCCTTAGAGTTCAATTTATTGTCACACACGTGTATAATACTTTTGTTAGATTTTAAGTTTTCACAGAAATGAATTCATATGGTATTAATGCAGTAAATATGCTGATAATTCGTCTAGAGGCGTCTTCTTTGGATAGATTATTGAAGAGATAACCCTCTAGAACATCCATATATGGGATAGCTGGGTGCATTCAACTAACCAGACATTGGTTGATTAGAATTTGTCCAGTCAAGATGTCTCTCCATGTCTTATAAGTGCCACAAAATGGTGAAAGTTATTGGAATTTCTTTTTGTAACGGTTACTGCACCCTAAGATAAAGCAATCGAATACATTCATACGTTGTCGACGTTTATCATTGTAAATAGTATATATTAGATTTCTCATTTTCCCCTGTTAAATTATATTAAATTTACGTCATCATCAAAGATTTCCACTCTGTACATATCTTCCATTTCGGTTGTTTTGTTTTTATGTTTTAACAGCTAACAAAGTCATTTCAAATTATGTTAAATTTAGATCGTATTGTTTGAAATTAAAATAATTCTCGAACTGGTCCAAATCTTTTAACATTTCAGGCAAGGCAAGATTAACAATTTACAGGGCCCTAAATAATTGAAATTTCGAAGGCCTCCTTTATATACTTTGTGATATATTGAAGCAAACTTTATTCTCTATTTACAAACCTTTATTTATATCAAAATAAATGTCTACCCTCGTATAAACGCAGTTTTTGTATACTTAAGGGTTATATTATCTCCTCTTTTGTCTTGATGTGTCAATATGATTTATACTTTTAAATACCTAATTTTTAACAGGGTTCAATTTAGAATCGGGTATTTAAATATGTTTATAGAACCCTGGTTGATCGGAGTCATAAACAATTGCTGTGTTAGCTTGTGTGTTAATCCATTTTTCTGTCGCTTTTTAATTTAGTTTTGTTTTACTATAAACTCATTAAAGATATAATGAAATGGTAAGGTATTTCGCTGTTCTTATTAAAAGAAATCACCAGCAGGCGATCAAGTGACCTGCGGCTACAACAGTACTCAAATACCATTTGCAGCCCAATTCCAGAAATATTTCCCTTGGAGCTCTGCTTCTAGATCTAGGAATGCGGCGTGGAAAACAGATCTCGATTAAACATTGTTAGCACTCCATGCACAGTTCTCCAGACTCAGTATGCATATCCAACCAGCAGTAGCAAGGCACATAGTAACGCACAAACACACCGAATACGTTCCGAATGCATTTATTCCCAACTGACGAGACGGTTCTATTTACCCATGTTGAGCAAGATTCTGCGCCTGTGTTGGTGCTGGCGTAGAGGCGTCCTGGGATTGAATCCCTTCAAAGTTCGGCGTGCAAACAGAAGATTCCTCGACGTGTATGTGTGTTGGTTCTCAGCGGATTAGCTAGCTGTGCTCATACTCGGACGCTCAACGAAACAGTTGACAAATAGTCGCCAGGCGCAAGAGTCCTTGAGTGTTTGATTTGCTCCAATCATACAATTCAACGAACGCGATTGAGCTACTTATGGTAAACTGGCTTAGTTTAATTTTACGTTCCTCTAAATGCAATAAACGGCATTTGCGTTTATTACCATTAATGATTTTAAACTAAGTAAATGGTTCATAATTGTTTGTGGAAAATTTACTTCTTTGGAATTTAGTTTCCGCCTAATCAGCAGATGTTACTATGTTGTGGAAAATATTTAACCAGTGTCTTATGCGAGAGTGCCTAGTTCAAGTTATTTTGAGTAGCACTGTTCCGTGTCTTAAGTAGTAAATTGTCCAACTTTAAGAAGTGAGCAACCACTTGTATTTTAGCTTTCTTTGTAGAGTGTTCAAAAGATATAATTTAAGAGCTCCTCTTGATTGTATGCATAGTTTTTGTGAATGTTTATATTGTGATAATAAGGTTTTTTTTTTGCTGGATAATGGATGACAATGAAAACTCTTGGAGATCATTTCATTTATATTGTTGTGAGTTCGTGTAACTAGTTTTGATATCTACGAATAAGTATTGTAAATAACGAATCTTATATCAGTCTCGATTTTTAAATGTTACTGTGAAATTAGTGAGTAACCGAAACCTTGGACTATAGCGTCAATTTACTCAGCTTGTAAAAGTTTGCGAGTGTAATGTCTGGAACTATTGTTTTGGAAAAATCCTCCAACAGGTCAAATTTTATTTTAAATAGTATTTTATAAGATAATTTTAGTGTAATTGTTACTTTTATATTGTCATTTGTTTTTTAGTAATGGCTACTTGAATTTATTTCTTATTATTAAAACTTGGAAATACAATATACACTTTTTTAACAGTATTTGGTCTTAGATCTTAGAATTTCATACTCTGTCCATATTCATAATGTAGAACTAGGGTTTCCATAAAATAAATTAAATTGGTAATGCCATTACTAAAAAATAAAAGACGATTTAAATGTAATATTTACAGTAAAGCATGTATCATTTAAGATAAAAATTTACGTTCAATAAAATATCTACAGATTCAGACTTTACATTCGCACTGTATAATTTATTTTGCTTCTTCCTTTAAATATTATATAATTTTGTTATTGTTGAATACATGTTTGATTTCCTCCTGCTCCCATCTTACCCAGAAGTCCTTTTTTAAATAGCCACCCTTGATTATTCTTTTAATCGAGTAAAATCCGCTCGTAAGAGAGTTACCTCTTGATAAAATTGCAAGGTACCTGTTACATCTAAATTTCTAGTAGTAGTAAAACGAGATAATTTGGAGGAAGAGAAGAACATTATGTAAATTATTTACATTAACCGCCACCGCAAGAAATACATTTTATTTTCCGCGTGCTGCTAAGATAATTTTTGCCGTAAGTTTATAAGCAAGAACTAGAAGGGTGAAGGCGAGATAAACAAAAGTTTACAAAAGTACAAGATCAAAAGAATAACTCTACAACAGTTCAAAACGGCTAAAGTTATTATGCAAAACACAGCGCAAAACAAGAACTTTCGAAATTAACTTTTCGCATGACATAAGCTGAATTTATTCTCCATAAAGACATAAATATACATTATTGTAGTTGCTAAACACTGTGCCGCAAAAATATCTGCTTGCATAAAAACTCCCGCCAAATAGTTGCGCTGTTAAATTACTCTTCAACATAAAAGTGCGTAAAAAGTGAAATAATTAAATGTATTAATCATTTAAAAGGTGACAGAGCGCGGCAGATTTGGCAACAAATTTATATAAATCACAAGACAAGTTGACATCTTGCGCGACGCTTGCGAGCCATCCGCAACGGGTGACAAATGAACGCGCAGATCAGGTCTTCGTTACATACGCCGCCAGTAGATGGCAGCTTAGGCGCCCGGGCTTACATACTCATACAACATACAAAATTATTTTAAATTAATTGATATAATATTTTAAAATTTAGGTCACAATGGTGACAATTTGAAGAGGGCGAAGAGTGCGAGCGCTTTGCATAACACCAGCAGTGCGTTAGTTTGAAGGGTTAGGGCGAGGGCAGCATTTAACAAATTACTTTCTTCAGTAAAAAGTAATTAAGAGAAAACGAGAAGCATACGTTGATGCAGTGACAACGCCGCACTTTTATTAAAACAGAGTAGGCTGCGGCGACAAAAGCATGGCGAAGACGCAAATTACGGCGAGTATTAATCACTGGTGGCCGGATAGCGTGCAGACATGATAATTCAAATTTGAAACAGTTATTACATTAATTACATTCGCCTTTCAATTTTAATAAAGAGAATTTCAGAGCTGCGAAGCCCGCCATTGTTCTGGTTGGATGTCCCACCGCTACAGCCACTGTTATTATCAGCGCCTCTATTGTGCCCACCCTGTACTAATTCATACGTTACTTTTAACTAACTCAACACGGATGCATGTTTCCAACTGAATTTCACATGTCACCCAGAAAAACCTTTTCTCTCATTTTATTTCAAATGGGGTCGCTTACTAAATCACACTTGAACCTAGCAACAATCTAACGTACACGGTCACTGAAAACAGCACGCAACAAAACACATCAAATTATTTAATTATCGTTTTGTAAAAATTTCTAATTTTGGAACGGTACAAAAAAATGTATTGTAAACTTTTTACCGCCCGCAGATCAGAGCCCAAATTCACATGCGTTCCTCCGTTTTAAATTTTTCTGTTAATGTTTATAAAAGTTTAAATAAAAATCAAAATATATGGAGAATATATTGTGTCTTATTGTTTTAAGTTGTATTACAATAATAATAATATTTTTTAGATCAAAAATCACCTAAGTGTGAAGTAAAATTAAGGAAAAAAAATGAAAATAAAACCCTTATGTCTTTTTTATACAATACAAATTAAATTAAATTGCAACAATGTGAAAAAAGAGATTCATTTTCCTATTTTTTTCCTTAATAATAAAGTTCCGTTGCTGCACAATTTATTATTTAAATTTTATTTAATGTTAAAAGTACCTAAAAATGTTAGAAATTAATTGTACAATTTAGGAATTACAAGAGACATTGCTTTATATGTTTTGTAAACAGATAAGCGCGTTTGGGGGGGGGGGGGGGGTCAACATGGAAATTAGGTATGTATGTGCCTTTTGAAACCAAGTAGTTTATCGTCTTTTATTTTATTTATAACGGCGGGATATCGCATTAGTAGGAGTACTTGTTTATGGATACAGAGGTTGTGGGTTCAAATTCGGGTCGGATCAGAAGAAATTTCATGATCTGATTTGGATCGGTACTCACTTCCGTTACCATTCCAAGCTGGGATAAAATAAACTTGGCAACTACAAAGCTATCGGGCACTGGCTAGTAGTTGTAACAACGGCTTGCACTGGGTGAGTAACACACATGACATCATGGCAAATATAAAAGTGAAATTAAAATGTCGTGTGTTGAGGTTTATCCTAGGGATATATACCGTTAAGTTTCCCAATCCCGAAAGGACATAAATATATACAAGTAGTTTATTTTCTTTTATTTTGCTGTGATACTTATTATGTATTTACACCTGAGAAAAATTATAAATAACAATAGAAGTCCGAGGAGACTGTGTGATAAATAAAGTTTTAATAATGTGTTCATCAACTTACATTTGTGCTAAAAACGTTGACTGGCAAAATGAATTCATTTATAAAGGCAACATACACTAGCTGCATTTTAAATCCACATATTAACTTAATGAATACGAGTCAGCAACTTGCATACTTTGTCATAACTAAAAACCAAAACAAAATTTATATTTATGCACAGATGATGTTTTCACCCGGGACTTAATATCATTTATCAAACTTATTTAATCTCGTCATCAACGTATTTTACACTTAAATTTATGAAAAAAGCCACGATTCCGGAAATATTAAAATATTTAGGCAGATATTTGCAAAAGCAAAAGAATTTTTACAATACAAATATTATTCTGCGCTTTTCAGAGTTAATTACATCTAGGATGTTTTCGCAGTTTTGTTGTGCGTAACTTTTAATTATATTCGTAAACTAATTTAGGATAATTTTAAATTGAAACGAGTTTAGTCTAGACAGATCGAAACTTAGCAAATTAGAGTAGTCAGTGGTGCGAATTAATTAGCGCTACCTGCTACATCTGGTGTCACCTGCGGCAATTATAACGGGTCCGTCGACTTGGCCCCCCCCAATAAAAATAATCGAATCAAAAGCTAGCTCCTAAGTAATTAGAGGTAGCTCTACCTGGCTCCACTAACCCTAGAGCTAGCACCTAATTATTAGCCGAAATATGAAGGTTTATATTCGGGGGGGGGCCAAGTCGACATCAGCCCCCTAAGGTGTGACATTTTATATGAAAAGAAAGCTCCGGATACTTTTAATCTAGCACTAGCTAGCTCCAATAAAATTAAAGCTGGCACCTTCGCCGTAAAAATTTCAGAAGTAGGACGAAAATTGAATCCCAGCCCCCCAAATTAAAGATAATCGAGTCAAAAGCTAGCTCCTGATAATTTACAGTTTGCTCTACCTAGCTCCACTATCCATATAGCTAGCACCTACTTATTAGTCAAAATATGAACGTTCATATTCGGGGGGGGGGGGGGGGGGCAAGTCGACACCAGCCCCATTAAGCTCGATATTTCACGCGAAAAGCAAGCTCCAGACACTTTTATACTAGCTCTACCTAGCTCCATTAAAATAAAAGCTAGCACCGCCCTCGCTAGAGGTTCAGAATTAAAATTAAAATGATAACTTAGCCCCTCAAAATTAAAATATTCGAATCAAACGCTAGCTCCAAATTATATACTGCTTCCACTACCTAGCTCCACTATCCATATAGCTAGCACTTAATTATTATTTTTAATGTTAACGTTTATATTCAGGGCGAAAGGGATTAGCTGCAAATCGACACTAGCCCTAACAAGCTTGATATTTTACTCGAAAAGAAAGCTCCAGACACTTTTATACTTGCTCTACCTATGCAGCTCCATTAAAATAAAACCTAGCACCGCCACCGTTAGACTTCCAAATTTAAAATAAAATGGAATGTTGAACGCCCCTACCAAGCTGCAAAAACACGATAATTAGGATCTTTAGTTAGCTCCTTATTAATTACAGGTAGCCATAGCTAGCTAAAAAAGATTTAGAATAGTATTGGCTACAATTTTTATTCGAAATTTTTTCTATATTTTGTACCGTTTTGAAATGATTTTTTTTTGGAAAGTTATGTAGTGCCACATCAGATTCTAATGACAATATCATTTTCAAAATTAATATTTATATTTGATACTTTTTTCTATTTTGCACAGTTTAAAAAATTGTTCAAATTGGAGGTTATGTGCTGCCACATCAGATTGTTTCTTTTTTGCACCGTAAGCGAGAAATTATGTGCTGGTAATATCAGATTTTTTGTGTTGTATTGTCTCTCGATTTAAATAGATGCCACTGCATGTAGTCCTTGCTTACATGTCAGTACATTGGCGTATTGGCGAAGAAAGCTCGTCACTTCGTTCCTCGCTTCCAGTATAACGCGTTTGCTAATATGTAATAGATTCTCTTACATAGCAATAGATTGCATTCCCACAGAACAGTAGTTCCTGAGCAATAAATCGTAATTCGATTTTTTTTTTAAATAAACTCTCCTCAAGATCCATAGAATGCATATATATATATATATATATATATATATATATATATATATATATATATATATATATACATATATATATATATATATATATATATATATATATATATGCATTTTATTTTTTGGGTATCATAAGAAAGGTAAGTGGTATGTCAATATTACCATAGTAATTTCTTAATACCCTAGGCTCCGTGTAATGTAGTATATAACTTACCTCACAGCTATGACATAAATAAACTATAATAATACAAAGGACAAAACTATTACAATTTATTTTTGACGAGGCGCTAGCCGAGGCACTGTATAACGTCCGAGAATGTCAATAAAGATATATTATTATTATTATATCGCTAATATTCGAGTTATATTCAAAGCTTTATCGCATCATCGAGGATGGCAATTAAAAAACAAATCAACAATTTTGTCATCATATAAAAACAATTACGTAAAAGTTCTTATTAATAATGCACTTAGTGTATTTTGTTGTCTTTAACTTATTAGTTCGTAACTAAGTAACTAAAGTATTATGTAATTTATAATTATCAATTAATGTTTAATGTTATAAAGTTATATCAGTCGATGATACGATATCAAGTATTAATATTTATTATTTTATCCAACACCTCTCAATAAATGCTTTATAACTATAGCGATTTTAAACAAGAAAAGTAACAGATTATCCACTAGTGGGTATAATTTTGAGGAAAGTCACTAGTGAGTATTTTTTTATTTATAACATTAATAATAACACACAACACCTTGTAACTACTTCGATTGACATTTTAATTTAAAAATTTAAAGCAAATGTCACTGTCAAATAATATTTCTTTCATAAATTTTTCATTTATTAAGAAGTGTTGGATAAAACGTTATACTTCACACGTGGGCAAAGTGGAATTACCCACTCAATAAAATTATCTCACTCAGCCTTCGGCTTCGTGAGCTAAAATTTCTCTCGTGGGTGATTCCTTACTTTGCCCACTTGTAAAGTAAATAACTATTATAAATATAATACCTACAAATTATCTTGTTAGAATGCGTCGTTGAGATAATATAATTCTGGAGTTCTATAGAGAATGATAGATGGAACTGGTTTAATAAAGTTTTCCTATTTAAAAATTGAAAATATCTACAGATCACAGTAAGAAAAAATCGCTCCAACGAGATAATGCTTTTCATTGTATTTTCTTCACAACATATTATAATCATATTGTTTTAAAAAACATTTTCATTATGTGGTTGGGAGGGTCGGACTGAAGAAAAAAAGGCCCACCGAGAAAAATAGAGTTGAGGGCCCTATTCTCAACGTAAAACGATGGAATTATAATTATTTGTTTTTTGTTAAATATTTAAATATCAGCACAATTAACACAGAAAATAAATAATAATGCCTACATTAACAAATTTTTATGTTCTGTACTAGATGAGGTTAGGGTAGTGATGTGAGTCGGGTAAATACCCAATAGGTAGGTGTTTACCCGGTATTTATCCAAGGTCTATTTACCTACCAAAAATATTATTTTGCCGATTAACATTAAAATTGACACTTTATAGACTGCTAAATATCAAATTGTCACTTTTATTGTCTAAGTTGTAAAAAATGCATAACAGCCGTTCAACAAACGCATGACAACATAATTTGATGGCGATAACCTTCAAAATATATACCTATTACAAATATACGCTAAATTAAAATTAATTCCAAATCGGCAAAAAAAATGTGTTCAACACGGCACCAAATACAGATTTATAGCTTCGGCAGCATTCATTACCTTGGTTTCGCCTCATCAACGAAACGGCAGCCTCTGCTGTAAATCTGGTATTTTAGTGACTAGTTAAACAAATAACTATTTGGTCACAATATAGTACAAATAGATAAAACTTTTATGAAATATAGCTATTAATTATCTTTTGAACATACAAATGCAGGTTGTGGAGAAAGGGGTAGTTTACAAATATTATTTCGCACAATATCTTCATACAAATGCAAATAAAATGGAAAATCACATTATTAAATGCTTCAAGTATCCTGCGGAATTTACAATTTATTATGATTATGACTAATACAATCCTGAACTTGTAATATGGGCGGTGCTAGGTTTTATTTTAATGGAGCTGCATAGGTAGAGCAAGTATAAAAGTGTCTGGAGCTTTCTTTTCGAGTAAAATATCAAGCTTGTTAGGGCTAGTGTCGATTTGCAGCTAATCCCTTTCGCCCTGAATATAAACGTTAACATTAAAAATAATAATTAAGTGCTAGCTATATGGATAGTGGAGCTAGGTAGTGGAAGCAGTATATAATTTGGAGCTAGCGTTTGATTCGAATATTTTAATTTTGAGGGGCTAAGTTATCATTTTAATTTTAATTCTGAACCTCTAGCGAGGGCGGTGCTAGCTTTTATTTTAATGGAGCTAGGTAGAGCTAGTATAAAAGTGTCTGGAGCTTGCTTTTCGCGTGAAATATCGAGCTTAATGGGGCTGGTGTCGACTTGCCCCCCCCCCCCCCCCCCGAATATGAACGTTCATATTTTGGCTAATAAGTAGGTGCTAGCTATATGGATAGTGGAGCTAGGTAGAGCAAACTGTAAATTATCAGGAGCTAGCTTTTGACTCGATTATCTTTAATTTGGGGGGCTGGGATTCAATTTTCGTCCTACTTCTGAAATTTTTACGGCGAAGGTGCCAGCTTTAATTTTATTGGAGCTAGCTAGTGCTAGTTTAAAAGTATCCGGAGCTTTCTTTTCATATAAAATGTCACACCTTAGGGGGCTGATGTCGACTTGGCCCCCCCCGAATATAAACCTTCATATTTCGGCTAATAATTAGGTGCTAGCTCTAGGGTTAGTGGAGCCAGGTAGAGCTACCTCTAATTACTTAGGAGCTAGCTTTTGATTCGATTATTTTTATTGGGGGGGGCCAAGTCGACGGACCCCAATTATAACAACCATTACGACGGAGAAACTGTGAAATCTAAACTGCAAATATGGAAACATATTTATACAGTGTCGCTAGGAGGCTACAGCTAAATATAGTAAGGCTCAGTTTTTCTTGCCGGAGACTGCCGTTTCCGGTTTATGACTCCGGGGTCCGGACAATCCTCCGGAGTTTAGGATCTAGTGGTGGAGTAATAACATGGATTTAAGTTGGATTCGCGCTCACTTGTTATGATATGTTGGATTTAAAACCTAAATTTGTCTTTTTGAGATGTGGATTCTCACACAAGAAGTGAAACTTTTTTCTTTTATGTTGGTCCGTAAATATTTAATTTCACATTTTTCTTTTCGTCTAGAAACATTACGTAAGTCCTTAACATCCCTTTAGGGTAACGCCGCTTCTTATAAAATACTCTAGATCAGTTTGTTTTTCAATAAATTCTTATAGTTAGGTTCCTCCATATCTTCCTATCTTTTGTTTGAACAGTTTTTAATTCCTGCTATTCTGTTGCTTTTAAATCTCATCTTTTTTCCTTCAAATCTTCAATTTACTACTGATTTAATTGAATCTTTTTCTTCTGCTCTCCACTTTTTGTTCCTTAATCATATTCCCTATATCTTCTTCTTCAAACTCTTGTCTATTTCATATCCGTTTTCTAATATTTTTTTCATTTTATTTCTTATTATTTTTCGATCCATTATTTTTAAACCTTCTTCATTTTTTTACTTTCTTATACAAAGTATAAGGAAGCATTGTACACGCTTCTAATTCTGAGAAAAACTTAAAATAAAATCATAGTTAAAATGATTTTATATGTCAAAATAAAGTCATACGTCAGTAACAAGTCATACGTGTTCAATGTAAGAAAGTAGTGTGGTGCGTACACCAAATTTGTGTCATTGTCATAGTCTCAGTATAGTACATTGTTTATTAAACTTTTTACATTTATTTTGTTCCATAAATATTTTACGAGTATTTCACAATTTTGTTTTTGTTTCGAAATATTGAATATGACAATATTAATTATTTATTGAATAAATTAACAATGTTTATTATGGAAATGTATTTGATTTCAAAATAATTTATTTTGAAATAACGAGCAATATAGTTTCTACGTACCTAAAAATTCATTACAAAATAATTAAATCCTATGCAATTACTGGAAATTTTCCGCAACGGAATAACACACAATTTCAACTGTTATGTCAAACATTAAAAACAAACGCAAGTCAGTAGCAGGAAATGTAGAATGTATCCAGATCAGTCTTTCGCAGGAACGTCCCACAGTATCAGAATAATCATTTATTATGATAGAATGATAAACACTTATCAATAGTGTTGTCAGAGTCAGGTTAGGAAAAATAAATGAATTACAATTTGTCACGAGAAGTCCACAGCAATCCTGGGAATTCAGTGGCGTGGAAACGAACACGCAAAGGGGGTCATTTCGTATTTCGGAGGGTCATTTTTAATATTTAAATTAATCACGCATTTTATCAATTTGTATTTTCATTAATCTTTCCATTGAAAATTATCCGAGTATCGATTTCATTTTATATTTTTTTTGTGTACCTTTCAGTTTTTAGGGTTATATTTGTAATTAAGTATTAGTATAATTTCATTCCTAACTTTTAGAAAAATTTACTATATTTATAGTATGGAAACAAGAGTTGAATAATTTGGTATGGAGGTATATTTTCTGTATTGATACAAGGTCTGTACATAAAAAAATTGCCGTAGAATTTACAGAACTATTTGATAAGCCAAGGATATAACATACATTTTCTGAAAATGTCATAACTATCAAGAAATTAAATACGATTATTCACTGAGTAATAGAAGTATTTTCAAAAAAGTTTGGAAAATTTTTGAAAATGACTTTTATATCCCCATATACGGAATATATTCTTTTTCGTGTAAGATATTTCTTCTTCCTACAACTACATAGGTATTCTTCATCTATTCTTAGCTGGTAGTCCTTGTGGTCGTTTTCCTCTGGATCGTCAGTTTTTACAGATTATTGCATACCTGTCTTCTGTGTTTACACAAACATCTCTTTTTTCTTTTAGTCATTTCTACTACATCCTATATTTATATGTTTCTCCAATACTGTCACTAGTTTATCTACATCTTAGTGCTACTTCAGATATTGATCTAAGAACCTATATTTCAGCTGTTCTTATTTTCTGCTTCAATTTATTTATTTTAGTAGCATAGGTAGTAAGTATCGGACTGATTATACCTTTAAATCATTTAACTTTACTATCCATTGTCATGTTTTTATTTTTCCATTAAAAAAAAAAGTTTCCACCGTAACAATTTGCTAATTCTGACAAAAATGAATCGTTTTTTGACAGCTAATGAAATATTCTCCTTTAAAAATTAAGCTTCGATGCAATTTTATCATCATTAGCAAGTTGCTACGATAACAATTTTGTTAGAGAATTGTGTCGAATGGCTCTCAATCTTTGAGCAACTGCTGTTGCTTCATTAACTTGTGATGTTATTTTTGTTATTAAATCTTTTAAAAACATTATTATTATTGTTGTTAGTCTTCATACATGTGACTCAACTTTTATTTAATCTAATTACTTTTGTCATGTAAAACAACATTGGTCCTCAAGAGGGTGTCAATTTGGGTCGAACCGTTGATCTTCATGAAATAATACACATAATTGTATGGAAGTGACTGTTGTACCCATCATTTTATAATTAAAGATTAATAGTATAAATAATTCCAATCCAGATTCACCACTTTCATTTTCTTCACTTTCTAATATTTGTTTAACTCCTGTTCTTGCGAACTCCTGCTGAGGAGTCAAACCTGCTGCGCTTGTGTATCCCTTGCCTCTTCACCCCAGCCAGGGTTACCACCACATAGCGTGCGTGCAAGTGACAGCTTACATCGATCAATTAAACGTTCCGGAGCTCGATTTTGTTTCATCACCGACTTTCGGGTCGCGGCGGAGGCGGTGGTGGCGGTGCAGCGTCTAATGGCCACTTAGCGATGGCCACATGCTGCCATCGATGCTAGTGCCACCTAGATGGTATTGAATATTATGAAAATGAAGAATTTATTGACTTGCTTGGATATGTGCAAGGTACAAAATACTCGGAATGAAATTATTAGTCAAAAGCCGATGTTTCGCCAACACATTTGCCTTCTTCAGAACAACTAGGGAACACAAAATTAGTTTGGTGTTACTAGTACTCTCTCAAGTGTACAGAATCGAAATTCATTCATTATAAGAAAGGTGGCTGAAACATGTTGTACAAATAAATGGCTAAAACTGTTTTTGTTTCGGCGATTTCCTTGTATGAAAAATTCATTCACATTAAATATTATGTACATATAGGTGTACGAAACAAATACATAAAAAGATATTGAAGGGCCCCCCGTAAAAGGATACACGGAATATGCATGTACTTCGACAGAAATATTTCAATAAAAACCGAGTAAAAATTGAAAACAAATAAAAGGAAAAATGCCTCAACGTAAGTTCGGTCGCGCTGTACGCAATAAAAAAACTTGATCCCAGTGCAGCCGCTCGCAATATTGCCAACTTTACGGCCTGTAAAAGATCATTGTCGTATCATCTCAGTTCTCGGGTCGAGTTGGCCGCGCCCGCGTGACGTAGTTGTTTTAACGGACGTCTTTTGTTTCGGCTAAATCTGTTTTTCATTGTCCGCAAACGATCATCTGGATCGTTGGCGGTGCAGAATGTATTTCTATTGTCGATCTTATTCTTTCTCCGCTTCCGGTTCGTCTTCGCTCGGTGGGTTTGTTTGTTTTTCCTGCTGCGTGCTACGCGGCCTGCTAGATGCTAGATTGCTTTAATAGCAACATTCTGTCTTGGATGACCATTGTTATTTGTTAAGTTGAGGAAGATTATTGCATTCATTTGGCTACTATGATTTTTGTTGCTTGTCCTATTCTCCTTCCAATTTCATTAAAAATTTGAAAGAATTGTTATCAATAGTTTTCAGAAATATAAATACTAAATTTAGCAGGAAACAATAATAAACCATGTTAGAAGACGTTACCATGAGTTACTAATTCTTTTAACAAATGTTTAGCATTTACAAAATTGATCAACATTTAATTTAATTACTAAAAGTCTGCAGCACGCGTAATTCATTCATTTCAAAATAAATCTCGTATTTCTATAAATAAAGGTAATTAATTTTATTGCCTGAAGACGGGTTACTCAAATATCTCAAATTGTAATATAATATTTAAACTAATATATCGAGTTTGTATAAATAGGAATTTTCAATTTGAATCCCGTTGAATATTTAAAAAAGGTATTTGGAGTCCCTTCTTGTCCACGATAACTCAGAATTTAATAATGCTATCAATTTGGAATTTCATATATATTTACATGTTCAAATTACAAGTTGATTGGATTTTGGAAGCAATCAATCAACAGAAAGTGATACTTAATTTTTTAGGTATATCTCAGTAAATAGAGGAGTTATAGAAGATTTATTATATACAAGATAAATTAGATCCAATATTACCTACAATTTTTAATTGAAACTTTTCTTCTGTACAGGGTGGTGAATCGAATAACGGCACCATAGCGTTTTCAGTGCTATTTTAAAAATGTTCGATTATTAGTTTCCCTAATTATTTTATATTAAAAATAGTTATTTATGTATCAAGACACTGAATTTCAATTTTTTCACGAATATGGAATTTAGTTGCCGAGGCTCGTAGAGTCGAGGAAAATAAACCATTTGAGTGATAAAAAGGAACTTCAGTGCCGAGGTACATAGATTAAGTTTTATTTGAAATCTAAAATTCGAAAAAACTGTAAAAAAAATTACAATATAGGTTAAGTTTATACAGCTGTCAGTTGTCAATTGAAACTGACAGTCAGTATTGCTAACCTGGAGAAGTGAAGTTATCGCAAATAACACTCAAAATTATGTGTTTTGTCCTCAATTGCGTCATCGGAATTAATTAGTTAATTTTTCTTGTAAATTTTGTTTCATGTTACATCCAAATTTACTATAGTGCGTCAATATATCTGCCAAAATTATCCTAATTGTACAATAATTATTTAACGGTTGCCAACACTGGGTTGAAAAAGAAAAAGAAAAATTAGACACGTATTATAGTCAAAATAGTGTTCGACAAAAATGAATAATAAACTCCTAATTAATATCATATTTATTTTACTATTTCATGACACTGATGATTTTAAGAACATTACCAATAAACTTTTCCGTCGTTTTCCGGTTCCAGGTAGAGTAAAGTTATAAATATTTTCCTCTACAATAAGCTATTTAACTATTTTGATGTAATATAATTAGTTTGGAAAAGGTTATTAAGCCGAAAATTGTTGAGGAACAGAAAAAAAACCTCTGTTTATTGGATAATTTGGCTTGAATTATTTATTTGAACAAATTTAAATTGTCTGTTTAACGACGTTTTGACAATAATATATAATTAGGGAAGCCAATAATTGAATATTTCAAAAGTAGCATTGAAAACGCTATAATGCGTCCTTCGATTTATCATCATGTATATTTATCATTTTCTTTTATCATTTAGAAATTAAAATTTGCGTGAAGTGTTGTGAAGTTAACAACAAATTTATGTTTATGTTTTAAGGCTAAGGGAGCATTTTATTTCATTATATTATTTCATCAAGATTTTTGTTTGAAATTAGAAGAAGCAACATTCACCGTATTAGATTATACCAACTCATCATTTTCTTCCTGAAAGTCAGCTTTCATTCCAGTGTCAAATCATGCACATTTCCTCGGTTTTCAGGCTGAAGGTTTTGAAAAGCCCGAGGTGAAGAATTACCTCTCCTCCCCTCTTAATATCAGCTAATAAAGCCGACTCTTTCGAGGGCACGTGACTCTTCTTTACTTCCTCATTCTCGGGTTTCTCGCCCGGTTTTCTCCTCAACGCAGAATTAATTCAGCTCCGCGTGTGATGAGTGAAAATTGGTAGTGGATATTTTTGCAACGTGATTGTGCGTTTGCGCGATTTCCCTACAGGATTGCCAACGCGACGGGAGGCGATGCCAGCGCCAATGCGGAGGGAGAGGCCGCAATGTTGTTACTGGAAACTATTTAAAATTGTAAGACGATGAAGTAAGCCTCGAAAATGATGTCCGCACAATGAGTAAATTGTAGTTTAGTTCTGTGACCAAGTTATAATCTGTTGTGAACGCACTACTTTGAAGTACTAGCACTACATATTTAGTCAGGTGGCTTAATTGAACGGACCCAGATTAGTATTTACCAACGGAACTAAGTCATCCTAAATTAATATTTGCATTTAATACGGGCAATACCCTTCTTCGTCGTTGGTCGCCCGTCATCACAATACGTTCTCGACTAGTTTTGATTGTAGTTCCGTTACCGGTATATCCGCTAGCGATAGAACTTTTCGCCAGTGGTGGGGGTAGAACAATTTAACGGAGGGATATATTTTATTTACTCTATTTTAATTTGGCATAAAATGGATAGACTGTATTTTTGTTTCAGGTTGTATAAAACTATGAACTTACATATAGTTCAGCTAATTAAAACTTCAAGGATCGTACTAAAGCGATTAAACACCACTAATTACGGTTACAACAAAACCATAAATTATACCTCTCATAGATAAAATTGTTAACTTTCTCAATTTTTGGAACAGAGTTGGTCCAAACAAAAATAATTGTAAACAAATTTGTAACAATATAAAATTAAATGTAGTAGTATTATTAATCATACTAACTTGGAAACAGAAGTATAAGTGAAAGATTATAATAATACACCATATTTTAATATTTCATATACATACAAAAAAAGTACCGTAAAATTTATTCCGAACTATTCTGTAAGATAAGATGTTTTTATGAAAATTCTATAACAATTAAGAAACTAAACACGATAATTTACTAAGCAATTAGATGTAGTTGTGAAAATTTTCAGAAAATGCATTTTAGTAAATTCTACTGTACTCTTTTATTCCGTGTATGGGGAAGATATAAAATGCTAATAGGGTGGTTTATTCCAGATTATTTTAATAATAATTTAATGCTGAAAATTTATTTCAAATTTTTTTAAATAATAAAAACAGCTGGATAATGTTTTTTGCAAAAGAAATTATAATTGTAAATTTTAATCCAAGTTAAATTATTTGCAATCGAACTATAATAATTTGTACTACAAAGATTATAAGTATAAATACTTAATCTGTACTATATAGGTAAAAAGAATTTAACAATATTAATGAAAAATTTTTTGTTTTGCATTGGAATTAGGTATTCTGACAATATATTTTAATAAGAGAAATGCTTAATTAATTTAATAAGATACTTTGGGTATTGGTGGACTCAAGTATATTTTCGGTGCTAAAATTATGAAAAATAATTGGTTTCTTATTTTAAAGTTTTCCTCTGTGGTAGAGTGCGTACACGTTAACTTCAAGCCACCAAGCCTATCAGTTTCTTAGGTTTCGTGGCTTGAAGTTATCGTGTACGCACTGCACTCTATTAACCCATGAATATAAGTTGTGATTGTAAAATAAGAATGATGCACGATTTGTGGGTACTCGTAGAAATCTAGCAAAATATTATAGATCTGCTACACAATAAATATTTTCAGTGATATGATTATGATTCTAAATTTCAAAATTTAGAAATATTGCAGACACTGCACTCGTGAAACCGTAATATTTAAATCCTCTGTTTATATTCCTGTTCCGCGGTCGCCGCCTCTGCGTTTTGCTGCAGGATGCCTTGCCTCCGTCACTAAACTGATTATACGTCTCTGTTAGAGATCGTAGAAAGCTTTGTGCGATGCATCCTTATGACCAACGTTATTGCATGCATTACGTACATAAATACGACGGACGGTCGGAATGCAAAGTGTCAGCTGTGGAAATGAGAGAATTGCATTAGCGGTGTAGGATTATAGACGCCGGAACGGTGTCCAGGATTGCAATGAAGTTTTATGGAAACTAAAATAAATATTTCTAGTTGTGGTGACAACTACAGGCGGCAAATTACACTCCCAAATATTTCTAACAGTTTACGTCCATTTTACCATCAAGTAAAACTTAGACAATAAACTGTATAGCTGGCAAAGTGTTTATTGTTCTATAACGTATTTACTTTATTACTTGTCACTCCATATTTACTATTTAAAACTGCTTAGTATCCACAAGCTTTTGACAGTTTTCTCAGAAGAAAGAATCTAAAATTTCCTGTACTCTATGTCGCTATTATTTGTACCTGAAGGATGATTTCGCATTTTTTTATCCTTCGGTTTAATAAAATTCGATTGAGGGTAAATCGGGACTGCTACAAGATCATTCCAATAACGGAATGCAATTATTATAATGCAGCTTTAAAGAAATTAAGGCACAGTGTATTTTACTCGTGTTTTTATATTTATAAAACATTAAACGGACAAATTCATATGAAGTCGAACCCTTAACTGGTACAGTGGGGTCTTTGAAGACCCCAATGTTTTTAAATCTAGTTGGTTACTGTTAAAAATTTGAACTAAATGTATGAGTTTTTAGTAGCTTCATTAATCGACACAATCGACTTAGTGACGGTCACACGAATCTATATATTTCTTAGTTAAAGAGATAATAATAATTGAGGTTTCTGTTGACCCCACTATACTAGTTACGTTTATATTATAATTAATATGTCTCGGTGTTTTTTAACTGAAAGTGAGTTGTATGATATTTTAATTATCGGGAGCGAAGATGAAAATGACGTACAATCGGTAGACGAAATAAAAGATATTGATTTTAATATTTCTAATGCAAGAAGCAAACACACATTTCAAATGAAACAGATTCAGAAAGAGGTGCAAATGTAAATAAACACACCCTGGTTATTTTTTTGCTACTGTCCTAAAATATAAATTTTATATCAGGTATACTAAATTGTAGTTTTTCCCGTTTGGCCCCTGAAAATAACTCCTTTACATATCTATGTATCCATAGTCCAATAATTAATTAAAGTTACTACAAAGGTGTATTAAATTAAATTTAAATGCTTGAAATATCAGCGCAACATTACTTTTGCGATGACTGTGTAAAAAAATGTAATTAAGTTAGGGTAATTACGCGTATAAGTCGTAATTACTTTTAAGTAAATAGAATTCACGAATTAAACGAAAATAAAAAGTATAATTGTTTACATTTTTTCTTATTTTACAAGACAATACATTTCTAATTTAAAATTTAATTAAACAATAATTAAATACTTGAGAAAAACAAAATAATTTAAAGCAAAAAGGAAAGGATTTCATTGTTATTTGCTCTTAACTGCATATCTAATTTTCAACACAGCACTAAAAGTTTTATGACATTCTTGAAACCCGTGATAATAAAACTACAATCCGTATTATTAGCACGGCGACAGAACTAACAACGTAATCCCACAACAAAGCCATCAGCGAAGCCGTCACAAACCACCTCTTTAGAGCAAACTGCAAAAGATGACATATGAGATTATTCCGTCCTGCCGGAGTCGCAATAAACGCCGCCACCGGAGTCGCCGGAATATTGCGCCGAGCGGCCTCGCAGCTAATTAAACGACGAACTTAAGTTAATTGCGCGACAAAATAAATTAATTTATGCAGGGGCTGCATTACATCTTTAGTAGTTTATCTCTGACCGAACTAACGCCGCAGCCAACTACATGAATATGTAACGTGTGAATGAAGCTGTATGCGCTTTGGAATCAGACCCGGACTAAATAATTTTAATGTTTTCCTTCTTGTTTTCTGCATGTACATGGAAAGTTACATGATCATTTTAACTAAATGCAGCAGCGTAAATGTCAGTACATACAAACTTAAATAAACCGCTCCACGGTAACACATTGGACTGTAGAACATCAGATCCTTAGTTCGATTCCCTCATGGTCACCAATTTTAACTTTACCCCTGTGGTTCCCACTTATTAACATCTTTGGGTTTATAGTTTAATTAGAGTATGATGAAACTTGACGTTTAAGTTATTTTATGGTCGTAGTTTTTTTTTTTTTTGCAGGAACTTAGGATCTCTTCCCAAATACCCAGGCAAGAATTTCATTTGAAAATTCCAGAAAACATTAGCAGTTATAATCTCCGAATAACAACATAGGGATGTACGAGACCAGAATCATATCATTTGGCAAAATTAAGAATTTTAGAATAACTTTTAAAAAATTGTTCTAATCTTGCAAAAAGAAAATTGTTCTACTCAATTTATTTGTATCTTAAATTCTGTATTTTAAGAATATTTGAAGAAAAAACAACAAATTAATAAAAATCACTAAAATAAAGATTTCATTTGACCCAAAAGTATTGGCTGGTACCACGAACACTGTTTTTGAATCTGATGACAACAAAATATAGAAAAATGTTTCAAATAAAAATTGTAAGTAATATTATTATACATCTCTTTGATTCCAATGAAATTTATCTTCAAAGATATGCCCAAAAACCATGATAGGCCTTCAAATAATCTACCACATACTGTTGATGAATTTTTCCCAAGATCTAATCAATTCGTAACATAAACATAAAACCTTTCTTACATATATGTATGTGCGGGAAATAAAATTGTTAAAAATGTTACAATTTATGGTATAAACATGGTGAATTAAACAATTTTTATTTGTATGATTTTGACTACTAATAACGCTTTAGAAATTACATTTGTCTAAAGTCGGGTAGTATAACTCATATTTTACAAGTTTGATTACATACAATTGTAAAAATTATTTATATCATAAAAAAAAAACATAGAAACTTAATAAATGAATTTACAACAAATGACATTTGTATGTATCTCTTCCTCTTCAAATATATTCATCTTTCTCCTACCAAAACTACTTCACGTACCTATGCCTTTCTCTTCATTTTTAATAATTGCTTTTTCGTAAATTTGTATAAGTAATTCACCGATATAAGATAATACGAGTATTTTTGTTGTATCAAGTTTACTCTCTTACTAGACGTAATTAAGAAAATAGACAAATTCTTGGGAAAATGTTGCATCAACTTTCCTTACATTTCCTATACTTACGTATGCTTTGTATATGAAAGTAAAAATTGTAAATTATAGATTGCCGAGGAATTACTATATGTTCCACTTTCCTCAAAATTGCATAATGTACTTTGCTTGTTTTCTAACATGTAATTTTAATAAAATATTATTTCAGTGTGTACTTTGAAAGCTCTGATATGTGGAAAAAGTACCTGAAGCAAAAGGAGAATTTAATTTCTATGTAAATGTATGCATTTGTAATTTGCATATTATACTTTCCAGAAAGGTCCTTTCTTATACATAGGTGATTATTAGTCAATGCATATTTATAAAGAATAATTTTACAACTTGAATATATGTTCTCATGAAATTAATTTATTTTTGAACCCATTACTGCTTTTACAAGTATAATGTTTAAAATACATAATTGAATACTGAAAAGGCTGAAAATATATTATAGTGTTCATTTTTGTTTAAAACATATAGGACGGGAAGAAAATCATGAAAAAGTCGGGTTGGCAAGCATAGCAATCTCGCGAGAAATTTCTAGCGAAAAAGTATAAAAATAACCGAGGTCATTTTTCAAAAGATTACTTTAAAAACCCACATCCACAAATCTAGCTTTCCAATCGTCGCAACAATAAGTGGTAGCCGTTTGGCCCGCTAAAAACTCTTATAGTACGTGATGCGGCCAATCTTGACCGAATGCAATTTCGTTTTGACGGACGGAATCACAACGCTACCGAAACGAGCTTATAAATGTTTAAAATCGCGTGCTCCATGGCTGCGCGTGACGGGGAGATCATTTATCTGCCTCTCTCTCCACTAGGGCTCTCCTCTCGCGGTTGGTTTCGACTTGGACGCTGGACTGCGGCTCCGGACTCCGGGCTCGGACTCGTACCCGAGCCCGGATCGCTCGTCCACCGCTGCTGGACTTGATAAAGTGAACTCTTGGGAGGACATGGATCTGTGCAATGGAGAGCTGCAGGACAGTGCTGCAGATAAAGGGAATTTCCAAGGGGCACCGCCGAACCATTCTTGAAATTAAATAATGAATTTATCATTATGCGGAATTCTATGTTGATATATTTAGTGCACTTGGAGAAGACAGATACTTTGGAGTTCTTCTACGTATCCAGAGGCAATAGTACCAATGAGTGAATTGTGGAATAATACATATTTTATGCTTCATTTGGGCATTCACCATATCTTAATAGTATGTCTCAAGTTACATTAATATATTATATTTTATTAGTAGTACAGTTTAATTCTTAAACTTTATTAAATTGATTATATTTTTAATTCGACAATAACAAGAAAACGATAACTAGAATATTATTTTAAGATCGAGATTTAAACACAAAATAAACAATCTGGTGTGGACACCACACTACTTTCTTATACAAATAAAACCAACTGAATATGTATGACTTTTGCCGGTAAAAAATGTAATTGCAAAGCTACAAAAAAACATTGCTGTAGTACGCATCGTAATATGTCTTATATTTATCGAAATATGGAAATTTGTAATATTTTTCAAAATACGAAAAATTCCCCAAACATGACTTAAAATTGTAAATTTTTTTTATTACATTTCTTTATAATATTCGCGCCTGGAAACCCATTGCAGCAGAGCGCATCGTCATATCTCTAATATTTTTCGAGATATGACTTTTTTTTATATTTTCCGAAGAGCAACTTTGAGGGGCTGTAACTCGAAATCTATACAAGATATCAAAATATATCTCCAGTTTTGTGTTTTTCGTGCCATTTATAATAAATTAGTAAAATTTGAAAATTTTAAAATTTTTTTGAATTTTTTTTCAAAATTTCGATTGGAGATATTTCGACAAATATGAAAGATACAGACTTGCAATGTTCACCAATCGATTCAGCTTGACGAAATACATAAACCCTGAAAATTTCAGAAAATTCGGACAACCGGTTGAAATGTTAGAGCAAAAAGTCTCAAAATGGCCAAATTCAGGCCGACCGTCAAGGGGTACCCCTTGACTTTCAGGACAAAAAACGCCATTTTCAGGCTTTTCGCTCTAACTTTCCATCCCGTAATGCGATTTTTATGAAACTTTGCATACTTATATATTTCAACGAGCTGAATCGATTGGTGAACATTTCAAATCTGTATCTTGAATATTTGTCGAGTTATCGCCGATCGAAATTTTGAACAAAAATACAAAAAAAATTCAAAATTTTAAAAATTTGCTAATTTGTTATATAAGGCGCCAGAAACGCTTAACTGAAGAGAATTTTTAGATATCTCATGTAGTTTTTGCATTACGGGCCCTTAAAGTTGCACTTCGAAAAATACCAAAAATCGACGTATCTCGAAAAATATTAGAGATCTGACGATGCGCTCTGCTACAGTGGGTTTCTTAGCGCTTATATTATAAAGAAATGTAATAAAAAATATTACAATTTTAAGTGAGGATATTCCGCGAGTTTCAAATTCGTAATATTACCAAAAAATTTACTTTGTATTTTCGGTAAATGTACAATTTCTCATCGAAATTTTTGACATTTGTATAATCTAGAAATGTATTTTCGTGATTTGTATTTACGTGAAATGTTTTTTTCGATTTTAGTGTTACTCAAAAATATACGTATAAAATCAAACAAAAATTTTTAAATTGGTGAATTATTTACAGTTTATGACAAAATTAAATAATAAAAATTAGGATAAGATATAAAAGACGTAGTTTTGGAACTTTTTACAAAAAATAAATTTTGATGAAACAAAAATTATAGCAAGATTGAAATGTGCCAATGGCAGATTCATAAGATAAGCTATAGAAATCTATAAGAAAAGGTCATGACTTCATCTGTTTTATAAATCATAACTTGTTACGGGTTTCTATTTACTTCTTTATGTTGTTCAATTTTTTTAAACAAACGCTTTACAGAATTTATTCTTTCATTTATTTAGATTATATTTTATGAAATAACAAGATATACATATTATTAAGTTTTCAATTTGCTTCTTTAAATTCAACTTTGATCATAAACCCCATTGTCTTCTTCTTCTTCAAAATTTATACTCTCTCTCTTTAGCTTAAGAAATTAAAATTCTTTCTAGGATTAGATTCATTATTCTAATATTTCAAACCTAGACACATCTTGCTTCTAAAGTAAGATATTAGATGTAGTGCATTGTGTGAAAATTTCGTGCTTGTTGTTAATTAGAAGGCATTGTTCTCTTACTGCATCCTGAAACCCTGCAAACTATGTGTGTACCTCCGCTTCAGAAATTCCCTCTTCAAAACTTATCAGGCAGGGAAACAAATCCTAAAATCCTTGCTATCTCCCGCGTCATCCTTTAATCAAGCCATAACACGGCACAGAACGACGCTAGTGCCTCTGTATTACATTTAGCTCCATTTGCTTGCGCTAAACCTGACGTGAATAAGATTATCACACACACGGGCAGAGCGTGAGCGCGTGACGTCACGCACACGCGAGGAAATTAATTGTGTTTGGTGTCAGAAGCTGAACCGTGATTTGCTACAAATTAATTATTAGTGTACAGATGCTCGCGACAATTGCAACTTGGCTTTGGTAGGTAAGCAATAGTGGACTGTTGGACTAGATATATGGACTTATTAGCTCAATATGAGGTACGAATCTATTCTGGGTAATTGAGGGTTCAGCAATATTGGTAATTTACTCTGATTTGATAGTAACTATGTAGGCTTGATCTGTAGCCGAATTATTGGAATTTCAAATTGTTTTCACATAGCAAATATAGTTGGTAAACGTATTCCTACTTTAATTAAAACCTAAAAGTTACTTTATACATATTCAAATGAAATGCAATTAGATAAAAATACTACATATTGTTACAGTTCACAAACATTTCACCAATAAATTGTTTTGAAACAAGCTTTAATGTACAGAATAGATTAATACTTCAAAAGAAGGAATTCATGGATTTTGGATTAGAATAATTATAAAGCAAACAAATTTTTGTATCGCATTATATTTGGCATAGTATAGGAATCAATAAAAAAAAACAATGACAATTTGGTCTAGAGTATTCCTTAAAAAAAAAGAAAATTATGACAACTGTTATTCAGTTGTTTACCTAAAGAAGAATTATGTTTAGAAATTCGAAACGTTGCATTTCAATCAATATTCCACAAAACTTAAACCAAAAGTTTTTTTTTTAATTTACTATAAGTTCTGAAATTTTTTTCAGTTATTCAAATTTACCTCATTTATAAAGACATATCAAACAATCCTGATAGACCTTCAAAAACTCACTACCGAAAATTTTGATTTGTCACAATACCACCCTTATGCCTGTTTTACACGCTGCTATTTATTGATCAATAAATTGGTCAGATATATTGTCAATTTATTGTTGTGTGAAATAAGACTATGCGTCAATTTTTCTTCATTTTCTTCAATATATTGACGAATTAAAGTATGTTCTATTTTTCTACAGTTTTTTACAAAATTCTAGAGAATTTTAATCATTGCCAATCACCCAAACTTTTCTTTTTTCTTAGGTTAGTTTTCATTTTGCATTTATAACTTGAACCAAAAATATTAGTAACATAGGTGACAGCTGATATAATATTACTAAAATTGTCACAATAAACTTGTTGTGTGTAAAACGAACGACAATCGTTTTGTTCTTGGAAATTTATTAACAAGAAAACTGGGCCATTTTATTGACCAGTAACTACCGGCGTATAAAACATACATTACATATTTGTGTGGGAGGAAAAATTATAGAATTATTTATTTTGTAATTACCTAAAGTTATCAGATTTCCCAAAAATTAATTCAAAACTTTAATATACATATGGGTACCATATTTATTTAATTAACATTATTGATGTATCATTCCAAGTTAGGATATATCCACTAATAATTTTGACTGCTGGTAAACGCATTTCATACGCAAAAATATATCACCTACCTAGATCTGCGTTAGCAGAGTGACACACACATAATGGGTAAAAGGCGTGATGATATATTTATTTTATTTTTTATAAAAAGGACTACTAGAACTTTCTTAGCAGTACCTATAGAATAGAGCGTGTACGTATTTTGGTGGCAGCGCCATTTTGCATCTCCCCGGCTCGGTAAATGGATTATGACTCCAGCTCGGTAATATCGCACTAACGCGTGATTAAACAGCAGCAAGGAGCGCACATCAGTCGATTAACTTATTTACCAAGCGGGGTACTAATCCCAGCGCTGCCTGATACGGATTACCTCCTATAGCGTGACTTTTAAGTCCCCGTGGTTTCCATTGTACCTTGCGACATAAAAAATATCGATAGCTGACGCGTGACTGCTCTTTGCGCTGGATTTTGTTTGTAATTTTTAAATTTATCGTTCGGGAGAAAAGATAATTAATCAATGACAAACACGAGTTGGATTTGATATATTTCAAAGTATTTATATCTGAATCTATAAATTCTCATGTTTTTGAAGTGTACACAACGGTTCGAAGCTGAAAAATGTACCGCCTGAGATTATTTATATCCTTCAAAAATTTGCAGCCTGGAAAATTAACAGATGTAACTACAAGAAAGTGAACACGAGCCCAGAATCATATAATCTGGCACAGTTAAAGTCATACAAAGGAAAATTGTTTAATTCCCCATATTTATATCTCAAATTGTATTATTTTTACATTCCGCACATACATATGTGTAAGGGAGGTATTGTGTTTATGTTACGAATTGATTATATTTTGGGAACAATTCATCAACAGTAAGTGGTATATTATTTGAAGATCCATCCGGGTTTTTAATCATATCTTATTAAATAAATGAGATAGATCATTAGCCTAGCACTCCATCCACTCATAAGGCGGCATATAACCGAAGTAGTTAGCCCGCTTCTCATAAAATGAGATAGATCAAATTTCACTGGAATACAATCTTTATTTTAAACATTTTACTATTCTTCTATCAGTGGTACCAGCCAATAACCTTCAAGCCAAATTAAGTATTTATGTTAGTAATTTTTGTTTAATTTGTTATTATTTCAGTTGTTATTTTTCCCTAAAATATTCTTCAAAATAACAGAATTTAAGATACAAATAAATTATGCATAATAATTTTCTCTTTGTAAGAACATAACAATTTTTTAAAGTTATTCTAAAAGTCTTAATTGAGGCAAATGATATGATTCCAAGCTCGTATTTTACATTTTGTAACAAGATATATTTCTTAAAGTTACAGTGTCCTTAACAAAATGTTACTGTTCATAAAGTGTCGTATTTATTTGTCAGTTATATTTTAGTGCATATGACTTACATGTTGTAGGTCGCACTATCTTTCACTTCCGTTTTATGGCAAGCTTCGAAGCTGCCCTTCCGCGTGACGAGATAAGACTGCAAGAAGCTGCATATGCTCTTTTACTCTTTTACAAGTACTCTGGCTTCATTCATGGTTGTCAATATAGGATTATGTAGTGTCTTTTCCTACGAAATACATTTTATGGAGTAGTGGTTATCGTTTTACGGCGTGTTATACAATTGAAATACAATTTCGGAATTCTAAAACCGTTTTAGGTTATCTCATCCTTCCAATTATAATTATACTAGGGTTACAATGATACCGAAAAAGGTAAAAGGGTTCGCAACCTTTTATTCTGAAAGTAATTATACCTTTACCCGAAATAGAAAAATAAAACATTTCTTTTTATGTCTGTCAACAGATTAGCCTGAGCTTGGTGTTTATAAATTTTAGAAGCATTTAGTTGCATCTGTTCTCTCTGAAAATAGTGCAGCTTTGAGAAGATGTCAGGATTCACTCAGCGATAATCCAAGGATTTATGGTTGTTCTAAACAGTTCGTAAAGATGACTGTGTAAGCTTTAAAATAGCTTAAAATTTTACTACCTTAATGCATTTCACACTGCACTGGAAAAGGAAAATGCTTTTGCTAAATTATTTATGAAATTAGCAGTGTACTACTACTATACTCCATTTGAGAATGAGAGTAACAAATCCACCAGAAAAATAAGATAACTTTACTACGATGCTCATAGAAAGTTGCTCACTTTATACCTAGAACGAAACTTATTATACCTACATTCCAACAATAAAAACACGACTATAAACGTTCCGATATTCCTTTTGGATTTTTGAAAGTGGTCTGTTTATGTGTTTATATTATTATACCAATATTTATTGTAACGAGGGTCGTCCAGAAAGTAAGGAACGATTTAGTATAACTAAATAAAAGCGAAACATCACAAAACTGTAATTACAAACTTACAATACATTACTCTATTTTTCCAATGTAATCGCCATAGCTGTCAAGGCATTTAGTGCACGTGGTACCAGTTTTTTAATGCCGATGTTATACTTTTCTTTATCTCAAAAAACCTGAGCCAGAATGTCACTGCTTCATCGAAGTCTTCATCGTTTACGAAATGTTTTCCACCCAAAAACTACTTTAGTTTTTAAAACAAGTGAAAATCAACTTCAACGTCTTAAAGTGGGAAATTTTTGATCATCCATTTATAGCCCTGACCTGGCACCATGTGATTTTCACTTTTTTCCAAAACTAAAGGAACTTTTGGGTGGAAAACAGTTCGCAAACGATGAAGACCTCAAAGAAGCAGTTATATCCTGGCACAGATTTTTACAGTAGAAGATTATAACATCGGAAATGAAAAACTGATACTACATTACAAAAAATGCCTTGACAGCTATGGCGATTACATTTAAAAATGGAGTAATGTACTGTAACTTTGTAAATATAGTTTTGTGTTGACACCTTTCGTTTTTTATTTTGTTATGCCAAATCGTTCTGTATTTTCTGGACAACCCTCGTATTAAATTATCCAATTTAAAACTGGTGTTGATTCGCGCTATTTCACCCTTCAATTTAGACTACACTAATTGAATTGGATTAAGTTCGCGGTCACAGGTTAGTAAACAAAGTACTGTATTACTGCGATTTGCTGCCATATAGTCAATAACATGATCAACATATTTATGTGTAACCAATTTAGCGATAAATCTCTGTCTAATTAAGTCTTTTCGACAATCCCTGAGCTAACAATTATTGGCCCACTACTAGAATGTCTTTAACAGACTGATTTATTACTCTATCATTTTCAAATAGAATATAGAATCTTTAAAATTAGTATTTTTATAACACTATACAATTAAATTATTTAAATGTCCCGTAATGAAGGCAGAAAATTCGTAGCAAGACGATAAATGATATGATCCGAATAGCAGTGTTCAGAATAGAGGAACATAAAGAAAAAATTCTCAGCCAATCAGGATAGCAGAGAACAAATGCTGGCAGACGGTTGGATTCCTCAAAACAATCTCAGTGATTATGTGACTCTTCCCGGATCCAGTTGCAGTTGGGCTTTGTCTTAGATGATCTTTTGTTTGTCTGAGTCCAGTGCAACTCTGCAACGCAAGCAGCAAGCTCAAGCTGATGCAGCACTTCGCGCGCTTCAACGTATCGCATTTCCGGTACACGATGCGCGTACTTCCGTTTCCGCACAGGATAAACGGGAAACTAGAACTTGTTTTCTAACTGTTGGTGTTGGAGTTGGATTCTCGTGCTAGCCGACGGTGTTCTATTGTTTTTTTGGTGTTTTATATGCTATTTAAAATTTAAATTGCTTTATTTACATTTCGTCTTCTCCGCATTTATTCCTAACTGAAAAATCTCTGCTTTTTCTTTTTATTTCTAAAGAAGCTGTAATAATTTTTAACTCTGGCTAGAAGGATAAATATAAATATTTGTTATTTATACCGCGTGACTTTCATAATATATGTTGTATTGTTGTGTGCAATATATATGCAACAAAAAATTGTTATCCATGTTAAACGTCTACTACAACATTTGTCTGGGACCCACGGTACGTTAAATATTTGCAAAAACTCTTATTCGCAATGATGAAAACATAATGAGTTATTAATTAATTCTACGAAGATGCAATTAAAAGTAAAGCGGGAATAACTTTCATGTGCTGATAAATAAACGTTGCAAATGTTGTCAAACTCCAGGATACACGTGTCAACATGTTTGTCGTGTTGCAAAACTGTCAACGTAGTTAAGTTAGCTCATTAACAACTACATTTTGTTGTTATATTCACAGCGCAGATTTATTTGTGTAGCTAGTCATTTTCGCGAAACGACGCAGCTCCCGCGAATGGATCTGTAATTAGACTTCTAAATTGGTGTAGATGAAATTCTGAGTTTGTTTTTGTTTTGTGAGCCTGTTTTAATACTTTTTTTGAAGAGTAATTTAATACACTAATTAATTTGAAGTAGTTTACTGAAGCCTTTGAAATTAGAAACTTATTTTATTAATTAAACTTCAACGTATTTTCTTACAATGGTTTTATATTCAATATAGTTTAATTTCCGAAAAAATTACTTTACCAAATAATTTATTTTAAGTGCTATTCACCAGAAGAAAATTACTTTTTCGTCATTATCTTTCGCGTAAGAAGCTGCTGTACGTCTACTTACGTGATAAGGACGGTGTTAAGTGCAAAATGCAGTTAACCGGATCGTTAAATAAGTTTAATGTAAGGTTCGTCTGCTTTTATTCTTTACTTGATATTAACAACACAAACTTTTAAACTTGAACACTATAAAACAATGCGAAAGACAAAACTACTCTTATTCCGACAAATATATCTAGGCAGTAAAATTTTATCGCTAAACTTTACGGTTTTCTACATTTATTTCAACCAGAACGACCAGTCAAACATACATAATTAAATAGTTTCAATTATTACGACAATGACCCCATTAACAGATTATGTTTTATTAGGTTTAAAATTTTTAATGTAAGAAGAATAATTTCACAGCATACAATCAATGAAAATCCTCAAAAGTTCCTTAATGGATAAAGTACTTCTTTGTAAGACACATTTTAACTTTTGATTTAGTTTTGTTCATGTTAATGTTTTAAATAACTTGAGACTAATGATTATACAAACCAAAACTAAATTATTTATAAATTTTTGGAGGCTAAATCGTAGTTGCAGATATTGTATCATTGCTGTGGATATCCTTATTGTTAGGTAAAAAATCTGTTTTTCTTTTACACGTTTCAAAGCAGAAAAATTTCATTAATGATTGTAGCTACTGTTATTCTGAAAGTTTTTGAATATAAGAAAAATTAATAAAAAGGCTTTTTGATAAAGTTCTGTTAACTATTTAATAAATACAACATTTCAATTTAATAAATTTTGTATTTATAAAATATTTTACAGAACTTTATCCAAAAGCCTTTTTATTTACTATGAGTTCTGAAAGCTTTTTCAATTTATAAGAAAATTATTCTAAATCAATAATTAACTTATACTGTGATATGGTTTCGAATAAACTACCACTTCCGGTTGATTGATTGCTACCAGAACCTCATCAGCATTTACAAAAAAAAAAACCGTAGAATTTACCGAACTATTTGGTAAGCTGAGGATATAAGATAAGAATTATTTTACCGAATAGCTTAACTGTTTTAGATATAGTGACAGCGGAGAAATTATCTTTAAATTAATAAAAGACATTTTCTATATTTTATTTTTTATAGTTCACGGATTATTATTATTTTTATTTTTGTTACATTTATACATGTAATTAGGAATATTATATGTAGTTAAGTTTGTTACTATGGTGTTTATAAGTAATTATGTATAGGTAAAAAGCTAAATAAACGTTATTATTATTATTTTAAAAACATTATTCTAATCGCTGTCTTCTGTAGTATGATAATTAATAATGAGGTTGGAGATTTTCTTCATAGCAATAGCAATAAACTGTTTTAAAATTATACAAGATATTTGGATTATGGTTTGTAAATATATAAAAATGTTTAATAAATTAAAACACAACGTGTCGAATTATTTAAATAAATATTTTTACAGAATTATAATCTAGTAGTATTTTAAAGTTTTATAAATATGAATTCTGAAAGTATTTTCAGTTTATTAGTGTTTTTATAGTAGGCGTACGTAAATGAGAACAACGCTGTTATGACAAATTACATCTTAATAAACAATGCGCCTACGACGACAAGAAGACAAGGTTGGATTAAATACGAGAGGATTTCCGGATTAAAGTAAGAAACTTATCAATTACTGCGAACTTCAGCATTCGTTTGTCTTGCGAGAACGAATGGCAGCGCGAGCAAAGTAAGTTTTCCACTTGCGCGGTAGTTTTTGTTTCATGAACACAGAAATGACAAGTGCCGGTCTATATGGCCTGTGCAAACATTTGCTTTATGTTGTTTGCTTGCAATTGTGTTGTCGCTAAAGTTAAGATGGGTCCGCATTGTTCTTTAATGTGTAATCTACAACTTGGCGCATTTTTAAACCCGTGAAATAGCAAAATTGGGTTAATTTAAAGTTTTATGCTTCAGTAGAGGCTGGGGATGTAATTTTTCGGGCTTAATGGGACGAAATCTAGGTCACTCTACGATATTTATAGGACTAATTATATACATATTAAGCATATTTAATTGCTCATTCGTTGCTAATCTTTTTATTTCTAATACTTTTATTGATCCTGTAATTCACGCGAAAAATATATCATTTCCCGGGATCTGCGACAGCTCAGACGCACCCAAAATGGGCAAATGGCGTGATGACATTATTTGTTTACCTTATTGTATTATATTTTTTTTCTTAAATAGATAGTGAGTGACGACCACGTTTTGATCGGTGAATATGATATATAGATATATATATATATATCTACTAAGGCATACTTATACAGAACATATAACAAAATTGTAGCTTTTATATTAGAGATATTAATTATTGAACATTTAATTGTGTTTTGAAAATCAATAGCTTATTTATAGCATTACAGAAAAATAAACAAAAATATATTTATCAGTTATTTAGGCATTATTTATTGAAGTGAAAAATTGAAAATTCAAAATATTAACTTGTTTAATGGAGTTTTTAATGTATTACTTCAATTAAAAAATACTGATGATAGGAAACGTCATCTTACATGATAAAAATATTTAAAAATCGTTGCTTTTGATACTATGTAATTTAAAATTCAAAAATTTTATTTATTCAAATATCATATATGCATTGTTATTTGATGAAAACTTTATAATAAATAGCAAGTTTGTTGTCGTAAAACCAATAAAATTATTATTTATTATATTATTATTATTATACAAGTGTATAAGCTTTTAAAGTACGTACGATGTTTAAGAGCACGACGCGAAGCGGAGTGCTTATAACGTCGCTAGTGCTTTAAAAGCACTTATATACGTGTGTCATACGCTGTTTTTTTATTATACCTGTATTATATTCTAGAAAGAACTGGAAAGCAACATTTTGATTTTGATTCATTTCATAATTTTGCGCGTGTGACCTTTGTCGTATATATAGAGATTGGTTTACATTTATTGTTTACGATATTTTGTAGATTCTTTTTTTACAATTTTTCATGACAGGTTTGACAGATATTAATTGCAATTATAATTATTGTTGCTCAGCAACCTTTAAAGCACGGCGTGTTTTAATCTTGCGTTTGCGCACGCTGACACATGTTTTAAAAACGGATTATGATGCAGGTGTAACAAAAAAATTATATTGGTCGCTTACCTATACGTATAGAGTCCTTTTAAAAGTTTATGCCCCGACCTACTTTTGAAAGCGCAATAAATGAGTGTTCCGTTTAACCTTAATTATAATATTATTCAGAAAATGCAAAACTGTTGGATCTATTAGGTTTATATTTGGGAATATATAAACAGAATGACCGAAACAAGAATATGTAAAATATTCTACAAAATCCTACCACAAACAAGATGGAAAGACATCTAAAATATTTCTCTACATTTGGCGTAACAGGCTACTAGTAACCCAAGAAGATTCAGAAATATATTGCTCGAGAAATTTAAATAATTCAGAATGTAAAGAAGAAGAAAATATGCATTTCTAATATTCCAGATAATTCAACCATTTTCGTGTAACAAATATTTTTGAAAGTAAAATTAAAAAATTGGCATAAGTAAGCACTTACCAAAATCTGCACTTCTAGCTTCAACGGTTGTAAGCCCAGACCTCCTGAAAACAAAGAAATAAATTAATTTAATATTGAACTACTTAAAGACAAAACAATAAATATTGTCATAAATATGTCAGGAATATTGGAATTATACAAATTGTGAAGAATATACGAGCATATATGAATGTTGACGAGGCGAAAGTGTAGTGCCAGAATAGGTATTCTTGAAGGAGTTTGATAGGTATTGGTTGTGTTGTATTTGATTACAATAACCAGTTTCAATAATTGTGGTAAGGTGTTAATTCATTGGATTATTTTTGACTGCCGTATGAAATAACAATTAAATACTCTTTTATACTTTCTTTTATATAAAAGAAAGTTTCAGTTAATACAAGCTGCTGTATGGCAGCTATTATGTTTGTAATTCTTAATGTTTGAATGCTGGTGGCTTTCGCAATGAAGTTGTCAAAATCTCCGTCATAAATGAAAAAAATTCAGGTAGATAAAAGACACAAAATCTTGAAGAAAGTTGTTTTGAAGTAAAATAGAGTTTACGGACTGAAAGTTTTGGAAGAGAATGGCAGTGAAGAGTCGATTATATCTTTTCAGCGAAAGCGAATAAGAATGACTGGAGTTTTGTCCTGCGAGAAATCCCGGAAACAGAAAACTTTTATTCGTTTTGTTATCCATGACTTAATTCTTATTTTACGACTAATTTGTCAAAAATATAACTTTCCCTGCTATTTTATGATGAATTCCTTCCAAAACTGTTAATTATTTCAAGCAGAATTAAATTTCTTGTATTTTCGAGAGCTTTGATTAAAATATCAGTATACCTACAAAAAATTTATAACAAATATTTGTTTAAGCAGCAAGAATTGTTTTGGTACCGGGAACTCATCATACAAGAACAATATTTAAAACTTGATGAAAGGATGCGATGATCGATTCATGCGGAAAATTGGAAAAATCAAAACATTCACTGGCAATGAAAACATTTCAGTATTGTTGATATGTTAACTGAATATACAAAATATAATTTTTTATTTACCACGGAATATAACAATAATTTTTAATAATACATTTTGCCTCAGGTAGTTTACATCTATCAAAAAATAAAAAGTAAATATTTGTTCATTTTTAAATAACATATTAAATTACTCTTATGGTTCCTCTTTCACTAACATCTTTGGGAGTATGATATTTGACGGCATTGCCCGAGCAAAAATATATCACATATCGAGATTAAAAAATAAGTAAATGGCAAGAAATACCTAATTGCCTATTTAGAGTGACATAAATACTTTGCGCTCGAATTAAACACAATATTTTTCCGACGAATGACATTCCTGTCATAGATTGTTGTAACTGTTCTTTTACTTTGTATCCATCGCAAACTTTATTCAGCGGTCGTCTGAAAATATATGTATTTATCGCATATTGCCTGAATAATTCTGTTGAATATTCCAGGAGTCAAAAATCATCCCCGACGTAATGTGCCCATCTAAAGCCCAAATATTTGTCGCCACTCACTTATCGTGTTGATCCTATCAAAGCGTTATCACCACGTAATCATTAACCCATTCCAGAGCATCGTCAGCTAATTTTACTTTGATACAAGTATGACAGCGAGTTATAATAGTTGAGTAAACTATGCGCGCTGGCGACTAAGCTCGCTAATTCGTCACTGCTGCGTGCCGATGTGTTGTCCTCCCCAAGTCCCTAACCCCTTCAGATTGCCTGTTACGCTAAGTAAACGTTACGTCCTACGCTACGTGCTAAGGACGAGAACTGGATTATCCTGAACGGGGGCGTATTGTCGTATTAGAGCGATTATTTGGTTTTATCTCCTTGGTAATTTGTAAGTTTTTTAGCGAATGTTTAGCTTTGCTTGTGGCGATAAATACACCGTCTCTCATATTAAAGCTACAACATTTTTAGTCTAATTAAAACTAATAATATAATTGACTCTTCCGTGTTAATGTTCTGTATACATACATACATAATGTCATGCTATATACAACAAATTCAACCAATAATCAATCTACTCCAAAGGTTTATATCCTGGCATAACACTTTCGTCTCGCCCACATTCATACATGTATGTACGTCTATTCTTCAGTCAAGGAATCATTCGTTCACGCTATGAATTCTATATAAAAAAGGACTTCTTATTAGAGATAAAACACAAGTAGGTTTTCACTCTCTCGTGCAAAGTATAAGGGAGTATTGGAATCATGAAAAAAATCGCTGACGAGATTTTTGCGGTAATACATATTTTCACGTCCACTAAATCCTTTAAGACCAATTTCTCCATGATGTCTGTGTGTGAGGATGGGTGGATGGATGGATTTCTCCTATATTATTATTTATTCACATTTTAAGATTAGTTTTGTTAGTACAATATAATTTTATTTTTTCAACTATACAACGAATAAAATAATAATAGCAATATTCGGTTGAAGTCTGTCTAAAACTCCATCACGGACGAATATAAAATACGCTAAAGAGACAAAAGAAGTTCCTAAATGGGTTAAGCTTCAATTGTTGAATGAGAATTTAACAAAATAAAACAATTGAATTAAATTCCATGCCCGCTTTGCCTTACTCAGGTAAAATATCGTTTTACAGTGAAAATAATGAAATAACTTGAATTTCAAACGGTGAAGTATTTCACTATCAAATATCTGCCTTTCACTAAAATAATATGGCTTTAACAATTTTATTTCATTGTAATTGTGTGTTCGAACATCAAATATTTTCAGTGGAACGACCATTTAGATAAAATAAGAGAAATTGGAAAAGTAATTAATGTTCGGATAAAACTTGGCTTTGACTTGACATAAAGTTAATATGAAAGGAAATTGATCTCAAACTTATTTGTTTTTGAAGTTTCTAGAGCAATTACGCCCTCATAATTATTGGGGCACAAAAATATTATGCTGGTATCATGAAAGATAGTCGTATATAAATGAATTTCGTCTTTACGTCAGATAAATTATCTCATTATCCAGTAAGAAAAAATAAATATGTTCTCAGCGGCCCGAAAACGTAATAAAATCGCGTTTTATCTCCGCTCGTCCTCATTTCAAATTACCGAAAAAAGACCGTCTCTTAACCGGTAATATAAAACTCTTCAAACAAAATATTCATCTCCTGTCAGGATAAAATCAACGCTGGCAACGTTTAGGCTGCGCAATTCATAAAAAAATAATCTTGAGCAACATCTCATTCAAGCGAGAATTCACTTTCCTTCCGCCATTTTGGCGTAATTAAAAATTACCTCGGAAACACTTCGGCGACAAGGCGGAGAGGAATAATTATGCAAAATGTGCAATCACGTTGCCGATTTCATCTTCGCCAGCGCGATCTAAGACGCGGAGAAAGACGAAAGTATGTTGGATTACTCGGCCTTGGAACCTGCTCTTTTGTCTTAGCATTCTTTTGTCGCTTGTCACTCTTTCCCTGCTTAAAAGATTCTTTATAAAATTCTTGTAATCTATTTAACTATTAGCGCCATATTAGTTGCTTTAAAATGAGCGATGTAATTCATATTTGATGTGAAGGTAGCTAAATTTATAACCGCGGAAAATTAGAAGTTTTAATTAAAATAAATGAGAACAAAATTTTGTAGGTGAACCGTGCATTAGTCAAAATTTCCTCCTGGAAACATTTTGCACTCGCACAACTTTTTGGAGAGTAACAAAATAACTTTGGAAGGGCTGTGAGTAGTTAATTTTTAATGTGAAATTATGGAAACCCCTGAAATCATATTAAGTTCTAATCAAGGAAATTAAATACCGCGAAACCATCAATTATTAATACAACAGATACTGAATTATTTATTGAAGTCTTATTTACGATGATGCCAAATTTACAACCTTAACATTAAATTGATAATTTAGTACAAAGTTAAATAAATAACGAAGCACTCATTATAAACCTGACAATGTAACAACCACCATATGTAGCAGTTTCTGGCCAGAATAACAATAAATAATAGTATATAATACATTAAGAGAGAGAAGTGTACGATTTTTTCCCGCGGAGTAAAATTGAAGCACGAGACGTAAGCGAGGGCTTATGAGATTCTCTCTCGATCGTAAAAAAATATGAAAAGTGTTAGTGGGACTAATACTATTTTTAACACTGATCTCTATATACCTCTGGATAGGAATTAGCGTATGAAAAGTTGATTTTTAGTTAATATTGACCAATAAACAATTTCAACAAATATAACAATTTATTAAAATTAAGTTTTGTCAATTCTGAATTTTTAACAAGAAAAATTGTTGTTTTTATTTATTTGCTCGATTTATAAAATTTAACAATTAGACTCGTCAATAATAACAAATAAATTTAGCTTATTAATTTGAAATTGTTAAAGAAAGTTTATATCCTTTGTAACAACTTAATTTGTTATAACTATGAATTATTGTTCTGCTTCAATATAATTACTAAAATTTTTGGCAAAAGCATATAAAAATAAATGTTAATAATTACTATATTTACAAATATAATAAGTTAGAAATAAACAAGAATAATTTGTTACTTGCTTACAAATTTGAAACTTGTTAAATTAACAAAAATTAACAGTGGATCGTCTGGGATTACAAAATTTTAATGTGTATTGTGAAGGTCTCAGTCTAGACCAGTATAGCGCAAATGTCGAAATTAGGCTTCATTTTTTTATACTCTGAGGCGAATCCAGAAGTATATACGAATATATATCATTGTTTTTAAGCTTATTAAAAATTCTAATTTTATATTTAAAAGTTACTTATTTCAGAACAATGACGGCAATGGGGAAATGTTGGTATATCTGTCCTAGGACAGGAATGATATATCCACACTTAATAAAGTTATCTATCCTGCTCACTTGGAAATGCAGCCATATTCACATTTGTCGGACGAAAACCTCTGCATAAATTTTAGTTTCCTTTAGCGGAATATATCGCATATAAATTTCCATGAAGAAAGTGTTAAAATATAGAAAATCAGTCTTATAAGAAATATCAGGAAACACCGATGTCCTAGGCGCACAATATACTACTCCAACATGATAACGAAACTTTGGAACTTATCAAAATAATGTTTATTTCTGTATATCCAATATTAACAAGCAATATAATTACGTGTAAAATATATCTACATTTACATAAGTGTACAAAAACTATTCTGATATTATATAGGGAACCAGTAAAAAAGTAGTTCTATTTGCAAGCTGAGCAATTTAAAGGAAAGTGAATTCCACACACACGTTTAAAGTGAAAGTCCTTTGAAACAAAATACAAAGATTAAAATAAATTTGAGTTCTACCCTTATTAAGTTTCAAACGCTTAGCACCCAGTGCTCCAAGACAGCACTGCGGAAACTTCAAAGGTGTTACTTGCTACATGTGAAGTAAATATGAAGGTCTCCATAGGGATGAATTCCAAGGCCGCCTTTATTTCGGCACACCAAGAGGGCTTGAGTGTAATTTGCGAACGAAGGGATATAAGGGAATGCCATGGAATTATACGGCGGTAACTTCGCAAATAAAATCCAGAAGTGAATTAAACCTGCTGGTTATAAAATGAAGAGGAGGCTGGGCTAGTACTGTCCTGGTTTTTCGATTGGGGTCTGTGTCAGTAGATTACGCCCAGAAAGAAATACGAATTTATAATTTCATATTTTAAAATTTTATTGAGGAAGGAGAGAATGTATTATTAAAATATTTTACTCTAAATTTTTCATTCTTATGTGAAGTATAAAAAAATCATGAAAATAAATATTTATGTAATCAGTACATACATAAATAAATATACCATCACGCCTTTTACCAATTTCTGGGTGTGGCACTCTTTTAACCCACAGTCCGATGCGTTACCACGGATATAATTTTTGGGGGTAACAAGTACATAATTTGGAATATATGTTAGAAAAAAAAAAATATAAAAAATATATCATCACGCCTTTTACCCATTATAACATACATAACTATTATTTGTAATTTTGAATAATTCTAAATTATATGTTTAATACTTCGAAGATTCCAAGCGAACAAACAAATGAGACATTTATTTTACATATTATCAAGTGTCAATTTGATTTATTAAATATTATATTTCAGATTTATAATTATAAGATAATCGTTTTTAAATATTGAAAGAAGCTTTCAGAACTCATATTAAAGTAAATATACAATAACTAGGTAAAAGTTCTGTAAATATTTAATAAAAACACGACGTTTCGACAGCTGCCTTCTTCAGGTAAAATATAAAACAATAAATAATAAATATATAGTCAAGGTTACGAGTTGACAAAATAAGGGTAACATTGATCAAAGTTATACAAAATATAAACAAAAAATTAAGGAAGAACAACAGTTAACCATGAGTTATTAAGCTCAAAGCCTGTATTATAATTAAGTTTTTTTGACGATTTCTTGATTTCAATGGCTTCTCTAATTATTCTTCTCAACCAGTTATTTTTTTCGCTTTTTCAAAATCAATACCATGTAATTCTTGAGTGGTATGTTCAGAAACTGCAGATATATTTATAATCGTTTTTCTTTTTTTCAAATGAATTCCTATAAATATACATAATTTTAATAATAAATTCCCCCTGAGCAGGTATCTGAATTTAGGACGTGGTGGCAAAATATGTGAAGCAGCGCATTTCCAAAACCGGTAGCAAGTCTTCTTCCGGAAAAACCAAATTTAATAAAAATGTAAATATTATCGGTGGCACGTCGCGTACGAACTTAAGAAGTAAGACAAGGACACGCGCTCCCCTTTCACCCCGGATGCACCGCAAGGCTCCCAAGCCTGCACATATATTAATATTAGCAAAAACTGTATTTTATTATTATGCAAATGCGTGCGAAGTTCGCAGATTATACGAGTTATAAAGTGCCAGCGCATATTAAAAGAAATGAGAGCATTTATTATTTCAAAGTGGAGTGGTGGCTCTCACTCGCACACCCGCTTCCAGTGCGTGCTACGTCACGCGTTGTCCTGCGGATTTAATTGGATCGCGGTGACAGACAGCGCCACGCATCAGGAAAGCTGGAAATGATAACTAGGAAGAACTCACGTTTTGTTTTACATCCCGCTCATATACCGTGAGTTTCAGCTAAGATGCAACATTGTTTTTCTGTCATTAATAATGGATACAAGTTTATATATCACCGTACTGTTCCAGATAAAATGCACCATAGGTTGTCATTCTTAAACGAATTTGTCATCAGAACTTAAAGCTGTTTATAAATCAGTTAATTATGATGACAAGTTCATTTAACATTGACAGTCTATGTTATATTTTATCTGCAACAGTACGGTAATTAATATAGCTTAATGACAGAAAAGTAAACATTGCATTTGAGCTAAAATTTACGGTATGTAAAAAAGATATTGTGAAGGGTCGAAATTTTTTATACGTGCATCTTCTGCCTAAATATTTTTAGTATATTTATCTATATACCAGGAAGAAATCTTCTACGAAATTTCTACAGACAATAATGCAGCACTGTAATAAATAAATCTAAATCTGTTTTCTGAAATGACAAATATTTATCCGTTTTTGTTTAATTTTTCATGGCCGTATTATATTTTTCTGTTAAATATTATTAAAAATAATTTGATTGATTCATCGTGAAATGCTAAATGCACCTAACTTCCTCATATTCCACATTTCAATTCTACCATTATTATATATTCAGTTTTCAGTAATGGGGTAAATAGCTCTGTGGTAACGTATCGGACTGTGGATCTTAAGATCCCCAGTTCGAATCCCACAGCCGACAGTTGAAAATTTAAATTTACACCTCTTGGTTCCCCCTCTTCTAACATCTTTGGGGGCTAGGATTTGACAGCTGGTAACCGCACTTCATACGCAAAAATATATCACTTACCAAGATTTGCGTAAGCAGAGTGCCACACCCATAAGGGTAAAAGGCGTGATGATATATTTATTTATTTCAATTTTCAATTTAGTTTGTTGGCCACATAAGATTATTATTGTTTGGTTTGCTTGTTTATAATGTTTCGATCCTCGAGGCAAAATAAGTGTGTTTCTGTTTTTAATATAAAAAAATTGAAACATTCAGAGAAATATTATTTGTTTTTTATATTTTTCATATTATTAGTATTGACTTTATTTGCCATGAATGTCTGAAATGTCCACAATGAAAACAAAGTTTTATTTACTTATAGAAAGTTCTATTCAGCCATAAATAATGTGAGTTTAAATTCAATTTACAGAAGTATCAGTGAGTTCATAACAAGTGTTTAAAAGTAGTGAATTATGGCGTGAATCGTAAAACTATTTATTTAAATTTATTTAGTGAAAAAGCTCCGGCGGAAACTGAAATATTTATTACCAGTAGTAGTTGCTAATAAATTTGCAGAGGTCGGGTGTTTCTGGGGCAAGCGGTGATAAGATTAGCTCGAGACAGCGATGCAACTTTTCTTTGGCGCGCAAAGTGCACGAGTCAGCATCGCATAGACTAGGCAAGAAAAGAACGCTCGGCTTTTAGATAAAATTAACGCTTTGATTCTTTTACTTCAATATGCGAAGTATTTTATTTGTGCCCGTTTAATTTTTACCTCCCACTATACAGGGTGTTTCATACTTTTACTTGTAACTCACTTGTAAACAACACTTACCCAAGCCCTCTATTGCCTTTGAAAATGAATCTTTACAAGTTACTAATTGACAGCTGTATTGTAAAAATTTTACAAGTTAGTAAACAAGGTAAACAATGCACGTTGCCACAGTAATGCTTGCATTGCTTCTACGAAATCATTTGAAATAATTTTTGACAGAACAGTTGTGTGTAACTGGCAGGACTTGGTTATAATTTTAACTTGATTTACAAATGAGTAACAAGTAAAATGTTGTACAATGCAAGCAAGGTAACTGTTTTTTTGATTCAAGGCGGTAACAGGCTCGCCTGATCGGCTCGCGTCATTTCCTCCATTCAGCAGTAAAAACTGTTTTACCTTGCTTGTAATGTAAATAAATATAGGTACATACATTAATGGTATATGTTATTTGATATGCTGATTACGAATCAAAAAGAATTTTTTTTAAATCGCAAAATTATTGTTTCCCAGTCCAACATTATTCGTTGTCACTGCCACTGGGTGGATGATTATGTTAATAATTATCGTTTCATTAAAAATAATTAAATTTTGTTTGTTTATTTTACTAGTATTATGTAATTTAAATTGTTGATTACCTACTGCATTTGTTTGTGTTTAATAGGAAAGCGAATCCAGTGCAGTACTACAAAAAATGTTTTAGGTAAACAACCCTTAATTTAATTTAAAAAAATTCTTTTAGATTCGTAATCAGCATATCAAACAAAATGTACCATTAACGTATGTACTCGAAGTTATGAAACACCCTGTATAACTGGAAGGGAGGTAAAGGAATCATGCTAAAAATTCTGTAATGAGTTTTCAATGGATAGGCATGTTTTAGGGACTTAAGAATATGATTTTACAATGTACAATCTTATAATAATTATTATAGAAGTAGGAGATGTACGACGAATGATAGTAAATTTATACGTAAAATGAAACAATATGTATAAGAAAAACAAACTAATTAATTCTGATTTCCGATGAAGAAGTGGGGAAAGAACACATAATTTTCCGTGTTTTCTTTACGATAACTTCAATGGTCGACATTTGACGTAACTGAGAACTGACAGATGTGCAAATTTAACCCACATAATTTTTTAATTTTAATTTGCTTGCTAATTTTAATTGAAGCGCAAACCGTCCTTAAATTGCTGTTTATATTAATTTGTATAACCATTGATCTATGTTACCATTAAATAAAAAAATACAGAACTATAACCAAATATTGGTACATTTATAATTATTGTTGCTGCGGGATTATTTGGCCGGACAAAAAGTGTGTTTGCGGGATGGATCGCTTTCATCACAGTCCGATTATAACGTCCCCCGAACAAGCCTTTGGGAGAAAGAAAGTTTCTCAAGTTACCCATTCAAAGAACGACTTCCGTATTAACAATGCCACAAAACAGAGCGGATCCTTTCATCTCCATCGCGGGGTGCGGGGGTGGCGACCACGGCCACTCTGATCTGTCATTCGCCTAAATGCGGCGTCTCCGAATATAGTCCGGTTTAAGTGCAAACTTTTTTTTGTAGTGGGGAGCAGAAAGATTTATGGACACTGTAAAAACAAACGGCCAGTTTTTCCATTCGCAGTTTTGCCGGAGGCCCTGGACAAATGATTGACGCAGGAAGGAAACTTGATTTCTATAAAGAATTTGTTTGCGAGTAAATCGTTTGTCTTCGTCGGGCTCCCCGCGTTTAATATTGCTACAAACCACCTTCAATTTCATTTATTTTCCACGAATTTTTTACGGGAGTGCACGATTAATCTACTGTATAACGTAATTTATTCCCCTTAAAGCAAGAGAGCAAACACGATTTAAATTGAACTTTGGTTTTTATCCTCCATCGTGCCCTTGCTGGTATGGTAGATATTGATAGTCAAAGAAACCCATTAAATAAAGCTCACTGCTTTTCCCATATATTTATTTGACAAACTAGTTCACAAACATTAAATTATGCACTATGTGAAAAAGGATGATATGTTGTACCTGCTAATTTAAAAGATCATTTACTCATTAGGCAGCATAGGACCTAAGTAGTTAGTTCGCTTCTCCCCTTCTAAAACAAATAAAAACACCACTTTGGGGAAACGCAGGTTTTTATGAAGGTCTCTAGATCCTTTTGGAGTGGATCAATCTCCGATTCTTGTTCTTTTAATCCTTTAAGGTTTATCCACATCTTCGTATCTTTTCTTTTATTTTGCCAGTTTTTAATTCCTGTTGTTTTTAAATATTCTTCTATTCCTTTAGCTATGATGATTTGCATCGTCGTCCTCTTCTTTCTTCTGGTCTTCATTCTGCTACTGATTTAATTGCATCCTTTTCTTCTGCTCTCTATCTTATATCTTATCTCGACATGATCATTTAACTCTTTATTGCTTGATCCTTTTCACTATATCTTCACCTTTCAACTCTTTGTTTCATAATTTATTCTTATTTTGTCTACGTATTATACCTTTATTGTACAGTTTTATTATTTTCGTTTCATTATTTTTAAATCTTCTTCATCTTTTTTGTCATATTAATCATTTCTGTAGTATTACAAATTGTAAATTGACTACTTTTCTTCTCAAGGGTGTATTGTATGTTATTGGATTGTACACTTTTTCTAATTATGGTCATTCCTTATTTTGTTGTATTTCAATTTGGCTGTCTTTTTTAATTTGCTTAATTTAATTAATTACATTAATGTGTAATCATGAGCATAATTTAATTATAGACAAATTGTTCGACTAGAATTATTCAGTATTAAATATTTAATTTATAGTTAAATATTTCCTACTCTAATATTTGTTTGCGAATTAATTTCCTGTATTGTTTGTCATAATTTGCATTGGTTAGGTGGAACTACAATAAAGTATAAATTATTCCAAGTTATAGTACGTTGTGTGCATTTCCCAGTGAACTGTATGTTAGGTTTATGAATTCTAAAATAGGTTACGAGGCGTTATAATTTTTCTAGAAATTCAGTACGTGACCAGATGGCGATATCGTGAGCTATATCCGGTTTGTCTTGCATTATAATAAAGAGTGGATGTCTCCGCTGCGGACGACGCTTGATGGGTTCTTGAAAACAGCCGATTCCATGGCCTACTCGAGCACGCAGTCACTTTCACACCCGCGAATATTATGACAAGGAAACACTCTCGTCCCCTTATTACTATTCTTTTTCAACAGTATTAATTGTTGTTTGGGACATTAATAAATATTAAATATAGGATTTCCGTCGGTATCCAGGCGTCAGGGCGCCACTTTGGTGTGTGGCGTCACCAGTAGAGGCGCTGTAGTGTGTTGTTGTCGCAGTGCAGTGAAACATCTGAATCGCGTCGGGCGCTCGCGGCTGTCACTCGATGTTCTGGATGGGCGAGTGACTTGATATCTCTCTCCATCTCGCGTGGCTCAGCAGGAGGCGGGAGCAGGAGAAGCGCAGGAGTGTGGCAGCCCGCAGGGACGAGGCCAGGCCACAGAGACGCGGCATTGAGTGTCATGCCGCCTGAACCGTGACAAAATGCTCGATTTTTATCGCCAATTCGAGCTTGAACTGATTTTATGATTCTGCTAGATTACTGCAGCATCTGTAAACATTTACTTCTAACTAGTTTCACTACAATTTAAATATGTCACAGCAACGTAAAGTTTGCGGAGGATGAATTCTAACATTAATCTTTGATGGGGTCCTTCACAATTTTTAAATTTTTTTATTATCATTATGAAACTTTATCTAAATTGAAGCGCAGTATTAAAAAGGCTTAATTGTTATTCATTTAAGCCGCAATGATGATTATTATTTAAAAATGTTGTGACGTCAATTTTGTCATACCTTCTGGATCTCAAAAAGTATTAGGGATTATAAATTATTGCAGTAATATAAATATTCTATTTTACTTTTTAGAAAATTTTTGAAATGGAATTAAAATAACTTTTCATAGAAAATAATTCTTTGGTTTTGATGAAAAACCAGTTAAGTCACTATTACATGATTTTGAGTTATCTGCGTTTATAGCTTCACAAATCACCTTCATAAATACCTTAAAATGGCTCCGAATTCCTATCAAATATCATTTGTAAAGAAAGTATAAAAAATATGCCGATGGTGTTAAATGGATGTAAATAACTGCTTTTTCCTCAACTTCACTTCACTTCACTGATTATATTTTGTCTGAATTACATAAAACGTATATCCGATAACATTGTTTTGAGGTTACGATATGAAAATATGTAACTAAGTCCGCACTTAACTCAATTTGACCAAAAAAAAATTATTTAACTGGTTTTTCTTCAATACCACAGAATTAAAATATACATGAATACTATTTATTCCAAGAAGAAACATAAATAAACTGCAAGATTATTTTAGTCAAACGATAATTACCACTGATAAATTTTGTTAACCCATGTCACTAAACATGTCTTTAATTTCGTTGTGTCGTACTAACCACGTGATTAGGTCGCGCAAATTCAAAACGAAATAAAAATTTTCAAATTAGGTGCCAATCATTTGATACTTCGACAGTCTGACAATACAATAATAAGAGCAGTACAAAGAATTTAGAATAGAATAGATGTATAAGGGAGAAGATTCAACAAACATAATACTTTGGCGCAAGAAATAAAATCTCAAATATCTTAATAATTAATAATACTTTTTAAACTTCTATATATCTAGTACGATGTTTTTGGGTCCAGTTATAATATAAATGATTATTTGCCTATTACGATTCAGATTTACACCGTTCGCGGCATTCCTTTATTTATTCCATAATTTAAGGTTTGTAAATCCGCGCAACTAAATATGAATATTATATTGCGCTGCGCTCGTGTAACTAATTGGGGATTATTCCCACATCTCGAACAATGTTTGGAATGTAATATTTATTTATTTAATTAATTTAAAGACTTATAAGCTCGCGTAGAACATACGAGGGGTATGTGGGATCATGTGACGGTAACTTATCGAACCGTCGTGGGGGGTGGTTGGGCGTGAGGGGGTTGTTATTCAGCAGCGCTCGTGAGCGCGGCCACTGCAAATTCCACTTCATCAGGTACGGCTACAGTGGCGAGCGAGTCGAGTGGCTGCCGCCCCCGCAGCCGCCGCCGAGCGGGGCCCTTGAGCTGCGGCCGACTCAGCACCGAGCACATAATGGCCCATTCACACTATTAAAAATGAAGGGGCGACAGCACGGCCACTTTCTTTAAAAGCGCCCGCCTCCGCTACTCTTGAGTTCCTTCCCTGCCTCTGCAGCCCCCTGCCCCAATGCTACTCCAATCCTGCTGACTTTCGCGTTTCCAGAGATATGCATACCCGAATTAACACATTATTATTATACGGCTATAAGCGTTACATGTTAAAAAAGAAAATGAATCACATATTATAACCTCGTGCCAAGTAAAAATTTGATATATCCAACACACTACCTCCTACTATGGACATTTTATTAAATTATTGAACGGCGGGAAAGCGCTGTAGTAAGAGTGTTTACCTCTATATACAGAGGTCGTAGGTTAGAATCTCGTTCAGGTCTGAAAATTTTCACGGTCTGATTTGGATCGGTACTCACTCCCGTCACCATTACAATTTGGGATAAAATTAATTTGGCAACCACAAAGCTATCGGGCACCGGATAGTGGTTGTAACGAGGGCTTGCACCGGACGGGCAACTCAAAGAGCATCTTCGTAACAAAACAAGGCAATGCAAGGAAATTTAATACATGTCAATATGTCTGTCCGTCCTAGAAATACATATACCTAACTCTTCTGGTTGAAAGTTCCGAAAAACATACATATATTAAATTATACACTAATAAGCATCTATTATTCATAAAATTGCTCGAAATGAGAATGCCCATTTTAAATTTTGTGAAATTCAAGAAATGAGAAACACCTATATGGAATACAAATTTTGACGAAAGTAGCAATGAAAAAAAAAGTGAGTATTTAAAATGAATCAAAATATATTTTGTAAAAAAACTGATAATAAATTTCCAATCAAACAGTACCTACACCAAGAAGGATCTGTCTCTATCCCCCTCAAATATCTAAGATTTCAAAACCATGAGAGTAACATCCAATTTTATTTCAACGGGAAAGAGGAAATTACCAAATGAGAAGACTAATTAGAGAAGCAATTGAAACCAAGAAATCTTTAAATAATCTTAATTTAAATTCAGTTTGAGTTTGAGCTTAATAAGTTGTATTTAACTATTGCTTATCCTGAATTTTCTGTTTATTTTAATTTGTATAACCATTACTCTTATTTTGTAAGCATGTCTTACATACGTATTTATTGTTTTGTGGAATTACAGAACTAAACTCAAATACAGTTTTATTAATACGATGTGTTCTGAAAGCTTCCTTTAATTTTTAAAGCAATAATTATATTTATTTAATGTGTTGTAAATTTGGTGCTTTGAAAGCAACCCGGAACTAAAGCGTATTCCGCCTGCAGCAAAATTAATTTCGGGCTTCAAAAAGACTCCAACCTTGTAATAATGCAGTTAACCGCACAAAAATTTGTCAAAAGTCTTCCTGGTCCCCAAATTTCCACTTTAATCCATCCTTCAATTAAGCAACAGGAAATCTATTTCCTTCTCAAGGTGTTAGTCAGTTATTATGCATAAAATAATTACAAAACAAGCTGTCAGGGCATCATCAACTGATGAATAATGCAAGCACCTTAATCTTAGCTCAAGCCCCATGCGAACTTAATAGATCTGTTAAAAGCGCGAAGGGCTTAATAACTTGCGGCCAACTTCTCGCCGTAGGATGGCGCGCCATGCAGCAGGCCTGAAACCGACGTGAAGATAGATCAGCGTGACAGCTACGTATGTCCGTCTGTTTGCAGCGTGATCTAGGTCTGACATCGTGAATGCTAGTTACTTGCGCTTAGGAACATAATCGTTTTTGGGTTGGTACGAATGCAACACTGCATTGAAAGGGAGCTGATGTGACGGAAATGCTACATTTGTTACTGTCTTACCCGGTTTTGATTATTTCTGGATTCTGGATGGAAAACTTGTATTATAAATGTTCTTTCGGATGCTTGCTCTTTTTACATGTCAGATTTTTATTGAAAAATGTGCAGTTGCTTCAAGCACAAAGAATAGAATTGTGCATTTGATACAAAGCTTTTTTTAAAGGAATTAGCACTTATTAATTGGTTCATCTTAGTACAGTAAACTCACAGGCGGACTTCAGTAATAAATTTAAATTTTGGAAATATGAAGACCTTTGTTTGAAGATTAAATTGTATTCCATAAATCAATTAGACAATTGGAATAGTAGCAAATATTTATATTCAAAACTTTTATTTTCTTTATATTTTTTTCATTCAAAACATTTACGTTACAATTGTAAAAACTTTTGTGTTAAGTTCTCAATAATTCTATATAATTCTTGTTAGAAAAAAAACCAACTTAGAATTTTGGCAAATACCAAACAATAAATTTGTTAAAGGTTAACACCTAGTGATCCGTATATAACAAGACCCAATGTCAACTGTATTATTTCAAGTACCTATGAATTGTCTAAATATCTCAATTAGCTCTATCTTGGTTACAGTACATAAAGACAAACTTTGGTAATATGCATGGATTTTTGAATAATTTAACATATTCAGAAATTTTAATTTTAATTTCGGAAACTATGAAGCCCAAATTGACTTTTTCATAGATTTATTTCTAAAAGGGGAGTAACAATAAACTTATTCAAGGTTCAGCACTAGAAGTATTGAGCTTTTCAAAAACAAAGACAAATGTTTTGAGAATGAATTGTATTTCATAAAATGATTAGATAATTGGAATGAAGTAGATCCATTATATTTAAAACTTTAATTTTCTTTATATATTTCTTTTACTCAAAATATTTACATTATAACTATAAAGACTTTTGAATTATGTTCTGTAAAAATGTTTTATTTAAATTCAATATTTTGAATATTCCATATAATTCTTCATCAGGAAAACAAATTAATCCTTTGAATTATGTCAAATGCCAAACAAAAAATTGTTAAAGGAATCTAAATTGAACAAAGAATTTATTAAGAAGTTTATGGATTACCATTCAATTCAACTGCATTAATTCAAGTACCTATGAATTGCCTCAATTGAAAAGATTCTACATAAACTTGTTTGTAAATCACCTTTCTTTGTAAAGAATTAAAAAATACTTAAATAAAATAATAAAATATAAAATAAAAATAATAATTTATAGAATTTAGTAAATTTTTTTTTATAATTTTACTCTAAGTACTGAAAGTTCTTCCAGCTTACTTTCATTAACCTAATAATAAGCACAAGAGTGAGGTAAGTAAATTTTTTTAATTACTTGATTTTCTTTAACATTTTTTTAAAATTTAAAGCTATAATCACTGAGAATTTTAAAAATAAAATCATTGTTTGGCACCCCTTTGGTTCGGGGAACTGAGTAAACTAATTCATTGAATAAACAAAGTTCACAGTTCAATATCTTCTGACTAAAGATCAACGATGAGTGCTCTCGTTGCTAATACAAATAAAATCCCTATTTTTATCATATCCATAAAACGAATTTCCCTAGTGACTCTCGTATCATGGATTTGCGACAATCCCACCAACTTTACAAACTAGTTTCCGAGCAGAAGTTTGCAATAAAACTATTGAGAAATATGTTTTGAAAACATCGTATAGTGCCGTATAAGTTCGTGTCTGTGTACTCTACATAGAACGTTTTTGAGTAATAGCAAGTGTATTATTCCCATATGCAAACGCATCTGCACTGTATGTTCATACTTCAAATGTATCCATCTGCGGATTATGCTAATCTTGAATGCGTACCCGGGATTCCGAATGCATATTTGTAAATCGTATTTATGTAAAATATTATTTTATTATAGAAATATGAGTTTGCAAATATTAATAACGATTTCTGCGGGAGTGTTCCAGGAATTATGAGCTTAATGAAAGCCAGTATAAAGTGATAGATTCTCGGAATTCTCTCCCAACGCACAAGAAATAAATAAAATGGAATTCCGGCGATGGCCCTGGGTACCATTTCCGCAATTTAGCAAATAGCTCTCGATTTTTTAGGTTTTGTTCTCTTGTAGTCAGAAACTTTCAATTTTCCAGTTGAAATGAAAGACGAATAAAAACTCGCATGCTACTAAACCACGTAATTATCATTCTCTTTTGTTTGGTCATACGAAAAGTATTACCATTTTAATTTAGAATATTTACTCCAATTCGAATAATATCAATAATTCAATTTTGTATTTTAATGGAGCTGATTTCAAACCACATCAAAAACAAATAAATATTAAATTAAAGCGGAATTGAAATACCCAATTATTATCCTTCATATTACAAATATTGAAATAATAAACATGTGTACTTCAACTACAAAATTGATTTTTGAGGTGACATTTCATTATTGTTGATGATAATAATTGTTCGAGTTTGCTCCATAAGTGATGTGTATATAATGAAGAAATAAACTTAGGAGTCAGAAAGGATCTAATCCTTTCTTTCCTCGCAGGATCAGCGGGTGAAATGCGGTCGACAACCGGGACTAGCCCTGTTATTTTTTCGACAGCACGCGGTTTCAGAATAAATGAAAAGGTCGGTCCTTTCTGCATTCGGGCTGTAAAATCTACATATCTTCAAACCGAACTCTTAATTTCTTGAATTGAATTAGCTTTGTTGTGGAACGTTATGCAAAATATGTGGACTGTGTTTTATTTAGTATTTAAATAAATGCTCCAATATATACGAGTATTCCTCTATGACTACACGGCAGCTAAAAGGATTACAATATATTTATTATTTTAAATTATTTTTATAGAAAATTCTAAAAAAAAATTACATCTTACCCCTAAGCTATAAAATATTAAGAAAATATCTAAGTACGTATTTCGATCTAAGATATCATCATCAAAAGATGCAAAACTGTAAGATTACACAGCTTGCAAAATTGAATCCATCTTAATGCCTGTTTTACACGACGAAATTTATTGGTCAATGAATTGGACAAGCTTTTTTGTCAACAAATTGTTAAGAACAAAAATTTTCGTTTGTTTTACATACGTCAAGTTTTCCGTCAATTTATTGTGATAATAGTGCCATCATGATATCAGCTGTCACCTATATGCTACTAATATGTATTATTCAAGCTATATACACAATAATGATGACAACTAACCTAAGCATAAAAAAGTTTGACAGATTGGCAATGACTAAAATTCTCTAGAATTCTCTAAAATGTTGTCTAAAAATAGAACATGCTCTAATTCGACAATAAATTGAGCTATTTATTGGTGGAGAAAAAATTGACGCAGTGTCGTACTACACAACAAAAAATTGACAAGAAAACTTGGCCAATTTATTAACAAATAAATTGCGTCGTCTAAAACAGGCATACAACATAAAAAACCTAATTTATACTAAAACGAAGCAATCAACGAAACCAAATTAACAAATAATAATAAAGAAAACTAGAATCAACTTAATAATAAATAATGTCTAGGCCAAAATTAAGCAATCGATATTTCTTTTGAAATATGTACATAAATAAATATTATTATAAATTATGGTAGTTCCCTCAATCTTGATTTTATCCCTTTTGCATCTACTGATGATAATAGTTCAGTTACATATTTAAATATTTATTTAGTTATTTTCTTATTACTTTAAGTTTTAAGGGTTAAATTTTATTTTTTATAGATATTGTTTCATGTACACAACCAGACATATAATTTTAGTTTTAATACATTCATCTTGATATAGACGCAAGTTTTTTATCCATGACTAAATAAAAAATATAAACAAAATTCAATTAGTTCACATATAAAAACAGATGCATATATAGAGATACACAAAATATAATTTATGTTAATTTTAAAATACATTTTTGCATATTTCTGTGCAAAGTATATTTGTATCATTAGATTTCAGCAGATTTCATTAACAGGAGTAAATTAATAATGAACAATTTATAGCAAATTTTACTGAAAGTACAGATAAGGTTTCTGAAAACATTTGTGTAATATATGTACGCGAAATTCTAATGCACATAATTTCCAGGTTAAGAGTGGATGGTATAAAAGTTATGTGTGAAATAAAAGAAGAAGAAATGTCGCGACGGTGGTGAGTAGCTCAGTGCACCATGCCAACTTGATGTAAAACTACTTTGCATAGAAATGAGCAGCCGCAGAATAAGAATATGATTAAAGCACCGAGTAGAATATGAAGTCATGAATAGCTACTAGATAAACTAAAAGGATCAAGTGTGCGTGGACTTGGAAAATAATGCATGTCTATTAATAACCAGACGATGTATTACTAGATTTCATGCCTCATCTATTTTCTTTTCTTATCTACTTTGTTTTAGGAATATTAAGCGCTTATTCATTAAATACCTTCATTTATTCTTTCCTCTTTTAATTTCCTGTACACGAAAAAAAATTTAGTTTAGTTTAGTAGAATTTACCTGAAAATTTACCAAACTTTTTGGTAAACACTTCTAATTGCTTAGTAAATAATCGTGTTTAGTTTACAAGCATCTACAGAAGCAGAGTGCTACAACCAAATTGGGCAAAAGAAGTGTTGAGAAAGTAAAATTGAAAATTTCACCAAATATCACTGAAAAATTGAATTTATTTTTATTGCATTTCTATATAAAACAAACCATAAGAAACTCATTGCAGCAGAGCGCTTAATCATATCTCTTATATTTTTTAAGATATGGCGATTTTTTATGTTTTTCAAAATACATTTTTGAGAGGCTATAACTCAAAAACTATGCAAGATATTGAAAAATGTTCCCAGTTATGGACTATTGGTAACTTCTAGAATATATAATGAAATTTTGAAAATTTTTAATTTTTTTTGAAAATTTTCTAAGGGGTACATCTCGCCAAATATAAAAAATAAAAACCTGAAATACAGACCATTCGATTCAGCTCGTCAAAATACGTAAGTAAGCCAAATTTCATAATATTCGAACAACGGGTTGAAAAGTTAGAGCAAAAATACTGAAAATGGCCTTTTTTGGGCCAAACGTCAAGGGTAACCCCTTGACGTTTTTCGTGAAAAGGGCCATTTTCAGACTTTTTACTGTAACTTTTCAATCAGTTGTCCGATTTCAATGAAATTTACAATACTTATTCATTTCGACGAGCTGAATCGATTGGAGTACATCACAAGTCTGTATCTCTTACAATTGTCGATTTATTGCCAATCAGAATTTTGAAAAAAAAAATCAATAATTTTCAAAATTTTAAAAATTTGCTAGTATGTTGTAGACTGCACGAACAACCTATAACTGAGACCAATTTTCAATATCCTGCATATTTTTTTAGTTATTGCCCCTCAAAGTTGCCCTTCGAAAAACATGATAAATTGCCATATCTCAAAAAATATTAAAGATATGACGATGCGCTCAACGGCAATGAGTTTCTTATAGTCTAAATTATATAGAAATGCAATAAAAAAGAAAGTCATATTTTAAGTGATATTTCGTGAATTTCCACCATTTTTTTCAATGACCTCAATATATTTGGTCGTTTGTTCTACCGAAGCAGGATAATCTCTAATATAAATCCAGGTATTTTAAAGAGTGTAAATAGTCCTTGTGTGATTCTAGACGTGGGATAATAAATTCCAATCCAGATTATGGAAAAAATCTAAAAGTCAACAAGCTACCAATAAAAGCTTTGTGTGAAAATCCATCAAATAATCAGATCTCACGTGCGAAAACCAAGCGCAAACATTAAACATCCATTTCCATAAGATAAGTGGTTCGAGGTACCCCGCACCCTCTCTCCCACTATCACGTGTTACATATGTAAGTGTCGGGAAGCCGGGGGCATAAAGAAGCATGGGTAACGCGATTCGACGTTTTAAAAGGCGAGTTCTCGTGATCGTAATTTGTTCGAGTGCGCTAGTGGAAAGGGTTGTGGTTCTGGGGGAGGTGTAAAGGGGTTGTGGGCCGCAAATTGCGCTATCGTCTGACCACTGCTTGTCGGCTTGTCACTAGTGGCGAACGAGTGGGCTCCATTACACTGCTTTGTGCTACTGGACGTTATGTGCATGTAAGGATAATGTGGGCAAACTATAGTCAGTTCACTTCCACAAGAAAACATTCATTTATTTTTAAGTGGAAAGTAACGAAATATGCAATAGGATCTTAATGTGGAATGCCGCTATTTAATATTGCACAATTTAAGAACGTTTATTAGTAATCATAATCATCATCATAAGTTCATGGCAAATACCTGAATATTCTGATTGTATTTGCCATGCATGATGGATATATTGGAAGAATATTTCTCTAGAAAAATTTATCATAGTTATTGAACATTTAATATTTATTTAAATCTGTCACATAAATGTCATTTGTCAAATTACGTTAAAAAAAGTAATTCTTTTCAAAATATTGATTGAAAATTTTTAGATATTATCCCTTTGTCCATTTAAAACAAAGATTTTAAACTATTTCTCATTGTATTTACAATTATTATAAATATTCGGTTTCGCACTTGTGCAAATACTCGAGTAAAATATTCACTAATACTCGATTATCATTGGTCGAAATTCAGAAAATACTGTGACGTGATAGGTTGAAATTTTTCGAGTGAAATATTCAGTCATACATTTTCGCTCAACTTAACAGTTTTATGTTTTTAAATTTAATTAACAGTGTAATAATTGTTTAAAAGACTAAAAACTAATATGAGAAACGATGGTATTCCATATTAGGATCATATTCCATATTTGGTTGCTTTCCTCCATATTTGTGTAGTAAAAAAGAATTTCTAAGAGATTCAAATAAAAGACAAAATTATAGAACGCATGTCCCTAATTTCGATTGTCATAGCAACAAATGTCTTCATTTAAATATCACTTCTGCAGTTATACAAGACGGGTTCTAGAGCAATAACAAACCATTGGGCTACAACTGCTACACCGCTGTCTACCTCGAACTCAAAAATGGTCAAACTGCCTTTTGGTTCGACGATCCTCACGGAAACGCTGTCCAACCCAGATTATATATCAATGACGAACTTCAAGACGCAGATGTCACGTTTAAAAATAAATTTGGCACAGCTAGTTAATTGTTTCCGATATCTTAGATACAAAATGGCGACCCTTAAGCATGCTGACTAAATATATCGTTCGTTGATTGTTTCTACCCTTAACAGGAATTTTTTTTTCAAATTTAAATGTGACTAACTTCGAGATATATCCTATCCAATAAAAAAAATCTGACTTCTCTGTAAAAGATTATGCGTGGTCATACATAAAATAGAATATACGTGTTGAGTTGAGAACCTCCTTCTTTTTTCATCAGTTTCATCGATTGCATTATATTTCATTTGTTCATTTAATTTATGTTAAAAAATCGACAAGTTGATTGTAGTTGAATATGTATGGCAAATAGTAAATATTGATATCATATTTATCTAAATATTTGCTAATAAAATTGGTACTTGTGTTCGTGTTTCCTTAGTTCAATTCTCAAAGTTATTATGGAAAATTATTGGCCATGAAAACTACAATAAAATTCATATGGCAATAAAACCGAACAAATATTTATTTGCAAATAGATGTAGTGAATTTACATCGTAGAAAAACAAGAATGCATATATCCGTACAGCGTTTCTTGAATAAGGTATAGCAGTATTGTGTGACAAAAGGCGACTTGATTTTAACTGTTTGAATGGCCGGTATAAGATTCTTTTTGCTCTTGGAGGAAATTCTTTTCGGATGTTTTGTTGACAATGGAAATAGGTAGTTCTTTCTAGCAGCACTCACTTTTAAGAGTTCACTGAGAGTAGTATACGAATATGGCACGGAATCTTTGTTGTGTTTGACAATGGAAATTTATAAAATAATTTCAAAGCCTCTCACCATTAATGACAGTTTTTACACGATACGTGTACGTGTTATTGCAAATGACATTGAAAAATAATTGATAATTTTTTGTCAGGGTTTTCTCATTAAAAGCGAAACCGATAAAGCATGAAACCAAATTAACAATTGCACGAAAATTCAATTAAAATTTGTATAAGCCAACATGGGATTAAAATAATGAAACTACCAAGAAGCACGATCGAAAATCAATGAGGAAATTGATTTTACATATTTGCTAATTTAGAGGCGCCGACAATAACGAGTGTTTTTATTTTTTTATTTTAGAGGTATAGAACTTTAAAATGAAATAAAACACTTAAAATTGTGATAATGGCACGATATTGGCTTTTTTGAAGGATAATTTTATGCCATTAGTGTTTGAATATGATTTATAATCTTAATAATATTTTTGTGGCAGCTAGGTCCGTATATCGGCAATAATGTGGCGAATGATGGCTTCCATGTTAGCCATCGTCTTTAGTTAATCGACGTAGACTAGTGACTTCAAATAAACTCGCAGGAAATGATCCAAGGATGTTAAATCACAAGAGCTTGGAGGCCCAATCTACAGGCTCATTGCATGATATTAAGCACTCATTGAATGAAATACTCAATAAAACGATTGAAGCGCAAGCTGTCGCTGTGTGACATGTTACGCCGTCTTGTTGAAACCACCGCTCCTCCACATTAATTCCATTCAATTGGGGAACAAAAAGTTATAGTAATCATTGCTATATAGCGGTTTCCATTGACTGTAACGTTCTATTTTTAAAGAAATATGGACCAATGAATCCAGTATCCCTCAAAGCACATCAAACAGTAACATTTATTTATGCAACACCGTCTCAATAATGGCTTGTGGATTTTCTTCACCACAAAGGCTGCAATTTTACAAGCATAATTCTGGCTTAAGTATATTTCTGGTAAAATGGCAAACCAAACTGAGCATAAAACAGATGCTAGTTGTCAAATTGGCTGTCGCTGGAAAATGTGTTGCCAATTCTAAAAACAAACCTCTACACATATATACATACATAACATCACTCTATATCCCACTCAGTGGAGTAGCACGAACCCAGAAACACAGTCAACCAACAATCAATCTCCTCCAAACATTCCTATTCTGGCACACCATTTTCGCCTCGTCCACATTCATAGTGCGATTCATACATGCTCGTTTATTCTTCACACTCGGAATCATTCGTTCAGGCAACAAACCATCAATCATACCCAATCAGTTATTCCTCGAACACCCACGCAATCGTTCACCTTCAATCTCACCCCCATACATTAGTATCACCAACCTTTTATTCGATGTTCAAACCACCTCAACTGACTCACTCCCACTTTCTTAACAACATTCTTCTCAATCTCACTCGCCATACACGAATGTGTTCCGGATACGATCACGTCTCCCGTTATGTATATTCAAAAAAATGCTATTGAATAGAACCAAAGAGTGAATAACGTGCCAAAATCAATTAATTCTATCAGCCGTGGCAAGAGTGAACCCAAGTTTAATTAAGATAACACGAGAGTCATATCTTCATCGGGGTAATAAATATCAGCTAGGCAAGGAATCCTAATTTCTGTTTTCCACTTACAACACAAAACTGCGGCCGGAGCCCTGGGGCCTTAACAATACCGCACCTAAGCAGGGGGCATCTTTCACAGCGCGCAAAGGCCTACTTAGATCAGAAAGCTAAATTATCGCACTCGACGCAGAGCAGAGTAAATTCTGGAGTCGTTTAATGGAATTTCAAAGTGTGCTGTGAACACGCGCACCGGGAACATTAACATATAAAGAAAGTGCCCTACGCCCGCGTCTTCTGCCAGTGGCGGCACAAGGCGGGTTGCTCCGCGGACTCATAGCGAAAACATTCAAATTCAATTTAATTTTCATCCGTGCAACGGTGTTGCTTCGCTGTAAACGCTGCTGCTGCTTTAGGTCAGGGCTTTATCTCTCTCTACCCACTTTCTCCTTTGACTGTCTCGCTTATTCGCGCTTTATGTCTCTGTTTTGAGAGTTTTGAACGAGGGATGCGTCCTGGCCCTTTCCCGAAATTGTGAGATATGACGAATGATTTTGTTCTGAATGTTTCACTTCACAGATTACTTGCCATGAAATCATATTTTAAATACTTTGTTTTATTATCTTAATTATCACTGAGTGTGAATAATGTTGTGTTAATGTATGGTTCTGAATGTGGGGTATAGATGACGAAGCATGATGGTGTCCGGAATAATTTAGTGTACGGGGTTAAAATGTGGGAGTGGGAAGAGCAAAAATGGTTCAACCATCCAGTACGAACAAAAGAACACTTGCGTGCAGAAATTTCCAAATATAAAATAACAACTCCGGAGATATGAAAAGCTCTCGTTCAAGCCATGCCAAAAAGAATTAATTGCAAGACAAAGTAACAGTGGTACAAGCGAAACAATGAGAGCAAAAATTCTTTTCATTGGAAGTTAATGAAATGCAATATATATGCACAGTAAATGGAGTAACTATGAGAGACAAAATATGTATCCAAAATGTTAGAAAAGAAAAAAGAGCAAACCCATATTCATCGAATAAAGACAACTAGAATGGTGGATGTATGTAGAGAATGGATAATAACAAGCCAGTGAGGAGAGCACGGACGTCAAAAATTAAGGATGACCTGGGAATACATGCGATAGTACAATAAAGAAAATATTAAGCAGCAAAGGAAAAACGGTGAAGAAAGGAAGAAAATGGGAAAAACTCGTACTAGAACAGAAAAACAATCCCTACAACTTATGGTAAAAGGTAATCAAAACATATACCAATGTTGATATATACAATAAATATTAATCAATCTACTTTGCGTCGAAACGTTGTGTTATTAATGAAATTTTTACAGAACTTAAACCCAGTTATTGTTATTTATATCAATCTACTATATTCATTATAAATTCTTTGTATATTATTCCAATTGAACGTAGTTTCTTTATTTTTATAAAACTTCGACTACGAGTCCAGAATAATATCATTTGGCCCAATTAAGACTTCTAGAATAACTTAATCAAATTTGTTCCGATCTTACAAAGGGAAAATTTTTGTACTCAATTTATTTGAATCTTAAATTCTAAAATTATAACAATTAACAATAATCACTAACATAAAGATTTCATTTGGCCCAAAAGCATTGATTCGATATGTATCAAGAACAATGTTTTTGAATTTGATGACAAAATATAGAAAAATGTTTCAAATAAAGATTGTAGGTAATATTTTTCTGCATCTCTTTTATAAAAATGAAATGTACTCTATCTTATTTATTTATTAAGATATTCCCGAAAACACTGATATGCCTCCAAATAATCTACAACTTACTGTTGATGAATTGTTTCCATAACATAATCAATTCGTAACATAAATATAACAGCTTTCTTATTATATGTATGTACGGGAAAAAAAAAATGTAAGATATAAATTTGATGAATTAACCAATTTTGAAGAGGGGCTCATATTTACATCTACCAAGAAATTCTCATCTGCTAGTAGCTTTGTTATAATTCGTAACGTAATCAATTCATTCTGGAGAAGACGAATGCAGTCATAAAACACTAAATAAATCCTAAGAATCCGTTCATTTTTCGCTTTGGAAGCCAAGACCTCAAATTCCACGTCTGGAGTCCATCCAACATACGGCGTGACGGGCCGGCACAACCCGAGACCCTCTTCAAGCCGGCAGCTCTTATCGGCGGCTCGCAGGGTCGAAGTAGCTCCGGAGTCGCTGCAGAGCAGCGCAGGTCAGCGCGGTGCGTAATTACAGCGCCTCGCATAACTCCCCACGGTCCATGACAAATGTCCGCGGGATTTGCCACCGCTGCCGACGATGCCCACACCGCAGGGTCGCCTTGGAGGCACGCGGGAAAGCTGGGGACATTGCCCGACTACTGGGAGCTTTCCGGGATTAAATATTTGGTAGGGCCCACCCTGCATGATTTGAATACGCGAAGAGCATTGAACTTTGATTAAACTTAATTAATTTAGTCATCGTATTGAAAGATTATTTCAACCTATGACACATTGCTGTACGCAAATTGCTCCAAAACTTTCAAATTTATATATTGTACATACAGGGCGATATCTACGGTTAAATCTCTGACAAGTATTCAGATAATTTGATCAATTTTAAAACAAAATTACTTAACTATTCGATAAGCTGAGGACATAGACGAATTTTCCGAAAATGTCATAACAATTAGGAACTAAACACGATTAGAAGTATTTACAAAAAAGTTTGATAAATTATCAGAAAATGCATTATCCTCAGTTTACCGAATAGTTCGGTAAATTCTAAGGAACTTTTTTCTTCAGGTTTACAAATTAACTTATTAAAAAAGCACTAATTATTGGTATTTTCAAAGATTCTATAACCATGTGGCACCATTTCCAAAGGATGGTTTGTGTACCAATCGAAAAAAATATACTATTTAAGTTCTTTACAATCATTGTAAGAATAAAAATTGATTACAATAATGTACGGAATACAACACTATATTAATGACAACAATGTATTGATGGCAATAATGCACTGATTACAACAATGTACAGATTACAACAATGCAATGTACTGATTACAACAATGCAAAGTACTGATTACAACAATGCATTGCACCGATTACAATAATAAATAAAAACTGAGTTTCTTATTATTTTTTAAAAAATTGTTACTATGCTTTAACCTTTTTAACTGAATTAAACATTGAATTATTTCACGATCCCTATACCTTCCTTTTAGCGGGAGGTAAAAAGTCACACGGGTCTGGAGAATAGAATGTATGTTCCAGCACTGGGATATGACTTTGGGCCAAAGAATTTTTCGTGCCTCCGTTCAAAAACACTAGTTTACGTATCGCAAAATCGTCCTGCAACTGCTTGGTTTCAAGTCTAGGCCATCAAAAATTAGGGACTTTTGTACGATTGGAGTTGACATCAAATGATGGCTATCAATTTTGTGCATTAGGTTTGTTCATTCTTTGAGTTAGAGCAAAATTATTAATTGGTAATTATAATTAAATTTTCAGTTGAAGTGCACAACCAACAAAAAATGTCAACTAAATATGTCACAGAATTTTCCAAAGAAAACAAATGAATTTTTTATGTTTAATAAATCCCTCGTATCCTTGTTTACGAATACGAATGATCTGATGTTACCAAAATAAAAAATTTATAGTATTGTATATTTGACAAATAATTCAGTAAATCTATTTCATAAATTTATGACAAACAATAATTTGTAGCACATGTCCAGAAACTGTTTTGCGAGTGCTCATACTTTACAAGCCTCGCCTGTCACAAAATATACTCACACTCGTAAAAGTTCAGTTTCTGAATCAGTGATACAAATAACTATTGTATTACAGAAATACTGAAATAGTAAGTACTCTGGAAAATTTTCTTGGATTGCAGTGGCTGAGCTCTTAGCTGTACTGTAGACTCATCAGGCACGAGTCCAAATATTTGGTTTCGAAACCGCCGACCATGAACGTTCCTTTGAACGATAATAACAGTGAGATTCGTACTTCTGGATTGTCAACCCAAACCGTATTACCTCTGCGGCAGACTGTAAAAGTTTAGTAGTTGAACACTCTCCAAATGTTTTGTTGGAATTAATTTTTGAATGGAATTAGTGTCAGCATATGGATTATTTTCCAACGCAAGTTCAGCGACTGGATTTTATATTTTGAAATGCGGATTAAATGTTCCGTGTTTTCCATATGCACACCAAACACGGAATTCATTTTATTCAATGTTTCGTCGATGCATATTTTTCTTTCTCTGTTTGCTTGCCGTCTACATAATTTACAGAGAATTTTGAGCGTATATAATCTGACCACATCACAATATTAAATTATTTAATATTTAGTGACAGCTTTGCAATAATTATCCAGCAACATTTCATCATAATAATCCTGCAGGCCAATGACCAACGCAATTAATTGTTCACTGTGAGTTTAAAACATAGAGAGCGTCAGTCCTTTTGTGTAATAAAGCAAGACTGCAAGCAACCGCTAACCTCAAAATTAACAACAACCTCTACAAAGCATCGCATCTGCTGCATGAGCTGCTACTCGCTTTGGCGTAGTTCTGTCACCATACACATCTTGCTCTGTTCCTAATAACTTGTCAAATATCTTCCTGCAGTTGTGAATGTAACCTCTGTCTTCTCGCAATCACAGAACAGGAAGTAAAGCTATGAGACATAGTTTGTATTGTTGGTAATTGTTCTGCTGTACTATTAAATGCACCAGAGATTTCTCAATTCTTACTCAGCTATTTTATAGTTTGGTACACCAGAAAAAGAAATACAAAATAACTTTTATGAAATATGTTTTAGGGTCGGTTTATCAATAGATTGTTATGGTAATCCTCCTGTAAAAATTAGAGGTATAACAAATATTGGTTTTAAAACTACCGTTTGTATTATCTGAAAATATTGCTCATTGTCAATGGAAGGTTATTATTATACGCGATTATTTGACATATAATTTATGATCAAAAACAATTATATTTTTCGATCGGATGAAAACTGACTCATTTCCGTGTGTTTTCGAACCCCAGTATTTTAGTGTCGTTGCTAGGTTACGATAAATAACAGTACGGGAATATCTTTTCTATAACACTGTTTTGGAAACTAGGCATTCCACTACTAAAAATTGTTATGGAATCACTAACATTCCATACGCGGCGTATGTAATATTTTCGACGAATCAGAACCGCTTATTAGCGCGACATATGAAGTATCTTGATTCAGTTACTATGGTTGCGTCTGTTTGTTTTAATTTGATTTATTTGAGTTTGACGTTTTCAACAGTTTTATATTTGTATTTTTGTATAATTTCCATAACCTTTTTATAGAAAGTATAGTCTACAACATGTAACGGAATGGCCTATCCCACGCTCGCAAACCGTAGCCCTCGCCTTCGGCTCGGGCTACAAACTTTTTGCTCGCGTGGAATATGTGCCATTCCATTACTTGTTGTAGAATATACTATTCTATAACACTGTTTTGGAAACTAGGCATTCCACTACTAAAAATTGTTATGGAATCACTAACATTCCATACGCGGCGTATGTAATATTTTCGACGAATCAGAACCGCTTATTAGCGCGACATATGAAGTATCTTGATTCAGTTACTATGGTTACATCTGTTTGTTTTAATTTGATTTATTTGAGTTTGACGTTTTCAACAGTTTTATTTGTATTTTTGTATAATTTCCAAAACCTTTTTATAGAAAGTATAGTCTACAATATATAACGGAATGGCCTATCCCACGCTCGCAAACCGTAGCCCTCGCATTTGGCTCGGGCTACAAACTTTTTGCTCGCGTGGAATATGTGCCATTCTATTACTTGTTGTAGAATATACTATTCCGGACACTGGCAAAATATTCCAGTACGATTTAGCTTTTTAAATAAATTTGACGCTTGTGAAAATAAATAAACAAACAATGGACATGCTATCCTTAGATATTTTTTTTCAAAACAACTATAATTTTATGTCTTGTTGGTTGTCTGACGTATATAAATAATAGTAATTTATTGTACTAGTGTGGAATGTATCATATTAATAACGAAAGAAAAAGTTTAAATCGTTTGTGTATTTTCGTTTTTGTTTGACACTCACAAGACATGTCATATATTATTTATAAAATATAGAAATTACAAAGTTTTTGATCTGTCGTTGTAAAATGTAAACACGAAAAAAGGTAAAAAAATAGATGAAAATGTGAAAATACCTCTAAATATTACAAGAAGCATGTCTGAATTTAATTCCGAAGAAGTCCAGATATATTTACAACAAAGAATTTAGTAAATTTAATCAGTAATAATTTTCTCCATAACTTCTCTATTATTCTCTCACTGAGTGAGGAATGTTGGACATTACTTATTTCAAATAACAATAGTTACAGCCTTATTATGAGTCGGTGTTGAATAAAGAATTATTTCTAGGTATGAAATTATCTTCCAAAAATTATATTTAAATTTATTTTAAAAGGAAATTCAATTTTCAACTTTATATTGGCATATTAGTAAGAGTTAATTTAATTACAAAGGGTATGAAGTTAGGCATCAGGAAGTCGACAGAATGATCAACTCTATTAGAGAAAATATAATCAAGTAGTAGCAATAATGTAGTTAAATTCCCCCACACGCCATAAAGTAAAGTAGGATAGCTTCTGTTATCCAAGTTAGTAAACTTAAATGTTTTAATTGTATATTCTCTATTAATTGGCAATTACAGTACACGGTACATAATTACTCAGTGCTCAGTGTTTGCTCAAATAGCCGCTGTGAGGCTCTGATGCTGTTATGTTATGCCGTCGTAGGTATATAGGTATTTACCATCATATATGAAGGGCTTTGGCCTTTGGCTAAGGAAATTGCAAACAGTGTCATTGAAGATATTGTTAGGTATGGTGCTAATGACGAACATAAACAATGTAATAGTTTGATAGACAAATATTTATATTGTTGTTAATAGTATGTTATACATACATAATATCACGCTATATTCCATACTTTAGAGTAGCAAGAACCCTTAAACACAATCAACTATCAATCAAACATTTCTGTCCTGGCACACCACTTTCGCCTGGTTCACATTTATAGTACGATTCATACATGTTCGTCTATTCTTCACACTCAGAATCATTCGTTCATGCAATAAACCATCAATCATTACGACGTTTGTATGATATGTTCAATCATATTTGTAATACCGACAAAATGTTGCAATAATTAAGTAGGAATATTTCGGCGTCAAACAAACAAGCATCGAAAAGGTTCATTTTTTTTTTCGCTTTTCAGTTTCTTTTTTCGTCGGTACAGAATAAGTAAATATTACATGTTATACAAATTATTATTGTTAGAATGTAAATGATATAGCTTATTATTTGAGGTATTAGAAATTAATTTTCTGCATTGAAAGAAAATGAACATATTATAAATTTTGTTTTTAAAAATAATGAAGAAGTCATTTTAATGTAAAACGATATAATTTTGAATTAAAACTACTCCTATTCAAACTACTTCGTCCCCATAATGAGTCTCAGTTGAATACTTTGATATGTCCCTTCAAAACTAAATTAATTTTCATACAAAAATATTTATTAAACCTACAAAAACGAAATCGGATTGACTCTATTTAAAACAATTTTTCTCTTCATTTAAGAGGAATCTGTTTGTTCCAAAACAACGTTTTTATCAGTATGTGCATTGAAAGTATCCTAACAATTATACAGTACAAATTATTGAAAGGCTATTGTGTACTTTTAATTTGAGGGATGTTGAATCATTTTATTACGATCCTTTGAGTATTGGTGGACTACACTATATCTTTAACTTTCCTGGCGTCATATTCGAGTAAAAGGTAGTACTACATATCTACGAAAGTACAATCTGCTCCACGCATTGACATTAACTTACCTAATGAAATTTATATGTTTCGTCTGACGTGTACAGCCTCAGCACAGACCTCCGCCGCCACTATGTTGCTGCTCTGATTCTAACGCGTCCCCAAACGCCGATCGTTAAATGAAAGATGCCTTGCACTAATCCATTGTTCACAGATAAACGTCATTAGTAATGCTACACCACATGTAGCTTCATTCGCACTCAGCACCACACTACAAAGTCACTAAATTAAACACTGATTCGCAAGGGAGTTATTCATTATTATAATTGAGTTTGCAGTTAAATATCACTGATTATAAATAAACAATAAGCAAAAACACTAGCTCATTACGATGACACTACACTACTGACAATACCTGATTAGCTGTATGCGGAGGTTTACTTCTACAGCACTACTTTCATTAATTAACAAGAATAAACAGAAATGTAACAGAATAAATGTGCACAAGCTTTCATTTACAATACAATTGAATGAATAAAAAACTAAAATATTTTAGGATTATAGTTCTGTAAATACACAACAATTCTCCATCAAGAAATAAATAAATAACAAATAAGTAAATAGAAACAATAATTATTTAAACCTAACATAACATAGAGAAAGCTATATCTTGTTCTATATTCGTAACATAGTAACTTTAACTCCACATCTAAAATTACAACTTATTTTAAAGAGTGGAAAGGATATTATCCCACTTTAGTTCTCTGGAATTTATAAAATTCTATGTGATTGTGGAAAACGATTACTACAAGAATTACAGAACACAATCGGGCCATTCGTCTTAACCAACCAATTATTGTACAAAACAAATTTTGAAGAAACGAAAATGCAAGATCCAAATGTGCCAGTGCTGATTCAAAAGAGAAGGTATTGAAATATATAAGCAGAAGAATCCAGTCAATAATATGAAGGCTACGAATTAACCAAGATATAGGCTATTTTTGTTTCTATTTACTAGATTATGTTATTCATTTATTTACTGAGGAAGATTTATGTTAAATAATTTGAAACGTTGACTGGTACCACAAGCTGATGTTTCAGGAGAAGTGTTTTAGCTTAGGTTTTAAAGCTGTACAATTTACCAAATTATTTTATAAAAAATACTTGTAAAGATTGCATTATCATCATTTATAATAAATAGTACGTTAATGAAAACGAGTGTGGCAATGATTCTTTTAACTCACGCAAAATAAGTGGGATAAGTGATATTTAACACACGGGCATAGATAAATAAATTAAATTATCACACGATGATGTAGAAATTTGAACAACGTAAAGTAACATTACTACTACAATAAAATAATGTAAAGTAATGTAGTATAATTCACAGTTAATTCTACGTTTGTAAGATTTTTTATGTGCAAAAGGTAAATCCTGTATATTAATGCTGATTTAACTATTATTGTCCTAGCAGAATAATAATTATTGTCAAATAAATAATTAGGGATTAACAAATACTAGTTCTGAGAGTTTTTCAACCATTTGAATCTATATTTGTAACTGCCTAATTTTGCCAACACCTTTTAATCTATAGACAAATTCGAACAGATTAACATCTCGTAAATCTAAATCAGGAGAAAATGAACACATGATTCTAGCGCAACGTCTTTCACACAACAGATCATGTCATTAATATTTCGAGGAACAGCACATCTTCACTCAATTATTCGCGAACAAAGGCGGCTAGGGCGGTGGAAGAACGAAGAAATCGCATCACGGATACGAAAGAGCTAATGGAGTTTGCATAACGCCCGATTCAACACATACGCGAGCGCTGTATTTGCGAGGGATTATTTGCAAATCATATAAATTAATCTGAGCGTGTTTCGTATAATTCTGATGGGATTACGAGATACTCCATTACCAACAAATGTTTTACCTGCATAGCACTCTTGATGGATAATAGCCAAGTACTGCTAGAATTGATCGGCGAAAGGTTAGAGTTGATTTGGTTTTATTATTGATGATCACAACACCGATACCATCCCACACAACAATAGATTATTTATATTAAATATATCCTGAGTACAAAACACAGTTGAAAGAATTCATGTTTCTTTTTGATTAGTATATCACAGGTTTATACTATCGCAATTGGTCATTGGTCATTGGTCAATAAATGTCATTCTAAGTTGTAGAAAAATAATCTTTAACGTAGGTAAACATAAAATATTATCTTGAACACATTGATTGGGCCTATTATATGCCTCTTCCATAAGAAAAAATATGTACTTGTTACCAAAATATCTATTACAGAACATTAATGCAAAAGTCTTTTACAATATTTCTTTCTTGTCTAGTATATCATAGTTTCTTATAATTAAAATCATGAACAAAAATTTATTGAAATAAACCAGTGTTACTTTAATTTATTTGCCAGCGTGAAGTTTACTGTAAAACGAACATTCTGTTGCAATGTTTAGTTTCTTTGTACGAATAAAAATGAGAAAGCAAACATAGGCAATGAGTCAATTTCCATAAATTTTTAATCAAGTTTTAAAAGGCAGTAAAACTATTTTCATAATGCGCAATAAAAGCAAAAACATCGCAATCAAATAACAAATCCCAGCGGACATAATCTCGGAAACAATAAATCTCATTGGTATTCCACACATTTCCGCGAAAATAATAAACATTTAACAGAGAAGTGGCATCTGGCGCGCGTCTAATCTTTATTGCGCGTAGATTAGCGCCCTGGAACAGTGTCCTCCGCCGTAAAAACTCCTCGTCGAGTAATTGCAAAGCTTGACACCGTGGCTCGGTGCCGCCGCGGAAAAAGAAAAGAGAAACGACGGCGATTGTCAACGAAGTGCGCTGCGCTCACAGTGCCCTGACAGCAGCCAGCTGGTCTGCAGACGTTCAGATGTTTTATATTGCTTTTAGTGACACTTCAAACGCACCCTACTACAAAAGAGACATTTTTAATTTTGCAGTAATTAATAGATGTAAGAATCGTTCTTGCGCTAGCAATGTTCTACCAATAACAGGTAAAAGGAATTCAAAAAGATATTGAGATTTCGATACACTAATGGAACATTTTATTTTTAATTTATAGTTTTGCTTTAAGTAGCAACAGACTTATGAAACAGAGAATTAGAATTGAATCCAAGGAATACGCTTTTGTCTGTCTGCAGGGTGCAAAGTATTTGGTGCTTTTGGTACATTTGCTCAAAGGTGAATTTATCTAAAGACCATTCAGAAAAGAGTAATAAATAAATACGCCAAAGAGATTTCAGTGGTGCACCAATAGGTAATTGTTTGTTAAGGAGTAGGTACTCGAAAACACTGTAACGACCGTTTCAGATCTTTCTGAAATCTCCTACCTACGTGTATGATAGTTACACTTCAGGGCTTGAGGTCTTCACTTCAGGAAGTATTATCTAAACGTTTATTGAGGTATTTCTATTGTTAGAGAAGTAAGTATTATTCCAGATATAAGGCAAGAGGAATTTTATGATCACCATATTACAGTTAGAATTTTCTGACGAATTATTTGCCACATTTCTAGCAAAAAACCGAATTTGTACTTACAAATTTTGATTTGTTACCTACACCAGCCTGTTTCCAAATGAACCATAGAGTGCTCAATGGAGTTTTTTTATAAGGGTATGTTAGTGCCTACATTGCTTTAAAATACGGTTTTGAATGTTCGATGAGTGTGAGATTAAGAAGAATGTTGCTAAAAAAGTGAGAGTTAATCAGTTTAGCTAGTTTGAAAATCTCGAACGAATGTCGAAAGGTTGGTGAAACTAATATATGCTGGCGAGAATGAGAGTGAATTATTGCGTGGGCGTCCGAGGAATAAGTGGTTAAGTATGATTGATGGTTTGTTGCGTGAATGAATGATTCCGAGTCTGAAGAATGTTTGGAGGAGATTGATGGTTGGTTAATTCTGTTTTAGGGCTCATACTATCCCACTGTGTGATAAAGATAAAGCGTGATGTAGGTATGTTTGTACCAAATTGCTGGAATATAAAATTTGGTGGAGGTGCCAAATGTACTATATGTATCACAAGCCAACAGAGGACAAAGAAAACAGTTTAACTTAGCGTCAAATACTATGTAATTCCACTTCTTTAAATAACTAATTCTCAGTCAGTAATTAATTTTACTTTTTTATACAGTAGAGTATAAGGGATGTATTAATTACGATCGCTATTCAATCCGTGAAATACTTGATACAGGTATCAAAAATGGATAACTCATAAGAATATTTTGAGATCTCATTTAATATTTAATAAAGTCTCATGTACAGTTCTAGATATGTTTATACAATGCGGAAGAACTGGTTCACAATTTAAATTCCTTCCTTGCGGAAAACAGAACCGAGTGAGGAGTGTATTATCGTCTCTACATCGTGGGCGAACGACGCTGATATATTCAGCCTCTACTTGGTACTTGCTCATGTCTAATCTTAGAAATCCAAATATATCCCGCGGATCGTCTTAAAATCCCATTATGTTTTTTGCTTGAACACGAATTCATCGCAACGTATTCTTAAAGTTTCGAATCGCGTATCTAAAATTCTAATTTCTGGAATATCTCTAACGGAGCCCGTGGGAACGTCTTGACCTGGCTCAACTTTCCCGCGTGCGGAAGAATCGGATCGACCTTGGAGGCGCTCCAGCTCGACGCCGTCGCCGCCGCCGCCCTGTTTCTTCCCGAGGGCAGTCAGCCATCCCCGGATTCCGCAAAGGCGATGTTTGATTTCGCTGCGAAATTGTTACGAGCGAGTTACTGGCTCGTGAAATTAGAAGGAAAATATTTAAGCAGAACTTGTAAACTGTATATCTTAGAAAAGCGGCGTAATCATTACTGGCTCTGTTAATATTTTATTAATTGCTTAACTATTAACATTTGTTTTGGAATGGGTTCAAATTTTATGTGACGAGCGCAGAATAAATCACACGCTTTTTGTAATAAATGGCACGTATCGCAATTTTTACGGGTAAATAAATAATTTTTATTTTCCAGATTGTGTCAATAAATGTCATGCCTCCATTTTCATTCATATAAATTCATTGTATGATTTCTCCCCAATTTCCAATCTTTTATAGGTGCATAACCTTTGATTCTTCTTTATTCTTCCAATAAATTCCGCCTTTCCAAACGATTTATTTTCTGTTTATTGAATAAAGCATATTTTTTACTTGTTTGATTTTAGCTCAATAATATTGTTTGAAAATTTTTTATTCGATTTAAATGGGAATTTGAACATCGTATCAGCTTTGATACATACTTCACGCTATATCCCACTTAGTGGGGTAGCCTGAACCCAGAAACACATACTCGTCTATTCTTCACACTCGGAATCATTCGTTCACATAACAAACCATCAATCATATTTAAGCCCTTATTTCTCGGACGTGCACCTAATCATTTACCTTCAATCTCACCCGCATATATTAATTACACCAACCTATCATTCAACATTCGCTCAAGATGTTCGAACCACCTCAACTGACTCAATCCTACTTTTTCAATATCATTCTTCTCAATCTCACACTCACCATACACCAATGCATTTCGGATACGATTATTTTTCGACTCTCAGCAGTAGTACATCGTTCATGCTAGTTCACACCCAATGTAGGGTTCGTCTATCAATGTAGGTAATAATACACCATTATAAACACTCAATCGAGCATCTCTAGATATATTCACATTCCGAGAAAATTTAACCAGACCAATCTCCATCAGCTTTGATCTAAATCAATGTTCATATTCGTTGAAAACAACATAACTATTTATTTTGGGCAATAATTGTTGAAGAATCCTAGCACATTTCGGTTTGCTGCCCTCATTTCTCAATGCGCAGGGTGCTGAATCGCGGTCCGCACGTTTGGCAAAGATTGTCTCCCAATATTTACCGTGCTCGTCCACGTCCGCTTCCTTCTTGTCTTGTAGAAGCACCTCACGGTTCACGCCACCCTCGGTGCCCGTTCCATTACCACGACATGGCTGACATGACCCCGCAACCTACAGGGGCGTACGTGACAGAGGACAATCGCAAAATTTGTTGTTTTCAAACATTTGTGTCATTGGCATTCCGCACAAATATTGTTGATGACATTGTCCGATTGAGAATAAAAAACATATATGGAATTATATCAACGGATTCTACAGGATGAACACTTGTTCACCTTAAATGTAGTTCTGCTCGCATAAGAACCTCTCGGATGTCAAATTGGTCGCGAATTAAGAACTACGGTATCTTTCACGGTCGACTGCATTGCAGATTATTTTTCTTAGTTTAGAATGAGAATCGTATTTACATTCTTGAACCAATCAGAAGTGATATTTTTTACGGACCTACCAATCAAATTTTCAGTGCAAAAGAAATTTGATTTGTCATCCACGGTACATGATTTCCAGTATAATCATAATTTGATTGGTAGATATGTCAGAAATTCTCACATCTGATTGGTTCAAATACACCGTGCATAATTTTTGAAAATCACTTTGATTTTTAAAAATAGATCTGTCAGATAAAACATAAGTAACGATTTTCTATTTCTTGCTAGATTTGATTTCCTATGGAATATTTAGTTTTTATTGCTACTTAAAAATCACCACTCGTCTTAGATTCGTGGTAATTTTCATACCAATAAAAACTCATTAGCCCAGATGGTAAAATTCCGAAGATTAAACTAGCACTTAATAGATTATGTATTACAATTATATTTGACACATGATGCTGACATGAAAAAATTTGAACATTTCGAAATGTATTTTTCTCTATTGTTTGGTTGCCAAATTGTATATTGTTTTCACTTTATCGGACAAGTATATAAAGAGCCACCTTGTGGACGTTAAATAATATCATAAACAAGTGATTATAGTACAGTCTAGCATAAAGTTATTTAAACGAAAACATTCATACTCTAGTTAAACTGGACTTGAGGCCCAGGTCCTCCAAGGACTGTGGTACCATAGGATAAAATACCAACTTAAAATAATTGTTTATTTTTTAATAATATATTAATTCCAAATTCACCGATCTCATGGCGTAGTGGCTATGTCACTTGCCTTCTACGCCAGAGGTCGTGTGTTCATATAAATTTATCACACATGAGGCGGCATATGAACCTTGTAGTTAGTCCGCCTTTCATCTTAGTTAAAAAAAAATCCAAATTCTAAATCCTGCCAGAAGTTTGGCCCATCCCCGAGTGAAAAAGGTAGAACCCAGTGTTGCAAAACAACGAATATTCCTAAAATAAAATCAATCTCCAGTGAAATTTTCTCGTTCAGCCACCTTCGCGGCATCCGAGCCGCACCTATCGGAAATCAATTGGTTGATCTGTTCATTCCACGTTGGATTTGGAAGTGCGGGGGTGGGCCACGGAAGCGTAACAGGAGCAGACGATCAGCAGCGGCCGCGCCTACGTGGATGGCAAACATCGCGCGCAAATTAGGATCTGATCTCGGCAGCCACACATGGTGACGGCACACAGCTTCAACTGTACAAACACGCCAGATAGAAGATACTATCACCCGGGTGACACAGCTACACGGGATTTGGGGATGTGTTATTGGATATTGAGATAGTATTAGTGGATTAGGGGACGGTTAAATGCGATGGATTTAGACAAACCGAAGAATTCATACAGATAATTAAATCATCGGAAGAACTATCAGATTTATATGAAATTATTTTTCTTTTATTTATTGTAGGCCATTTCACAGAGTTGCTGTCAATCATTTTAAGACTATAATTACAATAATTTATTCACGACATTCCACCAAAAATCGCAAATAATTTGAACTAAAAAAAAAAATTATTGCTTACCCAATTCTATTATTTTCTAGACGATCTGTGGACAACCTGCAAGCAGAAATTATTTTAGTTAATTCCTAATTTCATCTACAACATTTTGAGAAATCTTCTGATAATGGTCGATCTATCCATCTACGAATAATATACAGAATGAATTATTCGCTAAATAGATGAAAAATGTCGCATCGAAATCCTAACTCAAATGATAATAATTGTTCTAGGTGTCATTTTTTGATGCGTAATTTTTTGTTTATTTTACGAATAACTTATTCGAAAGTTTATTGGAGAAAGGAAAGGCTGAACTAAGTTTTAAAATTATTCCAATTTGGTTTTCATTTATTTCATTTCCTTATAAAAACTAGTTTACAATTTCCATTAATGTTGTGGCAATGTTACTAGCCTTAGATTGAGAATAACGAAATGTCACTAAAAATCGTTCAAGAATGAAACTCATTTCAGCATCAATAGATGTGCAACAGTGTATCATCATATTACCCCAGTTCCGCGTATGCACTTTTTACAAGTTTCTTCAGTAATATGAGCAGTTAATTATAATTTTAAAGTAGAATGTACGTCACCAATTTTCATTCATTTCCCAAGACATATCTACGGGGGTACTTGCTGACGTACTAAATAAAACATAAGAGACAAACCTGAAGGGGGTTGAACACAATAATGGCAACACTTTGAAAATAATATAAAGTTAAAATTTAAAATGATAACAAATAAATGGTAAAATGCAAAAAACAAATAATTTAAATATGGAGTAAATAGCTCCGTGGTAACGCAACAAACTATGGATCATGAGATAGAGTTAGAATTCCACAGCCAAGAATTGCCATTTTAATTCTCTGTGGTTCTCCTTCTACTAACACCTTTGAGAACCATCATTTGACGGCACGTCATACGCAAATATATATTACTACCGTAATCTGCGCAAGCATAGTGCCACCCAAAATGGGTAAAAGGCATGATGATATAATTCTTTTTTCCATTTAAATATTTAAATCTCAACAATGTGTAAATATGCTTAGGTACAGTTACAAAAGAAAAGAAATAATTTTAACTTTGCTATATTTTGTAGCGCACTGAAAACATGCAGATCCATCTTGCCGTCACAAATACTAAACAATCACTAACACTTGGGTTGATCAGATACACCCAACTACAGCTTACATGGATAAATAGGGGCCCGGGAATGTGTATCTTTTCAGTCAATTTAAAGATTATCAAAAATACTTAGATTAAACAAGAGATTGACAAAGCCTAACCCCGATACATAAATATGTCAAAACGGATGATGCCTCAGCAAAAAAAAAAAAAACGAAATTGAAGGTAGTGGCAATGTTACTAGCCCAGCAAACCAAATGTCGAGGGTTCATATTCCACTGAAGAGCATGTCCATAGAAATTCACCATCATCCACTCATTAAGCGGTGTATCACCAAAAGAAGTTAGTCCGCATACCATCTTCATAAAACAAATAACAAAACATGTGTGACAATAAATTGAAATAAGAAATTCCTGTCAATACTTTAGGATACGCCATATACATGGAGTACTATTACCAAATAGATTACTTCGACAGAATATCAATAATTGTTAGTAAAATGAAAGGGAAGTCCTATTATGTAAATAATAAAAACCCTTGACCAAAACAACCCTATTATTTAATCTCAGCACGTAGACGCGACGTCAGACAAACCCACATCTTTTCGAAATCAATAACAGAATTACGACATCCATACACCCCTTCGTCGCCGACAAAGTCTTATCCTACTTGGTGCTATCTTTCTTTATCTCAGATTGTCGCATCGCGGTGTGCTATGGAGGACCTAACGAGATCGTCGAATGTTTTGGCGGAGGTGCGGCGACCCGACAGTCGGCGCCCGCCTTGATGTTGATGCGAAACAACGGACAAACGATATTGTTTTGGGTTGTTGAATTGTAAGATTCGGGAAATGGGAATGGAAATAGTTAGGGAATGTTTCCTGAATGTATTTTGAGATTTCGGGATAAAACAACGCGAGAGGAATGACAAATTGTTTGTGAATTATTGGACTCAATTCTCTTTAACTAACTGTTTATGAAACATGTAAATAAAACATTGAAATTTGTATAAAGGAATAGCATGATTACAGCAAAAAATATAAATTTTGCGACTGTAATAAAAAGGGCCAACATTAATTATAATAAATTATAAGAAAAAGAATTTCTTACGTAGAATTTTCATCTTCCACATTTTTTGTCTTTCCTCCATTTATTTTCATTATCCTTTATATACCTGACCTTTTATACTCACGTCTCCTTTCAACAAATTTAAAAACGCATCATTAATCATCTCATACAACTAATTTACTTAACCTTAACCACACATTCTTATTCACTGATACAATCTATCAAGCAATTATTTTCAAATTACCGTAAGAATGTTTCAATCTAAAAGCAACAAGAAAACTAAAACAGCAAACTTGTGGATGAGTCTGTGGAATATTTTCTAGACACACGTGGTTCGCAGAATCTTCTTCTTGACCTTTACGGACCGATAAATAAAAAGGAAATGAAGACTCGGCCTTTCCTTAGTATATTCTCTAATCACGGCTCACTTGACAGGTTCAAGTGCTCTTGGCACGAAAATAGCTTGCGCTGGAGAAATTTCAATCGGGATCCAAAACCAAGAATTGTAAAATGGATTCGGGAGAAACAGGATACTCTTTTGTTTCAACTCGAATACTAGCAGGACACGGAGATTTCACGATCTCAGAGAATATTATAGAAATATAATTCAAGGGAAAAAAAGTAAACTTTTTAGTAAATGTGAGATAAGTTCCAAGATTCATATCTGATACAAACTTATCTGACAGCTAATGAATAACAGTTTTATTTTGTAGTGTATTTATTTGGATTATATACGATGAGTTTGACATTGAACTGGGGTAAATTTCTTTGGCAAATTTTCGAAATTAAATTTCGATAATTTGCACAATTTAAATTTACTCTTGTGGCACCTTCACCACGACCATCCTTGGAACTCTTGATTTGACGGTTGGTAACCGCACTTAACGTGTATAAATAAATCATAATACCGAGATCTGCTTTGAGCAGAGTGCCACATCCAGAAATGAATAATTAACGTGATGAATTTTTTTTTGCGAAAATGAGAAGCGGTCATATGTTGCCTCATGAATGGATGATTGTGAATTTTATCTGAACATCACAAACGAAAATGCTCTTCAGAGCGATTCGAACCCACAACCTCTGGTGTGCTAAGATAGTGACATAACCACTACACTAGCAAGATCGGCTAATATATTTTATTTATATGTTTAGTGTGAGATTGAGAAGAATGCTTTTAAAAAGTGGGAGTGAGTCAAAATAGATGAGCATGTATGAATGTGGAATTGATTGATTGTGTTTTAGGTTTCGTGTTACGCTACTGTGTGGGATATAGTGTGATGTTATAATGTATGTTTTTTGTTTGTGCGATCCCTATAAATACATCTTTTAAGAAACATTCATTTTAAATTTTAATCCGGCTACAGAATTTGCTTAGACAGAGATGAAACTATAAAAAAGCATTGGTTTAGAGCTTAAAATACAAAAGCGAATCAGAGTTGTTTAACAAATAATAATTGTAAATAAAATTCGTATCATTTTACATTCATTTTTTTTATACAAATTGTTTTGAAAACAGACAGTTATTTTTATTGTTGTTTGATTTCAAACCTTTTACCGGAACGGTGTTCCGGATTGTTCCGGCATACTTTCATCCGTGGCTGTAGATAAATCTCCTTCGACTTTTGATAAAATGTATTGGCCAAACTGTATTTCCCAATGAATCAATTTAAGCTAATCAGTATTAAGGGAGAAAGTATAAATCTGCATTATAATTCGTGACCTACATGCCTGCAGAGATTTATGATGTAATTAGATTAGCAAGTATTTGTACAAGTTCAACTACAACTCCAAACAATAATTAGCGTTCCGGTATCTATAATATCCCATTCATTAAGCTGAACACATTTAGAACTTGTAGGTTAGAGCATCTGACAGTTTCCCTAGTTCAACTAGCGGCGTCTCTGTTTATATGCAGCCAGGCGTCCTGTGATAGCATTCGCCTGATTTGAATACATAATGATGCGAGCTTATGTCTGTAACGAACACCCGACACCCTACAACCTACAACGGCTCCTGCTGCTGCTCCGGCCTGCTACGATCCTTACATGCAGGCTTACATGTCCTATGTGTTAGTTTATTGCGCATGCGCCGCATACAAGGACAGGCTGGAGCTACACTCACGTGATATGTGATGACTCCTTGTCGACGGCTTGTACATCTTAAATCACCTTTGTTCTTCCACATATATCTACTGCTGGTGGTAAATTACTACGCAGCAATCATAAATGGTATGACTATCTTTACAAATTTACAAACTTTTTATCAATATTTCTACAATAAAAAAATCTGTTGTGGCCACTGCAATAACTCCATAGATTTCTTATCAAACAATGCAGGAACACGGACCATAACTATCAAGAAACTCTTCCGCATCCCTTCAAAAAATTATGCCATATCAAAAGAAGACATTTTTTAATCGCTGTTTTTTTTTTTCAAATAGCACAGGTTAGCAGAGTCAAAATATAATTTTTCTTTAAAAAAAATTGTCACTAAACCATAGTTTACCACTTCCGGTTATTGGATTATCACAATAAAACCTAATCAATTCTTTCCAAGGGAATAAAATTGATATATACAAAATATTTAAAAAAATCAGTATAGTAGTTTTTCAGTGACCAAACACAGACATCATCGCGAAAATATTATACTCGTATTCTACGGACCCTAAAACGTGCTTATCCAATGAAACTTACTACCAAATTTTTAACATGATTCCTATGCCTCGCTTACAGGCATGTGGCGGGAGGTAAAAAGGAATTATATACGTAAATATATTTACGGGATAAATAAGATCATGTTGCAATGTTGTAAGCAACAGAAATTTAGATGGCTTGGACATATATGGTGAGCAGAAGAAAAGGATGCAATTAAATCAGTAGTAGAATGAAGAACAGGAGGAAAAATAGCATGAGGCAGACCCATATCAACATGGCTAAAGGCAGTAGCAGATTTAAGAGAAGCATAAATTAAAAACTGCTTTTGCAGAACAAAAGATAGGGTTATGTGAAGAAATCTAACTACAAGGATTTGTAGGTCGTGATTTGTCGGCTGGTTTTACGAGCAAACATAATATCACTTATCGAGATCTGTGAAATCAAAACGTCATACCAAACTTGGAAAAATATTTTATTATATTTTTAATTAAATTACATTGGTATTTTTGGAAGCGTAATTTGACAGGCGGGAGCAGCACTCCGGTTGGAAATTTTCATTAAAAAATTTACAATCTGAATGTGCAAGTACCTATAAACTATTTCTAACCCAAAGAGCTATTTTAGTCTGTGAATCTTTTAGTTTATAAATATTTAGAAACCCCTCGTCCATCATCATAATTTATTTAATAATTTTTGAAACTTCATTCAACCATCTCTACTTTATATTTCATCTTTAATTAATGACGAGAAGGTTTTCGTAGAGCATCAGACAATTTAATGATAAAACACTTACACAACTGTAACATGTAAAAATGGTTGTGGTTCCAACTAGTATTCTATTCAGTCGCTTCTCGCAATATTTCCCAACCTAATTACGGCTCTTATCTCTCGTATAGCCCATATCCATCCTAATCTCAGTGGCCATTACACTAAGAGGCGCGTACAACATACCCACGAACACGGAACTCTACGTCGCGCCTAGTGCAAACATCTGTACCGCGCTCGCGGCTCCGGCGGTCCGGGCGCACATCCGGGACCGATTCGTCACGTACGAGATTTAAACCGAGACAAGAGCCATTTTTCCCGGCTCGTACACACGCACGCACATACTTCATCCTGCGGTATGTGGAGATGGAGACATCTGTGTGTCCTTTGGGTTACTACCCTTCGTGGGGAGTAAATGTCGAAGGGGTAACTGTTCTTTATCGGTCAAACGCGACCGCTACGAGCTTCTCTCTCTGTTTGGTTTTCAGTCTCGTTGCTCTCTAATGCGCTACAAAATTACAACAATTTTAGTAGACCTATTTATTATTTGAATTATTCAAATGAAATATGAGAGTAAATAATAAATGAATAAAATATATACAGAATAAATGTCAGTTATTCCGTGAGTTTCAATTCAATTTATTATGGTATGGTTTACTTATGTAATTATTTTCTCATGTATTTTAAGAAACACTTTCCGGTGCTTAAATAAAGAGTTATTATTATTATATTCAATTAAGATTGCAAGTTTATTGTATTACTGTGGATACCAGTTTATATATTTTGGGAACCTCAAGAAAATTATGAGCATTTTTTTTTTTTATGAAGATGGTAAGCGACCAAACTATTTGTTATCATTATGCCGCTGAATGAATGTATGATTACGAATTTATATGAACACAAACGACCATGCTCTTCAATGGGGCATGAACCCACGACCGTTGGCTTGCTCAAAAATTTATGTAACATAATCTACTGTACACAGCGTGCCTAGTCCAAATGGATAAATGACCTAATAATATTTTGCCCTCTTCAGAAAACTTTTGTAAAAATAATTGACAATCACTTAAAAAAAATTATGATATTTTATTGCAAACTCGACAAGATTCAATTAACTATTGTTGTTGATCAGGTTCCTCTAAAATTAATATTTGATATTTGAGTTCAAGTCTACGTCCTGGGACCTTTAATTTGATACCAAACTCGTTAATATTTAATCAATATTTATTACATGTCATTTTTCATAATATATTATTAAATATATAAATAGATTTTCTCGAAACCTGAAACAAATGTCAGAAAATTGCAGATACCATTTTTTACTCCAAATTTTATTAATAGCATGCATTAAAAACTTTTTCCATAACTATGATTTCTTATTTGACTTGGTTGTCAAACAACTCTCTCCTGTTTAGCGAATTATGATTATTCAGTTTTGTTGCTCTAATTTTTCCCGTGAGTTATTGAACATAAACACATCCATCCACACACATAGAAGTCATTGATGTATTAGTCAACAGATTCAATGGATTTCAAAATTTGTATTTCTGTCAAAATTTCGCAATCGATTTTTTTCTAAAAAAGCACCCAGATTTAAACCAGAGATGAACCGCGTAGTCCTTCATAATTCGATTTTTAACATTCCACCTTATAAATATATGACATGTTTCGGGTAAAATCTCTGCTTTCAAAAATCTAGTTATTGTTGAAAATTGCAATTTATTCTTCGGTCAACCATAATAAAAATGAAATTTATTTAAAAATTGTCTATTACATGTAGACATTTGGTTTAGTTTATGACACCAGCGAACTATGAATTGCAAAGAAAAATAAAATTCAAATTCGAACGATGTATTTAAAACGAGAAATCTTTGCATAATTCTAGAGAAAGAATAAAACAATATAGCATCGTAAAGCTGGAGTGCAGAGCGTCATATCAGATTACATCAGAGAGTAATTTAAATCGCACATTTCCATTTATACTTTAATAAGAAACCGCAAAATAATTCTGTCAGTCTAAAAATTATGACCGTATTTAAGAAAAAGTTATTAACCGGAGCGTAACTTTTTCTTGGTGGCGTCCTGGCCGTATTGTGATAACCCAACCTCATTCTGCGATCTGCACCTCAGGGCATTAAACAAAACGCGAGCGGCGCGCAGAGGAGGGCGTACATCTTTCAAAATGTCTAATTAATTTCCTTTCAGAGACTGGCAATAATTAGGTCCGCATCTTGGAGAATAAATAATTCGAACGCGATCATGTCATTTAACCGATATCCAATCTAGATAGCTGTGCTACTCCGTCCGTGCTAATAATCTGGAAATTGTTCTCGGCAAAAATCTCTTCGTCTTCTGATTCTTCTTCCACTTCCTCGTTCCTGCAATCGATTATTTTCCTGCCCTCAGCGAAACTGAATTAATAACTTTCCCAAAATATTGTTTTCAATTTGGCCTGGATTCATTGAATTTCAGAAAGGAAAAGGGAAATCTTTATTAACTCTATTTCATACATGAAGCAGCTCCAAGAATATAATTATTAATGAAACTTACAGTTGCCTAAATAAGATTACTGTTTTCATTCACTGAATTATAGTAATTCTGGAAGGGTTTTATGAAAGAGAAAAACGAGCCTAAGACATATATGCATCGTGGTTATCTGTCTTCGTCTAACACTTATTTCTAGAGCGGTTGCTATGCGTTTGTTGAGCGGTTGCTATATGAAATCATGTTGCAGAGTCTTATCCAAAAGTGATAATTAATATTTAATAATATATTGTTTAATTATTTGAAAATTTCTTTAAATTCGTTAACATAATAGTATTTTTACTTTCTTATACATAGTATAAGGAAGTATTGGAATCATGAAATATATATTTTGACGTCCACTGAATCCGTTAAGACCAATTTCTCAATGATGCCTGTGTGTGAGGATGGATGTATGGATGGATGGATGACCGTGTGCACAATTTGTCATGAACGAGACAAGATATGTAAACAAAACTTGGATTTATAAGTTTCATAAAAAAAAAAAAATAGAGATGCTGAGTTTATTTTGAGTAAAATTGAAAAACCGGAAGAGGAAGTTTACTGGGCACACAAAACATTAAATTAATTTTTTTTCAAAAATAGAATCAGCTGTGAGAAAAAGTTTCAAATGATAGATGATAGCAAAAATATTTGGAATATAAAATGATATTTGCACTTTTCTTGTACATGCTTCTATTTTTGAGGAAAATTAAATTATATATTTAATATACCGGGAGTTTTTTTTATCAGTATACATAGGGATGTGTCATTACCATAGTTACAGTCAAAATGATTGACAGCAATGTATTACCGCGTTTTTTTTAAGAGTAAACATAGGGATAATTTGCATTGATTATTAATAATAGTTAATCATAATGAAACAAACAATGCAAGTTTAAACAAATAAGAAATTTGTTTTAATTGCTTTAGTACTTAATAAATTACATTGAATTGATAGGAATTATTATTTTTAATTACTGTAAGTTATCCCTAGGTTCACTCATAAAAAAAACGCTTTAATACATTGCTGTCAATCATTTTGACTGTAACTATGGTAATGACACATCCCTATGTATACTGATAAAAAAAACTCCCGGTATATCTATATATATATATATATATATATATATATATATATATATATATATATATATATATATATTTCAGTAATCTTAGTTACATTGGGAACAAAAACTAAAATATTTTTAACATCTATGTGCCAAACGTGTCAAATAATTGTGAAGTGTCAAAAATATCTGTGGTTTTATATATTATATTAATTACCTAATATTTTAAATTAAAATCATAGCTGAGAAAGAAGTGAAAATTAAAAAGTTAAAATTTCTATATGTCAAATAATTGTTATAATAGTTTTTCGCAAGGAACACTTCCTACCTGTTCAGTTGGTTTTATTTGTATAAAAATGTAGTGTGGTGCCCACACCAGATTTTTTATTAATGTATTGTTTAATTTTTATTTTGAAAATTTTATTTCAGAATTATTGAATGTTCATTTCTTTATATTTTCTTATCAACTTTCTAAGTGGACTGTACAACAAAGATAGGTTTCCCACGTTAGTGAGCGTTCAAGAATTAATATATTTCAGTGTTTTCATTTAGGTCATTCCGAAAATTTTGGGAAAAAGTTTGTAGGAGTCAAAGTCAGCCGCCATCTTATTCTCGGCAGTAGCATCAATTCCAGCCTTATCTTTCGCGCGCAGGGCACGGATATTAAGTTTTAATTTTCCGAATAAGAACGCTTGCAAATTAACACGCTTGACGTCTCCAGCACGAACGTGATTTCACGGGCGTCGCGAGGATCCATATTGCGTGTCGCTCCATGGGCGTGTGCCTGCCATCTCCCGAGAGGGCACTCGTGCACACGCAGACACACATTCTCACACGTCATTTGAGCGGAGCCGTCTATTTATGCGCTAATAAAGTGAGTGTCTTGTGATGATACTCTCCTCGCTGTGTAATTACCTCGTCGGTCGGCGCAGTCAAGGGTTGTCGGATGGAACCCTTCGGGGGAACCGCTTGCTTTAAAGGGCCGTGGCTGAGGATGACGCCTGATTCAGGGCCGCTGGGCCGTTCTCTGATTTTGCGGTGTTTCATGCGAAAGTTTATTGGGATGTTAATGTATTGAAACTCGATATGCTTCGGTCGGGGACTGGACCAATGAACTTGAATCCAAGTTTTGAGAAGGGACTCTGACGTGAAGGTCACTTTCTTCATTAATAGCAAGGACCCTTTTCTCTAACAAGTACAATTCATTACACTGTTTGATATTTTAATTAACACAAATTGTATCAAACAAAATATTTCTGGTTTAAGTTCTGTACCAGTGAACAACATAAACTACATAAACAAATAGAAACAATAACTTATGACTTATAAAATAGAGGAAACTGTGCTGTGTTTAATTCGTAGCCTATTAGGCAAAATAGAAAGTAGCTGATATTTTTTAAAGTAAGTCTAAAGTTGTCCTTTGTCTTTTTGGTCAAAATTTCAGTTTCGCTCACTTCAGATAAACTCAGTAAAAGTGTTTTTTGTTACAACTGAACTGAGACAAACTGAGAGAACTCACTTCCCCCCTTACCGATGCTGCACCACCCGCGAAATAAACTCAAAATGATCTACGCAACTAAGTTCGATGGAAGAAGTAATGTTTGGTTTGTGTTGTCCCGAAAACCGTCATATTTATTAGGTTATGTGAACCAGATTACCACAATAATCAAAATATGTCAATACATTTCATTGATATATTAAATATGTAAATATGTAAACAAGTAAAATATTTTCAGTTTCATCCATTTTAATAGCATAAGTGTATATATTTTACTATATTCTTGTTCAAATCCACCTTTCTTTACATAAAATGCTGTTCTTTTTGGGTGCCTTTCAGCTCAGTTCATCTCAACTCACTTATCAACTGAGTTGAGCTAAAATTTTCCAAAAAGAATACAGCTATTGGATTAGAAAAGTTAATTAAATGTTGTGCAATTGGCAGATTTTGGTCTTGCTATAATTTTGGTTTCTTCAAAATTTACTTTGCACAAAAATTCAAAGCATTGACTATTTACTTACTAGTTGTTTCATCAACAAGCATTATCCCTTAAATTTGTAATTGTATTGAGTAGCTTGCTAATGTTATTAAAATACATATATTCATACGTGAAATTCGGTAAATCAATACAAAATGAATGAATAATTAACAGAGATTTGGTAATTAACATAATCGACATGATTAGTTGAAACAACCCTTTAACCTCGACACGAAATTAAGCCTAAAACTCAAATTACACAACCGCCGCCAGTCAACAGAAATCATTAATTCAAATTTAACAGTTGCCAAGCCGTAGATAAATCACAAGGCGCACCGACACTCGTATACTTACACACAGGGAATTACAGGCACCCCCGACATCCTCGTTCAAGGTTACAGCGTTTTAGACATCCTAGACGTGCATACAAAATACCATTTTATCATCATGTCATTCAAGAACCTTCGAGAGAAATATTCATATTTGAAATACGTTTAATATCCCTTTCTGTCTGCCACGTCCTACCTCAAGATATATTCGAGATGCTCTTAGGTTTATTACCATCAATTCTAGTTAATATTTAAATCTCCTTTGCTCGGTCAAACATATTTCTACAATGGCTTTCAATCATAAATGTTACTGGGTGAACAAGCATATTGTAAGCCAAGTAAAGACACTTTCAGATAATGTTGGGTATAATATTTTTTATTGCGATGAAATTATTTATGAACATGTATATTAATAGTACAATTATAAAGATTGTTTATCTGTTTCTCATGTATAACATAAACCAATCATTTAGTCTCTTTTGATCAATCAAGTATACTCCGAACGATGTAACTTGGAGAATTGAAGTAATTTAGAATTTCTCTGCTATAAGGGAAAAGTCATAAAAAACATAGTCGCGTCAGAAAATATTAAATTTAAATGTACAATCATTACAGAATATAAAAATTTATTATGTAGAAAAAAGAAATACAACAATGTACGAAATGCAGGTATGTTATAAATATAAAAAAGGGTTATTTGAAATGAAAATTTCTGCAGGTCCTTTTAAAAACAGAAGTGCTAGAGTGTAAATTTATTAAAGATGTCGGCTTAATAGGATTTTGCTTTGTGCATCTAAGTTAAAACAAATTTTTGACAAAACGCATTATAAAAATAGCGAATCAAACTACATTCCTTTTCCTCGCCAATTTATATCGTTCGGATAATACTTATTACAGTGGCAACATTTAGAAAAATACTCCAGGACAAAATGTTTCTTACATATCAATGACTACCATGTGCGACAAAATATTGGATACTTATTGTATTTTATTTGCATTTTGTTAAAAATTGTTGTTATTTTTTATATTAGCTAATTTGGGAAATAGTCCAATAAAATATATTCCGATTCCATTATTTTTATTTTTATTGAATGACAGATTCCCCGCTTTCGGTTCGTGATTTTGATCATATCATTTGCTTCGAAATTTTACCAAGCAACACTATTTCCGACAAAACAATGTTCCCTTAATATGAAAAATGATGTATTTTCTAAACTGGAGATGGTGAGATTTTAAAAACTTTCAGAATTCATACTTACATGGGCATCTTTTAACATACAATGCTTTGTTCTGCATTTTTATCGACTGATCACCATGGAAAAATTAATGTATACCGTATTTATTAGTTTTTCTAGTATCTTTTGATATGGAAACATTAACTTACAGATAAATTCCAGAGTCAACTAAGTAAAGTGGGCATTTTAAAAATTATGTATTTGACTTTTGTAATTTGAAAACTATTTTTGCGCTCTTTTATTTGAACTTCTCTAGTTACAATAGGTAATAAAGGAAACTAATATTTTTCCAATGTGTAAAGGGTAAAGAATGGGATTCGCAATATCTCAATCACTTTCTAGTGCACAGAGCTGTCAGAAAGTTTACGAAAAAACAATTACATTTTTTGCTGGTGAGCAAATAGTAGATAGTTCTTCGTGGCGATAAAAATAGAAAAGAATACATTTATTTGATGCTGGAGAAATTGATCATGGGGTGATTTATAGCACACGCGGTTCAGAGGTGGAAGGGCGCCACAGTTTCGTATTTGTATAGTTTGAAAAATGGTGGCAAGTTAAAATTTAAGAGTGTTTCGGTCCGCAGAGACTGCCACTGCGGCTCTGCTGATCTAATGCCCCAATGAACCTAACTTTGTTGCAACTGCGATGTTATTTGTTACGGCACTGAATTAGCCAACGACTAAGTGATGGAATAGTTTGATAGCGTGAAATATTTGCTCAATGGTACACTATATAAGTCGTGAAAATATGCGGACCATACTAAACAACTTGAAAGCGTAACTTAGGTTATAAACATAAAGTTAAAATTGATTTTATATTATTTATTGTGCGAATGACTGATTCCGAATGTGAAGAACAAACATACATGTATGAATGTGGACGAGGCGAAAGTGATGTGCCAGGATAGGAATGTTTTATTGTGAAGGATATACCACAGAACATACATTAAAATAATAAAGCGGACGAAATAATTCGGAGAGACCTAGGCATACAGATGCAGTTAAAAATAGAAAAGATATATAAATCAACTTATAATCCAGCATATAAATACCTATTAACTACGAGCAAGCAACTATACATTACAAAAGAAAAGAAAAATCTAAAAATAATTGCAAAATTTAAAATAGGTAACGAAGGAAAAAGAAATAATTACTGAACAAGAGATAATGCCAGATAAAACAGAATATACGGGAGAGAATTTGAGACAATCCTGGTCTCTAAACAATTACTAATCATAACAAATTGTTCTTTGACAGCTAATGAAGTTTCAATGCACTCTTGTTACTATTAGCAAGTTGCTACGATAGCAACTTCGTTAGAGAAATGGGCCGATTTAGTTATTTAATAAGAGACTTTACAAAGACCTAAAAATGACAAATCTACGCAACAAAGTATACGACGAAAACACAAGCACTGATTGGACGAAAAGCGGATATAGAAACAAAGGAAATATTGGTACACAGCAATAATTATAAATAAATGAATTTGCCTCAACGATAAAGAAGAAATATGAACACCAAAAAGTAATAAATAATTATTTACTACTACATTAAAATAATAATAAAAAAAATGTTAACGTAGTGTTTTAGAATTCACAGTTAATATTATTTATTCTACATTTGTAAGATTTTTTATGCGCAAATTTAAATCCTGTATATAAATGCTGAACTATTATTGTACCAGTGGAATAAAAATTATTGTCGAATAAATAATTAGGGATTAACGCAGTTGGCGTTGTATTATTGTTCAAGTAATGCATTTAAATTTTGTTTATATTTATCCATTATTTAATCCGACACTTTTAAAATAAAAACAGGTTTAAAAATATTTGTATCCTAATTATTTGTAATGAATGATCAATTATTCATGCAATAATCTCTTGTTTGTAAACAATGTTGCTTAATAATAAAACTCGTTGTTTAATCATTAGTTAATGTGTAAACTTTCATCGTTAAAAGTGTTTCAAAAATTCAACAAACCCAAACCAAAAAGAGTGTTGTGTATATTAATGGCAACATAAATCAACTCATTTCCTACTGACCATCTCCGGCCTATCTGGTAATATCTCCTTCCATCACCAAACCATAACCATAAACCAGCGTATTCACCGACGTCTTACATTCTCCTTATTATAAATGACGCTTTACAACGTTCGGTATGCTACAACCTCCGCTTTCGCTGATCCATTAACCCGCTGGAACGTCCAGGATTACGCCTATGGAGCCCCGCAACGCGAGGATCACTTTCAAAACATGTGCGGTGGCCGTTTTGACGTTAATTGGTGCATAAACTAATTTCGCGAGCAGAAATTTGAAAGAGAATTGATGGCGGTTCTGCGCACATCATTTAATTTTCAATGGCGCTGAGATAACGCGCCTAGTCAGCAACGTAGTGTTTACCTCCTTCTAAAGAGGGCTCAGGATGAGCATTTCTGATGCGGCATTCTCGGAGCTGGACAGATAGTTAATGAATCTATTTTTCCACAAATTATTTGTTGTTTTTATTACTTTAATATCAATTAACATCATCATCACCATCATCCTCAAATGTCTGGAATAAGAATATAACATGAGTAAGATGCAAGACGAAAAAAACTATTATAGAATTTATCGAACTATTCGATAAGCTGGGGATATAGGTTATAGGATATATTTTTAGAAATTTTCATAACAATTAATAAATCAAACATGATTATTTACTTACCAATCAATTAGAAGTACCTATTTACAAAAAAGTTTAGTAAATTTTTTAGTGTGTGTGTATTTTTTTTTTTTTGTTTTCGTTTTTCGAATATGAGTTTTATATTTTATATATATACTTAAGCAATTTCCTGTTTTTCTAATCATTTTAGCGAAAAATCTTTCAAATAATAGATGAAGAATTTGTAATATGCATCTGAACCAGTGACCAAATTTCATTTTATTCGTTTAATCAATTCCATTAAAAATTCAGTTTTTCTAGTAAATTAGCACCTCTGTACATCACCGCAGTGTTAAAGGATAAAATAATATATAATTATATAGATTGTGGAAGGATTTAGTATAGGACATTCAGAAAAGCAAACATATAACATTTCTCAAACTATAATTAGTATTGTACCAAGTAGGTAACCATTCGATATTATTCTTTGCTAGTAAATATCTTTAAAGTTCATTTGCATTGACGTCATATGTTTTTTTTTTTTTTTTGGAATAGTACTATGTATATACTATTTATATATATAAATTAATAAAAGAAAAGTAAATACTTCATGACAAATAAACAATAACTAGGTACATATTTATTATTTATTGTTTTATATTTTGCCTGAAGAAAGCAGCACTTTGCTGCCGAAAGGTCGTTATTTTAATAAATATTTTACAGAACTTTACCCAGTTATTGTTTTTTTTTTATCATACTCGTATTATGAGTTCTGAAAGGTTCTTTCAATATTTAAATACTTCATCTTAGTTTTATTTATTGGCGAGTGAAATGCGTTTTATTATCTAGGTACGCTAAAAGTCATCTTACGCACTAAGTACAAATAATTTTTTTTTAAACCGAAACAACTTTATCGGATCATGCTCATCATGGAAATATAAAACAATGGTTATTGACCTACAGTTTTTCGCATAGCAATTAGTAAAAAATTTTAAATCTGTAGAAAAATAACTAATTAAATTACATGTCGATAGTTTAATTACTATTTTAATGTACCTTAATAGCCTTGTTTACAAATCCAATAGTTGAATCACTAATGCAACAAAAGTGTTAATTAATTAATTAATAAATTTGAGTGCTGCAGAACTAATTACATAACTTTATTTGGTGTAGTTTTTACATTTTTATTTATTTAAAATATGTATATTAAATAAAAGTACTATTACATTTAATTATAAATATAGCTCCGAGCATCTCAAATTATTTTATTGCATTATTAAATTTCACCTGAAAGTTATACATGCATATATTCTGAATAACTTTTAATTAGATACACTCATCTATAAAATGTAATTGCTGTAACATGATCAACAAAATTTGCTGGTTCATTATACAGAAAAGCAATTTAACTGCATGGAGAATTAAATTATATTAATAGTAGCATCAGAGTGCAACAAAAGTTGCTTTAGAAAACTTCATCCATAAAACGAGACACCTACAGCATAATAATAGCATATTTCTATTTGAATTTTTCCCGCACCGAACGTAACATGGAATCCAATTAAAACGATGTAAATAAATAATATTTAAAGAGTATTTTCGTGAAATTCTGGCATGCGAAAACATCAAAAGAATATCATATAAAAGCCTAAATAGATTCCATGCAAGATAAACTTGCAAACAATTTTAATACGCTAAATAAACTCAACAAATTTTCATGTCAAAACGTTGTGCTAGTCAAAATATTTACGTAAAATCTTCCTCTTTACAGCGTACTAACAAAGGATTACTCACACAAATATGAATTTCGAATTCACAAAGCAAAATGAATAATAATAGTATAAATAGATCAAAGGACACCTTGGAATTTACATGTTTCAGTAACACTCTTATTGAATATAAATAAGATATTAGCAATCATATACATAATACAAATTTATTATTTTCAATCAGGGTTTATTCGCTTGATTTCTATCTTTTAAATCGGAATCAGAATTTTCTTGCGTTCGGCCAGTTCCCTGTAAAATAATTTTGCTGAAAAATGTTTATTTTAATAATATAGGACAAATATTATTTTTAAATGAAAAGATTTTTTATTAAGTTTTGTATAACATTATTAAACTCAAATATTTTTATCAAAACAACGCAATATTTTTGTATCTGGTTGGTTGTCTGACGTTTATAACTAATTATTGAATATAAACCAATCGAAAAGAAAAAATAGTATGTGTATCACATAGGAAAAGTAAACTTCCCGGATTTCTGTTTTTTTTAGATACACATTATATTATTATTCCTTGACGATAGATTACTGTAACATTTTTTATCATTCCTTTCTGATATGATAACCTCTTGGATGGGAAGTGACAGATTTATCCCATGGGTGGGAAGTGTTTATATAGAATTGCCTAGCAACACAGTTATAAATCTCTGAAAGTAAGTTGAACAGTGCTGTCAAACATATTGATAAAACCTTATAATTACAATAAAACATCAATAATTACAATATTATTATTGAACAGAAGCATTTTTATTATAATAATATATAATTCTAATGTAACGCTGTTTTATTAGGATTTGCGTTTCTTGAACTTTTGACACATGTCAAATTATTGAAATAAATTTGAACATTTGTTTTCATAGATTACTACAATCCATATACTATTTTGGTTAATCGGGGCCTATATATAGATATATCTATAGATTCATCACGCAACTTTGCCAATTTCTAGAGCTTAGACAGATTGATGAATTTGAGTGAAACCTTCATAGATATTTAGAGTTTGATTAGGATTAGGTCCTTTTCATGGTTTCAAAATTTTCCTTCACACGATGTGCGAGAAAACTTGAAAAAACATGCATTTTTGGGCCAAAATCAACTAAGAGTGTGGCGGCCTTGGAATTTTTAAGATGAACGTCTATGACAGTTTGTCATTTTTGACAGTTCAGTTTAAAATTTTAAATATAAATTACATTAATTGTAGACAAGTTGGAGAAGTTTTGTAAATTTATCTATGTTTATAATAAATGAACAAACGTGATTGATATTATGCAAATTTTTTAAACGTTAATTTAAATTTTTTTAGGAATGTCGAATAAAACTTTTTGCTTTGATTGTATATTGACGTCCTTAGAAAAGTGGATGTTACACGATTAAATATAGTAAAAATAAAGTAAAACCGCGGAATTTGAAGCTAATGTAGGATGCAAATTATTATTGACAGTAGATACTTTTAAAATGACAAGATGACAATAAAAGTGTCCGATTGACAGAAGTCTTTATTACATGATCAAATATTAATGTAAATTGTGTTTGATTTAATTATTTTTATAAATCACTTATTGGGTATCAAAAGAAATGTCTCGAAAAGACGAGATAAATGATTATATAAAAAAAATGGAAGTTGACCGATTGTCGATTGTTTTTCTAAAAGTCTAAAATATATCATGTTCGGTATCAAATGAAAAGTCTTGAATAGACATGTTCTAACGATCTGTGAAAAATATGGAACGACTGATATAATTTATTTTTTTTTAAGTGAAATGAAATGAAATACGATGGGCAATTGTTTTTTGCTAAAAATTCATGGGGTATCAAGTGAAATTTTATAAAAGTGGGAAATTATTTTTATAGTAATTTCTTAGAACGCTAACTTATGAAGTATTAAATGCAATTTTTTGATGACAGGAAATGAAGGACAGCAGTGACGAAATTTATTTACTCCAAATCGTTACGACCAGCACTTGTTTTTTTTTTTTGTTTTGTTTCATAGAAACCTGACTTGTCGGGTATTAAATGAAATGTTTTAGGAGCAGTAAGTTGAGGAACGTTAGTGAGGAACATTCATTATCACAAATCATTATGATCGCCAATTGTTTTTTTAGAAATTACTAGAAAGCTAACTTATAGGTTATTCAATAAGAAACATGCAACATTCCCTTATGGAAACCTCTCAAATTTCCACAATCGTAAACATCTATCTTCCGTTAATGGAAAATTTGCAATTTTCTTCAGTGCTAATAGCACAACTTTCCTCAATGGAAAACACAAAACTTCTCTCAATGGAAAGCGGACAACTTCCTTAATGGAAAACATACAAATTTTTACAATGGTAAACACATAACTACCCTCAATGGAATATACACAAATTCCTTCAATGTAAAACACACAACTTCCCTCTATGGAAAATACGCAATTTTCTTCAGTGGTAAACACACAACTTCCCTCAATGGAAAATACACTCTACTCTATGGGAGACACGAAAATTCCCATAGTGACATGGAAGCGAAGAACAAAGTGATGATATTCGCAAATTTAGTTACATGAAAGGGAAGAATGACCTTTCTTCATCAATTGCATGGTCTCATATGAGATATTATTAACAAAGCACTATGATTCATTATCCCATACTTTTAGTTGGACCCTAAATTAAGTTGAAATCTTCTTCAGGGTCGAGGAGCAAAGGGATTAGATCTGCGAAGTCGGTCGAACCGCTATACAGTAATAATCACCATTCTCCTATTATATTATTATAACTACATAAGTTTTGTGAGATTTTTTGAGATGGCGGAGCCCTAGCTGAGACCCCCGCCGTAGGCGGGGTCGACGCTAGTACATCACCTATGTTTGTTGAATATACGAGTAGAATGAGAAAGAAAAATAGTACGAAAGGAAGACTTCCCGGAGGCCTGGTGTTGCAGGCCTCGCTTTTATCACTTTTCCTACTAGGTACACAATATACTATTATTCCTTGAAGATGACGATAGATTACTATAACATTTTTTACATGTATTTCCGGTGTGTAATTAATTTTTAATTATATTGACCGCATCTCCTACTAGCTTTTATATTTAGTAGGTATTCTATTAAGTGAAAATTAGTTTACTTCGTTTGTGGAATATCATTCGATTTAATTTCCATATTCGTATTCAGTCTAAATAATTCTATTCGTCATGGTTTCCCAACTTTTCGAATTACATGTGAACAAATGAACAGATGAACAAAAGAGCAGGGAACGGTAAGTAAACCGTAAAAGTAAGCGATCCTCCGAATGAAATCAACAACAAAATCTCTCTGAGTGTTTGCAGCCGTTTGTTTCGAGCGTCAGCCATGCAAATCCACAGAGACTGGTCAATAGCTATATTTCTCTCTTTATCTTTTTCCCGTAGAGCACATAAATTATTGAGCGTAACGCCGGATAATTAATAATGTAAGCAAATAAGTGGCGGAGAGCTTGTGTGCACGCGCTGTATGTTTGAACAACTCTTTATTTATTTAATTGCGTGGTGAACCAACCACAATTGAGTCGTGTCAATATTTATATCGCGCTGGCCGTGCTTATGTTTACATGTTTGTTTGTGGCACAAGGCAGTTTTTGATTACAGCATGGTTGGTTTTCATTGCAAGTAAGGAGTTACTTACAATTCCAACAAAATTGAATTTTCAACTAAACATTATTAGATAAACTCTTCAGTACTTACATTATCATGAAGTGCGAATGGGGTACAGAATAGAGCAAAGGCAAACATCCAAATAGCAAATGGATGGAGTTACAGTTACAGTTACAAAACGAATTTGTTTTAACTTTCTATATTTTTAACAGACGAAAAATGGAGGAGGTTCTCAAAACAACGCGTATATTTTTATATAGCTATACACAGAGAAAAATGTTTTCTTGGAACAAACAGATTCCTCTTCTACGAAGAGAAATATTTATTTGAATAGTATCAATCCGAATTAGTTTTCATGGAAAACTTTTGTAGGATTAATAGATATTCTAGCATGAAAATTCATTTAGTTTTGAAGGAACATATAAAAGTATTCAACTGAGACCCACTGTGGGTACGAAGTAGTTTGAATAGGAGTAGTTTTAATTCAAAATGATATCGATTTAAATAAAAACGTTTTGTTTAAAATTAAAACAATTTTTTTTTAAACAAATTAAAATATATTTATATTTTTTCAATACAAAAAAAAACATATATTTTTACAATTGAACTTAATCATTTTGTAAGAAACAAACTTTTCTTCAACGAATGCATACAAAAGAAAAACTAAAAATTTTATTGAACCAAAAAGTTAATTTTATGGAGTGTATATACCAGGTTTCATAAATATCATGATATAATAATAAATATCAAAATATCTGATATATAGGATATATATCAGATAAATATCACTTTTTGGATATTTATTTCTAATTTTTGTTTTTGTACTTAAATCAACACATTTATTATCACAATAGGATATACAAAATAAATTATTACTCCTAAATAAAAAATTAACATAGGTAATGTGTTATTGGCTTTGTCAACACACTCAAAATTTAACCACACAGGGTCCTTCTTCTTTGGCATTTTGTAAACGAAATAAACACAGTTTGTTCACACGAATCACTAAACTAAAATTATTGATGTGAAGTTAGTCAAAATAGCTAGTAAAGTAAGAATTATGAAAGTAATAATGATAGGTATACTGTATTTATTACAGACTATTTGAAATTTTTATATAATATATATATATATATATATATATATATATATATATATATATATATATCATTGCAAAAATATGACGATATACATCAAAATAAATATGATATATGTATATCGATCGATATATATCTTCGAACCCTGGTATATACATATATGACTACACATAATTTTTTTCGGAGTAATCCTATTTTGATTATTCTTTTGTATTGGATAGGGTATACCCGTATACCCCGAAGTTAGTTCCGTTTAAATTACACCCCTAAGGGTAGGAAAATAGGGGATAATTGATTGTTCACCAACTGAATTTTTACCTGTTAACCTGTTTTTCGCCGACTAAAACTAATAAGGTTTATTTCATTTTTTGCATTTCAGTTTTTTTTTCGTCGGTTTAATTTGTTGTTAAAAATTTTTTATGTAGCGCATAGAAGACATACGGAGACGTGTTGCCTCTACAAATGCAGAATTACCACTGTTCATTTCGATAGCCAAACAGTGAGTAGGTAGAAATCTTTTCAAATACCAACAGAAAGATTACAAAAACATAGCTTATAATACCATGAAAACATCTACGAAACCCTTGCTGAACGAAGTTAAAGGATTTTAATACATGTATTATTTCGAAGCCGTTTTACATTAAAAACATGTTAATTACTCATTTTTACTTTATATTTCTTTGTTGCTAAAACTAATTAATATAATTAGTAGGCGCTATTTGCATCCGCGAAGAGTGCGAGATGTAAAATGCACTAAGTAAATTTCATTATAATTATTATTTTAACTACATCATCTGGAAGTTGTGAGTTGTATCAAAACTTTTTAAGAAGCATTTCATATATTTTGTGCAGAAGGATACGAAATCCATAGAAAGAGGTAGCGAAGTACTTTTCATATATTTAACTAAGTAACTGAACAGTGAACATTGTCAAAGTTCTCAAAACTCCAAGTCGTAAAATGCGGGAGTGAAGAGCTTTATTTCTGGAGTAGGTCCAATTATTAATGCAAGTACAACAGTAGTCTCCAACTTACCGACTCTATTATAATAAAAAATTTAAATGATTCTTAATTTTTCTTTTTACTACTCTTCGTTAACAATAACTTGACAAATATTTGAGAGGAGTGATGCATAGCTTTGCAGGAGATTGTTACAGTGATATAGTTAATGTAATAATTTTCTAGTTTTTGCTGCTATGTTTACTTTTTCTTCCTTGCTGATTATTGTTGGTGAGTTGTATATTTTGCTTGTTTAGAGTTGACTTGGTAAAGTAAATAAGACAACAAATTCAATTTAATTTTATTATTCAAGTAGACAACATTGTTTTTATTTTGTGATTATAAATTTTTAATAAATTGAGTATCTACATATTTTCTAATTTTACAATTTAATGTGTTTTTACAACGTCATTATTTCAAGAGCGCCGAATGGTCGGCCAGTCTTTCCAAAGCACTCTAAGACCTATTTGTCCAGCAAGGCCAACTGCTTGGTGTTGCTGTTCTTCCATGTTTTTTGGGCGGAAATGAGAATGAGGTATTGTTTTCAGCTCTGGAACTGTTTTTATATTCCTTCAACTTAACGAGTTGAAATGATACCAATTAGAGACGTTTCCCGGAAACAACAAACTAGACGTGGGTAGATACTAATTAATAATATTTCAATCAGTTTAATATTATTTAATTAACGCATTGAATTACACGTTCAAATATAATTGAGATTTATTTAAATCCCATTCAAGTTTTGGATATTTGATACCACGAATAATTTTGGACTATAGTTTCATCAAACAATAGCTGTATTCTTTTTGGTATAAATTTCAATTCATCTCAGCTCATTTCAGACAAATTCAAAAACTGTTGTTGCTTATACCGGGTGGAGCATCATACCTGTGTACATAGGCGATTAACATGAAAAAACAGTTTTTCCGTGCGCATTGCTCCCCAAATTATCTTAGGCAAAAATGCTTCAAATACATGTTGTAGAGCATAAAATTCTGCATCTAAATCAATAAACAGAATTACTTTTATTTGCTTTGTAACGACAGAAATTAAATATGAAAATATGGAAAATTACGATGAAAATATCAAATAGCCATGGAATTGAAACAAAAATTAATAAATGCTTCTCGTTTTTCTGTCAATTTGATATTTTACCCGTCAAATTAATCATTCATCTGTCAAATGTCAAGCATTTATTTATTTTTGTTTCAATTCCATGGCTATTTGATGTTTTCATCGTAATTTTCCATGTTTTCATATTTAATTTCTGTCGTTACAAAACAAGTAAAAGTAATTCTGTTTATTGATTTAGACGCAGAATTTTATGCTCTACAACATGTATTTGAAGCATTTTTGCCTAAAATAGTTTGGGGAGCAATGCGCACGGAAAAACTGTTTTTTCGTGTTAATCGCCTATGTACACAGGTATGATGCTCCACCCGGTATATAACACAAAATCATCTTTCAGGTGTAGGCGTATTGAAAAAAAAAACGTTAGAATTTCACTGTCATTCATCTTCATAAATGTGTTTGCTGCTAGCAGAAATCACCTAATCTAAATCAAAATAAAAGTACAACGACAAATTACCTACTTTGTTTTTGTATCGTGCTTCGTCTTCATCTTTTTACTCTTTCTATAAACACAGTAAATTCTACCGATATGTCATGAACATAGTTACAGTGAAAGAGTAAAGTAAAAGTAAAATTAATGCGATTTTTTTTTAATATATAAATAAACAAATGGATAAATGAAATGATTTTTGTTTATGTCTTGCAAGATATCTTCATTTAGTACTTTGATTTCTGATAGCTCTTTTTAACATATTGAAAAATAGTGATAATTTCCCATAATTAAAAATAATAATTCCTACCAATTTAATGCAAGTTAAGCAAGACTGTCTGCGGTCAGTAGTTGAATGGGTGACCGCTTTGCGAAAACCCATACCAGCGAATACTGCGTGCCGTTGTCACACCATCGAAAACGAGGAACTGAAGCGACAGTTAAAACTGCAATAACAAATAAAAAAATCTAAATAATTTTTTTATTTAAACTTGTAATGTTTCATTCATTAAAATTGACTAACATTAAAAATTCGTGTAAATTATCCCTGTGTTTACTTATAAAAAATAAGGCTTTAATATATTGCTGTCAATCACTTTTACTAACTAAGGTAATGATTCATACCCTAGTATACCGATAAAAAAAACTCCTGACATTTTTACGAAATATACTAATTTTGTTTTGGGGATGTACAATATTGCAACAGACTTTTATTTGTCTCACAATCTGCAATAAACTTCTGAGAAACAAAACAACCAAAAATAAGTTGTCAGCAAGAGTAGTTGGAAAAACCATCACAGGCACTCAACTTCCAACCACAATGACTGGTTTGAACCCCGGTAGGGGAAGCACGAAGGTGTCTAATCCGATGCGATTCCAAGTAGACCGACAACCAACCCGACAGCTCCAGAAAAATCAATCGCTACAACTTTCAAACACTTTCACTTCACCCTCCTGTTATTTCGCTTCAGATGTGTTCCTACCCCTAAACGAGATACGACCCTGCACCCTTCAGAAGCGTGCATGGAATAATTTCAGCGAAGGTGTGCAGGAATATTGCTGAGAGTCAAATTGGTGGCGACTGTTGTTATTTTGACAATGTTCTTGTTATTGGATGGAGTATGCAAATGGCATACTGAAGAGGAAACACAAATTAAACTACAATAACAACAAGGCTATTTAGAATACGATAGGTTTATTGTCCTAGACGATTTTTAAGATCAAGTTGCAAAATATGTTTGTATTTAAAATATTTTTTTCGATCGGACGAAAACTGACTCCTTTCCGGTGTGTTTTCGAACCGCAAAGTGCATTAATCCGGTATTTTAGTGTTGTTGCTACTTGCTAGGTTACGATAAATAACAGTTGGGAATATCTTTTTCGAACACCGCCCAAGTATAAGTAAATTTGACGCTTGTGAAAATAAACAAACCATGGATTATCCTCAGCCATTTTTATCAAAACAACGCAATATTTGTATGTCTTGTTGTTTGTCTGACGTTTATAAATGTAATATAAAATAACTAATTATTGAATATAAACCAACAGAAAAAGGAATAGTATGTGTACCACGAAGGAACAGTAAACTTCCCGGACTCCTGGTGTTGCAGGCCTCGTCTACGGCTCGTCCTACAATTTCCACCTTCGTCCGGGATCAATTTTCATACTAGATACACAATATACTATTTCTGAAAGTGGGATTGACAATAGTTGTTGAGTTAAATTTATTGTCAGACATGTGTGATTTACTTTCTTAGATTTTTAGTTTTTAGAAATACTAATTTGATATTATCGCAGCAAATATTCTGAAATATCGTCTTGATGGATGGTCTGCGTTAATATATTTATACATCCAGGTTTTTAGTGTATATGCAATCTTTGAGTTGGCCCTGCGAGAGGTTCCCTGTCCCGCAACTACCCTCTTATAGGCTAGTTGAATGTATTTGGCCAACGCGCAGACAGATTTTGAAATTAGTCTTCTCACGTCTGCAGTGCTCTACGAAATGAAGATTTGAAGTAAATATTGTTTGTAAAATGTTTTGGTAACTGCAACTATTTAACATATTCGTATGTTGTCGTCAATTGTACTATTTGTATTTGTGTGTCATTCTGTTTAATTCATCGTTTTTTATTAAAATATCATTATTATTCTAAAAGTGTTTGTGTCTTGTTAACCCTAATTTTCAGCTCGTCCCTCGGATAATATTTGTATTTGTTCCATTTAATTTGTTATTTGGTTTAATCATTTTTCTAGCTTTTTTAACATCTCTTCCTAAAAGTGTGTCCAATTATTAAGCTCCTCTTCTACCAATAATTTATACATCTTTAGTTAGCGTCACCCCTCGTGCTACATAATATTTAATGAAATAGAAAACTTTTAACTTAAGTAGCTGTTTTGGACGTAAAAGGAAGATACATCTCGGTAATTTATAAATGAAACTAATTAATTAAACGCAATTACAACTATTAAAATCTTGTTAACTATAACTATATAAAAAGAAGACTTGCATCTCAATGGCCAGGCAAACAGACCACAACCTCCTTTGATCTTAACCGTAGCAAAGTACTCTATCCTCATAAACGTGACCAATTTAAAAATAGCGGTTTCTCTGAACCGTGACACAAAACCGCGCAGCTTCTCCCTTATCTACAACTATATACTTTTATTGACAAACACGGAAATTCATATGTTCATTCTGAAGTAAAACGTATTTATTATGAACCGAATATGACAGTTTAAGTGCCTGTTTGTAGGCGAAAATATACCACTAGCAGAAGCGGAATTGGACAGAATGTCTGCTATTGTTTTATTCCGATAATATCTGGAAATAAAACATTTTAGATCCGCCGGGAAATGGATGGAAGCTCTAGAAAACCCTTTTCAATATGTTAAACGAAGATTATTTTTACGACTGAAATATGCCCCAGAATAAATGGAGATGTGTTCAACATGTCATATTATTAATATTTTTTTTGAAAATGATGCGTTATGGACATAACAGGAAACAATATCTACTCATTTTCATCGATTGGAAAGCAAATTTCTAGACGAAAGCACGACACTAAAATGAATAAAAATTATGTGTAATATTTCGTCTATTACATGTTAACTTTATAAACTTTATTCAAAAAGAAAATCAATCAATGGTATCACTTTTAATTTACAAAATTTGGACGTATTGGCTTAAATTTTATTTTTGTATGAAGTTTTGTGCTACGCACATCAGATTTTTACATTTAAAATTATTATTGTTCTAATGATAAACATCGAGTAATAGTTTTCTTTCTTTCATTTTCATTACATTAATTTTACGTTACAAAGAAAATGAAAGTATCTAAATATTGTTTACTTGTTTTTGTTGTTGTTGTTAATTTCTAGGTTTATGTATAATATTCGAAACGTTCTATTTTAATAAAATTTTAGAGAACTTATCCTAAAAACCTTTTAATTTATTAATAGTTCTGTTTCATCTTATTGAAATTAATTTTGTTTGTTGATTCAGCATTATTTATCCATTTCAAGATTCTTGTCTGAAATAATTGTAGAAGCTGAAAATTACGAATGTACAATATTTTGTTTGTTGAATATAATTTCGAAATTACACCGAGCAAGTGCGGAATCCTGACAGAAAAATAGATTCGCACACACGTACGCCAGTAAAACAAATGGAAGTCCTTAACCACCAAGTTTATCTCATGGTAGCGTTCGTGTTTTATTTCAATCCGCATGTTTTGTTTCGCCATTCAATAGCGTATAAAAAACTCCGTCGCGTCATTTATTCTAACGAAACGCTATTACTCCGAACACGGCCTATTTGGCAACGCTAGCAACACCGCGATTCGTGGGTGTCGCACTTAAAATGCGTCTTTACGATGAGCACGTGTTTATTCCGTTAGGTGACGCTTCCATCCGTTTTTACGCCGCGTGGCGTTGTTTCCGCAAAGATGCCAAGCAGGCTTCGATTCACCGCCGTGTCACATGATTATTGTTTTTTATTTCGCGTGTGTGAATGGCTGGATTTGTTTTATCACAAAGGGTGTTTGAAGTTTTTGTTTTGGAAACAAGTACAAAGGTTTACGATTGAAAGCTTCGACAGTTGAATGACTTTAAATAATTACAGGATTTTATATTTGCCTCGCACGTCGCAAGTCGCCACATTGTTTTCAATAATTGTGTTTTGTATATGCTTTAACTACAATAATTATCTTTGGCGGTACATTATTTCTATTCGACTGGAGTTTGATTACTGTCTCCCACAGATGTTGAATTAATTTCAAGTAGCTTAGCCAATACTGTGGAAATTAAAACGACAGAGTTGTTGCTTGCTGAAAATCAACAGACATCTTACAAATAATCATGCACTCATTTTGTCATTACAATAATGTTTCCTAAATTGTTTAAAAATCTGGTGGGCATCACGCGATTTTTTTATACATATATGGTCTTGAACACTTAATAATCACATTTGATACATATTCGACATCTTGAATAAATGTTTCAAGTATTTAAACAGGAGAAGCTTTCTAACTTACTAAAACTAAAACCAATGAAAACATTCTGACGACAAGATGACCAATGGCCATCGATGTTGAACCGGAAGGAAAAGGGGCAAAATAATGGAATACACCTAATGGATGATGTGAAGTTACCATTCCAATTTGGGATACTATTTACTTGGCAACTACAAAGGAAGCAACTACTAAATTTTTAATTGGCCAAATTCACCCAACTATCCCATATATAAGTAGGTGCAAGGATAGGAAAACTTCAAAAGCCAACTGACATAGCTGAAACCAGGAATCAGTAACTCCTAACCAGGATATATAAGTATGTCAACAGGAACAATGCCTCAAAATGATATTGCAGAATATTTTCAGTGATAAATTCGTACGACTAGTCTAGTACTCTAACCAATCATGATGCAAAACACTACAAAATTCAACCAATAGGAACAGTATTATACTGATAAAATCCCGTTACCCAGATAAAATCCCGTTACCCCGATAAAATCCCGTTACTCCGATAAAATCCCGGATACCAAGTAAACATACATCAGTTGTTATTGTTTATAACTCTCAGTGTGACAGTTAATTAATATTTCAAGTTTTATTTTGCGTTGTCTTTGAAATTTATCTCATCAAATACTACACGACCTCTCTGATTTTTTTCAGATAAATTTTTATATTTATAAACTAATTTTTTTGATTTTAGGAAACCCTAAAACAAATATTTCGTCATCGATTTCTTCCATGACCTCTATTTTGTACTAAATAGAAGAAAGTATAAAGAAAACGTCAAATGTTGAAAGTAATGTATAATAAATAATTCAATTTTATATTTGAAAATAAGTATCGAACATTGTAATAAATAATAAATTCAATTGCATTAAATTATTATCAAAGTAGCTAAGAGCTCAGGAGAACAGAGTATATTAGAACAACTAGGAGTAATAAAGTTTGAAATATGTTAAGGATTTCCATGAACCAGTAAATTCACAATATTAACGAGTGCATAATGTCGTGATGAAATTACTGCATGCCAGTGCACTTAGCAAAGTCAACAATTAACGTACATTTCACGTACATGATACCAGCATTGTACTCGTTATCAGATAATAAGCTCAAATTGAAATGTTGCGTTCTAAAATACTATAACCTATATCCTATAACAATCATTTTATACGACATGCTTGTAACCGCAGTTTACACAGCCAGATTCAATTTAAACATGCTGATAATTTCACTATTGATATATTTACATTTATGCATTTAACAATAAATATATTTATTAAACATGGTTTATTTACTATTAACTGATATTATTTCTAAATGGAAAATAATAAAGTACATGTTTTGTTTTCCAGTATTTTATCTTGTGTTATATTTCTTTATTAAATTATACAGCAATATTTTTATTACGTTCGAGCAATTCTTTTAAAAGATAATTATTTTTTTTATAAAATATCCTACGAGCTTAAATTTTGATTTACTAAAATTCTTGCCACAAATTTATTCCTACTTAATAATTTGTAGTTTTAATAATATATTTTCCCCCTCCTGAATGGTCTAATTTATTGCCAAATTATATAGGATTATAAAAATAATTGACGATCGCTGAAAGTAACTTTTAATATTTTAATTTAAGTGTTTGTATGAACTCTTATAATATTAATACTGAGAACATTAACTTGTAAGTCTTTTATGAAAACGAAAAATGAACCCTTCTTTATCTTTAACACTTATTTGTTGCTGTGCGTTTGCTGAGCGGTTGCTATATAAAAATATATTGCACAATTGCACAGTCTTGTTCAAAAGTAATAATTAATATTTAACAGTGTGTTGTTCAATTATTTCCAACTGAGAGCGTTCCCATTTGAACGGGTGAAATTGAATAATTTTAATAATAAAAACCCTTGGTAAGTTTCACAAAAAAAAATGTTTCATCAAGTGCCAACCCCACAAAATATCAATATTATTAAAAGGGTGAAATTGAGGTTTTGAGACACTTTTGTCAAATGAAGTGCGCAATCTGAAGCGCTGCCTTCACTCTCTCTATACCGCGCTCGCCACCACCTCTCTTTAGGTCATACCACGAAGTATGGTCATACCCAAAAACAAGAGAGATAGATTTTTATATATGGAAGTATCACAAAACCTCAATTTTGACCATCATGGTGGCGTTCAATTGGGAACGCACCGTAGCGGCTTATGCCCAAGCTTTTTTTTTACCTTGGTTATACAATTTCATTGCCTTCTCGAAGGATTATTTTTACAACAGTAAAAAAGACCTTTGCATATTTATAATTTTCAATATTGACTAATGAGGTACCTCTGCTACTGTAATTGTACCTGACGAGATATTTAGGAAATTAATCGATTACTTTTTCTGTTTTATATATATATTAACTCTGTTAAATAGCACCTTTATCGCTCTACCATCTCTAACGCCTATGGTTGTCGTGTATTTATTATTGATAATAAAATACAAATTCTACTTTTAATTTAGTCTGGATTCTAGAGTAAATAAGATCCATGTAAAGTTCAATGTTTATCTTACATCTGAAAACTCAGTGGAAAGTGATTGCCTTTAGTTTTTACATAAGTTATTCATTAGCAACCCTTTGAAAACAAGCCTCTTAATCTCAAGTAAACTCTTTAGAGAGCGAAGGCTCCGCATGTAAAGAATCACTCAATCTAACTTGCGTAAAACGTTTATATTTCGTCTGGGCACCCCTGCTAATTACAAAATCCGTACAACCCTAGTTCTCAAGTCTGCCAACCCCGCAGAAACATATGTTCCCCATTCCAGGGCGACACCAGGGACAAATGGCGAAAAATTATTACCCTGGACAAAAAGTGAACGGCGTGAAAATGGAGATGTTTAAAAATGTAGGAAAAACGCCGGGCCGCGTTTTTATCATGTGTTTTCATTTATTGTCTGTACAGGGCGGGTTTACAGGGCTTATCTCTTACAGTGATGAAATTTTAACCGTGGTTATACATACAACAGCGACGTAATCTGATATGTGATTACACGTAAGCGTATTAGAGCCACGCGTACGCGCACTGTACTGTAGTTTCATCGTAGGTGGCTTTGTGTCATGGTTATTACCGAAACGAACGACTCAAATGACGAGGAAAACGTTGATAACATTTTACACTTTTTCTGCCTTTGTTGTTTGCCTACTCCCGGAATTTGTTTTTCGGTTTCAGAGCGATTTTCGAGTTTATTATTTTCATGTAATTGACTGAATGGAAAACTAAACAGCCTGTCCTTGTTTTTATTAACAAATGCGAATCTGTTTGACAAACAATTACCAACGATATTTTTAATGAAACAAAAATGAAACACAAACGATAAGCTACTTACGTTGCATTATAATCGCAACTAACTACATTGAATCATTTAACAAAAATTTTTATGTTATTATTACTTACGCTGAAAAGTCCATTTATTTATTAATAAATGAGTAAAGCTTTCAATGGGAACATACTTTCTGAAAGCTTTTGTGAATTAATTAATTTTTAAATATTACTCGTGAAATATACGCACATTTTGGAGTTCCCAGAATACGATTTTACTATTTTCACGATGTATGTTAAGAGCTGATAGATTTTGCTACCAATCCATCAACTAGAAGTGGTAGTTTCCTTGGAGGATTATTAGATCTTTTAGACTTTCAGTTAGCAAGAGTAAATTTTGTTGCATTCAAAAAAGATGATAGTATTTGGTCCAATTCTCAAACGAAGTTTAATGAAGAATATTTCATTAGCAGTCATAAAACTATTTATTTTTGTCACAATTAGTAAGTTGTTACGGTAGCTATGAGAACTATATTAGGACCAATAAAGATATCAGAAAACGAATGCAAAATAAGAATGAACTATAAAATAGAATAAGAGTTGATAGAAGACGTAGTGAAAAAGATCAAGCAATATAGACTCAGATGGCTTGGACTTATTATATGGAGAGCACAAGGAAATCAGTAGTGGGTGGAAATAAGAAGAAAAAGGCGAGGCAGACTCAGATCAATATAGGTTAAGGGAAGTAAGGAAAGAAGATTTAAAAGCAGCAGGAATTAAAAACTGGCAAAGTAAACCAAAGGTAGGAAGATGTGGAGAAACCTAACTACAAGGATTTAGAGAAAAAGAAACGGAGATTAATCCACTCCAGCAAAAGGATCTACAGAACTTCATAAGAAGTGGAATTATTCCATAGGGGTGTTAAGCAAGTATTTATAATTATACAGAGGTAAAGATAAAATGTAATTGGTCGTCACGGAACTGATTACCCTCTATCCTGTTGGACACATCAGTATTTTTATAAATATTATATTATCTTATGTAGCAAAGCGAAATAACAATAAGCAATGTTTGATTAGTTCGAATTCCCGAAATCACCGAATCATTCTTACCGTGACGATAGCCTGCAATCAACAACCCTCAGATAATCCACTAACCAATCTCGACGGCAGCTCGTTTCCTCAGCTAATTACCTCTCATCCCCCTTTCCCTCGCCACTCTTTACCGCCCCCAGAAGTCCCGCAGGCCGCAACTCCGGAAACCCACTAACAAATACACTGAACGCATCTATCGCCCCGAATTACCAAATTATAAGTTATTGTAGCGCAGTGTTCGGGGGCAGGGGGTGTTTCCCTAGGGTGCGCCACCGGCGGAAATTATAGCGGGTTCGGCGGACACGTGACACGTGTGGTGCTGCAGGTCCAAAGAGGTTTTTAGGGAGAATGGGGTCCAATTTATTTTATGTATGATTGTAAACAAGAAAATAAAATACCCTTTATTTTGTACATCGATGAATTATAAATAGACTACAAGAGGTGAAATATTAAGTATTTGGAAAAGAGTTCTGTGACGCAATTTTGGTAAAATAAATATATACATATTTGTAGAGATAGAGACAAATACCTACAAATGCCATCTGTATTTATATTTTTACACTTTGTCCGCGATGTGATGACCGGTAGTTATTTATATATTAATGCACTGAAGTTTACTTTTATTTTTATATATTACGAATATGAAATTTATTATGGTCTACAACAACAAAAACATTGCAGTATTTTGAAGGGAAGGATAGATAATGTTTAGGTTCACTCTGTTCAAATAATCAAAATTCGATGGCTAGAATGAAAAACATTGAAGTGCAAATGTCAGCGTTTAATGTTTGTTCGAGCAACACATTGTGATTGTGATTCAAATTTGCGTAAACAAATAAATACAGTCAGTTTAGTCTGCCGTCTGTCGACTCTTACGAGAACTTTATCGAATTTTACGACGAAACCTTATTGGAAGAGGGTTCGGATATTTTGTTCGTGGTTAATGAAATGTGAAGGTTTCTTTGAATTTTTGACTTAACTTTTTCACGTAAATGAGTTAAAGGGTATATGTTTGGATTTGATTTGATAAATGGGATACTTTTTATAGCACTAAATTAATGAATAGACTGAGTGCTTTACTAGCTACATTATCTTTGATATTTATTATCGGTTCTGTCAAACTAGTCCAGACGATTTTTTATAACACACGTCGTCGTAAATTAAATGATCATTTTAGTTTACTTTTAATGGATTACAAATTTCGATCCGTGCTTTTCATCAAAGGGAATTATTTTTTGCAGTTTTCAGTAAAAAAATATTGACGCAGGAAAATATAGGCACAGGATATTAATATTTTATGAAGTAAACTTGCTTTTCTAAACATTAACATGGAAAAATTTATGTAATAAAAACATTTCAAAATTATATGGAGTTGTTATGAGAACAAACCAACAATTGAAACATCTATTTTATATGCTAAACTTGTATCAAGTGTAATTTAATATTACATGGACTGGCCATTTGCTTACCCAAAGTTAAGTTGTATATTTTTCTTCATAATACGTTGTTATTTACATTAATTGTTAATTCCTTGCCAAATGTCTTGCGCTACATAAACTAATAATATCAAGTATAATTATCAAATTTGGAAATACAGATTTTTCGTGACCATTTCACAAAATATCACTTAAAATTTCAACTTTCTTTTTACTGCGTTTCTATATAATATAAAAGAATAGAAACTTATAGCTGTGGAGCGCATCATCATATCTTTTATATTTTTTGAGATATGGCGATTTTTCATGTTTTTCGAAGTGCAATTTTGAGGACCTGTAACTCAAAAACTAAGCTAGACCTCCAAAAATGGTCTCAGATTTAGGCTTTTGGTTACTTTTAAAACAAATTTAGAAATTTTGAAAATTTTGAATTTTTTTGAAAATTTTCTAAGCGGCACATCTCGACAAATATACAAGATACAAACTTGTATTGGCCACCAATCGATTCAGCTCATCGAAATACATAAGTATTGTGAGTTTCATCAAAATTGGCCGAGGGGTTGAAAAGTTAGACTAAAAAGTCTGAAAATGGCTATTTTCGGCCCAAACTTCAAGGGGTACCCCTTGACGTGCGGCTTGAAATTGGCCATTTTAAGACATTTTGCTATAACTTTTCAACCCGTTGTCCGAATTTCCTGAAATTTTACATACTTATGTATTTCGATGAGCTGAATCGATTGGTGGACACTACAAGTTTGTATATTGTATATTTGTCGAGATGTGCCCCTTAGAAAATTTTCAAAAAATTTTCAAAATTTTCAAAACTTCCTTATTTATTTTAAAGTTTACTAAAAGTCTAAAACTAAGACCGTTTTTCGATATCTTTGTTAGTTTTTGAGTTATATCCATTCAAAGTTGCACTTTGAAAAACATGAAAAATCGTCATATTTCTAAAATTATAAGAGATATAATGATGCGCCCCACAGCAATAAGTTTCCTATCGCCCAATTCATATAGAAACGCAATAAAAAAAATGACAAATTTTAAGTGATATTTGGTGAAATTTTCAAAAAGTAAAATTTTTGGACTTAAATTTGAAGTTATATTTTCCATAGTAAAAATGTTAATGTATTAGTTAATTTTGTGATCTTAATTTTAATTTTAGGTATGGGAACATGTTATATCGTTGAAAAAGGAATATTTTTGGCTATCAATTCCAAGGAATAAAATAATAATTTTATTTTACCAACGGTACAATTATGTCCCTTTCCTTACTATATAAGCCTGTGTATTTATGTTTTCTCTAAAATTATTGTTTAGCCAGCAAAACTGTAAGATATTTTAAATATAAAATAATATAAAGAAAACATGAATAATAAAACTCGTTCTGAAATATGTTAATGATTTGAAGGAAAATATATTTAAAATTATGTGACACGTTATTTTCTTATTAACGCTTTATTTGTCGTAAAAAATAAATACATATAACAGTAGGTGTAAAACATTAACATTCTCATGTGTATGAGCAACAGTACACAATGCTGATAAAATTAGCGGCTATACTTACATTCTAACAGCCAATTAAAAATTTATCGCAACCATTCCCGGCGTAAAAAAATTCAAACCGCGCCATTAACACGGCGTGTTCACCTCTAGGAGCCATTCGGCGAAACGCAAACGCAATATCCTGCGCGGAACGGCCATCATTTGCGTGGCGCAGCCACAAATCGCGCCCGATACTGCCGGAATGACGTCATATCCGTCATCGCTTCTGCCGGACTCGCTCGTAGCGTCGTCTATATTTCACATCACTGGCGGCGGCGACGGTGACGTTTAGCGCATCAGATGCGAATCTGTTTCGATGCATGATTGTTCGATGTTCGCAGACGTAGTCTGGGCCAACTCGATGTCGATGATGATTTGAATGGCTCGGATATTGTAACGCTCTCGTGTGATTTGTGATAGATTTGACGCGAGATTGTGGGTCTCTTCGCTGCCAGGAGATTCGCTTTTTATTTCTGAACCAGTGGACCGAATATTTCGAATCCCGATAGTTTTGTAGTTACTCAGACACTAGAGCTCAGACATCGTGTGAATTTGTAGCGGTAATACATTTAATATAATACGAGGATCGTTCAGAAAGTAAAGAACAATTTGTAATATGTAAATACAAAACTTTACTGTATTTTTTTAATGTAATCGACATAGTTACAAGACATTTATTGCAACGTGGTACCAGTTCTTCAATACTGATGTTATATTCTTCTATCGCCAAAAAACTGAGCCAGAAAATCACTACTCCTTTGAGGTCTTCATTGTTTTCGAACTGTTTTCCACCCAAAAGTTCCTTTAGTTTTGGAAACAAGTGAAAATCACTTGGTGCCAGGTCATGACTATAAAGAAGGATGTTCAAAAATTTCCCAATTTAAGACGTTGAAGTTGATTTTCACTTGCTTCCAAAACTAAAGTAGTTTTTGGGTGGAAAACATTTCTACCCAAAAATTCCACTAGGTAGTTTTGGAAACAAGTGATAAATATTTGCGCATTCTCCTCACAGCCCTGAACTGGCACTAAGCGATTTTCACTTGTTTTCAAAACTAAAGGATTCAGTCACAGACCCCCATTTGAGACTAAGACGAAGAAGAAGTGAAGCAAATTCAAAATAAAAAATGCTGCGAAGAAGAAAAGATTAACTGAATAAGAGATTAGTTTTTGGCGATGTTTCAAATGTTATTATCTACAATTGTTGTGTAAAATATTTTTCTCTTACTGTCTCCATTTACGAAATATAACACGTTAAAGAACAATTAATTTTTTTCTACAATCGTTGCACAATATCGACATTGTTATTCCATTTTTGGTTAAGAAATGTTCAAAATTGTCGCTCTAGGGCGACAAAGTGACATATTGTCGCACTAGCGCGACAAAAACAAAACAAAAATAAATTAGGTAAGAGAAATAAATGGTGCATTGGATTTTTCTGGTAATAACCTTGCTATTGCAAATACAGTTGGCATATACGTACATACACTTCAACTTAATCACCATAAACGTATTCACTCTGTAGACTTTATGTCAAATGTACTCCATATGTCAAATGTACTCCATGTGTCAAATAATGATTTCTTTGAAAATTTTTATTTTCTTCATAAACGTTGTCATGATTACGGTGTCATGGGTAACTACAATTTTACTGAATTGTTATAGGCGTGACCAAAGATAGTTTTGAAAATTAATTTTTTTCTATAGCTTGACATTGTTCAACGATTGTAGAAAAAATATTGTGTGTATCTCGTCGGATAGAGCTTGTTCGGTGCACTTGTCGAGTCGTTGATCTCGGCTTCGCCTCGATCAACAATTTCTCGCCGCGTGCAATAAACAATGCTCTATCCGCACTTGATACACAAATAACTATTGACATTTTCGTTTAAATCTGATAACATCTGCATGTTATAGTTGAAAAATGTCTATTTTTGACATGTGTCACAATTGAAAGCTAATTTTTTGAAGTGGTAAGCGTTTCTTGATAGTTGTGGTCCGTGTTCCTGCATTGTTTGATAAGAAATTTATAGCAGATTTTTACAAGTAAAATTTGAAATAATTAATTTTCTTTCCGTACATCTTCTCTCGTCCTGAAAAAATATTGTAAAGTCGTCTGATTTTGATCCTGCGGCTTTTGCGCATGGCTGCGTCCGCGTAATAATTTCATCAACTACACCAGGGCAGCATATACGTCCACATGGCGGCTTTTGTCGGCTCTAGCACGGGATATGTGTATAATTTATCGCGACTGCCTGCCGTATTTAACCCATTAAAATCCATAAATAGCGGCGGAGATTAGACGCGGCGTCCCGACGGTGCGCCGCGACGCTGCCGACGCTGATTGATTTACGTGGCCGCGGGATTCGAACCCAGTCTCTTCGTCCTTTTGTGCCAACGTCATCGGCTGACAACTGGAAATATTGTTATTTCATTTGTGCCAATGTATACTACTCGTGGGTTTCTGATTTATTTCTGGCGTAGTTTTTACTCAACGTCGTTCGTTACTTGCTCAGGAATTAAAATGATTAATTACTTATGCTGAATTTACCAGAGTTGCATATTTACACCCTACCCCTTTCAGAAAAGTCAAACTCTTGGTTATGTACAACAATTTGACTAACAAATTGTACTTCGTCATCAAGAAATTGCACTATATTGTACCCCGAAATGCTATTATGAAATTAAAGATTTAGAATTTCTTAAATATTATAATTTAAATTATTATACCACCCTCATTGGCTTTTATAGCAAATATAGCTTCAGGAACTTGCACATTATAATAGCATTTTACATTGTAAGACCGTTACTCAGAACTTTACTAGCTAGCTGGTTGTTGGTTGCTTGTACAAAGTTTTAGAATACTCAGTCGTAAATAATTTTAAAATACATATTACATTTATTGGAAAGTACATCACAATACAGGCATATTCATAAAAGGGATTAGCGCTAACTCCATTTTTATTATTACTAACGACTTCATTTTCCATTTTTAGAAAATAATTATTTTAACTAAGGTTGTAATCAAGATTGGTTAGCATAAAATTTGACACATTTTGATAATATAAATTATTTAGAAACGAAGTTACAAATGATGAAAAAACTGGAGTTAACGCTAATCCCTTTTATGAATCTGCCTGTAAAGTAGGTATTAAATCGAAATAGTCTTTGAAAAGATACACAATAAATATATATTTTGCTATAGTTTAAGATAACAGTCCGGTAAGACTAGTTTACGTTTTAAGTCCGCTAAATAAGTTTTTACGATATCCTGTTAGTGTTATTTATTATTTTGTATTTATTGTACTACAGTGTCCTATTTAAAAAGAGCGTTTTAATTTTTGTACATACAGTACAAAAAAAAAATACTGTAAAGTCTTATTTACAGGACTAAAATCAGTCCGGCAAACATATTACGGGCTCACCTACCGTTGGAGACAATCCATTTATAGTAGATTTCAGTATCGTAAAATATATTAACATAACAACAATGTTTGAAATTTGTGAAACCTTGTAATTTGAATTTATAAACAGTGTTTTTTTATTTAATATAGTTAGTTAATAATCAGGAATAATTAAAATATATTACGGTGTAGTTTTCATTCATTATGTCATTCGTTATTTAGTCAGAAATGAAAATGATGCTGAATTTATCATCATTTCATAATTTTCTTCTAATCCTGATCTGCCAAATTGGAAACTTATTTATGTACAACAATTTGAATTACAAATTGTACTACTTTGTCATTAAATTATAAGTTTGCACAATATTATATCTAGCGAAGCAATTATTTTCTTATTTCTTTTTATTCTTATTAAAAAGCAAGTAGCACTTGCCAGCTCCCTCCGAAATAATAATTCATTATCATTGCTCCTTTCAGATCGTAATAAAAAGGTACATAATCAAAAATATCGTTTTGAAATCGTCGGGACATTTATGTTTAAGTACCTCACGCTTGAAGAGGGAGCGCGAGTGAGACTGAGGCTTGGCAAAAGTGGAAGATGTCTCTTTTCAAGAGGGATTTATTGCCGTCTGATTTAATTTCCGGCATCGCATCATTTGCGGAATATAGCTCGTAAACCGCCAGCTTTAGGGAACATTCGTGTCGTTCTATTTACATTTATCGCGTTTCATTTATTTTCACTATATTGTTACAGTCAGCAACGAAAGGTTATATGCACATCGTAAAAACAAAATCAAAGCTCTCGATATTATGGCCGTTACTACACTGTCGATTTGAAACATAAATTTTGATATACGAGTAGAAATAGTTTCGTGCCTGAATATTTTGCAGCAAATTGGCGATTGCTCGAAAATTTAATCAGACAATAAAACATATCTGATAATAATTTAACCGTGAACTATTTTTAGCTAACCTAACATATTCCAGTTTAGCAGCATGAATTAATCCTTAAATATATATGCATTCAATGTTGTCTCGCTGCATTTTCTGTTTATACTTTACATTTAAATTTCTCTTGAAAGACAAAAAAGAAAAGTATTAATTCCTCGCTAAGGAACATTTCTTCGGATCGTAATTGAACGTAGTTGGAATAAATTTTATTTTATTCGTTGATTTTATTACAAAGGAAATAGAACGGCTAGATATCACCATTTCAAGAGCCATTACTTCTTGTATATGACTTTTGCATTACCATAAAACAATATTATTAGATTCACCCTACTGTTTTATTGCATAATTGTTAATGGCCAATAAAACTACTGTGTTTGTATTGATTAACACAAATATTAGTTCACTTGCATTCAATGGTGGCTTGTGCCTTTAAAGAATGAGGAAACACAATTTTTACTCAAGACTACACAAAAAAAGAGTTTTTAATAATTAAATAAGTAACCCATAAGATTCCGTTTATTATTTGTAGAAAATATAATAGTATATTATGCATAAAGGGAGAGAAGTGTATTATTTTTTCCCGAGGAGTAGACAAGGGCTCCACAATACGACAAGAGAAAAAATGCACTTCTCTCCTGCGGTATAGTGCTCGCGAAATTAAATGGTTACCATTACAGTAGGTACCTAATAAGAGGATTATAGGGGTTGAAAGTAGAGATACGTATTTGAAAGCAGTAAAAATTTTAAATCCTTAAAAATTGTAACTAATATAATCTTTCTTAATACATTCTTTATATAGTACTAGTAAACTACTATTTACCGTGAATTATTTTCAGACTATAAATTTTATTTTCGTAATACGTTTAGAAATATAAGATTTTAAATAATCCCACCCTGGCTTACCAGGTAACCAGACTCCAGATTCTGGTAAGCATGTCGATTATCGACTACCGCCCATAACCATTTATTTTGGCGAGCACTATATTTACTATTTTTTACGACCCCAATATTTATTATGATTTTTATGTTTTTCAAAATTATTTGAATTTTTATAATTTATGTTAGTTACCTTTGATTTGTTTAATTTTGTTCATATTTCACATTATTTGGACACTTTCCCGCACGATGGGAGAGAAAGTGCACAAATCTACCATAGATATTAATTTCTAGCATGATTTTAACAACATAGAAGCCAAGTTTCTCTCCTGGTCGTGAAAAATAGTGCATTATACATTAAGGGAGAGAAGTATATGATTTTTCCAGCAGAGGAAAAAATACACTTCTCTCTTGCGGTGTATATACTATTATTTTACGACCCCAATATTTATGATGATTTTTATGTTTTTCAAAATTATTTGAATTGTTATAATTTATGATAGTTACCTTTGATTTGTCTATTTTTATTCATTGTTCACATTATTTGAGTACTTTCCCTCACGATGGGAGAGAAAATGCACAAATCTCCCGTAGATATTAAACTGGGTATTTCTGTCATGATCTTGGTATAGAAACCAAGTTTCTCTCCCGTTCGTGAAAAAAATATTTATTTAACGCTCACATTAAAAAAAAAATCATTTGAGTGGAGGTCGTGCTTTGATTGTTCGAATTATTGTTTCCAATTTACAATTAAAAATTTATTAATGAATAAAATTGTGCGCAATATTTGATAAATTTATCAATTACCATAAATATAACAATAAATAATTTAAAATATGAATTAATTATTTAATTATTGCAACCTAAAAATATTTGATTAACATACATAAAAATTTAAACCGAAAATTCGACGTGACATTGTTTTTGAAACAAAGGCACACTGCAGAGCACTTCCATCAAAATGAATAATTTATATTAATTAATAACTGAGCCCGTTGTTCCAGAAATTATGTTCATCGGTTAAACCATGAATTATTATCTAGTATCGATACGTGTACAAATTAGCTCGACATCCATTTTGTTTTATTAACAGCAAATATAACGGCTGCGTAATTTGATAATCATGAATATTATTAATTTGCTTGTACTGAGTAATATCGTACACGGGGTGAATATATTAATGCCTGGCGTGCCATTTTCCAACTAGATTATGTAAGAGAAGTTCTGAAATATGTATCTTTATCCTCGGTAATTAATTTTGATGGGTATTTTGTAGAGAGATTTGTAATTGAGCAAATTGTGCTCTGTTCACACTGCAATTATTATTCCAATTCAATATTACACTGCTAATTAATTACAACTTTGAAATGTGGTACACGAAATTCTGCTCGCAAACTGTTTATATTCTAGTTTATATACCTATTCAAAATTCTGTTTGAATTCATCGGTTGACTTCAGGTTTAAATGTCATTGATAAATAAGTTAAATTAATATTTTACTGGGGAGAATTAGACTTTTAATATTAAATCAATATAATTTCAAAGGAAAATCTTTTATATATTTAAACAGTATTAACGTAAAGCCTCAACTTTCATTACGAGCTCAAAATATAAAATGAATTCGATTTATAGGTAATTAATTTAATATTAAAAATATTTCACATTACTCATTTTTTGCTCGTTAACAAATTTAATTGAACAGACTAAAAAATACATTTTAATTCTCAGTCTACAAAAAATAATTATTCTATCACGTTTAAATACGTACCTACGTTTATATATCGTAGTAGTAGCATATAAATTCCTTTTAACCACTATTATATGACAAAAGAAAGTAAAAATCTGAAAATAATTGGCATCGAAGAAAAAAGAACTACTAGACAAGATACGATGACAGACAATGCAGAATATGTGGGAGAGACTTTGAGACAACAAATCACTTAAGAAGAGACAAAAGACTGTACAGAAAACCTAAGAAATGATAAATCTACACAAAAGATACTACACGACGAAAATCCAGGCACTGATTAGATGAAGAGAGTACCTACATCAAAATAGATTAAATATTTCTACACAATAATAGTTTCTATGTAATTAACACATGATAATGTAAATATAGATAATGTAGATATATGAACACCGTAAGGCACCTTACCAACAAATATTTACTATTATCAAATTTAAATACTAACAATAGTTATTTACTTTAAAAGTGTTAAAATTATCACACTCAGCCTTCGGCTTCGTGTGTTAAAATTTCTCTCGTGAGTAATTCCACTTTACCCACGTGTGAAGTATAACGTTTTATCCAACATCTCTTAATAAATACAAAATTTATTAAAGAAATATTATTTGACAGGGGCATATGCTTTAAATTTTTTAAATCAAAATGTCCAATCGAAGTAGTTACCAAGGTGTTGTGTATTATTATTTTTTTTTGTTATAAATAAAAAACACTCACTAGTGACTTTTCTCAAAATTATACCCACTACTGGGTAATCTGTTACTTTCCTTGTTTAAAATCGCCATAGTTATAGAGTATTTATTGAGAGCTGTTGGATAAAAATCTTAAACATTACTTTAATTCTTTAGTTTGTAAAATCTTGTAGCATATACTTTTTAACCGACGAAAAAAAGGAGGATTTTCAGAGTAGTCCGATTTTGATGATTCTTTTTTGAATTTTTGAAACGTTTACCGATTCTATCATGCATAACTTTGTACTAGGTTATCCGATTTCGTTGATATTTCTTTTATCGAATAGGGTATATCCTAAAGTTGGTTCAATTTGAATTTGAAAAAAATCTATTCCTAAGGGTAGAAGAAAGGTAGCTAAAAAAATTTTAAAAATAAGAACTTTTTAACAATAAATTAAACCGACGAAAAAAGAAACTGAAACGTGAAAATTAAAATAAATCCTTTTAGTTTTAATAACTAAGCTCCTAACTAATGTAACAATTTTTTTGTAAAAAATTATTTAAACCAAGTTTATTGTTTTAAAAATATGATAGTGACTTCGGTACAAGGAAAGGCATTAAAAGTGAAACAATCTTTCAAAATTCTCATCAGCTATGAATGCGACAGGATCTTTTGTGTCTGGGAATAAATAATTCCACAAAATAGATTCCGTACAAATTACCACCTTCATCCAATTTTCTCATTCGAGCAATCCCTATAAACCCAGCCCATAAACTCAACTTTAAAATAAAAATATCCCGAAGAAGGAAGCGTGTTTTTACATGGCAGCAAACACCGCGACGTAAAAACATAGTAAAGTGTGTTACGGTCACAGAACATGGCTTCATAATAGAATCGTGCGAGGACAAAAGATAAAAGGAGAAAAAACTCCCCACATTCACATGAGAGCGCCGTTATGTGCGCTCCTCAAGCAGCACTTACGACAGAGACGGTGCTAGGCACGCCGTGCAAGTGCGAGAGAGACGAGGATGGCTCTCAGGAGACACCGACGACGAGTAAGTCAAATGTCTGCTATCGAAAGTAGCTGTATCAATCACTGGGTCCAGAAACCTGAAACCGGAGCTGAAGTCGCGCGGTGAAAGACAATACGGCCGTATCAAATATCCACTGCACCTGGAGGTCATTCCACTTTCGATATTATAGCTCTATTAACAATTACACTATAACTCACAAATTGTTTACCTAATTTGAAGGTAACAATGGCGAGTAAATATGTAAGCGGGAAGGTATGACAATTTGTAGGTTTCATACTATTCAATTGAATTAATGTAATGTTTTTCATACGTTCATTTATATTTAAAGGGCAATAAATTTTTATTTGTGGAAGATGATAATTCTATTAACTCTGGAAGTATTGAAAAACTCGCTGTCACTATTTACCAAACCGTGGATTAATCAAAACATATTTATATTCTCTATGCCGACAAAAATAAGGACTTTCTTATGGAGGCCATTGATAATTACGAAATAATTTTTTTCTACGACCGAGCAGAAAATATACATTTCCAACTGTCAGTTGAAAGCAGAAAATTGACGATTGCCGCTTACCAAGCGAGCGGCAAAATAAATTTCTCGACTAGAATACAAAAATGGATAGTTGTGATGGAAAATTTTAATTTTCAAAGAATTCAGTTCATGATAATAGTAGGTAATATTTAACAATAGTATCTTATAATAACAGCAAGTTTGCTTTTAATGACAAGTTAGTTTGAACAAGCCATATTCCTTCTCATACCTATTCTCCGACTTTTCAGGTAATAGATTTAATATTACATTCTTCGCAGCTTCTTTGATGTGTGGTGGAGTACATTCCATTTCACATTTGTCACTATCCATCATTTTATGATGTTTCACAAAATTTTAACGTCATAATTGAATTGAAAAATTAATATCTGTCATACGATTCAAACAAATAACAGAAGAAATAGTATCCATCACCTTGACAACGGTCAATGTCCATGCGCAAGCGGCAATAGACTACTTTCTGCTCTAGATACACAAATAACTATATCACAGTTTACAGAGGAAATTGTGATCAAATTATGTGTATTTATCAATGGTCGAGGGATATTCGGTGAGAAATTTTTTTGCGATTATTATTATTAAACTGATGCTAAACTTAATGGCTGGTACCACGAGTTCTATTTTTAGGTATTTTAAAAGAAGTGTTTTGATCTCGGTTTAAGGGCTGTATAATGTTCTAAATTTATTTCATAAAAAATGATTCTAATAAAAGTTATAGAGAAATATATTATCTACCATTTTATTTGAAGTATTTGTTTGTAAAATAATTTGAGAACATTGTACAGTGCTGAAACCGAGGTTAAAACACTCAAAAATCTAGGTTTAATAATACACGTCCATAATCTTTAACACCCGCAAATGTATTAAGTATTAACTTTAATTAATACATTTTAAATTTTCAAAACTGAACCTGATAAAATTTAAATTTCGTGAGTCTCAGTAGCTTGTGCGTAGTATATCTTTATCTTACATCTATATCAGTTCCTAGTCCTATTCATATCACCACAGCCCTGTATCTTATTTACCGAAGTAGTAGGCCACGTAGGTATGAGTCCCGTGGCCACAGCATCTGTTTCCAGGGAGTCCGGGGTCCGGACTGTGCCGGAAATGGGCGGCGCGCGTATAAATCTTCCGTAGCGCGTCACGCGCCACCCGTGTCTAACCACCGCCATACGTGAACGTCTCACGCACACACGCGTGATATGTGTTTGTGTGGGGGGCGAACACGCCGGCTGGTGGTATGGATGATGGAGGGTAGGCGTCACCTTCAGGTGATCGACGTTACCTTGTTACTTTATATGTTTTGCTACAATATTTAAATTAAAAATAAACGATGAATGAATACTTCCTGGGGGAGAACTTAAGTTGGTGCGCTCACTGTCAGTGGCATACGTGCATCAGTCCCGGGGGTAAGTTCACTTTGTATGTCGGCAAATACATCTCGTGAACATTACACTTTGAATGCTCTGATCATGTCTTTGATCTCTCAGAACTCGAAATGGGTTTTAATAAAACCCTTTGCAATTCGCATTATCTAACAGAGAGGATTTTATTAGATTAGTAGTTTGAGTTTTGCAGAAATCTTTATAATTAAAAACTATAATTTTAGTTGTACTGAGATAATACACAACTTTTATTAATTTATAAAACGCTGATTCCCTTTGGGATATTGCGATCTACTCCAAACGGAGTGCAACACCAAAAAATGGATAAATGGAGTATTGATATATGTAGCTTATTTTGAACAATAAAGATATCAAAAAACAAATAATGAATCAGAATGAACCATGAAATAGAACAAAAGTTGGAAAGAGAATATACCTAGTGAAAATGATAAACTAACAGAGAGTCAGATGACTTGGATATATATGGAAAGCAGAACAAAAGGACACAATTCAATCAGTAGTTTAATAGAAACCAAGAGAAAGAAGTTGAGACAGACTCAGACCAACATGGCTAAAGGAAGTAGAAGAAGATTTAAAAGCATCTAAAAATTAAAAACAAAGTAAAACAAAATATCTGAAAAAACCTAACTACAAGGATATAAAGGAAAATGAAAAGAGATTGATCCACTCCGACTAAAGGATCTCGTGAGCTTTGTAAGAAGCGGCATTACCCCTTAGGGGTGTTAAGTCAGTACATTATAATTAAAAAGATACACTAATGTCAAAAGAATTATACATTATAAAATTTAATCAAGCAACAAAGAGTTGGCTTAGACATACACGGAAAAATAAAAAAAGGAAGGAATTAAATCAGTAGTAGATTAAAGATCAGAAGCAAGAAGGCGAGGTAGGCCCAGATCAACATTGCTAAAAGAAGTATAAGTAGATTCAAAAGCAGCAGGAATTAAAAACTGACAAAGTAATAGAAAAGACAGGAATTTGTGGAGAAACCTAACTACAGGGATTTAAGGGAAAAGAAATAAAGATTGATCCAGTTCATCAAAAGTATCTAGAGAGCTTTATAAAAAGCAACATTGCCCCAAAGTGGTGGTACTTACTATATTTTAATTAAAAATATTAACTAAAGTCATGAATAATACAATTAAAATTTAATGAAATAACAGAGAGTCCAATAGCTTGGACATATTTGGAGAACAGGAGAAATGATACAACTAAATCGACAGTAGAATGGAGACCATGAGGAAAAAGAAAACAAGGCAGACCTCGATCAACATGGCTAAAGAAACTAGAAGTATATTTAAAAGTAGCAGGAATTAAAAACTGGCAAAGTAAATCAAAAGATAGGACGATGCAACAAAATCTAACTACAAAGATTTAAAGGAAAAGAAACTATTTTACTCCAAAGGGGTGGTAAGCCATTTTATGCTATATATTAATAGATACTATGTGTTAACTCTCGTAGAAAAATACATCGCTAAATGGGTTACAAGTAGACTCAATTTTCTCGAAGGTAGCGCCGGGGTTATGCTATATTTATTCCTGCAAGAAACCACCACATGATTTCAATTTCCTGCTCAGTTCAACGGCGTAATTTATCCAGCATCCAGCAGACTGTTGTAGTAAACGTGTACGCGTGACCGCATCACGCGCACGTTCTCGTTTTCACGCTCGTAGCGCTAAGTAATGCGTTGTCATCGTCATTTCGCACGTTCGAGCAAATGAAGTTACAGTTGGCTGCCGCCAGCGTGCACTATGTTTGTTTGTTGCACATACACTCCACGCAAAGAGCGTATGTCGCGTGTAAGTGTGACAGAGAGGCTCGCGCCACCTCGGCCAACTGCGATGAATTTTAAATTACTAGAAACCCTTGGACACCGATTTTTGCGGCACGAGAGCGAGAGAGAAGGTGAAAATGTACTTTTAAAGTTGCTCTGGGCTTTACGTAATGAATAGGGTAGCGACTCAAATTAAATTTGATATTTGTTTTAATTACTTTTTCGAGTTCATAATGTTATTATTCATAAAATTAATTGTAAAATTCTAAAGCGTAGAACAATCTAAAAATTAAATCTAACCCCTAAGCCTTAAAATAATGAGAAAATATCGGAATACGTATTTCTATAACAAAGTTATCATCATCAGTAAATGTAAGAGGAATAAAATACCTAACTTATACTAAAACAAAGCGATCATTTAATTTTTTTAAGTTGTATTCATATTGTGTTTACAAGTTGTGTTTGTATCATCTGCTCTTGAAGAAGGCAAATGTGTTACCGATTTTTAATAAAATTTATTGACAGCTATCCAACAGTATAATTATTTCAGAAACAACCATCCAGTCAAAAAGCTTCAGATTCATCGAAATTTTACATTTATGAAAAATAATATTAATTAACTAGTTGCTAGGATACTCATTGTTACACTAAAGTAGTAAAATGAATACATATTTATTATTAAAATATGAATTAAATAGGAAATTATATCGTGGTCGTAGAAAAAGTATAGTTTACAACTCGCTTGAAATGTCCATTTCATACTCATATGAAAAAAACATACAACAAACAAATATTTTAAGGGTCGTAGAAAAAAATTAATCTTATACGTATTTCGATAACTAAGTTATCATCATCAGTAGATATAAGAGGGATAAAAATCAAGACAACACAACCTGTAAACTAAGTGTGTTCAAGATTAAATCCAACTTAAAAATTTAGTATAAATAAGTACATTATAGTATGCAATGAGTAGTATTCCATGCTTGTTATACAATATACTTTTAGATGGTTAATATTCATATTCAAGAATTGGCACTCAGTTTCCAAACCTTCCAGTTTGGCAATAAATTATATTTCGCTAAAAAAGTGTGAAAATAAATTGATAAAAAAAGCATTTGAATATAAGCTCAGATAAATAAGTAAATACATAAATAAATGAGCATATAGTAGGCTATAAATATCTTTGCAATTTTACACGCTTTTAAAGTAAACCGTCAGCTACATCATGGCCTATAGGTACTCCAATATATCATGCAGATTCCTAAAGAAAATAGAATATCGCGGTTGCTGTGGTTCTTTGTACATATTTTCCCTTTTTTCATTCAGTTTATACGTAATAAATAAAACGCAAAGTCAAAACATATCGAATAATAAAAGGATCGCATCTGAGTGCGTTTTTATGAATAGCGGTGGAATATCTCCATGAGTGTTTCTTTTCTTTCTTTCTACACGGTCCTTTGCAGAGACGGACTGAAATAAATCTCAAAAGAAAAAAGAATTTTTCAAATCAGCATTTTATACTCGGCTCAAAAATATATTTACATAGAAGGAAATCAAACAAAAAGGATTTTATTTTACATCAACGTCCATCATATTTAACAATAAAACTTCGATTGAAATTTTTATGCTAATATTTGCATTTTGAAAGAGGAATATAGTGCAACGATATATTTTATTATTGACTGTTTATAATTGAATGCTTTTTTGCATTCAAAGTAAATTAATATTTATTTATTTCAACCGATTTATACTTTTCAAATATCGAAATTTTTACGCTCATCCAGGCGTATAAAAATTTCAAAGAGTTTAAATATCAAAGTAGACACAGTAAAAATATTTTTTACATGCCTGGCTTCATTTCATACACGAATTCGATTTAATCATGTTATTTAATGATTGTAAAGTTATACCTTTTAATTGTGTAATAATATCAAAGTGAAATATCATTAATTTTACATACAAAAATTTAAATTACAAACCTTTTTTGAAAACTTTAAATAAATGTGTTACATGACGCAATGTGAAATACCTAGAAGCGTCAATTTGTTAAGAACGCCGCAACTAATAGTGTGAAAAGCTGGAAAACTTCCAGAGTTCTCGTTTGAATGGGAAACCAGTAGTAATTTTCAAGTTTTTACTTCACTACCGAGCAAAATTTGTTCTAGAACTTTCAGTTTGAACTGTTCATAATGTTTCTTTTTGTGTATAAACAATGACGTAAAGTAGTTTTAAGTTTGTGTGAACTTTGTGGTTAGTAAATTTGATTTAAAATATATAAGGCACTTACTTTCTTTACGATGCTATTCATTTTTACAACGATTATAGGATATTCATTTTATCTTTATAGAAAATTTTGTCATAATCTATACAAACTCGCAAAAATTACTTTGAAATTATTAAATAAAACAACTAGATGAAGATGCAGTCAATATTATTAAATATTAATTACACCCCGACGTTTCGACTGTTAATCAGTCTTTCTCAGGGTGATAACTTAGAAGAAATAAATGTAAAAAATATTACAGTAATCTATCGTCAAGGAATAAAATAAAACACAAATACTCTTCCTGTACAACATACTAATGAATACTGTTGTTTTATTTAAAAATTACATCAAATTGAGAAAATCCTTCATCGATTGCAAATGTTTAATTTATACCTCAAGACACAAAATGGAACATTTTGTATCGTTTTATTTAATATTATTGTTCCTCGACTATAACATTATCAATTAATTCTTCTCACAGACTTTCAACTACCGTTTTATTTATTATTTATTAATATAACGAAAACGTAAATAAGTGTACCTTTTTGTACAGCAGAACAATTTTCTGTACCTATTACAAATGTATCCACTTATCTAATATATAAAGCATACTTTAGTGATTTAATAAATAATTGATTAAATCACTGAAGAAAATATCCAGATACAAACACATTTCGGTCCATTAAAAATTGAAAATACCATTTTAAATTTCAAAACCATTTATTTACAAAGCAATTCCGAATAATGAAAAATTCAAATTGATTTTTTCTTCCATTCCACTGAACCTCTTGAAACCGAAACGATAAAAGCATGTTATTTTAATATAAATTGTGAAGCGAATGCTGTGTGTGCATAATTATCATACACTGTGTTCCTGAAAGCGTGTTTATTTAACTGCTATTTACTTTATATTTCTACAAGGGTAAAACTTTCCCTTTCACACATATCTTGAATGTTCTCAAACGTTCTGTGTATTTATCTGGCAATGAATACTAATGAATTCGCCAAAAGTTGACAACAATAACGGTTTGTACAGCAGTAAATATACATTAATACTATTTGTTTTGTTTAATAACACACATAAACATAATAAATACAGACTTTAAATTTCCAATGGAGTAAATAGATCCCTGATAACGCAGTGGATTGTGGATCATCAGATCCTCAGGTCGACTACCAATACTACATTTCATTTGAGAAATACGCAAACTAGTGGTAGAAAGCTAAACTAACCATACAGTACATAAATTTCATTGTATTTTGAAATTAATTGTTATTTTTTAAAATTAATAACAATCGTAGTTATTTTAAGAGTACTCCAATGTGAGTATTACATTTGTTTAAACCGTATTATTTAAATAAGATGTAAAAATGAAAGGTACATTGTATTTGTGGATTATAGGTTAAGATTGAATTTTCTCCAAAAAAAAACTATAAAAATAGGAAAATTTGCAGTGTGCATGGCAACAATTCTGCTGTCAATAAAAACAAACTACCAATACTAAAGCACGCATTCGCTATCATAAGATATCATACAAAATGAATGTGACGTGCACCTTATGCGAATTGTGATCAACGCCATCTCTTGATAATTTGAACCAAATAGAAGAGTCCACGACTGCTTCATTCTGCAGTTAAAGCTTTCGACAAATATTTTTTATTCATGATCACTTACCGAATGCCAAAATGTCCAACACCAAAATGCCCAAAATGGGTACATTTGTTTGAAAAGTATGTGTTTAAATTTTCCATATTAAAATTATTTTTTGATCTGTTTAAAAGCAACCGATTAGTACAAATATAAACGAAATATTAGAATTAGAAATTAGTGGTAAATAACATCGGACTACGGACCGTGAGATCCTCAGTTCAAAACCCGACAGTTGCCATTTTAAGTTTACCCCTGTAGTTCCTGCTCCACTAACATCGTTGGGGGCTATGACTTGACGACTGGTAATCGCAATTCATACGCAAAAAAATATCACTTACGGAGATCTGCGTAAGCAGTATGCCACAAGCATATTAGGTAAAAGGCGTAATGATATATTTATTTATATTTCCGCCATGCCACGACTTCTAATTCCCAACGTTGTATACTCGTATAACGTACTCCGTCACTCTCCCAATTTACTCCAAACATTTTGTGGTTACATTCACGCATAAACGCATCACGCATCTCACTTCACTAGTTACACACCACTCCCGGATTCCCCAACAAAACCGTTCACCTTGTTCTAGCGCAACTATATAAAAACAATCCTGTCTCTTGTAGAGTCCCAGTCTCACATCGCAAATTCGTCACGATGCGTACACACGATGGTGAACTCATTCGGAAGTTACACGCCCGGAGGCCCGGAGTTAAATTGACTCCGGGTGGCGGCTTCCGGTCCGATGGAAGGGTAGGTACACTTACAGACCAACGCTTTTGCTTTCACTCGACAAATAAGTTTATAGTGTGATTTGCGCTGAATTATGTCGTGATTGTTATTATGGAGACGAGTCAACAAAGCTATTATTGGACACTAAATTATTGTTGACAATATTACAAGTATATTGTGTAAATAACTTTATTTAGTATGAGTATTTTTTTTTTTAAATAAAACTCCCGGTATAAAATACCTACCAGTATATGACGTGATGATATATTTATATACAACCGATAAATGGGGTAAATAGCTTCGTGGTAACGTGTCGGACTGTGCATCGTGAGATCCTCAGTTCGAATCCCACTGCCGACAGTTACAAATTTAAATTTACCCCTGTGGTTCCCCTCCACTAACATCCTTGGGGGCTATGATTTGACGGCTGGTAACCGCACTTCATACGAAAAAATATATCACTTACCGAGATCTGCGTAAGCAGAGTGCCACACCCGTAATGGGTAGAAGGCGTGATGATATATTTATTTTATTTATTTTATTTACAACCGATAAATAATGTTACCTTTATTCTTATCAAAATCATTACTTAATGTGCTTCATTATTTACTGAGGGAAATAAATATGACAAGTAGGTACTCCCTAGGGAAATAAAGTGATTCAAGGCCATTGGCAGTGCCAACTAGAAAGAACTTTATTTGATTAACCGGTATGTCGAAAATATCAGGGCTAATATCACAAACCTTCTGATTTTATCGATAAATTTTTATTTTGCACGAATCTTTTTGTTTAGCAACAAACACGAAAGCAAACTGCGCGGTAAATCCCGACTCCGAAGGAGGAGGGGTTTTACCTAATGTCAGTTTGCTTAAGTAATTTTGCTTAAAAGCAAAAAAAATAAGTACTTAAAAAGAAGTGACAGATTAATAGTATATTGTGTTATTAGGAGTAAATCTGATACTTTGGGTGCTGAGCATGCAAGTTTGAACAACGAGCGAAGCGAGTCGGACAATTCCCTGCGAAGCATACAAAGTCACATTTACTCCGAATAACACATGCTATTTTTCTTCAAACGTAGAAAATAGACATCAAAACATTAAAAAATGCTCAAAACTTCAACAAATTTTCTACCGTATCCAGTATTTCTAGTTGCCACAAAATATGTTATTTTATTATTTTTGTTTATTTGTTTTATTCTTAACTGTCAAATTATTGAATTACAACCTATTTTGCATGATATTTTACTTTGTCCGCCGCCGGCGGCGACAATATTGAACTTCTGCTTGTTGAATACAAATAAACAACAACGTAGTTTTATGACGTTTGAAGAAAAAATATTTAAAACAAACTGCAAGCACTATATGTCAGTAACAATAAAAAGAGTAGGCGGAAAATGATGAATTAATATTATTAATTTCATTAAATTGCGGTATCAAAATAAATTAATCTGTATTAAATACGATGTAGGGATATTGGCAGTATTGTGATATACAATTTGAATGCATAATTTTTTGCCGGACACTTTTTATTTACAAAAAACTGATTTTACATGCTAACTGCCTATGCCAACATTTACGTGGGACACTCGGTATATAAAACATGTGTCAGGTGTAATAATTAAATTAGGAAAGTTGTGTGGTGGCCGCTCCAGAATTTTTTGTGTAATGAGAAAGATGAGGAATTAATAAAGTAATAATTAAAAAAAGACCTGAATGGATGTGCGAAAATAAAACGAAATTCCTTCATAAATTAATTAATTTTAATTACTAGCAAAATTCACTTAAAAGATTAAATTTAAAATTCAAGAGAAAAATTTAATTTACTCTCAGTCCGTAACATATTTAAAGAAGACAGTGTGCAAACAAATGATAGAAAATAACAAAACGACATCGTTTCCCGGTTCGCGTCAACAGAAAAAGAAAAACGCATCATTCCGTCGCGAAGTTCTCAGTGAAGCCATCAAGGGCTGAAGTCGAGTGAACGATACGAAACAGCGGTATTGTATGTTGATTATTCAGCCGATTTGAAATGCATATTTCGCCAAAATTGCTTCGCTTATTTACCAAAATAAAGTCGTCGAGCTGAACGATATCATCGTGCAAATTTATGTAAGTATGTAGATTGGCATCACTTTTTTGATACGTTCGATAAATTTGAGAAACGCACTTTTAGGCTTTGATGTTCTCGAATTAACATACCGTGAAAGAGGTATTTTATTTTTACTTAAATTTATACACAGTTCTCTTTCTTCACGTTATATTCGAATAGGTACTCAGTTTCGAGCCCCGCTTCAAAATCTTAAAGAAAAATACATTTTGATTAGTGACTTTTATTGACCATTAAAAATATTACAAAAATATACTTCAAATATTTTCTGTACTACCAGCCTAACAAAATGACATTATTAACTTATTTCCGAGTCATGAATTTGTATTTCACTACCGCTTATTCTTCCGTAACAAGTTATTATTGACCTTCCAAATGTCGCTTTATAAGAAAGTTAAAGTTTATAAACCACTAACTTCAAGGAAATATTAATTAACTATCTTTTCTGTTAAGCTCTATTTTGAATATACTTTCATAAATTACATATCGTGAGTTTCAGCTAAGATGGAACATTTATTGTTTAGCCATTAATGTATTACTATGGATGCCAGCAATATATTGTAATGTTACAGATAAAAATTCAACATAGGTTGATCTTGTAATAATAAATTATTAATTTATAAATGCAATAAATTAGTTAACCATTAGAATTTTATCTTCATTATTAATGTGGTAAATAGCTCCGTGGTAACGTGTCGGACTGTGGATCGTGAGATCCTCAGTTCGAATCCCACTGCCGACAGTTACAAATTTAAATTTACCCCTGTGGTTCCCCCTCCACTAACAACTTTGGGGGCTATGACTTGACGGCTGGTAACCGCATTTCATACGCAAAAATATATCACCTACCGAGATCTGCGTAAGCAGAGTGCCACACCCTTAATGGGTAAAAGGCGTGATGATATATTTATTTTATTTTATATATTTCATTATTTTTTTTTTTTTTATTACGAAGATGGGAGGCAGACTAACTACTTTGGTCATATGCCGCCTCATGAGAGGATGATTGTGAATTTATGTAAACATCATAAACGACCATGCTCTTCAGTGGGATTCGAACCCACGACCTCTGGCGTGCTAGGCTAGTGACAGCCACTACGCCACCGAGATCGGCAATTTCATTATTAAACATGTTCAAATTATGAAGACGAGTTCATGACACATTGACAATATATGTAGCATTTTATCTGGAATAGTATGTTGATATATAAACTGGTATCCAGATTAACACATTAATGACAGAAAAATAAATGTTGTATCTTATATGAAACTCACGGTATACGCAGGTTTAGATAAGTAGCAATGTATCAAACTGCACATTTTGGGCCGCTTCTATTATTTCCGAAGGAGTACAATTTTCTGTATTCTCCAGTCATTGTTACCAGTTACCCAAATGAAATTTCAAATGATAAAAATATTGTATTGTTTTAAAAGAAGTGTTTTGGCCTAGGTTTTAGTTCTGTACAATATTATTTTATTAAAAAATGCTTGAAAGAAATCTACTATTTTTATTTGAAATATTTTTTTTTGTAAAATAATTTTAGAACATTGTACAACGCTAAAACCGAGGCTAAAATTCTTCTCTTAAAACACATAAAAACAGAGAATTTTATTTATGACTACTTATTGTTTGAGTATTCATATTAAAACACTTCGGTATACGTATTATTATTAATATAAATTTCATTACACAAGATTTAACAGCTAGCAGTGAAAAAATCATATACGGTGTATAAAATATTGGATAAAATAAAATGTTCATATGAAACTCATCGGAGCTAAAGCTGTACCGTTTCAAAAACAATACAGCAGATATTTCCATTGGAATTTATTATTGAATGATATTGAAACAGCATTTATTAAGGTCAAAATTTGCTTGTCATTTTTCTAATTCGTAAAGTAAAGCCAATATGTAATATAATGTAGAATATTTGTTATGTACTCACGGTTGCAGAAATATTATGGCTTCATCTGTACGTGTACAAATAAACATATTCACAAATCACAACATATGTAATTCATTTGCATTAAACACAGACAAAACAATACACCTGCACTGTATAAAATTCATAAGGTTACTGAAATATTAGTTTTTGAGTGTTCGGCCAGAAGTAACAAGTCTAGTTTAATCGCGAATCGAAACAAAGTTTCATCAAGTCGACAGTGAGAATTTGCAGGCAGTAGTGAATTTATCTTTGGTGAGTGCAGAAGATACCGATTTTATATGTGATTTGTGTTGTGTTCCATCAAATATTGGGTATTTATCATATGTGTAAGTATAAATTTAAGCTATATACTTGTACGTAGGCCTTATATTATTGGGTTTCGTTAGAATACAACGTTATATTTCTGTGGTATCACCTGTAAACTTTAAAGGTAATTCCTATAATTTAGGCATTTCTGCAACCTAGCACTGCAGAGCAAATTATACTCAGAACACAATAATCCGCAATGCAATTAATTACGAGTGTAATGTAATATGTTTGCATTCATGATGTTACACTATTTTAATTGTTATAATAATGTCAATTACCTCGTTGCTTTGTTGTACAAACATTTGTGTAATAACATCGGCGAACTAATTCACAAAGAGACTAGAGGAAGCCAATACTTCAACAAATATTTGTAATATGTTATTTTAATTACCTCTAATTGTATTAATTGTACATGTTTTTAATGACTGCAAAAACAACGGACTAAAGGCAAAGAATTTTTCGCTTCTTTAATTTATATACGTCACTTAGATTGCCTAGATTTCATATAACTTATATAATTAGATATAGATTCAAATTAAAATTTGATAGGTACGATTGTCAGTTTGTTTTATTAAATTTTGTAGATTCCAATATTCACTCAAGAAAATTAAATAAATATACCGCATGTAATACCTACTCACAATACATCAAAAGAGTAAAAACAAAATACGCTCAGCATTAAAAAATATATGCAAAAAAGCCTATTTGGTTACGTATATATTAGTACATCATGCTATATCAATCAATTAATATTTATTAGAAAAATTGTAATTTTTACAGACAATAATACAGAACTGTAATAAATAAATCTAAATCTGTTTTATAAAATGTCGAATATTTTTTGATTTATTAAATTTTCAATGGCCGTGTAACATTTTTTCTAATAAATATTAATTTCAATTTGATTGATATATCGTGAAATACTAATAGGTAATCAAACGGACCTTATTGCATGTATTTTAAATTCTAAACAAATATCATTTACCCATTGTTATATTTATATACATTTATATATTCATGAATGCGGTTACCAGCTGTCAACATGGATAAAGTTAAGTATCAATTGCAGGAGTCGAACTGAGGATCTAATATTCCACAGTTCGATACATCATAACGGAGATGTTTACCCTATTATGTATTACATCGAGAAATAACATTAAAAGTTCTAACTTTCAAATGTGTACATATTCATTCTTATACACAAATAAAAAGGTTTTCTTGGTACAAACAGATTTCTCTTAAATGAAGAGAAAAATTAATTTGAATAGTGCCAAACCAAAGTCGTTTTCATTGAAAACTTTTGTAGGTTTTACAAATATTCTTGTATGAAAATTAATCTAGTTTCGAAGGAACACAATCAAAGTAAACAACTGAGACTGATTATAGGGACGAAGTAGCAGTTGTTTTAATTTAAAATGATATTGTTTTAAATAAAAACGTTTTGTTTAAAATTAAAACTTCTTTTTCATTATTTAATAAAAATTAAGTTTGATATATTTTCATTTTCGGTCAATGCAAAATAAAAGAAGATAAATAAAATTTATATTCAAAATTACTATTTTTTTTAATTTAACCTAATCATTTTGTAAGAATTAAAATTTTCTACAACGAATGCATAAAAAAAGAATACTGAAATTTTTCTTTAAAAAAGAAGTTATTTTTATGGGTGTAGCCTATAGCGATAGAAACACAAAAACCAATTGTACAAAAAATATGGATACACCAGACAGAGGGCGCAGAATATTTTAATTAATAAATATACATATTTTTCGTTCTAAATAATACAGAAACAAATTTGTTTGGTATACTATTCCAAAACAATCGCACCAGTGTTGCTACTCTTAAACAAATATTTTGGTGTAAACTCAGTAAACTGATCATTTCAATGATTAGCCTCCCACTAATCCTTTAACACATCGTGTTAATTATTAACCAAACGAGTGGTGTTTGCATCTACGCCACGTATTTCTCTCATTTATCACTGATTAATCGTGAAGTGCTGCGCACACGTTTATCTTTCAGCAACGCGGTGTACGAACACCGCGTTATCGAAGTTTCTGTTTGACTAACGAACGCCCGGCGTTTCGTAGAGAACGTTCTACATCTACACGTTTGTTGTTAATATTTAAACGACTGCACGACTCAATATCTGATGTTGAAGTGCAAATGCACGTTTGCTGTTGGGTTCAACCGCGAATTTCATTGTTTTTTAGTTGAACACGAATCATTCAGCTATTTGTTGTTTACTATTTGTATTTTAAACATTATTCGATCGTCCACAACAATCAAAATGTTTTGCGTCTGTAACCAATAATATTATTACAGAAAAAACGCTAAATAAACAAACTCAAACAATTGCAAGAATTTAACTTTTGTATAATTTTGAATCAAAAATCAGTAGTAAGAAAAATATGCAATTTCGCGTATTTCAGGTGGAGTAAAAGAAAAATCATCTGTACTCATTTTTACTTTAACCCTTCATTATTATGATATAGTATGCTATACCCCTTCATCAATATTTTTTTTTTTCAAAACAGATTTGCTATTCTTTTATATTACAAAATTTTAGATAAATGTTCTTTATTACCATTTGTTTGATTTATGTGACCCATAATGAAGTTTAGAATCATGTTTAATCATTAAATTAAACAAATTATAAAATTTCTGACAAATATTTTTACTGAACTTTAGTTCTGGTAATAACATACCCCACAACACAACGCACGTGACTTTTTTCCACCACACTAACGATGGGTTAAGTCATTTAACAATATCGAATTCAAACAATTAAATTTTAAAATGTTACATCTGTATCACAAAATTCTCTAAATTTTGAAATTAGAATTTTTTATTTAAAAAGAGCATAAAAGGCGCAAACTAGTAAAATAGTATAAAGAACTCATTTTGTAATAAGTCTATTATTTCGTTCAAAGGGTTGCTGTTAATAATTATGTTAAATATCAAATTTTATAAATAAATAATCCATATCATGTAAAGAAAAGAATTGTATTGATAATGCTATACCGAAATTTGAGTCATCAAATATATGCAAATAAAGAATATTTGGCCTATCTCGGTGGGTAATGGCTATGTCACTATTGGGCTTCCAAATTATCAAGAGGCCATCTCTTGCTCACAATTCCCAAAAGGTACATGTCAAATTCATTTTGTATGATATCTTATGATGGCGAATGCTTCATTACTATTGGTAGTTTGCTTTTATTGGCAGCAGAACTTTTGCCATACACACTGCAAATTTTCCTGTTTTTATAGGTTATTTAGGAGAAAATTCAATCTTAACCTATAATCTACAAATACAATGAACCTTTTATTTTTACATCTTATTTAAATAATTCGGCTTAAACAAATGTTATACTTACATTGGAATACTCTTAAAATAAGTACTATTGTTATTAATTTTTTTTTAAATAACAATTTATTTCAAAATACAATGAAATGTATGTACCTTATGGTTAGTTGAGCTTTCTACCACTAGTTAGCGTATTTTAATTTTGGAAGCCCAATAGGGGTAAAATTTAAATGACAACTGTTTTTTGTGGTATTCAAACTAGGGATTACTTTTAATAATTTTTCTTTATATTTTCTAGACATTCAAATTATAAATACTATCGGCTAGTATATGATTAAATTTCTATTAAATACAAAAGTTGAATTACCCTGTCGCGAACAGCGCTACAAATTAAATAGAAATCCACGGGAGTTTTGAAAAGACTTGTCGTAGTTTTCCCGGCACGTATAAAATACTTTATCTACAATTCTGTTATTATAATTTCCGGGCTGCGTGCGCACGTGCGTATGTTCACAATTTGCCAAGTTTGTATTTGAGGAGCACGAGACCGGATGGAAATAATGATCTTTGCAATGGAACTTTTACTTTTGTTTGACAGTGATTTTAATTCATAGAAATACCTTTTTGTGAATGTGAAAGAGATGAATGAGGCTTTTTGCAAGAAGTTACGTTTAATTCCGGAAGGATGGAACTTTTTTCATTTGGTTTTTCACTTTTTGTTTGCATGAAATATTCTGACTCTGACGTTTCAAAATAGTTCAAATCACACATTATCGTTAAAATATAAATTTGATGATATAAAAGTTTCAAATAACAACTGTAGAAAATGTTATTCCACATCTTTTCTTTAAATCAATTATTTACTGAAATATCTTCATAAAACATTATAGACCTAATAATAAACTAGCAATTTCCATTAATGGATTACTATCAAAATTCAACTTATACACTGGATGTTACCAACATAAAAATACTTAGTACTTCATATTTAGTAATTTTATTTAATTTTATGATAAATTTCAAACGAAACATAATAAATATCATTCGCTCAGAAACTGTTTTGCGGGTACTCGTAATTTGCAAGCCTCGCAGTGCAGTTTATGTACTTAGTATAACTAGTACTGTAAATTGGATATTTCACACTCGTGTGAAATACCCTTTCAACACGTGTTGTACACGATACTTTTCCGACGACCGCTATTAGGAAGAAAAATTATTTAATTTACATAAAAATATTAAAACAAATTATGTCATCATTGCTATCAGATTCAAAATTCACCAAAAATTATCTCAAAATCTGATAAATCTGAGTCCAACCTTCTTAATCCGTGTAAATTATCTGTAACTGGCTCAAACTTCACACTCGTGTGAAATATCCAACTTTTACAATATACTAGTGTTGTCCAAACGGAAAATTTCTAAAATGAAATGTTCCAAAAAGGAAATTAACCGGAAATATTTCCTTGCATTTGGAAACTTTCAAAATTTTTCTTTTTAACATAACCTTTGTTTCTTGTTACCTCTTGTTTAGAATATTTTAAAATGTAATTCTTCTCCATTAGCAGAAAAACAAAAACTTAAAAAAGAAATTAAAGACATTTCTATTAAAAGCGTGGTATGTGTATTATGATTATGATAGTTATTGTTGCCAATGTTGTTATCTTAAATACAATCATTATTTTTGTCGTTGACATAACTTTGAAAACACGAAGGAAAGTTTCCGGAAAATTTCCATATTTTTCTTGGGAATATTTCCCAAAAAATAAATTCCCGGGAATTTGCCAACTCTACAATATACTATTTTAGGTTAGTTGGCTCAGTGATAAAATCATATCACACAGTTGCAGATGCATCTGATTGGCTAACGAGCTTTCATATCACATAGCATGCAATGACCAACTTTCGTCGGAAAATAACTGTTTAGCTTCAATATGCTGTTTTACAACAAAGTTTGTAAAATTGTATAGAATTCAGTGATAAGTGTAGTTTAATTAGGTTAGAAAAGAGATCCCTATACAAAAGGAACCGTAAAAGAATGAAATTGATGTATAAGGAATGTAATATTTGAAGCAAACATTGTGAAAAAATTGATACGGGTCAGCTAAAATCGTTCCGGGTTGCTGAGTGTGTTCGAATAAAAGACTTGTGAAACACATTTATTTCTGTAAGATTGCTTGGGCGTTTTGGGAAAAAATGGATTGATTTGTTTGAAAAATCACAACTCAAATATATAAATAAGCTTGTCTGGAAATAAGTGTTCTACATTGAAGAGAAATTTTAAATTACGGAATTCTTGTACATTTTTCTTTAACGTCAGGTAAAATGTTAGTTCTTGTATTAAATTTTGATCGAGTTTTTCTAGAGTTCCGCGTAGCGAGATTAAATATTATCTTTGTAATCCTTTTAGAAAGACTTCACTAATCGTGACCTGAAATAAGTTTTCAGAAAACCAATCTAAAGTCATCTAAAATGAAGACGAAACAAAAAGGAAACTATTCCAGCCATTATAAAACCAATTTTCCTTAAAGCAAAAATCAATTAAATCTTGAAGCGAAACGCCTTTTAAATTTTTTAATAAATGCCTGAAGGTGGAAAGAAATACAGTTCCATTAAAATGTATTTTCAACTAACATTTCAACAAGTTAACGTCAGTAATTACAAAGTGAATAAATTCTGCCCAGCCTACTGTCTGCGCCACAATTTCACGCACTCATACATGCGCGCATCTGCGACGTTATTATGTTTTCTGCTAGTTTTGTAGGGCGCCAACGGACACTGGCATTCAAACTTTATAATAAATGGAGTATTTATTCACGATGTGAATTTTCAGCAGTTCGTTGCGCACTTGTTTACACGTTTAGTTACAGCATTTAAAAATGCTAACGACCGTACGACCACTTCTGTCCCACGAATAATTTATTTTTCGTGACCGGAGGATTGCGATACTTTTTGTTTTTGGCCCGAAACAAAAGAGGATTGTTTAATTATTCCACGCAGAACTTTTGTTCATTTTGTTTTTGAATTATTCTCTAAATATTTACACCTGCATACGAAGAAAAAATATACATATTTATTGCTTTACGTTATTCAACCTGCTGGGCTCTGATAACAATTTTTAGTGGAAACTTTAACAAACTAACAGTTTTTTGTGAGGTTACACAAAATTTATAAACTTAATTTAAGTTTAATAAAGAACACGAAACTGTAATGAAGCGAACTAAAATTCAAATTTTCTTTGGATAAGGAAATTAGCGTTTCAAACATTTTAATCCACCTTTTCAATGGTTTTATAGTTTAAACTGCAACTGACACACGGTACATTTTATTAAATGTATGTATGTAATACTTTACTTTTGCATTTCGTCTTAAAATCTACATAAGAAAAATGGACAAAAGAATACACTATTAGATTAAGCTATTTGATGATACAGATTACATATAATAATTCCATTTGCCTTCTGTTTTCTTGAATCTTCTCCATTCAAAGTTTTCCTACGCTTTCATCATTTAATAAATAAATATCGTCTCCTCTTTACCTTTCTGTCTCTCTGCAATACTATCTTAGATGTTCTAATGTTTTCTTTTCTTTGCCACAAAATCTACGACTACTCTCTTCTACTGATAGCAAATACATGTTACTTCTTTCTTCATTTCTACATCGAAATCTTGTTATAGTGTTGATGTCGTCTTATTTTTTTAAGTACCTTGGTATATGATATTTACAATGTTTTATGTCCTGTATTTTGTAGTAATGGTCTTCTTTTTAGATCCCTGTTTTGCAGATTCTTCATTTTGTCTTTTCCTTTCAACTTGTAATATTGAAGAACCATTTCTTTCATAGCATGTTTTATGATAAATCCTCTTTTTCTTCATCTGAATGTTCTATTGTTTTCAAACATTCTAGTAATAATGAGTTTTCAATTGTTCTTATTCTTTCTTCATACATGACTACTCCCTTTCCTGTTTCTATTCCAATTTGATCCATTTTCATTTCTTCTAACATTTTATAGCCTGGAGAATATCTAGTCCTTATATCTATTTTTAGTATCTTCAATTGCAGGAAAAAAAAGGGCCGAATAAATTACCTAAGGTTATAAGATACGTTTTGCAATACATTTTGCAATACATTTTTGCAATACATTTTGCGATACATTTGAAAATTTACTAAAATGTTTTGTAAATACTTCTAATTTCTTAGTAAATAATCGTGTTTAATTTCAGTGCCATACATTGAAAAGCCTTTTGATAAATACACTGCTTAAATTAATAAGCCATTCATATTTGTTCCAGAGATGCTAAGGTTAAATGTTTCGTGGGAGCTCTAGTATTCATTCCTATAAATCAATTTTATATTTCATAGCAATTTTCGCAAAAGATTCCGTACAAAAAGATCTGTTGAATTATGGAGCTCTTTTTATCCGTCCCCAACATTTTTGATGCCGCTGCTTGTCCCTTTCATTCAAATATTAAACGGCGAAGTTGGAGGGCGAGTGAATATTAAAAGTCCATACTCAAATTTTAATATCAATGTCTGAACATCTTGGCAATCGGATCTCGCTGCATTATATTAAACCAAATAGCAACCCCGCTTCGCTAGTGTCAGTCTCAACGCCTACTGTAATTCGATTTCGCGCGACTTGGATTCAATATTCGAAGATTATTAAGTAATAAATTGTATTAACGCTAAAAAGCTCGGAATATCTGATGGTTATTGTATCAAATTTAGCGCCGAGGCTGCAGAGAGTGGAGATTTAACTCCATCTCTGTCTACTGTAGAACCCTCGTAAGGTATTTTGTAATTTCATCCCTGGATATTTTATACTCTGCATCCTCTTTCTTAGTAGTTCTACACCAGCCAATTTTAATCAATTATTTCTTACCTACCTTCGCAACATTACTTTTACATACATACATAACGACATGCTGTATCCCACTCAGTGGAGTATCATGAACCCAGAAACATAATCAACTCCCCAAAACTCTATCCTGGCACAACACTTTCACCTCGTCCACATTCAAAGTGTGAATTATACATGCTCGTCTATTCTTCGCATTCGGAGTCATATGTTCACTTAAAAACTTTGACGCCCACGCAATCGTTCATCCTCAATGTTACCCGCATATATTAGTTTCACCATTCGTTCATTCGGCATTCGCTCAAGATGACCAAACCACCTCAACTGACTTACTCCCACTTTCTTCTCAATCTCACACTCACTATACACCAATGTTTTCCGGATACGATCACGTCTCGTATACCCACACAGTCCTCTCAAATACCTCATTTCCACAGCACTGGTACGTCGTTCATGTTTCTTCATCCACACCCAACATTAAGAACCATACATTAATGTAGGCACTAACACACTATTATAAATACGCAATCGAACATCTCTAGATACATTCAGATTTCGAGTAATGTACCCAGAGCACCCAATACCTTGCATCCTGCAAACACCCTGGTAATACGTCCATCTCTCGAAAATATACACCTAAGTATACAACGCCATTCATTTTACATTTAACGCCATCCAATAGCAGATTTAAATTATTCCCTACTTCCTTTATGTTCACAATATTTTTTCTCAATTCTTCTATTTCACCCAACAACATCATCCGCATAAGCTAAAGCAAGCACTATACGTCCACTAATTCGTACAACATCCATTCCATTCAATGCCTTTCGTAACAACACATTCGTATTATACAACAACCACCCTTTTATATTATTATTGGTTACCCTACAATATTATTTTTTAAGGGTAAGATATCTTTGGGTAAATCTACAGGGGATGAATTTTGCAGGTACGAAAGTTAGGTACTGGATTATCTTCCTCACTGTTATTACTCGTAAAGGCGAGATCTTCAATGCTTTCCAACTTTCATGTGATTTTTTGCAGTAGTTCGTTAGTGTTTTATGTTTAAATTTTTCGTTATTATCTCAGCTTTTATGGAGAGCTGTAATGTAATTTGGTTTACGAAGCAGATATTATCGTTAATTTTAAAACTTCACCTACCGTAAATTGATGGATTCTACAGTCGTTTTAATTTGGTTTAAAGACAATGGGCCATAGTCTCAAGTATAAAATGAAATTTATCACCAATATGAACAATGCTTTATGTATGGATCTTTAAATTTGTCAATTATTTCATCCCTGCTCTTTAATAACATATTCTCCCGCCTAGACTACTTCTAAACAGCACAAAATAGAGAAAAAAATATCAAATTAAAATTGTATCGTCCATATTTAGCTAGGTTTATCTCAGTGCTTAAGGGCACTGCAATTGAGTTGAAATTTTGGGTACGTGAGAAGCAAGCCTTTCCAAAATAATCTGTCAGCGTCATAGAAAAATGTTGTGAATAGTGTGCGCCAAGGCGTAAAAATATGACAAAAAGTATCTTCGGCGGTGCAGCTCCCAGCTCGACATCAGATGGCAGAGATTTTAAAATCTGTACCGCTGAGATCCGGTCTTTAAATCCCCATTTTCGATAAAAAAGGTGATTTGGAATTGCAATCTTGCGGAGGAAATTGACACTCCTGCTAAGTGCGCAGACGTCGCCGCCTGCGACCTTGCTGCTCACTCTGAATAATTTGCAACAGCAGAAAAAGGAAAAATAAATTTCGCTCTCCTCAATCTTGATGTGTAATACATTTAAAATCAATACTAATTTGCATAGGGACCGTAAGTCATTAGGTTCTCGCGCTGATTAAATGTTTTTAGATTGCTGCTATTTTTCTTTGAATCTGGAATCGACAACCTTTTTATCTTAACTAGGTCAACTATGGAGTTTCTAAATTGTATTTTATACATACACATTACAACTCTATTAGCTGGAAATAAGTATACTAGGTTTCACAACTCTGTCATTACCTATTATTAATAAATACATTAAGGGCGAACGTATAGTAATACTTAATGATTATTTTATAGATTGATACTTTCACGCATTCTTCAGAATTACGAAATGAATAAAAATTACAAAGTTGTCATTCTAAAAAAAAAACACACATTTCTTGTAATTCCAACATCGATCATAGAAGAGGAAAATATAAATTATTCTTCCTTAAAATGATATATTCTCGTATGCTTATTGATGTCTGATTTCGTTTTGACCATATGCATATGCTACGTTTGTCTGAATGGATAAATGTATGTATGTATGTCCTTTCAGAATTTTGAAACTTTGCAGTTAATAATCTTAAGATGATTTGTACTTTAAATTATTGTCACTTACTTTATTATGTTATAGATGACCATATTTATAAATATACGAATTATTTTCATTACTGTAGTCGTTCATGGGAATGAGAAACACAATATCAAAATTCTGAATTACTAATTTCAACGAATATTTTTTTAAACTTTAATGATATAGCTGTCCTTTTCATCCGCATATATAAATACTAGAATGTTCAAATACCTCACTGTGATAATTGTTTTGTTTTTCGATAAGAATAATTGTAGAAATAATTTATTCAAATTTTAATTTGCTTAACAAAATTCATGGGACCTAACGGAAATATTCGTTTTTAGCATGTGAACTGGTACTTGAACTGTCACTGTAAAAATCCATGATGAAAATTTTACAGATGGAGGTAAAACGATATGTGTCTGCACCATAAAGAACATAAAAATAAATGAAGATAATAATTAAAAAAAAAAAAGGATTCGCTCTTCGACGCGTATGTTTAACCTTAAATTGCCTTCATGTATTTTATCCATTTTAATCTAAGTCGTAACTTTTATAGTACACGAGATCCTTTAAAAATGAAATACCCTGTAGAACACTTTTAACAGAAAACAATTTTTCCAACATAAGTTTGAAATTGGGTACGATCACTATTATAGGACCTATTCTGTAACTTACCTGTTAATTTTTAACGGCATATTAACGATTTTAACCTATAAAAATATATGTGTTAAATGAAATTTTCAATTTTTATTTAGTGACGTCTGTTATTATTCATTAAAATTTTTAGTTGCAACTTCAGCTAAAATCCGTGGAGCACTCCATGTACTAAAATTTTTAAAATTTATTGTAGTTTATTTTTCATTATTTTAAGAACATAAAAATATATATTCCCTTAATATGATGGCTGAATAACAAAATTGTGTATTCACTCGTAAAAATGTGAATGTAATAACATTATCCAAACAAAATTATTATTCAAGTACCTATATGAAAATCATATTTTACTGTTCAGAACGTACATCATAACATTCTATTGAATCATATTTATAACGCAGGTTCGCTTAATGAAATTATTGTAACTCGGATTTTAAAATAGGTATCTTAATTTTCAAAATGGTTCTCTTAAACTCTGTAGCGTCTTCTTTATGTTACCAAATAAATATTTTATCCTCTTTGTATATTCATATTCATGTGTTCTTTACGGTCGTGTTTTTACGTCGATGTAACATTTTAATATATGCTAAAAATGTCATCAAAATAATGAAATTTATGGCTCATATTTTATGTTTAATATAAAAATGTTACCCGCTATAGATAACATGATAACAATATTCTCGTTAGTATTTTGATGGGTATTTTATACTGCCTGAAATAGGAAATTACTTTTTTTATAAGCAGGCACTTGATATTAGCAAGCTGAAAAATTGATTCAAAACAGAACGGAATTTGTACATAATTACTTATAAATTGCTGGGCCGATGTTGTCGTCGTACTCCTGATTAATATAAGTAGAGATAGAATCAATGCGGCCTCTTAGAACCATAGTTAAAAGTCCCAATTAGTTTCAAACAAATCATCATCTTCAGATTCTCTCGAATATTTCAATTACCTGACGCTCGCTCTTTCAAGAAAGCTGAAAGGAATTATAAACTCCCAGTTATCTTTCAGCATCAACTATTCGCAAGCTTCATCAGCATTATTTGCTGGTCGGCGCTGAGTGTCCATTGATAACTGTATTTATCTGGCGGTGACGTCATCAGTTTACAACAGCTCGCGAAGATGACACGATCAGCACGAGCAGGGATCTGTAATCATTCTCCTCGTAATTGGAAAGGACCACTCATCACTGGTGGTTGAGAGGACGCGTGAGTGCCGATGAAACCCGAATCACGCAGGAGGGAATTGTAATTTTGCAAATAATATTTTTTTGTTGGAAATCCGATCGGCGACCTATCGATTCGCCCCAGTGAGAAACCCGTAAGAATTTCGTAATTACATCTCTGTCGCGAGTTGAGCAATAATAATCAAGTTGGACCATTACGCGATCCAGTTCTACTTTTATGGCTTTGGGTAGAATTTACGCAGGGTCGGCCCAAGGAGTAGGTGATAAAGAATCAGTCCAGGCCCGGCCCTACAGCCCAGTTGACAACTAACGGCCTCCAAATCCAAAAAGAATAAGAAGAGAAACCCTAGAACCGTTTATCTATTGAGAGCATTCTTTCAGTGCCATCGGTATATCTTAATCAGCGTGTGGCGCGTAAGATTTGTGCACGAACAAATCTTGGAGCGCGGCGCGGAAACGGACGTGACGTCACCAGGGAGGCTTCGTTGGAGCGATGCTAGCGCCGTGGCGGGCTGGTAAATTAGGATCGAACTCGCCGAATAAATCAGACACCTCTCGGGATAACGAGCACCAATTATACGCGGGATCATACCGCACCGCCGGCTCACAAGCCCAAGAGTTTGTTCCAAGGCCTTCTGTGCTCGCCTGCAAACCTCCAAGGAGCCGGATGATTCGCCGCCGCCTTCCCTTAGATGAGTTTCTTCTTTTTATCGAACTGAGCTTCAACTTTTTCTCCAACTGTTTTTGATTTACTTTCCTTCATCTAGTAAGAACTATAATATTGCCCGGTATTATTACAAAATTGAAAACAACAAAGAAATATACTTTTTCTACGACCGTTAAAATTGCTTTTGTTATTTGCTACAAATACATAGTACATTTGTAAAGACATTTTCAAATTAACGGTAACCATAGACAACAAGAAGTAAAAATTCATATCTAACACTTCTGTCAAAAATGTTTACTGTTTCATAGGTAATTTTGTAGACATTATTTTCGCAGATTCTGTAATATCTGGGTGTATTAAATAAACAATTTCTTCGTTATTACTTTTCATTTTATCTCAAAAAAATCCCGCACATACATATATAAATAAATATCATCACGCCTTTTACCCATTGTGGGTGTGGCACTCTGCTTATGCAGATCTCGGTAAGTGATATATTTTTGCTTATGAAGTGCGGTTACCAGCCGTCAAATCATAACCCCCAAAGATGTTAGTGGAGGGGGAACCACAGGGGTAATTTTAAATTGGCAACTGTCAGCTGTGGGATTCGAACTGAGGATCTCACGATCCACAGTCCGACGCGTTACCACGGAGCTATTTACCCCATATGTCAGGGAGGTATTATGTTAATGTTACGAATTGATAAGATTTTGGAAACAATTCATCAACAGTAAGTGGTAGATTATTTGAACGTCTACCAGGGTGAGTGAGATAGAGTGAATTTCATTGGAATCAAATAGATGTAGAATAATATTACTTATATTTTTAATTGAAACATTTTTCTATATTTTGCTGTGATCAGAATCAAATACAATGTTCGTGGTATCATCCAATACTTTTGGGCAAAGTAAAATATTTATGTTAGTGATTTTTGTTAATTTGTTATAATTTCAGTTGTTATTTTTGCTTGAAACATTCTTTAAAATAACAAAATTTAAGATACAAATAAATTAAAACAACAATTTTCCCTTTGTAAGAACAAAGTTATAGGGCTAAATGATATGATTCTGGGCTCATACTTTTGTGTTTCTTTAAATCTCATGTATTATCCAGGTTTTTAATTCAATATCGTGCTTTAGTAAATACTTCCAACGAGATAAATATACTATTGAAACTATCTCCAAATTACGTTTGCAACTCCTATGCATTAAATTCCGTCTAAATACCGTTCGACTCCCTTCTCCGCTGCCCCTCGCGACGTACGCCTCTGTTCGAACATAACTACGACGGAGTACGTACGGATGCTCACCTGACCACTGACAGTAATTGGAAGTGCGTGCCAGAACCAGGGGCGGAGTAATTAAATGATTGTAACACATTATGCATATTTATCGATAGGGTGGGGCTCGAAAGGGTGCGATGTTCATTGGCGTGCGGCCCCCAGGAAAGCTTACCCCTATGATGTACTCCCTCAATATTTTTCAATTTCGTTTGACGTATTTTGAATTCAACCCTGTGAAATTGTATGAAATTTGGTGATGATGCATTTTTGTAAATAAAGGTGTTTTTAGGTGGTTGGGAAATGTTTGACGGACGGTCATGGCTACCCTTTGTGTAAAGCTGGCCGCACCCCTAAACGAAATGCGGCTCATGAACATTTAGGTTTTTATATTACATAGTAGCAAATTGCGTTCTTTCTAAATTACTCCAATTAGCCGGACGTTAATACTTTTTCAATTTTAAATTGGTAATATAAAATTGTCAATATGTGCCTTTGGTAAACATTTACAAAATTTACGCTGAGTATCTTTTATTCACACTGCTTATAATTTACGATTTAAACAATTAAATTCAGGCATAGCAATAATTTTTATGATGCTATCATAATAAATAATTATAGATACAATTTGAATATATTCCACTATCGTGTGAAATATATGACTGCATCGCTCATTTATTTCAAAAATATATAACCCTTATCAAGCAGGCGTCTGGATATAAACAAATGCTCGCAGTTATCATTTGAAATATTTACGGTTGTTAAACAGGGCTAATGAATTAATTAATATTGCTATCCAATTGCCAATGAAATTATATTAATTAGTAGAAATTTCTCATTGTTTCCTGATAGCTAACACAGAATTCATTACGAATAAATGGAACAATTATAATATGGTGATTAATTTTATAATTAATATTAATTGTTACATAACTTATAAATACCACTGTTTGAAAAATGCGAAATTAATACTGCAAAATTCATCATTATCTAGAAATTTAGTGGGTCAAGCTTCGTCATTGGCATTGTTGCTTATATATTAATTAGTACACAGTAGTACGTCAGGACTTATGGCATGCTGATATTATCTGTATGGAGGAATCATTAATCAATTAACCTATGCATTATTACAAACTCATTGGAACATTCCGTAATAATTGATTATTCTATTATTGTAACTAACTAATATTAATGTTAATGAAAATATTTAACTAATGACGGATACGCTATTATAAAATTTGGAGTGCTTGATTATAAAAACATACATACGAGTTTATTATATAGCATTTAATTTTCTATGTACTTTGCTAGACATGATTTAAAAAAAAATTTGTTAGATAATAGTTCGCCATATGAATTTAGATCAAAGGTGTCAATACAAAATATGTTTAGAATCAAAAACTGCACTAAATAAACCTAAATTTATTAATGTGAAATATTTCTGTCTTGAAATAGATGTAAAATAAAATGTATAATTTTTAGCTAAAAACCAAACAGTAGTATTGTATAAGTTTGACAGCTTAAATTATTTCTGTAGGGTAAATGTGTCCATGATTACTGAGAAATAATTTAAACAAGTCAATAACCATTAAAATTATGCCAAATGTCATCTGTCAAACTCAAACAATATGACACAGTATTACAAATTTTATTTTACGTCTATCTTGTGACAGAAATATAGTACATCATTAAATTTAGGCATATTTGGTGCGGAAAATTAGGAATTATTATTATTAATTTCATTAAATTACGTTGTCAAAATAAATTAATCTGTATTAAATAAGATGTAGGGATATTGGCAGTATTGTGATATAAAATTTGGAAGCATAATTTTTTGCCGGACACTTTTTATTTACAAAAAACTGATTTTACATGTTAATTGCCTATGCCAACATTTACGTGCGACACACGGTATATACACTTTTGTTCTAAAATGCATAGGGAACGAACAACTGTATGATGAAAATGGTAACATTGTATTTCCTATGTTCTATAAAAAAGTAGTCACTCGGAATATGGAGAAAAAAAGAAATTAAATTTACAATTCACTACTGACTTCATTAAAGTGAACTAACGCTATCAATATTTTTATTACACAGTCACTCACAAGTAGTTTCCTTCATGTGTCATAAATGTCTTCTTCAATAAATGGATTTGTTAAGAGAGGATGTGTAGAACAAGTAGAAAAGTCGGGTTATGAAATCAAAGATAAAGTAAATGAGTTAAAAATAGTGGTATATATGTATAATGACATAGACAAAACCCTGACGTCATTATGAAAGCTCCTGGCGAGCTTCAAAGCTCATTGTTCTGGTCCTGGTCTCGCACATCATGCGGCTAGCAGCGGAAAGCTCAGCCCGGCCGCTTTAAACAAAAGCATTTATAAATATTCATCTGTCAGAAGCGAAAACTTTTCTGGTGGAAATCTTCCATATTATAATTCATCTCCGAATCTCTGTGCTGCGAGCCGAAATCTGTTTCTTTTTTCTTTTTTGCGAGAGAGACAGAAAATTCTTGATTTATTACATACCAGAGTCGTTAACAATAGACAGGCGAAATGCGGTTATGTGTACCCCGCAATCATAATTTATTCGCTGCCTGTTTTAAATTATGCCATTAACAGAGCAATTTTGTTGATATTTGTTAAATTGACTGCAATCATTTTATGTTTGTTTTCGTGGAGTTTTTTAATGATATGCATTTGATACAATCATAAAAAATTAATACATCAAACATTATAATATTTAATGAAATAAATCCTGCATTATTTTATTAATTAGGAAGTAGAAAGCTTTTGGAATCGATTTATATTAAAATAAATTGGCTAGTACCACGAGCTCTATTTTTGGGTGTTTTATAAGTAGTGTTTTAGCCTCTGTTTAAGCGCTGTACAATATTCTAAAATAATGATTCGAATAGAAGTTGCAGAGATTATCTACCACTTGTTTGAACTTTTTTTCTGAAATAATTTTAGAACATTATACAGCTCTAAAAAAGAGGCTAAAACACATCTTTTAAAATACCCAAAAACCGAGGTCATGGTACCAAACATTGTGATTTAATTTTTCTTGAAGATAACAAATTTATTTGACTAAATAAATGAATATAGGTACATCAAATATTTGTAAAAACTATAAATGTAATAAAATTTCAGAAACAAATATAAAATTTCAATTCACAATATCTCATAAATTATTTTTATTCACAAAAAAAAAATATAGAATTTGCTATTCTTGTATTGTGTATTGAATAGAATATATAATATTGATTTTTGCAAACATGAAACTAACTATAAAAACTTAATGGCACGAGTAACATATAGAAATAGATTTTTATATGTTGTAATAAAAGAATTATTTTCTCATACGAAATTTATAGAAATATTAAATAAATATTTCATTTCGCGAACATCTCATTTTAAGTCGTCACATCACATGATAAATAAAATTCAATAAATGTAATTTAAAATTCGATTATTTTTATTTCATTTCTATATAATATAAACCATAAGAAACCTATTGCCATAGAGCGCACCATTGCATCTTTTATATTTATTGAAATATGACGATTTTTGACGTTTTTAGAAATCCAAATTTGAGAAGCTGCAACTCAAAAACTATGCAAGATATCGAGAAATACTTTTCAGTTCCATGTTTTCCGTGCAATTTATTACTACTCAGCAAATAATGAAACTTTTGAAAATTTTAATTTTTTTTCAAAATTTCGACCGACAATAAGTCGATAAATATGCAAAATACAGACTTGTGGTGTTTCCCACTCGATTTAGACCGTCAAAATACATAAGTATTGTGAGTTTCACGAAAATCGGTTAACTCGTTGAAAAGTTGTGAAAATGGTCTACTTCATGAAAAACGTCAATGGGTACCCCTCGACATTTGGCCCGAAAATCGCCGTTTTTGGACTTTTTGCTCTAATTTTTCAACTCATTTACCCAATATTCTGAAATTTTGCATACTTATGTGTTTTGATGTGCTGAATCGAATGGTTTATTTTTGGTATTCGTATCTGTTATATTTTTCGAGATATCGCCGATCAAAAATTTGAAAAAAAAATCGAAAATTTTCGATTTTTCAAAAAGTGATAATTTTATTTAAAATACTCGAAAAATACAAAACTGGAGAGAATTTGTCGATATCTAGTATAATTTTTAACTTGTAGTCCCTCAAATTTGCACCTCGAAAAACAATAAAAATCGTCATATCTCAAGAAATATAAGAGCTATGACGATTCACTCTACAGTAATAAGTTTCTTAGAATTTCATTTATAGAGAAAACTAATAAAATAAATTCTATTTTTTAGGTGGTATTTAGTAATAATCAAAACAAAATTAATCTCGATGTCTTTTTTTTTCATAACTCCAATTCTTCTTACACGTTACAATACATATAAATAAAATGTTGTATACAATTGTTGTATTTCAAAGAAATTAGACGTCGTTTTAAGTTACACAATTAATACAAAATCTAATCACATCTGTTTCCCCTTCAATAAAATTTCATTCCATCCTGCAGAACAATGAATCGCTGTTTAAAGTTGATGTTGATGGACAGCGGATATTAAGTGGCGTCAGAAGAAACGCCGACGCGGTAGGGAAGAAATATGTTAGCAGTTTTCTCGTTCGTAAATAATCTGTTATCCTCCGTATTACATTAGCGCAGTAAAAGGAGAAGCCATTCGCTCGGAGCGACGCTCCCAGCGACGGCAGCGACGCCGGCCCAGTAATGCCTTATTGCAGTTTAGTTATTAATGGAATTCATTCATTCGTGCTGATTGTACTGTGCAAAAGAAAATTAATATCTTTAATTTCTTTACAGAGATTAAGCTATTCAGTTTGGAATGACACTAATTTTTAAATCATGTCGACTTCTTTTAGATTGCGTTTGGTTTGCACTCGAACATACTTCACTATTTCTTTTTTTTAATTGCAACACAAAAATCTTTTAAATGTACACTTTGAACGGAATCATATTCTATATTCCATTTGGTAATGAGAGGGAGGAATAAATCATGCTGTCAGTGACATTCCATTGACGCACCAATATTTGTTTGATCAGGGATAGTCAAAAGACTGAATTTGATAGAGATCTAGGGCTAAATTACTTAAACATAAATATGTTCATCATGTTATTGAAGATATGACAGCAAATCGCGGTATTACGGTATTTAGTTTAACGCCCTGTCACTGCGAACTCAATCAAATTGATAACTGAATTAGTATTGGCTCAAGTGAAGGGTAAATAAACATAAATATAAATACATAAACAGATCACTCTGAAAAGTCCTATCTTCGTCTATGTTGCGGTTTAAAAGGCATTATCGAAACGTATATAGCGGCGTTTCTATTGTTAGAGAAGTAAGTAAATAAAGCGAGCGGCATTCTATGAGCATCCTAGTACAATCCTATCTTATTTTGTCTAGTGGATTTATTTTCCGCATAGAAGACAAAAATCCCATATTACTCTGGTAAATTTTCAGTTATTACTTGCTCGTAGTTTCAAATCATGTATACATATAGCAACACGCATCAATATACTAGTGTTGTACAAAAAAAAAATATGACAATTTTTTTCGCTATTGAGATACAAGAATCCTATGAATTTGACAGTTAATTAACATTAAATATGAATTCCTATATTTAATAAGTCTTTATTACTAACTTATTTACTGTTTCTATTTACTTGTTTATGTTGCTTGCATTCGAAGAAGAATTACATGTGCAATTCGAAACGTTGACTTTTAATAACTTTATAAAACTTAAAATAAAAAAAATTTCATTTAAACATCTGGTTTTAAGGATCAAAGAATATCTCGTATTCTCTCATGAAAATTAAATAACTTATACAATAAACGATGTGGTTTTGACTTCATAAATTAATTAGAACGTACAAACAAAAATTATAGTAAGATTGAAATGAACCAATAGCATAAAAGCTAATGAAATAAATCTATAAGCAGAATGAAGGTTACGAGTTGAACAAGATGTTTATGGCTTCCTCTGTTTTATGAGTTTCAATTTGTTGTTACTTCGTTAATGATTATATTTGCTTGTTTATGTTCTTTGCTTGCTTTGTAATAAAAACTTTTTAACAATAAATTGAACCGACGAAACTAAACTAAAACTAAAAAACGAAAAATAAATGAAACTAATTTTCGCTTTTCAGTTTTTCGGGGGTTCATTAGTTTTTTGTTAAAAAGTTCTTATTTTTAAATTTTTTATGGTTACCTAGTTTTCTACCCTCAGGAGTGGATTTTTTTAAAATTGGATAACCAAGTACAAAGTTATACGTGCTAGAATTGGTTAACAGGTAAAAATTCAGTGGGTGAACAATCAATCATCCCCTATTTTCATACCCTTTGGGTGGAATTTAAATAGGATAAAATTTGATGTATACCCTGTATAATGAAAAAAGAATTATCAAAATCGGACTACTCTGATGTTTAGAGAACTTCAACAAAAAATCTATTATTGAAAATTTCTTAATTTCGAGAATGAAAGAATGTTACTTACTGTCTCATGAAAATTGTATAATAAACCGTTTGGAGATGACTTCCTAATTTACTTAAAACGCACAAACAAATTCTTCTTCTCCTTGTAATTATTTAAACTGTACTGCGATGATCATCCCAAGTTTCGAACCTACAAGTGTCTTGTATCCCTGGGTACTGTTGCTGCGGCCACTGAAATTGGCTGTTCTTAGCGCTCGATCTTAACTCCATCGAATGCAATTAGAAAGTTGGAGGTGAATTCCCGTTTCTGGGGTTCGTCGGGTTGTCGCTGTGCCACTGCTAATCAGCCGCGGCACCTCGGTGACTGGATTGCGTAGAAGACAGGGGTGCTAATTAAATTGGGGTTGTTTGTATTGAATAAAGCATTGTCAAGGATTTATTTGTGATCATTTTAGTATTAAATTAGTAAGGTGTTTCAGCCAGAAAATAAATCTCCCTTCTTTCTTGCAGGTAGTGCTAAGTATCAGAAGAGGTTGAAGAATGACCGCGGGTGTTTCGGAAGGGCCAGTCGTCAGAGGTCGAAGGGTGAGTAGCTTAGTACCTTCGTAATTCATGTATAGTGCGGTTCGGACGCCGACGTATCCGAAATGCGTTTCCAAGATTTACCGTCTTAAAAAATCGTGTTCGCGTCAGTTCAGCACTTCAGCGCTTGTTGAAAGCGTGAAACAAAGCTGTTGAATTATAATAACAGATTTACGTTGCCACTCCTCTGAAATATGCCCCGCATCATTCTCTCAACATCGCGAAGATGCTGAAGTTAGCCGGCCCGAATTGCCTCATCATAGAAATCAATTTATTTTCCTGGAATATGTGCTAGATCTCTAGCAAGTCTGTTTCGTATATTGATACAATTTCATATGACTTCTGGGTACAAACATTTGAACTTCTTAAAGCCAAACTTTTTTTTCACTTTGAAAAGTGTAAACTGTGGCAATTATTAACAGTAAAAATATAGAAAAAAAAGTGAGAATAAATTGAAAATAATTTGACAGATCTTTCAAAACTTGTTGCCAGGCTAAATGGTAACAAGTTTGAGAAAGATACTGGAGAATTATTTTCTAATTAATCGAACTCTCGAGTTAGATTTAATTAGATTATTTTTTTATTTCATCATCAGGCACGCCTCTAACTCTATCTTTTTTTTGCTCATTTTTACTTGTGTTGATGACAACTATCTGACATGTGATATTTGTCAACGATTTTCAGTACCGGTCTCGATTGTTTCATTTATATCATATAGCCCCACCATTCTAGTTGTCTTGTTTCTAAGAAGTATATTATTAGCTTGCATTACAGTTTTTCTCTCATTATTTCGTTTCTTTTACTGTCCAACATTGTTACTTTTCTTAGAAATTTAATTTACAGCACCTGAATTTTGCTTTTCATTCATTGAGACAGTACCCATGACTCTCAACTGTATGTCAAGTAGATTTGTATCAAGTTTTATATACTGTTATTGTCCTTTTCTTACTGATTTCTTATTTTCATATGAAGGGGTAGTTAAAGTTGAAATAAAAGTCGAGATAACCTGATAGGTCTTTTCTATGAACTTAAAAGAAGTTATGTATTTGGCAAATAAAGATATTTGGGTCTCGGAATATTTATTAATCAATTTCTTATTTGTTCTTTTCCGTGGGATGCAATGGGTTTTGAAAATTCCGATAAAATTGTGGAAACCTCAAGTTATTGACAAATAGAGAGGGAGCAATTTCGAATTCAGTCCACCAGGTAACATATTGGCCAACTAAGATACTATTGACAGAATTTTCCATCACAAAAGAAAAACATCAACTCCATCAAACCCTCGCGCGATCCATTTCCATTTACAGCTCAGCCAGTGTTGCCAAATCTGCGGCGAATTTCGCGCTTCACTTATGCATAACCTCAAAGATATCGGAGCATTCGATACACAGAAGGAAGAAGAAGAATAAGAGGTCTGGATTGATCGGAACAGCTGAACATCGAACAAAAACAGATCGGTGGCGCGTATCGCTCCCTTGCAAAGCCTTCAAGGAAGGGCAGCCGGGCTGAAGCGGATGGAAAGGGTTACCGAAGATGAAAGCTATCGCCAGGTGTTTCATGTTTACAAGAATTCGTTGCTTTGCTTTGCTTTGCGCCAGAAATGCGATAAGAATGGTCACATAGTTGCTATGGTTACCGCTTTTGTGTGGAATTTAACACGGTTATCGAGCTTAGTTATAAATCGGGGCTTCAAGCGTTTCCTCAAGCTCACAGTTTCGCCCAAGAACACCCGGGATACTGCATTTTAGATTACATGTCCGTATGTTTACACACATAACTTGTTATCTTATTTCTTCGAAACCGTTTTGCACTCCACAAAATTTATACTGCTGTAACTTCTATTTTCCTTCAATAAACAGCCAACTAACTTCACACTACTTCACTATAACGATACACTTTTATTATTTTAACATTATTATTGCAGTACAATAAAAGCAAAAATAAGAAAAGAACTTATAATCATTAACGATTCTCAAAGTACGCATTGAAAAATGATTAAAATGTCCTTCACATAATCTTATAATCTATCAATGCAGTATAGAAACTGTTCGCGCTTGATTGCTATCTAATCTTTAGATGATTCAATGATGCACAGAACAATTTTGGATATACTTATGGCCACCAAAACCCGTAGGATCGTAATAAAATGATTAGGATCCCCTCATAATAAAAGGGCAAGAAAAACCTTTGAACGCTTAAACTGTAAATTGCTGCACTTCTAATACCTATTGTCGAATTAAAGGAAAAGTTATTGTTGTTTTTACAATACATTTTCAACAATTTTGTAAAATTCGAATTATTTAAGTACATTATTATACTCATTATCCTTGTATTACCAAATTATTCGAATGAGAAGAATTTACCTGGATTAAAATTTTCAATTTAAATGTGATTTTCAAAAAATATTATTTACCTGTACCTGTACTTATCAAATTAAAAATTAATTTTTAAAATAAAACTTCTAGTAAAATTAATCGAGATTAAAACAACCAGTAAGCATGTCATGTCTTTGCCATATACAAATGTGTTGTATTATTAGAATCTTTCATTGTGATTCTACTTTTGTGTTTCAAAAATTCACGGGTCACCACTGATCAAATACACAAAACATGGAAAATGGAATTCCGGATGTAGAATTATACCTAGACGATAATAAAAAAGGTGTTAGTGGTCCGTTTCATGAACCTACTTATAAACGAATAAAATATTGAGATTAGTTGTTGATTTATTCATGTATCCGTCAGAAAATAACTGTGTTATGAAAACAGCTATAATTTGGCCTAAAGCCTCCTTTGGCTCCAATAACTAAAATATCGGATGATGTTTCCATTATCTTTTTATCATAATACATAAAACATTACCTTCCAATCCGCTATTCTACTTTTCCATTTCCGATAGAAAATCAACCAACACGATAATCTTCTAACATTTCTCTACTCGAATTCCAATATCATCTTATCTATTATTCGCGTCGACAACAAATGCAAACAGCGTCCCACTTTGCATTGCGATATATTCCTTTCCGAGAGCAAAAACTGCATCTTGAAGGATTTAAATGTTTCCATATAAATGTGCAGGCGAGCAAAGAAGGAATTGTAATTATAAGCAAATCCTGGAGTTAGTTCTTCGAATAAAGTTAGCTGTGAAGGCGTTGCTACGTTGTTTGTTACTGGCTTGTTTTGAAATTACGCTTGTGGGATGTGATCTTTAAATAATGAGAAATAAAAGAAACTTTAATTAAGCTAGCGACACTCTCTACTGCAACTCTTATATACTCTCTTATTCTACAATCAAGGCTAGACTGAAAGATTGGCAAAGGTGTACTAATTAGCCCCAATTAACTCTGTGATTATTAAACATGATGAGAGAATGTTCAAATCCCACAACAACCAAATAAATAGGTATATCAGTCAGTAAATTACGGTTTAATGATAATTTTTGTTTTAGGGTCTCTAGAAAAATATTTTAATAGTTTTGCGATGATGTCTGCGTGTGTCTCTCTGTTTATCTGTCTGTAAGTCTGTGTGGATCTCTGAAGTTACGATTTCTCAGAAACAACTAATATGAAAATTTTGAAATTATTTATTTATAAATTGTATCCCCTTTGGAAAAGCTGATTAATTTTTGGTGATCCAATAACCGGAAGTGGTAGTTTACTTGAAGCCTAATAAGTTATTTTGAAATATTTCAGTAAATTACGGTATAATAATAATAATTATCTGCAATTTTTGTTTCAAACATTTTTCTACTAATGCCTCTATTTCAGAATTACAACACATTAAAGAAAAATTAAATTTTAATATTTTCGTTTAAATCTGCTAACCTGTGCTTTTTGAAAAAACAAAACTACAGTTGAAAAATGTCAATTATTGATATGTGTAATAATTGAAAACTATTTTTTTATAATGGGTGAGCGTTTTTTGATAGTGGTGGCCCGTGTTTTTGCATTGTTTGTTAAGAAATTTATGACAGGAGGTATGGTGATGCCCACAACAGATTTTTAATAAGAAATCTATGGCGGGTATTGTTAAGTCCACAACAGTTTACTTTTAGTTCATGATATGAGGGAAGCTACTATATATAAATTTTAATATGGATGTAATTATATTATATTACATATTATTTGGATTTTAATTAAAATAATATAATAACACATTGTTAAAAATGTTTGTCCAGTAATATTAGATTAAAAACAACATGAAAATATTTTTGCTTTGTAATGAGTTTACTCTAATTTTTCTACATATGGTTGTAATAACAAAATATAGATTAATTAAAACAAAAACTGTAACGAGAATTGAAAAATAATTTCATTTGACTCTATTACACTTGTTCAAATTGTACACGAAATGCAATCAATAATGATAATAACACAATTTAAATTCAACAACGTTTTTATGCCATCAACGTATTCAAGCGTAAAAATATAATATTCCATTACATAATTCATTTACAATTTTCCAAATAAATAGTAATGTTCATAATCCTGTTTTCGTCGGTTAAAATTGTATAATTACGTATTATTTCATTTTTGCAGCGTGGCGACATAACTAAATGGGTATTAAAGTTAATTTACATATTTAAATTTTTGTAATAAACTATTTGCTTGTTTTGCATTTGCCATTACCCTTGTTTTAAAAAGAATTCTACATTATTTTAAATTAAACTCGTCAAAATAGAGCTGTTGAGCTTGTTATATATTATTTACATACCTATGTTAGCGAAAATTGTATGCGAAACATAATGTTTCACGTTCAGATTTAGGTTTAAAATATTTTATTTAGTGAACATGTTTCCATGTATTTTGTAAAATGTTCATTATTTATATAGGCTGTAGCATAAATAAGTACATTAAATTTTACAAGTGATAGAACACGTCGAGAACAACAATATTTAAATATTCGTTACAAATTTAAGTACCCGCCAATTTATTTGATATTGTCAAAATTTATTTGAAATAGTTGACAAGGGGCATTTGTCATCATCATTTATCAAATTAAGAAAATATCTAAACGACTCGTCAATTTATGGGATGGTAAAAATGTATAAAAAGTGGGATTTAGAAAAATTGTTGTTCTCGACGAATTCTATCGGTGATTAAGTTTCATATATTTCTTTATGTTACATGCTGTATAAAATTATTGAATGTTTTAAACAAAGAGATATACTTTACAAAACACTGTATAATATCCATGTCTCAGGGTTGATAAACCGCAAACAGGAAGATTCACAAAGCACTGTGTATCTCAGACTCAAAGAATCCTCGTCGCGCAATCTTATAAATGGCGGATTTATATCAAGGCGGCTGTGCTTTGGCGTCGCAGTGCCGCAACGCGGTCGCGGGGGAACAACAGAAATATATCACGTTTATGCAGAATAATCTCTTTACATATGCGTCCGAATGTGCGGCACGTTTCCGTCCGCTGTTTTAAAGTTGCTTCGCTGCGATTCACTCAATATTTGATTTTTCAAAGCGACCTCTATGGTCATTCCAGAGCTAGACTCTGAATATTCTCATAATCGAACTGTACCTAATTCGTTTATGATAACAGGTACATTCAATTTGATTGAACAAAAAATTCTATTAAAGAAGAGGTTTTTTTTTGTCGAATTGCCTTTTATTTTAATTTATAAGAAATAATAAATAAATACATCAGCATCCTGTTTACCCATTTTGGGTGTGACATTCTCTAGGTCACGCGCTAGGAAATCTCGGTACATGCCAAGGAGAGAATAGTAGGGTAAAGTTAGAAATGTCATCTGTCAACTGTGAGAACCAAACTGCCAATCCCATAATCCGTGTAATCAAATGAGAAAATTTCGAGGAATTTTAAAAATAACTCGCCACAATGGTTCAATTTGGTGCAGAATATACTATTATTTACGTACTTAACCCTTCGTTAGTGAGGTAGGGTATATGATACCACATTATCGCCATTTCTGTTTTTATAAAATAATATAAAATAAAAGTGGGACTAACTATGATTATTGCTATTTTCAAATAAATAATACTAAGGACCATTTGTTTATTTTATTGACTCACATGTTTTTATCATTCAATTTACCAAATTTAAAAATTCCTTATAGTTTTAGTGAACTTTAGTTTCGGGTATGACATATCCCACAACACTAACTGCGCGACTTTTTTCCATCACACCAACGAAGGGTTTATCGACCTGTAATATATTTCTCATATTCATTTTCTTTAATTAGTTGAAAGTACTTTAAAAACTCATAGTAAATTATAGAGACTTTTGGATTAAATTCTGTAATATATTTTACTTAAATACAACGTTTCGAATTATTCTATATAATCTTCACCAGGAAAACAATGAATTACATAGATAATTAAATAGTAACTTACTTTAATTATTTATTTTAACTTATTGAAGCATCTCTATATTGAAAATATATAATTAAAGTAGTTAAAGTTGAGGAAAACTTAAGCAAGAAGAAAGTATGTAGTACGTCTATGTGATTTGGATTTTCTTAATTATTCCCTAATTTGGTTTATATATACTTGTACATATTATTCGTTTGTTTTCCTGATAAAGAATTAAGTAGGATAATTCAAAACATTGTATTTAGATAAAATATTTTGCTATTCAATCAACAGCTCTCCTTTCCACTACTTTCTTCACTTCTGCTATCCAAGTGTCTTGTATTCATCTCTTGGATTATTCTTCGTAGTCCGTACTTCACATATTTTTCTAGTTTTCTATCTTCTCTCATTCTTTGGAGTTTGGATATGTCCCCATCGTCTCTTATGGGATATACGAGTATATGTAGTACTTTTCTGGTATCTTAGTTTCTTATTGTTTCCATGAGGGTCTTTCTTTCCAGTATCCTATACAAGTAATTAAGCTATAAACTAGCTGTAAATTCGTCCTACATTAGAGAGAAATGAAATAATGAATAATGTTGGAAATATTTGTTGCTAAGCGAGATTGTCGAATACACTAAAAAATATGCCATATTTCCTTATGTGCGCTGTCCTGCTTAGCGCTGCGCGTTTTGATATGTCATCGGAAAATATTACGCGGAAAATAAGCGCAGACGGCAGCAACGCACCAACAAGGGGAGATTAATCGGATTTTTGAATAAAAATATTTCCTGAAGAAATACAAGACGTCGCCAGTCGCTAGTTTAAAGAACCCACCGTGTGTGATATCCTGCGCGTGCGTGGAACATCTGACTGTCGATATAACGCGATATCTTTCAGCTCGAGTTGTATTTATTGCATCTTAGATTCTGTTGTTATGCAGCAGAATGGAGAGATTCGGGAAGGAGATAGTTTACGGTTGCTTTAAAGTTCGATCAGTCTCGAGGAAGAATATTCAAGTATGATTGTTCTTTAGTTTACAAACTAAAGCGGGCTGGTATAAAAGTTTTTCATGCCCCTATATTAGTAGCATTACCACTAATAACATCCAACATCCAACAAATTCTAATGAACTTGAACAATGTCCGTGATATTGCCAAACCCACACAAACTACTTTTCCAGGGGTATTCATAAACACAATCCGCTAACAGAACCAAAGGACAGGGATACAACAACAGAAACAACAGTAACTAAAACGCGAAAACACGATAGTGTGAGGAAGGTCGATAATAGTAATAATAGTCTCGTGGGGCCGGTACTTAATTATGGTTGTGGATTTACATTTTGCCGTGGAATTGTGTTCATTTCTAATGAGAGAACGGTTAGCCAGCAAGGGAGAATTGGTCCCCGCCAATTCGTCCTAGACTATTCATTCCCGAGTCTTCCCCGGTAATGGACTCCTTTACTTCAAAATTGCAAAACTGTGATATTACGTCACAAGTGCTACCTAATTACATTTATTATATACTTGTAACCAATACATAACCTCCCACATATACCTTTTTAACACTACAAAATAGAGAAACTTACTATTAAAAATTTAGACCCATCACAAAAATAATAACTTCATGGTAACATTGTGGTTCGTAAAATCCTTAGTTCGAGTCTTACAGTCGACATAATCCACACTCGCAAACAGTAGTTTTTTTGCTCATGTAGAATATGTGCCATTCCATTACTTGTTGTAGAATATACTATTCTAATTCAACGAACTCTCGATTTATATTTAACTAGATTATTTTTTTATTTCATCATCAGGCACGACACTAAATCTGACTTGTTTGCTAATTTTTATTACTTGTGTTGATGATAACTATCTGACATCTGATACTTGTCAGTAAAAACAAAAAAATCTACAGAGGTTATTCCCGGGAATAATCAAAAATGCTTTATTTTGCTTATTTAAGAAACGTCAAGAAATAATGAGTATAAAATAATGGTAACGTATCAGACTACGAGTAATGAGGTACTCAGTTCGATTCCCACATCCGATATTATAATATATTTGGGGGCGTAACTTCACGGCTGGTAGAGATCTGCAAGAGCAGAGTTCCAATTACTAAATAGCTTGATTTTGTATTTTCTTTTATGTACGTTTTCATTGCTTGACCATAGCAGTTGTGACGTCACATTCACTTATCTTGTATTACAGCAAATTTTCATGTTTCGTTTTAACAAATTATCATACATTGTAATACAGTTCCTTATACAAATAAATAAGGCTTCTTTATATTTTGATCTATGTAATATACCCTAGGAAATTTAAATATTTCAAGAATTCGTACAAATATTGTAATACTTTTTAATGTATCTGAAACTTTAGATTGGTATTTTATGCTCATTCTTTTCAAATAGTTTTAGTTTTATGATTCTTTACTTCAAATGTTTTCCTGAAATTGTATATTACCTACTATAAAATTAGAATTTATTCCTCTTATTCCCGAATAATAAATATTATTTGCAATGCAGTAACGAAAATATAAAATCCGTTTTCTTTATAAGTAAACACATCTTAAAGCTGCTTATACTTCACCAACCTCCTTCTTGTTGAAAGCCCACAATGCAGTACTGCGGTAGAGTATTTGAATTATATTTGGTTGAATATTTGTACGGAATTTAGTGCATTGCAGTTTACCCTCTCCTCAGAGGCAGTAGTGCCTCTGCGTCTGCAAGTGGAGCTGGTGTCGTGTTGTGTTCCTGGGAGAACTTCATTTATTGTAATTGTTATTGTTCTGTGAATAAAATTACTGCTGTAACCGGCTCGGTAGCTTCGTGCTAGCTTTTCATTCAGGAGTTGTAAGGAATACTAAACTACTTGGGAATAAATAAATATTGCCTAACGAGGAAACTAGTCATAATTAGGTTTTCTTGCTGCTGCTGCACGAATTGAAATAGTAAATTGAAATTAATAGTATGGCCAAAGGGAACTTTCGAGCGACAGGGAATCAACAGAATAAAAGCTAAACTAACGATAGCCTTATAAATTCAGCTCAACTGAAATTATTTACAACGTACATATTTTATATTTTTGTTTGATGTCTCTCTCTGAAAACAAATTCTGCTGAAAACTTCTGGCTCTAGATTAAAATTTATCTACAATAAATTGTGTAAAAAAACTACCTTGACATATTCATTGTTTCTATATATATTTTTATACGAAGATGGTAAGCGGACTAACTACTTTGGTCATATGCTGCTTCATGAGTGGATGATTGTGAATTTATGTAGATATCACAAACGACCATGCTCTTTAGTGGGATTCCAAATTCCAATTCCCGATGGATATACATTTTTAAATATTCAATTGTACAAATACTTTTATAATTTTTATACTTGTTCTTTCTGTATTATATTTTTTATTGTATTCTGGGAGAGGGGGGGGGAGGTGCAATGAAATTAAGGGTGAACACAAAACACACTCGTAGGATAATAATAATAATATTTTAATAAAAAAAAGTTAAAACGATGAATTAAACAGAATGACACAAATAAAATTATTACAAAATATGAATATGTTCAATAGTTGCAGTTACCAAAACATTTTAAAAACCAAATGTCTCTCATGTTGGCCAAATACACCCAACTACCCAATAAGCGGGTAGGTACACGGGGCAGGGAACTTCTCGCAGGACCAACACAAAGATTGAATAAAAACTGAAAACCTAATCTAGAGTTCGACCAGGTATTTCTGTAAATCTGTCAATCCCAGATGGCATCTCAAGCCAATATTTCAAAATATTTGCCGCGATAATCTTAAATGACTATTTATGAAAACTAAAATCTAATAAAATCACATATGTAGCAATAAATTTAACTCAAGAACTCCTGTCAAGACGATTTTCGATGCCTTGAAGTACAAACAAAGTATAATCGTTTTGTTACAGTATCTAGTACTATGTTTTTGGGTCTAGTAATAATGAATGACTTATTTGCCATTTTATGATTCTACTGAACAACCCCATTATTCTACCTCTACGAAATTTTCGGTTATTTTACAAAGTAGGTATATTTTTGTGATATTCATAATAAGTCTATTGCAAGAAGCAAAGAAACCTAAAAAAGTAATAAAATATTTAGTACAATGTACGACCATCTCTTGCATTAATAACAGCTTGTACATTTGTCTCATGCTCCGAATATAATTTTGAATCGCATTTTGAAGTATAACTTTTCACTTTTGTACAGATTCCTCTAGTTTATCTATATTAAGTTTCCCTTCTTTTCAGCATATGCTATACAGACATACTGTCAATTCCTTTCAAAGAAAATCATTGTAGGTATATATTTCAGCTTTATCAAAAGTCCTCCGATTTCGTATCGATCACGTGAAAAGAGCAATCGTCGAAATGAAATTCAGCAAATGTCGCGAATAATTCCACACTCGTCGCTCCACTTGCAGCGATATCCTGCTGCAGAAACAATTGCCAGCAGCTCGCAACGAAAGATCAACTTGTCCGCGTTCCGGGACGAACAAATTCGATACAATTTGCCGTCGTATTACGGATCCAATAGGAGGTATCACATTGCGAGTCACGTGTGAGCGATAATCACAGACCGTCACCGCCGTCGCCGCCTTCATACCGTCGTACATGCTCCCGTGCTCGCTCCGGGAACAAATGACAATCGCCTTGTCAGAATTGCGCGTCATTTGTCCGCCGAGTGCTCGCGTTTGTTCCTACTTTCGTTTGTTTTGCGATGGTAATGTGTCGCGTAAAAGTTGAGCACGTTGCGAGCTATGCGCTAAAAATGTCGATGAATATTTTAACGCTCGTCTGGGTGACGATTGTTATTCGAGGTAACATAACTACTCACTCAACGAAGATTGTTTTATTTTATCCCTATTGGTTATTCAAAAAATGTTCTCGGGAAATTTTGCTTTGCTGAAAAGCATTAATGTTGAAATGCCACTCAAAGGAACAAATTTTGTTAAATACCTTGTATTTGATACCAAACAATTAGTGAAGCAAGCTCGTCACTTCGTTCCTCACTTCCATATTAGTACGTTTCAACGCAATCGGAGGAATGGTAGAAACGCATACGGGACAAACAAATATACAAACACATTCAACCCCCATTTTATACCCTTAACTGAAGATTTTTGATAAATGTTGATACATTATTTTTATTAAAGAGTCTAAGTACAAAATTTCAAGTCAAAAGACAATGTTTATTCACCCACTCCATATAAACTTTCAACCCCTATTTTACATCCTTAAAGGCCGAATTTCCCAAAATCCTTTCCTACTCGTATTGCTTGCCTAAACTACAAAAGGATTCTACTATCTAAATTTCGTAGTTCTAGCTACTGTAGTTTCGTCTCTGCGAGTCAGTCACGCGAAAAAGGCCTTCCTCTTTATGATATTAGTATAGATTCACCACGAAAACTGCTAAATGAAGTAAAAATAATAGTTTATTTTGCGCAACATCTTTTAAATATAATTTAAATTTTTTGTGTTAATATTTCCTGGAAAGACGACTCACATGGAAAACTAATTTAAATTTAATTTAAACATAAAACATTAATTTTTTTATTTAAGTAAGTAATGTTTTTTTCATTGCACTTTTTAATGGAATACTATCATCAGGTATATAAATAATTACTTCTCATTTTCTCTTTTTATAGAGCTGCCGCATTAATTTTATTTGCCAATTAAATAAATTGTATTTGTTTGTAATATCGGAGTGTAGATTATAATCCTATCCTTTTCCACTAACATATTTGGTGGTGGGGGGTATGGGGAGAGGGCAGAGATTTGATGGCTAGCAACCACTTACCTAGATTTAAAACAGAGTTCTATACCCAAACTGGGCAAAAGATGTGATGATATATTTATTTATTTATTTTATTTGGTTGTTATCATTGTATTATTTTAAACTGTGTCTAATTTCTGATTTCCTATTATGTTTAGTTATTCTAATATTGGCAATATTGCAAAGGCACGAAAAATCGTTGTCGATATTTGTATCGTTTGTTTAAATCGTGCAAGTAACGAATTGTTTCTTTAATTTGCATGAATCGAACCTGTTTATTCAAATTAATTGAAACGGTACGATGACAATCAGTAGTGTTTGTAATTTCGATGGTGGATCGCGTGTTTCTTGTTTTTCGTTTGATAAAATTAACATAATTTTACACATATTCTATAGTAAATTGTTGCTATTGTTGCTGCAGTGAAATAGTTTATAATAACAGAAGTTTTGGTGTGTTTGTGTTGCTGTTCTTTCTTCATACAATAACCATTGGACTTCGAGAAGGTATTTAACCAAACTATTTTATGAATTGTTTATTATTATTTGAAAACTGAGATTATAGTTAATCATATATTGTAGTATCTGTATACTATTATTCTAAATTATGCATGATTCAGACTGTGAAGCCTTTTGTTATTATTTAAACTATTTATAAATTATTTGCAGCATTATTAGGTTATTTGGATACTAGTTAGGCTATTGGGTCCTTCACTAGATTCACAAAATGGCAAATAAGTCATATATATTAACTAGTACTCACTCAACGAAGATTATTTTATTTTATTACTCTCCTTCAAACATTTCTACCCTTGTACACCACTCGTTCACGTCTACACATGCTCGTATATTCTACATATTCATACAAACCTAACCACTTATTCCTCAGCTGCCTCAATCTCAACTGACTCACTCCCACTTTATTAATAACAAATAAATAAATATATCATCACGCCTTTTACCCATTATGGGTGTGGCACTCTGCTTACGCAGATCTCGGTAAGTGATATATTTTTACGTATGAAGTGCGGTTACCAGCCGTCAAATCATAGCCCCCAAAGATGTTAGTGGAGGGAGAACCACAGGGGTAAATTTAAATTGGTAACTGTCGGCAGTGAAATTCGAACTGAGGATCTTACGATCCACAGTCCGACACGTTACCCCGGAGCTATTTACCCCAATAACATTCTTCTTAATTTCACACTCACCGTACACCAACATGGTGTCACGCGATTTTTCTTTTCAAGAATACAATCTGTCAGTTCAATTATTCAGCTGTGACACAATTAAACTTCGATCAAACTGAATAAGCTTGATGCACAATATTACCATAAATTATAATATTCAACGAGGTCAGTAAATACAGTTCGAATATTATGAACACACAGCAAAATATTCACTCATTAATTTGCAATTTCTGTTTGGTTTACTCCGGGGAGATATGTTGTCAAACGCAGTTTTGAGCGATTTCTATTTCATTCATCATTGGTTCCAGTGTTTGGATATCCTGCTGTGAATGAGAAGTTTTTGCTATAGTTTTTAAATGATGCGGGTGGCAATGTTTGTTGCTAGCCAGCAATTTGATTTCGAACCAGCATCGGGAATGCGCATTTGCAAATATCCAAAATCAAACACGTGAAGACACACTATAAACAATGCCGCTAGGGCTGTTAGTATTTACACTTAACTTGGGTGATTAACGATTGGCTAACTAACACCGGAATGCTGTCTGTTTCTCTATTTGTTTATTAAATATTAAGATTCAATTGACAGAAGTTTCTAATTCAATATTTGCAATATGACTTGAATACAATTTTACTTATTCTAACATTACATTAATTATTATAAACTTATATACTACAGATAATAAAATAACTGGGATATTACTGTAAATAAACGAGTTAGAGAAATTTTTGTTACATTAAATGGCTACAAGTTTATTGATATTTCTTTTTATATTTTGTACCGTTTAGAAATTAAAATTTTCGCAATGTTATATATTATTATTATTACGATTAGAAAAATTATTTTATAATTCGTTTCTTTATGAGCATATTCATAAAAGGGATTAGCGTTAACTCCATTTTTTTTTCAACATCTGTAACTTCGTTTATAAATTAATTATATTATCAAAATGTGCCAAATAGTATGCTAACAAATCTTGATTACAACCTTAGTTAAAATATTTACTTGTTACTCACTTGTAAACCCCATTTACCCAAGCTCTCTATTGTTTTTGATAATCAATCTTTACAAGTTACTAATTGACAGCTGCATTATAACAATTTTACAAGTTAGTAAACAAGGTAAACAATGCACGTTGCCACAGTAATGCTTACAAGGCTTATGCGAAATCATTTCAAATAATTTTTGACAGAACAGGACTTGGTTATAATTTTTATTTTTATTTACAAATGAGTAACAAGTAAAATGTTGTACAATTCACGCAAGGTAACTGTTTTTACTGCTTCAAAGAGGTGACAGGCTCGCCGGTCATTTCCTCTATACAGCAATAAAAACTGTTTTACCTTGCTTGTAATGTAAACAACTATAGGTTCTGAGAACAGAAAATGAAGTAACGAGTAATAATAAAAATGGAGTTAGTGCTAATCCCTTTTATGAATCTGCCTGTTAGAATTAAAAAAAAAGGTTACAAAACTTCGAAGAAATAACCGGTATAATTAAAATTATTTTGATATTTGTTCTATCGTAATGACTAATATTTCAACAGAGGCATATATTTCGAAATACGGAAATAATAAAGCGAATCGTACGTATAAGAATCTCCCTCAAATTCCTCATTCCGCCAGCTGTTGAGCCATATTTCACGGTGTTTTTTATCGATTCGAATCGTCTGATTAAATTCTACTTTTGGTTTACTTTTATTTTCCCATTAAGTATACAGTGTTAGCACGTAAACTCGCTGCTCTTAGATGGCACTGGCGTATGAGAAATGGCAACAATGGACGTGATCCTGCTGTTCATTTGTTTTTATTGGATGCGGCGACGAACGGCGCGAATTATGGATAATGGTTTCATATGAGAAACCACTAAGTATGGACTTTGTATTGTGGTTATAGTGTCAATTAAGTGGGATTGTTTGGGTGTTTGTTACTTCTAGAGAATACAATGTTGTTTGTTTCAAAGTTTTATGTTCGAAGATCTATAAAAGTGTTAATTGCTTCATTGCCTGCCGTAAATTTATACCAACACATATTGTGTTTTACTTGTCGCCATTATTAATATTAGCTACATTGCAACTTTAATTCTTCCATAGATAATAGTATAATTTTTATATTCCAATTATTATAAGATTTGTGATTCAATATTTATGATACTTTTACTGCGAGAATTTATCTCATGGCGTAGTGGCTATGTCACTAGACTAGCACGCCAAAGGTCGTGGGTTCTAATCCCACTGAAGAGCATGGTCGTTTGTGTTGTTCATATAAATTCATAATCATCTACTCATAAGGCAGCATATGACCATAGTAATTAGTCCGCCTCTCATTTTCTTAATAATAATAATAAAAAATTAATTACGACTTCATAGTTAATCATACCTCATAGCTGTAATAGAAGTTAACTATATGTTAAGTTCTATGATTGAAAAACGAAAATTTTACATAATCTCTGAAATATCCATGGTTACTGCTAACCAGAAACTTAACCAACGTTTAAATTAAAAATATTTACCAAAAAGTTTGGTAAATTTTCAGAAAATGCATCGTTTATCCTCAGTTTACCGATAGTTTGGTAAATTATACTACACTCTTTTATTTTTCATGTAGTTCTGAGAAATGCACTAAATTTCCTTGCCATGGATACTGAAATATGAGTTGTTACAAGCACCTCCACCATTTGTTTCGCTCGGATTTTTCAGTGAAGTTCCTTTTAATATTAAGTTAAACCGTCCAATTAATTAGTTGTAGTGGAGTTGATTCATTGTATTTTCCCCTTAGATTGCGTTCACTAATTGAAGGTGTTCGGTTCGAAAAGCAAGGTGGAGATTAGACTGCAAGCTGCAGTAGCTACGACTATTTGTCACGCTGCATAATCCTGGTTGGCCGGGTTGTCGGGCGTCTCGTTTGTTTTCGCTACAATAACCTCATTTCAGGCCCTTTCATCTGGCTTGAACGAGGAAATTCTATTTGCGCGGTGCATTCTACAACGAAACCCCGAACCTGTGCGTCTTGCCTCGCACTGCCTCTCCCCCACTCCAATGTCTGAATGTGGAACCTGATGTTGGATTCTCAATAGGGTTATTTGTGGTTACAAGGTTTAAATGTTGTAGAAATAATCGACTCCATTGCCTGGAGATAACTTTCAGAATTTATAATATTGTTACAGTGCGGAAGTTTTACTTCCTGGAATGTCGGTAATTGAATGTATGCTCTTTGTCCAAAACATAACGTTATAATCTGATTTTATCAGCACTTAACCTCCTAAAAAATTCTTATTTTTAAACTACATAAAATGTAGCTAATATTGTTTTATATCTTTTTGAATATAACCAAAAATACACTAACTGAATTATTCACTGGATATGTCCAACAATATGATGTATCAACACATAACAATTTTTATCCACGACCGTTGTTAAAAGTGGTCCTTTTAACGGTTGCTTAGCAAAAGTTTTACTTTCTGACACTAGTGTTAAAAGTAACATAGTAACGCGTTAAAAGTGATTTCATTGTTACTTTTAACACGTTGCTAACGATTTGTATCAATAAATTAACAAATATAACCCTAACTGTCAAAGTATCACAAAATATCAGCCTGTGAACCTCGCCATTAACTTATTTGGATTAATAGAGAAAATTTATTATTTATTATTATTACTATTATTAGTCTTTCGTTCGTGGGGCTTCACTCGGCTTCGCCTCGTTTCACAAACTTCCCCACTTACTCATAAAATGTCACTTTTAACACATATATCATAAATAACTATTAAAATAAAAATTGTAGTTAGTATTATATTACATTTATTAAAAATATTCAAAGAAACAAGATGCAATATTTACTAATCTGTCATTAATATGTTAATATGGATACCAATCGTAGACTACTGCTTCCAGATAAAATGCAACATAGGTTGTGGAAGCATTTGGTTTTGATTCTAGAATGTTCAGGAAATAAATTAGTAAACGTATCACAAACATTCTTCAAACTATAATCAGAGTTGTACCAAGTAACCATTTGAACTTTTTCTTTATATTAGCAAACATCTTTAAAGTATGGTGACAAGTTCATTTGCATTGACCTTCTATGTTGCATTATCTGGAACAATACTACTTAATGACAGAAAGTGAATGTTGCATCTTTACTGAAATTCACGATATATGTGCAGAAGAATGAAAAGCAGACTGGCAAATAATGACTTATTTGGAATACTGTTAGGTACTTTATAAAACGTAAAACTATGAAAGAATTATATTTTGTTTGTTAATTAATCTCAACTCCTTGAGAGAATAACGCACAGAAGTCTTATTTAAATGCAAAGTTTAATAAAGCTACAATTGTACATTTCAATATAGCGTAACTAGTTTATAAGTTTGAGTTTGGTGTAGATGGTCTCGTCGGATGTTTTAGCGCTATAATAATGGATTTATGCAAGGAGATAATTCGTTGTTCAAACTTTCTAAACCCCAATATGAAATCCCGGATAATCGCTGTTCTGCACTCTCGTGATTTAGTTTATCAAGATTGCATACAGTAGATTGGTTTTCAATTCCTTGTGCTGTTTCTCTGTTTCCATGGTTTCCACGCCAAGATCTCAGCTGCGAAACTAACCTATGAATTTCAGGTTTAGTGACGTTGTGATATATTTGCAATTAACTGCTACAATTAGTCGAAACGATCTAATTAATGTCTTATTGTTCACCTACCTACATTCACTTCAATCACGACTGCTGATTGGCTCACGCAAAGACAACATTCTGTAATGTCAATTTGCGACTATGCTCTAATTCTAACATTAAATAAGATGTTCCTACAGAAGAGATTTGTTTCGAAATCCGATAAGTTACCGCAAACATATCTATAAACAGACATTTTCAACAACCAAGGGAATTGTCCCTTTGAACGCTGTAAGCAAAATTATTACACCAGAGATTCAAAAACGAAAGATACAATGATTCCTAGTCCGAGAATTCATTTTATTTTTATGAAGTTTTACAAATATATCCACGTATCGATAAACATTATATACATACCGTCTCGCTAAATTCCACTCAGTATTCCTCAGACACCCCCATAATCATTCACCCTCAATCTCACCCGCATGTATTCGTTTCACCAACCTTTCATTCGATATTCGCTCAAGATGGTTAAACCACCTCAACTAACTCTGGTCACTTTCTTAACACATTCTTCTCAATTTCACACTCACCATACACTATAGTAGGTATTTCTAACAAGATCATGTTTTGTAAACTCTCATACTTCTCCCAAATAACTCATTTCCACAGCAGTTATTCGTTTATGCTTCTTCATCCTCAACTAACATTCAGAACCATACCATTATAAACACCCCGAGCACCCAATACCTTGCACCCTGCAGACACCCGCCTTTCAATCTCCCGGTCAATACTACCCAAATATACAAACTCATTCCCTCGTTTCGTTTCGTTACTCGTTAAATATTAAGCCTCCGTTTTTAAATTTTAAGATGGAGGTTTTTGGAATGACAGCCCATTATTTATTAAACAGAAGTCAGGAAATTTTCCGTGCTTAGCTGCTCAGATATGCAATTACCTAAACCAAACAAAAATATTTAGGTTCCAAGTTTAATAATTCCGTAATCATTGTAAAGTTATCACCAGAAATAAAACAGCGACAGTCTTAATTAGTCCGAAGTGACGAAAACACAAATCTACGTGAACTGCGAACTGTGCGTGGAGGAAAAATTATTTATCTAAACAATTTTCTCCGTTTCGTTTAATTAATGTGATTTACTTCTCACCGACAAAGGCGCTCCAATTTGCACGGCGCGGAAGGCAGCAGAGCGGTTGCCGTGAAGCAATTATGTTTAATTTCTAATTAGACTCTGGTTAAGTTTGGAAATAACGAAACGACGAATCTCGCACCTCCATAACGAATTGTGCTGTCATTATTGGCTCCAGGGAAACAATTTGACGCCCGCATTTCACCGGGACCCATTTAACACTGGAATTGTTTCTCTTCATAATTTTATAGGCATAGGGCCTCAATTTTATCTATAGCGTACCAAAAATTCAATAGCTGTAATTCAGTACATTTTAAAATATATTTATTTTCTTCAGAATTATTTTGACCTATGCATGTAATTTTTTGTGAAAAAAAAAAAATGGAAAGAAAACTGACTTCTTTCCATTGTGTTTTCAAATAAATTTGACGCTTGTGAAAATAAATAAATAAACCATGGGTACGCTATACTCAGATATTTTTATCAAAACAACGCAATATTTTTATGTCTTGGTTGTCTGATGTTTATAAATGAAATATAAAATAACTATATATTGAATATAAACCGATCGAAAAAAAGTAGTATGTTTACCACGTAGGAAGAGTAAACTTCCCGGACTCCAGGTATTGTAGGTATTACCTACGACACCTGCAATTTTCACCATTGTCCGCGAACATAAAATATTTCCTACTAGATACACAATATACTATTTCTTATGGGTACCTAAAACCAATGTAAAAGAGGATCATAAGAAAATCGTATTCAAAAGTTTCCCAATTCGAGAAAAGCTATATATTTATATTAATTATACTTTTAAGTGCAATGCAATTAATGATTTCAATTAAACTTATTTTATTTCGTTTGGGAAAGTAGATATCAGTACGAAAATAAATGTAACGGTAAATACAGATCCATATTGACATTTGATTACTGTCTCAAAGAATAAAATGTAAAATTAATGCGCTAGAAATGAAATATCTAAGAAAAGTACAAGAAGAAACAATGCTGGACAGAATAAGAAACGAAATAATAAGAGTACAATTGCAATAGACTTTACAGAAACAAAGCAACTAGCATGATGAGATTGAATGAATCAAGACCGGTGCGGCAAATTTTGATGACAAACGTGAAGGAAAAGGGAAATCGTGGAAGACTGAAAGACACCTGGGATAACATTATCAACAATAGAAAAGAAACGTTACACTGAGCCTATACAAATTTTAAACAACCACCAAACGCACCTAACTATCCCATACGTCGTCGATAGATACAACGAGTGTACATCTTTTCAAGAACCAACTTACAATTTACCTAACGGCACAACCTCAAGACGAAATTTCAGGATATTATCCACTTGTTTCTGGAAGAATTAAAAATCTAGAGAAATAACACAAATATGTGTGGCAATAAACTGAAACCTAAAAAACCCTGTTAAACCTTTTACCATATTTTAATACTTGCATTTTTCTCAGTCGTTTTGACAGTAGAAAAATAAATCGTATTCTGACAATTCACCTTGTTATAATTGTATTCAATGTTGGTGTTTGGATTTTTACAAGTCCACTAAGACAATGTTTAAAAATTCTTGGTGTGGCACTCTAAATGGAGCAGATCTCTTTTCACGATATATTTTTGCTCTTGAAGTTAGGATATTTTGGGCAGAAAAGCCTCAGGGACAATTGAAATTTTTCCAGTTTCATTAAAACAATATACAATTACTATATTTAAAACGTAAAATGAGTACGGAGGTACATATGTATTTTGTTTATGTAAAGTGTAATTTTATTTTTTATGGTTCGTAACACATGCATAAACACAAATCCTGCAGCAGAATGTAGCAGTTGTATTGTTAGGTACTAAAAGATAAAATAAAATTATACGTTTGTACGTGTGTTCGACAATACATGATGTTTCATTTTTCATTTTTATGTTCATGTTATTGAATACTGTTGTAGTTTACTTTATATCAGACAGCTATATAATAGTTATTGTTATGATTTCGGAAAAACAGAAATATCTTGCGGCTCTTTTCCAACAATAAACAAGACATTTCTATACTACACAACACAAGTTATAGTTCATTTAACGTACAATTAACGTCAGAATTAATTTCCTAGTTGTCTACATTTCCCTGTTCTTCTTTCATGCTTACTTCAGCAGGATTCATTATCCTGAAATGAAACAAATAGCTATTCCGATGCCCTATTGTTCGTCTCAAAGTGAATAATTATATAATTGCACTCATTCGGGTTATAGTTATACAACTCCATGTTTTCAGGGATCAGAATGAATTTTCATAACAAATTATGTAAAAAATATACTCCCTAGATGTTATTAAATAAACACAGCGTTCCCAGTACAAGGTAATTTGTATAATTTAATACAATAAGGGTACAATTACAGTGTAAATATTCCGGGGTAGCAATACAGTGCAGGGTACAGGGAACACGATCGCGAAATGAATATTACATGCTGTCAGGGACGAATTAAGCCTAAGGGACCTCAGGAAATTTCATGGACTTTTAATGAATCACATTAGAGGCTATTGTACCCTGGTTTGATTTGTTACATTGTTTCTGGATCGAAATTACACTCCACCTTGAAATTTGTCTTAAAATTTTCGTAGAATTTTCGTATAGTAAAACACAATTTGCAGAAGACAAACAGTTTTTAGTGGAATAGTTGTCTTTAATGTTTTATTAACAATATACAAAAAAATTAACGTGGTCTAATTATTATTTTGTCGGTAAAGCAGTATGCATTATTTTATATTATAATACTCCTGTAACTTTTCAGGTATTCTACTTCTATAAACAAAGGTTCTGAAGTTAAAATTTTCTCTATTTTTCAAAGTTCATCTTACGAACTTATTAGATTTTGAGAGTAATCCATCATCTGGAAGTTATAGTTTATTTAAAGGTCTATCAGGTTTTCTGGACATAAGTCATTAAGTAAATTAGTTAGATTCCGATCTCCGTGGTGTAGTGGCTATGTCATTCGCCTAGCACACCGACCTGGGTTCGAATCCCACTAATAAACATGGTCGTTTGTGATGTACACATAAATTAACAATCATCTACTTATGAGGCAGATAGGCTGCATATGGTCAAAGCAGTTAGTCTGATTCCCATCTTCGCAAAAAAATGAGTTATGTTAGTTTCATATATTTAAAAAGATGTAAGATAATATTAGCTACAATTTTAATTTGAAATTTGTTTCTAAATTTTGTAGTCTTTAGAAATTAAATTTTTCGGATAGGTATCAAATTTTAATGGCAATATCATTTTCCAATTTTATATTTACAACTTAGATGTTCTAATTCCGAGCTGATTAGATTTTAGTAGTTATCCATCAACTGGAAATTGTAATTTACTTGAAGGCATATGAGGAATTTTGAACAATATCAGTAACTACTTGAGAAAGAACAAATTTGTTACAATAATTTTCTGCTGTTTAAAAGTTAGCAGCAGGTTATGTGTTGGCCACACCAGTTTTCATTTTAAATAACAAACATCATATTTCAAAACTACCTGTCAAACTAATAAAGAACATAAACCTATAGCTTTCCCACTTTCATTTGATATGTCGTAGCCTCTAACTACTAACCAAAAGTTTGAACTTTGTAAACTAATGCGCTAACCATAACCACTAACGATAACTACTAATTTTGTGTTGTGAATACAGTTTAAGGGTGCGCGAATGTTATTCTGAAGTCGAAACCTAGAATAGTAATTTTTCTTGGTAACTCTTTTGCAAAGTTAATTTAATCATCAATAAAATGCTTTATAATTAATTTAAGGTAAATTTAATTAAATATTTCAAATTTGCAAATATGTTTCTCAAGTTTTACAGAACAGGTTGCTTTGAAGTTTCTTGTGTGAAGCGTTCAAAAATATTTACATTCCTCATCAATTTCAAAACATATTTTGGAGATGTTTTTACATTATACCTGACCTGGTACAATATTTACAGTACTTATTAAAACGCTAATCAAGTTTCTAACCCCCTGCTGTTGTTATTCCTCGTTATAATTGATTTTTAAATTGAGTTTTCTCGTATATTGACAGAATCAAATTTATATTTAATGATGATAAGAAACCGTATAATATTCCTTAACTGGAAAGAAAAATATTTTCATTTAAAAATGCAAACTCTTTTCAATCTCGCAGGAAATAATAAAACCTAGTAGAAACATTTTTCTATCTGGAAAATTGTGACTAAATAAGAGACAACAAAACGATTCACGTAACCGATACACACTTCGTTCTCCATTCATTTCCCGGTTCTATTTTACCGCATAGACCGGTTCGCCATTAACGCTGCGGTATCTCTGCTCGGACGGCGAAGTAGGGTGGGAAAAGGGGATGCTGCTCCTGCCGCCTGAGCTTTCAATTAACGACGCGCGGCGTTTTACATCTGCAGTGGCGTTCGTCGGAAGGGTAATTACCCCTGAGATACGAAATGATGGAACTGTCTGTATATATAACACAAATAATATAAGAAAAAGGCTGATATCACCTGAAAATACAAAGACGTACGGTAAGAAAACATTGTATTATACTTCATTTTAAAAGCGTTTTTCTTTGCTTATTTGAGAAACAATGAAAATTCACTAAGATGAAGAATGGAGCAGTATTTAAAGGAGAGAGATCATGTATATAATACGTTGGTATACGATGAAGTATGTTTTCTAAAAATGCGGGCGAGGTTGAGGATAACGATTGCGTGAGCGTTCAAGGATGATTGAAAATTTGATGCGTGAACGAATGATTCCTAGTGTGAAGAATAGACGAGTATGTGTAAATATGGACGACGCGAAAGATGTAATGTTTGGAGGAGATTGATTACTGATTGATTGTGTATCAGGGTTCGTTCTATCCCACTGTGTAAGATATAGCGTGGTGTTCTTTATGTATGTATAAAACAATCTATAAAATTAAATAGTCCATTGTCCGATATTATAAAGTAATTTAAACTCCAGTTCAATTTACTTCCATATTAAATTTACATAAAATAATTTAAATGATGTGCACTTGTTAACAACAAATAAATTTACTTTAAAAGTTCATTTAAGTAATATAGTTAAATTTCTTTATAATACTTGGCATATATGTATATTAACACAACCTTTCAAATTATTGAACATAATTCTTCATCATGAAACAAATTAATAACAAACAGCAAAAGGAAGCAGTTATTATGTAAACACCAAATTATTGTCCTTATAAGCTAAGAAATACCTATAATCTACAATGCAGTTAACCAATAGTATATTGTACTACAAGCATGGAATGGTATTCATTTTCTATGAGTATGAAAGATTGTAGCATGGACCGAAGGCGAATGCTTCAAATAATTCGAGTATGAAATGGACATTCCTTGCGAGTTGTACATTATACTTTTTCTACGGCCACGATATTATTTCCTAATTAATTAAATTTCAGTAATAAATTTGTCCCGCTTTAACCATTCCAATATTTGACAATTCTAAATAAATATCCTAGATTGGCACCTGTACTGAAATGAAATGATCTGTATTGAAATACTCACAAAACAAATTCATTTCGCACGGTGCTTGCAATGCACCTTGTTATATCCCTAGCAACAACAAGCATACAATGAGCAGATTTCTAAGTGGTTATAGAAAAAGAATTGTTTGTAACACGTACTCGGGGTTTTATCGACTCGCTCTTGTATGTGTCTCGTTCATACAACCCTAAATTATGTACTTGTTACATAAATATCTATTACAGAACTATAATCCAAAAGTCTTTTTAATTTTACAATTATGAGTTCTGAGAGTTTTATCAATTTATTAAAACATTCTATATTTTTGAAGCAAGACGTTTTCCCAGTGCGTAAACTGCTGAGAAAATTAATGAAAGCTGGGTCGACGTCCTGTGCAATTCAATTTAGTTCTCAAGTCATACACGTGGCGGTAGCACATATTCTTTTATGTTTACTTTATGCAAAGCGCCATCGAAGGCAGGGTGTTGCACAGCACGCCGCCAAATAAAACATAACTCGTAAAAACGGATGTTGCAGGGGCCAAAGCAACTCGCATTTCTTTGCAGCCTAAACTATATCGATTCTCATAATCTCCGCGGCATTTATGCGTCCTGCTTTCTCATTTCTCAAATTCCGTCTCGTCGTCGGCCATTTCTATTTTCGCTTTTCGACGATCGAAGCAAGCGCTGAAGTTGCGAGGTAGCGTGAATGAAAAATGTACAACTTTGTAAAAACTTCCGTAAAATAGGATGAAAATACAGCATCGTAAAATCCGAAGCCAGCCGGAATATTTGTGTAAAGAGCGCTATGATTAACTGGGCGCTAAGGGATATTCACAAGAGCCAAAGTTCCGTAAAAAATGTTTGTTCTTGTTATAGACATATCGCCACTTCTTCAGTAATGGTCACCCTCTTTTATAGTCACCGACTCCCTACTCTCTCCAGCGGGAAGTTATCACCACACCTTTTTTTATCATAAAATACTTCATCTAATACTCTTCCTTAAACCCATTAGAAATTCAGTAATACTCAATAATTTTGTATGGGCATCAGACGAATTTCATATACGTATAATTATGTATAGGTATATCTTAATAGTTATTTGTCAAACTAGAGAGGTAAATAGAAAAAAAGGGAAATGACTTGATAATATAAATTACTCTTAACCCTGGAATACCATTTTAAAGTCTGTGAGACTCATACGTCATTACCGTCAATAGCCGTAAACAAAAACGAAATAGTATTTCAGGATTAAAAAACAATTGACAATCGCTCAATAGCAATTTTTGATATTGAAGTGCAGCTCTCCTCTTTGAGACCTTTAATTTTTCACTAAACTTCACAAGATTCAATTAACAATTGTACAAAATAATTAACGATAGTTTAAAGTTAATTTTTGATATTTTAATTCAACATTCCTTTCTGATACTTTTAACTTGAAACCAAACTCGAATAGATTCAAATAACTAATATAATAAATAATTGACGATCACCCAAAATACATTTTTGCCAATATAATTTTTTTGAAGTTGAAAGAGTTTTGTTTTATAATCTGACGAAGATTTACGTGCAGTAAATTGAAACGTTGTATTTATTAAATATTTTACAGAACTTTATCCAAAAACCTTTTAATAATATATTTTTTGCTACCAGAAAACATTAATTTGATATCAACCTCTGAAAGATTATATAAAATTTAGTTGACAACCGTCAGAAATCAATTTTTGACAATTGAGATCAAATCTATTGTTTTATTTTTTATGTATCAAATTAGTTTTCGTTAGTAATTGAACATACAGACACATATCCATCCATCCATTTATACACACAGATGCCGTTAAATTAATGATCAAAACAGATATAAAATATGTTTTTGTTTAATTATGATTCCTATACTTCCTTCTACTATATATAAGAAAGAAATTTGGTATCATATTTATTTGTCAGTTTCAGCTCTATTTCTAGTAGAGTTTTTTTTTTTTGTGGTATTTAATTTTTGCCTGAAGACATTAAATGATTTTGCAGTTTATGATTGAAATCTTTCAATAGTTCCGATGTTTAATTAAGATGCTCCTAGTTTTAAAACTGTGTATGGTAGAAGAAAGGAAAAGAAATATATCAAATTATACCCTCGCAAAATCTAGTTGAATGTTGCGCCCCAAAACTATGTGGACTTTTGACCCTGCTAAAATATTTATTTAAGAAGGGTAGAAAGTTAAAGTGACTTGGTGTTTAAGTATTAAAACATTTAAAAATCGTTTACAATTCAATCGAAGCCCAATCGAAATCGGCCGCTCTGTAACTTTTCCGCCGCCTTTTGACAAATGCGAAGCATCACAGCATTCTTGTTCCCTCGCACTTCGTTCTTCTCTTCTTCCCGCCACCTCGTCTCTGCTCTCTACACGTCATCAGTGTCAATACAAAACTGATGAGATGGAAATTTCTATTGTCATTTCATTCTCCATGCGAAGAGTCAGCACATTTGCTCTCAGCCGATCGCCTTCGCCTTCACTAAACAGCTATTATGCACTGAAATATTGCGCTAGGTTCACGGACATTTATCGATTATTAGTTTTCGGAGCAATCGCAATTTCTTCTGAAACATTTCAAGATTAATTTCGCCTGGATGGTCAAAAGAGAATCCGAGTTATTAAGAAATTTCTCATTAGGCATAGTCGATTACTTTGTGTATCTCCTATTGAATTTTTAAGTCCTCCAGTTTCGGAATATTTGCTTGGTAGCAAATATTTATTTCTTACCTTTCGTTGTTCAAATTTCTACATTATAATTTCATTTTTCTATAACTATTGAATAATGCGTTCATTTTAAACTACATCAATAAGTGCAATTTTCCGCTGAATAGTCGTTGCATGTTGCAAATTTCACCCTCATGAATCAAAGCCATCATTACACGGTCATTGAATAATATACTATTATTTATAATACCTACTATTGCTTTGTACAAATATTTATAATATTTTATACTTGACTATTATTTATACTATTTCAATGCACTCGCTTATCCAATCAGTGATTGGATTTATGTTTTGTTGTATCTGTTTTCTAGATTTATTGTTTCTTATGCTTGTTTTACAAGACACAATTTATTGGTAAATAAATTGGCAAAGTTTTCTTGTCAATAAATTGCCAGGAACACAAATTATGTTTGTTTTTCGTTAATTTACTGTAACAATTTCAGTAGTGCCAACAAGATATCGTCTTGTCAAGTATGCTACTATTATTTTTGGTTCAAACACAAAAATAACAACTAACCTAGGCATAAAAAAGTTTAACTGATTAGCAATGACTAAAATCATCTAGAATTTTCCAAAAATTGTCGAAAAATAGAATATGTTGTAATGCTTCAATAAATTGAACAATTTGTTTGTCAAAAAAAAATTGACGCAGTGTCGTATTACACCCAACAATAAAATAACGAGAAAACTTCGGAAACTTATTGACCAATAAATTCTGTACAATTCCTCATTGTCTGTCATCACCCCTTGTCCAATAATGATTTTTTATTCTTCGTTGACTATTTTAAATCATACAATAATTTTTAGATTTTAATTTTCTTTCATCGAATATAAGGGCCTGCTTGTAGTCAATAGGTATTTACATTCTGGAATCTGGATTATAAGTTGATTTATTTTTCTTTTAAATAAGACATTTTTTAGTGTGATGGTTATCTTTAGATTGTCTTTTGTTTTTGAGTAATGGCGTTGGCAAAATTTTTTTATAGAACCACAAATTTTTATGTTGAATTTGGACAAACCATGAAATTTTTAGATCCAATAATGTTGAAAAAGTTAATATGTATTTTGAAATTTTCGAGATCATTGCTTTTAAAGTTTATAATAAAAAATCTAATAACATCAAGAGTTCCAAGTTTTAATAAAAATATCAAGTAGGTTATGCTAAAACAAAAGACAATCTAAATATAACAATTGCACTAACTATATATCTTATTTAAGTTTAAAATTGAAGTGTTTGAGGATTAAATGATTATTTAAAAAGTTATTCCAAATATCTGAATATCTTTTCCCTTCTTAACTGAGTCTGTATGTCTACTTTCGGAAAGATTGCTTCGTGTGTCGTTAATTTAGTTCTTTAACGATGCAAACAACATGTTGCAAATTTATGAACTAGTGTCTAATTTGGGAGTTGGGCGATTGCAGCTAATGTATGCTGCGGTTAACAAAAATGAACAACACTAGGAATTAGCAAACAAACACACAACACTAATTGCTTAATTACCGCCATATTTCATGTTTCTTGTATCCATTAATTTATGTCAGAACTGCAACTGAAACGTCTTTCTTGTGTAGACAATATTCGCTAGTTATTCAAAGTTCCTAATTTAATATCAAAACTAGTAAAAGCATTTTTAATATTAGTATTTGTGGAAAGATAAGCAAACAATTATAAATTCTAGAATTAATTTTAATAATCTTTTTTAATCAAAACCAGTGGAATCGATTAAATCCTGGGGCACCTCCACCAAAAAATTTGCATTCGCATTTCATCCGAAATATTTTCATATAATTACATTTTAAATTGTATTTTCTTTCTATCTGGTGGCGCACCCAAGGTTGAAGAATAAATCATGCCCTTTCACCCCTAAGGCAGTCGCTGACCTACCGTCCCCCCTCTGCATAGCATTGATTTTCACGATATGAGGTATTATTATGGTTATGCCCACGTCGTTGCTTGAAATTCTGAGTAAAATTCAGATAATTTAAATAGACGTCCAGATCACGAACTGCCAAAATTTAGGTGCGGACGTGCCGCGCATGTGCGATGTGCAGGTGTTTTAGCTTGGGCGGGGCCGCAGGCGTTTGTTTCCATTTACATAATTAATTTTAATTTTCTTTATGAATTGGTTCCACTGAGCATCAGTTTATTCAACGACTGATTGAAATCTTGACTACAGATACATTTACAAATTCGTGTAAAGTTTTGATTGAGTGTACACGATATATTAGTGTAATGTACTTTTATCCAACACACATAACTATGGCGATTTTATACAAGGAAAGTAACAGAACACTAGTGGGTATAATTTTGAGGAAAGTCACCAATGAATAATTTTCTATTTATAACAATAATAATTACATACAATACCTTGGTAACTACTTCGATTAACATTTTAATTTAGGAAATTTAAAGCATATGTCACTGTAAAATAATATTTCTTTAATAAATTTTACATTTATTAAGAGATGTTGGATAAAACGTTATAATTCACATGTGGGAAAAGTGAAATTTGCCATTCACACAATAACTATTATCCTTTTTTAGTTACTACTCGTAGTATGAATGTAATACCATTCAAAATGTAAATTTTTTTTATTGCGTTTCTATATGTATTGGAGCACAAGAAACTTATTGCAGCAGAGTGCATCGTCATATCTTTTATATTTTTCGAGATATGTAGATTTTTCATATTTTTCAAAATGCAACTTTGTGGAGCTATAACTCAAAAACTGAGTTAGATATTCAAAAACTATCTTCAGTCTTGGACTTCTGGGTAACTTAAAGACAAAATCAGAAAATTTTGAAAATTTTAAATTTTTTAAAATTTTTTTAATGGGAATATCTCGAAAAATATAAAAGATACAGACTTGTAGTGTTCTCCATTCGATTCAGCTCGCCAAAATACATAAGTATACAAAATTTCAGACAAATCGGACAGCGGGTTGAAAAGTTGAAAATTTCGGCCCACACGTCAAGGGGTACGTTTTTCGGATTTTAGGCCATTTTCAGACTTTTTACTCTAATTTTTCAACCCGTTGACCGATTTTAATGAAACTCACAATACTTATGTATTTTGATGATCTGAATCGATTGGTGAACACCGCAAGTTTGTATCTTTTATATTTGTCAAGTTATGGGCAATCAAAATTTTGAAAAAAAAATCAAAAATTTTCCAAATTTTCAAAATTTGTTAATTTGTTGTAGAATGTATAAGAAAGGCAAAATAGAAGAGGGAAACATGATATCTTGCATATATTTTAAGTTTTGACCCGTCAAATTTGCACTTCGAAAAACATCAAAAATTGGCGTTTCTCTAAAAATATCATAGATATGATAATGCGCTCTGTGGCAATGAGTTTCTTATGGGCTAAAGTATATAGAAATGTAATAAAAAATTACAGTGATTTTTGGTGATTTTTTTTTATTGTTAACTTCCACTCTAAAATTACGAATGAAAACTTGTTATTAACCATGTATCCTAGTATTATGATATAATTATAAATAAATTCAATTATACTGGAATACCCCATTTTTATTATAATTATGGGGTGAATAGCCCCGTGGTAACATATCGGACTGTGGATCGTGAGATCCTCAGTTCGAATCCCAAAGCTGACAGTGCCAATTTAAATTTACCCCTGTAGTTCCCCCTTAACTAACATCTTTGTGGACTATGATTTGACGGCTGGTAACCGTACGTCATACGAAAAAATATATCACTTACCGAGATCTGCGTAAGCAGAGTGCTACACCCATAATGGGTAAAAGGCGTGATGATATATTTAATTATTTATGAATACTGCGTGAATTATTTAACATTCTACATTGCAATTACACAAAAATAAATAAGACGGCCTCCAGGTTTAGCTCGTGCCAAACTCAACTTTTTGCTACCATTGAGTTAAATACAATATGGTGAATCCAGCAACAAAAATCCAACGAATCTCCATGAGAAAATAAAACCCTCGTACAGAGATAGCGTGAGAAGAGACACCACTTAATGAAAATCAGTGTCCAGAACACACGTCATGTAATATTCATGCCATGGAGCGGCGTCGGTACCGTTGTCCTGCGATGTACCGGCGGAGCTGGCGGCCATGTTGACAGCCGCGTCACCGCCTCCTCCCCTTCCCCCCAGTCAATTCATTCACCACCGGCCACCAGGAACATCCTGCAGGATTTATGCGTACAAGATTACAGAAATTGCAGTCCTCCTCTGCGTCTCTTGGTGTTGGGATGTTGAGCTGGGGGAATAATTTTGGGATTAAGGTGAATTGTTGTGATCTTTACCCTTGTTTAGGGGATGCCACCACTTTTATGAAATATGGTACCTGTTTTGATAGCTGACATTATCTTCTACATCTTCGTTTATAAACGGTTTGATAGGGGACCAGCTTTGTTTATTATTATTTATGCGATTTTGCTTCTAACATCTTTGGGAGGTGTTAGCGATTATGAAAAGGACATACGACAAAAAAGCGGGCGATATATTATAGTGGTTGCCTTTAATATTAAGAACAACTTTAGATTTAAATAGGTGTATATCAGAAATAGAATGTCAACTCCTCTTACTTAATTTGGATGTGGTATTCTGCTTTCGCTTATGATCCACGGAACTATTCACTTCATATTCTGTAGTGTTTGAATATTATTTAGGCAGATGGATATATGTTGTGTACATCAGGTATTTTATATAAACAAAAAACAAATGTATTATAATTGTTAAAAGGTAATGAGTCAAAATACGATTTATTATTTTACTGTCAATACGGCTTCGAAAGATGCACGTTTTCAAATGTGTGTTTGCTTAGAATCTTTCAAGTTGGATTAAATTGTGTAACAAAGCAAAATTAGTCCACAGTAGGGTGATTTTTAATTTTATATGAAACGTAAAATTGTCTAATTTAGCAGTACACAGTGAAACCAATCAAAAATGAATCCAAACATGTGATACAGAGTGTAACAATGTAAGGTAGTTCTTCAATATCATTGCAGCGACATAGAAGAAAGAAACGACCTAACTTCGTCAATATATTGACAAAAAAGGAGGAAGATATGAACTTTCGTCGCTAATGCAGTGATAGGAAATCTACAAATGTAGTTACAAATGATATGAAATTGTATTGCCAATAGCTTAAAAAAGTTAAGCGTGTTTCATTTTATAAATCTTTAACGGGATTGTCTAGCAGATATATTAGTGAGACAGCTAACTGATTTCAATTGTCTTCATCAAAGTATAATCTCTAACCTAACGTGTTTGGTAACAAATGAAAAATTAACATTTCGATTTGGACCACAGGCTTTGTTGAATCCATTTAAATATTTTTAGTTAATCATTGGGTTGACCCTTGAAGGTATACCAACCTATGCGCATTTGGTTAACCCAAAAGATAGTTGTAGTTTTGCAAAGGAAAGACGTCTATGCCAGTATCCAATGCGCTACAAAATGTAGCAAGTTAAAAACATTTTCTCTTTGTAACTGAAGTTCTCATGATCTACTTTATGATGATGATGATGATCTATATTTATTAAAATTCCATAAGAGTTTGTGCGTGGCAACAAAGGAGGTAAATTTTTAGTGGTGAATGGAGTTTTATTTATAAAACATAGTACGGTATTTTTTATGGTCGCTCTTTAAAGTCGCCTGCAGCAGCTCATATTTATTTTGATAGAGTATGCCTGTATGAAAAAATATGCCGGACGTCCCTGGAAAAGATGGTGTTGTTCCGCTGGCGGCGACAATATCGCTGCTCGCCCGAGCAATTCGCGTGCAAAGGTGATACGATTTGCTGTGTAAGCTTAAACTGCACTTGCAATAAAACACGTTTGTTATCCTAATACCTCGACACACTCATCCACCAAATGCAGGGGAAAAGGGAATGCATGATGGAACAGCAACAAAGGTGCACCAGGAAAATAAATATAAATGGAGGGAAGATAAAAGAACAAAATAAAAGATTGCGCTCTTCAACTCAGGTGCTTACGTTGAACGTTGTTCGCAAACTTGAAATTTCTGCAATGTGTCGTGTTTTATAATTTTGAAGTGTTAGGAGGACAATGAACTAAAAAGGACGAAAGTAACCATAACGGCAAAAATTCCTGCTGCTATCGTTTCGAAAGTTTTGCTTGGAGCGCTAAGTTTAAAAAGCAGTATTGTTAAATTCATAAAAAGATTAAACACGAAACTTTATTAAAGCATTACCGAGAATTTTACATTTATATAATCCAAGCTTTAATATATTCATGATCATATATTTGATTCTATTAATTTATTACATTGATTTATCATTTAAATAAATAAATATATTATCTCTCTGCGTAATCTAAATTAAATATCCAACAATAACATTTCATGAAAATCCAATTACAAGTACCCATATTATATTTATAAATATGGAAATTTAAATCTGTTTTAATAAAATGCAATATTGATAATTGTTCATAATGTCATAACTGGAAATCATTTAATGTTCTTTAATTAAATGTATAAAATCCAATGATTTGTATGAGTATAATAATTATGAAACAAACTATTGTTAGCAAAAATAAAATACCTCTGATAACTTTGTCCTCGACGTAGGTAACAAATCCTATTAGTTACAACATTATAGCCCCAAGGTTGCTTGACCTGTAACAGAAATTTCGAATTTCATATAGACTTGGAAACAGATTTGTCACCATGGGAACAGTGGCTTAAATTCTGGAAAAACGTTACCACCTTTTGTATATTCTACAGAAAAATAAAAACGTATTTATAAATGAAACTGGAGTTTACAAATATTCCATGCCTCTGACAGATGGATAATAGGAAGAATTCATCGACAGACTATTCATTAGTGATCAGTTGCTTCGAGAATAAAAGTGATCCTTGATTCCATACACTATTTTGCTTTTGAAACCAAGCATAAAAGATGATATGATTCAATTTTTTTTTTTGTCTGCTTGGAAAATTATAATTCTTTCTTATTAATTTATAATCTATCTACAATAGATAATGAGTTCATTAGCACTCTTTCTTTGAGTTGAATAATTATTACTATTTAAAATGGCGGAAATTCGATCAAATAGTTGATCATTAAGTATGATTACTAGACTAATCTAATCTGGGTCTAAATTTAAAATTTTTATATATGATGTTCAACAAGAAATTAAACGCCTACATTTTTAAATCATGAATTATTTATAATTTTCAAGAAATTAATTAATTTAAAATTCGGAACGTATATTTGTAAAATTATTTTAAAAAAATGGAATTATTTATTTAAACACAAAGTTTCGAATTATTTATGAACTTTGTGTTTACATAAATAAGCTTATAGAAGTATAATTCAAAAACCTTATATAATTTTTGAGAAATTAATAATTAAAAATTAGTGAAAGAGATATGTAACGTACTATTGCGATATAAGTAATTATTAACTGCGGAACTATAATTTTATTTGAAATTATTTTATAATAACAATTACATGTTAAAAAAAACATCAGTTTCAAAGTACTTAAATCTACTCCATTTTATACCCTATTAATTTATTAGATTTTATGCAATTTTTAGTATTATTATGAAATAGCACAATAGGTTATTTAATTATTTTTAAATTGTTTCCCTTAAATTCGGTTATGGTCATAGTCTCCATTGGAAATTCGATTAATCCAAGATTTTCTTGTTAATTAATTACTATTCTATTAATCTAATATAGATTAAGGAATTGTTATAATGCTAAGGGTTCTCTACCTTTGGCGAGACTAACAAAAAGAAAAAACTTGTCTCAATATTTAGAAATGCAAGTAGAAGCTAAACTTTCTAAAAAGTTAATGAACAAAATAAATCTGAGGATAAATGACCGTAACTTTCAATTTTATTTACTTTCAAATTGTAAATCCTTTTAACATTCTCCATTACAACAAACAGAGTCCATAAACATTACCTGACTATAAACTTCATGTAATTTATCAGCGACTAATGACCGATTGGAGCCGGTACTACTGGGGCATTTAACCATTTTGCATAGCGCTGTTAAATTCAGTCCAAATAAAAAACCAGCCCATAGAGATCGCAGTCGCTCACACCTCACTTGTTCCATTACCCACTGCTTGGTTCCACAGCCAGCCACTGGCGGCGCTAGTGTAGGCGAGAAAAAATTTCACTGAGGTGAGATGTATCGCTTTATTGATTTTGTTAAATTCGTTAGGGAAATAATCCTGACCAATTGAACATCATTGATGCCTTGTCGAAGGGAAATGTTGATGTTAAATAAATGAAACGAAAATGTAGACTTCCTACGCCTATAGGCGATTGTCAATCGTTTATACTCAGTTTACAAGTAACAATTATTGTTTGATGCGAGGTATAAAACAAGGAGCACCAGGAGATTTCACTTGCATAGGAAAATTAGGTTCGCTTTGCGCGTGCCATCTGCCGGATCTGGCCGCACTTATATTTGCTTATGGAATACAAACGTAGGCTACGATTTATTTAAAACAATTATCAAAATCTGTCACATCTGTCACAATTTTTCCAAAAACACAAGTTTATATTTAAAAGTTCTTAAAATTAGAATTTTATCGTTATGTGAATTAATATTTCATTGATGTACAATGGTACGATATTGTAAGTACTTAAATTACAAATATTGATATATATGTAATTATCATTGAATATTAATTTTCAGTGGATTTCCATCAACTGGGAAGTACATATATATGAATTTCATTAATGTATTAAGTACGAAACGAAGATCTTATTTTCCACCAATCATTTTCCTTTAAATAATAAATTGAAAGATTCATAGAGCATTATTGCGTGATGGAATTCTAGACTTAAACTAAATTTGACCATAGGTAAATTTGTCGCTATTTCCAATGCACAATCCGATAGAATATAATTATTAATTATATTTTCAATATTTTTCAAAGATGCGGCAAGAAATATATGCCTTTCTCTGCGAAGTTAGCATGGTCTGGGTGTATGATGGAAAATATCAATGTTAGATGAATAGTGGATAGAATGAGATTGTTAAATTCACTGATATAAAATGTATCATGCAAATGGATCAGCGAATATACATTCGATATTTGTACGTTGTATTTATTTCTTAATAATTCTTTCAAAATATATTTTATTTTTAACATATGTGACTTTGATTTTTATAGTCTTGAATGAAATAATTATAAATATTAAGAAAATATGTAATAAGTATTACATGTGGTGCCATCTAACGGTTGTGGCCGCAATTATAATTACCATAGCAACGACGGTACCATTTTTTTACATGTGAGTGGAATCTCCTGGTGCTCCTTGGTATAAAATGAAAGACATGTTTACAAAATCTGAATTTTAATGGAATGAAAACAAATTTGGTTTGATCACTAGTATTACCGAGAAACGCCTTTATAACGCTAAGATATCTAACTTTTTATAGTGCTCTCTATTGTGATACCTTACTTAGATGAACGTAGATTTTATTTGTAGAAAGGAAGAGTATCGCCATCAAACATGAGTTCAATTAAAAAAACTTGTCAAAATTATTATGTGTTATTTAATATATTTTTTATTCGATGCATTTCTTTGGAATACTTTTTTTATTCTATTTATTTTTATCAAAACTTTATTACAACAATTTTTAGTTAAACTATTTTTTTGATGAAGCAACAAAATTGTTGCAGAATATTAGATTAAAATAATATTTATTTATTTATGAGTTATGTTATCATTTAACTCACACCAGACAGCCACTATTCTGTGACAACTTTATTTGTTTTTCAACAACTAGGTGTTATTTCTTTTCAACAATGAAATTCATGTTTCTTTCGTAGTCATTTATAGTTTATAACAAATGATAATAATTATTATTCAGCTGAAGATATAAGATGCATTTTCTGAAAATTTCATGCAAATTAAGAAACTAATTACGATCATTTACTAAGCAATCACAAGTATTTAAAAAAAACGTTGGTAATTTTTTTCTAAATATTTTAAATTAGATACTTATATTCTGAAAGCTCCAAAATGATTCATAATACAAAGTAACATTTTACAGGACAAACATAATTCATTATTAATTTCTTCACTCCAATGGTATGATGCAACGCTAGAAATGAAAAATCGTAAAATGGGGTAAATAGCTCCATGGTAACGAGCCGGACTGCGGATCATATGATCCTCGGTTCGAGTTTCATATCAGACAATTTTTTGAAATTTATTCCTCCACAACTAACATCTCTGGAGGCTGTGATTTTGCGGCTGGTAACCGAGATCCGCTTTGAACAGAGTGCCACACCCAAAAATGGATAAATGGCGTTATGATATATTTATTTATCATAAACTAGTAAAACTAATTTAATGATTTAAACTTATTGGCTTTACAGTTTTTCGAGCGGCCTGTAAAAAGTACTGCGTTCCAGGGTGAAATAATTTGAGTTAAAGTAAAGGGCAGTGGGGTATTTGCTCGGTTGATTTATTTCTAGTAATATTTACCTTGGCCGGCGGGCGACATAAAAAACACTTCTCATCAAAATTCCAGACTACTCGACTGCGCATTATCTTACACCGAGTGGAACAAAATGCTTCGGTTCGTGTCAATTTGGGATGAAAGATGGCGTGGTTCCGGAACCGGAAACGCGAGTATAATCACCCGCCCCCGCCTCGCTCTTTCGGCCCCGGCCCGGCGGCTCGGAATCGATTTGTGAATGTCGATCACAATCCCAAATTGAAAATGTAATTTATTTTGAGGAACTTTATTTTTGATTGTGATTGAACGACGGGTAATTTGGGTGGGAATAATGCGAAATTTTTGAGGTTAGGTCAGGCTGGATATCGGTGTGAAAAGTTTATAAATGAATTTCATTTGTTATTTCAAACTCGTGTCATTTTTCCCATTGGTATTATCAAAAATGTTTTAAACTGAAAGCACGAATATTTTATAAAATATAAACTTTGCGTATACAGCATTATTATTACTATTTTATATCCAGCATTATAAAACGCGTTTCAAAATTATATGTTAATATTTAACTTTGTCACGCAAAAATACAACGAAATGGGTGTTCGACACTCAACAAATAAATAGTGTTCAAACAAATAATAATCACATAATTTGGGTACCAAATAACAGTAATAAATAACGAAACCGAAGCATTTAATTTCTGTCACAAAACCAACAATTAATCATTCAACCATTTTAACGCTAATTATGAATCCCTACAGTCATTTTATTCTTTATTTGCTTTTCTATCCGCTGTTCACTTTGACGCCGTAATAATTCCAATTCAGTGGCGGCGATAGAATTATATTTCATGTTAATTTAATTTACTATGATACACAACAAATGTTTATAGTACATCTTACTAATTATAGCAAATGATGCTCATACCCAACTACATATTTCTTGGACGCCCACTCAATCCTTCACCTAACCCGCATAATTAGTTTCACCAACCTTTCATTCGACATGCGTTCAATATGGCCAAACCACCTCAACTCACCCACTCCAACTTTCTTATTCTTATTATTCTTCTTAATCTCACACTCATACCATATACTCATGTATTCCTAATACGATCACGTATCGTATACCCTCACATTCATCTTAAATATCTCATTTCTACAGCAGTTTCAGTTAACCCATACTTTAGCAGAATTTATTCTAATTGCTGTTCCTTGAAGTCTAAATCTCTTGATAGCTGCAGAGAAATTTCCCACCAAATTATGGTGTACGTTATAACGGAGTGAAAAAACGCAAAATATACAGTTTAAATAAGTTGGTCTATAATCCGATGAAATCTTAAGTTAAATTAGTAAGTTACCGTTCAAAGAATCCTTAATTCCCAAACCAAGAAGTGAAACTGAATGATTTTTTGTAAAAGATCTAGAAATAGTTATATGTTAAGAACTAGCTTTTTAGGGGGTATCATGAGCAAAGACGACACTATTGGAAGGTATTACAAAGAAAAATCATTTAGATATATGACAAAACAATAAGGGCCCTAAAATTGAGCCTTATGGAACGCCATGTTCAACTTGTTGTTGTTCCAGTTGTTAAATTTTAACTACTTCCTAATATTTTTGACAAATAGAAACAATTGTTACAAGTGACAGTTTGATTTTTTCTTGTTTGTTGACATATCTTTGGATTAAAATCTTAGCAAGTGGTTAAAAATTAACAACTGAGTTGAGAATTGAGCCGATATTTTCATTTATTACAAATCTAATCTGCTATACAAACATTAGTTAGAATTCAGTTCTAGTTTGCATGAATAAAACTATTGTTTCTCACTGAAACAAGCCCAAGTTATGTTCAGTGTAATTCTGCATAATTTAAGGCCCGAAATACAAATTCACTAGCACTAAATATACACACGTGCCAACAATAAAACGACCACAACAAGCTCCTGATTTCTGTGCTCCACTTTGCAGTTTCGGTTTCAGTTCATAGGACCACGGTTGTGTTTGCTAATTCAGTCAGGTCCGGTTCTAGCGTCACAGGAAAACGCGTTCAATTTCCGTATTCAGAACCGTTCCACTTTCATAGCAACCTTGATTTAACGCCCGCAATAGCATTACTCATATTAACAGGATTCAATAAATAAAAGAAACTTATTGAGTTAATTTCGTTGAAATTACTTCAGCAAAAAATACATTTGTAATTAAAATACGAGTACTTATTCGTGAGATTCTTTATAATTGCTTTTAATTAATGAAATCCTTTTGCTTTTGAGTTGAGTGTCCAATATTACTTGACATACGATGAATATCTGATAAAATGGCTTTAATAATTAAAAATGTCTAGTCTTAAAAGCCCCTTTAATGTATAACGAAAAAAGAAACGTTTTTATAAGTATCTTCAAACAGTCCTTTACAAACTTTAAAAATTCTAAAAGAGAATCATTAAGTCTATCAGATAACCCTGGCAGTGAATAAGCAATTTATTTCTTTGAATATAAATTACGAACGAAAATTTTGTACAATAACAGTCAGTAATTACTTAGAAATAAAATTTCTGATGTTTCACGAAATCTCTAGAAAAAATAATCTGATGTGGGTAGCATATAACCTTCCGCCTGAACAACTTTATTACGACAAAAAGTTTTAAATAAAAATTATGGCTAGTATTATTTTACATACTTGTATCAAAACAAATTAATTTTTATGAAAATATGAATAACAAATTTATTCTTACATAGCAACTGTTCAACAAACGATAACTTTCAAAATAGGTATTAAAAATAATCACTAAATTAATATTAATTCCAAATCGACAAAAAAATAATGTGTTCAAAACGGCACCAAACACAGATTTACAGCTTCGGCTGCATTCATTGTCTCGGCTTAGCATCATCAATGAAACAGCTGCCTCTGCTATAAATTTGGTATATTAGTGCCTAGTTAAACAAATAACTATTAACCTAATTATTTAATATGCTCAAAAAATTTTATACGCCTTCAAGTAAACTATCATTTCCGATTGTTTGATGCATTGTTACCAGAATCAAATCAGCTCGTATCTCAAACATTCTAAATATATATAAATAAAGAAAATGATACCGTTATTGTATTTTGAAATAGCGCCGACAAAAAGATCGTCATACAGACTTCATTGTGAAAATAGTGAAGCCATATACTACGAGCCAAGAATTATATCATTTGACCCTGTTAAAATCTTACAAAGAATACTTGTTTAATTCACCATATTTATATTTTAAATTCTATCATTTTTACCTCCCGCACATACATTTATGTAATTTATGTTTATGGTACGAATTCATTAGATTTTGGGAACAATTCATCAACAGGAAATGGTAGATTATTTGAAGGCCTATTAGAGTTTTTAGGTATATCTTTATAAATAAAGGTGATCGAATAAATTTCATTGGAATCAAAAAAAAAAATAATATTACCTTCAATCTTGAATTTGAAACATTTTTCTATATTTTGTTGTCATCAGATTCAAAAAACAGTGTTTGTGGTAAAAGCCAATACCTTTGGGCCAAATGAAATATTTCTGTTTTATTATTTCAGTTGTTATTTATCCCAAAAATATTCTTAAAAATAACAGAATTTCAGATACAAATAAATTGTTTACAGAAAATTCTCCCTTTGTAAGATAGAATTATTTTTTTAAGTTATTCTGAAAGTCTTAGTTGGGCAAAATAATATGATTCTGGGCCCGTAGGATTTCCAAATAGTGCTTATTCGTTGGAAATTTACTATCATTTTGTCAAATTATAATTTCAATGCGGAATCATTTAAATAAAATAATCATATTACAGATAAAAATTACATTGAATTAACTATCGTTTTAACAGTGCTTCATAGTAGCCTAGCTAAATCGAAACGACTCACTTACCGCTATAGTAAAGATAGGGGAGTCGTTCTTAAATGTTTTCTGTTTCTACTTTGTTCAAACATCATGAAATGTGCCCATTTTATGTTTAATATTGGTTAAGTTTAACTCAAAACATGTACATGGTTTTAGTGTTTACCATTTTTGATTACATATATGCCTATCCTAAGTCCTCCTCTCCGAGACAGTAAACAAAGCAGTAAGCAGCGTATCGTATCAAGTTGGTTAGGTGGCTATTCCAGGGCTATTCTCTATCCCAGTTTCATTTCCAAGAACGCGTGAATATTTCACAACTCAATCTATTCCCTCGTTACAAGTGCTCACGTTATGTCAAACGCGTCTCTCACGGATTCTCTTTGTGTGAAAGCCGAGCGGCGACACAATACATGTAGTACGTTATGTTACATTCTCGTTGTCATTTTACATATTTAAATGAGACGATGAATTATAAACAAACCGTGAATTATTCCACGAGAACGCGGAAATTTATTTAGGTAATAAAAACCAACAGACAATCTTCAAAACTTGTCTACGAAATTAGAAGTTGAGTTGAATATACCTAACAAGCTGTAGACTATTTTACTCATTTATTAAGAAATAATAAATAATAAATTAGTTTGAAAAAGAGCGTAAATTTTAAAGGACTGATGCATGATTGAATGAAACATAGGTTTTTAACGAGGATTAAAGAAGAATGTTTAGTTATACGTCATTATTTTATCTAAGCCCAAAGTCAAACAAGCAGCTAAACGGATGGAACTCGTTAAAGTATTTTTGGTAAGCCGTATTAGTAAACAAAACAAAACAACAAACCCAATAAACAATGAACAAACTAAAGTAGAGTACACCATGAGGGAGACAAATTAAAGAAAACAAAATCGTAATATTTAAGCTGTCAACGGAAAATATTTAAATAACCTAATAACAGGAGCTTTATAATTTTAATTAAAATTTTTGTGCGCATCGTGCGTGGAGGACGTGTTTTGATTTACGCACTTCGGGCGATTCGCTTTTGTTTCCCGCCAAATTTTGCTAGCGGAGGGGATTACTGTAATAATCCCTAAATGAACGGGTGGCGAATTTAACGGTATTTTTCGAGTTTTCCTCGTTTGAATATTCAATACCGGTTTAAACATATTTAAGCACTAAGCTCGAATTCATTTTGGTCGATTACTACGATTAATTAAATGGAATTGAAATGAGATAATTAATTAGTTACTTTCGCTTCTTTTTCCTCCAGTGCCCGTCCCGAGGGCTAAGGTTCCACAAGTTTCGGGGCCACTTTGATGGTCTGTAGAGGTTTTATTAAGTTATTAACTTGATTACCAAGTTCTGCGATGTTATTTACAGTATAGTTACCCCACTAATTACTATTATAAGGGTGTATTAAACATACTGAACTTCAATGGATTTCACTGACGGTCCTCGTTGAAATATTATCAATACCTTTTAAATGAAACAACATCGGCAAGTTTTAAACGACATTTTTATTTATTGTAGGTATTTCAATTTACTATATTTACCATCATCAAGTATACTGAAAAAATTAATTTGTACATCTATGAGTCTTATATACAGTTACAACATAACGATTAATAGTTTTAATGGAACAGATTAAAAAATGGGCGTAAAATGATGCCCTAAATGAATTAAAGCTGACTATTGTTGCTGAGAGAATAACCAGAACCTTTATATACACACATACATACATAATTCCGCGCTATATCCCACTCAGTGGCGTAGCACGAACCTAGAAACATCAATTAATCTCCTCGCAACATTCCTATTCTGGCACACTATATACGCCTCATCCACATTCATAGTACGATTCAAACATGCTCGTCTATTCTTCATACTCGGAATCATTCGTTCACGCAACAAATCATCAATCACACCTATCCACTTATTCTTTGGACGCCCACACAATCATTCACCCTCAATCTCACCCGCATATATTAGTTTCACTATTCTTTCATTCGACATTTGCTCAAAATGGCCAAAGCACCTCTAGTGACTCACCTCTACTTTCTAAACATTCATTCTTCTCAATGTCACATTCACTATAAACGATCCTCTACTATATTATAATGTACGGCTCCAGAAAAATCTAATTGCTCACACTCGGAATCATTAGTTCACACAACAATCATACCTAAGAACTTATGCTTTTCTTTACATGCGCAGCCAATAGTTTACCCTAAACCTCACCCGAAAATATTAGTTTCACTATCCTTCATTCGACATTCGCGCAAGATGAATTAACCACCTCAACTGACTATGGAATCTATAGTATAGATCCTTTTGTTGTAGTGGATCAATCTCCGTTTCTTCTTCTTTAAATCCTTGAAGTTAACTTTCGCCACGTTTTCCTACTTTTTGTTTTACTTAGCTAGTTTTTAATTCCTACTGTTTCTTAATATTCTTCTACTTCCTTTAACCTTGTTGATCTGGGTCTGCATCTTCTTCTTCTTCCTCCTTATCCCCATTCTATTACTACCATAATCTAGATAATAATATGTTTGTTATACTTGTTTGTAAAAAGGGTTATAATTGGACTACTTAGAATGCTTGCAAATTCAGAAAACTATTAAAGATATTCTTATGTATAATAGTTATTTACTTTACAAGTGGGCAAAGTAAGGAATTATCCACGAGAGAAATTTTAGCGCACGAAGCCAAAGGCTGAGTGTGATAATTTTATCGAGTGGGTAATTCCACTTTGCCCCTGTGTGAAGTATAACGTTTTATCCAACACTTCTTAATAAATGAAAAATGTATTAAAGAAATATTATTTGAAAGTGACATTTGCTTTCAATTTTTAAATTAAAATGTCAATCGAAGTAGTTACCAAGGTGTTGTGTGTTATTATTATTGTTATAAATAAAAAAAATACTCACTAGTAGCTTTCCTCAAAATTATACCCACTAGTGGATAATCTTTTACTTTTCTTGTTTAAAATCGCCATAGTTATAGAGCATTTGAGAGGTGTTGGATAAACAAATTTATTTATACCAGTCGCCATTGATTAGTGCACTTTAATTCCTTCATGGCATCCTTTTACCCCCTTTTAGTATCCTATACGAACTGTTTATCCTTCTTTTACAGCTATAAGATCAATGAAATAAACATACAAATTCATTTTTCCTGTATACCTGATGATGATATAGTAAACCAAAATACGTTTAGTAAATAAAAATTTTGTTTGAAACTTACCAAGCGTTGTTTCTGCACAAGCAACTGTTAAACGAAAAATATTTTCAACTCAGCTAATTTCTGTTATATCTGATTCCAGACGCCATTACGAACGGAGTAGTTCAACAGAGGTCAAATGCCACCACATCCAGGATAAAGGTAGGAATATTTTATAAATAACATAATACAATTAAAGTATTTTCCGTCTCTTGATATTCAACATACAATTAAAGCAGAGAGCACTCTTAATTTATTAACACACGAAAACACAAAAAATAAATATCCGTTGAAGCCGCAAGCTATCCTACACTGTGCAGCGTGTAATCTGTGAGTGCAGGCCAGCGACACAGGATTAACTTTTTACACCACGGTGTAAATAAAACTACACGGAGTTACACTGAGTGTACACTCGTGCAACCTCTGCTCACTCTGCTAATAGGACTATTTGATTTTGTGAGTTTGTATATCTGGTTTACGCGAATCTGATACTGGAAATCTTATTTATCCACGCTCACGGAAACTTTTATATCGATTCTAACGCTTCTGAAAGTAATTTTTACTTTGATATTAGTGTCATTTAGCTCGGTAATAATTAAATTTCGTTTTCCGTAGTGACATTTTGGAAAATAGTCCGGCATAATCTGAATAATATTATCCGCGATGCTCACTTAATATTAATCTCCGCTTATAATCCCCACTTCCGACGCTAATGGCTAATGTGGCAGGTAGTCGGGGGCGGCATCACTTTAAAGCAAGGCCGCGCACCTATTGTTTCGCGCCCACGGAAGACATTGTAATCAATTAGAACAATCACTTAAATCTTGCACAATCGAATTAATTCTCTGTAATTATCGCAAATGTGTACGCATTGCGCCATTTCACGCACCGCGATCACTTGTCTTGGGTGTGCAGGGCCGTCACCAAGGAAAATTAATCAATCAAATCCGCAGTTTTATTTGGCAGTAGTAAATTTACATTTTAACTGGCAACGGCAAAGGTAGATAGCGTTGAAGCAATACTGCCCGAGGTCAGTAGTTGGATGGGTGACCGCTTTGCAAAACCCAGCGTGGCGTTGTCAGACTACCGAAAACGAGGTACCGAAGTGGAATATAACCTTATCAGTTGAGACCGCTTAAATAAAATAATTTTAACTTCACTCCTATGGTTTCCCCTTGACTAACACTTTTGGGGGGCATGACTTATCGGCTGGTAATCACAATACAAAATATGTAAAAGCCGTGATGGTGTGTTTATCTTATATATTTATCTCTATGGTACACTCTCCACGTACATTTTTGGGGCTGCAAATTGTCGGCTGGTAACTGTATTTCTATGCATGATCCTATAATATATTATAACGTATTTGTTTATTCTTATAACAAATATAATTTGATAGTAATTATTTAGTTTTTTTTTTATTTCAAATATCAATGCTATATTTAAAATGAAATAAATCCAATTTTTGTTTACATTAATCCATCTACAGACATAAACTTTATTGGACAAATAGTTAAAATGGATTAGATCTCCTCAAAATATATGTATCTGCGAAAATCCGCTTCAATACATTTCCTCATTTTTTTTTTTTTCATCTGTACATTTTTGGGGAATGGAAATTGACGAGTGATAACTGTACATCATTTGCGTGACCATATAATATATTATAACCTATTTGTTTACTCTCATAGGAACAATAGTTATTAAAGTAATTATTTAGTTTTCTTATTCTAAAAATAATTGGTAACATTTTTCATTTGAAATTTTCTTTCGTAGCTTTATATTTAAAATGAATTAAATTGATTGTTTGACAATTATGACCGAAATCATTTCAATTTTTGTTTATTTTCATCCATCTACTCACACAGACTTTACGAAGAAAATAATTAAAATAGATTAGAAGTCCTCAAAACATATATCCGCAAAAATCTTCTCACCTACTTTCCCTTATTTATTTTCTATGTATACACAGAATAAGGGGCATGACAAAAATTAATTGTGTTTGTTATTTTATTTACACACACACATACATTATTGAGAAAACGATCAATAAAGACCTCAAAACATGTTTTATCTAAAATCTCTTCACTTACCTTTTCCTTATTATTTTCATATAATAATAAGCAAAAAAAGAAAATAATTGTGTCCGTCCATTGTTGCTACTTTATTTCCTCGCTGTTTATTTGTACTAATGATGTATTGATTCAGGCATTGAAATATTTATGCACGCATTATTAGGAATCAAATGTTCATGAGCAACTATGGTGGGAGATTATTTGATTAAAGTGCTTGTATCGTTAGTGAAATTAATATGAATTGCCGTATAATTTTCCAAGCTTTATTTTAGTTGTTTTCTGATAGTTCCATTAGCTAGGATTTATTATTTCGTAATGTCTATAGTAATCAATATTACAGTCAGTAAATCATACATGAATTAAATATCATTTTCATTCTTTGTCACTGTGTGTGATATTAAAATGACATTATTACTTGAATATAAAATTACTACAAATTTTTATGCACTTATTGTCATATATAATATACGAAGGGACGGGTATTTTTTTTTTCAAAACGCTCTGACCAAATTTTCTTGTCAATTTATTGTTGTGTAATACGACTCTTTTCGTCAATTTTTTCTTCCTCAATAAATTGGGCAATTTGTTGACGAATTAGAATATGTTCTATTTTTCGACCATTTTTTAGGGAATTCTAGAGGATTTTAGTCATTGCCAACCACTCAAACTTGATAATGTTTTGGTTAGTAAGTTGTTGTGTTGGTACTACTGAAATTGTCACAATAAATTAGCTGAAAACTTGACGTGTGTTAAACGAAAGACAAGTTTTTTGTTCTTCGCAATTTATTGACAATAAAGTTTGGCCAATGTATTTGCCAATAAATTGCGTTTTGTAAAACAAGTATTATCATGTATTCTTTAAAAAATTATTCGTTTATATGTGACGCATGTCATATTTGACAGATTTCTGCATTTTCCTTAGGGAGATTGGAAAATTTCCTATTAATTCATTATTCCCGGAAATAGTCACTAGAATTCTGTTCTCAGTATCATAATAATAATAATAATAATAGTAGTTTATTTAGCCAAAAAACTGCTAATACATACATACATACAGTTATATTGTTTGTGGTAAATAATATTCTTTTACCTTTTTCTTAAAATTATCGTTGAATTCACATTTTTAATAGTACTAGGTAGTTTATTGTACAGTTCTAAACCCTTATAAAACATAGAATCATTAGTACTAGATTTTTTATATCTGTTAATTTTAAAATTGTGATTAATAATGACAGGATTGGTTACAACACGGACAAGTGACATACAATTAAGCATTTCATTGGTTTTAAGAAACGTCAAAAATCATCAGTTTAATATGCTTAGGGAATTTTTCTAAATTTTGCCGCTCTAATAAGTACGTGATTGGTCAAAAGTGACGAAATTGAAGCAAATGATTGGTTTAATTTATATGTGCAAAATAGTTAATAAAATTAGGTTGTGAGAAACTGTTCTATTGTTGTGATTTCTGGTGGAGGTGCCCAAAAAGAGTTTCCGAGCAATAAAATATTGTCTGTACATTAGGGGGATATGGGGTCAAGCACCGATGTCTAATGAATTAATACCGCTCTTCATTATACAGTCTATTCCATGACGAAGTTTAAGCTTGCAGCAGAGGCGTCGCGTCTCCGTTCCTTAATGGGGGGCATCTATCAAGAAAAAGTCTGTGGGCACGACGCGCACACGCGTACATTATACTAAATATTTATTATTCGGTCGTTACGGCAGGCACGCATTAAAAGCTAACGATGATGTATGTGGGCGTTGCGATCCTGCGATCAACAGTTGCAGCGCGGATGTGGCAACTGTGGCAACACTGTCAGAGGATATCAGCGGTGAGTGATGTTTGCGCGCGGAACGGAATGGCTGATATTGCACGCCGCCCTCGCTAGATGGGATGAAATATCGTATGCACTGTTCCGGTTTGTTGTTAAATATTGGATATGCGAGCATAGATTGCTTTTTTTATTTTTTGGTGTTTGAGGTAATTTTACGGCTGGTTATCAATGTTGGTATTAATCTGATCCAGGGATGGCTGAATGATAGTTTCGCACGTTCAAATTTGATTGGTTTCGCTTCAAAATGAAGTGAATAAACATTTGTGAATAATTTTCAATTTAAAAAGAATTTTTATTGAACATATCACGCAAAAAAATTAATTACATTTCATAAAAATATGAAAATTAAATTACTATTTTGTGACATTTTGCAATGCTCTGAAATTTTTTCAATTTTCATAAAATAAAATAAATATATCAACACGTCCTTTACCCATATCGTATCTACTTTCACAGATTTCAAAAAATTATATATTTTTTCGTCAAACGTCATAAAAGTACGTTGCTATATATTTGTATTTAACAAGCTGAAGTTCAATATTGTAAAAGTGTCTCCTTGGCAACACTTATTATTATATTATGAAAAATAGTTAGGTTGTAATTCAATAAATTGACAATTAAAAATGAAACAAATAATCAAATATTACAAACTAACATATTCTATGGCAACTATAAATGCTGGATAAGACAGAATATTTTTTGAAGTTTTGGTCCTATTTTAACGATTATTATTCTATGTTCTATGTTTGAAAAAAAAGCATGTATTATTCGGAGTAAATGTGACTTTGAGTGCATCGTGAAGTAACACATTTACTCTTAATAACGCAATATGCTATTATTTACAATCAGTTAGTAATTTGTCAATTGTAAACCTTCATTATTCAATCAGTGCATATTTGAATATTAACCACAGGCTTTTCTGTTGGAACAAATTTTCTGCCACTTGCTGCAGTTCGCATGGAATTCAATCCATTAATTCATTTTCAGAATCAGCCATTTTGGTCTACCAAAATTTTCATTTTTATATAATTAAAAGAGAGAAAATTTATTAACACTAGCAATTTGTATATTTAGAGCGCAAAGTTATATTTTGTTGGTTTAAATACTTTGCGCTCGACTCACATACAATATTTTTCCGACAAATGAGTATATAAAAAAACATTGTTGTCATAAATTGTTATAGCTGTTCTTTTACTTTCTATTCATGGTGATTAACTAAATAAAAAAAGAAAAAACAAAACTTTTACAGGTAGTTGCAATTAGAGACGAACACTGATTTCTATATAACACTAGATTGGGCATAAACGTTACCAATTGAACGCCGTTATGATGGTCAAAATTGAGTTTTTATGATACTTCTTTATTTAAAAATCTATCTCTCTTGTCTATGGTATGACCATAATTCATAGTATGACCTAAAGAGAGGTGGTGACGAGCGCGGTGTACAGAGAGTGAAGGCAGAGCTTTGCATTGGCAAAAGCTAACTTTCTATACCAACCGCCGAAATATATAATTGTCCTTCCGAAATAGATTATAAATGTAAAATTCACCACCTACGAAACAAAAATTTTTATCCCAAAAAAGTAAACTTTAAAATTTACATATTTTGATATACTCGTATGTTTCATTTAGCAAATTTTGAATAAAATAAAACCTCAATGGAAGTTTTCATTACAACCTCAGGTTATAACTTCGACTGCAATTAAAAACTTTCCAGCTAAATATATATTTACACGTGAAATACCATCTAAGAAGTCTGTGGAATTCAAATAAAGAATTTTTAAATAATATATAACAAATTAAAATTTTGCTAACTGGTACAAAACTTATTATCCCTTTTTCGCTGAAGCGTAACTCTTTTAAAATACAACAAATTAATTAACATTCTCAATCTCTCTCTTCCTCACTGTCTCTCTCCAAGTCATCATGGAGCTCTTCGTCGTCGTCGTGATCGCTTATTATTTATGCGAGGCCATTCGCTGCTGCATAAAGGGTTGATGCCGCGAAAGTAAAACATCTTCGAGTATATTTATAATCGGCGCGTGTATCAACCCCCGCCCTGTCACGGAAGATACCGGAAACGCCCGGATCGGGACGTTGTCATTAATAGCGACAACGTGACGCAAATGCTCATGCCTTGTTGTTCCTTTTCGCAGGACCGTAGAAGAAAATTTTAATATAATTAAAATACATTTTAGTATTTTTTATTCGGTTAATAAAAAAGTGCAGTTATTATTACTTGACACGTATTTGAAAAACAATGTAATAAGTTGAAAGAGCTTCCAGAACTTATAGTATTTACTTAGTTACCGTATCTATTTACTTGTTTGTGTTTTTCATTTGTTTATAACCTAACGAAAATTTACGTGCCTTTTTATTAATAATATAAATGTTTCAGTTATTGATTTGTAATTATTGAAATATGTATATTATTAAACATATAATTTAATTGGAAGCATATACAAGAAAACTGCAAATAATATGTTTTATTCAAAGCTAATATCTTCAATTGGAGACATTTTTTCGAAGCGGGTTGATATAAATTGAATTTGATTTCGAAATGTTCCTGATAAAATATTTTCATCGATTTTGTTATGATTCCTTAACTTCTTTATAGCAGTAATTTATGTAACAAGTCTTAAAATGATATTTTACTGATTGAGCAAGTATGTTACAGAGCGAACCGTAGGCGATAGAAATAGGTGTATTGTCATCAATTCTAGTTTTTATTTAAATTTATTTTGCTCAGTCACACATATTTCTACAATGGTTTTTATAAATATTCAGCACTATTATTACTATTACAACTTTAAATAATGTTAATTTATGTAGCAAAGCTTTGAAAGCTTGTGACACTATCAGATATGTTGGATGTAATATTTTTTTCGCAGTAAAAAAAGAATTAATAAAAATCTATAGGTATGCATTACAAATATTTTATTTTTTATTGCGAACAACTAATTTACGAACCTTTATATTAGGTAATAGTACAATTATAGATATATTAGGTAATAGTACAATTATAGAGATTGTTTATCTGAACATGCGATATGCTTTCCAAGCTAGGGATGGTAAAATTTTGAAAACTATTAGAATTTCGTACTATTATGAGCATCTCGCAACGAAATCCTTCAATATTTTGTTCTTCATTTTGAATTTTTTCCATAATGATAGATTAATTCCTACACGTTCTGCAATATTTATTATATCTAGAAAAAATATTTAAAAAAAACAATTGATTGCCATGAAGACATTCATGTATGCCGTATTTATTTGTTTTCTGGTCTCTTTTGTTTTTGAAAACATTACATTTAGGAAAAGGAAAGAAACTTTCAGATTTCTTACAACTATAGACAATATTTAGAGCTATCTCAGTAATGAAAGAATTTACGGTCTAAAAAGTGATCATACGATCGCGAAATAATACAAATGCATCCATGCTTTCGCCGGGATTCGAAGCCGGAATCGTGCCACGAAGGGTGGTTTATTATTTGCATGTTTTATGGGTGAGGTGCTATGTATTTTTAATTATTTACAAAAAAGAGTAAATAATAAGTCATTTCAATCAAATTTGTAATTGGCTGTTAGCACAAAAATATCGAAATGCAAACTAACCTTCTGGTATTTGAAAAACAGCTATAAAATTAGTTTGCTGTCCTCATAAAAAACACGAGTTTTCAGTTCATTGTAACATTTACTGTACAGCAAATTTATTGCCTCGTGGTTAATAGTAAACATCAAATACGTACGTAATTTGAGTTTTCATTGCAATTTTTGTTTCGCTAAACAATTTCTACGTCGTTTTACATGTCCGCCAATTAGAGGACATAATTGGAAGAAGCTAATAGAAAGATACTAATATGTAGGCTGATCATTTTCCTTAGAAAATATTGCGGGACACAAGGGGAGGGGGATTGTCTGTTAGTTCATACGCTTTGGGGAGTTCAAGAATAGTATATTGTACAACGAGCATGGAATGGTACTCATTTCCTACGAGTATCAAAGTTTGTAGCATGAGCCGAAGGTGAATGCTGCAAATCGTACGAGTATGAAATTGACATTCCATGCGAGTTGTACACTATACTTTTTCTACGACCACGATATTATTTCAAAATTAATTTAATTTTAATAATAAATTTGTCCCGCTTCAACCATTCCAATATTTGACAATTCTGAATAAGTTTCCTAGCAATGGCATCTGTACTTAAATGAACTGATCTGTATTGAAATACTCACAAATCAAATTTATTTCGCACGATACTTGCAATGTACCTCATATCCCTAGCAACAAAAAACATACAATGAGCAGATTTCTCAGTGGTCGTAGAAAAAAATTATTTTTATTCAGTCCAAAATACAATGTAAATATTAACTACATTTTGAATTTTTAAACAGAGTAGATTTTTATCACAAAAGCGTCGTTGATGTTTCATTTCTTAAACCTTCACATTTATTTACAATATTGCACTTTACTACAATAATTATGGCTTTTTGTGTATCAATACTTAAATGAGATGGCTGCATTTGAACCTAATAAGCATAAACATAATTCAATAAGTCTTTTAAGAACTGAACAAGGAATACTGTTGTTTTTAAAATGCTGAAAAGTCTCCACCGATTTTATATCAATTTCAGCTTATCTTTCATTGCATTCGTGAATTTTTTTCTGTTGTCAATTCTGTGAGTTTAAGATTAAAAAAAAAAACAATTTTCCTTTGTATGATTTTGACTGGGCCAAATGATATAATTCTGGGCGCGTATACTATTATTGCGTAGTATCGTGGTGAATGTGTGAAGTTCGGCTCTGGGTTCGTTCCACCCGCCGAAAAATTAAAGCGCTTTCGCTCGATTTGTTTTCATTCTAACTCCGTTAATAAGTTTCGGACTTTTAACTTTTGCATTTATTTTTAATTCGGCCGGACGGGCCGGCGTCACGTTCTAACATAATTACACTTTGTCATTTTCAACTTTTTCATTCTGCCACCACCGCCGTAGCTCAAAAACGTTAATTATAATTTTAAGTTCGACCCGCAGGGTCGCAGTAGGTGTTGCTGTATGATTACAGAGCACTGTTTGGGTTTTATTTCCAATATCACGTGACGTTTATTTTGATATCATAGAATTAATATTGTACTGTTGTTCTACTAAAACTTCATTGTATTTACACGTCGTCATTTTCCAGGAAAACTGCAAAATACAGCCGTTTATTTGTTGTTTTATTGCGATTTAATAAACACGCGCTAATTGGAATTTCTCAGTATTTGTTTTTACATATTCGAAAATTTCTAGATATTTTCCATGTATATAGAATAATATTCAAATAAAACTACGTCGAATTGAATTGGTTTGTTTTAATTATGTCTTTTTAAAACATTGAAATACAGGTGTCCCAATTAAATTATTTTCAGAACTATCTAGAAAAATATCAAACAAAAAATGAAAAAATTCATTTTTTTAAATAAAAATTTAAAGTTTTTAGAACGATTTGAAGTTAAAAGTGAAGTGTATGTGCCGTCAGCATTAGCATTACGCAATATGCACCACGATGACGTTTCATGATTAAACTTTGTACATCATGTGACCCTGAAAAGAGTCGATTTTTTAGATTTCAGATGTGTTGTGATCATTTACAAAAATAGCTCAAAATGTTGACTGTTTCAACTTAAATGAGGATTATCATTAAAAAAAAAAATGCTAGACGAGATAGCCAGTTTTTGGGCCACCTGTCTTTGTTATACAGTACAAACTTGATAAGAACATATAAAGAAATTAAACTTTGAAATGAAATGTTTAATATAAAAATTAAATAAAACCTTGGAAGAAATGAGTTCAGTTAACTATTATGTGTGAATTTACAGGGATATTCAAATAATTTATCAATACACTATTGAATGTTATTTATCACTTTGGAGAAGACTGTGCAACATGTTTTTATATAGCAACCGTTCAACAAATACTTAGCAACCGGTCAACAAAGAAGGGTGACCCTACAATATCTATCTGTATCAGACACGTTTTTCGGTTTTATAAATGTCTATAAGTTAGCTTTCCAATATTATTATATTTCAGGAGATTAAAATGTCGGTCGATAAATCTACGTAAATCCAACACCATACAACAGCGACAAAAGCATCAAGTAACATCTTACTCGCTTGCTTGGTTGGTAACAAAGGAAACTATCTTATTACTGGAGGTGTCACACGTATTATGTCAAATGATACACCGGGAGAAGTTGATGGAAATTCAGTTGTACCTGCTGATTAAACTGAATAAAATGCAGTTGAAGGGATTTAATTTCCTTGTAGTTGAACGGAACATTGTCGTTGGAATTTATTTGTAAAAGAATCGATCTTTCCATCTGTGAATTTTTAAGTGTCTGAGGTTACCGAAATGTCAGATATTTCATACGGTGATGGAAAACGGAAAAAAAAATAATACTGACAGATGAACAGACTGCGCTATGAAACATGAGAAATTAAATAATACAAGCTCAAATTCACATGAGTGTTCCATTTCAAATTTTTGTTTTTATGTTTTACAAATTTCTTTTTGTAATATTATCTACTTTATCACTGTGTAACTCCATCTTTACTTTTTTAAACTGCTTGGCATCTACATGTCTTTGACAGTCTTCTCATAAGAAGGAATCCCAAATCTCCTGCAGTCTGGGTCTCAATTTTTCAATTGTCCCTGCAGAAATATTTCGCAATTGTTTTTCATTCTGTTCTATAGAGTTTCGATTGGGAATAAATTGGGGCTACTGTCATTTCAGCAACGGGATTATCAACCTTGCAATGTACTACTTTACCTCTGATTTGGATGATTCCTTTTGATCCTATTTTACTCACAATTAAAGGTAAAATAGTATTAAGTTTCGGTTGAATACAGTTGACCTTGAAAACCCAGTTTAATGTGCCATTTTATTCGTTTAACATGGAACATAGAAGCGAACTTACCTTCAGACAAGTTCCATTAAAAATAAGTACTATGATTCGAGTTTGTCGAGCGTGAGTTGTGTAGGTTTATGGTTTGTTTGTGAAAAGTGCCATATAAACAAAATTTGTACATCGTTATGGAAAATAAAAATGTTTTTTCAGCGATACTAAAACAATGACATACGAAAGAGTATTAAAATTTGGTGAAAATCCAGTCAAGTTGGAAATATCTATTGTGTGAATAGTACCTATTCAGGATAAAGAACTATTTCCTTAACTTTATTCATGAGGTCCTGACACTAAAAGTCCAAACCGTTATTTATTTCTATAATTTAAAATAATTTGTTTCCTCTTTCTAGAGGTCCTAAAAAGTAAAATTAATTTCAGCAAATTTTTCCGGCGCGTGAAAAGGCCTTTGAGCTAGTTTTTGTTGAAAGTTGACCCCATGTCAAGATTTCCTACAGTGTAGTCAGTAGCGGGGGTGTAGGGAGAGCAGAAGGAGGCATTTTCAACGAATTTCCATGTCAAAGAAGTGTAATTCCCTGCAAACCGCTGCTTTTTAACCCACGCTGCGCTCGTGCTGCCCTCTGCTGCGTTGCCGAGTGAACCATGTGTGCTTTGAGAACTATCGAGAAATTTTTAAAAAGTTCGGCGTAGACGATATTGTAACCCGGAAATGGGAATTTTATTCAGGAATATGGGAGCTGTTATTTAAGTTTCCTTTTTGAATAACGTTTCGTTTATTATAGGACTTGTATTATATTTATATTTACAGCAAAATTTATTTGAATATACATTTAAATGTTTAACAATACTGGTTGATGTTTTGATAGGATCACGAGAACAATATACAAATTTTACATATTATTATATAATATATAGTAATATTAATATAAAATATAGTATTATTTATTTTCACGAATATCCATAAAATATATACAACATCCATTTGTAACATTATTATAACATAAATAGCTTTTAAATTATGATATTATGCTAGAATTTATTTAATTTCAAATGAATAAACTGCTTTTACGGTAACTGTAATTTTTGCAAATGGTTGTAAAGTTCAATAACAATAAAATGAAAGAATTAATAAACATAATGTCAAAAATGAAAATTTCATGCATTTTTCTCACTAGTTTATAAAAGCTGTTATATTATTACGTACTGTATGATAAAAACACACGTTCAAAACCAATATTATTTACTCTTGGTTTAAAATATACAAAAACTCTTTTATTTTTATTATTACAAATATTGTTTTACAATTTCGGATTGACTATGAATAAAATATACTGTTTACTTCCACATATTATGTATACATAATCCTGAAATATGGTTGATCATATTTTTATCCACAATTATCAAATAATATAGCCATAATTTAACCATTTTTTAATCATGAATGGCCTTAGTTACTGTTGCTAATTGAATAATATTGACAGTTCGATAGAATAATATTAATCAATCGTTATGTTAAATTCAAATCTTAACTGTCAAAAGAGTAAAAACAAAATAACTGTCAAGTATTTTTTCCACATAAAACCCAAAGACACTAGCTGTCTCAAACTTTAATTTTCTTTTTAAGCTTAAACTGTAGCTGAATAATCGATTTTAAGACGTTAAAACAATTCAAAATTTTATTACAACAATACCTATCGTAACGATGATACCTACATTTGTTGTTGGCAAACAAATAATTTTTTGTATTTGTATATTTGTGTATTGTATATTTCAAAACAAATATGTCTTTTGGAGACGAAATATTTGTTCTACACCGCTTGATATTAAAAGTTAGCAGCAAGTACAATCGAAAATGTGTTACTTATCAAATCAAAAGGTAAATACGATGTCGTGTATAAAAACTTGGACTGGCAATTGACGTATGAAGTTGTACTTGTAAATTTTACGAAATTATTAAACAGTTGTGGATAAAGTATAGTATTCTGCTCGCATGTAATTGCTATTACTCATTCTAATGATTTACATTACTCTCCTTCTCATAAGTAATAGCATACATTACATGCTCGTCGAAAAATATGCTATTAATGTTTTACTGAAGAAAAATACAGAGAAATGTTATTATAATGAAAAAGAAAACTTGCTTCCAAATTAGTCTACTGTAAAATATACGTGATGATTGATTTATATTTTAAAAATATAAAGTCTAATATAATAGATATAAAAAATATTTTAAATATATATGATATTAAAAACACGTTTGTATTCTTTCGCAATCAACTATGATTATTGAATTTATTTCAAAAAGTACAAACACATTTCAACAAAAACAAATGAATAATAAAAACATTAGTTCATATTCAAAACAAATAAATAAATAAATAGACTGCGCTGTCCGAAAATTAAATCAACGTACATCTACAACAAACAACGCATCTGCTACGGGTGCCATGGTGACGTTTTGTTCCTACGATATGTGCAGCGGAGGTGTGTAAACAATTTATGCAGCATACTCTCGAAGCTGGACCCAGGCTGAGCCTGAGAATTCTAAAACTTTTGATTACATTGCGCCACCACCATATGTTATGCTTACTGAAATGTAGTGCATAGTGAAAAGCTGCCACGCTGCATATTTGCATATCCCACCCTACAACAGAACATAGTTTCTAATACTTAATTCGGTTTATTTGAAACTGTAAATATTGACACCCGTTGCAGTATCTTTCATAAAAGTCAGTAATTTATTCAGAAACTGTTGTGTAATATAGTTTTATTAGTGTTCTATAGCCAACGTTTCGCCAGCAATCTTTGATTCCTAAATAAGTTATTTTGTTCATAAGTTGAAACGCCAAATAATAAATAATGAAATCGTGAACAATTAAACAAAGTTCATACGTTAAAATAAACATGTAGTACGATTTAAGTCCGAGCAATGATGAAACCATCACAGGGGAAAATAAATGTTACAATTGATTCTTCTTTCATAAAATTAGAAAATAATTTTTATTGACAGGAACTAAATAAACCCACAGACAAGACAACTACTAAAAAATATGGAGGAAAAGGGCACAAACTTTAATGAAGATGTATGCAATTTATAAACGGTAAAATAAGAAAACCAACATTTACAAATTACAATGATAAAGGACGAGAACGAGACAGCCAGTTGTTGGGCTACCTGTCTTTGTTTTACAGTCCGCTTAGAAAATTGATAAGAAAATATAAAGAAATTAATATCCAAAATAAAAATTCAATAATACACTTATAAAAATGTATGCGAATTTAAAAGAATTTTCTAATAATTGAACAATACTGTTAAGCATTATTTAGCAGTTTTGGATAAGACAGTGCAATATATTTTTTACGACCGAGAGAGAAACTCAGTCTCAAAATATTTCGTTTCTGTGAAAACTAAAAATATAACAAAATTAACATAAACATATGTAGCAATAAATTGGAACCTAATACTTGTAATATTTTAAGTAATAACACATTTTAATGCTTACATCTTTCCTAACAGAATGTACAGTACAACAATAAATCAAATCGTACTTTGACTAATCACCTTGTTACCTGTGAAGTAATTTTCATTTTCTATTCTTCTTAACATTGTTAATTTATCAAAAATAGCTGGTTGCTATTTGAGTGATCCAGTATCAAAATCCTGTATTATATAAATAACCAAAAGTCTTTCTAAATAAACGTCTTCCAAGATTATGCTATGCAGAAATTTCAAACAAAGAGCTGCATCAAAAGAAAGGCCGAAAAAAACAAATTTAATATCAAGAACAATCTTTATAGATTTTTGGGAAAGATGCGTTTATCTTCAACCATGTAGGAAGTATGCAGGAGCATCCGCCCACCATTTATTCTACAGCTTCGACATCGGTTACATACTCCAGCGCGGGGTGGGGGCAGCAGGAGTGAGGGTACCTGCAGTACGTTACATTATACATTATGTTCCGCTGTGTGGACATTACGCAGTTTAGTTTCAATAACAACATGCCCTGCACTCTACGATGTAATGTAATTCCAAAACAAGAGAATCATAACAGTTGAATTAAAACGATGGAATTTGAAATAGAAATAGTCGCCGGTCGCTATACCTGTATGCTTTTGTAACAGGATAGCCTACTTAGTTTTAGTTCATAACGCACGACTGGTTTTTATTACGCCAGCAGAGTTCTTCTGTATTGTTTTCATTTAGATAAACATCGTTCATTTTTTTGTATTAATAACATACATACAGAAATATCATTTCCTTTGCAATTAATATTGCAATGTATATACTAGGTCAATTACTTTTATAATGTATATTAGTTTTATGAATAATTTATAAATGTATATACACATAAAATATAAATCAAACTTCGGCATATACCACATATAAATAAACGAGATAGTTTTACTCATCTTTTCCAGAACTAGTCGGATACTAAAGTTTACTATAGGAAACTTCTGTTGAATTCTAAATATTCTATGAGAATTCTGATACGAATATATAATAACTATCGGATATACTTTCTCATAAAAAATTTGCTTGCATCGGAAAACATCTCATGCATCATCCTAACTTGAATGAAAGTTATTTTCTGTACTATCACTAAATATTCGCGTTAAAAATAATTTACCCAATGGAAAAACTTAACTGTTGTTCTTGTAGATGATAGAAGATTAACGTCTTGTTTTCTTGTAGGGTACCACCAAATAGTTTTACCTTTGACTCAAAGAATTTATATTGGTCTAGAGCTGCACTCAATAAATAACTTCTTCTTTCAAGAAAATTTGCAGTTTTCTTAGAAAATGATTAGGTTCAATTCAAAAAGTATTAATTTTGAATATAAATTTTATTTGTCTTCATTTTCTGCACTGAAACAAAATGAATATATTTTAAATTTGTTTTCAAACATAATGAAAAAGAAGTCGTTTTAATTTTGAGCAAAACTTTTTTATTTAAAACTAAATTAATTTTCATACAAGAATATTTATTATACCTACAAAGGTTTTCAATGAAAACGAAATTAAATTGGCACTATTCAAATTAATTTTTCTCTTCATTTAAGAGGAATCTGTTTGTTCCAAGAAAACATTTTTATCTGTTTTTGTTTTACAATATTGTGGAGGATCATAGAATATTGTTTCTTTCATATTTGTTTATAAATTAAATACTGTCTTATATTTCATATTTTCTGGGTTTATTTCAATTTACAACGAAATGTAAAAAAGGAATTGAAGTAGGTTTCCAGTTCCAGGTGAGAACATCTAAAGTCTGAAGGATTTTCTGGCGTGTTGTATTGACAGCATTTAATTTTATTCATTTCTTCTACCTGCTTTGTTTTTGTTTAGGATGGAACAAAGAAACAGACAATCCCTTTTGAAAGAAAGTTCATCAAGTTAAATAAGTATTGTATAAGTCCTTTTGGTGATTTTCGGCAGATGAAAATGTCCTGGGCTTGTAACGTTGAATGAAGAGAAAAATTTCGTTCTCGGGGCTATTGTTTGTTTCATTTATTTTTTGTTATTCTTTGTCATTAACCGTACGTAGCTAGCGACGCAGAGACGATCCCCGAACGTTAGGTGCCTCGGAATTTATGAGCGCCATTGGCAACTTGACTTTTCCACTAGATTATTAACTTGGAAATTTATTCTTGCCATTAATCTTCCCATTTCGTTTTATTTTTATTAATTTACTTGACTCTGCAGCAAAATCAATTACTGATAAAACTATTTAAACACTTTTAGAAGATTACCAAGTTGTTCCATTTATCATTATTATGAGGAATTCTATCACCTGACAACACAAGATTCAAAAGCGCATTATTTCACAAAAGATTCATCTATTCATGGTCATAATACTAGAAATAGAAATACAAATAACCTACTCTCTTCTAAACCCTCTCTTCTTGAAAATATTGTCGTTAAGGAAGTAAAAGGGATACTTTTATTATTATTAATTATAGTTGCGCTAGAACCAACTTGAAGAGTTTTTCTCATCTTAGAGAGTTTTTGAAGTGGTGTGATGCTGTGGCATATTTGAGTTTCTGTTTTACGTAAATTTGGCAACGCGAAGGTAACTTGTCATGTTTTGAAAGTTTGAAAGTACTCGAGTCTCGTAAAGGTGCTACAATTTCGACAGGTGTTATGTTACGGCAAGAACTGTGCGAGAAAATAATACTTCAAGTGTTTTGTTACTACGACAACTCGGGTTTTGAAATAAAATTTATCGCTGGCAACTTTGGGTAATACAACACTGTTTTTGCTATTGTTTTATTCACGTCAGAAGTTTTATCGAAACAGATACTTTAACCTTTTGTTAATTATTTAACATGGCGTGGAATTATTTCCAGTTCGTGTGTATAGAATTTAATAACTTTTTTATTAACTTCCATTGTTCCTAAATCTAAAATAACCTATTTTCTGGTTTGTTCAAAGCTTTTTCATGCTAGTTTTGCTGTTTTCTTTTTCGACATTTCCAATTACTGTGTTCGATCTCAACAGCACAATTTTTAATTTTTAATATTTTCATGATAACGATTCCTTTGTCCACGATAGCTCAAAATCTAGGGAAAATATTATTTTCAAATTTCATATTTAGGATTAAGATGTTCAAGTTATTTATACAACGATATTAGCGGATTTTTTTAATGCTATCCAATTAACATTTAGAATTAGCAATTATAATTAATAGGTAAGTACTCTGGGACACATTACAAAATTAAGATATTAATAATTGTAAGTTATAGTTGAGAAGCTTGCAAACTCCAAATTTTCCACTTACAATTAATGGGATAGAAAAGTATAAATTAATATGACTCGATATTTCGATAAATTAGGAAAATATTTATCCATTATCTTTCTCAAACTTGTTGCCATTTGGCAATAGCCACTCAAGCTTTAGAAAGATCTGATTTATTCTCACTCTCTTGTTATGTTACTACTGAAAAATTATGTACAATAAGTCGAAACGTTGTATTTACATAAAATATTTTAACAGAGTAAGAGTATTTTATTTTGAAAAATTTGTTTCTAGAACAGTAAATGAACAAGCAAGTATTTATTGACATTGTTTCACAGTAGATAAACATTTGAAGTTAATAAATTAGAAATCATTGTAAGCGAAATGTTGTTTAAGCATCTCCCTTTGTTTATACTCTATAAAAATTTCTTAGATCTCACTAAAGTGTCAGAATATATTGTAGAATTTCTGCTGTCAGGCCATTTCCTAAATTGCCTGTTCTGTTCTGGACTCTGAGTCGACAATATTCGCATCAAAGCTTTGTGCGCTGTTGCGTGGAACATTATTCGTCTAATTTATAATGGGTCAACACCTAAGCAGCTCCTGTACTGTTCTCCTGACATATTAACATCTATCCTGCTGACAGACCGTAGCAGGACACAGCCAAGTCGGAAATGAAATTTCAACCACTGTGACCATATTTAACCCTGGATCGGGGCTGACATCGTGTGATGCAAATTGTTTATTTTATATATTAACACTTTAATCATTCATGCAAGATGTATAATTAAAATTATGAATTATTAATTAACAGGATTTAAACTAAAATATTTGGACAGATTTAAAAACAAAATTAAATTTTGCCAATTATTTATTCAGCAGATTACATTTAATCAAATTCAATCCAGAATCACTTTATACAATTAGATTAAATATATCTCATTAAATTAATAATCAATGAAATTATACACCTGACTACACGCATAAATGAAAATAATTGACATTCCTGTCACACTCATTTTTCGTTATATATTTCCCAAAGGGAATTGTAATGCAAAAACAACTCTATATCAAAATATTGCATACACAATAACAACAAAAATTTGAGAACACAAACCGACGATTCGTTCATTCAACCAGAAATATCTACTATGGCTAGACAGTAGAGAAGTCATTGAATTTTTGTATAAAATAAAAGAAACCATACAGGGTGGTAATCAAAAGACACACAACAGCGTTTTCAATGCTATTTTTTAAATGTTTAATTATTGGCCTCCCTAATTATTTTACATCAAAAAAATTATATAGAATTTCTGCATTTTTCTATATCAATAATTATAATGTTATTCTACCTGGAAGAGGAAAAAAACCGGAAATATTTATTGGTAATTTTCTTAATATCATCAGTGCCATGAAATAACAAAACAAATGTACCAATTGAAAGTTACTGAATTTATTATTTGTCATCTGCTAACTTCAGTGTATGATATAAAGTGTCGAGTAAAAATATATAATTTGGATGAAAAATTAGATACAGTGAAATGGTAGAGTGTTATTTCACTATTTTCGCGACGACGTCTTTGTGTGTTTAATTGGAATGTTCAAGTTACGAGCTGATTAAGTTTTGAGCAACCTAAAGAAGTTGTAGTTTACTTGAAGGTATCTCAGTAAATAATTAAGTTTAATATATTCAAAAAGATGTCGAATAATATTGGCTACAATTTTTATTTGAAACGTATGTCTATATCTCGTACCGTTTAATAATTAAAATATGTGGGAAATTATTTATTAATTACGACAATAATTCGTTAATTGAAGTGGCTCTATTTTCGTTTTCTCAATGCATTGCTCTAAATCCACAAATCCAAACTTTCTTTCGCGATTTCCTCATCTTTTGTGATTTTATCCTACACGATCTTCAATTAAAATCCTCTGAACATGCAAAGAAAAAACCCAAGTGTGCAGAAGAAGACATCACGCTCAGTTATTAATTTCTTTGTGGCGACAAAGCCCGTCTGTTGACGTCAAGTGTCGGAGTGTCGGAGAATCGCGTGCAACGGCGACTTCTGTTTCCGGTCTGAGAACGACGAGCGACAGAAGTGGATCGAGACGGCCGTGGTGATGACGTTACATGACGGACGTCCATTGTGGAAACGAACGGGTTTTAAGTTGAGAAGGAAGCAGATTGTGTTACTATTTCAAGAGTATCTCGTTGCTACATTGAAATTAATAATTTCGTAAACACAGTTCGCACTAATCGAATATCCATCCTAAAAGAAGCTTTGAAACACCTGTCTTTTTAGAAAAAGGTACAGAGGACACTTAAGAATATCTAGGGTATTAATTCCACATGTACACATGTTCGTCCGCTGCTGAGAACTTTTAAACAACAAATTGGGGATTAAGGTAACAGCAACGCAAGAACGTGCACTACTAACACTACTACACCAACGACGAACAGAAGACCGACTTACTGTTGTACAAGTTTGCTTGCCGAGTCTAATAGCTCTTGCTAACTACCGACTTACTACAACAAACGTGACGATGCAACCATGCATCTCTTTTGGGAGACATTCGCAACCCTGATGTTACACACCACTCTAGATTTTGTGGTAAATACTTTCCTCAACTTTTACTAACTCTGCTTTTGTTTGTCATAACATTAAGTACCACCAATCGTACCACAAATGTGAGATGTGTATTTCAGGACTAAATATCATGTAGGTAATTTATTATTAATTATAAGCACAGAAATGAGAAGGCGAGAAGGGTATTTCAATATCTCTTATGTTACTTCACAAAATACTCATTTTATTAAAAACTATACTAAGTATGCAGTTAGTTTTCTAGAATCATAATCTCCTTACTTCAATTGATTTATTTATTCATTTTGAATTTGCACTACAGGATGAACTATCCCAATTACAGAGGAATTATATCAAATAAATGGACCGGTCAGACAAAATAATTGTAAGAAAAATAAATAAATATGCAACAAAAAATTAATTTAATATACAAAGGTGACACATGCAAGATTAAAGTTTCGTTAAATTTAAGACGACTATCATTAAATACATACATAACGTCACACTATATCCCACTCAGTAGGGTAGCACAAACCCAGTAATGCAGTCAATCTCCTCCAAAAATTCCTATCCTGACACTCCACTCTCATACCTCGTGTACATTTATAGTACGATTCATCGTTAATTCTTTATTGTCATTCGTTCACGCAATAAACCATTAATCATACCTAACCACTTATTCCTCGGACACTCAAGCAATCGCTCATCCTCAGTTTCACTCGCATATATTAATTTCACCAACCTTTCATTCGACATTCATTCAAGATTACTAAACCACCTCAAATGATTCACACCCATTTTCTCAGTCTCACACTCAACATAAACCAATATGTTCCGGACACGATCACGTCTCGTATACCCACACACTCCTCTCAGATGTCTCATTTCTACAGCAGTTATACGTCGATCATGCTTCTTCATTCATACCCAATATTCAGAACCATACATCAATGTAGGCACTAACACATAAACAATTATTAGAACATCTCTAGATACAATTACGTTTCGAAATAATTCACCCTGCTGGCACCCGGTTAATATACGTCCAACCCTCGAAAAATACACTATCCAAATATATCAAGATTATTACTCAAAGTGGTAATAATGTTATTAAATTTAATACAAAGTTGACGAATAGGAGACATAAGCTTTTTAATTTGTGCTAGGGTATAGCAAGAAAATAATAAATTAGTTTTTGATTGAAACAGAAGAAATTTTAATATACTTATAGTAATAGAATTGTTAACTAACTTGTGAAGATATAAACATGATAGTATAATCTTACGATCATCCAAGGACAACGCCCCAAATTCAATGAAACAATTATTATAATTAAATTCGATAAAGAATAAATGGGGTAAATAACTCCGTGGTAACGCGTCGGACTGTGGATCGTGAGATCCTCTGTTCGAATCCCACAGCTGACAGTTACCAAATTTAAATTTATCCCTGTGGTTCCTTCTCCACTAACATCTTTGAGGGTTATGATTTGACGGCTGGTAACCGCAATTCATATGCAAAAATATATCATTTACCGAGATCTGCGTAAGCAGAGTACCACACCCATAATGGGTAAAAGGCGTGATGATGATATTTATATAAATGAACAGAATATTTAATGTATAATGTATAACAATTTATGTTGAAAAGAATGATAAAACCAGCAATGATGCCAGATTTAAACATAAAACTTAATTAAGCCTTTCTAGGAGTTAATGATAGTTATAACTAGAAGTTATTGAATACGATAAAGATACCATTTCAATTTTAATAAAGTAAATTTAATAGTTTATAACTTGGACTATATTTCACCTCATATAATTTTTCAAACGAACGAGTCTGAGTCTTAATAAGTGCAGAATCATATTTAACACTTGCAATCTTCCAAGTTCCATTAAAGAAAAAGTAGATACTGTCGGTGCACTAATAGCCTAATAAAGTATCCATTTCACTGCCGAGAACTAGAGGAGGAACCACATTTTCCGATAAAAAGAAAACCAAAAGAGCATGACGACCCAACCAATCGCCCGACCCATTTTAATAACGATCTTAATATCTCGATTTATCACTAACGATGTTTACGTTTTTCCGAATAATTTTCCTGAATTTTCTCAGACTTCTTAAAATTCAATTAGCCTTTACTCGTCAGTCGTCACAAAAAGAAATGTATAATAAATACAGCACACTGCTCAAGATATTGGAAATATGTTTTCGGACGCATATTTATTTGAACTCTTTACGTTCATCAAATAAGCAATTATAGCTTGATAGCGTTTTCACCATATGTGTTACATAAACAACTACATTAAATTTAATCAGTTTTAGAACAATTTTTTTTCTACGACCATTTATAAATCTGCTCATTATATGATTTGTATGTTTTTTGTTGCTAGAGAAATATGGTACATTGCAAGCATCGTGCGAAATGAATTTGTTTTGTGAGTATTTCAATACAGGTCATTTAATTTCAGTACAGATGCCATTGCTAGGATACTTATTATTATTGGAATGGTTAAAACAAATTTATTATTAAAATTAAATTAATTAGGAAATAATATCGTGGTGGTCCTTGAAAAAGTATAGTGTACAACTAGCATGGAATGTACATTTCATACTCATATGATATGCAGCATGAGCCGAAAGCTCGTAGGAAATGAGTACCATTCCATGCTCGTTGTACAATATACTATTTTCTACTCCTGTGGTAATATATCCCCATTATTTTAATTCATTATAATACTCATAATTCACCGTTGTTATTAAGGATTCATAATTCACTCTTCTTAGCCAATTACAGAACCAAAAATCAATTATTCCTGTTTACATTAAAGCCGTGATGTTGACAGTTGACAGTGTAGTCAGTTGTCATTGCGTATTTTGATGTTATTGTTTTTCAACCAATTTCGATAATTTTCAAAAGTGCTAATAGTAATTTATTTTATTAGTCACGAAAGAAAAAGTTTTGCCACGAACCCGAGTGGCTACTTTTCTGGAGTGACTATTATCCACACGAGTGCAATACAACATCTTATACAATACTACTTTTAAAACGTCTTAAATCGTTTTTTGTTTGACACTGACAAGACATTTGACATGCTATTTATAAAATATAGAAATTACTAAGTAGCCATGGAATGGTTGCTTCTGATCTGTCATTGTAAATTATAAACACGAAAAAAGGTAAAAAAAAAACAGATGAAAATGTGGAAATACCTCTAAATATTTGATTAGAAACACAAGAAGCATGTCGAAATTTAATTCCGAAAAATACTAGAGACATTTATAACAAAGAATTTAGTGAATTTAATTAGTAATTATTTTCTCCGTGACTTCTCTATTTTTCTCTCACTGAGTGAGGAATGTTGGACATTATTTGTTTCAAATAACCATAGTTACAGCCTTATTATGAGCAGGTGTTGGTTAAACGTTATTTCTTAGAAGTAGTAGGAGCAGAAAAAGTACAGTATTGTATTCGGGATTATGGTCATTATGCACTCGGATGATTTGCAAATTCATCTTCGTGAATAATGACTATCATAATCCCTCATATAATAATATGTTATTATTTGATGTCAAAATTTATCTGAAAAAGTTGTCAACTTCAATTATTTCTTTACTATTGTCATGGATATTGCTACTGGATCAAATTATGAAAATACCTGAACGGCTTGTCAATTTATATAGATAAAAAATGGGATTTAGAAAATAACGTTATTAAGAAAAATTATTCTTGGCAAATTCTATCACTGATTAAATTTAATGTACCTATTTATGTTACATTCTGCATATTCTCCCTTCTTTTGTTAGAAGTGCAGCAAAGCATTAATGTATGGTCTTCCACCTCGCTGTAATTACAGAACACATAATGTTGCACAAACTTTACAGAATTGTGATTGACAGATGTAAATTCTTAGCAATAGTAGACGAGTTCGCAAACACCTCGTTCCATTGTTCAGCAGTCAGTGCATTGTATGCGCGTCGTTCGCGTAAACTCATTATCGTCTTCGTTCCGGTAGAAATTCTTCCTCATCTTCCGCAGTGCAGACACCAGGGCGAAAGACATTAATTCTAACTATATCAATTTTGACTCAAATCACACCATTATTTTCCGATTATTTAAAAGATAATGTTAGGGTGAAATGTTTAACTGGGCAGACAAACATTTGGAAGAACTAAATGGGGGTTTTATTTCTTCAGACGGGGCTTCGATACTCTGTAAGTAACATTTAAGGAGATATTGAAACACTATAAATGTAAATATCGTAGATGAATGTGTCTACGCTGTATTGTTATTTTTTGCTGAGCAAAAAACAAATTTTATAGTGACTATCGCCTAAGCCTACTCGCAGGACTTTATTGCAATTTATACATATTACAATATTTTGGAACGATGATTTTACACAATTTACAGAGTTCTTTACAAAAACAAATTAGTTATTTATATTGAAACTTGTTATAAGATTTTGATTTTACATATTAATCTATACCATTCAACATTCTTGCCTCGTTCAAATCTTCTTTATACATATAACAGCTGTTTCTATTTTTATTGTTATGCTGAATTTAGATATTAAATAAATGTATCATAACGCTATTTACTCATTTGTGTGGCACTTTGATATTACAAAGCAGAGTAAGTGATATATTTTGCGGTTACCAGCTGTCATGTCAAGCAATCAAGGATGTTAATGGAAAGAGAACCACTGGGTTAAAGTTAAAATTGTCGACTGCCAACTGTTGGAATCGAAGTCTGAGGATCTCATGGTCCATGGAGCTAATATCCTCATAATTTTAAGAATAATATTTCTATCGGTTTAAAATCAGAAGAAATTTTAATACTATTAATTAGAATTAGTTACAAAGTGAGGTTAAATTTTAAGAAAACACTCGAACAAAAACATTTAGAATGATGTAAAGTAGAGTGACGCAGTCATGAAACGAAATTATAATCTTGAAAAACTGTACATTGTAATTAAATAAAATTATAGCAAATATTGAACTTTTCGAGAATATAACAATAAATATTACAATACATGAGACATATTTTACAAGGTAAAACTTATGTAAAATTTGAGAGGAAAAAAGTTACTTATTTGTCAATATAAATTGCCATCATAAAATAAGGGTCAGTTTTAAATATTTAATACTTTACTTTCGTTTATGAGTTTAATGAGTTTAATAAAGTCAGAAGCTAAAATATCTTTGAAAAGTGACAGTCCTAATTATTAACATAGGTCAATAATCATTATTGACTGTAACTTAGGAAGCGGTAGAGAAAAACGATTTTACGACTTAAAATGAATTCAGTAATAGCATTTTTAATGAATAATAGACGAATTTCGATATTACATTGTTTTTATTTTTTAATAATACACAACGTTTTGATTGATAGTATTTCAGAAGATTATTCGTCTATAATTAATAAATAATAATAATTATTTAATAATCACTTATTTTTTAAAACCTTCAAACATATTTATATTCCCTTAAAAATAATATAATACGCATGCTCCGGAATTAATGTTTTACGAGTATTTCAGTATCGGAACAAATGCAAAATACAATAGGTAGAAATTCCGTATTAAGAATAAACGCATTTGAGCACCTCCTAAACATTCTTTATTTCTGATAGTGTCAAGTTTTATATGCGAAAAGTAAATTGCCATGTAGAAGACAAAATAAATTAATTTTTAAAGGCAGTTAGGTCGCGTGTAAAGGTATTTCAATATCAACATAGCAATATAATCGTAAACTTCAATATTATCCTATTTTATAGTGCGCCGCTCCTCCGAATATTGAAAAACATCCGAACAGCAGGCAGAGCCGCCTTGATACGAGTTGTTTTATTGAATTCTTTTTGCCGTCGTCTAGAATAAGACTTTTATTTCATTTCAGCGGCAATACAGTAAATGGATGACTCGGGTGCAGTAAATAACGCATTACACCGATGGTTCTTCTGCGATCGGTCATTACTTCTAATCATAACCTTCAAATAAGCTTAAAGTTTTAATTGGTCATCATACACGTAAAATCCTACTCAAGCTTTGGTTTTACCTTTTCTGTGGCTGCTTTCTGTTCCATCATTACCATTATTAAATATGTATTTTCCAAACATGTAAATCGACAATTATATGTGTACATTTTGGTTGGTATTAAATCAAATTATTTCAATATTATTCTAACAAAATCATAATATGTTTTACGTATGTACAATACATTGGAAATATGGATCACATTAGTATAATTCAATCTACATTATTCATTATTCAGATATCGATTCCATACAAAAACAATCGGCCAACAATTAATTTTTATTTATACAATAATGTTCATAGCTTTGTACAACCTACTCGTAGATTTCTGTTTTCTTATGACTACTCATAATACCAAATATTTGAAAATTACAATGGTGTTTAAATTTATTTATAATTTATTACAAATCAATGCAGTAAATGACGTCAAATTGGTAGAGCTACCTTTTGTAAGTTTTTGCAAATTCATATGTATATTCTAATATTCTATATATTATAAAGTGATACAATTATAACCTGATATTAAGTCTAAAATTTGCGGTTTTACACAGTAAAAAATTTAACACGTAATCCTTTATTGGGTGGAGTGTATATATCCTGTAGTACTATTGATGTTTTATTCGTAGGTTTGATTTTGTCCGTGCTTCTACAAGCGAAAATCAATTTTTTAAAAAAAGTCTGCGAGACAGTGGAAGATTTTTTGTAATTTTGGTTTTGTCCATGAATTTACAAGTGAAAACAATTTTCAAAAAATTGCGTCGAACTGTAGGCTATTTTTCAAACATTTGGTTTTGTTCCCGCATTTACAAGTGAAAATGATTTTTTTTTTAAATTTAGCGCTGGACGGTGGCAGATTTTGGAAAATATTTGTTTTGTATATGAATTTACTACAAATAAATAATATGAAATATAATTAGTACACCCACCATGCTTGAACTTTCGTCACTTACAACTCACAAATCTACATTTCAGCTATTACACTTAAAAACAACATTTAATTGTTTTATTAGATGTTGTATTTAATTAGGTATGTTCCAAGATTTTATATAAGATATTTTTACAGAACTTAATCCAAAAGTCTTTTATAAAACTATTATTTCTACAATAATATAAAAGCATTTATAAAATTACAACATATGGCATTTGTGTCTGTCCCTCTCTCTACAAATATGTTTATCTTTCTCCTACCAAGATTACGTGGGGTATCATTCGCCTTTTTAATATTTAATTTCTCGTATATTATAAATAATTCATTGAATATAAAAAATAATATGCGTATTTTGTTTTCTTCTTTATAACTTGAATTATGTATAAAATAATAAAAAATTACTAACAAACCCCAATATAGTATATATTTTGTTCAATGCTTTATATTTTTTGAAGTTCATATTGTCTCTCTATCTGATAGAGGCAAATCATTAAGAATGTCAAGTATAATCTCTTTAAAAATATCTACCTACCAAGGTAGGAGTTTGTAAATTAATTATATGTAAAATGAAGGATTCTATTTAAATTTTCTGTATGTAAAAGACTTGTGCCGTTTGGACAGACGTCTTCTTGTGTTATATTCCAATTCCAGTAGAAAAACTTTTGTAGTTTGTCCTATGAGGCACTCCAAACGAATTAATTCCGTTCGCTAAAAGGAAATTAGGTTTAATAAAACGAGAAAGTAAACTTCTAACAACAATTCAATTTGAAACTTAAAAACACTTTTTCTTTCATTTCTGTGTTAACAAAGAGGCTTTGTCTGAAACCATTATTAGGATTTTACCTCTGTGCAGGACGAGAACAGACGATGTTTGAGTAATATCCCAGTCAACTGCGGTTGAAAAAACGGAATAATTTACGTTTAATTCGCAATCCTGGCTTTAATATTATTTGATCACGAACAAATTTAGTTTTTCAAAGAATTCCTCATTTGCAGCAGCCGGCTACCAAAGAAAATTTATCTATCCTATTTTAGTTGTTATCTTTAAAGAACAAATAAATGTTAATAAGACAGTTAGGTACTGTTGATTTCTCCATCTACCAAAAAAGTGTGAATAAACTATTTTTCGAATACATAACGAATATCTCATTCAAATCATATTGTTCACTGAAATATAGTAATTCTGGAAAGTGTATTTGTAGGCTTTTATAAAAGAGAAAAACGAGAAAATATCAATCTTCCTCTAACACTTGTTTATAGATCGGTTGCTATGGGATTGTTGAGCGGTTGCTATGTAAAAACATGTTGCACAGTCTTGTCCAAAAGTGATAAATAATATTTAACAGTGTGTTGTTCAATTATTTGAAAATTTCTTTAAATTTACATACATTAAACATTTTATTTCAAAATTGTTGAATGTTAATTTCTTTACATTTTCTTATCAACTTTCAAAACGGACTATACAACAAAGATAGGTATCCCCCATATTGCCTGTCTCATTCGTCTCGCATTTTCAACGTTAGTGAGCGTTTCAGAATTACTATATTTCAATGCTATTGTTTGTTCTAACTGTCATTTCTTGATGCGACATTTTTCATTTGTCCGTTAAATAGTTTATCTGGAGTTTGTTGAAGATGGAGAAACCAGGCCTTAAAGGAATAATAATTTTAGTTAAACAACTCCTTTCAAGTTGTTCATTTCCCTCCTAGCATTTGTCTCGCAAACAAAATACAAACATTTCACACCTGTCCAATAAATCACTCGCGTGAAGGCCGCCACAAAATATCACTTTCCTGCTTCGTAACATAACGACGCCCAAGACATGCTAATCTGTCCGGAAATTCAGGGTGGAATTTTTCAGTTGACAAGTGAATGAGACAGCGGTCGCAGCCTACCGTGATCAATAAAGCCATTACGCAAACAAAATACGAGGGCTGTGACAGAGTGCATGGGTCAGTTATACTGCTCTGTTGATGACTATCGTACTGATATTTCTGATTCAATAAATCTATTCTGGTATTGATATCCACTTTACCAGAAGTTTTGTGAAATATTGATGTATCACAAATATGAACGTTTGATGTTTCTGAAAGGTACGTTGTGCTCGAAAGATCCTGTTTTTCCTATGAATACATAAATCATTCCGCTTGCACTATTTTATATAGAATATTAACAAACAAATAAATAGTGAATAACGATAACATATGAATAAGCTTAGACTAAAGTTACAATTAGAAATTAATACTTTAAATTTGCTACATTTTGTAGCGCATAGAAGATGTAGAGTCGTGTTGACTCTACAAATGCAAATTTACCACTATCTTCTGAGTTATTCAAATGCCAAGATTTACGAAAGTATTTCGTCGAATACATTACGAGTGAATTCTTTGTAGAGTATATTTCAAACTAGAGAATGAAAGTTGACGTTATAATTATTTTCTTTTCTTGAGTTTGTGCTATGATTATAGTTTGAAAGTAATATGACCTGTATGTATTTTACTGTGAAGAACTACGATTGAAAGAAACTGTAAATTATGTCTGTTCTTTCCTAGGTATAATATGCATATTCATCAAGGTGCTGATACAACCCTGTACTGTTACAAATACTTTTCTGGAATTTTTAAACCCAGTACTTTACTATGGGTATCTGGAAACAGGCCCTAAGTTCCTATGAAAAGAAGCCACGACCATAAAGTAATTTGAACGTTAACTTACATACCCTAGTTAAACTGTACAATGTGGGCATTTATAGTAAGGTAAAGAAAAAAAAAGTGAAAGTACAAGGGACGCTTCCCAGTGTCTAGTTTGATCCTCTTCTCCGTGTAGCTGGCTGCAGGCACAGTTGATAAATTCCCTAAAGCACACACAAGGATTAATCCTCTTAAACGCAAGAGTCAGTCGCGAAGTGAATTAATCTCTAGGACAAGAAATTCTAGTTTTTGCGCAAATTCTGAGGCTACACACTGACAACCGCAGTTATTCACCCTATCTCTGGTGTAAGTTTAATGTCCTGGCAGGATAATTAGTCCTGCCAGACGCACATAAAACCTACGCCTAATCCTGCGCGCGGTCTTACTCTAGCCTCCTAGATTTCTTCAGTGCTTGAGTTCTCTTCGACATGGGATAATTTTGCGCTGGTATTTATGCTGGTTAATGAGCGGAAAATAATTAAGATGTGTTAATCCACGTTGTGTAAAGAATATACTATAAATATTCTGCTAATGGAGGATTTGGGCGTCCGGTGCAGGATAAATAAGTGTCCTGTGGTCCTGGATTACGCCGGTTATTAGCCGTTTTGCCGCGCGGCCGCATTAAGTGTTTGAACGGTGGCGCTGCGCGCTTGCGATACTGAAACAGGACTTGGAACTGTTTTAAACTTTTATGAAATCATTTAGAAATGAGCTTAGCTTTTATGGCACAAATTTTATATGCTCTAAGGAACTTTGTTTCTGCTACAGGTGTAGAGTACTTAGTTTTGATGTTTAATTGAAAATTATATCCCGGTTCTCTTTACTGCAGAATTTACAAAACATTAGTCGTAGCTAGTATAAAATATTAAATTACAATGTTTACATTTTACGATATAAAGTATTATGTTTCAATGCAAACATAATGCAGTATCTGAAAATACAATGAACAGTTGTATGAAAATTGGCGGAGGCGCCATAAAATCTGGAATTTGGAACCGTTGTTGTGTCATATGTATTTGAGAAGTAAATTAAAGTCTACTTCGTAGGAAATAATAAATAAGGAGCAGTTCTTAGAGCAGCGTAGCTATTGCACGTGTAAAACCACAATAATGAACATTAAGGGACCGCGAGACTTCCTAGTAGACGTTATTACTCTCTCAGAATGAGCGTTTAGAGTTACACCAAAAATAATACATTTTCTTTGCGAGTATGTACGTCCACAATATTACCCACAATGCTTTACCTACCGCACAAATGTAATAGTAGCCTGTGAAACCCATTAATGCCCAGCGTATGATAGATAATGCGTAAAGATGTCTCAATTTAACATTGTTTCTACCAGGCCATGACATTTCAAACTGGATAAACTATGCCAGGTTATTCATTTGATATTGCTATGTTTATTTAAATGTCAAATGTTTCATACATAATTATACTTTGATACACACAGTAATATGAAATCAATAGATACCATCACAAAACGTTTGTTTGTGCCAACATAGCAACGACATCTTTTGATTACCTATGTTTGTCTACAGTACGAAAATGAAAATAGTGGTGTCTTACTTGCTTTTACATTCTGAAATAGACAATAACAGCATCAAAAAACACGTTGAATTTCAATTTCAAAAATAAAAATTTACTTCAAGACCTTTTAGGTATTTTGGACATATTTCAGTTGTCAGTAAATTATTGGGTTAGAATAAAATTAGTCATTCATTTAATTTGAATTTTTTTATTTGTATCAAGAGTTATTCACTGGGCAAATCCGATTTTTACTTATTGATACACATAAACAATAGGTATTTATTAATTTTGTGTTCCAAAAACATCGAACGCAAAATAAAACTTAGTTTTTTGAAAAGTTTTAAATATTAACAATTGGAGTAAAATTCGAAACAAAACCCCCGAAACAAGCAACAACGTAACGAGAGAACTACAAAAAAATAAAAAATCTAGAGGTCGTGACTGAACAAACAGTAATCAAAAACAAAACCCGGTTCATTATGGCTCGGCTTGCTTTGTTTTCGATTGATTTACGCCTCTTTTGGGCTGTTAAGCCGTTTATAGAGTGCGGTAATGGCCGGGGAGCGGTTCTATGCCGCGGTGACGGCGGCAGACACATAATTGGTTTACTTTTGTGTCGAGTTGCGCGCGATTCGGATTAACTTGTTTGTTATTCTGCTGGACATCGAGTGACCCACGAATTCACTCGTTATTTCTCTAATTCTTTGTAATCGCACCCACGACAGTTACCAAGAAAACCTAACAGCTCATTTAGCATTAAATCTCATTATTGTGCAAAGAAATATTTGCAGTATGGTTATTTTTATTCATCATAAACTGATCTAAATTAGTACAGTTAAGTTTTATTGAGCTTTTTATTGTGAAAATTTTATGGATTCATGCCCTGTTGAATCAGGGAGCTCGTTAGCAGAATATATTAATTAAAATAGCGCGCTTGCACGTAGAACTTGTTGTTTTTTATTTTTACATTCGTTATTAATCAACTTGTAAATCTGAAGTACGGCAAAAAAGTTGCTGTAACATATTGTTCACGCACGCATTTTTTTACAAATTTTATACATGTTCCTAAAACAAACTAAGTTCGACTTTTAACCATTAATTAAATTGTATAGAAAAAAAGTTACATTAAAAACCGCCCCAGGCTTAAAAACTTCAGGGAAAGCTTCTAATAATAATGTTTTATTTTGTTATATATTAATTATTCCAGTTTAAGCCCACGCTGAAAACTTTCAGCTCATAAAACCCATCTTTCTGATTTACGTTCACCGTTTTAATAGGTAGCCACAATTCGAGAGCACACAATGTCAATACATTCACATATTTCTGGCAAACATAATTGTAACGTAACTAGACTGGTGTAGCCATTATTTTTCCATTACAATTCCAAGTAGCAGTCAAGAATCATTTACAAAAAAATCTATAATTAATGTCAACATGCCAAATGAAATACTTATTTACTATGTTTCATTTCACAATTAAATCCGGCGTATTCGATAGGCCACTCTATATTATTTATTTAAAAGGCAGACAGTTAGAACTAAGCAATTATAATTGACTTTGTTTAAAAATTGTATTCGTAGCAGAAGGAAAGTACAAGCAGTGTTAATGTGTTTTATACCTGAGTGTAAACATCTCCCACTTATTTGATTATGAGGACAGTGGGCCAGCGAAATTCGGTCGCAAACTCCAGAAGGGACGGTGGCCTCGCCAGCTGACCCTAATTCGCACTTCGCAGGTAAGTTTACCGGTGCTGAGGGGCGACGTTAGCGGCTAAATATGAGAATAAACAGGGCCACGCATCGCGCATGCCGTGCGACATGGAATGAAGACAAATGCGACCTCTGCTCATGTGCTCACGGACACCGGCGAAATGCGACCAACAATTCGCACGAATCATTGTTGTTGCTATGTTTACTGACACCGCCAGCGCATTTGGAAACTCCACTCTGCCTGGAACCACCCTCTACAATATTTAAGATCTGGAACTGCAAATAGCAATTTCGATCTTTCCATTCTTTATTCGATATTTCTTGATCCTTCAGCAGTTCTTGAATGATCGCACCCATCGTCATGGTTTCCTCTGTTCTTTTGGTTTCTACTCTCAGACATTTCTCCGCCATCTTGTACGAGGGTGGATCAAAAATTAATTGGACATTGCTCCCTTTCCCAGTTTCCACTATGGGAAGAACCTTGAGTACTCATCTTCTGGTATGCTGTTCAGCACCTCCAGTTATTTTTCTTTAATTTCGTCAATTTCACGGATGGTTAGTCTACGATTTGATCGCACGAGGATGTTCAGCAACATGATCGTCGTCAGACGAAGTTGTTGGACGTCCTGAACGAGTTCTGGACCATGTCCGGTCTTCTTTGAACCTCTTGAACTACTCATAACATCGTGATCGACTCAGATATTCAACTCCAAAATCCTCTTGAAACATTTGAAAAATTACTACCAAATTTTTATGCAACTTCACAAAGATCACAAAATTGCCAAACACCAAAAAATTGTTTTATATAATCGACTGTTATTTCACAACAAAAAAGGTTATAAAGAATCTAAAAATGAAACTGAGATCAGGTAGAGTCCATAAACTAATGTTGCCAACAGTACCATACTCCGACGCTCCGTTGTTACGCAATTCAAAAAGTCTTAGAACTGTTCATCAGTCTGTCTTAAAAGTCAGTACCAGCTTAATCTTTCATATCAAGTACATACATATAGTATCCTCTGCATTCAACCTTATCTGATATTTTGATTGCTACTTAGATCATACTTTGATATTCCGCAATTTCTTTTCAAAAATCCATCCCTAATCCCTAGATCCAACATCTTTGGGAACAGTAATTTGACGACTGGGAACCACACCCAAAAATATATTATTTACGGAGAAATGTGAATCAAATTGATACATTATTTACCCAACCGCTGTAAGTAGATATTTACTAAAAATGCTTCATTTGTATCGGGAGATCTGCGTGAACCAACCCTTTCTGTATGGACTCCGGAGCATCAGAGCAACATCGCACACGAGTTATTGAATCCGATAAATAACGTCGCGACCGCCACGGGTTCAGGTGAGTGTAATGATCTTTTACAATGTTGCCTTGTGGTGTGTGCAACACTGCTGCAGGCAACAGAGGGGGCGTTATACCACGATTTCAAAAAGCAATGCCGCATACTGCGATTTATTGCGCGGCTAATGTAACTTTGAACGTTTTAAGCGGAAAACAAGCACCGCTATCTTTCAAATTCGAGACTCGGATTCATGTACGCGATAAATGATTACCAGACTTTAATCATTGCGGAAAAATTGCCAATGCCTGGTACTTGGTTCACCTGTAGCTTTACAATTGTTATCACAAAATGTTCAGTCAAAAATGCTTCAATTTCACGAAATATCAATAAAAATTGGTATATAGTTTTATTGTATTTCTATATGATATAAACCCTAAAAAACTCACTGGTGCAAAGCGCATCATCATATCTCTTAAATTTTTCGAGATATGGCGGTTTTTGGTGTTTTTCGAAGTGCAACTTTGAGGAACTGTAACTCAAAAATTACGCAAGATATCGAAAAATACTCTTCAGTTTTGAGTTATTCGTGCATATTATAGCAAAATAACAAATTTTTTAAAAATTTTAAATTTTTGAATTTTTTTTTCAAAATTTCGATCAGCAATATCTCAAATAATAAACGAGGTACGAACTTGCAGACTAAACCATTGGATTTAGCTCATCGAAATACATAAACCCTAAAAATTTCAGAACATTCAGATTGTGGGTTGAAATTTTAGAGCAAAAAGTCTGAAAATGGCATTTTTCAGGCCAAACGTCAATGGGTACCCTTTGACGTTTTTCGTCAAAAACGTCATTTTTACACTTTTTGCTCTAACTCTATAACGCGTTAAGCAATTTTAATGAAATTTTACATACTTATGTATTTTTACTAGATAATTCGAATGGTCCAGTCTGCAAGTCTGTATCTTTTATATTTTTCGAGTTATCACCTATCAAAATTTGAAGAAAAAATCGAAAAATTTCAAAATTTTCAAAATTTGCTAATTTGTAATAAAATGCATGAAACGCACAGAACTGAATACATTTTTCAATATCTTTAATAGATTTTGAGTTGCAGCCACTCAAAGTAGCATTTCGAAAAATATCGAAAATTGCTATATCTCTATAAATTTAAAAGATACGACGATGCGCTCTACAGCATTGAGTTTCTTAGGGTTTATATTATATAGAAATACAATAAAAGTATATGCCAATTTTTAGTGATATTTCGTGAAATCTGAAATTGTGCAGAACTTTGTTGTTGTCAAAGGTAAATGAACTTGTATTAAATTTTCTTATTTGTACAGATATAAACATTTTTCAAATTATATCCACAATCCTCGTTTAAATAATTGGGCCATATTGTGTAGTTCCAGATAATGTAACAATTTACTGATCTACAGATAAGTAATCCTCAGGAGTGAAGCATCAATATAAAATACAAAGTAATATTTAAAATGTTATTAGTTGTCAATATATATTTCAGAATATATATCTATAATCTTAGTTACAACGGGAACAAAAACTAAAACATTTTTAATATCTATGGAAAGATGTGTCAAATGTGTCAAATAATTATGAAGTGTCAAAAATATGTGTCGTGTGAAATATTTTAAAAGTAATATTTGTATTATTAGTTAGAAAGTTTTGAAGACTAGATATTAATTAATTTATATTTTAAAATAAATTCATAGTTATAATGAGAACAAAAATTAAACATGTTTAACATCTATATATCAAATAATTTTCAAAATAAAGTCATACACAAGGAATAAGTCATACGTGTTCAGTTGGTTTTATTTGTATAAGAAAGTAATGTGGTGTCCACACCAGATTTTTTTGCTTTAAGATTATCGTCTTGAGATCAATCACAGGTTCTACATGAAGCTTATCAGCAAATTTCCGAACATCCCGTATAGCTGCTTCAAAATAACTGTTGCTGTGATACAAGATAGAGTTAATTGTTTTTATCAAATCAAGTAAATCATTCGTAAAATTGCTGTGGAACATTCAAAATATATTTGCTAAAATGGCAAACAAGTATTAATGTCAAAACGATTTGGAGTGTACAAATCCAGAAGCCAGCGTATTTCAATACGTGATACATGTAAATATTTGCAATATTATATTTAACTGCGGTATCACGATGACATAAATATTAAAATATATTGTCATTAATAGTGGGGCGTGCTAGTAATACACCATTTTAAAATACAGGGGATTAAATTGAAACAAAGCTTATGGCGCAATGTTGTCGTAATTTGAATTTGACTATTAATTATATTTATATTCAGCCACAAATTTGCAGGTATTCATTATTGGATCCACATGTTTATCGAGTTACTAGAATTAAATACGCTATTCATATCCCGCATAGTATGTATGCCTACTGCATACATATGAATTTATCGTTGACAAATTCCCCCGGTAATAAAAACCTTGTTAATTCAAATAAATTGATACGGGCCATGCATAATGTATAGAAGATACAACTCTGTTTGCTACGGCTCTGTCACGAGAGTAATTAGTTTTAAATTTGTTTTAATATGCCTCACTTTACACAATTTACAACATAATTCAAACGAGAATAGTGTCAGAATATATTATTTCATTTCATAAACAACGAACAAGGAGAATTAAAATCAGCAAATTAATTTATAACTTGTGTTTTATTATGCATTGTTATCCGTTCTGTCTCTATGCAAATCGTTGTAATTTGAGGAAACACGGTAGGTATATTAAATTACAAATAATATTTCTTCAGTCTTTACAAAGTTGTTCCCGGTGGAAATGTTTTCATTGCCTCTCAGCGGTTTATTTTAGTAGATTAAGGTTTCTTGTGGTGATATTCAGTTTTACACTGTTTCATGATATTGTTTAAACAGTTTGTGCACATTCGGCCTTTTAGTGCACTCTAACTTCTATATTTTAATATAAGTTTTTTATTTTATTATTTATTAGTTAACTTAAAATAAACATAAGTAAAGAAAGAATATTAATTGTTTGTTTTTGGTTGTCATTCCTCAATAGGAAAAATATTGGGATTTTCGTCAAGAAAAAAGAAAAAAACAGAAAGGAAACATCAAAAGCAAAATTCCTTCGAAAAGTACTTTGCTTTCTATATAATCAAACATCTTTACGACATTTACTGCTGTTGGATTTGAACTGAGGATCTTATGATCAACCTTACCATAAAACCATTTCATAAATTTTTAAACCATCCAACATTCAATCGTCATGGTAGTGACACACTTTTTCCAGTCCATAATGTCCACTTCATTTTTGCCTAATTGTTTTCTTATTTAATTATTTTAGATTTCAATTTTTTTTATAACAAATCACAATATATTTAAAATTGAATATTATAGCCAATGACACAGAGATACTCTCAGAAATTTGGCCCGCCTCTTTTCTAAACATTTTTCATTAAAAAGGAGTACTGTGATTCGAGTTTGTCGAGCGTGAGTTGAGAAAACTATTGAAATGATAAAAGAAATTAGTGGAAAAGTTGTCAATGAAAAAAAAAACTTCAGGAAAAAAATCCAGTGGAAAAAGTATCGTATAATCAAATGGCATAATCTAAGTTCAGATGAAATTACCAAATAAGTCGACCATCAGTCGCTAGCACAATATTGGCAAACTAAAGTAATGTATTTACAAAAAGAAACATAACTTCTAGAAAATGTACTTCAAAGTTGCCCCCTTTCTAGAACCTAATAAAAGACCTGTTAGTATTTCTATGTATGTTTTTACGCTAGTAAATCTACCTCAAAAACTAGTTGATGCCATTTCAATCGCGGTAACGAATTTCGCAAATTTTAAATGCTCATGTTTCAAATACCAATTATGCAGATGCCATTGACAAAAAAAAGGTTGAATATATTCGTTGCAAATATCGAGACATTACTGCTGTAAAACCAACGATTTGCTCCAAATTTTCCAAATGTTTCCACATGTCCTGTTTTCATTAGCACATGTGTTTGAAGTTAATTCTGTTCTGCCTCGCGAATTCATTTTCATTTCGCGTTACACATTGGGGCTACGTCGATACACAAGTTAAAAGCTTTACTTGTTAACCTTTCACCGTCGCTGGAACCTGGAACGCACACTGACTGCGAATAATGGAAATGTAACCTGGTTTTGACTTATTAATTTCGAAAATATTGACATTATTTCGAATGTTTTTGTTAAAATTGGGATAGTTTTCAATTATCTTGGCATTTTAGACTTCAAAAGTCTTGGCCTGGTCTAACTGTTTTCTCCAGTTCTGTCTATCCACAGGTATCTAATTATCACCTAGTTTTGGGTCATCATCTTGTTCCCTTTGATATATTCTAAACTCTAATGTTATAGATTATGAGACGAAATAGTGATTTATATTGTCGTATTATATTTGGATTTGACAATGGTATTAACCATGTTTCTTTCAAAAATTCGTCATATAGTAAAGACGCTATGGTCGATAAATGCAAAACTGTTTCAACCCTACAGTACTTGATTTCATTTAAAGAGATCTCTTCGAATAGCTCTTATATCCATTTCATATTCTGTATTTTGATATTCTCAAAGTACCAAACAAGTTAATAATAAATAAACCGTGTATTTTGTATATAATATGATTTGCTTAAAAGTTTATGCAAGAGAAATTATTTATTATGAAATTTCTTACCTAAATAATGTTACGATTAATATTTCAAAAGTTCTTATGAAGTTTCAGCTAAATAAACTTCACAAATTTGTTTAAAAGATATTTATAATCCTATTGTGGAAAATTTTTGTGAAACATTTGGACAACTTTGGTTATCAAATTACTTACAAAGTTTTGAAATGATATAATCTTGTTATGCCTTAATGTTTTAAATAATTACTGCAAAATGTTATTAGTGTGTCAGAAATAGTTTACGACGAATAGCAACTGATGGTACTACAATTGAAAAGAAAGGTAATGCATTAATGTAAAAGTCTTCAAGTTCAAAGAAACAAGAGACGAAAAGAAAAACAATGCACCCGGTGCACAAACGAAGAAGCTGGTTTATTGTGCGTTTTATCCACGTCGACAATAGCCACCTCCCTGGGGTGGAGAGGCTGAAGAAGAAGTTGAAAACTTTCATTTTACGTGCTGAGCTGCTGCAGGAGCATCATTGACACACTGAAGAATTAGTAACGGTTGCGCTCATCAGGATAACTTTGTTTCTAAGAGATGATTATACAAAGACAGCTTACTGGAATTTTAGAAAACTTGTTCATTAGCTCAGTGCCGGAGTGCTTAATGTTGTCTTTGGCCGTTTTTCTTTCATCATAATTATTCTTTATTGTTGGTTGTTTGCTCTCTTACCGAATTTCAAAAGTTTTTACTGCTTTTTTTGTAATTTCTTGTTTATGCGAATTTTTTGTGCGTGCTCTTTGAGGTGGAATTGAAATACGCTGATAAAAGAACTACTTTTCATTATTCACCGCGTTTTCTCTTATTTTATATTTTTATTTTATGTTTTTCCAACGCAAAGCTGTATATAACAAAAAGTCGAAAGGAGAAACATAAATATAAACATAGTTTGTGAAATATAAATATACTAACGATACGTTTTTCGAAAAACTTATTCTTTATTTATTGATATCGCTTGAAATATTGTACCTTAATTTATGTTAAATTTTTAACAAATTTAATAATTATGTTGTACTGCTGGACGTATAGTTACTTTTTTTTGTAAATCTGCACCTATAACGTTTTTAAACGAACCACACTAAAAATATTTTTCAACCATATTGAATACAATATTTAAATACATGGGCATTATATTTTTTACGTGAGCTAATAAATGTGTTTTGTTTTAATGTAAATATGAATATATTTGTTTATTTATGTGACGCAGGTTATTTATTTCTGAACCGCGTATAAAATATTGTTATAATTCGAAATTTCTAATAAATAATATATTTAAATTAAGTATACTCTGACAAAGCTTATGGAATAATTTAGACGAATATAGCTAAAAGCTAAAAATAATTTATTTTTTTATTACAGCAAATTTTTCAAGAGGTATAAACACATTTAGGGTTGGGCTCGTATATGAAAGTGTGTTAGTACCTACATTAATGTATGATTCTGAATATTGGGTGCGAATAAAAAGCATTATCGTCATATCGTATAAATGAGGTATTCGAGAGGAATATGTGATTATATGACACGCGTTCATGTTCGCAATCTGTTTTGTACAGTGAGGAGTTGTTAAAAAATTGGGAATGAATCAGTTAAGGTGGTTTGTCCATTTCGAGCGCGTGTTGATTAGTGGGGTTTGTGAGTGAGATTGAGGGTGAACGATTGCATGGGCGTCCGTGGAATAAGTGGTTAGGTTTGATGATGGTTTGTTACGTAAACAAATGATTAATAGACATATATGGTGTGCCATGATAGAAATGTTTGACTGTTGAGTGTGTTTCAATTTCGTGCTACCTCACTGTTTGGAATATAGCGTGATGTTATGTATGTTTGTACGTGCAGTAATTATGAAGCTTATAAATGTGAAAATATTTAAATAGGTAGATTCTTCTGAAACAATTTCTTGTGTAGAGGCTTAGAGCGTCTTTCGTAAGCACATAAAAATAATTTCTGTGCGCTTATAATGATTATTACGCGACGTAGACAATTTCCTGGCGGTGCAACAGCAGCTTCAGACCGCAGGCATTTGTTTTCGGTTCGTCGGTCGTTTGTTCGCCGCCAAGGCTGCCATGATGTATTTAGGTTGTTGCTGCCGCGCGGCACAGATACGCATATTAACATAAATAACGAGCTCATTTTCTTTGCATGGAAATTGGTATTTTCCAGCCGCAAAGTAAAAAATAATCCCGCCGTAATGCCCGGCATCTCCAGCGGAATCTCACCGGCTCGTTACCGAAATTGAGCTGGATTTCGGCGCCACCCGCGACCACCGTACGCGCAGAGGTGAGCCAGCGAATTTTTACACGCAAAATGTTATGATTCTTGCTCTTTACTGGACGAATTTACCCCGAGAATAGAATGAGAAGCGTCAAGGTCTTATAATTATGATAATGCTGATTTCCCTGTTTCGCGGCACTCTGAAAACTTACTGTTACACATAAAGATTGTTATAATCCAAAACCGATTAGTATTTCCAATCCCGGAAATTCGGTATCTAAAAAATTTGCTTCAGAATCTGTGCTATTCAATACCAGGAATTTCGGTACTCATACCAGTGTTTACCAACTTTATAATAATAAATATTAAAATTAAAAATGAATTTTTTGAAGTATTTGTATAATAAAAATTATATTTGTAGATAATATACTAAGGAAAATATGAAGGATAACAATTGACAATCGCCCAAATATAATTTATCTACTATTATACTTTCTAAAATCTAATTATTTTATTGTCGTACTTTTCAGCAAATGCTATTAAATTTGTGCACAGTAAATATCAAATGTACCGGTATCTTATTAAATTCAAATCTGATATATAATATCTTCAGTTGAAAAAACTTATAGAACCCATAGTATAATAATAAATTGTTTATATAAAACTTTATCGAAAAATCTTTAATAATCTTACATTAAAGTATATTTGTTTTCCTTTGAAGTATTTTATTTATCATATAGCTTCTAGAAATGTTCATTCCACAAATATGAAATGATTCGTAGTATTGCTCATTTATTTCTGTTTATATTTACCGAGAAATATGAATGGAATTGAATAAGTTGAACAAATCTTTCAGTAAAGACTTTTGGATTAAGTTCTGTAAAACATTTTATTTAAATAACCTTTCGAATTATTCCTGATAAGGAATTATGTAGAATAATTTGTAATTTTGTATGTAAATAAAATAGCAACTATTGAGTCATGAAATTGTTTTTCTCTGCCGCTTCTTTAGTACCGGTCAATAATGATTATTGACCGCGGTTAATAATTAGAACTGTCACTTTTCAAACAAATTTAAGCTTCTGCATTTATTCAACTCAACAAACGCAAGTAAAGTATTATTATGAATTTAAAATTGCAAGGAAAGTATTAGTTATTAATTTACAATTGCCCCCTATTTTAAACAATTTAGATTGATAAATAATTAACTTTTTTTCCTGTTAAATTTTACATAGTATACTTTACTATTATATTGTTTACACAATTTTTACGTTTATAATTGTATTTCTATGTAAAATAAACGCAATACTTTATTATTTATGAAAATGAAATGTTAAATCAAAACAATGTTGTTAAAATTTAATTTCTGCATTCTCAGTTTTTGTAGATATTACAAGTCTTAATGCTAAAGTTCGAGCCTATTCTCTAATGAATTCTATCATAGCAACATGCTAATTATGCCAAAAATGAATCGTTTTTTGACAGCTAATGAAATAATCCCCGTTAAGCATGAAGTTCGCTGCTTATCAACTTTGTTTGAGAATTGGGCCAGTTATTATTAAAATCAAATTCGTTTAATTCGATTTAAGAGTTGGTAGTTAAAAAATAGAATATAAACCATCAAACCACGGTTGAGATCATTATTGACCAAGCGGCTTGTATAACAATGATCATTTTATCTACCTTGGCTTATAATATACTATTAGAGAACTTGGTGTTCAGTACAACAACAAAATTATAACTTTAATATCAGCAATTAATAATTTACTGGAATAAAGTTAAATGTGTGTGAAAATCATTTAATTGTGCTGAACTTCCCACCTCGCAACGGTGCAGAGCGACCTCAAATTAAAACAACACCAACCTCAAAAAAATCCCTCCTGGACAATATCCGCCGCCACCGCAAAGTTTCCATCTCCTGCCGACGCCCGACGCGTCCCGAGAATAATGAATTCCAAACTTTCCCCCGCCCCGGATCTTTGTGTCCGCTTTGTGCTCATCCGACATTCATTCCGTTTTGTGCTTGGCTGGGATGTTCTCTGTTCGATTGGAGAGCAGCGACAATCATCGATTTGCCTCCCACCCTGAAAGCCTCAAGCTACGGTGGCTTTGAAAATCTGAAACAGTGAATGAAGTGACGGGATTCCGGTGTTTCCTATTTGCCGAAGCGAAAACCCTACCTGAAAATGGGTCATCATTTTTATTAACTATTGACTTGACAACTACAATGCATAATAGCAAAGTTTTATCTTCGCCAAAATGAAGAAAAAGGAGTTGGCCGAGTGCTGAAGTGTTTAACACTGCGCTTGACTTAGTAGCCGGGCGCAAAACACAGTTTTATGTCTGTAGTTTGCGAAGTGCTATCAATCAGACGCGTTGTTTTGACGCAACTTTTTAAGAATCCCGCATTTAGAGAATGCACTGTTTATTTACTGGACTCGTCTCTGAAACAAGCGAAAGTTTCGTCATGAAATGTGAAATGATTTTGAGATGATATATCTTCTTTTTATCCTTATATTTCAGGACTGAAACACGCGTAGGATCGTTTTTATTGTTCGTAAATTCACAACATACAACGAATTGTCAGTAATAATATAACAAGAGGGTGAGAATAAATTGAAAATAATTTGACAGATCTTTCGAAAACTTGTTGCCCTACGGGCTTTCGTGGCTATTGCCAAATGGCGACAAGTTTGAGAAAGATACTGGAGAATTATTTTCTAATTTATCGAACTCTCGAGTTATATTTAATTAGATTATTTTTTGATTTCTTCATCAGGCAAGCCACTAAATCAATCTTTTTTGCTCATTTTTACTTGTATTGATGATAACTATCTGACATCTGTCAACAAAAACAAAAAAGCTATAGAGAAAATTGCCGGGAATTATCACAAGAGCATTATTCTCAGTATAATAATGACAGGATTGGTTAAAACGCAGACACTTGACATACAATAAAGCATTTGATTGGTTTAAATAAACGTCAAAAAATAATCTTTTGAATATTACCTCCAGCACATATTCCAGGAGATTTTTTATCTGTATTTAGGAATGTGTAACCATGGTTACAGATAAACTGATTGACAACAATGTATTAATAATTTATTATTATATTAAGGATTATGATAGTATTATTCACGAAGATGAAGTTTACAAATCATCCAAGTGGATAGTGGCCATAATCCCGAATATAATACTATACTTTTTTTGCTCCTGTAAATTCGGAAATCACTTTTGAAAATAATCGAAATTCGTTGAAAAACATTCAAAAACCCAATAACAACTGACTACACTGTCAACTGTCAGACGGTCGTTGCTTGGTGATCCACATCACATCTTTAAAATAACAGTGAATTATGGATTTCTGGCTCTGTGATTGGTCGAGAAGAGTGAATTATGAATCATAATTCACTATGGTGAATTATAGGTACTACAATTCATCGAAATTGTATATTTTGATAAGAAATACTTGTATATAAGGGAGGTATTAGACAGTTCAAAATTTTCTATAACTAAATGAGTTAGAGTAAATTTTATTGTATGTAAAAAGGTGTAGAATATTATTGGCTACAAGTTTATTTGAAACTTTTTATGAATTTGTACCGATTAGTAATTAAAGTTTTCGGGAAGTTATGTGTTGAACCATCAGATTTTTATGTTATAATGTTTCAGCTTTAGCTTTCATTTAGCTACAAAAGAGAATGAAATTATTCCCAAAAATTCGAACTAAAAAACGAATCTGAAATTAGTCGAACAACCTTTGATGTCCGGGCAAAAGAGCCATCGGTGACAGGAATCAAACGCTCCCAAAATCAGGGAACAAGAAGAACATTACGCCACACAAACATCAGGGTTTCATTTCGTGATTTATGCGAACCTTTGCGAGCTTCCTCGTCACAAAGAATGCCGTGGAACTTTGTTACCGCTCTTTATTGGAGCGGCCGTTAGTCATCTGTTTGCCGAACGAGAACAAGCGAATAATACGCACGGGCGAGTAGGGTTAGCCAAGGTTAGGGCGTCTAATGTCGGTTGTATTTATGTGGTATTCGCAAACATATATTAGGCTCTATCATAACAGTTTAAATACGCGTTATGCGGTAGGAATGCGCGGGTATTACTGCATTATTAATATTTGAAAGCTTGCAAAGCTCGTTTAATATAAGCGTTGGCTTACATGGGTCATGTGAGTACGTTCGTTTTACATGTGTTTCTGGTTTAATATCTTTAACGAGTATCAATCTTTCAGGCCTCTACCCTATCCTACCCTTACAGCCCGGAGTTATCACCGAACTCCGGGTGGAAAGGTGTTAGTATAGGTAAGTGAAACTGAGCCCTTACTAGATTAATGTTACAGCTATTTTCTTCGATTTATTGATTACAAAATTAATAATATTTTTCTATTTCCACTACAGGCTTAACAACATACCATTATTAACCTCTTTTGGAGTCATGAATTTGTTTCTTACTTCCTCTTACTTCACAATACCCGAAGAAGCTAATAATGGAATATTATTTTGACCTGCAAAATGTCACTTCTTATTATGACGCATTTTGATGCTTTTAATATGCAAGTAATATTTTTATGTTTGTTAATGAAATGATTACAAAATTGAAATTGAATCCTTATTAGTCCTGTATATTTGGAGTTCTTTTTAAAGTCACCTTTTTTATTAGACACCATTCATTAAAACTTATATACACTTTCAAGCAACAGAGTTAGATGGTTTGAACATATGTGGAAAACAAAAGAAAAGGATTCAATTTTTATCAACAGTAGAATAGAGAGCAGGAGAAAGAAGAAGACGAATTACACCTAAATCAATATTGCTAAAGGAAGTAGAAGAAGATTTAAAAACAGCAGGAATTAAAACTGGCAAAGTAAAACAAAAGATATGAAGACGTGAAGAAAGCTAAATATAAATATTTAAAGAACAAGAAACGGAGATTAATCCACTGCAACTAAAGAACCTAGAGAACTTCATAAGAAGCGGCGTTACCTCTTAGGAGAGTATACGAGAGTAATTTCCAAATTTTCATTTTCTTCAAACATTGTTTCCAGTTACCAAAAGGAAATGTGAGATAATAAAAACAAAAAACTCTTTTTTAAATAAAATAAAATAAATGTATCATCACATAATTTACCCCTTTCTGGGTGTGGCACTCTGCTCAAAGCAGATATCGGTATTATGATATATTTTTGTACGGCCTCCAAGGATGGTAGTGATAGAGGTAATTATATATGGAGAAAATTTTTCAAAATTTGTTGACTGTAAGTTTTGAAGTTTACTTAGTTTTTGAGTAATCATATCAAAATACTTATGTAATTATTAGCATAAAATGTAAGAGCCAGCAATGAAATAAAATATATGAACCTCTGTTGAGAAGATTCTGCCCTGAAGAATCCAAACGTCAAATAGGGTCCGCCATGATTCCATAATTTTCATATTAACATATCCTCATCGCCACCCACTTCATTCAATGTCACCGCTTCTTGTATGATATAAAATATAATTTCCCTCATTTCCGCTGACACTAGAGTAGGGCGGATATGACTGGAATCACGGAGTCCGGTATCAAGAAGGCGTTGCCGGAGCAGTCCGGTCATTTCAAAGCCGCACGGGTCACGTGACCAACGGTGCGTGAAATCACGGATCGGTTCACAGATACAGCGCTGAGTTACACGAGAACCGTTGCAGCGACAAACTGATCCGCGTGATCTGAATAATCTTATGCTGGAGAGGATCAGATCAGTTTAGATTAGATTAGGTTCGCTCGGACACACTACATCAACAACACTAATAATTTAATAAATATGTTACTCTGCTTTTGTATCTCGGTAAATGAGTTAAAAATAATTGCAAAAGCGGTGAATTGTTGATATCTTTTTAATTATTGTCTACATATTCTTCCGTACTGAAAGTATTAACCATTGTGCACTTAACATACTTTGACGTTTAATGAATTGGCATTGAAATGAATTTTAACGAAAACTTATTTTCTAGTTGTATTTTTGTTATTAAATTGCTCTCAACCATGTGGACAGAAATTTTTGGCAAGTAAAAAAAAGTTTCAATTGCCGTAACTATTATAATAATACATTACTATTATTTTTTTTAATTAAACATTGTTCAACTAACTCTAAAGTATTCTCAATATCTATTAGAAACATAATGAACCTCTTTAATTTGTAACAACTGTTTAATAATGAATTCAATTTTAATATTCTGTAACTTTTTTCTTATTGAGTTTTTGTCAAAAGTTTATTGAGGGAAAAACAAAATTTTGTATAAATATTTAATTTATAATTCTATCTTCATCCAATCAGTGTCTGGGTTTTTGTCGTGCATGTTGTGTAGATTTGATATTACTTAGGTCTTTTGTATGTCTTCTTAAATTATTTATTTTCTTCATTTGTCTATCATCGCCTCCTGTCCAGTAATTTTTTTCTTTATTGTCTCTTCTTAGTCTTGCAATTATTTTTAAAGTTTAATTTTCTTTTGTCATGTATAGTGGGCTATTTGTAGTCAATAGGTATTTATATGTTGAATTATAAGTAGATTTATATATATTTTCTCTTCTTAACCGAGTCTGTATCTCCAGATATCTTCGTATAATTTTGTCCACTATATTCTAATCTAGATTCTAGATTTTTTCGTCTTTCTATATCCGTCGTTGAATGCCCGTTTCTTTCATAAAATTTGGTTGCTTCTTTCCTGCTTTCTTAATTTTTTTCTTGGCCTTTCAACCGAACAATCATAAACGAGATTTCTTCATGGTATCCTTCATAATTTCTCTTCATACTTTATTGCTCTTTTATTTGCTTGTGTCTTAATTTTGTAAATAATTAAAAAGTGTTGAAGGTGTGATAATTCAGTAACAAGGAAAGATTTTAAAGTTTATGACAGCGTAGAAAAATGCAGTCCAATGCTTTCAGACAATAAATGACTTGAAATTACCTGAAAGATGTTGTCTAAACTAGCTCGTAATTTAGTTCTGGCTGAGTGATCAATATCCTCGAGAAAAACATACTGGGTCAGTTTATTTTATAAATTTTTCCATTAAGAACTTTACAAAGCGTCTTGTTATATATCACAATGTCAAGCCGAAGATGGAGACCAAGTTTAAAGATTGTTTTGTTTACACCGAGTTCATATTTCCAGAGTTTTTTCCACCACAGCAGTATGTTGCGTTGTGTACTGCTCGCAAATACGATTTCGGACGATAAATCTTTTTAAGAACCGCCAAGTACCAGTGTTTTTGTCAGGGCCAACTGAAGCAATGCTATAAATACATTGAGATTACAGGGACTATCGCAGAGATAAGCGACAGATTGTGTTCCGCCGAAAATAGAAACAGAATGTACTATCTAGAGTTATACTCGCATTTGTAGTTCGTAGTGTCTTTGTGAACATGAATCTTCACAAGGCAATGCATACGTTGTTCTACGAGCATTAGGGCACGTAAATCAATGGCATAACATATGAACAACAAGTTATTTCATTATAATATTTCGATACTAAATTGTATAAAATATAATAGATACATCATCACGCAATGTACCCATTTTGGGTGTGACACTTTGCTTTTGCAAATCTCTGTAAGTGATATATTTTTCAGCATGAAATGCGGCTACCTATCTTCAATTTTTAGACATAGTATCCAAATTTAGAAATTTTATAAGAGTATTTAAATATATAATTGAATTAAACTATTTTAAATTTTTTATGCTGAATTATTTACTTGTTAATCAAATTAAACCAAAATTCGCAAATGAAATGTATTCAATATTAAGATGGCTTCATTTTTTTGTGAAATATTAGCTGTATTCTATTTGGAAAGTTTTGGCTCAACTCAGTTGACAAGTGAGTTGAGATGAACTGAGCTGAGTTGAGCTGAAAGGCATCCAAAAAGAACAGGATTTTATGTATAGAAAGGTGAGTTTAAACAAGAATATATACACGTATGCTATTAAAATTGATGACACTGAAAATATTGTACTATAAGTTTACACATTTAATATATCAATGAAATAGATGGACATATTTTGGTTATTGTAGCAATTTGGTGCACATAACCTAATAAATATGACAGTTCTCCAGGCAACACAAACCAAACATTACCCCTTCCACCGAACTGAGTTGCGTAGATCATTTTGAGTTTATTTCGGGGGTGGTGCAGCATCGGTAAGGGGGGAAGTGAGTTCTCTCAGTTTGTCTCAGTTCAGTTGTAACAAAAAGAACAACACTTTACTGAGTTTATCTGAAGTGAGCCGAGACTAACTGAGATTTTGACCAAAAAGAATACAGCTAATATTAAATTTAATTAAAACGAAATAAAACATTATAAAATTTACAAATTTTATAAGAATATTTAAATATGTAATTGAATTAAACTATTTTGAGGCAGAAATTTTTATTAAACTTCACTTTAACATATTTAATCAAATTTCATAAATTAGAAATTAAATTATAATTTCAGACCATAAAATGGATTGATAAATATGTATTTTAATTACAATTGTTTGATGCAGAATTGTTTACCAGGCAACAATAAATATATTAAAACTAAATTCGAAAATCACAATTAATATTTAAATTTTTTATTACAAAATTTATTTGTGTATCAAAGCACTGAAGTTTCATTTTTTATCGCGAAATTAAACCATATGATAGAAACTTCATAAAATTAGAACTAAAAGTTTGAGTCACGAGCCGTAGGCTGTTTTTATTTTACTTACACATAAGAATATCCACAGCTATGGTACAAGATCAAATATTTTGCATAAATCATGATTTAGACCAAAAAAATTTCAGAATTCTATCTGTAGAACATAGCGAAAATAAATAAATAATAAATTTTTATACTGAATTATTTACTTGTTTATCAAATTAAACCAAAATTCGCAAATGAAAAGTATTAAATATTAAGAGGCTCCAATTTTTTTTTGTGAAATAATATGATAAAACATAATAAAATTGGAGTGTTTCTTACATATTGTAGCTATCTATAAATAAGAATAAAAATTTGAAAGTGTGTGTTTACAGGGAGCTTTAAATATTTAGTTTCGAGTTTGGAGTATCACCATCACTTGTGCGTCACATGGCAAGGCACAGAAAGGCATCTCGCCCGAGGTCTAGTGTTCTGTTGCCCATTTATGGGTTTGATACGTGAGCCACCTGGCGCGTCTATAACTTAGCCCAAGGAGCGTTTTTTTATGTTCCGATTTTATTTTCCGACACGGAAGTATCGCAGCAGCCAACCCTGCGCTGCAGGCTTGCAACTGTTAAAATATTTTGTGTTTGCTTTACATAATAAAAACATAAATTATCATGAATTCGTTTTTGTTGACTTCACATGAATTCTATTGTATACAGTGTTGGAATTCGTTTTAAATTAAAATTCATTATTAATATTTGGCACCGAAGTGGAAAATACATTTTAAATTAATTTTAAATAATAATATATCATCGTGTTTTTGTTCATGGACATGCATTTTTCTGACACATTTTTAAACAAATCTACAATTGTATTCGCAGGTGGAAATAATGAAACAAATGAACAAAAAAATTCACGATGACACCCTGCTTTCAGAATTTATTTCACACGTACTATTTTATATAAATACGTTTTTCAATATACCTGTTTTACACGACGCATATTATTGGTCAATAAATTGGCCAAGTTACCTTTTCAATTTATTGTTGTGTGTAATATGACACTTTGCGTCAATATATTCTTCTAATGAATTGGTCAATTTATTGGCGCTCTAATGTTCTATTTCTTGATAATTTTTTAGAGAAATATAAAGCATTTTAATCAGTACTAACTAAACAATTTTATACTTAGGTTAATTGTCATTTGTGTGTAGGTACACAGTAAAAAAATTATAATCAAAATAGACAAAATTTTTAGTTCCAGTCGTTCCACGGTTAATTTTTGTTAATTTAACAGGTTTCAAATTTGTTAGCAAGTAACAAATTATATTTGTGTATTTCGTAACTAAATATATTTCTGAATATACCTATTAATTATTAACATTTATTTTTAAATGCTTTTGATTAAATATTTTAGTAATTATATTGATATAACAAAAGTTGTTACAAAGGATACAAACTTTCTTTAACAATTTGAAATTTACATTTTATTATTGACGAGTCTATTTGTTAAATTTTATAAATGTAGCAAATAATTAAAAACAAGTATTTTTCTTGTTAAAAATTCAGAAAAGACAAAATCTTAATTTAACAAATTGTCACAACAATCGTAAAATTAACAAATCGCAAATCAAATTTTGTACTGTGTAGAGCTTGAACCAAAAAAATATTAGTAGCATATATGGGATAGCTGATACCGTGTTGGTACTACTGAAATTGTCATAATAAATTGACGAAAAACTTGACGTGTGTAAAACGAAAGACAATATTTCTTGGCAATTTATTGACAAGAAAACTAATAAATTGCACCGTGTAAAACCGGCAGTAGATTAGTTATTATAACAAATAGATTTAATGGTCCGTAATTAAATTTTAAAAAGGTATAGAACCTTGAATATTTATAACTTGACTTTTAAATTTAAAATTTTAAATGCAAAGCTGTACTTTATTGAGATATAAAGTTAATTTATTTTTTTAGTCGCATAAATTAAAACTTTCTCGCTTGGAATGAATTTTTTTCAAATTGCATTATACAATTTAGGTCCATTCAGTAGCGGACCGCAAGATTACAAAAAATAAAGTAGGAATTGTTTCAAAGAATTCTTCATTTACCCCCCGTCTCGTTTCCTTCGTAATGGGAAGAGTCAACATCGCGATGGCGTCCTGTGGATAACTCCAGAGCCCGCTAACAATTAATCAGGAAAATTAAGAATTATTGAGAGCAGATTTTTCTTTTTTACAGAAATTTTCAAGTTAAACTTTCTGCTTTTAGTTCGGAGACGTGACTGGGAAAAATATCTGTTTGAAAAGTAGTTAAATCTGAAAGTAAATTCCAGAGATGTAAATTGCGTCCACTGGAAATTAAACTGTGTTATTACGTGCTCAGTTTTCTTAATTTTTAATTAGGATTTAATTAAGACGGCGAAGATTTGTAATTAGATTTATATCCACAGAAAATTTCCGAACGTGAAATTAATAATTTCCCTTCTCTGACAAAAATAACAATAACAAGTTGTAATAATAATTTTTTACATATTATTTGGGAAGACGATCTTTCCGCATGAGCGCTTATTAGAGGAATGAATGAGCTTAACGGAATTAAAATAGTCTGATAAATCAGGGTCCAATCTTCTTAATCCGTGTAAATTCAGCAAATTATCTGCAACTGTCAAATTTTTATATACAAATTTTTAGGTTAGTTCGCTCATTTATCGCAACGTGTAATAAAATCATATGACACATTTGCGGACACATCTGATTGGCTAACGAGCTTTCATACTACGGAGCATTGTTAGTGATATGCAATGACCAACTTTCAGTAATAGTTTAGCGTGTGAATTTATGTACTTTTCGTAGTGGTCGTCGGAATACGTCACTTTCATATATTTAGAGCAAGAATAGATTAACTTAATCCAAAAGTTATTTAAATTTTACTGAATTCTGATAATTTTTCAACTTATTAAAGTTTGTTATTTTTAAAATGATTTTACTATAGAATGACCAGAAAAAACAGTGTATTTACAGAACAAGTGTACGAATTGAAAGTTGCTGGTTGTGCAATAAATATATGTACTTGTAAATGTTATCACATCATAAGGCGTTCACCTTAAACGCTATAATGCTATAAATTTCCCGCTGGAAAATATTAACAATTCATTTTGACTGCAGTCCCTAAACGGCGATTACAACCGAGCCAAAAAATGAATCCCAACAAAACAAAAAACTGAACTGCGTCTCCATAGTAACAAGCCGGTATGGCGGTATATATCACGGCGAATCAGGTTGTTAAAATGAAAAATTCCAGCTAGCAAAAAAGATATCCCGCACAATCTCGTATCTTAAGAACAGGGGCTCCAGATTTGAACGCACCGCAGGGACTTGTCGAGCTCGATGGACCTTCTTCTCGCTGCAGGATTCTGCAGACGAAATAACCCTAGCTTCATTTTTAAACGTAGCAGATTAGCGGTGGATAGAAATATTATCAACATTATTGTTTTCCTATATATTTTTTGAAGGAAAATCTTATTTAATATTATTTAATTCTGGATAGAATTAAATCTGATAAACTGTAAAAATTATACGATTATTTTTTAAACAATTCTTATTTCAGTTAGCATCTTAAATAATTTTGTATTATAGTCAAGATTGATAAGATGATCCTTATGGATTCAGCGCAATGATCTTTTCAAGATTTTTTTAATACTAGCTCTTAAATCCTTCCTGATGAATTTTATATTAATAATAGCATAAGCATTTTGACATAAATACTCGTTAATATCTACAAAAATTAAGAATGCACAAATTAATTTCTTTTGTTTTTGCATTGTTTTTATTTGACAATCCATTTTGGTATCATAAAGTAACAATGTTTGGAGAAAATTCAATTACTTTCTACTGTAAATAAATAATAAATACTACTGAAGTTTTTTTATATAGAAATTAATTAAATAATGTTATTATAAACATTTTCCTTTTCGTGAATTGAACAATAAATATCAGAATAAATAAATGCATAAATATGTGATATACAATGTAAAAGTAAAGCACACTGATTTAAAATTTAACATAAAAATAATAATTATAAACTATTCTTGCAAGTTTAAATTCATAAGTAATACTTATGTACAGAGTTAATTTAATCCTGAAATTTGAATTTGTTTAAAAAGTGATAGTTCTAACTATTAACGTAGGGCAATAATAATGCACTATTCACCGTTTCTAAGGAAGAGGTAGAGAAAAAAAATTCAAGCTTTAAAATGAAGTTAATAATGTTGCTAGGGTAGTAGTGAAAATTAGCTATTTTAAATAATAATGACTAGTGAGCAAAATAGTGCAACACATAATAGTTATTATTATTAGCATAAATAGTTTCTAACTTGGCAACAAACAATTTTAAATTTTTTCGTGAATTAAAATGTAACATTACAAGTTATACATTTTAGGAAGTCGTAAATTCAAAAACGCAATTATTTTAATATTGCAAAGTAGTTTAAAATCTAATTACGGAACAATTTTTTGACGCCATCTATTGACAATTTTTAAAACAAGAGCGAGCAAAAATATTTTTCTCACTAGCGATTAAAATGCTTACATTGCTCATTCAAAAGAGTAAGCAAACAACATCAAAATTAAACGAATATGGAAAAATAATATTATTCTATTGTAGTGTGTAACATATATAACAAAATTTTCTTTTGCCAATACAGCGCAATCTGCAAGGCCCTTTGCGGAGTCCGTGATTTGTAGGGCTCGCCGGTGTCACTTATCGTGTTGGTTCAGGTCCTAGGCCGGCCCTTGCTCCAGTAGGCCGCTCCGGGTTGAAGTTCCGGGTTCCGGGCGGGTTCCGGGTCTCAGCTGGTGTCGATGTCACCGGATTATTCGCGGATGAAGTCTGTCTTATGAAGGATTATGGGCCTCGGCGTGGCTTGTCATATGCGGCCTACAGGCGCTTTGTTGATTCCATTGCCGCAAAAAACCTTCCGGAATTTATTTGCGACCTAAATACCGTTTAATTATAGACTTAACCACCCATACTTACTTGCCCTTGTTGCGGAAAAATGTTATTATCCGTTTCAGAGATTTTATGATACGCTGAAATGAAAATTTAATTATGGGATAATAACTGGAAAGCTCTGAAAGAAGAATAACACTGCCAAAGAATTTTAAGTAGCGATAAAACGAACGATCTTTAATTTAATAACTCAGCACTTCTACAACTCAAAACTAACACAACTTATTTCAATACATTTAAATAGGTTTATGTTTTCAATAAATGCGATTCAAGGCTAATTTCCTCATCTTTAATAATAAATATTCCATATCTGAAACCTACAATTCAAGATATATTAATATAACTTACACTTAAAATAGTTTTTTATAGTACATTGTTTATTTTTAGTCGGCTTAGAAACTAGATAAGGAAAAAGTACAAAGCTAACCATTATTAAAATTAAAATAACTTTTAGATTAAGTTCTGTAATAGTTATTTGTGTCACTAGTCCAGAAACTGTACTTTTACGAGTACGAGTATATTTTGACTGATTGGGCCGAAGATGGGGCTTGCAAATTACGAACACTTGCAAAAATGTTTTATTTAAATACAACGTTAAAAATCAATTCATTTAAATCTGAAATTAAGGTCATCCTCACAAAAAAACTTTTTTTATGCTGTTAACGATTACTTTTGTGCAATCAATTTGTAATTGTTTCAATTTATCTTAACTTAATTTTTTATATTTACTTGTATTTATTCATATTTTTTGCATCATTTTATTTAACATTTAGTACTTTGTGACAAGCCATGTACATTTTGTAGAGGAACAAGAAGAATCCGGCAGTTTTTAATTTAAACCCCTCTTAAGTATCAGAGACAAATTCTGAAAGATATTATAATGCAATAATAATTTCTGAATGCATATTCGGGGCTTTGTTGGAATTGCATTGCAAAATTAATAACATGATTTAATTTAATATATCTATGTAGAAAGCTATGCAATACCAAAAATTCTTGCAGACAAAACAGTGTAAGTTAAATCATTGGGAGAACCACAGTAAAATCCCGGAATATCTAAAACCATAAATGAAATATTTCATCCAAGGAATTCAGAATACGAAATGCAAACCAAACATATCTCGCCAAATTAATTCAAAATCATATTCTAGGCAATTACACAAGCACGAAAAATATCTTAATGCATACCGCCGAGCCATAAAATTCCAGAAATACTCGAATATATTCAGCAGCGCAAACCAAACGTACGAAATAAAAGCCAAAGCAAAATATAGTCTTATTGCAAGCAGCGCCATTAATACCAAAGGTAAAACGATACGAGGAAGGAGATGAATACGAAACCAGCGGGAGAAAAGGAGATAGCGAGGGTGTGATATCTGATACTGGTCTGCGCAACAAGCATTGTAATAGCGGGATCACAGTTTAATTTCGCCCCGACAAGTAAATGCGGTTTCGAATGCAATTCATAATTAGTTTCGATGCAAAAACACTTAACCAACGTTGCTAAACCGCGTTCGACATTATTACATTTCCGGTGAATATTGTCATTCGCTTCCGGTGCTATTGGTGCGGAGCTTTCGCAGCAATGCGGAATATTACAAAAGCAAATTTTACGAATTGTAATTCATAACATGTCGAACTTCTTCCTATGGATGCCGAATACTACCGAGATTCCTTTTTATTCAATACTCTTACACAAAAACCATTTATGAACATTACTTTTATAATTATTCATATTAGAACAATTACAAAACAGCATATAACTAGAATAATTTTTCAAACTTCGAGTTTGAATTCAGTAATAAACATTTATTTAACAAGTCTGCAATACAGAGTTTTATCGATGAAGCGCAAAAAAAGGTAAATCAATAAAACTCTATTTTGTACGTGTTACAAAAAATATTTTATGTCGGGCTGCATTACAGATTATTTTTCTCTAGCTTAGAATGACATTTTTATTTGACAAATGACGTTGACATAAAAAATTGAGAGTTTTGAAGTACGCATTTTCTATTATTTGGTTACCAAATTGTTTATTGTATATTATTATTATTTGTTTTGAAAAAAAAATACGAGCTCATTTTGCATATTAATCATTATGTCTGCCCTGTTATTATAGAAGAAATTATTCTAATAGCACTAAAATAATACTTGTAATTGTGCAATTAATATTACCTTACCATTACTAAAAATAATGTCCCTATTTAATTAAATACCTAATGAATTAAAGAAATTTATTTTGTCGTTTATTTCGATAGGTTTTTTGTCTACGAGCCCAGTTGAAATTATACAAAGAAAAATTGTTTAATTCACTATATGTATACAGGGTGTTCATTTTAAGTGGTACACTATTGCTATTTCGAGAACTATAAGAGCTACGAGGTCGGTTAAATTAGCAAACAATTTCTATATTATAAGACAATTAAAATGAGCGAAACAAGAATTTTTTTAGACCAGTGGTTCTCAAAATGCGGGGTGCAACTTTCTTATTTTAAATGGCAACCTATTTTTTTTATTTGCTTATTCGATTCAGTATTTTTTTCTGAATTCAATGATATGCACATGTAATGATCAAATATTACAAAATATTTGAGAAAAATGCAAAATTAAAAATGTATCATTTTTATTTAAATATGCATATACAAAGATTGCTATGGAAAAAAACAAATAAACCAAATGCAGAAATAGTTGAAAAAACTGTAATTATGAGAATAATTACTAATTTAGTTGTTACAATACAGAAATACAGAGGTACACTCAAAAAAACTAATATTAAAAATTGTTTGATTTATTTGTTTTCTTCCATGGCAAACTTTGTATATGCAAATTTAAATAAAAAGATATATTGTTAATTTTGCATTTTTCTCAAATATTTTTTATTATTTGGTCATTACATGTGCATATCATTGAATTCAGAAAAAAATATTGAATCGAATAATAATTTGTTTTCTTCCATGGCAAACTTTGTATATGCATATTTAAATAAAAATTATACATTTTTAATTATGCATTTTTCTCAAATATTTTGTAATATTTGGTCATTAAATGTGAATATCATTGAATTCAGAAAAAAATACTGAATCGAATAAGCAAATAAAAAAAGTAGGTTGCCATTTAAAATAAGAAAGTTGCACCCCGCATTTTGAGAACCACTGGTCTAAAAAAATTCTTGTTTCGCTCATTTTAATTGTCTTATAATATAGAAATTGTTTGCTAATTTAACCGACGTTGTAGCTCTTATAGTTCTCGAAATAGCAATAGTGTACCACTTAAAATGAACACCCTGTATATTAAATTCTAACATTTTTACCTCCGTATATACATGTATGATATATATGATTATGTTACGAATTGATTAGGTTTTGGGAACAATTCATCAATAAGTGGTAGAATATTTGAAGGCCTATCAGGGTTTTTGGACATTTTCATTGGGATCAAAAAGATGTGGAAAATATTACCTACAATCTTTATTTGAAACATTTTTATATATTTTGTTGTCATCAGATTCAAAAACAGTGTTCATGGTACCAGCCAATACCTTTAGGCCAAATGAAATATTTAGGTTAATGTTATTTTTTAATTTGTTATTATTTCAGTTATTTTTCCTTGAAATATTCTTTAAAATAATTTCCTTTGTAAATTCAGAGCAATTTTTTAAAATTTATTCTGAAAGTTTTAATTAGGCCAAATGACATGATTCTGGGTATAAATTTTAAAATAAACAGCCATATTAAACAGAATATATTCAAAATGATATCTTGCGATTTTATCAAATATCTAAAGTTTGGGCAAATAAAATAAAAGTTTAGTCCGATGAATGACAAAACCTTTTTGATAATTGTTGAATGTAAGGATTTGTCATCGTCAAGGTAATAATGGTAAATAAAAGTTGCAAAACTGACAAAATCGTCGTTTCTGTTGGTGAATTATTGTCAAAATACCTTTAGAACAGTAGTCATGATGTAGACGATGGAAATAAGAGAGCATCCTAAAATTAGAGGGCGTTGTATCTCCAGACAAAATTATTCCAAGCACCCTGTGGAAATCCCCAATTCGGCGCTTACGATTCCAGCTCAATCGGTTATTGGTCGTAGCGAGGCTTGCCGTACCGGTAACCGGGTATCGTAATAACCGCTCCGCGAATGAACCAGTCACAAGCGCTGAACAGGCGCTTATAACCCGGCTGAAATGTTTTGAACCGGTTTTACAGACCGTATAATGTGTTGTATTTAGCGGTATTGAGTTCAAGTTTGCGTTAATGAACGCCACTTAACGCCAAGACAACGCTGTCGACGTAAGGAAACTGATACTGCCGTTGTTCCTTTATTGCCGACGCAGGCGTCGGAAGATATTTGATATCGTTGTGACTTTTTTAGTTTAAAATGGTTGTTAAATATTGATTTAAGTGTTATGTTTGTTTCCTGAGAACTGTCATGAACGGCTTGACTGTCTTTTCTTTTTTATAATAAAAATGAAAAGAGTATTACTGACAACACTGGTATACTTACTTGATTACACTTCAAACAAGTTTGAAATTTAGAAAAGATGATTAAGTTATTTATTTGACAATAGTTCAACAATAAATTTTGATATTTATTTCATTGTAACTAATATAAGAAACAATTGCTTATCGTTCAGTATTAATTCTTCCTTTTGACACCAAACTCGGTATGATTCAAATTGTAGCACGGCGGGCTGTTACTGAAATAAGGGGTTGTCAAATAAAACCCAAACACTTTTAAAGGTGATAAAAAATAATATTTAATAAAGTAGTAAAACGATGAATAGAACAATTTAGAAACAAATACAAATATTAAAAACGATGACAACGTATGAATATGTTAACTTAGTTGCAGTTACCAAAACATATTTAACAAACAAATTTTACTTAAATCTCTACATTTTTGTAGAGCACTGCAGACGTAAAAAGACGTCTGCTCAGTTCAAGAACCAAAAACTAACTCTCTGTCTTGCACTGGCCAAACATACGCATCTACCCCATAAGCGGGTACGCGGGGACAGGAAATCTCTTGAGGACCAACACAAAGATTGTATAAAAACTAGAACACTTAAAAACTAAAAACTTATCTAGGATTCGACCAGGATCTGTAAATCTGTCAACCCCAGATGGCATCTCAAGCCGATATTTCAGAATATTTGCCGCGATAAACTCAAATGACTATTTAGGATAACAAAAATTCTAACACACATGTGTAGCAATAAATTAAACTCAACAAAGCAAGAACTCCTGTCAAGGCGATTTTCGATGCGTTCAAGTCCCAACGCAGTTGGAAACTTGATATTTTAAAATCGTTTTGACAGTAAAAACAATAAATCGTATTCTGAATGTTCGCCTTGTTACAAAATTACTCTTATATAAAAAATTGAAAATAGAAAGTTGAAAGGGTAAAACGTTGGACGTCCAAAACGAGGAGAAAAGGGCGTGTAGCCGTAGCAAATGAAATAAGCGAGTGAATGGCAAAACGCGAAAAAGTCTAGGCAGGAAATGACGCGAAACTTCCCTTATTTTCCATAAATGAAATATGCTAAATAAACTAGGCTAGTCCAAATTTACGTAGGCATAAAGATTTCCCTGCCAAAGCACAAATTTCGGATGAAATATGAAGGGAAAGTAATTTTATTCAAGTCGAGCGCAGCGCCGCTCTAGCGAGAGACGAGAGAAATAAACGAAGAGAGAGAAAACGAAGCAGAGGACATGGCCGGAGTATTAATACGCAATAAAAGCAGCCATTAATATATGAAATATTCAAAAGAGGATTTTATAAATGCAAAATTTATAAACGGGCTCCAAGCGTTATTAAGAAAATATGTGAATCGACCCGGATACAACATTCTTGCGCGTATTATTATCAATCTTGCGATATTGTTTTCGCGCACTACTTCTCAGAAAATTAGTTTTCTCCCCCGGGAGCACAATAAGGTTTCTATATCATTTTTATTTTTCAACCTTTCTTAAAAATTAATAGTTTCCAAGTAATAATGCAATGCTTTCTTATAAACTTGATTAAAATTTTATTTTACAAAATAACACCATTTATTATTATTATTTATTTTTATGACTATATAATATTTATTAGTTCCGCGTTCAACAATTGTAGTTGAGTTTCTACCATATTAATAAACTTGAATAATTAAAAATAATTTTTTGTGGCTTAGAGGAAAATGCAACAGAAGCCATAGAGACTAAATTAAAAAACTAATTTCATCGCTTATCAAGGGATTATGAGGCAATTTCAAGGATAACGTAATTTCCTGCAAAAAATGTATGAAGCGGAACTTGAATTTGTAACGAATGTAATAAAAGTTTCCGTTTGAGAGGAAAGCATCTCGTTATGTTTAAATGTATCCCATGTGTTCAAATTCGCATGTATTCTAAAAAATATGAAAATATATTCATACGTATTCGTTGAAAGATGACGAATATGTTTTGTTTTTCTGCTGTTTTAATGAATTTAACAGCGAAGCAATTAGCTGTAATTAACTGGGCCGGAGACCATTCATTAATTTCGGGTATTTTGTTTCATGTTGTGTACATTAAAGAACAAAATTCCTTTATGTTATATTTTCTAACTTGAATCACCAATTTATCCTAGAAATTTGAGGAAAATGTTCACTATAATATTAATTAAACATAAGTAAATTCAACACTTTTAAATAGCAATAGAAACGTAGATAATAATAAATCAATAACAATTAACTCTAAGCATCATTGTACAAATTATTCTTGTTATTTGTTCTTATATAAAAATGCCGCCCCATTTTATTATTTCATATCTCTTAAATGGTATTAAGTAATAATTCTAATATATATCTAATAATTAGATGCATCAAATTGTGTTCAATTTGCTAAAACAATTTCATTGTAATGTTTCAATAAATTTTATTAATAAATAACCTCTCGTAAAGTAAAACAAAACCTCATTTGTAAATAAATCATTTTATATGAAACACTAAATACAAAAAAAAACTCTTACAAATGCGAACATAGAAGTGTCATGTTTCGCGTTGTCGTCGAAATAAATCTTTTTATCAGTCAGTTGGCATTTGTTCAACATGTCGACATGTCTAGTTAATTTACAAAACCGCAGCAAAACACTGAAAAATATAGTAACAATGATTCCACAGAAATACAATATTAAAAGATAAATATGCTCCATAATTTCACATTGCATGAATTGAACAGTAGAACAATGAAATTATTAAGCACCCTATTGGTTCAATCATGAGCGCCTAGGAGTCTAGGATAGATGTATATAATGTGCAGTCTATAGCTCCTAATCATTCCGGTTCTCTATTACACTTGGTTTAATGTAATAAACAATGCATGAATCTGTGCGGTTGCTGGGTGAAACTCTTGGCGCCAATGGGGCCAGGGTTGGAGCAGGGGGCGGTTAAACACAATTGGAGGAGTTTCAGTTAAAAATGAAGGAGTTCTTTTAACTGGTTAATATTTAATAATTGTATTGATTCTTTTGTTTTGTGAGGGGTGAACGACCAGCAGCTGATCGCTTATTATAAAAACCATGCAATTGATATCCTCTATTATACCAAAACAAGTTTTAATTAATGTAACAGTTTAATAATAATAATAAGTATTTATTCAAAAGAGTCAAAAAGGTATGGTTCAACCAAAGGCTGTTCTTCCACGCAGCCATACAAAATAATTACAAAGATACTATTTTTTATAGAAAAGCCGACGAAGTAGAAAATATTTATAATATTATAATAGATCAACGAACGAAAATTCATCTACGGATATACAAATATAAATAATATACAATTTATTATTTACAATCTAAGGTCTAATAATGCCAATAAGATAATTAAAGGTTCGCAATAATGATTTCAATGCATGCGAAAAGTTGTTATACAGAGTGGGAGATAACAGAATGAATTCTTAAATTTAATTTTACAAAATGTAATTAGTAACTTTAACCGTAATCTGTTTAGGAATAAGTGTTTCTTCAATTTAAGAATTTGTTTCATTTTCTGGAACACTAATAACATATATTTATTGCAGAGCATCTTAGATTGATGTGTCTTATCCCATAAGTTGAAAAAAACGTTCAGAACTCATTTTTGTAAAATTATAAAATCCTTTTGGATTCAGTTCTGTAAATATAGGTATATTTATTTAAATGCAACGTTCATCATCATGAAACAAATGAATAACATTGCATTTAAAAATATATATTTAAAGAACTGAATCCAAAAGTCTTTTATAATATTGTATTAATCTATATTAGTAGCAATAAATGAAAAAAATTATGGTTTTAAATTCTGTAAAATAATAACAAGAATTAGAGAAAACTAACAGGCCATTGAGCTTAACCAACCAAACAAATAATTTGCACGTAATTAATTTTGAAGAACTCATAAGAGAAAGTATAGTAATCTATAAGCAGAATACATGAATTAGAATGAAGTTACGGGTTGAACAAGATATGGCTTCTTCTGTTTCATAAATCATAAATTGTTGCTACGTAGTTACTATTTCTTTTTACTTATATATGTTGTTTACTTGTTTCTTCTGACTAGGAATTACATGTAGTACTTCGAAACGTTGAATTTCAGTTGAATTCTACAGATTTTAAAACCAAAAATCTTTTCATTTATTGCTAGGATTTCTGAAAGCTTTTTCAACTTATATTAGTAGTAGATACCGCGAAAGATTCAATAAAATGTTGGAGAAACATTAAAAGAAAATATGAAATACTATTTTCCTCATTTCATTTTAATAACAAAAAATATAATTTCATATAGATTTTAAATATGTCTGCTTATGTCTAAACCTCCCTAAAGAGACGATACTTAAGACAGTTGACACCGGATATTCAACTGGATAAACTTTTGTTTTCCTTCATTATCTTAACAAGAGTACATCGTTAACATTCGGGGTTTAGTTTTTCATCAAGCCAAACTTTTATTTCTTTTACTGAACAATAGTTGCATCTACCTTCTTTTAAATTCAAGTTAATCGAATAATACTTATAACTCTGTATTATTCTTGTTAAGAAAAACGTTCTAGTCCTTAAGCAGAGAGTTGTCATAGATATTTCTTTATTTTATTGATCTATTCTATTGGCGTTAACAAATTCCTGTTCCTGTTTAACTAACTGACCGACATAGTCAAAGTAATTCATCACAAATTCCGGGTGAGTCCAACCCTGGCCGCAATGTGCGCTTTGTTAAAAACCGTCCATTTGAGACTTCGAAATGCGCTTAAATATGTATGGCACTTAAACAAGTATTTTGCGTTTTTTTCTCAACACATGACCGAGCTTTTATTATTGCTTTATTAACACTCGTGGTTCAGGATTTTTCAGCGCATGAAAAGCAAGAATAACAGCGTCGACCATGGCCGCCTTCGCGAATTGAATAGATAAATAAAATATTTTCCTGAGTTTTCCCTTTTTGTAGTTTAAAAGGCTGAACGCCCGCGTTTGTTATTTCAGTTTTACTTTTAGTGAAGGAACTCGCTGGAAAATATGTTTTCAAAATATTGGGGTTTTCAACTTTTTGGGCGTGTTTGTTCAGTCCATCGCTAAACGAACACAAACTATGAGTACACCTCGTTATTTTACCCATGGAATTTTTTAAAGAAAAATTCTTGTAGATTCGGATAATTTCACAAACACTTTATACGGATTGAATGATAAATAAATTCGGATTAAAAGCAAATATTTTTGTACTGATACTAATTAAAATTAAATCTAATCCCTCAGTCTTAAAGTAATAACGAAAATATCTAAATACTTATTTCGATAACTAAGTTATCGTTATCAGTAGGAACAAAAGGGATAAAATCAAGATTACACAACTTGTAAGCCAAGCAAGTGGTCAAGATTGAATCCAACTTGAAAAATATATTTTATTATTAAGATTTTTATTTTATTTCTTTAAGGCTTAGGGGTAACATTTAATTTTTTATATTGTTCTTCGTACAAACCATCCGATTGAAAAACAGACATACGTTACACTAATCGTCAGTGCGATTTATGGGTAATAGTAGAAGAAGTATTAACTAATTAATTCCGATGAAAAAATTGTGGACAAAACACATAATATTGAGTGTTATTTAATATAACTTCAATGTTCAAGGTTGGCAACACTGAGTGTCAGTTCTAATTGACAACTGACAGATGTATAAACTTAGCCTATATAATATTTTTTTACAGTTTTTTCTAATTTTTTATTTCAAATAAAACTTAATATGTACCTCGGGCCTCAGCAACTAAATTCCATATTCGTGATAAAAAGTTTAACTTCAGTGCCTTGATAAATAAATAACTATTTTTGTAAAAAATATGTACGTATCTATCTCGTCACTTAAATGGTTGGAAATTATGTTTTTCAACTGTTCCGAATAATCAGTCATTGAATTGAGGATAATTTTAACGTTTTTGTAAGCAAAGTATGTAATAAAGGAATGAAATATATTATGAATTAAATATCAACGTGAGTAGATTACACATTTTTCTAACTATTACTGAAAAGATTTTATTATAATTTCTTAGAAATGTAAAATACGAGGCCAAAGATTCCTCTTAAAAATTTAATACTTATTTTTTTAAATAGTATTAAAATTCGCATTCATTTGTAAAACGGATTAGGGTAGGTAAGCTGCGGATTCGAATCGATTGTATATATGATAACTGCGGATATGGATTCTTATCATGTTTGTTATATGAAAGCAATTTCTTGCAGTAGTTGTTTTCGCAATATATTTTGTAGCAGTTAAATTCGAAATTGGCCATTTTGCCAATTGGCCCCAAATTATATATAGCCCATAACAAATCCAGCAGAAGAATAATAAAAATATATTTATGGTGTATATAAAAGCTATGAAAGTTAGTATTTTTGCAAATAATGTTTAATTTAATTTGCATAACAGAGTTGTAAAAAGTGTATAGTTATTCCAGATAGCAATTGCGAAATAGCACAAAAAATAAACCCTCTGAACAATAACTTTATGTGCAGAAGTATAAATCAAAATTGTATTGTGTCATCCGTTTGAAAGTGCGCGTATTAATTGCATTTTTTGCAGCGCGTCTAGCAGTAGAGACACAGGCCACTTTATCAACAAATAATACCCCATCCGGTTAGCGGTGTAGCGGTTATTTTCCATTTATACATCATGTATTTAAACGCGCTGCAAACGCCAGTTGGCCATGGAAACAAATGATGCCCGATGATGTCAGCGGATGACACGCGGAATTACACTTCCGCTCGCAAAATCATAAAAATTATCATTTTTATGTGAATTTTTATACGCCGTGACAAATGAAATGAAACAATTGAATTGTTTATAAATTTTTACGTCGATACAGGGTTGATGGTTTCTGAGTTTTGTGTGTTTACTGTACCGTTTGTTTTGGTTTTATTGGCCTAATTAATTTGGTATTTGATTTCCCCGTAACTTGTATTCATTTTTAAATCCTTTTATTTACCTACACAACTTTCACATTATTATAATGCACAATTACTAATTATAACGTATGTAGAATTGAAATGTAGCGCATAGGGATTTCAATGATATTTTTTTATAGTGCTGTATATTTTCACCTTTTCACTTTATAGCAAAAGTTATTTGTATATCACGGCACTAAAGTATATTTTTTTATTACAAATATGCAATTAACCTTTAACCATGTGAGTAATAAAAAATATTATTGGGCATCCAAAATTAAAATACGCTAACTAGTGGTAGAAAGCTGAACTAACCATAAGGTACATAAATTTCAATGTATTTTAAAATAAATTGTTATTTTTTAAAATTTATAATAATAGTTATTTTAAGAGTATTACAATGTAAGTATTACATTGGTTTAAGCCGTATTATTTAAATAAGATGTAAAGGTACATTGTATTTATAGATTATAGGTTAAGATTGAATTTTCTCCAAAAAACCTATAAAAACAGAAAATTTGCAGTGTATATGAAAATAGTTCTGCTGCCAATAAAAGCAATACTGAAGCACGCATTCGCCCTCATAAGATATCATACAAAATGTATTTGACATGTAGGTACCTTTCGTGAATTATGATCAACGCCATATCTTGATCATTTGGGAGGCCAATACATTACATTTTTCTGAAATCGTTCAATTATTAATTAAAAACATAAATAAATAACAACGGAAATAACTGTGTCAAAATGTCAAATTTGGTTATAATTTTCAGTAATAATATAACAAGAGGGTGAGAATAAATTGAAAATAATTTGACAGATCTTTCGAAAACTTGTTGCCAGGCAACAGCCACGAAAGCCCGTAGGGCGACAAGTTTGAGAAAGATACTGGAGAATTATTTTCTAATTTATCGAACTCTCGAGTTATATTTAATTAGATTATTTTTTGATTTCATCATCAGGCACGTCACTAAATCTATCTTTTTTGCTCATTTTTACTTGTGTTGATGATAACTATCTGACATCTGACATCTGTCAACAAAAACAAAAAAGCTACAGAGAAAATTGCCGGGAATAATCACAAGAGCATTATTCTCAGTATAATAATGACAGGATTGGTTAAAACGCAGACACGTGACATACAATAAAGCATTTGATTGGTTTAGAGAAATGTCAAAAAATAATCAATAGTTATATCACGAGTGCTAAGAATTTAATCGGTTAAATTTGACATGTCTAGCTTATGCATAAAATTTTGCTTAAAAAGTGTTTGAGTACATAATAATTTGAAAAAATCCCGAGACCGCAGGTCGAGGGGTTTTATCTTAAATTATTATGTACGATAACACTTTTTTAATAGCAAAATTTTATAAATAAGCTAGACATCAAATTTAATCGATTCAATTCTTTAGCACGAGGGGTATATGTCAAGATTATTTCATGAATTTATAGCATAAACTTTAATACTTGCCGAAGAAATTGTACTATAATGTTGATTTTGACACATTTTCACATAAATAAACCGGTACACTCACTCACAAAAAGCACCATAAAATTATGTTGTTATAGTGTAACTATAGCAAACTGATTGTTTTTCTTTTTACTTGTCAAATAAATGTCAAAAATTTGTAAATAAAAATAGCTTGAATTGAATAATTAAGCATATTTAAAGATATAGAATACCAGTAAAAGTAAAAAACATGTAAGTATCTTGCTTCTGCAACTAATTATCCGGCTAAATATGCCTTCAAAATGTCCAAAATTTGCATATAAAAGCTAGCTTCAATTTACTCGCGAATAAACAGCATGGTGCTGTTTATTCACTTATCTAAAATGCACAACAATGGAAAATGAGACATTTTGATTGGTCAAATTTGTAATGAGTGAAATAATCATTTAAAAAAACTTAAATTTATCCCTTAAACCTTAAAGTTATAAGAAATCTAATAAAGAAATCTATAGATTTATTAGATTTCTTATAACTTAAAGCTTAGGGGATAAATTTTATTTTTTTACATAATTCTTAGACTTTTTTTATATATTCTTAAACGTGTCCTGCATGTGATCTGCATTAAATCCAATCAATTATTGTCTAAGGTAAAAAATAAATAAATTCGCCAATAGTATTATAGAATAATTTGTTTGTTATTTGAAATATGTAATCCAAGTTTGACATAAGAGTCTGTAAAGCTTAACTTTAGCTACTATTTTGTATTAAAAATACATGCAATTAGGCCCATTTTACGTTACCTTAAATTATTAGTTCACGACTATATCAATCAATTGAAATGAATATTATAATTTCTAAACAATTTCTATAATTGCAGGTCTCGAACTGGCGCATATTTGAAGTAACGGATACCAGCTGTCAGATCACAACATCCATCAGAATTTGTCAAGGGTGAGTACCAATGTCAATAAAATTATTCTTCGCATAAATATTTCGTACGCCACTGGTAAAAGTCGACCTCTTTTGCTGCACGTAACACCTTATGTTATGCACAGCTCGCAGCAAAACTAATGCATTTTAAATGTGCTGTCAGCTTTAGAAAACGCGTGAAAATCAACAATAAAACCTCATTTGAATGAATAAACCAGCGCATTTAAGATTGTTTTCTAGCCGCAATGCCGACGTAACTATAACGCTACGTCTACGCCACCGTAATGTTAAAAAAAAAATAAAGAGCTAAAAATTTAAATTTTCATCAAATATCACTTAAAATTAGTCATGTTTTTTTATTACATTTCTATATAGGTCATACCTTAAGAAACTCATTGCAGCAGAGTGCATCGTCAAAGCACTTATATTTTTTGAGATGACTTTTTTTCATGTTTTTCAAAATTCAACTTTGAGTGGCTGCAACTCAAAAACTATGCAAGATATCGAAAAATAATCTCAGGTTTATATTTTTAATGCAATTTATAACAAATTAAAAAATTTTGAAAATTTTCGATTTTTTTTTTCAAATTTCGATTGGCAATAGCTGGACAAATATAAAAGATACGGACTTGCAGTGTTCACCATTCGATTTAGTTCGTCGAAATACATAAGTATGCAAAATTTCATAAAAATCGGACTGCAGGTTGAAAAGTTAGAGCAAAAAGTCTGAAAATCGCAATTTTCGGCCCAACCGTCAAGGGGTACCCCTTGACATGTTCCGGAAAAAACCTCATTTTCAGGCTTTTTGCTGTAACTTTTCAACCTGAAGGCCGATTTTAATGAAACTCACAATACTTATGTAATTCGATGAGCTGAATCGAATGGTCCAATCGCCAAGTTCGTATCTATAATATTTTCCGAGATATTGGAAATCAAAAATTTTGGAAAAATATCAAAAAAATTCAAAATTTGTTAATTTGTTATAAAATATGTAAAAGATACAAAACTGAAAGCATTTGTTGATATCTTGCATAATTTTTGAGTTATAGCAGCTCAAAAATCCAGTTTTGAAAATATGAAAAATTGCTGTAACTCGAAAACTATTCGAGATATGAAGATGCGGACAATTTTATTGTAATTCTTGAGGCTCAATTGATATAGAAAAATAATAAACTCATTTTCGAAAATTTGTTGAATTCATGGGAATATTTCATAATTTGACATTTTTCAAATCTGAGGCCATTTTTGGACTTTTCAACCTTTTTGATCGATTATAATGAAACTATTATGTATTTTGATGAGCTGAATTCAATGATGTATGTTTTGATTTCGTATTTTTTATATATTTGTATGTTATTGCCATTAAAAAATTTGGAAAAAAATGAAAATTTCTAATTTTTAAAAATTTGTAATTTTATCATAAAATGCTTAGGAAATACATAGCTGTAGGTAATAATAACAATTGAGACTTTAAAAGTGCAGATAGTCTTCAATTTAGATATAGTTTCATAAAAAAGTGGTGAAAGATTCCATTGATATTGTCAATTATTTGTTTGTATTTTTCTCGTTTATAATTTATTAAACATACAAACACACATCTATCCATCCATCCACACAGATGTCAGTGTCAAATCGGAGGCACATTTTCATTGCCTTGTATTTAATATTATTTCGTGTATATGAATTTATACATGTCATATTAAATTAAATTCTTGTTCCTTTAACTTAAAAAAAAATGTAAATTTTGTTAATACTATGTTGCCAAGCGAACATTTTGTTTTAAAATAAAATATCCGTAAACAAAAGTAAAAGTATTACGCAGGTAAAGCTACCTGTACGTGGGTAAAAAACGTAGCAGAACAAAAATTAAAACAGGTTATTTTCTGGTGGCGCTTTCTCTCGCGCCTGAGGGCAACATGCACATCCCCATTCTATAACAATAGCGTGGTACAATGGGGGATTGCGCATATTTATGGGCGGCGACGAGAGCGACGCCATCCAACGATCGGATCCGGATACGGCGCGGCACCGGTTAAATATGATATTATTACCGTTATATGAAATCTCGAATGGGGCCCAACCATGGCCATTTGCTGCCGGCCGCCGGGCCGTCACTCGCCGAGATAAATCGAACTGCGGCCGCCGCCGCGCCAACGCAAATTTAGATATGAATTTTTAATGATTTATTATTCTGAGGGAGAGTGGAAGATTGCTCGTGCCCGCTCAGGGAAAATTGTCATGATTTAATCGACGGAATCGCGATTAATGTTTTGTTTTCATTTTGTCGATTACTTTTAGATTTATAGATTGATTTTATCTGGTTGCTTATTAAAAACTTCTCTGGAATTATTTTCTGTGTCCCCAACGCTCACAATCGATTACATTCTTATTAGAATTCAATTTGTTTTAAGCTTTGGTCGAACAATTTTACTTTCTAATTCTCTTAATAGAATGTTGTGTTATTAGGAGTAAATGTAATAATTTGTACAATTACATGCGAAGTACACAAAGTAATAAATAAACCGAAAAACACATGGAATTTGTTCTGAAACATAGAAAATTTTGTGTGGCTACCACATTACTTTCTTATATATGTAAAACCTGCTGATCACGTATGACTTCTTCCTTGCGTATGACTTTATTTTGACAATTATTTGACATTGCAACTAAGATTATTAAAATATATTGTTATATATGTAATATTTTCCTAAAAATTAGAAGCGTATAAAGGAAAAGTGCAAATAACATTTAACATTTCAAATATTTTTATTTAAAACTAGTTTTCATAGCTGATTTTATTTTGGGAATGTAATTTATTGTTTTGTGTATAAAAAAAATTAAAATTTCTCTTTCAATTTTTCAATTACATTTAAAATCAAGACAGCTCTGCGTATTTTCATGAAACTTATAAATTCCAAGTTTCGTTGGCATATCTCGTTCATGAGATATTGCGGATATGGGCACACATCCATCCACACACACAGACATTATTGAAAAAATGGTCAAAACGGATTTAGTAGACCACAAAACATGTATTTCCGCAAAATCTCTTCGGCGATTTTTTTAATGATTCCACTACTTGTTTTTATAAGAAAATAAAAATTGATTTATAAATCATTAAAAAATGATGAAAGGTTCAAAAATATTCTGTCTCATCGAACATTTTTAAATTCCGTGGAATTTGTTATTTTTGTTTTATTTTTAATTTTATGTTGGAGGCGAAAATTGAGCTTCTGTTCTTCGTTGAACACAAATGCATTTAAACGTACTTTTACAAAGTTTTAAGAAGAAATAACCTTTATAAAATACAACATACAACTGATATAAAAATAAAATAGTGCAAGTAATATTTTTCTGGATATGCGCTATTATACTAGAGGAACAATTCATAGTGTATTTTTAATATATTGTTGTTGACATGTAGTAGTAATGTTAGAACAAAACCAAAACCCAAACGAAAACCGATACCAAAATCAACAACGAATTGTTGGTAAAACGGTAAGAAAATGTGTAAATTGTAGCAAATGTCCACGAGGTGGATGTCGTGCCGGTTAAAAGTGGTATAAATTACACACGTACTCGTATGAGTTTTATTTCTTAGTAAGTAAACACGTTTGAAATTTTATAGTAGCTGTTTTCATTCCGTGCAGTTTACTCGCGTATTTGGAATAAGGGTCATTTTACAAAGTAAGCTAAATATTTCATAATTTTATTGTGTAATTTTTCTTTTTTCATTTGCATGTTTTTCTCCACGTCCGCTCTATTTGTTTGTTGGTTTACGACCTTGACTAAAATGTTACTGACTCAGAAAATATAAATTAACGCTGACATGTGTTGCAAACGCACATTCATTTTTCTGAAACATTTTGTTTAAAATTCGTGCAATGAGGTTGAGTGTACAGTAAACAAGCGAGCTTGTTTTCGGCTTCGGCTGCATGGAGAACGCTCCTGCATAGCTTTCTGCATGTATAAGTAATGTCGCTTCTGCTCCGAATCCGGAAATGGAATTTCTTCCATTTTCTATGAATCGCTATTCGTCAAATTAACTGGGTTAGAACCAAAGTAGGTAAAGTTTTTGATATCTCAACTCATATTTCCACAACTTTAGTGCAGAACTCCAAAATTTGATGGAATTAAAACTTTAACTGGAACACCCATTTTTAACTTGTTCCTCAATATATCAGACTTATTTTCAAAGGACGGACATAATTGCGTTACTTAACACTTCAACACGCAATTGAAATTTATTGCTTGTTGTGAGCCATTACAAATTTCTTCAACCATCACCTTTCAAATCGCTCTTCATATTTTAACGCCAAATTTTGTCCAGCAGATTAACAAATTAAATAATAGTCTGGTAGCCGATCTCTGAGACCTAGTAGCTATGTTGCTAGCCCAGCACGCTAGAGGTCGTGGGTTCGAATCCTACTGAAGAGCATAGTTGTTCACATACATTCACAATTGTCCACTCATGAGGCGGCAAATGACCGAAATAGTTAGTTCGCTTCTCAAATTGATAAAATTATAAAATATTATGGTTGTAGCATTATAACTGTTATTAAATATAACTTTAAGATAATATAAGAAGTTTGTAAAATCTTCTGCAAGAAATAAAAAAGAAAACTTTCGTCCAGAAATGCAACACAGGTCCGTTAATTATTTTCTCGGTGCTCATTTCGAAATTCCTGGCTCGGGTTCTTCATCGCCTCGTCCGAAAACATTTTAGAGCCAGTTGCACCAACAAAACTTAAATTTTTAACTTGGCTTAATTAGACAAAGACAAAAGCAAATCGAATGTTTCACAGCATTGTAAATTATTCCATATGATATGTAACTTCGATTTGCTTTTATTTATTTAATCCAAGTTTAAAGTTTAAGTTTTCTTGGTGCAAGTGGCCTTTATTCATACCGTAAAAACTCGTAGATAACTATTACTTTAATACCTTCGATGATTAGTTACATGCTGCAAATTATCTTTTGTTTTTGTCAGGCCAAACTTCAGTTATTTTAACACATGTATGGTTTGACTTTTTCAAGCAACCACATTCTTGTAAATGAAAGTTATATTGTCGAAACGGAGATTTGTTCTGAGATTTGATCAGATGTCGATCTGCAAATCTAATCGTGAGTTCTATCTTGAAGGGGGAACAAACCCATTAACAGGTCAAGCTAGAAATTCTCATGAATATATTCACGGGATAATCCTAAATTATGTTTATTTTTTAATTTATTAACTAACCCAAGCCGCAGTAAAGTTTAACCAGAGCTAGTTTAGTTTGTCAGCGTAATTAAAGTTAGAACGCAAACACAAATATAACCGGAATTAAAAATTGATGAAGCTAATTACAAACAGACTGTACCAGGAAGTACTGAGTAATAACCCGACATACAAAATATCTCAGTTGGCATCGGTACAAAACAGTGGACCAGCGAAAACAAACTACAAGACGGATGACGACATTGCAGACTGACATTTTCACAACCACCTTGATGGATCACCGTTGACGCGGACTCCGGTAACCCGGACCGCCGGACCACGAGTCCAGGGTCCGGTGTCCGCGCCGGAAACGAAGGCGCGACCTCGCCATGTTGTCCTGTAATCGCCCTAACGGTTCCTTCCGGGCGCCATGCTTCCGGATCCGGGACCTGGATTTCCGGTTACGGGAAAAAGGGATAAAACTCCACGTATTCAGGACATCTGGATGAGGTTAGCGCAATATGTATCTTCATAATTTTTCAACTTCGTCAGGCTTCCATTACATGAATTCATTTACGTTGTTATACCGCGACTTCTCCAGGTTCTGTTGGCAAGCCTGTCATTTAAGTCCACTATGTTTTATTATTATTATTTACCATTTTCGTTGGTGTAACAACAGCATGCAGTGTTAACCGCGGGCAGGGCTGCTTAACTTGAGTTATCGAGTGAACCGGCTTCATCGCTACCTACCATGGCCGTTGCCTGTACTAAATTTTTTCCCTGCAACTATTTTAATGAAATATAGATTCGTCTCCGATATATTTTAATTACTTAATTACCACTTAGAATTAGCAATCTATTGAAGCGTTTTAAAATATTTGATTTAAAATATAATTATACATACATAGAAGATCAAATAACAGAAACGAAACATAAATTTTGGGATGAACCAACGTATTATAGAACACCTACATAGAAATCCCAAACTTAGCTAGAATAGTGGGGACATATGAATGAAAAAAAAAATGGATAGAGAGATCGTGGAAGACCGAGAGACACATGGGACAGTACAATAAGGATAATTCTGAACAGCAAACGAGAAAGAAATACTTAATCTAATCTCTAGAGCTATTTCAATAAAATATACTTTTTTCATGTAGAATTCTTCACTAAATACTGTGGTATAGAGTTTTCTATGATATTTTTTGTAGTTAATCATTTATAAATATATATATATATATATATATATATATATATATATATATATATATACATACTGAAGACATGTTGCCAAATCAGATATATACTTCTAGCAAGTTTATTCGTTCGGCTGTATTAATGAAATAAACAATACACGGAAATTACAGCAGGGTAAAATTTATGACAATGTACTATTGAAATTGTGCAAATAATTATTATAATTTATAAATTCATGATATAATGCACCGATGAATAGAGCTTTAAATATAATCTTGATAAACTTTATTACAAAATGCAGGTTGGACGTAAAAATATTAAGTTTATCGTTGAATTTTAAAAGGGTTGCTGTAATTACTCTAATAGGTTATGTTCAGTTCGCACGCAACTATTTTTGTTACATTAATTCATTTGTTGCGATAATCTACATTTGTTAATCAGCTACAAGGATTTAAAATATTTATGAGATTAAATCAGCCCGACATTTTCTTTCATAATTAAAATAATTTTCACCTTCAAACTTCTTGTTGTTCTTCTGTATGTTATCGATAACAAAATTTTGACTGGAGTGAGAAATATAACACAATAGTAGACGTTAACGTCTGTCGTTGTGCAATTGTATGGATGAAATAAACGCAGATAAATATTTTTGCAAAATTTTCTGATTATGACTGTGGAAATAGCAGGATAGAATATTAAGGTATAATTGTTGAAACTACTTTATATTCGTGATTTCTTTTCATATAAACTAAATGTTTATAGGGCTTCCAAATTATTAAGAGATGGCGTTGATCACTATTCCCAAAAGGTAGGTACATGTCAAATTCATCTTGTATGATATCTTATGATGGCGAATGCTTGCTTTAGTATTGGTAGTTTGCTTTTATTGGCAGCAGAACTGTTGCCATACACACAGCAAATTTTCCTGTTTTTATAGGATTTTTTGAAGAAAATTCAGTCTTAACCTATAATCTACAAATACAATGAACCTTTCACTTTTACATTTTATTTAAATAATACGGTTTAAACAAATGTTATACTTACATTGAAATACTCTTAAAATAACTACTATTGTAATTAATTTTTTAAAAATAACAATTAATTTCAAAATACAATGAAATTTATGTACCTTATGCTTAGTTTAGCTATCTACCATCAGTTAGCGTATTTTAATTTTGGAAGCCCAATATCCAGATACCCAGTCAACTGTTAGATTAAAAATTCCAGAAAAACATTTGCACGTCTAGATTAAAGGAGATGGATCATTTCATTAAATTTATAATCTTCGAATGAAAACATAGGAAAATTTACAGATATTACAATGACCTATCTATTTTGAACCAAGCATTTGTGGGTATTATTGGTAAATAGTGTGATAATATATTTATTTATTTCTTACAATATTTGTAGTTCTTCATAGCAAAATACATAAAGGTAACTTTTGTCATACCACAAATCTATTATAATTTAAACATGAGCTTTCATGCATTAGACAAACGATAATAGTTTAGTATAAGAAGTAAATAATTTGTTATAATACACTCGTAAATACGAAATTGAATTTTAGAGCACTTTAAGTATTTCGTGACCGAATTAATTTCCATAATTGTCATAAATAATACATGGCGTGCTACGGTTCAATAAATAATTCTAATGAAAATTAAAACAGGAAAAAGTAGCAGCTCTGACCTATTTGAGTGAGTTACGAAGCGTAAAATCTCCCGTGTCAACAAATCAAAACACAAACACCCCAAATATGTGGGTTTGGTGTAAGTTCGCAAGCAATTTGCCGCTGACCGGCGCGAGAAAATATCTCTATGCTTTGCATTTAATTACAAGAGGAATTTGGCAAATTTCACTGTACATTCAAGTGCAGTGGATCCCATTCCACCCGCCGGAAACTACTACATAATATTTTTAAGTTTTACGTCCTTCTGTTAATTTTATGTACTCAGTGCTCTGCCAGCCATTTTACATATTTTTTGCTCTTTTGTTCATTTTCATTGCATACATAATTATTACAAAATAATATTCGTTCTAGTTTAAATTTATCTATATCTTTTTACGTATTCATTTTACAGCAATATTATATACGCTTACAGAAAATGTTCAGAATTTGCATTCAAAAAGGCTTACCTATTCGGTTATTTAAATTTATATTTGATATATCAATCATATTAAAATTAATTTTGATTATAATAGAAAGAAATGCAAAGAAATGTGTACTCTCAAATTCGCTATTATATCTTTACAATCTTCTACAGGAAATAATTCTTCACTGTAATGCCTGTTTTAAATGACGGAATTTATTGGACAATAAATTGGCCAAGTTTACTTGTCAATTTATTGTTTGCGTCAACTTTTTCTTGATAATTATACTCCAATATAAAGTAAGCCATAAAAAAACAATTTTATTGTATTGACAGTGAAATAACGTTATTTACCTTTCTCCTAGCAACCAAATCAAAATACTAACCACTACGATAATGTCATTTGCATCATATGTCAAAAATATGTTATATAATAATTGTATTTTCACCAATTGCACTTTTAAATAAACCTTTATATAAATAAATTATCTCGCCGAATTACATTCGAGCTTTTTATTTTCTTATATAATTTCTTATAAATTTCAGTTTGACAACTCAACCTTGTAACCTGACAGCAATTTGATTCGAAAACTGAAAAATTAAATCACTCCACCTACGGTGTCGTGATTTTATTAAAACAGTTTTTTTGTCAAATTGCTAGGTAACAAGGTTACGTGACAAACAGAAATTTATTCGGCAAAATAAAAAGCTCTTGTGTAATTACCGTTGACAATGTTTTAGGAAAATTTAGAGAATTTTAGTTATTGCCAATCAATCAATCAAACTATAGCAGCATAGGTAACCTCGGTGACCACGAATATCTATGTTGGTACTATTGAAATTGTTACAATAATTTTATAGAAAACTTAACGTTTGTAAAACGAACGACTATATTTTTGTTCTTGGCAATTTATCATTATATTATATTGACTTATAAATGGCGTGGTGTAAAACAGGCATAATAATTAAATCTAAAATTGTCAAAATTGAGGGGCCTTATTGCATACATTTATAAATTCCAAACAACTTTTGTGTTAAAACATTTGCTATAAAATGAATATATAAAAAGATACAGCAATATTAAAAATATAGCATTTAAATCCCTATACGGTATAATTCTATGCCCGGTATAAAATTTTAAATGGCAAAATTAAATTTGATTAGTTGAAATAATGAATTAGAGGAATATATAATGGCGCCTCCACCAATAAGTTCGCAGCTCTATATTCGATTCTAAGGGTAAATTTCATGCAATTTCCCGAGGAAATAACTGTTCCGTCTTACAACGGTAGTAAAACTAATTAAAAACATTTTGAGAGCCGCTGTAACAGCCACGAAACAAGCATAACATTAAACAAACGAAGCCAGGTCCCATAATAGAAACTTAAACAGAAATAACTAAAATTTACTGTATGAATAGCGGCTTGGTAAAGCTTTACAGTCATTATTGAAACATTCCCTGCCCTGGTGGCGCCGCCACTGTTTACTCCACCTGGCACTGCGCTAAACAAAACAATTATCTCATAATTGTGTAATAGTGACGTAGAAGATACACCTAGCGCTATCAGACGCAGTTATCAGCGCTAGGGGAATTCTATTACTTGAGCCACAGGTGGCAACATTGATTGGCTTGTGCCTACGCCCCCTGTTGACCAGCCTGCACCGCCGACACTGAATCATGTCAATATTTACTGTTAACAACTGAACTGTCACTGTTCGAGTGACGAACCGACATGTGTTTTTCTATTGGAGCCTTGTCATCACCAGTGGCTTTCCAGAGCTATTTATTTTGAGATTGTTTGGGTAATTGAGTGGATCAAAATAGATTTGTTTATAAATTAGTAAATAGATGGATGTTTTTGTGGTGGGCTGTGGAAGCAATTTGTTTTTGTTGAAAGAATTGAATGGTGATACTTTTATCGAGCTTATTATTTACGAAACTGTGGTTGCTTGGTAACAACTGATGATAGCAATTGACTGGAAAAAATCGCGACACCGCAGATATCTGTCAAATTTCTCGACGCGTTTTACTTCAAGCAGCCATTAGTATAGGTAGGTTATATATCATTACCATAGTTAACTATAAAGTGATTAACAGCAATATATTATTAAGTCTTTTTTTTAAATAAAAGCATAGGGATACTTTATATTATTATACCGGGAGTTTTTTTTATCAGTATACATAGGGATGTATCATTACCATAGTTACAGTTAAAGTGATTGACAGCAATGTATTACCGCGTTTTTTTTAAGAGTGAACATAGGGATAATTTACATTTATTATTGATAATAGTTCATCATATTGAAACAAACAATGCAAGTTTAAACAAATAAGAAATTTGTTTTAATTGCTTTAGTACTTAATAAATTACATTGAATTCATAGAAATTATTATTTTTAATAACTGTAAGTTATCCCTATGTGCACTCGTAAAAAAAACGCTTTAATACATTGCTGTCAATGATTTTGACTGTAACTATGGTAATGACGCCTCCCATGTACACTGATAAAAAAAACTCCCGGTACATCAATAATAATAATCAATTATAATGAAACATACAATGCTAGTTTAAATAAATAAGAAATTTATTTGTATTACTTTAGTACTTATAAATTAGTTCTTTTTACCTCCCGCCTACCTCTAGGTAAGGGAGGTATTGTTTTTGGTCAAAAAATTGGGTAGTGAGTTTTCAATGAATAAGCACGTTTTAAAGTCCCTACAATACGATTTTACTATTTTCGCGATGATGTCTGTATGTATGTATGTATGTATGTATGTGTGTGTGTGTGTAGTCTGTGGCAATTTTTTCGTCTCGCATAACTCAAATACTATAATACCAAAAAATACAATTTTGTGAATTATTGCTTCTTATATTTAATTGAAGAGCTGATTAGATTTTGGATAAAATTGGTCAACCGGAAGTAGAAGTTTACTTGAAGTTAACAGTTTTTTGTGAAAAACACGGTTAAATTTCCTTTTTCAACAATTTATGTTATTTTCAATGTTGAAAAATATTTCATTTTGCATGTGTTTTGATTATACTAATTTTATTAATTTTCATTAGATTTAGAGATAATAAAATATAAAGAAATTAGATTTTACAAATCTTGCATTCTTAGTACACCATGGAAACATTTAAAAATTTTCAATTTTTTCTTCGAAATGTGACACATGTCATTGTGATTGTGAAGCTGTTTTCTTAGTGAAATATATGTAAAAAAGTTCAATAAATATACGAAAGAAAATTCAAATTCTCAAATATAAATAGAAAATAAACAAATAAGAAGGTATGTTTTTGTATCAAATACAATTTTATACTGTTTAAAAGTAGTATTGAGCGGGAGGTTATGTGCTGGACACATCAGATTTTTAATTATTGTAAATTGTCCCTGTATTTACGCCTTAGTACGTTACTGTCAATAATTTTAACTGTAACATATCCCTATGTATACTAATAAAAAAAACTCCCGTTCTATAGCTTCTCCTATGAGTTTGCCATTGGCACATTTCGATGTTACTTGTGTTTATTAAAATTTATTTTATGCAAAATTCAATGGCTTGACCAGCAAAAGCATATTTCTCTGGTTGATTAAGATGAAAATTTATCTTTGAGTTCTGATAGCTTTTTTAACTGAATTTATCTTGTAGATATTTTATTTTTTTATCACAAGCAGAATTTTGAAGCACACGATAAATATTTCCTTAAAATTACTATAGCATTAAAAAATTGATGAATAAATTTTGCTGTCGACGTGAGTGGAGTGGGTGGCAAGTAGAAGCTACAAAAATAAGGCCCTAACCGTGCAGCAAGTAATTTTCCGATTGTGTTCAGTTTAGCGTGTTTAATTCGCAATCGGTTCTGATACGGAGCTTTTCATATCGTTGCCCGTTGAAAAATTACAGTTTTTCTAGTAATCCTATTACGACGTGTTTTCCTTTTCGTGCACGAGGCAAATCCCCTCTGATTTCAGTCGTTTATTCGCATTTTCAGCGTTGGCGATCGTCTATTTTTCAATTATTGAACATTAAACTAGACCGTGGAAACCTTCCAGACACTACCGTTCATTTTTTCTAAAAACAAAAATATTTTAATTGATATTTGGCCGACAAATATTTCTGTAAACAACAAAACACAAATTAAGAGTAATATAGTTTGTTTATTTTCTCGCAATGAAAATTTCATTTCCTGGGCAATAATTTCGCGTTAGCAACAAAACAATTTCATGACGGTCGTGTGTTTTCGTGAAGTTTACGACGCAAACCGAAGCGGGCACTGAAAATGATCATTTCCACGCGTATTTAGAGGAGACGCGAAGGCAATTTACAGTTTCCGCTGGCGTCGCCTTATAATGGCCGGTACCGCGACGACAGCGCCACCTATTCGCTGTATCTACTCGTAAGTATGCGAGGGACGATAAGCATAAATGCGAGCGCCGAAAGTATTTTGAATCGATGTTTGGTTATCACGTTCGGGATACATGCGTAAAACAGAAATACAGACAATTCAGTGCCCTGAGAATAAGTTTCCAACTGGAATTATATTTCCAGTGTTCCGCGGAGCCGTTCTTACATTCTCGGGATATTGGAAGATTCACTGTTATAGGTTTCGTTTAACGAAAATGGAGATATAACCGATGTGCCATAAATCTGCTGCTTCATTCACTATTTTCAGTATTTGCATTCCTAACAGTATTCACTTTTATTAGCTTTGCTCGAATCACCTCAGTTAAACATATCAGTATCTCGTACATATTAGTAACGCATCGAACTATTGATCCTGATCCTCAATAAATAGTAAATACCTACATACATACAAATAGTATATTGTACAACAAGCATGGAATGGTACTCATTTCCTACGAGTATGAAAGTTTGTAGCATGAGCCGAAGGAAATGCTGCAAATCATACGAGTATGAAATGAACATTCCATGCGAGTTGTACACTTTACTTTTTCTACGACCACGATATTATTTCAAAATTAATTTAATTTTAATAATAAATTTGTCCCGCTTTCACCATTCCAATATTTGACAATTCTAAATAAGTATCCTAGCAATGGCATCTGTACTTAAATGAACTGATCTGTATTGAAATATTTACAAAACAAATTCATTTCGCACGATGCTTGCAATGTACCTCATATCCCTAGCAACAACAAACATACAACAAGCAGATTTCAGTGGTCGTAGAAAAAATACATTACAAAATTCCGCTAGAGATGAAAACGAATTGTCCCTTCTAAAGCTGAATGTTAGGAAAGAACTTCATATCCCTGCTCAGTGTAGTAGTACGAACTCTGAAATACAAGCAATCAACAATCAATCTCCTCCCAACATCGTCCACATCATTCGTTGATACAACAATCCTTCTATTTCTTGGACGCCCACACAATCGCTCACCCTCAATCTCAACGGCATATATTAGTTTCACCAACCTTTCAATTGACATACGTTCGACCAAACTCACTCTTACTTATATAACAACATTCTTCCGTACACCATCGTAATCCGGACACTATTTCTACATACTTCTCTTAAATATCTCATTTCCACAGCAGTTATACGTCGTTCATGCTTCTTCATCCACATCCAACATTCAAAACCTTACAATAATGTAGGCAATAACACTATTATAAACACTCATTCAAGCATCTTTAGATACATTTACATTTCGAGCAAATGTACCCAGTGCACCCAATACCTTGCACCTTGTGAACACCCGCCTTTCAATCTCCTGGTGAATACGTCCATCCCTCGAACACATACTACCCAAATAAACCAAAATGTTATGGTTATCGTGGTCACGAAATAGTAACGAAATAGTAACCACGATCCTGAAATTATTTTCTGGTTCCAATATGGAAATAACCAGAACCTTGACCACCATGTTAACGTTACGGAATATGCTATAAATAAATTTGTTTTGCATCAGGCCAGATTTTCATTTTTCCATGCTTCTTCATCCACACCCAACCTTCGGAACCATACATGAATAGGCACTAACATATATTTATACACACTCAATCGAGCATCTCATTATGGAAAAGCTCATTGGAAGAATACTGTAACTTTACTTTAAGCGTGTGGTTCCTTCTCCTCTAAAGAGGGGGCGATAGAAATCTGTTATTTCCCAAGAGGTGTTGAGAACTGATGTAAACAGATAGCACAACCAAAAATAGATGAACCTGAGACGAATTCAGTTTGACTAGAATTGAATGAAATTAACGGGATGCGTATGAATCGGTGAAAATGAGAACAAATTAAAATCAACAAGGATTCAATTAGGTAAAATATACTAATTTAAAGTCAATTAAAAATAGTTCATTCGTAGTAATTTACCCGGGCATTTTGTCAGTTAATGGCCCCGAAAATGAAAATATGCTCGCGCCAAAATGTACGTCAGCAAAAATACATGGCTTCATCCTAAACGGGGTTTTTGTAGTTTTTGCCGTCGCCGGTAGATTTCGCGGCGTTCGAGGCATAATTTATGAGTCGCAGTGTGGTCACTTGCCTGCAAGAAATACTTAGACGTACGGTAAAAACATTTGACGCAGAAATACAATTCCGTAATGAAATTTTGCTGCGGTGTAAACTCGGCGATAAAGTTTGCATTAACGTGCACGGAGCGAGGTGCCGGGTAAACATTAGTGACATGTATTGCACCCTCGCTACTCTGTATTAAAAATTATGCGCTGAAATTTTCATGTTTTTATTGAGCTTTCTGCATACGGGCCTCGCCGCGTTATTTGACACTGAAAATGCATTTATTCAATTTTTCACTTTTAGAATTACACATTCTCTCTTTTTCAAAACTATTACAAAAACATTACATATTAATATCATAGAAATAGAAGCGTTAGGTTAGGTCCATAGGCAGTAGAATAACTTTAAATAAAAAATGTTACTGTTCGATAAAATGGTAACTAGTAATGTGTTGAGCCGAAATTTGGGATCGGAGAGAACTGAACAAAATAGGAAGAATTACATGGATACCTGGACTAGAAAAGCAAACACCGGTATAACATTAAAGAAAGGAAATAGGATACAAAATGAATACAGAAGCAGATAAGAGAGCAATGAAGTATGAAGAGAAACTAAGGACACCATGGAAAAGTCTCGCATATGATTGTTGGGTAGAAATATCAAGAAAAGAAGAAAGTAGCAAAACGACAAAATATTTGAACGAAACTGACAAGAAAATATAGAGACAAGAAATTTAGATCAGAATGTGACGGACGAAATTCTACAGAGAGATCTAATCATACAGACTTAGTTAAGAAGAAAATAAATGTACAAATCAACTTATAATCCAGAGTATAAATACCCAATGAGTACACATGATAAAAGAAAATGAAAAATCATCAAAAATTGCAAAATTTGGAATAGGCAAAAATAAATAATTACTGGACAAGAGACATACAATGCAGGAAAGGTGGAAGAAACTTTGATTAATAAAACACTTAAGAACAAACTGTACAGAAGACCTAAGAAATGACAAATCTACACATCGAAATACTATACTGATTGGATAAAGACAGTGCATCGAAATAGATTAAATGTTTGTACATAGCAATAGTTTTATAGTATTATAAACAAATGAAATTACCCCAAAATAAAATAAAATAGGTAAGATAGAAATTTGAACACGAAAAGGTAACAAATATATATTTTCTACTAAAAACAAAAGAAATCAGAATGAAGGCTACGAGTTGAACAGCAAAACTTCCTCTGTTTTATAAGTCTTAATTTGTAGTTACTTAATTATTGTTTCTATGTTCTTGTTTATGTTGTTTATATGTTTCTCCTGGCGAAAAATTGCGTATAGTATTTTAAAACGTTGAATTAAAAACAATTACAGAACTTACACCAGAAACCTTTCATTTGTAACTATGAGTTCTGAAGCCTTTTTTATCTCAATATTAATTTTATTTTGCATCAATTTCAATAAATTTTCAGTGTACATAAAGGTAAAAACATCTCCTCCTATTTCATTGTGGAGAAGTAAGTAACTGTAAGATTAGAAACAAAGCACGAAGACACCCAGCAGTAGTGAGGCAATTGCTCCCCGGACAGTTACGCGGTCATTGCGCCCTTTTGCGTTCTGAGTTCAATCCAGGGGGTTGTAGGAATCTTGCAGTAACACAATTACACACTGAGTGACCGGTAGTTGGCGTCGAAAATGCAATCTTGGCAACGCAGTTTCATTTTTTCCAGAACGGAATTGGATAATCCACTTAGCTTCAATTACAACCAAATGCTCGTAGTTCGCAGACGACGCTATTGCGTTGCATTTCTGCATCCCTGCGTCTACGCCACTGATGACGTTCTTTCAAGGAATGTTGGGGTGACTTTTACTCGATAAACGCCAAATATTATTCATACAATCATTTAGTTTGTGTTTCTGGAGTCTGACCTGGTCTCCAAGCCTAATAGGAAAATTGTTGTTATATTCAAAAAGATATAAAACAATTTTTGTTGCAATTTTTCTATATTTTGTACCGTATTCAAATGAAAATTTGCGGGAGATTTTGTGATACCCACATCGAATTATTTCGTTTTGGTTTACAAGTATATTCATTTCAATCCACATCCAACAATTAATGATTAGAATGTATTGTTTGCAAGAATACGGTTTGAGAAAACGTCAACCCTGCGATCTTTGAAAAAGGGAAAAGCTCTACACCGCATCATCGTATTAGTTCATCCCTTCGTCCCGCAAACCGCTGCTAATTCGTTTCGTCCTAGCGTGAACTCTCGCAACGAAATAGCGAGATGTAATTATGTGTAATGTCATAGTGTGCGCTGGAATTATATTATACCTCCTTTTTCTTTTTCTTCATGGTTGTTTTATGCATTTGTTACTTGTGTCTACTTTTCTAGGGTAATGGATAAAAATATTTTCAAGACAGGAAGGGAAATTTATTAAAATTAATATTCTTCATTAATGCAGTAACATTACTTAAGTCTAATTACAGCTATTTATAATTGTGTACCGTTTTATTAATTTTTGCTCTTTTTTTGCGAGTTAAAAATGTATACACTACCTGAATTCCTTTGTTTACTTTTTAATATTAATAATTATAAAAAAAACTGCCGTTTAAGGTTGGATTAATGGTGAGATTTGTAATGAAGGCGTTGAGAGTTTGTATTTTCATCGCCCCAATCAAAATGTTGTAGCCGATGAAAGCTGGCCCGGTTCTTTGTGGTTAAGTAATTCGTAATGAATGATGCAAATTGAGGGGTGCGGTAAAAACCAATGATTTAAAAGTAGAACCCGGTAACAAATCGCGCGAAGCAACTTGCCTGTAATTTACGCGAATTTCATTAGCGAAAAGACTGGAATATTTTGCATCGGCTTTGCAAACAGACCCTTCCAAAGAATTGATTTCGCTTTTATTTCGCACGGTTTTTAATTACTGGTTTAAATGAATTTATTTCAATGGAATTCGGAGTGGTACGATTATTAAATCCGCGGATTTTGTTATTAAATTTTACACTTTTATTTTCGGGATAAATACGATCATTTTGCTTTCTTCCAAGATGTTTAACATTGATTCTTCCAGAGATTCGATAATCTAAATATTCATTGCGTACTAAAATTTTGTTTGGTTAATTTTCATCCATTCGATTTCAGTCCGACATAAACCTATAAGTTTATTTCAGTCTTAAATTGAATTCGCAATTTTTATTCTCTCATTTAAGACCTGCAATGAATAAATTGTGATTTTCTATTTACCGACATAGCAAGGATTTCACAGCTGGTTACCTCACTTCATCTGCATAAATCTAATTATTGAGAGCAGAGAGATTATTTATTACAGTATTATATTATTTTCTATACAAAGAAGATAATTGTAATCTTTGTCTTTCTTTAAATAATTAAATAAATCTAAATTTAGCCATCTTGAAGGCGTAATGGCTATGACACTAGCCTAGCACCCCAGGAGTCGCGGGTTCGAATCAAAATTGTCACTTACTTTACATTGATACCATGTGTATTGCCTACCTAGGGCAACCCTTGTTACAACTACTAGACGATGCTCGATAGCTTTGTAGTTGCCAAGTTAATTTTATCCCAACTTGGAATGGTAACAGGAGTGAGTACCGGTCCAATTAATCTGACCCGGATTAGAACACACAACCTCTGTTTTCATAAGCAAGCACTTTTACCACTGCACTATCCCGGTATGTGGTATGTGCAAAAGATTATTTTACAGCAAGTTCTTGCATCGCAATTTTTTGCACGTCCTAACATTTATTGAACAATTATTGAAATCACATCAGTTTACTACTAGTTTATAGTAAGTACTATAAATTCATTACTAGTAGTGTTGTTGTTATACCTGTAGATTAAAACTTTGTTCTCTATGCAAATTAAATTCTAGGAATTCAACTGAAACCTTGTTAGAGCCTCCTTGTTAAACTAACTTAACTAACTAACTAATATTATAGTTGTAGTTAGAACAACAATACTTTAAAGAAACCCACGTACTCATCAATTTCAGCGGCGAAACCTACAATAAAAAAATAAACCAATATTTATCTGCGGCCACGGTGGCAGAAACAGAAACACCTTCATTTATTTGTCGGCGTTCGTTTCACTAAAAACGCGCGATCTAGCCAGCTTTGGCAGCCGCGGGGCAAGATGAGGAGCCATATTGATTTCTGTTTACTCTCTTCCTAGTTGGCACGGACACCGGGCAAGAACCCGCCAATCTCCAAGGCCTGATTTGGTTTTTTCGCGCTGTACATTTCGCGTTTCGCAAAAAAGACATAACATGGAAAAAATATATTACGAGTTTCGTTAATGCCGATATGTGCCATCGAAAAAACTGTTATTAGCAACGAATTTTGTCAGAGTGGGAGTAATAACAAAATAGCTATTTCTCCCTCGGTGTTTACCACACCCTTCAGCTGAAAAACAGAAAATTCTATTTTACTATTTCACTAATATATTTTTCTACTCCTGCATAAATATTTCCCCATTATTTCAATTTTTTCGGCGAACTTACAGTAGCCATAATTCACTCTTCTCCACCAATCACAGAACCAAAAATTCATCATTCACGTTTATTTTAAAGACATAATGTGAATCACCAAGCAACGGTCGTCTGACAGTTGACATGTAGTCAGTTGTCATTGTTTATTTTGATTTTGACGTTTTTCAGCGTTTTCAAACAATTTCGATCATTTTCAAAAGTTATTTCCGAATTTACAGGAGTAGAAAAAGTATAGTAATAATTTGGGATTATGCTCATTATTCACTACGGCTCATGACGCAAACTTCATCATCCTGTTATAATCCCTCATATAATAATACCTATAGTATTTTTCCTCCACATACATGATGTACAAATACACTCAGAATATATAGTTTGTAATAGTAAATAAATGACACACTAATTTTTTGTTTTCTTTTTACAACTAAAACAAAATTCCCTAAATTTTAAAACTACATTTTTTTGTATAAAAGGAGCATAAAAAATGTCAAATAAAAAAAAAATAAAGAACTTATTTCATAATAGACGATTAGCTGAACTCGGTGACGTAGTAGCTATGTAGCAGGTCAGAGGTCCTAGGTTCGAATTCCATACGTTTGTGTCCAGATAAATTCATAATCATCCACTCAATAATCGGCAAATGACCATAAGTAGTTCATAAAAAAAAAATTGATTATTTTGAAACTCGTTTTTTATCACAGGGTCCTTCTATTTTACCTAGGAATTAATTGTAGTTGTAGGATATAACAAATAAGAAGCATAAGAAGAGTATTAAGAAAATGTTTAATTTATCTAAAGGCCGGTATTTCCAATTTAATTACCTAGAGAATAAATTTATCAATAGAATAAACAAAAAATATCGCATCAAAATCATAGCTTAAATGATGATTATTATTCTAGCTGTCATCTTTTAATGCGAGATTTTTTGTTTATTCCATTGATAATTTATTCTATAGTTTTCTGAGGTTGGAAATACCGGCCCTAAGAGCGAATATTTAATTTGGTGGATATTGGAAATCTGCAGAGTACCAAAATACTGCACCATTAGGATCAAAGCAAACCTTGTTTCAAAACAAAACAAAACCAGAAAAAAACAAACTCAAAAATCCTCTCAGGTAAAATCCACCCTTCATATAAACAATACCTACCAGATATTTGAAAGTAAAAGCATCGATTTACCTGAAAAAATCCATTAAAACGCTGTTGCTTGCCTCACCTGTCGCTCCCACGTCATAAAAGATAACGACGCGGTTCGACGCCGGGCGGGGGCGGGGGCGTCGCGGCGTCGGTAAGCGGAAAGCCTGGCCTACTCCGATGAGATTACCATAATTACCTACGAACGCAACAGTGTCCTGCGAGCGATCGATAGCTGATACCGCATCCCGAGATAAATCCGATCATCGCTACTTGCGCCAAGAGATTCTCTTTAGCGCAAAAATGACGGAACGGGATATAGATTATTTTTGTTTCTGGATACGTAAAAACAATGGGATTACTAGTATTTTTGGGGGAAATACGACGCATTTAGGCACAGGATTATACCTTAGGGTTCACTCTAAAAATAATGCTTTTAAGTTACTGTTGGTCTTGATTTTTTATTTTTTTTTAAGTTATAATATTTACAATTTCGAAGGATAATCTACCAAAAGTATGTCTTCGACTCGTGGTCATTTTCGTAGCAATAAAAACTCAATAGTCCAGGTAGTAAATTTCCGGAAATAAAACTTGCACTTCAGGTCAAACATACGTGTCAAAAGAACGAATCCTTTGTTAAAAAAAAAAACAGCTAATTCTGTATTCTTCATTTATTTTCATGTTCTTTATGGTCCAACAACCTCCATCCGTCAAAATTTCATGGATTTTTTACAGTGACTTGTACATTGCAATGTCAGATGAAGTACATATTTTCGTTGGGTTCGTTCACTCCCATGAATTTTGTTTTGCAAATTTAAATTTGAATAAATTATCGAAAAACAAAACAATTATTAAAGTAAGGTCTTTGAACATTCTAGTTTTATATATGTGGATGAAAAGGATAGCTAAAACATTAAACTATAAAAAAATATTCGTTGAAATCTAGTTGGTCAAAAATTCAGAATTTTTATACTGTATTTCTCATTCCCATGAACGACTACAGTAATGCAAATAATTTGTATATTTGTGAATATGATCATCTATAACATACTAAGTTTATTTTCAGTTTGAATTCACAGTTTATGAGAAACAAATAAAAATATACCATAAAACACACTTTTTAGTATATTTTTATTTGTTTCAAAAACTGTAAATTCAAATGAAAAATAATCTTAGTATGTTATAGACGATCATATTTATAAATACACAAATTATTTGCATTATTATAGTCGTTCATGGAAATGTGTGGCATATATTTTACTACTTTGAAAATTATGTTCATGTATAATTTGTAAATTTATTACAAAACTTTGGACTTTTATCTACAAATGTAGGTATAAAACATTATATGTTTCATTTATTATAATAATGATATATTGTTTCAAAAAAGTCATGTTCATGTTGCGCTATTTTCAGTCCGTATGGTTGACCTTAATAGATTATGTATGAAAATGTGTATTTTCATTATTTTGTAGGAGCTCTGTAACGACCAAGCTTGAAAATAAGATTAGTAAGGGCTCCAGCACTTTTATATATCAATCTTCAACTATATTTTCTTATGAATTATAATTAGCTCAAGTTAAGTTAGTAAATCCTATTTATTGATAGTATTCTTTATCACTGTGGTAAAGCACGTTTTGCAAACCAGCCTCCTGGTTGAAAAACACGGTTCGCTAACCACATCGCATGGCTGCTGCCTGCTCATTTGTGCAACACGCGCACCAAGATATTGACTCTGATCTGCATTCTTGAGAGATTGAGCCATACATCAGGAGAGGAGAGGGTCTCCTCCACGTCTACCGCCGCCGTCATTTCATCCCCGCCCGCACCCTCCTCGCTACGAGGGAAATTTTTCTGCATTTTTCTTTCTGCTCCGTCCAGGTCCGGCGGATATAAATATATTCTCATTATAATTTTATGTATCTACAGACGAAATATGAAGATTCCGGATAATGGAAAATGGTCTACTGAAAATGAAATTCTGAAAGTGGGGTTTGTGATAAAAATGTTAAGGTTTTGTTATTGGATTTGCTGAATTTTTAAGAGAAATACGAAACGAATACTCTTTATTATGCTGTAATTTGCTCAATTTAAATTAATATCAAATTTCGTCCGCACTGAAAATTAATGGAAGCAAATTTCATGGATTTAAAATGATATAATATTCTCGGAATACTTTTTCAATAAATTATGTAGGTACCAGCTGTCAAATTTCATGGTACATAATAGTTTAAATTTATGTTTGCTAGGGTTATCCTATTTAACTGACAGTTTTGTGTATAATGAAGAATTTTAATAACTTGTGAATAATAGTTGCTTTTAGTTACTAAAAACAAATGAATAATGTACACTTATAACTGCTACTGCAAGATAAATAATTTTTATTCTTAGAAACTATAGTTTTACTTATTTTATAATTTATTTCCTTAAAATCGACTATGACCCATTGAAATAAACTGATAAAGAAGTCAAAGTTTATCAAATATTTCTGTAATTTAAAACGAAGTTAATTACTGCATTCCACGTTGTTAATAATTAACAGAAACGTAGAAGTAAATTTTAATTATTGTACAAAACATGGAAACTTTGTTTAAAGAAAGTTTTCTGTTAGAAAAGATGAAAAGAAGTTGGGAAGTAATTAAAACAATCAAAAGTTGGATATTTTAGATTTAATTATGTTAATTTCTAATTAATTTGTTTTTCAATTTAAAACTAAAACTGCTAAAATCAATCAGTGATCATTTTTAATAATTTAATTTTTTTACTAACATCTTTCAATTGAATCATATTTTCACAGCTGATTCTATTTTTAAAAAAATGAAATATATTGTTATGTATGTCCAGCAAACTTCCTCTTACGGTTTCTCAATTTCATTCAAAATCAACTCAGCTCTTCATATTTTCATGAAACTTATAAATTCCAAGTTTCGTTTACATATCTTGTTTCGTTCATGAGATATTACGCACGCGCACATCCATCCATCCATCCATCCATCTTTATACACAAATATCACTGAGAAATTGGTCTTAACGGATTCAGTGGGTGTCAAAATATATATTTCCGCAAAAAGCTCGTCAGCGATTTTTTTCGTGATTCCAATACTTCCTCATACTTTGTATAAGAAAGTAAAAATGAGGTGATGGTGAGTTATTTTTAAAAATAACTCTGGTTAGAAAGGGAATGAAAATAGGCTAACATCTAATGGGATCTTTTAGCAAAATTGTATGAGTTCGCGAAGAGAAATAAATAACATTTTACGATTTTACGCAGGCATTTCGGATCGCAGAAATAGGAACTATTTCGTTTTGGGAACAAAATGGATTCCTTCTGAAAACAGGAACTTTAATAAACGAAACAATTCGGCAAGCAGCCCGAAATGTTTATTTATCCCTCGCAGTTGTAAACACGTTTCAGACCCTCGACGGTCCTCGAATAACAAACAGTTCACCAAACGAAACATATTTCCAAAACGAAAGAAAAGAGGAGCCTGCAGCCGCAGCCATGCCACGTTTCCAACATACTCGTATTTTGCCCTGATTCTCAAACTTGCGGCCTGCGATTCTGCGCGACACCTCCGCCAAATTTTGCAGTCAGGATGTAATAATTCGTCTCATTTAATATTCTTTATAAATGTTACATGCTTTCGTACCAATGATATTTGACAGTATTTCACCTTTCAAATTTACATAAAACAGAAATGCTCCAAAAAGGAAATTAAAATAAAACTTTCTTTTTCATGGAAATTTTTCAGTCTTGAGAAATAATATGGACATCATCTCACTCTCCCTACACCCTACAGATTACATTATAATTCAGCAAAAGAAAAATTTTATCGATTATTTTTTTATATTTCTTAAAACAAAAATGAAATTAAATGTGTGATTTGTCCGCGTTGGAATTTACGTGTAAAGGTATTTGAAAAATATGCGTTATAAATTATGTCGTAAAATTCAAATTATGCGTATTAGAGCCGCTGAAATTAAAATTTAATAATAAAATCTGTATGAGTTCTGGTCCGCTAATAATATTTTTAGGTCAACAATAGCAATAAATATAAAGCCGTCACAAAAAATATGTCACAAAATCCATAAAAACCTGTTTTACATTTTGGGCAAACATATAAATAAACCATTACTCACACATTACTACGTAACATAAATCAGTGTTCAGTTCAGTCGGCATAAGCCTAACATAACGTAACGTAACGGAGAGCGGTTATCCTCAAGTGCCGGAGTCCCTTGAAGGACACGTAAAATCTAAACATCTGAAGAACGCCAGCAGATTAGGACACAACTTGGTGTAAGTAGGCTGTTTGAATTCCTTGCAGTCCGCTGCTGCTTTGAGTGAGTCTGGGTTACTCCGGAGGCTCCGGGTGGACTACGGAATTCCCTGCGTGGGGAAAGAACAGAAGGCCACCCGAGTGAGGATGAAAATAATTACTTATGTAGCTTTTATAATTTCTGTAAATTCATATATTTAATTTCTAAATGTAAACATAACTCCACTAAATTTAAATCACTTCTATTAATTCCAGTTAATTTCACTCATTTGAATTTCTCAAGCTTAATTTTAATTAAATTGTTATTAAAATTTTCCATACTAAATGTAATTTCATCTATACTTTCGATTTATTCCACAATTAATTCTAAAGTTATGAACTCTTCAACTTACTGAAAGAAAATTTATATTTTATTATTAAAATATTATTTGACAATTCATACTTCCAAGCCAAGTACCAAGCCTCAACTCATGATATTTTGTTACAAAATTGTTTGAATATTTTATATTTAAATACGTGGAATGAACATTATTTACATTTGGTCCACGAATTTACAAAAATAATTTTATTTTAACGTAGTTATTTTATTTTATGAAACGTTTCATAATTTCGTGAATAATGTATTTTGTTTTTTTAATTTTTATTAAAATACTAGCGGATCCGGCAGGCAGACGTCCTACCCAGACCTCGCTAGCAAAATATATTTCTTGAAATAAAAAAATATATATATCATCACGTCTTTTACCCTTATGGGTGTGGCACTCTGCTTACGCAGATCTCGGTAAGTGATATATTTTTGCGTATGAAATGCGGTTACCAGCCGTCAAGTCATAGCCCACAAAGTTGATAGTGGAGTAAATTTAAATTGGCAACTGTCGGCAGTGGGATTCGAACTGAGAATCTCACGATCCACAATGTGATACGTTACCACTGAGCTATTTACCCCAATAAAATATTTTATTCAGTATAATTGAAATACCTCAAATACATTCATGAAATAAAATTCCAGTGTTCGTAGTTCTTCTCTTCCTAAACGGGTTGATCAATTTTTATGAATTTTTTTTTGTACTTATGAAGTCACGTGAATGTCCAAATTCATAAGTCATGAATAAAAGCCAAGAAAAATAAAAAAAAAATTATTCTGGATGCCGACAACAGTTCTCCACCTACCGGGTTCAACTGTAGCTAAAAATTATCCGGAAAACACATAAGTATAAAAAAAATTCATCAAAATCGGTCACGCCGTTTAGCAGGAGAAGGAATTACGTACACACGCACACCGGATAATTATGTTTTAATTATCATTTTCCATATTATATTTTCCAATGTTTTTAAAGTAAAAAAGCAAATGTGTAGTTAATTAATAATTTTATAAAATTACATTACATCCACTTCATTGAAAATAAAAAACTAAATGAAATATGGTGGCAGCGTATACGGAAAACGTTATCTTGTGTTTGTTAAGCCAAACAGTTTAATAAAATACTTTCTACACAATAAGGAAAGAAATGTCATAAAAACAGCACTTAACACCACATAAAGAGGCATCTCCAGACGCTATTTTCAACGTTGTTTATTTATATTCGCAATTAGCGCAATCGGTGGCTCGCAATCCAGTCTTCGAACTATCTGGAAAAAGTCAATACTCTTCTCAATGACCCTTCTTTGCCATTATTGGCACTCCCAACGTTCACTTACTCCAGCAGCCGAGCGCTGAATTAGAGGCCGTTGATTGGGAAAGAAACATTGATTCGAATGTCGATCTTACTTGTCTTTGATGTCCAATTTTGTTTTGATTATTTTTTCTCCTTACTTGCTCCTACGATGATTGTAGTTTTATTTCTGCGCTTTACTTTATAACATAGTTCAAGCTATATTTCAATTTTATTTTGCGTCATTTCGACCAATATAATTTGTATCCTTTTACAAGGAAATTATTATTTATTTTATAAATTTTCTTCATATTTTAATGAGATCTTCAGTCCGTTTCCCATAGTAGAGAATGTTGCCACTTTTAACTTTACCCCTGTGGCTCATCCTTCACTACCATTCTTAGGGGAAGTGACTTGAATACTGGTACCTCACTTTGTCACTTCACCCAAAAAAAATCTGCGGGAGTAGAGTGACAAACTCAGAAATGGGTAAAATGGGCTGATGATATAATGATATACATAATTGTTTACACGTTCCAAATATACATTAATAATTTATATTTTCCAAATATACATTACAATTTATAACGTTAATTGTTGTTAAATTTTAATAAAATGGTTGATGATTGACTGTTTAAAGTTTAAAGACAATAAAAGGAATATTTTGTAATCAAGGAACAATAATATTTAAATAAATAAACATAAATCAAGTATAATATAGAATAGATATAGACAAATATAAATAATCGTACATACATAAACTACATTGAGAAAATTAAGGGGCCTTCAAAAATGTAGGTGCTGTCTCAAAAAATATATCAAAATAACCTGATAGTATAAATTTTTCCTTCAGAATGCTTCAGTTTGACAAAAGAATTGTAATAACTATTATGAAAACAATTGACGATCGCTCAAAAGTACTTTTTGATATTTTAGTACACCTCTCATCTGGGTGACCTTTAATTTAACAAAAAAAAACTCTATTATCTATTGTAAACAAAAATGACGATCGTTAAAAATTAATTTTTGAGATTTTAATTTAACTCCCCTCCCTGAGACTTAATTTAACACCAAACTCGACAAAATTCAATTAACTATTGTTAAAAACAATTGACGATCGTTAAAAACAAATTTTTAATATTCTAGTATCTCTCTTAAGACCTTTCATTTGATACCAAACACGGTAGCATTCAAATAATTTCTATAAAAAAATGACGATCGTCCAAAATAATTTGGCAATTGCTACTAAAATTAATAGAGTTTAAATCAATAATTACGTTTGGTACCCCAAATAATATTACTAATATTATTACTTGAAATTATTTATTCTGAAGTTACATTGCTCTATCTTTTATCGTCCGTGAGTTATACAACATACGTACACACATCCATCCATCCACACAGACGTCATTAAAAATGGCCAACACGAAATCACGGGACCTCAATACGTATATGTCTGTATTTTGAATGATTGATATATTGCTTTATACTACGTATAAAAAAGTGTCAAAAACCCATTTGTTTTTTGTTATTTTGTCCAGCAGTATAAAAAATAAATAAAATTGGCTGAGTGTTTATAAAATAACTTAAGCATAAAGTCTTAAAACTGTGGATGAATTTGATATCTGGCATTTAGAGCACTGAATTTGCTTACAATAGCTATATTCATCGTGATTCGTACTAGCTAAAATTAGCAAATAAAAATAATATGATGTAAACCGAAAATACATTTTCAAACGTGAAATATTTTAATGCAGACGATATAAATTTATTATTAAACCATTTCATACGAAGCTCTCGAACAAAGTTTCGAGTTAAACTTGAACCACATGGCTGTGATTCAAAGTTATCAATATTTAGTATATCAGCTCGTATCGGTTAATTATTTAACCTCAGGAAACAGCGCAAGTCTGTTTAGTGTCGAAACGTTTTATGTGCTCGATGTGGCTATTTTTACTCTTGGTACAAAAACACAAAAGTTACACAGCGTGATATATGTACGAATGCGAATGCATCATGGATGGAAAACAGAAACGTATGATTTCGTTACGGATTTCTCAGTATTCTCACCTCATCTGTTCGATGAAAATAACTAATATGTTTGTTTATATATTACAGTGTTAATATATGTAGGATACTTCAATGTAAGACAAGCTGATCAATCAGAACACGATTTATTGTTTTACTTTTTTATTTTCATTCATGTTTTTAGATATTTAGTTTTCACGGAAACGAAATCATTTGAGAATAACGAGGCTAATATTCAGTAAACAAAAAAAAAATTAATAGATATTTACGTACGAGTCAGGAAAGTTGTACATTACTGTCGAGGAGTCATATTGAAATACTTCTTTACTACGTTACTGAGGTGACAAAAAGTTTGAACGTTTTCGTAACTAGTCAGGAAAATACTACTTTCGCTCCGCATTTTAGGCGTGAAAATAGTACTACTTTCGTACTGGTTTCAGAAAAATTTCTAATTTAATCACAGTATTCGGCCATATTGGCAGTATACGGCGGTAAATTTGAATAACTATTAGTTACTTACCTATGAGATAAGCTCTAAAAATATTATTTTATGAAAGAAAAAAACTGACACTGAGACTTGACGTATTATATTCTCTTTTCTATAGTTAATAAGATATCAACCTATCAGCGAACACTGAGCAACCATCTTTTCGGTAGCGCACCACTGAAATATTGGGATCATGAAATATTTGAAGTGTTGTTACTGTTTGAATTCTTATACTATAGTTTAATTTTACATACTGTACTTTAATGTAAATCAAAATTATTACTACATATTTTAAACTATTTTTTTTTATTTGCGGAAGTCAAATAGATCACTAGAAATTATAAAATGGATCACTTAGAGACCCAGGGGTCATAAATTGCCAATATCTAGACGACGTTTGAATTTTTAGTTAAGTTAAAAACATTTCTTTTGTAAGTGAAACTGCAACTTAATTTTCAGAATTCTTACGTTATTGTGGTTAATTGTAATTTCTTAATTTGTTTTTCCAACTTTTAACTTTTTTATTTTATTAAATTATAAATTATTTTCTACAAGACATTTGTAGTAAAAAATGCAGAACTATTACAGAATTATAAGAATGCAATCAAAAAATAAATTCTACATTCACTATAATTGTTTGTCATGAAAATATTTGCCAAACATCATCAAATATTATTTAGTACTTCACAATCAATGAACAGAACAATTATTCAAAAGTTATTTGAACACTTTGACATAGAACTAATTAAATATTTACTATGGATGTCAAAACTTCAAAACCTCCAAACTTTGTATCTCGATTAACGTTTAATTTAAACCAATCACATCCATATGGCACATATGCACGAAACCAAAACAAACCAACCAATCATCGAATTGAATATTTCACTGTGGAATATTGCGAGAAGCATAGAAGTGAGAAATAGTGTCTATACAGCAGGGTTGCGCACCAATCGCTGCTATAAGGTTTCAGGGTTGAGTGCTCGCGTTCTTCCCACGGCCAACCGAGATGAACACCGGCTGATGCGGAGTCATATATCATAGTCAATAGCAATCTCGGTGTCTCCTCATGAACTTGATTTTTGTTCTTGAACTGACACTTTTAGGGACATTTTTCTTATTTTTTTTATGTTCTTCTTAACAAAGGGTGATTTAGTTCCATCAAAAGAGAAGCTTTACTAAATATGAATGTGGGAGATAACGCCCTTTGCCATCAAATGGTTTTCTGCAATTTGAAATTTGTAACTTGCACACGAATTTACAATAACCAAAATTAGAAAATCTATTGCTCTTATTTGACAGCTGTTTCTAATTTTGAGGTTATTATTTCGTTGCATGTTAGCTGAAACTTGGGGTATATTAATTACTGGCAGTTTCTAGTATTTAAAAATTAGAAACATTATCAATTAGAATTAGGAAATGAAGTTAGGTTGATCGAAAACAGTGAACTGAAAACTATGTTGCATAATATTGATACCATGGCAATCCAAATTTGACTAAAATAATCATAAAGTTATAGCATACTAGATCCTTTCAAAATACAAGATATAAATATGAAATTAACACTTACCTGGTAAGTTGACGTCTATTGACGTCTTTGTAAACTGTAGACATCATCAATCAACACATATGAAATTGACATTTATATGTTGTTTTATATTAACTCTAACAAACACACAAAAATAAACAGCACAATCACTTTCGCTATATCTAATGTCCGGTTTCATAAACACTTGTTAAATTTTAACATGGAGTTAAATTGTAAAATTAAACATCGCGATGAACGACTTGTTAAATTAAATACACTTCTCGAGTTCTATTAAATAATTATCCCATTGTTATCATTTAATACAAGTAGATTTAAAATAATTTTTAGAATCGCAAGTATAATAGTTATTTACTTTACAAGTGGGCAAAGTAAGGAATTACCCACGAGATAATTTTATCGAGTGGGTAATTCCACTTTGCCTACGTGTGAATTATAACGTTTTATCCAACACTTCTTAATAAATGAAAAATTTGTTAAAGAAATATTATTTGACAGTGACATATGCTTTAAATTTTTAAATTAAAATGTCAATCGAAGTAGTTGCCAAGGTGTTGTGTGTTATTATTATTGTTATAAATAAAAAAATAGTCACTAGTGGCTTTCCCCAAAATTATACCCACTAGTGGATAATCTGTTACTTTGCTTGTTTAAAATCGCCATAGTAATGGAGCATTTATTTAGAGGTGTTGGATTAAATATATTTACATGTGACTTTCATAATTACTAATTTTATTTTAAAATTATTTGATGTTCATTTCTTTATATTTCCTTATCAACTTTCTAAGCGGACTGTACGATAAAGATAGGTTTCCCACGTATTACCTGTCTCCCTCCGCTCAAATTTCAACGATGGTGAGCGCTCAAGATTTATTATATTTCAGTGACTTCTAAAATAGCAGCATGCCCTTATTAGCTCGTTTTGAGTCGAGAAATTGTTTTTCTTTACCGCTTCCTTAGTAACGGTCAAAAATTATTATTGGCCTAGGTTAATAATTATAATTATAACTTTTCAAAAATAAAAATTAAGCTTCGGAATTTATATAACTCTTAAACACAAGTAAAATATTAATTTTTAATTACAATTGCAAGGAAATATTAGTTATTACAATTGGCTTCTATTTTTATGTTGGGATTTTTTTTTCTGTCAAATTTTACATGAGTCTCTTTCACTTTTTCATTGAGAAATTTGTATTCATGCATTTATTTATTGTAATTTTTATTATTAAATTGTCGGAAAGATAAATGTATAGTTTATTATGAAGAGGTACTTACCAAAGTTTATGGAACAGGAGTCAGAACGAAGACGCTGATGAAGTCACGGTGTACCTATTATGTAATGGTGTAAACTGTTCACTCGATTTGATTGCAAATATTCCTAGGAATATCAACCTCATTTATTCGTCTTTCGCACTGAAAAATTCCTCAATTCCAGCCCGCGTCACCGCCTTGTAAACCCCAACATAACAATGACCGGATATCCGGTCCGACGGAATGAAACTTGGCATAAATACGAGGACCGAGTTGACCTCGCAACTCGCAGCCCACTTGATTAAACATGACAAGCCGCCTGTCATGTCAATATGTGTGTAGCCCAGTCCGGTGACATAGATGTCACTGCAAGACCAACCCCTGCATGATACACTGCGATTAGGGTAGTTCTTGAATAAATATGAGCGGTTTATGTTAAGAGCTTTGAATAGTTTTCTTCGGAGGCTGAAGACCTAGCAAATTTATAAATATGAAAAGCTACGTTCCTGCTTGCTTCCCCAACTTTCCGTATTTTTTTTTAAATGTACGACATATTTAATCAATACAGAGGTCATTTAAAATTCTAAATACATATCATCATTCCATGTTCTATTTTGGATGTGGCATTCTGCTTTTGCAGATTTCGAAAGTAAGATATATTTTTACACGAGAAATACAGATACAAGTCTTCAAGTCACGGCCACAAAAGATGTTAGTAAAGTGTAAACCACAGGGGTAAAGTAAAATGGGAACTGTCAGCAGTGAGATTCGAACTGAGGATCTCATAATTCACAGCCCGATTCATTAGTTCCACAGTACAAGAATTCGCACAGTAACGACACTTCAAATAGTTAATGATCATGATCCCAATATTTCAGTGTCAATATCAGTGTCAGTTATATGTCAAATATCAAGCCACAGTATTTTATGTCATGTTAGGTTCATAAAATGAGTGCAAATCAGGGAGGTGAACTCATTTATACCTTGAAAAATTGTTGAAAAAATATTCTTAGGTTTTATCTCATTTGCAATTGACAGCTATTCAAATTAACTGCTACTGTCAATATGGCCGCTCGGCTCAAGGTCATTGATTGATGCGACATAAAGATCAGTGTCGTTACTGTGTGAATTCTCATACTGTGTTACTACTCTTTGCCCTGTAATGAAATAAATATTGAAAAATATATTTAACTAAAAACATCAAGTTAATTCAATGTTTTGCTGTAACCAAGCTTTTATGTCTTTCATAATATTTCCAATGTTGTGTTTAAAATCCATAAAATATTTATCTCTCTCAATTATTGACAGTTCTCTTGAATGATTACTGAAGCATATTAACATGAAATGAATCGTATAATGTTCAATTTACATTTCAGATTGAAATCTTTTAAATGTTTGTACAGACAATGAAATTTGCAAACATGAACGACTTGAAAAGACAGTTTACTAAATTTGTAAATGTCTTAAAGACAGTTGCTTAAAGTTTTGTTAACTACAGCTAACAGTTAACGGCCAAACTGGCTTCAGAAATTGTTGTTCTAACGATGTAAATTATAATTAGTATGTAGACAATAATAGCGAGCAAATAAATAAAAAATAAAAAATTCGAACAAGTTGAACAAATTAAATATTTATTTATTATGCTAACGAACAACAAGAGAAGCAGAAATCAAATAAAAATTTCTTTAAAAAACCAGATTTTAACTACAAATACAAAAATTAGAATTTACCGAACGTACAATAACAATGTACGGTGCTGAAACAATGAAAATGACAAAAAAAATTAAATTTAAGAATAATTGAACTAACATTAATAAGAACAATATTAGGAACAATAAAGATATCAGAAAACGAATACAGAATAAATAGAACAAAAGTTTTAAGAAAGAGACATAGTGAAAAAGATCAAGCAACAGAGAGTCAGATGGTTTGGACATACTTGAAGAACAGAAGAAAAAGATGCAATTAATTAGTAGTAGAATATAGAAGTAGAGCAGGAGGCAGAAGAATGCGTGGCAAATCCAGATGAGCATGACTAAAGGAACTAGAAGATTTAAAAGCAACATACAGGAATTAAAAACTGGCAAAATAAAACAAAAGATAGGAAGATAACTACAAGAATTTAAAGGAATAGAAACGGGGATTGATCCACTCCAAGAAAAGGATCTAAAGATCTTCATAAGAAGCAACATTACACAACATATCATTAATAAATCAAAATTTTGACATTTATTTCATGTTTTGTTTTTTATTCCAATTCAACTATTCAAATTTGATATTATTTGACTGTGCCAGGAATTAAATTTTAAATTATCATTTTATGTAAAGGGTAGTTCTGCTTTAACAGATTTCCGTGCCAAATCAGTTGACGTCATGACAAAAAGAACACAATACATTACACTAAATAACAGCAAAAGTAGAAAAGAAATATTCTATTTAGCTAAAAACATGCCAAGTATGAAAGTAATGTCATAATGCGGACCAAAATACTAATAAAATTTCATCAATGCAAATCTAGTTACCCCGAATTAAATTTTTAACCAGTAACCTATCTATCACGGTTATAAAATTCCAATTTACAGTAAATAACATTTTGTTTATTCATTTATCTTTGCAAAACTGCGGTCATACCGAATTGGCAATTTTGATAAAATTCGCTAGTTGCTCTGTCAGTCATGCATTAATAATACGTCACACTGTCAAATACGATTATAGCACACATTTGTTCGCCTGCAAAATCATTTGTTCAGCTACAGTCTAAATATTAGTTCTCCAATAACATCGCATGGTCTGTCCACCAAACTAACCCTATTATCATTGTTACGACATCAATCAATTTGTTCATGTTGATCGATCATATTTGCAGGTAAATACACTGTCAACTAACGCTGAAACTAATTATCCGTTTAGAGAATAATTTCACATATTTTTCTAATTATATGCTTGATCGTTTTTCGTTCCATTGTTATTTTTCTTCATAAAGTAACTAATTAAAAATGTATTCTTTTTCCTTTACATAAATATTTCATGTTTCTATTTTTAAATGTTTTGTATTTGTTCTATTATTTACATGTTTTCCCGTTAATTAAAAATATTTAGTAACTAAAATTTTAAATCTGAGTAAAGCAAAAATTCCTTTAAAAAAGTTTTCTCAATTTACTGCCAGTTATTGAACTATTTTAATTAAATTGTTTTGTATATTTTTCTGAATCATTGTTTTGCTAAAATAACAACTTTCATAACTAACTACTCAAATGCTGTTTTGTTGAAAATTATTTCAATTTATAATTGGATACATTTTTAAAACTCAATCTGTACCAAATACAGATTATTTTATATTCTCTTATAAATCAATTATAATATCTGAGATAATTGATCCGGAATACATTGGTGTATGGTGAATGCGAGATTGAGAAGAATGTTGATAAGAAAGTGGGAGTGAGTCAGTTGAGGTGATTTGGTCATATTGAAACTAATATATGCGGGTGAGATTTAAGGTAAACGATTGCGTGGGCGTCTGAGAGGAATAAGTGGTTGGGTATGATAGATGGTTTGTTGCGCGAAGATAAGACAAGAATGTGTGAATCGCACTATGAATGTGGACGAAGCGAAAACGGTGTGTCAGGATAAGAATATTTGGAAGAGATTGTAGGTTGACTGTTTCTGGGTTCGTACTACCTCACTGAGTGGGATATAGAATGGCGTTATGAATAATGAATGAACAAACCAGAAGTAGAAGTTTACTTTATTTTAACAAATGAAAAATGTTAAGCAAAAACCATTAAATATCATTTAAAATTTGAAGATGCTTTAATTGCTTTTCTACATTATATAAACCCTAAGAAACTTGATGCCGCAAAGCCCATTATTATATTTCTTAAGCTATGACAATTTTTATGTTTTTCAAACTGCAAATTTGACAGGCTGCAACTGAAAAACTATGCAAGATAACGAGAAATACTCTTCAAATTTGTAATTTTCATGCATTGTATGACATATTAGCAAGTTTTGGAAATTTAGAAAATTTGCAATTTTTAATTTTTCAAAATTTCAATCGACGATAACTGGACAAATATAAAAGATACAGACTTGCGGTGTTGACCAATCGATTCAGCTCGTTGAAATACATAAGTATTGCGAGTTTCATTAAAATCGGCCACCGTTTTAAAAAGTCTGAAAAACGTCAAGGGGTACCCATTGACGTTGGCCCAAAAATGGCCATTTTCAAACTTTTTGCTCTAACTCTCTCATTCGTTGTCCGATTTTAATGAAACTCGCAATGTTTATGTAATTCGACGAGCTGAATTTGCCGGTATTAGTATTAAATCTGCATCTTTTAAATTTTTCGAGATATCGCTAATTATAATTTTCAAAAAAAAAATACTAAAATTATCAAAATTTTCAAAATTTTCGAATTAGTTGTAGAATGCACGTAAAACACAAAACTGAAGAGTATTTCTCAATATCTTTCTTAGTTTTTGGGTTTCACTTATTTAAAGTTGCATTTAGAAAAATATCAAAATTTCCCTTATCTCAAAAAATATAAGAGATATGATGATGCGCTCTGTGGCAATGAGTTTTTTAGGGAATGTATTATGTAGAAAAACAATAAAAAAACTTCCCAATTTTAAGTGATATTTAGTGACCTGCTGGTATTTATACACCATTTTTTTATATTCATTAAACTCATTTTTGATGACAAGAATATCAAAGACAAAATCTATTGTATTAACCGCCATCAAACATTACTGTAATCCTTTGTGTATCTCCTTGAGCAGGAACAAAACACTGTCAATTCGATTAGAAATATACGCGAGGTTCTCGCCGCAGCCGCTTCGCAGCGCAACGGTCGCTCCGTGCGTCGCAAAACAATCTTCTTTGTGCGATTCCGGGGCCCCGGATTCGCTACGTAGCTACGTTATGTTATGTAGCGTTCTGTTGCCGGAACCATATTGATATGAATCTCCGCACTTGAGCTCTTTGACTGTTGTTGCGTTGTGCGGCAGTCCGCCATTGTCGTAAATTCAATGTTTGCAAAACAAAAAATTGATTGTATTTTGTTTTTGATGGAATAATCGCCGCTATAAATTAAAAACAGCCCTCTGCGTTGTTGATTCTTGACAATTTTAATTGCCTGCAGATAAATACTATAATTATTATTTATTAAATTTTTTTAATGAAAGAATAATGTATTTTATTTTATTTTTTTAAATTTATTTTCCACAAAGACATAATTTATTTCAATATCAAATTACACCTTTGTAAAGCAAACTCATTTCATATTTGACAGCTAATTAAGCTGCGGTATTGTTGATATACAAAATATATTAATAGGCAATGTAAAACCTGATATGCAATTTGCTATTTAAAAATTCATATGGAGCGTATTTGTTCCTGCCTAACAAAAAACACAAAACACTGGTTTACAAATTATCAATTACGATTAGCAATTAGAATTGACAGTTGCGCTTTGACGTACGAGAACCAATGCTTGTATTTACACCTATAAAATTAAGGTATTAATTGTAAATACTGATTGAGAAGCTTTCAAACTTCAAACTTTCCATTTACAAGATATAGAGATATCCTACTCTCCTTTCTCTGTCAGAAACGTTAAACAGCATAGCACCTAACCGTACAAACATCTACTGCTTTATTTATTACTGTACAATACAACAATATTTCAATACCACTAACGCCATTAAGGGATAATTCTAAGTATGGTATGTACCACCAAAACCCAAAGATCGTAATAAAATTAGTAAGTGCAAAAGAACCTTCAAACCTTATACCGCAAATTGCTAGTGACGAATTGAAGAAAAAAATATTCTTGTTTTTATGAAACATTTTTAATTATTTGGTATAATTCGGATTTTATAAGTACAGATTCAATAAATCTTATACTTATTATCAAATTATCATTTTCGAATGTAAAAAATTTAAGCTTGATTAAAATTTCCAATTTAATAATTATTTATGTATCAAGGCACCGAAGTTTAACTTTTTGTCACGATTATGGAATGATAAAAAGGAACTTCAGTGCCGAGGTACGTATTAATTTTTGTTTGAAAAAACTGTAAATAAATATTATTTAGGTTAAGTTTATACATCTGTCAGTTGTCAATTGGCAGTGACACTCAAAGTTGCCAACCTCGAACATTGAAGTTATAACACACAAAATTATATATTTTGTCCTCAATTTTTTCATCGGAATTAATTAGTTAATTCTTTTTGAACATATTGTTAAATTTTACGTATAAATTTACTACAATACGTCATATATCTGTCAAAGTTATGCTACTTTTACAATAATTATTTTACGGTTGTCAACACTGCGTTGCTCAAAATCGTCGTATAATAGATTACTTTAGTGACGATTTCTGAGCTTTTAATGACGATTTTCGAGCACTTTAGTGCCGATTTCAAATAAAATATCTTTTGCAAAATTCACTAGCTATATCTGCTTATACTTATTATTTAACAAATTAATTTTCAGCATAAAATTACTAGCAAAATTTCTCCGTTAGCATTTCATATCTTTCCCATATCAAAAAATTCCGGGACGAATAAAAAAAACACGTATTTAATAGTTTTCAAAAACCTATCTTATGTCATCAAGCACGATCCCTCACCGCCACCTCCTGGGGGTGGAACAGGGGACTACTTTGAAATCTTAAATAGGAATCCTCATTTTTATTGTATATTCGGATAGTACGGCTAAAAGTAAGTAGGTTTTGTATGAAACTATTTTTTGTGATGCGCTGTAATCAGAAAAATAATTATTGTCATGGATCTTATTTAAGATTTCAAAGTTGGTATATAATTGTAGGCATAAATTTAATTTAACCTTTCAACCTTTGGGTTTTGCTGATACGTATTTTATAATTCGTATTTTAAATCGGCAATTTTAAGACGCTTCAACCAATTGCTATATGTAAGTGGAAAGTATAGTTGAAAATTGAGTGGGTCTGAACGTATCTTTTGGGGATAAAAATGTGTTCATTTATATTATAGAGTAATTAAGTTCAGTGTTGCGGCGGTGTGAAGATCTAGCCCGCAGTAATCACACAGAAGAAAGCCAGATCCACTCATCCCCGCGTTAACCGCACTGAACGACAGAACAAACAAACACAACGCGAAGCAGCGGTCCAAATGCCACAAATTACATGATTGTCATGGTAACAGTGCGAGCAAACACCGCGAATTGATGTGGCACTTCCGGCGCCACATGTCCCCTCACCCCCCCGCGTCGTCCCACACCAATTAATCCTTGCTATCGCATTAACCGGACACAGGCCGATAGCGCCGTCAACGAGGAATTCGGGTGACGCGTGCGACCTTGAACTCCCGCGTAATTCAGGACATGCCGCCAGCCCGACCGGAAATGCCCGGAATGTGAACCCCGCAGTCGCTGGTGACGTCACCTGCCCAACTACTTACCTCAAATTATTACCACTTTTAATATAACTTTCCTCATAAATTAATCTGACCTAATTTCTCATTTCGCACAGCGTTTTTTCTGTTAATGAAGCAAATGATGAATAAACAGAAACTTTTGCAATCGAATTATTTAAATTATGTTTGTTTCCGAAAAGAATATTCCAGAGCATAAAAAGTTGGCAAAGTTTTCGAAACGGCGTTAGGTACTTCATCAATGAATTTGTCCCAATCAGCCACAAAGTTATATTATCTAAAGTAATAGAACTTGAAAACTGAAAAGTTCGGCAAGTTTGTGATACAGCACACCAACAAATTTCTCGTTAAACACCTCACTTTGAAAACTTTTAATAAAACACGATAATTAAACGAAATCACGACATGGCATGAACTGAAAAACGCGTTTCAAAATGCACTGGCAAACTTTTCAACTTTATTTGAATAGATCGTGTTACAATTTAATTTCTCGAAGCAATTTTCTTCGCACAAATAGCTTTTTACACAGCGAGACTGCACACCCGACGCACGCGAATCGTTTTGTCACTCGGTTTCTGTAGCTGCACAATGAAAAGACACGCTTACTAGATAAACAAATTTACTTATTTGCTTCGCAAAGACAACACAATTTACGTTCTTGAAAAACTAATTCAATAGTTTCTTCGCGCACTGTACACTGATGCATTCATTCTACACAGAAGATTAAAATTTATGGGTTGTAAGATTTTAGGAGCACCAAATATCATTTAATTTGTTATTTATAATCACCTCGTGGACTCCGCCAATGCACGTCATCAAATAGTAACTAATATCCGTGGCGTCATTAACCAATATATTTATATAGGTTATTAAAATTACTTACAGTCAGTTATTTATTTAAAAACGGTGCTGACGTTTCGACAGCTACACAGTAAAAAATTTATAGTCAAAACTGACATATTTTTAACAAAATTTTTAGTTCCATACGATCAACCGTTAATTTTTGTTAATTTAACAAGTATCAAATATGTTAGCAAGTAACAATTTATTGTCAGGTGCACAGTGCCGGATTAACCATTTCGGGGCCCGTAGGCAATACAATTTTCGGGGCCCCTTTACCCTTTTCTAACTTCCCAAAATTACATTTTTTCTACCACAATACAATAATTATATTCATAATTACACTACATTTTACTACATTAAGCTATGCCATCACCCAAAACAAATACAAACCCCAAACAATACAAAATACAATATATGTTTAAATATCAACTCTTCTAACTTTTTTAGATACAAAATCATTTACAAAATCTTAAAAGTTGACCTTTTCCAATGTATCATTTTCAATCGCCATTATCCCAATGAATTTAAACGGTTCTGAGACATTGATGAACAAAGACAGTTTTTTATTAGTTTTAAATTCGAAAAGTTACGTTCACCCGTATGGCGTTAAGATCGCCGCGAACAAATCAAATATCATTCTATAATAATTTGAAATATGACAATGTAATTAAAGAAAGCAATAATATTGTCAATGGGGATACAAATCTTCAAATTAAATTTTTCCTCGATGAAACATTTTCAAATTTTTATTTCTCGGTCCGCGGGGCCCCTGGCCGATGCTGGGCCCCTAGGCAGTTGCCTACACTGCCTTATGGATAATACGGCCCTGCAGGTGCACGATTAAATAATGTTTGACACTTAAAAATTATAAAGTGATGACTTGCATTGGTTGAGTACCCAAGGAGAGTTAAATCTTTCTGTTGAAATATTATAGTGTCGTTTAGACTTTAAAGGCAGACGGAAAAGGGGAACAGAAGAAAATATAAGCAATATGTTAAATGGCAAAGTTTTGATTTTATTGTTTTCCATAACTAACAAATCAACAGTTAACACAACTATAAATGTGGCCCGATCATCGAGTCCCCCTCGCTGTACTTCATCTCTAGTCAATGTGGGCATTCACTATTCAGTGTCAATACAGTTCTACATTCGGTCGCTAAGTTAATAAATGCAGTAATCTACGAAAGTACAGAGAAAGAAAGTCGCGATCGCACCATAGTAGCCTTTCCTAGACTTAATTCTCTATAATAAAGTTGGGTGGGAAGATAGTTTTACACTTATACACGTCAAAAGTGCGCGTATCGGTATGAAGCTAGTCGCGGTTGGAACTAACGTCTCTACGTTCACGAACTTCACTAGTTTCAGACCGACATCGCTATTCACTATAAAGTTTTAGACATGATGATAGAAAACTGATGCAGTTTGTCATGAAGTTTACAAGTATATTTACACACTTAACTTCTGTCAACTTATATGTTACATCGTGGTAACTGATATTCGGCCACGCCGCCATTTTCTGACCGCCCAGAATCCGTTTCCGTTTCCTGTTCTCGTTTTTGGCTAAAACAAACTTTCTGGTTTGGTTCCGCAGACCGAACTACAAACATTTGATCTTTGTTTCACGTGGGCATTATCGTAAAACTGATTTAGTGTTATCTGTAGCGCGCATATTTAATATGTTTGCGCTTATATATTTCGGAGAGCACATTTCAGCGCTTTACTACAAATATTTGTCTTTATTTTTATCACTTTCCCGGGGATATATCACAAGATTCAAATTCTGGAAATATTTCGCAGTATTTTATAGTTAATTAATGTTTTCGAACTTTTATACGATGAAGAATAATATTTAATAAGTGTCGCAAATTATTAAAAAAACTAAACTACAGTGCAAACTGAAATTAAATTCGAATTTTCAGTAATTGTGGTATTAATATTATAGTTACATATGAAGCCGCGGTAATTAATTGATTTTGCATTAATTAATTATGGAAATCATTTTTCAATTTATGATATATAATCAGTATAAAATATACATTTATATTATTTCATTTATTAAAATTAAAACAAAATTTATATAAAATAATATATTTAATATATGAGTATGTAGTTATGGATTGCCATTTTAAAAATATATAAGTAATTAATATTTTATCAAAGTTTAAACAATATTTATAGCTAAATAATATTATATGTCATGAAAATACTAAAATATTCTAAAATAGAAAATCACTGGTCCCAAGTACTTTCATATTAATGTTATTAAATCTATTCTAATTATATAATTTTATCGAATTTACCATTTATAGATAATATTTAAAATGTTAAGCATATATTATGTCAGCAAATATACGATAAAAGAAACTTCTCGGCGTCGTTGATGTATAGAAGCAGCACTGTTATGATAATACGTATTTCAAATTTTTCTTTTTCTTGTATATCTGACAACTTGGCACAGAGTTCATATCAAGCTCAGCAAGACACTATCTTTTGTTTCTTTTTTATGGCAGTACATTGCCCTCTTATCTGTAATTGTATTTTTCATTGGTGTTTGCGAAAAATAGAATTTGTAGACACATTTCAACACAATACTCGCGAGATATGTTGGATGCCTGAATAGGCTTATCGCAAAGTTACAAAAAAAGAAAACATGCAATTTATTAGATTTATTTACTTTAATTAAAAACTTTATTTATAGTTTAAAATTCAATTAAAATAAACTTTTAACAAACTGGCTCTCAAAAAGAACAAAGCAAATGTATTTCAATTAAATACATTCAGTGCAATTTGGAAAATTAAACTTTTCAAAATTTTAGTTTGTTTTATTCGATTATAATTTATTTTCTACTAAAACAAATTAATTTTTGTTTCAGATAGAATAAAAGTCCGAATCGTCGAAATGATTTCCAGAACGTGGAGCTCTAGTAAGGTAGGCAGGTAGACGAATTGTTATTATTCAGCAGCCGTGTTGAAATCACGTTTTTATTCGGGGATGAAATGGTGCTCTTTTTCTAAACGGGGTTTTTATTTGTCAGCGCGAACATTTTGAGACGACCAAATCAAATCGTTTGTAAAGTTGTCCGAGTCCGAGGGACCGGACGAGGGCACACGGCGACTGATTGTCTCAACAGGTGAGCGAGCCCCGACCAATAAAAACTTCCGCTCACCGCATCGCGTTACGATTACCTATCCTGCAAATTTAAAACTGCTCGCTTCACCACGAGTTTGTATTAATTTTTCACAATACTCCTAGCGCTTAGAAATTTTTACCAAACTGCGAAACTGAATTTACGTACGTTTCCAGGATGCCGAAGTTTTCGGAACAAGAATCGAAATCTAATTTCGCGAGATTACCATTTTTTTGTGGCGTTGAATGTTTGCAAATCTTCTGAAAAGTGAAATCGATTATGAAGAATGCATACGAACAAAGATCAAAGTAAAATGGAAGAATAAATTTTAAAATTTTATTGAGTTTGTGATGCGAAGTAGGACGCATTATGGGCGGTCAGCGTCGAATGCATTTGTCTAAATTTAACTCAGTCGTCCATGAGCGTCGCTTCGTACCGGGATTTGTTTCTCTTGAAATTTTCACGTACAACCAAATGTAAAAAATCTCTTTTTGTTTGATAGCTGAAATTGAATTATAACGAACTTAATTTCGTTTGAAATGGCTTCATATTTAGAAAGTTAGTAATTGGCCCCAAGCGGGAAATGTTTGTTTTGCCGACGCTCATGGAGGCGATCATCAGGCGGCGACGGCTCGCACGGGTTACGCTCCTTTACACATTTAAACTACAAAGTGAAAAATTAATTGATGCGCCAAGGCACTCTTTAAAGATAAGAAGGGTTCTGTCTGGGGTGGTTGGGTTAGAGGGACACGTACTCGCCGGTGTGCGGCGTGCAGGCGGGCGGCGGCGGCGGCGGCGGGATGGGGTCGTCCTGGGGGCCTACGGCATCGGGCAGCGAGAGCGTGGAGCTGCCAGCCGCGGTGACGCGCGGACCCATGTTGTCGTAGTGCGGCGGCGGCTGTGGCGGCTGCGGCGGCGGCAGCACGACCCGGCGCCTCGGCAGCGTCGCCACGTGACCCCGCGTCACGTCCAGCAGGTCGGGGTAGCGCGTCACGTCCAGCGCGCCCGTCTCTTGTGACACCGATACCGAAATGAAGATATTCCCGAATGCACCCGCCGGCAACACGCTGCTGCTGAACTCGGGCGGCGGCGGCGGGAACACGGCCACGGGCAGCGCCGCCTGCTCCATCAGCGGTGGCGCCGCGTGCCCGTGCCCATGCCCGTGTCCATGCCCATGCCCGTGTGTGTGCCCATGCCCGTGGCTGTGACCGTGCCCGTGCGGCTGATGGCTCTCTATCGTGATGTGCACGGGCGGCTCGCACAGCTCGATGCTCGGCGACTGCTCCAGCATCTCCATGTCGGACTGCAGCATCTCGCAACTCCCCCGGCTTGTGCTGCCGCCGCCGCCGCCGCTCGCCTCCCGCTCCGTCGTCGTCGTGATGCTGACGTCCAACAACTTCTTCTCCTGGTCGGAGAAACTCACAGAACCCTTGATTTGGCCTTTCCGACGGTGACGTTTGCGACGGCGGCGGCGGTGTCCACAGGCGCAGCAGGCGGCGAGCGCGGCACCCAGGATGGCGACGGCCGCCGCGGCGCCGCCGCCCGCCACACCCAGCCACAGCAGCCACGGCTCGGCCGCGCTCACCGTGCTGGCCGTCACCACCTCGGGCAGCACCAGCGTCACATTGCGCGCCACCGCACCCACCGAGTTCCGCGCCACGCACGAGTACTCCCCCGCGTCCGCCTCACTCACATTAAACACACTGATATTTGTCCACTTCTCCAGCAATCCTTCCTCCACCTCGATGACGAGCGACTGCTCGCTGGCGTTGGCGCTGCCGATGATGTGCCCGTTGTACAGCCAGGTCACCTCGGGCTCGGGGTCGCCACGCACATGGCAGCCGAAACTCACGTTGCCGCCCTGATCGGCGCGCACGGGGCCACCCGTCAGTGTGACGGAGGGAGCGCACGCGAATTCCACTGCCGGCACCGACTCCCACGAACGGCCTTCCAGCGCCTCGGGCTCGTTGCATATCAGCTGCACACCGCTTCGCAGGTTGGAACGTAGATACCAGTTGCGAAATCCTCGCAAGCCGCAGTCACAGCGCCAGGGATTGCTGTCCAGTTGAAGGGTGTTGAGACGACCAGTCGACATGAACACGGCTTCGGATAGCTGGGGCAGCAGATTCTGGCGCAAGTCGAGCGCTTCTAGTGCTGGCACGTGCACGAAGGCGTCGCGATGCACTCGCCGAAGACTACAACTGCGGAGTTCCAGGGTACGCAGATGTGGCAGCGGCGGAAACTGTTGTGGCAGCAGTTCGCTGAGCGGGTTGCCGCTCAGGATGAGTACGCGCAAGCGACCGTTGCCCGTGAACGTGTCGGGATGCAGCGCGCTCACATCGTTGTTGGCCAGGTCCAGCTCCACGAGGATGATGAGGTCGCGGAAGGCGTCGCGGTGCACCTCGCGCAGGTGCGTGCCCCGCATGAACACGCGCTGCAGGTTGATGAGGCCAATGCTGCGGAAGGCATCGCGACCCAGCGCCGGGATCGAGTTACCAGACACGTCCAACACCTGCATGTCCGAGTTGAGCGATGCAGGTAGCGCACTGAGACCTGCGTCGCTACACACCGCCGTCTTCTTGCCCGATGTCCACTTGCAGCGGCACGCCGCCGGGCAGTCCGTCCAGTCGGGCGCCGCTGCCGCCGCCGCCGCCCCCAGCACCGCCGCCAGCAGCACCAGCAGCCACGGCCGCTTCGCCATGTGTCCTCATGGTGCCACCGCCACAGCCACTCTCATCGGCCCCTCACTTCCTGACACAGTGTCACACGCGTACATCACATCGTCACACCGCACACCACGTCACAACACTGCACTCAACACACACTAAATAAAGTTTACTTCACCGTCACTAGGTTACTGTTGCTATATATATACTATACTATACACGGATGCGGTATACGGGAACACGTATGTTCGCTGATCGCTGTTGGCTGCCGACTACGACTGAGCGCTATCGTCACGTTCGCGTTCTCTCGCTACCACGGCCCGTCCCACTCTGGACCGACCCGCTCGCTTTATTTCCTCTGCGCATTGTTGCGTCGTCGTTTCTACGCCGCCGCCCCCGGCCGCGCGCCGCGACGCCGACCAGTCTGCAGCAGCAGCGCCAGTCCAGCTTCCTGGTCGCTACGTAGCGCACACCGCACCGCTAACGCTCATACTCTGCACACTGCACCTCACCAACATAAACATAAATATACCATGCTCAGTGCACGCGTAAACAAATATATCTCAACGTCGACGCCACATTTGCATCGACATGACATTATCGTAAATTCATTATTATTTCATAAACATCAACAAATAATTCAATAATTTAGATATCTATAAATCAACGTTCATCATACATATTTATATTCGCAACTCCATTACTTTGATAGTGCTTGAATAGGAATACATTTATCTATGAGTTCAAAGTTTAAACTAATTACGTGAAAATTCAAAACCAATGATTAATACTCCTAACAAAAGATTAATTTCATACATTTTTACTAAAACGTTAAAAATAAATGTATAGATTAAAATGCGAAGTCCTAGTTTTTGATAAATTATATATTGCGTACAACGATCCAGTAATGTGGGTTGCCAGCGCCATCTCTTTGAAAATGTCAATGTCAAACATCAACAGCAGGCTACAAGAAAAAGTAAATGTTGTTATAACTAGTTCATTTTGCATCATTCAAAATAAATATGTGTATACAATTATTTTCTAGGTTTAGATGTGTACAATCCTTTGAAGAGAAAACGTGATACCAGGTAAAAAATATATAAATCATAACCTTTATTTCATATCACATGCGTTATCACTGTGTTAACATACTTTATAAATAACTAATAACATATAATTATAACAATAATTTACATCTAATTATACTTTTCACCTTTGAACAATGCTTTCATAATTCTAACTTCGTTTTTATTAGAAACAATAATAAAATCTTCATTGTATGTTGACAAATGACTAACAGAATTAACAACAGGAATAGAGGATGTCGCGAACTTCTTTTTAAAACCGGAAATACCTTCGTACAAATAAACAATCAAAGGCTCCGCAGGACAATTGCTAAGGACGTGTAATACTAATTCTTCGGAAGAAAGTATTCCAAATTTCACATTTGTTGGGTCTATCACACTTATCGTATGCCATTCTTTAAAATTTTCTTGAATTTCATCATACCTACAAACATATGTTACATATTTAAGCTATTTTACTCAGGCATTTATTTTTTCTTACTTGTAAATTATTATTGAACCAAAATGTCCTGTTTCAATATTATGCTTAAGGCCAACTGCTAAATAATAATCGTTGTTATAATAAATTGTGTCAATACTGGATGGTTCTGAAATTTCGATGTTTTGGTGCAATTTAAATTTTAACATATCATGATCATATTTCCATATTTGAATTGACGATTCTATTAACTTATACCCCACATTCATAATAAATATATATAGGATATTATGTACAGATATTGTTGACCCCTAAAAATTATTAAAATAGTTATTTATATTAACAATAATAATTTAGCTATTGTACTTTTACTCCATTGGCAAAATGTATTTTTTGATGCAAATCAAATAAATCTCTGTTGTTGTCACAATAAATATTTCCATAATTATCATTTTGAATATTCAATAAACAGTTTTTGTTTTCACTTGGCAAAGTAACACTAATTATTGAATTCGATTTATTTGTTGGGCCTAGTAATAAGTTTATTACTAATTTTGTTGGAGATATTTCGTACATCGTGCCCAAATGAGTAAATCCTAAAAAAATATACAATGTATACATACAAAACAACACGCTATATCCCACACAATACGGTAGTACTCTGAAACATTTCTATCCTGGTACACCACTTTCATTGTATGCAACAAACCATCAATCATACCAAACCACTTATTCCTCGGGCGCCCACACAATTATTCAATCTCAATCTCGCCCGCATATATTAGTTTCACCAACCTTTCATTCTTCTTTTTTAACAACATTCTTCTCAATCTCACACTCACCGTACACCAACGTATTACTTTCAAATACCTCATTTTCACAACAGTTATACGTCGTTTATTAATACAATATTACCTGGATGTAAATCGGTTTTCTCCTCCAAATATAAATAATTTTTATTATTTAATATAACATCCGAAATCAACGTTATTTCATTATTTGGTTCAATAGGTATTTCTAAAAATATTTTAAATTATTTAATAGTTCTATTTATTATAAAAATTTTATATATTTACGCCCTGAATGTATAAATTGATTTAATTGTTCATCCCATGAAAATGTGGATACTGTTAAAGTATGTCTGTTATTTTCAACTAAGGCCAGTAAAGACTCTTCTTCATTTTGCAAAGTGAATACATATTGCGCATTGACGTTCATCTTTTGTATTTGAACATAGGTGTACAAATAATGAGATTGCTCTAAAAAAAAGTTAAATAAATATATATTAAAGATCACTAGTATATCTGAGATGTTACGTTTTAGTACAACAAGAATACTATTAGCAAAATTAATTAATCTGTCGTATTCTTCTGCATAGTTATTTACTTTGACGAGATCCGTAATATTTTTGATTAATTCTTTAATATCAGTTCCTTGATACAAATTACCAATGTTTATATTATGAGCTGATAAAGTGTTATAAAAATTTTTGACTGCTGAAATCGGAATTATTTCTTTTGACTTATCAATCTGTAATAATAATGATTAAGATTATTTTCACTTTTACTTATTTTTTGTTAATAAATACCTGTGCCTGCATTAGTTTATCAATTTCTATATTATTGTAGAATCCTTTTAATTTTAAAGTGTCAAACGTTAATGACGAATTAATCAAATGTCCAGACGTAATGAAATTCTTTTTCCCAGTAATTTTTTGTTTAGTATTCGTTGTCATAACGTGGTCTTCATTGAATATATGAGAATTTAACAAACCCTGTAAACTAAAATAAACAACAATTACAATTTTGTAAATATTTATGTTCAGTTAAATTACTCAATATTTTTTTCGAATTTGGCATTTTTTAATATTTTTAATCCATCTATGTTGAAAGTTCCGTTTAATAATACTGCATTTTTGACCCAATCATCTACGTCAACGTTTTGAATAGTTTTTCCTTTAGCTATTTCAAGATTTGATGCATTTAAATTTTGTATAATTTTTTGGCCTGTTACAATATTTTCTGATACATCGTTTCTCATTACATCGGTACTTAAATTCAAATCATTTATTAATTCTGCATCAAATTCATCTGAAAAATAAATAAAACATAAATATTTTACATATTATTATTTGCATTTACTTACTTGTTACTTCTATGTCATCAAATTTAATTTTATAGTTGAATGTTTGATCGTCATTTCGTAAAATGTGCTGATTGAAATCTTGTATAGTTATATTTGCAACTTGACCGGATACTAACGCTTTTTCTGCTTTAATATCTTTTCCAAATAGAACTCCATCTACGAAATCCATTCGTGCTGAAATATTTTGATTTTTTGTTTTGCTAAAATAATTTTTAGAAAGCCATACCAAGGGTATGTCATCAACTAAACCCTAAAAAAGAATAAGTGTTACTTAAAATGTACAGTTTATACATTTAAATTTGCTTACATCAACTTTAAGTTCATCTTCAAAAACAATATTTTCAAACGCAATGAATCCTTTTATATCTGTGGGTTGGTCTGTAAACCAAGCTTTTTCGGCTAACTTTTCAATATCAATATTATTTAAATGATTTACATTAAATTCATTTTTAAAATTAATATTTCCTGCAAATAAAGATATTACATTGTGTGATTTAAATAATAAATTAATATTTTACCATCAACAACCAAATTTACTTCCTTTCTGTCAGTTATTGGATCACTTAGTATTTCTAGTAAAGTTAAATTTATTCCTGATAATAACCCGTTTACCTGAAGGAAGCCATCAACTGTTAAATTATTGAAAATAGTCTTCTTGCCATGTATTGTTTGATTATTCAAATCTTTTGTTAAAAGTGCGTCATTGATGTTAATATCTTTTACTTTTCCTCCTACAGTAACTGATAAAGGTGATTCAACTCCGTTTACTAAAAAAAATATTTAATAAGTATTTTATAACTTATAAATATTTATTATGTATTTACCAAATTCGATAGATTTAAAATTATGTGTTTCATACGTTTTGACGGCCATATTATCAACATCTTGTAACTTTATTTCGTTTATCATTCCAGACTCAACATTAAGATTATTTTTACAAATTACTGTTTCAAACAATTGCTCTTCATAAATAGTTTGACTTCCTTCTTTTAGTAACCAAATATTTCCAAAATCTTCGTTGCTAATTTTATTGATTTCCTCAAAGAATATATTATTGACTTCAATATTATTCATTTTTATTGGACCTTCAATATGTACATCTCCTATCCATTGGTTGATTTCAGATAAAAGTTTGTGTAAACTGGCATTGTTTATAAAATCAACGTTTAAGTTATTGAATATAACATCTTTCTCGAAAGTTTTTATTCCGGTTACAATATTTGTGGTGTCGTTAAATGCTGTATCAGCTATTAATTCATCAAAATTGTAATCTTTTATTTTACCTTTCATCTCAGCAAAAATTGCTTCGAACTGAGAAATTTTTACGGGCTCAAATAGAGTTGTTGTTCCATTTACATATTGATCTCCATCTAAAATCATGACATTTTCCCATGGTATGTTATTTATAAAAGTTTTATTACTGACCACTCTGAAAAGTAAAATATATTTTATATTAATGTGATTACTGTCGAATACTGCACCATACCTGATTGATGAAATATCTGAATAAGAGTGTTGTCCTGTAATGATTTGATCAGAATCAATTCGTAAAATGTTATCATACAGATTTTTTAAATTGTTGCCATTTATAGCTAAAACGGTTAATTCTCCATTAATACTTAAATGGTCATCGAATATTTTTGTGCCTGTTATTTTAGGAGGGTCATTTTCAAAAATAATCCAGGAATTTATTTCAATATCATTAATCGTGTCAACTTCTATTTCATCGACCTAAAATAAAACATATTTAAAAATTATCAAAGTACGATATATTTGAAAATATTTACGTTAAGCCCATGAGTAAACGATAGATGGTTAGGAATTTCCATATCTGTTAGTTTTAATCCTTCTCTTTCCAAACGTCCCATAGAATATCTTCCGAAAGGTTCTGCAAGATCTTTAAACATGAATAATTTTTCAATACTTGTATCTCCATTTATTTTATAGTCTCCAGATAAGGTTAAATTCTTCGTTATAATCGGTTTATCTAAGCCTTTGATTTTTATTTGCCCTCTTAATTGTATCGGACCTAATAGATTTATAGATTCAAACTTTTTCTTTCCAGAAATATGTTGTACCTTATCATAGTTTTTTAGTAAAACATCTAATTTTCCGTAGTACACTGGAATTTGGTTTAAAGATGTGATGACATGAAGATGTTTTGTTTCCAAATCTTGAGTGAAATATAGAGGTTGTTCTATGAAATTAGTATGGTCTGAAATTAAAGCTAAGGTGCTAAGACTAGTATCAGACAGCATGTCATCTATTTCAAAATCATCAACGATTAAGGTTTCAAATTCATAGTTGCTGATAATTTCTTGATCACCCCGGGTTCGGAGAACTAATTCATGGAAAATATCCATGTTCATTCCGTTTACATTAGTGACTGATACATTTTTAACTGTTAATGATTCAATATTATGTTCAGTAATATCCACTACTTGATTTGGTTTTAAATTTATCATATCTATGTTATTGATATATTTAACATATAAGTTTTCTGTCTCAATGTTTGAAAGCAATACATATCCTCCCAGATATTGTTCCCCTTCTGTTAGCAAAATATTGTTTTCATTGATTTTAATTCCTTCTAGGTATCCACCAACCCATAAATCATCAACTATTATATTTCCGTTTACAATTAAATTACTATTTAAAGTCAAATTAGATGTAGTATGTAACAAAGAATGTTTTGGAATATTATTTACAAATTTTGGTGAAATTATACCATCGAATATAACATCTTCAAATTCCATTCCATCGCTTAATGAGAATGGATCATCTAGATTGATTATATCATTGAAAAATTCATCTAATTGTACTTTATTGATTCTTGTAGTGTGTAGATCTTCAAATATTATTCTATCATCATTAGACACTTCTAAACTTCTAACTCTAACGTCTCCATTGAAAATAGTCGGTTCATTATTATCCCGTAATCTTGAATCTAATTGTTTTAATTGTTCAGATCTCTTATCAATTTGTTTTTCTAAATATTGTACTTCATTGGATTTTTTCACTCTTCTGGTATTTACATTTTCCTGGAGAAGATTATTCATATAAAAGTTTTTATAAGAAAATTATTTAATTATACTTACATCATCTAGAACTAAATTATAAATAGTCACGTTATGGAAATATAAATTCCCATTCAAATGTATTTCTAAATCATCAACTTTTGGTGCTTCTTCTACTAATCTATTTAACTCTTTTAGTTCATCAACATCTTCCTGGTTTATTAGTTGTTGACACCATTCATGCATATCCATTTGAAATTCGTTCATAACATTTTGATAGTTAAAAGTTGGAGAAAATACATTTAACATATTTCCGCGATCGTTTTTGTTTGCCACAACTAAAGATAAGTTTAAAAATCAGTTTGATCATTAAATTATTTATTTTTTTTTAATCATACACTTACCTATAATTGGTTGAGCGTTGTATAGATAAGATCTAAAAGATCTGATACCATTACCAAATGCTTCTCCTGTATATTGTACATCACTTTCGACAAATCTCCAACCATCGTATTGAAATGCTTTTACGCCATCGTTTCTCAGAGATACTAAAAGAATGAATTCTCCATTTGGACCCTATAATATAAAAATAAATGTATTTCTTTATAAGAGTTCACAATTAAACTGAAACGTACAACTACAGGAAGCCACTGTTCAGCATAATTTAAAGTAAAACTTTGAAATGGCATAAAATAATCTTCAACATATTTATAAACAATGGAACTAGTTTCATAGTTTATATTTCCTTCAGTATCTGTAAAAATAATGATGTATTTAATTATTTATTTTTACATTTGACAAATAATTTATTTACCTAATTCATACGAATTTGCAACAACAATGAAACTTTCTTGAAAATTATTTTGTTTAAAACAAAAATATTGTATATCAACTGCAGCATGAGTTAAAATTTGTTGATAAGATGCAAATTTTTCGTCTTGTGTATTATACTTTAAAATTTCAGAAAATATTTCCGTCTCTCCTAGAAATATTGAATGTGTCAAATCAAATAAATAAATTTTAGATTATTAGGGTACCATTATTATTTCTGTAGTTTGCAACAGCTAAAAATTGATCATCACCAATTGCAAATGAAGTAAGTTTTTTTGTACCACTCGTGTTAATATTTTGGACGTATATAAAATCTTTACCAGTCCATTTGAAAATTGGACTTTGTATTTCATAATTAGTTCCGTCTGTAGTAGCCATCATTTCTTGACTTATGCCTAAAAATATTCCATTATTTTGCTCCCTAAAAAATAATCGTAATTAACTTAAAACATGAAATATTTTGAAATTCCACATACCATATTATAGTGTTGCTCGGATTTAAAACATTTATGGATTGTATTTTGTATAAATTTTCCTGGATATCAAATAAGAAAATTGTTGCCTTTGATTTTGAAGAATTTTCTGCGATTGCTATGTAGATCATTCCATGGGAAGCATATGCAGATATTTTTGTTCCTTTAGCAATGGAAACATTTGAAATTTGTATATAATCCTCACCCTAGAATAGTTAAATTATTATCATGTTATAAGAGCATGTAATTAATTGATCAGACCTCATATCTATATAGAATTAATCTTTCTGCTTCATTACTCTTGATGCTATTGCTCTGCAATGTTGCTGCATACCATATTTCAGTGCTTCCAAAATCATGTTTAAATAACGCTATATCTACAGGGTTCTTAACTGGAATCCTCGTTTGTTCAAAGAATCCATTTAATACATAAACTCCTAAAATATTCATTTGATTACAGTTACTTTAATCATGGAGGATTTCAATGGAATCAATGAAGTAGTGGACAAGGAAAAACTTAAAACTTCGCTGGAAACTCAGCTAGCCGAATTAGAAATGTTGCAGTCAATGTTTTACAACCCGGGAGAAATACGAGTGGATGATTACAGTGTAGTTGTAGATATGACAGAATATGTAAATGGTAAAACTAATATCATACCACCTACTTTAGATTTTACCGTGAAACTTCAAATAGAAAATTTAGTTTTCGAAATGTGTATAACTCTTCCTCATGATTACCCAGACATTGAACCAGATATTTTCGTGAGAAACAGCAAACAAAATCGCGAACAACAACGAAAAATTAATGGTGATTTATCTGATTACATAAAAAGTTTGGAACGTGGAGAGATTTGTATATATTCAGCTATAACTTGGTTGCAAGAGAACTCTGCATTATATGTTAATTCTGGAAATGAACAAACAGTTAAGACTAAGAAAAATAAAAATAATGAATGCGCAAGATTTTGGATCTACTCTCATCACATCTACAGCAAAACCAAGCGGAGAGAAATATTAAGTTTAGCTGATGAATACTCTTTAACTGGATTCTGTTTGCCTGGGAAACCTGGTGTAATTTGTATCGAGGGCTTCGCTGACGATTGTAATAGTTGGTGGACGTTTATTAAATCAATGTGTTGGAAAAGAATAGTTTGTAAATTTACTGAAAGTGAAGCTGATGAAGATTTGCAGAAATTCAGAAAGTTTAAAAAGTTTGAAGAGCTCTCTTTTCATTGTGAGGGAAATAGAGGTAATCACATGAGTATGGGAGATTTGGTTAAATATTTGGAAGCTCATAATTGTGCTGAAATGTTTAAAGAATTTTTTGGGTTAGAGGGGAAAAATGCATAATTACTACACCTGTTTTAATAAATACTAATCAATTAAAATTTGAACCATATTTTAGAGAAAAAATTGAGCATCGCCGAAATATCTACCTAAACTGTTCTGCGTTTTCGATTTTTTATTATCTATAATTTTATTTTTATAATACCTACTATAATGATAACATTTTTCACAATTCATTAATTCAAGTAAATAATTAGGTGCATTTAGAATGTAAAGTTAAACTTGTACATATTTTATTTTAATTATCCATTAAGATTTGTGCATTGCTTCAATTGTAAATTTGTAAATAAATTTATATGTATATTATTTTATACCTACCAATAAAATCTGTTGAAAGCACATCTATATCTTCGTTAAAAATGCTTCTTCTACTTTTAGATTTTGGAGCTAAGCCATGAGTTCTTTTTACTAAATCTACATAGTGATCTATTTGATTATCAATGAAATGCTGTGTTTCTTCATTTAAATCATCACCTATAGATTGCACGTGTTAAATATTAATTCTTCCATTTTATGAATACCAAAGATTAGTTACCAATAGAGTTTAGATTTGAGAAAAAATTTGATGTTAATGTTAACACATTTGATAGATCGGAATTTGCTAAACTTTCATTTTTAAGAAAATGTAATAAAAATATAATACACAGATATTTCATTTTGAAGAATCACACATATTACTTCTTCGAATCAAACTACTTAAATGACCATTTTTAATCATTTATTAAGAAATTAAACAAGTAATAACAGCGTTCCCTTAAATATACAAGTCTTTACAGTGTTCTTAAAACTAATTTAATTTTATCTAATTGTACTATACTGTTGAAACTTAACAGAAGTAAAATTTCCGAAGTTATCCATTGCAATACCTCGACCTTCCGTTGGGCTATGAATTTTTATTTGTCTCATGTGAGTATCTCGACCATTTTGATGATTACTAATAACTGCAATTTGAATCATAAACATCCGAACTGGTTTCTCTCGAATATCTTTGATTGGAATATGAACCCAGCCTATAAATTTAGAAATATAGTAAAACAAATTTAACGGATTTTACTCTCATACCTGTCGGTTCATTAAGCATAATAACTTCAACTTCTTGAAGATCATTGAAATGAGTTCCAGCTCGAATAGAGATCCTACTAGGAGTATAACTTTCATCTAATTTATAATCTGTATATATGTATATATCACTAACTGTAGTCTTTCTTTGAAACTGAATATTAACTAGATGTGGTAACTGACCATCTGATTGCCAATAAGTGTCAACTCTATCATCTCTCAATTGATCGACTCCAAAACCTTACAAAATAATAAATAACGAAATTATTGCAATATATGCTCATGGGATTTCATAGTACGCTTTAATTTAACCAATATTTATTAACCACTTGACATATAACATAACCTCTAATATCTTACCTGGTTTACATGATGATAAACTCCAAATTGCTTGAGCTCCTACTTCGCGAACATTTCCAGTTCTTTCATTTTTTACGGGGTCAATATCAGTACTTGATTTTGCACTCATTGTTGTCATTTAAAAGAAAAGTAAAATTTACTTTGCATGTTTTTCTGGAATATAGCCATGGACACACAGAGCCTGGCCATGAGCTTCAATTTTTACCGATTACTATCTTCACATTATTAAAAAATATATCGTTTTTTTGAATGAAAATGGAAAACAATAACAAACTTTGCACCTTACACATAAGCCGATAACATTGTAATATTTGTAAAATTTTAAAATTATCTAAAAAATACGGTTCATAATCATGGGATTCCCCCTACTTTTAAAATCATAATTAAAATAATGCCTTTTTACAAAAATTACTATTTCATAAGCTCTTGACATTGAAAAAAATTGTAATGAATCACTGGAAAATTCAAATTTGTTCATGCATAAAATACATAGGAAAAACTCTTTCTTTCAAACAAAAACACATAATGCATTATTGTAATTATATAAAATTCTTTATCATATTTCCATTCTACGTCAGTATATTTATCTCTGTTGTCAGTCAATTTAATGAGACGCCTCATGTAAAATGTGACTCATAGAAGTTTAGTAGCTTGCAACTTGCAACAACGGTGTTGATCAGTTATTAGCGTAGAGCGTAGGCAGAAGGCCGTAAAACATGGAGTTTGTATATTAAACAATATAATTTCTCTTGGCCAAAATTAAATCCACTTTTTTTGAATAAAAAAAATGTCGTGGATTCAAAAGTCGGACCCAAGAGTCCGTAAGTATAACATAATTTTTTGTTGCATTTTTAATACACGTGATTATTTTACGCAATTAATATACCTTGACAATGAACACAGTAGGAACAAAGTGCAATTTTACTGCTGGTGCCAGAAAAAAATTTCATAGATTCATGACTTCGATTTTGTTTTAATTGTAAAATAAATTTTTCTGCTAATTCTTTTATATGAAATATATCAATGAGGATGTTATGATACATTATCTTTAGAAGTAATCCTGGTTATTTAAAATTATCGCCTTGCATTATTCAGCTATTTAATTGTTAATATAATTTTCGTGATTAAATATCTTACACGCTATATTTATACCTGTAGGTATTTAGTACATATAATTTTATCGTTAATAATAAAATACCAGATATCATATTTTTATTTTAGAAAACAATATCTATAATTTATCAGTAATAATTTCAAATTTTGAAAGATGAAAATTTCATTACATCGGAATGTAAACTATTTTTTATTTAAGTATTCCTGTTTATGTTGTATATTAAGTTAATGAATGGAATTAAAAATAGAGATAAAAGTTATGTCAATTTTAGACCACAAAGAGTATAAATAGGTGTAGTGCCCCCAGGGGTTCTCAATTTTTTATGTTGAAATTTCGATTTGAACCCTTATCAAGTTCTATCCGGTTTTCGATGCCATGTAGACGCGCTTTTACATGCGTTTTTAATCATTCCAGTGCGATTATAATTTTCCATAATTATGAATTTTTAATGTATGAAATTTAAAAAAAATGTAAAAAGTGAAGAAAAATTATGTTTACAATGAACTGAGTTTTTTATTAAGTTAGTTAAAGGCACCATATTGAATTATATTCGTCAGATATTGATATGGATGAAGAAAAGGATACACTAATTTTGCATTTTGTTCTGAAAATGTTAAAATTAAGTATTTGGAAAGAATAATTCCAAACGTTATTTGATATCATTTTAGACACCAACAAATTCTGTTTTATTCAAAACAATAAAAACTTTTTCACTAATTTTGATTTTTTCTGGGATATATATCAAAGAAAAATCTTGAAACTTTGAGAATTTGTAGAGAAGATTTTTGATAGAAACTGAGATATGATTTTTTGCATTTTTTGGATAATTATTGACTCTTTCGGTCTCTGAATGATGTAAAATACATCTTAAAATAATCACAGATTATCTCTTCAACCTAACAAATATCGAAGGAACACCAGAAGTCAAAATTGATAGCCCTGTTGCGATTAAAAAAAATTAATACCGCACTAAGATAATCAAAACCGCTTTTATATATTTCTATGTAAAAGCGCGGCTAAACGGCGCCGAAAACTTGTTCAAATCGAAATTTCAACATAAAAAATTGATAAATCCGCGGAGACCGCCACACCCATCTTAATCCGCTACACCCATTAAAAAAAAATTCCATGCCTCTGGATCAAATATGTAACACCACATTACTAATATTATCATTTATTATAACATTATTTATAATCTTAATTAGATAAAAAAATTAAAAGATAACAATACAAATTTTGTTATGTTTTAGATAAATCAAATCAAACACAAAATACTAAAAATACAACTTCGAATGGTAATTCTAATTCAACAACATCCAAATTGAATTTTTTAGCAGCAATACAAAACGCATTCTCTAATAAAAATTCAAATTCAGTACCTGTTAATCAAAGTAAGAAATGTATTTCAAAAAATAATTCAAATTTAAATTCAAAGAAAGCAGTTGAAAAAAATACATTTGTAAGTCAAAATGCTGCGCTTCCGTCCAAAAGACCAGAAACGAAACATGTGAACAGAGAAAAGTGTGATTATTGTAATTGCAAATTCAATAACGAAGCAGAATATATACAACATATTAAAAATATTGTACATATATTAAGAGAGCGTTATAGAACAAATAAGTATGTATATAAATATTTTATTAAGTATCTATATTAAAATCTAAAACACTTTCAGGAAATCATTAATAAACGTAAACATGAATATCATAGAATTTGAAACTGAAAGAAACGGATTAAAACTTACAGAAATTCAGTCAAATATCAACACTAAAAATACTATTACATGCAAAATTACAAACAAAAATAATAATACAGTATATAAAATTACTAAAATAATACTTCTGTATACACAATTAAAAGACCTTACTCTTAATTATAAATTACCAATTGTATTGAAATTTAAAAATTCCCAATCGATATCCATAAAATTTTCTTTTCGTTATGAAGGAACATATATTTTACCAATTATTTTTAAAATTGAAAATGAAACCAACAAGAAGGATACTCCAAAATATCTGTTGAAGGAAATGGTAAGTAATGTTAATTAACATGTTCGAAATAAATTAATTGAAATTTAAAAATGTTTCAGGTGTTTTACATACAATCAGATGCAGTAAAAGATTTGTTTCCTACATCTCCTTATGAGCGAAATAATAATGCAGTATCTTTTCTGGACGATTTGCCTATTATTGACGGTGTTCGTCCTCCTAAATGGTAATTATTCCAAACTAACTTATACAGATATATATTTTATTGCTTAATATTTAGTTCTTCAATGGGTTTGGAAGCCGTTAATCCCCTCGGAAAGTACGAGCTTTCTGGGGAAATGATAAATTTAATCAACTGGGGATTGAAGATGGATGCAAGAATGACCCTCAAAGAAAAAGAGAAACTTGAGGAACTACGGTATTATTTTAATTATCACTTTAAATTACCAAATATATATATAATTGTATTTTGTATTCTAACAGAAAATTATTAGCTGAAGGTTTAACTTCGAAAAATTATTGTAAAATGTTAAAGACATTGTTAGAATTTGAAGAATATCAAATGCAGAAAGGTATTCGAGAGTATGATTGTGTAGATCAAACTATGAAACTTGTATTAGAAAGAAAAGGAAATTGTCAATTACTTGCATTGGAGGTAAACAAAATCTTCTATTTATAAGAATATATCAATAATTTTGTTTAAAATGTAGGTCCCAGGTTTGGCAGAGAATCGACCATCATTAATAAGAGGAGATGACTTAATGGTTAGAACCCCACAAGGGAAGTGTTATTATAAGGGTTACGTACATCATGTGAATAAAACTACCGTTGAACTAGGATTCTATCAACCGTTAGTCATAAATGTAAAATAATAATAATGTAGATAATCATAAATATTTTTCAGATACGTTATTGAGGAACATTTCGATGCTCAGAAATATAGTGTTACATTTGGTTTTAATCGTCGCACTATAAGAGCTGAACATCAAGCTGTTGAGCTGATAAGAAAGCATAAAACGGCCAAATTTTTTTTCCCAATAAAACCGCCGCCAGAACGTCCGTTGTCGACCATTCAGTAAGAATTTTTTATACAATTATATAAACATAATATAACAATTTAATTTTCCATAGATTTATTTGGTATCAAACAAATATTAAGAATAATCCGGAACAACAACAAGCTGTCCGTCATATTGTCGCCGGGACTTCTTTTCCGCACCCTTATTTACTTTTTGGTCCTCCTGGAACTGGGAAAACCATGACAATGGTTGAAGCTATCTTACAAGTCAGTAAAATATATTTTTAAAAGTTTATAACACTTATTTTGTTTATATAATTTATTCAAGTTATGGTCTCAAAAACCAAAGAGTAGAATTTTGGTTGCCGCTCCCTCAAATTCAGCAGCAAATGAAGTAACAAGTCGTCTTCTCAAATATATTAAATCAACGATAGACATATTTAGAATGATTTCAGTTAGTTTTCAAATCGAAAAAGTACCAGAAGATATAAAACCTTATTGTAACTACCGAGATGGAGAATATTTCTTTCCAGCAATTGAAATTCTGGAAAGTTTTCGTATTGTCATTGTTACATTAACAGCTGCTGAAAAGTTAGTAAAAAGAAAAACTTAACGTACGAAATATTTATTATAATGTTTTATATTATAGATTTATTTTTGGAGGGGTAACTCCAGGGCATTTTACACATGTGTTCATTGATGAAAGTGGACATTCAACCGAACCAGAAGTTTTGATTCCTATTGCTGGAATCATTACATCGGAGCAGAAACCTGGACAACTCTTAGGTCAGATTGTTTTGGCTGGTGACCCAAAACAACTTGGACCTATTATCCACTCAAAATTAGCAAAAAATTATGGATTTGGTATGTTAATTTGTTACACAAGTATAATGTTTTATTTAATTATTTTATTTTAGAAACCTCAATGTTAGAAAGACTAATGAATACTTGTGAAGTCTATAAAAAGAAAGACAATAAATATGATCCAAACATGGTTACAAAGTTACTCAAGAATTTCCGATCGCATGAAACAATTTTAAAACTTCCCGATGAATTGTTTTATGATAAGGAATTAAAAGCAGAAGGTAAAAATTTAACGGACATCGCTTTAGGATGGGAAGAGTTAGGCAATCCTGAATTTCCTTTAATTTTCCATAACGTCCAAGGAAAAGATGAAAGAGAGGATCGATCTCCAAGGTAATTTCTTGTATTATTTTAAACTTAAATACACATGTTGATTTAATTTGTAGTTATTTCAATCGTCAGGAAATTGACGTTGTTATGAAATATCTAAAGAATTTAATCGGACATCGTTTAAAAGGAAGACAAATTCAGCAAAGTGATATTGGCATTGTTTCACCGTACAGAAAACAAGTATTTGTTTCTAATATTTATTAATATATTATTGTAATTATTTATTAACTCTAGGTTCAAAAACTGCAGATCGCTTGCAATAATAAGAACTGGCAAGACATTTTGATTGGATCAGTTGAACAATTCCAGGGTCAAGAACGTTTAATTATAATTATATCCACTGTACGTTCTACACACAAATTGGTTGAGCATGATTACAAGTTTCATTTAGGTTTTCTTAAAAATCCAAAGGTATTAATTTCACCAGCATTGTGTACACTTGTATTAAATTTATATTTTCCAGCGTTTCAACGTTGCAATAACCAGAGCAAAAGCTCTAGTTATAGTTATCGGGAATCCTAAAATATTAATGTGGGATGAACACTGGGGTAAATTCATAGAATATTGCCACGAAAATAATGCATTGCTTGGACCAAGATTCAAATTTGAGAGACTGTGGTTGCAAAATGGTGATGATTCTGAGAATAACAATGACGTTTCAAATTTTGCACTAGAAAGTATGTTACAGAGGTTTTTGTAATGTACAACTTTATATTGAAGTATTTATTTAATTTTTTTTTTTTAGATGAGATAATGAATTATGTCACTTGGGAACATGCAGATTTTTCAAGAGGAAATATATAAAAAAAAATGTGATAAACTATATATTATAAATATTGTTAGAAAACTATTTTAATCTATTTATACTTGATTTAATTTTTATATTATAAATATTTTATCTGCTTTTAAATGTGGTTGATATATGTTCACAAATATATTTTAATAAAGATCGTGTTTTTAAATTATTAATCATATTTATACTTTTTAAATTAATAGGTAAATATTAGTTATGAGAAATGTTGTGTTTGTGGTTGCCATAAAAATATTGATTTCATAACTGGTAAACTTACTGAAAATAATTTTATTTATATTTACTTATAGTAATGGCGAAGAAGAATTTAAATCTGGTAACGTGTCCACAATTTCTATATTAGAGGAATTTCTTACTAAAGAAGCTATCAAGAAGAAAATAAAACTTGATATAACGAACTGTAAATTTCATATGATTACATATTTTGTTAGTAATAATTAATTTATTTTCAGCCATAAATGATGAATCTATCAAACATACTTTAAAATTAATTTACCCTAAACTCAAAGAATATCAAGAATTCTCCAAAAAATTAATTTTGTTTCAAGCACTGCATGAATTAAAAATAACAGATGATGAGAATATTAATATCTCACTCCAAAATATCTAAAATTACTAATGGATGGAAAAAATATTCAAGAGAATTATAGTTCAAAACCTGCACATTAAGACAGATTATATGGTATGTACTCTAAAATAAAACAACAAATTAATGATATTTTATGTTATTAATTATCTTCAGTTTTATTTCAAATTTTTTCGTTGATTATAATAAGTTTAATGGAATAAATGTAAAGTCTAAAATACCGCAACTAATTAGCGTCGTGGAAAAATATAATTTTGAAGAATAATTGAATTTCTTCCTTTATACCTATGAAATAAACATAAACCGATAAAATTGTACTATTTATAAAACTTTAAAAGATATCTCAAAATATATTCGTCTTCATGGGATTCCCCTAGCTTTAAAATAATAATTAAAATAATGCATTTTTGCAAAAACACAATTACATAAGTTATGGTTATTGAAAAAAAAACGTAATGAATCAGTGAAAAATTCAAATTTGTTCATGCATAAAGTACATAGAAAAAACACTTCTTTTCAAACAAAAGCACATAGTGCATTATTGTAATTATATAAAAATTCTTTATCACATTGCTACGTCAGTATATTTATCTTCACTGTTGTCAGTCAATTTAACTGAGACGCCGCATGTAAAATGTGACTCATAGCAGTAGCTTACAACTTGCAACAACGGTGTTGATCAGTTATTAGCGTAGAGCGTAGGCTGAAGGCCGCAAAGTTATGGAGTTTGGATTTAAAACAATTTAATTTCTCTTGACCAAAATTAAATCACAGTTTTTTTCAATAATAAAAATGCCGTGGATTCAAAGGTCGGACCCAAAAGTCCGTAAGTATAATGTAATGTTTGCGTATATATTTTTTTTATTGCTTTTTTAATATAAGTGGTGTTGCTATTGATTATTTATAAAACATTAAAATGTAACCTTCAAACGCAGGTAACATACCTTGACAATGAAAACATTGGGAACAAAGTGCATTTAACTGCTGGTGCCAGAATATTTTTTCACAGATTCGTGACCTTGAATTTTTTTAAATTTAAAACAAATTTTTCCGCTAATTCTTTTGTATGAAATGTTATGTTAATGAGGATGTATATGTTTATATAATACTCTATTTTTAGAAGTAATCCTGGATATTTAAAATCATCGCCTTGCCTTATTAATAATTCAGCCTTTTAATTGTTATTTAATTTCCGTGATTAAAAATTTCAAACGGTTTTTATACCTATAACAAGTATTTAATAGGTATGATTTTATGATTAACAACAAAATTCTAGATATTATATTTTTATTTTAGAAAACAATATCTAGACGTTATCAGTAATTGCATGTACGTATATTTTTTCATAGGTGCGGCTATCCAATTTATTCAAATTTTGAAAGATGAAAATTTAATAACAACCGAATCTGTTAAAAAAGAGGATATTGCTAAACTATTTGGAAAATTCGTTCCCACGGACCCAGTAAAGATTAATTTTTTTCAAGTATTCCAGTTTATGTTGTATATTAAATTAATCAAAAGAATTAAAAATAAAGATAAAAGTTTTGTCCATTTTAGACCACAAATATTAAAGAAAATATTCCATACCACTGGAACAAGTATGTAACACCACATTACTAATATTTTCATTTAGTATAACAAATTTTTAAAACCTTAATTAGATAAAACGATTAAAAATAAAATTTTGTTATGTTTTAGATAAATCCAAGCAAACACAAAATACTAAAAGTACAACTTCGAATAGTAATTATAATTCAACATCTAATTTGAATTTTTTAGAAGCAATGCAAAACGCAAGTTCTAAGAAAAATTTAAATTTAGTACCTGATAATCAAAGTAAGAAAAATATTTCTAAAAATAATTCTAATATAAATTCAAAGAAAGCAGTTAAAAAAAATACATTTGTAAGTCAAAATGCTGCGCTTCCGTCCAAAAGACCAGAAACGAAACATGTGAACAAAGAAAAGTGCAATTATTGTAATTGCAAATTCAATAACGAAGCAGAATATCTACAACATATTAAAAATATTGCACATATATTAAGAGAGCGTTATAGAACTAATAAGTATGTACGATATATAAATATTTTATTAAGTATCTATATTAAAATTGAAAACAATTTTAGGAAATCATTAATAAACGAAAGCATGAATATAATTGAATTTGAAATTGAAAGAAACGGATTAAAACTTATAGAAATTCAGTCAAACATCAACACTGAAAATACTATTACATGTAAAATTACAAATAAAAATAATAATACAGTGTACAAAATTACTGAAATAATTCTTTTGTATACCCAATTAAAAGAACTCACTCTTAATTATAAATTACCAATTTTATTGAAATTTAAAAATTCACAATCAATATCCATAAAATTTTCATTTCGTTATGAAGGAACATATATTTTACCAATTATTTTTAAAATTGAAAATGAAACCAACAAGAAGGATTCTCCAAAATACCTGCTGAAGGAAATGGTAAGTAATGTTTTTAACATGTTCCTAATAAATAAAATGAAATTTAAAAATATTTCAGGTGTTTTACATACAATCAGATGCAGTTAAAGATTTGCAACCTACTTCTCCTTATAAACGAAATAATAAGGCAGTATCTTTGGAAGATATGCCTATTATTGAGGGTGTTCTTCCTCCTAAATGGTAATTATTCCCAACTTAATATATTGTATAATTTATTACTTGATTTTTAGTTCTTCATTGGGTTTGGAAGCCGTTACCCTCCTTCGATGGTATACGCTTCCCGAAGAAATGATAAATTTAATCAACTGGGGATTGAAAATGGATGCAAGAATGACCCCCAAAGAAAAAGAGAAACTTGTGGAACTACGGTACAGCTTTTAACATCTCTTGTCATAAACAAATACAATTATTTTATATTTTCTTACAGAAAATTGTTAGATATACCAGACCGTTCTAAATGTTTAACTCCGACAAATTATTGTAGAATGTTGAAGACGTTGTTAGAATTTGAAGAGCATCAAATGCAGAAAGATATTCGAGATTATGATTGTGAAGATCAAACTATGAAACTTGTATCAGGAAGACGAGGAAATCATCAATTACTTGCATTGGAGGTAAAAAAAAACCTTATATTTATAAGAATATAAAACTAATTTTGTTTAAAATGTAGGTTCCAGGTTTGGCAGAGAATCGACCATCATTAATAAAAGGAGATAACTTAATGGTTAGAACCCCACAAGGAAAGTGTTATTATAAGGGTTACGTACATCATGTGAATGAAACTACTGTTGAACTAGGATTCTATCAACCGTTAGTCATAAATGTAAAATAATAATAATGTAGATAATCATAAATATTTTTTAGATACGTTATTGAGGATCATTTCGATGCTCAGAAATATAGCGTTACATTTGGCTTTAATCGTCACACTATAAGAACTGAACATCAAGCTGTTGAGCTGATAAAAAAGCATAAAACGGCAAAATTTTTTTTCCCAATAAAACCGCCGCCAGAACGTCCGTTGTCGACCATTCAGTAAGAATTTTTTATACAATCATATAAACATAATTTTTCAATTTAAATTTCCATAGATTCATTTGGTATCAAACAAATATTAAGAATAATCCGGAACAACAACAAGCTGTCCGTCATATTGTCGCCGGGACTTCTTTTCCGCACCCTTATTTACTTTTTGGTCCTCCTGGAACTGGAAAAACCATGACGATGGTTGAAGCTATCTTACAAGTCAGTAAAATATATATTTTAAAAGTTTATAACACTTATTTTGTTTATTTAATTTATTCAAGTTATGGTCTCAAAAACCAAAAAGTAGAATTTTGGTTGCCGCTCCCTCAAATTCAGCAGCAAATGAAGTAACAAGTCGTCTTCTCAAATTTATCAAATCAAAGATAGATATATTTAGAATGATTTCAGTTAGTTTTCAATTCGAAAAAGTACCAGAAGATATAAAACCTTATTGTAACAACCGGGATGGAGAATATTTCTTTCCAGCAATTGAAATTCTGGAAAGTTTTCGTATTGTCATTGTTACATTAACTGCTGCTGCAAAGTTAGTAGAAAGAAAAACTTAACGTACGAAATATTTATTATAATGGTTCTATATTTTAGATTTATTTTTGGAGGGGTAACTCCAGGGCATTTTACACATGTGTTCATTGATGAAAGTGGACATTCAACAGAATCAGAAGTTTTGATTCCTATTGCTGGAATTATTACATCGGAGCAGAAATCTGGACAACTCTTAGGTCAGATTGTTTTGGCTGGTGACCCAAAACAACTTGGACCTATTATCCACTCAAAATTAGCAAAAAATTTTGGATTTGGTATGTCAATTTGTTACACGAGTATAATGTTTTATTTAATTATTTTATTTTAGAAACCTCAATGTTAGAAAGACTAATGAATACTTGTGAAGTCTATAAAAAGAAAGACAATAAATATGATCCAAACATGGTTACAAAGTTACTCAAGAATTTCCGATCGCATGAAACAATTTTAAAACTTCCCGATGAAATGTTTTATGATAAAGAATTAAAAGCAGAAGGTAATAATTTAACTGACATCGCTTTAGGATGGGAAGAGTTAGGCAATCCTGAATTTCCTTTAATTTTCCATAACGTCCAAGGAAAAGATGAAAGAGAGGATCGATCTCCAAGGTAATTTCTTGCATTATTTTAAACTTAAATAAACATGTTGATTTAATTTGTAGTTATTTCAATCGTCAGGAAATTGACGTTGTTATGAAATATCTAAAGAATTTAATCGGGCATCGTTTGAAAGGAAGACAAATTCAGCAAAGTGATATTGGCATTGTTTCACCATACAGAAAACAAGTATTTGTCTCTAATATTTATTAATATATTATTGTAATTGTTTATTAACTCTAGGTTCAAAAACTGCAGCTCGCTTGCAAAAATAAGAACTGGCAAGATATTTTGATTGGATCAGTTGAACAATTCCAGGGTCAAGAACGTTTAATTATAATTATATCCACTGTACGTTCTACACACAAATTGGTTGAACATGATTACAAGTTTCATTTAGGTTTTCTTAAAAATCCAAAGGTATTAATTTCACCAACATTGTGTACTTGTATTAAATTTATATTTTCCAGCGTTTCAACGTTGCGATAACCAGAGCAAAAGCTCTAGTTATAGTTATCGGGAATCCTAAAATATTAATGTGGGATGAACACTGGGGTAAATTCATAGAATATTGCCACGAAAATAATGCATTGCTTGGACCAAGATTCGAATTTAAGAGACTATGGTTGCAAAATGATGATGAGTCTGGGAATAACAATGACATTCCAAATTTTACATTAGAAAGTATGTGACAGAGGTTTTTGTAATGTATAACTTTATATTGTAATATTTATTTCATTTTGTTTTAGATGCGATAATTAATAATGTCACTCGGGAACATGCAGATTTTTCAAGAGGAAATTTATAAAAAAATTGTGATAAAATATATATTATAAATGAAAACTATTTTAATGCATTTATACTTGATTTGATAATGTATATTTGTATTATTTTTATTTTATCTGTTTTTAAATGTGGTTGATATAATGTTTACAAATATATTTTAATGATGATCGTGTTTTTAAATTAATAATCGTATTTATATTTTTTAAATTAATAGATACATAGTAGTTAAGAGAAATGTTTTGGTTGTAGTTGCTATAGTAATATTGATTTCTGTTAGAATTACAAGAACTGCTGCTAATATAAAATTATAAAATAGTTTCAAAACAAAATGGAATTGGAATTATCTAGAGTAGATTACACAGTAGTGGGTTTAACTTCGCCTAATTGTTTAAAATTATTGCCAAGTTCTGGACCAAAGCACCAACAAAAGGTATTTAATACGAATAATTTGTGTATATGTTTCTAAATAAAATAAAAATAGGTAGCTATAGCAGACCATGATGGAGTTCTACAAGTATTTTCAATTAAAAAGGAGGATATTCAATTACACTTTAAAACTCTACCAGGATCACAGATTACTTCTGTGCAGTGTGGTGGAGCCTCTGGTATAATTTAAAAATGATTTTATAGAAAACTATTTAGTTTTGAAATGACATATTTTGCAGGAACAATATGGGATAAAGTCTTTATTGCATCCAATAACGAAGTGAGAGGCTACACAAAGAAAGGAAAATTATTTTTAAGCTTCGATACCAACATGACTGAACCAATAATGTCAATGTACAATACTATTATATATTATATAGTCATAAAAACAATTTAACACATTTTTCTCGTAGGTATGTTCATGAGAGCGATTTATTACTATGCGGGAAGCATGTTTATAATCACTATAGAGACTGTAAAGATGTAGGGTCCTATCTTTGCGGTGATTGCATTGTAGATGTAATTGCTTTACCAGCTGACAAGGTAATCATACATTTTTACAATATACTCCAAATATTTACTGTTATTTTAATGCAGAATCGAAGATTAACGTCTATTATAGCTTGTGAAGGTAGAATGTTACGTATTTTAGAACATTCTCGAGTTATACACAGTATTGAAGTTGGAAGTGCTCCCATAGTTTTACACTTACACGTAACTAATGACAACAATAATCATGTATTGTTTGGCACAACTGACGGTCAAATTGGCTTAGTGGATATAGACAGGTAAATAATAATTTATTTAAGTAATTATTATTGTAAAAAAACATTTATTAAGGTCTCAATCTTCCTACCGGTGGTTACTAAATAACACAAAATCTACGAGTGCCATTTCTTGCATGGATAGCTATGATATGACTGGCGATGGAATAGCAAATCTAATTGTAGGAAGACAAGATGGATCTATAGAAGTTTATGCAATGAATCTTTTAGAAGAAATGGATAATCCTACTTTAATATACACTCATGTAATTAAAACTGATTTTAAAGTGTTTATTATTCAATAATGAGTAATATTTTAGAATTGCTCTGAAAGTATAACTGCAGTTCAAGGCGGAGTTATAGGAAATCAAGGATATGATGAAATTTTAGTTTCAACATACACTGGAAGAATATTCGGTCTTACTACAGAAGTAATTGACAAAAATATTGGAGCGGATAGTTTAACAGGGAGTTATGTGTTTACTTCCGAAACCAGTCATAAGATTGGTAAACTAAAGTAAATAATTTTTTATAGTTTAAATATTTAGATAATAACTCAAAACTTTTAGATTAGAAATTTCTGAACTAGAAAGCAAAGTATCAAAGGAACGAGAAAGGTATCAACAAACTACACTACCTTTATCATTAGGAGTTTCTGCAATACCAATGTTACCTCTTAAAGATTCCGTAACTCTTAAATAAATGTATATTTTCGACATAGTTTTTTTTTTTTAATTACAGATGCTTCTAAACAAATCTGATGCATCATATACACTTACTTTGGAAGTGCCTACAGCAATAGACAATGTTTTACTGCAAAGTGATGTTCCGATAGATTTATTGGATGTGGAGAAAAATTCTGCTGTTGTTAGCCATAGTGATAGCGATCCTCAAGTAATATTAAAATCATTCATTGAAACTATAAAGCTATATATTATATTTTAGAGCGGAAACTATCTATTGGTGGCATATCGTTGTCAAATTAATACAAACAGACTTGAAATTAAATTAAGAACTATTGAGGGACAGTATGGTAAACTTCAAGCATATGTTACTCCTATTGTTCAGCCAAAATGTTGTCAGTTAAGACAATTTGATATTAAACCGTTGTCCCTTCATATGAGATACAATAATCTAGACGAAAATCGGTAAATTAGTAGTTAAAATGTAGAATAAATAGTAGTAATATGTTTTTATTTCAAGGCCTTTTAATGTTCTTATTTTAAAAGGAGCATTTAGTTTAGCAGAAATTCATTCCTGGATAACAAAATGTTTTCCAGAAGTACCTGAAAAACCCCAAATTACAGACAAAAATGTAATAGTGTTTCAATCGGTTTTTTCAGATACCATCGTTCAGTGTACATACTGGTAAACTTACTTATAAATAATTTAGTTATTTTTATTCATATTTACTTGTTATAGTAAGGGCGAAGCAGAATTTAAATCTGATAACGTGTCTACAATTTCTATATTAAAGGAATTTCTTACTAAAGAAGCTACGAAGAAGAAAATAAAACTTGATTTAACGAACAGTAAAATTAAAATGATTACATATTTTATTAGTAAAACATAAATAACGTAATAATTTTCAGCTATAAATGACGAATCTATAAAACATACTTTAAAATTAATTGATCCTAAACTCAAAGAATATCAAGCATTGTCCAAAAAATTAGTTTTGCTTCAAGCAGTGCATGAATTAGAAATAACAGATGATGAGAATATTAATTATCTCACCCCAAAATATCGTAAATTATTGACTGATGAAAAAAATATTAAAGAAAATTATAGTTCAAAACCTGCACATTTAGACAGATTATATGGTAAGTGCTGTTAAATAAAACAACAAATTGGAGATATTTTATTTTTTAATTATTTTCAGGTATTATTACGGATCTTTACGTTGACTATAATAAGTTTAATGGAATAAATGTGAAATCTAAAATACCGCAACTAATTAGTGTCTTGGAAAAATACAATTTAAAAGAATTATTGAATTTCTTTCAACCGAATGTTAATTCTGTATAAAGTATAAATTTAAAAGATCATATTTATTTATTATTTTTCTCTATTATAACACACCAATTGCCCTGATCATAATAACTTTTAGAGACAGTAACATTATGAATTTTACTACAAAGTTTTTCTAATTCCCCTTCTTCAAATACATGGTAATATCTTAAAAATAAATTTGAATTTTCTGTTATCTCTAGACTATTTTCCTCCTCTTGTTTTTGCTTTAATTTCCATGGCACGAGCAAATCTTGATGTTGAAACTGAGTACGATTTACGTGAACCGGAAGAGTTGTTTCATTTCCTATATTGACAGTTGCATTCGGTTGATTTTCAGCTGTCGATGATTCTTTTCTGTTTTTGCGATCTTGTTTAAGATAATTTGATTTATTTTGTTTTTTCTGATCTTTCGCCCAAACATAGATCAATGCTTTGCCGCCTACCTGAAGGATGCGAACTATTTCTTGTATAGCTCGTAATCTGCGTTCCTATGTATTTAAAAATATTTATTATAATTAATAAATTATTGCTAAAACGTTTTACCTCGTTTGCTAAATGGTGTATAACAGCTATGCTGATAACGCCATCTGCTACATTATTTTTAATTGGAATATACAAACAATTGCAATTAAACACTTGGAACCCTCTTGAGTTGCAAATTTCAATTAAATTGAAACTTCGGTCACAACCCACCTATCACATATGGATATATCAATGTTATAAAAATATTACGAAAATAAAATAATACCTCAAACAAATTTTTATTATGACCCAAATACTTCCCATTTCCACATCCAACATCTATTAAAACAGAACCTAATGATAAAGAATTGATAAATTCTAAAACATTCGGCCACGGTTTGTGTCTTGTGTCGCTAAAATGTGACGCAATTTCTTCGTAGACTTTATGTACATGAGTTGTTTCCAACTCTTCGGCTAAATTTGATTCGATCTCAGTTCTGTTTTTGGCATAGGAATCGCAATGCTCAACATATTTACATTTACACTCTCCTCTTAGTACTTTTCTAAAGGTAAAGGAAGTCCTTAAACCTCTTTCTTGAACCGTTAAACCATTTTCTGTTGGAATAATATCTAATTTTCTTGGAGTTATTCCATGTGTCCATGCATATCTAACCAAAATATTTCAAATACAATTAAATATATATTTATTTAATAAAAAAAATTACCTTGATTCACCAGACATTATTAATAATGACCTTCGTGGTAACAACAATGTAGATTGACGGCCGTCATTATGGCGAAACTCCATATTTACAGAAGATCCTAATGATAAAGATAATATCGGATCTTCGAATGCGCTATGAGTGTCAATGTGAGCTGGAATTCCTTGTCCAGGTTGATACTCATTTACAGTAAGTTGATCGGCTTCAAAACCTGCACATCGCTCTAAAATATTTTTACATTCCAGAGGAATTCCATTTGGCAAAGGAGAATTTACATCCACATTGTTAATATCATAACGGAATTCAAATCCATAATGTTTCACTCTACGATGCTTTAAATTGCTACTATCACAATTATCCCATTCCACGCAAGATATTAATTGTCTTTCTTCGGTTTCATCAACAAAATCCTTTAATAATATTAATCCAGGAGGAAATATATTATTAATTTTATTATTTTTAGGAACTAAAAATATAATTAATTAAATAAATATAACACTTCGCCAGTTACCCATTTTGGGTGAGGCACTCTGCTTTTGCAGATCTCGGTAAATGATGTATTGTGAACGCCCCCTAAAGATGTACTTAAAATTACATACCATCGTCCGAAAATAATAAATATAATGGTTTTTCGTCTTGGCCTAAATTTAATAGGCCATTTATAGCATTATACGCATTTTCTGCAAAACGTTTATCGGTGAAACAAACAAATCCGCATGATTTTCCTGGTAATAATATTATATTTTCAATAGATCCAAAACTTGAAAATGCATCAAAAATATTTTCTTCAGTTAATCCATTTGCAAGTCCTGCATTACATATTACAATGTTCTAAAACAATTCAAATTTATTTCTCCTATTTTAAATTCGCGCCACGATACAAGCGTTCATGTTGTTGGCGGGAATATTCTGTATTACATTCCCGTGTGGGAATACTGGGAATGTGACGTAGTGTGGTTTACCAAAGTGGTATTTTTACCTTTGTTGGAGTAAAAGAAGTGAGAATTCCTGTTTCTTTTTCTATGATATGTTGACAACGTTTCTGTTTACGAGTAACTTTATTTACAAAGTTTAAATTTTTCATATTACTCATTTTAATTGTTACTTTGCACAGTAGTCATGTAAAGATTCATGTAATGTTTAAGGTTAATTTAACTGATACATATTTAAGAAGAAGAAGAGAATTTGTAGTGTTGTGGTTGTGTGGAAAATGGCTGGAACTGTTTTGAGTGATGATATTTGGAAAAACTGGGATAAAACTGGAAAAACAGAATTGTAAGTTTATGGTCTTACTCCCATCTACATAATTATACTATAAAATAAGCCCTATGATTTACAACTTAAAGGCAAAAGTTCTTTACATAATATCAGTTACTATTACTACATCAAACGTGTGCTCTGGAATATACATTTATATATTTCACAATAATATCAAAATTTAAAAACATGTTTTTACACCTATAATTCTTAATTATATGCTTTTGAAAATTATCTGTTAATAACAGGATTGTATTGTAGTTAAGTAAAATGATTGTACTCATGGCCTTTATTCATGTATTCTATTATTTCAAGCAAAAATTAGAAACGTAATTAAATAATTTATTTCAGCATTAAAGCGTGCAAACATCTATTGAAAGATGAAAATAAAAGCCCAGTTTTCACGAAAACAGGGAAACCTACATTATTTAACAGTTATATGTATAATTTAATTATCAATGGAATACGAGGACCACTTAAAAAGGAGTCTGTCACTGCAACTTTATCAGAATTAGTCGTATGTGAATTTTTTTTATGAGGAGCGTCACATGTTAGTTATGTTAATTTTTTGCAGACCCTCCATGCCGATGTGTGTGGTATAATATGTGATGTTTTAAATATATTAGACGCTGAAACAGTTTGTACTGAGAACCCAACTGAAGAAAGAACTAATTTTTGTTTTATTATTAAAGAATGTGAAAAGGTATTTTATTATAGTACTAACTAACTAATCAATTATTAACGTAATTTTTTTTAGTTTTTATCAGATAAGGTTTTAAAAGAACGCCTGGAAATCGATACTTTACAAGAAGTTGGTATATTAAAAAACAAGAATTTTTACACAAAATTCATTAAAGTCAAGACGAAGTTATAGTAAGTACATAATATTATTTGATTTATACTAGTGCACGTATTTTTAAATTTAAGTGATACTACATGAAAATTATGTGCTAGAAAAAAATTGCATTTAGACTTCTGCATTTATTAATAATTTAAATGTAGCTTTGAGAAATGCAAACATTTTATTGTGAATTTTCGTTATATTTGATTTTACAACTTATTTTTTATTACAGTTACAAACAACGTAAATTTAACTTGTTCAGGGAAGAAAGTGAAGGATATTCTAAACTAATAGTTGAATTAAATCAAGAAGTCTCAGACAACGATACTGATATTTTGCAAGTCATAAAGTCACTAATAGGTATTTCATGATAATAATAATTGTTATTATTCATTATAATTTTGTTGTCTTTGTAGGTTGCTTTAATTTAGATCCGAATAGAGTGCTCGATATTATTTTGGAATCTTTTGAGAACCGTTCGGATCGCGTAAACTATTTTATACCGTTAATAAGATCGTATATGAATGATCCTAAAATCATATGCGAAGTTTTAGGTTCAAAATATAGCTTTCATCATTCAGCCATAGAAAATGTTACACCAAAGTCTTTATATTCAGTAACAGCATTATTATTACAACATGGAATTATTTCACTGGAAGATATATATCATTGGGTAACATTAATTAAATATTGCTACTAAATAATTTATTTATTGTATTTTTTCCCTTAGCTATCGCCAGATGACAAAGTGCTACAAAAAGAGACGGAGAAGGAACTGAAAGATGCCAGAGAATTCATGCGAAAATTACAAATTATTTCAATTAAAGACAAAGATAGGGAAGATGTACCTGAAGAGAAAGAAAGTGTTCAAGAGAAATACACTGCCAACCAAAAATTTGGATTGTGTGAAGCCCTACTTACTATTGCGGACTGGAACAACGCACAATTAATTATTAAAAAATTACCGGATCATTTAGCTGTGGATCAGTATCCCATTGCCTTGGCACTCTGTAAAATTTTACATGCCATCATCGAACCCGTCTACAGAAAGTAAGTCGTCTATTTCATTTATTTTGTTATTATTAAAGTGGTTTTTATGATAACTCTATTTCCTTGTAACTTGACCTATTTTTGAAATGTTACAATCAGTGACTACGTTTATATGTGCAACAAAATATTACTTAGACTTTTGAAAGGCGACTTTTGAAAAGTAAAATTACTTGTACGTTTCGTTTACAGATTAAGAACACATCTATTTTACTTTAGATTATTTACTTGTCCTTCACTTATCCGCTTGTTGACAGCCAGTAATTTGAAATTAAACGTATTAAATATTAGTGTGATTTATTTTAATATGATGACAGTGCAAATGCAATCACAGTATTGGATGAAATATAAATTGCGGAAACAACGGCTGACATATTTAAAATTACGAAGTCTACACAAATATATCAAAGTGACTTATACAAGTCAAGTTTGATTTATTTTATACTTGACTTTAGGAAGAAAAGTAGTTAGTCGATAGTGTTTACACAGTGACAAAAGTCGCCTTTTCAAAGTCAAGGTACATTTTTGTCCTACGTGTAAACGTAGTCAGTGTATTCTTTCAAGGAAGTAGAAAAAATAGTTTTTTCGCTTTCAGGAACTGTGAACTTGCGCCAAAAATCAAAGGCAAAATCATCCCACCATTATCAAATCCTCTGGCGCCTAAGCAAGCCGAAAAATTTGTGGATCTACGCGATATCGCCATTCCAATGTTAGTGATATTGGGCCCGTCATTAAGATATGATCCAGTATTGATGTACAAAATTATCCGAATTTCCAAAGTTGCTCTAAGTGCAGCTGGAAAATCCACTGGAGATGAAACTTTATATTATGATGTATTGACTATGTTAGACTCGACCATTCTTCCAGCATTGTCATTTATGGACTGCAATTGTTGCATTGCGGAAGAAGTGTGGAATATACTAAAAGTATATCCATATCAATGTCGTTATAATTTGTACAGTAGGTGGAAAAATGATACGTATCAGCAACATCCAAAACTTATGTTTAAAAGAGGAGAGGCTCAAAAACAAATAAAAAATATTATGAAAAGAGTTAGTAAAGAAACGATAAAACCTGTGGGAAGGTTAATAGGAAAATTGACACATTGTTCGCCGGGATTTCTATTCGATTATGTAAGTGAAATATTAAAAAATATATATTATTGGTATTTATTTTGTGTTTTGTGCCAGGTCTTATTACAAATTCAAATTTATGACAACTTAATTCATCCTGTAGTGGACTCACTCAAGTATTTAACCAGTTTATCTTATGATGTGCTTGGTTTTTGCTTAGTCGAATCTTTAACTCAAGCTGATCGTAATAGATTTAAACATGATGGAACCTCAATATCACAATGGTTACAAAGTTTAGCAGTTTTTTGTGGTGCTATTTTCAAAAAGTACAATATAGAGTTAACAGGATTGTTGCAGTATGTTGCCAACCAGCTTAAAGCTCAGAAAAGGTACGATAAATTATTAGGATTTGTGTTTTTATTAATGAGGTATTTGTAGTTTGGATCTGCTGATTCTCAAAGAAATTGTTCAGAAAATGGCTGGGATTGAAGCGGCTGAAGAATTAACAGATGAACAATTGGACGCCATGGCTGGAGGAGAATTATTAAAAGGAGAGGTAAATACATTATTTTATTTTAAATTTGTCACTGTCTTGGTGTTCGATTGAATAAGCACTTGACAATTTAAAAGTTACGATCAATTTTCTTTTCATCTGTTTGTGCTCACTGTTGGCTTTGGATCAGGTACATTTATCTCACCTATTTTTATATTTTATGTTACCTATTTACTTAGTGTGACACCATTAGCAATAGCAAACAATTTCTATTTTATGATTAAATCAATAATAGCAATGGTGGCACACTTAATTTGTTCCATATTACACAATTATCATTTGTAAATGTATTTTAAAATTATATTTTTTGCAGGCCGGATATTTCAGCCAAGTTCGCAACACCAAGAAATCATCTCTCCGTTTAAAAGAAGCGATGGCCGAACAAAATCTAGCAGTTGCATTGTGTTTATTAATTGCCCAACAGAAATTCTGTGTTGTGTATCGCGAAACTGAGAACAGTCATTTAAAATTGGTGGGCAAACTTTACGATCAATGCCAGGATACTCTTGTGCAGTTTGGAACATTTTTGGGATCTACATTATCTGTAGATGAATACATAAACAAATTACCAACAATTCAAAGTATGCTTCAAGATTATCATATCCATACAGATGTTGCATTTTTCTTGGCGAGGCCAATGTTTAATCATGCTATAAACGTAAGTTATTGATATTTATCTCATATTTTATTTTTTTAATTAATTCAAATTTTAATGGTGTAGATCAAGTATGACCAGTTACGAAAGCTTGATCCAAATTGTAAAAAACTATCTACGTCTGCTAAACAACAGAAATATTACGAAGCAGCGAAAGAAGTGATGGCACCCATAGTAGAGTCAGTCATTCCTCTACATTCCGTTAAAATTTGGGAGGATATTTCACCCCAATTTTTAGTCACTTTTTGGTCTTTAACTATGTATGATTTGTATGTGCCAAACGATAGTTACCAGAGGGAAATCAACAAATTAAGACAGTTATCCTTGCAAGCCATGGATTCCAAGGATGTGGTAAGTCTTCATGGTTTTAATGTTTGTTGTATAGTTAGTAATAACTAAAACTTGTAGACTGCGAGTAAAGGAAAGAAAGAGCAGGAACGTTATTTAACATTAATGGAGAAAATACAAGATGAGAAGAAAAAGCAACATGAACATGTTGAGAAAGTTCTTTTTAGGTTAAAGCAAGAGAAAGATTCATGGTTCTTATCGAGATCAGCAAAATCTGCAAAGAATGAAACTATCACTCAGTTCCTACAATTGTGTTTGTTTCCCAGATGTGTGTATACAGCTGTTGATGCTGCGTACTGTGCTAAATTTGTACACACTATACACATGTTGAAAACTGAAAATTTCGCCACGCTTTTGTGTTATGATAGGGTAAGAAAATGTATAAATCACTTGTTTTTTACTCAAATACTAACAACAATGCTATTGTTGTAGTTGTTTTGTGATATCACTTATTCTGTGACGTCATGCACTGAGAACGAGGCAAATCGATACGGTAGATTCTTATGCGCTATGTTGGAAACGGTAATGCGATGGCATTCAGATAAATCAATCTATGATCAAGAATGTGCTAATTACCCTGGGTTTGTAACAAAGTATCGAGTCAGTAATCAATATTCCGAAAATTGTGACCATGTGGGATATGAAAACTATAGACATGTATGTCATAAATGGCACTATAAAATCACCAAAGCTATGATGATATGTTTAGAGTCTAAGGATTATGTGCAAATAAGAAATGCGTTAATTATTTTGATTAAAATTATTCCACATTTCCCAGTACTTAATAAATTAGCTCAGTATATCGAACGGCGCGTGGAGAAGGTGAGAGACGAAGAGAAAAATCAAAGACAGGATTTGTATACTTTGGCCATTAGTTACGCTGGACAGTTGAAATTAAGAGCTGGTCACATGATCAAAGAACATGATTTCCATCAAGTTTCGGACAAACCAAAAAATCACGATAGTTTGGCAGATGTTGATAGTGAAGCTCAAATAAAATCTGTGAATGGAGAAGTGAAAGGTGCTTTATTAAATTAAAATGTTAAAGTAACTTTATTAATTATTTTAAAAAAATTATAGATAAAGACAAATCAAATGAGAATGCAAAGGAAAGTACTACGAAGGAAGTTAAGGAAAGAACAGACAAAAAATCTAGTCGCCAACAAAGTGATAGTGCTTATGTAAAAGCAAAACAATCACCACAAAGTCCTTATAAAGAATCGTAAGTTGTTCAGTTAAATTAATTTGATTAATTATTAAATTACTTTATATTTTCAGAGTTTCTAAAGAGAGAACAGATAAAGAGAAAACACCACTTTATAAAGATGCTGAAACAAAAGAGAAACATACGAAGAAGGAGAAAGATGACAAGAGGGATGATTCGGAAAAAGATCGTGAAAGAGACAGGGAAAAACGAAAGGAGAGAAAGGAAGACAAATTAGCACTGAAAGAAGATAGACAGTATAGGGTAAGTAATATTAATATATTATTAGTTTATCTAAATTTTAATAAACATTTTTAAATTATAGGAAGAAAGATATTCAGAAATGGTTTTATCGAAAGATGAACGAAGTTACGCTAGCGATCGTTTGCAGTCTGACCGATACTATGGAAGTTCAGAACGAGGAAGCCATTACTACGATGACAGAGAACTCGTTTCGATTAGCAATAGCAACAACAGTTCAAATCTGCGACGCAGTCAGGAGCCGCCCGAAGCAGATAGAGGTAAAAATCATTTTCTCTTATTTTTGTTCTCCATATATGTCCCAGCCATGTTAAACATAATTATTGTTGTCATAAATTCGAGCAATATTTAACATGCTTTTTAGTTATGTGAGGTGATCTGTTTCAGAAGCAAAAAGACGAAAGCTGGAAGGCAGCAACTCCAAGGTTAGTATCGAAGTGAGCTAGCGTCGTTGAACCGCAGGGTTCCGTAAAAATGTCCACTCATCACACCCACCGTCCTACCTCTTCACACACCACGAATCACGCTGGGAGATTGGGCTGAGAAGACTGGACAGTGCGTCGCTCTGTGATATCAAGTACAAGTGTCCCTCTCTTGCATCACTTGCCGTGTTCAGTGCCACCGTGCCATCGCATAAACTGTTCGCTCTTCGCTCGAAATGTTCGAACTGTGCGAATCGGTTCTCGTTCGTTTTTGTTCCGTGATTGAGTCAGTTTAAAGTCATTTCGTTCGTAACGATACTCACATACCAATGGAGAATTTATGGAGATTTCTGAATTAAGATCAAGCACCTGAAGTGTTGGTCAGCCAGTGCCTATTCACCACATTGGATTCTTTTAAAGTTATTCTTGTTTACCCATTTTCCGTCTAAAATATTTTTGCATTTTACTCAAATGTTGCCAAACGATCATCTGTGATAATTATAAATTTATATTCAATAACTAAACTACGACCTGTCAAAGAATTTACTGAAATAATACTCTAATAAAGATGAAAAATAATGAGCAATAAAAATAATACACCAACGTCGTTGGAATGTGAAATAAAATAAAAAAGAAATAATTTTTTGAATGAAGATGGATGATGAACATCAAGATACAGAAGATTTTGCACATCGATTCAAGGAATGTTTAATATGAAATAGAAAGGATGCACCTGATATGAACAATGAAAATTTACAAGACTTCAGCCCAATCTTCCACTCTTATGTTATCACTTGACAGCTGTGTGCGTGGGTGTATCCTGGAGGTAAGTATTCAGTGGGTCGCAGTGTCTCCGTGCACCAATTCAAGCTGAAAGACTTTACAGAAATAAGTTTCTTTCAATATAATATTAGTTTGTGTGACAAGAATCAAAAGTTTCGTTATTACTTTCTGTAATTTATAATACGTTAATGTATTTATGTAAGCTAACATATAAGTACAAATTATGTGATATATTTGTATATTTTAGTTACATTGTTCCATATTGTTAATCACTGCTGTATAAATATTTTACATCAAAAATATCGAACTTGATCAAAATTATTTTGATTGAAATATTTTCGTGTTTTTCGTTTATTCAAGTTTGATAGATTTGATTATTATGCATACTTCCATGTATAAATATAAAAATATTTAAAGCTAGTGATATGGATCAAGTGTGTAAGGTGTGGCGAGTGTAGCCTAGTGCAAAGCAGGTTGCGCTGTCGCCTGCTAACATACGTGTCCATGATGTCTGTCTGCAGAGTTCGAAACACGAAGAACGCAAGTTGCAACACCAGGTCGATCAATTCCTACTAGAGAAACCTGAGAAGAAAGAACGCAGTTCGAAGACGAAGGATAAACGAGACAAGACCACTGACGAAGAAAAGGAATTAAGGAAGGAAAGAAAACTTGGACGCAAGAGGGTACGACAGAGATTTTAATTTTTGTTTTTATTTTGTTAAATATGTTTATTTTGATCGTATAACAACAGGATCGTTTGGAAGATCCACTTCTTCAGGAACAAAAAAGGAGGCGAGATGAAGAGAAAGGTATGGAACATTAATGGTGGTTTAAGAATTTCTGTGACAAATTTTATTGTTTAAAGCCATGAAGATGATGCACGCAAATGGGGAAATGATGGAGCCATCTGTGCACCCACGTGAAAAACATCATCATACCAGAGTAAATTATTCATGTTTATTTGTGTTTTTTTTTTGTTTTACACTTTATGTACTTTTAGGATAAATCGCCGTATACCAGAGAACGCGAACGTTCACATGACAGAGCTGAACTTCGAGATAAACAATATCCTTTTTATACTTGACATTTTTATTGCAGCAATTTTATTTTGTTTTTTTCCTTAACTTCTTTGCACTCGGAGATCCAGTGAAGGCAAAAGAAGATGATAGAATCATCGGAATCTTTAATATCAGTCGGCGATTTTTTTCAATTTATCTGTCTATATAATTATTTTATTGAATGAAAATATTGATGTCCATTTTGTGAAATAATGTCTTATTTTTAATACATAATATTAATCAGCAATTTGACTGATCTCAGAGATATTGTTTATATAGTATTTTATACATTCATTTTAAATTGGGTACATAATTGTTTGTGTTACTAGACATTAGCAATCATACATAAATGACAAATAAAATATTATTTGATCTACTTATAATTATTTATTTAACAAAACATTAACATCTGCAGTAATGGTAAGGTGAATAATTATGAAAATTAAGTTATAAAGATTTATTTCAACACAGTCATACATTAATACGATCTCACACATGAAAACAATGGAAATACCAAAATATAAATTTTATGTATAATTTATAATCATCGATGTTAAAAAATACTACTGTAATGATTTTAAAATATTGGCCTCTTTGTTTCTTATTGACTAGACTTAGGCACAAAGTGATTATAATACATAATAATTGTATCTTTATCTTTGGTACAAGAGTAAATGTAAATAGAAAATTTTATAATACTCTTATAAATATAAATTACATAAGTTAAGTACACAATATAAATATTTATAAAATGTTTTAAAGTAGCATCAGCCTTTAAAAATCTACAATTATAAAAAGTTCAAATTTTGCAGGTAAATATAGACATATCACATGTATCTTTTGAACTGTGACTAGCATGTAGAAAACAAAAAAAAAAAAAAATTATTGCACTATCGTTTCTTTATCAATGAAATTTAATTGAGACTGTAACAGTCCGCAAAACTCTTCACTTTTCTTTAAATTTGATCCGTAAAAGCATTTCCTTTTAATTTTTTGCTTATCTTGCTTACGTGAATCTTTAGTTTTTATTCCATTAACATTTGAATGTATTGGTTTTAGACTAGGCATTGTTGATTTATTTTTAAAAACTAATTTTGACTCTCTTTTGTTTAAATGTACTTTGTTTTCATGTTTCTGTAGTAAAAAGTTGCGAGTAAAGCTAGCATCACATGTTTTACATTTAAAAGGCCGTTCACCAGTGTGTACTAGAACATGACGTTTAAGATCAGTGGACCACCCAAACACCTTTGTACAAAATAAACAAGGATATTTCTTCCTAGTGGGTCCTTCAGTAAGTGTATTATTTTTATCATACCTTTTTTCACTTAATAATTTCGCTGAGCTACTTTGATCTTTTATTTCCATGCTAATTGAACAATATTTCAGTGGATTAAAATCTCCATCAAATTCAATTTGTGCATTTGAATTATTGCTGTCACTATGAAATTTGTTGTTCGCATCAGTTAAATTGTCCTTTTGGTCAATTACTGCATCCAAATATTTACTTGATATACTGAAATCAATTACGTTGATTTTGGCATTTTCTGTTTTGTCACATTTAGTTTTAATCATATTAATTGGATACAAATCAGGAACACACTTTTTTTCTGATTTGCATGACACTAAATTATTATGCTTAGTTGTTTTATCTTCGCTTTCATAATTGTTTACTTGACTTGCATGTAAAGCAAAATGTGTCAGTAAATTTGAAGCTGAATCGAAGCTTTTGTTGCAATCGGAGCAACAAAACTCTGAAAGAACATTAATTATTATTAATTTTTATTGTAAATACTAATTTATATTTATTTACCTGTTTCTAATCGGTCTGTAGACATTTCTTTTTAAGGTTAGGTTTATATTTATAAAACAGTACTTGAATAGGATAATTTATTATATTTGGCATAAATCATGTTGATATTTATTTGACTTCTTTTTAAAAAATAATTGTTCAATAATATGTTGTATTTAGGTAATTTTATTGTGTATGCATGTCAACAGTCTCGCCACAATCGGGGTTCACAAACAGTTCAGCGCAATCGGAACTTCCTGTTTAATATCCGCCATGCGAGTCTCTAATAACGCGGTCGCCATGTTAGAAACCGTTTGCCACATCAAATTTTGCTTTACGAGTTACTCGCAGAAATAACGCAAACTTGTGGAAGTATTATATAATTTTTAGTATCTCTATTAGGTACGTATGGTTCTTAACTATAATTACGCATTTTAATCAAAAATTGTATTATATGAATCATTGTTGCAGTAGTAATTGTTGACAACAATGATGAGTTTTCAAATCTTTTTCTTGCATAATGGTGTAACATTTATTAAATTATCTTATATTTTTGAAATAGATTATTATATATTTTATAATAGTGTAAAAACGTAAATAATAAGTGTATATTTTACAAATTACTGTTTCCTATCAAAATGACTACATGTAATACCGCCATTTTGATTTTTGAAGGACGTACTTTTCAGGTTTTCGAATATAGTAATGGCGTCTCTTCCTTGTTAGTTGGTATTTACATTGTAAACAGCATTTGTTTTATAATACCAATTACTGTTTTAAAGCATTTAATTAAGATCTTTGAAGTGTTTTGTGCATATTTTTGTGTTAACTAATAAGAATTTTCATTGTGTAGTGAATTTGTTGCAAAAAACACACGTGAGAAGTTTACATTCATAAACAAGTGTTGTCAAAGCGTGATGTCATGCCGGTAGTATACGTCTGTGGTATTCATTTTGTAAGGTGAGTGAAATAATTGAAAATCGGTGTTATTTTAAGTTAAATTTATAAATTCATATCATTTTTGTGCAGTATTTAGATAATAAGTATCATTTATTGCTGTTTACAAATTTTACTTACACTATTAGCAAAATGTAATAATACATTTTTCCACCAGATGTCATAATATGCGTATAAATGGCAGGCCTATTTATTTAATAAATAATTTTATTATTTTTTCAATGCATGTATAATTATAGGAAATATTGTAATGTATTTGTCACAGCAGTTATTATTGATTGCGCATAGTAAATGTTATCAACCATTTTAATTACCTTATTATGTCGTATAAAAACAATAACATAATTTAAATGGAATGTTTTGATTGTATTTTTTTATTGACTTTTTACCATATATGCTTTATATTTAATTTTTTGGGACATATTTTATATTTTATCATGAATTTCATGTATTATTGTTCATTTATATTATTTATAATTATGTAACAAGAGAAAATGTAAACTGACGCCTGTAAAGGCTGTTTCACACTCAATTACGAATTTGATATTTTTAATAATTACTTATTACCAATTTTCAATATTATTTATATATTTAGTATTTTTAATATTAATAATATATTTGAAATAAATTTATTTATAAAAAATTAGGTCAATATATTTAATTGATTGCGCATTAAAACAATTGATTTTTGCATAGTAGTAATGTGTTAGAATTTTTAATTAATTTATCGATTTCAGATAAATCCGTAATGCTGGAAATGATGCCAGGATCTTTGGTAGACAAATCAAACAATAATTTCAGTGATTTAACATGTGCACATTCAACTATAGGACAGACAACAAACCAAGAAAAAGGAAATACAATGAATACCACAGAAGAAACGAAAGTTCCACTAATTTCTTCTAATGCAGAAAATGATTCTGAAGAAACAGCGGAATGTCAGGTTACTCAAGAAAATTCTGAATCTGTTGTTTCTCAAGAAACAACTGAAAGTTCTCAAAACACAGCGAAATGTCATGTTGCTTCTCAAGAAACATTAGAATGTAATATTCTTGAAAACGGAAACAAAAATTGTAACACTAATAGTATAAATATGGAAAATAACAGTACAAATAATATCTCTGTAAAAAATAAACATAATCGTAACAAAGAGAAAAAGCTTTTATCTTTCTTAGAAAAACACCGTATTACAGAAAAAGATTTAATGTTAAAATTAAAACATTTTAAACGATTAACCAAAGATAAAAGAAGACCAGATTGTGTACTTTCCCTTAAATTAAATAGATATTATTTTAAAAGTAATAAACCAAAATGGTCTCATCGTATGGTGTCAAAAAAGAAATCAGAAACAGTAAATCTGAAGCGACAAAAAATACCTTCAGTAGAAAAACAATTACAAAATTCCGAGGAAAACATACAAACAGACGAAAAACAATTACCAAATTACGAGGAAACAAGTGAATCATTAGAAAATAATTTACAAAATGTACTCAACATAAATACAAACTCAGAAATCAATCCCGAATCGCTAGAAAAAATAATTTCGGACTTTAATGCGGACGATGATATCAGGAATAAAATTAAAGAGCAATTAGAATTATTAAGACAAAACAGAAAACAAATTATCAAACCAGTTGAAAAGTGTCCTGAAATTTTGAATAGTTTAGTTAATACAATTATTGATGCAGAAGAAACTATTACAAATCAAGAATCTGAAAATAATTCCAAACCAGTGCCAGCCAATCTCGATGATGTTTTATTGAGTCAAGGGGAAGTTGGATTATCAATTGTTAGCGTTGTTGGAGGATATGTTTCAGACGAAGAACTTCCTCATGAAGACCAGGATGAAAATGAAGCAGCTGTACCTACTGAAAAACCGAAAGAAGAAGTATCAAATGAGTACTCAACACACATAAGTACAGGGGTTTCAATGACAGATATTTTACTCAAACGAGAATTAAATCATGTTACTAATTTGTCTGACGCACATTTAATCAAACCCACAAAAACAAATGACGTAACGAAAATAAAAGGGTGGAAAAGAAAACATTTCGCAGCTATTTGTAGTTCAGAAATAATGGAAGATATTCCTTCAAATGAAGATCAAGAAAAATCAGAAATTTCGCAGAAAAAGAAAGGCGATCTTGCCTCGAACAGTATAGAAAATCCTTTACCAAGTACCAGTTTTAGTTATTGTGAACCAGTGCCAGAAATTAAAAATCCCCATAAATACAGTCCAGTAAAAGCTGACAACATTCTTAAACAGGGTGAAAATGCAAATAAAGAAATAAATTCTAAATCAGCATTTGTTAGTGACATGCTCGACACATTCTTAACCAACCACGCAGAATTAAAAATCAGTTATGAAGTTCCTAAACTAGTTGCTGAAGAATCCATCTCGAAGCCAGTCAGCGAAATGCCAGTCGGGAAAAACGATTATTTAACCGTAGTCAGTAAAAGCAGCTATAGAAGGAATACAAGTAGCAGCAAAGTACTTAAACCGAAAACTCTGGCTGAGAAAAGAAGAATGTTAGAACAAGATCGAAAGAAACAACTTCTTCATGACATGGAAACCAATGAAAGCATTTATCTAAAACAACTTGAATATTGTGAGAAGAGAAATAAGAATGAAATTGCGAAAGATGTTCGAGAAAATTTAATTGCGAAAGACGCTCCTTTCAGCAGACATTGTTGGAATTTGGCAACCAAATCCGGTGAAGATGCCAGGCAGTTTGTTATTGTTAATGGAAATAAAATTCGTATACTTGGAAGCGCTGGAGGAGAAGATGTCATTATACCAAAGGAAATTCCAAGATCAACAGTCGACAGAAAAGGAAAACAATCTTTAAATAGTTCATCTAAACATGTTTATTATAAACCAGGACCTCTTTCAAGAAAACATAAATTAATGCGACGCAATGAAAAATCTGAAAATTGGGAAAGCCATGTCTTAAAAATGCCAAAAATTAAACTGGAAGTCTGTCCGGAACAAGGAAAACGTTTGCCTCTTGTAGCTGAACAATATTTACAGTTATATCAAGGTGAGAAAGGATTCATCAGCGATGAATTAGCAAAATTTGCAGTTTCAGCGATCCCTTGCAAAGAAAGTGTAAAATCAAAATTTGTATTTGATATGCCTTACCGCAATGGGCAAAATAAACTTCTCGTGAGAAAAAAAGTATTCCAAAATACATCTCACGACAGGATACCAATAGAAATAAAAGAAGAAATTATATTACCAACTCCAGTTATCAAGAATGAATTTTCAAATGTTAATGTAGAAGACAGTATTAAAGATATTATGACAAAAATGTTGAATTGCATTGAAAATCAAGAACTAGATAAAATAATCATTAAGCAAGATCCAGATTTAGAAAATTTAGGTGTTAAAGAAAAATGTTTGGATCGACCACCTTCTCCGATTGATCCTAGGATTCAAGCTATAATTAAACGAGCCAACGCAAGGAAAAACAGAACCACTCTAGAACTTCGAAGACTAAATGTACAAGTTATTGAAGTTGACGTGAAAGAGGAAGAAAATGAACCTGCAGTATGCACTAAAGATTTTTGTAAATTAGGTTGTGTTTGTAAAAGTTTACGAGGTGCAAATTCATTAGTTCCTGAACATTGTGGACGTGAGCCTTGCATGTTAGAATGTTCTTGCTCATTTGGAAATTCTCCGCGAGGTCACCACTCCATAGTTTTACCCGCCGGAACAGATCTTCTCTCTGCAAGCACTGTAGTTCGACTTCAGGATGAAGTCAAGCGAAATCTCGCCAAGGAAGAAAGGGAGTTTGCACAAACTGTTATTAAAGCAAACAATCAGACGATTATGGTTGGAGGCGGCGCACGAGACAGGCAAAGGAGAATTTCTAAAGTACCGAAAAAATTCCGTAATTATGTTTCGAAAAGTAAGAATTTGGCGTATTATGGTAAAATGATTTCTCGTAGTACACTAGAAAAAGATGATGATTTTGAAAATGAAGTGAGTAAAACTGCGTTACAAAAAGTGAAAGAACAGATTAAGAAAGATGCGGAACAACGTACTTTGGCCGTTGAATTGAAAAAACCTGTACCAATTTGGCCTAAAGTACAAGCACAAAAACAAATAACTAAGAAAGTCCTTAAAGAATATGAATGTCGTGTGAAATTAACTAAATTAAAATTAGACAATGTTGTCCCATGGTGCATGGTTCATAAATTATACAAATGCCATTGTGGAGGAAAAGCTGTTTTTGAATCTCCACCAGTCAAGCCAAAAGAAGAACAAATTACCACTGATGATCCTGCAAACAAAAATGAATATATTTCATATGCGCCACGATTCCAAGCTCGATATGGCATGGAATCCATCTCACCTGTAATAGTTACCGATATTACAGATAAATATTGTGCCAGAACCAGAGCTTTATCAACGAACTACTACCAAGCTCGAAACAAATCACAAAGCTTCAAGGCGCGTTACGCCAATATAAGAAAACTACAGGATAAAGTTATTAATGTAGACCCATTGAATCAAGAAATATCAACCGATAAATTAATTACTGTGTCTGAACCTCAAGTTGTTAATTTACTTCAAAATAAACCGAAACGTTGTCTTGGTGAAATTGAAATTAAAGACGACAATATATCAGACGATGAACAAAGTTTATTGGTTCCAAGAAAAAGTAAGAAAGTTACTCTTGTTAACGTGGAAGATATATTGAATCCTCCGAAGAAAGAAGAAATGCCGAAAGTAAATACACCTTCTAATCCATACCATGTAGTTTCTGCTGCTTCTTTCATCGATTATGAGAGATCATTCATGGGAATATTAACACCGTCCGCTGAATGGTTGGAGAAATTCCATAAAATGTTAAATTTGAATTTAAATACAGTTATTCGTCAAATACGTCTACTCGAATGGGCAACGTTGGTCACAAGACATAAAATGGGAGCATTACAAATGTGGTTTAATAATAAAAAATACAATAATATAATTTTAACAGAAGACAAAAAAAGGCCTACTCGAGCTCATATGAATATAAAATTATTGCAAAATGCGCCACTCTCTAATTTCAGAGTTCCAGAAATTATCACAAGCTTATTTCATAATAAACTCCCGGGAGTTGCGACAAAAGATACCGAAACATACGTTATTTTGGTTTACAACGGAGTATATTGGGAAGCGAGAGGAACTATAGTTTTAAATGATACTAGCGAAATGTGTAGGCAAAGACTTGGTCATAAACAAACACCAGCTAGTATTTTAGATCCAACATTACAATTTAATGAAAATGATAAAACGCAGCCCAAGTCGAATACTTCTCCTAATTCAAGTTTTGTGCTTCGATCTACTCCTGCAATATCTGTAGAAGTTGTGAACCGTGACGGGTCTACATCTACGGCTAATATCAAAACAAACGAAAATTCTGGACTTGAAATCACAAAAATACCGCTTACAAATACTGAAAATCAGATAAAACCAACTTCTACAAGTAAACGAAAAGAAACTCAAATTCTAGCACCGTTGCCGACTGGTTTTGGGCTTAATCGATGGTTCATGTTAATTCTCAAAAATGATTTCTCCGTTTTAAGAATCTCATTTTCAAACTTTCACATAAAATATACTCATTTAATAACGGCAATACAAACTGCAAAAAATAATCAGAAAACTGTTCGAATTCGCTCACAGGACAAACATACCGACAATCCGAACAATTTTGGAGTCTACGCACTTCCTAATTTCTCAGACAGAATATTTTTCGGACCATACGATAACGAAACTGATCATGGACTTGAAACATTCAGATACGTAAATGGAAAACTTGTTAATACCAAAATTTACAATAAAATGAGAGGTAGTATGGAAAAGAACACGACTGGAATTTGGTACTTCCATAGTTCAACAGTACACAACAACTTATTATTGGAGCCACAAAACGATAATACATCATCAGGGTCAGATTGTTCAACAGAAGTGACTAGTGCAGAAAAAGCCGTTAAGCCTCAGATTGAATTCGTTGATTTAACGGAAAATGACAGTGACAATGAAAATGAAGTTAAAAAGAAACCACAGTCTACACCACAAAATGTTGATCCATTATTTAATGTCTTGTCTGCAGATTTTTCTAAGAAAGTTTCCGGAGATATCACAATTGAACCAGTTTTCGACAATGTTTTGAAATCTCCTATTTCGACTGGGAAAAAAAGTACTGATATTGTTATACAACAAATAAATGATAGCGCGAAATTAACTTCAGTAACTTCTCCACAATTAAGCACTAGTGTTCCAGCGGTTAAAGAAAATGGCTGTAAAACTACTAGAAAACGACCACAAACACTCATTAATATACTTCAAGAACCGCCGAAGAAAAAACCAACTCTAATTGATAGCATTAACTTGGATGATGATGATGAAACGCCACCTAAATTAGAACATTTCAATGCCCAAAACCAAAATACTGTAAAACAAATGCCCGCTTTATGTCCAATAAACAACGTGCAGAATTTAAACAACGATGCACTGAAGAAAAGAAGTGTAATTTATGTAATTACAAACATTCCTGGAATTGGATATTTTGAAATATTTTTAAATGACAAGAAATGTATGAGGCTGAGTATAAATGGAAAGGCAACTATGTTCCAAACTATAAACATGGCTATTACATGGCTTCACCAGTACGTTTTCTAACTGTTATTATAATTTTTTATTAATAATAATCTATATTTTATTGCAGATTATTCCGCAGAAATATTTTCTTTATGCCGGCAGATTTAAAAATAAAGTTTTCAATACTGGAATCGACAGACGTACCAGAAATGTCCAAATTCAATGAAAATTTCTTGAATAACCATGTATGTATTCTTCATTTAAATACTTTTAAAATCTATTAATGTGTTATCTATTTTTAGATGGTGTGTGAAAAAGGAATATTCGATCTACTTCGAATGAGTACCGATGACATGAACAGTTTAGGTTTTAACGAAAATGAGACTTCGGCATTATTGGCGCATAAGTGCGAATTACTAATCAATAGAAACATAAAAATCTTGGGAAATTACTTAGTAGGTCCAGATGAGTCAAGTAAACTAGATAATAATAGAATATTGTACATTGTAAGTAAAGAAAAAAATTATACGGCTGGACAATAAAACTGGGACTTTTTATCATTACTTATTTTTGCTTGATTATTGGACTTAAATTTTATTGTTGATGGAAACAATGATCAACTGTGATATGCAATAAATTAAAAAATTCTTCGGACTGCGGTCTATATTGTATTGTTAAACTAGTATTACAATTAGTCATTGTAATGCCCTGTTCACACGTTGATACTTTGAAGGCACACTCGTGCTACTGTAGCATGAGAAAGAATAAGTTTTTGAAGACGCACATTATACAAGCTGGTTTGTAGCATCAAAATCTATTCATTTTTGCCTTGAAATGTTTGTGTTCTTGTCTCTCTAAAGCTATTTACATTTTATTACGAAATTCTTATTTGTTACTTGCTAAAATCAGATCCGTAAGCAAGCTGCTTTTCATATTTATAAATAATAACAAAAAGAAGTCGTCATAAAAGTTAATCAATCCAGAAACAAAGCCCATAAATCGTTGTAATATTTTATCCAAAACAAAAAAAAACATACGAATTAAAACAAAAATCAAAATTTTCTACAAATACAACGATGTGAAACTATCAACGTGAGGTACTTCTTCTTTCTAGGACACTGTCATGCTACAAATTAGCGATGCTACTATTTGACAAGTGACACAGACCATACTTCTTCTTTCTCATGTTACAAAATATCTTAGTGTTGTGCTATTGTGTGTGTTTTTTTTTTATATTTGTGACGAAAATTGTATATTTTTAAATATTTTATATGTTAAACTTTAATGGAAAAATTTCTAAGCAATTCGTAGAAGAGATGAGAAAAAAATGAACTGAAAAAATTGACGTTTTGTAGCCTATTAGAATGTTATATTCTGATGTTCTTTTTAATAATTGAAACGAAACGTCGATGTTTGTCAAAAAATAAAATACCATCTTTTGATTACATTCCTGTATTTTTTTTTCACTTAGTTAAAGTTTTAAATTTCCACTGAAAATGTTCATAATAATGACCGAATCTTCGGATTTTTAGGATATTAATAAATTTTTTTACTGTAGTCCGAAGAATTTTTTAATATAATTATTGTCTTTAAACTTTTCACAGGATTATCATCAACCGTTTTATTAAATTTTAACGGCTATCGTAAAAAGTATTCCAGTTTTTTCTTTGTCCAGCAGTGTAGTTTAATTTTTAAAGAATATTTTTGTAGGCACCTAAGAAAATAAAAATCATGGAAACAAGAGAGACCTATCTACAAAATCAAAAAGCTAAGTTAAAACATCATCAAGCTGAGCTAATGGTAAGAATCAACACCCTATTAAAAGATGTTCCTGAAAAGTTGAAACAACGTACCAGAGAAAAAGTGTATTCCATTATACAAATTAATCGTAAAGAAAACAATGCTGCTCAAACACTTGAAGCAAATAATAGTTCATCTTCTAAATATTCAGCAAATGCTTTACCCGCTGGAAAAATTTGTAAAATCATAGATGGGAAAGTTGTAGTAATGGATTCCGCTCCGCAAAATAAATCTGCAGTGCGTACTCCAGCAACTGTAAAGAAACAGAAAAGTATCGCGCAGCCACCTAAAACCGCTTCAAATATTCCATCAGCAACCGAAAACGCTAAAAAACAATTTGAGATGATAGTTCCAATCGCAGGGTTGCCAAGTCCTGCGACTGTAGTGGGAGTAACACCGAAATCGCAGTTACCAGCAGCATCGTTATTGTTAACAAATTTTAAGAAATCGCCGCAAACTCAGAAGGTTGTGGATTTAACGGACGATTAATGCAAATAATTTGTTACAGTGAGTAATTTGTTCCTTTGTTACTGGCATTTGATTATAAGAAAATTTGTTATGACTTCAAAAAATGTATAAAATATATTTGTTATTTTAATTTGATTATATCGTAATTATTCTTCTTATTTTTATCGACTGATATATTTATTTATTAGAACTTATAATTAGGATTACTTTTTGTTTATATAAAACTTGTACATGATATGTGTAAAATTGTATAAATACAAACCATTTTTTATTGAATCGTAACAATATACATTTTACTTTGAAATACTTTAATTGATTGTTTTATGTTTCAGTATAAACAAAATTTATTGATTTTAATATAATCATATGTATAGAAACGACGAATGAAATTGTTTATAAATCCTTTATGTTTAAATTTGAAAGAAATGATTTCAGTGAAATTAAAGTAAAAAATAATGCTCCGGAATAATTACGGGACACACGGCAGATGTACGACGGTACACTACCAGGTGCCCTTTTTATCATGAGTGCTCCAGGATTGGCGTACGCACGCATGCGTCTTTGGTGGGGGAAAAGCTTCAAGTACTCAAAAAATATTTCCTTTTTCTGTCATTCCTCTGTTGAGGTTCCAGAGTTTAGTTGTGTAGTGCGCAGTTTTGATTATTGGACTCACGTGAACGTTTGTGATTTCGTGACTTGTTCATCAGTAATAAATTGTTAAAATTTATCAAAGTGATGGATTTAATCTGCTCTGAAAAAATGGTTGACAATAATTTCGCTGATAGAGATCCTGTTATTTTCGGAGATGACCGCGTTTTGAGAAATTTGCTTGGTACTGAACATTTGTACATTCCACACTGCAATTATTTTGACGAGGTTCAACTTGACATTCAACCTTTCATGAGGAAAGTTGTCACAACCTGGATGATAGAGGTAATTATCTCATTGATTATTCATATGGCCACTTACCTATCTTATAATTATTTTTATTTAGTTTTAAATAAATGATCTAGTTAACAATTAAAGCAAGTTCAAAATGTAATCTAGTTGTTTTTGAGTTCCAACAAGTTTGGTTTCGATTGAATTACAGGTGTGTGAAGAGCAAATGTGCGAAGATCAGGTTTTTCCCTTGGCTGTCAATTTCCTGGATAGGTTTCTCTGTCGTTGCGCGATTTCCCGACAACAACTTCAATTGTTGGGAGCTACCACTTTACTTCTGGCATCCAAAGTTCGGCAGTGTCATCCCCTGAGGGTTGATCTTCTGTGCGCCTACACTGACAACAGCGTAACCCCTGAACAAATGAAGGTTTGATTTTTTAAATATTGCTCTTATCTATTATTTGAATAGATGTTAAGTAATGTAGTTTGCGGATGCATGTTAACCTATAATACAAAACAAAAAGTTTGGATGTCCGGGACAGGATTCAAGGTGGCTGAGCACCCTTGAGCGGACATAAGAACGGTAATTTGCGGTAAGACGTCTTGGCCTTCACGGAAGCTATAATAACTTTAATAGTATAATCGCGGGGGTGATAGGTAATGTCAAGTTAGCCATCAGCAGGTGAATGCGTGCGCTCTAAGATAATATCCGGATGTCTCGTCATAAGATTGAAATCTGTTTCCTTTTTGTTTGTTCTTATCTTATTTTTACGGTAAAGGGGGGCGTGGACTATATCTGTTTAAGCGTGCTTTATTATTTTCGCATGCCACACGAGTGACGTAACAATTATTTATATTACTTTATAAGCTTAGGTTTTGTTATATTTCGTGAATAATGATAACAATCAATAATAGAAACTAGATTCTATTGAAAAACCTAAAGGTATAATTTAGTACGACTAGCATACCACCCTATTTGAAGACCCATATTTATAATATTATCTTTATGCTAATCTAGGGGTCTATGGGTATCTAGGTCTGGGAATTTTACAACCCTTATGTCTTATTCCGGTTCTAGTATTTTACTTCCCTTAGCTTACACGTCATGATTACAACATTGCCCCGTATCGGAATGTGATACAATAGTGTGTCCATTTTCTCATAGGTACACAATACAATAGAATCACTTTGACGGAAAGAATTGCAGTCGTGGGAACTATTTCCGGATTTCTGCAGGCTGAGGGATTTCTTTTGTAAAAGTGACTGATGTAATTATGTATTAGATTGGGTTTAGAGTATTGCAGTAACTATAACATTTGTGCGTATTTTGGCGGCACGTGTATACGTTACAACCGTTGATGCATTTACGCGCGTCTTGAAGACTTCCCGGACCTCTTTAGAGAGGCACGCACCGTATCCTGGACAACAGACGGTCGATCGTCGTTGGTAACCACCACATACTTGATTCCCGCCTTTCTCTACGGTCTAGAAAGAGCATATGTGTGACAAAATACTGGACATGCTTCACTTACGTCTTCCTTACGTGCTACGTAATTATTGTTACGTTGCGATCATTTCGTGAGAACGAGGGGAAGACGAATTTAGAAATTGTAACTATTTATTTGAAATTCGAAAAACAAAGAATCATATTTACGACCCCATTAGATAGCTCATACCTGGCTGCAGGTAATTAGTGAATATTTTAAGCTCCTTAAATGTCTGTACACATTCAAAACAAAGTTCAGAATTCCTTTAATCAAGTTAGCCTTTTGTTAATTTCGGTCGTGACCTTCATCTGTTCGGCAATTAAAGGAAATGCGTGCGACAGTCTTCTGTCAACGCGCGAAGCAATTCATTCACTATGATCGCAGACGGCGGGGCATCGCCTCTTGGTGACGTCATCGTCGAGGGGTCGCAAATTCTTTAACCCTTGCGGAGTCGTCGACTGCCAGGACCGTTCCCACACACCAGAGGTTATTTTTAGCAACTGATGAATGTTTAATGGCGACTATCATTATCATCCGCATATTTGCAGGCTCTTAAATGATTAAATGCTTGGAATTTTTAGGAATTTATAATATTCATTTTGACATATTGCATTGTGTCAATTATATTGATTACTGCTATTTTGAAATTAACGTTTTACATATTTACTAATTTTATTTTTATTGTCTAACCAAAAAATATTTTGTCAATCTTGCGGATTGGGTGATTATTTTGATATGTATCCTATTTAAAAAAATATAAAGTGGCAGACGGACTTGCATGATCTTGAAAACACAGTTTAAAGGTCCACTTTATTCGTTCAACTTGGAACATGGAAGCGAAAGTATCTTCAGATAAGTTTCATTAAAAATGATTTCTGTGATTCGCGTTTGTCGGGCGTGTGCCGTGTAGGATAAGGGTTTATTTCTGATAAGTGCGAGCGAAATTCCACATAAACATAACTAGTACATCATTGTTTTGGTATCTCTGAAAAAATATTCACAAATACAAGTTAGGTTTACGTAGAATTTACCTGTAGGTAATAAGCTTGCTTTGTTCGCACTTTTCACAGACCCTAAGTCTACACAACCGACCACCACTTGTAAGTATTTTTCGCAATATTTTTATACAAAATGTGATAAATTTATTTCATCAAATCGGTGGTGAAGTAGCAAGGTTGTCCTAATATTTTCATAAACAGCACCATATGTATGTCATTAGCAGGGTAGATCAATGCTAATTAGATGACCCCTTAGTCCTGTTATTACCGCTAAATTCCCACAATTTTCCGCTATAGTGCAGTGTCATCACAGCAGTGGACACAATTTAAGACGATCTAATGATTGTGGTAAACCACAACACAACATATTCCCTATACACAAAGTTGCGTGTTTTCAAATAATTTTACACTTTTGCATGTGTCAACATCGGTCATGTAGGGGTGACGGGGTTGCTTTATACCACTGATCCTACAAAAACGATATGAAATTAGCCATATTTCACCTCATACCTGTACAGCGTATTTCCCACGAAATGATTCAGGTAATGAGAATTTAATTATTGGTGTACATTTTGGGAAATATTTCACAGAAAATTAAATTGATTTCAACAATATAACTGTCTATTTTGGTACAAAAATATTAAATGAAGAACATTTGCCAACCGTGCAACAATAGTGTACCAAGTAATCAACAATATACTGTAACACTATTTCCGTGAATACGTATAACAATGTTAAAAATTATTTGTTGCATCTGCCGATCTAGTAACAATAGTTTACCAAATAATCAACAATATAATGTAACACTGTCTACGTATATTGGAGAAACTTTCATTTTGATTTAAACAACAAACAAAATGGCATTAAATACGTACAACAATGTTAAATGTTCTTTGTTGCCTCTGCCGATTTAGCAACAATAGTTTACCAAGTAATCAACAATATACTGTAACACTGTCTATGCATATTGGAGAACATTTCACTTTTATTTCAACAACAAAACAAAATTCTAGCAACAATAGTTTGTAAAATTTTAATGTATTGTTGTTTTTTATTGTTGCAGAGTTTTGAGATTTTGGTCCTATCAAAGTTGACGTGGAATACTGCAGGAATTACTGGTTTTGATTTCGTGGACCACATCATCGAGAGAACTTCTTGGTGCAGAGAAAACCCTCTCATTCGTCGACATGCGCACACCCTTGTTTCCATCTGTTATACCGGTAAGTACACAAGAGTTTTTTTTTTTATGATATTCCCGTACGTAAATATATCTCAGCTTTATTATTATTATTAGTTGACACTATTTGCATAATTATATATTTTATGGACTGTTGCACAGACAAATTTTTTTCTGTTCAATAAATTAGAATATGTTCTATTTTTTTTTTAGACAGATAGTGTGCAGAAAGTATTCTGTTAATTTGTGACATCTTAATAATAACAGACATTGAACTCGGGACCAAGTAATAATGCTGATGTTATAAAGAACATCCATGTTTATATCTTGTAATATAAGAGGTACAAAAATAAAAATGCTCGTTCATTTTTGCACTATAAGACATATTAAAACTTTCGAAATAGGTAGTGGCGATGCTAATATTTATGCCAGCAACTATAGCATACAATTTCTAATTTTCCATATTAGTCCTTCTACGTTCAACAACTACTAAACGTCAGACTTAAAATAGACTAATTATTTTCAAATTATGTGCGTAGAAAAATGTCCATAAAAATTTTGTTCAGAATTTCGTCCAGAATTGCAGATTGAGACACTGTTGATAAGTGCCTTTTTTTCTTTCGTTTTTCGTTCTTTATCCATTCTCTCTCTTACAGGCAGAGTCATAACAGGGATTAGCGCTAACTCCATTTTTATTATTACTTGTAACTTCATTTTCCATTCTCAGAACATAATTATATTAACTAATGTTGTAATCAAGATTGGTTAGCATAAAATTTGACACATTTTGATAATATAATTCATTTAGAAACGAAGTTACAGCTGATGAAAAAAATGGAGTTACGCTAATCCCTTTTATGAATATGCCTGTAAATGTTCATGCTAGTGTTTTAGTCATTAAGGCAAATAGCGTTACAAAAATACCATCAAACAGCCCTCTGGCATTTTAGAGCCCTCAAATTCACCAGCAATCCGTAGCTATAGCAACATAACACCACCCTATCCAAGTGTCATAATAATAACACACGTGTCCGAAGTTCGCGTAATAAAAATCGCTCGGTGGTGTGCGCTGGGCGGCACCCTGCAGCTGCCCACTACGCATTGCATTACGCATTGCGTTATGTGGCGTTGTGTTGCGCTATGTGCTCTATGCTGTATGAGCGGATGGGGAATCCCCCGGGCAGGACCAGTGGAGTGGTTGCCAGCTGCTGGACTCGTAGGGTTGCTAGATGTGATTATATGAGGTGATATGCGAGGTGAGGTAGGGTGACTACCAGAGAACAGTGGCTGCCAATATGTTTTCAATCACGAAATATCACTTAAAATTCGACTCTCATTTTATTGCAATTCTATATCATTCAAGCTATAAGAAACTGATTGCAGCAGAGCTCATTTTCATATCTCTGTTATTTTTTTAGATACGACGATTTTTGATGTTTTTCGAACTCCATTTTTGAGGCGCCGTAACTCAAAAACTATACGAGATATCGAAAAAAATCTTCAGTTTTGTGCTTCCTGTACATTTTACAATAAAATAACAAATTTTGAAAATTTTTGAATTTTTTTCAAAAATTTTGATCGCCAATAATTCGACAATTATAGTAGATATGAACTTGTGCTGTTGACCAATCGATTCAGCTTGTCGAAAAACATAAGTATGCAAAATTTCATTGAAATCGGACCACGGGTTGAAAAGTTATAGCAAAACTCTGAAAATGGCCTATTTTTTGAAAAACGTCAATAGGTACCCCTTGACGTTTGGCCTGAAAAAGGTCATTTTCAGACTTTTTACTGTAACTTTTCAACCCGTTGTCCGATTTCAATGAAATTTTGCATACTTATGTATTTCGACGAGCTGAATTGAATGGTGAACACTGGGTGTCTGTATCTTTTTTATTTTTCAAGATATACCCCTTGAAAAATTTTCAAAATTTTCAAACTTTTCAAATTTGTTCCAGAACTCCACAACTGAAGTTATTTTTCGATATCTTGCTTTAGTTTTAGAGTTACAGGCTCTCAAAGTTGCGATTTGAAAAAAAAAATCGTCTTTAAATATAAGACATATGACGATGCTCTCTGCAGCATTGAGTTTCTTATATCTTGAATAATATAGAAATACTATAAAATCAGAATCGATTTTTAAGTGATTTTTTGTGAAACATGATTTTTCACATTTTTTACTTATTTCCGTTGATCGCAACACTTTATGCAACGGAGCAATAAAAATAGATTAAGATAAATATAAAAATGTTCTTCGCCGCAACATTTTGCTGGCCACTGCAAAGATAAATCGCGTTAGGTGCACGTACCAATACCCATACAACAAATACTACTGCACCGATCTTATAAATCGCCCATATGGCTTCACGCACACACTGACACAACGTCACAAGGTGTCCGCTATACACACTTGTACAATATACACACACACTACCATACGGAGATGGATACACGTGAGCAGCCAGTGAAAACAAAAGCTAGCACGTGCCACGCGAACCAGAATTTCGCGTTTGATCGCCACCTGGCGTCGCCTGGATGCTGCAGTGGCGATCGTGTTTTGTTACACCAAATTACGAATGCATTTATTATCGTATTATAAATTGGTGTCATTTATTGAACTCTATGCACTGACATGAACTGTTCTACTTATTTTTTGTATGTATATAGGCTGCAGAATTTTTCAAAACATTTTATAGACACTTTTTTGAATAAAAAATTCGAAGATTTCAATGCATGCATAGACGACGAACCCAGTCGCACAATTTTTTTGTTTTCTTAGCAACTAATAAACATACTAGATTTTTTTATACATGTAGATACCTAAAATTGATCGTGTTTTACGTTATACCTAATTATTATTAATAACAAAATCTTATGTGGGCAGTACATAACTTCCCACAAGTATAAAATTATAAACGGTACAAAATATTTAGAAAAAAATTCAAAAAAAATTGTACCCAATTTTACTCTAAGCTACCACTTCCGGTTAAAGGATTGCTCCTAAAATCTAATCAGCTCCTAACATAAACATGTAAAATCTTAAAATGAAATTTGATAGTGATAGCATTATTAAATTTTGAGTTATCTTGGATTGGATGAAAAATCGTCCTGACACACAATAATTCACTCTTGTCGTCCAATCACAGAGCCAGAAATCCATAATTCACTCTTATTTTAAAGACTTGATGTGGATCACCAAGCAACCGTGGTCTGACAATTGACATGTAGTAGATTTCCGAATTTACCGGAGTAGAAAAAGTATAGTATTATATTCGAGATTATGGTCATTATTCACTCGGATGATTTGCATCATCATCAAGTGTTTATCCGCGGCTTATACACATTTTTACCTCACCTCTTTCAACACTTGTGGAATAAATACTTCATCACGCTATTTAACCATTTTTGGCGTGCTACTCTGCGCAAAATGGTAGGGGAAACACAGGAATAAAGTTAATGTTTGATCTACTTACTCCATATATTTTATTAATAATTTAATTTAATTATGAAATCACCCACAAATTTCAAATCGAGCCGGCGGAAACACGTGCGGTTCAGCGAAGCGTAAACATCAAACGTCAGCAACACCCGGCGCGGACCATTTTAAAGGTCCAACGCCCGCGATATCGCCTCCACCCCGTATACACTAAATCACTATACAGGGTGGACGAGCAATGACGCGTGGATAATGATAATGACCGCTTACGCATAGCGTTGCGTATTACGCGGACAGTTCGGTGTCTTCGGCGAGGTCAGGGCGACGCACCTGGTTCTGCATCTGCTCCACGCGAATTTAAACCTGCATATGCGGTGTCGTCTTTTTTCAAGGCTAGAGATGATATGCAAATGATCAATTTTTTGTCACTTATTAATATTAATTTTCAACGAGGGTTTTAAAACTTGTTTCTGTGCAGAAAAAATATTTTTCAGACGACTGCTATAGAAAGTTGCCTTTGGCGCTTGTATTTGACAATGCAAAGTTGGTGCTTTCTAAGGAATTTTACTTTGTCGCTCGTCTCCAATAGCAAAGAGCGCTAAAAGTTTGGTTTTTTATTCATCAACCATGGATACGAAGTAAAAGAACAGCTACATAAATCTATGACAGGAATCTCATACATACACTTATTTCAATGAAATTAGATTTTACTTTAATAATGATTCGTCGGAAAAATATTGTGTAGTTGCTCTCACACGGTTGAAATGTTCCTCTGCTGCTCACGTTTCAATATTCTTGATCGAGCGACAAAACATAACTTTGCGCTCTAATTAAACAAATAGCTATTATGATTCTTGATATCTTGACAGTGTTTACATTTGATATCCAACTATAAATATTTCCATTCATAGTTCTCTTATCAAAATGATCACGTATGACATGAAGGGGCGTCTCAGTTTGACTGCCCTCCATTCGGGGGCGAAGTACCCCGGATCCAGCTGTAGAGACGCTGACCTCTACAGCTGGCGCGATAGCAACAAGCGATTGTCCGATTGTCAATTGTTAATCCATTGTTTTGTTTAATTTTGTTGGTTAATGATGCTATTCAAAGCAAACTTGATGTTTTGCATTTGTTTATTTCTCTAATCAGAGAAATTTGACGACTAAACTAAAAATAATCTTCCGTCTATAAACAACTTTTAAACTATATCAAATAGAATAAAAATTTCAAATAAAATTGTAGCTAATATTATTTGACATCTATTTTAATATAACTGAAATTAATAAATGATTCTTTGTAGGCAGTGTTCATACTTTTATTTCGTTAGTAACATAATTATAAATAATTAAATGTACTATTAAACCAGTGACACTAAAAATGCTCACTAGGAATGAAATACCCTTATTTTAAACAGTATATCAAATTATATATGTTTCGTGCATGGGTATAGATACACCCTATATATCACGTGCTTATATGTTTAATACTTATTACTAAAAACTCAATACTTACATATATATGAGGGAGGTAAAATATAATCTAACATCGCTTTTTAAAATGTAGTAAATAATCTACCCTGCATAATTTTAGGAAAACGATTCAGCAATCAGAATAATTATTGAGTATATAAACGCAAAGGTTTCCCTGTGGAAGCTATTTACGTAGGTAATCATTTCTGTGAACAATAAAGAAGAAATCTTCTAGCAAAATTATATTTACCATTCTAATCAGAAGAGTATACAAGAAAATATGTGTCATCTCCCATCTGTAGAATTCCACTAAACCTTAGCCCACTTAAAACTAATCTCCAATAATTGTTGGGCGTTTAACCATCATTAGACATTTAGTCATTTGTTTAGCACAGCAGACTATTTTGTTTTGTTTACTATGACTGAGCGGAGGTCAAGGATTTTAAATACCCAGAAGCTCAAGCTTGATTCCAGTAGCTCAAACGGTAGTTTTTATTGGCTGCCGGCTGCACTCTAGCTTCAGATGTCTTGAGACGTCAGGGTTAGGGGGAGCGGTTCAAGACGCGTGCCAAGATGGAAATGGAGATGGGCAGGTGCGAGCTAAGATTTTCTTGAGAGTGTGCATTTTTACCTCCCGCCACATTCTGTAAGGGAGGTATAGGAATCATGCTAAAAATTCTGTAGTTAGTTTTCAGTGGATGAACACGTTTTATGGTCCCTAGAATAGGATTTGAATGATTTCGCGATGATGTCTGTGTGTGTGTCTGTCTGCCTGTCTGTCGATTTGTCTGTCTGTCTGTCAGTCGGCATGTGTGGATCTCTGGAGTTACGGTTTCTCTAAAACAACTAAACTGAAAATTTTGATATTTTGTATTTTGTATCCCATTTGGAAGAGCTGATTAGTTTTTGGTGATAATCCAATAATCAGAAGTAAGGAAAAATATAAGTAAATTATGGGTAAATGACAATTTTTGTTACTAAAATAATATTTCAAATTTTACTATCTACAATTATTGTTTGAAACATTTTTCTCTTACTGTCTCCATTAACTAATTCCAACACCTTAAAGTTTCACATTTTCGTTTAACTCTGACAATCTGTGCTTTTTGAAAAAGACAAAACAGTTGGAGAATGAGTAATTTTTTGAAGGGATGAGCGTTTCTTGATAGTGGTGATCCGTGTGTTCTTGGATTGTTTGATATGAAATCTATGGTGTGAGGTATTGTGGTGCCCACAACAGATTTTTATTTTTATTACTTAATTCGCAGTGTACTCGTAGTCAAGAGTTAATAAAAAGGATTAATCCAATTATTCATGGTGGTAGCTCCTATTCTTGAATGCAAATCTGGGCAGTACTCAAACCCGGTTAACCACTCGAGAAGATGGCCGCATAGATATTTAATTTACATTATAATCTCAAACGAAACATACCCATAGTTATTTTACGTTGCGTAAAAATCAGTTACAATAACATCACCGAAAAGGGTAACGTTAATTCCCTAACTCGATCTAGAAAACTATGACCACGAGAACTTGATCTAGTAGTCTGCGGAGGGGCCTGCATTTGTTTTCATCCCTAGCTAGAAAGTTTGGCGGTTTTAGTAGGAAACATAACTTGTTTATGTTTCCTCCTAGCGGCTAGACTACCGCTCTCAGACGTCGTGCATTCATTCGATTGAAATTATTCACCGTCTGGTTGCTTCGCCCCTGCGATTAGCGGCCGCGACAATACAGTCCCACGGTTGGCGAGTCGTTGGCCGCGATCTTGCCATTGCCATTGCCATTGGGGCATTGCTACCCCTTGGAGGGAAAGAACACGGAGCGCATTCAGGGTGGAAGACAATGCACGTCTGCAGACGTGGGGCTGGGGAGGTACTTCTTGCTTGAACCCCAATGCCTGAGATGCCTCCAGGCCTGTACTGGTAATTATTCTCTTTGAGGGGCTCATTCTTATCTTGATTTCGTTTTGCAATGATTTTTATCTGATTTAAGGCTTTGTGCCTTTAAAGAAGTTAAGATGGGTGATTGATACTTCTTAGATTTGGGTGAGATTACTTGCCAAGAGAAATGTGATACATTTCTAGCCTTTAATTTGAAATAAGCAATTATTTCTGTAAATCTCTTTAAAATCTTACATCTTTTTTCTAAACTATCTTTTCAGAAAAAGCAATAGAATAAGCTCTCAAGATTATGCCAAGTAACCGAAGTAACTATCTGGATTGTTGACGCCAGAAATATTTCTCAAATAATAACAAGTAAAGCTTTTCAAATCTTTTTTGTGAAAGTCGGAAATTTGTTGCTCCCAAATTTACTCTAAATAATTATTTTTTAAATGTTCTCGCATTTCACAAATCTGTCTGATTATACTAACCCGTGTTTGTAGAAGGCTCAAATTTGCATGTAGTTTTAGAAACTTTGTTGTATAACTTTTATTGGGTTCATTTTAAAAATATTTCAAGATAACGTCCGTAAAGCTTGTTAAATACACACATCTGGATCGAGAATCAAGTCATTTTTATGAAATTTAACCAATTTAAAAATTAAGATTTTTTTTCCCCAAAAAACCGAAAAATGTATAATATCGAGATTTCATATTTTTATCATTTTCGTTCAACCTTTAAAACCTTTGGCCTCTAAAAGACAACGTACACACGTTTTGCCAATAATCACATATAATTTTTTCTACGATCATTGTTAATGGTGGCGCTTTTAACGTTTGTTTAGCAAGTTAAAAGTGATTTTATTGCTATTTTTAACATATAGAATGGTTTAACTAACAGCATTTCATGAAATGTTTCAGCTTATTAATTTGTTAAAAATTGAAGAGTTCTGTAATTGCAGAACGCCTACAAGACTTAATGAAAGTATAACAATATGTTTTATAAATTATAACTGCGTCTATTTACGGCATTGCTGTTTTAAAACTGGATACAATTCGAGACAATTCCAACTGTGCATATTTCAAATTAAAGTTAAAACTGCGACATATTTTTTCTGCTTGATAATCAACAACAATATCACAATGTTTATAATGTGATGTATACTAGTCTAAGAACATAGTCATGGGAAAATCCGCGGATAAAAAATGCGCAATCAAAATCCGTCCCTGCGAACAAAATCCTATCACACAGCATCATACCTTGCACCTGGCGTCTTACATCTTAGACTCGTGCGCGGTGTCTCGCCGGCGGCTCTAAGGGGTGAACCAGTCCTTACCCCAAACCACCCCATATAGCCCCAGGGTCAGCCAACGTCTGCATACCCTGCCCAGACGCCATGACCCCAGCAGGTCACTGCTACGTTCAGGAATAATCCGTAACGTTGTAAGACTCCGATCGGTTGATGTTTCTAACGTCTTTTGTTGGTTGGCGGGTGATTTTTTCGGCACGTGGGTCCTACGCCCTCGCGGCGACTGCTAGATGGACATATGGCAAGGAAGTGACACGTGTGTTTGACTTGTGATAATAAAAGGGCGATTGAGCGTCTTGGCCGTTATCTGTTGGTAAAGGTGCCCGTATTATTGACAAATGACAAGTTTTCCGGGTTTGCTTTTGCCTTTTATGATGGTTGCAGAAGATACGGGCGATTGATTGCCATTTTACCTTGCTTAATTGTCTCGACTAATTTACAAAATGTAAACTGCGGTGTGAAGATTTTAGGGTTAAAATCGGCCCAATAGGGTCCTTCATAAAGTTACAAAATGGAAAATAAGTCATATATATTATGACTAGAATCAATAACATTTTTTACTAGATATAATAGAAGTTTAAAAATATGAGGAGAATTATTATGATAGAGTTTTAAAAATAGCAATTCTGACGTCAAAGTATGATGTTTCTCTGCGTAAAATTCTCTCACATAATTATTCATTCCAATTTTTTTTTTTACTTTTTTTATTATTGAGCCGTTAGATTGTCAAAGTGTCAAATGGTTGGTACCAAATTTGAAGATTTTTGTTTTGTTTTAAATTTGTAACCCAATAACGCAAATTCAGAACACACAACAACTATGAAGTTAAAACATTAAAAAAAAAATCATTTCCGCTTAATGAACAACAAATAAGACTTTTTAAAACTGCAAATAGTCTTCAATTTGGATAATTTTATATAAAATAAAAAAAATGAATATAGTAAATGACTTTATTATCTAATGAAGTTGTTACGTGGCAATTTGCTAATGGTGACAAAATCGCAACAAAATTACATATTTAATAGGGTATATAACATTAATTGTCAAAAAACGATTTATTTTTATCACAATTAGCAAGTTGTTACGGTAGCATTTTTTTAAAGAATAGAGGAAAGCAGCTAGTTGAGGGCTATCTGTCTTTGTTGTTATTATGTTATTACATAGCAACTGCTCAACAGATACATAGCAGACGTTGTTTTTACATAGCAACCATTCCAGTATTACTATAATTCGGGGGAACAATCTAACAAAATCTCCGCTAAAATAAGCCCAAACGAACAGTAATGAAACTGATAATACTAACAAATAAAATATAATTGTCTTCACATTGCCTGCAAGTCTCGAAGCTTATAAAGGCCAGTAAACCCACTTCCGAATTCGCTCAATCTCGTAGCATCACATCTGGCCAAAATCTTACTTTCATCGAAGATTTACGGTGTTCTCCCTCAAAGAAAGGAAACTGGAGCAACTATGATATCAGCAACAATAGAGCACACATCTGCCTGAGGTAAGACGTCTGCTGAGTCGTCCAATCAAACATTCAGGAACTTATCATCCTAAAGGTATGTGATAAGTTACCTGGAGAGTTGAGCCCTGAAGTTTTCTTACTAAAAAGGGTCTGTCCCTACGTTTTGTTGACCCCTTGTTGTCCCAAAAGCAATGTTTCTTTCCATTTTCGTTGCCTGCGGTTGTAGAAGCTATTGAAAACGTTTTTCTGTATTGTGGACCTGATTAATAGTGAAGTATCATGCAGTACTTTTAGGAACGGTTTTGATATGCAATATTATATTTAACCGTTTTGGATGTATTGAGGTGTTTGGAAACTTGTAGATATTATCAAGAAAATAAATTAATATTCATGATTAGATATAGTAATTATATTATTTATTAGTTTTGCAGGTATACGAAGGTGAAAAATGTTATGTAGTTTGTTTCGACTGTCATAAAATATCGTCCGGAAACGTTTGTATTGCGATAGATAAAATAGGGATCTGAATTTATATGACTTAATAAACGGTAAATTATTTCTGAAGCATTACTTTTTAATCGCTTGTTACTTCCAATTTGTACACCAATAAACAAAGTACCAAAAATATATTTAATCATTAAATTATACATCGAGATTTTGATGTACTTCAATCAGGTATTAGGTTTAAAAAATCTGATATGGTCACCTCTATCTTGTACACATAAATCTGAATTTGAATCGTCTCATAATTTTTTCAAAACCAGAAACAAGAAAATTGCAAACAGTATTTTATTTTTCTTTGTTGAATTTAAAACCTGCTATCTTTTCTAAAAACTACAAAAAGATCTTACTTAATAAACATGTCTCACTTATTTAAAATCTTCGAATTCATCGCTATTCATTAATTGTTATGTTTAATGTCACTTGATACAATTCACATGTAATTTGTATTATGAATTTATTTTGTCTTTTTATTACTTTTGTTTATAATATGTTATGTATTAATGCCATACTATATGTCAAATCTCTTGTACATCTATTGTAAAGGTTAAATGGAAGAACAGCACTCGCTGAATTTTGCCAAATAAAAATTATTATTATTATTATTATTATTAATTAAAAATATTACAAACATCTTTCATTTGGTCGGATACAGGAGATTACGAAAATGTTGCTTCCGTTTTTTTTACAGTTCCTATACTTAATGCATTACGTTACATAGGACATCAACGTATGGTAAACTAGTCATCATACTTTAAAGATGTTTACTAATGAAGAAAAATTTCGAATGGTTATTTGTATGTCTAGTTATTTTTGGGAAATGTTTGTGGCATGTTTACTCATTTATTTCGTAGACCTAATAATCCTTCCACGATTTCGAAAATATTTACAAAATTTAAAAGTGATTGATGTTTAGATATGAATCATAAGAAATAGACAAAATTGAAAACTGCAAACAACAATAACAACCTACGTTACACTTTATCTGAAACAGTACAGTGCTATAATATTGAAATCCATAGTAATAAATTAATGAGAGATTAGTAGATATTGCATCTTAGCTGATACTCTGGTAAAAATTCTATCCATACAGAACACATTCGCTTGTTTCTGACAAAATATGTACTGTAACAATTTTACAATCATTTATCTAGTAGTAATGTCAAGTGATATTTCACGCTGTACTCTCATTTGTTTAAGGACGGTTTGTATCGAAGAAATAATAATTTAAAATAGAAACAATTGAAAGCAGCGCATCCGGTAGCAAAACAATTAAAACGTATAATAACACCACCATATGCAGCGGCCGTTCTCGTTAGCATATCCTTATAGGGGGGTGGCTGTGGCACCGGGTGACCCCATTACCCCCGCGAGTGGGCAGCGTCTTGCCAGCAGCTTGGGTCCCTAACCTGGGGTTGGCAACCTCCAAGGAGCATATGCGACGACCAGTAACCAACGGTAATAGACGTTGCTTAGGATCAAAGCAGGTGCTGGTGCTGCCTGTTGCGTCGTGCGACGTTTTTCTTTTTATCCTTTCAATACTTTATTTGGTTCGAGGAGTTCTTTCAACCCTCGACTTTGGTGGATAACCTCGCTGCTTTCTCCTTCTTTAGGGCGGTTTTATAATAAGTACTTACTCAATGAAATCAGAACAGATTAGCAGTTATATTTACAAAAATACATACAACAAATTTCTACAGATGCTCATATATATTCAATTCACGATATATAATTAACACTTCTCTTAAAACACCCAAAAACAGAGCTCGTGGTATCAGTCATTCTTATTAGAAACGCCCGCACTTTTCGTAACACGTTTACTGTACTTCTTATTGATAAGGACTAAATTAGAGTACTGTAACATCATTTGGAAACTTATGCATATCAGGAACTTCGTTCAAAAAAAATCTTAGATTTATGTATTTTAAAACATTTAATATATACCCCGATCATTTGATATCTTATAACCAACTTGTTACTTTTATTTTTATCTCAGAAGTCTTCTTAAAAAATAAAACTTATTAACAATTATGTTGATGTTCCCGTTCTCTTTCCTATCTTCATTTCTATTTCTATGCTCCCTTTATTCGCACTAGAAATTATTTTTCTATAACACTGTTTTGGAAACTGGGCATTCCACTACTAAAAACTGTTATGGAATCACTAACATTCCATACGCGGCGTATGGAATATTTTCGACGAATCAGAACCGCTTATTAGCGTGACATATGAAGTATCTTGATTCAGTTACTATGGTTACGTCTGTTTATTTCAATTTGATTTATTTGAGTTTGACGTTTTCAACAGTTTTATATTTGTATTTTTTGTATAATTTCCAAAATCTTGTTATAGAAAGTATAGTCTACAACATGTAACGGAATGGCATATCCCACACTCGCAAACCGTAGCCCTCGCCTTTGGCTCGGGCTACAAACTTTTTGCTCGCGTGGAATATGTGCCATTCCATTACTTGTTGTAGAATATACTATTACTTAACAGCAACTAGAATAAAATGTCTTATGATGTCATTTAAAGAATGTGTCATATTTATGTTACAAGTCTTCTAGTGTTGATGTTTTTCAATTAGAATTTAAGAAATTCTTAAACATTAATAATTTTTGTGTTTGTGTTATTTCACTACCCTGTATTTGGGCTGGCCTGTTAGGTAGTACTAAATAAATAAAATTGATGTTTGTGGCGGTGAAAGTACCTCCGTTGTTTTGTGCGCTCAGGTGACAACAATTAAATTGCCTTTCAAATCATGTCTTAAAATCTGCAGCAAAGGAAGTAGGTAAACTTAAAGCACAAGGTGTAAAATTCCTTCCTTACGAAGTTATAATTTGGGTGATACGAAGTGATGTCCAAGAAAGGGTTCTCTCTTTTTAGCGTCTTATCTTTGTGGTGTTCCGGTTTCGCTCGTGCGTGTACGTCCGTCTGTCGCGTGGACTGACTTCCGGTGCTCTTCACGCGCATCTCATTGTTCCTTGCCTTCTACTTCCGCCTGTTGATCTAACGATAATGCGTGCTGTTGCTGCTTTATTCCACTCGTGCCCCAAACTTATCAGATCGAAGAGTTCGTCTGTCCGAAATATTATGACATGGGGTAGACTCCTTAATGAGACTTTAAGTATTTTACAATTGCGAAGACAAGACGAAAATAGATTTTCAAACAATAGTTACTTTTGGAAAAACAAGATGATGGAAAACTTATTTATTCAGTTTAAAGGAAACCAACTCACACGAATTAATATCTTCATGTGATCTCTAACTACCATCCTGTCCAAAAAGCTTATATAATTAAAATATTATATCAGAAAGCTTCTACTTTATGCCAATCCCAGTAAACTTCAAGAAGAAATTATTTTTTATATGATGTTTTGTTGAAAATTGGTTACAGCAAAGCGCTCTAATGTCGAAAATACACCTTTACATGTTCGAGTTGTTACTGAAAGGAAATTATTTGTCACTTTATCATTAATTGCAAATGCAACAAACAAAATTGGCAGGACTGTGAATAAATTTGACATACAAACGTCATATAAATCAAGTTAAAAATCTGTTATCTTCTTGGCAATTTTAAAGATATAATTTCTCTACATTGTTCCGGCATTTATAAGATTCTGTGCCAGTGTAGTAAAGTATACATTGGTAAAACTGGTAGAACTGTAGTAACAAGATTAAAAGAACAGAAACAACATATTAGATTAAATCAACCAGATAAATTGCTGTTGCTGAACATGTTATTTAAGAATGGAATGATTTTGAAACACAAAGATTTCAGCAAGAGAAAATGATTAGATGAGAAGACTAATTAGAGAAGTAATTTAAATCAAGAAATCTCCAAATAAACTTAATTGAAATACAGGCTTTGAGTTTAATAAGTCGTGGTCAACTGTTGTTCGTGCTTAATTTTCTGCTTATATATTTTTTTTTGTGTTTTTATAAAACCCTATGTCGCTGTTGAAACGTCGTTATATTAATTTAATATTTACAGAACTTTACTCAAATATTGTTTTATTTATATCTTATATGATGAGTTCTGAAATCCTCTTTCGGTCAAGTCAGAATCGTATTGGCCAGCATCCAGAGATACAGAGGCAGGTGCGTCAACAATAATCTTGACTCAAAAAATAAACCACTAAACCGAATAAAAAACTGAAAAAGGAAACATCGCATCTCGTTATAATTGTTTCCACCATCTGGCCCGAAGGCGAACACCGCACTCTAGATGCGAGGCAGGTCGCTGGCAGGTGAATTCTAACTTGTATCGAAATTATCAAACGACATATGGGGTGTATAACACGTGGTCGACGCTAGTAATTGTGAACAAGCCGTGTATGTTCTTAACGTTAACGTTTGCTCTTAGACGTTAGACTTCGGCTGTTACGCTTAAAATGGAAGGAAAATAACTAGGGTAGTTGAAATTAAGGGTAGGGGTGCATTAACAATACGCAATACTTTAAAATGCAGTGTTTTGTTCGCGCTAACGGGGCTGGAAAATGACTTCATAATTCGTACTTTTAATTCACAATGGTAACTCGATATTACTTTACTATCATGCTTCATGCAGATTCCAAAAGAAGATTGAAGTTATTAACGTCAAATTCAGAAAGAAAATCGAAAGGGAAAGTTCATTGACAAGTGTAAAATCTCGGCGCCATTTCTCCCACGTGTATTTCTACCTGGTCCACGTGGGATTTACTACGGGATTCCACGTGGCCACGTGGTTTTACTACAACGGGATTCCACGTGGCTCAAGGTCTGCCCACGTGTCGTAACCCATAGCAACGCGGGTGTCTTGTAGACCGTCTTAAGTTTCTTACCACAGGCCACAGCAGACAGGTGGTAGACGCAGCGATTTAAAGCTGGAACAAAAAGAAAGACGCAGCAGCCAGCTTGCTGACGGAATAGAGATTAATTATTTATTTACTCGTAATTTAAAACAATGCAATTGACAAGTAAATAAAATTACTTTAAAATAAATAAAATCTTGTTGAAAAAACTTTCAGAGCTCACAGTAAATTAAGACTAGTTTAAATTTTAAATAAATGTTCTGCAGAATTTAATCCAAAAGTTTTTTAAAATCTATTTCTTCAAATGGCAGTAAAATTTGTTGGCTTTAAATAAATTTACAAACAACAATAAATAATTGATAGCAAATTTAAATTATTGAGAACGAAGCAAGAATTATTTTTTTGTGTCACTTCTAACAATGGTGGCAAAATTTATGACCTTAGCAATTCTCTACTCGTGGCAAAAAATCGCACAATGACGTAAGGTAAAGAGCTATTGAAAAAAATATATGTGGTGTGAATAGCATGTTTATATGCGTGCATTGGCCGAAGAAAAGTCCAATACACCCTCGGGATCGGTACCTACCTGAGTTCATTGGGACCTGGACACCTGCCTACCCTGTCCTCTTCTCTTCAGTCTGTGCTGTTGCTACTTATTTCCTTCATAATTATGAACAGACGTTGTTTCTTACCTACCTGCGCCAAATTACTGTTTACTTCATACTACATACTTTCATTTATTGTCACTTTTATTACACGTAGTAATCGATTATCTGTCGTATTACAACAAATCATTTCGCTACACTTTCAACTAATAAAGATTACGTTGTATTGTTGTCTGATTACAACAAATAAAATATTGATTACAATATCAGGGTGTATGAAGAAAGTTCTGAAAGAAATGTAAAATTTTCCCACGTGGAGTAAACAGCGAAATCTGCAATGTTGATTTTTGATTTCTGACAGCAGATTGTGTACAATATGTTTGCAAATCTTTTGTCCTTCGTGTGACCTCAAATTTTGTGGCTTCAAGTAAAAATGCACCCGGTGATTAACAATGCAGCACCGGGAGCCCAAGTGTGCAAAGCATTGACACTTTCCGCACAGGTGCCAGGTGTGCACGGTTACAATTACTTTACCTGCGTTACTGTATGAGTATTTGTACCAGGTTACCGCTTATTGTTCCTTCACCTATGTTTTTAACAAACCATGATGTCTTGCTATTCATATTACGTACTTTTTCCATATATTTATGCAGCTGTAAAGCTTATATTTTTAGTTTTTCTGTCTGCATTATTTTAGCCAAGTTTGTCTGGATAGTAAGCTGTTTGTAACCCTATCTTGGGGTACCGTTAAAGGGGCGTAATTTATTCAATTTTTTGCTGAGATTTTTTACGTGTCGTTTTCATAAGATTTTTGCGTTATGTTTGTGTAACCGGAAATGTTATTGTTACAGAACCAGAGTTCATGCAGACCCGACCATCTTTGATCGCTGCTGCTTGCATTTGTGCCGCTATCAGGGGACTAAAGTCACCTTCCGCCCATCTTGCACCTCGAGATGTCTGCAGCATGATCTTCTGCGATCCCGTGGCGCTGGAGATCTACGCTATACATATCGAACAGGTCGTGGATAAGGCTGCAGCTATACAAACACCAACTAAAACCCCAGCGAGCCTCCACCCTCAAGGCAGCAGTGATCTTCTGGATAGCCAACCCGAAACCCCTACAGATGTACAAGACGTTGAATTTTGAGCCCGGTTGTTGTGAACATGTTGTTATTTATTTATTTATATCGCCTAGGGCGTCACAAAAAAAGTTTTCTTTGCGTTTGTTCTGAAATATTTTAAATTTCGTTTTGATGTTGACTGACGCCGATAGTTTTATTGTTGAAAGTGTAAATTATTTTAAATATTTAGAGTATACAAAAGAAAGGCATCGTTACCTATTCTCGTTGATCTCACTTTTGTAATGATTATAGTTGCCTTAAGACGAAGTGCCTTAGCGTATTGTTAATGTAAGCATAATTATATGTTAAATTAAATTAAGTAGACAATGGTTTAGAATAATACCAAGATTGCAGAAAAATGAATTTGATGATGGTTTTTGATTGGTTTAAATTTAAAGGATTTGTTTGTACAATGCATGTTTATTTGATAATTGTATTATTTATAATTCAATGTTGGTATTTTTCACAAAACTTGAACGCATTGTTCAGTATTCCACTTATGATCTCGATTATTGCCATTATATAATTTAGGATTCACCAACGTTATTATATTCCACTGTGATTTTTATACCCCATTTGTATTTCGTAACAATTTACCACCGTTTACAGTAACATTGATCTTTTTAACATTTTGACGTACGAATTACACAACCAAAAAAATCTCACTCGAAAAATTGAAAATTACTTAACATTACGTCAAAGTGTTAAATTTGTCATCTAGTCTTAATTTTTCTGATGGAAAATATAATTCACCAAAGCTGTATATAATTTTAATCTAAGTTTTATTAATTAAAACAGTAATCTCTTTTCATTACTTTATTTATTCTGCGTTGGACACTGTACATAATAGTAAATAAAATAACTTATGCAAAATAGTAAAAAAGTTGAGTACATTATTATAAATTAGTAGGTTAGATCTTATTAGGCACAAAATGTTGGTAGTAGCTGCGAGTGTAGTCGATCATATGGTCCTGCATGCACTCCGGGGCTTCGCCCACACATCGCCCTGGGGACCCCGCATAGCGAGTGAAGGGTGGTACGACAGTTTCTGGTGGTAAAATTGTGTTATCTTCGATTATACAACACTCTTTTAAGACACTTCTTCGGCCCTACGGATAAATTTTGAGGTTAGTATTACATTTTGATTTATACCACATTTGCTAATACTTACTATAACAACATTTTTTCCAATATGAACGTAAGATCCTACTTGAGCAGCATTGACAACAGAGTTTTCACCCACAAAAACATGATCACCCATTGATAATGGAAAGAATGCAATTCTACAATATTGAATTCAGTAATTATAATTTCAAATGGTATGGATACGTACCCTTTGCTAAATTTCTTGCACGGAGGTCTAATGACAGAATTTTTACTAATAATACAATATCTGCCAGCTCGAACATTTGCTAAATCACCTCTGATAATAGCATCAGCTTGAATTATAACTTTTCCATTTAAAACTATGTTTTGTGATCCACAAAGGATGGTTTGACGGCACACACGATTGCCTGAAGCCTGTAAATAATATAAAACATTAGTTTTTGAACAAACAGGGAGTGGTTATGAAACCTATATATTTTTGATTTAGTACCGTTTCAACATATTCGCCCTTATTATAGTATATATCTTGCAATTCCATGTTTATGTACAGAAATTTAATTCTCTTGATAATACTTAATACTTAGTGCATAATTTGATTAATCACACTTATCTGACAGCCACTGACAGCTCTTCTGTCAAGTTGTAGTGTAGAATGCAGCACTAGTCCACTCTTGTTTACTGAATGAAACGGTAGGACTAGAATTTGTGGGTAAAGCATGTGGTATATGTCAATGTGATAGATATGAAGAGGTAATAACAAACAATAGTTTTGTGTATTATAGTGCTTGTTTAGTGTTTATTAATAATTATATACTTTGTAAACTAATATGTAAGTAATTATAATTTGTTTTCATCTTGAAACATTGAAAATTAAGGCACGGTTAACCAATTTTTTTAATGTTTACACAACCTTTTGTTATTTCAGAAAATGAATACCAGACGTACACGACGAGGTACTAATCAACCAGCTGAAGTTGAAGAAAAACAAGTTGTAAGCATTGAAATCCAGACCAAAAAGCGTCAGAAAAGTAAGACAGATTCATCTGATGAAGGAAGTTCATCAGGTTACATTCCCGCCGAAAACGTAACAAACATTGGAAAGAAGGAGAGTGCAAATAATTCGAAAAGTAAAAGTAACGAACACAAAAGGAGCAAATTTGATACAGATGATGAAGAAAATTCATCAAATGATGAAGAACAACACAATAGCAGTAATACAAGTAGAAAACGACAAATACCTAAACTTAGCTCAGATGAAGATGGGACTTCATCAGACAGTAGTGTTGGGGATTATTTGAAAACAGCAGATGAAATAGACTTAAATTCAAGCTTTTTTACGTTGGATGATAATGAAAAACCTCCAGACTTCGGTGCTATAGAAAAGAAAATGTTTAGTGGTATTCAACGACTAAGCGATTCTGAGGAATCTGAAAATGAAGATGAGCATATCGAAATACCGGTGATTAAAAAACAAACATCAAACTCCCAAACTGTAAGTAGTAGTACCAATTTTTCTCAGATACGTGATTATAATAAAAAATTGGAAGAAGTCAAAGCATGCATTGAAAATTATAAAAGTAAGAAAACAAAGAAATGTAAGAAAATAACAAAAATTGAAAACAGTCAAGACATAAGTCATTTGTTATCTGTTGGCGAAACAAAAAATCGGGAATCTATAGATTCGGTACAAAATGATTTTGATTCTGATGATGAAATGGACTGGGAAGAAATTGAAGATAACGTCGACTTAACAGAAGAACCAGTGAAAATTCCCAAAGAAGGCGTTCAAATTACAGTACAAATGCCAACCACCGTTCGGAAAAAATCAAAAGGAGTTGATTTAATGGCTGCTATAAAACGTAGAATTAACAGAATTAAAAAAGAAAATCAAGTTTATGTACATAAAGTTCATTTACTCTGTTGGATAGCACATGGAAATTTCTTAAATAACTCAGTTTTAAATAATGAAATTTTATTGGGACAAGCTTTGTCACTTTTACCTTCAGAGCAGTGTTATCCGCCTAAACATGCAGATATGAAATATTTAGAACAAATTGTTCGGTGGTATGGAAAAATGATGAAATTGCACGAAATTCCAATTGATAATCAAACGTCTATAAAAGAACAGTTAAATGAACAAATATGTAAGAAAAAGGCAACTTGTAAAAGAAATTTAATTTTTTTGTTCATAATTATTCTTCGTTCTCTTGGATTACAATGCAGACTAGTTTTATCGTTTCAATGTCTCCCTTTAAGACCTCCAAATTCAGAACTTTGTTCTTTAAGTACGAAAGAAACAAATGATAAAACAAAAGAGAAAAATGATTCGAAAAGTACAAAATCAGAAAACACAAAAGCAAGTACGAGTAAACAGAGCAATACTAAAAGTAAATCTTCTAAAAGTAAGCCAGCTACTTTAAATACTAGTATAAAAAATAAGTTAAATAAGACGTTAAATGATAGTATTAAAAATAAATTAAATCAGTCATTAAATAATTCCAAATCCAGTGATCTAACTAAAATTAAGAAATCTGTAAAATTTGTAAATAGTATACCGGAAGAAAGTTCATCCAATAAAAAAGAAACAAAATCAAAAAAGGGTAGCAATAAAAAAAATTCAGACAATGTTAATAAAGTTAAGCAATCTTCAAAATCGTCTAAAAAGTTGAGTATAAAAGAAAAATTAGATCAAAATGACGAAGAGGATTCGAAATCACCAGTAAAAAGTGAAGTAAAACTAGAAGAAGCTGTTAAAATAGAATCAAACGGAACCAAAAAAATTACTACCTCATCAAAGAAATTAAGTTTAAAAGAAAAATTAAATAAAAATTTTGAAGACGATACCAAACTGCAAATAAATACCGAAGTCAAATTAGAAGAACCTTCAACATCAAATTCTAAATCATCTAAAAAATTAAGTTTAAAAGAAAAGTTAAATAAAAATCTTGAAGTTGAAGTTAAAAAAGAATTAAAACTCGAAAAATCACCAATAAAAATTTCACAAGTTGATGGAGCTGATGATTCTCCCGATGATTCAGCTCCTAAATCAAAAACAAAATCATTAAAAAAGGCAAGTTTAAGTAGCAAATTAAATAAAAACTTAAAAAGTTTAAACAACGACTTTTCCATATCGCAACGACATCGACGTGAAGCAAGAAATAAACCAGTTAAATACGTTGATAGCGAATCAACATCTGCACCTGATAGTGATTTTCAACCAAGTCAAGGAACATCATCACCAGCGAAGACTCCTATTAAAGACATAAATCATAACAAAAAGACCAGTACATCTCCAGAAAAACAAACAAAAGGCAATAGTACAATAAAGAATTCCAGTGAAAAACCTAGTACTAGCAAAAGCTCAATCAAAAGTAAACTTGATGTTCGCGAAGACATAATAAATTTGCTCAAAGGTAACATGGCCGAACAAAGATACACCGATAAATCAAAAAAGGTTCGAAAATCCTCAAAAAATAATGATTCAGATTACGACAGTGATTTTGCGCTGAAACCTATTGTGAAGAAGCGAACTTCGGGAAAAAAAGTAAATAGTAGTGATGAATTTGCGAGAAAGATTCAAGTTAACACTAAAGTCAAAAGAAGAGTAAAACCAAGAAGTGAAATTGATCGAAGAGCTATTTCTTCCGATGATGAAAACTCTGAAGATCAGCATAAAAAGAAAAAAATTGGAAATGATGTTTGGGTTGAGGTGTTTCTCGAGGAAGAAGAGAAGTGGATCAGCGTTGATTTGATAAAAGGACAAGTGCATTGCGTTTCAGAATTATATGTAATAACATTTTTAAAAATTATATTTTAACAATGAAATTAGCAAATATTTTGTTTTACAGAATCGAGCAAGTCATCCTGTGTCATACATTGTTGCATGGAATAATAATTTATCTTTAAAAGATATTAGTGCTCGGTATTGTCCAAATTGGAATACTGTTACTCGTAAATTAAGAGTAGATGTTGGTTGGTGGAATCAAACTCTAAGACCATTTATTGGAGTTAAAACTGCTAGAGATAAAGAAGAGGACGAAGATTTGGCCAGGCAGCAGTTGGATCAACCACTACCTACGACAATCAGCGAGTGAGAGAATAATATTAACATACATAACACACTACATCCCTGAAACACAGTCAACCAACAATCAATCTCCTCCAAACATTCCTATCTTGGCATCACCTTTCAATCTCCTGGTCAATACGCCAATCCTTCGAAAACATGCTGCTCAAATATACAAACTCATTCACTGAAACATTACAATCAGTCACCAACTCATTCTTCTTCAAACATCAAAACTTTCGATATTAAATAACAGATTAAGCCTTTCCTTACTTCATTTATAATCACAATCATTCTTCTGAATTGCTCCTCGGCATCACCCTACACAATATCATCTTCATAAATTATTTGTTTAGATAATTGAAATACAGGATTTGTTATTGTATTTTTAGATATAAAAATCATCCCCTATACGCTTTAAAGCGACATTTATTAAAATTCGAAGCAATATATCCCCCGGATGCTGTAACACTAGGGTTTGTTCGTGGTGAGGCAGTTTACGCTCGAGAATGTGTACACACTCTACATTCGCGAGAAATTTGGGTGAAACATGCAAAAGTCGTCAAACCTGGCCAGGAACCGTATAAAATTGTCAAAGCTCGACCGAAATATGACAAGGTAATATTTCGGTAAATTTAGAACCAGACAAACATTTCAATTTTCTAGATATTTATGATTCTCAAAAAAATAATAATTTATGTTTTTTTTTTTTAGTTGACTGGAAATGTAATCACCGATCTGCCGCTTGAGTTGTTTGGCAACTGGCAAATCGAAGATTACGTTCCACCAACCGCAGAAAATGGCGTCGTTCCTAGAAACGCCTTCGGAAACGTGGAATTGTTCAAACCATGCATGCTGCCCAAGAAAACTGTTCACCTGCAATGTATGTACATTCTACTTTTACTTATTGCGTCAGAAATTATGCGAATATTGACCGAAAAATATCTTTCAGTGCCCAGTTTGAATAAGATCGCCCGTAAACTTAGAATCGACTGCGCGCCCGCTGTAGTGGGATTCGATTTCCATTGCGGCGGTAGCCATCCAACCTTTGATGGTTACGTGGTTTGTGAAGAATTTAAAGATGTGCTCATAGCTGCGTGGGAAGAGGATCGAGAAGAAACGGCTAAAAAGGAGCTGGAGAAATATGAGAAACGTGTTTACGGCAATTGGCGGAAGTTGATCAAAGGTTTGTTAATTCGTGAACGACTGAAGGCAAGATATGATTTTGGAAATTCGTCGACTTCTACCGAGAAGAATAAAAAGAAACCTAAACCCTCAAAACCGAAAAAACCAAGAATTGACAGTGAAGAGGAACCCGATAATGATTAAACATTTGCATGATTTTTGCTATAACGAATCTGTGATTAATATTTTGAGTATTCATTCTATTCTGTATATTTTGTTATTACACATATTTTTTTGTATGTTTTACTTGTAGTTTACTTACAGTAATTTGATACTTATAAGTAGTATACCATTTTGTTAACCTATTTTTTTATAAGTTCTACAAGTTATTTACAGAATCATGATTTTCAGTCGTTGTTTTAAATGTGTAAAATATTAAAAAATACATATTTTTAGAGTAATGGTTTTATTCAGAACTTTATTGTAGCTTCCATTATACATATATTACATACTAGACAAAAAATATTATAGTTAAATTAAGAAAAATAAGTTAACGAAAGCAATAACAATAATAATGATAGTTTCAAGGTAATGAGAAGTAACGTCCGCTGAAAGCAAAGCGTGCGAAGCGGGGAGACTTCGTAAGAAGCCTCGATGTAATACGTATGTATGTACAAAAAGTCTGTGTCTGTGTGGTAGAAGATAGAAAGATGATGATCTCAGGCGACAGATAGCGCCTGGTCGTTCGAGGGATATCTCCTAAAAATAGGTATGGAATATCTCAGCCACTCGATAAGTTTGTTCCCCTAATCGCTCTGTGAATCCTTTCGTACAATAAAAAATAAAAAAAAATCCATACAAAAAAGAAAAAATCACACCACCGGCCGTGGGGTGGGTTCGTACAAAAAAGGGAGATTTTTCAATTTTTTTTTCCAGATTTATTTTGAAGTGTGTTGCATCGAAGCTAAATACATAAAACTGAATTTCCAGGTGAGTGCGAACTGCTAGCCACGTGATGGAGTGAGACTACTAACGGTGTTGTTATTTACAAGTAGTGTCGATTGTAGTGCAGTTAAGCCATGGTGAGCGTGCCAGCGCCCATGCCGAAGCCGACGCCCTTGGGGCCGAAGTTCTTTCCGTAGCAACCTCTGCAGTAGATGTCGCTGTCGGGCCCGTCGTTGAGGTTCGTAGAGTCCAGCGAACGATGGCAATCCGCGCAGCTGAAGCACCTTCTGTGCCAGATGCGGTTCTTGCTGTTCATCTGCTCAGCAGCATACACGGGGTAGCCGCAACGCGGGCAACCCTGACCCTGGGGCGCCTTCACGCCGAGGTTGGGGTTGGAGTCGTTGAACAGTACAGTGTTCTCTCCAGCAGTGGACACCAGGGTGGGGGCGTGGCCGTAGCCGAATCCCTTGGGCCCGAAGAGCTTACCGTAGCAAGACTTGCAGTGGATCTCCTTGTCGGGACCGTCGCATGCCAGCATTGAGTCCAATGGACGGTGGCACTCAGCGCAGTTGAAGCACTTCTTGTGCCACATCTTATCACACAACACATCATTAACATTTATGTCACAGAATAACCAAGTTTAATATTTACCGTTCCCTTGGCCAGTTGCTGTTCAGCAGCGAACACCATGCCACCGCAACGGGGGCAGCCTTGACCCTTGGGGGCCATGAGTGAGGTGGTGTCCGGGTTGTAGAACGGTCTGTTCTGAGAGATCTCATCCTCGCTGTACAATACATGACAATTAACAACTCTGCTTTTCATTCAGTAATGTGTTACACTTACGTCAAGCCATCAGTTTGCAGGAAACCGGAACCGCAGGCGAAGCCGTAACCGTGAGGTCCCCACTTTTTGCCGTAGCAGGTCTTGCAGTACACGTCCTTGTCGGGACCATCGCATGCGATGATCGAGTCCAGAGTCTTGGTGCAGTCGTGGCACTTGAAGCATTTGCGATGCCATTGCTAACAAAGATAAGTATGATATAAATAATTTGTATAAAATATTTTAAATTAAATTTGCATGTAGTGAAGTACTCGTATAGCAGGTACAAATATAATATTTTGTATTGTCCATGTATATTATAGTTACGTAAAATAAATTTAATTAATTTATTAACATTTAGTTTTAGTATACGTCATTCCAGTGGAACAACTATTTTATATTTATTAATATATAAACTAGTACGTATTAGAAATAAAAAAAAACTGATGAATACCGAATTGTTCACCCAGATCTAACTTGTTCGTGTAGGACCAATTCGTACAAACCTTTACCGAATCTGTTCATTGTCAGTAGTGAGCAGTGTACATGTTTATAAACATGTCTGGCGTTTGTTGTTGTGTAAATAAATTATTTAAATTCGCGTGTGAAGTGCTAGTGTTTTAAATGAGTGTAAATGTTATTTGTGGTAAGTCTACAATCATTTTGATATATAATTCAGGTATAAAATCTAAAGTACAAGGGTAGAAAAATAGTAAAATGTACCAATGCTCGAGCTCTTTAAATTAGAAATGGTTTCATGTATTGAAATAACTTACTCTGCTCTTGGCAAGAACCTCTTCAGCAGCAAATACTACACCACCACAACGGGGGCAACCCTGGCCTGGGGGAGCCTTGATGATGGCGGTGTCAATAACCGTAGTCTTAGGTGCAGCATCACTGTTTAAAAATGCATGATCAGTATTCATTTCATAGCTAAAATTATTGAAAAAAAAATCTAAACGAATAACAGAAATTTCATCCAACAAAAACAGTAACTCATGACACTAAAGTATTGAAAATTTCGTGTCGTATTCTCATATACCTTCAAAAACACAGAAGGAACAACTAGAAATAAGGTTCTCAAAAATGCATGTTCATGTATTATTTGACACTACACTTGTACGTTGAGAAAAATACAAACAGTAGGAATATTTAAAATTTAGTGACTAATTTGGACGACTAGACACTAAAACATTCATTATGCAGTTTTAAATACATTTTTGTAAAACACTAATGGATGAAAAACAAATGCGTGCTTTGAAATTTGGAATGCAGATATACCTCTGCCTTTGAATGTCCAAAAGATCGCTAGTTAAACCTATCGAAGATCCTCCTGCGTGGCCTATGCCTCTTGGACCGAATAGTTGCGCGTAGCACGCTATCAACAAAATAAACTTAAAGAATACTGTTCAGTATTGCCTTGAAAACCATCGCAGTTCTAGATATCCTACTTATTCTTCAATTATTTTGATTTATATTTGTAGATAATAATTGTTACTTGATCTGCTGCAGGTTTTCAAGGATGTGTTGGAACCTACCCGTTAGCATAGCAGTCGCTTTGAAGGGCTCCACCACCCTGGCCGTAGCCGTAACCCTTGGGACCGAATTTCTTGCCGTAACAAACTGGAGGACACACAAGGTCAGTAACTTGCAGGACATTATTTACCACGTGTACATGCAAAGTTATTACACTTTGTTTAACTGTCTCGTGATTTGTAGGATGTATACAATGTACAATTTGGAAAATACCGGAATTTTAAACTTTGCATGTCCATGATGCTTCTTAAGATACATTCATGAAGTACATTTCTACTTATGTTCTACTATTCGGTTAGTAATAACAGAAAATAAAAGCGTTATATTTAGCGCCAGAAAGAGAAGTAATGCGTATGTGAATTGTTTTGATTTTAAATCGGTATATTTTTAAAACATAAACTACCAAAGTGATGTTCTCAAAGTTTATTTAGATTGTAACTTTCTTTAATGCGTGTGCGGTAAAATAATTCAGAAATCATTCAATTTAAAATAAATTTAGCGCATTTGTACATAGGCTTCAAACGCACCTTTACAGTAAATATCCTTGTCGGGACCCTCGCAACAATTCACAGAATCCAGTCGTTTCGAACAGTCGGCACATTTGAAACACGATTTATGCCACCCCTTAAAGAACCAATAAAACAGTGTAGTACTGTGACATATTTAGCGTGACAGTATAGTACTAAGAAAGGGTAGAAGACAAAAACAATTCGTGCAAAAAATACACACGTAGGACAAAGACGATACGCTAACAACAGAACAATGCACAATCACGAAGAAGGTAGATTCTGTCAAAGCTGACGCGAAGTAGTTTAGCGAGAGCTTTTCTAGAATTTGTATCATTTGAGGTCGGAAATGGTTCCTACCTCTGCAATATATGTCCCTGTCTGGACCGTCACAGTGTAATGTGGAATCTAGCGTTTTTGTGCACTGTTTGCATTTAAAACAGCTTTTGTGCCAGCCCTATATTCAAAAATGTAAAATTAAGTATTTCATTAAGTACTCTTAAAAAGATAAAAAAAAGTAGGGCACAAGTTATTATAGTAAATACTATTCAATATAATTTAAGATGTAAAAAGGGGTTTATAATATTTGGGATGTAATTTTAGTGAAACTTACCCTGCCCCTAGCTAACATCTGTTCCGCGGCGTATACATAACCGCCGCAACGGGGGCAGCCCTCACCTTCGGGGGCCTTAGCGCAGGTCTTCGATTCGAGCACAGCTTGTGAGTAGTGGTTGTTCAGTCTAAAACACACCACAGCAATCGTAAAACAATCCACTCTTCAGAAACACAAGCATAAGTTAAGACACTAGTTTTTCATCAGCATTCCTCAAACTTAAAGTGTTATCCATTTTAGAAAGAGAACAAAATTAGGGTGTGAGATTTTTAAATTGAGAAATACTGCTTCATATGTATGCGCGAATTAGCGAGCGATTGATTATTAATAGTTTAATTGTGATTTGATTTCTTGAACTAAATATTTCAGTAAATAATTAAATTGGAATTAATTATTCAATGATATTTCTACTTTGAAGACAATAATAGCGGTGTAGCGCAGGTGTTGGCGTTGTAAAGCATGAAGTTACATTTTTAGTATTTCAACAACTACTTTGTAGGAATATAGATGTTATTATGTGTAATGTGGTTAGATGCATGCCAGAAACAAATGAGTGCATGGTGTAGCAATTGTTTGAGGAGTTAAGTAAGTCAATATGTAATGGGAGAAGGTAAGACGCTCCCGCCTCCTTTAAAAACAAACAACTATCGAATCAAATTTTCAATTCCGGTTTATTTAATTATGAGGGCACTTTCCTTATCCCATCACTTGCAACTGAGGGAAGCACAATATCGGTAGGAAGAGACACACAAAAATAGGAACATAAAAAACTGTTAAAAATAGTTTGATAGATATCGAAGCCACCAACGCATGCTTTCGCAGGAAATCAAAATTGCTCTCACCGTGTCTGCGTCGCTCCTAACCGCAGAGCCCCAAACATTCGTGTTGTTGTATTTGGAATGATTTTGTAAGGATAGGAAAGACTCAATTCGTCAACATACATTTTCATCAGTTGTTGCACATGTTGCCAAGACAACAAAAACTGTTATTCAAAATTTGCAGCAGTTACCTTTGTTGCTATAACTATTGTTCTGGTAACGTACCGACAAAGAACCAGCAGTTTACTAAATACTGTATAAAATACTGGTACTAACTATGTAGTTAAAGAGAATCGTTAGTGAGGGCCCGTGTGAAAATGCATGCATCGAAATTGTCAACGCCTCAAGTGACATGGATCGATCAGATAAACTACCGTGAGCTCTATTTATAAATGATTTATTTTGTATTCGAACTTACAGTACGATACAAGCCCTATATAAAAAGTAGCTGTTATTAATACCAATTTGTGAAAAAATAAATAATCCAAACCTAACGTTACTGGCTTTTAAAAAGTGTTTTCCAAGTAGACATAGATAGATAACATAACATGTTTGTTGTGTACGACATTGATTAACAGAACAGTAACAAAGGCTGTACGTTGTTGACAAGTGCACACACGGACACTGCACGGGCAACGGGCACGCCGAGGGTGTGGGGGCGGGGCCGAGTCTGCGGGCCGGTGTCGCCGGGCCAGGATCAACGTGCAGGTCGGACTCCGGGCATCGTTTAGTTGCTGCACGAGAGAAACAGGGAGCGCGTCATGCACCACTCTCTACTACTGGCTACTCACAGGGCACAGGGGTGGGCGTGGGTAGCACGGTCAACGCGTTGTCAAGCATTATCATCTAAACCGCCTCGTTCAATTACACGCATTTCATCCTACTGCTACAACTACCCGCGCGCCCAACGACAGAGCTTGCCCCAGATCCAAGTAGGCAAGTGTAAATGTTAATGCTTCACAACTTCGTGCAAAACTATCTAATAATGACATCAAAACCCAAAAAAGTATCAAAAATAACATGTAACGATTGTGGACAGCACAATACAACCAACAGCTAAGTGGAGTAAGATAAGGAATCGCCCTCAATGAATGTGAATCCCATCGACAGGGTCAAGTATTCGCGCGAGAGTTTTGACTTTACTCGTATGTGAGGAGAGATAAGAGATTAAGAGAGTGGAAGTACACTTACGATCCCTCCGCCAGATGGGAGCCGGTGTCCATGCTCAGGCAGCCAGCACCACCACCGAAGCCGTAGCCCTTGGGGCCATACTTGCGGGCGTGGCAGACCTTGCAGAACAGCTCACCTTCGTGCTCGGAGCAGTTGGTGGAGTCGAGCAGTTTTCCGCAGAGACCTTTACATTTCAAACAAACCCTATATTAGTTTTCTTTAATGAATATATTACTTTCTTTTTGGCATTCGAATTTAATAAAATTGTGTCCTTTTACTTTCATTTTACATTCGTGTATTTTTAGGAGAAGGTTAAATTTTTCAAGTGATTTATGTTAAATTTGCATTAAATAGAAAAGTATTTTTAGAATCATGTAATATTTTGGACTATATTATGCGGTAAAAATAATTTTGGCCTCAGTTTCTGGCTCTAAATTTAGATTTTAATTCCAAAAATACTACATTAAAATTACGAGCTTACAGTCTGCCAACTATATGTGAATTTATTTAAATTATGTCGTAGAACAGGTGTTGAATTGAATACAATGAATTACCTACTAACCGATTTGCAAAATTCTTCAATGAACAATTTATAAATAACTTGGAAGAATATTTCTTATTTTTTTATATTTATTTTCTCTATTTTCTTCGGACATTATAACTTACCGCATTTGAAGCACATTTTGTGCCATTTGAGTCCTCCGGCAACACGTTCTTCAGCAGCATAGACGGACTTGCCGCATTTGGGGCACTTGGGGTTTTCAATGGGCTTGAAAGGCATTTTGTTTCACTTGTTCGGCCTGAAAAACAAAATAAAAACGTTGCAGTTTGCTTCAAGTCGTTCTTAACACTAAAACATTACACGTTATCATTGCAAAATATATGAGTAACCGATAAAATTGTTTGAGTAATTGCGGTTGATTTATTATCAGAAATGGGTGTGCGATTTGTTTGTAAATTAATGAAAGCAAATATTCCGATATTCATTTTGCACTCTTTAAATTGTTTGTAGCAAGTATTTCGGACTTAAAATGTTTGGTATCGGATAGATTTATAATAATGTTTTGTTAAAATTTATAAATAGTCTTGTTTTGTTTGAATCCGTTGCTATGTGTCTCGAGTTCCGGTTTATATTTAGAAATGCAATGAAACATAATCCATATAATAAGGAGTTATCACTGAGCATCCATATTAGCACCGGTTTTCAAGTCACCGTCAAGAAGTTATAATAATTTACCAAAAAGTATAAAGTTTCCACTGAAATATCACAAGTAAGCATAATATTTCCGCGTCGCAGTGGTGCAGCCCGATGTTGACGTGCGCCAATGACAATCGAGGTCAGTTGGCCGTAACAACCAATGCATCGTCAACCAACAGACCCGAAAATACCCCACAAACATCATCGCATCGCTGGCAGCGGGCCAACGTGACCACCGCGCACCAAATTTGGCGACGAGAGACGCCCGACGAGTAGCCGTAGCGGCAACGGATAACCGCGACGGCAGGTAACGCGACGCGGACGCCTTGGACGACTCGTGACGGCGGGGCACTGCACTTGAGCACACTCGGGGCACTTCGCGCACAGCGGCACAGCTTACCTTTTCGTTATCGTTGGGTAGTGTACGGAACGCTAGTTCCAAGATCAGTGACGATTGTGTGGGACTCGCCTTCCTGTAACTTACTACCACTGTAATTCGAATGACCGAGAGGGTTGCGAGCGCGGCTAGTCTATACCCGGTTTTGCACACGACCCGCACTCTTCCAGTGGTGGGGACCACTCTCTGCTAGGAATAGACGCTTGCTCAAACTTCTATTTTTGTTGGTTGCATGGTTATGCCTAAGCAGCCGAGACACCGCTATCCTACGGTGGACCACCCTGAGAAAAACAATTGCCTTTCGGAGAGCTTTCGGATATCGTACATGACGTCATCCAATCACCAAACACTACGTCGCTTTCACGTGACCATACGCCCAACCGCCTTCTTCTCCACCAGAAAAAGTGGAAGCTACTTTGTTTAAACAGTTTCAAACTGTAAAGATTTCAACTTAAACAAGAATTATGATTTGGCTTTCCAAATGTAAAACAATCGTGACAAATCGCTGTTTATTGTATATTGTAAAAAAATCTTCAGCAATACCTACATTCAACAAGATTAATAGAAGTAAAATTTTGAACGAATTCAAGCCATGTTTACAATTTCATAATCTGTAAAAAGTAACAATTCGTGCATGTCATTTTGAAAGGATCCAGATGTGTTCAAATGTTGAAGAACCCATCCAGAGCGCACAAATCTTCGAAACACGGGTTCGTTTGTTTGCACGCCCACTGTATGCAGATGCAGACGTCCCGATTTAACCGCCATGCTGTGATGCTGAAGCTGATGCTGTGTACCTTGTCGCGTATGATACAATTGTCGATATGAATCATTTGGCAGGTGCACAACCCTGCTGCAAAATCTCACTGCCAAACATCACCTGCTATTCAATATTGTGTTTACATTGCAATTAACATTTTTTGATAATGTACGTGGCCTTCTTTATTAATTAGGGACGTACTTGGTCCCACACAAAAATTTGTTTGAAGCTTGCGACAGTTAAATAAATAAACTGAACTCTTTATGAATCACGTTGGACAAGAAAAGCATCTCACGCCCTCATTTTATCCATGGATGTGGCCTTTTTATTAATTAGAAACTTACTTGGTCCCACACAGACATTTGTTTAAACCTTCAATCAGTTAAATAAATAAACTGAACTCTTCTGAATCCAGATGGCCTTAGAAAATCACCTTATGCCGTTATCTTCTTCGTGGATATGCAGCTTCAGTATCTCTGCAAGTGTAATGCTAAATACTGTCATTGGATATATCTCACACCCTTTTTTCGTTCGTTAATACGAACCCAGAATCCATTTGGTCCAGTTAAAATCATACAAAGGAAAATTGTTTAATTCGTCATTTTTATATCTTAAATTCTATCTTTTTTTACCTCTCACATATACATATATGTAAGGTAGGTATTATATTTATGTTACGAATTGTTTAGATTTTTATAATTAATAATTCATTAACAGTAAGTCGTAGATTATTTGAAGGTCTATCATAGTTTTTGGGCATATCTAACTAAATAAAAGAGATAGTAAATTTCATGGGAATCAAAAAAATTAAGAATATATTACCTACAATCTTTATTGAAATATTTTGCTATATTTTCTTGTCATCAGATTCAAAAACAGTGTTCGGGGTACCAGCCAATACCTTTGGGCCAAATTAAATCTTTATATTAAAGTTTTTTTGTTAATTTGTTATTATTTCAGGTGTTATTTTTCATTAAAATATTCTTTAAAATACCTAACAGAATTTAAGATACAAATAAATGGACTAGAACAATTTTCCCTTTGTAAGATCAGAATTTATAAGTTATTCTAAGAGTCTAATTGGGCCAAAAGATATGATTCTGGGCTCGTATAGAGCTCCATCATCTTCTTGGTGTTAATTTCGATTTCGAAAGACAAGAAATGATGTAAAATTACGTTATCCAATTGAGGTGAACTACATAGATGATTATTATGTGCAGATAAATTTGAAAATCTTCTCAGGTGAATTTGAGGGTATGACAGAATTTTAATCGAAAATATATTATTTATAATATATAATTTCAGATAAGAAAATATTATTCTTGGAATAGATTTAATCGTAGGACGTATCGTGGGCTAAAAATAAATCATTTTGAAGCACGAAAATACCTTAACTTGCACTAAGAATATCCCGAATACAATCATTAAGAAAACATTCGTTGTTTGGTCCTTGACGATAGTGGGGTCTGTGATTCACTTTGGCAACTACTGCCTTGCTACGTAGAGAAATGACACTGCCTGACTAATTTATTATATTTACTGTATCGAAACACCAAAGGCGGTCTTTAATTGACGCTGAGCAATGCTTCGTTTTTCATACGTCCTATTTTGAAATCACTATGACTCCGACTGTTATATTTCGTAGAGGGTAAAATTAGGCACGGAGAATTTATTACAATGTATTTCGAACTTGGTTGAGTTATTCTACTGATGTCTGAATATATTTTACACTTGGACAAGTCGAATTTATCTTTAAATTATTTAAAATGTCTCTTCTTATAGGTTCTTGCTTAATACATACAACTGTTACAGTTCTAAAAGTGCAATTTTCAGTAGATGTATTTGAATAAACTTTTACAGTACCAAAGTAAATCGTTGAAAGAAATAAATTTATTTGACATTTTTATTGTGGTTTATTTCAAGCTAAAAGAGTGTGCAATAAAATAAAACGAAATGTAATACAAGGCATATTTTGATGCATTATAATACTCTTATTTTTAGCTCTGTAACAGCTAAATTTAGGAGGTCCGTTACACATGGAATAAAAGCATAACGGAAGGTGTTATTTAACATGAAATAAGAAAAGTGAATACAAGAAAAACAAGTGTATGTTTTGAAGCTGGAATTAAGGAGGTGCTCTTAACTTATGTTTATAAATACACTGTTGAAAATAACCTTTTCAGTGTAAATACTTAACTTTAAATCGTAGTTTCGAATTCTTCCCATCTTGAAAACAACTTAGAGGCCTGTGTTATTTTTGGGACATCTCAAATTACAAACTGTAGTTTTATAATATTTGAACCGGTTGCTAGGTTTGAGGGTGTAAGAAACAGTTCCACTTACTTCAGATAGAATTAATCATAAACTTAGATAAGTCTTGGCATCTTAGAACATAAAATTGACGAATTGTTTTTACATCTCTCCACATACCTGTAATTGTTGTTCAAAACATTTTTTCTACGACCTCTTAGAAATCTAAGCATTGTATGTTTGTTCTTGCTAGGGAAATGAAGTGCATTGCAAGCATTGTGCGAAATGGATTTGTTTTGTGATTATTTCAATGCAGGACTGTTCATTTCAGTACAAGTGTCATTGCTAGGATACTTATTTAGAATTGTCAAATATTAAAATGATGAAAGCCGGACAAATTTATTATTAATAAAATATAAATTAATTAGTAAATAATATAGTATACAACTCTGGAATGTCTATTTCATACTCGTATGATTTGCAGCATTCACCTTCGGTTCATGCTAAACTTTCATACTCGTAGAAAATAAGTACCATTCCATGCTCGTTGTAGAATATACTATTCTCTTACTGTCACCCTTTACGAATTACAACACGTCAAATAAAAATTATATTTTGATATTTAAATTTGCTAACCTGTGCTTTGAAAAAAAAAACAACACTTGGAAAATGAATAATTGAAAAACTAAAGTTTTTTTAGGGATGAGCGTTTCTTGATAGCGGAGATCAGTGTTTCTGCATTGTTTGTTAAGAAATCTATGGTGACAATGTATTGTGGTGCCCACAACAGTACAATATGTTACAAAATAACTCATATTATAGTTATTCTATCCTACCATAGTATGAACATAAAAATATAAATGGTTTTTCAGCATCGTTTTGTCGTTTACTAATAAGCAATTAAGTACAATGTAAAAGTAATTATAGTAACAATTATTTACTTGTTAGTTTCAGAGGTTCGTTTGTAATGCCAATTAGTACACTTTTATTTGTAATTACTGAATGATTTAATAATGTATTAAACTATTACAACAACATAAAAATCGAGTAACAATTTTACGAGGGAAAAACTACATTCACACTCTTCAGTCTTGCAACCTCTCTATGTAAAGTATAAAAATACACTCAACTGAATCAGTCAGAACGGAAGTTAAAGTAAGACCGCGACATTTAAATGTATTACATAGATTCAGTTTCTTTCATACTCCCACTTTTGAATACTTTACATAAAATAAACATATTAAATTATTACATTCTTTAAATCTTAAAATTAATTCTAATTTACATATTATATCTTTGTACACCTAATAGGAGTCTCAATTTTTCAAAAGACATTTTGGGCAGCGGCTTCGTTAGGATATCTGCCACTTGGTCCTTCGTGTTGATGTACATGGGTAGGATGTCACCTGCTTCATATTTTTCACGAACGTAGTGGTATTTTATGTCTACATGTTTTGTCCGATTGTGGAACTCTGGATTTTTTATGAGACGTATAGCACTCTGGTTGTCTATGTTGATTGTGGTAGGTTTTTCTGGATTTTCACCTATATCTGAAAGAAGTCTCTGCAGCCAACTAGCTTCCTTGGCGGCTTGAGAGGCTGATACATATTCTGCCTCTGTGGTTGACAACGATACGGTCGGTTGTCTCTTGCTGGTCCAAGTTACTGCAGATTCACCAAGTTGGAAGACATAACCACTGGTTGATCGTCTTGTTTGGAGATCAGCTGCGAAGTCTGAGTCGGAGAAACCGGTCAGGGACGTAGAATTATAGCTTTTATAGTAAATTCCGTAATCAGCCGTTCCAATAAGATATTTTACTATCTTTTTCACTGCATTCCATTGTTGTTTGTTATGTTTGTTTAGGAATCGACTAGCTACTCCCACTGCATAACAAATGTCTGGGCGAGTAACAATTGCGGCAAACATGAGGGAACCAACCAACTGTCTGTATGGAACCTCATTCTCTTCAAGATATTCACTATTTTCACCTGTAATGTTTGTTTGTGGGTCTGAAGGTACACATACTGCGTTTGCAGTGTCAAGTTCAAATTTCTTAGCAATTTGTTTTATGTAATTTTCTTGATTTATGAAGATAGAGCCGTCAGAGTCTCTTTTTATCTGCATACCCACGTAGTTTTTCACTTCACTACTTTTTATTTCGAATTGTTTTTCTAGTTCTTTTAAAACTATGTTTATTATTACATCACTTTCGCTTATTAACAGTCCGTCATCTACATAAAGTACAAGTAGCACTTTGGTGTTATTTACAAAACCTGTGTACACACATTTGTCTGCTTGAGATTGTTCAAAACCATAATTTTTGAGAAAAACGCTAAACTTTTTGTTAAAGCACCTGGGGGCTTGCTTAAGCCCATATAGTGATTTATTCAACTTGTACACTTGGTTACATTTTGTCGTTGTTACTTCCATATCTTCAGGAAGTGTCATATAGATCTCTTCTTTGAGTTCTCCATTGAGGAAGGCAGTTTTGATGTCGAATTGTTTAATTTTTAGATTTCTTGCTGCTGTTACTGCCAAAAGCGTTCTAATTGAGTCAAAACGAGTTGTGGGCGAGAATATTTCATAGTAATCAACGTTCTTTTGCTGTGCGTATCCTTTTGCACATAACCGAGCCTTGTAGCGTGAAGTTGAGTCATCTTCATTGTGTTTTATTCTAAATACCCACTTTGATCCAATTGGTTTCTTACCAGGCGGAAGTTCTGCAGCTTCCCATGTGTTGTTTGCTTTTAGTGCTTTTAGTTCTTCAGCAATAGCCAGTTTCCAGTGTCGTGCTTCGTCACAATTTAGTGCCTCTGTATAGGTTTGTGGAATATTCATTTCGACGAAGTTTAACATTTCAAATTCATTGTATCGACTTGGCAATCTAATTTGACGTCGTGGACGTCCTGGATTTGGTACTTCTTCCTCTTCGTTGTTTTGTACTGGCTGGATTAATCTGTTCGCTTCTTGATCTTGCATCTGCTCCTGCTCCTCTTGCTCTCGGAGTTCGTTTAGTTCGTCATCAGCGTTGATACTGATTTTCACAGTATTTTCTTTTCTCTCAAGGCTTAACTTACTTTCGTTAAAAAGTACGTTTCTCGAAATTGTTATTTTCTTGGTGTCTGGGTCAAATAATCTGTAGTTATTTGAGTCGTTGTCATACCCAACCAGGATCATCTTTTTGCTCTTAGGATCTAGTTTCCTTCTTTTTTGATCGGGTATATGCATGAATGCTTCGCTTCCAAATGTTCTTACATGTTCTAAATTTGACTTTTTACCATACCAAGCTTCATAAGGGGTAGTATCGGTCTGAGTTGTAGCTGTTCTATTTAGTAAGTATACAGCTGTGTTGACAGCTTCAGCCCAGATGTATTTAGGCATGTTGGCACCATAAATCATTGTTCTAGCACTCTCGACGATGGTTCTGTTGTCTCTCTCTACTCTAGAGTTCTGCTCAGGAGTATAAGGAGCGGTTGTCTCCAAAACTATCCCTTCTTTGTTTAAATACTTTTCGAAGTCTTTGTTTTTGTATTCGCCACCGTTGTCTACGTGCAATACTTTAATTGAACGTTCAAATTTGTTTTTGATCATGTTGTTGAATGTTTTGAAACATTCCAGTGCATCTGATTTATGCTTAATAAAGTTAACAACACGAAAACCACTTATTTTGTCCTTGAAAACGATAAAGTATTTGGAACCACTTATGGATGTTGTTTCCATTGGTCCACACACGTCACTATAGATCTTTTCACCTACTTTAAAGTTCAATGTCTTTTCGTTCTTTTTAAATGGAAGACGATGTTGCTTGCCATATGCGCACGCATCACAGAAAAAGTTTTCAACATTTGAAAAGTTTATACCGGTTACCAAGTTCTTTTTCACCATTTCTTCTAGAGTTTTCACATTTAAGTGTCCAAGTCTTTCATGCCATACTTTCAGGCTTTCACTTTTGGTTAGATTGGCTTGAAACATTTCATTGACTACAGTTCTAAATAACATTTTATAAATGTTATTTGGTTCGCGGACAGCATTAGCAATTACTGCTTCATTTTTATAGAGTTGTGCATGATTTTTATCTTTTATTATGTTTATGTCCTTGTTTGCTGCTGCACCTTCTGAAAAAAGATTTTTCTTTAGATCTGGAACATACATAACGTCTATTAATGTACGATCATGCCAATTTCCTTTGACCAATGCTTGAACTTTTACTGTTCCTTTTCCTTTTATTTTCAGACTTGTCTCGTTCCCTAGAGTAACGCTGGATTCAAAGCTATCTTCAAACGTATTAAAAAATTCTCTCCTGTAGGTCATGTGGGATGACGCACCACTGTCCATTATCCATGATTCTGCGTAGGAATAATTTGGGTTACCGTCTGCGTGAAGAGCAACTTCGTAGCTTTCTTCGTGTCGTTCACTGGTTCTTTGTTGATTTCTTGCTTCGAATCGATTGTTTGGTGGTCCCTTTTTCTTTTGTGGTTGTCTACATCTTCTGGCGATGTGTCCCTTCTTTCCACAGTTGTAGCAAACAATTGAGGAACCTTTTGATTGATTGCTTCCTTGACCTTTGTCTTCTTTCGTGCTGTTGTATCCGTACTTGTTTTTCTTTAGTGATAAAGCTGCTAGTGCGGTTTCAGCTTCCTCTACGGATTCTAGGTTAGCTTCTTCATCGAGAAGTCGTGCTGTTAAGTTTGAAATGGTTTGTTTGGCCTCGTCCAGTGACAACCAAGCCTGTCGTATGTTCCTGTATTTTGCAGGAAGTGTACTAAGAATTTTCATCATTATAGCAGCATCACTTACAGTTTCTCCTGCTTCACGAACAAGTTTTGCCAAATTTTCGACCTTGGAGATGTGCTGCGCTATCGTGTCGTTTTTATGCATTTTATATTGGTGAAATTTTTCATGTACTATCATCTTGTTCGTTTCTGATTTGAGCTGAAATATTGAGTCAAGCTTGTCGAGGATTTGTTTCGAGTTGTCACAGTTTTCAATCAACGTAATTTGCTCCAACTGCATGGCTGTTGTGATCGCAAACATTGCGTGAGCATCTTTTTTATTCCAGTCTTTGAGCTCGTTGGTTTGATTGTCTGATGGCTTCGGGTTGCTTCCATCTACCACTCCGTAAATTCCTTTGGCTTTGAGCGCACACTTGATTTGGAATTTCCACTGTGCGTAGTTTGATCCGTTAAATTTGTTAATTGTGGAAATGTCGACTTTATCCATTTTCGATCATTCAGTTCGACAAAACTTCTATTTGGACTTTTACAAAAGATCGTCAGAAACGTTGAAGATGGCGTTCTTTTGTTCGAGAACTATTTCAGTTCTTTTGTGTTTTAAACGATACCTGGGCCCATAACCTATTTACTTGTTAGTTTCAGAGGTTCGTTTGTAATGCCAATTAGTACACTTTTATTTGTAATTACTGAATGATTTAATAATGTATTAAACTATTACAACAACATAAAAATCGAGTAACAATTTTACGAGGGAAAAACTACATTCACACTCTTCAGTCTTGCAACCTCTCTATGTAAAGTATAAAAATACACTCAACTGAATCAGTCAGAACGGAAGTTAAAGTAAGACCGCGACATTTAAATGTATTACATAGATTCAGTTTCTTTCATAACAATTACGCTAGACATTGGCAGTAACAAATGATTTATACTTCGTTAACTAGTAGCAAGTACTAAAAATACATTACATGTTGGCGCATAGTAACATCAAAATTACTAAATCGTAATATCTAACCACGATAAACAATAAAAACTTCATCGTACTAGAGTTGCCAAAATTTCAAAAATTTAGGTACACTCTACAGTCTACAACACGATCTAAATTTGAATTATGATGCAGTCTGTTCCTGACCTAAGATTTATCTTAAATTACGTTTGAGTTTTATTTATATAGAGTCTACCACTGTAAAAAGATCCTTTCAAACCCACGAATAATTGATTTTTCTTCTAAATACTATAAATACTTTTGTTACTTTGCATGTCATTGCCAAGATGTATGCTGTAGGTGTCTGGCATCAAAAGAAAGATATTATCGTATTTCATTTATTTGGAAAAATGACGGATTTTATTTATATAAAAATGTAAAATATTATGCTACATTTTTCAATGGATATTTTTGTCTTCTGAAATTAATCGGGTACGATCTTATACGTACATTTCATTTATTAATCCTGTATTACGTTACATTAACCCAAAGTAATATCAGTAATATTTATATTCAAAAATATTATGTTCAATTTGTTTATATCTACTTTCATTTCCGACAAGTACTCAATTATATATTTAATAATATATTTCAAAATTAGGTAGTTATGTGAATAAATTAATAAAAATCTATTCTATATTTTAGACATGCCAACTGCAAACATTCAAATACTGTAACATATGTGCGAACCTAGAATAATGTATTTTGGCCCAATTAAGACTTTTAGAATAACTAAAAAATTTGTTCTGATTTCACAAAATTTAATCAATTAGTAACATAAACATAATACCTCCCTTATATATGTATGTGCGGGAAGTAAAAATGATAAAATTTAAGATATAAATATGGTGAATTTAACAATTTTCCTTTGTATGATTTCAACTGGGTCAAATATGGTTCTGAGCTCGTGGATAAGTGCAGAAAAATCACTTATCTTTTGAAATTTATTTTATTACATTTCTTTATAATGTAAACTCTAAGAAACTCATTGCTGCAGAGCGCATCGTCATATCTCTAATATTTGTTGAGATCCGACGATTTTTGATTTTTTTCGAATTGCAATTTTGGGGGGCTATAATTCAAAAACTAAGCGAGATATCGAAAAACGGTCTCCAGTTTTGGACTTTTGGTGTGTTTTTGAACAAATATGGAAATTTTCAAAATTTTGAATTTTTTTGACAATTTACTTTGGAGGATATCTTGAAAAATAAAAAAGATATGAACTTGCACTGTTCACCAATCGATTCAGCTCATCGAAATACATAAGTATGCAAAATTTCAGAATAATCGGACTACGGGTTGAAAAGTTAGAGCAAAATGTCTGAAAATGGCCATTTTCAGGCCAGACGTCAAGGGGTACCTATTGACGTTTTTCAAAAAATAGGCCATTTTCAGAGTTTTTCTTCTAACTTTTCAACCCATGTTCCGATTTTTCTGAAATTTTGCATACTTATGTATTTTGACGAGCTGAATCGATTGGTCAACAGCGTGAATCCGTATCTTCTATATTTTTCAAGATGTCCCCCTTCGAAAATTTTCACAAATTTTCCAAAATTTTCAAAGTTTCCATATTTGTTTAAAAACCCACCAAAAGTCTAAAACTGTTGACCGTTTTTCGATATTTCGCTTAGTTTTTGAGTTACAGTTCCTTAAAGTTGCATTTCGAAAAACATTATAAATCGCTATATTTCGAAAAATATAAGAGGTATGACGATGCGCTCTGCAGCAATGAGTTTCTTAGAGTACAATTTATATAGAAATACAATAAATTGGGGTAAATAGCTCCGTGGTAACGTGTCGGACTGTGGATCGTGAGATCCTCAGTTCGAATCCCACTGCCGACAGTTACAAATTTAAATTTACCCCTGTGGTTCCCCCTCCACTAACATCCTTGGGGGCTATGATTTGACGGCTGGTAACCGCACTTCATACGAAAAAATATATCACCTACCGAGATCTGCGTAAGCAGAGTGCCACACCCGTAATGGGTAAAAGGCGTGATGATATATTTATTTTTATTTTATTTATTTATAAAATAAACAAATTTTAAACGATAATTGTGACTACACCACAACAGGAAAATAAGTTTAATCAACATTCCTTAATATCATTTAAAAGCTTTGTAGTATATTTATTTGTTTCATATTTGCAAATGCAGTTAGGTGTGTAATTTATTATAGTTGCCATGAAATATTTAATTCCCTGCATTCGCATTTACTTATATTTTATTAAACAATAAACTCCTAACTTTCGACAATAAAAATCCGTTTTATTTTCCAATTTCCGCGAGCTTACTTCGGTTCAGTGTTAATCTCGCTAAAAGAATGTCATGCAATAAAACAAATTCAAGTCAGCGTAATTCATTTGTTCTGTTCATTGTGTCGAGAGCATCGTATGTGACCTGCAGTTAGCTTCGCATTCGAACTTCGCGAAATATGCGGTAGTGGCGCTGCTGGCGGCAATTTGAACTCTCAACCTTTTCTTTGGGGTTATATTTAAATGGCTGACATTCTGACGGAGACCAAAATGTTGAGGGATTATATTGGTTTTGAACTATTAGTAGACGTTTTTAATTTGACGTGGGCGATGAGAAATTTGGTTGTTTTCGTGCCAAATATTATACGTTTGGATTACTATTACTGTTTATGATGAAATTCTTTGATTTATTTGATGTCGTTTTGTTTTGAATATTATGTTTGTTGTTTACTTGGTTTCTATTTAATCGGTTTGTCGCTTATTTATTTAGTCTCGCTAAAATTATATTACCTTCGTCAGTTTTTAAACTATTAATTATCTTATTTAAATCTGTAGCTTTTGAATTAATATCTGTACTGTAAAATAATAACAATCTTTTAAAATGTGTTATTTTCTTAGTAACTAAAGAATCTGTGCCAAATTCATTCTTTCCGCATTGGTAGAAAACTAGCGTGTCCATCACCTCATTCATATTTCTCGTAATTACCCTTTTTTCGCACCTAATCTTCTCAAACTCCTCTAATTAGTGTAGATGAACTTTGTATATCCCTGGCGTGCTCTGAAACAGTTATGCACCTCTCCACTTCATTTGCACGTTCATATAATTCCTGTCAGAGGCGGCCAGTCTATTTCGGGAATACCTTTGCATCGTTGAAATTGTCTACAACTAAGAATGATGAGCGCCAGAGAACGCTATTCATAATTTATTCTTGTAATAATTATAAAGATTAAATAAATACTCTTGGAGGTCGATCTTAAAATGTATGACCGCCCTAGGAGAAATGTGCTGTCTCATAATGTAACTGAACGTTAAAAGAGTTTGTACACTGGTTTATTTTTGATAGCTTATAAATTAAATACATTTTGACATTCTAGTTTGTTTATTAGTTTATTTCGAGTACCTTGTGCCTGTAAAATTATTTATCATTTTGATGCTAACATAAAACTAAGAAATTCTAAATAAAACTATAGTTGGAAATGCAGTCAATATAATTAAAAATTAATTACTCACTGACTTTTCGACTGTTAATCAGTCTTCCTTAGGGTGATAATTAATAACTTATGAGATATATACGTAAAAAAAAAAAACAATGCAGGAACACGGACCTCCAGTATCAAGAGACATGTATCCCTTTAAAAAATTTTGTTTTCAATTATGACACATGTCAAAAAATGCTCCTTTTTAACCGTTGTTTTTTTATAATGTACAGGTTAGCAGATTTAAATCAAAATATTAATATATATTTTTTCTTTAACGTGTTGTGTAATTCTTAAATGAAGACAGTAAGAGAAAAATGTTTCAAACAACAATAATTGTAGATAATAATATATGAAACTTTATTATAATAACAAAAATTGTTATTAAATCATAGTTTACTGAGATATTTCAAAATAACTTGATATGGCTTCAAGTAAAGTACCATTTCCGGTTATTGGATTATCACCAAAAACTAATCAACTCTTCCAAAATATCTAAATTTTCAGTTTAGTAGTTTTTGAGACATCATAACTGCAGAGATGCACACAGAACGACAGACAGACAGACAGACAGACATACATACATACACACATACACATAGACATCATCGCGAAACTATTAAAACCGTATTCGAATTTTTAGCATGATTCCTATACCTCCTTTACAGGATGTGGTGGGAGGTAAAAATGTTACAGTAATCTATCGTCAAGTAATAAAATAAAACACATTTATTCTTCCTGTACAACATACTAACGGATACTGAATCAATTTTAAGTTATATTGACTGCATCTCCAACTAGTTGTTATATTTAATAATTACTTCCAGTCGAGAAAATTTTAAGTGAATTTTAAAGGCAGTCAATAACAGAGACTGTTGCTGGTTGAGTTTTGTCTAAAATTCTATTTCTGAACTATGTTTATATCTCTCATTTGTAATTGTAAACACTTGGCTCTATCATGAATAATTATCGTGTAAATATTTATGTTGGAATAATATTTAAACGGAATTTAAGGTAATAATCAAGATCATAATTTTAATTGCACATTAATTGTCAAAAGTATATATTTTAAACCGACTTCTTGTAAAGTTTTCCGTCCATATTTGTGACAATAAGTATCAAATATCTCTTCTGAGAATTCCAGCTCCCACATAATTCCTCGCTTTTCGGTCTTTTCCATTCCTCAGGTCATCACCCTCTTCTTCTCCTGCACACTCTCCTGCTAGAGGCACACGCCTGCGCTTGCAGGGGCGCTGACTCAGACGCAGGACGCAGGCGGTGACGACGCTTAGCGTCTGCAGCACAGCAGCGCTACGGGCGTCGCTTCACGAGTCATCTGCTAAATTTGGGCCCCGTGACTATGCACGCCTCTCACCCCGCATTCCTCTCGCAGAGAGAAGGTGTAAGGTGAAAGGATTCGGTTACCAGGAGTGATACTTGAAAGATAGATTTTAGTATTATTTTAGAGTCTATTTCGGGCTCATTTTAAATATATTATTCTTCCTGTTTTGTGTAATAAACTTTGTTTACCAAGCCTATAGACGCGTAGGCGCATTTTGTTCGATACATATTCGAACATTTAAATTTTATGCATCATAAATTTTGCATAGTAATATATTATAAGTGAGTAAAATTAGATATTATTCATGAGTGAGACTTTTAGCATTGAATCACTTGTTTTCAATATATTAAAATGTCGTTTTATGCTAGAGTTATGCTATTTAACTGACAGTTCTGTATATAATGAAGCATTTTAGTTACTTGTGAATAATAGTTGTTTTTAGTCACTAGAAACAAATGAATAATTTACAGTAATAACTACTACTGTAAGATAATATAATAGTATATTATTATATTATAAGGGAGTGAAATTTATTATTATTCATGGGTGAGACTCTTTCAGCATTCCTTCGAAAGAACAATATCATTTCACTCCCGTGTGAAATAGGACGTTTTATCTTAGAGTAGTATCTTTTTATATAATAATTAACTCCAATGTAAAGTAAGCCTAAAGAAAAAAATAATTTTATCGTTTTGACAGCGGATAAATAGGAATATAACTTTTTGCAAGTTATAAAACGCTCTTAGCAACCAGATCAAAATACTAACTACATTAATGTCATTCGTAAAAAAAATATGTAAAACATATAATACATAATAATTTTAACCAATTGCTCTTTTAAATTAAGCTTTTCATAAATAAAATGTCGTTAAATTATCTCGCCGAATTACACTCGAGCATTTTATTTTCTTCGGATAATTTTCACTTTGACAACTCAACCTTGTAACCTGACAGCAATTTGACTTGATAACTGTATAAAAATAAAATCACGACATTAAAACAGTTTTTTTTTGTCAAATTGCTAGGTAACAAGTTATCGGTACAAACAGAAATTTATCCGGCATAATTAAAAAATTCTTGTGTAATTACAGTTGATAATAGTTTAAATCTATGGTTACTTTAAAAGTGTAAAAATGACGTTTCGTGAAAATTTACTAAAGTTGTTAAGGTTATGCTATTTAACTGTCAGTTCTGTGTATAAATGAAGCATTTTAGTCACTTGTGAATAATAGTTGTATTTAGTCACTAAAAACAAATGAACAATGTACACCAATAACTGCTACTGTAAGATAAAATAAATTTCAACAAGAATAATATACAGAAAGTTATGATTCTCATTTTGAAAATAAACAGATGGATAAAAAATCCTTTCAACATTCTTTTTTAATAGACCGTATCAAGAGCGAAACTCATCCAACTTTTAAAAAAAGCGCAAAAATTCTTCATATAATTGAAATACTTGATCTATTTATAATACATCACACACTTCGAAAAACTGTTCGAGATCATATCCAATTACTTTCTGTATAAAACTGTCACTGGGTTCAGATGAAACATCACTTAATTATAGTATAGTAAGTCGAATGTTAGCCAGAACACCGCATTCAAATATCTGCGGTAAAACGTCAGATTTAGGCTAATTTATAGCTTATGCGATATTTTTATTTTTACTTTGCGTGGGAGACTGGAAAAGTTGTAACTCAAATTGACAGCAGGAGATCGCTGTTTTGAGTTGGACATAGATGATTAGAAGAAACATGTGTTTAATTATTTAGCCTCCTATTTTTAACGATTTTAAACTAAAATGGATGTAGATATTGAAACAATTTATAATTAAAATTGGAACTAGAGATTAAATAAACTTTCAATATGATATATCGATGAATCAAGAAGATTAATTTTTGTGCCTTGCCCTCGGTAATAGAATTGTATAAATTGAAAATAAAAGATGAAAAATTAAATATAATTTTTCCTTCCATGATCAATTTTAAACTAATAAACTATACATTTTGACAGTTCGGTTTACCCAATTCAAAATTTTATTATATCCAATTTTATTAGTTATTTTTCATATTTTGCATAGTTATTTAATATCAATTTAATTCATAATTAGACTAGGTTTAATATATTTGATTAAATAATTAATTCTTCTGCAGTCCAAAAGTTTTTTCATTCTAAAAATCCATCCTCAGAGGAAATTTGGAGTTGTAAATTTAGACAAGTCAACATATAAAAGATATAAGCCGATCTTGGCTCGGTAGTTATGTCATTAGCCTAGCACGCCAGCGGTCGTGGGTTCAAATCCCGCTGAAGAGCATGGTCGTTTGTGTTCACATAAATTCACAGCAACAATATAACTGATTATGCGATTTCTTAATTCGAAAATGTATTTATTAATTTTGTTGTTTTATAGTAATGATAAAGAAATGAACTGTATTTTATGTTAACATTAAGTACCACATCTACTTGTGAGATCAGCAACTATAGATCATCACTTTCAGTAATTGCGAAATAAAGGCATTATGATATCGGGTGTTCTATTTTATTTTACCATCAAGTAAAACTCGTGATACCTATATTGATTGTAGAAAAAAAATGTTCACAATAAAAGTATAATAGTTTTTGGAGATCTAGTTCTGCAAAAATTAACTCACTCGCTGCTCCCTTTAGGAGGGGGGCAACATTGAAATTTTAAATGGAAAGATCTAAACATGTATTTATACCAGTAGAAATAAGAATACACATCTTGTTATGTACCTAAATTATTAATATTTCTACGTTATTTATTTGTAATTTGCTTTCCATGTTATGATTCATAATCAGTAATTAAAACAAAATGGCGTATTTTTACCTGTAGTGAACTTGTACAGCGTCCTTCAGTTGTTTATTTTATCGAAGAACATTAAATCTCAGTGCCAAATACCAGACTGCCAGGTGTTATTTATTATGCGTGTTATTTACGAATTTCTAAGGTAAAAATTACAGTTTTGAATACATTTTCATGTCGTTTTTATTTGTTGTGACACTTTACAGTAATTTGTCTTTGAAGTATAATTTGTATTAATTTATTTATACTCTCTTCTATTGTGCTATAGTCCACGATAATAATTAACCGACGTAAACAAACTACTGAACTATATATAAAAATAATGGTTTTGTTCCGCTGGAATGAATTAAATTTCGTGTAAGTAAAGCGTCAGCTTGGTATAATATGTGTTTACGTGAATTTATTTGTTGTCTAAAAATATCGCACGGCAGCTGCTTTTACTCTTAACGAAAGGTTTGGTTTCCGAACATCTGGAACATTCTTATGTCATGGATTTTGCAGCCAAGAGATTGGAGACTCTTGAATTAATTCTGTATAAACATCGGTTTGTTTACAATAAATTAAAACCATGTTGTGAAAAACTGAAAGGCAATTGGCTAGCTAATGATTTTACTACTCTTTGAATTTTACTTCGACGCCTGGCACTTCGATATGAATATACACTACTGAGATACTGGTTGCGAAGCAATGCCTGCAAAGAGAAAATTGTAGTAAAACATTTTTGATGAAATATTTGACATAGAATTGGAATGATTGTTAAATATATTTTGTGTACTTGTATATAAAAAAAGACTTTAAAGAATTGTAGTTAAAAATGCTTTTATATCGATTGAAACAGTAGTTTCAAAGTTTTGCAGAGTGTGGTCGCTGCTAGCAGGAGCGTCGCGACGCTTCATAGTTCTGCAATATTTTTACAGATGTCACTACTAGAGTATTAACTAAATTTAGACTTTATAGTAAACTTAACTTCAAAAAGAAGTAATTACACAATTATTTATACATGTTTACAAAACACAAATAATACAAATTAAGTGTTTTCTCGTATTATAATTTTAAATACGTCGTAATAATTTTAGATTAAATAAAATATTTCATGATGAGTTCTTCAGTTCAAATCTTATAGCCTACACTTTCTATTTTTAACTTTACCTCTGTGGTTCTCTCGGCCAACTTTGGTGGTCGAAAAATATATCACTTACTGAAAGCTGCGAAAGCTGGTGATGATAATAAAATTATTTGAGTTTATTGTTGTTATTGTTAATATAATTTATTGAAAAAAATATTTATGAATTATATATAAAAAAATAACATCTTCACACAACTCATCACAGTTGTTTACTCGAGTGACCAAGGTAACATTCATTTGTCAAAACATTGTCAACCTACAACCACGTCTCTCATCTATACACGTGCTTTAAATGCTTCGTTAAATATTTCACACTTTAAAACAGTCGAACTGTCATTTCAAAACATTATACTGAACCACTCAGAGACGGATTAAAAATTTTCGGTGAGCGCCCTTATATTTAACATCCAAGAACCATTAAAGAATTGCGACTGTAAAATATGTATATAAAACAAACCAATAGCCAATATTTTTGAATGTAACAAATAAATATATCATCACGCCATTTACCCATTTCTGGGTATGACACTCTGATCAAAGTAGATCTGGGTATTATGATATATTTTTGTCCGTGAAGTGCGTTTACCAGCCGTTAAATCACGGCCTTCAAGAATGGTAATGGTGGAAGAGCCGCAGGAGTAATTTTATTTAGTGAAAATATCCGATATTTAATTTGAAAATTTGTCAGCTATGAGGCTCGAACCGAGGATCTTTTGATTCACAGTCCGGTGCGTTACCACAGAGCTATTTACAAAATTTACCCTAATCCAATTATTTTCTGAGATATACCCAAAAAATAATAGTAAGCCTTCAGATAAACTTCCACTTTCACTTATTGTACAAAGTAAACGTTCAAGTAGCAAACTTAGTGCTCTTTGAGAAAGCCCCAAACCCAAAGGACAATCCGACCCTGGATTTCGCTTCGCCTTAACCTTGGGTTGGGATCATTTTTATGTAATGCCAATACGATGGAGAACCAAGCAACAGTGAACTAACGAGTAAACTCAAAGTGTTATTTTCGTCTTTAAACACAAAATTCTAGCGGTTATGCACGTTTATGGAAACGCGAATTGAAATAGCTACCGCCCACAGCTAAGTTCGCCAATTGCGTATATTTGAATTTGAGTATTCCAGAAGATTCTTTGGCACGATTTCATTCTACCTGCCTAGACTCTATTGTTTCTTATTAATAACATAACTGTGAGATCATTCTCACCTGTTGTTACAGCCAATTGTTTTTTTTTTGACAGCTGTCTCTCAAGAAATATTTTTAACAATATTGGTTATTAAAAGTAGAAGGTTAATTTAAAATAAGATTTTATTTAAAAAATAAAATGTTTCATATACAAATAAATATATCAGTTGCGGAAGATTTCTATAATAATATTTGTGTAGTATGTATATATGTGTAGTGTGGTCATGTTGGATTTCTTGAATTTGGTTGTTCACTTGCCGAGGAGGATCTTGCGACCAGCGCCAAGGTTCTGGCCGGCCTGGGTAGCGCCCTTGTTGGAACCAGCCTGGAGGCCAATGATGGTCTGGCCAGCCTTCAGCTGTTCTTCAGAGAAGTCGCGCTTGCACTCATCAGAGGGCTTGGGTCCCAAGTATGGGCCAGTCCATTCGGGGTGCTTGTATGTCTGCAAGAGGGAAACATTCATATAACAAAACTAATAAAAAATAGTAAAATTTACTGAAATCTATAGGTGTAATATTTTAAAAGTATTATAGAAAATAATATCTCAAAATTGGTGTGTAAGAAATGAAGTAGCTATTGATCATAGTAAGATTTTTGGGTTTTCTATTGAAATAGAGGGATGGTTAAAGTGAAAAAAGTTCTTACCGTCCTGCCAAGAGCGAAGAGGCAGCAGACAACCTGGGCGATGTCCTTCTTCTCCCACAAGTCCACAGTCTGGAATACGTCGACATCATCGACTCCATAGTTCTTCATGGCGGCCTGGAAGCTGTAATAAACAAATCATGAATAAATAAAACATGTTCAGAAATCATGGATTTCAAGATGTATGTTAATGGGTTGCACTCCTAATATGGAGATTTGGACGCGGGCCAATGGCGTTGCAGGTTTCCCGAGCCTTCTGGAATTTTTGGTTGCAACGGATTTGATGTTGTTTACATAATAGTTCGCAATATAAACGCGAAATTTTATGTATCCTGGCGATTGAAATAATAATTTATCAACTTCGACTTTGGCGCTGCTATCTTTAACAGTTTGTTTTCTTTATATTTTCTGGTTTATTTTCGGTCCGTTCTTTATTTGTTTACAATACGGATTTTTGTAAATAAATAATATTTGGCTTAGTTTATTTATATTTTTTATATTAATGGGTGTATTGGTCTGGAATAATTTTTGCACACGGTTTTAAATAATCTGCATTTTAAATTTAGATTTCGCTTTGATCCAAATAATTTTCGATTCGTACTACTTTAGATAACTTCAAGTTTCAAACGTTAAAAAATTTGTTTTGGCACTTGAAGCACTTAAATTTTTTTTATAGTTCTGACGATTCTTGTACTTTGCCCAGCAAATGAAACGATTACAATTAATTTGGCTCTATTTTTCTGGTGCAATTAAAATGTAAAAAAGAAAGGTCTTATACTAACTTGTTGATGTTCTCCATCATCTTGAACTGTCCACCAGAGGTGTTGATCTTGGGGACGGAGCCAGGGGCAAGCTTGTTCATGACCTGGCAGAGGACGGTTCCGTCACGGATGACATCCTCAAAGAGTTCACCACCGGGGAACTTCTTGCCGAGAACGGTCTCAATCCATTCCTGGGCTTCCTTCTCCTGCTGGGGGTCGCGCTTTCCAGCGAGCTGATCCACAAACAAAAATATCGTTAGCGGAATGTGAATTTGAGGTCACGGTGTGGAAATTAATAGGGTTTCACCTAGTTCTAGTTCCAATTTGAAAATGGGACGTTTGCGCAATGGGTGCTTGTAAATATTCAGGTTTCGACATTATTATGATTCTCGTTCCAAAGAATTTTATTTCGCGATTTCGACTCTTTTTACATTTTTGTAGGTATTGTTCCGTTTCAGAGTTTAGTTTTTGCGAAATAATGATTTACTGCTACTAATAAAAATTTAGTGTCTCAAGCAAAGAAATAATGCACTGTAAAATTCTCTCCCGTATTTGAGTGTAAGATAGACAGTAATAAAAATTTTATACCGCAGTAAATTTCTTATCGAAAAGTGGAGAAAAGCAAATTGTCGGGCACTCACCTTGGCGCGGACTTGACGTTCAAGAGACATTTTGTGTTAGGCCCTCCTTTCTTTCTTGGAGACGCGAAATGAAACTGACGATGTTGAGTGTCGAGACGCTTAAATACAGCGTCGGTTCGTAGGGCCCCACTCTTACAGCTGGTGGCGTGTGACGTTTTCAGCGTCGTGAATCGCGCCCACGGTATTCAAGTCAACAACTATATTTAGTAGATTATTCAGTAAAATGTAGAATTTTCGATTCGCGAATGCATACGTATGAAATTTTTTTCATTCTTTTATCTGGCAATGAAAGTTTGTGGGCTCATGGGTATGGTTCGGCGATAAATTTAAGTGATTTTTTTGTGTTATATTTGTGATGATAGTTCTATTGCGCATTTTACAAGAATTTACTTAGCTTTATTGTACAATAAAAGTGAGAAATATAACAAATTGTGAACATAAATTTCTTTAAAGTTTGTATAATATTTAACAAGGTATGGTGGAACGGTGGAAGTAAAATAAGCTGTATACATTTGAATAATTATTTTATATTAGAATTTTTTACACAAATGTCTTAACATTGGACTAATACTTAAAGATTCTCTACAAAATTTGTAACCTGAAAATTTCTGCTCCTTGTTTATAAACAAACAATTTCAGGTGACAAAAACATGAGAATACTTAATAAAAATCTTGTTACAAGTAGATTAAAATTATTCAAAACTCTGACTAGGGTTGAACACAAATATTTTTATATACAAGTGCTGTCTTACATATGTACAGTCATCACACAGAGGATAGAATATTTCCATGAAATATATAAAATCTAAAAATTCACCTAATGTTATTTTTACAGATTTTGGACTGATTATCACTGAAACTTTCATTTCAATATTATTTCAGTTTTCCATTAAGGTTACGTATACTTATCATTTTTTTGACATTTGACTAAGATTTCGGACTTTTCTACGACCATACAAACTAAATTAAATCACAAATAATTAGTGATATTCAACCAGCTGTTTTATTATAATTACAATGTATCAGTAAGTTGCTATTTGTTTATAATTTGTTAAGAAACAGTTCTATTAATAAAGTGATGTGTTAAACATTTTATGCAGCTTTAAAACAGCTGACTGAATATCTGTAGTGTCTTAAAATCTTTGGAATGTGTTACAAGTATAAATAAATAGTATCTTGAGCGAATATTTCTAGAAATTATTTTCAGTACATATTGATCAGGACATCTTCTAGAAAATTATGTAAATTGGAAAAATAATTATGTTTATTTGAATTCTCCCACGAAATTACGAAGATTATGTTTTTTTAGAAACGTCGCCAGTTTTTTCGTAGTCAAGGTTTCTAAACTGTGGATTGTTTTGATTTATTTTTAGGACAGTTTTAATCCTTAATTAAAAATAGTTTCATTTCTTGTATAAACAATTCTTTTCCTTTTACTTTCATTTTGTTCAAATATTATGAGTTATGATTTTGAAGTATTTGGCAAATTTAATAACAGCTGAAGCTAATTAAAAACTAACTAAAATAAAACTGATTTTCCTTGAAAATCGGAAAATTCCATAGCTATTTTGCTTGAAGTCAAAAGGACTAATTTTAGAATATACTCATGATCATATTTAACGCAGTTACTAGAAATATCTAGATATATCAGAAAATATTTTCTATGCAGCAAATATATAAACAAATAATATTTCTTTTAAGGGAATGTTTATAAATAATATTTCGAGAAACACGTATACGACAAACTTAATAAACAGTACAATTATTTGATATATCAATTCTTTTGTAGATTTAAATATACTAAGAAAATTAAACGCAATTCTATATTTTCAAAGTGGTGTTGATCTTGTATTCGCTATAAAATAAGCTTGCAATTTTGGTATATTCTTTGACTAGAAATAAATAACCAACACAAATGCTCCTTGCAAATATCTCCGACGACGTTTCTTTCCTACTCTTCTTCTTTAAAACAAATGATTCGCTGCAGCGGTCGGCTTATTCAGGTTAAGATGATCTCCTAAGAGGTACGTTGCTGCTGACAGAGACGAGAATGGTGCAGACAAAGCCGCTGCCGCTGCCGCCGTGGCCGCCGCGTGGTGCGAGCTATGGTGCTGCTGCTGCAGGTGCTGTTGAGGATGACCATGGGATTGAAGGACCTTGTTGGCTTGTTGTACCAACAACGCGGTGTTGCAGGAGCCTGGAGACATGGTTGGCCACTTGTTGTTGTTGGCTGAGAGGGAGTCGTCGGAAAGTTTCACTGAAAAAAATAAATAAATAGTGAAAACACAGTAGTTATTGAAGTAATAGAAGACGACAAAGGTTTTGACACAGTTAAATTGCACAGGACTGATCAAAGGGCTTTTAGAATTGCGCTCCAACGGAGTGTTAGAGAGCGATATGGTGGCAGCATTAGTTGTTGTAACTCTTCCTTAGATCAACTGTTTTTACAGATTCTTTATAACCGTATTTTTTTGAGAAGAAACACTTGCTTTTGTAAAACAAGTTTTTTGTGTTTGGCGATTTTGTTATCTTTGGCCAAATGAACCAAAAAAAAAACTTTTTAACAAAAAAATTAAATCGACGAAAAAGAAACTGAAAAGCGAAAAATAAATACTTTTAGTCTAAGCTCCTAAACTAATATAAGTAACTAATTTTGAGCCGGCATTCGTTGAATGTTTATTTGGCACCTGCTTAAAATTATTTACATTAGTTTAGGACCTTAGTTATTAAGACTAAAAAGGTTTAATTAATTTTTTTTTACAGTTTCTTTTTTAGTCGGTTTAATTTTTTGTTAAAAGTTTATATTTTTTAACTTGATGTGGCTACTTATTTTTCTACCCTTAGGGGTCAAATGGAACCGATTTCCAACTTTGATTAACAATGATTATGTTACCAGAGTAAACGTACTCGTGTGATCAAATCATCGACTAACTATTCGTGAAATTGACGAAATTAAAAAAAATTCTCTGGATGAACTGAATAACATTCCAGAAGATAAGTTCTCTAAAGTTTTTCCAGTAGTTGAAACGACGATAGGAAAAATGTGTAGATTCCCATGAGGACAATATCCAATAGCTAATAAGTCTAAATAAAAAATAATCAGTCCTGGAACTGCTTAGTTAGTTTGTATAGAATTGTAACATCTTCAAAGTATATGAAAAGTAAGACATTTTAGTAATGACAGGGGTGTAAGATTTCTGCGAGAAATTAGTAAAAAAATAAATTTAACTTCAATAGTCGTATACTTAAATATATAGATAAATAAAGAGGCGGTGGTTTGACAAATTGCACACGATTCAATTCTATAAAAAAATTCATAAATTTTATATTTAGCCAGAACCAAACTTTTTAATAGAAAGATTTATAAATATTTAAACTTCTCAACCAGCTACATTGCTTCGAACAATGTTCCATGCTTCTATGCCAACATTCTCTTCTTGAGTGTACATAATAAATTATGTTTACAGAATACACAATAATTCTCAGATTTATATTTAAAATAACTTGTCATCATGCAGCAAGCTTTTCAACCATTCAATAGCTGAAATTCACTTGAGGTAATATAAATATAACTTTATTCATATTACAAATCGCAAACATGATTTCTACTTGGAGTATTCATCAGTATACCTAAAATTATTTAAGGACATTGTCATGTTTAAAATCGGTAGTTTGCCAAAATTTTTTGCTGTTATAAGTAGACACTGTGACTCATGAAAATATTGACATGTACTAAATTATTTCCCATGGCATTTCCCAAAATATAAGTATCAACAATTTAGGAGTTTATAAAGCAAGTTGTATAAGCTTCTTTTACGAAGTCAACGAAAGAACAAAAGGAAAGAACAATATCCATTTCCCGAATAAAGCCTCTTCTAGTTTCCCACATGTTGCCCAAATATTATTTATCGGCTAGGAGGGACAAATGGATATTTTTATATCTGCGACATACGAAGCGACTGCGAGGCGATATAAATCTTGGACGATATAGGCGGCATCTGGTCGCTATCAGAACACTTCATATGTGTGATTCGTTTTCGATAGAGGCGCGTTAACTGCGCTAAGTGCCAGCCCACGCTCTCGGCTCGCTCGGGAAAATGACTCTGGAAATCTATGGCTATCTCTGCGGACGAGGAAGCTGCAGAGGACAAAGGGAGGTGTGCTTTTTGAAAGGATTTATTTATTATCTGTTTTGGGAACAAAATTAGTTAACTTCAAACATTTTTACTTCCTTATGTGTAGAATAAAGGTTATATAGCAATCATGACAAAAGGTCCACTCAATTCAATTTGATCATTTTCTCAATGACTTAAAAACATGAAGTAGAAATGAAATGTCAAAAATGGTTTCGAACGATCGTCAATTGTTTTTGAATTTAATTGAGTCCAACCGAATATGGTATCAAATTAAAGGTCTTGACACATGAGAGGTATATAAAGTCATAAATTAATTTTGAACTATTGTCATTTATTTTTTAATAGTTAATTGAATCTGGTCGAGTTTGGTATTAAATTAAAGGTCTTGTAAAGGAGAGCTGCACTAAAATATCAAAAATTACTTTTAAGCGATCGTCAATTGTTTTTATAATAGTTATTGGAATTATTTCAAGTTTGGTATCAAATTGAAGCTTTCTGAAAGGAGGAAATATATTATCAGAACATTTAGGACTTGGCACGCTGCTTAGAGCATATCACGGTACATGATATATATATTTTTTAGGTCGGTTCACTGAATTTTGTCAATATCGTCTGTGTTTTTCAATGCTCATAGTTGTTATGCTAAGATGCAATTTTTACTAATCTAACATTAATGTATTACTGTCGATACCAGCTATATACCATCTTACACAGTAAAAAATTTGATTTGCGATTTGTTAATTTTGCGGTTGTTATGTATTTTTAGTTAATAATGACAAATATATTGCGTTAAATTAACAATTTGAACAAATATGACAATTTGTTAAATTAAAATATTGTTAATTCTGAATTTTTTACAAGAAAAATAGTTCTTTTTATTTATTTGCTACATTTATAAAATTTAACAAATAGACTCGTCAATAACAAGTAAATTTAACTAACTTATCTATTTGAAATTGTTAAAGAAATTTTGTATCCTTTGTAACAACTTAATTTGTTATAATAACTATAATTTATTGTTCTGCTTCAATATAATTTAGTCAAAAACACATAAAAATAAATTACTATATTCATTAATATATTTAGTTACGAAGAACATAAAAATAATTCGTTATTTCGAATTTTTTCTTCATTAGTAAACATCTTTAAAGTTCATTTGACATTGATATCCTATGTTGCCTTTATGATACTTCTACGTATACTGGTACTTATTAATACATTCACTCACGGTATAACTGAAGTATCTATTTTATATTTATATTGCTGACGAATGATGGACAGGGGCGAGATTGGAACCCGGTTCGCTCGGTATTTGAGGAAGAAAAGATTATGTAAATATTAATAGTGTAGTTCTAAATTTCGCGAAAACAATTTTAATTAAAATAAGCATCTCTCTCGTCGGTCGCAACCACTTTTTACCCAGCGGACACCGTTTCTGAAGCGGGTATTTTGGTGGTAGAGCCAGAGCGTCTTTGTTCGGCGACGGAACAAGAGAGAAGCGAAAAGTGAATTGGCTGTTGGACGTCGCGACGGAGGACGCTGCCGCCGCCGCGCTGCTGCTCTGACATTTAATCTAGAAAATTGCCCGCCACCGCTCATTTATTTCCATTACTGTCAACTCTTTAGGATGCGAGACGCGAGTGTAGCTCGGCACGGCGTGGTTGGGAACAATCTGATGTCATGTTACTTGATGGCACGGCGAGATACTTTCGTGCCGTCGGTTTATAATGTCGCTAGCACGGGAACTGGCCCGTTTTCTAGCTGGAGTACCGGCAAGATTACGAGAATGGCTCTGAACGCAAACGCTAATTTTCTAAACGGTGTTTGTCTGAATAAGACTCTCGCTAATCATTTGAATAACTGCACTACAAAATTACTTTATTTCACAATGATTTGTTTATTATAAAGAAGGATGAAGATTATAAGCGGACTAACTACTATTGGTCATATGGTAATTTACTTGTTTAAAATTTATTTCTTATAATATTGTCCTGTAATTGTTGTAAACTGTTGGGCAATGAATAAATTATTATTATTATTGTTATATGCCGCTTACTCAGTGGATGATTATGAATTTATGTGAACACCACTAATGACCATGCTCTTTCAGTGGGATTCGAACCCACGACTTCTGGTGTACTAGGCTGGTGACAGCCTCGGTACCACCACTTTGTAAAACAAGCTTTAATATAATGATAATATTATCGGAACGTTTACAGCGGTATTTGTATTGTTCGAGAAGTAAGTTTTGTTCTAGGTATAAAGCGAGCGGCATTTAATGAGCATCCTAGTAAAGTTATATCATTTTGTCTGGTGGATTTATTTACCGAATAGTTGACAAAAATCCAACACTACTCTTGCAAATTCTGATTTATTTCTCTCTATCATTTTCAAATGGAGTAGATATTAGTTATTATTCAAGTTTGTAACACTTCTTCAATGCATTTTAAGAAATGTTAATATTACTAAGATGAGGGTTGTAAATTTTAAGTGGTGCCAGTAGATCAGTAGAACGGTAATTACCAATTCCCAATAAGTTTTAAAATATATAATTTTTGATTTCTACATGCTTAAGTGATGATATAATAAATCTTGAAGAAGATTATTTTTTTAATGATGATGGTAAGTTTAATAAGTAGATGATTGTGAATTTATGTGAACACAAACGACCATGCTCTTCAGTGGAATTCGAACCCACGATATCTGACCTGATAGGCCACTACGCCACCGAGATCGGCAGAGATTATTTGAAAAGTGAACTATTACATGTTGTACAAAAATTTTGATCATTTGTATTCGATATATGCAGTCTATGAATTGGCTGCCAGACATTGAGTTAAAATTCTTAGATTGCCTCCTGATCACTGCGAATTAAATGCTGCTTAACTCATTTGGAGTGAGACAAAAAGGTATACTGCTTCCAATAGTGAGAAGAATGTGACCACATTGCTGTCAGTCTTCTCACTTGACTCTCAACTTGTATTTAAATCTAATCACTTTTGCCATGTGATACCGAAAATTTAATTACCATAAAACAATGGATTTGTTTATCAAGAATTTTATAAACTTAAGCTATATTATGAGATTTTCACTGGTCCTGAAGAATGTCTCAAATTGGGCCGAAACGTCAACCTTTATTAAATAATACACATAATTGTATCAATCAAAGTGACTGGTGTATACAAACCCAATTGATTAGTCAAGATTCATCATGATATTATAAATTTAACAATATCCAAAAAAACATTAAGAGAAAGTCTCGTCTTACCATTTCCGTTCATGGGCTTGACATCCCCGTTGGAAGACTGATGCGAGCTGCCGCTCGTGTTGGAGTTAGGGGTGGTGGACACACTGGACGAGGGCGAGCCGGGTTTGATGTCTTTTCCAGCTACTGACACGGGGTTGACCGCAGCTGACGTAGACTTCGCCGAACCATTCGTCTCTGCCTTCACGCTGCTAGCCTGGCCAGAAGATGCGGAGTCGCTTGTGCTTGATGCTTTCTGTTGTGCTAGACGTTCTTGTTTGCGGAATTTGGCTCGGCGGTTCTGGAACCACACCTGCGGAAAGAACATATTGTTAGCCAATACATTCGATAATTATGTATTATAAGTTCTTGTCTGATTTGACAGCTCAGATTCGAAAAGAAAACAACTAAAATTTTATTTCGAGCTGCTTTATAATACAAGGTATCAAAAATAAAGTTCAACTATTACAGTTACTCCAATAAAAAAAGTCTAGATAGTTAAGTAGGCAGACTTATGAGGTCCAAAAAAAAGTAGAGTATATAGAGTAATCAAAATAAAATGATTGATATATTTATTATTGGAGATAGTTTATTTGAAGTATGCGCAAATGTGAATAATGTTAATGAATTCTTTGAGTGGAAGAACGCGCGCCTGCAATCAAAGCCTGGTACTTTCGAATGACGAGGGCCATCATCCAGGGCGCAGGATTTCAACCGAGAACCAATCGCATAATTGGAATGTTGACAAAATTATCAGCGCATGATGCGCCGTATCGCTTGGCAAATACGCGTCGGTGACCGGAACTGATAATAATAATAGTTAAAACGGCACCACTTCCGCCTCTTCCCTGCGCCCCAATGGGGATGCAGGATAATTACGCGCGTAGCCAGGATTAAAATTGCCCCGCACAGAATTTAGTGCACTTCATTTTATTTATGTTAAAACGCATGCCGACTGGCAATCAGTGTAATCAATTCTGTTCTTTATTTATTGTGTCAACGCAAATTGTTTCACAAAACTGCACACGCGCGGCGAATGTCGATACAGTGGACAGTGGCCAGTTTGCTTTTAAAATCACTATAATTATTGACGATTTACTTTTTCATTTGCTCTTTCGCATTTCGGTATTGATTCGTTTGTCGGACCTGGGATGAGGATGCGTGGAATAAATTTGAGTTAAAGCGGATAAGTCACTAAAGCTTTTACACTTGATTGTTGTCGTAAAGTTCTACGATGATGTTGCACTTTGAATTTGTTGGCGATGAACATTATTTTTGCAAATAACTATAACTGGTTACATGCGTGATGATATATTTATGGACAGGTATATTTCATGGTTGATTTTGCTAGTGAGAGGTAAACATGTTTGATGATATGTTTTGAGTCACGAGTTAGGAAGTTAAATTGTCCAACAGTTTCAATTAAATTTTTTAATTTGAAATTCGGATAATTTTACAGACGGGAAATAAAATTCATATTGATTACCGGGACTTCATTTCAATTACACATTTGTATATAGATGGCACCACGTTCTATCCACTAATTAGAGTAGCAAGAAATTATAGAAACTGACAATAAATATAGAAAACTAATTTGTATTTGATCGTGAGAGCCTCAGTTCGAATCTCACAGCCGATAGTTGCCATTTTAACTCTACTCTGTAGTTTCCCCTACACCTCTTTGGGAGCCGTGGCTTGACGGCTGGTAGTCGCACTTCATTTCACTTCATTTATTTATTCTAGAAACATTATTTATTTTTTGTTAAAATTGATTTGTCTGACAGTATAAGAATTCACACAGTAACGACACTTCAAATATTTCATGATTTCAATATTTCAGTGGTGCGTTACAGATAAGATGGCTGTTCAATGTCTGCTGATAGGTTGATATTTTAGTAAACCTAGAAAAGAGAATATAGTATGACAGTGTCAGTTACATCTGTTAAATATGAAGCCACAGTATTTCTTTCCTGTTAAGTTCATCAAATGAGTGCAAAACAGCTAGAGAGGTAAACTTATTTATACCATGAAAAATTGTAGGGACTTTTATAGTGCAGGTGAAATAATATCTACTTTTTTATAGGACATGGAAATACACTGTTAAAATTTTCATTATGCCATAGTTCGTTCCCTACGAATTTTCAGTAAAAAAAACTGCACCAAATGAGCCTAAATTTATTGATGTAATACATTTTTGTCATGAGATAGGTGTAAAATAAATTGTATATTTTTAGCTGTTTCAAGAGTGCCATGGTAAACAAAACATACAAACAGTCGTATTGTTCGAGTTTGGCAGATGACATTCGGCAAAGTTTTAATGATTAATGTTTAAATTATTTCTAAATAGTAAATATGTCCATGATTACTGAGAAATAATTTAAACAACTCTACAATCATTAAAACTCTGCCAAATGGCATCTGTCAAACTCAAACAATACGACTGTTTGTATGTTTTGTTTACCATGGCACTCTGGGAGTAGCTAAAAATTATACATTTTATTTTACGTCTTATCTCATGACAGCAAGGTATCATTTCAATAAATTTAGGCTTATTTGATGCAGTTTTTCTTGCTAAACATTATTTATATTTACACTTTTGTTCTAAAATTCATAGGGAACGAACTATCGCATAATAGACATTTTAACATTGTATTTCCTATGTCCTTGAAAAAAGTAGACACCCGGTATATGTATGTAGGTGGTATTTAAAGTAATACTTTCATGGCAGTAAATATTGCATCTTAGTTGAAACGCATAAATTCAAATATTTAAAGCATTAAGCATTAGCTAAAAACAAAATGTTGGAAAAGAGCGAATGGATGTTTAAAGATTGTCGAGTGTGCAATCTGCGCCAGTGCGATCATTTTGATTAGCGCGTCATGTCCGTGGATTTTTCCGGGTCGACGGAGAAAGTGACTGTCGGAACACGAACCCTCCGGAGCCCCGGAACCGTTCGCCGGCTCCTGTGCTGGTCAAACAATCCGTGGCTGCTCGGCAACTGGCAAAAACCTTGTTAAGCTGGCGTAGGCTTCACTAAACTCGATCAAAAGGTAAACAGCGCGCCGCGCCGCGAATACCGATGACTGCTAATTGTCTGCCAATACCCGCCGGTAGCTGCAGCGTCCGCCTCGCGAGCGGGCGAATCAGTGCCCGAATCAGCAAGACGATCCTCGGCAAACAACAATCAGGCTGGTCTGCGAGCCCGAGCCCTCTGCTAAATGAGCTATGTTAATTTTACGCCACTGATGCTACGGCGCAGAACACCCTCGCAACTTTTCAAAGAAGAACGACTTCATTATTTGTCATTCTGCTTGATTCAATCATTGTTTTAATAAATAGATCTCTTTTCATTTTTTAAGGTTCCACAGAAATAATCTGAAGTGCTAAACACATATTTTCCCGCTTTAAAAACTTTTGAAGGGTGCAAAATATTACAAAAAATTTACTCTAATTATACTTCCTTATACTTTGTACAAGAAAGTAAAAAAGAAGCGAGGGAGACCAAAAAAAATGATCTGGAAAAATGAGGAATTAAAAATAGGAAAACCAAAGCAAGAAACAGAAAGGAGTGGAAAGAATTTATACAAGCCCAGGGCCTGCAAGGCCTGTAGAGCTAATATAAATATAAATATGTTATAAACATTTATAATAAATAGTACGTTAATGAAAACGAAGGCGTTAATGAAGCTCTTCACTCAGGAAAAATGAGTGGGAAAAGTGACATTTAACTCACGGGCGCAGATAAAATATTTTAATTATGAAAATTATTTAAATTAAGAAAGAAACATATAATAAGTATCAAAAGGTTAGTACTAGTAAATTGTTTACTAGAAAATAAATTAAATACTCCTCCAAACTTAACTTGAAATTTATTACTTATGTATAATTTAAACATGAATAAACTCATTGCTGTAGTACGCATCGTAATATGTCTTATATTTATCGAAATATGGCGATTTGTATTATTTATCAAAATACGGAAATTTCCCCAAATATGACTTAAAATTGTAATTTTTTTTATTACATTTCTTTATAATATTCGCGCCAGGAAACCCAATGCAGCAGAGCGCATCGTCATATCTCTAATATTTTTCGAGATATGGCGATTTTTTATATTTTCTGAAGAGCAACTTTGAGGGGCTGTAACTCGAAAACTATACAAGATATAAGTAAATAACAATAACTGGGTTTAAGTTCTGTATAAATTTTATTAACACAACGTTTCGGCAGCAAAGTGCTGCCTTCTTCAGGTGAAATATAATTGTAAACAAATAAATATGTAGTCAAGGATACAAGTTGACAAAATAAATCAGGTTAACATGGATCAAAGTAAACAATTTATAAACAGAAAATTAACGAAGAATAACAGTTAACCATGACTTATTGATCTCAAAGCCTGTATTCAAGTTCAGATTATTTGAAGATCTCTTGATTTCAATAGCTTCTCTAATAAGTCTTCTCAACCAGTTATTTTCTCTTACTATAATCCTTGTTTTTTCAAAATCAATACCATGTAGTTCTTGAATGGCATGCTCAGCGACTGCAGATTTATCTGGTTGATTTAATCTCATATGTCTTTCATGTTCTTTCAATCTTGTAGCAACAGTTCTGCCAGTTTGGCCAATATAAACTTTACCACACTGGCATGGAATCTCATAAATGCCAGAACAATTTAGAGGCACCATATCTTTAAAATTGCCCAGAAGATCACGGATTTTTAAATTTGACTTAAATGACGTTTTAATGTCAAATTTATTAAGAATCCTGCCAATTTTGTCGGTAACATTAGCAATGTAAGGTAAAGTGGCAAATAATTTCTTCTCATTAACAACCTGGGGAACTTGTACAGGTTTATGTTTCACTTTCAGTGCTCTTTTTATCTGCGCTTTGCTGTATCCATTTTTTAAGAAAACATCATCCAAAAAATCAATTTCTTCTTGAAGCTTACTAGGATGACATAAAGCGGAAGCTCTCTTGTATAATGTTTTAATCGTACACGCTTTTTGGGCAGGGTGGTGGTTAGAGGTCTCATGAAGATATTGATTAGTATGTGTTGGCTTCCTATAAACTGAAGAGATAAGTTTATCTGAACTTGAATACAGGCTTTGAGATCAATAAGTCATGGTTAACTGTTATTCTTCGTTAATTTTCTGTTTATAAATTGTTTACTTTGATCCATGTTAACCTGATTTATTTTGTCAACTTGTATCCTTGACTACATATTTATTTGTTTACAATTATATTTCACCTGAAGAAGGCAGCACTTTGCTGCCGAAACGTTGTGTTAATAAAATTTATACAGAACTTAAACCCAGTTATTGTTATTTACTTATACCATGAGTTCTGAAAGCTTTTTTCAATATTTATACAAGATATCGAAAAATATCTCCAGTTTTGTGTTTTTCGTGCCATTTATAATAAATTAGTAAATTTTGAAAATTTTGAAATTTTTGGAATTTTTTTTCAAAATTTTGATTGGAGATATCTCGACAAATATGAAAGATACAGACTTGCAGTGTTCACCAATCGATTCAGCTCGACGAAATACATAAACCCTGAAAATTTCAAAAAATTTGGACAATCGGTTGAAATGTTAGAGCAAAAAGTCTGAAAATGGCGAAATTCAGGCCAAACGTCAAGGGGTTCCCCTTGACTTCTAGGACAAAAAACGCCATTTTCAAGCTTTTTGCTCTAACTTTCCATCCCGTAAAGCTTTTTTTCATGAAACTTTGCATACTTATGTATTTCGACGAGCTGAATCGATTGGTGAACACTGCAAATCTTCTTTAATATTTGTCGAGTTATCACCGATCGAAATTTTGAACAAAAATACAAAAAAATTTCAAAATTTTAAAATTTTGCTAATTTGTTATATAAGGCACCAGAAACGATAAACTGACGAGAATTTTTAGATATCTCGTGTAGTTTTTGAATTACAGACCCTTAAAGTTGCACTTCGAAAAATACCAAAAATAGACGTATCTCGAAAAATATTAGAGATCTGACGATGCGCTCTGCTGCAATGGGTTTCTTAGCGCGTATATTATGAAGAAATGTAATAAAAAAATATTACAATTTTAAGTGAGGATATTCCGTGAGTCAAATTTTTCTATCGGTATGTGAATCTGCATTGAATGATTAATAATTACAGTCTCTGTTATTTGTTTGTTCCCATAGCAACTAAAATTAGTATATTAAACATATAATTCGGTTTTGTCAACAGTAGCAAACAAAATCTGGTGTGGGCACCACACTACTTTTTATACAAATAAAACCAACTGAACACGTATGACTTGTTCCTTGCGTATGACTTTAATTTAAAATAGAAATCTATTAATATCTAGTCAGCAAAACTTTCTAACTAATAATACAAATATTACTTACATTTATAATATTTCACAAGACACATATTTACAAGTTTCATAAATCCTAGTTTCGTTCACATATCTTGTCTAGTTCATGAGCTATTGCGCACACGGACATCCATCCATCCATCCATCCATCCATCGTCACACACAGACATCACTGAGAAATTTGTCTTAACGGATTCAGTGGACGTCAAAATATGTATTTCCGCAAAAATCTCATCAGCGATTTTGTTCGTGATTCCAATACTTTCTTATACTTTGTATAAGAAAGTAAAAAAGAAGATAAATAAAATTTATATTCAAAATTACTTCGGAAGGTCTTTTGATCAAGGATTAAACATTTATTTCTGCCGGCAGATATTAATATTGTATTTATTTTGTTTTTTATAATTATTATAATTGGAAAATACTTTTAATATTGTAGATTAATTGTTAAAACTAAAGCGTATATAATACACTGACTCATCCTAAAATTAATTCGTATTTAATATATTTTAATCAATATAAAAAATTATTGAATGTCTCTTTGATCCAATTCATATGCGACAGGGAGGTAATAAGTAAAGAAGTAAATATATAGTGTCATTTTCCCTATGTAATCTTAGCCAATGAATGAGATAAGATTGCCGTCGTTGTGTTTTCCATTTGTGAAATATTCAGACAAAACAGTTTAGATATTTCAATTATTCCAGAATTCACCCAGAAGCAAAGAAAGTATAAATCTTCATTTGAAAGTCCCCTGCTTGTCCCGCTAGACACAAACATTACTTAAAACACCGCGACACCGTTTATAACCTGACACCGCGTCGGTCGACGGAATTCGCTTTCCGTTCGCGTTCATATCTCGTTTCGCAGTGATAAATAATTTCTGGAATGACAGCTCCGTCGCAAGATGTCACGTCCGTACAAATACACCTGCTACAGGCAAATCTTGTAAATTAGTACGTTAAAACCGTGTTTCCATTAATCATTTACCATGTGTCACGTGATTAATTCACCCAAAACTGTCGCTGCCACCTTCGTCTTCTTTGCTGATTAATTTTTGATCTTGATTACAACAATGGAAGCGTCGCAACAATGTTGATTAATAATACGATTATTGTAATGCAGCACTGAGCGAATGTGATTCAAATATTGTAAGATTGTTTTGTGACATCAGCCTTTCTTGGAAATTGAATTTGTAATGTGGATACGGTTGCTAGCTTAGGAGACATGTCAGTTTTGTTGGTTAACTTATTTTCTTGTAAAATATGCATGGAGATTCCATTCTGAGCGGTAAAGTTATTTGTTTTGATGTTTCGGGGATAATTTAACATCTGAATTTATAAATCTGAGAAGCCTAACGTCATGCATCTTTTAACGAAATTAAATATCGTACACGGATACACGTTTGAAGTTTCTTTTCAAGTTGTCCTAGAAAAAGAAATGAGTTCGCTAATTTTTGGCGTATGGTACGAATCGGATTTTAGATAAATATAAGTGAAATTGAGGGCAATTAAAAGCGTAACTAGCCCGAGGTTGGTTTGGCTGCAGGGTACAAGAGATGTGAAGGGTATACAGAGGCAGCAGAGGGTGGCAAGTCACACATGGCCATGTGTGACGCACTGTTTGTCTAACACGCGCGAACAGCGCGCAAATAGACGGACGATCTGCAAAATACCTCCGGCGAGCTGGGGATGTGGCCTTTGATTAGCACTTTCGGCGATTTTTGCACATTGCTACAGAAAGGATTATTATTTAGTTATTATTACAATAATATAGCTCATATAACTCAATGAAGATTATTTTATTTGAAATTGCTCAAAAATCGTCATTAAAAGCTTAGAAATCGTCACGTAACCCAATATACGACGATTTTGAGCATCTCAGTGTTGGCAACCGTTAAATAATTATTGTATAATTAGGATAATTTTGGCAGATATATTGACTTACTATAGTAAATTTGGACGTAACTTAAAACAAAATTTGCAATAAGAATTAACTAATTAATTCCGATGACGAAATTGAGGACAAAACACATAATTTTGAGTGTTATTTACGATAACTTCACTTCTCGAGGTTGGCAACACTGACTGTCAGTTTCAATTGACAACTGACAGATGTATAAACTTAACCTATATTGTTATTTTTTACAGTTTTTTCGAATTTCAGATTTCAAATAAAACTTAATATGTACCTCGGCACTGAAGTTCCTTTTTATCACTCACATGGTTTATTTTCCTTGATACATAAATAACTATTCTATTAAAATTTGATCTATGTATAATAATTTTCCTCTTAGTAGGTATGTGATCAAAATTCGATTGCAGCGCTCGTAGTGATAATACTTTGTAACTAACCTGATATCAACTTAAGAGTAAGAACTCTATTTCTAGTCATCAGCAAATCAATCTTTGTTTCTTGGCTACAATTTGTTTGGTAATAAATATTTTATGGTCCTGATAAAAATTATTTTAACTCTCCATTGAAAACTATAGAAACCTTTGTAACATCTTGAAAAGAATTCGAGCGTTCCACACAGTTTGGGAACTGCAGCTTTCTGAACCCGCCTAGAGCATCAGCACTGCTAGTACTAGCATAAAAGGGGGCGTCTATTCACACATCCCCATTGAAAGCCACATTAGCCGCGTTATAGTAAACACGGGCTCACACATCCAGCTTATAATAAACTGCTTCATTGTCGATACTATTGAAACACCTGCTATACATTGTACATTCCCTACACATACCCAAATATAATGTTTATTAAATAACAGAAGAGATGGCAGGATGTGGACAATAGGGTGGAATGGTCCGGGTTGAAATCTGTGTTTAATTGACTAAACCATGTATCTTTCATTTTTGTCGTCAGTCATTGACAAGATTTGAATTACAAAGCACTTGGCTGCAGCACCAAAATTCACACTCCATTTCATACTAATTGGGGTAATTATTGTTCTGTCTTTATTATTAGCATATTCCCGCTGTTGTCAAACAACTAATAAACATTAAAGCGTTGTTATATTTTAAGCGGTTGTAGCTGTATCGTTTTCACTCTTCTTTGGCGCACTTCGAGTGAAATATGAAATAATCGCAAATTGCATTTGGCAAGAAGTTGAGCAGCTGTTAACAACGATCTATTTGCGGACGAGAAAATTGACGTTTTCACAAAAATTTCTTTTTGCGCTTGTTCTCGTTACGCTCAGATAAATTTTGAATTTGTTAAGAAACTATTTTGATGCCATTTAATTTCATGACTATTCAGTTCTATTTTTATTTATTTACAAGCAATTTATCTTCCAAATTATAAACATAAACAACCAAATATTTCTATAATGTGGAATAAAAATATACTCATTCGCCGTTTAAAGGTCAAAGATCATTTTATTTATTACTTTTAACTGACAAATACGGGATGTTCAGAAAAGCGATTCTTTGATTAATTGTTAATCGGCAATCCTAAAGCAAAAAATTCGTACGGCCGCAGGAAGCCTTGTAAATGTGCGATTAGAATTAAGTGAAATTTTTTAAATTGATTTTTAGATTGATGTTTTCAATTGAATTAACGAAATTAAGTATGGCTTAAATTAAGAATTATAACTTTTAACAAATTAATTTTAATCTTGTATTTAATAAGGTAATAGTTATTTACTTTTCTACTGAACAAAGTAAGGAATTACCCACGATAGAAATATTGCCTACGTGTGAAGTATATAACGTTTTATCCAACATCTCTTAATAAATGCTAAATTATTAAAGAAATATTATTTGATAGTGACATGCTTTAAATTAAAATTATTCACCAGTGCCTTTTTCAAAATATACCCACTAGTAGGTAATCTGTTAGTTTCCTTATTTAAAATCGCCATAGTTACAGAGTATTTATTGAGAGGTGTTGGATAAACAATTTTAATTCCTAATTTGAATGTTTACTGACTGTATCTGTATCAGATATTAACATAACATTCGTACTGATTTGCATAGTTACCTGATGACTTGTATAACAATTATTTGATTCAGTATTGCCAAAATTACAATTCTTTTTTAAGATTCTCGAATTAGAGTTAATCAAGGAATTGTTTTTCCTGAAGCTTATCATATCGTTTCCGAAAACCCTGGATTCATATTTGAATTAATGAAATCAATTTGTGACGAGATTATGTAAATATATTATCATAATAATCGCAAATTATATCTAATAATATAATAATGTTTTGTTTGAAATTTTATGTTACCGTTAAAATTTTATTGCTTTCAAATATTTTACTGAATATTTATGGCAGCTTGTCAATTGTTTTCTGCTACCAATTTCAAACGTAAAACAAACATAAATCTGAATTGTAATAGTATATTACATAACGAGAGATGTAAGTAGCATTTTACGCACGAGTGAAAAAATTGACACACGAGCCGCGTAGCGGCGAGTTTGTAATTTCACGAGGGCGTAATTGCTTTACATCTCGAGTTTTGTACTATACTTTTTCTACGACCACTCAATACTATTTCTAAATTAAAAACAATATTCAAATTTTTAGAAATTTATTATGCTTCTTTGTTTTCTCTAATCCATGAATTTTTGATACACAAATTCGTATCGTTGTCGAGATTTTGTCACCAAAAGATTATTTGTTGCACTTTTAGCTTTAGCTTGTATCTCCAGTGGTGTTCCAATTGAAATATCACTGTCACTTGACATTTCTTACTTAAAATATTAATAAATATAAGTAAAGGATAATAATATTTAGTAGCATATATTTACCTCACAATAAAACACAGATTATAAACTATAGATGCAGATGGGAGACTATAAAATATGACCAGTTTACATGTAATAATCACGCACATAACCTAAATGTCAAACAAGCTTTGTTTGTGTTTATAAAAATAAACGACAATTATTGAGCGTAGGGATACATGACAAAACATAGTCCCCTCTACATATATTATTGAAATATTTATTGGTGTCATAATTTATAATAAACCCAGCAAAATATTAATTTAGTTATAAAATTTTATCATAACATTTAAATCTAAGATTTGATGCATCAAATTTTAATTATATTGGTAATGTGACAGTCAGTAATGCCAACTTAAATTTCATTTTCAAGTGTTACGTAATGATCATTACGTAACACTTGAATGAACATTACGTAACACTATTCGTAACAACGCACTTACATTGATTGTAGTTTGTTCTGTAATGACATACTTTCAGTAGTGGTCGTAGAAAAAAGTCATAACATAACTTTACTAGTAAAAATTAGAAAGAAAATTGCTATAATTTTTATTTATAATAGGAAAACAAATGCAAAGTATCATAAACCCGCCAACGAAAGTTATCGCATAATATAACATCTCCGTGACTAGCGATTTTCCGTCAAAAGAAAAGCAAAGCGAACGTGACAGGTTCTCTGTACACGCGGTAGATGTCACTAGTATCGTGCTCTTGCTACCCACCGGTACCCTATGGCTGGTGGCCTCGCTCAGGCCATCATGGAATTAGATTGCAGCGTAGCCCAGGTGCACAACATGGCAACACTGTTACATTACTGCCTGCATGTGTTATATGGCCACGGGGGTGGCTATGTTTCTTCTGACGGGTAAAAAATAAAATCTATGCTGTCAGGAGACTGTTTCAACGGCGTATATCATGTTTTAGGATTACTCGAAAAGTATGCAGTTGGTCGGATGATTTATTTTCATTTATACCACAAAATGGTATCAATCACATATGCACATGTACAAACAAAAAACGCTCAGAGTCAGATTTTGATGCTACACTCGTTTTCTTAATCAATTCCAGTTTTGGGTATTTAATGGAGCTAATTAAATATACTTCAGGCTGACCACGTATGCACTTTAACTCTTCGTTAATGTAGTGGAGTATGTCTTACCCCAACATCTCTATTTATCTTTCTAAAATCAAAATGCAATTAACTATTTTTTAACTAAATATTATTAAATACCATTTGTTTGATTTAATTGATCCACAATGAAGTTTAGAAACATATCTGATCATTTAATTTACTAAATTTAAAAATTCCTGATAATTTTATTGTACTTTAATTCAGGGTATGACATACCCCACAACACTAACTGCCTGACTTTTTCTACCACATTAACGAAGGGTTAAATGTAGTGTCCGTACAAGAACCTCTCTGATGCCACTTTGGATACTGTAATACAATTAACTAGAGTAAAATAAATGGATCACTGCAGTCAAGTTATAATTTCCAAATAACAACACATGGATGTATACAGGCACTACAATGATTCATCTATTTTCAAGCCAAAATACTAATGTGATTGTGTAATTTCCAAGTTCATTGCTTGACTGGGTTACTACCTAGAAAAGAACAGCCTTTATTTAGGGATTCTTACAATTACAATTTTAGTTCTTCATAACAAAATACTTAAGTGTCATATTACTTTTTTTTTCATAACGCAAAACTATAAAAAGAACATAGAGCATAAAATAGATTGAGATTCTGATTGCATCAGGATGGATTGGTTGCGTTTCCAATACCATGATACTTGATGCTCTGGATCTTCTAGGACTGTTGTGCCAATTGATGATGTTTAAAGTATAAATTTAACCTTATCTTGAATTAAAAAACAGTAATGTGCTTCCAAATTATCAAGAGATGGCGTTGATCACAATTCACATAAGGTACATGTCAATTTCATTTTGTATGATATATTATGAATGCGAATGCGTGCTTTAGTATTGCTAGTTTGTTTTTATTGACAGCAGAACTGTTGCTATACACACTGCAAATTTTCCTGTTTTTATGGAGATAATTCAATCTTACATTGGAATACTCTTAAAATAACTACGATTGTTATTAATTTAAAAAAAGCAATTAATTTCAAGATACAATGAAATTTATGTACCTTATGGTTAGTTCAGCTTTATACCACTAGTTAGCGTATTTTAATTTTGGATGTCCAATAGGAACATACATATATTAAAGTCTTCTACTTGAAGTGTATGGAAAAGTGTAAGAAAGTAAAATTAAAAATCGATTGCGCCGGCAGGGTAGTTGGCACAAACAAAAATTATGCCCCAGCAAAATTTAAAAGACCTGCAAATATTTACTGACAGCTTCCTTTGCAAGGTTAATCAACAGCATGTGTCAATCAACGCGTTACGTTCCACACAGCAAGTGTTAAGTAGCGACAAACCCCCTTTTATATAAATCCCCTGATATTTATTTAAAACCATGTCGCATGGGGTAAGGGTGCACTGCACATCCTAGGGTGCCATGCAACATAAACAACTAAACAAGCGAGCATCCATGCGGCGCAGTCGGTATGTGGTGGTCTTTTCTATTGCGTCACTTAGACCGGAAATAATTTAATATTCATTACAATGGATCCTCTGCACTTCTTAATCCGAGGATTATAATAAAACACCATGTCATGTTTAGCAACATGTGCTATGTTTGTAGTGGTAATGGCCCGTGTCCGTGTTAACACCCGGTATATTTGCTTCTGTTTTCTTTCTTGCTTACTGGCTCAAACTATTAAGTTATACAATATACATAAATAACAAATAGAAATATTATATACAATTGGCGCTTTTGTTCAAATTTCCTTCTTTTTTCGTACTAAATGCTTGACTAGCTACTTTATTTCTTTAATCAGTCCTTACATTATCTATAAGAAACTGTATAGTTTACTAATATTACTTAGATATGTAATAGTTAGTTCTGTGCTTCGCTGAATTTAATGAAAGTCTTGAATAAATGAGTTTCAGCTAAGATGTCAATGAAAATCAACTTGTCACTTTAAGGATATTTATTAATGAAGATATATAGTTATAAGTTGAGAAATGTTTGTAATATGTTTGCTAATTTATTTCCTGAAATTCCTAGATCAAATCCTACATCAACAAATGTTGTATTTTATCTGTAACTGTAACTGTACGATGATATATAAATATAACTAGTATTCACAGTAATACATTAAAGACAGATTAGTAAATATTGTATTGTACAATTAAAAAAGATATCAAAATATTCTGTACATGTCTGTATTAAGTAAAGAATTATCTATAAGAAAATGTACATTGTGTTTATATTACTAGGCTCAGATTTATAATAAGATGAAGATAGTAAAAGTCTATAATAAATTACTTCTTTGTCAAGAGTATACCCTACTTTACAGGATAGTTTTGAAGTTAATGTCATACTCATAAATTTTAAGATAAGTAGTATGACATGTATAGATTACGAAATAAAAAGAATTTTTTTAAAATTCGCATATTAAGGGTAGTTTTTCTGAAACTAACATTTTTGGTACCAATGGACCACTTGGAACGCATCTGTATTCTTCTAATTTTATCTATTACTCAATTAATGCTATTTAATTTAATTATTATGAATAATATCTTATATAAGATATTATGAATAATATCTTATACAACTAATTTTGAATATATTTTTGATAACCATATTTATATGAAATATTAATTAAAATAGAAGTAAAAAAAGTATCCTTAAGAAATGTCGAATATTTTTTCGAATTTATTAAAAAAATTCTTTCTGTTTCGTAATCTACACATATCATACTACTTCCCTTTAAATTTCTGACGTTAACTTCAAACCACTTTGTATAAACTTTAGCGTTTTATTAACTTATTAAAAAGTAGGTTCTAGAAAAGTCAGTGATATCAGGTGTCTACTTTTTGACAAAATTCTAGAGCAAAATGTATTATTCATATAATAAACTTACAGAGCGCGAATGAAATTTATGATATTTTGCGTATAAATTAGACAACTGTATAAATACAATATTTTGGCACAAATTAATTATCCTGATAACACAGTATAAATTCTGTCAAAATTAATTTGTTTAATTACAAACTACATTATTAGACAGTTGAAATAATCAACAATTTTTAAGAATAACAGCTGCAAATTACGTATTTATAAATTAATGTCAGTAAACAAAAAATTTGTTGAACTATTTTATAAATTAATTTCCATCGCGGAATATTTCCAAATCGATGAAATAATCACTCAGCATTTATGTTTATTATTTTGTGGCGTAAACACTGCAAAGAGAAGTTCCAAAAATAGCGGATAGATCCGTGCCTTAAAAACGCATTGCTCTTAATTTGTCCACTAGTATAACTGAAATGCGCAATGCTTATAATAAATGTGACGCCATATTTATTTTCTTTAATTTGATGTTTATTTTCTAACCATTGCTGTTTATTGCTATTTTCATGAAATCATTTTTTATACAATTTTGGCAATACGCACAGAAATGAATAAATAGATATTAAAGTCAATAATTCAATCATTAACAAAATTCAGTTTGTTAATGATTGAATGATTGTTTACGAATGTATTTGTTACATGATAGTTTGCTATAAGATCTTGCTAACCCTGAAGAAGGTTAAAGTGTAAACCAAAACGTCGGTTATGTAGGAAATGCTGTATGACATATTTCGAGCATTTTTTACACTTTACTTTTATACCAATATTTATTACAATAATGCTGAACTCCAATATTTTAAATAATATAGTTATTAACGATATGCTTTAATCCGAATTAATTTTGATTTGATTTTTTTTCGTTTCTAAAAACCAATGAAATGGTTAATTGTATGTCACGTATCTGCGTTTTAACCAATCCTGTCATTATTATAATGAGAATGAAGCTCTGGTGATTATTCCCGGGAATAACCTCTGTAGCTTTTTTGTTTTTTACCTATCATCAACACAAGTTAAAATGAGCAAAAAAGGTAGATTTAGTGGCGTGCCTGATGATGAAATCAAAAAATAAACTAATTAAATATACTCGAGAGTTCGATATATTAGAAAATAATTCTCCAGTATCTTGTTGCCATTTGGCAATTGCAGGGTAACAAGTTTTCGATAGATCTGTCAAATTATTTTCTGTTTATTCTCACTTTCTTGTTATATTATTACTAAAAATTTTAGTGTTATGTGTCTTTTGAAAATATCATTTTTAAATTGGAAATTTTAATCCAGGTTAAATTGTTTAATTTACTTAAATTTACTTAATCTGTAGCTGTACTTATATAATCGGAATCATACAATGTTATTAAAAATTGATAAACTTGTCAAACTAGAATTTTTTTTTTCAATTCAACAACACTGGACATTGAAAGTATTCTGACAAATATACAGAAATTTGCGGTATAATCGTTGAAAGATTCTTTTGTACTTTTAATTTCAGGAGTATTTAATCATTTTATGACGATCCTTTGGGTTTTGATGGGCAACACTATAGAAGAAACTGTTGTTTATTCAGATGTAGATTATGTGCGAAAGCCGAAATTGAGAGTTCGGCAGTAATAATTGGGTGTTCTAATTAATAATGGTATTATCGGTGATTAATAATGAAGTAGGAAGAGAGGTCAAAAATCAACATTTTGATAACATCTTCCACCATATTTTCTCAGCAAATATTTTCCAAACTTACACATGACTCATGCTCATAAAACCGGCAGTAAAAACATACCTTACGATCATCTCTTTCACCCACACTCTAAAGATGCAAGAACGGTCAAAAATTTCGCACAGATGTGTCCGCATGTTATTCTATTTGTATTATCTTGGAGCAGCGAATTCCTCGAGTATTTATACAGTAGATTAGCCGCGTACGGAGAAAAACCATGTTTGATCATTGTCGCGAGGGTAGGCTTCGGGTTTGGCCTGCCTGCTGCCGTCGCAAGTTATTTCGTATGCAATGTGTATTTAGCGAAACAGGGGAACTTGTAGATGTGTGTGAGGCTGTGAGGGTTCCTCATTGCGAGCGCTACGCCTGGGTTTGTTCTGTGACCGTTGCGACCGAGTGGATAATTTAGATGTTACTGGGTTGATGTGGATGGAGTTGTGCTAAGCTTTGCCGGGATATTTTTTCCGAAACTGTTACGAATTATCTACACATTACTGAAGGGTATCGTCGCTTCGAGCACTGAAGCAATGAAATGCAAAGAAATGAAACATATTTTAGCTTGTAGATTAATTGTTTGTTTGGATGTTTGTATTAATTATTGTTTTTTTGTTGCAGGTAATTTGTTATTCTACTTTATTGCAAACAGTAGTTTTGCGCTGGTCTAAGAGAGGCAGGTATGTTTTGAATGGATTTAAAATTGTAATATAGAATTTTCTAGATAATGAGGTCCTTCATCTATCTAAATTGAAGATTATTTGCAGTTTTAAAAAGACTTAATTGCTTTTCTATACAGGCAGATACATAAAAGGGATTAGCGTTAACCCCATTTTTTTCATCATCTGTAACTTCGTTTCTAAATGAATTATATTATCAAAATGTGACAAATTTTATGCTAACCAATCTTGATTATAACAGTTAAAATAATTATCTTCTGAGAATGGATAAAGAAGTTACGAGTAATAATAAAAATTAAGTTAGCGCTAATCAGTAATCACTTTTATGAATATGCATATAAGCTGCAATGATTTTTTTTTTTTTTAATATTGTGACGTCAGAATTGTTTTGTGTTGTAGATGTCAAGCACTGAAATATAGTAATTCTGGAACGGACAGTTGTAAACACAAGTTTGTTTTGTGTTATTTGGTTACGAATAAAACAAACAAACAAATAAAAAATCTTCAAATTAGATAACACTTCGACAATCTGATAGCGTAATAATAAGAAAAATACAAAGAATTTAGAATAGTATAGATGTGAAAGATAAATATAATAGTCTTTAAAATTAAAATATCTTAATAATTAAGTAATAATATTTTTTAAACTTCTATCATATCTAGTATGATGTTTTTGGATCTAGCTAATTATTTACAATTTTATGTCTCTAATGAAAAGCGCCATTATTTGATTCCGCAATTAATTTAATTCGTAACGGAAATTATATAAAAAAGTTTGCTTGCGTTATTTTCTTGCCAACACCATGAATCCATTAGACTGCCATTGCTCTTCAATACAGACATCATAATATAAAATAAGTAGTCATCATTCTAACATCAGCATCACCACCGTGCCATATGGGCCCGAATAAAATCAAACAAACCATAACTCTCTCGCATAGCACCGTTCCGGTTTCTGCACTCGGTGCTCGGGTTCCTATATTACAATGTCATTCTTCACTTCTGCAGCGGTGTATTGTTAACAAGTGATTAATACCCGTTTCCTGCAACACTTGCCCACTGCTTACTCATGTCGCCACTTTGTTCACCGCGACAGGAGGCGCAGCGCACTTGATTCTTTCGCGATCATTGATGATTGATGCGCGAGGAAGTCAATCGGTTGAGTTTCATTGACTTTCAATGAGGCTTGTTAGCTGTGATTGATTCTATCGTTGGAAGACACCAAAGAAATAATCGATTTGCATTGTTCCCATTTTTTCAATATTTATTAACTATAGAAATGTTACTAAGCGACTTGTAGAAGTAATATGAAATGAAGTCAGTATAGATGGTATATATTTTTTTGATAAGCATCGAGATTTCGTAGCCTATAGCTACTTCTTCAGGAGTAGACTCCATCCTGGAGAAGTAGCAATATTCTACGGAATGTCGATGCTTGTCAAATAGAATACTGATTGCAGTCCTATGTATTGCATTTCTCACTTTGTCTATGATGATACTCGAGTAACGAGGTGATTTAGTCAGGATATTGTCAAGTTAATTTCAAAATTTATTTGTACTTTAAGTATTATTCTAAAAGTCGACTTGACAGGAGTTTATAGGGTCAAATTTGGGTTATTTTGTTAGATATTTAATTTTAGAAACAGTCATTTGAGATGAACGCGATAAATATTGTAAAATTTAGTTTTGAGACATCATCTGTATTTATGTTTCCGAGTTAGGCTTTGTCGATCTCTTGTTTTTATGCAATCTTTCGGGTGGTCCTTGAAGAGTTTTTCATCCCCCGCACCTACCCTTATATTGGATACCTAGTTGGGTGCATTTGTCCAATTCAGAAGATAAAGGGTGTTTTAAAATTTGGTAAAGATCAGAAGTGTTCGCACATCTTCAGTACGCTATATAGCAAAATTTTAGTCTTTTTCTTTTGTTGGGTAACTGTAACTTGAGTTTAACATATCCATACGTTGTCGTCAATTGTCATTGTTTAATGTAACTTATCATTTTGTTTATTAATTTTTTAGCCTTTTAATACGGAATACATTGGTGTATAGTGAGTGTGAGATTGAAAAAAATGTTGTTAAGGAAGTGGGAATGAGTCAGTTGAGGTGGATTTGACATCTTGTGCGAATGTCGAATGAAAGACTGGTGAAACTAATATATGCGGGTGAAATTGAAGGTGAACGATTGCGTGGGCGTCGGAGGAATAAGTAGTTAGGTATGATTGATGGTTTGTTGCGTGAACAAATGATTCCAAGTGTGAAAAATAGACGAGCATGTATGAATCGCACTATGAATGTGGACGAGGCAAAAGTGGTGTGCCAGAGTAAGAATGTTTGGAGGAAATTGATGGTTGGCAGTATTTTTGGGTTCATGCTACCCAAATGAGTGGGATATAGCGTGACGTTATGTAGGTATGTAATTTTATATCATTTTTTACATTTGTTCCATTAATTTGTGTCTAATCCTTTTGATTGTCTTTGGTTTTGGTATTTAATAAGTAAGTTACCAGCATCCAATGCTACTCTCGTCTCTAGGTCTACCATAGTCAGGTGATTGACTATTAATTTTGCGTTGCGTTGAGTCGTCTTCCCTTGTGTTGTTGTTTTCAATTGTCATTCATGGCCACTTTTATTTCTGTAATATAATATTTCTCTGAATAATAGATAAGCTTGCATGTTGTACTCCACGCATAATTATTTGCAAAGCACAAAATAATGCAGTCCCCAAAAACCAACAGAAGTTAAACGGAGCAGAACAATGACAATCCATCAGCATCTAGCACAGTTGAAATACGTAATAGTAAATGATAGATTTAGCAATGGCCAGCAGACGGCATGAGATGCGCATTTATTTTATTGCCAGCCTCCCTCGACGTCGATGTTCACTTGCTCGTGGCAGAACAACTGAACAACTGTGACGTAGGCCATGGCACACTCAACATAATCACGCTGGCGCGCCCGAGTAGATTGAAACGTTCAAACGATCGCGATTGTACATCTGCTTCACTCTCATGACTCTGATAATTCAATTTTGCAGCCAAACTTCGCCAAAGAGCTCTAGATCCGTGACCGTTAAACCGCTAAGTGATGTTTCATTTTTTTTCTCTCGCGGTCCTCGCAGATGTTCAAGAATATTTGACTGTGTTTTGTTTCGCTGTGATCCACGGAGATAATCTAATTTTTGAACGCTTTGTTTTTGATTCGAATACTTTGATTTTTAATTACCCCAACATTTTTATTGATATATTTCCTTCTCATTACATATTTAAAGATTGATTAGAGTGGTGTTTTCTCCCGCAGTAAAAAACAATTAAGGGTATTATTTATGTGATCCCAAGGGCTGTTGAGAGTAAGGGCTGCATGTTGTCAATTTTGCGAGTGGCGTGTGACATTGCATGTGCGCCCTACGGTCTGCAGCACAGATAGTATCGTCCTATTATGCACCATTTAGCAAGTTGCACCCTTGAGACAAGTGAGCATCGTGAGAATATTGTTTGGGTATTACTTCTCATTTGTTTTCAATTTCCCGACACGCTACCTAGAATACATTTACTATGGAATTTTCTTTCAATATGCCACATGAAACTGATTTATTACGGATAGAAATACTGAAATGTTACACGTTACAAAAACTATTTTGACGCATGCGCAAGGTATATTTATGTCAAAGGGTCAATTTATTCGTTCAATGTATTATGTGGAAACGAACTTATCTTCAGATAAATTCTATTTAAAAAGAGTACTGTGCTTCGAGTTTGTCGAGCGTGAGTTGTGTAGGCTTATGGTTTGTTTGTGAAAAGTGCGAGCGAAGCGAATTTGTACATCATTGTTTTAGTACTGCTGAAAACCAGTTCTATTTTAATATTTTTTGTAAACCATACCCGTGTCACAAATCACTTATTTTTTTGTGACACTTTTGAAATACATTTGTTAACTTTACGAATCCTAATAAAATAGTTATATATGATGTAAGTATTAAAAGTGAAATTTTGAGTAAATGGGGAAGTTTGCGAAACGAGGTGAAACCGAGTGAAACAACCCCACTAACGAAATAAATTACTTTTAACAGGTATATCATAACAAAATTGTCTACGGTCTTCCTAGTGTATTAGTAAAAACTAAAAAATGTAGAATGATACTTTGACAGTTAAGGTTATATATAAATCGTTAGTAACGTGTTAAAAATAACGATAAAATCATTTTTAACACGTTGTTTTATTGCTTTTAATACTTATGTTAGAAAGTAAAACTTTTAACATGCTAAGCAACTGTTAAGCGGCAACTTTTAACAACGATCGTATAGATAAAGTTATGTTACATGATTTAAACTTAATTGGACAATTCGGAAGATAATATTAATCATTTAATTTTTCTGCTGAAGATTGGAAAATTATCTCCTGTAACGTCCAATAACTAATAAATTTTATTCGGATTCATGAAGACTTGCTAAATTTAAACTTAAAATATTATTATTTGGATCCTTTGCAATTAACGAAATAAATTTGTCACATGTAGGATTTTTGTTGTTGTTACAATTTTGTATTCTTGGCCAGAATGTCTGAAGTTGTAACGAAAAAGATTTATTAATAATAAAGCTGGGCAATTTCCATGTTACTTCACGCTCTTGTCCACACTAAAATCAATTTATCCTACATCAAAAATTAGTTCCAAGTATAATTTTCCACTTCATAAAGATTCGTGTGAAAATTCACACAAGACCAGCATCAAAACAACGTATCAAATTTGTAGCACGCGCTTATCTGCGATCAAGTAGGCGCATCGGATGCGATTAGCTCACGTCACTGGATCACTATGATCATCTCATGTGATCTGAGCCCGGCACGCGACCACCACTTGACATATTATGTTGTTTTACACGATGATTGATCTCGAAAACTGATTATTATTCTTATGTTAACAGTCCAATAGGGTAGTAGTTGAATGCGGTGCGGAAACACGCCCCCTTTGATGCTCAATTGTTGGTTTTGTTTTGTTTTGTGCTCTGGGATATTGGGTCTAATGATATGGGAACATAAGGGAGATTGGTGGTGGTATTGATTGTAGTTTTTCAAAGGTAATGCGATATTGTTGTTTTTGATGTTACAATTATGCGTTTCATGTTTCTAAAGGCAATTATGTTGACACTTCTCTTGTACTATTCTAAATCAAGGTTATGAGTATATAGGGTGCCCCCTTTTCTCAAAGCAAGTTTACGCCACTGGTGATGTTATGGCTTCATTCGTCATTGTCTGGTATGCCATAAAACCAAGATGTTTTATTTTGTATGAAAAAAAATAATTCTTTGCCTACTATAATTCACTTTTACATATATCCTAAAATGTATTAATTTTAATATTGCATCGTAGTGTAACCACTGAAATATAGTAATACTGGAACGCTAACTTGTAGGTAGACAGGTAGACTTTCATGATGGAGAAAAGAAAATTGAAAATAATTTGACAGACCTTTGAAAACTTTATTATATTATTACCAAATAATATAATATATAATAATTATTGCCATGTTATTATCAAATGGCAACAAGTTTGAAAAAGATACTGGAGAATTATTTTCTAATTTAGGTAGAGAATTATCGTGTTATATTTAACTAGATTATTTTTTATTTTATCCAGCCACGCTACTAAATCTATCTTTTTTGCTAAATTTTATTTGTGTTGATGATAACTATCTGACATCTGACATTTGTCAACAAAAGCAAAAAAGAATATTCTCGGGAATTATCACTAGATCTTTATTCTCAGTATGTGACATACAATTAAGCATTTCATTGGTTTTAAGAAACGTCGAAAAATATTATGCAGAATATACATATGTAACATGAATTTAAAAGTGGTGTTTTTTTTTAATTTTTACATAATAAGTTTAGCCTCAGGGACAACCCTTTATTAAAATAAATTCATTGAAGGTAATAATTAAAAATTTGTTTGCAGATATCCGAGTATATGGAAGTATCATATGCAGAATATGTGAAGTCTTGTGTTATGAATTTAACTTTGGTTAGCGTTCCAGTATTATAATATTTATGTTAGGGTAACTGTCAAAACAGTAATAGAAACAAATGAAGCCCAGGTAATAAACAATTCCACGTCACATAAAAAATAGAATAAAAAAGCTGGAAGTGAGATGAAATATCAAAATTGACAGAAACATGACAGACGATGGCACGTCCACCCAGACCGAATCCTATAAACGACATTAACCCATTATATATAATCTATAACCACAACTAACCAACAGTAACCGTTACCGGTGATTCCTGCTAAACAGGAATTCCTGCGAGGCCATCGCGCAACGCTCCTTATTAGTAATTTAGTTTGAAATTTTGAAATATCCGTGCGTTGGCCAGCCCCGTCACTGCTGTCAGTCTGACGGATGGACATTTAAATACTTTACGAGGCGCCGGACACTGGCCGCCCCGTTCCGGGGATTTGGGGGAGCGGGGCCGCTTGAGACCCGTCGCAGCGCTGCTAACACGATTACAAACAAATACGGGAAACGCTGCTTGTTTTAGAATCGCCGCCATTTTGATATAACTCTACTGTGCATCAACTCTCGACTACTATGGATGTTGGATGCTATAGGTATACTTGCACTTGATTACATTGCTAAATCTGGACACGCAGATGTGCTACTAACCTCGTATTACTGTATCAATTATTTCGTACAGGACACCGCTATTTTATTTTTCTAAATAAAACTTAAACGTTTTGGTATTACCATCTAAAGCATCTAACATATTTAACAAATAAATAATAGTATATTATTATATGAGGGATTCGCATATAATCCGCGTGAATAATAACCATAATTCCGAATATAATACACTACTTTTTCTGCTCCTGTAAATTCGGAAATAACGTATAGCACTTTTGAAAATGATCGAAATCTATTGGAAACACACGATAAAAAACGACGCGATGACAACTGACTACATTGTCAACTATCAGACGACCGTTGGAAGAGTGATCCTCATCACGACTTTAAAATAAACAGGAATAATTGATTTCTGGTTCTGTGATTGACCGAAAAAAGTGAATTATTACTATTGCTCTTATAATTCATAAAAAAAAATTGAAATAATTGAGATATATTTATACAGGAGTAGAAAAATATAATAAATATATCAAATAACGCCCTACCCATTTCTGGGTGTAGCACTATGTTCAAAGCAAATCTCAGTATTACGATATAATTTTGCGCGTGAAGTGCAGTTACCAGGCGTCAAACCAGGGGCTCCAAGTTTGGTAGTTGTGGAGGAGCCACAGTGGTAATTTTACATATATGGTGAAAATTTTCGAAATTTAATTTCGAGGATCTTATGATCCACAGTCCGATGCGTTACCACGAAACTATTCGAACATATTTATGTTAATAAAAATAGCATATTGTGTTATTAGGAATAAATGTGATACTTTATGTGCTGAACATGTAAATTAGAAAATTACATGCGTTTATTTCGAACAACACATCTTATTTTTTCTTCAAACATAAAATAGAAATAGAAATTATTAAAAAATGCTGAAAACAAAAAAAATATTCTTCTATCCAGCATTTTTTGTTGCCACAGAAAATGCTGTTCTGTTATTTTTGTTTATTTGATTCATTTTTAACTGTCAAACTGGGAGAGACATTTCTAATCTGGCGCTAAAAATTGAACTTCTGTTTGTTGTATACAAATACTTAAATACATAACAACCATACTTTTGAAGAAAAATAAAGACACAGACAGTTACAATTAATATATTATAGCATCAATTATTTTGATTGTTGCAATCATATTTAGATCGCACACTTATTGCAATACCTATTGACGTACTTTAATGACAGTATACTAAGTAACAAATATTGAAAAATACTGTTTTATTTATTGTAAAAATTTTATTGAGTATATATTATTGAAATAGCACGATATCTCAGCCAAAACACTAGAAAGTGTTACAATATTCAGTGGTCGTGATCTATATTAAGATTACATACAGTGTCAATTTTGTGACAGTGCCAAATTTATGACACAATCTAAATGTTGTAATTTTCCAGAAACAACACTTAGGTACTCTACTACCTATGAGATCGTTCCAAATCGTTACAGTCATTGTACTAAATTACTTAACGTAAAAAAAACTATGGCAGCGGTCGTTGAAATCGAAACATACAAAAATATTAGGAATAAACCGACGAAATTTAGAGATGACAAGAATTTTGAATTACAAATTCTGAAATAAAGTATATTGTTAATTTCTTTCATTATTTTACTGTAGATATTGTGAACTCCATGTATATATCGCTGCATAAAAAAAAAACAATTATGTGCAAACAAACAAATGCCGCTGGAGAACTTGTAATTTGCCAAGTTGCCAACATGAAACCAACCACACCATAATTCACCAATCCTACACTAAGTTGGACGCGGAAAGAGTTAAAATTAGTGCCCTCCTCCCGTTGTTTCCTCTTTCCTGCAATATCGAACACAATACAGAACGTATAGATAAAAGCGAACGAAACAACTGCGGTGAAACGAGAGCAAAACACAGACAGAAATGAAACATGAAGATATTTTTGTCTGGAGCGTGTAGAACACAGCGCACCTGTGGTCAGGTGATAAATGGATTTAATTTGGTCTTGTGCACGTGGAATTCGATTGCTGATCATGAACTCATTGCTGATTTTAAAATATTGCTCCGTGGAGGGAAACTGGACAAGAAAAATTGTTCCGAAGTATGAATAAAATATTGTGAAACTGTTATTCTGAATTCTATAAATATTCAATTTGAAAAAACTGGATTTTGGAAATATTAACTGAAATTATTATTTTTTTATTGAATAACTATTTACTATGCTTAGATGAATAACAAAAAAATAAACATGCAAATTAATAAATAAATTTACAAATTCTGATTTAAAATTTTAATTTCTGTAAAAATCTTAAAACTTAAATTATTTACTTTTTTTAATAAAGAATTAATTAACATAAAAAAGTTAAAGCTAAATTCTAATTTTTTAATGCAGAATTGTTTGTCAAGTTAATAAAACAAAAAATGTAATTCACAAATTAAAAAAAATATTTACAGTTTCTATGCATGTTCAAGACTTCAATATTTGTAAAAATATGATTTGGAAATCTAAAATTAATTAATTTTTTAAATATAAAACTGTTTATTAGGGTTAGTTTAACATTAAAAATTATATTAGCAATTTAAGAAAATAATTTACAGTTTCTAGACAGATTCAAAATAGCAACTTTTCAAAAATAGATCATGGATTAATTAATATTTTTAATAATATAGAATTCTTTACATAAAATAAATGAAATTCGTAAATTATAAAATTAATTTACATTTTGTTGGTAGATTCGAAACTGCATTTCTTGTGCGCCTTTGAAATATTAACATAAAAAAATTTTAATGAATATTTCTTTTCTAGGTATAGTATAACATCTTAAAATAAAATGCATAAATTAGAAAATTAATTTACAATTTTTAAACACATCTAAATGTTAAATTTTTGCAAAATTGGCTAGGAAATATTAATTATAATGAAATATTATTGAATTTATCTTTAGGCTTCGTTTGATATATTTGACCCAAATTTCATTAGTTTATAATTAAATTAAGAATTAAGACCGATTCAAATTTTTTGATTTTGTAAAACTGTTGTCTTGTAATGCAGAATTGTTTTTTTTTTTTTTAGATTTAAAACAAATTCATAAATTTACAACATCCTATTATGCACATATTGTAAAAATATATTTTGGTAATATTATTGTATTTTATGCAGATATGTTTAGAAATCACAAATTAATAATTAAGTTTGTTTAATACATATTTAACAAATAAAATATTTGGTGGAGTTTCTGTAAGGAGTTGTTTTATTAGAATTTGACTAATTATACATGATGAAAATAGGTATCTACGTTCGAAACAGTGTGATATTTTTGCTTGCAGCAGATTGAAATCCAAACCTAGTTTACAAATATCCACACATGCGGTATGCACATCCGTGTCGAGCACACAATAGCAATATGCGGCTTTGGGAATAGGGAGTAAAAAGATAAAGCTCCTCTCTGCATCATAAAATTCGCTAAATGACGGGAGTTCTCGTCACTATTTCACCCGCGAGCGGCCGTGCGGTTTCCGACATACACGCGCGTTGCCCTAATGCTGATATATGCGTTTGATTTCCTTGCGCGTATGTAATTTTTGTTATTATAAACACGGGGACCGTTGGATGGCTACACTTGCCATTGCTGTTGCTAGTGTTGGATGGAGATTGTGGTTGGTGCCTGGATGGTGCACGTTGGTTTGGGTGATGTATGGTATGGCATTCTTTTATTTTTGCTTGGGGAATGGGACTAATTAAAGGACATAAATATTACAGGCGCAATTCACACCTTTTTGTAAATATTTATTGCTGTTCGGAGTATATAAATCTGTTAATGTGTCATACAGTTATGAAATAATTATAGCATATTTTTACTAATACATCTGGGTAGCAACCGTCAGATGACTTAATCTACAAATGATAAGGGTGTGTCCAAATATCCATGTTGGCAACTTTTATAACTAAAATGTACTCAGTTTAAAGAATTATAATTGAATATGAAATCAACGAAAATAACAGTTTCAAGTTAGCATTACATGTTTGCAATATTCTTGTACATGTTTGCAATTTTAAAAAGCAATAAATTATATGATTAAAAATATTTCAAAATTATTATTGCTAGAAGAATAAAAAATACCTACACGAAAGAAAAAAAGAGTACAGTACAATTTACTTTAAGTCTAAAGTCTGGTAAACTGATGATATAAACTTTTGGGTAAATACTTTTAATTGCATTATAAATAATCGTGTTTAGTTTCTTAATTGTTCTAAAATCTTCAGAAAATGTATCTTATATCTTCAGATTACCGCATAGTTCAGTAAATTCTACGATACTTTTACTACGCAACATTTTCTATCAAACCTTTGCCCATTTCACGAAATATGACTTAAAATATGAATTATATTTTATTACATTTCTGTATAGCTCAAGCCTCAAAAAACTCATTGCTGTAGAGCGCATTGTCATATCTCTTATATTTTTTTAGATATTGCTATTTTTGATGTTTTTTGAAAAGCAATTTTGAGTGGCTGTAGCTGAAAAACTATATAAGATATCAATAAAATCTCTTCAGTTTTGTATTTATTTTGCATGTTATAACAAATTATCAAATTTTGAAAATTTTGAAAATTTTTGATTTTTTTTCAAAATTTTGAATGGCGATAACCCGAAAAATATAAAAAATCTGGGCTTGTAACATAGACCATTCGATTCAGCTCGTCGAAATACATAAATATTGTAAGTTTCATAGAATTCGCTTAACAGTTTGAAAAGTTATAGCAAAAAGTTTGAAAATGGCCATTTTCACGAAATATGTCAAGGGGTACCCCTTGACGTTAGGCTTGAAAATGGCCATTTTCAGACTTTTTGCTCTAACTTCTCAACGCGTTGACCGATTTATCTGAAATTTTGCATACTTATGTACTTCAGGAAGCTGAATCGATTGGTGTGATGTGCGAGTCCATATCTGTTATATTTTCTAAGATGTGCCCCTCAGAAAATTTTCAAAAATTTTTCAAAATTTTCATTTTTTATATATTTGTTTCAACTCTTACTATAAGTCCAAAACTAAAGCTGTTTTTCGATATCTTGTTTAGTTTATAAGTTACAGGCACTCAAAGTTACGTTTTGGAAAACATCAAAAATTGCCATATCTCAAATAATATAAGAGTTATGATACTGCGCTATACAGTAATGAATTTCTTACGGTTTAAGTGATATAGAAACGCAATAAAAAAGTATTTCAAATTATAGTTATATTTGGAAATTTTTTAATTTTGGTATTTTCGTATTTCTAAACACAAATAAATATGTGAAACATTTGTTTTATATATCATAAACTTTTCAAATAAAATGTATATGTGTAGTTTATATAGATTTTATTTGATGGAGAATAGCAGCATTATTTCCTAAACTTAGTTTAACTTAATGCACACCAAAAATTTACGATTCCTAAATATAATTCAGTTTGACTTTGATGTTTAAAACAATGAAAAAACTTTATTAAAATATAATTTTCTTTTTCAGAATCCTGTATAAAGCCCTCTATAAATACTGGTAAGTCGAAAATATACATATTTATAATATATTTGTATTTAAATAACTATGCAGATGAATTGATATCAATTAAAATAGTAGATGAAATGCGCTCAAATGAATAACGGCAAATAGTACAACTTGGTTGAAAAATTTCGTTTGAAATATGATGCGGTTTTATGATTACAAATTTGCGGATTTTAATGAAACAAATAATTTTATATTATGACGCATAATTAGAAGTTAATATCCGTTTCACATGATTCATGTACACAGTTGTAATTGGACATATGAGCCTTGTTATTCAAAAATAATTGTAGGACAAATTAGCCTAATCCCATTCAGCAGCTCTTTCATGTACAACAAAAAAAAATCTGATGTGTCCAGCACATAACCTCCCGCCCAATACTACTCTTAAACGGTACAAAATAGTACTTGATGAAACAGAGACATACCTTCTTATTTGTTTATTTTTTATTTATATTTGAGAATTTTAATTTTCTTTTGTATGTTTATTTAATTTTTTGTCATATATTTCACTAAGAAAACAGCTTCACAATCACAATGACATATGTCACATTTCGTAAAAAATTGAACATTTTTAAATGTTTCCATGGTGTACTAGGAATGCAAGATTTGTGAAATTTAATTTCTTTATATTTTATTATCGCTAAATCTAATAAAAATTAATAAAATTAGTGTAATCAAAACACATGTACAATTAAATATTCTTCAACTTTGAAAATAACATAAATTGTTGAAAAAGGAAATTTAACCGTGTTTTTCACGAAAAACTGTTAAGGGCTTCAAGTAAACTGCTACTTCCGGTTGACCAATTTTATCCAAAATCTAATCAGCTCTTCATTTAAATATAGAAAGCAAAAATTCACAAAATTGTATTTTTTGGTATTATAGTATTTGAATTATGCGAGACGAAAAAATTGCCACAGACTACACACACACATACATACATACATACAGACATCATCGCGGAAAATAGTATAATCGTATTGTAAACGTGCTTATTCATTGAAAACTCACTACCCAATTTTTTGACCAAAAACAATACCTCCCTTACCTAGAGGTAGGCGGGAGGTAATATTTAGACAAATAGGAGTTATTTATTTTTAAATTTATATGTTTGCGTCTCGCTATCTAGGTAGTTCAATATTGGTAAAGAAAAATTAATAAATTACAGTCAAATATTTGAGTTCTCCGGTGAAAATAAAGCACGGAGGCGTGCGTATCAAAATAGAGAGAATGAAAAATGAGCCGTGTACACAAAAGAATTAGTTGGCGTTCTTGCGAGACGCGGAGCCTCGGCCGTCGGTCGGCGGCGGCGCTGGGCGTCCGATCAAATATTAATGCTCATCTTTGAGGCGCGCTCCGTAAAAATGATGTGCTATTAGTAAATTGGAAGCGAGTGAACCTCTCTTATCGCGTATTGTAATTTAGCACAGTAGCAGTTTTTTGTTTTTTATTGCTGTAAGTTGTCATAAGTTGACGGGTGCCGTTTTTGATTAATCTGATCGTGGGGTCCATAGAGAATTGCGCAAACTTCTTGTCGGTGTTTTTTCTTGATGAACTTTGAGTTGCTTTCATATTTTGTAACCGTACTATTGTTTCTCGGGCTCACTTCAAATAACAAGTGTCGTTTTCCTAATTATCTACTTTTATTAATACTAGGTGGAGGAAATAACGTAAACTCTGGTATTTTAGAATTGCTGAGTTGAAATATATTAAAATAGTTAATTTTCATTTGTGCCAATAAATTGACAGATATTCTTACTTTCTTATATATAGTATAAGAATTTTTTTTCATTTTAATGTTTTACTTTTTAAAACTTCTTATATCCAAAAGTCTTTGATAGTCTTCTCTGAAGAAAGAATCCTAAATTTCCTGCAGTCTGTGCCGCAATTCTTCGATTTTCTGTGCAGGATAGATAATATATTTCTCTGTAACTTCTAATCAAAGCATTTTCTTACAAAATAATTTGAGAACATTGTTCAGTGCTAAAACCGAGACTAAAACACTTTTTTTAACCATTCGAATTATTTCTTCATTAGTAGACATCTCTAAATTTCGAGAGTTCATTTAACGTTGACACAGTAAAAAAATTATAGTTAAAATTGACAATATTTGAACCAAATTTTTAGTCCCAGACGATCCACCGTTAATTTTTGTTAATTTAAAAAGTTTCTAATTTGTTAGCAAGTAACAAATTATTTTTGTGTATTTCGTAACTAAATATATTTGTGAATATGGTAATTATTAACATTTATTTTTATGTGCTTTTGACTAAATATTTTAGTAACCATATTGAAGCAGAACAATAAATCATAGTTATTATAACAAATTAAGTTGTTTTATAACAAATCCTTTATAGGATACAAATTTTCTTTAACAATTTCAAATTGATAAGTTACCTAAATTTACTTATTATTATTACTGAAACTAATTGTTAAATTTTATATATCTAGCAAATAAATGAAAACAACAATTTTTCTCGTAAAAAGTTCAGAATTAACAAAATTTTAATTTAACAAATTGCTAATTTAACACAATATATTTGTCAATATTAACTAAAACTACTTAACAACCGCAAAATTAACAATTCGCAAATCAATTTTTTTACTGTGTATGTTGAATTATATTTGGAACAATACTGTATTATATCTGAATGTTGGGTGTGGATGAAGAAGCATGAACGACGTATAGCTGCTGTGGAAATGAGATATTTGAGAGGAGTATGTGGGTATACGAGACGTGATCATATACGGAATACATTGGTGTATGATGAGTGTGAGATTGAGAAGAATGTTGTTAAGAAAGTGGGAGTAAGTCAGTTGAGATGGTTTGGACATGTTGAGCGAATGTCGAATGAAAGGTTGGTGAAACTAATATATGTGGGTGAGATTGAAGGTGACCGATTGCGCGGGCGTCCGAGGAATAACTGGTTGGGTATGATTGATGGTTTGTTGCGTGAACGAATGATTCCGAGTGTGAAGAATAAACGAGCATGTATGAATCGCACTATGAATGTGGACGAGGCGAAAGTGGTGTGTCAGGATAGGAATGTTTGGAGGAGATTGATTGTTGGTTGACTGTTTTTCTGGGTTCGTGCTACCCCACTAAGTGGGACATAGCGTGACGTTATGTATGTATGTACGTATGTATATCTGGTATCCATAGTAATACATAAATGTCATAAAAGTAAATGTTGCGTCTTAGCTGAAATTCACGGTATAGTATAAAGAAATGTAAGAATCATGACAAAGGAAACAGACAAGGTTTTGAAAGAGTACTCATGTATTGAAATACCCTGAATAGCTAATTCTTATAAAATTTAAAGTGAATAAAATTTGAATGATAATACATTAATTCAAAAGCATCCACTATCTTCATGCTTCCCGGGAGTTAACAAATGATAATGCATACTTCCTCACCACACAACACATAATACAATATTCACACTACAAGACAAATCATCCTTTTGCCCCCGTCCGACACTTAAAAAACCATCCCTATTACAAATTCACATCCCCGTCCGCTTGTCCTGTACCCTACACATTTCGTCCAACATCCCTTGAGTACATACTTTAGCCAACGTCCCTACTAGCTGTCCAGCGCGCTAACGACGCGTTCATTACGGCACATTAAAGATGACCACGGTTATTATTTTCACTCCGCCACCTCTGCTGGTAATTGCTGCGAGATGGCCGCTCTGGCTGGAAAAGCTGGCAAACGGGAAAGCGGAAAGCCTTTCCCGGATGTGCAGCCAGGTTTATGGCTCGGGTTATGGCCTCGGAATGGACGGAATGATTTTGATAATGGTTTTTGATGTTTTTGCGGTTATAAGCTTTATATGAAGACTGGACACTCTAATGCTTCATAAGGTAGTGCTTTTAGGAAGAGTTTTTTGGATGCTATTACTCCGCGTAATTGTTAATTCTAAAATCACTTTTATTACTAAGAATTGATTGATAATTCTACTCCCTCATAACACAGTTGTCATGATCGAAAGACTGAATCGAGTTAGAATAAGTATAATATAAGTAAATTACAGTTTAAAACAATGAAAAATTTAACGGAAACAGTTGACGATTCTCATACATGGAGATAAATCTTCTTAGAATTTACCGAACTATTCGTTGAACTGGAAATATAAGATGCATTTTCAGAAAAACCAAACTTTTTGTAAATGCTTCTTGTTGCTTAGTAAATAATTTCTTCTACGACCACTTAGAAATCTACCCATTGTATGTTTGTTGTTGCTAGAGATATGAGGTATATTGCAAGCATCGTGCGAAATGAATTTGTTTTGTGAGTATTTCAATACAGGTCAGCTCATTTAAGTACAGGTGCCATTGCTAGGATACTTATTTAGAATTGTCAAATATTGTAATGGTGAAAGCGGGACAAATTTATTATTAAATTATATGAATTAGGAAATAATATCGTGATCGTAGAAAAAGTATAGTGTACAACTCGCATGGAATGTCCATTTCATACTCGTATGATTTGCAGCATTCGCCTTCGGCTCATGCTACAAACGTTCATACTCGTAGGAAATGGGTAACATTCCATGCTCGTTGTACAATATACTACTGTTTAGTTTCTTAATTGTTATGACATTTTCAGAAAATGGATCTTATATCTTCTGCTTATCGAACACTTGTGAGCCATAATTCGATGATTTATTATTATTATTATTTTAAATAAAAGTAAAGGCATTATAAAATCATTATTATTTGTTTGTTAAATTATTTTTCTACTCCTGTGTCAATATATTCCCATTATTTCAGTTTTTTTGATGAATTATAGTACCCATAATTCATTTTTCTCGACCAATCACAAAGCCAGAAATCCATAATGTACGGTTAATTTAAAGACGTGATGTGGATCACCAAGCTACGGTCGTCTGACACTTGACAGTGTACCAGTCAGTATTTTTATGTTGACGTTTTTCAGAATTTACAGGAGTAGAAAAAGTGTAGTATTATATTTGGGATTATGGTCATTATTCACTAGGGTGATTTGTAACTTCATCTTCGTGAATGATGACTATCATAATCCCTCATATAATAATATACTGTACTATTATTTAAAGCATAACATATGACAAACATTTAGCAAAACTATTTGGCATTTAAGCAAACTATGTTGCACTTATTTTCAATAAGACATTCTACAATCTTACACAAATAACTATCTTAAATCTCAATCATCTTTTCTGCAATTTGTTTATCTTTTTATCTACACAAAATTACTTTTCTTTTATTGAATTGTGATTTGATAATAAAATAATGAAAATAATGTAATTAGAAAATTTAATTGTATATAATAATAATATTATTGGTGCAATTTTTGTCATGTTATTAAAATCAGACTATTAATTCAACTTATTCCTTCAATAATTTCAGGAAATCAAAAATGGAAAGGGGCAGCTCCCATTTGTAATAAAAGTGATTAATTAATTAAACGAATAGAATGGTCGTTCATTGTAATGTCTAATGTATTTTATTTCATACTGTATTTGCATGTTTACCGGACTAGTTTCAGTCCGGTAAATGGGTCTTTCCATATTAGTGTCGTTTTTTGTCATTTTGTTTTTGTTGTTAGAGAGATAAACAAAACAAAATTGGTTGTTTTCATTATTTCTTTATTTTTAAGACTAAAACGACATGATTGTTTTTAAAAAAGATAGAATGGAATTAAGAGAGTAAACTTTTATCTAAAAATACAACACAGTTATGAAATAAAAACATCTTATTCTTTACCTGACGCAAATAACTATATTCAATGGTCTCATTTTAAGGGAAACATCATAATCAATTAAAAAACTTACATATTTCTTCGTACTTTCTTTAATAGTACGTACGAGAGAAAATTTCAATATCCATTGATAGGTACTTATCTAAATGAAAATTAAATACCTCAAGCCCCAAAAACAAAGCTCCTCTCCGTGCACTTTTCTGGGCAAACATCCAAACCAAACCCACCGCGTCTTCGAGTTCGTCGCCGCGTCCGAATGACACAGCGTGTTATCACAACTAACGGCGTTCTTCTAAAGTAAATAATCGCGCGAAAATGGAAAGTGGCGGCAGAATATTGCGCGGATATTGATACATGGACAGTGTAGGGAGGGGGATCTCCCTTTAATTTATCAGCTCCGGCGGAAGTCCGGACCCGGAGCGATAAGAGCCGCTGTGTCGATGCACCTGCGTTACAGCCCCAGCGCTACCCATTGAATATTTCATCGTTATTATCTAGTGTTCTTTGCAAAGTGCTTTTCAACATTGTAACGATGGAGCTGACAAGAGGTACGGGATAGTTCTTTATTTTCTAAACATTTTAGTATGAATCACATTCAAGGCATTGAAATATAATAATACTGGAACGCTAACACACGTAGAAAATGAGAACCGTAAGATACAGCCTGTTGTTGGGCTGCCTGTCTTTGTTGTGAAGTCATAAGAAAATATAAGGTTTGTTCCAAGTGGTCATTTCTGACAAGTTTGTGACAAATTTCAATGCGCCTGCGAAAAATGTAAACAAGTTAAGTTTGAAACATAGACTGGAACGGCGAATGGAATGAAACGCATGTGCATGCTCATATTTTGTTTTGACAGCTAACCTTAAATATAAATATAAATAAAGAAATACATACATTTTTCGCCACAAAAAAGAAACGTTTCAAAGTTAACTTGTTTACATTTTTCACAGGCGCACTGAAATTTGTCACAAACATGTCACAAACTTGTCAGAAATGACCACTTGGAACAAACCTATAAAGAAATTAACATTCAATGATTTTGAAGTAAAAAGTTTAATATAATTTTTGTATTATTATTTTAAGCGGTCTCAACTGCTGAGGTTATATGTAGCCTTGGTACCTCGTTTTTGGTGGTGTGACAACGGCATGTAATATTCACTGGTATGGATTTTCAAAATGCGCCACCTATCCACCTATTAATCGCGGGCAAATTTGCTTAACTTCCGTTATAGTGTGAACCGGTTTCAACGCTACCTGTCAAGGTCGTTGCCAAAAATTAAAATAATTTAACAATAAACATGTTTTTAAACAGCAGTTATGCTATAAACAAGTGCTAGAGAAAGAAGGGTGGCCTTATAACATCTATCTGTCTCCTGCATTGTTTTTCGCTCTCATAATGTCTGTGGCATACTGGTCGAAGAGCAACAGAAAGCATCAAAAACCTCTTCGATGAAAACAACAGCACATATCACTCTTTAATTGTTTCCTGTTTCATTGATGACAAATATGTACAGCCAATTTCTCTCTGTAATAAAAGTTATTTTAATTCTAACCTAATAGCAGTAAAATGTCCCTATACTGTTGGTTTTTAAATTGATATATCTCTAATTGTCAAGTTCATTGTTGTTTGGATGTTGTGTTTTCAAAATACTGTTATGTAAATCCAAGCTAACATGAAATGAGACACGTTAGTTTGTTTCATCAATGAGCTCTTCATGGAAATAAATTTCTGTTGTTTCTGATGATCTTCGACCAATATGCCAGTTAGCATTCCAGTATTACAATATTTTAGCGAGTCAAGGTTACCCGACGTGTAGATCGCGCTAAAGCCCACATATTGTGTAAGATTCTGACGTACCTGCACTCGGGCCTCTGTGAGGTCGATCTTCATGGCAATCTCCTCCCTCGTGTAGATGTCCGGGTAGTGTGTTTCCTGGAAGGCTCGTTCCAGCTCCTTCAGCTGGGCAGAGGTGAACGTGGTCCGGATTCTTCGTTGCTTTCGTTTTTCTGTTAAGACTCCTTCATGTCCTGGGTATACTTTGTATGGTAACCCGCCTGCAACAATAAATACAACAATATTTAAGATTTTATTTCATGCATAATAGCCGTGTTCAATGAGAAATATATGAAGTGCATATTGGGACATTATTTTAAAAGAAATTTAAGTGATAGTGCTATTTCGAGTGTATTCATTCACCATTCGAAAGATATTAAATAATTTATGCGTTCAGAATAACGATAATGAAATTGTGTACAAAATTATTTTGAAGTAGCGCCAAACTGCCAGGCTTTACAGAAAATAAGAGCATTCATTTTTTTGTTAATTTGAATCTATATGTCGAAACTAGAATATGTAATTGTAGGTACATTTCATGAAAAGAATATTTTCTTCATAAAGCAGTTCCTCATAGAGTAATTTCAAAGTTTTTCACCACCTGGACAAAAAAACCTATCCAATTCATGAAGTGGAATCTACAGATAAACGCTGTCAGTTTTAAGATCATGAATGTGTATGTGTTTTGCTTTTGTATGTACGAAGTTTTCAAAAAACTGAATTATTTTTACGAATGTATTTGTTACATGATTGTTTGTTGTAAGAGCTTACTAACCCTGAATAAGGTTTAAGTGTAAACCGAAACGTCGCTTATGTAAGAAGAATATATACTGTATGATTGAGATTTCGAGTATTTTTTTACACCCTACAGATAATTTACATTATAACGAGTACTGTGATTCGAGTTTGTCGAGCGTGAGTTGTGTAGGCTTAGGATTCATTTGTTAAAAGTTCGAGAGAAGCGAGTTTACCTACAGATAATTTCCATTAAATATGTGGTACTGTGATTCGGAAAACTTTGAAAATACCCTATCAGGATCTCTCTCCTAAAGTGAATGTCGTTTTCATGAAATGTACAATTCTTCTGGACTCGACATATATATTATCAGAGAGAGTATTAATACATATCAGGCGTAAAATATCCCCAATACTGTTTCCTGCATTAAATTACTCTTTCACTAGTTCTAAAAAGTTTTCGATCGTACGCACTATTCTTAAGTGCACTAATTCTTGTAAAACATTCGGGTACACTTGAACTACCTGGATCAAGTCATCGAACAGAGCTAATGTGAAAGGAAATCCTGAGAATTATCAGAATAGCGGCAAGACATCGTGGCCTATGGTGTGTGTAGCGACTCGCCGCCATTTGCCGCTACGAAGAGGGTGGCCGCGGGCCGCGGAAGAAACGCCTATATTGATCGGCGCCGCGCCACCTCTCCCGCCGTCGCCGCCGCCGCGTTGCTGAAAAATGTCCGCCGAGCGCCGACAAGCGCCGCCACAAGCTGCCGCCCGACCAGACCCATTTCGTATTCTTTCCTCACCGCATCAACCACCGCCAAAACGCAGATTTATTCACCCATTTTCTTTACCAACACGCGCAGAAATAGAGATGCTCACTCACTGCATTCTAGACACGACGGAACGATAGACACAAGAATAAGATGTAAGCAGCACAACGGAATTACTAAATCACATTTACTTTTACATCGCAATAATCATTAGAAGGTTTTTTAGAATATGAAATAGTAGTATCTAATAAACATTTATTTATTTGTTACCTTTCGGTGTTCAAATTTCTACATTATCTTCTATCTACTTCGATACATTCTCTGAGTTTTCGGTATCTATGTATGTATATACTATGTAAATTTTTCATTTCTTAGTTTTTATGTACAGTATCTTTTTAAGTGTTTTATTGTCTCAAAGTCTCTCTCACATATTTTACATTGTCATCACTGAATTATATTAATACCACAGTATAAGAATTCACACAGTAACGTCAATATTTCAGTGGGCGCTACCGAGGAAATGGCCGCTCAATAACCATAGAAAAAAGAGCATAGTATGTCAGTGTTAGTTATATCTGTCAAATATCAAGCTACGGTATTTCTTTCATGTTAAGTTCATAAAATAAGTGCAAAACAGTAAAACAGAGAGTAATAGTTATTAACTTTACAAGTGGGCAAAGTAAGGAATTACCCACGAGAGAAATTTTAGCACACGAAGCCGAAAGCTGAGTGTGATAATTTTATCGAGTGGGTAATTCCACTTTGCCCACATGTGAAGTATAACGTTTTATCCATATCTCTTAAAAAATAAAGAAATAAATATTATTTGACAGTGACACATGCTTTAAATTTTCTAAATTAAAATCCTAATCGATGTAGTTACCAAGGTGTTGTATATTATTATTATTGTTATAAATAGAATATTACTCACTAGTGACTTTTCTCAAAATTATACCCACTAGTGTGTAATCTGTTACTTTCCTTGTTTAAATTTATAGAGCATTTATTGAGAGGTGCTGGATAAAATTATTTGTATCATGAAAAATTGTAGGAATTATTTTAGTGCAGGTGAAATAATATTTTTAAACTTTATCTCATTTGGAACTGACAGCTATTCACATTTACCGCCATATACTGCTACTGCCAATATGGCCACTCGGCTCTATTCTTATACTGTAGTAATACTGAAACGTATATTTGTAGGCTTTTATGAAAGCGTAAAACGAGCCTGAGACAGGTAGATGTTGATGTAAGGCCACCCTTCTTTATCTAACACTTGTTTGTAGAACGTAGAAGTGATTAAAAATATTTAACAGTGTATTACTCAATTATTTGAAAATTACTTTTAGATCACATACTAGTAATGTATTATTTAATTTTTATATTAAACATTTTATTTCAAAATCATTGAATGTTAAACTCTTAAAATTTTTCTTCAACTTTCTAAGTGGTCTGTAATTACAAAGACAGGTAGCCCAACAAATGGCTGTCTCTCTCGGCTCGCATTTTCAACGTCAGTTAGCGTTCCAGTATTTATTATATTTCAGTGTATGTCATCGTCTCTAGTCCAGTAATTATTTTATTGCTCGTTGCCTATTCTAAATCTTGCAATTATTTTTAGATTTTTATTTAGTGTTAACAAAATTAGTAGTATAATAATAACATAATAAACAATGCAGTATAAAATCTTACTTTTTATTAGATTCTAAACTGCTGTATTATTTGTAAACGTAAAACTAGCTGAAATTTCCCTCTAAAATTAGTTTTGAACTTAGTCCATTAATTTTCCATAGTTTTTATTGATACGACATACTTCAGCATCCAGTAAAAATAATAAATGAAGAGTTATAAAAAAGATTTAAAAAATTAAATCATAAAAATGGAACTACCCATATAACAAGCATAAAATACCACATTTTGTGTGATATAAACACTAATAAAAAGACAGCACAATTTGCGTTGGGTTACAAACATAATTATGCTAATGAGCGTCATTGCTTTACTCATGTGTTGACGCCATTTTATTCCCCTTCCGCTAATTTAATCAGCGGTAATGAAACATTTCTTTGACATGCCACAATCGCTGCAAATTTAAAACAAAAAAATCCTCGTTGGTTTTCATCTTGCAGGCGTAAATATTCTATGAAACATAAGGGTGAACATTTTGGCTGCCTCTGGTTTAACACAACCACACACCTACTGTACTATTCATGCACTCGTTCACCGCAAGGTTTACCACCACACCGCCAGAGGCGCCTCCACCTAAAGATGCGGCTTGTTGTTCATTTGTCCTTAGCAAAGCTTCTAGATTCTATTAATTACATTGTGAAATTAATATCAGTTTGTGCTGAGCCCGAATATGTGGCATAGGTATGTGCAAACACCAGCCATAAATGATTCAAGAGCTATGAAGATGATATGATGATACGAGCACTCGATTTAGAAATTGCAATTTGGAAGAGCGTTCTTTAAATTTTCAGCGAGCGTGTTGAAAAGTTACGTCGTTGTCGTTGGAAGAATTTTTCTATGAGCTTCTATGATATTTTCATGTAGTTTTCAGTCAATAGATATTCACATATAATTTTATAGGGTCTATATGTATTTTTCTACAGAAATTTATCATTTTTTACTTTCTTATACACATTTTAAGAAAGTATACGGAGCATAAAAATATCTTTTTGCAATACCTGTACTGTAAGTTACCCATTAATAACAAAATTTAAACACAGTAAGTGGAACTTTTATTGCACAATTGGTTTCCATAGTTACATCATTTACTTACCGTTCACGGTGGATGGTAAGTGAAACTTACCGTGCAAGGTGGACGGTAAGTAAATATATATCATTCAAATTTTATTTCTAACCTCAATCTGTCAGCTATTAATTTTGATACCTATTTTTCCTTTTCTTATATTTACGCAGGTATTGCAAAAAATATCTTACTAACCTCGAACTGTAAGTGATTTATTAGGTCTCGAATATTTAGGAAATCTCGACCCTACGGGTCTCGACATCCCAAACTACATTCTCGACCTAAAAACTATCACTTACAGTTCACGGTACGTAATATACTATTACGATGTGTGTCCTTAACAATAAAATATGAATTAAGGAATACATTTTTTGACATTGCGCAGAACTAAGTTAATTACAAAACGGGTAGTTTATAAGATATATAATCATACATTGAATTTATTTTATATAGACTCAGGTGTTAAAATAATTTCAAATATTAGATGTTAACAATATTTAGAATAAAAAAAAAATTGTTTTGTAATTTTCTTGTCTCTGCTTCCAATTTAGAGAAGAACAGTGCGCAGCACATAACCTCCTACCCAAAATTTTTATCTATTAAAATATTACACCTACACACACGAAAAGAAAAGTTCCTTAGAAATTACCGAACTATTCGGTAAACTAAAATATCAAATTCATTTTCTGAAAACATTAAACTTTTTTGTAAATACTTCAAATTGCTTACTAAATTATAGTGTTTAATTTCTTAACTATTATTACATTTTCAGAAAATGCATCTTTTATTCAAATCACCTAATAGTTTGGTAAATTCTACAGTATCGTGTACAACACGTGCTAAAATGGTATTTCACACTCGTGTAATTAAACCACTTTCCTTAGGCTCGTGGCTCAAACTTCACACTCATGTGAAATATCCAACTTTTAGTCTAGTTACAATAGTTATTTACTTTACAAGTGGGCAAAGTAAGGAATTACCCACGAGAGAAATTTTAGCTCACGAAGCCGAAGGTTGAGTGAGATAATTTTATCGAGTGGGTAATTTCACTTTGCCCACGTGTGAAGTATAACGTTTTATCCAACACTTCTTAATAAATGAAAAATTTATTAAAGAAATATTATTTGACAGTGACATATGCTTTAAATTTTTAAATGAAAATGTCAATCGAAGTAGTTAGCAAGGTGTTGTGTGTTATTATTATTGTTATAAATTAAAAAATACTCACTAGTGGCTTTCCTCAATATTATACCCACTAGTGGATAATCTGTTACTTTGCTTGTTTAAAATCGCCATAGTTATAGAGCATTTATTGAGAGGTGTTGGATAAAATATACTATTGAATAATTATATTTGCTATGAGAACAAACAACTGAAACATCTATTCTATATGTCAAACATGTGTCAAGTGTAGTTTTTAAACATTCTAACTAAGATTTATTAGTTTTGTGTTAAAAAATCGTGTGGTGCCTCCACCAAATTTGTTACAATTTAAAATATTTAATTTGCAATTTTCGAGTAAATATAGCTGGCTTTAGGACTTGAATCAGAGACTTTCATACAATGAATTGAACTGAATTTTGTGCAGCATCTTCCCCGTGACTCTTTAAAGGTTAGAAACTTAATTTTTTAATGTTTTGTAAAATATTATTGTAGTTTTATATTGATACCTAGAGAAGTGTAGTAACCCGCGATAAAAATTAATAATTTATAAGACAAAATTCTGATTTCCATCCCTATTGCCTCAATTTAGCTTCGCCCTTCAACACACAACAATATTAAACAGGGCTGTTCACACGTCTGTCTATCTGTCACATTTGTATTTCAACCTCGCTGATCGCGAATCTTGGTTCTTCGTCTTCGCTGGCTTCATCCCTTCTTCATCTTCGCGTTACCGTCGCCTCCGTCGACGCAAACCAAACAAACGCCACCGAAATTATCGCCGTTTTTCCACGCATCTCGCCTATGCCGCTCCCCGGTTCGTTTCGTTTGTTGCCCTTTAACGAACGATTTGAAAATAGAAAGAAAATACGAGGGGAATGAGAAATGTGTAATTCAATTTTTGTCTTGTGTCTTCGACATCGTCGATGGCTTTTGTTCGTGGTGGAATTGAGGCAATTTCGAGGACGTTGTCGAAAAATTATTACGATATGTGGAGAAGGGGATCATCAGAAATCCGTCATGAAATGCGGAAGGAAATAAACTAATTGGATTTTTACATAAATAATACATTATCGTCACGCGATTGTTTTCAGACCAGAAACAGGCTGTAGGTTTCTATTTCAGTTAATTTTAAATGAGTAGAAAACTTAATTTTTTTTTTCTTAGATTTCTTCGATAATGTTAGCTAATAAGAATAAGTATTAGATAATGGTAACTAAGACGTATTGAATAACAAGTAATTATTGTATTGCATTAGGGTAATGTAGGCAGTTATCGTTGGTGTGTCTTGTGGATAGGTTCTATATGAGAGCCGTGCTAATAAAGTGTTAAAAGATATTAAGTGTTTCTTTAAAAGATAATAATTACGATTAACAATGTGAATTAACAGTACAAAATTAAAGGGATAATTGTAAGTACTTGTTGAAAAGCTTGTAAATTACAAACTTTCCTTTACAATTAGCGGCCTAGAGATTTCATACCCTTTCAGTTTTCTGTCAAAAATAACAAACATAACGTCTAACCGTATTTTTATCAATTTATAAACTAGTATGATATGAAATTTTTACCGTATCGTTTTCAATGCTATTTTTGAAATGTTCAATTTTTGGTTTCCCTAATTATTTTACATAGCTTACTATGGTTACGTCTGTTTGTTTTAATTTTATTTATTTGAGTTCGACGTTTTCAACAGTTTTGTATTTCTATTTTTTGTATAATTTCCAAAATCTTGTTATAGAAATTATAGTCTACAACATGTAACGAAATGGCATATTCCACACTTTCGCAAACCTTAGCTCTCGCCTTCGGTGCGGAGTACAAACTTTTTGCTCGCGTGGAGTATGTGCCATTCCATTACTTGTTGTAGAATATACTATTATTAAATCGGCAGTTTTTAGCTTCATTTTAGGTGGTAATTGTAAGTAATTGTTGTTTTGTACTGGTTATAATATTTTGATCCAAGATTTCATTTAAAAATGTCAACAGATACCGATTTGTAAGTAAGCAACATTATGAATATTAGTTTGTACCTTTAAAATGTACGTACAAAGTCTCCAATTGAAGAAATATCTGCTAAGATGTGGAGAATGGTTGCAGCGAAGCGAGAACGAAAAAGAAGAGTGCAAAAAATGCGCTTCATGAAAAATAGATGCCGTTCGAAAGTAGTAAAAAGATTTTATTTTAATGGTAGCGCGAAACCAACGATTCACGATTCGTCCATCATGCGAGGCAAACATCCCGAGCTCATCTCTACATGCGACACTAAAACCAGACGATAAAAATGCTGCTCCGCGAACGGAAAGAGAATTCGCTGCTTCGGTTCGGCTTCGCGTTCTTATGCGGCGTGCGCCAACGACAATAAAACTCGGTTCGCTCCACAAAGTGAATAAATTGTAGTCGCTGTATGCTTCCTGATTGCGCGGTTCGTAATCGTCGAATCTGTCACCGGCAGAGACTGCGAGCCTGCGACTCGGCGGGAGTTGCTGGCCGTCGTTGTGCGTGCGAATGTCAGACATTTGTAGAGAGGCTTTCTTGTCCAATTACTGCTGCAATCCTTCAAGCCGAGCCTTGTGGTACCTCGGGGAAAGGGACTGCAACCTACTGCTTCATTCAGGCCCGGACTAAATGTCTTTTACTGCGCCATCATCATTCATGAACGCTTACGTTATCTTCATTATTCGCGAAGAACTACCTGAGTTCATACTCTTCATTCAAAGAAACACCTATATGATGGATATATATTTAGGAGTCTTCAGGCGCAATGGAGTATTTTCCCATTTTTTTTTTATGAAACTATATCTAAATTGAAGATTATATATACTTTTAAAAAGTCTTATTTGTTATTCATTAAGCCACAATGGGTTTTTTTAAATGTTGTGACCTCATTGTAGAGGTTTTGGTGGATCTCAAACAGTAGAATTCTGATTTATTGTTTGGAAAATGATTTAAATGGAATTAAAATAACATTTCATGGCAAATAATTAAAATATACATGAATTCCATTTATTTCTGGAAGAAAAATGAATAAACTGTAAGATTATTTTAGTCAAATGTTATTACCATTGATATATTTTGCTAACCTATATAATTCAACAAGTCTTTAATTTCGTTGATTCGACCTAAAGTAATATATATTAGTTAGAATTAAATAATATATTTTGTATGTATTTAAAATGTGAAACAAAAAACTTTCAAATTAGTTGCCAACTATTTTGACACTTCGACAACCTGACAGCTCAATAATAAGAGAAGTACAAAGAATTCGGAATAGGATAGATATGCGCTATAATACTTTGACATCATTGTAGAAGTCTTTAAAACTCAAATATCGTAATAATTAATAATATTTTTTAAATTTCTGTTATATAGTACGATGTTTTTGGGTCGTCATAATATAAATGACTTATTTTCTATTTTGGGACTCTAGTGAACGACTCCATTCAATTTCCTTTAAATATTTCCGTTTTTACTATATCATGTCAAAAAACAATCAATTTATGTACATTTAGTATGGAACTATGGAAGTAAATTTAACTGGAGTTTAAATTTCTTTATAATACCGGGAATTAATCTATCAATGTCTGGCCAAAATACTTATTTATATTGTAAGTCCGGTAAATGAGTTTTTGCGGAACGAATAAGGTGTTTCTATAAAACTGTTTTGGAAACTACACATTCTACAACTGAAAACTGTATTGGAACAACTATCATTCCATACGCCGCGTATGGAATAATTTCGATGAATCAGAGCCGCATATTAGTGCGATATATGAAGTATCTTGATTCAGTTACTATGGTTACGTCTGTTTGTTTTAATTTGATTTATTTGAGTTTGACGTTTTCAACAGTTTTATATTTGTCTTTTTTGTATAGTTTCTAAAATCTTCTTATAGAAAGTATAGTCTACAACATGTAACGGAATGTCATATCCCACACTCGCAAACCGTAGCCCGCGCCTTCTGCTCGGACTTCCAACATTTTGCTCGCGTGGAATATGTGCCATTCCATTACTTGTTGTAGAATATACTATTCCGGATAAGGAACCGAGTCAGGAATTTCGAAATGAGTACCGTCAAAATCATTCACGGACATATGACTTACAACGGACAAAAATTTGCTCTCTTTCTTTCATAAAATATAATCAAGTTGTCTTGATTTTAATAATAATAAAAAAAAATAGCAGCAACCAGTTTTATTTTGTTGACATTTCTAACAACATTTTTCAGAATGATATTGTGGATCAAATCCTATTATAAAATTGCTGATACAGTACCGTAAAAAAATAATAATATTGTAAAGTCCCATTTACCGGACTGAAATCATTCGAGTGAACTTGCACATGTGTTTCAGTATGAAATAAAATATCTTCCTGAACTGATATTATTTCGTGCTATCGATCACCAAATCCTTATTTAATTTTGAAACTAATTTAACATTGACTATAATTATTTCTCGTTCTTGTGTATCAATAAGAAAAGAGTCTTTGGGAGTGAAATCGCAACGTTTGAAAAAATATGCCCCATAATAAAAGAAAACACGGTTCTGCGTTCCACCTAGCATCAACTATTGTCACAAGACCTCGAGGGAAAACTAAAACATTCATGTCTCTTTCGTCGATCGCTCGCTCGCAAAGAACTCCTCAAAGACAAAAGACAACTACCTCTTCTCCTCACCCTCCAGAGCCGTCATTCCTCGCCCCGCGCCCCTCTCTCGTCCATGCAGCGCGCGGCGCAGCAAACTAGATTATTCACAATAAACTTTCGCCTGGTATTAAATTATTTAATTTCGGGTAGCGCGAAGGCCGAGATGTAACCTTGTTAGCGTTGGGCACAACTGAGTTATGGTCTTATAATGCCGCGAATGAGAAAAAGAAGGCTGGATCGCGCGGCCGGTGGCTCGGGCGTCGAGACGCCGACGGCTGCCAGTCGGCGGGAAGCCTTCATGGGTGGTCGCCTGCCCGAGCACCTAGGCGACTTCCTCAGCGGGTTCTTACACTTTCTATCTGCACTCTCCATCACACCGTGGAGATTTACTACCGTCTCTGTGCTCAGTGCTTCTTTCTCTCAACATTCGAAGAAATTTGGTGGAGGCGCCTGGCACAATATATTATTTTTGCTTGCAAGTGTTTTTGTGGATGTTACACTATTTTCAAGAGTTTATACGAGAAATATAATTGTTTGTGACAGTCAAGAATATTACAATGTGTTTGTGAAAGTGTTTTGAATTTATTGCACTTCGATTAGTGAATGAAAACTACGAGCAAATTTGACGTATTTTGACTGCTTTAGATGCAACAATAAATCATCATGCTATGAAGAAAAATGATTACACAGTGGATACAACTTGAATTTTGCTAGAATATGAAACAGAGATTGAGTTCTTTGATGGATTGATTTTAATATTGGAAGAAACCTTAAAACAATCTACGTTTTATGCTACTTTTAGAAATGAAAGTGTTGGCGGCCGTCGGAAAGTATGGGTACTTACTCTGCAGGTTCATGGTGGACGGGAACATCGCGGCTCTGTGGTGGACATCCTGGGGATGGGGTCGAGCCGCCATCACGGCGCACTGGCTGCCGGCGGCGGCAGCAGCGGCATGGTGGTGAGCCACCCCCATGGCGCCGGGACTGGGGTTGTACGACCTAGCCATGGAGGCAGCCGCCGCCGTGTAGCGGTAGGCCGCCTGCGACATCTGCGAGCACGACGTGAGATCGCCGTACGAGCACGGCATGTTCCCCAGCCCCGTCGGATCCATGCCCGTTTGCAGGCAGCTGGAGTCGAACCCCGCCGCCGCTTGGTTCAAGTACGAGTAATCCATCGTCCGTCAAACAGTATCACAACACCAACAAGCCAAGACAACAACAACAACAAACAACGAGTTCAGTTAGCAGTTAGTTAAATCCGCGGCGTTAGTTAGAGTCATGAGCGGCGTCGGATCTTGGCGAAGAGGCGACGTAATTCAATCAAAGGCTGATATCAAATTATGGCGATTACGGATAATATTGGCGCGAGGTTTTTTAAGAGCCACGGCGAGAGAGCGCGACCGTCTGGCTGCTTGCGCCGAAATCAAATGATAAGCTTAATTCAATAACGACGGCGATGGTGTGCTGTGCGAGGGTGAGTGGCGATGGGGCGGCTCCCTCATGGCGCGCGCCACGGCCAATCCGCGCGCCGCCGCGGCCGCGCGCTGCGCCCTCATTCGCCGGGCTGTGTGACGTCACGCGCGACACCCACCCTCTGCCGTGACACACGCGAGCCGGTGACACGCCGACACGCGCGCAACCCCCGATATTAAAATGCTCGTGTTTCTCAAATTCAATTTGTTTATTCGCATAATTTGATCTGTTTTCTTATTGTGCACGGAATGCTTGCTGCTCGACTTCAATTCACACCAACCTGTAGGCTATTGCAGTACACTACACAATCTCGGATCACTCGCCACTACACAAACATAAACACATCTCTCTGTAAGTGTAATATAAACAGGCTGACCAGACGTACTCTTTTTTAGAGTATTAAATTCTTTTCTAATTAATATCCTCTTCACTCTAACTTTTTATAAAAAAATTCACAAAATACTCTTTCATATGTTATATGTTACAAATGTCGAATGTTACTATTCTGGAAAATATTATTACAAATCTAGAAAGTACATATTTCAAATATACAAATGTCGAATAATCCCTACAGAAAATTTTCATTAAAAATGAGTGCTGTGATTCAAGTTTGTCGAGCGTAAGTTGTGTAGGCTTAGGGTTTGTTTATTAAAAGTGCGAGCGAAGCGAGCATACCTACAGATAATTTCCATTAACATAATATTCGATATTTGTATTTTCAATAAATGTTTCAATTCTGAATTTAATTATCGACATTTGTATATTCGAGAAATGTATTTTCGAGATTTGTAACATCCAAGCTATTCAACAATATTCAACATTTGTATTTTCGATGAATGTACACTCTCTAATCGCAATTTTCAACATTTTTACGTTCAAGAAATGTATTTTCGTGGTTTGTATTTTCGGGAAATGTTTTTTCGAGAAATATTTTGTTACCCAGTATTTTATTATCAACTAATAATATTAGGTTAAAGTTACTAAAATAAATTAAGTACTGGTTTAAGGTACCATCATACTCTATTTCTATAAAAAGAATCTGGTCAGCCTATTCAAACTCATCCTGGGTCCACTAATAACAAAAATAATACTAAACAGCATCTCGTATGATTTTGCTAATCAGCGGGATTAGAAGCAAATTAAATCAATTCATAGAATTTTTTACTCTGGCAATCTCTGATTACTACGACAAAACATGGCAAAACATCGGTTGTCCGGTTCGATTTGACTTCTCGTTCTCCCGGAGTCCAACTCCGGAGCCGGAGCTGATATAACGCAATAACGCTGCTTATTAAATGCACGCCGTCGCTTCCGCTCAACGTCAAATCGTGCGGCCTGTGCTCTAGTGATAGAAGAGGACGGAGAAACCAGCGGTTCGTCTCGGATAGTGTGTGTATGTGTAACAAGTCGCGGATCACCGTCAAGGTGCTGTAATTGAGATAATGTGATGGGTAATTTCCCTTAATCGGCAAGGTAATTGGATTTAGGATTGTTGGGTTTGATTTTAGAATTTGGTTCGGGAATTGGCTGAGCAAATTTTATCTAGTTTTTACTTTTTATAACAAAATTGTTGCTCTTTTGGAGCAGGACATTGACACATAACATAAATTAAATTCGTTGTGTCATTGCTTTTTTTTAGTGTGTCACTCTACTTATAACAAATATCAAGAGGAAGAGGAACTTCACATGTTACATGAAGTGGGAATTGATCTAAGAGTCTAATCTTTCACAACCTAATGTCTTAACTTAGGTCCCCATACAATTAAAGATAATTTTGTTAAAAACCGTTTATTGTAAAGGTTTTTACACAATTGAAATTTAAATTTAAACATAAACTATAACAATATTATTTGGATTTGTTTTTTAAATAATTGGGAAGCCAATTATTCCTACCTTTCACTTCCTAACCGGTCGGAAAATTGCTACTTTCCAACCTGCGAAATCAGTGCATATTTGATGACTAACCGATTGTGAATAATATGGGCATTTCTGTGGAAGCAAATTTTCTGTAGTTTTGACCAATTGACGTAGTTCAGGTGAATTACAATCCATTAATTCTTTTTCAGAGTCAGTCATTTCGGTCTGCCCTAATTTTGATTTTTAAATAATCAAAAAATTTTAAATTTATTGCCAAATATTAATGACGCTCAGAAATTGTTTGCAAAGCAAAAATATTTCATTCTAAAGAGCAAACGTTAAAAATTAATTTAAATTTTTATATAATGTTTCATTTATGATCCTCAGTTCGAATCCCACTACCGACAGTTGCCAATTTAAAATTTACCCCTGTGGTTCACCCTCCACTAACAACTTTGGGGGCTATGACTTGACGGTTACTAACCGCATTTCATACGCAAAAATATATCACCTACCGAGGTCTGCGCAAGCAGAGTGCCACACCCTTAATGGGTAAAAGGCGTGATGATATATTTATTTATTTATTTTATATGTTTCATTTATAAATTTTTGACTATAAATAAAATAGTATACAAACCTTGGTGGAAAGTTTCATTTCAGCTTCAGCAATATGCAATAAAAGACTTTCCACCTCGGTATGTAATATATTATAAATATCTGTTATCAAAACGGCATTAGACATTTCAATAATAAATTAAAATATTAATTTGAAAATGAAATGATGAAAGAAGGAATAGAGGGAAACCGAGGAAAACATGGGAAATAAGAATTGAAGAAATGGGAAACAAAAAAGAATACATATGTAGTAGAAATGAAAAAGAGTGCAAAGAACTCCGACACTCAACCTGGGTATAAGGATCGAGGGGAGGAAGAATATATAAAATGAATTTCCCAGAGAAACAGGATCAGGTCAACTTTGTCCAAATATATTAATTGATTAGTCTGTTCACCGAAATAAAGCAAAACTGGAACGCGACTTGTAGGCTTTTATAAAAGCAAAAATCGCGCATGAAACAGATAGATGTCGTAAGGCCGCCCTTCTTTGTCTAGCACTACTTGTTTGTAAAACGGTTGCTATGTGTTTTTTTGAGCGGTTATTATGTAAAAACAACTGTACAACACTGACAGATCGCCCAACACCTGTCTTTCAGTTACTGTTCCGGTATTATAATATTTCAGTGAGCCTGCTATTATTTACTAATAACAAAAGTGATTTGAGAAAGGGAAATAGTGCATTTACACGTCACTGTAAGTAAACAGTCGTTCAAATATTCATCAACAGCGATACCATTTCTCAAACTATCCCCACATGATAAAAATCCTTCTCAGACCAATCTCGCCCGGTTGGACACTTTCGCATCAGAACTCCAGTCTCGCTCTAGCGTCTGCGACACCGACTGATTGTCCTCATCGCCGGCGGACACCCCCACCCCAACTTCCGCTTCCTGCAATTTGTCCAAGACGCCGCCAGGTTTCATCCCGAGTCGTGCTAAGGTCCCGAGAGACTCTGGCAACTATGGCGCGCGTTCTATAATAAACATCTATCATGATGTTTACTCGGCGTTCATTGCTGCAAACTGAATCGACAACTTTCAAACTGTAATTTATTTAATTGCAAAAATACACGCGATGGAGATGTACTTGCGACATGTTTTGCTGTTTGTGTTTTGTTTTATGTAAATAGATACGAGGGGAGTTTACCAGGCCGTCTATTTCACAGCAGGTCGAAAAGATTTTGTTTCTGGCTCTATTTACTACTTGTTGTTTTCAAAACAATTTAAACCACCTTTTCTTTCACAAAAAAAATAATGGTTGCCTCTACTTTGAAATGAAATAAGAACATCTTGTAAGGGAGATATCGGAATCATGCTAAAAATTCGGTAGTGAGTATACAGAAAGCACCTTTTAGGTTAGAATACAATTTTAATATTTTCGCGATGATGTCTCGAGTTGCGGTTTCTCAAGAACTACCGAACTGACAATATTTATATTTTGTATTATAAATTTGCATCTCTGAAGGAAGAGCTGATTATTTTTTGGTGATAATCCAATGACCGGAAGTTGTAGTTTACTTGAAGCTCTATCAAGTTATTTTGAAATATCTCAGTAAATTATGGTTTTATGGTAATTTTTGTTATTAAAATAAATTTAAAATAATTTTATCAACAATTTCTGTTTGAAATATTTTTTTCTCACTAACGCCATTTTGGAATTACTATACGTTAAAGAAATATTGAATTTTTATATATTCGTTTAAATCTGCTGATAAACATATGAAAAATATCACGTGTCATAATTGAAAGAGTATTTCAAAGATGAATAGATATTTTTGCTACAATTTTTATTCGAAAACGATCGTTGTTAAAATTAGTGGCCCTTTTAATGGTTGCATAGCATACTTTCTAACACTAGGGTTAAAAGTAATTTTATTGTTACTTTTAACACGTTGATTGGTATGAATAGATGACCAAATATAACCCTACCTGTTAAAATATCATTCCACATTTTGTAGTATTTACTATTACTCATAGAATGTCACTTTTAAAACTTATATCAGTTATATCATAAATAACTATTATACTATTTCTAGAACATTAGAAAATGTAAAATACGATATTCTCCTTTCGATAAGTTTTATGGTTGATAGATGCTTATTTATGTATAATTTAATAAAATGTGTACGACGTGAGGTAATGTGCTGGCCACAGCAGATTTTTAAGAGTAATTTACAGTTCGACATCTTTTCACAGCCCTCAATAAATTTTTGTTCAGATAATTTATAAATTGATACATAGATGTTGAAACGATGTCCTTATGAAATGATTTATTAGAAATCCTATTCAGCCGACAGTTGCCATTTTTAATTTCACCCCTGTAGTTCCTCCTCCACTTACTTCTTTCTTTGGGTGGCGTAACTTGACGGCTGGTAGCTTCACTTCATGCGTAAAATATATCACTTACTGAGATCTACGAAAGCAAAACAAAAATTCATAAATAATGTTAAAATAAATTTATTTCTATTCAATACAAATACAAGCACCTACTAAAATAATTTATAAATCTGGTCATAATGGTCCCTTTACTTCCCACTTTTAGCCTCATTTGAATCTACAATAAAAATAAACCACCACCGCCATCGTCTCACTCACACGGGCTCTTCTCACACAAATCACATCATTTGACATCCCACTGCGACAAGTGAACATCGCCACGAACTAGCGAACAAGTGAACATCACTTGCACCCTCTTTAAACATAGGATCACACGGTATGGGTTGCTTGGTTGCTGTAGGCGTGCAGAGGCAAAAATAATCGTCCTCCGGCGTGTGGCTTGTCCGTGATCCGGGGCTGTCCCGGACTGTCCGGAGTCCCTGGAGACGCCGGCGGGGTCCTGAGGGACTGACGCAGTGTTTACGATGGGAATCGCGACGGAGGAACGGTCACATCCTGGAGGATGAGGCTCTGTCGCTGGGGATAGCAGGAAAATCCTGAGAAACTGCAGGAATAGAAAAGCGAATCGTGACTACTTTAATTTTCATTTTAGTTAGGTACTACTTCTAATATACTGCTGGAAGCTGGACAAAATAAAATGGAACACACTTTTATTTTTCATCATTCGCTTCAATTTATAGGTTTATTAATTAAAATGGTATTTTTTCTTGATCATTATTCTTTCATTTTAATGATTGATTCCACAAGCTCTTTTTTTGAATATTCTAAAAAAAGTGTTTTGCCGGTTTCTAATATTCTAAAATTATTTTATCTTCGACTGAATTATAAACACTTGTTTATGATATTGTTTAGCGTCCATAAAGTCTATCTTTATTGACTAGTCTAATGAACAATTAACAACTTTGTAACCAAACTACAGAAAAAAAAAACGCACACTTCGAAATTATAATTTTTTTTCATTTTGACGTCATATGTTAAATTTAATTATCTTTCGGGTGTATTCTGCAACTTACCTGTTAATTTTTAACGAACCGTTAAAAATTGTAACCAATCAAAATGTATGTGTTAAAAAATATCTTCAGCTTTTATTCAGTGCTGTCTGGTTAAAATTTTTAACAGGCAGTTAAAAATTAACAGGTATGTTACAGAATACTCCCCTTCCTAAGCTAAGAAAAATAATCTGCAATGCAGTCGAACATAAAATATTGTATGTAACACGTACATAATAGAGTTTTATTGGCTCGCTCTTTTATGTGCTTCATTCAGAAGTGCATGTTATATAAATATCTATTATAGAAAAATGGTATAAAGAAATATATTATCTACCACTTTTATTTGAAGTATTTTTTAAAACATTGTACAAAGTTAAAACACTTCTCTTAGAATACCCTAAAATAGAGTTTGTGGTACCAGCTTATTATCTTTAAACTTTTCACAGTCTATCATCAACCGTTTTATTAAAACTTATCGACAATTATAAAACAATGTCCCATTTTTTTTACAAGCAGTGTATACGTTCCATATTGGTTAAACTAAAAAATTGCAAGGAACGAATTCTTCTCCATAATTTCATCAAATCTTAATCTAATCATATCCTCAACCATCGCCAGTGCTGCCAACTGTCCACCGACACAAATACATTCAAACACGTGCCACACACAACACTCCAATCAAGTGGAAGTGAATAGTGATGTTATAGGGTTCTGTATACCATTCCTTCCCTTCGTGTTTCACCCCCCACGGCTGGTCTAAGGCTGCTGGGGTGCGTTCTGACATCTGGCCCCTGCTCTCTGCTTGACATTGTTGCCGTTTGTCGCTGATCATCCCTCGATTGTTTGCTTCACCCCGCGCCCTTCATTCTTCTTTGTCTGATCATCTAGTCAATTAAATAACAAATGGTGGTGAGGTGGCCAACTGAGACAATTGAAGACACGACGCGAATGTGATCCATTATTACTTTAATAAATTGAAATATCTTGTAAAATTTAGAAAAACAACGTTTCTAATCCATCAAGTACCAAATGAATAACATAAACAAGCAAATAGGAACAGTAACAGTAAACATGTAAACATCAAATTATGATTTATAAAACAGAGGAAGCAGGTTTTGTGTTTTGTTCAATTCGTAGCCTTCATTCTGATTGACTGTATTCTTTTGCTACTAGATTTCAATAGCTTCTCGTATGAGTCTGTAATTGACACAATTGGATCTTGCTATAATTTGTATTTCTTCAAAATTTATTTTGTGTAAAAATGCCATGGCATCTCGGATGATTAGCTACAGCAGATTTCTCTAGTTGATTAAGACGAATGACCCGTTTGTGTTCTGTAATTCTTATTGTAATTGTTCTGTTAGTCTACCCATTATAACGTTTTCCATATTCACACGGATGGAATTTTGTAAATTCCAGAGGACTGAAGCGGGATAAAATTCTTCTTATTTTTCAACATACGTTGTTATTTTAAATGTGGAGCATAAGATACTATGATGATTCTGATTCACTGTATTCTTCTGCCTATAATAATAATAATGCGAAACGTTGGCTCTGTTTTTGCTGAGAAGTGTTTTAGCGCTGTACAATGTTCTAAAATTATTTGATAAAAAATGATTAGAATAATAGTGGTAGATATTTCTTTGTAACTTCTATTCGAAGCATTTGTTGTATAAAATAATTTTAGTACAGCGCTAAAACCGAGGTTAATACTGCTCTTAAAACACCCAAAAACAGAGCTCGCGGTAAAAGCCAATGAGTTTAAAAAATATGTACAAATCTATAATTCAAAAGTCTTATCATTTTACATTATTGCTTTAAAAATAGAATAATTAAAATTGCTTTATGAGTAGTGCCAGTATGGCTGTGAAGAAATAGAGAAAACATTATATTTAGATATAAACATCATTTAATAATAATTTAGGTTTTATTGTTGCCAATTTATTTTTGAACGCGTGGGAGAAACAAAACATGTTCCATCTTTATTAATTAAGCGGTGTTTGAGCTTTTGCTCAGACTGTACTTTCAAAATAACAAGTGCATATGAATGTGTTTAACAGTGTTTGTAAAATATAAGAAATATTCAATGACAGTTATTTAAAATTAAGTGATGCAATGAGGGTTTAGTTATTAATAAATATAATATAAATTACTGGTGAGTTGTGATATACAATGTAGCCTACAGTATATATGCAGCGATGAATTAATATATAGATATTTATATTTTAGTGGAACGCGCATCTTAACTGCATGGCCTATTAAAATATGTTCTAAAAATAAGAATAATTCTTGTTTAAAATATGATGAAATTAACCACTGTAAGACATGCTTCCCGATAAAATCACAATCACTTAACAATTTAAAACCAATATCTCCAATTCATCACAAGCTGTCACTTTCCAATTAGGTCGTGATTTGATTCAGACAGTTGTGCCGACAATGCGTCGCATTATCATTCGCACGTGCCACGTGTGCACGTGTACGAACGTTGGTGGCCACGTGGCGGAAGCACTTAGTGTGATGTCCTCTTCCTTTGTCTTTTGTTGTGTGCGTTGGCCATGTAATCTAGTAATCTGATTGTTGGGAGAGATGTGAATTGTTCTTTTGGTCATCGGGGGTTGTCTGGTAATTTTTAATTATCTATTTACATAAGGTACCTATTTAATATTTAAGGATGATTTTAAGTTGTCAGACAACTTTGTTTTTATGTAAAAATGCTACCACTTCTTATTTTTACCTCCCGCCTACCTATAGGTAAGGGAGGTATTGTTTTTGGTCATAAAATTGGGTAGTGAGTTTTCAATACGATTTTACTATTTTTGCCATGATGTCTGGATGTATGTTTTTTTTTTCGTCTCGTATAACTCAAATACTATAATACCAAAAAATACAATTTTGTGTATTTTTGCTTCTTATATTCATATGAGAAGCTGATTAGATTATAGATAAAATTGGTCAACCGGAAATAGCAGTTCACAAGAAGCCTTAACAGTTTTCCTTGAAAAAACTTGGTTAAAATTAATTTTTCAACAATTTATGTTATTTTGAAAATTGTAGAATATTTAATTTTACATCTGTTTTGATTACACTAATTTTATTAATTTTCATTAGCTTTAGAGATAATAAAATATAAAGAAATTAAATTTCATAAATCTTGCATTCCATGTACACCGTGGAAACACTTAAAAATTTTCAGTTTTGTACGAAATGTGACACATGTCATTGTCATTGTAATTGTGAAGCTGTTTTCTTAGTGAAATATATGTCAAAAAATTAATAATTATACGAAAGAAAATTAAATTTATCAATAACAAAAAGAAAATAAACAAATAAGGAGGTATTTATGTGTATCATCAAATACTATTTTGTACCGTTTAAGAGTTGTATTGGGCGGGAGGTTATGTGCTGACACATCAGATCTTTTTCTCTAAATCATCTAGTTTTTCTATAAAATTCTGGACACAATAGATATTTCAAATTATAACTATATTATAGTACCAAAATCATTTGTAAATATACTTCCTATAGTCTGTTTTCACTCATAGTAAATTCTCTTTGTGGGTGACATCGCTAAAATTTTCGAGAAATAAAAACGAAGTATTTACTCGTACAATTATTTTGACGGCTGTCACAACAAAATAATTGTTGAAATCTACAATTGCGGAGTGTATATTTAGGAATAGTAATGATTTATAAGAAATTATAAAATTTAGCTTGCAAGCTATTTGAGCTAGATTGTGCGATAGTGCCGTATAAATCTAGAAAAGAGTAATTGTGAAGTAGGTAAAGTGGGAAATGTCTAAGCAGAGAGTAATTTGTAATGCAGACGCAATCTGTGCTAAGAGCGAAAAGGCAAGAATCTGTAAAGTATGTAGAGTATCTCACATTTTTCTATTAAATTACTTGTAATAAACGATGATGATAGCGGCACATAAAATCGCTTCAATTTAGAGGTTTGTACAATTCATTTCGGCCCCTGATTGTTGAATGCATTAAGAAAACGAGAATTTTAAGCGCGCCAATTTAATTACAATGTACAGGGAAATTGCTCGGTTAATGTGGCTCTTCATGCTTGGCGCTAATAAGATAAGAAGCAATTTGAGAATGTAACACCGTTAATATCTGAAGCCCCATTTCATAAACATCGATTACCGCGCAGGTGCTGCCGCTGCGGCGCCACGTACAACTAAACTCTCTTCACTGCTCACAAGACTTGGGTCAATTTCGTTTCATTAACTTGGCACACTGCTTGATCCAATTAGCCTTCGCTGTGTCTGTGTCTGTGATACGCATAGTTTTAATTCTCAACTCCTGTGACAGTTGCACTCAGGGAAATTATACTTCTGCAGCTTTTTGCATGCTGTACATACATTTCCTCCACCTCTTTCTCTTTCATTGTTTGCTTCTACCAAGAACACGGACGCTAACCTGTCACTTAGAATAGATTAAAGTTACGGGCTTCAACCCTTTATGTTTATTGTTACTTTAACGAAGATTACCACTGCTTTATCTTTACTTTTTTACTCTTCATTATTTTTAAGTTCTGAAAAAATATCGCTTCGATCCGACAGAAAAACAGAATTTGTTTACAAATTATAAACAATTTTTTTAATAAATATATCATCACACCATGACTAGATCTCGGTTATATTAGATCGTGACGTGGGGTTGCCAGCCGTCACATAACGCCCTCTAAGCATGGTAGTGGTGGAGGAGCCACAGGGGTAATTATATGTGGTAATTTTCCATCAAAAAATTTTAATTTTTAGTTCATATTTCCCATAAGTACCCACCTTTGCAGTAATTGAAAATTTAGATCTGTTTAAATATTCTAAATTAATTGATTAATGCCCGGTTGCATCAACGTTAGTTAAAATTTAAACTTGGTTTTAATAAATAAAAGTGTATCTAATTTTTGACATCAATGTCAGTGGGGTCTTTCATCATTTTTTTTATGTTTCTTTATCTATATTGAAGACTATCTACACTTTTAAAAAGTCTTAATTGTTATTAAGCCACAATGATTTTTTTTTAAATGTTGTGACGTCATAGTAGAGGTGTTGCTGAATCTAAAACAGTACATATTGTAAATAATTGTAGTCATATATTTTTTTACTTACTTTATTCTTTTTATTACAATAAAATAGAACATTTATGTAACAAACATTATTTAAATATCTTCTGTTTTAGATCCAGCAACACCTCTACTATGACGTCACAACATTTTTAAAAAAATCATTGTGGCTTAATGAATAACAATTAAGACTTTTTAAAAGTGTAGATAGTCTTCAATATAGATAAAGTTTCATAAAAAAAATTAAAAAAAAATTGGTGAAAGCCCCCATTACATAATTTTTTCTAATCCTAGTACACAATTATGTATTAAACATTTTTAATTTAAGTTAATATTTTAATGACCCATTTTTACAAAAGTTATAATATAGAATCTGTGTAGAAAAGAAATTGTAAATAAGTTTTTCTATTTGTGAATTTCATTTTTTATGTTTTACTAAGTGTAGTAAACAATTCTGTATTTTAAAAAAAGTAATTTTAAGTTTAAATTTCCATGACATAATTTTATAAAAGTTGGGCTTTTTAATCTGTATAGAAACTGAAAAAAATTCTGCATTGATAATTTTTAATTTAATTAAATATTTTTCAAAATCGTTTTACTAAATTTAAATAATAATGTGAAATGTGATATTCGTGTTAAGATATAAAATGTAATTATCGAAAGGTAGATCTAAATGTCAGCAAAAAGATTGAGTTGTAAAAAATATGGCATTAATCTTCCACATCATAAATATTTCCAAACGGAGCGAGAAACATTTATGCGTGAGTGAATACCGAATGGTCCGCCATGTTGCCGGCCCGTCGTTTCATAATTGATAAATTAGCAACATTAAAACGTATAAAATTCTCCAACGTATTAATCAAGGAGCGGGCATTTCGTTGAGCAATTTCTTAAGGACAGGCGAGCAGGCAAGGCAAGTTAGGGTTCCACGCTGTTCCCGCTATCTTCGCATCTCCTCCTGCTGCCAGTTGCAGTAATTATTCTTCCAGATAAAGTATTAGAGGGAAATTCGGCCAAGCGGTTCCCTTCTGCTCGCGAGATTTATCGTTCAACTCTTAATTATTATTTCAATGGGTGCCGTGCAATAAATTCGACGCTTTCGAAGCTCGCATTTGCACGGGAGCTGAAGCTTGGATACTGGCTTCATTACTCGTTAACCTACAATGTGTTCTTGCATGTTTTCATCTCATGCAAAAGTATTTTTAACAACACAGCTCATTGAAGAATGAAAGTTAACACAATTTTAATAAATTTAATTCTGATGATCGTAAGTTAGGGTGAAACAGAACACACATCTTCAATTTACCTTAAAATTGCCACATAATTTACATTGATGCTATATGTGTTGCCCACTCTGTACAAACCCTTATTACAACTAGTAGCCGGTGCCCGATACCTTTGTAGTTGTCAAGATAATTGTATCCCAACTTGGAATGATGACGGAAGTGAGTACCGATTCAAATCATATCATGAAATTTTTTTCTGACCTGATTTGGATTCTAGAGGCATGCACTCTTACAACTGCGCTATCTCGCTGTATATTCTGATGATAGTTAAACTGTAAGATTGAATGAATATAATTGAGAAGATAACAAAAAACCCAATTAAATCTAAAATGTATATATTTACTGTAGAACAGCTTTAATATTATGTACAAAAATAATTCTTGTCATTCATTGTTGTGAACATAAAAGTAAAATACATATATAGTAATCTACAAATATTTTCATTTACAAAAGTTAAAGGTCACAGCCCTTATATTAATTAGTCAGTAATATATGATACAATTATAGAACTGACAACTACAAAATGATAAATGAATAAATAAAATCATCTAAAAAAAACAGAAATTAACTCAATGGATTACATCCATCGAATACATATTTGGTAGTGGTTTCGATTCTAAATTCACACTCGTTGCTTCGCTTTTATTGGCTAAATTTATAAATACCTAAAACAAAACATCCATAAATATTACTCCTATTAATTAAACAACAAACAAAAATCTATACCTGGTCTAAGGAACTTTGAACTAGGTTGAAATCTTCAACAGACGCATACTCAGATATTTTTGACATTTTGTTGAACATCTCGCTGATTTTAGTTTCATCAGTCGGTACTGCAAACTGGCTGCTGCAATACTGCCTGCTCATTTGTTCTGCTCCTGGGAAGTTTTTCTTCATCAGGTCTAGCAGAATATCTTGTTCTGTAGATTTTGCTAACCGTACGGATATTATGTAGCCTGATCCGTATCTGAAAAATAATATTATTTAAACAACTAAATTTATTTAATACTCTTAAAATTATTTAAAATGTTTTGTTTTGTTTCAGGGCATCATCAAAGTTCGAAGTGAATATGGACTATACGAGATATGATAAATAATAACGGTAAGTCAAGATTTTTTCGTATCTGTTACATTCTTTTTATAATAACAGCCGTAAATGGCATTTCTTTTTATACCTCACGAAAATATGCAATAATCATGAAAGACAACTAAGAATTGTTAATAAAAAGTAAAAACAAGTAAAAAATTTAAATTGTACATTGTTCAGTAATCATTACTTTTTCGCATTTTGTTTAGTATATATTGTGACACTTAAAACTGTTTAGTAAAGTAGTACTTTGCAGCATAGCGAATTCGATGATGATTCTTTAAAATATCTTCCTTAAAAATAATTTAAAAAACATCACTTTTATAAATTTATTGCCGATTCCACGAGCTCTGTTTTTGAGTGTTTTAAGAGTATTTGAACCTCGGTTTTAGTGCTGTGTAATATTCAAAAATAAATATATAAAAAATTGCTTCGAATAGAAGTTACAGAGAAATATATTATCTACCACTTTTATTTGAAGTATTTTTTCATAAAATAATTTTAGAACATTGTAATATTCTATTCATTAATTTTGGGGAAAGAAGGAATAATTATTTCCCGTTTACCTTTCCTTCAAATTCTGTGGCGATTCCTGGCAAATTAATCTTCCATTAATCATAACGGCAACCTTAGAACACAGAGCTTCACAATCTTCCACACTATGTGATGTCAAAATCACAGATCTATTTTGCTTGATTAGTTGCTGAATTGTTACTGCAACCAAATTTCTTGAATACGGATCCATTCCACTGTAAATAAACAAAAATTAGTGTTGCTAATTATTAGTTAATTAATTAATAAGTTACCTAGTTGGTTCGTCCATAAGTATAAGAGAAGTTTTTCCTAAAACTGATAGTGCGGTACACAATTTTCTTTTATTTCCTCCACTAAGATTCTCATTTTTCCTGTTGGCATAACTTGTCAGCTCAAATTTCGACATTATTTTATTTAATATCTGTAAATTAAATTAATTATAAATTAATCTAGTTTATATTATACAATTTGATAAAGCTACCTCATTTTTGTTTTCAATGCCTCGAAGAGTTAAATAAAGTTTGAGCGTTTGCCGAACGGTTAATTTCGGATCGAGGGAATCACATTGTGGACAGTAGCCCATTTCACCAGTATAGAGTGGTTTCCTGCAAATTTCCCGACCTTGTAGGAAAATTCGACCGGAACTTGGTCGCAATTCCGTTGTTAACATTTTGAAAGTTGTTGATTTTCCTGCTCCGTTTACTCCAATTAACCCAAGACACTAAAAAGGATTCAAGTTTTTTTTACAATATCAAATATTATTAATAATTGTAACTTACTTGTCCAAAAGGTACTTGTAAAGATATATCATTCACAGCAGCATGTTTGCCAGAAACATTTTTGTAAATTTTTGTTAAATTTACAATTTCTACACATGATGTTTCCGTTGGATAAACAGTAGAACTACAAAAATATAAGATTAAATATTTATAAATTATAAATTAAAATAGACTTACTTTCGTTTTCTAGTTTTAAACCATTCGTTTTCAATTATTAAGTTTATGGTGAATAAAATAATACCAACTAGAGCTAAACTAAGATAGTGTAGACCCATTAGCTCCCAACTTAAAGGCGATACATAAGTATCCATATGGAACCTTTTTAAAATTTCTGATTGAATATTATTTTTGGATATTTCTACTAAACCATCTCCCAAAACAAACTGAGGGAAAATAAGATATATGTTGTGAAGGATATCCCGTAAATCTGCCACGAACTAAAACCAAAACAAATTTTATAATTAATACATACACACATAACATCACGCTATATCTCACTCAGTGGGATAGCACGAACCCACAAACTCAGCCAACCAACAATCAATCTCCTTCAAACATTCCTATCCTACCACACCACTTTCACCTCGTCCACATTCATAGTGCGATTCATACATGCTCGTCTATTCTTCACAATCGGAATCATTCGTTCACGCAACAAACCATCAATCATACCTAACCACTCATTCCTCGGACGCCCACGCAATCGTTCACCTACAATCTCACCCGCATATATTAGTTTCTTCAACGTTTCATTCGACATTCGCTCAAGATGTCCTAACCACCTCAACTGACTCACTCCCACTTTCTTAACAACATTCTTCTCACTCTCACACTCATCATACATCAATGTATTCCGGATACGATCACGTCTCTTATACCCACACAGGTCCAGCAGTTATACGTTGTTCAAGCTTCTTCATCCACATCCAACATTCAGAACCATACATCACTGTATGCACTAATACACCATTATAAAGACTCAATCGGGCATCTCTAGATACATTCACCTTTCGAGCAAATGTACCCTTCGCACCCAATATCTTGCACCATGTAGACACCCGCCTTACAATTTCCAGGTCAGTACGTCCATCTCTCCAAAACATACTACCCAAATATATAAATTCATTTACATGTTCCAGTCTCACAACATTCACTGAAACATTACAATCAGTTACCAAATCATTTTTCTCAACCACCACCACTTTCTTTTTATTTATTTATTTAACAATATTCAACAATAGATTTAAACAACAACATCCACATACAAAATAAACAACCAAGGAGACATTCCACAATTAATATAATATATAAATAATTTAATAACACGTCTTACTTGTGTTTTTCCCAAAATATCCATAAGTAACAAGTTGGTCAATGCAGCAATCCCAATAAAAGTACAAATACAAAATAGAATCATATTGGCCATACTAGCATCATTGAATAAACGTTGTGCCAAATGTATAAACGGTATACAAGCCCATCCATACAAGAAAATTAACAAAGACACTGCAGCCATATTGTCTCTATCAACATAAACTGGAAGTCCAAATATTTTGAATACAATTACTGCCAGAGTCAATGCAAACACTAAAATCTGTAAAATAATATCATTTAACATTTTTCCTTATTCTTCATAATAAAATACTTACTATTATGTCCCAGACAAAAGCAACAAGCCAATATAAAGTAGGACTGACTCCACATAAAAATTGCATCCTCTTTTCTTCATTAACTCTTTCTTGCACCAAATAAATTGAACCAGATGCTGGTACCAAACTGAAGGCTACTAACAAAACCATTGCTATACCAACATCAGCAATATGTTGTGCTCTGCAAATATTCATAAAATAATATATTTAATACATTATTTATTATAAATTTCTTACATGCTGCTCTTGCTTAATTGGTCCACGGATAATTTCAATGGATGGTTGAAAGTATTAATGGTACTTCCAGGAGAAATCGTACGTAAAATAGCACAGTTCATGGTATTAAGATAAGATGGCATGGAATGATAGCCTTTGTTGTTGTACCATACTACCATTACGCTTTTGTTTGGGAACTGGTCTGAAAGGGACCATCCACCATACCTTCTTTCTATGTATTCATTTTGGGTATCAACAATCCATTCAACAGTTTCATTTGCTGTTGATAATTTGAGTAAAGAATCAAAAACAGGATTAGATGATTTTGAACAATGTTGCATTCCTTCTTGACAAACACAATGTCTTGATGATTTTGAATACATGTCCAGATTTTTGTGTGGAGATAGTCCTACTATTTCTCTTGATACTTTATTTACGAATGAACTCATGTCGTTTGTATCAACGCTAAAGAAAATCACATTATTTGTTATGAAACAATAATTTAGGAATAATATTTACCTGATGAAAGAAGTAGCATGTTCTTGGTACAGTTGCGGAGTTAATTTTAAAGCTGGTTCGTTACTGTTAGGAGGACGAATTAAAGAGAATCCCATAGCAACGGCAGTAAATACTGTAGGTAGAACAAGTGCGCATACAATCACTCGCCAGTCGTAAGTACAGTGAATAGCACGTTTTTTTAAAAGTGCGAAAAATTTACTTATATTTCTTCCTGTTAATTTTTCGCCAGTATCAATTAAAACTTCATCGTCTTTCATGTTTGGTAGTTCATCAACTAAAATACAATTCATTAGAAACTTTCTATTACAAAAGTAGACATAAATAATTACTTGAATTAGAAAATACATTGCTGTACGATTTTCCTAATTGTGATATAGTTTCTGGGTTCTTGACTACGTTATTTTCTTTTGCATCTGCTTGTTCGCATAAATCCATAAATACTTGTTCCAAAGTTGCACAATTCATATTGAAATTCAAGAACCCTAAATTCAATTGATTTTCTTCTAAAGAAGATGCCACTTTTTCAAAACTAAAACAAATATATTTAGAGTAAATATATATAAAGGAATATTTTGTATTTATAGATACATACTTATTTGTAATGCCGTCCGAAGAAGTAAATGGGACTGTAATGTCTATGGTAAAACCACGAATTTCTGTTAAAAATGCATTGGAAACAATGTTCTTCACAAGAGATACAGCACCCTCTACTGCCGTATCATTTATTTGATGTTTTTCCTCTTCTTCGGGATAAGTCAAAGTTATTTTATAACCACTTCCATAAGACTGTCTCAAAATTAGTGGCGAACCAGAACATAACACCTTTCCCTAAAACAACATTAAATTATTTTCACGTTTTATACAATAAAATCAAACTTACTTTGTGTAAAACAACAACTCGATCGCTCAGCAACTCAGCTTCATCTAAGTAATGAGTGGTTAGCAAAACTGTACATCCTTCTTTGTACCGGATGACCAAATCCCAGATTTGTCTTCTTGCAACAGGATCAACTCCTGAGCTGGGTTCATCCAGAACTACTAACTTTGGTTTTCCAATGAAAGCAATCGCTACACAAAGTCGCCTACGCATTCCTTCGGATAAATGTGAAACTGGTTCGTTTGAGAGACGACCCAAGCTCATACTGTCAATCATGCTAAATAAAAAATAGAAATAAAAATTAGTTACAGTAATTAGAAATAACTATAAATACAGAGCATCCAAGAATGGTAAAAAATATGATGATATTCACAAATAAACATTTAATGAATAAATTTGTAAAAAAATGGAAATATATATATATATATATATATATATATATATATATATATATATATATATATATATCATTACGCCTTTGGCCCATTATGGGACATATTTATTAAATTTAGTGTTACTTACTCCATAACTTCTGACATGACTTCATCAGTACTTTTTTGGGTTTTCAATTTGGCGTAGAAAATCAGATGTTCCATTGGCGTCATAGTACTAATGAGGACACTTCCTTGAGGGCATACTCCCAAAAATCTACTCTTCTCCTTTTCATTTTCCGTAATTTCACTGTTGATAATAATTTGTCCTGATGTCGGCTGCATCATTCCAGTTAGAATTTTTCTAACAAAAAAGCAGAAGATGAATAAAATAATTTATTTAAAGGATGCAGTCTTACATAAGGGTAGTTTTTCCAGCTCCATTGTGCCCTAAAAGGGTTGTAACCTGCCCTGTGTATAATGTAATATCGATGTTTTCAATTGCCTTGACAGTTTTCTTTCTGCTGTTGTAGACTTTTGTTAACCCTTTAATTGTAACTCCAATTTTGAGCGGCTCGTCGTTTACTATACTTGTACTTGATACAGTATCATCTAAATAATTTTCTCCTAAATTTAAATTATTATTAGTATTTATATTTAATAATGAATATATTAGAACCAAACTGAGACTACATTGCATTGCAGATAAAAAGAACAGTGAACACAACACTAATAGTATCTAATAAAAAAGCAGTATTAGTAATATTTACCTTGGCTAAGAAAGAGATCATTATCAAAAGTAACATAAGAAGGAGACGCACTGGTAAGTTGATAAGAGTTTGTAAAAAACCATGAAGGCAAATAGTGGAAAATCTTGTGCAGATCTAAAAGCGTGCGACCAACACCAAGAAATACAATATACCACAACCACAGAGAAACACAAATAATTTAAGAAATACCTTGAGATTTTCTCGAACAGAAATACCCAATTATTCCGTATAAAATACCATCTATCAGTAAAAATATACAAGTGAATCCAAAGTTCATGGAATCTCCTGGAATAGGGGTCTCCCAAACGTTGCTCCATTGTAATCCCACTCCTTGTAACTCATAACGAATCATGTATAAACATCCGTAACAGAAACTGGTTGACATGCTCAAATTCTGAAAATATTTAAATTATAAGTTTTAATTTGAAGCTTTCAAATATATTATAATAAACGCACCGTAATCATTTTAGACCAAAATTCGAGGTTAGTCTCCAAAGCAATAATAATAATATACGGCATGAACGACAACAAATAAAATATGGCACTTCCCACCGCAGCTAAACTAGCTGAATTAAACATTGAAGAAATCATGTAACTAGAAAATAACAACAATTAACAAACATTCTACAAACAAATAAAATATTTGATTACCAAAACATAATCACAGAAAATCCAAAATCGAGTAAATATAAAAAGAGTATCACGCCGTTAGTTATCGGCAAAATTCCACCTGCTTTTAAAATGATAATAATTGAAATTATCACAAGTAACATTTCAATGAAAGTTACAATAAACCAAGAAGTACAGTGGGTTAAATAACGAAGACCCATAACGTTCATTACCTAGAAATATTGAAGTTTTATATTAAGTTTTTAATAGGGTAATGTTTTTTGTACCATAGTATTCCCAGATTCTTTCTCCCAAACAACATATCTAACTGCTGCAGCAACCATTGCAATTAGTCCAAAAAAGAAACACACTTGGAACGTTTGCGAAATAGCCAAAGCAGATTTAAAGCTGTAACAAAAATAATAAATCAATTAAACGATTAAATTGTTTCTGTAAATACTTACAAATCTCTTGTCCAACATGGATACGGAACTTCCTGCGTCAAAGTCTCCCATTTTGGAAGTTTTTCTGGTGCTTTCAAATTAATTATTGCATTGTCAATCAAGTCTTGTAACTGTATAAACCCTCTGAAATATCTGAGCTCATCTAAGAAGTCCGACTCTGGTCCTGGAGTCCAGAATTTATATTTTAAGTAACTTGTTGAAGGAATGCTATCAATGTCCATTCGAATTTTGTAGGAGATTTCGTTAGGAATATCTGTAGCTCTTTTTCGTCTGTTATCCATATTTAAAAACACTATTCCAGCTATGAATTCATTTGTTTCCATTAGGATTTTTGCTTGTTCCTCTAGTTCTGCTTCTGTTTCAACCGCAACGAAACGGTTTAGTAAAACGCAGTTTAGGAAATCTGAACCGAATTTCAGAGCTGAAGATATACTCTGCAATAAGTTTATTTATTAATTCTTAGATATGTCTTTATTGATATCATACCTTTGAATCTCCAAAACTGTTTAGCATGTCTGTTAGGTTTAAATTTTTGAGTGATATTTTTGAGTTTGTCACATTTTTCATCATACTTTGAACTGCCATTTGAACAATGGAAGAATTCAAGAAATTCTGTAATAATTGTAGTGTTAATATTTGAATAAATCGAAAAATCTTTAAATGTCAAGTGTTGGTGTTTGAGAAGAATGATTTGGTGACTGATTGTAATGTTTCAGTGAATTGTGTGAGAATGGAACAAGTATATGAATTTGTATATTTGGGTAGTATGTTATTATCTGTAACAAATTAATAATGAATGGTGTGTTAGTGCCTACATTGGTGTATGGTTCTGAATGTTGGGTGTGGATGAAGAAGCATGAACGACGTATAAAACTGCTGTAAAAATGAGATATTTGAGAGGAGTGTGTAGTACGAGACGTGATCGTATCCGGAATACATTGGTGTAAGCGGGGTGTGAAATTGAGAAGAATGTTGTTAAGAAAGTGGGAGTGAGTCAGTTGAGGTGGTTTGAAGATCTTAAGCGAATGTCGAATGAAAGGTTGGTGAAATTAATATATGCGGGTGAGAATGAAGGTGAACCATTACATCCGAGGAATAAGTGGTTAGGTATGATTGATGATTTGTTGCGCGAACGAATGATTCCGAGTGTAATGAATAGACGAGCATGTATGAATGGGATATAGTGTGTATGTATGTATCTTTACATAAATTTTCACCTGAATATTATCTAAAATATGCTCAATGTTTTCGCGATCCTCTAACGCGTTTAAACTATCTGTTATCTTAAATAGTATATCTTGAAGTTCTGCGATTGTTGAAAATGTTGTATTGGCCTAAAATAATTAAAAAATGAAGCATTTTTTGTTCTGTTATTAATTGCTGAATTCATCTTACGTTTACTAAAATATTTCTAACAGCAGGAGTATTAGGAGTATATAAAATTTGTCCTCTTAATAAGGGTTTAATATAAGACCAAATAACTTTCCCTACTTCCATATTCACGATGTCTTTGTAAACATTTCGGCAAAAGTCAGCTGTTGAAACAATAAAAATTATTTCATAAATAAAAACATAAAATTAGGAATGTTCAGTATACAAAAAACAAAACAATAAAAACCAAATGAAAAAGTGTCTTACATGGTAGACTTTTTTGCTCACTGACGTCATAGCTATCAGCATTAAAATCTTTCGCTTCGGAGATTACTTTATACAATTTATTACTGTTTTGGACCAATGGTCTTCCACATAACAACGTACTAGCTGACGCCAACAAATCAGGTGCTAAAACAAAAATATTTTCCACATTCCAGACACCAACAATAATTTCCAGAACTTACAGATTACTATAGATTCTTTGCCGTTATTCTCTGATTTAAGCTGATCAAATTTAGGTAACATACTCATGTCTCCAGAAATATTTGAAATCATGCTTTTTAAATATGGTAGCAAATCTGCTCCAACTCCAATATTTTTAACAACTTTTCGACCATCATCTTCAGTCATATGTGCTGATGATAAAATACTATTCACACTGGAGTTCATAATCTGTAACACAAAAATAATAGTAGAAAACTAAGAAAAAATATTGTAATATATTATTTACCGTGCTCATAACTTTAGAAAGATTGATATGTTTAAAGGCTGCAGTTGCAATATTTTGAATTTCACCCATAGACATATTACACATAACTGCACTAACTTCTTCCACAACTTCTTCAGAATTTTCGGCATTGAAATGAATAATTTTTGATAGTTCGTCAGGATCACAAATCATGGATCTTATATTGAGAGAGTCTCCTTGAGAAGACATTATCTGTAACAAATTAATTATTAATTAAGAAATAAATACTTAAATTTATAGTTGTTTATACTTCGCTTAAATCAATTGACGCGTTAAGTATGTTGTCCGTTACTGATTCATCTAAATTAATTTCGTTCATTAAGTATGGTTTCACATCTTTCCAGTCTTTGACTAAATCAGAAACTTTATCTAAAACAAAATATCAGAATGAAGATTAATTAATATAAAAATAAATAATCTTACATTTTATCCGTAACAGTCCCAGGCTCTTGAATATTTTCAAATTTTCAATGCCATCCAAAAGTACATACAAGTCATTTTCCAATTTTTCATCTCTTATAATCGGTGACAGTTCTTTTATTAATTCTCGTAAACTTTGAAATAGTTTCTCAATAGATTTCTTTTCCAACAAATCTAAAATGCCTTTTAACATGCTTGATATATTAAAGTTTCCAGTTGAAAACCCACTGAAATCGACGTTAGAAACAAATTCTAAAATGTTTCCGCCGTTAAAAACAACTCTTTCTAAACTTTCAAATATGTTTGATACCCAGTTTAAACTCTTCATTGATTCGTCTCGCCATTGAGAAATCTAAAAAAAGAATAATTAGATAATTCTCTAGTACTAATATAAATAATGTACCTTTTCGTTTAATTTATTTTCATCTACAGATCCATAAAATATTTTGGCCAGTTCTGCTTTATTCAATGGATTTAATTCTTTTTGAATTTCTTGTGAGTAACTATAATTATCGAAACTGAAAAGTTTGTTGAAATAATCACGATTTGATAAATATTTTTCCATTTGGGTTGAACCATTTATATTACTTAACTGTAACATAAATTATATTGTAATATTTTAATAATTACAATTAATTAATAAAATTACCGTATTGACATCAATTTTCGACAGCATAACTTCAGTAATTGCAAAATCGCTGATATTCATATTCCTCAAGTCATTTCGTAATGAATTGTTATCCTTAAGGACAGAAGTGAATGGTTTTAAAATAGGAATATATACTTCAATAACTTTTGAAAAGTGACCTGCTGATATATCGGTGAAAAGGGGTGTTTTCAAAAACTGTAAACTTGATTCTTTTAATGTTTTTGTTATTTCTCTAACTGCGGAAATATAACTGCAATATGAAAATATTAGTAAAATAAAAAACAATATTAATAATTTTTCTTACGTTGAGATGTTTTTCAGTGCTGGAGTATCTGCAATTTGTTTCAAACATTTTCCAGGTAAAGCTTGCAAAGTTTTATTTGTATAAAACGTAATTAATTGTATTTTTATTACATCAACTATATCATGAATTTCTGTATCGAAATCTTCAACGGTGTATGTTCTGTTTTCAACAATCTGAAATAATAGAAACGGATTAATTTTTGTTTGAATACATTACTTAAAATTATCGTACGTCTTGGAAAAACTCTCCCCATTTAAATTCATTTACTAAAGTATTTCGAATTTGGGTAAAGTTCATGTGAGGGGCGTTGCATAGGAAGTCAGCATATTTTTGGGCATTTGACAACTGTTGACTTGCTTCCCTCACCAAAATCGTTCCCCAGCTGCACCAAGAACAGCTTCTAAAACAAAGTTAAATTAATGTTCTTGTTTATTAATTATTTTCGATATATTAGGAGATATTTGTTGGAAACACTTTGATAACGTAATACTTTTTTATTACGAGCCCAAAACTTACTTACTCTGTTTGTTTTAAGTAGAATACAGATCCAATATCTATAATTTCAGTAATAACTGTGGTAACAGTCTGCAGAAGCCTTAGTGGTTTACTATTTTTTGTGGCATAATCTTTGTACTCCTGGATAATTTCTGTTTCGTTCATCCATTTCGGTAGGTCAAACTCTTTGGGACCTTGTTGAACTAAGTCAACTAAAGTCTTTTCAAAGTCATATATATGTTCAGCCATTGTTTCATTTTTATATATGTAAAAAAATCCAGTCTCATTTATCTAAAGAAAAAAATAAATAAATAACAATACAAAATTATTATAAATATTTCGTTTATTACATGTATATCGAATATGTCAACACTTTTTCTTTTGTTAGGTACACAAATACTTTGGATAATTGAAACAATATTTTCATCTCGAACGTATTTCTTCAGATTGAACTCTTCCGAACAAAGAACTAAAGGTCCTTTTTTGATAACTTTAGAAGTTATGTCGTGCAGTAAATGAGGTGATATAGCAGCATCCGATAAATGAAGTAATATTGTAGGTGCTCTCTCCAGAATTTCCAGCCAAAATTTAGCGAAAGGTTCTTGAACAACTGTTGTTAGGCTTTTCCACCAGTCTCCTCCTTGTAGTAGTTTGAGGCATACAGTAGAAAACTGTAAAGTTTCATCGACATTTCTTATTGCTACACGTGATTCTTTGGATAATTCATTTGCTCGTTCTATCGATGAAATCCTAAATGAAAAAATATTTGAAATATGTAGATTTAAAATTAAAATTACCAAATACCTTAGTTCTTCTTCTGTCGGGAAAGTTTGATTTAAGATCTGTGACAAATTAAAATTATTTATAATTGTTTTACTCAAATGTATCGTTGCATTATTCTTAGCGAAATTTTGGAGGGTCGACAGAAACTTTATAATAATTTCTTCTAAATTTACATCGTAATTTTTTATCCCCTGCAACTAAATATCAAAATGTCATTCATTTATAGAGTATAATATTTTAAATATTTACATCATTCAGTGGCATTAGTTTATTTCTAATGTTTTCATCTTTAATGCTACACAGTTCATCAGTTACTATATTTTTGTATTTTCTTATCCAGGATGGATACATTATACCACCATTTATTACAGTTTCATTAACTGCAAATAGAAAACATTAACATGATTGCGATTTTAAAACAAATATATGAACCTACAGTCACTGCAAAACTCGTCGAATATAAACCAAAATCTAGGTTCATAATTATTTTCGGAAGATTTAAAATAAATATAAGATAATAAACTTGCTACTTCTTTGGAATAGATGCTGACTAAATTTTGAACTTGGGCAATATCTTCTTGCGAAGTTGAATTTGTTGATGTAAAATTGAGAAAAGTGAATACTTCTAAAGAGATTGCTACTTTCTCAAGGAAAAATGAAAATTCACCAAACCCAAATTTGGGGCTTAGTAAATTAGAAGAAATATTCAAACCATCATTTGGAATATCTATATATTTGAAATATCTAGTTAGAGTATTATTTGAATCAAACCTGAAAAACAATTATTTTTAAATATATTCATTTTTATATTTGATAATACATACTCTAATTTTTTAATATCATTAAACGTGCTTTCCATTTTCTGAGTCCAAACTTCATTCCACAACTGTTTGATATTAACTTTACCATATTTTGCCATATCCAAAATATTTGTTTTCAAATCAAATAAACTATTAGAAACAGATACAAAGCTAACATTTAATTTCGAAACGGGAACGTCTAAATACAAATCTTGCTGAAAATAAATCGTATATATAATATTTAAATTTTACAAAATAATTGCGGTTTACCAATGCTGTAACAGTTGACAAAAATAAATTGTCCTGCATAATAGGCCAATCAAAAAGAGATGGACATATGTACCGCCTTAAAGATTCGATGTCGTCTTTTGTCACAGAATTATTTTCGGGAATAATTAAATTGTTAAGTATGTCGTTACATGTCACTTTTTGAGCTTTGCTACGTTTCTCGAATATCTGCAAAAACAAATTCAATAAAGTAAAGTTTAAAAAAATAAAAAAATTTGATTACTTTGTCCTCAAAATCTGCAGATCGGTAGGAATGAATAAACAGTGTAATAAACTCTGGAAATTTTAAATAAGTTGTGTAAATTCCAGATGTATTGGAAAATCCAATCAATCTTAGAGGATCAACTCCATCCGTTCCTAAAATATACACAACATTGAAAAAAGCCAAGCAAAACAACAATTGCATAATAATTCATTTACAGTTGAATGAAAACTTATAAGATAAACTCTTTTCAATGTCAATCAATTAGACACACTGGAATTTCTCTGGTTTATTTAGTAAGATGTTGACTAATTTATTGACAGATTACTCATTAATACAAACCATTAATTAATTGTAAATACTGCATAATTCTCGTTGATACTTCTTGGAGACCAGCTGCGATAAATTTCGCGGAATATCTCGCGGTATCAAACTCAATATCTTTGCAAGATTCGTCTCTGGTTTTTTGACACTTTTTGAGTTTCGTCCAGAGATCACGTAAGGTTTCTTGTCGCATTACAGAGGTCTCTAGAATTTTGTCCAAAATTTTGAACATTGTTCTGAAGAAGAATAATATTATAAATGGTTATACTATAGATTTATAAGTAGTTAATTACTTTTCGAGTTTTGTTTCTTTGTGGGCAAGATTTAGTTTATCTTCAATTTGTTTTAAATTTTCTAATTTTAAAGTTTCATTTCTTGGGTTCAGATTGTGTACTTCATGCAATATCTTTGAAAATCTTGAAACAGTCGACTCTAATTCACGTCCATATATAATTGAGGATTTATTCTACAATTTGATAAATTATTATTTGTTAATCCATCTTTATTTGTTATCCTTACTTGATTTGAAAGTCCTCCAGCTTGTTTCCATTCCTGTTCATATTTAGATCCATTACAAAAAGCTTCTTGAATTTGTATTAGTGTATATGCAGATTGAGCACTAAGATTTGGAAATATTTCTGAAATTATTGTCGTACACGGAAACTCAAACCATTTAGACATTTTATCCAGCTTAAAAGGAAAGAAAATTAGGATCTAAACCTTATTAAATATGTTGTAATTTGTAAATACATACATCTGCGCTGTCATCTGCAGCAACTTTTCCCAAGTCCATTATTAGTACATCAAAATTTTGAATTACAATTTGAGATAAGTTGTATGTTTCAGGATACATATTAGAAACTTGTGCTGAATTATATTCACTACCTAAAAATTGTACAATGCTATAAATATTGAAATGATTGTTTATTAATCTATATTACTTATCGCAAAATCTACGATGTCAAAAAGAAACACAACAAACTGGTTAACAGAAGATGTAATTGATTCAATTTGTTGCCATTTTCCCCTTGTTGCAGTATCCAAATAATTCCTCTCAATAAAGTCTCCAATTTTAGAAACAAGTTGTATGCTAAAAATAATATGTTTTACAATATTTAAGGCATAATAAATTTGTATATTTCTTACCCAAATCTAATTTCTGTCTCGATATCTAGATTTTGTATCCAGTTCAACCAAAACTTCGACTGGAAAACTTCTAAATTTTCCCACTTTTCATTTGAAACGTGTAAATTTAACATTTCTGATATAGTTATATACACATTTTGAGCATCAGACATAAAACGATCCCAATCTAAATCATTTAATTTATCGTGGTTATTTATTATGTTATAAACCTACAAGTATTTAATGTTATTATAAATATTATTAAATTTATCAATAATTTTACCGCAGCAGATAAAGGATGCTCAAACCAAGGTCTATTACTTTGCATATTCAAATAAGTCACTTTCTCGCAAATAATTTTCGCTATCGTATCAACATTTTCATCACCAGTTACGGAACTGCAAAAGTATTGTTCCCAGTCGTCTATTGAGGCTAGAGTCATTAACTAAAATTGTAAAAATATTAATTAAGCTTTTAATTAGCGCTTCACACACTTAAGCAACCTGGGTTTTGTTTGTAAACGTTTTGATGATGGTTTCTACAACAGACGGAAGATGCAACAACGCTGTTTCGGTCAAAGATTTAGGAAAGAGATTATATTGAGTTAAAAAGCCTTCCATTAATATTGAACTTGCGTTGAGGACTTGGTTTAATTCTGTTTTATCTTTTATTGATTCTTTTAAGTAACAGAGTTGGACGTTAACCCTGAAAATCATTTTCAAAATTTGAAGAACTATCACAACTAAATAAGAATATTTAAACAACAAATTTATTTTTAGAAGTATTATTAGTTAAAATAAAGAAAAAATTGTACATGTAAAGTCCAGCATGTTGTCTAGCTTGGTTTGAAATGTTACTCCATTCCGTGTTTTCAAAATCTGGAAATAATTGTTCCCAAGAAACTGAATTATCGTCAACTCGTTTTCTTTTACTGATAAAATTCACTAAATTGTCCGTGTGGACAACTGCTGACGTAAAACTATCGTCACTAATGTTATTTTTTGTATTTTTCAGACGTTGCTCTGTCTCTTTAACCTGGAATAATTACTATCATTAAAATTGTTTTGCAAAAAAATAATCGATTGACTAACTGTTTTATTTATCCAATCCAAATTGAATTCAGCTATTAGGTCGTCCATAAATACGTTCATTTCAATGTTACATAAAATCTCGATATTTTTAATTGATGATGTGTCAGGTAAAATAGCATCTGTCTTTGTTTTGTCACAGAATAATTGAGAAATATTGTCCTTATTAGCTACAATTACCTAGAAATAAATTAATAATTCATTATAGCGTAATCGTGGAAACTATTTCAGTGGTATTTTCATGAATTAAATAATAAAATTATTATAGAAATTCCCATAAGAACAATACTTACAGAAGTACATGTAATATTTCCAAAACAATTTAACATATTTGTAATAAAATCTGGGCCTAATGAAAACAATGTAGAAACAATATTAGAATGTTTTTCACAGAGACTGTACATAATTTTTTCTGATCCTGAAAAAATGAAACTGTTAAATGTGTATATAATTTGTATATGCAACAGAATATATATTTCTTTAAACGAGTAACTAACCATGTTCATGTTTTAAAGTGTTTTGCAGAGCAACTACAGCTTTACTATAAAGAAACGAAATTGTAGAAATTTCATTTAAATATTTATTTCCAACAATAGCAGTTACAGAATCCAAAACGCTTGCAACCCTAAAAACAAAATAATTAAATAATTGAACACAATGCTATTTTTGTTTGCTTACTGTATCCATGGTTTCGACGAATTGAAATAAAAAACAGGTAACACATTTAGGGTGTCGTTTAAAATTTGTATCATAGTTTTTTGCTTTTCAAGCGTGTCTTTTTCCGTAGGATTCCTCAGCTTTTCTATATTGTTTTGTAGCTGTGTTACAAAACCTGAAAAATTACCAGGGGCTGTTGCTTTCAAACCTGGATTTTGTAAGAGACTTTTTCCTATAATTTTATCTTGAATTGACACTAGTAAGTCTGAGATTTGTACTACTAAACTTTTGTAGTTTGCCCACAAAGGCGTGTTGGAGAAATGTGGTTCGATGATTTGTAATGATTTTGTAACACTAGAAATGTAAAGATGTTTAAATGTTTTTATTATGAAAAATAGGTATATATAAACTTACAAGTCTTTGTCAAAATGAGTTCGATTCATATTTTTCATTAATGGAATAATTTCCGGAAGCCATTCGTCTAATTTTAGATAAGCCGGAACATTTTCTTTCATAAAATTGAGCCCTAAAAAAATTTCTACGATGCTACGGAGGTCATCAAATGGACTATAATTAGTAAAATGGTCTACGGTTTTTCCGATCTATAAAAATAAAACTTTTAATTTTGTTTGTTACATTAAGTTATTTAAACATTACCATATTTAAAAGACCATTCACATCGGCGTGATCAAATATATTCTGAATTAAAGACGGAATTTTTTCTCCATTAATATTACAGAGCTGCTCAGAAACTTTTTCAATATTTTCAGGGTCTTGTAGAATTAAATATTTTTCTAATTTGTTAGGATCGCAGATAGATGAGCCCATATCTGATGAACCGAATGATTCAAACAGCTAAAATAATATAAAAGATTTATAGAGAAGTTTAAGAATAAATTTGTTTTTCGTACATGTCCCATTTTCAGTGAAGAATCAAATATTTCATCAATAACTTCTGCGTCTAATTTTGGATTGGATCCTTTAATTTCTCGTTTTAGTGTATTTGGGTGTTCAAAAAGGGAACTAACTTTTATTCCAGGACCTAATAAAATACAAATAATTATATGTTTTATATTTATTAAGTTCATATTGTAGTTTACCAAATATTCCTTCTAAATTAGGGCTGTCCAAACCATTACCTACAGCTTTCAATAAAACTATCATATTTGGAAGACTTTTAATTACATTTAATATTGTTTCGTTGGTAAAAGCGCCCTCTAGTTGCTTTGCTACCCCTGTTAGTCTAAAAATTAAATTATTTTAATTTCTACATCATCTTAACAATAATTATTTTACAATTAATACCTGGCATTTTTATATTGAGGCAATTCTTCGTATGTGCTCAAATTATTGCACTTATTGTCAACATTACAAATAAATGATTGCACAAATGGAAACAGACCCGTACTAGGTAAAGATCTGGCAGTGTACTGACCTAAATACAAATTTTACAATCATAATTCATTGTTGGGAACTATCATAAAACATACGAAATATATTTTTACTTTATTATTTATTAATAGCAATATGTGGCAATTGTTATCACGCACGGATAAAATGTCATTGTTAATAACAAATCTTAGTATGATGTAAGAGATTTAATTAGTTAAATTAACAACGTATTTTCGCATGATTCAATAGGAGAAATAGTTAATTGCTACTTACATGTTGGCGAGTACTCTAAATCTACGGATTCTCGGACTATATACAAGACTAGGAAAACTGCGATTGCCCAACCGAATACTAATGTTGCTACCCCCTAAAAGCAATAATTACTATGTTGAGCTGTTCTAGAAAATATTTGTTTAGTAAATAAAACTATGTTCTATTATAATAGTTTGTCAACATGCTATGCCATCAAGAAATTACTGCGATGTTTTAAATTACATAAAAACTAAAACGCAAGGTAATTTGACTTTAAATCTTTTTTTAATCAAACAGTTTTTGAACCAACGAAAAAAAGGAGATTCTAATCAACGCGTAAATTTTTTTATGTATGACCACGTATAAGTTTTTACAGAGTAGTCTGATTTTGATGTTTCATTTTTTATTGGATAGGGTATACATCGAAGTTGATCCATTTTAAATTTGAAATTCTACCCCTAAGAGTAGTAAAATAGGTAGCTACAAAATTTTAAAAATAAACACTTTTTAATAAAAAATTAAACCCACGAAAAAAGAAACTGTAAAGCGATAAATAAAATATACCTTTTTAGTCTTGATAAGCTCCTAAATTAATTACTTAGCTTAGTTATTAAAACCAAAAGATTTATTATATTTTTAACTTTTCAGTTTAGTTTTGTCGTCAGTTTGATTTTTTGTTAAAAAGTTTTTATTTTTAATATATGCTATAAGCATCATCGACTACTTTTGTCTCATTGTTTTAAGTGGCTTGAGTTCAATCAATCAAATCCTTCTCAACCTCATAAATAAATTAGCATCAAGTCAAGCCTAAAATATAATATATGCGCACTTGTTCTATATTATAGTATTATTAACTCGTTAGGGTATTTGTAAATAGCTCCGTGGTAACGTATCGGACTGTGGATCGTGAGATCCTCAGTTCGAATCCCACTGCCGACAGTTACTAATTTAAATTTATCCCTGTGGTTCCCTCTCCACTAACATATTTGGTGGATATGATTTGACGGCTGGTAACCGCACTTCAAACGAAAAAATATATCACTTAGCGAGATCTGCGTAAGCAGACTGCCACAACCATAATGGGTAAAAGGCGTGATGATATATTTATTTATTTTTATATTCTTGTCTTTTTTAAAGTTTAATTAACATTCTTTACGATTTATACTTTGGTAAGTCTATCTAAAAAGTGAAATATCTCAGTAATAACAATATTTTATTAATTGTTGATCCAGAAACTCACCACAGCTAACTATTTTAAAGTTACATTTTCAGTATTAAATTGAATCATATACATTAACAGTTTTGGCTGCATAACCTGACTATCTAAATTTAGTCTTTATATTTTAAGTCGTTTGACTTGCTGAGATAAACGTAGTGGATAGTTTTGAAGCGTAGCAAACAAACTTGTAGTGGTCATCTTTTGCAGGAAACCTACAATATTTAATTTATTGGTGCAACGCAATATATTTTATAGAAATTTTATCTAATTTCCAACAAGAAAATAGATATATTTACAATTAAGTGCAGTTGAACGTAGTATCAGTCTGGTTATTTAAATGTTTTCTTAATTTCAGTTTTGATTGCTGTGGATTAATTAAAAAAAACTTGGCCAAAAAAATAAATACTACACGTGTTTTTTTTTTTAATCTTGCAGAGGAGAAAATAACAAATTATAAATTCTTGTATTTATTTTATAGATCTCTATAAAAACATGTATCTCTATATATAAACAAGAATCAGACTGAAATTTAAATAACGAACAACAATTTTGCAAATTAAATACTATTACAAAAAAAAATACAGAGGGAAAAGTTTTATTATGTAACATTATTGAAATAAAACAAAAGTATTTTAATTCATAAGCTGGTACGCTTCTTGCAATATGAAGTATAATTAGCAAATACCACACCAAAATAATACTTATTAATTATTCAATTAATTGCATAAATCCATTCTGAGAACTTTCATCTTGCAACAGAAAAAAGAATAACCCTCAGTACTGTCATTGTTTCCAGTAAAACAATAGACGTTCAGACTATAATTGAATCGTAATTACACTCAAGAGTAATTATCGCATCATTTAAATTCGCGATACAAATTAGTCGCCATGTTATCCAACAATGAAATCGAAAACTGTGTTACGGAAAAAACCTTTCTGAAACCGGACCGATGGTCATCAATTGGACAGCTTCGACCTTGGGACTTAATTTCACTTGGATTTGCATTTAAGACAAAGAACGCGCAGGATTCTGGACAGATTTTAAATATGAACAAGTAGAGAACACTGTTTCGAAATATGGGTTACGAACATTTAAAGAGCAATGTAGAAAAAAGATCAGGGTACCGAAATAAACACTTGAATTGTTTCAGTACTCGTCAGTAGTATATTGTACAACGAGCATGGAATGGTTCTCATTTCCTACGAGTATGAAATGGCAAATGGACATTCTATACGAGTTGTATACTATACTTTTTCTACGACTACGATATTATTTCCTAATTAATTTAATTTTAATAATAAATTTGTCCCGCTTTCACCATTACAATATTTGACAATTCTAAATAAGTATCCTAGCAATGGCACCTGTACTGAAATGAACTGACCTGTATTAAAATACTCACAAAACAAATACATTTCGTACGATGCTTGCAATATACCTCATATCCCTAGCAACAATAAACATACAATGAGCAGATTTCTAAGTGGTCGTAGAAAAAATACTTTTCATTGCCTTTGAGGAGGATGTATTTTGACAGCTGCTAACTTCCTTTAATTGGCACGGTTATTCCGATGATACAGGGAACCAACTTGACATTTATAGTTGAACGCGTAATTCAGTATTTATTTCATTTTAAAACAAGTAAATTTGTTCTGTATTAATTAAATTTATTATATATTTTTTCTTCTGGTTGTGGTACAACAATACATTTGTAAAAGTCTAAATTAGCAGTAATACAAGCCCATAATCATTTCATTTGGCGCAGTTGATATCATACAAAGAAGTAATGTTTAATTCACAATATTTATATTTTCAAATCAATCATTTTTACCTCCCACACATACTTACATGCAAGGAAAGTATTATGTTTATGTAATAAATTGATTAATTTTTGGGAACAATTCATCAACAGTAAGTGGTAGATTATTTGAAAGCATATCAGGATTTTTGGGCATATCTTAGTAAAAAATAAATAAGATAGAGTAAATTTATTGGAATCAAAAGATGTAATATATTATTATTTATTTGAAATATTTTATTGTCATCAGATTCAAAAACAGTGTTCGTGGTACCAGCCAATACCTTTGGGTCGAAAGAAATCGTTATGTTAGTGATTTATGTTAATTTGCTATTATTTCACTTGTTATTTTCCTTTAAAATAACAGAATTTAAGATACAAATTAATTATTCCAACAATTTTGTCTTTGTAATGTTTATATTATTATAAAATTTTTAATTGCGCCAAATTTGATTCTGGGCTTGTATTTAATAAAGTTATAAAGTCAGGGACTTGCATACTCGTATATTATGTAAATAAGTAAATAAATGCCTAGTAATCTGGTTGATTTTATGGTTTTTATAATAAGCAGTAATTTATTATTTATAGTCAATGAGTTATAGTAATACTGGAAACTGGAACCCTAACGCGTAAGTTTTTATGAAAGCGTAAAACGAGCTTGAGATAGATAGATGTAGTAAGGCCACTTTTTTTTGTCTAACACTTGTTTGTAGAACGATTGCTGTTAATTTTTATATTAAACATCTTATTTCCAAATCTTTGAATGTTAATCTTTCTAATTGGACTGTACAACAAAGACAGACGGCCCAACAAGTGGTTGTCTGTCTCGTCTCACATTTTCAACATCAGTTAGCGTTCCAGTATTATATATTTCATTGTATTTAGTATACTGAAAGTGAAAACTATGCGATGTGGCCGCCAAATAATTTAATGCCTAACTAGAAAGGAATTAAATATTTACATTTACGATTATTTTACAAAAAATAACAATTTACCTTGACTCTAAGTCCAATATCAAGGTTTATAGCAGCACACATGAATTAAAAATAAATTTCTAAGTAGTCTATCAAATTGCAATCAACCATGAATTTATTGTCAATAACAACAAACACAAATGATGAAATTTAACATTGGGGAATGAGTTTAGCATTGAGAATGGCAATTTTAGACGTTCCTCGCGGCCATTTTGAATTAATTGCTATCTGCAAGGAGGTAAAACGTGCTGAGGAGATGATTACGTACCGCGTGTCTTCGCCGCACTAAGAAATCTTTCCAGAGGAGTAATTTTAGCTGATCCGTAGTACCCATTTTGCACGGATACTATTACTGGATCAACGTCCTGCAAAGAGATAAATGATATTAGTATATTATGCAAATTATACATCGTATGCTAAACACAACCTTTCGTATTATAGTAGGGAACATTAGGGAATTAATTGTTTCTTATTTCAGTATATTTTAACAACCTACTGTGGGTACCACATGACTTTCTTACTGATACATGCTTCAGTTATTTGTTCTGACAGCAACTATAATTTAGATTTCTGTAAAATTGACTGCAAATAATATTTTGTATTCCAAATAATTTAAATATTTAGGAATTATGATAACAGACACAAGAGAATGAAAAGCAGATATTAAATAAAAGATACGAAAATGAGAATTTACAGAACGATTACAAGACCTTGTTATAACAATGATAAAAAATATTTATGAATAATGGAACGAAAAATAATAAAAACAATTGTAGTATCAACAAAGATATTAGAAAACAAATACAGAATACGAATAAAATATTAAATAAAACAAGAGTTGAAAGAAGACAGTAAGCAAGCAACATAGAGTTACATGGTTTGGATATATTAGAGTAGAAGAAAAGGATGCAATTAAATCAGTGGTAGAATGAAAAAACAAACACATAATAACAATGAACTATGAAATAGAACAAGAGTTGAAAGAAGAAGATATAGTGATAAAATCAAGCAACAGAGAGTCAGAAGAAAAGGATGCAATTAAATTAGTAGTAGAATGAAAACCAAGAGGAAGAAGAATAAGAAGCAGACCCAACTCAACATGGCTAATGGAAATAGAAGAAGATTTTAAAACAGCAGAAATTAAAAACTGACGAAGTAAAACAAAACATAGGAATAAGTGGAAAAAACCTAACTACAAGAATTCAAAGGAAAAGAAACTCCAACAATAGGATCTAGCGAGTTTCATAAGGGATGTAAAAAAGCCACTGTATATATTCCAAATACCTATTCGTCCATGTTAATATTGATTTTGCAATTATGACCAAATCAATGCAGTACTTCACACAGGCATGAATACTATAATTATAAAATTTCGTCACTTTTTCTTTTTTCGTTCGTGAATTATTAAACACACCTCCATCCATCCACACGGACATCATTGAGAAAATACTGAGTTTTTTATGATTTCTTTACTTCCTTATAATGTAAAAAAAGGGAAATTGTTTTATTGTATTTTATTCTGTTGATCAAAGTAATGGAGGGAGCTATTGTATAACTAGAAAAAAAACTGTTTTGGCTTTCAAAATATTTGAAATGCATTTTATGGCAGCGTTCAACGTACATAAGTGGTTAATTTAATCAAAATAATAATATGATATACACAATTTCCTACTCAACCACAAGCCACAAAAAGTATTGTGCTCTAAATAAAAATGTGTTTTAATATAACACCAGAGTATTGTCTTAAGTATAGGTGTTATACATAATTTTATTGATATATTTTTGAATATGATAGGCAATCAAATTCTTAAAGCTGTTACAGAATACTAAAATAAATTTTAAGGTAAATAAAAACTATTGCTGGTTCCAAAGGCTCTGTTTTTGGGTGTTTTAAGAGCAGTTTTTTAAGCTCGGTTTGAGCGCTGTACAATTTTCTAAAATTATTTTATATAAAAATGCTTCAAATAAAAGTGGTAGATAATACATTTCTCTGTAACTTTTATTTGAAGCATTTTTCTATAAAATAATTTTAGAGTATTGTACAGCGCTAAAACAGAGTTCGTGGTACCAGCCTATGAGTATAAGATTTAGTACAGTCATATGTTTAGTTAGATTGTTGAAATACTCGCGAAAGTAAACAAAAGGACAGCTTACAAATGACGTATGATATTCTGTCTTCTGTATTACTCATGCCTATCTAAATTACAATACACGTTATCAGTGTTGATTGTTTTAACAACAACAAAACATCGCTTGGTAAGATTCTGCATACAATTAACAAAGCTATAAATTTTTCACATAACTCATTTTTACTGCTGGTTGTAAGTAATATGTTCACTTTGACTTTGACATATAATAAACATGTACGCTAAATGAACATTTTAGTATATGTATTTATAGTTGTAAAACAATTAAATAACAATAGTTTTGATTTATTAATTCAACAATCTAGAACTGTAAATATATTACACATTTTGATAAATTTTTTGTTGTATTTCGCACGGTTGTAGCAACTGGTTGTACTACTGACATTTAACTAAAGTTTAAGCAGAGTGTAACGTCAAATGTTTGTAGGTTTTCAAGTCAAAATTTCACTGATTACAACAATATGAATGTGTCAACAATGATGAGTGACTAAAAAAGTTTTAATAATTGCAATTGTTATTATAAAATATTTACAGTGAAATTATGTTTTTAATGAGATACAAATAAAAAAAACTGATAATTTAATCGAAAACGGAAGAAACATATAATTGCGATTGTAATTTCTTGGTTTTCACTGATAGTGTTTTTGCATCCTCTTGCATTTAGTTAGTGTACTTGTCCTTGATTTCCTATTCGGTACGTTTACATAACATTATTTTGACGTAATAAAATTAATATTTGCTTTAGGTACATACGTACCTGTTTTATATAAACATGACTTATCTTAATTTAATTTGATTTATTTATATTTGTCCAGAAACTATCTCCATTTATATCAAGATTACGTTTTATATAAATTACAATATACAGTCATTAAATACATACATATAAATATTTATGTATTTAGATTCAACAAAAACTTATTTTCATTGATTTGAATTAAGAACAAAAGTAAAAAATAATTCTTGGTAGATAAAGGTTCGCAGTAATTTATGACTGTCTTTCTAGAAGTAATACAAACAATTTTGATATTTCATTGTTAATATTTCGGAATCACTACACGAAAAAAAGTACCTTAGAATTTAATAATATATTTGATAAGCTGAGGATATAATACATTTTATGAAAATTTCTTGTTATTTTATGCACTGAGAAAACGATTTTATTGAATTGAAACAATATAAAATTTGTTGCTACAGCAAATTTATTTTGTTATGTACGTGCAACTAAATGTTTTGTTCGTTTTACCTTATTTTTTATTTGAAAAATATTTGTTGCATTAAGTAATTCCATTTGTTATATTAACATAAATTTTACTTTGAATACAAAAAATAATAAATTAAATGTAAAACACAAAATTGTTTAAAATTACAAAAGAAACATTTAAAATAATACTAATATATTATTAATATGATAATATTATTTTTCTTTGAAAGTAAACGTTTGTTAAAATATTTTTTTGATTGCTCTAATTTTTACCACGTACAACAAAGTAAGTTGCTCATTTTAAAATCAAAATTTGTTAAGATAACTTAATAATATAGTTAATTTTGCAAAATGTTAAAAAAAATATTTTGTTTAAAGAAGCAAATAAATTTAGTCATATAAACAAAATTTTATTGAATTTGACAAAAATTTTGTTCAGAGAACAAAAATTCCTCAACAAAATAAATTTTGTTATGAGGACAAAATTTTTTTCTCAGTGTAACAATTAAAAAACTAATCATGATTATTTACTAAGCAATCAGAAGTTTTACCAAACTTTTTTAGTAAATATTTTAGTAACTGAATCTCTGAGGTACTTTTTTTGTGCCCGATAAAATGGTAAAGACAATTAAATATCTAAACATGCGTATAATACGTAGACATTCTTTTATAAAATTCGTTGGAAGCAGAGTCCAAATTAATGCAAAAATAACCTGAGCAATTTGTATTACATTATCAATCTAAAAGACATAATAGTCAATCGTGCATAAAAGGTTTATACAAAGTCATATAGCATAGATTAGATTATAGCTAAACATTTTATTTGATATTGCCAGTTTCAGATGTAATTTGTTGCTAGATCTGGAGTTAAATTGAAATTGTATTTTCGCAATTAACTAACTTTTTAAACTATTAATACATCATAATGAAAACTTAAACAAATTCTCATCTCTTTGAATATCATTTAAAATATGCATCATGACATATAATTTTGGAGTTTGATTTCATTATTAGTTATACAAATAATTATTCTTGAAATTTTTACTGGATATTTTATTCCAATGGTCCAAAATTAAGTCAAGTAAAATCTCTGTTGTATTCTTGATGGGTAACTGAAACACGCTTCACATTTCGAGGCTAACATTATAGCGTTATTTACGTTTACATAAGTACAGCATTGCATCACTGCACATCATACGTACAAGCAAACACAAATACTTTCTCACACACACAAACGCGAGACCCGCACGCATATATTTGCAAAACAAAACACAATTGCCGTGAGTATAGTTGCAGCAGAAGCTATGCGAGGTTTTTTAGCCTAATGTCAGATTGAATAAGGGACATATTAGAATGTAAATTTGTAGATTATACTTGTTAATTTTAATATATTTGTTTGTATGGGTTCACTTTCGCTGGATGATGCATATCTGCCCATAAAGGTCACCCAAGTTCACTTTACACTTTTATATTTGTACGATAAAAAGCTGGTAAATCCTATGGTTCTGGAAAAGATATTTATAGGCATTCTTAATTTCCTCACTGATTTAATATCTGCAAAAATATTACACATGTCACAAATTTACACGGTTCAAATATTTTAAAACTTGATTACTTACATTGACAATAAATTAAGTATATATCAAAACGCTTTTTAATAAAACATCATTACAATATTATTATAATCAGATGAAAATCTGCGTTAATATATTCCATAAAACCCATTTATAATTAGCACCGCATTATGTAATAACAATCTCATTAATTCTATTGTAATGTGTATGTATCAAACTATTGTTTGAGTTTATAGTTACAGTAATATGACGAATCCTGTGTTATTGATAACATTGCAATGATATGATATAAACTTCCGGATGTGATACCATTACATTTGTTTTTTAGACAAAACTGACAGTTGAATTACTATTAATAATAATATATATTTTAATAACTTTGTTTATATTATATTAATATACACATAAATTTAACATTATGTATGTGTAAGTAATTAAATAAAATGTTAATATAATAGTAATAATAAACTTACTATTATTACTAAATTTTAATGTGTACTCTTAAATTATGAATGCAAAATACACCGGGTATCTAAAAGGTACACATATACTATCTCTTAATTATTTAAAAAATGAAGTAAGTAAAAATTGTATAGATTTAACAATGAATAATTTTAATTAAGACTATAAAGAGTGGTTTGCATTTGATAATTAAAACAATCATATTTTGTATCAATTGCATGGCTAATCATTATAAAAGCACAATTTTTTTTATTTTTAATAATGTTTTACTTATATATGAATCAGTTTGCTCTGTAATAATTTAATTCTTTGCAATTCTTTGACCCAAGATGTAGGTCTTATTTTTTTCTGGGACCCGGTATATATCTATATATAACAAAAACAGTATTGCACACAACTTAGGAAAATAAAAAATAATTATGTACTGAACTTTATTGTCTATTATAAATTATTAATTCAAACATTAATTGCTATAAATGTTCTATTAAAAACTATAAAAAATAATTTATTTGAACAATATTCTTACAAACAAGGTTAATTTTAAATAGATACAGCAGACATATCGATCATATAGATTTCATGAACATGATCATAAATAAATGATTTTTTCCAGATTCAGCAACTGATATCTAATTATACAGGTATCGGGGAAAAATAAATGTTTTACAATGTGAATTATAAATACAGGAAACTAATGAAAAAGCTTGATTAACACTTTTAAAAGACTATTAAAAAAAATAACATGGTTAAGTACTTTAGGTTTTGATAAATTTATCTCATATCAATTGCTTCTGATTTATTTTGTTTACTTCCATATTTTACGTAACACAAGTTCTGTATGACAAAAATGAGACGGTATTTATTTGGTCCAGTAAGAGGAGTGTAGTCAAAATGTGAAAAGGGATTAAAAGAACAGAATGTTTCTACATACAAAGGTTCAGCGTTCGGCAGTGATAACAGAATACTACCTGGCTATTTCCTGGAATTTTTAAAGTTCGGAATAGGTATAAAGGTGTAGAGTTAAAGAATGTCATCTGGTAAACAAGTGAACTTATTTTGACATTTCAAAAACAGTTGCGAATAGTTTAACTAAAGTTACAATTAATTATGGTTATTAAATTAATATCCAATAATCCGTATCTTATCAAAGCTGTGTTTCATGGCAACAATAAATTACAATTAAATTCAACAATAACATCATCAAATATTAATTACAGTTTGGTACATCTAGTTCTGTGTATATTTAGCATTAATAACATATTGAATCTTTCACGTGAGCTATTATCTACGGATATAAAAAAGCTAATATATCTTATTAACTTGTAAATAAATAATCATTACTAACGACCTTCAGAATTATAATGCAAACAATTTAATGCCGAATATTTATTAATGAATATGTTGAAAAGTGCAAAATAATGCTATTGTGCTGTTCCGTGATTTCCAGAAATATTATTGTTACGTACAATTAACAAAGTATAATACAGGTACTATGTAAAATGTTTTGTTATAAAATTATTGTTGAAATGGATGACTTGGTTTTTGAAAAATATTAGCAGGATATTCATATTTTAATAAGTATATATACAAGGTAGTAGATTTTCTTGATTCATACTGGTTCACCTTCAAATTTGTCTGCGTTGCTTATCATTTAAGATAAATATTTTTGTTGGTATGTTCGAAGATACTGCTTCAAAATTCAATTGTGACATTCTTCCATCCAAATGAATCCTAACTTATAAAATGTTAATATCGTTGTTATTATCAAACATAAATGTTTGTTTTAAGTTTTAAATTTACTAGATCAAATAACACAGAGACGGTGTCTCTCATATATTGTATCGTATGTTTCCAAATTGTATTTTAATTGACACTAATTACAATTATTATTACTTACTTAATATATTTACGAAAACAATAGGTTTTTTTGGGAGTTTTTGAAATATTTTAGTGCGTAAATAAATTATAATTAATCTAAGAACTCTTCAATAAAAATCTATACGTCAATATTTGTTTAAGTTAATTATTGTAAATTATATTTCCAAGTAATCAAGGAAAGTAAAAGTTATTACTCTCATTAAAATTATAAATAACAGTTTAAGGATTCGCAGAAACAGAAATTATCGTATGTGTTTACAAAAATAATACAGATTCAAATTTCTTAAATGAAAATAACGAATGATTAGAATTCAGTACATGTCTGAAAAGCATGAATGAAATAAAAACAAAGCTTAATCGATAAACAAGAAAATACTTTCCTTGAGACCTAATGCAAGTCATTTGTATAAAAATATATCTTTAAAAATGCATCAATTTTCTAGCAAAATTGTCTTGTCAGAAACTAAACAAGTAATCAAATTTTATCAAAAAAATACACATGATTTTTTGCTATTACATCATATTGTAACAAAAAAAAAACTAAATTATTTCCAGGTAACAATTATATTTGCTCCAAAAACATATACCTTCAATGTTTTGCTCCTGTACCAAAATTGGAGATAAAATTATTTTATCTTGTTTAGATTTTACACTAACTAACCCGAGGTTAACTTGTGGTTTTTGTTAATTTGTAATATATGTAAATACATGCAGATCCTCTTTTTAAAAAGTCGCAATTTTGCCCCAAAATTTACATATTCAATTAGTTGCAAATTTTCAAATGTCATATACTATATTTATTTCTTGTTTATTAGAACAAATACTTATATTGATAATATAAACTAAATATAAGCGCTCGAGCGAAAAAATTTATTGTATTTCAAAACAGACAATCAGGTACTATACATCTACAAATCTTTAGCTATTAAATACAATTTAAATGCTTTATATTTATTACAATAAACAGAGATTAAACAGTAGTTAATGTCATTATTAAGTACTTATAGATAAAATTTGTCGCAGTTAATTTTTATTAATCTTTATTTGATATTTAATTCGAATACAACAAAGTAAATCTAAGTTACAGATATTCAGCAATTATTCCAATTAATAATTATTATTATTACAAAATATTTTTTTACGTATTAGTAGTAACAGAATTTTTTACCTTAAAAATATAGGTAAGGGTGTTATTCCTGACAAAATTCGTGTATAAGAATTCGACCACAAACACATCACAACTTTCACTGAAGAGTCTTTGGTCTTCGTTCATGAACTGCCATCAACAGACTGGTCTGATTGTTGAATCGGATATCGCAACTTTGCAACTTTACTCCAGCGTGGTGGTGTAGGCTGAAAAGTCAACGTACAACTACTTTGTTTTACAAAAAAAATTATCTGCAATTTATTTTGAATTATATTCGCTCACTATTATTACTCGTATCTTTGTAATTATCCTAGTTTTGTTTATATGAATCTAATAGCTTAATTCGCCATTGAAATAGTGTTTGTAATTGAACGACATGAATACCCATATATTTATTATAGAGTGCAAATAAAAAATACAGTATATAGTGTACTCTGAACCATTCGAATACATTTTGCATATTTTCAGTTATTAGTTATTTTCCGAAAGTGAGAATATATTCATTTATAGAACTCCGAAAATATAAATATAAATTAAGACTTATTCTTGTAATATTATAGCATACATAGTTTTAAATTTTACTCTTTAAAGGTCGACCATTTCACCGATAAATTAAATAATATCGCATAAAAATTATAAGCTTATAATTTTCCATTTATTCTATAGTTTTTTACACCGAGCTGGAAATCGGTCTAAAACAGCTACTGCCCTCTATGGATCTCATACACAACTAAACTGACATTTGCAGAGCACATGTTTTGGTCTGAAAATAATAGTAGCATTAGGTTATATTTCTTGCAATTTACAATTCATTTACAAAAATGCGGGTAGCACAAGTAAATAATTAATATATTTCTTAATGCCTATATATAATAAATACATTTCTGTTTTGTTTCAGTTAGCAGGGGATGAAGAAAGCGGTGACAAATCCCGGACATTCGTATTCCAGGACGAAGGCCATACATTAGGAAATGCTCTTAGATGTATTATATCCAGCTAGTAAGTTAAATGAATATATATATATTTTTAAATCATATTAATTTCGTATTTGTAGTCCTGATGTGCAGTTCTGTGGTTACACAGTACCTCATCCAGCGGAATCAAAGATGCATTTTCGAATTCAAGTGCGAAAAGGTCGAGCTATCGATACGCTAAAACAAGGACTAGAAGATTTGGTTAAAATGAGCGATCATGTTTCAGAGCTTTTTGAACAAGAAATGAATGCTTTTAAAACAGCTAATCAGTTAAATTCAACTACCATCTAATGTGTTCTTATAAGTCTAGGGTAAGAATTTTTTTATAATAAATGTTTTATCTTATAAAAACAATGTTATTTACTTCATGTAATAAATAATTTATATTTAAATAACATGTCTCCATAATTACTTTAGGTTGAAGACGGCTATTGTTATTTTAAGGAAACAAGTTTAAGAAATAATAAAACGAGTATATTAATACAAATGAATCTTTATTGTAAAACTGTTACATATTTAAGCAGTTTCGGTTGGGCGGTGGCCAGCAACTGGACGATGGTTTTTGTCCAAGTAATCGGCGAATTCCTGGTAAGGAGTTTTAGTAAGGGGCATTTCTTTCCACAAGTCGGGGGTCAAATAGGCATAGGTCTTCGCAATAGCGGCATAGGTAGCTTTGGCGAAGTTACCCAGGGTTCCGGTGGAGCCACGTGCCGAGGTGTAACAATCTTCGATACCAGCCATCTGCAACAGCTTCTTGGGAACTGGAGCAGACACAATGCCAGTACCTCGAGGGGCGGGGATCAAACGCACAGCGACGGAACCGCACTTTCCAGTCACCTGAAAACAAATAACACAATGTAAACAAAAACCACTCGCTTCATTTGTATAAAATCAGCTCAAATTTAAAATCAGACAATTCTAACCATCATTGAATCTCTCCGGTGGAAACCGCGAAAGAATTAAAAGTTTTTCATCATGAAACTTGAACAGTAAACTTAAATACATATAAGTATATTTTACCTTGCAGGGTACAGTGTGGGGTTTGCCGATCTTGTTACCCCAGTAACCACGTCGAACTGGTACGACAGAAAGCTTGGCAAGGATGATGGCTCCACGAATAGCAGTCGCGACTTCCTTGCTGCACTTCACGCCCAAGCCGATATGTCCGTTGCTATCACCAATGGCAACAAAGGCCTTAAAACGAGTACGTTGACCAGCTCTAGTCTGCTTTTGAACAGGCATGATCTTCAAAACCTCATCCTTTAGGACTGGGCCCAAAAAGAAATCGATGATTTCGAACTCTTTGATGGGAAGAGAGAAGAGATAGATGTCTTCAAGCTGACGAATTTTTCCATCTCGAACTAAACGACCTAGTTTAGTAACTGGGAACCACTCTTTTTGGTCTTCCTTGCCACGACCACGGCCTCTACCGCGACCACGTCCACGACCTCTGGGGCCTCCTCGAGCACCTCCACGAGCGCCAAAGCCACCACGGAAACCTCCACGTCCACCGGCTGGAGCAGCGTCCGCCATTCTGTAATCAAAGCATGTTTAGATTTCTTAATACATTACATGAACAATGGGTATGTATGATTTTCTTTGTACTCATCACAATTCAGGCCATCACAGACAAATGTCTTCGGAGGAAACCACGAAAGAATTGCAATTTAATCACAGTACATGAAGAAACATACCACGTGTACTCCACTATATCCATAACATTTATGTACTCGCGGATAACATTACAAATTTTTAAGTCTATATTTTACTTTAATAACAATATATATAGATACTAAATCATAATAATTAATGAATATTAAAAGTAAAAAATACTTACATGTGGTAATTTTCTTGTTACGTCCGAACTAACGAACGACACAAAAGAAAATGGCAGATTGTGTTTCCGTTTCAATTTATATACCCAAGCCAACATAACAAACAGAAATATTCCCAAATTTTTTAATTTATTATTATAAAAATTTTAATGTAAAGTTATTATTTGGGAAAACCAAGTTATTATAATTATTATCGTGTGTCTACACCGTATTTTTAATTATAAAATATTTACTTTATTTTCTGAAAATTAAGTTTCGCTTAAAATAAACAGATGGATCTACTAATATTTTAACCGGGTGAATTTAAAACATACCTAATATAGATATAATTTTTATTCTATTTCTTTTCAAAAATACAGTAATAACAATATTGACAAACTTTCATAGAACCACATTGTTAATAACAAATATTTCCTATCTAAAATTAATCTAATATATTGTTTTTATGTTTATAGCGACTTGTGCTCAACGTCACCGGAGCCTTGATCACTCTTCAGCAGTGTCTTCGGAGCCGACATCATGATTAAATTAATTTAATGTCCGACCGTTACGTTATTGTTATCATAACTGCCCAACTAGCTGGGCAGTTATACCAAATAATGCCCTCGGGCGTTTTAAATTTGACGTTGTTGCTATTGGAAACAAAATACACAAACTCTAATTTTTCTTGGCAAATATAAAAATTTAAATAAACAAATCGGTATTGTAAACTAATAAGAATATCGCGTTACCTAGTTGCAGTGTTTACAAGCAATTGTAATGAACGTATCAAGGGCGTTATAAGGACAATAATGCGTGAGGTTAACAGTATGCTGCCGAGGGCCTCTGGCCCGAGGTGTGTACGTTGACCGAATTTTATAAAAGATTTTTGTTGATTTTTGTCCTATCATTGTGTTTTGTTAGAGAAACTAATCTATTTGCTTGCAAACACTGTAACTAGGTAACGCGATATTATGATTTTTGTACAATTCCGATTTGTTTATTTCAATTTTTCTATCTGCCAATAGAAATCAGAGTTATTTGGTATAACTGTCCAGCTAGCAGGGCAATAAAGTAACGGTCGGTTAATAATTACTATTACAGAAATTCAATTTTATTAATTTATTTATGTTATTTCCATGAACCTGAAACCATCTTCTGCTTCTGCATCATGATCGTGGAGCTGCTGGTATTCTGACCAGTCTCGCCGGACTCTGTTTCATCGTGGACTATATCATAAACCTGGCACCATCTTCTACTGCTGCTACATCATCGTGGAGCTAGTGATATTCTGACCAGTCTCACCGGATCCTAAATCATCGGTGACAACTTCACTAGAGTCAATAAGATGACTGGACGTCCGCTGCTAGTAACATCAATGTAAGAATATTACTATTGTCGTTTAACCATGTAATTCATACTTGCTTGCAACAGTTGTGTACGGTATCTTATATCAGTGCTGTAGTTTGTCATTTTGTGTAGTATATCATTACTTAACCAATGTTTACTGCATATGCAGTTGCAGAATAATATTAAACATTATAATAAGCAATTCTTTTGTTTGTAGGCTTCTTATAGTACAGTAATGGAGTTGTCAAATAAATATATCGTCACGTCATTCACTCAAATATTAATGTTGCAAGTTTGCGACTAAATATCTCGATTAACAACATCTAGTAAGATCTTTAGCTACTAGCTGTGAAATTACAGTCTACAGGATGTGGTGCAATGATGATTTCATAACTAGAATCGAATCTAGAGGATCTGAGATATCTAAATATTGCTTGACTGTCTGTCAAATAGCAAATGGACGTATGTAAATAGAACTAAATAAACATTTAACAAAATAGTTATTTGTATCACAAAGTTGGAAACTGCTATTTTGAGAATGCGAGTTTATTTTGATAGGACGAGCCGTAGGCGAGTCCTACAAATACGAGCACTCGCAAAATAGTTTCCAACCGAGGGATACACAAGATTTTTCGCGCCAACATTTATGTAAATTTAATAAATAAATTCAATTTATTACTCTTTTTCTTAATGACAGGGATTTTTTTATGTTGCTAACTTCACAAAATTTTACTAACTTAAAAAGTAAATTAGGTAATGCATTGAGGATTGGTATTCAAAACTTTGAAGAAGAAAAAGTAACACCTGTCATCAAACCTTTAACGAAAAAAGTACTTTGTTATTAATAAATCGTTTTATGTAATTGACGTAAGACGTGGAATATTCTACTGTAAATCATGCAACAAATATTTTCTGAATCTAAAGTCTTTGAAAGTCCACATTATTCAAGATTTAGGTATAAAAAATGTTCTATGTAAATTATGTAGAAAACGTTTTTTCTCCCGTAGAGAATTAAAATTACACATACACACGCATAAATAACCTATCATGTGCTTCCATTTTCAATATTTTGTGCTCAAAAAGTTTGCATTCTTATTATAAAAAGACAAATTTTGAAATAATTACAAACAATATTTTGATATAAACCAAGATAAAAATTTATCAAGAATTTTACTGAACCCGCATGTTAAACTTATTTTTAATAAATTATATTTAATATTATCGTAAGTTTAGATTTTGGACTGTATTTTATAATGTAAACATTTGTAAAATTAATTACAATTAAATATAATTGTATTTAGTATTTTCATAATTTTTTGTTTGTTTCATGGATGATATATTCTGATTTCACATATTACATTATATTATTTTTCTTTCTTATGTTTATAGAAATGTAGAAACATTACTCACCTTTCAACGGAATCACTGAAATCAAAGTCAGCTTATGCTTTTTGACTCCGTGAGTAATTTTATTTTACTTTTTGAAATATGTAACTCAACATTTTTTTTTCGATAACTAATTAAGTATTATGATAAATTCTTGTATTTATATCGTATTGTATTCTACTATAAATAATGTGTACTTTTTAATTGGGCCATCAGACTAATGATGTTCAAAGCATCTTATTTAAAGCTATAATCTTACCTGTCAAAATATCATTCTATATTTTTTAGTATTGACTAACAACAATCGAGGAACACTCTCTTTGCCGTTCAAGGAGTCAAACAGCTACTCCTGCTTGAAGATGAATCATGAACCAATTAAGAAGTACAAAAGTGCCACGAGACGAAGTCAGCCAGGAATTTTATCTCGTCTCACTTATTTTTTTCATTCTACTGCGTTTCCTAATTATTTTAGAGAAAATTGTTTCAAGTAAGTCAAATAGAGAATATACTTCTGCACAATTTTTATTTGTCATTTTTCTCTAAAATAATTAGGAAACGTTTGGCAGGGTAAAGAAGACCTTAAGATAGGTGTTCTTTGTTTTCATCGTATGTTTTGTTTGCATTTGTGTTTGATTTTTCTTTATACAGGAATGAAGATAAAGCGGAACCGGTCAGTCGTCTTCGCTGAATTTCTACGTGTTTACTTTCTACTTCACACATATATTTATACATTGTTTCATTTTATTTTGCAGTTGCTTATTTGTTTTGTTTATTTCAGTCAAATGTCTTTTTATTTATTGATTTTAACAATAGTTATTTACTTTACAAGCGGGCAGAGTAAGGAATTGTCCACGGCAGAAATTTTAGCAAACGATGCCAAAGGCTGATTGTGATAATTTTATCGAGTGGGTAATTCCACTTTGCCGACGTGTGAAGTATAACGTTTTATCCAACATCTCTTAATAAATGCAAAATTTATAAAAGAAATATTATTTGACAGTGACATATGCTTTAAATTTTATAAATTTAAATGTCAATCGAAGTAGTTACCAAGGTGTTGCGTGTTGTTATTATTGTTTAAATAAATAAATAATCACTAGTTACTTTTCTCAAAATTATACCCACTAGTGGGTAATCTGTTACTTTCCTTGTTTAAAATCGCCACAGTTATAGAGCATTTATTGAGAGGTGTTGGATAAACTAATTTATTTATATTTGATTTATACTTTTCAGGGATCAATGATGAAAATATTGCACCCTGGGTTCCTCAGGATTCTGCTGAGTTCTGATGATACAACTAACCATCCGCTCAACCTGTCGAGTTCACCTAAACGACTGCAACATTTTCAACAAGGTTCAACTTCTGCAGACCTGGAAGAATATCCTTCAATGTTCAATTTCTCATAAACTATTTAAGTTATCATTTCAATCATAGAAATTATGGATTCCTTGGGAAAATTAGAATTAAGAATTGTTAGATTTGTTGTTATTTTGTAAAAAATATGTTAGATATTAGCGAAATAGAAATCTACGCTATGACGTCTTACAGAGTTTTCTTATTTTATTAATTACTAAAAAGTTATTAAAGCAATGGCGTCAAATCTAGAAAATATGGATAGAACACAGTGTCTAATAATAAGAACTATTATATTCGTTAAAATTTTGCAAAACAACTTTGAATTATTATCGAAATAATATTTTTCTGTTCATCATGGTGGACATTTTTAGTTTGTTAATTATCTTTAAAATATTTGAACTAATATATTCAAGTATTTAATTCTCATCTCTTGATTGAGATTGAAGATATTGTCAAATTAAAAATGATCACGACGGACATTTTATACATAATACATAAATACAAGAATGCTCGTCTACCTGTCATGGCGGACATATTTCTATTGTTGCTAATTCTTAAACAATTATAGCGATAATTGTCCAGTTTGAAATTTTCATCCCTTAGTTGTAGATTTAGGAAATATAACATTTGTTAATTTATTATTGTTAATTAACAAGATACAGGCAATATAAAAATGCTAGTCTACCAGTCATGGAGGTAATATTTCTCTTGTTGATAATTCTTAAACAATTTGAACGACAATTGTCCAGTTGGAAATTTTCATCCCTTAATTAGTTGTAGAGTTAGGAAATATAGCATTTGTTAATTTATTATTGTTAATTAACAAGATACAGGCAATATAAAAATGCTCGTCTACCAGTCATGGAGGTAATATTTCTCTTGTTGATAATTCTTAAACAATTTGAACGACAATTGTCCAGTTGGAAATTTTCATCCCTTAATTAGTTGTAGAGTTAGGAAATATAGCATTTGTTAATTTATTATTGTTAATTAACAAGATACAGGCAATATAAAAATGCTCGTCTACCAGTCATGGAGGTAATATTTCTCTTGTTGATAATTCTTAAACAATTTGAACGACAATTGTCCAGTTGGAAATTTTCATCCCTTAATTAGTTGTAGAGTTAGGAAATATAGCATTTGTTAATTTATTATTGTTAATTAACAAGATACAGGCAATATAAAAATGCTCGTCTACTTGTCATGGTGGTCATATTTTTATTGTTGATAATTCTTAAACAATTTGAACGACAATTGTCCAGTTTGAAATTTTCATCCCTTAATTAGTTGTAGAGTTAGGAAATATAACATTTGTTAATTTATTATTGTTAATAACAAGATACAGGCAATATAAAAATGCTCGTCTACTTGTCATGGTGGTCATATTTTTATTGTTGATAATTCTTAAACAATTTGAACGACAATTGTCCAGTTTGAAATTTTCATCCCTTAATTAGTTGTAGAGTTAGGAAATATAACATTTGTTAATTTATTATTGTTAATTAACAAGATACAGGCAATATAAAAATGCTCGTCTACCAGTCATGGAGGTAATATTTCTCTTGTTGATAATTCTTAAACAATTTGAACGACAATTGTCCAGTTTGAAATTTTCATCCCTTAATTAGTTGTAGAGTTAGGAAATATAACATTTGTTAATTTATTATTGTTAATTAACAAGATACAGGCAATATAAAAATGCTCGTCTACCAGTCATGGAGGTAATATTTCTCTTGTTGATAATTCTTAAACAATTTGAACGACAATTGTCCAGTTGGAAACTTTCATCCCTTAATTAGTTGTAGAGTTAGGAAATATAGCATTTGTTAATTTATTATTGTTAATTAACAAGATACAGGCAATATAAAAATGCTCGTCTACTGTCATGGCGGTCATATTTCTATTGTTGATAATTCTTAAACAATTTGAGCGAAAATTGTCCAGTTTGAAATTTTCATCCCTTAATTAGTTGTAGAGTTAGGAAATATAACATTTGTTAATTTATTATTGTTAATTAGCAAGATACAGGCAATATAAAAATGCTCGTCTACTTGTCATGGTGGTCATATTTTTATTGTTGATAATTCTTAAACAATTTGAACGACAATTGTCCAGTTTGAAATTTTCATCCCTTAATTAGTTGTAGAGTTAGGAAATATAACATTTGTTAATTTATTATTGTTAATTAGCAAGATACAGGCAATATAAAAATGCTCGTCTATTTGTCATGGCGGTCATATTTCTATTGTTGATATTTCTTAAACAATTTGAGCGACAATTGTCCAATTTGAAAATTTCATCCTTAAATTAGTCGTAGTCTTAGGAAATATCATATTTGTTAATTTATTTTTATTGATTAATAAGTTATTGGCAATTTAAAAATGTTCATGTAGTATTGTTAGTTATATTTGTTGTTTATTTGTTTATTTTGTTAAAATGTTACATTTATTGCAATAAATAATTAAAATTATGCTTGTGTTTCATATATTTATCCTTCATCATCCTTGTCTTATTGAATAACCCTTTGAATTAAGGGATAATGTCTTCCCGTAATGAGAAAATGACGTCACATTAGTCAGAAGACTTTGGGCTACTTGCCTGAAAACTGCTAGTTTTCTACAACATATGTGATTATGAAGGGCCTAGGGCCAAAGATTCCCGAAATCGCTAATTTGTCGTCTTTGTTTCAAAATACAGCATTTTTTACTTCACTGATTTCTTCAGATTTCAAATGCAAATTACGTAAGAAATACTAACCCTAGGCTATTTTAAATCACAGATTCGGAATCTACAGATCCTAATGAAGGGTGTAGCGCCCTTATCTCAATTTTTTTACCCCTAAATTTAATCGTAAAAATACCAAGACTATAGTCCAACTTTTTTTTGGTAAAACCCCAAAAAAATCGAGTTAAGGGTGGATTCCTATAGATTCAGCCCTAAAAACTCCAATGGCGGTCTCGAAAATTGGCGCTCACCCTTAAATTTGGGGTAATTCATATCTAATTTTATGTGCTTTATGTAGCATGTATATAAGGTTCATTATTGCATGTCACATTTCCTCAGCGTACCAGCAATTTATATATTATGAATGACAAGTCAGAAGTGATATAAATTATGAACCACAAGTCCGCAGTGGGTCATAACATATAAAAGTTAAATGCAAATTACGTAAGAAATACTAACCCTAGGCTATTTTAAATCACAGATTCGGAATCTACAGATCCTAATGAAGGGTGTAGCGCCCTTATCTCAATTTTTTTACCCCTAAATTTAATCGTAAAAATACCAAGACTATAGTCCAACTTTTTTTTGGTAAAACCCCAAAAAAATCGAGTTAAGGGTGGATTCCTATAGATTCAGCCCTAAAAACTCCAATGGCGGTCTCGAAAATTGGCGCTCACCCTTAAATTTGGGGTAATTCATATCTAATTTTATGTGCTTTATGTAGCATGTATATAAGGTTCATTATTGCATGTCACATTTCCTCAGCGTACCAGCAATTTATATATTATGAATGACAAGTCAGAAGTGATATAAATTATGAACCACAAGTCCGCAGTGGGTCATAACATATAAAAGTTAAATGCAAATTACGTAAGAAATACTAACCCTAGGCTATTTTAAATCACAGATTCGGAATCTACAGATCCTAATGAAGGGTGTAGCGCCCTTATCTCAATTTTTTTACCCCTAAATTTAATCGTAAAAATACTAAGACTAGTCCAACTTTTTTATGGCAAAACCCCAAAAAAATCGAGTTAAGGGTGGATTCCTATAGATTCAGCCCTAAAAACTCCAATGGCGGCCTCGAAAATTGGCGCTCACCCTTAAAACTTATGTAATTAAATAAAGCAAAGTAAATACTGCTCTAATTATGTAACTACACATCCAATCGCAAAATGGTTTGTGAAATCGTATTCAGCACATTCTAAAAGGGGTATACAAACATTTCTAGCCCTTTAAAGTTAATATTAAGGGTAATTTTTAGGGGAAACTATGTTGAAAACTTTAAAGCGTCATATCTCGAAAACGGTAAGATATATCGCAAAAATAACGAAATTTCGCCGTCCCCTGAAAAACCGCTACAACATATGTGAGTATGAAGGGCCTAGGGCCAAGAGTTCCCAAAATCGCTAATTTGTCGTCTTTGTTTCAAAATATCAGCATTTTATTTTACAATTATAAATTTTCTTTTATTAAATCTCAATATTAATTTGAACTATTGTTTTTCTTATTTGAAAGTAAATAAAACATTTTATTTCTGTAATAATTTCTTTATTATCTCAATGGATAATTACAAGTTATATTTTATTACAACTTAAATAAAACACAAGAGTACATATACGAGTTTATAAATTTTATTACAGATCTCCTGGATTGACATTGGAAGAAAGAGACTGAAACTCCTCTGGCATTTGCCTGACATCCTAGGGAAACTTCCAAAAAACCTAGGACAGAAGAGCGGTGTCGCTGCCCACTAAACAAACAGAAATACATCAGTAAATAAATCAATTCATTAATAAATTAATTTAATGTACTTACATTTGTGTTGGGAACGGCGAACTATGTTGAAGAATTCCTTGGAGGCTCTGAAACTGCATCTGCTGGCCGCAGGCTCTTGACTACGAAACTCTCTTGAAGACTCTTCAACTGCATGCCCACCGTAAACTCTTGGCTGAAACAACAAAACAATTAAGAAATTGCAAATTAAAATGAAACAATGTATAATATTACATGTGTCAAGTAGAAAGTAAACACGTAGAAACCCAGCGAAGACCATTAAGTTCACTGTGTCATCTTCATTCCTGTTTTAAGAAACACAACAGAAACAAACCACAAAAATAAAACAAACAATGGAAGCAGAAAACACCTATACTAAAAGGAAGAGAAAAAATCACAAAAATATATAAACAAAGAGAAATTCAGGACGAGATGTTCTGTCCCACGGCGGATGATTCATTTCCATCGGCGGTGGAATCTGCAACTTCATCCCTCGATAGTAGACACAGGAACATTTCCCACGGTGGCTGGCTCAGCTACTGTTCCAACGACGGTAGTCTCAGCTACATTTCCCATTTCCCACGGAGGCTGACTCCGCAATGATTCTAGAAAAATAAAAACAACAAATTAGAAATAAATAAACAACAGAAATGTTGAAAAAATAAATCTTACTTCTAGTACTACTACTTCTTGTCTTCATTATTCTTGATCTCTGTAAAAAAATAAAAACAAACAAATTAAAAACATTGAAACAATTTAAATCTGGAAATAAAAACTTACGTATTAAAAATACAGATCTGAAAGAAAGAGCTGTAAAGGAATACAAGTACATGGGTTAGTAGCCTTAAACCTAACTTAAATTAAAGCTGAAATAAAATGGATTAACTTAAAATTAGCTTAAAGGTACCCAAAACCATTAAAGCTAAATTAAAACTAAGATTCACACCACCCCCCAGACATTCCTGTGCCTTTAGGACTCTAAGAACAGCAACCGGTGTGTTGTCTGTTTTTAAAAAAGAAACGTGGGTCGTCTAGCCGAACCCCGCATGGTCTCCTACTTCGCGATCCCGCAGGGGCCCGAGCTCATGTCACAGAATCACGTTAGCCGATCAACTACTTTCTCTGCCATCCGGAATTCCCTTTGTACAAGCACTTATGAATAGAGCCTATCATTTTCATAAATGTAATGAACGAGAACTGTCAAGAGCGAATCTTGTTAACAGGCATCGGATGCGATATTTGCCGAGAGCTGGTACCAGTCATGACTCTGGATCCACTCTAGATGATCGGACTGCTGTGAGCATGCCCCACGCGCCGCGTTAGCGCTAAACCAGTAATCGGAATAAATTTAATCGATGGTCTTCACGTGAAGACAGCGCTTTGCAAAAATCCCGTAAACGGTTCCCGGCTGATTCTACAACGGACACAGAGTATGACCTGCAGCGGTGCGTTCTCACCCACCCACCTACTGACTGTACTAAAGCACTCCAGCTCGTACTGCGTAGGCCGCACATACAAAATCATACTCCGCGAACGTTCACGACTGATTCTACACGTAGTTACAACGGACACAACAGTATGACCTGCAGAGGTTTGTTCTCTCCACCCTATAGGAAGATGGAGAGACAACACTGACTGTACGAGCCACTCCAGGCATGCACTGCGTGAGCCAAACATACGAAATCATACTCTTGTGTAGTGAGAGAAGCCCACTCGCGAACGATAAATTTTGATTGTAATACGCGCGCTGTGGCTAAGGCACAAGCCACCTTATTGTACGAGAACGCGCCCAGCCTCCATCCAAAATGCCCGACTGCTAACACATTTCGCAAAAAATTTACACCCACTGAATCACCCAATGGTCAAACTGGAATTTTATATTTAAATACAGTAACTGAATACTATATCTAACTATAAAATTCACATTTAATACACGCGAGGAGTCGAGTAATTACACAATTTAAAATAGCACAAAACGACGCAGCTTCTACCAACGCGGCCATTACTCGACTAAACACTGAGAAACATGGCGCATGGATACCTAAAACTACTCCCCGCTACCTTACAATCTTGTTAAAAGTCACGTAGACCAGCCCAGCTCCAATGCTTTCAATGCTAGACGACTCGACGAACAAGTTCAGACAATGACTTGCCACATTCCTTCTGAATTGAATCAACCTTGTCTGCAATAAAAATAAATTTTTATTTTTAAACATGTTACAAATAAACTTTGTAATAATAATGACAACAATAATGATATTATTGTTTAATATTTCCGATTTTTTATGATTTCATAGGACAAAACAAAAATAAATTAATTAAATACGTACACGATATAACATACATATACGTCGTATGTACATAACTACCTATTTTTTTGTTAACAAATTTCTAATAAAAAGTAAAAGTTTATTTTGATAGCATTTGTATATTAAAACATCATATTAAAAAAGCCATGTCAAATATATACAAAAATAATCAACATTTCTTCTTCAGACAAGTTTAAATTAAGTCGACACACCAATGTTACACACGTATTTGTTATGGAATTGAACATATTTAAAACGAAACATTAAAGTTTTAATTTCTGATCTAACATCCTTCCTAAAAAATTAATATTGCTTCTAATAGTGCCTCTATCACTTGATCAGTGTCTCTGAAGACCGTACGAAGGCCTCATCGGATTCTATTAACAGCAAAACAAACAACCAGATTCTAAACTACTAAATATTTACATGATGTGTTTGCTACATATTTCTATAGAAACCCTTGCATTATTTATTTATATAACTTTATTTTTTTTAATTTGTTCCACAATTTTATTTCCGGGGAAAGGTATAACGAGACCAGAATCATATCATTTGGCCCAGTTAAAATCATACACAGGAAAATTGTTTAATTTCCATATTTATATCTTAAAGTTTTAGCTCTCACATACATACATGTAAGGGAGGTATTAAGTTAATGTTTAGAATTGATTAGATTTTGATAACAATTCATCAACAGTAAGTGGTAGAATATTTGACGTCCTAACAGGGTTTTTAGGCATATCTTAGTAAATAAATGGAGTAAATTTCATTGATACAAAAAAAATCTTGATTAATATTACCTACAATCTTTACTTAAAATATTTTTCTATATTTTGTTGTCATCAGATTAAAAAAACCATGTTCATCACTATTTTGTGTATTTAGTTAGTATAAGGTAAATTTAAGTAAATAATAGACATCAACATACACTTACAATTTTCATATTGCATTCAGCAAGATTCCCAAGCTATGTTGGGCCACAAATTGCGTTAGATTTCACAGCAAAAACACTCTGAAGTTTAATTTCAACTTCTCTTCTGTTTCAAGTCTTTGGATGGTTCAAAATCACTCTAATCACTATACAGGAACAAACTACAAATAGGAAATGATTTCTTCCTGTAAATTTCAACGTAAAATCACTGCACATTTTCAGTCATAATCACAAAAAAAATTAAATATAAGTCACATTTCTAATAATTTAAACAAGGACTTTAAAAAATAGATAAATTAGGATTTACTGTATGTGAAAATACTTTTTGATGTTTTGTTTTCAAAGACTTTTCACAAAGTCGTTTCGGAAGAGATTAACCTATCTGTCAAAAAATGAACACAAAACCTGTTGCGCCATCATACAGCGATTGTGTGAACTAGATGCGTTGAGTGGTGGGGAAATTAGCAGCGGCGTAGATTTCTTTCAAAATATCGTGGGCTACTAATTTTTAATTCACATTTTTTTTGCTAAAACTGTAATAATTATTATTTTTGCCTTATAGCCCATATAATTTTGTGTATATTAGGCTTTTTCTCATTATTAATTAACGAAGAATTAATAATTTATCAGTAAAAGTACAAATGATGCACATAAAACAGATCATACGCCGCTGGTAAAGATGCAAGCAATGTGATTGGTGAATTGTATTTCAGGCGGTTAAACTTATAATTTTAAATAATTATTAGTAAGCGTGAATGGCAGTGAGAACATTTTTAATACAGAATTGGTGACACATGTGCTTGCGCGTGCTTCGGTCGCGAGCTACGTACGCAAAGTCCCTAAACACACATTTGGATTAATACAACTTTACTATTTTAAAGTAAATAAAACACAAATTGTTTCTGTTATAATTTCTTTATTATCTTTATAGATAAATACATGTTATTATATTTCTTTTATCACAAGATATTAATTTGTTATTTATAAAATAACAGATTTCTACTTAAAAATAACATATATGTAAAATAAAAACTACTACATTGTTGTTGCTGGCAGCGAACGTTAGCCCTGATGATGTTTCTGTAAACTGCCAGAGCGCTCTGGTGAAGTTGTTCAAGATAATGCACAGATCACCAGCAGCTTCACGATAATGATGCAGCAGTAGAGAATGGTTCCGGATCCATGGAAGTCCTATATAAACATACAAATCATGTATTAATATAATTGTATTACTGTAAAATTAATGTACTTCCGATTTCATTGCAAATAATGTACTTCAAAGCTGATATCGGCTCCGAAGACACTGTTGTACTCCATTGACACTGTTGAAGGTGTTCAGGGTTCCGGTGACGTCATCCACGTGTCACTGTAAACATAAAAGCAAAGTATTAAATAAAAGAATAACTGTGAACTTGAAAAAAAACATACATTTTATGGTTAGGAAATATTTGTAAAAAAAGGTGCTGTTAAAAGGATTTCCGCTTCACACTACCTTAGCCAGAACTGGATACTTTTGATCTGCTTCACATAATACTAAGCTAGGCGCGGATGAAAGCCCCCAGATGGTCGGGGTGACTCACACTGATGATGCTGTTGTTGACGAGACACTGATGAAGGCTCCAGTTACGTTGTCCACAAGTCGCTATTAACATAAAAGCAATGCATTAGATACAAGAATAATTGTGAACCTGAAAAAAACATACATACATGTATATTTTAGGTTTGTTCCAAGTACACGAAAAACCGTAATAGAACGATGATGCTCATGCGCATTAGATAAAATGTGTTCCAACCGAGAAATTACGGTTCTTTGATAATCCTGGTTGTCGTTCCAACTAGTATGGAATCGATTCTGGAACGGTTCGGGAATCGTAATTTCGGTACTAGGTCAAAGACAGGTATCGTTAGAACTGTCATGCGCACTATAATCAGTTCTGGTTAACTATTCGAAATTAAACATGAGTAATGAAGACGATAGTGACTTTTTATCAGATATTTCAATCAAGAATGAAAAACAAAAATTACACAGGTCTGCAAGTAAAAAACTGTATAAGGTTTTTTTACATTTTCTTATAAATTTGAACTTGGTAAAAACGAAAAAAATACCAAAAAATCCACCTCGTCTTTTTTTGCTATACTCAATTAATATTTAGCATTTAGCGTAAAATTATTAATAAACTCGAAATTTAATATTCTGTTTTTTATTTTCAAAATGACTTTAAAACTAAAAATTATCACATTGATTCTATTAATGATAGCTGAACTTGGTAATAAATGAAAAAATAAAAATATTAATGGTTGAAGAGAGTAGTGGTATAGGGAGGTGGATAAAGTAGTTTTAGGGTTAGCAGGAAAGTCGCATGACCGTGTCGAATTATTAGGATCAAGGTTAAAATACTACAAGTTGCTATCATCTGGGTTCTCATTTCTGTGACATAGGCTGATTAATTCATCTTGCCAAACAAAGAAAGTAGGATTAGTAAACCAATAACGAAAACCGTCCCGAGATCGTTCCAACTCTTGGGGATTTGAGTGCGGTTCTAGAATTGTACCAAGTTGACGCATGCGCATAAATCGATTCAAAAACCATTACATTATCGTTCAAGAATTGCGGGTTGGAACAAACCTTTTATAGTTCGCGCTTCGTGGCACCGAAGATTGGGCGAACACGGCACACCTCAGCAACATTAAATTTTGACTTTATAATTCTAAGCAATTAAAAATAAACATATTTCTTCTAGAATACGCTGAAAGAATGTATAGAAGAAATATTTGTTTGACAATGTTATAAGATTATAATTTTTGTAACCCTACACTCTCGACTAGTGAGAAAATTAAATTTTAAACAAATAAAATTCTGGTTTTCCTTTTTTTTACATTATGTCCACAAATGGAAAAGAAAAAATGTATTTACTAATATTTATTTATTATTTAAATTACAAAGTACCTAATTAACATTGCCACGGCTGCCCCATCAACGACGCCCATGTCGACGTTTGATATGGGATTAAAACACATACTGCGCAGCGCAACATCTTCATGCCTACCGTGGAAATGTGACCAGCCCAAACATAAGTGACAGGCGTAAACACAGCTGGCTCCAAAGTCAGTGTCTAGTTACTAAATAAATCATTTTCTTTTAATATTGCAGAATAAATGGAAGATGACAGTGAAGGTAAAAAATACACCTTCGAACAGAAAGTTGTATCTGCAGTATGGGTTCATGAAAAGACATTAAACAATCAGACATGGTCTGATATTCAAAGAAATTTTAGAGCAAGATTTAAAATGCCAGCGCCAAAAAAGGCTACTTTAATGAACTGGGAACGAAAATTATTTACCACAGGAACACTAAGTGATTCAGGGCGAACAGGGCGTCCATGTGCTAGACTGATGCATGTACCTTATGTCAAAGCTTCGTTAGAAGAAGCACCCAATTTATCTCTCCGTGAACGAGCCCGAAGCCTTGGTTTACCTCGTTCTACCTTATTGAAAATTCTTAAAGATGATTTAAATATGACTTATGAATTGGGAAATAATAACGAAGACTCAGAACCAGACATTAAGAAAATTAAACGGCCCTGTTACAATATTGGACAGTGGAAAGAAAAAGATTGTTCAGAAATTGAAACTAAATGTGAACTTGTTAATTCTGATAGTGATAATGCATAGTTTATTAAATTGTTTACGTTTTATACTAAACTTATTCGCTTGTTTGGTTAAACTATTTAAATAATTAATAGTATAAAAATATGATTTGTATTATTGTTTAAAAAATATTGTTATTTAATAATTGTATGTCTATATATGGTAACGTTATTTTATATAATAAATTAATTATTATAAATCTATTGTTTCGTATCTAGAACCACTGTAATTATAAGTAACGTTTTAGGTTATAGCACGTAAACTGTCAGATCGTGAGTTCAAATTTTTTAAACAAAAGGCTTTACTGAATTAATTGCTAAATAAAAAGATATTTACTTACCAATTTTGCAAATCCATCCTAAAACATTGGGAAAACCTGCTATTTTGATAGCTGCTAAAAAAACACGTCGTTACCACTATCTTGTTATTGGGAAACTGGCCCTGTAAAATACTAAATACTGAAATTTAAGATCGCTGTTGAAGAATCAATTAATATGTATAATATAATATATATTTGAAAAAACCATCTCATGTGTTTCAAATTTATAGTTTCTGATACATCATAAATTTAAGTTATGTATGTACAAGGTACTGTTTTGTTTACAATACAGAAGGTCACTTTTGGATTTCATTTACTTTGGTTTGTATTAATTCTGGTCACAGTGGAAGGGTTGGTTAATTTAACAATTTATTAAAATAAAACTTTGGATAGTATTTAAATAAAAACATTTTAAAATATATTAAAATCATGAAACCAATTTAAAATGACCTTATACATGTAAATAAGATACGTAAAATTGACATAGTTCGACCTTGTATTTAACATCATTTTCCATGTAAGGTATACACACACAGTTCTTTCGATATGAACTTGCTTTTATAATTAAATTCCAATGATAGAATTTCAAGAAATTTTGATTTGCAATAATTGTTTTGATTATGATTTGGTCCCGACTACGACCTTTTGTTGAAATACAAGGATTCGTTTGTCAATAGCACCTGGTTTGGTCGAATTATGATCTAAACTGTGAACTACACATTCCTTTAAATATTTCTTTTCGTCCTTCGCGACTCAGGGTACACAATATAATGTTATAGTAAATCTTTCGTTTAACTCTGATTAAGGAGAAATTGATAACAAAATTTAAAACTGTTTCTTTCCAACATATGAGGATCGAGTAGAACGAAAAACAATATTGTCGGGAAGCGTAGAAAATAAGTGACGAAACTATACCGTAGACTGGTAAAACAGATTCTCAAAAATAAAACTAAAGTAACAACGGTAAACGTACTTTGGTTTAACAGTGATGCACGTAACAAGAATGGCTTGAACCAAACCTTCCGCTGCTGGACACTGCATGAAATTTCTTTACAAAGACCGAGAATCATCTCAACACTCCAAACAAACTCATTAAAATCAGCAGAGAGACAAGAATAAATAATTTCATTTAAATAATAAAAGTCATAAATTATAACGTCCAAGTTAATAAATATAAATTGATAAGATTCTCGGTAAAGAAATTTCAAATAACAATTATTAAAAAATCGTAAGTTTTACAATGCATGTACATTTAACTCGTTCCATTAAAATAAAATAATAATAATAAATCATATACAAAATTATACATTTCCAATTACTGAATTTTATCGATACAATATACACAAACCTAACCATAACATCTATCAATAATTTATAAAATATACAGAAAGTATTTACAATTTAAATATGCACACATTTTGTTTATTTATTTTCTTTTTTTGTTGATTTTCAGTTATTTTTTTGAAAAAATAACAATGACTAAATGTCGAATGGTTCTGGCAGCTACGGCCATCATGAATGGGCCGAGCTTCAAAGTTTTGTATTATTTACTAATTATTTAACAGGCCACTACGATCAGCGTTGTACAAATACAATAGCATACATTATGATTATATACTATTATTTATAATCTCGACACACACCATTTAATAAGTATTTACAAAAATATACAGTACAATATGTTCAGGAACCACTACAAAATCTATATAAATATATTAATATATATTATATTTAGAAAACAGCGCCATTTTGGTTGGCGCTAGCCGATATTCATCAGCTACCTGATTGTGTGTATTATGTTACACTCATATTTGAAACTCAGTAACTTTTCTTTTTAATTTTATCAACACAGGTTTGTAGTTTGTCCTTAATTTTAACATTACAATTGGTAAAGATATTTTATAATCTCTGGTAACTTAAAATTAAAAGTTACTGATTTCTTGTAACTGTACTGTAAGTAAACTGCTTTGATTGTTCTCAAGAAATGCAGGCGCGACAAATAACTTTTAAAGTAAAATTGTCAAGCTATTTCCTATTTATCGCATTTCTTTTACCAATTCCCCGCGACACGTTCACTCCATTAAATTAATTGATTTAATTAATTAACTGCGGGTAGGAATATCACACGCGGTTCAATTGACAACATTTACTACGAATCTTTGGCAAGCACCGAATTTCCTAATCTCATCACATCTCCTTCAGCCTTTGGATGCCCGTACGCACATACCTCACCAGTTCTTTCAGCGTACTGTGCATTGTCAGAGGCTTGCAGTCTTTGTCCAACTTGATGAAGAAATCTACACGCAATAAAATATTCATTTTATAAATTATAACTACGTTACACTAGGGCGCTAATACACTATTAAGTTCAAGCATCTTTGATAACTGAAGATTCCTTGCAAAGTGTTACTAAAATATGGAATTATATACTGTTTTTCAATGACAGAGAATAACAAATAAATTGATGAGAAACATTTTGACAAAAAGTAAAACTTACCGGTGTGCCTGCCCCTGCTGACAAGTTGATCTGCCTGGTCCCAGAGATCAAAGCAGGAGAGGATGTAGCCGAAGTGCATGTGCTGTTTGGAGATGGCGTGGTGCACGGGTAATGGCATGGGCATGCAGGGGCCCATGGTAGCGGCAGGCGGTTGCTGCGTGGTGGCGCCGGTGGAACTTCCGCCGCGAGCAAGCTCTCCGCTACCGTAGCCGGAGGACTGGCTGCCCACGGAACCTACTGAACCCGCTGGAGATGGTGTCGGTGACAAGGGAGATGGAGTTCCTTGACCACCCACCACTTGACTGATTTGGTCCGGCTGCATTGGAGTCATGCTGTTTGACTGAGAAATAGAATGATGTTAGATTTACTTGTACATAAACAATTGTTTCTTTTATTATTTTTATTGACTTGCTACACTACTTTAAATATTTTTGTAAAATTATAGTAACTGAAACACGTAACAAGTCAATATTGTTTCATAGGTTATAACTTTACCTTTTGAAAGTAGTCTGTAATAGACTTTTGAAATTCTTTCACTTCAAACCTTTTCATTTTAAACAACTTCAAAAACAGCAAAGATTGACATCGTAAACTGCAAACAAAATGAATATATTAAAAACGTTGAACAAGGAACATTTACTATCTTAAAAAGAGTTGTTTTTGTACCTTAAAACAGCTAGCTTGTTGTGTACGGGTGAACTATTTTGCTGACTTCTGAATTTAGATGAGATGTATCTATAAAGTAAAATGAAATTAAGTAACGTTGCACAAAACATGTTACTTAATTCGTGTTATTACTTAATTAAACTGAGCGTATCCTTGTACATGGTGAAGGCTGCCTTCTCTGTGACACTCTCATGTTCCATGGCGTTGCCAGTGAGGAGGAAGTACAGTACGGCCTCCAGGTACTGCATGCCTTGTGCAGTGGCGTCCGTTTCACGGTCCGCGCCATGCTTAAGTCGTTTGGCCTCGGATAAGTATTGATTTTGATCCCTAAGAGAATTATAATTATTTATTAAAATAAACAAGAGTTTGAATAATTAAATATAAATACCTTTCCTCACTATCGGAGGCATCCTCGTCCAGACGTTCGAAATAAGAGTAGTAGGTACGTGGGGCCTCGGGCCAGGCAGACGTGGACTCGGCGGTATGTGAATGTGCAGGTGAACCAAGCTCGGGACTGCGTGAACGACGCGCCTCCCGCTCGTGATTGGTCGGTGGGGCGTCTGTCAAAGCTTGTGATGGCGTCTCCACAGCTGCTTCGGCTTCCTGTTTCCTCCGCTTACTCTTGTGCCCGTCTTTATTCTTATGGTGCTCCTTCCGCCTGCTGCTGCCATGAGACACCATACTACTCACGGTAGATAGAGAGGAAACGGAACTAGCACTAGCGTGCCGTTTCCGTTTGTGGCCTTTAATCTTGTGCTTGTCCTTCACAAAGTCTTCTTTGCTTTTGTTACCCCACTTTTGCTTTTTATTATTATAGTCACTTTCATCACACTCGTCGTTTGCTGTCCGGTCCACTGTTTCACTTTTCACGTCCACTATTTCACCGTCTTCCACGTCACGCTGGGAAGATTTCGGAATTGGCGAGTTAGGTTCAAAGAGTTCCATTTGTACTGGGCGGTCCTGGTCAACGAGTTCCGGCTTGACTTGCCGAGTGTCGGACAATTCAGCCTTGACACGCATCTCCTCCGAACGACGTTTTGTAGGAATACAGGTTAATCGCGAGAGATCTATCCTGCATAAGTCTATTCTGCACATCACACGAACTTGCTCACGATCACTGTCAAACAGTTCTTGTTTCACCAGAGCTTTTAGGTCCGGAGACTTGGCACTACTGTGAGGGATATTGGTTCGATCATGACTAGGCAGCGGAGATAGCAACGCAGGGTTCACTATACTCGGCATTGCTTCGTCCTCTACAGAAGACGAAGTTCTTTCATAATCACCCTCCACAATGATAACACCACCTTTGCCTTTTCCACCCTTTCCTCCTTTTCCACCGCCTTTTCCTCCACCTTTGCCACCTTCGGAATCCCGTTTGGGTGTGAAGAGTTTGCGAAGTGTATCGTTTTTCTTTTTGTCTTGTACTACTTTGCCTTCGGTCTCCACTTTGACGGGACTATCAACTTTAGCGGCAGGTGCAGGTCTAGAAACGAATGACCGTTCGCTGTCGGAAGATTTCATTCTCCCTTCCGAACAGGAACTTAATGATCGTCGTTTGGGCCGACCTCTAGGATTGGGCGGAACTCTTGCCAGAGGTTTCGCAACAGGTGATGTACACGATGGTCTATCTTCCTTATCGCTGTCTGAATCTGTTGTTGTTGGTAAGTTGGCAGCACTTTTTATAATAGAGGAGCTCTTTCTCGAACGCTTTTCCTTTTTCTTTGGACTGTCTGTTGTCTTATTCGATGTTTCTCTAGAAGACGACGCGTCACTTGCCCTATCTTTAGTCTTCTGTTTCTTTGATTTCATGTTCTGTTTACCCCATTCATCATCATCAGAATCTACTGGTTGTCTATCTGACTTACGTGGTCTACCTACGGCCTTCTTTTTGTCTTCCTCTGAGCGAGGTGTGGTTGATTTGTGTTTGGAAGGACGCTTAGGTGTGAGTTTGAATGGTTCTGAATCGGATATGTTACTTTTACGATAATTCTCGTAGGATGATCTGACGGGAGAACGTTCGCCATCTGATTCACTGACGGACACGGCTCGCTTTGGCGATATTCCTCTTGGCGGAAACAAGGGTTTGGCCGGCACAGCTTCATCTTCTGAGCTGCTCGGAGATGGAGGTACCTTTGCTCTAGGTCTGCCTCGCTTCTTGGCTCTCGATTCGTTATCAGAGCCACTTACAGAAGTTCTGTTTTTAGCTGGCGGTCTGCCACGCTTTTTCACCTTAACTTCTGTTTCAGAACCACTTAATGGTGTTGATGGTTTAGCCTTCCTTGGCCGTCCTGGTTTCCGTTTCTTATCAGTAGAATCGTTTTTAGAATGGTCGGATCTGGATCTATCACTGGCACTATTCACTTTAGGTTTCTTTTCGTCCTCAGAGTCACTTAACGATGATAATGATTTTTTCCGAGGACTTGCTCGGTTCATAGGTCTGTTTTTATTTATAGGAAGCATACTAGTTCTATCGTTATCACTATCACTATCAGAATTGTCTTGAGGTCGATGTAACCTGCTGTTCGAAGCGACACTGCCATCCGAATCCGACAAGCTGGACAAGAGAGGATCTGGCTTAGCCAGAGCTTCAGCCACAACACTGTCGATGTCTTTAGTGGAGTCACTGCAGTCGGACTCTTCAGTCACTTTCTTCCTGCTGTCTGCAGCTGCCTTCTTCGGACTCAAGGAGAGTAAACTTGAAGTTTGGAGAGGAGATTGTGGCTTTGAGCCATCTTGATCAAGATAGGAGCCAAGGTTCCATCTGGGCTTTGTTTCTTCCTCGGGTTTAGGAGAAGCTTGCGGTGGAACGACTGGTGAACTAGGAGCCTTCGTATTGCTGGACTGGATATTATCGTCCCCGGAATCTTCACTACTGGAATCGCTGTCGCTCTCGCTGTCTGATCCGGAGCTGGAGGAACTTGCAACCGGAGACAGAGGTGCGACAGGCTCCGGTAATGGCTCGATTACTGGAGTCATGGCGGACACCGGATTTTGGACACTAGAAAATTTAAGAATAAAAAATAAGTTGCAGAAGAATAAAATACGGAAAATGAATTCGTACGGTTCTACGGGCGGGTGCGTCGACTGCGGGGCTTCCCTCGCATGGTGATCGTCGTCCGAATCTTCGGAGAGGTCCAAGTCATCTCGAAGGTGATCACTGCAAAAATCCAGAGAATCGTGAGCTGTGTGTGGCGAGGTGGATTTTATTTGGTGGAGTTTAGCATGAGAATGGAGCGGAAACAAGTAGGCTTTCAAAGTCCGCGCGTTCGTGTTTGAAATAATGTGGCAATTAGCATGCAAAGCTCGTCCGCTTAGCCGCTGAGTATGTGCAGTGCGTACGATAAATAAATTATTGTGGGCGTAAGAGCGGAGACTGAAAAAATATTCCGCATCTCGACATAATGCGCTTCAAACTTCAACTATCCGTAAATGCAAGGTTATTTTCCTATTGGAATTAGTTTAATCTTTTGGATAATTATTTTTATCATTAACATGCTACTACAATTTTCCTTCAAAAACAAAGGCGTTTAGTTATTTACACAGGTTTCCAATTTAGAAAGTAATTAACCCGTTTCCAAACTCCGGCTCAGCAGAGTATCGCGTATCATCAGCTTATCTTTGCGGGGTCAGCATTATACTCCTCGGACTTGCGTTGTCCGCGCACACATTATCATTCAACTCATTATTAAATGATTACGCATCCCACTAGTTGCCGAGAAATATTTAAATAACTAAACCAATTCCGAAAACCACAAATACGTAATAGCTCTGAGATACAAACGTTAATGCAACACGCGTCAATAAACAACACTACAATATCATTTCTAGCGGTAATTGCGAACAAAAATAAACTGCGCTATTGTGTAACCTTGAAAAACAATCAATTCTTTGAAAGCATACAAAAATATATAAATGAAGAGAATCTGGTAGGATACTTACGTGGACGGTCGTGAGGGCAGTTGACGATCGCGTTCTGCAACAAACAAAAACAAAACGGCATCAGTTGGTGCACAGAGTAATGCAGGTGCTGAGCGCGTGGCGTTATTTATAAAACAAGAGAAGGCCGGTGGTGGTGAAGGTGTTTGGCGCGTGCTCCACCACCACCTGTTGGCCGGACCGGGGGCAGAGCACCTGCACCGCCAGGTGAGCCCCGCTGACAGCCTGGCGTGCCACCACCATCATCATTACCCACTACCCTTAGCCACTCATTACATCTTCATTCCATCTCAGTCTCAAACACATACAATCACATAAATATATTCCTTTTGCATGTTATTACTTTCCCCGAAAAGAAAATATTAAACTAGTGCGAGAGAAAAATGTAACAGTTGTTACGTATTCCGTGTGGGCGCCATAAATTCGAGGACCGACATCGAGTCACCACAGAGCCGCAAACAAAAGAAGGCTGTGGAGACGCCTGTGGCTCGAGGCGGTAAACAAACCGAGTACCAGCCGAGAAAGGCGCACAATACACACAAGAACACGTGCTGCCTTCATCCATCACGCTCATTTACAAACCCACGCCAGCAACGCTACAATTTGCTGTTTGCTACACTCACTACCACGACGTGCTGTAATTTTACTGGGAAATCATTATCTCTACAAGAATACGTCATCGAACATGACAATTGAATTTATATTGTACGCTAACCATTACCTTAACTGACAACCTAAGAAATTTTTATTACATACTTCGGATTTTACACATAAATTATCTTCTCTCGTGCGCAATTTTATCCAACTCGTATACCTCGTTTTGTTCTAAGTGAATTCTCTTTGAGAGAATAAAAAATAATAAAGTAACTTTCGGTTACTATATTTACTTAATACTCATAGGAATTTCCAACAAAATGTCTGAGAAAATAATAGCATACGCATCGTATTTGAAAATAATGACTATATTTATTTAAGTGCCTTAGAGACACCACCTGTTGGGAAACAGCCGTCGTGGTAACAATTGCATTTTATAACAATACGTAAACCGGCGAAGATGTAACATCGTAACCGGTTCTGGAAATGTGGCTGATAAGTGAACGCGATATCGTGATCCGTCAACAGCGTCATCAGCTGCTGTAGACACCAGAATTATCCGTCGCCTGGAGCCCTTCGTTTTAGTTCCGTTGTGTGGGTTTTGTATTGTGCTTATTCTTACAACGACCTACAGTTCTGCTTTGTCTATCAAAATATTCTAAAGCGTATTCTTATGTAGTGTAGAGAAATCAATTTCTAATTGGCATCCTAATCATGATTAAGATTTTCAAAAGCGCCGAGAAATAACAGATTTCTAGAAATTTGCGCCGCGCGGTACTGGGCTTAATTAATACAGTATGAAAATAGCTGCAAGTTCAACGTAACTAACTTCGCCATATGACACACACTTATTTCTTGCTGATTTATACACTATAAACGGAAAAGTAAATATATCATTGCATGTCTCCAATTATAGGGATTAGCTACGTTTTTGTTCACTCATGAATATTGTGAATGTCTATCAATTGAATTGCAAAAGAATTAAGTTGCAATATCTATCAATTTCAATAATAATTTAATGAATATGTAATTTTCAACCCTCGCGGCATGAAAAACTAATCAAGTTGCGCCACACAATCAACAGATGAATTTATTTCACGGCGAGATGATGCAAATACATTTAAATAAGTTTATAACTCATTTCTATTTCAAGAAATCTGTAATAAATTTTCCACGTATCAATTATTAACATCTATTGTGAAAAGTATCCCTAACGTCTTCGTCGAATTATGTCCTAAATCCGCAGATTAACAGTACTGAAACTTTTAAGTAGCTAACGAGACTTTAATAGTTGGTAAAATGAGTAAAAACAGCGTGAACATTTCACAACAATGAAGCTTAGAGCTGGTCTAGTAGGCTGGTGCGCCACAACGCCACCACGCGCAAGTAACAAACGCGAATCGCGAACGCACGTTGCGTTATCAAAACACAGTTTCGTCACGAGTGTCAACAACCCTGCCTCGCTGAGAGCGAGAGAGACGGATATAGAGAGACCGGAAACACTGCATGGATGCGGCGTCACGCTTCGGAACGTCCGCTGGTCAAGACGAACCGACGAGCGGAGAAAATTGTATTGAACGCGATCTTTTCAACGCGAAACTAATCGTAGCGTTTACGCGCCTCTGAGATAGATCCTAGAGGGCGGGGATCTTACTACGCTGTAAAAAACAACTGACAGATTGCAGAAGGCATTGCGTTTTTGTTTTGAAAAATATTGATGAGTTACCCGCATTTAAATTACCCGTATTATTATTCAGGACTCTTTCTATGCAATAAAATGATAACCAAGGAACAAATAAAATGTTGTTTATGTTTATAATAAAACGCATCTTATCTCATGTTGCTTTCACAGAAACATATTTTGCAATTAATAACAAATGTAATCGTTGTTAATTTAGCAAGGTCAATAAATTTATGGAAATTGAAAGAGGGAATAATAATAAAATGTTAAAATGAACAAGCAGTATTAGAACTGAAGGACGAATTTCCTGAACTATTAATAAATTTGCGCAATTGTCTAATCCACTTATAATCATGAAACAAAACAAACTCGATCCAATAGCACATGACCTAGAACAAAACCTGCCGAAGCATAACATTGCAGCGAACCGCGAACCTGTTGAGGGGCACTGGTCGCCCGATTAGTGCACATATTCCGGCGGAAACAAAGACATGCAGTGCGCATGCCTTGCTCGCATCACACGTGACCGCTAGACGACACTCACCAATACACACACAAACAAACAAAACACTCTCACATACGTAACACTAAACAAGCGAGCGCGCGCACCACAAAACAAAGAAACCACGATGTTGGAACGCACCAGGGTGATTGTAGCCGATGTAGGAGGAGTGTTGATAGTAAGGAACGAACTGACAAGCCATCGAAGTAGTAAGAAGTGAGGTTACATGTCGATGACGCAACGGATTCAGAACACAACCGCGTAGCACGACTTTCGTGCGAGAACTGCCGCCGCTGCTGGTCTTCGGAACGCGTGCGCCATGCCCCGCACCCCTCACATGCCACGACACGCATGCGCTCTACGCGACAAGTGTTACGCACGTACGCAACGTAAACGGTTGCTAGGTTACCGAGGGTTGAACTGCATCATGTGATACATTTGTCTTGAATGGAGGGTGCCCAACAATCTTACCGACTCTCTCTACTAATTTTCTCTGTCCTACCTCTACTATCTTTTCTAGATCTTTTCGGGCTTTCTTCACGAAATCATTGTCTAGGGCTTTTTTAAACGGGTAACACCACCTTTCTCGAAAAAACATTTCACGAAAATACATTTCTCGATTAAAAAAAATGTCGAAAATCACGATGAGGAATTGTACATTCAGCGAAAATACAAAAGTCGAATGTTACACTCGAAAAGCTTGGATATTACAAACCTCGAAAATACATTTATCGAACAATACAAATGTCGAATGTTACAAGTCTTGAAAATACATTTGTCGATAACGAAACATACCAAATGCCGTAGTTCTACCGAGTGAGCAATGATTACAATACGACATTTGGTATTGTTCGCATTCGACAAAAGTACTTTCGAGATTTGTAACATTCGACATTTGTAAAATTCGAGAAATGTATTTTCGAGGTTTGTAATATCCAAGCTATTCGACAAATGTATTTTCGACTTCTAGGTAGAGAAGTGTATGTGTTCAATTTTTAAACGACCAGCAAAAGTAAATCACAATGTTTCACAGTTTTTGAATTGATATCACGCGGATTATATGAATTATACGAAATTATGACAGCCATTATAAGCTTGAAATCGTCGCAAAAGAAAGGCGGAATGACTGAATAAATCACTGAACTACAACCACCAGTGTCGCCGAATCTTGGGGCACAAAATCACATTCATTCAACATTAGAAATTGACACACAGATTTGTAGATAGTGTGGTAATAATAATAATGGATACGCCACTGGCGAGAGAGGGCGCATCAGCGTGCAAGGTGGGTGGGCCGTGGGGCCTGATCCCATGTATAATTCACAAAGCGTAGGTGCGTTTTTACTCACTTTTGGGCGTCACTGGTCCAGGCACCGTCTCCGTAAGCTGGAAAACAAATGACGATCATTAATAACAACACGCAGTGAATATGGAATGATGCAGGTCGATAAAAAACAAAACAAACACGAGCCACGAAAAAATGAAAAGCGTTCCGTCGTTTTAACATTTTCACGGAGAATTAGTTTCGTTTTGCGTGACTTTATTTTTGTTCAAACAACCAACAAGTTGTAAATTTCAATGAAATATTAAACGAAATGATCTCAGTGAATTAATAATTATATTGAGCCTCGTTTGTCCTTGCAACACATCTGTATGTAATAACTTTATTATGACATGACATATGTATAATTTATTTCATTTTTACCGCAAGTTGAAACATTCACTAAAAACACAATAAAAGTTTGTTTAAAAAATGGTATTGGTGTCTGCAAAATTAATTACTTAACGATTTAAGATGCGTGCAATCGATAATTAACATTCTAGACAGATGATACGATGTTCTGTTCTTGAAATCATACTATTTCATAGACAGAATCAAAATTCAACCTTGAAGCTTACTTAACTACTAACTACACTATAAATGAAAATTATTGTGACAGATATTTAGCGTTACGATTATACTGAAGCGTAAATAAGAATTAAAGAATTATAAAATATAATGCGTTACCTTTCCCAGGACCGGATTAAATGTGAATTTGTTGTCTGGTTCCTTCCTTGGGGTCGCTGCGATTGCTGTTAGCGGAGTTCGGACGTCTATCATTTCCTGCGCACACAAAACAAATACATCACAATTTTATTCATGTTTGTCCTTGGATTCATTGCACATTAAATATTCACAAACTATGGAGTGTGGATTCTATTAAACCCAAGATTAAAAATAGCTTGTATGTACACACGGAAAAATTGTAATACTGGAACGGTAACTAGTAGGCTTTTATTAAAGCGAAAACGAGCCAGACACAGTTCTTCTCTTTCTAACAAAAACATGTTAGACAGTCTAATCCAAAATTGATAAGTATTATTTAATAGTGTATTGTTAAATTATATTTGAAAATTTCTAAAAATGCACATATATAAAAGTTCATTTCTTTATATTTTCTTATCAACTTTTTAAGTGAACTGTACAACAAAGACAAGTAGCCCAAGGACTGGCTATCTCTCTCGCTCGTATTTTGAATATTAGTTGATGTTCCAGTATTATTAAGAAAGGTAAAATGTAATTCGTTGTAATTTGAATAACAAACAAGTAATCTCATATTCGTGTAGAAACAATACAACAATTACACTGCCCCCGGAGCAACAACCGGAGTGCCCGGAACCATTTGAACTAGACAATTAATCCCTGTTAATCCTGAAAAATTCCCTGGCTCATGTGAAGTCCCCAAGGATGGCTAACACGAGAAACAGTTCTCGTTTATGTGAGTACAATATATAACAAGAGAATGAATGGCGAACTGTTGCTGTTGTGTTACCTTTTCCGCCCCCGAAAGGGTTGGAGGCGGTAGCGTGCCGCCCCCGTGGGAAAGTGCAAGCTCACGTCACGGCCCATGTGACCAATGACGTGGAACGGTGTTTTTAATTGGGGCTATATTAATGAGCAAATTGTTTTGTTCTATTTTTGGGAGCTCATTGGAAATACGTACAAACCAGACGATAAAATAATATATTCATTACAAGTGGGTAGATAAAAATAAAGAAAATAATTGACGGTATTGCTCAATATTTTAAAAACGCGTTAAACCGAAATCGGGTAAAAACTTCCAATACTCGCTAATTATATTTCATTAATTAAAATTTAATAGCAAAGGACAAAGTTTAATCTTGCTTTTAAACAGGATCCAGTGAATTAACACATCAAATTAGTAGCCGAAGTCCCCTGGCGAAGGAAACGATAATCGTTCGTTCGCAATGGAAGACACAGGGAGAAGCAGAAGAATAACGCTTTCGCTGCGCGGAATGAAGCGCTGAATCGGGCTTTAATTGGTGTTTATGAAATCGTTTGGCTCCGGGACCAGAACCGAAATACACAGATCGCGTTTCCAATTTGAGAGACATCGAATTTAAATTTACTTAACTGTCCCCATCGCCATTACTTGACTATTTAAAACTTTAAATACCGTTAGTTTCAACTAAAACACTTTACTTTTCTTTCATTAATATTTTAGTATGGATACCATCTATACGTAGTCATGTTCTAGATAAAATTCAACTTGTCATCATACTTTAAATATGTTTCTATAAAACTGTTTTGGAAACTACACATTCTACAACTAAAAACTGTATTGGAACAACTATCATTCCATACGCGTATGGAATAATTTCGACGAATCAGAACTGCATATTAGCTGGATATATTTTAAATTTGATGACAACAAAATGTATAAAAAATAAAATGTTTCAAATAAAGATTGATTCCACTTTATCTCGTTTATTTACTTATATGCTCAAAAACCCTAATAGGCCTTCAAATAATCCACCACTTAATGTTGATGAATTGTTCCCAAAATCTAATCAATTCGTAACATAAAGATAAAAGCTCTCTTACATGTATGTGCGGGAGGTAAAACTGATAGAATTTAAGATATAATTATAGTGAATTAAACAAGTTTCCTTTGTATGATTTTAACTAGGCCAAATGATATGAGAGATCAATGGTCAGTATTATGCAACTAGTGTAACAATACATTTAAGACAGATTAGTAAATATTGCATTTAGCTATGAAGGTAAGACGGTATAAATCTCCGCGAACTGGGATTCAAAATCCATAAGTGCCCAGATATGGGGTGGTGATCTATTTTATTTTTAGTAATGTTATGAACCGATTGTGGAGGGCAGGTAGGCTAGCGCGGTACTGAAGTAAAATATCGTACATATTTCATAACGGTTGTAGGTTATAATAGTGATTATTAGTTCAAGTACACTATGACAATAGGAGTTATAACTTGGTATTTTCATGCAGCAATTTATCAGTGTACAACTTACAAAACTGAAATAAGTACCGTTTCTATCACGGAAAACAGACATTAAAAACTGCTGTGGACACCACACGACTTTCTTAAACACATGACAGAAAATTTCAACAATTTCTAAACAACGAGAAGCATATGTTTTCAAAAGGATTTTATGGTTTTGTGTGTCCATCCAAAATCAACTCATTGACTGGTACCACGGGCTCTGTTGGTGTTTTAAGGGAAGTGTTTTAGCTCTGGTTTTAGCGCTGTTAGCCATTATGCACATTCTCATGAAATTATGAACTATTAAATGTAACATATCTTTTATGAGAGTATTATTTCGCCGATGATCCCTTATATAAGACGGCAAAGTATCTCAATATTAAAATGTTTCCATTTTATATTATTTGATGCGGCTACATGTGGCTGTTTATTTAGTATACTTTGAAGTTTGTGATAAACATTGAGGATCGTGGATCGTACCTTGAGGATGTGTTCGACTTCCGCTTGACCGGCTCCGGACGGTGTTTGAGGCTCCCGGAGTCCACCTCCGGAACTTTGACTTTGTGCCTGGAAGTAAACAACACCAAATAAATTACTACAGGATCAAGGAACCGAGAACATTACAAGCAATAGCCATATTCAACCTTTTGAACTTTGATACTGCGCGACCGAGAAAACGCCACGCATCGAAAAACTGTACTAGCAAACTTAATTCCTTGTTTACTGTTTATTGCATAATATATTTTTTTAATATTTCAACTTAATATGAATGATTAAACGATGATGATTAACTAATAAAATTTACTTTTTCTTTCACAAAAAAAGTCATTAAAATTCCAATAATTAAACAGTTTTTTTATCGCGATTTTATTATCGGTTCAAACGACGCGTGACGTAATTTCTCATCCACCAATCAAAATGCAAGGCATGGATGCACATTGAGGTTCACTTGTTTTCTGCGAAGCTAACCTCAATCTGCTAACAAGTTAATTCGTTTAGGGCTGTAGTAAATCTACTGCAGACAGTTCCGTGCCGATATATTTTCTATTTTCGCAGGTAAAGTCCTTCGCACGGCCTTGAATTGTTGAGCGGTGCTTTTTTGCGTCGATTTGTTGATTTGGTCGCCATGGTTACCGCCGCCTGTCACCACATTGTGCAGAGATACGCGTGTTTACGTGATTTACGATACGCAGTTTAGATGACATCAAACCGTTTTTACACAACTACTTGTTTCACCGTTCAGGATTGAAGAATTATGACAGGAAACGCAATATTTTTTTTTATAATTAATTGTTTACTTAAAGCAATTATGCGTCTTAAAAACCTTGGTTTTGATAAATGATTGACGTAAATGTTTGCCAAGAAAAATGGAAACAAACGCTAAAAAATATTGGCCATAACTTTCACTATTCATCCGTCAAAGAGTGAATAAAAATGGCGGTTGTGAATTCTAGTGGAATTTTTCCACTTTTTTTCGTGGTGCAAAGTTGGCAACTGTCAAAACATAGGCCAGCGCCCCGCGACAAGGCTGCTTGATCCCAAGTTCGTAATAAATTCTGCACAAAGAACCGCGAAGGGTAATAAATCTCTTCGCTTCTGCGCGCGCGACTGATGCCCGGGTGACGAGTTTATGACGACACGGAATTCCAAATTCGAGTGTCAAGCGTCAAAGGAGGCTTCAAGCTAACTGGATAAGATTATCACAGAATGTGGCTTCAAGATTTCAATTTTTACCCTGAAATATCATATTTTTATCTATTTTTCAATTTTTGTCCGGATATTACATAAATGGATAAATTTTCTACTCAATGAAATGATTTTCGGGAGAATTTTCTGCCATTCAACTCTGCTTTCACTCCAATTGGAATTTTTCATAACATGCGTACCAACTGAGAGAGTTAAATGTATTTTATATCCGACAGTTACGTTATTGTTATCATAACAGCCTGGCTATCAGGACTGTTATAAACCAAATAACGCCCTAGGGCGTTAGAAATTTGAAGTTGTTGCTATTGGCAGCTAGTTACAGTGTTTGCAAGCAAATACATTAATATCTCTAACAAAGCACAATGATAGGATAAAAATCAATAAAAATCTTTTATAAAATAATATATCGGTCTGGCATTAAACGTTGAACGCACCACGGGCGTTAAACGGACAATAACGCATTATTGTTAATTATTAAAAGGATTGGTATTTCCTACCTAAGATAAACTAGATAAAAAAAATTTTCAGTGGAATAAACAAAAAATTTCGCATCAAAATCATAGCTTAATTAATGATTTTGATTATTATTAAAGCTGTCATTTTTTGTTGCGAAATTTTTTTGTTTATTTCATTGATTAATTTATTCTCTAGTTTATTTGATGTTGGAAATACCGGCCCTAATAAGTTCAAAAATTCGAAAACAAAAACGTGTAAAATGGCGGCGGTCGATAAGTGCTTAAATGGCGGCATGAATGGTGCGGCGCGTAATTTTTATTGTGTAATTTGTTAAATTTATACCCGAGTCTTGTAATTAACTCGTTTGTCATTGGAGTTTAATTAATGACCTGATCGGAACTCCGTAGTCCGGTAATTAAAAAATCATCGAAGTGACGTATTGTTCTGCGGATACTAAACCGGAAAATTGATTTCCGATTATGTGGAAAATTTGATAAAAATAATAAAATACTTTTTAATAAAAGTTAATTGTGATAATCAGGTGTTCATAAATACTGTAGGTTTAGGTAATTTTCGAAATTAATTAGTTCATTTACAAACTGAAATTAATTAGGAAATCGATACAATTCTCACGCGTTACAAACACCTACAACAAATTTTAAACAAGTGCAGGTTTCATAATTATTAATTGATCAAATAAAATCGCTCGCACACATCATACATCGCCGCTTGTTCACATAAATTGTCTAAATTAAAATCATTAATTTCGCCCCTCGCATCAATCATGGATTTATTTGATGTTCAAACTTTAAACGCGAACAATAAATTGCAAATAAATAATGCAGCAATTTAAATAAATAAATAGACTACCGAAAATATTAAACATTAAAAACTTAGGTACAATGAAAACAATAAAAAGTGAACATTTGCTTCCGCGTGAACAATGACACGCCAATCATATTTCGTTATTCCGGGCACGTTTTTCACTTGTTTGACCAGAAGTCACGTGACTAGTCCACAATGACGTTAAGACACAATCACACACGAAAATATAAAAAAAGAACTAACGGTAAACACATATTACTTTAACGAGCATGGGTACGTACAGTTTTCACAAATTTTTGGTTTTTATGAAAATCTGTTGGCAAGCGTTGAGTATCGCACTATCTGTTGCGTGAATCTCGACTTCCGGATGCTTGATATCGCTGATGGTACAACTCGCAGTTGAGATGTCTAACTGCAGTTGTCTCACTTCTGCAGCGACATCATAAACGCACAAAACCTACTCAACTAAAAGTTGATGTCTTAATAGACACCTAGTGGATTTTCCAGAGACTCCTCGATTCGATTGGCACACTGGAGTGTTGATACGATCATAACAAGGTGATATATCAGATATAATGAAGTAAATGAATTTATCTATTTACAAATTGAACTAGAATAGGTTTCCTAGGCTATTTTAGCCTTTTATGGACGAGACACATAAAAGAGCGAGTCAATAAAAGCCTATTATGTATGTATTACATACAATATTATATTCGGCTGCACTGCAGATTTTTTTTAAGCTTAGAATAACAATTACATTTGACACATGAACCTGACATAAAAAAATTGGTATTTTCGAAGTGCGGTTCTTTCTGTTGTTTGGTTACCAAATGGTATATTGTTTTTATTATTGTACTAGTCCATAAAGAGGCACTTTATTGTCGCTAAATAATATCATAAACTAGTGATTACAATATAGTTGAACATAAAATTATTTTATCTACGACCGTTGTTAAAAGTGGCTCTTTTAACGATTACTTAGCAAGTTAAAACAGTCACTTAACACTAGTGTTAAAAGTAACAGCAACATGTTAAAAGTGACTGTATTATTACTTTTAACACGTTGTTAATGATTTGTATCAATCAATTAACAAATATAACCCTACCTGTCAAAATATCATTCAAAATTTTTTAGTATTTGTTAATACACTATTGGAAGATCGTAGATAAAATTTTGTATGATATACGTGTTAAAAAATGATTTATTTTGTTCGTGGGGTGGTTCTACTCGACTTCGCCTTGTTTCACAAACTTCCCCACTTACTGATAATCATAAAATGTCACTTTTAACACTTATATCATAAATAACTATTACCGACGACTGTTATAGAAAAGTTGCCTTTAGCGTTTCCATTTAAAATAACAAAATTTAATTTACACCGATTTTCGTTTATTAAAACCCACAATCCCATCGATAATTGCCAATCATTTAAAGAAAACTATGTTTATAAATAGTTTTTTCCACTGTCATATCATCATATTCCTTAGCAACCAGTGGTTGCTAAGATTGTTGCTGAAGTGTTTTGAAAAGACATTAATTCTGCTAAAATAATTTTGTTCACTACAAAAAGCATTCTCTTGCGAGAAGATGTAACTATTATAATTCGTATGTTTTTGTGTTTCAACAATAAGATAATTTAAATGTAAAATTTCATTGTCTTGTCGGATTATAAATATGAGTAGATCAAATCCTAGGAGTTTTACGACTCCGCTGTCCGAAGTAGAAACAAATTTATTGGAGACCTGAGCAGGATTGTCTGAAGTGACAACACTGTAACGTTGGCAGCGCCTTATGCGGCAGGTTGTAAAATTAACAGCTGACAATAGTAGAAGATCGGAATCTTTACTGTCTTTCGTGGGAACTATCTGATTGGCTCTAACTATTGTGTGTGAATGACTGAGTACTGAATGTTCATTTCACGATGAATTAAGCGTGAATGAGCAGATGAACACTCGAAGATGTGAAGGTATTTGTAGTCTTCGCGAGTTTATTGAAATTTTGCTTTGAACTTTTATCGGCAGTTTATCGCTCATCATAATAAATTTATTTTAAATCTGGAACTGGATTTGCATTGTGTACGAAATAAAATAATTGCATCATGCAACATCTTACGCAATGAAAGCACGAACCTGCAGTAAGAGTAAGGTAGATTTTAGATACTGCTTACACAAACAACACCATGGCCTTATCATATCTAGCATATTTATTTTTCAAGCATATTTAAATTTTCCATTAGGGACCAACTGAACTTCAACACGTTTCAATTGCTTCAATTAATGTAGTTATCAACTTAGCAAGTCACTTGAAACTTTGTTAAATCCGTAGCAAGATTTTGAAAACTGTAAAAGGATTAACCCAGTTGTTTTATACAGATCTTTCAACAGATTAAGAATAGAGAGCGGACGACGCATTGCACTGCAAACCAATATGAGAATGCGGAAGGAATGTGCGTTATCAAATACACAACGAATAGCGTAACTTTACCGCGCATCAACTTTATACAATTATTTAAAAATAGATATTTAAGATTAGTTCATTGGCAACACTGCTAAATCGCCTTGTGTCTGATAACCTAACTTTTAACTTGTCAGTCTGTCAGTTGTGTTCTAAAAGTGTATTTTAGGTCTGAGCAAATCGTTTTTAGAAACACGTCGTGAAAAAAATGTTGTGTCTAACACGAGAGGAAAGCGCTTCTTTTTCTCCCTCGAGTTCGAAGTTTGCCTCATGAGCGCAGCGAGTGAGGCATTTCGAACGACAAATAACTATTTTCTTCAAACGTATTATAATATTCACATTTCCTACTACATACGACATAGAAGTTAATTAGTTTGTTACTAATACAATAATATGTAAGTTGTTTCATATACTAAGGTGGCAGCACCTTCAAGGGGAGCTCTGAAGAGTGTGTTGTATTGCGTTGTTTTATCATATTTTAGATTTTTTCAACATTCTGAGCGGACTGTACAACAAAGACAGTTGGCCCAACGGCTGACTGTCTCTCTCGGCACGCATTTTCAGCATATTAGCGACAAACATTGTAAATCTAGCAGCAGAATGATAAAAGAAAGTGTCTGACCTGATCTACGTGTATCCGGGGCAGATTCCTGGCGGCACTGTGTATCCTGGACATGGACGAGCTACTGTGCGACATGGAGGGTCCAGGAGGCGGTCCCTTGGGCGGGACAATCCCATTAGACCTGTGCGTCCCGGATCCGTGTTTGATCGACTGGCCCGGGTATCCGCCTCGGCCCTCGTATGGAGGTTTGCTGTCAGCGGGTTTGACGAAGCCCCCGCGGTGCGCCCCATGGTGCGGCGGCCTGCTGGATGAGCTGGAACTAGAGCTGGAGCTCGAGCTGTGAGAAGGTTTCTTGAACTCGGGGGCAGAGGTACGCCCGTTTGGCACCGGCGACGCTGGGACGCCATCCACGCCGATCAAGCGCTTCGGTTCGTCCAGAAGGTGCTTGATGATGGAGTAGTCACCGAGCTTGCTCTGGATCTTCTGGGTTTCCAGGTCAGTCGATGACGGGTTCACCTGAAAACAAAACAACAATTAATATTGTATAGTGTTTTTGACTAATGTAAAATTGTCTTAAGAATAAACAGAATGTAGAATTTTTATCTTAACACTTTATAGCAAAGGTGTAAATACAAAATGTTATGTTCAGAACTTAAAAATACATTCAATAAGGACCAAGCGTTCCAGATTTTTTTATTTAACAGTAAGAAATGGACTCTCAAATTCGCGAATATATCAACACAATCTTCTTTGAAATGTTATGTTCAGAATTTAAAAATTCATGCAATAAGGTCCAACCGTTCTAGATTTATTTATATAACAGAAAGAAATGGGCTCTAAAATTCTCCATTATATCATTACAATCTTCTTCGAATTTTTTACAGAAAATAATACAACACTGTAATAATAGTTATTTACATAAGAATCAGTAAAGTCGTACATTACAAGGCACTTTGTGTCGAGTATTTTACGGCTCCGAGTCAACTACTAACATTTTACTGACGAGTTATGTATTCATTTTTTTCTGAAACCCTTGATAATAACAAAAATTAATCAAATTTAAAAATTAAATCAGATTTTCTATATGTAAGTTTATTAATACTTTTGCTGTAAAGTGAATAGGTAAAAATTTACAGCAATACAAAAAAAAACATTTCAATTCTACATTCGATATAATTTAATTCATAAAGAAAATTAATAATGTAATTAAGAATTTGATGGCATGTCTATTACAGGTAATAAATTCTATAAATGTCCAGATTGATAAAGCTGCCAATAAAATAAATGAGTTTGTATAACAGTGGCAAACTGTTGAATTTATTTAGCATATCGAAACGTAATATATGAAAATGTATTCAATTTAACAAATAATTATTGTATGAACAAAAACATCGGGAACACATTTGTCGTTTCACACAACTATTAACCAGACAGCAGGCTGCCAACATAAATCAGTGAAAACATCAAATTATCACGGACGCAATATCCATTTCACGCCATTAACAAATTCGCAATAAATGCAAACAGTTGAAAATCGCGCGAATTGGCGCGCCACGATAAACGCATTACTAGCGCTATCGACCGCGCATATGTCGCCCTCTTTGTCGCTCTTTATGGCTGAGTATGTGTTAGTGATCCTTCCCCTGCTCCACACACACACACGTGTAGATGGTACACTTGGGCTCGCACACATTTTCGAATGAATCAGATCGCTGGCTGTATATTACTCACTCGATTGCTATTTATACCGACCGAATTGAATTCCAAGTGACGATCTTCTGGCAAAAACAACGCACTGTCGACAACGTTATACTTCACTTGTAGCTATAACAACTTATCTCTCAATATACTCCATGACTTACTTAATTATTTAACAGCTTAATTATGCCTTATTCTCATTATTTCATTCACGACAATTTAATATACACTCAATTGGAATAAAATGGTACATGCCCACAAAAATTATTTTCTTTGATTTGACTGTATTCTAATTTTGCTATTTTTGTCTTGACCCTTAACTGATAACTGGTCTAGTGGGGTCTTTAAATCTAGTTGTTTAGTGTTAAAAATTTAAACTAAATGTTTTTCAATATTAATTAAACTATATCAGTTACGTTGATTTTATAATTAACAGGTCTCGGTGTTTTTTAACTGAAACTGAGTTGTATGATATTTTAATTATCGAGAACGAAGATCAAAATGACATGCAATTGGAAGACGAAATACAAAAGATTGATTCTAACATTTCTAATACAGAAAGCAAACACACATTTCAAATGAAACAGAAACAGAAAGAGATGCAAATGTAAGTAAAAAACACCCCTGTTATTTTTTTTTTTTTTGCTGTTGTCTTAAAATATAAATTTTATAATTCAGGTATACTAATTTATAATTTTTCCCGTTTGGCCCCTAAATTTATTTTTGGCAGTTTTACGCTCTAATAACCAAGAGGCTGCAACAGAGGATCAGTATTTTTTCTATATTGTTTATTTGCTGAATGTTAATTTTATTTTCTAGTTTTATACATGTTCTGATTAAATAGATATAAATAAAGATATAACATCAAGTTTTCTCGTAAATTTCCATTTAATACATTTTGCAGTGGGGTCAGTAAAGACCCCACTATACCAGTTACGGTACAAAAAATTTCTTTCAGTTAAGGGTTAAACTAGTGAACACACAAAAGAATATTCGAAAAGTGTTCCGGGTTTGAGAAGGGAAGAGTCAACATGTTCATAACTCAGAAACTATCCTATAACAAATTTTCCAAATCGGCAATTTTGGCGTCCTTGTCCGTAGTTTATACGGTATTTTCCAGCTCATTTTCACTGGGAAAAATTACAGTTTCCGATAAAGAAGAGACAGAGAGCTACGGGTATGGATGACCCAGTTCTACAGGTACTCATTTTGTTGACATTTTAAAATACTGACATTTACCTCGGGAAGCTACGAACAGATAGAAAAAGAAAAATATTTAGTCCTTGCATGAAGGAAGTTATCAAATATGCAGCAGTTAAGCGGAAACGAAGACGTGATTACTTGGATCTCTCGCGAAAAAGGCAATTAAAATCTGACAGACCATGTTTCAAACGTTCTACGCTAACGAAAAACGGAAAAGAAATCGAAGGCGAAATTATTCAAATTTGTTGTGCAATAATCTTCATATCAGTATCATATTAAATGATTGTAAATTCGTTATCTTGTTTATCATGATAGCATATTATATTTCGCTTGTCAAATGTTATCATGCGTGTTTACCGTAAATGTGCGAATGTTGTCACAGTATTTTGATGTGCAGTTGATTTCAAATACAAAGCGATATGATGTTAACAAGGACATGTTAAACTGGTCCGATGCATTTCGCATAAAGATAAATTATTGCACTGATTACAAAGAAGTACATATCTAGTTTTGCAATTGAAAAATGAAATACACTTATTGATACATTTTCTGGAACGGCTCCAATTATTCAGTTTTATTTTTGAATTCAAGAAATTACAACTTTATGCTTTACAGATCATTAAATTTGGAATGTTGAGCATACGTCTGGACCACAAAATATTTATTTCTACATTACTCACTACATTAAACTATCATATGAAATAATAGTAGTTTATATACAAGGGAGTAAAGTTTGTCATTATTTGTCGAGAGCAAAAATTGAATCCTGAGGGCGTAGTCCGAGAGATTCTATCGCTTGAGGCAAATAATGACACTACTAACGTATACGAAATAAAAGCTGTTTTTATTATACCTGCATCATAATCCGTGTTTAAAACACGCTACAGCGTCCATAAACGCAAGATTAAAACACGCCGTGCTTTAAAGGTTGCTAAGCAACAACAAAAATATTTACTATTAATATCTGTCAAAACTATAAACGTAAACAACAAATGCTAACCAGTCTCCATGTAAACGATATATGTCAAACGTCAAACGCGCAAAATAATGAAATGAATCAAAATCAAAATATTGCTTTCCAGTTTTTTCCAGAGTATGATACAGGTATAATAAAAAATAGCGTATGACACACGTGTATAAATACTTTTAAAGCACTTGCGACGTTAAATGCACTCCTCTTCGCGTCGTGCTCTTAAACTCGTCGTACGTGCTTTAAAAGCTTACTTATACACTTGTATCATAATATACTATTATATAGCAAGGACGTAAAGTTCGTCATTATTTGACAAGATTGAATCCTGAGGGCCCCTTATTCTCGTGGTATATACTTTTTTGTTTTAATTTGCAAATTTTTACAAATTTAGCTCATCAAACATTTCTCAAATACCATTCGACCTTCGGTCTTATGGGGGTTTTAACTAAATTTTTGATTCGCGAAATTTTGACGTAACAATTTTCAAAAACAAAAAAATTTCAAAAAATATTCACCTCTAGTGGTATAACCCTTGATAATTGTCGACATATGTTATTCAATATTAATTAATAAAGAATACTACGAAAATAATTTTTTTCTAGGTGGCACTGCCAATAGCTTTGAATCACTTTATCTTCCTAGGGAGTACATTTTTATTTCCTTCGGTAAATAATGAAGCACTTTAAGTAATGATTGTGATAAGAATAAAGTTAACTTTATTTATCGGTTGTATATAAATACCATTACAAAGAATAAAATGTTTCCATCATCATAGCCACAAAAACAGTTGAACGGTCGGAAGAGGGCCACGATCGTCGTGATCCCAAGCACGTCCGGTTTGCCCTCCCCCCGCACACCCAAATACACAGGCGATACCGCGACAGAAGCGACGCTTTGCGGTGCTTGCCGTAACCAAGCACGATTTATTCACCCCTTCCTTTAGGATGATCGAACTTTAGGCCAAGGGAGAAAGAGAGCGATAAATTCCCGATGATTTATTTTAAAAATGATCGGTGATGACACGGTTTACTACTGTTACATTTTCATGGTTTCTAGCGGTTAAACTGATAAGAAAAGTTGAGTGGGCGACAAGAATGATTAGACGCAATTATCGTGAAAAATTTTGGATAAAATTAGACTGAAATTAATTCAGAGTGTCTTCTAAACAATTAAGATGACACGAACCCTAATTAAACTAGTATCTTATGTAATTAATTTTGTCGTGAAAGCTTTCACATTTGCCTCCTGCAAGTAGGCCCAAAAATATCAAAATGTTACCAGACAAATAACACTTGAAAACAACACGTATTCATTATTTCGTTTTATCATATCTACCTCACACGTTGAGGAAATTATCGAACATTTAACGGGGAATGAATAGCGAGAAAGACAAATACACCCAGAAAGAGAGAGGAGATGGAAGAGAACTGAAATCCAATGACGTAATTAATAACACAAAGAGATGAGATACGTATGAAATGTGACAATACTAACTATTGCTTGTGTTGGTAATTATTATGACTACGTTTACATGTAGGACAAAATGTACTTAGACTTGACTTTGTAAAGGCGACTTTTGTCACTGTGTAAATATTATCGATTAAACTACTTTTCTTCATAAAGTCAATAAATCAGACTTGACTCATATAAATGATTTTAATATATTCGTGTAAACGCATATCGACTTTACTTTGTCATCAGTGACATTAAATTGTTTTGTTTCTTCAATTTATATTGCATTCAAAATTAGGAATCATATTTTAAAAAAATTACGTTATATTTAGGACATTTTTTTTTTCTACTCCTGTACAAATATATCCCCATTATTTCATTTTTTTTTTTTCGATGAATTATAGTATCCATAATTCACTATAGTGAATTATGATTTCGAATTCACTCTTCTCGACCAATAATATAGTCAGAAATCCATAATTCACTGTTATTTTAAAGACGTGATGTGGTTCACCAAGCAACGGCCTTCTGACAGTTGACATGTAGTCAGTTTCAGTTGTCATTGTGTAATTTTATGTTGAAGTTTTTCAACGAATTTCGATCATTTTATTATATTAGGGATAATGGTCATTATTCACTCGGATGATGACTTCATCTTGAATAATGATTATCATGAACCCTCATATAATAATGTACTATTAATTTCAAATTATTGTCAATGGTTTTTCTATAAATAATATAAATACTATGAATTGTAATTTCTTACGCAGTTAAATCAATTATTTACTTCATAAATTGCCAACAAATTTTAATCACATAAATTACTGGCTATCAATAAACAGACAGGTGAAAAACAAGTCAATAATTTAATGCAAAGTAGATTTGTTCTTAATGTATAAACGTACTAGTAATTTTACTTTTCAAAAGTCAAGTCAAAATAAATTTTTGCCGTACATGTACACATAGTCTACGTGTCGCTATAAACTTTCTAATAGATGTATTACCAGAAATCCGAAGCTACCACAGATTTTTCAAGTAAAATTAATCTTTTGATAACAGAATTATTGTAAAAATAGCACAATAAACTGGAATTTATTTAAGATAACATTAGACATTGACGTCATGCTAATCAAGTTAAGAGTACAGGAAAATGAACACATTTTAATTATTGCAGTTAATAATAACTTCATATGAAAAAACATTGCATCATCATTTTCTAATATTATCTCCTCGTTCTTCAAATAAGTCATTAAACATTTTGTAAACAAACAAAAAAACGATGAGTACGGTTCTGTTTGATAGGAGCATGTATGGACAGACAATCGCGAATAGCAAACAAAAACGCGGGCAAGGTTCGCGGGTAGGGCACGAGCGTCGCTGTGGTAGCGGCTGTCAAGGATGTGCCCTGCTCATGTTGATATGCGGAGATGAAAAAGGATTCTCTGAGAGGAATCAACAAAGGATTAGCCCTAAGCTCTGCCTGACACTGTGCAGACCCGGGAAATTGTCATGATGTCGACCTGAGCCAAATTATGTTTTGTGGATGACGGGATTTACATACTTATGCCACATTTTTAAATTGTAATCAGCCGTGAATATTATTCTTCATTAACAGCTCAGTTATTACTGAAGCATTTCGCTCACTACCTCACTAATACAATTCCTGTTAGCATTAAATTATAAACTAATTCTATACGAATGTAGAATTGAAATGTTGTATATATGGATTTCAATGTTATTTTTTTATATTGCTATATCTTTTTACCTATTCATTTTAGAACAAAAGCGTAAATACAAAATGTGTTCAGAATTTTAAAAATGCATGAATAACCTATTTGGTTACCAAATATTAGTATTTCACGATATATCATTCCAATTAAGATGAATATTTATTAGAAACATTATAACATGGCCATGAAAATTAAACAAAAACGTAAAATATTCAACATTTCAGAAAACAGATTTAGAATTATTTATTAGAATGTTGTATTATTTTCAACTGTAATTACACAAGAGCTGTTTATTTTGCCGGATAAATTTCTGTTTGTTACGAAACCTTATTACCTAGAAATTTGACAAAAAAACTGATTCAATAAAATCACGACACCGTAGGTGGAGTGATTTTATTTTTTATCCACAACTGTCAAATAATATGCCCATAATTCAACCATTGTTTATAAATTAATGATTTTTATTACTGTTGCTAATGAAATAATATTGACAGTTCGATGAATTAATATTATTCATTCGTTATGTCAAATTCAAAACCTACCTGTCAAAAGGGTAAAATCAAAATGAGTTTTAAGTAATTTTTTCCATATGAGAAGCCAAAGACACTAATTTTCTCATTTTTCATAGTATTATTTTCTTTTTAAGCTTACACTGTAGCTGAATAATTGGTATTAAGATTTTCTGCCAACTGTCAAATCACTTCAAAATTTTGTTACAACAATCCATAGCCTAGATTGGTTGCTACAATTTGTCTATGTTGATAAACAAATAATTTTTTGTATTTGTCAAAGCAAAAATTCTAATTACCTTATAATTTCATATAAAATAATTGACTAAATGTTGTGGATAAAGTATAGTATTTCTACTCGCTTGTAATGGCTATTACTCATTCGAATGATTTACATCACTCGCATTCGTTCGTGATGCAAACTTCATTCTCATGAGTAATAGCTTACATAACATGCTCATTGAATAATATACTATTAAACAGTTTTCCAGACAAATTGCTGTCAGGTTAGGTTGAGTTGTCAAACTGAAATTTATCCGAAGAAAATAAAATGCTCGAGAGTAATTCGGTGAGATAATTTAATATTTTATTTATGAAAAGGTTTATTTAAAAGTGCAATTGATGACAATACAATTATTATATATCATATTTTTGAAATTATAATGCAAAGGACATTAATGTATGTAGTTAGTATTTTGATCTGGTTCTTCTGATGACAAGAACTCGATTCCCGAAATACGTTTGATTCTATTTTATGAAAATAGTTCTTAGCATTAGCTCATACATTATTAATTGAATTCTGTTGTCCAAAATTGTTTACAAGTTATTTATAACATTTGAACAACAAATTAATAATATGTGTACTTGTTTTTGTTGGAAGAAATTAAGAAAGTGATGACCATAATTTTTCATGCATTTTCCCAGTGATTAATTCAGTAATTAAATAAATTAATGAGCATAGTAGCTATAAGTGATTTCTCTTGCATAGATAAAATCAAACTCCTGCTGTGAAGTCACAATAATTCAGTGTTCCAAAACTACTGTTCGCACTAATTCAACCTAATTGTATAATTTTGCAGACCCACCACGACCTTGGGTCAAACAACAGCAAAGAAAGCCGTAATTTTTTACATAAATACGTGATATAATTTTAATTGTATGTTATCTCTTAATATTTATTTTCATGTCGGCCTTCAGAACTGTTGCTTCATTAGTTAGCAACTTAATTAACTGTTTGGACGCCATTACGGAAAGTATTCATTAATTTTGTGATGAATTTGTTTTGTCTAATTTTTTGTCTTGCGTTAATTTTTATGTGAATAACAGAGGACACGATTGTGTTGTATTAATTAATAATTTGTGCCTGTATTTAGGGCAATGTTATTCAACATTTCGTTGTTTTACAAACTTTGCTTCATACATTTTTAAGTACACTGTTCTGGTTATGTATTCAAAACTTCTTGTACAAATAATAATCAGTAATTCGATCGCAGCATCATATGTTGGGACCATCTGTCGCCGGGTCCATTCAAATAAGAATTTCCCAATATAACATTGACAATGGCCGCGTAGGCGAAACTTTGTGAAGTCATCTCATTTCGTGCGCGGCTCAAACACCACCAGAATGAAGTGAGAATGAGGATGGAAAAGAAGAAGATACTACAGATGGCGGCACAGGTGTGAAGATAGCCGTAAAGTTTTCAACGATTAATGTCGATAGCTTTTATTCGTTATTTATTTTATTTGAGTGGTTCATTTCAGGTGGAATAAAATGGTATCTTTTTTGGACAAAACTAAAAATAATCCATGTATGGTAGCTCTCAGTACATAGCTTCTATTTAATTATAGATAATTCTCGAACAATACCCAGGCGACTTGATTCATTTCGAGTAAGAAGGAAACAGTTTATTTAAGAGTCAATGCCAACTCAATTAGCGTATTCTGTGTGTGTATGTGTGTGTGTTTTTAGCGCGTGTGGACCACGGTATTTAGCATGCAGACGTTAAAGATACTAGAGCTAAATTTAAATTACATGTTTTTATAAGTACGAAAAAAACAATATAGCTCAATAATATTTTTGCAAATAATTATATTATTTGACTGACTACGTCAAAGAAGAAAACGTCTCTGAAATATCTTGTTATTGAACACACGGATATAAAGACATCGAACAAAATTGATTCAGATCTCAAAACATTTTCGTTAAAACAACGATATAATTTTTTTTATGATTCATATAATTCTTTACACTATTATGCCTGTTTTACACAACGCAATTTATTGATTTGTATTTACGAGACTGCGTCAATTTTTTCTTCACCAATAAATTGACCAATTTATTGATACATTAGAACATGTTCTTCTTTCACTTTTCGACAATTTGTTAGGGAATTCTAGATGGTTTAAGTCATTGCCCATCAGTTAAACTTTATTATGCTTAGGTTACTTGTCATTTCTGTACGTAAAGCTTAAACCAAAAATATTAGTAGCATAGGTGACAGCTTTAAAATAAGCGACAATATTTTTGTTCTTGGCAATTTATTGACAAGAAGATTTGGCCAATTCATTGACCAATTAATTGCGTCGTGTAAAACATAAGAAAATAGTAGTACGAAGAGTATCATGCCCATTTCTTAAAGTTCAAACACAGGACAATACGTAATTGTTTTTTAACATTGCAGTAGCTGGAATACGAATTCGGAACATTTAGGATCTTTGCCTCTCCCGTACCTGTACAAAGAACAGCGGTGGTATAAACGTCGAAGGATACGAACCCGAAGCCATTGTTTTTCGAAACAGGAGCGTTACCTCTACAAACCGAAGGTAGTAAGTATTGTTATAAAATGTATAAATATTCAGATAACAATCTAAATTGCTTTTGAAATTAGGTATTTTTCGATTGCCGTTTGCCGTAATTTCCAAATTATAAGTAAAACAACAGTGCAATTAATTGAGAATTAGTTTGTTACGCAGCAAATAAAATAAATAAGTTCATAATATCTCATCGAGCTGTCACAGGAAAAGTGAAAGAAATTCCGCGGAAAATACTATATTTAAATTTTCCACTTACACCACAATTTATAATTATAATTAAAAATAAATCTGTGAATAATGTCAAGTGCAAAGTGCGGTAAAGCTCGCGAAGAGTCTCCGCTGTTAGTATCGATTGTATCCACAGCGTGGCGCCAGCGTCGGCCGCGAGTATCGTACGGGCTGCGCATTTGGCGCGCGCGGGTTTACGTACAGATTATCCGCTTTGATGAGTCTGCAATTACGCCATCAGGAGTGACGGACATTTAACGCTCTTTAAGGAGCAGCGAATTTCTTAATTATGCTGAATTTACGCCCGACGTACAAGAAATTTGATAAATAATGCGAAAATGAACTCCGTTATTTCACCACCGCTATTGATTTTACTCCAAGAAGTTATTACACCGGATAGACACAGATACTTGAATTGCATTACCGCGATTTTTTCCGCATCAAGTCGATGATTTTATAACACAACAAACAGCAGTAAGTTTCTCTATTTCATCTAATTAAAAGAAGTGTGACCATCATAAATCTCGCAATAGAAATAATTTCCCGTAGTCATTAATATAGTATAAAATATATTAGCAAACTTCAATTGCTGATAATGCTAATCAATAACCTTCTCGCAATTAACAATACTGTACTGACACCACGTACAGATGCACGTGTTAAAAAACGTGGAACTGTACAACGCTCTCTGCACTTGCATACGAATACGATAAAAACTGGTTGCGTATGTTCATCTTCACAATATTTACGGCGCGTATCTAAATGCTTATTCGTGGATAAAGTCACAATAATTAGTCTCCAATCAGACACGGAATTGTTTTATTATTGGCATTAATTTTAAATGATTGGTAAATTATGTCGGTACATAAAAGATTTAATATGTTTATGAGGGAATTTATTACATTTCTTAGTACAATACTGTGTTTTAATGTTATAAATTTAATTTAATATTCTAACAAATGATGCGAAGAAATTACATTATTTATCTAAACATTTCTCTAACAATTAAATTTACATAAGTTCGCGCGTATCAAATTTTTCGATTAGTGTTTTATACAAGTTTAAATACAAAAACGGAAAAGATGCAGTGTGTTTTATATTTTTTAAAGCTGCATAATAAAGAAGTATGACAATAATAAAAGCGAAAGAGGATATTGTGCCTTATAAAAACATAAACAATTTCTAATTTTATTGTTGTATTTGCTCATAATAAAAAAAATAAAAATAAATATATCATCACGCCTTTTACCCATTATGGGTGTGGCACTCTGCTTACGCAGATCTCCGTGATATATGTTTTCGTATGAAATACGGTTACCAGCCGTCAAGTCATAGCCCCCTAAGATGTTAGTGGAGGAGGAACCACAGGGGTAAATTTAAATTGGCGACTCTCAGCTGCGGGATTCGAACTGAGGATCTCACGATCCACATGCTCATAATATAGTAGCCAAATTAATCAAAAATATATTAAGCGAGCAAGCTATATTACAAAAATATTTTCAGTGGCGCTAGTGGTAGTAGTTTTAAAAGTGAAGGATAGAGCGGAAAGAAAATGAAATAACACAACAATGAAATCATAGGTCTAAAAAGCGTTGATCGGGGATCGCATTTCCAGCGTACAAGTCTCTGTAAATTATTTACTTTGTTCCGGCGAGCGCACATGTCACAAAGTTCATAAATAAAATATCTCCTCAGTAGTTGTGGCTCGTCCACGTTCCCACGTTTTACTACAACTCAAACATCGGCTCCGTCTGATTGCACGCAATTGTGAACACTTCATTACGGCAACTGAACACTAAACACCGAACGACCGAGCGCCATTTTGTGTGTCTTTGTCTAATTGTTTATACGTTTTGTTTGTAATGATTATCTGTCTGAAACACCGGTACTCGGTTGTTTCTGTCTTTGTTTTGTTACCGTATTCTCTTGTTTCTGTATTTGTTTCCGTGTGCTGACGGCACGCACCTACCATAAAGCACGCGCACTCGCATTCAAGGTATTAACACTCTATTTACCACCCATTAAGATAGGATTAGTCACTAGCACAAATGTGATTATGTCGCATTACTTTCAAATGCTTTTTTATTATCAAACCATTATGAGACATTTCTTTCTCCAAAGTCACATATGAATAACGAAATTATCTTGAGGAATTAAATCTTGTTTCTTGTTTCAATGAGGCCATTTTTACTTTTCTCTTGCGGTTCCTCTTCCACTACAAACTCTTACTAATTCACTAACTGAGAAAACAAAATTTTGACATTTCAGAAAACAGAATCAAATCTGTTTTACAATTTTACTAATAAATATTAATTTAAACTTGATTGATATATCGTGAGGCGAAGTACAAATATTTAGGTAACATGCATGCATTTTCAGATTTAATTTTGTACTTACATTTTTGCTGTATGTTAAGTAAATAGGTAAAAAGCAATATAAATAATAGTTATTTACTTTACAAGTGGGTAATTCCACTTTGCCCACGTGTGAAGTATAACGTTTTATCCCACACCTCTTAATAAATGAAAAATGTATTAATGAAATATTATTTGACAGTGACATATGCTTTAAATTTTTAAATTAAAATGTCAATCGAAGTAATTACCAAGGTGTTGTGTATTAATATTATTTTTATAAAAAAAAAATACTCACTAGTGGCTTTCCTAAAATCGCCATAGTTATAAAGCATTTATTGAGAGGTGTTGGATAAAATAGTATTGTGTATTGACGATTTTTTTTTTTGTTTAGGATAACTCAAGATTTAATGATATCATTTTCAAATTTCATATTTACAATATGTATATTCAAGTCAAGATTTGATTAGATTTTGATACAAATCCATTGACCGAAAATGGTAGTTTACCAAAGGCTTTTCAGTTTCACTTTTCTTTTTTATTATGAAGATGGGAAGCGGACTAACAACCATGCTCTGCAGTTGGATTTGAACTCACGACCTCCGGTATGCTAGGCTAGTGACATAGCCACTACGCTACCGTGATCAGCAGGTTCACTTTTTTTGTATATTTTGTATAATTTTAAAATTACACAATATGAGGTATGAGGAGAATGATATCCTCAGTTCGAATCCTACAGCGAATAGTTGCCATTTTAAATTTATCCTCTGATAACATTGGTAATATTGGTGCCGTGACTTGACAGCTGGTAACACGCACTTCCCAAAATGGGTAAATGGCGTGTTGATATATTTATTTATTTTAAAAATATAATTTGTGGGAAATTCTGTGTTACCCACATCAGATTCTAGTTATTTGCAGACCAGTAGTCTATGATATACTTCTATGTAGAAAATATAGGAATGTACAACGTATAGAAATCACTATTAAGCAGGGAAATGATATATTTATTTAAATTTTATACGTAATAAATGTATTTACTGTTGTAAAATTCACCCTATTTTCAATTCAAAGCGTCGGATATTCAAGTGAAATCAGAAAAGTGGGTTGGAAGTATATTGAAATGAAATGTAAAAAGTATGAGATGTATATAATAAATCCTCGTGATCCTGATTTGGCTGTAAATCTCCAAACGCAAAGCAGATAGCGGCAACATACACGATACTCGTCGTTTACATTACACCCTCCTATCCTTTCTTCTTCGTACACTTATCTGTTCCCCCATTGTATTGATTCTATATAATGCTCGTCTACCTCTTGCAGCATTATCTGACATTTCAATTCTCGGTTCTTTGAAGCGGAGAGCATTCCGTTAATCTCAATTCTGCCAACAAACTTACTTAAAACGTTGTCATTTTCCTGGGGTCTTTTAGATTTTCCTTTTCGGGACCGCGCGCACTTTCCCGCCGCTTTTCCAAGCAAAGGGTCGGACTGTGGCTGGTTTATCGACAGGTTATTGACAGGAAACGATGGAAATTTCCGTGAAAATCTCACGCGAATTGCTACGCGTTCTCGTATTCGAGGAAAATTTCGTGTTACGGTGTGATAACACTGTGGGTGGATGGCAGATCGTTACAATTCGGGAAACTATGAATGTGGAAATATACTGGGAATTAAGACTGCTCAACGCGAAAATTGTTCTGGGAAATTCTTCACATCTGCTGCTGTTGCCATTGCTGGTACTGGAACGTTTTTCATTTGCTTATATCTGGCTTGATCTATTTTATTGTGGTGATTATCAAAAAGGATGTTACTATATTTTTTTAACTTTTTTTTGTCTTCGATAATTTAAATTCTAATGACTATATCATTTTAAAATTACATATTTTGAATTTGAATGCGAAATTTACAAGCGAATTAGATTTTGGTAGCAATCCATCTACCACAAGTGGTATAGTTTACTGCAAGGCCTGTTAGTTTTTTCAGATATATTTTGCCGAATGACATTAAAAAGAGCGATTTCTTTGATAGCTAACAATCCGTAAAATGTCACTTACACTGTCTCGACCGTAATAGTTATTTACATTATACGTGCGGTAAGTTTAGTTTTACAGCGCGAAGTTTTGTATTGAAGCACGACGCGCAGCGGAGTGCTTTAATAAAACTGAGCGATGTATAATAAACTTAACGCACACATAATGTATTACATTTTCTGGCCGACATACCTTTTTACTATATTTATTTATATGTATTTTCCATAAATTTTCTTAATTGATATTTATAGTAAGCTGTGCATCAAGACGCTTTGAAAAACTGTGAAACGTCAAAATAATCAATAATTTGTATAAAGTGTCATAATCAAAAGTAGAACCACTCCCTGAAAATATAAATTACGTTACGAGATATTTCAAGTTTTTGTGGTGTGGTGTGACGAGAAGAAAGGCAACAATTTAACTGAAAAACATCCTCTTGGCATATTTCACAGAGCTGATATCGCAAAATAAAAAATATTTTTGGGCAATTTATTCAATTATGATTTGCAAAAACACAGATATTTCGTAATATTCAAAACTACTTGAAAAGAAAGACCCAATTATAACCTAAAAATATGACAATTTGGAACCTGTAAAATCGTAGTTACCGCAAACGTAAATGATGTGTGATTGTTATGTTTACAGTTCAGGAGGCCAGAAAAATATTTTACATAGCAACCGCTCAGCAAACGTATAGCAACCGTTCAAATTCACCATAATCTTAAATTCTATCATCTACCAAACACAGATTTAAAACTTCAGCTCTGCTGTAAATCTGGTATTTTGTTGTCTAGTTAAATAACTATTGAGTAAATTAGCTACAATTTTCAGTTGAAACTTTTTTCTCTATTTTGTACCGTTTCAAAGTTGTTTAGACGGGAAGTTATGTGCTGCATACATCAAATAACGAATTAACTTAAAAATTTGATAGGTACTGAAATAGGTACAATATTTTCTTTCTTACAAAAGATGAAAATAATATGTATAATAAAATAATGTCTGTTCAGTTGAGAGGACTAAAATATTTACGGAATACAACCCCTACCAGAACTAGTAGCGACCCCTGTTGGGAAGGGTCTCAACCATGCTATTAAGAAGGCGCCTGAGTTTACTATAAATAAAAGCGAAGCATGCTTTCTCTAAATGAAGGAATAGTGAGATGAAAAACTTGGAAACGTAACTTTCAGATCAACCTTGTCGAGCTGTTCGCCCTAAAGTTGTTGAATAAAAACAAAAAGAATCTTTTAGAGTAAAACAAAAGGAAAGCGGAGAAGAGAAAAACAATTGGTGTCAGAATGTCAGGAAAATGAAGCTGTAGGGTAGTTCGAAAAATTTTTCTGACAGCAGAAAATATGAAAACTAAGCTCGTCATCAACGTAAAAACTTTGAAATAAAAGAACGAAAAAGTAATAAAAGAAAATCTACAAAACTGTGGCAATCACAGCATCCAATAAAAACGCATCAGAAAAACAGTTCAACTATCTCAATTAGGTATTAATCCACTGATTATCAAGTTAGCGAAAACAGAAAAAAAGAAGTTCCATCACCGTCAGACGAGCAAAACAAAGTCATATCGATCTCGGAGCGTTTTCTAACTACGAGACCGTCAGAGTCAGAAAGGATAGAGATATGGCTTTCACCTGTGGAGCAACAGAGAAGGATTAAATGGATGAGAGAGACAATGAGTTCAGCGGGTTCGAATTGTAGTTCGCGTGGCTGCCGGAGCGTGGCGCCACCGCCGGCGCTGTAATGCGATCGTAAAGTTGACACCACGTGCCTTCAACCACCGAATTAAACAAGCGGATTTATTATTTATTGAAGATGTTTTCTCGCCGATTAAAAGCATCAACTCGCTTTGATTCTCGTCAAAGTATTTCTTTTTATAGTCGATAAAGAACTGCAGTCTCTTCGCGTTGGGAATTCTCGCGTCTTACGCCCTTCTCGCCCATTACAAGGGGGAAAGTTCAATAATGTAATTTATTTTGATATATGATGAGCGGTTACCAGCCAAATGCAAGGAGGAAGGTCACAAATTAATTGTCATTTTTTACTAAAAGTGTTGCGCCGTTTTAATTGCCTGATTAAATGTTACTGTAATTGTGATCAAATAATAGATTCTTGTAGTTAATTAGTGAGATGTACTTTCACTCACTAAAGTTTTCGCATTAATGAGATCTACATCTCATCTTTGCTATGAAAAAATGAAAAATGATCGCCATGATTAGTAGGCGTGCTAGTTTCGACAGAATGTTTGTTCTCCACTAATTAATTTCTATTGATGACGTTAATGTACGATTTTAAGTAATCGCTTTCTAGACATGCTAATTAAATTTTAAAAATTAAGCTTTATTTATCTAACATTACTAATTAATTGTATTTAAAATACTAATAAATTTAATTATGCAGTAATAATAACTATTTAACAAGATTAATCAGACTTTATTAGATATAATAAACTACAAGACAAGAATACCTTTAAAAATAATTGTTCTGATCTTACAAAAGGGGAAATTTACTCAATTAGTTTGTTGTTTTGTTTTTTCAATAAACACAGGTTAGCAGATTTAAACGAAATTATCAAAATATAATATGGTGACAATAATTTTCATTATATCATAATTTAGATATTTTGAAACAGCTTGATAGGGCTTCAAGTAAACTACCATTTCCGGTTATTGGATTATCACGAAAACCTAATCAGCTCTTCCAAAAGGGATACAATTGATATATACAAAATATCAAAATTTTCAGTTTAGTAGTTTTTAAGAAACCGTAACTCCAGAGATCCACACAGACTGACAGACAGACACACACATAGACATCATCGCGAAACTATTAAAATCGTATTCTAGGGACCCTAAAACGTGCTCATCCACTGAAAACTAACTACCCAATTTTTAGAATGATTCCTATACCTCCCTTACAGGATGTGGCGGGATGTAAAAAGTTTTAAAAAAATTTGTAGGTATTATTTAGTCCACATCTTTTTGATTCCAATGAAATTTGTATGATTCTAATTGGGCCAAATGAAATGATTCTGGACTCGTATAATTCATAGCAAAATAAAAAGAAAATTGTGAAGTTCGAATGGTTAAGTTTCCCGCGTAAACTGCTGCGTCCCCTTGCGCCTTCCGGTGCGCATAAATCGCAAACAATAGCTCATCGAGTTTCGCGGTACGAACGCGGATTCAACCAAGCATATAATTAGGTAAACACAGCAAGTTTTTATATAGAACTGCTTTCTAAACATGGTACCTTACGATCTATCTTGCGCTTAATATTGCATCAAAGTGTTTAAAAATAGTCATGTCCCTCGGCGTGAGAAAAATCTCCGAAATCTGGTTGTATAAATGAAGTCTATTGCCAGCAGCTGTAGAACGCTTAAATTGAATAATTGTTCTGGCAAACAGGTTAGGGAACAATGTCACAAGTATGACAAGTTATAAGATAATATTGTTGCGCTTTGATTATTGTTTGGCAGCTGAAAATTTAATTTTGAAGATTTTGTGCACACAGCGGAAAAGATAAAATTATTTCGTTTTGTTTTCATCAAGAATTTGTGTCAACTCGCAAATTAAATAAATATTCCAAGAGGAATTTAAATACTTGTGTTTATTTCGCAAATAATACAAATGAAATTTAATTAAAACGATTTGTGGATGAATTGGAGATTGAAAACAAGTTAAAATAAAACACAAACTACTTTTTGCACTGCTAACGGTTTATAAAATATAGTTTTATAAAACAATAGAACAACATTTTTCCGTTTTATGTTTACGATTTTTCATTTCCGTTAAATATAATTAAAACACCAACAGCTTCATTTTATTTCACCTTGGGCGAGTGACTTGCAAATACCTACTTTGCAATTTTTCCATTCCTAATATTTCACGCGCTCATTTTCAAACAAAATACTCGTATGTTTTGGGTAGCTCAACACTCAAATTTCTTAGGTGGGCAGTCAAAACAATAATACAAAATCAAATAAGCATATACCCTTCTTAATTTAAAAATTAGTACATATTTTATTTATTGCTTATAAATATTATTTAATTATAACAAATCAACAATTATAAAAATTTGAGGGGAATGTGTAAATATACGAGACATGATCGTGTCTTGTATACATTGGTGTATGGTGAGTGTGAGATTGAGAAGAATGTTGTTAAGAAAGTGCGAGTGAGTCAGTTGAGGTGGTTTGACCATCTTGAGGGAAACTAATATATATGGGTGAGATTGAGGGTGAACAATTCAGAGTGTGAAGAATAGACGAGCATGTTTCGCACTATGAATGCGGACGAGGCGAAAGTGGTGGTATGTTTGGAGGGGATTGATTGTTAGTTGATGCATGTGTTTCAAGGTTTGTGGTACCCCACTGAGTGGGATATAGCGCGTTGTTTTGAATGTCACAATTATAATAAATATTCAAAATGTCCTAGAATTGCTACATAAATTTCTACTTGTTTTCTACTAATGGATTGACGAATACAGCCATCATCAATTCTTCGACGTAGATCATTGACATTATTGATTGACAATCGGCCCAATTCTCTATCGAAGTTGTTACTGTAGCATCTTGCTATTGATGACAAAATTGCATCGAAACTTGACATGTTTAATGGATAATATTTTAATAGCAGTCAAAAAAAATTATTTCATTTTGGTCACAATAAACAAGTTGTTACGATAGCAACTTTTTAGAGAATATGTCCTATTGAAGTAAAATATAGTGGATAGAGGATATTATTTAAATAAGAAAATATTGAAACTCAAACTAAAAATTTGAAGATACATTTTCTGAACACGCTGTATTGGGTTAGAAACACGTGCCATTTTTATTATCGCAATATCAGTAGCGCTGAATATCTGCTTGAACTATTTACTATATCAATGGTAGTATTATTTCTCCCTTTCTGATATTTCTATATACTAAAAAAATCGGTGTAGACTGAATCCATCTCAATAATTCCTTGGTGAGTATGATTCTCATGTTGGCCACGGCAAGCACGTGTTCACGGCGAGTGGCGCGAGAGAAATCAATACTTATTTACTGTGAAAGACCGCCCGCAGTCCCCAGAACCGCGCCGCGACGCTCTTCAGCAACGGCGTCCCGACGGCAAGAGATTCAAGGAGAATCGTCATCTCTACTCGAAAGCTTGTTGTTCAAATTTCAACAATGTTGTTGGTCAATTGCTTGTTACTATTAAATAATTGACTTGATAGTTGAGACATTTGGAGGCAAAAATATCGATGGTGGTTTTCACGACAAAATTACATCAAAATATGTGGGGGAAAATGTATTTTTTTGGTAAAACTTTAGTATGAAGCTAGTATATAAATGAAAAGTTTCAAGCAGATGGCACTGTGGAGCGTTATTAGAAATAGAATGCTCTTTCAATTGTGCTAAAACAATGTTTTTTGTACATACTGGCTGGTATCACGAGTTCTGTTTTTGGGTGTAAGAGAAGTGTTTTATCCTCGATTATTTTATAAGAAAATATTTTAAACTGGATTTCAAATAAAAGTAGTACATAATATATTTCTCTGTAACTTTATTGCAAAGCATTCTTTTATAAAATAAATTAATAATAAAAAACCGAGATAAAACACTTCTCTTAAAACACAAAAAAAAAAAACAGAGGTGGTAGTACCGGCCATTATGTTTATGTGGATATTATCAGTAGGTACTTTTAACAAACAAACCCTAAGCCTACACAACTCACGCTCAATAAAACTTGAATCACAGTATTAATTTTTAATGGAAAATGTATCGAATACTTGGGCTATATTACGAACTTCTAAATTCGCCAAAAAACTTAAAAATATATTTTATTGCCGATTAACATTAATAACTTTTATTGCTTAGAATATAAAAATATTTTCTATTACATTGTTTTGGAAACTAAACATAAAATTGTATTGTAACAACTATCATTCCATACGTCGCATATGGAATAATTTCGACGAATTAGAGCCGCATATTAGCGCGGTATATGAAGTATCTTGATTCATTAACTATGGTTACGTCAGTTTGTTTTAATTTTATTTATTTGAGTTTGATGTTTTCAACAGTTTTATATTTGTATTTTTGCATAATTTCCAAAATCTTGTAATAGAAAGTATACTCTACGGTCTACAACATGTAACGGAATGGCATATTCCATTACTTGTAGAATATTCTATTACAAAGTAACCGCTTGACAAACGCATAGTAACTGTCAACAAATGCATAGCAATCGTTCAACAAACGCATTGCAATCTTATATGATGGCGATAACCTTCAAAATAATATGTTCTACACGGCACGAGTGTATTCATTGCCTCGGTTTCGCCCCTTCAATGAAATGGCAGCCTCCGCTGTAAATCTGGTATTTTGGTGCCAAGTTAAACAACTAACTATTATAATGAAATATTTTTTTAAGTTAAAAGCGGAATGGGTAAAATTATTCCCGTCCATTTGTTGCCAAACTACAACAGTTCCCTATATTTTTGAGTCATTTTAGCGCGAAGAGTATCACCGACAGTTTTACCCAATTGGAGGTTACAATGTCAAAGTGTAAATATTGAAAAATTCTCGTAAAAGTGTAACAAGTTCTCGCAATTCCTGCTGTGAAATGTCGCAGTACAGCAGGGAAAAATGAGTCATAAAATCGACTCACTGAATTTCACAGCTGCTTGAATTGAAATATTCACGACGATTATGCTCTTCGCAGAACCGTACTTCAAGCTAACTCAAATATTCGCTCGTTACAAAAAATTACCTTCATTTTTATTTCATCATAATAATCCTTCGCCCCTCTCGGAATCTTGGAATCTGCTCCATAATACTTCTATTAATTTGTAATTTAATTACTGGCTAAACGTTGCTCGAGTCAATTGAATTTCTTTGTTTATAGATGACGTCATCGGTGTATTGATACACAAAGGGATGACTAACACTGCTAACTCGTAGATTGAAATGCGTTTTAAGAGGGGGAAGTATTCGTGGAGTTAATTTAATACTGTAATAATAATTCAAGACCTCTGAGGGAAAGTCTGAAGTGGGAAATTAAAAATTTACAGAACTGCATCTTTATTAATTACTCATGAATTTTAATGAGTAAATTTCCAATTAATTACTAGCAGCATCTGCCACAATCTTCTTATTTAATTTACTCCTGATCTGAATTAAGATTTTTGATATTAAAATTTAATTAAAACAGTTGATTGGTTGAATTTTCCAAAATTTATTCATTGCTTCGTACAGCCACAAGCTCAGCCGTTAAACTCTATGGAAAAGAATGTGAGTGTATGCGCAAAAAGCGCAAAAGTACGAACAATAAAGTTGTGTAGCTCGTCGGTAAGTTAACCTCGCGACCTTTGGCTGTTCAGTGACAGTTTCCTCTCTCTCCGCTGCCCGCGGCCGCCATTACACAATTACCTCTCCGCGTTTCCTGTTCTGTGCGCTACACTAACTCGAATGTTTGTTGTCGTCGAGAATAAAAACGCGGCAAAAGATCGAGGGTGAAAATATTTAATTATTTGTTGGTAATTTCTTAAAAAGATTTTTGTGAGCGGAAATGTTTCAATTGAATGTCGCCGTGTGACACTTTGACATTTAAATTTCCCGCGAGGCGGTGTAAGTTGTCAAAATCACCACCAGAGGACTGAGATCGAACAAGTGAGTGTTGCGGAACAGAAACAATAAACAAGGGAACAAATCTCGTTTAATTCGCGCAACTGTGAGTGCTCGCCGTGTTTTGTTGACTTGAAATGAAAATACGCATGTCCTTGAATGATGTAATTAATGCCAACGGCACTAATCGATGTTGTTAATTATGTCACGGGTAAAATTGACCGCGAGATGCAATTAATCAACCAAATAGAACTTGAATATTTGATCGGGAAGGATACGAACGCGGAATCTTAAACAATAACAATAAAATAAAGCAATTAACAATCGGTGAAATATAATAAACCCCAAATATTATTCTCCCATACCTCCAATTATTACGATCAATTTACTACAACGTGTGTCCCCAGAGAATAAAAGCATTATTTACAATAGTGAACGATTACTAAGCAGGCAAACAAATAAAAGACGCGATTGGGGACCTCTGGTGCGATAGTCCCGCAGATAAGATGGATAACCCAATGTGGTATTATTAATATGCATTTAGTGGAGTAACTGTAATTCTGTTTATGGCGATAACCGACGAACCGACTAATGGAATTGTGCTAATGTTCCAGATCCAGTGAACTTACTGGAACTGGACAGAGAATTGGAACTGTGATCACGTATTATACTCAAAAACGAATTGTTCACGAAAAGCGAAAACGAAATACAAAAAACTTTGAAGACATCCCAAAAATTAATAAAAGATATCATTGTTTTTAAGGTACTTTCAATAATTTCCACTGTTTTAATTTGTGGGCGTGGCACTCCCAAAATTTTTTAATTTATGCAGTGCAATTTGTCGGCTACAGGAATCAAACTCTGTACATATTTTTTATTATTTTATTTACGATCGTGCGATATATCCTACAACTCATTTCGTAGAAGTAATGACTTACATTACAGCACCAGTGCATTTTTTAATATTACCGCACTGATTATTTGGTTGCCGCGATTTTCAACCCGTTGCAATAATTTTAAAAACCATCCCTGTCTGTTGTTACTTTTATTTGAAATTATGTAATTAAAATTTCAGTAATAATATAAGAGAGTGAGAATAAATTGAAAATAATTTGACAGATCTTTCGAAAACTAGTTGCCAAATGGCAACAAGTTTGAGAAAGATACTTTAGAATTATTTTTTAATTTAATCATCAGGCACGCCACTAAATCTACCCTTTTTCCTCATTTTTTACTTGTTGGTGATAACTATCTGAAAACTGTCAACAAAAACAAATAAGCTACAGAGATTATTCGCGGGAATAATCACTAGAGCTTTATTCTCAGTTTAATAATGACAGGATTTGTAAAACGCAGAAGAAACGTCAAAAAATAATCATTTCAATAAAAGAATACCAATTTAACTGTTTGACAAAATTCCGAACGATCTTAGATAAAATTTTGTAACGTGAGATAATACATTATTATCGCACTTATGATAAACACAAACTCGACCTGAGGTCTCGTTGTGCAGCTTTCACATGCGTGAGATAATCTTACCTATATCCCCTAATAACGTAAATATTTTGAGATCGACATGATATTTATATGTATTTCCTAATAACAAGTTTTTTTCGCACCTAATGCGCCATTAAGATATTTACATGTTGTATGATTGTTATTGCTACGGATACATAGTACATTGTAAACACATTTTCATATCTAATGGTAATCATAGACAACCTGAGGTATAAATTCATATCTAACAGTTCTGTCAAAAACAATGATGTTTCATCTATACATAATTTATTTGCATCCTCATATTTTTTAAACAAAACTAAGCCGAAAGGTTTTCCTGTCATTCTAATAACACGCGCTCTGTGAGCGTTGGTTTAGTTGTAAGTTGCCGATAAAACAGGCTGTTTGTAACAATTTCAAGTTTTCCATGTAAAGCAATGTGTAAAACCGGCAACCCTTAATTTGAAGCACCCGCGTACAAAGAGGTAAATTAATAACCATGGGCAAATACACGCATAACGCATGTCTATTCTCCGTAACATGCTTCAGGGTATGTTTACACCCATTAGACAGATATCAGCGACACACAGCGATCCTCCGCGTTCCGGGGCGGAATACCTCCCGGGGGGCGGCGGGGGTGCATTATTATGCGGCCGTATCAACACCGCTCGATACTGATTAAGCTATTTACATCTGGATGTTAGCAACGCTGAAATTTAATTATAATCGCAATGTGATATCGATTATTGACAATGAGCTGATATGTGTTTTGGGATTTGGTGCAATTCGGTGCCCTCTGATGCCATTACGTTTCTTCGCATCCTCCAGATGACTCGACAGGAAAATTACTCATTATTGGAATCATTCAATATTGATGGCGAGATTTTAGCATATTTTGAGTAACTTTGAATTAATTGTGACCATTTTCTCAAAGACGTCTTTATGTGTGGATCGATGGAAAGGTAATTAAAGAACAAGAATAGATACAGCAATGAAACTTTATAATTACAAATTTTATATAATGCAAATAAATAAATAGAATTGAAATGTGGCGTATGGGGGTTTATTTATATTGCTGTATCTTTTCACATACTAACTTTACAACAAAAGTGTAGGTGCAAAAGTTATTCATAATCAAAATATTTATTACAAAAATTATTGCAAGGCCATGAAGAATTAAACAAATTGGAAATATATTTGACATTTCTTAAAACTGTTCCAGAATTAATACTGTTTTGGAAACTACGCATTCCACAACTAAAAATTGTATTGGAATAACTAACATACCATGGAATAAATTCAACAAATCAGATCCGTACATTAGCGCGACTTATGAAGTATCTTAGTATGGTTACTATGGTTACGTCTGTTTGTTTTAATTTTATTTGAGTTTGACGTTTTCAACAGTTATGCATTTGTATTTTTTGTATAATTACCAAACTTTTGCTCGTGTGGAATATGTGCCATTTCATTACTTGTTGAAGAATATACTATTTTGTTAGAGAAACTGGGAAGCAGATTAATTGCTTTGGTCATATGCCGCCTCATGAAAATGCATTGTGAATTATGTGAACATCACAAATGCCCATGCTCTTCAGTGGGATTCGAATCCACGACCTCTGGTGTACTAGGCTAGTGACATAACCACTACACCACCGAGGTCGGCAGTTCCAGATGTATTTATTAGTGTTGTATTATTAGCTGTAGAATGTTAATAAATAAAAAGATATAGCATTCTACACCCACTTGTTCCCAATTTTGGTGTGGCACGCTATCACAGATCTCGGTAAGAGACACGAAAAGTGCGGTAGTAACCGAAGCGCTACCACATAGAGAAGTAGCTACAAAAATGTTTTCTGTTTTGCAATTATTCGTGGATTTATTTCCAATTTTGAAAAACCTGAATTATATTCTTACTATCAAAAAGTATAATTATGAAACAATCAAGTTCAGATTTATACGTACAATAAAGTCAGATTTTATCAACTGTGCACAATAAATAAAAACTCGCCTGATTCTAAAATTTTAAAAATTGGCGTGCAGGTTTCAGACCCGAGCATTCCACTATAATTCTCGTTCATCGACTCCTAACGATTTGATGCATTTCTACAGGCAGGTAAAGAATTCGCCAAACATCTTATTAGGTCCTTATTAATAAGAGATTTCTAAATGAGTGCCGTAGCAGTGCTGCCACCCTAATGATAGATTTACTACGCTGGATATACAAGGGTAACCGTCTCAGCGGTACAGGCGCGCACTCAGGGGGGTAATAAATTATATTAACTTCTACAGACAAATATATAATTTAATATTAACTAATTTATAGCCTACAAAAGGTTGATCTGTAGGAATTAAGTTGTATTTGATCTGTCTGCTTGAAATATACCGTTTGGAACATTACACACCACACAACGGGGATGAAACAATTCCGATTTAGTTTTATTGTGAATGAATTTTTCGAACCTTCTATTGCCTTGGAAAAAAATTGAGTTCCAAAATGTGTCACAGTTCTATGTTATTTAAATAGGAAAAATATATATTTAGGCACAGTCAAATATTAATATTAAGCTGAATAAAGACTAGAATAATTTTATATTTATTTACTTGGAATCATTTTAGTGGCAGTCTGTTTAAAATTCGATTCAACTCCTTTTAAGATCTACCCTAACGTATAACCATATTTATACCAAGCAACCATTTGAAACTTTTTTCTTTAGTATTTGACTCCTTATGTTGCATTTTATGTGATTCGTAGTAAAACAGTAATGATAGCAATAACAGAAAAGTAAATGGTGCGTCATTGGTTCAACCAAAACTACGTCACGTCAAGGTGCGACTTTTGAATTATTTGAATTTAAAATTGAAAATACCATAAAAATATTGGGATTATTAAGTAGTTATTATTATTATTTATGAGACAACATAATGGTTAATTTCCTTATTTTAAATTTATTTCTTTAAATTCGACCCCATTGCGTATGTGGTATAAAAAATCATTAAAAATTTTTGTACGGGCCTGCACTGCTAGCACGTGAGGGCAGGTGTCTCAACACCGGATGTACGTATAAGATTACCCTCGCCGAAGCAGAGGGGTTCGGAACCAAGTACTACCAAAGAGGAAACGAAACGACACCAATGTTTTTCAACATCCTCATACCTCCACTCTTACAGCCGGCTACGATTATATTTACTTCGTACACAACAGACACCAAGTGTCTAACATTTCTTTTTCTTTCTGTCTTTCTTCACGTGTATGTCAGCGAGACCAGCATGGAACTGATGACGTTTATGTGCACTCGTAAAATAAAGTTAGTTGGCTTGATTATATTTCTGCTCAAGTGTCCTCATAACACAGAGAGGTTATTAACACCAAAACCATATTTTATTGATATTAATCCGCAACTATGATAGCTAATGGACTCTATACTATTACTTGATCTCTTTTTCATTACCAAACAGATTCAGATTATCGTTTCATCTGCTCACATTAAGTTTGTTTACTTAGGCGTACTTTAACTGCGATTGAAATAAGTTACTTTCTGAATACAGCAATTCTGAGGCGTCAAGATTTGAATCTACTACTTTTAGGGCCGGTATTTTCAACTTGACATAAACTGGGGAATGATGATTATTAGAGAGCGGATTATATGCAAAGTGCATATCTTCAAATAAAATCAATTTTCTGGACGAATTACATTGATTAGAGTTAATTATTAATTGCATATATTGCATATTTGGGCATTCTTACGCATATTTTTACAAAAGTTGCATACAATTGCTTATTTCAATATTTTTAAGACCTTGTCTAGTGATAAACATTCTGAAATTTCTGGTAATGCACATTGATAATTCCCAAATAATGGAGGAGGCCGCAATAAATTGAAGAATGCAGCGGAAAAAGCAATAAACAATACAATAAGCAAATACATAAATCAATAAACTCTAATATTTCTAGGGAAATCCCTGTAACGGTAACGGTAGGTATTCATTGTACACACGAATGCTAGTAAAAGTGGGTACAATGAATATAAGACCGAGAATTCTCAGCTGGATATATTTTACTTATGTTTCATTTTTTCTTTAAAGAAAATTTTGAATAATTTGTTATTGTAATTATGTAAATATGTCATAATCTTATAATATCAAGTTTCTATACTTAGTTTATATGTATATTAGTAGTATATTTGTTAATTGTGAATCAGGATTATGACTGTATTGTGCAATAAAATTCATAATGCATTCAATTGTACTTTTTATATAATAATTTAAGTTTTTTAAGCAAATTTTGCTATTTGTACATATATAGTGTATATTTCCCAAAAAAATCAGTGCATATATATATATATATATATATATATATATATATATATATGCGCATATAATTAAATTTTTTCGTGCATATAATCCGCTCTCTAACTATTATTACTCTAGCTGTCATCTTTTGATGCGATATTTTTTGTTTATCCCACTGATAAATTTGTTCTTTAGCATCTAGCTTATCTAAGGGTGGAAATAGCGGCCTTTTAATAAATAAATGTTGGTAGCCTCTCTCAGAGCAATGTTTAGGAAAAGTTTATCAAAGGTGATATTGCGTATGTGTAGATTTAAAGGTCACAAAATGGCGCCCGAACTAAGCAATGTCAGTACTGCGAATTAGTGCAAATGCGTAATCAACATTATTATAATTTTAACTTGCATAATTGAAGCGTGGGCGAAAAATTAATATTCTCTGCATGTGCATTGTGTATAAGTCTTCACGTTTATATAAACAATTTATAAGTTTTTCTAGCGAATAATTGTTCTTAAATGGTACATTAAATCTGATCGTTGTAGATTTTGTGCGCAGATATGAAATAATAGCATGAAATTTGCAATAAATTACTAAGTATATAATTAAATCAACAAGATGATCATGTAAACTAATACATTTGTAATCTTCAAAGTTCTAGGAAGTGTATTTTAAAATAAAGCAAGTATAAGAATTCATGTCAGCGACCTTCAAATAATCAAAATGAGTTTTTTAACAAGCTGCTATCTTGCTTTTTAACAATCTGGTAAGCTAGTGTAAAACTAAAGGGGACAAAAGGCGGTAGAAAGATAAAAATCAGTGTAAAACAGTTGAAATTGCAACCCGACTTTTTATAGCACGCACGGCTACCGAAACGACGGCAAGGGACTCCGCAAGGTAAAAAGAAAAACCGATAGCGTAATGAACTTTTCTGTGATAACATGACTATATTTTGACATTTCTTAAAACTAATTAAATGCGTAAATATTTGTCACGAGTCAGGTTTTAAGCAATCTTGTCATTATTTGAATGAGAATAAAGCTTTAGAGGTAATCTCTACAACTTTTGTTTTTTTTGACAAATATTACATAGATAAATAGCTCAGTGGCAACGCATCGAACTGTGGATGTTAAGATCCTCGGCTCGAGACCTACAGCCGACAAATTTTTAGTAATAATATAACAAGAGAGTTAGAATAACTTACTGGATAATTATTTTCTAATTTATCGAACTCTCGAGTTATATTTAATTACATTATTTCTTATTTCATCATTAGCGTGACACCGCGACACTAAACATATCTTTTTTGCTCATTTTTTATTTGTGTTGATGATAGATAACTATCTGACAACTGACATTTGTCAATAAAAACAAAAAAGCTACAAAGATTATTCCCGGGAATAAGCACTAGAGCTTTATTCTCGATATAATAATGACAGAATTGGTTGAAACACAGACACGTAACAACACAGAGACGTCAAAAAATAATCGAAAATAAATTTGGCAAATTGTTACCACATAAAATTATCCCTGTGGCTCCTTTTCCACTACCATCCTTGGAGGCTGTGGTTTGACGGCTGGTAACCGCACTTCAGGCGTAAAAATATATCATAATACCGAGATCTGCTTTGTGTAAAGTGTCACACCCAAAAATGGGTAAATATTAAATGTAATACCTAAGTTTGTTTTGAATTTGTGGATAAAAAAATACTCTAATTAAATATAATTTGGGAGTTCAATAATTCTCTAGTTTGTTTCTCAAACTTGTTGCTATTTGGCAACAGCCCCCTCAATATTATTTTAAATTATTACTGATAATTTCGTCAGTCGGTACTAACTATGCATTTTAATTGAAAATTATTTGTACATTTGGAATTCTATAGGCAGCATGAATAGCTATTTGAAAACAGCGAGTTTCCGCGCTGGCAACAAGTGAGAAAGCGATAAAGTGTCCGCACCTCCTTGACCCCCGATCACAGCGAATCTCCGATAAAATTAAAACAATTTGTGCGTTGGGCCCAGGGACGCATTGAATGTTTGCGTACCGGCGCTGGCTTTACGTCAGTTGTTTGCTCATGTCATACGTTTTATTTTGTTTTTTGGAAGCGATGCTTTTGTTTTGATGAGGTTTTTCTCGATTCGCGTTTTGTTTGCGCCGAGAATTTTCATTTGCAAGTTTTAGATTAGGTTCGATCAATTCTAGAATAATTTCACCATTTTTGCAAGTTTTAATTAACACAGAATTGTCAATTCCGGTTTGGGATAAGCTTTTGATATTGTGACGGCTCGATAACAGATAAATATAAACATGGTTAGAATGAAATAATTAACAAGATAAAGTAGCTCAACCTCACTGGTTGTTTACATTTAACACTTATTATAAAAATATCAATTGAACAATCTTATTTATTTGTCGATATATCCTTGGGGTGTAAAAAATGTTCATGGTCATCGCATCTGCATTTAAATACGTTGTTTTCTTTTTCTTATTCAAATTACATTGTTTATGACAGCAAAACAGATGTCGCAATGAACTATTTGAAAGGAATGTAAAAACAGGAGTTCAGTTTAGCTTACGAGTTTATTTTATTTTTACGGTGATTACGATTTTAACACCTTCAGAAATATTTTCCAATTTCAGACAGATATCTGACAGTTAAATTTCAACATACATATTTAGTTATCTGACAGATGTTATTTTGTTATTATTTATTTAGGTTGATGTCTTAATAATTATGGCGAAATCTACAACCAAACAATTTTTTAAGCTGTATGCATAAATGATATAAACATCTTTCACTGCTTTTTGTTCTTACATTGGTAGTCAAAAATGTATTGCAGGTAGTTATTGGGGAAAAACCAAAGTAGCTGACACCTTGTGGCAGAAATATAAACTAGACAAACGGGAAAAACAATCACTACTTCCATTTAATACATGGTAATTCCGTAAAATTATTTTTAAATTTACTAGTAAAATATTCAGGTTCTTTCTTTATTATTACATTAAATAGATAGTGTTCAAGTAACACTGTAGCTGTGCTAAATAAAATTTATAGCAGTGTTTAATAATTTAGTATTAATATATAATGTCGAACAATGAAATGTAAAAGCAAAACATAGTGTTCAATGCCAGTGTTATAATTATAAAACAGACAGTATCAGCAGAGTATAAAAGAATTCACACAATAACTACACTTCAAATATTTCATGATTCCAATATTTCAGCGGTGCGCTACCGACAAGATGGCAGCTCAGTATCTGCTATAAGGCCGATATCTTAGTAACCAAAGAAAAGAGAGTATAGTTTCTGTGTCACTGTCAGTTGTATCTGTCAAATATCAAGCCACAGTATTTCTTTCATGTTAAGTTCATAAAATGAGTGTAAAACAGAGAGATAAACTTATTTGTACTATGAAAAATAGTAGGAACTTTTATAGTAGAGGTGAAATAATATTTTTAGATTTTATCTCATTTGCAACTGACATCTATTTAAATTTACCGCCGTATACTGCTACTGCCAATATGGCCGCTCGGCTTAAGGTCATCGGTCGATGTGATTAAAGATCAAAAGTGCCGACGAGTATCGCTACTGTTTGAATTCTTATAGTGTGGTATCCTAAAATCTATTTATTCAACAAAATACATGTATATCTGTATGTTCCGAACACTTTCTAGCTACTGATTCTCATCTAAGTTAGTTTGGTATAAGTCATTATTTTTCATGATTAAATAGCACTGATTTCAGTTCGCCAATATTCCACGAAGAGATGAAGTTGTAACATCACAAAAAGTTCCAAATAAAAAACTTAACATAATTTCGCAAAAAATATCGAACTAAATTTGTTTACAATTTGAATTAAAAATGCTCTAACTCAACAACAGAAGCAATAACATCTGATTAGCACGTCTAATGAACAGTTTTTCTTGGAAAAATGTACATGTTGCTATAGCAGGTAGTTTGTGTACCCTGTTTCGCCACCTACTTTCGGTTTTTTCCCAATTGCACCCCAGCACCCCATTGGATTCTACAGCGAGCTCAGAGTGTAACGCAGTGTGCTTTAGGTATAATCAGGTAGGTTGGGATTGTGTCATAAATTAGTGTGCGTAAAGTATTGTAGTATGGATAACTTACCCTGACGGGTGCTTGGAAGAGAGGCGCGCCGACCGCCTTGTTGGTCTCCCTGTCCGCCGCCTGCGAGGACATCTGCGCGCGGGCCTGCCGCTCCAACTCCCGCAGCCGGTCTCGTTCCACGCTAAAAACAATACACGACCATCAGCAGGAGTCGCACAACCACACACAACATGCACAGTACACAGATCACTTGCTCAACTAAAAATAGATCAATTCTAACCAAGGCGTCATAAACACTTGTAGTCTCTACCGTATATTGCTTATCGAAACTGATGCAATCGCATTACTATTATCATAGGTTAAACAGTCCAAATAACCATCACAACCAACACTTCTTGACAGAAACAATGCAGTAGTTTGTCTGTCACGAAAACAGAGAGTTGAAGAATCAAAACAAAACAATCGCGAATATACTCATCACATGAAACAATGGAAAACTAACAGCCGAGAGCGATAAGAGCCAAGCGCAACACGGTGACATTGCGATAGTAGCGCCGCCAAACTGCGCACGTGCGAACCACGAGACTACGACTGCGAATCAACTTGGCGAGCAAGACGCGCGAAAAAATATGCCCCAGAGGCGGAGCCAACAAACAAATGAAAAGAAAAACATCCACTACGCTTCCCCTAAATACAGTCCCGTTACTTTCTACCTGTACCACCCCGTGCGCTCAAGCGGGCATTACACGATGAAGTTTTCAAAGCGATTTTAAAATGACATTTGATAATTAATTCGCCTTAAATGCTAATGCGGTAAAATCAGCAATGCTCATATTTTTTTTAGGAAATTTTCAGAAAATGTACCGCTATTGCTTTTTTCGATTCATCTAGATATTTTTGTTACACTTACGTCATTGTGCGAAAGAGAAAACTTTTCAAGTGACTTTAAAAGTTTCCTCTCTCGCACAATGACGTAAGTATAGGAAAGATAGATGAGTTCAATTGTCATGTAAAACTATTACATGAGATACTTTTTCTTAAAAATTCCTAAAAGATTAGCGCTTTTACAGCACTACCAACTAAGCAAAGTGACAAGTGACTGTCAAATATCATTTGTGTTTATGTTTTTTTTATATTACAAGGGTTTAATTAATATTAAACTTATAACGGCACAGTGGAGTAGAGAAGAAGTTAAGAACTTAGTCGATATATCTTTAAAATATTCAAGTGGTGTAAAATCAATGAATACAATTATGCTGGTATAATTTAACTTTTGACACCTGGTTGTTTTAATTCACCAAAAACTTGATCTCGTAAATAGATTGAAAATTCACTAATAAAAACAATTTAATATCACTCGAAAACAAAATCTTCATCGTGTAATGCACGCTTAATAATCGTAAAAGTTGCTGTTCTTGCGTAGGTATTCATCATGTTTTATTTATATTTGCCGGTGATGATTCATGTTGTATTGTAATATTAATTTTCCTTAACATTTTACAAGCGAAATAATCTAGTTACGGCACTGAAGACAAGTTAACTGGCGGGGGAATCTGACTGGATGACGGCTACTAACGTCACACTGTTCAGCGGAAACAAGTCTGGTTTAAGTATGTGACGTACGTGCGCTACTTGTTCACTTGGTTCACGCTATTGCGTAATTGTCAAACAATCGACACTCGCCGAAAAACAAGATGTCTAATGTTATCAGCAACCGCTATTCAAAACAGTTGGTCTTTAAAAAATGAAAAAATCCAAATACACTACCTGATATTTATTATGCCGTAACAAAGAGAATTTTCAAAGAAAAATATTGTAATGAACAGTTCTGCTCCCAACAAAGAAGAGTATGTTGTGTGGTAACCAACTGTTTGCGAAGAAACATGGCGGTATCCCGGACTAATAACATGCCAGTCATCATGGCTGTAAAACACCAATAATTTTATTATAATCACAGTCGCCAATGCACGCACACTGCGGTCAAGACGGACTCAGATCGCGGGCTTTCCGGAGAAACCAGAATGAATTATGAATAATAAATACGTGAACGGTACACGTTTCTGTGATTTAAGGGACTCTTAAATTCATAACGTTGTAAATATTATTGTGTTTTGAAATTCCTGCAGCTTATTGTGAGGAATTGACATATTTATTAACCTCTCTGGTTACACATTGCGCCTTGTTGCTCGTACAAGAATACAATCAACTTATTACACTATTTGTTTTACGAGTAGAAGAAAATATAGGAATTATAACACAATCAATGACGAGAATTTCGCGGAAATACATGTTTTGCGGTCCCTGAATCCATAGAAGAGATGGTACAAAACTTTATATTGTAAATTTCATGAGAATACGCAAAACTGAACTGATTTGGTTCACAATTGTAAACCGGATGTGTATGTCCGGTATTATAAAGAAATTTTACTATCACTTAAATTTACTTTTAAAGTATATTTATTTGATTTTAATAAGTGCACATCATGACTTACTTAACATTGCCGTCAAAAATTGTCATTTGGATAACTTGATGTAAATTTAGTATGGAAGTAACTTTAACTGGAGTTTAAATTTTTTTATAATATCGGATATAAGGTACTTAAAAATTCAATTAAATTTAGTTTTAATGTGTAACCCAGGTGTGAAAATATATTAAAGAACGAGTTTTTAAAGGCTTCTTTTTCGAACGCGTCAAAAGTCTTATAAAATGAGTACTATATACGTACTACTTTGCGTTTTTTATATACTGAAATATTTTAAAATAGCTGCTATATAAAACCGCCTTGATTTAGGAAAATTTGTATGTGTAATGTTGTTGTAGGTAACAAAACCGCCTTGATTTAGGAAAATTTTTATGTGTAATGTTGTTGTAGGTAACATTGAATTGACATTTATTCAATTATTTGAAAGTTCACGTCAATTCAGATTTATTGCTATAATTTTAAGAGTAAATTTTATGTACATGCCATAAACCTTCTAAACAAAAAATTGCGTATCGAATTGAATGCTCTTTCGATACGCAAATGGGTTTCGTAATGATTGTATTATGAACACAAAATATAAAAAAGATATTTTCTTTGCGAAGCTGGGAAGCGCACTAACTGCTTTGGTCATATGCCGCCTCATAAATGGATGAATTGTGAATAATTATGTGAACATCACAAACTATGCTCTTCAGTGGAATTCGAACTCACGACCTCTCGTGTACTAGGCTAGTGACATACCCACTACACCACCCAGAACGGCAAAAAAAAATTATCTATGATCATGCGATAGATCCTACGTATTTCCCATTTCAGACAGGTTAAGACTTACATTACCGCACTAGTGTGTTTTAAAAATATTACTGCACTGTGTATTTGGTTGCAAAAAATTATCCCGGATGTTGCTACTTTGATTTGAAATTAATTACATTGTTATTGCAAAAAAACTGTTTTACAAAATTCCAAGAGATCGTAGTATATAAAAACTTTGCTACAGAATCAATGTGCACCTTTCACATGCGTGCGATAATCTTGTCTATATCCCACTAATTGCGTAAGTATCTAGTTGCTACAAAAGCAAAAATGTAAGTCAAGTCAAGATTTTTAATATAGTATTGTGAAAAGTACTAAAAATAAATGGTGTTTACGAGAATCCTTATTGCAAATCCTCCATAGTTTGAGTCATCCAGCTAAAATAAAGCTAAACCAAATTGCTTAGACATTAGTGTAACTGTAAATCAGTGGGTGGTAAACGAAACAAAAATAACTAAAATTTAACTGCAAGATTAGGAATTAACATGTTTACCGGATAATAAAATTTAATGACAAATTGTTTGTGATTTGTAAACAGAAGAGCGTTTCGAAAAACAAATGAATTTAAATATTGCTAACGTGACTAAACGCACATGACGTTCGATTGTATTATTTAGAAGGCTGCTCTGGCAATCGCTTCAATATGTCACTAAAATTTTTATTTAGTGACAATATGACGTACGCAATTATACTACAGCACAATATTATGATGTTAACGACGCTTAGTTTATGTAGTTAACCTTTGTGCTTTGCATTTACTTTTCACAATTACTGTTTTCAATAAATGTTAATTTATAAAAGTATAATTACATCCCATAATTTTTAATATAATGGGGTCACATTATACAACTGTAAACAGTAGTTTTAACTGGGTACACGGGTACACAAATGATAGGAAATAATTTAAATTTATGCCTACACTTCGATAACGCGAAGCTAATTAATTAGCTAATTTCACGCGAGTTTTACCACAAAGGCTGATGCTTTTAAAACTTTTTAAACACGGGAAAATCTACAATATTATATTAACTAAATTACAATAGTTTTAAACAGTTTTATATTTAGGTAAGTTAAATAAAATCTAGCAATAAAAGTTGCGTCGTTCAAGCTTGACAAAATAAAAACTGAATACTTATCATAAAACAAATTTTAGTAACTTTTTCTATGCACATGTGGCCTTTCAGCCATGTGTGTTAAGTCTCCCCCGTCCTGCGAAAGCGAAGTGCCGGGGCTTGAACCCGGCAGGTGCTGTAAAACTACTATTCTACGTCTACCACAACGGGTTCCTACCACATCTGGAAGGCATATGAGGCACGCGACTCAACTAAAAAATTACGCCAAGAGATGTGGTGAAGAAACGAAGACTTTTTTGTTTGGTTACTGCGATTTAGTGAAATTAAAACTACTCATATGAGATGACCAAATATCACTTAAAATACCAAAATTTATTTGTTGCATTTCTATATAATTTAAGTCCTAAGAAACTCATTGAAGCAGAGCGCATTGTCATATCTTTTACATTTTTAGAGATATGACGATTTTCGTTGTTTTGCAAAGTGCAACTTTCAGAAGTTGTAACTTAAAAACTATGCAAGATATCGAGAATTACGCTTCAGTTTTGTGTTTTTCGTGCATTATATAAAAAATAGACGAATTTTGAAAATTTCGATTTTTTTTTCAAAATTTCAGGCGGCGATAACTCGACAAATATTACAGATACAAACTTCCAGTACAGACCAATCGATTCAGCTCGTCGAAATACATAAGTATGCAAAATTTCGTTAAAATCGGACGACGGGTTGAAAAAGTACGAAAATGGCCTTATTCGCGAAAGACGTCAAGGGGTACCCCTTGAGGTTTGGGCCAAAATTTTTCGTTTTCAGACTTTTTGTTCTAACTTTTCAACGCATTGTCCGATTATTTTGAAATTTTGCAGACATCTGTAGTTCGACAAGCTGAATCGAATGGAGCAATCCGCGAGTTCGTATCTTTCGTATTTTTTAAGATGCCTCCCTTCGAAAATTTTCAAAAAAATTTCAAAATTTTCAAATTTTACGTATTTGTTCCTAAAGTCACCAGAAGCCTAAAACAGCAACCATTTGTAGATATCTTGCATAATTTTTGAGTATGAGTCCCTCAAAGTTGAACTTCAAAAAACGTTAAAAATTGCAGTAACTTACAAAATATAAGTTATATAACGATGCGCTCTACGGCAATGAGTTTCTTAGCGCTAACATTATATAGAAACACAATAAAAAAACATTCAAATTTTTAGTGAAATTTGACGAGTTGAATATATCTAAATTACAGTTAACTTATAAATAAAATTTTATAATTTAATAAAATGTTAATTACAAATATGATTTAATGTATTTAACACGAGCATGAGTGAAAAATAAAGTGACTGCGAATGAAGTAAACAAAGCAAAACAATTGTTAATTAATTTGTTTGATTGCTGAATAAAGAACAAAAACAAATGATACACGCAAAGTTACAAAGCAAATAATTCCTGTCATTAAACATTATTTTATTGATATTATACAAAACATTAAATTCATAATAAAGCAAATAATAACTTAACAAATGAATTTTCCAAGTACGTGTTTAAAATTACCCAATTAATATCATCTTTACGAAAAACCCATAAGAGTATAATTAGTCACAACACTTTGTGGTTTCAACGTCTTCAGCTAGATGGCAGCGCAAACATTACTTTTAATCAAACGGTACAACTACTATAAAATAGCCGTTTTCACGCCAGCATATTAATATATTCGACATAATTACCACAAGAAGTAATTTTTAATTAGATAAAGTTTGGTAAAAACTAACTTTCACGTTTGTATCCTGTCACCGTGCATTCCACTCATTCTGAAGAGCTGTTGCTGTTACTGTTTGTGTTTTCATTTTCAATTTATTTTTATCTCGGAATTCAACTAGACTACAGAACGAATAGCTGTTTTTCGTCTTCTCGACAACTATGAATTGATATGAAACAGATTATGTTTTGTATCCTTTTTCCTTCTTAGAACTATTAAATAATTATAGCAAACAATAAACACTCATTTATTTATTATTCCTGTAATATTTATATATCTTTAATACAAATATTTACTGCAATAATTTTTATTTTTCTTGGGGCACTCTCTCCTTTAAAAACTAATCTGCTATTGTAAATATTTTGAGTTGCACAAAATGGCGGCTACCATTTTCTTGAGAGAAGCATAACAAGAGAATATATCGAGGTGCATTTCATTTGTTAAACGCGATGTTTTGTTACAAGAACATCGCAGTAAGCTGCGCTAAACCACGACCTACTTGATCTGCCCGATGTTTTTGTTCGCACTTTCTAACGTTGTGATGGCGAATAAAACGCTTTTTGTTTTCTGATTATTTTTTGCTAATTAGCACAATATTTCAAGCGGGTTTTTGTTAATTTTTTTATCGAAACCTGTAGCTTAAGTAAACATGATTATTTACAAAAGTCTCTTGATTAGAATTGGTACAATTTCATGAATTAATGGTTTCCTTATTGTTGATGGGTGATATTGCGTAAATCCGATATATGTTAAGCTTGTTAATCGTGCACAGGAAACCGCACTCCATGGCATGTCACTCTACGCTGTTATTGCGAAAATTAGTGATTTTGAAGGAAACTGAGAAATAGTATTTTTCCTATAACCACTTATTAGTCATCGTGATAATAATAACCATGGTTGTGTGACTATTAAATTATAAATATAAAAATTACTTTCTATTATATTTTAAATAAAAAGCTTAATAAATCAGCAACTTTCGTGGCTTATTTATCTTATCCAGACAGCAATTACAATCAATAAAAAAACAATTAATATATTTTTATCATACACTATACATCTTCATTATATGTTTCATTTCAATAGGAAACCACTTAACAAAAAAGCTTTATATGTAAATAAAAATTATACGTCATTTCCTCAATTATAATAATAAATAACTATTAACCATTTTCACTAGATTTACAGCTATGAAACTAACAAGCAGAAAATATATTTCTAAACTAATGCAGTTGATTTATTTTAGACCTGAATGAAGTATATCATCTGTTGTTATTTAGGTTGAAATAAAAATAAATATTGTCAACCTATTTCCAAATACAAAAATAACAACATATTCCCTAAAGACAATCATACATAAGCGTCATCATAATATTGGGTGGGCTTCGCATCTTCGTTCTATTTCTACTACATTCTCAAAATCTGTCTAAATCGTTGACATACATTCAGTTCAAAACACTTTCACTGCTGACGACCCGATGAACATCCCAATATCAACATCCGTGCGCTTGATACGATGGACTGAATTGCTTTTCAAATTTCACACTTTGGATATCTATTAGGAAATATCTAATATAGTCTGTTCTTTATTATTAATTTTTCTTATAATTGGCTATTGTCCCCTGCAAAGTATTACCCTTTTCTATTCACAAACTTTTCCTATTTCCCGAGTAGTCCTGGATACCTGGATAGGTTTATTTTAAAATGGTATTAAGGTCTAAGACGCATTTGCCTTGATGTCATCAATAGTGTGAAGACAGCGTTTTTCAGCACTGATTTTAATTTCGAAATAGTATTTGATGATACAGAAACATACTTTATTATTTATTTTCTATTTATATTTGAGAATAGTATATTCTACAACAAGTAATGGAATGGCACATATTCCACGTGAGCAAAAAGTTTGTAGTCCGAGCCGAAGGTGAGGGCTACGGTTTGCGAGTGTGGGATATGCCATTCCGTTACACGTTGTAGACTACACTTTCTGTAATAAGATTTTGGAAATATACAAAAAATACAAATATAAAACTGTTGTAAACGTCAAACTCAAATAAATCAAATTAAAACAAACAGTCGTAAACATAGTAATTGAATCAAAATACTTCATATATCGCGCTAATATGCGGCTCTGATTCGTCGAAAATATTCGGCGTATGGAATGTTAGCGATTCCAAAACAGTGTTAAAGATATTGAATTTTCTTTCGTATATTTATTTAATTTTTTGATTTTAATTTCACTAAGAAAACAGCTTCACAATCACAATGACATGTGTCACATTTCGTAAAAAAAATATACTTTTTTTAAGTAGGTACTTCCATGGTGTACATGGAATGCAAGATTTATGAAATTTATATTCTTTATATTTTATTATCTCCAACATTAATGAAAATTAATAAAATTAATGTAATCAAAACATGTTAAATTAAATTTTCTACTGTTAAAGGCTTCTAGTAAACTGCTACTTCCGGTTAACCAATTTGATCCAAAATCTAATCAGCTCTTCATATAAATATAAGAAGCAAAAATACACTAAATTATATTTTTTTGGAATTACATAACGTATATTATATTTTAAACAAATTTAAGAGGTAGTAATAAATTGATCTAATTTGAATAATTTGGCTAATACAAATTATAATAATGCAAATTTGATTAATCCAGTTGGTCAATCGTTTTTGTGATAAAATTAAAAGTATCACTAATTTTAAATGTGGTCCTGTTGAACATCCGGCGTGTGTCATAATCTATTTTAACTTTTAATTCTTTAAATTTCCACAATTTTCGCGTTTAGTTAATCATGAGTACAAAATTCAAACCACGCTATAAACAATTCTAGCATCATTTCATAGCTCATTCAATAATAATTAATCCAACAAATAACACAATCAATTTGATTATATTTGTGTTCCGCGTGGCCAAATAATAATTCCATCTTGTCACGTTTGCAGTCAACCACTACCACCACCGCCAGATATTTATTTCACCATTCAACTAATTACTGAATTACAGCCCGCGTTTTAAATAATCCACTGATTAAATTGCGTGGCGGTGAATTCAGGTCACCTCATTCGCGCTACCGTGCGGCAAACTACAACAAGATGTGCGAGTCATCGTTGCCAGAGAGCAGCAGGAAATAATACCGTCAAAAACAAAACCATATCGCCGTTGAGGCACCTTAGACATTTTGTTTTAATTTGTTAAGTAAATTTAGCAAAATAAAACTGTTTTTTTTTTTTAAAGATTGGTTCAGTAATTAATAAAAATTATATAAACAATTGTAGCATAACGCCTTTTACCCATTATGGGTACGGCAACTGTCTGCTGTGGGATTCGAACTAAGGATCTTATGATCCACAGTCCTAGGTCCTCCTTGACTTATTTTATCCTCGTAGATCTCGACCTTCCTCTTCTTATTCTCCCAAGCTCTCATAATAATTGTAGATCATTGCTTCTTCATTTAACCATTTTTTTCTACTCCGGTGTAAATATATCCCCATTATTTAAAAATTTTCTATGAATTATAGTACCCATAATTCACGATAGTGAATTATGATTTCATAATTCACTCTTCTGGACCAATCCACAGAGCCAGAAATCCATAATTCACGGTTATTTGGATCATCTGCAACGGCCGTCTAACAGTTGACATGTAGTTAGTTGTAATTGTGTATTTTTATGTTGACGTTTTTCAACGTGTTTTCAACTAATTTCGATCATTTTCAAATGTGATTTCCGATTTACAGGAGTAGAAAAAGTATAGTATTATATTCGGGATTATGGTCATTATTCACTCGGATGATTTGCATCACTCGCCTACGGCTCGAGACGCAAACTTCATCTTCGTGAATTATGATTATCATACTCCCTCATATAATATGCTGCTTGATCTTTCTGACTCTCTTATCCATATATTTCTTCTAGCATTTTACTTTTCATTTTTCTTCTGTCATCTTCATCTTCATTAATTAATTAATTATTTTCTATTCTATCTTTCCTCTTTTTTGTCATTGTTAGCGCCTCTGCATTTTAGTACCTTTCATGAGAATTTTACTTTTTTTTAATACAACATTAGTTTTGAAAATATTTGAACTTGCAAAATGTCCCTCGTATATAATATTCTTCATGAAATAAAATTAAATATGCTTTAGTTATAAATTAGCATAGATACATGCGAGTAAAAAACAGTGTACCTGTGCTACGACGGTAATTTAGTCAGAAGAAAACAAAACAGCAACAAAGACAACAAACGCAAACAGCGGAAGATCAAAAAACAATCGCTGCTGTCAAGCCATAATTACATAGTTGTGAAATGGGTCAAATACCGAGTACTCTATCTTGTAGTTTGGCGTATCGGAGTTTTAGTTGCGCTAATTGAAGCAGGCTTTTAAGTCTGGCTTACACTACAACCGCGTAATATTCGTAAACTTGTAAAAATTACTAGCAGCCATTGGTGGTGCTGGAATTTCTGTTTAATCTTTGTTTCTGAGAAATAATTGCGATATGTTAAGTAATACTTCGAGGCATAAACTCTCATGAAATATTTAAGTTTTTGTTTTTAAACTGCATGAGTGCATACGTGGGTTCAGTAAAGAGAATACAGCGACGACTGCATTTTTATTTGCGACATTACGAGAAATTACGTCATGGAATTATTTCACTAAAGAAACGAAGGTCAGCACAGTGCTATCTTGAGTAGGTCAGTGACAGAAGAGAAGGTCAGCAAGGCCCTTTTCACGTCTACAAACGCTTCCTTATCTCAAAGACATTTGCAAACAAAATACATTTCTTCCAACATCTTTGACACAGGAAACAATCAATAAATAAGAAGAAATGAAATGGTACCAAGAAATGTTAAGTAGTATTTATTAAAACTAATTGTTAAATTATTAAAAACTTTTGGAAATGGGGTCCTTCACTGAAGTCACAAAATGGCAAATTTAATTTAGAACTAGACCCAAAAACATTCTACTACATATAATTGAAGTTTAAAAAATATTATTAAGATATTTAAGTTTTAAAGATAGCATTTCTGCCGTCAAAGTATCACATCTATTCTATTCTAAATTCTTTGTACTTCTCTTATTACTGCGCTGTCAGATTGTCGAAGTGTCAAATGGTTAGCATTTAATTTAAATATTTTTTTATTTATTTTGAATTCGTAACCAAATTACACAAATCACTTATTTGAGAAATCGCGCGATGTGAAACAAAGTGGTTAGCAATATTTATCAGAGGTAATCACACATTTGACTAAAATAATCTTACAGTATATTTATGTTTCTTCCTGGAATAAATGGTATACATCTATATTCAATTATTTACCACGAAAAGTTATTTTTTCACGACATGCCAGAAATGAGATTTTCCTTTCTAGAGAGGAAAATATAGAAGAATATGAATGTTATTTACAAAAAATATATTTTAAAAATTATAAATAAATTCCTAATTTCATTGAAAATCCTTGTTTTAGTGACATACATGCTTTAAATTATCTTACAATTATGTCATAATTTTTCTTTTTCTAGATTAAATCACAATTTGATAACTTTAATTTAGATTTAAGATTGGTACATTTGACGTGTCAGTTGTGTGGTGTGTTGCATTGACAAAGTGTATTTAAGGTCCGGGCAAAATCGTTTTTAGAAAATGTTGTCTAATACGAGAGGAAAGCGTTTCTTTTTCTCACTTGAGCTCGAAGTTTCGCTGCGCTCATGAGGCAATTCAAGGGAGAGTAGAAGTAGAAGAAGTTTGACAACTATTTAATTTCATTTAAATAATTTGCTAAACAATAAACAATAAAATAGACTTTTTATATTATTTACAATCCCTACTGTTTGATATCCACAACACCCGTCAACACTGACGTCACAATATTTTCAAAAAATCATTGCGGTTTAATGAATAACAATTAGGACTTTTTAAAACTGCAGACAGTTTCATAAACAAATACTAAAGGACCCCATATTAAATTAAATTAAATTAACACGTTGTGCAAAATTCACATTTGTTCTAGTTTCATGGTCAGCTACTAGTTTTAAACCATACGAGTTCTCGCCGTCATATCTACTCTCTTTTATAATTCACCTTAATCCAACTACAACCAATCGTAAACCAGTAACCAGCAGCAACCATCTATCAAAGCACTTCCTGCATCACATCCTGCAGTGGCCGTAGAGCGTTGAAAAACCATCGTCGGCGGTTTGATCTACACGAGCTGTACTCTTCAGTATATGAAGACATTATCTTCAATTATTAATAAACGCAACAAGAACCGGTTGATGGATCACTTGGTGGCGCGGTGGCGGATCAGTAGATCGTGTGAGCGGGTCAGTTACGCGAGATGTGCCACTGACATCGGGAAGAAGAATCACGGGGTTTAAATTATTAGAAGAACAATAACGAAAAAATTTAGAAAAGGTTGTCAAACTCGTGACCTAAAAAGAATGAATCTATCTTAATTAAATTTAATACAGCATAATTTATCATGGAAAATTTTATTAGGACTGTCTACTACATGAACTACAATGACAAAAACATATTTTACAGTTTAACAATTTCATTCAGTGAATGAGTTGTGAGAAGTTAAAGTTAAAAGATTTAATACACATATCAAAATACAATAAAAACTAATACCAACATAAGGCTTATCAGCTTTTAAGAAATAATCACGTATGTTCTTATCACGTTTAGAATTATTTTTACAATATAGTCACGTTGTAAAAGGTCACGAAAGGTTATCAGAACTAACGCATCATACACTAAACTACCATTATTAATAAAATAATATTACTTATCTCAAATTACTATTGAAATTTTTAATGAGAAACTCTAAAATGCAGTAATTTAAATAACTAATTTGTTTTGTGTTTTCTGATTGAGAACTTTAATATTATGCTTGATTTTTTTTACAGCAAAAGCTGATTAAGTATAAACCGATACAATTTTATTTTTATTTGTATCACGGTGTAAGATGAAATTGATTTTAAACGTTAATTTTAATTGAAACAGCTTTTTTAGTACTTTCTCTTGTAAAAAGATTCAATGAAAACGTAAACAACCTCTTGCTGCCTAGCATTTTATTTAAATTGTACGAACTCAATGATTTTGTAACGGAAAATATCCACTATTATAGAACTCTATCTCTAGTGGTAAAGAATATTTTTACAAGTTAAGTCCGTATAAATATTTTACCGGTTTCAGGAGATTAAACATTTGTTTACATGCCAAAATAGGCAGGGTAAGTATGTCATAACTCTATGCTGTACGGTAATATTACCATACTGACCTGTCAAAATAGTCAAGAAAATGAAAATAAAACAAATTGATAATATAACGCTATTTATTAATACACACGGAATTAAGCTGTTCAGAGCTTCACCTGCTACGTTTCATATATTTTGTGTCAATTCAGCATCGCCAAAATCCACTTTTATATTGCCATTATGAACACATTTGATGTGTAAGTAAAAAAATATTTATGATACAAAACAAGGGTAACCAGGGTGTTATATAAAAAAAAAAAAACAGACTTACTTGATCACCTCTTAAAATTATGACAGACGTTATTCATAAAAGAATTACAAAAAATAATATTTATTAATAACATTAACGTCTTCATATTCAGAAACCGGTAAACTATTGAACAAACCACGGATGTTATGAGTCATAACATCGCTAGGAATGTTAATCTCTATTACCGGGATGTTTTCAAAGACAATTTCGAGAGAATATATTTTCAATTTAGCTTTACGGTCCAATGATCCCATTTATGGAGATCTGCGTAAGCAGTATGATACACCCATATGGGAATAAAAGCATGATATATTTTTTTATGAAAATGGTAAGCGGACTAACTACTTTTGGTTATATGCCGCTTAATGAGTGGATGAATTTATGTGAGCAACACAACCGACTAAGCTCCTCACTGGAATTGGAACCCACGTCTTTTGGTGTGTTAGGCTAGTATCTATTTATTTGTTTACGATGCAGTATATTATAGTTATAGTTATATATTTGTGTGTAATAGAAATGGGAACAAGTTGAACCTCCGGTGATCTAATAAAGTCAATAAGCAGTAATTAAAGAGTAATGAATCACATATTCAAATAGCGGACAATTCCGCGGCCTAAATGGGTCATATGAGCCGATTTAAAAGCGAAAAAGTGCAGCAGAGGTTATGATTCCAAGGTTCGGCTTTCATCGCGAGAATTCGACTAAACTCGAGTCGACTTGAAGGAGATAAAATAGCCATTAACCTTCTTCTACTTCCATGACAAAAAGTGACATAAAAAACTTCATGTGTAAACAATAACAATTAAACCTGGGGTTTCGGTAAACCTGCTTGCGTAATAACAAAAGAAACACGAGTTAATCAACTGTTTAGCTGACGTGGAAAAGAGAAATTGTTTTTCAAAGCCCACTAGGATGATTACTGGCTATGATGCTTTATTGTTTTTTACCAGAACTAGAAAGTTGTTACGGAATAATACTACATATTTAAATACAGAAATCGAATAAATATTTTATTAGTTACAAGAGTTTGTACTTTGTAATATTTACCTCACTTAATAATAACTGTGTCACATTACTTTTAAATGAGTCACAAATCCAATAACACCACACCAAAATATTCTCAGTAATTTGGAAAATACTGAACAGATATGAACATAATGAGGCCAATTCAAAAGACTTGCAAAATGACACATTTCAGCATCGAAATTTATTTGCACACATTTATAACATCTTATTAAATGTCAAGGACAAAAAAAATACAACAAAAACGATAAAACGGAAACAATATCTTCACATATGTAAGCGAGCAACAATTAATAAAATTTCTATCCAAGGACGAAAGATATAAATAAACATGTTTACGCCTTTTCACAAATCTGAAACTTTGCCTGAATTGTATTCGTTGCTGTTGACGATGTTTTATTTAGTACTCCAAATATCTTGAAGTAAGCTCTTCACTATCAATGTCTAGTATAATCGGTGGTTCTTGCGGCATAGTTCAATAGGTCACCACGGAATGCAGTGGCGCTGAAGACAACCTCAGACAAAACATAGCGCTCAGATAATGGGGATTCAAACCATGCTTCGATGATTAATCATGGATAAATCGTCGTTTGATCGCGCTGGCGATGGAAAGGGTGCAGAACGTGTCAAAAGAATTATTAATTATTCTCTGAATTGCGAACGGTCGCCATGTTTTACGTTTTAGCTAAACTGCATTGACGGATGCATTTTATTAATAGGTAATCGCTAATCTATAACTCTGTTTTTCAATTAGTTTTCTGTGGTTTTTTATCGGCGCTGGGAAATATGTCAACAGTGATAAGAATCGATTGTATCAAGATTAATGATTTATTAGATGCTTAATATTTCTTTTCATTCTTTCTTCATTAATTCTTTGTACTTATTTCCATGGGATTATAAATACACCTCTTTGAGCAAAGTAATTATTCTCATACAGGTTGTGGGTGTTGATATGCATGACATATTTATTTTGAAATAAGTTTTTCTAATCTTCTTCTATGCAGCGACAATAGAAGTTACAAAAAAGGAGTATAAAAGTCGGTTAATAATAATATTATTCTAAAGTAAGTACCAAGGTAAATTACTGGTTGAACAGTTGCTGGTTATCAGTGACAACTGTTCGCTTATCAAGACAGCAAAACAATAAAATGTAGTTGTGATAAGATATCAACATCAACGGCATAATAATACCAGGTACTATTGTCAACAAAACTATGTAGAATTACTCAATGAAATTAGAGCAAAATACAGTCATATTAAAACGAATATCGCCTTCTAAAAATGATTAAAATTTTAAGAATTTTTAGCAGCACATTCTTGACATTTCAGTACATTAATTAAAATTGTTGGAAAGTATATTAAAAATTAAAGTCAGAGCCACGCGCACCTTAAAAACAAGATTAAAATGTTAAAATTCCCGAAATTATGTTTGCGGTGGAAAACACGTAAACTAAAGAAAAATAAACCTCGTTCTCGAGTTATGGATCTGTTACATGTGAATAAAAAGTTTTAAGTAATGCGGTGTCGTATTGGCAAGAATACATAACCAGAAATCAATAGTGGTATGGAATACATTGTAAATGAAATATTTATTTTTCGAAAATAGGAAGTTACCGACTCTCACGCAATGCTAAACGATGCACCATTACCTAAATTGAAAAAGTTTTCGTTGGTTGGTATCGTGCATGCTTTACACTAAAAATAGCGGAGAAGCATCTCGCAAACAGTGTCCCTAAAACTTATTGTAGTGTTAGTGTTGTTCCCCTTGTTGTAGGTGACAACTATTTTTAAACGGCAAGTTGAATAAACTGTTCACTATTTTAAATATATTTTTTTTAATTATCTTGGTGCTATGTGATTAATATTAATGGCTGTGATATCTCTCAATAAAACAGTTATTCTTCTGATATATTAGATAATTAGGAAATTCCGATATTTTGATAGTGAACTTGGATACCGTTTCAATTTAATTTCGTTTTATATTACCTGTTATTGTCATTATTACATATTTATTACATGCATGTTTGTCAACAGAAATAAATGCATGAAGGCAGCACGTGCGATAAAAAACAAAAAACATCTGACTGGTATGGAGTCATTGGCCGAATAGCTTCAGTCTGGACTGAATATACTCGCGAACAAAAAGCAGTTTCCTGAGGAAATATCCACCCCATGCCTAGTAGAAGTCTAGATCCCAACCGTGAGACCAGCAAGTATTGTTTTCTCCCTTTCCCCTTCTGGAGGCACGTCAGCGGTCACAGAATTCGTCTTTACCTGCCAGGTCTACGCACTGGGTCAATATAGGACACAATGGGACATCTTGAATACGTTTTCTCTCCCCTGGGTTCACACAGCACGCACCCGAATCCAGTTCATGACTGGGAAGTTTTCGTGGGGAGCGCGACAAGTGATACGAATATATAGAAATCATATTATTGTAATGTATTGTACGTACAACAGATTGTATAAGCCGCGAGCAATGTAACTGGACTCGAATAAGTTGATAAAGACAAACAGATTAGATTACTTGGTGACGTTTGTGTAAAGATGTATAACAACAAACACAAGGAAGTGGAAAAATAAACAATAATGTAATTGTCGACAAATAATTGTTATTGCTAGTAAAAAGTGATGGAGTAGACAAATATAACAAAGAAGAGAAAGAGGAGTAGTTGGTGCAAATGTCACAATGTCAGCGTGAAAGTGGGCATGACTGTTGAACTGTCGTTATCAGCATGTAGATACCGAGATTGCCGCAGATAAAGCAAAGATAGAGATAGTTGTAGAAACAGAATCCTTTGTTGGGAAGTTGCGGAAAGTTGTCGGGTGCGGGAAGTTAATTATATCGGGCATTTAAACGGGGCCGGTGGCTCGCTCGCGGAGGAACCGTTAAGACGACAAAGGGTTGCCGAGGGCACAGACCGGCCTGCAAGATTACCGATCGGCAATGACAACAACATGGCGGAATCTTGATCCTTGGCCTAGATCGTCGCTACGTCGCGCTCGCGAAACAATGATGAGTCGCGCTCGCAAAACAATGATGCGGAGCCGCGGCGCGCCGCGCATCATCAGCTGCAACAACAGAGCACGCAGCCGTCCACCGTGCGCCCAACGTCGCCGAAGTCTGGCAACGCCGACACAAACGTCACTAACCATAAAGCTAATTTTACACAAACATACACTCACACACATACATATTCGCGTATCAGCATCGGCCTATCTTATAATGTAATGGATACAAGTATAGCACATAGCAGCAGATGAGACATGAGATGTCCCCGATTACTGTACCGAGTGCGTGTCCTGCAAGGGCTACAGGTTCACCGCCACCACGGCCACGACCACCAGCACTACGGTGGAGTGGTGCACATGACGTCTGCCTCACGACTCACGTGCACCCCTGAAGGGATTCGATTCGAAGCGACTACAATAAAACAACGTAGAGCAATTGTACATACTGTGGTATCTTCATCGACTCCGTCAGCCGTCAGGCGAGCACTTTGGAGACTTGCAGTGACTTCTCGCCGTGGTCCATAATTAAAAACAAACTTTTACACTCAATAACACTGCGGTAACATTCACTGTTCTAGAAAGCATACATCAAACAGTTCATGATTGTCAGTTTCACATTATTTCCAACACAGAAACACTGCGTAAAATGCACAAACACCTAGCACTTGTCAAAATACGACCGAGTACAGTACAGCACGTCGTGCTTACTCTAAGGTTTTCACTTGCACGTACGAGGCCACCGTCTTCCCCTCGGGTGGAATGGACCGAGCCAGGAGGCGCCACCGGCCGCCGCTAACGCGTCCTAGTTCAGCGCGCTCCCGTCGCGCGACGCCACTAACCGTGATCTCTCCGAACTGCTTACCAACATACTTTACCAGACTTTTCGCTACATCATTCACGCCCACTTGACAAATTAACCCTCCCAAATAAAATTACCACACTTATAAGCAGTCAAAAACAGGTAACATGGAAAATATTGCAAAGAGTTCAGAGACTCTTACCGGCATTTCTCTGAACTAAGTAGTTTTACATTTACGCTACTCGGCGCTGTTATCACACGCGCCAAACACGTGCTCAGAATATGAATGCAACAATTTACAAATGCTCAATGCGAAATAGAACAAATTTCAGAGTTATAAACTTTTGCGTTGTAATGTTTACTACAGCGTATTACGTTATGCGTACTACAATTTGCAAATAAATTAAAGAAACAACATAAAATACAATATTAAAATAAAAATTGGCTTTTAAGGATGCTCAACACTTATTGATTTAGATTTGCGCGAATTTTCTTTGCATTAGTGACGTTGCCGGTAGTGAGGAAAAGCTGTCGGAATAATCAGATCGCTCTGCGGTGACGTCAGGAGGTTCCGGGTTTACGTCACGGTGACGTCACACCCACGGCCGCGTTGCCAGCGCTCCGCGTGGACTTGTTGCTAATGACGGCGCGTGTGTGTAATGTGCTGCAGCTTCAGCGTGCATCGCGGGGGTGGAACCGCCACGCTTTTGTTTGTTAAGCTGCGTCGGATTACAAATAGAAATTTACAACTAGTTCTTTAGAATAAAACGCTCTAAGTGGAGTTTCATGACGTCCTCAACACAGTTCATTTTTTCTTTTGCAACGCTTGGAATTAATTAGTTTTCATGCTGACGCCGGGCACAATTAATCTACTGATTTATCCCGGATTACTCCGGACACTCATACGCACACATGCAGAATTGGACTCAACATTCTGAGAGAATTTTAATGAAATTAAGGATTTCTAGATATCATATTTTAGTCAGGAATAAATCGTCTTAATTCCTAACTACATCACGTACCCGGACTATTTATGTATCCATCATGGAAATAAATTCCTTTTAGCTAAGCCAGTTTCGAGTTGCTTTGGGAAAGCCAAAAATTAACTTTAGCTCATTAGGACACACATAACTGTTTATTCAGTACAGTGCATATATTTACAAGTACATGAATATGAATTCTTGTACATCTCGGTAAATAAGTTCTCATAATTATTTATATAAAGCTCCAAAAAACAAAACACATTTTTTGAATTTGACTTTGAAATCGGATATACAAGAAAGAGAACTATTTACAAATGGTTACACTTTTATTTATCTTACCTTGCTTTGACAAAAAATAAATAAATATTCAAACCTCTCACGCAGCGTACAACATTTTTCCTATTACCAGCAATTTAAAATCATTAAAAAATTCAATTATTGAATTACTGATATTTCGACATCCGACAGAATATTTCAAATGTTTTAAACTATCGAAAATATCTAAGCGTCCTCTGTAAAGTTATCAAGGCAACAAGAAAAATTAATATGAGCAAGAAAAATATAACAAATTGTTTTGTTTGGAAAAATTACATCACAAAAATTAAAATTTTCCTACAGTTGCGATAACAAATGTAGACCAATTGAAAAAAAAATTAAATTTGTCATTTACTTTTAATACTAATAAATAATTAATTTTTAATTATTATTACCCATGGACAATATTAAATATTAATTAATACCTAAATATTATTTAGAATAAATACTCGTATAAATGACCTACTTACTTTAAAATGACGCAAATAATGACAACTTACTGATGTAGGAAAAATAATTTTAATTTTAATTATTTAATTAATAATAGTTCAAAATACATACAGCTAGTGGCTATGGGGTATTTTCACCTCATTTAATTACATCCTGTGGCTCCTCCATCACTACCATTCTTGGAGGCCATAATTTGACGGCTGGTAACTGCATTTCATGCGCAAAAATATATCATAATACCGAGATCTACTTTTATTTTATATTATTCTTATATCTTGTTATTATTATCGTTCGGTAAATTATTATTTTTGTATCTTTATTAAATCTAATTTTTAGTAACTTTTGTTTGCGTGAAAAGCTATATTTATTGCTATAATATTTTCTTTGAGTTCCTTTTCTCTTTCTTTTTGTGAGAAAAATACCGATTTTTTTTTTATTTGTTTACTTATTATTACTATTACTATTATTATTAAAACTTAATTTACTTTCACTATAAAATTCGCTTCTGTCTCAGAACAAATATTTTAGATTTATCTGTTGTTACGTCATAAAGTTTTTTAAGATAGCAAAAATAAAACTCACTTAGTTTAAAAATACCTCACAAATACAAATATTATTTTTGTATTTGTATTTACGTAAGTCTGTTATTATTTCCCATTTGATATTTATTACTGCGTAGGTTTGTGATATAAAAAAATAAAATTGGCTCAATGTACATTCAGATCTACTAGTTTTCAAGTCAAAAATAATTTTAAAAATTACTGCAGCAGTTGCGAATTGAACAACCAAAAACTATTTATTCTCCCCAAGTTGTAGAGCATCGTATCGCGATCATAACGAGTAAAAATTATCATAACATTTCACAAGTTAACCGCACAGTATCTCCACGCACCAGTGAGTTTCCCATAATTTCCTAATCACCCAGATCATGAGAGCCTGAACGCAGATCACTGATTAGATTCTATCTGCAAGTGAACCCTAAATTACCGCTGATTGAGAATTGCATGTCTCGGTAAGTATTTCCATGTAGATTTTCCGGCCGGTGAATCATTACGCTGCACTTTTTGTGAAAATTATTTCATTTGAATGAGGTAAATGCCCCTGGCGTGCGGCAACCAATTTAGCACTCGTGTTTCACGGACTGTTGACTTTTTATTGCTTTATGACTTGGAAGAAAACCAGATGATAATGATGGTTTAATAACTGACATTAACACATTAACGATTAATATTTTATGTGTTCTTAATGTCATTATGTTTTTACGTTCTCAAAATGATTAAACCGTGTTTCAAGAGCACGAACAGTGGAAATATTCCCTATAAATCAGGATTTATTACTTGCTTACAAGTTTCGCTATAAATTGTACAACGAAATGTTTCTCCTACTTGTTTTCAGTATTTCAGTTAATAGTAAATTATTGTACTACTTTAATTCCAACCGGATTGCAGCAGAAAAACTTTCCTTTTTAAATGTAATTGCTTCAAGTGGATTTTACAGTAATCAGCAATTTATTGACTGTTTTAAATCACTGTTCTTTACAGTACTGATTAAAATTGAGATTACATTGGATTTAGTTAAAAATATGTTGCAAATCTGTCATTCTAATGTATGGTTTTGTATGAAAATAGCATTAACGACGTATAGCTGTTGTGAAAATGAAACATTGTGTACGGAATTCGTTGGGGACGGCGAGTGAGATGGAGAAGAATTATTATAAAATTTATTGAACTATTCGGTAATTTGAGAATATAAGATGTAATTAATTAAAAAAGATTATTCACTAGACAATTAAGAGTACCTATGTAAAAAAAAATTGGTATTTATTCAGAAAATCCATCTTATATTCAAAGTTTGCCGAAAAGTTAAGTAAATTCTAAGGAATTTTTTTTTGTATAGGTATACGTAGATAAGATTGAGTGTTGTTTGATTGTGTTTTCGGGTTCGTGCTACCCCACTCTGTGGGATATAGAGTGATGTTATACCGGGTGTCTACTTATTTTATAGAACATAGAAAATACAATGTTAAAATTTTCATTATGCAGGAGTTCGTTCCCTATAAATTTTAGAACAAAAGTGTAAATATAAAAAATGCACAAAAACTGCATCAAATGAGCCTAAATTTATTGATTTAATACATTTTTGTCATCATGAGATAGACGTAAAATGAAATTTATAGTTTCAGCTACTTCCAGAGTGCCATGACAAACAAAACATACAAACAGTGGTATTTTTTTAGTTTGACAGATGGCATTTGGCACAGTTTTAATGATTACAGACTTGTTTAATTTATTTCTTAGTAATCATGGACACATTTGCCATTAAGAAATAATTTAAACAAGTCAATAATCATTAAAACTCTGCCAAATGTCATTTGTCAAACTCGAACAATACGACTGTTTGTATGTTTTGTTTACCATGGCACTCTGGAAACAGCTCAAATTGTACATATTATTTTATTGTCATTGCTGAACATTTTTTATATTTACACTTTTGTTCTAACATTAATGAAAATGAAAATTTTAACATTGTATTTCCATGCTCTATAAAAAAGTAGACACCCAGTATATGTTAAATAAATAAATACATCATCACGTCAATTATACATTTTCGGATGTGATACTCTGCTCAAAGTAGATCTGGGTATTATGATATATTTGTTAGAACGGGAAGTGCAGCTACCAACCGTCAAATCACGGCCACCATGGATAGTAGTGATGGAGAAGCCTCACAGGTAATATTATGAGGTAAATATTTTCGAAATTTAATTTCGAAAACTTGTAGGCTGTGAGGCTCGAACCGAGGATCTCATGACCCATAATCCAATGCGTTATCACGGAGCTATTTATATATGTATGTAATAAATAATAAAGAAAAGATTTATATTTTCTATGAAGTGGCACTAAAATATTATCTATTTTAAGTTAACAGAGTAAATAGGTTCAATAAATTTTCGAAAAACTGTACGAGATCAGCAATAATTAGAGTGCGACTCCCATAAATACCTAAACAATCCAGTAAATAAAGTACGATTTAAATCAAGCTCCAAAAAAAAATAAAAAATTGAAAGGCCGTTGCAGAGAATTAATAGTCCCGCCCGAGTTTAAATTCGATTAGAGTCCTATAAGCGCGCCTGAAGCAGGTTCAGAGGTTAAAGTGACCTTGCCGGGGTCATTCCGAAAAACTCAAACTCAAACCATAGACTGACACCGTCTCGACGTCTGAGAACAGTCGAGGACGGCAGATAGTCAGCGCGGGTACAGAGAGCGGCGGCGGTCGGTTGAAAGAGATTACGCGCAGTGTTGTCGGCGGCGGCGACACATCGATTCAGTGGCGGCGTCCCGACGGCGACGCCAGATGTCGCCGGCCTCGCCAGACACCGGAGGACGCGCGGGGAGGGGGTTAGTGGAGCGCTCTAGAGCAACATGTGAGTAGCGAGTTGCGCTACAGGGTTATTAAGAATAAATGGAAATGTTGAGTTAAAGTAATGGAAGTGGGGAAATTGTTACTTGTGGACTGTTGCTCACTCAAGTATACTTTTCAAATCGACGCATTGCCATTTAAATCATTTATTATACGCACGTTATTCAAACTAAAAGCTACTTCAATAAGTTGAAAAACTATAAAATTATAAAAGACTTTTGGATTAAGTTCAGTAAATATTTTATTTAAATAAGACGATTCGAATTCTTGTACATAATTTTGCATCAGGAAAACAAATGAATAACCTAAACAAGTAAACAGAAACAGTTTATATTTACTTGTTTACGTTATTCATTTGTTTTCCTGATATAAAATTATGTACAATAACTTGAAACGTCGTATATTTTATTTGGGACCTACATATATAGGTCCGTGGTAGCGCATAATTCTCATACAGTAACATAATGAGTAGTTTGAATTCATTGCACAATAGTTATTTGTGATATGTGTTAAAAGTGACATTTTATGAGTAAGTGGGGAGGTTTGTAAAACGAGGCAAAGCCGAGTGAAACAACCCCACGAATTAAATAAATCACTTTTAACACGTATATCATATAAAATAGCTCCGTGGTAATGCATCGAACTGTGGATCGTGAGATACTTAGTTTGAATCCCGACAGTTGTCAATTTAAATTTATCCCTGTGGTTCCCCCTCCACTACCAACTTTGTGGCTATGACGTGACGGCTGGTAACTACATTTCATTCGCAAAAATATATCACCTATCGAGATCTGCGTAAGCAGAGTGCCACACCCATAATTGGTAAAAGGCATGATGATATATAGATCATAAAAATTTGTACCTAAGATATTCCTACTGTATTAGTAAATACTAAAAAATGTAGAATGATATATTGACAGGTAGGTAAGTTCTACAACATTTTAAATAGCGCTTTGGAGATATCAAAAGAAAAACAAAAAATATATAGAGAAATTCATAAACTATTAATTTTAAATCAATTATCGCATTAAATGGTATAGCAAATAAAAGTCCATATTATTTAGTAAATTGCTTAGGTCACGTATTTCTTCCAGATATTGCTGGACGTAATTTGAAAAATAATATAGCAAAATTGAAGGAGTTGAAGATACCTAGCAAATAAAGCTATTTCGGGGGAGTTTTTATAAGGGTGTCATACTTTATACCCTTGTTGTTCAAGATTACGGTATAAAAACACCCCTGAAATCCCTCTCGCATTCCGATCTCAACCAACAATAAAATCCAGAAAAACGGATAATAAAAAAATTCATTTCTCCCAAAACTATCAAACACAATCCATTCCGAATGATATGAATTTTATATTTACTTTACCGACATCTTTGGAGCAAAACAAAAGACAATATCCCTCTGGAGAGACGGAAAAATCCCGCGCTCTCCTAAGAGAGCAACGGCGGGAAAGAGATCGGGGAGTCTTGATAAGTTCAACTCACCGCGGTAAATAAAATTCAGAGCGTACACAGCTCCTTCGAGTAGCATCGTCTTCACTTTTCCACTTCCATTATATGTAATAATGCTATCACTATATATCAACAGAATACAATGAATTTGTCATGTTTTACTTGATAAAAACAGATTTTTCACTACATTTACTGCATTCATTTATACTGTTGCAGACTGTCAAAAATCCAAAGACGTGGCATGTTTCAAATTTGGCAAAAAGATACATAAACATTATTATCATAATTTAACAATGCATTTAGTTAAAGTTACCCCATAAGGTGTCCGACTCCCTTGCGTGGGACAGAGAGGGAAGATCGTCGGGGTGTAGGGCAGTGTGTGAACGAAGGAAAGAGACGCAACATGTGCGAGAAAGACAAACGATTTGATGGTTCGCTGTGGAGAGGTGTTTAGTATAATCAATAGAGAGCGCTGTGTTCACCACATAACTGAACAGGACAGAGGCGCCGAATTAAGGATGAAAAGAGGTCATTTACAAGATTCGCACAAAAAATTTCATTGTGTTTTACGTGATCTATTATTATAGTTTTTCCGACGGTAAATGAAATTCTGCCGAAAGGAAAGAAATCGGTAAAATTTTTAGAAATAACTTAGGCAGCCTAATCATTCATTTACACCCATAAATAGTTATTTACTTTACAAGTGGGTAAAGTAAGGAATTACCCACGAGAAAAATTTTAACTCGCGAAGCCGAAGGCTGAGTGTGATAATTTTATCAAGTGGGTAATTCCACTTTGCACACGTATGAAGTATAACGTTTTATCCAACATCTCGTAATACCAAAAAATTTATTAAAGAAATATTATTTGACAGTGACATATGCTTTAAATAAATGTCAATCGAAATAGTTACCAAAGTATACAAAAAATACTCACTAGTGGCTTTTCTCAAAATTATACCCACTAGTGGGTAATCTGTTACTTTTCTTGTTTAAAATCGCCATAGTTATAAAGCATTTATTGAGAGGTGTTGGATAAAATAATTTCTTGTTTCAGGTTTGGTTATTTTAATTCTTATAAAATGATGAGATTAATTTCAAAAAAATATTAATTTTGAATATAAATTTTATTTATCTATTTTTTTCTGTTTTGAAAGAAAATGAATATATTTTAAATTTTATTTTTAAAATAATGAAAAAGAAGTAGTTTCAATTTTAAACAAAACGTTTTTAATTAAAACAATATCATTTTGAATTAAAATTACTCCTATTCAAACTACTTCGTCTCCTTAATGAGTCTCAGTTAAATACTTTGATATGTTCCTTCAAAATTAAATAAATTTTCATACAAGAATATTTATTAAACCTCCAAAAATGAAATGGGATTGGCACTATTCAAATCAATTTTTCTCATCATTTAAGAGGAATCTGTTTGTTTCAAGAAAACATTTTAATTTTTATCAGTGTATTAACTATTCCCAATTACGTCATGCCCTAAGGGCAAGATATTGTATTGGGTTATTAGTGCAATGTATTAAAGAAAGTAAAATTATTAAAACAGTAAAAATAATATGAATTGGTGTATTGGGTAAGTAAATACAGTAGTTGAAAATATGTATTTTTATTTTAAGCACAATAAAATGTTTTAAAATAGAAACAAATATTTTCTTTCTTGTAAAATACAACATTTGCGTCAGAGGCCGTCCTTGGAAATTCTAACAAGTAACAAATTAAACTGCAAGTCAAAAGCGAGCTCATATTTGAGAACTAACACAATACCAGATTATATTAATGTTTGTGTCAAAATAAACTAATTGGTACAGTAATTACAAATCATAATTATAGAATTACAATTAAACTTGAACGTAGAAAATCTGTTACTGACAGAAATTGTAAATTATTCATCGTATCTCTAAACTTACTTTTGGAGAAGTTGATTGAAAAGGCCAGTCCCAGGGTCATTTAGATTACGAAATCAATTAATAAGATTATTTCTAATTAATCATTTAATATTTAAAAGACTTCATTCCGATAATTAACCGGTGGAATTCTTCAGATTAACCCGAAAATAATTAGTGAATAATCATTATTTACTTTTAAGCTGAACTAAGTTTTAAAAGTAGAAGAGCAAATACCTATCACGTAAGAGAGCAAAAATGGAACAGAATTAAATTATGAAAATCACTTTTAAACAAGGTGAATAACCGTATAAATTTTTAGGAAACTTCAAACTTCAGAAATCGTCAAGTGAATTATAATTATTTTAATTGCTTTAGTTCATTTTACATTAAAATTTAGTAAACTTCGACGTACCAAATAATTAACGACGAGCGCAGAATTAGAATGATTTCTTAATTCTGAAACATATAAGCTCTATAAATGAGAGAGTAAATTTCATTGGAATCAAAAAGATGAAGAATAATATTACCTATAATCTTTATTTGAAACATTTTTCTGCAGTTTGTTGTCATCAGATTCAAAAATATTTATGCAAGAAAAAAAAATTGGCTGTTACAATAGAAACAATTTATCTTACGTATAGTGACAACAATTTAGATATTTACAATAACAATATTTATATTGCTAATATAAATATAAATATTGTTATTGTAAATATATAAATTACTGTCATTATACGTAAGATAAATTGTTGCTATTGTAACAATCCATTTTTTCGCCTGTTAGTGATTTTTGTTAATTTGTTATTATTTCAGTTGATATTTTTCCTTAAAATATTATTAAAACTAACAGAATTTAAGTTACAAATAAATTAAGGACCCACAACAACTTTTTGTTTAAGTTGTAATTGGGCCAAAATGATTCTGGGCTCGAAAAGGTTATTAATAAAAAATAATTATTAATTTTTGTAGGTGTAAGGGCTGTCGGGGGCGGCGCGTGCAGTGACCGGCTCCAGCGGCGGTGGCGACGACGGCGCGATCAATCGGCGTCGGCGGCGGCTGCGCGTCTCGTCCGCCGCCACCAGCCGCACAACTCCTAATCAGTGCAATCTGTTTTCCCAAGCCCCGGCGAACCGTTGGAGGCGGCAAGAAACGCGAGAATGAAGAGGCGGTGGATACACACGTTCTACGTTTTGCTAACAAGAGGCCGCCCCGCTGCATACGCGAAATATATTAATAAAAAACTTTACGTTTCAAACGACAAACCCAAAAGATAATACGAATGTTATTATTTGAATATTATGTTGATTTCTTGACTGTATTGTTGGACGAATTAGTCAGTTTATTACAATTCAATGTTTTTATTTTTTTTATGAAATCTGCTAATTTAACTACGAACAATTATAACACTGTTGAAAACGTAAATTTGGCGCATGATTGAATTTTAATAAACTAGTGCATTTATCTTTCATTATTATTTGCATCGTGTCGCGTAGTTTTCATGAAAGCATCTTTTGAAATACAAATTATATTTACCATGAATGTTGAAAGAAAACACGAACAAATCGTTCAAATTAAAGTTGTCTCTTGGATTCATTGCATGTTAATTGGTTAATTAGATTATTTTATTTTTTTTGTTTATTGTAAGGGAATTTATAATGGAACGGATGAATGAAGTAGCCCAGAAATAAAACGTAATTACATAGATGCAGTAATGGAGATGGTTCTTAATGCTAATTCTATTTAAAATATCTCACGAAAGTATTTAATATTTGTAGCGTAAATATTTGTTTAGAAACAAGCTGTAATTTTAGTCCCGTTACACGATTACTGACTTAAAAGCTGTACTTACATCTAGTAAAACCTTAAACTGTTTATTTACTTTTACTAGTTAATCGCTCTTCTTGTAACTTACTGCTGGCATGAATCATCGTACAAAAAGTAAAGCTACAATATTTTTCCTCGTCTGGTGTGGTTAGTGCAGCACACTACCTTCTTATACATATAATTTATAAATCCAAATCTAAATTAACACATATGACTTGTTCCTTGCGTATGACTTTACTTTGACAATTATTTGACATATAGATGTTAAATATATTTAATTTTTTGTTCTCATTCTAACTATGACTTTATTTTAAAATATTAGAGTAATTAATATCTAGTCTTAAAAACTAAAAATAAATAAATAAATATATCATCACGCCTTTTACCCATTATGGGTGTGGCACTCTGCTTACGCAGATCTCGGTAAGTGATATATTTTTGCGTATGAAATGCGGTTACCAACCGTCAAGTCATAAAAAACTATCTAACTAATAATACAAATATTGCTTTTATAATATTTCAAACGACAATTATTTGACATATAGATGTTAAAAGTATATTCTACAACAAGTAATGGAATGGCACATATTTCACACGAGCAAAAAGTTTGTAGTCCGAGCAGAAGCCGAGGGCTACGGTTTGCGAGTGCGGGGATATGCCATTCCGTTACCTGTTGCGGACTATATTTTCTATAACAAGATTTTTGAAATTATGCAAAAAATTTAAATACAAAACTGCTCAAAACGTCAAACTCAAATAAATAAAATTAAAACAAAGAGACGTAACCATAGCAAGCGAACTAAGATACTTCATATATAGCGATAATATGCGGCTCTGATTCGTCGAATTTATTTCATACGCGGCGTATGGAATGAGAGTTGTTCTAATACAATTTTTAGTTGTGGAATGCGTAGTTTCCAAAACAGTGGTATAGAAAAATTTTTAGTTTTTATTTCCATTGTAACCAAGATTATTGAAATATATTATTAAATATATAATTTACTTTTTCCCAAAATTAGAAGCATGTACAAAAAAAGTGTAAATAACATTTTATATTTCAAATATTTTCGTTTGAAACATTTTGCACAGCTGATTCTATTTTTGAAAAAAATGGAATTTATTGTTTTGTGTATCCAGTTAAGGAGATATTGCGCACACGGACACATACACACACATCCATCTAGCCATCCACCCTCACACACAGACATTATTGAGACATTGGTCTTAACGGGTTCAGTGGACCTTAAAATATTTCCGTAAAAATTTCGTTAGCATTTTTTTTGTAATTCCAATAATTCCTATACTTTGTATAAGAAAGTAATAAGTAATGTGATTTTGCACAAAGCCATAAACGTATAATAAAAGCGATTATGATTCTTGACATATTAAGATAAGAAATTTAATAATGCAATCAGTGGTAGAGCAAAACTGCAACAGAGAGAAAATAACTACACTTACCGCAAACCACATTGAAAAAAATCAAAAACATTATTCGAAAAGTCAGCGATGATAAACCGGCCAAACAATTGAGTTAGCAATGTTATTTATTCCCAATATCCGGAATTTTATTGGAAAAATTCCGATGAAACTGCCAATAACAGCCGCTTGGTTCTCTGGCGAGCTGTGCGAAGAGGGCTGGGGTGTATTTACCGGGGTACAACGCTCTTGGTAACATGAATAAACAATGACATTCGATTGATGTTTATTAAGTATCGCGCCTGATTGCTCCCCCTGATAACGATAAATGAAAATCGTTACCACTTTAAAACGCTCCACGGGTGTGTCTTTATCTACGGAATTATTTATTTGTTAAAGGGTTTCATTTGCAAGCTTGAAGTTTCCGCTAGCTTGGTTACATACATTATTTGTTTCTATCGATTTTCAATTTTCTTGTCTCACTTTTTATTATTTTATACGAGTTGCACTCGATCGTAACACTATTTTCTTTATTAATCTTATACATATCGCAGTATCAAGTAAGATGCAATATTTACTTTTCTAAAAATACACAAGATTTTTGGGTTATGGCTCTATAATAGATATTTATGTAACGAGTACATAATTTAGGATTTTATGGACGAGACAGTTTAGGGGCCGAGCGAGAGCAGCGACATTGCAGATTACTTTTCTTAGTTTAGAATAACAATATTATTTGACACAAGACGATGATATGAAAAAAATTGATAATTTTGAAGTGTACTTTTTCTATTGTTTGGTTACTAAGTTGTTTATTGTTTCTTGCTTTTATTTTATCGGACTAGTCCATACAGAGCCATTTTACGGACGCTAAATAATATCATAAAATAGTTATCGGTATATCAAGGCACTAAAGTATAATTTTTTATTACGAATATGAAATGAGTAATAAAATACACCATATATTACACTATAATGGGAAAAAATAATTCGAATAGGGGTTGGGGGTGGCAGATAATTACTTAAATTGGAACAACCATTTTTTTGAACAAATTTGGATTCTTCAGGAAAAAATACGTATATTTTAGATGGTAATCATCGATTAATTCTTTAATGCCCGGTTGCACCAATGTTAGTTAAATTTTAAACTTGGTTTAAATAAATAAAAGCATATCTAATTTTTGACATCAATGTCAATTACTCCATATGGCATATAACTTCGATTTGCTTTTATTTATTTAAAACAAGTTTAAAATATAACTAACGTTGGTGCAACTGGGCATAAATAACGTGATACACTCTCCTATTTCTTTTTTTTCCTTGTCTCGTGCACCCATTTCTTTTTTTTTTCTTCTACTGTTCTCTTTCCATAAAAAATTACTGAATACTGAATGGAGTCAAAAAACCTGACATTTGTTTAATTTTTGTTTTGTAGCGTACGTATTTTTTTTCTGGAGAATTCAAATCTGCACAAAAAATGGGGGTTCTTATTTCCCCCAACCCCTAAGAGATGGGCGATAGGCGGGTCGAGTTTGGTTTCATTGGATGTCAACCCAGTGACAAACAAATTTATTTTTAAATTTTTTTGCTCTAATGTGTAGTTTTTGAGATATTTCCTTGTCTTCAGATAAATTGAACACCCTGAATAAACTAGGGGGTTTGATTTTTAAAATTTGCCGAATGATTCAGAGTCCTCCGTAAGAACATTTCGATGTTTGGATCCTCCAGAGGCCGAAGCCCTAGGTCCGGGCGGAACTTGCGCGACTCGCGACTGTCCTCTGCAGTGCAATTGGGTATAATTTTCTGCAGTGCTGGACAAATACATATTATTTAGAACAAATATATACAAAGTCGCAAATCAAGTTTAGCTCACAGCACTTGAAATGTTCATGTTAATTTCGCTGTGCAAGTGTTCTTGCCGGTGTTTGTTCGTCGCTCGTTCACTTGAACGCCAGTTCCGAGTCCGAGTGACGGTGTAAGTTATAGCATCTGCAGACACAACACGAACACGCAACCAGCGAGTGCATTTATCTTTAGCTTTCTACCTGTGCTTGTGCTCAGAACAGAGTGTATGCTATGCCAACGGTCATTAGTTTTCCAAATCTGATTTCATTCGCACGCGAAATCTCCACCGCTACAAATTATATACACCGAGCACTGAGACAAACATTTACTCGGGAAATGCGACCTTTTAATTACATACAATCGATACACTACTCACAATTATGGACGGGAACCGTGTAATAAAATGGTGTAAGTTCAATCTAATTGTGGGCTCTTGTCCATTTTATATTCATGCATATGCATAACTTAAATCATTTATCGCAATATGATATCAATTTGGAGCTACCAATCCATCGCCTTTTTCCTTTACCTCTGAGTAACACTTATTATTACGCTCAATTACAACCGTTTACAGACAAGACTCATAGCCACTATTCACTTTAAAGACAACTCTCCAATTGCAGATCCTCAACTGATGACAGCTGATTACTGAAGTACAGTAATTAGCAAGGGGTGAATAGCTTCGCGTTCTGTTGTAGATCTTCACAACTAACACCTTTGGGGGTTATAATTTGATGGCACGACATGTGAAAAAATATACTACGATATCTGCGCGAATACATTATTAACCGACCTAAATTCGACGCGTTTCTTTTTATGTATGGTATGACCATGCATAACTTTTTACAGAGTAGTCCGATTTTGACGATTCTTCTTTTATTGGATAGGGTATACTTCGAAGTTAGTCCCATTTAAATTTGAATAAAAAATTACACCCCTAAGAGTACGAAAATAGGGGATGATTTTCACCTGTTAACCGATTCTATCACGCATCTTTCAGATTTCACGAAATATCACAAAAAATTAGCATATACTTTCATTGTATTTCTATATAATATAAACCCTAAGAAACTCAATGCTGTAGAGCGCATCGTCATATCTCTTAAATTTATAGAGATATAGCAATTTTCGATGTTTTTCGAAATGCTACTTTGAGTGGCTGTAACTCAAAATCTATTAAAGATATTGAAAAATAGACTCAGTTCTGTTCGTTTCATGCATTTTATTACAAATTAGCAAATTTTGAAAATTTTGAAATTTTTCGATTTTTTTCCTCAAATTTCGATACGCGATAACTCGAAAAATATAAAAGATACAGACTCGCAGAACGGACCATTCGATTCAGCTCGTCAAAATACATAAGTGTGTAAAATTTCATTACAATTACTTTACGCGTTATAGAGTTAGAGCAAAAAGGGTGAAAATGACGTTTTTGACGTAAAAAGGCAAAAGATTCCCCTTGACGTTTGGCCTGAAAAAGGCCATTTTCAGACTTTTTGCTCTAAAATTTCAACCCACCATCCGAATGTTCTGAAATTTTCAGGATTTATGTATTTCGATGAGCTGAAGTCTGCAAGTTCGTATCTCGTTTATTATTTGAGATACTGCTGATCGAAATTTTGGAAAAAATATTCCAAAATTTTCAATTTAAAAAAAATTGTTATTATGCTATAATATGCACGAATAACACAAAACTGAAGAGTATTTTTCGATATCTTGCGTAATTTTTGAGTTGCAGTTCCTCAAAGTCGCATTTCGATAAAAACATCGAAAACCGCCATATCTCGAAAAATTTAAGAGATATGATGATGCGCTCTGCACCAGTGAGTTTTTTAGGATTTATATTATATAGAAATACAATAAAAGTATATGTCAATTTTTAGTGATATTTCGTGAAGTACATCATATGAACAGTGTTTAAATGAGTAAGAAGAATGTTTTACGGAAATAAGAAATATAATAAATTTACAAGTGAATACGGTAAATATTATAAATATTTTAATTGTGTTCTAATATATTAGACAACTTAATTTGTGTGTTTATATTTATAGTGCAACTTGACAAATATCAAAAGAATTCCTTGAAGAACTTCATTTTTTGTATCGATTGTTATTAGTTCTATACTTTTCGTACAAAAAATATTGTACAAACCTCTTGCGTGAACTCGGTTGCCGGATTCGTTCTATGGCAGCGCTCGCAAGCTCGCGCCGCCAAACATTCATCCGGGAACCAAGCGTTCCCGCATTTGGTATGTAAATAATCCTGCTGCACTAAGAACCTCACTTCTTAAGAATCATTTTACAGTTCAATGCTAATTTCCCAGAACCCTGTAATTACTAAATGACAATATTTGGTATTTTATCAAATAAATAAACCTACATTTATTTTCCATCGCGCTCTAGTTGTTCCCATGCTCGTCTTACATGTGATATCCCGGTTATTTCCTTCAATATCCTTACAGTTTCGCCGCAACGAGTTCTCGGTTCTTTGGTTCTCTTTCTTGTCTGGCCGTCGTTCATCGTTCACCGTTAAAGCAAAACTCCAGCACGCGCAATGAATTATTTACAGGAAGAAACGAAGGGACAAGGGCTTCTACTTCCTACAAGGGTGAGGAGCGCATGGTCGATGCAAGTGATATGACCTCACACATCGTAGGAAGAAGATTAGAAAATAAACATAAACATAACGAGAATATTATTAATAGGCAATACCGGACCGATAGGATTAAATTTCTTTTCCATGTCACTGAATCTTTTATCACTAAAATTTACTGAATATTTTTTTAACTCTTAACTGGTATTGTGAGGTCTTTAAAGACCCCCCAGTGTTTTAAAATCTAGTTGTTTAATGTTAAAAATTTAAACTAAATGTTTGAGTTTTTCAGTAGCTTCATGAATCGACACATTCGACTTATTGACGGTCACAGGAATCTATATATTTCTAAGTTAAGGAGATAATAACAATTGGGGTCTCTGTTGACCCCACTATACAAGTTACGTTGATTTTATACTAAACATGTCTCGGTGTTTTTTAACTGAAAGTGAGTTGTATGATATTTTAATGAACGAGAGCGAAGATGAAAATGACGTACAATTGGAAGACGAAATACAAGAGATTGATTCTAACATTTCTAATGCAGAAAGCAAACGCACATTTCAAATGAAACAGATTCAGAAAGAGGTTAAACTGTAAATAAAGAAAAAACCCCTGTTGTTTGTTTGTCCTATATATAAATTTTATATTATAGATGATGTATTCAGGTATACAAATTTGTAATTTTTTCCCGTTTGGCCCCTGAAAATTATTTTTGGAAGTTTTACACTCCAATAACCAAGAGGCTGCAACAGAGGATCAGTATTTTTTCTATATTGTTTATTTGCTGAATGTTTATTTAATTTTCTTCAGATTTTTGCATGTTCTGTTTAAATAAATGTAAATAAAGGTATAACATCAAGTTTTCTCGTAAATTTCTATTTTTTTATATACATTTTGCAGTGGAGTCAATAAAGACCCCACTGTACCAGTTACGTTAAATAAAATATCTATACCAGTTAAGGGTTAAGATATATAGTAAATATGAAAGGGGCCACAAAAAATATCTAATATAGTCAGCACATAACCTTCCGCTTTATTACAACAGTGTATTGATGACAACAGTGTATTAATGACAACAATGTATTGATTACAACAATGTATTGATTACAACAATGCACTGATTATAATAATAAACAGTAAATTTCACATGATTTTTACAAAATTTGTTATACTGCTTCAAATAAAGTACAACTTTCGGTTGCCAATTTTTTGCCAAAATCAACTTGAATCTTCCTTAGGGTGTACAGATGTAAAATACAAAATTTTATAATTTTTGTTCAGTAGCACACAAACACACATACACACTGAGATCCTCGTGTAAAATTAGTAAAAATGAGTTTCGAGGGTACTAAAATGTTCTTATTTATCGACATTGAATTTTATCACGATCCCTTTACCTCCTTTTGGCGGCAGATAATAGAAAATAGATTGCAGAAGAGTCCATGGACTTTACCACGTTTGCGGGCCATATCATAAATGATGCAAACGTTTAAAAAGTGCGGCTTTATTGTCAAAAAGTTATGCTGGTAAATAATTTCGTCAAGAATTAAAAATGAATGTGTTGACCTACAAAGAATGTGAGACATGACGTCACAAGTATGCAGACGAGAAAGGGGGCGGGAGCCGATATGTGAGTCAAGCCACTCGAAGGACTCAATCACGCAAAAAATTCACATTTACCCGTAAATAACCTTCCTAAACTCAATATTGTTCGTCACAACAGACATTCTTGGCGAAATTTACCAAACGGAAGAGTTTTTTCACGATAGATAAATTTGTATCAACGGATATTTTCCTCATTCCTTTGCTGTAAATTTCAAGTGATTGAAAATTTATGGAGAATAATTAGATGACAGTAATTGGATTTTGGTTTGAAGATTGGATTTGTTGACATTTTAATTTTCTGTTTATTTCATGCTACAGTTTACTTTATTTTTAAGTTGATCACGGGGTGTATTTTGTAACACATCTTCTACGAATTGAATCAATGATAAAAGGGAACAATCTGAATTATTCCTAAATAATGAATAGTGTATTTTTTGGAAATAGAAAATATTTTGAAATTTTATTTGGATACAGGATTTTTTTGCCATGTTTCTAATTGGAAACATAGAGATTATCGGGAGTAATATCACAAGACCTTCGGATTTTATCGATAAATTATTATTTTGCACGATTTTTTTTGCTTAGCAACAAACATAAAAGCAAACTGCATGGTAAATCCCGACTCCGAAGGAGGAGGGGTTTTACCTAATGTCTGTTTGCTTGAGTGACTTTGTTTAAAAGCAAAAAAATGATTACTTAAAAATTAAAATTTATCTGAGGAAAATCAGAGAAGTCGTATGGTATTTGATGAGATAAATTTCAAAGACAACGCGTAATAAACTTGAAATATTAATTGACTGTCACACTGTTATATATAATAAATAACTATTTAATTGGTAGCGGGATTTTATCAGTGTAACGGGATTTTATCTGGTTAACGGGATTTTATCAATATAATACTGTTCCCATTGGTTGTTTTTCAATTGTTTTGCATTATAATTGGTTAAAAACTAGTCGTAGGAATATATTTATTAAGTGCTCTACAATTTTAGATCGCTTTAACAAGTAAAATATTATAAAAATTCTTATACTATCATTTCTTGTGTATTACAATAATAGACTTTTGATTAAGAATGTACAATTTAAGCTTATACAAGTTGTTCACATTCCTGCTGGGGACACAATATTTATTTACATACTAAGTGCAATGGTTTTTGTAACGAACAAAATTATTTTTAACAGAATCAAAATTCTCTTTAATTTACAATTTCTACAGCAAAGTCATAGCAAACATCGGTTGCTAAAGTAATTTATGATATGACAGTTGAAAATAGTTATTTGTGTATCAAGTGCGGATAGAGCATTGTTTGTTGCACGCGGCGAGAAATTGTTGATCGAGGCGAAGCCGAGATCAACAACTCGACAAGTGCACCGAACAAGCTCTATCCGACGAGATACACACAATATTTTTTCTACAATCGTTGAACAATGTCAAGCTGTAGAAAAAAATTAATTTTCAAAATTATCTTTGGTCACGCCTATAACAATTCAGTAAAATTGTAGTTACCCATGTCACCGTAATCATGACAACGTTTATGAACAAAATAAAAATTTTCAAAGAAATCATAATTTGACACATGGAGTACATTTGACATATGGAGTACATTTGACATGAAGTCTACAGAGTGAATACGTTTATGGTGATTAAGTTGAAGTGTATGTACGTATATGTCAACTGTATTTGCAATAGCAAGGTTATTACCAGAAAAATCCAATGCATCATTTACTTCTTTTACCTAATTTACTTTTGTTTTGTTTTTGTCGCACTTGTGCGACAATATGTCACTTTGTCGCCCTAGAGCGACAATTTTGAACATTTCCTAACCAAAAATGGAATAACAATGTCGATATTGTGCAACGATTGTAGAAAAAAACAATTTGTACACATTTTTTCCTTGAATTGTTGACAATTATTTTATGGTTTTTGCGGGTTTTGTTACACGGAAATCGGTGTAACATTTAATTTAATTTAATATAGTAATTTTTCTATAGAACACTCCAGGAAAGCCAGTGTTTTTTGTATATTTTAATTAATTATTAGCGTACGTCTTGTGTTGTTTACAAGGTTGGGAGTACAAAATCAAATTTTTATTTAAGTCTAATACATTATGTTAAGTTTGTTAGTGAATAATTTTTGTAGTCTCACTTAAAAACGGTAAAATTATTATTTTCAGACTGAAGTATACGTAAACAATAAATTAATTGTGTATACAAAACACTAAAGTTATGAGTGACAGCTTTTACATTGAGTTAAAATGTTACGCTTTCAGAAATCATTGTTCTTTTTATAACAAATTTCGATAAATATAACTTTTATACAGAAACTTTCTCTAAACATATGTTTAAACTTTGATACCGTATTTATCACCGCGTAAAAATGAGTAGCTATAATATTAATAATTTTAAAACTATTGTTAACATCAAGCCACCAAAACTGTCTTCAATTCTCACGCATCAATTTCATAACATCCTGCAACGTTACGTCTTTGTATATTTAGAACAACAAACAAAAAAGTATAAATATAAGAAGAAGACGACGTTATGTAGAGTTACGTGCTTTAGTGCACGTTGCGTTTTGCATTGAGTTTGATTCTGTATAGGTGAAAGTCGCTGATGACAGAAGACTAGCGACCAGAGCCAAGTGTTAGTGTTAGCATGACCCACAAAACAGAACTAGAATCTTAACACTGCAATATGCTTTTAAAACTATAGTTTCATTCTATCAATCAGTTAAGTTCGGAAGCCTTCCAACTGTACCAGACCAAAACAAACTCTCTTACCGCGATTGTAAAACAGTTGCGAGTCGCGATCGCAACAAGACAATGGTGGGAATAGCCGGCGGTCAGAGGTCATCCATTCCGTGATGTATTAAACATTCAATATGGCTGCGGGGTGAGAGGAAACGCGAGCTTACGACGCAGAATACACCGAGGCTCGCTGCAAACGCAAACATCTTGTAAACACGGCTTTACGTTTTGTGGATTTTATACTGATGCTCAAAGAGAACTTGAGTTTTTATCTGATGAAATGTTTGATGTCGACCAAAAGGAGATATGGGTGCTTATTTTCCTTAAATATTACAAACATTCCATATATTTTTGAGAATAAATCAAAACAATTGCAATCGTTCTTGAATTGCATTCGGACAAACTCTGTTTTTGAAAATAATAAGAGATATGTGTTTGCGCTGTAAATGTTCCAATAGTTATTTATGTATTAAGTGAATAGTCTTTATTCATGTGTTGCATACAATATTTTCTATAACACTGTTTTGGAAACTAGGCATTCTTCAACTAAAAATTGTTATGGAATCACTAACATTCCATACGCCGCGTATAGAATATTTTCGACGAATCAGAGCCGCGATATATGAAGTATCTTGATTCAGTTACTATGGTTACGTCTTACGTTTATTTGTTTTAATTTAATTTTTTGAGTTTGACGTTTTCAACAGTTTTATATTTGTATTTTTTGTATAATTTCCAAAATCTTGTTATAGAAAGTATAGTCTACAACATGTAACGGAATGGCATATCCCACACTCGCAAAACCGTAGCCCTCGCCTTCGGCTCGGACTACAAACTTTTTGCTCGCGTGGAATATGTGCCATTCTATTACTTGTTGTAGAATATACTATTTTCCAACATCTTTTTAAATAAAACTAAAATGACATTTAATTTAAAAATTTGACATAAATATTTGTTTCATCTTATTTTGTTACCGACGCTTACTTGTATACTTTATAAGATGCTATGTAATTTTACTTAAAATATAGAAAATTCACACATCTACATTCTCTCATAAATATAGCATAACTATTTATGTTCGTTACTTTATCCATTAGTGGATAAAGTAATAGTTTATCCGGCCTTACTATTAAAGAATTATTTTAGTATCGAGAATTCAGTGGATAAAATATCACTTTACAAGCAGGTGTTGGAAAAAATTATTTTATAAAAATATACTTTAAATAAATGTGGAGAAAATATATTTATATTCGAAGCATTTAATTTTATAAAATAATTTTTGAACTGTACAGCGCTAAAATACTTCTATTAGAATATTGAAAAACAGAGCTCGAGGTACCAGTCATATTTATTTCTAACAAACAATGGATATTTACACGTGCGAATCAGGCAACAATTGTTTATAAAAATAATATTCAACGTCAAAAGTGTATAAAAAAAATGAATAACGTTGTTATTTCATAGCATAAAACATCAGGAAGTAGATGTCCATATTAGGTTGGAATAATTAATTCATACTAAAAATTAATTGGTAATTTTAATATTGCATGTTTTATATATTTCACTTCCTGCACTATACACGTAATAAATAATTTATCGGGTAATTATGAAATATTTTGCTTCGCATTGCAAATAATTACGCAGGTACTACATACTACATTTGTTCTTTCAAATAAAATTAAAAAATAATTGAAAATAAATAGGTTGCTACTTAAATACTGCAGTTTGACAAAATAAAATTCCGGTAAATGAAATAATAGATATTTACTTAACAAGTACATAATTCAGAGTTTCATGGACGAGGCACATAAAAGGGCGAGTCAATAAAACCGTATTATGTACGTGTTAAATACAATATTTTATGTTCGACTGCATGAAAAAAATTTATTTTATTAGTAATATGATATTATTTTCAATTGCTGCTACAACAATTTAAATAATATCATTATTAATATAAATAAAAATATTGTTATCGTAAATAACTAAATTGCTGTCACTATATGTAAGATAAATTATTACTATTGTAGCAATTCATTTTTTCCGTGTGCATTGCACATTATTTTTCTTATATTACAATGACAATTATATTTGACATATAACGTTAACATGAATTAATTTTAAAGCGTGTTTTTTTCCAATATTCGCTTACCAAATTATTTATTGTTTATACTTTATCGGACTAGTTTATAAAGAAAAGAACCCTAAGAGCCGCTAAACAATATCATAAACAAGTGATTATAATACAGTCGAACATAATAGATATTTATGTAACAAGTGCATAATTTAGAGTTTTATGCACGAGACAAAAGTCTTTTATTATTTCATTATGAATTCTGAAAGTTATTTCTAGTTAACGAATTGTTATATTTGAAGATTAACAAAAAAAAAAACAATAGGTATTTATAATAAATTTTTTAAAATCCCATCCCAGTAATTTATTCGTTTGAAAAATTCTTGATTAACATTACATATTTGGGCAGCTATAATCTAAACTTTTAATTGTTCTTAATTCAGAACAATTAATATGATTAATTAACTTCATGCTTTGTTAAAATTTATCAAAAAAAATTATGGTTACTATTCAAATAATTTTTACTAACGCCATTACTCTATAGGTAACAAATTACACAAAAATATTGCTCATTTAAGATAAACGTTCGAGGATTTTATTTCAAAAAAGTTTCATATAGATTCGCACTGTATAGTATAACAAAATTTATTATTATTCCCTATATTTCATTTAAAATTCATAACCATATATTAATATTATCCAGAGTTATGTAAGTAAAATTCTATGTTTCATATTAAAATAAATATAAATCATCCCTAATTTTGGTGTTAAACAAAACACGTTTTATTATCTTACATAATAAATCTGCGATTTCCAATCAAGTCTTGAGTCACAACATCAATATTTTTATTTGTACACAAAGACCTTTCATATATCTCAAAGTGGTTCTCATTCTCGGTTGTCCTGTTATTGTAGTGAGTATATAAGAGAACTTACTCGACAGTACGGTTCTGTATAACGCTGGTTTTCACGGATATCCGGTGTCTGGTGGCGGAATCTTGCGGTGAAGTTGCGGTGGACGTATTTACACCGACCAATCGATAAAGAAGCATGTTAACATGAGTATGTATAAGAACATCAAAGATCAGAGCTATTTCATTTCAACAGTATTTTATTTGATGAAATGGAGCAACAGTTAATTGAATTATGTTTTTTACATGCCTTTGGTTTTAAGGAAACAAATTAGTTAATTATTTTTCATGGTTTAATATAATAATTAGGCTAAGTTTCGCGGCTGGATGAGTGATTTGAATCTATTTACTACAATCTTTAAATGATATTTAACCATGAAAATGAAGGATCAATAATACAAGCTCATAATCATATTATTTAGATTAATGGGGTCTTTCACCATTTTTTTTATGAAACTTTATCTATATTGAAGACTATCTATACTTTTAAAAAGTATAAATTGTTATTCATTATGCCACAATTATTATTTTTTAAATGTTGTGACGTCATAGTAGAGGTGTTGCTGGATCTAAAACAGTAGAGATTTAAATAATTTTTGTTACATAAATGTTCTATTTTATTGTAACAATAATAATAAAATAAGTAAAAAAATATATGACTACAATTATTTGCAATCTGTACTGTTTTAGATCCAGCAACACCTCTACTATGACGTCACAACATTTTTTTAAAAATCATTGTGACTTAATGAATAACATTTAAGACTTTTTAAAAGCGTAGATAGTCTTCAATATAGATAAAGTTCCATAAAAAAATTTTAAAAAAAATGGTGAAAGACCCCATTATGACTTTTAGAATAACTTTTTAAAAAATTTGTTCTGATCTTACAAAGGAAAATTGTACTCAATTTATTTGTATATTAGTAATATGATATTATTTCCGATTGCTGTTACAAAAATCTAAATAATATAATATTATTAATATAAATAAAAATACTGTTTTTGTAAATATCTAAATTGCTGTCACTATACGTAAGATAAATTATTGCTATTGTAGCAATAGTTGTTCTGTGTATGTGCGGAAGGTAAAAAATGATAGAAGAATTTAAGATATAAAAATGATGAATTAAATTAAACAATTTTCCTTTGTATGATTTAACTGAGCCAAATGACATAATTCTGGGCTGGTTTTTAGCTATTGTTACTTCCTTATTTGTAGTATAAGTATCGATTAATTTCGATTGTTTATTGCAAATGAATCTTGTCGAATTTGGTGCAAATTAAAATTCTCATAAAATAGCTTTTATAAAATATCAAAAATTTCAATAGATTATAAAATTGCTAAATTGTGCTCGCACATATTTGTGTTCAAGGTTTTCGCCAAAAATTGCTCTAAATGTCGTGTCGCGTAAATCCTGTTTATACAACATTTCTCAAAATTTTTGAGGTCGAGGACCACATTGACTCCTAATTAATGCGTAACTATTTGTTCCAAAAATTAAAAAAATATAAAAACTAAAACTAAAAATGGTGATTCAATCCCGATCGCACAGCAAAGAGATAAAAAATCGAAGAATGCCGTAGCTCGCGCTATCGATTCTAATTTGTTTGATTTAACCTTGACGAGGACCGCACGGGTAACTAGATCAAGTTTACATTTTACGCGTGTCACGTTATTAAATAATAATTATTTTATTCGTTCACTTTCACGTCGACTGCGACGGGCGGCAACAGTAGCTGTGAGAGTAATTATGAAATATTCCGAGGTTGGAGTGGATGGCACTCGCTAGATGAACACAACTTTCTGAAGTTTCTGGCACAGAGAAAGTCAAATGCCAGTCTGCGATAAGATTTAGAAGATAGAATTTAGATTTGGGATACACAGAAAAATTAATAATTTTACACTTGATAAACGATTTAAAAACACTTTGCCAGAAATTTTATGCTACATATTAATGCTAGTTGTTGCTATCGTTCCTAATCCTGTTTAATTTATAGTGGCAAAAATTCTAGAATAATTCTAGGACATCTATAGTTCATTCTGAAATGAGCTAGAATAATAAATCGATTCGCCAATAAGATTCCAGTGGCGCGCCCATAATTGTTTGCTAAGGGGTACCCGAAAAGATTGAAATCGATAGAGATCAACCGTTTAAGATTCCTCTAAAATCTTTTATCAACCTATCAGAATCTAAACGTTTACTGCGGTATTTCTATTTCTATACAAGCTTGCTTAGCCAATGTAGATATGTAAGCGAAGAACGAAGTGACGAGCTTACTTCGCCAATGCACTGATACGGAAGCGAGGAACGAAGTGACGAGCTTGCCTCGCCAATGTACTGGCATAGAAGCGAGGAACGAAGTGTCGAGCTTGCTTCGTCAATTTACTGACTTAAATCGAGAGGCAATACAAATGCAAAAATCTTAGCAATATCAAATGAATAATCTGGCATAGTTTATTCAATTTAAAATGCCATAACCTGACAGATACTAATCTTACAATGAGACATCTTCAACGTGTAGATAGGTAGATCATACGCTGAGCATTAATGGATCCAGTAGCTTTAATAACTTGATAATTTGTGTTTAACAGACGAGCAGACAAAGAAATCAAAGACAGAAGACATAAGATTTCTCAAAGGAATACACGTTCATATTTTATAGGAACAATAATTAATTCGAGCATACTGATTAAAATGAAAAGTCAGTGAAAGGTCGAAATAATACTTCATAATGATTTATTGTTTCTAAGAGTTAAGACAACTGTCTTTCTGTGCGTGCTGCATAATTTATTACCGTAACTTTCACCTAAAACATCAAATAAATATTTAATATAATATTACAGCCAGTTATGTAGGAAAAATAATATTTTACTTGAGCTAATTTGTATGCTTATTGGTAATGATTAGTTTTGTATTTTTAACAAATGAAAACAGCAGCGAATCGACGTGCGATTAAATCATCCGCAGTCAATTTTTCCAAGTGGAAATGAAAGCAATAACTCTGCGATGGAAACAATAATCCGGATGTCATTTCGTGTTAATAAAAAAGTACACACGGTCGCCGTTGGTCAATGAGGGCGCCACGGCTGCTCGATTCGCGCGCCGTGATTTACAACTAAATTTGATGATGATGTTTACTGTTTTATCAGCTAGTAAAACATTAGAATTATTATAATAATATTACAATATTTCTCTGTGATTCTACTACAGGATGATGTGCAGAGTGTGAACGATTAGAAATTATTAAAAGATTAACAGTTGCTGATAACGAACGCAGCGACAAATATTATCATCACGTATGTTATTCCGTGCGAAGCACATCATGTATAATGTATATATTAACGGCCTGTTGTGGTTGGAATGCGAACAGCGCACATATCATGCTTCATGCATCAATCAAATCAGCGTAAGGTCTGCTTGCTCGAATATAATTTATATAATTTGAAAAATTCTTACATTTATATAGCACATTTTATATTGTAAATTCAACAAGTAATTTAACAATACAATTTTCAATTTTTATTCAGTGACGTTTGTTATCATTGATTAACATTTTTAACAGGTCGTTAAAAATTAACAGAATAGGCTACTTTATATATTAATTATGTATGTTTTCAAAGTCTATTTCGATCGAATAGTTTAATATATTGTGCTGCAACACTCCAATAAATTTTAGAATTTTTAAATTATTTACGATTCATTAAAAATTGTACTCTGGTACTTCGTTCGCCAGTAAAGTTCTGAATAACGGTCTTGCCATGTAAATTACTATTATGTTCTTGGTGTAACATATTTACAGTATTTGTATATTTATTTTTTAGGGCAATATTATGTACATTTTAATTATAAATATATAAGATGAAAAGATTAAAGGCCCTTCTTCATCTCTATTGAAGATTCAGAGATAACTTGATACTGTAACCAGGACAATAATACGATTTATTGTTTTACTGTCAAAACGATTTTAAAGTATCAAGTTTCAAACTACGTTTGTACTTAAGGGCATCGAATATCGTCTTGACAGAGGTTCTTGAATTAAATTTATTGCCATAAATGTGTGTGAAAATTTTGTTCTTAATTTTCATAAATAGTCATTTGAGATTATCGCGGCAAATATTCTGAAATATCGGCTTGAGATGCCATCTGAGGTTGAAAGATTTACAGATAGGCCTGGTGGAACCCTAGTTAGAGTTTTTAGTTTTTATGCAATTTTTGTGTTGACCCTGCGAGAGGTTCCCTGCCCCGCACCACCCGCGTATGGGGTAGTTGCGTGTGTTTAAAACAACACAGACAGTTGGTTTTCAGAGTTTGAAATTAGCAGACGTCTTCTCACGTCTGCAGTGCTATACCAAATGTAGAATTTTATGTAATTATTGTTTATAACTGCAACTATTCAACATATTCGTTTATTGTCGTCATTTGTAATATTTGTATTTGTTGTGTCATTCTATTTGATTCATCTTCACCGTTTTAATCATTTTTATAAAATCTCAATTCTTATCATCATAATAGTATATTATGATACAAGTATATAAGTAAGCTTTTAAAGCACGTACGACGAGTTTAAGAGCACGACGCGAAGCGGAGTGCTTTTTACGTCGCTAGTGCTTTAAAAGCGTGTGTCATACGCTATTTTTTATTATACCTGCATCATACTCTGGAAAAAACTGGAAAGCAACATTTTGATTTTGATTCATTTCATAATTTTGCGCGTGTGACGTTTGACGTATATCGTTTACATGGAGACTGGTTAGCATTTATTGTTTAAGTTTTCAGTTTTGATAGATATTAATAGTAAATTTTGTTGTTGTTGCTTAGTAACCTTTAAAACACGGCGTGTTTTAATCTTGCGTTTATGAACGCTGTAGCGTGTTTTAAACACGGATTATGATGCAGGTATAATAAAAAAATGTTTATGTGTTTTGTTAACCCTAAAACCTTGATGCTCAAAAATGGCGGCCTAATATACTCTAGTTGAAAAGACGATGAATTGTATTTCATGGTATATATGTAACTAATACAGCTCTCACATTTTAATTTAATTCGATAAAATAAATTTGGTGATGTGAAACAGCCCCGTTCCCTTTCCATATTAATGAAAACCCCGCCATAATGTCACATCATCAAGTTTGATTTACAACCATAGGATTTCAATACACTCACAATTCACAAACATATTCCCGCAGAGAGAACGGTTGTTATCGACTGGTTTGCGAAACTGTCACATGGCGGAGCCACCGGCGAGTGCTGCGCGCCGATAACGCGTTATCAGCCCCCTCGCAAGTCGCACCCCATCGATACGCAGTTGTTTCAGCCGGTGTGCGTCCACATTCACCGCGGCGTTCATTAATTTACGTTTGTTTTTGTTTTTTACCCATCGGTTGATTAGTGCACGGTGACTTAGTATCGACGGGCTTGAAATTGGGAGATAATTAAAATTTTAAGTATGTCAGTTTGCATAATGCGCGCACTGGACAATAGCAGCATGAATATTTTAATTTAGTTTTAGTGAAAGCTTATTATTCTTTATAGCTGCAAAATATACGCGATATCTAATAAGATAAGCTCCTCCACCATGGTATCAAAATAAATTATCGGGTAATATTAGGCAAAAATCCGACGTGCAAGAGTCTTTGCTCTACTTATATATTTAAAGTGCTTCTTCGTTTTTCTGCAGAGTATTCTATAATATCTCTTACTTAAATTATCTAATTTAAATATTTATTGAAGAATTTTAAAATATTTTGCGAGATTATGGTACATGTTACTTGATATGCTGATTACGAATAAAATAGAATTTTTTTTTAATCGCAAAATTATTTTCCATGTTTCCCAGTCCAAAATTTTTCGTTGTCACTGCCACTGGGTGGATGATTATGTTAATAATTATCATTTCATTAAAAATAATTAAATTTTATTTGTTTATTTTACTAGTATTATGTAATTTAAATTGTTGATTACCTACTTCATTGTTTGTGTTTAATAGGAAAGCGAATCCAGTGCAGTACTACAAAAAATGTTTTAGGTAAACAACCCTTAATTTATCGAATTTAAAAAAAAATATTTTAGATTCGTAATCAGCTTATCAAACAACATATTTACTTACTCGAAGTTATGAAACACCCTGTATAGTGCCGTCCACCAAAACCCAAAGGATCATAATAAAATGTTTATATACCCCTCAAATTAAAATTACAAAAGAACCTTAACAGGAATACTTAAAATGGCTAGTGTCAGATTAAAGGAAAAGTTATTTTTAATTTTACAATACATTTTCAAGAATATTGTATAATTTCGATTATACAAGCCCAGAATCATATTTGGCCCAATTAAGATTTTAGAATAGCTTTAAAAATAGTTCTGATCTAACAAAGGATGGGGTAAATAGCTCAGTGGCAACGTATCGGACTGTGGATCGCGAGATCCTCAGTTCGAATCCCACTTCCGACAGTTGCCAATTTAAATTTACCCCTGTGGTTCCCCCTCCACTAACAACTTTGGGAGCTGTGACTTGACGGCTGGTAACCGCATTTCATACGCCAAAATATATCACTTACCGAGATCTGCGTAAGCAGAGTGCCACACCCGCAATGGGTAAAAGGCGTGATGATGATGATATATTTATTTATCTAACAAAGGTATAATTTATTGTATTAAATTTATTTGTATCATAAATTCTGTTATTTTAAAGAATATTTTAAGGAAAAAATGACTGAAATAATATCAAATTTATAATTAGCTTCTACTATTATATTAGAAAGATTAAAAATATTTTATAAATTATGTAGCAACTGTGGATTTCCAACGATGAAGTTGCTACCGAAAATAACAGTGATGTTCAAAAATTCAACAAGAAAATACGACAAAAGTGGATCAAAATCATGAAAATGAAATCAGCTTGTTCAGTATTTATTTATACAAAGAAGTTTAATATTTAATTTCTATTATTTCTGTTAGAGTAAAGTTCAATTGTGTGTTAAACTTGAGAAACCAGCGAGCTTGTCACATTTTTTTTATGACCGATATAATTTAAGGTTTCTTTGTGTACGTAAATGAGGTGTGTTTAATCATTTTATTATAATCCTTTGGATTCTGGTGGGATATACTATAACTAAGTTTAACTAGTAAATCCTTAGTTAATTCTATGATACCTCTTTGAACGAATGAACGTATATGTATATTTTTCAGGAGCAAGTTCTGCAAATCGAAGAAGCAAGTAAAAATGCATGAGAACTGCTTTCTAATTGATATGTGCAGAACCCTAATTCTGTGTCTATCAATTACTCATATTACGTAATACGCTCAACGCTTCCTAGATCTATCTGCATCAGATGAGTTAATAACTAGGTATATTAGAAACTTTAAATACCTGAGATTCGTTTGGGCATCCAATTTAGCACACTCATCCATCAAGATAATAGGTTTTCACTTACCTGAAACAAAGAAAAATATTAGTTAGTACATTATTAATACAACATCCATTAAAATATACATTCCAATAAACGAAAAAACCGTAAAAATATCCTTGAGGTCAATCTCATTACACTTCGTAAAGTACAGTGTAACCGATACCAGCAAGAAATCGTACTCATGCATGGAATTTCACCAAACATTAAACCAATTTTCAACTTTGAAAAGATCCTTTACAATGTACTCGTATGTTTACCAAAATTTCTACACCAAAACAACAGATGATAGCACTTATCAAACTAGCTACAAATTATGTCTTTGCCTTATCACTTCAAACTGTTCTTATCAACGAACGACCAAACTGAGTGCATCGTTCGTTGGCAGACAAGGTCAATAGAAGGATTTTTCAGTTTTATTCCTTCAAAATAAAACTATTATATAATCTTTTCAATATAACTAGAGCTAGCAGAAAAGTTTTGTTTCCGATATTACATGAGCGAATATGAGAATTTTTAAATTTTTATCAGTTGAAATTCTGCTAAATACTGTTTATGTAAATATGTGTAATTAGCATCATAGCTTTTGTAAATGAAAATAAATTTTTTAAATAGTGATAACGAGTTCAGTAAACTTATTAAAACTTAATGTTCAGGTGACAACTGTTTTGAAAAACATATTATAAATATCAGTCTTTTAAATTATATATCCAAACCCAGAGGCGTGGATAACAACAATTATTAAAAGGGCATACAATTATTAATATAATTAATTTGGTTGTACTTTACGAGCTCAAATCATATAATTTCACCCAGTTAAAATCATACAAAGGAAAATTGTTTAATTCACCATATTTATATCTTAAATTCTATCATTTTCATCATGTAAGGGAGATATTATGTTTATGTTCCGAATTGATTAGATTTTTGAAACAATTCATCAACAGTAAATGGTAGATTATTTGAAAGGCCTATCAGGGTTTTAGGCATAAAAAATGAGATTAAATAAATTACATTGGAATCAAAAGATGTAGAATAATATTACCTACAATCTTTATTTATTTGTTGTCATCAGATTCAAAAACAGTGTTCATCCAATACCTTTTTGCCAAATAAAATATTTATGTTAGTGATTTATGTTAATTCGTTATTACTTCAGTTATTTTTCCTTAAAATATTCTTAAAAATAACAGAATTTAAGACATAAATAAATTGAGTAGAGCATTTTCCCTTTGTATGATCAGGACAAGTTTCTAAATTTTGTCAAATGTGTGGATTCTAAGCTCGTATATAGCTGATAGATGTAAAGCAAATGTTGCATCATAGCTGAAACTCACGGTATGTATTCCTAAAATATTTGTAGGGTGGCAACTACAATTTTTCAAATAGCAAAGTTCCAAACTTAATTATTGTTGAACTGTCGAATTTAAAGGCAAATAATTAATGAATAGTGAAGATACAATAAAAATGTTTTACAGTTTTTGTATTTTAAGATTCCAGAGGGCAGTCACATTAAAAGAGTCATAACTTTTAAGAAATACACAGTTATTTTCCAGCAGTCACGCTTTCTGACCACAATGTATTTACAAATTGCTTATTTTTATTCTTCATTCCAATACAATATAATGATACAATTAAAAACAGGATAAAATAATTTATTATCCTTCCAGGATTTGGACGTAAAACTTGCAAACGGGTCAGAAATTTACGGGGAATTCCTGCGAAAAACGCTTTCGTAACCATCAAAATTAATTGTGTCGAAACGATAATCTTTCACAAACGAAAAACAAAGCAGAATCCAAACAAAGACAAACTTATACTTCATCAGGCCTCCCAAGAGAGACGACTCGGTATCAAATCAGCAGAAAAAGAAGAACGACGCACGAAATCCGCAGAAGAAAGAGAGAGAAGCTGTGGATATATATCTACTTGCGAAACTAGATTTTTTGCGAGTTCAGTTGAGACGATTCGGCGAAGATAATCTTCACGTGCCTGCAGCATCTTGCTGGTGACGTCGGAGAGGCAGATAGAGAAAGACTTCACTAGAGGGAGACGGAGACTGCGAACTATAGACCGGATAAGGTGAAAGTATGAAATAGCTTCACTGATTTTCTTGCAGAATCAACGTTGCCAAATTGGCTAGACCCGCGTTACTTAACAAATGACGCACAACATTTCTATAACTAACTGTTGTGGGCACTATACCTCCCGCCATTGATTTCTTATCAAACAATGCAGGAACACGAACCACCACTATCACGAACATTCATCTCTTAAAAAAATAGTTTTCAGTTATGACACATGTCATAAAATGTTATTTTTCAACTGAAACAGATTTAAACGAAAAAGTCAAAATATAATTATTCTTTAACGTGATACGTGTAATTCTTATATGGTGACAGTAAGAGAAAAATGTTTTAAACAACAATTGTAAATTATATTTTTCTAATCCTATATTGATAAAAGATTTATCAATGTTACTACTATTATCCACTGAAATATAATTATACTGGAACACTGAATTTTAGCATGTGTCTTATACCTCCCTTACAGAAAGGTGGCGGGAGGTAAAAATGACAAATTAGTTCCTAAAGGAGTCGAGAGTTAGTTCTGGTACTGCAGTCTGAACTATAATTGGCAAATATATTTTAAAATAATAACAGTTTTTTGTGAAAACAATAAGTGCTCGAAGAACAATGTGCTATTCGTCAAAATCAAATCTGTCGTGTCTAAAGATGGCGAAAGATTGTGCAAAGCTATTTGTTTTGCAAAATGTATTCTCTCATTGAACCCAGATCGAGAAAGATACCAATGTATAGAGATTGAATGTGTATGTGTGAGTGTAGTGTAACGGAATTGCTCAATTTGGTGAGATGATGGCAACTAATTGTATTATTTCGGGTTTCTGACTTTTGACGAGTTTGGCAGGTAATTATTGATGTTGAATTGTTTCATTAATGGGCAGTGCTTCTCATATCAATTAGGATGCCTTTGAAAAAGACATTGTTAGTTGATATTTCATTCAAGTAGGTTGACTTATTTTCCAGTTATTAATTTACTGTTACGTATTTTATATTCTGTTATTAATAGTACAGAAAATATTCTGAAATGTTTTGTGTCTTGTTATCCATCTAGCGGATTTTCTCGGAAGTTCACAATGTGACCGATGAGCTTGTTATGTGTATCAAGACTTAAGGGGTGTTGATACGAGCATACAGCAAAGTGTTATATTTATAAGAACGATTTTTGGTTGGAAACAATAGTTATTTATATCACTAGTCCAGAAATTGCACTTTTACAAGTGTGAGTATATTTTGACAGGCTGAGTCGAAGGTGAGGCTCGCAAAACAGCTTCTGGGCGTTTGATACACATTATTTTTCGTGACGATTTTGTCAAATATTTATTTAATGATATTCTGATTTATTTATCAAATATAAATTACTAGAATTTCTTTTATGTTGGTAAGATCAGATTATTCAATAATCAATATACACTTCATTTATTCAATTTGAAAAATTCGATGTCATTTATTTAGTTGATATTTGCTTATTGGTTGATTACTGCAACTGAAAATTTAATTATAATTATTTTAGATTTGATCTTACAATTAACAATTTAGTTCTAAAATTGATAGAAGTCTCTAAACTACAAGTACTGAAACACTAAAGAAAAGCAACAGGCAGTTGATACCAACCCTAATCTTACAAAATTCCCTAGTTTTTGCCGACCTAGGCCTGAAACCAAGCAGTTTCTGGACATTTTTGAAATGTGTAAAATTAGTTTTTTTTTGGAGGGATGTACGAAAAAGTATGTAGGTACTATAAGAAAAATTTCAGTCATTTGGAAATTATGGTGAAACGCTTAACTACTCCAGAAGTTTTTCAGTTGCAGATCCTGTCAGATACCTACTCAAGTTTAGTAAAACAAAATGAAGTGTACCAGCAATAAAATACTTAAATCACCAATATTAATATCAAATTAATATATCCGTTAATTATTAATTATAGGCGAAACAAAAAAAAGTTAATTATGTAATTATTAACAGCACTACAAATATAGTAACGCAATAAACTAGTATCTTTATCTTTAATTACTTGCGTCAAATTTCTTACGTTCTTAAAAACTAGCTAAGTTAGTTGTAAGTGGATTAAGAGCAATTCTACGATGAATTAAATTATACCACACCGGAAATATAAATCGTGGAAATAATTGATTTTCCGGATTAATTAAATGAGCAAATACCCTGTATAAATAATTAAAGAAGTAAAACTCTTATCAGTAGAAAAGCAATAAAATAATTTCATTATACTATCTCATCATACAATCAAAATCATATTTCTGAGATTCCCCCGACAGGTTTACATTCATTGTTCCCACTTCCCCCTCCCTGGGGGCGGCCATGCTGCCGCCTCCAGCGCGGGAAGTGGGTCAGATGCCCCCCGACCTCCCCCAATCACCGCCGCGAGTTGCATCGTACCGCGGACCGGCATAATGCTAAAACAAGATAAAATTTTAATAAGTGTAAAGTCAGATGTTTATGCCATCCCACCCGCCTGAAAAACTCCAACTATTACTTTTTCATTTTCGCTTTGCGCCTCGTTTCAGGCGGTTGTCTTCCTTCCTTTTATCCTTTTTGCTTCCTGCCAAATTTTCTACAGAGTAATTTTGGGTTTCTCTTTGTGCTTAGGAAATAATTGGAGGATTACTTCAATGCACTTGTTTTGTGTTTTGTACGGTGGTATTTTGGAGAATAAGGAAAATTTGTAATGTGCGCACTGATGAATATTTAAATATGTACAAAAACTAGTTTATAAAAATGAGGTTGCAAAAGATTGCGATATTGTTGATACGCAAAAGTGTGTCACATTCATTTACGAAACCAATATTAAATATTGATAAATAAATTAATAATCACGTGATTATTTATACACATTTTATTAGTGCCGCTTCTTACTTAATGCCCTCATCGTAATATTGCAAAAATACGCATCATATCCAGTAAATAATTACTACATAAATTTCACTTAAGCTCTAGAAAATTATTTCATGTATTACACTAAAAATCTTTTTATTTTGAACGAATAATTCAAACATGTTTGTCATGAGATCTTTAGAGACAATCACGTCTCGTATACTCACACACTCCTATCAAATATCTCATTTTTACAGCAGTTCTACGTCGTTCATTTTGCTTCAATCACACCCAACATTCAGAACCATACATCAATGTAGGCACTAACACACTATTATATACACTCATTCAAGCATTTCTAGATACATTAACGTTTTAAGCAAATGCACCAGAGCACCCAATACCTTGCACCCTGCAGATACTTCCGAATATCGATTTCCTGATTCATGGTAGGGTAGATAATTTTAACAGTATTTAAATTATTAGTTCCACATCCAGAAGAAAGACTATAAGAACACGTGTGGAATGCTTCAATATCTAAGAAAAAGATACGAGAAAGACCTACGAAGACATAGGAGAACAGTACGAAAGAAATACTAAATAATTAAACAAGATCTACAGTTAATAGTAAAGAGTTGAAGAACCTATTAAACAATATAGTGTAAAACAAAATAATTTAAAACAGATTGTAAATGATTATAATAATAGTTCCTGAGAAAACTGACAAATATTATTCGAATCCTCAGTGTAAACAATACAAAACTTTAGATTGAATCTAGATGATATTTGAATGTTTCTTTCTAGAATATCATCCATAAATAGATGAATCCTTCAAACAATACCAACGCACTGAATTTCAAAACAGATTTCCCTGTGACTCACACCATATTACACCAATCACTCTTCACTCTATTAGTTAATAAATCTCAGTGGTCAGAATTGCCAGAATGGGTTATGGGCTTCTGCATCGGGGCCAATGTCAAGAGTGGTACAACAAGCATGTCAAGGATACCTAAATCTACGCAACTACCAGGTAGCAATGAAACTGTTGTTGATGGCTGAATCGCCGAATTCGTGGAACAATACCCAGAGGAAATATCATTTACTCATTTTGAGTATGGAACTCTTCTTTCGCATGTCTCGTTAGTGATATAGGTTCACAGTCGTCAAGTAATGGCCCCCAAAGAGGAGTATTAAATAGATCTGACATAGGGGCCTATTCTGTAACTTATCTGGTAATTTTTAACAGGTTGTTAAACAAAATTAACCAATAATAACAGACGGCATTGAATAAAAATTGAAATTTTCATTTGACACATAGATATTTATTGGTTAAAATTTTTAATAGGCCGTTAAAAATTAATAGACAAGTTACAGAATAGGCCCCATATTCACTTATTCACATCAATCCTTGAGGTGAAATATCAACTATGAATTGTTTTTTTAAGTGTACGGTATTTTATTACAAATTTACAAAGCAAATGCATTTTATTTCTTTAGGAATTATAGTTCTAACTTTATTTTAAATAAGGTCCACTGCATTGACGCTACTGCAACCAATGAAATGAAGTAATACTGGAACGGTATCTTGTAGGCTTTTATGAAAGTGAAAAACGAGCCTGAGAGAGAAAGATGTAGTAAGGCCACCCTTCTTTGTGTAACAATTGTTTGTAGAGCAGTCGCTATGTACAGTCTTGTACAAAAGTGATAAATAATACCAATAATAGCACTGAATTATTTGAAATTATATTCACATACATAAATGGTTAATTAAACTCATTTTATTAAAAGTATTGTTTAATCTTTATATTAAACATTTTATTTCAAAATCAATGAATGTTAATTTCTTAGCAACTTTCTAACCAGACTGTACAATAAAAATAGATTACCCAACAACTAGCTGTCTCTCTTGGCCCGCATTTTCAACGTCAGTTAGCGTTCCATTATTATTATATTTCAGTGATTGAAACTCGTTTTTCAAAATATTTTTGAGCGAAAGGGCAATTTGTTCTAATTCATTATTTACAATTTATTTTTTCCAATAATAAATTTTTCCACTAAACATTTTTTACAAATATGTTATCAAAATATGTAAATGAAAAATGTAATATTAGAATGTTGATTGTATCACTGTTTAAATTTGACTGGTTGTTATAACAAATGATTGAAGGAATGAATGGTTCATTAATAATTTATTGGAATAAAACTGAAAACATATTTTTTATTTAGAAATATTTTCCGAATTCTTTAAAATCTTGGTAGACTGACTTTTTTCATCGCTTTGTTTAAATTTTCCAGTACCATATTTCACTTTAATTTAGGTTTATTAATTAGAATGTTATTGTTTCTTGATTATTACATTTTATTGTTTTGAAATGTTTCACAGTTGTGCGAAGTGGAAAGCTGTGAGAAGTTATGTCAATGGTAATCAAAAATTTACAAATGAAAAAATTGGAAATATTGAGAAAACGTGTGTAAAATAACCAGTAGAAAAAAGGTTTAAAATTTTGTAAAACCAATAACAGTACAGTTTTAAAAATGGCGACTGCATCAGATTCATAAAACATTGTTCAAATAAAACATTTTTCAATGCATATTACACTACCGTTATATATTTGGGCCTGACACACCTTTCAACCTATGTTTTATAACTCTTTTTATCTCGGAATACGACAAAATATTTACTTTGCATTCCTACAAATACTTCTACACCAAGCTCTGCTTTGTAAATAAGCAAGCTATTGATCAAATACCACGCTATATATCAAAAGAAGTCATGTAGGTAACTCATACGGTATTGAATTCAATTTTATCTGATAATTTGATCAATATTTCAAGCTCATACGCCAAGGTAATCTTTGTTTTTTTGAATTTTCAAACAATAAATCATAATATTAGAGATACTTATATCTCAGGAGGGTATAAATAATTCAATGTAATGTTTTCAAGCGTTCATCAATTTTAAAACAATAGCTTAGTATTAAACTTTTTGGAAAATCAATCGTTCATTAATAATTTATTGGAACAAAACTGCAAACCCATTTTTTTATTTAGAAATATTTTTCGAGTTCAAAATATTTTGGTTATTCGTGCTTCGGTACGATTTGATTATTTTTTCAAGTACCATTTTAATTTAGATCTATTAGAATACCGTTGTTTCTTGATCATTACACATGTTATTGTCTTGACACATTTCACAGACGATCATAAACCGTTTTATTAAAATACAACAGCAATCGTAAAATGTTTTTTTTAATCCAGAACTAAGCCATGTAATAGAAAATAATATTTTTTAGATGTACTAGTACAGTTGAGTATATTTTATAAAGAGTATCGTGTTATTTTTTTTTTAAATGTAATAATAATACATCACGATTATTTGCAACAAAGATTACAGATTATCATCGAACGATGCGCAAAATAAATTATCACATCATATCTTGATCGCTTAGAAATATAATTAAAATAAAATTGTATCACAAACCAAATAGTACTTATTGATCAATAAGAGAAGATAACTTCTGTTATAAGTTGTTTTTAATTATAGTGAATCTGCTTCGGGAGAATCCAAAAATTTCGATGAATCATGCGCTATGAAATGGTGCATCTCACCCTTTTGATTATAATTTCTTTGAAATATAATATCATAATTACAACAAAAGATACTTATAAATATAATCTCATTTTTTCAAAAATATAGCTGATTTGAAATAACTGGTATCATGTAAGCAAAACATTTGGTATGGTTTTCTGAACGTTTGACCATTTTCTGATTAGACAGTTGCTTCGCTGGTAATATTAAATTAAAGAAGTGATGTTACTGACAATAGCGGAAAGTGTTGGGCGGTGAAAAGCCACACTTCCTATTAATGAAACCATTATCATAAACTTAACGATTGCGGCCTTCGCAAAAACAATTAACAAAACAATAAGTCAATGCACGAATTAAAAACCGCCATTTTAAAATTCAATCAAACAAGCGAGCATTGTATGTTAATTAAGCGCAGAATTTATTTCAGTCGCAAGCGAACACAACGAGTGTAAATTACTTGAGAGCTACCAAATAAGTTTCTTGTTTCTGCAAAGTTGGGAATTGCAGCTGTACACCTCCGCAATCCTGAACTTCGAAACCACTTACCAGCAAGTTTCACAGGTATGCCAACTGCATAAGAAATTTGGATACTCGACTTTGAGCAGATGTCCTCGAAAATATAGCTCACGAGATCAAGATAACGAATTTATTTCATTCACAAGAAAACTAGAACAAAATTTTATTTTGCCTTGCTTCAGCATATCCTATTCATATGAATACGATATTCACTATTCAGTACTACATAAGTGTTTCCAGCACATTTTGCTAAAATATACTTTTTTAATTTGCCCACTTTGATTGTGGTGCCGCTCTGCTTTTGCAGATCTCAGTAAACGATATATTTTACGCGCCCAAATATGTTATTAAGAAAGGATCCATTTTTACTCAATGAATTGTCCTCCAAATATCACTTGTGACAACTTTTGGGGTTGCATCACTCAAGGTTTATTACATTACGCTTGAAAATATCATCATCCATTCGTGATAAAGCAACAAAAATTATCACCATAACTTGCAACACTAATGGTATTACATATAATTGTTCTTAGCCTTAGAATTTGACAGTTTATTTAAATAGTTCTTAACTTATGTTTGTGTTGCAAAAATTTAATAAACATAAATTGTTCTCCACCATTGATAGACTCAGCAACAGTTGATATATTAACAACAATATGGTTACGAAATAAACCATTAAGTGGTAATCCCTAGTGCGCCGCCACTGTCCGGCGTCTGCCCCACATCACATCCAACTCCTAGGTTTCCAAACATAACGGTTCGCCTCAACACAACATACATCAGCCATCAAGAACACAAGAGAGCTTAGAACAGGGAAAACAGAAGCCACTGAACAAAACCTCGAGCACCAGAGCAGCTCGGCGCCTTCATTCATAATCTGTAATTAGTGGTTATCATGGCGCCGACAATGAGGGGGCGGCAGACACGATGTCTTCCGTTCCACGTACAGAGTTAATTAAAAATCACAGTGGAAATGTGTGCGATCAGATTTTCAACATACGTTTTACTTAGGGCCGGTATTTCCAACCTCAGGTAAACTACAGAATTTTATCAGTAATAATATAATAAGAGAGTGAGAATAAACTGAAAATAATTTGACATATCTTTCGAAAACTTTGGCAATAGTCACGAAAGCCCGTAGGCAACAAGTTTGAGAAAGATACTGGGGAATTATTTACTAATTTATCGAAGTCTCGGGTTACATTTAATTAGATTAATTTTTTATTTCATCATCAGGCACGCTACTAAATTTATTTTTTACTTGTATTGATGATAACTATCTGACATCTGACATTTGTCATCAAAAACAAAAAAAAAAGCTACAGAGATTATTCTCGGGAATAGTCAGAAGAGCATTATTCTCAGTAATAATATAACAAGAGAGTGAGAATAAATTGAAAATAATTTGACAGATCTTTCGAAAACTTGTTGCCAGGCAATAGCCACGAAAGCCCGTAGGGCTTGAGTGGCTATTGCCAAATGGCGACAAGTTTGAGATTTTCTAATTTATCGAACTCTAGAGTTATATTTAATTAGATTATTTTTTGATTTCACTATCAGGCACAGTACTAAATCTATATTTTTTGCTCATTTTTACTTGTGTTCATTATACCTATCTGACATTTGACATCTATCAACAAAAACAAAAAAGCTGCAGAGAATATTGCCGGGAATAATCACAAGAGAATTATTCTCAGTATAATGACAGGATTGGTTAAAACGCAGACAAGTGACATACAATAAAGCATTTCATTGGTTTAAAGAAACGTGAAAAAATAATCAGTATAATAATGAAAGGATTGGCTAAAAAGCAAACAGGTGACATACATTGTAACATTTCATTGGTTTTAAGAAACGTCAAAAAATAATCAGTGGAATAAACAAAAAATATCGCATCAAAAGATGACAGCTAGAACAATTATCATTATTAAAGCTATGATTTTGATGCGATATTTGTTGTTTATTCCAATAACAAATTTATTCTCTAGTTTATCTGAGGTTTGAAATGCCGGCCCTAAATCAATAACACACCACAAACAGACAAAAGATCTATCTGCATTTGTAAGTATAAAATTTGTACTAATGGATGTATTATAATAAATTACGGCGTGCTTTATTTATGATGGCATTTGGTAGAACGGCGAACGCGGGCGATTGTAATAACGAGGCTGATGTTTAGAAAGTGACACTACATTGTGTCGTAATGTTTACGTGACAAAAGTTATTAAAAACTGGCCAGATTTTTTTTATATCACTAGACACATGAAGTTTACGTTGTCAAACTCAACGAATATTACACCTGCTATGTAGCAAAGAATTTGACCCCAGCGGATTTTTGAAACTTTCTTATTGTTTTTATTGTAAAGAAATCAGCTGTATTTGATAATAAGAAAATGGAAAGTTAAGCACTTATTTCCATAATTATATATTAGAAATTAATATTTAAGTATGCAGATATTATACAAATTACATCCAAACATATTTAACAAAGAATTTAACAGCATTTTCCACGCGGTATCACCTGTTATTGTGGTGACATAAACAAATAGAGAAAACAAAATCTGTTTACGACGACGAGCAGGAAACTCGAAAATATACTTATGTCCGCTAAAACTCGTAATAAACCGATTAAACACATTACAATTATGTGTACAAATAAACCTTAAATTATATTGGTCATAAATAATAATGTGATTAATGATGTCGCTGGTTTCTCAAACTTTAGCAAAGAGTTGAACTCTGCAGTCCTAACAAAAATAAGAAATGAATAACTAACAACATTAATTTAAATTTTTACACCAATATTTATTACAATGCAGATGCACTCCAGTAATATAAATATTATAGATATTTTATTTGTTTAATAACTTTTCCATTAATCCGACACTGGGCATTGGAAATATTCTAACAAATTAAAGCAATGCGCGGTACAGTGCATGGAAAATATGCTGGGGGATATATGGGAAAAATATTTATCGAAGAAAATTTCAGTCACTATTTTAAATTATTGAACAATTCATATTTATTTTAACCTGTCACATAAACGTCAGACCTATGACTTGGATAAATGTCATTTGTCAAATTACATTAAAAATAAGTCACCAGCGTTTTGAAAGTAATTCTTTAGAAGAAATTGATGAAAAAATTGAAGATTTTATCCCTTTTGTCCTGTTAAAACGAAGAAATTAAACTATTCCTTATTGTGTTTACAATTATTATAAATATTCTGGTATCGCACTAGTGCAAATATCCGAGTATCAGCACAAGTGCAAATATGCACTGATATTCAATTGTCATTAATCGAAATTCAGAAAATACTGTAACGTGATTGGTTGAAATTTTTCGAGTGAAATATTTTTTTGTATTTTTAATATGACAGATGTTTAATCCTTCTTGTTTTGGTGGGCTGAAGTCTACATTGTTTATTTTTCATATTTTACAATATTAAATTTAGATCACCTGTGTCTTGATTTTTGTGGTCCATCAAAAATATAGAACTATTGATATTATTATCTTTAATGGCACGATAGTTCTAAGAGGAGCAGGGCTTTAAATGCCATGGTACTGGAATCGCGACCAATTCATCCAGGTGCAGTCAGAATCTCAATTTTTGAGACGGCCTTTGGTTACAATCTTGTCCAACCAGAACTAGATTTAAGGCGTACAAGTGATCAGCCTACAGCAGAGAACTACTGTGTGTTCTGACCAAATATTTAAAATATTTATTCTGCCTTAAAATCAGTTCTGCTTCAAGTGTCACCATTGCGACCAAACAAGGTGTTATGAAGTTTTCCACGTGTGCACGTACAATGTTCATGATACCTCTCCCCTCTTCGTCTTGCGGACGGAATGTAGGTCGTCACAAACTAGAATTGCCAACAAGCAAGCCAACGACGAACACTCTGACTTTAACTAATAACTTTTGCGCTGCGACTGAGAATCTTCCTTCCTGTTTGCCGTCGTCACACTAACACGCTAAGGAATTAAAGCTAAACGGATATGGCCTGAAGGAGGTTCAATCGGGATCGGGAGATGCTTTGCAAAAGATTTTTAGCTAATCTAAAATATTAAATCTAACTCTAAGCCTTACTTACAGTAATAAAGAAAATAGTATACTGTGTTATTAGGAGTAAATGTGATACTTTGGGTGCTGAGCATGTAAGTTTGAACGACGAGCGAAGCGAATCGGACAATTACATGCGAAGCATACAAAGTCACATTTACTCCGAATAACACATGCTATTTTTTCTTCAAACATAGAAAATAGACATTAAAACATTAAAAAATGCTCAAAACTTCAACAAATATTCTACCGTATCCAGTATTTCTAGTTGCCACATAATATGTTATTTTTGTTTATTTGTTTTATTCTTAATTGTCAAATTATTGAATTACAAACCTTACTATTTTGCATGATATTTTACTTTGTCCGCCGCCGGAGTAAATGTGTTGCCAAGGAGACACTTTTACGCCGGCGGCGACAATATTGAACTTCTACTCGTTGAATACAAATACATAACAACGTACTTTTATGACGTTTGAAGAAAAAAATCTTAATGCAGCAGTAGATTCAAAGAGATTCAATTTTGACCACTGGGTTTGTTTATAAGTTGTGTAATCTTGATTCTATCCCTTTTTTTTCTACTAATGATGATAACTTATTTATCGAAATACGTATTAAGATTTGTTTTTTATTACTTTAAGGCTTTGGGGTTATAATTAACACTTGAGATTGTTTTTATCTTTAGAATTTTACAATTTATTTTTAGCTAAGTTATAAATAATAAATGTCCAACAACTTCAAATAAAATGGCAGAAATTTTGCTTCTAAATATGGTTTGATGAATCATCAAGCGTTCTTGAAACCTTATTGTCTACCAGATATGTATGTGCATAATTAAAGAACACATACGAAAGAAAAAATAAAAAAATTCTCAAAATACCACTTAAATTTTTAAATATTTTTTATTGCATTTCTATATAATTCAAACCTTAAGAAACTCATTGCTGCAGAGCGCATCGTCATATCTTATCACTCTCTTGAGATATGAGGATTTTTGATGATTTTCAAAATGCAATTTTTAAGCGCTGCATCTCAAAAACTATGAAAGATATCGTAGAATACTCTCCAGTTTTGTGTCTTTCGTACATTTTATAACAAATTATCAAATTTTAAAAATTTTGAAAATTTTCAAAATTTTTTCCGAAATTTTGATCGACGATATCTCGAAAAATATAAAAGATACAGATTTGCAGTGTCGACCAATCGATTCAGCTCGTCGAAATACATAAGTATTGTGAGTTTCATAAAAATCGGCCAATGGATTGAAAACTTAGAGCAAAAAGTCTGAAAATGGCAGTAAATCCGAAAAACGCCAAGGGTTACCCCTTAAGGTTTTGGGCCGAAAATGGCCATTTTCAGACTTTTTACTTTAACTTTTCAACCCGTTGACCGATTTTTCTGAAATTTTGCATACTTATGTACTTTGACGAGCTGAATCGATTGGTGAACAGCGCGAATGCATATCTTTTATATTTTTCAAGATATTCACAATTGAAAATTTTCAAAAAATTTTCAAAATTTTCAAATTTTCTGTATTTGTTTTAAAAGTCATCAAAAGTCCAAATCTGAAACCGTTTTTCGTTATCTTGTTTAGTTTTTGAGTTATAGTCCCTCAAAATTGCACTTTGTAAAACATCAAAAAACGCCATATCTTACAAAAAATCAGAGATATGACGATGCGCTCTACAGCATTGAGTTTCTTAGGGTCTAAATTATATAGAAACACAATAAAATAAATATCTAATTTTTAGGTGATATTTGGTGAAATGGTCACTATTGAATTTTTTGTTTGTGTTAATTTTGAAATTTTATCTATATCAATTCAAGTTAACATTGTCATAGAACTTTCAATTATAAAGGTTCGTTGCTCTATTCTATGTTCTACGTATAAAAAAATAGAAAACTGTATTCCTCGAAGATGCATTCGGGGCTTTTCAGTTAACGTTCAAAATTTTTCTTTTTTACTTATGTTTTTACACAAGCTAAATACAATGGTATTTGTTGCTAATAAAAATTTAAATACTTCTAAATTTTGTTGGGTCTTAATTGATATTGAAAATTTTATATCTCCAAAGCTGCTCTGGAAATTGGGTAATCCTATTCAACAAGATCTGGGTAAAATATAATATTAGGTAAAAGAAAGTTTAAAACCAAAAACTGAGAAAACAGTGTTAATAATACAAAAAGCGTGCTTTTAACGAAGGCAAATGATAAAAAAGAAAATTAAAGCTGTTTAAAAATGAAAAGAATAATGAAGTCTTTTACGATAATGTCAACAGTTGAGAAATAAAAAACGCCTCAGGAATTTTATGGCTTTTTCCTCGATGGTTCTCTCTCTCTCTCTCTAATATGGAGTAAATTGTAAATTATCTTCGCAGCATTTAGAAGTTTAAAAACATTTTTAATTTAACTCACCGCAGCGTCATAATATTAGTATTCTTTTAGTTTACTCTCTCGTAAATTAAAATTACAGCTTCGTACAAAAAGCAATAAATAAAATTTGGGCTAAAAAAGTAGTAAATTCTACAAAGATAAAAACGGCCGCAATAAAATCAAGCTTGCCAGTAGTGGAAAACCAATTTCCCTAGCGTCAAGAATAAGTTATCTCTCCGCAACAGTTTGTGCTTTGTAGTTTGCAAGCGACACTGAAAATTTAAAATCGTTTACGAAATGCATTTACACACCACTGTATTTGCATCAGCGCCAGTGCCATCTACCAGCCACACTCATAAACTACGCGCTGTTTTTATTTGTATCAACACGAAAATATTTACTAGTAGATAAAAATAGAACTGTTATGATAAAGAATTATCTTCATCGACAACTAATAAACAAGTGGGAAGAATCGGTTATCTTTAGCTGTACGGTTTACGATGGCAATTCTGTTAAATGAGAATTTCGCTTAATTTACTTAACGGGAGCAGAGTTGCTGAGTATCATTGTAACGTTATGGTTTAAGTGGTTTTTGACTGAAACCATTTCAGGAAATTTATGGATCGGTAGATATGAGGTTAATACAAAGAATAGTATACGGCACAATTTTACAGTTTTCTTATTCATTTTAAATAAGAAAACGTTTCGTAATTGACTAATATTTAGAACTGAGTAACTGTGTTTCCTACACATTTCACAACGAATAGAATTGTATTTATCTATTACATTTATTCAATTCACATTTATAGCTTCTTTTACATACATAAAGAGGTAGAAGAATCATGTAATAAATCCTGAATTCTCGGTGATGTAAGTGTGTCGTATTATAAGCAACTTGAGAACGAAAAAATAAATTTAACTGATTACAAATATAGGACCAGAGCAACAATATTTTGAATAATAAATATTATTTGTATGTTTCTAGTATTTGCTTCCAATTTATTAAGTAATACTTTTCGAGTTAAAGAGATGTTGTGCAAAAATGAAGAAACGAATTAGATGTGCTTCGTCTTACGTTTCGCGTTTGCTTTCAATATTTAAATTCTCGTATAAAAAACAAGCAGAATGCTCTGAAATATGACAGAATTCCTCTTCAACAATCTAGTTTATTTCTTCGCTCGTCGTAAGCCACACGGCACAACCACGACGGTGAATCCGACTCCATCGACCTCGATTAGTCGAATACCTCGCATTCCTCCGTGACACACGCGTGTTCGCACGCACCACAATGTACAAAATATCAACCAAATACTTCTGTGCGTAGCTATATGTGAAATTTACTTGGCTGCTTGGCTTTGCTGATGTCTTGTGCATTGCGAGACCGATGCGATTTGACCAAGAAGACAAGGCTTCAGGTGCTTGAATTACTTGAATATATTCGCAGTTGTAAAATAAACATTTCAACGTTCTGTCAAATGTGTCACCAGTTACACATCAATTTAGAAACTTTCGAATATATCCGCGAGATGGATTTAGAAAAAGAGCAAATAAAAATCATAACACGGGTAGAATACACGATGTCTTATATTTTTTTTTAACCTGCATTTATAATAACAATAATAATATTTCGTTGCTGTATTGACCTTCTAGCAGCCTCATAATTTATACCCAAGCGAAACTTTATTGAAATAAATGAAAAAAAAAGGCGACATTATTCTGCAGGGACAATCGAAGAATTGCGACAAAGGCTATATGAAATTTAGGATTCTTTCTTCAGAGAAAACTGTCAAAGGCTTGTGGATACTAAACAGTTTTCAAAAGTAAAAATGGAGTAAAGTAAATAATATTAGAGTAAACTTACGTCATATAAAAAAAGTTTGCCAGCAGTACAGTTTATTATCCAAGTTTTATTTAATGTTAAATCATAGTATAAGAATTTTTATTTTTGTCGCGCATCGACCGATGACCTCGAGCCTAGCGGCCATATTGGCAGTAGCTGTATACGGCGGTAAATTTGTATAGCAGTCTGTTGCAAGTGGGATAAAATCTAAAAAAAAATTATTCCAACTGCACTATAATAGTTCTAACAATTTATCATAGTGCAAATAAGTTTACCTCTCTGTTTTGCACTCATTTTATGAACATGAAAGAAATACTGTGGCTTAAAATTTGACAAATACAACTGACACCTACACTGCCATATTCTACTCTCTTTTCTATAGTTACTAAGATATTAGCCTATTAGCGAACACTGAGCGGCCATCTTCTTAGTAGCGCACCACTAAAATATTGGGACCATGAAATAACTTAAATGTCGTTACTGTATGAATTGTTATACCGTGATTAAATTTAAGTAAAAATATTAGAAAATAATTGTACAACTTAGTAAATAAAAGATACAATGCAATATAAAACATTTTTTATTATACCTGCATCATAATCCGTGTTTAAAACACGCTGCAGCGTTCATAAACGCAAGATTAAAACACGCCGTGCTTTAAAGGTTGCTAAGCAACAACACAAATAATTACTATTAATATCTGTCAAAACTGAAAACGTAAACAACAAACATTAACCAGTCTCCATGTAAACGATACACGTCAAACGTCAAATTATGAAATGAATCAAAATCAAAATGTTGCTTTCCAGTTTTTTCCAGAGTATGATGCAGGTATAATAAAAAATAGCGTATGACACACGTGTATAAGTGCTTTTAAAGCACTAGCGACGTTAAAAGCACTCCACTTCGCGTCGTGCTCTTAAACTCGTCGTACGTGCTTTAAAAGCTAACTTATACACTTGTATCATAATATACTATTTAAAAATGTGAATTTGTGATCGTAAGTAATATAATAATGAATTGTATGAAATAAACACAAAATAAACATATAAATGATTTATAATTAGACCTCTTTTATCAACTTATTTACTTTGCATAATTAATTGAATAGCTTTACAGCATAACGACAAAACAAATAAAATCAGTACAGACGTTAAAATCAATTTCTCATTATCATAAATTATTCCATCGATAAGACTATAATCATATTAAATCTAATTCAATATCTCAGTTAATCCTTCATTACGACGTCTATCCTTGTCTAACTTAAGCATATAAAGCAAGCATTACGGATACCGTAAGTCGTAAGTAGATGATTGACTCAGGTTAAGTGGTACACGTGACGTCAGAGTTTAAACGGCGAACGTAACGTTACCATAGCACAACGCTTTGCTTTCATCTCGAAAACAATTGAAGATCCGCACATCTGCTGCTTGGTTGTTAGTGTTTTGTTTTTAAACACTTGCAATTTTTTAGGATTAATGTGGGTACTTTTTAAAAATGACGCAAAATGTTTTGGTCAATTACTTCGGTTATTTTGAAATAAATACTTGTTATGTAATGTCTTAAGTACTATAATATTCTTGGTAGAAGTTAGGTAGATGAAAACACGCAACTTGAGCATAAACTTCCGATTCTGCGCAGTTTTCTCTAATAACACTACACAAGCAGTTTATTTTTTGCTGCGTTTAAACAAACAAATTCCAATCTAGTATTACATTGTTTACGATTTATTTTTTAAATAATAATATTTGAATATGGCATTTTAATTTTTTTAATACACTTTCCGGAAGTATAATAATATATTTTTCTTTTAAATAAATAAATATATCATCACGCCTTTTACCCATTATGGGTGTGGCACCCTGCTTCCGCAGATCTCAGTGATATATTTTTTCGTATGAAGTGCGATTAGCAGCCGTCAAATCATAGCCCCTAAAGATGTCTTTCTTTTTAAAAACTGGCAAACAAAATATGTTTACAAATAATGCTTACACTTTCAAGATCAAATCTCCTTAAAGAAGCTGCATTAATCCAATTCAAATTCGTTTAAAACTAATAACAAATCATTTAATAATTCTCCAGTAAAATGATTGACTGAACTCGATCCAGAGATAATACCCTCAGTCTGTTAAACTGCAGCGAATAATCCATCCTTCTCAATAAATCATTTGAACCGGCATCAACTCTGCGTTAAGCTATCGTATTCTGTGTTCGACGTTACAGTTAGCGCTCAAATCATCGGATCTTAGATCGGAAACAGGTGCTAATGATAGATTTTCATCGGCTTTCAGCCGCCCTGGTATCAAATCTGATAAGTTGTAATCAAAGTGATAGGGAGAGAGAGATAGGGTGTTGTTATTTTGTCAACAATACATCGTGCACAAACAAATTAATCGGACGAGTTAACAATTATAACATTTGACTTTGACGTTCATATTTTTAGCATTGTTTTAGTTTTCGACTTGAGTATTTAGAATGCATTTGAATTAAATGTTTGACACAAGGTATGAACGATATTTTCACACATTCATGGACTTTACAAATGTTCAGAACATTTTTCTTACTACTTGTTTGTAATATCTTTCCATTAGTTTCAGTTGAGATGCAATATTTACTGTACTTTGAAAATACGACAGTCAAAGCCCGAAACAAGAAAACGATTCAGACTTTGACCAATATAAATATTTATTGTTTATAACCAAGTTTTGGAGCGATTCGTGAATGACTCAATAAAAAAACTACAGAAAATAATCAAATATTTTTGTTTGTCGTAAAGAGTATTTTATTAATAAATTCCATTCGTTTTAAGACAGACTCCAGACAAAAAATAATTGAATGATGTTATTGTTAAATCAAAAGAAAAATACAATGACAACAAAGTTGTTTATATTTGAGACATTTTAAAAGAAATATGTCTATAGAATGTAGAAAATTTTATTCACAAAAAGTGATACCAAAAATAATTTCATGCGTGAACTGATACGGCCCTGATAGTTTCCGAACATTAATTCTAGGAAAATGATACAGTTAACAAAATAATATTCAAGGTTACCGACAATACTAATTAAAAATAATTTACAAATACAAACTAATAATAATTTTTAATGTATTCTGTTTATAATCCACAAGATATATGATAAAATAAATCAGAGGTTATCGCTATAACTCAGAACAACAAAAAGACAATTTTGCAATAAATTAATCAACTAATTAAATAATTATAACAAACTATGTATGCAACTGTAAAATATCAATGTTTTCTGGACGAAATACATTTTAAAAAAGTAAATTGCCTTGCAATGAAGTTATCAATATCAGTGAAGGCAGCTACGGAAATATCAAGGTCAGAAAGAATTGTTCAGAAGCTAAATATGTCATCAAATTTATTTTAGATTTAGAAAGTGTTGCAAGAAAGTAAATTTTCAAGTAATAGGAATTATGGATGAATAGTTTAACCTTCTGATATTTAAAAATCCGCAGAAACAATAAACAAACAAGTTATTCAAATTTACAAATGTTAGTTTTCAATTTCTTTGTGAATTTGTGATATTGTCATAAATGTAAAACTCGCATTACAATGCATTTTTTATTTATAACCATGTATTCGTAGGTACATTTTGATTTTGCACGTCGCTATTGCATACGTAGTTTATTGTTTCACAATAAATATTTATTGAAATGCTGGTTTCGCTAACTATATTAGATTTGTTTACGTTTCATGATAACTAATTAAATTTACACCGGGATTGTTTCCGTATTGTATTTGCTCTTTTATGGTCGTATTTTCATTTAACAAAAAATCCGCTTTATTATTCTCGCTTTACACAAAATTTGTATATATTCAATTCCCTTCTAGGGTGTAGGGTGTAGGGACTGTTCGTCTATTCTTGTACGGATTTTCTCTGTTTTTCGCTAGTTTTCTTGCTTCGTTGCTGCTCAGTATTTTCTTTATTTGTACCGTCCCATGCGTCTCTCGGTCTTCCACGATCTCTCAACACTATGATTTTTGACATTCATACTCACTACACTGGTCTGTCATTATTCATTTTTTAGATATGTCCCCATTATTCTATCTGCCTGTGTTCGATTAATTCTAATATACACTCATAATAACTTCTTGTTTCAAGAAAATTTTCCTTTAGTATGCATTCGTTGAAGAAAATTTTATTTCTTATAAAATGATTAGGTTCAATTAAAAAATATATAAATTTTATCTATTTTTTTTGCAATGAAAGAAAATGAATACATTTTAAATTTTGTTTTTAAAAATATTGAAAAATAAGTCGTTTTAATTTTAAACAAAACGTTTTTATTTATAACGATATCATTTTGAATTAAAACTACACCTATTCAAACTACTTCGTTCTTATAATGAGTCTCAATTGAATACTTTGATATGTTCCTTCAAAACTAAATTAATTTTCATACAAGAATATTATTAAACCTACAAAAGTTTTCAATGAAAACGAAATCGGATTAGTACTATTCAAATCAATTTTTCTCTTTATTTAAGAGCTAATTGTTCCAAGAAAACATTTTTATCAGTGCAGGTTTTTCTCTGAAGTTCTTCTCTAATATGTTGGCTATGTATTGTCTCTCATATTTACTCCCTTTACTTTGCGTAAATATTTTATCTCGAACGCTTCAACTTTAATTTTCATTATTTTTTTTGTAAGTAGCCATGATACACATTCGTAGGCTAAAATTGATCTGTACTTGGTATTAAATATTGGTGCTCATTTCTTTTTACTAATAAAGCTATGTTTTATAGCATGATGGAATATTTTTGCTGTTTTCTATTCTGGCGTTCATATCAGTTTCTTGTGTACCGTTTTCATCAATAATAACTCATTAATAATAATAATATGTGAGGTAAATGGCTCCGTGGTAACGCATTGGACTCTGGATCGTCGGATCTTCATACAGTTCGAATCCCACACGAGATCTGCATAAGCAGAATGACACACCCATAATGGGTGAAAGGCGTGAGGATATATTTATTTTATTTACACAATTTGTATTAATTAAATTCCAACTAATACTTCTTTAATATTTTAAGTAATGTGAGGAAACTATAAGGTATAAAACTGTGCGATTTCCCAATATTGTTTTCTAAACCGGATATCGATTCATTAAGTCTCAATTCAAAACAAATAAGATGAACCACAGTAATTTCTCTTCAATCGCATTCTGTTCCATGATAGCCAACTATCATTCACATTGCCCACAATGCAACGCTTACCACAATAGTGAAGACATGGCAGACGTACGCAATGGCAATATGGCTGGTGCCCGGTCTGCCGTTGCAAATTAGGATGGCGGCAAGCGGCAAGGTCGGTCATTGTGTTACGGTACCTGACTCTGACTATGCTGCTGCAGTAACGAGCCGCTTAGTGCGCGGATATTTCGTCCTGCCCCTCGGAATGAGCTGTTAGCAAGGACTGAGGAAATTGTAAAGAACTTATTTGCAATATTAAATGCTAAACAGCACACAAATCTTATAGTTGTACACTACAGCAAAACGCAAAAGCCTGTAGATTACAACACGTATGAGGGGAAGTATTTTTTATTTGAAATTGGGAAACGGACTAACTACTAAGGTAATATGCTACCTCATGAGTCAATGATTTGGTGAACAACACAAACGACCCTGCTCTTCAGTAGAATTCGAACCCACGACCTCTGGTGTGCTAGGCTATAACATAGCCACTACACCACCGAGATTGGCTGAAGGGAAGTATTGTCGGGAAATATATGAACTAAAAAAGTAAGTACGGAATTAAATTCAAAAGTTCTGGTTCACTCGATAACGCAAATTAAGCAATACTGCCTGCGGTTAGTGGTTGGATGGGTGACCGCTTTGCGAAAACCCATACCAACGAACACGGAACACTTCGCGCCGTTGTCACACCATGGAAAACGAGGAACCGAGGCGACATATAAATGTAGCAGTTGAGACCACTTCAATAATAATAATAACAATAATAATAAAAATCAATAGTATAATTACTAAAAAACAAGATTTTAACTAGTAACATCAATAACAATGTACGTTCACTCTAGAGGTTGTGGGTTCGAATCCCTCTGAAGAACATGGTGATTTGTGCTGTTCACTAAATTCCCAATTATCCACTCATTAGGTGGCATATGACGAAAGTAGTTAGTCCACTTCTCATCTTTATAAAAAAAAAATGTACGCAGCTTAGACTATAACTGACAAAAAAAAATTGAAGACGTTTAAGTATAATGGAATAATACTAGGACCAATAAAGGTATCAGAAAACGAATACAGAATAAGAATGAACTATGAAACAGAACAATAATGAAGAATTAGAAGAAGACATAGTGAAAAAAGTAAGCAACAAAGTCAGATGGATTGGACATATATGGAGAGCAGAGGAAAATAAAATAAAATAAATAAATATATCATCACGCCTTTTACCCATTATGGGTATGGCATTCTGCTTACGCAGATCTCGGTAAGTGATATATTTTGGCGTATGAAGTGCGGTTACCAGCCGTCAAATGATGCAATTAAAGCAGTATTATTAGTATGGTAACCAAAAGGAACATGGTTAAATGAAGTAGAATAAGATTAAAAAACAGCAGGAATTAATAACTGGCAAAATAAAAAAATAAGAAGAGGTGGAGAAACCTAACCATAAGGATTTAAAGAAAAACAACAGGAGATTGATCCTCCACAGAAGGATCTGGAAAGTTTCATAAGAAGCGGCGTTACTCTATAGAGTAATAGTTTTCCTTTTCAAATCAATTGTTGATGAAAGTCTAGATAGCAACAATCATCAAATTTGATAAGTAAATCTGTTTAAAACTGCTTCACTAGATCGATTGGTGCTATGTAGTATCAATATGAAGATTAGACAAATGAATAAATAAATCATTACGCCAGTCTACGATGCTTTCATAGATCTCGGTATGTGATATACGCATGGGTTTACCAGCCGTTGAGTCCCGTTCCCCAGAGATGTTAATGCAGGATGAACCACATGGATAAAGTTAAAAATAGTAACTGTGGGATTCGTATTAAGAACCCCATGATCCACAAAAGGTTCAAAACAAAAAAGTTTGTTGGTGCATTGTAAAAACATGACAAATGAGAAAACCGGGGGTGATTTTCGTGTGAGATAAAAAGTAAATCACAAATTCCTCGGACTCTCACTTACATCTTACTCTACATACAACACCTCGCTCACATTCGCATCTAAACAAGCAGGAGGGGAAGAGGAACGTAACGGGAAATCCAACATCACGCCGAACCCGTTCTCGTTCAGCTGGCTGCCGTCGGTTGCTGCGCATTCGCACGTCACTGTCGCACGCTCACACGCACGCAAATCTGAGCCGTGCAACCGGAGTGAAGTGAGCAACGTGAATACAACGATGCGGATACAAGCTTGGCAGATTGGAGGTCGATGCACGATGACTGTTTTGGAAGAGGGCTTTGAAAGATTATTTTAATTTAATGGCACAACATTTAATCTTACTCCATGTTCCACTGAATCCAGAGCAATGCGTTTGTAACTTCGGGGAGATTTGCTCATTTGATCAGCGAAACTGAACACATTAATAAGTATTATAATAAGTGCCTGGCATGGATTCAAAACGAATACAACCCAGGCGAACAAATTTGAATCGTTTTGCAGCCAGTTCCTGCTGTATGATGGATCCAGATTATGTGTAGCCCAGTTGTCAAATTGTCTCTGTAGTTTGTTCAGAAAACACAAATTCTGAGATAAGTGACATCCTTAAATTAATAGTCGATAATCAGGGCGTTAATTAGCTAATTTAAATCGTACATTCCGTTGTAAAAGTTAAATATTGCAACACTCCAGAAGTTGATTGACGTCATAAATATTTTTTTTACTTCTGCATAAATATATCCCCATTATTTCAATTTTTTCGATGAATTATAGTACTCATAATTCATGGTTATTTTAAAGACGTATTTGGATCACCAAGCAACGGCCATGTATTGTGTATTTTTATGTTGACATTTTTCAACGTGTTTTCAAACGAATTTCGATCATTTTCAAAAGTGATTTCCGAATTTACAGGAGTAGAAAAAGTATAGTATTATATTCGGGATTATGGTCATTATTCATCTTCGTAAATAATTACTACCATAATCCCTAATATAATAAAATAATATTATTACATTGTTTAACAATGATTTTTATCACGTAAAAATATTTTGAAGACAAAATATACTATAAATATAAATTCACCAATGTATTATAGAATAATTTGTTTGTTATTTTAGGTTTATAATTCAAGTTTGATTGATGAGTCTGTAAAGTCAAATTTTGACGTAGGAATCTGTAAAAGTTTTAATTTAGCTACCATTTTGGCTAACTTTGCGGAGTGATATCGTGTACTTTAGTATCGACTTCGGGAAAACAGAGATTTAGGTTTATATTGAAAATTACTCAAAAACAAATTTGTCAATAAAGGATTATATATTTATATATTTCTTATCAGAACAGGTAAATTTGCAATAATGCAATTTTGTCACAATGTTTATAATTAATTCTACGTGGAATTTAGATGTAAAACTTTACCCGGAACTGCTGTTTGTATTACTTATACCTTCTAGAAGCATCATTTATAAATCTGACCCATAAATAAGAATAATATTAATACATGAACGTGTAATATGTAGAAATCAAAACATATCGATAAAGGTAATATATGCGTGTATACAAATATGGAAGTTATTTTTCAAGTTTGAAGTAAATAGGAACACATGTTTCAGTATGAATAAAACAGTAAAATAACTCTAGGAAACAGTTTTTGACATTAATATTTTATTGAAACACGTTTTTCAACTTCCCTGAATGAAATGCAGAAGTGAAAAGTACAGTTAGCATAAAACGAAATCCTTACTAAATTTTTAATTTTACGTTTTAAAAATCTGAAATACTTTCAAGAGGTTTTTGCTGACTAATTACAAGAAAAATTAAATTAAAAGAGTTTTTGCACGGAACAATATGTTAAAAGAACAGAGTGGCAAGTTCACCGTTATAAAAATTTTATAACTACAAGTTGATCGCAACGTCCTTCAACTTTCAGTAAGTTGGCTGCGGCTGGCTGTGAAAAAAGACGATCGCAGACAACTATGGCGACAACGAGAAATCGCGGCTCGCGGTGAAACCGTACAGCGCGAGGCACCGCGATTTTGCTTTTAGAAATCCGAGCTGTGGAACGATAGCGTACGAAAGACGTAAAGAATGTTTTTATTTATCGCGATTTGACATTTCGACATCTGAATCGAATGTTGTCAAAGTGTGCCATGACTTGGACATTTGTTTTTCTTTTGTTGGCGATTTTCAAATTTATGCTCTCACATCCTACATCAATTACGTGAATTTTCAACCGCGAAATTTCGAATTTTACACCGCATTTCACGAATAATTCAATGCAGATTATTATTGTTACTTAAATTTTTAAAACGTTCTTTCCTCGTACCCATCAAAGCTGTTTTAATTTAATAATATTTGTTACTTCTAATAAATTCCCAGAATTGAAAAGTTATTGAACTGTACACGGTACATTGCTAATTCAGGACGTTTACCTGTCTGTATAAAATTAACAATTAACTAATTTAGTATTCTATTTAAACGTGTTAAACTAAACATTTTTGGATGCCATACATTTTCACGATTGGAAAACGACTACATGGGTGAAAATATATACTGAAATCTAATTTATGTAAAATAGATAAATAAAATTTAGATATGTACAGAATAGAAATATATACCCTGCTGGATCAAAAAAATTAAACATTTTATTTTACAATTGACGTTAAATTAAAAAAATGGTTGATGATGATAATGAAAAATTTAAAGACAATAAATTGAAAGTGTAATAAACAAAAAGCGAAACCTTTTTAATTATCAAACATAAAATTAAGTCAAAAATTCTGATGTGTCCGACATATAACCTCCTACCTAATCAACTTCTAAAGGATACAAAATTTTTTTAAAAATCTGGTTTGGCCACCACACTATTTTCTTATATATAAAATCTACTAAACACGTACGACTTGTTCCTTGCGTATGACTATTTTGACAATAATTTGACATATTAAATTATTTTAAACCTGTTTAATTTTTTGTTTTTGCTGTTACTATGATTTTATTTTAAAATAGGTATTAATTAATAGGTTTCTAGTCTTAAAAACTTTCTAACTAATAATACAAATATTGCTTTAATAATATTTCAAACGATTCCAATACTTCCTTTTACATTAAATAAGAAACTAAAAAAGTTACAAATAAAAATTGTAGTCAATATTATTTTACATCTTTCTTATTATAACAAAAATACTCAATTATTTACTAACTCAATATATCTTATAGGCCTACCACTATCGGTTGAAAATTTATTATCAAAAATTTGTACCCTTCACAATAACTGCGTTTAAAAAACCCAAAATTAAAAAAAAACATTAAAAAAGTGTTTCATTTTTTTGCCCAGCAACCACAATAAATTAACAAAGTCAATTTTGGGAAAATACCTGCGATATGGAAATGCAACTTTGTATTTACCAAAGTTTTTATCATTTTGCCGTCATACAAATTTATAGTTCTGTTGACAAAGCGTGTAATCCAAGAGTTGAAGTATTGAAATAAAATGTTCTCTAAAGTAAAAAATCGATGGAATAAAATATGAAGCAGTATTACAACAAATTACAGTAAATAGCCGGTATAATTTTCCCATAATGACATCAGCTCCCTATGCATTGTTTCGCAACGGTGCGTTATTCTGGGCTGTTCACAAGCGCATGCGGTCTCCTTGCATAAATTATTACACTCTCTCGCCAGTTCTACCACTATGGTACAGCTCTTGATCGGCTTGTACGTTACGTTAACGCTAACTTAACGTTGAGTTGCGTTAAAGCGAACACAAAGCCCGAGGAATTTGAATTACAAGCTGAGTACAGCGGCCGTCAACCCGACAAATTAAACTATTAAATATTGAAGTATTCATGTGAGTTGACACGTGGGTTTAGTACCGCTGGATGAATTACTTACACTGCATAAATTTTAAGCTAATATTTATTAATTCGCTTGCCGAGATTTGTTCTCATTAATAAATTCAACAAATATTCCATAATTCAACTTTTTGCCAAATTTATTTTATTTATTTATTATTTATTGTAAGAATACAATAAATTATATATTTCATTTTTCTACAGTGAATTTACAGGTGTATCGGATATTATTCCCTTGCAACCTAATTATAACATTAATTTGATGTGCATTACATTATTTAATTACTTTACCTGTGCAAAAAAAATAACATTAAATAACTCACTAAGACTTATTTATTTATTTTTTTACTAAATAAATACTGCGGGATGTATACAAAAAAAAATACAGTTCGATAAACTGAGGACATAAGATGTATTTTCTGCAAATTTGCCAAACTTTTTGGTAAATACTTCTAATTGCTTAGTACTCGTGTATATATTCTGTATGTACCAGTTTGTCACACCCAAAAACGGGTAAATGGTGTAATAAAATATTTATGTATGTATTGCGGAATTTGTTTCAACTAATTGAATAAATATTAATGATTGATTATGCGAAACTACATACTTTAACTTAAAAATAGCATATATGTACAACAAACCTGAAATGGACATTTCAAGGGAGTTGTCCATATCAATTCTTAATTAATTTCTATTTTAATAAATAAAGATGTTTTCATTTTAATACTTACAATAAGTATCCTAGCAACTAGCTACAAAACAAAAATTAAACAATATATTTTTTATAAATATCAGGTTTCAAGATTTTATGAGATAAAAATGGAAAGTGATAAACGAAGAAATTCTTAATTTAACACCCCCATTATAGAAGCTGCGAAAGTAACATTTATTACCGGAAATTTCCAGAAATATGAGGTGGCATATAAATTGTTTATGAAACAAATTCATCGTTTTTGACAGATCTGTTAGATATGAATTTATACCTGACATTGTTTGTATCCGTAGCAATAGCAAATATACAACAAGCAAATATCTTAGCTGTAGAATAAAAAATTTACAGAACTTAAAAACAAAAAATCTTTTATTAATTTATAAAAATATTTGTACATTGGAGTACGTTCTTATAAAAGGTTAAAATCAATAGTTTTTCAAAACCGTGTCGTGTTAAACCAGTTATAATTCTTTTATTATAAAATTCAAAAGATTTTTTACAGGATATCATAGTTTATAAACAGTATTTGAATACCGGAAATAATGTTCGAAATATACGCAATTCATCAAAATCCAAACGCACGCAGATGGCGGTAAATTACAATATCATAATTACCGCAAATATACACCTATATAACTAGACACTAAGCACTGTTTAAGAACCATTAGTTCTCAGGGCTCTATTTTCCAATCAATAAGCATTGTTATTTATACGGGCACCAAATTCAATGCGCAATAAACAAGTAGTAAACCATGCATAAAACCAATATCTTACGATTAGCGAATTTACTGTGATTAAACAATCGACAATTGCTATCATTAAACAAGCGAGCATCGCCTCTGTTTAATCCCACGAAATAAACGATAGGTGGAAACTGATGGCGGCGAACAAACTGTTACTTTTTTGCCAACAGGAAAAATTCAAGTAGATTCGTTTTGGAAATAGCAGTTTTAACTTTAACACTATGATTATTCCCCTGCAATAACATTTTTGGGGGTCGTAACTTGACGACCAGTAACAGTAACATTCTTTAATTCCTACAACTTGATGATGGTACAATATGAAGTAGTGCAAATAAATATTAATCATAAAAAGTAGTTTATATAAAATACATATTAGTCGCTTCAGTTCAGTACATTTATGCGTAGAAAGAATAATAGAATACCATTTTATCTTTAGTGCTATATCAAAAGTATATGCAACATTACAACATAAGTGTGTAATTTATGTCAACAAAGATAATAACTAATTGAAATAAGGAAATGAAGATACATTCACTCATCAATAGGTATTCATTTCCTATACAATTATCAGTGACTCGTTAATTATAGATGCAGTAACTAATACAAATGGGCAGAGGTAAGTCTTGAGCTATATGTTAATCAATATTTTGATCAAGATCAAATGTAAATCACCAGGTATATTATACAGATGCAGTACAGCTACAGAGAATGATGACAAAGTTAATAGCTGAAGAACTGAGATGGGAACATTTTTCTAACGGTTTCTCTGATACCCGAGAAATCTATTATGGTGTCGAAGAGTAAAGTAGAATGTAGAACGAACTTGTTTTTTAAACTTCATCGCCAAACAATTTTTGTTTCACCGCAATCATTTCCATATCAGATATTTGTTTTTGTTTATGAAATCTACATTATCATTAATCACCTACAAACAATAAATATTATTTTACAATAATTTAAATAGGTAGCAAACAATAACTATAGGTATATTTGAAGATATTTGTTTGTTAAATAAGTATTATCAGTATAATTGACCTATAGGTATGATTTTTTTATCATTTGCTAATATCTTTTGTGACGTTGTCGCCTTTTCCCAATTATGTTTTTAAATAGAAATCACACGTATAGGTAATGATTTCACATTTATAAAAGCAAGTATTCTTGTTGGCGAAATACGTCAGTGTAGGCTAACCTTTCAAGAATGGGTCAAAACAAACGATAGAGCTACCAGGATGTCATGTGACGTCAAACGTCAAACCAGAAATGAACCATCGAATTAGAATTTGTTCAGAATATATGACATTCATTTGTTTATATTTATACATTATTGGAGTATACACGGAAAATTTTGTGGGTTAAGATTAAGTACAATAAATTTCTGTGAAATTAAGAAACAAGTGATTGATGTATGTGTCAGTATCAGCGAGTGATACGTATTGATGACTTTTGGAATGTTTATCTGTTTATATTATACAACAACTTCTACATATGTTACGGTTGTTCAGCAGGATTTTATGGCAATTTCGGTGTGAAATTAAGAATTCCTTCAACAGCTGTTTTACTCAGGAGGAATGGAGGATGATGCATTTGTTGTATGTGGAAGATTCTGGAGAGTTTGTGAATGAAGAAAACAATAACAAGCGTCGGTGCATGATGACGTCACACACGTGCGCAAAGGCAAAAGAGAATGGCAAGTACAGCAGCAAGGTAGGGGCAGGAAGATTAGAAATCTGCTGGTGAAAGTGCTGAATGGTCGCCATGTTGATGGCTTACCTCGTCAAGGTGTGCGAGCTGGGGCCTGGAGGCGCCTTGGAGGAGTTCCCTTTAAGCATGCGTTCATGGTAGCCGCCCTTCAGCATCCTGTACGAGTTGTCCATCACTCCATCTCACCCACTCGCACGTCACAACAACCACAACAATGCACTCGCACCGCGAACTCCTGCGTTTTGTAACAGCTGGTGCGGCGGTAATCCAGGAGCATTCATCACAAACACACACACAAGCACTGAACGCTGCAAGGTAACACGGTGACACGGAGGAGCACGAGCACACGTTTGTCTGCACTTATCACTTTGACAGCAGCGAGTGTCAAACAGGTGTCAGAGTCGGTGCGAGCGGCTCCCCACCATGTGCTCGGTGCGCCTGCGCGCCCCGTGGCCTTGATACCCAAGTGGATCAGTGGCGGCGGACGCTGGTTTCGCGGGGGCTCACCCAGTTTCACCAAGAGCACGCTGTTGCTCGATGATACTTCTATATCCCTACCAATATCGGCTCGATAATTGTTTTGATTTCAATGCGCGGATTTTTCCACCGCATTCAATCTACTCAGTACCCCTATTTTATCAACATCATCTAATTTATTATATTAAAACAGTACAGCAACAGTTGGTGCTTTGAAATTACAAATTTAACATCAATAGGACAGTTAACTATATCAATATCAATAGAGCAAGTAATTTATTAATCATGTCGCGGCACAAAACCCTTAATTGGCGTTCATACTATAGTCCATTCACTTTAGCAAGAAAAAAACTCATTGATCGTAAAATCCTAAGTCCATACAGCAACAACTTTGGGGACCTTGACATGACGGCTGGTAACCCCACATTGCAATACAGGGGGCCACACTCAAAATGGGTAAATGGCGTGATGATATATTTATTTATTTCTCAAGAGAAACCGACGATAAAACTAAAACATTTTATATTATAAGACACATTTTCTGCAAATGTCATAACAAATAAAAAGCTAAATTCCATTATTTACTGAAATTATAAGTATTTACAAAAAAAGTTTGGAAATTTTTCAGAAAATTTATCTTACGAGCAAAGAATCATATCATTTGGTCCAATTAATACTTTTAAAATAACGTTAACAACAATTTGATCTGATCTTACAAAGGGTACTTAATTTATTTGTATATTAAATTCTGTTATTTTTAAGAATATTTTAAGGAAAAATAACAACTGAAAGATTCTTACAAAGGGTACTTAATTTATTTGTATATAAAATTTTGTTATTTTTAAGAATATTTTAATGAAAAATAACAACTGAAAGATTTCATTTGGGTCAAAGGTATTGGCTGGTACTACACTGTTTTCGAATTGGATGACAACAAAATATAAAAAAAAGTTTCAAATAAAGATTGTAAGTAGTATTATTCTATATCTTTTAAAATCCAATGAAATTTACTTTATCTCCTTTATTCACTAAGATATGCACAAAAAACCCTGATGGGCCTTCAAATAATCTACCACTTACTGTTGATAAATTGTTTCCAAATCTAATCAGTACATAACATTAACATAATACCTCCCTTACATGTATGTATGTGCGGGAGGGTAAAAATGATAGAATTTAAGATATAAATATACTGAATTAAGCAATTTTACTTTTTATGATTTTAACTGGGCTAAATGATTTCGTATAGCGCGAAAATTTTTATTATTATTATTATTATAAAAGGTAGAAAGTAAAGAATGTAAGTATATCTTTGGTGGAGATATTGGCTGGTACAACGAGCTTAGTTTTTGCGGGTACTGGAAGAATTGTTTTAGATCTGTCCATCGTTCTAAAGATATTTTACAAAACAATGCTTCGAATAAAAGATTCAGAGAAATATACCGCTTGCAACTTTTACTTGATACATATTTAACTAGAAAGACAATAAAAATATTGACAGAACAAAAACAAATCTCTTAGTATACTCACAAAGCTTGTAGTACCATTCCATTCTTTTAAAGAACTTGCTTCGTTTTCCATAGTCATAATGAACTAACAAACCAACGGACTTTGTACAACTATGACTACAAGAATAACTTAGTTCCGTGAAGAGTTAGTTCAAAATTCTCTTGCTACTGTGAATGGACTACAACGTTGAATTTTTCCAAAATAATTTCTAATTTCGGTGGTATAGAAGCCAACGATAAATAAATACTTTGGGTACGAGTAACGCGAACAGAAATTTAATAAAGTAGAATGACGACAGATTAGCTGGTTTATCTCTGGCAAATTAAAACACAGAAACAACGACACAGACAAAGACACGATCACGGCGCAGACGGAGAAGTAGAATTCTCATTACCAATCTGGAGCCCGCCGTCAATTCACTGTCAAATTAGCGCGGGCCTCTAATGAAGTTCAAGAGAGCATTGCAAGCCAGAGCAGCACCGTGTTGTCGTGTTGACAGCACCTAGCTGCCGAGGAAACTCAAAAGCTACGGTAGCTGTGTTATAGGCTTTGATTCGGACAAGATTGCCTTCTAATGAATCCAAATTTTAAAATCAATTTATTAATTGTTGTAGAGTGTGAAGAATATTTTTCCGCTTCATTACAAAATTTCAGCCGAATAACAACAAGAATTGCAGAATACAAACGGGACAGTCGTCTTATCTAACCAGAGAAATCTGCTGTGGCTAGAGTCATGCCATTGAACTTTTCACAAAATATATTGTAAAGAAACAAAAATCATAGCAAGATTGGAATGTGCCAATGGCAGACTCATTAGAGAAGCTATAGAAATCTATCAGTGAATCAGAATGAAGGCAACGAGTTGAAAAAGATATGGTTTCCTCTGTTTTATAAATCATAATTTCAATTTGTTGTTACTTAGCTACTGTTTCTATTTACTTGATTATGTTGTTCCCTTGTTTTTATTGTTTTAATAAGTTGAAAAAACTCTCAGAACTCAAAGTAAATTTAAAATGACTTTTGGATTAATTTCTGTACTATTATTTTATTTAAACACAACATCTAGTACCACGTGCTCTGTTTTTGGGTAATTAGAGAAGTGTTTTAACCTCCATTTTAGCACTGTACAATCTTCTAATAGTATATTATGATACAAGTGTATAAGTAAGCGTTTAACGTCGCTGGTGCTTTAAAAGCACTTATACACGTGTGTCATACGAGATTTTTTATTATAACTGCATCATATTCTAGAAAAAACTGAAAAGCAACATTTTGATTTTGATAATATTACGCGTGTGACGTTTGACGTATATCGTTTACATGGAGTTTGGTTAGTATTTATTGTTTACGTTTACAGTTTTGACAGATATTAAGAGTAATTATTTGTGTTGTTGCTTAGCAACCTTTAAAGCACGGCGTGTTTTAATCTTGCGTTTATGAACGCTGTAGCGTGTTTTAAACACGGATTATGATGCAGGTAAATAAAAAATTATTTTATAGAAATCAAAGCTGAAAATTCGTATTTTCAAACAGTTTCTGAAACATGAAATATATTTTTTTATTTATTTCTCGTATAAACAAATATAATTTATTTATTTCGGAATAATTTCTTGAGTTATGTTTTATTAGTTTTTAATATTGGTAGAATTGAGTGAAGCTAACTTCATAAATTCGACTAACCTGACATCTGTAGTAATACAAGTTCACTATTTATGATATAGAGCTATATCCGAGATCTCGGACCGATTTCTATCACCGTGGACACAGACCTTTAGGTTGGATATAAATATTTGAACCAAATATAAAAAAAAAACATGTAAATGTAATATACGCAAAGGTTGCTGCGGCAGCCTGGGAGTAGGGGACAACAGCCATGAATGTAACATATCCGCAAATGTAACCACGAATAACGTACTACGCGAGACGACAGAACGCATTCAAGTTGACATTAAAAATACACGAGATAATCTCTCTACGGGTTTCAAGCAATTCAATTAAGCATACGCTCTGCTATAACGCCCTGAGACACGGCCCTGGGCCCCAAGGGCGCAGAGGTACATTTTAACGGTAATGCGCATTGTTAAAAAGTAAGAAAGCAATATTATTACACCTACTGCCATCTTCATCCCAGTCTAGTCAATACGACGGCGTATGTCGCCGACGAATCACGAATCGTCGCCAAGAACTTCATTTCATTGTTTGATGTTCTTGTTGCTTTGGCTACAGTTGCGCTTGTTTAAATTTATTTAGTTCTTATCACAAAACCAAGATAACGCTACAATAATTGTTTATTATACTTAGAATGTCATTTTCAATCCATCAGAAAACTATTAAGAATTTATTGAAGAGTAATTAGTAAGAAGCATGATTAGGTCTATGATTTAAAATTTAAACGATTTTTTTTATTGTGTTTCTATACGATTGACCACAAGAAACTCAATACGTAGAGCGATATCTATTTTAAAAATTTTCTAACTGTAAATTTGGCATGCTTCAACTCAAAATTATGCAAGATATCGAGAAATACTGTTCAGATTTGTGTTTATCATGCATTTTATGACAAATTAGCAAATTTAAAAAAATTGAAAATTTTTGAGTTTTTTCTCAAAATTTTGAGTGGCAACATCTCGAAAAATATAAAAGATACAAAGTTGCGGTGTTAACCAATCGATTCAGCTTATCAAAATATATAAGTATGCAAAATTTCAGACATATCGGACAACGGGTTGAAAAGTTAAAGCAAAAATTCTGAAAATGGCCAATTTTGGAACATTTTTCGGATCTAAGGCCATTTTCAGACGTTTTGCCATATGCCATATCTTTTCAACCCGTTGATCGATTTTACTGAAACTTACAATATGTATTTCGATGAGCTGAATTGATTGGTGAACACCACAAATCCGTTCTTTTATATTTTTAGAGATATTGACATTCTAAAATTTGACAAAAATAATCCAAATTTTCTAAACTTCCTAATTTGTAATAAAATGTACGAGAAATACAAAATTGAAGAGTATTTCACGATATCTCGCACAGTTTCTTTTTATTATTACTTTTTAGCTGAATGGCTTTATAGAATTGAATGGGATAAAGTCATATTGAATTTATAGTTTATTACTTTATAAATGTAATATTTATAAACAAAAGAACAACGCTTCAAGTGTTTTTTTTTATTGGTGTATGGATAACGATATTATTCATGTACAAATAAATATTTGCACACCTGAATGTTTTATACGCGAGTTTCAATTAATTATATTTTACATTTCAACTTATTGATACAAAACATATATGTATTGTTTAATTCAGAAGCTTGGCATTCCGTTTTTAAAAATAACTTGTTGCTTCTCCTGATGATGAATTTAGAATAACTTCTCTATTATTAATATCCGATTAAAATCGGAAAGGTTAGGATATCAATAAAAAAATAACTAGAAAGGAAAATATATTGGATGTTGGTATAAATAAAACCAATAGATTATCTTGGTGATATTAAACGGCAATTCTGTTTTGTTACAATAGAAATCACATTTCAATCGAAGATGGGAGTTAGAGAAATGTTTCGTTACATAACCTCTGATTCTGATCACTTGTTTTGTGACCTTTCACCTTATCAATCTCTACTGACAACCTGTGATCAATTCTTGATGTTTCACACGAAAAAATATTTTTGAATGCTGGAAATCTACGAATGCATATATCACATTTTATTTTTATTTTCTTATACGATACAGACAGTATAGGATCAAAGACAAAACTAAATTATGTTGAATATAGTTGATATACTAATTAAACAATAGGATTGCAAAATCATTATTTAACATTTTATATGGGGTAAATACACTTAATTTTTCAAATATCATTTTATAATAATTTCATATTCTCATTGTAGAGTTCATCAAAAGTTGAAATATCAATTCAGCCAAATAATGTTTGATATCAAAGAAATGAGAATGTTAGTTGAAAGTAAACTTGCAAAAATAATTTTTAATGGTAAATAAAGGGAAGGTGGGTTTTGAACTCGTGACCTTCCAGGGTTAAAGGCTAACATTTCGAGCGAAAGATCATTAACCCTATAAATGAATTAATGTTAATAAAACAAATTTATTTATCTTCAAATTATAGGGCTGCTTTTATAACATGATTTACTTATTTACAAGAGCTAAATAATGAAAATAAAAACTTTACCAGCCGTCAGAGAACTCTCAAACATATTTAAGTTTAAAAAGCAAAATATAAAAAGTCTACATATTGTGACAATATATGCATAAATTCTCTTCTCTTGGTAAAATGTGAAAGCCTTAGATTCTTCAACTTTCTCTGGCAAGTACCAGAAGAATCATTAATTACATCTCATTATGACCGCAATTAAACAGTCAAAATACCAATTACGCGCTGTAACGAAAATTAGACGTATTCGCAATAGCCGTAAATTATATGAGCCACGGCAACCTTTGTGGCGAAAAATGGGAAGAAGAACAAGAGAAGTAATTTCTAATTCTGTATTCAGTTTGAGTAAGAATGGAATGATGCGGACTAAGCCGCTGGGAAGATTAAAGGAGAATATGAATTTGCTATTTTTGCATTCTTTATATAATTGCTTTTCATTTGTCATTATATATACCGTGAGTTTCTGCTAAGATGCTACATTTAATTTTCTGTCATTAATGTGTTACTATGGATACCAGTTTATATACCACCAACTTGTTCCAGATAAAATCACTGAAATGTAGTAATACTGGAACGCGCACTAGTGGTGTAAATGCGAACCGAGAGGAAAAGCGACTCTTAGGTTTCTCTATCCTTGTCGTACAGTACGTTCAAAAAGTTTGTGTGATTGCATTCATTATTTATAGGAAAAAATAAATTCAAATGAGAGAAAGACATAATGGCATTGTTTCTAATTGTGAAACTGCTGTATCTATATACACTTTAATAATTATAATGTGCAATATTAGTGTAGGCTCAAGTGAAGGGTGAAGTAGCGCGTAACATCATTACTTTTAAGTTGTATAATGTAATATAATATAATAATATAAATACTTATACAGATCATTCTGAAAAATCCTATCTATTACTATGTTACGGGCCAAAATGCTTTATCAGAATGTTTATAGCGGTGCTTCTATTGCTAGAGAAGTAAGTTTTATTCTAGGTATAAAGTAAGCGGCATTCTAAGAACATCCTAGTAAATTTTTCAGGATTTATTTGCTGCGTAGCAGACAAAAATCCAGTACGGCTCTTGTAAATTTTTATTTACAATTTTCTCTTATTATCATCATATGGAGTGTAATAAATTATATTTACTTTTAAAGTTTTTTTCTACGACCACTGAGAAATCTGCTCATTGTATGTTTGTTGTTGCTAGGGATATGAGGGACATTGCAAGCATCGTGCGAAATGAATTTGTTTTGTGAGTATTTCAATACAGATCAGTTCATTTAAGTACAGGTACCATTGCTAGGATACTTATTTAGAATTGTCAAATATTGGAATGGTGAAAGCGGGACAAATTTATTATTAAAATTAAATTAATTTTGAAATAATATCGTGGTCGTAGAAAAAGTATAGTGTACAACTCGCATGGAATGTCCATTTCATACTCCTAGGAAATGAGTACCATTCCATGCTCGTTGTACAATATACTATATTTGTTTTTAATAAGTGCACTTGTTTCAAAATATTTTATGACTTAACAATACCGTCAAAAATTTGATTGTCACTCGGAAAAAGCTTGATATAAATTTAGTATGCAAGAAAATTAAAGTGCATTTTTAATTTCTTTATCACACTGGGCATAAGATTATCAGTAGTTTTCTAAGCCCCAAATTTATATATTTCTACGTTTCCGAAAGTAGATAGTTAATTAAATTAGAACAAAACAATCTTAAGAAAATATTATTAATTTGTTCGCGTTTAGATAAATGGCAGACAAAATAAGTCAGTATAAATTAGAATCCCTCGCATCACGAATTCCACGTAATTCGTTCCAGAACGTTCGCCGCCTCCACGCTGCCGCCAACGTCGGGACGCCGACGCCGCCCCCGCGCAGCCACCCCCGTGGAGGTGGCTGAACTGTTTCCATTACACCGCAACCACGCACGAGCCAGAGATTTCGTCTCTCGCCCTAAAACCTTTCAACATTGCGAATAAAGCGATTTTTTAACGAAATGCCTTCGAGAGAAATGAAATTATTCTGGGGTATTTTTGGATTAAGTTATTTGACATTTAAAATGGACGTTTTACAAATTGTCTGCGATATAAATTATTCTTTATTTCATGTAAATATTTATATTATTTGTTGCGAGTAGTGCGTTATAACGGTAGAGCAATAAAACTACTTTATTGCCTAAGCACAGCGACTGCGACGGCAAGCAGAATTACATGTATAACTTGAGCACGTGTATAAAAACAAAACATGCCATAATAGTTATACAAACAAAACATTTTGTTTATAAATACATATAATAATTCAATAAAGTTAAAAGTTATGTACGTATTTCACAGAGACCTTTAGGCAAGCATAGCATGCCGATAAGAATACGAATTATAATAACTATTATTCGGATTGATTGCGTATGTAAGGGCTGGACTTTCCATCTACGAATAAACTTCCGAATAAGTTATTCGTCAAACAAATAAAAAATTACGCATCAGAAAATGACAAAATAATTTATTCGGTATTTTATTCGTAGATGGAAAAATCAACCCTAAATTTTAATAATTTTTACGATATACTCAATCGTAAACCTACTATTATTAAACTCTGTCTCTCTAGTGGTAAAGATTTTATATTATACTGTAGGTATCACATTTGTATATTTACCGGACGGATTTCAGTCCGGAAAATAGGACCTTACAAAAATAATGTAAATAATATAGTATTAATTTTGTTGTAAATTAATGGAATATTTAAAGATAATATGATAATATTTACTATTGAACTTACTTTTTTAACTGTACTTTAGCATATTTATTAACCAAATATTAACAATTATTGATGCTCGGGTAAATAATGAAATTTATTTAAATAAATAGAATTGTGTATTATTTAATATAATTATTACAAAATTAACCCTTTTTACATAAATACCTACTTAACTGGGAACCTACTAATATAAATAATAGAGTCGGGAAAAACAAAGTTTACAGAAAACATTTTTTTAAATCTGGTGTGGGCACCACACTACTTTCTTATACAAATAAATTGTTTACTAGAAAATAAATTAAATACTTTAAACTTGAAATTTATTACTTATGTATAATTTAAACATGAATAAACTCATTGCTGTAGTACGCATCGTAATATGTCTTATATTTATCGAAATATGGCGATTTGTAATATTTTTCAAAATACGTAAATTTCCCCAAATATGACTTAAAATTGTAATTTTTTTTTATTACATTTCTTTATACTATTCGCGCCAGGAAACCTATTGCAGCAGAGCGCATCGTCATATCTCTAATATTTTTCGAGATATGACGATTTTTTATATTTTCATAAGAGCAACTTTGAGGGGCTGTAACTCGATAACTATACAAGATATCGAAAAATATCTCCAGTTTTGTGTTTTTCGTGCCATTTATAATAAATTAGTAAATTTTGAAAATTTTGAAATTTTTTGGAATTTTTTTTAAAATTTCGATTGGAGATATCTCGATAAATATGAAAGATACAGACTTGCAGTGTTCACCAATCGATTCAGCTCGACAAAATACATAAACCCTGAAAATTTCAGAAAATTCGGACAACCAGTTGAAATGTTAGAGCAAAAAGTCTGAAAATGGCAAAATTCAGGCCAAACGTCAAGGGGTACCCCTTGACTTTCAGGACAAAAAACGCCATTTTCAGGCTTTTTGTTCTAACTTTCCATCCCGTAAAGCGATTTTTATGAAACTTTGCATACTTATGTATTTCGACGAGCTGAATAGATTGGTGAACACGGCAAATCTGTATCTTTAATATTTTTCGAGTTATCGCCGATCGAAATTTTGAACAAAAATACAAAAAAATTTCAAAATTTTAAAAATTTGCTAATTTGTTATATAAGGCACCAGAAATGCTAAACTGAAGAGAATTTTTAGATATCTCGTGTGGTTTTTGAATTACAGGCCCTTAAAGTTGCACTTAGAAAAATACCAAAAGTCGACGTATCTCGAAAAATATTAGAGATCTGACGCTGCGCTCTGCTACAATGGGTTTCTTAGCGCTTATATTATAAAGAAATGTAATAAAAAAATATTACAATTTTAAGTGAGGATATTCCGTGAGTTTCAAATTTTTCTATCTGACGTCATACTTCTGTTAATGATTTTCACGGAACTTATATTTTAATTTTCAAATTTAATGGAATTGTTTTTACGTTATTTTGCCATTTATTTCAAAGCATGAATTACTATAAATTAAATAGCACATTTTTAAGGTAACAAATTTTTTTCCACCAAATTGAAATTAGTGATTTGTGACTTGCGCAATATAAAATCTAGGTGGCGGCAAATACACAGACAATTGAAAGTAAAGCTAAACCTAAAGAATCCTGAAGAGTGATGTTTCTATTTTTAGCTTGTGACTGCTGAAACTAGATCCGCGATTTTGCAATTATTCTACATAATATACATGAAATAAAACATTGGAATATTATTTGAAATATTTTGCTATTACTCGTTTTAACAAAGCTGTATTTTATATTGTCTAACTACTATCTGTCTTAAAAACATACTGCAATAATTTTATTGTTTACAATATTGAATTTGGGAAATATATTTTAATGATCTCAAATACAAAACTGCTGAAAAAATATGGCTCTTTGAAAATGTTTGCGGTCGCTGTATTTGAACTATGAGGTTCATCTGTTTTTCAAGGACATCCCAATATCTCATTGGTAACAATGCTCAATTAATATTGCATTTGTTTTAATGAATACGTAAAACGCAGCTCATGGAATGAAATATTTGTACGCTTGTATGATGAGCTTCCCAGTGTACTTGCTACTGGTGCCAGGATAATATATCATTTTCAACTCTGACAGAAATTTATGTTGAATGAAAATAAAACCAAATCGTAGCAGATTGTAAATTAACAATTATACAACCTGTTTTTTGTTATTGTGTTGTTCATATTGTTTGCTGTTTATTATTCCATTAATTACTAAACTGCCCTTTGTTTACGCAGTGTAGTTTAAATTAATACATTTATTTATAAAGCTTTGAACCATATGAAAATGTTTAGATGTTAAACAATATTTGTCAGAGTGGAGCAACCAGAAAATAAATAAACTTCTTTTTCAACGCAACAAAATCCTCTTAAATTAAACCGGCATCATGGCTCTTAATTCGCATTTACCTAGTTGTAAAATAAAATAAAAAGTTGTACTCACCCAGAGGCATAGTGTCTGACCAAAGCGTCCATCTAGAGCCGATTCCAGTAGCGGGAGAGTCTGTTCGATCTGCAACAACCAACAAGAACATAAAAAACCACTTAGCACCCGTCGCGCTCTTTCGCAGCGCGCCACCGGAAGTAGATTGCAATCGAAACGACCGAAAAGCCAAACTTGAAAATGAGAGGACGTTTACGAGCTTAACTTACTATAAAACTAACAGCTGATAAATATTCTTTTATGTTCCAACAATGACAATATTTTGACAACCAAAATGAAATTGTGGATTTCCAAAAGATGTTTGCAGAAATTCAGTGAAGGAGGAGCTAATATTTTTTAGTATGAAAAGGTGGAGCTTACTTATTTTATTATGTGAGGAGGAGGGGCTTAAACAAGTTAACAGAAATGTAAGAGGCGCCACTGCAAAATAATAAATTACTACAAACTACACCACCGTACCGTGCAAATCTTATTCCCCACATTAAAAATCAATTTATAATTTTCTAATAAAACTAACCTGTAAATCAAAGTTGTACAATTAGAATCCATTGCAACTAAACAATTCACTAATCACTAATCAAAATGAAATTGTCCTTGACGTGAAAAAACAATGCTGCATTAATTCACAACGGTAGTTCACACAGTAGAATCCAAGAATCATTTATTTTTAGTTCCTAACCTCGGTGTTTGACTGTCGCTCAAAATCATTCCATTTAATAAGTTTCAAATCGTGTAATTTTTTATACTGAGTACCAAATCTTCATAAGGGTTGTCTCTTGTCGATGATAACAATAACAAACACACGATCAGGTGAAATAGAAATGTAATTGACAGCGACACACGACACAGAACACATAGCACAGGGTTTAGGAACAGATTGGGAAGGTAGACGCTGTAGGGGCGGCGCGACGCAGGGACGGGAAATTAGTGCGCTTGAGTCGAGGTGACAGAAGCGCACAAGTCAGACCGCACAACGAAGAATCTCGTAGAATAATAATTTTCTATTTGAAATTTTACTGCTTTATGTTGCTAAAATAATTGATAAACTAAATAGTCTTTGGAAAACACGTTTTTCACTATCTATTAATTATTGTAATCAAATCGTTAAACTGGTACTATTTCTGCTTGTTGCATAGAATTAGTCGTGCTATCTCGCGGGAAGGAATTGAACTACAACATTACTAGTTGAAAATGTATCCGCGAGGTGAACCAGTGTCAGTTATTTGAAACATATTGGTTATATGCCACCTTAATCTATGGGAATGTATTTAATATAATTATTATTCATATTTGTATATTTTAAATTACAATAATAATAATAGAAAACTAAGTTTACCGTAAATTCAATAGATGGATCTACTATGTTTTGACCGGGTGAATTCAATAATACACTTTCGAATATTTACTGATTTCTCTTAATTTAATTTCAAAGAATTTAAAATTTATACGGTGGTGTGCATAAAGAAAATATAATATGTTTGCATTTAACTACTATAAACACACAAATACCTGATAAACAACTCATGCATGATTACATAATAAGATTAGAATTTAAATTCAACAGTAAATGCTACAATGAGTGTAGTATTTACAGTGGTAAAATGCCACATGTGTGATGACAAAATATTAACTAGAATTAAAGGTATAATTAAACATCATGCAATAAAAAATATTTGTTTATACTTTTTATCAAACACAAAAACAAATTTTGTGTTTTTTATCCAGAATGAAAGTAAATTTCTTGGAAAATTGGTCTACATATTCCATTTTCTATCTACTGTTTATAAAAACGATATTATGTAATAAGTTTTATGCTAACTACATTTAAAAAGTCTCAAGGTGAACCTATGAAATCACTTAAGTATATCAATAGCAGCACCATTATAAATTGCGAACAATAAAACATTGACTCACATGTTGCATTGTTTTTCATATTGATAATAGTTATATGAATGATAACAAAATGATAAGAAAATAAATTAATATTGGACATTTCCAGATAATGCAAAATTTGTTAGAAAATTCAGTTTCGCATATCATTATTAAATCAAATATTACACGGATATTGGTGTTCATGTTTTGTAAACAAAAAAATTAATGCCAAGTGGCGTCAGCAATCTGAAATGATGTATAAATATATAAAGCAAATAAAGTAAAGGTCACTATTAATCTTCACTATTTTAGTTTAGTACTAGCGCCCGCAAGCAGTACACAAAAATTAAAATTTAGAACGTAAAATATTTTTTTAGGTATGCGATATAGCGCAATGTATTTTAAGAACGTAGAAATTTTTACTTGAGCTAATAATAGAAAGTATAGCAACTGAATAAATAGAGCACGTTTAAATGTTTTCATTATCATAAGATATGGAAAGAAAATTTTGGAAAATGTCAAAAAGTACGTCGTAAGTCAAGTTCATGGACAAAAGAACTTGCAGAAGGCCCTTTGTGATTGGCGGCGTATGGAGGACATGCGCGAGAAATTATTGATTATTTATTGACTCCACCTTTTCAATTTCCCGCCGTTTGAGAAATGAAAAGTTACAATAAATTGAACAGAAACCTTACGGAAATGATAGTGACTGGTCGATAATACTTCCGAGACCGAGATTACCAACCGGAAGTTAAATAAATAAATGCTATGAGTAACTATTCCTGACCTACTTTGATGTACCGTACCTATATACAATTTAAGCGAGCAGTCATATTCTGACAGTAGGTAATTTAAAATTTTAATTGCATACAAAGTTATTTATGTTTTTATAAGTTATTTACATTTTAGGCGTGTGTGAAGGCCAACAAAGTGTCGATGGCGAACTTATTCATATGACGTTAATACTTGTTAATTTTTTAAACTTTAGTTACCATAATAAACCAGTCATTCCTAATAAAATCCATATTCCAAAACTCCGGGCGTATTCTACTGTTATTAATTGTTAACTTACAAATGTTAAATGTTATCTACCTTTCAAATTCTTATTTGCTTCGAAGATTGTATGTAAAACTACAATACCGGTGAAGCGTGGAGTGCAGTTTCGATAGTGTACATAGAGAACAATCCAGAATTTATCGTATCAGTGTAGTTTGAGGTTCCCTGGTCTTGGAACAAGAAAGCTTACTCCCCTTGACTGAGTGAAAGAACTCGTCCGCAATATCCCCACCAAGAGTGCAACGCAGCAGCTGATGTGTGTGGCACTAGGAGACAGCTCCGTAGAGTTGAGCTTGTGGCGTTTGTATTTGCATTAAATCGCCCTGTTTGCTACATAAAGTCCAGTTTAATACGTGTCTGTATATATGTTATAATTTTATAATTTACGTCGTTAAAATAGCACGAAAAGTAGTGAATTTAATAAATTACTGTGTAGATAACGTTGAATTGTGAATGTGTTATTGAAAACATTCTACAGTAACTAAATAAAAAATGTGATACGGTATGGTACTGCTGAGTCAAATGGAAAAGTGAAAATCTTGCCCATGCGGGTATGTGAACTTAGAAACGTAGAAAAATAAACATTATTAAGTAACAGCCCTGTAGCACGCCCGTTAAAAAAACTTAAGATATTTTTACTTGCACATACGTAAAGACAATAATTAACATAGCTAAAAATACATTTATAATCTGGCACTAAGTAGTACTGAAAATTAATAACGAATGAAAAAATGATTGCTTAAAAGTCCTGATCATAAACGTGCCAATTCCTTTTTAAACACATGGTATGGTAATCCAATAATATACGTCCACAGATGTCCTAACTTACATTCACTTTGACCGTATCACCGTAATCCAGTGTAGTGGTGTTTTCAGGTGCGTCTAAATTTCAAGTAATTTCGTCATGAGTTTGTGCGTAAGATGGGAACTACCGACCGACATTTAAAATATGTCGGTGTTGTGCTGGGACTACTGCTGTGGACACTTGGCTCGGCGGAAGCGGTGACAGAGGACAGTTATGAAGAAAATCTTTGTCCGTCTCAACCTGGGTGCTCGTGTCCGGAGCCGAGAGTGGTCACGTGTATCAATCGTAACTTTACCAATTTAGCGTTGTCAACGGACACAAATGACTTGACCTTGCGGCATGTACCCGGAGGACCGCTGAACGCCAGCGGACTTGTACGACTGCGATGGACAGACAGCGGGCTCCGAAGTATTGCTCCCAGTTTGCTCAATCCCGAGCATCTGGAGTTGTTGGACCTCAGCGGCAACGAAATTACTATACTACGCTTCGATGATTTCCATAAATTCCATAATAGTCTGAAGATTTTAAACTTAACCGGAAATAAAATAGATGATCTTCCACGAAACTTATTCACTAAATTAGATCTTAAAGAACTGTATTTATCTCATAATCGGTTACACGCGATACCATTCCAAGTGTTCGCACCTCTCCAGAACCTGAAAATTTTGGATCTCTCGCATAATTTTATGGTCACGTTCCTAGATCATTTTTTCAAGCCTAACAAACACATCGAAGAACTTCTTTTGAATAATAACAGAATTGCAAAATTAACCTCGAATGCTCTAGCTGAACTAACAGTTCTCAAAACTTTAAATTTATTTAACAATTCGTTGGTAGGATTGTCTAAAGGATTGCTCAATCCTCTTGTCAGCTTAAAGTACTTAAACTTAGGGAATAATCCAATTGAGAATCTCAACAAAGATACTTTTGTTGGATTGCACCATCTAAACGAATTAAACATCGGCGGAAACAAATTGCCCAGACTACCAAGAGATATATTTCGTAGTATTCCACAAGTAGAAATCCTAGTTTTGGATGACACGTCAATCGAACTATTATACAACAGCGATTTTCAAGGACTGAACAATCTTCGCAATTTATACGTTCGAAATAACAATCATCTTCGCAAATTCGAGCACTACATTTTTGCCAATACTCCAAAACTTGAAGTGGTGGATATTAGCGGGAATGCTTTGACTTATCTTCCGCTATCTTTAGCGAATTTATCAGAAATCAAAGAACTGTACATGGTTGACAATCCTTGGGCTTGTGATTGTCGAATGTATTGGTTCGCTCCTTGGGCAGAAGAACGTAGATCAATTTTGAAATCAGCTTTAACATGCGGTCCTCATACGTACACCAACGACATGTTACCCGTCCTGCATCATTTAAACTGTACTGCCCCACGTTTGGTGTATCACACCCCCACGACGAAATACCGGTTCATGTCAAGCGCTTTATTAGAATGCCGTTACGCTGCAAATCCTCTTCCGTCAATCACTTGGGTCACTCCAACGAGGCAAGTTTTCCATTGGAATCCTGAGCCATCAATCGAAGATGTTTTCTACAAGCATCCACTTGCACATGATGAATATATGAACCCGTTGAAAAAAATACCGCCTAGAGTTATGGTTTTGGATAATGGGACTCTCTTTATTCAAAACGTTTCCAGGGAAGATTGTGGGCGGTATATTTGTTATGCAAGTAATCCTATAGCCAATGTGACGATGGAAGTTCATCTTCATTTAGATCCTATCAACTGGCAATATATTAAAATCTATAGTATTTTAGTTGGTTTGCAATGTGCTGCAGGCTTCTTATTTATAACCCTAATGGTTCAGTTGCTGAGATATATTCTGAATAGGTATGCAGTTAATTAATTCATACTTGAGGTGTTTTAATTATTTGTGTTTTGTTCTAGGTTTGGAATCTTGAATAACTGCTGCAGTTTCTGTCGCCGTGAGCGAGTGTCGCCTCGTGCTAAACAACTATATGCCATGTTGGAAAATATCGAGCATTACAAATCGCAACAATTAGAAAGGTTACGCGAAAATTATTCTCAGCAGGTAAAATTACAAATAAAAAATTATAAATATATATGAAACGTATCATTTTATTTGCTTTTTTTGAACGTAGGTCCAACGCATCAGGGAAAATTGTGTCCAGCAGATCGAGTGGATACAGAGCAGTTACCAATCTCAAGCGAAGCACTTGAAAGATTTTCGAGACTATGGCACGCAACATTTAACGACGTTGCGCGATCAATATAACGAACAGGTTAGTTTCTCGTAACTTACGAGTTGATTACTCGGAACAGGTGGGCGGTAATAACCAACGACGAAAATGTTACAGGTGAAAAAGGTGCGGGACTATTCTACAAGCCAATTGAACTGGGTCAGAGAAAATTACGTCTTCCAGAGGAATAAGATCAGAAAATTTAGTGCACATCAGGTTTTGCGCTTCCGCGAATCATACAAATACCAACAACAAACTCTGAATAAAGTACTGGAAAACTTGCCGAATTTATACTTTGAAAATTGTCGAAGCGGTTCTTGTGGCCGATCGGAATCAGTTGTTTTTGATCCGAACGATATCAACAGTATTGATGTGTACATCAAAGCCAAGATTGATAATCTGGCCAAGTTGGACGATCCCACGTCAGACGAACTTCAAAGTCGAATGTCATTGTATTACACTCCGACAGAGCGATCCCTGGGTTCGAAGCTGTCGTTGGGCGACCCTTTAGCGGGCGTTCACATCAACTACATCGAGCAGAAGCCTCGACTCCCGTTCGGATTAATCGGAATGCGCAACGGGCTTCCGCCGTTGAAGTGCAACGGGGTTGCATCGGGGACTTTGACCAGTTCAACGAGCAATGAAGAGCTGAATTGCGCGGGCGACTCTGCATCGACGCCCATGCTGTTGCACCACAGCGCCAGTTTGCCTGAACTCTGCAAGGACAAGGAGACGGAGGCCAGTGTTGTCGTGCAAATAGAACAGTCAATTCAACCCAAGACTTGCCATGAAACTGCCTTGTAGTGCCAATTGTTGCGTTATCTATATTATATGAAGTATCATATTAATCACCAAGAGGATACTATTTAATGATAGTAATACATATTAATGCTGTGATAGACTCGTGATCGTGAACTGCTGTCACAGTGTAGATTCTCCCGTTAGTGCCAAGCTACCCACGGTTACTTAATGACACTGCTCAACGCCTTTGTATATTAACCTCTGCATTCAGTCGAGGCAGTTCCTGCAGGTCTCACCACTGTTACTAGATAAACTTAAATTACGTCATATAATCACTACACTTACTATTATAATCAATATGCATCCACTGTGGCTGGAATGAACTAGGATATTTTTATTATTTTATATACCTACATATAATGAAATTGTATAATGTTATGTACCTATACTGCTTGGAATATTATTCGGATAATGGCTATTTTAATTTATATGGTTAGTGTGTTTTATAGTGAATGAGGATCATTCCAACTTATTTATCTAGTGACTGTGGTCTGGACGCACTACAGCGCTAGAATACACACCTGGACAGCATAGGTCAAGACTGGGAAGATGTTTGGTTTAGCCAGCACTAGTTAGAGTAACCTACATTAGTTAATAATCATAAACAATAGATTGTATCAAGTATTATAACAAGTCACTGACAGCTGAAAAGCACTCTTGATGTTCTATTGTCTCTGATGTTCTGTACATTTCATTTCAGGTATTCGCGGGATGGGCATAATCGTAAGCGGGTACCAAGTATATAAATACTACATAATAATGAACGATAACTATTTTTCTTAACGATGAAATATTTTTCTTGTTGATGTGTTATATGTTTCTTGTGATTTTAAGCTAAGTGTAAGTGTTAAATGGATAGCGATAATCGCTGTTTATCACTTAATAAAACAATAAACATATTTAAAGTAATTACAATACATGTTTCGTTATCTCACTTCCACTGAATAACACCAAAACAATGAAAACATAACAAATGACGTAAACAAAACATTGCATTCTTACCCCCCCCTACAATCACTACAAACAAAACATCTAAAACTTTTGAAAGGAAATGACGGATATGGGTTGGGATTAATATACTTGGGTACCATAAATTTATAATTTTATTATAATTTAGAGACTTTCAATACATACAAAACCTGTTTGGGATCAGTGAACAATACCTTGACTTTCAAACAATAGAGGCACATCACTTAACAAACTCTAGGTACTATCCGTGATTTTAACTACTTGATTAATAAAATACAGAGCTACACTGTTATGAAAATACCTGTGCTAACTACAAATTCACCACTGTAAGATAACGTATTAATTTCAGTATTAATATCAAAAAAATCGTAAAGGATATTGCATTATATATTGATTCTACTGAGGTATCTTGGTTGGTTAAATAGAACACATTTCACAAACAACGACACGCATTTTACCGACACTCTGCTGCTAACTCGATTCATCTATTAACCATTACTCGCAAAGAAAATATACACCAGATTTCCCATGAAAGCATCACCACAAATAATTTATATAAAAAAGTTTTTTATGTGAACAAAGAAATTCATCTTTCAAATTATTTCTAAGAATTTATATCAAAATATTTATAGAAAACTGTTGTAATTACGTAGTTAATGTGTAAGTTTTCTACTAATTATTTATGTCATGGTAATGATTTTTGGGGAATCCAGTTTAAAATCAATGGAAAAACGATTACGACTTGGGTCTGTTCCGCTTTCTGAATAAACAGGCCTAGTTGAGGCGCTTATTGCATAAGGAAAGAATCTCCGAGTATTTGTTGCTTATTGCGTTAAATTAATTAATTAAATATTTCATACATGACACAGAATAAATAGCAAAATATTTAGTTGATATACTTTCTAAAATAAGGTAATATTATATATTTGGTTACCTTGTCATCATTCAAAAGAATTAAATTATTCTACAGCAAACACCTTGAAAATGAATGCTGAACTGTTGTCGATACGTACAACTGGATATCACAAAGTTAAAAATATCATATCAATAGCTAACAACGTAAAAACGGTCTTTAACTAAATTAAATTCTAGTAATAAGCTTATAAACCTATGTTAAAATTCAAAATGGCTCTTCAATCAAATTATTTACATAATTATTTTAGCTTCTAAAAATGTCGAAAATTCAAGAAATACATAAGACATATTTTATTTGGCAATATAAAAGTAATTTTTAATTACTATAAGAAAATGAACTGTATGTGTTGAATATAAATTAATATAAATGTTTAGTAGTTAGTACGTATATTCCTAATCTTATCGTGTTTTAATCTATTGAAAGACTAAACAATGATTCATTGTAGATAAGAAATAAGTTGAAATTAACTTTCATGACTATACGTTATTTTGAAATGTAAAGTAATAGAAACATATAAGTGCCAAACAAAATACAGCTAATGTCATCACCCAATGAAAATAAAACTTCAAAACCATATCACCCTTTTGATATGTTCTCAACCACCACCATCCTCCTGTCCCTTCGAGAAATAATCAAATCTAACCACAATTTTAATCTCACTGATGAATGAACACTTTAGAAATGAAAGACTTACCATTACTAGTAGGTAAACTATCTAGTAAAGTTTGTCGAAGACGATGTCTAAGTCTAATATCAGAAGCTCTCGACGAAGCTAGCTGGGAAGAGCCCGGTGCGTCCAGTGCGCTGAAGCGTGCCCTTGTACCAGCCGTCGTCGCGCTTCTTGTGCACGTAGATGATGTCGTTGACCTGCAGCTCTAACTCGTACTCCGTATTTGGCGGGTAAGGCACGATGCAGCGGAATCGCTCGGATGCAACTACCGAGCCCTTTGACTTGCTGCCCGCGTCCAAGGAGTTCGATTTGCGGTGTTGGCTGATGTTTGGACTTGAACTCGGACCCCCGGACGCTGTATTCTCACTGTTTCTAATAAACATACTTCCTTTAAATTTAGTTAACATCAGAAAGTGGAAGTTTTGTCAGCGTGCGATTTTCTGACAATTAAATTTTGAATCTTTTGCTAAATTATAAGAAAATACGCGAATCGCAAAATTAAGAGAGAAATGCATGAAATAATATTGAATTTCATTTAACTATACAGTGCGATTGTAAAACCACGAAATGTCACAATAAATCTTTTATTAACCTTGGACAGTCACACTATTTTCAGTTACACAAACATCACACTAAGGTCCGGGAAACCCAAGAAAAGACAAACTACTTTCCCATAACCGGATGTAATTTTTCTAGGGATTTTACCTATGAAATATTTGTTAAAGTTTATAGAACGACATTAAACAGTTAATATCCTTTCTGAACACAACATTTTGCCAAAACTTATTTTTTTATTTTGAACTATGAGAACAAACACATAGGGATTTTACATATTGAATATTTGTTTAGAATTATAGAAATTGAATTTACAACTAGGCAGTATCGAAGTTATGTGAAAGCTGAGCATGTGGAAAATTAGATGAGAATATTGGGGTTTCTAAACCCCAGTGTGATGCTTCATGGTTAAACGTTTTTGAAAAAACTTCATAAATGTAATTATATCGACAATTTGAAAATAAAATTTTAACTTAACATTATTTGATCTTAGAATTTAATGCTCTGCCCAAATTCATCATTTAAAAAAATTTCGCTGACGCCATTACTCAAAAGGTAATAATTGCACTAAAATATGTCTTATTTAAGACAAAAATTGACGTGTTCGAGGATTTTTAAAAATCGTTCTTGATTAATGATTAATTGCAATAGTTCCAGATTTGACACTCGCACTGTATAAAATGTACGCTATAATAAATAAATGTTGATTTCTGTCAAAAATAAGCATGATAAACGAATGTACAACAAAGTATGAGTAAACAAGCAAGCAGATGAAGCGCAAAAGCAAACAATCATGCAACATGCAATTGATGATGGTCCGAGGAGATCCGTGAACGAACCTGGTGTTGTAGGCGAGGGCTACTGAGGTGCGCTCCTTGTGCTTGACTCGTTGCGAGCCAGACCCAGCGGCGAAGAGACGGTGCGCCAGAGCGCCGTCTGCAGGCTGCACTTGCAGCAGCTGGCTGGGGCATGAGCCCGACCTGCAGGACAACTAACATTCACACAAGCACGGTGCCACAGTGCAGGCCAAACTGCCATAACACACTTACAGCTACTGTACACCGGGGGACTAGCTGCTATTATTAGCAACAGTAATTTCGTACAAAACTGTTTTTTACCTCCCGCCACATTTAAGGGATGTATAGGAATCATACTAAAAATTCAGTGAGTTTTCAGTGGATGAGCAAGTTTTAGAGTACCTAGAATACGATTTTAATAGTTTCGCGATGATGTCTGTGTGGATCTCTGGAGTTACGGTTTCTAAAAAATTACTCAAAATTTTGATGTTTTGTATATTATATTAATTGTATACTCTTGGAAACAGCTGATTAGTTATTGGTAATAATTCAATAACCGGAAGTGGTAGTTTACTTGGAAACTATCAAGTTATTTTGAAATATCTCTATAAATTGTGGTTTAATGATAATTTTGTTTTTAGATTTTTAAATATAACTATCTATAATTACTGTTGTTTGAAATATTTTTCTCTTACTGTTACCAATAACGCATTACAATACGTTAAAGGAAAATTATATTTTAAAATTTTCATTTAAATCTGTAAACATGTGCTTCTTGAAAGAAACAAAATAACGCTTGAAAATAGTATATTGTACAACAAGCATGGAATGGTACTCATTTCCTATGAGTATGAAAATTTGTAGCATGAGCCTTCGGCTATACTTTTTCTTCGAACCACGATATCATTTCCTAATTAATTTATATTTTAATAATAAATTTGTCCCACTTTCACCAGTTCAATATTAGACAATTCTAAATAAGTATCCTAGCAATGGCACATGTACTGAAATGACCTGTATTGAAATACAAAACAAATTTATTTCTCACGATGCTTGCAATGTACCTCATTTCCCTAGCAATAACAAACATACAATGAGCAGTTTTCTAAGTGGTCGTAGAAATGTATTTTTTTGACATGGGTCTTAAATGAAAACTATTTTTTTAAGGGATGAATATTTCTTGATAGTGGTGGTCCGTGTTCCTACATTGTTGGATAATATATCTATGGCGGGAGGTAGTGTGGTGCCCACAACAGTATATTTCCATAAGTTTTCAATTATGTACAGTTTATAATTATAAGTAATTTTAGTAGAATAGACTTTACCACTTATTAAATTAGTGAGTAATATTATTATTATTCACATAAATTAAATCAAATTAATTTAAATAAACAAAATAACAGGAAACATTAAAAATTAAACAGTTGTTTGCAATGACGTTACAAAACAAATATTAAACCTAAAACAAATGCTGTGAAAAACAACCAAAACACAACATGCAGTACAGTGCATTTGTTAAGTGAAAAACAAATAAAACAAATGAACAAAAAATAAATAAAGTGAATAACTCACCTAACATGGACTGAATGAGCCACGTTTGCAGATGCAGAAACTGTAGTGTCTTCAAACACAGGGTTGTCCATCGAGTATGAGGCCGGTGGTGGTGACTTAGGCTTTTTGATACTCGTTAGGCGACGCATTAAACTCACTGTGCTTTTTTCTTTTCTTTCTTTACACTGCAAAAAAAAAACAAGATAAAATAATTCAAATACAATAAAAAGTGTTATTGATTCTTACTTTATCTGTAGGTTTGCCAGTAGTTGCAGATCCAACAGCAGCAGTAGCAGTTGGTGGACTAGCAACCCCGGAAGCCATCACTGCACTTTGACTTCGACCTAGAGGAACAGCTGAAGCAGCTTCCGGTTGACCGTGCCACGACGACGATATAGTGGAGGTTCCAGTGCAAGGACTCACCGATCTAGGTGGTAGTTCTGGCGGTTGTACGTTGTTTTGCACTTGTCTGGGTGAAACAATCGGACTGGCAACATTTTTAGAGCTTCTCGTATAACTCATTGTAATTTTAGGCTCTAGTGACGGCGATTCTGCCCCACGGGGCTGAGGTTGCGAACCACTGGAAGTTATTATTTTAGGAACACTTCTAGCTAGTGTGACGTAATTTCCGGGGAATACGCCACATTTTTGAGTTCGATTTGAGGTTCCTTTAAACCAGCCATCTTGGCATCTTTCAGTAACCATGTAAATACCTCCTTTTCTGAGTTCTAGTTCATCAGCTTTTTGTGGTTTGTATGGATAAAGAGCAATGTATGCAGCGGGGAGATGCATAGTGTTGCCGCCGCACAGTTGACTGTTCTGTTGAATCGGAACTGGGGGACCCCCTTCTGCAGAACGTCTGTGTCTTTCTCTTTCACCCTGATGACTGATATCACCAGATTCTGGACTTAATATTTCTGCAGAATGTCTATGCGTCGATTGATGGTGATGTGAATTATTTAAAGATGTGAAACTGTGTCTCTTCTCCCGTTGCTGTTGACAATTTTTACTGGAATGGATTTGTGGTCTTGGAGGAGGACTGTTTACTGCATGTTGAGGAGTAGATGTTGTAGAAGACACTTCAGGATTACGGATAGGATTTCTCATAGGAGTGGTTTGACCTCTCGGAGGGGGCGGCGATGCAGGGGATGATGGTGCAGTGCTAGAACTTGATGAAGTATTGCTAGAGGAAGTATTAGGAGTTGTTGTAGCTGAACTTCCAGAGGAAACAGTTGAACTAGAATCGGATGTAGGAAGGCGAGATGATGTGACAACTGCGTTAACTTGACTGTGATGATGATGGTGCGACGCGACTGTGGTTGATATTTGTTGAGTGTGGTCTGTTGGAATTAAAGGTGTGCTGTCTTCTGTTGTTGGAGTTGGTGGTGCTACTCGCGATGGACCCGGTTGTGCACTAATTATATATATAAAAAAATTATTAAACATTACAAAACATGAATGTAATAAAAATTGCATGTGCATGCCATATTTAAAAAATAAACAGTGAAGCCGATATATTAAGTTTGACACGTTTACATTTCGCGTATTAGAAAAATAAACATATAAACAATGAAATCATACTTTGTGGATAATTTCATTAGCGATCTGGCTAGGCTGTTCAATTCCACGAAAGCTAAAGGAAATATTCCAATCCGATCATCTAGTTTTCCTTCCGCCCAATTTTCATCTACGCGGCGAATGACTGAAATAACCTCTCCTTTATTGAATGTTAAACATCCTTCTTCATCATCATTTGTCATTCTAAAATCATACAATGCTTTGCATTGTGGACTATGACTCACCATCGGAGTCATTATCTGCAAAATACGTGAATGATTTAATTTAAAATTTTAATTGATTATTCGTAGAATGTACCTGTACGTAGGTTAGCGGAAATACACCGTCCTTTCCATTACATTCGCCGTGGTACCAATGAGTGTCAATCCGTTTTCTAAGCATGATTACATCACCCTTTTTGAAGCTCAAATCTCTGTAAGATAAATGAAAGTGTTAGATAATTAATACTTTCACTTGTTTATCATAAAATAAAAACAGTTGATAAATACATACCCAGGTTCCTTTGACATGTAGTCGTACACAGCTTTAGCATAAGGCTGATGAGGGTGATGCATCGGTGTTTGTTTATTAGGAATATGACGATCAGGAACACCCTGAGTGTGGTGGTGTACAGGTGTACCATAGTGCACCACATTTGTGGGGCCATGGCTACTTCTAACTGGTCCACGAATTTGTTGTTTCTTGGGGGCTGCATTTCGCATACCCTCCAGTATTCGCATGAGCAAGACATTTGGAGGAAGTTCTTCGATTTTACTATCCACAAGAATTCTACATTCTGGACAACGAAGTTCCTTGTTTGTTTCTACAATATCTTGTAGACACTTCCTGCAGAATGTATGCTGACATGGGAGTACTTTACTAGAAGTATCTAAACGTTCTAAGCACACGGAGCACTCCAACAAATCATTTAACATGCACTCATCCATTGTCTAACACCTTAAAGTTTAACTAAGGCATTCTATCTTTAAATTTATTGTTATAATTAGATTTCTTAAAATAATTAGGTACTCTGCACTATTAAGTATCGTTGTGTTACATGAACATTTGCATTACTTCTTAAGTTCTTAGGTTACTTTTAAATATTTGTACGATACATATGAAGAACACAATATTGCTTATCTTTGAATTTTTAAAAATAATTATACACTTGATTTTTAAAATTCTGTTAGGGTTGAACAAAAAACTCCCACACAATCATTCACTAACAGTAGTTTTAAATAGCACCAGAAGAGATGAAATTACATATCGATTAGTACACTGGCCGTGTGACGAATGCATTGTTCTTATCACTATTCTTTTACTGATAACACACTTTTATTGCCTTTGTCACATATGTTTTTTCATTGGGAATCTATTACCCTTTACCATTTCCGGTCACAAATTATAATCCTATGCACTGCACTAGGGTGCGGCGCGGTAAGGAACTCCACTCTGTCTAGTTACTGCTGGTGTATACCAGTGGATCTCCATACTTTGCACATGGCGGAATAATGAATGCAGTATTTGTATTCTTCTCTGTTTTAATAAGACGATTCTATTATAAAATGATTGTAAATAAAATGCTTCTATATAATGTTTTAAAATCAAATAATTTCAGAAATGAAAATTGATTATGAAAAATCCGTATCTCGTTTAGCAGCACTGGTTGATCTATCGGGTCGGTGTACGGTAATCAGCATGCGCACTTGTCATTGCATTAACTCCTCACCCCTCCACTTCCTTGAATTAACTTTTTCTGCGCTATTAATTCCATCTCTAAGTACTTTACTTACTTTGTTTTATAAGTACTTTGATAAGAACAGAGCATTAAATATTATCATTCATTAATATTATCTTGAAATTGATAGTATCTTTTAAATAAAACGTAGTAATACTAATTTCATTGGATGAAGGGAAGGAACTGATATATTTGTTTTCAAATATTATAATCACCAGTATTTATATAAGGTCAACATTGATATAATTTTAATCCCATAATGTACTTCGTTAACATAATTAGGTATAATCTTAAGAGAGTAAATTCATTCTTCTTTCCAAAGTCATCTTGTAGTTGTAGCACCATGGCCATTTCTCTGTAAGGCATTCTGACTCTGTATCTGTACATTCCGCTATTTCCTTAATTCTACACTGATCATAGTAATAAAATATTATCGGTTATGAAATTTAAAAGGCACTTAAACTACCTACATAATAATAAAATATACACAAATAATAATAATGATAAATTGTTAATGCCGATATCACATGGCACCAAACATAACTGGGAGATATGTTATTTTTAAATACAATGCCTCCTTAAATGCTACACATGTGACGTAATCATCAAATTAATTTAGTGTTATATACAATAATGAAAATTCACATATATCGAAAGCTCCACATGAAATGCAACATTTGAACAACGATGGGTTATCGCCTTCACATTTTATTGCTAACTTAGAAGAGGTCACCAGTTCCAACACTGAAGCAAGTTGCTTTTGTTTCTTTTGCTGTTATTTACACCTGTAAAAGTCACACATTCTCATTAATTTTTCGTCGATAATAACATTCCGAACACATAATTCTAAGTCACGATTATTAAATAAACAAAAATATCAAATGTATAACTACATTAATTGGTCCGTTTGTTCAAATATGAGAAAATGTTCATTTAATAATCGTGGTTTATGCAGTTTTCTGAAACTATTACAAATTTTAGTTCAGTTAGTGGCACAGTAAAAAGCCAAGGCTGTAAGATTTCATTCAACACAAATAAATACAAGAATGCCAATTAGTAGAACTGTATTTGTTACGAAGTAGATGTATCTCATATCTAGGATACAAATATCACATTTATTAACAACACCAAAAATTAATGTGTCACTCAAAAAACATTTGGTTGTAATACCAAAACTTACTTATGAACTAATCATTCACGGAACAGATTTCTTCATATTCTGTTGAGCTCTTTTTTCCCATTCTTCCTTACGCTGTTGAATTCGCTTAAACCTTGGCACGAAATCTTCGTTTTCAAAATCATTTTTCAATGAAGTAGTTATTAATTCGTCGCCTGCTTTGGTTTTAATTTCAGAAGAATTCTTAATTTCGATATCTTTCTCTCTAATGTTCATAATATGAGGAGATCTAAAGTTAGTAATGACTGGTTTTTTCTCCGTTTTTGGTTCAATGAAAGACTTGTTTCGGCGTTTTTCTGGCTCTTCTTCGTTATTTGGAACTGGAGCAGATAAACTAACTGTTCGCTGATATTTAGATCCGCCAAATACGGATAATTTATTATTTATTACAGTGCTAGGTTTTCGTAAAGTTACATCGGCAGTTTCAACGAATTTTGATTCTGTTAATGGTTCTTTTGGTTTTGGAACTTCTTTGGATGTGTTTATAGATTTCTTTCTCTCTTCTGGGGGTGACTCACTACATTCATTTTCTTTATCACTATCTCTTTTATTATTTTCCGCTGCTTCTTTGTTTTGGTTATCAGCTTCAACTAAAACTAAGACTTGTTGGCTTAAAGTTTCAGCCTCAGAATCTTTTAGTTTCAGCGACCGTCGAGCGAAAACTTTCATTAGTTCTGGTTCATCGGAATCTTTATCGCGCTTTTGAGAGACTAGCGACTTTTTTCGCATTATCACATCGGGTGTGTCACTTATATCACCCGCAGAAGCAGTTTTCTCCTTAGAAGTTTCAGTCTTACTGCATGAAAGTTGGTCTGCACTATTTGCAAGCGACTTGTTTGAATTGGCCGGCTTTTCCTCAACTTTTAAAGAGTCACCGAGTTCTAAACTATTTGATTTTTTCTTCAGAAATGGTTTGTTTGTGGTAGGAGATACTGGGGACACGGAAACTAAGGATGATTTTCTTTGTTGTGTATTTATGACCAGTGTAGGTTTAGGATTTTCGTTTTTTGGTAGCGCTTGCTTTAAATTTGTAACTGTAACGTTTTTTGAAGGAATTTCAACTATTTCTTCCGATGTATCTTTATCGACAATTTCGACATCATCAGTACTAAATTTCCGTTTTACTGTGTCTGTTACTATTTCTCCACTTTCTCTATCTGTTTCAATTTCCAGAACACTTTTCTGTTTTGGTTTCTCGTCTGCTTTACTGAATGAATTGGAAGTGGAAAGAACAACATTAGTGGTGGGTTTGGCATCAACTTTATTTAACTGAATTTTAAGGAACTCTGGAACTTGGGTGGTTTGGGGAGTTTCTGTAGGTTTGACAGAATCTCTTTTAAGTTGAACTTTTGTAACAGAAACTTGAGAAGTGGTTTCGCGGATTGTTGTTTCGGATGACACTGAAGTGGAAATTGTTTCAATTGAATCAGGAATAGAGACAACTGGCTCTGGATTGCTAATGCTAACAATTACTTGATTGGAACTTTTTGTATTCACAGATGCCTGCACCTGTGAATTGACACAAGAAATTGTAATACCATCTTCTTTACTCTCAAATTTCTCTTCAGATAAATTTACTTTATCATTTAATACGGTTACAGAATCTACGGCATCAACTTTCGTAGCAACTTTCTTTTCAATAAAATCTTTTATTTTTACATCATCTTTAATTTTTTCTGTGCTTATAAATTTATCATTTATTGTTTCTGCGTTTGTATTGATAATTTTAACTTCATTTTCTAGTTCTCTAGAAATATTTTCAGAAGATTTTTTGACAGTAACGCTAACTTGTGGCGGATCTGACGATTGAGTAGTTGTTGTTGACATCAATGAATCAGTGAATGTTTCACTGTCAGAATTAGTATCATAAACAGATGAATTAACAGTGAAAGGTAAGCTTGAATGATCTTGACTGGAACTTAACACGGACTTTGCTCTAAAACTCTGCGATTTAGTAAACGAGAAAGCAGAAATACTGCTGTCTTCAGAAGTCTCATCTAGAGATTTAAATTGAGCGTTGTCAAATTCATCGTTGTAAGACATTACGCGCTGTTGATACGAAGACAAACCAGTGATCTTAACTTTAGTTTTGCTTTCTTCCACTTTAGAACTAAATTCCGAAATTTTAACATCAGATTGAGATGAAGTTTTGACTGATTGAGTTTCAGGCCAAGTTGGTTTGGGAGGTGAGACCGATTGTGGCAAGATATTGCGCGGTGCGGGGACAACTTCTGAGGGACTCGATTTCGGAGGGGAATAAGACTGCGGAAGAATGGTGCGCACACTTGGAATTACTTCCGATGGAGAAGTAGGTGTGGTTTTCGCGGAATGAGGCAAGATTGTGCGCGGACTTGGTATTGGGACTTCTGGGGAAGACGGTTCGGTATTCGCTTGTTTCTCTGGACTAGGAGTCACTTTGGTTTGAGGTGGCAAGAAAGCATGCATTTTTTTCGGAGGTGAAGGTTCCAGGAAAGAAGGTTCAACAGGAGAACTATTAGAAGGAGGCATCGGTACTTCCATATCAATCTGCTGTTGGCGTTTGCTATGTCTGAATGCATCCGGACTTGCTGGAATATCAATCGGTTGGATTCTTTGCCTGGCAGCTGGACCACTTCGCGCAACTTTAGAAATCCCAGAATCTACGCTATACGTTCTTTTATCTTCGGAAGTTTTATAACTCGAAACAGTAGTTTCAGTTTTAATGATCTGTACATCAGCATCTTCCGATTTGGATTTCTTTTTCTTGCCACTGCGGCGAGCTAAGAACCGGCCAAAGAATGACTCCTCCTTCTTCTTGTCTTCCTTGGCGGCTTTGTCGTCGGGCTCGTCCTCCTCGAGGAAGGCGTCGCGGGCGCCGCGGCTGCCGGCGTTGGAGCGGCTGCGGCTCAGCTTGCTGGCGCCGCTGGCGAGCGCTAGCCCCGGGGGCAGAGAGGCAGACTTTAGTTGCGTCTCGGTCGCTACAGAGCTACTCCACACTTTGTTCATGCTCGTGCTACTGCTCGAATAAAGCTCAGCTATCGTTTCTGCAACGTAGATACAAAGCCATGCTTAGCAAGCCATTAACGGCCATGGAAACGCGAAAGGAATTTCATTACCAGCAAAGCTATTTAAACACGGTTATTAGATAAATAAGTTCTGTAGTATCAAACACTGTTTACCACTTGATACACTAATTTAATTCCGTACCGTACATCCGATAACTTACAAACTGACTTCATTACCAATACCAGAAGAGAAATTATACAGAACCTCTTTATCTCGTAACCGAGAGAGAATTGCTTTAAATAATCATAAAAGCAGTTTAATTTAAAACAACTCCCTTTATATTATATCGTTCGTTTGTTAAACAGCTTTGTAGTATAATTTCATTCATGCTAAACTGTTTGAACATTAAACATGGTTAATTAAATAACATTTACTAAAGACATAAATTACGCCAACAATTTCTAATTTTGTAACTCAATTTTCTACGGAAAACATTGTTATTTTACAACATGTTAGTTACATAACAATTTTGAATAATTATTCATGAAACCAATGCTCACTGATTTTAATTTCAAATGTGTTAAGTAACTGTTCTCTTTAACGGGACATTAACACTGAACAAAGGTAATGAATACTAACCCCTAGTGGCCGTTCCTTCCGGTGTTAAACTTCTTGTCGAAACTTCTTCATTTACTTCTGGAGTTGTTGGGAGGGCAGATCCGGCAGTTAGCTAAAAGAAAAGACAATTAGGATGAAGCGAAAAGTCTGATCATTATCTGAAGTGAATAGAATGTATGTGTGTGAAATACCTGTTGAACTCTTCGTCTTCTTGGTGCTCCGTGAGTTCTTTTAGGTCGAACGGCCATTTTATGGCGGGCCGCGCTGTGGCTTAGTGGGGTTGCGTTGGTGGATGCGCCCAATTCCAACTCGGAATCTTGAAATTATGACATACATGTTAATTTTTATTCTTTCATTATACTTTAGAGGTACTTTTATTTCATATTCATCTGATCGGAAGCTACTCAGTCTCTTTCTTCTTCTTAAAAAAGTGAAACTTGCTTAAATATTCTGCAGTTCATTAGCTCTTTCAATCAATACATGTACGTGATGTATGATTTCTTTGCCAAGATCTTGATAATTATTGCATCAAAACTTTATGAAATCGGATTTAGAAATGTTTCTTCAACCGTTTATATATGTATGTATTTCCAAATTCTGTGACTTCATTTTCATAATTTTATAGTTACGTATCAAGTTACTCATTCTTCTGAATTTTGTTTTTAAAAATAGTGCTAAAAGAAAAGTACAAAAACAAAGAACCGAGTATACAGTTACATCTAGTCAATCAACCCTACAATTTTAATTAAAACAGTTAAAAACGCATCCGAACGACAAATCCCATTCGTCAGGCACTAGACAGCAGCAGCTGCCGGTGACATTTCATTGGATCATGTTAACAAAGTTTCAGTGCTGCGAAACAAAAGCGTTGTTTCCACACAATAGCGGACTTGGGGCTCAAACTATTAATTCCAGAGATATGAACATTTACTAACCTGGAGTTACCACGGCAGCTTGGCTGGGCCGCCTGTCATGCAGCGATAGCTTCGATGAGTGTCGCGAATGCTGCCCGAATGAATCCTGCAATGGGGATTCCATTGGATTAATTAATATTGCATCCTGGATTCGTGAATTATGGGATAGTGTGCTTACATGTTAGTGGAGGTCCTTATCTATGTTAAATTTAATTATTGTGCACCATTTATCTTCGTATCGTTTTGATTGTTCTTGTTAGTTCAATTTCACATGAAAATATCACTATTTATACTTCTATCTTGTTACACATTATATAATAAAATTTTTGATTACAAGCCCAGTTAAATTAAAATCATACACAGTAAAATTGTTTAATTCACCATATTGTTTTTACCTCCCGCACATACATATATGTAAGGGAGATATATTTATGTTACGAATTGATTAGATTTTGGGAACAATTCATCAACAGTGAGTGGTAGATTATTTTAAGGCCTATCAAGGTTTTTGGGTATATCTTAGTAAATTAGTTTTCATTGGAATCAAAAACATGTAGAATTTATTTGAAATATTTTTCTATGTTTTGTTATGTCATCAGATTCAAAAACAGTGTTCATGGTACCAGCAAATACCTTTGGGCCAAATGAAACTTTATGTTAGTGATTTTTGCTAATTTGTTTTTATTATTCTTTAAAATATTCTTCAAAATAATATAATTTAAGATAAAAATAAACTGAGTACAATAATTTTCCCTTCGTAAGATCAGAACATTTTTTAAAAACGTTATTCTTAAAGTCCTAATTGGGCCAAATGATATGATTCTGGGCTCGTAATAAACACAACGAAACCGAGACAAAACTTATAAAACTAAAAAGTTAAAGACTGATTACAGATTAGTCAAACTTATGTCACATCCGTATGACTAATGAAATACAACAGTAGCAATGCTGCTAAAATTTCCATCTATAAAAATCTTACGCAAACATCTTTACGATATGTTTGAATGCACACTATTTGTACAGTTTTTCATATAAATTTTCATCGGACTTGAATCAGTATAAGTTTAAGTGTGAATTTATATTTTAACTAATAAGTAATAAATAAAAAGCATGCAGCGTACCTCATCCATCTCGGAACTGCCCATGCTGAGTAGCGAGCCATCGCTGCAGGTGCTGTGCGATTTGGTCGGATGTTCCTGCAACAAAACGATAATGTCATTCTACGGATTCCGTCCATTAACCAAATCAATGAGCAGCGGATGGCCGCATCTGCCATCGACGATACAACGATCTCGACAGCCAAATAACGTGAAATCAATAGTCACATATTGGTGAACCGTGAAAATTAAATATGCCCTTCATTGGAATGTGAAACAGTTTTAGAATTTATTCATCCAACCAATCATTTAAACACTAAACATTACAATGTTCCTACTTTTATATTGGAATGTAAAATACGGTTTCCGATAATGTAAGCAGTAATCGTCGTCTGAAAGCGTTAATTTACAACGATTATAATTAACGTGGAACATATTCCGCGACAATGTAATGAAGAATTAAATTACTTTTACTGCGGAAACTACAAGAAGTAAACAATCGCTGACTACTTTTACGTGTGTTCTTGGAATATTTCAGAAAGAGCTGATAATTGACTCGTGTCAGGTTCTCAGTATTGTTTGCGCTGCTTCCTTTTTTAGGCACAACATGCGAGGGAACGAAGAACGGAATGTGATTTTATTATTTTGCAAATTTGCTGTTATGAAACTGAGCAGTGAGCTCTTTATGTAATAACATGCCAGAGAGAATCAACATATTTTTAGAAAACTTGAAACTTTTGTCATTGTTATTACATTTTTAGAATAGCGAAATACAATACAATACAATAGCATACAATTTTTGTATTCTAATCTTGTTCCTTTGGGGCATTTTAAATTCAAGACGCAACGATTTTTCACTTTTTTATCTTATACTAAAATTGTGCATTAAAAGTTAAAATTTAACTTAATATTTGCAAGCTCCAATATTGCAATAATTAAAAATTGAGTACCAACAATAGTTTATTGTGATATTAGCGGGTCGGTGAATTTTTTCTTCAAACAGAAATTAGAAATATAAATCATTAAAAAATGCTCAAAACTTCACAACAAATATTTTGTCTTATTCAGCATTTGTAGTTGCCACAGAATATGCTGTTTTGTTATTTTAGTTTATTCGTTTAAATTATTACACCCTTACTATTTTTCATAAAATTTTACTTTGTCTGCCTGCGAAAAAATTTAACTTCTTGTTTCATACAAATACAAAACAAGTACTTTAATGATGTTTGAAGAAAGAAATATATAAGTAATTAGTAGTATTCATTATTATGGTTTATTTTATAAGTGTTTTTATTATATTTGTTTATTTTGTACATAGTATAGGAAACCCAAGCCAATTAAATTTTGATGCATGTATCAGAAAAGGCGATTTCGTTAGCTTTATCTGTACATACAATCTACACTCTACAGTATTTTAAAATAGATGTATAAGAAATACCAACTCCATAACGAGAGCGGAAATCAGTAAGTCGTTGCTGGGTACAGCTAATCGAAAGTAAACATGGTTTTAGCGTAATACACCAGTTACTGGGTTTGGTATTTACTTGATACAGTTTCAATAATAGCAGTTTTTCACATGATTACAAAACCGGATTTGTACAGACCACATACTGGAGATTATGAGGAAAAAATTGTAACGTTATTCATAAATTATTAACCTCATTATTACCTTAAATAGATTTTCTCTTACAGGAGCAATATTAAAACGGTTAATTCAGGAACTCTCATAGAGCCTAATAAACAATTTTAGAAATGGATTCCTTACATATTTGGATGGTACCACGAGCTCTGTTTTTGGGTGTTTTAAGAGAAGTGTTTTAGCCGCGATTTTTAGCGCTGAACAATGTTCTAAAATTATTTTATATAAAAAAATAAAAGTGGGAGATAACATATTTCTCTGTAACTTCTATTCGAAACATTTTTTATAAAATAATTTTGGAACATTGTAAACACGCAAAAACAGAGCTCGTGGTACCAGACATTTGGCCCAATTCAGTTGTTAATTTTTAACCACTTGCTAAGATTTAAATCCAATGAAAATTCTTAACCCACAAGAAAAAATCTAACTGTCACTTGTAACATTTGTTTCTATTTGTCAAAAATATTAGCAAGTGGTTAAAAGTCAACAACAGAGTTAGAGAATTGGGCCGATTGTCTCTTCAAGCAAAACAAAGACAAAGAAAGAAATGTCAAAGTAAATTTTAAATCAAACAAATATATTCGTGGAATAATTCATAAATAGAAAATGCAATACTGTTACTTATATTTATATCGCCAGCGCCAGAGTATAGAACCTAAATTTGACATTTTTCAGTGATATATTGGTAGTCCACGGTCACGGCAAAATGTTAATACGAGTTTGAAAATGGCAACTTGCCACCTTGCCGTGTCTTGTATCGGATTATAAGTAATCTACCACTATCTCTACACAAGCGCGATCTTCGCAGGTTAATTGACACCCTTGACATTTATTTTCCTATGACGTCATATCCGCAAGTTTGCATCGGGACACAAAGAATATAAAGCAGATGATCGAAACATATTACAGACATTTTTAATATCTGACACGTTAAAAGAAATTCATGAATTATTTTCTTTCAATTCTAAGTTTGGGTAGGTAGTTTTAATTGAAATGAAATACGGAATAGTATACGGAGAAAATCTTGCGAAATGAATAACAACAGTAAATTGTCAAAACAAAACAATGAATAATACGCTCATAATATTTTATAGCAGCCATCTAGGATTTTCTTTCTATACGTCAGGGTCAAAATACTGTATAATTAGCGGCTATTCCAGTGCAATTATCTTTACTTTGAGTCGCTTTTCTAATGTCCGTTACGCAAAGGTACTTTTTACTTGCGCTAACTTAACGTTTAACGTTTCACATAACGTTGCTACACCTTAATGTCACGAGTTCATAAATGCAATTAATTACTTACGTCCAAGGTAGACATGATCTCTTACTGTACTGAACTTAAACAAGTGCACGTTGATATACATAACAATAGACGGGTTTTTGTTTGGAAAATAACAGGTAGCATAGTGAATTGCAATCACCATGTCAATAACAATAAATGTAAACAATGAATGTTATTTTTATATTGAATTGTAATTTTGTTTATTAATTTTACTTCATGAATATTTATTTGTTTTCATATCTGTCAGAATAATCTTTAAAAGACTAGAAGAACAAGACTTTTCCTGTGTTTACATAATTTATTTCTTATCTAAATTAAAATGAAAATATTTTGTAAGTCTGAATTTTTATGTAAATAAAGTAAAATTAATGAAGTATCATCACGAATAATTATTTCTGCTTTACTTTAAAATAATGTCACATTTATTTTGAATATTCTTTCCCATGTACTTCTGATTTTCTTTCTCAATTATGCTATTCATGTTTCCCTGAATCTCTGCTTCTTGCGCCATTTTGTTTTCCCACACAAACTCATAATAATCAACGCTTTATTAAAGAATTTCTTTTTTGTAACCCGCAATTTTTATTACATCATTATAACACCGTTATTTTTGCTCCAAGAAAAATATGGAATGTAGCATTCATCGCTTAATTTGAAGTTATTATTTTTTGCTCTGAATTTCTACGGTGATTCTGTTTCATACTTATTTCTCTATATATCACCATTTAAATGAAACTTATTTTCATTCATTTATTCCTTTCACTAGAAATAATAAGAGCATGTTGTTTAGTTGAAATGATTTATACTTAATCATACTTGAAGGAATATACTCCTGTTGTTGACAGCAGTAGGTCTGGTAAGATTTCCACACGGAATATAAAAAGGCACGACAAGCACCCCCGTTTGACTATTAAACACCATTGTACACTACAGAGTCACATCAAACACAAACTCTCCCAGTCCATCTATCCATGATCTAGAAAACAAACTCGAGTGTCTGATCTGTCTGCATCATATCCACAACTACGCCGACTAGAGCAACAGTAACTGTTCGCGAAAAGGTAACAATCACGCACTGCCCCTCCAACCACAGGATTGCCCAACAATCTCAGTTTCCATTTTGTAACAATCGTCAACAATTGCTTGTTATCCGTCACACTGCAATGCGTTATTATTCGCTTTCGTTTTTATTTCGCGATAATCTGATGTTCTTCCTTGTTTACACTTAATGCGCATGCGGTACAACCTATGATTTTTTAGGACTTCTTTGTAGTGTGATATTAATTAAAATTTGATTATTATTTTACTGCATTTCTATATAAACGGAACCTTAAGAAACTCAATACTGCAGAGCACATCGTCATATCTCTCATATTTTTTGAGATACGACGATTTTTAATGTTTTTCGAAATGCAATTTTGAGCTGCTGTAACTCAAAAACTATGCAAGATATCGAAAATTCTTCTCAATTCTGTGTATTTCATACATTTTACGACATATTCGCAAATTTTAAAAATTTTCGATTTTTTTTTTCAAAATTTCGATCGGCACTAACTTAACAAATATAAAAGATATAAACTTGAGGTAAAGACCAATCGATTCAGCTCATCGAAATACATAAGTATTGTAAATTTCATGAAAATCGGTCAACGCGTTGAAAAGTTATAACAAAAAGTCTGAAAATGGCCATTTTCATGAAAAACGTCAATGGCCTTGGACGTTTAGTCCGAAAAAGGCTGTTTTCAGACTTTTTGTTCTAACTTTTCAACGCGTTGTTCGATTTTAATGAAACTTACAATACTTATGTATTTAGATGAGCTGAATCGATTGGTCTACACGGCAAGTTTATATCTTATATTTGTCGAGTTATCCTTTTTAGAATATTTTCCAAAAAAAAAAATTCAAAATTTTAAAAATTTCCATAATTGTTCTAAAAGTCACCAAAAGTCCAAAACTGAAGACCGTTTTTCGATATCTCGCTTAGTTTTTGAGTTACAGCCCCTCAAAGTTACAATTCGAAAAAATTAAAAATTGGAATATCTCAAGAAATATATCACGATTTTCTATACGGCAATGAAGTAAAAATCATTAAAGGTAAATTATTAATTAATCTAGAAACGGAATAAAAAATATGTCAAATTTTTACTTTCTTAAGGCCAGTCTTTGTATCTTTGAATAAACTTCCGAATAAGTTATTCGTCGAATAAATAAAAAATACGAATAAAAGTATGACAGCTACAACAATCATTTGAGCTATGATTTCATCTATCCAGGGAATAATTATTTGGTGTTTATTCGTAGATGGAAAGATCGGCATTTACAGTGTTACATTAACTCGATTATTTGTTCAGAGCGTCAAAAATATGTTATGTGTAATAGTTAAAACATTCAAATAAATGTATAAAAAAAGTTGTGTGTTAGCAATACCAATTTTTTTCATCTAATGATTATTGTTCTCTTGGTTGGGTGCTCCTAGAAATTATATGTGTTTTGCAGGAACTGTTGTGGTGGAAGAAGAAATAATGAAAGTGATTTCTGGTTATGTACATTCTTACATTGCAGAATTTTCTCTAGATCTTATTATTTTTAAACTAGGTAGAAAAGCATCTCTCAGCAGTTTTAAAGTGTGGCTTATTAAGGTCAAACATCACAAAAATAAACGTAGTTGACCCCAATTTTCCGTCAAATTTTCAAAGGTCGCAGTAGAGTTTCCAGTTTTTAGAGCGTGAACCTCGACGCGACCTCAGGACCACTATGCGTTGTTCAGTTGTTCTGCACTGCGAACGCGAAATGTTAGCGTAACACGGGAAAATCATGCCACGATACCGATCTGATATATTTTATGGAGCGTTGTCAGACACCAACACGTGTAAGTCACACGAAAGATACTACCAAAATTTTCATTGTGCAAGGTTTTTACCTCCTGTATTACGGAAGAGTTCTGCATTGTGTGCAAATAGATCCGCAGAAAAAAGTTTCATTTTCAAACCTGATAAACTTACTCGTACCTATATAAAATGAAAATAGATGAAATCAAATACAATAAAAATATAAATCAATACCACGACACATCTTAAATGAGGAAAATAACATAAAGGGACTATTGGTTACCGGGTATGAAAGAAGATGCAGATTTTGTGGAAGAGAAGAAACAATACGGTATTTAAAACAGGTGGACAAATTAGACGAGAACTAATAAAATAAAATTAGCTAGACGACCTGTGCAACTTTGAGCATAAGCATAGGGCACTCTAGTGTGTTTCTAAGCATTTTTTCTAAAGTTCTATCTTCTACTAGTCACCTATCACCACATTCAGTAAGGGAGGTGTAGGAATCATGCTAAAAATTCGGTAGTGAGTTTTCAGTAGATGAGCTTGTTTTAGGGTCCTTAGAATACGATGTTAATAGATTCGCGGTGATGTCTGCGTGTGTGTCTGTCTGCGTGGATCTCTGGAATTACGGTTTCTCAAAAAATATTAAACTTAAAATTTTTATATTTTGTATATGTCAATTGTATCCCCTTGAAAAGAGCTGATTCATTTTTGGTGATAATCCAATAACCGGAAATGGTAGTTTACTTGAAGCTCTATCAATTTATTTTGAAATATTTTAGTAAATTATGGTTTAATGGCAATTTTTGTTATTAGAATAATATTTCAAATATTATTATTTACAATTGTTGTTTCAAACATTTTTCTTTTACTGTCGCCAAACAAATATCATTTTCCTATTTCACGTACACAAAGACAATTTTGTGACACTGTTTTTCTCAAAAAAAATTATTATTTGTAAAATTAACAGTCTGTCAAACTTGGGGCTGTCATTGCTCACTTACTCGTATTACAAAAAAGGCCATTGTAACACTAGTTGTTCAATATACTATTCTTGACATGTGTCATAATTGAAAACAAGATAATTTTGTTAAGGGATGAGCGTTTCTTGATAGTGGTCGTCCGTGTTCTTGCATTGTTTGATAAAAAAAATCCATGGTGGGAGTTATTGTGGTACCCACAACATATTTTTCTCTTCTCTTTTATTAATTATATCTACCGCTACTTCGATAATGTTGTTTCCTTTCCTGAGCATATGTCCATATTCCACTTTCTTCTTTTTACGGTAATGTCTACTTCTACTGACTCTACATTACATATTCTCCACAACTCTTCGTTTGAAATAATTTCTGGGTAGTAGATTCTTAGTATTCGCCTTAGTCATTTACTTATAAATGTCAGCACTGATTTTAAATTTTTTGCGTTGGTTGTACAATAGTGTGTTTTCTACATTAATGTTAAATATATTAATTTGGTTTTTTGTTGATATTACATTTGATTTCCAGATTTTCCATAATATATTAAAAGCTTCCCAGAAGTATATCATCACTATGAGATGAAAAATTATTTCTTGTAAATTCTGTAAAACTCCCTCGATAAAAATATCCTTGTGACCCTAAAAGAATGTCTGGTATTTGTTTGTTCTGCAACAAAATGTTTAATTCTTCCGCTGAAATTCTAATTCTTGGCGTCGTGATTTGAAAGGCAAATAAACAGCAAATCCGTAAATCTGCTCAGAACAGAAACCAGAATTTACTACTAGCAATATCTGTCGATAAGCTGTAATTGACTGCCTTGGAATCTTTCTCTTGTTTGCAAATAAATAGCGTAGACTTTTAGTTTAATACCAGCCGCTATTTGAACTGCAATTGTTTGTACTGTTGTACTCTGCTACTGTTGGTAGTGACCTTGTTTTACTAAAGGCCCTTGTGTTTAAATGTTATGATGAGTGTTCTTGGAAACTTTGCCAAACAAGGCTAAAAGGTACCCGTATGAATAAATGAGTACTCTTTTGTCAATTAAGACATTGATAAACTTATTTACCAATATATTATTGCTGCTTAAAATTTATAAACTAAATGAAAGGCAGTCGAAAACGTTCAAGTTAGTTCACATTTAGAATTCTTACACCAATTTAATTATTTTTTTACGGATAATTCTTTTCATTAAAATATGCTTTTTAGTGTAGTCAACGAGGAATTTTAATGATGGGTTATATAAATTATAAAATAATAGCAAATATCAGAGAAAACGAAGATGACACTATACAAAACAAAATATAGACCAACATTAATTTATGAAAACGATAAAAACAAATAAGAAATAATTTACATATTGGAAGCTTAAAAAAAAAGCAATTCACATGGTGGCCACCTAATAATAATGGTAGAAGAAAGACAAGCAAAACAAGTGTGAAATGCTAGGATACGAAGACATGGAAGAACAGCATAGAAGACATACTAAATAGAAACAAGATCAGTAGTCAAGGAAAAAACGAAGAATAGAAAAGAGTGGAAAGACATATTATCATATCAAACAATATAATTTAAAGATAATAAAAATAGTTTCGACATTTCTAGGAGTATAAACAAATTTAAAATGATTATAATAATAATAATAATATAAAATAATAATACTGATAAAAACAAATGACAATCACTCCTAGTCAAAACTTTGAAATCTAGTTAGAATTGAAGCAATTTTAAGTATAATAAATTCTCATTTTCGAATTCATCTTTTTTTAAAGTGAAATTCTAGGATTTAACATCTTACTACACATAGATTGAGATTTAATGGGTTGAATGTTTAAAAAAAATTAGTACAAACAATTGACATTTGCGTAAAACAACAAAGCATTAAAATAAACAATATAACAAAGGTTTTATGCTGAACGACTGTCAAAATTGTATTTGTAACATGCTTTCGAAATTTTTTACTCAAAAAGTGTCTCTGTTCTGTAGGTGTGTAGGTAATTATCTATGAAAACTGTACTGTCAAAAATCAGTAAAGTTCCTTTCACGGGGTGTGCATAAAATAGTAACAAATAACCCAGATATGTAACGGTACGTCATGAAGCTACGTTAACTTGTATAATAATGACAGTCGCAAACTGTCGCTGTCAGATGCCGACAGATGTCTGACACATGGCGCAGTAGAACTACTTCTTCATTTGAATACTGTTCGGCCACTAAGAACTGTAAATTGTAAAACGTATACGTCCGCATATATTCACATAGTCGAGCATAGAGATGAAACTCGTCATGCTTAATTATTAAGTTGTTCCATGTCAAACAAGGAAAAATATTTGTACTTTTATTTTTAATTAGAAATGGAATGTTTATTTGCGAGATTAATAGTTTACGTAATTAAGCGACTTTTATGGTGGTGTTTCATGCAAAGCTACTGCTGTAAATCTGCCACGAAAATTACTTTTTAAAATTAATTAAAACAAATTTGCTAAATATGTTAATAACGAAAATTTATCTGTAGGAAAATCTCAAAGCGAAATAAAATTCCTGTGATCTTCTGATTGAGCAAAATTGCAAAGAGAACGTGGAAAATAAACAGATTTGTCCGTTTCCAAATACAGACTTTTGATTTAAACAACAAAGGTTACGAATGACGCATGAATATAAATGTCATAAAAGAGAACGATAAAAATGTAAAGAAAAACATAAATTGCTTTTCAATCTACGAATTTCTTGTAACGGAAATCAAAAAGCAGCCTGCTACAAAGATACACGTGGAAAGATTATTCTTTTATTTTGTATTCAATAGTGTTTTGATATATTTGAACGGTAAAGGGAGGCTTTTTACCTTGAGGGCTTTGTCGGTGGTGGTGGGAGAGTTGCACGGGCTTCGCGGGAGTCCCAGGTCTTCTTCATCTTCGCTGGTGTCTCCTCGACCTCGACCTCTTCTTCGGACAACATCCAGGAGCTCTGCCTGCAACATACAATTACATTACAATTAAGTAATGACAAAATAAAATAAAAAGAAATTCTGATTTATTTGTTAAATATGAAATACTAGGAATTTTTGGGTTGTATCAGATCATTCATAAACAAGGATACACGGATATAAATAATTAAATTGTTTTCTTTGAAAAAAATCTATGACATTTATTTAGTTGATATTTATTTATTGATAGTGCACTGCAACTGAAAATTTAATTATAATTACTTACATTTGAGCTAAAAAATAAACAATTTAGCACTGCAAAACCAACTCACAAATTTGACAACCAATTGATGCCACCCCTAACCTGATAAAAGTCCCTAATGTGTGTCGGCCTAGGCCTAAAACAAGCAGTTTCTAGACTATTTTGAGATATGTAAAACTATTGTTTTTGGATAGAGACACGAAAAATATTGTTATTTCATAATTACTTTGCTCAACTGAGCCTTCAATATTAATCAAAATACAACCCCTAGACTCTTACTAGTAAGTAGTAGCGACCCCTGTTGAAATAAAACGGACTATTTCACTGAAATAGCTGTTATCCTCACTGCGAAAATAATTGCAATTCCCAAGATCACAAAATGAACGTAGAAATAGGCCCGAAGCTTGATGATACATTAATTATTTACTTTGTCTCTTGCCAAATTCGTAATCGTAGTATTTAAACAAATTCCAGGATGATTGTCTTTAATTACTTTCTAATTGCAGTATGATTAATGTGAGCATAAAGAATAATGATTGTTATTAAACCTAGTAAAACAATGGCAGACACATACGTAATGGCGTAACTGTAGTATCGTGGCGTAGGATGCAAATAAAGAATAATTTTATGAGAACTTTCTAAGATGAGTCACAGCAAGATAAACAAACCGCAAGTCATTAGGAACTCCCAAATATTGGACGAAACGCTTACGTTAGTCAAATTGATAAATTTTCCTCTACGCATTTTGCTATTTTAAAACGAACATTAACATTTTCCCCTACCTCTATGACTGTCTAAATAACCCTTTATTGTAAATTATCCCAAAACCAATAGGGCGACTTGATAAATGGATTACATTTTAATTAATGTCACAGGGAATCTATGGCTGACATGGATTAAAACTCCATAACTCTGGCAAAAGCTAAATGGATAACGGATCATTTATTATGTCGCTAACGAAATTTTATGGTCTTCTTGCAAATCCGGAGCTCCAAAATACAAATTGGGAATACGATGTCACGAAAGGTATTTTAGCACGACAAAATTATATAGATTTTTGCAGCACAATAAATGATTTTAAAAAAACGGTTGAATTTGTTGGGCATCTTTCTAAGTTCAACTTCCTTAAGCATTTCTCCACTCTTGACCGTTTTTCGCTACACTCTTCCAGATCCCTATTTAAAGATTCTTAACATCTTTATCAATGATATTCTTCCATCTTAGTTATTTCTGGCGCAAGAATATGTTACATATACTATATTATTAACATACATATTCCCAAATTCAACATTCTAAACAATAAAATTATTGTAGCACATATTTTTAAAACAGTAATTTAGCCATAGATTATATAAAAAAGAGATTCATTAAAACGCGTAATAGCAATATTTATTAAATAATATTTCAATGCTTTATTTCATGTATATTGTGTAGAATACTTGCAAAATCGCGGATGTAGTTTCAGCAGTCAGAAATATAGAAATATGAATCCTCAGAATTTTTCAGCATTTATTTTTAAAAAACACAATAGTATAGATCATTATAAATGATTTCCTTTTAATTTAGTATCTACCGGGTCTAAAATAGTCTTAACAACAAGACTAAAATATTTTTATTTCATACTGGTTACTAATGTTGCATTTTTCGGACTATTTATCGTGCACAAACTGCAACTTTAAAGTTACAGGACTTTAAAGTAAAATTTGACTTTAAATTTTTTCATTATTTATAAACATATACTTGTTCCTATAGAAATAGTTATTTAGCCAAATTATATCAACTCATATTTCTACGAATTTTTGATAATTTCTATTATAAATACTATAATTTAAAAACTTTAATAACCAGTATGAAACAAAATTTGGTATGTACCTCGAACGAAAAGTGACTTTAAGGTCCTCGCAAGTAATTACGAACTCGGCTAACGCGGCCGTAAACAACTTGCTAGTACTTTAAAGTTTCACTTTTCGTTGTAGATACATAAATAACTATAATCTCCCAGTTATTAGAACGATAAATAAGAATATGGTAGTTTAAAATTTATTATTTCTGTCATTATTTTGGTGACAAAAACCAAATTTCTATCCTGGCCGTGGAATAAAACCATTTTGTTTATTTTTAATTTGTTTTTGCAGCCAGTAATTGTATAAATAATTAATTAAGGACGATTGGTTATCTTATCGACTACGTACAAATTTCACTGCCAAGCATTTAAAACTTATAAAAAAATATAACAAAATAAAAATTATTTTTCTATCTTTCGCTTACTGCAATTCTCTTAAGTCTCAAATAACAAAAGATATAAAAATACAAATGTGCCGTATCTCCAATATATTCTAGTAAAAGATCAGTTTTATTGTTTATGAGCTAGTTTGTAAACAAAATGAAATTCCAATGTTTCACTGTTATAAGGAAACGACAAAGCACTAAAAATTTGCTGTTTATTTGTTTAAGTAATATAACATTTCCTTACTTGAGTTATATACATTAAAACTGTATTACGATAACATTGCGATAACGAATATTTATCAAAATGCGGTAATGGTTGTAATTCTGGGAATATTCAGAATTAGAGATATTACATTTATTACCTTTAAATATGATTGAAATACAGGAACTTTATCATGTAGTAATTTCTGCTTAGATTAGGCAATAAATTCCAGCAGAAATTACAAGAATAATTTTTTTTTTTGTGTAGTGAGAGTATAGGAGGCATAATAGAAGAATAAAACCCTATTATGTACGTGTTACATAAAATATTTTATGTTAGATTGCATTTCTGATTATTTTTTCAGCTTACAATGACAATTATATTTGATACTTGAAGTTGACATGAATACAAATACCTAAATGTGCTTTTTTCTGTTGTTTCATCTGTATCATTCTGACCTGTTATTATGGAAGAATAATATAATAATTAATATTACCATTACTAAAAATGATGTTCGTATTTAATTAAATAATAAATGAATGTAATTTATAGGCTCTTTTACTTTATCAAACTAGTTTGCTACAAAGATCCACGTTATGACGGCGAAATAATAATATCATAAACAAGAGGTTATATACAGTTGAACATAAAATGTCTGGTTACTAAACTGTTCATTGTTTTGAAAAAAATTGTGCAAGCGTCATTTCACATCTCAATCATTCTGAGCTGTTATTATTATGAAAGAAATTATTCAAATAAAAATAACAAAAATCCGGACAATCGATAATTCGGATTCATTTTTTTTACTTACTGTAAAATACAGCATTTAAAAAAATAAGTCACAAATTTTTTTATTAATAATAATATAAATAAATAATTTATGACCGATTGCAGTTAATATTTTGCGTTGAAAACTCCTAAAATAGTTATTTATGTATCAAGGCACTGAAGTTCAACTTTTTATTACTAATATGAAATTTATTTAACGAGGCCCGTAGGGCCGAGGAAAATAAACCATGTGAGTGATAAAAAGGAACTTCAGTGCCGCGATACATATTAAATTTTATAAATAAAAAATTAGAAAAAACTGTAAAAAAATATTACATAGTTTATATATCTGTCAGTTGTAAATGGAAACTGACATTCAGTGTTACCAACCTCGAACATTGAAGTTATCGTAAATAACACTCAAAATTATGTGTTTTGTCCTCAATTTCTTTATCGGAATTAATTAGTTAATTTTTCTTATACATATTGTTTCATTTTACGTATAAATTTACTACAATAAGTCATATATCTGTCAAAATTATCCTACTTGTACAATAATTATTTTACGGTTGCCAACACTGCGTTGCTCAAAATCGTCGTATGAGTTACTTTAGTGACAATTTCTGAGCTTTTAATGTCGATTTTTGAGCACTTTACTGCCGATTTCAAATAAAGTATTTTATTGGTTCATTTCTAAAATCCGGTTGGGGCCCGGTTCCAATTATTCGGATTATTATTACTACTGTATTACCATTGCTAAAAATGATGTTCGTATTCAATTAACTAATAAATTATTGTAATTTATAGGCTTTTTAACTTTATCAGACTAGCCTATAAAGAGCCATTTTATGTCCACTAAACAATATCATAAATAAGAGATTATAATACAGTCAAACATAAAATAAAATGTGGGTTATCGAAAACTATTTCGGTAACTGGATATTTGTGCCGTCATTGAAAAAGCAGTCATGTGGGTGTCTCTTCGACTTGCTACTGACTTTTACATTGTTGCATTGACCAGTTTTACTTTTATGGCAGCACATAAAAAGATGTTAGAACACTTATTATACATTCAAAATAGATTCCAATACATATTTATTTATTGCTAGCACCATGAATCACTCAATTTTCTGTTGAACAAATCATACTTTTTTGTAAATTTTTCTACAGATGAGACAATGTAGTATGATTTATTGATGCACCCCCAGGGAGACATGCATCATTTTTTGTTTGAAAACCTACCCAGATCCGACAAAACACATTCCTAGTCACCAAAGCTGAACGCCGTCTCGAGCCAGCCCAACATCTGTCATCCTCAGAACTACTTCTCCGTTTCTTCATCGAATCAACACCAGAGAATTCTCAAAATCACCAAATATCATCACGGTTCACAATCACATCACGTACGAAGCACTACACAACGCTGTGTTATTTGCATTTGTAGTTTCATGCACTAAGAAATGCCACCAGATTCGTCATAATCTCAAATTGTGGCAGGATGTTTCGTCACAAGTTAACCAGAAACCGGATGAGATATCTGTTTTAAATCTAGATCATTTGTCATCCACTGAATCCATAACTTTTCGGTGGTTTAGTCGCGGCTTATAATAAAGAGCACATTCGTTTTATATTTGCACTGAATCGAGTAGCAGCACACACTAAAAATAGTCCCCGAAGTTCACTCTCTCATTACCGGGGTTTTCCCGTGGGGTCTAGGGTAGTTTGTTGACGGATTCGGATTTAAATTTTGAAGTTTGTAGCGCGTGAACTTTGATGGTGTGTGACTGCGACTAAAACAATGTTTCATTCCTGCAAACCAATGTGGAGATTTTACAGTAGGCGGCTGCACGATGGAGCATCAGTGGTACTCAAACTGTTACTGATGCTGTTTTATTCATTCGTGAGTAAACAAACTGAAGTTGGTTTATTTTGAACAGCTGTTTTGCCGTGCTGTTTATTTTGCATTTTTAACCAAACATTATTTTGTTTGCGAATGGTTTAACATTAAGTCAATTGAGTATGAAACATGCTTGTTTGATATTTGTTAAGATAAAATAAATAATATATTTCACATTTAATCATAGTTAATATACTGAGAGCCAAGAATTTATCGGTAAAATTTCGAATAGTTGCGTAGAAACGGACAGCCGAGTATCAAAATAGTTATTTGTATATCAAGGCACTAAAGTATAATTTTTTATTACGATTAATCCATATAAGTAATAAAAATACTTTAGTGTCGAGGTATACATTATATTTTTTCCGAAATCTTTAAATTATTCATTAAAAGCATAAATAAATAGCATTATGTATTTGTAAAACGTCAGCTAGCTGTTGTAAAAGGGATGGATGTAATAATAAATAAAGTACTATCAAACATCAATGGGTCAAATTTGGTAATAACTTTCCTTATTTTTAAATATTCTTAGACATTTTCTGCATGTGATCTGCATTAAATCCGATAAATTATTATCAGAGGTAAATAATAATTCAATTCACCAATAGTATTATAGAATGATTTGTTTGTTATTTTAGGTTTGTAATTCAAGTTTGACATAAGAGTTAGTAAAGTTTAACTTTAGCTACTATTTTGGCTAATTGATAATTTCGCGAAGCAATATCGTATACTTTAGAACCGATTTCGGAAAAATATAATTTTTGACATTATTTCCGGAATTAAAATAAAAATAATCAAACTAATGTCAAAGTTTTCGATATCAATAAACGGTTGCCTAAGATATGGTGCAGGGATTTTATCAACATTTTATAGATGTCAAATTGTCATAGTCCTCTTGTTGCAAATAAACTTTCTGATTGGCTTATATTGTAATGAAGTAAATAAACCTTTTAAACTGATTGTTTTAAAATTTCAATTGTTCAAATCGCTTCACAAACTAAACTGTTACACTTAATACTATTATATTTACCGCAAAATTACTGAAATAATTATTTTCTTTCCTTGACACAGCCCAGTTATATTTATTTTGATATCACATTTAGTTTAAAACTTATTTAAAGATAAAATAACAAATAATAATGTATAGTGCGCGACTGGTCTAATCATATATCCAATATTACAGCTACAGGTTAGTTCAGTTTTTCACCATGTGAGGTTACTCTGCGGCGCTACAGTCGAAGCGAGGAAATATATTTTTACGACTACTGCTATAGAAAGTTTACTTTTGCGCTTGCATTTGTCAACGCAAAGTTGATATTTTCTGAGGAATTTTTCTTTGTCACCTGATTGAAACATACGCCTGCGGCTCACCTTTCAATATTCGTGTTCGAGTGACAAAACAATATTGTGATCTAAATATACAAATAGCTATTGTTTATAATTCGAGCGCAAAGTATTTATATACAATGCAAAAAATGGAGGCACAAAGGAAAGGGAGGGGAAGACCTATAGTGACCACAATGGATACAATTAAGAGGGTAGCGGTTGAAAAAAGCAAAATGATAGCTGAAGTTAAAGGATTGGCGCTGAATAGGAACGAATTCCGGAAGTGGATTGAGGACCCGACACCTTAGGATATAAGGGAAAGGAAAAGCAGAAGAAGTATTTATGTCGCCTACAAAAACTTAATTTTGTGCTCTAAATGTATAAATAGCTATATAGTCGAAATCATTGAGTCATTAAGACAAAAAATTTGGTCTCTCTCAAATTAACTATAATTTATGGAACGTTATATTCTGCAATTTCCTAAACGAATAGTTTCGTGGTTACTCATTGGGCTGTGGATCGTGAGATCTTCAAGAAAGACAAATTCTTGGGGATCATTTTTAGACGGCTGAGAATAGACTATACTGAGAACTGCTCAGGCGATAAATGAATAAACATAAAAATTTCAAAATACGGCACTGTCTAAAATTTCGCACATAATTTGAATGTGGTGCTAAATCAGCAGTTTGGCGACTTCTGGTGCACCACGAGGTCAGTACGAACCTGCTGGACAGGTTTGTCCAACACACACACTGTCACTCACACACACGAAGAGTACTCCGCCATAGTCCAATCTAAACCGACCTCATGGTGCGTTTAGTATAACGGAATCTCCCTCACACATGCACGCGCGCGCGCACGTGTATGCGCCCATGCGCTGTCCACGCCATCCCAGAATTTGGCACAAGTGAATCTAAGTCAACCATCTAGACTTCTCGAAAACAAAACATAACATTGATCTAATTTCGTTTCATGGCTGCCTTGATCGAGGAAATGACGTGATTTGTTTTTGATTGTAAATCGTAGGTTGTTTGACAGCTGGTGAAATATTTGAAGGTTCAAGGTTCGGATCTTGACACGAAAACGCAATAAATATTTCGCGGTACGAAAAGCAGGGCCATTGTTTGGTATAGGTATTAAATTCGATATATTTTATGGCAAAGGCCGAAGTGCAGTTAATAGCCGGGATAAATACATTCCTCGAACTGAGATCTTTAAATAAGGAATGCGCGTACTTTTTCCTTTGAAAAGTATAAACTTATATACATTTTTAAATACACAAATGATCTAATTTTGTTTCTTTGAACACTCTTAATTTTAATCTCGTAATTGCTTTATGAAAATGAATTAATTATTATAAGACCTCACTAAATATAAAATTCCGGTGTTCGTAATTCTTCTCCTCCTAAAACGGATTGACAGATTTTGATGAAAACAAGTTTTTTTCTACTTTTGGAGTCACCAGGATGGTCAAATGCATAAGTAATGAATATACTGAGTCCAACTGTAGCTGAGAATATCCAGGTGAATCCATAAGTACAAAAATAAAATTTTTATCAAAAGGAGAAGAATTACAAACACACGCACACCGGAATTTTATATATAAAGAAGATAAGAACAATATTAGGAAAAATAAGGATATCAGAAATCCGAATAAGGATGAACTATTAAATAATAGAGGAAGACCTAGAGTAAAAGATCATGCAGTAGAGAGTCAGATGGCTTAGACATATATGGAGATCAGAAGAAAAGATGCAGTTAAATCAGTAGTAAAATGGAGACCAGGAGAAACAAAAAGACGAGGCAGATCTAGATCAATATGACTAAAGGAAATAGAAGATTAAAAAACAGCAGGAATTAAAAACTGGCAAAGTAAAACAAAAGATAGGAAGATGTGGAGAATCCTAACTACAAGGATTTCAAGGAAAAAAAAGAAGATTGATCCACTTCAACTAAATGATCTAGAGAGCTTCTTAAAAAACTGCGATACACGATAGTGGCGTTAAGGCTGCTATATATAAATAAAATTAATCTCACAGTCATAGGTTGTCATTTCCCCTCCCCTTAGATGGCGTTGATCACAATTCACGAAAGGTACATTTCAAATTCATTTTACATGATATCTTCTGATGGCGAATGCGTGCTTTAGTATTGGTAGTTTGCTTTTATTGACAGCAGAACTGTTGCCATACACACTGCAAAATATCCTGTTTTTATAGTTTTTTTTTTGAGAAAATTCAATCTACAAATACAATGTACCTTTCATTTTTACATCTTATTTAAATAATACGGCTTTAAACAAATGTAATACTTACGTAGGAATACTCTTAAAATAACTACTATTGTTATTAATTTTTAAAAAAATAACAATTAATTTCAAGATACAATGAAATTTATGTACCTTAGTTTAGTTCGTCTTTCTACCACTAGTTACCGTATTTTAATTTTGCATGCACAAGTTCTGCGAAAGTAGAGTGGCACACACAAAATGGATAAAAGGCGTGATGATATATTTATTTATTATTTATTAATGTTATATATTTTACAAATAACATTAATTATTATTTCCCATGCGTGCGCCACTGGCTTGAATTGAACGCACCTTCTAATTCAATAAATTACGTAAATTTGGATCATTGTGGTTGGTCTGCTATTCAAGTAAATCAATTCGATTGTCGATTGTTAATCGACTAATAAACAATGGAATGTGCATTATATACCATGTACATAATAGAACACATAATACAATAGTTGAAACTAAAAATGTTGTTTGGAAAATAACGAGAAAAGCTGTAGGTTCCCACCCATTTCAAAAGAACGGTGACTTTTATTATAATCGTATTTTAAGTTGGAAATAAATTGCATTTATTTGTTTAAATCATCATAAACAAATAAATATTTACAATAGATATAATATCTGCTTGTAAATATGCCAACGTCTTATCGTATAGTTTCTACGAAAAAAAATATCAGAAAAAATAGCACAGTTTTCGGAATACTTTTCTAATTAATCCAATATACGCAGTAAAAAAGCAACCTTGATTCCAACGTCAAATACTGAAAACTGTGAAATTGCAATTACAAAAATATATATTCAGCAGTCAGATAACATTATTTACAAACGACTCACATCGAGCTTACGAAGGTCAGCATGAAAGCAGCAAATATTTTTTATTTTGAATTTTTTTCGACAATACAGGTTTCCAACCTTTCAATTCAAATATTATTGTGAACATCTGCACAAAGAATTTGTTTCAAACAGTACACTAGCGGAACAATTGAACACAGATACTTCCAAACGTGACTGCTAGCAAAAAAAATGTTGTGGTACATATTTAAAGATATTAAACAACAATGTAAATTTACGTTACCAAAAACGAGTTTATTTTCCGAAACATTTGACGGCCTGGCTCCTGATGGTCACTTTAAAACAAAAACTATTCAACTATTCGTAGCACATATTATTCACAAAACTTAACATGTATTTAATCACAGATTCACAATACTTTCGGCGAGGAACAAGAGACAATTTTGTAGTTTTATTGCATTTTTCCAAACCGGCGATTTTGCCGGACGAATGGATGTGTAGACGATATCGTATAGGTTCCACACTAGTCGCTCGCATTACGTGGCTGTAAGCTGAAGCATACATGTGACTCAACAATCTTATCAGGGCCGGACTGCGGTTTTTCTTACACGCAACCTTTGATAACTGGCTAGAATTACAAAAGGAGGTTTTATTTTGAGTATTAATTGATATAGAGCACAATTAAAACCATTACTACGGTTTGAAGGCCTTCAGGAAAATCCACCGGTGTTATGTTTGATGGTTAACCGCAATATATCACCTATTGAAATCTGCAAGTGCAGAGCAATCACATCCAACTAAAAAAGATTGAAAGCTGAACTCAATATGATATTTTTGTAGACTTTTATAAAACCGAAAAACGAGCCTGAGATAGATAGATGTTGTAAGGGCACCCTTCTTATTTCTAGAGCGGTTGCTATACAAAAAAAAATTAATTAATTGTACAACAAAGGTAGATGGTCCAGCAATTAGCTGTCCCTCGGCTTGCATTTTCAACGTCAGTTAGCGTTCCAGTATTATTAATTTCAGTGCTTCAAAATAGTTTATTACCAATAAAAGTATCTGAAGATGTTTAAGCCAGCCCACTACAAAAAGTACATAAATTCACACGCTAAACTATTATTGAAAGTTGGTCATTGCATATTTTTTTTTTTACTTAATTGTGGTCGTCGGAAAAGTATGGTGTATAACACGTGCTAAAAGGGTATTACACAGTTGTGTGATTAAACCTCTCGCCTTCGGCTCGTAGCTCAAACTTCCAACTCGTGTGAAATATCCAACTTTCAGCATAAGTTATACTATTTCATAAAAAAAAAGTACAAAAGAATCATTAATGTTTTTTCCAAGACATTTTTTAATTTTTATCCCGCCATATTTTCATTTATCGTTACCAATAACGACGGGATTATAGTTATATACATTACAAGCAAGGTAAAAGAGTTTTTACTACCGAATGGAGGAAATGACCGGCGAGCCTGTCACCTCCTTGAAGAAGTAAAACAGTTACCTTGCGTGTGTTGTACAACAATTTACTTGTTACTCGTTTGTAAATCAAAATAAAAATATTAAAACCAAATCTTGTTACTTACACACAACTGTTCTGTAAAAAATTATTTGAAATAATTTTGCGTAAGCCTTGTAAGCATTACTGTGGAAAGGTGCATTGTTTACCTTGCTTACTAACTTGTAAAATTTTTACAATGCAACTGTCAATTAGTAACTTGTACAGATTCACTTTCAAAGTAATAGAGGGCTTGGTTAAATGGTGTGTACAACTGAGTAACAAGTAAAAATATTTTAATTCCTGTACTAAGGGAAAAAGAATTCACCTATACTTTTATCAACTCTTATTCTCGAGGATATTGAAAATAAAAATCAACAAAGAAATGTTTATTGTTGTAGTGACATTTGTTCAATTTTTTATAAAACAGGAAATAAACCAATGGCAACCATAATATTATTATATATTTCTAAATAATTATTTATAATATTTTAAGTCACATTCAAATAATCGAAGTTATATTTCATTTTGAAGTTTCTACAGCTGTTAACTATTTTATTTTATACTTCCAGTTTTAAGTGCATGTAGTAATTTTTGTGTCGTCTAAATTTCAAGAACGTTTCGTAGCAGAGCACCATAATAAATTTATTTACGTCATAAATGGCAATAGCACAGTAATCCAATGAAAATTCAATAAGTACGTCTCTGCATTGCACATCACTTATAAGTTTTCTAAACCTGTAACATTTATTGACCATGTATGGTAGTGGATACTTCAGTATTCAACACCTACACGTAATTATAATATATTTTTAGTCTGCCACGAACATACCAAGTAGGCAAATACGATTGCACTGTCTAATTGAAAACACAAGCTATAAAATAAATCATTTTAAAGGATATTAGCGGGGGTTGCGATAAAAGCAATAATTAATTCATGTTTACATTTCGCGGTCAAATATTTTACATTTTCATGAAAATTCCTAGAAAGCTATTGCATGATATGAATTAATAACATCTGTATTAAATTACTGATTCCATTTTAAATTCACACCTGAAACATATGCAAATTGTGCGGCCTTCGCGACAAACAAGTTGTATACCCGCGAATTTTTTTACCTAACAATCTAAAAACTTCCAAGTAGAATTTGCATATTTCTACAGAAAACTTCAAATCTGAATGCCGTTTAAAGTTTGAATATTATGCGAGAAGAGTATGTAAATATTTAATGTTTTTGTTCGCGTATGAAACATCATGAATCACCTTTCAAGTAAATATTTATTTAATTTTAATTTTAAAACACATACATACAGTATTTGCACAATGAATACTAATTTTCAGATGCTAAAACAAATCTAAATAATTGCTGAAGAAAAAAATCAATTTCCCTTTTCCGCGTAAAGAATACTAAAGTGGAAAACGTGAAAGCAATCGTGTATATCAAGTAAACGCGAAGTAATTTAAAAAACACTTTTTATGTGGTTCACGTAACTTCCACAAGCAACAGCTGTTTGAAAATTCATGCGATTTATTTGAAGCTATAAATAAAAGCAACATTACAAAATGGACTTTAAATCTTCGCCCTTTAGGGAGGGTTTCTCAGGGAGGAGATTTATTAAGGCGTTAGCGTGTTTGGTTTTAGAAGTTGAGGTAACCTTGGAATTGATTTGATTGTTTTGTTTCTCATCGTGTTTTTAGCGCTAATTGATTTTGAAACGACATTCATAGAATTGGTTCAAAGTTACACAAAAAGGTAACTATTCCACAATGTTATTGCAGATCCGAAAATTTGACGTCTTCATGTACCAAACTATTAAATCTACAGGTCAGAGAGAAAAGTAAAATCTCATCAATAAATAACAGTTGATAGATAGATATCTGATATCTGGCAAACAGTTTTATGAAACATACTTATTCGGTAAAGATAGTTTTAGGTTAGACAGTTATTTGATAAATATAAATAGTTAACTAACAAAGAGTTAGGAACGTGACAAATAGTTATCAGAAAAATCATACTTAGTAATTTGCTGCATAATTATATGGTAGAGAGCGATCAGACAAATAATTACGTACTTAAATTTGTATATATTTTTTTATTACATTTCTTTATAATATAAGCGCTAAGAAACCCATTGTAGCAGAGCGCATCGTCAGATCTCTAATATATTTCGAGATTCGTCGATTTTTGGTATTTTTCGAAGTGCAACTTTAAGGGCCTGTAATTCAAAAACTACACGAGATATCTAAAAATTATCTTCAGTTTAGCGTTTCTGGTGCCTTTTATAACAAATTAGCAAATTTTTAAAATTTTGAATTTTTTTTGTATTTTAGTTCAAAATTTCGATCGGCAATAACTCGACAAATATTAAAGATACAGATTTGCAGTGTTCACCAATCGATTCAGCTCATCGAAATACATAAGTATGCAAAGTTTCATAAAAATCGCTTTACGGGATGGAAAGTTAGAGCAAAAAGCCTGAAAATGGCGTTTTTTGTCCAGAAAGTCAATAGGTACCCCTTGACGTTTGGCTTGAATTTGGCCATTTTCAGACTTTTTGCTCTAACATTTCAACCGGTTGTCCGAATTTTCTGAAATTTTCAGGGTTTATGTATTTCGGCGAGCTGAATCGATTGGTGAACACTACAAGTCTGTATCTTTCATATTTGTCGAAATATATACAATCGAAATTTTGAAAAAAAATTCAAAAAATTTCAAAATTTTCAAAATTTACTAATTTATTATAAATGGTCCAAAAAACACAAAACTGGAGATATTTTTCGATATCTTGTATAGTTTTCGAGTTACAGCCCCTCAAAGTTGCTCTTCTGAAAATATAAAAAATCGTCATATCTCGAAAAATATTAGAGATATGACGATGCGCTCTGCTGCCATAGGTTTCCTGGCGCGAATATTATAAAGAAATGTAATAAAAAAAATTTACAATTTTAAGTCATATTTGGGGAAATTTTGAAAAATATTACAAATCTCCATATTTCGATAAATATAAGACATATTACGATGCGTACTACAGCAATGAGTTTATTCATGTTTAAATTATACATAAGTAATAAATTTCAAGTTAAGTTTTTTTTTAAGATTTAATTTATTTTCTAGTAAACAATTTATTTGTATAAGAAAGTAGTGTGGTGCCCACACCAGATTTTTTTATTTACTGTTTTATTTGAATGCAAGGTATGTATTTCATTTTTTAACTTGGATTTCATTTACTTATGTTTATTTTTCATCTCTGTAGATGTCGAATAATACATTTTTTAAATAATTATACATATACTGTCAAACTTAATCTCAGCACCCTCGAGCATTTTTAAAAGTCGGCGCCTATGATTTGATTGACAATTATCTGGAAAATACTTAGGTATCTGGTATCTGGCAAATAACTATCTTATAATATGGTTTCTCAATGACGGGTATCTGTCAAATATTTATGTGATAGATTTCATTGAGACTTACCTAGCGTTTCAATTGACTAATAAATTTTCAGGGAATATCTAGGCTTTCAATTTTCCGTTCAAAATGCTGTCGCAATTCCATTCTTCCAATTACCGTTCATTACTAATTCCGGTCCTGCTTACCACGATATCACGTTCTGTCCAAGACGTGCAATATCCCTCTACACGCATTCTAAATACAGCATATCAACATCTATAACACCGCCGGTACCGTCACCGTCTAATGACAGCGCATATCACGTTGGAATGTGAATATCGCCTCTCCATTGGTGGTTCGTGCAAATCACAAACATCGGAAATAAATCAGCAGGCACGGCCGCTAAATTCTCGGGATCGATTCCTGAGTTATGAGAGGAAAGGTCAGGGTGTATTCGGCAGGGCTAGGGGTGGAAGTGATAAACAAGACGGAGGAAGTTGCGAAGAAATAAGTTACTTCATTAGCGTCATTCCGGGGGGCAATTATGCAGAGGGATTCGTTTGCGGTGGACGGCAACTGCAAAGGACAAGGTCACAAACGGGGTGCGCACAATTTCTTACTAGCTTCGTACAGCATAGGTAATATCTCTGGCTGTATCTAATAGTTATTTACTTTACAAGTGGGCAAAGTAAGGAATTACTCACGAGGGAAATTTTAGCACAAGAAGCTGAAGGCTGAGTGTAATAATTTTATCGAGTCCAATTTGCCCACGTGTGAAGTATAACGTTTTATCCAACACTTCTTAATAAATGCAAAATTTATTAAAGAAATATTATTTGACAGTGACATATCCTTTAAATTTTTAAATTAAAATGTCAATCGAAGTAGTTACTAAGGTGTTGTGTGTTATTATTATTGTTATAAATAAAAAAATACACACTAGTGGCTTTCCTCAAAATTATACCCACTAGTGGATAATCTATTACTTTGCTTGTTTAAAATCGCCATAGTTATAGAGCATTTATTGAGAGGTGTTTGATAAACAAATTTTAATAACTATCTATGTCCCTGATCAAATAACAATTGCGTGATTTGGGAAGGACAAGGGTAGGCAGTTGGTCCTGCAAAGTTTGGACAATCGAGAAGAAATAACTGAGGAAGATTATACTAACTCAACCCTTTCAATCACTCTTCTTGACTAGGTGATTTCATTCTATGTTATTTCCTAATTTCATTTTACGTTTAACAATTCTACGCATGAAATTGAAAACCATTTTCTATAACACTGTTTTGGAAACTGGGCATTCCACTACTAAAAATTGTTATGGAATCACTAACATTCCATACGCGGCGTATGGAATATTTTCGACGAATCAGAACCGCTTATTAGCGCGACATATGAAGTATCTTGATTCAGTTACTATGGTTACGTCTGTTTGCTTTAATTTGATTTATTTGAGTTTGACGTTTTCAACAGTTTTATATTTGTATTTTTGTATAATTTCCAAAACCTTTTTATAGAAAGTATAGTCTACAACATGTAACGGAATGGCCTATCCCACGCTCGCAAACCGTAGCCCTCGCCTTTGGCTCGGGCTACAAACTTTTTGCTCGCGTGGAATATGTGCCATTCCATTACTTGTTGTAGAATATACTATTATTGTATTTCTTGATACTTGATACATCAAAAAAAGAGAAGCCATGTATTCGTGTAATAATAATAAAAAAATATTTAATATATTCATTTCTTCTAGACCCAGCATACTTTTATATTATACATATGTATTTGTATCATACCGGGAGTTTTTTTTATCAGTATACATAGGAATGTGTCATTACCATAGTTACAGTCAAAATGATTGACAGCAATGTATAAGAGCGTTTTTTACCTCCCGCCTACCTCTAGGTAAGGGAGGTATTGTTTTTGGTCAAAAAATTGAGTAGTGAGTTTTCAATGAATAAGCACGTTTTAGGGTCCCTATAATACGATTTTACTATTTTCGCGATGATGTCTGTATGTATGTATGTATGTATGTATGTATGTATGTATGTATGTATGTATGTGTGTGTGTGTGTAGTCTGTGGCAATTTTTTCGTCTCGCATAACTCAAATACTATACTACCAAAAAATACAATTTTAGGAATTTTTGCTTCTTATATTTAAATGAAGAGCTGATTAGATTTTGGATAAAATTGGTCAACCGGAAGTAGCAGTTTACTTGAAGCCCTTAACAGTTTTTCGTGAAAAACACGGTTAAATTTCCTTTTTCAACAATTTATGTTATTTTGAAAGTGGAAGAATATGTAATTTTACATGTGTTTTGATTACATTAATTTTATTAATTTTCATTAGATTTAGAGATAATAAAATATAAAGAAATTAGATTTCACAAATCTTGCATTCCTAGTAGACCATGGAAACATTTAAAAATTTTCAATTTTTTACGAAATGTGACACATGTCATTGTGATTGTGAAGCTGTTTACTTAGTGAAATATATGTCAAAAAATTAAATAAATATACGAAAGAAAATTAAAATTCTCAAATATAAATAAAATAAAGAAATAAGAAGGTATGTTTCTATATCATCAAATACTATTTTGTACCGTTTAAGAGTAGTATTGGGCGGGAGGTTATGTGCTGGCCACATCAGATTTTTTTATGAGTGAACATAGGGATAACTTACAGTTATTAAAAATAATAATTCGTATCAATTCAATGTAATTTATTAAGTACTAAAGCAATTAAAACAAATTTCTTATTTGTTTAAACTTGCATTGTTTGTTTCAATATGATTAACTATTATTAATAATCAATGTAAATTATCCCTATGTTTACTCTTAAAAAAAACGCGGTAATACATTACTGTCAATCACTTTAACTGTAACTATGGTAATGATATATCCCTATGTATACTGATAAAAAAAACTCCCGGTATAGCTAAGCTAAATATACCTATAATTATTATATTTCGAAATATTTTAATATTATTTATTATTGCCGATATCTATAAACTAAAAAAAAAAAAACTATTTATCGGAGTTTGAAGATTTATTCCTTTACATATAAGAATAATTAACAATGAATAAAACTATCTATAAAAATATAAATAAATATAAAATAAATATATCATCACGTCTTTTACCAGTTATGGGTGTGGCACTCTGCTTACGCAGATCCCGGTAAGTGATATATTTTTTCGTATGAAATGTATTAAAAATATATGCTTCATTAATCAACCCCAATAAAATTGTTTTAATCCCACCACTACCACTTAAAATTGTTAGTTTATAAATGATGCGTCTATCAAATCCGAATATCAAATTAAATATCTGTTATGAAAATAAAATAGTTATAGTTTTCAAAGTTTATGTTTAAAATAGAGTTAATGAATTATTGCAATAGAATGATTGAGCGTTCGCGCTGTCAAACTGTCATAAATTAATTAGTTTTCATTAGTACTGCACCAAACAATTGACTGTTAATCAATTATTTGTTTTCAGTGCACCTGCAAATAACAAACTCCCTAACAAAACTATGCGCTATCAGTTTCAAAATTCAATTAAAACTTCCGTAATTTTCTCTATGCTAAACTGCAGTTTAAAAACAAGCCTTCTGGCTAGACTGAAGGTGCGTCGGGCATGGCATACAGTCACGTGACCACGGAACAAAGAACGATCTACATTCACCGACGCTGCTGACGCCAGTCGTCGAGTCGCCGGCGTCGATACTAACAAAGCGCCGTTTAAATAAATCACCCACACACCATGCACTGTCTTCGTGTAGTCTCATTCGTTCGCAATAACTTTCCCCTTCTGTCTCTACACAGTATTTATCTGCTTCTGCACCTGGCGGTTCCCGCACCCTCAGCATACAGCAGAACTCTCATAGATAGCTAACTGGCAACACTGTTGGCTGGTACCACGAGCTCTGTTTTTGGTTTTTTAAGAAAAGTAGAAATTAAAAGTGTTAAATAATAACGGGTTCTTTTTTTTTAGCGAGGAAGAAGAACAATTTGGAAGTCTAATTTTCTTTAACGCGGCGAATGTTTGGTTCCATACCGTCCATCGTCTGTAGTTTATCGCCGTAGACTAACGACTTCAAATATCCCCCCCCCCCCCAAAGGTATAAAATCACAAGATATTGGAGGCCAATACACAGGTTCATTGCGCGATATTATAGACTCATTGAATGTGACCCTCAATAAATCGTTGAGTGACATGTTGCGTCGTCTTGTTGAAACCACCGCTCCCCCACATTAATGCCATTCATTGGGAAACGAAAAAGTCAGTAATCATGGATCCATAGCGATCTCCATTGACTGTGACGTATGGCTGGTATCATTTTTAAAGAAATATGGACCAATGATTCTAACAGCCCGTAAAGCATTCTAAACAGTGACTTTTGTTTATGTAATGCCGTCTCAGTAATGGCTTGTTGATTTTCTTCACCCCAAAGGCGGCAATTTTGCTTGTTGACGTAGCCATTTATTGAATAAAATATTTGAAATAAATTTACACAATTTGTAAGCGTAGTTCTAGCTTAAGTCTAACTTTGGTAAAATGGCAAACTAAACTGAGCACAAAACAGCTGTCAGCTATCATGGTTTCGCTAGAAAAAGTGTCGCCAACTCGAAAAACAAACCTCTAAAGAAAAACACCCGGTATATTTCCCTATAACTTTTATTCGAAGCATTGTTTTATAAAATAACAGCACCAAAACCGAGGATAAACACTTCCCTTCAAACACCTAAAATCTTTGATCAGAGACCGTTTGGTCTCGTTCAGCGCAATCTCTTCTTCTGTTTCTAATTTCCAATACAGCGTATGAGCAGTTAAGCGTTAGGAATCATGAGACACGTACTAATAGAAAACGTGATCAACGAGCGATTTTCAGGTTTTCAGCAGAGTTCAGAAGGCTGAGAAAGCACGTTTCAGTCTGAAATTCTCTTGGATGATTGGATAATGCGACGGATATTGATAGAAAGGAAGTCTTAGTTACTGCACAGTCTAGAAGGGTTATTTGGTATTCATGGAATCGGCAAATATTGAAAAAAACGAAAGGGAGCTCCATTTTGTAGAATTGAGGAAACATATCTGCATGGAAATCGTTATTTTATTTCTTTTATACGAAGATGGTAGGCGGACTAACCACTTTGGTCATATGCCACCTCATGAGTGGATGAGTGTGAATTTATGTAAACAATACAAACGACCATGTATCAGTGGAATTCGAACCCACGGTGTGCTATAGCCATTACGCCACCGAGATCGGCTTTTGTTATTTGAGAAATGGTACAAAATAGAAAAGAAGTTTTAAATAAAATTGTAGCTAATACACTCATAACAATAACTTCTTGTTTCAAGAAAATTTTCGGTTTTCTATTTGTATGCATTCGTTGAAGAAAATTTTATTTCTTACAAAATAATTTGGTTCAATTAAAAAATATATAAATATTGAATATAAATTTTATTGATCTTCTTTTTTCTGCATTGAAAGAAAATGAATATATTTTAAATTTTGTTTTTAAAAATAATGAAAAAGAAGTCGTTTTAATTTTAAACAAAACGTTTTTATTTAAAACAATATCATTTTGAATTAAAGCTATTGCTACTTCGTCCCCATAATGAGTCTCAGTTGTATACTTTGATATGTTCCTTCAAAACTAGATTAATTTTGATACAAGAATATTTATTAAACCTACAAAAGTTTTCAATGAAAACGACATAGGATTGGCATTGGCATTCAAATCAATTTTTCTCTTCTTTAAGAGGAATCTGTTTGTTCCAAGAAAACAAGAAAACATTTTTATCAGTGTATTATTTACATCTTTTTGTTGCTATAACTCAATTGTTTACTTCCAGTTGATGGCCAGCTTCGAGCTACCAAAATCAAATCAGCTCGTTCATCAGTTCAAGAAGAAAGACGGTCATTAGCTCTTATACAAAATAATGAATTTTAATTTAAAAGTGGTTTCGAATTACTTTTGAAAATATACACAAATCAAAGTTACTCACTCTAACCCCGGTCTGATGCATCAACTGCTGTATCGACAACGACGACGAGCTCTGCGCCGTGTCTAGATCCGAGCTGGTGGACCTCTGCTCCGCCGTGAACACGCTGTCATGAGACACAGACAGAGCCCCGCCACCAAGAGCCCCACTTCCCAATCCCGTGCTCGGCGTGGATTTCTTTCGCGGCTCCTCGGAAGCTAGCAGCTCGCTGGTGGACCTGCTGCGGTGACCCTGAGACTCTACCTCGCTGGAGATGGTGTCCACGACCGGGACGGTCTCCTCGGAACCAGCGGCGCGGACTTTGTCACCTCCACGGCGGAATATCTTTCGGAGGTTGCGGAACGGGTGGAAGCGGCGTTTTTTTGATGTTTCTGCAAGAATAAAAATATGGGTTGATAAAATAAAATAACAATAAAAATGTAATTAAAACGAGTTAAGAAAGTAAATAAATGTACACAGTTGGCAATGAAAGCGCGTCGTCTATTGTTATAAAGAAACTTTAATTAATTAAATAAATAAAAGAATAAAACAATTAACAACAATGGTAACTTGATATGCAGTGGTGTGGTACACGATTTTTACGGCAGGTATATTACTGACGAAGACGACATTAATAACAATAGAAAACAAAAAACAGCTAAATGCCAAAGTATTCCATGTTATGAAAAATAGCTTTTCAGTAAAAAAGAAATAAGCATAAAGACGAAAATGACAATATTGATCATGACTACTTATAAAGAAATTCTGGTGTGGTCACCACACTACTTTCTTATACATATAAAGATAACTGAACACGTATGACTTGTTCCTCGCATATGACAATTATTTGTTAAACTTGTTTAATTTTTTGTTCTCATTGTAACTATGATGAAAAATAGAAAAAAATAGTAACCCTACATCTTAGGGTATTTAAAAAAAAACGCCAATTATAAATAATCCTTGAACAAATTTAAGAAGAATGTATAGATTTTTAAAACTATTTAAACCATTTAAATAATCCTCAGATTACAGATCAGGTTTGAGAATAGAATTGCTAAATAGGGAGTACCATCCCAGCTGTCAATATCTAGACTACGCCACTGTTGAAGCACATTACTAAAACTGCAATAAACAGACCGTCAAATACAAGCTTCTCAAGTGGAAAATTATTTCTGTCGCAAATAAAAACGTTCTTCAAGAATATCGGCCACGAGATATTATACGCCATCAAACTTCAACTATGCAGTAGCCCTACATTTGTAAATACTTATAATTTAGTTGTAAATAATACTTTTAAAAATACAATTCATTGTTAACGACCATTGTCAATTGCACTCATAAAGAGCAAGCAACCATTGTTATGATTGGGAGGGCTATAAAACAGAGCTCCCAAAACTGCTTCCGACAAAAAACAAATAATAAATAAATTAAAAACGTATTGTTATAATAAGCAAAGGTTTGTTTTGCAGAATAATTACAAATTATAATGAACATGATTGTTTAGAAAAACTTAGACAAAGATGTACAAAAATCTCAATTCATAAAGATTGTATCTCATCGCTAATGTTGTAAAATTACTTCCTTACATCATAATTTGTTACATAAATATTCCAACGCCGCGGATTATTCATTGTTCAACAAAATAATTAATTACCAAACGTTATCCTTGCTCCAATTTCTAACATCATCTCAATCTTACAACACTAGAGTTACATAACCAATATTTTATTGAATCATCACATTTTTACCAGCGGCAATTTGGTCAGAACATAAGTCAATGAAAGCAATATTTTGTTTTATCCAATATTTTATATTATATTATGTTTTATATTTGTTTTTGTTTTATATTAATTTGTTTATTATATTGTTTTATTTATTCGATACCCAGTACAATTGGAAAAAAATTCTTAATACAGTACCAGAGACCTACTGTATAAGTTTGTCCAAATATTTGACCGTGTATGTATCAATAAAATAAGCTTTTGGTTAAGAGTCCCACATATATCAGGACCACAATCCCGGGAATCTATGTTAAAAAATAAAAATTAATCTTTACGATATATGATTACACAGCTGCAGATGATTATAACAGATTATTTAGTTCATTTGACAGGTATTTGGTAGGTGCTGCTACATATTTTCCAGCAAGCAATTACAATTTGGTAGAAGAGATCCAAAATTTCATTGGTTATGAGCACCAAAAATCTAAATCCGGCACTGGCTGATCGTCAAACTATATCTAAACAGAGATTTGAATAGATATCAAACTGCAAATAATGATACTGGGTGTAGTACTCTGCTCGGCGTTCGTCGATTGTTTGTTTGGAGCCGACTCAAAATTAGTTACTTACATTACTTTAGGAGCTTAGACTAAAAAGGTTTCTTTATTTTTCGCTTCTCAGTTTCTTTTTACAACGGTTCAATTTTTTGTTAAAAAATTTGTATTTTAAAATTTTTAATGGTTACCTATTTTTCACCCCTTAGAAGAGATTTTTTTTCAAATTCACATGGAAGTAACTTTGAGGTATATTCTATTCAATAAAAAAATAATCATCCAAATAGGAAAACTCAGTACAAAGTTAAGCGTGGTAGAACAGGTATATTTTCCTACCCTTAGGGTTGGAATTTTCTTTTTCAAATTTAAATGAAACCAACTGCGAGGTATACCCTATTCAATAACATAAGAATAATCAAAATCGGATTACTCTATAAGTAGTTATCCGTGGTCATACAAGTCGAACATTCAGAATACGATTTATTGTTTTATTGTCAATACTATTTAAAAATATCAAGTTTCAAACTGCGTTTGTATTTAAAGGCATCGAAAATCATCGTGACAGGAGTTCTCGAGTTAAATTTATTGTGAGGAACTTTGTTAGATTTTTAGTTTTCATAAATAGTCATTTGAAATTATCGCGACAAATATTCTGAAATATCGGCTTGAGATGTCATATGGAATTGACAGATATTCAGAGAGGTCTGGTCGAACCCTAGATTAGGTAGTTTAGTTTGAATGAACCACACTAACGAAGGGTTAAACTGTCTTAACAGATTGGAAAAATGTTGATTGTCACTGCCCGTCAACAATGGGTTCATCGTTCATCGTTCAGCAACATGACACCATAGTTGCCTCGTCCCAATTGGACAAGTGGGTGTTATTGATTGAGTGCCCTGAGGCATGAGGCATGGGCTGACCCCTCATTACAACCCGGTGACTCATTCCCTCATTCCTGCTCTGTTGACAGCTCTCATTCACTGTACACAACACACTCGCACTTCGTCAAGCATGTACACATGTGTCCACTGCAGGACACAACAACAACAACTCAAGTGGGATTTGGACAACCCTGAGCTTGAACTTTGAAGAGCAAATTTAAAATTTATTCACCGTTGAGTAAGCTAGTGAAAATAACAGGAAACGTCACAATTTCCCTACTTTTGTTTCCGAATAAGTAGGAAAGTTGATAACTTTCTTAAGTTATTAATTGCTTCACCTTTATGACAATTACTTCCCGTTAGTCTAGGGTCAAGAGTTCAACATCTTTATTTCAATTTATTCATTGAGAAAGCATTACTCATCACAATAAAAAATTATAGTTTTTGTTAGTACAAAAATATAGAAATAATTATGTTGTCATTCGTTGATTTATTTAAAAATCAATGTGAGGTAGATGTCCTCGAACTAACGCTAATTTTAGTTAGAGTTCATGACCTGGCTAAAGCATGTAGCATAAATAAATTATTAGATGTTCGATAATACCGATGTTACGGAGCTTTTGTTACGTCCACACGCCACTATGTAGTTGCATGTTTTATGACCCGTTAAGTGTCTCTTTCTGGATTTTACTACCAACTGGTCAAAGTAGGTTAAATGGTAACGTAGATGTTAATAAATAATTAGTTTATTGCTTTTTACTTCCTTGTAGCATAAAAAGTAAAGCAATCATGGAAAAATCGATGACGAAATTTTTATGGAAATACATGCTTTGAAGTCCCCTGATTCCGTTTTGACCATTTTCGTAATAACATCTGTGTGGATGAATAGATTGATGAATGAATAAATAAACGGATGGGTAGATGGATTTGTATGTGTTGACATGTCCAATAATTCACAAGCGAAAAAAATATAGAGTATAAAACTAAAGAAGTTTAGCAAGGAAATATATAATTTATTTATAAGGTCTTCTGACTCCGTTTTGACCATTTTCTCAATGACATCTGTGTGGATGGATGAATGGATTGATGAACGAAGGAGTGGACAGATGTGTGTATGTTCAATAATTCATAAATGAAAAAGATGCGAATAAATGAGTTGATTTTGATCAGAATTCCAAAACCGGAAATACAATTTAATTAAAATATGTAATCAGCTGCGTTAAAAGATTTCTAATAAATGATGTTAGTAATAATAATTAAAAAATATATATGATTCGCAATTTTCTTGTATCTACTTCCGGTTTTATGAAAACCCTATTGAATTAGGTATCAAATTAAATGTCTCCGGGAAAAGACTTTAACTTAAATGTTGAGCGATCTTCAATTTTTTTTTATAACAGTTATTTGAATCCTACCGAGTAGCAAATTAAACAAAAAGGTCAAAAACTAATTTTGAAGGTTCGTCAATTGTTTTTGACAATAGTTAATTGAACCATGTCACTTTTGGTGTTATATTAAAGAGATTTAAAGAGTTTAATTACAATATCAAAAATTACTTTTGCGCGATTGTCAATTGTTTTTGTTGCAGTTATTAGAATTCTAAGGAGTTTGGTACCAAATTAAAGTCTTCTGAAAGGGAAATAGTTTATCATCTGATCTTGATATACCTTTGATATAGTATTTTAAGAGACATGTACAGTAACAAGCACATACATACTTTTTTAAAGGTTTTTTCAATGTCGTCTCTAACTGAAATTCTATATGACAAACATGTACCAAATGTAATTATTAAATAATCAAATTTAGATTTTGTACGACCAAAATATTCGGGGCTTCTCTAAACAAAAAAAAGTTGCTACAGAAACAACTTGCCAATTGTGACAAAAATAAATTTTTTTGACAGCTAATGAAATATTCTCTATTAAACATGAAGTTTCGATACAATTTTGCCACCATTAGGAACTTGCTACGATAACAACTCCAATAGAGAATTTGGCTGAATATTTACCTAAAATATATCTAGCCATTTTGCGTTGTATTTAAGTTAGAGCATCTACTCAACTGTAAATATTTGTACCGAAGAGCCGAGACCTTGAAATGTTCGTCCAAGCCAAGTTGGTTTGGCTCTTGGCAGTGTTTATGTTCGCCGGAAGCGCACTGTCTAATTCCGGAAGTATTAGCGCAGTCTGGTGGACTTGACTCGAGACCTTGACTTGACTGCTGCGCCAAACTGCTTTGGAGGACTAGAGGGGTGAGGGACCAAAGGAATGTGGATACACTTCAGTTCACATGCTGGGCTATTACTCACTTTATAGAAGTTTTTGTCGAGGATTCCTCCAGGTTATAAATTAATGTCTAGCCATAATTTCTTGCAATCCAAGTATTAATACTGAGCAGCAAATTTAAAAAATTACAAACAGAAAGTTTGCTTATTAAAAATGTATAATATTATGCGCATGTATATTCCCTAACTGCCTAACTTTTCTTGGTGAAATTGTCCCGAGTCACGAGCCGCCGCTGGAGGCAAACTTTTTCATTTAAAGAAATGGGAAGCTTTACTTACACGGCACAAAATGTGTCCGGAAGCCTTGAGGTCAAGGGGCATGCTAACACCGTAAAACGTGTAAATATTTAAACGAAAGATCGAACCGTGAAAAGCGATCCTCAAGCGGTTCAAATAGAGTGAATTTCAAAGAACTTTGACGCTATCAAATATTAAAGCTCAAATACTGAAAAAAACTTTCAGAACTGATCATAAAGATAAAACTACATATTTGGGTTAAGTTCTGTACAAATAATAATAAATTAATATGTAGTCAAGACTATATTTTTATAAAATGAGGGTAACATAGATCAACCCGAAAAAAATATAGAAATTAAGGACGAACAAAAGTTATCCGCAACTTATAAAGCTCAAAGCTTGTAAGCAAGATTTTTGAAGATTTTTTTCTTCCATTCAATTCTTCAATAGTATGTTCAGCACCTGCAGATTTATCGGGTTAGTTTAATCTAATATGTCGTTTGTGTGATTTGAATATTGTTGCTACATTTCCACTAGAAATCTTCAAATAATCTTTATTTAAATAATGTCTATTTTACAAGTTTTCTTGTCAATTTATTGTTGTATGTAATACGATTTTGCGTTGTGTCAATTTTCTTGACTAATGAATTGGTCAATTTTTAATGTATTACATGTTACAATTTTTTAGGGAGTTCTACAGGATTTTAGTCATTGCAACTCAGTTAAACATTTTTATGCTTGGGTCAGTTGTCATTTTTAAGCGTATAGATTGAACCAAAAATATTAGTAGCATATGTGACAGCTGATATATTGGTACTACTGAAATTGTCACAATAAATTGACGGAAAACTTGACCTGTGTTAAACGAACAACAATATTTTTGTTTTTGGCAATTCATTGACAAGAAAACTAGACCAATTTATTAATCAATAAATTGTGCCCTGTAAAACAGGCATAAGATTTCTGGTATAATTATAGCAATGAGATTAACAGAACTCCAACAACATATTAGATTAAACCAACTCCTACATGTATGCAGTTGCTGAATAAGCTATTCAAGAATTAGGTAGTAAAGAAAATAACTGGATGAAAAGACTAATTGAAATGAAGAAATCTTCAAATAATCGGAATTTAAATACAAACTTTCAGCTTGATAAGTCGTGGTTAACTGTTGTTTGTAATTTTTTGTGTATTTTTATAAAACCATTGATATATGTTACCCTCATTTTGTAAACAATAATTTACCTGATAAAGGCAACACTTCGCTGTCGAAACGTCACGTCGTTATATTAAATACATTTTTACGGAACTTTACCCAAATATTGTCTTATTTATACAAATGCTCAATTTCTGTCGTTTCAGAAGTATTCTTACAGATGTTGTAAATATTATAAATATATAAATATATATCATCATCATCACGCCTTTTACCCATTACGGGTGTGGCACTCTGCTTACGCAGATCTCGGTAGGTGATATATTTTTTCGTATGAAGTGCGGTTACCAGCCGTCAAATCATAGCCCCCAAGGATGTTAGTGGAGGGGGAACCACAGGGGTAAATTTAAATTTGTAACTGTCGGCAGTGGGATTCGAACTGAGGATCTCACGATCCACAGTCCGACACGTTACCACGGAGCTATTTACCCCATTATATAAATATCAACTCTTGATGTAGTTCATCACCAAATTTTACGAAATAGATGCGATGATCGACTGATGCGGAATTATGGGAAGAATCGAAACAAAAGGACTAGCAGTCAAATATTTATTTAAAAAAAATTATGCCGATGCATTTGTAAAGTAGTGAACATAAAAAACTTACAAGTTATAGTTGAAAATTTTATATTGTAAATGTAGCTGTGGCATATCAACAGTCGATCTTGCCAAAAGTTGCAGGCTAGTAATTACGGAACTCTTAACTTGGTAACAAGCACCTAATCCTCTTCACCATCTCTTGCCAAGTTCCTCATTCCCTCTTCAAGGTCCGTAAACCCCTTCGATGTAAACAGCACCACAAGAAGACAGGTAAGTAACAACCCTCTAGTCAATAATTCACGGCTGACCTGATTCCTGTTTCTTAACTTAACTAGATCAAGTTGGTTGCTTGTATGCGTACACACGACGCACATCGTACGTGCCATGGAAATTAGGGTGTCTACAAGGGGAGAAAAAGTACCAGGGTGTGCTTGGTACGAGAGGGCGATAGAAAATGCAAACAAAGGGAAGGAAATGATATGCAGCTGTTTATAATTTTTGCGAAATTGGAGCTTGTTGAATTATTAGACAAGTTTCATAGTTTGTTGCAAGTTTTAATGAACTCCTTCCATGGACGGACGCCCGTGGTTTGCGGTAGACACGCGAGAGCATAACTGGGAAATGAGTGGATTCTCCGTGCATCGTTAGGAAAGGTGGAGCGGTTGTATTTATATATGTATATTCAGTTTCTAGACTAGACTGATGAAGCCAGAACCGGAGTAGCATATCATTTTCATAATACAATTAGACACAAAGATAATTTTAACACCGCTACTAGTTTTAGTTCATTTGAAACGTACAAAATAATATTATTTGAATCTTGTTCCAAAAGAACGTTGCTAAAGCTGCGTTCAGAGCGAATCAATTATCAATTGCTACACACTAAAAAATTTGATTTGTTAATTATACGGTTGTTAAGTATTTTTAGTTAATAATGACAAATACATTGTGAAAAATTTGAACAAATATGACAAATTGTTCAATAAAAATTTTGTCAATTCTGAATTTTCAACAAGAAAAATTGTTGTTTTTATTTATTTGCTGGATTTATAAAATTTAAGAAATAGACTTATCCAATAATAACAAATAAATTTAGCTAACTTATCAATTTCAAATTGTTAAAGAAAGTTTGTATCCTTTGTAACAACTTAATTTGTTATAATAACTATGATTTATTGTTCTGCTTCAATATAATTACTAAAATATTTAGTCAAAAGCACATAATAATAAATGTTAATAATTAATAAATTCACAAATACACTTAGTTATGAAATACACAATAGTTATTTATGATATAAGTGTTAAAAGTGACATTTTATGAGAAAGTGGGAGAAGATTGTGAAACGAGGCGAAGCCGAGTGAAACAACCCCACGAACGAAATAAATCACTTTCAACGCGTATATCGTTAGCAACGTGTTAAAAATAACAATAAACTCATCACATTGCTATGTTACTTTTAACAACGATCGTAGATAATAGTTATTTACTTTACAAGTGGGCAAAAGTAAGGAATTACCCACGAGAGAAATTTTAGCACAATTTTAACTTAAAGCAACCGTTAAAAAGGTCACTTTTAACAACGATCGTAGATAAAAATAATTTGTTATTTGCTAATTTGAAACTTGTTAAATTAACAAAAATTAACGCTGGATCTTCAGGGCTAAAAATTTTGTTAAAATTTATAGTCAAAATTGACAAAATTTTAATAAAAAAAGTATGCATGGTATCACTATCTCACTATTTGTACTTGAAAAATTTGAAGTTTGCAAGCTTCTCAATCAGTACGTATCAAAACAACGCCTTAATTTTGAAAGAATATTGGTTGTTCTACGCAACTTTGGGTTCTTTATCTTCCAGGTACTGCAGTGTGTCATCTATAGTTCAATATCTTGTCTTCATTCGTTACAAAGCAATGCTTTCAGTTTTGTAACTCCTTCTCCAATCTTTGGAGATATACAAGTTGCCTCGAAGCTGATCCATAACCATGCATAGTTGGTTATAAATTACTGGCACTTCTAATTTCAAAATCTCATTTGCGACATCGTAGATCCAACTAGCAAACTACGATTGTACGATTAACAAGCAGAGATAATTTAAACTGAATTAGGTCCTGGCAAAACAACAACACAGAACTGCGGGCAGTTTGTAATAACGGTATTCTTCACGAGATTGTAGGTAAAACGCTGGCAAGGAGAAACAGTCGAACGTTGTGTCTAGGACAGTTGAACAGCTCCAACACAGACACAGCAACTACGATATCGCAGATAGCGTAATTGCATCAACCGTGCTTCATGCAAACACGTTTCACGATCTGTATTAGATCAGGAGATGTAAAAATTATATTTGCATTCACTGACGTAGAGTAACGCAATGGGAGAGATTGCCAACTTGAAACTAGAAGCTTCCTTGTTAAAATAACTTGAGATTTTAAGATAAATAGAGACATAATGTATTAACTTGGATTATGTTTGTTTTCTTAGGATCATTCAAGATTTAAATAATACAAAACATACAAGATACTATTTCACCAGAACTAGATAGTTAAGATAGGATGAACTTATTTACCTCTAATTCGTAAAAAATTTCAGGTATTCGAAATCGAATTCCATCTCAAAGATTTATGAGATTTAACAGAAATCAACACTTTAAGGTCCCGTAAATGCATTTTAACCCTTTTCCCGATTTCGTCTGTATTTGATTGGAAAGAAGACCTTGAGAGCTTTTCGTCAGAAGACAATAATAAGAGTTTGTTTGCTTCTCTGACCTACGTCCAAAATGTTACAGATAAAATTGGAAGATACTATCAAGAAATAACATCTTAGTATCTTTTGCTCTACATCTTAAATATGTTGATGAGTACGAACGATATTGTCCCACTTCAATACAAAATTCCTTGTGAATGTGGTAAATGCTAAATTGGACAGACTAGCAAAACAAAACACAAACAGGCTAGTCATATCAATGAAATAAATTTGGAAAAAACAAAACTTATAGCAAGATACATTTCCACAATGGCAGATTTATAGGAGAAGCTACAGAAATTTACAAGCAGAAGAATACAGGGATTAGAATGGAGGTTAGTTTTTTTTTCATTGCATATTATTGTATATTAAGTTACTAGGAATTGAAACACAAAAAAATGTTTAACTCCTAGTGACATATACTATGTTTTTCTTCAAGCAGAAGTAAACTTGAGGTATATAAAATACAAATACGTAATTTTGTTCTGCCATTTTAAACAATGAAATATAAAATATGACAACCAATTGTAACACAACTGTCACTCGTCACAGCTGCCCTTGTAGGTGCTGCCACCAGTGGTATATGAAACAACTAAAATATTATTGTACGCCGTACAATTATATGATTGTATTAGTAACTAAACGATTACCTTCTATCGTATTATGTAGTAGTAAAATATGAATATTATAATCGCTTGAAGAAAAAAATAAATGTATTGCTAAGTGTTTTCTGAAAGCTTTTTTAACCTATTCTGCATGTCAAACAATACATGCTTTCGTACGTAGTACAATCACATTCAAACTAATTTAATCAAAGTGTACTATATTATCATATCTATATTTATTACGTAGATAAGAGACTACGTAATTAATTCCACAAATTTATACAGCAAATTACAAACCGTTAATGTGCCTAATCCTATAATTAGTCTAATCAAACAGATGCGACTATTGCAAAATCTCGGCGTCAATAGATATAATTACTCCAAGAATATAATACGCGGTCACCTAATAACAACTCAGCTCGTGGTTTTCTACGTCTGAACTTTAATAATGTTTCGTTTCTATCAAATTACAGGCTGTCAAGAGAAACCGCCGCCTTACAGTGACATTGCTTGCTGGATCTAATTTCTGATTTGAGAACGTTGGACGAGTTGAAGGATACGAGACTGCGAGAACTGAAGATGTTGATGAATTTAAATGTGTTGATGTTCATATGGACTTTATTTAAGGCTTGGCCTAGTTTTGACTGAGATGTAAATTAAAAATGATGTACGGAGACTTTGATTTGACGGCAAATTTAATAAAAATAAACATGTGGGATTTCGTCTTAGCAACATTTATTTTTGGTATTCTATTGATTTCCAAATAAATATTTTACAATAAGGGTACAAGTTGACGAAGGACCACGTTCAAATTTTAATGCATTCTGAAATCTACATTTATTCCAACAAATTTATTTAGTGCTTTTAGTATTTTTGATTACAGTTGATGAGTATGCGGTTGAATAATACATTTTGTTAAATAATTAGCAATTAAAAGTTAATGGATTGAAAATTTTAATGATTAAAAATTTCTATTAACTGATTATGGATTACATAGTCCAATTATTTTCTTTTTGTAAAATAAGGATAATTATGAAATCGATCTAAATAAAACGCAAAAACAAACGACGATCGAACATGAGACGGACAAAATGATGATAAAACTTTTATGATAATATATAATTTTACAAAGCCTATTTTTTACAACGCAATTTATTGGTCAATAAATTGACCAAGTTTTTTTGTAAAAAAATTGTCAAGAAAAAATAAATATTGTCGTTCGTTTTATACGGTCAATTTATTGTTACAATTTCAGTAGTACCAATACGATATCAGCTGTTATCTACGCTACTAATATTTTTGGTTCAAACTACACGCACAAAAACTAACCTAATCATAAAATCGTTTGACTGATTGGCAATGACTAAAATCTTCTAGGATTCCCTAAAAAAATTGTCGAAAAAATATAACATGTTCTAATGCGTCAATAAATTCTTCCACTTCTTCCACTACACTGGGCCTCGTATAACTATGGGACGTAGATATATTTTGAAGGGCCATCTCAAAGATTACCAAAAAAACTTAAGCTTAAACCAAGGCCCAGTCAATATGGATGATGCCCCAAGACGAAATTTTAGAATATTGGTCGCGTTAGTTTCAAATTATTTAGTTTTTTTTTTTTTAGAAGTACTTCGTTACTTCGACATCTTGGACGCTAGTATCCCTGATTTAGTTTTTGTGAAAAATAAAAATATAACAAAATTAATACAAACATCTGTGGCAATAAAATGATACCTAAGAAACCCCTGATAAAACCACTCGAAGATTTCAAGCCCAATAAACCATATTCCGACTACTGAGATGATATCTCTTTGAGTTTCCGAGCTCTTCAAAGTTGCCTTTTACAGAATTGCACTTCCTGGTGATCCCTGCTGTGATTCTAGTGTATCGACCACTAAAGCCCCATTTACATACAAACATCAATAACCAAACAATGAACAATCTATAACAACGCTAAACAATCGGCGGTACGTTGCAGACAGCAGTTATAGTGACCGAAACAACCAGCATACTGATCACGCTGGCTAGCGGCTCAGACACAAATTGGGACACACACGTATCGAAGGTCGTGGACATGGCACACCGCGATAGTTGTTACTGTACACGACAGCCCGTGAAGCTAATATTAATAATGATATACGGTTATACTGGTGTGGGCAGCTGCAGACGCGGCTTCCGAGTTAAGACGGGGTCAGTTTTCAAGAGCTGTGATTGCGAAATGTACACAAAACGTACACAATACATTCACCAGACGAGACAATTCGAAAAGACTTTTGTACCAATAACCAGATAAATAATTCGGTTGGCCAAAAACCATATTCTAATTCAAATAATAAGCTTTTAAACCTAGAGGATTTTCTGGACAGTTCACGGTAAAGCAGATGAACTACATATATAGCTAACGAAGTTAACCTTTGTTTTTATATTAATATGTCGCCCTCATTTGATTATTTCAAGTGTTTTAAAAAGAACAGCAGTGTTGTAGGTATAGATGGTTGTGTTCTCGCAATTTTTGGCATTGTTATGATGTTATGATTACAGAACATGCTATGTAAAAAAGTGGAAGTGTAACAAAAGTTTTATTGGATAATAATAAATAATTAGCTGCAATAAAATACGTGTTCTGTGCTTGTGGATGATACAAGGCAGTGAACGAATGTTTTATACAATAAGATAGCAATAAATATTGTCGGGTGCGATACTGATTATGTGGAACTCCTATCATTAAAAATATATCATTTTCCAAATGTTTGATGATACTTTTCACATTAGCTCGCTCAAAAAGAATTTGCTAAAACAATCAACTACAATCAAGATATAGGAATAGATTTACCGTGATTTCGTCAAGGGTCCTATCAAATTTGTGCTGATTATTTCCCACGGTCGCGATATTTTGGAATGTTCACCCATTTGGTCGGCCGAAGCCCTCTGTTCAGGTTTATTTATTGGGACGGACATATGATAAGTATACTAACAGACTTTTAATAAAATATACTATGTATTAGAGTAGATATATTAGCAGACAGTCAAACCAATTAGGTATTTAAAAGAATAATGGATTATTAATTTGTTTATTTAAAAAGTTGTATTTTTTTCCATAATTGATAGAGCAGCGGAATTATTTTGTTCTGGGCATCAAATGGGCTAGGATCCAGTCCGAGCGAAAGGTTATGTATTGGTCACATCAGATTATTTCATTTATTTAAAACTGATCTTTTTAATACTTGATAGAATGAAATGTACACTGTGAGATGTAAAGCGTGTTCCGTTCTTTTGAACAGCATCACTAATCCAAGTAATATAAGAGGCTAGGTCATTTGGCCCAATTGAAATCATACAAAAGAAAATTGTTTAATTTACCATATTTATATCTTAAATTCTATCATTTTACCTCCTGCCCATACATATAGTAAGAAATATAGCATATTTGGCCCAGTTAAAATCATACAAAGGAAAATTGTTTAATTCATCATATTATTTTTACCTCCCGCACATACATATATGTAAGGGAGACATATTTATGTTACGAATTGATTATATTATGGAAGCAACTCATCAACAGTAAGTGGTAGATTATTTGAAGGCCTATCAGGGTTTTTGGACATATCTTAGTAAATGAATGAGATAGAGTAAATTTAATTGGAATCATAAAGATTTAGAATAATATTACCTACAACCTATATTTGTAACATTTTTTATAATTTGTTGTCATCAGATTCAAATACTGTGTTCTTGGTACCACTAATACCAAAGGGCCAAATGAAATCTGTATGTTAGTGATTATTGTTAATTTGTTATTCGTTCAATTGTTATTTTACCTTAAAAAATTCTTTAAAATAAGAGAATTTAAAATAAAAATAAATTAAATACAACAATTTTATTAAGTTGTTCTATAAGTCTTAATTGGGCCAAATGACATGATTCTGGGCTCGTAGTTGTGTTGCCGTTGAGACATACCCAAATTTATTTATAAATTGAATGATGTAGGTAAGTGTGTAATGACATACAAGTATATTATTAAAGATGGTTATCTACTTGGTGTGGGCATCAGCATCATTAATTCCGATAAGTGTACTCGCGCCCAAGTAGTTACGCGGTCTCACGTTTGACTTGAGCGATTCACGCCCATTCGCCCGGCGACTCGAACATAAGAACATCGAGCTACTTTACCGTAAGGCCTTGAAAACATAGCCTATAGATTGTATTTTTGTTGGTGCCATATTATAGATTGTCATTGTGTCAACTTGGTGCTCAAAAACATGAATCTAAATAGAATAATTGAAATACTTTATAGACGAACAAAGACGATTTAGGATAAATATACTCTTTTTCCTGTGGTAATGTATGGTGAAAGGTGCCTTGTCCCGCCCATGGCCGTGGGGCGGCATTCCACAACATTGACATTTCACTGCAAGTCTTGTCATCCATCTACCATTCGTCTTTGCACAGAGGCGTGTGTTTTGTTTGCACTCAGCTGCATTCTGTGTGATGCGATGCAGATGGAGCCTGGAGTCTCTTCGTGTGTCATTAGCGCCGTCTCCGTGCAAACACGGGTCCATGTCTCGAGGAGTCGTTCAACGACTCGGGAGGAAATAACGGAGAATCGCAGCGGGTACTACCTTGTGGCAAACATGACGGAAACTACTCTAAACTTTGGACAATATTTACATACTTAATGCTAGCAGTACCACCCAATATGTTTGATAAAAAAGTTCGACAACTTTAAACGGTACAAAATAGAGAAAAAGTTTAAAACTGTAGCCATTTTTTTGGATTTCCATTGAGTCAACCTGACTTCTGGTTGATGAATTGCAATTAAAATCTATTTATTATTCTTATCCTAAGGTATCAAATCTACAAAAAAAAAACTCATATGACTGTTTTACACGACGCAATTTATTGGTTAATAAATTGGACCAATTTTTTTGTCAATAAATTGCCAAGAATAAAAATATTGTCGTTCGTTTTACACACGTCCAGGGTGACAATTTCAGTAGTACTAAGATATCAGCTGACCAAAACATAAATGAGTTTGAGTGGTTGGCAACGACTAAAATCGTCTAGAATTCCCTAAAAGATTGTCGAAAAATAGAACATGTTCAAATTCGTCAAAAAATTGACAAAATTGAGGTAAAGAGACGTATTTTACACAACAATAAATACACAATTAAACCTGACCAATTTATTGGCCAATCAATTGCATCGCGTAAAACAGGCGTCGAAAAACCTGATAGACCTATAACTACCACATCTGGGCGATGAATTGCTATCAAAATCTATTTATTATTCTTGTCTTAGGGCTAAAAATCTACAAAAAGAACTCATATAGTTTTTATGTCAATAATTTTTCTTTCTTCTATGTCATACTTCATCCAGTTCTCTTCGTTGCCTTGGTCGTCATTTTCTTTTCGTAGTTCTCACCTAACTTATCTACATGATGTTTTTAAATGCCGTATTATTTCTGTCTTTTTCTCTTCTGTATAATCTACATCTTTCTTCATCCCCCGTTAACCTATATTTATTGTTTCTTTCTTAACTTCCTTCTGAACCGTGTAGTTAACTTGATATTGTTTTTCTTATTTAAGATTTTGTTTTGCTGTTCTCTCTCGCAGATGGATATACAAATCTCTTGTTTCAAAGTTTGAATGACTGTTACAATTCCCGTGTAACATTTTTTATTGCAAAATATCCATTTATTTTTCGTTTCCGTACATATTTGTAAAGGAGGTATTGAAGCACGTTTTCATATATCTAGAATGCGATTTAACTATTTTCACGATGACGTCTGTGTGTATGACGATATCATTTACAAATTTCATATTTAAAGTTACAACATTTCAGTGGCAATCCATCAACCGGTAGTAATAGTTGACTTGAAAGCCTATAAGAAGTTAGAGTGAATTTTGTAATATCTAATAAAAAAGATGTAAAATAATATTGACTACAATTTATGTTTGAAACTTTTTCTCTATTCAGTAGCATTACAAATTTGTTCAGGTGGGAGTTAACATGTTGAACACATTAGATTATTCAGCTTATGAATTGTATCACCGAACTAATTGAACAAACAAACTAAATTTATTTTATAAATTAAGTGCGAAATTGGTCCAAAAAATCTTGTACACAACTATTTTTGCTTTACAATTTTGTAAACAATTTCTGTTATTACAGTATTGTTTTTGTAATGAATTGTTATTCTGAAAGGCATAAATCAACAACAAAAATGAAACAAAGAAATTATAATCTACGAGGAAAAAGACAAAAAATGAAACAACTACAAGTTTATCTACTGATAGCAGCTATCAACTTTTCAGTCATTGAAACATAATCCACTAAAAATAAAATACATTTATCAACGAAAATAACACAAGGTCATTTCATATGCACCCACATACTACAACATCCATTGCAATCACAATTCAACAAGATGAAGATATATTTCTCACAAACTAGAAAGGTGCGAACGATGCAAGGAGACAAAACCGTTCATGATCTTATGACATTTAAAAGTTGGTCATCGGCATGATTCATTTAAATCTAATTTAAGGTAAATGTCAACGTTGAGCTAAAAACGTTGCCACGTTGGCAGGAAGTCAACACAGGCCGGAAGTTCTGTAAAGGTTGTTCACTCTTTTTGTTTACTAACCATCCAGTATGTTTGTAAACCCTTAAACTTGATATTGATAGGCGTATTCTTGAAAGTCTATATTTAGATTTTACCACGGAAATCTAACATAGGAAGAATTTGCTTCGACAATATTTTCAACGAACGCCGACCAAAAATTAGTTGCTTACACTAGTTTAGGAGCTTAGTTATTAACCCTTAACTGGTATAGTGGGGTGTGGGGTCTTAGAAGACCTCAGTGTTTTTTTAAATCTAGTTGTTTAGTGTTAAAAATTTGGTTTTTCAGTAGATTCATTAATCGACACACTCGACTTAGTGACGGCCACATGAATCTATATATTTCTTAGTTAAGGAGATAATAACAATTGGAGTCTCTGTTGACCCCACTTTACCAGTTACGTTGATTTTATAATTAACATGTCTCGGTGTTTTTTAACTGAAAGTGAGTTGTATGATATTTTAATTATCGAGAGCGAAGATGAAAATGACGTGCAATCAAAAGACTAAATACCAGAGATTGTTCTAACATTTCTACTGCAGAAAGCAAACACACATTTCAAATGAAACAGATTCAGACAGAGGTGCAAATGTAAGTAAAAAACATCACTCTAATTTTTTTGCTGTTGTCCTAAAATATAAATTTTCAGGTATACTAATTTGTAATTTTTCCCGTTTGGCCCCTAAAAATTATTTTTGGGAGTTTTACGCCCCAATAACCAAGAGGGTGCAACAGAGGATCAATATTTTTTCTATATTGTTTATTTGCTGAATGTTAATTTTATTTTCTTTAGTTTTATGCATGTTTTGTTTAAATAGATGTAAATAAAGATATAACATCAAGTTTTCTCGTAAATTTCAATTTTTTACCTACATTTTGCAATGGGGTCAATCAAGACCCCACTATACCAGTTACGTTATAAAAATCACTATACCACTCAAGGGTTAAGACTAAAAACTTTTTTCGTCGGTTTAATTTTTTGTCAAAAAGTTTTTACTTATCAATTCCTTTGTTACATATTCAGATGTCATTTTATTTTGACTCATAAATCTCTTTAATTTATTGTCGCAAATAATAATTTCCCAGCCAAATCTGTAATATAATTCCATGAAGCATTTCCAACTTCAAAGAAAATTGTTCCTCGGAATATAGAAAAGAATGATGATCAAATAAATAAAAAGAAAATATATTGAAGCTTAAGGAAATCAAATAACGGTGAAACGAAAAATTGATATAACGCTTGAATACTCTCAGATATCCGAAAGAAATCTTTATCCTCATTCAGTGCGATTTTAATATCGGGCGAGAAACTTGGAAAGATGGACAGCCGACTGTCTCGTTGTCATGACAACAACAAAGCGAAGTGTTTACTTTATTGCTTTTTAGGTTTAATATAAAAAAGTGTCTATGTTTATGTAAAAATGAGTGGCGTAAAAATGCGTTATATAAGATATTTAATAATGCATGAGCTTTCTAATTTACTTGTTGGTAATTTTATGTAGTTATGGTTGGATGTCTAATAAAAATGTTAGAAAATTGATGCAATTATTTTTCTTATCGGCGTTCTGGATTTATGTGGGGCATTAGTTAATTATAAATGATATAATAATTATTACTTGTATGTGTATTTTATAAAGGACAGAGTATTTAAACTGTCACCTTTTACCTCATTTAAGTGTAAGAACTAGAATTTTTCATTTTTATTTCGTACCACGAATAAATCTACATGAAAACATAAACCAAGGTCTTGGAAGTTATAACTAACATATGAAATAATAATAATTATCAATATTATATACATCGAATCGTGCAACTTGAAGCTTCAAAGCTAAATTCATAATTTTGTGACAGATAATTAAATGTTAGGAAATATTAACTTTAATTAATTTTTTTGGGGTAAATAGCTCTGTGGTAACGCATCGGAGTTTGGATCATAAGATCCTCGGTTCGAGCCTCACAGCTGACAATTTTTCGAAAATTTTTACCACATAAAATTACTGTTGTGGCTCCTCCACCACTATTATCCTTGATGGCCGTAATTTGACGGCTGGTAACCGCACTTCACGCGTAAAATTATATCATAATACCGAGACCTACATTGAGCAGGATACCAGACTCAGAAATGGGTAAATGGCATGAAGATATATTTATTTTATTTATTTATTTCTTTGCAGGCAGATTCATAAAAGGAATTAGCGCTAACTCCATTTTTATTATTACTCATAACTTCATTTTCCATTCTCAGAACTTAATTATTTTAACTAAGGTTGTGATCAAGATTTGTTAGCATAAAATTTGATACATTTTGATAATAAAATTAATTTAGAAACGAAGTTACAGATGATAAAAAATTGAGTTAATGCTAATCCCTTTTATGAATCTGTCTGTTGATGATTAAAACTTGCATGTAAAAAAATGTTTACAATTTTTAAACAGATCGCAATTGTCAATTATTTTAACAATGGGTTTTCGAAATATTAACTTGAATTAAAACTACTTGATGTAGCTCTGTTTATTTCGTTTAATTGAACATACAATCTAAAATTCAATTTACTAATTTTACACATCTTAATTATCAAAATTAGCTAAATTCCCTTGGGGAAATTACAACTCTATTAAATTTTTTGGCGCAGACTTTTATACTAGACTGATAAATGTACAATTTTTAGATACGAACAGATCCTAATTTTTGCAGAATTGTTGCCTGGTTGAGCGCACACAATTTTCAGATATATTTCAAGACTTATCTTTCGTAATACTTTTACAACACATGATCCACCAATATCAGCAGGTAACCCGGTTATATGTTCCATTACACGACACCATATATTTCTCCTGCACTTCGTGATCCAAGGATTGAAGGAAACCGAATCCTTGCACGGATGTGGTAGGCCACATAATCCCACCATCCGGGCAGGATCGGGTTACACAGCCTCTCACTGATACAGGCACGGTTACAGTGCAATCAGTAACCGGTAACCGCATCGCAACGGAGAGCTAATCGGTAATCACCAGAGAGATAGAACGTGATTGCCATTTTTACCAGAAATATTTTTCTATGACTCACTCAAAAATAACTTCTTTTCTTTTTGTATGCATTCGTTGAAGAAAATATTATTTCTTTCAAAATAATTAGGTTCAATTCCAAAAAATATTAATTTTAAATATAAATTTTATTTATCTTTTTTTTTCTGCATTGAAAAAAAAAATTAATATATTTTAAATTTTGTTAATAAAAATAATGAAAATGAAGTCGTTTAAGTTTTAAACAAAAAGTCTTTATTTAAAACGATATCATTTTGAATTAAAACTACTTCGTCCCGATAATGAGTCTCAGTTGAATACTTTGATATGTACCTTCAAAACTAAATTAATTTTCATACAAGAATATTTATTAAATCTACATTAGTTTTCAATGAAAACGAAATCGGACTGGCACTATTTAAATCAATATTTCTCTTCATTTAAGAGGAATCTGTTCCAAGAAAACCTTTTTATCCGTGTGAGTCAAGTGTGATTTATTTTATTATTTTATATTTAATTTCATGAAGAAGAAAAGTCGACATTTCAAAGTCAAGGTAATTTTTGCCTACGAGTAAATGTTCGTAAACTGTAGTAAATATTAAATTAAAATTTAAATATATAAATATTTCGCAGACCATGATGCAAGTTGCAGTCTACAACGCATATTTTATTCAAGCGTCGAGAAAAGTCAAACTAATTTGGTTACTTAACATTGACGTGCCAGTTAAAATTAAAATTAATGAACCCTCCATAAAATTTTACGCCGCCGCTCATGGCTAGAGCAATGAACTTCCTGTTCCCAAGTACCCACACACACACATCGGCGCATTGACAAAACATTTGAATACACATATGCACTGCACACTTCCCATAGGCCAGATGCATTCACCAACAGCTAAACTGTGGATGAATTGTTGAAAATCGATCATTTGTTAGTAAATGTAAAAATTACATTTTATTAATAAAATGACCTAGATTACTTTGCCAAATATGAGTCAACAGTTAATTTTGTTTAGAAAAAATGGCACGCAGCCAAACGTCAAAATCTAAACTGAAATTTTGGTGTAATTCTTCTGTACCTGAACAATTACTGAAAACAGTTCGATACCATTTCCTAAAACGATCCGCATCTGCAGCTTACCATATCCTTTTTAATTACTATTTTTAAAAAATGAAGTAAGTATTATAGAAACATTATTATTTGTAGTATTTGGCGGTCATTCTTCAAAGAAAGAAGGGACATTGTAAATGAACAAACAAATTTAGGATATTTCAATTTTCTCAGTAATAAACATTGTATGTACTTAGGAACCCTTAATAAATTCTTAGTTTCGAAGAATAGACCGTTGTAAAATACCTCTGGTCTTCAGAACAGCAAAAAACAACCATTGCCAAAAGGTTTTCTTTAATAGTACCATAAGTTTCAGCTAAGATGCAATATTTGTTAATCTGCTGTAAATACAGTTTCACATAAAATGCTATATAGATTGTGGAAGTATTTGGTCTAGAGTCTAGGATGTTCAGGACACATTTAACAAACATAAGACAGACAAACATTTCTCAACCTATAACCAAAATTGTACCAAGTAACCATTCAAATATTTTCTTTATTAGTAAACATCTTTAAAGTATGATGACGAATTAGTTTCACATTGGCATTACTTTATCTGAAACAGTATTAAGTACAACGGTACAACTGATATTTATAGTAATATATTAATGACAGAAAAGTCTAGTAAATTCAAGCCTTGGTATATGATTTTATTGCACTCTGAATTATGCTTTATATTATTTTTTTTAAATTTAAATATATTACTGCATAAGTGTATCTGTATAGTGTATAATTATTTTTGTTAAATATTGTGTATCGAACATTTTCTATGTATTTTTTGATGTGATAATCATCCTGAATTGGGATTTCTATCCTGTAGTATTAATTTATAATAAATAAATATTGCACCCTAGCTGAAACTCACGGTAAATGTATTTTTTTAAAGTAACCTTATCTGCTAGATTTTATCTTGGTTGAGAGGAGCTATTTCGATTTGCTCTGCTACTTCAAAATCATCATTTGAACTACAATTTATTAAACAAATTCTATCAATATTTAACTGTTAAATAAACTCTTCATATTTAGCTGAATTAAACATGATTTGTAAATAAATGTACAACTGTTAAATTGTCAAACATTTTATTTTTAAACTTAATTTGTTTTGCGTGTGTGTATCGACTGTGCTTTCGACTATTAAAGTATCATTAGCAAGACATTGCCCGACAAATGAACTAAAAATAAAATTGTCGAATTTTCCGTAGATAATTAACCTCACATTTGAAAACTTCCTATAGAAACGTCTCTTGTACCAGCTTGACACTTTGTAGATAGACTTTTATTTACCTCCATTGCCTTGACAACAAAAAATCGTTATATTCAGCAAATTATTTTGCCAAACACCACTTGAAGTTTTGTTTTTCATCAGGTCAACCTTTTATTTCTTTCAACCAAACGCGGATGCAAAGCTCTCGTCAGTTGTTACCAAACAAATCCATTTATGTAAATAAATGTTTGACCATTTGTATAGTACCCTCAATAATACGCTGGATAAGCAAAGACCAACCAATTGTTTGTATACAAATTTAAGTACTCACCATTTCGCTCCAAGTCCAAGTCGGTCTGGGGCACCATATCCTGAGGGGATGATTCCCTCACACACGACATAAGGCCGAGAGGAGCTGAGTGTCCTCCCGGCGGGCCTGCCGTGGTCGTCATACCAAGAACTTACGTCCTTCCACTGCAAACAAACAAAAACAATTACGTTGTAACAAAAAAATAAACAGAAAGATAATGTTAACACTGAAATATGTAATGCTGGTACGCGCACTTCTAGGCTTTTAGAAAGAGCGAAAAACGAGCCTGAGATAGATAGATGTCATGGGGTACACTTCTTTGTTTATCACTTGTTTGTAGAGTGGTTGCTTTGTAAAAACCTTGTACAACAGAGACTATGTTTACAAGTATGGCAAAAATTTACTTTGATATGACTTTGAAAAGGCGACTTATGAAAAGTAAAATTATAAGTTCGTTTGTTTGCACATTAAGAACAAATCTACTTTACTTTAGAACTTTAGATTATTGACTTATCCTTCACTTATCTGTTTGTTGACAGCCAGTAATTTGTGTGGTTATGTTAAAATTTGTAGACAAGTTATCAGGTAAATAATTTATTTAACTACGTAAAAAATTACAAATCCAAGTATTTTTATTAGTGATAGAAAAACCATGGACAGTAATATGAAATTAAACATTAAATACTAGCGTGATTTTTTTTTTTTAATATGATGACCGTACAAGTGCTATCACAGTTTTGGATGCAATATAAATTGGGAAAACAACGCCTGACATATTTCAAATTATGAGGCAATTAATGTCACTGATGACCAAGTAAAGTAGAATCTTTCAAAGACACTTATATGAGTCAAGTCTGATTTATTTTATACTTAATTTTAGGAAGAAAAGTAATTAGTCGATAGTGTTTACACAGTGGCAAAAGTAGCCTTTTCTAAGTCAAAGTACATTTTTGCTCTACGTGTCAACGTGGTCACTGAAATATATAATACTGGAACGCGCACTTGTAAGCTTTTATGAAAGCAGAAAACGAGCCTGAGACAGATAGATGTCGTTGGCTACCCTTCATTGTGTAAAACTAAAAACATTGTACAACAAAGACAAATAGCCTAATAACTAGCTCTCATTCACGGCTCGTATTTTCATTGTCAATTAGCGTTCTAGCATTATTATATTTCATATAATAATACTGTCAAAGAAGAGTATAACCAAATAGGGTTTCGACAGCGTTTCACTTTGATTAGAAAATTGAAGTATCGACCTAATAATACGTGATAAATCTATCTGTTATGGCGATATTAATTTACTATTTACCTATTTCATTTCGCGATTAAAATATAGCAAAGTAGGCTACGTCTAACATTTATAAAATAGTAATTCCTAAAACGGTACCTTGATTCTTGAATCTCGTTTGATTCTGATTTTCTCAACAACCTACCAGCAAACAGTTAATTAGTCTAGTCATGTAAATAAGAATTACAACTAGGGACTTATGTTAATTAGTGTTAAATTAGTAATTAATCACTTCCTTCATTTCAACTTCACATGCGTCCCGTTTAGGAGGGGTCATTTATCATTGTTTTAACTAGAATTTAATGCGATAAGTCTGATGGAAATTAATAACCAAAGTTGGCAAAACTGGGTCTACAACACTTCTTACTTTCCTCAACAATTATCACATTTATATATCATTAGAAATAAACTTATTTCAAATAATTTAGCAAATATTATTTATATTTCCTTTTCTCTCATTTAACAGATTGTGAAACTTTTAACAATTTCTATTTCAGTGGAAAACCAATGAGAAAACAATGAACTTTACAGTTTTTCCGCTGCGTGGGTGGATACAAAGAAATACGCACTTCTCCAGTACAAAATCACCTGCTAATTAGTATTTAATTACCAACAGCGCTCGAGTTTCACAAGGCCGGGAATATTTATCACCTACGACGTGAACTCCGGAAAAATAGAAACCGTATATTCAAATTTAGTAAACAAGTTCAATGTTCTGAGAGAAATAATTAAATTAAAAGCATTTATAGGGGTGATAAAATTGATGTATAATTGTTTTAAAATAGCGGACTACGGTTAACGAAAATAATTTTAGATTACTTCGATGTATTTTTTATTTATTTTCGGGAGACAATGTATATACGATAATTGGCTTTAAATTTTTATATATAAAGTTCAGAAACCCAAACGTAAAAACCTGTATTAATTTAATATTTAAAACAAACCAAAAAAATCTAAATATTTATTGTATTTTGAGGTTCAGGCTTGCCGTTTATAATGTACTCGTAAAAAGATAATTGTTTTAAGTGCCTTATACATACATTTTGAGTAATGTACATCGGGTAAATTAATGATTTCTTTTTGATTTAAAAATAGCACACCTATATAAAGGAAATAGAATTTAATCAAATTATATGAACATGTATGTCTTCTGTTACCAGACGAAAATAAACTTATATGTTAACTTCTCTCTTCTTCTTTTTATATTAGCGTTTACCTCTAAATACTTTTCTTGGGATATTGACGTCCCAACAACATCTTCGGTGTTAAGTTTCTTAAGTAGAATGCAGTGTAACAATGTGATTAGTAGATTACTAAATATGATTAGTGTTTTACTGTCAACAAGGATTTGAAAGATGCGTTTTAAAATGTGTTAGAACTGAAAGTATTGTTTGGAGTTGATTTAGAGGAGTTTCTTAGGATTAAATTTACTGCCACATAAGTTTGTGTTACTTAGGTTAGATTTTTAGTTTTTTACAGAAATAAACTCATTTGAAACTAACGCGACAAATATTCTGAATTTTCGGTTTAAGGCATTATCCGTGTTGGCATATTTATGTTTTGCCGATCTCGTGCTTTTAACTAAGTGTTTTGGAATTTGGATATCTTTCTTATACACGTATGGGACAGTTGAGTACATTTAGCCAATCCAAAAGTTTGTGGTTATTTTGCATTGGTGAAGGCAATACGTGTTCGCATGTCTTCGGTGTGATACAAATTGTAAAAAAAATTAAATCATTTCTTTTTGTTAGTACCGGTAGCTCAAAGTTCCTCCATCCAACTACTAACCGCGGGTAGTGGTGCTTAAGTTGTGTTATGGAGTGAATTGGCTTCAAACGCTACTTGCAATGGGCCAATAAGTCTTCTTTTATTTTGTCCATATTCCTTCCGGTTTTATGTCATGTTTGGTTGTCTTTTTTAACAAGCAGCCCCCCCAACTCTCACCATCTCGAATTGTAAATAATCAGATTGTATGTAGCAACCCTTTCAAAAATGATTATATAGATAATCGTAACCGTAGATAGGTAAGCAGTCTTACTCGATCAGATACCGCTAATTAGCGTAGCCTCCCCGTGGCCAGGATATTCCTGGGGCAGGTCGCGTCGTCGGCCTCGCCAAGGCCATGGCCAAGGTCACGCACGCATCGATCGCCCCACGTCACTGGCCGGTAGGTCGCGTCACCATAGCAACGAGATTCGGCAGCTTCCAGCAGGCCCTGCGATTGTTTGTTTTGTGCGTCAACGGAAAACTGAATTTTCATTTCAAGTTCAAGGTCGCCACGTGGACCGCGACGCCGATGAAACAGCGCGGGACGCTATGCGGTAACGACGCGTGATGGATGAGATGCGTCGGTGAGCACGTCATACGCGAGAATGGTTATTGAAAATTTGGCGGTTTTATGCTGAGAGGCCAAGGTTCATTGGAAGTGTGTCACATGGCTTCATCATCGTTAAAAAAGAATTAAAAATGACCCAGCTACTACTATTCTCAAATAGTAGCTCATAAATTATATGTACGTTTAATGTTTACATTTACATTAGAAGAATTACATGAATTAGTAATGAATTACTTGGTAATCAAATATGAGTGCAGGTCTTACATGAATTGGTTGAATTGGATATGAATTACAAGAAATTTATGAAACAAGAATGAATATCAAATACTCTAATTATATAAGGTGGCTTAACAAGCAAATAAATAACATAACAAACAAAAAAAGGTAAATAGGAAGACCACTGGTACTCGCAAAAATTTATCACTTGCTGAAATTTGTGAAAGCAGAGTGCCACACTAAAAATGTGCAAAAGGCGTGATATATTTATATATATAAACCCGTATAAATTCAATAAATTGCATTAAACAAATAATAATGTTATTGTTTATTTAGATTTTAAACTGCAAATAATTATAAATAATTTTAGAATTAAAATAACGAAATGTCTATAATATTTAATCTTCAAAACTCGTCAAATTAACTCTTGAATTTTGCGGAGTCGAGCGATGGACAGCAGAGATAAAAATGTTCAATATCTGACAAAAATAAATCCCTGTATCTAGGGTCAAACATCAGCGCTATCTAAAAATCTCATAAGTTTCTTTCTAAACATCTTCAATCATATTTAAATCCCACGGGATCCTATATAAAATCCCTAAAACCCCGTGAATACAGTCCTGCACGTGCACAGAATAAATTCGCCAAGATTCATCACAATGTACAGAGCAATGTTGCGGCCATGAAGATGAATTTTCCTTGCGATTTTTCTCTAGATGAATCATCATCCGTCTTCACTCCGACCGCACTTGAGAAATAAAGAGAAATTCGGCCGTCGTCGAATATTCTACCGTGAAAATGACGCAATAATAACGTTTCCACACGGCAATTTTTCTGCTTTCATAATTTTTTAACAAAAAGAATATGATGTGAAACAGTTAGAAATGAAATTGTAGGACGAATCGTTTACGCACATTATCCGGTTTTTGTTACTCAGCAATTTTTGAAAATTACACCGTAGGTTTTGGGAATATAATTTACGCCTTTATTCTCGAAAGCGAAGAATAGAATTCTTTAAATAGAATATATAATTGCACAGTTATTCCACATACTTAAGTACTTGACTTTTCAACAAAAAACTCACTTCAATTTGGCGAACAAAAGAATAAAGTATTCAAATTCGTATGATGTTTTCATGATCTCCAACTTATGCTAATAGGTAGAGTCAAGAAGAATACAATAATTTAAGAAGAACTTGTTGAGTTCTAATTATCCTTTAAGCATATATTAGCATTAAATCTGCGTTCTCAAATGTCAACAAGATTTGAAAAGAGAGCAACATTAAAAAATTCATTCTTTCTCTCTGCTCTTAAACATTTATAGCAATTTTTTCCTCATGAAAATTACGTTCTAAGTACACGCTCTAATTGCTTCATAAATAATTCACAACTTATGAAGGAAAAATGTTCAATTTCATAACAGAACAGATTTTAAAAGCACACATTCAGCCAGGTGGAACCAACAGTGTCCGGAAACTCCGGATTCGTGTACGTTCAATTAGTTGCCTCTTGCAAATAATGGGCGACGCTAATTAGAGAATTAAAAAGGAAATTAAGTTTTAAACTTAATTAAATAGACCCTACGGAGATCCGTATCTTCTTATTATGTAAAAGAGGTTCCTTTATAATTTAAAGATTTAAAAAAGTTATAAAAGACTTTTGGATTAAGTTCTGTAATAGATATTTACGACATAAGTGGAATAAGAGCATTATTAAGATACCCATATCACCTCGTTGTGTAATCACATTATATTATTAATGCATTATCACACGTGTATTGTACAATATTTTATCTACTCCCGCCCAAAGTTAAAAAATTTAAATAATTTGACACTATTTTTTTTACAATTAGAAAATTAATCCAAGTAGTTGCTGTAAAAATGTTTTTAATACATGACTACCACAATTTGACATTAAACAATTATGTAGTCGTTTTTCATAAATTTTTGAAGCATTTTGTGAAAGTATTTCGTCGGATATAGAAGAACAAGCTTCAAAAATTATTAATTAATTGAATGTTAATTAATTTAAAGAATTGTAAAGATTGTATTATAATAGATACCTAGTACGTTAATGAAAACGAGTGCGATAATGAAGCTCTTAACTCATGCAAAATGAGTGAGATAAGTGATATTTAACTCACGCGCGTAGATAATAGATATTTATGTAAAAAGTACATAATTTAGGGTTTTACTGACTCACCTTTTTATGTGTCTCGTCAATAAAACTCTATTATGTATGTATTAAATACACTATTTTGTGTTTTTCTCTGTTGTTTGGTTATTTATAATTTATTGGTTTGCAAAAATTGTGCAAGCTGTCATTTCTCATCTCATTCATTTTTACCATCATTTAATAAATCATTCAAATAGCACCAAAATAATACTTCTCATTGTGTAATTAATATTGCCATTTCTAAAAATGATGTTCCTATTTAATTACTTATTTAATAAATTAATGAAATTTATTTGTAAATTTTTTTAGATAATAGTCCTTTTTTACTTTATCGGACTAGTCCATAAAGAGCCACTTTATGACCGCCAAACAATACCATAAATAAGTGATTATAATACAGTCTAGTCGAATATAAAAATATTTATTTAAATACAATAACGCTTCGAATGATTGTTAATTATATTATTATTAAACTCTTGTAATTATACTGAGTTCTGAAAGTTTTTTTTACTTATTTAAGATTTTTGTAAATAAATTATATCACTTATAGAGATTTACGGAAGAAAGCCACACCCATCTTTGCTAAAAGGTGTAATGATATATTTAGTTATTTTGCAGTTTTATTTGCATAACTTAGATTAAAAACAATAGCGTAAATATTATCGAGTTCAAATTTTTTGCTGGTTACAAAAAAATACTGTCAAAACAGCAGATGACAAATAGCGCGAAAAAAAATGCTTGTAAACATAATGATGATATAACGAATGAAGGTCAATATCACGCGTATGTCATATACGAGACAAAATCATACATGCATATTATTTTCGTCAATTTATGACTCCATACATAATTATAATTTATGCGTTATATGTTAACCATTCTTAATGCGTTTAAAAAATAAAATTTAACTTGCTGCGACCTCTATAAAGCAGAACAGGTTAATTAAAAGTAAATAAATGTTAAAGAGCTGAAATATCGTTTGTGTATTTAGAGGAAACGGAAATTAATCAAATCTAAATTTAGCAGTCCTAACAGCAGTGCGAAAGATATTAATTAATTTCTCTAACTGAACACGAGGAAGAAAAATTAAAAGTTGTATGAATAAAATGTCGCAATTATTTAAATCAAAGGTCAAAAATTACGCAAGTCCTATAATAGCACAAATGAAAGTTCTCAATAGAATATGCTAATTAAATATGAATATGTTACCTTATTAAATGTATGTCCATTATCTCCTTTGTCTTGGGGATCTGAAACAAACCAAATTAAATTAAAATAAAAGTTACGTGAGATTAAAGGTTAGAATGTTATGAAAACGAATTCGTAAACTACGACAGAGGCAGAAAGAACAAGAAATACAAGTGACTAAATTGTAATTCTACATTTAACTTAACACCCATATAGGGTAGCGTCGCTTCTCAGGAAGCTCTGTATATCCTTTTGTTGGCGTGGATCAATCTCCGTTTCTTTTCCTTTAAATCCTTGTAGTTAGGTTTCTCCACATCTTCTTATCTTTTGTTTTACTTTGTCAGTTTTTAATTCCTGCTTCTTTTTAATATTCTTCTATTTTTATTAGCTATGTTGATCATGGATCTGCGTCGTCTTTTTCTTCCTCTTGGTTTCTATTCTATTACTGATTTAATTGCATCCTTTTCTCTGTTGACTAATCTTTTTCAATAATCAATATCTTCTCTTTCCAACTCTTGTTCTATTTCAAAGCTCATTTTTATTCTGTATTCGTTTTCTAAAATCTTTATTGGTTCTAATATTGTTCTTTATATTTCGTTGCATTATTTTAAATCTTTTTCATCTACTTGGACATTTTCATTTCTGTATCTTTAGTTGAAATCTTGTTTTTTAGTAAATTTTTGTTTGCGTGAAAAGCTCTATTTGTTGTCATCTTTTTTTATTTCTACTTTTTTTTTCTCCTTTACTTGTTAGCATATTGCCTAAATATTAAAGAATTTTTAACATGCTCGAATTTCGAATCACTTTTCTTTTTTTCTCTGTTTCCAACCGTTTTTCCGAGTAACAATACATTGATTGATATCCAATATCGCATTAATTTAGTTTTATTGCAAAAAACTAATAAAATTTCAATTAGGCAACACCGACACATTTAGTATGCATTTTGATATTTATTTAGTAAATTAAAAACGTCAAAAATCATTGCTCATATTTGAACTTTGTAAATGGGATATTTGACTGATTGTTTCCATTTATAAATATATTTTATCCATCATCTTTGAATAAATGCTCTATAACTATGGCGATTTCAAACAAAGAAAGTAACAGATTACTCACTAGTGGGTATTATTTTGAGAAAAGTCACTAGTAAGTAATTTTCTATTTATAACAATAATAATAACACACAACACCTTGGTAACCACCTCGATTGACATTTTAATTTTAAAAATTAAAGCATATGTCACTGTCAACTAATATTTCTTTAATAAATTTTGCATTTATACGTTATACTTCACACGTGGGCAAAGTGGAATTACCCACTCGATAAAATTTCTCTCGTAGATAATTCCTTACTTTGCCCACTTGTAAAGTAAATAACTATTCTGAACTAGCTAGAAGTCAACTAAACTATATGATATTCAGTATCAATAAATGAATATATCATCACGCTATTTATCCATTCTAGGTGTAGAACTTTGTTTCCGCAAATCACTGTAAATGATATAGTTTTGCGCGTGAGGTTCTGTTAATTTAATCTCATGACACAAGTCCGATGCGTAACCACGAACCCCTTCAATAACAAGAACTCTCCATGTCGCGATACTCCGCAACAGAGCCTCATCATCATCTCTTGCTAAACGTGTGACAAATGCTTGTCGATTAAGATCGCGAAGGAACATCAACATCTCAACGACTCACGGGCGAGTAGCTCTTTGGCTCTGTTCTGGTGGTGCGACGACGTGGAATGAATGCGATAATGCGCGGCATGATTCGCAGTTTCGCATCGCGATAAGTCCGGGATCGCGCCGGATCTGCTTGAAACCGTTCCGGAGCCGGCGAAACGGAACGGAAGCCGCACGCACCACTTACGATGCCCCGCGCAGATACGAGGTTGTCCACAACGAGGATGAGCGAGTTGGGAGCAAAATGAGCATTCAAATTGTTTCCAAAAATAATAAACTAGAAAATAGCTAACGCATAAGACTTTTCATTAAGAGCATTGATCTCTACTGGGTGTAGAATTGAAATGTATCGTATGAAGATTTCAATGCAATTTATTTTTTTCACGACATGGTAGGAAACCCCACCGTTCTTTTCCTAAAATAGTGAGGAAAATGTGTTGTTCCTCTCTAGAGAGGAAAATATAGAAGTGTTACCAATATGAATGTTATTTACAAAAAATATCTTATAAAAATTATAAATAAATTCCTAATTTTATTGAAAATCCTTATTTTAGTAAAATACATACTTTAAATGATCTTACAATTATGTCTTATATTTTTCTTTTTTTTATTAAATCACAATTTGACAACTTATTAAAGATATTTAACATTGGTTCATTGGCAACACTGCTACACCGCCTTGTGTCTGATAACCTAACTTTTAACGTGCCAGTCTGTCAGTTGTATTCTCAAAGTGCATTTTAGGTCTGAGCAAATCGTTTTTAGAAACATGTCGTGAAAAAAATGTGTCTAACACGAGAGGAAAGCTCTTCTTCCACTCTCGTTCTAAATGCCTCACTCGCTGCGCTCATGAGGGAAACTCTCTAGTTTGACAAATAACTATTTTCTACGACCACTTAGAAATCTGCTCATTGTATGTTTGTTGTTGCTAGGGATATGAGGTATATTGCAAGCATCGTACGAAATGAATTTGTTTTGTGAGTATTTCAATACAGGTGCCATTGTTAGGATACTTAGGTGAAAGCGGGATAAATTTATTATTAAAATTAAATTAATTAGGAAATATTATTGTAGTCGTAGAAAAAGTATAGTGTATAAACTCGCATGGAATATCCATTTCATACTCGTATGATTTGCAGCATAAGCCGTAGGAAATGAGTACCATTTCATACTCGTTGTACGATATACTATTATATTACAATAAATTTTTATTTATTCACTTTACAACAAAATTGTAAACACAAAAGTGGGTCAGAATTTAAATATGTATGGAATAATGAATAATGCCCATTGGGTTAATTAAATATTAGTATTTCACGATATATCAATCAAATTAAAATTAATATTTATTATAAAATTGACAAAAATAAAAAAATATTTGACAGTTCAGAAAACATATTTTCCATGGACATATTACAAGTTTCCTTAATTCTTAAAATATTAATTAATTAATATTAATATTTAGGTACCCAGCTGGGCTTTATTTCATGCAGTTCGAATGTTGTCTTCCCATTTTTGAGAGATATCACTAATAACAATAATAATATAACAAGAGAGTGAGGATAAATTGAAATTGTTGTTGCCAAGCAACAAGTTTTCATCATCAGGCACGCCACTAAATCTATCTTTTTTGCTCATTTTTACCTGTATCTATCTGACATCTGACATTTGTCAATAAAAACTAAAAAGGTACAGAGATTATTTCCGGAAATAATCACTAGAGCTTTATTCTCAGTATAATAATGACAGGATTGGTTAAAATGCAGACACGTGACATACAAAGAAGCATTTCATTGGTTTTAAGAAACGTCAAAAAATAATCAGTGAAATCATAGTTTAAATGACGATTATTATTCTAGCTGTCATCTGTTAACATAATATTTTTTGTTATTCCACTGATAAATTTATTCGCTAGTTTATTTGAGGTTGAAAATACCGTTCCTTAGTAAATAAAGAAAACCATTTTTTTCTATTATCTGCTAAACTTCATCGTCAGTAAGTGGTTATAAAGTATGAGAAAGTGCCCCAACGAAGTGTGAACACGCATGGGAATGGTAGCCCTAGGGCAGAGCGCCAGGCACTTCGCACGTTCCAGGGCGATGCCTTCGTAATGTTCAATTAGTTCGCGAAATGGACGCAGGGTACTTACACCGCGGTGGAGCCTCGGGCAATGTAGAGTCGGTAATGTCGATACAAACGCGGTTTTTGCTCCGTGCTCTGCTTGCTCAACACTTCAACAACTACAACTCAAGGTCGCTAAAGAGATACATTAACAAGAAAAACATTTCTTTGTACGATATTTCATTTTCCGGTTTGTGAAAAGGACACCTAGTTATTTACAAACGCGGCAAGTTAGGAAATACGTTAAAAATATCACAAAATTTGAGATTTATTTTATTGCATTTCTATATAGTTTAATCCCTAAGGAACTCATTGCCGTAGAGCGCATCGTCATATCTCTTATATTTGTTGAGATATGATGATTTTTCATGTTTTCGGAAATACAACTTTGAGGAGTTGCATCTCAAAAACTACACAAGATATCGCAAAAACTCTTCAGTTCTGGGTTTTTCATGCAATTTATAACAAAATAGCAAATTTTGAAAATTTCGAAAATTTTTGATATTTTTTTCAAAATTTCGATCTGCGATAACTCAAAAAATTTAAATGATACAAACTTGCGGTGTTAACCAGTCGATTCAGCTCGCCGAAATACATAAGTATTGTAAATTTCATTAAAATCGGTCAAGGGGTTAAAAAGTTATAGCAAAAAGTCTGAAAATGGCCTCATATCCGAAAAAAGTCAAGGGTTACCCCTTAAGGTTTGGGCCGAAATTTGCCATTTACAGACTTTTTGCTCTAACTTTTCAACCCGTTAACCAAATTTTCTGAAATTTTGCATACCTATGTATTTCGACGAGCTGAATCGAATGGTTTACTTCGCAAGTTCGTATCTTTAATATTTTTCAAGATATACCTCTTCCAAAATTTTCAAAAAAAATTCAAAATTATCAAAATTTACTAATTTATAATACGATGCACGGGAAACACAAAACTGAAGAGTTTTTCTCAATATCTTGCATAGTTTTTGAGTTAGAGCCACTCAAAATTCAGTTTTTGAAAATATGAAAAATTGCTGTAACTTGACAAATATTCGAGATACGAAGATGCGCTCAACTGCGTTGTGATTCTTGGGACTCAATTCATATAGAAAAATATTAAACATATTATCGAAAATTTAAAGAATTCACAAGCAAAATTTCATATCTACATTTTCTTTGACTTTTTTTTTTATGTGACAACTAATTGTGTATCAAATGCAGAGATATTGTTAAATACATATGGTTTTTAATATAAGAAATTAATTTAATGCATTTGGTAACAAAATTTGGCGCAGGAAGACTATAAATAATAAAAGTTCACTATAGTTTTCTCTACAAATTCAAGGTTGCCAACAAAAAACAGCTACACGCAACAGACAACTAAACTGTAATAAACTAATAATTAAGCAACCAAAAATTAAAAATTAATAAATGTAACGCTCTGTAAAACACTATTAAGAAATAATGATTTACAGCAACTGTCTGTCACTACCAGTTTCGCATTTGTAATTTAAACCACAGGAGAGAGAAGGGGGGGATAGGTAACAAAAACTGTTTCCGGTTGAGTGGATAAGGTTATAGCGTTAGCGCTAAATCAACCATTTGTGAAACAGTTATTAACAGACCCGCATCTAACGACAACTTGATACAAACTATTAATTGTTTTGTCAAAATGAATTATCTAGGAGATAAGTCCCGAAGCGAAGTAGATTAATTGAACAGTTATTGAACTATTAGTGCGTATGATTCCGATATCATTCGCAATAGATTTCAGTTTATTACTTGAACAACTCTCAAACCATGACGAACAAATTGTACGACAAACAATTACCAGGCCAATCTTTACTTCTCCCTTTTTAAGTTTATGCGAATGCTCAAAATAGTGAGAAATTCAAAGCCCAAAGCATTCGAACAATTCTACGGTAAAGCAAAGCAATCAACAGTCCACGTATGTGGAACAACCGCCTCTAAAAATACCCCCGTCTATACAGAAGGAAACTATATCATTCCCGGTGCACCATGTTCATGCTACCATGCATCTCTTTGAAGCATTGGACCGTTCTACCTCTGTTGCGTCTACGATTTAGACTGAGGTCTATTTCAGGAGAACTGGAGGACATATTTTGTTGCTTCTGTTTCAGTTGATGACTGTGTCGAGAGATTTAAGCCCGGTTTACACTGGACAACTTTTAAAAAGGTTGAAACTGCAGCAGCTGATTTGAAAATTAAGTCAGTACAGTAATATCTTTGGAGGGCGAGATTTAACAGCTGGTAATCGCATGTCATGCACTTACTGAAATAGGCGAAAGGAATAACTCTTCTACCGTAAGGTAAGTTTATTAATCGTGCACAAATTTCCTCCATTATTTATTATTCATCGTCATCTTTCGTGCATCCTGCAGTGTAACGTTCCTCTTCTTCAGAGTTTTAATGATAATGGTATCCCAGATGTCTTTTGGTATTCCACGATCGCTCTTTTCCTTCACATTTGTCATCCAATTTGTCGTATCGATCTCGATTCATTCATTTTGTATAATTTTTATTGCAAAGAAATACTTGAAAGTAATTCATTATAGTCAAGAACACTTCTACAGTAAGGTGTAGGGTGTAAAAAGTCTCTTAATCGTACACAAATTTCGCACATGTTTCTTATTCATCGTCTTCCTTCGTGTATCCCACAGTGTAACGTTCCTCTTCTTCAGAGTCTTGTTGATAATGGTGTCTCAGGTGTCTTTTGGTCCCTCTTTTCCTTCATGTTTGTCACCCAAATTTGTCTCACCGGTTTCGATTCATACATTCTTATCATATGGCCCCACCGTGCTAGTTGTCTCGTTTCTATGAAATCTAGTATTGGCAATTGTTCTCTTATTATTTTCAACATTGTTACTCCATCTACTTTTCTTAGATATTTTATTTCCAGCGCCTAAATTTTTTGAGCCTTGCAATTGTATGTCAATATACATCTGTGTATAGTGTTTTTGTTTTCGTAGTGATTTCTTTTTCTCTTAGAAGCTGTACATTATTGCATGAAAGATTCTTGCCATTTTGTCTAATCTTTTATTTTTATCAACATTCTGATTACCGAAGAGATGATTGTTCGACTGGAAAAGTGGAATGGATAAATAATAATCGGGAATACAGTCAAAGATTTTTATTTTCTACTAGGCGACGTTTCGACACCACTTGTGTATTCTTCAAGGGCAGTAGATAAGTTTATATAATATAACATACGCATACTAATAATGCACCTAAATAGGGCTTTAATTCTGTAAACACAGAAAAATCGTCACACAAATAAAATATATAAAACACGTCAACAAAATTCGCATGTTAATTGGGGAAGCCAAAAATAATGAACCTGTCCTGTTTACTATTATTTTCTATTATCGTAAGCTACGTATTCTTGATGATGTTTTAATGATAAAACAATAACATCCAGTATAAATTATTTCTGGAAAAATTGGGAAAACAGTTGTAGCAGATAAGAAAACAATATTATTGGAAGCTTATTGTTTATTCTTCAAAAAGCATACTCCAAAATTTAATTTCCTAAAGCGGATTTTCCTCTCAGAATAATAATGCATACACACGTATCTCTTAACAATGCCTGGAGGCATCACATTCAATACCCGCAGCCCGGATTTGGCGGAGCGCACCGGAACCATCGCCGTCAAATCGCGACGGCGACGGAAACCGTCTCTGGCGCGAATCAGGATTTATTTAATAATAGAAACGTCGCCTTTTCTCAGAGGGCTGCGGCTAGCAATCAACGCGGCTGTGACGTCACGAAAACAGTTGAACTGTTGAACGAACAATTGAACTGCGCACAATGACGTCGATCGTTTTCTGTTATTTTGTGGAATTGTCATGGAAGTAGGTTTGGCAGTAGCTTCAAAGGTTTGCAAAGTTTGTCGCTTTTAATGTTTTAATGAATTCCGGTTTTTGTTGAGTGTGTTGAAACTATTTTTATTGTAACAGGTGAAATTCTGTACGCAGGATATGATTCTTTTTGTGATTATGTAGAACTAGGTTAACTGAATCAGTAAGCGACCTTTTTATTTGAAATATGTACTTTTTAAAATATTATTGGCATGATATTATTCAATGTTATGGTGATTTACTTTCGACTGAAATAATCTAGTTCTAGTTTCAAGCTACAAAAAAACACAGGGAATATATTATGCCTGATATATTTACTCAGCTTTTAACCTAAATTGAAAATACATTAAATATTTGATATAAACTTTCAAAGTGTTCTATATGAATACTGACGTATACGTAGTAAAATCTGCATTATAGATATGACAGCACTCACAAATATCCTCTGACTTCACTAACTTATCTTTAACCATCCATCATCCTTCAAAACTAATTTTAAACTTTACTCACTCCTAAAAATAAGCCTTCTGAAACTGTACTATCAGGACTCATTCTACCCCAAATGTTACCTAATAAAAGTCAAATATATCTCAGTTAACACCTATCAGCAACTTAAGAACTCCAGCTGGTTTTACACTGTAAAGAAATTACGAGTACCTTAGAATATTTATTAGTTTTCCTCATTTGATCTTTTATTTAGTTATAATCCCCTATAATCATGCCATAATTCACAGACGATTGTTAACCAAATTAAATCTTATTTATTTCAATAAATAACAAAATAAATCTGCTTTAGAAAACAACACAATTATGTCTTTGAACTCTTATCTGTAGGTTAACATGGATCATTATTGACCTTAGCCTTGATATTTAGATACCGAACCCAAATATTTTGTTTAATTATTTGCAGTCATTTTACTTCTCTTTTTCAACAGATTAAAGTTAAGAATACGAGCCCAGAATCATACTTGATCCAGTTAACATTATACAAAGGAAAATTGTTTAATTTACAATATAATAATAATGCATACAATAAATTCTTTCATTTTTACCTCTCGCACATACATATATGTAAGAGAGGTATTATGTTATGTTACAAATTGATTAGGTTTTAGGAACAATTCACCAACAGTAAGTAGGTAGTAGATGACTTGAAGATGAGTTTTTGGGCATATCTTGGTGTTGGTAAATAAATGAGAATGAGTAAATTTCATTGTATACAAAAAGAATAATATTACCATTATTCTATATTTTGTTGTCATCACATTCAAAAACAGTGTTTGTGGTGCCAGCCAATACATTAGTGATTTTGCTAATTTGTTATTATTTCAATTGTTATATTTTCTTAAAATATTTATTAATATAACAGAATTTAAGATACAAATAAATTGAGTACAACATTCTATCCTTTGTAAGATCAGAACAATTTTTTTAAAGTTATTCTAAAAGTCTTAATTGGACCAAATGATATGATTCTGGGGACATTGCTTCTCCTGTTCTATAAACCCTAATTTGTTTTTACATATTACCCGTTTCTATTTATTTGTTTATGTTTTTCATTTGTTTCCTGACGAAGAATTACGTTTAGTAATTCAAAACGTTGTATTTAAATAAATTTTTCTGTAGAACTTAATCCAAAAGTCTTTTTAATTAATAAATTTTATTATTACAAACTAAAAATTTAAAATTTTCGGGAGGTACTGCTGGATATATCAGATTATTTAAAAATGAGTACATTATAAAATCAACAACAAAATCTTAAGTTTAAAAATTTATAATCAATGAACCAAGTATAATGCTCTGTAAAACTGAAAGAGTTTTCAAAGCAAATCGTAAAAAAACATTTTTAATGTAGCGATGACTGTAGCATGCATTTATAGAAGGAAGTATGAAATACACGGCTATAAAAATGATTAAGTAAGTTACGCGATTTAGTTTCCAGTTGATTTAAATCTTCCTGGTACACAAACAATTATCATCCCATCACAAACCGATTTAAATCATTATATAACCAAGCCAATTAAATACAAATCTCCTAGCAGGCTTTTACTCCCGCAAAAACAAAAGCTTCTTTCATACAACAAAATAAAAACAAAAGACTATCTCTCGGGAGATGCGAGACAATGAAGTCACTAACTCTAGAGTAACTGCAAGAAGAATGAAGCAAAAGAAAAGAGCTTCTTCGTATTGTGAGCGGATGCCACATCAAAGATGTTTCCCCGTGCCCTTCGACGACACGGAGGGTACGGATCGGCAGCCTTCCTACAGATTACAAAGACCTGACTTCTTGGAACTTAACAGCGGATGGTCAAGACTTTTTCAGCTTGGTGAATAATTTTCAGTAACTGTATTGAAGACTTTTTGTATCTTTGGAAGAATTTGCATCGCGTGCATATTTTCCCGGAAAATATTAAACCGTAAACGAAATAACACAACTATTGTTTTTAGAACCACTTTATAAAATAATAACAAAGAGAATTTATTATGCATGCGCTTCTTCATGGATATGATGAATAACTAAACCTTTATTCCACTTTGCATTTTCCGTTTATGTTATTTATAATAAAGAATAATCTCTTAAGCGAAGCTTGGACGCTCGATGGGCCCCAAACATTACCATGGGGGGCTCTCCCATTAAAAGTACGACAACATCATCGAAATCAATTATTTACAGAGGTGTTAAAGCGTGTAATTCCAGTAAAATGCTTGAAAACGTGTTGAGAGAATATATAAATCGTGTTGATAAGAATTTTAGTCAACTACAACACTTTAATAAATATTTATGTAACAAGTACATAATTTAGGGTTTTATGGACGAGACAAAAAAGGCAAGTCAATAAAAACCTATTATGCACGTGTTGCAAACAATATTTTATGTTCAACTGACATTTATATTTGCACATGACGCTGACATGAAAAAATGAATAGTTTCGAAGTATGCTTATTTCTATTGTTTGGTTACCATTTTGTTTATTGTTTATTATTTATTTTTTTTAATTGTGCGAGCTGTCATTTCACATCACAACCATTCTGACCTATTATGGAAAAATAGCAGCAAAATAAAATTGCTAATTGAGTAATTAATATTAAAATTACCTATGTTTCTCTTTATTTATCAAATAAATTAATGAAATTTATTTTGTCGTTTATTTTGATAATAGGCAATCATAAAAAGCCACTTTATGACTGCTAAACAATATAATAAACAAATGAATATAATACAGTCGAACATAAAAAGTTTATTGATATCTGTAATATTATGTACTGCTAATTATTAATTGATATAATTTTTCTAAATTAATTTGATATTTTCGTGAGATATAGTAAATAAGCAATATTTACTATAAAATGGATTGACAATTTTCTGTTTATCTTTTTAAATAAATAAATAAATAAGGACCTGGGTTCCCAAAACTTGTACTGCTTGCAGGATTCGAAGATGAGTGAATAAATAAATAAATAAATTTGTTTGATGCCGGTCTCGGTGTCCTAGCACACCAGAGGTCATGGGTTCGAATCTCACTGCTGAGCATGCTCGTTTTTGTTCTTATATAAATTCACAATCATCCATTCACGAGGCGGCATGTGACCGAAGTAGTTAGATCGCTTCTCATCTTTATATAAAAAAAAAATATGGTTGAAAAATTTTGCAATAATTCAGGGATGCTATCAAAATCTATCAAAAATCTAAATTCTAAATATGAAATGAATATGATATCGTCATTAAATTTTGACTTATCGTGGACCTTTCATAATACCTCCCTAACTCTAGGTTTTCGATTGTTTGAATAACGATTTTACTGTAAATGAAAAATTATATCTATCGTGAATTTACTAACAAAATAGCAAAACTTTCCTTACATATGTACTTCTCAAGATACCTGACTCAATAAAACTTTTTAAGTGCTAGTGGACAAGAAAACCCAAGTGTTAAGATGACAACACAATGTCGTTCCACATGTCTTACTCTTGTGACAACGGTTCAAGTGAAAGTACCAGACGAACGTGTGCAAATTACAGCATAAACTGTTGGTTTTAAGTTCCAGTCACGCAAAATTTAAAATATATGCGAATTAAGTCACCAGGACTGGGAATTTTATTTTAAACGACCTAATTATTGGTTTAATAAGTTATTAATTAGTGTAATAGGATAATTATACGTTGCTGCGGAAACTGTAGCATTTAAAACCACTGCTTACTTTTTATGTTTACACGATTATTTTAATTAAAATAAAGCAAGTATGCTTTCAGTTCCTGGGTATCAATTTCTAAAATTTTAAAATCACACAATTCTTGTAGCGTTTTATACAATTATATTCCAATATCAATTACAATTTCAGCGTCCATCGAAGCGCAACCAAATTTTCTCAGTTCGTCTCTGTGTCGAATGCATGTAACGATTCTTAAATAGTAATTTCAGGCACGCAACATATGTTAGCAGTGCATTATTGTTCTTGTTGCTGTCTCTCTCACCCTTGAGATGCTATATTGTTCCGCAACATACTCCCACAACGCGGTGCAGGTGAACCAGCCTTTACTCGGGTATTAAGCTGTCAAAATACAACGCAGAATACTCGTAAATTATTTATAGGACTTTATACGTGAATAACACAAAAATATGTAATTGTTATTTATAGTTAGTCTGAAATATATATTGAATATATGTTGAATTTGTAGCGCTGTCGGAAATGATTGCATATATATAAAATGTTAATTTATGAATGAACTATAAACAGAAAGTAATAAATAACGTATTTATTATGTATTTTCAATGCACTTAGGTTCCCAGAAAGTTTTATTAGCTTTATTACTAAATATACTAAAAATTTACCTCATAAAAACTGCATTTAATGTTAGTCTTTCAGAATGAGAAAGAGTAATAAGTCAAAATTTGCAAGAGTAGTATTAGAGTTTTGACAGCTATGTGAAAATAAATCCTTCAGAAAAATAAAATATAACTTTACTAGGAATCTCATAGAATGCCGCTCGCTTTATACCTGTAACGAAACTTACTTCTCGAACAATAGAAACACCGTTATAAACGTTTTCATAATCCCTATTGAACTTTAGCATAAAGGTAGATAGGTAAAAATAACTGATAACTAAAATGGAAGATATCTATTGAATTCAGTTTTTTCAACTAACAATTATTGGGCGCAACTAAAATGTCTTTCACAGACTGATTTACAACTCTTTCTTATTCTGAAACTGACTATACCCAATTATCAATTTCAATTAACAATTAGAATCATCAGTCGCGCTTTGACTTATAGAAATACCTAGTATAGAATTGAAATATGGAATATAGGAATTTCATTGCAATTTTTTTAAATTGCTAGAAATTTTTACCTATTCACTATACAGCAAAAGTCGAAATACAAAAGTTGATCAGAATTTAAAGATGCATGTAAAAAGATCCAGTTGGTTACCTAAATATTACTATTTCACGATATATCAATCAAATTAAAATCAATATTTATTAGAAAAATTGTAACACGGCCATGGAAAATTGAACAAAAAAAATATGTTTGACATATCATAAAACAGTTTTAGGATTATTTATTTATTTGCCAGATATAAGTGGAAAGAAATGAACTCTCAAATTGGCCATATATCATTATAATCTTCTACGAAATTTCTACAGAAAATAATAGAACACTAAAATAAATATAAATTTGCCTCAGAAATGTCAAATATTTTTCGTTTTTTTTTTAATTTTCTATGGCCATATTATAACTTTTCTAACAAATATTTATTTCCATTTGACTGACTATCGTGAATCATGAAATACTATTTAGGTAACTAACTGGGCTTTATTGCATGCATTTTTAAATTCTGAACAATTTTTATGTTTACAATTTTGCTGTAAAGTGAATAGGTAAAAATTTATAGCAATATCAAAAAAAATTGCATTGAAATCTCTATATTCCATAATTAATACTACCCGTTATAAATACGAGTATATAATTTATACAACATACACTACTATATTTATTTCTTTATAATTAAATTACTGAACATGATCACTTCAATAATACATTTTAATAAATGTCCTAAATACTAAATATAATTCATATTTCAAATGGATAGTTTTAAAATGCTTCATTCAATTGTTAATTATAAGTTGTAAATGATAATCAAAATTATTCTAATTAATTAATATCGGGCTCAGGCCAGAAAGCCAAAAACATCTAAAATCCCTTACACGTCATCGTCGAAACATCTGTGACCCAAGTAGCTACCAAATAAAGGCAGGCTCAAGCATTTCCCGTTCCCCACCCCTTACTACCACCCTGGCCCTGGCCTGGATGACTCAGATGATACACAGAAACAGCCCTTGAATGAGAATCAGTACCAGGCGTGATTCATCATCGGTATTTTTAGAATATTTTTCTCCTTTGGGATATGAAGAGATGCTGGAGTATAAATAAGAAAATGTTTAGCTATTTTTGCACTTGCTTTCGCTTCTAAGAATATACTTTTGTAATTAGCACTCCGGTTGTTAATTCAGATTTTTGTAATATTTACAAAAAATAAATGAAAATAATAAAATGTTTATTAATATGTTACAAAATCTTGCAGTGTTTAATTACATTTTTAGTTATTAATAAATGAAAACGGTACCTATGGCATAGCTCCCGAATTTTTCAAATTAATATCAGTACTATAAAGCCAACTAAAGGTAATAAATATAATTTATGCTTAATTAAATTACACATAAAAATATAATTGCCATTCCTGTGCGGGTAAACAACAATTAATATAGCAACAAGCACAAGTATTGTGCTCTGCTCTATTGTTTTCTGTAAATTGTTTATAAACAAAGACATTATTAAAAGCGTTATTATATTACAAAATTCTCCGGGTCAATTAGTTTAATTCTTATATTCCCTAATTATTATTAAACTACGTTAAACGACCACTACAGCAATTTTGAAATTTTTTCAATTTTAATTAGTCATCTAGGAATGAGCAAAGTTAACTGCTTAGATGGCCATGATTTTATTGTCCGTGTTTGGTATGAAATTGTGGACATTAAACCTATCAACTGCAGTAATTATTTTGTTTAAACCTTGGAAAGATATTAAGTAATTGTTACACTTTTTGTTCCATATATGCTTTGTCCTTTGTATTCTGAAAATTTTGTCTTAATTATTTTTGAATAAACTGTATTTGGAAATTGGGTCGAAGGTTATAAGCTGTCAAATTGATTAATGGTGAATTAAATGATATTGAAATTTATTCGAATTTTAATTTGACTGTCGAACATTACACTTGAAACTATCAAGGACCTAAGTATTCACATAGCTCTATCATCTACATCTACAGTCCAGATTTTTATTCTTAAGATATTTGAAGATTTCAAACTAGTACTCAAAAGACCGATAAGCTATATTTTCAAATATCTTAAGAATAATGATTGGGACTTCTAATTTTCCCTAAATATTCTTGGATTATATATTCCACCAATGATTGGATTTTTCGAAACTTCTTTTGCCTCCGAAAAAATTATTCAAATGGGAAAAATCAAGTGCATTTAGGCACAGTTAAATATTAATATTAAGGGGAATAAAGGCCAGCACAATTTTTGTTTTATTATTTGGAAACATTTTAGGGGCAGTCAACCCATTCTAAGGTCCATCCTAATCTGCATGCAGATGTTTTTAATGCTTAAATCTTGCTGTATCATTAAAATGTAGCATTTTTGCTATCTGAAGAACAATACGTATTGGTATTGTATTTTTGGGAATTCTAACTAATGATAATTTTGTTGGTGGACCTCCAATAGTTTGGCCAGCTTTATAAAGACTACGTTTACGTAAAGATAATTAGGTAATGACAAAGAAAAGTGTGTGATCAGATGAAATTATCATCATCTCCATCGAATTCCCACTACCTATTCTTGTCAGACTGACATTTTTATATACAGTACAGTTCAGAGCTGCTTTCATGCATTCTTGGGCAATTGTGAATTGTACTTTACGCATGTAGTGTGTGCGTGTGAACGAGGCATAACAATGCGCTGTAAATTCATTGAAATTTCAACGGTTCATGAACCTTAACAAATGATAACGACAACGAGTTTTTATCATTAATTTCTGTCCGAAGCCCACGTGTTTCGGTAATTTCATGTTATTTTCATGTTTTTAGGTCAGAGATAATCATTGGGTACATTCAAATCGATTGTTGGGAGGCCTTAGAATTTTTCGAGTCGTGATTGTTTGATAGCAGTTTTGTTACTTCACAAGAAATCACCATTAACGTGACTATTTTTGGGGAGAAACGTGCAGGTGAGCGCGGTTTGGAATTTTTACTTTACTTGGACGTAATCATGTTTCCTATAACGATAAACTAACGGAACACTTGGCAATCATTCACGTTACCTGCTTTGAAACTCTACTTGATATACTTTTAGTATTAACAGTTTGATACTGAATTCTGTAGTGAAAATTCATTAAATTATTTAGAATTATGTACGAGTAAACTTCGACGAATACTGAGACTAAAAACAATGACAATTTATAAGCATATTTTACTTTTTTACTTTAGTACCACTTAGTGGAATTGATAACCATTGAAATATTGTTGAACATTTTGAACAATTCCAATTATTCAACACCCCTATAGTATAGGATAAAACCGCTTCTTATAAAGATATCTAGATTCTTTTGTAGGAGTAGATCAATTTTCGTTTTTTATCCATTAAATCCTTTGTAGTTAGATTTCTCCACATCTTCTTATCTTTTACTTTCCCAGTTTTTAATTCCTGTTACTTTTAAATCTACTCCTACTTTAACCATGTTGATCTGGGTCTGCTTCATTTTCTTCTTCCTCCTGGTCTGCATTCTACTACTGATTTAATTGCATTCTTTTCGTCTGCTCTTCATATATGTCCAAACCATTTGACTCTCTGTTTTGTTTTTTTTTCAAACAAACTCTTGTTCTATTTCATAGTTCATTCGAATTCTGTATTCGTTTCGTGATATCTTTACTGGTCCTAATATTGTTCTTATTATTTTTCGATCCGTTAGTTTCAAATCTTCTTTATCTTAATTTAATGATACAGTTATAAATACAAGTATAGTAGTATTTATTGTATAAACTATATACCTATCAAGCCATGCTGTTTTCTGTTTTTGGAAATGTACGATCTTACAATTAAGTTCTATGGAATTTGCATGCTTCTCGTATAGCAATAATGGAAAATTCGATATCGAGATTTCACGAAAATTTATGTTTTAAGATCCCATGATTCCGTTTTGATCATTTTCTTAATGACGTTTCTTTGGATGGATAGATGTGTTCTATAATTAACGAACGACAAAAGATAGACTAATAAAATTTCTTCATTTCACAAGTTTCATGAAAATGCGAAGAATTGAGCTGATTTTTGTAGAAATTTCAAAACCAACACACAAAACAATAAATTCAATTTATTTTGAATGCGAAATCAGCTGTGAAAAAATAAGAAAATAGCTCCATATTTTTTAAAATTTCAAGCTAATTCTTATATTTATTATATAGACCTGATAGTGGTCACCAAAATCGTCGTGTAAACAATAACGTTATTTCTTATGAAACATAAACTATGTCACCTAATGCAATTTATTTTCGTTTACATTAATTTATATATCTTGTAGAATGTATAGTTTATTATCTTAAATATCTGGCCACATAAAAAGTTATTTAAAAAGTTGTATATGTTTACAGCCTCGCGGCGGAAAAATGAACTAATTTTACACTTTTAGTAATCAGTTAGGTTTCATATAAAATAAGAAAGTACTGATTTAATTAAATATTCTTCTTGGCAGCATGCGTAGTAATATTCCTGAAGAAATTGCGGTTTTATGACACAGTTTAGGATTGCATAAATTTCTGAGATTAAATCTCTTTATAAATAGTATTTTCCGCGAATTAAAATACCTTTCATGTTAAGTTATTCCATTGCAACATAATTTTGCATTCTCTCTAATAGTCTGTTTAATAATACAGAGTTTAACTCATAAAAGTCTAGTCGCCTATTGTATAAGTATTATTCCATTTTTAAGGAACGGAAGTCTAATAGACCAACATTCGAAATATGTAATTAACGGATAAAATCACTACCTAACGACCTGTTTAATTATATTTAATGTTAAACCTTGTGTGAAATGCAATGAACTGAAAGTTGAACTCAAGATTTGTTTTCCTTTTTCGTTGGAACTATTACTACTTACGAAATTTAAAAGTTGTTCTGATATATTTTTAGTTATTAATAAAAAATTTAAATTATGTATCCTATTGTTTGAATAAAAAGTTACTTTGTTTCCTTGTAAGCTCAACAACTTTCTAATTCGAATCTTATTCAATATCACAAATAAATATTGATTGCGATAAATCGCACAATACAAATAAAATTATTACTTTACTTTCCTGCATTTACAGATCTTGGTAGGCGATATATTTTTATCAATTACAATTAACTCTTATAAATAGCAGTCAGTTGAAGTGCCTTAAAATTGCCGAATTAAAATATAAATTGTACTTAGAATTATCACTTAGCGAAAGTAACATCTATGAAATATTGTTGAAGTAATCAGAAACAATTTCAATAATTTAAGACCTCTATAGAGTAATTTCGCTTCTTATGAAGCACTCTACTCTAGATCCTTTTATTGTAGTGGATCAATCTCCGTTTCTTTTCTTATAAATCATTTTAGATAATTTTCTCCACATCTTCCTATATTTTGTTTTACTTTGCTAGGTTTTAATACCTGCTGTTTTTAAATCTTTTTCTACGTCCTTCAACCATGTTGATCTGAGTCTGCCTCATCTTCTTCTCCTCCTGGTCTCCATTCTACTACTGATTTAATTGTAGCCTTCTCTTCTGCTCTTCATACATATTCAAGCCATTTGACTCTCTGTTGCCTGATTTATTTTCACTATGTTATCTCCTTCCAACTCTTGTTCTATTTCAAAGTTCATTTTTATTCTGAATTCGTTTTCTGATATCTTTATTGGTCCTAATATTGTTTTAATTATTTGTCGTTCCGTTATTCTTAAATCTTCTTCATCTTAATTTAATGATACAGTGATAAACAAAGTTCTGGGTATTTGTATAAACTATATAAATTTATGTGTAAAACTTATCAAGTTTTGCTATTCTGTTTTATACAGCATTTCAAGTTGTCGTAGAATATGCTGTTTTGTTATTTTTGTTTATTTGTTTCATTTTTAACTGTCAAATTATTGAATTACAACCTAACTATTTTTCATATTTTACTTTGTCCGCCGCCGGCGTAAATGTGTTGCCAAGGATACACTTTTACGCCGGCGGCGACAATATTGAACTTCTGCTTGTTGAATACAAATACATAACAACGTACTTTTATGACGTTTGAAGAAAAAAAAAATTATTTGAATCAGATTTAATATACAGATTCCTCTTACTTTATTAAAACATATGCTCATAAAGTTTGAACTAATTTAATTAGTCGCGAGTTTTTTCCGGTGACATTTGTCACTTCAACGTCCAATCCAGGAAGTTGGACGTTAACCATAGTTGTAACAACTTAAACTACAAAACTATTCTGCCATTATAACCTCTAGTTTGACGTTAAGAACAAATTACGCAACTTGTTAGAATGTCAGCGAGGTAAAGATCGGCAAGTCTCTCGCGATCGCGATCACAGCAAGCAGAGAAAGTAAACAAGCGAATGCCACATTTCACATTCAGAACACTATCGGCTCTAGATATAGTTGGCCATGTACACATCTTACGTAAGACTTGTAAATAGACTTCTACTGCATCGGTTAGTATGTAAATAGAAATACTTGTACGCGCCGAACTTGAAATATATTTCAAATAAAGCACCGTAAAATAGGGGAAATTTGAGCGAAAAGTTGGAAAATGATTCAGGACTTCATAATTCATACATTGATTTTTATAAAATTATTTTTATTACGATATTCTTCAAAGAACACTATACTCGTTCACAGCATATAAGTAAAACTAAAGTTGCTTTACTATACATGAGTATAATAGTATATTATTCAATGAGCATGTAATGTATGCTATTACTCATGATACTTGTGATGCAAATCATTCGAATGAGTAATAGCCATTACATGCGAGTAGAATACTATACTTTATCCACATTTCGTCAAATATTTGTTCTGAAATATAAGATAAGTAGAATTTTTGCTCTGACAAATACAAAAAAATTGTTTGTTTATCAACATAGACAAATTGTAGCAACTATCGCTAGGCTACGTACTGTTGTAACAAAATTTTAAAGTGATTTGGCATTTAGCAGAAAATCTTAAAACCAATTATTTAGCTGCAGAAGCTTAAAAAGAAAATAAGAATATGAAAAATAAGAAAACTAGTGGCTTTTTCATTTCGATTTAACTCTTTTGACAGGTAAAATTTGAATTTGATATAACGAATGAATAATATTATTTCATCGAACTGTCAATATTATTTCATTAGCAATAGTAACAAGTGTTAATAGATAGACAACGGTTGAATTATGGGTATATTATTTGAAAGTTGTGGATAAAAATAATAAAGTTACAGTTGCATTTTACATTAAACGAATTATTTTAAACTTTTCTATAAATAACTTAAAATATAAAATGTTATGTTAAAGTAATAATTGTTTTTGAATAAACCAATAATTTTAGATAAAAACTTTGATATTATACATGGAATAAATTGATTAACCTTTCATGGTGTGAGGAATTTGTAAATTTACGCACTTTTTGAATGAAAATTGTTACTTTTGATGTGAATATGAACTAAATAAAAGAGATAGATCATTAACAATGAAGACTGAATTACAGTCGAAAGGTCGGTGTTTAATTAATTTTGAATATATTGGATGTATATTGTATCTCCGATTAATTTTATTAATGATTAATTATAAATATTGATCGTGATTTTTATTAAAAATTGTTGAATGCATGATTGATAGCATCGCGAACTGTTACATTTCATTATTAAGATCAAATTATGTAAAATTAATTAAACACTTCATGTGAAGCTTAAATAAATTAACTTTCATGTTACACAATATTAAATGCTTTCGGAATTCAATTTAGTTTATTATTGTAATTAAACTAGAGTGCACTTAATGTGTTATTCATATTTTGTACATCGCATATTCGATATTTAATTTGAAATATGGATTAAAAGCTTGTTATTAATTTTAACCGAGTTTTTAATTAAATTTCAAGGAAGTTTATTATAAAAACACATTTGTGATTTGAATAATTTATATTTTGCACAATACGAAAATTTTCTTTCTAATTGAGGTTAAGTGTCAACTGTCAGGTTTTATTTGACCTGTGACCCAATGATGTCATTCAAACCACTTTCTACTAATTTTGTCATATTTAACACTTCTGCAATCTTCAAATAAAACCTACCACCCACTTATTTCTTTTAAGTACAAAACTCTTCAGAAAGTAATTAATCCTTCGAATCTAACTGCATTTCTAAGTACTGATTTTCCCGCTTTCTGTGCAAGAAGCAAGAATAGTGAACAAAAAACAAAAACCGTCAACAATGCTCTACAAAGCACAATGCAACTTTCTCGTTTGAGACAAAAATCGAAACGCAAAAAATTACTAGCAGCTGGTAAATCTGGCCGCTGGAGAAAACCGATTTATTTGACGGCTTAGTTAAATTTCAAATGAGTGAAAATGATCTAAATAAATATTACACGCTCTAAATTGTTTACAAATATTTAATTGTCCGGAACAAGAGGCAATGCCACGAGATTATCAACTGTTTCTACAAATGCGAAACAACAAATTTTAGACAAATATTAGTCAGTTTGTATTTGCTGTATCGCACATCTTCTTCTTGATGTGATAGATAAAATAGTCTCAGATTATTGTTGAAATGTAAAATGAATAATCTTGTTACAATTACAAATATTTGAATATTGGGTTGAGTACATAATACTTTGAAATAAGGGCACAATATTGGTAATGTTTTCTTAAATATTTACGCAAATATTATAAATAGATGCAAAATATTTAGTATTATTTATTCAATCGCTCAGGATTAATATATCTTTAACAAATAACAAAGATTAGATAAATGGATCACAATGTTACTAAAATAGATTTGGGTGTACGTTGCGACCTCGTAGTACTATAGTACCCAGATGAGCGAATAATACGAACGACCTCTCTGTTAAAAAGTAGTAACAGAAAGAGTAGGGGCCTATTCCGTTATTATTAACTACCCTTTTTGTCAAATTCTCCAGTCATAGGCAATTGTTTCGATAAAAATTATCAGAAAATATTCGTGTTTGGTTTCAAATGAAAGGTATTAAAAAAAGGAAGCCAAGTCAACTGTTTTTTTAATATTTGTTGGGTTGTCATTCTACACGATAATAATGCTAATGACTAGGTCGAGCCATTAGTTATTATCTAATCTGTTCCAATCTAGTGACAGGAAAGGGAGCGATGTAGTAACTAGCCTTTCTGTCAAATATCTAAGCGACAGGGAATTATTTTGTGAATAGTTGTCAGAAATTATTCGTGTTTGGTATCAAATAAAAGGTTTTTCAAAGATGTAGCTGAAATGGACTTCAAAACGACAGTCAATTGTTTTTTCGATGTCAGTAGGATCATGCTTCACGGTCAAAATGCTTTCGGGACAAGGTCAATCGGCCCATTATTATCCAGACTGTTCCAGTATAGGAACAGGAAAAGGAGGAACGTAGTGACAACCCTTTTTGTCAAATACCCAAATGACGGCAATTGCTTATGAAATGTTGTCAGAAATTATTTGTGTTTGGTATCAAATGAAAGGTCTTCGAATCAAGAACCCAATTTTGATGACATATGTAGACTTCAAAGCAACAGTCAATTGTTTTTTTCGATGTTAGTAGGTAGGATCATCATTCTTCACGGTCAAAATGCTTAGTGGACAAGGTCAAACGGTTCGCTATTATCTAAACTGTTTTAGTGTAGCGACAGAAAAGGGAGGAACCTAATGACGACCCTTTCTGTCAAATACCCAAGCGATAGGCAATTGTTTTGTAGAAAATTCTTAGAAATTATTTGTGTTTGGTATTTAATGAAAGATCTTCGAAATATCAAACTGAATTTGATGACATATATGGACTTCACAACGACAGTCAATAGTTTTTTCGATGTTAGTAGGATCATCATTCTTCACGCTTAGGGGACAAGGTCAAACGACTCGTTATTGTCTAATCTGTTGCACTGTGGGAACAGGAAGGGGAGGGACGTAGTGACGACCCTTTATGTTAAATACCCCAGCGGCAGGCACTTGTTTTGTGAAAAGTTGCCAGAAATTATTCGTGTTTGGTATCAAATGAAAGGTCTCGGAAATAAGCAGCTGAATTTCATGACATATATGGACTTCAGAGTGACGGTTACTTGTTTCAATTAACATTAGTTGGATAATCATTTTTCATGGGTCCGTGGACCAGGTTGTAACCGTTAGTTACTATCTAATCTTGACATTAATACCTTGTGAAGAATAATTTATATTTATACGGACAAATCCATAACAATGTTATCTATAGTGTTAATTTACGTAGTACTATATTATAATCAAATATTTACACATGTATAAATGTTTTCATACCCCACCAAGTAATTTAATGTATTTTCCAATAAACTTTATATTTAGAACAGAATAATGTTTTTGTTATAATACATTCTTTAATTTCAACAAAGCACGCAACTTATAAAGTATTAAACAATAAAAAGTACACACTATCTAAAGAATTCATATAAAATAACCATTATAATAAATTTAAAGCTATATACAATGAAAACATTCGGTCTATATATTATATGTCAAACATTTGAAAGTTAATTGTTTTAGATATGATTTTATACTGCTAATATAAACCAACATAATAATTTCTACCATATTATTGTTATCATAATTTTGATGTTTATTTGTTTCTACACAAAACAAAACACGTTCTATCAGTCAATTCTACAACATTTTAAAAGGAAACAAGAAGTAGTACATAAGGTCTAATGTTGCTTGTCAACAACAAACTTAAATCTGATTGAAATATAAATTCACTATCCAAGGATGAGACAATAAGAAGATATCGGACAGGAAAGCATGTCCCAGATAGCACAATGATATTATGAGCATGTACACTGAATATTCCTTAGGGATATTTGGATATTCCAGGAATAGTCTGTTTATGTCCTGTAATAATTAAAGAATATTCCTGGGATGTGTCGATGTCCCGAAAAAGAATATTCTCTGATGATTCCCTCAGTATGCTACAGAATATTTCTAGTTTATTTTGAGTAGTAATTAATAATATTCCGAGTAGATTCTCAATTGATTCATAAGAATATTCTGGGGTTATATAGGAGAATATAAATAAATGTACATAGGAGAATATAAATATATGTACAACATGTATTGCAATACAAAAATATTTATTAAAATATTTCAATTCTTAACAAAACAAACAAAAATATTATTCTAAAGTAACAAATACATTTAAATTAAAGCTATAAATCTGCAGTCTATTGCTGGTTGCTTTAATATGCTTTTATTACATCTATAATGTAAAAAATTCGTTATTATTATTGATAAATATAGAGAAGAAATACTTACAACTTTATCTCTTCTTCATTCCATCTATAGCTTTACTTAGACATCGTGCTTCTAATACTTCAATTTCTTTTTCTGTTACATTTGCATTTTTATTTTTCTTAGCGGTTTCGGAATTAATTACAGACCAAATGTAATCTGTTTTCTTTTTTACTAATCTATTAAAAAGTATATTTAATACAAAGAATCTTTTGCTTTTATACATTATTAACATGAATATAACATACAAAACAGAAATTTGAGGTTAAACCTCTGGGTAGACCATTCGCTGTTTTCTGCAAGATGTAAATTATAAACTCATATATTCTAAATGTAATTATATACTCACAATATACGTGTATTTAAGAAATTAGCTTTACTTGGTACACTTATTTTTATGTATTTTCACTGAAAACTATTGTAAATCAACAATCTGTAACCTTGTGCTTCGTGTATGAGCTGATGTGCCGAATGCTGACAGCTGACACACGCTAACGGTTGACAGAGGTCTCAAGTTCATAGTGAATTTAGCAGGTGTGCAACATTTTACGAACTTCATTGTATTTCAAAATTGAAAGAAATATTTATTATTAATATTTAATATAAATCAATATATTACATTATTTTACCCAATGAACATAAATAAAACTATAAATTTTACACATCTAATCTAAGTTATTATTTTCTATAATAGAACGCATTTGCCATCTAGTGGCAAACCAACGAGTCATTTATTAAAGAATATATTATGTATAGCCAACAAATTATGTGTAACGTAAAGCAATTAGAAATGATAAAATCTGAAGACATAAAATTAAAGAGATACACGTACTTTTATAAAATTTCTGACAGCGACAAAATACATTTTTCTAACCATTTAAATTTGCAGACTTTTTCTCGTTTTCATGCAAATTAATACATAATTAGGCAACAATGTTTCAATAAAAAAACATTTTTGGGAAATATATATTTTATTAATTATACACCAAAATATTGCCTCAAGGTACATTCTACAGTGATTCCATAAAATTAAGAATAGGTTGTTCCACAGGAAATATACAGAAAATATTTTTTAATATCATATAAATATTCAAGGAATATTAAGACAATTATTCACAGAATATTAAATTATGAATATTATACGAACATTCCTATATATTCCAAATATTCCTAGAATAATACTAAAATATTCGGAATATTTAAAGCATGTTTAGGACATTGTGAGAATATTCTCAGAACGTTTGTGCTATCTGGGGTGTGGATTAGATGGGAGGGTTTCCGGTGATAACAAACAATAACATACTGTTCTGACAGACTGTTTCATGAACTTTTTTCGCTCTGCTAAACTATTGTAGCAGCACATTTATACAGAACGTAACGAGCATAAGACGGGGTACCGTTATTTTGACATATTCTTTGTTTTAGTACTTTTAAATACTTTACAAACAAGTATAATTTATTTATATTTGATGATTTCATTTGTTGGATCAAATACTTGTGAATTAATGTGCAATATGTTAGCATACATTTGTTAAACCGTTTTATGAATAAACCTTAACGTAACCTTCAAAATATGTTATTAAATTTTTAAATAATAATCTCATTCACTTACTTTGTTATGGGAATTTCGCAACGCTGTTTAAAGTAATGCACAACTATTTAAACTAAACAATCACAAATGCAACAAGTTCTTGACACAAAATATCACTGCAACATATTTTAAAGTTTTTTATGTTATAAATAAAGATTTAAACAATAAAGAAAAGTATAATAATTGATCCAAAAAATAATTGTAGCTTAGTAATATTCTGACATATTTAAAAGGTATGTTTATAATTTGAATGCGTCACACTGTACAATCTGCGACGCGCACAACTCGACTAGCAACAATAAACTCACGAGTTTCAAAGAGTTTCGCTACACTGGCGCCTCCGAAACTCCACGGTAGAAATGCGAACTAATAGACCAAAAATAATTATTTTTAGAATTATTTCAAATAATTTTTACATATCAAAATAACAATTAGTAAGAACAGTGCATTAATGTTTATGCTATACTAATAAGTAATCTTAAAATAAATTTTATTTGAAAATAAATTCAGTAAGAAGAAGTACTGCTCAAGATAGCCATATTGCATTATTTGTCAGTGTTTTCTAATCTGTCAGTTTACCACAAATTGAGATTATTCAGCACTAAAATGGTATTTAAACTAATATAATAATATATAAACATTTTTTACTCACAACAATACATAAATTAACTAGTATCGTAAACTATACATATAAAATAGTGGAAATCAATTAACGATTTGTGGAATTTCTTTATAATTCTTTACTGTTATCTATTTCGGAACAATGTAATGCACCTGGAATGATTTATTCTTATGCACATATTTGAATGTTTAACACCTTTAGTCACCAATAAATCATTTTGATAAAATATACACCTCGTCATTTGTGCTACATTCTTTTGTTGTAACGGAATACCATTAATCATATGACATCTTAGGTAAATAATTAATTTCCAGCAAAATCAGCCACACTTGGAGGAAAATCCTCCACCAGCTCAAGCATCATATCTGCCCCATGCACCTATTCCAGTAGTAGGTTTTCCGGTAAATAATTCGGATAATGAGGATATACCTCCGCCAAAACCAGACTTTATGGCACCACCGCCTTATGAAGTGGCCACCAAACTACCTACCTATGAAGAAGTACAAAGAGAAAAGACTCTACAGGGAGAGCCAACACATCCTGGAAGGGTATGGCCTAGACTAGATAAAATATCTTACAAGTAATAATTATTTAAAATTCTAGCCAATATCTGGTCGTCCTCCAGGACAACCCTTGGCGTTTCTCGCTATAGACGCGGAAGCCAATGAAAATGACGTCGACACTGGACTCTTGGGGACAGACTTCATGTTTTTCACCGCATTCTTCGGCAAGTTACCGATTTATTTTTCAAAGCAGTTGTGTTATTGTTAATGTTCTAGTTGCGTTTATCTTCAACTGGATTGGATTTTTACTGCTGATGTGTTTTTGCCATACTATTGCGTCACGTTATGGTGCTCTGTCTGGGTTCGGATTGTCTTTGGCTAAGTGGACACTTATTGTCAAACATTCGACAGACTTGGCTTCTCGAGAGAATAGCTGGCTCTGGTGGCTAATCATGACCTTTGGTGAGTTATAAACAAAACATTGCAATGAACGGTTCAATTGACCGCAAAAATAAATCACTGGAAAATAATAAAAAATTAGCTACGATTCTAGTACACTGATAAAAATCTTTTCTTGGAACGAACATTCCTCTTAAATGAAGAGAAAAATTGATTTGAATAGTGCCAATCATTGAAAACTTTTGTAGTTTTAATAAATATTCTTGTATGAAAATAAATTTAGTTTTGAAGGATCATAGCAAAGAATTCAACTGAGACTCATTATGAGAGTGAAGTAGTTTGAACAGAAGCAGTTTTAATTCAAAATGATACTGTTTTGAATAAAAACAATTTGTTTAAAATTAAAACTCCATTTTCATTATTTTTAAAGATTATTTCATTCATAAAAAACCGGCCCAATCAGAATGTTTCATTTTCTATTGTTGTACATTTTAGATAAGTGATTAAACATAATAAAATTTATAACATTTTGAAGGCATATTTAGCCGGATAATTAGTTGCAGAAGCAAGATACTTACATGTTCTTCACCTTTAGTGGTATTTTATATCTTTAAACATGCTGAATTGTTCAATTCAAGCTATTTTTATTTACAAAATTTTGACATTTATTTGACAAGTAAAAAGAAAAACAATCAATTTGCTATAGTTACAATATAACAACAAAATTTTTATGGTGCTTTTTGTCTATGCGTGTACCGATTTATTTATGTGAAAATGTCTCAAAATCAACGTTTTAGTACAATTTCTTCGGCAAGTATTGATGTCTAACTTATTTACAAAATTTTGCTTTTAAAAAAGTGTTATCGTACATAATAATTTAAGATAAAATCCCTCGACCTGCGGTCTCGGGATGTTTTCAAATTATTATGTACTCAAACACTTTTTAAGCAAAATTTTTTGCATAAGCTAGACATGTCAAATTTAATCAATTAAATTCTTAGCACTCGTGATATAACTATTGATAAAATTAAAAATAAATTCACTTTCTTTCAATGTAGAAAAAGAAGATAAATAAAATTTATATTCAAAATTAGTATTTGATTTGAATTGAACCTAAACATTTTGTAAGAACTAAAATTTTCTTCTTTTGTAACGAGCAAAATATTTTCCACGGAAATTATTGGCAATTATCGATGGTTTTCATGCAAGAAAATCGGTGTAACATCTATGAACTAAATTTTGTTATTTTCAAGATGATTTTGCTATAGAATGCCAGTGTTTTTTGTGTATTTTCCCGTACGAGTGTAGGAATTGAAAGTTTCTGGTTGTTATTAGGATGAAAAGTGAGTACTTAAATAAATGATAATTGTTTCAGGGCTGATAATATGCGTGCGCGCCATAATTCAGTACTTAAACATCAAGCGGGGATGGCGCCTGCTGTCGAGCAGTCATCAAGAGCGTCTTTTGTTTTTCTATTAGTAATTCGAGTGATGTTTCTAAGGTCCACATCCACATAGTCCTGCCTGTGAATTTGTGGAAATGATGAGTCCCGCTCACGTCTTTCTCAAGTTTGATCTCATTATGTTAAATTGTTCGATTGTGACTGTTTTTTCATCATTCAGAATTTGTCTACTGTGTTTTGTGTTATAAAAATGCATGTACGACTGCTTAAACTTTACATTCCAACTTTAAAATGTAAGGATTAGACATCACGAATAAATGTAGAGATAATTGTTATAAAAACAGAAAATGAGCTCTTTTTAGCTAGTAGAGCTATTAAGAGTTGCTTAATTCGTTATAAGTTAGAAATTTCTTAATAATCTTGTTGCGAGAATGGAAAACATAGTAGGAAGGTTTTGAATGACGTAGATGTTTAAATTTTGGACGTTAATTGCACATTATCATTTCCACAAACTTACTAATTGTGAAAAAATCACTGTTATATTTACTATAACTATGGAACTGTATATAATTTTCATTATGAAGTTAATATTTTATAGGTGTGTTAGCATTATATTTATGCAGAGTTCATTGTCGCTTGTGCTTAAATAATTTTAATAAAGTTTTATTGACTGTACAATATTTTTAACAAAACGTAATATTAAGCTCCATACCTACTTAACTTTAATAAACTTCGACTCAAATTCGTAAATACCAACAGACTGTTGTATCTTTTCGTCATACTCTACCCACTCTTTTTCGGACAAATCCACATCATCAAAAACTTTGTTACTTTCTTCCACTTTAACAATCCATCCTTCGCCTGGTGAAAATTCTATTGGTTCTAATCCTCGACAATCAAATATAATTATGGTTTTAAATTTTCCTTGGTCGTCTGAAGTATATTCACCTGCGAACCAAATATTCAGTAATGATTTTCTAACCTCTGTTTTGATAGTTTACCGTTGCTGCCAGGAATGATATCCATACTATTTTCTCGAGAGCAAAATTTGCATTTCATAAGAAAATTAGTTTCTGATCTCGCAGTGGAGACCGTAATTTCATCGTTTATATCATGCCATTTATCTGATTCTTCTCCACAGCTCAAACATTTAATTTTTAGAAGATAATTGAAACCTGATTGTTTAGCACTCAGTTTTTCAATATTTTCAAACGTTGATTTTATTTGTAGGGCTATTTTCACCATTTTATACGTAAAATAGAACTTAAACGGTACGGATTTACATGAATATACTTATGTCAATATTTGGCACGGTTACTGCAGCACAATTATAGGTTATGTTTCTTCCGGAACATATGACTGTATGCAGCCAAAAATTTATGTAGGTACTGTTGGAAAGCAAAGCAATAGGCGTACATTGTGAATGTTATTTATTTATTTGGAGAGGAGTTAAATACATGTAAATAAATGGAATGCCAAATAAGATTTTATTTTGGTTTCCAAGAAATATTTTTCAACCCTTGACAGGATCGTTTCAGCGAAGCACTGTCAGCCCATTCTGAATTCAAATAAAAATCGTCATCATCTTCTTGCAACTTTTTCAATTCCTCTTGTTTCCTATATGCATGCATCATCAGTTGTTTTCTTTCATCCTCAGACATAACTGGTTCTCTAGCTGGTGCTCCTTGTCCTTTCTTTGATAACTTCATTATTACCTAATAACAAAAGAAGTAATAAAACAAATAATGAACTAACATTGTTGTAATCAACCTTGCATTTGTCATTTTTGCCAGTATAATCTTTTATAATTTTGTCTCGGAATAATTCTCTTCCACAAAACCAAAGTTGGGCTGTAGCTGGGTCTATAACATCTAAAGATGCTTGTGTTCCAGACAAATCTTCAATATTTTCAAATTCCATTCGTATGGTGTCATGGGGAGGTAGTTTCATTGGGTAAACAATCATAGTAGCTCCTTTAAGTAAATCTATAGCTTGCTGAACAGTTTTCATCGTTAAAATTTTATCCTCAAGAACTAACTTCTTCGAAATCATGTCTTTAGCTTCTTTAATTGTCTTCTTTAACAGTTCTTGCATTTGTGGCATTGGTTGCTTACCATTTCTACGTCCTATTGGATCTTTTACGAAATTAAATCCACCGCTTGGAATACATTTTTCTCCATAGTGGTCTACTAATTTTAATTCTTGAACTTGTTCTTCTGTTAGACCAAGTATTTCTGGTGGAAATAATGTACCATGCTCAGCCAGTTCTTCCATTTCACCACAGATTCTTTCGATTTTTAGCCTGCCATTGTAGATAGCAGTTACTGATTTTATAACGTCTTCCACTGGAGTATTTGATGGTGCTTCGTGCAAGAACTGACTCTGGTCTCCCTTTTTAATATGAATCAGAACCATTGCTCTTGTATAATTATGGTTTTAGGTCTACTTATATCTGACAAGTTGCGATTGAAAAGATTTGATTGCCAGTTTCTGACGTATAGAGTAAATAAATTGAATCCAAAGTAACGGCGGTTAAATGTTTGGTCGATATGATCTGCATGGATACGTGTAAACAGAAATGCATGTATTTATGTAATTTCTAGAATATTTTATAGGGTTGCTAATTTAAAACATAATAAAGATACATTAATTATTGAAAAGAAAGGCATAAAATTATGATTTTTTCCGAGGCTATGAAACAACGAATTTTGTAGCAGATTTGTCAAAAAAGAAAACAAGTAATAATTTGTAATAATCAAGAGGATAGCATTAGAGTTCGAAGTTTCACCTTGGGCGTGGGCCGAACTTCGAACGAAAGTAAAAAATAAATCGCGAGCAAATTACGCGGGTCGTGCACTAACATCAATCGTCGAAATTTGAAGTTCATTGTTGGTTGACCTAAATAACGACATGAATAAAAAACAAATGATCTAGCTAGATTATAATTCTTCTCTTGTCTCGCCTGAAAACAACTATAGACAAATGAATAATCATGTCAGTCGGACCACTGAAATAATTTTATCTTTTGTTATGCTGATCGTGATCACTGTTCCTATTAATTAATCTAGATGCATTAAAGATAGCATTAATTATTAGGACTAATTTAATAACTTTTCTCACTTTATATGACATGAAGGGAATGCTGAGCTTAAAAATCTGATTCATAAATAAATGCTCGAAAGATATTGCAAATTTATGGAAATATTTCGTTAAGTACAATTTTATAAGTCTATAAACTAAATTTTGAAAGTGAAATTCCTAAAAATAATCTGCAGTTTGTTTCCTAAAATGTGTTTCTAGATTGCACAAAGAGAAATTTTATGATGTTGATCTTGTTCTTGTTCTTTGAGAACGGTATCAAACGAAAATCGTTAGATCTTTCCGTATAGAATACTGATTAAACCTTTTCTTTCCTTTTCCATAAATGGTAGATGTATTCTGAATATTTTTACTTAGTAGTCAAGACTAGAGTGCAGAGTACATATATGGATTGCGAATACTTCAAAAGGTGAAGTAGAACATGCGATTTAAATAATTTAATTACTGGATATTGTAATGATGACACTATTTTGAGGAAGAGATGTTGATGAATCTATCATATGCTTTCTTTCTGTCAATATAAATAATAAATTGCACTTTTGACATTTTTATAGTTATTGTATGACAGCTTACAAATATGCTTGATGAAAATTGATTAGTTACTCATTAATTCTTGTCCACTGAAAAACATATTTAGTTGTCGGGATTAATTCAAAAAATGTATTAGTTTACTAGGTGATATCCGGGATCAATTTCAACCTACGCCAAAAACTTCATCTCATAAAATTAATTCGTTCATCAGCCTCACCTTCCACAATCATTTTAATACTTAAAGATGACCATATTCAACTGTCGAATGCCATATATACATTGTTGTTGTAAGAGTAGAATTTAATCTACCTACTTGTGTTTTTAAGAAAGTACTTTTGAAATAACAATGCAATCTTAAGTTTAGCCTAAGGCTTTGCGTATACAATATTGAATTCTTTTTTCATTTTTTTCAATAAAAACAAAGCAACAGTAGTCACTATTCATAGCCACCTTTCCACACATCAACTTTTAAACAATTTAGTGAAAGACCTTATCTCTTGCATTAGCGACGACTGACGAACAAAGCAATTTGTATCTCCTAGATAATTACAGTCTTTCCAGAACAGAGTTATCTGCTACGCATTCTTTGGTACAGTTACACCTTTTACTTCCTCTTCTTCAACGACACAACAGGCTAAGTCACGGGCGAGATAATATAATGTAATTAGGAGGAAGTACTTGTTTTGTGCATGTACAATGGTGTACTTCATTGGCTTGAAATCAATCAGCGATTACAGGATGACTGAGTTCTAATGCAGATTTTTTTGTTCTTTTTTATTGGAAAGCAGGCTGAATGGATTCAACGGTTTAAAATTAGGGTGAATTATATAATATGATGTTGTACAATGAAATATGTAAGCTAGGAAGATATTTGATATGTGCATGAAATGTTTGTAACGGAAGTGTGAAAATTAACACTTTTTATGTTAAAATCGCCGAGTGTAAAGTTTGAAACAGATTATTACGTTACTTGTTTGTAAAACTGTTTACTTCTTTAAACCTAACTTTCCCCGCTTTTCAACTTTTCCTTGCGAGGGAACAAAAACAAAACAGTCGGAGCCTTGTACAACATAAATAATAAAACCATCCGGCTGTCAAAGGCAGCTTGGATTAAAGCGCATTGACGTGCGGTTTTAAGTTACCGAGTACATGATGTTAAGCCTCAAGCACGTGCGCTCTGAAGTTCTGATACATTTTATATCTGTGCGAATGTGCCAGTGTGAGTCAGTTTACTTTCACACTTAGTACGCTAGGTCGACGACTTGGACGCGATTTGTCGATTCATACATTAGTTTTATGTTGTACACTCACTGACCACTCCCTAGCTACCATCAGGACTGTACCAGGAAGCTTTACTCGGAGGCTTTGGTCTTAAATTCAGTTGGAAATCAACTCGAAAATTTTACTGACAGATACTGTGAGAATAAACACAGAACCACTCAACTGCGTAAAAATGTTTTGATCTTACCGAGGATTTTACAAACGGAAAATTGTACTCAATTTATTTGTATCTTAAAATCTGTTAGTTTTAAGAATATTATAAGGAAAAATAATAACTGAAATTATAAGAAATTAACAAAAATCACTAATGAAATAACAAGACTTTTGGATGTAGTTCTGTAGATTAAATTTATTAAAATTCAACGTTTCGAATTATTACACATAATTCTTCGTCAGGAAACAAAAGAATAAATAAATTTTGAAGAAACTAAAATTATAGGAAGAGCAAAATGTTCCAATGGTAGACTCATAAGAGAAGCTATTGAAATCTACAAGCAAGAAAGACTTCCTCTGTTTTATAAGTTATAATTTGTTGTTTACATAGTTACTGTTTCTATTTACTTGTTTTTGTATTTTTTGTTTTTTGATGATATGTGTAATAATTCTAAACATTTAATTTTAATAAATTTAATCTACAGAACTAAATCAAAAAGTCTTTTTATTTCAATATTATGAGTTTTGAAAGCTTTTTCCAGTTATTGAAAAATCTCTATCACTATTTCATTGGCTGGTACCATGTACAATGTTTTTTAATCTGATAACAACGAAATATAGAAAAATATTTCAAATAATAATATAGGTAATATTATTCTACATCTTTTTGATTCCAATGAAATTTACTCTATCCTATTTATTTATTACTGTTGATGAATTGTTTCCAACATTTTATCAATTCGTAACATAAACATAATGCCTACCTAATTTACATATAAGTATGCGTGGGAGGTAAAAAATGATAGAATTTAAGATATAAATATGGTGAATTAAACAATTTTCCTTTGTATGATTTTAATTGGGCCAAAGGATATGATTCTGGGCTCGCACAATTCTTAAAGCAAAACAAGAAGCCGAGGAGGAAACTAAAACTTCTAGAAAACATATTATTTGCTCAGATATACTTATGTAAATTAAAACAAAAAAATTCTCGTAATTAATGGAGAGATTTAATCTATTCTTGAGTGACCACAGTGCATAGAGAGATATGCAAATAAATGATTGTTAAAATAAGCATCTTACTGTTGACAACATTCAACAACATCCGCAGGAACAACAACTAAATAAACCAAAGTCAGAACCCACGATTACGGTCCTGATAGAGCTAACTGTAGCAGGAGTCCGTCACGAGTCAGAGCTCACAGCTTCAACAGCCTTGGAGCGCATTTTTGAGCGAGAACGATGAAAGTAAAATGCTAGGGCAGGTCATCACGCAGCGTCCACTCTTCGACTCCTCGACGTTGTAAGGTGGACAGAGAGAGGGGACACTTTCTCGCTGAGATGTTGTGATGTGAGGGGAATAGAACGCACTCTGGACGTTTCACCTGTCACTGGTTCTTGTGCTGGACCCTGCACGTGCGAGTGGACAGCGAACAACGGTGATTGTTAGGAGAACTGGATGGTTGAGAGTTTATAGAATGAAAGGGAAAGTAACTATGTACCCTCTTGTTTGACTTCCTAAAGGAAAAGGATGGTGATGTATTTGCAGTGAAGATAATAATATTTATAATCATTGTACTATATTTCTCACAATTTTGAAAGGAAATGGAATACGATATTTTATCATATTACACATTTTAAAATTGAGCAAAATTTACAATTTCCATAAATTAAATTTTACAAATTTTAAACAGATCCTAATATTCGAAGATTGTACAAATGGACTTGGGAAATATTTTTTATGCAGAATTATCTAGTAAGCTTAGTTTAACATATTAAAATAAATTTCATAAATATATTATTTATTTTACCACATGTAAAGAGATCCAAAATTTAACATGTTGTAAAAATTGTTGTTGGAAATCTTGTACCACGAGCTCTGTTTTTTGGATATTTTAGAAGTGTTTAGCCTCGGTTTCAGCGCTGTACAATGTTCTAAAATCATAAAAAAAAAACTTCAATTAAAAGATGCAGATAATATATTTATCTGAACTTCCATACGAAGCATTTTTTTTTTATAAAATATTTCTAGAACATTGTAAAGCTCTAAAACCGAGACTAAAACATTTCTCTTAAAACACCCAAAAACAGAACTCCTGGTAACAGCCAATAATTTTAAATTTATTTATACTTTGATGCAGAATTGTTTATTAAGTCTAATTTAACATATTAAAATAAAATTCGTAAACGTAACATTAATTTTACAACTTTTAGAAAGATCCAAAGTTCCAATTATTGTAAATATGCATGTGAGAACAATTAATTTAAAATTTTCTTGATACAGAATTGTTTAGTAAGCTTGATGTAAAATATAAAAATAAATTTTGTAAATTTAATATTAATTCTACATGAAGAGATGATTGTTCGGCTGAAGAAGTGATATGGGTAAATAAATATCGGAAATACAATCAAAGATCTTTAATTTCCACAATTCCGACCATTCTACACGACTTGTGTCTTCTTCAAGGCTAGTAGAAAAAGACACAAGTGGAGTCGAAACGTCGCCATTGTAGAAAATGAAGATCTTTGACTGCATCCCCGATCATTATTTATTCACATTACTTTTACAGCTTTTATCTATCTATCTAAAGCTTATTCAATTTAAAAAATGGAAGTGGAAAAGATTAACTTTAAATATTTTTTGACACAGAATCATTTATTAAAATAAATTTAAAAAATAAAATATTAAATTTACAATCTTTTGTCTGATCCACTATAAGTTCTCGTATTATTCCGGAATTCAAATTAATAATGATAATTTATAGATAAGTGAGAGAAATTGACCCAGAATATTTATATTAAACGTCGATATAATAACCTCCAAATTCCCAAATAATAGTGAAAGTCCATTTATTACATTACATTTATCCAATTTGTTCAATATAATGACTAATATTTCCGTTTTGCATTCCAAACAAACATGTTGTGTATTTATCACGATGACAGATGATCAAGTCGAAGAGGAACATTCGTTGGATATGTGAAGCGAGTTTGATTTGATTTTATTATAAACATTTATAATACTATTGGATACTTTCTATTAACGTTTCAATGTTTGCTATATTTGTTGCTATAAAGTGAAAATATTGACGGAAATTGAATATAAAGTAAAAGTATACGAAAATTCAATTAAATTCACAAAGCAACAAAACATTATAATGAGTTATTCATAAAACATTTCTTTATTCAGAAGAGCATTTAAATGCAAACTATCAATATACACATAAAAGAATAAAAACAAAAGTTGTTATTATTTCATAACAACATTTCTTTCATTGTTTAAGTAAATTAGAACGTTTAAATAACATTTGAAAGTTTTGTTAAAACACACGACTAACATCAATTAGACTTCAGAAAACAATTAAACTAAACAATGAAGTCGAGATCATAACAAGCATGTTTTCGTGAAAAATTATAATTACTGAGAAAAGAATTACACGAGGAAAAAATACATTCTCAAACGTAGATTCAAGCTGTTTAGAACTCTCTGATCTTTGATTTACATTAGACATGCCAATAAAATAAAAAATGAGGATCATTAAACACTTTTACTAATGGAGATGAACTTGCTAGAGATCCAGATATAATCAGAGTTATTGAAAGTTAATTGGCATTTTTCTCTAGCAGATAATATCACTTTTAAAATGGTTAATACTTGTAATGAAAGTTAATAATAAAATAACCACAATCCTAATAATTGATTTTTTAGTTTAAAAATTATTCACACATGTGCCATGCGCTAAAAATAATCAGAGAATGTTTTAAAAGTAAAAGTTGTAAGGAATTATTACATTAAAATGCGTAGAGATGTTACATTGTTTTTATCTTGAAAAAAGAGCATGAAAAGCTGCATTATTTGATGTAATTAGAAAAGATGATTTGTATATTACGGAAGCATTAACTTCTTCATCAACTTGTTTTGCAAAAGAAGTAGTAGGAAACATTTACATGAAACAAGAACCGTAAAATTTTTATCAATAAGAATTATACATTTATATAAATTTATTGTTCTGATTACTAGGAAGAGATTACCCATTGCCTTAAGGACATGCCTTCTTACATTTTTTAAACTTTAACGTATTTTTTGATGTCCTTTTTTCCGAAGTTCAAAATCTGGTTGACTGAAGAATTATTTGAAAAGTTATACAGATACATTTTTATCATGTTATCAAGGTAGTATTACAATAAATAATTTTTTTAGTAATTTAAATGTAGAAGAGAGAGGGGTAAATAGCTCCGTGGTAACGTGTCGGACTGTGGATCGTGAGATCCTCAGTTCGAATCCCACTGCTGACAGTTACAAATTTAAATTTACCCCTGTGGTTCCCCCTCCACTAACAACTTTGGGGGCTATGACTTGACGGCTGGTAACCGCATTTCATACGCAAAAATATATCACCTACCAAGATCTGCGTAAGGAGAGTGCCACACCCTTAATGGGTAAAAGGCGTGATGATATATTTATTTTATTTTATTTAAATGTAGAACTACAATTTTTTATTTGGAGTAGGCTTTAATATTAATTACCAGCCCAATTCCGAATGTATTCGTACCATCTGATAAATATGCTATTATCAAATATAACTATTTTTTACGCTGATATTACCGCTTTACAAGTCCAAATTATTACGTCATATTATATATTGCATTGTACTCTTAGGTAAATGATAATTTTCCAATAGAAATTTATAAGTTTTACTGTTTAAATGGGATCACAATAATTTTTCATAAATACGCACCTAACGTACTTTCACGGACCAAAATGAAAATATTTTTCAACTATATTTATAATATTGAAACTGTAATTATTAAAAACAATATTCAATTACTTATTGACTAAAGAATATTCCGTGGGCCAATTAATTATTTATGTTTTAATGTAAATGCGAATATATTTGTTTATTTGACGCAGGATAATTATTCCTGAACAGTACATAAAGTATTACTATAATGAGAAATTTCTTAATAAATAAGAAATTCAGTTTCAGTACACTCTGACAATATTATTTATAAAGAAATTTCTCATTATAACAATATTTTATACTCAGTTTAGGAATAATTAACCTGTGTCAATTAAACACATTTACATTAAAACACATCCAATTTATTATCCTACGGAAAAATCTAGACAACAAGTAATTGAATATTTTTAATCATTACAATATGGTTGAAAAATATTTTCATTTTGGTCCGTGGATGAGCGTTAGATGCGGATTTACGAAAAAGTATTGTGATCCCATTAAGACAGTAAATCTTATAAATATCTATAATAAAATTATCATTTACCTAAGAGTACAGTGCAACCCATATACGACGTAATAATTTAGAATTATATAGCAACAATAACAGTGGGAAAAAGGAATTATTTGATTTGATATTAATATTTTTTTTTTTTAGGTGGTACGAATACATTCAGGATTAGGATTGGCCTCGTAATGTAATGCAAATTTTCTGTGTCAAATTGCAACTATATTTTATAAATTTTAATGAACAACAATATGTACTTAGAAGAGTAATTAAGTGTGTAAAATTGGAATAAAATTCCTCAGAATCAGAATCTTCACAGTTTGCTAACTACAACATCGTAAGTAGCGATGCTACAAATAACAACTATAGCTCATCGAACCATCAAACACTAGCAATTAATTTATAAACAATAGCTCAAATGAACTTGTTGTTCATTGCAGCATGCTACTCACGGTCAATGTCACCACATGAAGAACAAGGACGACACAGAATTGAAATTCTGTTTCTCTCTAGCATGAGGGAAAGGCTGCACGTAACGATGTTTATGTATGAAACTTGAAATCTGGGGCAGGGGACGTTTTTATAGAAAAATGTGGTAGTCATTCTTATAAATAAATGGGGGACTCTCGATGGAGCATCATTCGCTCGCAGACAGTGAGAGTGGTCGCGGTTTAAACTACTACTCCATCGAGAAATACGCTCGGAATTATGAAATTGCTGGTAGATAATTTTTGTGGTTATTTGATTTAAATAGTGGTTTGTATATACAGTGATGTAAACTTTAATTTATTCAAATATTCGGAATAGTGGTGAATAATTAATTAGCTGTCTAATCTAATCTAATTTTAGAAAATATTCGTGCACTGTATATGTTCATATTTAAGTTTGATGATGTGATATTATTTATTTGTTACACATTGGAAAGTGGAAATACCGGTTGCGTACACTTTCATCTTTATTTTTCTCAATTGAAACAGTAATTATTTTTGAGACGATTGCTTCGAATAAAAGCAATCCTTTCTAAAATAATTTACTGATATATCTCATCAAATTGTTAATTTTCTTGTAGGTTTTGGTCCTATGCTGCATCGGCAGCTCCATGGCGGACAGCCAAGCCGAAGCTTCCGAGTTGTCCTCCTCTTCCAACAAACTCTCCTCGAGCAAATCAACCCTTAACTCGATTCCATCTGCCCCACAAAAAACCACACTCATCCAGCAATCACAACCCGTTCAGCAGCAACAGACTCATCAGTACATTCCTCAATACGTGGTTCAGAAACAAGCAGCACCTCAACATCAACAACCTGCTGCGATGTTCATCATTGCCCAGCCGAGCTCCCAAGGTCATCAGAGTCCTCTCTTCCAGCAAGCAGTACAACAGCTGTTGAGCTATTACAATAACAACCCTCAAGCGAAGTATCAGCTGTTGCAGCAGCAAGGAGGGCTTCCGCAAGGTGCACTGCCTCAACATCAACCTCAACCTCAACCTCAGCCTCAAATCTTCCATCAACAAGCATTACCTAGTGGAGCTCTTCATGTAATTCCTTCTCCTCAACTGGATGCTCAAAACGTCCAACATCTAACTTCTGCTGCTCAGGTAGTTCATCAACAACTCGGTAGCCATCAATCGCCTCAAGCTACCTATGTAATCCCTGCTCAAAGTATTCAAACTCTCAATGGAATAAATCCTGGTTTATTGGCTCAACTAACTGGACAGTTACCTCAAGCACCTCAACATGTTCCAGTTCAATTCGCTCCTCACCAACTTCTAGCTCATGCTCAACCATTCCCGGCTCAGTTAAGCTCCGGGCATTTCTTGGCTCAACAGGTCCCTCAATTTGCGCAACAAATTCCTTCGGGTCATTTTGTCCTACCGCCTCATCTCGCAGCTAGTTTAGGGTTAGGGCAAGGGCATGTTCAAGCTCAATTACCGGCAAACATTCAAGCTCAGTTTGCTGGCACAGCTCCAGCTCAAGCTCAATTTGGAACCAAGCAGGTTGCTCAAAACTTGAATGGTAATGATTTCGCAGCTCAAACTGAGAAAAGTCATCAGGCTTCGTCGAGCAGTAGCTACAATCCTGTTTACAGAACCGCTTATGTTAAAGGTTGAAAATTAGTTACGGAAAAGAGCTCAATTCTTTGAAGCAATATACTTAGACAGGAAAACTGTTCCTTACGTTAAAAAATGGTTCGTTATCATTGAGAATTGTTGTATATTTTCCAAAGACTTTATATTGTACCTACACTATGTTATACTAGTTTTAATTTAATGAAGTATTTAAATAAATATATGTTTTTTCTTTTTAAGTGTGTACAATTATTTACTTTCACGATTGTCTCCTGTCTCCTTGGTTTTTTGTTAAATTAGCGTAAAATGTGCACGCAGAAACATATGCAAGCAATTAAATCTCTCTATTTCTAGGATCGTCATTTTGTTTGTCAACTTTTTGTTTGTTTGTTTTTATTTTAATTGGATGGACCATTCCTCTCTCTAGATGCTTTAATTTTACTTTCATTTCTAGCCGTTTCTACAAACGTCGAATGTAATTAAAATTTTAATATTTATACTAAAATAGGTAAACGTAAGAGTTGTTTATTTTAAATATTAAGTGAAAAGCATCGTGAAGCATGTGTCGTACATCTAGCAATTAAAATAATTTATCTCCAAGTATGCAATTATTAATTAATAATATCACAGTTTTTATCTAAAGATTATTAAGTTAAAGATAAGAAAGGCACTTACCATCCGTATCAGACTGCATCTAATCAACCTGAAAAACAAGAATAGTTAGTAAATTCAATCTCCAAAAATTCTTTTCGACAGACAAAAACATCATCATCCAATTTAAACGACGCAAGAGAAAAGTAAAACTGAAAGTTTCAAAAGCAAAAGCGATCCAAATAAACATTTAGTAAAAAGAAACAGCGCAAGAAGAACATTTCTCCGATTATAATGAATACGAACTGAAAGTAATTTATTAGTGCTGATCACCGGTTTTTCCCTCTCTTGTGTTCAATCTTTGATAATCCTTCCTTGGAGCTCTTAGAGCAGTCTCGTAGTCGCACCCAACGGCAGCAGCGCTTCTGATGACCGGTGGAGAAACTAACCGTAATTGTACTGTGAGCTTATTTTGTACGCTGCTCAACCGTAACATAATGTATATATTAATTTATTTATTCAAGTTACATGGATCTGGAATAGAAATTGGCAGAGGCGGACTGGCCATACTTGAATATAGTATACAATATATTGAATGTATTAAAAAATACAAGAGTATAACTAAGTCAAAATTAACCAATAGGTACATAAATAATTAGATTTTACATATTAACAATTTATTTACACTGTCAAATACATTTTTCAATGGCGGTAGTTGATTAAATAATTTAATACAAATATTACTCTAATCTATTTAGATATAGCTAATTTAGTAGTTAGTTATCTTACTTCGTGTATTGTAGTTATGACAATCTTCATTTTTATGTAATTAATAGATGCTAGTTAATTATGATATAAATGTTAAAAGAGACATTTTTTGAATAAGTGAAACAACCCCGCGAACAAAATAAATCTCTTTTAACACGTCACACAAAATTTGAGCTACCTATTATCTTCCTAAATACTAAAAAAAAATAATAATGTAGAATGATATTTTGACAGGCAGTGTTATGTTTGTTGATACAAATTGTTAGCATCGTAATAAAAATAACAATAAAATCACTTTTAACACGTTGCTATGTTACTTTTAACATTAGTGTCAGAAAGTGACAATTTTAATTTGCTAAGCAACCGTTAAAAGGGCCACTTTTTACAACGATCGTATATAAAGTTGTTTTTAATATGTAATAAACAGTACATGAGGATGAGGAAAATATAGGATAAAGTTAATGGCTGATTCCACGAGTTCGGTTTTAGCGCTGTACAATGTTCTAAAATAATTTTATAAAAACATAATTTAAATAAAAGTGATAGATAATATATTTGTGACTTCTATTAAAAGCATTTTTATAAAATAATTTTAGAACATTATACAGTGCTAAAATGAGGTAAATAGTTCCGTGGTAACGCATCGGACTGTGGGTCTTAAGATCCTCACGAGCCTAACTGCCGACAAATTTTCGAAGTTAAATTCCGAAAATTTTAATTACATAAAATTACCCCTGTGGCTCTTCGACCACTACCATCCTTGGAGGCCGTGATTTGGCGGCTGGTTACCGCACTTTATATCATAATACAGAGATTTGATTTTTGCAAAGTGTCACATCCAGAATTCCAGAAATGTGTATGAAGTTTGCCTTATTTATTTTAAGTGCAATAAAATTACAATATTTTTTACGAATTGGTAAAGATGCTACTGGTATTGTCGCTATTTAATTCCATGTGGATTTTAATAAAAACTAATGTATTTGTTTTACTTTCATATAGTCTAATAAATACTGATTTTGTTTCCAAGCTCTTAACAAATTATTTGCTTTCATTTTTATTTTCCCACAACAATTCCATACATCACCTTTTTATCATAATTTAAATTTTCAGACGTAAATATTAATAAAACCAAAGATACATTAATCAAAGCCGCCTCATTAAACTTACAGACTAGTTCAGTGGGTGGAGACACTCACACCAGTCGCGTGTGAGTTAGTTCACGATTCTGCCGCTAGCCAACTCCGGCGCGGTGTGCCAGAAGATTTCTCGAACCATACTTGATTATATCTTTTAGAGATGTAAGAGTGTAGTAGTGGGATGTGCCGACATCACTAATTAGTTAAGCAAGTTCACTGAATGGATATTGTAATTAAAATTTTGATGGTCGTTGGACCCACCTATCTTTTACAGCATCCGTGATTTACTCGAGTTGTTAAAGAATGTAGAAAGGTGTATTAATTTATTGATACACAGTTTAATATAAAAAAAATGGCGTAGGCATCACAAGGCTTTCTTGCATCCTACACTAAAATGAAATTCTTTTCATTGCGTTTCTATACAGGCTATAGAATTGAAATGTACCTATTCCCTTTAGAGCAGTTGTTCAGAATTAAAAAAAAAAGCATTGAAATCCCTGTTCGCCACTTTTCAATTCTACATCCGGTATAATTTAAACTTTAAGAAATCATTGCCACGTACTTCATCGTCATATCCCTTGTATTTCAAAATGTATTAATGTGTAAAAATCAGAAATTATTAACACTTATAAAGTCTATGAAAAACATCAAACAAATTTTACTCAAACTGACCTCTCTGTGACCCTATCAAATTTTCACACCATAAAAATAATTCTCCATACAAAATTGTCTCTAATAATTAATAGCTACAAGCTGTTAATAACAAGTTTCATTTTATCGAGGAATCAATTAATAGACCTGAAGAATTTTACGGAAAGTTAAATCACTAGATCGCGGATTTATGAATTGATTCAAGGAAGTGTCGCTTTTGTGGGAACTGGAAACAAGTTCTTCGAGATTTTAAGCATTTTTTGTTTTACGCAGCTGGCTAGTTTTATATGTTATCAGTTTTATGAAAGTGGAGATATAAGTTGGACTTTGTAAGATGGTTTCCTTGCCTCTCACTTATAGATCAGATATGAGATACGTTATATAATAAATTTCTTTTAGTTTTGTTCTTAATTTAATGCGTGCCACGCTGAATTAATTAAGAAGATTATATGGCATTTACATAAGGTACAACGTGACTTGTCACTTTATTTGACACTGGAACGTTGTCAGAAATATTTGACCACAAAAAATATAATCAGACAAAAAATATTAAGCTTTTGAAATTATAATTACGTTCCGTAAAAAATATTTCATTTGAATAAAACGTTTCGAATTATTGTAGATAATTCTTCATTAATAATAATAAATATTTTTATCCAACACCTTTCAATAAATGCTCTATAACTATGGTGATTTTAAGCAAGGAAAGTAACAATTACCCATTGAGAAAAGTCACTAGTGAGCAATTTTTTTTATTTATAACAATAATAATAACACATAACACCTTGGTAACTACTTCGATTGACATTTTTATTTAGAAAATATAAAGCATATGTCACAGTCAAATAATATTTTAAAAATAAATTTTGCATTTATAAAGAGATGTTGAATAAAACGTTATACTTCACATGTGGGCAAAGTGGAATTTACCATTCGATACAATTGACACTCAGCTTTCGGCTTCGTGTGCTAAAATTTCTCGTGTTTGTAATTCCTTACTTTGGCCGCTTGTAAAAGAAATAACTATTATTTAAATATAACGTTTTGAATTATTGTTTATTGTATAAGACTAAAAAGATTTTTTTATTTTTCACTTTTCATTACTGAACTTAGTCCAAAAATCTTTTATAATTATACCGTAAGTTCTGAAAATTTTGCAATATATTTTGCTGTTTTCAAATGTTGAAATATCAACAAATTTACAATTTGGATTCAATATTGTTGAAGGTCCTGGGTTCAAGAATTGATAGTGTCAATATTTATTTCAAAAGTTATTGAGATTAAAGTTCAAGCTAAATAAGTATTTAATTATGTGCAGCATATTTTTTTGCGTTTACGTTAATTATTTTACCATCTTTGTAGAAGATAATTAATCTCCAGTAATTATAGAGTACAACTAAAACTTTTTCAGACCATGAACCATGAAATTCAGAGTACCAAAATAGCATATTAATTATAAATATTTTTGCTATCATTAATATAGAAAAACTTATTTTGGAGATTAATAGAAAAATCGTGACTCTTTCTCTAATCTTGTTTTCTGGTAAATGTAAAACATTTGAAAATCATGGTTAATTTGATTTAATTTACATTGTGAAAGGTGAAATTATTCAACCGTACTGTTTAGTGATTTTGAACTTGTTCTTGTTTCGATATTCATTTTTCACCGTTAATGATACTTTGTTCTCAATAAACATGCAAACAAATGAATTGCTTCACATTTTTAGACATAATAACAAAACTATTTGAATGTGTAATGTATCTTTAGAAAGGTACCTTCTAGTCTTATCTATAATAATTTAAATTTATAATTTATTAGTGCAATATTAATTAGCAACAAATTTTTCAGTGAAATCTATCAATATTATTATGTTTCAAAGTATGATGTTAATTAGAATGAATGTAGGTTACTGGACTTTATAATTAAAATTATTAATCATAATTAGAAATTTCAATAGCCCGTAGCTTAAAATTATGAAGTAAGCGCCTACTAGACATATTCGTTGATATGTATTTATTATTTTAATTAGAAAACACTTGCTGGTTTGAAATAAATGAGACAGATGAAGGCACGAGATACAAGGAGGAAAAATGTTTAAGATAATGAAGCATTCAAATCACGTGAATAGATTAGAAATCTATAATTAATAATGTGTTTTCATATTAAATAAATTCACGCTGTTAAATATACAGATCACGTTTGGAATGACTTATGTTTAGCAAATCATTCTTTTAGCACCTTCTACCGGATCAGCGCTTCTTCACCAGTGGCGGCGAAGACACAAATTTCCTACACAATCTTCATATGCCAGGAATTAATATTTAATTGAAATTTGGTGGCACTTTACTTTTACTGATCTCTAAATATATTTTTGGGCATGTAGTGTCGACAAATAACAACCCCCTAAGATGTTAGTAGAGGGGGAACCACAGGAGTAAAGTATAAATGGCAACTGTTGCCTGTGGGATTCGAACTGAAGATCTCAAGTTTCAGTGTCTGATGTGATACCACGAAGCTATTACTCTATGAATGATTTATAGTTTGTTATTTCCGATAATGGTAATTATAGGTTGTTTTTATTTCTAGTGCATTTGCTTGACTTTTTCGTCAAACCAAAACCATGGAACGTGTGTCTTGGTTAAATATACTATGTCATAAATTAAACATTATTCATCTTAGAAAAATATGGGAAATGAACAAATTCATTCGTCTTTCATAAAATTTTACTTTTGACTTGGAATGTACGATTATGGGTGGAACCGGAACTACCATGTATTTCTGTCAGGGCGCATATCAGTTTTTCAACTTATAATAGTTTTGTTGAAAAATTTCTCAGCTTGAAAAAACGAAGTGCAAACAAATAAAAAAAAATTATAGTACCCATAATTCACTCTTCTCGGTCAATCACAGAGCCAGAAATCCATAATTCACGGTTATTTTAAAGACGTAATGTGGATCACCAAGCAACGGCCGTCTGATAGTTGACATGTAGTCAGTTGTCATTATGTATTTTTATGTTGACGTTTTTCAACGTATGTTTTCAACGAATTTCGATCACTTTCAAAAGTGATTTCCGAATTTAAAGGAGTAGAAAAAGTATAGTATTATATTCAGGATTATGGTCATTATTCACTTTATTCAAACTTTATCTTAGTGAATGATTATCATAATCCCTCATATAATAATACACTATAAAATTTACTGTTAACTTGTAACTTGTAATTTTTTATTCATTGCCAGACTGCCTAAATGCATAAAACCTATATTTAATTAATTATAAATTATAATACAAAGCATAATAATATACACTAGATGCCATAATTGCCAGTGTCATGACTCCTTTCTGAAACATGCTTAATAACAAGTTTTCATTCATAATTTTATGTTAGAAAACTGCAATTTTTAGGCTACTCTAATCTCTTCTGAAAATTGTGACGTCACTCCGCCTACAGCTCACGTCATGGCTATATGTTTGGTTTTGCGCATATTTTTGTTAATTTAAATATTATTTTTGAACATTTTGATATTCTGATTTCAGGTATGTGTTGTTATGATCAATTTTCTTCAAATACTTGATAATCATTAGACATCACCTTCAAAAGGGCGAGACATTGACAGATAGACATTGTCAACCATAAGCATGAGCTTGTTTATACTGAAGTTAGTTGTAGGCGTTATGACGTCATGACCTGATTATTAATAATTTGAAGAAATTAAAAAAAATCATATTTCACTTAATAAATATTTTTTCTCATTTATAATTCCATATTTGTATTAATAGTGACCTAAACTAATGAAAAATAAATTAAGAGGAATATTTCGGAATCCCCCATTTTTTTCATCCAATCAACAATCAACTCCCGTATCCTTCTCATTCAGAAATAGATCTCGATCTTAGTCTGTTTCACTGCAGTAAAGTCTTAGTTGTTATTTTCTTTCTTCTTCTCTTCCACATACACCTTTTCTCATCGGTGGTCACCAAGTATATTTGACAAAAAGTTTACTTGGAAAAGTAAACTGGAAAAATGTAAAAAAAAAACAACTAACATTCTTTTGTTATGTCATATATAAAGAACTACTTTCAAAAATTTATTCACACGAAATTTTAACTATTTTCGTTGTTCTTTCATTAAAATTGCCGAAATATAAATATAATACATTCTCTTCCCGAAAACCACGAACTATTCAACTTATTTTCCAACAGCATTCTTGTAGTTTATCTTCCGGTTCCATTAAAATAACCGATTGAATTCTCCGACTAATTTTCTAGTTCTCCTACACTGGAAGGTCATTGGGAATACATATATCATGAAATAGTGAGATATGTATTATGTGATGTGTCTGCGCAGTGCACCTTTCTCTGCGAGCGTTGGCGAACTTCAGAAGTGTGTTGGTTGATTTCCACGCATATCACCAGGAAGTGGTCAAGTGATCACAAGGATCTATATCATTGTTTATCATCTAGTTGCTCAGGGCGACAGTTGAAAGCCGAAGAGGTACCCTTCTGACATATTTATGAGAACATGTACAAGAAGGAAATTTATTCCTGATTTCTAAAAAATTCTGTTTTATTATATCGTATAGTTTTCATTCGAGATATCATGATGTGGGAAAATCAGTTACGTGGTAACGCATCGGATTGTGGATCATAAGATCCTCAATTCGAATTGTTATTTTAACTTTATCGCTGTAGTTCACCTCAACATCTTTGGGGAAGGAAAGGGGGTGAAAGAAAAAGTTTAGTAGTAGAATGGATACCAGGAGGAACAAAGAGACGGGGCAGACATGGCTAAAGGAAGTAGAAGAAAATTTAAAAGCAGCAGGAATCTAAAACTGGAAATGTAAGACAAAATATAGGAAGACGTGGAGAAACCTAACTACAAGGATTTAAAGAAGAAAAAAAAAACAGAGATTGATCTACTCCAACAAAAGGATCTAGAGAACTTCGCAAAAAGTGCTACTGCACTGTGTGGGATATAGCGGATGTTAAATAATTTATTGTAGAGGAAAAATTTCTGCATATTTTTACATTAATATTTATAATTTTACTCTACCTGGAACAAAAAAAAATACGAATGTTTATTGATAATTTTCTTAAAATCATCAGTACCATGAAATAAAAAAATAAATATGATATGAGTTTCTTTCGTGGCTGTACTAACGGACGATAGAGGTGAACTTACAGAAAAGAGAGTATAAAACATATCGGTCGCTATTTTGCAATAAAAATGGTTTTACTTTTCTGAAAGTGTACAAATGAAGATGTTTGATTAATCGTTGACAACGGAAGCAGTTAATCTGCTGACAGACAAATTTATTAATACTATAATTGTGATATATTAATTTACATTCTAAAATTTTTATGAGTCTCGAAGTTATTCCCACAGTTGTAAAACAGTAAACTACAAAACGAAGGAAGTCAGGAAATAAAATAGAAATATTCATATTTTCTCTACAACACTCAGAGTCCGACAATAACTACAATGAAGAAAACAAGTACGAATAATTAATTGTACTTGAATCTTAATCAAATATTCAATATTCATAAGTAGACCATGAGAGAAAATTTAATTACAAACTATAAATTTAATAAGAAATACGCAGAAAACTCGTGAGAATTATCGCCAAAGTGACATAACTTAAAAATTAACGATTGTCGTAAATCAATCAGTTTCTCAAGAGCGGTAAACGAAATTCCAACGAAGGACGAAATAAAATTTAGTATTTTGTGAAAAAACTTATGTGAGAACCATTTCGCAATTATTAAAAGTATTTACTCGTTAAAATAAGGAAGCAAGTACATCTAATAATTTATTTTGTAAACTAAAAGTTACTTTCAGCATTTCACCATATTGTTCTAAATAATTCTTATTAGCTACACACCTTTTTGTGTCTTTAAATAATAATAATAATCATAATAATAGTGGAGCAGAAAATTAAAATCATTAATTTTCAATTACAATTGCAAAAAATACTAGATCTTGACACAAATTGTTCATCAACAGTACTGACATACCAAATTATATAACTTGTAATAGTAACAACAAAATAAAAATAAATATTGCACTAGATAAATCGATCTTAAATCTGAGTCATTTTGAAAGTGAAGCACGATTAAAACCAATCCATTATTGAGTAGCAATCAGCAGTAAATTACAAATGAAATTTATTGGAATAACCAGAAAGCAATTAATCATATTTCTTGTTTGTTTTTCATCGTTAATTTCTTCATTAAAGAAGGCTTAAGCCACTTGTTTTAAACCAGAATTTCACTCGTCAATTAATACAACATAAATGTTTATTTTTATTAAATGTTTTCTACCTTACAATTTAAATTACTGTTTACCTGCAATTATAATTGTACGCAGACTATAATTTAAGCTATACAAACGAACACATTTACTGTAAAATAAATCAAAATAATACTATACTTCCCTTTCAATTCCATTTCCTTTGAATTATTACGAACAATCGGAAAAAATTAAGTGCCTTCTCTACTATCAAAAAAATTGTCGAACAAAAAACAAGTACCCTAGCAATACAATTACAATATGAAAGTGTCATAAATTGAAGATGAACATTGAAATTTATTCAGCACGAATAGTTGGTGTTTGTAAATTGCGTGAAAGCAATGTATTATTTTTTTGAAGATTGTATCTATATAACTGTAATTAGGATTAATAGGAGAGTAACTTTACTTTATGGCACATTAGCGGCTGTCAGGAAATTGACAGGTAGAATTGACAAGAACATTTTTGCTATTTGGCCCAGGTAGAGTGTTCGTGATTGATTTTCAAAAAGGAATGTTTTTGTGACAGGATACAATCCAAATTTAAATTGATGTATACATTATAAAGCAACTATCTTTGAGAGAATTTTAATAGAATGATGGTTTGTTATAGCCATTTAATTTTTTATTTTCTACGGGTTTCAATTGAATACACAATAATTATACCATGTGTAGAATTGAAATGTGGCGTATATGGATTTCTATATTGCTGTAAATCTATTCACTTTACAGCAAAAGTGTAAATACAAAAGTTGAATAGTACTTAAAAATGAAAGCAATAAGGCCCATTTGGTTACCTAAATATTAGTACTTCACGATATATCAATCAAATTAAAATTAACATTTATTAGGAAAATCGTTATACGGTCATGGAAAATTTAACAATAACGACACATATTTGACATTTCATAAAACAGTTTTAGACTTATTCATTTATTTAACGGTCAACGGAAATAAATGGAAAAAATGAACTCTAAAATTCACACCACTATCAGAAACGCTTATTCCTTCAAACAATGTATAGTTTCAAATGTAACACATGTTAAAAATTATATTTTTCACAATCATAGATTAGCAGATCTAAACGAAAATGTCAAAATATAATTTTAACATGTAATTCGTAAATAGTGAACAGTAAGAGAAAAACGTTTCAAACCACAATTATTGTAGTTAATAATGTTTGGAACAATAATCTAAGTAAATTATAGTTTAATAACAATAATTAAACAATAATTTACTTAGATATTTCAAAATAACTCGATAGGACTTCAAGTAAACTATCACTTCAGGTTATTGGATTTTTACCAAAATCTAATCAGCTCTTCCCAAGGGAATAAAAATGATATATACACTATTTTTAGTTTAGTAGTTCTAGAAAAACCGCAACTCCAGACATCAACACGTAGACAGACAGACAGATACACCGACATCATCGCCAAACTATTAAAATCGTATTCTAGGGACCCTAAAACATACTCATCCACCTATACCTCCTTTACAGAATTGTAATACAAGTTTAAAAGTCGTGTTTTTAGTTTTAACATAGTAAGTTAAACATAAGAAACAACCCTTAATAAAAAAAATTCATTAAAGTTAATAATTAAAAAAAAATAGTTTGCGTGAATTTGAGTGTATTGAATTATCATATTTAAAAACATGAAGTTTTGTAATATAAGTTTAAAAGTCGCGTTTTCTGTTTTAAGTAAGTTAAGCATAAGAAACAACTGTTAATAAGAAAAAATCATTAAAGTTAATAATTAAAAAAATTTAATTTGCGTATATTTGAGTGTCTAGAATTATGATATGTAAAAACGAAGTTTCGTACAGGTATATTGCGGAAGGTAAAAATTAAAATTGGTATCTTCTACGTGTTTGGTTTAAGAAATATTTTGCAAAACGGAAGTATTTTTTGTTAAGTAGAAACCAATATTGAACAAAAAATTTATAGCACGTTTTATGCATTACCGTTTTGGCGACCAAACGTTTATTAGTCATAAAATACAAATATCCCATAGATAAACTTCTAATAAAACATGATTAAATTTTATGAACCTATAATGTTTCTTATCTTTTTTAGATCAAATACTAATTTCACTAATAACTATATAAACCAATAGCAAGATTTGGATTTACCTTTCACACTTAAATTTAACCGGACTACATCTGCCAAAATAACACCACTATCATTTTCGTTATAAGTAATAGCTTTCACAAATCAGATCTAATCGTTTACAAAACGATTCGCATCAAGATCAAGATCATCATAATAATTTAAACCGGTATAAGGCTGAAGATTACGTGAACATTGAACTACATCCTACTAAAATTAATTTAGATGTTTTAGTTTTGTTTGAGGAAGCTTCAAGGTGAGTTTATTGATAAATTCAGGCTCGCTCCAAAAAGATTGCAAGGCGATTACAATAAAATTTTCAAAGAGAAACGTACAAAAAGTTGTCCAGGACAACTTGCCTCTTCCACGTACGAGAGTTCGAGCTCTGGGTATGCGAATTGGGTGAGGTTGAAGAGAAAAGAAAAGGTTTGGTAATATATTGTCATGCCTTCGCCTTAAATAAAAGCATTTCACTTTTATACTCCATAGTTTATTTGCAAAATTAAATACAGTGTTTAATGTTAGGTCACTGTTGTTTTGCATGCGATGATATCATTGAAATTATATTTTTGGAGTAGAATTACTTTAAGTTCCGGGTGTAAGGGGTATTATTAGTTTTATAAGTTTATTGTAATTTACTCGTACTTCCTGATTGATGTATTGTGGTTGATAGTGCGTGTTTCTTCCTAATATATTGTCATTATTAAAAGAAAAAAAAAGCTTCAAGTTTGCTTGAGTAAACAACAATGCAACATGCAACTATACTTTTATTTAATTTCTCTAATTGTTAGGATAAAGAAGTGCAAATATTGCTGTATCATGTATGAGTATTACGATTAATTTTAAACAACACGAATGATTTTTTCAAGCGTAATAACCATGAGTGATACAGCCCCAAAAATTGTCTACATAAATTGTAACACGAATGGTATTCGGAGGACAATTCAACGAGTCTGTTTTCTTTCTTAGAACTGAGTTGCAAATAGATTCACTTCCACAGCAATAGTGTAACAATACAATTGTTTAAAATTGTCGATGGGATCATTATAATTCTCTTCAAATGGTGGAAAATTGTGAATCCTCAAAATCTATTGGACCATTTTTGACGATGACATATAAGTTGAATTCTCGGGCCTAATTTCTAAAAAATTGCTAGCAGAACAACTTGTTAACTGTAACAAATATGAATCGTTTTTTGACAGCTACTGAAATATTATCCATTAATCAGGAAGTTCCGATGTGATTTTGTCACCATTAGCAAGTTGTTACGATAACAACTTCGTTAGAGAATTGGGCCGAATTTCGTGATATCAGCTGTTACCTAAGCTACAAATATTTTTGGTTCAAGCTTCGTACATAAATGAATATCTCAGCATAAAAAAGTTTGACTGATTGGCAATAGCTAAAATCCTCTAGATGTCCCTAAAAAATAGTCGAAAAATAAAACATGTTGATCATGAAAAAATTGACGCAACAATAAATTTACAAAAAAAATTGCTAAATTTATTGACCAATAAATACTTGTAGTATAAATATTATAACCAAAAAATGTGGTAAATAGCTGCTGTGGATCGTGAAATCCTCAGTTCGAATCCTACAACCAACAGTTGCCATTTTAACTTTACTTCTCTGGTTCCCCCTCCACTAACACCTTTGGAGCCATAACTTAACAACTGGTAATTGTAATTCATGTGTAAAAATATTTTATTTACCACAATGGGTAAAAGATGTGATAATAAAATATTTAATTAAACCTAAAAACGTTTTTATTTATTTATTATAAGTTCAGAAAGCTTTTTCAACTTAAGAAGTGTAATGTTTTGTGAAGTAGTGCTAATAAATAATAACTAATATAATTGGAAATGTGTTTTACCTTTTACCAATTTGATTATAGTGCAGAAATCGATAAATGATTGATGAAACTTGCAATACATTTATCATCGTAACAAATAGATACTTTTCCAATTTTTGATTACAATAATTTTAGTACCTACGTTACTTTTACATTCGTACAGATTGTTTACTACATTTAGAAGCTGTGCAATTAAAACAAAGTTGTAAAGAAAAATAGTAGAAGTTAATTTATTTAGCATAAGTATCAACCCTTAATCAAAACAAACATTGATCTTACTCTTGATTACTTTGAAAATCAACAATTATTTTGAAACAACAGTATCAAGTATGATTGATTTAGTTCTAAAATTGTAAACTATAACTAAAAAAAATAAATAAATGTAAATGAGTGGTTTGCAGTAAAAATTGAGTTTCACCGGAAAGTTAAACAACAGAACCATAAGCACGTATTAATTCAATATTCGCGTTCGTTTCAAGTTCACTACGCGGTATAATCTTCGGAGTTCTCGGAGAAATTTGCTTAATTAATTAACGTTTATTAATCGGGTAAAGCGGTAGTAGCTGCTGATGAGGTATTTGATACCATGCAGTGCAATTATCACGTTTTACTTTCTTTGTTGCACGCTACCTCATTTTCTTTTTTAGTTTTTTTTCTCTGTAAAACTCACGTTGAAGTTTTTATGTCTTGGGTGTTATAGAATTTTATGGTTGATATTATGGCTTGAATGGGCAATAATTAAGATCGTTATGGTTTGAAAAAGTATGTAAAAATTTCATTTTTCCCAGAAATAGCTAATCATAAGTGAAACTAATTAGGTGTGTAGTCGACTACTTCCTGAAAATTTTCTTCCGAGCTAAATTCACAATTTTCCTTTTTAAATTATAATGCGATCTGGGAATAGGAATTAATTATATAAAGTACGTTTAAATATTTGAAAGGAATAACTTCGCAAACAATTATTTGTAAATTTATGATAGAAATCTGCAATTTTAAATATTATAAATAGGTAATAATGATATTTATAGATGACTGTTAACATTTAGCCTGAAAAAACTCTGATTATGGATGACATATGTTAATTCTTTTATACTTTTTTCTATCAAATAACTTTTATAAAATAGAAATTTTATCAAGATACACAGAGATACAATAATACTTTTCAGTTAATTTGGGGTCAATACTGTTAAAACAATTGAATATTTCAGTAATTTTTACTGAATTAGTTAAATCGTCTATTGCTTTATTGTGACATAAAATGATATCTGGATTATGTTTTTGAAGAAAAACAAATTATAATATTTTTATACATATTAAAAAGTTTTAAATATTTTATACAAAGTATTTAATAATAGGGGCCCTTATCTAGAGTCACAAAATGGCAAATAAGTCATATATATATATATATATTATAAGAAGACCCAAAAACATCGTGCTATATGTAATAAAAGTTTAAAAAATATTATTAATTATTCATTAATAAGATATTTGAGTTTTTAAGTTAGCAATTTTGACGTCAAAGTATTAGGTTTCTCTGCTTAGGTTTCTCTCTCATACATCTATTCTTTCGAAAAAAAACAATGTACTTCTCTTATTATTGAGTTGTCAGATTGTCGAAGTGCAAAATGATTGGCACCTAATTTGAAGATTTTGATTTTGTTTTGAATTCGTAACCAAATAACACAAATCCACAACACACTGACATCATATCATTTTTTAAAAATCATTGCGATTTATGAATAATAATTAAGACTCTTTAAAACTGCAGATTTTTTTCAATTTAGATAAAGTTTCATAATTTTTCTTTAAATAGTAAAGTTCCAGACCTTGTCACAAAACGTGACTGAGAAGTCAATTCCTTCCTAACTATTAATTGTTTGGACTGAGAATTAGTACTGCTAAATTTGCAGTTATTTCAACTGAGTAATGTCAGTTGCGCACTGCACAAATGATAATTTCAGCTGTTTCTCGATAACTAATATATTTAGTAAATACAACTGAGGTTCTAGTTATACATAGTATATAACTGAATTTTTCAGTTAAATTGATTGATTAATACAGTACGAATAACTTAACTAATTTTTTACTGATTTTTTCGTGTCATTGTAACTCGATTTCTCTGTGTGAGTTATATTTTAACAAAATATCATTTTTTAAACTTACATTGTATATATTTTGTAACCATTTCATTATAATAAATCTATTTTCTTGAAACTATAACTGGTTTGCAGTAAATAATTTGAATGTTGTAAAATTTTAAGAATGATTTTCTCAAAATTGGATCATTTGTGTTATAAACATATGTCAAGCACAAAGTGTCTGATTTCGCTAATTAAAACAATTGCTAATATTACTGCAATTATCATAATTTTGTAAATAGAAATTTGATGATTGAAGTAAACACAAATTAAATAGCATGAATAAAAATGTCATTTCCGAGGAAATGTCTAAACAAGAGGAAGCAGTCCAGTATATCACAACACATTAAGCAACGTCCTTATCAAAATCAACACTTATGCTCGAGTAATCCAAAAATCCATTTCATAATATCTCCCTCTTTGAAAATGTAGCACATGGCGAAGAAGACAACCAAGTGAGTCTAAGTTGACTTTCACCCTTATTGCGGGAAGCAGTAAGGTGTGGTGGCATGGTAGACTAGACTGGGCGATCACCAAGACTTATGTGTGGTCGGTGGCTACTTATGGCCGTGCGTCGGATCACCAGGCGTCATTCTGCGACTTGTGCCACTGCCGAAGCCATGGAATCGCGGAGTTGGGTGAGTATGAATACTTACTGTGCGCGAGTGAAATGTGAATAGTGACAAAAAATTAAGTGGTTGTATTTGATTCAGTATTACACGAATTGAGGCTAAAAAACCGTAATTTGATTACATTTGAGTAACAACATTAATTGAGAACAATAACAAAATTTTCTGATTTCGTAAGTTTGTTGTTTTGAACCAGAATGCTTAAAATGTGGCTTAAACCCCGAATTTAAAAATACTAAGTTTTTGTAGCACATTTTATGAGTAAAATGTGTTTATAGATTCGTGTTACTCTATTGTATAATACATAATATTATATTAGTATGTATCAATTGCAAAAAGATTAAAATAATAATAATAATTACACAATAGGTGTAAATTAACAATGAGAAAAATTTCCCATTGTTAATTGCATACTTATACATCAAGACATGCAGAAATAAATAAATAAATTCATTAAATTTGATTCATTAATTATTTTTTAAAAACAATCCATTTAACTTATTGAAAAACAAATTCTATATACACAGGGTTTAGAATTGAAATGAAGTATATAGGTATTTCAGTGCTATTATTTTGGTATTGCTGTAAAATTTTACCTATTCATTTTACAGCAAAAGAGTAAATACAAAAGTTGTTCTGAATTTAAAGATGCATGCAATAAGGCACAATGTATCAATTAAATAAAAATTAATATTTATTAGAAAAATTGTAATACGGGCATGGAAAAGAAAACATAAACAAAAAAATAATTGACAATTCAGAAATGAGATTTAGATTTATTTATACTAATACTTAGGTAACCAAATGGGTTTTATTGCATGCATTTTTTAATTCTTAACTTTTGTATTTACATTTTTGCTGTAAGTGAATAGGTACAAAATTACAGAAATATCAAAGAAGTAGCATTGAAATCTCTATATTTCACATTCAAATTCTGCACCTGGTATATGTATATAGATGTGTTTGAAAACTGAAATTAGAGAAATCTGTTGTGGCTAGTCAAGCCATTGAATTTTTGTACCAAATAAATTTTGGAGAAACAAAAATGATAGCAAGATCGACATGTGCCAGGCAAACTCAAAGAATCTGAATAAATCTACCATATAAGCTCAAGAATACAGAATAAAGGGTACGACTTGAACAAGATATGGCTGAGTGTTTTTGTTGTTACTTCGTTACTGTTTCCATTTACTTATTTATGTTGTTCACTTTTTTTATTAACGAAGAGTTACGTGCAGTAATTCGAAAATCGAAATGTAGAATTTTAATATTATTTTACAGAACTTATTTCAAAATTCTTTTCATTTACGAAAATAGCTCGTTTAAAAACTGTATAAAGAATTAGTAATAACAAAGTGTGGCACTCTGTTTTTGCAAGTGTACTTAGCTAAATGATATACTTATATGCGTATATCACTTATTGCTCATTATAATGTTTTTTTTCAGTACAACAATCCATTGAATAAGTGTCCCCAAACATCTCAACTAAAATTCAATTCAAAACCTATTAAGCACATGTCTACAACTACAACAATACCAACAATTTTCACTCGCTAACACGCAGACTTATCTTCATTACACATCAAATTATCTTTTTATATTTGATTGCACTTGACTTGAAAGAAGCAAAATCCATTGAGAACTACATGAGCTGTCGAATGCCAGTCTAACCCAGATTAAATAATCACTTGGGCACGTTCTCCTGGTGGACCTCCTTTCAAATATTAATTCAATTTAGTTTATGTAAGCACGCGTGGTACTCGATAATCTAGTTTTGAAACTGATTATGATTGCAAAGGTATATGGATGTTGAAACAATCAGACATATTTGGCGTAATTACGGAATTTATATATCTTTTTACCCATTCACTTTACAGCAAAGGTGTAAACATAAAAGTAGTTCAGAATTTAAAAATTCATGCAATGAGGACATTTGATTAATTAATTATTAGTATTTCACGATATATCAAACAAATTAAAATTAATATTTATTCCAAAACTTATAATACGGATTTAGAAAATGAAACATAAACGTAAAATATTTGATATTTCAGGAAACAGATTTAGATTTATTTATCACAGTTCACAGTGTTGTATTATTTTCTGTACTTTTGTATTTACAATTTTACTGCAAAGTCAATATGTAAAAATTTACAGCAATATAAAAAAATAGCATTTCAATTCCTCTTTATTATGAAGGACAAAATGAGTGAGTTTTCAACAGATCGAATGAAGATATCATTTGGAAATTACATGTTTAGAATTAACATATTTAAGTTTAGAACTTATTAGTTTTTGGTAATGCATAATTCATCCACCGGAAATGGCAGCTTTTTTAAGATCTATCAGTTTTTTTTAGGTATATCTCAGTTTCTTAGTAAATTTTGTTGTGTTGACACATACTACTAGAAATACAATTACATTAACGACAAGTATTATTTTTCAAAGCATTCACTCATTTTAATTACTCCTATGATTATTTTTTATTCCTTTTTCTATATTTTAAAATATTTACAATGGGCGCCCTAAATTTTGAATTATTGAATTCATCTACAGTGTTTTTGCAAGACAACGAATGATTAGGTATATATTTTCTGATGTTTAAACTATATGAACTCGATAAGTTTGTTTGTAAAGTTAACTCAATAAAAATGGCTGGTACCACGAGCTTTGTTTTGGGTGTTTTTAGAGCAGTGTTTTAAGCTCGGTTTTAGCGCTGTACAATGTTCTAAAATTATTTTATAAAAAAAAACACTTCAAATAAATGTGGTAGATAATACATTTCTCTGTAATTTCTATTTGAAGCATTTAAAAAAAAATATATTTACATACAAACATAATACAGCGCTAAAGCCGAGCCTAAAACACCAAAAACAGAGCTCGTGATACCAGCCAGTGTTTAAAACTGCGTAAGATAAAAATTGATGGGCCTATAACTAGTAAAATTGTGCTTTAACTTAACTTCTTTTCTCCAACATTAACTTTTTCGGATCATTAGTAGAATGACTAACATTATTTTTATATTTCATGAGAAAAGCAATGTAGGTAATAATAAAAAATAATACAGTTTTTGCTCATTTATATAGTAAAGATGACCGCATAGATATGCGTAAAACCTGAAATATATATAAAGAAAGTTACGTCCATAATAATAAAACTACTTCCAATAAAATTATAAATGACCACAAATGCAAGTGTACCAACAATATTTATTTTTCACTTTCCATTACTCTAATCGTATCCAGCGCATTAGAAATTACAAGTCATCATAGCAGACATAGAAATTGTCCTAATATAATCAATAATTGATGTGTGTATATCGAGAAACAACACTGCGATAAGTAACAAAATCAGTCTACAAATGCTTTCTCAGTCCACACCCACTTTCAAACGCGTATATATTCTGGTTTCTATGGCAACCAGCCGGAAGGAATTCAACAGAAAAAAAAATTGCAATGCATTAATTACACTGCAAACCTTGTTTACGTACTACATGGAATTAGTGCATGGAGGTGATAGTGAAAGCTGTTAAGCTGTTAAGAACACTGATATGCGTAAAAAGATGCGTAGAATTTTGTAAGAACGTGCGTAAGAGGTACTTGATACGCGCGTGAGTTAGTTTCGGTAGCCTGAACTTGTTTTATAATGTGTTGAAATGACTGTTATGTATAACAAATTATTTTGTGTATCACTAAAATTATGACTTGGAAAGCAATTAGATATGGTTGTAAACTTTAAGATGTCTTAGTGCATCGAATGTTTATTACAGTTTTATTTAATCTGCATAATATTTGCATGGAATAAAGCTTAGTATAAATAAAGGATTAATATTAATTATAGCGAAATAATTGCGACATTAAATTGGAACAGCGTAATATAGTTTGATAATTTAAATTTTGAAAGGAACGGAAACTATAATTAAACTTTTCTTTTACTGGAACACTGGAAGTACGTTACAGACTTACAGGAAGTAACTTTTAATAATATATGTAAAATTGTCATATCGAATAAATTATGAAATTAACTTTATAATTACTTTGCTTTGAGCAATATGTCAAATAGAGCTGCACAGATTTTTACTCGACTTCCTAGTTATTGGGAGTTCGTGTCCAATTATATTAACACAGTATTGCCGTGACAAATTATTGTTTAAAAATTAAATTACTAAATCAGATATACTCATAATATCGAGTTCTAGTTTATATTTGCGTCAGCATTGCATAAGATTTAAATTAAATTTGCCTTTCACATTATTTGAAAATATTGGGTTTCATGTCCATGTCCATAATGTTGCACTCAAACAGATATGTTGCTAAAATATCATATTTAATCTAATAAATTTTAAATTGAAACAGTCACAGTGTGATATAAAATTAAACGAACCGGAACATTGCACTTATAACATTTATTGTTATTACTGAAAAACATATTTTTCCTTCTAAATAGGTTATTTCGTCATCGAAGTGCGGACAGTAGTTGTGTTATGAATATTTCATGCTACGAATTTTTCTAAAGTTCTATCATGTGTTGAGTTGGTTTGCTTCTTTGGTTTGCTGATCTCATAAATTGTTTCGTATCTTCGGTAGTTGATATTCTTCTTCAGATTCAGTTATACAATCGGTATTAAAATTTGAATATACTCTGAAGTTCAAGTACCTTAGGCGAAGAATTCGGTTTAAAATTAATTATTTGGAACTGCATATTTTACAATAAAATAATGTTCGTCTACAAGAGAAACAACCTACTACATATTTAGAATGAAAATGTACTTCATATATTGTCTTTGTACTTAATTATTTTTTATTCAATTCACCTAAATTTCTTCTTCATCATAATCTTACTGTTTTACCAGTAGGTACACAATTGTCTTTACATTGTTCTACATTAATATTTTTGATGGTTGTCTTAAATTATAATTAATTAGTGTGTTTGAATTTTACCAATCAATATTTCTGATGTTCACTGCTTATTTAACTGCTTTAATCCATCTCTTCTTTGGTCTAACATTTTCCTCTTTCATATGCCTTTTTTGCTACGTTATTGTGGTCTTGTCCTTCAATATCTCTAAAACGAAGGAGGTTCCCTTTTGTATGTATGGCCACACATAACTTTTCACAAAGTAATTCGATTTTAATGATTCTTTTTATATTGGATAGAGTACCACTTGAAATTGGTCTTATTTAAATTCCACCCCTAAGGGTAGAAAAAAATAGGGGATGATTGGATGTTTACTGAAATTTTACCTGTTAATCGATTCTACAACGTATAATATGTACAGGGTTATTCGATTAAAAAAATTCCACCCCTAAGAGTAGACAGATAGGTAGCCACAAAATTAAAACTATTTAACAAAAAATGAAACCGAAGAAAAACTGAAAAACAAAAATAAAATAAACCATTTTAGTCTTAATATCTAAACTAAAAATAGAAATAAAAATTTGAATCGGTGTTCAGTGCCAAACGAACAATCAACAAACGCCATCTCAAAATAAGCTAATTATATTAGTATAGGAGCTTAGTTATTAAGACTAAAAAGGTTTATTTTATTTTTCGCTTTTCAGTTTTTCATCGTTTCAATTTTTTGTTAAAAAGTTCTTATTATTACACTCATCCTACAAAGATTATTTATAATAACTACATTTCATATATCACATGTGTAAATAGATGAAAGCAAAATATGTAACAGTAATTCAGATTCAGAATTATACGTTATCAACTCATTGGTTATTGATTGTACAGTAGGATGTAATTCTACATTACTTTGTAAATGATGCAGATAGTGAATAGTTGACTTTACGGCTTTATGTTTCGGTAGAAGCAACGAATCTTTAACCTTCTTTATAATCATATACGGAAACTCTACCATAATTCCCATTTTGGTTTTAAGATAATTTACCAGATGATAGCAGCTCCCGGACAATCAAAATATGTTAGAAAGGATACCGATATAGGACATATATCCATTCTTTTTATATTGGATGTTCACTCATTCAATTTATGGTTTAAATTTGACTAACAATAACTATGAATACTTCGACCATTTATTAACAAGATTTAATTTTGCAGAAGTGTGTGGCATTTCTATCCTGCCTCTTGGCCCTCACCCTGGCCAAAGAACCTCAAGTAAAACTAGAGGACATCGAACGCGATACACTGTCCAGCGAGAAACAATTCCAAGATCAAGTACAATCGCAGCAGCAGCAACGTGGTGTACAGACGATTCAGCAGTTGCCTCCTCGTCCATATTTCGCAACAGCAACAGCGACGCCACCACCACCACCGCCGCCGCCTCCCCAGGTGCCACAGGGGCCGCCAGAAGCATCTACGGCGCCTCATCAGTTCGCTCCCGAGGCCAGGCAGTTCCCGCCGCCCCCTCCTCTGCAGGTGCAGTTCCCGTCAAGGGCTCCTCAGCAGCAGTTTGTGTCAGTGCCGTTGTATTTGCAACAAGCGCAGGGACATGTAAGTTAGAGGAATGTCTACGTACATTACACATTCTAAATCAGAGAATGGGGTCTTTCACCATTTTTTTTTATTTTATGAAACTTTATCTATATTGAAGACTATCTACACCTTAAAAAGTCTTAATTGTTATTCATTAAGCCACAATGATTTTTTTTAAAAATGTTGTGACGTCATAGTAGAGGTGTTGCTGGATCTAAAACAGTACAGATTGTAAATAATTGTAGTCATATATTTTTTTTACTTATTTTATTATTATTATTACTATAAAATATTTATGTAACAAAAATTATTTAAATCTCTACTGTTTTAGATCCAACAACACCTCTGCTATGACGTCACAACATTTAAAAAAAATGATTGTGGCTTAATGAATAACAATTAAGACTTTTTAAAAGTGTAGATAGTCTTCAATATAGATAAAGTTTCATAAAATAAAATAAAAAAAAATGGTGAAAGACCCCATTCTAAACGGCCTCTGGTAAGTTAGGTACCGCTAAATTCGTTTAAATGCTGGTAAGAAAACCATGACCCGGTTGCATAAAGCGTTAACTCCGTTGTTAAAGTAACAACGTGATTAACCTACCAAAAATCAACATTGTTCCTGTAACCAAAGACATTGATTTATAAGATGATTTTTGATAGGTTAATCACGTTGTTATATTAAGAACAAATTTCAAAACGTAAGTATTTAAAATACACCGTCTTGCCATATTTCTATTATACATATGTGAAGGTCTGGTTGCCCATTTCATTTTGCTGTTCATATTTTCTCTAATTCTTAGCATAATATGAGTATATAGACTAGAACCCTTCTACCGTAAGGATTAGGGTGTAAAAGTTGAATTTTGCTTTTGACATCCACTTCACCAATTCTCACTCAAAATTTGTGATATTATTTTATTGCGTTTCTATATAAAACAACCCCTAAGAAACTCATTGCAGCAGAGCGCATCGTCATATCTCTGATATTTTCTGAGAAATTACAATTTTTGATGTTTTTCAAAATCCAACTTTGAGAAACAATAACTTAAAAATTAAGCAAAATATCGAAAAACGGCTTCAGATCTGTGTCTTTTATGCGTTTTATAATAAATTACCAAATTTTGAAAATTTTGAAATTTTTTGATTTTTTTTCCCAAATTTTGGTAGGCGATATTTCGAAAAATATCAAAGATACGGAATTGAAACATACACCACTGAATTCAGCTCGTCGAAATACATGAACCCTGAAAATTTCAGGAAAATCGGACAACGGGTTGAAATTTTAGAGCAAAAAGTCTGAAAATGGCGTTTCACGTCCAAAACGTGAAGGGGTACCCCTTGAAGTTTTGCCCGAAATTCGTCATTTTCAGAATTTTTGCTCTAACTTCTCAACCGTTTGTCCGGATTTTCTGAAATTTTCAGGGTTTATACATTTTGGCATGCTGAATCGAATAGTGAACCCTGCAAGTCAGTATCTGTTATTTTTGTCGACTTATCGTCAATCGAAATTTTGAAAAAAAAAGTCAAAAATTTTCAAAATTTTCAAATTTTCCTAGTATGTTTTAAAATGCACAAAAGTCACAAAACTGAAACCATTTTTTGATATCTTGAATAGTTTATGAGTTATAGCTCCTCAAATTTGCACTTCCAAAAACATGAAAAATAGACATATCTCAAAAAATATAAGAGATACGACGATGCGCTCTGCTGCAATGAGTTTCTTAGGGGTTGTTTTATATAGAAACGCAATAAAATAATCTCACAAATTTTGAGTGAGAATTGGTGAAGTGGATGTCAATTTTTTGTACATGCAAAAAATAGACAAACCGGCAAGAAACTTTTAGGCAACACAAACTATTTATGCTATTAGTAAGTTGTAGCAGGGAGTTTAGAAAAGTTGCAATGAGTTTCTTAGGGCTTATATTGTATAGAAATGTAATTTAAAAACACAAATTTTAAGTAATTTTTAGTGAAATATTTTGTTTTAATTTTTTCTTGAGGGATTGGATGAGTACTGCAAAATAATCTAATGTTAAAAATTAAATTATGTTGGTACTTCTTTTATTCTAGTAATTGTATATTGAAACCATTCAAAGAATTTTTTAAATTGTAACATTTAAAAAATTTTAATTTATTTTCGTTTAGTTCAAATCACACAATCGTAAATAAAAAGTCATGCTAGTAGAAATGCAGTTTTTTTTTATTTTGAATGCATCGAACTGTTGACCATGTAATCGTCAGTTCGAATTCCAATTTAACTTTAACCCTGTGGTTCCCCCTTTATTAACATCTTTGGTGACTGATTTGATGCTTAGTCATGTGCAAAAAGATATCACTTCGTGCGATCTGTATAATGTTTTTTTATTAACTATAATTTATTTTGCAGGAACAACAGTTCCAGTTCCAATACCTTCCAGACAACTCTCTTCAATCTCAAGACCCTTACAACATCCAGAACTTCTTCAGCAGTCCAAGCACTCCTCAATACGTCTACATTCAACAACCCAACAACCCCATACCAGTAACCAATAAACAAGGAGGAATTGATTACGTCCAGTACATTGATCCTAACACAGATATCCTGAACAACCCACAAACCCAAGCTGTATTTAACAACTACAAACATAAAGCAAATCATAACCTCGCTGGTTTAATTCAAAGGACCGCTCACACAAATGTGCTGCCTTTGAACTATCGCCAGCCTGCTCCTCAAACGTACAGAGTTCAAGGAACGGCTCAACCGTTGGTCAATCAAAACCTATATGTGATTCCTCCTCCACAACCATTGCAACAGCCGGTTAATCAACTTCATGGTTTGTATCAAAACAACAATCAAGTTTTATCTCAGCAAAGATACCTTGTGCCTGCTCCACCTCAAAGGCCTCAAGTGCCTGGAATAACTTATGTTCAAAGACCTCAAAGGCCTTATGAACAACAGCTAGCTCAACAAAGCATAGCTAATGTTGTTTATGAAAAACGTGAACCTCAATCTTTACTGGATTCATATGTACCCTCAGTTTTGCAAGTTCAGTATTATAAAGAACTGGAAAAACAACAACAGCAACAGCAACAAGCAAATGCTCTCCAGCAAGATGGAAAGTTATCCGGAGTTGTTGGAAAAACTGATGTGATCAAACAGCAAGAAGGAAACGATTTCCAGTTTCAGTTGCAGTAAAATTGTTTTATAATCTTGTAATGTTGTTATTCTGTGATATTTATAATTCATCTTCCATCTGACATGTTTCTTGCTCTCAGTTGAACACTCTAACGCCTTTTTAGTTTGCCATCAGCAGTACGAATATGTTTGCTGCGTTGCAGACGATACTAACATCTTGTTTTAAACAACAGCATTCTGATTTTAATTTGATAGCTTTGTAAGAGTATCATTTATTGTAGTTTTATATATTTTAATAAAAAATTATAAATGTAGTATGGTTATCGTGAATTTATTCATTCTTCATTTGATTAAGCAAAAAGGAGAATATTAAAAAGAAACGGTTAATTATTTTACGACGTCTTTAGTGGAAGTAACTAAAAAGTTACTCACTGGTAAATTCCATTTAACCAAACTCTATATTGTCTTTAAAAATGAATCTTAGTTGCAGTTAGTAATTATGCACGTTGTCAAAGTAATAATTCCAAAGTTTATGAGAAATCATTAAAAAATTTTTATGAAGAACTAAAGTGGACTAACTACTTCGGTTACATGCCGCCTCGTGAATTAATGATTGTGAATTTATATGAACAACACAAACGACCATGCTCTTCAGTGGGAATTGAACCCACAACCTCTGGCGTGCTAAGCTAACGACATAGCCACTACGCCACCAGATTCGGCAAAATCATATTTGACAGAACAGTTGTTTGTAACTGATAGGATTTTGTTATAATTTTTGTTTTGATTTACAAATAAGTAACAAGTAAAATATTGTACAATACACGCAAAGAAACTGTTTTTACTGCTTCCTCCATTCAACAGTAAAAACTGTTTTGCCTTGCTAGTAATGTAAAATACTATAGCCGGGCGTTATCTTAAAAACCATAGCAACATACATATTTATTGTTTATGTTTTCAAAGATAATTTCGATCGAATAGTTTAATGTATTATGCTATACGCTCCAATAGTTGTAATGTTTTTAAATTATTTACGATTCAATATATCATAAAACATTGTACAATGCTCCACGGTAACCCGACCTCAACAAGTTCTGAGTAACGGTTATGCAATGTAAATTACTATGTAACCATTGTTACATTTTGAAACAAATTTGACATATTTGTTTATTCATTTTTCTAATAGCATATACAAAGATCTGACCACGTAATTAATTAGTTTCACAGAGATAAGAGTTACTACATAAATTCTAGAGGAAAAATTTAAATTTCAAATGAAAACTTCTTCCAACTTTCCTCGCATATTTACATCCTGTTAATATATTCAAACTAATAAATCTTTGTATGTTGTTATGAACATATACAATTGTTGAATACGTTGTTAGTAGTTTTTACAAATTCTACGTAGATGAATATATCACTCACTCTTCGCCAATGGCTAGTCAAACGAAACTAATACGTGTAGCTCGTACATTACACTTTCCATTTCATCTTTCTGTTGAACCAAGACTACGCGCACGCCTGCTCAGAAACCGGAAGTGAAGTCGCCGCACAAGACGAGTAAAGGTAACCATGTTATTTGTGATCGTGGATAACGCTGAAGAAGTAGTAGTTACTCGTAAGGTTGTGCGCATAGTCGGTACATAATATATTTGAACAGCTACTTGTAAATGTATTTTAGAAAAGGATGTATGGTTGTTGATTATTCTTATGAGTAATTTTGATAGTAGTCATTGTTGCTAATAAATGAATTATTTACACAAAGAATTACATGCCTATTTAGTCATTCTTTCTTGATGATTGTCAAAAAACAATTATTTATTCAAACATTTAACGACAGGAAATGCGTATTGAATTGAAAATAACATTCTCCACAAAAACAATATTCAAATACTTTATGGTTTACAAAGACTAGTGATTAAAACTTGGAATTACATACATACAACGATAACATCGCATTATATCCCACTCAGTGGGGTAGCACAAACCCTAAGACACAAAACATTCTTATCCTGGCATACCATTTTCGCCTCATCCACATTCATTCTCGGAATCATTCTCAAAACGCATCATTAATTATACCAAACTATTTATTCCTCTGATGTCCACGCAATCGTTAACCTTCACTCTCACCCGTACCGCAAATATTAGTTTCATCTACCTTTCATTTGACATTCGCTCGAGATGGCCAAACCTCCTCAACTACCTCCAACTTTTGTAACAACATTCTTTTCAATCCTACACTCACCGTACACCAACGTATTCCGGACACGATTCCTTTATACTCCTGTCAAATACCTCATTTCCACAGCAGTTATATGTCGTTCATGCTTCTTCATTCACACCCAACATTCAGAACCATACATCAATGTAGGCACTAACATATCATTATAAACACTCAATCGATCATCTCTAGGTACATTCACATTTCAAGCAAATGTACCCAGAGCACCCAATACCTTCCACCTTTCCCTCGAAAACATACTACCCAAATATACAAATTCACTCACTTGTTCCAGTTTCACACAATTCACTGAAACATTACAAACATTTACCAAATCATTCTTCTTAAACTCAAATACTTTATAAATTTCAACATTCAATAACAAATCAGAATAAGATCACGTCTCATATACTCACACACTCTTCTCAAATACTTCATTTCCACAGAAATTATACGTCGTTCATACTTATTCATCCACACCCAACATTTAGTACCATACAACAATAAAGACATTAATACAGCATTGTACACATTCAGTCGAGCATCGCTAGATACATTATCGTTTGTAATAAATCATTTAAAAAAAAATCAAGCATATAGTAGATGATATATTTATTTATTTTATTTAGTAGAGAAATGCACCGCCGCCTATGGTAGAACTCTATTTCATTTCTAACTAAACCACGAACTAAATAAAATTCTAGATGAACCCATCAACTCTGCGGTCCATTTACGTGTTAAACAACTTCTAGAAGTTCAAAACAGATAAACCGAAAGCTTTCTCCGTTGACCTAACGAACAGACCACTGCGTACAATATGAACCGAAATATTTACGCTGTAAAAAAAGAATCTAAACCATCGTAATCCGTAACCGATTTACGATTTTGGAGAGTGAGTTTGACTGTTTGAAATTTTGATACATACATGTATCTGTGTCTGGTTCACTATTTGGATTGAGAAAGATTATGCATGAGATTCGTGGGAATTGATCAAGAATGTTTATTAGACAGAGTTCAAAGTTGTCACTTATTTGTAGGAAAATTAATTGTGTGAGTATTTGTCTGCTAATTATTATACATACCTACTGATTTATTTTTGGGAGATACAATGATACATGCTATAAATTCTAAATATTTTAACGAAGAAATCAGATTGCGTAATGTCTATAAGATATGGATGAATTTTGGAATGCAAACTTGACAAATAAATATATTATGAGGAATGAGGACCCAATAGAAATATGCATGGAAAATTATATTCGTTTATCCTTGAATTAACATTTTTAATTATATATTTTCTAATTATTTCAACAATATGCTCGTATGAGCCCAGAATCATATCATTTGGCCCAAATAATTTTTAGAATAACTTTTAAAAAAAATTGTTCCGATCTTACAAAGGGAAAATTATTGTACTCAATTTACCTGTATCTTAAATTCTGTTTTTTCTAAGAATATTTTAAGGATAAATAACAATTGAAATAATAACACATTAGCAAAAATCACTAACATAAAGATTTCATTTGGCCCAAAGGTATTGGCTGGTACCAGGAACACTGTTTTTGAATCTGATGACAACAAAATATAGAAAAATGTTTCATATAAAAATTGTAGCTAATATTATTCTACACCTTTTTGATTTCAACGAAATTTACTCTGTCTCTTTAATTTACTAAGATATGCCCAAAACCCTGATAGGCCTTCATATAATCTACCACTTACTGTTGATGAATTGTTCCCAAAATATAATCAATTCGTAACATAAACATAAAACCTTCCTTACATATGTGTATGTATGTGAGGTAAAAATGATAGTATTTAAGATGTAAATATGATGAATTAATAGTTATTTGTCAAACTAGAGAGGAAAGCGCTTCTTTTTACCCCTCGAGTTCGAAGTTTGCCTCATGAGCGCAGCGAGTGAGGCATTTCGAACGAGAGTGGAAGAAGAGCTTTCCTCTCGAGTTAGACACAACATTTTTTTCACGACATGTTTCTAAAAACGATTTGTTCGGACCTAAAATACACTTTGAGAACACAAGTGACAGACTGACAAGTTAAAAGTTAGGTTATCAGACACAAGGTGGTGCAGCAGTGTTGCCAATGAACTAATCTTAAATATCTTTAATAAGTTGTCAAATTGTGATTTGATAAGAAAAAGAAAAATATAAGACATAATTGTAAGATAATTTAAAGTATGTATATCACTAAAATAAGGATTTTCAATAAAATTAGGAATTTATTTTCAATTTTTGTAATATATTTTTTGTAAATAACATTCATACTGGCAACACTTCTGTATTTTCCTCTCTAGAGAGGAACAACACATTTTCCTCACTATTTCGGGAGAAGAACGGTGGGGTTTCCTACCATGTCGTGAAAAAACAATTTTTCCAATGCATGAGTCTGGGCTCGTATGTCACACCAAGATCTTTAATGGTATAATGATATAATTTATATGGTACGACAAATGCAGTTAATCAGGAAATAATTTTTCTTTATTGTTCACCTTTTATTATTTGTGTTCGTGCTATAAATTAATAGAAAAGCCATTAAATAAACTAACTAATTTCATATTTCTTTTCACAATATCCATTAATACATTTACTGCCGGCGGTAATTTCAACATACAGTACCTAAGAAAATATAAATTGCTGCATCTTTTTGTCCTATCAAAACATAACAAATTACACCTTGTATTCTAATCGACAAGTTCAAAGTTCGCATTATCAAACTTTGAATACATAAAATAGACTTTCTATTACCATATATTTACACTGTTATTATCAAAATTCTAACAATTGACTTGTGACTGCAAAATTTTCTACCATTTCTCTAACTGATCATTATTAGATTTGCAACCTGTAATTTATTTCACCGTTCGATTTGTAGGCAGTCGAAGATAAAAACTGGCATAATAGCAGTAGAGTGCGCCAGCATCACCCGCAGCTAATGATAAATATTTTTAGCCGATTCATCAATAACCTTTGACAGTTTGAAATATTGAAAGTAGAAATGTCGGCCCTACTTTGTAAAAGTAAAAATTGAGATAGTACAGACTGCAGAGAATATTGAATAATGCACCAACATTAAAATAGTATTATAAACATTAAAGCATGAAATTTGCTATTGGAAAATTCATATTCCAGGTAATACTAATTAACAATTAACCATAGCAATTTTTATTACGAAAATAAATTGCACTTTCCTTAGAAGAACTGAAAAGAATTACAAAAATTTCACGAGATAAACACTCTAAAAATTAATTAAACTTTCTTCAAGATAAATAACATAAATTAATGATATATTACCAAGTTTTTATTAATCGTTGTTGCAGATGGCGTCGCGATAGCAATTGTTTTTACGCACACTTGTTTCTTTATTTTCTTTTCAACGGACATTAAGCACACAGAAGATATTCTATAAGAACTTGTCAAAATTTCTGACATTTTTTGATGATATCAAATTGGGAAGTTGATGTTTTTCGCACGGAAGAACAGTCGCAGAAAAAGAAGAATGGAACAATTAGTTCACAGTATTTAGTTATGAATTTAGAGCGGTGTTAAAATTGATATTTCATCGGTCGATGGAAAAATTTCGATTATATGCAGATCTTTTACAGCTATTGTTCTCCGCTATGACTTAATTAGGCTAATGATACTGGTGTGTCATTATCATTTTTTTAAGCAAATTTGTTACATTTAATTTATACCTGTTTCAGTTTTAAATTAGCTTTGCTGATTTAATTATTTACACACTTTAATTTTAATATAGTTTTAATTATAGCAGTAAGAATAGCTTTAATATTTCATCCATATTTTGGAGGTGTTATTTGACGGGTATTTCTAAGAGCAAATATAAATCGCTTTGTTTATAAGCTAATTAGACAATGAAACTTAAAAAACCATTGACAGTTCTTTTTAATATCTTGTTTAGTTTTTTAGATGCAGTTAATTTTTACCTTCCTCCTACCTCTAGGTAAGGGAGGTATTGTTTTTGGTCAGAAAATTGGGTAGTGAGTTTTCAATGAATAAGCACGTTTTAGGGTCCCTACAATACGATTTTACTATTTTCGCGATGATGTCTGTATGTATTTTTTCGTCTCGCATAACACAAATACTATAATACCAAAAAAATACAATTTTTTGAATTATTACTTCTTATATTTAAATAAAGAGCTGATTAGATTTTGGATAAAATTGGTCGACCGGAAGTAGCAGTTTACTTGAAGCCCTTAACAGCTTTTCGTGAAAAACACGGTTAAATTTCCATTTTCAACAATTTATGTTATTTTGAAAGTTGAAGAATATTTAATTCTACATGTGTTTTGATTACACTAATTTTAATAATTTTCATTAGATTTAGAAATAATAAAATATAAAAAATTAGATTTCACAAATCATGCATTCCTAGTACACCATGGAAACATTTAAAAATTTTCAATTTTTTACGAAATGTGACACATGTCATTGCGATTGTGAAGCTGTTTTCTTAGTGAAATATATGTCAATAAATTAAATAAATATACGGAAGAAATATAAATTCTCAAATAGAAATAGAAAATAAACAAATTAGAAGGTATGTTTCTGTATCATCAAATACTATTTTGTACCGTTTAAGAGTAGTATTGGGCGGGAGGTTATGTGTAGGCCACATCAGATTTTTTTTGCTCTAATAATTCTTTCAGAAAGGCAATTTTATACACTTATACATTTTTATATATTTCTTTTGGTTCTTGAGATATCGGCCCTACAAATTTGAGGTAAATTCGAAAAATGATAACGGCTCAAAATTTCTTTTTAATTTTATTTAGTTATATTCGCTGTATATAGTTATAATTTTTTCACGGCTTTTTCAGTGATATGTGATTTAATTTCAAACAAATAATGAAATCTATTTTTCTACTTTCAAAAAGTTTTTATAAATATTTCTAAATCCAATTAATTGCAAAACTTGCATAAGTAATTAATAGTTTTACTTTCATATTCTACTTTTTATTGCTAAGAAGATCACTGATGTACTATATTTATTATTAAGACATTGAAAATATCAGTTAAAATACCTTAGTAAGGAAATATTAATTAAAGAATAATGATATAATATTAATGATCATAGTTATGCTTCTAATTAGAAGAAAAATAAGAGTTACAGATGATATTAAAAAGTGAATGCAGTATTTACATTATTTGTTACATACCGTACATATCTTGACGTAACTATTTACGACTTTACTAATCTTTTGTATTGACAGATGGCAAATATACTGAAATATTTAATTCTTACGAGAAAACAGAGGTAATTTAAATATTTACGCATAAATATGTAAGCAACGTACACGGATAATTACGATAAATTATTGATTTTCAAAAGAAAATTTACTTTCAGTTTTAGTTCCTGTTTACCAAAAAATAAAAAACCAATAACATTATACGGTAGACTGGGATCGATCCCGAATCTTAAGCACTTTAAATTTTACTATTTCATAAATTCTGAAATCATTCGTAAAAAGAAAGTTTTGAGTTGTTCTTAAACCACATTACATATTGAATCTTAGGTGTTACATACCTATAACATCTGTTACGCTAAATTAACTAAACGTATCGAACCATAAAATATACGTTTACTTCATTCGCAAGGTGACCTATATTACTAGACCTATGCGTAACATGTAAATACAGTAAATGGTAATTGAAATGTCATCGTAGTTTGCGAAAGTTCTGTTTTGTTTAACTAAAGTTCTCACCATTCAAATAATTTAATTTCATGTTAATAATTGTTGCGTTTGTGTATCATTAATTAATGATGAAAATTTTAATTTTATTTTAGTGAGAGGAGAAACTGTATTTTTGCAAGGAAGAATTAAATCCGTGAAATTCGTGAGATTTTCGATTTGTGGATGTAGTGAAACTTATCGTATCCGTTTTTCATAATGCTGCATCTGGTCTCTGGTCATTTAAACGTTTTCGATTTTTAAAGAAAGGTAATTAAGGATTCAATATTCGCTGCGTGATTTACTACTTTTACTTGAAAATGTGAATAATTTTCCTGCATACTATTAGGATTGTGTAACCAAATATCTATGCGTTAAATATGCGTGTTTAATTTTATCATACATTAAATAGTTTTGTTGAATATTTAATTAAAACTAAAATTGTACGGTTTTAGTGAATGCCCATGGTTCCTTAATTGTTTGGTTGATAGGATACTACTAATATTTTAATACTGTTTATTGAGCAAACAAAATAAGTATTGCAAATTTAATGTATTGTGCTGAAACGAAGACAAAAACAGGAAAAGACGAAGACTTTAAACCTCTATGGGGCAATATCGCTTCTTGTGAAGCCCTCTTAATCCTTTTGTGGGGGTGGATCAATCTCTGTTTATATTCCTTTAAATCCTTGTAGTTAGGTTTTCCATATCTATCTGTCTTTTGTTTTACCTTGGCAGTTTTTAATTCCTGCTGCTTTTAAATCTTGTTCTACTTCCTTTAGACAAGTTGATCTGGGTCTGCTTCTTCTTCCTCCTGTTTTATATTCTACTACTGATTTAATTGTATACTTTTCTTCTGCTGACTGTCCGTTGCTATATCTTTTTCCCTATATCCTTTCCTTCCAACTGTTACTCTATTTCATAGTTCATTCTTATTCTGTGTTCGTTTACTGATATCTCTATTGGTCCTAAAATTGTTCTAATTACTTTACGTTCATTTATTCTTAAATCTTCTTTATCTTTATTGTAATCGTCACAGTCTTAGCAGCGTACATTGTTATTGGTCTTATTATTGTTCGGTAAAATCTCATTTTTGTATTTTTAATTAAAATCTTGAAAGGAAAATTTTAAAAATAATATTAATACCAGTTAAAATCACAGACAACAAATACAGAAGGAGGATAAGACATAGTCAAGAAAATAGTACAGAGAAAGAAATGGTTATAATATATATGGAGAACTAATGAAAGAAACAAAATATATTCTATACTACATTAGGAACTAGGCGACAACAATAGATAATACAGTTTCAGGTCAAAATGGCTGAAAAAAAGTAGAATTACTAAAGTAGAGCAGGAATTAAACATTCTAAAAAAAAAAAAACAAATGGGAACTATAAATAATAACGAATTATACTGTGACATTTCAAAAATCATTCGTAGGATATGCAGTTGCAGAGCTCTTCCTCTCATGATGTAATACAGATAAAGAATGTATTTAAAAATCATTCATATATTTATTTTTACTCATAACATTCCAAATTTCTATCTATAATAAGCCGCACCAATTAAACCCAGCCTCATTACAAAATTAATAACACCCTTCTATCCACAATTAATCTTTAATTACTCCACATTAAATATTACACAATACAGTAAAGAAAGCATAAAAATGCTGCAGGACGTCTCGACGGAACATAATATTTCCCAGTTGCGTGAATCGACGCCAACTACAACCGACAGCGAGTCAAGCAACAGAGGCGTCGGTGAAGATTAAGAAAGTGGGGGCAAGTGACCCGGCCGGGTATAAGATCCACCAGACAGCCAGGAAGAGCAGTCTGTCAAACCAAGTAGTGAACTGTGTGTGTTATACTGGGGCTTAAAATATGAAGACTCAGATTTTGGTTAGTATAGAGTGATAGAGTATTTTGTAATACTGGAGATTCATTATTAAAAAGTATGAATCATTGTTAATATATATATAGCTTCGTAGTTTGGATCGTGTCATAATTTGAAAAGAATTTCTAATTGATCTTTTTGTTTCGACAATTATTTAGGTTGGCACAAATGCGGTACTACCAACCCTAGGAATATATAAAAAACATTTCATTTTATTTTATTCAATTTTAGGCTAGCAGAAAAAGAATGTACTGGAACTCTAAATATTAATAAAAATTAACTAATAAATTCTTCGGAACTGGAGTCAATGTTTAGTATTTTCTAAAAATCCATCAGCAGGGGAAATTTAGAGTCATATAAAAAGATAAGACTGCAATTCCAAAAAAAATTTTACATAATCTTCATGTCATAATCACTCATCGATCTTATCAATTAATAAAAATTGTATTCAATAGTAATTATATACAAGTATTTAGCTTAAAATTGATTTCTAAAGTTCGTTTAAGGTATCCTCGAATGATTTCTAAATTATTTACTTAAAACAATTTTTGTACAACTTTTTAAAAGTTCTATGAACTAAGTTTTTAAGTTTGCTCAATAGGTTTTAGTTATTTCAAGGGTCAGTTAATAAACTAAGTATACAACAAATTTAATTTTCATTGTCCTGTAATGTAATTTATTGTTGTATTTAAAATCAATCGTTAAGGTCACCATTTACAATTACATTTATTATTACTCGGTCTTGTAGCTTGGTTGAAGCAAATAAATAGAGTAATTAAAGTTTCTGCTACTCAGTCAATCAATTTTAATATATAATAATACAGCAATTACTTGAATACCCTTGTCAAATCAGTAAATTCTCTTAGAGCAATACCCAAGGATACATTAACAATTATTAATATTTCAAGTTTCTTGTACGACATGAAAAATGAATTTTGCCATTTCTCTCGCTAAACAAATGAATGTAATAACCGTTTACATCATAGTCACACATGAATGATCACAGAATACTCATAGTAACGTAGAAAACTAAGTATCTGAGAATATTCTTAACAATAATAACAACAAGAATATATGCATTTCCTGCATTATTAAATCGCTTTTAAAACAGTGAAAGGACGAGATTCTTATGTAGGGAACAAAAACTCTGAACCTGATGAAAAAATGAGGAAGTTTAAATCTTCAACGGAGTCAAGATAAATTACTACATTTAATTAGGTGGCGTGTATGTTTTTTGGATGCTACGGAATATTCAGTTTTAGGAGAATTTATTTAGTAATCTGATTCCACTTTTACTTTTTGATTTCATTACGCAATATTTTCATCCTTGATATAATATTAATATGTAATATTATAAGCGATAAATAAGCTCCGTGGTAACGCATCCGACTATGGATCATGAGATCCTCAGTTCGAATCCTACCCCTGACTTTAACTTTACCACTGTGGTTCTCCTTCTAACTAACATCTTTGGTATCTATATTTCTCGCGCAAAAATAAATATCACTAACATCCTTGGAGGCCGCGATTTGTCGGCTGGTAACCGAAAAAAAAAATTGAAAATAATTTGAAGAAACAAAAAATATAAAATAAATTGGAAAATTTTTAGAACTCTTAAAATTATAAAAGATTTTTGGATTAAATCCTGGAAAAATATTTTTTTCACGACATGGTACGAAACCCCACCATTCCTCTCCCGAAATAGTGAGGAAAATGTGTTGTTCCTCTCTAGAGAGGAAAATATAGAAATGCTACCAATATAAATGTTATTTACAAAAAATATATTATAAAAATTATAAATATATTCCTATTTTTATTGAAAATCCTTATTTTGGTGATATACATACTTTAAATTGTCTTACAATTATGTCTTATATTTTTATTTTTCTTATTTAATCACAAATTTGACAACTTATTAAAGATATTTAAGATTAGTTCATTGGCAACACTGCTGCACCACCTTGTGTCTGATAACCTAACTTTTAACTTGTCAGTCTGTCACTTGTGTTCTCAAAGTGTATTTTAGGTCCGAACAAATCGTTTTTAGAAACATGTCGTGAAAAAAATGTTGTGTCTAACACGAGAGGAAAGCTCTTCTTCCACTCTCGTTCGAAATGCCTCACTCGCTGCGCTCATGAGGCAAACTTCGAACTCGAGGGGGAAAAAGATACGCTTTCCTCTCTAGTTTGACAAATAACTATTATTTAAATTCTTTATCAGGAAAATAAATAAATTGTTTTCTTTTCATTTGTATGTTTGAATATCTGATATCTTATTGTGAGTAGTACAAGAATTTTATGCGCTATTTTTTAATTTAAAGTACTTATCTATTATTATAAAATCAGTTATAATTATAGTAATCCGAGATTATCGATAACCAGTGATCCGTAATACTGAATTATTTAATAGCAACGTCACGTACAATAATTTCACTATCTTCTAATAAGACAGAAAAACGGCTAACGGAATTTCTAACGCCGGAAACTAGCTTCCATTTCCCGTATTTGTCGCATCTGAAGTGTGCAGAAAGTTGGCTGTGCATCTCAGCGATCGTCATTTATTGGCACCAGCACACTTGATATTGAAAATGAGTCACGGTTTCTATCGAAAGTTTAATATGTTGCTTGTATACTTATGGGAGTGATTAACTATTTTGTTTGAATATTAATGAAATAAGTGAAATTTTCTCATATGATATAAATGCATAATCGTGTATTTTTGAGGAACTGTGGAAGTATGACGTTCGTAATTAATATTAAGGAGATATTAGTTTAATTACACTTACATTGGAGTTGAAGGTGTCAGGTTCCGGAATCCTGAAATAAAGTACAAAATTATAATATTATTAATAACAAATTATATAAGTTGAAACAACTTTCAGAACTAATATTTGAAAAATTATGAAGAATTTGGATTAATAAATTAAATAAAATTAATCGTTGGAGATGCAGTCAATATAATTAAAATTAATTACACACCGACGTTTCGATAGTTAATCAGTCTTCTTCATGGTGATAATTAATAACTTATAAGATATACATGTAAAAATCTATCGTCAAAGAATAAAAATAAAATAAATCACATAAACGCTTCCTGTTCAACATACTAAAAGACTTTTGAATTAAGTTCAGTTAACGTTTCGAAATCAGGTTGGTACCACGAGTTCGAATTTTGGGAGTATTAAGAGAAGTGTTTTAGTTTCGGTTTTAGCGCTGTGCAATGTTCTAAAATTATTTTATAAATAAATACTTCAAATAAAAGTGGTAGATAATATATTTATCGGTAACTTCTATTCGAAGCATTTTTTTATAAAATAATTTATCAACATTGTACAGCGCTAAAACCAAGGCTAAAACACTTCTTTTAATACACAAAAACATAGCTCGTGGTACCAGCCAATGTAAATAAATAAATAATTTTTTTTACAGAACTTAACCTAAAAGTCTTTTATGATTTGAGAAAATGTATGTTCTATTATTTTTAAATTGGGAACAGTGCCACCGGATATACTTTTTAAACATCACTCAATCCGGAAATAACAATTAGATCTTCATCGCTTGAAATTGTATTCACGAATAATTGTCGACACTTTCACACGATTCAGATTGAACGAAATGAAGATGAGAAAAACAAAATGAAAAAGTGTCCGATAATGCGTAAGTAATGGTAAAAACTCTAACGAAGCGATGCTTTCGGAAGCGGTAGGTGTTAGTGGCGTTGTTTCTCATTTTTGTTGGCTTTCTTTTTGATTACCGCCTGCCATATGACGCTTGGGGTCTATCTGAAAAATTATTTTTATTAGCTTCTGCTGACCATTAGGTGAATTAACCCATGATATTTTCAACACAGATTTTCTCTTTAGATTTGTACTATACTGTAACTTAAGTTCTTGTTATTTTTTATAGTTATTTGATTGATTTTTAAATTTCTCTGCTATTAACACTTGCTCCTTATAGAATCATGCATTCCGTGTAATACTATAAACAAGTGAAAGTGCTTCCAGCATCCTCCGCCAGATGGCTCTCGTAATGCAGCATATGCTTATGACTTCATCTGCAATTCCGAGCATACTTCTTTTCACTCTTACACGCTTAATTATTCAATTATCTAAGTCTAACTGACAGATGCGGAATCTTCGATTGAGAATTAGGTCGGTTTCATTGTTAAAACAATTACGAAACGTTCATTGTTGACGGTGTAACACCTATGAGAAAATATTTACCAGAGATTGTTATGTGAGTGGCAGTTGTTCTTTGCCACCTACGGAAGTTGGTAAATGGACAGTTGGCTGTGAAATGTACCAGAAAATATTCATGTCAATGTCGCGAATCTCGTGTTAATAATGCCCTTTATGGACTGTAATTGTATGATATGTTGTGGAAATTATATGCCAGGGGACTTTTGCATACCAATTTATGCATTTAGGTTTCTTTGTGTGTATGTAATGTGAGATTTTTTAGTTTAAAGAAAAAATATTTATGAGATTTTGAAATATTGCAGAAAATGAGATAGGAGAATTCATGTTTTGTTAATTGTTTTTATAACAAATGAAAGTAGAACGTACATATTTAAATTTGTATTTATATTCTAATGCGAATTACCTACTAATTATGAGTGCAACAATCTAAATATTTATAATTAATTTGGAATTATTAATTAAGATCAACTCCCTAATGAGACTTTTAAAACTCAAGCGTTAACAAATAATTAACTTTTTAATGAATAATGAATATGTACATTTGTGGATCTCATTAGATGTTTTACCGGAAGTGAAATTACCGTAGAGCTTTGAATCAAATAAAAATATATAGTCTGTTTCAAAAAGAGAAAGAGCAATAAATAAAAATTAACAAGAGTAGTATTAGATTTTTCTCTGCTAAGCAGTAAATAAATCCACCAGAAAAATAAGATAATAACATTACTAGAATGCTCATAGAATGTCGTACGTTTTATATCTGGAACAAAACTTACTTCTCGAACAATAGAAATACCGCTATATTATATTAAGTATGTTAAAGTTTTCTTTTTTTTTTTTAGTTTATCCTATTTAAAAGTTGTGTTGTTTGCGTGTGACAGGGCGATACGAATTACCGTAATACCGCGATCGCTGCCATATCGTCACTGAAATATTGTAATACTGGAACGCTCACTGCCTTTGAAAGTGCGAACTAAGTGAGACAGGAAATATGTGGGCAACCATTTTTATCGTACAGTCCGCTTAGCAAGTTGATATGAAAATATAAAGAAATTAACATACAGTAATTTTGAAATAAGATGTTTAATATAATAATGAAATAATCCGTTAATAGAAATGAGTTCAAATAATGATTATATATGTGAATTTAAAGGAATTTTCAAATAATACAAATTTTCAAATAATAGACTATTCAATACTATTTATCACTTTTGTACAAGACTATGCAACATGTTTTTACATAGTAACCGCTCAACAAACATAAAAACCGCTCTAAAAACAACTGTTGGACAAAGAAGGTTAGCCCACGACCACTACGACATCTATCTGTCTTAGGCCCGTTTTTCGCTTTCATAAAAGCCTAGAAGTGCGCGTTCTAGCATTAGCATATTTCAGTGTATATTGTCAATAAATAGCATGATGAACATATTTATAATTTTTAAGTAATTTAGCAGTAGATCTCTTTTGAATTTAGTCTTTTCGCATATCACTGACCCTTGAGTTATTGTAATATCTTTGACAGACTAATTTATTATCTTTCTCTTTCTAAACTAGACTTTAATTGTATAATTATTTTCCAGATATTCCTCCTGAGCATAGCGCTCGCTCAAAGCGCCGCCACAAAGAAAAAGTCCACAGAAGAAGCAACACCATCACCATCAAACTCAGAAGACCCTACACCAGGTCCTGCCATCCTAGCAATCGAGATAGTTGACGGTAACGACACCTCCACAGAAGTACGCAACAACACAAAACGAACCATCGAGTCAGCATTAGGGTACGGCTTCCAGTCAAACTACTACCCTACTAGCCAAGAAAAGAAGTACATGGTCTACCCTTACTCTCAACGCGATATTCCTCCGTCATCTATTAAAGATGCCAGCAAATATCTCGCGAGTCAGACCCTAAATATACAGAAATCTGTTTCGTATAACTTGGGGACAAAAATTGAGCCAACAGTACAAACGAAACAGTTGTTTACTCCAACCCAATCTTCAGTTTATAGTGACCCATCTGCAGATGGAGGTTATTATCCTTCGACGCTGTTTTCTACTGTAGGCCACGGAGGAATTATTGGAGGGTTATCAACACATTTACCGCAACAGCAAGTATCTGCTGCTAATACTGTTCCTGTTATTATCTTAAGGGTATACACTAATCAGCTGTCTGATCCATCAGCTATTTATCCTAACCTTCCTCAAACGAATCCTTATGCTAACAATCTAAACAATATTAATTTACAATCCATTATTTCTAATTACCTTCAACAGCAGATGTATCAAGCCCAACAAATGTACAAACAACCTGTCTATCAAACTCCATCTGTTGGTTATCAAACACAAGGTCAAAATTTAGTATATTCAGGTCAAAACCCAACTTATTTGATGTACTCAACCCAAGGAAGCTATCAAACTCAGCAGCCCCAAATTGATTACAAATCTGTAGAACAATCAGCTGCTTCTTTACCCACTCATGAAAACTATCCATCCAATTCTCACACACGAGTAGTATACCATGGACCTAAAGGTCACATTCAAGGAGTAAGTTACACTGGATCATCTGCAGCTACCCAATCATACGGAACACCTAGACAATCTCACGCCCCAACACAACAATACCAACAGCAGTCTTACTCTCAACCCCAATCTTATGCACCAAATTCTCAATATGTATATGCAGATTCCCAAGAACAAAACTATGCTACAAATTCGCAAAATGTTTACACAGATTCTCAAGGACAAAGTTATATCTATGTAGATCCTAGTCAGCTACAGCAAGGACAAAGGTATTACCAGCAAGATTATCAACAGGAATATCAACCACAACAAGAATACCAACAACCAGAATACCAGCAACAGCAGTACCAACAACAAGATTATCAACAATCGTATAGGAAACCACAGGAGGATCGCAGGTATTTGCCTGTACCACAAACCAATCAAGAGAAGGTGTATAATTACCATGCTGAATCTGGAAAGGAAAGAAGTAAGAAAAGTAGTGGAGGGCCTGTTACATTTGAGTCCAAGAAAACAGAATCCAAAAGGAAGGTATAATTAGATTTGAGTGCTCAATGGAAGATCAAATAGTTGTCTATTAAACCATGAAGATTATTTTATTTAATTCACTCATTCATTTCTTCATTTACATTATTAGTTCTTAGCTTCATGGATTGTAGATGTTTCTATTTCCAAGTATTAATATCGTTTCATTCATACCAAAAAATATATTTCCATTGTTTAATTCTCTTGCATTTGTTCATCTCTCATTTTTATCAAAGAATAACAGTATTCTTATATTTGTTTCTATTTTAATTTAAATATTAACGGTGCCTTCAATACCTACTTAATAATATAAAATAAGTAAATATGTCATATTTTGTTTATATTGTTATATACTGTGACTGTTCATGTGCAATATTATACTTCTAGTTAATATTATAATAAAGTTGGTTTTCAATAATTTTGTTTGTGAGTTTATGAAGTATACAAATTGAGGTGCTTATGCAGCTGAGTGTACAGATAAGAGAAACAAGTTGTATATCTACAGAAAGTACTCAAGATAGAAACAAGGAAAAGATAGATTACTTTATCTAATGTTTGTTGTACAATACAAATAAGATAAAAATTTAATTTGAATTCTTAAAATAGCTTATGTTCACCGGTATTATAATCACTTGTAATGAAACTGTTGCGTGGCCAGAAAGTGTCTCATTATGAACAACGCCTAAAAGATAAAGTATAAGACTTATTATTTTTAATATGGGGTAAATAGCTCCGTGGTAACGCATCGGACTGTGGTTCGTTAAATCCTCAGTTCGAATCCCACTACCGACAGTCGCCAATTTAAATTTACCCCTGTTGTTCCCCCTTCACTAACAACTTTGGGGGCTATAACTTGACGGCTGATAACCGCACTTCATACGCAAAAATATATCACCTACCGATATCTGCGTAAGCAGAGTGCCACGCCCATAATGAGTAAAAGGCGTGATGATATTATTTGATATTTTATTATCATTTTTAATAATGATATTGGTAATATTTATTACTAATTAGAAGCATTATTTTGATGCTATTTGAATTACTTCTTTCATAATAGCAGGGAAGAATGTGAAATAACAGCTTGCACAAATCTTTTCAAAACAAACAATAATAAACAACTTGGTAAACAAACAACACAAAAATAAATACATTTCGAAATTGTCCAAATTTTTCATGTCAACGTCATGTATCAAATATAAATGTCGTTTTAAGCTAAAAACAAATAATCTGCAACGCAATCGAACAATAAAATATTGTTTGTAACACGTACATAATAGAGTTTTATTGACTCGCTGTTTTTATGTGCCTATACTATCTCATCCATAAAACCCTAAATTACGTACTTATTACCTAAATATCTATAATCGAAACTAATTTTATCTACATCCGGGTTAAAAGTGGCCCTTTTAAGTGTTGCTTAGCATGTTAAAAATGTCACTTTATGACACTAGAGTTATAGTAACATAGCAACGTGTTAAAAGTGATTTTAGTGTTACTTTTAATACGTTGCTAACGATTTGAATCAATACATCAACAAATGTAACCTGTCAAAATATTCTACATTTTTTTGTATTTACTAATAAACTAGGAAGACCGTAGATAAAATTTTGTATGATATACGTGTTAATTTATTTTGTTCGTGGGGTTGTTTTACTCGACTTCGTCTCATTCCTCAAACTTCCTCACTTATAAAATGTCACTTTTAACACTTACATATATCATAAATAACTATTACGGGTATAACAATATCTCTATACATAAAATTAAAAATGTATTTGTCCATTTAATTAATAACATTAATGAAATTATTAAATTAGCGTGACAATATTTTGGCGATTTGTACTCGCGTAAAAAATGACATTGAGGATTAAATATTATGTTAAATATATAAAACATGTTTAAACTTCTTCATAAATAACCATTTTAAAAGTGTCACGATAAATATTGAATAAATTATTATTTTATTGCAACTAATTATGCATATAAAGGAATCTGCAATGTGATTTCAAGGACATTATAGATAACTATATCTTCATTGAGTGATTCAAATGTACCTAACTAATAACATTATCCGAGCTTATGATATGACTATCAGAATACGATGAACCAAGGTGTGTAACCTGCTATAACACATGTTTCTGTTTCTATTTATAACTTATAAGTTCCTGTACGACTACTCACCTCTTAAGAGTGAAAGTCGTACCTAACAAATTTTAAAGAAAGTAACTTGTTATTATTTTGTCATATGTCAACAGAATAATAACTGCAGTAGTCTCTAAAAAATTAAATTACACAGTAATCTATTGTTTAAAATTATTTTTAATTCAAGCATACTTTCTCCGAAGATTTTATGTTTTTAACATTATTTTAAATTAAGAAAATATGTACTAATTGACCGACCAACCATGAGTTGTATCATTGTTAATGAAAAGGAAGTTTTCATATTTTCTTGTATTAATTTCTTGCAGTATAAAATTACAAGAATTAATAGGATAGTTGTGGATGAATGATCATCTTGCTCGCTACTTAATCATAAAAGCGCGGGACTATGGATCATGAACTGTAAGTCATATACCGAGGTCAACCCTTCGCAGAGTACCACATGTTAAAATTAATAATTAACATGGTGATATATTTATTATTTATTTACTAATAATACATATAAAAATAATTAAGTTCGTTGCAGATTTTGACTACATTTCAAAAGAAACTGTTTTGTGCACAAAAATACCTCTCGATTTCTTATCAAACAATGCAGTTTTAAAACTTAGTTTTATATTTATGACATGTCAAAAAATGACATTTTTCAAGCATTGCATTTTTTTTCATGAGCACAGGTTAACAGATTTAAACGAAAATGACAAAATATATTTATTCTTCAAAGGTCATTCAACAAGCAATATTGTCGCCGTCGGCATAAAAGTGTCTCCTTGGAAATACTTCTACTCCGGCGGCGGACAAAGTAAAACATTATGCAAAATGGTTAGGTTGTAATACAATATTTGACAGTTAAAAATGAAACAAATAAACAGAAATAACAAAACAGCATATTCTATGCCAACTAGAAATGCTGGATAAAAGAGAATATTTCTTGAAGTTTTGGGCATTTTTTAATGATTTATTATTCTATGTTTGAAGAAAAATAGCATGTGTCACATTTACTCCTAATAACACAATATAACTACTATTTTTAACGTGTTGACAGTAAGAGAAAAATGTTTCAAACAAAAATTGTAGATAATAATATTATATGACTATAATTTAATGAAATATTTCAAAATAACTTGATATGGCTCCAAGTAAACTACCACTTAAGATTATTGGATTATCACCAAAAGATAATCAGCTTTTACCTAGGTATTGATATATACAAAATTTCAAAATTTTCAGTTAAGTAGTTTTTGAGAAACCGTAACTCCAGAGATCTACACAATCAGACAGACACACACACACAGACATCATCGCGAAACTATCAAAATCGTATTCTAGGGACCCTAAAATGTGCTCATCTCCTGAAAACTCACTAGGTACCGAATTTCTTGCGTGATTCCTATACCCCTCTTGCAGGTATGTGACGGGAGGTGAAAATAATTGAATAATAAAAGTATTAATTGGATGAACAATTAGCATATACGCTTTTAATAAGTGTAAAACTGAATAACTGCTTTGAATTCCATCTAAAGAGAGAAACTTAATAATGATTTATGAAATTATTATGACTATATTTATCGATTGCAAAGATTATTACAATTTAAATTAAAAAGAAAACGAGGACATTGGAGTAAAGTAAAAGGAACATAATTTAATATAAGAATTAGAAAATCCTAGTTTTCCAACTCGCCGACAAATACAAGTATTTGTATTGAATTGTAATCTCATCCTCATAAATTCTACGGACTGTCTATGGTCAATGCAAAGAAAAATTGTATAAAATGTATGACTGTTTAGAATTTTTAATGTGAAGACAATCTCTCATGAAAATGTATGTTTCGTTTATGTGTTAATATTTCAATAGTAGCTTCATGCATTGCAACAATGAAACCCGTACTAGCGATACTAATTTTTTTTATAAATTGGTTTATTCAAATAGCTGTGCATGTTTTGGATACTGTAAAATAATTCTACATGTTTCTAAATCAAGTTTTTTTATGTTCTTGGAGACACGCAACTAGTAATGTAAAAATATTGTGACGTCAGAGTTGTCGTGTGTTATGGATCTCATGATCTAAACAGTAGGGATTGATAATAATTATAGTCACATAATTGTTCTATTTCATTGTTTAGAAAATTATTTAAATGGAATTAAAATAACTTTTCGTGGAAAAAAAAAACTATAAGATTATTTTAGTCGAAAGTGTGATTACCACTGATAAATTATGCTAATCTATGTCATTTAACATTTCTTTAATTTCGTTGTGGTTTTATTGTGCGAATTCTTAAACAAGTGTGATTTGTGTTATTTGGTTATGAATTTAAAACAAGAGAAATCTTCAAATTAGGTGCCATCCATTTGACACTTCGATAATCTGACAGCTCAATAATAAGAGAAGTTTGACGCCAAAATTGTTATCTATAAAACTAAAATATTATAAAATTAACAATATTTTTTAAACGTCTATTATATCTAGTACGATGTTTTTGGATCTAGTTATAATGTAAATGACTTATTTGATATTTTACGACTTTAGTAAAGGACCCCATCTTTAAAAGTACGGGAAAATTCTGGGTATCCAATTAAATGTCTTCTGGAAAGCGAGGAATAGATGCTGATGTAAAAATATGAAACGTGGTGTTTTGAAAATAGATACTGAGTATAAACTTAACTTGTTTAATATCAAATAAAAGCTTGAATTATAAAACATACATGATTGATAACCGTTGTTCGGTTAAAAATTTTTTGATATATATTTGTATAAGGTGAAAGGAGAGAACACCTGTAGGATTTATGTTGAATAGTCTAAGAATATTTATGAGAAAATCTATCTTTAATTAATTATTGATTAAAATTTACAAATAGACAACTGATAAACACACTGAAGGACATAAAATTATCATATACCGGCATCTACTTTAAGCAGTATGTTACAGGCATCTTGCAAATTTGATTGCCACGAAAATTAAAACATACAAGCAAGGTATTACAGCATGAACACGTGATTCCACGTCTAATATGTTTCTTATCTGCAGCAAGATCATTATATCCGTGTCCGTTTCTTCTAGTATGAAGAAAGTGTAACATGTGGATTATATTTTACAAATTAATAATAAGAAAGTTGCAGTTGTGTTAAATGGAAACAACAAACGTGGTATTGCACTCCATGGTCATTGCCATAGTTTCCAATAGTTTTACTTAAATTGTAAGATTTTGCGATATGCGGTTGAAAGTAGAAGATTTACATTATATGGATTACGAGCCCAGAATCATATCATTTGGCACAATTAAGACTTTCAGAATAAAAAAATTATTCTGATCTTACAAAGGGAAAATTTTTTTACTCAATTTATTTATACCTTAAGTTCTGTTATTTTTATGAATATTTTAAGGATAATTACAACTGTATTAATAACAAATTAACAAAAAACATTTACATAAAGATTTCATTTGGCCCAAAGGTATTGGCTGATACCACGAATACTGTTTTTGAATCTGATGACAACAAAATATAGAAAAATGTTTCAAATAAAGATTGTAGATAATATTATTCTACATCACTTTGATTCCAATAAAATTTACTCTATCTCATTTGATATACCCAAAAACCCGGATAGATCTTCAAATAATCTACCATTTACTGTTGGTGAATAGTTCCCAAAATCTAATCAATTCGTAACAAAAACATAATACAGTAGAGAGTCAGTAAACCGGACGTCAAAAATCCGGACGACCGCAAATTCAGATTCAATTTTTTATATTTAGTTTAGACTTACTGTACAATTCAGTATTTTTTCTTTAAATAAAACATCGATCGATAATATTTGGCATTGAAGATACCCAAAAAGTATTTTATTGGTTCATTTCGCAATTAATCCGGATTATTGAATGTATATAGTGAAATAAACAATTTTTCTTTGTATAATTTAAACAGGGAAAAATGATATGATTCTGGACTTGTATTTATTCTCTAAAAGATTAATGTAACAATATTTAAATGTATCTAATATGGACCTAATTTGTTCTTGCGGTTATTAAAATCAGAAAATATGAACAGTAAATAAAAATCTAATAATAAATAATTCAATTGTTCCATACGTCATTAAACTTGGACAATGTTCTTCCACGCTTGGTTGAATCTGTATTCAATGTAATGTAATAACTTGCGGTTATAGAGCAAAGAAGATTGAAAATATTTACACATTATTTTTTACCTTGTAAACAATGCAATTTTGATGTTGCTAAGCTGAGAGAAAATGACACAACAAATAATTTCTCCCTTTAAATTATTTATCAGTGTAGGTACATGATAACTAAAATGTACTTAAAGATATTTATAAGTATTTTTAAACTGATAAATATAAAACAGCTCACGAGACTTTAAGTGAAAAGATTTTATCTTAAAAACATTTTTATAGTAATAGATTCTACGGAATATTTCAGTGTTATCTCAAAAGTGCCCTTGTAAAACATCATACGTTGTGTTACATATCGTGAACTTATGTTACTACATTTTAGTGCATATCTGCATGATTAAGTATTTTTTATTAGATATAAATACCGGCGAATATTAATATTTTATCATTCGTAGTTTAACATTAAAGGTTACAACTAAATATTTTTAAGTGAAGAATCTATTGGTAAGAATTATAATATATTCATTTTTAAAAACACAATAACAAGTTAGTATGTTATGTAAAACTTGTAGAATTTTAAAACTTCGCAGATTTCTCTTAAAAGTGCCGCTACAAAAAACTAATTAATATTTTTATAGGTAATAATTCAAAATGGGCCTGATTTTCGACTCGATATTCACTGACATCATCTTCGCAATATTCGCTGCATCATTTCTCACATACATTTTCTTCAAACAAAGCTACACTTATTGGAGAAAAAGAAAAATTGAATACATCGAACCATCATTCCCATTTGGAAACCTCTCTGAATTCGCCTTCCAGCAAAAAAGTCTAGGAGTTGTCTATCAAGATATCTACAAAATATTCAAATCCAAAAATGTCCCGTTTGGTGGATTTTACTCAATTGGAAAACCAACTTTCATGCCTCTCGATCCAGACTTGATTAAGCATATAGTAACAAAGGATTTTCAACATTTTCATGATCGAGAAAATCACATTGATGAAGAAAACGATCCGTTAACTGCGCATTTGTTAGCACTAAGAGGAGGAAAATGGAAGAATTTACGTAATAAATTAACACCTACATTTACATCAGGAAAAATGAAAATGATGTACAGTTTATTTGTGCAATGTAGTGAACAGTTAACTAAAATAGTTGATAATCATGTTACGAAAGATGAACCAATTAACATTAAAGAACTTCTGGCAAGATTCACTACAGATGTTATAGGGTCCTGTGCTTTTGGTATTGAATGCAACAGTTTGGTCAACCCTGATGCCGAGTTTAGAAAATATGGTTTAAAAATTTTTGAAGGAACATATAGAGCTTTCTTCATTCGATTATTAAGTTCTACTCATGCTGGGTTACTCAAGCTTTTCAATTTGAAACAATTCGGAACTGATGTCTCAAATTTCTTCCTTAATTTAGTCAACGAAATTGTTGAATATCGCGAGAAGAACAAAGTTGAAAGAAATGATATTATGAACCTGTTAATCAAACTACGAAATAATGAAAATATTGATGATGAAGTTGACGGAAAGAAACTAGAAAAAGAAAAAGTAAGTCCTGGAGAAGGATTAACTGTAGCTGAAGTTACTGCTCAAGCCTTTATTTTCTTCTTTGCTGGTTTTGAAACATCTTCAAGCACAATGACATTCGCTCTATATGAACTAGCTGACAATCAAGAAATACAAGCGAAATTGAGAAAAGATATTATAGATACCATGAAGAAACATAACAACGAACTGAGTTATGAAGCCGTCATGGAAATGACTTATCTAGATAAAATTATCAAAGGTAATTCTTTCTATAACTTAATCCTATTTCAATTTATTTATCAATATGTTTATAGAAACACTTCGCAAGTATCCAGTTGTTCCATTTCTGCAAAGAAAATGCATCAAAGATTACAAAATCCCCAACACGAACGTAGTAGTTGAAAAAGACGTAAGTGTAGTCGTTCCAGTTTTTGGTCTCCAAAGAGATCCCGAATATTACCCCAACCCAATGGTATTTGATCCTGATCGTTTTAATGATGAACAGAAAGCTGCCAGACATCAATATACTTATTTACCTTTTGGAGAAGGACCCAGAAGTTGTATAGGTAAGAAAAAAAAACTTATTTTGAAAACATGTTAATTAAATTACATATTTTGTGTTCTAGGAATGCGATTTGGTTTACTGCAGACAAAACTTGGAATTGCATCTCTTATAAGAAGTTATAAGTTCACCCTTGATTCGAGCGTTAAGACTCCTTTAGTATCAGATAATAAAAGTGTTCTTTTAAGTAGTAAAGACACCATTTTGTTACATGGTGTTAAAATATAATAAATTATATTAGAAATATTAATAAAACTATTACTTTTACAATATTTCTTCTTTACTAATTTATGTGAAACTGTCGATGTACTACTTCACCTCCAAATAGGATGAAACTTTATCATAACATTCCATTAAAAATTATAATAAGTGGCCTTGAACCTTGAAATAATAATTTTGTGAATATTTTATTCGTGGCGGTCAGACTTAGATGACCTTAAAATACAGTTTAATGTGTCACATTATTTGTTCAACATGGAACGAGGTAGCGATCTTATCTTCATATAAGCTCCATTAAAAATGAGCCAAGTTTGTCGAGCGTGAGTTGTGTAGGCTTAGGGTTTATTTTTGAAAAGTGCGTGCGAAGAAAGCTTACCTACAGAGAAATTCCACATATTCATAACTTGTACATCAATGTAAATGTTTTTTCATCGATACTAAAACAATGATATTCAAATTATGTTGATGTGGAATTTACATCGGTAGCTCGCACGTTTCATAAACAAATCCTAAGCCTACACAACTCACGCTCGACAAACTCGAATAACAGTACGCATTTTTAATGGAACATATCTAATGATAAGCTCACTTCCACGTTTCATAATATGGAGAAGTAAATCCATGTAAACGAGCTATTTCATTCTATCAATAACATATTAGCAAAGAATGGATTTAATCAATAAATTTGAATGTTTAAGCACGGCAAAAATTATCATTGTGTTATGACATAAAAAAATAATTACGTCAATCAAGGTAAATGAGAATATAAGAACTAGTAAGATCAAATAATTGATTGATGTTTATTCTAATATTGATTGAGAAAAATGTGGTTTTCGGTCATTTAAGTAACATATATTTAAAATTTACATATTCTGACGGCCAATGACTATATATACGGTACGACACGATGACTTGCTGTATTATTATAAGTTTTGCTGCGTAACTCAGTTTGGAAACGATGTTTACAAAAATGGTCGAACATTAACTCAAATAAAAATAGTATCGTTTAAGCATTAAATAATTACTACATTAATTCATTAAGTATGTACATTTAAAACTATTGTGATGTGAAATTCAATCGCTGATTTAACAGTAAAATACTGCTTTTAAAACAGTTGCGAACAAAAATGTAAGTACAAATAAATTGCTCTACCATTTGATGTGTCTGTAATATATTATAATTAATGTTGGAACATTATTTTTAGAATTGAAATGGCCCTGACTTCTATTATTACAATTCCCATAATTTCAATATTTATTATTGTTATTCTGACGTATTTAATATTCAAACATCGCTATAAATATTGGGCACGAAGAAATGTAGAATATCTTGAACCTTCTTTCCCTTTTGGAAATGTTTCACAATTTATCCTTAAACAAAAAACTGTAGGAGTTGTCTTCCAGAATATATACAACGAATTCAAATCAAGAAATGTTTCTTTTGGTGGTTTTTACTCAATTGCAAAACCAACTTTCTTGCCGTGTGATCCAGATTTGATTAAATTAATCATGACAAAGGACTTTCAACATTTTCATGATAGAGATCATTATATAGACGAAGAAAACGATCCCCTTAGTGCACATTTGGTTGCATTAAGAGGAAGCAAATGGAAAAATCTACGTTCCAAACTATCTCCAGCATTTACGTCAGGAAAGATGAAGATGATGTATCATTTAGTCACACAATGTTGTAATGAATTAACTAAAGTAATTGAGGAACATGCCAGGAAAACTGAACCAATTGACATGAAAGAAATTTTAACGAGATATACTACAGATGTTATTGGATCTTGTGCTTTTGGCGTTGATTGTAACAGTTTAGCCAATCCTAATGCAGAGTTTAGACAATATGGGAAGAAGATTGTACAAGGAACTTATAGAATGTTAGCGATAAGAATGTTGAATGCAACTCATACTGGACTTGTGAGGCTATTTAATTTGAGAGAATTCGGTGCTGATGTTTCAGAATTCTTCCTTAATTTAATCAAAGAAGTGGTTGAGTATCGAGAGAAGAACAACATTAATAGAAAAGATATTTTGAGCTTATTAATTAAACTGAAAAATAACGAAAGTATTGATGATGAAATAGTTAAAGAAACTCAAATAGAAAATGGTGAAGGCTTAAATCTGAATGAAATAACTGCTCAAGCATTTATTTTCTTCTTTGGAGGTTTTGAGACGTCTTCAAGTGCAATGACTTATTGTATTTATGAATTGGCGCAAGACCAAAACATTCAAGATAAATTGAGAAATGAAATTTTGGAGACTGTTAGAAAATATAACAATGAGCTATCTTATGATTGCCTCATGGAAATGTCTTATCTAGATAAAATAATCAAAGGTACGAGCCCGGAATCATTTCCTTTGCCCCAATTAGGATTTTTAGAATAACTTCAAAAAAATCGTTCTGAAAGGGAAACTAGTTGTACTCAATTTATTTGTGCCTTAAATTCTATTGTTTTTAAGAAATTTTATGGAAAAATAACAATTGATATAATGACAAATTAACAAGAATCACTAACATAAAGATTTTGTTTGGCCCAAAAGTATTGACCTCGAACACTATTTTTAAATCTGATGATAACAAAATATAGGAAAATGTTTCAAATAAAGATTGTAGATAATATTACTCTATATCTTTTTGATTCCAATCTCATTTATTTACTAATATGTGTGCAGAAACCCTGATAGGTCTTCAAATAATCTACCACTTACTGTTGATGAATTGTTCCCAAAATCTTAACAATTCGTAACATAAACATAATACCTCCCTTATATTTATGTATGTGCGAGAAGTAAATATGATAGAAATTAAGATTGAACAATTTTTCTATGCATGATTTTAACTGGGATAAATGATATAATTCAGTGGACTCGTATTCATAGAACTAATTTTTACTAACAATATATTATTAATTATGTTTACAGAAACTCTTAGGAAGTATCCAGTTGCTCCATTAATCCATAGAAAATGTGTGAAAGAATATAAAATCCCTAATACTGAAGTCACAATTGAAAAGGGTGTGAATATAGTTGTACCAATTCTTGGTCTACACAGGGATCCAGAGTATTACCCAAATCCAATGAAATTTGATCCTGAACGGTTTAATGAAGATATCGTAGCTACCAGACCTCAATATGCGTATATACCTTTTGGCAGAGGACCACGAAATTGTATTGGTAAGAAGCTAAACCTTAAAAGGTCTTACAAATAAAATAATTTATGTTTTACTTCACAGGTAGAAGATTTGGTCTACTGCAAGTAAAAGCTGGAATAGCTTCACTTATTAGAAATCATAAACTTACTCTCGATTCAAAAATGAGAACTCCTTTAAAATTTAATAGGAAATGTATTCTTTTAAATAATACGGGTACTATGTGGTTTCAATGTACTAAAATATAATAAATTATTTATACTATTTATACCTATAGTGTACTGTGTATTTCATATTTTTTGTCAGTAACAAATACTTTTCACCTATAGGGAAGTACAGGAATCATGCTAAAAAATTGGTAGTGAGTTCTCAGTGGATGAGCACATTTTAGGGTCCCTAGAATGCGATTATTATGTCTGTAGGTCTGTGTGGATCTCTGTAGTTACGGTTTCTCAAAAACTACAAAACTGAAAATTTTTATATATTTTATATGTAGACTGTATTTCCTTGAGAAGAGCTGATTAGTTTTTGGTGATAATCCGATAACCGGAAATGGTAGTTTACTTGAAACCCTATCAGTTATTTTGTTAATGTTTCAAATATTAATATTTACAATTGTTGTTAGAAACATTTTTCACTTACTGTCACCATTTACGAATTACAACACGTTTAAGGAAAATTATATTTTTACTTTTTGACAGGGAGAGAAATTCAGTTTTTATGATATTAAAATCGTGACAGAAACAGCCAATTTCACATCAACAGGAGATTTGTGCACTTTCTCTCCCATCGCATTTTTTTCCCTCGTCGTATTGTAGCCCTCGCCTACGACTCGTGCTTCAATTTTACTCCGCGGGAAAAAATTATACACTTCTCTCCCTTAATGTATAATTTTTTTTTTTTTAAGGAATGAGCGTTTCTTGATATTGGTCTGTGTTCCTGCTGTGTTCGATAAGAAATCTAAGGCGGGAGATACAACAGTTTATTTTTTTGTAGGTAGGTAGGTTTAATGTATGATATTGTAATATAATAAATGTATTGTTGTTGTAAATAAGTAAACTCACTTTTGCTACATGACGTACCAATCATAAAGACTTAATTTATTAACTAATCGGTTTATATTTCCGATTATAGATCGAGTGAAATGAAATCGGAATTCCGCATAACACAGTTACTTCCTAGGCGGAATAAATTAACGAACATATTAAAATAGTTTCGTAATAAATCATAGGTGTAAGAAACTAGCTGATTTACATATATTTTTGCAAAGGGAACAAAATTTTCATGCAGTTATTAGCATTAGGGCTAATTGGATGCTCCTTGTTTCTCAGCAAAAAGCATTGGGAATAAATATAAACCTACAGTTTTCTTCTGTCGAAACTAAATGTTTACATCGCAGTTATTGACCTGAATACAATTTAGTTAGAGAAACTGTTTTTAATCATATAAAAATAGAAATAATAAATGCAGAACATTAAATAGATTTAGTTTTCAGACGAATTTTCATTACACGCTTATTGGCAATTCGTTCATAAGTAAATAATTTAATTGCTAAGTTAGTAATTAGCGTGAAAAATGTTAAATATAAGGAATTAAATTATACGCTAACTATGAAAGTTGTGAACTGTCTATAAAAATTGTTTTTAATTGCTTTAAATTCCTACAGATTTAAATGCAACACTGAGGTGTGCCATCACATAATTTTATTAAACATATGAATCCGTATTTAAATATTTATGCAGGATAGAAATGTTTAGAGGAGATTGAATCTATTTCTGGGTGACGTTATGTATGTATGTACATACATACAAACATGTACATACAAAATCATGCTAAATTGAAAAAAATAAAAAAATATCACTTGATAATATTATTACGTTTCTATATAATATAAACAATAAAAAACTCAACGCAGCTGAACGCATCGTCACATCTTTTATATTAGCTAAGATAAGACGATTTTTCATGTTTTTCGAAATGAAACTTTGAGGAACTGTATTTCAGAAACTATGCAAGATATTGAAAAATACACTTCAGTTTTGTGCTTCTCATATATTTTATAGCAATTTAGCAAATTTTGAAAATTTTGAAAATTTTTGATATTTTTTTCAAAATTTGGATTGGCGATAACTCGTCAAATGTAAAAGATACAGATTTGCGATATAGACCAATCGATTCAGCTCGTCGAAATACATAAGTATTGTAAGTTTCTTTAAAATCGGTCAACGGGTTGAAAAGTTATAGAAAAAACTCTGAAAATGGTCTTATATGCCCAAAACTTCAAGGGGAACCCCTTGAAGTTGGCCTCGAAAAAAGCCATTTTCAGACTTTTGCTCTAACTTTTCAACCCGTTGTCCGAATTTTCTGAAATTTTGCACACTTATGTATTTTGACGAGCTGAATCGATTGGTGCTTGTTTTGATGCCACAGCTTTAATATTTTTTGAGAAATTGCAAATCGAAAATTTGAAAAAAAAATTCAAAATTTTTATAGTTTGTTAATTTGTTTTAAAATGCAAGAAAAGCTCAAAACCAAGACCATATTTCAATATCTTGCATAGTTTTTGAGTTACAGCCCCTTAAAGTTGCACTTCGAAAAGCTACAAAATAGTCGTATCTCAAAAAATATAACAGATATGATGATGCGCTCAACTGCAATGAGGTTCTTAGACTTTAAATTATATAAAAATGCAATAAAAACTATATCAAATTTTATTGATATTTTATTTGGGAAAATGATCATTTTGTAATTCATATAAATTTATATTTTAATGAACTACAGTTGAAGCAATAAGCAATAGATGTTACTTAAACCAGTACCTAAATACTCATAATTATTATATAATATTTACTTATTATTGTTTTTGTTGACAAACTTCGCAATACTGAATGTGAATGTACGAGAAGTTTAATGGCGATTTAAAAACCTAGTGAAAGACACTCATAACACAAAAAGTGCAATGAAGAGGGCAGCCATCCAACATCGAAGTGTTTGTATGCAAGAGCAGGTGAAAGTCAAGTGCAATGGCAGGAGCCGTCAATCTGACACCCGGAGCTGCACGAGAATTTCCGACAACACTCAACATGCCATTGTTTATTTACAATAAAGATATTGCGATTTCAGAACATATGATATTTTTACAGGATGGTGAATCGAAAGATGCACCAGAGCTTTTCGAATGCTCTTTTTTAAATGTTTAATTATTGGTTTCCCTAATTACTTAAATAAAAAAACTTTAATAGTTTTTTGTAGAAGAAGATTAATAAATTTACACGGAAAAAATATATTGTTCTATTCTATACGATTGCTGCTGTAACAATCTAAATAATATCATATTACTAATATAAATATAAATATTGTTATTGTAAATATCTAAATTGCTGTCACTATATGTAAGATAAATTTTTGCTATTGTAACAATCCATTTTTTTTCTGTTTAATTTTACTTTATCTGGAACCGGAAAAATGCCGGAAATATTTATTGGGATATCATCTGTGCAATGGAACGTAAAATATACATATATCCAAAATATTTATTTATTTATATTTAATTTTTTCTATGAAGATGGTAAGCGAAGTAAATACTTTTGATCATTTGTCTCTTAATAAGTAGATAATTGAATTTATTCTGCTTCAATATAATTACTAAAACATTTAGTCAAAAGCACATAAAACTAAATGTTAATAATTACTATATTCACAAATATATTTAGTTACCAGTCGTCAAATCATAGCCCCCAAAGATGTTAGTGGAGGGGGAACCACAGGGGTAAATTTAAATTTGTAACTGTCAGCAGTGGGATTCGAACTGAGGATCTCACGATCCACAGTCCGACACGTTACCACGGAGCTATTTACCCCATAATTTTGAAACTTGTTAAATTAACAAAAATTAACGATGGATCGTCTGGGACAAAAAAATTTGTTAAAATTTTTGTCTAATTTTTTACTGTGCATGCACATCACAAACGACCATGCTCTTTAGTGGGATTCAAACCCACGACCTGTAGCATTTATTTATTTATTTTTGGAGAACCAACGTCTACAATATTTAGCATGAAAAATATGAAGAAGAATAATAACTTCTAAACTATACCAGAATTAGCAGAAAAAATAGTATAAAATTTCAGACCTTCGTAAATAAAAACATATATATTTATCTTATCTTAAGTAATCAAGTATACACTTTTTGTAAGTAGATACTGAAAGATTAAATAAATTAATGTGCCGAAATCTAAAGTTATAATTAGACATAAGTAATAATTATATTTGCAGGGGAATTTTTATAGTTGTTAGTATTAGTTTGAGGTACAAAAATATTGCATTAAGTGGGGTAGCGTGAACCCATAAATAAATTCAACCAAACTTTTCCAAATATTTCTATCTGGCCAAACCACTTTCGCCTCGTTCATAAACGTAAAACATAAACAAAAATTCAAAATGTGTAACATCGCGCCCATGTCACATCAAATTCTTTACAGATAGATTCACAATAAACCGGAATTAATTTTGAATTAACTAGTAAATTGTACCACTAGGACAAGTACATCATTTGTATTATGTTTTAGGTATTTTATCTATTGGAATGTTCGTCTCATTGTAGTGAAATATATTTCGTTATGCGCGCAGCACTAAACAGACTCACATCGCGATTTGAACATTGACAGGTGACATGTAAAGTGTGCAATAACGGTAAAACATTCTGAGAAAGTTCGATTTTAAATATATTTCTATTTTAATTGATTGTATTGATGTGCAGTAGCAGATAAAATGAGAGAGTTTCTTTTTAATACGTTTGAAATTTACTGTAATGTGTATTCATTATACTTATGCAAAAAATTAACTATAAGATGTTAATGCTTTCGATATCAAGTTCAAATTCAAGGACCAAAACCTTGTCCTCGCGAAATTTAAAATATATTAATAAAATTAATTATTTATCGAGGCTCAGTGGATTATAAATATTTACTTATTCGTTTTTAAAATCCTGTTTCTTATATCAATAAATATTTCATTATAATGGCAGCGTTTCTTTTTCATTTGACATCAATAATTCGACATACATACGAATATTTGTTGTCGACAAAAACGATATGTAATTACATGAATATATAATAATAAACATAGCTGTAGTGGTTTTTTAGACTTACATTTTTTCGAGCCACCTGAAAACAAAACCATGATAAATAATTCATCTCTCATCAATTAACAATTAAAATACTAATAATATTTTAAGCTGCAAAACAAGTCATCAAAACAATAAACAATTAATAAATAGTTACAGTTAGTTGCGTTTATAATAAAAATAACTTCGTTAATAAAAATGCTACAAATTTGTAGAGCGTAACCCGTGCGTAGCCGTGCTCACGCATAGGTCTCCCGCGTTCGCGTGTGTTGGGGATCAACTGTACAACTCTAGCTGGAAGAGGGGACTCGATGGTATAAATCTGAGATTTGGTATCACTTGGGCATTGTGGTGGTTGTTGGTTGTTGGTTCGGTTGGAGTTGGAGAAACAGCCGCGTATGTGACACAGATTTTCGACTGTTTCATCTAGTGCTTTCCCTTGTTTTCCTATCGTGACGTACGGGACCATGAAAATCATTGTGAGTGCCAGATGTCTGTTGTTAATTGCGCGTTTGTCTCGGGTGCAACTTAGTGATTATGTGCTTGGATTGTTTTTAATAAAACAGTGTGGATGTATTGTTCTTATTTTGTTAAGAATTACACAATACGTATTGTTTTAAATATTACAAATTATCTATTAATCTTTTGTCAGAAGATTAAATAATTTTCTGTAGCTCTAAATTAAATTGTTCATTGTTTACTAAAATGCGGAAATCTTACTCAAAAAATAATTACAGTTTTTACGCTTGTTGCAGATCTTCGTCCTGCTGGTGAGCACATCAGTCCTGTGCCAGGATGTCAACAGCCATCACCAGCAGCAATATCTGAAGTATTCCCAACAACCAACTCTTGAACCAGCCCCGGCTCGTCCTGAATCAATCAAACGAACCGGATACAGCATCACTCACGGAGACGCTAAATCCTCCGTTAATGTAAACCTAAGTCCTGGATCCGCTGGATCCGTCTTCCACCAACCTGAACCCATCCAACTTGGAGCCCAGGATGTTTCATCCGGAGAACTCCAATACCATGGAATCAGTTCAGGTCAACAAGGATACTATCAAGGACAAGATGCCCTGGTGCAATACCAAGCTCCAAAACACTCGTTTTTAACAGATTTAGCTACCAAACAATATTTAAATATCAATCCGACTAACGCTAAAACTGAGATTATTCAAGATCAGCCTCAGCAACAGTTATACAATGTTGGGTATAGTATTAACATTGAAAATTCTGCTCCAAAATTAAACTTTAGGACCCCAATGCCAAAAAACGCGCATTCATATAGACAACAGAAATTGCTAAATGCAGAAGTAATTACGGGAACTAACAAAGCTTTTGTAGAAAAACCGAATAGTTATGCTCAGAGTTACGACTTTGCAGCTAGTAATGTTCAACCATCCGCTAATTACATTTCTCCTGATCAGGGAAAAGGTCAATATTCTCCTAATTTTTCTGAAAAACAATCACTAACTAAAGTTTATGCAGATGTGAAGAATACTCATGGATATACCTGGAAAACTGTAAGTCCTAATGTAGAAATATCCGGATACCACAGTCTAAACGATATGTCTCAACATCAACCAGTCCAGTCACAAAGTTTTGATCACGCTGCTGCTTTAGGACGAAGCCAAGGATTTGATATTTCAAACGTCGTTGAAAACGGTAAGACTCAATACCAACCAAATGCAGAATCGCAAGCCTATGACATCAACAAGGCATTATCTGAAGCATCAACATCCAATACTCAAGTTACAAACATTGATTCTGCACCTGACAGTCAAGCGTATGATACATCTAGTAGTATCAACTCTGGGTTAAGCGGAGGCGATTATTCTAATGGAGGAGACTCTTCCAGCATTGTAGATCTCAAATTCGATACGTCAAGCCAACATTCCTATCCTTCTTACGGCGGTTTCAGCAGTCAATTTAAATCCGGAGATTTAGGTTTTAGCGGTGGATCATTTAAACATAATTTATTCTCATCTGGAAGCAACATCGAGTTTGATAAGTCATTGTTAGATGGATTCTACAAGAATTATAACCCGCTGTTCTACAGTCCAGAAATAACCCTTCCCAGTCCGGCAATTCCTAAAAGTATTAATATAAATCTGCATGGGGCAGCCAGTCACCAAATTCCATCATATAACCTAAAATTCTCGCCCCCTACACATTTTAAAAACAGCGTTGGTCCCCCTAATTCTCAGCTGCCGATGATCAACCAGCACTACGCTTTTGTTCAGGCCTCAACAGCTGAGGGTCAAGGTCAAAGTTTGCAGCCTGTCAATGATGATGTGAAGCCAGTTACTGAACAGCAAGAAGACAGCCAAGTGCAGCAGAGTCAACAACAAGTACAGCAAGTAGCTGTGCAGGCACCTAGTAATCCTATCCCTGCGAATCCTAATTTTAAGGAGCAGAAAGGAAAAGGAATCACGGAACATAAAAAATATATTCCACAGAATCCTGTTCCTGTAAGGCAATATGGAAGACCTGTATATATTAATGATAAGAATTATAGGATGAAAACGAGTTTAAGACCTCCTCCGATGATTATTATACATCAAAAATATTAGTTAAGTTGATTGTTGCACTGGTTTAATTACGTAAATTATTTTTTGATTGTTGATATTTATACTTTTGTTGATAATTATATTTAGTCATAAATAAATAATAGCAAATATTTATGAGTTTGTTTTACCTATAAACTTCTTACTAATAATAGAAGAAAGCAAATGCATATCATAACAAAATGTAATTTACTGTCATTGATCTTGAACTAAAGAAAACATGACAAAGAATTAAAAGATTAATTTCATAGTAATTGTACAACTTTCCTTTCCAACTATGCTCAAACCAAATAACCATAACATTTACAAAACAGAAATTTCTCCATAACTTTGAATCTTTTGTTACAGAATTATAGTTCTGACTACATAATTAATACGCTCAAATTATTCGCCAATTAGCTACACTTTAAAGTCGCTATTTACGGGTATTATATTTATACCGTTCATAAGGATGCAAGTATAATAGGATAAATCCAAAACTTTATAGGAGGTGTATATAAAAATATTAGGAGTCATGTACAGTATTTTTTTTTCCTAAAAGGTAAAAAATTATCCATGTAGCTCTTCCAGTACCACCATCCGTAGAGGCCGTAATTTGACAGCTGGTAACCGCGAGCTTCACGCGCAAAAATATATTATAATACCGTGATCTACTTTGAGATGAGTGCCACACCCAGAAATGGATAATTATCGTTATGATATATTTATTTTTATTTATTTACAATTTTAATTGTAAAAGTCATCAAGGTATGAACTAGTGAACTGCAGCACTACTAAGGTCAAAGTGCAACACATTCAGTTTAAAATTATTTAATTTTCAATTAATTGTTTTCATAAAATATATATTTTATAATATGTTTGAATAATGAATAATACTAATAAAGAAATGTCATATATTTTACTTATACAATAATAATTTAAAGTTGTACGTCAGCCTAGAAATTTCATGACACATATTAAAGAAATAATTACTGTTATAATATCACGAGTCTTAATCATATTAATGTAATGTAAACTCAAACTTGCGTAATTTCCTGCCTCGCTAGTTGCTTTAGGGAAAAAGCTTAAAGAGCATAAAAATTTTAAACAATACGAATATGGCTGGCTTTATAACGTAGTAATATTGAAATACATCAAGGAATAGCGATAGCTACACAATTTAACACATAAATAAATATAATTATAACCAGAAGAATGTAGAAACTGTTGACATATTTATTTTCTAAAACTGTATCTTAGGGAAACTAAGTAAATGGAACTCATGACTTAAAGAGATAATAATAGGATTATGAACCAAATAACTGCTGTAATTAAAGCTAAAAAAACTTAATTAAGACAAAGTAATTTTTCCGCATTTGTCATTAAACGTTCCGCCTAGCTTTCCTACTTCTAATTGCATTATAAAAGTGTTAATTTGGTCTGCGTGTCCGAGGAACAATCTTAAAACACCAATAACAACTAGTGCTTGAAATATCGCATGAACATTGCTAATATTTTAAATAGAACATATCTATTCTAGTAATAAAGCTAATTCATTGCGTGTTGTCATTTCAAGGAAACTATATGAAATACTTTGATAAGTTTTTAATAAGTTACACATTGAAAGACTTGTAGAGGGGAAGGAAAATGAACTAGGCTTATTGCAGCATGCATTGTTAAGATAAAAGTGTTTATCCAACTCCTCTCAATAAATGCTCTATAATTATGGCGATTTTAAACAAGCAAAGTAACAGATTATCCACTAGTGGGTATAATTTTGAGGAAAGCCACTAGTGAGTATTTTTTTATTTATAACAATAATAATAACACACAACACCTTGGTAACTACTTCGATTGACATTTTAATTTAAAAATTTAAAGCATATATCAGTGTCAAATAATATTTCTTTAATACATTTTTCATTTATTAAGAAGTGTTGGATAAAACGTTATACTTCACACGTGGGCAAAGTGGAATTACCCACTTGTAAAGTAAATAACTATTAAGTAACTGATATTCAGATAAAATTGTTGTAATTTATTAAAAAATTTAAATGTTTAATTTTTAAAATATAATACAATAAAACTCCTCAGAAATGTCAATTAAATATACATACATTTTTTTTCATGAAGTATTGGACTTCCAAAACATATCACTTGAAATTATTTATTATTATTTGCACTAAACCTTGTTGTCATGTATTGAATTTCATGTAAAGTATTGGGACTAACCTAAACTTAATATTTAAACTAAAGACTAAAAAAATCTTTGTTAATGTATATATTTTCATTTTAAAGTATTATTCTTCATTGTTAACTTTTAATTTGAATTACCGTTACACAGTAAAAAAATCAAAATTGACAAAATTTTAACAAAATTATTAGTCCCGGACGATCCACCGTTAATTTTTCTTAATTTAACAAGTTTCAAATTTGTTAACAAGTAACAAATTATTTCTGTGGTTTTCGCAACTAAATATATTTGTGAATATTATTAACATTTATTTTTATGTGCTTTTGAGTAAATATTTGGTAATTATATTGAAATAGAAAAATATGTCATCGTTATAACAAATTAAGTTGTTACAAAGTATACAAACTTTCTTCAACAATTTTAAATTGATAAGTTCGCTAAATTAACTTGTTATTATTGACCAGTCGATTAGTTAAATTTTATAAATGTAGCTAATAAATAAAACCAACAATTTTTACTGATAAAATTTCAGAATTAACAAATTTTAATTTAATCAATTGTGATATTTGTTCATAATTGTAAATTTAACACAATATAAAAATACTTAACCGCAAAATTAACTATTCGCAAATCTAATTTTTTACTGTATATCATTAAGTAAAATAATATAATATTTCAAATGAGATGCATTATTAATAATATTTTATGAATTCAATTGAAGTTGCTGTTTATTCCCGGTGAAACATATTGAATATTAAGTAAGTTGGTACGTAAAAACACTCGTTGTTTGTTTTATGAGTATGACAATACATTATGATAATGAATTTATATTATAAAAATATATTTTTCAAAAATATTTCTTTCACATGACCGTACTGACTTATTCAACTGGCTGGGAAAATGAAATTATGAAAAATAATCATAACTATAGAAACAAATATTTTAAATTATTCAACAGAATGGAAAATCACACCAATGTCGTCATTGGTCAATTCAAATTTCCAAATCAATCTCCTTAATATTGGCGATATAAATAACAATAATTATAATGCATGTGTACGCCTCTGAAAATAAAGACTATAAATATATAGAGAAGGCGTATTGTTTGTACAGTCAACTAGAATTTCAACACTTTCAAACAACAAATGTTAAATATTGAATCATGTCAACGCTAACGCAAATACAAGAATTTTATAAAGATTCAACAGTTTTTCTAACCGGGGCAACAGGATTTGTAGGCTCTGCTATCCTTGAAAAGTTATTGAGAAGTTGCTCCGGTGTAAAACGAATTTATGTTTTGATACGACCGAAAAAAGGAATTACTAGCGAGGAAAGATTAGAGAAAATCTTCAACTCCATTGTAAGTAAATTCGTTATTATTTAAATAGAAAATATTTCTTTAAAATTTGTAATTTGTAAAATTGTAATAAATAGTGCATTATTTTTAAATCTTGTATAAGTACTTTTTTTTACAAGCAGATTCACACAAGGAATTAACGCTAATCATCTGTAACTTCGTTTCTAAATTAATTAAATTAACAAAATGTGTAATATTTAAGCTAGCCAATCTTGACTACAACATCAGTTAATTTAAATATGTTCTGAAAATGGAAAATGAAGTTACGAGTAAAAATAAAAATTGAGTTTGCGCTAATCCCTTTTGTGAATCTTCGTATTAGAGTATATTTCGTTATGTTAATATCAACATCTACTTGTACAAATAACAAAAAAAAAAAAAAATCATTTTGACTAAAAAGTTCGATTACATTCATTGAAGAATAGACGAGTAATGAATGTGGTGTGATCGAAGTATTTGGAAAGAATTATTGTTGGTTGATTTGTATACTGTAGAGTATAATGTTCCAAATATTTTACTGCGATTTAAATTCTCCTATTGTATATTATACAACTGCATGTTGCTTTGTGTACTAATAGTAGTAATTGTTAATATTTCAGTATTTTGACCGAATGAAAAAAGAGAACCCGAATTTTAAAAATTGCGTAACTCTTTTAAAAGGAGATTTATTCGAAAAGAAACTAGGAGTTTCTGAAACAGATTTAAACACTTTAATAAATGAGGTAATATAATAGTAATATAATAAATAATTGGACTATCATATCAGTTTTTTTTAGATAAATATTGTAATCCATGTAGCAGCAACAGTAAAGTTCAATGATACAATGAAAACAGCAGTCAATCTTAATATAGTTGCTCCAAAATATTTATTAGAATTGAGCAAAAGTTTTCGTCACTTGAAAGTAAATATAATTTATTCACACTACTACACACAACAACTACTATTAAAAAACAAACATTATCTTATTTTAGTCCTATGTACATGTCTCTACTGCATATTCACATTGCTACCAATTTGAAATTAAAGAAGAATTTTACAACCCGATGAAAGAACCGAACGAGTTCATTGAATACGTGCAAAAAACAAATGATGAAGATTTAGATGAAGCCAGGTAGTTAACAAATGTAAAATTAAAAATATTATTATTAATATGAGGTCTTTAAAGCATTATTGGTGATTATCCTAATACATACACCTATACGAAAGGATTAGCTGAAGAGATTCTTAGAAAAGATGGAAAAGGATTGCCCTTGTGCATTGTGAGACCTTCAATAGGTAAATAATTTAAACATAAGTAAATATTTGGCAATATAGAATGAATATAATTTATGATGTAAATACTGTGTCAACAACAAACACAAATTAAGATAGTATGAATGTGCAACATTAATATCCTCCTTGGTATACTAATTTAATAGAACGTAAGAGGTCTTATAGTAAGCTGAACTCATAATACGAGATAACTAAATAAAAATGAAAGATATCAACTCAAAACTTATTTAAAAAGTTACAGTACATTACTCTATTTTTCAATGTAACCGCCATTGCTATCAAAGCAATTATTGTAACATGTTACCAATTTTTCAATGCCGATGTTATACTCTTCTACCGCCAAAAATTTGAGCTAGGATGTCACTGCTTTTTTGAGGTCTTCATCGTTAGCAAATTGCTTTCCACCCAAAAATTCCTATAGTTTTGGAATCAAGTGAAAATCGTTTGATGCCAGGTGAGTAAATAATTTTTGACATCCTTTCAGAGTGAGAATGTCCAAATATTTTCCACTTAAGACGTTGAAGTTCTTGCATCAAACGATTTTCACTTGTTTGCAAAACTAAAGGAATTTTTGGGTGAAAAGAAGCAGTGACAAGCTGACACAGATTTTTGGCGGTACGCACTGAAAAACTAGTACCACGTTACAATAAATACTTTGACAGCTATGACGATTATATTGAAAAATGATGTAATGTACTGTAACTTTCTTTATATATACAGTTTTGTGATGATAAATAGTTCTTTACTCTCGTAGTTATTTGTGTCTTTGTTAGTGATGGGCTCATGGAATGAACCAATTCCTGGATGGGTCAACAATCTCTTCGGACCATTTGGACTGTTTGCCGCAGTAGGGTATGGACTAATGCGATGTTCCTTTGCTGATAGCAGCAAACGATGCGATATAATACCCGTTGATATGACAGCGAATGCCATCATCTCAGCAGCTGCTAGCAGCACAACTCGAAGCAAGTCAGTATACGCCACATGTTTTGCAAATATTTGCACAGCACTGAGTGCTTGGTTGCGGACGTAACTTACACTCAAATTTCAATTTAAGTCCGTTAGATGCAAAAGAGTATACATGTAAAATATTCAAAAACTTATCCTTAAGTCAAGCTATGATGTAAGAGTATGAATTTATAGAGTTTTTAAGCATTGAAAACAAGTGCTAGATGCAATGCATGTTTGAACATTCCCGTGTTGAAAAAACAGAAAATATATCACCACACCATTTCCCATTTCTAGGTGTGGAACTCTGCTTATTGCAGATATCGATATCATGATATATTTTTGCGCGTGAAGTGCAGATAGCAACCATTAAATCACGACCATCAAGAATGGTAGTGATTGAGGAATCACAGACATAATTTTATATTGTGCATATTTTTGGAATTTATTATTATTTTATTCCATTGTAAAAGTTCATATCTGTGGCTTTGAGGAAAAACCAGTTTTCACTTTTTTGGGCAAAGTGCGAATTTTGATACATATTTATATATATTTTCATTTGGTGACCTAAAAACGATGTTATGTGATATATATTTTGCGTAATTTGGACAAAACATAACCAGTTAAGTGTCACTTTTTAGGGAAAACCAGTTATGTGACATTTTTTGAGGAAAAAAGACAGTTAAGTTTCATTTAGATGCATATTAAAATGTATACACTAATTTGCCGAGTTCGGCAAGTATTTTATACTATTTTTTTTTTTAATTTAAATGATATAAGATAGATATTCGGAACCATTTTAAAGTATTTATGAAGGTAACTTGTGAAACTTTAAACGCAAATAACTCGAAATCATGAAATAGTGACTTAACTAGTTTTCCTCAAAACTACAGATATATGTTGTTCAGTCAATTACTGTCACGTAATGTGCCGATCATAATTAAAGTTATTAATTTGTTAAGTATCTAACAATATTTCTATTTTATTTTGTATTGTGCTTTTCAGAAATTTATTTATTTGAGTCTTGAGTGTATTAATTTGTTACATAAAGCATACAAAAGTACTACGTCGACTGCAAAAGTGTGTACATATATGATATCTTTTCATTATAATATTTCTCTAAATTACAATGTTATGTATGATGAATATTATTATACTAATTTGTTAAGGAAGAGCAGTACCATCTTTAGTGAAAAAATTATGACTGAACTTCACGTAGTTTAGTTAAGGTCAAACATACGCGTCGAAGAACGAAACCTTTATTTTAAAAAAACAGCAATTTCTGTATTCTTCATTCATTTTCATGTTCTTTATGGTCCAACAACCTCCATCCGTCAAAATATCATGGATTTTTTACAGTGACTTGTACATTGCAATATCAGATGAAATAAATATTTTCGTTGGGTTCGTTCACTCCCATAAATTTTGTTTTGCAAATTCAAATTTGAATAAATTATTTCTTACAATTATTCTTATCGAAAAACAAAACAATTATTACAGTAAGGTCTTTGAACATTCTAGTATTTATATATTTGGATGAAAAGGATAGCTAAAATATTAAACAATAAAAAAATATTCGTTGAAGTCTAGTTGGTCAAAAATTCAGAATTCAAAATAATTCGTATATTTATAAATATGATCATCTATAACATACTAAGTTTATTTTCAATTTGAATTTACAGTTTTTAAGAAACAGAAAAAAATATACCAAAAAACACACTTTTTGTTATATTTTTTATTTGTTTTCAAAAACTGTAAATTCAAATGAAAAATAATCTTAGTATGTTATAGATGATCATGTTTATAAATATAATACAATATATAATAATGATATATTGTTTCAAAAAAGTCATATTCATGTTGCGCTATCTTCAGCCCGTATGGTTGACCTTAAACAGTTTTTTGTAATTATCTGAGAACCAACTTAATGTCATAAACACATTTTTGCACCTAGTGGAGTCATTCGTTCCTGGGAGATACTACGATACTAGCAGCTTCCACACCCAAAACTCTCAGAGTTAGCTGTCGTATTGTCGACATAAATAAATAAAATAAATATATCATCACGCCTTTTACCCATTACGGGTGTGGCACTCTGCTTACGCAGATCTCGGTAAGTGATATATTTTTTCGTATGAAGTACGGTTACCAGCCGTCAAATCATAGCCCCCAAGGATGTTAGTGGAGGAGGAACCACAGGGGTAAATTTAAATTTGTAACTGTCGGCAGTGGGATTCGAACTGAGGATCTCACGATCCACAGTCCGACATAAATTTACATAAATATTCTTATTCAAAAATACATGTACATATTTTTGTTTCAGAGATGACAACATTAAGATATACAATATAACAACAGGCAATTCAAATCCAGTGACTTGGTCAGAATTATTTATGTGGAGTTTTAATTTTGGTCAACCATATTCACACTCAAAAGCAATATGGACTCCTATGCTGTTCACAATAAAGAATATATATGTTTTTGAAGTATGCAAATTTTTTCTACATATAGTTCCTGCGTATATATTTGACACCGCTCTGAAAATAGCGGGGAAAAAACCATTGTAAGTATTTTTTTACAATTCTCATAAACTATTTATGATACAGTAAAATGTAAATAGTTTTCCTTTCATAATCTCATAAACAAAAAAATACTGTATACAACTGTTGTGAATATAAGGTATGTGTATGTGTTTGAGATACGTTGGTTTGTTTAAAAAACTTGAGGATGCGGATTCATTTAGGACATACTAAACTACGGATAAAAATGTATCCGCACTAATATAAGTAGAAATATGATATAGTACGAAAAGTGAGAAAAATCAGAAGATTCAGTAAATTATTTCTTAGTATCTAACTAATTCGAGATTTTGGGCATTCGGGATTTTGGTATTCGGGATTTTAAACATTCGGAATTTTGGGGTTTCGGGATTATAGTATTCGGGATTTTGGGTTTTGGATTTTAGGGTGATGGGTGTGAGAATGAGAGGAATATATTTGTACAAGTAGGTGTGAATCATTTGAGGTAGTATTGAATGAAAGGTTGTTTAAACAGATATTTGAGGGTGAATAAATGTGTGAGGATCCGAGGAATAAACGAATAGATAATACAAATAAATATTTTTAGGTTTGTTAAAATATTCGACAAGATTCATACATCTCAAAAATTGCTGCTTAATTTTGTAACGAAAGAATGGAAATTTCACGACGACAATATTAGAAAATTATTTTTTTCAATGGACCCAAGAGACCAACAAATATTTAATTTTGATGTGAAGCAAATAGAGTGGGACTTATATTTTTGTTATAATATAAGAATGACAAGAATACATTTGATGCAGGACCCTTTATCTACAGTTCCGAAAGGATTGAAGAGAGCACAAAGGTGAATTATTTATTATTAGCTATAAAATTATTTATGATAATATTCTATTTTTCTTTTCAGATTTAAAATTATCAATTATATATTACTTGCATTATTTTGTTATTTAATCTATTATATATTTTATGGTACAGTTTAATATTTTCTTTGTTAAATTAATATTTGGTACAATGGAATAATTAGGAATAATTCCACATTCATATTTTATTCAATATAGGTACATCCTTTTCAACTATTTTCTTCTTATAACAATTAAAGGCCAGAACTCTGGCTAAAATGGTTGTCTCTCCAATCTGCATTTTGCTGGATGAAAATATTTCAATATAACGAGAAAAAATGGAAGGCGGTGTCTAGAAAAAGCAAATAGGTGCGCTTGCGCACGTCCGGTGATGGTCAACGGTCACTAGATACTTTTACTTACGACATTGAATAATCTTAATACTTTCACTGCTTTTCTTGATTTGTATCTCGAGCGTTGGAGTTCTAGTACTTGCACATACACTTACTAATACATATACAAGATTAAATTAATACTTATACTTTTACACATGTTTTTGCTATTACTATTTATTTCACAAGGAATAAATCTCTGTTTTTATTGCGTTATTGGACATTAATGTTTGATGTTCTATAGCTGTTCTTCAGGTTTAGAAAACTTTAGTCTATCTGTCAATGTCAAATTATACTATGTAGAATATTGATTTTGACTAATAAACAGGCAGTTAAACACTGCCAAACAAACCAAATTGATTATTTTTCTATTTTCTCCATTTGTTCTCTTTCAGTTCCAGCAACAATGAAACATCTAGCGGCATTTGTTCCATAAATCAAAGTAAACAGTAATTCTAGCGAAACAATACTTAATTGCCTTATGAACAACTGACAATCGCCTACCGCGGAATTGTATACATTTCTATAATTCAGCACCTTGGCAACGAAACAACTGAAGCAAAATAAAAGTGCAAGGCTGCAAGCACCAAGGTGCAATGGTCGAATGGACTCCGTTAGAGGAATGTCAATTCCGTCGGCCTTGCCTACTTAGGAAGAAAGTGAGGATTAAACGAATTAATTGTAATAGGATCGTGAGCTTCTTTGATCTTTAACCGCGTTTGTTGAGAAAATTGAACCGAGTGTCTTAAAACACTACATATGAGTTGTGACATACGACACCTGTTAAGTGGGGTTCAAATCTACCGGACAAGTGTGTATGTCGTTAAAATATCGCAATATCAGATATGTAGGGTGCTACAGGTTGACCATTTATTTTCTTTTAATGTAAACTACTTGAGTAACACTTGTAACCAAAGACAATCAAACAGATTTAGGTCCTGACTCCATCAAGATGAATTGGACGCGAATCAAGTACTACAGTGCTTAAACTGTCGTGTCCTAGATGATATTGATGAGAATATGGAATGACATGTTATAAAATATAAATAATAAGCTGTTGTGGGCACCACAATACCTTCCATCATAAATTTCTTATCAAACAATGCAGGAACAATATCAAGAAACGCACATCCCTTTAACAAATTAGATTTCAATTAAGATACATGTCAAAAAATTACTTTTCAAACGTTTTGTTTTTTCTAATTGTATAGGTTATAAGATTTAAACGAAAACTTCAAAATTTAGTAGGATTCCTATACCTCCCTTACAGGTATGTGGCGGGAGGAAAAAAGGAAATAGAACAAAAGTTGGAAGGAGAAGACAGTGCAAAGTAACAAATAGTCAGATAACTTGGACAGAATATGAGGAGCAGAAGAGAAGGATGCAATTAAATCAGTAGTAGAATGGAAACAAGGAGGATGAAGAACACGATGCAGACTCAGATCAACAAGGTTAAAGTAAGTAGAAAAAGATTTATAAGCAGCAGGGATTACAACCTGGCAAAGTAAAATAAAAGATAGGAAAACGTGGAGAAACCTAACTACAAAGATTTACATTACTAAGATCATTTATTTGATTAGTTTTCTCTAAAATAATTTCGGATTGTTTGGACACCCAAAAATGAGTCAGACAAAAAATAGATATGTTGTATATACTAGCAGGCAAACTGATTTAGCAATACCCATCTCTAATAGAGTACACTATGAAATGGAATCCTACAAATGAAAGGTTCTTGTGTAAACATAAATTCAGATATAACAATCAATCATGATAAATAGGCACTTCAAATTTATTAATTTTAAGACATCATCGATATATCATCACAGATATTCCATTTCAAAATGAAAATGGTTGGTGTCAAATAACATTAATTATAGTCTTGATGATTATCAGATTATCGCAATTGAATCGACACTTTAACGACGTTAATTCAAATCTTATTTACACTGTTAATCCATTACAAAAAATCTCTTGCAGAGCTTATTAAGAATCGCTTTCTCATCATTTGCAACGTGTACAAAAATTCGATCTATTCAATGTTTGGATAGTTCGAACGGGAACTTTTTATTGAAACGTCCCAGATACTAGTTTTTACATTTAGACGAAATGCTAATAGGTAAGTGGATGTAGAATTTCAAGTTGTTTGTTTTTCTTTGTAAGTTCCTGGTTATTGTGTATGTTAAAATTAGCGCAAAATATATTTAAATTGTTACAAATTAAGAACTAAATAGTTATGTATTATTGTCCTCAAAAATTCCTCAAATATTGTGTGTAAACAGTGTATTATCCTTTGTATAAAGTTTTAGAAATTTAACACTAATTTATATGCAAATCACCAACTCTGTTAATCACTACTATGATCATCACCAACAGAGGTTGAAGAAAATATAAAATATGCGAGAAGCAATTATATCTTCACGCAAAATTAAATTATAAATTATGATTTCTCTACAATGAACAGATGACGCTAGATTACAACATTCCTCTACGATAAAAAAACAAAACGAAATATCTCCGATCGCATTTCAAAACCACTTTAACATTATCTAGATATAGGAATAGAATCCTAGGTGCACTTTCTTATTTTTAAGTAGTTTTTATTGTTTTGTTTCTGGTGAATGGTGGACCCGCTATAATTTTAGCAAACTCGTTCGGGTTTTATTTTCAACCTAATTAATTTTATTTAATTATAGTAGTTATCGTAATTATGTTATTACCCTATAATTCCTGATATAGTTACGGTAATAACACACAAATTTCATGCAATTATTCCAACGAATTTCCGGAAATTGTTCTTGAAAACCACGAGAAAATTAATTGCCGCTTTATTAAATTTACTCATTTTATGTATTTTTAGAAAGTGTTATTTTTTTATATTTGACCACGCATAACTTTTTACAGAGTTGTTCGATTTTGATGAATTATTTTTTGGTTGGATAAAGTATACTTCTAAGTTAGTTCCATTTAAATTTGAAAAAAATTCCACATTTAAAATTCGGAAAATAGGGGATGATTGATTGTTCATGTTCACCTACTGAATTTTTACCTGTTAACCGATTCTACCACGCATAACTTTGTACTGGGTTATCCGATTTCGATTATTCTTTTCTTATTGAATAGGGTATACCTCGAAATTGTTTGCACTTTAATTTAACAAATAAAATTCTAGCCCTAAGGGTAGAAAAATAAGTAGCTAAAAAAAAAAATTGAAATTTATTTAACAAAAAATTCAACGACGATAAAAGAAACTGAAAAACGAAAAATAAAATCTTAATAACTAAGTTCCTAAACTAATATAACTAATTTTAAGTCGGCGCTAAACAAACACAGGCAGATTCATAAAAGGGATTAACGTTAACTCCATTTTTTTCAATCATCTGTAACTTCGTTTCTAAATTAATTATAATATGAAAACGTGTTTAATTTTATGCAAACCAATCTTGATTACAACTTTAGTGAAAATAATTATGTTCTGAGAATGGAAATTGAAGTTACGACTAATAATAAAAATGGAGTTAGCGCTAATCCCTTTTATGAATTTGCGTGCTAGTTATTAAGACTAAAAATATTTATTTTATTTTTCGCTTTTCAGTTTCTTTTTTGATCGGTTTAATTTTTTGTTAAAAAGTATTTATTAAAAAGTATGAGCTGATTTAGACATTTATTAGGCATATTAAATCAACAAGTACCATTGATTTCTTTCGGATCATTCTACAAATGCTAGTGAAACTAAACCAACATAACAATGTTTATTCAATCACAATCAACAGTTAACAACGCACATCCGTAATGAGTCAAACGTAAACATTGCAATTACGAGAAGTGTTATACAATTTTTATTTACCCACATGTCATATATGCTCACATACTCGCAACTGTATTCATGAACCGGTAGCTGACAGACACATGATGTGAAAGTTAAACGCTATAAGTCATTACTTTAATTTCCTTCACCTTGACTTAGGTTAGCATGTTTCTGACTCCCACCCACGCTGCCGCCGATTGTGACCGTTGAGGCAGGTCACGGACAACGCCACCCGACAATCGGAAATCAAGTTTAATATATGCAAAATATTTTCAGTGTTATTAAATCACCAATTTTTGTGAAAGAATTAAATTCTACGCTGCTTTTATTTATGTAACAAAAACTTAATAACAAACAAACTAAACCGACGAAAAATCTTAATAACCAATTTCCTAAACTAATGTAAGTAACTAATTTGAGTCAACGCCAAACAATTAAAGAACACCGACTTAAAATTAGTTACTTACATTCGTTTAGGAACTTGTTTATTAAGACTTAAAAATGATTATTTTATTTTTCACTTTTCTGTTTTTAAATTTTTGTTAAAATGTTTTCATATTTCAATTTTTTGTACCCTTAGGGGTGACAAAAAAAGAATCATCGAAATCGGATAACCCAATACAAAGTTATGCGTGGTAGAATCGGTAAACAGGTAAAAATTCAGTGGGTTAACAATCATCCCCTATTTTCCTAAACTTTTGGCTGGAATTTAATTTCTATATTTAAATAGGACCTACTTCGAGGTGTACCCTGTTCAATAAAAAAAGAATAATCAAAATCGGACCACTCTATAAAAAAATATACGTATATATAAAATTAAAAAATATACGCGACGAATAAAGAACCTCCGCTTTTTTTTTTTTTCGTCGGTTAATAATTTTTATACGAAAACAAAATGGATTGTTACAATAGCAAGCATGTATCTTACGTATAGAGACAGCAATTTAAATATTTATAATAACAATATTTATCTTAGTAATAATCAGCCCAATTCTCTAACTCAGTTGTTAACTTTTAACCACTTGCTAATATTTTTGACCAATAGAAACAAATGTTACAAGTGACAGTTTAATTTTTTCTTGTGTGTTAAGAATTTTCATTGGATTATAATCTTAGCAAGTGGTTCAAAATTAACAACTGAGTTAAAGAATTGGGCCGATTGTTTTTGTAAATATCCAAATTGCTGTCACTATACGTAAAATACATTTTTGCGCAATCCCTTTTTTTTGTGTAAAATCAAATAAAATTGTAGTCAATGTTATTCTTCCGCCAAAAAACTTGATAGGCCTTCAAGTAAACTAGCACTTCCACTTTAATCAGCTCTTAATTTGGCCATGTTAATTTTAAATATGTGATTTAAAAATGGTATCTTGATTAGATTTGAAGTTATGGTGGGGAAAATACATACATAAGCGTTATCAGAAAATCGTATCCTATGGATTCCAAAATGTGCTTATCCGTTGAAAATTTTGATCCGTCGCAATACCTCCGTTACACACACACACACACACACACACACACACACACACACACACACACACACACACACACACACACACACACACACACACACACACACATATATATATATATATATATATATATATATATATATATATATATATATATATGCGGGAGTTAACAATGGAAGATAAATAATTAACATATCGCTAACTATAACAACACTTCCTGCATGGGAATGTGAAAGTGTACAAAACAATTCTAAAATAAATTTCTTGAATAGCACATGTAATTAAAATCAGATCAAAAGGTATTTTGGTCTTATTTCATTTCCGATGCTGTAATATGCTAATTTTATTTTGTTCTCATTGCATCTAATTAATCTAAAATACTAACGATGTGTTGAACTTGAAAGTTAATTATATTTCGCACAAGGCAAAATAAAAATTATCTATATTATTTATAACGCATTCCTAGAGAAATCTTATTTTCTAATGCACTTGATTTTACATATCAGACACAAATGGCAACTTGCCGAGTTGAATTTAATTATGGAATTAATAATAACTAAAGTACAATAAATATTTATATTATTGGTAGATAACTTCAACGCTCGTCGTGCCACGAAACTACCATTACCATTTCGAGCTCTTCCTTCTGCTGTTGCAAAACTGACAATCCAACACTCAAGCTCCTTCGAATTTATCCTCAGCAGAGAAAGACAACTTACAATATACCTCTCCTTCTCTGTGTTGAGTTCACTCCTCTTGTGAATGTCGGATTCGCGTCTGCGTTGTGCCTGTTCATTCTATCTTTTCCGAAGCTATCAGAGCATGGCGACATGTGTCACTCACACATTCTAGGCAATGTTGTATAGAATTGAGGAATGCGAATATGTCTTTAAGCTTGGGTGGTGATCAGCTAAAAAATTGTATAAAAAATTGTACAAAAAATTGGCGAATTTTATGGTACGTTGCAGAAGAATTGCAATTATGGCGCTGATAAAATCTGATTCCTGGAAGATAATTAAATACACCACGGAAAAAATTAAATTCTAATTTACACATTTATGGGTTAATTGCTTAATTAATAATATGCTTTCATTATAATTCTTCATTGCCCATTTCTGGGTATCGCATGCTATGGCAGATCTCTAGTGATATATTTCTGTGTGTGTTTATTCTCATGATGCTTGAGATAAGTGGGTAGTATATTTGGCCTTGAAATAAAGTGCATTTACCAGCCGTCACATCAAATACACCCACTGATTCACAAGTTGAAATTTTCTATTAAACGTTTTTGAAAAAATCTTCGTACACTTCAATATTTATCTTGAATGAAATGTATTTTAGTGTAATTTAGATTGCTTTTTGTTTTTGAATAAAGGGAATTAATGATTTAAAAAAAAAATGGAATCCGTAATTTTTTTATTACCAATTTGAACAGAGCTATAAAATTATAAGATCAAATAATATTAAAAAGTAGTGTAGACATTACTAAAGAAATAAAAGACAATCTAAAGGTAATATATCTCATTTAAGATAAAAATTGACGTTCCAGAATATTTTTCAAAAACAGTACTTCCAGTATTTGTATTTTTCTATATCTAAATAAAGAAAACTACCCATACAACAAAAAATGATAAATATACTATGTACATAAGAAAAGAGTACCAACATACCAACACCAACAACCAATAACGTTTTTATTTGATTAAATACATACATTGTTTTCTATCTACTTATAGATTATAGAAGAAATTTTGTTCTCAGTATCAGAAAAATGCAATGGTTTTTGCTGGGAGCAAAAGAGAATGTAAACTCTTATATATGTATAACTAATATTAGCAACACAATTAAAAATCTGTTACTTTTTTTACAGTGTATAGCTAATATAATACAAGTTATGTCGAGGTGAAACTATAAGGAGAAAGATAACGAAAATTTCTATTCATGAAAGAAGAAAATTGGTCTGATCTCACGAAAATTGCCAACTCATTTAATGCAATTATATTTTAATTTAATTTTGTTTGCTTGTTCAATTTAAAAATGAATTATTTATATTTGTTAATCTTTTTTATCACGCACACATTTCAATTATTAAATAACAATAGAATACGTCTGTAACTAAATTATGCCTTAAAAATATTTTCTGGCATTAATGTGCGATAATAGTGGCAGCTTTTTAAATAATTTAAAAAAAATGTAAATATCTGCTAATTAAACATAAATTATTCATGAGTAAATGTATGTAATTAAGTTGGTAATTGTCAAAAAGGACAGTCATTAACATGGCTAAAGAAATATAGCAAAGGAAACGTAATAGTAACCAATGGTGATCGCAATTTCTACATGTCTTTTTGTAAATCTAGTATTACAGTTACCATTTTGTAAACTATGTAACTCTCCGATATCGGAAGCGGTCGTAAAAGAAATCATTTTCAAAACACCGATATACAATGAATGAATGAATGAATAGAATGACTAAAATAAATGCAGTTCGCAGCCTTTAGCTGTAGTTGTCGTAAAAATATAATAATAATAAAATAATATTTATCGTATTATAATATGAGGAAATGCAGTGCTTACGGATGTAGGAATGAGTAATGAGGATATGGAAGGAAAGTAAGAGTTAGAAGAACATAATTATAGAGGAAAATAGTTCATACATTTATGTATACGAATAATACATGTCTTATTACCATATATAATAATAATATTTATTTATATTCCATAGCTCACATCTACCACTTAAATATTTATAAGTAGCATTTTGCCAAAACTGTAAAATTTTACCGGAAATTGGAACCAAAATTAATTTGTTTCAGTCTTCAAAGAGCAGATAGTGCATAACCTAACGGGACAATTTTATGTTTCTAGTTTTGTTGCTCTTAATTAAGATTAAGATAAGCGCCATTGAAACTGTCCCAGGCAGGATATTATATCAATAATACTGTTACTGATTAAGATTCAAGTGCCAAACAAGAATGAATTGTTAAATAATTTCTGATTTCACTTGAACTTGAAACTATTTTTTGATTATTTTAACTCTTTTTCCAACATTCATTAATATTATAACAGAGATGTATAAAAATGTCGTTACGAAATAAAATAATAAATCTATTGTTTCAAAAGATACACTTTTATTATTTAACGATTATAAAAAGTAAATATTTCGATACGCAATTTCTAATTTCTTTTAGAATTGTAGAGAAATTTCTCTATAAAGCAATTTAATCATACGTTACAAATTTGTGCACTATAATACCATCTATTAAATCTAATACCGATTGTTGAACCCAAATTTATAAAAGTTATTCGCAAAATGAATATATCCCTTGGCTTGAAAAAACTACCATAAACATCATTTTATAAAATAAATTGTGAAAATCTAAGGCTAAGAATAATATAAAAAAACTTAAATTTATCCCCTAAGCCTTAAAGTTATAAGAAATCTAATAAAGATTAGATTTCATTATTAGATTTCTTATAACTTTAAGGCTTAGGGGATAAATTTAAGTTTTTTTACATCATTTTATATTTGTTTATTAAAATAAAATATTCTTCAGAATGCAGTCAATTTTTTTTATTAAACTAAATATTCAACGTTTTTTTTTTTTTCATACTAGGATCACCATCAAGGAAAAATTGTATGTATGTATAAAAGTTTTTCCTGATGATGGTCATAGTATGACCGAAACGTCAGATATTTAGTTGAATACAAAAATTTGACTGCATTCCAAAGAAGATTTTATTTTATTAATTATCACAGTCAATCATCGTTCCTATAATTATTAAATGTCTCAGTATCTTCTGTTGTAGATTCCAACAAATACTAATTTTCAGATTACCGATTATCATTTTAAGTACTCAATTAGTTTCTGCAAAAATGTAAAGTCCATTGATAATGAGTCTACGGCAGGCTCGTCCGATTGAAGAGAACGTCAAAAAACAAAACTCATCTAGAAAAAAACAACGACAGAACGGCACCCAGTGTCCGGGGAAAGGGGAGACGGTTCGAGTGGCTGAAGCCCCACCCTGTCCGTGACGCACGCCCATGGGTCCTCTCTTTGGCGAATACAGTGAAAGTGCCATCAGCCATTGTGTATCAGTATAAAAGCAGCCCGTTGCCCAACTGAAGGCATCACAACATCTGCTGCTTCAGTAGCAAGTGACCAACTGTCTAGGTGTACACCAACATTTACCAGTGTACGATGAAGGCTTTCGTAAGTGATCTTTTTCATTATTACATATCACACACACATACATTCATTCTCTCAAGAAAATAGAAAAATAAAAAAAAACGATCAAACAGTTTTGAAAAATGTTTCATCCAAAATTTCATTAAAAAAATATCTTTTTTAACGATTTAGCACCACAAAAAATAAATAAATATATTTCAAGAGATTAATTGGTTGTTAATGACTCGATAAAAAAATATTGGTAATAATTGGTTCTAACATTTTGAAAGCATCTAAAAAATATATAAGTGCATTAAAACAATTTCTCTAGTATTCTCAATCTAAAAAATAGCTCCGGGTCAAGCTTTTTACCAGACAAAAAAATCTGCACTTTTTGCATTTCATCTCAATCTAAGTGATAGAATTTCTCTGTAAATCCATCCAAATTAGAACTACTTACTTTCATAAAAGAGACATTTAAAACAAAATAGCCAGCACTTTCGCCGCATTAATCTATTTCTTTATGAATACTAAATTGTCTTTTAATGACTAATATGATGCGCAAAAACGCCATTAAGCTTGATTGGTCAACTTAAGTACCTTGTTGTAAAGCTCAGAATTCAATTATTAAAATAATAAGATTGTTTCAAATATTGTCAGTACGATATAATTTTACATTAGCTTGAGTTTTCTCCTCATTATAATTAATCTCAAATGTTTAATCATTGAAGCTAACACATGAGTTGCAAGACATACATTCTACTTTTAACCACAGTCACTGAACACAATCATAATAATTAAGAAGATAATTGTATCAGCACATCTTTACTGTTTTTATTCATAAAGGAAGTGTACTAATTACACTTCCTATATTAAAATGCAAATTAAATTGGCTTCCTTTCCAAAACTGCTACGATTTGGTTTATTAAACTCATGGCACAGATTTGGCATTCTAAATATTCAGCGGTTCAAACAAAAAATGCTGAGTTGGCATATCTGGAGGTTGATCGTGACATTGATTCACTTGGTCATTCTTTCCGTTTTGAAACAGTTATACGAACTGCTTTATATTTTCGTGGCTAATTTGTGTGTTTGTTGTAGGTGTGTGTAGCTCTGCTGCTGGTGGTCCAGTTCAGTGACGCCGGTTTCTCGGGCGGTTACGGCGGTGGCGAAGAGCACGGCCATGGAATCCCACTCCATCAAACCGTGGAGGTCACCAAACCCGTCCACATCCCAGTGTACAAGCACGTCGCCGTGCCAATTCCGCACGCAGTCCCAATCCCAGTGCCCCAGCCGGTGGCCGTGCCGGTAGCACAGCCCTACCACGTACAGATCCACGTGCCCCAACCCGTGGCTGTACCCGTCGTCAAGACCATCAACATCCCTGTGGAGAAACCCGTGCCCTACCCGGTTGAGAAGCAGGTGCCCTTCCCCGTCGAGAAGCCCGTGCCCGTCACTGTTCACGTGCCCAAGCCCTACCCCGTGCACGTACCTGTCTACAAGCACATCTACCATCACACCAAGTCCCACGGATGGCACTGAGTGTCACACCTGACGAAGCTTTCGACTCCTAAGCTATGGTAGACCAAGTCATTGTTATTGTTGTTTTGTTACCTTTGTTTTGTTTTCTATGTCTTAACTTATATCTTGTTGATTTTTTATACTGTCAATAAATTTTTATAAAATAACGAAGCATTTTCTCCTTATTCACACCACATTCAACTCAAAATTATATTCGCTAAAGAAAGTAATTATTATTATTAAATATAAAGAGTCAATAAAATAATAATTACATCTTTCTCGCTGGACTTTCTTTATTATTACTAATTCTAAATCAGTGATTCGTCAACTGATACAAAATAATACGAATTCAAATAATTGGACGAACAGATTTCTCACAAAATAACCTGATAGAAATGGCGCTACACATTCTCTAAAAGGAAAGTGAAGCTTCGATTAAAATATATCATATCCGTATTTGAAATATCGCAGATTATTTAGAAAATGTACAAAAAAAAAACTTGTAGAAACGTACTCTCGATTACTTTCCATCAGATGTGAACTTGATAATTCTACGCATTTTATTTCCTGATGCGAGTCACTCAACCGACGAGTACTATTTCAATCATAGAGTATCAAACATCATAACTTGTGTGTTTTGCAGATAAATCTAACCATTATCAATATATAAATAATAAAATACCAACACCACAAGCAACCATAATATCTCATATGCAAAGATGAATGTCAGTGCTTAGGCGGACTTGTATATAAATATTTATTTTGTATCATACTTATGACGTATTAACACAACATACACGAGTATTCTCAAACACGTGCAAATTATCTTTCTTATAATACGACAATTTATCTCAAAAACACGTCCTTGCAATATTTCAATAACATTTTAAAATCATTCATTGAATAAAATTTTTGCTTACAATATACGATTATAAATACAGTATTATGCATTTTGAGAATTTATATATTTATAAGCAGATTCATAAAATAAATTTATCGTTTATACTATCTTTAATATCTCCTCCAAAAACAAAAAGATGTTATGGTAATAGTAGGAAACATAATAAAGAAAAAAAATAGTGATTCTCGAAAAAACCATTCGAAACAAAGAAGTAAACTTCAATTTAGACAAGGTTACTAGATTTAAATATACTGGGTGTCTACTTTTCTTATAGGCCATAGGAAATGCAATGTTAAAATTTTCATTATACGATAGTTCGTTTCCTATGAATTTTAAAAAGAAAGTGTAAATATAAAGAATGTTCAGCAACAATACTGCACGAAACGAGCCTAAATTTATCGATGTGATACATTTTTGTCTTGACATAGACGTAAAATAAAATTTATAATAGTTAGTTATTTGCTGAGTGCTATGGTAAACAAAACATACAAACAGTCGTATTATTTGAGTTTGACAGTTGACATTTGGCATTGTTTTAATGATTATTGACTAGTTTAAATTATTTCTCAGAAATCATGAACACATTTATCATTTATAAATAATTTAAGCAAGTCAATAATCATTAAAATTATGACAAATATCATCTGTCAAACTCAAACAAAACGATTGTTTGTATGTTTGGTTTACCATGGCACTCTGGAAACAGCTAAAAATTATACATTTTATTTTACGCCCATCTCATGACAGAAATGTTTCACATCAATAAATTTAGGCTCATTTAGTGCAGTTTCTGATTCTGAAAATATTTCAAATTTACACTTTTGTTCTAAAATTCATAGACAACGAACTATCGCTTAATGAAAATATTAACATTGTATTTCCTATGCCAAAAAAAAAAAAAATTGACATTCCGGTATAGACACTTTGCTAATAAACAAAAGATAAAATGAGCAGAAATCAAAGAAAAGAAAATAAAAACAAATAGGGCTTTTCAAACAATAAATATGACTAATAACAATGTACGCTGCTCAGGCTATGACAATGACAAAAAAAGATGAAGAAGATTTAACAATAATAGGAGGAATAATATTATGACCAATAAAGTAGAACAACAGTAGGAAGGAGAAGACAGAGTGAAAAAGATTAATCAAGAGAGTCACATGATTTGGGCATATATGAAGAGCAGAACGAAAGGATGCAATTAAATTTGTAGTATGGGGACCAGGTAGAAGAAGACGAGGTAGACTCAGATCAACATGGCTAAAGAAAGTTGAAGAAGATTTAAAAGCAGCAGGAATTAAAAACTAGCAAAATAAAAGAAAAAATAGGAAAATGAAAAGAAACCTAACTACAACTTAAAGAAAAAGATACGGAGATTGTTCTACATCAACAAAAAGATCTAGAGAGTTTTATAAGATCTGCGAAAGCAGAGTACCACACCTAAAATAGGTAAATAGCGTGATGACATATATTGTATTTAATTTGAAATAAAAGCCAAGAAAACTTAAATGTCATATGAAGTAGTTTACATCGCTATCAAACTCAAAATTCAACCAAGACATTCATGTTTCTTTCTTCTTTCTTTTGAGCTACTACTATTGTCGTCGATTACTCTTCACGCCTGTTTTCAATTCTTCTCTATTGGTCTATGTTTCCTCCTCTAATTTTTTGTCTACCGTTATTTATCTCATTTCTTCTTCACATAGTTTTTTGGTCTTCTCGGGTTGTTTCTTTCAAAAGGTACATACTATTTAGATACCTGTACTACATAAATTGTTCTTGCGGAATTCTGTGTGTTTCCACTATTCTAAAATCCAATTAAAAACGTATCTGTTGTAGTCGGGAATCTTCTAGATCAATTTCTCTCAGTACGTCACTGAACTTTTAAGCTATTAAACGTATTTACGTATCCCGAACAATAGATTTATGAGTGCCGATGGGTAAAACAATTCGTGACAGTTCTCGTCACGAAATCCATCCAATTTCATACACATTATCGACGTTGCCTCATCAGATAATCTTGCGTAGATCTCTCGATGCATTGTTCATGAATAATTAGAGTCCAGTCCTGTAATACTAGAGCGATTGGCAACACATTGCTTAATATTATTAGTCCGATTATAAGCACAATTGGCGTGACTTTAATTCAGCCTAATAGACTTTATGTAAACTCGTGGAAAATGTGTTACAGTTTTGTTAAGTATTTGTGGCGCTTTTAATTTTGTTTTTGGTAATTAGTTCCGCGTTGATGTAATTAGCAAACTAGTTAAGAGGTTTGTACCCAATTTTGACACCAGATAAATTCGCACATGTTTTTAATCAGTCTTCAAAACAAGTCAAGTTGAAGTTGGCAATTCAAATTAACTATTACCCAAATCTTGTCTTTATGTAAGAATTAGAATTTTTAAATAATAGAGCACGTAGAAATTTCGACACTACTTTATAAAATTGTTGCTTTAAAATTACTACAATATTTTTATCTGTAAGGGAGGTATTGGAGTATTCAGCAGGTACCTAAGTACTTTTTGGGTCCCTAGTATACGATGTCACTATTTTAATGATGACCACATTTCACGCACAATAAAACTAGAAACTAAATTTTTCATTCGTCAACATTAAATAAAATTTTAATTTTTTCTTCTTATTTACGAAGTTGGAAAGCGGACTAACTACTATGGTCATATACCGCCTCATGAGTGGATGATAATGAATTTATGTGAACAATGCTATTCAGTGGGATTCGAACCCACGACCTCTGGAATGCTAGGCTAGTGACATAGCCACTACGCCACCGAGATCTACCAAAAAACTTTAATTTATAAGTACGATATAATTAAAATATATGTAAATTTAATTTTTGTTAGCATTTTTCATTAAAAGATTTTAAAAATATACTATTATCTTACTCAAAAATTGTTAGTCCTTAATCGATTCTATTGTAATACTAGCGAGAGAAATAATTTTGAAACGTCTGACTAATTAAAAGAAATCAAATGTTATTTTGCAAATCTTAGTTTTTTTCTACGCTTATATGTTCAAATACAAGTGTCTGATCCAAATTAAATGATCTACATTCTACTAACATTTTTATGTAATAATTTTTTTCTTATTTGTACAAGAGAAGGTACCCCAATTTCTTAATTATAGATCAATTCAACATCAAATGGAGTTTTATAAAATTAATAACATTTTTATTTAGTCTGACACGGATTACCCAATATTTTATTTAACATACAGATTTTAAATTGTGTTGTATGTAGCTTATTAAGAAAAGAACTCTTCCTTTTAAGAGATAATAATTTGAATCTGAGAATATTGCTACAAAGGACGTGAGAAATAGTACAAATTTCATTAAATTTTTAATTAGAAACGGAAGTACTCGTATTAATTCACATGTCTGTGTCAAGACAACTTTGAGAACGTCTACACAAAGTTTTTTTTATTGACTAAATTGCTAAACTTCAAGACAAAGTAATTAACAAGAAACAGTAATGAATTTATTTATTTTATTACTCGTGAAAAAGCCTTGAATGTTTATAATTTTTCACAGTTTAAGCATAATTTAAAATTGCTAAATATTAAAATATTACGTGGCATGAAATTTTATATTTTCAATACTTCAATAGAGATTCGCTCTAAATACATTACATGTCACAATCTTCTTGCGTCAGTTTCATCGTAAAAACCTTCAAATATTATTTCAATAAAATAGTATCCAAAATGTGACATTTACATAAACGTTTCTTCATTTGTAAGCCTTTTTAAAATGATTAATTTCATCTGAAAATTTGTATGATTAAGCCAGTTGCTGTAATCTGAGTGAAACTGACTAATCACATTTATTTAAAGAAGCAGTAAAGTGAAGAAGAAAAACAACATGTTCTCTAGTACTGCACAATCTACGCATCCGTTCCTATTTGAAATGATAAAAGTTCGCAATTATACCATGTGCAATTTTGCTAGAAGTATAGATTAATTTTGAGCACGCCCGAAGCTTCACCTGGCTGTAATTATAGAAAGGATGCTATTAGCATAATTTTAAAAACATTAGCAATTACTCACTTCGCTTTATATAATAAATAATTGTTATATTCCTGACAAAAACTTGTCAAATTTAATAATAACAATCTTGCTAACTTGTGAATTTGTTTATAATTAATAGATAATTAAGTTGTTGCTCTTAGGTGTTTTGAAATTTATACAAAAACAAGTATGGTGAAATTAAATGCATTAAAATACTTGCATTCATTTGTTCTGTTTTTAATTGTTAAGAGAAACCTAGTGAAACTGAAATTTGATCTGTAAAAGTTGAAACATTATTTTTATTTATTCGTAAAGTCGTCTTAATTTTAAACGCCATCTGCTACTAATTACAAGCTAGATAAGAAAACAGAAAAAACGTGATGCTCCATATTTACAAACCTCTAGATTGCATCTTTATGACCAAGAACGTTCTTTTATTATTGCTGCATTTGTTTTCATCTACTAATAAAATACCGAATAAATGAAAAATGTCGCATCTAAATCATAGTAAATAATAGTAATTGTTCTAGCTGCCATTTTCTGATGCGTATTTTTAAGTTTATTCGTAGATGGAAAGACCGGCTTTAATACTGGTATTATAAAGAAATTTAAACTCCAGTTAAATTTACTTTCATACTAAATTTACATCAAGTTATCAAAATGACAATCAAATTTTTGACAGCAATGTTAAGTAATTCCTAAAATAATTTGAAATAAAATGCGCGTATTAAAAATAAATAATTTATTTTAAAAGTAAATTTAAGTGGCAGTTAAATTACGAGTCTATTAAATCTTTAAACAAAATATTTAATTTTCCGCAACAAATATTTGAATAATTAAATTACGTATATTACAATTAGAAGTTATAAAACATTACTTGCACTTCTGTAGCATTTATCTAGCAAACCGCATGTTATTTAGAAAGGTTTAATTATTGCACAAAGCAAAAACAAAGTATATTTTCACCCACACAGCTTCCTCGATCGTACGCAGCGTGATATCTTTATAGCAGTCAAATTAAATACTTCAATGTCTGGTTTTTTACAAGCAGAATAAAGATTCCGTCAAGAATGCAAAGTGCTCTCACCGTGTGATTGTATCACAGCAAAAAGATGTAATAAATTAGCAGAGCTTACGGTTGAATTTCAAATAGAATGATGCTATCGATTCTAAGTTATGTTGAAGATTATGCAATCGTGCATTTAATGTTAAAAATTGATTAGTTCAGATTAAAAATGTGATATGGATAATACATCACTTTCTCTGTACGTATTGCAATCGTATTGCAAAATATTAATAAGAAATTAAACAAAAAATTAGAATATTAATTCTGAAGAAATCAATTAATGAAGTAATAGCAATCAAGAATAATTAGTAACATTTAAATGATCAATTTTCCCTAGAGAATCAATCCCATTGGCCATGAAACAAAGGAATAAATATCCCAATCACGCATCGGATAATTTTAAATGCAAGAGACGCGCAGTTTTCCTTTAGAAAGGCATTGAGACAATTTTTTCTGTTATTTATTTAATTACATATTTAAATCCGCTGTGTGATCTATTCTGTATTTTATGCCAACCTGGGTGACAGGAGCAAGAAAGACAGCGACAGTTGAAGGTGGGTTGAAGAGAGAGGGAAGTTAAACGGGCAATACCTGCGTGTAGGTCGGGTTTGGGTATGGAGAAAACTGGGGTATATATACCCAACGCAGATTGTTCAAAAAACAGTTCAACTGTTTTACTCTTGTGAGACACAAGGATCATAACCCGCTACGATGTTCGTTATTGTGAGTGAAGTTTATTTAAGTGAATACTCAGTGCTTGAAAAATTTATAGACAGTATTGAATCAAAATTTAATTGATAAACGAAAAGATTTACGTGTGGTATTTCGATACGTCGAATTGTAATAAAACAGAAATTGTAACCAATAATCTTTTCTAGTATTACACGGAATAAAAAAATTTGTCGAACTATTTGGTAAGTTGGGGATATAAGATGCATTTTCTAAAAAATTCATAACAACTATGAAAGAAAACACGATTATTTACTGAGCAATTAGAAGTATTTACCAAAAAGTTTGGTTGGCATCTTATATCCTCAATTTACAGTATAGTTCACTACATTCTAATATACTCTTTTTTCCGTGTAACTAATAGTTCTGGAAGCTATTTCAACATAATAACATTTAAATTGATTTGAAAGATACTTTTTATATTTAAAAATTAAATAACAAATCTACCTATTAATTAATTAACCGCAATGTTCCACTACTTAGACCAAAGAGTGTGATTGTCTGATTAGAAAAGTAGAAATTAACCATGCAAATGAAACATTTTACCATGCAAATTAGTTTCCTTGGTTTCCTGTAATCTGACAGTGGTTTAATTAGGTCTGCAAAACAAAGCAAAAGCATAGGAAATCGTTAAAATGTTTCCTTTACTGTATTCAATGAGAGATTGTCTGATTTTGATTGGCGAAGTCAAATAGAAATTTAAATTATTACCTGCTACTACACTATCATTTATGGTATTTTAAATGATTGCTTTACTTAGCACTAATAAAGTCTTTTGTAAAATCTACTACAACAATATTTTCTTCATCTGCAGGTGCTTTTCGCCGTCGTATCCCTATGCCAAGCAGGTGTAGTACCTCACCAAGAATCCTACTCCCATGGTCATGGCCAGGCAACCTCTTACCAACACGTCAAAATCGAGAACTACCACTCAGTGCCTGTCTACGTGAAGAAAGAACACGCTCACCTCCTGGAGCACCCTGTGGCGAAGGGCCACACCGCCACCAACCTGCAGGTGCACCACGGTGGAGATCATGACCACGGATACGCTTTAGTGAGTGGTACACATCAGCAACTTCTTGGACATGAAGGAGGACAGGATTTGGGAGGGTATGAACATCTTGGAGGACATGAACAGCTGGGAGGACATGAACAGCTGGGAGGACATGTACAGCTGGGAGGACATGAGCAGCTGGGAGGACATGAACAGCTGGGAGGACATGTACAGCTGGGAGGACATGAACAGCTTGGAGGACATGAACAGCTTGGAGGACATGAACAGCTTGGAGGACATCAGCAGCAGGTGGTTGTTGCTCACCATGAGGAACAACAAGGTACTGCAATAATTTTTTGAACCTTTTTTATAAGTTTGAGTCAAAAACAATCTTTATAGGAGGTGCGGATCTGAGCCACTACGACAACGGAGCCGACCTCTCTGGCCACGGTCTCCAAGCCTATGCCACCCAAGAAGCCGACTACGGTCACGGAGGACAAGAAGCAGCAGGGTACGAGCAAGAAGCAGCTGGATACGAACACAATGTAGATGCTCACCAACATGGACATTACCAATAAATTATATTCTATCAAATTTAACACCTCGGTTCCTAATCTAAATCATTAACATCGTCATCATTGGATGATATTTTTATATTTATATATTAATTTCAGACAGTATTATACTTTATTAAATATATTTTTGTATGCTACGTGTAAAATGTTGTTGAACTGTTATTAAAATAAGTAAAGTAAAAATTATTTTTGTATTGTATGCGAAAATATATGTTTTCATAATAAATATACATACTTTCTTTTCATCCAATCAACAGTTATTTCGTTTAGTTGGTGCTCAAATTTCAAATAAAATTGAGATATGTAGAAATGTGTGATTGTTAAAACTATTTGATGCACAAGGAACAATTTAGTGTTTAGTGGAAATAAAGACAACTATCTACAACTGTTTCCAAAATTAAATAAATCTGTACGAATGTGTATTTAAAATTTATTTAATTTGATTGTTCGAATAAAACTACGGAGGTAAATAAAATGCTAGTTAGGCAAAAACCATTAAAACAAACAAATGATATGAATAATATTACATTAAACAGAGTTGTAAATATGTAAATTTAATATCAATCAACATTAATTCATTTGAAAGAGAAATTATTCAAATAAACAAAAACCTAATCTGTATTAAACCAGCAAAATAACCGGTGGAAAGTAAGTTAGTCAATTAGGACCAAATCAGCGGCTGAGTTAACATCTGTTGTTCCATATATGACTGATAACTGCAACTAAGTTTCGCTTTTCCGCTACGTTGTTGATTTACATCGACACGTAGTTTGTTTGGTTACTGCATTCAGACGATAATTGAAAACGAGTAAGTCACTTTCCCTGCGACGAAAACATCCAGGGAAACGAGAACTGCATGTTTGCTGCTTGTTACCATAGTAATAGGTGATCTGTCATTTCATATTACCATAAAACGGCAATTGGGAATCAGGTGAAATGTGTATGAAGCTTAGATTCCAACACGAAACAAATTATTATGACTACTCTATCATCATATTAAGCAATTGATACATAATTAGGCGTATCGTAATTAATAGCTTTACAAAATGATGCGTATTGTATACTATGTTTGAATGAAAACATATAAAAATTATATTTTCTCGGAAAAGAGTTTCATTTCCTGTGTTCTTGTATTGATGACAGCGTAATAAATAAATAAAAGAAAGTGCTAAAATTGACAGTATTCACTTGTTCGTCATCTGCCATATGGCAAGCATGCGAGACACTCTCTTGTTTTAAAACACGTAAATATCAAGATACAAAATCAAACAGATTTGATATTAATGGTCCAATCATTTGGTTAAGGATCAAAATTTACTGCACTTATAAATCGCCGGTGAAATTTTCGTTTTAAAGCAGTAAATTTAATAGCGCTTTTTGTAAACCAAATTGTCCTTGTTGTACAACACTACTTGTAAAAGTCCAATTTTATTGAATTAAATATTTTTTATTACTGTGACATTTAAAATAAAAAAATCTGGTGTGGCACCACACTACTTTCTTATACAAATAAAACCAACTGAACACGTATGACTTGTTCCTTGCGTATAACTTTATTTTGAAAATTATTTGAAATATAGATGATAAACATGTTTAATTTTTGTTCTCATTGTAACTATGAATTTATTTTAAAATAAAAATTAATTAATATCTAGTCTTCAAAACTTTCTAACTAATAATACAAATATTACTTTTAAAATATTTCACACGCCACATATTTTTGACACTTCATAATTATTTGACACGTTTGACACATCTTGACATAGATATTAAAAATGTTTTAGTTTATTTAAGAATATATTTCTATAATCTTAGTTACAATGGGAACAAAAACTATTTTATATTGATGCTTCACTCCTGAGAATAACTTATCTGTAGATCAGTAAATTGTTACATTATCTGGAACTACACAATATAGCCCAATTATTTAAACGAGGATTGTGGTTATAATTTGAAAAATGTTTATAATATCTGTACTAATAAGAAAATTTAATACAAGTTCATTTACCATTGACAACAATAAAGTGTTAAGAAAGTTCAGCACAATTTCAGATTTCACGAAATATCACTAAAAATTGACATATACTTTTATTGTATTTCTATATAATATAAACACTAAGAAACACAATGCTGTAGAGCGCATCGTCATATCTCTTAAATTTATAGAGATATGGCAATTTTCGATGTTTTTCGAAGTGCTACTTTGAATGGCTGCAACTCAAAATCTATTAAAGATATTCAAAAATAGATTCAGTTCTGTGCGTTTCATGCATTTTATTACAAATTAGCAAAATTTTGAAAATTTTGAAATTTTTTGATTTTTTTCCCCAAATTTCGATAAGCGATAACTCGAAAAATATAAAAGATACAGACTCGCAGACCAGACCATTCGATTCAGCTGGTCAAAATACATAAGTATGTAAAATTTCATTAAAATTGCTTTACGCGTTATAGAGTTAGAGCAAAAAGTGTGAAAATGACGTTTTTGGCGCAATACGTCAAAACCCATTGACGTTTGGCCTGAAAAAGGCCATTTTCAGATTTTTTGCTCTAAAATTTCAACCCATCACCCGAATGTTCTGAAATTTTTAGGGTTTATGTATTTCGATGAGCTGAATCCAATGGTTTAGTCTGCAAGTTCGTATCTCGTTTATTATTTGAGATATCGCTGATAGAAATTTAAAAAAAAAATTCAAAAATTTTCAATTTAAAAAAAATTGTTATTGTGCTATAATATGCACGAATAACACAAAACTGAAGCCGTCATATCTCGAAAAATTTAAGAGATATGATGATGCGCTCTGCACCAGTGAGTTTTTTATGGTTTATTTTATATAGAAATACAATAAAAGTATGTGCCAATTTTTAGTGATATTTCGTGAAATTGAAGTACATCTGGGTTTAAATGAGTTAAAATGTTTTACGGACGCATTAATTAATATAATAATAGTAGTTTATGTGACAAGTACATAATTTGTATAAGAAAATAAAAGGTACATAATTAAATTAAAATACATTCATTAATTATTAGCAATATTTTCCAAATTTAGTAATTCCAATATTGATGCAAACTGACCTTTAATATTCTAAATGAGCATAATTTTATCGCACATTTTTCAAGTTTATAAATAAAATTACGCATTAAATTTATTTCAACACCCGAGGATTTCTAATCCGTAAAATTATGACGCAAATTTATCTGCTTAATTAGAAATATCTATACACGTGTATGAATATGCATCAGTACACAAAACAAAAACATTTATCCTTATACAGCATATTCTATCGTAATTTTACAAAGATAAAATGAACCATTTTGCATAATAAGTATTTTATATATAAGATATAAAAGCAATGTCAATCTTGAAGATGACCTAGTGTGTCTATTTACTTCATTCTACCAAAATGGTGTCCAAAACTTTTGTGTGTCTCGCTCTTTTGGCACTGGTAATGTACAAGAATTATTTCAATTACATTTAGGTGCTTACTGTAACGGGAATCTTGTTCAGAACAGATATCTAAATAAATATATCATTATGATTCTACCCAGTTCTGGGTGCACAGCTGTTAAATCTGTCAAACTGGGAATAGCAATCATAGTTTACACAGTCAAAAAACATCCAGATATATAAATAAATAAATAAATATATCATCACGCCTTTTACCCATTATGGGTGTGGCACTCTGCTTACGCAGATCTCGGTAAGTGATATATTTTTGCGTATGAAGTGCGGTTACCGGCCGTCAAATCATAGCCCCCAATGATGTTAGTGGAGGAGGAACCACAGGGGTAAATGTAAATTGGCAACTGTCATCTGTGGGATTCGAACTGAGGATCTCACGATCCACAGTCCGACACGTTACCACGGAGCTATTTACCCCATGTAAATATGTAGTTTATAAATGCTAGTCGAGGTTAATGATAAAGATGATTCGTTTGTGCTTTGTATTAACATTTTAAATAATTATCTACAAAATATTATAGGTTGCCGTATGCAACTGTAAGCCATTCGAATCCTCCAGACCTGGAAAACGTTCCCAGCACCAACAAGAAAAAAATCAAAGAATCGCCTGCCCTGGATCAAGTTCTGACTCCAACAGCGATTCCAACGAATCGAACCAAGAACCCTGTGACTTAACCAATCAAAAGCAACAGAAAAACAGGAAGAACCTTCAAGTACAAGACACTTCCTCCAGTGAAAATGATGTAAGAATAAAAAGAATCTTTAGATCTTTCAATTTTTCATTTTCAAACATTTTAGGAGCTTGATGGCAGGAAAATGAAGGTTTTCATGTCCCAGGAAGACAACAACAACTCGAAGGAAATTCGTCGTGGCCCCAGCCATCAGCCAGTAAGATATTACTGTTTTTATGTTGTTGCTGCTTGACGTTTACATTGTAAATTTTAGATTAACCATGGACGTTATGGTCCCGATTACCAGCATGGTCAACAACAGAGAGTGAACATTCAGAAATCCAGAAAAGAAAATGGTGATGTTAACTCCAACGAGAACAACTCCCAAGCTCATCAAAACCAGATCAATGTAAGAATTAACTAGTGTTTCCGTAACAATATCTATTTTAATTGTTTTTTTTTTTCTTTTACAGAGACAAAAACAATGGTAATTTAAATACAAAGTAGTCTAAATTTTTCCAAAACTTGTAAATGTAACCATTTTTTATTATTTGGAATAATTATTTCTAGTTCAAACATATTTGTAACTCACTCTACACTGTTATATGGACATAATGTAATTCTGTTTAACAAATAATAAAACAAGTTTTCGATAATATTGAGTTTGCTAAAGTTATGTTGTTAATACTAATAAAAATGTATTCTGAGATGAAACAGTGTATTCGTCTAATATTCAAGCCATTCCATGTTCCAAGTACTAAAACATGACCGTAGTCTAATAACAAAATAAATTGTCATTTGATGTTGATAAATAGAATTGTGTACTTACCGGGGTTGAAGCTTGAAGCCATATTTGTTTCCTTTGTTCGGGGCAGCACCTAAAAAACAAATTATATTAGAATAAGAAATGATAATAAACCAGCTAAATTATTTATTTTGTGTGCTGGTGCCTACATTGATGTATGCGGGCACGAGGTATGGTTCTGAATGTTGAGTGTGGATGAAAAAGCATTAACGACATGTAACTGCTCTGGAAGGGATTGTGACAAAAGTGTGTACAAAGAGAGTGCGAAGAATGTTGTTAAAAAGATGGAAGTGAGTCATTTTACTTGGTTTGGCTATGTCGAGGTTAGTGAAACTAATATATGCGGGCGTGATTGAGGGTGAACAATTACGTGGGCACCCGGAGAATAAATGGTTAGGTGTGATTGATGGTTTGTTGTGTGAATGAATGATTGCGAGTTTAAAGAAACGAACATGTATGAATCGTACTACGAATGTGGACGAAACGAAAGTGGTGTGTCAGGATAGGAATGTTTGAGGATATAGACAGTCATGTTAAGTATTATTGCAAATAAATCAGTACAGATAGTAATAAAACTGACCTTTTTATCTGCTAATTTGATGAGGACACTACCTAAACACACGTTTTCACTAAGAATATTCGCGCACTACTAAATAAAATATAATTATTTGTATCCGAGTCCTATGCTAGCTCACTTGTTCCGAATTGAAGGTTCTAGCTTGTCTGCTTTGCTAGTAGCTGTTCATACAAGAAATTGTAAATCTAATAATGATAAATTTATCGAAAATCCAGCCTCTATAAATTCTTTATGATGGAATATTCTTATATTTTTTGCGTTATTAATTATGTCTCAATTATTTTCGTCCAAAAAATGCCATATAAAGGACACATTAAATAAAACGCATAGGCAATTTTATATATTTAGTTATAGACACTGGCCATTGTGAACAAATATGCCCTAATTGTTTAATGAATATTTGAATAAATTCAAATACAGAAAATTTACTTGAAGCATTTATTGGTAAAATGATTTAGAAATATATGATTATATACTATGTGTAAATATAAATAAAACTATCGTAGCTCGTAGCACAGACAACAAATTACAGAATTACAATTCTTGCAAAAGTTCTTTATTGAACAAGATTTAGTACACAATAATGAGTAACAATAAAATTAATCCAATAGTTTTTTGCTCATAACAATTCTTCCTCTGAACAGATTTTAATAAAACCTATCATTCTTATGTATTTCAATGCGCTGAATGCAATGGTGAATTTTTCAAACTTGTATCTCTTTTAGTAGTTGAGTTATCGGTCCGCAAAAATTTTGGTACTTAGTCAGTTTTAGAGAAAATTAGGAAAAATAAAAATTGCTGAAAATTTGTTTATAAGTTAATTAAAGCATGAAACTTTAAAATCTGGTGGCCGTTCTTCGATATCTCGACATTGCAATGTACAAGTCACTGTAAAAAATCCATGATATTTTGACGAATAGAGGTTGTTGGACCATAAAGAACATGAAAATAAATAAAGAATACAGAATTTGCTGTTTTTTAAAAAAATAAAGGGTTTGTTCTTTCGACGCGTATGTTTGACTTCGCTGAAGAAGTCCTCGGAGACTTCGAGTGCTCACCGAAGATTGATACCACGAAGATGTAGTATTATAGGGGACTGTTTTCTGTTCTTCAGTTTCTCGATAGATGGCGACAGCAAGCACGTTAGAATCGAGCTGAATTTTTTTTTCTTATTTATAGCTAAACGAGCGACTACATTAAAAGACAGAAAATGTTCTGTATTTAATTCTCTAGGTGGCTTATGTGAACTAATATTTTTATTAAGATCTTAATTTTCGAAATAAATGAAGGTATATGCTATGACTATTTTATTCTGAAACATAGGGAGAAAATGTTTCAAATAAAAAGTTGATACGTGTATTAACAAATTTTTTTTGTTTAAAGTTCTGCTCGGTTCCTCTACATCTGCACACTTTATTTTAATTTTGACGCCTGGACGACGGTCGTGTGTTAGAAAAATGAAATTCCACAGTTTATGAACAAAGACAGTCAATGGAACAATTTCCAGCAAATAACATGATGATGAATTTTAATATTTATAACTTGTTAGATTTTTTGTATCTTTATTTCGTACACATTTTAACCGAATATTTTCTGGCGCGAATACGGTTTTTATAACTTTTCCCTTACGATAGAGAAATTATAAATTACTTCAACTCACCAACATCGTTCGGACTACAGTAGGTATGAGTAGGTACGACACTGCATATATCTTTTTCTCTGCACTGCATTTTCAATACATTTGATTCTTGCGCGTAAAGCAAGAATTTTTGCTTCCTATCCAGCAAGTGTTTACTGCAACTTTGAACTTACATTCATTAGTATTAAATACTACAGAATAAGGTATTACATTTTTAATAAAAGCTATTGTACTAGTAAAATGTGTTCTTATTTATAATCTTTGTATATGTTAGTAATAGTTTATTGGAATGATTAGCAGGGAAACGTTTCATATGTAAGGCACAATTCTGCTTGGTGCTGTATTTATACACTTGTTGGCCGTCTGTCAAGGCGTCCCGCGTTCTAATATTAGCAAATACGGTAGCGGTAGCCGAAGAGAAATCCGTAGCACGCAGTGTCCTCGGCGCTCAGCATGCGTTCCGTCTTCGCTTTCGGCCCTTGTTCGTAATTCTCCAGCCGCGATTTACTGGAGATGCATTCTTGATTAATCCGTGATCGCACCATTTTTCTTCAGTGCAACATGAATGTAAGTGTTATTCTTCATTATTTATACTCATTAATTCATTGTTGAATAATTATTTCCTAAACAATTAACTTGTATATTGTTCCATTGTTATGTTTGTGGTTTCATGCTGGAAAATTTTATTTGGTTTGTGTTTAACTGATATTGAGTTAAGATCAGAATCAGGAAAAATGTTCATGGCGGAAGTAACTCGTATGGTGTAAAAATAGTTTTCTATTCGGGTGCGCTTAATTATTTTATTTTCATATATGATCTAATTTTTATTACCTACTTTTCGTTAACCTAGTTAATCCATTAATGACTAATTATTGATATTAATAAATAATTCGTTAAATATGTTTAAATTATAGCCCAAATATATTATGAGAAATCTTAAAAGAATTTCTATTTTCGGAATTATTTTCTCATTGCTTATTTCAGTTAACCTACAAATATTTTTGTTTTCTTTCCAAATATGAGAGCATAAAAAATCTTTAAAATCCCGTGAATATTTTCAATTATTTTATTGCTTCTAACTAGTACATTATAATAACGATATTTATTTATTTGGAATACATTTATGTTGTAGAACGAAGTAAGAAGTAGATAGATATTTTTATATTTTGTTGACATGTAAACATTTCCTGTTTCTATAAATACTTGTACTGATCCATATAATTAAGTATATATTGATTAAGTAATTATAATTATTAAAGTTTCAATAATCGGAATACTATGTATAATTTACGTTTTAATATTTCACCTTCTCTATATTTACTTCTTTGCCAAAATATGCATCATATTCTAAAAATATGTTATTTTTTAAGTAGTAATATTATTTGTCACTAAACTATTTTAGCTTAATATAATTAAACTATTTTATTATATTTTAAATTAAATTTATTGCTTTTATCGAATGGAATTCCAATAAATCAATCCTACATGTGAAATGAATAAGTAGGTACTGATTTATTTCTATTTATTTTGGATATTTCTTGAAAGAGGAATTTACGTGTTTAAATGTATAGAAACTGACAACTTTTACAGCTTTTGAACATTTGGTCTTTCTATTTATATTGACATAGAAATGTTTGAAATCCTGATGCGACTGTGTATTTATATCGTAAGATCTGCGCACGCGATTACATATCAAAATGGCTTAAAATCGCCAATTTAACTTTGAGGAAGTGGGAAAATTATCAGGACATTGTGATGACAATGGATTGTGTTTACAGGCTCAACAGAACGGAAAATGGCGGCCAATGCCAATTTCAAATCCGTCCACTCGGCTGCGAATGACCCGGAACATGCCGCAGTGGGTGGTAAGTTTAGGTTTCAACATTTCATTCATATTTTTTGCGTTTTATTAGCTCAGTCTGATGCCAAGAACATTTTTGCTTAGCATGAAACATTATGAAATCGAATGGTCAGTTTTATTTACTGCTAATTATCGCTGAGTTGAAAACAATTATCTAATTTGGCACTTGTAAAAAATCAGTTTGAGGAAGCGGAATTCTGTTCCTTCGATTTCATAAAACTAAATGCTGCTGGTTTATTTTTAACTGAAGTAATTATTTATGTTTTAAAAGCCCATTTATCAGCATAAAATAGACGGAATAAGTGTTGACTGTCAGATAAAAGGAATATTTTAAGATGAAATTTGACCCAGATTGTGTTTAACATAATATGTGTATTGTTATATGTCAACCCAAATTTGAATACTATAACTGTACAGAATCAGCCCCACGGTTCCGGAGCACCTCCTCCACCGCTTCCGAGGGACGACCATCAATCGAATAATTCCAAGCAGCCCCTCCCCGAACCCGACTATGAAGTTATTGAATTCAACGGACAGCAGCAGTACTCCAACACACCACCCATTAGTAAGTTTCAGATTCTTTCTAAACAGACAACACTTGATGAAGAAACTGCTAATATTTCAGTTCAAGGGAAACGGCCAGGAAAATGTGACCTGTGTGGTTCTACCGCGCCGATGGTACGATGCGAGAAATGCGCGAACCAGATTTTCTGCTTGTCCTGTGACGATATGTACCATAGACACCCTAAGCGACAGACTCATGTTCGTAGGGTAAGACATTATTATTTATTTTGCTTATTTCATATGTTGACTAACCAAGCAACGTTTGTAATAAATTGTGGGTAATGTGTGTAGGCAGTAGACGCGTCCCCATCGCAGACGTTCCGGCCACCACTTCCCCCCAAAGGAGAGATCACATCAGCCCCTGTGCCGCCTCCTCGACGCCGGCGCTCCGGTAGTGTCAGTCGCCTGTCTGGTAGCCCCACCAGCCCACTCCCCATCCGTCACAATCAGGTAATTATACGGCAACGAGAATGCACCATTTCCTAGTCATACGAGTACACATTGCTTAAGTAGGTTTCAATGTCTATAATCACAAACTGTAATATAGTTAATATAAATGGCAGAAGCACTTCTGTTTGTCTCATTTAAAGATTGTTATAATAATTGGTTATGTTTAAATATATTTTATTTTTGTTGTATAAACAGTGTTTTATTGCACCGAGAAAATGATTGCGATATAAATAATTTGTGTGATGTGAAACTATCATTGACCGAAGGTTTTAGTTACACATAAATGGGATCTAATTAAAATCAACATAAAATTTAAATAATGGGACGTATAACATAATAATTCTTAATTATTATTTATTTCTTCTTTACGAATTTGTAGTGTAAGGCGATAATATAAATGTATTGCACTAGGTTCCGACTTTACAAAGAAAAGACCTGAGTTCTTCATTCTCAGGAAGGGACAAAACAGGCAGCTTACGTCGATCTTCAATGGGCGCTAGACCATTGCCTCCTACTCCGAACCAGCAGTTATCTTGTAAGCAACACTTGTTATTGACAGAGTGCTGATCACTTTAGCATTGTACATACTTCATCTAACTCGCTGAGCGGGAAATACCTAGTCCCGATTATTGGCTTCTCATAACATTCACCAGCGATTTGATACACAACTAATCTTTCTCTGACTGTGATTTCTTTCTCAGCGGCTAGGTCTGAATTCTCAGGAAGTCCACCTTTGTCCCCTGGTTCTGTTCAAGATCGCATGCGAACTCTAGATAGAGGTATGCCCAGTCAAAACTTACAGCAAAGGTATCGACAATACCAACTTGCTATGAGGGGAACTACACCTAATATTCCGTTATCTGTTTCGGAAATGTCTGATCAGGTACAAGTGTGACAAGAAATAATTTTGTAAACAGTTTTACAAGATATTTTTTATAGCCTCCAAGTCGTGACAGTGGTTATCCAGATTGGGAAACCGAACATTGGATGGCTAATAATAGAATGCGATCAGGAAGTATATCTGGTTCTTCTGTGGATAACTCTCAGGGAAGAACATTGCAGCGTAAACTGAGCAATGTTTCATCTCCTCCTCCCATCACAAGAGGAATGGGTCACAGTGCTTCTGTGTTTGACCTCAATAATGTGGGCGGCCACCAACACCAAAATAACTTTGGGCAAATGCAACAGGTAGAATTTAACATTTTTCTTGCAAGTGTTTATTTTTAAATTTATTTTTAAATTTTTTCCTGCAGACTCAATCGATGGCACAGCTAAATTGTCCAACATGCTACCATGGTATGTGGGTGGATCAATGGGGTAACATGATCCCAGCAGATCCGCAAAGGTCTTCAAGCAACATGAGCCTAAACATGCAACAAAATCAGGGCGCATTTCCAGGTGTACCAAATATGTGGATGAATCCAATGGGTACATGGCATGGTCCTCCACCAGGCATGTACCCATATCCCATGGGCATGCCAATGGTTCCAATGACACCAGAAAATCAATCAAGAATACAGTCGAGGGCACAGTCCCCAACACCAAGTATTAAATCGCGAAAGTCACATATGTCCCGAAAGAAATACAGGCAGTCAGATGATACTGATGACGAGATGGATCGACGATCAGTATTTAGTTATGCTGACAAAAGTGAGAGGAAGTCTGTTAGAGAACGAGCAGAAAGGGCTCGAGAACGAAGACAACAAAGAGAACGAACTTCCGTTCCACGCGAAATAATTCAGGAGCGAACATCTTTACCTAGAGAAATTGTTAAACCGGTACCAGTTGAAGAACGACCAACACTTCCAGAAAAAGTTAATAAACAATCCAACAACAATAACTCAGATAAAATTGATAAAGTATCAGTTACGAAAAATAAGAAAATTAATAGACAAATATCAAGTGAATCAGATTTAGATTACCGTTCTGATGGTCGAAAAGAAAACGCAGCCATGGAAGAAATAGCAAATGAACCTGATTATGATGAACTACCAAACGATTTCATTAGAGAAGAGGATATAATAGAAGAAAAAACAGAATTACCATCTATTCCAAATCAATCGTGGGAATGTGAACACTGTACTTACGTCAATGATGCAGGAACAAGAGTTTGTCTTATTTGTTGTAAAACTCCAACATCTACATCAATGAAAATTGTTGAAAGTAAACCAACATTACCTCAGAAAAAGAGTACAGTATCGCCGAGTAAAGAAAAGTCCCCGGATTATTTGAAGAAAAATGTTTATAAAGATACCAACGAGAATGACACGAGCCTAATGACAAAATTCGGAAACCATTTGAAGATAACAGACAAACCATCTTCAATTGCCGACACCATCGAGAGGAAGAAAGGTAGGACGAATAGGAAAATATCATTTTGGCCTGGAACGAAATTTTCACCATTTCACAGCAAATGAAACCAAGAATCCTATCGAAGATCCCACACCAATCATAAATGTTTAACACGTGTTTTCTTTGCATTTATATAGATTTAGGAAATATGTGTGGTTTGTGTTTTTTCGCGTGAAGTGTTTTTTACAAATATTGTATCTTAATAATGTATTTGTAGGCGAGAACAATAAAGAAGATTTCTCAACATCGACCGACTTTTATCAAGAAAACCACGAAGATAATTTGTTATCTGATACAAAAGTCCCTGATTCTGAAGTCACTAATCCAAAAAGTGTTGCAGCCAATCAACCTATTTATTCAACTCCTACTCCTTCTACGAAAAAGAACAAAGTTTCTACTGCAGTAGGCCCATCCCCTCCCAGAGAAATAGTGAAAAGTGTAAACGATGGTGCAGTGCAAACTTACGATTTTCTCCCAGTTCAGAATGGATCAACTAGTGTTGCAAATAGTGAACCAACAAAGAAAAAAATTTCTACTGGTACCTCACCACCTCCACAAAATATCTCGACTCAAGTAAGAACAAACTTCTATGGAATTATGTTTTTATTTCTTGTAAAACAAAAATAATAATTATGTCCAGACTTATGATGTACTACCGCAAAAGGTTCCGCGAGGGAGGTCAATGAGCGTTAGTGGACGTTCATCCAGAGGTCTATTACGTTCACACTCTGTTCAGGTTCAGGGAGCCGACAAAGATTCTTGGAGCAGAGATCGTTCTCTTAGCAGACAATCCTTCTCAAGCGATTCACAAGTAAGATATTTCATAGTATTATAAAATTTAATAATTATTAATATTTTTTTAGAGTTTGCCTGGATCTCCTGAGCGTATGCGAAGTCCTAGTAGATATGATTATCAAGATGATCTGATATCATATCCGGAACGCATGGTATCTAGAAGCGAATATGTTCGATCTCCTTACCCGACGCGAACTCAAAGTATCATGGATTTAAGACGACCGGAATTGTATAATTTACCTAGAAGACCTTCGATGATGGACTTAGGATACCAAAGGGTGTGCACTACTAATTATCATTGATTTTGGTTTTCTGTACTGTGTTTTTATTGAGACAACAGAAGTGTTTTTGTTTTTGTACATTTTGTGTTATAGATGTGGTAACTTGTAATTTCTTGTTACTGATTTGTTTGTTCCCTTGTGTTTAGAATGAACGCATTTCTGGGCATCGCAGCAAAACCGATCAACTTGTCAGTGAATATCTGCAAAGCAATTTAGGAAGACATGATTCCATGAAAGCTCAAGGATTGGAAATTGTCAAACTCCTACGAGTAAGTAAACTATATTTAATATAATTAATAAAGTTACTAAAATGTTGTTTGTTTTTCAGGAAGCTGAGCATTTTAAGTTCAATGCAGATGATGTCCAGGCTGCGTTAGTCCAATGCGGGAACCAAGACCCCATAGAATGGCTACGTGCAAACTGGGAGACAATGGTCGCCAGTGTACAGACGTTTGCTACAAAGTACGGACACGAATGCCCCGAAAACCGAGTGGGAACCGTATCCGCTACTGAGGCGAAGGACGCTCTTCGTTCGCACAAAGGCAACGTCTGGGCCGCAGTCACTGAATGCGTGGAGCAGCGGCAGAAAAAGGTAAATTACATCACTATTCTCTGCTGGAAACAAAACTCATTTTTTACTGCTTTATAGTTCGCCGAGCTCCAAACGAGGGGTAGTTTTTCCCGCGAGGATATTCTGACTGTACTGACGGCGAACCACGGCGATTTGGAAGCGGCTTACCATGAGCTGAATAAAACACAGCTCAAGCCGTTCCTCATGCGCATTTGGGGACCACCGACAGGCACTGAAAACGAAGCTGGCAATGAGGGGGGCACACTCGCACGCATCAGGGGCGATGGTAAGTCTACCATTCATTTTTATCACAAACAGGGGAATTTTATTTTGTATATGCTAATCTCAAAGACAAAAAACGCTCATTGAGCGATAAAATGGACAAAAAATGTTATAGTTGTTGAAATGCAGTCAATAGCTATAAGGCGTTGTGACTTAAATGAGGAAAAAAGTGCCTAAAAATAGTATTATTTTTACGTCATAATACTATTTTGAGAGAGTAGAATTTATATATTTTAGAGCTCTTTAAAACATTCATAATGATTCAGGAACTAATAAAAGATACTGACGAAACAAATTTTGTTTCATAATTAAAATTATTGCGTCTATCTCACTGAAATATAGTAATACTGGAACGCTAACTTATAGGCTTTTATGAAAGCGAAAGACATTTAATTTCAAAATAAATGACTGTTAATTTCTCTATATTTTCTTATCAACTTTTTAAGCGGACTGTACGACAAAGACAGATTACCCAACAACAAGCTGCTCTCCACTCTTTAATTTCAACGTCAGTTAGCATTCCAGACTTATTGAACTATATAACATAATAAAATTCTCTTGTATTATATATCGTAGCTATGTTTGGAAGCGCCCATAATTTCTCAATATTAATGATACTGTGAAATCAATGATCTACTTGCAATAGTTAAGCTGCATCATTGCATAACATCAAGCTCAACATTTTTAGATTCAATTAGCCTAATAAATATTTATAGCATCATAAAGAGTAAAGAAACAGCAATAGCATCAAACATTATGGGTGCTTCAAACAACAGTTACACATTAACAAATATAGAACCTCATCGTTCCAGATCTCGCACAGTCGAGCAAAACAACTGATGACACGATGCTAGAACTGGCGCGCGCGGTGAGTTCTCTTACTAATCTTAATTTGAGTGCGGATCTGATGGAGAGAATGGTCCAGGCACAGGTATCTTCTCAGCTAAGTGAATTTGATAAAAAAAACTTGGCGAAAAGTCCCTCTCCAGCTCTGGATGATTGGGACTTTAAAAACGGTAGTTTAGCTTCGAATGTTTTGAATTTGTTGACCCCTGATGCGCGAAGTAGAACCTCCTTAGATAACTTAAACCCTGAAGATAACGAAAACTTAAATCTCGAACCCTTTCCTACACTCGTCATAGACGAGACACTAAACCAAAGTTTTCATTCCTTGGATGCGTTACCAATTAGCGATAAAAGTATTTCTCCTATTGATAATCATGCTTTGAGTTCACGAGAAAAATCTCCCGAAATTAATATAGAACCACAAACAAACGTACAAGCAGAAAGTATTGAAAATATCAATATAGAATCTCAACCAGTCCAGTCTGAAAGTATTGATAATATTGTGCTTCAACATGAGGAACCTTCAGTTGAGAAAGTTGATACTGAAGAACAAATAAATCATTCCAAAATTTTAATTAATAATAAAACTAACGAAACAGAAAAAATAAAACAATCTGAACATGAAATTGAAAATAATAAGAACGTAGAAAGTATTTGTAAAACCAGTAATGAAGTAAATGTATTAAATGAAAATGTGGTAGATCATAATAACGAGACACAAACACAAAAAGAGGCACAAAATGTAGAAGATAAAAATATAACTGTAGAAGAACCTAAAATTGTTCAAAATGAAACAAATACACAAAGCACTGATGATGCAGCAAATTTACCTAGTTCAACTGGCATTCAAGAAAATATTGTAGAAGCATTTATAAAATCAAATGTTTCGACTTCGGAACAAGAAATTGAACCGGAAAACAAATTAAATAATACTACTCTTGAACCAGAGAATGTAACTAATAATGAAATTGTTTCAAATATTATTTTAGATACAATAGAAAATAACATAAATACAATTGTTAAAGAAATTCAGATGGAAGAAACGAATAACTATGTAGTAGATAGCAATGAAAATTTAGAATATGAAGTATTTGTCGACGCTAATCAACAACTTATTGATATTTCAACAACCGAGACAGTATTAACAACTATTGAAAATAACTTAAATATAAATCAAGAAATTTCTGAGAGTGAACCAGTATTAACTACAGAAGTCATTCAAACAACTAGTAATATTGCAATAGAAGCAGAAAGTAGTATTATAGCTAATGAACAACATATTGAAACAGAAATTATACATACAGAAAATCCTGTAACTATTGAAGATAATTCAGAACAAAAAGAACCTGCAAATATAGAAAAAGCAACTATTAGTGTTGTGGAAAATAATAAAAAATCTCGTAGTCCCAAATCAAAACGAAAAAAGAAATTAAGTAAATCACAAAGAAATGATACTCATGATAAAATAGAAATTGAAAACAGTATTGTGGAGACAAATATTCAAAGTACACAAGAAGAAAAACAAATAATCGATAATCAAAACACGGAAAATATTCCTGAAAAAACATTAGAAGAAAACAATAAAAGTAATGAAATAATTGAGCAACATAATAATATAGATAATAATGGAACAGAAACAAAATCAAGGAAGATAAGTGTAGATGAATTTTTTGAAGCTCCAGAAACATTATCAGACGTACCAATTTCTCCTCAACCAAATGAAGATAGTATATTTACTGAAAATTTATCTCATGATCAGCAGGATAACCACACCAATAAAGCTGCAACTTCTAATGAAGAAATTGTAGATACTAATCATTTAGATACAAAACAATCTTTAAATGAGGATAGTATTGAAACAGCGCAATCTAATCAAAAAGATATTCAACCTATTGAACAAAGCATTTCTGAAGAACAACTAATACATCAAGTATTACAAGTGGAGGAAAATATTTCTGTACAAGAGGAAGTAGTAAATCCAGTAGAAAATGATTCAACATTGGCAGTGAAAGAAATATCTCCTTCTAAAAGTACCGATAGTATATCCCACAAGAAAAATATAAGATTAAGCAGAGATAAAAATAGAGTTATAAAACGAAAACCAATGAAAAAGGCACAAGAAAGTAGTAGTAAAAATAACTCGGACGAAATAAAAAATCCTGAACAAGTGGAAACCAAGACTGAACATTCTGAATCGGAAACCACTAATTCTGCAGTGGCCGACAAATTAAATGAACCTATTACACATAAACCTACAACATCTATAATCTCTTCGATAAAAGAAACATTCAATGAAAAGTTAATGCCTAAATTTAAAACTGTGCCTACAGCAAAACAACCAGCACTTCCAACAGCTGCATCTTCTAAAGATAAGTCAGCTAATTCTACAAAACAAATAAAGAATACAGAAACACATAAACAGGCCAGTGCTTCAAATATCTTAAAAGAAAGTAAAAATACGACTCCAAATGCGAAAGAAAAAGGAAACAAAAATATAACACAAGATAATAAAGGCAAAGAAAATAAAAGACAAAATACTAAAAATAAAGAAAACAAACCTGCAGTCGAAAACACAAAAGCAATAAGTTCAGAAACAATTTCTCAGCCGAAACAAATTATTAAACCACATATTCCTGTCCCAGTTCACAATAGTTCATCTAATTTAAAACAAAATAAATCTAACAAAAATATTCCTCAAGAAATCGAAAAATCTAGAGCAAATGCACAGGAACCAGTTAAACCACCTCCTAGATCAAAAATTCCAATTGGTTTAAAGAAAGTTACTCCAAAATCTGGTCTAGAAGTAAATTCAGTAACAGTTAGTAAAATTCCTGTTAAGGTAGGCCCTTCTACTCCTTCCCCAAAGATTCAACCAAAAACTTCGGAACCTCCTTTACCAAGCACAAAAACAGATAACATTTTACCTACAACTAGTAAACAAAAAACATCAGAATCTGAACCAGAAGTTGTACCGGAAGCTATCAAGCCAGATATGGAGAGATCTGATACATCTCAAGAAGAACTGTATAGTAATTCTGAGTCATATTCAGAAGAAGATGCAGATGAGAGTAGACATGAAAGTACAGAGGACATTGCAGATAAAATGAATAGAACAGTAAATGCTTTATTACAATTAAACAAACAGTTAAATTCTAAAAAGCAAATGCCTTTACGTCATACACAAGGAAAATTATCATTGCAATCTTCGACAGATTATGCTTCAGGTGAAGAAACTGATTCCTCAGTTTCTGAAAGTAATATCGACGAACTGTTAAGCACAAGTGGAGAGGAACTTAGTAGTTATGATGAATTTGATGAAGCTGAAGAGGATGAATATGAAGAAATATCTGAAGAGGAGGAGTATGAGGAACATTCTGAAGATATTGAGGAAGAAGAGGAGTATGATGAAAGTGTACCAAATAGCCCAGATAATACACCTCAAAAGCAAGAATCGGAACCAGTTGCTGTTAAAAATGATGCTGATAGCAAACGAGAGGAATTTAAAAAGAAAAATAGTTACATTGAAGAAACTTGCGATTCAGATGAATTTATAACAGATTCTAATGATGAGCCTGAACCAATTGTTGAAAATAAAAATATTGTTGATAATATTGGTCAAATAGAACAAGATAATACTGATGCTTCTTTGACAGAACTAGAACAAATGGAGGTATGTACGTAGTTAGAATTTCATCACTCATTTATGTGTGCATTATATTATTCTTATGCTCCTGTTTTATTTCCCATGGTAAAGCCATCCACATTTCGGTATGTTATATTAATTACCATATTATCCAATTGTTTGCTACTTTTAAAATGGTATAAATTATTTTATCAGATTAAGAAAACAATATAATAGGGCAATTGCACTAGTGATCTTATTGAGAAGTATTTAAAAATTGCATTTGAATCAAAATTGCATTTTGATAACTTTGTTACCATTTTATTACTTGTTATTGTTGATGTTTTACAGTTTTGTATTTTAAATATTTATTAATTTTTGATGTATACATATGTTTTGTTGCATTATCTGTTTTAATAAATTTTATTTCTTGTTTGCTTAAACAATACTTTTTTATTTTAGCCCTAACGTTTCATTTATCAAATGTCATTAGATATAAGTATCTATATATTTAATAAAGTAATAACTCAACTAGAAGAATTAATAGATTGAAAAATAAAACAAATATTCTTCATGTTGAAAACCGTACTTGTAGTAAATCCTTTGTTAAAGTTCTCTTTGCATGATGTACAGAGACAGGCACGACGTTTCCTCGCCGAGGGCCAAGTTGACTCCTACCAACAAGCAGAACTTGCTGTCAGTCTCATGGCCCTTAAATTCTCAACGGATGAAGCACTAGCAGCCGTCAGGGACTGTAACACATTGGATGCTGCTGTCGCATACCTGCAACAAGACTGTGAACTCTGTGCTGGAAAATACCCCATGACACAGGTCTGAATCATTAGAAATACGAACTTACTGATATTTATCTTAATTATTCTTGCCAGATGGTATCAATGCTGAAATGTGTTCACCGGTGCTGCCGAGACTGCGCGAAGTATTATTTTACAATTCAAGTTACTGATAGAAATATAACTGATTGTTCCTGTCCATTTTGCAAACTGCCAGATTTAAATGACTCAGAGATAACTGAGGATGATGTATTAGATTATTTTTCAAATTTAGATATACTACTGAAAGGCATTTTAGAAGTTGAAGTTCACGAACTCTTCCAAAGAAAACTCAGGGATAGAACTTTAATGCAGGATCCTCACTTTAAGTGGTGTGCTCAGGTATTGTTTCCCATACTTTCTATTTGAAATATTCCAAATTATTTATTTACTTTATAGTGTTCCTCTGGATTTATTGCTAATCCTCGTCAGAAAAGATTAATTTGTCCTGACTGCAAATCAGTTACATGTGCCAAATGCAGGAGACCAGTAAGTATAACAACAATCCTTGTCAAATTTGCACTGATATTATGTTGAAACTTCCAGTGGGAAATGCAGCATGAAGGCATTACTTGCGAGAAATACGCCGAATGGAAAGATGCTCAAGATCCAAACAATCAGCTCCTGTCTATTGAGAAGCATTTGAAGGATAACGATATCATCTGCCCCAAATGCAAGTATCGGTATTCATTGGCTCGTGGCGGTTGTATGCATTTTACATGCACCCAGTGCAAGTACGAGTTCTGCAGTGGGTGTTACAAAATGTTCATGATGGGCGCGAAATGTGGAGTGAGCGAATATTGCTCTAAACTTGGTCTGCATGCGCATCATCCCAGGAATTGTTTGTTCTACTTGCGCGACAAGGAACCTGAAGAGTTGCAGCATTTACTCAAGGTAAATATATACTTACTAATTACATACATTCATGCGTATTCTACTCGAAATAATTCGTTTACACAATAAACCATAACCATTAATCATTCTTACTCGTATTAACCATTTATTCCTTGGCCGTCCACGTAATCCTTTACCGTCAGTCTCGTCCGCATATATTAGTTTCACCCACCTTGCATTCGATATCCGGTTGAGAAAACCAAACCACTTTTTAACAAGAATCTTCTCAATCCCACACTCACCATACACCAACATATTCCGGACACGAGCACGTCTTGTATACTCATATACTAACATATTTAGATACATTCACGTTTCTAACAAATGTACCCTGAGCATCTACGAGCCCAGAATCATATCATTTTGATCAAAAAGACTTAAAATAACTTAAAAAAAAAAATTTGTTCTGATCTTACGAAGAAAAAATTGTGCTCAATTTATTTCTATCTTAAATTCACTTATTTTTAAGGATATTGAAAAAAAATTAACAAAAATCACTAACATAAAAATTTCATTTAGCCCAAAGGTTTTGGCTGGTAGCACTAACACTGTTTTTAAATCTCCTGACAACAAAATATAGAAAAATGTTTTATTATTCTACATCTTTCTGATGTCAATGTTTACTCTATCTTATTTATGTACTAAAATATTCCCAAAAATCCTCATAGGCCTTCAAATAATCTACTACATACTATTGATGAATTGTTCCCAAAATATAATCAATTCGTAACATAAACATAATACCTCCCTTACATAATATGTATGTGCGGGAGTTAAAAAATGATAGAATTTAAGATAACAATTTTCCCTTTTATGTTTTTAACAGGCCCAAATTATATGATTCTGAGCTCGTTAATATCTTGCACCCTGCAGCCTTGCCTATTACTCTCCTGATTAATACGTCCATCCCTCAAAAACATACTACCCAAATATTTGTTGCTGAATGTAGGAAAATCGGATCAAGTTCAACACAGAGACACCTCTGCCAATAGCAGCAGCTGGAAGCAGCACTGCTGCAGAAGATAATGCAACTGCTCCTGTCAAGCCATTGAAGTGCCCTGTTTTGCTTCAAAAAGAAACAGCCAATGGACTCGCAGATTCTATTTGTAATAATGATGTTAACGATGGACACGCTGGACTATGCCGGTAAGATCTTCCTTTGTCATTTGATTTTTGTTAATTTAACTGTTTTACGCGCATAAATTTAAATGAATTTTTCCCGTATTATTTTTTTTTATTCTACAACTTCGATCAAATTTACAATAAATCTTTCATTAAGTGCGATGATTGATTGACAAAGTAATGTTCCAATTGCAGCAACCATTACATAGAATACTTATGCAATTTAATCCGCAAGCACGATCTAGACACGTTACCAATTCTAAACGCTGACGATTTGGAAACCGTGGTGCGTCGCGCTGCGAAGCGGCTGCCGCCCAACGCGTTTGGCACCCCTCGCGAGATGTACCGCCGCCGCCTGAGCCAGGTACTGACCAGTGTGCTTTGTTCTGTGTGTGTAGGGTGCATTACATCGAGTATTTAGTTGGGCTCATTGGCAGACACAAGATTGACCCGGTGTCCATCTTGGACTTGCTCGAAGTCAGTCAGGAACTCAGACGCAGGGGCATCGAGTTGCCCGAACGTCCGCAGAACTTTTCCGAGTACCAGTATAGAGTGATGGTCGCTCAGGTAGGGCTAGGGTTGTTGTGTCTGTCAGTTGCCCTGCTTCTTCGCTTTTTGCTTTGCAATTTGTACTGAGCTTGCTTAACAAATATATAGGAATATTTGTAACCTTATTATTATTTATACTGCTATATATTTATTATTCAATGGAGAAAATTTTTAATTCACAAGAGTTAGGCATTTGAGATTTGGCATGCTAATAAATCTATCCAAAACGAATTACTGACATCTTTAAAACATTTCTTTTAACCATTTTCTTTTTTTTTTCTACCCGACCTAGGACTCTTGGAAAACTTTGAAAAATACTGGAATTCAAAAATTTACCTTGAAATCCTTAAATATTCTTGAATTTATATATAAAACAAAAGCTATAAATAAAGTGTAATTGTGTTGTTTTATTTCTTATAAAGATTCATATTTAAAGCATATAGTTAAGACAGATATTGTTGAAAAAACTTTCAGAATTCATATTTGTAAAATTAAAATAGCTATTTATGGTATGTGTTAAAAGTGACATTTTATGTCTAAGTGGGGAAGTTTGTGAAACAAGGCGAAGCCGAGTGAAACAACTCCACGAACGAAATAAATAACTTGCTATGTTTTTTTTACGCTAGCGCCAGAAAGTAACGTTTTTAATTTGTTAAGCAACCGTTAAAAGGGCCACTTTTAAAAACGGTCGTAGATAATAGATTTTTGGATTAAGTTCTTTAAAAGTATATAGGTATTTAAATACAACCTTTTAAATTATTTACCAGGAAACCATTAAATGAAATATGTTTATAACATCTTATTAGAAAAACTATAAAGCCAACTATAATTTTTAAAATTTGAATCCTTAAAATTCTTGTATATCTTGGAATTTTTTTATTTCAATGTTTATAAATTTATCACTTTATTGTTGACATTATGTGGTTATTCCAGTTAAAAATATGATGCATTGGGTTGACGAATATATTTTCCTATTATGTCATATATTATAATATGCACTATATCCCACATCCCCACAGTTTTATTTACATTTATTTCCTGTCCCTTATCTAAATAATTTTTATACGTAAACATTTTTATTCTTCCAATGTTTAGATTGATAACTTATTTATTTCCTTTTTCGCATTATTTACAGTTTTTATTATTAATTAACATATTAACAACCATTTTTTATTTTGGTTTGCTTGAAATAATATACATATTTGCGCTAATTAAATCATTACATTTGATCACATTATTATAAGTAAATATTCTGTTGCAGATTGTGATAGATCAAATTCCACTAGAATGATGCCCACAATACAAGAAAAAGCTACTTATAATGTTGTATTTTAAACTTTCGCTGCCATATTATACTAATAATTGCAAGTATATGTTATCAAGTATTTTTATATTAAATCTACAGTGGCTTTAAATTATAACAATGTTAAGAAAGTAAGAGAGAAGGAAAAGTAAAGTTGAAATATCATGAAGCTGATTTTGATATTGTTAGACTAGAATTTTAGTCCTAGAATTCTGATAGAAGAAATGAATTTAGTTAGTTAAATATGCCATTATTACTGCATCTTTATATAAAATTATATATATTTCTAAGTAGGAAACATTGAAGAGAAGTTATTTTTAAAATATTTTCTACATATGCTGTCTTGAAATAATGTGATTTTTATCCTCTGTTTGTGAATTCGTTTACCATGTATGTTTGTTGGTGTTCTATAGCCTAATATATTTATAAATGTTTTTATAATAGTGTGACAATAATGTGTATTTCAAATATTGTTAAATAAATGTCTCGGATTGAGAGAATAGAGATCATATAAGTTATCGTTGTAAATTGATAACAATATTTATGATAAATTCTATATTACTAAATTATCTATTATTTTTCATATGTCACATGATTGATATAACAGGCTTGGTTACTTATCAACCACAACTAATCAGGAAATGCATAACATTTAAATATTTATGTAATTTGAATCATTTATGCATTTCTTTTTCATTTCACCTCAAGCAGATTAAAAGTTGTAATGGAATTAAGATTGTTTTATATGTGTGTTTTTTCTGGATTCATACTTTCAAGTAAGTTATTTTTAAGAGCATTTGATTATTTATTGAAACTTAAATAGTTTCTAAAACTACTTTAGGTGCGGTAAAATTATCTGAACCTCCCTTAATATATCCGGAGCTCAAAGAAATTGTGATAGATTCAAAAACAGATTTAACATTAGGTTGCAAAGGAAGTGAGCCAATTAAATGGACATTTTTTAACACCGTAAATACAACGGTAACTATATCCCAAATTATCGAACTATTATTGAAATTTTACATCTTATTAATATTTATTTTCAAGTGGAATAGTTTGTTTGAAATAAGAGAAATTATAAATTCACAACAACCAAAATACAAATATGACTCAATATTGACTGTGTTCAATGTATCGAATCCTGATGTCGGATTTTACTTCTGTCATGGAAAAGCAGTGAATTTTGATAATCCTACTAGGTCTAACAAAATTTATGTTTACGTACAAGGTTAGACCACTTTACATATTATCACATTATGCAAGTATATGTTAACATTTCTTTTTACTATTTTAAGATGAAAATCAGTTATCAGCAATGAAGGATAACTTTTATAAGTTGCAATCAATGAACAGTGCAATAATTAGGTTTCCATGTCGACCTGCATCTCCAGATATTAACATTAATTTTAGGTGTAATAAGCTTTCTATATCAGTCAGTCCGAATAATTATACTACTACCAACAGTATAAAGTGGCGAGATATAAAGGTAAAACATTCTTTTCTAGCTAATATTAATATGTTAAATGTTTATTATAATTTCATATTACAGGTCAGTTTTCATCCTTATGAAGGAATATCAATATTTGTAAGAAGAATTGTTTTCGTGAACAGTGTAACTTGTGATTGTGTTCTTAACAGGAATAATATTACTCAAAATATTTCGCTCAAATATATTCCAGGTAGGAGCATTAAAAATATCCTAATTACGTGAATCAATAAAATATTTAATATTTTAGAAAGTTTTTGGTACACCTATCAATATGTATCAAAGCCGTACATTGAAGGAGCAAAATTTGTTCCTAAAAATATTGGAGAAAATTTAACAATAAGTTGCACAGTACTGGTTGAATTAAATAAAGATAATCTTATACAGTGGGTTGTACCGAAAAAGAATTTTAAGGTACCTAAAATATTTCTTCTTTAAACGTAATAAAAGTACTTTTGTATTTGTATTCAATAAGCAGAAGAACAATGTTTTTGCTGCCGGTGTAAAAGGTTTACTTTTACTCCGGCGGCGAACAAAGTAAAGTATTATGAAAAATAGTAAAGTTGTAATTCAATAATTTGCCAGTTAAAAATGAAACAAATAAACAAAACAACATATTCGACAGCAGCTCGAAATGCTGGATGATATTTAAACATTTTAAAAATGATATATAATTTCTTTTTCTATGTTCGAAGAAAAAATAGCATAGAAGTATCACATTTACTCCTAATAACACATTATTCTATTTCATTTTATAATTATACTAATTTTATTTATAATATTACAGTTTTCCAGAATGCACATAGAACATTTTCCAGTTACTATGCTACAAAATAATATATTAAAATTATTAAAATCTACTTTAACAATATACAATTTAACAATAGAAGATGACGGGAAATATCAATGTAAATATATTAGGAACCGATTAAGTTACTTGACTACTGAGTTATATGTTACCATAAATGGTATAATTATAATATTAATCTTCAAATTTTGTATCGCAGTAATAATTGAATTCTAATGTTATAGATGATAAGTCAGATTATAGAATTCCTCAAATATTACCAAATCGAAAATATTATGAAATAAATTCAACAGAAAATATTACTTTGTACTGCAATGGATCACAACCAATTACCTGGAGTTATTCACCTCAAGTAAATACTTTTTTATATATCTATTAAATTCCGGACATAAACTATTATCATTTTTAGCTGAATAGCAAAGTTGTGAGAAAATATAATTCCTATGTAAATCTAAGAAATGAACTAGAATATACAGCAGATCTACAAATTAAAAATGCGCAGTATAAAAATACCGGATTCTATTATTGCCATGAATATACATCTGTTAAAGATAATCCGTACAGATCCAATAAAATATATCTCTTCGTCAAAGGTTAGACTCTAATAATCGTTATAGTTTGTAATATGTATATAAATATTTTATAAATTTTCAGATGAATTAAATTTAAAAGTGCCTACGGCAACCAACATAGCATTTATTAGAAATGTAAATTCGACAATACCTTGCTTACCAACTTCAGTATACGTTTCGGTTCGGTTCAAACAATTAGAACCAAAAAATTCAGTAATTCAAGTGTATAACTATGATCCTCTTGTTGGTTTTATTGTAAACATAAATTCAAATGAAGATGTTTTATCGGAATGTATATTTGAAAATAAACGAACAGGGACGATTTCCAAGCAGTTAATTCACCATAGATTTCATGGTAAGAATGTACAACAAAACAGAAGTTGTTACATACATGCATAACGTTATGCTATATCCTACTCAGTGGAGTAGCATAAACCCAGAAACACATCAGTCAACCAACAATCAATCTCCTGGAAACATTCCTTTCCTGACACACTATAGTGCGATTCATACATGCTCGAATTCATTCGTTCACGCAACATTCGACATTTGCTCAAGATGTCCACTCCCAACATTTAGAACCATACATCAATTAGATACATTCACGTTTCGAGCAAATGTACTCAGAGCATCCAACACCTTACACCCTGCAGACATCCGCCTTTCATTTTCCCAGTCAATACATTCATCCCTCGAAAACATACTACACAAATATACAAATTCAATCACTTGTTCCAGTCTCACATCATTCACAGAAACATTACAATCTTTTACCAAATCATCTTCACAAACACCAACGCTTTACATTTATCGACATTCAATAACAGATTTAAACCTTTCCCTACTTCATTTATGCTCAAAACCATTGTTCACTTCAGTTTCACCCAACACATCATCCGCATAAGCTAACGCAGACACTACACGTCCACTAATACGTACATCATCCGTTCCATTCAATGCCTTTAGTAACAACACATCCATATACAAATTAAACAACCAAGGAGATATCCCACAACCCTGTTTCACACAATCTATAAAAAAAAAACACTCTGAAGTTAAAAGAAATATGAATTTCAGATATTAAATTTGACTTGACTCCTTTTATTGTTGGCCCACACCTGCATTTGGCTTATGTTGGAGAAGATTTACACTTAGAATGTAAAATGGTTGTTAATGATCTTGAATCCAGTAAATTATATTGGAGCGCACCAAAAACTCTTAAGTTAACGGCAAGTATTTTACTATTATTATTCTCTTTAAACTTGTACTTGCATTATTGAAATAATTTTGTCCTTCACAGAGAATAACTAGTTTTACAGATGTTATTCCTTTTTATCATAAAAAACTATTAATCAATAAAATTATAGTTAAAAATATTACACTAAAAGATGAAGGATGGTATAAATGCGGTTTAACAAACAATACAAATTCTGTTGCAAAAATACATATTTCTGTTTATGGTAAGGAATTATATTAGTTTCAACCATTGCCTGTAAAAATTATTATATTCTTGTAGAAAAATTCGATGTGGAACCTGTTATATTCACAAGATATAATGAAACATATTTATACCAAGAATTAACTTTAAATTGTAGTGTTTTTATTGATCATAATGAAGATTTAAAAATTGATTGGATCTTGCCAGGACTAATTGATGTTGCTGCAGAAAAAAAGGTAGCATTTAGTATTAGTACTTTACACATGATTAATCTAATATATGATTATAGATTAATCTAATAACAATAGAAAATACCGAATATAAGCCTCAAATACTTGGAATATTAGGAGAAAAAATTTTAAAGATTACTAACATATCAATGAGACATCAAGGAAATTACATTTGTTGTGTGAGTTCTTTAAATAACACTAAATTCATAAACAAACATTTAGTAGTAAAAGGTAAAGAATATAAATATTTTGTCAATATTTTAAGATTATAATATATCTTTTGTTTAGACGAAGGTACAAAACCAAGCATAATTGAAAGCAATATGAATAATAATATTTTAACTGCAAATTTTGGCCAAAGTATAACATTTACATGTCGCGTAAATTGTTTTCCGGAACCTAAAATAATATGGAAACAGGTATCATATTAAATATCGTTTACTAATATGAATTATTAACAAGGTTTTGTTTTATTAGAATCACTCTGAAATTGTCAACAATAGTGTAGATATACAAATATCTGCAGATAAATCTAAATTAACAGTAAACTTCTTGAAATCAAGACATAATGGGATTTATTCTTGTTATGCTGAAAATCAGTTGGGCTCGGTTACTTGCTCTGCAACTTTAACCGTAACTAAATTATCAGGTGATTTTTATGAGTAATTAATTTATACAATAACATCGTTAAATATTATTTCTTATTACATTTCAGGTTTATCAGCGATAACTATTTGTATTATAGTTACAATATGTGTTTCGATAATGATTATAGTCATGATTATAATAATTTATGTATACTCAATAAGAATGAAGGTAAATATTTGAAAGAGTAACAAATGTGTTTAAATAATTTATTTTTACTTTTAGAACTTTCATAAAAACTGTGAAGCTTTAGGTCTGTTGAATATTGAAAATGGTAGTGTAAACAATTTGAATTCAAATTTAACTCTTAATGAGCAAGCTTCATTCCTGCCGTATGATAGCAAATGGGAAATACCTCGGAATAAAATTAATTTAGGCATGTTAATTATTACGTATATACATAACATCACTCTATATCTATTCTTCATACTCGGAAACATTCAAATTTGAATTATTATTTGTCAATTATTTGTTAGGTTCTCATCTTGGTTCAGGAAATTTTGGCACAGTTGTAAAAGCAACCGTCTCAGGAATTTTTGAGGGCGAACCAATTAAGACAGTTGCTGTGAAAATGCTTAATCCAATTTCAGATTTAACTGATTTTCACACGTTGGTTTCTGAACTAAAAATAATGGCTCATATTGGAAAACACGTTAATATTGTGAATCTTATAGGAGCATGTACGAACAATTTATCAGAAAGTAAGATATCGTATTACATTTAAGTATAAAATGTAATTATATTTATATAATTTGTAGACAACTTGTTGGTAATTATGGAATATTGCATGCATGGAAATCTTCGCAATTATTTAATTACAAATCGAAATAATTTTATTAATTTAATTAATACAACATTCTTAAGTATTTCAGAAATATGTAAAAGGTAATATTTATATATGCAAATATTTTATGTTCAGTTTTTCACAAATATTTTTTTAGAGATGAGAATTCAAATAATATATGTTCCCATTGTCAAGGTAAAGTGAATTTTATGGAAGCAAAAACGACTGAATCGAAAAGTTTAAAACTAAATGAAGACCAAATAACAACAGTAGATCTGATTTGCTGGGCAATGCAAATAGCTTCTGGAATGGAATATCTATCATTGCGAAAGGTGCAAATATCTTTTTCATTATTATTCAATATATTTACTTCAAGAATACTTTTAGGTTCTGCATGGAGATTTAGCCGCAAGAAATATTTTGTTGAATGAAGCAAAAGTAGTAAAAATAAGTGATTTCGGATTATCTAAAAATTTGTATCAAAGTGATGTTTATAAAAAGAAACTGCATGTAAGAAAATATACATCTATATAAAATACATTCTTATTTCCTTAGAATATTTTAGTGTCCATTGCCGATAAAGTGGATGGCACTTGAATCCATTCGCGACAAATCATTTTCTTCACAATCTGACGTTTGGTCTTTTGGAATTGTTCTCTGGGAGATCTTTTCTTTGGGGTGTACTCCGTATCCTGAAATGCGAGTAAATTTAGAATTCTATCGAAAATTAGAGGAAGGTTATCGTTTGGGACAGCCCGAATATTGCCCAAAAGAAATGTAATGTTTACCTGGTTTCTCAGCTATACACAGAATTATACAATTTATAAATATATTTTAGATACCAGATAATGATGAAATGTTGGTGCACCAAACCGAATAATAGACCCATGTTCTCAAATCTTGTTAGTGAATTGCGCAATCTTTTGCAAGAGATTTATCCAAAGGTACATAAAAACATTACACGCAAATGTACTATTATTATTATTAATATTCTTATTGGTTTACATTTAAAAATTTACAAAAAAAAATATTCAAAATTTCAACTTTTGTAGAAATGAACATGGATATATTTAATTAAATCATATTTTTTTGTTTATTAGGCTTAGTATAACATATTAAAACATAATTCATAATTAAAAAAAATATATTTTCAATTTTTAGAACAATGCAAATTTTCAATTTCTTTAAATATTTGAGGACATATATACTTTCTCTGAACTTCTGGCATAACTTGGATATTACTTTTTGTGTTTGCAGTTTTATTAATTTTTTAATGTAAACCATTGTTAATGAATTTTTTCTACAATCGTTGCACAATATCGACATTGTTATTCCATTTTTGGTTAGGAAATGTTCAAAATTGTCGCTCTAGGGCGACAAAGTGACATATTGTCGCACTAGCGCGACAAAAACAAAACAAAAATAAATTAGGTAAAAGAAGTAAATGATGCATTGGATTTTTCTGGTAATAACCTTGCTATTGCAAATACAGTTGGCATATACGTACATACACTTCAACTTAATCACCATAAACGTATTCACTCTGTAGACTTTATGTCAAATGTACTCCATATGTCAAATGTACTCCATGTGTCAAATTCTGATTTCTTTGAAAATTTTTATTTTGTTCATAAACGTTGTCATGATTACGGTGACATGGGTAACTACAATTTTACTGAATTGTTATAGGCGTGACCAAAGATAATTTTGAAAATTAATTTTTTTCTACAGCTTGACATTGTTCAACGATTGTAGAAAAAATATTGTGTGTATCTCGTCGGATAGAGCTTGTTCGGTGCACTTGTCGAGTTGTTGATCTCGGCTTCGCCTCGATCAACAATTACTCGCCGCGTGCAACAAACAATGCTCTATCCGCACTTGATACACAAATAACTATTATTATACTTAGTTTGTACGGAAAATTATTATTTTAGCAGTAATAGTAATATTAAGAATACACAAGGTTTGTGAAAAATATATATACTTGAAATTAGTGTTTAAAATATTTATACCTAGAGTTAATTTTGATAACCATGTAAAAGACAGATATTGCAAATACTTTATATAAAGTTGATAAATATTCCAGCGTTACATGTATCTACTTCGACTATACGAAGCCATGAATTTGGATTCCGCCATGGGAATGATAAACGCTCCTGATTGTGAAAATATCGCAAGTACAACTTACAATAATTTTAATAATTGTGTACATAATGCTACATACATATGAAATAATTAATAAATTTTATTGTTTTTCTTATTATATGTGTTTATAAAATATTAGTAATTGCTTTTCGCAAAACCCATAATTCTTGCCGATGTTTTAGTTTTCTGTAATCTCTCACTTACTCATTTTATAATTCTAGCTACTTACATACGCGGCGTGGAGAGTAAAAAGCGGGGAAATTCTAGCTTGTTTCATGCAGGTGTCTCGAAAATTTCACTGCCGAAAAATAATTTATCCAAATATCATATAATAAAAAAGTAAAAATATACTGTAATGAAATTTTTAGCTATGCAATGCAATAGTATTAAATATTTATTAAACTGAAGTTGTTAAGCGGTTTAAATTAAATAAAATGTGATTTTCGAAGTAGTGGCTGCGCATGAAGTATTTAACTGTTGTAACTACACGAAAAGATATAATATCAAAGATAGTGAACGTGGCAAAACATTGGAAGATTACGTTTATTATGATCAAATGAATTTTCTATTGCCGTATATTAAGTTAGGGATAAAAATCGGGACAATAATGCTCCAGACACAGGAATTCAAAGTTTGTCAACAGAGGATAGTTTTGATTCCGACTCAGCGAAAATGAACCAAGATACAAATTAATATAAAAGAGGAACCATCACATAAAAAAATTAAGTTGGATCCTCTACCAAATTCTTCACAAGAAAATGAGGAAATAATAGGATCGGAAGCAGGTTCAACAGAAGAATCAATCGATTTATTTTTTAAGGTTATGGCAGACGAAACTAAATTAATGCCGCCAAAATACCAACTTTTCGTTAAAAATGATTTGTTTAATATAATATATGAGTACGAAACTGAAATTTTGGATGAAGGAATTTAGTAATAACACTTTAATTTGGCATTTTTACAGATTATATATTAGATACATGAAATAGTTATTTACTCAGTACTTTTACAAATGCTTGATTATATATAAATAAATAGTCAGTATTTGGTTTCAGGACTATATTCAAATAGAAGTATACTACATACATATTAATTATTTAGAACCTATTCATACATATAAATAATTTTATGTATACAAAAATGTTTTTGTTATAAACATGAAAAATACAAATTATTTCTTGGATACGCTATTTAAGAAAAGTTCCAAATTTGATACCGTTTTATTTAATCTATTATCTTCTTTCAATAAATTAGATAAAGAATTAAATTTTTTCCCTTTCTTATTAGATTTCTTTTCACCAAAAGTTGGAGTTACAATATCAGAATTTTTGGTATTTGTTTCTCCCTTTTTTCGCTTACCTTTTTGGCGTTTAAACTTTTTGTTGCTTTTCTTTGTGACTGGGGTTGCTAAATCAATAATACTAGTATTTGGAGTAATTAAACTTATAAAATCGGGATATTTTGGTTCATTTTCGATTCCAATATTTGCAGAAGTTTTATCAATAGATACAATACTGTCATCCAATTCGAAAATATCGTCATCATTATCTAAATCTGAATTGTTAGAATTACACTCAGCTGTACTTTTAACAATGTTTTCAGAAGTATTTGCAGGAGTATCTAATACTATAATATTAGAGCTTTCGGAAGAGTATGCAGGTGTATCTAATACTATTACATTAGGGTCTAATCTAGGTCTTTTAGGTGTAATTATGTCATTATTAAGTAATTCGCGAGCTCGTTTTAAAGTTAGTACTACAGATGAATCCAATCCGGCAAAAGCATCCTTCTTCTTCTTCTTCGCTGATTTCTTTAAACTACTGTTAACGGTCTCTGCATAAACTGTCGGTTTTTTGTAATCTCGCACTATTCTTCGATTACGTTTGAATGGACAGTTCTCACATCTCTTAACCTAAAACACATAACCTATAATATTTACCAATTATATTTGTTCTTAATAATTACCATGATTTGCTCGAAATTTTTTTTCAGTTTCTTTACACTCTCTATTTGGTACTTAGTTCTATAATTTAACTGATTTTTACTTAGGCGTCTCAAAAATCTGTTCATTTTCTTGGGGGGTTCAAGAGTGATTTTTTTTTCAAGATCACTTAATTTATTACCGCACAATAAGCATAATTCTAAACTAATGCAATTTCGTACGCTGGACTTTCGTATCACACATTGTCTAAAACATTATAAAAGTAAATATCGGATATCATTATATCTTAACCTAAAAAATACTTACTTCAAGTTATTGCGTATGGAACTGTACCGGTCGTTTTTTGGGATATAATTAAGCACTTTCATCAAATAGTTTATATTGGGTGAATCCATCGTAATAGTTGATTTATTTGATTTAAAGATGCGAAAGAGAAACTGCTGTCTGTCATATGCTGTACGTCAGCACTTGTACAGGCATTAGTGACCTCAAACGGTCGATGTTGAAACCTTTGTGTTTACTATAAATACATACATAAGCGATATTCTGTAAATATTGAATAAAATAAAACATACTTCTCCAGTTTTTTAGATTCCAATATAGCCATAACTATATCTTGTTCTCTGAGTATATAATGAATGTTATTAATGTTGTGATCTACATTCTCTTTGGCAATGGTGCGATAGTGATGCCCTCTCTTGTATAAAGAGTATCTTATAAGAGGCAAAAAATTTATCTGTTTATGAATTATTTACGATAAAATGGCATTGATAAGACTAACATGAAAGGATTCATTTTCAAGTTTTTATATATTTTCCGAAAAAACAGGAAAAGCCAAAAGCTAAAATGCAACTATTGATCCAACTTCCATACACAACTGATGACGTCGAAATCACGCCACACATCCCTCCCATTCATGCAAGGGTTCCCATTGGTTGCTGCGCTCCCATCCAAAAATATGTCACATTTATCCCGCCTGGATACACGCACTTTGTATTCGGCGTGTTCTCCTTGCTTTTGATAATTACCTGTGGAACTAAATTATTGTATATTGTGCGTTTATACATGTTTTTAATTGTTTCTAAATATCAAGTGTGACAGTTGGTTGATTTCTTCAAAACCGAAGACTTTGTGCATCAATTGTCGTGTAACGGTGAGTGTTTGTTACTTTTGACAATTATATAAATACAGGTAGTGTTTGTTTATCACTTTAATCATATTAGATTGCTGACAGTAGAAATTGATAGATATTAATAGTCATTTAAATTGACAACTGAAACATATGATCTATTGTGATAGGTTAGGACGCATTTGATGTGCTACCCGGTCTCTTTAATTGTCTTGATGTGTCCACACCTCATTGATTACGCACTAGTGCTAAAGACACGTGGTTATACCTCAGTATGCTGTTGACAAAAATTATGTCACACTACAGAGTTTTAAATTGCTAAAAACGTAGTTCCAACTTTCAACATTTTAAGAATCGTTGCGCATTACGCCTCATTTCCCATTTACTAGTTTAATTTTTGTATTAAACTAAATTAGTGTGGCAGCATAAATACTAAATTTTATTTATAAAATAAACCGTAATAACTATTATTCATAATTTCACAATGTGCGAAAAGTAACATTAAAGTAATGTCATTAAAATGTTGCTTATTCGATAGCGCCTTAAGTTAAGCGAAGTAGGTATCACTCAAACCCAGAGTAGCGGTTTCTGCAAAGGGTAAACGACCGTGGTAGAGTAATGCTCAGAAGTCCTTGACCCTGCTAGTTTCTTGTAGTTTTGAATTTTAAAACACCATAAAACGTGCTATTTTATTAATGAAGCAAATAGAGCGTTTTATTATTTTTTCTAATGTGCCAGGAAATTAAATATAGACATTCTTCAAATTGTTCACTCACAATAATGTAGGTGATTACTTATCAACTACGCGAAAGTGTACTATTGTAGATAATTTTAGAACATTATGTAATGTCAATAATAGTACATCATATAAATAACTCTAATAGCAATAGACGATTTTTATTTTTAGATTAAGATATACGTACTTCTGTTCGGTTGCTATTTCTTCTAAAATATTATAAAAAGGAATAATAATAATTTGCTAGTTTTTATTGGAACGAAATATTTTAGTTATATTGTTTACAGTAAATATTTTTGAGCTTCTGTATAATATTGAGATGTGTACAAAATTTAATAAAATTGTGCAATGTGATACATGCATATATTGAGTGTAATAATTTTGCGCACTTGGAAACTAGAAGGGTCGAACTACTAGAATTTTCAATTTGTTTCCGCATATTTCTTTTTGTTTCACTATCAGTAAACTGTTTTTATTGCACATATATATTTGCATTTTATTATTATTTGTCTTTCGTATTGTTGTAATAAGTATAAATAATATTATATATACATTAATTTGTTTCTAAATATTTCCAGTTATGGTTTACCCTTTAAGTAAACCTGAAAGTATCCTTGAATCTTTGTAGAAAATTGACATTTAAATGAAAATAAGCGCATTCCACAAATTAAACTGATTAAATGTACACCGTCTGAATACATACATGCTTTAATTACTATAGTCATTTATCGATAAAGACTGTTTTATACATTAAAGTCAAAGTCCAAAGTTCTAGCACCTACACATTATCAAATTTGGAATTCTTATTATTAACATGATACTAACATTTTAAGTCTAGCGTAAAGGAAGTACAAATTTTCATATGACTAATGCTTGCGAACAAAATTCATTTGTAAGCATTCGCCAGACAAAGAATAAAGTACATGCTTTAAAAATAAACCTTTTTGTTTATGCTTGAAAATTGAAAGTTTGTTTTTAATTTTCCAAAAATATATTTTGCTACATTTTTGTAATAATATGTGTAAAAATCTAATCTAATTATAATTATTATATGAGAAAATAATAATTGCTGCTAATAATATTGAAAATGTACACGTTATTTTTTTATTGTATAATATAATATCATTTTATAATCAATTCGTATGTCACAACCATGAATATGAATAGAGCTGTTTAAGATTGTTAATATGTATTCTGCTATTAAAATAATAAAAGGACGTGAGTATTGTTATTGAATCTATATGCATTAAAGCAATTTTATTCATTAGTTTATTGACATGCGACTTATAAAATGAATTGCTTAATTCATTCAAATCATACACCGAGATTCTGCTCTAAATAGAACGCTGCGCAAAATTACTATTTATTTATTTTTACTTCAACCATATTATAATATTCATATTTTGCTACTACATAACGATTTCAAGTTAATCATTATTTTTATTAATATCTTTATATATATAAAATTCCGGTATACGTGTGTTGGTAATTCTTCTCCTTCTAAACGGCTTGACCGATTTTGATGAAATTTTTTTTGTACTTATGGGGTCACCTGGATGGTACTTTGCTGCAGTTGGACTCAGTAGGTGGCGCTGTTGTCGAGATCCAGATTTTTTTTTTAATTTCCTGACATGTATTTGACCATTAGGTGACCCCAAAAGTACTAAAAAAAGTTCGTCAAAATCGGCCAAGCCGTTTTTGAGGAAGAGAATTATGAACACCGAAATTTGATAGTCCGGAGAAATATATTTTGCGAGATTTGTGGCAGGACAACGTCTTGTAAATATAACTGTACGGCGTATAATAATATGTTAGTTGTTTCATATACCACTGGTGACAGCACCAACAAGGGTAGCTTTGACGAGTGACAGTTGTATTGGTTCTGTCATATTTTATATTTTGTTTGCTTGAAGAAAAATTAGTATGTCATTCGCAGTGTTGAGCTAAACACAAAAAGATCTGTTTCAAATCCTAAATACATAATATAATATTACAAAGTAACACTTTACAGACTGTTAGCAGTCCGTGAAGTGTCATCAGAGAGCGGATTATATGCAAGGTGCATATATTTTAATTTTTGCATATCAAAATAAAATCAATTTTCTGGACGAATTACATTTATTAGAATTAATTAATGTTAATTACTAATTGCATATATTGCATATTTGGGCATTATTATGCATATTTTTACAAAATTTGCATATAATTGCATATTTCAATATTTTTAAGACCTTGTCTAGTGATAAACATTCTGAAATTTCTGGTAATGCACATTGATAATTCCCAAATATTGGACGAAGCCGCAATAAATAGAAGAATGCAACGGAAAAAGGAATAAACATTAGAATAAGCAAATACACAAACCAATAAACTCTAATATTTCTAGGGAAATCCCTGTAACGGTAACGGTAGGTATTCATTGTATACACGAATGCTAGTAAAAGTGGGTACAATGAATATAAGACCGTGAATTCTCAGCTTATGTTTAATTTTTTTTTTTTTTAGAAAAATTTTAATAATTTATTATTATGTAAATATTTTGCTGCATATATTGTCATATTTATGCATATACAGTGCATATTTCCCAAAAAATCAGTGCATATATATGCGCATATAATTCAGTTTTTTTCATGCATATAATCCGCTCTCTAGTGATTATGTTATACAATGTCTGCTATTTAATTTTTTCCTCCTTCTAATAATAAATCGGCGACATTTACGACTTGAAAATATTGGTAAAATTATGGGTAAATTTTATGTGCAACAAAGTTTTGTCGTAATGCGGTAAATTATTATAATACTCGTATAAAACTTGCAGAAGTAGAGATATAAATTTATTGCTGTACAAACTTACATTACTCACATTAGTTTTCTACTGGATTACTATGTTCTATTCTGCGTACAAGTCTACAATTCTCAAGTTATAAATACTATACAATCAATCGCAATACCCGTGCAATTTAAAAAATAACAAGTGATGCGAAGTGAAATCAGCAGATGTAGAAAACTGCATTGATCACGCCACGAGGCTTGCTTACTAAACTATATATTTTTCAAGCGACCTCTTGAACTAGCTTTGGACTTTGAATACGGTTATTTGGGTTGTCTGTGAGAGATCTGAGTGTGTACGAGTGTGTGTGATGTAACACTCGCATGGCACGCTAGATTTGTTGGCAAGGTCTGCGAAATAACTATTTCTTTTCTCGAATTCCTCTCGTAATTCTACATTGTTAAGTTTAAGATGACACTGTAATGTTTTTTAATTGAAGAGAACAAACGCATGTTTGTCTAGTTGATGTGATTTTGTTTAATTGCTGTTTACGTGTTGTTTTACTATATAGCTATGAGTGACATTTGTTTTTTCCTCCTTTTTGTAAACACTTGTAATGATTTGCTGAGTTTTATATTTTTAACTCATTATCTGAGAATTACTTTCAACAATTTAATACAGAAAAATATTAAAATATGCACAATATAAATACATTAAAATATATTTTGTAATCCTGATGTGGCCAATACACAACTTGCTTACATTATGTAAATCTGAATTTGAGTATTTAATAATTATACACTTGATATACAAGCTTTTTTTATATTGAATAAATGTCTCATTTATTTGCTTGTTTTCCAATGATATTGAACATATAATTAAATTTTTCTCAAAATTGGAACATTGGAAGTAAGTTGAAATAAACAATTTTTATTCTAAATATTTCATACGATACGTTTATTTTTAAATATTTCTGTAGATCAAATAAATCAAATTTATTGTTTTATGTTCACTTCCGGTTGCAATTACAGCCAAATTCAAATCATGAAACTTATAATTTTTGAGTTTAGTTTTCTTGTTCGTGAGTTATTGAACATACGGATACACATCCATCCATCACACAGATGACGTTAAGTTACTGATCAAATCAGATACTAAGAAAGTAAAAAATTTTAATATTCATATAGTTTAGCTACAGTTGAAACCGGTAGGTGGCGCTGTTATTGAAATCCAGATTTAAAAAAAATTTTGCTGACTATATTTATAATTTATACATCCAGGTGACCCTATAAGTACAAAAAAAATTCACCAAAATCGGTAAAGCCGTTTAGGAAGAGAAGAATTACGAACACTGGAATTTTATAGTCCGGAAAAATATATTTTGCTAGCGAGGTCTGGCAGGACAACGTCTGCTTACCGGGTCCTCTAGTAATTTAATAGAAATAAATAGCTTTTATTGAAAATGTCTCATATTTTGAGTTAATTTTTGGTGTATGAATGCTCTGCTTTTGCAGATCTAGGAAGATTAAGTATATAAATAGATATTTCTAATTTGAACTTACGAAAGTTTATCAAAATTATGAGTAAAAATTAAATTAACAAATAAGAAATGAGTAAAACAAAACGTTACAATTTAGCGTCTCAATATGTCAAAGGTTACGCCAATAAAATAAGTCGATAATTTCTAATTAGGATGTCACAATAATTAATTAATTATCGACCCCTTGCCCCCATTATCACGAGTCACTCGTGGACAGCGTGCGCTGCGTGTGATGACGGACGCCGCTGGCCGTTGATCGGACTCCGTCCGAAGCATCACCCGACTGATACAAAGTTCGAGTTTGGATTGATTGTGTGTTTTCTACAGTTAATATGAGCCTTATCTTCGTATGTTTAAGGTATTTTGTTTTAGATTCACGCGAGGAAAAGTGATGTTGTGTAATTATTGTTGTTGGGAGATATTTTAAGTCGGGTTCAAATCCGGGTGAATATTTACAAAATTAGTCTGGTAAATTTAAATCAATCACATGGTAGATGCATGCTTCTATAATGTGGAACATGAGATCCTGAGTTTGTTCCTTATAACTTTAACTACATGGTTTTCCCATTGATAGCACCTTTGTGCAAAAATAATTCACTCACTGAAATCTGAAAATGTATAAATGAAAATGTATAAATTAATTCTAGTGAAAGCTTTTTTATATAAAATGTTATTAAAATAGTTCTCTGGTTAACAATATTTATTTTGTGTTATAAATAATAACATTTTGACTCGGAATGTACAACTTGAACTTGTGATATTCATTTACACATTTCTGCCGCGTCTCAATCCATTATATAGTATGATTCATTGGTCTGTTCTGTTTTATTTTAAGCTAGTTCATTTGTTTCATTTTTAACTGTCAAATTATTGAATTACAACCTTACTATTTTTCATAATAGTTCACATTGTCTCCTGCCAGACTAAAAGTTTTACCAAGGAGATACTTTATACCGGCAGCGAAAAATTGAACTGCTGCTTGTTGAATACAAATATATAAAAACATACTTTTATGACGTTTAAAGAAAAAAATCTATTTACTTACTGTAGAATCCTCGTTGTACGTTACTGGAAATATCAGTTTGACAGGGAAATAGGGTTCACTAGGTGTACACTAAAACACTTACATCCGTTCGCTTCTACCGTTTATTACTAACTGTTTACCTTTTACATCAACATCTTAATATTACGTACCTTCATAACAGCTATTTAATTAATTACAATAATATCCTAATTGTACTATATAACTTGATTATTTCCAATACACTACACTTACTATACACATTTCTATACAGGAGCGCAAAAATTTGCAACTTCTATTATTTTTATTATTTGAATTACTATTTTTATAAACGTGAATAACTTGTTAATTTATATTATTAGATATTTTATCATGTTATACTTTTTTGAAGGGAATTTAAATTACTATCAAAATTTATAGAATATTCCATTAAAAAAATATATAAAATTGCATATTGCTGCTCTGAAATGAAGCATCCTGTATGCAAATGTTTATGATAAGTAGACAGACAATGGATATATGAAACAGATTTTTTTCACGACCGGGAGAAAAACTCGTTTTCTATGATACCAAAATCGTGACAGAAACAGCCAGTCATATGTACTGAAGATTTGTGCTCAAATAATATGAAAAATGAACAAAATTAAACAAATCAAAGTTAACTATCATAAATTATATTATAATTCAAATAATTTTGAAATTCATAAAAAAAAACCATCATAAATAATGGGGTCGTAAAGAAATAGTATATACACTCTTGTACGGCTCGTGCTTCAATTTACTCCACGGGCAAAAAAACATACACTTCTGTCCCTTAATGTATAATATACTATTATTTGTCTATTACTTAAAATAAAAGAGTTTAAAAAAAGAAAAGACCGATTCATCTCCCGGTATACTTTGTTCTAAAATATAGTTTTATGAATATAATAGAGAACATTTTCTGTAGCTAACTAGTGAAAAGCATACTAAATTATCAATTATCTCAAGATTAATTAAATGATAATAATCTTAGATAGCACTGTAGTATCCTAGGAAATTAACTCTTGATCTCAGATGAACCTGTCACAAACTCTGTCACGTACCCAATCGGCTATGGTTACGTCTTTACTTCCTGTTGAATTTTGAAACCAGTGACTTGCAATCGTTTTATTCTAAATTTGCCACACAAAAATATATTAAAATAACGAACAAAATTCGTTTATAAGACCTCATTATTTAAATGAATAAAGTTTTATTCCTGACGTCTAAGTCGCAGTAATAATGTGTCTCATTTAAAAGTTCTGTAATGATTTGTTCGTCCTCGTCATTGTTATTTGGGCTACAAAGCTCTCTCCTACGCAGGGGACTGTTGTTCAAGGTCATGGTGGCTTACGGACATAAATTAGGTTAGAATACTACGACAGGGCATTTCCTTTTATCTATATTTTTCATATACGCAGTATAAATTTTCACCAAATATCACTTAAAAAATGTAGAGTTTTTTTTATTACGTTTCTATATAAATTAAACCCTAAGAAACTCATTGCCGCAGAGCGCATAACTCTTATATTTTTTGAGATATGACGATTTTTGATGTTTTTCAAAGTGCAACTTCCAAGGACTGTAACTCAAAAACTAAGCGAGATATTGAAAAACTGTGTCCAATTTTGGACTTCTGGTGACATTTGGAACAAATGGATATTTTGAAAATTTCCAAAATTTTTCGAAAATTTTCTTGAGGGTATACTTTGAAAAATAAAACATTTACAAATTCGAAACACTTACTATTCGATTTAGCAGGTAAAAATACATAAGTAACCAAAATTTCATAAAATTCTGATGACGGGTTGAAGAATTAGAGCAAAAAGTCTGAAAATGGTAAAATTCGGGCGAAACGTTTTTCGCGAAACAGGCCATTTTCAGACTTTTGTCTCTAACTTTTCAACCCGTCGTCTGAATTTTGTAAAATTGTGCATAATTATGTATTTCTACGAACTGAAGTGATTGGTTACTACTGCAAGTGTGTATCTTTGATATTTGTCGCGTTATCCCCAATCAAAATTTTGAAAAAAAAAAAAATTTTCAAAATTTTAAAATTTTGCTAATTTGCCATGAAATGCATGAAAAACACAAAACTGAAGCGTATTTATCGATATCTTGCGTAGTTTTTAAATTACAGATTGTCAAAGTTGTACTTCGAAAAATAACAAAAATCGTCATTTCTCAAAAAATATTAGAGAAAGAATGATTCGCTCTGCGGTTGAGTTTCTTGATGTCAAAATCATATAGAAACACAATAAAAAAATATACACGTTTTACTTTTTTTTTGGGAGTATAGTAACAGGTATTTTACTGTATTCTTTGTAATATAATAATTTATATGCTGGGAACTATTGTTTAAAGTTCAAATATAAAAATAAATTTATGTTTTTTCCGGAAAAAATATGGTAGTTTCCACAAGGACAAAGGTGAAGAAACGACTTCATTCTTGAATTAGACTTCTTCCGGTATATTACATCATCAGTTAATTTACAGATACTCCAATCTTTGCTACTGGTTACTTAATGTGTCATTTATCTAACACCCCTCTGTCGATTCGAAACCAGTGGCGGAACTTCCAAAATTATTTAGGGGAGCCATAAAACATGTATGTCCGGAAAATCACGTCATCAATGATTGCTGTGTATAAGAAAATAAACGAATCAATATCTAATTACCTAACTCTATATACATATACATAAAATTAATTATTTATTATTAATAATCGTGTGTATGTAAAGTTAACATAAATATAATTTCTGTTTGATTTCCTCATCAACTTTATCGTAAACTTTCCGTAATTGGTTAATATATGAATTAATAATGAGGAGAACGTTTTGAAATTTGATCCTTTATGAAGTATTTATAATATTTGTGTTTATCGTTTTTTGTCTCAAAATAAACTTCGTACTTTGCGAGTACATTTAAAGATGCTATCAAAGTTTATGATTTCGTAACACTCACTATTTGTATTGTCACTAAAATTTGTAATCTGCATGATAACAAGTATTTATTGTAATTGTTCTTGATTCTTTTCTTGTTTTATGCAAAACAAGAGATACGTTCACTAACCTTCATTTGTCCTTCTAGTTTTTATGAATTTGTTCTTATAATTTGCTTGTCGTTATTACACTCATTATGATAGTAAATTGAAGAATGAATATGCATAACAAGTGACAATCTGCACACCTGATTTCTAATTTACGTTATATTTTTACAATTATTTCTTTTTAGTATCAAAGTTTCTTGAAAAGTTGTAATTATATTCTGAAAAACAGTTTTAATTGCACATGAAAACCTAATGCAATAAATGTCAAATTTATTGATGTGCAATAAATTATTTTATTGGTAAAGCAAATGAAAAATATTTAAATTTTATTAAAAACTTGCATTTTTATCGCTAGGTACACAATTAAATATAAATATTTTTACATGGAAAGTGCAAAATTATTTCAATACACCATATAATTTTCTGTGATTGTGTTGTGTAATAAATTATTTTATTGGTATAACAAATGTAAAATATTTAAATTTTATTAAAAACGTGCATTTTTATCGTTGGGTACACGATTAAATATAAATATTTTTACATGGAAAGTGCAAAATTATTTCAAAACATCATATAATTATCGTTGTTTAAACATTTATGTCATAATTAATAACATATTTTTACAATTATTTATAGAATGTTATGTGTTATACATTTGCGTTTTCAAGGTAATTCAATTGTTTATCACGTAATATTCATTAAACATTGACATTTGTATGTGATATTTGTAATATTAATTAATGCAATTATATGCAACTGATTAAATATTATAGATTTACCTATATCTTTAAAGTCTGTTGATGTTTCATCTCTGATTTCTGTTGAAATAAATGTAAATTTCGTAGCATAAATCATTAACCGAATTGACTCAGAGTAAATTAAAACGTCTTTCAAATTATGTTCTTTAAAATATTTTATTTAAATATGTTTCGAATTGATAAACATCTGGAAATACTACATACTATATGGTTACAAAAGTTTTTTTTATATGTTTCAAAAATATTTGCAGTAAAAACATGGTCTAAAATATTATTTCTTGTGTGATAGGTATAATAATGAACTTTTGACTCGGAATGTACAAGTTCACTTTATTTCATTTATTCATTTATTTTTCTGATGAAGAATTGTGTAGAATAATTTAAAACGTTATATTTATGTTAATAAAATATTTTATAGAACTTAATTCAAATGTTTTTATAATACTTTAATATTCAGTTTAAATTATGCAAGGGATAGTTTAATTCTTCAGATAAATAATTATTATCCGATGACTGCTGTAGAAAGTTTACTTTTGCACTTGCATTTGGTAACGCAATGTTGATGTTTTTTTTTATAGGAATTTTACTTTGTCGCTCGTCTCCAATAGCAGCAAGCTGCAAAATTTTATCTTTGACAGGAATGTCATACATATGTTTATACAAGGAAATTAATCAATGTTTTTCTTTTGTAATCATTCGTCGGAAAATATTGTATATAAACAAGCGAAAAGTATTCGTGTTCGAGCAACAAAACATAACTCTGCGCTTTAAATATACAAATAGCTGTAGTAGAATATAATATATTAGTTTTTGTTTGATATAATATTGAACTTTTGACTTTGAATGTACAAGTAGACGTTGACGCTATTTGTTGACGACTTTGGCGGGTGTATGCATATTGGTTTGCCGATCTTCTCACATATTTATTATGCCTGATTATTACAGTTTCTTAATTAGGTCACTGACGATAGCAGAAGGAAATATAATATAAATTTAAAAAATTTCTCGGTATTGTCATTTTTGTCAAATTGTTTTCCCGCGATGACGTAACCTTCAGAGTGTTTCTGCATTGTTCTTCCTTGCGGTTTCGTGACGTCACGAAAACTCGATAAAAACCAAAACAAACACACGCCTGCGAATCCAACGCCGGCTATGAATCCGATTTGCTGATGCGGACCCCACATCAACAGCTGACTTGATCCTAAGTTGTCGACATTTCCTGTCACTTTTGCTGCGCGCGTTTGCAGCCTCGTTGGCATTTGTTTTACGAATCTTGTTGCACTTGGTTGTCAGCAGGAAAACTGTGATTGTCATTTGTTTCATTTTGTGTTTAAAGCTTTTAGGGGTGTGAAGTGAAGTGCGACATTGTTTTGGAAGCACTGATTTTATTGGATTACTAGTAATTTGTAGGTGTACATACATCGCGTGAGTAACCGATTTTAATTACAGTCACATTTTTTAAATTGTTAAAATGGTTATCTTTAGAGATTACTGAAACATTGATATACAGATCAAAATCTGACACTTCAAAAGAATATTTTTCGTTACAAAACAAAAATATAAAGGTCATGTGTGTTTTGTTCAATATTGTTGTACTTTATCAAAACTTGAATGTATACAGATTAGTATCTGAAAATATGTCGCGCCAATTATTATTCCAATTTTAACGCTGGTAATAGATAAACAAAAAAATAATATTGCTGTTAATACATAGTTTATCCCTATTATTTCTCCTCTTATATCATCTTTAGAGGGCCTGACTTATTCGCTGCAACGCATAAAATGTATCACTTATGGAGATCTGCAATTGCAGAGTGCCACACTTAAAAATGATAAATAGCGTGGTGATATTATATTTTTAATAAATGTATACGGAAATAAAAGTACCGTAGAATTTACCGAATCATTCGGTAAATTGAGAAAATAAGATACATTTTCTGAAAATTTACAAAACTTTTTGCAAATACCCCTAATTGTTTAGTAAATAATCGTATTTTGTTTCTTAATTGTTATGAAATTTTCATATTCTCTTAGGTGCTAGTTTCATTTCCGGAAGTTTTTATTGCTACGAAAATTACCACAAGACGAAGACAAGTGGTGATTTTCAAGTGGCAATTTTCCAGAAGGTAAATTTCTATAGGAAATCAAGTCTAGCACGAAATATATTCAGATAGAAAATCTTATTTTATGTTTTAACTGACAGAATTACTTTTAAAAATAAAATTCATTCAGTTGTAATTATGACAACAAACTAGAATGTAAATAAACAACGATAGGAAAAATTTGAAAAGATTGCAAATTTAAAATGAAATGTCAACAAATAATATTAACTCTTGTTTTTCTGTGAAGTCAGGTTGTTGGAATCCTATAGCAATCTGTTATATTTATCAAATATTAGCAGAGTTGTCATCTGGTGTTGGAGAGATCAGTATTGTGTGTATTTAATTATTATTACATTAATAATTATATTACTGCACATTATTCTTATCCATAACCTACATTTAGTCAAAATGGGTTAAAAATAGTTATTTACTTTACAAGTGGGCAAAGTAAGGAATTACCCACGAGAGAAATTTTAGCTCCCGAAGCCGAAGGCTGAGTGAGATAATTTTATCGAGTGGGTAATTCCAATTTGCCCACGTGTGAAGTATAACGTTTTATCCAACACTTCTAAATAAATGAAAAATTTATTAAAGAAATATTATTTGACAGTGACATATGCTTTAAATTTTTTAATTAAAATGTCAATCGAAGTAGTTACCAAGGTGTTGTGTGTTATTATTATTGTTATAAATAAAAAAATACTCACTAGTGGCTTTCCTCAAAATTATACCCACTAGTGGATAATCTGCTACTTTGCTTGTTTAAAATCGCCATAGTTATAGAGCATTTATTGAGAGGTGTTGGATAAAAATTATGAACGATGTATTTGAACCAATCAAAAATGAGAATTTTTGACGTATCTACCAATCAAATTTTGATTATACTGGAAATTATGCACCTTGCATGACCAATCAAATATCGATTATACTGGAAATTTGATTGGTAGATACGTCAAAAATTCTCTGATTGATTCAAAAATGTAAAATACGGTTTTTTATAAATTGCATCTTTTATCCAGAGCTTACCGAATAGTTCTATAATTCTAGGGATTTTTTTTTTCGTGTATATGTTTATAAATAACATGCATTTTCTAAAAATTTGTTGAACTTGTTTGTAAATACTTCTAATTGTTTTTAGTAAATAATCCTGTTTAGTTTCTTAATTCTGATATTTTTAGAAAATGCAACTTAATCCTCAGCTTACCGAATAGTTCGATAATTCTACGGTAATTTTTTTCTATGTATATGTCACACATTCAGATGTACATATTCAATTCAATTATTAGAAGGTATAAATAATTTATTGATTATACAAACCTTTATATCTGGTATCAGTCATTTATGTTCTGGAATTATATTTTTACATTAGGTACTTTTGTCTCACAATCAAGTTCTTCGGTGCGAATCATTTGCGTCATGTTTTCATTTTTTATTCCTCAGCTCTAATCTAAAAGCTAATCTAATGATTGATATAAACCTATAGTCAAAGATCGAAGTCTGAAAGTTTACTGCACATTTTCTCATAGAAACAATAAAATTATACAACATTGAACAATGCACATCTATTACATTAGAAGTGTACAATCTAAGTGTTTTATTGCAAATTTCAAGTACATATATTTATGGAATGTGATCATTTCCCGTGTGCGCTTTCTGTAATAATTACGAATTAATATAGCATGTAAGTTTTATTTATTTACATGCAAATAGTTATGTACACAATACATTTCAGTATATAAAGTAAACCGCGTTCTTGTTTATATTAATAAGGTAAACACGAGAGCGCAAATTATGCAAAATTAATTGCGCATGTTGTTGACAATACTCCAAAAAGAAATTTATTCTTTGTCCTGCTGTAGACTTAATAATAAAATATTCACAATTAAAAATAGTATTTTGACACCGACGTACCATTTTGGGATTCTATGTCAATTCACCTGTCAGTTTTGAAAGCATTCATCACAACTAGAAAATGAATTGCGCCAAAAACAGTTCGTTTGTCGATCTTCTTTACGTTGTGTTTTCATTGCGTTTATAGCCTTGTAACACCGAAATAGAAAAATATATTTCATATTATTTTAAAAGCAAAAACTGTAATTTTTTTCAGCGATCGTATGGAAATGAAAATGCAGAAGTGGTTGTTTACTGAAACAGTGTGCAATAATTATTTTATTGCACCTTGCTATTAGCCAATGTGTCAGTTATTTGTCATATTAGGTAAATTACAACAAAGTACTTACTTTTCTTTTAAAATTTTGTGAAATTAACCACGTTCGTATACTGTTCGTAGAATAAATATTGTGTATAAAACGCCTCGTACAAAAAGCTGGTAGTTTTGACTCTAGTTGTTTAAATAACTTTAAATAATTTATTATATGTTTATAATCTTATTAAATTAAGTTAGCTATATAAAGCATATTTGATTTATGAATTAAACTATTAAAAATTGTGCAATTTTTATATTTTTGATTGACATGAAACATTTAAAAGTAATTATAAATAAACTAAGACTACAAGAATTGATTTTATGAAATGCATATGTAAGTTCTGGAATCTTCATTTATCATTGATGATGAGAACTTAGTTCTCTTAAAATATGTTTTATAGATTTTAAGGCTTAAGGATTTCATTTTATTTAAAATAATAGTTATTTGTTTAACTAGGCACCAAAATACCAGATTTATAGCAGAGGCTGCTATTAGAGAATGCTTCGTCAATCAATGCTGTTGAAGCTGTAAATCTGTGTTTGGTGCCGTGTTGAATACATTAGTTTTTTGCCGATTTGGAATTAATATTAATTTAGTGATTATTTTTAATACATATTTTGAAGGTTATCGCCATCTAAATTACGTTGCCATGCGTTTATTGAACGGTTGCTATGTATTTGTAACGGTTACTATGGGCTTGTTGATTGGTTACTATATAAAATATTTTTACAGCCTAGGCAGTAAAAGTGGCACTTTTGTTTTAGTCGGTTTTTTTGTACACTAACCAGAGCATCGACTTGTTGCGCTTTGTACTCCATAGGTTGTGGGTTCGAATCTCATTGGCTGGTACCACGAGCTCTGTTTTTGGGGTTTTAAGAGCAGTGTTTTAAGCTCTGTAAATTGTTTAAAAATTATTTTATAAAAAAATTCTTCAAATAGAAGTTACAGAGAAATGTATTATCTACCACTTTTATTTGAAGTATGTTTTTATAAAATAATTTTAAAACATTGTACAGAGCTTAAAACACTGCTCTTAAAACACCCAAAAACAGAGCTCGTTTTACCAGCCGTTGAGTGTAATGTTGAAAATAAATATATTGCAATTGTTTATAATGCCCACACAAACCAGTAAAAACACTTTTTCTGAGCATACTGAACATAAAAACAAAATTCAAGTAAATCACCAGATTACAACTTTGTAATACAAGGTATGTACCACGTGTCCGCGCTGCCAATAGCTACTACTATTTTTTATCACATGATGTTTATATCGCTTCATCATAGCCTACTTGATGTGACGTGGTACAATTCATTCGCGTGCCATGCCAATCAGCTATTAATGCCCTACCTTGATGAATGTCCCCAGTCACGTGACCAGCTGCCGGTCCACGGGTTTAAGAGACTTTACTTGATCTCGGCTGGTCAGTTTGACAACGATAGCCCGCCGCGAATTTTTAATCGCCGGCTTGTGCACTGTGAGACTTGTGACTGATTTTGGATTAAATTGTGGTTTGGTTTCGACTTTGGTTTTGGTTAGAAGAACCAGGCACGATGTTGCATCTCAGGTTTGAACTTTTATCCATTTATTTCCTAAAGACTTCTTTCTTAAATAAATTTTAAATAAGAATTATGTGTAGATATTTGAGATGTGTACTATATAAATAGTTTATTTTTGTATTTAATTACCTACTTACAATATTTCGAAAGGTTTAATTTATCATTGAATTTTCAGTATTTCGAAACATTATTTTATTTAAAACGAAATAAGATATTGTATCAATAATTTTAAATCTGTTTTATGAAAATATCTTTATTAACTATATTTTTAAAGTTCCTTTATTTCTTACACCAATTTAGCTACCAGAACTAATACAAGTTCATTTTTAAGGTATCAATTATCAAATAATTCAGTTCCAATTAATATTTCACTCTACCAATATTCTCATTTAACCCTTCAAGAAACAAACCCATTTTTTTTTCAATCACGAAGAACATTGGGTCAATGTGACCCAGTACTTTTTTGATACTCTGCCAATCTGCAATGACTGGTGATCCAAAAAAATTCTAAGGCATACTTAAGATTCGATAGAAAGGATATGTGCAAAATTTTATAATTATTGATGTTTTCAACAAGGTTAAAAAATATCTAGAAAAAATAAAATTTTCCAAAAAATAACCTTTTTATTTTGTAATATTTTAAACTAAAAATTTATATGGAAACTCGCAAAGTATAAAAAAATTTGTATGGGTCAGTTTGAGCCAGTGTGTTTTCTGAGGGTTAAAACAATATTAAAATCTCGATTAAAATTAATCATGTAGTATTTTTTAATGTCCTCATTTATTACACTTGTAAACGATAACCTATAAGAAATTCTGAAACATTAGAGTTAAAAAAATACAATAATTACAATTATAACAAATAATGCAAATGATAAGATTTGATGCAATAAATTCCACAGAAGCTACAATTTAAATTATATTTTATTATTGTGTCACTTATCACAGATTATAGTTCTATATCAATTTATTTTTATAGCTATTATCAGTTACATGAGAATTGTGAAATTGTAAATTAAAATTTATAATCACTACTGATTATAGGAGTAAGATACAATTTTCAAGGATTCTTTACTATGTAGTTCGACTTCGATTCTGATTTAAAAATCTTGATTAATTTTTTTTTCTGATAATATAACAATTCGTATAAACATTCCAAAGTATGCAAAAATTATAAATTTAATCTAAAATTACATCTAACCCCTTCGATAACTAAGTTATCATCATAAATAAAAGCAAAAATTATAAAATAAAAATATCACTACTTGTAAACCAAGCCAGTGGTCAAAATTGTGTCCCAATCAACTTAGTTTTTATTTAGTAATTAAAGACTTAGAAATTAGCTTTAATATTTAGGTAGTTCTTTGCCTTAGAATATTACAATTATGAATATTGAATAAGTCAACATTTTAAAACCAGTTGTTGATACTTAGAAAAAGAAAAAACCCAGGTTGAAAAAATAAGTATCTAAGGAAAATTCAACTAGGAAATAATTAGTATTGACAAAGCACATTAAATAATAAAAGCATGCATATTATTGTTCGTGACAACAGAAAAATAATAATTTACGATATGATCGAATTCCATTTTCCGGACAGTAATAACAATATACAACATCAGGTGATGTTACAGATGCCCTTGAAATATTCTCTATAACAAAATATTTAATTTAAAAAAACAATTTTAAAATTTGTGCTGTATAATTTGAAATCTATCTTGTGTGAATATAAATAATGCTATCTACTGCGAATAGGTTTTACTTTCGACATTAAAAGATCTAAAAATAGCACTGGATGTTTTCGTGGGCCAACATTTTTGTTTGAAAATAAACGACCTGATAATAATTTAAACCTAGACTTCTAAAACATTCACTTCTTGATTCGCACTTGACTAAGACGCACATGGGTTTATTGCTTGCACTTTGGACAACCTTGCTTCTCTCTGGACAATCTTTAGAAAAAAATCGTGTGATTTGGCCTTAGACATTGCCCAAAACATTAGTTAAAAAATCACGCCAGGTTTACGTCATGTTATTGTTTTTTACCATGAGTAAAGATTTGTCTAATTTTAGTTAATTGTTGCCGGTCTCCTTACCGGTGCTTGACTGCTTTTTTATGAAGCGAACAATGTTTAGTAATTCGTTTTTAATAGAATTAATTCAAAACAAATCACGTATCTTTCACATCTTAAAAGGTGGGCTTCCAAAATTAAAATACGCTAACTAGTGGTAAAAAGCTAAACGAACCATAAGGTACATAAATTTCATTGTATTTTGAAATTAATTTTTTAAAAACTAATAACAATAGTAGTTATTTTAAGAGTATTCCGATGTAAGTATAACATTTGTTTAAGCCGTGTTATTTAAATAAGATATAAAAATGAAAGGTTTATTGTATTTGTAGATTATAGGTTAAGATTGAATTTTCTCCAAAAAAACTTATAAAAACAGGAAAATTTGCAGTGTGTATGGCAACAGTTTTGCTGCCAATAAAAGCAAACTACCAATACGAAAGCACGAATTCGCCATCATAAGATCTCATGCAAAATGAATTTGACATGTACCTTTTGGGAATTGTGATCAACGCCATCTCTTGATAATTTGGAAGCCCATTGTTTTTTTTTACCTTCTTACTAATTAGTTTCTGGTGTTTGACCTCAGTTTAGTTATTGTAAAATAGGCTAAATAAATTAATAATTTTAACGAAAATTAATTCAAGTATAAAACTGCTTTCTTTTCGTATTTTATGTATGCGATTTGAAAATACCTTACACTCGTACACATCTTAATAAATTAAAACATCTAATAAAATGCTAAAAAAATTAAAACTATTTATAGCGGTCATGAGATCCGAACACAAAAAATAAATAATAGGAATAAGCAGGCGACATATAGCATAGAGTTTGTTTATTTTTAGAAGAATTATTGATTAAAATTACACAATAAAATATAACAAAAGATATTGAGTCCTTTTGCGTGCTTTTGTCAGTCCTTCTATAGTACGTATCACAAAAACCCAAAGAATCGCAATAAAACGATTAATCAACCCTCATATTAAATTTACAAACGAACCTATCAATGCTTATACCGCAAACTGCTGTATATTTGTCAGAATACTTCCAATGGCCAATGTCGGATTAATGGATAATTTATTCTTGTTTTAAATATATTTTCAATAATATTGTACAATTCGGATGCAGATGTTATATTATCAATGTTCTAATGTAAGGAATTTAACCTGGATTAAAATTTCCAATTTAAAATGTCATTTGTAAACGACATTCGGCCCAGCTCTCTAACGAAGTTGTAATGGTGACAAAATCACATCAAAATTTCATGTTTAATGGGGAATATTTCATTATCTGTAAAAAAACGATTAATTTTTGTCACAATTAGCAAGTTGTTACGGTAGCAACTTTTTAGAGAATAAGTCCGATTATCTACCTGTACATATTATTTAACAAATTTAATTTTTAGCACAAAATTAATTCGTACTATTTATAATACAAGTAACTAACTATAATTCGAAGGTAATTAAAAATAACCACCAATAAAGTATGGTAAAATTATACTGATTGAATTTCCACAACTAATATTTGAGCATAAGTTATTTTTGATTAATTTGGTCGACTAAAACAGTTGAAAACATTTACATATGTCAAACAACTAAATGTTTCGGCAACCGAAAATGTAGGTCAATAATTCCTCTACTGCAACACGCCTAGTATACTGTGAATATTGCAACATTTCATTTCGTGCAAAAACGTCATCAAATGATTTTCTTTAAAATCTTACAATTGTTGAGAACCACTCGTTGTTTATCAGACCACAATTCATTCATGCGACATTTTAGGTTTGTTCCAAGTGGTCATTTCTGACATGTTTGAAACATGTTTGTGACAATTTTAGTGCGCCTGTGAAAAATGTAAACAAGTTAAGTTGAAACATAGACTGAAACGGCGAATGGAATGAAGCGCATGTGCATACTCATTTTTTGTTTTGACAGCTAACCTTAAATATACATATAAATAAAGAAATTCATACCATTTTTCGCTACAAAAAAGAAATGAAGCTTATGTTTCAAAGTGAACTTGTTTACATTTTTCGCAGGCGCACTGAAATTGTCACAAACATGTCACAAACATGTCAGAAATGACCACTTGGAACAAACCTTCTGTCAGAAACAGTCGACGTCATTTTTATATAACGCCTACTAGATTTGCGCGACAGTAAACAAAAATAGACGGAGGAGTAGAATCTGCAGAAAAATGTTTTGATTGTTAATACTTTATTTTTAATTTTGTTGGTACTACAACTCTGAAAATGTTGTGGTAGGCTTGCTTTAATTGTCTAGAATTTAATGAAAAAATTTACAAATTTTGCGGCAATTTAAAGATTGGGTAGTTTAGTTAAATACAATTTATAAAAATTATTAATAATTTCCATTAAGGAATCGTATATTATTTATCATCAAACCGTGATAGTAATGTCAGAAAAATTCGTTTAGAAATGAAGCTTATTCCAGCATGAATATGCGTATGAGAATATGTCATTTCAATACCGATACATTGTAAATATGTATTAATTATACGACTATATTTAAAATAAAAGTAATGCAGATGAAATTTGCCTTTTAAATTCGTTATATTATGTATAGAATAATTTATAGCAAATAATATATGTTTTCTGTGGTAACTATAAAATCAAATCATAAATATTTTATGGACATTTTCGTTGTTGTAAATCGTATTACATTATCACATACATTTCATAATACAGGGAGATTCATAACATACGGAAAAGATTTAAAGTGGAGCTAGGAGTGCCCAAAATATTACTTCTTCCTAAATATATTTTTGACAAAAACTCCATAACAACGAAGTTACAGCAAATAAATTTTTTCTTCAAACGTCATAAAAGTACGTTGTTATGTATTTGTATTCAACAAGTAGAAGTTCAATATTGTCGCCGCTGGCGTAAAAGTGTTTCATTGGCAACACATTTACTCCGACGGCGGACAAAGTAAAATATCATGCAAAATAGTAAGGTTGTAATTCAATAATTTGACAGTTAAGAATAAAACAAATAAACAAAAATAACATATTCTGTGGCAACTAGAAATACTGGATACGGTAGAATATTTATTGACGATTTGAGCAATTTTTAATGTTTTAATGTCTATTTTTTATGTTTGAAGAAAAAATAGCATGTGTTATTCGGAGTAAATGTGACTTTGTATGCTTCGCATGTAATTGTCCGACTCGCTTCGCTCGTCGTTGAAACTTACATGCTCAGCAACCAAAGTATCACATTTACTCCTAATAACACAATAGGTTTGTTCCAAGTGGTCATTTCTGAGATGTTTGTAACATGTTTGTGACAAATTTCAGTGCGCCTGCGAAAAAATGTAAACAAGTTAACTTTGAAACATAAAATGTATGAATTTCTTTATTTATATTTATATTTAAGGTTAGCTGTCAAATCAAAAAATGAGCATGCACATGGGCTCCATTCCATTCGCCGTTCCAGTCTATGTTTCAAACTTAACTTGTTTACATTTTTCGCAGGCGCACTGAAATTTGTCACAAACATGTCAGAAATGACCACTTGGAACAAACCTAATATACTATTCTTTTAAATTAATGCCCACATTTTGAATACCGTTGAAAATAAATACTAAACATTGTTTAACTAGCTTTAAAATATTCCCAATTTCTATTTAAAACAAAATTAATAGCTGTAGTTTGTAAAAACTGTTTATTAATTAATTCAACATTAATTTGTTGTAACTTATTGAATTACCTACCTACACAATCTTTTCCGTATGTTATCATCCTGTATTTTACATATTTTAAATATCAATATTCAATTATCAATTACAATTAGCAAAAAGAATTACCATTTGCACTTTGACTTATGGAAATTAACGCTAGTGATCACCAATAAAATCAATGCAAATTTCAAACTTTCCACCTACAATTATTAATAGGATGGATAATTATTCGTTCTATTTCTTTAGGTCTTTAAACGTGAAACAGCATAGAACCTAATCTTACGTTTATAAAAATAGAAAATAGCGTGACACGATATTTTTTAAGTTGTACACATAAATACTACTTTATCACTGCGTACCTAATAAGTTATTGATATTGTTTTTCATTACTTATAATAATATTTCAATAGTTGTCACTTCCACTAAGTGGTAATTCTAAATATAATTCATATTATAATCGATAATATTTATACGCTTCAACCGATTGCTAATTTTAAATTATAATTGTAATTGATAATTGAGTCGCATTTAAAAAGTAGGTACTCATAATTTAAATGTTTTTGAATTTTTCGCAATTTTTATTTCATTGTTTATATTCATTTTGTTGTTGATATTTCATTGCTAATATTTCTATTAAGGGACGGTCTTTACATCTACGAGTAAGCTTCCGAATAAGTTATTCTTCCAATAAATAAAAAATACTCATCAAAAAATGACAGCTAGAAAATTTTGTCATCTATTCGGCGAATATTTTATTCGGCATGTTATTCGTAAGATGGAAAGATCATCCCTAAACTGAATATAGTTTTTGTTAATTTGTTATTGTTTATATATGTTTTGTGTTTTTTTTTTGTACTCATATATGTGTGTTTTATACAGTTTCAGATACATATATCATAAGTCACCATGTTTGTAGACGATAAACCGTGAGTACATTCATTCATACATACATTACGTAATTTCTTCTTCTACAAGCATTGTCATTGATTGTATTATTGTATGTCTATACTATCTGTTGCACGACTATAGCATGTCATGTGATGATATAGAAATAATGTTTCTGTATTCTATCTGATCGAATGAATATTCGATAGGGATTTTATTGACCATAGCAATTATGAAAGGAAGAAATGATTGAACTTGGTTTGATTACCGTATGTTCTAATGCATGTAACTGGTAATATAACATAGAATAGACAATGAATAATGAAAAGATTTTCGAATGCATAATATATGTTTCATATACTTTTAGAAGATAATGCATATAAATCTGTTTTTATATGTTGTACAAATAAAACCACTTTAAAAACCTTTGTTCTGAGATATAAATATGCCTTAATTAGAAAATATACGTCAGTACATAATTACTTTTTTTATTAATGTCATATATAATGTTTTTGTATTATCGATATCTTATGAAATCTCCAAATTAATAACATAAACATTTACCAAAAACAAACGTTTTAAAAACAGTAATACAAAGATTAAATAATACTGACATTGACTCCAAAGTTCTAAACTTGAGAAATTGTGAAACATTTCTAACTTGGCTTGTTTATGAGTTGTACAGGTTAAATTTTGACGCAACCGTACTTTTTCTTAATATCTTTGCGTCAGTTTTAAAGTAGCACAACTAGTTCTAAACCTAACTTTACTTTAATTAGATATTGACTGTAAATGTAGTTTCATCATCTATAAATAATTGATGATAGTACTATTATTATTTGTTTGAAATATAATTGACAAATGTGTGAAGAGAATCCCTGTTGGCTGACTTCACCAGAGCGCGTCCTCGTTTCCTGGTGCCCCACATTCGCGACGCGCATTAGCGACCTTGACCGTGCGCGTGCGTAGTGGTCCGCGACCCCCAGGTCAAGGTCTATCAGACAGGCGAACTTCGCCAAAGAGGGTCATTCTGTTTGTTTATGTTTGTGTTATGATATGACCAATCTCTTTTCATTTGAGCGAAAGCTTTTCCAAAATGATGATCCTTCTAAATTCGAAAGGATTTAATAATTTGAATCATTGTATTAGCTAGATAAATTAGTAAAATTTTCGAGGGCCATATCAAAATAGGACGACAGTCAAATTGCTCGAGGTGTTTTACTTCAAATGTTTGAGTGATAGAAATAGAAGACGATTTGTCGTTGTCAAGGTAATGAAGGTAAATAAAAATTTAACCTCTTGCAAATTGTTCTCTTTCTTGTTATCCGATGTTAGACTGATAAAAGCAACGAAATTTTATGCTTTTATATAAATTTTATATTGATTGTCTAAAATATTGCGCGGTACCAACCAAATACAATAACAGCTTGTATCATAAAAGCTCCAAGGAAATTCTATATTATTTTTCGAATATCGGCCACGGCCACCGTTGATGCGGGAAAACTGCCAATAACGATTTGAGTTCAAGATATTTGTATTTGGTATTGGTGATGTAAAATCAGGTATTATATCGCATATTTGAAAACTCTTGAATCTGGATTATAATTATAAAAATAATAAAACAATTAAATACGAATAACTTTAGAGTTAACGGTCATTTAGTTAAAACTGCACGAGGCTAATTTTAATAGTACATTTTTGGGGTAATTGTGTCATCAATTTAAAACAAAATGAAACAGAGGAAATCTATTAATAAACTGTTGAAATATAAGTTTATTTATTTAATAATGTTTATTCTGCAGACTTATGCAAATATAGTTTGTCTTTATGAATATTACAATAGCTTCGGACGCATGGTTCAAGTAAATTGGATTATGAATGAGGAGGCTGTATCGCTTATATTGTCTTTGGAACATTGAATGTAGTCAAGAACAATTAAGAAAAAAACTGTAGTATAGAAAAATATTGTTTAGAAAGGGATTCTTTAATACAAATAAGAATGATTATTAGAAAAAGTTAATTGTATGCATTACGCACATACACAAAAAGAAGTTGCCCTAGTATAGTGATTATAAATAAGTTATGGTCTATTATTATATGCCTTCATTACCAAGGTGAAACGTTAAAAAGTATATTTTAATTCAATTCAATTATAATCAACTATAACGTTCGATATATTATTTATATTAATTTATTCTCAAATTAATTCAGTACGCGGGTAAGAAAAAATAAACGATTAACATAGAAAAATTGTTTTTCCAAAGAAAAATGGCATCTGTGACCAAATTTTTATATTTTAAATATATGATTTTAAAATAGAAAATAAAATACTCGTATTTTATAAATGGTGTTATTTATAGTGTAAGAGAAATTAATTATTAAAAATTAGGAGACGGGATACGTGACGTAGTTTTGGTACAAGAAAGATGGACATATGTGAAGAGAAAAAGATAAATACAAATATCACCTGATGCTAAAATTTTATATATTGTATATTTAGAAGTAGTTTTTATGCTTTTCTATTATGATATAAAATTTATTATAATTAATTTTGAAGCTCGGAAGCTATTATTTTATTCAAAATTTTTGCATGATATACTTGGAAAATATTGGTAATTGTAAATATCACCCGACATTTGACAAACGTGAGTTGCAAATTTACCTTAATTTATGACCTACCAATTAATGGCACTTTCATATTTATACGCATTTTACATATGCCTCATGCATATTAAATAAATGTATTACTAATGTTTTGCAGTATTATAGTTAATTACTTAATCATTCGAGCCTAACATTTGATTATGCCCATACTTGATAATTAATAATTATTAGTACCTAAAATTGTTTGTTATTAAAAATGGTATATAATTGCATATAGACGAGACAAATTAAAATCGACCTTCATAATTTTCTAATTATACCTGATTAACTGATAATCATATCAAAATTGATAAAATAAGATTCTTCTATGGGTACGCAATATACCTAAAAATATTCTGCACAGTAAACACTTTTAAATGTTCTAAGAAACAAAACAAATTTATGACGTTACTCGTTTATCACTACTCAACAAATTTTTCAATAAAGCAAATAGACATCCAAATTCATTCGCTATTAAAGGCCCTTCTGCTCGGCTAAAGCTTCCAATAAGCTCTGTTCCGCATCCGTGTGTCAAGCGTAATCACTTGCCAGTTTCATGGGTCAAAGGTTAACTGCAAAACAGTTGCCACACAGCGCGGCGTGTTCCGTTCGTTCAACGATTTCTGTCTGCACAGATCCGAATTGGAAATATTTGCTTTTTGCTAAATAACGGTGAACATTGAAATGTAATAATACTGGAACGCAAACTGATGTTGAAAATACATGTCGGGAGAGATAAGACAGTTGTTGGGCTACTTGTCTTTATTGTGCAGTCCGCTAGAAAGTTGATATAAAGAAATATATATTCAATGATTTTGAAATAAAGAAATGAAGAAAATCCCTGACGAGATTTTTGCGGAAATACATATTTTGGCGTCCACGGAATCAGTTAAGACCAATTTCTCAATGATGTCTGTGTGTGAGGATGGATGGATGGGTGGTGTCCGTGTGCGCAATCTCATGACCGAGACAAGATATGGAAACGAAATTTGGAGTATATGTTTCATAAAAATATAAAAATCTGAGTTGATTTGAATAGAATTGAAATTCCGGAAGAGGAACTTTACTGAACACACACAACAATAAATACAATTTTTTTCAAAAATAGATTCAGCTGTGATAAAATGTTTCAAATGAAAGATATTAACAAAAATATGTGAAACATAAAGTGTTAGTTGCACTTTTCTTGTATATGCTTCTAATTTTGAGAAAAACTAAATTATATATTTTATAATATATTTCAATAATTTTAGTTACACTGGAAACAAAAACTAAAACATTTTTAACTTGTCAAATAATTGTGAATTGTCAAAAATATGTTGTTTGAAATATTTGTATTATTAGTTAGAAAGTTTTAAAGACTAGATATTAATTATATCTATTTTAGAAATTAAATAATACATTAGTACAAATAAGTTCAATTAACTAATTATGTATATAAATTTACAGGAATTTTCAACATATTTGTATACAGCAACCGCTCAACAAACTTATATCAACCGTTATCAACCGTTATACAAACGAACAAACAAATAAACAAACAAAAAAGGGTGGCCTAACAACATCTATCTGTCTCAAGCTAATTTTTCGTTTTCATAAAAGCCTACAAGTTTGCATTCCAGTATTACTATATTTCATTGACTGTGAATGATTGAAACGTCACAAATGTGGTTGGAAAATGATACGTGATGTAACATTGTAGAGAATGATTCATCGGGGTTTATGTATTTTCGTTTTATCCGGAATTTGGTCCAGTTCTCGGAAGTATAATGAACTTTGTTTCGAAAATTTTTGTGAGGTTAATAGCTTCGTAGACTACGATCCATATTTCGGTCCTTGTACATCATTTATTAGAGGCTATTTCTATCATTAAAAATTAGAATAGCAAATAGTTTCCATGATATAATTCTCATTGACATGCCTTTCCAGAGAACCCTGGACGTATTAAAATCACTGTCAACGTAAAATTTGCCACTCTTGTCACTTGTCGAAGTATTTAAGGCACTTTCACCATCGCAGCCACTAAAATTCCAGGAACCATCAAGCAAAGCGACAGCACTATGTCAAGTGATCTGAAATTTACTTGCATTGTTCTTTGGTCGTTCTCAGTACGTTAAGTTTTCGTCGAGCCGTCTTATCTCCTTGTACTATGAACTGGTATGAAACACGGTGCAGACCGTGCAATTAAAAGACTCGATTCGCTAATCAGTTGGTTAGTACTTCGCAAAGTTGCGAGGAAGTTAACCGTAGTGTGATTTCTTTGTTTAGGGGTTAGTGAATGTGGTTTGGTTTCAGTTCTCTTCACCACTGATCACTTGTAAGTCACCTATTTTATTTTACTAGCTTTAATATTCTGTAATTATTTAGGAAAGTATTTGAACTTCTTGTTAGCAACTATATTTAAATTTTTACCTCCCGCACATATACCGCGCGTAGAATTAAAATGTGGAATATAGGGATTTCAATTCGTCGAAATTATTCCATACGCGGCGTATGGAATAATAGTTGTTCCAATACAGTTTTTAGTTGTAGAATGTGTAGTTTCCAAAACAGTGTTATAGAAAAGAGATTTATTTCGTTCATGGGGTTGTTTCTCTTGAATTCGCTGGTTTCACAAACTTCCCCGACTCATAAAATGTCACTTTTAACACTTACGTCTGTTTTAAGAAATGTCAAATATTTTTCGTTTTAATTTAATTTTTCATGGCTGCATTACAATTTTTTTAATAAAAATTTATTTTAATTTGATTGACATATTGAGAAATTTCTGTAAAGTAAATTGGTAAAAATTTACAGCAAAATATAAAAATAATTACATTGAAATTTCACATTTCATTTCTACAGCCTGTATGTAAGGATATATTGTACGGGTCTAAATTTTCGAAAAATTTTCGGTAACTCAAAATATAATATTGAATTTTCATATTTAAAATTTAATAATAATAATAATCCATCAACCGGAAGTGGTAGTTTACTTGAAGACCCATCAGGTATTTGTGCATATCTCAGTAAATAACTGAGAGTAAATTTTGTATTTTTATTTGAAGCTTTTATCTATATTTTGTGCCGTTTAGAAATTAAAATTTTCGGGAGGTTATGTGTTGATCACATCAATTTTTTAAAGAAAAACATGGTAAATCGTTTCAAACATTAGACAGTAGCTTCTTCATTAGTGAATCTGTTTGTTGTTGGGCAGTAAGTGACTGGAATTTTAGTGCATTTTAAGTTGATGGAATTCAAATACATTTTTGTTTATCATAAAGTATATGCAATTAACAATTAACCTTCAAATAAAATATGAGCCTTGTAAAATTTTCCTCTGAATATATCGTGGAAAGAAATCTAAAACGCTTGCGGTAAATTAAATTGTATTAGTTTTTATTTAGTACACTCATTTCTTTCACCAACACCAGTCTTTTTTAACCAAACAGAAAGTGTAAATGAAAAATAGATATGCGTGCATCTAGTAATGATAATGGCAATTTTGTAGTGGAGTAATTTGGTTAGTTTGTGCCTAATTATATGCAGTGTCTACCTATTTCTTCCGATAGACTGCAGCAGACGACAGTAAACGCAAATTAATCGTGCTGAAATTATCCGTAAAAGTAGCACAGTTCGCTGGACGTTCGGATGTATTTCTCATTTGTACAAGAATCTCTGAGTGTGCTAGTTGTTGTTGGTTCTGCTTGCAAGGTCTAGTTCAAGTGTAGCGATATTCGTAGTGAAATTTTAGCCTGGTGAATATGATTGATCTACTAGAATTTATGTCTTTTATAAGGTTCGTACTCTGTATATTCCCTACACTTTAAAATCAACCCTTGAGGTATAAGTATAATATTCGTTGAGGCAAAACGTGTATCAGTTTTTGAAAGTCTTTTTATTGGCGTAAAGCTGTTTTATCAGCAACAGAACATGTTTGATCTTTCGGGTTTTTATGAAGAAGAATGACCTCAAAATGCTGGCTGCTTGTACCAGATAAATTTAGTGTCGATAGTCTGATAAAATGTCTAACTTGTAAATCAACATAGTTTACAAAGCTAATTGAAGGTAAAATAGTGCGTTATCAATAAATATAATTTTATCTGTTTACATTGTGTTACAGGGCATTTTGATAAAATATTTGAATGAAGATAACCACTGATCTATGCCCTGTTTATCTAGAGTTTTATTGTGCTTTTTAATTAAGTAATTTAAAATTAATTTGAAAGGGTCGACAAGTTGATAAGGTATTTTTATTTGAGAGCGATATCTATTTATATTTAGAATATTTCTGTAGGAGCACTTCGCGTGACTTTAATTTTTTATGAAAAGAAATTAATGTGCGAATATAAGTATCACACAATAGAACTATGGTTAATTTGAAAAGCAAATAGATTTAGTATAAGTTGCATTGAATTCATAATTTAAGTGTTAACTGCAGTATGAAGTTTCTCTTGCTGTGATTGAAATATTATTTTAGTTCTTTGTGAACAGTGTCGTACCTAGAAAGTGATATTAAATATAGCTTTGGGGTTTAATGTAATAACTTCCGCGTGTAAACGTACTTTTAATTTTTGTTGTGTAATATAACAACAAAATTTTACCCCAGAAAATTGTAGCACAGAAGTATAATTTTTTCTATGTTTACTATGATTGATACACTTTCTACATACTATTCAATGCTAGAAAGTTGCTTATTTCAATCAATCGTGTGAAATCAGTCAATCATACATAGTAAATGTTACGTACATTGTATAACTAGTGCTGAAAGTGTGAAATACTCTTTCAGCACGTGTTATACACGATACTTTTCCGATGACCACAATTAAGTAAAAAGAAAACATAAAATTTACATAAAAATATCAAAACAGATTATGTTAACATCATTGCTATCAGAATTCACCAAAAATTATGTTAAAATTTGATGAATCTGGGCCTAACCTTCTTAATCCGTGTAAATATAAATATCTAAGAAATATCAAATAAGATAGAATTCGTGATAGATTATTTTATAAATATCTTAGTATATCATAGGGCCCGGGTTCAAATCCCGACTTGCGTAGGGATTCTTATAATTATCTGCAACGCCCAGAAGTATGAAGAAACTTTGCCGTGTAATATACGAGCCCAAATTCACACGAGTTCGTTCGTATCCAAATTTTCGTTTAATGTTTTATAAAAGTTTGAATAAAAATCAAAACACGAGTAGAATGAACGGTCTCTTATATTTTTTAAAGCCGCATTAGCAGTCCTGATTTATCCCCAATCGAAACTTTATAGATATTTAAAAAAACGATATCATACTGCAGGGACAATTGAAGAATTGCCATATAGACTGCAGGAAATTTAGGATTCTTTCTTCTGAGAAGACTCAAAGACTTGTAGATATTAACCAGTTTTAAAAAGTAAATATGGAGTTACACAGTTGTAAAGTAGATACTATTTGATTTAGCAAACTTAAGTTATATAAAAAAAAGTTGTACAGTTTATCCAAGTTGTTTTTGTAAATGTTAAATGTACGTAATAGTTATTTACGATACAAGTACGTAAAGCTAGTCTTTAGTTACGATTTTTTAAGACCCCTGAGTGACTAAAGACGCTTTACGTATGTGTATCGTACAAAATTTTATCTACGATATAATGAAAAACCCCAAAAAAATATAAAAAAATATTTTTATTTATTAAGTAGGATCACAATATTAAATGAGAAGTTTGCCATGATAACAAATTTTAATCAATTTTTAATTCGTTGTTCGGCAACCCGTGACTAATGGGATCGTGTTACTAAACAACCGTTTTACAAACTTGAAACTAACAGTTAAACATCAATTTTACACACTATCGTAGATAAAAATATTAAAATTCAATTGCACAAGCACAATTTAATAAGACTAGTAGATTTTTGTAAAACGTTAAAACGAAAAATTTTAAATTTGGACGTAAAGGATTTATGAGCTTGTACATTGAGTATAATCCGATAAAGTAGATTTCAGCAAATCGCAGGCTTTGCTGTACTATGCGAACATTTGACAGTCTTCTCGCACACTCTGCAATGTCTTAATAAAACAGAAGACATTCAATTTCCTAGTTGACATACGCGACTAGACTGACCAGCAAAACAATATTGCAGACATAATAGTCGTGATCCGGTGCCGCTGTGATGCTAATTGCGCCACTTACTCTAGTTAGTAGAATGTTAAACAGGAGCATGTGCACTAGCCTAGCTACTACTTAGTATATGTGTGCAATTTTAATTAGCATATTTGATCAGGCGCAAATTGGAGAAATTGAAATATTCAAATGAGGTGTGATAATGAAATGCAAGCACGTGATCTATGGACTTTGCAAGATTTGTTTAAACAATATCGAATAGAAATGAATAAATAATTTAATCCCCGTTGAATGTTGCATGTGAAACTTTCAAAAGTTAGCATGAGTGTTGCATCTCTTCTACGAATTAGTTTATTAATTTTGTTCGCTTTAACTATCTTCTTTTTACTTTATATTTAAGGTAACATACGCTATGACATTCATAAAAAACACCTTTACTATAATTATACATATTATTTGTTTACATACAAATAATTCAAAACTGTTCCAAGTTTTTCAACTTTTCGAAAGTAATACACTGCAAGCCAAATATCGTTTCAAGGAATCTTGGTCCTTTCGTTACAAAACAACCATATTTTACAATATTTTCTTTCAAACAAATTATGATAGTGGAGGTTATAAGAATTTCATAGCGTATTTTATTTTATATCTAGTGCAGACTTTCAGATCTAGTACTAGAAACTTTCTTCGTTCAAAAGATTGTGAAAGTTCTCTTTCCTTCAGTAAAACTTTTGCTTCAATACTCAGTATAGTATAAATTGTACCTGAAAATAATGGACCCGAAATATATTTTATTAGACTATTTCCCAAGTAAGCTAACACAAAAACTAATACTTGATAATTTTTGAGAAATTGTAAACAAAAATACTCAATAAGTAAAAAATATTTTGTCACACATGGTCAAAAGTGATCAAGGGCCGGTATTTTCAACCTTAGATAAACTGTAGAGAATAAATATATTAATGGTACAAATAGCTAGAATAATAATCATCATTTAAGCTATGATTTTGATGCGATATTTTTTGTTTATTCCACTGATAAATATATTCTCTAGTTTATTTGAATTTAGATATACCGGCCCTTAATCAAATGATTGGTTTATTTTATATGTGGGAAATAGTCAGAATAATATAATTGTAAATGTGATTGTTGCTGAATATGTGTGTTTCTTTTGCAGTAATATGGATGGCGTGGGTGTGAACCTGGCTATCGGGGCACTAAAGGCCATCGCGTTTGTTTGCGACATCCTTACGTTCCCCGTATATGCCGTCCTGCAAAAACCATGGAAGCGGCGCGAACAGTCCAGGAGAGCAAAGGTCAGTTGGACGTCCTTCTGGACTATCATAGACTTTCATAGTAATTGTTAACACTATCACTAAAATCATGTCAGAAATATATAAATTTTTATTCTTATTTCACAGTCAATATTTATTTCAATTTTATTAGATTGTATATTCTTGTATAATAATTTATTTTATCTACAATCGTATATTCTACATATTCCATTCATTCCAGATAGGTACCTAATGACATAGTACCGCACTAGTGCGTTTTTTAAATATTACCACACTTTTTTTTTGGTTGCTGTAGTTTTTAATTTTAAAAACTATTCCGGCTTGTTGCTACTTTGATTTGAAATAAATTAAATTTTTATTGCATTAAAGACTATTTTCAAAATTCCGAACGACCTTTTTGTACTCAATAAGTGTTATACGACATGATTATCGCACTTGTGTAATACATAAACGCGGCGTACTGTCTAGTGCAACTTTCAGATGCGTGCGATAATCATGTCTATATCCCACTAATTGCGTAAATATCTGTTATATTTACAGTTTATAAATTTTGTAACGTTTGAAAGTGATTCAAATCTATCTATATACAATTTCCGGTGTCTTCACTGAATTATGTACCAAAATAATAAAAAAGTAATAAATTAATTTTTTTATCTTAAATATACAGTATATTAAAATACAAGAATCTACATACTAATAAACCACATTGTTGGACAAAAAATGGAACATTTTTTTCATGGTTTTGTTTCAATTCTGTATGTTTAATTTTTTACTTGTTTATTGCCATTCATATGTTATTGATCTTTAAGTCTTTAAACTTTATACAGACTATTATCAATCGTTTTAAATTAAATTATACGGAAATCATAAAAAATGTTCTAATTTTTGTCCAGCATACAATAACAAAATGTAGCTAATAATCAATTTAGAATTTCGATTAAAAATAATTTGTGGTTGTTAATATAAAGTAGCACTGTAATTTAATCAAAAGTTTACCATTATTTCGCACACATCTATTATCATTACTTACTTGATTTTATTAATTATTTTTCTAATTATAATTTACAAATATATTGTTTCAAATATCTATTTTTTTAGTTATTCTATTAATGTGTTTGTGAAGGTAGTAGCTAGAAAAACAGTATATGTTATCAATTTATGTGTAACATCAAATGTATGCCATGATACACTTTATGCCTCTCAAACCAACAACCTGTAATTTAAATGTAGTTAGAACAGTTCTCACGAGTCTTGTGTCGCTTTTTCGTATTGTTTACGCTTTTTGCACGCTTTGAAAATGCTTTACACGTAGAATCACAGGCGAAATTGCACCACTCAATTATCAAATGCATCCAAAATATATTATTTCGCCTGCGATAAAACAGCTTCTTTCCGTAACGCTGTATATATGTTAAATGTTTGTTTTCTGGTTGATTGTGTCTTGTGTCTAACCGTGCGGTTTACCGCGGTTGTCCTGGGAATTACCTACCTGCTTTTTACGGTAAGTGTTATGATTCGGTCCATTTGACTTACGGAATGTTAATAAGATTCAGTAATTCGTTTATATCTGCATGGTATTTTTAGAATCTAGTAGAGGTTGGAAGGAAGTCGAATTTATCAACGAATCTTTATGTAGTTTGCTACATTATTACTTTTTTTGTCCGTGTTCAGAAGCTGGAGGGAATGTGTAGTGCAGTCTTTTATTTTTCGGAATTACTGTAGTAATTTTTTACAATTGGTTTATTACTTCTTAGTTATTTGGTTATTAGTAATCCGTAATAATTAAACAATTATTTGAGTAGGAATTCTGTATTCAGTATATTTTATTTAATTCGACGTGTGCGACAAAATAAAATAATTAATGTATTTCGTTTTTTAAATAGTTTAAATGGTACTCAATTATCAATTACAATTGTACATAAATAAATAAATAAATAAAGTAGTCTTGTTGTATAATTTACCGTAAATTTATTTTAAAAATTTTCATGTTTTTTTTTTCAATAAATGTACGTTTAGTTTCTATCTATGTTTAAAGACCGAAAGAAAAAGAGATTTGCTAGTTATATCCCACTAAATGTATAGTACAGCTTTCTTGTGGTGCGGTTCACGTCACTATCTTCTATCTTCTTTCTCACAATCAGCAATAGTGGGAGAAAGTGAGAAAGAAGATAGTGACGTGAACCGCACCACAAGAAAGCTGTACTATAAGTGGAAAGTCTGAAGTTTGTAAGCTTTGTAAGCGCAACTATTAATTCTAATTGGTAATTGGTACCAGTGTTAATTTAAATAAAATATACATATCTTTCTCCCAAATATTAGTAAATTATTTATGGTAGAATTTTTAAGAAATGTATGCCTGCACTAAACGATAATTACTTCGAGAAAATATAAATCAAATAGATACCCTAATACAATAGATTAGCATTTCATTAGGGTTACAAGCATGCGGTTTATGTTACTATATTAATTATTATTGATATTTTGTATAATTAAACGACATTATATTCCTATTAGGTACAGGGCGAATGAATGATTAACCCTAGATAATTAGTACTGTAATTAGAAACCTACTTGGTGCAGGGTTGTATTTACAACACAATCGTACCGCAAATTTCACTGTCGATTTAATATTTTTCATGTACAATTGAAGAGTAAATGGCATAAAATACAATTCATTTATGTTAATCGCTATTCAGCGAACTGGAAAAATGTAATCACAGATTTTTACATTTGATTATACGTGTCATTCAATGGATTACACATTCGTTTCATTATCTTTTCTACTTGATTTCTAATTATTAAAAAATTCAAAATTATTGCAGACCTTATTGTGTAATCAAGTGTTTTTAAGTAATTGTTTTTAAATATTATTTGTTATCTTAAATTTGTCATGATTCATGAATTTACAGAAAACCTTGAAAAGTTGTAAATATTATGCTAAAAATACTGTTATAAAATAGTTCCGTGGCAACGCATTGGATTATGGATCATAGGATCCTAGGTTCGAATCCAACTGCCGACAGTTGCCATTTTAACTTTACCTCTGCGGTTTTCCCTCCTGCAACTTATTTCGGGGGAGTGACTTGACGGCTAGTAACCGCACTTCACCGAGATCTGCGAAAGCAGAGTGCTGCACCCAATGGATTAAAATAATACTGGAACGCCAACTAACGCTGAAAATGCAAGTTACAGTCAAAGCAATCTCTTTTTTATAAATAACATGTATAATTTATATGAATTATTAATAAAAGCAAATGATAATGAAACAAACGATATTAGTTTAAACCAATAAGAAACTTATTTGAATTACTTTAGAACTTATAGATTACATTAAATTGGTAAATTATCTCTATGGTTAAAATAAAGGCTTCAAAACATTTTAACTATAACTATTAAATTATTGCAGTAATTAACTACTATGTATGTGAATGTAAAGTAATTTTCGAATAATTGAACAATACACAGTTAAATAATATTATCACTTTTGCTCAATAAACGCATAGAAATTATTGTACAAACAAATGTTAGACAAAGAAGGGTGGCCTTACGATATCTATCTATCCCTGGCTCGTTTTTCGTTTTCATAAAAGGCTAAAAGTTATCGTTCCAGTATTACTATACTTCAGTGGCTACCTAAAATCAGTAAATGGCGGGATGATATATTTATTTATAAATACTCTTATTAAATATTAATTTGTTTAATCGTGAAGTTTATTTGTATTAGTTAATACGGATTGAAATACATGTAGATATTGGGAGTGGACAAATAAATTATTTTTTAATTTATGCCTTGACTTTCGGGATCTTATGAAATTATATTTGTATGGGATCGGTAGATTAATTTTTAAATACAAACTATTGAAAATTTGGTACAAAATATTTGTGCGAGTGGTCCAGGAATACGATGGTACGTGCCTTTCAAAATAAATTATATTGTACAATCCGTTGTTGATAATTTTTTTTACAATTGGAGTTCTATAAAATTAAATAACAGGACGACTAAGGGGATTTATAGCAATGTGAAGACAGCGCGATTCGTACTTCCTGGATGTCTCGTCTAATCCCTAACCTGGTGCTCGGTATTTGGCTAATAGCATGCCGTCAACGTGGTTAAAGTGCTCTCTAAAACAAGCATTAACCCAAATGTGGAAAATCGTGAAAAGTCGACACTGACTCGACACACGACACTCTCCCATCCACACAGCCTCTGTGGAGAGTTTTCCGTCCGTTGTACGTTAGTGTGCCGTACCTGTGGTGGTGTGAATGATTGAGGTGAGCTGAACGTGTCGATGTTGTTATCGCAGGCGGTTCTTGTCGATGCGAACCGAGGCCGCTCCCAACCGGATGTAAGCATTGACATGGGACCAAATAGTACTAACAGTGACCAAGCCGTTCTCACCTTGAATGTTCAGGTAGAACCCCAGCTATTTATTAGTATCTGTACTTTGATTCTGTATTACCATCACGCTGTGATGGCTGCTGCAGGCCTGCTGACGAAGATGGACATTACATATCACTTTTATTCACAATCATTTACTAATATATCAATTTCGGACAGTTGCTACTGTCCACTCTGAAAAATTGTGCATATTTGATTACTAACTGATTGCATATAATACAAGCATTTCTGCGGAAGCAAATTTCCTGTTATTGAAAATTAATGGGTTTTCATCCTTAGTGATTTTATAATATATTAGATGTTGCAAATTATCGACGACACCAAAAACTTTAAAGTTTTCGTAGACAAGTTTTCTACAATCGATCAAAAAGTTATTAGTTAGAAAAACTATGTATTTTTATCCCTATACAAAAGTTCCTTTTGCAGCTGAACCTTTTCATAGGAGTCAGAATAATGGAATGATTGTATACAATTGTACAACATACATATAACAGTTGAAAACTCTTGCATTGTAATTTTGAATGTTCAGCTTGAAGTTTAAAAAGTTAAAAATCAAATTGCAAACTGGGTTTTACTTATATTTGCTGCGTATCAGTGACTTTAACGTGTTACATAAACATGTGGAAAATTCAGGTAAATAGTGATATGCTATGTTTGCATATCTTGTTTATTGGGTGTAATGAAAATATAATCATGTTTATCAGAGGATATCGGTTATATAACCAGTACATCTTAATAAAATGCTATATTTCTATTAAATAAGCATTAAAATTACATTTATATTCATAATTACATTGCGATGATACTGTGGGTAATCTTGTGGTCAGTATAAAATGTCCATCTTCGACCGCCAACCTGCCGCATATTTCTGTGTCTGCATTAGCAATGTGCTTAGCAAATCTTGTTCTTATCGCTTGTTATTGACGCTAATTTAATGATCAATGATCAATGTCTGTTTTCATGCGCACTTCTCCATGTTTATATGAGTTTAAATGTTGTTGAATAATACTTTTCTGTGGAAAATTTTTATTTGCAATAAACTCATGCCGAAGGTATGTATTGAATGTTTTAATTTTTGCACAAATTAAGCATGTTTCAATTGATTGAGAATTGGCAAACGTAATATGCACTAGATTTGATACAGGTTTTCAAATTTTGTCACGAAATGACACTGAATTTACTGGAAGAATTAAAAGCCTTTTAGTTACGATTTTCATGTTTAGTATCTACGAGTAACTTGGAGAACAAGTTTAATTTCATTCTCTACCATTTAATTAATTAGCTAGTGTTTATTTTATTTTACAATTAAACGATCTTTCAGTAAATTCATCCACTTGCAATTCTACTCCGAATTGTTTTATCTTTTACTGATCTTGTTTGATGATATCTAGGCTGAACCAATGAATAAGATCGTGCCAGGAGCTTCCAGCATCACATACCGCTCAGTAGAGAAGCCTGGAAAAGTACACGTGGAACTTGTTCGCAATAAGGTAGACACTATCGAGAAGATGTTCCTCTACGTCAGTAAGGTTCATGCCACCAAAAGGTGCCTCGGCACTAGGCAGATTCTTGGTGAGGAAGACGAGGTGCAGCCGAACGGTCGCATCTTCAAAAAGGTGAGATTCATTTTATAAGATTTATGACAAGAGGAATTACAGTATTATAAATTTTAGAGAGAGTAGAAAATAGCATTGTTGTAATCAATATGAATAAAACTATTCATTCTTCTAAATATGAAATGTAATTTAATGAAATTCTTGTAATAATTAGAACGTTATATTTTGTAATATATCGATAGTTCATTTCAATTAACAAGAGTGGAAAACAGCCCTTAATTAAATACATATTATGTTCGACACGTGTAAGTTATTTAATTAAATTTTATACGCAACTATTGATCATGTAATATTTTACACATACTGAATCTGGGATTTGTTAGATGGAATATGTAAAAGTAGCATATCGATGTGATGTGATATGTTTTATTGGAAATTCGGAAAAGCATAAAACTCTTTCATATTTACATAGTATAACGATATTCTATTTTTACTTCAATTTGTATTATATTCAAAAAGATGTTCTTTTATATCGTATCATAATCTATTAAAAATTCTCATTAAAGAACCTTTAGTTAAAATTGTACTGCTTCCATTTAAAAGACGGCCGTTCGTAATTGTGTCATCTGCGAAAGTGGTACACACAATTTCTCGTTAATTTACACCCCATTTCCCTGGAAAGGAATTTCATCAACCCTTTATAAATCTTCTGCGTTGTTCCTTTTTGCAGTATAACATGGGTGAGTACAAATGGAAGACGTTCACGGAAGTGAATGAGCTGGCAACGAATTTCGGACGTGGTCTTCGTGAACTGGGACAAAAACCCAAGGAGAATATGGTGATCTTCGCCGAGACCCGAGCTGATTGGATGATCGCTGCGCACGGCCTCTTCAAACAGAACATTCCAGGTATGTAAACATGGAGTTTGGAACTGTTTTTAGGGCTTTGTACATATTCAATAAACCGTGTTGTATCAATATTGTAATACCTGGAAAATTGAATATTAATCATATAAATTCCTTCTACGAAGTATCATATTTGTTATCTGAAAATTACATGAAAACATTACAATAGTAACTGGTGTAAATTCAATATGATACAGACCAAATCAGTAATAATTTTTTGAAACGTAATTATTTTATTAAGGGATATCATGCAGACTAGATTTAAAATAGCTACACCCACAGCAATTTACTTGTCCATATGTTTCATTTAGCTCATTAACATTCATATAACTCACGAGCCAATGCATTTGTGCAATTTAAAATGTTGACATGAAATATCTTTACTGAACTAATGCCAGTATTTAAATAATATATGACTTGTTACATAAATATTTAGGTATTTACTGCTGAAATCCATAATAACTTTTAGTACTAAGTTCTTGTATTATATAAATTGAATAACTAATTGAAAATCTGTATGCAGTGGTAACTATTTACGCAACTCTTGGAGACGATGCTATTGCACATGGTATTAACGAAACAGAAGTAACGACTGTGATAACTAGCCACGATTTGCTACCAAAATTCAAAAATATTCTGTCTCTAACGCCAAGAGTTAACACAATCATCTACATGGAAGACCAATTGAAGACAACAGAAACAACTGGATACAAAGAAGGAGTCAAAATTATTCCTTTCCAAGAAGTTATCAGTCTAGGAGCCAAATCGCAAATTGGTATGTATATTATTTCGAAAATCGATCCGATTTTCAATTAATATTTCTTTTCGTTTTGAAGAATGTGTCCCACCCAGTCCAAAAGACATAGCTATCATTATGTATACCAGCGGATCAACAGGCGTACCAAAAGGCGTTGTTCTTACACACAAAAATGTTATTACTACATTAAAAGCTTTCTGCGATGCTGTACATATCTACGAAGATGATGTTTTAATTGGTTTCTTGCCTCTTGCTCACGTCTTCGAACTATTAGTCGAGAGTGTCTGTTTACTTACTGGTGTCCCTATTGGCTACTCTACTCCTCTTACCATGATTGATTCATCTAGCAAAATCAAGAAGGGAACGAAAGGAGACGCAACTATTTTACACCCAACTTGCATGTCATCTGTACCTCTTATTTTAGACAGAATATCTAAAGGAATTCAGGAAAAAGTTAGCAAGGGAGGTACTTTGACTAAAGTTTTATTCAAATTCGCTTATGACTACAAGAGAAGTTGGGAAAAGAGAGGATACACCACTCCATTGTTAAACAAGTAAATTTACTCTTAATTTATTTCCGTGAAAAGTGTTTTATGACAATTTTTCCTTTAGACTTATCTTCGGCAAAGTAGGCGCACTTTTAGGAGGAAGAATGAGACTGATTCTATCTGGTGGTGCTCCTCTATCACCTGATACTCACGAACAAATCAAAACCTGCTTATGTTCCAGCCTGGTTCAAGGATACGGTCTTACGGAAACAACATCTTGCGCTACTGTTATGAATGGTACGTAGCCAAAATTATCATAATACATTATACAGAATATATGAAGTCCTGTAATATGAATGTAAAAGTCGCGTGTTTTGTTTTAACATAATAAGTTTAGCATCAGGAACAACCTTTTATCAAAATAAATTCAATTAAGCTCATAATTAAAAAAATAATGTTTGCGGGTGTTCAAATGCATGGAATTATAAAATATCTCACCTATTTGAACAAAACTTGTAATTGTTTTAATATACAGAAATGGATATGAGTTTTGGACGTGTTGGAGCACCCACAACCGCATGTGATATCAGACTCGTTGACTGGGAAGAAGGCAACTACAGAATTTCAGACAAACCATACCCAAGAGGAGAAATCATCGTTGGTGGTGATAACATCAGTGAAGGCTATTACAAATTACCTGAAAAATCCAGAGAAGATTTCTTCCAAGAAGATGGCAGACAATGGTTCAGAACTGGTGACATTGGTGAAATTCACGAAGATGGCGTTGTTAAAATTATCGGTAAGTATTTTTTACTTTTCCTTCTTTAGTCTTTGGGTTTAAGAAATTATTTCGGATGTTACCAGTGTTACTTTCATTAAATATTTATTATATAACGCCTTTTTTATTTATAGATCGTAAGAAGGATTTGGTGAAACTGCAAGCCGGAGAATACGTATCGCTTGGCAAAGTAGAATCCGAGCTGAAAACATGTCCAGTTGTAGAAAATATTTGCGTGTACGGCGACTCAAGCAAACACTACACCGTGGCGTTGGTGGTTCCCAACCAGAAGCAGTTAGAAGATTTGGCTGTGAAACAGGGCGTTGATCCCACCGTACCTTTTGAAGAACTGTGTGCAAGTCCTGCTGTAGAAAAGGCTGTTGTCAAGGAACTTGCCGACCACGCCAAGAAATGTAAGTTTACGATTAAAGAAAATAGGTTAGGTTTGAATTTGATTTGACGTTTGTCGTAGGTCGATTGGAGAAATTCGAAGTTCCGGCAGCTGTAACATTGTGCTCCGAGGTGTGGTCGCCCGACATGGGATTGGTCACGGCGGCGTTCAAGCTGAAGAGGAAAGACATCCAAGAGCGCTACCAGCACGAGATTAACCGCATGTACGCCTCCTGAAAGCAGCCAGAACGGCGTTAACGGCGCCAACTTGTTTTTCCAAAAATATTCTAGAAAAAATTCAAAAACATTATGGAATTGTGCGTGTGAGCATGTGCGATGCAGTATGTGTCAAAAGGCATTCTCGGTTCAGGCAACTTATGAATGTAAACTGAATTACTATATAAGGACAATTTTGTTAATTGATCGACATACCAGAGCTGTATCGAACCAATGAGTCTTTATTTTAAATTTATTATTGAATCCTACATCCGGCTTGAATGCTAATTGGTAATAACGAATGTATTTTAAACGCAAAAATTTAGTTAATTTATTTATGTGTAAAAATGTATATATTCTATACAAAAACAATGAGGAAAAATCATAAAGCTTGTAAAACTTTATGGCATTTCTATCAAGTTTTAATTATTATACTGTGCTTACAGAATCGCCGTATTGTTAGAAAGTCATTTCTGTAGTTATATTTTAATTTTATTAAATACCGTACTGTTTTAACAGTACAGCTATGTCGTATTTCTATATGTATATTTTGCGCGTCTATGATGCCTGTTTTATAGGTTTAGATTAGGTAAATAGCTGTGTTAAATCATGGTCTAAAATTGCTTCAAGCAAACCAGAATCATTAGGAATGTATTAAATTTGTTGAATATATAGCTCCATAAAATTGTTTTAAATTACATCTTTTATGGAATATTGTCACATAATTGCAGGTTCAAAACCGCAAGCATGGAATTTTCTTCCATTTTGAAGAATATTGAAACGTGTTATGTACTTAGACTGTCAATTTGTTGTTTTGTTTTTAATATTGAGTTTGATATTTGTTTTATTTCATTGCAATAACAGAACTGGATTCTCAACTATCAAGTACAATAATTAATTTTGATTTCTGCTCAACATGCAATATACATAATATTTTGATGAATTCATCAAATCCAGTTCTGCGAAATAGTCCATTTCATAACAAAGCAAATGATTTACCTGTAAATTATGAATATTTAGACTGAATCACAATCGATAGCTGATAATTTGTGTGTTTGGGAAGATACTGTACATAAGAAGAATCGACCACTAAAATTCTGATCCGAATGGTTGAATATTTTGTACGATACTCAATATTATTTTTAAAATGTATTTACCTTTTGGGTATGCGGTGCTCTGTAGTCGGTTATTTCATAAGACTAGTTAGCGAATAGTTTTGTTTTTCTTTCGATATAAACACTGAGTACATCAGTAGTCGGTGATTTGATCAACATCACGTAGGGGTATTTCTTGTCATTCACATCTTTAATAATTCTTCACTACTCAAATTTATCGTCAACACTTACGAATTAAAAAGCAGTATTCAACAGCAATTTAGTACAGGTTTATAAATTTTATGTAAAACTCATACATATTTTAACTTTGTATTATTATTTCTGTTCCTATATGTTTAGTAAATACTTTTAATTCCGTCTCATTTCTAGAATGATTAGTTCTAAATAATTCAATAGCCAAAAGATTTATTAGAACGTCTTTCAAGTGTAATAATTTATTGTTTTATTTGCAATAAATTTATGAAATTTTTACAAATTCTGGGAGTGATGTATAGAATCATTATTGTACAGTGTTTGTATGTGCAATACATAAATAACTAAAGAAATATTTACATTACTTTTAATATCCTTATGTTATTAATAAATAAAACTAAATAAAGAATGAAATAAAAATGCCAGTAATATATAAAATACGCAAATATGTATTTTATCTCAGTATTAAATTAAACAGCATATCATACAAGTACAATTACAACAATTGATATAAAATGTAAATAAAAACCACCCATGAATGATGCATTTAAAAATTATTTAAATGCGGTTTTGATGAAATTGAAAATATTAGAAGGGCTGTGATTGGCTGGAATGGTCTCACTTATGAGAGGTACTTTGGAAATGCTCACGAGCGTGTGTATTTTCCCCAGATGTGCAGCATAAACACAGAGGCAATGAAGAGAAGAGACATAACTAACACTGGGACTGGGCCACTGCAAAAAAAGAAAAATATATGTTGTTAAATTTAGAAATAAAAGGTGTACTGTCATTTGTTAGCAAAAGTCGTTTGTGTTTGTTTCTGAATGTGCTTAACCTCAAATTCTGTAAATACTCTGTCATAAAGTAATAATATAACAAAAGTTTCACTTTATTTTATTAGGCAAATTGTGATTAGTGTAACAGAAAAAAAGTTATGATTATAAGCAAACATATGTTAGTGAAAATTGAAAGTAAATGCCACATATACACCTTTATCGAGGAAGTATATTATAGGCTAATGGAAATATTGTACAACATACATTTGTAAAGAATATGTTCCTCGTTATAAAATATGATCTAGTATAAATTAGCTTCTATTTAAACTTACACTTTGATGCCTGGAGAGTCGTCTGTGTAGAATCTCCACATTCCGCCGCTACCTGTTCCTGTATTACGATTTCGGGCTGCTGTTGTTGTTGTGGTTTTACGTTGTCTTACAGTTCCACCACTGGCAGATCTTGGGGCAACAGCTTTGGATGGCGACCTGCTCCCTGAGCCAACAGATGTTGCACTTGGTGCTGCTGGCTAAAATTGTAAAAATAATGCATATTATAAATTACATTTATAAAATTAAAGTTAAATAACTAATTTTAGAATGATTTAACACAATTTTAAAGAATACTTACCATTTTGTGTTCTATAAGACAACTCAAATCACTAGGAGAATTCTGAATACTCTTCAAGTCGACTGACAATCAGAAATTGAGGACAGTGTCTCTGTGCTGCTCCACGTCCACAGGAATAGCGCTGCTTTTTGACACGTTGTGCGCTACGTCACCGATTACGATTCATATTCATACCATTGCCATGTTGCCACTCATACTTCATTTTATTTATATTTTTTGTCATTTTCTTAAGCAACTGCAAAATAAACTATGAAATTAATAATTTGAATGTAATTAACAATGATATATTTTTTTTAAATATTGTAATAAATTCTGTAAACATGGCAACATAGATACGACAGACAAACCTCTGCAACGACAGCAGAGATCAGGGAACTTGTATAATTTTTATTTCTAAAATATTTAAAATCGAATTGTAGAAAATCTAGGTACATATTCTCTTTTCCGGTCGAGTATTCAAACAGCTACCCGTGTTTTCGTCCACTAAATTTAATGGTTAAAAACAATTTTCAGTTGTAGCGCATGATTAAATTATTTTCTCTAAAATAATTAGACTAAAGAACATTGTAGTCATTTCTATATATATTTTATTTATACTTTTCAGGGATCAATGATGAAAATATTGCACCCTGGGTTCCTCAGGATTCTTCTGAGTTCTGATGATACAACTAACCATCCGCTCAACCTGTCGAGTTCACCTAAACGACTGCAACATTTTCAACAAGGTTCAACTTCTGCAGACCTGGAAGAATATCCTTCAATGTTCAATTTCTCATAAACTATTTAAGTTATCATTTCAATCATAGAAATTATGGATTCCTTGGGAAAATTAGAATTAAGAATTGTTAGATTTCTTATTTTGTAAAAAAAATATGTAAGATAGCGAAATAGAAATCTACGCTATGACGTCATACAGAGTTTTCTTATTTTATTAATTACTAAAAAGTTATTAAAGCAATGGCGTCAAATCTAGAAAATATGGATAGAACACAGTGTCTAATAATAAGAACTATTATATTCGTTAAAATTATCGAAATAATATTTTTCTGTTCATCATAGTGGCCATTTTTAGTTTGTTAATTATCTTTAAAATAATTGAACTAATATATTCAAGTCTTTAATTCTCATCTCTTGATTGAGATCGAAGATATTGTCAAATTAAAAATGATCACGACGGACATTATATACATAATACATAAATAAAAGAATGCTCGTCTACCTGTCATGGCGGAAATATTTCTATTGTTGCTAATTCTTAAACAATTATAGCGACAATTGTCCAGTTTGAAATTTTCATCCCTTAATTAGTTGTAGATTTAGGAAATATAACATTTGTTAATTTATTATTGTTAATTAACAAGATACAGGCAATATAAAAATGCTCGTCTACCTGTCATGGCGGTAATATTTCTATTGTTGATAATTCTTAAACAATTTGAGCGACAATTGTCCAGTTTGAAATTTTCATCCCTTAATTAGTTGTAGATTTAAGAAATATAACATTTGTTAATTTATTATTGTTATTTAACAAGATACAGGCAATATAAAATGCTCGTCTACTGTCATGGCGGTCATATTTCTATTGTTTATAATTCTTAAACAATTTGAGCGACAATTGCCCAGTTTGAAATTTCCATCCCTTAATTAGTTGTAGATTTAGGAAATATAACATTTGTTAATTTATTATTGTTAATTAATAAGATACAGGCAATATAAAAATGCTCGTTTACCTGTCATGGCGGTCATATTTCTATTGTTGATAATTCTTAAACAATTTGAGCGACAATTGTCTAGTTTGAAATTTTCATCCCTTAATTAGTTGTAGAGTTAGGAAATATAACGTTTGTTAATTTATTTTTATTATTTAATAAGTTATTGGCAATTTAAAAATGTTCATGTAGTATTGTTAGTTATATTTGTTGTTTATTTTGTTAAAATGTTACATTTATTGCAATAAATAATTAAAATTATGCTTGTGTTGCATATATTTATCCTTCATCATCCTTGTCTTATTGAATAACCCTTTGAATTAAGGGATGTCTTCCCGTAATGAGAAAATGACGTCACATTAGTCAGAAGACTCTGGGCTACTTGGCTGAAAACTCAAATTTTTAACTTTGTATCCAGCAGCAAAGACGGGCAATGGCGGTTTCAAAATAGGCGCTCACCCTTAAATTTGGGGTAATTAATATTTAATTTTATGTTCTTTATGTAGCATGTATATAAGGTTCATTATTGTATGTCACATTTCCTCAGCGTACCAGCAATTTTATATATTATGAACAACAAGTCAGAAGTGATATAAATTATGAACCACAAGTCCGCAGTGGGTCATAACATATAAAAGTTAAATGCGAATTACGTAAGAAATACTAACCCTAGACTATTTTAAATCGCTGATTCGGAATCTACAGACCTTAATGAAGGGTGTAGCGCCCTTATCTCAATTTTTTTACCCCAAAATTTAATAGTAAAAATACCAAGACTATAGTCCAACTTTTTTTTGGAAAAAACCCAAAAAAATCGAGTTAAGGATGGATTCCTATAGATTTAGCCCTAAAAACTCCAATGACGGTCTCGAAAATTGGCGCTCACCCTTAAATTTGGGGTAATTCATATCTAATTTTATGTGCTTTATGTAGCATGTATATAAGGTTCATTATTGCATGTCACATTTCCTCAGCGTACCAGCAATTTTATATATTGTGAACGACAAGTCAGAAGTGATATAAATTATGAACCACAAGTCCGCAGTGGGTCAAAACATATAAAAGTTAAATGCGAATTACGTAAGAAATACTAACCCTAGGCTATTTTAAATCATAGATTCGGAATCTACAGATCCTAATGAAGGGTGTAGCGCCCTTATCTTAATTTTTTACCCCTAAATTTAATCGTAAAAACATCAAGACTATAAGTCTAACTTTTTTTCGGCGAAAACCCAAAAAAGTCGAGTTAGGGGTGGATTCCTATAGATTCGGCCCTAAAAACTTTAATGGCGGTCTCAAAAATTGGCGCTCACCCTTAAAACTTATGTAATTAAATAAAGCAAAGTAAATACTGTTCTAATTATGTAACTACACATCCTATCGCAAAATGGTTTGTGAAATCGTATTCAGCATATTCTAAAAGGGGTATACAAACATTTCTAGCCCTTTAAAGTTAATATTAAGGGTAATTTTTAGGGGAAACTATGTTGAAAACTTTAAAGCATCATATCTCGAAAACGGTAAGAGATATCGCAAAAATAACGAAATTTTCTACAACATATGTGAGTATGAAGGGCCTAGGGCCAAGGGTTCCCGAAATCGCTAATTTGTCGTCTTTGTTTCAAAATATCAGCATTTTTATTACAATTATGAATTTTTTTTTTATTAAATCTCAATATTAATTTGAACTATTGTTTTTCTTATTTGAAAGTAAATAAAACATATTTTATTTCTGTAATAATTTCTTTATTATCACAATGGATAATTACAAGTTATAATATTTTATTTATTATTACAACTTAAATAAAACAAGAGTACATGTGCGAGTATATAAATTTTATTACAGATCTCCTGGATTGACATTGGAAGAAAGTGACTGAAACTCCTCTGGCATTTGCCTGACATCCTAGGGAAACTTCCAAAAAACCTAGGACAGAAGAGCGGTGTCGCTGCCCACTAAACAAACAGAAATACATCAGTAAATAAATCAATTCATTAATAAATTAATTTAATGTACTTACTTTTTTGTTGGGATGGGCGAACTATGTTGAAGAATTCCTTGGAAACTGCATCTGCTGACCGCAGGCTCTTGACTACGAAACTCTCTTGAAGACTCTTCAACTGCATGCCCAACCGTAAACTCATAGCTGAAACAACAAAACAAATAAGAAACTGCAAAATTAAATGAAACAATGTATAATTACATGTGTGATGTAGAGAGTAAACACGTAGAAATCCAGCGAAGACCACTGAGTCATCTTCATTCCTGTTTTAAGAGACAGAACAAAAACAAACCACAAAAATAAAACAAACAATGGAAGCAGAAAACACCTATACTAAAAGGAAGAGAAAAAACACAAAAATATATAAACAAAGAGAAATTCAGGACGAGAAGTTCTGTCCCACGGCGGATGATTCATTTCCATCGGCGGTAGAATCTGCAACTTCATCCCTCGATGGTAGACACAGGAACATTCTCCATTTCTCACGGCGGCTGCCTCAGCTACTGTTCCAACGACGATAGTCTCAGCTACATTTCCCATTTCCCACGGAGGCTGACTCTGCAATGATTCTAGAAAAATAAAAACAACAAATTAGAAATAAATAAACAACAGAAATGTTGAAAAAATAAATCTTACTTCTAGTACTACTACTTCTTGTCTTCATTATTCTTGATCTCTGTAAAAAAAATAAAAACAAACAAATTAAAAACATTGAAACAATTTAAATCTGGAAATAAAAACTTACGTATTAAAAATACAGATCTGAAAGAAAGAGCTGTAAAGGAATACAAGTACATGGGTTAGTAGACTTAAACCTAACTTAAATTAAAGCTGAAATAAAATGGATTAACTTAAAATTAGCTTAAAGGTACCCAAAACCATTAAAGCTAAATTAAAACTAAGATTCACACCACCCCACAGACATTCCTGTGCCTTTTGGACTCTAAGAACAGCAACCGGTGTGTTGTCTGTTTTTAAAAAAGAAACGTGGGTCGTCTAGCCGAACCCCGCATGGTCTCCTACTTCGCGATCCCGCAGGGGCCCGAGCTCATGTCACAGAATCACGTTAGCCGATCAACTACTTTCTCTGCCATCCGGAATTCACTTTGAAAACCTAACCAATAACATAGAGCCTATCATATGTCTGGTTGAAAAGTTATCGTGAAACCTCAGGAACGAATCCTGTTAAGGCGCATCGGATGCGATATTTGCCGAGAGCTGGTACCAGTCATGACTCTGGATCCACTCTAGATGATCGGACTGCTGTGAGCATGCCCCACGCGCCGCGTTAGCGCTAAACTAGTAATCGGAACAAATTTAATCGATGGTCTTCACGTGAAGACAGAGCGCTTTGCAAAAATTCCGCGAACGTTCCCCGGCTGATTCTACAACGGACACAGAGTATGACCTGCAGCGGTGCGTTCTCACCCACCCACCTACTGACTGTACTAAAGCACTCCAGCTCGTACTGCGTAGGCCGCACATACAAAATCATACTTCGCGAACGTTCACGACTGATTCTACACGTAGTTGCAACGGACACAACAGTATGACCTGCAGAGGTTTGTTCTCTCCACCCTATAGGAAGATGGAGAGACAACACTGACTGTACGAGCCACTCCAGGCATGCACTGCGTGAGCCAAACATACGAAATCATACTCTTGTGTAGTGAGAGAAGCCCACTCGCGAACGATAAATTTTGATTGTAATACGCGCGCTGTGGCTAAGGCACAAGCCACCTTATTGTACGAGAACGCGCCCAGCCTCCATCCAAAATGCCCGACTGCTAACACATTTCGCAAAAAATTTACACCCACTGAATCACCCAACGGTCAAACTGGAATTTTATATTTAAATACAGTAACTGAATACTATATCTAACTATAAAATTCACATTTAATACACGCGAGGAGTCGAGTAATTACACAATTTAAAATAGCACAAAACGACGCAGCTTCTACCAACGCGGCCATTACTCGACTAAACACTGAGAAACATGGCGCATGGATACCTAAAACTACTCCCCGCTACCTTACAATCTTGTTAAAAGTCACGTAGGCCAGCCCAGCTCCAATGCTTTCAATGCTAGACGACTCGACGAACAAGTTCCGACAATGACTTGCCACATTCTTCCTGAATTGAATCAACCTTGTCTGCAATCAAAATACATTTTTGTTTTTAAAGATATTGCAAATAAAATATGTAATAACAATGACAACAATAATAACATTATTGTTTAATATTTCCGATTTTTTATGATTTCATAGGACAAAACAAAAATAAATAAATAAAATACGTACACGATATAACAAACATATACGTCGTATGTACATAACTACCTATTGGTTTGTTAGCAATTTTCTAATAATAAGTAAAAACTATAAAGTCCATTTTGAAAGCATTTGTATATTAAAACATCATATGCCATGCCAAATATGTACAAAAATAATCAACATTTTATCTTCAGATAGGTTGAAATGAAGTCGACACACCAATGTTACACAAGTATTTGTTTTGAAGTTAAACGTATTTAAAACGAAATATTAAAGTTTTAATTTCTAAACTAATATCTTTCCTAAAAAAATAATATTGCTTCTAATAGTACCTCTATCACTTGATCAGCGTCTCTGAAGCCCGTGCAAAGGCCTCATCGGATTCTATTAACAGCAAAACAAACAACCAGATTCTAAACTACTAAATATTTACATGATGTGTTTGCTGTTTTTATAGAAACCCTTATTTATTTACATTACTATTTTAAATTTGTTCCAAAATTTTATTTCCGGGGAAAAGTATTACGAGCCCAGAATCATATCATTTGGCCCAGTTAAAATCATTCACAGGAAAATTGTTTAATTCCTCATATTTATATCTTAAATTCTATGATTTTTAGCTGTCTCACATACGTATATGTAAGGGAGGAGGAAGGTATTATGTTTATGTTTAGAATTGATTAGATTTTGGTAACAATTCATCAACAGTAAGTGGTAGAATATTTGAAGCCCTATCAGGGTTTTTAGGCATATCTTAGTAAATAAATGGAGTAAATTTCTTGATACCAAAAAAAATCTAGATTAAGTTCATCACTATTTTGTGTATCTAGTTAGTATAAGGTAAATTTAAGTAAATAATAGAAATCAAAATACACTTACGATTTTCATATTGCATTCAGCAAGATTCCCAAGCTATGTTGGGCCACAAATTGTGTTAGATTTCACAGCAAGAACACTCTGAAGTTTGATTTCAACTACTCAAGTCTTTGGGTGGTTCAAAATCACTCCAAACACCATACAGGAGCAACTACAAATAGATAATAATTTCTTTCTGTAAATTTCAACGTAAAATCACAGCACATTTTCAGTCATAATCACAAAAAAAACTTATGCTATATTTGTCACATTTCTAATAATTTAAACAAGGACTTCACGGATTGAACACAAAATAGACAAATTAGGATTTACTGTGTGTGAAAATACCCTTTGATGTTCTGTTTTCAAAGATTTTTCCAATCGTTTCATTCGAGATTAAATTATCTGTCAAAAAATGAACACAAAAGATGTGGCGCCATCATACAGCGATTGCGTGAACTAGATGCTTTGAGTGGTGGGGAAATTAGCAGCGGCGTAGATTTCTATCAAAATATCGTGGGTTACTAATTTTTAATTCACATTTTTCAGCCAAACCTGTTACAATAATTATTTTTACCTTATACCCCATATAATTTTGAGTATATTGGACTGTTTCTCGCTATTAATTAACGAATAATTACTAATTTATCAATAAAAATAAAATTGAAGTATGCAAAATGAGTAGATCGCCACTGGTAGCTGTACAAGCAATCTGATTGGTCGAACGCATTTCAAGCGCTTAAACTAACAATTTTAAATGATTATTAGTAATAATACTAGCGGTTAGACCTTAGGTTCCGCGACCCTGAAGAAGATTTCAACTTAATTTAGGGTACAACTAAAAGTATGGCGTAGTGGATCTTAGTGCTTTCTTAATAACATTTCATATAAGACCATACAATTGACCAAGAAAGGTCATCACTTCATTCCTCCCTCCCATGTAACTGAATTGACGAAGTCATTAACATTGGCGAATGTCGTCACTTCGGTCAATATTGATAGCAAAGTTTTCGTACATTATTTTTGAATAGTCTGAAATTGTTATTTTCTTCCATATCAGCCTATGATTCACTTTTTTCAATTCAATTTTATTATAATAAACCTATTTTCGTTAATTTTTCAATTAATTATAGAAATATATTGTTACTGTTTTAAATAGATATAAAGCAAAAAAATAAGTATTCAAAAATGTCATGGCTTACTATGACCTCCATATGAAAAATAAAAGTTGATACCATCAGTATCTCGTAAATGTTTAGATATAAAATGATTTGAATACTTCTGCAAATTCACCATTATAAAGTGTCTTAAGAGAGTGCAAACCAAAATCTCGTATTATGTTATACAACGAAGTTATCAGCAAAAAAAAATCTGATGTGGGCAGCACATAACCTCCTAATACTACTCTTAAACGGTACAAAATAGTATTTGATGATACAGAAACATACCTTCTTATTTGTTTATTTTCTATATTTGAGAATTTTAATTTTCTTCGTATATTTATTTAATTTTTTGACATATATTTCTCTAAGAAAACAGCTTCACAATCACAATGACATGTGTCACATTTCGTAAAAAAATTAAAATTTTTAAATGTTTCCATGGTGTACTAGGAATTCAAGATCTAATCTAATTTCTAATTTCTTTATATTTGATTATCTCCAAACCTAATGAAAATTAATAAAATTAGTGTAATCAAAAAATATGTAAAATTAAATATTCTTCAACTTTCAAAATAGCGTAGATTGTTGAAAAAGGAAATTTAACCGTGTTTTTCACGAAAAACTGTTAAGGGCTTCAAGTAAACTGCTACTTCCGGTTGACCAATTTTATCCAAAATCTAATCAGCTCTTCATTTAATTATAAGAAGCAACAATTCACAAAATTGTATTTTTTGGTATTATAGTATTTGAGTTATGCGAGACGAAAAAATTGCCACAGACTACACACACACACACACACACATACATACATACAGACATCATCACGAAAATAGTAAAATCCAAAATCGTATTGTAGGGACCCTAAAACGTGCTTATTCATTGAAAACTCACTACCCAATTTTTTTGACCAAAAACAATGCCTCCTTTACCTAGAGGTCGGCGGGAGGTAAAAAGAAAATTGCAAAATTTACATTTTAGCCAATATCTAGTGACCTATGCATTCGATTTGAAAAACAAATACTAATCAGGCAACCCCGTATCTCTTACGGTTCTCGATATCCCAATGTATTCGTACGTAAATCAGAACTAAACTAACAAATTAAATGTTTTTCTAATTTGATAGAACATAAAATTGCTCACAAAAATGCTAGTTCATCAATGGTTTTTACAAACAGTTACATTACATTATAAAAATAATTATTGGTTTTATTAAATTTAGTGGTCATTTTGACAATTCAAATCGTACGTCTCTGGTTTATCGACATATTAATAAGTGACATCTATTAGTGAATGTAGCTAACTAATTTCATACCAACATCTAGCGGTGAGTGTCTAAAGTAGACCTTTTCGGGAAATGCATATTCTGTTACATTCCATTCTGTTTTTGAACATTTGATGCCATTCTGTAATCTTTCGGTTTTTGCATATTCTGTGCATACGTATTCGGTTACATTTCATTCTGTTTTTGCGTATTCGGGTTTTGAAGACATTCCCATTATTTTCACACGGCTATGATTTTAGGTTATATTCCAGCTGTCAAAAAATTAAAACCTAGCTAATAAATTTATAATACAGTAACATATTTATCATTTCAAAGCGTTGAAAACGTGAATTTAATTTAATGCCAACGATTGTATTTATATGAATAAAATGATCGATTTGTTCATGGAGTAACAGGTGACAGGTGCCAAAGAAGAAGAACATTCTGGAGTCTCCTGTACTTTCTCATTTAAAAGTTTTATTTTCCGTGAATGTAAATATTAGTAGTATTTTAGCTTTTTGTATTGAGTTTGTTTATGTAAATAATCCGCGATCCTGCTGATTTTTCTTATTGTTTGTGAGTGTACTGTGTATCTAACCTATATTGTTTTGACTTTTAAATATAAGAGGTTATTTGTACTTGGCAGAACTCCAGAATGGAATCAGGAAATGTTGTTGGAGCTGTTGGTGTACCAAGAACCACACGATTTATGATGGAAGGTGTAGGGGCTCGGGTTATACGAGGCCCTGATTGGAAGTGGGGAAAGCAGGTTAGTTTTCATTGCAAACAAATGTCAACAAAACCCTTCTTTAACAATATATTATGATGATGCTATTTATTGATGCTTCATGTTCTTTCTTTTTAGGATGGAGGAGAAGGACATGTTGGTACGGTCCGTAATTTTGAGTCCCCTGAAGAAGTCGTTGTGGTTTGGGACAATGGCACTGCAGCAAACTATCGCTGCTCTGGTGCTTTCGATTTACGAATTCTGGATAGCGCTCCAACTGGTGTTAAGCACGATGGTACTATGTGCGACACTTGTCGTCAACAGCCAATCTTTGGTATTCGTTGGAAATGCGCTGAATGTGGCAACTACGATCTGTGTTCAATTTGTTATCATGGAGATAAACATCATCTTCGCCATCGATTCTATCGCATTACCACTCCTGGTAGTGAGCGATTTCTCTTGGAGCCTCGACGTAAGAGTAAAAAAATTGCAATTCGTGGAATCTTTCCAAGTGCTAGAGTAGTTCGCGGCGTGGATTGGCAATGGGAAGATCAGGATGGCGGGAATGGTCGTCGCGGTAAAGTCAACGAAATCCAGGACTGGTCCGCAGCCAGCCCTCGATCAGCGGCCTACGTGGTGTGGGATAATGGCGCGAAGAATTTATATCGTGTTGGGTTCGAGGGAATGGCAGATTTGAAAGTGGTAAATGACGCGAAAGGACAAACGGTATATCGTGATCATCTTCCTCTGCTTGGGGAACAAGGGCCAGGACGGACGGGTCCACACGGTTTGAATATTGGAGATCAAGTGAATGTAGATTTGGAACTTGAAATTGTTCAGTCTCTCCAGCATGGTCACGGAGGCTGGACTGATGGAATGTTTGAGTGCTTGGGATCAACAGGAACTGTTGTTGGGATTGACGAAGATCATGATATTGTAGTTTCGTATCAGAGTGGTAATCGTTGGACTTTTAATCCTGCTGTGTTAACTAAAGTTCCAAATTCTGCTCCGGCTGCTAGTACTTCTGAGACACCGCAACAGCAGTTTGCTGTTGGAGATGTTGTACAGATTTGCAGTGATTTGGAGAGAATTAAAATTTTACAGAGAGGGCACGGAGAATGGGCTGAAGGAATGGCTCCTGTAAGTAATAATATTTTTTCTAATTGGTAAAAATTATTTACGTTATTCATATTATTGCAGACTTTGGGTAAAATCGGCCGAGTGCAACAAATCTACCACGACAACGATTTAAAAGTAGAAGTGTGTTCCACAACTTGGACTTACAATCCTCTGGCTGTTACAAAAGTAGCGAGTTCAGATGGTACGATGCCGGGCACTTCTAGTGGTGAACGTTTGAGTGCTTTGTTGAAAAAGCTATTTGAAACCCACGTTTCCGGCGACGTCAACGAAGAGTTAGTGAAAACAGCCGCCAATGGTGACGCTCAGAAATGCGAGGAAGCGCTCAAACAGAGCAACACGAGCGGTGCGGGCGTTGGCGCCGATGTAAACGGAGTCTTTGCTGGTCACACAGCTTTGCAAGCCGCCAGTCAGAACGGACATTTGGAAGTTATCAAAGTACTCTTGCGCTATAAAGCAGATGTGGAGATTGAGGACAAAGATGGCGACCGGGCTGTCCATCACGCGGCCTTCGGAGATGAGCCTGGAGTCATGGAGCTCTTGGCGCACGCTGGAGCGGATCTCAATGCAAGGAATAAAAGGAGACAGACTGCGTTGCATATTGCGGTCAACAAAGGACATGTTGGGGTTGTGAAGACGCTGCTCGAGCTGGGCTGTCACCCTAGTTTACAGGTAAGTCTCTATTCCGTTTATTTCAATTTTTATTGGTAAAACCGAGGTCGCATCTGCATTATTTGTGATGTTGAATTAATAAAATATATTTCATTATAATGTATATAGATTATTCAAACATGCAGATGTTACAAATAAATATATCATCAGCCATTTACCCATTCTGGGTGTGGAGCTTTGCTTTGAGAGATCTCGGTAAATAACTTTATTATACTGCTTATATTTGTTATAAATGAAACATTTGTTATAGAGTGTATTCTGCCTGTATTCATATTTGAGTTATATCGTTGCCGTTTTATTTTGTTGATAGCCTTTAAGTTATTTTCCTGTGAAACTCACTTTATATCGTGAGTGCATTCAATATTACCCATATTTTTAAAGCTTATGAATGTCTTTGTTCCTATGGAAATATACACAGTCGAAGACAAGTGCGAATTTTCCAAGAGCAACAAAAGCACAAGTGAAAATATTTTATGGGAATATTCAATGTACGTGTGATATTTGGTACGAATATTGTTTTGTGTAGTCACTTAAATATAAAACTAAAATATTGTATAAACCATGTGAATTAAACGTACTGGCTGGTACCACGTACTTTTTTTTTGATATTCTAAGGGAAGTGTTTAGTGCTGTACAATAATGTACTAAAATTACTTTATTAAAAAAATCCTTTAAATGAAACTAGTACATAACATGTATATTTTATTTGAAGCATTTTTATAACATAATTTCAGAACATTAGATTCCGCTAAAACACTTCTGTTAGTATACACAAAAACAGAGCTCGTGGTACCTGCCACAGATTCACTTCAAGAATTTATCTTCTTTTCTTTTCTTTTCGTGAATAAATAGATGTTCAATTCACTTGGTGTATATCTATTACGGTTTATTATATGTCTGAGCAACCGATTCTGTAATGATATAATAAAGTATTAACTGTATAACATATGACACACACGTTTAAAACTTTCATCTGTCAACTGACAAAAGCACAACATATTTTAAAATCAACAAAAATTGAACACAATTGTCAGAAAACTATCTAAATAATATTCATATTTTTTTAACATAACCTATAGAAACTAGTTTTGTTATTTTCTAATTATAAACAGCAACAGAAACTCTTCTAATAAATATGTGGACATTTGTTATACGGAACTATGAATGATTATTAGCAATATGTAATTAAATTGATTTATAAAATGACCTTATGTAGTAATCAGCAACATTCCAAAACATTGTAGAATTGTATGAAGTAATGTTAAATATAAGTTAAGAATTATGAAATCACAAAACAATATTAAAATTTAAATATTTTTGTTCAACACAAATTACTGATGACTTTTTGCACTATTGAGACTTAAATTTTAAGTTTGACACAAACTTACAACATCGAAATGAATTTTTGACAGCAATGCTTCATCTGACGTTTCACTTTGATTTGATTTTCTTTAAATTAGACGTAAAATTTAAGTTTCATCATATTTATGATCTGTGATCACAGCATAAAACTGTTTTATTGTATAACTGATATTTACTACGTTAGTCAATTATGTAACTCTAGTTTAAAAGCATGCCAACATTTATTTGTTTAATAACAGAAAATGCTAGCCATCTGTTCACACTTTATTTGTAATGATCTTTTGACAACGTGACTTAAATGATTGTAATGTAAACGACATCAAATTAAAATTCAATGTAATGAATTGCTCGTATTATATCCTAATATGAGTATTACATCATAATAGCATTATAATAAACCAAAATACATTATTTCGCAGAGCTCAGTTCGCGTAATGACAGTCATTAAAGCCATTAACCCGTAGATGTATGCATTTATGTATCAGCAGAGATATCCAGTAACATGAACAATTAGGATGAACCAAATTGTCTTTCGGATGACCATTCGATCGTTTATTGCCGTTAATGATCTAATAATTAGTATTGTACGTAATCCGTAACTGCCAGTAGGTGTTCCAATTAATAATTTTACACTGGTTTGGCGGATATATTGATATTTGATTAGATTTAAGTCTGCTATTTCGTTTGTATGAACTAGAGCGCAGCTATTAAATTATACCAGTGTGTTTCCAGCACGTTTGCAACCATTGGGATCGCGAGAACTATGAGAGTTACGATAAGTTACTTTAATGGTAGACTATTGCAAAGATGTAATCAATATTTCGGAATACAAAAACTTTATTAAAATGGCCTGTTAATGCGGCAACTTTTGTCTAATTTAATCTAAATTGGATAGACACGTCCAGGAAACATGCTGTAAATCATTACAGAAATAAATTATAAAATCTAAATCTAAGAACTATTTTTATACAATTAAATTAAAATTTTAAAATATAAACAAGCAATATCTGTACAAGCATTTCGAGAACTGAGTTCTCATCGTCAGTAGAACTAAGAGGGATCAATTAATCAACTTGCAAAAAAGCTTTCCGAACTTTGCACTTATCCTAATACATAAAAAGATTTTTGGCTATAAGTTCTGTATTTTTTTTTAATTCAACGTTTCGAATTAGTACACGCATTTCTTAGTTAGGAAAAACAAGTAAACAACATAAACAAGTAATTAGAAACAAACTCAATAACTAATTTAATTCGTAATCTTCTTTCTGATTCACTTCACTTCTTTTTATATCGGGTTTTTTTTTATCAGTATACATAGGGTATGTATCATTACCATAGTTACAATTAAAGTGATTTACAGCAATGTATTAAAGCGTTTTTTTAAAGTAAATAGTAAGAAATTTTTTTTAATTACTTTAGTTACATTAAATTTGAAGAAATTATTATTCTTAATTATTACAAAATTATACTTATGTTTCAGTACGTCGAGAAAGTTGTCAGAACTCATAATAATAAATGAAAAAATGTTACAGACAATCTTTTCTACAATACTGTTTTGGAAACTATACATTCTACAACTAAAAACTATAGGAACGACTATCATTCCATACGCCGCGTATGGAATAATTGAAGGATTTTGATTCATTTACTATGGTCTGTTTTAATTTGAATTATGTAAGTTTGACGTTTTCAACAGTTTTATATTTGTATTTTTTGTATAATTTCCAAAATCTTGTTATAGAAAGTATAGTCTACAACATGTAACGGAATGGCATATCCCACACTTGCAAAGCGTAGCCCTCGCCTTCGGCTCGGACTACAAACTTTTTGCTCACGTGGAATATGTACCATTCCATTACTTATTGTAGAATATAGTATTCATTTATCCCTGTGTTCTTCTAAAAAAAAAAAAAAAACTTTAATACATTGTTGTCAATAATTGTAACTGTAACTATAGTAATGATCTAATGACATATCTCTATGTATACTGATAAAAAAAAATCTCTCGGTAGATTTCTATAGGTTCTCTTATGAGTCTGCCATTGGTACATTTCGATCTAGCTATAATTTTTGTTTCTTCAAAATTTATTCAATGGCAACAAAAATTAAAAATAAAAAATCTTTTCATTTGTTACTCAATTTATTAACCGAGTTTGGACTCAGCTTGAAATACGCAGTATGTTTATTGTTTGTTTATATTTTATAACTTTAATAATATTGTACAGAAAATAATCCCATAAAATTTTGTAAAAGATACCATTCTTTATAAACAGAAAGAAACTTTGTGTTATCGTAGTTTTAATAATGGCATTTATAAAGTAGTTAAAAATAAAAAAGTGTTAATTAAAAAGAAACATAATCTCATCAGCATCTACATTGGTTATTGTATTTTACTTAACTTAGTAATAGCGGTATACACATCACACAGTTTTGACGTAACGTAGCACTTAGCGTAACAACCTGAGTGGGTCGTTCACGTGTCCGTTGCATTCTGTTAACGAGAATCTGTGCCGGTATAAATCTTCATAACGCCCCGGGTTTATCTGACCTAATTATCTGCCAGCCTTGCGTGCCGCGACCTCTTCCGCCATTTTTCCCTCCTATTTAATTCTCTTTAATAGATCAACGCTAAATCTGCGCTCTCACTCGCTCCATCGCTGATATGATGCGCTGATACTGACCGTAAAAACTGATTCTTTATTGTTTTGTTTTATTGTCGAGAGTTCATTTGTTTGCTCGTGACTTTTGTGTTTGGTTTAAGGATTGTGTTCATTTGTTAAAAGTTTTGTTTATGTTGTGTTCTTTGTTTTCTGTTTTGTTTTGTTGGGTGGATTTATTTTGCTAACAAGTTATGTTCAATTGGCTTGTGATGCGAATAATGATATTGGGAATTCTGTTATGCTTTTGTTTACTTATTTTGATTCTAGGTGCATCATTTCAAATTATTTTTTTTATATTTATCTCCAAGTTCCAGTTGTCGTACTTTTTGTATACGATTTATAATTAATCAGTTGAACAGTTCAATATTCTTTCAAGAATGAAAATAAAGAAAGGCAAGTCCACTTGAAACAAAAACAATTCTAATTAAAAAGCATCAGTGCACTCAAGTCCTAGACTCCTCGAGACTTCAGAAGCAACATTAATTTTATTTACATTTTGTTCATTCTACAATAAAATAAAAAGGGTGGGACACTCGAAGCCCTCATCAAGAACGCGAGAGAAACAACAACGCACGCGCTAGTTGAAAATTATCCTCCGCTTCTCAGAATACGAAATGAGCAGAGCAACTTGCAAATTGATTAAAACTAATTGATGTTTGAACGTGTTAATATTACTAATAAAGTTCGCGCTACCCGCTCTACGTAAATTCTGTACAGTGCGTCGTAAACGGTAATGATGATACGTAAACGTGTTCTTTTTTAATTAATTGCTGTACCCGGAGCGCTCGTTGGCTTGAGGGATCACTGAACTTGTTACACTGGACTGCGTCTTTTGGTGGAGGTGCCGCACACACTCTGACAACTGCTCCAATTAGAATTTATGCTACACAATCAAATCATATTTTTCAATGCTGGTTTATTACTTTATGCTGCTTTTACCTGCTGCATATCTTGTTGCGAAGCACGAATAAAGTGTCTCTATCAAAATAAACAAAAATATATCATCACGTCATTTACTCATTTTGGATGTAGCATTATGTTCTTATAGATCTCGATGATATGTCAAGTGCGATTACCAGCGGTCAAACTATGCCTTCCTCTTTCTCTCTAAAGACGTTAGGGGAGAGGAGACCACAGGGTATAGTTAAAAATGTGTAAAATGTTCAACAAGATTTATGAAAACGTTGGAAAGAAATATAGATTTTATTAAATACTTTTTTGTAGTCACAATCTTGGATTTCATACTGCAACACATTTGTGATTGATTTCAGCTCGGTAAATGGGATTATTATTTTTTATCTAGTTCCGTTTTGTAAAGTTGAATTTTACCTAACTTTATGACGTTATGAAATGTCACTACTCGCTACGCTCATTTTGGCAAATTTACAGCTCGTTAAACAATATCGTTCTTTTCATAACTGATTACGTAAATCACTATTACTCTGTATAGTTGCTAAGCAATAATGTAATAGATTTGATCCACAATATCGTTTTCCGCATACGTTTTTGAAAATTAAAACCAAGACAACCTGATTGTATTTAAGAAAGAAAGAAAAGTAGGAAAGTAATAAATGAAGCCAAATATAAGTTTACCGCACTTGGTATGTAAATAAAATAAGTATTATCTACGATCGTGTGTTACGAGAATCCTACGTATCCCACTCATTTTAGACAGGTAATGACTTCTATTACCGCACTAGTGTGTTTTTTACACACACTGATTATTTGGCTCCCGTGATTTTCAACGCGTTGCTATTATTTTAAAACATCTCGGCCTGTTGCTACATTGATTTGAAATTAATTAAATATTACATTAATAAAAACATACTAATTTTACTGTTTTAGAAAATTTACATGATTATCGAATTTATGTTACAAACTCGGTTTACGGCTTTCTTGTGCAACTTTCAAATGACTATGCTAATCTTATTTATATCCTACTACTTATGTAAATAACTATTAACTTGAACCAAATATGTAAGTAAAAGTCGGTCTGTCCTTTTGGTGAATTCATATTCCAGAAGGAGTGATAATAAATTACTTTATTATTATTACTTTTATAATTTTCGAAGATACCTAATATAAAATTTTGTCTTACCAATTACTGTAGTGTAATGTATTGTTTGGTCGATCCACGTGTCCGTAGTCTACATTCCACTCTCATCAAATACAAGAGGGTCTAACGCCGGCCATTCCGCGCCTCTATCAGCCCTCTTGTTCCTCCTTAATTGCCTCCGACGCTCGTTTTCCTCTTGGCCAGTGTGAGTTCCTCTCGTCTGCTCTTGACTCGTCTGCTGCTGGTGGTCAGCCAGCCGCGCTTCTTGCCGTGGCCCGGACGCTGACACGAAACTGCGAAAAAACGGGACTGTTTCGTTTACTGGTTTCATGCGGCTTTTTATTTGTTTTGCGTTTATTAAATTTTGTGGTTGTAAGTGTAATTAGGGCTTGGGTGGTTATTTATGGCCTGGTGGTTGGAATGTTGGTTTTGTAAATGGTTTTTTGGGAGCGCAAGTTCTTACTTTGTTTTTGCTGTAGAATGTTTTTATTTAATATTGTGGATAATGTGCCAAGAGTAGAATGAAAATTTATATATTATAACGCCATTTGTTTATTTCTGAGTGTGGCACTCTGCTGAGGGCAGATCTCCATTTAAAGTACGATTACCAGATCCCTCTGCAGACATTAGTTAAGGAGAGGGACTCAGAAATAAGTTTTTTTTTTTTGGTAAAAATTTGACCCACTATTCAACTCATATGTCATCTGTCAAAAATGGTCCAATAGATTTTGAGGATTTAAAATTTGCTACCAATTGAAAAGAATTATACTAACATTTTTCACCCGTGATCTCATTTTCAATTTTCACTAGTAATTCTGTCAACAATTTAAACAATTTAATTGTTACACTGTTGCTGTGAAAGTGAATCTATTTGCAAGTCAATTTAAATAAAGAATATTTTTTTACTCGTTAATTGTCCTTCGAATACCATTCGTGTTACAAGTTATGTAGACAATTTTTGGGGCTGCATCACTCATGGTTATTACGCTTGAAAATATCACTTGTGCTGCGCACTCCTGTTATTTAAAATCAAGCGTAATACCTATTTGTGATACAGCAACAAAAGTTGTCGACATAACTTGTAACATTATGGTATTATGTATGAAAATTTGTCGATTGTATTTTTAGTTTATTAAATTAAATCAATTTTTGGTATTCTACAAGTTCCAATTAAATTTAATGACTTCTTGTAAGTTAGTTTTAGCTACGGATTAAGGGTGATTTAATGGACGATTTATTTTTTTGCTCGCAAATGATTTTCTATTATTTAGATCAAAATGCTTCAAGTAAAATATGCACACAATTAAGATTTTAATTACTTATAATTTAAGAATATTTGACAAGGCAAAATTACTCAATTATCAACTATGATTCGCACTTAGAATCTAGCTGTGGCTGCACAAGAACTTCTCTGATGCCGCTTTGGTTACACTAGTAACCAAATGCCATCGAACAGATTTAGATTCTCACTGCACCAGGACGAATTGGTCGCGAATCAAGTACCGCGGTATTTGAGGCCCTGGTCCTCCTAGAATTATCGTGTAATTTAAGCAGAAGAAAAGTTAATTAACAGTTGCGCTTTGATTTATTCAAACTAACACCAACAACCAAAATTAAGGTTGAACACGATATTAACATGAATATGACAGCTCAAATAGTACAAAACAGCGTTTTCTATGTTTTTGCAAGCTTAAAGCAGCAATTTTATCATTATTTCACAATAAATTCGCCATTACACACGATAGAAATATGAATATGACAGTTTTAATAGTTGAAAACAGCGTTTTCTCTTTTTGTAAGCTTAAAGCAGTAATTTTATCGTGATTATAATAAAACAATTTAAATTTACGCGCCATATATTAGTTGTCAGTGGTACCAACTGAAATCAGTGTTTCCGAAGCCCCGCAGCTTACCTACTGAGAGATTGCAAACTCCAAACTTTCCACTTACGAATTGGTCGCGAATCGCATGTTCTTTCTATTTTTTGTCGGAAATATCAAACTGCATAGCATGACACGATTTAAAAAATTTATATTGCTTATATAACTCAGTATCGGATTGTGAATCATGAGATCCTCAGCTCAAATCCCACCGCCGATAGTTGTCATTTTTAACTTTACCTCTGTGGTTCCCATTAACATCTTTCGGAGCCGTGACTTGATGGTTAGGAATTGCAGTTCAATTATTAACAATATATTATGTATCAAGAACTGGGAAAGAAGAGTGCCACATCCGAAACGAGTAAAAGGCGTGATTATGTATTTATTTTATACAACCAGTACCACTTGATTTATCACTGTATAATTAAATGATTGAAATGGTTTTTGATTACTTCAACAATATTTCAATAAATGCTACTTCCACTAAGTTGTAATTCTAAATATAATTCATATTTTAAATCGATAGTTTTTAAGGTACTCTGGTCGCAGCTTAGTCCACCAGTAGATCGTTCGTAGTCTATCCAGGTGACAAATATTATTTAAATAAATTGTAGTGTTTCATAAAATGTAGTAGGTAGTTATATATATCTTCGTGAAATCCTTAAAATGGAAGTAATTTCTAGGTATGACTAGGATAACTGTTCCAGTTACTCGTACAGCGGATCGTGCTTAGCGGTAAATCCTGGTTCTTGGCATGTAGGAAACCGGGCATCTGTCGGCGAGATTACCGGTACAAACGTGACGCTTACCCGGTGAAATATTTCGCGACCGTGCGTATCTATGTTACCCGGTACTAGCACCGGTAACAGAAATACCCTTACCGTTATCGTTAGTGTTGGAGCAAATCGGATAAGATTTTACGGAAATTTATGTTGCGTGAGAATTGTTAACAGAGCACTTCAGCAAGATATATTTGAAAATATTGAATAATGGTTTCATTTCGTACTGTTTTATTTTACTACAAGAATAACATTATTTTCAATTATTGTATTTAACAGTAGTTGCATTAATAATGTAACAGTTTACATACTCTTATTGCAGGTAGACAAGCTAGCCGATTCTTTCGAATATTTATATTCAAAGTTTAAATAGTTAGAAGAAACGTATACTTTAAACTTATTCGAGTTGTTCAAGAACTAACTGTATTAACGTCTTGAAAAGAAACTAAAAGAATTCCTAGTGTCATATATGTAAATTGATATATTTTCTCATTCGCATTTAGAGCAGAATATATTTTATTTCATGAAAAATAAGTAGTAGTTTTGTAAAGTTAACTCAACCGGATACATGTCTTGTTAGTTTTATTTGAGAATAGTTGTCATGGTGATGAATGTAAAGTACCTACGTCAGTTCTTTTCTTTGAAAATTTTGCTGAAGTAGTTATTTATTTTTCAGATATTTCTTGCCATGTTAAAAGTTATTCCTCGCAAGAATACGCAGCACTTTAAGTCAGCATAATGACTACTAACTTAAAACTAGTAGCTTTTTATAATTACTTCTGATTTAGGGTAGCTGAAATAAATTAAATCCAATTTAATAAATAAAATTTGGCTGTGTAATCTTCATTGATCCCTATTAGCTCCACTGATGATGATAATTAAATTAATGAAAAACGTATATAGATATTTGTTTAGTTTGAAGTCTATTTTATTAAATAAGGGTAGGCCATTTTTATTTCCCGCACATGCACCTGTAAGAGAGGTATAGGAATCATGCGAAAAATTCGGTAGTGAGTATTCAGTGAATAAGTACTTTTAGGGTCCCTAGAATACGATATTAATAGATTCGCGATGATGTCTATCTGTCGCTCTGTCTGTGTGGATCTCAGGAGATTCTCAAAAATTACTGAACAGATTATTTTTTGACGTTTATTTAAACCAATCAAATGCTTTGTTGTATGTCACGTGTCTGCGTTTTAACCAATCCTGTCATTATTATACTGAGAATAATGCTCTTGTGATTATTCCCGGCAATTTTCTCTGTAGCTTTTTTGTTTTTGTTGACAGATGTCAGATGTGAGATAGGTATCATCAACACAAGTAAAAATGAGCAAAGAAGATAGATTTAGTGCTGTGCCTGATGATGAAATCAAAAAATAGTCTAATTAAATATAACTCGAGAGTTCGATAAATTAGAAAATAATTCTCCAGTATCTTTCTCAAACTTGTCGCCATTTGGCAATAGCCACGAAAGCAACAAGTTTTCGAAAGATCTGACAAATTATTTTCAATTTATTCTCACCCTCTTGTTATATTATTACTGAAAATTTTGTATATTTTGTATATATCAACTGTATGCCCTTGAGAAGAGCTGACTATTTTTTGGTGATAATCCAATAACCGGAAGTGGTAGTTTCCTTGAAGACCTATCAAGTTATTTTGAATTTTTGTTATTAAAATAATATTTTAAATATTATTATTTATAATTGTTGGTTGAAACATTTTACTCTTACTGTCACCATTAACGGGTTACATTATCTGCTAATCTATGCTTTTTGAAAATACCAAACAAGAGTTGAGAATGTCATTTTTTGACATATGTCATAATTGAAAAGTATTTTTTGATAGCAGTGGTTCGTGTTCTTGCATTGTTTGGTAAGAAATCTATAGCGGGAGGTATTGTGGTGCCCACAACAGATTTTTAATTTGACAAACATTTTGCATATCAGCTAATATATATTTAATTACTAGTCTTACTCTACTCATCCAATAAAATAATGAATGAACACTAGGAAATAAAAAATTAATGTCACTCGAAGGAGAGAGGAAAGGTCCTGGGTTGAAACATCTGTGTTTGTAAATATTTCATCAATAGTTGTGCAACTTTTGGTGGAGGCGATACATCTTTTGCAAATCGCAGCCCAATTACGAATTTCATGTTCTTTTTTATGATTTTTTGTGCGACAAAGGCATCGTTGACAGTAACTGATCGGACGTATTAATAGCGTAAAAAACACAGAGGCGTCGAAGTGGGAAGGGCTTGAGGGGGCGTGCAGCCGTGTCGCGATTTATATTAAAGCCTGTGTAGGCAATTATCAATCAAAATGTCAACGCGATATTGCTGAACATTAACACGTGCGCGCGGGCGCGTGTAACAGCGTGAGTGAGCGTGAACGAAGCGCCTGCCATCTCGTGGATATTTTAAAAAGTTTTAAGTGGCGGATATGTACATCAGCTGTCTGTTCATCGGAATCGATATTGAAGTGCCAGTGAAAAACCTGGACCATATGCGTAAATGAGCCTTCGAGGGCTTCATTTTCCTATATAAATCAGCTTTAGTGACGATAAAATAATACATTACAAGAACCTAACACCTATTGACACTTTACCAAATTATTATTTTATCACAAAACATCAGCATAATCGACACACTGTTGATCTTTTATTATCTCTCGCGCATACATATACGCGAGTTTTTAACAGATAAGAGTATTTTAAGAGATGTGTTTTTGCCTCGGTTTTAGCGCTGTACAATGTTCTAAAATTATGTTTAAAAGAATGCCTCGAATAGAAATTACAAAAAAAATATGTTATCTACTATCTATTATCTATGGATCGTCAAATTACCTAAACGGTGATTTGACCAAAGATACTAATTTAGAGACAGCTTTATGTTGATAAAAAATATAAAGACAATAAATTGTCAACTGTTTCATAAAATACAGTCTCAACTGGCACCGGTTAGTACTTGGTCACAGGAATGGTTAGTAAATAGAGATTTCGACTGACATTTATATGACGTCGTATGTAAACGGTGACAGTTTTGGTATGTCAAATCAGACCGAGAGCTCGGTTCGTCCAACGGTTGGTATTCTGATTGGTTGAATTTCGCTTGTTATGATTTCAAACTAGTACGCTGTCATATTTTTCATATTTTCTGTCAAATTTGATTAATGTCAAAGTCTACCGTGCGTTTTCAGTAACCATTCGGTAAGTGTGACGTCATTGTTTGAAACCAACTAAACACGTAACCGGCAAGTAACCAGTGCCAGTCGAAAACTCCTTAAGTCACAGAGACTGGCCAATCCAAATCAATGGGTAACTATAGACGCGTTTCGTTCTTATTGGAACTCATCTGTGTAGTGTAACCTGCCAATTAGTGTGATGCAGTGGCACAGATTGACTGGCTCAGCGAGATCTAAGATCACAACAGATTGGTAAATGGAACTGAGAAGTAACTGAATACTCAGCAGAAGTTTTGAAAATCTTTATGTTGTAACATCTCTTTAAGTCTTCTAAATCATCATAATATTTATCAAATTTCGCTAAATAAATCTGGAATTACAATCACAATCACGGCAGGTCCGGGTTTCACCTTTGCAGAAGTGTCACCATAAAATTTACAAAGGTAATTATCCCTTCATCGCAATCGGGAGCAGCGAAGCCGGGTCATTAAGCCACGCCGGACAATGGGTCGCCGTGCATTGTCCAGGAGTTGCTGCGGATTACGCCGACTCCCGGAACAATAACCGCCGAGGTGGCCTCGACACGGCGATGAAATTGAGCAGCGTACTTGGAGTGTATGTGCGATGGTAGCTGGAATCAACTGGAGAGACCGGGATTCTAAAGTCGGGAGGTGTTATTGTTAAATGGTTTGCGATGGAATGGATTACTGCGGGATGGAGTTGCTGCTGCGGAATTGCGCAGGAGGAACTAACCTCAATGTTAAAAAGAGTAACTAGATGTAGACAAAATAAATGAAATAAATGTCCAAAATACAGCATACCACAAGAACATGGGAAATAAAATATTTTGTATTTTGGTAAAATTTCTTTACGGTGGATTTTCATCACAGATTTCGTCCTGGAATATTGTCCTCTAATAGATGCCCTATTTTACTATTATCTCCTTTGATATTTTGAAAATTTTCCGCGGTCATCACATAGTCCTAGGTGATCAAATATTACTCAAATATGTTTATTTTGTTATTGTGTTTCTACATAATTTAGATCGTAGGAAACTCTTTGCCGCAGAACGCTTCAACAAATCTCTGATATTTTTTTAAATATGGCGTTTTTTTGATATTTTTCGAAGTACAACTTCTAGGAGCTGTAAGTCATAAACTATACAAGATATCGAGAAATAATCTTCAATTTTGGGCTTCTGGCCCATTCTATGACAAACTAGTAAATATTGAAAATTTCCTATTTCTTTTTCAAAATTTTGATTGACGATAAAAAAAAAATATGAAAGATATAAACTTGCTATTCGATTCAGCTCGTTGAAAAACATAGCTATGCAAAATTTGGAAAAATGTGAAAAGGATATTACGACAAGTTGAATTGAATGGTGTATGTATTGATTCCGTATTTATTTTAATTTTCGGGATATTCCCCTTAGGAAATATTCAAAAAAATTCAAAATTTTTTTAAATTTCCATATTTGTTTTAAAAGTTGCTAGAAATCCAAAACTGAAGATATTTTTCCAATATATAGCTTAGTTTTTAAGTTACAGCCTCTCAAATTTGCGCTTTGAAAAACATCAAAAATTGTCATATATCAAAAAAATATAAGAGATATGACGATGGGCTTTACTGCCAATAAGTTTTCTACTGTATAAGTTATATAGAAAATAATAATAATAATAAAAAAAATACTGAAATAAGTGAGTTTAGTATCATTGCTTCTTCTTTGATGTGCAGAGTATCTTGAATTCAACAATTTTTGCTACTTCTACTGATAGAATTCAGCTCTAAATATGACATTTACCAATCATTTCGAGTAGTTTTTTCATCATTGAAACAATATATAAGACTTAGAATGTCTTCAACATGTGGTGTAAATAAATAATTAAAACCCGTACCTTTCAAAAGTAGGTGAAACGTGTAAGAAGTAGAGAGAAAACTCACTCAACAAATTTCATTCCTGCTGGCGGTAAAAATATCTCAACAGTTTTAAAACGACGCCACCGCCCCTCAAGTTGGCGTTGAAAGAACCCGAGGCGCGGATGTGTTTCCCTAATTGCTCGGCAGATGGCAAGGAGCGCGCTGCTCGCCACCGATCATTTCCGTCGGTTTATGACGGTTTAAACCGCTGTTAGCGTTCCGCCACTGCTAACGGACCGTGTTATGGTGCTGGTGTTCGCGTGTTCTCACCAACATCACCAGATAGAATTGCGAAAGGAGCTTGAAATATTGGAGAGGAAGCTGTTTTTAATTGCGCAAGCCCTGTTTTTGGAATAATGGACATTAATTTGTTTATCATTTCCTGCATCTAATTTGCCTTTAATTGTATTTTTAAAATAACATTTTCCCATGATTTTGATATTACACATTGTTCTTATGTTTATTTATTATTCTCTTACCAGCATTGGATTTTAATCTGCTTAAATATATTTTATTTAGTAGTACTCTTCTTTTTTGAATTTTTTTTCATCCATGTCTCTCCTGCACCTTGTTTATCCAGTCCCAGTAACTCGCATTCATCTATATTCTGTGGCTATTCCTGCACAGTTCAGTCTCAGATTCATCCGAGTCTCCTCTTCTTTTCTGCATTATCTACAGATTCTTTCGTCTGCTGTTAACCAGTATTTGTTTGCATTTGCATTTGAATCTGACTATCATTTTATACCCTTATTCTCCTTGTCCAATATGTTGTTATTTTATCAAATTTCGTTATTTTTTCTATTAATTATAAAATAAAATCATCACGCCTTTTACCCATTATGGGTGTGGCACTCTGCTTACGCAGATCTCGGTAAGTGATATATTTTTACCTCCCGCCTACCTCTAGGTAAGGGAGGTATTGTTTTTGGTCAAAAAATTGGGTAGTGAGGTTTCAATGAATAAGCACGTTTTAGGGTCCCTACTATACGATTTTACTATTTTCGCGATGATGTCTGTATGTATGCATGTATGTATGTATGTATGTATGTATGTATGTATGTATGTATGTATGTATGTATGTGTGTGTGTGTGTAGTCTGTGGCAATTTTTTCGTCTCGCATAACTCAAATACTATAATACCAAAAAATACAATTTTGTGAATTTTTGCTTCTTATATTTAAATGAAGAGCTGATTAGATTTTGGATAAAATTGGTCAACCGGAAGTAGCAGTTTACTTGAAGCCCTTAACAGTTTTTCGTGAAAAACACGGTTAAATTTCCTTTTTTAACAAATAATGTTATTTTGAAAGTTGAAGAATATTTAATTTTACATGTGTTTTAATTACACTAATTTTATAAATTTTCATTAGATTTAGAGATAATAAAATATAAAGAAATTAGATTTCACAAATCTTGCATTCCTAGTACACCATGGAAACATTTAAAATTTTTCAATTTTTTATGAAATGTGACACATGTCATTGTGATTGTGAAGCTATTTTCTTAATGAAATATGTCAGAAAATTAAATAAATATATGAAAGAAAATTAAAATTCTCAAATATAATTAGAAAATATACAAATAAGAAGGTATGTTCCTATCATCAAATACTATTTTGTAGCGTTTAAGAGTAGTATTGGGCGGGAGGTTATGTGCTGGCCACATCAGATTTTTGGGTATGAAGTGCGGTTTCCAGCCGTCAAATCATAGCCCCCAAAGATGTTAGTGGAGGGGAACCACAGAGGTAAATTTAAATTGGCAACTGTCAGCTGTGGGATTCGAACTGACGATATCACAATCCATATTTTACACAATTACATCGTTGGAAAGCAAAAAAAAAAAAAACTATTCATAAATGTCATAGCTTACTATGACCTCCATATGAAAAAAAATGAGCACTTCTGCAAATTCACCATTAAAAAGTGTCACAAGAAAATGCAAACTAGAATCTCGTATTAAATAATATAACAAAGTTATTAGCAAAAAAAGAATATTAGTAAATTTACATTTTAGCCAATATCTAATGACATATATATTAAATTGGGATAATAAATATTTATTCAAACTACCCTACTAATTAGGCAACTTTCGCCTAATTTAACCAATCTCGTATCTCTTACAGTTCTCGAGATCCCAATGCATTCGTACCTTAAATGGGACAAACAGTATACAGAGCAATATCAAATAACTTGACATAGTTTATCCAGTTTGAAATACCATATCCTGGCAGAGACATCTTTACGTATGATATATCATACGCTGGGCATTAATGGGTTAAATAACTTTTAATAATATCTCGAACATAAAAATTGTAGCTAAAAAATTTAACTAAATATTTTTTTTTTACATAGATATATTTGAAAAACCTCATAGACCTTCGAGAAAACTACCACTTCCGTTTGATGGATTACTACTAAAATCTAATCAACTTGTTATCTAAACATCCAAATTTAAAATTTTTATTGGATACCGTTTCAAAGATTCAAAGCAAAATTCAGACGCTGGAAATGAAATATCTAAGAAAATGTTAAATAGAATAAGAAACGAAATAATAAGAGCTCCAATGTAATGCAGGGAATGTGACAACAAATGTTACCACAAAACACTTCTTGTAGTTTTCCTCCACCAACATCTGTAAGTGCAATTAGTTGACTGCTATCATTTCCTGATACCTACTGTAATCAAAATTCCGCACCTCATAATGAGTAAATTAATTTAGCAGTTATACCTAACAGACAAAATTTCCGCTCCCCTTTTCCTTTTATGTACTAAACCCTGAGAAGAAAAGCTCGAATCCTACAGCTCGACTACGTCTACGTCTAGGACTATTCAGTTCCTGCTCACGTCCAGAAAACCTAAACACGGCGGCAGGCTGATTACCGGCTGCTGACGTCCGCAATAGCTTGTCAGGACCGTACCGCGGAAAATTGGTTCGGGGCACGTTCCACCATTGCAGCACTTTAAATTGTTTTCCAAGTGGTTGCATGAAATGAATTTTTATTTTCCGAAGATTGGCTAGCCAACGTTAGTGAGTTGAGGGGAATATTGACTACGCCGAATCATCAGCGAAACTCCGACAAACATCTTCAAGAAATTTTATTAACTTAACTTAAGACAATAAATATATCACCATTTTATTCTATTCCATTACTTTCTTCTACGTAGTACAATCGATACCGAGATCTTTACGAAAATACATTTTTTTGGTTGATCAGAACTGTCAATATAATCGTGAATCACTGTTTCTGTCATCAACAACTTTAATTGTGTAAAAGTAGTGAGAACACTGCGTTGAATTCAAATTGAAGGTGTGTATCGTTGTTTCGACTTGGTGGAAAACTTATCTTAAGCATGTAAAATATTTGTGGAGTTTTCGAAAACTTGCTATCAGCATAGCGGACATTTTAATCTCATTTGTTTACGAGCGGTCGCACAATAAACAGCTTTACATATTTTACCGAGAAAAAATTAGTTGCCAAGTGGTGGCCCCGGCGGCGTACGAAAACAACAAAGTTGGCGTCGGTGCACGCGAGCGCGCTTCTTATCAGCGCACGGGCGGCGGTGCTGATAAAAACACGGACAGTTTAAAAGTTTACATGCGGAGGACGATGTTGCTTGCTGCTGAGTTATAATGCGCACTGCTCACCCAAGAATGTGAGCTATTTTTCTTCCTTACATGGTGAGTGTTACGCGAAGTTTTTACGATGTTTTGGACGGGTTTTAAACTGCGATGCTTTATGTACTTTTCGGAAAAAGGATTTATTAAAACAATAATTATATTACGGAAGAATCCTCAATTGAGTACGTTTATTTGCTGAAAGGTTGTGCTCTAAGTTGTCTATAAGCTCACCATAGTACAGAAAGACTGACGTCTTGCGAATAAGAGTACAGTCAAATAGGAGTCTATAACTGGATAACAAATAAATAAAGAAAAAGTGTTAAAAAGATATCAAAATATAATCATTAATGTAAAAATAAGACACCTAAGGAACTTCGAAAAAAGGCGAATTTCGGCCACATCAGAAAAGAAACTTAATTAATAAAATCAATATATATATATATATATATATATATATATATATATATATATATATATATATATATATATCATTACGCCATTTATCCACTTTGGTCGTGGCACTCTACTTGCACAGATTATGGTGATATATTTTTGATATCTTTTACCGAAGGCTAAGGCTATGAAATCTGCAAGTTCTTCATTTGAAGAGCTTCCTCATTTCGAAATGAGGATTTATAATTTTATACCAGCGGTTCTTTCATGTTCATGTGCTTGCAGTCCCCAAATTTTTGAAAAATTGGCGGATACAAGGTTCCTTTTGAAAGTACTAATATTTTATATTGATATAAGGATTGACAAAAGATAAAGGAAGTAAAAGATGTGAACCTTAAAATTATTATATTATTGAATTTTTTTATAAAATATCGGTGAAATGTAACGGTTTTGGACGAATAATTAAAAATGAAATAAAAAATATATTACTAGAAGAATTATAGAACACAAACGGGCTCTTCTTGATCAACCAGATAAATCTGCTGTGACTATACTATTTAATTTTTGCACAAAATAAATTTTGAAGAAAGCAAAATCCAAAAGTGCCAATTGCAGACTCATAACAGATGCTATTGAAATCTATATGCAGAAGAATATGGTGAATCATAATGAAGGCTACGAATTATACAAGACTGAGCTTCATGTTTTATAAGTCATAATTTGATGTTTACATACTATTTCTATTTACTTGATTATGTCATTCTTTTGTTTCCTGACGAAGAATTATTTACAGAACTTTATCCAAAAGTATTTTTGTATTTTTGTTAGTTTTTTCCACTTATTAAAAAAAAAAAAATAAGTACAGAGAAAAACTTTCAATTTTCGCGGACTCCTTTTGATGTTTTTACGAACCCCTAAAAGTCCGCGGATTTCCGTTTAAATATCACTTGTTTATTGTATTTCATCATAAGCCATAAATGTGGTGGTTAGATTTAGGAACGATTGGACGAATGTTGCAGTTCAAAAACTGAGTCGCTTTAATTTAAAACTTATATTGGCGCGTCCACCAAAAAACACCTACAAGTTCGGCTCATTTTAAAACGAAGCCATATTTTTAAATGACACATATACAATACGGTGTTATATTTTGTATAATAATATAGAATTAATATATTCCGTTTATAAATTTGTATTTATACCGGAAAGTCGCATCTAGGCGATGTCAATAACTAAAGTATACGCCATCTATCCGGGCGTGTTTGCGTTTTGATAAATTCCAGTCCACATAAAATAAGGGCCATTCTCGTCCATCGTTATATGACTACAGTGTGGTAGTAAAACAGGGACGGGGCAAGGGGTGTCCCATCGGACGAAGCCAAGCCAAATACCAGAAATTGTTCATAAATCACTCTTTTTTCGGGAACAACGAACATTTTATTTGCGACGATGCTTGTCTGTGAATTTTTAATATATCGCCGCTTGATTTTTCTGTCTTTGTTATTTTGATGCTTCGGGTAGACGATCTTTTTTGATGAGATTATTTTTTATGGCAGATTCTCGGTGACAATTTTTATATTTAACGACAGGCTTTGTAATGCGATATTTTATTAAACTAATTTGAATTTGAATCGGTTTATTACATTTTTGCAGGTTTAAAATATATACGAAATTGAAAGCAACTGACGCAGATTTTAATAAAACCTGACAATGTTGAAACATATTTTTACATTAATACCTTACCAACAACTTTTAACGACGCAAGGAAAAGTTGTAGCATATATTATTTTATGTCTTTTTTATTATTTACTAAGATACGTTGGAAAAACCGATGCCGAAGGTGGAGGGCTGTTACCTTTATGCAACGTTCTTGAGGTATTTGTGATAAAATTAGGAGTATTTATCAATGATCGAGGGATATTTGGTGAGAAAATTTTTAGCGATTATTGTAATTATTTTCATTTCCATACCGTCAAAATAAAATTTTGAAATAAACCAATAAAATATTAAATTTACTTTCAACAATTGTTTAACAACCAGAAGTAATCATTTTCTGAGGAAATTATGGGAAACAATATCACAAGACATACATTTTTATTGTGCACGAATTTTTTTCTTTGCAACAAACACGAAAGCAAACTGCATGGTAAATCTCAACTCCGACCTACCTACCTAATATTAGCTTGCTTGAGTAATTTTGCTTAAAAGCAAGAAATTGAGTGCTTAAAAATAAATCTTTATCTATAAAAAACAGAGAGGTCACATGGTATTTCATGAGATAAATTCCAAATACAACACAAAATGAAACTTGAGATATTCATTAACTGTCACATTGACGGTTATAAACAATAACTGTAACAAGAGAGTGAGAATAGATTGATAATAATTTGACAGATCTTTCGAACAAGTTTGAGAAAGATACTGGAGATTTATTTTATAATTTATCGAACTCTCGAGTTATATTTAGGCAATTTTCTCTGTAGCTTTTTTGTTTTTGTTGACAGATGTCAGATGTCAGATAGTTATCATCAACACAAGTAAAAATGAGCAAAAAAGATAGATTTAGTGACGTGCCTGATGATGAAATCAAAAAATAATCTAATTAAATATAACTCGAGAGTTCGATAAATTAGAAAATAATTCTCCAGTATCTTTCTCAAACTTGTCGCCATTTAGCAATAGCCACTCAAGCCCTACGGGCTTTCGTGGCTATTGCCTGGCAACAAGTTTTCGAAAGATCTGTCAAATTATTTTCAATTTATTCTAACTCTCTTGTTATATTATTACTGATAAATATCAGATGTTAGATAGTTATCATAAACACAAGTAAAAAATTAGCAAAACAGATAGATTTAGTAGCGTGCCTGTTGATTAAATAAAAAAATAATCAGTATAATATGGTTTCTAGTGGTTGAATTTTCAAGTGTTTTACATCAAGATTGGTTAAAATTTCGTCGTAAGAATTTATCATTTATTGGTTACTTTCGAACAGGTTACGAAGAATACATGAATTTATTTGGATATTTTTTAACCAAAAAACTGTAAAATCGTCTTTTTGGTACAAATGAAGCATACTGATTAGATTATAATGTAATTAAGAAAATAATCAGTTTAAAATGTAGTTTTTGGACTATTAGAAGTTATGGTACATAGAACGATTGTTAATTTGCTGAAGCAGTGTGGTAGCTGAATGATGTTTAGCGTTTGAGGAATTCGTAGCAACGAATTTACGAAAAATGAAAAATGTTGGTCGAAAGGCAAAAAAACGAAACTCAGCGATTTCTCGCAAGTGTGGCAGCCGCAGTTCGCGTATGTATTACAGCATCTCGTATCCTGAAAATCGGCGAATCGGTGAAGCGGTCAAGGAGCGAACCGGAACACTGCTGACACACATATATCCGAATGTTATTCCGTCTCCAATGCAATAAAGAAACGTTGTACCTACACCAGACGCGGCTTCAGACTTTCTTCCAATGCATGACTCAAATATTTTATTATTGGATTATTGGCTCTTTGAGAAATGTTAACGTCAAAATATTCCCAATATTTTTACGCAATTCCTTTTCCGAACACCGACTGCTGACTTTTTAGCTAAATATATCGCCACGCCATTTACCCATTTTTTGAACTGGTGCTTCAAAAGGTACGCAATGAAAAAGCGCGCTATACTCGTATATTAAAGTGGTTGGTTTTGGTATTGGGCGTATCTTGGATAGTAACCTAGTAGAAAGGAATGATTTTTAAAGGTACTGGAGAATAGTATATTCTACAACAAGTAATGGAATGGCACATATTCCACGCGAGCGTGGGATATGCCATTCCGTTACATGTTGTAGACTATACTTTCTATAAAAAGGTTTTGGAAATTATACAAAAATACAAATATAAAACTGTGGAAAACGTCAAACTCAAATAAATCAAATTAAAACAAACAGACGTAACCATAGTAACTGAATCAAGATACTTCATATGTCGCGTTAATAAGCGGTTCTGATTCGTCGAAAATATTCCATACGCCGCGTATGGAATGTTAGTGATTCCATAACAATTTTTAGTAGTGGAATGCCCAGTTTCCAAAACAGTGTTATAGAAAATATACTTCTATCAGAGTTTCGAATAAGTATTATAAAAATTACATTAGTTATGATTTCGCTTAAGATCCTCTAATTTCTGATTCTGACATTTAAAAAATTAATGTATCAAGGGTGTTATAAGGGCAATAATGCGTAAGGTCCGAAGTGTGTACGTTGACCGAAAGCATTCAACGTTTAATGTCCGACCGATATATTATTTTATAAAAGATTCTTACCGACTTTTGTCTTATCATTGTGTTTTATTAGAGAGATTAACCTATTTGTTTGCAAACACTGTAAGTAGGTGACGCGATATTTTTATTACCTCCCGCCACATCCTGTAAGGGAGGTATAGAAATCATGCTAAAAATTCGGTAGTGAGTTTTCAGTGGATGAGCAGGTTTTAGGGTACCTAGAAAACGATTTTAATAGTTTCGCGATGATGTCTGCGTGTATGTCTGTATGTCAGTCTGTGTGGATCTCTGGAGTTACTACTAAACTGAAAATTTTGATATTTTGCATATATCAATTGTATTTCCTTTGGAAGAGCTGATTAGTTATTGGTGATAATCCAATAACTGGAAGTGGTAGTTTACTTGAAGCCCTATCAAGTTATTTTGAAATATCTGAGTAAATTATGATTATAATTTTTGTTATGAGATTAATGTTTCAAATATTATTATCCACAATTATTGTTTGAAACATTTTTTACCTTACTGTCACCATTTACGAATTACAACACGTTAAAGAAAAAATTATATTTCGACATTTTCGTTTAAATCTGCAAACCAACGCTTTTTTTATAAAAACAAAAAATGGTTGAAAAATTAAAAATTGTCATTTTTGGACATGTGTCATAATTGAAAACTCATTTTCTTTTTTAAGGAATGAGCGTTTCTTAATAGTGGTTGTCCGTGTTTCTGCATTGTTCGATAAGAAATCTATGGTGGGCGGTATTGTGGTGTCTCCAATAGATTTTTTAAATACTTATTTCGGTACTAAGTTACATCAGTAGATGCAAGAAAGATAAAATCAAGATTACACAACTTATAAAGTCAATGGTCCAGATTAAATCCAGTTTAAAAAACCTTGTGAAACTAATAACAAAATAATATAAAGAAAATAACTAAAAGCTTAACGCTTGATGTACCCTAAAAATTAACTACTTAATAAATCAGTTGTTTTATTTTATGGAATATACTTTTTTTTCTGTGAGAAGGATATCATCGTTAGTTTCCTATTTTGGCGTACCATTCATATTTTTCTATTTCGAAATATATTTCAGTTTGCAATAGACTTTTTTATGTGGATATTGTTAGAACAGAATCCAGCTATGAATATACCTTTATAGTTATTGGGGAAGTGAGTTTTTTCGGGAGATGAGCCATAATAAGATCTCATACATACACACATCGACAACATCAGGATTTATGTGTTTCTGCAGGAGCAGAAGAAGCAGGAAGGTTCGTCCTTCCATCGCGTCGTAAAGTCGACGTGCGAAGTATACTTTCTCGGCCCCCTTCGCATATCCTGTTGGTCGGCCATCGCTCATAAATTTGATGACAAACACTTGACATTCGGCAAACGCCATCCCTTCATTGTTGACACTTCAGCGATTTTCAAACAGTTTTGCTCTTCATCCAATATATAATAAATTTACCGTGTTTTATAAATATAATAAATAGAAATAAAACGAATCAGCAACTGTTAATTTTTCAGGATTTTATGGCGTTGCAGTGTGTGAAGCGTCGTAAACACGATTATTGATTTAATCAAAAATACAAACACAAATCACAAATACAAGGCAAACATCCGAAAACTAATAACAAGAAACGGAATCAAATGACGAAGTTCCAAACACGAATAAAAACAAAAATACGTCACGAGACAAAACTAGGATCGTAGCAGGCTGGCGCCGTCCACCCCAGGGCCGGTCAAGGGGGGGAAATCTGACCAAGCGTCCATATGGCACAAGAGCCGTATCGACAAACCATATTTCTCCGATATTGCAGACTTTTACGTGTTCAAAGGCGTAACGAATAAACCTAACAGAAAGAACAGAACGCTATAAAACAGGGCCGTAATGGGCCCACTTCTACTCGCGGGAATGTGTTTTATTTTATTTTAATTTTCAAATTGAATTTTTCAATTTCTTAAGTGAATATTTTATGAGGAATTTGCTGCTATGTACGGAATTTGTATTCGGCGAGATCAATGAATGGAGTGAAACAGAACAGATGCTGAGCAGGAATCGCGTACATTAATTTCAATTAATTTAATTAGATTGAAACCATTCCTCCATACCTTATTCAGACTTCATACGAATTGCTTTCAATTCGGCAATTTTCCAACAATACGAATTGTGTAATATATTCCATATAAAAACTTTCGATAGAAACTCTACTTTTGACAGGTTGACATCGGATATATAAGGAAGAGAACTATTTTCATGTGGATAAATTAATTAATTACCAATGGTTACTAAATATCACTCAACATTATTACTTTCAGCAATTTTATATTGCTTTCGTCAGATTATTCTATACCAAGTAAGCACATTTTTCTACATAAATGTTTGTTCAATAAAACATGAATTTCTTGTGGTACCGCAGACCGATATTATAAAGAAAACAATTCAAGAAATAATTGTTTGGTAATTTGTTTTATTTCCGCAAAATGACATTTTAGCATAAAGATGCACAAGAGGAGATACAGTCATACCATCTTCGAAAAGAGAAAGATTGCCAACCCTACTACTGGTATCTAATAGGGGTTGTTTATAGGTATTAATATGAGGAAAAAATATATTTTAGGTATTATTAATTGTATAATAACGATTTTTTTTATAAATGAATACGTTATTGCTCTATTTACTAATTTTGAATGTGTAACTTTGCTTTCGCAGATATCAATGAGTGTTGAGTGAAACATTTTTATATATGATATGCAGTTACCAAGTTACCAAGTTGCGCTCCCAAAGATGTTAATGGGAAAAAGGGTCACAAGGGTAAAACTATAATTATTTTGAAACCTTAAAAAATGTTTGACAATAATCTGCTTAAAACACAGGATTTCTGTTGAAATATGTTTAACTTCCTGTTTTACAACGTTTCAATAAATTATTTTACCAATTATAATTAGAGATTTTGTATCTTATTATGCTAAACTTTTATTTATTTCACTCAAACATGTTTGCTTTGAGGTACTCATAAAACGACTCAAGTCGTTTGACATTAGACAAAATGTCAATTGCTTTCTTCATTTGTTATCAAACGAAAATAAAAGTTTATAGAACATAACTTAAACCTCTTGTATCACCCTAAAAATATTTGAATACATTTTTAGAAATTTATAAATCAGAAAAATTAATTGGTGGGTTTCTTGATTTCAAATATTTTCTCCCAAATATTTTGGAAGATACACAAAAAAAAATGGATTGCTCCAATAGCAATATTTATCTTACGTATAGTGACAGCAATTTAGATATTTAATTATGATAAATATATATTATTGCTGAGAAATAAATATATACGTATTTTTACAGTAAGAGCCGATCGTTCCTTCTACGAATAAACTTCCGAATAAGATATTCGTCGAATAAATAAAAAAATACGCATCAAAAATTGACAGCTAGAACAGTAAGTATCATTTGAGCTATGATTTCGTGCGACATTTTTCATTTATTCGGTACTTTATTCGTAAATGAAAATATCAGCCCTAAGAATATATAAAATTGCTGTCACTATACGTATATTTCATCTATGGAAGAATGATTTGTATTGCGTTTTAGTAGACATCCGGTATATTACGATTTCATTATGGTGGAAGGTATTAAACAGCTTTACTTTGTCTACATTCAATTGAAACGTATATTGTTAGAAAATTGCAGCCGTAATATAAGTTTTATTACAGAATTTAGAGCTACCCTATGATCTTAGAAAATGCTATAGTAGTTTTATTTAGGGCGTAAATTTTAAACTTCGCTGAATAAAACGTCTTCTCATGTTTTGAAAACTGAAATATAGAAGTGTACGAAATCTTCGCAATGTCATACGTGCAAGGACCTTTTATTCCTAGTGCATCATCTTCCGTTTTACTTATCCAGGATAATTTTATTTTGAAAGGACGTATATTTGAAAAATAACATGGAGACTGTTTTAAAAGACCGTCTCAGGCTTTTTCAACTTCCCGCGCTGAATCTTGTCTCCTGTTCTCGTCACTTCCGGTTTTGGGTTTGTACAATGCGAAGGAGCTTTCTTGCTCGTATGTGGCATTGTTTCGTGCTTCTGGTTATTGTTACTGTTTTTGTGCTGAACGTCGGAGCAAGAAAATGTTTCACATCATTTTTTTACGGAAATATAAAAGATATAAGGTAGTGCATACTTCTCATAAGATAGTTTATATAGCTAACAACACTGGAAACTGTTAATGGTTGGTTTCTCTAACTTCACTTTATTATAATTTATTTACGAAAACGAGGTTGTTTGGAAACAATGATGAGAACAATTAACAAGCAATCTTAGTTTTGCTTTATTGTATTTCATGAGTTTTAGATACGATGCAATATTTATTGTCATTAATGTTACCAGTTCTGCTGTTAAAATGCAACAGGATGTCAATGTCAAATGAATTTGTCATTTAAAGATATTTACTAATAGAGAAAAATTCGAATGGTTACTTGGTACAATTCTAGTTATAGTTTGAAAAATGTTTGTATTTTTGCTAATTTATTTATTTTGACAACAAATACGTATATTTATGTCATACTGTATTATATTTGCATGTTTATCGAATTGATTTCAGTCCGGTAAATGGAACTTGACAATATTGTTATTTTCTTACGGTACTGTATCATCCATTGTTAAGCAATATTTTAATAGAATTTCATACACAATATCGTTTTCCACATCCATTTAAAAAATGTTGTTAGACATGTGTACAAAACAAAATTAGTTGTTAGTATTTTTTAAATAAAACTAAAACGCAATGATTTTTTAAAGAAAGCTAGACAGAATGTAATATTTTGTCAAAAAATGCGATAACAGGTAAATTATTTTCACAGTACTCATTTCGAAATCATATTCGTACCGTAAAAAACTCATTTAATGGATTTATAAGATAATAGTTATTTACTTTACAAGTGGGCAAAGTAAGGAATTACCCACGAGAGAAACTTTAGCTCACGAAGCCGAAGGCTGAGTGAGATAATTTTATCGAGTGGGTAATTCCACTTTGCCCACGTGTGAAGTATAACGTTTTATCCAACATCTCTTAATAAATTCAAAATTTATAAAAGAAATATTATCTGACATAGTGACATATGCTTTAAATTTTTTAATTAAAATGTCAATCGAAGTGGTTACCAAGGAGTTGTGTGTTATTATTGTTATAAATAAAAAAATACTCACTAGTGGCTTTCCTCAAAATTATACCCACTAGTGGGTAATCTGTTACTTTGTTTAAAATCGCCATATTTATAGAGCATGTATTGAGAGGTGTTGGATATTGGATAAATAAATTTTAACAATGTCAACCAATATTGCATGTTATCTGGTATGGTGATTTATTTACAGGTAACCATTAATGGCAGTTTAGTGAATATTGCATCTTAGTTGAAATTGAAACTGAGGGTATACTTTATTAAACTACAGTTGAAAAAATCTGATGTGCCCAGCACATAACCTCCCGCCCAATACTACTCTTAAACGGTACAAAATAGTATTTGAAACATACCTTCTTATTTGTTTATTATCTTTATATTTGAGAATTTTAATTTTCTTTTGTATATTTATTTAATTTTATGACATATATTTCACTAAGAAAACAGCTTCACAATCACAATGACATGTGTCACATTTCGTAAAAAATTGAAAATTTTTAAATGTTTTCATGGTGTACTAGGAATGCAAAATTTGTAAAATCGAATTTCTTTATATTTTATTATCTCTAAATCTAATGAAAATTAATAAAATTAGTGTAATCAAAAAACATGTAAAATTAAATATTCTTCAACTTTCAAAATAACATAAATTGTTGAAAAAGGAAATTTAACCGTGTTTTTCACGAAAAACTGTTAAGGGCTTCAAGCAAACTGCTACTTCCGGTTGACCAATTTTATCCAAAATCTAATCAGCTCTTCATTTAAATATAAGAAGCAATAATTCACAAAATTGTATTTTTTGGTATTATAGTATTTGAGTTATGCGAGACGAAAAAATTGCCACAGACTACACACACACACATACATACATACATACATACATACATACATACATACATACATACATACATACATATAGACATCATCGCGAAAATAGTAAAATCGTATTGTAGGGACCCTAAAACGTGCTTATTCATTGAAAACTCACTACCCAATTTTTTGACCAAAAACAATACCTCCCTTACCTAGAGGTAGGCGGGAGGTAAAAAGAATTTGATGTAATTTTTTTTATAAATTACGCACGAAAATCAATGTATGCCATGGGATACCAGTGTTTTTTTTTTATTGTCAATAACCTATATCATGTTGTAAGTGAAAAAAAATTATATTATTAGTAAATATTCTGCATCGTACCCATCGAAATGATCTGTTATACAATGCGCGACATTGTCATTTTCCAGTAATTAATACATATCTTAGAAGTAAGGGCAAGTCCATTGACCCCGCGGTTCTTCACATGTCCCAAACCCAAAGCAGGCGCTTGAACATCATTGGCAAGCCACGCACGTCCGGGCGCCACCTCGTTCTACACTTGATGAATCCTCTATTCCGTCACTGAATCAAATTGACGCCTTTGTATCGCCATTGTGCGCAGTGCCGCCACTACCGCTGCCCGAGCACACACTTATTGGAAAAATGAACATTATTAACTCGCCTGCCGTTATTGCCTAGTTTTTGTACGCGGAAGATATCTTTTCACTTCGGTTATTAGTTTTTTCTGCGTTTCCTTGATGCGATATTATTTGTAAATTGAAAATATTTTGTTGAGTGTCTGCGGCTTTGTGTGGAGGAAGTAATTTGAGGGGAAATTCTACAATGAATTGTTTTCTAATGGAACTCTGCAAGCCTACGATTAATTTCAACCTAGAGTTATCCAAATACAATTTTAATTATATACCGCAACATATATTTTTCTGTCATTAATGTATTTCTATAGATGTCAGTTTAATATCACCATACTGTTCTAGATAAAATGCAATATAGATCATCAATGTTAAATGAACTTCTCATCATAATTTAAAGATGTTTAACTAATGGAGGAAAAAATCGAATGGTTACTTGGTTCAAGAAATGTTTAGAAATCAGTAAATTATGATGACAAGTTCATTTAACATTGACCCCTATGTTGCATTTTATCTGGAACAGTATCTACGGTAATGTATATGGCTGATATCCATAGTAACACATTAGTGAGAGAATAGTATATTGTACAACGAGCATGGAATGGTACTCATTTCCAAAATTAAATAAAACTTTTTAGTCTTAATAATTACGCTCCTAAAGTAATGTAAGTAACTAATTTTAAGTAGTAGGTTGATTGTTTGTGGCTTCTTATTTTTCAACCCTTAGGAGTGGATTCCAAATTCAAATGAAACCAACTTCGATGTATACCCTATTTAATAAAAAAAGAATAATCGAAATAGGATAACCCAGTACAATGTTATGCATTGTAGAATCGGTTGACAGGTAAAAATTCAGTAGCCCTCCTTTTTTCGGCGGTTAAAGAGTCGTTAAAAATATGATTTAGCCTCTGTGTGATCACGGGAATGAAATTTCAAGTGGGGATGGCCTTTGACTAACTGCTGTAATTTTGTAAACAATTCTACATGTATCGCAGCTCCTTTCATGACGATATTATACATGGAAATATCTATAATCTTGGAAGTGAAATATGTTGAAGATTTTATCATCTTGCCTATTTTCTTTATCAATATCCTTCCTAGGGTCACGTGCACCATTGTTTATAAACATTATTTTGCCTCCATATTTTAGCGAGAACATCTTTTTAAGGGAGTTTTGTTGCGAAAGGTAACACAATTTTATATTATACCGTAATAACTTTTTCTACGACCACTTATAAATCTGCTCATTGTATGTTTGTTGTTGCTAGGGAAATGAGGTACATTGCAAGCGTCGTGCGAAATGAATTTGTTTTGTTAGTATTTCAATACAGAATATTATTTCAGTACAAGTGCCATTGCTAGGATACTTATTTAGAATTGTCAAATATTGAAATGGTGAAAGCGGGACAAATTTATTATTAAAATAAAAATTAATTAGGAAGTAATATCGTGATCGTAGAAAAAGTATAGTGTACAACTAACATAGAATGTCCATTTCATACTTGTATGATTTGCAGTATTCGCCTTCGGTTCATGATACAAACTTTCATACACCTAGGAAATGAGTTCCATTCCATGATTGTACAATATATTTTATATATATATATATATATATATATATATATATATATATATATATATATATATATATATATATATATATATATATATATATACTCACAAATTCCATTTATATATTAGCATGTACTATTCACCATTAGCCAGCTATTAATGGATAATGTTGAGATTATCCGGATGCAGTCTCTAATAATACAGTATTTTAAATAATTATTAATTTCTTTACCAACAAGCCGTTCATTTGAAAGATGCGTTTCTAGATTGTGTTAGCAATCTTTCAGTGGCTTAAACAATTTACGTTTACCTCGGTTGCCTGTGACTCCCAATTTCCAAACAAAACAAAAACATTACTCAGGAACGATCAAAGTCTGTATACGCTAGCTTCAACGTCTGACAAAAGACATGTAAGTTTAAAGCCGCGCATGAAAGGATCCAAGTCGCCCTTTCACTGCGACAAGGAAATTGACAGAACGTCGTCGAGACATAATCCAGTAAGACATACGCGAGACGTGTCTGAGAAAAATACGAGTCGTGTAGAATTTACTACTTTGGAGTTAGAGCTGGAGATACACTTGCGAATGAGTGGAGATGATGCCGGTGACACTGGCGACACTAACGGGAAAAGCAGGAAAAATTGTATTGCGAACTTGTTCACTTTTACAATTTGTTGCAATTTTATATACGCAAATTTTAAGTTTCCTTCTAGAATCAAGTGACAATTGCAACTATCCATAATTTTTAACAGGACTTTTTTTCATTTAAGAAGCAATTTATCTGTGTTCAACAATTGACACATATTTTGTTTTAATACGGTACTAACTAATTTAGTTATTTGCTCTGGAGAAGCCAAATATGTTTGCCAAACATCAACTTTTGATTAATAAATGCATTTTGACTGGGTCCTGAGTAATTTCTACCTTCCAATGTATACAAACTAGTAAAGATTTAGATTTATGAAAAGAATAATTAAGCACATTTGCTGCAGTTTCTATTGCCTGTAAATTTATGAAACTAATTTTCCAGCACTTTGACTGGTAACCAAGAACAGTCTTGAATACTTATTAAAATATTTTCTTTGAAAATACAGTGAAGTGAAAAAAGAACCTGGAAAAAATTTTAAAATTCCATCAGCAACTTTCATCTTGTACATACAAAAAAGAAAAGCGCGCACAAGAAAAAGGCAAAAGAAGAAATGAAAATAAACGAGAAAAACGAAATAAGCGACCGGGTCGAACCGGAACTGCCCAGAACCGGTCAACGGTGAATGATTCGGTTTACACACACACATACACGGACACGGGATTGTGTGGTATATATTCTTCTTCGTTACACACAACACGGGCCGTATACGACTATATAGTACGTGGTATGCGTATGAAATACATCTATAGGGAGTTTTCATCTCTGTTGTTTTATATTTTTGATTGAAGTGTGATATTTGCACTATTTTTAGAATGGAATTATGAACAAAAACACATTATCACGCCATCATTTCTATAGTTTAGCACTGTGCTTATATCAGATCTCGGTGATAAATATTTTGCGTGCAATGTGCGATTATTAGCTAGCAAATTCAACTGAGGATTTCATAATCCCTCCTCTGAAACAAGTGCCACTTGATTCAATTTTGACATTACTTGAAACACTCAGAATCCATGGCAAATATTAAAAGTCTATAATCTCTATGGATGAATCTCCTTTATGGACCAGTACAAAATAATAAAGTAAAAAGTCCTGTTGTCAAAATAATCGACAAAATAAATTTCATTAATTTATTCGGTAAGTAAATAAGGGCATCATTTGCAATTATTAGTTGTACAATTAAAAGTATAATTTTGATGCTATATGAATGATTTCTTCTATAATAATAGGCCAGTATGATAGAGACGTGAAATGACAGCTTGCATTTTTTTTCAAAACAATTAATAGTCAACAACTTAGTTACCAAACAACAGATAAAAAAGCGTACATCATAATGTGTCAAATATAAATGTCGTTTTAAACTAAAGAAAAAGAAATTCTCAATGCAAACATAATATATTGTATGCAGTACGTACATAATAAGGTTTTATTGACTCGCCTTTTTATGTGTCTCGCTGGAAAGTGCAAATAGTAGTCCGTTATATATGTATTTTAGTGACAAAAGAAGGTATTAATTGAACAGCGTGAACTAAAAATGAAAATTGTATATTTGCATTTAAAAACAGAATGGTTACTAAGCAAACACCTACTTTGTTTTTTATTTCGAAACTACAATTTTATCGTAGAAAAAATATTATAGTACACTTGCAAAAAGTATATTTATTGCACTTGACTTGTATGCAGGCAGCGCTCGGCTACGTCTCGTGCTGCAAGTTGAACATCGAGTGCAATAAACATATACTTCTTGCACCTGATACATAAACAGCTATATTACAATAGAAACTTCCATAATATTATCTAATTTAGTCAACTGTAATTATAGGTAGTAACTATAGCAAACTAAGTAAATGTAAGTAAAGTACTGCCAATGGGCAGTTACTTTCACATGCCATATAGTCTTTAATCACTAAAATTTACTGAATATCTCTACAAAGATAGATTGTAAATACTAATGGGATCATAAAAAAAACGTATTACAAAAATCATATGGTGTGACACAGGCATGAGTCAAACTGACCCAAATTAGATGAAGAAGAAGTAAAGTGTGTACAAATATTATTTCCTTTTCCGTGCAATCATAACTCGCTATTGGAGTATCAGTATCGCGTTCTGCATCAGCAACAATATTCCGATCATTATCCGAGAACGTGCCCCGATCCGTAGGGTTGAATGCCGCGAATTGCTCCCCTTGAGCCGATCCTGGTCTGGACTGGCCCGCGGCTGCCAATAATGCCGGTGTGGCCCGCGAACAATGCCCGTCCGTCGCGCAATTGTCATGCGGGACATGCCGGGCTAAGATTGGCTCCAGTCTCTATGTGTGAGATTACGCTAGGGTAGCGGTTATAGGTAATGTGGGTATTAGCAGGAAATATGACCCGTTTAGAGGAAAGGCCTATAATAGCGAAAAATTTGTGGAACTTCTTTCCGTGTTAATATCGTATTGTATAGTTTGCCGTGCTCTAAATCGCAGAGGTATTAGGGATTTTGGGGTTAGGATGAAACCCATGTCAAAACTATTAGTTTAGTTAATTTTGTACCTGGTTAATTGGGTAGAACGGTTGATAACAAATGGCCAGCAATAAATTACTCATATTATACTCTGGTTTCGCGTAATAGGATTTATATTCTGCGCTGTCCATCCCTAATTCGGGAACTCTTATTTAGTTTATTGAAAACTGCCCCAACTGGCAAATCTACGGATATTAATTAATGAAAACTGAATTTATAAAATTTGAAAGTTTTGAGAAATATGGTAGAAGCATAAATCTCATTCATAAAAACTTCACACAACAATTTTAATAAATTAATTCTAGTTGCTATGGGAACAAACAAATAACAGAAACTGTAATTATTAATCATTCAATACAGATTCACATACCGATAGAAAAATTTGACTCACGGAATATCCTCACTTAAAATTGTAATATATTTTTATTACATTTCTTTATAATATAAGCGCTAAGAAACCCATTGTAGCAGAGCGCATCGTCAAATCTCTAATATTTTTCGAGATACGTCGATTTTTGGTATTTTTCGAAGTGTAACTTTAAGGGCCTGTAATTCAAAAACTACACGAGATATCTAAAAATTCTCTTCAGTTTAGCGTTTCTGGTGCCTTATATAACAAATTAGCAAATTTTTAAAATTTTGAATTTTTTGTATTTTTATTCAAAATTTCGATCGGTGATAACTCGATAAATATTAAAGATACAGATTTGCAGTGTTCACCAATCGATTCAGCTCGTCGAAATACATAAGTATGCAAAGTTTCATTAAAATCGCTTTACGGGATGGAAAGTTAGAGCAAAAAGCCTGAAAATGGCGTTTTTTGTCCTGTAGGTCAAGGGGTACCCCTTGACGTTTGGCTTGAATTTGGCCATTTTCAGACTTTTTGCTCTAGCATATCAACCGGTTGTCCGAATTTTCTGAAATTTTCAGGGTTTATGTATTTCGTCGAGCTGAATCGATTGGTGAACACTGCAAGTCTGTATCTTTCATATTTGTCAAGATATCTCCAATCGAAATTTTGAAAAAAAATTTTAAAAATTTCAAAATTTTCAAAATTTACTAATTTATTATACATCGCACGAAACACAAAACTGGAGATATTTATCAATATCTTGTATAGTTTTCGAGTTACAGCCCCTCAAAGTTGCTCTTCGGAAAATATAGAAAATCGTCATATCTCGAAAAATATTAGAGATATGACGATGCGATCTGCTGCATTGGGTTTCCTGGCGTGAATATAATAAAGAAATGTAATAAAAAAAATTTACAATTTTAAGTCATATTTGGGAAAATTTCCGTATTTTGAAAAATATTACAAATCGCCATATTTCGATAAATATAAGACATATTACGATGCGTACTAAAGCATGAGTTTATTCATGTTTAAATTATACATAAGAAATAAATTTCAAGTTAAGTTTGGAGGAGTATTTAATTTATTTTCTAGTAAACAATTTACTAGTATTAACCTTTTGATACTTATTATACGTTTCTTTCTTAATTTAAATAATTTTTCTAATTTAAATACTCCTTTCTGTTTCTTGCTTTGGTTTTCCAATTTTTAATTCCTAATTTTTCCAGATCCTTTTTTTTTGTTTGCCTCGCTTCTTTTTTACTTTCTTATACAACTCGGATTTCTTCGCACATTTCCATTTGGGAAGATATATCTATTTAATTATTAAAGATTACCAAAGTTAAATAACAAACTGTGAAAATGTGATGTCATGTCTAGATATGAGAAGTACAATCATTCCAACCTTTAAATTACTAAAACCAATTAGTAGCCAATCAATAGTCTGTTAATTAATGGATGTTATGATGTGCAAATCTCATTATTATAATTATAAATTCAAATTGTCAATTTGAATATCTAGTTCTGAAGTTGTTGTATTGAAATAATTCCCAATAGAATTAATTTCGCCAAGAACTAGCAAACGAAACTAATCTAACACAAGGAGGAATACAAAACAAAATCTATTCACTTTTACCACTTTCATCTTAAAAGCCATTCCCAGCGTTCCTTTGTGCAGCAGCCTGTAAAATTATGCAAATATCCCTTCTGGTATCTTCATACGAAATCGTTCTGCGGAGCCGGAACCAGCGAGCGCCATCATATTTAATATCTGTATCTGTTTTGTGAGTACAATGCTGGGCGCTGGCTTTGGTCAGAGCTACAGAAATGGGAATTGGCTCTCTTTGTAATATTTGGGTATCTACCTTTCTAAACAGAAACTCTGTTCAAGGGATACATTTATTACACAGCTCCTTTCGCGCCAAATATGTGGTAGCATTGGACCAGTACAACAAAGTAATGGAAGATTAATCAGGTAGATATAGTCAGATTTATAAAAACTCTACGACTACAATGATTGCAGATATTTGGATGGGTGACCGCTTTGCGAAAACCCGTACCAGCGAACACTGCGTGCTGTTGTCACACCATGGAAAACGAGGTACCGATGCGATATATAAGCAGATGAGACCGCTTAAATAATAATAATAAAAAATTACGGATGGAGTATGAAAAATTGACAAAAAGAGCAACAAAATGGAAACACAAAAGCAGGGGGAATGCTTTTGAAAATAAGAAATTAGAGCACACTTTTCAAGGACAGAAAAACCCACTTAGGGTTATAAGCTACAGGGAGAAGTTTTAGCATCTCTTATACCCGGTTGCACCAACATTAGTTGGTAAATTTGTTTACTTGTTACTCACTTGTAAACACCATTTACCGAAGCCCTCTATTACCTTTGAAAATGAATCTTTTTCTACGACCACTTAGAAATCTGTTCATTGTATGTTTGTTGTTGCTAGGGATATGAGGTACATTGCAAGTATCGTGCGAAATGAATTTGTTTTGTGAGTATTTCAATACAGGTCAGCTCATTTAAGTACAGGTGCCATTGCTAGGATACTTATTTAGAATTGTCAAATATTGGAATGATGATAGCGAGACAATTTTTTTATTAATATAAATGAATTAGGAAAGAATATCGTGGTCGTAGAAAAAGTACAGTGTACAACTCGCATGGAATGTTCATTCCATACTCGTATGATTTGCTTTCATACTCGTAGGAAATGAGTACCATTTCATGCTCGTTGTACAATATGCTATTACAAGTTACTAATTGACAGCTGCATTGCAAAAATTTTACAAGTTAGTAAACAAGGTACACGATGCACGTTGTCACAGTAATGTTTACAAGGCTTATGCGAAATCATTTTAAATAATTTTTGACAAAACAGTTGTGTGTAACTGACAGGATTTGGTTATAATTTAGTAATTTTTATTTAGATTTACAAATGAGTAACAAGTAAAATGTTGTACAATACACGCAAGGTAACTGTTTTAATGCTTCAAGGAGGTGACAGCAGTAAAAACTGTTTTACCTTGCTTGTAATGTAAATAACTATTTGTGAGTATTTCAAACCGGGTTATAGCATTTGAGTACAGGTGCCATTGCTAGGATACTTATTTAGAATTGTCAAATATTGGAATGGTGAAAGCGGGACAAGTTTATTATTAAAACTAAATTAATTAGGAAATAATATCGTGGTCGTAGAAAAAGTATAGTGTACAACTCGCATGGAATGTCCATTTCATACTCGTATGATGCTACAAACTTTCATACTCGTAGGAAATAAGTACCATTCCATGCTTGTACAACATACTATTAATTCATAGTTTATCCATTTGCAATAATGTTCTCTTCCTTGTTTCCGATGTCAAACTGACAAATGGAACGTTTGTATAGAGAGTGTTTAAACCTGAGATGTTTAATCGGTTATAAATTAAAGTTAGCGGGATATGAACCCGAGGACTTTTAATTATTGTTTGTGATGTGAAGCGATATGAAAATGCTACAAATGGCAGTAATTTGTTCAAAGTTTTATGATATTGCTTGCGAGCTTCACGGTCATAAAGCAAATGTCGTAACGTTGAAAATGACAGGCTGTGTGAGTATCAGCAGGTACCGCAACCACAATCTCATTAATTCATTCGTGTTTTAGTTTCTTCATCTCGTTCTATTTATTTTCGTTTTTTAACTGTTTACTTTACGATACGGATTCTGGCTTCAGTCGGTCTTAAAATTAAATTTCGTCGTATAATTGAATTAATTTTCATTTAATTACGAAGTAACGAGCAATTACTAAAAGTCTAGTAAATTTTATTACGGAAACGCAAACAAATGAATTTGATGAAATTACCGCAACAGGTGGGGTGCTACCACGTCATTTGACTGGCTGTCACTTTTGTTTTCTTACACCTTCACGCTCAAAGTCTTCGTAAACAACAAACAGTATGAAAAGTTCTTTCATCATGTTCCTTTATAGTTCGCTTTACAGCGAATCCGTCCTTTCAGTTTTCACAGCTATTACAGTACACAACCGAATATTATCAAGTTTAATATTGCATTCAGCTAAGAATTACAGCACAGACATTTCAGTATTTAATGCTATAACCGTGTAGGGAGGAAATTTTCAAAAAGATTTTTTACTGACAGTGGTTTCAATTTGGCGGGGGGTAGAGTTAAAATGGCAATTGTCGGTTGTGGCATTCGAATTGAAAATGTGTTATAGTTTAACTAAAGTAAGAAAATTATTTTATTGTCGGGTTTTTTTTACCTCCCGCCTATCTTTGAGTAAGGGAGGTATTGTTTTTGGTCAAAAAAACTGATACTGAGTTTTCAATTAATAATCATGTTTTAGAGTTCCCTATAATACGATTTTACTATTTTCGCTATGATGTCTAGATGTATGTGCGTGTGTGTATGTATGTACATATGTGGTCTGTGCCGATTTTTTCGTCTCGCATAACTCAAATACTATAATACCAAAAAAAAAATACAATTTTGTGTATTTTTATTTATGCTTCTTATATTTATATGAAGAGGTGATTATATTTTGGATAAAATTGGTCAACCGGAAGTAGCAGTTCTAGAAGCCCTTAACAGTTTTCCGTGAAAAACACGGTTACATTTAAATTATCAACAATTTATGTTATTTTGAATATTGTAGAATATTCAATTTTATATCTGTTTGATTATGCTAATTTTATTAATTTTCATTAGATATAGAGATAATAAATTATAAAAAAAATTGAATTTCATAAATCTTGCATTCCATATACACCAGAAAACACTTGAAAATTTAATTTTTTTTTTTAAGAAATGCGACATGTCATTGTAATGAAAAGCTGTTTTTCTTAGTGAAATATATGTAATAAAATTAAATAAATATACGAAAAAAAATAAGAAAGTATTTTTCTGTATCATCAAATACTATTTTGTATCGTTTACGAAGCTCGTAACATTTCATGGAAATCTGGTTTTATATTACTTAAAAAACGTATTCAGTTTATTCGGAAGAAATTAGACAGACTTGATAGAATTTTATATGATTTATATTCTTGAGTAACTGTTTGGATACTTGGTTATGTTATTCATTTGTTTTCCTGATGAAAACTCTTTAGTAATTATTATATTTCAACTGAAAATCAAGCCTTCGAAATCGAGAGATCGAGACGCGTTGTGTTTTAGTACGTGGCAAAGTTTGAAACTTAGTTGAATTGAAACAATTACCAATCAGTGCTGACTATGGTTGAAGTTGTTGAGAAGTGGGCTTAGGAAAACAAGAAACAGTATCTAGATCCGTCATAAAAGTCCCGGTTCTATGAATACTCATACAATCCCACTTCAATTGTAGGCTACTATCGCGCCCTCGGCGTGATTATTTCCTTATTTAACCTTCAGGCCACCATCCCTATCGCATTACTCTAAATTCCCTTCCCATTTCCCATCGCAGTGTTCGTTGCTCGTCCGTCGTTTTCTTTCATGGGCCATTTGACGCGCTGGGCGCGGGAGAGGAAGAAGAGACTCGTCACGGCGCCTGGATTACGGATAAGCATTAACATTCCAGCGCGAATGAGCGGGGCTTAGTAAACACGGATTAGCCGCAGTTGGCCAACGCGCGGACCGCGTCTTGCGAATGTAATGCGAGGGACTTGCGAAGAGCGGACGAAGTTTCCATGACAAGGTCGGGATTTCGGCGGGGCTGGCCTCGATTATAATAGATTATTTTGTAATAATACACAGTGTACACCGATGTTTTCTTACGAGTGCTGCTATCATATTAGTCAGTGATGCACACGATATTTTTTGTAACACTTGCGAGAAAAAATACTTTTTAAAATATAACATACATAACAAATCATTTTATAAGAAATGAGAACGAAAATACAGGAGTAGAAAAAGTATAGTATTATATTCGTGATTATGGTCATTATTCACTTTATCTTCGTGAATAATAAAATAAATAATGACTGTCATATTTAATCATATGATAATATATTATTTTACTACGTTGATTTAATTGTTATAACATTTTCAGAAAATGCATCTTATCTATATCTTCAACTTATCAAATAGTTGGGTAAATTCTACAATACGTTTTTCCCCGTACAAACAAATATGGTGTGGGCACCACACGACTTTCTTATACATATAAATATAATAAATATAGAATAGATGTTTCAGTTATATGCTTATTCTTATTGCATCTATGATTATTGAAATATACTTAGATACACTACACAATATTAAGAAACTTCGGATGACCCAAAAAATTATGTACATATTATCTCAAAAAATATATCATACTTATATAGTGAAGTCAAAAATTGGTAAAGACCTGAAAATATAAATTTTCCCTTTAGAAAGCTTCAATTTGATGAGACAAAACTTGAAACTATTATATAAACAATTGACGATCGCTTATCACAAATATTTTTTTATATTTTAATGGATCTCTCTCCTGAGAAATTCAATTAACTATTGTAATAACAATTGACGATCATTCAAAATTTATTTATATTTCTCTCTGAATCCTGGGAATTTGTACTGCCCATAACCCAATAATTTTGCAAGAACTTCCTCATATTACTGTAAAATCTACAGGAAAATCGAGAACAGTGAAATTAAAATGAAATGTACCATATTCATCAGAATTATCCGTATCGCACAATTCAATCACGCTAGTAATCATGAACATTGTCAGCACAGTATATCATCCCGACATTCCAGAGCAAATACCCTTGCACTGGTTGATCTGGGCGTGGCACAGTGGCGTACATGGCCGAAGGGCGGTTAGGGGCGGCGGGTGTTTGTGTAAGTTCCGCTCGGTGGCGGGCGGCGGTCGAGTTTCAAACGTCACGTACTTAATGGGAACTTGAATTGTTTTGCGGCACGTTCTCGCGCGGAAAATCACGATATAACTTCGAACGATAGTCTCGTATACGCTGTACTCCACTTGGTGCTGTGCATCATTAGCACACCCTGCTCGCCCCCCAAACACCCGCCGCCTCCGCCGGAGGAAGTTGAAAAGTTCGTATGAGATAGGTTCCTCTTATGTACGAGACACGCAAGATGCATTTGAAATGTGCTAGAATCTATTGTGCAACTTCGAGCGGCTAAAACTAAAATAGAGAAATACGTTCAATCTTCCAACATGGAGCATGTCTTTTGCAGAATGGTCCATGGTATCAAGAAATATCAATTTGAAAAAAACACCCTTTGTCCCAGTGTAAGGTTGTCTTAAACGTTTAATACGTGGAAACATTTTTGTCCGATTTTGAAGAATAGATGAGCATGTATTTTTGGATGAGACTAGAATAGGAATATTTGGAGGAGATTGATTGTTGGTTGATTGGGATTCAGGATTCGTGCTATCCCACTGTGTGAGATATAGTGTGTTGTTATGTATGCAAGTTTTTTTTGTAAATTAAAACCGCCCGGCTAACAACTATGCTACCATATAGCACAAGACAATTTTAGATCTTATTTAATATAGATCACTCTTTTTGACGTTGTCCAGAATAGCATTGGTTGATGAATAAGAGTAGCAGTTTTTTTGGATCTGTTGGTATTAATGAAAAAGTACTATTTCAATAGTAAGCATACAAAAATCTATCCATATTTGATCGAAATTAACGAAAATTATTCTTAATTTTTCACTTGTTTTTATTGATAGGGATATAAATTGACAATTAACAGTTGGTAGTCTTATGATCAGAGTAACAAAACATAAACAAAACTATGGGATCAAAGATTCTTTGTTTTATTCCGGCTTTGTGAATGTTACTTTTTATAATTTTTCTGATTGTTTTTTATGAAAATTATTTATATTTTTTAGGATGGAAATTAGGTGATAAGTAAATGTACATACTTTATTCAGCTGTTAAAACGACTTTTTAAATCCGCTATATATTTATTTTGTTTATTTGTTTTTCGTTTATTTGCTAATAACTTTGATTCACTTGTTTATTATATCGTAATAATTTGTTTTATTTGAGTTGTCAAAATAATTTCATACAAGACAATAAATAAGATTATTTAATATTAACATAAATAATAAACAGACAGTGCAAAAAATATTCGATATCAGTCATACAGCATTTATTCTTTTTACTTAACCGACGTTTCGGTTTACACTTAAACCTTCTTCAGGATTAGTAAGATCTTACAGCAAACTATCATGTAACAAATACATTCGTAAACAATAATTCAGTTTGTTAAAAACTTCGTACATACAAAAGCATAACACATACACATTCATATTCTCAATACCAATAATAATTGAGAATATGAATATGTACCGTACTATTCCAGATAAATTGCAACTTAAGTTGTCAATGATAAATGAACTTGTCATCATAATTTACTGATTTATAAACTCATCATAGACATTTTTAAAACTAACCCCAATTGTACCAAGTAACCAATCGAATGATTTTAGATATCTCTAAATTATGAAGACAAAACCATTTAACATTGACAACCTATGTTGTATTTTATCTGGAACACTTCGGTGAAATATAAACTGGTACACGGACATCGTAAAAACATTTGAGAAGAGCTAAAAATCCTGGTAATTTAATAGCAAACAAGACCCAATGCTTAATAAATTTCCTGGGTAATACCTGCGGAGAAAGCTGGGCGAACGCGCTAAAATATCGCCCGGCGAAGTTTCGATAAAATAATCACGTTGTCGTTGGAAGCACTGCATCATTATCACATAATTGTTAATATTAATTAAGAAGCGGGACAGACAATGGCTGCTGGGGTGATATATGCGACAGTTAAGTGTGTATTGCGCCACGGCTATTACACTATCATAACTGATACTGTTATAATTAACGCCGTACGGAGGTATATACCGAGCGTTGCTACATTGCACCTCTGTATGAGGTGCTGGTCTCACATGTACAAAGAGGAGTGCTGTGAGGGTGTGTGTGTGCGTGTGTAATGGTTGGATGATGGATGGACAGGTGTGAGATATTTGATATGTGCTGGTCGCTTATTGGGTAGTAATTTGTCAAAGGAGGCTACATTGATTCTGATATTAATTGGACTCTAAATGGTGCAGTATCTTACTCGGGTCTAATTTAGGAGGTACAAGACATAATATCGAATTGATTTACTAATTACTACTATATAGTCTTATTGTGTTTTATAACGAAGAATGCAGTTGCCAAAAGATATCGCTTTTGATTTGCAAAATAATATATTTACAAGTTAGAAAAAATAGTCGGAATTAGTCGACGTTTCGGAATAATTATCAAGACTGTTGTTTGACGCTGTTAGTTTGTTGATAATGGGAGTATAATTTTCCGAAACGTCGACAAATGATCACATGAGTTTGATCCTGTCTAAATTCCGACTACAATTTTATCTAACTTAACCTCTGGACACGATACAATTCATATATATTTACAAGTATGATGAAAAAAATTATTAATTAATTTATAGAGTAAATAGATCCTTGGTAAAGCTTATACTCGAGTACACAAAAAAAAGAATTCCTCAGAATTTACGGAGATTTGACGCAACTAACAAAGGCGCCTCCACCAAATTCTCTTCCAGTTCAATTCATAAGAATTAAAATTATAATCGCTAAAAGCAGAGTGCCACATCTAAAATAGATCAATGGTGTGGTGTTATAGCTGTAGCAACATAGGTAGAAGGAAATGCTTTTGAAAAAATATTTCGCATATGAGAAAATCTGTTCTGAAGTAACAAATATTCTGGCGATAGTTCAGTGAAGTGCTTTAGGAGTAATTTTTGCTATTATGAGAACGAAAATTCAAGCAATTTATTCATTTTATTTCAGCAGTAAAACTAACTACTTCCACTGAATGCGCTGTCAAAGAAAAAGAAAATAGAATTCTACTAAAAGACAAATAGCCAAATAAGCGAATATAAAAACAAAGACGGAAACTTAAACACGGAAGCAAATCCGTGAGCGTGAGCGAGCGGGAAGATGTCGGGCGCGTTGGAGAATTTATTTTAAAAGAAAAAACTTGAAACTTTAAGCATTAAAACTTGTACAAAGTGCATCTGCATAACAAAGGAACGTTCCAGTCTGGAGTCTGCTCTCATAAGTCACTTGGCTGCCGACGTGGTGCGAGCGCTTCCGGGAACGGACTCTGGGCTCCGGACCAGCCCGGATGCTTACACGCAAACTTTAGATTGAGTTATTCGCGAAAATGACGAAATTACTTGCGCATTTCCGAACATTACTTGCTGGGTTTCTTGCTTGCATTGTACCCACTTCTCCAAGGGACTAGTACTTCTTCTTAAAGGATTTAAGTTATACTCCATTTGAGAATGGAGTAATAAATCAAATAAATAATTTGTAAAAATGACAGGTTCATTGTATTTATAGATTATAGGTTAAGATTGAATTTTCTCCAAAAAAAAACCTATAAAAACAGGAAAATTTGCAGTGTGTACGGCAACAGTTCTGCTGCCAATAAAAGGAAACTACCAATACTAATGCAAGCATTCGCCATTATAAGATTTCATACATAATGAATTTGACATGTACCTTATAGGAATTATGATCAACGCCATCTCTTGATAATTTGGAAGCCCAATAGCATCATGAAATCCAAGTCCAGTTTAGGACAATAAAGTCTCGAGAAGACTTCTCCCAGTTTTTCGACTTTCTATGTAGGTATTTTACGAAATATGCGGAAAAGTATAATATTTCCGACTCGATCCTAGTAGCTTTTCTTCAGTGATGAAGTAATTAGCGTAAGTCAAAATCCATCCCATCTAGCAATTTTATTTATCTAAACGACCGAACTCTTTCATCATTATCTCTGGAAGAAGCAGCAACTCGTCTTATTTAAACCGGTGTAACTTTTATCATTTCGTTTCCGCGCGTTTCCGGCAATTGCTGTTCCGGTTCCTGGTCGGGGCGGCACGTCATGACGTCACAGCACAGTCAGGTTTACCGCGACTCGCTTTTCTTATCCTTTCGCGCGCCGTTGGATGCAATAATCGCAGTTGAATGTGTATTTAACGCTTGCACATAACTCCGCGGGGCTCGTTCTAAGACATTGCGTTACCAGGACGGGATTAAGTGGATTTTGTGGGGTGTGTTTAGGAAGTTGTTGGCATGCGCCACAGCCCCTGTGGTTTGTTGCTAACTTAATGAAACATATATTTTTAAATAGCTGGCAACCACAATTTTTACTATATTACTTTGCTTTAAATTCATTCAATACGTAAAAAATGAGGGAGTGTGTAAAACATGCTCTTTGCGATCAATTCTAGGGAATTATTAGAATGAATCTCTGATCAGATAATTTGACGATTGGCCACATACGCTGTGATTGTCAAATCAAACAATAATAATAATTTTTACGAATTTATACATACAAATGTTCCTAAAATTTTATTATAGGATTTATTACAATTTAAATTAATCATGTAACTACTAAAATTTATTAATTTATTGTATTAAATGTAAAAGAAGACCAATTAATTGCATAAAGCTTGATTGTTAATCCTTTTGGAACATTGAGCAACATTTCTTTTACAATTTTTTCCATTCTTCATTATTTTTTTGTTTTTATTTTCAAGTTATTCCACGTTTTTCTTAATATCTTTTCCATTTTTTGGGGTCATATAATATGCTGGTCTACCTTTTCTTCTTTTTCGTCTAATACTGGAATTCAATGCTTCTTTTGTAGTGTCATCGTTTTCTTCCTCAGCGTGTGTCCTATCCAATTCCATCTTCTTTTAGTTATTGTAACTTCAATAGTACTTCGTTGCATCATTCTTTCTTTCTTTTTCGTTTGAAATCGCTTGTTGCAGGGTCTGGGCTGTATGGAGGATGTTCAAAAATTGCCCCCTTAAGACGTTGAAGCGATTTTCATTTGTTCCCAAAACTAAAGAATTTTTTGGAACACAGTTCGAAAACGATGAAGACCTCAAAGAAGCAGTGACATCCTCGCTCAGATTTTGACGGTAGAAGAGTATAACAACGGCATTGGAAAACTGGTACCACACGTTACACGTTGGCAGCTATGGCGATTATATTGAAAAATAGAGTAATGTACTGTAACTTTGTATATAAAGTTTTGTGTTGATATCTTTCGTTTTTATTTAGTTATGCCAAATCGTTCTTTACTTTCTGGATGATCCTCGTATAATAATATAAATATAAATACTTAAACAGATCACTCTAAAAAATATTTATGTACTTTCTGACTATCAAATTCCTCCAATCTTTTCTATTTCCTAGAATTTTTTCATTTCTTCTAGTGTTTTCCCTCTATTTTCGTCTATTTCTTTTATTCTGCTCATGCAGTCTTGTCGTGGACCTCTTCTCTTTTTTTTTCTTCTCTACTCCGGCTCCTATTATTTTTCTTGGAAGTTTGCTCTGCCCCATTTTTATGATATGTCCATATCATTGAAGGTTTATCTTCTATCTTAAGGCATAGTATATGTTCTTTCCAAAGTACTTCGTTATTTACTTTTTCCGGGCCAATAGAGGCCAATAGAGGTGTACTAGTAGTCAAAACACGGCCTCCAAAGGTGTTAGAGGAGGGAGAGCGAAAGGGAAAAATATTAAATAGCAACTATCGGCTTTGGAATTCGAATTGTAAAACTAATGATCCAGGTCTTTTATACTAAGATTTCAAACGAAATCTAAACAATTTTGGTGTCTTAAAAGGGGAGTATTTTTTTTATTTTCCTGCACCTTTGAGTGGCAATCCAAAAGGACTATTATTTAACGAAGTACCAGTACCTCCTCATTAAAGCCTGGCAGCTTGCAGTCATTCGTCTGTCGCACATTTAGACAGACACATCAGTTAAGTTTTTCTCAGTAGTCTAGTACGCCGGTCCTGGTTGAACTCAGAACTCTCCGCTCGTTCGCTATTTACGTCTGGTGCGCTCGTGATTATGTGTGCGAAGTGGCTCTGCCGCTGACACTCCTGAGATATTATGTGCATCTCGGTGGAATTGTCTCTGGCACGAGTTATGGTGGCGGAGGCGGCGGCAGCGACGCGGAGGCAGCACAAGAACGTGTTTGCCAACTTACAAGACGCTGGGACTGCGACTGAGTTTGTGGTTGCTTGGAGAGGAGTTCCTCAACGAGGATGACTCTGCGGTTTTTACTTTGGGTTAAGAGTTTTGCTCCTTCTTTATGGGACTGTAAAAATGTGTTGCATAATCCCAACAAGGATAATTTGTAATGCCATCCCCCATAGATTTAATAATACATATGGATGGAGCCTATGCTTAACATAAGACAGCGATGGTTATATCTAAAATTACGCAGTGGGAGAAAAACAACATATTGATGCCACTCGTCACGTGGCATTAAACTTCTGCATTTAAGCATAGGCAACGCTCCATATATTTCTATAATCTTAGTTACATACGCAAGGAACAAGTTATACGACATTCTCATGCATTACATGCAAGAGCTTTTATTTCTTTTGGAACGTCTTCAATGTCTTCATCCATCTCAACACTTTTTTCACTTTGATAATTTGATGAATAACATTTTTAAACAAAAGCAACAAATTAATAACTACGAAGCACACTTTGAGATGCAATTAAATGTATTAAATATAGGTATTGACATAATCATATTTTAAGAGAAAATATTTTCCATGCAGTCGAACATAAAACGTTATATGCAACTCGTACATAATCGGACTTTATAGACTCGTCTTCGCTCGCTTCGGCCCCTCCAATAAAGACCTAAATTATGACTTGTTACATAAACTACTATTATTATATTAATTAATGCGTCCGTAAAACATTCTTACTCATTTAACACAGTTGTACTTCAATTTCACGAAATATCAATAAAAATTGGCATATACTTTTATTGTATTTCTATATAATATAAACCCTAAAAAACTCATTGGTGCAGAGCGCATAATCATATCTCTTAAATTTTTCGAGATATGGCGGTTTTGGATGTTTTTCGAAGTGCAAATTTAAGGAACTGCAACTCAAAAATTACGCAAGATATCGAAAAATACTCTTCAGTTTTCTGTTATTCGTGCATATTATAGCACAATAACAAATTTTTAAAAAATTGAAAATTTTTTAATTTTTTTCAAAATTTCGATCAGCGATATCTCAAATACTAAATGAGGTACGAACTTGCAGACTAAACCATTGGATTCAGCTCATCGAAATACATAAACTCTAAAAATTTCAGAACATTCGGATTGTGGGTTGAAATTTTAGAGCAAAAAATCTGAAAATGGCCTTTTTCAGGCCAAACGTCAATGGATACCCTTTGACGTTTTTCGCCAAAAACGTCATTTTCACACTTTTTGTTCTAACTCTATAACGCGTAAAGCAATTGTAATGAAATTTTACACACTTATGTATTTTATTTGTAATAAAATGCATGAAACGCACAGAACTGAGTCTAATTTTCAATATATTTAATAGATTTTGAGTTGCAGCCACTCAAAGTAGCATTTCGAAAAACATCGAAAATTACCATATCTCTATAAATTTAAGAGATATGACGATGCGCTCTACAGCATTGAGTTTCTTAGGGTTTATTTTATATAGAAATACAATAAAAGTATATGTCAATTTTTAGTGATATTTCGTGAAATCTGAAATTGTGCAGAACTTTCTTAACATGTATTTGTTGTCAATGGTAAATGAACTTGTATTAAATTTTCTTATTTGTACAGATATTATAAACATTTTTCAAATTATAACCACAATCTTCGTTTAAATAATTGGGCCATATTGTGTAGTTTCAGATAATGTAACAATTTACTGATATTTATAAATTATAGAAATATATACAATGGGAACAAAAACTAAAACATTTTTAATATCTATGTCAAGATGTGTCAAATGTGTCAAATAATTATGAAGTGTCTAAAATATGTGTCGTGTGAAATATTTTAAAAGTAATATTTGTATTATTAGTTAGAAAGTTTTGAAGACTAGATATTAATTAATTTCTATTTTAAAATAAATTCATAGATACAATTAGAACAAATATTAAACATGTTTAACATCTATATATCAAATAATTTTCAAAATAAAGTCATACACAAGGAACAAGTCATACGTGTTCATTTGGTTTTATTTGTATAAGAAAGTAGTGTGGTGCCCACACCAGATTTTTTCCTCTAGGGTTTTGTAAAGACCAAGGTCTATGCCAACAAACCACAAACAATTCCTGAACTGAAAACAGAGGTCCAACGCGTTATTTCTGAAATTGAGCCAACTGCCCTGTAAAAAGTCATCGAAAATTTTATTTAAAGGGTCAGAGTGTGCCAGCACAGCTGAGGCGTATTTCGTAATTACTTTATAAATAAAGAAATCTCCAAATTAAATAATAATTTACTGTTTCGTTTCAAAATTAAATCTGTCGTATCCGATGAGCAACCCTATATTTATATATCTTATAACAAACATCATTCTAATCTAAAAGTAACATATTTACCTGTATTGAATAAATTAGAGACAAAAGCTCGCACAAAAGTCTATGAAAACAGTATTCTACTCACACGTCAAACCAAGTTCTTGTCATTTTGCCCCCTGTCACATGACTTTCTGTGTTGATTACAGACTACTTTAGTTCTAAGGCAAAACTGTGGCAATATTTTAAACATCATAGGCGGTAACTCATTTCCATCCAAAACTAAATTTAAAAGTTCGAAACATTAACCATACTCTTCCCATCAATTCTCTTAATTCATTTCTCGCACGGAGTCGAGGCGAGGACCATGACGAACTGGGAAACTGACTCCGGACTCCGGGTCGCTGCTATTGGATCAGGGGGACGCGGAAGGAAGAATGCCGGGGGCGTCGGGACGTGACGCCGAGATCGTGCGTCGCAGACGGAATGGAAATTCTTTCAGAAGTCATTTGAAATTAACTGAAATTGGTCCGCACTCATTTCACAATGGCAATTTAAAAACTTTAGCGGATACGTACCGAGCCGGGGTGTCGCTAACGCTGCCGGCGTCCTTGCTGGGCGCGGGGCTAATGTGAACGAAAGACGGATTTTGAAAATGAAACGCCTACGAAGAGATTTCGTCGATTAATTGCCTCAGTTTGTAAACAGCCGTTATTGAAAATATTGCAAGAGAATTCAACAAACAGATTTTCATTCTAATACCATAAGTAGTTATACCGAATATTTTTCTGGCAATATTACGAGTGTACGGAAATAAATGTGTAAAGATAAGTGTCCGTATTCAATAACTTACGAACGAGAAAGGATAGTGTAAATATACTTCTCAATATATAAGGTTCAAGACAATACGCAGAACTGTGTTGATATTGGTCGTAATTGCAAAATAGGAAAAGGAAGTTTACTAAACACAAAAAATAATTCACTTTATTTCAAATATGGAAACATCTACTTTCTCAGGGAAGAATACTAAATTGTCAAAAATTAATTTTGAACGTCCATCAGCTGTGTTTTATACAAGTTATTTGAATCCTAACAAGTTTGGCATCAAATTAAAGGTTTTAAGAAAGGAGAGTTAAATAATATATCAAAAACTAATTTTCGACGATCGTCAATTGTTTTTTTTTTTATAATAGTTAATTGTCAAGTCAATATAAGGTTTCACAGAGAATAACTGCACTATTGTATAAAATACTTTTGAATGATCGTCAATTGTTTTTATAAAATCTATTAGAAAAATAATGTAACGGACCTTAAAAATTATAATTTTCATGACAATACATAACTTAGATGATTTTGGACAAGACTGGGAAAGCGGAAATGGAAATTTAATATAGAGATAAAACAATAAATTCAATTATTTCAAATGTAGAAATAGTTACAAAACTCATCTATTTTACATACCTATATACTAAACATGTATCATTTGTAATTAATAATTATTAAACAAATTCAGATTTATAGATATTTAAGATATAAGTGGGATAAGAGCATGTGAAATTTGCACGAGGCGAAAGCCGAGTTGTGTAATCACATAAGTATATTCTTAATGCATTATCACACGTGTATTGTATAATATTTTATCTACGGCCGCTCAAAGTTAAAAAAATTTGAATAATTTGAGTTTTTTTTTTTGACAAGTAGAAAATAAATCCAAGTAGTTGCTGTAAAAATATTTTTAATCCATGACAACCACAAATGTAGTTGTATTTCATAATTTTTTTTAAGCATTTCATGAAAATGAGTGATTTAGAAAGTATTTCGCCGGATATAGAAGATCTAGCTTCAAAAATTATGAATTAATTTAAAGAATTGTAATGATTGTATTATCAAAATTTAGAATAAAAAAAGTAACTGTAGGTCTACAAAAAAAATAACTCAAATATTTAACTCATTAAACCCGGAAGATTTCAAGTTCAATCTCTGGCCACACTATCTTATTTTCCCTTCATAAAATATTTTACTTCAGACAAATCGTCTCCGTAGATTTTCATACCTGCAGGTTGATTGTTCTATTTGAAATAATGTTCGTGTTGTCTGAGCATCTTGCAGAATTCATCCTTCGGTAAGAAGCAACAGAGACGGCAAGAGCGCGTTGATGACTTCGCGGGTTATGTTAGTTTTAATACCGCCCGCTGGAGGCGCCGCGCTCGCTTCCGCCGCCGCCCGGGTTAAATTAAGCCCAATGACTTGTATATATCATCTTTCGCTCCGGGCATGAATTTCCTCCCACTTCTACTCCTGGATATTCTTGGCTTTTTTGTCTTGGACCTCGCGGGCGAGTTGCGGTGCGGTAAGTTTCCGCAGCTTGTGCTCTGCTTCCTGATTCGATATTTGTAACAGTTTTTGTCAGCCAAAAAATTCTATCTTTTGTATGAGTTCTTTTATTGTTTTCCTTATGTGTTTGGACTATAGATTTTTCTTGTCAGGCCACACAAAAACAAATATCAGGATTCGAATAACTGGCGCAGTCGGTAGGATCTTCATTGTTAATTAAAATGTATAAAGTTTTTCTTTTACTTAAATGAGAGTTCATGAATCCACATCTGCGCAAAGTACCTCAGTTGCACTTAGGTATCATAATGATCAGCAGTTAGACACAGCCTGGGAAAGAGGCCAGCGAACATGTCTGTGTATTATTTGCTGATGTATGTAAAAAGTTGGCGTGGAAGTGCAGTTTTGAAAAGCGCACGTCACCCACTAAATGGTGATGTACAAAGACGTTAACTGAAACTAATGGGTGTCCGCGGAACTTGTGTAATACTGCGACGACTCTGGTGCCGAGTGCTTCGATGCATGTGCACTGAGGCAGACTCGGGTATAATGCCACAGGCATAGCACAACGTAACGACCTTTTCATTTTCTTAAATAGACATTCCAGTGGTATGTCAATAATTATTTACTCAGGGTTAGGTAAAGACTGAATTTGATGCTAAATTACTCAAACAAACATAAACGTGCTGTTGACAATATGTTAGCGAATCGCGGTATTACAATACTTCGTTTACCGCCCTGGCACTGTGAACTCAATCCAACTGAATTAGTGTAGGCTCAAGTGAAAGGTAAAGTAGCGCGAAACAGCACTACTTTTAAATTGGGTAATATAAAAAAAAACTTCGACACAAAGAACACGATATTACTACGCGAAGTTAGCCAAAATAGTTGCTAAAAAGTTAAACTGTACAGACTCTTATGTCAAAATTTTACTTCACATACTCTTATGTCAAACTTGAATTATTACAAACCTAAAATATCAAACAAATTATTCTATAATACTATTGGTGAATTTATTTATTATTTACCATTGATAATAATTTAGCGGATTTAATGCGGATAATATGCAGAACACGTCTAAGAATATATAAAAAATAATGAAAATTATGACCAAATTTGACAATTTGACAGTATTATTATCACAGCCATCCCCGTCGCAACAGTTAGCTGACGTTTTATAGCATCATAATGCTATTTATTTATGTTTTTAATTAATAATTTAACGATTTTGGAAAAAATATAATGTTTACCTCGGCACTAAAGTATTTTTTATTACTTATATGGTTTATTCGTAATAAAAAATTACTTTAGTGCCTTGATGTACAAATAAGTATTTTCATATTTTGCTACAACATAAGTATACGATATAGAAGTTATCATTTTGTTACTAATACAATAATATGTTAGTTCTTTCATATACCACTGGTGATAGCACCTATAAGGGTAGCTTTGACGAGTGACAGTTGTATTGCATGGTTCTGTCATATTTTGTTGTTTAAAATAGCATTTTTTAAAAATTTATATACCTCAAGTTTACTTCGGAATGCTTGAAGAAAAAATAGTATGTCACTCGAAGTTGAACATTCTTTTTGTGTGGCTAACACCTCAGCCGCAAAATATATGAGCTGGACACAAAAAGTCCAGTTTCAAATCCTAATTACTTAATATATTATAATACAATAATAATAAAAATAAAAATCAGACACTCTGAAAAAGTCCTATCTAAAAAAATCCTATAAATGTGTATGTTACAGTCCAAAAGGAATTATCGGAACATTTATAGCAGTGTTTCTATTGTTCGAGAAGTAAGTTTCGTTTCAGGTGTAAAACATGCGGTATTCTATGAGCGTCCTAGTAAAGTTATATCTAATTGGCTTGATTTATTTGCCGAACAACTGTCAAAAATCCAATGCTACTTTTGCAAATTTTGATTTATTAATCTTTCTCTAGCTGAAACGTAGTGTGGTGAAATTAGCGTTAGCGTGCGTTGCGTGTTATAAGCCAGGTTCACCGAGGATCACCCCGGAAGGCGGTCCAGGCGCTCTAGATTCGGGACAAAAGTGTAATGTGTCACCGGTGCGTCGCACCATCTCTCGAGCGGTGGTGGAAACTCGCTCTTAATGCGAGCTGTGCTCTGTGCCGGGTTGAAAAACATTCCGACTTTTTCACGATTTATGCGCGAAAACTTGTTTTTGTAGTTGCCTCTAATAATTTTTACGTTAGGAGACAAAATAACGAGTTATTTTGTTAGGGGTGGGTGTAACGGTACATAAATTGGGAATATTTTATTTCAATGTTATTTCAGAGAATTAAAAGTTTTTGTGCTTTATATACAGCAACAAATAATCGCACAATGCCACTACATGACACGTTGTGGTTTTTTTTTTGACCTAATATTGTATGGAGTTTAAAGAATGAACCAAACAACTAGATATATTGTTGATACAACTTTAATTCCATGAATATTTGACCCACGCATAGGTTTAATTTAACAAATTTTGTTTATTTATTCTGTTGTTATAATTACTTGTAGCACACACCCCGCAAATACGGGCATATAAAATGAATTCGATTTATTTGTTCAAACATTAAATACTAGAGGATTTCATGTCGGTAATATCTTTGTTATTATCACATAATTTGTATTTCAAATATTTTGTTTTTTTAAATAATTCATTGACGTATCAGTTAACAGTCTTAAAATATTCAAAATTTGTATAATCAAGATTTCTACAATTCACGGCTATTGCCATTATTGATTGTTAGATGTATAATTTAAAATTAAAATAGCAAATGTCAGATTTGAAAGAAACATGTTTCTATGGAAATGAAAAAATAATGATTTTTCCTAATTATTTTCAGCGGTATTCAATAGGTGTGCGTTAAATTTAAAGTACTTTACTGTAACCTTTTTGTTATTGAGTTTTTGTCACAAATTTAAGGAAAAAGCTTTATTGTGGATCAGTTCTCCTTTTTGTGGCACTCTGCTCTGATAAATTTTTGTATGTAAAGTGCGGTTACCAACCGTCAAGTCAGGGCCCCTAAATATATTAATGAAAAGGGAACCATAGGGTTACAGTTAAAATGGCTACTGTCGACTATTTGTTTTGAACAGAGTATTTCATGACATACAGTCCGATGCGTTATCACGGAAAAAGTTATAATTTAAACGAATAGAAATATAATTAATAACAAATAATTAATAATTAGTATAATAAAGAGTAAAAGTTAATTAACACTATATATAAAGACTAAAATAACGATTTCAAAAACTTATACACTAACACTAATCACTACTGTAAACACAATAATTAATATAAACTAGCCAAGCGATATTTACTTAAGGCGATATATTTATGTTCACTAGTTCTTCATAGTAACTTTTAAGTCAACTGAGTCAACTGACTGGCTTCCGATGATTCGCTCTTTTATATTGCTTTCCTTGTTTCGAGAAGCTTCGGGAATATTACAATATTTTTAAATGTCTCAAAACCTCTGTGATAATCGGCCTAATTCTCTAATGAAGTTGTTATCGTAGCAACTTGCTAATGGTGACAAAATCGCATCGAACTTCGTGTTTAATGGGGAATATTTCATTAGCTGTCAAAAAAACGATTAATTTTTGTCACATAGAGCAAGTTGTTAAGGTAGCATCTTCCAAGAGAATAGGCCCGAATATCTGTTACAAAAATCACGTAAGACTTTGCCTTGGTGATGGTGTACTGCAATATCCGTATCGCAGATAAATTGTGGAATCGACGCTCGCTGGGAGTAATTTTTAAAAATTCCATCAACCCTAAGCCTACTTTTCAAGGACAAACAATTTACATAAAATAACAATTTAGCACGTACATCGTAAAGCTGATACCATAACTCTTCTAAAACGTAAATCCCGCAGCTTTCGCGACCGATATCATAATTTCCAAGCTGGCTCTGGAGTGCGAGTGCGCGCAGTGCAGTGCAAGTGGGTGGGGATGAAAGGGGGTTATTTATTTCTCGTGTCACGAACCCCTTGCAGAATATGACGGTTCGACGCCTTTGCTCACTACCGGCAACATCAATCACAATCTATTACCTGCATATTTCGTTTCCAATCTTATGAACTCTGCTCTCATTTGCAATTTTAGAGGTGGGACTCAATGTGAACTCGGCGGTGTCTTCGTTATTTTAAAGAGAATTTTGGATTGAACCGCGGATTAAACCCAGGGCGCATGTCAGCATCACCATTTTGCAGCAGTAATTTTTTGTAAACCCATTCACATTCAGTAAATAATAATTTATTAAAAATGATTGATACCGAATATTTATTCGTTTCTCCCATTCATATTTACTTTCTCTTTGTACAAAAATATTTAGTAAATTTTTGTTCTAGAAGATTACATGAAGTGAAAAAGTAACTGCTCACTAGCAGTGTTACTTACATTTATTTAATTAATTTAAGGAAACTTCCTGTTATAATAATAATAAATATTGTATTTCCAAAATATTGGATCTGCTTGAAAAAATGTAGAAATCCTAATTGATTTGAATGAAATGATTGATTTTAAATTTATTATTCATAGCACATTTCAAAAATATATACAAGTGAAACTATTAATTATTAAATAAACATAAATGTTATGAAATCTATTCCGTGTCTAGTATTTTTGACTAATTAATTATTTTATCCAACACCTCTCAATAAATGCTCTATAAGTATGGCGATTTTAAACAAGGGAAGTAACATATTACCCACTAGTGGGTATAATTTTGAGGAAAGTCACTAGTGAGTATTTTTTTATTTATAACAATAATAATATCACACTACACCTTGTAACTACTTCGATTGACATTTTATTTTAAAAAATTAAAGCATATGTTACTGTCAAATAATATTTCTTTAATAATTTTTTCATTTATTAAGACGTGTTGGATAAAACGTTGTACTTGACACGTCGGCTTCGTGTGCTAAAATTTCTCTCGTGGGTAATTCCTTACTTTGCCCACTTGTAAAGTAAATAACTATTTCTGTGCAAATCAATAATTTGTGAATTTATTTCTCTGGATCATAAGATCGTCGGTTCGAGCCTCACAGCCAACAAATTTTAGAAACTAAATTTCGAAAATTTTCATCACATTAAATTATCCCTGGGGCTCCTCCACCAATTCCATTCTTGGAGACCAAGATCTGTTTTGAGCAGAGTGCCACACCCGAAATGGCGTGAATTTATTTATTTATAATCCTAAGTTAAAATGCTGACATATTAAATTTACTTAATTCATCATATTTTTTTTGTACAACTGTATTAAAGTAGAAAAACATTACTAATATTTTATAGGTAATAGTAATTTACGCTATAAGTGGGATATAGAAAATATTATCTCATGCATGTGAAAGTAGCACGAGACCGTAGGCCGAGTTTGTGTATAACATAAGTGCGATAATCATGTAGTATCCCACGTGTTGCGAACAAAATTTTATCTTTGATTGTTCGGAATATTGTAAAATAGTAAAATTGGTGTTTTATTGAAATAAAAATTTAATTAATTTCAAATCAAAGTAGCAACAGGCTGGGATAGTTTTTAAATAAACAGTGCGGTAATATTTAATTAACGCACTAGTGCGATAATGTAAGTCATTAGCTGTATGAAATGAGTGGGTTGTGCATGTAGGATATATAGATTTTAACATCATTTTACTTTTAAATAAATAGTTCCGTTGTAATTTGACGGCTGGTACCTCATTTCACGTGCAGAAATATCACTTATCCAGATTTGCAGAGTGGTCTACTAAAAATGGATAAATTGCTAATTTTTTATAGTGATTTTTCTGCTTGGGCGCACGTATTAATTTTTTCTATACGTATAAATTTATTAGTTTAATTTAGTGTAAATAAATTGATAATGATGTAAAATTCCCGAGATCTGAAATTATTCGTGGCGGTGAAGACAACAGTGCAATCTGTGCAAACTGGGACACAGTCAGCGATATATAATTTCTCATATATTTTCCCATTTTGCGTCTCTTCCTCTCTCATTCTGTTTTATTGTACGTTTTCGCGTTACATTCGTTGAGTGGCATTACGTATACAGTCTCTTTACTCCTCTTCGTATTCTTCCTCGTCTAAAATGCATTCATATTTCAAAATCAGGCCACATTTTCTCTGATTGTCTCATTTCCATTTTATTTTAATAAATGTGAGTGTGTTTTTCATCTTGACGACTACGCGGTTGGGAATACGCGATGAAAAACTTTGCTGGGCTTACGGTCTCTCATCCGATTTTATTATTAATAATTCTTTTTTGTGCGGCCTTCGCGTTTATGAAATAAATGCAACGACTTGGGCTTGTCGTGTTATTGATGGAATCTCATACAGCCCTTATTTATTATCTCAATTTGAATAGAAATATACGCCGCTTTTTCTGCTTCTGTTATAATTAATTGCACTGTATTCATAATATGGTAGAATCAAATAAATAGATAAACTAATGTCCTGTTTTTGTACACTATGATTTGGACAGAAATCAAATTGAAACAGGAATAATTGTAGCGTTGACTCAAATTAAATTTTCAAACCAATACAACTTCAGTTCTTTGCCAGCCATTGTTTCGTACATTTTTATCTTTTCATTTGATTATTTTTGGAGAATCTGTAGTAAGTCCTGCCGCCTCAAATCCTTAATAGTTATTGTTGTAAGTTCAAAAATAATTATAAATATATGAATATGTGCTCATTTCACTACAAAATATGAAAAGTAATCGATTACAAGCAAGCACCATATTTATCATGGACTATCGAATACGTAGCTTATTACTTTAAAATATTTCATTGTGAAGCAAAGTATGTAGCAAATTATTGTAGAAAGATTTTTGACGACAAAGAGTACATGTATTCATCTCATTCCTTGACGGATTTACTTTTCATTCACTTAACCTTACTTTGGAATTTTGAATTTTGGATACAGATTCATACAGATAATATTTACAATAGACAAATAACCACAGTTCATAAAAAATGACAAATAATTGTGCATTGTTTCAATTCCTGATTGCCACTTCTACCTGCTTCCATATACCTACTGCATTGGTAAATGTCACCAATTCTATGCATTGTAAAATGTTGCCTAGAAGTTTGCTACATATCATATTTGTAATAAATAAATAACCATGGTTTAAATACGATGACAATTGAAGTTATTTGTTATTTCATCCAATTTTTTAATGAGCACGTACATAATACAAAATGCAGGAAATATATTAATTCTAACCTTTACTGTGGTGTCTTGGGTTGCCGGTAGTACCTGCTGCATATTTCTGCTTGGCTTTTGTCTTCAGTGGTTGTCTTCGACATCTTATAGATTAAAATTTATAAATATATAATTACTGTACTTTAAATAATAACAAATAAACACTTAAACACTTATTTATTACAGCTTGTTTCAAGTCATCACTCTATAGATGCAGGAGATACAGCATAATGTAGGAGGCAACTCTACTATACCGGTAGCGACAACAAATAGTTTGGCGCGCGTAATTCAAACCACATCTATTGACGAATATTTAGTTTTACTTGGAAAAGTATTTAAATAATTCTTAATACTGTCTTAAAAATGTAAACATAACCAAAATTAAATAGTAAATTCAATTTTAATTCTCAAAAAAATAAAATATTTTGATTAGGTTTAAGACAGCTTATAAAAAGGATTTAAAACCATGGCGTTAAGTCCAAGTTTAATTAATAATTCTAATACGGATAAACCACGCAACTAAGGGGATTAGGCCCTACAATCAGTGGTAAATAATTGCTGAGAAAACTCTTCTCATCAACACAATTAAATATTAGTTTGATTATTTTTTGACGTTTATTTAAACCAATCAAATGCTTTATTGTATGTCACGTGTCTGCGTTTTAACCAATCCTGTCATTATTATACTGAGAATAATGCTCTTGTGATTATTCCCGGCAATTTTCTCTGTAGCTTTTTTGTTTTTGTTGACAGATGTCAGAGGTATCATCAACACAAGTAAAAATGAGCAAAAAAGATAGATTTAGTGACGTGCCTGATGATGAAATCAAAAAATAATCTAATTAAATATAACTCAAGAGTTCGATAAATTAGAAAATAATTCTCCAGTATCTTTCTCAAACTTGTCGCCATTTGGCAATAGCCACTCAAGCCCTACGGGCTTTCGTGGCTATTGCCTGGCAACAAGTTTTCGAAAGATCTGTCAAATTATTTTCTATTTATTCTCACCCTCTTGTTATATTATTACTGAAAATATTTATGACGTATTTTCTAGTGCAGTTTAGAACTTTGCTCAACTATAAATTTGGGAATAGTAATTTGTGATATCTCAATGAATGAAATTTTAAAGATTGTCTGCTTTTTAGGCTTGCAAAAACCATACGAACATTTATTATCCACATGAACAGTTGAGCGAGCCCATATTAATTACATTAGAGTTTTAATGAATCGTGGAACAATTATTTAATTCGCTTGTATTCCGTGTCGGGAAGAATTTTTCGTTGGCAGCGAAGCCCGGTCGTCTTTTTGCGTTCGCCTGCCAAAAGAACATCGCTATTTGTCCATTTAATTGTGCGCGCAGTTAGGTTTAATTCAGTTCATGTAATTAACTCGGCTTTGTTTTTACACTAGAGTAGAGGACTTTGTAATTTTAGGCACTTGACTGACTACAGGGACCCACTACGGATTTTTCATTTGCTTTATTAGAAAGGTTGAGTGCTCGGTAGGTATAGCGATTTTAAATTGATTGGAAATGCTTCACATTTCAAACAACCTGCCTTTCATTTAATGAAATTTTCTTACGCATAATTTATTTTCATTGTTTTCAAAACAGCAACAGCAACAAATTCTGATTTACTGAAATTACACAAAAATAAAAATCTGTTGTGGGTATCACAATACGCTATAGATTTCTTAACATAAAATGCAGGAATACGGACTGCAACTATCATTAAACGCTCATTCCTTTTAAGATTTACAATTGTGATACATGTCAAAAAATGACACATTTCAACTGTTGTTTTATTTTTTCAAAAAGCACAAGTTAGCAGATTTAATTTAAATTGTCAAAATATAATTTTTTAACGTGTTGTAATTCGTAAATAGAGACAGTAAGAGAAAAATGTTTGAAACAACAATTGTAGAAAAAATATTGGAAACATTAATAACAAAACTTGTCACCATAAACTAATCAACTCTTTCAAATGGGATTCAATTGATATATACAAAATATCAAAATTTTCAATTTAGTAGTTTTTGAGAAACCGTAACTCCAGAGATTCATTCAAACCGACAGACACACACACAGACAGACTGACAGACAGGCAGACACACTCCTCCTCTAAAAACTCATTTCCGCATTTTTGTATGATTGCTATACCTCCCTTACAGAATGTGGCGGGAGGTAAAATCAGCTGTATCTTCAGATAAAAATGGAGTTACTGTTTAAAATTGTTATAAACATTTGACTGAATATTGGTTAATACAGTTCTGTAGATTTTAACCAACAGAAAATGAAACTTTGAATTCTCCACATTTTCTTTGTTGAGTCTTAGGTCTAAAGCCCTCAGTTGTTCATGCAAACACAAATTAAATTCAGAGCACTCATTTCCTCCGGCATTTTCTCTAAATTTTTATATATTGAGTTGAATTGTCTTTCGTCTGTAAAAGTCTTTGATGGATTGTACGGATAACAAAAATGAACATAGTTGTAAATAGTAATAATTTGGTATTTACGTGAAAAAGGAATCTTAATTAAAATTGACAACCAAGAGTTATTTGCAAAGTGTAGAACGGGCGCTTGCGAATTCATCGACAAGTGACGTAGAAAATTCAATGAGAGCAATAAAATGATATATCCACACATAGATCCCAGGATTTCTGTTGGAACTAACAAGTCTTTCGTTTTATGTCTTCGTAGAGTTGCAGACTTGAGCCAGGAGATTGAAGAATGCTTTAAAGTCATTGTTTTTTGATTGGTTTCGTCTTTTTATAGTAATCCTTCTGCTGGAGAAAATCTTGTACATGTCTTCAGATTGTTAAGACTTATTCTATTTTAGTTTCTTATTGAAATAAAAAGAACAGACTATCATATCTGATTGAAAGTATATTTTGACAGCATTAACAAAGCCTGCAAAAAATCACTGAAAGAAATGAATACAATTACAGAGGAAGCGAACGACAAAAGGAGGACTATCAGTTTATTATTCAAGCTCATTGAAACGCTGACATTAATTAATATACTAATATTATGAATATTCAGAGCGTTCAGAGCCGGGTGGAGAGGGAAAAATAAAGTAAAACTGTGTTTAAATAGCTGAGCATCAACAGCGACCATCCATTTCGCGTAAACGCCAAACAAACTTGCATCATTTGTTAATGTGTCGTTTCTAACTTCAGGCGAAATGACAAACGAATACAGTTAATTTAATAATTGAACATCGGGGTGCGCGATGCGAAGTCACGGACATCGGAGTGAGAGCGAACAAATGAAGACGAGGATGGTTTCAGACCAGCTTGCTTGGCCTGAACGCAAACTCACAAAACTACAACCCTACCATTTTCGAAATTCTCTTCAGTCATTTTCTTAAGAGCTAACATATGATGCCGATAACTGAATCTTTGTACATACTATAAAGGTGTTTATTAATGAAGAAAAAGAAAAAGAATGTTTGCTGATTTATTTCCTGAACAACATATACCAAAATCATCCATACTTTAGAAAATACTTACAAAATTAAAAATTGCTTAACATCATAAGATTTGGACAAGAATTAAACTTCATTTAACAATTACAACACTTTCAATCTCTTCCGCACGTTATGAATTATCCTGTATATAACTAGTATCCATAGTATTGACATAAATGTACCTCAATATTTGTACAAAATTATTTTGGAAAACAAAAAGAGATTGGAGATCTTATGTATGTTAATTGCTGAAGAAAGGAAGAATGTCTAGTGCTCCTGCGTAAGTTGTCTTTTGGGAATAAGCGCCGTGCTCGTCTGCGGAAACGGGTTCATATTTTAAGAGTCGCCGACTGAGAAGCCTTCAAATATTTGAGCACATTAATTAAAGGCTGTTTTCAAGCCGTTCTCAATCTCTGACTTGACTCCGGGCCGGAGTTCAGGGTTCAGGTTCACCCGCCCAGTTCCGTGTACAGAGCTTCGCTTGCAGGAATCGGAACGGAATGGATAAACAAGACACGAAGTCGTTTGTTTTGTGCGAACAACGGCAGACGAGCCCCGTCAAAGATATAAATTAATTTGTGTGAACGAATTCGTTTTTCTCGGTGAATACAATAATTTTACTTTCTTATGCAAAGTATAAGGAAGTATTGGAATCACAAAAAAAATCATTGATGAGATTTTTGCGCAAATACATATTTTGACGTTCACTGAATCCTTTAATACCAATTTCTCAATGATGTCTATGTATGAGGATGGATGGATGGATGTCCCTGTGCGCAATATTTTTTAGACGAGACGAGATTTGTAAACGAATCTTGGAATTTATTAGTTTCATGAAAAAATTAGTGCTGAGTTGATTTTGAATGAAAATGAAAAACCAGAACTGGATACACAAAACAATAAAATATTTATTTCAAAAATAGAATCAGCTGTGAGAAAAAGTTTCAAATGAATGTTTGCAAAAATATTTGGAATATAAAATGTTATTTGCACTTTTCTTGTACATGCTTCTAATTTTGAAAAAAACTAAATTATACATTTAAGAATATATTTATATAATCTTAGTTACAATGGGAACAAAAATTAAAACATTTTTAATATCTATGTGTCAAACGTGCCAAATAATTGTGAAGTGTCAGAAATATGTGTCGTGTGAAATATTATAAAAGTAATATTTGTATTATTAGTTAGAAAGTTTTGAAGACTAGATACAATAACAAAAAATTAAACAGATTAAACATCATTATATCAAATAATTGTCAAAATATAGTCATACGCAAAGAAAAAGTCATACGTGTTCAGTTGGTTTTATTTGTATCAGAAAGTAGTGTGGTATCCACACCAGATATTTTTATAAAATATGGGAATCTAAAAATAAAAATTTGGTGGCAGTCTCCATTGAGGGCATTATAAATGGCTGCGCTATTCTGTGACGGTGTTATATGTGGTGTTGAAACAAAGTCTTCTTGCAATATTCCGCGAAGTAAAAACACTCAATTCCGCTAATCTACAACCCCTTAGCTTTCCCGTATCTCGTCGCACGCTGCGTTGTTGCTTATAACGTGACACTGGAGACTTGTCGAACATGTGCTGAGCGCAATGTTCCTGCTCCTTGCACTTTTCCTGCAGAAGAGCAGGAGCGCGTTATTAAATATGCACAGTGCATCCTGTGACAGCGGGATAAGCTTTAAACCTGTGCAAATGATCGCTTTTTGTTCCGTCTGGTCTCTGTCGCCTGGGTGCGGGTTGTGTGCTAATGAGTTTACTGCCAGACAGGGTTATTTCAATACAGGAATTTAATTCCTGAGGACTATAAGTATTTCATTACTCAACTATTACCACTAGGTTTTTAGAATACATTTTTTTCGCTACTAGCTTAGCAACATGCCATTATTGACCTCTTTTGGAGTCATGTATTTTATTTTGACTACGGCTTGCTTCCTTATATCAAAAGGAGTTATTATTGACCTGCAAAGTATAACTTTTTATTATAAACCATTTAAAAATGACTACATTCTCATTTACTATACCCATAATTGTACCAGGTAAAAATTTTGAATTTTTTCTTTAATAGTAAACATTTATAAATAATTATGGTTACAAGTTTTTGACATTGACTAAGTTTACACGTACGGTTAAACTTTACTTTGACTTGACTTTCAAAAGGCGAATGTTGAACAGTCAAATTACTAGTATGTTTACAAATTTTAAAATAAATCTACTTTACCTTAGACCAATGGTTAAACTTTTGAAGTCAGGGAACATGTTTTATTTTAAGACAATTTTGCGGAACGTCAAAATCGCTTGTCATAAAAATAATAAATAAAAAAAATACCATCACGCCTTTTACCCATTATGGGTGTGGCATTCTGCTTACGCAGATCTCGGTAAGTGACATATTTTTGCGTATGTAGTGCGATTACCAGGCGTCAAATCATAGCCCCCAAAGATGTTAGTGGAGGAGGAACTACAGGGATAAATTTAAATTGGCAACTATTAGCCGTGGGATTCGAACTGAGGATCTCACGATCCACAGTCCGACGCGTTACCACGGAGCTATTTACCCCCATAAAAGCAAAATACCATTTATTTAAAATTATATGTACCGGTCTCGGTGGCGTACTGGTTATGTTACTAGCCTAGCACATCAGAGGTCGTGGGTTCGAATCATAATCATTTTCTCATTACGCGGCATAGAATCAAACTTAGTTCATTTATTGGCTACCCTAATTATTTTACATCGAAAAGTTAAATAGTTTGTTGTGGAAGACAAATTTCAGCGTTTATTGACACTGAAATTTATAATTTTTGTCTACCTGTAATCGAAAAATTCACAGTAATATTTATTGGCAATAAAAATATATTAATGAAAAAAAAGTAAATGCATCTTCTTGAAATTCACAGAATTTCATGTAATCTAAATCAGCGTGTCGAAAATATGTTTCAGATCAAATTATTATTATAAAGAACGATTGGCGAAAGTCGTCTGAAGGTAAATGTCTTAAATATCTGGTCGTCACTGCGAATGAGATGATAATATAAGTTTTTACATCCGACAAATTAATTCGGCCATTTCGGTAACAAACATTTCTTAACTTTTTGCAATAAAAAACCAAATGACAAACGATAATTGCTTATAACAAAACCGCAGCGTAATTTCTAATGGACGCTGGCGGGCGTTGCATCTAATGGCGCGGGGCGGGCGTGGGGGTGAAGCCCGGGGGTGAGTTTTTACGAGCGTGTGTTTGTCGGTGCTCGTGCACCGGCCCGGAGAGTTATTGCACGAAGAAACGGTCAAAATTGGTCGTAAGTCAGAGATGAAGCCGTAATTCAAGACAATACGCGATGATCATTTGTCACCTGTGACGTCACGAGACGGCGCCCTCGTGCCCGACGCGCCCATTCCAGTGGCGCAGGCGACGGAACTCCCAAATTATGTACACTCTGCGGCGGATCAATATCATTTGTTTAATATTACTAATATTAATATTGTTTCATTTATAACAATATTAATAGTAGAGGAAAGGGTGGTAATATGGGCACCCATTTTGTATTTTGCTTATAGCTGCTACCATTTTGATTCAATTAACCTGAAAATTGGAGAAAATAAACTTCAATATGTTCTAATTACTTTGTAGTATAATATACATATTATATTCCTATTTGAATCATCTTTAAAAATATTCTTAACAAATACTGCATTTTTTGAGAAATAGAATTTGTGTCGGTAATATGAGCCCCATGGTGAAAATCAGGAAAAGTGCACTCGCTTAGTACAAAACAATTTTTTTTATTACTAAGATTACATTTATAAAACTGTAGTAATTTTATTTACAAAAATCGCATATGTAAGTGTGGCATCTGCAACAAAAAATTCAACAAATTTTGTAGTGCTTGAAATATGGGCCCCTTCAGTGTGAGGGCTCATAATATCAGCTCGGCAGGTGCCCATATTACCAACCTCGCCAAACTTGAATATAAACATTTATCACCGGTTAACCTTAATAATATACTTTAATGTTATTGCAGTAATAAAACCAATGGGACTTGCACAATACACAACAGTAACCATAATTAGAAAATGCCTAGTGGTTCTAATAGTAATATTTTTATAAACCCTTACCTTTAAAAGTTTTGATTAGATCACAATACAAACACACTCCGTATTTCAATAATGACAGCAGCTACTACGCCACCGTGCTCCACAGGTATAATTATGAACTATTGCTACTAGTTTCTTGCGGTTTCGATGGAATGCGCATTCTACTTTATTAGATATTTGGGGTGCCCATATTACCTGCAGGTGCCCATAATACCACCCTTTCCTCTATTGTTTGTATACATGCGGAATAATATTAATTACATAAATGGAACTGCTACCACCAGCAAATTCCATTTTGTTTGTGAACAAGATTAACTGTAAATAACATCAATTTATAAATACAAACATTATTTGGTTTTACTTCTGCTATATTTTCTGTATTTGCATACATAAAAATATTCTTAATATTTTTAAAACTTTATTATTCTTACGGAAAACAATATTGAAAACATGATATGTACCAAAATATACCTTCATCATTAACTTAATTTATTTCTTTTTATTTAATACGGCGACAACAAATGTAAAATCAGCCACAAGAAAAGATTTGTATATGTGTCCAGGAAATACATTTCACGCGAAAGTTAACGAAATTGCCCGATAAACTCATGCCTTTCCACATTTTAATTGTTGCTATTTGTCAGCCTTTTCTACTGCTTTTATCCATGTTTATTTTGGTTATTCTCTTCTTTTTTTTCCTGGATACATGTCATGATTATTTTACTCTTTCTTGTTATATTTTCTTCACTGTGTCTTCTTATAGTACTTGTTCTTTTTCATGGTTCATTTGTAATCTATATTTATTATCTGCTACCTTTTTTGGTCCTAGTATTGTCCTTATTATTTTTCTTTGGTATATCCGTAATTCTTCTTTGGATTTCTTATCATTAGTCTCTGAATCATATACAGTAAAGTCTGGTAATATTGCAATAAAATAATTATTATTATTTTATTAACCGTTTTTGAAAAAAATCCTCGAATACGTTAATTTGTATTTTAAAAGAGACATATTTTATTTTAATTGTTACCTTTAGATTGTGTTTTATTTTTTAAGTAATGGCGCTAACGAATTCTTTTTAAAGGGAAGCCTTAATGTTTTATAAAGAATTTGGACAGGACATTAAATTGACTGAATAATATTTAAAAAGTTAATATAGCATTTTTATAGATTGGTTGAAGTTAAAAAAAAAATCAAATTGGTATTACTTAAAAACAAAAGACAATCTAAATTATGTCTCATTTAACATAAAAACGATAGTAGACTTTACACGCGTACTGTATTATTATTGTTTTGTATATAACAATACTAAATTCGTAATATTAATAAATGATTTATTTCTAGTATTGGTTAAGTTAGCTTTAAGTTTAGATATACGTTTGATATTCTTGAGGACGCCTCTGTTTCCACCGTGTGTCGCACGAAAACTTCTGTCAGGCTCTGTCTCCTTGAAAAGGATATTACGTTTGCCTGGTGGTTGGTAGATTAAAACTACTGTTGAAGGTAACATATTAATGGTTTTTATATGGACACTACATTCGTATTAGGTTTAAAAAGTCTACAATTTTACCAATTAATAAATTGGTGTATAGTAAAGAAGGGAATCCTGCAGAAGATCAACGTTCAAGAAAGGCAAAAGTCAAAGCATTCACCAAAAGAAAATTTTCTAACTAGCTGCACTATTCACTCTCATTGTGTAAATTTCGATTTCTAGCGAGCGCATCTCCTCGACAACAAAGTACAAAATTATTAAATATAAAAGGGATCGTAAAAGCAAGTAACTGTTCATATCTTTCCTTATGGGTGCGGAATTTATAGGACCCCTGAGATCGGCATGAAATGAAGTGCCTCTATAAGAAAGGAAATGAGGACCTATCATATTGTCCTTTACGATTTTCTTAAAACCGTAAAAAAACGAAAGCGAACATCGTTGTTTCGCGAGGGAAGAATAAAATTTTTATGCACTTAATTTGAAATTTGCTCTTGGAACACCCCGGTCCGATTTGGAAATTAATATTATTTTATTCCTCACAATGCTTCAAAATTTAATATTTTTATCTGAGGACTATAGTATTTCTAGAGAGAATATTCTATATACGTAGGTATCTAGATGTTTGCTTTGTTGCTTGATCATCTAACCGATGATGTTTCTATTAAATATCTCTACCCATTAATTATAAGTGGAAAGTTAGAAGCTTTCAAGCTTCTCAACCAATACTTGTAAATTAACGTTTTAATTTTATTGGTTGCTTCCAAAGCTCAACTGTAATTCTAATTCGATAAATAGCGTGATGATATTTATTTATATACAGAAATATCGGAATGGCGAAGTTGTCTCTTAGTGTCCAAAGAAAGGAGCGGATTCTTGATTGTACAACCAATTTAAAACAGCTTACAATCCTAACAAAAATCATTCCATTACGCCAACAATAAAAGTAATAAAAATCTTTAATTCCAGCAGGCAGAAAGCAAAAAAATAAATCAGCCAAACGGTTATTGAAGTTCGTCTTAAAAGTGTGACCACCAGAATAGTCCGGATGAAAAGAGCTTTCCAATATTTCTGTCCCTTTCCATCGGTGCCTGACTGCCGGTCCGCAATCGAAGAAAAGTTTCCAGATTTATGGAAACGTTAGTTCTGGTAAAAATTGCTCGTCTATTGATTGCATCTGACAAGGCGAGTGTGCGTCCGTCGCCTAACCGGAATTTATGCCAGCGATTTAAAACAAAATTCTGCGGAATTCCATCCTACTGAGATAACCCCAGAGACTCTGATATACAGGATAGCGGTATAGGAATAAAGTTATTCTTCAACAATACATGTATTTGTTTTCTTCCTTCGTTTCTAATACCAACTCTATCCAGAATTATAAAAAGATCAGTAGTTAAAATAACATAAAATGTTAATGTTTTAAATCATAATATTAACTTCTTCAAAGATAAAATGTTAAATGACATATCATTGATGGTCACTTATTTTATTCAAGTTTGTGATTGACTGTTGCAATATTGTGTATGGTAAAAGATTTTCGTTGGTTAAAAATATTAAGAAATATAGTATATATGGATAAAACAGAGCTAACGAAACAGTTGCTCTCCGTGTTAAAGTGTTGCGGTTACAGCAAGCTGGCGGGTTTCAAGTTTACGCGGTGACAATGGCAGCACTCTGGGCAAAAAATCGCAAATAAAATACATACATTTTCCGAGCAAAACCTGCAGAGAAACCCACAATCCACAATGAATATTCAAAGTCGCCGAAAAATACCTCTGAAAGCCACGATCATGTATCATACTGGAAGTGTACACCGAATAGCGAATTGGGGTCACCGTGAAGTTTTTGCGAAACATTCGGCGATGGCGTAAGCAGCTACTAGAAATTCTATTCACAATTGCGACCCTCGCGGAAGGTGAAGAAGAGGAAGAATAAGAAAGGCGGGCATTGCGGTCACGCTTGAAATATATATTGAAACTTCCGGGCAAAAACTAAAATATATTTGATTTGAAACTTGGGATATAATTCATCTATAATGGTTTATATAAAACGCATCTAACGGGGGCGACTCGACTGGCGGCTGGCGGCGGCTGCGAACTGATTTGAAGTAGTTGTGATTTATGACGGCACTGGCGCTGCAAGCAAGCGCCCCGGCGGCTGAACTTGGTGTCAGCGAGTTTTTTTACTGTTTTAAACTTCACCGGAACGGAGATTTTCAAATTGAACTTCGGAATTGATCGAGATTAGAATGCTTAAATAGTTTTTACTTACTTCAACCCAGAGTTAATATAAGAATACGTGCAAGAAATTAATTAAAGAAGTTGTTCATTTCTTTACTTACAAAACTATACCAAGCAAAATCCTACCAGAAAATTGATGCACTCTATTTTCGATATTCTAGGGCAGTTTGTTCTACACTAACTCCGTGGTAACTTTTTTAAATTTATACTTGCGGTTCTTTTTTCACTAACATCCTTGGGAGCAGTGATTTTACGGCTGGTAATCATACTGTATGAGCAAAAATATATCACTTATCAAGATCTGCGGTAGCAGAGTGCCACACAAAAAATGGACAAATTGCGTTATATATTTATTTATACCAATAAAATAGCTTTATTATAATAACTTATTTATAGTATTGTTTAGCGTCTATAAAGTGACTCTTTATAAACTAGTCCGATAAAGTAAAAACAATAAACAACCTTGATACCCAAACAACAGAAAAAAAGTACACGAAATTATAAAAAATTTTATGTCAACGGCATGTATCAATTATAATTATCATTATAAGTAACGAATAATAATCTGCAATTTACTCGAACATAAAATATTATATGTAACACGTACCTATGTAATAGGGTGGATTGAATTGACTCGCTTTTTTATGTACCTCGTACATAAAAACCTTAATTATATACTTGTTTTGTTACTCAGTAATAAATGAAAATATTTTTATTTTTAAGATTCGTAAAATTCCATGTGAGTGTGAAATATGTTATATAGGATAGGAGTGACTAGTAGTACGATATCAAGAATTAAAGAACACAAACGGGTCAATCGTCTTAACCAACTAGAGAAATCTGCTGTGTCTCTAGACATGCTATTAGAAAAAATTTTGAAGAAACAAAAATTATAGCTTGAGAGACATGTGCCAAAGACAGAAACATAAGTGAAGTTATACAAATCTATAAACAAACAAAAAAATATAGGAAATCAGAATAAAGCTTCCTAGTTGAAAAGACCCTGGCAATCTTTGTTTTATAAATTATAATTTGTAGTTATTTAGTTACTGTTTCTATTTACTTGTTTATATTGTTTACTTGTTATTTGCTGATGAAGCATTACGTTTGGTATTTAGAATTTGTTTTTATAGAACTTAAAACGTAAAATCTGTTTATTTACCTTTACTTTCATTTAGATTTATACACGTACGCTGGTACCACGATTTCTGTTTTTGGGTATATTAAGAGAAGTGTTTAGTTATGTTTTAAATTGTTTTATAAAAAATGCTTCGAATAAAAGTTACAGAGAAACATATTATTTACCACTTTTATTTGAAGTATTCTTTTATAAAATAATTTTAGAACATTGTACAGCGTTAAAACACTTGTTAGTATACCCAAAAACAGATCTAAGGATACCATCCATATTTTTTAATACATACAACATATTTAATTTTGATAATTATTTACTCAAAACCCGTTACAATATATTATAATTATGAAACGTGTAGTTCATAGTTTCTTTCAGTATAATAATGATTTCAAATAATATATTAGATATTTTTATGCAACTGAAAAGAATTTAGTAGATATTTCGATTCTACTGTATACAACTGAAATTAATGTTTACAAACATAGTCAGCAGAAATATTTGCAGCAAAAACTACCGAAGCAATACACTATAAACTTTTAGCTGATCACACACTACTGCCTTTTGGGTAGGGGCTGGCAGGATAACAGAAGGGCAGGATCGTAGCCGGGACGGTGGCCGGGCACGGAAAAAGAAGCTCATGCAGCCCCGTCGCTTTCGCGGTATCTCTTTCAATTTCAAATATCCCAAAAAACGAGTTTTTCCCGTAGTATCCATAAACGTAATTGAGTTGCGCTGTTATGGTTTTGCTCGTTACTATAACCGGATTAAGGTCGGCGCGATGTTGTCGACATGAGGAAAGCAGGAGTGCAGGGGCGGGCTAGCACAACTGCAAGGGAGGGCTGCGAGCGTAATTGTTCTTCTTGCTTTTCTACAAATTAATCCGTAGCACTTTTATTGTAATGGCAACAAAGCTAGCTAAGGTGTTTTGTTAGTATTGCTGTTGACAAACTATTTTTACAATATGAAATGAAATACTTATCAGTAATTACATTTCGTCTCGGGATGTACGATTTGAATAGCAGTAGTAGACGTAGACGTGAATTTGTTATACATTTAGACAACGTTTCTAATTTTGATCTCAAAGGTATTTAAGGGGCAACTGAAATCAAATCTTTTTGATTTAACTCTCAGTTCATCTCAGCTCACTTCAATCAATTAAAAAAATTGTTGTTTATGCTATAATAATTAAAGTGAGTAGAACTGAGTGTACTCATATTTCCCCTTACCGATTCTGTATCACTCTCAAAATAAACCCATAATCTGGCCCATGCACCATGCAATTCAGGGGTAAGGATAATATAAAAAGAAACGTCAATTGTATAGCTTACGTCTATTTTTGTAGATCATGTTCAAAATTTAGCTAATACAAAAACTGAAGGCTATGTATTCTACAAGGGCTTCATTAAATATAATAGTCTACACACAGACATAAAAAAAACTCTACAAACGTAATAGAATTTAAGAAAAATCTAAAGGAACAATTGATTCTTTAGCTTATCTTATTTTGTCATTTGTATTTCTTTTGTAATTACTAGCACTGTACCTTTTTGCTGTATTTATTAAATTTATTATTATTATTACTAATAAAACATTCATCTTTATAAATGTATTTGTTGCAAGGTAATTTTTAATTCCTGCATCTGGCTCAACATCGTTTTCTTCTCCTTTCTGGTTTTCATTTTACTACTGATTTAATTGCATCCATTAATGTTCTACTCTCCATATATGGCCAAGCCTTTTAACTGCCTTTTGCTTGATCGTTTTCACAGTATCTATTCGTTCTTAATCTGTATTTGTTTTCTGACATCTTTATTGGTTCTAATATTGTTCTTATTATTTTTCGTTCCCTTGTTCTTAAATCTCCATCTTTTTTGTCATTGTCAAGGTCTCAGCAGCGTACATTATTGTTGACCGTTGGTTCGGTAAATTCTCTTTTTAGTATCTAGTTTTTTAATCAAGCCTTTTAATAATTAAAATTTAGTGAGAAAATAAACCAACATACATATTTTGAACATTATATACAATATTACAACAACCAAAACCTTATAGGATGAGAGAGCCAATAAGGTGGGATTTCATTTTGCCATAAAGATTTAAAGGAAGACTAATATTTATGCAATAAAATGGTAGTTTTTTTCTATATTGTTATACAAAATCAAGTGTGTTATGTAGTCTCGTTAATATAGAGGGGAAATAGTAGTGAGTCGGCCCTGCAGTAGGTCTTGTGATAAGCTTAACCCCAGAGGACAAAAAGCAGATCGACTTACAAGGCTGGGCTATTAGCGTAAAAGTGTCGGTTTTTGCTCAAATACAAGAGCGGTTTCTGAAAGTCGTGTTGAACAAATTTGACCAGTGCATCTCGTGGTAATTTTTATCCTTTTTACCCTTAATTTACTAGTGTAAAAATTATCTACTTACCATTCGACGGCAGCGCGTACAAATTGGTGGAGGTGCCCGTGATATAAAATAAATTAAAAATCAATTAATACTGGCATTGTGAAACAGCGTGCTCATATATTGGCGTGTATCCATGCAGCTCACAGGAAGTCACGTTGCACAGGGCCGTAATAATTTATTCATAACAGATCGCGGATGTCGGCGAATCGGTCGTGTCGCGTCGCCGCCTGCGATTCGTTTTGCGCTCGTTGTTGTCGTTTTGTTTCTACATTCGCTCGTTGATGGAAATATAAATCTGTTTGTTGCGAACTTAAGAGCGCATTCCGCACTAGCCCAGGTCGGGAAATGCACTTTCCGAAGTTTATAAATAAAACAAGAACGCTTGGGAAATGTATGTGTCGTTTGTTGGAGTTTTTCACCGGCTTCCATTGACGGCGACTGGGAAATTCAACCCTGAAAAAATTACATTTTTGTAGTATACACAGAAAAATTTGATTAGCGATTGTTAAGTATTTTTAGTTAATATTGACAAATATATTGTGTTACATTAACAATTTGAACAAATATGACTACTTGTTAACTTAAAATTTTGTCAATTCTGAATTTTTAACAAGAAAATTGTTGCTTATATTTATTTGCTGGATTTATAAAATTTAACAAATAGACCTGTCAATAATAACAAGTAAATTTAGCTAACTTATCAATTTGAAATTGGTAAAGAAAATTTATATCCTTTGTGACAACTTAATTTGTTATAATAACTATGATTTATTGGTCTGCTTCAATATAATTACTATAATATTTAGTCAAAAGCAGACAAAAGTAAATGATAATAATTACTAGTTAATTCACTTTTTTTTTTATTATGAAGATGAGAGGCGGACTAACTACTATGGTCATATGCCGCCTCATGATTGGATGATTATGAAAGTATGTGAACAACACAAACGACCATGCTCTTCAGTGGGATTCGAACCCACGATCCCTGGCGTGCTAGGCTAGTGACATAGCCACTACGCCACCGAGATCGGCGAATTCACTGTTACTTGCTAACAAAGTTTAAACTTGGTAAATTAACAAAATTAACGGTGGATCGTTTGGGACAAAAAAAATTATTAAAATTTTGTCAATTTTGACTGTAAATTTTTTACTGTGAATTTCAATTATATCTGAATAAAATGAATATGGCAGTTTATTGTGAGGACAGTGACATATACTGAAGGTATTGAATAAACCGATAAATTACGAAGTCTAGACAAATGCAAAGTTATTGTATTAAAAATTTTGATGGATCATACACATTTTACAGCGATGTAAATTTGTGATTTTACGAGTAAATATTGTTGGTATATTTGTCAAGTTTCAAGTTTATTGTTTTATTTCTGCTGCACGTTTTACTAGTTCAAGTTTAATGTCACTGTTGTTTCCCTACAAATTATTGGAATATATAAAATAAGCAGTGGTTTGACTTTAATATTTTGACTGTTTGGCGTGAAACGAAATTTAACCCACATCGTTAAACAATCAAATATATTTCCCAATAATCCCTTTATTTACTGACCCCTATCGCGGGAGCCGCCACTGAATCCACCCCGACCAATTGTTCCCAGCTTGAAACACCGCGCCGTTTGTTTTGCATTGTTTTTTGTTTGTTCCGGAGTTCTACCACACAACTCACACTGCGACCAGCGCAGTCACAGAAACCCCATTGTCCCCGTGGAGGACCGAGTGGCACGCCACTGGAATGACCCCGGTCTGCCCAGGACCCGGAGCCATTCTTAATGGACGCGTAGTGTCGTTTTAAATTCTGACCAATGGAGCTGAATTAAGTGAGCTCTTCACAGATACAGGCTTTGTTTTGTGTTTCGTATCTTTTAGATGTTTTCTTCCTTTGTTTTTATGTTTTAGGGGCTTAATTACACTGATGGCTTTACTGGAATTCTTTGACAGTATTAATTTACTTCTGTTTACATATATATTTTTACATTTTCACTTATTGTCATTGATTTCAAAGATCCATTATTGTTGTTTACTAGGCAAATTTTAGATATACATTGAAATGGATTTTGAGATTCATGCCCACGATTATTTAAATTTTTAGAAGTAATACAAATTTAATCACAACCCGAATCTAAGACTACTTTGTAAAAAAATTATTATTGTCACTTTCTATAAAAGGAAAGAAAAATATTACAGTATTTCACAATAATTTTGTTTTTATATTTTGTTACTATAACAAAGCTGTTACGACACCCAAATGAGTTTCGTAACAGCTCAATCGAGTGTTAGCAGTACAGTTTATATTTTCAAGGTTGGTATCCCTATTGAAATGTTATATGTCAAAAAAATATTAAATGTCACACTTCGCTAAATAAATAAATACAAACTGTAAGAATGTTATTTTTGTATAATTTTGAATTTAAAAGCAAAATTTGAGAATAGTAAGATGAAGAAGAGATAGGAAAGGTAAAGTTAGGTGTTGAATTTTTAAACGTCACATCAGTGTCATCAACTAACACAAAATTTCCTGAAATTTGATACTTGGATTTTTTTTATTAAAAAAGAGTATAAAAGGTGCAAAATATAAAAAATAATATAATAACTCACAAGTCAGTAATTGACAGAAGCAGAGAACAAAACGGTGGTGCCAACTAATACACAACCATAAAAATCCCTACGTTACCGGCCTGGACGATCTTAAGGTATACAAAAAAAAAAAAATACAAAAAAAAATAGATAATTCTACTTTAACAAAGTGAAAGCAATTTCAAAAGTATATACACGGCTTCATATTAAAATATAACAATGCCCCAAAAGTTGAGTCCGCCTAACGAAATAAATTCCACCAGTTAAAACAATACACACCGTGCATAATTACCGGAAGTAATCACCTTTGATTGAAGCCCGAAATTCTAGATTAAGTTTTCGCTTTCTGTTTGCGCACGATTTCGTTTTGTCTAGGTATATAATTAAGAGGCTCGTCCTGAACGAATCAGGACGAGGCGACGGGTGCTTTGCTTTTGTTTCTGTACCGCACTCCTTAACGTACTCCGTCATTCACTTGTTCGGTGTAATTCTCTGTGATGTCGCAGGCTTAATAGATGGCGCGAGTATAGCACTCTAGGAACAATATGGCGGAGGTACTATCAGAGCGCATCTTCGGGAAGGAATTGGGGATGGTGTGCTGATGCAGCTCACTATGATTAGTGCAACGCTAATGGATGAAAATCTGAATTATTTATGGAACTTTTTTAATGAATTCTTTTATTACAATTGGCCCATTTACAGAAAAAAATAAACCCTTCAAACGAAACTTGTAGTCTTTTTATCTTCTTATATTTATACATAATATAACGAGGTTTTCGCGGAAATACATAATTCGAGGGCCTCTAAATTCGATTTGACTGACAAGAAGTTTTAAATGAATGTTCAACTGCATACTTTGAGATATACGTTTAATAATCTTAATAATACGCTCGGGTGATTTCAGCACACGACTTCGTCTCGCGATAAAATTCTTACAACACGCCTGAAATAAGTAACTTTCTGTACTTGTACAATATACTATTGTAGACTACGTTCGACTTAAAGTTCTTATCCACTGGATTTGCATTATATTGTTGCTTCAAAATAACTCATTACATTTCCATATAGCATTTTCTTTCCCTGATATAGTCCCGATGAAATTATTTGGATATGTGATTTAATTGTTAATATATTTAAGATGAAAGTCAATGCATAATGTGAATGTCCAGTTCATTTTTATATCGAAGGCTTACCGTTAACCGTTATATTGGGCTTCCAAATTATCAAGAGATGGCGTTGATCACAATTCACATAAAGTACATGTCAATTTCATTTTGTATGATATCTTATGATGGCGAATGCGTGATTTAGTATTGCTAGTTTGTTTTTATTGGCAGCAGCACTGTTGCCATACACATTGCAAATTTTCCTGTTTTTATAGGTTTTTTTGGGAGAAAATTCAATCCTAACCTAAAATCTACAACTACAATGTACCTTTCATTTTTACATCTTATTTAAATAATACGGCATAAGCAAATGTAATACTTACATTGGACTACTCTTAAAATAACTACGATTGTTATTAATTTCAAAATGCAATGAAATTTATGTACCTTATGGTTAGTTCAGCTTTCTACCACTAGTTAGCGTATGTTAATATTGGATGTCCAATACGTAGTTGCTGCGAATTATGACTGTCAAATATTTTGATAGGTAGAGAGTGCGGCCTGCTTAGCCAATGGCTGCATTCGTAGCTGATAGCAGAAGAAACGTAGAGATGCATTTGAAATGATCGGTATTAAATTGTTATTTGTGTAATGGTCCTTGCTGAGCTATTTGATGATATATACGATAAGTATGTAAATGTATTTATACGTCGGTCGTAGAGAATTTACGCCCTTGTAAATGTATTCAGTAGAGAATTACACTTCACGGGAAGTGCTCACTCGAGCTGTTTCATCCAGCTTCAGTACAACTCGCTACATGCACAATTAATGCCCGTAGGATACGCCTTGTTTATTCTGCATCAAAACTAACAAAATTTTCTGATTAATGTTTACTCGCAGCTTTGCCGGAAACGAACAGACTCAGGAAAGAATCCCAAAATATTAGTAGGCCGTGGTTGCCTTGCCCATGAATATATTATGTTTAATATTTGTTTTGTTTCGCGCACAAATTCATCCTGCACGTGTTTCTTCTGCTCTCCGTGGAAAACTTCGCGAGATCAAATAGCTTCAGGTGCAAATTTGTTCTTGTTGGGCGCCACTGGTCGCGGTTGGCGATTGCAGTGTATGAGTTCAAGATCTAGCGGATGCTCATTGGTAAATAAATTGAGTATTGATGAAATTTATGATTGAATTATTGTAAAAGGTGATGAGCTGAGCTTTAGAATTTTCCATTTTGATGTTGCCTGTTTCATTAAATATTGGATGAAATTTGTTATTATAACTGTTAATTAACTGTCATCACTGAACTCATTCATTATTTAAATAATATATGATGAGGAGTCAACGCGGCTCACATTAAATATTCAAAATGGAGAATTAACTCTGCATAACAATATGTTCAACAACGCGAGATGTTTTCATGTAGAATGTTAATTAATTGAATGTTTAACATATCCAGTATCGCGTGCACGATTTATAACAAAATTAATAACCAGTATGCATTTCGCTTTTTTTGGATGGAGCAGCTTTGTAAACTGGACTCACCAAAGGACGACACAAATTTACAATTATTTTTTATAGTTTTGGTGGAGTTCACTTTATTCTCCGTAAAGATCTTCCTTTTGTTAATCAAAATTGAAACGAATGAAGTATTTTTATTATGAAAAATTGTCATTGAAATTCAAAAAGATTTTTGGCTACTTCTGATAACCAAAACATGCCACTCTATACAGTTGATGTTCTATAATATCTTTACTTATGACTAGACATTTTCCTCACCCAATTTCGTGGTGAAAGTCATTTCTCTCACAAGTGATGAAAGTTATTAACTTTCGTCTATCTACTAGTGAGCAAAGCCATTCGCGGATACGTTTTTTTGTAAAAGTTTAGTGACTATTTAAAACAAAAATGTATTAAATATGATCTTTATTCTTCGTAGCTTGCAGTATACAGCGGAAGTCGTGGTTTCTTTTCATACGAACAGTCAAGTATTGGATTTGAAAATTCCACAGTAACATTAGCATATCTGGCTTAAAATAGATGGATCACTGCAGTAAACTTATAATCTTCCAATAACAACACAGGGATGTATACAGGTACTATCCAATGATTTATCTACTTTGAGCCAAGCTTGCTAATGTGTTTGTGAAATTTTCAAATCCAGTTCTTGACTGGGTATGTATACCTATACCTAGGAAAGAATAAACATTATTGAGAGTTTCTTACAATTGTACTACTTCATAGAAAAATACAAAAGTTCAGATTATTTTCAAACATTTTTCATAGCACAAACCTATGAAACTAAACCAGTTTTAGATGAACTATAAAATTATCCGAATCCGCGGTTTTGCAGAGTTCTACTAGTGAGTGAGGCATGTAAATTTGTATATGAAAATAAAAAAAATGTATCATCAAGCCATTTACCTATTACTGGGCTTCCAAATTATCAAGAGATGGCGTTGATCACAATTCCCAAAAGGTACATGTCAAATTAATTTTGTATGATCTTATGATGGCGAATGTTTGCTTTAGTATTGGTAGTTTGCTTTTATTAGCAGCAGAACTGTTGCCATACACACTGCAAATTTTCCTGTTTTTATAGGTTTTTTTTTGGAGAAAATTCCACCTTAACCTATAATCTACAAATACAATGATCCTTTCATTTTTAAATCTTATTTAAATAATACGGCTTAAACAAATGTTAAAATTACATTGGAATACTCTTGAAATAACTACTATAGTTATTAATTTTTTAAAAATAACAATTAAATTCAAAATACAATGAAATTTATGTACCTTATTGTTAGTTTAGCTTTCTACCACTAGTTACCGTATTTAATTTTGGAAGCCCAATAGCTGTAGTACTTTGATTTTGCCATAAAATCATGGCTCCCAAAATTTGATTATAAGGATCTCATTGTCCAAAGTCCTAAGCATTATCACGGCGGTAAATACAAGTCCTATCATTTATATAAAGTAATTGTTGAATACACTAGTCTTGCGAAGAAGTGTTGCTAGTGGAGGGTAGGAAAACTCTAGTATGCATTTATTCGTGCAGACATCGGCATCAGTATTGAATTAAGCACTTTTAACAATTCAAATGAATTAGCAGAACACTCATCCAGCACCTGTGCCGAAGTTGTACTATTTTCCCTCCTAATTAAGTCTACATTCGTTACCCGGGGGTCTAGGCGGCCATGGAAATGGCGCGGATGTACTCTTTTGTCTGCCATGTCCCATCTTCCTCCTTCTCGCACACCAGCACCACCACATATCATAGGTCTTTGTCTTTCGCATTGCGTCTTGCGCTAGTGCCGTCAGGAAATGTCGGTAGATTTATGCTAACAACTGAACTTGGTACATTTGCGTTGTAGTGTTGTTTTGAGATATGCTCTTCGTCTTTTCGGTACTCCGTCCTGCTTGCACCCATGAGGTGGTGGTGTAAGTACGTACGTGTTTAAATGAGCGTGCGCGTATGGGATGTTCTGGGTATACCGGATGTGCTACGCGAAACAATTTAAACAAGGTATCATGAATAGAAATTTAATGCCAGGATTTGTCACTCATTTTTAGCAATGTTCCAATGTTTGAAGGAGGTTGAGGCGGGACAGTCCCAACCAAAAGTAAATCGAATTTTCAGTCGGAACTGTTTTGTAATTAACTATTAGAAATGATTGTAACGTTTACAATAATTACTATGATTGTGATAAATGCATATCTAAATCATTTTTAATTATAATAAATCAATTATTTTATTTGAAATCGGCAGTGCTCAAAAATTGTCATTAAAAGCTGAGAAATCGTCACTAACCCATTATACTAAGGTACTAGAATATTTGAGTATTCTCATCCGCCATTTTGGGTCCAAATGTTGATACTGATTGTGATATATCATTCCTTCAATAATTGTATTATTGTATTACAATGGAATACTTTCTAATTATTTAAAGATTAATATAGATTTTGCAATGTAAAGGCTGACAGAAATCTAAGATTTATAATAAGACAAACATTTATCTACATAACACTGATTTATGAAAATTATACTACTTAATCCTGCATATCCTATTTAAAGATGTATTATTTAACGTTTCTTCTAATGGTTCTTTTAAATTCTCAGTTTTAAAATTAAAAATAGAGGTTTTAATAATAAATTATTAATATCAACTTCAAAGAGAGATACAAATTTTTAATGTTTTTCTTTTCTTTTTCAAAGTAACTGGATTTCAATAACATGTTTTATTTTTGACATTTGGACCAAAAATGGCGGACGAGAATACCTACATTCTTCTAGAGCTCTAATTATATGACGATTTTGAACAACGCAGTGTTGGCAACCATAAAATAATTATTGTACAAGTAGGATAATTTTAACAGATATATGACGTATTGTAGTAAATTAACAAAAAATGAAACAATATGTGCAAGAAGATTTAACTAATTAATTCCGATGAAGAAATTGAGGATAAAACACATAATTTTGAATGTTATTTACGATAACTTCAATGTTCGAGGTTGGCAACACTGAGTGTCAGTTCCAATTGACAACTGACAGATGTATGAACTTAACCTATATAATAAAAAACTAGATCGCCTAACGCCTCAACCTCCTAAAATACTATAGGTATAATATTTGGAATGTAGTGGAGAGATCACGATCTAAAAATACTGATTTTCAGCAACACTCCGTATATCGCGCTGGCCATATATTCGGGAGTGTGTATGAATGTGTGTGTTTAATGGCTCAAGCTTAAGCCGGAGTCGCCCGGAACGAGGCCGCGGCCCGGACTTGAGGTCGCTACTCGCTGGAGGATACACGGCATCGCTGCGCTACCGCGGATGCTGTGTAGGTGCGTCTGTTTGTTCAGCTGCTAAATGCTAATTCATTTATTTTCATTACGCTTTTTATTTCCAGTTTAATTTATGGGAACATGCCCGATGTTGTGTTTGATAAAATTCAATGCGCAATTTATATGTGCAATTATGATTACTTCTAGAATGTTGTAGATAAAAGTTATTTTGTTTTTTACATAATAATGTTTATTAAAATTTAGATTGAATACATTATGCATTTGGAATAATAATTAGTTACAGATATTATGAAACATAAATGTTACATTTACATATTTGCATCAATAAATTCGACCATTTGGAATTTTTCTGCTAAGTAATAAATATTTTCAAAATATCTATAAAATATAATAAATATATCATCATGACTTTACCTATTGTTAATTGTGTGCATTCTGTTTTATAATAGAATGTCAGGCATTTTGCCCATTGTTAACTTTTTATAAGTTGTTATCTAACAGGCATTGTTACCAATATTGTGAGCCAAATACACTTCATTTTTATTTTCTTATAGAAAGTATAAGGAAGTATGTATTGGAATCATGAAAAAAATCACTGACGAGATTTTTGCGAAAATATATATTTAGACGTCTACTGAATCAGTTAAGACCAATTTCTAAATGATGGCTGTGTGTGAGACTGGATGGATGGATGGATGTCCGTGTGCGCAATATCTCATGAACAAGATAAAATATGTAAACGAAACTTGGAATTTATCAGTTTTATGAAAATATGAAGAGCCGGATTGATTTTGAATGAAATTGAAAAGCCGGAAGAGGAAGTTTACTGGACACACAAAACATTAAATTACATTTTTTTCAAATCAGCTGTAAAAGCAAGTTTCAATGAAAGATGTTAGCAAAAATATTTAGAATATGAAATGTTATTTGCACTTTTCTTGTACATGCTTCTAATTTTGAGAAAAACTAAATTATATATTTAATAATATATTTCAATAACAATGGGAACAAAAACTAAAACATTTTCAACAGCTATATGTGAAATAATTGTGAAGTGTCAAAAATATGTATCATTTGAAATATTATAAAAGCACTATTTATATTGTTAATTAGAAAGTCTTTAAGACAATGAGAACGAAAAATTAGACAGGTATAATATCTATATGTCAGATAATTCTCAAAATAGTCTTACGCAAGGAACAAGTCATACGTGTTCAGTTGGTTTTATATGTATAAGAAAGTAGTGTGGTGCCCACACCAGATTTTTTATTTTAAAATTAAATTTCATTCCATACTCCGCCATTTTTAAAATTATAACTATGCATAAGGGTTTTTGAGATATTATTATACTTGTTTATTATAAATATATTTTTTTTTGTGATCAATTTAGAAATAAGAATTTTTTTTTATTTCCCGCACGCTTTTCTGGTTGAGACTTGGGAAATTGACATTTCGGCTCTTGCTTAAATGACGCCAAACAACACCTTTTAAAATTATAATTCTATAAATATGTTTTATTTAAATTCAACGTTTTGAATTATTGTACAAAATTCTTCATCGGAAAACCAAATGAATAACATAAACAAGTATGTAAGACAATCTTGTCTTGTCTTTCTCTTATTCATTTGTTTTCCTAATGAATAATTTGTACAATAATTCTAAACATCGTAATTAGATTTAAAAAATCCAGAACTTAATCCAAAAGTTTTTTTTATAATTTTATTATAATGGGTTAGGTTTTAAAATTATTGAAACACATTTTAATATGTGTATACAATACAGAACTTAATTCTCTGCATTCTTTTCATATCTATATATTTATTTAAAACATAGTCGCCTCTTACGGATGTAAGATATAAAATTTTAGATTAATACCCCGGCATCATTGTAAAAGTAGTAAAACCTCTATACAAACCGCAAATTGACAGCCAGCATAAAATGAATAGTTGCTGACTATTATCAATGGATGTAACACACCCTATATGTGTTCTACTTCCAATGTCATCAGATCATAACAGAATTTCACAGGAATAGAATTTGTTGTGAATAGTAAGCGAACTGTAAAGTTTACAGCAAAGAAGCACAGTCGTAAAATCTTCACAATCGATAGTTAAAGTTATGTGCGGGCTGCTGTTGTTAAATAAAGTGAGTAAATAAAGGCGAAATCTTGATCTGTTTGAAACGGTACTTCTTTATGTTTACAATACTTAACTAATCAAAATAAAGCTTTGTGAAAGAAAGCCGTAAGCCCTCATTATTGACAAAGTGATTATAGCAAGTTCAAAGTTGTGGCTGTATTTGTATATTACAGTTTTATTGCGATTTTAGTGTTGCGTAAAAAGTAATTTTACCACTAAATTGTCTGTCAAAAGGATCCATAAAAGTTATTTGCATAGCTGTTGTTTGGCAACAAAACGTGATTATGCTTTGTAATGTTGGATGGCATATTTATATTTTTATTTCTGTTCTGGAAATATTTTCAATGTTATTACTGTTTTTATAGAGTATTTATTATACACATGAATACCTCATTCGGTTGTGATAATTAACTACGTTACTTTGTTAACAATATTTATTTTTATGAATTTTATTGTATAAATTTTGCTAATAGAAAACGCAACTTTTTCAACTTTTTAACAAAATACTAGTACTATTTTTGTTCAAGATAATTCACCATACTCGTATGATTTATGTAAATAGTAATTTCAAAAATCAAATCACTTTTCCGTTTTGAAACAGTTACACTACATAAAACTGCAGATATGTCGATACAAAAATAAAAGTTTGATAGCATCATAACTGACATACAATAAATGTACTTTTTGCACAAAAATATCATTACACTTTGATTGAAGGTGTTTACCGATTTATCATTATGGGTTCTGTGACCAAATTTTATTTTTTATTTAGGATTATAAATTAGAAAATAAAATACCCGTATTTTTTAAATCGATGAATTGGATGTAGTTTATAAGAAAGATATGTGACGTAGTTTTGGTGTATCTTAAAATATGTAAATTTCGTATTATTATGTTTCATGTAAGAGTATCTTTATTTATATTAAATTGCTATACATTATCCTACATTTCAGGAAATATTGATATATGTAAGTTACTATATTGTAATTATGCAATTTTCATACGAGCCCAGACTCATAAATTTTGGCACAGTTTATATCTTAAATTCTATCATTTTTACTTCCCGCATATATATGTAAGGGAGGTATTATGTTTATGTTACAAATAAATTGATTATATTTTGGGAACAATTCATCAACAGTAAGCGGAAGATTATTTAAAGGCCTAGAAGGGTTTTTGGACGTATAAAATAAATGAGTAAATTTCATTGGAATCAAAAAGATAAAATAAATAAAATAAATAAATATATCATCACGCCTTTTACCCATTATGGGTGTGGCACTCTGCTTACGCAGATCTCGGTAAGTGATATATTTTTACGTATGAAGTGCGGTTACCAGCCGTCAAGTCATAGCCCCCAAAGATGTTAGTGGAGGGGGAACCACAGGGGTAAATTTAAATTTGTAACTGTCGGCAGTGGGATTCGAACTGAGGATCTCACGATCCACAGTCCGACACGTTACCACGGAGCTATTTACATCAAAAAGATGTAGAATAATATTACCTATAATCTTTATTTGAATTTTTTTTCTATATTTTGTTAAATCAGATTTAAAAACTGTTCGTGGTACTAGCTAATAACTTTGAACTAAATGAAATCTTTATGATAGCGATTGTTGTTAATTTGTTCCTATTTCAGTTGTTATTTTTCCTTAAAATATTTCTAAAAATTACAGAATTTGTATGTATATATGTGGCGATAGTGAATTACTCAAAGTCGAGTTACTATTTTAAACTTTATTTTTTATTCTTTAAGATACAGTCTTTTTATCGTACGTCTTTTCTTATTTTTCTATATCTGTCATTCTATGACATTTATTTATTTTTTTAAATAACTTTTACATACTTTGATCTAAAAATCTTAACTATTCCTACATATATGTATGTTCTTTCAGAACTATAACCCGTGTGGTTATATTCCTAGAATGACAGACACATTGAATCTGTTATTTTTTTTTTGCATTGCCACTTATTTTTTACGTAGATGCCATGTGCTGCTCTATTAAAGGTTCATTGTATTTGTAGATTATAGGTTATGATTGAATTTTCTCCAAAAAAAAAAAAAAAAAAGAAAACCTATAAAAACAGGAAAATTTGCAGTGTGTATTCGCTATCATAAGATATACAAAATGAAATTGACATGTACCTTATGTGAATTGTGATCAACGCCATCTCTTGATAATTTGCAAGCCCAATACTCTGAGTAATGTGACACACCTATAAGTGTGTAAATGGCATGAAGATAATCTTACATAAATTGCTTGCCACATTCAGCACACCATTTTTAATTAGTTTCTTTAATGAATTTAGTTTAACATCTCCGTATAAAAGTGGATTATAATTTAAAGATTCTCTCTTGAAGGCATATATTCATCTCGCAGTATATTTCCCACTGCAGCTCTTTCTAATTCCGCGCGTCTTCCCAGCCCATTACACGTAACTGCCACCATAAGTCATATCGGGGCGCATAACTCTATTTTATTGTCAGGTCTCACAATGCTCACCCACGTGCTCGATTCAGCCCCGTCTGTGCCGAAGAGCGGTCCCGGAGGTTTTAATAACATGCCACTGTGCCCGGACTTATCTTGATGGGCTGCGAACACATTTCTAACTTGATGCCAGTTATATCAGACCTACGAGCACCGGAGTTTATTAACTGCTGCTGTGGGAAGAACTCTCAGGAGTTATTGTTAGATATTTTCTAAATAAAACACATAAAACAATTATAATTGTAATAGTTATTGCACCATTCTCGATGGTGTAGAGATGAGGAATATATTTATTTCATTATTAACAAATATCGGTGGAATATATATTACGATAATCAAGGAACCCTTCTACCGTAAGGTAAAACATCGCGTATTTACGAATAAACTTCCGAATAAGTTAATCTTTGATTAAACAAAAAAATACACATCAAGAAATGATAGCTAGAACAATTAAGCTATGATATCGATGCGACATTTTAAATCTATTCGGCATTTTATTGGTAGGGGCCGTTCACTGTTTTTAAAATTTTTTTTATAAATTTTATCTAAATTGAAGACTATCTACACTTTTAAAAAGTCTTAATTGTTATTAATTAAGCCACAATGATTTTTTTTTAAATGTTGTGACGTCATTATAGACGTATTGATGTATCTCAAACAATAGAGATTTAAATAATTTTTGTCACATAAATGTTCTATTTTATTGTAATAATAATAATAAGTAAAAAAATATATGACTACAATTATTTACAATCTGTACTGTTTTAGATCCAGCATCACCTTTACAATGACGTCACAACATTTAAAAAAAATCATTGTGGCTTAATGAATAACAATTAAGAATTTTTAAAAGTGTAGATAGTCTTCAATTTAAATAAATGTTCATAAAAAATTGGTAAAAGACCCTATTGTTTCTTATTCATCGCCATCTTTCGTGCATCCTGCAGTGTAACGTTGCTCTCCTTCAGAATCTTGTTGTCGATTGTACCACTCTACTAGATCTCTTATTGTGTTTCACGATCCTTCTTTTCCTTCATGGTTGCTATCCAAATTTGCCGCAGCGGTCTCGATTCTTTCATTTTATCGTATGGCCCCACCATACCTACTAGTTATCATATTTCTATGAAGTCCATTGCAATTGTTCTGTTATTATTTCGTTTTTTATTCTAAATTGCACTATGAATGTAGCCGAGGCTAAAATGGTGGGTCAGGATAAGAATATTTGGAGGAGATTGATTGTTGGTTGACTGTTCTATGTTCGTGCTACTCCACTGAGTGGGATAAAGCGTGACGTTATATATGTCCAACATTGTTATTCCTTGTATATTTCATTTCCAGCGTCTGAATTTTCCTTTTCATTATTTGAGACAGTATCTATGATTCGCAACTATATGTCAATATAGATCTTTATAGTGTTCTCTATGAAGCTGTGTTTCATTACATGAAAGATTCTTGCTGGTTTGTTTGTGTATTCTTTCATTTATGACACCATTTTTTTCTGTTATCGTTCCAGGATACTGTACATAGTTGTTTAATACCTGTTTATTTTCCATGTGCGAGAAACGTATTTACACAAGAGGACTGCACATTATTTTTGTACAAAAAATGTAAAACTAATACAATCCATTCAATGAAATGAAGAATAAATATAAACATACATAATAATTCACATAATGTATCAAAAAATAATTAATTTATGTTTAATACTCACCAAATTTATATTTAATAAACAGTTGCAATTTCTTAATTACATTTGTTTGGTTATGTGTACCACTGCTGCCGAGAACTGTCATCCTGGGCAGGAATTATTGCCAACATTGTGAACCAAAAACCTAAAAGGGTTATTTTTAAATTAAATTTCATTTAATCTTCCACCATTGTCTTTGATTAATATATTGCAAAAGGGCATTTGAAAAACTATATTTTTTATTAGAAATATAGTTTTTTAATACAAATGTGAGTTGTTTATCCGAAATTACAGTGCTGGAATCTTGGGAAATTAACTTAGCTTACACGACGCGAAACAACACATTTTAATACATGAGTAAAAGAAATATATGTTTTATTGTTCTACTTTATTGAAATAGTTCTTTGTTTCTGAGAATAATAAAATTGTGCTTGTTATTTTTAATGTGTTTCCGATAGCTGCGCTGTTAAATGTAATATATTTGTTATATATTTCTACAGATAACTGCTTGTAATAGAAACCATCCTTTCGAGATTCAATTGTCCCTACACAAATAAAAAAATTAATTTATAAAACAAATATTGTTGTTGCAATATTGTAAACAAAAGTATGATAACAGTAAAGAGGCAGAAGTACCTACACAAAACAAATATAATAACGAGGAATATTGTCTGTTTCCAATGTAAGTTTTTTGCCGTCTGCAAAGTTGCAGGCTCACGTCGCTGCTGTGCCGGTGATGACGTCACAGCGTCGGCGGCGGAGACATCGGCTGGTTTAACGAACCACGTTCTCTTTGAGAGAGAATTTTAGCTGATGCTGCAACGCTCCCCGTGGGAGATTATAGCAATTGGGGTTAGTTTGGAGAGTTCCGAGTTACTCTATCGTCTTGCAGCCTCTTTCACGGACTCTTTTAGTTTCTTTTGCCGCCCGTGTTTCGACCACGACGAAACACAGATTGAAAGGTGATTGCCAAACGCACACACTCGCCTTCCTCTGCACAGGAACACCAAATAATAGACCAAAGAAATTCGAATTGTGAACTTATGTTTTATTTATTTTCAAACCAAATTATCATCAAATTCGTTCTTATAACACGAAAATTGTTAGTTGTCCTATTTATGAAATGATCGTGATGGAAATATTTAACTTCGACATTTTCATTACATTTACAAATAGCAATCGGTTGAAACGTCTTAAAACTGTCAATTTAAAAGATCAATTTCTCTTATAATTACCACTTAATAGAAGTGACATCCATTGAAATATTGTTGAAGTAATCATTTCTAGGTGTGGCACTCTGCTAGAAACAGATTTCGATATTGATATTTTTTACGCGTGAAGTGCGGTTTATAGGTATTTATATCCTGGATTGTTAGATGATTTATAAATCTTTTTTATTTTTAACTGAGTGTGTTTGTCTAGATCTCTCCGTATAATGGAGTCTTTCACCATTTTTTATTTATTTTTTTTTAATGAAACTTGATCTATATTGAAGACTATCTACACTTTTAAAAAGTCTTAATTGTTATTCATTAAGCCACAATGATTTTTTTATAAATGTTGTGACGTCATAGTAGAGGTGTTGCAGGATCTAAAACAGTACAGATTGTAAATAATTGTAGTCATATATTTTTTTACTTATTTTATCACAATAAATAGAACATTTATGTAACAAAAATTATTTAAATATCTACTGTTTTAGATCCAGCAACACCTCTACTATGACGTCACATAATTTTTTTAAAAATCATTGTGGCTTAATGAATAACAATTAAGACTTTTTAAAAGTGTAGATAGTCTTCAATATAGATAAAGTTTCATAAAAAGAAATTTAAAAAAAAAAAATTGTGAGAGACCCCATTTTGTCTGCTACGTTTCTTCGTCTTTCTATAACCGTTGTTAAATGTCCGTTTTTTTCATAAAATTTTGTCCTATTGTGTCTTTTCCTGCATCTTTCTTTTTTTCTTGACATTTCAATCCAACAATCATATGCGTGACTTTTCCATGGCGTCCTTCTTAGTTTCTCTTTATACTTTATTGTATTCTTACTTGCTTGTGTCTTCATTTTGTACCTACCGTTTTGTTTCTTCTTCTAACATACCGATGTTTTTTTATGTAGTCCAAGTATCTATCTAATATATTTTAATTTGATTCTTTCCATTTTGTCTTGTTCTCTCCAACCTCAAATTTCGACTCCATACATCCTAATGCCCGCAAGCAATTTATCGAAAAGTATCATTCTTACAATTAACTTTTATTAGTAGGTTTGTTCCAACTGGTCATTTCTGACAAGTTTGTGACAATTTCACTGCGCCTGCGAAAAATGTAAACAAGATAACTATGATACATAAGCTTCATTTCCTTTTTTGTAGCGAAAAATATATGAATTTCTTTATTTATATGTATATTTAAGGTTAGCTGTCAAAACAAAAAATGAGCATGCACATGAGCTTCATTCCATTCGCCGTTCCAGTCTATGTTTCAAACTTAATTTGTTTACATTTTTCGCAGGTGCATTGAAATTGTCACAAACATGTCACAAACTTGTCAGAAATGACAAGTTGGAACAAACCTAGTATTTTATTGGTGTGAACGCTAGTATGTTCATTTTAATTGATAATTATATAGCTCTGAACTTAGCTTCAGTGTGAAACAGCAATGAATGACTGAAACTGGAGTGACTTAGTAGGCAGTAGCAGCACTCAATGAGAGCGTGGTGGCAGGTCGAAGTGAAAAACGCCTCACGCACTCAAAAGGCAAAAACGGCGGAAGTCGTGAAAGAAAGAAGAACGGTTTACATTTACAATGGCGTTCAGTTTTCGCGGACGTGGGCGCAATATACGAGCTGCCGGAGTGAAAGTCACAGGTGCAGTTTACAACCCGAGGGAAGACGCGTGCTTCGCCCACAACCCCCTGCCCCATGCGTTCAGCCTTCTTCGCGCCGGAAACCAATTGTTCAAGAGCAAATGCGTGAACCACATAAAAATTTAACACCACGGGTTATGGCCGCAGTGCTGCTGAATGGATAATAAGAATGAATGAGTGTCGTTATACTGGGCTTTTAATTGTGGAGATTTGATGGTGATTGTATTGTGATGAGATACTGTTTCAGGCTCTTAGGTGTGCTGGGAGTTTCTGCGATTCGGTTCACATTCAGTTTTTATTACGGATTATTAAAGGTTTATGATATACCTGCTCACTACGTGACTACTACATAATACCAGATGGAAACTTAAGACACAAACAAATAGAAATGCATCATTTGTTTCTAAAACTAACTACCATGCAACAATGAGGTCCTTTACTCTTTTTTTATTTTATTTTTTTATGAAAGTCTCAATGAATCACTGTTGTTGTGTGTTGTGGATTTGTATTATTTGATTACAAATGCAAAACAAGAAAATTCTGCAAATTAGGTGCCAACCATTTGATACTTCAACAATCTAACAGCTTAATAATAAGAGAAGAACGAAGAATTTGGAAACAATAGAAATGTGAGAGATTAATTTAAGCAGAAAAACATAACACTTCGGAATTGCTAACTTGAAAAATCAAATATCTTAATAATTAATAATATTTTTTTAAACTTCTATTATTTCTAGTTCGATGTTAGTGGGTCTAGTTATAACAAATATGATTTATTTGCCATTTTGTGACTCTAGTGAAGGACCCTATTAATTAATATTAATGGATACCTATATACATTAATTACCATACTGTTTCAAATGTAGCATATTATTATTATATTAAATTAAACATTGAACAAATCATAAACATTTCTCAATCTGTAGTCATAGTTTTTATTCTGTATTTGTATGCATTTTCAAATTATGATGACAAAATCATTTAACATATTTATGTACATTTTTGTACGATCTATAAACTGGTATCAAACATTAATGACAGAAAAGTTGCATCTTGGCTGAACTGAATTTTCGAAAAATTTCATTCAAAATCCTAAATTTCTTTTATTATATTTCTATATAATATAAACCATAAGAAATACATTGCAACAGAGCGCATTGTCATATCTTTTAAATTCGTCAAGATATGACGATTTTTGATGTTTTTCAAAGGGCAACTTTGAGAGGCTGCAACTCAAAAATTATGCAAGATATTAAGAAATACTCTTCAGTGACGCACTTCTCATACATTTTATGATAAATTTTAAAATTTTGAAAATTTCGAATTTTTTTCCAAAATTTTGATTGCCAAAATATCAAAAAACATCAAAGATATGGAGTCAAAACATACACCATTCGATTCAGCTAGTCGAATTACATAAGTATTGTGAGTTTCATTGAAATCGGTCGACGGGTTCAAAAGTTATAGCAAAAAGTCTGAAAATGGCCTATTTGGCGCAGAACGTCAAGGGGTACCCCTTGACCTCTGGCCTGAAATTAGCCGTTTTCAGACTTTTTACTTTAACATATCAACGCGTTGGCCGATTCTTCTGAAATTTTGCATACTTATGTATTTTGAGGAGCTGAATCGATTGGTCAACACCGTAAGTCTGTATCTGTAATATTTTTAGAGTTATAGCCAATCGAAATTTTGAAAAAATATTCGAAAATTTTCAAAATTTTCAAAAGTTGCTAAATTATCATAAAATGCATGAAAAGTGCAAAACTGGAGAGTATTTGTCAATATTTCGCATAGTTTTTGAGTTACAGTCCCTTAAATTTGCACTTCGAAAATCATTAAAAATCGTCATATCTCTACGAATTTAAGAGATATGTCGATGCGCTCTGCTGCAATGCGCTTCTTATGGCTTATATTATGTAGAAATACAATAAAAAAATATTCGAATTTTTAATGATATTTAGTGATAATCCTGGTTGACTAACAAAAACCTTAAAAACGTTGTGTCTAGTTGCCAAAACATCTCTCCCCATGCATAATTCCCAACAAACTTCCCCTAATTAACAGTTCAAGAGTACAGTCTCTAAATAACGTCACCACAAGGATAACGAAAGTGACAGTCAGAGTTGCAGAAGTTCGGTCGTGCTGTCTCAAAGTCGTATTCTTAGAACTACTTTCCATTTAATCAGCAGCTAACTGCAGTACTGTCGTTGCCGTGTTTTCTGTTCCGCTCGTCATAAATTAACTTCCGATCTGTTTGTTGCCATCCCCGTGTTGCGAACTTGGTCTCTGGTTTCTGTTGCCGCACTTTACACCCGGAAAGTTTGCTGGAATGGCAATTGTTCTTCGGGATTTAAGACCGGCCCTACGCGTAGATTTTCGCCGGAAATAAGCTTTACTTCTTATAGTATATATGTTTTATTTTTAAAATAAATAAAAAAATATATCATCATGCCGTTTATACATTTCGGTGTGGCACTCTGCTTTTGCTGATTGTAAAGCTGAGCGAATTGTAGTTTACAATAAGTTTATTTTTGTTAATTTAACAAGTTTCAAATTTGTTAGCAAGTAACAAATTATTTTTGTGTATTTCGTAACTAAATATATTTGTGAATATAGTAATTATAAACATTTATTTTTATGTGCTTTTCACTAAATGTTTTAGGTATTATATTGAAGCAGAACAATAAATGATAATTATTATAACAAATTAAGTTGTTACAAAGGATATAAAACTTAGTGAAATATTTGTAGATATTAGTGGAGAAAGAACCACAAGAAAAAGATAAAAGATTGTCGGCTATTTTCCCTATTATTTTAATTTTATTCCTTATTTTAAAGATATTCCTAATAGAACCTTATTCTCCATCTCTCAGAAATTTTATGACTTAAAAAAATATTATATTTGATAAAATTTTGAGAACTTCTGGAATAATATCTAAAATAAATGTTTTATTCTCTAAAGAATCAAGAACCTTTGCAGTTTGTAGACTTGTTTAAATCAGCGTTGCTGCAAATACATGAAAAAATTGGTTTGCAATCGTCAGTAGTGCGCGGACCTTTACAGTGATAAGCCGTGTGTTGTGTTTAAATGGACAATTTAGATTGAAAAAGCATCAAAATGTAAGTGAATTATTAATATCTTTATACTATATACAGTAAAGCTGTAGATATATCAAATAATGTGTTAGGATGATTTGATCTATATAATTATGCATACTATAGTACGATACAATAACCTACACAGTCTGTACGTCTCACCTGAATGTGTATTTAAATAAACCTACGAAATACAATGGGAAAATTTTATTTGGAAATATTTGAAGTTCTGGTTGAATTACACCTACTATGTAAATACAAAAAATGTTTGAAGTTACTTACTGCATCAAATGTTCACTACGTCTTATGAACAAATAAGAACCAAATTTATTTTTAAAGCAAAAATAATTGTTATTGTAAACTCCGATAGCTACTATGTCTATTTAAAAATTCTGTCTTTAAATTTTCTTCTTAATTTATGTGAAAAATTAGAATTTAAAAGGTTGCTTGCACTCTGTTGATTCCTCTTAAAAATCGATATTGAATTTTCATTTAATTACTAATTAAAACTAATTAATTGTATAAAATTTAATTGATTTTTCACTGTTTCTAAATTGAGTAGCGAAACAAGTAATTACTGAATTTTAAAGTTTTGATCACATTAATTAATAAAATTAACGAATTAGAAAAAGTAAAATTGAGATAAATTTGTAAAGATGAAAGTAGTTAAAGTACACAAATAATATATTTCATATGCTGTTCTTGTAACCAGTAACGAGATATGAAATTTTATTTCGTAAATTTGTCGGCTGTAAGGTTCGAACCGAGGATCTTATGATCCACAGTCCGATGCGTTACCACGGAGCTATTTACCGGCATATTAACTATTAGCTTATTTAAAGGAATTTTCAATTTATTGAACAATAGGGCCTATTCTGTAACTTACATATTAATTTTTAACGGCCTGTTAAAAATTTTAACCAATAATAATATATTTATCAAATGAAAATTTTGTTCAGTGCGTCTGTTATCATTGGTTAAAATTTTGAACAGGCTGTTCCTCTTCCGCTAACATCTTTGGGGGCTATGATTTCATGGCTGGTAACTGCACTTCATACGCAAAAAATTGCACTTATCGAGATCTGCGTAAGCAGAGTACCACACTCACAATGGGTAATAGGCGTGATGATATATTTATTTATTTTATTTGTTAAAAATTAACAGATAAGTTACAGAATATACCCCAATACATTGTTAAATATTATTTATCACATCTACCTGTCTCAGGCTCGTTCTTCGCTTTCATGAATGCGTTCCAGTATCACTATATTTCAGTGGTTTCACCGTGAATATCGCCCACATATGTTAGTTTCAGCATCCGCCGGTTATTAGATATTGTGAAACAGCAATGCTCGTCGGTATTCAAAGTTTAGTAATTTGAAAATATCGAAAAGTAATTTGAGCGGGAAGTAGCTAAAAACAAAAGATAGGGTAGGTCGTTTAGGAAGTGAATATAATATAGAACAATATCCAAAGTTGAACGAAATCAGCAGCTTTAATGACCAGTAAAGTTTACGGCAGTGTCGAATGGTAGGACGCAGAACGATAACACCGCGCTGAATAAAGTTCGGCGAACGCGCGCTGATAAAGAGGTAATTAACCGTTGAAGAGGTTGTTTAAGCAAAACAAAATTACACTCTCGTTAAGATAAATTTCAAATATCGGATGTATAAATTATGAGTGTGTTTCAGGGCCCCTGAGCCCCGATTTGAACGGTATCGCGCGTAATGGCGCAATGCTACGCACGCTCTCGCTAAACTTTACCAACTTGAGCCGCTGAGACTAATTTTTATGTTTATAGGAGCTGCCACACTGCCGAGAACTCAGATAATGCTCCCGGCTTAGATAAAACTGACTCTGCATTATTGTTTACACTTTATTACCGAATTCTTATTCTCTAGCGACTTTATGTGCCTGAACTTTTATTCTCTTTAAATGGAAATTGAAATTAAAAACACACATATTTATTTTTCATCATCATCGGTTCAACTATCAAGTTTCTAAGTTGGCCTTGTGGAATCTGTCTATTTTTTTATTTTTGATGTTTTTCTTCTATATCGTTTTCTAGTAAGTTCTGTCGATTGTGAATTGTCTTGACATTTGTTCACCTCTCCCCGTTTTACAGTGCTTTTAGTATTTCTTGTTCTCAGGTTTTGGTTGATCATCCTCTTTTCTTCTTTCTGTTGTGTTTGGTTTCTTCCTCATGGTATCTTCATCCATTCTGTATATATGCCCCAATCGTTTTAATAAATATGTCCTATCGGTTTTGTATTAAGTTGTTTTCTATATGTTTTATCTTTTTTCGGGAATCGCATTTGGACACTTCTAATTTTACTGTAATGTTTTTATTTGTATTTGTCCATATAGGATATGTTATATATCTAATTAGCTTTCTCCATTCTGTTTTGGTCTGTGTTGGTCTTTTAGGTTTGGTTATTCCCCCTTTGAGATTTCTTTCAACATGGGCTATCCATTTTGTTTTTCGTCTAATTCTAATAACTCTGCGATAACGCATCGGACTGTAGATCATAAGATCATTAGTTCCGCAGTTCACACGCAAAAATATACCATAATACCAAGATCTGCTTTGAGCAGATTGCCATACTCGGAAAAGCGTAAATGGCGTGATGATATATTTATTTATGTTATATAAATATTTTGCTTTTAAAATATCGCAATACGTTCATTTTGCTTTGATTTACTATTCATTTACTGTTACACCATAGGTCTTACTACAGTTTTGTAAATTCTTAGTTTTTTGCCTTTATTATGTTTCTGTTTGAAAGCGAATGTGTAACACCAAGATATGTTTTAATTCCTAGAAATATTTTTCTGTTAATTACTTGGCTGATATTTTTGCTATTAAACTTGATCCTAAGTGTATAAATCTTTCTACTGTTTCAATGTTGTAGTTTTCATTTTTAAACTTATTCCCTTTAATTTTTATATGCCTTAAAAGGAACTATGTAGTTCATGATGAATGGAAGTACCTACATTAAATGTGCAATTTTCAGTTCGATTCTCTCCTTTAGTTTTTTTGGAGACTGTGACTTAATTATTTCACTTACTGGGATCTGCGAAAGCAGAGTGTCACACCTAAAATGAATTCCTAAATGACATGATATATTTGCATATATAAATATATTCAATTGGTGCTGTAATATAATGAATTTGTCAAGTTCGAATTTTGAGATTTCCATACTTAAATTGAATAGAAACAAATAAAAAATGAATGTTTGATATTACTGTGTTTGTTGAGTACCTCAGGATTCTGAGAAAGTTGAAGAGTGTCCACTCAGGGGTGAGGTAGCGTAGGTGGATATCACACTCACGATCCACGTCCATCTTGTCGTAAAGTCGCCATAAAGCGAAGCCGTGCCTCAGATCCGGTTTTCGCACACGAGAACTACATTATCATCCACTGCGATCCTCCTAACCTTAACCAGCCCTAGCTTTTGTCTTTCGACCATGCTCGGTTTATCGCTGCTTCGATATCATTTCTAAAATAGTATTTCAAATCTTGATGAACTTGAGGAAATACACAAAAAACAAAATTTTGTAACAAATGTACAGCCACCGTTTTGAGACCGCAGCAGGGTAAAGTTTCCTGCTTCCTAGCGGAGATGGTCGTCGGTTGAAGATGGCAGCAGGAGCAACGAGGTGACATCCAACATGATAAGCATGTAATGGTTTTGTCTTTTTGTTGGACTGCTGCAGGCAATTCATGAAAATTTGACTTGCGCGTATATCGAGGCGGGATGAGCTGTTTGTCTTGACTGACGCTGTTCACTGCTCGCTCGTGTTCAAATACCACTCCCAGGGCCTTATTTGTATCTGTTTCATTTCTCTCGGGACTTTGGATATTGTTTTTATGTGTGTTCTATTCCACAAGTTTCAATTTAATTAAATTTGTTGATTTAATAGCATAGATACTGTGTGGTTGACGATGACGTTTTACTTTTTTGTTCGCACATAGTTTGTTAATTAAAAGCCATGACAAATACTCATTCTGTTTGGTAATTATATATTTTATATTTTTGTACTTATTGCATTATTCAATTTATTTCTTCAATAGCAAAAACATTGGTCAGTCTACGTCACTAATTTCAAAATTGTTTTACAAATTTAAGTTTTGCTACACAGTACCGGCAGTTTCTCGAAGAAGAATAAGATAGCAAAGGTTGCTCAAAGTTTGCTCAGTTTAGGGCAACCTTGATTCTCTTCTTTCTTCTGATGAAGGTGCTTAAGATGGCGAGTAAAACGTTCTGTTCATATAAAATAAATATATCTCTATTCTATTAACCCATCTGTACTTTCTTATACAAAGTAAAAGTATAAGGAGTATTGGAATCATGAAAAAAAATTGCTGACGAGATTTTGGCGGAAAACATATTTTGACGTCCACTGAATCCGTTGAAGTCCACTCAATGTTATCTGTGTGTGAGGGTCGATGGATGGATGCGCAATATCTCATGAACAAGACAAGATGTGTAAACGAAACTTGGAATTTATAATTGGAATTGATTTTGAATGAACTTGATAAACCGGAAGAGAAAGTTTACTGGACACAAAACAATGAATTCCGTTTATTTCAAAAATAGAATCGGCTGTAAAAATGTTGACTCGTTACAATAACAACCTTATACGTACAAGAAGTAAAAAGAACATGTTTTCAAAAGATTCATAATAGTTTATGAAACCTAGTATATATTTTAATATTGTGACATGAGCAGAAAAATCATAATTACACATCATAATATTGTGTTTACTTCTTGTAAATATTGCCATGTAATGTATAATTGAAAAAGTATCTCAATTCTTAATGCTGTCATCTATGCATTGAAAATGACAGATGAGTGGTTAAAGACTTGACAGATGAGTGGGTAAAGATTTGACAGTTGGTACTATTAGTCGATTATTATTTATCATAAGAAATGAACGCATTATTCAATAATCGTAGAAAAAAAATTTGTTTAACTAATACTCTTTACTTTCTAACCTATTCGTAGATCAGTAATTATGTGTGGTCAATGTTTTATAAACGATACTACAATTTATTTCATATATTTTCTGGATAGCTTGTCCCTTTGACCATGCTTTACATTTTCTCTTGAATATAAATTCTGCTTCACTTTTCTTTCATTAAATTTAAAATAAAAATTAGAAAGAAGCGGAAGGCGTACAACTTCTTTGCAGTAAGAAGCAGAGAAACTTTCTTTAAGTATGAACTATCATTAAAACTGTTTATTTCGCAAAGAGATGAAGCCAAGTAGCGCAAACAGAATCCTCGAGACTGAAACAAGCAAGATACGAAGACGTAATGATGAATAATATGATAAGGCGTACAAACTTCTCCTGCATTTGAACACTGTTCTCTAGGAATGTTGATGGTGCATTTTATCTGCAAACATACCTTGTGCATTTCATTTCAATATTATTCGAACTCTTGTATTTATATTTCGCGGTGAAATAATTTTTCTGAAAGTTATCATGGGTAGCAATTTCATTCGTATCTCTGTAGATAGCAAATTAAAATGGTAATAAAACAAGTGGAAATTCTAGAAGTAAATGGTCTTTACCTTTGCTCATATCCACTGGGGATTCCTGGGGTATTCGTGTACGCCAGCGGACGGCAGTTGCATTTTTAAAGGTTGGCATCACTGCTTTGCGGAAGGAACTGCACGAACGTGACTGCGAACGGAACAGACTCGGAAAGATTTCAACTCTGCGTCTTGGTTTTCACATTTTATATATTTCTTCGTTTTTGGTTACTTTACTCCTACAATTTTACAATGTTTTCCATAAACTGCGAAAATATTTAGAAATCATTGCGAGAAACTCGATCAATTAGAGTGAACCATATTCTTTGAAGACTAGTGCACTTTGATCTTCGACCATAATTTTTTTGGTACAAAATATTATGGTTATAATAAATCAAACTAACTAATCTTTGTACATATTTTTCATTTGGGAGTGTGTATTTCTAAAGTAAATTGCCACTTATTTAATATTGATGTTATGTATGTTGCCCACCCGGTGCAAACCTTTGTTACAACTACTAGCCGATGGCCGATAACTTTGTAGTTGCCAAGATAATTTTATTTCAATATACACAGTAAAAAATCATAGTCAAAATTGACTAAATTTTTAGTTCCAGAGGAACCACCGTTAATTTTGGTTAATTTAACAAGTTTCAAATTTGCTAGCAAGTAACAAATTATTTTTGTGTATTTCGTAACTAAATATATTTGTGAATATAGTAATTATTATCATTAATTTTAACGTGCTTTTGACTAAATATTTTAGTAATTATATTGAAGCAGAACAATAAATCATAGTTATTATATCAAATTAAGTTGTTACAAAGGATACAAACTTTGTTTAACAATTAACTTATTATTATTGACGAGTCTATTTGCTAAATTTTATAAATGTAGCAAATAAATAAAAATAACAATTTTTCTTGTTAAAAACTCAGAATTGACAAAATTTAAATTTAACAAATTGTCATATTTATTCAAAATGTTAACTTAACGCATTATTAACTAAAAATACTTAGCAACCATAAAATTTGCAAATCGCAAATAAAATTTTTTAATGTGTGGAATGGTTAAGGGGATGAGTTCCAATTCAAATCAGATCATGAAAGTTTTTCTGACCAGACCCGGATTTGAACCCACGACCTCTGTTTCCAGAGGCAAGCTCTCTTACCACTGCGTTATCCCACCACCCACCATTTCATTTATATGGAAAATCGAATTCTACTCTCTTCTTCAACTCTGTGTGAGATCCATCGTGATATTTTAATGTGTTTCTTTCTTGCTCTGTAAAATAAGTACTGGAAATCCAATTTTTGAGTTTTAATTTCGTCTGAAAATTATAGGGTCCGAATGAAGTTTTAAAATAGTGTTTGCGGTATGTGGTATATGTTTTAGTGTGTATGTAAAAAAGTTTTATGCCCGGTAAGTCCGTCGCGTTAAAATTAAATTCGCGAAGCAATCCGCAAAAGTCGTTTCTTATACAGTTCATAAAAATAACTCACCGGCTTAATCTCTTTCAGTTTCGATAAAATTTTATTTCGCACTAAAATATTGTATAAATGCCATAGATTTTTTTATTATGGGGCAGTAAATAAAAATCTGGGTTTGCAATGGTATTTTTTGCTCCGCTCGATTCGCTTTTCCGATATTGGAATACGCTAGAATATAACACATAAATTTCCTATTTATTTTGTGTTTTGCGACTGGGGCGGCTTCGCCAACTGGATCCGCCCTTTCGCCTATTTTATCGCTTATTTATTCCTCTGACTCGGCCGGTATTTTTGTGTTCCCCGACTCAGCAGTTCTCAAACGAATCTCTCTCTTTTACCACCGCTTCGCCGCAGTGCGAGTTTTATAGTTTTCTAGCTTTCATTTTGTGATTTACTATATTTCACTTTTATTTTATACCCTTATGCTCAGTTGCACCGCTTAAATAATATATTGAGTATTTGCAATATTAATTCCTCATTTCACAGTTCTCCATTTCATCTTATTCGCTTAAGAAAAACTTCAAAAAAGTATCATTAGTTGAATTGAGCATTTTATATTTGTATAAGGACGTTTTTAAAGAAATAGTACATAACAATACGAGTGAAGAAACTAAGAATTTTGCTCACGCATGTGTCAGTTTTAAACACGAGGCGTTAGTCGAGTGGGCAAAGACACATAAGTGAGCGAATTCGTTTCTTAGTAAAGTACTGCCAATGGTCAGTTACTTTCCCATGTCATCTACATTTAATTACTGAAATTTACTGAATAACTCTGTACAGATGGGATCACAAAAAAGTTTCTTATTTATTGTGTCAATTTCAGAAAATGCATCTTATATGTCCTCTTTCGTTCTCTTTTCTGTCCTTTTTTACTTATTACTTTTACTGACACAATTTGTATTTTTATAGTGTTTGTTTTGTAATGAGTTGTCGTGAATGGTAAATGATTGAAACGTACCTTTATGCGAGTGGAGGCTAATTAATAAACATCGCCGCAAGACAAAAAGCAAAAAAGGGGGCGAACAACAATATCGAGCACAAAAACATCTGCCACGGTGAAATCCCCAACAGCCTAGGGGATGATTAATACAGCATCAATATCGACGCGCTAACTCACTCAATAAACAAAAGTGGCGAAATTTCCCGTAAGTTGATAAAAAGCCACGGCAAACAATAAAAGAATCCAAGTTACCGTCGCCTGGGTATAAAACAAAAGCCGGCGTCGTTCGCGCAGAATTCTCTGTTCTTGTGTCGTAAATTTTTGAACAAAACGTCGGCGGCTCATTGTACGGCGTCGTGATTTTGGCGGGGCCGCCAAGCTAACGGGTAATATATAGCTGTGTTACATTAAAAACGAATTGAAGAACCGCCTGGTCTTGCGGTCCGAGACCGTAGATTAGGACAAATCCATTTAGTGTAATAAAAGGGTTCGCGGAAAGTGGGACAGTTTTATGTTGTCGCAAACCCTCTCGCCAGTGGTGGCGGACACTGCTCCATTACACATTTCACTCCGGGAATTTCAACTTTTACACCCTGCAAATTAAATTACTAAAAATTGCTTAGTACAATTGAAATTTTGTAGGACTACCAAGTGAGTGTCTGAATTATTATTCAATATCGAATTATTTCTTTCCAATTTATCCATTGTCGAGTTTTATGGAATTCATATTTCTATCCTCAGTTCGTGTACAACAATGATTCCTTTCTGCTTACATCTTTGGGGTCGTGTTTTGATAACTGGTTCTCATGTGGAAATATTTAACTTACTGAGGTCTGTGAAAATAGAGTGCCACATGTCACACTCAACATGGGTTATTTATTTATTCAAAACATTTCTTGCATCTTTTGGAGTCCCTAGAATACGATTTCACTATATTCACGATGATGTGTGACAAAATTTAATGAAGCTGTCAATATCAAATTTCACATTTAAATTTTTATGTTCATCTTACGAGCAGATTAAATTTTGGGAGTAATCCACCAATCGGAAGTGGTAGTTGAATTGAAGGCTTGTCTGGTTTTTTACTCGCATCTCAATAAATAATTGAATTACAGTAAATTTTAATATATTTAAAAAGATGTAAAATACGATTGACTACTTGGTTATTTGAAACTTTTTCAATATTTTGTACCGTTTAGAAATCAAAGTGTTCTGGAAGTTATGTGGCAAATTTTTGACATATGTCAAACAATAGCTACTAGAGTGTTAAGGAATCACCAATGTCAGACAAAAATATCATCCATCGGTAAATTGTTCTTATACCGTTCTTGGTACTTAATATACTATTTTTTCAATAAGTGCACATCATTTCCAATTATTTTATGACTTACTTAACATTACCATAAAAAAATGGATTGTCCTGTGGATAAATTGATATAAACTTAGTATGTAAGTACATTTAACTGGAGTTTAAATTTCTTTATAAAACTGGGCATTGGAGTGAAAAAGGATTTCAAATAATATTAGCTATAATTTTTATTCCGAACTTTCTTTTCTATATTTGGATAAAATATATCAGTTGATTCTTCATGTAAAAGTTTAATTTGTTCTCGACTTTTTAATTTTTTACTTCTAATTTCATTAACGTTTACCCATTTAATCGTTGTATTATAATCTGTACCATGCAATGGAACTCCTAATAAACTGTCAGCGGCTTCTAAAGCTCCACATTCTCTATTCGTTAGCGATCGAAGAGCAAAGTTCCATAATCGACTACAAAGTTGTATGGGCGGGAGGTTATGTACTGGTAACAGCAGATTTTTTTCTAAATCAGTTTATATAGGCACATATTCTACAACAAAGTATTCATTTTGAATAGCCTGTGAAAGTTTTTAATCAATTAAGTAGCTGATATTTGGGAGTATTCTGTAACTTATCTGTAATTTTTAACGTCTCGTTAAAAATTGTAACCTAAAAAAATATATGAGTTTTCAATTTTTACTCTGTGCCGCCTGCCGCCTGTCATCATTGGTCATAATTTATAGTACGACATTAAAAGTAACACATTTGTTATACATAGAATAAGTCCGTAGGTTGAAAGTAGTATTTTAATTACTTTTTGTAAACAAACTTCCCATGCGTTGTCTTAATATTAATAAAGAAACACAAACAGTAGTTCAACTAAGTGCATGTTATCCTGGCTGTGAGTCACTCCATCACCAAAAGCGTGAACACGAAGACGCCATAACACGCGGCGCGGAGTAAGGAATGAAAACGTCGCCGAGACAAAGGCGTCGCTCTCACGCTGGGCGGAATCGAAATGAAAACATTTCCAAAGCCTACTGTGTGACGTAGACGTCTCTAGACGCTCGGCTGTTTCACCTGAATACCCTCTCGATACACAGCCACTGTGACCAGCAGTTCCCAACAATCAGGAAATACCTCATATGATAAAGTTGCCGTTGAGGATAAGTTAGTGAAACTTGCACCGGAGAAAATTGGTGGCAGCGCTCGGTTGATTGTCCATTTTTAACTTGTAGCTTAGATTTTGGAACATATGACTATTTTGAAAGGCTTGTGTGGCATATTTTATTTTCTACATGGTATAAAATACAGCAAAAACTACTAGGTTGTTATTTTGTAACAACTGTATAACGGTTAGGCTTGGATATAAGATTGCACTGAAGTCCTGTGGTATATATTGACATTCATAGTTTAACTTTAACACTGGAGTGCTACACTGCGGTCTGAGAAACCTCACGATTTTCAACTAATTTTCCATTTGCACAACTTCGATGCTACCTCGTTGTAAATTCAGTTTTTATAATCCTAAATAAATATTCCATACTTACAAACCCTAGAAAAATTACATTCGATTATGGAAAAGTAGTTTTTCTTTTTTTGGGTCTTCCAGATCCCAGTATAACGTTTGTGTAACTGTGAAAGTAGTGTGACTGTCCAGGATTAAATATGTTAAAAAGCATACGAGATATCAACAAAAATTCCACAGCACTGAACCAAGGAAAGAAAATGTTATAAGGGATTGTGTCTTTCAGTTATTTTTCAGCGACTGTGTAACAGCATAAGCCTTGAATATAAGATTGGACTGGACTTCCGCTCTAAATCCTTGACATTCATATTTTAATTTTTAATGTCTTATTTGTTTTTAACAAGTACACATAATTTGCCGTAAAAATTTTTATTGTCATTTGGATAACTTGATGTAAATTTATTATGGAAGTAAATTTAAATGGAGTTCTTCATAATACCGCTCATAAATATATTATAATATCTACACGAAAAAGCAAGTACATACCGATCCCGGTGGCGTAGTGGCTATGTCACTACCCTAGCACGCCAGAGGTCTTGGGTTCGAATCCCAGTGAAGAGCTTGACTGTTTGTGTTGTTTACATAAATTCATAATCATCCATTCATGAGGCGACATATGACCATAGTAGTTTCTTTATCTTCGTAAAAAAAGTAGGTACCTTCGAATTTACCTTTAACTATTCGGTAAGCTAAGGATATAACAATTAAGAAACTAAACACGATTATTTACTAAGCAATTAGAAGTATTTACAAAAAAGTTTGGTAAATTCTAAGAAAATGTGTTATATCTTCAGTTTACCGAATAGTTCGGTAAATTCTAAAGAACTTTTTTCTTCGTATAGATGTGTTATTTAAATAATCTAAATGGGACTGCATAAAGGAAAGAAAATGCTATAACAAAGTGTCTTTCAGTTAACGGCAGGATACAGAACTGGAATGGTTTTTCGCGCTATTCATTGTTATTTAAATTCCTATATTTCTTTAAATAAAACCAAATTTAATTAATCCCACTTATTTACTGAGATATGTCCAAAAACCTGATAGGCCTTCAAGTAAATTATCACTTCTGGTTGTCGGATTGTTACCAAAATCTAATCATATCGTAACTTAATTTAAAATATATCATAACGGCTCAATTCTCTAACGAAGTTGTTGTCGTAGCAACTTGCTATTGGAGACAAAATTGCATCGAAACTTCATGTTTAATGTAGAATGTTAACTGTCAAAAAACGATTAATTTTTGTCACAATTAGCAAGTTTTATGGCAGAATCGATTATCCCTCTTACATATATCTACGATATGTGCGTAACGTAAAAATATCCTGGCATATTACTGCAACAATGATGAATATTTTAGGGGTATCATTCACGATCTTTGTATATTGTAAAGACTTTAATCTTGGAAATAGGATCATAGATCAACAAAATATCAGTTTTCGGCTAACCTGTCGATAAGTACAATGCAACGATTTTGTGGTTATCCTCAATGATCTTGATGAAAGATTGTGGAGGAAAGTAATAGTGTTCGTGGTGAGTTTCATGTCCACTGGTTCTCCACGCAGAGTGTCATGACGCGTGACGCGGAGTTGTTTGAACAAAAGCCGATGTGTGGCTGTTTTCATATGAGGCTCCACTGCCTCTCTGTGTTTCTGTTCTTTTTGACGTACCTCAGCCAACGTTGACTTGATGTTTTATTCCTGTATGCTGCCGCTACACCTGTTGACAAAAGTTACCATATCACTCACACTCATTCAGATGCCTCTTGACGGCTGCGTCAATGCCTGTGAAGAGATTTCTGCTTTGCTGATTTGTAATGAAAATTAGGTTTGCTTGTTTGTTTGTTTGTTTTCACATTTCTCCGTATTTGTCAGTAAGTTTGACTTGCGCTATTTATCCATTGGATGGCATCTGTTTATTAATGTATGTACGTTTGTTTAGTGTAGTGTAGTTTTTTGTTATACCTTGTTGTATTTAACAGTATCTCGTCTGTTAATTATTGATACATCTCAGTCTTATGTTTATTTAAGTTTTGAATTAAGTTCGATCATACGTCATGTTCCATCAAATTTAGCTTTTAATTCATCGCAGAGAGTCTTTCGGTTATCTCTAGGAGCATGTCGAAGCCTTCACTTTACTTTTCGTTTCACATTTGTTTCGGGAAGTTTTTCCATCGCTTTGTCTGTCCTGATTGTCGTTTTTCCCGATGCGATATTATTCACTTCGTGTGTCTATGATTTATGTACGTTGTCGGCTTTTGTTTGCGACCCGTATTGATATGATTGGTTAGATTTTTTGTTGCATTGAACAAAGCTTTGGAGTTATGACTTTGCGGTTTTTTCATGTTAATGTTTGTAATTTACTCTGTAGACACTGCTGTTTGTAAGCGCGAATTATATTTTAAAACTTTGAACTTTTAAATAGAAATATTTGAAAACATGAAAACAGAACAATCGCAGATGAAGCCTGTTTTTTATATTTGAAAAGCCGACTTTGCGGCATAAAATAGCATCGATCATAAAATATGTCATTTTCCAATTGCACTCAAAGCATTTCAAAACACATATTTTATAATACATAAAAGAAATCTTGTTCCTGGTTCAATATCAAAGATTCCCTTTTAAAAGTCTCAATAAAAAACAAAGTACTAAACAAAATACCATCGGTATCAAAGTAAGAACATGACGGCGTTGCAATCAATTTACTCGAGAGATCTGAAGCGCTTCGAAATCCGCTTACGTCTTTCATCTGCGGTAGCGATCCAGTGGCGTCCGTGCCGGCCGATCTGGGCCTGATACCTGGATGCTGTGATGCTTCTTCATCTTGTCTTGTGTTTTACGATTTGTGCTCGGTTTCTTTTTTATTGTTTAGACACTTTGCAACTCACTCTTGTGAATTTATTTTTTGATTTAATGACGAACTGTGTTCCAAAATGAAATTATTCAAACATCTTGTTGCATATTTGTGTTGTGGATTCAATTGTAGAAACACTTATGTAAAATATAGCAGTCTATATTCTAATTGGAACTTTTGTTAAGCAATATTCGTTTGTGGTCTGCGCCACGAAGCAAAACCAGCAAAATGCAAAAAAGAATTGGACGAAACGGCTTCTTCCAATGCATACATATTGCACATGTATCCGTGATCAGATTCGGAAGCTACGGGCGTCGGTGACTTTCAATTTCCATTTTTCTCGCTTTTTTCCGGTCACAGCACAATGCCACACCGCTATGCTTGCGAGGAACTCTTGAAACCCAATGGGTTTCGATTTAATTTTGATATTTGAACTACCAGAAGAAGGATAAATAAATTATCCAACAACATTTATACATAACATTACGCTGTATCCCAACAATCAATCTCCTCTAAACATTCACACGCAATCACTTACTTTTAATCTCACTCCCACTTTCGTAACAACACTATTCCCAATCTCACATTCATTCATCACCCAACATTGTATGCACTAACTAACACACAATTATACACACTCAGCTGAGCAGTTCTAAATGCATTTATGTTTTGAGAAAAGGTATCCAGAGCACCCCAATACCTTGCATCTTGCAGACACTTATCTTTTAATCTCTCGATTAATACGTTCATCCCTCGTAAACATACTACCCAAATATACAAATTTATTTACTTGTTCCATTCTTACACCATTCTCTTAAACATTACAATAAGTTATCAAATCATTCTTCTCAAACACCAACACTTAAAAAATTGAGAAAATTTTCGGAACTCATATTTGTATGATTATAAAAAAATTTTGAATTATAGTTCTGTAAATATATTTATTTAAACACATTTCGAATTATTGAACATAATTCTTCATCACCTAATAATGTAATAGCATGAACAAGTAAGCTATTTTAATAGAAGTGTTTTAGTCTCGATTTTAGCCCTGTAGAATGTTTCAAAATTATTTTATAAAAAAATACTTGTAATAAAAGTAGTAGATAATATATTTCTCTGTAAATTCTATTTGAAGCATTTTTTATAAAACATTGAACAATGCTAAAACCGAGGTAAAGACATTTCTCTTAAAATACCAAAAAATAGAGCACGTGGTACCGGCCGTGTGTTTAAAAAAATATATTTACAGAACTTTAATCCGAAAGTCTTTTATAATTTTACCAACACTTTATATTTATCGACATTCAATAACATATTTAATCCTTTCTCTACATCATTTATGACCACAATCATTCATCTCAATCACTCTTTAGTTTCACCTTACACATTGTCGTCAACATATACTAGCAAAGGCACTACATCTCCCAATACGTACACCATCCGTTCCAACTTTGATAAGTGCCGATACTTTTAGTTATTACTGATCTCAATTCCCCGGGGTATTTACAACTAGACATAAATACGTCTCCTGGCATTAAATTAGTTTGTGTTGAGATGTTGAGAAATAATCTCTTTTTGGGTGACGTGGTAGCAGGAAGATATTCCTGAGTGAAAGAATAAGTGTCTGGAAGAAAATCGTGATTCGATCTTGGGGTTGGCAGCATGCATCAACTTCCGACGTATTCAGGTGACGTCACAAACACTTTGTATTCCAACTGTAAATGCTATTTATGCAAATTACTCTGAATTGTATTCAGAATTTACATATTTTTTGCATAAAATAACACCGCTGACACAAGATTTCGATGAACGCTTCTGGTATATTCATAAGCTAGAATGCTTTTTTTGTGATTCAGTTTGTTTTTCAAACGTTCCTGATTCGTGATTAGAAAAATATTTTGAAATCTGGAATGAATTTTAAAGAGTGTTGCTGCTGTAATCAAATTTATTTCGCTACTTGTTGGTCTTTTTGAAATTTACTTGTAAGGGGGGATTAAATTGCACGCTTCGAGCACCGGAAAAATAACATTTATAACGCCTTCTTTATGTTCTTATTCGATATGAAATTTTATATATTACTAAATGGCAGTTTGCTCAAGACATTTTAAACAAATAATTAAATTTGTTCGTAATAATTACCTCGCATTTGGTAGCAAGAGATATCTGACATACCGGAAGGTTTTACTTGAATAAATGATTTATTTCAAAATGTTTTAGCTCGATTTCGACGAGTATTTAGAGGAGTAATAATGAACAAGCAAAATACAAATTATAAATAACAAAATATTTTACGAATTAAATAACTTGATGCTATACGTACATAAAATAAAACTTGCGAAGAATTTACCGAATTATTCGGTAAACTGAGGATATAAGATTTTTTTTTGTAAATAATTGCTTATTAAATAAACGTATTTAGTTACTTATTTGTCGTAACATTTTCTGAAAATCCATCTTATATCCCTCAGTTTATCGCATAGTTGGGTAAATTCTACGGTACTCTTTTTCGTGTAATTTAAAACGTTACTTATTCACTAATTTTCAACAACTTTTAAAGATCGGAACTGATATAATATTCACTATTGACAATATTCAAACATATTTACAAGAACTCACTAAATAAACTTCACAAAAACTATACGTGCAATCGTGATGAGCCCTTCAACTGCGTAATTTTAACATTTCTCAAGGAATAGCAAAATGCAAGTGCACACTGCCCAAGGTAGGACCATTTATTACTTTAGGGATGGGACAGTGGCATTTAAAATAACTCTAACTGGGCACTACTTTCGCATAAGACAGTTATTAATTATTTCCTACTACATATTTATATCTGCTATTGAACTGGAGTGTAATTCGAAGAATCTGGATTAACTAACAATGGATTATTTACTTAGTTTGAAATCCCTGAATGAAATAAAATTGCAGTTTTATAGTGGTGTATTTACGGATTTGAAAAAATTAATATGGAAAACAATTAATATCAGTGACCAGAAATACCAAAATTCAATGAACAAACAAAAATATTCAATCGGCAATTACGTACTGTTAGCATCAATCAAAGCGAAACGGAACCGGGGAAACATCCGACGATCGTTCGGACATTTGTTCCACGCACATTAAATAACTTTTTGTTTGCAAATAATTCGTTACATAACGCTGCGTGCAAATATTAGCACAGGTATCGGATGTCGCATGGCCAAGCGCGATTATTGAACGCTCCGTTGTCATAAATACCCGATCGCGGGTAAACAAAACACGATCGCTGTGTCAAAGCCGCCGTGATATACACTATTTAAATATGAAATGACGTTATGACTACTGTGGAACAGTTGTTTTCCAAATCTCTGTAATTTATGCGGCTAAATGGATAGAATTATTAATAGCGGCTTTAATTTATGGTGTAACGTGGCTTGTGTAGGTGAATTGAGCCATTGTTTGTTTTTAAAATCGTTCACTTGTTTCATGGCTGATTCTAACTAATTGCTTTTTTACAATGAAGGCTCGCTCGGCTTTTTATAATCGAATTATTTTGATCGAACAACACGAGCCATTTTTTACCAATTATTTAAAATTTGGGGCTTTTAATTTACTCTTGTACATCTTTGGGAGGCGTGGCATGACGGCTGGTAGCTGCGCTTCACTGAAATATAATAATACTGGAACGCTAACTGATGTTGAAAATGTGAGTCGGTAGAGAGACAGCTATTACCTTTATTTGGCCTTTATTGTGCTGTTGGTTCTCCCATTTCCTTAAATAAATAAATAAATAAATTAGTTGGGCTATCTGTCTTTGTTGTATTAATATTTTTACATAATATCCGCCCAACAAACGCATAGTTACCGCTTTACAAACAAGTGTAAGACAAAGATGAGTTGCCTTACAATGTCTTTCTATCTCAGGCTCAATTTTTGCTCTCACAAAAGCCTATAAGTGCACGTTTCACTATAGTCCAGATGAAGTAACTTGGCGAGGTAAGTAATTTAGAATTTCGCTGCGGCAAGGAAAATGTTATAAGAACCATAATCGCGTCAGAAAATTTTCAATTTAAATGTACAAACATTACAGTAAAGAAAAATTTATTTATGTACAATAACAAAATAGCAATGTCAGATACGAAATACAGATAAAAAATACTATCATGTTATAATATAAATATAAAAAAAAAGTGTAAATAAAAGTGCTAGAGTGTAAGTATATTAAAGAGGTCGGTTCAGTGGAATTATGCTTTGTGTTTAGCAATAAAATAAACGCATATTTTTGACGAAACGCATCATAGGAACAGTGGACCAAACTGCACTTCTTTCAATCGCCAAGTTACATCGTTCGGAAAATATTACTAAGCATTTAAGCAGAGAGCCACATAAATGGCATGATGATATATTTTATTTATATTATTGTATTAATAATGACCGAAAACCGATTTGTACAAAGTTTTGGTTTAAATTCCTGCAGGCTAGGTCATTATTTAGTTATGAAGCTAAATCAATAATTGTTGTATTATTAATTCTATAATTATTGAAACTTGTTGTTTCAGAATTAATTATTAGTGATGTAAACAACTATGTGTTTCCAAACCCATACATTGTTCTATCTGACACGAAATTAAATCCACTTTTAAAATTCATTGTCGTTATTACTCAAAGCACTATTTTCAATATAAATCACTAGTGTTTGATCCAGCCATCGTGCAAACTTTCCAAATTCAGTTACCTGTCCATATCGATACATCTCCTCCAAGAAGCTGCTTCTTGTGGTGTAGGATAGTAGACCACGTATGGACATTACCGTACAACATGGTTCGCTCATTGAACGCTTCCGGGTTTCACTGGAGTACTCCAAGTTCACTTGACTTTGCCGTCAACACTTTATGGACACATTACAAGGCTATACGGATGTTATAACTTCTTTCAATTCACTGGAGCCGCGAGTACCGAGAACTATCAAGTGGTTTATGTTTGAGGTAAATTTCGATGGCTTGGGATTAGCTCCATCATGGGGGATATCTGCAATGATGCTTTTATCTAAATATTTAAGATTCACTTTGAGAGTTAAAAGCGACTGTATTAGATGAGCGTGGGTTCAAATAACATCAGAATAATATCAGGATAGTTTATTAACAAAAAGGTTTTATCTGTTAAACCCAACGTTTCGATGCCATTTACAGCATCTTCAAGGCTGAGAGAAAAACGTTCAACAATATATCACATAAAATAAATTTATGCACAGATCCATCAAACAAAAGTGATTAAACATACAAAAGATACGAACTAAATAAATTAAAGATCACATACATGGATAATGGGAGGACTTACAATTAGAAATATAATCTTGTACTATATTTTGAGGTACAATGATTGTATATTTTATACAATAATCTACGTACACATAACACTTTCACTTGCTTTTTAATTTGTCCGACGCAAAAAAGCAGAAAATTCTACAGGAAATGAATGAAATCGGCACTAAAGTATTCAAAAATCGTCATTAAAAGCTAAGAAACACATTATACGACGATTTTGAGCAACGCAGTGTTGGCAACCGTAAAATAATTATTGTACAAGTAGGATAATTTTTACAGATACATGACGTATCGTAGTAAATTTATAAGTAAAATGAAACAATATGTGCAAGAAGAATTAACTAATTAAGTTCGATGATAAAATTGAGGACAAAACACATAATTTTGAGTATTATTTACGATAACTTCAATGTTCGAGGTTGGCAACACTGAGTGTCAGTTCCAATTTACAACTGACAGATGTATAAACTTAACCTATATAATAATTTTTTTTATAGTTTTTTTTTGCCAATTTAAGATTTCAAATAAAATTTAATATGTACCGCGGCACTGAAGTTCCTTTTTATCACTCACATGGTTTATTTTCCTTTGCCCTGCGGGCCTCAGCAAATAAATTCCTCATTCGTGATAAAAATTTAAACTTCAGTGCCTTGATACATAAATAACTATTATTGTACAATTATGTAGATAAGATTTTTTGAAGAAAAATCTGCATAATCGTAAAATTTCTGAAAATTATTAAAAGTCTCAACTCTAGGGCCGTCACTAAAAAAAATCAGCGAGATATCGAAAAACGGTCTATAGTTTAATTAGCATGTTTAGTTTATAAACAATTTTTTAGACTTTTTAATTTTCTGGAGATTTTGTCCAAATTTCCTCTACCCAAATTTTTGGCAGCCAATATATGAACAATTAAAAATGGTACGAATTTCCGGTCTTCACCATTCGATTCAACGTATTGAAATATATAAGAATGGACATTTTTATTTAAATCGATCAGCAGGAAGAGTAGTTACAACAGAAAGTCTAAAAATGGTCCTAAATCCGAAGAAAAATCTTTATTTCTTCGCCCTATTCCCCTATTTTCGACCTGAAACTTACAAAAAAATATCTTTTGGAAATATTTAAGCGAACGAAAAAAGATAATAAAACTTAGGGATTGTCACAATTTCCACCATATAGGTAAATTCTTAAAAGGAAGGTGTTAAAAAAGAGCGTGGTGTTTCGTAATTAAGTAATCGGGAAAGAAAATACCGAAAATGCATTTAATTCTAGTAATGTGTTAATTTCGTGTTTCCTATAGATGTTACTGGTACCCGCGGTCCAGATACCTAATGCAAATACATTGTTAAATTTCTTTTATTACAAACAAGCTCCCCTTTTGTAGGAGGAAAAAACCTCCCAGGAATTCTAATCCTTCCCCATAACAATCCTTCTCCATTTGGCTAACACCAACACCCTGCACCAGCTCCGCCGGTAACCGTAGCATCGCGGTCGTTATTACCGACACGAAGCTGAGATGAGCACCTTGCGTGATGGTTCCGTGTGAACCTGGTAATAGGGACCAGCCGCTCCGGTTACTGACACCAACCGGGACGGGGAAGTTAACACTATGCTTGACCAGAACCGCGAAGGCGAGTTTAGCGTTTATTTTTATGAGAATGGATTGTATGAGTTTTGCTGGTATTTGGGAAGTTAAGGGATAAAATTCGACTGTGATGAAAATTTAATTGGATGATGAGGAAGGGTTCCGCTTTATTATTCTCAAATGTCATTAAATGTTTTAGGTGCTTGGAAATATTTATTTTTAAACGCAAATAGAATAACGCTGTATAGGTCGACAAACTGATATGTATGCTGCCACGGAGGCCGCTACTTTCGTGTGTATTTTGGGTTCAAAAACAATAGTTATTTACATACCAAATGCGGGAACCAAGTTCACGCAAGAGGTTTGTACAATATTTTTTGTACGAAAAGTATAAAACTAATAACAGTCCATACAAATAAATGAAATTCTTCAAGGGGTTATTTTGATAATTGTCAAAGTTGCACTATAAATATAAACACACAAATTAATTTGGCTAATATATTAGAAAACAATTAAAATATTTATAATATTTACTGTCTTCACTTGTAAAATTATTATATTTCTTATTTATATTGAGATAACTAACATTATATTTGTAGGTTATGTATTTTACAGCTGTCATATCGGGCAGATTTTATTGCCAGCATTGGTAACCAAATGCACTAAATTTGTTATTTTAAAATTCATTTTCATTCTTATTCCATCATTGTTTATATTAATATTATGTAAAGGGATGTTTGAAATATTATATTTTTTTATTATAAATCTAATTTATTAATAAACGCTTAAATAGGAATGTTTTCGTTTTCCCAGTTGTCTATCTGGTGGAGACCTGGGAAATGGATATTTCAGACGTTGCTTAGGCAACGCTAAACAACACATTTCAATGTATGAGTACAAAAAACTATTTTCCTATTTCACGTACACAAAGTCAATTTTGTGACACTGTTTTTCTCAAAAACAATGCTACAAAATTGAATTTTGTGCAACTGTTTTTGGGGAATTTATTATTTGTAAAATTCACAGTCTGTCAAACTTGGGACTGTCATTGCTCACGTAAAATTATTGAATCGGAGCCCCTGCGTCGGGGTTGCGGCCTGGGACCCGATAGGCCCCGCGGGCAAAGCCCCTTCGTGACCAGTGATATATTAAACGTGCCGTACAATTTTTTTTTTTTTTTTATTTATAAAGATGAGAGGCGGACTAACTACTATGGTCATATGTCGCCTCATGACTGGATGATTATGAAAGTATGTGAACAACACAAACGACCATGCTCTTCAGTGGAATTCGAACCCACGATCCCTGGCGTGCTAGGCTAGTGACATAGCCACTACGCCACCGAGATCGGCGTATTTTATTTTTATTTTTTTTTTAATTTATGAACGTGAAATAGGAAAAGTAGTATGAACAACTCGTATTACAAAAAAGGTCATTGTAACACTAGTTGTTCAATATACTATTTTCTAATTTTGACATATAAAGTGTCACTTTTCAAAATTGATTGACGTTACGAAACGTCATATTTTTCGTAACTAGTTATGAAAAGAAAAATATTTCACAACTGGTGATGAAATGAATGAAGCATAAACAAAATTTCAAACAAACAAGCGAAATATGCGTAGCTACTTGATGTCAATAAAAGTTATGAAATTAATAATTTAATAATTAAAAAAAACTGTTATAATCAAAAATAGAAAAAATCTTGTATGAAACACGATAGGAAATGCGATTTTGTGTAATTCGTGTGATTTTGCGGGAACTCGCTTCGCTCGTCCCGCAAACATCCCACTCGTTACACAAAATGATGCATTTCCTAACTGGTTACATAAATAGCTATTTCAACGCCAATAATTCACTCAAATATTATTTATTGTGTGCTACATCAATGAAATTTTAATCGGAGTGTACAATATAAACTCGTTGACGCTATTCGTTTTATATTTAATTCCGTAATTACAGCAGATATAATTATAAACACAGGCTATTCTTTGTGCTATCAGATATATGAGAAATGCGAATAATGCATTGGTGTGTGTAAACTAAGATCGCATATTTTTGGTAGTTTTCATGTTTGTCGCTTGTGGGAAAAGCGCGACGTTTTCATACAATACCTATAAGTTGAATAATAATTCAGCTTTCTGTCAACACAGTTACACAATTTACATTTTTATCAAAAAAATTCCACGGTTCGAATCATTTATACCACCGATAAACCTGATCCCACAATTATTTATACCCGTAATCTAATAGCACCGTCTAAACTTTTTTGAAAATTCCGGATAAAACGGCAGCATCTCCCGACATAAATCTCAACAAACCCAGAAAGAATTTACATAATATGTTTTATTACGCATTCGCGTTTTCCATTTCCACACATATCTCCGGCCGCGGATTACTATAACGACCATTTTCAATATACGCAAGGCCGCGCGCCATTCTATAACTCAAATTGATGCATTTATCGAAAAGAAAGAATGAGAAAGCCATTTCACCGCACTACTTTTGTCCGCGATAACAAAAAACCGGCAAAGAACGGCAACGGGGAACGTATGCAAGCGAGGCACGGCCTCTGTCGTTGTCATTCTGTTAGATAAAACAATTCTTTAGGTCTGTATCGGCCGTATTCTGCTATATATCACCGCGATTTGCGACGTAATGGGACAGTTTTTCTATTGTGCGATGACGACGAGATTGAACCACGTGCAAAAACTCACTCGCCTTTAGTTCTTTTTCAATTGTTTTACTGTCATTCAATTCATACAATCAATTTTACGCTTTGCTTCACATTTTTAAAAAGTAATTTGTACAGATTGTATTTGTCAGGCCTCACTCGTACACATATGCTGATTTTATTTTTCTTTGTGCTTTACATGAAACGGAAAGTCATAATTAATTAAAATTCTCGCACGAAGAACATGCAACATATTAATTATTCCACAACATTTATCCTACAGTGTCGAAATGTTTATTTTTAAAATATGTGAACTACGCGTATCATTTGACATAAGCTACATTGATTTATGTTGTCCATTTCAATGCTAAATGATGAATAATTTTGTAAATGTAAATGAAATGCTATGTTAGACACACAAAATTAATTTAAATATGTAAATACATTCACATATTATTCCGTATTTACTTACGGAATAATTTCATTTTACTTTGTTTACATTTACAACAAATTTAATTAACATATCTATATGTTTGCACATCTCTATTTGCACTGCGAGAATTCTTTTCATTTTACATGTTTGAGACAGTACGAACCCAGTCGCACATTATACAAGTTATTTAGTGTGATGAATAAGTATATATTTCTTACCATACCTTAAATTGATGTCCAGTAAGCCCATTTTGATGAGCCATAAGAAAAGAGTTTCGCATATCAGGAGATAAAAAATTTCAACGTACTATTATGACAGTAGGGTCTTTCAGTAAAGTCACAAAATGGCAAATTCCTAAAAGAATCGTACAGATATAATAGATGTTTAAAAAATATTATTAATTATTAAGATATTTAAGTGTTGAAGATAGCAATTCTGACGTCAAAGTATTGTTTCTTTTCAAATTCTTAGTACTTATCTTATTATTGAGCTGTTAGATTTTCATGTAAATTGGTGGCACCTAATTTGAAAATTTTTGTTTTGTTTTGAATTCGTAACCAAATAACACAAATCCATAACACACAACAACAGTGACGTCACATTATTTTTTAAAAATCATTGCGATTTAATGAATAATAATTAAGAATTTTTAAAACTGCAGATAGTTTTCAATTTATATAGTTTCAGAAAAAATAAAAATGAAAAACAAAATAATAAAGGATCTCATTGTATTATACTACTTACACTTAATTAACATATCAACCATTTTTCATTTGTTTCTTCAATGCACACTTGATAAAGTATTAGCAAAAAAAAATCTGATGTGTCCAGCACATAACCTCCCGCCCAATACTACTCTTAAACGGTACAAAATAGTATTTGATGATACAGAAACATACCTTCTTATTTGTTTATTTTCTATTTATATTTGAGAATTTTAATTTTCTTTCGTATATTTATTTAATTTTTTGACATATATTTCACTAAGAAAACAGCTTCACAATCACAATGACATGTGTCACATTTCGTAAAAAATTGAAAATTTTCCATGGTGTACTAGGAATGCAAGATTTGTGAAATCTAATTTCTTTATATTTTATTATCTCTAAATCTAATGAAAATTATTAAAATTAGTGTAATCAAAACAAATGTAGAATTAAATATTCTTCAACTTTCAAAATAACATAAATTGTTGAAAAAGGAAATTTAACCGTGTTTTTCACGAAAAACTGTTAAGGGCTTCAAGTAAACTGCTACTTCCGGTTGACCAATTTTATCCAAAATCTAATCAGCTCTTCATTTAAATATAAGAAGCAATAATTCAAAAAATTGTATTTTTTGGTATTATAGTATTTGAGTATGCGAGACGAAAAAATTGCCACAGACTACACACATACAGACATCATCGCGAAAATAGTAAAATCGTATTGTAGGGACCCTAAAACGTGCTTATTCATTGAAAACTCACTACCCAATTTTCTGACCAAAAACAATACCTCCCTTACCTAGAGGTAGGCGGGAGGTAAAAACGGAAAGGGTCTAATTAAGAATTAAACATTTATTTTGTTATATAAATATTGTATCTATTTTGTATATTATAATTATTGTATTTGGAATAAGCATTAAATATTGCAGATTAATTATTAAAACTATAGCGTATCTAGTACATTAATTATTCTAAAATTAATTCGATTAAGCTTGTATAGTTGGTCTAAAAGTTGCTGTTATTGTGATGTTACAGGACTCTGAAGGAGATACTCCACTTCATGACGCCATCTCCAAGAAACGAGACGACATGCTGACGCTGCTGCTGGACCACGCTGCAGACATCACCCTCACCAACAACAACGGATTCAACGCCCTCCATCACGCTGCTCTCCGCGGAAATCCAAGGTCAGTGTTTTATTAAATTTATTACTTCACGCGAAGAAAAACCTTATCAACAACTAAACACATGAAAATGTAGTACTATCCCCATCCGTTGTAGCGTAATTCCCGTAATTACGTGGGTACACAGTTTAACTTCCTGCAGGCAACTTGGCAAGTCTGCAGGAACGTTGACGCGTGTATCCGCGCAAGTCTTCCACGATCCTTTATCACTGCGTCTTCGCAGGATGTGTGAGAGGGCAGGATCGCTCGCGGTGCCGGACGTCCTGCAGCGAGGCGTTTCCTGCACCTTCGCGCCCTCCTGTCGAGGTGTATTGTGCGTTGCGCTAAGTGAAGAAAGAATGCGTTGCTTCTCTTCTTCACACATTTACGAATAGTTGCTTATTTCTCTGTAAATGTTCAAATGTTGTTTAGACATCAGTTCATAGAGCAATTAATAGGTATTAGTTATATTTCTGCATAATTAAAGTACAAACTTTGTAAGCAAGTTTTGCATTGAAACACAAGTGGTCATAATGACTTAATATGTCTATAGACACCAGAGAAATTTGAATGTGCATTTACTATATGAGACCACGTAATCAGCTTACTTGTTCATAGTTAGAAACTACAGCTGCTGCAATCATTTGCTATTGTCTAGAATTCCTACACATGTCTAGGAAATACGGGTATACATACAATCTATTCAAACGTACACGCGCAAAATTCTTTTACAATCAAATTAAGGTTGTTAACTTCCGTTAACTACGTATTTTTCTTTTAGCTTTTCCAGGATAATTTTAGATAATAGTTATTTATGTATCACGAATATGGAATTTAGTTGCCGATGCCTGTAGGGCCGAGGAAAATAAACTATGTGAGTGATAAAAAGGAACTTCAGTGCCGAGGTACATATTATGTTTTATTTGAAATCTAAAATGCGAAAAATCTGTAAAAAAATTACAATATAGGTTAAGTTTATACATCTGTCAGTTATCAATTGAAACTGACGGTCAGTGTTGCCAACCTCTAGAAGTGAAGTTATCGTAAATAACATTCAAAATTATGTGTTTTGTCCTCAATTTCGACATCGGAATTAATTAGTTAATTCTTCTTGCAAATTTTGTTTCATGCTACGTCCAAAACAATAGTAGATGTAAATGTAAATGGCGGAAGTTAGCATTAGACCTTAAATAAAACTTGGATAAATTTCTAACACAGTTTTTACTTTTATATCATTTTGCCTGAAACTAAAAATATCTAAGATCGTTTTTATATTCTACGTGATTTAATTCTAAATAAAGTACAAAAATAATTAAAATACATCAAACATACACAAATATAAATTAGTTACCTAAATAAAGAATTAAATTACACGTCCTTTCAATAGTAAGTGCAACACAATGTGACGTAGTTTTGACATAACATAAAACAAAACAAAACAAACAGCAACCTAAATAATTAAATAATAAACGAAGTTTACAAATATAATAAATAAATATATCAGAATGACAATTACCCACTTGCAGGTTTGGCATTTCGCTTTAGCAAGTCTTGGTATAAATATTTTGCGGCGCCTGCCGTCAAATCTGGGCCTTAGGTGGAGGCGAGGAAAACAACTCTTTTTGGTTATTGTAGTAAAATAACGAAATTGTGAGCGCGGCAATCTAGCAATGTTGTTCATTAAACAAATCACTAACGCGTATAATTTGTCGAGAGTTGTAATCTGATATCCCACCCCTCGTGTTCCACACCCGCCGTTGCTAATCTTAACAAACTGCAAGTGTACAGCGAGCTGACCGAGATAAATAACCAGTAATTTAGCGGTAATCCCGGTACGGTTACACGCCACACGGCGGCTGAATTGCTACTGTACCGGTTCCTGGCATTGTCTCTCGATGTCTGCGGGTAATTGTTGCTGGTTATTGTGGTTCATAGCTCGGTGAGTGTTTTGTGCCGGCTGAGTGTTGATCTGATTTGATTTGGGTCACTGGGTTTGTTTGGAGGTATTGATCTACGATGGCTGCTGCCTGCTGCAGATGATCCACACACTTCCTACGCTTGCTTTATTTATTTATGCTAATTTATTGGAAGATATCCTATTTCCAGGATCCACTATATCATTTTAACATTGGATTGAATCTCTACGCTTGAATTCAGGTTAGGTGACAATACGGTTTGAGATTTGTTCAAGGTACAACAAACGAATGAACATACCAAAATGTTCCGGAACTGATTTTTAAAGGCTTATTAAAAATATTTATTTGTTACTCATTTGCAATAGTTATTTACATTAACTACAAGCAAGGTAAAACAGTTTTTACTGCTGAATGGAGGAAATGACCGGCGAGCCTGTCACCTCCTTGAAGCAGTAAAACAGTTACCTTACGTGTATTGTACAACATTTTACTTGTTACTCATTTGTAAATCAAATTAAAATTATAACCAAGTCCTGTCAGTTACACACAACTGTTCTGTCAAAAATTATTTTAAATGTTTTCGTATAAGCCTTGTAAGCATTACTGTGGCATTGTTTACCTTGTTTACTAAAAATTTTACAATGTAGCTGTCAATTAGTAACTTGTAAAGATTCATTATCAAAAGCAAGAGAGGGTTTGGGTAAATAGTGTTTACAAGTGAATAACAAGTATCGTCTTTTAAAATGAATCTTTACAAGTTATTAATTGACATCTGCATTGTAAGAATTTAATAAGTTAGTAAATAACAATGCAAGTTGCCACAGTAATGCTTACTAGGCTTACGCGAAATCATTTCAAATAATTTTTGACAGAACAGTTGTGTGTAACTGACAGGATTTAGTTATAATTTTAATTTGATTTACAAATGAGTAACAAGTAAAATATTGTACCATACACGCAAGGTAACTGTTTTACTGCTTCAAGGAGGTGACAGGCTCCCCTAATCTCCATTCAGCAGTAAAAACTGTTTTACTTTGCTTGAATGTAAGTTACTATTACAAGCTATTGAACATTGTCACTTTTAAAGTTAATACATTTTTTCCACCGCCGTTTTCGTTTGGGAGGACCCTAATAACTCATCTTCTGGAATGGAATTCAGCTGCTCCAGCTATTTTCTTTAATTCTATCATTTTCATGGATGGATAGTAGACGTGCACTCTGGCAACAAGATCGTCGTTAGTCTCAAAGTTGATAAGCGTCCTGAACGAAGATTGTCTTCTGACGATGTCCGGCTATCTTTGAATCTCTTTTGAACCAGTCATAACACCAAATTCAACTCAAACATTTTGTGACATGTGTCATAATTGGAAACCTAATTTTTTTGAAGTGATAAGCATTTCTTGATAGTGGTGGTCCGTATTCCTGCATTTTTTGTTAAGAAATCTATGGCGGGAGGTATTGTGATGCCCACAACAGATTTTTTAATTAAACTTTTCGGTGCGAAGCCTTGAGATTATATTCTTACCTCTATGAACTAGGGGGAGGAAGTAAACTTCTATTTATTTCTAAATAGCAAGTATCTCGTCTGCAGAGTCTTCATAAATTCTAGCTATTTATTTAGACCTCCGTGTGGTTCTTTGTAATAATTTTTACCTTCATACACATGTTTTAAAAATATAGCAGCAATAAACTTGTTTTACGAGTAGATAAAAACCGTTTAACAACAAATGACTCAACGCATGCGTGGCTGGAAGTACTCGCGTGCATACTAAACATCCCAGCCGCTGTATCGTTAAGTAACCCAGTCTGTATCTTTCGCGCTCCATTTAATAATTCATCTAGTGGAAACGTTTCGTTTGATGTATGCCCCACATTTGTATCGTAATGCAGTTTTTCGGTTTTTAAAAACGAAGATTTGTTTCCGAGTTGTCTGGAATGGAAGTGAATTATGGTTTAATAGGGCTAATTTCAGTTGCGGTGGGAGAGTGCATCTAGAGCTGCACATTTTATTTGGACGTGTACAGAGTTATCATTGAAGTAGGAGGTTACACTGTTTTATGGGCTCATAAATTGCTTGCTTCATTTTTATAAAAATATAAAATACATTTAATGTTTTGGGGATAATATAATGCGCTCTGCGTACACACGATTATTTGTTCACAATCATATCATACTTATATTTATTTTAACACAGCAAAGATGAATCGGAGAGGAGAAAGATGGATATACAAAACTATAGGACATAACAATTGGACCATAACTCGAACTCAGAAATAAATGTTTAATTCTTGATGAAAACACTTTCCTTTATTTTTTATGTTAATATCTTATCGAGTGTACTTTTAAGTAACAAACAAAAATTTGTTGGCATGTCAAAGGAGTAACATTGTCAAAGTAGTACGCTCAAAAGTCTTTATCCTATGATATACGAATTTTTTTTGTTTCTGCTCACCAAATTGACCTTTCTGGGCATCAATTGGCAAAAAAATTTCACAGTTCTACAAATAATTTGTATTTAATAAATTATCCAAGAAAAATTAAAATTTATTGAGTGTAACTTTGGCCCAATTCACGTACACTTTCATGTCAAATTTTAGTTTGAGATCAAGAGAGTCAGGTGTAGCGAATTTTAAACGCTAACACAATTTTATACTTAATCACCAAGTTATATTATAAATTTCGAAGATGTGAAGAGAAATCGTATATTTACAAATACAGAACTACCATTTAAAAAAAAATTTGAGGTTAAATAAGGACTCGATATAGCCTAGCCTAGATGATACCTCGAGACGAAATTCTAGAATCCCTTGTTAAGCCAACTTCGAAGATTTCGAGCGCATTTTACACAAATTTAAAATAGTTTTCGGAAGAAGGCGGTGGTGTACCTTCTTGTTTTAGTGTGCACGTTCGTCCTCAAAGCATACCTGCGCAACTAAAATCACCTCTCCTGCACAAAACTGCCCTTATCTTTATCACCTTCCCGACGGCGTCACCGAATACAAAGGCTGGGCTGGTTGTCTGCAACAGCGGTGTCCACGCCGTGCTGCAATGCCGTGTTCCGCTACCGGAACCGGTGTCGTCTGATTATCGGTTATTGGCGATTCAGGGCGCGGCCACTGCACTCGGGGGATGGGGACTTATCTGCATGGCTAATTTCACCCCCAGTCGAAGGATCGTGACGTGCATGAGGACAGGGATTTTGAAAATGGCAGCAGCGGAATTGCAATGGGAGAGATAAAACCTCTGTATATCTAGTATTTATTCAAATACTATCAAGAAAATCTTCTCAGGGCGAATTTTCAAAACCAAAAACATATATATGTTTATCCAACACCTCTCAATAAATGCTCTATAACTATAGCGATCTTAAACAAGGAAAGTAACAGTTTACCCACTAGTGGGTATAATTTTGAGAAAAGCCACTAGTGAGTATTTTTTTATTTATAACAATAATAATAACACACAAAACCTTTGTAACCACTTCGATTGACATTTTAATTTAGACAATTTAAAGCATATGTCACTGTCAAATAATATTTCTTTAATAAATTATGCATTTATTAAGAGACGTTGGATAAAACGTTATACTTCACACGTGGGCAAAGTGGAATTACCCACTCGATTAAATTATCACACTCAGCCTTCGCCTGCTTCAAAATGTACTACCCATCTTCAATTATGGGGTAAATAGCTCCGTGGTAACGTGTCGGACTGTGGATCGTGAGATCCTCAGTTCGAATCCCACTGCCGACAGTTACAAATTTAAATTTACTCCTGTGGTTCCCCCTCCACTAACATCTTTGGGGGCTATGATTTGACGGCTGGTAGCCGCACTTCATACGCAAAAATATATCACTTACCGAGATCTGCGTAAGCAGAGTGCCACACCCATAATGGGTAAAAGGCGTGATGATATATTTATTTATTTATTTTATTTTATCTTCAATTATTGTTTTCTAACTTCTGAATATTCTGTAGGTATATTTATTTACTTATACATCATTAACATAAGAATATAATTGGTTCCTGGTTCGAATAATAATTTTTAAGACTTTTGAAAAATTGGATCATTTTCTTTTGTATTAAAAAAGTATAAAATAAATATATCATCATGCTTTTACTTCATTTTTAAGTGGAATGCTCTGTTGTTGAAGATCTTGGTATTTTTGTTTTACTTAAAGATGTTGATGAAGGTGGAACCACAGGAGTAAAGAAAAAGTGGAATCTGTCAGGTATGGGATTCGCATTGAGAATTGTTTACTCTTCAGTTTTATATCTTTGGAGATAATTTATTCTAAGCAAGATACAGCTTCATAAAAATGTGTTTAGAATTATGAAATCTTGATTCTCTTGGCTAGCAAAATACGTAGATATAATATCATTCAATATAACAATGAAATGTTGCTTGAAACAAATCGAAAGTTAAACTGTGTTGAAAATTAATTCCTTCCTTATAGGCGTTAGAAATCACAGAGTAATTAGACCGCCTTATTTAGCTGGAATATTATCAGGATGACATTCGTAGAAATTCATATCATAAAGCTGTTTGCAATAAATTGAAAGATTTAGCTTAACCCCGAATTCAGCTACCTTACAGTTTATTCCATCATTAAATCTTCGTCTTGATACAGTATCTCCTCATTTCAAAAATCTTAACTGCACATGCGAATAAAGTTTGTAAGCCCACAATGAACTAGAAGATTTAACTTAGTCCTTGTTTAGTGGCTGCGCAAGCTAGTCTAAAACCAGATATTTATATCGGTATTAAATTCAAGCCTGGTTTAATTTATCTACGCGCACGGACACATAGTTACACCGTTGTGTTATCAGCATACCAACTGGGTTTGCCGCGCTATATATCGCTGCATTTGAATTAGTTCTACTACTACACTACACTAAAATAATAGACACTGCTTGCAGAATATTTGATTTAGGAAGCTATAAATAACACCTCTACAATGACTTCATAAATATTTGTAATGAACGCGATTGATTTTCTAGAAGCGCATGCACAACTCTGCCACTCATTTACTTGAGGCTCTATCTGCAATTTTCAAAAAGTCTTAATTGTTATTCATTAAGTCGTAATGATAATTTAAAATTGTTGTGACGTCAGAGTTGTCGTGTGTTGTGGATCTCAAACAGAAGGAATTACAAATAATTGTATTCACATAAATGTTCTATTTTACTATCTGGATGTTTATTCGACTGTGTTTATTGTCTCAGTCATACAGTGTTTATTCTTCTTACATAACCGACGTTTCAGTTTACACTTAAACCTTAGAATAGTGTATGAAGGAGCAGCTTAAACAGAGAAGCATAATATTTGAACGCGAGAATTGCTATCTTCCATCCAATAATAATAATATTTTTTAAACTTCTGTTATATCTAGCACTATATTGTTAGGTCTAGTTATAATATAAGTGACTTATTTCTCATTTTGTGACTGTAGTGAAGAACCCCATTGTCAATAATGATAATCAACCAATTATCCAGAAAATTCCAATTAATTCCACTAGTAAAGCCCGTCCTGCCACTCCACTTTCCAAACCACATTCAATCTAACCTGTCGCGCCGACGTTCCCTGTTTCGGTTTCCTGTTTCGTCACTATTTGCGTGCTTGACCATTGTGCGCGTGACGCGTGATTGTGTCTCCTGCGTGCGCGTGACTGACAACCGCTGCCACGTGCTGTTGCTGAACTGTCAGTCGGGATGTCCAGAGATTTCTTTATCATTCTTTTGTGCTTTACGTTGATGGGGTAATTTATGTATCTTTTAATACTGTGTTGCTATACGAGGCACGAGGCTGGTTAGAAAGTAATCGGATATTTTGAATTACGCGACAACGAAGATATTTAGTGATATTCAGTTTGTAGCATTGTATTACGTATAACCTCTTCTGTAACTACATGTTTGTGGATTGTTGATATCTTGTTTAGTTTTTGTGATATTGTAATTTAAGTGCAACATTTTTAACTCTGGGCAATCATTATATATTAACAGTTACACAAACATCACACTGGGGTCTGGGAAACCCCTAATAAAAGAGAAACTAATTTCCCATAACCGGATGTAATTTTGTCTAGGGATTTTATCTACGGAATATCTGTTTAGGTTTATAGAAAACAGTAAACAGTTAATAACTTTTCTGAACCATATATTTTATTCAAAGCACAGCTTTTTGTCAAAACTTAACTTTTTTATTTTGGATTAAGAGAAAAAACACCTCGTGATATTACATAGAATATTTGTTTAGGATTATAGAAACTGAATTTGCAATGTGGTAGCATGGAAGTTATGTAAATGCTGCGCAAGTAGAAAATTAAAAAATAATCGTTTCTTAGACCCTAGAGTGACGTTACAGGATTAAGTATTAGAATCGATTTTTGAAACACATTCAGTTTTGTCAATTCGTCAATTTTGTACAAAAAAAACAAATGACTAGAGAGCGGATTATATGCACGAAAAAACTGAATTATATGCGCATATATATATGCACTGATTTTTTGGGAAATATACACTTACTATGACAATATATGCAGCAGTTAATAAATATACTATTAATATACATATAAACTAAGTCTAGAAACTTTAACATAATATTATGTGATTGTATTTACATAATTACAATAACAAATTTTTCAAAATATTTAAAAAAAAGTGAAACAAGTAAAAGATATATCCAGTTGAGAATTCTCAGTATTATATTAATTGTTTCTGTATTTACTTATTGTATTGTTTATTGCTTTTTCCGTTGCGTTCTTCTATTTATTGCGGCCTCCTCCAATATTTGGGAATTATCAATGTGCATTACCAGAAATTTCAGATTGTTTATCACAAGGTCTTAAAAATATTGAAATATGCAATTATATGCAACTTTTGTAAAAATATGCATAAGAATGTCCAAATATGCAATTAGTAATTAGCAGTAATTAACTCTAATTAATGTAATTCGTCCAGAAAATTTATTTTATTTTAAGATATTCAAAAATTAAAATATATGTACTTTGCATATAATCCGCCCTCTACTGATGACTATCCTTTCTCAGCCACCTTTTTCGCCAAACCTAGTTTCTTGAAATTTTTAAATTATTTTCTAAACTAAAATCAGTGCTGAAGGATCATCATCATCATCAAAGTAAACGCGTCATAGACCTTAAAAGTCATTTCAAATGAAACTATCCAGACTTACTTCACGAAATGGAAACACCGCTGAGATAAGTGTATGAATAGGAGATGGTAGTACTTTTAAAGGGACAGTCTATAAAATTAATAACAAAGTTGTTTTCTGAACAGCCCTCGTCCATAGAATTCAGTGGAATTTTCCCATCCATTCTTGTTAAACAACGACTCCGTTATTCCTCTTGGGCTACATGGGATATGCAAATGCAGCGGTTTGCAACATCACATTGTCTTATTTACCGACGTTATTAATATATATTTGGGTTGGCGCACAATTTCCTATGCGGCTGAGGCGGTCCATGTGGATCCGTGTCGGTGATGTATGCGTTCGGGTGCTGCTCGATACACTCCGCAGGGACCCCAGAGAAAATGGACTCTGGGGGTTCATTGGTCCACAGTTCGGAGCAAGGGTTACTGCGTTACTAGGTGATATACTCGTAGTTGTGTCTTGAATCGAATTTCTGAGGAATGTTCTAATTTAAATAGATATCGTGGGTTTCAACTAAGGTGCAACATTTACTTTTTGTCATGAATGTATTAATATGAATATCAGCTATACGCATTACCCTAGTGTTCTAAAAAAATGCAACATACTTTATAGGAGATTTTTAAAATATTTTTATATCGAAATTATACTATTCAATTAAGAAAATTTCTGTACAGAAATCGTAGTCGGTTCTAACTGAATCCATTAAACGCAAATTCGTATTCAATTAAAGTTACTTTTTTAATCAATATTGAATGGACTTGCCATTATGTTCTATTGATTTTTCCAGTTTTTCAAAAATTATTCAGCTTCACTTAACATTAACAACCTATGTTGCATTTCAGCAGAAAATCGCGGTGTAGTTAGTTTTTATATAGGATTATAAAATTATAATTTTCTCGAGTTGATAATTTAATTTTTTAGTCGTGTACAAAAGACAATTTTTTTCTATTACAGATTTTCAAGAAATTCCAATAATTTATTATATTTTTAATGATTATTTAAACACAATATAAAAATCTCAATAGTGGATGGATTGTTAAATGGGGTTTGCTAATAAAGTTCATTTACAATCTTATTTTGCTTTACAAAGTTGATACAAAAATGTGCGTAGGCAAATTTGAAAACTGCTATTATATTAAAAAAAAAGAGGCGCCAGAGGCAATAGATAAATTTTAGCCTAAAAATTGCGGATGATTTATGGAAAAGAATTACAAGGGTTTTATTCCAAAAATAGATATTTTTGGTAACGATACTCAGTTGAAGTTATTGTTAACACAAACCGTTAAAGTTTATAATATATATGTTATGTATTTCATATAAATAAAAATTAAAGCACTATTCTACCCTTGTAGTACGTAGAATACCACCCCAGAAATGGTAGAAGGGATGAAGATAATATAACCCGTGTAAAGTGGTATTTTCTCTATTATTTCGAGTTGAACAAATCAAAATTTAGCATGTGGTATCTAAAAAAAAATATGTTTGTTCATCAGACATGACGAGGTGAAATATTGTTTAGTTTATTTAGTTGGTTGTCTATAAAAATTAACGCCATCTTGTGTCAATAGTTGCTCGTTGCTATGAATGAAAGTAGGTCGTTATGTCGTGTAGGAGAATGAAATTAAACTGAACGTATCCTACAAAAAGCTAGATGTTCAAAGGCAAATAAAAATAGCACTATCACATCTTGCTCTAATTAACCCAAATGAGAATTTCAAAGGGTGCAGCCATGAAGGCTTCAAACAAAAGACGCTCACCTATCCCACGCACGTCACCCTAGCACTTCACAGCCATCGCATTCCGTATTCACAGTCCGCCATCATCCACTTCGTGCGTTTTTACCAGCTCTGCTTTCGGAATAATACCGCTGGGACTGGTTAAAGTTCGTTTCGTATACAAATTTCCTTTACTTATTTATGATAACCGAATTACGGGGTCGGGTCGTGCCCGTGTGATCGCCCTATAGAGAGGCTGGTAAGTGCGGAGCCGCGGGATGCGAGGAGCGCGTAACGAGCGCGTACCCTTCTTTGTAATACAATTTCGTATTGTGGCGGGCGGAAAGAGATGCTGGGATCTGATGGAGATAGATCAACTTTGCATAGTGCGGGATGTCTACGTCAGTGTGAGATAGGTGAGGCGTGCCATGGGCGGCGCAGAATCCACCGCCATGAAGCAGCCACAAGAAGATAACCAGCAATCTCTTCATTTTGCAAAAGTAAAAATAACTGGAAATACGTACACGTGTAATTATTGAAAAAAATTCGTCCCAGCATCTCGCTTCCTCAAGATCCTCTTGTAACACTGGATGCTTGTTGTCTTAATAAAACACAAGAGATAAGATAACCAACGATTGAAGAACTGGAAGAGAGGTAAATAAAATATGGAAAACTTGAAATAACTAGGATGAAGATAAAATGCGTTAACAAGTCTAGTTTTCACCAATGCTAAACAACAACTTTTGGGGCGGAAACCTCTTCAAGAGCCAATCCAAAGATTACCTAAAATACTTAAATACAATCAGGCTTATTGTTTTATTCTCAAGAAAATTTCCGTTTAGGTTCTTCACTACAATGTTATACGAAATGTAATTTGCTTAAATTCAACAAGCCAACAACAAAACTAGATTTAAGGCAACGGTCATGGCAGGTAGCGTAAGAGCCGGTTCAATTGATAATGCAAGTTAAGCAGCACTGCCCGCGGACTTATCGTATTGCGAAAACCCATACCAGCGAACACTGCGTTGTCACACTACCGAAAACAAGGAATCGAGGCGGCATGTAACCTTAAGAGCGCTTAAATAAAAAAAAAACTGTTTTAATTAAAGCTGTAGTATTGCAGGTTATGAGCACAACTGATACACTAACCTGTCGTGCAAATTGCCCAGAATTTCTGGACGCACTAAATACAATCTCAATTACAAAACAATTATCTCATCCCCTACCCCATTTCCCGTGGCGCCTATGTTCACTTCAACCGCAGTGGTACGAAACGTGCAGTCGAAGCTGAATAATAGCACCGACGGGTGCGGTATCGGGCAGGCGGATCACGTCATTCTTCAAACGCGACAGAAGGAACCGAACAGGAACCCGCCAGCACCACCGCTACCACCCAACCCGGCTCTTTGTAGCACAAGACGCCGCACTACATCGCGAATCCAGCACAATCGCTTCTCTCCTGCAGCATCGCGCAGGGAGGGCTTAGCGCGATACTTTAGAAATGAGAATGGAATCAAGTGGAGATCTGGCTATAAATACATGGTTTTGTTGGGTTTTCTATGCAATTTTTGTTGCCGCACTACTAATGTAAACAGCGACGCTCAAATTCAAATGTCATAGTATGATCATTTGGTATACCATCAAATAGAACTTTAGGATGAAATCTATTTCTTGAACCAAAACTAATACATATGCTACCATATTGCACTAGACAATACTACTTCTATTCATACAACATATTTGATAAATAAATAATGTACTGTTAGCCAATCGGAAAATTTCCAAAATGAAATATTCCAAAAATGGAAATTTACCGGGAATATTTCCTTACTTACTTACTTACTTCTTGTTTAGTATATTTTAAAATGTAATTCTTGGTTATCAGCAGACAAACAAATACTTAAAAACAAATTAAAGACATTTCTACTAATAGCGTTGTATGTATATTATGATTATGATATTGTTTCCAATGTTGTTATTTTAAATACAATCATTATTTTTGTCATTGACATAACTTTGAAAACAAGAAGAAAAGTTTCCGGAAAATTTCCTTATTTTTCTTGGGAATATATCCCAAAAAATAAATTCCCGGGAATTTGCCAACTCTAAATAATGAGATGAAGTAAAAGTCGCATTCATAATTTAGCTACTTCGGTATTATCTACTACAATAGATGAATATGATAAAGTATGAAACAAGCAGCTAAGAATCTTTATTGCCATAATTTGTAAAGCGCGGGGAATGATTGCTCATTTAATTAAATACAACCAAGAATTTAAATGAAGATGTGCCGGAAGGGAGACGAAAAAAATTGACAACTTGAAACAACTTGGATGATGATATAAAATTAAATAATTAACATGCATACATAAAATCAATCTCTATCCCATTGGGCTAGCACGAACCAAGAAACACAGTCAACCAACAATCAATCTCCTCCAAACAAAACCACTTTCGCCTCGTCCACATTCATAGTGCGATTCATGTAAGCTCGTCTATTCTTCACACTCGGAATCTTTCGTTCACGCAACAAACCATCAATCATACCCAACCATTTATTTTTCTTCAATCTCATCCGCGCATATTAGTTTAATAAAACTTTCATTCAACATTTGTTCAATATGGTCAAACCACCTCAACTGACTCACTCCCACTTTCACAATAACTTAACAATATTCTTGTCAATTTCACACTCACCATACACCAAAGTATTCCGGATACAAATACGTAATTAATATAGTAAAATATTTAATAATACATTAAAACGAGGAAACAATAAACAAATGATAATTAAAGACAACAACGTATGAATATGCTAGTTAAGACGTATCTTAACTCTACAACAATTGAACAGCCACTAAGCTAAACGCACTCAACTATCCCATACGCGGAAAGGTGCAGAAATTGAAATTTCTTCAAGAACCTACCCAAAGATTTCTTAAAAACAATTAGTTTGAGCAAGGAATTAGCAAAGCCTAGTTCATATGAATAAATAACCGTTTCTGTAAAAGGTGACTCGTTCAAATTGAACGGGTTGTCCGCGAACGACATATCTCTAGCAGGAAGTAATACATTATTACAAAACCTATTCCTCTCGAATTTTGTCAATTGTATTTAGTACATTCCAAGTATCACAAGAAAACCTTCATCTTGTTCAAGTAAATCAAACTCAACCTCATCCTCAACTTCACACCGCGTAATAGATTCAGCCATGACCGCTTCTCATTGGAATGTTATGCTAAAAACCTCGCATCTCGCTCCAGCAGAGCATGGGCTAATATTTCATCGTACAAATATCGGTCCTGAAAGGTTGCGAGTATATATATTACCGGATCGGGCTCGGCGTTCACCTTGTGACTATTCCTCCTGCCGTCCTGGCGCCCTTCTCCCGGGGGTTGAAACGTGCCGCGGCGAAACGGCGCCTATCTTTAGGAATGATGCATGTGCTGCCCATTAACCTATCAGGAAACGTGGAGCACGCCGCGGGCTGGTCACGTGACACCGGCACGACGAGTTATTGGCTGAGATCGATCAAGTGATTGCACCTGTTTTACTTCTTTTTGCTTTTTTGAGGGGACGGGAATTATGGTACTTAATAATATATGAAACATAAATTTATTGTTCTACTATTACATATTTTTGCCAGCGGGGCACATTTCAGTAATTTCATCCCAAAATAACATTCTTTCGAGATCGGGATTGGAACCTACAGTTAGATTATCACTGATGTCCAAGAAGAATAATTCAGTGTCTTTAGCTGGTTTCCAAATGACGTCAATGAGTGGATCTTCTTCTGAACCATTGGGATTTCCAGTTCGAGCAAAATTGGTCCATAGTTTTACCATTCTTTGAACTAAAATATCTTCTACACTGCCTTCCTTGAAATTAGGCAAAAATGTTGTTTTGAAAAGAGCTCCCAATTCGTCCTGATGCGCCGCTCCTAAAATTAATAATTAATTAAATATACTCTTAAAGTAAATTTAAGAAAATTGTCTGTATATAGTTTAATCCATTAAAACCCAAAGGATCGAAATAAAACGGTTAAGCACCCCTCATCTTAGAAATACAGAAGAACCTTTCTAAGCTTATACCGCAAATTGCTGTATATTTGACAAAATACTTCCAATGCCCAGAATCGGATTAATGGAAAATTTATTCTTGTGTTTAAAATACAAAGGCATAATATACTTGCTTAATATTTTAAATTACTAGCAAAATTAATCTGAAATAAAGCATCCCGTTTGCATTTCCTATTTCCCCTATACATAAAAGTGGTGTATTTTGAGAATATTTCATTTGTTCGTATGCTTTTTGATGAGCAAATAATACAAATCCAGAATAATATCAAATGACCCTTTCAAACTTACAAAAAAATGTTGTATTTACAAAGGGAAAATTGTTGTACTCAATTTATTTTTTATTTGCATTATATTATTTTTAAGAATATTTAAAGGAAAAATAACAATTGAAATAATAATAATAATAATCACTAACATAAAGATTTCATTTGGCCGAAAGGTATTGGCTGGTACCACGAACACTGTTTTTGAATTAGATGACAATATAATAAAGAAAAATGATTCAATTAAAGATTGTAAGTAATATTATTCTGAACCTTTTTGATTCCAATGAAATTTACTCTATCTCATTAATTTACTAAGATAGGCCTTCAAATAATCTACCACTTACTGTTGATGAATTGTTCCCAAAATATAATCAATTCGTAACATGAACATATTATCTCCCTTACATATATGTATGTACGGGAGGTAAAAATGATAAAATTTAAAATATATAAATATGGTGAATTAAGCGATTTTCCTTTGTATGATTTTAACTGTGTCAAATGATTCCGGACTAATAACGGTCATAATGTTAAATTACCTTATTATTTTTGTTACGACAGAGTCTTACTTTATGTCAAACTTGAGAAGCCAACGACAGTGTTCTCGTATTTATTTATGACAAATATAATTTAAGGTTTCTTTGTTAACGTAATTGATGGGTATTTAATCGTTTTGTTACTATCCTTTGTGTTTTGGTGAGTTATAGTATACCTGGCAGTGTTATGTGGCCGAATTTTTTACTCCAATTGAGCTCTATGTCTGCAGAATATCTGTAGAAATATGTAGGATGTTCGGAATGCTTTAAATGATGTTTTAGTGTCATGTAGGTTCCTCGTAAACTGAGTATATCTGTATCCAGCTACATAACAATAACATTTATGTGACAATCAAAACATTTATATACATACTAAAATATTTTGATTTATAGTTTATGATACGCAAATTGAAAATAGCACAAACTCACCAAATAAAACGCTTCAATATTATCCATAGTAGGATTGGAATCGTTAAAATAAAACTCTTTAATTTTTTGCGCAATCTTCTTAGATAAGTCACTTCCTTTAGGCAGTGCAAAATGTCGAGGAACTTTAGTTTCAAAATCTGAAAACAATTTAAAACCTCCTGTTTGCAATCGTTCCATTGTTTCGCTGTACATTCCTTCTCTACTTGCGTAACCAATCATAAGAGGCACTTTAGTATAATTTCCTTTCAGAAGTATTTTCAAAGGATCTTCTGTTAGGAAATTTGGTTCTTCTATGCTTTGCTTTTCTACTACGAATCCATGGGGTCTTAGTTCGGATACTCCTATGATCTGAAATTGTGAAATTTTATTGTTGTTGGAAAGATTGGAAGTATTTTGTAATTACGTCTGGAATTTTATCCTGAGCTTCTAAGAATTTTTCCTCGGGGAGAGTTTGTAACTGTTCCAGAATTTCTTTTTCATTTTCACATTCGAATTTAAGTACTTTTGCTATTGATTGTGCACTGCGTGATCCAGATGCCCATGAACTTATTGCTGTACCGCTTTGCATTATTGCTCGGTGGAAGAGCCCTAAAAATTATTTACTCATTAAATAATTAGTTCTGCGCAACTGCAACCGAAATTTGATTTTTTTCTAAATGTCCGTAAAATTAAACACTTCCAATATAAAGTATACATATAAACAATTGTAAAATAGTATGCTATAAATTAAAAAAAAAAAACATCTAAAAAAACAACACATTAAATAATAGGCAATTATTTCCACAGTTGTATTGTACCATAGCGTTTTTGAACTGTTGAATTATCGGCATCTTTAATTATTATGCATTAAAAATTTAAATAAAGAATTGTAGAGAAAGAATTATTGCATTTTTGACACTAATATTTATAATTTTACTCTACCCGGAACCAGGAAAATGACAGAAATTTTTATTGGTAATTTCCTTAAAATCATCAGTGAAATAACAAAATAAATGTTAATTAATTAAGAGTTATCTAATTTGTCTTCCAAGCTATACATTTTTAATCAAAACAATCAAACACTGATGTCAGCAATATCAGATAAAACCAATAACTTTCAATTGGTACATTTGTTTTGTTATTTCATGGCACTGATGATTATTGGAAAATTACCAATAAACATTTCGTTATTTTTCCGGTTCTAGGTAGAATAGAATAATAAATACAAGTGTCAAAATATACAAAATTTATTTCTCTACAATAAACTATTTAACTTTTTTGGTGTAAAATAATTAGGGAAGCCAATATTTGAACATTTAAAAAGTATCATTGAAACACTATGGTGCGTTTTTCGATTCACCAGCCTGTGTATGAAGTACTATTAAAATACAACTAAAGTAACATAAGTACCTATACAAAATGTAAATATTAAGAAGAAATTCCAAGGACGTTTAACTTCACGCATGTCATATATTATCGAAGTGAAGTAAAGTTGTAAATAAATACATGTTCAATAAAAAAAAAATGCGAACTACATATTTTACAATAGTTTATACCTTTTATATGTTGACTTTGTCTAATTTCGTAGTGACCGAAAGGTCAGAAATTTTTGAAAAATCATAGATCCTGTCAACCAATTTACTTATTATTTTCGGGATTTAAATAACATATAAGCTATAGAGTTGCAGAATTAACAATGGTATTAATGTTTGTTGGACTTGCCAAAAGGTCAAATACGAGTCCGCCCATTCAAATTATAATTAATATTTAACGGTATTTAGCCATAAATGATGATAATGTTGATTTATTTTCATATTCACGCTCGTACTCTGTTTGCATTTGGATTTATTTGCTCATAATTCGTACGATTTTTCCTGTTCAAATAGAAATTCAAATGGGTCATATTGACTTGCAAAATATTTAATTTATACCTTCTGCCATCGGTGACATCATTAACAAATTAACGGAAGCAGATCCAGCACTATTTCCAAAAATTGTTACGCAGCCGGCGTCTCCATTGAAGTGATGGATATTTTTTTGGACCCAGTGTAAGGCTTGTACCATGTCTTTTAAACCATTGTTGCCTGGTACGTCTAGAAGAGGATCTTCTAAGCTCAGAAATCCTGTAATTTGTTATGAGATATGTTCCTTACTTATATATCACTTAAAATTTGAAAATATATTTATTACGTTTCTATATTATTTATACCCTAAGGAACTCATTGCTGCAAAGCGCATCATCATATGTCCTATATTTCTTGAGATAATGACGTTTTTCGATATTTTTTAAGTGTAACTTTGAGGAGCTGTAACTCAAAAACTACGCAAGATATTGCAAAATAATCTTCAGTTTTGTGTTTTTCGTGCATTTTATATCAAATTGTGAAATTTTGAAAATTTTGAATTTTTTTGGATATTTATCCAAAATTTTGATTGGCTATATCTACAAAAATATTAAAGATACAGACTTGCAGTGTTAACCAATCGATTCAGATCGTCGAAATACATAAGTATTGTAAGTTTCATTAAAATCGGCTTACGAATTCAAAAGTTATAGAAAAAAGTCATAAAATGGTCTCAGATCCCAAAAACGTCAAGGGGTACCTATTGACATTTGGCCCAAAATTTGCCATTTTCAGACTTTTTACTCTAATTAATTAAAGCGTTGATCAAATACTTTGAAATTTTACATACGTATGTATTTCGACGATCTGAATCGATTGGTTAACACTGCAAGTCTGTATCTTTAATATTTTTCGACTTATTGCCAATTGAAATATTTGAAAAAAAACTCAAAATTTTTCAAAATTTTCAAAATTTGCTAATTTGTTAAAAAAAGCAAGAAAAGTACATATTTGAAGAGTATTTTTCTATATCTTGCATAGTTTTTCAGTTACAGTCCCAGAAAGTTGCACTTTGGAAAACATGAAAATTTGTCGTATCTCGAAAAATGTAAGAGATACGATATTGCGCTCTGCTGTAATGAGTTTCTTATGGCTTATTTACTATAGAAACGCAATAAAAGGAGTTGCAAATTTTAAGAGACATTTTGTGATTTTTTGTATTTGCTTTCAATAATAGATATAATAATTAAGAACAATTAAACGATACATTTATTCTATATATTAAACATTTGTCAAGAGTATAAAAAAGTCGTAAAGCAAGTACCACGGTACTTGAAGCCCTGGTCCTATTAGGACTGTCGTGATAGGATAATAAGAAGATATAAGAAAATTGTGTAGACTCTTTTTACCTAAAATTCCAAGGCGGTAGTTTATTGTAACAAGTACAACATCTCCAGTCATCAAGAATTGAGGTCCATAGACATCAGTTTTGCTAGATCCACAAGTAAAACCGCCTCCATGTATAAATACCATTACAGGTTTCAGTTTACTGGATTCTTCGCTGGCCAGCTGAAATTATAAGAGATATAAATCTGACCAACTTGCTAAAATGGTGGTAATATTACTTGTGGAGTATATACGTTTAAGTAGAGACAATATTCCGACCCAATTTCGAATTGATATATGCTGTGTCGGGATATACTTTCGCTGGCTTCTTTCGTGCAGTCTCTAATTCCTTGCCATGGTTCTGGCGGTTTTGGAGCCTAAAATATGACTGTTTAATACGTATTATACTTTTTTAGCCATTTTTATTGTAACGCCAATTTTATTTTATTGATGTTATATTTGCTATAAATAAATTTATAACGTAAAACATTAATAATACGATTTATGTTCGACTGTATTATAACCACTTGTTTCTGACACTGTTTAGCGGCCATAAAGTGGCTCTTTACCGACTACTTCGTAATGATAAAATGAAAAGGCATATACATTCATTTATTAGATAAATAATTAAAGAGGAACACCATCTTTGGTAAAGGTAATATTAATTATACAATAAGAAGTATTATTTTTTATGCTGTTAAAATGATTTCTTCCATAATAATAGGTTAGAATAATTGAGATGTGAAATGACTGGTTGCAATATTTTTTAAAAACAAATAATAATAAACAATAAACAACTTGGTAACTAACAACTAATTAACAACAGAAAAAATCACATTTAGAAATTTTTTTATGTTAACGTCATGAGTCAAATATACATCTCTTAATCTTAAAAAAATATAATCTGCATTGTAGTCAAGCATAAAATATTGTGTTTAGCACGTATATAATAGGGGTACATAAATATCTATTAATGTATAAACACTTGTTTATATTGTTTATCAACCATGAAGTGGCTCTTTATGGATTAATCTGATAAACACTATAAACAAAACAATTTGGTAACAAAAAACAGATAAAAGCGCACTATGAAATTATAAATTTTTAGAAACATGTGAAAAAAAAATGCTCGAATTGCCTCATTCGCTGCGCTCAAACTTCGAATTCGAGTGGGAAAAAGAAGCGCTTTCCTCTCTAGTTTGACAAATAACTATTTTGTGAACGTCAAGTGTCAAATAGAAATATTATAATAAGCTAAGAAAAATAATCTGCAATGCAACCGCAACATAAAATATTGTATGTAGCCCGCACATAATAGTATTTTATTGCCGCGCCCTTTTTTGTGCGCTCACTCGGATCCTAAACTGTCTCGTTCATAAAACCCTTCATTATGTACTTGCTACATAAATATGTGCTATTGTAAAATTGCACTATGGACAGAACAATTATCCTTTTTAATAAATAAAGTTCATAAATGTTCTGTGAAATCAAAGAATGAATGTAATATGCAGATAGCAAGTTTTTAAATATTATCTTTAAAAAATGGTGCCAGTGTCTTACTTGCTGTGGCCAGTTAAGCCAAAAAATACTTCCGGAAGGCAAGCAGCAATGTGATCCGCGACAGACAGACCTACCTTAAATCTCAGCTCATCTACTGGCTGTTTTGCGTACGGGATTCCTTGAAAACTGTAATATCTTCCACCTTTGTAGTCAAGGGCCGTTTTTCCTCTCAATTTTCCCTGTTCAATTTCCACGAGAACTTCTTCCATCTCGTTGGCTTTCCGTGGTTTCTCAGTGAAGGCTGCAGCTTGTTTGTGACGTGCGGTTTCAACGTACAATGAAACCTAGGTGTAAGCGTTGCGAATAGTGATTAACGTAGTTTCATATTTATGTTATCTACCCGACCTTTAAGTTACATGTCAGATAAACATGTTATCTCTGTTATTTATGTTTGTTTTTGGTTTAAAAATGCAATTACAAATTTGTTATTGTTCATGCTATAAGTATTTTAATTTTTCGGTTTATATTTTCGATATTGTTATTTTGCTATTTTGGTTTGTGTATTTGTATACACTCAAATCATTCCTTATTTTATTTTCAGTATTGCTTATTGTTATTTATACGCTGATTTTTTTAATACTATTTCCTAAATGGAATATTTATTAATCCATAAAATGATAATGTTTTAACGCAAAGAAATGTTTAGACAACCGGTATTGGTATCGAATTTAAAGAAACTAATTATAAAATAAGTAAATGGAACATCCTTTTATCTCATTATAATAATAATAAAAACAACAAATTGTCTTATAATTTGTTGGTATTATGCGAGTGTAATGCCTGGAATTATCGTTTTCTAACACGTCAATATTTATCTTAACTGAGATATATTTTAGATTATCTTTAGTTTTTTGATTAATGACTACTTGATTTTTTTTAATTATTACAACTTGAAACACTTGATTGTTATTAGATTTTTATCTTAAAACTTTAATAGATATTTACAATATAAGTGGGATAAGAGCATTGTTAAGATACGCATGTGAAACTTGCATAACAAGGCGAGTGCCGTGTTGTGTAATCACATAAGTATATTAATAATGCATTATCACACGTGTATTGTACAAAATTTTATCTACGCCCGCCCAAAGTTAAAAAATTTAAATAATTTGACTTTTTTTGACAAGTAGAAAATTAATCCAAGTAGTTGCTGTAAAAATGTTTTAATCCATGATGACTACAATTTGACATTAAACATTATGTAGTTGATTTTCATAAATTTTTTAGCAATTCACATAAATGAGTGATTTAGAAAGTATTTCGTCGGATGTAAAAGAACAAGCTTAAAAAATTATTAATTAATTAAATATTAATTAGTTTAAAAAATTGTAAAGTTTGTATTATCAACATTTATAATAAATAGTACGTTATTGAAAACGTGTGCGGTAATAAAGCTCTTAACTCACGCAAAATAAGTGGGATAAGTGATATTTAACTCACGGGCGTAAATAATAGTAATTATGGGGTAAATAGCTCAGTGGCAACGTATCGGACTGTGGATCGCGAGATCCTCAGTTCGAATCCCACTTCCGACAGTTGCCAATTTAAATTTACCCCTGTGGTTCCCCCTCCACTAACAACTTTGGGGGCTATGACTTGACGGCTGGTAACCGCATCTCATACGCCAAAATATATCACTTACCGAGATCTGCGTAAGCAGAGTGCCACACCCGCAGTGGGTAAAAGGCGTGATGATATATTTATTTATTTTATCTCAAGAGTTTCAAAATAAAATGATCTTTTTAACATTATTCAAATTTGGCCAAACTTTTACGGGTGTAAAGGTAACTCCTGCCGTGAGGTCACTGACCGTGCCTCATCCCTCTTTTTAATCTTCGCGGTAACTACTCGTCTTATCACCCAGTAACACATTGCCGGCTTAATTTAACTCGTAGGTAAGAATAAGGCGAGATGCGGTTAGAACCGCAAGTGTAACCGGCGAGCGGCTTACGTGACCAGGCGAAACCGCAGCGCGACCGCTCTCAGCCACGGAACGATTCTTATTATTATAAATTATCGGCTTAGCTGGGACGCGGCCGCACTTGGTTTTAAGATCCGGGAATTATTGCCGGAGTTTGAGGTCGCTTCAAGGGTACCGCGGTAAGAAGCCAACGCTGACTGGTTGATAGTGGTATTAGGGTTGAAAGTTGAAGTATGTGGCGGATATCCGCTTATTCCTGTGGTGGACGATGCATTTCTGATGCTGCCGATTTTACTACAATGAGGGAAAAAGTTTTAAATGCACTCAAATTAATTATTTGCAGAGATATGGTTGAAAATCCTTATTGGCCTTCAAATAAACTATCACTTCAAGTGGAACGAAAATCTAATCAACTCGGAAAATAATATCGTAATTGGATTTAGTGTTATCGTGGGCTGTTTTTAATCTGAGGTGTCAGATCAAAAGTTATTTCGTATCTTACTATCAAACAGTCCTAAATTATTTGATAATATAACCTTCCGTAAATTTTAATATATAAATGTTACGAAAATAACAATTTTATTTAATATTGTTCTACATCTGGATGAATATACCAAAATTTATTCTAAATTAATTAATAATGCTTTATGCTTATGATGTACCTTCCGGTATATGATATCGTCACTTGTCCATCTAAATGTTAAATATGTAAAGTCAGAATACATTAGAATTTACATTATTTTAACGAAAAGCACACGCAGAAATATACAGGTATTATCGTAAAAATAATAAAATTGTATTCTTTGCTATTTTTATTGTTTTGCTCTATCTTTTTACATATTAACTTTACAACAAAAATGTAAATACAAAAGTTGTTCAGTATTTAAAAAGCAATCAGTATGTCTCATTTGGTTACCTAAATATTAGTATTTCATGAAATATCAATTAAATGAAAATATATATTTATTAGAAAAATTGTAACACCGCCATGAAATATTGAATTTACACTATTGCTGTAAAGTGAATAGGAAAAAAGATACAATTATTTCGAAATGGTAAATGTGTCCATAGTTACTGAGAAATAATTTAAACAAGTCAATAATCATTCAAATCATGCTGAATGTCATCTGTCAAACTCAAATAATACGACTATTTGTATGTTTTGTTTACCATGGCATTCTAGAAACTTCTAAAAATTATACATTTTATTTTACGTCTATTTCATAACAGAAATGTATTACATCAAAAAATTTGGTGCAGTTTCTCTTGCAGAACATTTTTTGTATTTACACTTTTGTTCTAATATTTATTGGGAACAAATTATCACATAGTGAAAATTTTAACGTTGTATTTCCTGTCCTATAAAAAAAGTAGACACCCGATATATACAATATTATTCTTCATACCTGAACATTTACCTTATCCTATGCTAGAAAAAAGCAACCCAACAATGAAATTAATAAAATTCAGCAATGAAACGCTGGCTGACAATTAAATAACTTGGTACAATTATTTAAAAACTGTGTCAGTCATAGACAGCGAAAACTTCTTCGTAGCGATTTTTGTATTTGACTAGCGCGGAAGTTCAACTGTTTACCAATGTAGGCCAAGACGAGAGTTCGTATAGGGGTCGCTCGAAATTATATCAGGGTAGTGTTCATCCTCCCCCTCCCGCTGACAAAGGCCTCGTTGATTGCTCTGCAGGCGGGTAACCGTAACCCAGACTTGAAAGTGGATACAAGTTTCCTTTTTCTCTTCCTCGGCTACTGCTTCTCTGTGCGGGTACTTCAGATCTTTTTTGTTTCCAATAAGTCCTTGAGAAACAATAGTTCAGATGATCGGTTTTGATCCCGCCTGTCAGAGATCGGAAAAGTTTGTTGTAAGATAAAAGAGGATTATGAAATGGTATGATATGAGGATTTTGAGGTTATCGGCGGATGAAATGCTGGGAATTTTCTCCTTTGTTACAAGATTATCAAAACACACCCTCAATCAAAATAAAACGAAACCCAGTCCGCATTTCCACTCGAAAATATTAATCTGAAACAACCCAATGAAAAATCTGGAAACTCTTCAAGTTATTTATTATTTTCATCTGTTTGTCGGGTGGGTCGAGCGACAGCCCAAACCAACAGCTTCATACATCACGAATATATTAACCAGTGTTGTCGTACCACTGTGATAAACTCGCCGTCTCCGGAAAACTTAATCGAGAGCTGAACGAACAGTGCCGATAAATAACTGCGCGGGTTGCTCTGATATTCCAACATTTTTCAATCGTTTCTGGAGGCGGGCCTGCTATCCGGAACCCGGAGTTAGACTCCGGGTTCGCCGCTGTTTTTCGCTGGCGACGCATGGCTCTGACACAAATAGGAGGAATATTTTTTTACAGTGTGTGAATTGAGTCAGATTATGGGTTTGTTTGGAAATCGAATTCCCTTCAAAAAACCTAATGAAAAATTATCGCTGACAAGGCAAAACTGTATTTAATAAATTGAGAAGTCATTTCGGTGGAAGATAGAGAACCCTAATCTTGTCGCAGACGCATTTTAAAATGAGTTTTTAAGTTGCAAAATTGGCTCTAAACCGCCTCTTCTATTCGAGAAGTTCCCAAACTGCAGTTGTCGCGAATCTATGTTTCCGTAACTACGATAATTTTCAACTAATGTTGCAGAAACATCTTTATGGCATTGTTACGTCTAATTTATACGACGGCCGGATTTTTCGTGGTTGTGCTAGATGGCTCTGTGTCTGCGCGGAAAAGCGCTTTTTCTTTATGCTCACTTTAACTTGCACGGGTTTAGATGTGCCACTGGAAGAAAAATAAAACAATTTATAATACCTGCGAAAACATTTTTATTGCGAGGCTGTTTGTGTCAGTATTTATTGTCCCTTATATTTTCATGCGACCATACGTGGATGCTTACATCAATCCTGCCAACTTGAAGTCATGTAGTTGTACGCGACGTTATTTTACATTCACACTGTAGATTTCATTGGGAAGTGCAGATAGCTGAGGCACACGTTCACTCGACGAAGTTTTGAAATCCTTGCGCTGTCAGCAGCGTACAGAGAAACGTGCTGAACTTTTGCCAACACTGATTATGAACAAAAGCAAAGAAAATAAGAACAAGACGGAGGCGAAGAACGGAAAGGACGTGAGGTGCGCACTGAGCGGAAACGCAAGTAGCACACATATGAGCATAAGTGCATCTATTGGAAGAGATATTTGTATTTATATTACAGGTCTATCAATGTTTAGATGTACCCCAAGTGCGTTATGATATTTGGTGGGTACTATGCTCAGCACTCTGACCTGTGGGAGAGGAAGTAGAAGTTGCCGACATGGGCACAAACTGCCCGGTTAGCATGTGTTGCTGATACGAGTAAAAAGGCGCGAATCTCGTGGGGATAATATCGCGCCAAGTAGCGCAACAGCCGAGTGCACTGATGAGATGAAGCCTCTAAGGATGCCCACCGTAAGCCAGTGGCGCCACTACTGAATATGACCTATCATCCTCCTTTGTTTTTATATAAAATGCTGCCCCCATTTTATTACTTTAAGTATTTTAAATAGTACTAAATAATTGTAGTGCAAATAACTTCTTGTATCAAGAACATTTTCAGTTTTGTTTTTGAATGCATTCGTTGAAGAAAATTTTATTTCTTACAAAATGATTAGGTTCAATAAAAAAAAAAACATTAATTTTGAATGTAAATTTTATTTCCTTTTTCTGCATTGAAAGAAAATGAATATATTTTAAATTATGTTTTTAAAAATAATGAAAAAGAAATAGTTTTAATTTTAAACAAAATGTTTTTATTTAAATCATTTTGAATTAGAACTACTCCTATTCAAACTATTTTCCCGGGAAATTATCAATTGTTGCTAAGTATTATAGTTGTTGATAGTCGGCTGACAGTTAATTCAATATCTGATTTGTTTATTTCAAACTATCATTTTTACGATATGTGAATGAAAATAATAATAATTATCGCAAAAAATATTCTTACCGAATATCCCTCGACCATTGATAAATACTCATAATTTTATCACATCTTCCTAAAGAAGGTCTCTTGAGGTAATTGTGATAAATTATTTCGTAATTATCAATGGATTAAGGATATTAAAGCTGAGAAGAGATTTATAATTAATATCAAACAATTAAAACAAACGTTCAAAAAAAATATATCATATAATTTACTGAACTATTCGACAAATTATTTACTAAGCAACTAAAGTTTGTAATTCTTCAGAAAATGGATCTTATATCCTCAGCGTACCAAATAGTGGTAAATTCTAAGGTAATTTTTTGTTTCGTGTAAAGATGAATTTCATCCGCCAAATAAATAGTGTATGACGAGCGCCACTGGTGCGTCCAGCATAAGTTATGCATCACATCCCAGACCGAGAGCGAACAGAGAGCCAGGCGGCACTTCTTATAACTAGATTCATCAACAATGGCTCGTCTGCCACGCTTAAAGCATTTAACTTTTGAGGCCGAGAGGCAGCGGTGAGCGCCGCGACGAAGACAGATCCTGGCGCAGGCGCGAGGAACGACAATATACGCGGAGGCACAAAAAGTAAATTGCGTCGTTGCGCAAGTGGCCCATAAAGCAACAACTATCCAATTTCCGGAGCGGAGGGGTGAGGGTGATGCAGGAGGTGCAGGAGTTTGCAGATCGCTGACCTGGAAAGTGAGGTACGCGAACCAGCGACCGATGGCTGATGGCTTGTCTTGCCGATGCTGCCTGATCATTCTGAGATGCTTTGGGAATTCTGCGGATTTCAGGATTTGCCAGCTTAGAACAAATTATTGCGCTGAACTTTGCAGAATATTTTATCATGTTAATGACGTTCTCCTTTACCCATGCTCATTCCATTTCATTAACTAGTTTTCCTTATAATTGCACGTCTGCAGAATTCGACAGATACAGAACTACCTTTTCAGAATAGATTATGAATTGCCGTAATCTTCTTTTCTTTACCATTATTTTGTTCACATGTTGTTCATTTGAGTTTCAACTAAAACGATTAAGGATACTAGTTTACATATCACTGTACTAGCCCAGATAAAATGCAACACACTAACCCAGAATCATATCATTTGTTGGGCCAATTATTAAGACTTCTAGAATAACTTAAAAAAGGGAAAATTGTCGTACATTTTAATAAACTAAATAACAACAAATTGATAATTATCGCTAGCATAAAGATTTCATTTGGCCCAGAGGTATTAATGATGACAACAAAATATAATAAAATGTTTTAAAGAAAGATTGTAGGTAATATTATTCTACATCTTTTTTATTCCAATGAAATTGACTCTATCTTATTTATTTACTAAGATATGCCCTAAAACCCTAATAGGCCTTCAAATAATCTACCACTTACTGTTAATGAATTGTTCTAATCAATGCGTAACAAAAACATATTACCTCATTTACATATATGTATGTGCGGACGGTAAAAATTATAGAATTTAAGATGTAAATATGGTGAATTAAACAATTGTCCTTTGTAATGATTTTAACTGAGCCAAGTTATGTGATTCGGGCTCATAGATTGTCACTGTTGAATACACTTGTCACTATAATTTAGAGATGTTTACTGCTGTGTAAACAATAATAATGATTACTTGATAAATTATGTTTATAGTTTGAGAAATGATTATAATATGTTTTTTTTTTTGTTTCTTATTTTATACAGTACATTATGATGACAAGTTCATTTAACATTGATAACCTATATTGCATTTTATCTGGAACAGTACGGTAGTGTTTATAGCTGGTATTCATATTCATGACAAAAAAGTGATTGTTGCATCTTAGTTAATCTCGTGTTATAATTTACATTATATAAACAATTTAGTCAATTAGATGCAGAATTATGTGTATATGCCAAATATTAAAAATAACTGAGTTCTACACGTCATTTAAGAGATAAAATGTATACCTGATGGATGCAAAAGTATGTATTTACTGTGATATTATGGACAACATTGAACTTAGAAAAAAGTTGGCCAAACGTTTTATGAAGGCTTCTGCTAATAAACGTTGCAATGCATTCGAGTTTTCGTGGACTTTTGTTGAATTCAATCTACCAACGAACCAATCCAACCTTATTTAGTTAAAAATAATCCCCCTTCAAATCAAAGTTTTGGTTTTGGGTCAAAGTTCCATTTAGACATTGTATTGTTTTCGGGTAGATATTCTCCTTAATTCAACTGCTTTGTATAGAGATCGGTTCAAAGATACATCGAACAGTATATCCGATTGGGACATCCTTAAATAACTAATAAAATTATGTTCTTTACTATGAACATATGGTTGATAATCGTATGTGGGCGTAAATTGAGTTGTGTTAAAAAAGGCGAATTGTTGGTAATGGTTCATGATGAAGTAAAGCATGCATATTAAAGTACAATATAAAACAAATTCTCTGCAAGCACGGTATGGGAGCTTTAATCTTGCCCTAAAAATAGTGCTGTAAGTGTCCTTGGTTGAACGTTGAAAGCAACCACGATACAAAATAATAAAGCAGGGTACAAAATAATGCCATTCCCACAATGCAGAAAATCTCGCAAAAACTGGGCGAGCGCCGAACGCATCGCATGATCTAAGCTATTCATCCAATACTGATAAGGAATTGGGAACGGAAGTGGAGGTATTCTGCGAGCTCATGAATTACTCGTCTCTTTCTTCCTTTTAGTTTTTCGCCATTTGTTTGCGCGCTTTATCCTTGTTTATTGCTGCGCGCGGCCGCCGCGTATCCTCCTGCAGGATTTGTTTATATTTTAATAAATTATCCTTAGGCTATTGGATTGTCGGCTGCTGTTTTTTCCTTCTTTGCTCGGGTTTTGGCCGCGTTTAGCGAACGCTTACCTAGTCGTGCGTACGGATTTCGTATCTTATAAAGTATGGAAATTGAGTCTATATCAGGAATGGCGATGTGAGCCTATGGATTTAGCCATAAATGTTCGCTACGATGGCATCTTTATACATCCGGAAAGTGGGCCTTGTATCAGAATCGTATTAAGGAGAGATCGCTGCAGAAATTGCTTTACTGAATTTATATTTTAATCGTGATGCCCCTCTATTCCAAATATGCTTGCTCTTTACTACCAAACATTCGTTTTCTGAATGGAATTAAATGTTATATCATATTTGTGCGGCGCCGCGGGCAAAAGCAATTTTCAATATTTCATTATTTCTGCACAATCAGTTTTTTGTATCCATATTCCTCGCAAATAAATATGCGTGGAACTGGAATTTCGAAATGATTTATCATTATGCAAATTCAGATATCAAGAATTTTTTTGTGAAAATATGAATATTTATCATGATTTCAAGTATAACCTAATTTAATTAAAAATCCAGAACAGAGGTATTAATTTACTACCGCTCCATTTTGTCTGTATTTGCAAATAAAATAGATGAAAATTAATTTAGTGGAATTACTAATGAAATACAAACATGTATTCAACAACTAATATTTAACATATCAATATTATATGTCCTGTAATAATTCATTTTAAATTAATATTTAAATATTTGTTGAATATATTTTGCCACGTAATTACTATTGAATTTATAATCTCTAAACGGGTCATTTGTGAAATTATTAGTAGCGGAAGAAAACCCTCCAGTGTATAATATCATTTCGTGTAGCGTCCCGTAAACAAATTATCCGCATCTTGGCATTGATTAAAAGAGCAACTGTGGACCAAGTACATAACGGAGTTAACACCCCAAGGAGTAGAGCGTTGAAGTTTGACGTCGAGGCGTGTTCAGGTTGCACGTCTCCCTCCCCGGCATAATGAAGGGTGGGGTGCGGGGGTGGCACGTACAATGTTGACAGCACTACAGACAAAACTTGACAACTTCACCTCGCCAGGGATTGGGCTGGGCTGGGGACCATCCAACTCACAGTAGGATACTGTGGCAAACAACTTGCTGAAGTTTTGTCATTGTCTGCCAGGAGGCATAAAGTGATTATGGCTGGATTAGTGTTCAGCGGAGGACGAAGATTTTTATAATGAATATAAGCTTCTGATTTTACACTTTTTCAAGTCCAAGAAACGGATTTGAAATCATTTTATAATAGCTTTGCTAGGACATTCGAAAGTGCAGTGCAGACATTGCGGAATCTCTACAATAATGATTCCTGAAGAAGTTTTAGTGGACATAAGAGATTATAGGGTGATAATTATTCAGGAGTACAGTCAGGTAAATTTCACTTTATTGTTCTAAAGCCAACGTTTCGCCATTACACATGGCATCAATCAACCAACTTGGTTTTAACAGACATTTCACTAGCTAGTTCTCAAGAGATGGATTTTTCATTATTGGACACATTTTTGTGCTACGTGACATTAATTTTTTTTATTATTTGACAATTTCTGGAATAGATATAAAAATTATTATTATTAGTTTCTTGGCCCTGATGTTGACATGTGTGATGGCGAAACGTTATCTTTAGAATAATAAAGTGAAATTTACCGGACTGCAGTCCTGATTAATTATCATCCTACACATCAATCCACTTGTTTATTACTTTGCGCATCAAGAGATGGGCACGAACCCATAAACCCTGAAAGCTTGCACCTCACCCTCATTCATTGTCCATCTATTACCTACGTTCGGAATTATTCGATCATGGAATAAACTGTCATTCATTTGAACATTTACTCCTCGGATACTTACAGCTCACCCTCAATCTCGCACACTTATCTATCTATTATTCAATATCCGATTTGAGATGAACTATACGCTATGAAGTTTGTTGCACTTCTCCCATTGGTTTTCATTTGTTTGAATCTTTTTTTTTTGTAATTCCATTCTTATTTATAATCTTTATTTACATTCCGTAAATGTAGTGTTAGAAATCAAATAACATGTGATAATAACTACTCATTGCCAGTACATTACTTAATTACTATAATTACATTTAACTAATAAGTAATAATATGAAATGAAGTAACTAGTTAATCATAGAGACAACTATTTATATGTGTTTTGTAAATCTAGTGGGTTTTGAAGTTTTCACAGCTAGTTATTTTTGTGGCACTTTAATCTTTGGTTATACTCGTATTTACCATACAGGCTGGGGATTTAAACGATTGAAAGTTTGCGGAATAATTTAGTTGGTGACAAACCATGAAGCATTAACAATAATGCAAAGGAATTTCGATCATTTCGATGTTTGAGGTAATTGTTGACTCCCATAGTTTAACATCGTAGGTCCAAACTTGCTTGATTATTGTTTGTTGTTTTATCTTCTGACCCACCTGTTTCCGTTTGGTCCAGATGTATTGGCTCCAAATTAGACATCTGTCATCGTACATTCTTAGATTTTTGACATCGTCTTCTTAGGACAGCTGCAGATTAACTGGGACTCATGTATCTTACCTTAAAACTTTAGAAAGTATGTTGGACCTGAACATATCTGAAGGACTTGCCATACATCGCATGATGGTTGTACCTATACATAACAAATTTGTAGTTAATTTTAGTTGTAGCAGTATATTTTCAGGGATTGTAGAGCAGCAGTGAAATGAATATAAATGGGTTGAAATTGTATTAGTTCATATTACCGGGCGTGGTAATGGAAAGAAGAACATGGAGGTTGCAGTAATAGTGGTGAAATTGCAGAGTTCATCGAAACAAATCTTAATAATATTAATCTAATTCAAACTCCGACAATCAGAATTCTCAACTGGGAGTACAATTCCCATTTCTAAAACACGAAAATCTAAACGCTATAATTGTTCCCCGGTTAACTATTCAATGAAGCAAGCAAATGCATTTACTGCATCGTGCAGGCTTCGTTTTCCGTCCGTTTATCTGTGTGTAGCGTTAAAGCGCTTAAAATTAAGTGCTAATGGAACGATAAAATAGCGCAGCGCAGTTCGGGACAACGTTCAAAGGATTATACGTATAGCCTAGCAGAGGACATAAATATCGCCGCTCGCTGCAAAGTTGGAAAGAAGTGCTAGGCGCCCATCTCCTTCCCTGGAGCGAAGATGGGATCTAGTCGCCTGCGAATTCCAACACGCTAGTTTTTTGTTTACGATGGACAGTTTTACAAATGACTTTCAACTTGGGAAGAAATTAAGTTTCTACAAGAATTAACGCATCTTCCTCTGCTGCTCCTCACTGGCGCACAGTGACGCATTGAGGAACATTCGGAAAACTCATTATTCTAAGTAATTGCAATACACTCGGACTTAAATTGTGCGAGAAACGACACTATAGCTCACCATTCACATAATATACCAATAGATTCTCCCTATTTATTATCAACGGAACAGTGACAGCTTACTGGATAGCAAGCAACGTGATCGTATTTGTGGACGTTATTTTGAAATGACCCTGACGAGCTATTATTATTATAAACAAGATATTGAACACAGTCGAATACTGCAGAACAAATAGAATTAATTATTGAAATAACTGATATTGATAATATAACACGGCATAATGTGTCGGTGTCAACAAAATATTTGCTAGCACACCTGACTCAACTATGTTTCGTCACGCTTAACAAACCTGGAGTTCTATATCTGTTTATATCCTTTTTCTACTCCCATTATTGAAATGTCATTTAACGTAGGTACAGGTTTCCATGGTGTTAAATAACATCTTAATTGTCGATCTTGGTGGTGTAGTGGCTATGTCACTAGCCTAGTACACCAGAGGTTGTGGGTTCGAATCCTACTGAAGGGCATGGTCGTTTGTAAAGTTAACATAATTCACAATTCATCACAAAAAAAAAAACATCTTAATCACACCTTGACAATCGTCTTGACAGTAAAACAGTAAATCGTATTCTGACAATTCCCTTGTTACACTATTAAGCATGTGCTGAAGTTAGCTTCAATGGGGTCTTTCACCATTTTAAAATTTTTTTTTATGAAACTTTATCTATATTGAAGACTATCTACACTTTTAAAAAGTCTTAATTGTTATTCATTAAGCCACAATGATGTTGTGACGTCATAGTAGAGGTGTTGCTGGATCTAAAACAGTACAGATTTTAAATAATTGTAGTCATATATTTTTTTACTAATTTTATTATTATTATTATTACGATAAAATAGAACATTTATGGAATAAAAATTATTTAAATCTCGACTGTTTTAGATCCAGCAACACCTCTACTATGACGCCACAACATTTAAAAAAAATCATTGTGGCGTAATGAATAACAATTAAGACTTTTTAAAAGTGTAGATAGTCTTCAATATAGATAAAGTTTCATGAAAAAATATTTAAAAAAATGGTGAAAGACCCCATTACTTCATTCAATAATCGTCAAAATTTTTCCAATTGTATAACTGTTAATATACATCTGCTCAAGTAGAATTTATTAGCTGTGTATATGTATTATAACTTATTTAATTTTAATGTTCAAATAAGTAATAAAATATTACATTTTTCTGTTCTTATTTTGCGGTCGTTGTCATTGTATTATGAAGTATTAACCTAAAAAGTATGTTTTTTAAAAAACATTTTTGTGTTATCTTATTTTGCGATTTTAGAAAAAGTATAGTGTGTCATTCGTTATATAAACTATTTAGATCCTCATTTTTTATACACTCGCTTCGCTCATAATTCATAATAATATATAAAATCTATATTATGCATCTATCACAGTTGCGGCATCATCATGTCTTATTTTGCCACCATTTCGCTGCAGCAGTAAGTGTATTTGTTTGGTTGGTATTCGAAATAACTCTAGAAATATCAAAGAAGCTTTGTTTGCGGAGAAATACAAAACATCCCAGTGGAAATATTCCACGCACGCGTTCATGAAAGGCAAAAAGAAAACTGAAAGTTTCCCAAGCGCGTAATCAACCCTAACAACAATACGCTGTGATGATTTCCCGGGGAAAACAAACGACACCATCGACATCTGACTGGCCGGCGTCGGCGGCCATCAAGCGGGCATTTATTAGGCGTCCAGAAGAGGCGAGAAAATATCAGCGATATGAAACATTAAAGCGCAGAGGTCCGCATGCTTTTTATTTGCACGGCTCTCAGTAGGGCAGAGCGCTGGCGGGGCGGAATCAATTCTCAGTGCCTACTTCGTGAAACACGGTCACGTTTCGCACACGTGTTGGAAGTGAGTTATCGCCGTGTCCGCTAGATGACGGCCCGGCGGAGGGACAACGAAATTAATAAAGGATATATGAAAAAGCCGCTGCTGCGTAAGGAGAATTGAAAAGAGCAAGTGAAAGATAGGCCTGCGTTATGAAGTGAAAATGTGGCTAGGTAATGGCCCTTCCCTCTTACACGAACTTTACTGGATTATGCTGCCACTGATAACAATCTTCCAGACTTGAAAATACAGTAAAAACTTATGATCATTAATTTTTATTCACTGTTCGTTTAATAATCCTTATAATGAATAATAAACTTTGTATGAGATTCATGCTTTTAAAATAGGTAATATAATCGCTGCTGTAAGCTCTCATCTTTCCGTTTTGAATAAAAAAATTTATGGCTCATTAGTACTTCCTTTTTATTACTGAAGAGATCTGTAAGAAAAAATCTGAAGAACATAACCTTGCGTTATTTTTAATTTTTAAACCGTAATACCTACAACTAAAGGGGACATGAATTCACGGCTGGTAACTGCACAATGCTGCCAATATCCCTACATCTTATTTAATGCAGATTATTTTATTTTCATACCGCAATTTAATGTAATAATAATTATTCTTAATTTTCCGCCTACTCTTTTTATTGCTACTGACGTATAGTGCTTGCAATTTGTTTTAAATATCTTAATCTGTCACTGTCATCAAGAATACATTAAATGTCGAGAACCGTGTAAATATTATTAGAATGTATTATGGGGGCGCAGTGCAAGACAAATTTCTGAATACAGCACAGGAATGAACGCTGAATGGTGTCCATCGACAGAAATTGACAGTGACAGATTAAAATATTTCAAACAAATTGCAGGCACTATACGTCAGTAGCAATAAAAAGAGTAGGCGGAAAATTAGGAATTATTATTATTAATTTCATTAAATTGCGGTATCAAAATAAATTAAACCGGATTAAATAAGATGTAGGGATATTGGCAGTATTGTGATTTACAAAAACTGATTTTACATGTTAACTGCCTATGCCAACATTTACGTGGGACACACGGTATACATATGTATGTGTAGGGGTTAAAAAGGAATGTAGGTATGATGCTAAGAGAGGGTTGGATTAATTTTTTAATATATTCCGAGATTTACCAGTGTAGAAAGTAATTCGAGTAGAATCCAAAATACGCGAAAGCAGCCTCTTATTATTCTTCTCAAACTTGTTGAAGTTCTTGCGGTGTTGTCAGTGCATATTCATTTCTTGTCGAGTAGTTACGGAATCCCTTGCGACTGCTACTGCGCTGTGTTGCCGTTCACAAGCTCACAAGGGCCTGTTCATGTTCTATGAGTGTATCTCTGCCAAATAAATTTACTTATGTCAGAAAGAACTCTGAAAGGTTTGCATTACGCCTTCAAAGTTTTATTTGCAATGTAATTTGTCTTTGAACTGATGGATGTAATAAAAATCTGACTGAATGCGTTGAGACCTTTTTAGTTTTATCTGAAAATGTAGTTGAAGAAGTACATGCCATGTAGTTCGTATTTAATATTTTACACACACATTTTCACTGTTATGATTCGTGATTATACGTTCCATATACCGATATGAATTTTTGTCGTTAACCTCTACTTATATATCTTAAGAGTTGATACATTTGAAATGTCAACTTTTCAAGTCTCCACTAGGTGTGCGGAAAATTGTCTTGTCTTGTATTTATCGAAATATGGCGAATTGTATTATTTTTCAAAATACGGAAATTTCCTCAAATTTGACTTAAAATTGTAAATTTTTTTTATTACAGTTCTTTATAATATTCCCGCCAGGAAACCTATTGCAGCAGAGCGCATCGTCATATCTCTAATATTTTTCGAGATATGACGATTTTTTATATTTTCCGAAGAGCAACTTTGAAGGGCTGTAACTCGAAAACTATACAAGATATCGAAAAATATCCCCAGTTTTGTGTTTTTCGTGCCATTTATAATAAATTAGTAAATTTTGAAAATTTTGAAATTTTTTGAATTTTTTTTCAAAATTTCGATTGGAGATATCTCGACAAATATGAAAGATACCGACTTGTGGTGTTCACCAATCGATTCAGCTCGACGAAATACATAAACCCTGAAAATTTCAGAACATTCGGACAACCGGTTGATATGCTAGAGCAAAAAGTCTGAAAATGGCCAAATTCAAGCCAAACATCAAGGGGTACCCCTTGACTTTGAGGACAAAAAACGCCATTTTCAGGCTTTTTGCTCTAACTTTCCATCCCGTAAAGCGATTTTTATGAAACTTTGCATACTTATGTATTACGGCGAGCTGAATCGATTGGTGAACCCTGCAAATCTGTATCTTTAATATTTGTCGAGTTATCGTCGATCGAAATTTTGAACCAAAATACAAAAAAAATTCAAAATTTTAAAAATTTGCTATTTTGTTATATAAGGCACCAGAAACGCTAAACTGAAGATGTTGTGTAGTGTCAAGTGTCAGTGGCCATGTGGCAAGTGTTTGTATCCCTGACTTTATAAATTATTACAAAGTTGTCATTTTTAAGAATATTGGTTCGGTGTCAAGTCAAGTGCCGGTAATAAACAATCTTTCTGGACCGTTTAAAATCCTTAAGAGGGTTGACATTCGCATCCCTCTTGCATGTTAGCTATAAGCATGTGTGCATCGAATCTGGTGCACTACATACAACCATTTTTTTTGTGTATAGTTCTAAGAAACTGCGTTCTTGGAATTTCACTCACGCACTCGAACAAACCACCCTCTGACGTCACTGAGGTGGGGATGATGCGTATTATTTTCATTTTTAAATTTTAACTTTTTTGGAATCTTTAGTGAGTCAGTTTTTAGTCGTTGTACCAAGCAGTCAGTTTTTAGTCGTTGTAACAATCAGTCAGTTTTTAGTCGTTGTAACAATCAGTCAGTTTTTATCCTTCGTACAATCAAGTCAATTACGTTCAAACTTCATAAGCAAGTTTACGTTCAAGTTTCAAGTCAATTCAATATTCAACTATTAATTTATCTAAATTCTTTTCAAAATTTACGAATCCAAGTTCGCTTTGTATTATTTTTGTATTATTTTGTTTAGTTTATTTGTTATATTTACTCTGCATTATTTATCATTTTATTTGGTGTGTTGTTAGAAATAAATTCATTTTTTACATCAGTTGAATTGTTTCTTTTTGAGAAAGTGCAACCCACCATTACACGCAAAAAATACGACGTGTATAAACATAATGGTCCTTCGAGCCGGATATTAAAACAAGTGCAAGTGTTAATTAGTGTTGGACATAACTTGTGACGTACTCATCAAGATACATCCAGCGTGTCAACAGCCTGAGCAGCCGTGGTCCAGGTCTAGATCTACAACTACCAGCCCCTGCAATAGGAGTTCGCGTTGGCGTCAAGTTCATACGAGGTTACAGGTTAGTGTTTCCAATCAAATCCTTTTTATCAATTTATCCTAAAATATCCGTCAATCGTCAATACAATACATACTTCCCATTATTCATTTAACAATGGCGGAAGAATTAAAACAACTAAAAGCCAAACGAGGCAATGTCAAGCGGCAAGTTACACGATTTGAAACCTATGTCAATTCATTAAATTCCGAAGACATAAATATTTTTACAATTCAAAATCGTAGAGCCAACTTCCAGTCACTACTTCAACAATTCAATGAAATTCAAGACAGCATAGATATCTTGAATGATACCGATAATTTTGAATTATCAATCAATGAGCGCGACGATTTTGAGAAAAGATATTATGATCTGGATGAGCAAGTTGAAAAATTAATCAAGAAATTCAATGACAAAACTTCACTGACTCCATCAGAAACTTCAGAAAGAAATGTATCACAATCGCATTCAAATTCTTTACGATTACCGGAAATAAACCTACCTAGATTCGCCGGAAATTACGAAGAATGGTATGATTTTTATAATACATTCAACTCTCTTATAATTTCAAACATCAATTTATCCAAAATTCAAAAATTACAATATTTAAAATCTGTTTTACGAGGAGAAGCCGCTGAGATACTTTCATCATTAGAAATATCTGAAGCTAATTTTGATTGTGCTTGGAAAATGCTCGTAGACAGGTATGACAACAAACGTCTCATAATAAACAAACACATTCGAGCAATTCATGATTTACCTTCAATGGGTAAAGAAAACTTCAAGATTTTACGACAAATTATAGACGGTGTAACAAAGCATATGCGTATTTTATTGTCACTCGGCCGGCCTACAGATACCTGGGATGATCTTATAATTTATGTTATTTCTAACAAATTGGATTCATGCACAATTAAAGACTGGGAAACAACGTTAAGTAAGGATACTCTGCCGACTTTCAAAGATTTCACAGATTTCTTAACTAAACGTTGCGAAACTTTAGAAGCCATCAATCGAAGACAACCGTGTCCATCTATTAATAAAATAGCGCATTCTGTACCACATAAGCAAGGACATTCAGTAATTGCACATATTTCAACCGACAAGCTGCTTTGTTATTTCTGTAACAATAAATCTCATACTATCTACAATTGTATGAAATTAAAAAATCTTTCTGTCGAAGAACGTATTAAACAAATAAAATATAAAAATTTATGCATGAACTGTCTACGCAAGGGACATTCATCAAACACTTGTGGCTCTGGAACATGCAGAAAATGCTCAGAAAAACATAATACTCTTTTGCATGTTGATAGCAGTTCCTCCGATGCCAGTTCCGCGCAAATGGAACAAATATCAATTTCGGCTTGTTCACATCAGTCATTGTTCAAGTCAGTTCAAGTTTTATTATCTACAGCCATCATACTAGTTCGAGATTCTACAGGCAATTATCAGCATTGTCGAGCACTTTTAGATTCTGGTTCACAATCATGTTTTATTACCAGTTATTGTGTTCAGCGTCTGAATTTAACATCAGTAAATGTTGACATTCCTGTTTTGGGCATAAATAAAACACAATCATCTGTTTGTTCGAAAACAAATGTCTCAATCAAGTCATGTTACAATGCATTTAAGGCTAACATTAATTGTTTGATATTAAAACAAATAACGGATCAACTTCCGCTTCATTCGATTGATGTTAATCAACTTCAAATTCCAAGCAATATCAAGCTCGCTGATCCATATTTCTACAAATCTGATTCCATTGATCTGTTAATCGGAGCTGAATTATTTTGGAATCTTTTATGCGTTGGACAAATCAATTCCGGGCGAAATCAACCAATATTTCAAAAAACGCAGCTCGGCTGGATCGTTTCAGGTAAAATACCTTCAACTTCCGGTCCTATAAAATCAACATCTTGCAATCTTACGCTTAATAGTCAGTTAAACGAGAAGCTAACGAGATTCTGGAATTTAGAAGAATACTCAAATGCGCCGCCATATTCACCGCAGGAAAAACTGTGTGAAGAGCATTTTTTAAAAACGTATACACGAGACAGTACTGGTAGGTTCATGGTACAAATTCCACTTAAAGAAAACGGCATTTTCTCTCTAGGCGAATTCAAATCTCAAGCCGAAAATCGTTTACATTCATTTGAAAGAAAATTCCGGAAAGATCCAATTTTAAAAAATAATTATACGGAATTTATCGATGAGTACATCGCGCTTGGTCACATGAAACTCATTTCAATTAGAGATGATAACAGCGAGAAGTCATTTTATTTGCCGCATCACGCAGTTATAAAAAAATCAAGTTTAACGACCAAACTACGCGTAGTTTTTGACGGCTCTGCTAAAACTACGACCGGAGTATCATTAAACGACATACAAATGATTGGTCCAGTCGTTCAGCAAGATCTTTTATCGATCATCATGCGATTCAGAAGTCACAGATACGTCATCACCGCAGATATTGCCAAAATGTATCGGCAAGTTCTAGTTCATCCATCACAAACTTGCTTGCAAAGAATATTATGGCGTAAAAATGAAAATGACAAAATCAAAACGTACGAGTTATCCACGGTTACGTACGGTACGGCGTCAGCCTCTTTTCTCGCCGTTCGGTCGCTGCAACAATTAGCTCGCGACGAACAACACAATTTTCCCTTGGCTTCTGAAATCACTCTACAAGACTTCTATGTCGATGATTTATTATCAGGAGCTAATTCGAAAGAACAAGTATTGAACATTCAACAAGAACTTTCTAAAATGATGCTTAAAGATAGTTTTGCGTTACACAAATGGGCGTCCAATTGTCCAGAACTAATAAACAATATTTCTAGAGATCTTGAGCATGCCACGGTCAGCTTGGACAAAGATGATAATATTAGCACATTGGGTCTTCAGTGGAATGCAAACACCGATTGTTTTACATTTTCAATATCCAATTTCAATCCTACGCCAAAGGCGACAAAAAGGGGAATCTTATCAGAAATATCAAAAATATTTTATCCTCTTGGATTAATTGGACCGGTCGTTATTAATGCTAAATTAATAATGCAACAGCTTTGGCAGATACAGCTTGATTGGGATGAATCCGTTCCATTATCGGATCATACGCAGTGGACTAGTTTCAAAAATCAATTAAGTAACTTAACAAATTTACACATCCCCCGCTGCTCTTTACACATAGAACTAGCAACAGATCTTTCTACGGAAACATTTCTAGCGGCAATGAAGAGATTCATGCCTCGCAGAGGAAAGCCTCAAGATATCTATTCAGATGATGGAACTAATTTCATTGGAGTGAATCATGAGTTGCACAAGCTGTACGTTTTATTCAATAATGATTATTCCAAAAACAAGATCATCTCTAATATGTCAACGGACAATATTAATTGGCATTTCATACCGCCAAGAGCGCCTCATTTTGGTGGTATCTGGGAAGCTGCAGTAAAATCCGTAAAACATCACATACGTCGCGTTATTGGTAATAGTTGTTTGACATATGAAGAAACCTACTCATTTCTAGTCCAAATTGAAGCAATACTTAATTCAAGACCTTTAATTCCATTATCCAATGATCCCAATGACTATTCTGCTTTAACACCTGGTCACTTCCTGATTGGAAACGCGTTAACCTCAAATGCTGAGCCTGACATATCCTCCGTTCCAACTAACCGATTATCAAGATGGCAGCATATTGAGCGCCTCCGCCAGCATTTCTGGTCCCGCTGGTCCAGAGAATACCTGTCTCATTTGCAAGTGCGGACCAAGTGGAAGCAGCACGACGGCAACGACCTTCAGCCGGGCCAGCTCGTCGTAGTTCGCGAGGACAATCTACCTCCACTTCAGTGGCACCTCGGGCGCATCGAGGAAACCCATCCAGGCCAAGACGGAATCGTGCGTGCAGCAGCCGTGCGTACGGCAGCAGGTATTTTCAAGCGTCCCTCAACAAAGCTGTGCCCCCTACCCTTAGAATGACTATAAACTGTAAGTACGATTTCAATTGAAAGTGAAGCCTTTCAAGGCGGGCGGGATGTTGTGTAGTGTCAAGTGTCAGTGGCCATGTGGCAAGTGTTTGTATCCCTGACTTTATAAATTATTACAAAGTTGTCATTTTTAAGAATATTGGTTCGGTGTCAAGTCAAGTGCCGGTAATAAACAATCTTTCTGGACCGTTTAAAATCCTTAAGAGGGTTGACATTCGCATCCCTCTTGCATGTTAGCTATAAGCATGTGTGCATCGAATCTGGTGCACTACATACAACCATTTTTTTTGTGTATAGTTCTAAGAAACTGCGTTCTTGGAATTTCACTCACGCACTCGAACAAACCACCCTCTGACGTCACTGAGGTGGGGATGATGCGTATTATTTTCATTTTTAAATTTTAACTTTTTTGGAATCTTTAGTGAGTCAGTTTTTAGTCGTTGTACCAAGCAGTCAGTTTTTAGTCGTTGTAACAATCAGTCAGTTTTTAGTCGTTGTAACAATCAGTCAGTTTTTATCCTTCGTACAATCAAGTCAATTACGTTCAAACTTCATAAGCAAGTTTACGTTCAAGTTTCAAGTCAATTCAATATTCAACTATTAATTTATCTAAATTCTTTTCAAAATTTACGAATCCAAGTTCGCTTTGTATTATTTTTGTATTATTTTGTTTAGTTTATTTGTTATATTTACTCTGCATTATTTATCATTTTATTTGGTGTGTTGTTAGAAATAAATTCATTTTTTACATCAGTTGAATTGTTTCTTTTTGAGAAAGTGCAACCCACCATTACACGCAAAAAATACGACGTGTATAAACAGAAGAGAATTTTTATATATCTCGTGTAGTTTTTGAATTATAGCCCCTGAAAGTTGCTCTTCGAAAAATACCAAAAATCGACGTATCTCGAAAAATATTAGAGATCTGACGATGCGCTCTGCTACAATGGGTTTCTTAGCGCCTATATTATAAAGAAATGTAATAAAAAAAATTTACAATTTTAAGTCATATTTGGGGAAATTACAATTTTAAGTGAGAATATACCGTGAGTTTCAAATTTTTCTATCGGTATGTGAATCTGTATTGAATGATTAATAATTACAGTTTCTGTTATTTGTTTGTTCCCATTGTAACTAAAATTAGTCTATTAAACATATAATTCAGTTTTGTCAAAAGAAGCAAACAAAATCTGGTGTGTGCACCACACTATTTTCTTATACAAATAAAACCAACTGAACACGTATGACTTGCTCCTTGCGTATGACTTTATTTTAAAATAGAAATCTATTAATATTTAGTCAGCAAAACTTTCTAACTAATAATACAAATATTACTTACATTTTTTGATTGAAATAGATGTATATTTAAAAATGTTTGTTACATTTAACGAATAGTTCGATAAATTCTACAGTACGTTTTTTCCGTGTAGCATTATGTCACGTATTGCTAAAATTATAATAAAGCGGAATTTATGTGGGATTATGATCTCTGCCTATCGATTTGTGGAGTATTATAGGAATTATAGAAATCTGTAACCTTTAATAATATATTTGAATTAGCACAATTTTTCTAGAAAGTATTTTCAGTTGTCTTATACTTTTTTCTTTGTTTCAGGTATGTTTTTGCTAGTTTTCCTGAGATATTTTCGGTAGCGGTAAGTTGATTATGATTATAATTATAATAGAATGCACTCACCCTAACCTTTACAATTTGGTTGTGGTGAACGCGATTTAATTGTGTAGCGCACTATTTGATTTTAAGACCTACTCCAGCAACCTCACTCTTGCCGAGTATTTACGTTAACCGGTCGTCACTCATCCTAACCTCAATCTAATCGAAAATCAAACACTAACAAAACACTAATTGATAGAACATCACACACGGCGTGGGTTAGTTTCACGGTGCACGATTCCGGGCCCGGAGTCATGGCCGCGCCGCCGGAAACGCAGGAAAATACCAGGCGGGCGTGACTCGGAAAGTTTGTGATAACTCCAGGAGGAACGAACGCTGTCGAATCTGGTTATCTCCTTCTCGGGCCGATTTGACGGGTGACATGTGTATGTCGAGTTGCTGTTGATTTTCCAACTTGGATTTCGGATGTTATAGAAAGAGGAACAAGTTTTGTTGTTTGGAACAGCGGATCGGTCTTTGACGTTGATTCGTTTAGAAAAGCATTTAGCTATCGGAATTGAGTTCAGTGACATCCAGGTGAAATTTCAGCGATGAAATATTTTCGTTATTAAATTATTTTTTATATTTGAAATTGCGTAACATTTTCAGCCCACTTACCGTGTTTACATAGGTCCACTACAGCATCCCTCCCCGTAAGACAAATATTTGTAAGTCCAGCGCTGGTGCTGCCGCCACATTTCAGCGGCGGGTTTCATAACCATGCGACGGACACTCAGTGTACTAATATAGTTTACATTATTTGAAATTCAAATGAACGAGGAAGTTAATTACGTGTTACAATGAAACCTGAATAATTAGTATAATTTATTATCTCAATGGGATAAATCGTCCGCTCTTATCTCGTGTAAATTTAACTATGATAAATATGTTTCATCGTGTTTGTAATTGGTGTATCGTTACTGATGCAATTAGTAGTCTGTGTATGTGTGTGGGTTTTTAATTTCTCGTCAATGCTGCTAATACACGGTATACATGCAGGCAGGCTCGCTGTGTTAGTTTATAATGATAGTTAACTATGAAACTACAGTCCTCCCTCTTTTGCTCGTTACATAATTTAGTCTAGTTTAAACCCTAGATCTTTTGCACAGTTTCTTTCAAAACTTTTAACAGAAATTGTGATCAGATTTACTGTATGATCTCTGTTCAAGCAAAATACTATAGAATCTAAAATTATTTCACCTTTTTGCGAAATAAGCGCACCTTTATTAAAACGTTTAATTTTGTGTTACAATTTCACAAATAATTGTAGCTTATAATATCTGTGAATGAAATTATTCTCAATTCGAATCCCATAAACAAAATTTCATCATCTTTAGGAACAGTGATTTAACAGCTAGTCAACGTGTCGCAGTGGGAGATGAAAATATAGACAAACCTTTCGATGCGATGGAAATATTAATTATAAATAGATAAGGATAAGATCATAAGAATATAGCCAACGTTAATGTAGTAAATCTCTTTGTTACTTTTCAGTGTTCAAATTTCTACTTTATCATGTGGTAAATTCATTTATCTACACCCGCGAGTTAAATGTCAATTATCTCACTTATTTTGCGTGAGTTAAGGGCTTCATTACCGCACTCGTTTTCATTAACCAACTATTTATTATAAAAGTTGATAATACATTCTTTACAATTCTTGAAATTATTTAATTAATTAATATTTTTTTTAGCTTCTTCTTCTATATCCGATGAATTACTTTCTAAATCAGTAATTTTCACGAAATGCTTAAAAAATTTACTAATTGTTTTATGTCAAATTGTGGTCATCATGGATTAATAATTATTTATGTATCAAGGCACTGAAATTTTACTTTTAATCACGAATATGGAATTGATTTGCCGAAGCCCTTAGGGCCGAGGAAAATAAACCATGTGAGTGATAAAAAGGAACTTCAGTGACGCTGTACATATTAAATTTTATTTGAAATAAAAAATTATAGAAAATCTTTAAAAAAGAATTATATAGGTTAAATTTATACATCTGTCACTCAAAATTATGTGTTTTGTCCTCAGTTTTATAATCGGAATTAATAAGTTATTTCTTCTTGCACATATTGTTTCATTTTACGTATAAATCTTGTCTCGTTCATGAGATATTGCGCACACGGACATCCATCCATCTATCCATCGTCACACACAGACATAATTGAGAAATGATTCGATCGGATTCAGTGGACGTCAAAATATGTATTTCCGCAAAAATCTCGTCAACGATTTTTTTCATGATTCCAATACTTCCTTATACTTTGTATAAGAAAGTAAAAATTATAATCTTTTACTTCACCTTTTAAAATAGCATAATATGGCACTACGGGTATATGCATCAATAGGCAGACGTCCAAACAATATTTAAGAAAAGAAGAATATGCCATATTAATTACCAAATCTAAATCGAACATCCATTATTGTAATTTTTTCAAAGGGTTCGAGCGTTAACGGATTGGTTGCAAGAGAATCTTGTTCAACGCTGTTTTTGAGGTGAGCTAGAGTACAGACAAAATCGGTTTCGTCCGAATTCGTGGTAAATGGGGGTGTTATTTATCAGTCAACAAATCACCATCAATAAAGTGGGCGCTAATCTCTCCCAAAACCACGTTGCGCTTAATTCAGTCCCGGGCGATGTGGAGTATTCGCAGCCGATTCATCTTTAGCAGAAGCGAACAAAGTGCAATGCATCGTCCAGCAAACAATTCTCAATTCGCAGGAGCGAATACAGCAGCAGGGCTCGGCTACGTGCAAGCGACCGCAAACGCTAAATTGCCCCGTAAATATTCCCAGATAGCAATTACGTCGATAGATGTAGATTAAGACAGTATACGGAATGGAACGGTCATTAGCATACATTATTTCAACGCCATTATAACGAATATTAAAGTCATTAAGACGTGAAATCGGAGGCCGAGAAATAAAACGAAAAGAAGCGAATGCAGGGCCGAGAATAAAACGCGCCTCCGACGGGAAACAAACGACCGACGCCTCTGATGCTTGCTTTTAATTAAGAAACTTTCGAGCTTTCTCCACTTCCTCTCGTTTTGGACCCTGCGTTCCGCGCCGTATGTGAAGAAATTTCATTGTTTTTTTAAATGCTAATTCTTTTATTACATTAGTTAACCCTTTGTAAAGTGAATTAAAAATACTGGTATTGTTTTATGAACGAATTCGAAAACATTGAACTGTTTATTTACAGTGAGAGCAGTAAATTTTCTACTCATTGATGTCTATATATAACTGGATAGAACAAACGAGTAGCTCTAAATAGCTGTGAATATTTAAAGAGCCCCATTTGCGAGAAAAACGTTCACAATCAATAAATAAACTGCAATGATAAAATTAAATTTTATTATGTAATCGAGCCCAGAATCATATCATTTGGCCCAGTTAAAATTATATAAAGGAAAATTGTCTAATTCATCATATTTATATCGTTTTTAACTTTTGCACATATATATATATATATATATATATATATATATATATATATATATATATATATATATATATATAAGGGAGGTATAATGTTTATGTTACGAATTGATTTGATTTTGGAAACAATTCATAAACATTAAGTGGTAGATTATTTGAAGCCCTATCAAGGTTTTTGGGCATATCTTAATAAATAAATGAGATAGAGTACTATAATAATATTACCTACAAATCTTATTTGAAAAATTTTTCTATATTTTTTTGTCATCAGATTCAAAAACAGTGTTCGTGGTATTAGCCAATACTTTTGGGCAAAATGAAATCTTTATATTAGTGATTTCTGTAAATTTTTTGTAATTTCAGTTGTTTTTTGCCTTAAAATATTCCTAAAAATAACAGAATTTAAGATATAAATAAATTGAGTACTTACAATTTTTGGTTTGTAATATCCGAACAATTTTTTTAAAGTTACTCTGAAAGTCTTAATTGAGCAAAATTATATGATTCTGGGATCCTAACTTGTCTGATACACCGTGGGTTTCAGCTTGAAATCAAGACAAGACCAAGACAAGAAGTATTTTATATTTCCCAAGACAAAACAAGAAAGTTCCCCTAAAATGTCAAGAATCAAGAAATATCAAGAATTCTTGAAACAAGACAAAAAATACATTGTCAAGAAATGAGCCAGACAAGAAATGTTTAATTTCTTGTCTTGAAAATCAAGCCCAAGGACAAGAAGTGATCATCAAGATAAGATTTCTTGTCTTGATGAAACACTATATTTGCCTCTTATTATGTGCACAAATTTCTCATATGTAATGACGGACATGTCAGAGTGGCGGTTGTATAATTTGGCGTGCGTAGCCTATCCAGTTACATATAGAGATCAATGGTTCTTTTGAAATAGTGTATATTTAATTATCATAGACTACTTTGACAAAAACAAAATGTAAAATTTATCAAAACAAACAAAAACTGCTGTTTGAAATGAAATGTCAATCCAGTGTTAATATCTCAACCGTTAATTAAATTTCGGTTTTAAGCTTCCTCACGTAACAGCCATTCGTAGCAATTTAATTAATTAAGTTCAAATACCTGCAAATACCTCCTACATACGTACCCACACTCTCAACCCATGAAGATGTTTGCGTCACACGATCGTGAGTTGTGACCGCAGGCGTAATTCGAGATACGCCATGTTACGCCACCCTGACATAGTGTCAAGTAGGAGAAATTTGAGAACTGGGCAGGACCGGACTGCGGGATTTAAATTTAGAATATTGTCCCTCCTTTTAATTGAAGTTGTGGGGTATCTTCCTAGTACGGACCTGGGTCTCTGGCACTGGGCCACAGCGTAGCGTCATGCGGCAGTGTCGCTATGATTTACCGCTGGTGTTTTTGACTCCTACAAGCTCGACTTGTTTTCTCTCTTGCCTCTCAATCGTTCTTGCCTTGCCGCTTTCCGTGCATACTACTGCGAATCTCTGCGCCTCTCCGGTATCCCCGACACACCCGGAACCCGCGGAAGGAATAGCGCACTCCGTTGTCAAACTTCTTAGTTGCACAATAGACCGAAATGTGATTTTGTTTGGATTATTTGCTGCCAGTATTGTTACTTGGATTTAGGATCTCTGTTCTTGAGCTTTAGAAACTCTGGATAAAAGGTCGACATAGGTTTATTTACCCACTATATTCTTTCAGCATATTTCTACAACATTTATTACTTTAAGAAAAAACGACGGAATAACGCAGTGGTAAGAGTGATTGCCTCTGGATACAGAGGTCGTGGCTTCGAATCCGTGTCAGACCAAGAAATTTTTTTAGATTGTTACTCACTTCCGTTACTATTCCAAGTTGGGGTACAATTAACTTGCCAACTACAAAACTATCGGGCACCGGCTAGTAGTTGTAACAAGAACTTGCACCGAGTGGGCAACACACATGCCATTAGTGTAAAGTTGGGATACAAATCGTATGGTTTCATAATTCCGAAAGTATTTGCTAAACAACGGCACAAAATATAAAAAAAGTTCGAGTTAAAATTGTAGCCAATATTATTTTCCAACATCCTGAATATTACACATACAGGATGTTAAAAAACTCATTTTAGTAAAATTATAAAAGACTATAAAATATCTTTTCCAGGAAAACAAATGAATCAAATTATGTTCAATAATTCGAAACGTAGTATTTAAATAAAATATTTATACACAATTTAATTCAAAAGTTTTTTTATTATACCTGCATCATAATCCGTATTTAAAACACGCTACAGCGTTCACAAACGCAAGATTAAAACACGCCGTGCTTTAAAGGTTGCTAAGCAACAACACAAATAATTACTGTTAATATCTGTCAAAACTGTAAACGTAAACAATAAATACTAACCAAACTCCATGTAACCGATTTACATCAAACGTCACACGCGTAAAATTATCAAAATCAAAATGTTGCTTTTCAGTTTTTTCTAGATCTAGAGTATGATGCAGGTATAATAAAAAAATAGCGTATGACACACGTGTATAAGTGCTTTCAAAGCACTAACGACGTTTAAAGCACTCCGCTTCGCGTCGTGCTCTTAAACACGGCGTACGTGCTTTAAAAGCTTACTTATACACTTGTATCATAATATACTATTAATATTTTACGTAATTTTATAATTTCATGACAAAGTGCCCTCAAATCATTAAATTTAATATAGAATTAGCTTCGAAAAAAGCATCAAATGAAAAAAGTTATTAATAGAATTTGGAAACATTTATACTATGTTTGTATTTACCCCATCCCCAATTTCGAGTGTAATATAAAGTGGAGTATTCGGGCTGGGTTTAATTTTGTAGAGTTGTCTGTTTATTAACCCCGTTGGAAAATATCCAAGAGACGTCCATGGTGTGAGTTTTCCTCAAGAACGTCTGATGTTTCACTACGAGTTGATTTTGTTTTTCTGTTTGGCATTATCGTCATAGATCTGTCGTATCGGATGGATACAAAACATGTTAGTACTGAATCGAACGATAAGCGAATAGAAAACTTTCAGACGGAAACAAAAAGGCTATATCCGCATCAAATAAATGGAAATATTTGTTTTTCCTTTAGTTTTTATTATAATCGCTGTACGTGGAAACTTTAAAATAGTTGTGTTTATTGCGAACTGTTCCTTTGCGGTGTTCCGATAAAAGAACTATCGAAACGATATGTCATAAGTAAATGGGAAGTTTTTTATGGCTAGTGAAAACCTTTCTGTGCTTTTATGTTTTCTATGTAAGGTGGAATTGAGACGTGTAACGTTTTCTGAGAATGTTTTCATGAGATATTTTATATTGTTACTTTTCCAACTGAAACTTTGTTTGAAATTTTTCTCTTTATATATGTATGAAACTATCACATATTAAGTTATTCATCCTAAGTTTCAGATTAGATTTTATTCCTCACATCTCATGCATAAGATGATATTCTTCAAGAACCTATAAAATAAATGTATAGCTTTCCACACAAACTAAAAATTATTAAAAAGAAAGTTACAAACTAATAACAATGCACATTGCTGAGTCTATGACAGTGACAAAAAAAGGAAGATTTAACCCTGGAATGCTACACTGGGGTCTAAGATACTTCACGATTTTCATTTAATTTTCCACATGCGCAGATTTGCATAATTTAGATGCTACCTCGTTGTAAATTAAGTTTCTATAATTCTAAAAAAATATTCAATGTAAAATTTCTGTATTTGTTATCATAGTCCAAATTAAAAATATTAAGTTGTGGTAAAATGCTGAGTTTTGAATAAAATATATGGTTCAGAAAGGATATTATTTATTTAATGTCTTTATATAAACCTAAACAAATATTCCATAGATAAAATCCCTAAACAATTACACCCGGTTATGGGAAAGTAGTTTTTCCTTCTTTGGGATTTCCCAGACCCCAATGTGACATTTGTGTAACTGTGATAGAAGTGTGACTGTCTAGGGTTAAATATGACATTTCGAATTTTCGTACATAATTCTTGATTTGTTTTCCTGATGTAAAGTATGTACAATATTTAGAAACGTCGTACTTATGTAAAATATTTACAGTATTTAAATAATAAAAACAATATTAGGATCAATAAAGATATCAAAAAACAAATACAGAATTAGAATGAACTATGCAATTGAATAAGACTTGGAAGACATAGTGAATAGGAAGACATAGAGAGAGATGGCTTGGACATATATGAAGAGTAGATGAAAAGGATGTAATTACATCAGTAGTAGAATGGAAACCCGGAGAAAGAAGGAGATGAGGCAGACCCAGATCAATATGGCTTAGTAAGTAGAAGAATATTTAAAGCAGTAGGAATTTAAAACTGGCAAAGTAAAAGATGTAGAGAAACCTACCTACAAGGATTTAAAGGAAAAAAAAAAACGGAGATTGGTCAACTTCAGCAAAAGGATCTAGAGTGCTTCATAAGTTAAGTCACTATATTCATATGTATATACATAGGGTGTGTTAAATAATTAAATTAAAATATCGCAAAAATCCCAAAAATTACGCCCGCCAATAAATTACATTACAGAGCTTAGAGCAAAAGTCCAGCGGAAAAATGAAAATTTCCATGGAGCGTGCGCAACGGGACATTCTGTGACAGATGACAATCGGGAGGGTGGTTCAGAAGGGGGTGGGGTAATGCGTCGACGGACCTGGACACAGTTTTAATTTATCCCCGGCAATGCAGTTGTTTTAAACTACATTCCGGTTGTATTGTCAAACTCAGGCTGATTGTTGCACGATTTTTGTATAATTTAAACTTGTTGGGATAGTAATTTAGTTAAAATTATCTCGCGAATCGAATATTGGCAACATACAAATATAATTGAGTTTGAAATTATATCCTCATTGACTATGCATACCTTCTGCATGCCATCAGAGTTCCTCGCAGTAACTTACACAATCCTTGAAAGATCCAAGACACAGTGGACGACCCGTTATTGTTTCTCGGTGAATAATAACAAGAAGAGAAGCAGCAACGTCCCTGTAGCTTCGCATCCTGAATACATTAAATGCAAATGCACACACATACACATGTACACATACACGTGTTGGTTTGCAGCGCCTCGGTTGGCGTTTGTGGTACTACTTAATATTAGAGTCTTGTGGTTGTGGTACAGTGAAAACGAAACTGTGTTGTATTCATTAAGTAACTTAATGTTTTTCACGTCAATTTCTTTGGGAAAAGAATTCTCTGTTTTTCTTTTTATACTTTAATGGTTTAATGAATTTGTTTTGGGAATTTTGTTTGTGTTTCTTGTAAACTGAAAATGAAATTTAATTATGGATTTATATTATATTGTTTGTAAAATTCTTTTCTTTCTCTACTATTCCAGCAACATGTCATTATTGACCTCTTTTGCTTTTCACTACCGCTTATTTCATAAAACTGGACGAGGTTTATATTGGATTATTATTCACAACCAGTCAGTAATATGCACATTTTGAAAGTTGTTGAGTGAGTTGTTCCTATCTTTCACTTTCCAACTGGTCGGAAAGTTACCACTTTCCATCCTTCGAAATCAGTGTATATTGGATTATTAAACGATTGCAAATAAAATAGGCTTTTCACTAGAAGCAAATTATCTGTTTCTCTTCTGCCACTTGTAGTTTGGGTGGATTACTATATTCCATTAATTCACTCTCAGAGTCAGTCATTTCTATCAACTCTAATTTTTACTTTGAAATAATCAGAGATCAAAAATTTATTGACAAAAAAAATATCACTTTGAAATTGTTTACAAAATAAATGTATAATTTACCACCTAACTAATAAATATTTCATCTGAAATAGCAAACATAAAAAATGAATACATTTTTTTAATATATGTATTCTTCATTTATTAATTTGGCTATGCTCCTTGATTAGCTATCTCTTAGTCTTCGGCTGTAATGAAACTTAATAATTAATGAATAAAATGAAATTTAATAAAATTAATTAAAAATGGATGAAGTGGCAGTGGATAAAGTAAAAGTGAATAAAGTGAAACTAAGTTAATAAAAATTGATGAAGTAATAATTGAAGAAGTAGTGTAGAAAGTAATATTGGATGAAGTGATAATGGATAATGTGAAAGTTATTAAAGTGAATTAAAAAAGGATGAAATAAAAATAGTGATAGTACCTATATAAAATAAGAGGAAACAAGTTACAATGAATTAAGTGCAAAATAATGCAAGTATATGTGTGGAATAAAAATAGATGAATTAACCGTGGATAAAATGATTAGTAAAAGGAATAAGAGGCAAAGCAAGTGTAGTGAAAATTAACAAATGGAGTAAAGCTGGATTAAATAAAAGAAATACCAAGTTAACATAACAAAAATAAATAATCTGTTCTCACTCTTGTATCTTGTATAAATTATAATATTTCATTTTATGCTAACGATGGAATATATTGCAATTTCAGAATTGAGAACCCGCAAACATCATAATTATAAGATTCATACTCTTTTCCATAGCGCGTCGATAAAATAAAACAAACGAAAGCACTCCACCCGTGTGGAAAAATCAAACTGAAGCCACCAATCATCCAATCGCAATCCTCCATAGGTCCACTACGGAGGGCAAGTCACGGAGTCGTCTCCAGTGAACCGTGGTAAGGTCAGCAATGTCCGGTGGCCCGTGGCCCGTAAACACATCTCGATGCAAATTGGGAGCCATCATTTACAGGCTTTACGGGAGATCGGTTGCGGCTCGGTTACCGCTGCCCGCTCGCAGCCCGGTTACCACGTGACCGGTTACCGGTTGGGGCCTGGACCTGGATCTGCGAAATGCGGAGTGATGGTAACGCTAGTTGGTCTGTCGTCGCCTGTCAAGATGCATATCTTCTATTTCCTTGCACCTTCGTTATACCGTTGCAGAGCGATCGTAATAAAATTCAATAATTTTATTAATAATTAACTTCGTTTCTTAATGGGAAACACATTACCAAAAGCATCTATGACTTTTGTGCTTTATTAGTATATTATACACCAAGGTCGAAAAGATATCACTGTTGCCAAGATTGTATCCCGAGGGTTATAAATAATATTTTGTTCAGCAGAAATACAATGTTTTGTTTTTAACTATCTTGCTATTTTCTGACATTTCCAATACGTGAATAAAGACAAATTAAACACTCGCGTAATTAGATAAACATTCCTCTCATAATTAAAATATGCCTTTATTCACTTATTGCATATACCGTGTGTCTGTCTTAAAGGTGTACTTAGGAGATTAACATGGGAAATCAGTTTTTTGCGAGCGTACTGTTCCTCGGTGTTCTACCGGACAATAGAGATTGTGGTATCAATCGAAATAGATCATTTTTCTGAATGAAACGATGGAAAATATATTACAATTTAGTTGTAATTTGCTTCCGTAAATTAATTTTTACTCGTCAAATAAATAGCTTGAAAGAAATCAAAACAAAACAGTCATAGGTGCCTATATTTATTATAGAAATTCAATAAATCGGGGAACTTTAAAATTAATTTACTACTGAATTGTAATGTATGTTATATCGTTTGATTCAGAATCTTTCGATTGGTACTAGAATCATTGTTGTCCGGTAGAACACCTAGTAACAGCACACAAAAAACTGATTCCCCATCACGATATAACTGTTATCTACTAACACTTTTCATCCATTTATAATTTAGTTTCTTAATTTTCACTTTATCCATTATTATTTTAATTCTCAAACCATTCATCAATTTTAAATAACTTGGAATTACTGTATTTGCTTTCAATTTGTCCATTAGCAGGTCGTATATTTTTGCTTCATCCAATGGCATTCACTCACTTTCATTTCAACCTTTAGTTTTCACTTATTTTCACAGCATTATCTCTGTATACATTTTGTTCACATTCATTTAATTTTATCCATGTTTAGTTCGTCCAATGTCACTCATCCACTTTCATGTCCTGTATTTTCTGTTGATTTGCATTCAGTTCATTGATTTTCATTGCATCCATCATCAGGGAGTCTGAGAAAGCGTATTGTGAGTGTATCTATTGAGATCCACTCATCGCAAATAAGTGCGCAGTATTTGAGTGGTACGTCGCGTAACTCGTTTCATGTGTGACTTACAGTTTGTTTGTTTGCCCGTCTGTCGCGCTGTCTTAAATCTGCGATTTATTGCGTTCCATTTGTCTCGGCGTCGCCTGCTCCGATATATACGCAAACTTTTCACTTTACAAGGGTCCAACCCTCCGTGCGTCTCGCGCCCTCGCGAATGCTTATCTTGTTTTCTCTCCGGTAACCGGTTAATGGAGTTTTCTGCGCTGCCAACGTTTCGACTATTGATACTAACGGTTTGGTTCCGATCTCGATGCGTGCTTTATGGAATTGCGACTGCGACGCTGACTGGAATTGTGTTTAAAACGTAAACAGGTTTGCAGTGAGTTGTGGAGATGTTGTGAGAATGTACTTCACTCTTCCTTGTTGTTTAGAATGCTATAAGTGATTAAATTTAATGGCGTGTGTCTTGATGTAGTTGCGATTTTGTCTCGGCGCGCGTAAATAAACACAAATGTGTGTTAAGGTAATCTACTAAGCACTTTGGACTCCTGTTTTGATTATGAATTAAATTACGAGATAACGCGGTAAATTGTATACTGCAAACATCATTTTATTTGCGTTCCCTGCAGTGCAATTACTGAAATTGCTTCTAAGTGTTTAAACAATTGTAACAAACATCGATTCGCAATAACTGAAAACAAAAAGAATAATAATCACTGTCGTACATAAAATTTTTATTGTGATGAAACAATTAATCTCCGGTGATATTTATAGCAGTAAAGATGAAATTGTTACAATGAGCGTTGGTCGAGCTGCCTAGAGCTAGACAGCAGAGTTTTATGAGTTGGTTGTTGGCGATATTTCTTCGGCGGGGCGTGGTTGATACGACTGAAAGAGAGCGAAAGCAATCTACTTATCTAAAGAGGCGACATCAGTCACGCACTAGGCACTAAGCTTCACGAAAAACTAGGAAACGTTAGCTGAAAAGCCACGAATGCTACTGCGAATAATACAGTTTTTTTTTATTTTCTTATACGTCGTACACAAGAAACTTCATAATTGAAAGTTTCTTGACATTGTTGATTTAGGTTATATAGTAGAGCGTCAATAATCCGGATTAATTGGGACTGGACCCCATCCGGATTTTCGAAATGAACCAATAAAATACTTTTTGGGTGTCTTCAACGAAAAATATTAGCTGCAATCGGTCATAAACCACTGTGGTGTTTAGAGGAGAGCAGCGGATAAATTAAACTATTCATTATTAATTAAATTTTACAAATACTGTATCGAATCCGGATTATCGATCGAATATCGATCGTCCGTAATTGCAAAATAGACACAATATCACTTAAAATTAGATGTTTATTTTATTGCGTTTCTATATAATTTAAACCCTAAAAATCTCATGGTTTTTGAGCGCAGCGTCATATCTGTGATATTTTTTTAAATATGAGGATTTTTGAACTTTCAGGGGCTGTAATTAAAAAACTAAGCAAGACATCGTAAAACGATCTCAGATCAAGACTTCTGGTAACTTCTAGAATAAAAAATGAAGTTATGAAAATTTTGAATTTTTTTTGTAAATTTTAAGGATATGTCGAAAAATATAAAATATGTAGATTCGAAACATACACCATTAGATTCGCCAAGCCAAAATACATAAGTATGCAAAATTTCAGAAAAATCGTACTACAGATTGATAAGTTAGTGCAAAAAGTCTGAAAACGTCAAGGGGTACCCATTGACGAATTTCGAGAAATGAGCCATATTCAGACTTTTAGCTCTAACTTTTTAACCCGTTCACTGATTTTAATGAAACTTTATTTCGACAAGCTGAATCGACTGGTGGACACCGCAAGTCCGTATCTGCAGGGCCGGCGGAAGGCATGGGTAGTGTGGGTAGCACTACCCACCTGAAATTTTACTGGGTGGGTAATTACCTACCTGAAATTTTGATTTTTTTTTATTTTAATTTTGAAAAAATTCTTGGAAAGGTTCAAAAATATTTGGGAATTGAAAAAATGAAATTGAAAATGTGAATAAAATGATTCTAAAATGATTCTAAAATGAATACATAATAAATTCTATTTGGAAACTCCCCCCAAGCCCCCCCCCCCTCCTCCGATTCACAGAAAACACTACCCACCTGACTTGCACACGTTTCGCCGGCCCTGCGTATCTGATATATTTTTCGAGTTATCGCTAATTGAAATTTTGAAGATATAAATCAAAAATTTTCAAAATTTTAAAATATTGAAAGTTTGTTTTAATATGTACGAAAAACACAAAATTTTTCAATATTTTGCATAGTGTTTGAGTTAGAGCCCCTCAAAGTTGCACTTTGAAAAATATAAAAAATCTTGATAAATAAGAGATGTGCTCAATGAGTTTCTTAAAGCCAGTTGCACCAATAAAACTTGAATTTTAAACTTGGATTAATTAGGCAAAAGCAAATCGAATGTTTCATAACAATGTCAATTATTCCATATGACATATAAATTATAACTTCGATTTGCTTTTATCTATTTAAATCAAGTTTAAAATTTCGGTTTGCTTGGTGCAACTATGGACATAAGAGTCTAAATTATGTAGATACGTAATAAATAAATATTGGAAATGGATCCAATAGTGATTAATATTTGTCAATTTTTTGTTCTATTGAAGTAGCACGTCAAGTAGACAAATTTGTTATTTGTAGCAATAAGTGATTTCAAAACGATTTCTTTTGTACTGCAGCAATAAATTTATACGATTCAGTTTACAAGTACTTAACTATAAAAATAAGTCCCAGGAATTCTATTCCACAACCATTTGATAGAGAATATTAAAAGAACATAAAACTTCTCATAGAGCTTTCGTATTCAAATTTCATGTACCGCAGTTTCAATCCTTGTCAGTTGATGAGTCAATCTGCATTTTTGAACCGTTGCGGAGCTCAGTTTATATCTGATGGATGCGACGACGACAATACAGTTATTTCAACTGAAATCTGTATTACAACCAAAGTACTTGATGATAACGAATATTACCTGGAATCGTTTGTAACTATGTAGATTGTGATTGTTATTGCAGCCGAATTGGATATTGGATGGCTCGTTATTTTACCGGAAATTCTGGCGCTTTTGTCGTCTGTCCCTTGTTTAGCGAAAGGAAAATGAATAATATTTATAAAAAACAGAATTATCTTATACGTATGTATCTGTTTGTTTTATAGGAACTATGATTTTGAAATATTATATTAAATTAACACAATTTAGTTTTTTCTAAAAATTCTAAGACGATATAAGAAAATATTTATTTTTCTACTCCTGTGTATATAGGTATATCCCAATTATTTCAATTTTTCAATTAAGTATAGTAGTCAAAATTTACGATAGTGAATTATGGATTCATAATTCACTCTTCTCGGCCAATCACAGAATCAGAAATCAATTATTCCTGTTTATTAAAGCCGTGATGTGGATCACCAAGCTACGGCAGTCTAACAGTTGACAGTATAGTTAGTCAGTTGTCGTTGGTTTTTTTTTATATCGACGTTTTTCAACGAATTTTGATTATTTTGAAAAGGTAGATAATTCCGAATTTACAGGAGTAGAAAAAGTACAGTATTATATTCGGGATTATGGTCATTATTCACTGATTTACATCACTCACATCTCTCAATTAATAATATATTATTATTTTAAATATAATTGTTGGTACCTTTTGATTGAAACTATTTTCTTAGCTGAGTCCATATTCGAAATAAATTGAATTGATTGTTTTGTATGTTCAATAAACTTTCACTTTCGGTTTTGCATTTGTTACAAAAATTTTAATGTGTTGTTCGCAATGTCAATAAACAAATAATTAAAATATTTTGTTAATTTCTCTCTAAACTTTTTCTCGTTCGAGCACATATCCATCCATTCACACAGACGTCAAAAAGAAAATGGGAAAATCGGATACAGGGAATCAAAAAACATGTATGTCCATAAAAAAAAAATCAATGTAACCCCTAAGCCATTTTGGGCCAGTTGCACCAACAAAACCAAAATTTTAATTTCATATTAATTGATCAAAAGAAAATCGAATATCAATTATTCCATATTATGACAAATTACTTTGATTTGCTTTCATTTAATTGACTCAAGCGTTAAGCTTTTAGTGATTTACTTTATTATTAGTTTTAGTTAGTTCGACACGTTCGCTATTTTTATTTTTTAAGTTGAATTCACTCTTGACCACTGACATGGTTTAAAAGTTGTGAAATCTCTTTTTTATTTCTCTTGCATCTACTACTGACGACAACTTAGTTATCGAAATATGTATATAGTTATTTTGTTAATTTCTTCAAGGATTATAGAGGTTATATTTAATTTTTTTTCTTCACATCTCAGTTTCGAAGCCGCTGTATTTCAAGAGAAAAAATAATTCTGTTTGTGGAACTTGCGTATAAATATAATTTAGGGTAAGATAAGAATCAGTTCGTTAGTACAACAACGTTAGGTCGCGGCAGCAGCATTCACTGCGCAATCCTATCTGTCGGGTGGCGTAATCGGACAGAACAAAGCGATTTTATTTGAGTTGCGAGCGTCGGCGCCGGCGTCGGCCACCAGGGAGCAGTAAGGAGACACTCGGACCAGATTGCATGAAAATGATGCGAGATTTACATATTATATGACAACATATCTTCCAGGTATAATAAATGCATCATACGCGATGGTACAGCCATTCGCTCGTGATGATTGTTCGGGGAAATTTTAGTTTTACTTTTTGTTTAAGCGACTTCAACAACGAATAGTTATGAATTAGAGTAGGTACCGATTAATTCCGGGAGTTTTTGTTTTTTATTAGTATACGTAAGGTATGTGTCATTACCGTAGTTACAGTCAAAGTGATTGACAGAAATTATTATTAAGTTAAATTTATAATTACAACTTTTACATTTTTATTAGTATAAAGTGTAAAAACTACTCGAAATCTCAATCATACAGCATTTATTCTTCTTACACTTAAACCTTCTTGAGGGATAATAAGATCTTGCTACAAACAATTATTTGTAAATAATCATTCAGTTTTTTAAAAACTTCGTACATACTAAAGCATAACACTTACATATAAATTATTATTCTAAAATAAAAAAATATATCATCACGCCCCATTATAGGTGTGGCACTCTGCTTCCGCAGATCTCGGTAGGTGATATATTTTTGCGTATGAAATGCGGTTACCAGCCGTCAAGTCATAGCCTCCAAAGCTGTTAGTGGAGGAGGAACCACAGGGGTAAATTTAAATTGGCAACTGTCTGTTGTGGGATTCGAACTGAGGATCTCACGATCCACAGTCCGCGTTACCTCTGAGCTATTTACCCCATAATCAATTATTTTATTATTCTATTTACACAAAATGAAATTAAATATTTTAACATTATCATTAATTATTTTAACATAAATAAATCATACAGATGATAAAACTATTTATAAAAGAAAATTTCTCATTGGTTTCTGTAATTGAACTATGGTTAGTTACATGTATTATACATGTTTTTTTTTTTTGTTTATTTATGGGGAATATATGGAATACTAACTCTAGTAATTTTAAGGTGAAAATTAGTTTATAATTTGTTAAATAATAAGTGGAACAGATAGATAATGTCTTTTATAAATGACATTTTAAATTGGATATTTTAATTAAGATTGATTTATACATTCGAACATTTATAATTTGGTAGCTCAAAATAATAAGTGTAACGTGTACTTAATCTGTACTTATATGTATAATCCGATTTATACTATATTATTGAAATTGTATTCTATTGGGAGTATTCTGACAAATGTACAGCAATATGCGGTATAAGCATTGACAGGTTTTTTTCTACTTTTATTGAGAGAGGTACTTTTTAGTAGTTTTATTGAAATCCTTCTGGTTTTGGTGATACATGCCATAACTATGTTAATTAATTAATGATACATCCGTATGTATATTGATAAAATCCAGTAAAAATATAGTATAGATTCAGGTGTAAGAAATACTAATAAAGTATGATTAATTACAATCGATGATGAGCAAGGCTGTGAATTTCTTGAAATATCTCGTAGTGCGGAATGAAAAATCAGAAAAAAAGTAAGCGCTCAATAGATCGCGAACGCAGTGTAGTTCAAACAATCCATTCGTCTTGCTTCAACTGTCACAGTCCAAATGGGTCCCTTAAAGAGAAACTTTTTAGAACGACAGGAAACTTTTACATTCAAAACGAAACTTTAAAACGTAAAAACTAACACTTGAAGACTTGACGTTTCTAGTTACGCGGAAGATATAGTGGGCGCCATTTTGTTCGAAACTTGCGATGAAATATACACGTCGATGTATATCAACTGCGGGAGAAGAATGGAGCATCTAGGACAGCCAGTGCGAAAATGAAATCTATATATTTTATATTTCTGAAGATTAGATCAGCGAATGTTGGGTATGTGATACGTTGACAAGTAATACTGGAAATGGAAGCGTTTTTTATGTAAACACTTCTTGTTGCTGGGAGTGTACCTGTGATATGTTATTTGTTGGGGAAGATTTATCTGACAGCTTTGATTTGTGTCTTCAGAAATTTGAAAGTAAAATATATTTTACGCATAGTTCCTATCTGGTTTACATCGTGATTCTCTGATAAACAAAGTTGATTAATTATTGTTTTCGTTCACCTTTGCTAATGCTATAATTAGTGCATATTTTACTCAGAAAATTTGCTTGAATATATAGCGGACATTTTCAAAACAATAATGGCACGCAAATAATGGTGCATATCATTATGATTTTTGTGTTTTACTAAATGCCAGCCTGGCGAAATGTCAATTTTGTCAAGCATATTTTCTAAGGGTAGATAAAGTTGTTCTAACTTTACAAGTACCCGTCTAAAATCTTAATACCTTCTACATAGACAATGCTTTAGGATGTCTGGGGATAACTTGCTTTAGCATTCTTATTTTTTCTTATTAAACACATTAAATTAATGTCAGGTATACCAAGAGCAATCTATAGCATATTTTTAAAGGTAATTCCAACTGTGCTTTTATTTACATTACAAAACAAATCAAATTATTTTGGTTTGGTTTTATGTACGAGTAAAAGACTCCTGCGATAACTTTAAATATATAAGTTTTTACTAGAAATGTGTTTTAAAATCATTGTATTTGTTGAAGAAACTTTCAGAACTCATAATTATAAATAAAAAATTTCTGCCGAATCGGTAGCATACAGGCTATGTCAGTATGTTACTAGCCTAGCACACCAGAGGTCGTGGGTTCGAATCCCACTGTAGAGCATGGTCGTTTCTGATGTGCATATTAATTCACAATCATCCAATAAGGAGCCGGTCTATCAAGTAGTTAGTCCGTGTCCCATATACTTAAAAAAAAAAACTATTGGATATTGGACATACTTATGATATTAACTTTTTTTAATTTTTTTTCTGCAACATTTACTTGGTTGCTGAAATACATAAATATTAATATTATTATTAACTTTAACTGGGGTTGCCATGATGTTACTGACAACATTTTGGCGTGCATAACCAATCTATATTTGTAAAATAAAATTAATTGCTCCATGATAACGCATAAGGCGATAGATCATGAGATCCCCGGTTCGAATCCCACAGCAGACTTCCTTAAAAAACATTTATGAGGGCCGTAACTTGACGGTTGGTAATCGTACTTCATGCGTAAAAACGTATGTACCGAGATCTGCGAAGACAAAGTGCCACTTTAAAATTTGATAAAAGACCTGATGATATATTTATTTATTTAAAACTCTCATACTCGCATCACGTATATTAAATTTGTTGGCGACAGTTTATATGTAAAAAGTTAAATGGAACCTGAATCTCGATAAACTTCATCAGCGTACACAAGTTTTAATTAAACATTAATATTAAAATTAACGTTATTTTTGAATGAACCAAATAACATTTTCTGTGTTACACCGCAACAATATTTAAAAATCCAATGGTTTCGAAAACAATAGTTATATATTTTGTAAAATAAAACCGTCAACTCTCGCCCAATTCCTTGGCAGCGCACCTGGTTGACCCATGAATAAATATGTGTGACGCTTTATCTCGGCGTTCCGACGCCAGACTTCGTCGAAGGATGAGGGGGCGCAGCGCCGCAAACTCGGAATTGCCTCGGCAGAAAAACTCCAGACCACGTAATAACACGTACATAAATCTTAGTTCCGTTACGAATATGAACATTGTGATGTATGCCTCAGTGTCGTCGCTGGCAAGACGGATGCCGGAGTTGGAGAGAACGGCGAAGAAGAAGAAGACTTTGAGGTGCTAATGAAATGACAATTTATAGAGATGAATTGTTTTAATGAGGAATAAGTATGCTTGGAACACCGCCTTTTATAATTCGTTTTGGAAGTATGCAGTTTGCAAGTGTAATTACTTGTCATATTCCTGCTGCCACACTTTTTGTAAACGAATTCCGAAGGTTGGATGTTCCATCAAATCTGATATTGCAGATCCTTGGAGGCCGAGATTTGACGACTGGTAACCGCAATTCACGCGCAAAATATATCATAACGAGATCTGTTTTGATCAGAGTACCACACCCAGAAATGGGTAAATGGCGTGATGATTATTTTATTTTCAAAATAATATATAATAATTTTTCTATAACACTTTTTTGGAAACTACGCATTCTACAACTAAAAATTGTTAAGGAATCACTAACATTCCATACACCGCGTATGGAATATTTTCGACGAATCAGAGCCGCGATATATGAAGTATTTTGATTCAGTTACTATGGTTACGTCTATTTGTTTTAATTTAATTTTTTAGTTTGACGTTTTGAACAATTTTATATTTGTATTATTTGTATAATTTCCAAAATCTTGTTATAGAAAGTATAGTCTACAACGTGTAACGGAATGGCATATCCCACACTCGCAAACCGTAGCCCTCGCCTTCGGCTCGGACTACAAACTTTTTGCTCGCGTGGAATATGTGCCATTCCATTACTTGTTGTAGAATATACTATTTTCTACGACCACTTAGAAATCTGCTCATTGTATGTTTGTTGGTGCTAGGGATATGAGGTACATTGCAAGCATCGTACGAAATGAATTTGTTTCGTGAGTATTTCAAAACAGGTCAACTCATTTAAGTACAGGTGCCTTTGCTGGGATACTTATTTAGAATTGTCAAATATTGGAATAGTGAAAGCGAAACAATTTTTTTATTAATATTAAATTAATCAGGAAATAATATCGTGGTCGTAGAAAAAGTATAGTGTACAACTCAAATGGAATGTCCATTTCATACTCGTATGATTTGCAGCATTCCCCTTCAGTTCATGCTACAAACTTTCATACTCGAAGGAAATGAGTACCATTCCATGCTCGTTGTACAATATACTATTAATGTATATTTCTACCGTAAGTTTCTAATATTAATATGCAAAATAAATTACAAACTATTGCCAACAATTTATGATAATAAATTCAGATTAATTTTCTCTCCGTTCGTATCTCCTGCAACAGGGGCCATCAGACTGGCCCAGCAGCTAAATCTATCACATTACAACATCGTTTCTTCAACGCCAAGAGAAATCCTTTCCGACTGCAGCGTCGATCCATCGTCTTTCACATTACATTCAATCACCACATTAGGTTCACTGGCGGCTACAGAGCGATCCTGCACTAATCCTGCCTTCGTCCTGCTGCAGACTCGATACTTTCATCTGTTTATGGATTGCTCAGTGTCCAGTGTGGGGTTTGAACCCTGCAGTGACCGATTGATGTGGAATTAAATGAATGGGGACTCGTTAGTGGATAGAAGATTTTTTAGAGTTGGGAGAGGCTTAGTAATTTCAACGACACCTTTGACAGTTTAATATTGAATTTACTAGGAACGCTGAAATGTAGTAATACTGGAACGGTAACGTTTAGGCTATTATGAAAGTGAAAAACGAGCCTAAGACATACCCTTCTTTGTCTGACACTTGTTTGTAGAGCAATTGCTGTGTAAAATCAATTCCAATAAAGACATATGGCCCAACAACTAGTTGTCTCTCTCGGCTCGCATTTTTAACTTCAATTACCGTTCAAGTATTATTATTTGTCAGTGACTAGGAAGATAACTTCTTCACAACGGCGTTCGTTGATTGTTTGACTGGCGTCAACTCAAAACTAGTTACTTAAATTAGTTTAGGAGCTTAGTTATTAAGACTAGAATGGTGTATTATATTTTGCGCTTTTCAATTTCGATTTTTTAAATATTTTTTGTGGCTACCTATTTTTATGCCTTTAGGGATAGAATTTTTAAAATATTCCAATGAAACCAACTTCGAGGTATACCCTATTCTATAGAATAGGATCATAAAATCGGATAACCTAGTACAAAGTTATGCGTGATAGAATTGGTTAACAATTCAATTAAAAATTCAGTGCGTGAACAATCAATCATTAAAAGAAATCAGCTTCACGGTATACCCTATCCAATAGAAAGAGAATAATAAAAATCGGACTACATTGTAAAAAGTTATGTGTAGTGGTACATAAAAAAAAATATACGTCAACAAGAGAACTTCCTCTTTTTTTTCATCGGTTACAAAACAAACTCCTCGTCTTCTACTATGAATGGTGGAAGGTGAATTATTAAAAGAGAACTGAAGAACTGGTTTTCTTCTTGTGTTGTATTATTAGATTTTCTTCAAATTGTTTTCCTGTTTGTTTTGTGTTGCAAATACTAATGCATAGCTGTCATCCATGATCATAATTAACCTTTTTAATTCATTCATATTTGTAGGAAATTTAAGGTTTTGGTTTGTCTGTAAATTTGTGGATTAAATATGCGAGTAAAATTGAAATGAAAGACTAATTAAAAGTCAGGAGTAGAACATGACAAGTAAATTGAATTTTATTCTGTGGCAAATAAAAAAAATTTAAATCCATGTCAACAATTACTTCCAATTACAAAAACCAAACAAAATGTATTCAGCATTAATCACGTCATTCTAGCAGAAATAACTGTCAAAATCCTCCACTTCCAAACCGAACGAACATATGCCCTGATGTTCGAGATTCTACCGCAAATAAATCGTTGGTTTTTGTCGACGCTAATATATTTGCATTTTCCATTTCAACATGTTTTAATAAAAATACACTGAGGCATTAATATTCATAAATACACATTTCGCCCGTGCGTAGGCTGCGTAAATATTCATGGACAAACTCGGTTCGAGGGGTGAAGAGAACGAGATATTAGTGTTATTATAAAGGGTAGTTTATCTCCGTCACACCCCCTGCAAACAAACGAGCGTTGGAGCGAGATGGAATGAATTTAACCCGAGGTGTTTGCTAGTATGTTTGATCCTGTTTTAACCGGAAGCGATTATAATCCTTTGAAAACACCGTATGTTGCGCTACATCCTCACGATGATTTTACATGTGTTTTCCGGAAGTCCCGTGAATTAGATTTAAACTCTTGTTGTTCCCAGAAAATTGTGTTTTGAGGTTTCTCTCCATGCTGGGATTTTCTTTGAGATTGTCGAATTAAATACTGCTTGGAAAACGGTTACTATAAAATTAGAGTTTCTCGTTTTTCTTTTGTAGATATATGTAAAGGGTGTTAGGAAATGTTTTGACCAAATTTAAGGATATCTTTATTATGAATAATGCAAAATTCGATTTTCTCGAATTTATACTTTGTTGTACAAAAGATACACCAGTTTTGTATACTTCAAAAACATCTTCTTCTCGGTCTTGATCGACAAAAGTCAAGGACTTTATGTCGTTGTAGGTTGGTGTTAATTTATGTTGAACAGGAAAGCAGAAAATAGTATATGAAGTATCAAGAACGTTAAGGACAGTTCACCGATGGAGACAATGTTTAGAGACTGAGCGAAATGAAAGTTCCAATTTTGTCTTACATCGGTAATTCCTTAACGTTCCTGATGCTTATATAATTGTTTGCACAATTGGAACATTTATTTGAAAATACGTAGATATAATTTTTTTTATTATTAGTAATGCTGAACTCAAATATTTTAGATGGATTTTCTTTAGTTGCTATTGTTTAACAGATATCAAAAATTTGCTTATTAAATGACAAAGAAGAAACGTAGATGATTGGATGTTGGACAATAATACCCAAAAAATCCAAATTTCGATATGAAAATACTAAGGGAACGATGAGTATTATTTACCGTTCTGTTTAACCTAGTAACCGGTAAAATCAACATACCGTTTTGGAAACAGGTAAGTTGATAAAAAAGACCAATCGTGCAAAAACGTTTATTATTGTGTTCTGATTGATTGATTTCAACAAGTTAATAAAATTCACTTTATAAATTTACTGAAATTGTTACACTCGCTGTTCTAGTTTGCTGCTACTAAATAATTATTGAAGCCATGTAGTTTAATTATCATTCATTAACCGGTGCTTTATGCCGCAGTTATAGAAGTAATTAGAATACTATGTCGTATCTCATTGTAACAATTATAATCTATGTCAAAGTTAATGTCTATATTATACAAATTTCTCAAAATATGTAATTTATTAGATCGCTGTCCTCGTATTCGTTGCACGCTACATATCGTTGGAAAGCTGCCTGCAGCAAGTGAAAAGCGTCCGCCCCTCTAATTTTCCTCCATAAACTCAGCTTATTATCATAATAAAAGTTATACGATCAAACGCGGACCCCTTGCTACATTCTCGTTTCCGTACGAGTACTACTATGAGTTTGATATGGTTCGATTTTAACAATTTTTAGGTGGGTCTGGAATTTGCTTGGCTTTATAGATATTAAAGCACACCTTTGTCGCTTAATGGTAGTGGGTGCTTCTTAAACTTAAAGGAGTGTATCAAAGCTTTATTATTTTTATCAATGAAATATAATAATATTGAATTACCAACTTGTAAGCTTTTATATGTAGATGGCTTAGGTTTTATTCCAACAATTTTTTTCTACGACCACTTAGAAATCTGCTCATTGTATATTTGTAGTTGTAGTTTGGAAATGAGGTACATTGCAAGCATCGTGCGAAATAAATTTGTTTTCGGAGTATTTCAATACAGGTAATTTCATTTTAGTACAGGTGCCATTGCTAGGATACTTATTTAAAATGTCAAATTTTGGAATGGTAAAATTATTATTATTATTAAAATATAAATTAATTAGGAAATAATATCGTGGTCGTAGAAAAAGTACAGTTTACAACGCACGTGGAATGTCCATTTCACACTCGTAGGAAATGAGTACCATTCCATGGTTATTATTATTATTTTTTTTAATTATGAAGATGAGAGGCGGACTAACTACTATGGTCATATGCCGCCTCATGAGTAGATGATTATGAATTTATATGAACAACACAAACGACCATGCTCTTCAGTGGGATTCGAACCCACGACCTCTGGCGTGCTAGGCATGCGACATAGCCACTACACCACCGAGATCGGCTCCATGGTTATTGTAAAATATACTATTGTAGAAAGGTTACTATGCGTTAGTTGCGCGGTTGCTATGTAAAAACATGTTGCACAGTCTTCTTCAAAAATGATAAATAATATTTCACAGTGTATTGTTCAAGTTAATTAAACTTGTTTCTATTAATGTATTATTTAATTATTTATGATTTTATCATTTTATTGTTTCTTATTTCACCTGAAGAAGGCAACATCTTTCTGTCGAAACGTCGTTATTTTAATAAATATATAACAAAACTTTTACCCAGTTATTGTTTATTTATTTTATTTTTATTATTAAACATTTTATTGTAATCATTGGATGTGAATTTTTTAAAATGTTTTATCATCTTTCTAAGCGGACTGTATAACAAAGATTTTCTACGTCAGTAGAGGCGTTCAAGTATCATTATATTTTATTGTTTTTAATTCATAAGCTCCGTAGTAATTTGAGATAATACTCGTAAGCAGTAATTTTAGGTCTTTAGAAACCAACAAGCCATGTAGCCACCACATAACTTACTAAAAAATTTAATTTTCAAACAATACAAAATAAAAATATAAAAAAGGGTGATACATCTTTGGAGACCGCCTCACCGAAATCTGCAAGAGTAGAATAGACCACGAAAGATGGGTAAATGGCATGATCATATATTTATTTCATTTATTCAAACATTTCCTTTTATTTTCTATACCGTCTAGTACATTGTAAGCTTGTGAAGATAACAATAATAGAAACCCAATCCTAAAAATCTATACACCGGAGAAAATCTCCACGATATCAACAATTTACAGCGAGCGTCTTACAGCGAGTTCACTTGCGGATAATCTGGGACAGATCATCAGCTTACACACTACGATTCCGCTCATGTTTCTGCATCCTTCGTCTGCAACTCTGCCAGTGTAGCAACGCAATGTAAGCCCACGAGAACTGACTGCAGCGACTCGCTCGCAGAATCGTAAAGTGAGATTTAAAAAACAGTTTCGAGAAGTTGTTCGTTGGTGTTGTGCAGGGAATTCGTGTGAGGCTAAGATATGTGGTCAGAAAAAAAGTGACATTTTGAATTTCCCGCCAACGGAGATGTTTAGTGATATTCAGTTGGTAGCATAGCGTTGCGCATAACCATATCTTGAATTGTTAATATCTCGTATTATAGTTTTCGTGATATTGATATTTGAGTGAAACGTGTTTCAGTATTAGTAGCGATTTTTGATATGTCCGATTTTCTGGACCAACAATGCAGCATAAAATTGTTTCTGAAACTGAGGAATACTTGCACAGAAACCTGAAAAGAGACCAGATCTGTGGTGAGACAACTCATGGTTTTTGCACCACGATAATCCTCTTTACTCGCCAGATTTGGCTCCTTGCAATTTTTTCCCATTTTCGAAATGAAAATCAGTGCTGAACAAACTCCGTTTTCAGACTATTGATGGCATCAAAGCAAATGCATCACAGATCTTAAAGGCCATTTTAAATGAAACTGTACAGGACTACTCCGTGAAATGGAATCACCAATGAGAAAAGTTTGTGAAGAAAGGACCAATAATTTGTAAAATTAATAATAAAGTTTTATAAAAACTGTTTAACAAAAAATTAAACCGACGCGACGTAAAGAAAATGAACAGCGAAAAATGAAATATACCTTTTTAGTCTTAATAACTAAGCTCCTAAACTAATATAACTAATTAATTTTGAATGGAGGCCAAAGAAACAATCAACGAACGCCGGCTCATAATTAGTTAGTTAAATTAGTATAGGAGCTTAGTTATTAAAACTAAAAAGGTTTGTTTTATTTTTCGTTTTTCAGTTTCTATTTTCATTTCATCAGTTTAATTTGTAGTTAAAAAGTTTTTATTTTTGTGGTTACCTATTTTTCTACCCTTAGGGGTAGAAAATAAATTCATCGAAATCGGAAGATTAAAAAAAAATTAATGGGATTAACTTCCGGGTATACCCTATACAATAAAAGGAGATTCTTAAAAATCGGATTACTCTGTAAAAAGTTATGCATGGTCCTACATAAAAAAACATTCGCGTCAACTTGCAAACCTCCTTCATTTATCTTTGGTTGAAAAACAAAGTTCCGTTATTTTCAGAACCTGCCTCGTATGTGGAGTGCAGAGTTTCAGAAATTAAAGAATTATAATAAATCATGTTGAAGTTTTTCTGCAGAAAACAAACCACGATCGAATGAAAACAAGCAACATACCAAGCCACAATTCACCATCCCATTCGATAAAACGTCACCAATACCAAGGCACACTTCTCACATATATACGAGCTCACCGCATTTGAATTCCCAACTCCGGACGCAGCCGGAGCCGAAGCATTTCATCATTGTTTTTCAGACGAAGCACGGCTGGCTACGATCTGCAATCTGCAATGGATTTAATTGCTTTGTACATTACGTTGATGTAGTGGGTAGTTTCTTGTTCATGCGTCGTTTACTTGACGTTTGTCATAAGGCAGCTCGAAAATACCCTAGATGAGTGTATTTTGTTCGCTACTTCGAGGAGGACTTAATTACCGAGACTTCTTATTATCTGTAAGAAGATTATTGGATTTAGTCTTATATGCTCCAATAAATATTAACACATGTTTACTTGTTTTTATGATCTGATTTTTAACGGCAAATTTATTATGTCGAAATCTTAGAAGAGTTTGTTGGTGAAGTGATGACTTTGATGTGCTAAAAGTTTAGTTAATTCGTAATTAAACTTCTAAGAATAAGATAATGACTGGCAGGGTTCTCTTTCACCCTAGTGTGTTAAAATTCATTAAATTTTTTATTCTCTGGAACCATTAGTAAAACGTCAATAAAGATATTAATGATTGAAAGTACAAAAAGTGTTATTAGCCAAGTTGCAAAACTGTAAGAAGTATTGGTGGAAAGTACTTCAGTAATTAGTCTTGCAACACTTGTTAATTATAAGTTCATCACTTGAAACTCATTAACTTTTTACGAGTTGGTTATACTTATAAAATGTTTGAATTTCTAGCTGCTAATACTTTTTTCTTGTTTTGGGAATTTTTGTTTCTCGAAAGCCAAATTCACAGTTCCTAATTAGTTTTTACAGCGGGATTTAAATTATTTTACCGGTTTCAGGAGATTAAATCTATGTTTACATGCACAAAAGTAGGCAGGATAAGTATGTCTTAACTTTATGCTGTATGGTAATATTACCATACTGAACTGTCAAAACAGTTAAGAAAATGAAAATAAAACACAATGATAATATAACGCTATTTATTAATACACTCGGAATTAAGCTGTTCAGAGCTTCACCTGCTGCGTTGCAAATATTTTCAGGCCATTCAGCATCGCCAAAATCCACTTTTTATCTAGCTATTATGAACACATTTGCGTTTAAGTAAAAAAAAAAAACAAACAGACTTACTTGATCACCTTCTAAAATTAAGTAAGACGTTATTCACAAAAGAATTTCAAAAAACATTATTTATTAATGACATTAATGTTTTCATATACTGGAACCGGTAAACTATTGAACAAACCACGGATGTTATGAGTCATAACATCGCTAGGAATGTTTAAAAGCTACTCGTATTTCATACCACTGTATCAGTAATTGTTAGGGATGTTTAATCAAATGTCAATGATCTTAATTTAATATAATAAACACAATTAATAAAAGTATTGTGTTTTATTTAAGAACCACTAGCAAACAGGTACCATAACTGTATAGGTACTTTTAATATGTATCTAACAAAATGCAATTTTCTGAAGTCAATATCGCTTTTAACTTACCAAATAAATATCTTGATTCAAACAAAATTTTGGTCGTATTTAAGTAAAAAAATGTAACAGTTCATAAATACAATTGTACGTTTTTTCTTTCCGTGTCTTACAGTTCGTGACAAACATCGCGCGTCGTATCTTTAAATTAAAATGAAACGAGTTAAATAGGATAAGAACTCACAAAAAAAACACTTCACGCCAAGAATTTTAATTTTAAAATTACGGTCAGCCCTGACATTTAATATTTCAGTTAAAAATAAAAAATGCGCGAGTTCTATATTCCTCAGGAGGTAACAAGGGCTGGTGGGTTGAGCAGAGCACGTACGCATGTAGCATGCAGCCGGGCATGCGCCTGCGACATTGTATCACGTGTTCTTGATGCATCGTTGCAGCATGTGTAGCTGAAAATCCGTGTTATGCATAAAATTTGTGTAAAATTCTCTGTAGATGGATGGGATGTCGGAGTGCAAAGGGCGAGGAGAAATCGTGGATTTTTCGGCGAGCTTGCATTACAAGCATAACACAGCGTTCATTATATCAATCTTGACTGGATCAATCATCTTGGTAATAATGCAGAAGTGTTAGATTTTTTTGTTTCATTGGCCCACTGTCGACAACACTGAAATAGAGGAAATCTGGAAGTCTTACTAAAGTTGTAATTGCGAGTCGAGAGAAATAGGCAATATGTGGGTAACCTATCTTTGTCTGCTTAAAAAGTTGGTAAGAAAATATAAAGAAATAATCATTCAATAATTTTGAAATAAAATGTTCAATTTAAAAAGTAAAAAATGTGAGAGTTCAACTGACTATTATGTATGTGAATTTAAAGGAATTTTCAAATAATTCAACAACACTTTTTTGTTTTGAATATTATTTACTTTTGGACGAGACTGTGCAACATGTTTTTACATAGCAACCGGTCAACAAACTCATAGCAAAAGCTCTAGAAACAAGTGTTAAACGAAAACAGGTAACCCACGACATCTATCTATCTCAAACTCGTTTTTCTTTTTCATAAAAACCTACAAATGAGCGTTCCAGAATTACTATATTTCAGTGATCGACAACTCCTCGTGTCTTGTAAGGGAATCATGCTAAAAAAATAGGCAGAGTTTTCAGTGGATGAGCATGTTTCAGGGTCCCTAGAATACGATTTTAATAGGATTGCGATGATGCCTGTTTCTCGGTCTGTCTTTCGGTCTGTGTGGATTTCTGAAGTTTTACGGTTTGTCAATAACTACTGAACTAAAAATTTTGTTATTTTGTATATATTAATTGCATCCCTTTGAGAAGAGCTCATTACTTTCTGGTGATAATCCAATAACCGAAAGTGGTAGTTTACTTGAAGCCCTACTAAGTTTTTTGAAATTATGGTTTAATGACAATTTTATTATCTACAATTGAGGACCGTTTTTTCAAAACTCAACAAAACAAACTTTTCAATATTGAGTTAACATGTTAACTATAACATTTCAACCATTTTTATAGATCTGCTTATTCAGATTCAACCGAAACTCAACACAAGTAATGTTATAGAGCTTTTACTGATAATATAGTGTTTATGTGGACATTTGAAAAACGGTTCTCAATTGTTGTTTGAAACATTTTTCTTTTTGTTACTATTTTTGAATTGTAACACGTTAAATAAAAATTATATTTTGACGGTATGATTGTGTCATATTGGAAACTAAAGTTATTGAAGGGATGAGCGTTTGTTAATAGTGGTGGTCCATGTTCATGCATTGTTAAATAAGAAATCTATGGCAGGAGGTATTGTGGTGCCCACATCAGATTTTTATATTTGTACAAAGGATATTCGTTTTATATTCGTGCTATGTACCTCGTGTGGAAATAAAGAATCTTTATGTGGAGCGGAAAATTTTAAATTATTTCTTGTTTTATTAAAAGAATATGAGTAATGAAAATAGTTGGTGATGGTATAAAAGTTGAATAGTGTTTTAGTGAGATAAATGGGAGTTGTTAACATGCGCGCTTCGCTGGAAATGAGTTTGGACTATTTTACGTATTCTTCATGATATATTGTTACATTAATGTGGGGTCTGCTTCGTACAAGCACTATTCCATGTGCTGAATTCTAGATATATTGGACTTGGTAATGCATACAAAATTATTAAAATATTATATGTGTTATTCCGGCGGTTTATAAGCTGTTTAAATATTAACTTTTAACACTTGTACTCAGTGTTTATTTATAATTGCATATTAATCATTTATAGAAGAAACTTTATACTGAAGATCTTTAATATTTTATGTGGTCGTTAAGTATTCTCAGCCAAGTAGATCCCGTCTTGCAAAGTGCAAGTGGATATTACTTTATTATGTTAGAAGTAATAGAGGAGAAGAGTTGTTTTATTATTTTAATTTTGAAATAGAGAGCAATGTTTCAAATTAAAATAAAGATAAATATTTTTATAAATACTACAAAATTTATTAAGATGTGACTTGAAAACCTTGTAGGCTTTCAAATAGGTAAGATTTCCGGTTGACGCACTATTATAAAAATGTAATCAGCCCATACCTTTTTTACATATTTGCGAAAATCATATTTAGCCCAATTAAGACTTTTAGAATAACTTTAAAAAATTATTCTGATCTTACAAGGGGAAAATTGTTGAATTTAATTTATTCTGATATTTTATGAATATTTTAAAGAAAAATAAGAACTGAAATAATAACAAATTAACAAAAATCATTAACATAAAGATTTCATTTGGCCCAAAGGTATTTGCTGGTATCACCAACACTGCTTTTGAATCTGATCACAACAAAATATTTTGAATCCAATAAGATTTACTATATTTCATTTATTTACTAAAATATGTTCAAAACATCTGATAGGCTTTCAAATAATCTACCACTTACTGTTGATGAATTGTTCCCAAAGTCTAATCAATTCGTAACATAAACATAATACCTCCCTTACATATGCACGGGAGGTAAAAATGATAGAATTTAAGATATGAATATGAGGAATTAGACAATTTTCTTTTGTATGATTTTAATTGGGCCAAATGATATGCTTCTGGGCTCGTAGACGTATATTTACAGTATCCCAATGTTTTCTGTAGATATTTCGTAGATTGTAATGATTTAAGAGTTAATTTCTTTCTGTTGAATAATTTAATAAATCTCTTTTGTGTAATGTACATTTTTATAATTAATATTAGTAAATAACCATGTTAATTCTCTGCAGGCAGTTTCATAAAAGGGATCAGAGCTAACTCCATTTTTATTATTACTCGTAACTTCATTTTACATTCTTAGAACATAATTATTTTAACTAAGATTAAATTAAGATTGGTTAGCACATAATTTTACACATTTTGATAATGTAATTAATTTAGAAATGAAGTTACAGATGAAAAAATGGAGTTAACGCTAATCCTTTTTATGAATCTGCCTGATAGTTGTTATGACATTTTTAGAAAATTCATCTTAAATTCTCAACTCACCGAATATTTTATTAAATTCTACGGTACTTCGGTATATGCTAAGGCAAAAACTTGGTAGGCCTTAAAGTAAACTACCGTTTCTGACTAATGGATTGATACCAATAAAATCTAATCAGCTCAAAACTTGAAATAATTTCGTCATTTTATAAAAAACCACACTATCGAAATGTGCGGAAGGTAATAATTACCTAACCTGTGAAATTGTATAAATGTTTATTAATGTTGGTGTTGTGCGCATTAAATCTTTATAAACATGCATCGCTATTGGGAGTTAGGCGGGTGGATAAAGAGTGCAAAGCAGTGAAATTCATTTCAGCCATGGAGCCATTCACCAGCACTCAATTTCCTCAATCACCCCACATTTCAGACGGTACAGTCCTGGCATAGTCCGGCCCGTTTATTCGCGCCTCAACGCGACGATTTCCGCCCAACATTCCCGGATCACAGTGGGCTTTGTCGCGTGTAATTTAGGTAATCGCCGAATGGTTTGGAAAACGGCCCGGACACTCGAAAAGAATGACCCTGCGAGATGTAATCGTACTTCCACGAACGCCACTGGCACTAGCAGAGGTGGAAGTAAAGTATCGCTGACGTTCAATGAATGTTACGGTAATGTCGGTGTCGGTGCAACCGAAAAAGAAGTTTCAGTTTCGATAACGCTGCGGCGATTCTGCTTTATGGGCTTGAGGCGAGGAAGATTGACGATTTGGATTTCTTGATTAATTTTCTGAGTTATTGATAGTTGAGGATGCAGAGCAGTTGCACATTCGCTTGGCGTCATCACGCCAGCCTGCATAATGCAGTTTGATTGCAATGGAGATTGTGCTTGCTTAGGTGTAACCGAACGATCTCATCATGACGTAGTAGATGTGCAGGTCTAGATGATTCACTTCCGTTGCGGTGGCGCAAAGTTCTCGATAATGTTCCGCTTTGTGTACAGACACTTGGATAAGAGGATTCGAAATACGATTGATTTGAACTGCTTCTTATTTGATCCTACTCCTAATCCGGTTTCGAAGAGCTACTTTGTAATTTGCCGTCTATTCATACTACCCTTCGAATAATAACTGGAATGACAGTCTTTTTACTTGTATTACCCGAAAATGTTTTCGAATGCAAAGATCTCACTGTTTCAATTTCATGAGTTGAAGATGGGTAAGAATAAAAAGCTGTCCAACGCTGACCGTTGACGGATGCTGACCAAAGTGTTAAGCATATGCTGACCAATTAATATCCATAAACTTATAAGAATCAACAAAGAGATCTGCTATATTATCCAGATAAACACTTTATTATATTATTTTACCAATTTTTACTCATTTTATGTCTAATAGTTTGCAAAGAGAAATAGCTGACCAATGCTGACATACGCTGACTATTAGAGACTATTAGAGTTAAAATTGGTAAAATAATAATTAATATGGCATATCTCTGTGTAGGTCGTTATAAGTTTATGGATAGTAATTGCAATAGTAGACCTGTGTAAGCTTTATACTACGGTCAGCATCCGTCAGCGGTCAGCATTGATCAGCTTTTTATTCTTACCCGTTGAAAATTAGTGAAATTGTGTTGCACCAATGAACGACAATAACATTTTCTGAATATTAATCCATGCCATGCCATATTCGGAAAGAAAATCGCAAGTTCTGCATAATTATTTATGTAATGCCCAATTTATCAATCGACTGTTAATCAAATATTAACTAACAGCAACATAAATAATATATATTTCTCTATTTTCAATTGGAGGATTACCATAACAAAAAATAACAGTCATTTGATAAACCGGCCCTAAGAAATTAACCGTTTTAAAAATCAAGATTCCTTAAGTTGGATGCGTAACTGTCAAAATTTTTTTGGGTCTGTTTGTAAGGTTATTCTTTAGAAATTTATTTTAATTATGCAGAAAAAGTACAATTTTTGACATAAATCATGCAAAACAGTAAGAAAGAACATTTCAATAGTGCTTTTTTATTGTTCTGCATCCTGCTTCAAAGTAGTTAATGAATACTAAAATCTAACCTATTAACGATCTAATAGTAAGCAAAATTGCAAGTAGCACTTTTTTGCCATATAAAAATATAAACCGAAATAGCACTTATTTAAATTTTCTTAGAATTGACTATATGAAAATAAAGATGAATCTTTTAAGGTAACATTAATGAAGAAGTAAAAAAATATAACGACAGGAAATACAAGAAAATGCAAAGAATCGATTTTGGCAAAGATTACAATGGTATGCAAAGCAAAGGAATATAAATTCGAAACTTCAACATCATTATAACAATTAGCTGTCTTTTATAGTATGAGAAATGAAAAACAGACAATTAGTTCCTTTCCTGTTACCTCTAACCAACAAAGCCAACAAATTATTACTTACAATAATTGCAATTTTTATTATAAATTATATGCGAAATGTATTAAAAATAAACAGTCATATAATAGTATATTATACATTAAGGGAACGAAGTGGAGTAATTGAAAATCAATCCATAGGCGAGGGCTACAATATGACAAGGAAAAAATACACTTCTTTCTTGCGGTGTTCATACAATTTTTTTATAACCCCAGTATTTATGATGGCTTTATGTATTTCAAAATTATTTGAATTGTAATATAATTTATGATAGTTACCTTTGATTTGTTTAATTTTGTTCATTTTTCACATTATTTGAGCACTTTCCTTCACGACGGGATAGTAGATACGAAATTGGTTTTTTCTGTCAAGATTTTGGTATTATATAAACTGAGTTTCTTTTCCGGTCAAAAATAGTATATTACGTACCGTGAATTGTAAGTGATAGTTTTTAGGTCGAGAATGTAGTTTGGGATGTCGAGACCCGTAAGGTCGAGATTTCCTAAACATTCGAGACCTAAAAAATCACTTACAGTTCGAGATTAATAAGATATTTTTTGCAATACCTGCGCAAATATAAGAAAAAGAAAAATAGGTATCAAAATTAACAGCTGTCAGATTGAGGTTAAAAATAAAATTTGAATGATTTATATTTACTTACCGTCCACCATGAACGGTAGTTTCACTTACCATCCACTGTGGACGGTAAGTAAATGATGTAACCATGGAAACCAATTGTGCAATAAAAGTTCCACTTACTGTGTTTAAATTTTGTTATTAATGGGTAACTTACAGCACAGGTATTGCAAAAAGACTATATCTTCTAGTTATAGTTATAGTAGTATCCTTATGAAAGTAGATAATGCAATATTAAAGTCTTGTGTTCCTTTTCAGGTAAGCCGAAACTGTAGTCATTGTGGGCCAATGCCGCCAACAAAAGCCAGTAAGTAGCACATTCTTTCACACAGTGAAGCCAACCTCCAAAATACGAAATCTCCAAACCCAAGCGAAAGCAATACTTTGATAAAGCACTCCATTCTTTCTCCATACATACATTGGCAAGGCACGTTCACAAACACACGCACACGTATTTACTTCCATTATCAAATCGCCGGGTTGAATTGGAATCGTTCGGTCGATCCATTGTGAGGCAACTTAACCAGGGCGGACACGGGGTGGTGTCTCGCGTCTCGGATGTAATTTACGTAAATAATGCATCCTTTTAAAAGCGAAATCCGTCTCCGTAAGAGGCGAACAATATGTTAGTTCCGCGATCTAGTTGTGCGGGGCGCGGTACGACTGATGTTTTTACTTCCATTTCCTGGCTATTGTTTGCGTGGCGCGAATGTTTCTTACTGATAGCAATGGCGGACTTGTTTGCAGCTTACTTTTTTATTCTTCGCCATTTTGCTTTCTTCTCTGCACCCCCATATGCACACGATATTCTACCATACAGCGTATTACATTAAGTATGAAACTCACAAACCTATTTCCGATTTTGGAGCAAATAGTTATTTCTTCGTAGAGCTGTAGTGTCCAAGAGTTAAACTAATATAGTTGGCAGTAAATTCCGGATTTAATCTTGATCACTGTCTTGGTTTACAAGTTGTGTAACCGTGAATTCCTTTTATTCTTCTGATGATGACAACTTAGTTCAAGCTGTCAAAATACGTATATAGAATTTTTCTTTATTACTAAGGCTTAGGGGATAAATTTAATTTTTAAATTGTTTTTAGCCTTACAATATTACAATTTATTTTAAACATTACTTAGGCATTATGGTTTCTTACAATTCTGGTTCTTCATAGCAAAATACATAAAAGTCAAACTTTTTTTCATAGCGCAAACTTTTGAAAATATACCACAAATAATAAAAGTATATTATAAAGTACGGGAGAGAAGTGTATGATACAATACAGAATACACTACAATACGACAAGGGAAAAAATACACTTCTCTCCTGTTTATGTATTTCAAAATTACTTGAAGTGTAATATAATTTATGATAGTTACGTTTGTTTTGTTTAATTTTGTTCATTTTTCACATTATTTGAGCACTTTCCCTCACGACGGCAAAGAAAGTGCACAAATCTCCAGTAGATATGAATTGGCTGCTTCTGTCATGATTTTGGTATCATAGAAACCAAGTTTCTCTCTCGATCGTGAAAAAAAAAAATAATTAAACTTCAACTTTCATTTTCTCGTAGTTCTAAGCAATATTTTAATAGGTTTGATTCACAATATCGTTTCCGCATTTATTTTCGATAAATGTTAAAAATTTCAACAAAACAAAATTGGTTGCTATTATTATTCTACACGAAACAGAGGCCAAATCCAGAAAAATTGATAAAGTATATTTAATGGTTAAATTTTATTCCTTGTTGCTCATACATTAAAAATATCAAACATCTAGAACGCTACCCCTATGGCTTCATACCCTAATATTGATTTTAAGGGTTAAAAAATGCTCTTTTTTCGAATAATTGCTTTTTCTACGTTTCCTTTTAGTTTTAGAGGAAAATTATAATTTTTCTAAAAACTACGGAAATGATATTGTACTGTAAAAAAATAACAATACTGTAAAGTCCCATTTACCGGACTGAAACTAGTCGGGTAAACATGCAAATGTAATACAGTATGAAACAAAATCTGTTTATCTGCCGTTGTTTTGAAACAGCTGTTATTTGAATTTCTCGTGCGTGCGATTTTTTTTAGAAATAGTGAACAAATCCCAACGATAGTTTCGCATTAATCTTATCGAAAACAATGCAGAAGTATTTCGAAAGGTGGAGATTATTTGAAAGCAGTTGGAGAAAAGGAGAAACAAGAGCAAGATGATGAATTAACACACATGTCTATCCTTCTCTTTGGAATAGATGAATATATTGATGAATAGAGACTGGTGAAACGCTGAGTGAAGTGTTAGAGTGAATTCTCCTGCAACATACATATGGATGATTCCTCGTACAGCTATTCGCATTTATGATGTGTATATCTAAAAATACATTACTACAAATTGAAATCGATATTTTAAACCGACACGTTCTATATCATTTAGGAATGGAAGCTCTCGAAACTGGTATGAATTTTTCGCGTTGGCGGTGCTACACAATATGGAGTCTCATTAGACCAATTCGCAAGTTAGCATTCAGAACATTGAGGTTCTTAATAAAGTCGGTTAACCGCACAAGCACCACTCATATGATACGCGGCGGCCTGCGAACTTAAACACGTGGTTCCACCAGCGTGTTAATAAATTATCAACCGCTGCAAATTCGCGCGGTTATGACCGCTACCGCCACCGCTGGAGTGGTTACACTGCACGGGCACGGTTACCGTTTCATACCACTAGACGCGTGCCTGTAATTGTGCGGCTGCCTTATTTAAATACGCGGAATTCAATTACACGCTCTCGAATTGAATTATTAAATTCACTTGTTGTATCGCTGATAATTTTAATTATAACATGATAGCGATGGACCTGTTTCAATATTTGTAACGTTATGTTGTTTATTTTGATTAAAGTGGAATGCAAAGCGTAACTGAATTATAAAATGTTGTGAAAATAGACTGATTAGATTAAAATACTAGGTATTGATTTCAGCTTATTGGATACCAGCTTAAATATATTATTTAATCGAATTATTAATAATAAATAATACGGGTATTACGAACACAATTTATATTAAAATAGTTTCAGGAAATCAATCCTTCAATTTCATTTTGATCAGAATTTCCATTTATATTATATTTCAAATATTTATTTGTCAACTAAATTAATACGTGCATTCAATCATTTCACTCTAAATTTACAAATCTGTATTCACAATACTAAATTAATAGTTATCGTTAGTGGTTATGGTTAGCAGTTACTGCATAAGTCAAAGCCTTGGAAAATGTAGTTCACAATCAAAATATATACGCTATATTTCACACCGTAGGGTAGCACGAATCCTGAAACATAGTCAAATAATAATAACTAAATTCTTTCATACATTCATATTTTCGTCCACATTCATATATACAGGTCCATCTATTCTTCTCACTTGGAATCATTCATTCGCGAAAAAAACCATCAATAATACCTAACCACTTATTCCTCGGATACCCACACAATCGTTCATCTCAATCTCTCCTGCATATATTACTTTCATGAACCTTCGTTCACCTTAGCTGACTCACTCCCACGACATTCTTCTCAATCTGGTAGTCACCTCACCAATGTATTCCGGATACTACAACCACACACTCCTCTCAAATACCTCATTTCCACAGTTATACGTTGTTCATGCTTCTTCATCCACACCCAACATTCAGAACCATACATCAATGTAGCCACTAACACAACATTATAGAAACTTAATCGAGCATCTCTAGATATATTCACGTTTCGAGCAATTGTACCCAGAGCACCCAATACCTTGAATTTCATTTCAAACTCTCGGTTAATAGGTCCATCCCTCGAAAATGTACTTTCCAAATAAATTAATTTACTTTTTCAATACACATTATTAAAATGATAGGACTTCTATTCGTATATAATACGAATAGTAATGTCGCAAGAATGAGTTTTCATGTAAAAAAATTTTTGATACTATGAAGAAAATATTTCTATTTCTTTTTTTCATTTAATTGGCAGTAGCTGCTGACTGCTAACCAAAAATTTGGACCTGGTAAACTATTACGCTAACCCAAATTAACGCAGCATTAATGTTCTAACTTATTGTGAATACAGCTTTAATAATTCTTCCTGCAGGCATTGCCAAACCTTCCATACATATAAATACACATCTATTGCATTTTTATAAGACTCAATTTATTAGACAATTGGTCTTGTTTGTAATGCGACACTTTGCGTTAATTTGTTCTTAACCACTAAATTGGTCAATTTGTTGACGCATTAGAATATGTTCTATTTTTCTGGAGGATTTTACTCATTGCTAATCATTCAATTTTTTTTTATGCTTAGGGTAGTTGTCGTTTTAGTGCGTATAACTTGAACCAAAAATATTAGTAGTATAGGTGACAGTTGGTATCATGTTGGTACTACTGAAATTGTCACAATAAATTGACGGAAAACTTGACGTGTAAAACGAACGACAATGTTTTTGTTCTTTGGAAATTTATTGTGAAACAGTAATAAGATGTGTTGTGTGCTGAAAAATATGTCGTTTATTTCGGGGGATAAAAGAACAAATATCTTTTGAGGTTATGAACTGTTGGGTCTTAGCGCAAATAAATGTGTAGGTTTGTAATGTAGAGTACTTTGAAATGAAATAATTATTTTTTGTGGAGAGAATCTTGCTATCTTTCGATTCGTACCCTTGCAAGTTGATGTGCCAGTCTAACTCTTCTGACAGTTGCCTCTCGACATTCGGAAAATAAATTTCCGTCGTACAGTAATCCAGGGTCGCGACAAGATGTTGCAGATAACAAAACTTGTTCTTCTATTTTCTCTTTTTCACGTCCTTCGCAGTGGTTGTGGCGAGCGGGCAAGGATCGCAAGGATCGTTCCCTGCTCAGCCGGTTTGTCTTCTTCACGCTGCGGTGCCCGGGCCCAGCCTCGCCAGTGTTAGCCAGACCGCAGGACCTGCGAGCCGCAGGATAGTGTTTCAGGGGCGGCGATTTCACACAGAAATAAAAGGTTTCGCTATGAATTAAATGAGCTTTCAGTTGGAATTTTAGTGGCGGAACTTGGCCAAGAAACAAGAAACTGTTACGGTGCATTTAAAATTTAACAACTTCAATTTTTCACTATCTTGAAACAAGATGGTAGCAAGAAACTGCCCTCATAATATTTTCAGCCATATATAATAGATCTATCAGGTTATTAATGGGTGAAATATTTTTGCTTCTCCGCCTCTGGCTCTGACAGGGGTTGGTGACGTAGTCTGCGACACAACAGTGTGAGTGGGGTGTGAAAGAACCCTCATCCCTTGCCGTGTTGTTTATTTTAGGGAAGGCATTTGGAAAATAAGTTTATTGGCCTTTTTAAAACGGAGGGAAAATTTTTGACAGTTGTAAGTTTAAACGTTTCTGCAGTACATTTTACGCGACTGTGTATTTTATTTGGTGGTGTTTTAGAGCAGTTGGCGCTGAATTACATATTATTTTGATTAAATAATCTGATGTGGCTAACTCATAACCTCCCGCCAAATCAAATAGAAAAAAAAAGTTTGAAATTAAAATTGTAACTAATATTATTTTACGACTTTTTTGATAAATCGTAGTCAATTTTATTCTACATCTGTTTGGATACAATAAAACACATTTATTTATATTTTTACATGCCAAAAAACCTTATAGGTGGCCTTGATATAAACTACCACTTCCGGCTGTTGTATTGCTGTTTAAACCTATCAACTCCTTATCGTGAAATAGTATATTCTACAACAAGTAATGGAATGGCACATATTCCACACGACCAAAAAATTTGTAGTCCGAGCCGTTACCTGTTGTATACTATACTTTCTATAACAAGATTTTGGAATTATACAAAAAATACAAATACAAAACAGTTGAAAACTTCAAACTCAAATAAATAAAATTTAAACAAAGAGACGTAACCATAGCAACCGAACCAAGATACTTCATATATCGCGCTAATATGCGGCTCTGATTCATCGAATTTATTCCAAACGCGGCGTATGGAATGATAGTTGTTCCAATACAACTTTTTGTTGTGGAATACGTAGTTTCCAAAACAGTGTTATAGAAATAGTATCCTAGGGACCCCAAAACGTGCTCACTATAAAAATAAAAAAATGAGCTGTCACAATACATCCCGTACATATATGTACGGGTGGTAAAAAAATTTGGTGACAGACTCAAGTATTTGTTAACCAATGTAGCAATGAATTAGACGTTTAATAAAAATGCTTGCAACATTTCTTTATTATGTTCTTTTTCTTAGATTTTAAATAGAACTAGTAACCAAAGAAAGTCGCTTGGTTTACTGTCAGCTATTAGTTGTCGTCATCATTACTGTCCTTCGCAGACATAATTCGAATATCTGACACCATTCAAATTAGCAAAATTCAGTGTAGAATCCATTCTAATTCAAAACAAAACAAAACTGCACAGCCATCAGGAAAACTACACCAAGTCCTGAGTCGGCACTAACCAATAGTTAGTTGCCGCAGTGCATGTCCACCTCCGAGCGCCTGTCACGCCGTCTGTGATCTCTTTGTCTCATTAGAGCAGACGCAGGTCGCAGCCCCGTCACAGATAGCGACGAGCGCTAACTATCTCCCGGTTGATATTGCAGGCCTAGGGATCCTAGACACTTCTTCATGATTCAGCGCTTAGAGATATGATGCTATGGATCTTTGATTGTTGATCATGTTTGTTTTGCAACGGAACCAACAGGGACTGGTGCCTCTTATTACAGCGAAGATATTACATTCCTGCAAATAGTAACAGGCTTTACATTAAAAATGTACTTCATTCATTGCACACATTTGTCTAAAATTATTAAAGGTTTTTAGATTAAGTACTGTAAATGTCTCAATAGCTCACCTACGATCAACACCTGTTTAAAATATTTCCTGGTTGTTTTTGATAGTACAATTTTGTTCACATTTACCACATGTATCTCTGTATAAAACAATGTTTTAAATATAAATTAGGTGATCTACTGATGTCTTGAGAATGGAAATACAACTTTCCGAAACGTGGGCAATGATCATTGAAGTTTGATTATTTCCTGTCCAAATTCCGACTACTACTTAATTTCTACTTCATCTTCTGGACACGATTCGATACAATTTAGTAGGTACGACGTTTCTAAATATTGTACATATTTCTTCATCAGGAAAACAAATGAAGAATTATGTACAATAATTCGAAATGTCGTATTAACCCTGGACAGTCATACTACTTTCACAGTTACACAAACGTCACATAGGGGTCTGGGAAACAAAAAATAAAAAATAAAGAAATACTACTTTCCCATAACCGGATGTAATTTTTCTAGGGATTTTACCTATGGTATATTTGTTTTGGTTTATAGAAAGATATTAATTAGTTAATACCTTTCTGAACCATATATTTTATTCAAAACACAGCATTTTAAAAATTTTTTCTTGGAACAAATAGATTCCCTGTAAATGAAGAGAAACATTGATTTGAATATCCGATTATGTTTTCATTGAAAACTTTTATAAGTATAATAAATATTCTTGTATGAAAATTAATTTAGTTTTGAAGGTACATATCAAAGTATTCAATTGAGACTCATTATGGGGACGAAGTTGTTTGAATGGGAGTAGTTTTAGGTAAAAATGATATCGTTTTAAATAAAAATCTTCTTTTTCATTATTTTTAAAAACAAAATTTAAAATATATTCATTTTCTTTCAATGCATAAAATAGCAAATAAATAAAATTTATATTTTTTAAAAAATGAACCTAATCACTTTGAAACTGAAAATTTTCTTGAAACAAGAAGTTATTTTTATCATTAGGGATTATCATCATTTGTTTAGGATTATAGAAACTGAATTGCGACACAGACTGCAGTAAATTTGGGATTTTTTTTTCAGAGAAGATTGTGAAAGACTTTTAGATACTAAACAGTTTTAAATAGTAAAGATAGAGTTACACAGTAGTAAATTAGATAATATTACACTTATAAAATTAACTTCTTGTTTCTCGAAAATTTTCAGTTTTCCTTTTGTATGCATTCGTTGAAGAAAATTTTATTTCTTACAAAATGATTAGGGCCAATTCATAAAAATTGAAATTTTGAACATAAATTATATTTATCTTCTTTTTTCTGCTTTGAAAGAAAATAAATATACATATTTTAAATTTTGTTTTTAAAAATAATGAAAAAGAAGTCTTTAATTTTAAACAAAACGTTTTTATATATAACGATATCATTTTGAATTAAAACTACTTCTATTCAAACTACTTCGTCCCCATAATGAGTCTCAATTGAATACTTTGATGTGTTCCTTCAAACCTAAATTAATTTTCATACAAGAGTATTTATTAAACATACAAAAGATTTCAATGAAAACGAAATCGGATTGACCCTATTCAAATCAATTTTTCCTTTCATTGAAGAGGAATCTATTTGTTCCAAGAAAACATGTTTATTAGTGTAGATAGAGCAAACTTACGTCATACAACAAAAAAAAATTGCGTTCTGCTAATGTTAAATATATGTATAAATATTTATTTATATTATACTAGGCTTTAGATTTTTGTAAAATATTATAACGAAAAATTTCAAACGGGCAAACTCATGTGGGTTTGGGCTTACATATATTCATACGTTGTTGTTTTTTTTTTGTTACGTTCAATGTTTTTTAAAACATGAAAGTTTTTTCATCTTTTATATTATCCATGTAGGTTTATTTCTGTTTGTCGTTATTAAGTGTTTCGAAGGATCATTTCTACCGCCCACATTCTACCAATCTTGTCGATAAACTAGCTGCGTATTTCGTTCGTAGCGCCACAGCTTACCTCCCACAATCTCCTTGCAATATATCGGCGATCAGAGCGACGATCAGCTTTCAGCTGCGGATCCGGTTAGCCGCGGTTTCCATCTCGCACGTTACCGGATTACGCGCCAATGACAATCTATTGGTGCACTTGCGGTGGCTTAGCCGGCTCTGGTTCCGAACCTGGGCCGCACGGTAGCAAGATAAACATGACCGGTCCACAGCCGCTCCTTGTCGGCCCTGTCAAGCGTGCGGCAGGATCTAAGGCTCTCAGATGTCTTGTGGTGGGCTATGTAATGGGATTTATGGTTGAGTGGAATCATTTCCTTACAGCAATTGCAACTAGTATTCGTCAGGAACTAGAAAACTATTCCAATGCGTTCTATTAACAAATACAACCAGAATATCAAAAGAGTGGTTTCCAGATCTATTGAGAATAACGTATGATATGCCTCAGTCGACGCAGCATAGGGGATTTCAATGGTAAATTCTTAGTGTGTATTTATTTGCTGCCCTAATTATTTTTGAGAAAAAGTTTATTTAGCTTTTATGTAAAAAAAAAATTCTGCATCTATTGTTTCCACTGTTTATAAATTTCCATTTTCCGGAAGAGGAGAAATTGAAGAAATTAAATAAATCAATGTTGCCATGGAACAATTAATGCAATAAATAAAAAACAAGCGCGCTAACATTTGCCCTATTATCCATTTGCCATATTTCATTGTTGTAATCAGCTATTGGTTTGTTTTAATTTGCAGCATAAAACCATTTAATCATTTCTACTTTTTCTGTATTGAGTACATTAAAACAACGATATTTATAAAATAAGTTTAAACAATTTCTCCTCTTCCGAACAATGGAAATTTATTAATAATAGTAACAATAGATGCAGAATTTTGTATTCTAGATAAAATATACATTAACTTTTCCTCTAAAATAATTAGGGAAGCAAATAATTACACTCTAAGAATTTACAATTGAAATCCCTAAGCTCCATCGTCCGAGGCAACATTCTGTATATCCAAAATTACATTTACAACATTTACAAAGATACCTTAAATTAATCATATCATAAATAAAAATGTAAACACTGTCTGGTTTCTCAAATTAAGCTCAGATATGGACTCTGTTCTAATAAAAATAATGGGAAAGAAATAGTGTTACGTGCGAGGTTAAGAACCGCTGATAGAACTTTTACTGTCTACCATTATCCTCACCTACACCAATAGTATTTAAGGTATGTTATGCTAAGTTGTTCGACTGTGTTGTAAATATAAATACTTATGTCTGAAATAATCCCCAGCTCTCCAATACTTGAGCTATCGAACAAAGTGGTCCTTCGAGCCGGATCAAATAGTTAACAATGTATGTATGTATGTATGTATGCATGTATGTATGTATGTATGTATTTCGGAACTTTCAACAACAGGAATTATATTCCTAGAATTGTCTTACATATTGACATCTATGTACTTGCATTGCCACATTTTAACTTCAATCCAAAATGGGGCATTGGAAGTATTCTGACAAATTAACGGTAATTTATGGTATAAGCGTTAATTTCAGGAGTGTTTGATCGTTTTGCTGCGATCCGATCCACCGGGTTTTCTAAATACATACATAATTGGTATATATTTCGTGCTGGTATAAAGTTAAAATTTATATAAAATAATAAATATAATGCGAAGTAATGGTGTTTGGTTAAAATTCCGTAAAGTAAACTGAATTACGCGAAAAAGAATATATAATTCCGTGTAATGTTTCAAGATAAAAATTTTCATTAATTTAAAACTCGAATTTAAAAATAAAGGAGTTGTGTAAATATTTGATTGAAGCACAGAAGCGGTAATATGAAATTCGCAGATTAACTAATAAAAAGAAAGTAAAACGTCTGCCTGTTTAAGTATAAACCCTCCAAGTTTATAAGCAAAAAGGGAAAAAATTAGAGACCATCAAAAAGCGACATAAAACGGACTTTTGCGGTTTGCGGGCTCTTCTTTTTATTTCGCCGAGTAATTAAAGACTGTTTTTATGAGGTCTAAATTTATAATATTAATAAAGTTTGTATAAGTTCATCGTTAAAAAGCATCTAGTTGACGGTTCGCGCCTGACGTTTGTTTCAATTAAAAGTTGACTGTCGTCTGGACACAAGGTGCATCCCACTTCGTCATTAACCAGCGGTTCTTGAACGTTTTTGAGGACCTATTCATTTACTTTTGTTTTAATAAAAAAATTACGGCATCTTCCTTCCTTGTTAGTGAAGATAACTTCTTTTCATTTTGTCTGAAACTTTTGGCTTCGGCAAATGTCAAGGAGAAAACTTTTTATTTTCTCGTTAATATGGTAATAACAGCTTGCAAGCAGACTCCATCTTATTTTATGGTATGCATCACCAAAACCCGAAGGTTCCTAATGAAACAATCATTTTAAAAATACAAATTTTTTAATATTTATCAGAAAACTTACAATGTCCAATGTTGAATTGAAGAAGTTATATATAATACATTTTCAATAATATTGTACAATTCCAATTCTATAATTACGGATTAAGTAAATGTTATTCTTATTATCCTTATATTATCAAATTATCATAGTTCGAATATAAAGAATTTAATCTGAATTAAAATTTCCAATTTAAAATGTCTTTTGCAAAAGGTACTATCTACCTCTTTACTTATTATTTAACTTATATTGTGTCACTAGTCACACTATATGTCGTGGTTTCGAATCCCACTGAAGAACATGGTGGTTTGCGTTCTTCACATAAATTCATCCACTTATTAAGCGGTAAATGACCAAAATTAGTTAGTCCGCTTACCATTTTCATAAAATAAAATAAACATAAAATTAATGCGTATTAAAAGACTATCTAGAAACGCTCATTCCTTAAAAAAATTTAGTTTTCACTTATGACATTATGTCAAAAATAGACATTTTTCCAAGCGTTGTTTTGTTATTTCAAAAAGCACAGGTTAATTGATTTAAACGAAAATGTCAAAATATAATTTTCTTTAATGTGTTGTTATTCGTAAATGGAGACAGTAAGAGAAAAATGTTTCAAACAGTAATTGTATATATTAATATTTTAAACATTATTCTAATAACAAATATTGTAATTTAACCATAATTTACTGAGATATTTCAAAATTACTTGATCAAGTAAACTACCACTTCTCGGTTATAGGATTAACACCAAAAACTAATCATCTTTTCCAAAGGATATACAATTGATATGTACAAAATATCAAAATTTTCAATTTGCAGTTATTGAGAAAACGTAACTCCAGAGATCCACACATACTGACAGACTGACAGACAGACAGGCACACTCATATACATCATCGCAAAACTATTAAAGTCTTCTAGGGACCTTAAAAGTGCTCATCCACTGAAAACTTATTACCGAATTTATAGCATGATCCCCAATACCTTCCTTACAGGATGTGGCGGGAGGTAAAAACATTTATAATAGATGTGATATTATATGCAAATATAATGACAATTTAAATAACTATAATATTTACAATAGCGGAGTACAGCTGAAAATATTGTTGTAAAAGTTATAAATATAAATTTTATACTGTTACCTCTATTGTTCTTATTGTTTTTGTTAGGACAAAGTCTAAGTCTGTACTAAATTCGAGAAACCAGCGGCAGTTGTCACATTTTTATTTTTGACAGGTGTATTTTAAGGATTCTTTGTAAACGTAATTGAGCGGTGTTTAATTGTTTTATTACGACCCTTAGACTTTTGGGGGGCTGAACTATACATACATTATATAGTTTCGCACCGTCTTAGATTCTATTCTCATCTTATCCCGACAATCTCATTCTCATCAACTGGCGAGTTGTTGTTATAATTGATTGGGATATTCTATTTATTTATATTAATACACTGGTATTCAGAATAACTCAAAATATATTCTTTTTATTTATGACATACACAAAACATATTTTATTTTCAATAATTGACAACATTACTACGATAAATATATATTATTTATATTTTCAAAGCATGAGTGATTTTTATTATTTCAACACTCCTCCTTTCGAATGTCTTTGAAAATAAGTTCAGTTAAGTCCAATTTGTTTTCTTAATTGCATAAGTCTTGGTCCTGGTAAAGCTTTCGTGAATAGATCTGCTTCCATGATTTCTGTAGGTTTGTATTCAATTTCTACTTGACCATTTGCTATTGTTTCTTTGATAAAATGTTCTTTTATATTTATATGTTTACTTTTTGAGTTTATAACTGGATTTTTCGCCATGTTTTGCGCAGCTTGATTGTCGTTTTCAATTTTGATTTTCTTCTGGTTTATTCCTATATCTTGAATTAATTGGTGCAGGTGAATTGCTTCTTTTGCTGCCTCTGTCATCGCCATGTACTCTGCTTCCGCTGTTGAAAGTGCCACGGTCCGTTGTTTCTTTGATTCGTAACTTATAACGCTGCCCCCGTAGATAAAACAATATCCCGTGTAAGATCTTCTGTCTAAGAAGCAAGAGGCCCAATCTGCGTCGGTCATTCCAACCAATGGTTTTCTAGTTTTTGAATAAGTTAAAGAAAGCGTTTTCGTACCTTTTAAATATCGTAGAATTCTTTTGACTGCTGCCCAATGTTCTTTTCCATAACATTCGTTAAATTGGCTGAAATATGATACTGCGTAGAGTATATCTGGTCTTGTAGCAACTGCCAGATACATCAAAGCTCCAATTAGTTGTTGGTAAGGTAAATCTTCGCATTTTATACAATTTTTCTCTAATTTCAAATTTGTTTCTATTGGAGTATTTACTGGTTTGCAGTCTTTCATGTTAAATTTCTCTAATAATTTTTCAATGTAATTTTTTTGTGATACTTTTATTTCATTTTCGTTTATTTCAAAATCTATACCCAAGCAATATTTCAGTTGGCCAATATCCTTCATCTCGTATGTCTTCATAAAAATATTTTTCACGTAGTTCAACATTTTTTCATTCTTGTAAGCTATTATAATATCGTCTACGTAAATGGCAATTACTGTATATTCTCCCCCTTTTTCCATTACGTAGATGCATGGGTCTGCATGTGATTGTTTAAATCCCATTTCGCGTAAGGTTTCATCAAGCTTTTTAAACCATTGTCTACCAGCTTGTTTGAGCCCATACAGTGCTTTTTGGAGTTCACATACTTTTTCTTTGCCTGGTTTGCTTAGATTTTCTAACATTTCTTTTGCCTTTTTATATATTGAAATGTCATCAGAATTTCCCTCTTCGAGTATTATTTCGCAGAGATATTTCTCTAATTCTTTCGGTTTTTCCATGACAATTTGTTCTTCAATGTTTCCATTTAAATAAGCTGTAGTTACGTCCATCTGATACAATTTCATACCTTTTTCAGCACACATTGCTAATAACATTCTAATGGAACTTAATTTAGCGACTGGTGCGTATGTATCATTAAAATCAATTCCTGGCCGTTGTGTATACCCTTTTGCAACTAATCTTGCTTTTTTTCGTTCTATTTTACCGTCTGATCCAAGTTTGTCTTTAAGTATCATCCTGCAACCAACTACTTTCATATTTTCATTTTTTTCTTTTATTTTCCAGGTATCATTTTTTAAATGTGCTTTTATTTCGCTTTTAATAGCTTCATTCCACTCACTGTGTGTTTCATCGTTATCTTTTGTACAGATATACAACGTTTCATAATCTTTTAACCATTCTGGTGTTCGTGTTTCTCTTCGTGGTTTATTTGGTTCGCTGGGTTCCGTAATTTCTTCTATTTGCGTTTCAGACTGTATTATTTCATTTGTTGGAGATTCAGTCATTCCAACGGTTTCATCAAATCCTTCGTTATTAGTTTCTGCATTTTCTATCATTGTTATTTCAATTTCTTCATTATCTTCTTCTGTTGACGCTGAATCTTCTATTTCTTTATTCTTGTAAAACATTTTATTCAATACTTTTACATCTCTACAGTTTTCAATTCTATTTTGCTTTGGCATCCAAACTCTGTATCCTTTGATTATTTCTGAATATCCCATAAATATTCCTATTTCTGATCTTGGAGCAAATTTTCCACTACTTTTCTTTTTGTCTAATACAAACACTTTTGATCCAAATATATGTAAATGATTAACTGATGGAATTTTTCCCATCCATTTTTCGAAAGGTGTTTTATTTTCTATTATTCTTGTAGGTGTTCTATTACATAAATAATTCGCAGTAAAAATAGCTTCTGCCCAAAATCTATTTGGTACATTAGAATCTAATAACATGCATCTTGCTTTATCGAGTAGTGTTCTATTTTTGCGTTCTGCAAGACCATTTTGTTGCGGGGTGTACGATACTGTCAATCTTCTTTGTATTCCTTGTTGGCTCAAATATTCATTGAATTCTTTATTGCAATATTCTCCTTTTCCATTATCTGTTTGTAGAAATATTATTTTTCTATCCATAAAACGTTCTACTTCTTCTTTATATTGCTTAAACTTTCCTAAAACTTCGTTTTTACGTTTTATAAAGTAAACTTTACAGTATCTTGTATACTCATCTGTAAATGTAACAAAATATCTTGATCCTCCGGGAGTGATTTTCCGCATTGGTCCACATACATCGGAGTGAATTATTTCTAATGGTTTCGTAGTTCTATTCTTAATTTCATCATTTTTTGGGAATGGTTTTCTTGTTAATTTTCCTTTTATACAAGCTTCACAATTTGGTAATTTTTCGTTTTCTTTGAAATAAAGTCCTCTCATTTTCTTATTCTTCATTGCCAATTTTAGATTGTTTTCATTTATGTGACCTAGCTTTTTATGCCAAGTTTCTACTTTGTTTTCTATTGAAGCGTTTATTTCTTCTTTGCTTTCTTGGTTGTTCCCTTTTCTTCCATTTACGTAATATAATCCGTTGATTTTCTGTGCTTTCATTACTGTTTTTCCATTTTTATCTTTAACTGTAGCAAAATATTTTGAAAAATGTACAGTGTAATTTTTATCAGTTATCTTGGCTACTGATATAAAATTTGTAGACAAATTTGGAACATATAAAGTATTCCACAAGTTTATATTTTTTGTTTCTTCAACATTGAATGCTACTTTTCCTTTTCCAGCGACTTTACTTGTATAATCATCTGAAGCTAATTTTACAGTAGAAGTTTCATTTGTGTCGATACTATCAAATAATTGTTTATTGTAACACATATGTGACGTACATCCACTATCCAAACACCATTTGTCTTTCTCAAATTTTGCAGGGTTTCTCTTTGTTGCTAAACATAAAGACATGATATTAAAATTGCTGTTTGACACATTCCTTGGTGCACGACAATCTTTGGCCTTATGTCCCTTTTTGTGGCAATTGTAGCACTCTACAACAGTACGTCTGTTTTGTGGATTATATTTGTTTTTCCATTCTTTGTTTCCCTTTTTATATTTTCCATAAAAAGCTTCTTCTGTACTAGCACTATTATTTTTTCTGGCTTCTTGTTCCTCTTTAATTTTTATTTTTAAATCTTCTGGACTTGGTAAATTATCTCGAGATTCTATAGCTATTCGAAAATTTTCGAACGTAGCAGGCAAACTGTATAGCAGCATAATACTTAATAAATCACCATTTATATTAATGTCCATATCATTAAGTTTGTTTACAGTTTCCATAAAGTCATTTACTTGATCACCAATGTCCATTTCATCAGTTATTTTGTTTAGTATTAATTTTTTCAATAATGTCGCCTTTCGCGCTGGTCCTTTACTTTCATAGGTCTTTTTCAAAATATCCCAAACATCTTTGGAGGTTACACAATTTTTTACTAGACGTAGTTCTGATGGAGATATTATTAATAATAAATCAGATCTTGCAAGAAGATCTTGTTGTTGAAAAACAATCCTTTCATTTTCCGTTTTTGGTTTAGGGATATCTCCATTAACGTACCCCCATAATCCATTTTTTATTAAAATTGCCTGTGCTTGCACCTTCCAGGTGTCGTAATTATTCTTCCTCAGCGGTTCAATATGAAAATTAACGTTATTATTTTTGGCCATATTCATTATTTTTAATAAATACCTCCTGGGCCCATAACCTGTTATAATTGATTGGGATATTCTATTTATTTATATTAATACACTGGTATTCAGAATAACTCAAAATATATTCTTTTTATTTATGACATACACAAAACATATTTTATTTTCAATAATTGACAACATTACTACGATAAATATATATTATTTATATTTTCAAAGCATGAGTGATTTTTATTATTTCAACAGTTGTGAACCCAGAGAAACAGTTCAAGTTCGTGGAAATCAACTCCAGCGTTTGACAGTATAATGCACTCCTTGATCTATGTACACGTACCATTATTACATCGGATTATTTGCTGATAGGGATTAAATCGTACCGGGGCTGCAGCACTATTCGCCCGCTTCGAACTGCTCTTTGAGACATTGTGTACATTGCTGGAAGATTACTTTCTGTTCTTCGATCAAAATAAAATGCCATGCCCCACCAACGGTTGTTTTCTATGATGTTTGTTGTTCGCTTTGGGAATTCTAAGCACGATTGGATAAGTGGGCGTTGGGGTTATCGATAATTAAATAAATAATGTTTTCGTGCTTCCGTCCAAAATCACTTGTTTTACACATCTCAAATCGTTCGGAAACTACTTGGTTTCAGGCATAGGCCGGCAAAAATAAGGAACTTTTGTAAACTAATGGTTGCCAGCAATTCTAATTAAATTTTCAGTTGCAGTGCAGAACCAATAAATAAATATCAACTAAATAAATGTCACTGAATTTTTCAAAGAAAACAAATGAATTGTTTATATTTATAAATCTGTTTACGAATGATCTGATGTTACCAACATAATAGTTTCTTTCTATTTCATGTTTGACAAATAAATCAGTAATTGTATTTAATAAATATATGATAATATATATTTACTTTACAAGTGGGCAAAGTAAGGAATTACCCACGAGAGAAATTTTAGCACACGTAGCCGAAGGCTGAGTGTGATAATTTTTATAATTAGCTACTATAATTAATCGAAAATATTGAAATAATTGGGATATATTTACAAAGGAGTAGAAAATAACTATTTCACCTAGTTACATCTTGCTTCATAGAGTGAGTTTTTTTGAAATGTAATTTGCATATTCACCTATAAACGCTATCAGAAGGAGCCACGAAGCGGAAAATATTTCCAAAGTATTTATTAGGTATTCATGTATGCGAAATTAACACGTCGTTGTATTTGGCTGCTCATTCCCGGCTTCGTTGTTTATTTTCGTTAGTGTGTAGTGGGCTTTTTCACTGTTTCTTTTGTCAAAGATTTATGACTTTGCTATGCAAATGTTCGTGAAAGAGCTACCCTGTTTTCGTATCGAGGTTATGAATATGTAAAAATGTCAAATCTGAATGTTAAATTTCATTTCATAAAAACTTGTATAGTGCTGTTAATACGAGCCTTTGTAAAATATATTGCGTTTGATATGAATTCGGTAGTTTCGGAATGAAATGCCACGTGCCACTTTCCATGAATTACTTATCTTGTTGCAAAAGTTTATGAAATATGATACGGTTTATTTAAACTCGACCTCATAAACCAAACGTAAACTTTAATTATTGCTTTTAAGTTAATTATAACCTTCAACACAGACTTTTGGCGATTTACATCTCTTGGAGGTATGCCTTCGGAGACCGTTAATGTCGCCTGTACATTCGGTAACCAAGTGAATCAATTCTGTATCTTCTGTATACAGCTGTTCTTCCAACTCTGGATCAAACAATAATTGCTTCCTTCTTTTTGTGTCTAATTGGCTAAAAACTTGGGGATTAGATAAATAAATCTACCCTCATTACCTTTTCTACCAGGAGAGACACTAACACCCAGTAGTATTTAAACAATCATTAGCTGTCCCAATATATGAATGCACCTAGATAATTGGGTTTAAAGATAAAACAGCTATATTGGCTCTTCGGTAGATAAACTATACTCAACACCGACAACAAATTCCTGTTATGTAAAGCAATTGGATCTTCGACATTGAATTATGGGGCTTGGCAAATACCCATACATCTAAATCATCAAAAATCTTCACCTGATTGTCAATGCTGTATGGTTTGTCCTCAACCGAATTATTCTGAACACCCTTAAATATCTTCAGTTAAAGATGAAATCCTTGGATTAACTAGTAAAGACAATCAAAGACTAAACTGCCTCGAAAATAAACTAGCCGTGAAACTCCGGCAATGCTATAGTGTTCAACGTTTCAAACGTCACAATCCACTAGATTTGCTGGACCGATATAATAGTTACTTACGTTATAAGTCAGGTAAATGGGCTGTTACGGTACGAAAATGATGTTTCCGGATAAGGCGTCGAAGGAACCGAGTCAGGAATTTCGAAATGAGTATCGGGAAAATTATTAAAAAGGATGTATGACTTATAACGGTTATTTCATACCTGTGTCGCATATTTGAATAAAAGTTTGCTTCTTCTTTTCTTTCATAAAAAAAATACGGTCGTCTTGGTCTTTACAAGAAGAAATATAGCAAACAATTTTATTTTTATGACATTTCTAACATCATCTTTCAGAAATGAATGCAGAAAACGATATTTTCATCAAATCCTATAAAAATATTCATAGCAACGATACAGTCCAAGTTACCGGACTGAAAGGAGCACCAAAAGGACACGCAATTCGCTATCTATTTGAATGGGTGCATTCCAGACGCGCATTCAAATATTTCAAATACTGTGGGAAGAAGAATAAACATAGCTTCACCTTTTAAGTTATTGTGATGCTACCGAAAGCAGTAAACAACATTCAGTAAAAGAAAAATATTTTAGAACATCTGGGATAGTTAGGCAATACTAATTGCTTTTTAAAACTTTTCACTAACGAATCGTTAAACGTAAATAAATCGGTGATCACTAAAAGTAAATATTATTTCCGATGGCAGCAGGCACTTGACCGAAATAACAAAATCCTTTACAGCTGCATTAACATCACACCAACAGGATTCGAACTGCGATCCTAGCAGCAGTGCGCTTCCACCAAGCAATCAAGCTGGTAATTAATTGCTTTTAAGTGTGTCCTCAGCCGCGTCTGCAGCGTCAATCGCGCTGGTGCTTCAATGATGCGCTTTTTGCTCGTTAGAAGCGATTTAATGCTAGTTTTTTGTTTTCATTTGTAGTCTGCTTTGACGAGAGGAAGGTCGAACAGACGAAGGTGTCAAACTGTTGTAAATTTATAGTTTATATTTAACAGTCTGAATTAATTAATTCCTATTTGCAGAGGCATATATTTCTTCCGGCAACTGGAGAATTAGAAATGTAGATTCGAGTAGAGTATTGTGTGAGCTGGCGTGATTAAAAAGAAGCGTATTTAAATCGAGAATTAAGACACATTCAATTCGGGTTTATTTTTTCCGGTTAATTCAGCTTCGTCATCGTTACCGTTCCGTTCCGAACCGGTAAAGGCATTTTGTTCCACCGTCGCTGAGGTAACGGTTCCTAATGGCGTTATTGATTATGCAAATTGCAGCCGGATACAATCGGAATAAGAAAAAGAAGAAGTAAATATCGTTTCTTCTGTAATTTTCTTAATGTTCGTTAAGCTTCGCGTTCGCCTTGTATCCTGTCCGTTTGTGCGTCGCTGTCGGAAATGCAGTTGGCGATGTTAACTCGTGAAAAAATGGACGTTATCCTTATTGATGACCTGCTGAGGGCCAGGAATTCTCTCTTGTCCTCCTTCCTTCTTCGACTCGGGACAATAGCACTTCGCGTAATTTGTCAAATATTTGCTGTTTATTGACTGAACGAACCACTCGTTTTGTTGCATTCTTCTGAAAATACTCTAATAGCTGTTGAATGTTGACATTTATTAAAATACTTTGGAGCCTTTTTGGAATTCTACGAGTATATTCATAATGGATTTGTAAATAAATATATTATTACGCCATTTGCCTAATTTGGGTTTGGCACTCTACTTACACAGGTCACACTAACTGTATAGCTGACTTATATTTTTGAAGACAAAAATTGTATTTAGAATTTTCAAAACACATTAAATTTACGAAATAAATAAACTATAAAGGAATTGGCCTTTCAAATACTTAATAAGGTTTAACTGATTTTTAAAATATCTGATCTAATACATAGTTTATTTTATTAAAAAACTGTAAGAATATTTAGGATATATCAATCTTTGTAAATATACCTGAAACGAGGGCTCTGGCCGATAAAATAGATGGACATTCTAAAATATCGCAAGTCGCGACCATGTAAAGTAATCGGTACAAATTTGATAAGACCTCTGGCGAAATGATGGTTAAGCTATTCCTAAATCTTAGTTGTATTTGATTGGTTAAGCAAAATTCTCCTTATTTTTCTCTTTTGGGCGAGCTAATATAAAAAGCATCATTAAACATTGGGAAAATGATCTGTGTTCAATGATCGAAGTCCCGTATTCAGTCACATTGGATAATTGACATCTTATGCTTTAAAACATTCGTTTATTTCCATGTGTCAACCACAGGCACAATACATGTGTATTATTTCTGCTATTTGTTTATTATATCGTAATCAATACAACCTTTCCTACACATCCACTTTTTACACATAATGTTATGTAATCATAACAATGTCCGAAATTCCGAGTTATATTGTTGCTCCTTACAGAACACAACTATCTATGGCTGTAACACACTACTGCTATAATTATTTAGTACTATTTAAAAGATTTGAAATAAAATGGGGGCGGCATTTTTATGTATGATCGAAGGCGGCTGATACCTAAGGATCAGCCTGGAGAAGAATGTTGCTGTTAACTTTCTTTAATGAAGACTGAACATCCTTTTCTGGCTTTGTCATCTATAGAAAATATGTGGGATGTCTTAGGAAGTGCGACGCATCCAGACACCAATGAAAATGGAGAAGAACTATGGACTGTAGTCAAAAATACGTACCTACCGCAAAAGAAAATTATTGCCAATTTTATTTTATTCAAATTATCTACTATTATCAAGTGAAGTCACGGTTCCCAAAGATGTTAGTGTAAACACACTATCGGTTGAGTTATTCCAACTGAGGATTCATTATCTACAGTCCGATGTGTTAATCAAGAACTATTCTGCCCAGAGCAAATGAAAAATCCTTGGGTAAACAACTAACAAAATAGAGCCATTAACCCGCAATATCCAGTACATTTCTCGGTCATATCTCCTGCTTAACGTAGAACTGTCTGCGTGATTACCCGCGTGCGTATAAAGCACGCGAATCGGCCAACAGCAGTGCCGGCTGCCTGCTGCGGGGTGACATGATGCTGATATGTTTGCGGCAATAACCGGTTAGAGGCCGAGCTTTGCCTAAAACCTCCCGGCAGGAAGAGCCGCGTTACTCCCGACGCGGTAAATGTCGTAAATTTCGCTCCTTTATCCCTGGACCGTGGCTCGTGGTTGGGCGCTGGCCTACAGAGCCGGACTTACCGATGTGCTGAAAAAGGGTTATTATCATAAATTAGTTTTGTTGCGTTGATGTGGAATAGCTTAATTATTGGTAACTGGTATTGGGAAGACATTATTGCCCAATATAAGTCCAATTACAGGGCAAATTGTAATACACAATAGTCAATTAATAAAGATATAAATACAATACAACTTAACAAACTATAAAGCAACAATAAAACATACATTTAAAGATATAATCAAAAATTGTTAGTATGCGATGCAACAATACATGTGATAATAAATATGGTGCATCAATTTTATTATAAAATAGGCTTTTCTCTTTTGGAATACAAAGAGAACATATAATAACGTTCCAGAAGAGATTGCTGATATAATACCTCTTTCAGGATATACATTGTCCTGCTTAAATAAATTGAATTTTAAATATCTACGATGGATACTGCCAATAGCTAGATTTTGTTAAGCATAGAAAGATACCATATTATATTAGCATATTCATTTCTGCCCATTATTATTATTTACCTGAGAGAGTTGAGTTTTCAACAGATAATCTCTAGAATTCAGTTAAACTATTTTCTCGATGACGCTTTTACTCCTAATAACACAATACCTATACTATTATTAATTTTTATAAAATTATTATTTTATTCAGTTGAAAGATTATGTGCTGCTACCATGGATTTCTTTCGGGCACACTGTATTTTTTCTTGTTTTTAATCTTTATTCCTTCGCTTTTACACTTTCATACATTTTTATATGTCAACACCTTTCCCTTTTAAAATACATGTAGTCAATTTTTCCATTAACTTACATTGTTACATTCCCTTCTTAAAAAGATGTAGATTAATACTTAGATTTATTTCCTTTTCTTCATCGTTTTAGTTTGCTTCTTCGTTTATATATTTTGTAGTCCTAGTTATTCCTTTTCTTGTAGAGCATATGTGTTTCGATGGTAATATTGCTATAATTATTTTATGAATTCAAGTATCCATTGTTTATCGTGGCGTTATATCCAAATTAATTAGATAATCGCTATGTACTTTGAGTTATGAATATTTAAATCCTAGTCCACTCCTGGCCTGGTTACCCAGACAGCGGGCAGCGTCCAGTGCTGCATCCATAGGGACGCATTTTAGAAAGGATTACGACGGCGGTGACAATTATATACAACCGAAAAGGACGGGACCGCCGCGACGGTTGGGCTGGGCGTCAACCCAACCCCGCTCTGACATCGATCTGTTTGTACGGCGGGGGCGGCGTCGACTCCAGCTGGCGACAGACTCACTCCTTCAGAGTGCACACACTGCGAGAAATTAAAAGATGTGTTCTTTCTATTTCCGTTATTTTAAATATTAGATTTGAAACATGAACATCTGCCTCGTGAATATTTCATTTTAAAATGGAGATAGAGACTGAGCTGTACGTGAGCTAATGAAATAATAAACTTGAATTCTCATATTTACTTCCAGTTGGCTTTTGCATCTCCCTTCGAAAACTGTTTTCGTTATTACATTAAATAACATTGACGCTTAAATGAAAAGTACTCAACTCCAGGTAAATTACGGTAATTTCCATAAAGTCTTGTAAGATTCATTATGCTGCAAAGCCGGAATGATAACGGCCAGATCTTTTGATACGCAATATCGCCGGCTATGTAAAGTATATTATGACTTAATGATTTCTCCGACATGAAATGCTGCACACGGTTATAATTAAAAATAATTGCGTAATCAAAAATGGCGTGCAACGCAAGGTTGTAGATTCGAGCGTAGGTAATCTTGTTGTAATTATAAAAAATTTAACAGTATTAAACACACGTGTTAATGATGAAATCATTTTCAATTTTGCTTGAGTTTTAAATTACATATGTGTTATCACATTGGCTAAATTACATACACGCTCTATCTGATTTTATTTCTTTTACTTTCTTATACAAATTTTGTTTGCTTCTTTTGACAAAACTGAATTATATGTTTAGGGTAAACTTCCAAATAAGTTATTCGTCGAATAAATAAAAAAATTCGCAACAAAAAATGGCAGCTAGAACAATAAGTATCATTTGACCTATGATTTCGATACGACAATTTTCGTTTATTCGACGAATAATTTATTCGATACTTTATTCGTAGATGGAAATATCGGCCCTTAATAAACTAATTTTAGTTGTTATGAGAACAAACAAATATCAGAAACTGTAATTATTAATCATTCAATACAGATTCACATACCGATAGAAAAATTTGACTCACGGAAAATCCTCACTTAAAATTGTAAATTTTTTTTATTACATTTCTTTATAATAAAAGCGCTAAGAAACCCATTGCAGCAGAGCGCATCGTCAGATCTCTAATATTTTTCGAGATACGTCGATTTTTGGTATTTTTCGAAGTGCAATTTTAAGGGCCTGTAATTCAAAAACTACACGAGATATCTGAAAATTCTCTTCAGTTCAGCGTTTCTGGTACCTTATATAACAAATTAGCAAATTTTTAAAATTTTGAAATTTTTTTGTATTTTTGTTCAAAATTTCGATCGGCGATAACTCGACAAATATTAAAGATACAGATTTGCAGTGTTCACCAATCGATTCAGCTCGTCGAAATACATAAGTATGCAAAGTTTCATAAAAATCGCTTCACGGGATGGAAAGTTAGAGCAAAAAGCCTTAAAATGGCGTTTTTTGTCCTGAAAGTCAAGGGGTACCCCTTGACGTTTGGCCTGAATTTGGCCATTTTCAGACTTTTTGCTCTAACATTTCAACCGGTTGTCCGAATTTTCTGAAATTTTCAGGGTTTATGTATTTCATAGAGCTGAATCGATTGGTGAACACTGCAAGTCTGTATCTTTCATATTTGTCGAGATATCTCCAACCGAAATTTTGAAAAATAATTCGAAAAATTTCAAAATTTTCAAAATTTACTAATTTATTATAAATGGTACGAAAAACATAAAACTGGAGATATTTTTCCATATCTTGTATAGTATTTGAGTTACAGCCCCTCAAAGTTGCTCTTCGAAAAATATAAAAAATCGTCATATCTCGAAAAATATTAGAGATATGACGATGCGCTCTGCTGCAATGGGTTTCTTGGCGCGAATATTATAAAGAAATGTAATAAAAAAAAATTACAATTTTAAGTCATATTTGGGGAAATTTCCGTATTTTGAAAAATATTACAAATCGCCATATTTCGATAAATATAAGACATATTACGATGCGAACTACAGCAATGAGTTTATTCATGTTTAAATTATACATAAGTAATAAATTTCAAGTTAAGTTTGGAGGAGTATTTAATTTATTTTCTAGTAAACAATTTATTTGTATAAGAAAGTAGTTTGGTGCCCACACCAGATTTTTTTATCTTTGTTGTAGAACAAAATATTAATTGCGCTGTGAACTTTATACCATTTGTTATTAAGCTGATGTTACATCTGCACCCATTTAAAATCAAGCTTCAACAAATTGATAAATATTGTTATTGAGGTATCATTAATTATTACGACTTTTTTTAACTTTTCAAGACCCGACTAGGATCGATCGAAATATGGTGATAATGTTTGTTTATTACTAAATAATGTTGGATTTTGAAAGATTCGTTTTGTTGGTTCGTGATGGATAAGATTTTGGTCTAGCATATAGATAGAAGAAGCAGATCTCAAAAACAAAAATTGTTTATTTCACTTAATCTCCTTTCAACTTTATACACTTATGCCCAGTTACAGAAAGGACTTATCCTAAATCAACATTTTTTTTATATCTCCAAGGAAATGTATTTATAAAATGATTTTTGATTGGTTATAACCACATTGTTACACTGATAGTGACTAGTACAACGAATATAAAGTAAATCTAGACTTTTAAAAACAAATGCCCAATAACCTTTTTCCTAAAGTAAAAAAATTTAAATATTTTTTTCTTCTTCCTGCACCAAAAGCGCCACTTTTCGTACTTGTTTTGCCTCACGAAAGTGAAGTATTTAACGACGGCGGTTTTCAACTCCTACCCGTTTTTTTCTCCTCCAAAATGTTTGTTCTACTTCTTTTCTCCGTTAATTTTGGTCGTCCTCTTCTTCTTCTTTCCCCTTGGCTCCATTCTACTATAGACTTTATTGAGTTTTAGTATGTGTCCTATTCATTTTACTCTTTACTCACTAAGTCTTTGCCTTCTAATTTTATTCTTTATTCAATATCTGATAACTTTTTTCAGTCCTAGTATTTTTCTTTATAATATTCTTTCCAATATCCTTAATTCTTCTTAGTTTTCCCTCTCTACACACTGATAAGTTGATCATCAAATATAAAAACGCCGATCTCGGTGGTGTAGTGGCTATTTTACTAGCCTAGCATACCCGAGGTCGTGGGTTTGAATCCCACTGAAGTACATGGTCGTTTGTGTTGTTCATGAAATTCTCAATCATCCATTCAAGAAGCGGCATCATCGCAAAAAAAAAATAGCAAAATGTTTCGATTTAAAATGCGTGTGTGGATGATACTGGCGATTGAATATGTCAAGGGCTAATTTAAATATCGACAGGAAACGCGAACAATCTACGAAAAAACTTAGCATACAAGCCCATAAAACAAGAAAACTTTCTCTATCGAGTGTACAACGTATGCTGTTCATGTATGTTTAATACACACTCCATCCCTCTCCCACACATCATACCGACAGCATGCCCTCTCTGTCCATCTTGGGCCGTAAACTCGTTGTCAACACTTGAGCGCCAGCTCCACCGTCTTGGGATGAAGATTAAAGAAGTTTGGTTCACGCAAACTTTGCTTACAGGATGTTAAAACTCTTAAAAAATTGATGGAATGCCTTAAAATGCGTTGCATGCCGAAACGAAGAATTTCTCCGTTGACGTGTACATATTTCATCCGAGTTGGCGCGGTGCGTAGGAAATTCGTTTTTCAACTTTTCGGCTGTGCTGTGGCGATGAAGTTTTAACGTGGATGGCGGATGGCTCGTTCTGCGTGCAAGTATTTAAAACTGTAATTAATGATGAGTGTGCTTTTTGTCTTTGTGGCTTCGTGCAAAATTCAGCACGCTGCATCAGCCGAGGAAATTGCTTGACATCCCTCCAAATAGAATCTGAATAACTTATATCAAGACGGCGAATATATCTACTTGATATCAAGTCAGATATTGAGTATTATACGTCAATCTTGAACGTCCTAAGGATTCTCCAGATACGCTACAGAAAATAGTTATAAATATTCACTATTTCTTTTACGACTATTCATAATTTAAAAAATACAATTTATTGGAATGTAATTTATTTGAAAATTAGTATTCGAAGTGGTTTTAGACAGATCAGTAATAAACAGTCAAAACTAACAGATAGCAACTATCAAAATCAATCCTAACCAACAAGACAGATTATTTAGAAAATTGATTTATTCCTATTATTATTTGCTCTATTTTATATATTTAATATTTTCACTGGCTGTTAAAGCACTTATTTATATTCTAAAAGGATTTGAGCACTGTCAGATTTAGCAGCAAATATATTAAGTTATACTTTTTCAATCGGTCAATGGAAATCTGTATAATAATGATTGTCATTATGTATAAATTAGAATTATATAATAAGATATAAAAAGATTAAGCAACTGAGAGTTAGATGGTTTGGACATATATGGAGAGCAGAAAAAAGGATGCAATTAAAACATTAGTAGAACGGAAACGCGAAGGAAGAAGAAGACGAAGCAGATCCAGATCAACATAACTAAAAGAAGTAGAAGAATATTTAAAGTAATAGGAAGTAAAAACTGACAAAGTGAAATAAAATAGAGTAAGACGTGGAAAACCTAACTACAAGGATTTAAAATTAAAGAAACAGGGATTGATCCATTTGAACAAAAGGAAGTGCATCAAAGTACAATAAAAAAGATCAAGCAACAGAGAGTCAAATGGAGAGTAGAAGAAAAGGATGCAATTAAATGAGTAGTAGACTGGAAACCAGAAAGAAGAAGAAAATGAGCCAAATCCAGATCAATGTGGCTAAAGAAAGTAGAGGACGATTAAAAAAAATACAGGAATTAAAAACTGACACAGTAAAACTAAATATAGTAAGACGTAGAGAAACTTAACTACAAGGATTTATAGGAAAAGAAATAAACATTGATTCTTTCCAACAAAAGGATCAAAGCATTAAAGTTCTGAAAGAACGAAATATTATAATTTTAACCAAAGACGTTTCAAAAATAATTCGAAAGTTAAATATGTAGTTAGTTTCAAAACATATGCGGCCATTAAATTTCATTAAATCTTCTTCACAAAACCTTCCATATGGATTTGTCATTATTTAACTTTATAAGGGTTGTATTACCCAATAAATTACATCAGTTATTTCATCAAATTTTGTAACCCTTCATTTAAAAGAGCGGCCATTAGAATTTCGTATGACGGAAATAGCGAATGCCCTAAAAAAGGTGAATATCAAAACGGTGCACGATAAAAGCGCTCTACATATTATTGGTTTTGGTATTGAGAATAAAGAAAATATTATAAATTATCTATTTTTAAAATATTATAGTAAATTTGGAACGAATACTTGCAAAATGCCACCAATAATATATAATAACCACTATAATATTTAGGGCGCTTATTTTATCTTATGCTTTTTAAAGTGTGCACAATTTTATCTTAGAAGGAAAATCTTTTCGTATTCCATATTTGTATTTGTTTACAAATGTCCTAAAAAGCTTTTAATATTACTATGTACGTACTTACAAAATAATGACTGACGAAGCAGTGTTATTATTCGCCTATATAGATGCCTCTAGGAAAGATGTAACAATGGCAATAAACAGAGAAAAGAGTACAATAATAGTAATTGAATTGGCATTGGTGCGCAGCCGTACGCAAGTGAGCATCGTGCATCCCACCCCCATGGATGGCATCCTGCAGGCGTCGCGACGCGAGGCCTCCCGGTGTTTTATGCTCGTTCGCTCTTGTTCGGCCGGCAATAAACAGAAAACAGATGCAAACGAAAGCAATTTGGATTCCAGCACTCCTGTCGTGTTTATGCCACATAAGAGCGTATGTGTATGACTCGATATCGCACAGAACTCGCCCATTCAGCCGAGCGGGATGTGATATTGCCGTATGATGAAAATATAAAGTTTTAAATTTTCATGTTTTACTGTACTCGGAATTTTATTAAAGCCCAACGTGGCTTATTTACAAATTGAAAATTCTATTTGATCTCATTCATGCATTTTGATTTTTTACACACATCTGTGTGCCAAAAGGCACAGGTTTTGCGACTAAAATTACATTAACGATTTTAAGCTGCGGATTAGTGTGCTAAAACTTTGCTTTTTTTGTTTTCATAATTTCCTTTTTTATTTCACATCCATTAGAACACTGTACACACGTTTCGAAAAGTGTGTAGTTTAACTTTCGGACAGAATATGAAATTTTGTAATTACTTTTTGAATTAACGATAATTACCTCGTGCCTATTTAGCAGCATGGAAACTACTATTCTTTTTGCTCATCCTATTATACGAACAGGTTATTTCAATTTGTTTATTTTCTAGAATAAATATAAACTAAAACACACACAGAGGTCATCGTGGAAATAATGAAATAATACTCTAGGGACTCTGAACGTATGTACCTACTGGCTTGTTGAAAACTCACTATCGAAATTTTGAGTCGTTACAATACCCCTTACATGGGGATGTAAAAAAGAAACAGTCGTAACAATTAAGAGAAAAAATGATTAGAATACATAGAACAAACGATTTATAATATTTCTATAATATTATATTGTTTTTCTGCTCCTGTGTAAATATATCCCCATTAGTTCAATTTTTTCGATGAATTATAGTAGCCATAATTCACTCTTCTCGACCAATCACTGAGCCAGAAATCCATAATTCACGGTTATTTTAAAGACGTGATGTGGATCACCAATCAACGACCGTCTGACAGTTGACATGTAGTCAGTTGTCATTGTGTATTTTGTTGTTGACGTTTTTCAACGTGTGTTTTCAACGAATTTCGATCATTTTCAGTAGTGATTTCCGAATTTACAGGAGTAGAAAAAGTACAGTATTATATTCGGGATTATGGTCATTATTCACTCGGATGATTTGCATCATTCGCCTACGGCTCGTGACGCAAACTTCATCTTCCTGAATATTGAATATCCTAATCCCTCATCTAATAATATATTATTATTTTATATTTAGCGATTTAACTGTGTAATATGATCACTTATTCAAAATGAATTATTAGTTTTGGTTTTTTCTGTTAAAATTTCTAATATTATTTAGAGAAAATTCTTCAAATAAAATTGATATCCAATTATTAATTAAAATCTGAATTCTGTTACGTTTTTTATCATTATCACAACGCGTTTCAATATTTACACCTTCCACAGGTGACTAGATTTTAAGATCTTGGTGATTGCTTAGATACCAGAGTACAATATTTATCTACTGTTGGATAGCCTGCTCTTCAAACATTTTTAATTTTCCGTAGCGTTGTTTACAGTTTCTCGCAATATCTTTAATAATTCAGGCTTTTGTAAAAACATGCATATGCTGCTCTATTGTGTTGCAGAATATATATCTCTTGGTATAATCCCACGTCATCTTCGAAATCTCTGCAAATCGCATCAATAAGTGTTAGTAAACTTAACGCACTTAGCAACTAACTCATGCATATATACAAACAGTCCAGCTTAGCTAATGATAACATATACACCGTGGGTTTCGTCCGAATTATTTCAAATTAACAGCGCTCGACTGGGCTAATTTGGGGAGCTGTGGCCATCCCCCAAGCGGATTACAACCCTTCATTCGTTCCTCCCTGGACAACATCTTCGTTCATCCACAACGGTATAACGCAGATGGTCTGCGTCCAGTGCTATTCGTGCAGATATTTGTTTATGTTAACGTGAGAAGTTTGTTGGTGTTAAGGCCACGGTTGGAGAGATTTGGTTTCTGGTAGTATATGAGTACTGGATGTAAAAGAAAACCATTATGTTTCTGTTAAGATTTATCCTAATTTGTATTTATCTCATGCAAGGTAAAGGGGTAAAAAGTTTCCTCTAAAGGTTTCATTTTTTTCCATGACGATAGATTACTGTAACATTTTTTATATGTATATCTTATAAATTATTAATATCTCCCTGGGGAATACTAATTAACACTCGAAAATTCGGTGTGTAATTAATTTTTAATTATTTTCATTGTATCGCCAACTAGTTTATTTAATTATTACATTCCGTTATCATTTATATTTATTATTTGGATGTTCTAGTATCAAGCAATTCATGTAACAAAAGTAATATTTTTTGAAGGCCTATCAAGTTTGTTTCGTTTACGAAAACGGCAAATATATAATTAAGATATCATTTTTGAACTACGTTCGAGTTTTAAATTTTGTTTTTGTTATACAAATTCTAAAAACAAGTATAATTCAGTGTATCTTGTATTTACTAAATTGTACAATTAATTTATAATATTTTTACGTACACCTACATTAAATAAAATTTGGATAATTAACTGTACAGCTGGAAATCTTCTTTTTATTTCATAACGTAAGTTTTCTCTATCTTATAATATCTACTTTACCACTGAGTAAATCCATCTTTACTTTTTAAAATTGCTCAGTCTTTGACAGTCTTCTCTGAAGAAAGAATCCCAAATTGGTGTGGTGTAATTCTACGATTGTCCCTGCAAGATGATTTCACAATTTTGTCTGATTTGTTGGGCATGTATTAAAGCAATAGTATTGGCTACAATTTATATTTTAGACTGTTTTCTATGTTTTGTACCGTTTAAAAGTAGATCAGGGTGGAGATGAATAGTTTTATTTCTTGTCTGAAATCCTGCTGAAGAATTTTATTTAATGTCCTATTATTTTCAGTGTAGTTTATACATGCAACCAAGTTGAAAAGTAGAAACGTTGTTTGTTATTAAATATACAAATATTTATACCAACACTGCTTCAATTCCACAACAAGTGCAGTAAATAATTGTGTTTACAAAACAACTTATTATAAAGAATACTGTGTGGATTACTGATGTTGGTAGCACGTTTAAATTTCGCACTGGTGTAAATGAGATAGAGTTGGTAATAAACAATTCCAGTTGTTCCAGATTCCAGTCTGCGCCTAATTGCAGAAATCCAAAATTTAAATAAAACGGAAAAGTAACTAAAACAAATCAAAAATTACATTAGTCTTTACGCACAGTCCACCATTAAAAACAAATTTCCCCGTCCCGTAATTCGAGAATAATTTTGAAATACTGCACTCGGATTCCGGTTAAAACGAACTCAGCAACAATAAAAATACTAACGCAAGCCATTCATTAAATTTAATTGAAATAATGTAGATGTAATTATCCTGGTTGTAAATTTTATTGCATTATTTCGTGTTTAATTAAACTAACAATAAAACGAAGTGCGCCGTAAAAACTGCCGGTAAAAATACGATATTTCATAATAAAAAGTCCGATGAAATTTGCAAATTAGTTATTTTATTTGTCGAATCGAAGTTTGCTTCGCGCGCTGTATGTTGTGATACTCGTAAACTTATAATTTATTCTAAGGATTGGGCATAAAACGGATTATCTGATTTACTACCTTTATGTTTGTTTGCAAATGTAATTATTTATTTTTCGACGCGCTCATGAAAATTTATCGCAGTATATTTTTAAATTTTCAGACTACATAATTCTACCGTAATAACGCTTTTTGTTTCAACTAATAAATTTGTAACTGGTTTGAAGGGTCGTTATGTCACAATATAATATATTATTTATTATAAATTTCTTGTTACGGCCAACATGACGTAATAAAGAACCTTTTACATACATTAATATTTAAAATACATTTCCATAAAGCATTGCCAGCTAATCACGTTATTAACTATCGGAAATAGTTGAATTATACTGAAAAAACAGCTGGAATATTTTGACATTTCAATAATAGTATATTGTTTCATTAGGAGTAAATGTGATACTTTGGGTGCTGAGCATGTCGAACAATTACATGCGAAGCATACAAAGACACATTTACACCGAATAACACATGCTATTTTTTCTTCAAACATAGAAAATAAAATTATAAATATTATAAAATGCTCAAAACTTCAAAAAATATTCTATCTTATCTAGCATTTCAAGTTGCCGTAGAATATGCTGTTTTGTTATTTTTGTTTATTTGTTTCATTTTTAACTGTCAAATTATTGAATTACAACCTAACTATTTTTCATAATATTTTACTTTGTCCGCCGCCCGCGTAAATGTGTTGCCAAGGATACACTTTTACGCCGGCGGCGACAATATTGAACTTCTGCTTGTTGAATACAAATACATAACAACGTACTTTTATGACGTTTGAAGAAAAAATACTTTATACGTAGTTCCGCGGCAACTCATCGAACTGTGGATAATGCCATCTTCAGTTTGAATCCCACAACCGGCAGTTGCCAGTTGCCATTTAACCTTTTAATAAATACAAAATTTATTAAAGAAATATTATTTGACAGTGACATATGCTTTAAATTTTTTAAATTAAATGTCAATCGAAGTGGTTACCAAGGTGGTGTGTGTTATTATTATTGTTAAAAATAGAAAATTAGTCACTAATGACTTTTCTCATAATTATACCCACTAGTGGTTACTTTCCTTGTTTAAAATCGCCATAGTTATGGAGCATTTATTGAGAGGTGTTGGATAAAATCTATTACCCAATTCTGTTTTGGTAAACAATATTTAAAATAATTTTGTCCGAAAAACCTTGATACAATCCTCTTCCATCATGTTACTAAATCTCAACTTCGCTGCTCGGCGAACAAAAAGCAAGTTTGGCAACAGTGCAGACGATAAGACAAGCGAAAATTTTACGGCCACATTTGGCGTGGCAGAAAAACTTTAATAAAATTTCTGTCCGTCGGCTTTGCGCGCGTATATTTTTACTACATTACCAAGAGTTGCGAACTGTGTTTATGTACATTTTTTGTTTATCCTTTTAGTTCCGTTTTCCGTCGCAGGCGCACGTGTTCTATGGTCCTCGCGATCTTCTTTCTGCATTATGTCTTCATATATATTTCGTGAAATGTTGAGGAATGAATCTACACCGAAATAGAATCAAAATAAGTGTGTGAAACTCTGAAAGATATTTGGGAATTCGAGCCTGCTGTAATCGTGGAATTGGTCGTGAAAAGTTGGAATGCAGAACATGTGCTATATTAATTGTTAATTCAGCGCGGATTTAAAATTTAAAAACTGGAAAATGCAAAAACCGAAATTAATGTTCGAAGCTCGGTGATCGGTTGCATAATTAATACGTGTTCAATTATTCATAAATTGCAAACCATGAATTTTTGCTAATTTTGCGAAATGAATTTTATTTGCCATTGTCGCAGAACACCGAAATTATTTTACATACATTGCTAATGGGTAATCAATTTAAATATATTTTTATGAACATTATTGCCCGTTTAATATGTGCGTGGCTAATTTAAAATGAAATTTTTAAATGTTATTTATAGTTAAATTATTTCGGGCAGGAGTGAAAGAGTACGAAATAAATTATTTTAAATTACTGGAGACACTGAAAAACCTGAGGTTTTCTGTGTTGTTCCTCTCAGCAGGAGGGCCCCAAATTCGCATTTTTATACCTCTGCGTTTCGCGGCCCCACCGGGGCTGTCGCAGCTTAGCCTTCCATATACACACCTTTAATATAAAATTTTAAATATGCTGCGAAATTCACTCGATATTTCTCCTGTGGTTTCTCCAGGGTTGAACAAAATTAGCGAATTAACACTGGCTTGTTTTATGCAAAAAAATTGATGTGGCAATACATGATCTCTCGCTCAACTCATTTTATTAATACCGTGCTATTACTCACAAATAAATTCTATAGTTTTTTCTAGACTACATATATAAACCAAGATGAAAGCAATGGATGATGTCAACGTACTGCTACTGTCATAATTTAAATTTTATATAGAAATAATGATCCAATTATGGACTACAAGATACCAGAGTTTCAATCACTAAATTATATATTATACTGTAGCTTATAAAAATCATAATTTCTTTTATTTATATTTTTAAAAAAATTGTCATTAATTCTTGATTTGTCGATATATTTATGAACCACTTCCTGTTAGCAAATTTTCACCATAATCAACTGGGCTCTTCTTTAGGGTTTACATTCAGTAGTACTCTAGAAAATGCGTTCGAACAAAATTCTGCACAAACATCCATCCACACATACGTACAAACACACAGGCATCCTTGTGAAAATAGAAAAATTAATTCTAAAGCGTACTTTTTGACTAAAATCCCGATATTTTTACAATCCCTTAAAGCAGAACATTCTATATTATCTTGAATATAATTAAATTTGTTTTAAATCATTTATGTAATATGTCCAAAAAAAAGCTGAAAAATCTCTAAGTAAACTGTCATTTTCGGTTGATGGATAACTACCAAAATCTAATGAGCTCGTATCTTAACCCTCAAAATTATATAAATGAAATTTGAAAACAATACTGTCATAAGATTTAGAGTTTTCCCTCTGTATATTTTTGACATAATTATAATTTTAGTTTATTCGTTTATTCTATAACGCAGGATTAAAAGCTGCGTAACTTGAATGTGGGTGTAATAATAATAATACTGATAGAGTGTTATTAATACGGGCATTAATTTTAATAATATTATAATAAAACTAAATATATTTAATGCATTTGTAATAATTATGTACATAGGTAAATAATTTTATTGTACATATTTGTCTACATTAGTTTCAGTTTTAGTCAGCAGTAATAATTTATGTTTAGTGGTTTTAATATTTGTTTATTTATATTTTGTTAATTTTATTTAAAAAATCTGATGTTGCCAGCACATAACCTCCCGCCCAATACTACTCTTAGGCCCGGTTGTTCCACCTTCAGTTAGGAATTCGGTATAAATTTATTCGACTGGTAAACCTTGTTTTGGTTTTTCCATGTTCAGTTAAAAATTACCAATAGGATAAACATCTGTTAACAGTAAGATAGGTAACTGGCAGTCAAACTACCAGTTAGATGATTTACCAGGGGGATATTGTACCGAATACAAACGATTTAACACACGAAGTGAACCGAACATATACATTTTGACACTTGTCAAATTAATTATTTTCATAACCTATTTCTAGGAATTTATTATTATTATTTATAAAAATGGATTAGTATAGCGGTGATGTATTCAAAGGTTTACCAAGAGAATAGTGTACCGATTGCGAACGATTTAATACGTGAAATTAATCGTAGGTTCATATAAATTTTGAAACTTGTCAACTTAATTATTTTCATAAACAATTTCCAGGAATTTATTATTATTTATAAATGAGTATAAACATATGAAGCAAATAACGAAGAAAGCTAACATAGCTCTCCCACAAATCTGGGGTATAGGGCAAAGCAACACTGTCCGCGCTCAGAAGTTGATGAGTGACCGCTTTGTAGAGATGTGTCGTTCGCGAACGATTCGTTCAAAATGAACGAATCGTACAGGTGATTCAAATGAATCGAATCAGTATTTTGAAAAAGATTCGTTCAGTTAAAAGAATCAGTAGTGAACGAATGATTTGAAATAACTTTGTTTTTCGTTTTACAAAATGATTCCATATAAAACTTCCTTTTCTATCATTAATATTAGTACTCATTATTATGTAGTTATAGTAAAGCAAGTGAGATACAAATACGACCTAAACGTATTATCTACATCAACGCCGGACGAACGAATCGAGTTGCGCAATGCGCAGTGCGCACCGATTCGCAACGAACGATTCGTTCGTAAATAACTCACTGTACAAAATTATAAGTGATTCGGTGAACGAATCTTTCTGAACGAATCACTTTACTGAACTGAATCAAAAGATTCGAATCAGTAAAAAGATTCGTATTTCCCATCTCTACCGCTTTGGGAACCTACACCAGATAACACTGCGTGCCGTTGTCACACCCCTGAAAACGAGGTACTATACCCTCAGCAGTTGAGACCACTTAAATAAAAAAAATATAAGAATATTGCTATTCGATAAATTAATTACGAGCATTATGATGTATGGAGCGAGTCGAAATTTGGGGTTGGAAAGAACAAGATAAAATAGAAAGTATCCAATCATAATATATTAGATGGATACTTGGGTTAGACAAATAAATACCGATATACTTATTAGAGGAAGAAACAAAACGGTACAAATTGAAGACAAAACAAGCAAGAGAGCAATGAAGTACGAAGAGAAACTAAGGACACCATAGAAAAGCCTAGAATAAGATTGTTGGGTACAAATATCAAGAAAAGAAGAAAGATTGGATGAAGAGAATGCGTTGAAAGAGACCAAATATTCTTACATAGTATTAGTTTTTATTATAATTAAATGAAATACCACAATGATAATGTAGAAATTTGAATACCGCAAGGGATCAAATAAAACATATACTACTTTACTATTACGATTTATAAGAATAGATTTATGTGTCGGTAATGATAAAGAAATATTGGATTTTTCTTTAATATAAATGTGCGTAAACAGTATACGGTAGGGCCAAGGTGTAGTCGGAAAAGTGGAACGGTGAAGAATTTTTCATGAGATTTCATATATCAAAGAATACAGTATTGCATTTATTTGAAAACGTTGAAGACAAGTTGTTATTTTTATCAAAACGGTACGTTCTGAGAATATGTGACTATTGAAATTATAATTTCAAATATTCCGTTTTTAGGAATCAAAGTATTGGCCACAACTTGAATTAAAATGTGACCCGAGCTGATTCCAAATTTTTTCTTTCTCTTTCCAAGAAATAGAATCTGTCTTCTTTAGCTTTATTATATCTTTATATTCATAAAATCAAAACAAACATCAAACTATAACCTTCAACGTCATATGAAAAGTGACAGCCAAGTTACCAATTTTATAAAATAAACACAAATTTTAACCTTTTATTCGTTAACTGCCAGTTAACTATCTGGAAGATAAAATTTCGAGGAACAACCGAAAAACTTTAACCTCCTGACAAGTAGGTAGAATAAATTTATCTCTCAGATAGTTAACTGAAATTTTATCAGAACTTGGAACAACTGGCCCTTAAACGGTACAAAATAGTATTTGATGATACAGAAACATACCTTCTTATTTGTTTATTTTATATTTATATTTGAGAATTTTAATTTTCTTTCGTATATTTATTTAATTTTTTAGCATATATTTAACAAAGAAAACAGCTTCACAATCACAATGACATGTGTCACATTTCGTAAAAAATTGAAAATTTTTCCATGGTGTTCTAGGAATGCAAGATTTGTGAAATTTAATTTCTTTATATTTTATTATCTCTAAATCTAATGAAAATTAATAAAATTATTGTAATCAAAACACATGTAAAATTAAATATTCTTCAACTTTCAAAATAACATACATTGTTGAAAAAGGAATTTTAAACGTGTTTTTCAATAAAAACTGTTAATGGCTTCAAGTAAACTGCTACTTCCGGTTGACCAATTTTATCCAAAATCTAATCAGCTCTTCATTTAAATATAAGAAGCAATAATTCACAAAATTGTATTTTTTGGTATTATAGTATTAGAGTTATGCGAGACGAAAAAATTGCCACACACACACACACACACACACACACACACACACACACACACACACACACACACACACACACACACACACACACACACATACATACATACAGACATCATCGTGAAAATAGTAAAATCGTATTGTAGGGACCCTGAAACGTGCTTATTCATTGGAAACTCACTACCCAATTTTTTGACCAAAAACAATACCTCCCTTACCTAGAGGTAGGCGGGAGGTAAAAATATATAAATATATCTATATCATCACTACTTTTACTCACTTTGGGTGGGACACTCAGCCATGTAATATTTTTATTGTTTGTATTAGCTTTCAAGCTATGAATCTGATTTTATAGATGACAAGATACATATACAATGTACATATATGAATGTAATAATGTTTCTTAATATACGTGATAGAAAAAAAATTATTATATTCCATATAACCATCCATAAATCACAAAATTCCTCCCATGTAAACAATCTCACATTCTCACATATCACGAGAAACATACAATTCCGAAATTCCCGCTACCTTTAATTATTCTTTGTCGGCAACAATAAGCCCCATTCCGCAAATTCCTTCGCATTTCCGTCATTTTGTGCAGCCCTATCGCTGCTCTTACGCCGCCATCCGCACCATAAAGGCAGAACAAGAAAGACCGCGCGAAAACGGAACTGCGTAGATTGCGTTGGTGTTACTGCTACGTTACGTTGTACCGCGCCTTTGCGTTATGTAGGAAGACGACACGTTTATACCATACTCTGGTTTTAATGTTGATATTTCATATTATCTCCGCCAAGTCGTGGCACACTGCGATGGCTGTGAAGTTTGTTTCCTTCGGGAAGATTGGACAGGAGATGGTAGAAGAGTTTGCACCGGGATTTTTCTTTGTTTGTTTGTTTGTTGTTGGCATAGTAAAAGTGCAGTCGTATAATTCATATGAAAGAAAATAACAATTTGTGACTCCAAGACAACTATGTATATGCAACTAACTAGAAGGCTATAGATAGTATTTCATAACAAAAATATATGTTTTATTCAAAGACTAATTTGAAATAATTTCATTTTTTTGTCAACAACCACTGATGTTTATTAACAAATTCGAGAAGATTTTGAGAATTTCGCTTTATTTTTTCCCGCTCGCACACTATAAGTAAGGAATTTATTCTGACGGATCAAAAATTTCAATTAACACGATCTGGGATCCCTCGAATAAGATTTCACTATATCAATATCTTTTTCAAATTTTATATTTACTGTTTGAATATTCTTGTAATAAGTTGATTAGATTGTAAAGCAATCCATCAACTGGAAGTAATAGCTTCCTTGAAGGCCTATAAAGTGTTTTGGGCATATCTCAATAAATAATTAAATTAGTCGTATAGTACATCAGAGGTCATGGGTTCGAATCCCACTGAAGAACATGGTGGTATGTGTGTTTACATACATTTACAATCATATACTCATGAAACGACATTTGACCAAAGTAGTTAATCTGCTTATCATCTACGTATAAAAAATAGTTAGAGTCAATTTTGTTATATTTAAAAAGATGTACAATATTTATCTATAGTCTATAGTTGAAACATTTTCTCTATTTTGTACCTTGACTATAATAATACTATAATAATACTAGAAGTTGACGTTGAAATGAGAGCAGAAAAAGACAGCTAGTTGCTGATTCATCTCTCTTTATTGTACAACGTTTTTACATAGCTCTTCAAACAAGTATTAGACAAAGAAGGGTGGCCTTACAACATGTGTATATCTCAGACTAGTTTTTCACTTTTATAAAAATCTAGAAGTTACTGTTCTAGTATTACTATATTTATTTCAGTGATTTTGTTCCGCTAAAAGTTATTTGGATGGGAGGTTATGTGCTGGCTACATCAAATTATTTCAGAATTCAAAACTGAATAGCGCAATTAAATAATTAAGATGTAGTATGATCGTAGACAGATGTCAAGCTATAGTTAGAATTTTTTCATGGCCTTTTCTTTTCGGATATATTTAACAAACTTTTGATGTGTGGATAAATATCTCTATTGTGGCGCATCCTCAGTTTGACAGTCACCATTTTAACTTTACCCTTGTGATTCCCCCTCCGCTAATATTACCTAGATCTGCGTAAGCAGGGTGTCATATCCGAAATGGGTAAATATTTATGAAACTTCTTCTGAAAAAGGATTAAAGAAATGACAATGAAAAAGAAGATTTATCCTGTCTTAATTTAAAATAAATAATGGTCAATGCTTCAAGAACTCTACTTTTCTTATAATAATATACAGAACTTTTAAAGTTCTCTCGTTAGAAGCCCAAATATAACCAGGGTTAAATCAGCTCTACCCCGGGCAACAATCTTGCGCTCTAGAGTCCTTCGCGGCCTACTATTCCACCCATGATCGTTGGTGGAGCTTGTTTAACAGACAAGGCAGATGAAGCTATCGTTCCGTCGAGCGAGGCGTTATCTAGATTGCCATGAAATTCGAGAGGCCGGTAAAGTTTTTATGTTTAGTGAAAAGATGGTTTTTGTTCTTTGCTTATGTAGGAGGAAACATTGATGGGCAATTCTTGTTCTAGAGCTATCGCTAGCGAGCTATCTTGATTCATATTTTTATTTTCCGGGAAATATACCTGCCTTGATAATATTTCGAGGAAGATGATAATGGCGTTTGATAACTCTGGATGTTGCTGAGTTTCTTTGTCCTTGATTTACTTCTGAATCTACATAGGGAAGATATATTTGATTATTTAAGGAAAGTTTTTCTTGTTGTTACAACAATATAAGGCTGAGTTCATTGGAGTTATTTCACAATACATTCTTTAAACATTATTTTATTCAAATCAGTCTTCACGTCATCAAAACAATTGATATTTCCCTGACAACTTGAGTATATTTTAACAAGCATAATTTTGTTATTTACAGTAATTCTAATATTGAAACAATATTTGTAACACTTATCAATGATATCTAACGAAATTAGATGTAGAATTAGGTTTAAAAATTTGTTGAACCTCACAAAATTTAGGTCCTTAAATTTTAAATAATCTAACAATTTTGTTTCTTTATGTTTTAGGTAAGTCCATTGCTGCAATACATTTGAATATGAATATGGATGGGCTGGTAAGTAAATAAATTATTATTTTTAAATAAAAATAAAAGTTTAAACATTGAGTTCCTCATTCTCACATGCAGTTCTTAGGTAAATCTTCTTTTGTAAATCATCGTTGACCATTAATTATTGTCTGCAGGGTGGTGAATTAAAGACCGCTTTATGCGTTTTATCAATGGTATTTTTGAAATGTTAAATAGTTTATTTATTAAACGGACGCATTATTGTCCTTATAACGCCCTTGATACGTTAATTACTATTATCTGTTATCTGCTAGCATCAGTAATAGATTTTAAGTGTGTTGATTAAAAATGTATAGTTTGAAAAAAAATAGATATTGTTAAAATAGTGCTCGATAAAAATGTATTAAATAAAATAAACTATTAATTAATATCACATTTATTTTGTTATTTCACGGCACTGATTATTTTAAGAAAATTACCATTAAACATTTCCATATTTTCTGGTTCCAGCCAGAGTAAAATTATAAATATTAGTATGATTATTTTTTGACGTTTCTTTAAACCAATGAAATGCTTTATTGTATGTCACGTGTCTGCGTTTTAACCAATCCTGTCATTATTATACTGAGAATAATGCTCTTGTGATAATTCCCGACAATATTCTCTGTATTTTTTGTTGTTTTTGTTGACAGATGTCAAATGTCAAATAGGTATCATCAACACAAGTAAAAATGAGCAAAAAAGATCAATTTAGTGCTGTGCCTGATAATGAAATAAAAAAATAATCTAATTAAATATAACTCGAGAGTTCGATAAATTAGAAAATAATTCACCAGTATCTTTCTCAAACTTATCGCCATTTGGCAATAGCCACTCAAGCTCTACGGGCTTTCGTGGCTATTGCCTGGCAACAAGTTTTCGAAAGATCTGTCAAATTATTTTCAATTTATTCTCACTCTCTTGTTATATTATTACTGAGAAATTCTTCCTCTACAATAAACTATTTAACTTTTTTGATGTAAAATAATTAGGGAAGCCAATAATTGACATTTTAAAAAATAGCATTGAAAACGTTATGGCGCGCCCTTCGAATCACCATCCTGTATATTTTGATTGAACTGTTTCAAAATCGTAAATATTCAAATCGCAGTGCAAGAATTTAATATCCCTCCCTCCAAAGCATGTGCCTCACCGCAACATTTAAAAATCCTCTTGACTCATATCCTCAACACAAGAGTCATTCTTCCTGGCACAGCCTCTCATCGCGCTTGTTCCCATTACGCCTAACGCGCTCATTGTCGCAAGGCCTGGGCGCGGTGTCATCTTTGTCGCATTATGTCTTCTTGTTAGCGACCGCCGTCGCCAGCGCTGCGACGAGAGCGGCCTCAAATTTAATTAAACTCGAATAGTTGACAGTGGCTGCATAATCAACGTTTTATACGAGAACGATTTAAAGTGATGTGGGTTTTGCTATGAATCCTGAGGTATTTTCAAACGGAATGTGTTGCTGTTTAGAAAATGGAAAATTTTTGGAGAAGCTAAAGGCAACTGCCACCACATAATTTCAATTATACTTGTAATCATTTTTTCATTTATAGACAATAGGGTATTCCAATATATTTCGTTTATTTTTTTTTTTTACCTCCCGCCTACCTCTAGGTAAGGGAGGTATTGTTTTTGGTCAAAAATTTGGGTAGTGAGTTTTCAATGAATAAGCACGTTTTAGGGTCCCTACAATACTATTTTACTATTTTTGCGATGATGTCTGTATGTATGTATGTATGTATGTATGTATGTATGTTTTGCTTCTTATATTTATGTAAAGAGCTGATTAGATATTGGATAAAATTGGTCAACCGGAAGTAGCAGTTTACTTGAAGCTTTAAAAGTTTTCCGTGAAAAAACACGGTTAAATATAATTTTTCAACAATTTATGTTATTTTGAAAGTTGTAGAATATTTAATTTTACATCTGTTTTGATTACACAAATTTTATTAATTTTCATTAGTTTTGGAGATAATAAAATATAAAGAAATTTTTTACGAAATGTGTCATTGTGATTGAGAAGCTGTTTTCTTAGTGAAATATATGTCAAAAAATTTAATAAATATAAAAAATAAATTTTGATTTCTCAAATATAAATAGAAAATAAATAAATAAGAAGGTACATTTCTGTATTATCAAATACTATTTTGTAAATAAATAAATAAATAAAAAATAAACTTCAGCATAAACTTGCACATGCTAATTATGGTTGGCAATGTCAACCCGTCTCACTGGTTAATTTACAGTCGTTGTTTAAGTAATCATAATGATTATTTTTTGACCTTTCTATAACTTATTACATCTGTTTGCCGAATACCGAATAGTTCAATAAATTCTAAGGCTCTTTTTTCCGTGTAGTTTTTCCATTTAATGAATATTTTTCATGTTCTGAGAATGATGTGACATTGTTTTCCAGGATGTGTTGTGTGGCCACGATGAATATGTAAATGGTGTGAATAATTGGATTATGTAATTAACAGTTTAAAATTAGAATTTCGCTTTGTTGAAATAGGTGTAGTTCTGCAGTAAAAGTCTTTTGCGTTACCGTAGGTATTAATAGTAAAAATCAATATTAATTTATTACAAACGACAAAAGTTTAATGGCAAATCTGTTTTATATCCAAAGCTTGTTAATATTATCTTGATGGATTGCATGTTGAGCGGAAGTAACCCATGAAATAGCAATCGTATTTTTGAATTTTGATGAAACATCAACTTGAACATTGAATAATTACAAAATGACTCACGCCTTCTCTTCCACTGATACAAACTTAATATTCTTCATTTGCATGCGAAATTACACTCGCCTCAATTTATTACTTTAAATATTACCAGGAATAAATTTTCTTTCGCCCTAAATTCCCGTTATTATTAAGTATTAAAGACTGTATTTTTAGGGCTGTATATTTATTTTTATATATTTAATGATGAAATAGTATCTCTGATTTATATTTGATAAGTAGCTTAGTTGGGCTACAAATTAAGGAAATCTTTTTTTGCTAAATCAATAATATCATTCAGCAGTTCATTCCTGGCACGACCGAGTACCACCTAACGAAATTAACGAACGTAGCTAAAATAAAATAGCCAAGCACGCAATACTTCTACGATCGCGGCGTTATTTATTTATAACGAAGTTTCACGTTTCTATTATTTTCCTTCCTGTTTAACTCGATGTCTTTATTAACACATTATCTGCCTACTTCAATTCACATTTACAACTTGCAGAAAAATGTCGAAATGTTAGATATTATTTTTAAATATTTGATTGGATCGATGATCGACTGTTATCTGGAGATTAAATAACTTTTTTTGGAACTTTAGTCAAGATTTTATTAATTTTTGAATATCCGATGTTTCGGACATAACAATAACTATCCTCAGGGGAATTACAATGAATGACAATATAACAATTAGAAAATAAATATATCACAAGTTTCACTTAGATTTAGAGCACTAGAGTCATAAATAATAGATTTAAACTATTATAAAACTAGAATTTATTTAATCATTGTTTTTAAATGATTACTTTTTACGTTTCTTAAAACTAATGAAATGATTCATTGTATGTCACGTATCTGTCTTTTAACCAATCCTGTCATTATTATACTGATTATTTTTTGACGTTTGTTTAAACCAATGAAATGCTTTATTGTATGTCACGTGTCTGCGTTTTAACCAATCCTGTCATTATTATACTGAGAATAATGCTCTTGTGAATATTCCCGGCAATTTTCTCTGTAGCTTTTTTGTTTTTGTTGACAGATGTCAGATGTCTGATAGGTATCATCAACACAAGTAAAAATGAGCAAAAAAGATGGATTTAGTGACGTGCCAGATGATGAATTCAAAAAATAATCTAATTAAATATAACTCGAGAGTTCGATAAATTAGAAAATAATTCTCCAGTATCTTTCTCAAACTTGTCGCCATTTGGCAATAAGTTTTCGAAAGATCTGTCAAATTATTTTCAATTTATTCTCACCCCTCTTGTTATATTATTACTGAGAATAAAGCTCGTGTGAATAGTCCCGGGAATAATCTCTGTATAGCTTTTTTGTTGACAAATGTCAGTTGTCAGATAATTATCATCAACCTAAGTAAAAAATGAGCAAAAAGATAGATTTAGAGTCGTGCCTGATGATGAAATCAAAAAAATAATCCAATTAAATATAACTCGAGAGTTCGATAAATTAGAAAATAATTTTCCAGTATCTTTCTCAAACTTGTTGCCATTTGGAAATAGCCACTCAAATCTTACGGGTTTCGTGGCTACTGTTAGGCTACATGTTTTCGAAAGGTCTGTCAAATTATTTTCTATTTATTCTCACTCTCTTGTTATATTATTACTGAAAAGATTTTTTGCTAACCAATCTTGATTACAACCTTAGTCAAAATAATTATGTATTGAGAATGTAAAATGATGTTACGAGTAATAATAATAACAAAAATGCAGTTAACGTTTAATCCATCTGCCTGTTAAGTGAAAAAAATCTATGTACGTATTACGATAACTAAGTTATCATCATCAGTAAAAGCAAAAGGGTTGAAATCAAGATTACAATACTTATAAACCAAGCCAGTGGTCAAGATTGAATCAATGATTCAATTATATGAATCATTTTGATACTTTAAAGCTCGAGGGTTAAATTATTTTTTTTAGATTATTCTTAGCCTTAGAATATTACAGTTTATTTTAGCAGTAAATGAATTAAAACAAGCTAGTACTTCTTTTTCATTTGTTTATAATAAGGCTCTTGTATAAAGCTCTACACTGGGAGCTGCCTGAAATGTTATGAAAAATGCTTCATTATTGGTGTCATAACATTGCTTTGAACTATTTCGTATTTTCTTTTATAATTTTATGAAAATGAAAATAGGATGGGTAAGTTCCTGATCAAAACAAGTAGAGAGCAGGAGATTGTCCATATGTGATCTAAATTAATGTAGCGTCATATTCACAATTTTCATGAATCTGAGTAGAGGAGGAAAGTAGGAAAGAGAAAAATCGTGTACAAATGTATTCGTACATAAAAATGTTGTTGATAAATTCCACATATAAATACTGCGCCATAACTCTCCCGCAGTATCTGACATGGCGCAATTTCACATTTACGCTATCCTGGCGAATCACATTTGATTTGTTGATGAAACGAGTTTCGGACTGACGTCAGGATTAATGACGTCACGGTTTGTTTAAAACCTGGCGCGAGCGCAGCTCAGACACCGGCACGTTATGATATTTTAAACTAGATTATAACTCCTCGTTGCTGGGGTAGGTATAATGATACGGCTTTGTTTCACGTGCAGAGATATCCGGAGCGTCTTTTATGAGATGTTTGTTCTCGCCCTGTGGATGTATGTTTGTTCGTATCTTCGTTTGTTTTGTACGCTTTGTCACTTGTTTTTGGCTGCACACGACTGTAATTATTTCTACATTTCATGTTGAATTAATGTCTTTGTTATAGCGTTAATTTATGCTAAACATACTTGAACTATTTAACTTTTCCTATTTATCAGAAGTGACATTACATTAAAACTTAAAATTAACATCTGTTAATAACTATCATTTTGCTCATTTCAAACGCCAAAAAGTTTTGAAAATTTACTAATTATTGCAGGGCATACACAGCGGCCATTTTGTTTTCTGAAGCTGATTTTATAATAGTTGGTAGGTATATTACATACCGAGGTGGAAAATGTTTCATTGCTGCCGAAGGCTTAGAAAACTGAAAGTGCCTAGGTTAGTTATATCTTGGGGTTATAATAAAATTTTCTACGGAGATTTATAACCTATTTTATTCTCAATCAAATATTAACAAATTAAACATTTATAATTATTTTTAACATTTGCTTCTTTGGATAAAATATTTTTTACAATAAGTAATGAATTTTACATATGTTCTGTAAATAATTTCGAAGTGACATCTATATTTATTAATAAATCTTTGATCTTTTATTATTTGAAAGTCAAAAGTAGGAGAGACCGAAATGACTGTCTCTGAAAGTGGAGGCAAGTAGTAGAAAATGCAACAGAACATTTGTTTTCACAGAAAAGCCTATTTTATTCACAGTCAGTAATCAAATATGCACTGATTTCCCAGGTTGGAAAGTGGGAACTTTTCGACCGCTTGGAAAATGAAAGGTAGAAATAATTGACTCTCCAAATTATTAGATGTTTGAAATTGACAACCGATTGTGAATAAAATAAACAAATATTTACTTATTTTCGGTGTGGCACAGTGTTTTCGCAGATCTCGGTAAACGATATATTTTACGAGTACGATGTGTTTACCAGCCGTCAAAACATTCCCAAAGAAGATTGTTGAAGAGGGGAATCACGGGGTTAAAGTTAAAATGTCATTCAAATCCTGAGTAATATAACAAGAGAGTGAGATTAAATTGAAAATAATTTGACAGATCTTTCGAAAACTTGTTGCCAGGCAATAGCCACGGAAGCCCATATGACTTGAGTGGCTATTGCCAAATGGCAACAAGTTTGAGAAAGAGACTGGAGAATTATTTTCTAATTTATCGAACTCTCGAGTTATATTTAATTAGATTTTTTTTATTTCATCATTAAGCACGCCACAAATTCTATCATTTTGGCTCGTTTTTTACTTGTGATAACTATCTGACAACTGACATTTGTCATCAAAAACAAAAAAGCTACAGAGATGAAGCATTACATTGGTTTTAAGAAACGTCATTCTGTTTTATGATGGCAACTTAAATCCTTTTAGGACGTAAAACAACCTTATTCAAATTAGTTCAGATTTCATTGGTTATGTAGGTGTTTTGAAAGTTGAATTCATTAATAATTTTAGTGCCCATTCGTGATCCTGCGATAATATCAGGCCAAATATTCTAAAATTTATGAGTTAAGCACATAGCCATGCGTTAGTTTAATCTGAACATTTAGCAGGATTGGAACCCTAGCAGCATTCATCCAACAAAATCTCAATTATTCCATCCACCTGGTGTGTTATATCGCCCGTACGTAATGTTTATACACCATCATCCATGTGTTCGAGGAAGAGAGAAAGAGAAACAATGCGACCCACACGCACGAGTATTGTGCGTGTGTGCGTTGCTGCGTGCTAGATCACGGTAGCGTTATAAGCCAAGCTAAATGTCGGTAACAAATTTCAGAGTTGACAGTTCGATTGTAATAACTTGGAACGTTGGCTCGAATTATGGCGACATCGGACGCATAAACACTATGTGTGCGTGGGTGTGTGAAGGGGTTGGGGTTACTACCCTTTACACGCCTCTTTAGTCACCTGTGATGCTGCTTATCCTTCAGTGAAACACTGCACGGCTGCGTGTTTCCGATACGTAAGAGGAAACCAACGAAACTTGCTATAGTGTATCCTACCAAAATCCAAAGGATCGTAATGAAACGATTAAGCACTTCTCAAATTAAAAATACAAACGAACCTTTCAACGCTTATACAGCAACTTGTATATTTATACAAATATTTCCAATGCCCAGTTTCGGATTACAGGAAAACTTAGTCTTGTTTTCAGAATAGCACAAACCCAGAAACACAGTCAACCAACAATCAATCTTCTCCAAAAATGCCTATCCTAATATCCCACTTTCGCCTCGTCCATATTCATAGTGCGATTCATATATGCTCGTCTATTCTTCACACTCGGAATCATCCATTCACGCAACAAACCATCAATCATACCCAAACACTTATTCCTCGGACGCCCCTTCAATCGTTCACCTTCAACTTCACCAGTAAATATTAGTTTCACCAACCTTTCATTCGACATTCGCTCAATATGGCCAAACCACCTCAACTGACTCACTCCCACTTTCTTAACAACATTTTTTTCAATCTCACACTCACCTTACACCAATGCATTCAGGATACGATCACTTCTCTAAAATATCTCATTTCTAGAGCAGTTACAGGTCGTTTTTGTTTTTTCATCCACACCCAACATTCAGAACCTTACATCAATGGTAGGGCATTACAAACACTCAATCGAGCATCTCTAGATACATTCAACTTCCGAGCAAATGTACCAAGAGTACCCAATACTTGCACCCTGCAGAAACCCGCCTTTCAATCTACCGATTAAACCGTCCATCCCTCGAAAACATACCATTCAATGAAACAAACATTACAGTCAGTCACCAAATCGAATTCTTCTCAAACACCAACACTTTACATTTTTTCTATCGACATTCAATTACAGAATACATTTCCCATAATATAGTATAATTCGAATTATAATTATAATTTTAAGTAAAAGTTATTTTACCATTTAATCAAGCCTACTATTGCCTTTGACAATGATTTTAGCAAGTTACTAATTGACAGCTGCATTGTAAAAGTTGGTAAACAATATAAACAATGTACGTTGCCACAGTAATGCTTACAAGGATTATGCGAAATCATTTAAAATAATTTATAACAAAACAGGTGTGTGTAACTGTAAAATGTTGTACAATACACCCAAGGTGACTGTTTTTACTGCTTCAAGGAGGTGAAAAGGTCGTCTAATCGACTCGGTCATTTCCTCCATTCAACAGTAAAAACTGTTATTTGTACTTTTATTACCAAATTATAATTTTTCGAATATAAAGATTTTAACCTGGATTAAAATTCCTATTATTAGAACAAGGTACTTCTCTGTGTGAAATTTGATAAATCAGATTTTATTTATGAGCGGCATTTATTTAATCATTTTATTACTAATCTTTGAGTTTGGTGGAATTACATTATACAACCTAGAAGGTTTCGATTATTATTTGTCGTGGTCTACAGCAGAGTAGAGTTCCTAATGAAGCTTTGGGTCGTCAGGATTCCGTGTTTAGTGTACTCCTGCACGGCACGGAGGGAAGGTTGTTCCCCGCGTGTTTCTGTGTCACTGTGCCGAAATCGCTGCCGCATTTGAATATTTCATACGATTCAGAACTGGCGAATTAATATTGATGAAATCGGTGATATTTCGGCGAAACACACAATACGTCCATTGAAAATTTGCGCTCGTTACTTATGCATGATTGTCAATCATGGAGTGACAGATTCATTGCCCTGCCCGGGAAATAATTTCACGGAATTGTGTAAGACTGTGTGCATTGCATTTGTAGGTAAAATAGAAATAAATGTACCATTGTGCCATTTACTGATTTTTGATGTGAATATTTTCTTTTGCAATTGAATACTTTTTACGATTATCATTAAATTTTAATAAACAGCTTGATGATAGTCTGTGAAATGTTTAAAGACAATAAAATGAAAGTGCAATAGTTAAAGAACAATAACATTTGAATTAATAAACGTAAACACAACTCAAAAATAAAAATACAATACAATAGTGTATAACGTGAATCAAAGCGCTGCCACCATATTGCTGTTTTCATACATGAAAAGTCTAACATTGTTTCATACGTTAATGATTTTTATTTACCGCAAGTTAAATTGTGTAAAATTTATTATAAAAGCTGCTTCAATACTTTAGGATAAATACGAGTGACAGAGATACTACATGATATGTATAATACTGCAAATGAAATTATTCGCTAACTTTTCAATTTATATAGATAATTGCTTCTCTTATGAGCCTGCCATTGGCACATTATTATCATTAAATGACATTGACCCACGCAAGCTTTTTAACTGACCCACAATTGGTTTCATTCAAACACTTATTGCCATTTGCACCGAACACTTAAGAATTTTTAACCCCACTAAAAATTTTTAAATCGTCAAACCGCGCCCATTTTTACCCGTAAGCCAATTGAATTTTAAAGATGTTTAGTTGTAAAAATATTTCAATCTAACTCTGATGTAAATGGACATTAGTGACCCCACGAGCTAGTACTAAAAAAATATGCACAAAATTTGACCCACGTCTCAAAAAGGTTCGCCATCTTTGTACTATAAAATATAATAAATTCATTTATTGTACAACATTATATTCAAAGAACTATTAACATTGGCACTAAACAAAAATTCTGTTTGATTCTCGGTCTATGTCATGTACTATTTATTTTTTTCCTAAATTATTATTTTTTTTGCGATGATGGGAAGCAGACTAAATGCTTTAGTCATATGCCGCCTTATGAATGGATGAATTATTGTGAATTACGTGAACATCACAAACGATCAAGTTCTTCAGTGGGATTCGAACCCACGACCTCTGATCCTGCATTATTATAACAGCCTTTACGAACGATAACGGTATCAATATCATTCGATGTCACCTTATTGAAGACCATTAAATACTGCTTCTCCTTTCGTATCATACAGATAGAAATTCAGTATTCCAATGGGGTCTTTCACCATTTTTTTTTTTCATTTTATTTTATGAAACTTTATCTAAATTGAAGACTATCTACACTTTTGAAAAGTCTTAATTGTTATTCATTAAGCCACAATGATTTTTTTTTAAATGTTGTGACGTCATAGTAGAGGTGTTGCTGGATCTAAAACAGTACAGATTGTAAATAATTGTAATCATATATTTTTTTACTTATTTTATTATTATTACAATAAAATAGACCATTTATGTAACAAAAATTATTTAAATCTCCACTGTTTTAGATTCAGCAACACCTATACTATGACGTCACAACATTTTTAAAAAAATCATTGTGGATTAATGAATAACAATTAAGAATTTTTAAAAGTGTAGATAGTCTTCAATATAGATAAAGTTTCATTAAAAAAAAAAATGGTGAATGACCCCATTATAAACTCTGAATAAAAGAAATTTAAGTGTCAGAGCCAATTACTGAGTTATGTATGTTGAAATTTTGTAAAATAATACTCCTAGTAATAATATGAAAGCGATTTTAGTTTATCTGGTGTACCTGCGCCATGAATCATATCCTCCATCACAGTCTGGTGATTCGTGATCACCACCCCGATGATCACGGCAGCAGTGTCTCCGTCGCATGCACAATTCTCAACAATGACGTCGGCGCCCGAAGTTCGGTTGCGGTGTTTGCTGGTGGCGGTGGAATGCACCACGCTGGACACGGCGGCGACGTCTGATTTATGGCGTTGTTAGGCATAAATAACCGGACGGCGGGTAGTGCGACATCGCTGCATTGCGATTAGCGCATTGGCTGATTCTGGGAGTGTTATGTGTTGTTGGAATGCGTGGATGTTACTCAGAACTCGTTGAGAAAGCATGCTACATTACTCAAATGGGTTTTCGTGCCTCCGTCCACAAACACTAGTTTTGCATGTCTTAAAATCGTCCAGAAACTGCTTGGTTTCCAGCCTGGGCTGGCAAAAACTAGAGGCTTATGTAAGATTAGAGTTGGCATCAACTGGCTGTCAACCCTTCTATCGTAAGATGTAGGGTGTAAAAAGTCTTTTTTTCGATCGGACGAAAACTCCTTTCCGGTGCAATTCCGAACCGCAATTTGCATTAATTCGGTATTTTAATGTCCTTGCTAGGTTTACGATAAATAACACTACGGGAATATCTTTTCCGGATACTGGCAAAGTATTCCCGTATAATTTAGCTTTTCAAATAAATTTTACGCTTGTGAAAATAAGTAAGCAAACCATGGATACACTATCATCAGATATTTTTATCAAAACAACGCAATATTTTTATGTCTTGTTGGTTGTCTGGCGTTTATAAATGAAATATAAAATAACTAATTATTGAATATAAATCGATCGAAAATAATTAGTATGTGTACCACGTAGGAAGAGTAAACTTCCCGGACTCCTGGTGTTTCCACCATCATCCGGGAATATATCACTTTTCCTACTAGATACACAATATGCTATTTAATCGTACACAAATTTCTCCCATTGTTTCTTATTCATCGTCATCCTTCATGCATCCCACAATGCAACGTTCCTTTTCTTCAGTTTTGTTGATGATGATATCCAAGGTGTCTTTTGGTCTTACACGATCTCTCTTTTTCTTCACGTTCGTCATCTAAATTTGCCACACTGATCTCGATTAATTCATTCTTATCATATGGCCCCACCATGCTAGTTGTCTTGTTTCTTTGTATATTGCAGATGTTCTCTTATTATTTCATTTTTTATTCTGTCCAACATTATTACTCCATGTACTTTTCTTAAATATTTCATTTCTATCACCCGAATTTTGCTTTTCAGTCTTTGATACAGTACCCATGACTCGCAACAATGTAGATCTGTATATATTATTACTTTTGTTTCCTTATTAATTTCGTTTTTCTCTTCGAAACTGTGTTTCATTGCGTTTTCTCTATTCCCTCATTTTATTCAATGTCCTGTTTTGCATTATTTCTCCATTACTAAAACTCGTGGACTTGCTCTACTTTATCTGTATTCTCAAGTTTCCTATTCTTTATTTCATTACTTACTACCCTAACCGTGGTCATTTTAACATAATTTTCATATCATATTTCTCAATAACTTCATTTCGTATATTTAAATTTTGTTGTATTTTTTTCCCTGCTAACTATTAAGTCGTCAGCAAGTGCACGTACTGATATTGTATTGGCCTTAGGTTACTGTATTTTGCATGTAACTTGCTGAGCTTTGAATCGCATTCTTGTACAAATACAATATATTGTTTATTACCTAGCTTCAAGCGTTGGTCTACCATTTAAAACTATTCATGCCTCAGTTTATCTAAAAACATCGCATTTAACAAGCAATATCCCACACACATGAGTCTCCACAGCAAGCGGAAAAGGTAATATCCAGCAGGAGCACTCCGAGCTCCCGGGCATCCATAACCAGCCGGAAAACGGCACGACAACCGAATCACGTGACACTTATCGCCGCCGAATGAATGGACAGTTATTTGTTTTTCATTTGCCGCTGGCGATCGCGAGATGGACGACTCAACATGGAAAACTGGCCCGTGTGTCCATGGACAATAAAAGCTGAGTGGGTGTTATGATACACCGAGTGTGAAATATGATACAAGATTTTTTTGATGAGAGCTGTAAAAGTTTTGATTTTTCGAGAATTTTACGGTGTTTTTACGAGACACATCTGTTTACGTTAACCGGTGGAATTGGATACTTGTTTGTTTTTATAAATATTAAGCATTCGAAATAAAAAGGCGTGTTTAGGATTCCTGTTATCATCGCCGAAGAAAATAGATTTTATGAACTAGAACTTAAATCGAAATAATAACAACAACTTTCTTTTTTTAACAAACAACTTTATAGGGAATCAATGAGAAGAATTTCAATAAGTGGAAAAACTTTCAGAACTCATAATAATGAAATAATGAGACTTTTATATATATTTGCCAAGGCTAAAATTAGAAAAAACTGTAAAAAAATTATTATATAGGTTAAGTTTATTCACCTGTCAGCTGTCAATTGGAACTGACACTCAGTGTTACCAACCTTAAACATTGAAGTTATCGTAATAACACTCAATATTATGTGTTTTGTCCTCAATTTCTTCATCGGAATTAATTCGTTAATTCTTCTTGCACATATTGTTTCAATATTACTTATAAATTTACTACAATACGTCATAAATCTGTCAAATATATCCAAATTGTACAATAATTATTTCACGGTTGCCAACATTGCGTTGCTCAAATCGTCGTATAATGGGTTACTTTAGTGACGATTTCTAAGCTTTTAATGACGATTTTCGAGCACTTTAGTGCCAATTTCAAATAAAAGTTACTTAAATTCAATGTTTCGAATTATTAATAGTATATTATACATTGAGAGAAAGTAGTGTAAAAAAAAATTGTAAAATAATTTATGTTAGTTGTTACCTTTGGTTTGTTTTATTTTCTTCTTTTTTATATGCCATTATTTAAGTACTTTCCCTCCCGATGGGAGAGAATGTGCACAAATTTCGCGTTGATATGAAATTGACTGTTTCTGTATCATAGAAACCGAGTTTTTCTCCCTGTCGTGAAAAAACACAATTATTCATAAATAAAGGAATGACATAAACAAGTACATAGAAACAGAAACAGTGAAACATCAAATTATGACTTATAAAACACAGGAAGCCATGTCTTGTTCATTTCGTAGCCTTCATTCTGATTTAGTATTATTCTGCTTATATATTTCAATAGCTTCTCTTATGAGTCTACTATTGGCACACTTGGATTTTGCTTTAATTTTAGTTTCTACAAAATTAATTTTGTGCAGATATTCAATGACATGGCACCACAGCAGATTAGAAGAATTAACTATTCTACAAAAAATTTGCTTTAGTTTTCTGTTTATATTCCTCGCACTTTCCATCCGAGTCTTGTGTAATAATCACCCTTTATCATTCCGGATAGGTACTTCTAATTCCAAGAAACTCTATCCCATATTTATTGAACATCGTTCGCCCAGTTTGGGCGTATCCCGGCATTCCCAGCCCCCACACGGGATAAGATCGAGAGCCATGCACTACATTATTCTTAAATGGACCTTCGGGATTTAATGAGCGGATATCTTGTTGCCGTCTCTCTTTACAGTTTGGGAGAAAGGTCTGCGTCTGTCTCTCTTGGATGGTATTAGGGTTCGCTAGTAATGGACCTTCTTCGCTGATGTTATTTGTTTTTATTTGTTCGTGTTTTGTTATTTTCTGGAAGGGATGCTCGAACGAAAGGGTTGTATTAGGGAAAGAGGGTGGAATGTAGATTTATTATCTGGAGCGTTCTACATTTGTAGTATATAAAACAGGAAATAAATTACATTGCTCAAACCAGGCATTAAATAATAATTTACATTTTATGTAGTAAAATTGAAATTAACTGAAAAATATCATTTACACAAATTTAATATTCATTAATACTATTTCATGAGTAAAAATAAAAACGCTGGCAATAAATTGATATCAAAGATAGCATCGACAAAAAGCATCTCCATTGGAATTCAAAGAACGTCTGAGTACGAAGTAATATTGCATCTTCCATTTCAAATATATCTCCAACTTATTTTCAATTTAAATTGAAACAGTTCACAGGCAAAAACCGAAGCAATTTGAGGGTATTGAAATGAATTGGATGCCACAGCATCGCGACTCGAGCTGCAGTGTTAGTGTGCACCGAACAAAGTGTACTTCGAATAAAGAACAAGGAATAACGGACATATTGATGTCGGGAATTTTCCATTTTGTACTCTCTTGTCTTCCCTGAAATGTTATTGATAGTTCTACTCCAACTACTACCAGACGCCATTAATTAAATTTCAAACTTGAATTCGTCAAGTTCACATTTTATGTAGGTGCATTCAAATTCTACATAGTTCTCTTTTTAAAGTGGAACATTCGCTATGAGAAAATAATTTTCTATAACACTGTTTTGGAAACTGGACATTTCACTACTAAAAATTGTTATGGAATCACTAACATTCCATACGCGGCGTATGGAATATTTTCGACGAATCAGAACCGCTTATTAGCGCGAGATATGAAGTATCTTGATTCAGTTACCATAGTTATGTCTGTTTGTTTTAATTTGATTTATTTGAGTTTGACGTTTTCAACAGTTTTATATTTGTATTTTTGTATAATTTCCAAAACCTTTTTATAGAAAGTATAGTCTACAACATGTAACGGAATGGCATATCCCACACTCTCAAACCGTAGCCCTCGCCTTTGGCTCGGGCTACAAACTTTTTGCTCGCGTGGAATTTGTGCCATTCCATTACTTGTTGTAGAATATACTATTATGATTGATAGTTTGTTGCTTGAACGAATGATTCCGAGTGTGAAGAATAGACGAGCATGTGTGAATGTGGGCGAGGCGAAAGTTGTGTGTCAGGATGGGAATGTTTGGAGAAGATTTATTGTTGGTTGACTATGTTTCTGGGATCGTGCTACTACACTGAGTGGGATATAGCATGACGTTATGTATGTATGAATGAGTAATTGTTGCAATAATATTTTAGGACTATAATGGATAAGAATAATCAAGATTTTTTAAATTTTTCAAAATGTATAGGATGCTCCATTAAAAAAAAAATATATATATATATTTATTATTTATTTATTTTAAGTTTCAACACCCAGTAGTTGTAGGTATTTGAGAATTTTAATTCAAAATAAAGTTTATTTCAAAAAATTATCGGTGGTATATAAAATAATGGAGTAAAATAAAAAATACAGACCGATGGAGTACCCGGTATATCAAAATTCGTGTTAAAATATTGCACGTAGTGGGCAGATAATAGCATTAGTCTCCAAGTGGATAAAGTAAGCGGTTGAGAATTCTCATCATATCTGAATTGCTCAAACCAGGCTTAATTTAATATTTCCGTAGTCTGGTCTTTTTCGCGTCTCCTTAGCCCCATAATTCTCCAGACTTCTTCCTGCTCTCGAGGCCAAGAAGCAAGACAACGTAAACGAATAAGAACAGAGCGGAAACAGAAACTAAGGGTTAATAACAAGCGAACAACTAAGTGTCACTGACCAAACTCACTGGGGGTTCGTAAATTAGCGACGGAAACGGGGCACGGAGCCCCAGTTTCCTACCATCGCGCCGCCACTGCTAATTTATTCTGGTTGAAAGTTTTGTGAGAAGCGTGCGTGCGGATCCTCGGGATTATTTGCTAAATTTATCCCGAAAAATAAGTGCGCTTGTTGCGACTGTTGGTATCTTGGGGACCCCAACCGTGACCACATTAAAGAAGTTTCGTTTTATAACGTTGGTATTTGCATATATTAAGTGTGAATTTAATTAAAAGTGGGTAAAAGTTCTTGCGGGTTATTTAATGTGTAAGTTGAAGACTAGTTGAGAGTTGAGACCCTAACTGCTGGAATAACGAAATGAGGAACTTCTATCTGTTTTCATGAACCTCGTTTTCTTTTTGTGGTTGTCTTTCGCAATACTTTAACTTTAATCAAATTCAGAACGTTCCGCACGAGCTTCCGAACTGGAAACATCCGTTAAACATTATTGTTATTTGAACCCGAGACCTCCACGCTTCAACTATTGAACTACATTGAGGCCTTTAATTAACACTATAGTATATTGAACAACTTGTGTTACAATTAGGTATTATAACACGAGTTATTCATACTACTTTTCCTATTTCACGTTCATAAATTCAATAAAAATAAAATAAAATTGTACAGCATGTTTAATATACCACTGGTCACCAAGGGGCCTTGCCCGCGGGGCCTATCGGGTCTCAGGCCGCAACACTGACGCAGGGGCTCCGATTCAATAATTTTACGTGAGCAGTGACAGCCCCAAGTTTGACAGACTGTTAATTTTACAAATAATAAATTCCCCAAAAACAGTTGAACAAAATTCAATTTTGTAGCATTGTTTTTGAGAAAAACAGTGTCACAAAATTGACTTTGTGTACGTGAAATAGGAAAATATTAAGTATTCTTTTTAAATGTTCATTTATTATTTTCTGTTGGTGATTATCGCACAGTTTAAAAGCCATAGCAAAATGCAATTTTCCGCATCGCTCCAAATTGCCCGTGTCCATAAAAAATTAATTACATCCTGGTCATTTTATCACCGCATCATAATTACGGACAAATTACACATTTTAATAAATTAAATTAATAAACACTGCATCAAAAAATTTATATTCATAAATCACCATCAACCACCTACAAAAAACATGCATATAGTACAACAATGTAATTAACGATAACATGATATCATCTTTCAAATTTTAATTAGCGTTTTTACGTGCTCTAAATTAAAACAATTACCATATTTACAGCCAGAGCCATTATTGGCTAATAATAATTTTACATGCACTTTGTGTTGTCCACAACTGTGTATGAATCACAATCATTATGCAGCTATTTAATTTATTAAAATAATAATTATTATTATTCTCTTTCAACTCCATTATTATACTGTATACTTCATTTCACCTCATATTGTCAAATCAAATTTCCGGAGTTATAAAATTGAAAATGCCTCTTGAATTCTAAAAATTTTCGAAATTTTGTTTATTATATTTCTATATAACCTAAGCCATAAGAAACACAATGCAGTAGAGAGCAACGTCATATCTCTTGTATTTTTCGAGATATGTCGATTTTTGATGTTTTACGAAAAGCAACTTTGAGCAGGTTTAACTCAAAAATTGCGCAAGATATCGGGAAATACTCTTCAATTTTGTGTTTATCATGCATTCTACAACATTGTTTCGGCGCCAATGATGTCGACAATGTGTCTGAGTCGAACAATACATTAGTTTAAGCCTGTCTATTTTGTATACTTAAACCATTAGTTTTATTGCCCTGCAATTGGGAAAATTTTGGATTTGAATAAGCCGCTTAACGGTACGTCTGCAGCTGCATGCAATTAAAATGCTTTCCCAGAAAACTGAGTTGTCATCATGGACACCACCCTCACGTTCACCATTGGATCCCTTCCATGTTTTGGGTGGTGTCACCTGTTTAGCTTGTAGTTACTTTAAGTCTGGAACGGTCTTTTGACAATCAGTTAATCATAAATGTTCAACAGTCGTTCGTAGTCGTTCATAAACATTCTCGTGTATTTTGTGACTTTGTTTGTTGTGAAGAATGTTAGATTGTACATATACTTTTTTGTGTTGTAAATAAATTGTGTATAAACCAGATACATAGTGTATGTTGAGAAAAAGCTACAACACCGCAGCACCTAACAATTCCAGTCAACCTTCCTGAGTACGGCAGCAATTTGCCTACTAGTGTTGCAACATATGGTCCTTCGAGCCGGATAACCGCACCAGTGGTCATCATTTCAACCAGCAATCAACAATCTTTATCTTCAAGACAACAATCCATCGAGGTGAGTCTCCAACTCGTTATTTCATTGTTTTCCTATCCTATACATCTGCTTCAAAATGACAGAAAATTTGAATACATTGAAAAACAAGCGCAAACAAATTAAGTCCACCTGCACAAGATTCTCCACATATCTAAATTCATTAGAAGAAAATAATTTAAATATCGGTACATTAAAATTGCGCCGCAACAACTTTGAAGATCTTTTGCATAAGTTCAATGATATTCAATCCAACATCGAGCTACTAGATGAATCAGAATTTGATAACAGCGAGCGCGTAGACTTTGAGGAAATTTATTTTGAGCTTCTCAACAAGGCTAATGAGATGGTAGCAGATTGCGATAAAGAAATCAACAATACTCCATCATGTCACTCAAACTCCATTTCACCCCGGGTTCGTTTACCAAAGATAGATCTCCCCAAATTTGAAGGCTCCTACGAAGAGTGGTACAATTTTCGCGACACATTTAATTCACTTATTCACTCTAGTAATATACTATCAGCAGTCGAAAAGTTCAACTATTTAAAATCATCGCTATCGGGCGAAGCCGCTGGTATATTACAATCATTAGAAATAAGCGAAGCTAATTATAATTCGGCCTGGGATATGTTAAACGAGCGCTACGATAACAAACGTTTAATAATTAAAAAGCACATCCATGCTATACACGAACTTCCAGCTTGCAACAAAGAAAATTATCATAGCCTCAGAATCATTAAGGATGGAGTAGTAAAACATGTTCGAGCCCTTCAATCATTGAAACGCCCTACAGAGCAGTGGGATGATTTGTTAATTTATGTCATCACCACCAAGTTAGATCCAGTCACAAACAAAGCGTGGGAATCCAGTCTAGATAGAAAAACAGTACCTTCATTTAAAGAGCTAACAGACTTTTTAGATCACCGGTGCCAAATTCTGGATGCCGTCTCTAAAACATCAAATCTGCAGTTGGTTTCCTCACATAAATTCCATCAAAAAACATCGTCGAATATATCAACATATAATTCATTGTGCCCCATCTGTAATGCTAGTCATGCGATATACCAATGCGACAAATTCTTGCAATTAAATCAAGAACAGCGTTTTCAAAGAATCAAGAAGAAAAATCTCTGCATAAATTGCTTACGTTCAAATCACCCGATTGACAAGTGCACACTAGGTCCTTGCAAAAAATGCCGCAAGCGTCACAATACTTTACTGCACCGCGAACAAACACCGTCGAAGCAAAATGAAACAACTCCTGAAAATAACACGGATTCAGCCACAACAAGCCATTGCGGTACACTTCAGACCAACAAAGAAATTTTATTAGCCACAGCCAAAGTCATCGTATATGATTCTAAGGGAAACCGCCATGAGTGCCGAGCTATGTTAGACTCTGGTTCACAATCTTGTTTTATGACAGAAGAATTAGTAAACAAATTAAAACTGTCTAAAACGTCAGATAATATTCAGATTACCGGTATCAATAAAGGCGCATCCAATACAACCCATTCCGCTATTCTGAAAATTCAGTCACGTTTCAATAATTTCAACAAGCAAGTCAAATGTTATATTTTGCGTCAGATAACAGAATCCATGCCTTTAAAATCCTTTAACAAATCCACTGTCAAAATTCCGTCAAACATTAAGCTTGCCGATCCCGATTTTAATATATCCTCAAAAATTGATATCCTGATAGGCGCCGAATTATTTTGGGATTTAATGTGCGTAGGAAGAATTCAGATCGGTAAAAATATGCCCATTCTACAAAAAACTCACTTCGGTTGGATCATCTCCGGTCAATTATTCACCAACAATGGAATATCAAATCATCAAGCCGTGTGTTATGCATCTATCAAATCACAAATAGATACAAATTTATCAAAATTTTGGCATATCGAAGAATATTCTCCCCAAAAGGCGTTGAACTCCGAAGAAAAAGAATGCGAAGCTATCTTCACTGACACCTACAGAAGAAATAAAGATGGTAGATTCATCGTTCGGCTGCCAGTGAAATCAGAAGTAATACAAAAAATTGGTGAATCTTTTCAATACGCTGAAAAAAGATTTTACGCTCTGGAACATAAATTAAATAAGAATCCTCAAATGAAAGCGGAATATTCTAATTTTGTAGCTGAATATTTAGAGCTAGGTCACATGCAATTATCCGACAATTCCGAACCCAGCCAAACAACAATATACTTGCCACATCACGGTGTCATAAACCAAAACAGTTCTACAACAAAATTGCGAGTCGTGTTTGACGGATCTGCCAAGACATCCACGGGTATCTCTTTAAACGACGCCCTCATGGTAGGCCCGACTTTACAAGATGACCTTGTATCGATACTACTTCGTTTTAGAACACATCGCTTTGTAGTCATTGCCGATATAACAAAAATGTATCGTCAAGTATTAATAGCCGATGACCAAACATCTTTGCAAAGGATCTTGTGGCGGGAAAATAAAGAAGACAAATTAAAATCTTACGACTTAAACACGGTAACTTATGGTACCGCTTCCGCATCGTACCTGGCCATTCGATCTTTGCAGCAACTTGCTAAAAATGAGGCACATAACTATCCTGTTGGATCGAAGATTACACTTCGCGACTTCTACGTCGATGATCTTTTGACGGGTTCTAATAATCTGGATGAAACCAAGGTCATTATAAATGAAGTTGACAAGCTACTACAGGCGGGCGGTTTTATATTGCGCAAATGGATATCAAATGTTCCACACTTAGTTCAGCATCTTCAACACGAGCCCATTAAACATATCATTAATTTGGACAAACAAGAAAATACGAATACGTTAGGACTTCAGTGGAATCCAAATATTGACACGTTCCAATTTTCTATTCCGGTATTTCCACACTCCAACAAAATTACAAAAAGAACTATACTGTCCAATATTTCGCAATTGTTCGATCCACTTGGATTACTCTCACCCATAATCATAATAGGAAAATTACTCATGCAAAAATTATGGCAACTCAAGCTAAATTGGGATGAATCTGTACCGGTCGACATTCATACTACTTGGATCCAGTTCAAAAATCAGTTAACAGAATTGCAAACTATTCGAGTACCGAGGTGGATTATTGGTAGTATAAATCCTTGTGAGATTCAAGTACATGGATTTTGCGATGCCAGCGAGGCCGCTTACGGCGCAGGTATTTATGTCCGCATCTCAAATGGACAAACCCATTCTACAACTCTGGTATGCGCTAAGTCAAGAGTTGCTCCTATTAAAAATATATCACTTCCTCGTCTTGAACTTTGTGGAGCTTTGCTTCTAGCTAGACTGCTAGAAAAAGTTATTACCTCATTAAACATTACTCCTGCTAAAATTTATTGTTGGACGGATTCAACAATAGTTCTTGCATGGATCAGCACGACATCTCGGAACTGGAAAACATTTGTTGCAAATCGCGTGTCAGAGATTCAGGACTTGACGAAAGCAGTAGAATGGCGCCATGTTAGCTCTAATGATAATCCAGCAGACATGATTTCTCGCGGAAAATCACCTTTAGAATTAATAAATTCCAAGTTATGGTGGAGCGGCCCTGACTGGCTTCAAACTCAATCCAACTATTGGCCCAAATTTATCATTCCCGAATCCATTAACAATTCATTTCCGGAACAACGTTCTATCTCCACTCCAGCTACAATCACACAAAACCCAGAAAGCCTATTCTCCATGTTCTCCAATTTCAATAAAATGGTCCGCGTCCTGGCGTATTGCCTAAGGTTTGCAAACAACGCACGTAATAAAGCTCAGAAGAAAGCAGTAACAACAACTTCAGAAATTCTTACAAATTCGGAATTAAATGAAACCATCCATTGCATCATCCGGAAGATTCAGCACGACAGCTTCCTTAATGACATAAATCATTTAATTTCACAAGGGTGTGTAAATAGAAAAAGTAAATTACTATCACTAAATCCATTTCTGGATGAACAAAATATTATTCGTGTCGGAGGAAGATTGCGCAACGCCAAAATTCCCTATAATAATAAACACCAAATGTTATTACCAAAAGGACATGTAGCCAACTTGATAATTAAATATTATCATGTCAAGTACCTTCACTCAGGCGTACAGAATACTTTAGCCGCCGTTAGATCATCCTACTGGCCTATAAATGGAAATAATTTGGTAAAAAATACAATCTCTAAATGTATGACATGTTTTCGTGCTAAGCCGGAATCTGCTCAACACATCATGGGTCATTTACCGCCAAGCCGGGTAATTCCTGCTCGGCCATTCACAAATTGCGGAGTTGACTACTTCGGTCCAATACAGATACGCGAAGGAAAACGACGAAACAGCAAAACCACAAAGGGTTACGGGGCTGTATTTGTCTGCATGGCCACCAGAGCGATTCATCTCGAAGTAGCGTCAGATTTGTCAGCTGAAGTTTTCATCGCTGCCCTCAAGCGCTTCATATCAAGACGCGGTAAACCCTCCAATATATACTCAGATAACGCAACGAATTTTATCGGGGCTAATAACGAATTAAGAAAATTGCACACCATGTTTCACCAAGAATCTAGTAAAGCTCATATAATCACTACCATGCAACAAGAACAGATCTCGTGGCACTTCATACCGCCTCGTTCTCCACACTTTGGTGGAATTTGGGAGGCCGCGGTTAAATCTGTTAAACACCATCTGATAAGAATAGTAGGAAATGCTTCCTTGACATTTGAGGAGATGACTACCATCTTTGTGCAGATTGAAGCAGTCCTTAATTCGAGACCCCTAACTCCTTTAACGAATGATCCCAATGATCTTTCCTACTTAACTCCTGGTCACTTCCTTATTGGAGACTCATTAGGTAGTCCATGTGAGCCAGAGCTACTCACCGTGCCTCTCAACCGACTCTCTCGATGGCAACATCTCGAGCGTCTTAGGCAGCAGTTCTGGAAGCAGTGGCATCGCGAGTATCTTGCTACACTGCAGCCTAGACAAAAGTGGAAAACCTCCACCATCAACCTTCAACCAGGACAAATGGTCTTAGTGCGCGACGACAACGTTGCTCCACTCCAGTGGCCAATTGGACGCATCGAGGAGGTGCATCAAGGACCTGACGGAGTAGTTCGAGCTACTACTGTCAAAACAGCCAAGGGGATCTTCAAACGAGCTGCCACCAAATTGTGTCCCTTGCCTAGTGACGTGCAGTGAACCATTCCCCCCTGTGTTTGTGTTCAGTGCAATGACAATATTGTGTGTGCGTGCAACGAAACTATTTTTTATTGAAAGGCTATCCTTTCAAGGCGGGCGGCATGTTTCGGCGCCAATGATGTCGACAATGTGTCTGAGTCGAACAATACATTAGTTTAAGCCTGTCTATTTTGTATACTTAAACCATTAGTTTTATTGCCCTGCAATTGGGAAAATTTTGGATTTGAATAAGCCGCTTAACGGTACGTCTGCAGCTGCATGCAATTAAAATGCTTTCCCAGAAAACTGAGTTGTCATCATGGACACCACCCTCACGTTCACCATTGGATCCCTTCCATGTTTTGGGTGGTGTCACCTGTTTAGCTTGTAGTTACTTTAAGTCTGGAACGGTCTTTTGACAATCAGTTAATCATAAATGTTCAACAGTCGTTCGTAGTCGTTCATAAACATTCTCGTGTATTTTGTGACTTTGTTTGTTGTGAAGAATGTTAGATTGTACATATACTTTTTTGTGTTGTAAATAAATTGTGTATAAACCAGATACATAGTGTATGTTGAGAAAAAGCTACAACACCGCAGCACCTAACAATTCCAGTCAACCTTCCTGAGTACGGCAGCAATTTGCCTACTAGTGTTGCAACAAACATATTAGCAAATTTTGAAAATTTTGAAAATTTTTGAAATATTTTTCAAAATTTTGATCTGCGATAACTCGAAAAATATCAAAGATACAGACTTGCGATGTTGACCAATCGATTTAGCTTGGTAAATTACATAAATATTGTGAGTTTCATTAAAATCGACCTATGATGTGAAGAGTTACATCAAAAAGTCTGAAAATAGCAATTTTCTTGTAGTAGGTCAAGGGGTACCCCTTGACGTTCGGGCCGTAAATGGCCATTTTCAGACTTTTTACTCTAACTCCTCAATCTGTGGTCCGAATTTTCTGAAATTTTGCATACTTATGTATTTCCACGTGCTGAATCGATTGGTGAACGTTTAGATTCCGTATCGTTTATATTTTTCAAGATGTACCCCTTTGAAAATTTTCAAAAAATTTTCGAAATTTTCAAAACTTCAATATTTATTCAAAAAGTTACGAAAAGTCCAAAAGTGAAGCACTTTTTCGATATCTTACTTAGTTTTTGAGTTACAAGTCCTCAAACTTGAATTTCAAAAAACATCTAAAATCGTCATATTTTGAAAAATATAAAAGATATGACGATGCGCTCTACAGCATTGTGTTTCTTAGGGGTCAATGTATATAGAAATGCAATAAAAAAATATTCAAATTTTAGAGATATTTTGTGAAATTTTTTATTGCAAGAACTTTAGCCCTACCTTACTCAATCCTATTTTCTACTGTAAAATATTGTAAGGGCCAGTCTTTCCATCTACGAATAAAGTTCCGGATAAATTATTCGTCAAATAAATAAAAAATTACGCATCAAAAAATAACTGCTTCAACAATTACATCATTTGAGCTTTGATTTCGATGCGACATTTTTCATTTATTCGGCGAATTATTTATTCGGAACTTTATTCGTAGATGGAAATATCGGCCCTAAGAATAGTAACTTTTGTTTATTGATATAGATTTTGTTTGTATTAATTCTTATACTGATTGTATATAAGTTGTCGTTTGCCATTATTTCCACCTTCATTCTAAAATGTAAGAGCAGTAAACAATTTAATGTTGACATACTCCAATACATGATATACCTAATTAAGCAACGACATTTAATAATAGTTTTGGTTTTCATTTACCGGTAGTTGTAGTAATTATGTTTGTGTCAAAATGGCGCTAGGCTTGCGGTAGAGAACCGAGTTTACGTCGGTAGTACTACAAATAAAAGCCAAATTAAAAGGTAGTTGGTGACGTTAATGAGTGACATTTGTGCTGCATGGCGGTGTCCCGGTTTTATGTATGAATCAGTGGTAGTAAACTTGTTTTCTGCGGCGAAACATCTCCTATGTTTTAGCTACAATACAATAAGTCCGCAATGAAAATAAGAGCAGAGTTTGCAGCCACATAAGTACACCTAATATACAAGGGGTGTATTTTTTTTTATAGGGACATACAATGTAACATTTTCATTAGGCGATATTTCGTTCCCTATGAATTTTAAAACAAAAGTGTCAATACAAAATATGTTGAGAATCAAAAACTGCACCAAATGTACCTAAATTTATTGATGTGATACATTCCTGTCATGAGATAGATATAAAATAAAATGTATAATTTTTAACTGTGTCTAGAGTACCATAGGAAACAAAACTTATAAACAGTCGTATTGTTTTAGTTTTACAGATGACATTTGGCATAGTATTCATGATTATTGACTTTAAGTAATTTTTCAGTAATCATGGACACATTTATAATTATTTAAACAAGTTAATAATCATTGAAACTATGCAAAATATAATCTGGCAGATTCAAACAATACGACTGTTTGTATGTTTTTTTTACCATGGCACTTTGGAAATAATTAAAATTATACATTTTATTGTTTATCTCATGATAGAAATGTATCATATAAATAAATTTAGGCTCATGTTTAGCATTGCACCACAGTTTCAGATTCAAATTATAAACATATTTCATAGGGAACGGACTATAGCAAAATAAACATTTCTTATCTGGCACATCACTTTTGCCACGTCCACATTCATACATGCACGTCTATTCATCACACTGGGAATCATTCGTTGATGCAGCAAATTATCAATCATACCTAACCACTCATTTCTCGGACGTCCATGCATGCATTTACCCTCTATCTCACACGCATATAGTATTTAGTAGTAATATTGTTTTATTTAAGCAATTAAACCATTGGTTCACAATTCTGTATTTATTTTTTTATTATTAATTTTAAACATGCGCCAAAGTATTTCAACAATTCCTTCATGATTGGTGAAATGCAAACTGATATAGTTGATCGAACCTCTAATTTTAATTTTAATGGATTTTTTCTGTAATTTGAGGGTTGCATTTGTGGTTGGCGCCTCCATTTATTGTTGCAAATAATAATAGAATAATTACAGTGACAGGCAAAATCAAGGATGCGAATTTCCTCTGCTTTGTGTATTGAAGTTGGCAACACAATAACAACAGCGCCACTGTTTGACAATCACCGCTTCATAAAAGCAGCGGAAGTCACGATCCCGTAGCGTAGCGCCACCTGGTGAACTCCGGCGTAATTAAATTACTTGGACACCATTGAATTCGCAGGAAGCAACGCGCATTCTAAAATTTAATGTATTTACTGTCATCATACAGCCACGAGGGTTTGCAACCCCTTGCTTCTCACCCGGCCGCGATTCAATTGTCGGCTTTGTTGCGCGATTCAGCGCCATCTCTGATCCTGGAAGCTCTGCCGACGCCCTCCAAACTTATATTCGTAATTGTGTGAAAGAATTTATAGCTAGGTTTGTTTTCAAACAATGATTCGACGAGTGGCCGTGTAATTTTAAATTTAAATGGGATTCTTTTTTGTGGCCAGCTGCTACGATATGGATTTGGAAATGTTCTTTCATTTTTTGCTGTATGTTCAAGGATGTGACAGGGACACCATTTTGTTTACATATGGCGTTGCAACCTACATAAATCTCACTTTTGTTTAATCTTATGTTTAAAATTTAATCAATAAAATTATGTTGATTTTTACCACACCCAGGAAATGTAGTAAAATCAAAGAACCAGTCGAACAAATGGATATATACATTTAGCCAATACGTACTGTAATATAATAATATAATAGTCCTACAATTTCGACCATTCTTCTTGATACTTATATAATATCGTCTTCCCATCTTTTCATTTGTCATCCTCATTTTCTTTTCTTGTGTCTGGGATTCTAATAAAATGAAAAATGGGGAAACCACAACTGTCGCAATGAACAAGGACATACCTTAAAGTTTATTGTTAAATAAACAAGTACAAAAAAGAAACATCCTGAAAAGAACTAACACTGTTCCCAGAAGGTTTGTCACCAGAGAAACAGAAGACCAAATCCCTCCAATTGGATTATAATATACATGCCGTTCAAATGTTATCAATCTGCTATTCTCTCCTGGCTAGGCTTCTTCATCTTCTTCTTCTCCTTCAACCTTTTACATAGGATGGGGCTCCAGAGTTCTTAGAGTTTTTATCCGTTCCTTACATTTAGTTCTACTGTTTGCCAACTTTTTCATGTCTTCTATATTTTTTCCGTTTCCTGTTTCTGCTATTGTTTTTAACTTTTATATTGATGTTTCCTCTTTCTAATTTTTCTAACTAGATTAATTTGGCCTATCCTCATTATTTACTGTACCATCCTAATCTAATCAACTGTAATATATTAAGGGAATATTGTTTGCTGGAAAATTTTTATTTCGATAAGTTGTTGCTCGACAAATTGAATGACAAAAATCTTCGCCTTCGGTTCTTGATTTTGATCATGTCACTTATGTTGAAATGTTAACTAAAAGCAACAATGTTGAATACAAATATTGCATGCAAAATAATGAATTCGAAATATATTTTATCCAAAACCTCTTATTAAATGCTCTATAACTATGGAGATTTTAAACAATGAAAGTAATAGATCATCCACTAGTGGGTATAATTTTGATAATAGTCACTAGTGAGTAATTTTCTATTTATAACAATAATAATAACACACAACACCTTGGTAATTACTTCGATTGGCATTTTAATTTAGAAAATTTATAGCATTTCACTCTCAAATATTTATTTAATATATTTTGCATTTATTAAGAGATGTTGGACAAAACGTTATAAATCACAAATGGGCAAAGTGGAATTACCCACTCGATACAATAATCACACTCAGCCTTCGGCTTTATGTACTAAAATTTCTCTCGTGGGCAATTCCTTACTTTGCCTACTTGAAAAGTAAATAACAATTATTAGACAATTTCTCAAATAAGCTAAAACATAAAATAATGTTAATCCATTTCTTTTTCTAAATTTCCCTCTGTAATATGTGATTGGTCAGAAGAAACGAAATTAAACCAAATGGTTGGTTTATTTTATATTTGGAAAATAGTCTTAAAATGTTTTAAAAAGTTCCGATGGACGACGGGCGGCAGGGCAGACGCCGCAGATCTCGTATATATTTATTTAGATAGCCACACATAAATAACATTCTTAAAAGCACATTTTTGGGTTGTACGCGTCCATTACGCCACGCTAATGGCCCCAAATTGGCCCTGTGTTTTTATACGGCCGTGCCAAATGAGCCGTTTATGAACGTTTATGAATTCAGATGGCTTGCTGGTCGCTGTACCACCCGTTCGATACGTATTTAAACACAGCGATGTTTTCAAATAATTGCCGTGATTGTTGCAATGGCGTACGCGATAGTTTTCCCATTATTATTTTGACGTACATTCATTTTAATCCATTGTAGTGCTTGTTGGTTCACTCCATTCTATAATCAAAAGTTATTTTCATCAGTGGTCAGTGTTATAATTATGAGTATATTTTGACAATAGGAACAATTAGAACTAAACAATACTAAATATTATTATGTTCGTAATTGGGAACATCACAAAATTTGAAACCCGAAATTATTTAAAAGTAATTAGTTTCTTTTAAAATTTTGTGACACATACCTTGAGTTTCAGTCAAGAAGTAACATTTACTTTTCTGTTAATAATGGATATCAGTTTATATATCTGATATCTCCATACTGTTCCAGTAAAATGCAACATAGAACTGATTTATAATAGTATATTCTACAACAAGTAATGGAATGGCACATATTCCACGCGAGCAAAAAGTTTGTAGCCCGAGCCAAAAGCGAGGGTTACGGTTTGCGAGCGTGGGATATGCCATTCCGTTACATGTTGTAGACTATACTTTCTATAAAAAGGTTTTGGAAATTATACAAAAATTCAAATATAAAACTGTTGAAAACGTCAAACACAAATAAATCAAATTAAAACAAACAGACGTAACCATAGTAACTGAATCAAGATACTTCATATGTCGCGCTAATAAGCGGTTCTGATTCGTCGAAAATATTCCATACGCCGCGTATGGAATGTTAGTGATTCCATAACAATTTTTAGTAGTGGAATGCCCAGTTACCAAAACAGTGTTAAAGAAACATTTTTTCAAACTATAACCCAATTGTACCAAGTAACCATTCAAATGATTTCTTCATTTAGTGAACATGTGAACTTCATAAAAATTTTACTTATTTTCAACTTAATCAATGGGGGATGTGTTACTTAATTTTTATTTTAAACATATTATTTCAAAATGATTGAATGTTAATTTCGGACTGTACGACAAAGATAGGTTTCCCACGTTCCTATTGCCTGTCTCTCTTGGCTCGCATTTCAACATTAGTGAGCGTTCCAAAATTATAATATTTCAGTGATTGTAAATGTTTTTGAATACAAAATGTTGGAGTATGTTGTTCATGTTTCGAGTTATTATTTAAACAACAATCTCTCCAGATCATGAAGTATTTAGTATCACGTGACAATTCGTCAATGGCTTGATCAATAATTATTATAATTGTAATTGATAATGACGTGTTATTGCATTAATTTTCATGTTATATAGCATATACCAAATACAATTAAAACTTAATGACGTGATTAAATATTCATGTATTCAAATATACCTACAATGCGAATATTGTACATTGTTCTAGCACCACTATCATATCATCACATTAAATTTTACAATTCTGATTAAATTTATTAATATGGGATTATAATTAACTTTTTTATGAATAATCATTTTTTCCCATTTAGGGTAAATAAAAACGTAAAGGTTAGTTTTACCCTTGTGGTTCTTCTTCCGTTATCATTTATGGAGGACGTGATTTGACGACTGGTAACCTCATATCACTTACCGAGATCTGCTATAGTAGAGTGTCACATCCAAAATGGGTACAAGGCGAAATATTTATTTTTTTCATGATGTGCAGAACACCCCATCTCTCGAAATAATAAGGAAAATGTGTTTTTCCTCTCTAAAGAGGAAAATATACAAGTGTTATCAGTAATAGAATTACAAGAGAGTGGGAATAAATTGAAAATAATTTGACAGATCTTTCGAAAACTTGTTGCCAGGCAATAGCCACGAAACCCCGTCGAGCTTGAGTGGCTATTGCCAAATGGCGATAAGTTTGAGAAAGATACTGGTGAATTATTTTATAATTTATCGAACTCTCGATTTATATTTAATTAGATTATTTTTTTATGTTATTATCAGGCACGCCACTAAATCTATATTTTTTTGCTAATTTTTTAATTGTGTTGATGATAACTATCTGACAACTAACATTTGTCAACAAAAACAAAAAAAAAAGCTAAAGATTTTATCCCCGGAAATTATCACAAGATTTAAGAAGCATAAAAAATAATCAGTATGAATGTTATTTACAAAAATATATTGTAAAATTTATAAATAAATTCCTAATTTTATTGAAAATCCTTATTTTAGTGATATACATACTTTAAATTATCTAATAATATTTTTCTATATTAAATCACAATTTGGTAACTTTAATTTAGATTTAACATTGGTTCATACCGCTTTGCGTCTGATAACCTAGCTTTTGATGTGTCAATTATGTGATGTGTTGTCAAAGTGTAGGTCCGAGCAAATCGTTTTTAGAAACATGTGAAAAAAATGTGTCTAACAGGAGAAGAAAGCGCTTCTTCCACTCTCGCTCGAATTCCAGCTCGAGTGGGCAAAAGAAGCGCTTTCCTCTCTAGTTTGACAAATAACTATTATTTTATTAACAATATTTTATCGTAAATTTTGCAAGGGACGCCTATGGTTCCTAGCCCAGCGCATTTTCAGCGTTCGCTGCCTCTCCCGCCTATCCGCGAATCCATTGTCGAGCTTTTAATTTTTTAATCGCCGACAGATATACGACGCAGGGTGCAAATTGAATGATTGATATACAGACTGATTAGTGGCCCTAATATGTTTTCAATACTTATCGGGTGCGCCGTGCTCGGCACTATCCGGATAAGGTCGGACAGATTCGGGTTACTGAATATGCCCTAGATATGCTGTAAACGCGAGTTTTCAGTCACGAATCTCCAGATAAATAAAATCTGTGCTCAGGGTTACCAGCTGTAACAAAAGAGGGTAGTAAAGAATGAGTAGGACACAGGAAGGACCTTTGTGTTTTAATATTAAAATTTTAGTTTTAAAGCTAATTATTCTGTCTTTATTATGCAGTTAAGTTGTTAACGAGTTTTCTTTTTAATTTATATTCTACTATAACGACTTCTCAACATAATAAAAATTATATTTTTATTTCTTACGGAAATGAGATTTATTGTTCAACTTTTACTTTCTTTTAAAATGTAAAATATGCACAGGTATTACAGTACTTCTCAAAAGTGGATTTTTACATTGCACACTGCAATTTGAAAATTCAAATTTGTAGCCCTCATATTTTTCGATTGTGGTAAATTTTATTAAACTTATAGATATATTTAATATGTATTATTTATTTCAATTAATTTTTTTGAATTATGGACAATGTTTAGTTTGTGTTATCTGACAATTTACACATTCAATGGTTTAAAAATAATGGAAAACTAGCACAAATAGACATTAATTTTTACAATTGCGTACACTACATTTGAATTATCAAATTACCTTGAAAGTTATTGTTAGTATTACAGTTTTCATCACAAACGATACGCAGTATGTAACGGGTCGAACTGCGCAATAATTCAAATAAATTAGAATATTGCTAGCATATAATATCGCACCGTACATCACAATTCGGCCAGCTGTATTTAAATTCGGCATAAATTGAATATAGTTTATAATATATATCACTAACAGCGCTGCCAACCAAACTCATAAATCCCCGGCATAATGCGAGCAATTACCATGAATTACACTCGATAACACGCAGACATTACGCGACACACAAAATCGAAGAGACCCGTGGAATAAAAACACAAAAAACAAATTTTCATCTACAGCCGCCGAGCGACGGGCGCTCTTCCCCTCGTGTTAACAGTGTAAATTATTAACGTAATTAGCGCGATACTTCCCATAATCCTGTGCACTTTTTCAATAAAACGAAACGGGGAGAATTGAACCAATTTTCGCCCAAACAAATTCAATAATGGATGAATTATTATTTTAATTAAGCGCTAGTTGCTGGATGAAGCGACGGGAACGTCTCGCAGAGAACACTGAGAATAAAGTCTGACTTTGTGCGCAGGAAAAAGAACTAGTTGTACAACTTTTAATTAATATAGATGAATTTTAATTGAAAGATATGAGAACATGTTCTTTAAGTTGTATATGGAAAATAGCATAGGTAATTAACATAATGTTCCCTTTGTTGCTTTTTCACACAAGGCAAATTTAATTGTGTTATGTTTTACAAATTACTACAAAGAGAATAATCGGACTCTACAATTTTCTCAACGACGTTTTGAACAAAAAAGATTGGGCCAAGAAAATTCATAATTATAAGTTTTAGTCACAATAAGGTCTGTGATATAACATAAGTAAATGAACCAATTTGTTGCCCTGTAATAATAATAAAAATTATAAAATATAATCTTATAATTGTATTTATGCCGTGAGGTTAAATTGGGATAACATAAATTAAGGTAGGACTAACGTTTGCTAGTATTATAAATTACTTATATCATAATAGAAAAGCATAAAAATTTATCTACTTTTAAATATACGGGATATAAAATTACAGCGGATGACATTTTTGTCTCTCTTTCTCTTTAAATGTGTCCATATTTCTCGTACCAAAACTACGTCACGTATTTCTTCTTATAATTTTTAATACGTAATACTAATCCGGATAAATGATAAAATATGATGTCAATAAAAAATGAACTTGTCATAATACTTTAAAGATCTTTAATAAGGAAGCAAAAATTCGAATGGTTACTTGCAACATTTTGATTTAAATTTTGAGAAATGTTTGTGCCATGTTTGCCAATTTATTTGTGATGATGAATAGTTCATTTAACATGACAACGTATGTTGCATTTTATCTAGCCCTACAGTCCTTGAGTACTGGTTTCCATATTATAATACCTTTATGAAACATTAGTAAATATTATATCTTAGCTGAACCTCATGTTACCTTTTGATTTTGGTGTTGTTTTTAGTTGTAGTTATGGGTATATCAAACATATGTCAAAAAACATTATTTAGCTTTATTTGTGACAAATTTTAAACTTTTCGCCTGAGACATCTATAAACTATTAAATTTAAACCAATCTGTAAATGTATATTCTGGATGATCGGTGTTAGTTCTAGCTGAGGTTTTTAAAATATTATTGTGTTTCTCGATGCTTTGGTGAAGCTGTCTCATGCTTCAATTAAAATTTTGAACTCAACTAAAATGCTTTCCCTGTTTAGTATATTTTACCATGATTATATACACCAATCAATCAGTTGTCGATTATCAAATCGATCATGGTCGAGTTTCTCTTCATACCTGTACCATACACACAGACACATCCGTTGCACACAGGTACAAATGCCGTCAGCAACACGGAACTAAAATGCAAATTGTTCCTCACGTTTCGCCATTGTGATCATGTGCAAATTACACGAGCCGACTAATAATACCACCCTATTATTATGTGAGGTGGCGGGGCGGGCGGAACATCGGGGGCCACTTGATCAACGTCGGATGCGTTGGACGTTCATCAGTCGGATAATCTGATCGCTACGTTACTGCATTAGTTGCGTTGCAATCGTTACATGCTACGTGCTTTCACGGTTGGAATTTTTAAGACGAGGTGCACGTGGATTGTACTTCACCCAAATCACAGTATAAGAGTACAGTAACTACACTTCAAATATTTCATGATCCCAACATTTCAGTGATGCGCTACTGAAAAGATGGCCGTTCAGTGTTCGCTGATATGCTGATATCTTAGTAACCATAAAAAAGGGAGTATAGTACGAGTATGTCTGTGTTAATATCAGTTATATCCATCAAATATCAAGCTACAGTGTATCTTTAATGTTTCATGATTGCAAAACAGAAAGGAAAACTTATTTGCACTATGAAAAATTGTAGTGTAGGTGGAATAAGTTTTATTTTAGATTATTTTCTTCTACTTAATGTCTTCGAACTTTATAGCTTATGTACTTTCAGTGTTAAGAGATGGGACAGACTACAGTATTATTTTTGATTTTAAGAGATAGTGTGTGCCTATGGGTACGGGCGCCTCTGGCGTTAGCAGTGCGTGTGTGTGGAATGTGAGGTAATGTATGGATATAATTGGTAATTAATTCGTGTTTTGGGTTCGAGGTGGAGTTCAGAGGTTAGGACTGTTTGTTTTGGGTTCGGAATTTTAGGGGAAGTTTAATTATGGCTCCCAATATTTATGTTTGATGTTCGCTAGTTGTCTCAAATTAAAATTACTGTTTACGGTACTTGCACCATCACCCTCTGTTCCTAAATCCACAAGAATTATATATTGAATTTAATATAATAGTAAAGTAAATAAAATATCCCTACAAGATTTCTATGTCTTTCACTTTATTTCTGCACATTTTAGTAGATTATAGTCATTGGCTGGTACCACGAGCTCTGTTTTTGCTGTTTCAAAACAAGTGTTTTAGCCACGGTATTAGCGTTATGCAATCTTCTAAAATTATTTTGTAAATTAATGCTTCCAATGAAAGTCAAAGAAATATATTATCTACCACTTTTATTTGAAGTATTTTTGTATAAAATAACATTGTACCGCGTTAAAACAGAGGATAAAATATTTTTCATAAAACATCCAAAAATAGAGCTCGTGGAAAGTCATTAAGAGTAACGTTAATTATGTCTTCAAAATAATGGTGCACATTTCGAACAGTATATTTAGTTCATTCCATTTTTTGTTATATTTTTCTCTCTTCAGGGATTGACCCATAGATTGCCCAGAAACTTAAGCTTAAACAAGTATTCTGCACAGCCTATATACAAACGCAGAAATTTCTGAATATTGGCCGTGTCAGTCTCTCTTGGTATCTATGAAAACTAAAATTCTAATAGAATTTACACAAACATGTGTAGAAACCCCTGGCAAATCAACTTCGAAGATTTTAAGCGATAACACTTCTTTCCTAGCCGTTGACAGTAAAACATACATCGTACTCTAACCGTCTGCTGCAACCAATTTCAAATAATCTAGCACCTACATTTAAAACTACTGTTTAACATAATTGTCCATTCAATGTAAATAAGTTGGTTGTGCAGTATAATAGCTCATAATGTTAGGCACACATGGCTACATTAGGTACACACACGTAGCTATGTAGACATGTGTACGTAGCCTTTGGGCAAACCACCCTCGCCGTATGTTGTCTCCTGTTGCGGTTTCACAGTGACGCTTCTGTACAAACGCTTGTTCCCTCCTTTGATTAGCCACAACTAGATTGAAATTCTAATCTCAACACCCAACCATCTGATACGATGTACTCTCTAGGCATCTTGTCGTAATCTTACTGTTTAAGATGACAATGGACAATAGTTACACGTATATTCAACACCATTCCGTTGGACATCCGCTAAATCGGTTAGCAGGACATTAAGCACAACTGATTTGTCTAAAATTATTTTAAATAGTTTCTCATAAGCCTTGTAAGCAACGTGCATTATTATCTTGTAAAATGTTTACAATACAGCTGGGAATTAGTAACTTGTATAGATTCATTTTCAAAGGCAATATAGAGGGCTTAGTTAAATGGCGTTTACAAGTGAGTAACAATTAAACAATTTTGTTTGTGTATTTAAATGACAAGCAGTAATTTAGTGTCGTGGTTGTTACTTAAGCTGCTCTTCTTAAAAAAGAATATTAATTGTAATAAGTGATTTCGATTGTGAGAAATTAGGCAAAATTAGAATGTTCGGCAATATTACCAGAGAAATCCAAATTTCGAAATGAAAATATTAACAAAATTTTCAACTGTAAGAGCTATTCATTTTGCCGAATAATTTTCTGTTTGCTACGAAACCTTGAAACCTAGAAATTTGACAAGAAAACTGTTTTAATCAAATCATGACACTGCAGGCGGAGTGATTTTATTTTTAAACAGTTTTCGAGTCAAATTGTTGTCAGGTGACAAGATTGAGTTGTCAAACTAAAATTTATAAAAAAAAAAAATATAAATGTACGAGTGTAATTCTGCGAAATAATTTATCGACATTATTTATGAAAAGGTTTATTTAAAAGTGCAATTGGTGAAAATACAATTATTATATAATATTTTTGACTTATAATGCAAATGACAATATAGTTAGTATTTTGATCTGTTCGCTAAGAGAAAGGTAAATAACGTTTTAGACTTCCAAAAAAGTTACCTTTCTATTTATCCGCTGTCAAAAAGATAAAATTATTTTTTCTTCATGGCTTACTTTATATTGGAATTAAATTATCAAAGCAATTAATTAACTTACCGTTCTGTTTAACCTGGCAAGCGGTAAGAACAACCTAAGCCTTGAAAACAAGTGAGGTACGAGTAAGCTGACAAAATCAGACTAATTGTGCAAAAATTTAATGAAGGCTGTCTGTTTATAAGTAAATAGTGCAGTCGTAAATTTGCGGAGCTGAAAGGGAGAAAGAATCTTATTAATCAATTTGAAACACGCTATTACCAATACCATTAAAGATATTACAAATCTAATTCAATTTCCCGTAGAAATTCTTCATTTACAATGATTGGGAGTAGAGAGGAAGCGAAGAGGAAACCCAGTGAAAAACACTGCTGATCACGCGCTTTAGCCCACGAATCGCGTCTGCAGAAAACGCAAAAGAAACAAAAACTTTAAAGTACGGAATCCGGATTTTGATGTAGAAAAGATTTCGAGCGCGTGTGTGAATGCATTTGTGTGTGTGAAATGTTTCTACTATTTCTTTCCGCGATTTGCGCCCGTCGTTTTCTTCTTAATCCGGTCGAGACGCCCGGACTTTCCGGGCACGTCCTAGAAGGGCTGCTTCTGCCTCCGGAATCGATCATGTAAAATGCAATTTGTGTTGCGCCATTTGGATGCACAATGGAATAACCCAAATGGCAATCATTTGCTTGTGCGACGTGATTGTGAGTTTAAAATCCAGGGATGCACTTCTATCATTCCGCCACGCACTCCGGGCGTACAGTTTCCCTTATACTGCCGGAAACACAGAAACACTTTATTACTGTTTTTATAATACTTTACTTCTTTACTAATAGTTCCTTTAGCGAGAGTTGGTAAAAAAGTTTGATACTACTCAAACATGAGGTTATACATCCCAAATAAAATAAAATTTTAAGAAAAATAAAGTGTAAAATTCTAAGTCTAACAACAATCTAAAAATTAAATCTAATCCCGCAACTTTAACCTAATAAGAAAATATCTAAATCCGAATTTCGATAACTAAGTATCTTGATCAGTAGATGCAAGAGGAATAAAATTAAGATTATACAACTTGTAAACCAAGTGAGTGATCAAGATTGAATCCAACTTAAAAAATAAAAATACCTAATTTTAACTAGAACGAAACAATCAGCGATGTCACACTAACTTTTTTTTAATAGTATTTATTGGTTCATATATAAACTGACCCAAAGAAGGGATGTGTCATTATCATAGTTACATTTAAAGTGATTCACAACAATGTATTAACGCCTTTTTTTACAGGGATAAATTCATTGCTAAGAGCTCTGAAACCTTGTTCCAACTTATTGGAATATAGGGATAATTTGCAATAATTAATAGTATACATATTATTATATGAGGGATTATGATACTCATTATTCATGGAGATGAGATCCGAGTAAATAATGACCATAATCCCGAATATAATACTGTATTTTTTCTACTCCTGTAAATTCGAAAATAATGTTTAGCACTTTTGAAAATGATCGTAATCGGTTAAAAATACACGTTGAAAAACGACAGCATCAAAATAAACAATGACAACTGACTACACTGTCAACTGTTAGACTGTCGTAGCTCGGTAATCCACATCATAGCTTTAAAATAAACAGGAATAATTGATTTCAGGTTCTGTGATTGATCGAGAAGAGTGAATTATGAATCCATAATTCGCTGTCGTGAATTATGACTACTATAATTAATCGAAAAAAAATGAAATAATGCTAACATATTTACACAGAAGCAGAAAAAAATTATAATTCATACCAATTTCATCTAATTTATTAAGTACTAAATTAATTAAATAAGTTTCTTATTTGCTTAAACTTGGAATGTTTCTTTTATTATAATTGATTTATATGAATAATCCATGTAAATTATGTTTACTTACAAAAACAAGAACGCTTTAATATATTGCTGTTAATCACTAAAATTGTAACTTATAGTAATGATTCATACCCAATTAATACTGATTAAAATTCTCAGTAATAACATAACAAGAGAGTGAGAATAAATTGAAAATAATTTGACAGATCTTTCGAAAACTTGTTGCCAGGCAATAGCCACGAAAGCCCGTAGAGCTTGATTGGTCAAAACGCAGACACGTGACATACAATAAAGCATTTCATTGGATTAAAGAAACGTCAAAAAATAATCAATATTATTATCACAATTTCCCCTTATTCTTACAATAATGTTAGTGGGAAATTCTAATTTAAATTATTCCATTTGATATTTATTAATATAGAGTATTTACTAACGAAAACAAAAAACCGATTCGAGAATCGTAGTTCGAATGGTTTGCTGTCTCATTCTATACAGAAGACAGTTCAGTCAGCTGTCTATGTCTATCTAAATCGCGGGGATATTCCGTGGGCAGATCCGGGCTCAGGGGGAGGAGGTTTGTTATCCAGACCAGTATTCCTGCTCATTGAACGATACACAAAACAGAATCATCCATGTTACTTACGAGGATTGTCAGCGAAACGAGGTCCATAATGGAGCTATTTGTCCGCAGTGCTGGACTAGGATTCCTAAAGAATACTCCTGGCTTCGCGCTAGCACCAACCCTTAGCTTGATGTCTAAGTGCAGGAAAAAGTAATTGAGTACCTTGCAGATGTTGAGGGCGGGAGAGCGCACGGTATTCGCGGTATTTTATTTTCGCAATTCCGCAGCTGTTTTATTTTTATTTTCGCTGCTTTATGAGTGATGTAATTGTGTTTTCTTTTGATGAATACGAGAGTAACGGAACATTAAATTGTGTTCTTATATGAAATGAGCATGAAAATTAATTTCTTAGTGTTATGGTAGCCTGAATGTTACAAATAAAGAAACACCGGAGACTCTTTCTTTGTCTGTCTTATTAAACTTTTTTCTTCACAAATTGATGCAACCTACAAAATATTGTTCTCTTTTTATTCGCTTAAATTCTTTTCATTGGACAATGATAGCATCAGAAACCACAGAAAATAAGATATTCAAATGAAGAAGCATCGAATGAAAATATTTACTTTACATATACTTCTAATTGTTGGTGTTTATTTAACGAATTGTGAGAAAAGATATCCCAGTTATTTGTTTCTACTCATAACAATTATAATTAAACGAATGCCGTTAGTTTCAGCCACTGATTTCTATATGTACAGTATTATTCAGAAGTTATGCCCCATAACCTCTCCATAGGTACAAAAACCGAATGAAAAATCGACATACGTTCTTGCTGGTCGAATGAAAAAGATAAACGATACAAAATGAAGGACAGATGTATAATCCATCGTTTACCTGAGACAGGTAAACACCTCGTAGAGATTATAAAATTTTATCTATCACTTTAAAAGTCCAAAATCATCTGAGTTTTGTGCATTGGGCGCGTTCAGCCGAACCTAGCGGCTAGCTAGCATTTGCTAGTGCTAGATTCTAGCAGATGAAAAGTAGTATGAACATGAACGGAATTCTGCTGATGCTGTTATCTTATGTCAGTCAAGTTTGGTGGAATTAACCTCAAATTCTGATCAGAAACAAATCTAAAACAGTATTAAAATTGGTAATTAATAGATATCAAATACTTCATGATACTTAAGTTATTTTTTACAGACATGATTAATGTTGATGATATTATAAATGAGTGTTTGACAGTTAACAGTTCTAGAAGGTTCGCTAGCTCATCTAGCACAAATTTATTTCGCTAGGTCGCTAGTCTAGCTGCTGAAATCTAGCGGTTACCTAGCGCTACGACCGCTCGGTTAGCAATCTAGCTGCTAGGTTCGGCTGAACGCGCCCATTTAATTTTGAAATTTCGTCACTACCTTTTGAACATCCATCCATCTATTCATCTTAAATGCGCTAATAAAAATGAAACAGAGTTGTCAAACAGTGGCAACTTTTGTAAAGAAAATAATTACGTGCATGATGAAGTGTGTTGAAGGTTTTATTCTATTTTGCATCAAAATAAATTTGTAAACACAGCATAAAACGTCAGCATGCAGCATGCACGAGCGGATGACGAGCAGGGCGATGACGAGGTCGCTCCCGGTCTCATGTCGCGTTTTAATTGCGGCGCTATTGGGCAACGTGACGCGAATATGACATTCTCACGTGCTGATTGCGCTATGACACAATCGTTCATTATCTGATTACGCCTAATTGAGCGGCTCTGCCCTGTCACATACCTCTTTGCAGCCCCAGAGTGCGCCATGTCCATTGCATGTTCTGCTTTCATGGTTTGTTAATGCAGATAGTGGGATGCCACTATATTTATTATGCTAATACATTCTATTACAGTTATTGCACACAGCAGTAGCACTACACAAAGAAAATGCAACGAATTGTCCTGAACGCGTTGTCTTGTTGGTTACTCTCTTAAAATACAAGATACGGAAGACACCCCTTTTATAGTACCAGTACCAGCCTTCTTTTAACTTTACCTCATCATCTATAATTTGTTACAAACAAAATATTATTGTTATAAATAATGAAACTTAATAGACATAGTTCTGATTTTAGTAGCCAATGATTTAAAGTTTCATAGTAATAGTTAATAAAATAATGACGATAACTCTTGGGGAATGATTTTCTCTACACGGAATGATTTAATTGTATTAAAAATATATCGTGAGTTTCTGTTGAGATAAAACATTAAATAATCTGTCATTATGGGTAACAGTTACATCCAGATAGTTCTAGATAAAATGCAACATAGGTAGGTTAAGGAAGAATTTGGTCCATAATGTTTAGGAAATATATTAGCAAACATATCGCAAATTATAACCAGAATTGCTTCAAGTAGCTATTCGAATTATTTCTTCATTAGTAAATATCTTTTAAATATGACGACAAATTCTTTTGATATTAGCATCCTATGTTGCATTTTATTTGGAACCAGGAATAAGTGGTATCTATTTTAATACATTAAGGACAGAAAGGAAATACGAGAATTGCATCTTAGTTGAAACTCATGGTAGGTATTTATTAGGTATTTTGCAAATTTGAATATTGTTAAAAAATATGTATATTATTTTACTTTTATGGAAATGCATGTGTAACTTTGACTCCTTTTGTTTTAAAACATGCACTTAATACATAACATTTTTTTCTTTTAATTGTATTGGAACATTTAGCTTTGTTGATTTTTTCTACGGGAATAAGATACTGAGCCATTGCTCAACTGTTAAAGACTAAAGACCTAAATTCACTCCGATATAGGTGACCCCTTTTCGCTTTCGAACATTATGCTGTTGATTTTGGTGGAATCGTTAAGTTGGCAAAACTGATTTATAATAATACAATCATATCAATCCGTATTAATAATACCCCTATGGGGTAACGCCATTTATTTTAAGGCTTTCTAGGTTCTTTTGTTGGAGTGGATCAATCTCCGTTTCTTTTCCTTTAAATCCCAGTACACGTTTTCCTATTTTTTTGTTTTACTTTGCCTGTTTTTATTTCCTGCTGCTTTTAAATCTTCTTCTACTTCCTTTATCCATGTTGATCTGGGTATGCTTCGTTTTTTAATTCCTCCTGGTCTCCATTCTACTACTGATTTAATTGCATTATTTTCTTCTGCATCCCATATTATGTCCAAACTATTAGATTTTCTGTTGCTTGATATTTTTCGCTATGTCTTCTTCTTTCAAACCGCGTTAACAATATGTGACCAAAATGAATGAAGTTCAGTCTAGCTAACAGAGAAATACGTTTCACAAATTTAAATCTCGGTCTCGACTTTTGGTTTGATAAATTCAAGTGATTCCCTCTTGGTCTGGCCAGAGTTCATAGCTGCACATAATCCGCTTCATCCAAATTAAATTTAATAAACAAAGTTTAGCATTGCTGTTCACCAACTCACGTTTTAATATCTGGCCCCGGATTCAATAATGACCGCTCCAACCAAAACTACTCGAGACGAACTAAAATCAATTCCCGGAGTAAAACCCACAACATGGAGAAAATAACCTCATTACAGGGTTGGAGCACGTATCAGCGCTAGTAGACACAGCGGAGCATCTAGCCTCGTGGCACCCGATGCGCTCTGTCCAGCCTGTCCATGTTTAATTATACCATTGTAATTTATAAATATTGCCACATTAGCATTTAAAGCACGAAATTCAGGGTAATATTTCGTTCCGCCCAGCACATTTATGCAAACTCACTCTCCCACGCTAGGGTGGAGAGACTGTTCGTGATATTTAAAGTGGACAGAATGTACGAGAAATTATATGTGTTGGAACTGTTCTCGTTCTGGTTGTCGTTTTATTGAGACGCCGGCGATGATTCTCGTTTGAATTAAAGGTTGTGCTAACGCTGTTATTATTACTTTCATAAATTAAACTAAACGGTTTCCGCATATAACTTATATCCTGATAATTCTCCTTATGTGTAAAAACTCGCTGTCAGTTGGACAACGAACTTTAGTTTTCCTACATTACTAGGTAACATTTGAGGTTTACTTTTCCATCAGGCCAAACTTTTATTTTTTACACTCAAAAATTTATTGCTTTGATAGACTAAATGTAAAGTAAACTTTATTTAAATTTAACGTTTTTACTTAATTCTTCGCCAATAAATACCTAGTTTGAAGCTATCTTATCTACGAGGCCAAACGGTAGAGCTATCATCTACCAAAGATATGATTTCATTGTAAAATATTCCTGATCTTTTTCTTGAAAAAAATTACATGTAGTAATTAGCTATGGATGGAGAAATTAGCGAACCCATAGCTATCCTACCAATCAATCAAGTAAAATATGTTATTTATTATTTTATTTGAAGTATTTTTTTTATTAAATAATTTTAGAACATTGTACAGCGCTTAAACCGAAGCTAAAACACTTCTCTAAAAACAGCAAAAAACAGTGTTTGTGGTACCAGTCAATGTTTCAAATTATTGTACTAAATTCTTCGCCAGGAAAGGAAATGAATAATAGTAATTCATACCACTATATGGGGTCTATGATTGTAGTCGAATTTAAGAAAACAAATTATCGAATAAGTAAATAGATCATAATCTTAATTAATCATGTAAAAATTTTGAACAAATCTGTAGTTTGTAGGATTAGAAATTATTTATTATATAATAAAACTTATCTACCTCTAAATATGCAATATATAAAATTACAGATGATATTTGTATCTATCTATTTCTCTATAAATATGTACCTCCGAATCCTACCAAAACAAGGTCAAGTTTTTCTTGCCATAATTTTTAATAATTAATTTCTCGCAAACAATAAATAATTCATCGATTTACACAAGCATGGATACTTTATATTCTTCTTAAGAATTATATAAAATAATGAAAACTGAGTTACAGATTCCATTGGATCTCTATCTAGTTCGCGCAAAGACAAAACATTAAAATAACTAACAAATTTTGGATTTCCAAAGATTACAGCACAATATCGCGTCGGTCTTTCCTGCTATATTAGTTAAGTTCCGGACAGCAGGAGTTATGATTACCAATCTGAATTACATTAGCCTGACGCCATACTATCTCCTGATTTGAAACAGTAAAGGTTTCCGGTATTGCTGGGAGTGCCGGAGGCGAGTACATACAGTGGCCAGGACACTATATCCGTAATTTCAACAGAAATGAGGAACTGATAATTTGATTGATTCTGGCTCAAATACTCATTTCGAAATTGGCAGTAAAATCTAACTTAGACACAAGAATGCAGTTCTGGATATACCAAAGTAAATTGAATTTTTGTGAGAAGAATATTCCATGAAAAGTACGTCGTGATTGGTAACCCTTTCGATGTTGTTTCATTTTCGATTAAATTACAGTATAACACAAACTGTGCAATCATTCTGCACTAGATCGCCTAGCCGGGAGTTTCCTGTAAACAGGTCTGCCGGGACATTACCAATACATTTGCGATATTACATTCAATATTATGTACATAAATATTCTTCAACCGTAAATATATGTTATGCATGAATATTATATTTATAATTTTACAGCAATGCAAAAGTGTTTACACTATGTAGGGAAATTCTTTACTGTAAATATTTTAATCATTTTGATCTATTATTGTCAGCGGTTGCTGCAACAGCAACAACTACAAGTACGAGTATATTTAAAAATAACTGAGGTTATATTTTATTCCTAATTCCATAGTTGCAAACATCGAGTTAATATGATAGCTGTATATACAAGCAGAAAAAGTGAGAACAATTGACTGGGTCGCTAAGATATTATTAAGCAAAAACAATAAAAGAATCAATGAAATCCAACAATATAGTAAACTACAACTCCACATAGCTTGAAGACATAGTCATGGATTTTTAAATAAAATAAATATACCAGAGTTTCAGTTAAATGCAACATTTATATTTCTGCCATTAATGTATGTCTATGGATAACAATTAGTATATTACTGTACTATTCTACATAACATGGAACATAGATTGTCAATAATAAATGATCTTCTCAACATAATTTAAAGTTATTAAGATGTTTACTAATGAAGAATATATTCGAATGGTTACTTTATAAAACAGTTATTATGATGACAAGTTCCAAAAATTCCAGGACTGATTTTTCAAGAACTTATAAATAAATTTACAAGTTATTGGACAGTCGGCCCAATTCTCTAAACAAAATTTTTATCGTAGCAACTTGCCAATGGTGACACAATAACATCGTAACTTCATGTTTAATGGAGAATATATCAAAAAACGATTCATTTTGTTATAATAGCAAGTTATTACTATAGCAATTTTTTAAAGAATAGGCCCTTCAAAAAACTTCCCTTAGAAATCTATTCATTTTTCCCACCATCCCTTTCTACTACTAGAACCCATCTTTTGGAATGTTTTTCGGCTCTCTTAATTTTGTCAATTTCATAAATAGAGTCGATGATTTTATCACACGAAAACGTTCATTCTAACAAGATCGCAATCAGTCGAAGTTGATGGGCGTCCTGAACGAGGATTGTCTTCTGACGATATCCGGTTTTCTTTGAACCACTAGAACCACTCATGGCACCAAAATCGATTCAAACATTCATCCCCAAAAGCCTAAGTAATATCTAGAAAGTTTCTTTAAAAGTTTTGCCCAACTTCACACAAATGCTCTTCTTTTTTATCCATTTGACCAAAGATCATAAAATCGCCAAACACGATAAATTTGTTTCATAAAAACGAATGTTACTTCTTAAGAAACAATCTACGGAAACAGCTGAGCTCTGAAAGATACAACAACTAATGCTGCCTGACGCTCCTACAACGGTCATTGCGCCACTTACCCATTTTGGGTGTGGTACTCTGCTTTCTTAGATTTAGGTTAGTCATATCCCTTTATACGTGACGTAAAGTCACGGCCCTAAAGATGTTAGTGAAAGAGGAACTACAGGGGCAGACTTAAAATGGTAACTGACAGATCGGTATCAAAAATATTATTTAGATTAAAAAATGCAATTTTGCCAGTAGGATTAGAAAATTTTATGAAATAACAAAAACATTACATTGTTTTCTCCCTTCTGGAGTTGGGTCATAAATCAAACAAAAAATATGTTCATGCAATAAAGTAAACACCTTTAATACCGTACAGTCGTCACTGACATAAGCAAGTAATTTTCATCCATCCTGTATCTGGTGTTCAGTTCACCGACACCCCAGTTGAGTATATAGCGCGCGATGGCGTACCAAATTTATGTACGTTCGTTTTCGAGTAAGTTTAAATGAAATTTATGCACGGTAGACGGGTGAAATATTGAGCCATCCCGGAAATGTGCTCTCGATCCATAAAGAGGGGGTGTACGTTGAGCACCAGAGGGTGAGAGATGCACTGCTCGGTGTCGAAGTGTGAAGTGCATCTCTCGTTGCGCTGGACGAGGTCCACGATGTTGCCTGCTGTAATGGTAATCTAGGAGAAATGGATATTGGATGACTGCTCGCTGCATGGGAAGGGTAATGACTCTATTGGATTTAGAATTGTGTTTCGAGTTGGATGGTTGTAGTTGATTGTGTCTTTTCTGCAATTAACTGGATAATTGATGTAGGTAGATATTTTACCTCAAAAACTGTAATGCGAGTTTATGAGTTTCATGTAGGAAATTTGTGTTGTACGGTAGTAAAATTATTTAACAAGGTTATTAACATTTACATGTGTATTAATCATTAAAATTTCAGTGTCTAAATTACACATCGACTCTCAGGAGCACCTGTAGTAATCAGAGTTTTATAGTGCATTATTATATTATGTACAACATGCCTTCGTTCCTTTATATTTTTATCTTCCCTGAAAATTAATAAGGTAAATATTATGGATATTTTTTATTCATTGTTTACTATTCTTAGATGTAAAGAAGTAAATCTTCAATCCCAAAAAATATTGAAATATTTGTAAATAGAACAACAGAACAAATTAAAATAATTTTTATTATTACGCGAATGCTAGTTATTATTATTTGTCATTTTAAGTATCAAAAAGTAAAATGTATTGGTTTTCAGTTTCGAGTATAGAATTGTTAAACATAAAATAAAATTAGAGGCGATAAGAGTGACTAAAAGGGTTAAAGTTAGAAGAATCTTCCCCAATTTATTTGTTCCTGGTAGTCAAAACTTTTCGGGGTCAACTGCCTACCCTTGCTCTCCCTATATTGACGTGTGCTTCTCTTAATACGTACCTTGATATATGCAGTATTTTTATATCCCTATATTATATTATATCTTGTTTTATTAATTTTGTTGTATTTGGATATCAAAGTGATTGTTTTTTTGGTACTTCTATCATCGTTCTTTCATTTTGACTTTCCCTTTCAACTTCTGAAACTACATGAGAAACCATTTCTTTTTTTAGTATATTGTCCTCATCTGTTGTTACACATACGTAACGCTACGCTTTATCCCACTCAGTGGGTTAGCAAGAACCCTGGAAACACAATCAACCTCCTCCAAACATGCCTATCCTGGCACACCACTTTCGCATCGTCCACATTCCTAGAGCAATCCATATATGCTCGTCTATTCTTCACACTTGGAATCATTCGTTTACGCAACAAACCATGAATCATACCTAACCACTTATTCCTGGGATGCCCAGGAAATCGTTCACCCTCAACCTCACCCGGCGCATATATTAGTTTCACCAACCTCAACTGACTCACTCCCACTTTCTTAACAACATTCTTCTCAATCTTACATTCTAGTAATAATGACTGGTGCCACGATTTTAGCGCTGTACAATATTCTAATATTATTTTATATAGAAATGCTTCGAAAAAGAAGTTGCTAAGAAATATATTATCTACCACTTTTATTTGAAGTATTTTTTTATAAAATAATATTGGAACCTTTAACAATGCTAAAACCAAGGCTAAAACACTTCTTTTATTACTCCCAAAAACAGAGCTCGTGGTACCAGCCATAGTATTTTCAGTAGTTCTTATTCTTTATTTACATTTGACTCTATTTCCCGTTTCTATTTATTTCTTCTAATATTTTATATCCTGTAGTACATTTATCCAGCCTCAGTTTCTGCTTGATCCTATGCGAAAAGAATGAGCTTCAGATAAACTAATCCAGAGAGCAAAGGCTCAGCTACCCTATTTAAAAACAACACACTATCTCCATACCACACAGCTCCCCACTCCGCGAACCCTTCACCCAAGCCGCTTAATCCCTAATCAGAGATCCGCGAATGTAGTGCACTGGTTTATTTATAGGTTGCTTATATGCTAAGCCCTACAGGGATTTTGTAAAAATTTATTGCGACGAAAATGAAATTAATTGTGAACATTTCGAACGCTTGTGAGTTGGATTTAACTGATCACTGAACACGGTGATCGGAAAAAATGCTGGCGTTTTACGGTTCACTGCAACTTGACTTTTCCGTTTTTTATTTGCGGGTTTGTTGGCTATTTTCCGGGGGATATAGATTGGGGCTTAATAAATGGACGTGGTATCTTTATTACAACTGCGAGTTTGCAATAGTTGCTGCGCGACTCCGTTGTTTTAACTGTTATTGAAAACAAAGCAAATGTGTTATTAATTTTTAATATCTTTCTTGTGTATTATTAAATTTTACTGTCGCATCCAATTACTTCTGTTCCTGAAAACAAATAGGAGTGTTTATTTATTTATTTGCCTATTTCTCTAGGAACGAGTTATAAAATGAATTTATATTTTAATGAAACTTTATAGACCATATCTGTTTTCATAGTGACTATAATTTTTAAAATGATGTAGGTCATATTGCACAATAGTCTGTAAAATCTTTGTTGCTCATAACATCATAACTTACCTCTTATGTTCTGTGAACATTCTTCTTTTGATTGAACGCAGAAAAGAATTTCTTTAATGTCTCAGTTTTGAACGATTGAACATATTATTCTAGACAACATTGTTTCATTGTTTGTTGTTCGATTAAACTTTTAATTTCCGGTGTTGGGTTCATTTCATATTTATATAAAAATTAAAAATTTATAAGCTATCCTGTCAATCATTCACAACTATTCTATCAAAAATAATTTGAAAATATTTTTCATACGTCTTGGAAATATTACTTTGGCAGCGTGCATTATTATTAGCTTGTAAAATTTTTACAATGCAGCTGTCAATATTACAGATTAGTAACTTTCAAAGGCATAAAGAACTTGGTTAAATAGCGTTTGCAAGTGAATATCTGAATTTATCAATGGTGCGATTGGCATTAAAGGTGACACTTTAACTTTGCGAACAGTCTGTAAAGTGTCACTTTTATGCCTAAGCTGTAAAATTATTGTACATAGTAACAACTCTACAAACGCATAGTAACCGTCAACAACGTAATTTGACAGCGATAACCTTCAAAATATGTAGGTATATAAAATAATCACTAAATTAATATTAATTAATATTAATTGAATTAAATAGTTTCGGCAGCCTCTGCTGTGAATCAGTATTTTGATGCCCAGTTAAACAAATAACTATTGTTTGTCCATTGTAATACCCTTGCTAAATATATGTAGATTGTAGCTCTTATATTTCTCAAAGTAGCAATGGTGCCACATTTAAATTGAACATCCGGTATAGTCCAACACCACCCCCTCATAATTCAGTGCGCCGACGATGGTCGAAAGATCAAAACTCGTTGTGCCAATTCATTGTCTAGCAAGTGAGGGTTGTTTAAATCTATCGAGGTCAAAATCAGTTTTTCAAATTAACATATTTATTTATTTACATAATGTGTAAATAAAAATAGAAGTTTTCTCGTTGGATATTGTTGAGTCGAGCTTGAAGTTTGTAAGGTTATGTACAGAGAAATAGTTGAACAAAAGCAAAGAGCAAGCAGCAGGGTTAATGGAAAACTTGCGATGCAGTTTGCAGTGTAATTATCCGCGTAGGGACTTTTTACGGTTGGTAGAAATGCGAAAATTGTGGAATTAGCCAGTGGAAACACAGGCGCTCATTCTTTTCCCAGTCTTTCATTACAATCTGGACATTTTAATTTAGATTTAATTTAGATAATTCTGTATACGGATAATGCATTTATACGATCGAGTGTTATAAACTGTAGTATGGCCTGCCTCGATACCAATTAAAATTTACTGCCAAACTGGAAAATACGGTGCTTGCAGACAACAGGGATTTTATTGGAATTTGAAATTTTCTTACTTTCCTTCTTGAGTGGCTGAGATAGATAAATTCCGTAACCAAATAAGATGACACTTTATATTTCAATTAATTTTCAATCACTCTTGAGCATGAATGGAAATCCATCCTTTTATTATTAATTAGATATTTACTGCTATTTACCCTCAACTGGTATGATAGTGTCTGGGTCACGAATTTGGTATCGTTGGGTCACTGGCAACCCAGCTTAATTTTAAGGGATGTAGGATTATTTTCTCGTCTCTTACTGTACTGCATATGTTATATGTATCATAAAATTAAATATACACTTAAGATAATGGGGAACTTTATTAACAAAAATATTGCTTTAGCTTCTTTCGTAAAAATAAAACGTAGTTACTTTGAGTTGAGAATTAAATTATAAGGACAGAATTAAAAATAAAATTATCTGATCGAATCTCTAAAAAAAATCTGCACTAAAAAGGATGGAAAACAAATAGGTTCAATCGTTTGGTCACATGCTAGACGATGTTTGGAAATAATTTAGACAACAAAAACAATGGGAAAAAGAGATAGGTTCAGACAAATGAATAGTTGAGACATAGTATAAGAATTAATATTTCAGTGAACATGTCTCAGTGCGCTACTGAGAAGATGGCCGCTCAGTGTCGGTTGATCTGCTGATATTATCTAGTAACCATAGAAAAAAGAGTATAGTACATCAATGACAGTATCAGTTGTATGTGTCAAATATCAAGCCGCAGTATTCCATGCATTCTTAGTTCATTTTCATTGGCTTAAATACTATAAAATGAGTGAAAAACAGTTTAAAACGTATATGTACCATGAAAAATTGTAGGAACTTTTATAGTGCAAATGGAACAAGTTAATGCCAAAATGGAATCGGTCAATGCGACAAAAATCAAAAGTACCGACAGCGAGTATCATTACTGTATGAATTATTATACTGTGATATTGAAGACATAGTACACAAGAGAAGCAAGTACAATAACTAGGAAGATTGTAAAAATTACAAATTATGGAATGTCAATTGTTCAACCATATTTCGTTATCATTTTCACTCCCTGAGATACAGTTACATGTAGAGGTTATAGTATTGTTTAAATAATAATAATTACATCTCGTGAAATGGTATTATTCGTCTTCTAAATCAGGGTGTAATCGATAAAAACAATTTATCGCAAACCCAGGACAAAACCAGCGAAAGAAACAAAAGTATCGAAATTCCAAGCACCATTCAAACACACCCCTTAAACACATCTCCAAGCCAAGCGAAAGGGTGCGTCAATCAACCCTTAACCGCTTTTAACCCCGGCCTTCGCTAGCAAGCGCTGGTGTTTAAAGGCATTCGTATATTTTTTCGCTCGGTTTAAAAATTCCCGGCTCGGAACAAATCCTGCAAGGATGTGGACCCGCAGGACTTAGGATCAAGGGGTGAGGGGTGAAGAGGGGATGATGTGTGAGGGTGGGGGATATACATGGTCGTGTGGTTCAACAACCATTGATTCTTCACGCGTGATGCTCTGACCCCCGCTTTTTCAGTCAATGGGTTTAAATATTTTAGCAAATTTAAGAGAGCTTTTTTGGTTTAAATTTTTCATTCATGAGCGTGTATTACTTTATTTTTGCCTTTCGGTTGAGGATCTACGTAAGAAAACGTACATAGCAAAACATTATTGGGAATGTATAGGGAAAATAATGCTTAACATTTAAAGACATTTACCCATTGTTGAGTGTGGCGATCTGCAGCCACAGATCTCAGTGAAATATTTTGAACTGCATTTAAATATAGCTAAAACTGTTATCCTTGCCCTGTTTTGAAAAAAAGAGAAGCAACAGTGGATCTGCGCCTGCAATAAACTAGGAATTTTCAAGGAATTGAGAATGTGTTACATCAACGTCCCGCGTCCTAGAATCTCCTCTAAACAAACGCATACCACCCCAGCAACCACAGCACAAACCACTATCAACTTAATTAAAAAATTCCGTTTATACCATCAACCAGTTTAAACCACAGAAGCTCTGCAGTCAGTGTCTTATAACTTATAACTCACACAAGATTTCTAATAAAATGGGCACCTGGCAGAAGACGCCCGCGATGAAAGGAAAATGATAAAATTTAACGCAAGCAAATTGAATTCCCAGCGAAACCTGACCCGGAGCGAACTCGGATAAAATTTAATTTCTCATCAAGGCGGTAGCTCAGAACAGGAAGCATGGCCAACTATGCTGTGTGCGAAGTGCGCGGTGATAAAAAATCACATTATACTGATAGCATCTGCGCTGAAAAGTTTGTGAAAAAGTGCACTTCTACTACGTGATTAAAGTAATTTGCATTTTCTTTACTGTAATGATAACAACGATGCTCTTTCTGCTTTACATGTATGGTAGGTGTTGCTGCCATGCAACGAAATAAACAACTTTGTATTAAATTTTATCAGGCGCTAAGATTACTTTAAATTGTTAGTTCCAGGTGAGATAGATTGTCATCGCGCTGTATCTATTTTCAACGAAAGAAAGCTTGTTATGAAATATGGAACTATCACTTCCAGTTGATAAAAATCGGCTCGTAAATTGAATATTCATATTCTGCTGTTAAAAACTCACTATCGAATTTTTGTCAATTCGTACAGATACAAGAAATGTGGTGATAGGCTTCAGGGAGAATGATTCTTTACTTAATTCTGAGTCGAAAATCCTAATACAAATTTTATTACTGCCCTTTTAAAGCCACACGAAGACATCAAACTTTTAAATGTGCGACTAGAATTAAACGAAATTTTTGAATTTTTTATGGAATATCATTGCTCTTTACTTTCAAGAAAAACTGTGTAAAATTGCGTTAATGTAACTAATCATTTAATACCAATACTTTAAATTTTTAACTACTGTTTAGACGTTTTTTTTTTTCGGATAAATGAAAAATTTGGCATTTCATTTATACTGATTTGCTTAGTTACCTGTTGACTGCTATAACAATTGTTTGATTCGGTGTTTACAAATTTACATTTCTTTTAAGTAGCTCGTGTAGCTTTACTGGGGGGCGTACAATTTTTTTGCATTTGTATTATCGACTCAGTATTAATCAAAGAATCGTTCTTCTTGAAGCTAATCACCCCTTTTCCGAACATACTGCATACGGGCGGTACTGGTAAGAGGTTAAAAGGAAGCACAGACCATGTTGTTGTTATTTATTTCTTAGTTTGCAAAAGAGGAAGTCATCAAAATTCGTTAATTTTCCCAAATGCAAAACGTGCACAGCGTAAAAATATTTAAACAAACAAAAGAACGTAACAAATTTAAAAGAGTAGACAGAAGTCACTTCCGTAGTATACCTCCAACATTTTACTTCCCGTGTCGGCCGCCGTGGCGCTAAAGCAGGTAAAACAAACGGCTGCATTCATTTGCGCTCGCCTCTCGTCCAAGCACTTTATCTTCTGTTTATCGCTTTTATAAATTGTGCGTTCTTTTGTCTTATTCATAATTGCTAGTGGTAATTTTGAAACGCTGTTTCGGTGCACCAAGTTACCCCTCTGACGGTTGATTACCCCTTGAATAAAGATAAAGGTAATGAAAACGTAATGAGCAGCAACGTTATGACTTACCACCGAAAGAATGAATTTAAGACGGGCTTTAGAAAACTCCACGCCGCCGCATAATTTATTTCAATAAATACATAATATTTATAATTAGACTAGATAAATAAACACCCTTATATATCAGAATAAGAAATAAAACGGTACAAAATGAAGATAGAAGCAAGTAAGAGAGCAATGAAGTATGAAGAGAAACTGAGAACATCATGGAAAAGTCTTGCATATGTTGTTGGGTAGATATTTCAAAAAATGAAGAAAGAAGGCAGAGAACCAATAGGAAATAAAATGAACAAAATTTTATAGAAGAAACGGACTTCAATGGCGGATATAGAAAGTCGAAGAAATCTAGGCCTGAATATGGTAGACAAAATTAAACAGATATCTAGATATATACACACTCAGTTCAGATAAGAAAAGATATACAATTTAACTTACAACATATGTTATAAATTCCTATTGACTATAAGCAGGTCATTATATATAACAAAAGTAAATAAAAGTCTCAAAACAACTGCAATATTTAGAACAGACAACGAAGAAAAAAAAAATAATTGGACAAGAGATGATGACAGCCAATGCAGAATATGTGAGAAATACTTTGAGACAATAAATCACTTAATAGACTGTAGAAGACCTTAGAAATGATATATCAATACAACAGATAGGTACCTACTAGGCGACGAAATCCCAGACACTGATTAGATGAAGAAAGTGTATCGAAATAAAATTAATATTTGTACATAGTAATTTGGGATCACCTTTATGGTCAAATGCATAAGACATGAATGTAAGTCAGGAAAATATTTAAAAAAATATATGGTTTTCGATAACAGCGCCAACTTCCGGGTCCAACTGTAGCTAAGAACCATCCAGGTGTCCCCATAGTACAAAAAAAAAAATTAAGCTAAACATGCTAGTAGTTTTTTGGGAATTTCAAATCCAGTGCTTGGCTGGCTACCTGGAGTGACCGACATTGCTTAGGATAAACAGAAAACCACATCCATAAAAGACTTTAAAAGTCATCAACTGATCCTTTGCCCTACTATTCACACATACATAAAAAAAAAATAACTAGCAATGGGGTCTTTCACCATTTTTTTTTTTTATTTTTTCTTATGAAACTTTATCTATATTGAAGACTGTCTACACTTTTAAAAAGTCTTAATTGTTATTCATTAAGCAACAATGATTTTTTTTTAAATGTTGTGACGTCATAGTACAGGTGTTGCTGGATCTAAAACAGTAGATATTTAAATAATTTTTGTTACATAAATGTTCTATTTTATTGTAATAATAATAATAAGTAAAAAAATATATGACTACAATTATTTACAATCTGTACTGTTTTAGATCCAGCAACGCCTCTACTATGACGTCACAACATTTAAAAAAAAATCGTTGTGGCATAATGAATAACAATTAAGACTTTTTAAAAGTGTATAGTCTTCAATATAGATAAAGGTTCATAAAAAAAATTAAAAAATGGTGAAAGACCCAAGTGCAAACCAGCCGTCAAAGTTTGAATAAATCAAATCGATATCGCGGGTACGCGGCGAGCTCGCCTCAAGGCATTCATAACCTCAAAACTCATTACAGGCCTCGGCTGAAGAAGAGCGAGATCCGCGAAAGAATAATATGAAAGCCAGTCGCGTCTTCGCCGGCACATGGGCGCACTTCGCACCAGGTAAACGCAATTTCCTCGCAAGTGACAACGAACGCAACAATCTTTTATCTGCGGCGGGTGACATGTCTGCACGCACACCAGCGCGCAAAGCGCCGCTTTATTCCGGTCTCGTTCCGTTCCGAGCCGCACATCTGCATCTGACGGCCGCTGTTATGCGCCCCCGCCGCACGGACGCCACTGTGTCGCGGATATGAAAGTCTAGCTTGAAATATGATTGTGAAGAATGTAGGTAACGTTTCTTGTTGGCTACGTGGATTTTTATACGCTGGACTTTTTTTTTGTTTTTTGTGGCCGGGAATTTGCAAGTTGTGAATTAATAAATGTGATTTTCTTCCTTGAAAAATTGTGTAACTTTAACTACAATGTATCTCAATCAAAATGAAATCACAACGGTTTCCGCTTCTACGTTTGTAACACTAATTTGTTTATGAAATTCTATTTCCACTTTCGTGCAAATTAAAGCTTTTTTCACATAAGATTGTGACACACTTCTTATAAAATATTGTTATAATGAGAAATATCTTAATAAATAAACAATATTTTCAGAGTGTACTAAATCAGAATATTTTATTTATTGAGAAATTTCTCATTTTAACAATATTTTATACCCTGTTCTGCGTCTAAAATCGTACACAATAAAAAAAAATTGATTTGCGATTTGTTAATTTTGCGGTTGTTAAGTATTTTTAGTTAATATTGACAAATTTATGGTTTGAAATATGACACTTTGTTAAATTAAAATTTTGTCAATTCTGAATTTTTGACATGAAAAAATGTTGTTTTTATTTATTTGCTGGATTTATGAAATTTAACAAGTAAATTTAGCTAACTTATCAATTTGAAATTGTTAAAGAAAGTTTGTATCCTTTGCAACAACTTAATTTGTTATAACAACTATGATTTATTGTTCTGCTTCAATGTAATTACTAAAATATTTAGCCGGAAGCTCCTAAAAATAAATGTTAATAATTACTGTATTCACAAATATATTTAGTTACGAAATACACAAAAATAATTTGTTACTTACTTGCTAACAAATTTGAAACTTGTTAAATTGACAAAAATTAACGGTGGATCGTCTGGGACTAAAAATTTTGTTAATTTTATCAATTTTGACTATAAATTTTTTATTGTGTATTTATTCATATTTCCATTAAAACAGATTTATTAGTCCACGTAAAAATTCAATCAACAGGTAATTGAATATTGTTTATAATCAGTACACATTTGTGAGATAACTAATGATATAAGACTTGGATTGTTTAATTAGTATTCATTGAATTATGTAAAGCCTGTAAATAATAAGAGAATTGTATTATTGGAAGTCAGTTAGGTGTGATTGTTTGTACGAGGCAGTAGTGCTATTAAATAACATTGAAGCTACATTGGTGTATTATTTGTGTGTGTGTGTGTAAGTGTATTTATTACCCTGAGTGAGAGTGTTCAATATTATAAATGTGGTTGAAAAATATTTTCATTATGGTTCGTGGAAGTGCGTTAGGTGAGGATTTACTAAAAAGTATTGCGATCCCATTAAGACAGTAAATCTTATAAATATCTATAGAAATATTATCATTTACCTAAGAATACAGTGCTATACATAGATGATTTAGATTTGTATAGTAACAACAACAACAGCGTGAAAAAGAACAAATATTTTATTATAGCATGTTTTTCAGGTGATACGAATTCATTTGGAGTTGGGCTTGTATTTATATTAGCATTTAGAGCAACCCAATATTGAAATATATTAATTAATAAATATATATTTTGATTAGAGTTAACAGTAAAAAATTGTTTCCAGGTGTCAGAGATTATGGAATTAAAGAATCAAATGACGTAGAACTGTAAATCCATATGAATAATAATTATGGGAGTAATATAAAGTTGTAAAGAAATGATTGAGGTGACTACGAAGTTTCCCCGTATTATTTCTAAAACATTAAATCTGGCCTCGAATCCAAAAATAGTCTACGAACTGATATCTATAATAAAAGTCACTTTTTGAAAATTTATTTGCAATTTAAAAATTCAGTTTTTGACCATTATTTCTCGGATGCAGGAGGAGTTCCAACAGAACAAATTTACGTTCGTGACCTAAAGGCACGTTTACAGTATACATTTTACATTCAGCGCTGTGCAGTTATGTAGCGAGGCAATTTCTATACATTACGTGGGTGCCAACTTTTAGTCGGGGAGCGATATTGAATACATATCAATAGCTTATATTCCCCATGGGCGTATTTTATAAATACACCAGATGTATTTCAGTTTCTCTCTGTATAGTCCTTGCAACTACAAGCCAATAATATTCTATACAATTAATCAATGACAATAATAATGAGTATTTATTTATTATAAGTTATTAGCAACCATCATTATTGAAACACTTTATTTAGTTATTCTCAAAAGAATTATATGCAATCGATAAATAAGGTTAACTTTATTCTTATCAAAGCATTATGTAATGTGCGTCATTATTTACCAAGGGCAATAAAGTGATTCAAGGCCATTGGCAATGCAACATAGAAATTTTATTAGTATTCTTTATTAATTTTATTGATTAACAGATATGTCAAAAATTATTAATTATATTTATTTTGGAAGGAAATTTAATATTTTTATAAATAAATTTAATATAAATTGGAATCTATTTATTTACTTTTTAGATTACGTAAACTTCTCTTATATCAGATATTTTGTTTGGTTTTTACATTCATTTCAGGTTTGACCTAACCTAAAATACAGTAAGATTGGTATACATTTGGTAGTGATTTAAATATTATGAGAATGAAAAACGTAGCATTTTTACTAGACTTAGGTACATGGTTTCAATAGCCTATATTGTTAAATAACTTATTTTTACGATTGTATATAAAATATTGTATATAATACGTGAGAAAAGTGTCATTATTTGTCTCAAGCGATTTCATCTCTCATCTCTCGGGTTTCGCCCTCAGGATACAATCTGTGCTTTCAACAAATAATAACAAACTTTATTTCCTTGATATATAAACTACTATTAATCGAAATAATATTGTTAACATCTTTCATTTGAAACTATTTTCGCAGAAGATTCCATATTTAAAATAATTTGAATTTATTTCTTGCTCTCGTATATTCAGCTACGCTGTTCTTGCAATTAACTTTTTCAATACAAAAAATTCAATAACGAAAATGTTAGGTATGGTATAAACCAAAACTTTTAAGGTAAAACGTAGGCGTTCTTTTCATGTTTCATTTTTTAAATTAAGCTGAAATTTGATCGAGAAATGAAGCACTTGAAATGCTGAAACATGGCCCAATTAGAAGGCTGCAAAAATTTGTGTAAAAACAAAGTTTTATTAATGAAATATTGGCGGTATAGTTAGTTGCTGTCATTTTCAGGACGTGTGATACACTTTAAGCAGTTTTAAAGTATTTGCCATAGAAGTGGTGTAGTAATTTGAAGCAGCAAACATAATGATATTAATTTCCATGGTATTAGTTGATAAAGTGTGGCCATGTGGTACATCAATAGCCATTATAGTAAGTAGATCAGTGTACTCTATGCACTATTCAATTACTCGCATTAGTTGAACATCCATTGACGGTTTTACATCACCGCAGTAACCAGCAATGCGACCTGATCGTTTGCTAAGTGGACGCGCCGCAGCACCCAGCCCTAGCCCTGTATCGAACTGAGATTAAAATGATTAAGTGTCGGTTCGGTTTACAGATGGCTCAGCAAACAGGCGCAGCGCTGCGTTCCGCTCCGTGCCGCCCAAGCAGCCGAGCGCAAACAAACAATTCATCTTGCGACCGCAGCCAGAACAAATGTTCGCGCGAAAAATGAATAGATTCGTTTTAACGCGACTGACAGCTCGTGCGTGCCTCTGACTGTGAGTGGATGTCAGCCAAGTCGCTGGGTTAAATGTTACGTTAGGTTTGTGAAGGATCTTTAATGGCTTACAAAATGGATTTTTCTAAACGCCACTCCGAATGGAGGAGGTACATTCCGAACGTTTTCTTACCTGAATGTTGCAAAGCTTTTTTAAATTTCACTTTCATTTGACAGCAGATCACCAGAGTAAATTAACCGCTCATGCCCTATTTATTTAAGGCAAATATTGCGGAATAACTGCCCATAAAACTTCAATAATCTGTCGCCAGATTTCGCCTTTTCGCTGGACCTCCGTAGGAAATTATCGTCGCTAATTCTAGTAGTACAAATTAACATATAATAGTGGTATAATCACCTCGCTGCTTCAATGAAATTCGCTTACAAAAAAAAATTATTTTGTCAAATTTACAAGCTTAACATCCTATTATTTATGCCTCATAAAAATTCATGATGTAAATTCATCGAATAAAAATATTGCTGAAAATTTTAAATTATAATTCCTGCCCTATAATACGGGTATTAATATTTTTGTATATATCTGATTATACACTGGATCATACGTGGATGCTATTTAAATTATATTTTATGTTTTCGAACTAAAAGAGCTACGAGGTTGGTCAAATTAGCAAACAATTTCTATTTTACTTATTACAATAATACAATAGCAACAATTCTAAAAAAGCGGATATAGCTTTCTTATGGACATTTTTTGTAACTTAGCAGTTAATTTTTAATGTTCCGTTAAAAATTGTAACTAATATATGTGTCAAGTGAAATATTATATTTTTATTCAGTGCCATATGTTATTATCGGTTTAACAGGCCTTTAGAAATTAACAGGTTAGTTAAAGAATACTGCACTATTCTGTTAAGTGTTAAGTTAAATTTATATGTATTTATTTATTTTTCAAAGCACTCTTTTTTAACAGAAATAAACAAAATAAGTGCATATAAATTAATAAAAGACTGTTGGACTAAGTTCTGTAAATATTTTTTTCAAATACGACAATAATTATTTTATATGCTTCTTCATCAGGAAAACAAATGAATAACAGAACCAATACATGCAAATTTAATTTTAATTTTTTTTTTTTTAGTTTTATTGTTGTAATAGAATATGATATGTTTATATGGTTGTATTCGGAATGAAATACTGAATAGAAGAAGTGGATAAAAATAATGTTTTTAAATAAGATAAATATTTTTGCTCTTACAGTTCTCGAATTATAAATGACGACACACTTAAATTGACCACCTATATAATATTTAAAATTCTTTTGACTTTACAAAAATATTTGTAGCTACAATAACATTCTTCAAAATAAATATATCATCACGCCGTTCGCAGATCTCAGTAAGTGATATATTTATGTATCTATTCGTACAGTGCGGTTATCAACCGTCAAATTGCAACCTCCAAAGATGTTAGGGGAGAGAAATCATGAGAGTAAAGTTGAAAGTAGCAAACGTTAACTATGGAAGATGAACTGTTGTATTTTAAACTTACTTATTTTATATGAAGTCAATGGTTATAACAAAATCAAACGACTTTTAAATTATTAACAATATATAAGTCAACTCTAACATACTAATAAGTAAAATAATAAATTCTGTACACGAATGTCTCCATTCATAATAACCCGAGATGCTAAAGGACCCTTAAAAAAGTAAAAAATAGTAAAAAAAATATTATAGTTTGACAGCTCTGATTCCTGGTAGTATTTTTACTTCACAAATCATAACACGTAATGTATTCGTAGAAGTATCTTTAAATTGACGTTTAATTTCTTACAGGACAATAATTTCAAAATAACAAAACCATTTTTCAATTTGAGATAAATTACACGGATACCGTAACTCAGTAGTCCTGCGGCAAAATAGTTGCATTACATTTACTGGAGCAACATCCTGCCTGAATCCAATCACCGTTCCAATCCGCGATCAGCCGCTCCAATGATCTCATCAAATCTAAATATTCTTCCGGATCTCATTGGGCCGAACCGAGGCCCAGAAACAGAAATAGTCCGGGAGATTCGACCCGGACCCGGCTCAGATATCTGGAACGTGACGAAGATAACCCCACTCGCACTCGCAACTCGTCTTTGTCTTTCTAGCACTTGGAACTAAATAGACGCATAGAGAGATTGTTGACGTTAAATTGTTGTGATCCTTCGAGACCTGGGATGAGGAAAATGCGGGTCGCGTGAGAGCGTGAATTGGAAACGTATTTCGGGGCGGAATGAAGAGATTTTAACGGATATAGAAATACACATAAGGTGAAATTGTCTGGACAATATCTGCTTTGGTCTGAAACCTACACTTTCGAATTTATTCTTTGCTTTATACGGGCAGCACATTCATAGATCCCTTATAGATTACGTGAATTTCTGCCTTTATTTGAAAAGCGCTCTTTGTATTCTGCATTCAATGAGAAAACTGTATACAATCATAGAAACTATAGTTGGTAATTCATAGTTTTTTGGAAATGTTTCCGTAGATATTGAAGGAAAAATGTTTTATTTGAAATCGGCACTAAAGTGCTCAGAAATCGTTATTAAAAGCTCGGAAATCGTCACTAAAGTAACTCATTATTTTGAGCAACGCAGTGTTGGCAACCGTAAAATAATTATTGTACAAGTAGGACAAATTTGACAGATATATGAGGTATTGTAGTAAAATTATACGTAAATAGAAACAATATGTACAAGAAGAATTAACTAATTAATTCCGATGAAGAAATTGAGGACAAAATACATCATTTTGAGTGTTATTTACGATAACTTCAATGTTCGAGGTTGACAACACTAAATGTCAGTTCCAATTGACAACTGACCGATGTATAAACTTAACCTATATAATAATTTGTTTACAGTTTTTTCTAATTTTAAATATCAAATAAAATGTAATATGTACCGCGGCACTGAAGTTCCTTTTATCACTTACTTGGTTTAAGTTTCTTTGCCCTACGGGCCTCGGCAAATAAATTCCATATTCGTAATAAAAAGTTAAACTTCAGTGCCTTGATACATAAATAACTATTATTTACAATCGGTTAGTAATATGTCAATTTCGGACTTTTGGAAAGTTCGAAAGTTAATTATTCCTACGTATCACTTTCCAACTTGCGAAAAAAAAAAAAACAATTGATTGAAAATTTATGTCACTTCGAAATTGTGTACAAAACAAATGTTAAATTCATCACCTACTAATAAAAAAAAATCTGCAGAAATCTCTTAGAACATTGTAATGATATAATGGCGAATTTAACACATAATTTATTTCCATTTATTCCTTTTAAATAAATAAGTAAATCTAAAACTTTGTATTAAATGTCAATTATATTTCGTTTTTATTATTTATTCATTTTACACTTTCTTTTCAGGCTAGGAAATTATTTATACCAGAATTTTGAATACAGTACAAGAAAAAAAGTTCCGTAGATATTATGGATATACTATTCTGTAAGCAGATGCATTTTCTAAAAATTTTCCAAATTTTTTGTTAATTCTTCTAATTGCTTAGTAAATAATCGTACTTAGTTTCCTGTTTTGATATAGTAAAGTAAATTTTCAGAAAATGCACCGAATATCGAATTCTGCGCTCCTTTTTTTCCGTGTAGCTTAACAAAAAGTATTGTTTCAAAGTTTTAAATAATTTTCATGTAACAATTTTTCATAAATGTACGACCAAAATAAATGCATCTTTGAAAAACGATCATCAAAAAAAGTAAATTTATTTAAGAATATTCTCTTTGCGCGTGTGTGGGTAATAGGGTGATTGGTGGCATCGCGCTTGTATGGAAGAAGCTACAGTTCGCGAACAGGCGTCGGGACGCTCCGCGGCGGCAGGCCTACTGCCTTGGGGATGCAGCGAGGCATCCGGGCTACATTATTGATCGAGTCAGAGGTCCTCACGCGGCCAGGCCCGGATTAAGGAGCACGCACCGGGATTGCGCCGAATTGAAAGCGGTTTTATTTTTTATTTCTTCACTTGGATCCCGCTTCCTTTTACGGCTACTAAAATGAAATGCTGCCGTCTCAAAGGCCGTTTCCAGATTTTTATTTGGTTTAGTGGCTTTCGAATTTTGGATAGTTTTATTTCCCACGAAAAATTTGTTTCCTTCCTTCAACTTCTTCTGCTGGCTCAATACATTCACCGTAAAGTTCAATATTACTTTCTTCATTAGTTCATGTTAGGTAAATTACTTCGTGGTAACGCTCGGATCATAAGTTCCTGAGTTCGAATCCCACAGCCCACAGTTTCCATTTCAATTTTATCCCTGTGTTTATCTATCCATTAACATCTTTTGGTGCCGTTACTTGACGGCTGGTAACAGCACTTCATTTTCTCGATGAGATTTATTTCCGTATGTGCAACTTTTAAACAAAAAAGTTAGAGTAAATTCACAATTATAAATTTCATGATAATACGGAAACTAAATTAATGTCAAAACCCGAAGGGACAAAATTATTTGAAATATGGAATCAATAGCGAAAAAAAGTTTCAAATGAAAAAGAAAAGTTATATGCAATTTTGTATCTACTTTCAATTTTGAGAAAAATTAAACATATTGTTTAATAGTTATTTACGATACAAGTACGTAAAGCTAGTCTTTAGTCACGAATGGATCAATTAAGACCCCTGAATGACTAAAAACGCTTTACGTATGTATATCGTACAATATTTTATATACGATATAATGAAAAACCCAAATAATTATAAAAAAATATTTTTATTTATGAAATAGGATCACAATATTAAATGAGAAATTTGTCATGATAACAAAATCTTTACATATTTGGCGCATTTAAAAATTTTAGTCACTCGTTGCTCGGCAACCCGTGACTAAAGGGATCATGTTACTAAACAACCGTTTTACAAACTTGAAACTAACAATTAAACATCAAGTTTACACACTATCATTGATAAAATATTAAAATATATCAGTCAAATTCATATACACTGCTGGACAAAATGATTGCACCACTTAACATATTCTCCATTTATTTTTAAATATATCCATGTATGTGGTATGCTAAAAAGTGAAAAGAGATGTAAGAGATCATGTATCCGTTCCACATACTCTATAAGAACTAAAAAAAGTTGTACTACAAGAGTGGAAAGACTTATGTACCTCAAAATGCGATTCACAATTGTATTCGACACATGAGACGAAGAGTACAAGCTGCTTCTACTAACTCAATTTATTATAATTATAAAATTAAAATCTTATTTAAGAAAAATATATAAATATTATAATTTTTCAATGAAATGATAAATTCTACATGTTTGGTTACTTCCTGTAATAGACTAATAATAAAGATCACAAAAGTATACCTACTGAATATAGTATGCATTTTTCGTAAAATAATCGCAAATATTATACAGCAGTTTATATTGGAGAGTCGTATACTACCCATACCATTTTTAAGTTATATTTAATTTATAATATTTATATAAATTCTTTTCGAACCTAAATTTAAAAGATTATAGCTGTTACTAAACAAATTTAATTTATTTTTTTATTGTACTCAAATGAATTATTTTCAATTTTATTTTCAAATTTTTATCTAAAATAATCAAATACGAATCGTTGCTCATGTTATACGCATAAGCCTGGCTAGCCTTTGGTCTTCGTAACATTTTATTTCAAACAGAAAATTATTTATTTATTAGCACTAACAAGTTTAAGTTTGTTTCGGGCAAGCACAGAACACCAGTAAACGTGACGAAAGCGATGACCAGTCATTGTATTTTTTGCATTTGCAGTGTGTAGTTGTGTTATTTGATACAGTGATGTAGTGTGGTTATTTGTGCGGAATTCTTTTAAAATATCGTGGAGATCTGTGCTAAAATTGTGGAAAACATGTATGATGAGAAGTTTTCTCTGTGGAGTCCGCGGATTTGGCCTGCGAACGGTGCCAGGCAATTTGGAATTTCTCTTAAGGTATCTTTGATATAAATAAGCTATTATCTAATTAGCTAGATTTATACTTATGCAGCGGAATTCTTCGTTTGTAGGTTTTTGTATTTGACATGAAGATTTGTAAAGGATAAATAAATAACAGCTACAGCGATCACGCGAATGTTCATGTCTATGCAGTATTTAATATTTTGTGATTTTACTTCACGTTGATCTAAACGTGATCTGAGATTGAAATTTCCGTCAGCTGTCTATCAATACTTGCATTTAAACCATTTGTCAAATATTTCCGGACTCATTTCTTTCGTCTTTTTGTTTTTGTATACCTATCGATTTATGTAATTGTGAATGTCTTTTATAAAGGCAGTATTGTTCAGAATTTAGGACGCTATATTACGAATGCAATTTTTGCACAAGCACCACGCTTTATTCTACTTAGTGGGGTAGCACGAACCCAGAAAACAGTCAACCAACAATCAATCTCCACCTTATATTCCTAACCTGATACACCACTTTTGCCTCACCACCTTCATAGTGCAATTCATACATGCTCGTATATTTTTCACATTCGGAAACGCCCACGCATTCGTTCACCCTCAATCTCACCCGCATATATTAGTTTCACCAACCTTTCCTTCGACATTCGCTTAATAAGCCCATACCATTTCAACTCACTCCCACTTTTTTAACAACATTCTCCTCAATCTCACACTCACCATACACCAATACCAATATATTCAGGACACGATCACGTCTCGTATACCCACACACTCCTCTCAAATATCTCATTCGTAGAGCAATTGTACGTCGTTCATGCTTCTTCATCCACACCCAACATTGAGAACCATACATCAATGTAAGCACTGACACATCATTATAAACACTAAATCGAGCATTTATAGATTCATTCACGTTTCGAACAAATCTACCCAGCCCAGAGCACCCAATACTTTGCACCCTTTCAATTTTCCGGTCAATACGTCCATTCCTCGAAAACATACTACCCAAATATACAAATTCATTCGATTGTTTCAATCACAAAATGGGTTAGAAGTGTCATGATAAATATGTACTTGATAAAATATTAATTATAAATTTGTCTAATTATTATATTTTTGTTATAGGTACGTCTTTCGTGGTTTTTATTTCAAGTGTGGTAAGCGTTAATTAATTAAAAATATTTTTATTCATTGCAAGAATAATGCATGTAATACCTACAGGTTAAAAATTTTGCTCTCAATACTTGTAAATTTAGTTAATTTAAAATATTCAACTGGCGAAAAAAAAAATGTATAATGGGATTGACAAAATAGCTTGTACAAATTTATTGTTTTTTAAATAATTTTGCAATGACAAACTGAAACATTGCACCTGCTAAAACCTTTTATAAATATTTAAACTATTTCTTTGCAAAGTTTCTTTTTTCTTGTTAAACTATATCGCCTAGCGAAGTTGTAGGAAAGATAGCTTATCCAGATAGTTAAAATTGAACAAAATGCACCAAAATACAATGGAAAACATGCAATACTCACTATATGAATGACTGTATTAAACTTTTGGCCGTGCTAATTGGAAAATAGCATGCATGCACCAAACACGTGATTATTTAAATCAACCGCATGCTTCGAAAATCACATTTAACAAAACGGCAGCGCAATAAAACAATAGCGAAACAACATAGAAACGAAACAACGGAGTAATTTACAATAAGGCAGTATACTTTTACACCTGAAATTTTATTTTTAATTAGTTCGCAAATATTATTTTTGGTAGATGATACTTCGTATGACACTTGATATTTATTAATATGTATTGTGCTCTACCATCAATCAAACTTGATAAACAAAGTGAAAATATGGTGTGGATATCACGAGAATTTCTTATACATACACCGAATATCATTTAAAATTACATATTTATTTTATAATATTTCTGCAAGCCAAAGATGGAGTCTTTCACCATTTATTTTATTTTTATTTTTTATGAAATTTTATCTTTATTGAAGACTATCTACACTTTTAAAAAGTCTTAATTGTTATTCATTAAGCCACAATGATTTTTTAAAAAATGTTGTGACGTCATAGTAGAGGTGTTGCTGGATGTAGAGATATAAATAATTTTTGTTACATAAATGTTCGATTTACAATCTGTACTGTTTTAGATCCAGCAACACCTCACTATGACGTCACAACATTTAAAAAAAAATCATCGTGGCTTAATGAATAACAATCAGGACTTTTTAAAAGTGTAAATAGTCTTCAATTTATATAGTTTCATAAAAAAAAATGGTGAAAGACCCCAGTGTATTGCGATAGAGCGCATCGTCATATCTCTAATATTAATTTGATGTTTTTCAAAAAGCAAATTTGCGGAGCTATAACTCAAAAACTATGAAAGATATCGAAAAACGGTCTTTAGTTTTGAACTTTTGATATAATTTTAAATAAGTAGGGAAGTTTTGAAAATGAAGGATTTTTTAGAAAATATTCTAAGTGGAATATCTTGAAAAATATAATAGATGTTGAATTCAGCTCATGAAAATACATAAATGCGCGAAACTTTAGAATAATTGGCCAACGGGTTGAAAAATTAGAGCAAAAAGTCTGAAAACGACCATTTTTGGGCCAAACGTTAAAGTTTTTCAACAAAAAGGCAATTTTCAGACTTTTTGCTCTAACTTTTTAATCCATTGACCGAGTTTCATGAAAAATAACAATATTTATATTAGTAATATGCTATTATTTTCGATTGCTGCTACAACAATCTAAATAATATATTACTAAAATAAATATAAATATTGTTATTGTAAATATCTAAATTACTGTCACTATATGTAAGATCAATTTTTGCTTTTGTAATAATCAATTTTTTTTGTGTGTTCAAGGTTTTATGGACCCTATTTTATATGTGTTGCATACAATATTTTGTGATTGACTGCATTGCAGATTCAGATTATTTTTCTTAGCTTAGAATAATAGTTATATTTGACACAATTGTGCTTTTTTCTGTTGTTTGGTTATCAAGTTATTTATTATGTTTACTTTATTGGACTAATCCATAAAGAGAAACTTTATTACAATATCATAAACAAGTGATTATAATACAGTTGAATATATTGAATTATTATTATTAATTTAACTAGGAGGTGCCTGCGAACTGTCTTGATATGTGTTATGTTTTAATGAAGTTGATTAAATAAAATGTTGAATGTACAAATGACATTAGTTAATCCCCTGTTGCAACGCCCATGGGTACAGCAGGAGCAAAAGGCTTAACGACGTTACGTCCTCAAATTCAGTACACGAATTTTGCCAACTATTTTTATTCGTTTGGGCTGTAGCGAAGTTTTGATGTAATTATTTAACATTTAATATGATTTATTATTTCGTGCTGGCTACAATATACATCGCTGGAAACTTTTAAACTATCACGTATAGACGTGGAAAATGAAAAGTTGAGTTGTCGGCTCAACTGCTGAACGTGGTTTGCAGTTTTATCGTAATTTACGGGGCGGAGAGTTTTTTATTTTTTGTTGGGGCTGATTGCGTGTTGTAGTTGAATACAGTGCACGGCAGCTGAAAAATTAGGCTATAGATGAATGTTTTGGAATTTTGATTAGTGTTGCTGTATTAGAGGGTGCGTTATTTTGATGTTTGTGATAAAACGCTTTGCATGGCTATCGTTATGCGCCACCTGGAGATAACGAACGTATCATTTAACATCATTAACTTCGGAAGCACATTGCACTACCGCCTAATAATAGAATTTTATATTTCTTCTATTTTAAAACACGTACTTGAACCAAACTCGCACACTTTTTGCTTGTGTGGAATATGTGCCATTCCATTATTTGTTGTAGAATATACTGTTCTTATTTGTTTATTTTCTATTTAATTTTCTTTTGTATATTTATTTAATTTTTTTACATATATTTCACTAATAAAACAGCTTCACAATCACAATGACATGTGTCACATTTCGTAAAAAATTAAATTTTAATTGTTTCCATGGTGTACATGGAACGCAAGATTTATGAAATTTATTTTTGTCTCCAAAACTTATGGTAGGCTAAATTGCAGTATAGTGCACCAACTGACAGCTGCAGTAAAAAAAATACCCTGTCCACTTAAACGTCGTCATGGAAACTAGTATGAATGTCAAACAAAGTTCTTTTTGGTTTGATTCATTTGACACTTAAATATTGTAAGATTATTGCTAATTTTTGTGCTAAATTAAACTACAGTATGCAATTATTAAGGAAGATTTGATCTGGATATATTAAAATAAATATTAATTTGATTTTTTTACCTCCCGCCTACCTCTAGGTAAGGGAGGTATTGTTTTTGGTCAAAAAATTGGGTAGTGAGTTTTCAATGAATAAGCACGTTTTAGGGTCCCTACAATACGATTTTACTATTTTCGCGATGATGTCTGTATGTATGTATGTATGTATGTATGTATGTATGTATGTATGTGTGTGTGTGTGTAGTCTGTGGCAATTTTTTCGTCTCGCATAACTCAAATACTATAATACCAAAAATACAATTTTGTGAATTATTGCTTCTTATATTTAAATGAAGAGCTGATTAGATTTTGGATAAAATTAGTCAACCGGAAGTAGCAGTTTACTTGAAGCCCTTAACAGTTTTTCGTGAAAAACACGGTTAAATTTCCTTTCTCAACAATTTATGTTATTTTGAAAGTTGAAGAATATTTAATTTAACATGTGTTTTGATTATACTAATTTTATTAATTTTCATTAGATTTAGAGATAATAAAATATAAAGAAATTAGATTTCACAAATCTTGCATTCATAGTACACCATGGAAAAATTTTCAATTTTTTACGAAATGTGACACATGTCATTGTGATTATGAAGCTGTTTTCTTAGTGAAATATATGTCAAAAAATTAAATAAATATACGAATGAAAATTAAAATTCTCAAATATAAATAGAAAATAAACAAATAAGAAGGTATGTTTCTGTATAATCAAATACTATTTTTACCGTTTAACAGTATTGGGCGGGAGGTTATGTGCTGGCCACATCAGATTTTTTTGTTTATTAATTTGTCAATATTTTTCAGTTTTGTTAACCTCAAAAAATTCTGGTGTAGGTACTATACTGAAATTTTCCCGAAAATTAATAAAATTAGTGTAATCAAAGCAGATATAAAATTAAATATTCTACAACTTTCAAAATAACATAAATGATTGAAAAATTAAATTTAAGCGTTACGTGCTTCTAGTAAATTGCTACTTCAGGTTGACCGATTTTATCCAAAATCTAATCAGCTCTTCATATAAATATAAGAAGCATAAATACACATATTTTCATTTTATGGATTTATAGTATTTGAGTTATGCGAGATGAAAAAATCCCTACAGACTACACACATACACATACATACATAGACACACAGACATCATGGCGAAAATAGTAAAATCGTATTATAGAGGCCCTAAAACGTGTTTATTCATTGAAAACATACTACCCAATTTTTTGAGCAAAAACAATACCTCCCTTACCTAGAGGTAGGCGGAAGGTAAAAAATAACAATCCGGTAAATGGCGAGATGAAAATGCGGGCCTTACTATTTCTGCATTGAGTATTTACCCAAATTATTGTTTTATTGTAAGTTTGATGAATCCCTCTTCTAAAAATAATTTGAGTCGCGTATTGTTGGAATTTCCTGAAGCGAAATTTCGCTGTTTCCGCAAAGTATTCAGTTGGTAGCAAACAAGCCATCAAACATTCCAATATCTCCAGCATACAAGATACCATCAAGTTAACAACACAAACACTAATAAACAGTTGGCCGCGCGGACGTATCCTGACTTATGAGGACATCTCGGACAAACAAGCGTATCCCGAGCCTTCGTATTAATAACGCCTATAAATTCTTCGTTCTGCGGCAACGCGAAACTTTACAAGAACTTCGTGCGATCGACGTTGGGCGCGGATATTGGCTGTAGTAATTACGTGATCTGAGCGCAGCGCCATCTCGCTCGCTCTGGATAAATAATGCAACAATGTTACATGCACTATTCATGAGCCGAGTTGTGCCTCTCTCTTGCGATTCAAACGCAACGCGTTCGATATTTGACGTTTTGGTGTTATGGCTGATTTATGACTATTGGTTGTCAGTGGCGCAGATGAAAGATGGCTCTGGAGAGGATGGACAAGGAGAATTTACTAAGGAGGAAATGTTATTGCAATTATTTCTTCCTCTCTCTCCTACATAAAGCCTCTAGAATTCCAATTTTAAAATAGGATTCTGTTGGTTCCTCTTCCTTTCGACGCACAATATTTATCATTGCTATCCTAAAATCATTTATACTGTAAGGTACAGGTAAGATGCAATATTTACTAATCTATCTTTAATGTATGGATAAAGGTACTGTTCCAGATAAAATGCATCATAGTTTGTCAATGTTGTTACCTTTACCGTATGATTCATATCTGTACAAATATCTCTTTTAAATATTGTAAATATTCTCGAAGCTGTGGAAGAATATGATATTGGACGTGCAGAAAATAAATTAGCAATCATTTTTCAAACTATAACCAGAATTGTACCAAGTAACCGTTCGAATTATTTCCTCATTAGCAAACTTCTTTAAAGTATGTTGACAAGTTCATTTAACATTAATAACACATCTCTAATTTTATCTGGAACAGTACGGCAATACGTATAACTGGTATTCATAGTAATTACATTAATGACAGAAAATAAATGTTGCATCTTAGATGAAACTCACGGTATACGACTATAATAAATCAAAATTTGGACCCCATTGACTCAGTATGTACCACATCTTGAGAAAATAAAAAGGATGCCATTTGAAGAAATTGTTAAATTTATTTTTTGAAGTCATACATTAAAATGTGTTTGTCAAATTTCTCAGAGCGTGTGTCATAGGTACGCTATTTTTTTTTTTATTAAATCTGCTTAATAATCTGAAAATAACATTGGAAAGCAACATTTTGATTTTGATTCATTTCATAATTTTATGCGTGTGACGTTTGACGTATATCGTTTAAATGGAGATTGGTTAGCATTTACTGTTTACGTTATTATGTAGATTCGTTATTTTACAATTTGTCATGACAGTTTAACAGATATTAAGAGTAATTATTTTTATCCAACACCTCTCAATAAATGCTCTATAACTATGGCGATTTTAAACAAGCAAAGTAACAGATTATCCACTAGTGGGTATAATTTTGAGGAAAGCCACTAGTGAGTATTTTTTTATTTATAACAATAATAACACACAACACCTTGGTAACTACTTCGATTGACATTTTAATTTAAAAATTTAAAGCATATGTCACTGTCAAATAATATTTCTTTAATAAATTTTTCATTTATTAAGAAGTGTTGGATAAAACGTGGGCAAAGTGGAATTACCCACTCGATAAAATTATCTCACTCAGCCTTCGGCTTCGTGAATTAAAATTTCTCTCGTGGGTAATTCCTTATTTTGCCCACTTGTTGTTGCTTAGTAACTTTAAAGCACGATGTGTTTTAATGTTACGTTTTTGTACGATTTTTAGTTTGTTGAACAAGAATTATGATGCAGGTATAATAAAAAATTAATTAATTCTGATATATTAGACGAATTATTATGTGTTTTTATATTTATAGAGCGACATTAACATCTGTATTAATTATTAGTTTATTTATTTATAAACATTGTACAAACCTCTTACGTGATCTCACATTATCCAGGAACCCTGCTTCTCCGCATTTGTTATGTAAATATCTTTTTATTTCATGTCTTTACAGCAAAATATGCATCCGCGTATTTTTGTTGGTTGTGTATGTAAAAAATGGTAGTAGATATGTATGCATATATTTCGTGTGTATCAAGTAGTTCTGGAAATCAAAAATATAAATGTGCGGTCATCTGTCACGTCCAACATTGAAACATCATGCAGCCGTTCCAAAGATTCGCGTATGCAAACATATTCAAATCCAGCGCTTTGTCATTGACTCGCAAGTTACCGGGTAAAAGAATGAAAAATAACCGACGTTAAATCACTGTAACACTGTATCAATCATTCGGCCATTCAATGCTGCAGAAAAGAGCACTGCACTTTTAGAGATCGCCGCCGATATTTTACAGCTTTTTATCAGAGCTTTCATTAATTTTAAACGGTAGATGCTACGATAAATAACCGCTCGTTCGTTCGTATATTTATATAAAAAATTTCTGTGCAAAATTATAAGTTAAAATAATAATTATGCAACTCTTTAAATTACATTTAACTAATGTGAGAAATTGATTTTCAATTTGTGAATTTTAATTTAATATTATTTTCATTTCAGTTGATATTTTCAAACACTTTTGTCCACAATTGGAAAATTATAATTTGTCTAAACATTGTAAATATAATTTTGAATATCCGAATTTTGCTTTAGTATATTTAACAGACCTTAGTAAACAATTCTGTATCAAAAAATTTTGTTTCCTAAATAAATTTTTATAAAATTGAAATATTTGAATTTCTCTGGAAACATAAAATTTATTTTTTAGTATTAAGTTTAATATTTATTTGATCCTAATAATTTTGCATTAAAATGCATTGTTAAAAAATTTTACTTGTCTAAAAACTGTTACATCAATATTTTTTGTCGATTGACATTAACGATGACACTTGCTAACAGTCTGTAAAGTGTCACTTTTATGTCTAGGCTGTAAAAATATTTTACATAACAACCGCTCAACAAACGCATAGCAACCTTCAATAAATACATAGCATGTCCAGGCGGTAAATTTCCCTAAATCTAACTAGCAGAGTGCGTACACGTTAACTTCAAGCCACCAAGCCTATCAGTTTGTTAGGCAAGGTGGCTTAAAGTTAACGTGTACGCACTCTAATACATTATGTATGACAATTCATATTCATTTATAAATCTTAATATAAATAAATATTTAGTTTTATGGTTCATGAGTTCCTGAGTTCGAATTCCACAACCGAGAGTCCTTTTAACTGTGGTTCCGCTCCTGCAACACCTTCTAAGGCTGTAACTTGACTGGTAACCGCATTTCGAAAGCTTAGAGCCACACCGAAAACTCGTAAAAGGCGTGATGATATATTTGTTTATTTTTTTTTAATCCATTTATTGATCAAAGTTAAAAAACACATTGTTAAATGTAGCGCAAAGTTGCAGTTGAGAATTAAGCATTTGAAAATACAATATTAAATTTAAACCCGTAGATTTCCAACGTCAAAACAAAGCCCATCCGAATAACATATCTCCATTATCCTTTTTCAAAATGCCAGTGGGCAGAGCTGCACAGATAGAGCTGTGTGCAGCGGGTCGGGGGTGTAGCAGGGATGTGGGAACGGAAGCCCTACACGCATGTGTGTTTGTAGGTAACGAAGCGGTCACAGTGATTTATGCTCAGCCGTAAATAATGCGAAAAAGATTTGACAGTGACGCCTGGCGTTTTGAAATTGCGAGCTGGGCTGCGCGCTGACCACGCGGCTTTTTTAAACGCGGACACTGATTTTTTGAATCGGATTCGATTGAAGCGGTCAGTTTTGACACGATGTGTATTGATGATCTGTTTGTGGGTTAATTGATTCGATAGGTCGGGACTGCGCTGTAGGCTTACACGCCAAGGGCTGGACCTAATTTTGGGCAGCCTTGCTCTATATATAGAATTAGTTTTTAACAATTCTTCTTCAGTCTAAAGGACTGAAATGGTGTCTTATGTTGATCTGTTTGAGATGCTACCATATTAATCTAGTTGTGTTTCTTGTGATATATAGTATTTTTTACTGATTTGTTCAATGGGGTCTTTCACCATTTTTACCTCCCGCCTACCTCTAGGTAAGGGAGGTATTGTTTTTGGTCAAAAAATTGGGTAGTGAGTTTTCAATGAATAAGCACGTTTTAGGGTCCCTACAATACGATTTTACTATTTTCGCGATGATGTCTGTATGTATGTATGTATGTATGTATGTGTGTGTGTGTGTGTGTAGTCTGTGGCAATTTTTTCGTCTCGCATAACTCAAATACTATAATACCAAAAAATTAAATTTTGTGAATTATTGCTACTTATATTCAAATGAAGAGCTGATTAGATTTTGGATATCATTGGTCAACCGGAAGTAGCAGTTTACTTGAAGCCCTTAACAGTTTTTCGTGAAAAACACGGTTAAATTTCCTTTTTCAACAATTTATGTTATTTTGAAAGTTGAAGAATATTTAATTTTACATGTGATTTGATTAAACTAATTTTATTAATTTTCATTATATTTAGAGATAATAAAATATAAAGAAATTAGATTTCAGAAATTTTGCATTCCTAGTACACCGTGGAAACATTTAAAAAATTTAAATTTTTTACGAAATGTGACACATGTCATTGTAATTGTGAAGCTGTTTTCTTAGTGAAATATATGTAAAAAAATTAAATAAATATACGAAAGGCAATTAAAATTCTCAAATATCAATAGAAAATAAACAAATAAGAAGGTATGTTTCTGTATTATCAAATATTATTTTGTATCGTTTAAGAATAGTATTGGGCGGGAGGTTATGTGCTGGCCACATCAGATTTTTTTACTAATTTTTTTTATGAAACTTTATCTAACTTGAAGACTATCTACACTTTTAAAAAGTCTTAATTGTTATTCATTAAACCACAATGATTTTTTTAAAATGTTGTGACGTCATAATAGAGGTGTTGGTGAATCTCAAACAGTAGAGATTTTAATAATTTTTGTCACATAAATGTTATATTTTATTGTAATAATTATAATAAAATAAGTAAAAAAATATATGACTACAATTATTTACAATCTGCACTGTTTAAGATCCAGCAACACCTCTACAATGACGTCACAACATTTTTAAAAAAATCATTGTGGCTTAATGAATAACAATTAAGACTTTTTAAAAGTGTAGATAGTCTTCAAGTTAGATAAAGTTTCATAAAAAAATTTAAAAAAATGGTGAAAAACCGCATTAAACGTGATGAAAAGGACCAATCCTGAAATATTTTTCCATTATTTCCTCCTTTAATTTTCAATCTTCAGTTGGTTTAGCTGCATTCTACAAAATATATATGATATTTTCATTCTTCGATTCCTGACATTAATTAATTTCATAGGCGACAAGTTTTCACTCTGTTCTGCTCCTTTACTACCATTTTGGGGGACGAGATTTGACGGCTGATAACCTCGCTACTAAAATTACTCTAAGTCAATTATTTTCTAAGACGTATGTACCTTTTTTCGGTATTGTAAAACATTACAGTTTATATCACGATTTTAATTTTTACTTGAAATTGCCACTTACTTTACCACTGATATCATGTGTGTTGTCCACCTGATGCAAGGACCTTGTTGCAACTACTAGCCAGTACCCGATAGCTTTAAGTTAATTTTATCCCAAATTTAAATGGTAACGGGAGTAAGTACCGATCTAAATCAGATCATGAAAAATTTTCTTACTTGACCCAGATTCGAAGCCGCAAATTTAAATTTCAAATTGATATTTTTATGAAATTTTAGAGTTATCGTGTAAATATGAAATCGGATTAAGGTTCCCAAAATGTGCTTAGTAGTATATTTCTGGAACATTAATAAATAATATTAACATGAATTCTTTCCTAAGCCGTGTAATTACAACAAAAGCTTAACTTGTATATAATGTTACAGACAATATTAAAGTAATTACAATTTAAAATTATATTTATTTATAAATGATTGTGTGATAATACAGTTGCTAATGCTACAGATATAATTGAATAAACGTAGATGTAAAATATGACAGTTCATTTATATTTATATTCTCTGTTTATCGCATGAGTATGAATGATGGATCAAATAATATGATTTATAAAGATATAATTAAATAATTAATTAGATAATTGTGACATAAATTAGGACGAAAATATTCAAGGCATTATATTTTCGGAAATAATGAAGAAAGATGAAAAATTTGTATTAAATATTCAAAAGTCAAATGTATAATCAATGTTTTGTGGCTACCATTAATATACATATTGTGCTGTTTGTTTAGTAAATAATAATATTTTTTCAATAAAATAATATACAGTAAACTAAATAATTACCATCAATGAATATAAAATATCTGTTTTAATTTATTTGCCTAGTAATAAAATTAAACTTGTTTCTAAAATATTTGTTGCTCGATAAAAATTTTCCACAGAATATCTTCAATCATTTTATAAATTTCACTGAGGATTAAGATCTTATTTTCTAACTTTTTTTTTTAATAATGAGAATACACTTAGCTTGTGAACTTGTTTCTTTATATTGGAATAATTTTACATTTCATAAAAATTGCCGTAACTTACAAACATTCCGAAATAAGAAAACAAGATATTAAAAATAAGATATTAAAAATAAGTTAAAAAATAATAACTTAATATGCCGATCTCGAAGGCGTAGTGGCTATATCACTCTAGATGTCACTAGCCTAATACAATGAAGGTCGTGGGTTCGAACCCCACTGAAGAGCATGTCGTTTGTGATGTTCACATAAATTCAGTCATCAATTCATGACGCGGTATATAAATATAAGTAGTTAGTCTGCCTACCATCTTCATAAGAAAAAGAACTTAATCATCAGTAAAGCTAATGAAGGCAATATTAGCATTGTTGTTTTAGAAAAACGCTTTATAAATATTTAAGGACAATCGAAAAAATTCTCGCAATTTTTTTCCAGCAGTATAATGTAGATAATTTTCAATTATCAATCTCCCACTGCCCAAATTATCTGTGGGATCCATCAAAAAGGATCAAAGATGTAACAGATAACAGAAATGAAATGTGAAGTGCTCAACCTAATTTAAGTATAATCTCAGCCGTCTATTCCACATCTTCTCTGCGTTATTCAAATGAAATTAATTAAACAATGTTTTTACTGCAAATACAATGGAAGCTAACGGAACAAAACACAAACGAAACGCATTACAAACTCTGAAGCAACGGCAGCGCCATTGCGTGACGAGCTAACGAACTACATCCCCATCCCCACCCCCAACCCCTGGCTCTTCTCACACAACACGTAACTAGTTCTGAAATGAAATCATAATAACTATTAGCGCGGCAGCGGCGCTTTATTAAATTAACTACGCTTTTTTATCATTGTGAAAAATGCTGAGAGAAAGTTAGGCAGTAAGTTTTAAATGCGAATGTTTTATTTTATTTGGAAAGTTTAAATGAATGACAACCAGGGGAATAAACCAATGAGGCTTGTGGTTTGTTGCTTTTATTTTGTTTGTGGGGTCTATTTGTTCGAAGAGTAAAATGTATGAGATGAGGGCTTCATACCACGCTTGAATTAGAATTTATGTTTATCTTCCATACAACTAAATTTCATTATAGTTTGTTGTACTGAAATGCTACGCAAAAAAATTTATTTCATTGAAAGTTTACATTTAAAAACTTTGTTACAGAAAATATTTCTATTTATACTCTTATTAAAAGCGCTACCCACTCATAACATTGTTTATATTACACATTTCTAATATTTATTTTTTAAATTTTTAATGGCTGTAACTCACTCTCAATATTACATACATAAATACCTTATGTCACGCTGTATTCCAGTCAGTGAGGTACCACGAACCCAGAAACATTGTCAACCATCAATCAATCTCCTCCAAACATTCCTATCCTGACACACCACTTTCGCCTTGCTCACATTCATAGCGTGATTCATACATACTCGTCTATTCTTCACATTCGAAATCATTCATTCAAGCAACAAACCATCAATCATACCTAACGCCTTAATCTTCGTAAGCCCACACAATCGTTCACCTTCAATCTCACTCCCATATATTAGTTTCACCAACCTTTCATTCGACATTCGCTCAAGATGTCTAAACCATCTCAACTGACTCACTCTTACTTTCTTCCCAATCTCACGCGCACCATACACCAATATTTTGTATACCCATTACTCCTCTCAAATAATATGTCATTTCCACAGCAGTTATACGTCATTTATGCTTCTTCATCCACACCCAACATTCAAAATCGTCATAGTATGCACTAATACATAATTATAAATACTCATTCGACCATCTCTAGATACATTCACGTTTCGAGCAAATGTACCCTGAACCCCCAATACCTTGCAACTGACTCACTTCCCCTTTCTTAACAACATTCTTCTCAATCTCACATTCACCATGTATTCGATCACGTTTTGTATACTCATTCATTCCTTTCAAATATCTCATTTACACTGCAGTTTTACGTCGTTCATGCTTCTTCATCAACACGCAACATTCAGAACCATACATTACTGTAATAATACATGTAAAATACGTGTAAAATATTTAGTTATTGTGTATATTTTGTCAATTTATTTGGATGACCTCAATGACAGCTAAAGTTGTAAACCTGGCAAATTTTCGTGGCAATTCCGTTTCAGTCGGTGAATGCAAAAAAGCGAATCGAGAATGATTGCATTTGCACACGCGTGCAAAGCTAAATAAATCCATTATCGCATCCATTGTTGAAACACAGAGCTGGTTTCAATCAGCATGCTTTTAATAAAATCTGAAATCAATCAGAGTAGGCCACGGGCTCCGGGCTCCGGAACCGAAAACAAACGTGAACCGGCGTTGTCGATGGCATGGCCACCGTAGACGTTGCACGTCAGCATCGCTCATTCCATTATCGTTCACCAGGCGGCAGTGGCAGCACCACAGGTCATGCGAAACGATTATTTCCATCCACGAGTGTCTGTATTAATTATGGAAGGAATCTAGTCAGCGTTGCACGCCGGAGTAATTTATCAACCCCTGGTGTCAGACCTTTTCACCGTGATTTGCGTTCACGGCGGCCTTGCTTGCCGCGGACTCAAATTTTACCATAAAACACAAGAGACTCGCGGTATTCGTACGTCTTCGTTGCAAATATTCAGTAATGATCATTATTGATTAAGGATTGAATTACGGCTAGAATTTTTGTCATTCTTGAAGTTATTTTTCGCACAGTTTTGTTCAATTTATGACAATTCAAAAAAAAAGGAATAATTTAATTAGTATAATAAGTTAATATTTAGGATTTGAATCCATGAATCAAAAGGGGCCATATTTTTTATTAAACAACACAGGAACACAGACCACCACTATCTAAAAACGTTCATCCCTTCAAAAAATGACATTTTAAGCGTTGTTTCTTTTTTTTTAAGAGCAAAGGTTTTGCAGATTAAAACAAAAATGTCAAAATATAATTTTTCTTTACCGTGTTGTAATTCGTAAATGGTGTTACAAAGAAAAAAATGTTTCAAACATCAATTATAAATAATAGATAATATTTGAAGCATTATGCTAATAACAAAAATTGTCATTAAACCATAATTTACTGAGATACTTCAAAATAATTTAATAGGGCTTCACTACCACTTACGGTTATAGTTTCGCGATGATGTCTGTGTGTGTGTCTGTCTACCTGTCTGTTTGTCTGTCTGTCTGTCTATCAGTATTTCAGTCTGTGTGGATCTCTGGAGTTACGGTTTCTCAAAAACTAGTAAACTGGAAATTTTTATATTTTGTATATATAAATTGTATCCCTTTTGGAAGAGCTGATTAGTTTTTGGTGATAATCCAATAAACGCAAGTGATACTTTACTTGAAGCTCTATCAAGTTATTTTGAAATATCTGAATAAATTGATTTAATGCCAATTTTTGTTATGCGAATATTGTTTCAAATATTATTATCTACAATTATTGTTTGAAACATTTTTATCTTACTGTTATTTTGAAATATCTCGGTAAATTATGGTTTAAACATAATAAAGAAAATTTCTTTTAAGCGACTGGTACAGTGATGACAAAGAAAAATTTTTTGTTATAATAATGTTTCATATATTATTATCTATAATTGTTTTTGACACATTTTTCTCACCATTTACGAATTAAAACACGTTAAAGAATTTTGTTTTTGTCATTTTTGTTTATATCTGCTCACCTGTGCGGTTTGAAAAAAAATAAAACAATGATTGAAAAATGTCATTTTTTTATATGCGTCATAAGTGAGAACTATTTTTTTAGGGATGAACGTTTCTTAATAATGGTGGTCCGTGTTCCTGCATTATTTATTAATAAATCTATGGCGGGAGGTATTGTGGTGTCCACAACAGATTTTTTTGTGCCGTTTAAAAGATTTTGGTACATACCAGTAGCATAATGTTTTTAATTGGGTGTACCTATTGATTGAGAATACATAGTATTAAATTTATTACCTTCATTATTTATAATCCGACAATGTATACATTTTCATTTCAAAGCCTGGTTTAAACATTTCGCTTGCATATAAAATACGAGTACATCTAAATAAATCACAATGTGTAATATGACATTGTGTATTTGCATCCTGCTCGTATTTAATTGCCACAGTTGGTACCTACTGCAAAATCCTGGCGCGAATTTAAAACCCTGCAAAGCTCATCCCGAGCATGCGTTACATTACCTTCAACATGACTCCTAATGAGTACGTGAGGCGCGTACTTTACGTTACATTTGCGCATATGCTGCCACATAACGTAACGTCATTTCTATCTCTTAAAATAAACAAACAAATCAAAAGCGAACTGTCGTCGAGCGGTGAGAATCTTATTTCTCTTCCAGTCGCACTCTTTAGTTTCCCGACGTTATGTTAATTTAATTCCACGCAACGTATTCGCGGATCTACGTAACCGGGTGAAACATAAAATAATGAAATAGAACAGGATGACGAAAAATATTATTTTTCAATTTCGCGCAGCGAGGATCATAAATCAGTTCTTCACATCTTGGCAGGCGGCTAATATCTTTTCACAAGGAGGATATTCTCGAGAGAAATTAAAAATTCGTCACTGACAACGTAACAATATCGTCTACGACATACGTTGCCACTCTTCACAATTTTAGGGCTGCTCAATCTCGATTTTACTTTCTTATACAAAGTATAAGAATGTATTGGAATCATGAAAAAATTGCTGACGAGATTTTTGCGGAAATACGTATTTTGACGTCCACTAAATCCGGTAAGACCAATTTCTCAATGATGTCTGTGTGTAAGGATGGATGGATGGATGTCCGTGTGCGCAATATCTCATGAACGAGACAAGATATGGAAATGAAACTTGGAATTTATAAGTTTCATGAAAATATGAAGAACTGAATTTTGAACAAACGGAAGAGGAAGTTTACTGGACAACACAAAACAATAAATTCCATTTTTTTTCAAAAATAGAAACAGTTGTAATAAAAATTTTAAATTAAAGATATTAGCAAAAATATTTCGAACATCAAATGTTATTTGCACTTTTCTTGTACATGCTTCTAATTTTGAGTAAAACTAAATTATATATTTAATAATATATTTCAGTAATCTTACTTACAATGGGAACAATAACGAAACAGTTTTAACATCTATGTGTCAATTGTCAAATAATTGTGAAATGTCAAATATATGTGTTATTTGAAATATTATAAAAGACTAGATATTAATTAATAACTACTTTTAAATAAAATATTAATTACAATTACAATCTATATTGTCAAAATAAAGTCATAGGTACGCAAGGAACAAGTCAAAAATCTACAGTTGGTTTTATATGTAAAAGAAAGTAGTGTAACGCTCACACCATATTTTTAGTTTTTGCATAAATTGATGTATAATAAACAAAGCAAGTAAATTAATTTCACACAGTACCTCGGTCAACGCTTATACCGCAAACTGTTTTGTCAGAATACTTGCAATATTCTGTGTCGGATTAGTAGAAAAGTTATTCTTGTTTTTAAATAAAATTGTATATTTCGAATTAAGTAAATGTTATACTTATTATCCTTGTATAACCAAATTATTATTGTTCGAATGAAAAAGTTTAGCAAAATTAATCCCGTTGGCATTTCATAACTTTCCTGCACATAAAAAAACCTTTGTGTTTTGATTATACGTACTTAAACAACTTAGTTATCCAACATGAAGTAGAAATTGAGCGCAGCAAAATGTGGTGTAAATGTGTGAATATCTATGATTTAGTGTGTATTTACAGGGAATAACCGCTATCGAACCATCCATTTGAACCAAAACAAAAACGTTATGAAATTAATTTTCAATGTACATATTCCCATAAGAGGATAATATCCGATTAGCTTTTTGTATTATAATCCACACCAGTACAATAAATTTCAACAAATGTAACATCCGGGATATAATGGAATTTTATTTTTACAAACCATTTAAAATCACACCATCATTTTGAATTCCCACGATCTCGATGCAATTTTTGCAATGATAACATTGCACTTAAAATAATATCTCCTTCCATCGAATCGCTGCACTTTTGAAAAAAATTTTTTCATATTAACAATAAATGTTATATATTTAGCTATACTCATAATCGTATAAATATTACAATAAAAGAAAATCTCCATGAAATTTTCCAACATGCTATAAATCTTCGGTATCTGTCAAGTCAACATAATTTTTAATAAGTTATACAAACTTACTCATAGAAATTAAATAAAAGATTTGTAATATAAATTGTATACATTTTATCGATTCACAAATGTGATTTTTTCGATAGCTAAAACAGTCTGTCAAATGTCAATTTTACTTAAATTAAAGAATTTGAAACGAATTAAAATATATTCATCACTTTCTATTTTATGTAATAATTTGATTAGAAGTTTTCATAAATCAACAGAATTAAATTTTATGAAAATATAAATAACCAATTTGTTTTTGCACAACAACCGCTAGCTCAGACGCATAGCAACGTAATTTTTAACTTTTAAAATAGATATTAAAAGTAAGCACTAAATTAATATTAATTCCAAATCGCAAGATCTTATTATCTACGATCTTCCTAATGTATTAGTAAATACGAAAAAAATGTAGAATGATATTTTGACAGGTAGGGTTATATTTATTGATTTATTGATACAAATCGTTAGCAACGTGTTAAAAGTAACAATAAAATCACTTTTAACATGTTTCCGTGTTACTTCAAACAACGGTCGTAGAAGAAGTATTTTCTATAACACTGTTTTGCAAACTGGACATTCCACTACTAAAAATTGTTATGGAATCACTAACATTCCATACGCGGCGTATGGAATATTTTCGACGAATTAGAACCGCTTATTAGCGCGACATATGAAGTATCTTGATTCAGTTACTATGGTTACGTCTGTTTGTTTTAATTTGATTTATTTAAGTTTGACGTTTTCAACAGTTTTATATTTGTATTTTTGTATAATTTCCAAAACCTTTTTATAGAAAGTATAGTCTACAACATGTAACGTGGCCTATCCCACGCTGGCAAACCGTAGCCCTCGCCTTTGGCTCGGGCTACAAACTTTTTGCTCGCGTGGAATATGTGCCATTCCATTACTTGTTGTAGAATATACTATTACAGAACTTAATTCAAAATTCTTTATAATATACTATGAGTTCTGAAAGTTTTTTCAACCTTAATAATATTTTAATTAGGGCCGGTATTTCCAACCTCAGATAAACTAGACTAGATAATAAATTTAGTGGAATAAACAAAAAGCTTTCATCTTTTGATGCGTTCCTTTTTGTTTATTCCACTGATAAATTTATTGTCTAGTTTTTCTGAGGTTATAAATATCGGCTCTTAATAAAAATGAACTAAAGTAAACAAATTTTAAACAGATCGTTGAGAAAATTGTCTCGTTTTTGTCCAGCATCATTTTATTTTACTTACAAATAACTTAGCGCTTGCAATTTTGGTGGAGGTGCCGTCCGAGTCTATCTCAAATCTTATTTCTTCTCACATTTCCATGTCTCTCTTGTCATAATCAGCCGGGGGCAGCGACGCCGGGGTCGGGAGTAGCAAGTTCTGCATAACTGCCCCCGGGGGTCATATCGGGGTGTGTAGCCCCCGCGGGTTCCTCGCTATCGAATCGCGGTCATCAGCAGAGCTCAGAGCAGCCCCAGCCCATGTCACCGAGATGACGTCACGGATAGGACTTGAATGTTGGGATGAATTGTCTTACGATGACGTGAGCAGGATTGAAGGCGGTTAAGCTCGGTTCGTATCACGGGGGGACCTTCATCATTTATTTATTACTTTAAAAACAAAATCAGCTAGATGTTTCATTTGTAATTAATAGTTTTCACTTTGTTACACGTACATGGAAACATGTACCTTAGAATTTATCTACATTCATAAAAATAACCCACAATACTTATGTATTTGACGAGCTGAATCGATTGCTTAACATCGTAAGTTTGTGTCTTCTATATTTGTGGAGTTAGCGCCGTAATTGTGAAAAAAAAAAAACGAAAATTTTCATACTTTACCAATTTGTTATAAGATGCAAGAAACGTACTGAACTGAGTCAATTTTGCGATATCTATTTTAGTTTTGCAGTTACTGTCCCTCAAAATTGCACTTCGAAAATCATTATTAATCGTCATATCTTATAAAATGTAAGAGATATGACGGTGCACTCAACGGCAGTTAGTTCCTTAGAAATGTAATAATAGTTATTTACTTTACAAGTGGGTAATTCTACTTTGCCCACGTGTGAAGTATAACGTTTTATCTAACACCTCTTAATAAATGAAAAATTAATTAAAGAAATATTATTTGACAGTGATATATGCTTTAAATTTTTAAATTAAAATGTCAGTCGAAGTAGTTATCAAGGTGTTGTATTATTATTGTTATAAATAAAAAATACTCTCTAGTGACTTTCCTCAAAATTATACCCATACTAGTAAGTAATCTGTTACTTTCCTTGTTTAAAATCGCCATAGTTATAGAGCATTTATTGAGAGGTGTTGGATAAAATAATTTGCTTATTTTAAGTAATTTTGGTGAATTTTCTACAGTATCTGTGGATAAAATAGTATTTGCTTTTTCTTATAAGTTTTAACAAAATCACATAATATTTGTCTAGCTGATGTGAACCAGTTAACTAGAATAAATTATCTGTGCAAACAGGGAGTGTATGTAGAGTGCTTCTGGCAATTTATCAAAAATATGAGATACATTCTTTTCTTTCACGGCTTCAATTCATTTTCTTTTTTTGCCTCGCCGCTTCTTTCTTTAAACAACGTACTTTTAAAAATAACAAATTTCATTCAAGAAATGAACTTATTTTCATTTTATTTACAGTATTATCGTGCATAATATTAGGTTTGAATTTTATCGAACATTTGTCTAATATCATATTGGTGGAGTCGATTTATCTCAAAACTTAGAACAACAATGTTACAATTAAAACATAAAAGCTTGGTTTATGGAAAACTCAAATAGTAATAGAGCACATAGTTCTCGTCCGTGTACGTGTGATGTCAAACTGATAACAGAGACGTCTATTCTATTTATTATTCGATGTTTGTAACTTATTAATTAATAAAATGTTTCATTGTCCGTGGCACCAACCGAAACAAAATAGAATTTAGCGAAAGCTGGCGAAAAACGGCGGGCAACTAATCCTATTGGTCTTGCATGCCTAAACCGAGCCGAAACAGTCAAACAGACTAACAAAACAACCAAAAAAGCCAAACATTGCTCATCGAACAGGAAACAAACGAACAAAAATAAAAAACGCACCTCACATGTTTTCCCACAGCACGCTCTAAATTTTACATAAACACATTCATTCTAATTGCCGGCCAAACTCGACGACGGGTAAATAAAATAAAATAAAATGAAGCTGCCCGCGTCGCGCTAATTCGTCGCGTGGCCGCTAGACATTCCGCGGCGCTGCAAGCGGCGCTCGCCGTCTATTGGGAATCGGGCGCGTGGAGATAAAACGAATAAATCAAAACAAAATGGCTGCGCATTATTTCCCATGCACAATCACAATGCAATTATATTCGTGATTGTAGTGGCGGCGTTATGAATGTGCCATTGTATTGGTTTACAAGTTTTTGTTACCTGCTTTAAGTATGCGCCGATGTTTGCCGGAAACAATTATTATTTTGAATACAGTTTTTTATTCTTTTCGCGATAAAACCATTGAAGCAATCCAATCTTACATTTAAGTAGATTGTTCGGCTAACAGCTACTTGCTATAAAACTATTGTACTCTTCTCTTTATTTTGCATGGCCCTTGACTTTCTAAAACTGCTTTATGAATCTTTTCACTTGCAAGATTGCACGATAGGGATCTCTAGAGCTTCTACCCTATTTGAATTCATGTTAAAACATTCCGTGTTACGGCGACGCTACATACCATTGTTCCTCGAAGATCTTATAATGTTGATGGCATCAATAAATTCAAACATTTATTTTGGTAATATTTACATGCCCAAAATCTGAATAATATCATTTGGCCCAGTTAAAATCATACATTATTTAATTCAACATATTTATTTCTTAAATTCTATCATTTTTACCTCCCGCATACATGTAACTAAGGTATTATATTATGTTTTGAATTGATAAGATTTTGGGAACATTCATCAAACAGTAAGTAATTGATTATTTGAAGGGATATCCGGAGTTTTTGGGCATATCTTAGTAAATAAATGGGATAGAGTAAATTTCATTGAGATCAAAAAGATGTAGAATAATATTACCCACAATCTTTATTTGAAACATTTTTCTACATTTTGTTGACATTAGATTCAAAAACAGTGTTCGTGGTACCAGCCAATACCGAATGAAATCTTTATGTTAGTGATTTTTGTTAGTTTGTTATTATATAAGTTGTATTTTTTACTTTCTTATACAAAGTATAAGGAAGTATTGGAATCACGAAAAAAATCGCTGACGAGATTTTTGCGGAAATACATATTTTGACGTCCACTGAATCTGTTAAGATCAATTTCTCAATGATGTCTGTGTGTGAGGATAGATGGATGGATGTATATCCGTGTGCGCAATATCTCATGAACTAGACAAGATATGTAAACGAAACTTGGAATTTATAAGTTTTATGAGAAAATGAAGAACTGAGTTGATTTTGAATGAAATTAAACAACCGGAAGAGAAACTTTACTGAACACAGAAAACAGTAAATTAAATTTGAACTAATTTTAGTTGCTATGGGAACAAACAAATAACAGAAACTGTAATTATTAATCATTCAATACAGATTCACATACCAATAGAAAAACTCACGGAATATCCTCACTAAAAATTGTAAAATTTTTTATTACATTTCTTTATAATATAAGCGCTAAGAAACCCATTGTAGCAGAGCGCATCGTCAGATCTCTAATATTTTTCGAGATACGTCGATTTTTGGTATTTTTCGCAGTGCAACTTTAAGGGCCTGTAATTCAAAAAATACACGAGATATCTAAAAATTCTCTTCAGTTTAGCGTTTCTGGTGCCTTTTATAACAAATTAGCAAATTTTTAAAATTTTGAATTTTTTTTGTATTTTTGTTCAAAATTTCGATCGGCGATAACTCGACAAATATTAAAGATACAGATTTGTACTGTTCACCAATCGATTCAGCTCGTCGAATTACATAAGTATGCAAAGTTTCATAAAAATCGCTTCACGGGATGGAAAGTTAGAGCAAAAAGCCTAAAAATGGCGTTTTTCGTCCCTTGACGTCTGGCCTGAATTTTGCCATTTTCAGACGTTTTGCTCTAACATTTCAAACGGTTGTCCGAATTTTCTGAAATTTTCAGGGTTTATGTATTTCGTCGAGCTGAATCGATTGGTGAACACTGCAAGTCTGTATCTTTCTTATTTGTCGAGATATCTCCAATCGAAATTTTGAAAAAAAATTCAAAAAAATTTCAAAATTTTCAAAATTTACTAATTTATTATAAATGGCACAAGAAACACAAAACTTGAGATATTTATCAATATCTTGTGTAGTTTTCGAGTTACAGCCCCTTAAAGCTGCTCTTCGGAAAATATAAAAAATCGTCATATCTCGAAAAATATTAGAGATATGACGATGCGCTCTACTCCAATGGGATTCCTGGCGCGAATATTATAAAGAAATGTAATAAAAAAAATTTACTATTTTAAGTCATTTTTGGGGAAATTTCCGTATTTTGAAAAATATTACAAATCGCCATATTTCGATAAAAATAAGACATATTACGATGCGTACTACAACAATGAGTTTATTCATGTTGAAATTATATCTACATAAGTAATAAATTTCAAGTTTGGAGAAGTATTTAATTTATTTTCTAGTAAACAATTTATTTGTATAAGAAAGTAGTGTGTTAAAATAACAGATATTAAGATACAAATGGATTGAGTACAACATTTTTTCCTTTTTAAGATCAGAACAACTTATTCCCAGCTGCACCAACGTTAGTTAAATTTTAAACTTGGTTTAATTAAAGTTATATGTCATATGGAATAATTGATATTGATGTCCAAAATTTATTTAAACCAAGTTTAAAATTTAACTAACGTTGGTGCAACCTGGCATTAAAGTCTTAACTGGGTTAAATAATATGATTCTGAACTCATATATTATATATGTAGTTTCTAGAATCCTAGATCCTTTTGTTGGAATAGATTAATCTCCGTTTCTTTTCCTTTAAATCCATGTTCCTTGTAGTTAGAGGATTCTCCATCTACTTATCTTTTATTTTACTTTGCCAGTTTTGATTCCTCCGATTTTTAAATATTCTTCTACTTCCTTTAGCCATTTTGATCTGAGTTTGCCTTCCTCTTCTTTTTCCTGATTTCCAATCTACTACTGATTTAATAGTATTTATTCTACTCTCCATATATGTTCAAGCAATCTGACTGTTGTTTCATCTTCTTCATCCAACTCTTGTTTTATTTCATAGTTCATTTTTATTCTGTATCTTAATAATAATTTATTGTTCCTAATATTGTTCTTATTATTTTTCGTTCCGCTGTTCTTAAATCTTCTTCATCTTTAATATGTCCAAGCCATCTGGCTCTCCGTTGCTTGGTCTTTTTCACTGCCTTCTTCTTCCAATTATTTGGTAGTATGCAATAAAATTTATTAATTATGTATGCAAAGAGCGTCATTTATAATTACATATCCCACGCTAATTACAGCAAACTCATTTCATATTCGCACAACAAATTTTTGCCGGTAATTTAGCAGTTATAACTTAACCTACAACCTTCCCAGTCACCGTTAACCAACGGCCATATTTCTCGCAATTTTTTGTGCGCTCCGTCCTTTTTTAATACGTTTCAATTTAACACTATCTCGCAACGTACAGAGTTTTGTAATTATATCCAGTCAAAACTTCATGAGTTATAGCCAGTAGGTAATCCGAGGGCTCGGTCTAAAGCTTCGTCCCAACCACGGGCGAGTGGCGAGAACACCAGCAGTTCTTTCCGCTTGCCGCGAGATCGATACCGAAGTCACACGTAAATTTTCACAGATTTGTAACGCGGCCGGCACGAAATATGAATATAAATAGCAAATCAAATAATTTTCAATTCTGCCCCGCCCGAGAATGAATTTGCATACGAATAACACGACACTTCTGCCCAGTGCCGGACCTGCCCGCGTTCTTACTCACTATTTTTGGGAGCGAGGGTGAGGGGAACGCTTACACTTCTCGAAAAAACATTTCACGAAAATACAATGTAAAAAGATGTACAAAGATTTTATTTCAAAGTATCAAACCAAAAATACAAAAGTCAAATGTTAAATATCCATTAAAAATATGTACTGTGATTCGAGTTTGTCGAGCGTGAGTCGTGTAGGCTTAGTGTTTAACCTTCAGATAATTTCCATTAACATAACATTCGACATTTTGACATTTATAACATTTCCAACAATCGACATTCATATTTTGGATAAATGCACAAACTCTGAATTTCATTTTCGACATATTTACATTCGAGAAATATGTTGTAATATCCAAGTAATACGATAAATGTATTTTCGAGATTTGTAATATTCAACATTTGTAACTTTTCCAACATTCGACTTTTGTATTTTCGGTAAATTCTAATCTTATTTTTCGACATTTTTACTTGCGAGAAATGTACGAGTGTTTTCATGATTTATATTTTCGAGAAATATACAGTTATTTACCTTATAAGTCCAGTAAAATAATTTTTACGGTCAGAATAAGACGGAAAAGGTGTTTCGAAATTAGTACCGTAAAAATCATTAACGGACGTAAGACGTATAACGGTTTTTTTCATACCAGTGTCCCATTTTTTAACCAAAATTTGCTTTATTACCTATTTCTTTTCCTTCTTAAAAATAATAAGGTCGTATGAAAATAATGATAGCAACCAATTTTGTTTTGTTCACATTTCTAACAATATTTTTCAAAAATGAATAGGGAAAACTATATTGTGGATCAAATTATATTAAAATATTTCTTAGTAACAATACAGAACTGTAAAAAACTGAAATCAGTACGGTAAACATGCAAATGTGATACAGTGTGAAATAAATGGAGTTAATTGTGGACTGTAATTTTTGAAAAGTAGTTTTAATATATGCAGATATTTCGGACAGAACTCTCCATAATAAATTTTGCAGTGAAGTTTCGTTTTCAGCAATAGCTATGTTAATATTTTAAAAGCAAAACAATATTAAATTGCATGCCATAAATCCTGCACCACATATAAATTAGGTTAAGAAATTCTGACGCAAAATTCAGCTGCCGTACCGAATGCAATTGCTGTAACATACTATGTATATGTTCTGGTTTGTCCACAACTTCCGTTCGCGTTTATAATTAATGTAAACTTTGTCGGATTGTTAAATTAAATTCAGAAACATCTGTAAATGTGAGTTTGGAAATTCCTGCTGGAATTTATATAAAGTGGACTTGTTTATTTGTAATTTTATTGCTGTATAGTTTTCTTTTTGTACGAACTCACATAACTGTTAATCGTTTGCTGTATTCATGTTGTTTAACTCTTAACAACTTAATACCATAGCTTCTTTAAAGCGAATAATCATTTTTATATTTAATTGTTGTGTGAGAATTGTATGTGTGCTTTACAGGATAGCAGGTATTTTCGAAATGTATCGAATTGGCTTTCTTTTCCTTCGGTAATAGAAATTTTGCCTGGGTTAAAATGATATTTGAATTTGAATCCCTGTTGAATTAAGCCTTACGGGAAATCAACGGATGGAGTATTATGTAGCTTAAACCTCGAAAAGGTGCAACAGATTTATTCAAATCCTTTAGAACATCCTGCTACAATTTGAATTTATGAACCCTTGCCATTTTTGAATGATCCTGTTTTTCGGATTGAACAATTTCACTCTTCAAATTTCACTATAATTTTTTTTTTACAAATTATGTGGAAGCCCCTTGTATCCATTTTCTAAATTATATCTCGGTGGATGGATGTGTAACTATTTGTCACTAACAAGAAAAGATATAGTAACAACACTTCATAATTATAAGTTTTGTGACAATACGGAGAACTGAGTTTTAGATATAATTGCAAAACTAGAAGTGTAAGTTTACTGAAAGCAGAAAACAATAAATTTAATTTATGTTAAATATTAAATCAGCTGCTCAAAATGTTTCTAATGAAAGATGTTAACAATAATATTTAGAGAACTACTTAATTATATTTGTAATAATATATGTCAATAATTAATTTAATTGCTAGGGATACCAGTTATCCAAATATAATGTTACATAGGCCAATTTTTTTAATCGCATCCTTTTCTTACGGTTCATATTTAAAAATTCATTACTTTTACCGCTCAGTCTCCAATTTTATCTAACATCGGTAATTCTTTAACGTTGTATAATTTTTTGCACGATACGAACATACAAAATTAATTTTAAAATACACAAATATACATTTCTTCATTATTAGTAATGCTAACCCCAATTATATTAGGTGACTTTTCTCTAGTTGCTATTGTTTATGACAGATGTATACAAATTTGCTTATGCCTTTATATATCAAGAAGAAATTTAGTATCGAGTTATTTAAGCTATTCTTTTTGAAAAATAATGAATAATTCCCGAGAAATCCAAATTTTGATATGATAATAATTACAAAATTTTCAAGGCAATTAACTTATTGTTTAGCGAACGGTAATAAATTACTTACCGTTTTAATCTAGCAACCGGAAAAAACAAACAAACGTCTTGGAAACAGTCATGGTAAATTGATAAAAAAAAACCAATAGTTCAAGAACACATTTAAAGTATGATAAGTGACTTGAACATTGATATCCTATGTCCTACGATAAAGTACTATATCAATTGATACTAAAGTAATTATTAAACCTTAAAATCAAATTTCTATTGGCATTGTTTGCTAAGTACGAACCTGGACCTTATTGCATATTACATTCAGTAAGATCTTATCAATGTTATGAGGCATTTGCTTATAGTTCCACTATAATTTCCTCTTCAGTATTTGTTTTTTGAAATAATACTTTACATATAGAGAAACAACGAAAGTGTATAATACACTCTATATAAACCAGGCTTTTTTTTGCGAGAATCCAAAGCTTTCGATGTCTGACCGCTGAGTTAACGATATATTAAAACAGGACATTCGAGAAATACAGCTACATTTCCGTTTCCAATACGTTGAGCCTTAAGTTTTTTCTTTCTTCCAACTGAACAAATTTCTACACACATAATACATACAAGTAGCCGAATTTATCTTCTATTTTTGTTAGTAAAATTTACTAAACCTTCACTTACGTTTTATCAGAATAGTCTAGTCGTCGAGGGTGTTAACTGGCTGTAGGGTGCAAGGCGTCCTTTATTTGCTTCGTTTGTTCTCGCAGGGCGAACGGAAAAATCTAGTTAATCAGAGGGTGCGAAGTGTATGAGTTAGCCGCGCGGTCCGGGCACCGGAGCTCCGGGCGACAATCGCCCGCTACCCGGAACCTCCGGAGCCGAGAGAGAAGAAACGACGATTTAGTAAATTATGAAGAAAGAGAATTTCACACTCCACGCGCTCTTGCTTTCATCAAGGGAGACTTATTCTTTATTTTATTATAGCTTCTTATGAACACCCGGATTTTGACGCTTTAGCTTTTTTTTTACTGGAAAGTACGCATGCTTACTTATACATGTGCTCTATTCACTGCATGAAACAGGAAGTTTGCAGAATGGGTCGAAGCGGATATAATGAACTGTCAAAGAAGAGTTATTAAAAATTGCTAACCTATTGTTCATCGGACAATACACTGATGTTTTAATAAATCACTGTTAGATTTCAGAGTTTATAACTTTACTTGCCACTCTTTTGAAAAATTAATTAATTCAGCTTCACGGCCAATTGAAATTTTTAATGTCACTGAATAAGGGAACATACTACCCAATACTTCGTTAGAAGTTACCTACATTACCTATCGAGGTGCAAAGTATTTCATTACAGCCGAAGACTAAGAGAGCTAAACCAAATCGCAAAGTAAAATCCAACATGTATAAAAATTAGAATAATTTTATTTCCCACCATATACCTCATAAGATATGTATAGGAAGGAATCATACTAAAAATTCGATATAATTTTTCAGTCTATGAACACGTTTTAGGTCAGTTGTCAGTTGTAACTGACACTCAGTGTTGCCAACCTCGAACATTTTATTTATCGTAAATACACTCAAAATTATGTGTTTTGTCCTCAATTTCTTCATCAAAATTAATTAATTAATTCTTCTTGAACATATTGTTTCATTTTACCTATAAATTTACTACAATACCTAATATATCTGCCAAAATTATCCTACTTGTACAATAATTATTTTACGGTTACCAACACGGCGTTACTTAAAATCTTCGTATAATAGGTTACTTTAGTGACGATTTCTGAGTAGTAATTAAATATGCGCTGATTACGTAGGTTAGAAAGTAGCATTCTCTAACTTTTTAAAAGTTAGATATTGACATATTACTAACTGATAGTGAATGAGAATTTATTCCGCCTGCACTGGCTGTTTTCCAATCCCAATTTAGACCCGTAATCGCGAAACACCCCAAAGAAAAAATTAAAATAGCAATCGTGCGATAAGAAAGCCAAAACCAGGACATCGGACATCGAAAAGGGATTATTATACCAGGTTGGGAATTACGGGGCCGCCAACTGCGATCCAATATATAATTCAGCTCGGGTCCAGTGGCGTACGTTGCGATAAGCTATCTGGCCGGCCGGGCGTCGGTAATTTATGGCTGCGTCTCCCGCGACTCGCGTTATCCGCGGCTCGTGGCAGCGCCGCGACGCTGCAGGGAGAGACCGCTTGCGAGCGACTGAGCCCAGCGAGATACGGGTACAAAGCTGCCGGAAGATTGTCCGAGGGCAGATAATTAAGAATTGGAATCGAAGCAGAAGTACAGCTGACCTAGGCAGTTCACCAAACCAGATCACTAGATCATTCTCCTGGAACAAATTGATTTGGCGATTTGCATTCGTATTTAGTGATTTTATAGATTATTGGTCCTTGTCCCCTCAAATAACTCCCCCTCTCCTATTCACACACTTTACCCAGCGGTGTTTCCATTTCGTGAAGCTACCCTAGGTCTTCATTTGAAATGGCCTTTAAGTAGGGTACCCACCTGCACAGTTTTCGCCGGGATAGTCTTGATTTTCCACAAAATGTCCCGCGTCCCGATCGGAACCTTAATTATCCCGATTTTTTAAATTTTAAGAATAATCTAAACATATACTCTACCGACAGAAAGTTATTGAACACGCCATAAATTTTTAGGTGAACTTTGAACGATCGTATCTTCATTTCTGCACATAATAAAACAATTTGGCAAACTTTTATTCGAAAGAGGAGACGATAAGCTTTTGAAATACGTATGTTGCAACAAATAGTTTTGTTTCTACCCCAAGTTATGACAATTTTTGAATAGTATTTTGCAATTCTTTCTTGAAACTTCCGCCAAATTTGCAATTGGTGTCGGAAGAAACTAAACGAAATATCAACAATCCAATCACATGTGGGTACAGAGGAGGTTTTTCGCAACCGCATATCACTAAATATCTTAGTTGGCGCGTAATTATTTTCTGAACAGAGCTTGTACGTTTAAGACGTGAATTCCAGTACGATAATTAATAAACTGCTCTTCTCTGTTAGTAAATGAGTACATTAAACATTAAAGTTAGAGTCGTTCGTGGCTAATAAAGAGAACATGAAACCAGAGAGACAGCCAAGCCGTAGAGGGCAGCAGTGTCGCCTCGCCGCCCGCGGCCACCGCACACTTACTTATTTACATGTGCAGTTTGTTTTTAGTTTTTACACCGAGCTGCCAGACAATTTACTTTGCGCTCTGTAATTTGCAAACGGCGGCAGTCGGGCGGTTCCTTTGCGCAGACAAACGGGGAAGAAAGAATAAGATAGAGCGCACACCAGCGACCTCGATGTCAGAGCGAGAGAGATGAATAGTGGAGGAGCGGACGCGGAATTCGAAATGTGGACGTGGTGCGAATCGAGAATTCGCGGTTAAATTGCGTTACTTTTGATGGTTACTCGTTTTAGCACATTCAGCGTACGAACTTCTACATCAGACGGATCTTTGTGTATGTTTTGTTATGTTCTGACGAGGATAAAAATGGAATCTGGCCTCTGAAATTTGAATGAGTTAATCAAATCCCGCTGGCTTCATTCAATACCACTAATTAACTCCCGGACTCTTGCTTTCATGGAGATTATTTTCGATTTTTGGGCACATGTGGAATAATTCATTTTTCATGTCAAAATTTCGAAATGAAATTCATCAGGAAAAGATTAAACCACGCTCTAGACCCGGAACAATCTCTTTCTTTATTCCAAGTCAGCCTTCCTACAAAAGTAAAACACCATTCTCACAAATAACATATTTTGAATTAGTTAAACCGTTTGAAAGTCTACGCATTTATTTATATTATTAAAAGGGTTGTTACAGACCTGCCACTTGTTTTACAAGACACCTCTCTGATACCGCTTTAGTAACCAAACCAGATTGAGATTCTGACTACACCAGGATGAATTGGTCAAGAATCTAGTACCGCGGTACTTAAGGCCCTGATTCTCTTAGGCCTGTCGTACCTTAGATAATAAGTTAACATTTTTTAATTTTCCTTAAATTATAAATAATTTGGTTGGATGAAGAACATTAAACTTAAAGACAAGCCCTTATTTAAATAATACTGTAACAAGGCGAACATTCAAAATACGATTTATTGTTTTTACTGTCAAAACGATTTTAAAATATCAAGTTTCAAACTGCGTTTGGACTTAAACGCATCGAAAATCGCCTTGACAGGAGTTTTTGAGTTTAATTTATTGCTACACATGTGTGTTAGAATTTAGTTATCATAAATAGTCATTTGAGTTTATCGCGGCAAATATTCTGAAATATCGGCTTGAGATGCCATCTGGGGTTGACAGATTTACAGATCCTGGTCCAACCCTAGATTAAGGTTTTAGTTTTAGGTAATTCTTGTGCTAGTTCTGTGAGGAAGATTTTCCCTTCCTCTCCACCACATGTGGGGTACATGGGTAGTTTGGCTAGCACAAGACTCCAGGGAGTTAGTTTTTGGTTGTTAAACAGTGCAGACGTGTCCTCACGTCTGCAGTACGCTACAAGATGTAGAATTTCTCATAATTTTGTTTTGCTAAATATGTTTTGGTAATTGTAACTTTTAAGCATATTCATACGTTGCCGCCGCTGTAATATTTGTAATTTGTTTGTTATTTATTCAATTCATCATTTCGCCATTTAATTAAATATAATTTTTCATCATCCTAAAAGTGTTTGTGTGTTTATTTGTAAACTCTAAGTTTCAGTCTTGGCCCGCCGTGCTACAATACCATAATGGTGTTATTCATTTGTTTCCTGATGAAGAATTATGTTCAATAGTTCGAAACGTTGTATTTAAATGATAAATTCATACGACTAGTTTTTAACCAATCATAATGCAAAACTCTTGTAAATTCAACCAATGGAAACAGCATTATACTGATAAAATTCCGTCACTCCGATAAAACCCCGTTACTCCGATAAAATCCCGTTACCGCGATAAAATCGCGTTACCCCGATAAAATCCCGTTATCCCATTAAAATCCCGCTACCAAGTAAACAAACATCAGTTGTTAATTGTTTATAACTGTCAGTGTAACAGTTAATTAATATTTAAAATCTTATTTTACGTTGTATTTTTAATTTATCTCTTCAAATATCACACGATACTTCGTGCAAAATAATAATTTATTGATAAAATCAGTAGGATATGTGATATTACCCCCGAATATATTTACAGAACTATAATTCAAAAGTCTATAATTTTATAAAAATGAGATCTTAAAATATCTATAATTTATTGGAACCAATATGCATTCAAAGATTAGTGTATCACTTCATTTCTTCCATTACCCCTTAAAATCTTTTACTTTCGTACTTTTTACTTGATGGATAGTAATCGTACTTCATGTTCAAAAATATATCAGTCACCGAGATATGCGTAAACAAAGTGGACATGGGTAAAAGGCTTGATGATATATGTATTTATTCTACTTTTTCCTGATGTAATGTTTGAAAATTTAAATGATATACGTTTAATAGTTTACATTTGTTTTAATAATTTTTAAATTATTTACCAGTTTGGATCAGGAGATCTTCAGTTAGATTGTCACAGCTTACAAATTAAGGTCTAAAAATTGCCATAAATATTTTTGAAGATTGGTATTGCTCTACTGTGCTACTAGAAACTAGAACACTGCAACAAACCTTCGCGTGTTAATAATATAACATCCCTTCTAAAATCACTCAGCAATCCCAGAAAAGCACAAAATCCTCCCTGCCTTCACTTTGCATGATTGCTCTGCGTATCATAGTAGCCAGGGTCCATCCAGAGACCGCATCGAGCAATTAACGTCAACTGCGAACGGATTACTTGGGTGTTTTGTTTCTGATATGATCGGGTAAAGCGAGCGTGAGGACCGCGAGAAGCCTTCGCCACCGCTGCCGCAGACCTGGGGCAGCGACGCGAAATCTGCGAGTGGGAGGATGCCAAAATGTTGACAGTTTATACTATTACATTGACTTTAAAATTGTATCTATACTTATGTTTGTTTTTTCTTGTTGCAGGTATGTGGAACTTTTCAAATTCATGGGTGCTTACAAGTTGGTAAGTTAAGAACTAATTATTGTCAATAAGGACAATTGTCACATTTTACAAAACATTTAACTAGGATTAAAATAGACAAAATTAATAAACGAATCATTTCATTACTATTTTATTTTTATTACAAAATAAATGTTGATACATTTAAATATTCTATGATAGAGAACTCAATTGCTTAAAAAAAATTCACCGACTAAAAAATACGTATAATTTTAAGATAGTGGTAGATTTTGTTTCCATTCTTGTGATCTTTTACGTTCTTACTGGAATCTTTAAAATATAGATGTCGACATTTTATGAAAATATATTTTTTCTGAAACCGAAGTGAAAGTACTATTTTCGTGCCTTAAAATGCGAAGCAAAAATAGTATTTCGCTGACTAATCACGAAAACGTTAAAACGTTCTGTTACCTTAGGAACGAGAGAAACACGCTACTAGGTTACATATAGAAAATCAGATATAATTTTTTAATTTAAATTAATTTTTATTATTATCAATGGTCTCAGAAAATAATTAATATATAAATCGTCATTGAAATGTCTGTACTTGACTCGGAGCCCTAAAATACTCGGCACAAAGTGCCTCGTCTTTCAAAATAGCTACGTGACAGTAATGTACAACTTTCCTGACTCTTATGCAAATAATTATTATCCAACACCTCTCAATAAATGCTCTATAACTATGAAGATATTTATCAAGGAAAATAACAGATTACCCACTACTAGGTATAGTTTTGAGAAAAGTCACTAGTGAATAATTTTCTATTTATAACTAATAATAACACACAACACCTTGGTAACTACTTGACAAATAATATTTCTTAAATAAATTTAGCATTTATTAAGAGATGTTGGATAAAACGTTATACTTCACACGTGGAAAAAGTGGAATTACCCACTCGATAAAATTATCACACTCAGCCTTCGACTTCGTGTGCTAAAATTTTTCTCGTGGGTAATTCTTTACTTTGCCCACTTGTAAAATAAATAACTATTTCCTACTCCCTTTTTTTAAATGTCATTTGCCGTATCGGATTTCATGGTATAAAATTACATCATAATCACACATTAATAAGCTGAAGTTAGCTTCTATTAATAACTGTCAAAATTTATATAAATTAACTGTTAACATGTTTAAATAATTCATAAAATATAACATTTTTCTGTTATCTTAATTTGCGGTCTTAGACTGGACACAAATCAATCCATTTGAATTATTTCAAATATAGAATCAAAGTTTCATATTAAAAATGTTAACCATACTAGCTTGATTAGAATAGGACAATATAAAAATAAATGTCGTTCCTTTTAAAAAAATATTTCATTTAAATTTATTGAAAGAATAACTCGTTGTTTATAAATAACAATACATTGAAGAAGGGCTGATATCATCTTATGATTGTCGACCACCGTTTGAGCACCACTGTGACTTAAGAACCATGATCCCAATAACTGTCCCTCGGTGACCTGGATTAGTGTCACGATCACGGCTTCTCGTGTCCCACGGTTTAACTTATAAGACTCTGCGGTCCACCTTGGCTAAATCCCGCGCTGCACCCGTACCTTAAACGGAACGCATCACGCAGCCGTACTTAACAGCAAACTACCGCCCTGGGAAAACATTTCAACCAGGGCTCCACTATCATACTTTACAATCGCGTTTAGAATTTGTACACTTGTAGTCTGGCCAGGAACGTAAATAATACTTGCGAAGATTATTGCATGAAACTTTTCAGTATTCTTGAATCGTAAAGTTTTGAGGAGAACCGTGTTGTATGTTCAGTTAAATGTATGTATTATTTACTATTATTACAACTGTCATGGAGTGACAAGAGTGGTATTTAGCTAAAATTAAGGTTATGTTTTCGAGAGATGGGCGTACTTACCGCAAAATTTAAAAGTGGGTGTCTGCAGTATGCAACGTATTGGGTGCTCTGGGTGCATTTGCTCAACACCTGAATGTATCTAGAGATACTCGATTGAGTGTTTATAATGGTGTGTTAATGTCTGCATTGATGTATAGACTTGAAAGTTGGGTGTGGATGAAGAAGCATGAACGACGTATAACTGCTGTGGGAATGAGATATTTGAGAGGAGTATGTGGGCATACGAGACATGATACAATGATGTATGGCGAGTTTAAGATTGATAAGAATGTTAAGAAAATGGGAGTGAGTCAGTTGAGGTGGTTTGGCCATATTGAGCGAATGTCGAATGAAAGGTGAATGGTAAGATTGAAGGTGAATGATTGCGTGGGCATTCGAGGAATAAGTGGTTGGGTATGATTTGTTGCGTGAACGAATGATTCCGAGTGTGAAGAATAGACTAGCATAATATGAATCGAACTTTGAATGTGGATGAGGTGAAAGAGATGGGTCAGGATAAGAATATTTGGAGGAGATTGAATGTTGGTTGACTGTATTTCTGGATTAGTGTTACCCCACTGAGTGAGATATAGCGTGACGTTATGTATTTATGTAAGATGAAAGTATGTCAAAAATTAATTTGGACAAACGTCATTTGTTTATGTAATGATTATTTAAATTTGTTTTATTTATATCAAATTGAACCTTAATGAAGGAGAAAATATATTATAAGGTCATTTACTTTTTTTTGATATGGCAGGACACGGTATATGATATATTTTTTGAGACATTTACATACATGATTTACGATCCTTTGAATTTTATCACTGACGTATATTTAATCGTGTAATAACTTTTAGGCGAGAAATGATTGAGAAACGAAACTTCATAATTACAAGTTTCATGGCAATGTTTACTGAACATACAATAAAATGCCTCATATCAGAAAGTAGCTATTTTATACATACATAAATATCACGCTATATTCTACACAGAGGGTAGCACGAACTTTGAAACACCATCAACCAACAATCAATCTCCTCCAAGCATTCCACATTCATAGTGCGATTCATACATGCTCGTCTATTCTTCACACTCGGAAACATTCGTTCACGCAACAAACCAGCAATTTGTCCTATTTTGTTCACTGTATTTCTCATACTCATCCCCTTAATAAATTAAAAATTGAAGGTTCTCAGTGTCCGAGGAATTCGAGTTGTAAGAGTAATGATGCAGTGCAAATTGTTTGCGAGTAAAATTTAGGTGCGACAAGTTGGACGGCGATCCATGAGAGCGTATTTAAAGGGCCGTGAGCAATTACACGCCACTTACGTATTCTCGCAATCGCTTTGAATCCGAACGAAACAAATGAAACAAAACAAAAGTGGTGCCTGTCCTGCGTGCTAGATTCTCGGAAACTCTTTTAATCTCTCGCTATAAAAATAAAAGAAGTCGTCGTCTACTTAACGATTTTTCGTCGCCGTTTTTAGCAAGTTTCTTGAATCGATTCGACATAAATTTCCAGAAGTTTACGAACCGAGCTTAATTAATGTAAATGTGTGCCACAAAAATAAGGAAATATTCCACGAGCGGAACTTTTCGTTTTCGAGATCGAAAAACCCGCGGCAGATTTACATTTTAAATTGCGGCCTGTTTTTTACTGGCACGGTTTTATGTTCTCGGGGCTGTGGTCAACACAAAACTGCCTGCACAATTTCATCTAGACAATTTTTTCCCCTTTTCATTATGTTAATTACTCGACAGTGCTGTATTAGGGCCGTTTTTTGTTAGTTTTTCTTCTATGTAAATTTTAATTGCGACTGGGCTTCTATGACTTTATTACACGAATTAATAAGATAACATTTAAATGTGCAAGTAGACATAAGCATCTCTAATTGCTTTTTACTTAAACTCTTTCGTTTTATACTACATACATAATATGTGCTACACTTTTGAAACTCGGATTCATCCACGTTGAAATTATGAACACTCTATTCACTTTTCGCTTTTCAAACAAAACTATTCGGTAAGCTGAGAATACAAGATGCATTTTCTGAAAATGTCATAACGATTAAGAAACTATACACGATTATTTAATAAGTAATTAGAACTATTCACAAATAAGATTGGTAATTTTTCAGAAAATACGTCTTGTATTCTCAGTTTACCGTATTTCTTAACAAAATATGTGATATTTTGGTTTGGATCTTATAAAGCGGTAAATGTATCCGTGGTAACGCATCGAACTGTGGATCATAAGATCTTTGGTTCGATTCTCTCAGCCACATAAAATTATTCCTGTGGCTCCCCCACCATTACCTTTATTGGAGACCGCGATTTGGCGGCTAGTAACCACACTTTACGTGCAAAAATATATTATATTACAGAGATCTGCATTGAACAGAGTACCACACCTAGAATTGGGTAAATAGCGTGATGATAAATGTATTTATCCAACACCTCTCAATAAATGCTCTATAACTATGGCGATTTTAAACAAGCAAAGTAACAGATTATCCTCTAGTGGGTATAATTTTGAAGAAAGCCACTAGTGGGTATTTTTTTATTTATAACAATAATAATAACACACAACACCTTGGTAACTACTTTGATTGACATTTTAATTTAAAAATTTAAAGCATATGTCACTGTCAAAAAATATTTCTTTAATAAATTTTTCATTTATTAAGAGGTGTTGGATAAAACGTTATACTTCACACGTTGGCAAAGTGGAATTACCCACTCGATAAAATTATCACACTCAACCTTCGGCTTCGTGTACTAAAATTTCTCTCGTGGGTAATTCCTTACTTTGGCCACTTGTAAAGTAAATAACTATTATTTTACCAAATATGATTGTTGAATCTCCATTAAAATATTCTTGCTACGCTGATATCTGTCCAATATTTTCGGTCCGTAAGATTAAAATCTTGCAGGACTGAAAATAATATGATATTCGGGATAAAAAGTACGGCAACAATTTTTATTTTATCTATTGGATGAAATATTATATCAAAGCTGAAAATGTTTGAAAAAGTCGCCGAAAATCACTGAAACGAATGAGAATTCTTTTCTCGTCTCCATGTTTTATTCCCTTACCCACCATTTCTCTTTCGTTGTAGCGTCGCGTGTTCCTTTTCAGCATCGGCCACACGCACACCGCACCCTTATGTTCATATTTTTATTTCTACTTAACATAACCTCAGACGGCTGCGAAGGCAGAAATGTGCGTTCACTGAATGTAATATTCGTTCCTTGACGCATTTAGCTGCGAAAGGAAAATCTTAGACTTGCGAGGAATTCTACTTTAGGAGAACGGTTAGCTCCGTCCGACTTGGAATCTTGCACATGTGAAATGTTACATTAAGGGTGTGATCACTAAAAATTGACACAAAATTTAATTGTTAAATGTAGCAGATTCTTCTTAAATGAAGAGAAAAATTCATTTGAATAGTGCCAATCCGATTTCCTTTTCATTGAAAACTTTTGTAGATTTAATAAATATTCTTGTATGAAAATTAATATAGTTTTGAAGGAACATTTCAAAGTATTCAACTGAGACTCATTATAGAGACGAAGTAATTTGAATAGGAGTAGTTTTAATTCTAAATGATATCGTTTTAAATAAAAATTTTCTGTTTAAAATTAAAAGGCCTCCCTATTATTATTTTTAATAACAAAATTTAAAATATATTCATTTTCATTCAATGCAGAAAAAAGAAGATAAATAAAATTTATATTTTCTTCAACGAATGCATACAAAAGGAAAACTGAAAATTTTCTTAAAACAAGAAGTGTGCTTGGTAATTGCTTTTATTTTATTTGACATTTGCTTCTAACATTTCAAACGTAAAATAAAATATTTTCTAGTTTAGTTCATTTAAGTATTTATAAAATGAAGTTAGTAGATGAAAATATTACCAGAAATGTCGTTAACGAGTTTTATGCCTATGGCACACTGGTCGATGAGCATCGATGCTCATTGATGAAACAACAGAACGAACCCGTCATAGACGAAAAATAGAGGCTCTCTATTTTACATCGATGAGCATCGAGGAAACAAACGGGTCTCATTTCAGACGTATCTTTGTGTCTCATTTCATGTTAACAATTTTTGTCAGAGAGAAATTCCCTGTATTCGTCAGTGATGACATTAAAAATCTTGAAAGGTGGGTTCGTTCTGTTGTTTCATCAATGAGCTCATTGATGCTCATCGACGCTCATCGACCAGTGTGCCATAGGTATTATATCGGCTAATAAGAGAATAAAATAAAATTGCGCCGAATGCCGAAATATGTATTCGAAAATTTGATGGTTGGTACTAAGGCAAAAATTAGAAAAACCGCCGATCTTGAATCTGATAGCGTTTTAGTTAAGTAAAAGAATATAGCTTTAGTAATATAGGTATTATAACTATTGAAATCTGTAATATTGTTTAATTTAATTTTATGCAATTTTTAATGATCACACTGTTATTTAGATAACTTTCTCCCTAAATTATTTATGATACTGATGTGATGAAACCCATCTCGGGTGAATTATAGACGAAGAAAACTTCTAAAATGAGTGCTAAAACTATCTTAACTAATTGAAGCACAACAAATTGGTTTTCCATATTAAAACAGTGACGTAAATTACTCTACGAAACTCTTCGTATTCCCCGAAGAAATCGCGTAGCTTGAACTTCCTAAATTTTCATGCACCGCTCTCGGGAAGAGTCTGAAACTAAAGCAAGCAAAACGAGTGCACGTGACAGTCTGTCACCGTATTAATTGCCACTGTTCATTACCGTAATCAGTCGTTTAGCAGGTCGCTGATGCTGGCATCAATAATAGCGATTACGTAGTGTTAAACAATTGCTTGTTTCGGGAACTACGTCACATGAATTACCCTCACCAGCTGTAGTTTCGCTGATGTGATTAGTTTAGTTCAATATTTTGCGGTAGATATTGTTGACGGAAACCAGATACAACACTGGAGAAATTACTGTTTTAATGATGAACTGAACATTTGAAACTTCAAAAACCATTGAATTATTTTCTGTTATAAAAACTATTTACATATCCTAAAAAAGGAAAGACTACTGATTCACTCTTCTTTGCAGCGTGTAACGTCCTCTAAAAGATCTTCCACCATATTTCAATACTCAACACTATGAAATATTAAAATTTCTTCATGCTACAATATTAACTATATACCGGTAGATCTAACCGTTACTAATCAATATTTATCCTTGTCTTCACTTTCTTGTAGCAACTATCTAGAAGAATTGAACTTTGTAAGTTAAACATTAAGATGTTGACCATGTAGTTTTAAATTGATTTATTATTACATAGCAAATTCAAAGTTTGTTTTATCAATTTGAATGAAGATTCCGCAAGATATGTGTTTTTTGTTATGCAACATATTCTCACTGCTGATATTGAAGTTTTGGTCGGAATGTGGCCAAGGATGAAGTAGAAACAAATAAAGACCGCTAACGTTTCGATTTATTTAAAATTATCATCAGACCTGTGATAAAAAAAATGAAGAGAGAGAAGGAGAACAGAGCTGTGATAAGACAGAGATATATTAATTACAAAGTAAATTAAATACTAACAATTATCAGAATATAAACTTAAAATTTTTTTTACATACCATTGTTGGCCTCCAAAATACTTTAAATTTGTATTGTTGTCTTTAAAAACTAGACTTCTTGCACACAAATTCATCAATATTCTAATTGCTGGTAATCGCACTTTACATCCTTATGGGGTAACGCTGCTCCTTGAAGCTCTCTAGATTCTTTTATTGAAGTGAATTTATCTCCGTTTCTTTTCTTTTAAATCTTTGTAGTTAGATTTTTCTACATATTCCTATCTTTTTTACTCTGCCAATTCCTGGTTCTTTTAAATCCTCTACTTTTAGCCATGTTGATCTGGGTCTGCCTCGTCTGGTCTTCATTCTACTACTGATTTAATTGCTTTCTTTTCTTCTGCTCTCCATATATTTCCAAGTCATCTTTATGAGAAGTGTTTAATCAAATGTCATTGATCGTTTTCACTATTTCTTCTTCTTCGAACTCTTGTTGCATAGTTCATTCTTACACTGTATTCATTTTCTAATATCTTTATTGGTCTTAATATTGTTCTAATTTTATTTTCGTTCCATTATTTTTAAATTGTACCTATTCATCTTTTTTGTTATGACTATTTCTTATGTTTTAAAACTACTCATATATCCATTTATTTAGCACATAATATATGAAAAAAAAACTCAAACATTTACTGTATTAAATTAATTACGTTAATAGTGGGTTTTTATTTGTAGATGGATGAAAGCAAACGTTGCGTTCTTAAATTTAATGTTGTGACATATTCACGTAAACTTCAGTGCGATAACTTAATTGTCAGTATAATTTCCATTAAACTAAAATAAAAATTCTTAAATCAGTTAATCGCACAACCCCGTGGTTGAGCCCAACATAACATACCATACACATTACGAAATTCCCCATGACAAGAGTCCATACATCACTGTAGCCCATACAAACAAACCCTTAACTAAAGCTGGCTGGGCCAGCAGGAACCCACCGATACATATCTCATTTCATGCACGGTCACGTGACACGCAGGCGACGCGATGGACAATGAATTGTTCCAGAAGACAATTGCTTTGTTTTCTATCTGACTTGGTTTAAGAATCATGTCGTGATTTCCTGCCACTGCCCTGCGCGGGAGAGTTATTAGCTGGTGCCCTAAACACTCCCTGTGGCCTGGTTAACGAATTAGGCGGCCATTTTGATTTTTGAAGGTGTGGCGAACTTGGAAGTAAATTGAAATTAGCGCCTCCGCCAAACTTTGCTGCAGTTTCTCTTTTCCTAATGCGGAATTAAATATTATTACGGAACTCCTTTCAGAACAAGTAAAGGTGTAATTTGACAACACCCAGAAATTGGAAAGTGGCGTGACAATTTATGTTTTATATCTTAGCATTTTATAGTTTTTATATCCAAAAAATTTATGACACTTTGGCTACATAAAATAACGATAATGTATTACACTTAATCGGATATTCATATTAATGGTAGCTATCTATCAAGTTCTGCAAATGCAGAGCTTTTATGAATCTGGACAAAAAAAGGAAAATGTACCAAATGGCGATAACATAATGATAATGATTCAATTTAACATATTTTATGAAGTGCAAAACAATTTATTTCACTAATTTTTCGCCTTCCTCTTTCTATTTCTATTTCTATTTTAAAATAAAGTCATACGCAAGGAACAAGTCATACGTGTTCAGTGTATGGTTTTATTTGTATAAGAAAGTAGTGTGGTGCCCACACCAGATTTTGTTTGCTTCTTTTGACAAAACTGAGTTATATGTTTAATAAACTAATTTTAGTTGCTATGGGAACAAACAAATAACAGAAACTGTAATTATTAATCATTCAATACAGATTCACATACCGATAGAAAAATTTGAAACTCACGGAATATCCTCACTTGAAATTGTAATATTTAAATACGGAAATTTCCCCAAATATGACTTAAAATTGTAAATTTTTTTTATTACATTTCTTTATAATATAAGCGCTAAGAAACCCATTGTAGCAGAGCGCATCGTTAGATCTCTAATATTTTTCGATATACGTCGATTTTTATTATTTTTCGAAGTGCAACTTTAAGGGCCTGTAATTCAAAAACTACACGAGGTATCTAAAAATTCTCTTCAGTTTAGCGTTTTTGGTGCCTTATATAACAAAATAACAAATTTTTAAAATTTTGAATTTTTTTGTATTTTTATTCAAAATTTCGATCGGCGATAACTCGACAAATATTAAAGATACAGATTTGCAGTGTTCACCAATCGATTCAGCTCGTCGAAATACATAAGTATGCAAAGTTTCATAAAAATCGCTTTACGGGATGGAAAGTTAAAGCAAAAAGCCTGAAAATCGCGTTTTTTGTCCTGAAAGTCAAGGGGTACCCCTTGACGTTCGGCCTGAATTTGGCCATTTTCAGACTTTTTGCTCTAACATTTCAACCGGTTGTCCGAATTTTCTGAAATTTTCAGGGTTTGTGAATTTCGTCGAGCTGAATCGATTGGTGAACACTGCAAGTCTGTATCTTTCATATTTGTCGAGATATCTCCAATCGAAATTTTGAAAAAAAAAGTCAAAAAATTTCAAAATTTTCAAAATTTACTAATTTATTATAAATGGCACGAAAAACACAAAACTGGAGATATTTTTCGATATCTTGTATAGTTTTCGAGTTACAGCCCCTCAAAGTTGCTCTTCGGAAAATATAAAAAATCGTCATATTTCGAAAAATATTAAAGATATGACGATGCGCTCTGTTGCAATGGGTTTCGTGGCGCGAATATTATAAAGAAATGTAATAAAAAAAATTTACAATTTTAAGTCATATTTGGGGAAATTCCGTATTTTGAAAAATATTACAAATCGCCATATTTCGATAAATATAAGATATATAATATATTACGATGCGTACTACAGCAATGAGTTTATTCATGTTCAAATTATACATAAGTAATAAATTTCAAGTTAAATTTGGAGGAGTATTTAATTTATTTTCTAGTAAACAATTTACTAATACTAACCTTTTGATATTTATTATCCGTTTCTTAGTTTATATAATTAAATCTGCCTAACCCATTGTTTTTTCTTTATCAGACTAGTTCACAAAGAATTACTTTATGTACGCTAAACAATGTCAGAAAGAAATGATTGTAAAACATTTGAACATAAAATATATTATTTACCGAGATCTTAGAAAATATAGGGCCACTTCGAAAATGAGTAAAAAGCATGATAATATATATATTTATTTGGAGTCTGTGATAATTATAATTACTTTTGACAAGATGTCACAGAAGTAAGGAAACTTCTGTACGTATCTAAATATAGAATAAGTTGAAGAAGACTTCTGCGGTAAAGAATATTTGATGAAACAACGAAGTCAGAAAATATCGATGTTCTGTCTAATAAAATCACAGTTTTCAAGAAATCGAATTTAAAGTTTCAAAGTGAAGTTATTGGCACCCGTCACAAAATTTAAAGTTTTTATATTGTTAAAGTTAACAAAACATAAACAAATATAAAGCGATAGAAAGGTGGCATTTCGGTGACAGTCGCAAACCCAGACTCAGATACGGAAATATAATTTAAAGAGACTATTATTAGCAGGAAAAATATTCTGGCAGTGCGGCTCTGCGTGTCCACAACACACCCAGTGCCCAGTGGTCAGCAGCTAGATTCAAACTGGTGGCGTGCGCTGTCGTGACTAGCTGTAATATCAGACATTCGGACTTCCGAAACTTGATGGACAGCCACGGAACGGATCACGCTGGGAAATGATCTGAACCCGAAGCCGAGGGTGGCACAGTGAGCTTGTGTGTTTAGGACGGTGTAATCCCGCTGATGGGATTTCGATTTTCGGGATTTTTAGGAGGGGACGTGATTTGGAATATGCGAACGGGTTTTGGGTTTAAAAATTCTTGACTTTTTATCTTGCCATTGCATTTTGTACACGTTCACAAATATTATTTACAAAATATTATTTCGCAAATAATCGCGTGACTTTATCTATTGTGGAATATCTGATGAATGATCAAGCGCGTCATACTTTACTTTTCTTCGCCATTTTGTTTTAATAAGACTGCCATTTAAGTTGGCATGATGCAGAATAGTGCAACCGACTAACAATAACGCCTCCACCAAATTTTCTTTCAGTTTATAATTTCTTTTAGAAGTGAAAGAACCTAGAAATTTACTTTGCTATGTGGTTCCCTCTCCACTAATATTTATGAGGGCATGACTTGACGGCTGGTAACTGCACTAAATGCATTAAAATTATATCAATTAGCGAAATCTGCCAAAGAGAAGTGCCACACCCTAAATGGGTAAAAGTTATTACACTAGTAAGCCAATAAAATGATTTTGTTTACTAAATATGGATAAAAAATTCATTTTCATTATTATTTTTTATTTGAAAATAATTTCTGAACTATGTCATATTGAGAAAAAAGTACATATTTTTCTGTCAAACCAGGGGGTAGATTTTTTTTTCTTTGGATCATATTTAAGGAATGACACCAACTTAAAAAAATTTAAATGTAACTAAAAGTAAAAAATTTTGTAGTAAAATAGCATATTGTTTTTCTGTTCTAATGTTTAACTTTTTCAATTTTACTAATATTTTGCGTGAAAATAATTAAATACTAATTTATAAACAAATAATTAATAGGTAATTTTGTTGTCACAGTACCATGTAACATAAGTAAAATAGATGTTAAATTTGTTATTATGAAACTAGGTCCTAAAAGAGTTCGTTAATAGCTCATTGTAGTATTGTTAGTGCAGTACAATTTATAGTTTAAATGTTGGTAAAATATGTCAAAAAATGGAACGCGTACATCGTTAAACAAACAAATACAAATGATTATAAGAATTTAATTATTGTAAATTTTCAAACGGCACATCAATGCTATCAATTAACACAAAATTCCCTTAATTTTAAAAAAGTTACGATTTTAATTTGAAAAGAGTATAAATGACAAAATAGCAAAAATAATACAAAGAATTATTTTGTTCGAAGGGTTAGATCACAGCACACATAATATTACAATTATAAAACTAGTTTTTTAATATACAATTTGCGCATGCAGTACTGTCAAATAATATAAAGCAAATAATAATATTGGAATGAACATTGTGTTGCAATTGGATCTACTTATATAAATAGGCATCCGGTGACTATGTAAGAAGTATTAAAATAAAGTTAGAAAAGAAATGCAAAAAGGGCTTTTCATTTCAAGCATTTCTTTGTTAAATAACAATAATACTATTTAATGCATGGTTTTACTATTTCTTCAGTTTGATTGCAAAAAATACTGGAAGAAATAATCAATTAACCCGTTTTTATCCCTTCATTCACACACAGTAAATCGTGCGGTGGAGTCAGTCCACATCACGGCATGTCGGGCAGCATGGCACGGCAGGCTGGTCGTGTGTCGTGTTGGGTATATCGATGTCGGTGTTGGTGGCGGCCCCGCGGAATATTGACCTATGGCCCGGGACAGGAAGTAGCGTGCCGCCGCGCGAAACCTTCCCTTGACCCGTCGCACCCCTTTGTGTCCCACTGCACAGATTTGGCTGAACACGAGCTGTGCTGTTGTTGGTGACAATATTGGTATTATATGTGTTTTGCTTTAATGGCGCTATTTACGTTAGTAATAAAGCTTAATCGGGAAATTTAGTGCTTATTAGTGCTCTTATACGATGTTTGATTAATTTAGCTTGACTCCACTTTCACCCACTCCAAAATATTAATTGTAAATTAATAACTAATTATCTCATCGTACCATTTACCCATTTTGTGTGTGGCACTCTGCTTTCACAGATCTCACTGTACTCAGTAAGTGATACATGCCCCACACGTGTTGATGGAGAGAATTCGATGGCTACATAAAATACAGGATAATGAAACTGACTCAATGTTTGTCGATAATAAGCGTATTACCTGCTCTCTTAATTATTTTAAAGAAAAATGTTTCAAACAAAAGTTGAAGAGAATTAATATCTGCATCTAAATCAGTGGACAAATTTCATTTCACTTTTTCAATAAAAACTAAAAGAACGTTAAAAAATATTTTTTAAAAATTGTATTTATAATGAGTAACCATAGAAATGGAATTGAATTCGAACAAATATTTAACGTTATTCATTTCAAATAAAGAGTCATAAAGCGTGCATTATACGATGAAGTTTTTCTTTTTAAGTGACTTATAAAGTTTTTTCCCTCGCACAATGACGTACACAGTAAAAAATCTTTAGTCAAAATTGTCAAAATTTCTAGGTAGTCCCAGACGGTCCACCTTTATTTTTTGTTAATTTAACAAGTTTAAAATTTGTTAACAAGTAACAAATTATTGTTGTGTATTTCGTTATTAAATATATTTGTGAATATAGTAATTAATAACATATTTTTATGTGCTTTTGACTAATTTACAAAAGATATAAACTTTCTTTAACAATTTCAAATCAGTTAGCTGAATATTCTTGCTATTAATTTATTACGGACATGTCTATTTGTTTAATTTTATAAATCCAGCAAATAAATAAAAAGAACAATTTTTCTTTTCGTTTCAAGATAACAAATCACAAACAAATTTTTACTGTGTAAGTATAACAGAGATAGATTAGTCATGTAAAACTTACAATGAAAAACTGTTATATGGGATACTTTCTCTTAAAAGTTCCTAAAAGATTACTGCTTTTACTGAATTACTAACTAAGCAAAATGACAAGTGACTGTCAAATGTCGTTTGTGTTTATATTTTTGATGTTACAAGGGTTTAATTATAATAAAATTACAATGGTACAGTGGAGTGGAGTGGAGAATTTTTTTGGTATAACTGAACTTTTCACACTCGTTTGTTTTAATTCAATAAAAACTTTATCGTGTAATGTACGCTTTAGACATTTTTTAGGGTGGATACTACCCATAGCTTTCAAATAGATATGTTTCTATATTTTTTTCCGAATATTTTCTAAAACAACAATCTGATTATTTTAGATTGGATATTTAAGTAAACAAATAAAATGTAGTACATGTAAACAATAATTATAATGTTAATAAAAAGATACAAGATATTATAACACTACCCTGTATAATACTAAGTTTATTGAGCTGGTTAAAAATTTAAAAAAAAAGATTGGATATGTACGGGAGGTAATGAAACATACAAAATTGAAACAGAACGATACAAAATGTATCCCATTTTTTATCCATTTTAATAAAATAATCTTCTTGAAATGTCCCTATCCAACGGGTTATTTTGCTAATTAAATTAAATGTAAACATAGACCGAAGTACCAAATAAATTATTCCAATTATGATTACAGGAATTCTATTATACAACTATTGAACGATATCCGTATTATCTGCATAAATGCTAATGCAAGCAATATGGAAATGGATTATATATTATACTGTTCCCGTTTGAAATTTAGAAATACAGTATCGGGGTATAATTTCCTCATCCAACTAACCTACTTTGCAAGTGGGGCCGTCGACAAACAACAAAATCATACTCCGTCACGTCAAAATACAACAAAATACACGAGCAGCGCAAGAGTAAGGCACCGAGCAAGAGCAACGAACATGGTACGTTTCTGTATCGCGACACGTGAAATCCATTAAAGCAGGCGACTCGGTTTTCAGCCAATCACGTCGTTAAGTGGAAATTTAGATGTGGCAGGCTAAGGACCTGCATCGGTCATGTAGCGGCCGAATTTACCGCTAGTTACATTGGCCCGGGTAATTTGATAATGATCACCCCTTGACTGCATTGCAATGTAACTCACCCAAAGAGGTTGAAGGACATTATGGTTTGTAGTTGTTCACTGCAAATGAATGTTCTAGTTGTTCTTTTCATTTGCTTTTAAAAATCCCTTCAATTAGTTGATAGATATTTCTATGTCTTTGAAAGAAAATCTGCTGAGTGCTGTGTCTGTGTGAATAGGGTTTTAAATTTAATTAAGTTTAAAATATGTTTTCTTTTTGAGAACGCCGCGTCAACGTGGAGAAAATTTTAATGAATTAATGATTAATGATTTTTTACGCGTAGAAAAACAAAGCTTTTTTATCTTCTCTTTTAGAGTTAATTTTGTTTAACTCTTATTTTAAGAATAATTTATCTTTTGTTCAAAGACTCTTTAATTTATGAAGGATTTTCTACGGATTAGAGAAGTTGTGACCAGAATTTTAAATTACTCTTAATAAATTTCAACTTTTACAGTCAATTCGAAACAATTCACACACAAAAAGTTTTCAATATATTATAATTTTAATGAATGGTCCGTATATTCTGAGAGGAGAGTAGAATTGTAATCGAACGTTTCCGGTCGTGGTTCCGTGGAATAATCTTATTTGATTCGTACTTCCGGTTGAATTATCCCTTTGTGTTTACTCAGCCAATCACAGTGACGTACGTAATTCGATGTTCCACGAATTACTACATCTCTCTACCAATGTCCCTTCGTCAATATAGGACGTCCATCCGAACTTTGTCCAACAATACAAATGTGTTAAATTCTAGTCCGCCAATTTAAAGTTTCGTATTTTTATCCCCATTCAATATCACATTAGAAATCTTTTAATTAGTTTATTTACCAACCCCGTCGAAGCATTTGGCGGTGAGGTTATCCGATCGAACGATCAGAGGTGGTGATCGCTGAAAAACAAGACAGGAATCATTAAAGATTTAATCCTCCGCAGAACTGTCCAGAGGGCGCTGCGATGAAAGGATAAGACGATTGGAGACCAAGTTCCCGATTGGAGTTAAGCTGGATCAGAGTTGACCGCTTTAACGTTTTTCAAAACGAGTTCCTGATCTTTTCGGATTTTTTTCTCGGCAGATAAGACAAGTTTTAAAGTTTTCCTGTGTAATTAGTGAACTATTCTTTTAAAAGGATTTAGTGGAGTTCTGCACATGAGCAGCGGATGGAAATTTACTTTGTGTTAATATGCGGTTTAAGTGCAGAGTTTGGTTGGAAATCTTCACGAGTAAGTTTGTTACAAGTGCAACTGGAGCAAGGATAATTTAGAAGTTTTCTATAGGAATACTATGTTGAGACACTATTACAACTTTTAGTTAGCTATGCATGCGGTTGTTCTATAAATATTTTCCTGAAATTTCTCATATTCTCTTGCATCTACTACAAAATCATGTACCTAAGGAGGCTGCAAATCTGAGCGCATATTAATAGTTTGAAATTTTGTCGTGGTGCCTTTTGTGAGAAATAGTTTTTTAATTACTATGTGAAGGTTGTTGTTGGTCTCCAGCATAGTTCCTCTCTTCCCCTTCTCCTGCTGATGCCATGAAATAGAAAACGAACATTGAGACGATCCAAACTAAGAAATCACACACGTTCAATGGTCCAGATCATAGAAGTATACGAGCCCGGAACCATATAATTTGACCCAATTAACACTTTTAGAATAACTTAAAAATATTATTCAAATCTACAAAGGGAAAATTGTTGTATTTAATTTATTTGTATTCTGTTTGTATTTAGAAATTAGAACAATATTTTATTTACTATAGGTTAGTAATATGCCAATTTTGGACGTTTAAAATTTGGAAAGTTAATTATTCCTACCTTTCACTTTCCAATTGGTCGGAAAGTTGCCACTTTCCAAACAGCGATATTATTTCATATTTGATTAGTAACTGATTGTGAATAACATAGGATTTTCTGTGGAGACAAATTTTCTGTTGCTTTTTCTGCCACTTGCCCTATTTCGGGTAGAGTACAATCCATTCATTCACTTTCAGTCAGTAATTTCAATCTTACCTAATTTTGACTTTTAAATAATCAGAGATAAAAAATTATTGACAAACATAAATGTTACTCAAAAATTGTTTACAAAACTATTGAAAAATTCACCATATACACGAAAAAATAAAATGAATTGTTGCAATAACAAAAATGTGTCTTACCTATAGTGACAGTAATTTAGATATTTACAATAACAATATTTATTTGAAATCGGCACTAAAGGGCTCAAAAATCGTCATTAAAAGCTCAGAAATCGTCACTAAAGTAACCCATTATACGACGATTTTGAGCAACCCAATGTTGGCAACCGTTAAATAATTATTGTACAATTAGAATAATTTTGGCAGATACATTAATGTACTATAGTAAATTTGGACGTAACATGAAACAAAATTTGCAAGAAGAATTAACTAATTAATTCCGATGACGAAATTGAGGACAAAACACATAATTTTGAGTGTTATTTACGATAACTTCAATTCTCGAGGTTGGCAATACTGACTGTCAGTTTCAATTGACAACTGACAGATGTATAAACTTAACCTATATTATAATTCTTTTACAGTTTTTTCGAATTTTATATTTCGAATAAATCTTAATATGTACCTCGGCACTGAAATTCGTTTTTATCACTCACATGGTTTATTTTCCTCGGCCTTACGGGCCTGGGCAACTCAATTCCATATTCGTGATAAAAAATTGAATTTTAGTGCCTTGATACATAAATAACTATTATATATGTTCCATTTATTCGTTTCTTAGTCTTCGGCTGCAATGAAACACTATCCACCGAGATATGAAAATATACAAATATTCTAATCGCTTATTCCATTACTGATTTTGTAAAATAAATAAATCAATTTAATTTTACTTTAAAGATTAAAATACTCTGCTATAAATGTGTATAAATTTTATCCCTAAGATGTATAATTAATGAATGAATATCTTAATTTACAAGTGAAGTACTCTAATTAAAATATCGTCTTAAATATCTAAAATCTGTCATATCCATTCCCATTCAGCGCTATCTTATCTTCATTCATTCTGTGAAAATCTGTTGCTGTTAATTGTAACAGTTCCTCTACAGGTGTTTTGTTTGATCTCTCAACTCAGTCCCAGTCTCTAGTGAAAGATCACGTTGCGTACAACCGTTCTGGAGTATTTTCCTACGCAACGTAGAATATTAGGCCCTCGGCTAGACAAAAACCATCGCACATAATGAAGTCAGTTACAGATTCGTAAACAAACGTGTTATGTTTGGGCGAAATTTACGCGTAGCTGTGTTTTTGTTACAATTACAAAGGGATGCGGAGGTGTAATTAGTACGCGAGTAGAGTGTTTGCTTAATCTGATAGAACGAAACATATCAGTGTTCATAGTTCTCCATCAGTCCAGCTCTGTTTGTTTTAATTACGAATCCTGGCCTAATCTATATTTTGTTGTAATATAAATTACTAATATTTTCGATTTTGAAGTGGTAAATTGTGAAGAATTTAGAGATGTGAACGATCACTTCAGTGAACGATAAGTGTTGGATCACTTTGCTGTCTTCTCGAACGGGCTACGAGTTTCAGTACACGATTGATTCAAGTAGAATTTACTGAACTATTCGGTATACTGAGATTATAAAATAAATTTTCTGTAAATGTAATAAACTTTTTGGTTAATACGAGTACTTCTAATTGCTTAGTAAATAATTTCAGAATTTTCAAAGAAAACATCATATACCCTCAGCTTATTGAATAGTTCTGTAAATTCTACGGTATTTTTTGTGTGTATATAATAGACGTTTCCCGTTCGCATTGTAAAATTTTGAACTATAAATTACAAAATATAAAAAATGACCCGACCAAACAAATAAACCGGATTATAAAAATTATTGTTTTGTGTTGGAAACAAGTAAATGGATAACGTTTGAAATATTTTATTTATTATTATATTTTATGAATACTTCATTCTTTAGTAAATGTTCAGAAAATTATGTTTTGTTAGATTGTACGCTTTTTTTTTAAAGAAAATGCATTAACAAATTTAATTAGCAATTAGTATCCATGAAATTGATTTGCAATTTTTCCTTTAATAATTTGGTTTGGAAAAATTTGTACAAGTATTCTGTAAAAACAGCTATGACTCTGTTTCTTGAAAAGCTATGCCGAAATTATTTATAAAAATGTTTATTTTATCGAAAAATTTAATAATTGAGAAAATATTAGATTATAAAACAACAAGAATGGTTAATTATTAAATATTTTAATAATGTAAAACTCATGGGAAACATTTTATGGCTATGAAAAATATACAAAGCCGAAACAAATTAAAAATTTACAAATTTTATTTTTCTTCTTAATTCATAATTATGGTATAATATAATATAAATATTGAAAGAAGCTTTCAGAACTCATAATATAAATAATACAATATCTGAATTCAGTTGTGTATAATTTAAAAAATATATAAATGGTTTAATTTTGGACTAAAACAGAACTGTAGGCTGACCGAACAGTTACTTCGGTATGATGATTTATGATACATTTGGTACCTATACAAGATAACAAAACTGTTCAATTTGAACGGGTCATTTTGCTGAGCTGAATCAAATGAACTGTATCAGCTACGCGAACGAGTTTGCCCATCTCTAGTAGAATTAGAATATGAAACTTGGTTCGCGGTTGTTCCGCAGCCCTATATTTTCTTGCGCAAGAAGCATTAATCCTTACAAATTGTTCCATATTCAGTGCAGTGTTGCAGCCAAGTAGTAGTTGTCATAACGCCATCGGTCACAGCTCCAGCTGCACAGCACAGACACAGCAGAGCGCAGCATATACATTAAGCCGCTCAGACAGCGGGGCCTTCGCGACGATAAATCGCAGTGTGCGCTGGTGTGTGCTCATTATTCTCTCTTCCTTGGTCATACGCCGTCTGATTTATCACTAGCTATGCGCGCACACTGATACCGCGTTCAAAAAACGAAAGAGGAACAAGAGAAGCGAAGAACAGACAACCGTCTCTGTCTTCCTCTTGTGCCCTTTCTGCGTTTTATCTTTTAATCTTCGCGAATAAGAATTTTCTGTCCCAGTCTTCCGGGTAATGGTAGAAGAGAACGGAGGTATGGATTTTTTCGTTATCAGCGTCCCTCAACGTCGATAAATAGTTCGAGATAAAAGTGGGATTTTTTCGTATTTCCTGGAGAGATAATGTGATGGTTCCTTGACCTTTTATTCTGATAAACTCAAAGATTTTCTTATATTATTTCGAACTGATGGATTTTCCGTTGCGTCATTCTTCGCACGACAATGCTTAATAAAGAAATATGGAAGCTGGGACTCCTATGTTGTATACACGCATTATATTATATGTAAGATGTAGGAATTGTTCTTCTATTCTTGTACAAATTATTTTCCGTTTTTCTCCGTTTTTTGCTAGTTTTCTTGCTCCTTACACAAGGCCGTAGCCATAACTGGCTTAACGGAAGGGAAAGGGGCATGACTTAAAAAAAAACAAGCATACACAGTCCATAATATATCCGGTCATCGTAGATCTTAACTATATTTTTACTCTTCTAAATGATCGTTCTATTTTATAAGTGGTACATTTATTGTAGCAGGGTAAAAAGTTCTTTGCTATTTCTGGAGGGGGCAGCTTGACTACGTCCTTTATTGCACTATCCTATGTGTCTTTTGGTCTTCTACGATATCTCTTATCCTTGATTTTTGACGTCCATACTATCCGCACTGGCTTGGTATTATCCATTTTTTCGATATGTCCCCCATCATTCTAGCTGATTTGTTTGAAGAAATCTAGTAAAAAAAAAAATTAATTTACATTTGGGTAATACAGCGCAACTTTTTCTACATATTTTCCATTAGAAATGAGTACTGTGATTCGAGTTTGTCGAACGTGAATTCTGTAAACTAAGGGTTTGTTTGATAAATGCGCGAGCGCCCTACAGATAATTTTGTATCATTGTTTTAGTACCACTGAAAAAAACATTTCTATTTCCAATGACGTACCACAGTAGCACCTATTTGAAAATTCTGAATTATATACTGGCTTCATACTAAAGTTTTATCAAAGAAATCTAAGCCAATTTACTGTGAGTACGCAACCACTAACATTGGTGTACATACCTTACCAATATCTCCAAGCAGGGCAAATTTATAATATAAACCCAGTGGACCTGGTCCTCTGATCCCCACGCTTTACGGGCTTCCAACAATTGAAAAAAAAAGATAACCATCAGTTTGATCGTTTGAAAAAATTCTTTCTGTGTGTTCATCTCGTAGCGTTAAATAAAATGTACATGTACAAATATCCTTGTACAATTTAGAGTCCCCACTTGTGTCGTGTGCAGGGTCCCTCCCTCCCCTAACTCGACTCTGCATTCACGTGCTGTCGCAAACTATAGCTCCCTTGAAAATCAGATCTGGTAGAAGCGTTAATACCCGAATGCAGACAATCGCCAATTCCCAAATTTAATTCGGATCCAAGTTATAAACAATAAATTAACGGAGAGCCGATATCTTCGTTATCTGTAGTTAGTACAACAGCAGCACGTATTATAATACAACAAAGGTAATCCATTTAGGTACATGTGAGCACAGTGGCGAACGTGCAAGTGCTATCTCTTGATCTTGGCGTTCGTTGGCGCGGTTTGACAGGCCCGGGCCGCGGATTGTTAAGGCTATGCATATAGAAGAGCTGCGGGAATTCAGCGCACCGCGCGGTTGTAATGGCGCGATGGTCCCGCTGGTTGCAAGGAAATGTATGTTCTGTTCCATTTCGCTCAACCTCTCGGTTCTCTTCGACGAACTTCTGTTGAATTGAGTTCGCCTTCGTTTCGGTTTGAGTTTGTGATGAGAAACTGTGTGATTCTTAACGAAGTGCGCGCCCTCTCTTCCCACATTCCCACGTTCCTTGTTTCACTTGCTTTACTCTTTATGTAATGATTATAAAGCTCTATTGACGAAGTGTCTTATTCTTCATTTCACACCTGCTTTAATTAGCAATACAACACGAGCTCATAAGAGTCCACTAGATGCAAAAGTCTGTATGTGCCAAACATTATATCATGTTTCAGTAACTATACTTGGTGGATGTAAAGCTTGCATTTACTATGTTGAGTGTTGAAAACTGATGCTACATGAAACTCTCTGTATATATTTCAAAATTCTCCTGATATCAAGATTATAGAAATATATAATATACAGTCAGATGATGTACAATTATGCAAACTTTTACCAGTTTTTGGGTTTTATAAATTTCGATACAAACCCTTGTAGATGTTGTTCAGCCAATGACTGAAACGTGAATAGTCACGTGATATTGTCATATGCCCAATCATTACGAAAGTGTAGAGAATTTTATGCTATTATCATTTTGTTATATATGTATTTCTTTTTTTCTTTTTGTTTGTACTATTATTCCAAATTAAATTAAATTACTTGATTATCTTAAATTCTTCGAACAGTGAAATAGCGTAATGGTATGTTCGGTGGTATGAAAGCTTGACTCTTGAACATAAGTCCTGGGTTCGAATCCGGATCATGTTAGAAAAATTTTCATGATCTGATTTTGATCGGTACTCACTCTCATTACCATTCCAAGTTGGGGTGAAATTAACTTGGCAACTACAAAGCTACACACATGGCATCAGTGTAAAGTAAGTGGCAATTTAAAGTAAAAGTTAAGGTGTCGTGTGTTGTTCATCCTAGGGATATAAACCGTAAGGTTTTACAATCCCAAAAGAACATACTCGTACTTACATCTTAATTTCTTTGTTACAAAAGTTACACAAAAGTACTACGTCGACTGCAAAAGTGTGTATATGATGTCTCTTAATTACAATATTATTGTAAATCTCAATGTGATGATGTATGTTATTCTACTAATTTGCTAAGGAAGAGCAGAACCATCTTTAGTGAAAAATTCTTGACATCTACATGTAGTTCAGTGGTAAACAGATATTTGTAATAATTCACACACTTTTGCATCTAGTGGATTCATAAAACAATTAATGCTGGAAGCAAAATAGAAATCACTACCCAATTTAGCTGGAATGTGTTCGTGTACTATTCCAGGGAAAATACAAACCTGATTATAAATTCCCAGTAGGTCTCAACTAGTTTTTGTTTCTCACATCCCTCGTAACATCCATGGTAGGTTACATGCATGTATTACACAGCCTTCTAGAGCCTGGTGTGTATGTGTGTAAAGTCCTGGTCCTGCTGTGTTTTGTGCGCACACTGGTAATTGCACAGCCGGAATTTTCCAGAGAAAATTAAATAATAACATTCATACATATTCATTTGGGGCGGCGAATATGTACAGAATTTGCAACTGCATAGACGTGCTAAGAGGAATTACCAGTTTATGTTTTATTTTCTCGCTGGAAATTTAGTGGATTGTAATCTGGAAGAACTGCTCTTACCATGTTGCAGAAATAGCTATTCTTTGTTCTATTTCGCGCAGCGGACACTTGCCGTTTCACTACTTATATTTATTTATTTAGATTACACTCTATAGATTACATAACACATAACCCAATTATGGAGGAATTGTATATTATAAATGGATATAGTTTCTAAAAAATCTCAAAACAATCAAAAATGTCCTAGTTTCAGAGCTGTGGTGATTTTAATATTTTATTTCTATCATGTATAAATCATACTTTTAACATTACAATAAAATCATAATGGGAACACCTCGGTTGGTGCGTAGTTCAAAATGTCCGGTTATTTTCTAACGAGACTTCGTATTTGCATGAAGATAAAATAAAAAAAAAGCTGATCCCCCGTTAAAAGGATCTAGAGAGCTTCACAAAGAAGCAATTCTTTAACAATTGTAGTAAAAAAAATATCTATTCTTATAATCAAATAAATTTTAAAATAAGAAACACGAATTGAATTTCAATTGCCATTTTTCTTCTAATATCACGGCATTCGTCTTGGGTCCTTTATTGCGTTAAAGTCTGCAGAAACAACAAATGAATGCATCTTGAACGTGGCACGGCTTTCAGAGCAACGCCGAGCCCTTGAACGCATATTAGCATCTAATTCCTCACGGAAAGCTGTTGTCTGCATCGGCTGGCGCTTATTAAATTTAACGAGTGTGCGTCGAGATTTACGGTAGGTAATAGTTCGCTAGATTAATTCACTAAATATTTTCCATCAAAGCGCCACGTCTGCCGGTCTCAAAGGCTTAAACGAAATTAATAATTCACTCGCTGGCTCAGCCAGAGCTGTTAGCCAGGTATTTATGTCTGGTGCTACGAGTGCGGCCGCCTGATACGCTCAAGCGTTACGTTCCTGCTGACGTATTTACCCAAGGTGGCTTGGTAACGTGTCTTCATTTGTTTTATACCAGTAGTCAAGGAATAGTGGTTGATGCTGATGGCTTGTTGACTGCTAGTCGGGATGATAAATTAAAACCTGGCTGCCGCACTCTATACTTTTACGGAAATTGCTGCTACTTTGCGTCGACACTGCACATTATTTAATTAGCAGATTTATTCATTGCTACTCAGCAAATCAGGAGATGACATCAGCCTTTCGAAATTCTTACACATTTTCAAGAAGTTAAAGTTAAAAGTTAAAATACGATAATTCATACTCTAATGATGCTATGATTGTCAATTTTCTTCTATAAACTGCTTTGATTTTAAAAGCAATACATCTGCAGGAAGTGATAGTTTATTTGAAGGCCTGACATGTTTTTTTTTTTTGGGCTTATCTCAGTGAATAAATAGATCTAAACTTAAATTGGCTGCAATTATTATTTGAAACTATTTTCGATATATTGTACCATTCAAAAATTAAGGTTTGCGGGACTCATTTCATTGACTCTTTCTTCTTCATTTAATCTTACATTTTGTAGATCTTAATATTTGGAATATTGTCAATGAAGCGATTAAAAAATATAATATGAAAATTAATGAAAAAAAACCAAAGGTTATGGTAGTGGGAAACTTGTCTATTATTAATAATAATAATTTTAAAAAGTCTATTAGTTGCAGTAGCTTGGAAAGATAATAGAAAATAATGGTAAACAGGACATTGACATAAATGAAAGAATAGACAGAACGACATGAATCTTTCATGCAATGAAACACAGCTTCATACGGAAAAAACAATCAGTACGAAAACAAAAGTAACAATTTGTAACACTATATACAGATTATTATTGACATACGGTTGCAAGTCATGCTGTCTCAAAGCATGAAAAGCTAAATTTTGGCGCTTGATTGAAATATGTAAGAAAAATACAAGGAGTAATAAATAAGATTGTACTGAATAAATAAGGAAATAATAAGTAGACATAGCCGATCGTTTGTATTCATAATCATCCACTCATGATGCGGCATATGACCAAAGTAGTTATTCCGCTTCACATCTTCGCAAAAAAAAAAATACTAGACTTCTTAGAAACAAGTCAACTGGAATAGTAGAGCCATATGATAAGAATGAATGAATTGAAACAAGTGCGGCAAATTTGGATGACAAACTTGAAAGAAAAGGGAGATCCTGAAAGATCAAAAGACACATGAAGAAGAGGAACGTTACACTGCAAGAAGCAATGTGCGAAATTTGTGCGCGATTAGGAAACTTAACTTAAATGCTACATCTTACTGTAGAAAGGTTCTAGACACTAGACTATCTATAAATTGAAAGCTTCAAGATAAAGGCGTCTTCTAGTTTTCTGGTGGAGGTGCGAAGAACAAATTAAAGCTTCTGTTTATAAATTTAACAGTAAAAAAATAAGGAAATTTCTCCTCGTAACTCAGCACCTCAACTTTCTTCAACTCAATTAAAAATAACCAAAGTCACAACAAGCGAATTCCTCACAAAGTTAGCCGTCGCCTAAAAATATAGCTCACCTACACCGATGCGTCTAGACCTCATATATCAAGCTTTAAACTCTTCATGAATAAAAAAATACGTAATGTACTCCATAAAACTGTTATTTAAACTGCTTTTAATATTTCAACGCAATTAAAACTTTCTCACTAGATGTTTGGGCCCAAATTTATTCCGGCCGACCCTGATGAATAAACCTGCGTAGCAAGCGCTGACACACACATTTGCCTCTCGACGTTCCAAATATTTTCTTGGGGGACCCTTCCTTTATACCACTTCATTAAGAAGTAATTTTACTTACTTCCAGGTTGCTGGACACTCAATGATACATTGCTTGTCAGATTCATATATTTGAATCCTAATCATAATTTGAATTGTAATGAGGAAATTATAAAATGAAACTTTAAGAACAAGAGGTGGACAAATTATAACATATGCTGATGATATTGTGATGGTTACAAAATGGGATTAAAATAAATTAAGCAAAAACAATAATAGTGCTACTCGAAAAACCGTTGGAAATAGAAAAATAAAGATAGGTAATTTCAAATTCGAGCAAACTAAAAAAATTAAATGTTTAAGCATAATGCTAATAAGCGAAGGAGAAAGAGAAGCCAGAAGTTGAAGAAAAGGCAGTGGCAACAAATAGGCTTTTCACACAAACAAAAAATTACTAAAAAAAAAAACAAAATTTTAACTGAAGATACAAAAATGAAAAATTTACCAAACGATAATAAGACCAGTAATAATGCACATTGCTGAGACTGTGACAAATACATACAAAAGATGAAGAAGATTTTAGAAAAAAAAAAACCGAAAAATAATGTCACTATCCTAGCACGCCAGGGATCGTTGGTTCGAATCCCTCTGAAGAGCATGGTCATCACCCACTGATGAGGTGGCATATGACCACTAGTTAGACGGCTTCATAAAAGAAAATAATAAGAACAATATGGCAATATTAGAAATAGGACCAATAAAGATATCGGAAAACGAATATAGAATAAGCATGAACTATGGAAATAGAACAAGAGTTGAAAGAAGAAGATCAAACAACAGAGAGTCAGAGGGCTTGGAATATATAGAGAACAAAATATCCTGATCCAGATCAGTATGTCTAAAGGAAGTAGAAGAAGATTTAAAAGCAGTAAGAATTAAAAACTGGCAAAGTAAAACAAACATAGAAACAAAATCCTAACTAGAAAGATTTAAAGGAAATGAAACGATGAATGATCCCCTTCAACAAAGGATCTACGTTGTTACCCTATAGGGATATTAAGCCACTATATAATCATAATTTGTTCGTTCGGAGTGAACTAATAAAATATGCAGGCCTGTATATGCTGTCAAAATATTTACCAAAACTCTTTCCAGCACTAAACTATCCACATGAATATTGATACAGCGACATACTCACAAATTCTCCCTCTCGTTTGATCCCTGAATTCTATTATTAATGTTCGATGCTTGCGCACCCTTGGGCAATAATCGAACACGTTTAGTCTCTTGTAATTGATATGACGAAAATACCAGCTGTACAGCCGTGACGTCATGCTACAAAGCTTTTTGATGTTCGATGCAAAATTAGAGATCTAATTGAACTGCTATCGCTGGGATAGGAGTTGCGTAAATCATCCTGCAATGTAAACAGACTCGCGTTATTGTTATTTGTCTTTATTAATCAAACATTAATTTTCAACTTTGTGGGTAGATTAAACCACTACCAAAGGTAATTCAGAATGCACAAAATGCTGAGCTACAATTTATAATTAATCTATATATTCTATATTGTATTCTTCTTACGTTGAAAATACTTTCAGAACTCAAAGCAATATTATAAAGACTTTTGGATTAAGTTCTTTAAAAACATTTTATTCAAATACAACGTTACGAATTACTTACTGTACGTAATTATTCATCAGGAAAACAAATGAATAACATAAAAAGTCTTCATGGTACCAAATCTTTGACTTGTTTACGTTATTCATTTGTTTTCCTCATGAAGAATTACAAAGAGTAATTCGTATCATTATATTTAAATAAAATATTTTTACAGAACTAAATCCAAAAGTCTTTTTTCTACTCCTGTATAAATATATCCCTATTATTTAAATTTTTTCGATTAATTATAGTACCCATAATTCACGACAGTGAATTATGTTTCATAATTCATTCTTCTCAACCAATCACAGAGCCAGATATCCATAATTCACCTTCATTTTAAAGACGTGATGTGGACCACCAAGTTACGGCTTCCTCACAGTTCAGATGTAGTCAGTTGTCTGTGTATTTTGATGTTGACATTTTTCAACGAATTTCGATCTTTTCCAAAAGTGATTTCCGAATTTACAGAAGTGGAAAAAGTATAGTACTATAATATTCAGTATTATCTTCGTGAAAAATGACTATTATAATCCCTCATATAATAATATACTATTATAATTCTATTCTTTTTCTTTCATGTTATGATAACCATTTACCAATTTCCATATCGAATTCTCTCTAGTAAAAGGTTCGTATATCAGTTTTAATCACCGATCTCTATATGTAACTGGATGGTGTATGTGATAGGCAAACTTATGACTATTATAAAGCTGCCATATTGAACAAAAGTTATAGTCTCTCGACAGTTATGGCTTGCGATTTAAACTGTGCAGTTGTATTGTTCAGTTTTAATCCGAATTATATTAGTTTGAATATCCCGCCGAAACTAAGCCGAAAGCCTACACTTTTTTCAATATGCCGCCTTTCTGGTGATCACATGCTTTTAGTATTGAATACGCCATCCTGTTCTATATAGAGATCAGTAGTTTTATCCCGGTGTTACATTCATTTTAGTTTCTTAGTATTTTCTGATCCATATTTTTTGTGTCCTTCATCTCTTTCTTAGCTCTGTTTCTGATACTTTTCTAGTTAGTCTATCTTGTACCTCCCTCACTGCATCTCCATATCAATTCAATTGTTTTCTAGTTTTCTTGTAACGGTTTTTTTTCTTAGTCTATGGTATTTTATGAATTCTACAATTATTGTTCCCATGAGTCTTATTTCTAGTTATAAGTTATTTTGAAATATCTGAATAAATTGATTTAATGACAATTTTTGTTATACAAATAATGTTTCAAATATTATTATCTACAATTATTGTTTGAAACATCTTACTGTTTCTATTAAATAAAAATTATATTTTGAGATTTTCGTTTAAATCTGCAAACCTAGGCTTTTTGATAAAAACAAAACAACTGCTGAAAAATGGAAAAAATGTCATTTTTTGACATGTGTCATAATTGAGAACACAATTTTGTTAAGGGATGCGCGAATCTATGGCAGGAGGTAATGTAGTGATTTTTTAATTGTATTTTTCTATTCCAAATATTCTGCGATGTATTAAATTTTCTCAAATATTTACCAAAGAAAACTGCATTTGAAAATTAGCATAATTCTTGAAATAAGTAAATTTGTTACTTTAAATGATGCACGTGGACCGGAAACTCCAAAGGAGATTATATTTTGATCCACTAAATATATAATCGCATTAAATTTTCATTTTAGATTCTAAGTTCCAGTGTTTTTGCTCAAAGGAAAATTTGCACTATTTAATGATAATTTTTATTTGAATGATGTAATTTGAAAATTTTGTCGTTACGCACAAAATTTATCCCATGCTGATAATCTCCTTTCCGTAATCCTCCGTCCTTGTATGGTTGTATCATATTGCTAATTAGGATTGGTCCAAGTAATTAGCTCTATAATAATTAGTTTCGCATTCGAATCTTGTAATATGGAAAATGTAATTTACTCAGCTGATCAAATATTACACCGCACAGATTTGAGGTTTGATGATATAGTAAAGCAGTTGAATGGAAACCGCTGTGGTTACTGCGTAATTAGTACTCTGACATAAAATGAAGGCAATAGAGGTCTTTTTTAATTCGTTGTCTTGTCTACTTTGAAGTAGGAATAATGGCACACATGCTCTTTAACAGTGCATGTTGTAGCTACACCTATTTAACTTCAGCGGCAGTCGCGTTCTCGCACTCGCGGCGGTAGCATAGAGGTGATATATAACGCGAAACGTCTACTTGTTTAATTATAATTAAACTTGCAAATAACCTCAGACGCTGTACCTCCAGCTTCAGCTTCAGCTCTTGCTCGGGCTGCGCCGAATAAAGTCAGACGGCCGTGAAGCAACACATGCGACATGTTTGTGTAATTTTCGAACTGCGGTGACGGAACGTGGAGCATACATGGGTGCTTAATGCTTGACTTGTCAAACTATGACTGCTGGAGACTGGAGAGCTTTAGATTGTATATTTATAAACACAATCAACCAATTAAAAATTCATTAGAGTTTAAATGCACAATGCTGGCTTTCTTTGTATAGCTTCAAACATACTCTATGAAGAGTGAATTGGTGTAATACTTCTTCCAGTGCTGTATTATGACAAGAAAGTGGCCAAATATGGAATACCAGTTTGTTTTCTTGATAAAAAAAATCATGACACAAATTAAAGACGTTTAATTTTACATTTTTTTAACCAAAAAGAAGTGAGCATTTTTCACGTACCTACCAATCAAAACCAATCCTGCATACCCGGATATTACATATTCTACAACAAGTAATGGAATGGCACATATACCACACGAGAAAAAAGTTTGTTTCCCGAGCCGAAGTGTGGAATATGCCATTCCGTTACATGTTGTAGACTATACTTTCTATAACAAGGTTTTGGAAATTATACAAATACAAAACTGTTGAAAACGTCAAACTCAAATAAATAAAACAGACTTAATTATAGTAACTGAATCAAGATACTTCATATATCGCGCTAATATGCGGCTCTGATTCGTTTAATTTATTCGATGCGCTGCGTATGGAATGATAGTTATTCCAATACAGTATTATAGAAAATAATTTCCAGTATAATCGAAATTTGATTGGTAGATGCGTCAAAAATTCTCACTTCTGATTGGTTCGAATGGCGAGCATAATTTTTGGAAATCTCTGCTAATATTTGATAAATGTGACAGATTGATATAGAATTCCAACCTGAAATTCACGGAATTGTTTTCGTTCATACGTTTTGGAGTTTTTTGAGGAGTAGTACTTTCAAGTGCTTCGACGTTTTATTAAATGGATTTTGCAGGAAAACGAGATTTAATATTATTTGTTGATATTTCGTTTTAAATTTGCAACCTTTTCAAATTATTCCTATCGTTGTTTATTTACATTCTATTTTGTTGCCATAGTTGCAACTGAATAAATTAAAATATATAATAAATGTAAATATTGTATTATCAACATTTATAATAAATAGTACGTTAATGAAAACGAGTGCGGTAATGTAGCTCTTAACTCACGTAAAATGATTGGGATAAGTGACATGAACTTACTAACGTAGATAAATATATAAATAACCCTAAAAAGGTTTTATGAAATGTCAAACATATTTCGTTTTTGTACAATTTTCATGATCATGTTATAATTTTCCTAACAAATATTGATTTCAACCCATAGCTTCCCACAAACTTTAATTTATTAAAAATACATTCTTTGGAGGCAATATTTTTCTACATATTTTTGAGTATAACAAGAGAGATGTGCTTAAAAAAACTTAAATAATTATAAAGCTTGTCAAAGAGGCCACCATCGTTGCAGAAATTTGCACAAACAGTCCCAAATAAAGTCACCTTGTCCAGCATTTTATGAGCCATTATTAATTATTTCCGACACGTGTATTCGGCCTTCTAGTTCCTAACGTGCTTTAAAGGAAGCGAGGAAGTCACCCTTCCCACTTCCGTTTGTCACCTCGCCATCAACATCCGGTGATGTTACTGAACCGCCATCACCTTTGTCTCGAGGTTCCTGGCGTCAACATCTTCACAGTCGCTCCGTGTTCGATCTAACCATTGATATCTCAGAACTGAAAATAGAACGCCAGTCAAATAGAATGTCCGTGTACTCTCTATTATCTCTGGCTATCTGGCCTTGCTACCCGGGTCGCCTGCAAAGGGCTCATTACTTCATTTATTATTTCATCATCCTGTCAGCCCTTCTTATCTCGCGCAGCCCTTAATTCACGCCCTAGTCTTTCTTGGCGGCTGCCTCTAATATGGTGCCCCTCCACACGCGGCTAATGGCTTATCATTTCGCTGGGATTAATGGAAATTAAAAGTAAAAAAGCTACGGATTACCACGGCCAAGAATTTGGGTGCGTTACGGTGAAGTGGAAGAAAGTGAATTTGGGTTTCGGGGATTTTGGGAGGGAAGCGTTCATAATTGAATTAGAATGAAATTAATTTATTGGCTTGTCTGCTTTTAATTACACATTAAGTTGTGTTGAAATTCGGTGAGACCCAGCTATATTTTCTATTAAATTTTAGAACATGTAGTATGCATTCATTTAGTATACCTGAATATAAAATTTATATTTTAGGACAATAGCAAAAAAAAAAAGTCTGATGTGTGCAGCACATAACCTCCCGCCCAATACTACTCTTAAACGATACAAAATAGTACTTGATGATACAGAAACATACCTTCTTATTTATTTATTTTCTATTTATATTTCAGAAATTTAATTTTATTTTGTATTTTTATTTAATTTTTTCACATATATTTCAATAAGAAAACAGCTTCACAATCAAAATGATATGTGTCACATTTCGTAAAAAATTGAGAATTTTTAACTGTTTCCATGGTGTACAAGGAGTGCAAAACTAAATCTAATTTCTTTATATTTTATTATCTCTAAATCCAGTGAAAATTAATAAAATTAATGTAATTAAAACAGATGTAAAATTAAATATTCTACAATTTTCAAAATAACATAAAATGTTGAAAAAGGAAATTTAACCGAGTTTTTCACGAAAAACTGTTAAGGGCTTCAAGTAAACTGTTACTTCCGGTTGATCAATTTTATCCAAAATCTAATCAGTTCTTCATTTAAATATAAGAAGCAAAAATTCACAAAACTGTATTTTTTGGTATTATAAAAATTGCCACACACTATATATACACACAAATATACATACAATACATACATACATACATATATACATACATACATACATACATACATACCTCCCTTACCTAGATGTAGGCGGGAGGTAAAAAATAACAGGGTTATTTTTTATTTACATTTGCACCTCTTTCTGAATATGTTTCATCTGAAATGTGTGTTTGCTTTCTGCATTAGAAATGTTAGAATCAATTTCTTGTATTTCGTCTTCCGATTGCACGTCATTTTCATAATTAAAATATCATACAACTCACTTTCAATTAAAAAATCGGATGTGCCCAGCACATAACCTCCCGCCCAATACTACTCTTAAACGGTACAAAATAGTATTTGATGATACAGAAACATACCTTCTTATTTGTTTATTTTCTATTTATATTTGAGAATTTTAATTTTCTTTCGTATATTTATTTAATTTTTTGACATATATTTCACTAAGAAAACAGCTTCACACTCACAATGACATGTGTCACATTTCGTAAAATATTGAAAATATTTAAATGTTTCCATGGTGTACTAGGAATTCAAGATTTATGAAATCTAATTTCTTTATATTTTATTATCTCCAAAACTAATGAAAATTAATAAAATTAGTGTAATCAAAACACATGTAAAATTAAATATTCTTCAACTTTCAAAATAACATAAATTGTTGAAAAAGGAAATTTCACCGTTTTTTTCACGAAAAACTGTTAAGGGCTTCAAGTAAACTGCTACTTCCGGTTGACCAATTTTATCCAAAATCTAATCAGCTCTTCATTTAAATATTAGAAGCAATAATTCACAAAATTGTATTTTTTTGTATTATAGTATTTGAGTTATACGAGACGAAAAAATTGCCACAGACTGCACACACACACACACACACACACACACACACACACACACACATACATACATACATACATACATACATACATACATACATACAGACATCATCGCGAAAATAGTAAAATCGTATTGTAGGAACCCTAAAACGTGCTTATTCATTGAAAACTCACTACCCAATTTTTTTACCAAATACAATACCTCCCTTACCTAGAGGTAGGCGGGAGGTAAAAACACCCAGACATGTTAATTTTAAATCAACGTAACTGGTATAGTGGGGTCAACTAAGAAATATATAGATTCGTCGAGTGTGTCGATTAATGAAGTTACTGAAAAACTCAAACATTTCGTTTAAATTTTCTACACTAAACAACTAGATTTAAAAACACCTCACTATACCAGTTAAGGGTTTATAAATAAAATAATAATAATTGTTTCTAGAACATTGTAATATTTTTCTCGGCACCAAAATCCTGCGCAAGTTTGACTTAAGTAGTGTTGTCCCCCATGCAACAGCGGTAAATATGTATATGTATGTAGTAGGCCAAAGGAAGCACCTGGTCGTATTTTACTAGCGCCACTAACGAACTCCCTACACGAGATAAGCACGACGAGATGAATGCTAAATAGATCCACTGAAAACTGAATGATTAATATTGCAGCCACATGCTATGTTTATGCCTGTTACGTCAACGCCGTCTTGTGCTACCGCGACGTTGCGGCGTTATCCTTGTGTTGTGTTAAGTTGTGCTAACGCTAATGCTGAGAGCTACGGTGTAATTTGACGGGCAGGATTTGCACCTTGCCTACTTTTATTCTCTTGATGTTTACTGCGTTACCTTTTTACAATTCTTATTAATTTGTTACCGCAAAGAGCCCTTCTTCAAATCTTATTAATATTTCATGAAGTTTGTTTGTTTGCTTGGAGTCACGACCTTGCTGTTCTTCCCCTTGGAAATTTCCTTGGTTTTGTCGTTTAACATTTACGGTATCATTTCGTGGTCTGAACTTTTAAAAAATAAATAATTAATTTAAGCGTTGGTGTCAGTAACTTAAAAATCTGGTATGTATCCAACACACGAAAATACTATAGCTGATACGGTATCAGCTCTGTTTCAGGGTATTTTAAGAAGTGTTTTAGCGCTGTGCAATGTCTTAAATTATTTTATTTAAAAAAATACTTCAAATAAAAGTTTTAATATACATATTTTTCTGCAACTTTTATTCGATGCATTTATTTATAAAATACTTATATTATTCTATTTTATAGAATACCCAAAATCAGACGTCGTGGTATCAGTCTATGTTATTAAAATAAATAGAGTAGTATATTCTATGTTGTGCAACAAGCATGTAATGATACTCATTTCCTATGACTATGAAAGTTAGTAGCATGAACCGAAGCCATTCAATGCGAGTTGTACACTATACTTTTTCTACGACCACGATATTATTTAAGTTAGTAGCATGAACCGAAGCCATTCAATGCGAGTTGTAGACTATACTTTTTCTACGACCACGATATTATTTCCTAATTAATTTATATTTTAATAATAAATTTATCCCGCTTTCACTATTCCAATATTTGATAATTATAAATAAATATCCTAGCAATGCCACTTGTACTGAAATGAAATGACCTGTTTTGAAATATCCACAAAACAAATTCATTTCTCACGAAACTTGCATTGTCATTTCCTTAGCAAGAACAAACATACAATGAGCAGATTTCGAAGTGGTCGTAGAATAATAGTTATTTACTTTACAAAAAATTTTAGCACACGAAGCCGAAGGCTGAGTGTGATAATTTTATCGAGTGGGTAATTCCACTTGTAATCTATTACTTTCCTTGTTTAAAATCGCCATAGTTATAGAGCATTTATTGAGAGGTGTTGGATAAAATATTAATGTGTACTTATAATGAATAAAGATATACATTTTGTAAAAAAAACTGACATTTGCCACAACCATAAATTTTTATCAAACAATCACCAAGAATCACCTATTCCTTTTTAAAATGCACTTGTCACTTATGACACATGTTAACAAATGATATTTTTTATATATTGTTTTGTTTCTTATCAAAATGCACAGGTCAGCATATTACTTCAACGAATTGTAATTACTACAAAAATGTTTCAAACAGAAATTGCAGATAATACATTTACATTATTTTAATAACAAAAATTGCCATAAAACCATAATTTACTGAGATGTTTCAAAATAATCTGATAGGACTTCAAGTAAACTATCACTTCCAATCATTAGATTATTATCATCAAAAACTAATCAGTTCTTCCTAAGAGGATACAAACGTAAAATATAATATATAATAATTTTCAATTCAGCAGTTTTTGAGAAACCGTAACTCTAGAAATCCATACACACACAGACATCATCGCGAAAATATTAAAATCGTATTCAAGGATTCATAATTATGCGTATCCATTGAAGACTCATTACCGATTTTTTGCATGATTCCTATATTTCTCTTATAGGATGTGACGTTAGAAAAAAAATTAATTGTAGTATATTTAGTACAAAACATATTTTTGCGTTAATCAGCAACAATAAATTCATTGACAAATCCAGTAAAACGTAGAACAGGCCATTAGGTGTAAATGTTCCACAAGCGAGCACATACGCTCTGCGATAATAACAATAATTAGCTCGTATGCAGCGTTCATTTAATATATAATTTTTAATCCCGCGGGATCAGACACTGTTATCCCGCCATTTAACGGAACGGAATCCGTGCGCCAGTTGCCTGGAGTCTTCGCAGCTCCAGCGTTAGTCAGTTATGGAGGATTTGTTTGAGTTGGAAGGACGCTGAGCTGAGTTTCAAATCAGCCCAGAGCCTACTGTGATATTCTACCGAGTACTTATGGTGATTTGAAAGGTCGTTGAACGAGGGAGTGTTGCGGAATAATGTGTTTTGGTTTTGTTGATCTTTGCTGCTGTCTCCTTTTATTTTACTCAACTTCCAAGAGAATTTCTTTCAGTATTTGAGAACTGTATACTTGTAATCTAAACCAAAGGAAATTTAGATTCGCTACTGGAATTAAGAACCTGTCACTAAAATCGCTATTCCTAAATAGAACGGAATAACAAAAATGTTTAGTTGTATTAATATACTATATCTGTTCAGAAAGTAACAATAAATAAATATATCATCACGCCATTTACCCATTTCTGGTTGTAGCACTCCGCTCAAAGCAGATCTCGATATTATGAAATATTTATACTAGTGTTTTACATGAATCAAGATATATTCTTAATCATATCTTGATCTGGAAATCAAAACAAGACCAATATAAGAAAAAAAGTATTTTCCATTTCCCAAGACAAGACAAGAAAGTACTTGAGAAATCATCATCAAGAATCAAGATATCTTTTCAAGAAATCTTCCCATTCACTTGTATATATTTTATTTAATTAAATTTTATTACATATTATTTTGTTTTCTTACATTTGAGGGTACATCGTTTTGTATTCTTTTTCACGCTAATTTTGAAAAAAGAAACCTGTTACTTTTCTATTAGATTAGAGAAATATTATCATAGGGGTAAACCACTGATTTCTATATAACACTAGATTGGGCATAAGCCGCTACGATGAGTTCCCAATTGAACGTCGCCATGATGGTCAAAATTGAGGTTTTGTGATACTTCAATAAAAATCTTTCTCTCTTGTCTATTGGTATGACCGTACTTCGAGGTATGACCCAAAGAGAGGTGGTGGCGAACGCAGCGTAGAGAGAGTGAAGGCAGAGCTTCAGATTGCGCACTTTACTTTACAAAAGTGTAAAAAAACCTTAATTTAACCCATTCAATTGGGAACGCTCTCAGATGGCAGAATGTGGTCTATGCCCAATCTAGTGTTATATAGAAATCAGTGGGGGAAACCGATTCCGATTCTCGGCGAGTGGAAGAAGGTGGATAAAGTTAAGTTTAGTTAGATTCTATTAGATCGGTTTCATCACAATCCCAGTAAATCTGATTTATATTTCTTTTACCACTAATGTCCGGTTTCACAAACTAAAACTTGGTTTAAATAAATAAAAGCACATCAAATTTTTGACACCAATGTCAATTATTTCTTATGACATGTAAGTTCGATATACTTTTATTTATTTAAGCAAGTTTAAAATTTAACTATCTCTTATGAAACCGAGCATTGTTGTTTTAAATAAAAAGCATAGAATATCGAAGTGCAACGCGACGCGACCAACAATTAAGAAACATGTAACTTAAAGGGAGGGGCATGGACAGACGGCAACGCTAGGTTCTTGAGCGTTCTGATTGGGTAAAGCGATGGAAAAAAGGGATTCCCCTAAAATATCAAGAATCAAGAAATATCAAGAATTCTTGAAACAAGACAAGAACATTTTAATTTCTTATCTTGAAAATCAAGCTTAAGACATGAAATGGTCATCAAGACAAGACTTCTTTGTCTTGATGAAACACTATCTGTTTCCGCAGATCTCGCTTCCAATGAAAGCGGTTGAGGAATTTCCCATTAACAATTGTTAAAAATTAATTCCGTTATTTGGCGATTTCAGGTTGTCTATATCCTTATTATTTCAGCAACATCCTCTTCTAATTATTCCCGCCCCCGTCCAAGTATCCCAGGGTTGTCCGCAAGGGTAGGAAAGCACCACCGAAGCTCCGCCAACCCCTAGTCTGATCAGGGGCGCGATCGACCGCGGCCGCGCCGCCATCTGCGCTACTCGGTCGCCGTGTTACCGATACAGGACAGCGGTTACCAAACGGTGGCGGCGATATATTAGCCGCGGACCGCAACATTTAACAAAGTTTGCGCATTACATCGCGATGTCCGGGGTTTAGATTGCTTCACTGTTTGATTACTTGCTTCGCCTGGATTCAAATTGGGGTTTTGTTTGTAGTACAACATATAGAAAATACTAACATCACTCATTTGGAACGAATGATTCCGAGTATGAAGAATAAACGAGCATGTATGAATCGCACTATGAATGTGGACGAGGCGAAAGTGGTGTGTCAGGATAGGAATGTTTGGAGGAGATTGATTGTTCGTTGACTGTGTTTCTGGGTTCGTGCTACCCCACTAAGTGGGACATAGCGTGACGTTATGTATGTATGTAAGGTATTGCTTTTGACATTTCCAAGTAATACAAAATAATAGTTATTTACTTTACAAGTGGATAAAGTAAGGAATTACCCACGAGAGAAATTTTGGGTGGGTAATTCCACTTTGTCCACGTGTGAAATATAACGTTTCAACATCTCTTAATAAATGAAAAATTCATTAAAGAAATGTTATTTGACAGTGACATATGCTTCAAATTTTCAGTAATAATATAACAATAGGGTGAGAACACTGATGTCTATATAACACTAGATTGGGCATAGGGCATATTCTGCCATCTGAGAGCGTTCCCAATTGAACGGGTGAAATTAAGTTTTTGTGACAAACTGTTGTAAAGTGCACAATCTGAAGCTCTGCCTTCTCTTTCTCTACACTGCGCTCGCCACCAGCTGTCTTTAGGTCATACCACGAATTATGGTCATACCCATAGACAAGAGACATAGATTTTTTAATATTGAAGTATCACAAAACCTCAATTTTTACCATCATGACGACGTTCAATTGGGAACGCACCGTAGCGGCTTATACCCACAGTGGGTGAGAATAAATAAATTTGACAGATCTTTCGAAAACTTGTTGCAGGCAATAGTCCAGTAAAAATCTGAATTGGAATCCAGAAAAACTGATAAAGTATATTTTATGGGTGAATTTTATTCCTTGTTGCTCATACATTAAAAATATCTAACATCTAGAACGCTACCCCTATGGTTTCATACCCTAATTTTGATTTTAAGGGTTGATAATAGCTCTTTTTCGAATAATTAGGTTTCCTTTTAGTTTTAAAGGAAAATGTCAATAGGACAAAATTGTAGAGCAGAAATTTCCAATCGATATGATGTTCTTAAAAAAAAAATTATGCGAATTTTCGCCGCTAGATGGATCAAAAAAATTACATAGTTATCATACGTGTTTAAATTCAAAATATGATGTGACACACAACATCATCGTAAAAATAGTGAAATCTTATTTTAGAGGTCCTAAAACGTGCTTAATCTGTAGAAAACTCACTATCGAAAACTCGTCTCAGATACCTCATTTCCACAACAGTTATACATCATTCACGCTTCTTTTTCCACACCTAACATTCAGAATCTTACATCAATGTAAAGCAATGGAATCATTTGTTCACAACGTTATTGCAACAAATATTATTGAATGATTTGAACACGCGCCAAAGTATTTCAATGACAACAGTTCATAATTGGAGAAAGGCAGGATGATATATACTTGGTCACATTATCCTCTAACTTCGTTCATACATTTTGCATCAGAGACATTATCAATTCATCTGGTCTGAAAGTGGTATCAGTCGTGAACACAAACACACCCTTGGTGACCCTTTTCACCAACCCACTGCTCGAGTATTTGAGCGTTGCTCCAATACCGAAAATAGAACATTTTGACTGACAACTGTGCACACTTTCCATGATAATATATTTTGTAAAAATACACAGAGCTGCTTGGAAGTCAAACGTAATTTTATATTAGTTTCTGTTCGTTATTGAAAATATAATACACTTCACCATATGTTTGTCTTCTTCCTCATGGGATCATTAAAATATATCTTCAGCAATTTGATGTTTTCTTTTCATTTCTGAAGGAGTATTTCTGTATTTTGCCCGCAAAATATATCAACCCCCTGAATGCACATTATGATGTTCCTTTATAAGGGTAGATTGATAACCTGGTAGAATTTGTCACGTATTTGGTTTTGCTTTGAACGTTTGGTGAATTTGGTGAATATGGCACTACACCAATTATTTTGTAATTTCTTCTTATTGTAGATCTTGTAGCTCCATGGGGTTTTAATTCTTCTGTTCTTCAATTTTTAGTTCAAGTATTTTAATTAACTTAATTTAGTTTAGTTCAATCATTCGTAGCTGAATAGTTTGTTTTGTAAATTGTGAAAATATTAACATAATTTTTTTCCGAATTCGATACTAAAGTACACTATATTACTCCGCGAAGTTAGCCAAAATAGTAGCTAAAGTAAAACTTTACAGACTCTTATGTCAAAATTTTACTTTAAAGACGCATCTGTCAAAGATCAATTACAAGCCTTATGCAATACTATTAGTGAATTTATTTGTTATTTACCTTTGATAATAATTTATTGGATTTAATGTAAATCACATGCAGACCACGTCTAAAAACATATTAAAAATATTTAAAATTATAACCAAATATTTGACACTTTGACAGTACTTTTGTTATCACAGCCATCTTCGTCCCAATACCTAGCTGACGTTTTACAAATACATAATGCTATTTATTTATGTTTTAAATTACTATTTGAACAATTTTGGGAAAAATATAATGTATACTTCGGTACTAAAGTGTTTTATATTAATCATAGCCGAGGAGAATAAATTCCATATTCGTAAAAAAATATATATATTTTAGTGGATTGATACACAAATAACTATTTCTTTTTAATAAGGCTGGAACTAATTAAATAAAATAATAATCTACTAAAAACTATTAAAAAAAATATACGTATACTTATTTCGTCCTCATTTTTATTACAATGGAACTAAGAAACCTATTCATATTCTGTACAAAGATATTCAGTAAATTTAGTGTTAAAAGTTAAAATGACGAGAAAGAAACTGCCCATTGGCAGTACTTTATTTACATTTACTTAATTATTGTAATTACAATTGACTAATCCAAACTTAGTAAAAAGAAAATATCAGTTATAAATAAGTATGTAAGTATAGGATGATAATCAATAGTGTTTCATAGTTGTTATAAATTATCTTTAGTAGAAAAATGTAGTGTGTTTATTTTTATTCAGGTTTAATTTTTTGTTAGCAGGACTAACCGAGGTTCAGTTTAATCCTTTACTGTTGCACAACACCGAATATTTTTCAACTATTTTTAACAAAGTTTGTATGTAAACAACGTTTATCTTTTGTTTGCGCGTAGATTAATCTTGGCTCGCGTGGACATTTCTCCTATAGCAACAACAATAACTTTTCAAATTACAACGCCTTGGAAGGAAAACGCGCCTTGGAATCGAATATTTACGTGTTCATTTCATCTGTGGCTTATTTTCCATTCCAGTTTTCAGACCCTATTAATTTCTCATGATGTATTGAGACTTTCATAATACCGCTTGTCATGAGGAACTTTCAACAGATTTATGTTTGGAGAGCAAAGTAATTTCAGTAATTTTCAGTGCGGCTTTCAACGTTATATTCACAAAAATGATAACTAACGTAATTTTAAAATCAGGTGATGCATGTTCATATAATGGATATGCCTCTATATAGAGGTTATTTTAAAAGCAATATAATTTAATTGTATCGCAAGACCTGCAATAATTTCTAATTACACCCACTTTATATGCATCTAGATCATGTGTAACGGCGTGTAAGCATTATTCTGTAACTTATTCGTATGTTGGTAGCACTGCTACTATGTGGCTGTACGCATCAACGTGGTGAGCTGAAAATAAAACTGAAAAAGCTTTGTACACATTCCGTTCTCCTCTGATAATTTATTAACATTGCTGAAAGCTGACCTATCTGAATTTCATATCTGCCTCTGTAAAGGATTCCTTTATAATTACGTACTTTAATCTGATTTCATTACGGTGACGGAATTTTGATTTGTGGTAAAGTAGATAAATAACTTGATTATTCCTTTTCATTTATGTTGTTAATTAAATAACTTACCATAATTACATAACGACGTGTAATTTAAATGCATGGTTTAATATTTATTATATGCATAATGTTAGTGATATTAATTAGCGCTCACTTTTTATTTCGAGTATTTAACTTAATGTTTTGTTACATTTTTAAGAGTAGTAATTAGAACGTCATTATTTTATTGGACAAAAAGTTTTCAACTAATGAACCGAGAGTTTAATAATTATCGTTCGAAATTCTTTAATTGATTTCCTTCTTTATACTTTTCAACCTGTGATATTCAATTAATTTTTATTGACGACTTCTTTCTCCGCACATTATCATTCAAAATAATTATTTGATTGCAAAGAAAATTCACAAATGCCAAGCTATATTTCATCTATTATATATTTAGTGTCATTTCATTTGGTAAAGATTTCTTTGCAACGCTATGTATTTGATGACGCCATTTACCCATTTTAGGGTGGCACTTTGCTTTTATAGATCTCGACAAATGATATATTTTTTATCAGTTAATCCTATTTGCTTCAGAAAATAAAGTTTTGCATTGAAATCTATCTATCTAGATTTTGTTTCCTAAACTTGATCTGAAAGTCTAGAGATTTAATTAATTAATTCTTTTGAACCAATATCTGCTGTATAACTTAAAAAATAAACTATTTTCTAAGTTCATTGATCAGATAAGGGAGTCCTTGTAAATATAAAATGTCTTATTTGGATATTACAGTGCGTTATCTACACTTATCTCACTCATTTTGTGTGAGTTTAAGACCTTGATTAACGCACTCATTTTCATTAATGTACTATTTATTATAAATGTTGATAATACAATCTTTATAATCCTTTAAATTATTTAATATTTAATTAATTAATAATTTTTTAAGCTTGTTCTTCTATATCCTACGAAATAATTTCTAAATCACTCATTACTTGGATTAATTTTCTACTTGTCAAAAACATAAAGTCAAAATATATATTTTTTAACTTTGGGCGGGCGTAGATAAAATATAATATAATACACGTGTGATAATGCATTATAATATACATATGTGATTACACAACTCGGCTGTCGCCTAGTTGTGCAAATTTCACATACGTATCTTAATAATGCTCTTATCCCACTTATATCGTAAATATCTATTATAGCCCATTAAATGTGTCTTCTAGCTCCGATGAAAACTGAACCTTTTCTTCTCATTTCCTTTCATTTGCCTTGGTTTTTCAGTGGTTTCAAGGGTACATATTGATTGCGGATATGACGTAGTCTAGCCAGCAAAGCTTTAACTCAACACCGCTTCATGTTGTTCGCCAATTACTGGTTTGTTTTAGCGGTGAAATAATTTACCTTAGACCACGCCCTTAAACAGCGAGCCGTAATTTACACGTTCCTTTGGTGCACCGATTCGAATACGCCAGCACCCTGTACTTACCATTGGCGTAGACACCGGGAAGGTTTTCGGTATACTTCCCCAAGAAATGTTTTTACGAAACGCCACGAAAATGTTCTGTAAATTGTAAAATATTGTAGATTGCAGTTTGTCGCAATTAAATTCGTAAAAATATCTAGTATATAATTTTCTCTCAATGTTTTGTTTTCTTCGTTGACCCGTTATAAATATTTTAAGAGCGCTTATGGTCGGCAGCGCCCTCAACACGAGGCGAAAATTACTGTAGCTTCTTTGTTATCGCAATCTTGGACTAAATCTAGGTTTTGATTAATGTTTGTTGGAAAATTAGTTTCGTATTCTGCATGATTTCAGGTTTGCGTTATGATTTTATTGTAATGTAACTGAATATATTGTTTAAGTAAAGGGTTAATTTGGTCTCTTAAACATGTTTTGTGCCATAAAATTATTTGTAATTACTTTCCTGTTGTTCTGGCATCGCATGAAAATAGTGAGCTTATCAATATTACTCCATTAATTAAATTCAGGTTTAACAAATTAAAATTGATAATCTCGTTTGGAATAAACCGCCCCCGCAGCAAATTTGCAAACGTTTATCAAATCACTGTGTAATGAATCCATAACACCATGTGAAAAACTTTCATAACGATTTTCATCAACATAATAAATCATGTATAAAATTAGGAACAAGCTTTTTTAGGGAAATTTAATTTTCCGCCTGACAGAACTGCAACGCAGTAATGTGATTTTGCTTCGTCAAGCAAAAATACGGTGGCAGCAGTGGTAGCCATTACACGGACCAAACTTCGCAAAGTTGCAAAGACAAACCAACTTCATATTTGTCATGATTGTGTCCGGTTCCTTTCGCGCGTGATCGGAATCTACGAAACCACCCGAAAGGGAGTAATCTGCTGCTATAGCGGTGGTTTGAGTCGAATCCTTTTCGCAAACCGAAATGCTGTTTCTGCCTTTATTGTCCTATTGTGATTCTGTCTCACGTTGGAATATACGTGGTTATTGTTAGAACTGTAAATGGATAATTCTGTAAAGGTGTTATGAGCAAATTGTTCTCGTGTTTATATGCCATTAATGCTTGATGAAAATGCAAGGAATTATTATCTGTTTGCGTTTAATTGCATACCATTTAACTTTATTTTGTTTCGTGACTGGATCACTGATTGTTTTTGTATAAAATGTCAATTGGAAGTTCAGGTGATTGATATACAAGCTACGTTTATTGGAAAAGCTTTAATTTTTATGTTATGTGTGACAAAGTATTCTAATTGACAGTTATTTGCGCGATAAAATGAAATATAAATGATACGTTGCAAACTTTTTTTGCGTTCAACACAAACTGGCGAACGAAAATATACTAGCTAGCTAATTTGAATAAAAAGTTTGATCAATAACTGTATACACTACTTCATTGACCCACTACAGCTATTTCTGTAACAATACTACATTAAATCTCTGACAAACCAAAAAGACAAACAACGATGATAACAAGCAAACAAAAATATTATTTATTTAAAAAGAAGTGAACAAGGGCAAGAATACTACTTGAAAAGATAAGAAGATAATTGGAAAAGTACATCAACAAGAAAATGAAAAACCGATACGGTAAAAATTGCTTGGCCTGTTTCATTAGAAAGAAAATTGAATTATTTTCTATAGCTAGTGAAACGGAAAAATATATTATGACAATTCGATAGAAGAAAATGAAACGGAAAAGGAAATGGGAATGAATACCGAAGAAGAGATAGAGCTCTGATGATGATCTTCATTGATGGAAGAGTCGCTCGCAATGTCAACTACAGCTGGTTGAAGGGGACCAAATAACATTTATAGGACAATTTGACCCGGATTCAACCAGCTAAAGGTGCACATTGCAGTGTTAATGATGATTACCCCGAGTCGGACGCGACGATTCGGCCTGACATTTGCTGGCAAAGGGCAGACTGGTGGTGCACACACAGAACTTGTCCGAAGCACAGGAGGCACAGCAGCACAAAGTTCACAGTCACTTTCGCTTTCGCGGCGCCGTGGCCGCGCTCGGCGGGCGCGCGGCGCGGCTCGGCACACGCGGTAATTGAAGATGCCGGCTATTTCGGGCCCTCACTATTTCTGGCAGCCGACCAGAGCCTATTGATCCATTCGCATAAACCCGACGCTCACATTTCCAACGTCTTGACACTGCGAAATCCCAAACATGAGCCGGCGTCGGAGTCGACACTGACGGACTGACACTTGGTGACGGGGCCGGTGTCAGGTGTAATCACAACACTTGCCCTGCTCCGGCTATTTTTAGCCACTTCCGGCGAGGAGTAGGTGAGTAGCAGCTGCATGGTGGCGGCGGCTGGTGTCTGGATACAGGTCGTAGCGAGGTCCAGATCTCGACTGAAGCGTCGCGGCGATGCTGCGAGCTAGACGGCCGCCTACAGGCGAGGCGCGCGCGCACTGGAGCCTGCGCCCTCGCGCCGCCTGAGCGGGGGTGTGGCTGACGCCGCCGCTGCCGTCGCCGTCGCCGCCGCCGGTCCTGCTGCCGAGCGCACTCACTGCACTGCACAGTCCTGCCTGTCCTGCAGCGCTACTCTCACTGTAATGATCGACGCTGCGTAACTATTTGCTCAAGTGTGAACATACTACCAACGTGCCTTTTTTCTTCCTCTTTTGTTTTCATACAAGACATTCATTTTGTTAGCCACGTTCCGTTTGCGCGATATCAGCTAATGTGATGTGAAACTAATTTCATTGCCATGAATCATATTGACATATTTGCTGATACAACACTATTACATTTATTGACATTAAACTCCAGTGAAACATTCAGTGAAAAATTCATATTTGATCATTCCAAATTTAATGAATTTGACTATTAACACATTATTGTTTTTACATTTTTACTCAAAACCAAATATTATTGTATACAAATTCGTAATTAATGAATTGTTTACATTTACACGTATGCAGCTATTTTCATTTTGTGGAGCTTTGCATTTGTTTATAAATGGCCCTTGCATAATTTCCATAAAATAGTTTACAATTCACATTGACTGCGTGTTGAATTACTCTAAATATAATCTAAAACAAATGAATTGATTGCCAGGACAAAAATATATTGTTTTCAACTAATAACTAATCAATGATTTTTATATAGGGTAGGGTTATTATTTAAACTGCAGGAATCTTATAAGGTAAGTCAAAGATTACAGATTTTTAATCATTCTGTAACTTCATTTTAAAATGTTGAATACGATTTGCACTCTATTAGTGTCAGTGGTAATGACAATATCATGCGAAACATGCCCGAATGTCGTGATGTCGTATAATAACAACATGTCTATTAGTATCGTAACATGTAAACATAGCTTCCAATTTAAGATTCCAATCATGCGAGCATTTCCAAAATTCCGTAATTCGCATTCGGATGGTGCGGTGTACAGCCATACCATAACCATTGTCCCATGTATCATCAAATTCATCCGAGTATCTCGCCATAGTAACGAACAAGAGAACGAGATAATTGTCGATTATGTACCAACGAGATATGAATGAAGCAGGACGGCGGTATTCCCGTGGGGCCAGTGCGGGAGCTAGCAGGCTCCGGCGTCAGAGAACGGGGATGGGGTAGCTCGCTACAGTGGCACCATCTTCGTTTTATCTCTGAAACTGAACCGTTCCCGTTTCGAATTATAAATTCCGACGTCGTACGAAGGCTGTGCGCCTGCGCTCGGCTCCAGTCGGTCGTTACGTCACATCCGGTATGCACGGGCTTGTGCCGACCCCCCGGTGTGCCCCACCAACCCGTATTCTCCGCCCATGAGTTGCAATCTTACACAGACTTGGCAACGAAAATTGATCGTAACATTTGGAAAATGTGCTGCTAGATTTGGGTTAAAGTAATGGGGATGTTTTTAAAAAGCGGGTTTTTTCTTTTTACTTGTTTGTTCGGGGTCTGTTTGTTGGTTTTATTTCCTCACTCCCAGTTTGCGAAAATACGAGTAAATGGTATTTACGGCGCAAGCTACGCTGTACGATTTTTCAGCGTGATTGAGTTGTTATTATCGAACTTGCCAGATATATTACCCCAAAGGCATCCTGCTACTTTCCATAAATTACCTTTTTATTATTGACAAATGCTCACTTTCTGAGCGGATTCAACCTACAAAAAGATCTATAAAAATTGCTTCCTTAAATTTTTCATCTTGCTGTAACTTAAAAGTAGAGAAAAAATAATATATTCATCGCTTAAGTCCTTCCATTTACTAAAATGAATATTAACATCCAGATATAAATATTCAAACAGAAAAAGAAAACAAAATGGCGTAAAGGCTTCATCCGTCAAGTGTTTACATTTATACACGTTGTTATTAGAATATAATAATGCGATACTTCCAGATGAGTTGAGTTATAAATAAACATAGTACACTATCCCGAGTTGCGAATTTGGGAGTATAATTAAGTGAGTAGGGCAGTGTGCCCCTACATCCGCCCCTCTGTCTGCTGTCTGTGAGTAAATAATCCGGAATACTGATGAGTATAAACGCACAAATTAAAACGCAATAAACTGTAAGTTATTCCTTTAGCGTGTCTGAGAACACGCGAACTTTCGCCAAATTTTGCAATTTGATTTTTCATTTTGACACGTTGGGTTTAAATAATTGTAAAAGGGTTTGTTTCACTGTAATAGACATGCAGATTAACGTAGTTCTAGATTTAGAATCACGCTAACCCAGATCTACCTTGAATAATTGAAAATAACAATCTGAATGACTGAAAAAAAAATAAACAAAAATACAAAGAAACCTTTTGATATATTAATATGTTCGCAGTAACGGTTCTCGCGACTCGAACTAAAACTTTTCACAAAGTGTGCTGTGCGAATTTTACAGCTCTCATAAAGAAAAGATTTTCGTCCTTAAAATGGCTCGTTTCTAAATCCCAAAGCCTAATCTTTTCTATATTATGATTTCATACTGATCTTAAAACTGTCATTCTGAAGTAGTTTATGCTTGTGCTCCGGCGGAGACACCTATTCTACTGCATTTGTTACTTTAATAAATGCCGCTCGTTGTGAACTCTTCTTCCTCTGCTTCTGGTACTTGAAGCTTCCGCTGCAGCCGTCTCACTCACACACGAGTGTCTTTTAGTGTGGAGTTTGTACCTCTTTCGTTGTGAGTTAAGATTTTTTACTGAAGCTGTATGGAGATATAAAGGTTATTATTTTCTGCGTTATTGGTCGTAATGTAGTTTAGTTTGTTGTTTTCAAAAGCACCGTAAAAAGGCAATAAATTTCTCGCAAACTTATATTTACTATAAGACAATATATAATACTTTTACTCTGCTGGTCTGCTGCATTAACCACACCTATTCAATAGTTGCCGTAAACTGTAAATGCTTTTTTGTTCTCACAACTTTTGAATTAATCAATTGACAAAACATTCTACAGCAAATTCAACTTTAAAATAAAAAAATTTAGTTCATATAATGTTACACCAATTTTCGTGAATCAAAAAACCCTATAAGAACCATCGATAACCGCCAATAATTTAAAGAAAAATCTGTAGAGGAAAGTAACATAATTTGGAATAGAATCCTAATATGGAATACTGCCCTTTCTCTTATTGTTATTTAAATTTTCATACAATTATTATGCTGTTAATTAATTTTTAAGTTAAGCGAAAATGTATGACTGATTATGATTATTCATAAATATCTTTAATTTGTTAAAAATACAAAACAATAAATAATTATTTAATATGGTTGGGACATATGAGAAGAATGAAATGAACAAGGAACGTATGCTGCTGAAAATAATGATAGACAAATTATACCCTAGAAGATGAGGACGTCCTATGAAAAAATGACTGAATGACGTGCAGGAAAACTTAAAAAAGATGAATTTACCTAACTGAAGGAACATTATCTGTCAAAAGTTAATGAAGGAAGGACTGTAGAGCCCCAAAAGAAACCGCATTACCTTTTGGTGTGGAATTCTACTACATATGTCTCTGATTAGAAAAAAAAATTTAGGTATAAATTCCAGAAATATCGGAATGCATCCCCGGCACGTCGTCCGTCCAGCCTCCCGGAGCTTTCCGGAGCTCCAGCGGCCCGGAACCAGCAGCAAAACATGACCGTACTAATAACAGAATCTACAATATATATACACTCTGTCTTGCGCCATGTGTCCTTAATACCCTGTAGTTCTACAATCGTCCGCCGCCAGGATGAAGAGAAACGAGTGGAAAGGAGGGTGAGTACTCAGCAGGACGGTTGGAGTCGACGTCATACAGTATCCCCGATATTACTTGACCGGGTCTGCCTGATGGGGGAGCTCTTAATATTATACGGGCTGCACTCTAATTTAAATTACTTTTGATGTGATACCCGAGCCATTAACGATGTTTTTTGTTGATTTATTCATTAATTAGTGTTGGAAGGATACTAAGAGGATCATTATTTTAACTTTAAGATGGGCTTCAAGGAGTTTTACGGAATTTATAGGAATATACTAGCGGTCGCTGAAATCGGAACACCAAACAATAATTGGAATAAACGTACGAAATTATTACAAGAATATATGAATAAAATTTCATGGTAAAACATAGCATATGTTCTGAGCTCATGAAGAAAGTTAATAATATTCTTCTCCAGTATCCATCTTAACCTGTCAGCAACCTTTGTGCTTGCATAAAAATACCGCACCCATTTTATTATTTCAAGTACTTTAAACAGTAGTACATAATGAGGTCCTTAACTATTTTAAAAAATGTTTTTATGAAAGTTTATCTAAATTGGAGACTATCTGCAGTTTAAAAAAGTCTTAATTCTTATTCATTAAGCCGTAATGATTTTTGAAAATGTTATGACGTTACTGTTGTTTTGTGTTGTGGTTTTGTCGTTTTGTGTTATTTGGTTACGAATTCAAAGCAAAACAAAAATCTTCAAATTTGGTGCCAACCATTTGACACTTTGACAATCTAACAGCTCAATAATAAGAGAAGTACAAATAATTTAGAAAGGCTTAAGCAGAAAAACATAATACTTTGACGTCAGAATTGCTATCTTTAAAGCTTCTATTATATCTAGTGCCATGTTTTCGGGTCCAGTTAGTGAAGAATCCTATTGCAGTAGTAGCGTGTTGTAAACATAGATGGTGGTGTTTTGTGAGGAGCAACATTTCGAGAAAGGTTTTATTGATTGAGATATAATAAACAATTAGCAGCAATAAAATACGTGTAAATTCCGTGCATGTGTACAAGGAAATGAACGAATATTTCACAACATAAGATGACTAACTTATTCGATATTCTCAGAAGCGATACTGAAGATATGACTCTACGCGGGACTCCGATTATTACAAATATATTATTTTCAAAATTTTTAAAGATGTTTTTTGCATTAGTTCGCCCAAGAGGAAATCATAACAAGACTTTGCTAAAACAATCAACTACAACTAGCTATAGGAATAGCCTTACCATGATTTCATCAGAGGTCCTATCAAATTTGTGCTGATTACTTCCCACAGTAGAGATGTTTTGAATGGTATTTAAATTTCAAGAACCGTTAGTGTACGAGTTCCTCTCCACTATCATTTTTGGGAGTATACTCGTACTACATCACCTACAAAGATCTGCAAAGTGTCGCACCCAGATGGCAAAGCAAACCTATTAAAGATCCGATAGCCATATTATTAATAAAGCACCTTTCAGAAATCTCTGCGAGTGTCCGGAAACTAATCAAACAAAGAATCCCCGCAACAAAACTTCATTTCCCATTTCCATTTTCTCTTTTACACCTGTACCCATTGTTTGTCCGCATGTAACACATTCATTCATCACTTTGTCGGTTGCGGCACCACTGGACATCAGTCAATCGTGTTCCTTCCCCTTGTCTTCATACACCCACATACACACACAGCTCTCAGACCTGTGTCAGTGAAGGGCAGGGAACGGAACTAGTAGTAGATGACACGTGGATACTACATCATAGTCTTGTTGGATGGGAAAGGTGCTCAGTCAAGATTTTCAACCTACAATGGATAAATAAATGTCTGTTGCGGATACTACTGAAAGGAGGTGTCATTCTGTACATTTTCAGCTGCTGTGAAGTAATGACAAAGTAATTCAATAGTTATTTACATACCAAATAAGGGAAGACATTATTCCAGCAACAAGTTTATTTTAACGGAATTACAAATACTCGTAAATTTAATAATTCGATATCATTAATCATCAAAGTCATAGAAATAACCGGTTGCTAATGAATTTATGGCAATTGAAAATAAAAAAAAAAAACAGTTTGTATCGCCTTTTAACATTGCACATTAAAGATGTTTATTAGTAATCATAATCAATCATACATTTTCACTTAATTTAGTTATAGTCTTATGTTTAAAAAAATAATTAACAGTATAATAATTGTATGAAAATAACAATACGAGAAAGGGTAGTATTCCATATTAGGACCCTATTCCCAATTTGGTTACTTTCCTCTACAGATTTTTCTTTAAATTATTGGCGGTTATCCATGCTTCTTATAGTGTTTTTTGATTCACGAAAATTGGTGTAACATTTTATGAACTTTGTTATTTTAAAATTGAATTTGCTCTAGAATGTTTAAGGAAAGTCAGCGTTTTTATTATTATTATATGAATCATGCTAAAAATTCGGTAGTGAGTTTTCAATGGATAAGCACGTTTCAGGGTCCCTAGAATACGATTTTAATAGTTTCGCGATATCAGGGTATATGTCTATCTGTCGGTTTGAGTAGATCTCTTCAGGAGTTATGGTTTCTTGAAAACTACTAAACAGAAAATTTTACTATTTAGTATGTAGCAACTGAATACCCTCTCGAAGAGCTGATTAGTTTTTGGTAATAATCTAATAACCGTAAGTGGTAATTACAGGAAAAAAGGAGAGAAGTGTGTTTTAAAAAATCATACATTTCTCTCCCTTAATGTATAATGAACTATTTCAAATTTCAATCTAAATAATTGATCGGATTTCTATGTCATGTCGAGTTGGAAAGGGTTCAGTTGAAGACAACAATTGACTTTTAGAGCAAGTCGTATATTGTGAGGTCGCCAGTACATTGAACACCGAAGTACGATCGACGGAACGATACATTGTTATGTCGTATAAGAGCGATATAAAGTGAACATGACATTCGTCGATTGATCCACTACGCGAACGTAACATTTGACAATAAATATTCATACATGTATGTATGTATGGGTACACAACCCTACATATACCAAGTGTTAGGAGCAGTTTTCATACCAACACATAAATTATAAAAATATATTTTTTTATTCCCTGGCATCTCTCTTCAAACAATTTGAGGAATGACCTACGTATATCTGCAGATTTAATTATTCGTCATCTATTTCGTCGTAGATATCAGGAAAAGCCTAAATTTGTATGATTTTGTAAACATATATTACCTCAGATTTTTTGCATACCATATACTGTAAATATAAATTGCATTTCAGTTGAAAAAGTTTTCAGAACCCAAAGTAATAAATGAAAAGTATTTGGTGTCAATATTTTTATTAATATTCAACGTAATTCTTCGTCAAGAAAAACAATTAAACATCATAAACAAGAAAATAGAAAAAGTAACTAACTTGGCTTCCTCTGTTTTATAAACCATAATTTGTTACTTATATAAGGTTTCTATTTACTTGTATGTATTGTCGAGTTTTTGCTAACTTATGTTGACGATTTTTCCGTTTTATACTGAACTGGAATTATTTGGACTGATTAAGTGGAATAAAACCTCAACAATAAATCGAAGTCAATAACTGATATTTATGTAACAAGTACATAATTTAGAGTTTTATAGACGAGACAATTAAAAGCGAGTTAATAAAATCCTAATCTGTACCTGTTATGTACTTCATTTTTCGTGCATATATGTAACCATAGTTACTATATATGTAAGTTACTTTTATATTTGTTTGTAATTTTTCCTTTACAACAGAAGTTAATAATTACACTCCTAGGAAAATAATCAGTGACTATTTTGATATTTTTCATATTTTATTCGGGAAGAAATAAAAGTGTTGTATTGCACAAATATTTATTACCTGATCTTTCAGGTAAACACGTTAATAAATCAACTCTTGCAGCTTCCTCGCAAGTTACTAGGATCTCGGCGTACGCCTTGGCCTAGAAAACTTCCTCGGATGAAAAGATGTACTTACATTTCTTGTTACTTAAATAACTATTATGTTTGGCTGTATTGCAAATTATTTTTCTTTAGTTTAGAACATATATTTGACACACAACGCCGACATGAAAAAAAAAATGACAGTTTCGAACTGCGCTCTTATCTCTGTTGTTTCGTTACCAAGTTGTTTATTATTTGTTTTGAAAAAATTATGCAAGCTGTCATCTTACATTTCATTCTGACTGGCATGTTATTTTAGAAGAAATCAATCAAAATATGTCATAATCTTATAATATTAAGTTTCTAGACTTAGTTTATATGTATATTAGTAGTATTCCTATTTGTTAATTGTGAAACAGGATCAAGGCTGTATTGTGCAATAAAATTCATAATGCATTCATTTATACTTTTTATCGAATAATTTAAGATTTTTGTTTTGCATATATTGTCATATTTGTGCATATATAGTGCATATTTCCCAAAAAATCAGTGCAATTTTTGATTAACTTTATTTCGAACAATAAAACATTGGTTATTTATTTTGTACTGAGATGTGTACTAGACGAAGAAGCTACTGTTCATTGATAGAAACTGTTGATTGTAAACTTGTTAGACATCTGGTGTATATCTTATATTCGTATGCAATAGATTCCGTCGAAAACAGTCAATATCTTCCTAGCAGCCAGAGTGCCTCGCGTGTGGGTATAGCTGCAGACGACACATATATGTGTACTTGCAGCTCGTATGTGCAATGTGCATGTTCTTGTAGAGTGCGAAAACGACCCTCCTCAAGTACGTACTGAAGCTAAATGGGATAGGATAGGGCAAGGCATAGAGGCCCAGACGATAGCAACTTGCATACAACCGATGTATTGCTTCATTTTTTCCAATTTTCTATTTATTTTTTGAATACGATTTCTGCTGAATATTTCTTAAATTTCCTTCGGGGTGAACGGTCAATCGCATTAGGATTCAATTGGATGACTTCAGGAATTGAAAAATGTTTAACCAAAATAAATTTTTCTTAACTTGCTGGAAGATAAAAAGTAGCATTTAAAGAATTTGTGCTAAATGAGAGAACCCTTTAGTTCATGACTGAAACAATTAAACTCTTTGAGTCCAATTCTAGTGATTTCAATACAGCATCCAACTTATCACAGAAATAATTGATCTTTTAATAGAATTCATCCATTACATTGTCTAAAAAGTCTCGAGTGCTCTATCCGTTCAGAACGCGAAGCTACACTTCCATTTCGTGATTTAATTTCAAATAGATTTAATCAAACACCAAACGCCGATTTACCGCTCGACTAATTTTCAAATCGCGTTCCGGCACTTGCGTTTTCTAATTTTGCTGCGCGTTCTCCTCTCCCTCCCCGCATCCCCGCACTACTCCTACAAGCTCCGGGGTCTGTGATAGCCTCGGCTGATTATCCTTATCAGCTATCGCCCATCGAATGATAATGGGGCGTAATTATTAAAATGTAACGCAATTGCGTAGCACGGAGACGTTAATCTACGTTGCTCGCGAGCTTCGGATTCATAAGTCTTGTAAATGGAGGTGATTTGATATTTTGCCGCGGAGAATGAAGATCGCAGTCTCTCGGAAAAATTAAAGAGTGTCAAATAAGTAAGAAAGAAATAATTGCGGAAGTAGGGTAACACAAATCAGACACTGAATAGCAATTCTAAGAATGAATATATACTAAAAAAATAAATCAAAACTGCTAAGCCGAAACAAGAAGGACGAGAAGCAAGAGAGAAATATGAAATTGTCCGATGCGTCTGCCAAAAAAACGTCAGTCCGCGAACTGTTATCATTTATTTTTATGTACACAATTTATATTCGAACGACACAAGTTCTCGTGGCATCTCTGAAATGTCTCTGCATCGGAATTGCTTCCACCGCGAACAAGGTCAGTCGCCACACTACACCAGCCTAGGAATGTCTCCAAGCTCACAATTCTCCACTGGAAATTCCCAAAAACATATCTCGATACATTACTTTTAGTTAATATCTATTCGTAATTAACTACTTATACACTGATAAAAGTGATTTCTTAAATAAAAATTGATTTGAATAGTGCCAATCCGATTTCGTTTTTATTGAAAACTTTTGTTGGTTTAATAAATATTCTTGTATGAAAATTAATTGAGTTTTGAAGGAACATATCAAAGTATTCAACTCACACTCATTATGGGGATGAAGTAATTTGAATGGGTATGGTTTTAATTCAAAATGATATCGTTTTAAATAAAAACGTTTCGTTTAAAATTTAAAAGGCTTCTTTTCTATTACTTTTAAAACAAAATTAGAATATATTCATTTTCTTTCAATGCAGAAAAAAGAAGATAAATAAAATTTATATTCATAATTAATATTCCTAACCATTTTGTAAGAAAGTTATTTTTATGAGTGTATGTCTAACAACTTTAAGTATCCTGCTAAACAGGGTGTAGCAGAAATGAGTACTTTAAATTTAATCGCTGATAGAACACCTTGAGAACAATCATATTTTTTAATAGCTTTTTCATCTAAATCACATTTCTTTCAAAAATTTTAACCACCCCATAAATTAACTAGTCGTTTAAATATTTTCATAACAATTTGTGTAGTATGTTTTCAAGGGATGGACGTATTAACCGGGAGATTGAAAGGCGGGTGTATGCAAGGTATAAGGTGCTACTGCTAGGTATCTAGAGATGCCCGATTGAGTGTTTATAATGGTGTGTTAGTGTTAGCATTGATGTATGGTTCTGAATTTTGGGTGTGGATGAATATGCATGAACGACGTATACCAGCTGTGGAAATGAGATATTTGAGAGGAATGTGTGGGAATACGAGACATGATCGTATCCGGAATACATTGATGTATGCTGAGTGTGAGATTGAGAAGAATGTTGTTAAGAAAGTGGGAGTGAGTCAGTAGAGGGGATTTGGACATCTTGAGAGAATTTCGAATGAAAGGTTGGTAAAACTAATATATGTTGTTTGGGGAGGGATAATCACAAGAATACAATCAACCAAGGAAACATCGAACTGAGGATTTCATGTTCAACGATAATTATAGTTTAACTAGAGTATGAAAGTTGATATTTAAGTTTAAATGTTGGATTTGAAAATTCCAGAAAAACGTTAGCATATGTGGCTTAAAATAGATGGATCACTGCAGTAGTTCCAACAACAATACCGTCTTTTTCAAGGCAAGCATGTTAATGTGGGTGTGGAATTTTCAAATCCAACACAAAGAAAGAACGGACAATATTTAGGGTTTCTTACAATTGTAGTTCTTCATAGCAAAATATATAAAGGTCTTCTATACTGTACTTATTTATGATGTTTTATATTGAAGCGCAATCAAAATAATTGGGGTGTTTCGCGGTGAATATTTGGGGAATTCGACGGCGGAAGACGAGTGCGCATACATCCATGTGATCTGCACATACACATACACACACAAGCTTAAAGACATCGAAGAAGAACAGAACACCCAGCAAACAAAGACAGCAAGAACTTTATTTTTAAAACGTGGACAGAAGCTTCGCTTTGATGTATTGTTACGTTTTCCAAGCCACTTGCTTCCCTGAATTTCCCTCGTATATTTCACGTTTTTCATTGTCTTCTTCTTCTCCGTTGTCGTTACGTCTCCGGGACGTACGCGCTCGCTGGATAAACAAATTCCGGAATACCGCTGATGACATTAAAAAACCGGAACACTCGGAATACTCCGGAAAACTGTCCCTGCGGTCACTTTCGTTCCGGCCCAGCCGACCAAGGGAAATTTATGGTGTTTTGTTGGAAAAACGGATGAATTTTCCTTTTCAGGGTAATTGGAATTGAAAATGGATGTTTTTGTGGTCGTAATGAATGCCAAGATGCTTCATTAAGGATCATTTTAACTAAAATAATTTTTGCCTTTGTATTCTGATTCCCTCATCAGAAACGGCATTTGTCTCCTATTCAATTGGTGCATCATTACTTTATGTATACCAGAAAAATATACAAATTTTATTTACATCTCATTCTGCGAAAACTCATCTCACAGGGTATTTCACATTTAAACTGATTTGTAAAACTAAATTATTTCACAACTTTAAAAATATATTCTCAATCTTGCTGTTTTCGGTTTCATTCTATGTACAAAGTTTTTAACAAACTGATTGATTGTTTACGGATGTATTTGTTACATGATAGTTTGCTCTAAGATCTTATTAGTAAGTGTGTTGTTTGATATATATATATATATATAAATTATACACATATTTTCACGGAAATCTGGACATAGATTTTTCAGGTTATGTTCACATTTTTATATTCAGCATAATTAATTAATATATTGTGGGTTTGTCAATTAATAAATGAATAACAAACGTACAGGTGTATGAGCGTTCAAATGGCACACATCCATCTATCCATCTAGACGAAAATTTTTCATGTTTCGTTTACATTCATAAGCTTAAGCCTAAGTATAATTAATTAATATATTGTGGTGTAATCAATTAATAAATAAACATCAGACGTACGGGTGTATGAACGTTCAAAGGGCGTTTGAATTTGCTATTGATACATGCAAATGGAAATGACAAGAAATTATTCTTCCCATAGAAAATTAAAAAGAAGTTAGCATATCTCTTACAACACATTTCACAAACGCGCCTATCTGTCTAACGGCTCGCGCAAAGTTTTTAAATATCGGAGCGTCATTTATTACCGTACAACTTTCGCAACTCGAGCGAGATTACCCCGCCCCGTGCGACTGCAGCGCCGTAATTTACGAGAGCGGAGACCCAAAGAGGCAGAATTAAAAATGTAATTCGCGCAAATTATTTATGAGTGACACGGCGAGTCCGGCCGCGATGTAACAGAGAAAGAAGGAGATGTTTGGAATTAAAACGTTTTTGTATGAAATGCTATTTTAACTGGAAAGACTGGGCACTTAATTAACTAAGAGCTTGCTTCTCAAAAAGTCGCTTCTTTCGCTTGACTTCTTACACTTCGAGTATTATGGAAAATTCATGATATAGTTTTTCTGAAAGCGTCATTTGCTCTAATTCAGTAAAACTTATCAAGCAGGCGCACTAATTAAAATTATATTTTCTATAAATTGTCATGATTGTTTACTTAAATAACAGCAATACTCAGTAATAATATAAAAAGAGAGTGAGAATAAATAGAAAATAATTTGACAGATCTTTCGAAAACTTGTTACCAGGTAATAAGTTTGAGAAATATACTGGAGAATTATATTCTAATTTATTGAACTCTCGAGCTATGTTTTATTAGATTATTTTTTTATTTCATTATCAGGCTCGTTAATGATCTATTTTTGTTTGCTCATTTTTTACTTGTATTGATGATAACTATCTGACAACTGACATTTGTCAACAAAAACAAAAAGCTACACATATTATACCTGGAAATAATCACTAGAGCTTTATTCTCAGTATAATAATGACAGGATTGGTTAAAATGCAGATAGGTACGTGACATACAATGATAAAATTTAATTGGTGTTTAGAAACGTCAAATAATAAAATTTTCACCAAATATCACTTAAAATTTGAATTTTATTTTATTGCAATTCTATATAACTTAAATCCTAAGAAACCCATTGCTACAGAGCGCATCGTTATATCTCTTATATTTTTTGAGATACGACGATTTTTTATATTTTTCAAAGTGCAACTTTCAAAAGCTGTAACTGAAAAACTATGCAAGATATCGACAAATACTCTTCAGTTCTATGTTTTTCGTTGTTGTTACAACAAATAAGCAAAATTTAAAAAATTTAAAAATTTTTGATTTTTTTCTCCAAAATTTCGATCAATAATAACTTTACAAATATAAAAGATACAGACTTGCGGTGTTGACCAATCGATTCAACGGGAAAAAATACATAAGTATTGTGAGTTTCGCTAAATTTGACCAACGGGTTGAAAAGTTATAGGAAAAAGTCTGAAAACGGCCTCACATCCGAGAAAAGTCAAGGGGTACCCCTTGACGTTCGGCCTGAAATTGGCCATTTTTGGACATTTTACTCTAACTTTTCAACCCGTTGTCCGATTGATCTGAAATTTTACACCCATATGTATTTCGACGAGCTAAATCCAGTAGAGTATGTTTCGATTTCGTATTTCGCATATTTTTCGAGATATCCCTCTTAAGAATATTTTCGAAAAATTTTCAAAATTTTCAAAACTTGCTTATTTGTTTCTAATGTTATCAAAAGTCCAAAATTGAAGTAGTTTTGCAATATCTTGTTTAGTTTTTGAGTTACAACCCGTCAAAGTTGCGCTTCGAAAAACAAAAAAATCTGCATATTTAAAAAAAATATTAGAGATATAAAAATTCTCCCTCTTGCAATGAGTTTCTTAGGGTCTAATTCATATAAAAAATCAATAAAAATTTACTTCAATTTTAAGTGATTTTTTTATGACATTTTATAATTAATGGTCATGGATCTCATTTTATCTGATCAATATAAACCACGATATCAAACGTGACCTCTTTCATGATATATGCAGTATCCAGAGGAACAAGCTTGCCAGCTGAGCTGGTATGAATTATATCTTAATACAGTTCTGTATTATTATCAGTGTCGGTGAGGCCATTAGGTTAATTAGGCAGTATTTGGGGAGCAGCTCCACAGGGAAGAAGTAGGGGGAGGCCATAATAACGTCGCGTCAATAAATTAATCAGTAAATTAATAGAGCTGATATAGAGGCTGTGTTCTCTGTTCAGAAATGAAACCTATAGTGAAATCACGTAAGTGGTAATTAGGGCTAATGTTACTTTGTTCTGTTGCAGGTGAGTTCACATATGAGTATCGCATTGTTCTGTAGGACGTTGGATTTGGTGAGTAGAAATGGTTTTCTTTTCGGTCTCCTTGTTTTCCATGCGTTGTCAATATTAACAATTATATATTTATTATAAAAAATAGCTAACACGCGTAATAGTATATTATTCAATGACCATGTAATGTAAGCTATTACTCTTGAGAATGAAGTTTGCATCACGAGCGAACGCGAATGATGTAAATCATTCGAATGAGTAATAGCCATTATATGCGTATAGAATATCCACAACATTTTGTGAAATATTTGTTTTGAAATTATAAGAAAAGTAGAATTTTTACAAACACAAAAAATTTTTTGTTTTTCAACATAGACAAATTGTAGCAACCATTGCTAGGCTACGTACTGTTCCAACAAAATTTTGAAGTGTTTTGACATTTAGCTGAAAATCTTAAAACCAATTATTTTGCCACAGTTTAAGCTTAAAAAGAAATAAATATATGAAAAATGTAAAAACTAGTGTTTTTGGCTTTTTATGTGGAAAAAATTACTTAAAACTCATTTTGATTTTACTGGTAAGATTTGAATTTGACATAATGAATGAATAATATTAATTCATCAAACTGTCAATATTATTTTATTTGCAACAGTAATAAAGGTCATTAATTAATATACAACGGTTGAATTATGGGTATATTATTTGACAGTTGTGGATACAAATATTTTTTTCTTACTGTATTAGGTTTGCATGTTTACGGAAATGATTTCAGTCCTGTAAATAGGATATTACAGTATTGTTATTTTTTACTGTACTTATCGTTGCTAAATATATTTTAATAGGATTTGATCCACAATTTACGAAGCAAGAATGTCGAAATATAGCTATTATTAATCAAGCTAAAATATTAAATTTAACTCCTAAGGTTTAAAGTAATAAAGAAAATATCTAAATAATAAACATGTGTACGAGTATCTTGTAAGATAGTATGGTAAAAGCTATAGCTAAGTTTTAACTTTTACCACACACAGCAATGCAACAGCCAAACACAAGTTTGAATAAAATAAGTGACCTTTAATAATATGTCATTTATTATTTGACATTTAAAGAAGTTGTGATTATTTTCTAATTATGGATTTGGTAGAAACTACAAACGAAAGAAGAAAATTGTACATGATTTTATTATTAACTACTGCTGCATGTATTATGAAAAAAATTCAATTATTAGAAAATATCAGCATAATGATTATTTTAACTTGTATAAAGAAATGCGTCTAAGAGATTATAAATTATTTTATAATTATACGAGTATGACGAAAGAAATGTTCGACAATTCGCTAGCTTTGATAGACCCCCATTTTATCGTCCTACAATACTACGCGATTGTAGAATTTTCTTTCATTGAACCTATTTTTAACTACCGCAGGTTTTTGATCCCACATTGTCAAATAAGTTTGTAACAGCGCAAATAATTATCTGTAAAGTGTAAATATTGTTTGTATTCATCTCTGGCACTTTTTGGCCTATGATTACATATACAAATAGCAAATACTCTCAATGTAAACTGTAGCACGGCGGGGCGTTACTCAAATAAAAGGGGGTGACAACAAAAACACCAACACTATTAAGAATGATAAAAAATGGTAAAACGGTGAATTGAATAGAATAGAAAACAAATTACAAATATTACAGCGACGACAACGAATGAATATGTTAACTTAGTTGCAGTTACCAAAACATATTTAACAAACAAAATTATGTTAAATTCTACATCTTGTAGCGTACTGCAGACGTGCGAAGACGTCTGCTCAGTTTAAAAACCAAAAACTAACTCTCTTCTTGTGCTAGCTAAACACACGCATCTACCCCATAAGCGGGTACGCGCAGGGAGAGGGGAAAACGTTTCCCACAGAACTAGCACAAAAATTACGTAAAAATTAAAACCTAATCTAGGGTTACCAGACCTCTTCGTAAATCTGTCAACCCCAGATGGCATCTCAAGCCGATATTTCAGAATATTTGTCGCGATAAACTCAAATGACTATTTATGATAACTAAAATTCTAACACACTCAAGAAAGCAAGAACTCCTGTAAAGACGATTTTCGATGCGTTCAAGTCCCAATGCAGTTTGAAACTTGATATTTTAAAATAGTTTTGACAGTAAAAACAATAAATTGTATTCTGAATGTTCGCCTTGTTACAAAACGGTTGAAGAATTGCTGTATTCCCATACCAGTACCACACCACAATAAGTTTTACCATACAAATACCTATGAAAACGAAGCTTAAAGGATCCTGGTATGATTCTATAAAATGTCAGTCAAAGTTACATTAATTTATTTCTGGCAATAATTTGAAATAAATTGCGGAATCCAGTTAAAAGCCCCCAGTAACCATCCCCCAGGTCATCATTTCTTCCTCTTCTTCATCTTACATGCTTCACCTCAGCTTCGATACACGTGCGTACATATTTCACCGAAAGCACGTACCACCTCGAATCGATGTGGCTGGTGGTGTGTGCTGGTCCCAGTGTGCTGTGTCGACGGACCAGGGATACGGATACGGATAACCAGGTTCAATCTCATGGCGCACTGGATGAATATGAGCCGTGGATCCGCTACGTGCGATGAGAGGGCTAAGTTTCTTATACCACGTATTGATTTTACTATATCGGCTTTGCACTCTTTCCTGAGAAGGCAGAAACGAAGAGGATGCAATAATGGAAGCGTGGAACGCTCATACTTCATTTAAATAATTAATATACGTATAAATTATTGTAAAGACAGTGCGTTTCATAAAGTTTAATTTTAAATATATATAAAATATATATTTAATATTAAATAAAGTTTAAAATAAATATAATATCCTGTTGCATATTTCTTATATTGTTATATTTATTTATTTAAAGAAAAAGAGAACCAATAGTACATACAAGTGCCAATAATAGGATCCCAAGATTTGATATAATAATAATTGTGTACAAAATGAACTTTTACAGAAATTATACAAATAATAGAACCAATTCACTCTGATTATTATATTTACTATACTCATTTTTGGGTATGCACAATAACGATTCTGTAAATGGTACAACTCACATTCAACAACTTAGTACAATGTTATCCACTGTAATTTTTCTGCTTGAGAAGTTAAAACCTATGGTTGACGATTCTATTATAAAAACTGTTTATTTCTCGCTGTTCTATTCGATTATTGTCTATGGCATTTGCTGTTGGAAGCTTCCGCAATCTTTATACAGGGTGTTTCATAACTTCGAGTACATACGTTAATGGTATATGTTGTTTGATATACTGATTACGAAGCTAAAAGAATTTTTTTAAAATTCGAAAAATTAAGGGTTGTTTACATAAAACATTTTTTGTAGTACTGCACTGAATTCGCTTTCCTATTAAACACAAACAATGAAGTAGGTAATCAACAAATAAATTACATAATACTAGTAAAATAAACAAACAAAATTTAATTATTTTTAATGAAACGTTAATTATTAACATAATTATCCACCCAGTGGCAGTAGCAACGAAAAATTTTGGTCTAAAATAAAGAGATCACTGTAAGTAGTCTTTCATTAATTTAAAGATAATTTGTCAATTGATATCTACTACAGACCAATTGAATTCGCGAGTCAAATTTTTTTTACCTACAAATACGATACTCCAAAATTCTATAAATAATACACTTAATGTTGATTTGAATAATCATTGGCCTCACATTCTTAAAACTCTTAATATGAACAAATTTAAATCAATATTTAAAATTTTCCATAGAACTACTTTTACTCAAATTAAGAAATTTTTGAGCATTTATTAACGTAAAACATATTTGTTCATTTTACCGTTCGAATTTTTTCTTTACCTCCCTAGCATATTACATTAGATTTTGGTAGAAATTCATCAACCGAAAATAGTAGTTTATTTGAATGCCTATCATATTGTTTAAGCATATACCTATAAATAAATAATTGAGTTAGAGTAAGATTTAAAATATTCAAATAGATAATAAAATATTAGCAAGAATTTTTGTTCGAAACATTTTTCTATATTTTCTAGCATTAAGAAATTTTAAATAAATCAGACTGTGGATCATAAGTTCCTCAATTCGAATCCCTCTGCCAACAGTTGTAATTTTAATTTTAACCCACATCTATGGGGCAATGACTTGACGACTGGTAACCACACTTCGCGTGTCACAAATGTATCACTTCCGAGATCTGTGAAAAAATGTAACATTAGCTGCAATATTTATTTAAACCTTTTTCTCTATATTGCACCGATTAGAAGTTGTTTAACCAGGAAATTATGTGTTGGCCACATCAGATTTTTTGTCATTCGTACTTGATTTAGGTAGTACAATAATAATTTATCTGTAAAAATATAGGGAAAATAAATAAATATTTGAACTTTCATGGCACCTCCACCAATTTTCGTGTATTTGATCTACATCAACGTTTCACTTAAATTATTGGAGTTGTCCATACAATAAAATAGTATAGGCTTGGTATGCTACAATATTAAAGTGGCTTGCTGATGCCAGCTATTATTTTCCTCGTTAGTATCCCAAGAAAAAAAAAAACAAATATCGCGAATAAATTGTCCACATGCCACTGCACTATCTAATTCCCATCTCGTCATCTGAGCACTGCACCGTTATTACTAGTTCGACGCTGTACCGCTAGAAGGAGACACTGTGTTCTCGCTGAGAGTGAAGTGTGATTTATCCAGACATGTGTTCTCTCCCTCTGGAAACGGGAGCGCCGGGAGCGGCTGGAAACTAATCTGCTCGTCAACTCGCGACACCAAGAGTCAACTCGGGATGATGTCAAAGGTGACATGTGTGAGGTGAAGTCAGCGAAATTGTGGAAAATGGGATTGATAATTATTAGGTTCTATTACCTTCTACTCAGACTGTGGGGTACTTTATTTCACGGCTGGCATTGACAAAAAATAACACAATATTTTCATCGTAAATTATGTTTGAAATTGTTGATTATTTGGGACAGTTTTAATTTTGTAAGAATAATATTACAAGTACTGAATAGAATGTTATCAAATCTACCAATTTATGATACATATTAGAAATAAATAAATAAATATATCATCACGCCATTTACCCCTTTCTGGGGGTGACACCTTGCTCAAAGCAGATCTTGGTATTATGATAATTTTTCTACGCAAAGTGCGATTACCAGCCGTCAAATCAGGGCCACCAAGGATAGTAGTGACAATTTTCGAAATTAATTTCGAAAATTTGTCGACTGTTAGTTAACCTTAATTTAAAATTCTTTTTTTTTCATTCTTGAAACCTATGTATGTTTCTTGTATTAATATGTAACTTGAAAATCTTACATTTCAGACTCATACAAAACTTATCAAAATATCAGCTTTTGAAGCACATACGACAAGTTTAAGAGCACGACACGAAGCGGAGTGCTTTAATATCGCTAGTACTTTAATAGTTATTTACGATACAAGTACGTAAAGCTAGTCTTTAGTCACGAATGGGTCAATTAAAACACGAGCGTAGCGAGTGTTTTAAGACCCCTGAGTGACTAAAGACGCTTTACGTATGTGTATCGTACAATATTTTATCTACGATATAATGAAAAACCCCAATAAATATAAAAGAAATATCTTTATTTATGAAGTAGGATCACAATATTAAATGAGAAGTTTGCCATGATAACAAAATTTTTGCAAATTTGGCGTGCTTTAAAAATTTTAATCATTCGTTGCTTGGCAACCCGTGACTGCCCGTGACTTATGTGATCGCGTACTAAACAACCGTTTTACAAATTTGAAACTAACAGTTAAACATCAATTTTACACACTATCGTAGATAAAAGCACTTATACACGTGTGTCATATGCTATTTTTTATTGTACTTGTATCATTCTGAAAAAACAAACTGGAAAGCAACATTTTGATTTTGATTCATTTCATAATTTTGCGCGTGTGACGTTTGACGTATATCGTTTACATTTAGAATGGTTTATATTTATTTGTTGTAGATTCTTTTTTTTTTACAATTTGTACAGTTTTGGCAGATATTAATAGTAATTATGTCTGTTGTTGCTTGGCAATCTTTAAAGCACTGCGTGTTTTAACCTGGCGTTTGCGTACGCTGTAGCGTATATTAAACATTGCCACAATGAGTAAAATATTGAATATGATTTCTTAGATAGTCTCACTGTCTATGGTCTATTTTCTACTTATTATATTAAAACGTAAAAAGATATGTAAGCTTCAAAATATGAATTTAATTTGGTCTCAAATGTCTTTTGGATTTATGTTGCTATGTTTAAAAAATTATAAATTGTTGTCAATTCATTTATATGGGAAACACACCCTATTGCCAATTAAATAATATATAATAATAATATATTTCGTACCGTTTAAAAATTAAAATAATTGAATTAGAGTAAATACTATAACTTTCAAAAAGATGTAGAATACAATATTTGTTTGAAGCTTTTTCGCGTTGACAGATCCGATTTTTTAATTTGAAAAGGATCAGTAGGATAGAGTAAGCGATTCTGCTTCGAGTGTTAATAATTTCAAGTTGGAATCCCGCAGTGTTAATATATAAATTTATAGGAGCAGCTGTAAAATTTATTTTGCACACATAGAATATAAATATACTCCTCTTTCTTTCACTACTAAAAATACAACAATTACAAAAATAATCTGTAGAACAAGCTGGTAACAGTTGTCAAATATACAACAATTATCAAAACATTGGCTGCACCGTAAACCGCGCAAGCACCCACTTAAAATTCCGCATTTTGTCTAATTTTAAATCAGTTTATTCATAAACTCCAAGTTAAGCGATTCCTCGTGAATGCTTTTGTAAATTTACACTCTCCAAAATGAGCTCCATTCCGAGTCATAGCCGATGCAGCACAACTTGGGCCTGCCCGAAGCCTAACGCCGTCGCCCTCTATTTTTAAGTTGGTTCAGGTATTTTCGTCCAAAATGTTGTGCTTTATTTTTATCGATTCTATTTCGGGAACGAACATTCCATTTGCGTATCTCACGTGCTTTTGTTACGGTCGAGAGCTACGGAGGTCTGTTCAACAGCTTAACGCCGATTCTGCTTCCGGATTTCTTCACTTTCTGTGAGAATTCTTCATTCGCGCAGGGGCCTTTCATTGGTACATAGATTACTTTACATCTACTTTGGTCAGTTTCTACTTTTTTTATAAATCCTGAATGTTTATTGTTCATGAATCAATATAGGAAAATTAATCTTTGCACTTTGTATTTTTACAAAAGTCCTCCGTTGAACGCTGAAAACTTATTTGTTAGAAACATAACCTCGATTTTAGAGCTGGACTTCAAATGATAGTGTAACTTCTATTTGAAGCATTTTTTTTTTATAAAATAGATTTAGAACATTGTACAGCGCTATAACCAAGAATAAAACACTTCTCTTAAAACACACACAAACAGAGTTCGTTGGTACCAGCCATTATCGTGCTTTATAGCTTTCCTAAAAATGGGTAATTTCTTTTGTACAACTACTAAAGAAAGTGTAAATGTATTAGGCATTACCAATTCTTTTTGAGAAAAATGTCAGCAAATATTCTCGGAAGTTCTCTCTTGTGATGCTGCCTTTCCCAATCCGCAGTTAATCCATTCCCGGTTGTGATCGGGTCTTCGCAGCAGCACATTTTGCGATTCTAACTTCTGACATCTGTGCGGTCGTTTAATCTCGCGTTAGCGTTTTGTCTGTTCACAGCTAACTAGTTTTTAATTTATAAAGGAAATGCCATTTGGTGCAGTGTCTGGTCCGGGCTCCGGGCGAACTTGCAAAGTTCCCGCTGCTGCCGCAACGCGGCGCCACCGACGTTCCATTATCCCTCGGTTAGCGTTAGCTAGAGATCGGGACGTACGAGTAGTAGGCAAATACGTCTCTCTAGTCACAACTACTGTACTGTTTGAATAGTTTTGGATGAGATTTCTGCTCTTCCAAATGAACGAGGGTAAATAATCTGATCACGAAATTTAACTGCTACAACGAACAATACTGGCACTACATAGGTCCTCCTGAGTACTTGCCATAGATACTAGCCCAGAATCACATCATTTTGTCCAATTAAGACTTTTAAGATAACTTAAATAAATTTTTCTACAATCGTTGCACAATATCAACATTGTTATTCCATTTTTAGTTAGGAAATGTTCAAAATTGTCGCTCTAGGGCGACAAAGTGACATATTGTCGCACTAGTGCGACAAAATAAAACAAAAATAAATTAGATAAAAGTAAATGATGCATTGGATTTTTCTGGTAATAACCTTGCTATTGCAAATACAGTTGGCATATACGTACATACACTTCAATTTAATCACCATAAACGTATTCACTCTGTAGACTTTATGTCAAATGTACTCCATATGTCAAATGTACTCGATGTGTCAAATTATGATTTCTTTGAAAATTTTTATTTTGTTCATAAACGTTGTCATGATTACGGTGACATGGGTAACTACAATTTTACTGAATTGTTATAGGCGGGACCAAAGATAATTTTGAAAATTAATTTTTTTGTACAGCTTGACATTGTTCAACGATTGTAGAAAAAATATTGTGTGTATCTCGTCGGATAGAGCTTGTTCGGTGCACTTGTCGAGTTGTTGATCTCGGCTTCGCCTCGATCAACAATTTCTCGCCGCGTGCAACAAACAATGCTCTATCCGCACTTGATACACAAATAACTATTGTTCTTATCTTACAAAGGGAACATTGTTGTACTCAATTTATTTGTATTTTAAATTCTGTTATTTTTAAGAATATTTTAAAGAGGAATAACAACTAAAATAATAGTCGATCTCGGTGGCATAGTGGCTATGACACTAGCCTAGTACGCCAGAGGTTGTGGGTTCGAATCCCACTGAAAAGCATGGTTCATGAAATTCACAAATCATCCACTCATGAGGCGGCATATGGCCAAGTAGTTAGTCCGCTTCCCATCTTCATAAAAAAAAATTAACATAAATCACTAACACAACAATTTCTTTTGGCCCAAAGGTATTGTCTGGTACCAGGAACACTGTTTTTGAATCTGTTGACATAACAAAATATAGAGAAATATTTCAATTATAAATTGTAGGTAATATTACTCTACATCTTTTTGAGTCCAATGAAATTTATTTATTATGGTATACCCGAAAACCCTGAGAGGCCTTATAATAATCTACCAATTACTATTGATGAATTGTTTCCAAAATCTGCTCAATTCGTAACATAAATATAATACCTCCCTTACATTGTAATGTACGGGAGGTAATAATGTTAGAATTTAAGATACATAAACAATTTCCTTTGTATAATTTTAACTTGGAAAAATGATATGATTCTGGGCTTGTAATAAACGAAGTAGAAAATTCTATGCTCTCCTATTTTTACATTTCATTATCAAGTCCAATCCAAGCGTTGAAATCCTGCGAAGCAATTTAGAATATGTAGTTTTCTTTCTAAAATAGAATAGGTCATATATGTGCAAGTGATTGACATTGAATTGAAATGAATATTCTTTTCCAATTTTCCAAATGCCGAGGGTATAAATCCTCAGGATCAGTTGATTCCTTTAATCAGACATAACGCGTTCTAAATCTCCGTCATTCCATCCCTGGAATCGCGTTTTTACGGGAGTTTTTCGATACGCACCCATCGCGAAGATTGGCCGCGTCAGCTATACTTCCCCGTTCCGAAAACAACTCCGGATTCCGTAAAACCGACCCTGTCGTCTATACGAATTTATTGCTGAATTATTCTTATTTTGCCACACGTGACAACCAAATTGTCTCGGAGGTCTAACACACAGTTCACATAGATATTTGTTCTTGAATGCTCCTTTAATTGGCAGCTGCTTAATGTTTGCGGTCACATTTATAGAAGCTATATTTTTGTCAGTTTGATATCGGATTTACAAGATGGAGACTCATTTTTGCAAGAGGATATACTTATATTTTCGTCCAATATCTGGACAGCGATAAATCGGTACATTCGTCAAATTATTATATAACCAAATACCCCTCAAGGTATTGTTTTTCATCTGACAAAACTTTTATTTATTTTATACATACGTTGAGGTAAAACAACTTGAGCAATTTGATATTAAACAGTTGCTCTTGTCAGTTCTATCTCTTCTGATATTATCTTCGATATAACATCCGCTATGTGTTAAATGGATAAGATATTTTGTATATGATTTGTCAATTAAATATTGGTTGTGTTATTATAAAATGTCTAAATACGTAGTTGTAAAAGGGATAAAATCAAGATTACAGAACTGGCACACCAAGTTAGTGGTCAAGATTGATTCTTGATTTTATTCCTCTTGCATCTACTGATGATGATAGCTTTATCATCGAAATACATATTTAGACATTTTCTAATAACTGTAAGACATAAGGTTAGATTTATTTTTTAGATTGTTCTGAGCCTTAGACTTTTATAAATAATATTTGAAGTATTAACTTTAACGTAAATAAAAAGAAGCACTAATATTCTTGTGTAGGTTTCAAACCTTGTCGAAATCAACTTCATTCTAAAATACAACTGTATCCAAGCATTTCGATTTCTTCTTCAACAGTTCAAATGTTGATTTCTTTCTTATTTCACTACAAAAGGGATGTGTACTGTGTTTTAAATAAATAATTGCTTATATAAAAATCTGGTGTGGGCACCACACTACTTTCTTATACATATAAAACTAACTGAACACGTATGATTTGTTCCTTGAGTATGACTTAATTTTGATAACTATTTGACATACAGATGTTAAACCTGTTTAAAATTTTCTTCTCGTAGCTGTAATTTTATTTTAAAATAGGTATTAATTAATATCTAGTCTTTAAAACTTTGCAATTAATAATACAAATATTGCTTTTATAATATTTCAAACGACACATGTTTGACACGTTTCACACATAAACGTTTTAGTTTTTGTTCCTATTGTAACAAAGATTATTGGTATAAAAAATATAATTTAGTTTTTCTCAAAATTAGAAGCATGTACAAAAAGTACAAATAACATTTCATATTTCAAATATTTTTGCTAACATCTTTCATTTGAAACTTTTTTAACAGCAGTAAACTTCCTCTTCCGGTTTATCAATTTCATTTTTTCATGAAAATTTAAATTCCATAAGTTTCATTTACATATCTTGTCTTGGTCATGAGATACAGCGCACACGAACATCCATATACACAGACATAATTGTGAAATTGGTCTTAACGGATTTAGTGGACGTCAAATAATGTATTCCCGCAAAAATCTCGTCAACTATTTTTTTTTCATGATTCCAATACTTCCTTGTACTTTGTATAAGAAAGTAAAAATTACTTATACGAACATGGAAAGCGGACTAACTACTTTGGTCATATGCCAGCTCAAGAGTGGATGATTTAGAATGTAAACAACACAAACTACCATGCTGTTCAGTGAAATTCGAACCCGCAATCTCTGGTGTGCTGTTATTCATTTCAAACAAGCTGATGTCTTGTAGGATACTACTTTAAGATAGAGTTAATTGTATTTATGAAAATTGCTGTGGAAAATAAGAGTCGTCTGTGTCGTATTGGAAGAAGAATGTGGGAATGTTAATTTCTCGCCGACTCCTTAAAGAATCCTGGCACAGAGCAAGCCATCCAAACTGAGTTCGTCCCAAGCGAGACTTGAGCGTTCAGCCAACGAGTTTTGAATCAATCACGTGTAATAACGGTGACGGGGCAATTTCATAAGGTCGCCATTCCGTCGGCTGATCACCACCCGCGCCCCTGCTCAGCCCCCGTCCCCCTACGCCCCTGGATGACGCAGGCCACTTTAGCTCTGAGGAAACGGCTTCCCGGTCTGTATCCCGATTCCTGCTCCTGGTTCCTGTACTTGCCCAGTGCTTGTGTGCATGCCTGGTTTTCGTTCTCGTTCCCTTCGTTTGCGCATCGCGGCGTTTCCCGGTTTAATGTGATTTATGCATTGGGATCATAGATGTGGAAAAATGTAGAATGCGGATTGGATTGATTGGTTTGTGGCTCGGCAGGGATAGATATCAAACTTTCAACTTTCTGATTATTACTTTTCCTAGTTTTATTTCTCAGCTCTGCAACTTATCCACGGGGATTTATTCCGTTTCTAACTCTGCAAAGTGCAACATCTTTAATTGTTACTTCCAATGAATTCTTGTTATATTCTTATTCTATCCGACAAAAACACAAACCCAACCAAGTGGTTTTTGTTTCAATATGCACATAACATACTATATACTATGCTAATGATAATAAATTTCCATTGCCTGGAAGATGAGAAATCGTTTAAACTAATTATTAAATACGAAATTAAAATAAACCAATAGCTGACTACAACAATGTAATTTATTGTTTTAATTGTTCCATGGCATCACTGATTTTTGTAAAAATGTTAAATTTAATTTCTTCAATTTCTCCTCTTCCGGGCAATGGAAATTTATGAACAATATTTTCAAAAAATGCAGAATTTTTTTCTTTAGATAAAATCTAAATAAATTTTAGCTCTAAAATAATTAAGGAAGCAAATAATTGCACACTAATTATTTACCATTGAAATCCCTATGTTGCGTCGTCCGAGACACCAGCCTGTATATTATATTAGTATCTCCTTGGAAAGAGTTGATTAGTTTTTAGTGATAATTTGATAACTGGAAATTGCATTTACTTGAAGTCCTATCAAATTATTCCAAAATATTTCAGTAAACAATTTTTCTTATTAGAATAATGATTTAAATATTATTGTCTACAACTATTGTTTGAAACATTTTTCTCTTGCTGTCATCTCTTCCGAATTACACACATTTTTTGCCATGTGTCACAATGTTTGAAGGGATGAGCGTTTCTCTGTTTTCAATGGTTTTTCCCCGTGGTATTATTTTTGTTTTGCTTCATATATTTTTACCCCATGTTAGTTCCATAATAAATAAGTTAATAATTCAGGACCAGATTTATTAGGTTTTCTATCTTTAAATTTTAAAACTTTATTTGCAAGTGGTTCCATATTTGAAACAAATTATACTTAATGTTTTGTGTGTCCTGTAAATTTCATCAAAATTCAGCACATTTTCATAAAACTTATAATAACAAATTTATTAATTAATAATAAATATATCATCATCCCAAATATCATTTATACTTTTCTGGGTGTGACACTCTGCTTAGAGCAGATCTCATTACATAATATATATATATATATATATATATATATATATATATATATATATATATATATATATATATATATATATATATATATATATATATATATAGCGCGTGAAGTTCGTCTATTAGCCGTTATATGACGGCCTCTAAATGTTATCAGTAGAGATTGTTCACTACTCAATTAAATTCATGGTTATTATTTCCGAGCCTGACAATGTGTCATTCAGCTCGCGTCGCAGTCGTCCCCGAAGGCTGTGGAATGATCCTGGAGGCGGCGGCGTCTGCAGGCGTCAAGGCGTAGAGAGCAACGATCTGCCGCTCGCGCTCAGCTGTTCGCGCAGCGATCACGCGGGGACCATATTTAGTTGGCGTATCATATGACTGCCGGCCGCACGGACAGCTAAACTTAGCCGCAGCGTCGCATGCCTACAGCCTCACAGTCTAGTCTTCATGTTGCTAACCACTGCCCACCTCCGCCCAGCTTAGAATGCTGAGCGCAAGTAGACTTGGCTTGAGTTTCAAGATCAGGACGTTTTGTTGTGATGGTGGAAACCATGCAGACAGATGCATCATTTGTCGGGGATTATTTGATGCCTTTATAATTGTTTTGGATATTTTGAATGTCACTGCGCGTATTTATACCCAGATCTTCCTATATTAAATCCTACATATATCCCTTTTATTTTAAATAGTATAAGAAGCAACCAAAGAATTGGTGACAGATTTTCTCGGAAATCCATGTTTTGAGGCTAGATGAACGGGGAAATATAGAGTAAAGTTTATTTCAGTTTCAAGCAACAAATATTATTTGCAATTTTCTTGTTTTCTCATCCATTTTTATGGAAAATTGAATTATATGTTCAGAACAAGAGTTGAAAGGAGAATACTTACTGAAAAAGACCAAACAAAACAGAATCAGATGGCTAGGATATATATGGAGAGCAGAAGAAAAAATGAGATTTAATTAGTAGTAGAATGGAAACAGACTCAAATTAATATGGCTAAAGGAAATAGAAGAACATTTAAAAGCAGCAGGAATTATAAAAATGGCAAACGCAATGGCCAAGGCAGGTAGCGTTGAAGCCGGTTCACCAGATAACGCAAGTTAAGCACCAATGCTCGCTTTCAATAGTTGGATGGGACCCGCTTTGCGAAAACCCATACCAGCGAACACTGCATGACATACCGAGGCGGCATACAACCTCAGCAGTTGAGAGCGCTTAAAAAAAGAGGCAAAGTAAAACAAAAGATAGAAAGACGTGAAGAAACCTACCTACAAGAATTTAAAGAAAAGAAACAGAGATTGATCAACTCCAACAAAAGGATCTAGAGATTTCTTGAGAAACAGAGGAGTTTTATGGATATTATAGAACTATGGAACACAAAATCATTAGTTCGATTCCAACCGACAACAATATTTAGGCTCCTCCACCAGAAGTATCATCATGTTGTAAATAGCATAATATATTTTTTCTATTTTGCATCTATAACAAAACAATTACATTACCCAAAAGAGTATTCGAGTGTTGTAATAGTGCAGTACAGTACAATGAAGTAGGTAATCAACAATTTAAATTACATAATACTAGTAAAATAAAGTAACAAAATTTTATTATTTTTAATGAAACGATAATTATTAACATAATCATTCACCCAGTGGCAGTGGCAACGAAATATTTTGGACTGGGAAATATGGAAAATAATTTTCCGATTAAAAAAAAAATCTTTTTGATTCGTAATCAGCATGTCAAATAACATATACCATTAACGTATGTACCTGTAGTTATGAAACACCCTGCATATATTTTTAAGGGTGGTTACTTTGTCTAAATATAATGTCAAAAAATATCAAAAGTCAAAGTTCGCTAACAAACCGACACAAACGATTGTAAGAATTTTATTTTTTGTATGAATCGTCTACACTCATTTTTACTTTAAGGTGAACCATACGGGCTGAAGATAGCGCAAGATGAACATGACTTTTTTGAAACAATATATCATTATTATAATAAATGAAACATATAATGTTTTATACCTACGTTTGTAGATAAAAGTCCAAAGTTTTGTAATAAATTTTAGAAAGCAAATTTTGTTTACATATTATACATGAACACAATTTTCAAAGTAGTCAAATATATGCCACACATTCCCATGAACGACTACAGTAATGCAAATAATTTGTATATTTATAAATATAATCGTCTATAACATACTAAAATTAATTTACATTTGAATTTACAGTTTTTGAGAAACAAATAAAAATATACCAAAAAGTGTGTTTTTTGGTATATTTTTATTTGTTTCTCAAAAACTGTAAATTCAAATTGAAAATAAACTTATTATGTTATAAATGATCATATTTACAAATATACGAATTATTTTCATTACTGTAGTCGTTCATGGGAATGAGAGACACAGTATCAAAGTTCTGAATTTTTGACCAACTAGACTTCAACGAATATTTTTTTATAGTTCAATGTTTTAGCTATCCTTTTCATCCACATATAAATACTAGAATGTTCAAAGACCTTACTGTAATAATTGTTTTGTTTTTCGATAAGAATAATTGTAAGAAAATATTTATTTAAATTTGAATTTGCAAAACAAAATTCATGGGAATGAACGAACTCACAAAAATTTGTACTTCATCTGTGTACAAGTCACTGTAAAAAATCCATGAAATTTTGACGGATGGAGGGTGTTGGACCATAAAGAACATGAAAATAAATTAAGAATACAGATTTTGCTGTTTTTTAAAAAATAAAGGATGCGTTCTTTCGACGCGTATGTTTGACCTTAAGTGAATTGACATTTACAATTTTATACATCACATCAGTATCACCGGTTATCTCTAAATTCTCTAAATTTTTATATTAGAATTTTTTATTTAATAACATCATAAAAGTCGTAAAATAGAAACATTAGTATATAGAGAAATACTTATACAGATAATAATTATGAAACTGTTCCTTTAACATATTTATTTGTTAAGATTTTCAACAATCTTTGAGGGGTATTAATAGCGCATCTCTAAATTGTGAATCAATGTCGTGACGTTTAGTTTCCAGCCAGCAGTTGATAGAATATAAATATTTTAAAATCGCGTATTCAACTACGGTCAGGAATATTTTTGGCATAAAGTTTCGGTGAGTGTTTTCTTGGTTTTTTATTACGCGAATCTTTTTCACAAGTTCGCGCGTCACGACCGTTGCGTCACGGTTTTGAATTTGGATGTGTGGCGTCATGCTGCTCCTGCCAACCAGGGACTACTCCAGTTTTTATTACTCTTTTATGGTTATATTTATGGCACTATTTATGATTATCTCTTCTGTAGTTGTCAGTCGAATAGTAGTATTATTTTTAGGGAATAGTCGATACCAAGCAATAATAAAGTTATTTTAATTACGTTTAGTAGCACAGTCAACATTTTACTACTTTCTTTAATGTTTCGTCCGCGGCATGGGCAATGTTTGTCAATAGTTATTTATTTATTTTCGAAATTCAGAACCGTTTGGTGGAGGCGCTCCTATACACAATTATATAGTTATCTATGAAATATGGCTGACCTATTTGAACATTGCATTTGCAACTGATATAACTATAATTGCAAAGAGATATGCTCGTAATTTTATAGCGATACTCACAGCGTTACGAAACTGGTAAATCAGCAGTAATCATAAAATGACCATAAAACTGATTTTGTAGTACTTATTGCTAATTAAATATCAAAGAGAATATCTGATAACATTAAATTAACAAAATGTTAATTGTAATCGTAAAAGATTTAAGTTATTATTTGCTACGTGCCCAACTCCAAATGTTTACGTACCACCTAAAAAATATGCTATAATCAAACGTCTAAATTATTATGTCATCTATGTATTGCACTGTACTCTTAGGTAAATGATAATTTTTCGTTAGATATTTATAAGATTTACTGTCTTAATGAGATCACAATACTTTTTCGTAAATCCGCACCTAACGCACTTCCACGGAGCAAAAGGAAAATATTTTTCAGCCATATTTGTAATGTCAAATGTGTAATTATTAAAAACAATATTCAATTTCTTGTTGACTATATTTTTTACGTGGGCTAAAAATTAGATCTGTTTTAATGTAAATACAAATATGTATGTTTATTTGACGCAGGCTAATTATTTCTAAACCGCTCATAAAATATTGTTATAATGATAATTTTTTGATGATTCTTAAAACCAATGAAATAATTCATTGTGGGTCACGTGTCTGCATTTTAACCAATCCTGTAATTATTATACTGAGAATAACGCTCTAGTGATTATTCCCGGGAATGTAGCTTTTGTTTTTGTTGAAAAATGTCGGTTGTCAGATAGTTATTGTCAACACAAGTAAAAAATGAGCAAAAAAGATATATTTAATGGCGTGCATGATGAAGAAATAAAAAAATAATCTAATTAAATATAACTCGGGATGTCGATAATTTAAAAAATAATTCTCCAGTACCTTTCTGAAACTTATTGCCTAGCAACAAGTTTTCGAAAGATCTGTAAAATTATTTTCAATTTATTCTCACTCTCTTATTATATTATTACTGAGAAATTTATTTATAAATAATATTGTCAGAGTATATACAGAATCTGAATATATTATTTATTAAGAAATTTCTCAATACAATATTTTATGAACAGGTAAAAATAATTAACCTGCGTTAAATATTAAAACAAATCTAATTTTTAACCCACGTAAAAAATCTAGTCAGCAAGTAATTGAATATTGTTTTTAATCACTACACATTCAGTATTATAAATATGGTTGAAAAATATTTTCATTTTGGTCCGTGAAAGTGATTTACATAAAGATTTACGAAAAAGAATTGTGATCCCATTATGACAGTAAATATGTATCGAAAAATTATCATTTACCTAAGAATACAATACATAGATGACATAATAATTTAGATTTACAAGGGATAATAGCAGCGTGAAAATAATAATAATTACATTTGATTGTAGGATATTTTTCAGGTGTTACGAATACATTCTGGGTTGTGCTCATAGAAAATACTGTTTTTACAGTAATGTGAATAAAGATACGGCCATCATGGTCTCCAATGGCGGTTCGTGTTCATCGTAACCCTACTTTTTCATAATTCATTCCAATTTCAGTTTCAGACAACCCCTTTCTCATGTTTCTTGTCTCAGTACTCGCTGCCATTTGTAAATTAAGCAATAAATTACATCGTAATTACTTTCGAATATATATTACCGGGAGTAGATTTTATAAGGAAGAATATATATCCAGGGTGATACCGTATAAATTTGCAATTAACTTAAATTAAAATCCGGTGGTAGTTGGTCTTTCAACAGTTTTCTTATGCACTAAAATACTCACTTGACTCTGTTTAATTTTCTCTGTAACACTGACATTGTTGAGTTGTGAGTTGTTCAGGATTGGATGCAGTGTTTGTTGTTAGTTCGATGGACAGAACATCTGCACAAAGGAAGCGCGAATTCCTCAGCTGATTAATAATACTTCGTTGCTTAGTTTATGCTTCGTTTAAGTTGAATAATTGAAGTGAAAATTATTTATATCCTTCAATATCACTTTGTTCTTTGTTCTACTGCTAAATATAAGTGTTACTATCTTCTTTGTGTAAGCACACTGTAATGAAACTAAAAAGCTTAATTGTTCACTAACTCCACTTAACTGTATTTTCATTTCTTAACATAAAACGAACTTACCAGTGAGAATTGCTTTGATTCCAATGCTCTCATAATTCTCATATTTTTTATACAAGGATGTATGTATTGATAGGGTGCCTAATTTTCAATTAAAAAAAAAAATACGCGGTTGCTATGGATAGTAGTTTAGCATTTAGTAAATGGGTACACATAGTTTGGGGGTCCAAAATTTATTCTGCTATTTTTACCTCTTGATATATGTAAAGGAGGTATTGTGAAGGGGGTATAAATTTTCGATAGTGAGTTGTTAACAATTAGGCGCACGTTTTAAAGTCTCTAGAATACTCACTGTGTATATTGTTGAATATTTCTTGTTCTTTCTATGCTAGGCCAGAAACTATGGTCAAACTGTCGATAAGGGGCCCCTCCTCCGATGTGGATGAAACTTTGTGGAAAAATCGCCCGAAAAATTATATGTATGGGAAAAATAGTGGCACACACACACACATATAGAGAGAGAGATAGAGAGAGAGAGAGAGAGAGAGAGAGAGAGAGAGAGAGATCCAATTGTATTAACTAAATAACAAGTAAACATTGAATTCCTGGTCATCCAAAGGTTTCCCCCACTTGCCACTATTTTTCCCATACATATAATTTTTCGGGCGTTTTTTCCACAAAGTTTCATCCAAATCGGAGGTGGGGCCCCTTATCGACAGTTTGACCGAAACTATAACATATTATAATTTCCGAGATCAGTTAAAAAAATATCCCTGGTCTCCACCTATGGGTTCGCATGTAGTATGTGGATAATGCAACAGAGTAGTATCGTATCGGAAAGTGTCTAGCTACTCTCCCATCCCGGCATTACGAGGCATCGTGCTTTCGCTCAACGACGTACTTCATCAATCCACTGAAAGAGTGCCCCATCGTCAGGCCTTTCCGACCTTTTACTCCGGTTCACGCGACAAGGTTAGAGGCCAACACGCATCGTCTAACCGAATTAGTTTGTGTCTCTTTTAGTTATTATGCTGCAAGGAATAATTAATTTTGATTTGTAAAAATCTTAATATCTAACTTTGAAAGTGCTTTCGAATCCCAGTCCCTCGGCAACCCTTCGAGACCAGCGTCTCAAGCAGCACTCTTTGTCACCTCGTCACAACCACTTCATATTTCTCGCCTGACTCTGCCTCCGCACCGAAGCTCAAACTACTCGTAGAACCAAAGTCAGGTTGTGTTCAATCGGCTGGAATAATGTCGGTCGTGGTGCCTCGGGTCGCGCCCATTGCCGGGTGAAAGGGTAAAGGATGTGAAGGGTGATGGTTTTTGATTTGTTTACTGGACAGTTTATCTTAGAACATATTTCCAAGCTTTGTTTCTCTACATCGTAATTAATTCTCAATATTAATTATTAATAATTCTTTCCCTAAGGCTTCCAATCAACATGATATAATTTACATCTTATTTGTATATTGTTTTGTATTGATTATTTACTATATTCATTATACTCCAAAGCCTTATTGTCTTACCTTCTTCTATCTATGGGTAATTATCTGCAACTCTACTTTAGATGTCTTATTATCTTTTCTCTTTGCTTCTGCGCCCTTTCTTTATTCCCAGATCAAAATCTTGCGATCAAATTTTTCCTTTCCTCCCTTTTATCCATTGGTATTTCGATATCCATGTCGTTCTCATATTTCTGTATCTTCTGTTATATTCCGATTGTTCTTTACTATTGTACTTGTACTTATAAATCTTACAATCTATATATAATTATAATAATAAACGCATGGCTCCTTCTTGCTCTTTACAATTCTCTTCATTCAATTCACTCCCGTACCTTTCTCGTTTAGCAAATTTATGTCGCTTATAGTCTCTCTGTTTCTCTGCAGTAGAGTCTTAGCTATTCTTTATTTCTTCTTCTCTTCCACATATTCTACAGCTTCTTTCATCAGCGGTTAACCAGTATCTGTTGTTCTTTTCTTCATTGCCATATCTAAATATTACGATTAATGCGGGTTACATTTGTTTAACAGAAGATAATTGGGGTCTGTATTTGTTTTTATATATTTATATTTTTTATTATGTCTTGGTTCTTCCATCCTATTAAACTGTTATTATTTTTAGTTTTCCCAGTCTCTTTTCACGAGAAGTGTTTCTACGCTTTCTCCATTCTGTCGTCTGTTTTCTTTATCAACTCTTGAATATCCTTTTCCTTCGTAATATTTTTTTTTTATTCATTCTTCCAGTTTGTTAATTTATTTCTATACTCTTCCCTTTCTTTATCAGTTTCCAGCAAACTTGAAGTATGGTGTTCTATGCAATTGTATTGTTCTTGTCTTTAGATCATCCAGTCCAATCAATTTTAAAAGTAGAGACCATATCGTCCTTTCAGGTCATTCGTTCGATCTTTAATCAAATGTTATGTAATATATTGACGAAATTATTAATAAAAACCTGCTATATTTTTTTGTTTTTGTTTTGAGTTATACAAAGTGACATCCGATTAATCATTGCAGAATTTGACGATAAATTTTATGGTTTTGCGATCAAATTTATCGTCCAATATTCCACCATATATTTACCCATGTACCTTCTAATTTGACTGATAAAATTTTGTTCAATGTAAGAAAAAATCTCTATTATTTATTTCTTTTGAAATTTGCAGTTGTAATAATATTTAAAATTTGTAGCTTCTAGATTTAAAATAGAGTAGATAAATAAAAATTTTATGCTCATACTTCAAAAGTATCTCTTACAACTGCCAAAATCCTACAACAACAATGCAATATTAGGCACAACAGCAGACAGGGTATATACAAACAGTTTGATAAATTTAGCATGAGTGACAAATATAAGTGTTGTAAACATATCTGAGTACTCGCTATCTGATCTCGAAAACACATAAAGCTACCCAACCAATTAGTATCTATGGTCAAGTCTTCGTGTCCAACTATTTTTAAAATGAAATCTCTTGCATTCCGATGTGCAGTTGCGGGTGCACTTGTGCACTGGCGAGGTGTAAACACTCATACACCCGGCGCGGCCATTTCTCACGCCACGCACATACATACATGCGCTTAGCACATAAACAAACTCGCGCAGAGACAGTGCAAGGATTACAACGCTTGGTATTTATAGCGTTGCCTAGGTGAACCAAGGAATTTAATTCTGAGAAGAGGAAATTTAGCATCACATGCTAACCCAACAGAGAAAATATCTTCACGACTGCGATGGAATGAAAATATTGTGTTACGTTTAGAAACGAGACTTATATCGTCACGGGAAGAGGAAATTGTATCAGTTTTCACTAGGAAATTTATTAAATATTATAGTGTAAACTGAATTTTACTGATTATTTTTTGACGTTTATTTAAACCAATCAAATGCTTTATTGTATGTCACGTGTCTGCGTTTTAACCAATCCTGTCATTATTATACTGAGAATAATGCTCTTGTGAATATTCCCGGCAATTTTCTCTGTAGCTTTTTTGTTTTTGTTGACAGATGTCAGATGTCAGATAGTTATCATCAACACAAGGTAAAATGAGTCAAAAAGAAGGATTTAGTGGCGTGCCTGATGATGAAATCAAAAAATAATCTAATTAAATATAACTCGAGAGTTCGATAAATTAGAAAATAATTCTCCAGTATCTTTCTCAAACTTGTCGCCATTTGGCAATAGCCACTCAAGCCCTACGGGCTTTCGTGGCTATTGCCTGGCAACAAGTTTTCGAAAGATCTGTCAAATTATTTTCAATTTATTGTCACCCTCTTGTTATATTATTACTGAGAACACAATGTTACAACAAACTTACTTTCGCTATATTAGCTACTTCCAATTTTAAGATTGCTCGTTTCTAATCTAATATAGATTTTATTTATTACACTTATTATTAAATTTACTTTCTTTTCTGTCAATCATGAACCGGATACCAGATCACCGTAGTGGTCCAGATAAAATGTAACATAGGTTGCTAATATTAACTGAATTTCATAATTTAAGGATGTTTACTAATGAAGAAATAATTCGAATGGTTACTTGGTACAATATCTTTCACTAAAGTCGCAAAATGATAAATAATTCATATATATTTTTACTAGACCAAAAAGTATCGTCCTAAATATTAAAGAAGTTTAAAATTTTTTAATATTTATTAAGATATTTGAGTTTTAAGAAAAGCAATTCTGACATCAAAGTATTATGTTTCTCTGCTTAAAATTCTCTCTCATTCATCTATTCTTTCTAAATTCAATATACTTTTCTTATTATTGAGCTGTTAGATTGTCAAAGTGCCAATTGATTTCACTATTTTCGCGATGACGTGTGTCCGTATGTTTTTCTCTGTGTGTACACGATTTGTCATCCTCAACTCAAAATCTAATAAAGATAGCATCTTGAAAAATCTAGAATTTTAATGTTTAAGTTACGAGCTGGTTAGATTTTGATCCATCAATCATAAGCTGTAGCATATTTGAATAAGTATTTAGTTTTTTGGACATACCTCAGTAAATAATTTAGTTAAATAAAGTTTTGCCATAATTGAAAAGATGTAGAATAATATTGTCTACATTTTTATTTGAAACTTTTTGCTTTATTTTGTACCGTATAAAACTTTCTTAAAACGGGAAGTTATGTCTTAACTACCACAGATTTTGTTTTTAATCATCACCTACTAGCCTGACCGTTCCTTTAATTGGAAGTATTCAATGAGAGGAACATCAAACTTGGAGGAACTGTGGCAGATAATGCTTCATTTTAGCATTAACGTTATTGAATGGCGGACATTGCCGTCCCATTTGCAGTGCAGAAATATATTATGATTATTAATATCCTTCGCAAAACGATAGCTGTCAGGTGAGATTGGCCCATCCAGCATGAACGACATTTTCAAATTCCAAATTTATCTCAGCGAACATTTTCCGTCAATTCTCATTCATTTTCATTTCCACACCTCCAGCCTCATCACAAATTCCCCCGACATTTATGAAATACAAAACAAAATCCCCAATAAAAAGTTTCGCCGCTAATCCAGAACATTCCGAAATACTTTGTAAATCTTGCGAACGCAATCAATTCTTTTGTCGACGCTGGTAAATACGTCTTATTTTTGTTTCTTCTTGTTGGCTAACACCAGCCTCCTTTGATAATTCCGGGCGCGCCGACAAAGTCTCGGTGCAGTGAGGTGGAGGCGGCAGTGTGCGGACGTGTAGCTACATCCCAAATGAACTCTCCGTGACGGACACTTCTCGTTTCTTCTTCTTTATTCCGTGTTCGTTGGCGCTGCCTTGGCCACGTCCTTTTGATTTTATTGGAAGTGAAGGAAAGATAAAGACTGCCTGAAAGTTTATCCGTAGCGCGACCCGATTCGGATGACGTATGAGAGGGATCTGCAGCTGATGCGGTTCTGCAGTGGCGTCTCGTCCGCCCGGCCTTTCCTCTGCATTGCAGACCTAACACCTTCCAAAACTGTAAAAGTTGTACCTAATCTTAATGCGACATTCTTCGAGTGAGTTGAACAAATTCAACTCTTTACTGTCACAACTACAAAATTTGAAGAGAAGTTGGCGTCATAAAATTTGAGGTACTAGTAGTTTCAAGAATGTTAGAGAACTAAACTCAAAAATTTTAGGAAGAGTTGCTTCATCAAATCAATTTAAATATACGAGTAATTCGGTTAAAAATTGCAGGTTGCTCTTCGGCCAGCTAACTTTGTATGGATAAGGTTTGAGCAAAATCCATTAATACTAATACATCGTCATTTCGTTGTTCAAAAACTACATAACATTGTTACGAAGATAATAAGATCTTCATATAATCAAGAATTCAAATACTACAATATATCTTGCAACTAAGCACCTTCAAATACGGCGTTGAATGTTAAAAAACGATTATCCAATTCCGTACAGCAAATATGGAAAACAACGTGTAAAACTCATTGAACCATTTTTTATTTTGATGCCCAATATATTATACGATCTGGGAAAAATTTTTCAACATTCATTTAGCTCGTATCTATCATCTTTGTTTAATAAGTTACCAAGCACTTCCGTACTACGGTATTCGTAGAGGAAAATAACCAAATATGAAATAGGATCCTAATATGGAACACAGCTATTTCTCTTATTGTTGTTTCGACTTTATACAATCATTATACTGTTAATTAATTTTTAAAACATAGGACTGTTACTAAGTGAAGCAAAATTGTATGATTGATTATGATTACTAATAAACATCTTTAATTTGTGCAATGTTAAACAGCAGTATTCCATATTTGGTTACTTTCCTCTACCATACTTCTGCTTGACGTACAAATAAAGTTTTTTTTTGTATTTTTTGTATCTCGTACTGTCGCCGCCACTGCGAATCGGACAAACCCACCACCCTCAACGAGTCGGGGGTGAGGTAGTCCGCCTCCCCTGATGAACTGTGCGAGTCCAGGGCGGCGGCGATGGTGGCGACACCACTAGCATCGCAAGCAGCACCTGCGGCCAGTGCGAATGCGTTGTGGCACTGACCGCGCTGCAATGAACTCTTGCAGTCTTCCTTGACGAATATTTAAAGATGTTTTCTCTTTTGTTTAAAATTCAGTAATTAGTAAGTTTACGATATGAAGATAGCACTTATCAAAGCAGTCTCGCAGCCTGTAATGGCACTCAAACTAACTAAAACATTAATATCGCAGCACCCTGTGAAAATCAGCAAAATTAATTACTAGCACAAACTCAGCAACGACCTGCAACCTAACCCACATCACTTTGACTTACACACAATGCATGAGCGTCCGTGGCTGGGGGCGCAGGGCTCAGCGTAGGCGTCGGGACGCATATTAGTTCATTACGCGCCAGACAATTAACCCCCTAACTGCACATGTAGACCTGGCACGGAAGCTGGACACCCTCGACGAGACTACAGCCTCTCGCCTTTACTTGCTTGGTTTCATCGCTGAAATGTGTTGCTGGACTTTAAGTACACGATATTTTAGTGCTTTCATTAATTACAAGAGATGTATGTTAACTGAAACTGGAAGATAATTTTCAAACGTGTTATTCGATGCAATAAATTCAGTTGACCGGTTTCCATATGTAATATTTATTTATTCGCAATCATTTAGTAATGTGTCAATTTCGGACTTTTAAAAAGTTGGAAAGTTAATTATTATAATAATATAGACTTTTCTGTACAAGAAAATTTCTGTTGCTTTTTCTGCTACTTGCATTAGTTGGGGTGAAGCACTGAAATATAATAATACTGCAACCAACTTTTAAAAAAACGAAAAACGACCCTGATACAGATAGATGTAGGAAGGCCACTCTTCTTTATTTAACTCATGTTTGTAGGGTAGCTATTCGTTTGTTGAGCGATTGCTATTCGCAACTGAAATCGCCGATGGCGGCAGCACTGTACCTATAAAATGGCTACTAAATGGAGTATTCGGAGTTGTAGATAACGTGTGCAACATAAGAAAGTGAATCAAAAAATTAAATTAATTTTGAATAGACGTAGTTTTGACGTCTAATATTCTGTAATGGGGAGTATTGTTGCATATTCTATTGCGCCGAGTACAGTTATACCACCCTTTTTGTTTTTATTTTTAAGTATTGACAAGACTAGCGCTGGGGACTCGTTCATCACTTTTGGAAAACTTTTTTACATAAAATGTTTCTATATATTGTATATTATATTATAATTACCTTCAAACGAGTCACTTTATTATTAAAATTAATATTAAAATGGTTTATTTATTACTTTATCCTTTTGGTACGGGTATGAGTTAAAAATATAAAACATATAAATAATGGTTTGTATTGATATAACTAACTAGAACAATACATTAAAAAATACATTTTTGTATTAAAAATATTCAATTTCATTGCTTAAATAACTTATTCCAAAAACTTATCCTCACTGAAAATTGGTGAAGAAAGGTTAGGTTAGGTATCACACAAGCTATTATAAAAAACCTAGGAATATAAAATTCTCATCTATTCGGTCAATTCAAGTTCTCCATATTTGATTAATATTTACACTTTACTTGCACCCTTTCTTGGAAATAAATGGAAACTATGTAACACATTCTTGCTGGCATACGAAAATAGCAGCCATGTACAAGCAGTTTTTGTTGTGATTTTTTCTTGATTGTGGAACTCATTATAAAACGAATCAAATTTAATACGGTAGGTGAAGAACAAATAAATGAGAAAATAAATTAAATGGAATAATATTGCACTAAACATCTAGACAAATATCACTTCTATTAACATTGCATCAAATGCGTCATTCACACCAGTACTCCACATAGCAGTTTATATTTTTACCACCAGATGGATACGGGTCCATTTCAGTTGCGAATATAAAAACATGTTGCACACTCTTGTTCAAAAGTTGTATTATTGAAAATTCCTTACATTAGCTATTTGTGAAACTAGTAAGTAAAATGAAAGTTATTGGCATACGTATGTAAACACATAAATAAGCTAATAACCTTCATTTCCTACTACATAGAGCAGATTTAAAATTATAATTTTTTGATATATTAATGACAGTTATAAATTCACATATGATTTGTCAGGGTTAAATTTAAATAAAGGCAGTAACTTTGTATAATAAAAGTAAGAAATAAATTTCCCTCCATTGTAGTCGTTAATATTTTATTAAATGTTGTTATATATACCTATATACTTTCAAATATAAAAACTGTGAAATTATTTCACTAATTAAATAATAAAGTTCATTGCCTAACTCAAATACGTAAAAAAATGTCTATTTCCTAATAGAAGAAGAAAAAATAATTATGTGAACTCATTTCTATTAATGTATTATTTCATTTTTATATTAAACATTTTATTTCAAAATCATTGAATGATAATTTGTTATTTTTCTTTTCCAGTATTATTATATTTCAGTGGGGTGGAGTACAATCCATTTATTATTTCGTTTTCAGAGGAGTTATTTTTTGTGTTCCCGAAATAATCAAAATTTAATGTCATTCTGAAACTGTTTATCAAAAAAATGTTAAATTTAATACATACTAACCAAATATAATTTACCCCAAATAGCAAACAATAAAAATTTAAATATTTTTTTTTTAATTTTTAATTGTGAATAAAATAGTATACAAATTTGGATGAAAAGTTTCATTAGTCTCTGGCTATAGCTAACCTTGGGGTTTTGCGCCTTGGTTTAGCTATTTTATTCTTCGACTGCAAATAAACACTTTCCACCTCGGCGTGTAATGTACTATTAATAAATAGATAGATTGTTCGTATCAAAATTTTGTTTTGATTCACTGTATATTCCATTTGTTGTTATTCATTTGTTTAATTAAATTTTCTTTTGTTTCAGGTAAGTGTCAAACCTTCGTGGATTTTGTAATCTTCATTTCAGTAAGTGATACATTATCTGTTAAGTATTAACAATTTGGTGAATAGCTTATTATGCATTGTCATTTACGAATTTCCATGACTATATAAATCAGAACATTTCAATGATTCCATAAAGCACCCTCCACATTTCTTCCATTCCTGAACACAATTCTCAATCACGCCGACACACATTCTCACCTATCTCCTGCAGCATCTCCGACACCCTGCAGAGCTGTAGCGCTGTAGTTCCTTGCTGTTCCACGCTTCGGCGCCTAGCGCCACCGTCGCACAACTCGTGCGCCCCCGGATATGCATTATGCAGATTGTGGTGGTACCATGGCAACCGCTACGCGCCTTGCGAAGATGCTACGCGCCGCGCCGACAAACTATAAGATCTGCCGCAGGAAGGTGGCTGTGCCTGTACTTGACACTTCGTTGGCTTTTGTTTTTGTGGAGATTGTAAATTATTAATTTGAGTAATGCGAACTGCACTACTCGTAATTGGCTCGGAATATTTTACATAATTAATTTAATTCGGTGTAATCATAAACCTATTAGTTTAGTTTACATACATACATAGCATCACACTGTATTCCTCACAGTGGGGTAGCACGAACCCTAAAACACAATCAACCAACAATCAATCTCTTCCAAATATTTCCACTTTCGCCTCGTCCACATTCAAACATGCACGTCTATTCTTCACACTCGGAATCATACGTTTACGCAACAAACCATCAATCATATCCAACCATTTATTCCTCGGACGCGCACTTAATCAAACTCACCCGCATTTATTATATTCACGAATCTCAACAGTTCACTTCCACTTTCTTAACAACATTCTTCTCAATCTCGTTCTCGCCATACACCAATCTATTTCGTATTTCATATTAGTTCAGTTAGTGACAATAATTTTGAATCTTTGCATCCGAATTGTAATATGGTATTAGAATTCGTTTTTGTAAGTGAAACATCTCATATTCTAGTAAATCAACCTTAAACTAGACAAGGTCAACGAGGGGGTTGTAAACCTGAACCCTCGAAATAATACCCAAAGGATCGCTCCTTAATTTTGCAGGTTCAAAATACTAAAAGAAATGTGTAGAAATATATTTCATCACGCCCTTTACTTATTTTTGGTGTGGCACACTGCTTTTGTAGATCTCGATAAATGATATATTTTTACGTATGTAAATGCGATATGCACAATAGTTGTTTACATCATAAGTCCGGTAAATGAGTTTTTACGTCGCTTCGTCCGGAATTTCGAAATGAGTACAATAAGAATCATTTACGGACGTATGACGTACTACGGTACTTATTTTTCATACTTGTGTCACATTTTTGGACTAAAATTTACTTTCTTACTTCCTTTTTTCGTTCTTAAAAACAATCAAGTCCTAATTTCCTTAAAAATTACCAAACTATTCAGTAAACTGAGAAAATAAAGCACAATACAAGATATTTGTAAATACTTCTAATTGTTTAGTAAATAATCGAGTTTTGTTTCTTAATTATTATGTAATTTTTTGAAAATACATCTAATATTCTTCTTACGAATAGTTCGGTAAATTCAACGGTACATTTTTACCTCACGCCACCTCCTGTAAAGGAAGTATAGGAATCATGCTAAAAATTCGGTAGTGAGTTTTCAGTGGATGAGCACGTTTTACAGTCCCTAGAATACGATTTTAATATTTTCGCGATGATGTCTGTGAGTGTGTCAGTCTCTGTCAGTCTGTGTGGATCTTTGGAGTTATGGTTTCTCAAAAACTACTAAACTGAATATTTTGATATTTTGTATATATTAACAACACGTTAAAGAAAATTATATTTTGACATTTTCGTATAAATCTATTATCTGTTCTTTTTGAAATAACAAAACAATGCTTGAAAATGTCTATTTTTGTCATGTGTCATAATTAAAATGTAATGTAATGCAGTGTTCCTGAATTAGAAATCTATGGCGGGAGATATTTTGGTGTACACAACAATTTTATTTTTCGTGTAGTAGCGAGTAACAATACTGTAAAGTTCCATTTACCAGTCTGAAATCAGTCTAGTAAACATGCATGTGTGATACAGAATGAAATAATGTTTTCATGATTTCAATATTGAAACAAAACTTATTTTATATGTTTACCTTACCGCTACTGTAATCTAGTAGGGGCAGGTCAATTCTCTAAGCACACGTCTGCGTTATTGTCCGCCGTCTTCGCAAAATCAAAGCCCCATGCAAGATGCAGCGGCCGTATCGGCTGCGTTCCCAGGGACTCCGGAACTCCGGGACTCCGGTCCGCGCTCCGTGCTAATGTATGCCACGTTCTAACCGGCACGCGCCGCACCCGGCAAGAGGCTACCACCCCCTCCCGCTACACAGAACCCCGGGAGAGATTACTCCGCGCTAAAGTTTGCACCATTAATTTCGGATATCCCTACACCCAGGTCCTGCCTGGTTTTCATACCGCGCCGTGTGACTGTGTGCGTGAGGATATATACTGAGTGTTGACTGAGTTTGAGAAGACTTTAAAATATTTAAATGTTTATTATATGTAGCTGTTGGTGGAAGTTTTTATTATTATACGGGAAACGCCGGTTTATAGTTTTCTTAAACTTTAGATGGTACCTAAAACTTTTAGTATTATTTAAATATAAAAAAGTTTTACTGAATATGTGCAGTCGTAGATTTACAGTATACCAAACATATAATACTTGTACGTTTCTCCCCATCAAATAATTTGAGTTGTACATTACATGTAACAAATGGATGCAGAAAAATTTTATGAAATATCACCTAAAAAAATTATTGAATTTCTATATAATTTAAACTCTAAGAAACCCAATGCCACAGAGCGCACTGTCATATCTCTTATATTTTTTTAGATATGGCGATTTTTATATTTTTTCGAAGAGCAACTTTGAGAGGCCGTATTTCAAAAACTATGTAAGATATCGACAAATAGTCTTCATTTTAACATATTTCGTACATTTTATAATAAATAAGCAAATTTTGAAAATTTCAAAAATTTTGAATTTTTTTTTCAAATTTTGGATTGGTAAATATCTCGAAAAATATTAAAGATACCGACTTGCGGTGTTCACCATTCGATTCGTCTCGTCAAAATACATAGGTATTGTAAGTTTCATTATAATCGATGAAAAGGTAGAAAAGTTAGAGCAAAAATTCTGAAAATAGGCTTAGATTCGAAATACTTCAAGGGGTTCCCCTTGAGTTTTGGGCCGAAATTGGCCATTTTCAGACTTTTTGCTCCAACTCTTCAACCCGTTGTCCGATTTTTCTGAAATTTTGCATATATATGTATTTCCACATGCTGAATCCAATGGCGTGTGTTTCGATTTCATATCTTTTATATTTTTCAAAATATCTCATATAAAAAAATTTCGAAAATTTTTCAAAATTTTCAAAACTTCTGTATTTACTTCTAAAGGCACCAAAAGTCCAGAACTGAAGTAGTTTTTCGATATCTCAATTAGTTTTTGAGTTGCAGCCCCTCAAAGTTGCAATTCGAAAAACATCAAAAATCATCACATTTCAATAAATATTATAGATATGAAGATGCGCTCCGCAGTAATGAGTTTCTTAGGGAACAATTAATATAGAAATGGAATAAAAAATATATGTCAAATTTTAAGTGATTCCTGATAAATTTCACTGTAGTCACAGATCTCATTTCTTTTCAATATAATCCACGATAGTAAACGTGACTTGTTTCTTTGGTAATATATTTTTTATATTTGTCAAAAATTCCCAAAAAACCCAAACCCGAAGAGTGTTTCTTGATATTTTGCATAGTTTTTGAGTTGTAATCTCTGAATGTTGCGCTTTGAAAAGCATTGAAAATTGTCAACTCAAAAAATATTAGCACGTTAGAGCATTGAGTTTCTTAGGGTTTATATTATATAGAAACTCAGAACAAATTTCGGGGGGAATTTTATATCTTTTTTCAAGACTTCACTTATTGGTTTGTTTTCATATATATAATAATCCCAAGTGCATTTCAAATTATGGACAATTACATGCACAAGGGATATTCGAAGGACTATTTCCCGATTAAAATTTAGCCAAACGCTGTTTCTCTCATAAAAAATAAAGCAAAATTTAAGAACTTCTTTTGACAGCAAGTCAGAATCACCTTGGTAATTTTCACTAGTTCGAATTATCGATAAAATTATCGTGTAATTCTACGTTGATTGGACGACATTTAGAAATGTCAGAATTCTGATTGGCTTAAATTTTATGAGAGAAATAGTCATAGTAATTATAATTTAAAAATGGAATTGTGACTAGTTTTCTAAAAATGTAGATTTATAAAAAAATAAATTATTTCTGCTAAATGATTCATTCAAATTAGATAAAAAATTGCTCCTGAATGTATATATTTTCCTGCAGTTGTGGTGGTGTAGCATTTTACTATTTCATATATATTTAATATGATTGTCAGTGGTTGTAAGATTGCAAAGTTCAAGCCCACATCTAGTATACGAACAAAGGGAACCTAGAAGTGCCTCATAGCCAAAGTTGCTCACATATCCGTAGATGCGTGGTGGTTAGTGGAAGAGCGAGAACAGAGGAGACTACGACTACAGCCTAGGCAAGGCAAGCGCAAGCAGCGTATATGTATGCAAGCATGCGTATGTGTGAATGTGTGGGTGGGCGAACGTATCTTACAAATCTCCCTTTGTGCGGCCCGAACTTGCGCCATTTTACGTCGAAACGATTTAACTTGTGCTATACACGAATTACAAGTTCGTTCACGACTTTCGAAACTCCCTGTGTCTACTTTAATCTGATCAACGATCGGCTAATTTCGTGAAACACAGGCGTGTTTTCTTAGTCCCTCCTTCCGCCTTCGTCGCCGCCGAATGTTGTTCCTCGCCCCCGTCCCGCACCCCGCCACCGCCACCATGTAGCCTAGTTACCACAGCCAACTGAAATTTTCCGCTTGTTGTTCCTTATCTCCACGAATTTCCTCCGTATTTTACCGAAAATATTTCAGCGTTAACACAATGTAATCCTAAAGTTTACATGGCTTTGAAATAATTACTCTTTTCGAACATAACATAAGCAGATATATTTTCAAATAATAGTGGTTTTCTAACCCTATATTAGCATCTTCCGCATTTAAACGCTTTGAAACCCTCTCATTTTCAAATTCCGCATAATCTGCTCCCGCTGTACGGGGTCTAGGAGCCTGTGACTCCGCTGAGCTCAGTTCAGTTAGCGCAAGAAACTTCCGCGTAATCCAAGACAAACGGGTTGGCTCAGTCGAATCCCTCATCAAGACTACGAACACGACTAACCGATTACGTTTAACGAGCGCTTTTCTTCTTGTCCTAGTGAAGTAACGTGCTACCGACTGCACTTATCGGCTGAGCATTACCCGTGATCTCTCTACGAAGTGAAAAACTTGAAATACGAGTATTTTCATTGACAATTACAGATGTAATGCGCTACGAACTAGATCGCCAATTAGTTATTCAGAGCGAGTTTCAAGCTACGAAATACTATATTGGGGGAAAAACCTGAATGTCGGTGACACGTCGGACTGTGTTAAAATAGCGGCGAAACGACTATTAATTAACCGTTTTAATCCAATATTATTGCTTTTGTTGCTCAGTTAGAACATTCGAAATGTAAGCATATTTAGTTACTGAGAAAATTATTTCTTATTTATTATTTAAGTTCCACTTTCATTTACTTCAAGTTATCCAAATTCAAGTGAAATTTTTTACTGTAATGTTAAGTAAGTCGTAATTTGATTTGAAATAATGTAATGCAATGTATTTTTGCCACAAGGTGTTAGCTACTTTTTTTCCCAATTTTCGTCATCCTACCGAATACAGAAATTTTGAAATAATTCGTGATTAGTTCATTAAATCGTCGTAAGTGCGCTGCGCGCCAATAATTTACCCGGAGCCCTGCTAAGCATTCCCCGTCCACCCAGTCCTTCGACATCGACGTGCCGGGATACAAATGCACAGTTATTAATTCCCGGATTATTTCGTCGCTCAATTTTGTTAATAACTACGCGAAGCCGGGCCTGAAATCCAGTTTTGTAGCAGCAATTAACAAGATTGATACTTCTCGGCCCGTCTCTTTATCTTATTTGTAAACAGAACGTACAATTTATTTTATGAATTAGCGCAATCCATTCTTCCGCGGACGAGCGAGCGATGGCAATTGTCTGCGAGAACAACATGGATTCCATATAGTCTCACCGGCACCCCGCGCTAGCGATCTTAGGAATTTAAAATATTGCTAATTTTTCAGCTATTCGTTCATAAAAATCACTCCATCATGTCCTACTGTAGTCAATTGTAATTATAATAATTAAGTAAATATAAGTAAAGTTATTTGAACTTCTTTCTCTAAACTTACAGAATATCTTTGTACAGATGTATTGCAAATATGAATGGAATCACAAAAGGAAAGAACTGTTCTATTGCACTTGACTGGTAATCTTAAAGTAAATATCTCTATTTTGCTCTCTTTAACCTCTCTTTAATACAAAGTGATCAGAACAAAGTGATTCAGTTGGCATAAAAAAAATATTTAACTAGACATTTGTAAGACTGGTACAAAAATTATTTCTGGTTGTTGATAGTGACATTTATAAAATATTCAAAAACTATTTGTAATTATTTAGTACTTCAACCAACAGTTAATCTCCTCCAAACATTTGTTATCCTAGCACACCATTTTTGCTTCGTTTACATTCATATTTTTCAACTAAAGAATGAATGTTGACGTTTCAATTATTTTGTATGCACTGTTGTTTCTTTTCATAGGTTTGCGTTAAAATAAAGTTGACTTTTATATATTTTGCTATGAAGAACTGCACTGAACTACAATTATAAGAAATCCGAATTAATGCCTGTTTTTTTTTTTTTTTTAGATATAATATACATACCCAGTCAAGCACTGGACATGAAAATTACACAAACACATTAGCATATTTTTCTCAAACTAGATGGGTCATTTCATTATACGTACATACATCCCTGTGTTGTTATTAGGAGATTACAACTTTACTACTGCGATCCATCTATTTTAAACTAGACCTGTTAATGTGTTCATGGCATTTTAAAATCCAACAATTGGATATCTAGATATAGACCCTTAGTTCATATGAAAAGAAACCACGACTATAAGTAATATAAACGTCAACTTTTATACTGCAGTTAAACTTTACTCCTATAATATCTACAAAGAACATAAGTGTATGATTTGATTTATTTCATGGGCAAAAGTAGATTTACTCACAGCGTAGTTTGACAATTGGTAAATACAGTAAAGATTCCCGTAAGGATCTCTATAAGCATTCATGCTATAAACACATCATAAGAATGACAGGGTATCTGAAATAGACCCTTAGTACTTATGAAAAAAAAAAACCATGGTCATACTCTAGTTAAACTAAACAAGCATGTCTATTTTGCACACTCGGACATTCACGCAAACATTCACCCTTAATCTCGTCTGCATATATTAGTTGCATCAACCCTTCATTCGACATTTAATCACCTCAACTGACTCACTCCCATTTAACAATATTATTGTCAATTCACACTACAAAAACACAAATATTCTTATTAATTTAATGTATCCTTGGCCCCATAATTACATATTTTATCGAAAGATCTTCGTCTTGTGTTAAATTGTCGACGTCACAAGTTCCTCGTCGGAATCTCACTCCCATGGAAGAATTGAGACATCGCAGGTCTCCTTCCATCTTCCTCTTCATTGCTGTTTCGCTTCTGTGTCCTGGAGACGCTGTTTTTGTTAACTCTTTTGATAAATTTTTCCGTCGAAATGGCACTTACACCTCTGCAAATAAATCAACTGCTCTTCGTTAGAGTCGTGGATGTATTGTAAGATGTTCGTGGAACTTAGCGCTTTGTTTGCAGGACTACATTTATTTAATATGATTTTTTGTTTTGTTTGGGTGTAATAATTTGATTTTTTGCGATGGAGGACATAGTAGTCATAAATAAAGGATAGTAATTGCTCTACTTTCATCTCAACCAGTAGCTAACTTCTTGTCTCAGTAGCATGTCTACGATCAGTTAAAATTAGTCTCAGTTATTTTTCAGACCTTGGTGTGTGTTTGTAAATTTCGCAAATGAATTGTGTTGGTTTCTTCAGGTTAAATTGGCGTGCAAAATTTAGAGTAAATACCTATGTTTGTCTTGTCTATTAGGGGTATAATTTAGCCAGCGTCTGCAGTTTGTTTCCATTGCAAAAGTTTGAACCTATTTTAAAGTGCAGCGCACAAATTTCCAACTACTAACCAACAATTACAACAGTTTATTAAAACCACAAACTGTAGCTGTATAAACACATAGCAGCTATCAGAAGTTCGTAGTCTTCGATACTTTCGCGGCAGGGCAACTCCTTAATAGTAATTTGTGTATGTGCAAGCAGCGAACTTCGGCGAAGTTGTCCGACGCTGCACTTGCGAATGTTCTTGTTCACACATTGTTGACCAAAATGTTCCTCAGACATAAGGGCACATAATTCTTGGCTTTATCCGATGGTTACCCGCCGGGACGCTGATCTCTGTGGTCGAATAATTCGCGTCAAATTAACTGCATTTGCTGCATTAGGATCTATGTGTTTGCTGCTAAGTTGTGTAATTTTGTAATATGCTGCATGTCTAAGATGCTCTAGGAATTTTCCCAAAGAAAACATTCCACAACTCGAGTTTATTTTGTCCACGACAACTCAAAATTTAATAAGCTATCATTGTCAAATTGCAAATTTAAATTTTATGTGTTCATACGATTATTATGAGCAGATTTGATTTCAATAGTATTCAAGAAGATTGTTGTATGGTTCTGAATGTTGGGTGTGGATGAAGAAACATGAACATCGTATAACTGCTGTAGAAATGAAATATTTAAGAGGAGTTTGTGGGTATACGAGACCTGATTGTGTCCTTAACACATTGCTATTAAGAAAGTGGGAGTGAGTCAGTTGAGATGGTTTGGTCATCTTAAGCGAATGTCTAATGAAAGGTTGGTGAAACTAATATATACGGGTTAGATTTTGAATGAACGATTAGTTGTGCGTCCGAGGAATAAGTGGTTAGGTATGATTGATGGTTTATTGCGTGAATGATTTCTAGTGTGTAGAATAAACGAGCATATATGAATCGCACTATGAATGTAGACGATGTGGAATTTGTGCAGGATAGAAATGTTTGGAGGAGATTGATTGTTGGTTGATTGTGTCTTAGGATTTGTCTTCCCCACTGAGCGGATATAGCTTAACATTATGTATATATGCATATATGTTCACTAAGATTTATGCCCAGTATTAAAAAGAAATTTAAACTCCAATTAAATTTACTTCCATAATAAATTTACATCAACTTATCCAAATGACAATAAAATTTTTGACAGCAGTGTTAAGTAAGTCATAAAATAATTTTAAAATGATCTGCACCTAGTAAAAACATATAAATTTACATTTAAAGTAATTTTTTTTTATAATATCGGACAGTAGAATAATATTTATTGAATTGAATTGTTTTTCTCCTGTAGCTATTTTGTCTCTGATATCATCTTGTTTCCATCTTCATTTATTATTCCTCCTATATATTTAAAATTGCTGACTTATTATATATTCTACTGGTATATTCTGTCTCTTATTTTGTATCTTGTACTTGTTCCCCATATGATTATTGTTATTGTTTTTTCAATATTTATCTTCATGTTAATTTCCTCGTGTTCAATATTATAAGTATTTATATTGAACAGCATACCTTCGTCTGTTTCTGGTACAATTACAAAATCACCTGCATAACAAAGTTCTCAGACTTTCATTTTCTACGTTTTCCATTAACTCCTCATTTTATTTTTACATTTTTTCATGCATTTATCGAGTATAATATTGAAAAGAAGAGGGCTAAAATATATCCCTGTCGTCTATTCTTATTATATGATTATACTGTTCTTAAGGAATTTTTGTGAAACCATCAGAGTTGATGCTACACTGGATATTCAAATTCCATTAAATAAATTCCTAAATTACACAAATAAACACACGAGGCAAACCGCGTTATTCATCCAAACTCATACATAGTCACACGCAAAGAGCAACCTTCATTACTGCACATCAAACACATTCAACGGGTTTTCAGTCCATTTCATTACATAATTCAAAAGACCACAGCCCAAAATAATTCAACATTCATTAATATCCAAATTCCCAAATTTCCGCTCCACAAATATAATTCCTGCTGACAAAAACCTTAGTGTTATCCGGGCCTAACTAGGCCAATAAGTTATGAATGGGTCTGAAACCTTACGCTGGTCGTTCGCAACAGAGATGGGGGACAGACACTTACCACCCGGGGTATTGATTAGCAAGAAGGGAAAGTTAAGTAGCCTGATCCACACGGGATTATGAATTTCTAATGGTGTTAATATGCGCTAGAAATTAATTATGTTGTTTACAAAATCCTCTGCTAGGATTGTTAGAAAACAAGGAACTCCGAAGACAATAATAAATATTAAAAGAAATGGAAGGAAATAACGGCGAGCGCAACTAAAAGAGCAATGCAGAAAACAACTCAAACAAAAGCATAAAGATAAAGAAAGATATCTAAAAACAAACGGCAAAGAAAATACGCACTCGTCATTGCGAACAAAGACACAAAATTATACACGAAGAATCAACACAAGCAAACGAAACATACAAACTACAACAAAACCCGGCGATAGAGGGGGATGAGAACCGGAAGCAACGGGTTACGAAACAACGGAGAGAGGAGAAGAAGAAGATAATCCGCGAACCAATTTAGCGAAAACGCGCAAGTTTCAGCGTAAGAGAATCATAATAGTCTGGCGTTTGATTGCTTCAATTAACGGACAGGCAGACGAGACAGGCAAGGGACCCAAGGAGATGCGTCGTGAGAGAGACACGGTGTTCTCAGATTATAAATAAAGATTAAAGTATCTCCGCTTCCGCCAGGTGAATAGCGCAGCGCTGCCATCGCCTGCGAATGGTGATTGCATGCGGAGATCGCCATGGAAAAATATATAAAGTGGAACTTTGTTGAGATGAAGAATATCAATAAAAATTCCACGTAGGTTTCTTTCATTACAGTAGCGTTTGTTTTTTGAAAAAATACCCTTGAATGAATCAATAGTGATATATCAGTATTACAATAGACTTTGCCTAGAACCTCATTCTTTATACCTTAGAACAAATTTCTCGATTGAAGAAGTTTAGTGGCTTGTCACATGCTAGTAGAGATATTTGAATGCGACAAGAAGCATGTTTTTCTTCACAGTTTAAATAATTAATTTATGCGAATCACTGAAGGACTACAATTTGGAGAGCAAGATAACTAAATATACAACACATGCTTAAGAATTCTACTAAGATTAGTGAACTATAAGGCACCTACTAGTAGATATATTTAAATACATACAACAAAAATTATGTTATTGCCAATACTTTATTTTAATCGGTTGTTTAAGAGTAAATTAACTGAACAGATAGATCCTGCTGATTAACTCCTCTAAGTTTAGTGGCCTGTTAGTCGCGTGCTAGTAGAGATATTTGAATATGGGAAAAAAGCATGTTATTCCCCATAGATTGAGCAATAAGTAACTAAATTTTTATCCTAGTCAGTTCAGGAATATAATATGGAGTGTAAAATACCTAGATAGGCAACTCCTGCTGAAGAACTCCACTAAGTTTAGTGGCCCGTATGTCGCGTGCTAGTAGAAATATTTGAATATGGGAAAAAAGCATGTTATTCCCCATGGACTGAGTTATTACATTTTATAAAGATACGCGGATGAGGAATACAGTTTTGAGAATAAGATAACTGAATAGACAACTCCACTAAGTTTAGTGGCATGTAAGTCGGGTACTAGTAGATATATTTAAATGCGCTATGAAGCTTATAATTCCCCATAGTTTAGTACTTTATTTATTTATTTTTTTATCCTAATAGGGTTGAGAATAAAATATTGAGAGAAATAGAAGTAACTCGACAGCTCCTGTATAAGAACTCCACTAAGTTTAGTAACCTAGTCATGTACTAGGAAAGATCTATGCATGCAGTAAGAAGCAAGCCATTGCTAATAATATGAACATGGTTGTAGACAGACTGCCTCCTGTCAATATTTATAATTGAAATACCCTAAATTAAATTTGTATATTGAATGATCGTTGAGTGCAGTGTGCGAGTGGGGCAGCAGTCTGGTGTCCGCCGAGCGGCGGCACCGCATTACTCCAGTTATCGACCCCCGGGGCAACGCCGGCGATGGTGGAGGCAGACGTCCAGTGATTGTTGTCCCTGGCACGAGCCCTCATCCAAATACACTAACCCCGAACAAAATTAAATATTCACGGTATTGGCAAGCCTACTTACATGTGCTAAATATTGCACGAGGTGTTGCAAAATATTAGATATTCATATGGGTTCATATGGACGAGTAAAGTAGTGTGATACCTAGTTATTTGGTGACATAATTTTAGCTCAGCACACTGTTCTCACTTTCGCATTCTATATAAGGAATAATAATTTGTTCTTGTTTCTCCTACCGATGCATAGGGCCGGAAACGGGTAATTTGCTAGCATTACAAAATGGCAATTAAGTCATTATATTATAACTAGACCCAAAAACATCGTATAACAGGTGTTTCTATATTAATTATTTATATAATTGAGTTTTAAAGATAGAAATTCTGGCGTCAAACTATTATGTTTCTATGTTTAAGATTCTCTCTCGCACATCTGTCTGTTGTAAATTCTTTCTCTTATTATTGAACTGTCAGATTGTCGTAGTGTCAAATGATTGACACCTAATTTGAAAATTTTTGTTTTGTTTTGAATTCATAACCAATAACACAAATCACATTTGTTTGAGACTTCGCACGATAATGAAAGCACATGGTTAGATCGACCAGGCTACAGACACGAGATAGGAATTATTATTTATTATATTACACTCCTGCCATCTATGAGCGCCCCCGTAAAACTATTTACTTCAGGATTATGTATAGGTGGCTATTTAATATATTTTCATAAAATGACATACGCATTTTTCTTATTGTCACGTTGATTGTCACTTGCGTATATTTGTTCTGTGACAGCGCATCTCAAGTTTAAATTTTGTGCTGCTTGCGAAAATATTTGAATCATTCGTTATAATGGTAAGTAATTATAATAGTAGATACAGTACTAAGATAAAGATGTAATACATAGAACATAAACATTTATTTCATATTTTTTGTAGTACCGTTGCACCGTTTGTGGCTGTGAAAATGACAAAACGTTCTTACATTATATTCCCAAAAATATTTCTCAGCGAGAAAAATAGTAACCAGTTATCATCAAGATCTTCTAAAAAACCAATCTCCTACTTTAAATACTTTCGTGTCTGTGGGAAACATTTTTCTCCTGAAATGTATAGCTTCAAGGGGAGCCAAAAATTAAACACGAATACTATTCCGGATTGTGGAGCCATCAAAATTTTCATCAATAATAGAAGATGATGTTATTGAAAATAGTTAAGTTTTAAGTGCTTCACTAACCTCCGGGCAAATGCAGCGAAGACATTTTAAAGACTACTTTTAGAACCTACTCAAGAAAACGTCGTTTGTTTGTGGCTGACGGAATTATAATAAAATTCAACGACTGGATACCCCAGATATTGTTCCATTTTAAGATATGTGTTATTATTTTTTGTAGACTGGCTATAAAAACAGTTTAAGTTATATTTTATATGTTACATATTTATATTGTAGCTAATGAAAATGTTACGCTGAGAAAATTGGGAGTTTCTTGGAAGACTAAGTTGACCAGCAGAGAACAACAAATGTATCAACAAATTAAGAGAAAAAGAACTTCTGTTAAGAGTGATGAAGGCTGGACGAATCAATAAAAACAAGCAGATATAAATATCAGGAAATCTTCATAAATTTAATTCTCTTTCTCCCACTCTTCAAATTTTCTCTCACTCTGTCTACTAAAAATTACAACAAAAATTTTTGTTCTGTAATTATTTATCTCCTTATGTTTATATTAACCAAATGATAAATTTTGCACTAATTTGGCAATTTTTAAATTAAATTATTTTTATTAGTTCATGACGATAATTAGTTGTAAACAATTTTTCATGTTCAGTATTTTTGGGAATAGAATGTAAATATGAATTTTCATTCAGAGAGAGATAATTCAAAATAATTGATTCATTTTAATATATAGATAACTTATAACATAAGTTATTGCAATATCTAATATAGTATGTAACCTATTTGTTAATACAATAAAATATATATGTTTATATAATTCAATAGTTTTTATTTTTGTATACATTTTAATATTTAAAAATAAAGATTTGTTTTGAATAAGCCCGCTTTTCGCTTCTCTACAATAATAGTTTAAGGTGTCGCTAATAGATGGCGCCAGTATCAATGTGCTAAGTTGAAAATAACCTGTCCGTGTCGCTTCTTCTATAGTATATTTGTTCTGTGAGATCGACCAACGAAATTAAAGACATGTTGAATGACAGAGATTAACAAAATTTGTTAGTGGCAATCAAACATTTGACTAGAATAATCTTTCAGTTTATTTGGAATAAATGGTATTCATATATATTTTAATTATTTACCACGAAAGGTTATTTTAATTCCACTTAAACAATTTTTTAAACAATAAAGTAGAACATTTATGTGACTACAATTATTTACAATCCCTACTGTTTGAAATCAACAACACAGGCCACCACTGACGTCACAACATTTAAAAAATTATTGCGGTTTAATGAATAACAATTAAGACTTTTTAAAACTGCACGTAATTTTCAATTTAGATAAAGTTTCATAAAGAATTTTTTTTTATTTCACCGGGTTTCTTAACAGAATGTTTTACTTGCATCAGCGAAATTGCTGATGGACAGTCAATAGATAACTTCAAAGAATCTCCGATCACTCAGACTCATCTATGTCCATTTATCAGAGCGACGAATTATAATTATTGCTATAAGCCGAGTTGTAAAGCTGAGCGCTCTTATTAAACTGTTAAAACAAAAGACTCAAAAGAATGTGTAACGATTACTCAAGTATTTTTCTTTTAAATGTTCTGTCTTTATATAGCTATTTAGTCGATATCAATTTGTATTGCCTGCTGAAATAGTGATCGTCATTGTGAGCCATCATATAACCGCAAGATTAAATATATTCGGAATTTTGTTATTCTTCCAACGAAAAACTCCTTCCGCCCTTATTTCCATAGACATTTCATTGCCATTATCCGCATTTCATCCTTAAAACCCGTCCATCAGCTGTCAAGAATCAATTTCAACGTCATCAATTTTTAAATGAACCGACTTTCATTTTTCCTGGGCCTTTTGTTTTATACGCGCCAGCCGGAGACAGTGGAAAGCCATCAATATATTATTTTATCTAATGAAGTTTGCGCCCCGAAAAATAGTACTAGAATAAACGTAAACTATTGTGTTGGAAAATATCCCAGGCGTTGGTAATACATAGTAATAGACGTATAATGATCTACCGCGATGGTACATGACGTAATGACGACCTCTGCGAGTCCAAGTCCTCTGATTATTATTCTGCTAATTGGCTACCTTGTCGCCTGTGTGCGGCAACTGGAATTTATTGACACTTGTGCGTCGAGGGTAATTATAATGGCCGGGTTAAGTTAGTGTTACTAAAATGAACGTGTGAATGACTGGATGAGGTAGTTATCGGACTCCAACGTTTTTATGAAGGTGATAAATTGGTGCTAACTTTTCCTTTTCGGATATTTGTTATGCATGAATAAAAATGCGATAGTTTAGTGACGAATTATTTCTGGACTGTCATTACCATTATTTAAATAATGTCGCATTATTCTAATTGTAGTGAATACTTTTATTAGTAAAAACAACTTACAAAACTTATAATAAATATATATTAGTATATTGTGTTATTAGGAATAAATGTGATATTTTGTGTACTGGGCATATCGGGCAAGTACGTGCGAATAACACAGGCTATTTTTTTTTTTAATATAGAAAATAGAAATATAAATTATTAATAATTGCTCAAAACTGCAAAAAATTATCCCATTTATCCGGCATTTCTAGTTGCCGTAGACTATGGTGTTTTTGTTTATTTGTTTTATTTGTAACTGTCAAATTATTGAATTACTACCACAGTATAAGAATTCACACAGTAGCGACACTTCAAATATTTTATGATCCCAATATTTCAGTTGTGCTGATGTTCACTGATAGGCTGATATCTTAGTAACCATATGAAAAAGAATATAGTATGTCAGTGTCACTATCAGTTGTATCTGTCAAATCACAAGCCACAGTATTTCTATCATGTAAAGTTCATAAAATGAGTGCTAAACGGAGAGGTAAACTTATTTGCACCATTAAAAATTGTAGGAACTTTAATAGAGCACGTGAAATAATATTTTTAGATTTTATCCTCTTTGCAACTGACAGCTATTCAAATTTACCGCCGTATACCGCAGCTGCCAATATGGCCGCTCGGCTCAAGGTCATCGATCAATACAACATAAAGATCAAAGGTGCCGACGTCGATTGTCGCATATTTTCAAATAATTTAATCAAAATGTCAATACCAATGTCACCAACTTCAACATCACAAATACATATGTCCTTACTTCAACTTTGACTCTAAACCATGAGATCCTCAGTTCGAATCCCACAACCTAAATTTTACTTCACCCCTGTGGTTCTTATTCCACTAACATCTTTGGGAATCGTTACTTAACGATTGGTAACTCTACTTCTGGTGTTAAAATATATCACTTATTGAGATCTGCGAAGGCCGAGTGTTATACCTAAAATGGGTATATGGTGTGATGATATTTACTTATTTAATTCGGTTTAATACGAGATGGCAGTATGTAACAGTTTTTCTCAGCCTGTGGATAAATTTAAAGCCCACAAAATAACCAAATAATAGTTTTTTTTTTTTATGAAGATAGTAAGCAGACTAACTACTATATATTATATGCCGCTTAAAGAATGGATGATTGTAAATTTAAGTGAACACAAACGACCATGCTCTTCAGTGGGACTCGAACCCACGACCTTTGGCGTGCTAGACAAGTGACAACCACTACTCCACCAAGATCGGCTAATAATAGTTTTAGTTGTTTAGTTGTCAATGGCGTGCGTTATTTCATGAATAATTCTTGTTTTGAATACAATAAAACGTTCCTCACGATTCCCTGTACAAGTTTGAAAAGATTCAGAAAACCATAAAGTATTTATAATGTTTGCGTAGTGTTAACGTACGCCGCTGAATTCCCAGCATCCCAGCCCCCGTATCACGTACGCCACATCGGTCCGGGCTCGAGGCTCGGGCACGAATTCCCGCTTCTATCGATTATTCATTATTTATACAAACGTTTTTATTATACCGTAGTTTCCCGAGCTTTACCGTTTTTTACTACTTATGGAAAGTTGGCTCTGAAATGATTGTTCGAGAAGTCCCTCACACCACACACGCCAGCCCGGCCCGAGCCTTTTTTACATTTTCACCGATGCTGGCCGAGAATGCTGAATAGCGAATACAAGAGCGAATTTTTGTTAGTTGGTCTATTCACCAATACAGGAGGAATTTCTGTATAGATTTACTTAACAATATTTTAATATTTGGTGGCAGCGCGCACTGTTGAGGAGTGTGATTTATAGCAAAAGAAACTTGCTAAGATCATACAGCGACCATAAAATGGTTCAGAGTTCATAGCAGCACTGTAGCCTCTTCCGTAAATTTATTTTTATTTAACGCTATATCCTGCAGAATTCCCGAGACTACTTGGAAAATCGCAGTTTCACTCGAGACGTTCTGTAGGTTTTTGTAAAGTTGAGAGCGAGTGAACGTGCATGCAGTTTGAGTGGTCAAGTTGTGTACTGAAATATGATACAACACTCCTCTTTCGTAAGCGAATAAGATCTTTATATCCTCTTATTTCAAGAACGGTGTGCATATTTGAAAAGGTACATACAATAGTAGTAAAATCCTGGCTTAACGATTTACTTTGAATACAAAAGAATATAAAAGTGGTCAGATTTGGCTGCGATGCAAATTTATTACAATGAACTTAAGATTAATACGAGAACGTGTTTCTGTAACCGTTGCAACGTATGAATCATAGTCAGAAATTTTATCAGAGAATATCTTGCTCTCGAATGTATAATATACTGTTGGATAAAAAATGAGACGATTAACATTAAATTTTAATAAATCGATTGATGATATTCTGTGAGAAGTGTGAAACAATGAAAGTGTAATAATCAAGGAACATTAACATTTTAATTAATAAACACAAACTACAGTCAAAATGAAATTTGTCCAAAAGTTAAACAAATGATCGACACTGCTCGTTTTATATCAATAAACACACGTTTAAAAGAAAATCAATATAAAACACGCAATGGGGTTCTTCACTATTTTTTTTTTTTTAATGAAACTTTATCTAAATTGAAGAAGTTTTAAAAAGTCTTAATTGTTATTCATTAAGCCGCAATGATTTTGTAAAATCTTGTTTTATTAGTTTTGTCGCGTGTTGTGGATCTCAAACAGTAGAGATTATAAATAATTGTAGTCACATAAACGTTCTATTTTATTGTTTAGAAAATTATTTAAATGGAATTAAAATTACGTTTCGTGCTAAATAATTAAAATATACATAAATAGTATTTATTCCAGGAAGAAACATAAATAAACTGTAAGATTATTTAAGTCAAATGTTTGATTAATACTAATAAATTTTGATAACCTATGTCATTCAACATGTCGTTAATTTAGGTGTGTCGACCTGACCACGTGGTTTTATTATCGTGCGAATTCTCAAACAATTATGATTTTGTTTTACTGCTTACGAATTCAAAACAAAAAAAATTCATATTAGTTGCCAACTATTTGACATTTTGACAATCTTACAGGCAATAATATGAGAAGTATGTTCAAAGAATTTAGAATACAATAGATGTGTGAGAGAGAAGCCTAAACAGAGAAACATAATACTTTGACGCTGCTATCTTTAGAACTCAAATATCTTAATAATTAATAATATTTATTAAACTTCTATTAAATCTATTATGATGTTTTTTGGTCTAGTTATAATATAAATAACTTATCTGCCATTTTATGGCTCTATTGAAAATCCCCATTGAAGAAGAAAATTTTTGGTAAATTATATTTGGTGCATGTTTTGAAAAATTGACAGAAAATATAGCTATAATTTTCTCTAATGTAAATCTACAAGGACATCATTACCCTATCTTACTAAACACTATTTTCTTGAGTGAAATATAATCCAGAAACCAATAAATTATCCTAATTATTAGTTTTTAAGTTTGGTTCAATTGAAAAAGAATTGAATTAATTGATTCAAAAAATTACAATTTGTAGATTTATGAGGTTCACAATCATCATCTCATGAGTCGTGTCCTTGTATAAAAAAAATAAACACGAGATCTGTAGCAAAATATATCGCTTACCGAGATCTGCAAGAGCAGAAAACCGCACCCAGACTGGGTAAATGGTATGAATATGTTTCTTTAAAGTATGAAGAAAATATGTATTCAAAGTAAATTATTTTATAAGCCCCGTCATGTTTTATTCCCGACGTCTTCCACGATCTCATTTCTCTTATTTGGAATATAATTTCAGCGTCGGCCGCCACAGACTTTTATGCAGCGATGAATTTACGACCCCTTGTGCCGGGCCTGGCGCTGTAAACTGTCCATGCTACAACAGCTCGGGGAATACTCCCGTTGGTATATACCAACTCGCATTGTCTGATGCACACGCCGTATTATAAGTAGCTGGTCTTCGCTGCTTTAAGAACCGTTTACACTACTCTGATCTACGAGTCTCTGGGGGTACTTTAAAAATTAATAAGTGTTTGTTTATTTCAGATGCCGAGCTCTGGGAATTTTTGTGTATTTTGCGAGGTTATATAGTTTTCTGTCTTTGTCCTCTAGTGCTGCGATATTATACGATCGTTGGAGCAGAATAATAAATTTTTAGATTTAAAGATTTTGTTATTTTCACTTCGGGAACTGTTTTATCGCTTGTTTTAATCGTAGTTTCAAGGGATGCTAGGGCACGGAGGAACAATATCAAATATTTTTTTATATTATATTTGCAGAAATATATCAGATAAGATCAGATCTCAGAAAATGAAAAGTACCCACATTCTTTGCTGTGGGATTCGAACTCAGGATCTTTCCTTTTACAGTCCATTGCGTTACCATGGAACTAACACCCCTAGAATTGGATTTACCATCTTTTTTATGAAGCTCTCTAGATCATTTTGTTGAAATGGATCAATCTCCATTTCTTTCCTTTAAATCCTTGCATTTATATTTCCCCACATCTTCCTATATTTTGTTTTACTTTGCTGCTTTTAAATCTTCTACTTCCTTTAGCTATGTTGACCTGGATCTTCCTCGTCTTCTTCTGCTCCTCCTAATCTCCTCCTTGTCTTCATTCTACTACTGATTTAATTGCATGCTTTTCTTCGGCTTTCCATATATGTTCAAGTCATTTGACTCTTTGTTGCTAGATCTTTTTCACTATGTCTTCTCCTTCCACCTCTTGTTCTATTATGTATTTCATACTTCATTCATAATCTGTATTCTGGTATGTTCATTGATGTTAATATTGGTATTATTATTTTTCGTTCCATTATTGTTAAATCTTCTTCATTTTTGTTATTGTCATATTCCAAGCAGTACACATTCTTATTGGACTTATTATCATTCGATAAATTCTTATATTTGTATCTTTATTTAAAATAATATTTTTATCTGCATGGAAAGTTCTATTTGTTGCCATTATCTTTTGTTTGATTTCTGCTTCTCTAACGCTTAAATATTTAAAATTTTCAACTTACTCAAATCTGTATTGGTCCTAATATTATTATAATTATTTTTCGTTGCATTGTTGTTAAATCATCATGATCTTTTTTTATTATTGTCATAGTCTCAACAGTGTACATGGTTATAGGTCATTTACAGAAGTATAAATATGTATATAGATTACAAAATGTGTGTAATTATTAATAAATTTGAAAGGAAGTTTATTGTTCTCGGTTAACTGAACATGAAATATATTATTGGCTACAAAATTTATTACCGAATTCATATTAAAATCACTCAAGCGAAAGTAATAATTTAAAGGATGTCGATTTCACTTTTCAATTATTAAATCAATCATTTTTAATTAAAACACGAACGTTTAAACTTAAAGGACATGGGCTATTTAGGAACCATGACGAAAAATAACAACACAATGATATACATTCTACATTATTAGTTAATTAACAATGTTGGCAACTTATTGAAGAAATTCCATTGGTAGTAGACGCTACATGTTCTTCTTCCTGGTAGATCAGATCGGAACGCATCCTGATAGAAACTTGTCATCGACAAGAATGGAATGTGACAAAAATGAAAAATTATATAAATAGCCGCAGCATTGAATCCTGTTTGTCATCCGCGGCCTCCCATGATTGATGGTCAGCGATTATTGGAGCAGCCAGTGAACGGTTTACCGAGCGTGAGCTATTTTCACCAGTGGCGCCTCGTCCAGAACACCCAAGGGATTGTTATCTGGAAATACGTTGAAATAAAAATGCGATAAAAAAAGTTAAACATACATTTTTATTAAAGACAATCTCTTTTTAAAATAATTGAACACCGTAGGACCGCTAAAAAAATGAATGCATTGATATTAATTTATTCTTAACTACCAGGGCGTCGCCTGCGCCCGTGTCACAGCACTAGGTGCAGAACGCCCGCTTGTAGGGGTCGGGGGTTGGGGAATATGCACCATGAAACGGGCTATATCACAAAGCATGTCCCAGTGACAATAACCCGAACAATGCATATTTCATTTCGCCTAGCCGAAACCGAAAACTCTGAAATTTGAATAGCAATATTTCTGTTTTATGCGAACCAATAAATTTTGCTGTTGCGATGCGCGAATATATAGATGTGTGTTGTCGCTGCCGGGGCCAGTGCCGTGGAAAGGGGAAAAAAGAGAGGAGTATTACTAATTTATGTGTTTTGACCCTAATTTTCTACTTCAAAATTGGAGCCATATCATTTTATTACGCATTAAAATGTTACTGGAATTCATGACATGACTTCCAAACTTTGTCAGGTGAAACGACATCGAAAAGGCCCATTTCTTCTACCTTAATACGTAGTAGAAAAAATTGGATTATTTTAGATCAAAACCTTGTTAAGAATTATAGAAAAAGATTTCAAGTTTAGATTGAGTACTCCCAGAAATTTGGTGGAGGCGCCGCTCACTACATTTTTACACGTAACGTGCGGTCAAATCACGCTCCCCAAAAATGAAATGGTTCTCTAAAGCCCGGTTGCACCAACGTTAGTTAAATTTTAAACTTGGCTTAAATAAATAAAAGCAAATCGAAGTTATATGCCATATGAAGTAATTGACATTGATTGATTTATTTAAACCAAGGTTAAAATTTAACTAATGTTGGTGCAACCGGGCATTAGATCCTTTCCTTGGATTTCAGATCTTCTTGCTCCACATCTTCCTATCTGTGGTTTCTCTCCACTTTTCAATTCTTGCTCTTCGACTTTTCCCTTATCGCTTAGTTCCTGCTGTAGTATGGACTTTATTGTGTCTCTTTCATTTGCCCTCCATACCATATCCTAGCCATTTCTCTCTATGTTGTTTCATTTTCTTGATTCTCTCATTCTTTTTTTCGTAACTCTTACTAATTCTAATATTTTCCAAAATTTAAAGTACATGACAATTGGCCTTATTATTGTCTTGTATATTTCAATTTCTGCTGCAAGAATTTTGCTCTTTATTGGTTTTTTTGTCAGCATTTAACTTAGTTGTTATTACTATGGATACCTATTATACGTAGTCCTGTTCCAGATAAAATGTAATATAGGATGTCAATGTTTAAATGAACTTGTAACCATACTTAAAAATGTTTACTAATGAAGAAATAATTCGAATAGTTACTTGGTACAATTTTCGTTATAAAATTATGATAGGCTTTTGATTGTCCTGTATGGTATATATTAATTAATTATATATTTATAGTTCCCATTTATAATTCTTCGGCCTGCAGTATCAGTATGCTTTGTTAGTTTTGAGTTAGAGTTAGCAAATCTCTTTTGGAATCTGTAGAAACTTATAAAATGATATGTCGTTAATATTTAAAAACAGTCCAACAAAATATCATCCCCGCATTGGGAGAGGAGAGTCTACGCTCTCTCCTCCACTTTCCAGAGAGTTAGAAACAAGAAAAACTGTTTCTCTCACGTGAGATTTATAGAAGCCAAACGACATGTCCAACTTTATCGTTATCGGGGTCGTGGCGGCGGCGTACTCGTACGTCAATCATATTGAAACAAAACATCGGGCCAACCGGTAAAAACGACCGGTCCAGGGCCGCACCTGCCCGACCCGCAGATCGCAGATAGCGGATAATTTCCGGTTGTTAACACAAAAAGTGCTCTATGCAGATTTATCGATCCTGGAGAGAAGGGTTCTTGTCAGGGAATAAAATTTGGTTTTGTATCTCATTTTTGCGAAATTGGGAGGGTTGTATTATATATCCGGGCACACCCGATTTTGAATATATTTTAATATCTGATATTTATGTATTTATGCCGTTTCATGACCTACTTCTATAATAATTTAATCAAATTTAAACAAACCCATAATAAATATCTACACTCGTATTATTTCAACAACAAAGCTCACATCATCAATAAAACTAGTACTTTGGATTCTACAATTACTTTCGTCATATGCCTCCTTATAAGTGGATGATTGTAAATTTATGTTATGTAAACAACACAAAAGACCATGTTCTTCAGTGGGATTCGAACCCATGACCTCTGGTGTACTATAAGATATGTTGTTTGAATTAGTTGTTAGTTCAATTTAATTGTAGTACCAATGATTTTTAGAGAACTATGACAGCTACGAGGTTGATCAAATTACCAAAAACAATGTATTTTACTAGATTATTACAATGAGCAAATAAATACATATAAATGTTGAAAAACTTTCAGAAGTATAAATGACTTTTGGATACAGTGAATCAGAAGGAAGGCTAGAAGTTCTTCTGTTTTATAAGTCATTATGTATTGTTTACTTACGAGTAGTTACTGTTTCGATTTACTTGTTTATGTTAATCATTTGATTTCTTGATGAAGGATTTTGTAGAATAATTGATAACGTTGTGTTGAAATAAATTATTTTTACAGAACTTAATCAAAAAGTCTTTTACTATAGGATATTGAACAACAAGCATGAAATGGTACTCATTTCCTATGAGTATGAAAGTGGGTTGAACCGAATGCTGTAAATCATACGAATATGAAATGGATATTCCATGCGAGTTGTACACTTTACTTTTTCTACGACCACGATATCATTTACGAATTAAATTATATTTTAATTTTCACTATTCTAATATTTGACAATTCTAAATACGAGTAAGTATCCTGGCACCTGTACTGAAATGAAATGACCTGTATTGAAATACCCACAAAACAAATTCATTTCTTATGATGCATGCATTGTACCTCATTTTACTCAGTAATTATGTCATATTAGGACATGTTTATCAGAAAAAAAATTCTAAATCAAATTTTGTATGAAAAAAAGGATTCTTTTTAAATTTTGAAATTGTATCCCGTATTTTGAGAATCACTTGTGGAAGAAATAGATATTTATGTAACTAGTACATAATTTAGGGTTTTATGGACGAGTCCTATATGTACATACAATATGTATGCATTGTAGATTGTTTTTTTTTTTTTTTAGCTTAGAATGTTAATTTATATGTGGCACATGACGTTGATATGAAAATTTTTATTATTTCAAAGTGTGCTCTTTTTCTGTTGTTTGATTACCAAGCAATTTATGGTTTATATATTGTTTTGACTTTATAGGACTAGTCCATAAAGAGCCACTTTATGAACATTAAACAATATCATAAACAAATGATTGATACAGTCGAGCATAAAATATTTTTTGGCTCATTGTAATATCTAAATAGTCTTGTAAAAAAGAAATTGTCAGTTGAAACAGCATAATTTATGAAATGAAATATTTCAAGACGACGTACTTGATTTTCCCTGTGTTACATACTAAATTCTATTGTTTTATCTGTCAACCAGTAAACAAAATATTAAAATATATAATAATAAATTAATTACGTGAATTTATATTTACAGCGTTGTTGATGAAAATATTGATGCTGTTGGTAAATAATTCTATTGTTTACCAAATATATTAAAATTTCGAAACAAATAAATAAAACAGGACAATATTAACGTCAACGGCTATCCCATCTATCTCATATTTCCAACAAAGAACATAAATATAATCCGGGACAAAAACCCGACCACTAGCAAATTTTATTCGCTTACATCACAGATCTGCAATATAACAAAAATCTGAGAGCAAAAACGTCGGTCGAACGGCACGTTTTTCCCTCTGGCGAAGGCAAAAACCGTCCGGGGATTGCGATGATTTCCGGGAGTGGCGACCCTGACAGGTTTGCGGTCCCCCTGGGACGGACTGGCCCAGAGGCCCGCCGCCGATGCTAACTGCATGCGAGATCATCAATTAAACGCAGTGCTGCCGTGCACGCAACGTCACAAAGAACTTGCTGATTTTGGGATAAGACATTGTTATAGATGGACTGATGCTGGTTTTTTGGTGGTGATGATGTCCGCGTATGGTTTTTGTTTTGGGGATTACAATCTCGCCATATTTTATTTCGTTAATTGAGAATAAGTTCTATCATTTGTTGAGACGTGATAGCGAATCATATTTTTGAGGTGACACAAATAGAAGATTTATTTTAGTGACATCTGCTTTCGAACTTATAGCTGTGGTAGCTCAAACGTAGGTTGCCAAACAAGAAGCACGTTTTACATACCTAGTTCATTATTTTATTAAAAAGTGACAAATTCTAATAGGCCGAGGATCAAATTTTGATTGCTTTACAAAAATTTATAAACATGTAATTAAATATCTACTTGTGTTTTTCTATTTTTAATCTATGAATTACTTATAACTTACGAAGTATAATGTGTTGATTTGTTGATTTCTTAGAAGAATATTATAGACATGTATCGAAATTTACAGTTGTAGAACTGCCATACTTCAATTATGCTCAACGTGTAATGTCATAATGCTTCTTTAAACGGTTACTTAGCAAGTTAAAAGTATCAATTTCTTTAACTAGTGTTAAGAGTAACATAAGAATGAGTTAAAAGTGATTTTATTGTTACAACAAATATAACCCTACCTGTCAAAATATTATTCTACATTTAGCAAGATCGTAAATAAAATTTTGTATGATATATGTGTTAAAAGTGATTTTTTTCGTTTTTGGGATTGTTTCTTCGGCTTCGCCTTGTTTCACATACTTCCCCAAGTACTCATAAAATGCCACTTTTAACACTTATATCATAAATAACTATTACTTAATATTCCCCATGAATTAATTGTGTGAAAACCAAAATGTACATAATAAAAAATGTGCTAGCTATTTGGCTTTATTTAAAATATCCGATAATGTGTTTAAAAGCGCTTTACACAATTTCTTTTCATTTCCGTTCATTCGTTTCCGCGAAGCAACAATAACACGATTAAATCCGCACGTATCCTGCATTTAATTATAACTTTTTATGTAAAATTCGTGCAGAGGCAGCGCCATCTATTTCGCGAGATCCGTGTCTGAGACATGTCTAACTCATTTCCATCACGAAGTCTTCTGCGAATCGTTGCGTCTGCAAACCAGGCCTCACTTACAAATATGAGAATTACAGTTTCGAGTCCTTCGTTGTTCTGGGCGTTGTTAAAAACTTAAATTGCGTTTTGTTTTCGTTACTTCTCCGCTCCTCACCCTTCGCTAACTCCTCGTCTTGCGCGCGAAAAGGCGATCTTGCCAAGAAGCCCTTAGGAGGATTAAAACTTTAAGATCTGTTTAATTATATTAGTTTTATTTTCGTCTGGTATTAAATTAAGTTTTTGCGCTTTTGTACTTTCTCTTCCCGTTTTATAAATGTAATTTTAACTCTTTGTGGAAAGAGAATAAAGAGGTTATGATGAAAAAATATGTTGGTTTGAATTAAACTTGGGATTTTTTACAAAAATTCTCCGGAATTTTTAAATTGTTTTCTAGGCTTCCTAAAACTTTACTACGCGGATTTTCATCTGAATTAAAACTAAATTAAACCTCCACCGCCATACGAATTATTTCTATAGGAATGTAATTCATTCCATATACAAATGATACCTATAGAAACCGTCAGTTGTAAATTCAATATATCGAAGAGAATTAGTTGAAAATATATCACATCACGTTACGTCCCACAAAGTGGGGTAGTACAAATACAGACAACCACCAATCAATCTTCTCCAAACATTTCTGCAAACCGATAACCAGATTTTTTATGTCAAATACCCTCCTCATTTATTAGCAAATGTTTTATCTTAGTAAAATAATAGTTTAAATTTTGCGCGTTTTGTGTCGATGCTAGGTTACGATAAATAACAGTACGGGAATATCTTGTTCCCAACGACCACTTAGAAATTTGCTCATTGTATATTTGTTGTTGCTAGGAATAAGAGGAACATTGCAAGCATCGTGCGAGAAGGAATTTGTTTTGTGATTATTTCAATACAGGTCAGTTCATTTCAGTTCAGGTGTCATTGTTAGGATACTTATTTAGAATTGTCAAATATTAAAATGGTGAAAGTGGGACAAATTTATTATTAAAATTAAATTAATTAGGAAACACTATCGTGATACTAGAAAAAGTATAGTGTTCAACTCGCACGGAATGTCCATTTCATACTCGTATGGTTTGTAGCATGAGCCGAAAGCGAATGCTACAAACTTTCTACTCATAATAAATGAGTACTTTTCTATGATTGTTGTACAATATACTATTCCGTACACTGACAAAGTAGTCCTGTACGATTTAGCTTTTACTAGATACATAATATACAATTGGTCAATTCTATAAGTACGTGATCGTATTGATATATTTCTAGTCTAGCATAGAAAGAACAAGTAGACATGGCTTCCTCATAATAATTTGTTATCACTTAGTTTCTATTTACCTACTTGATTTTTTCCTGACAAAGAATTACGTGTAGTAATACGAAACGTTAAATTCAAACCAAAATTTTTTTTTATCTAATGTAACATTTGTTTCTGTTTCAGGTACGTGTATATTTCTCCCTCCCTGTATGAGCCATTCGACCCAAAAATCGTAAGTAATTTTACTATATACTTAAAGCTATTCATCACCACTTTCATTAATTACTTCCGCGAAAAAAGAATAACTTAGTAGGTATCACGGCTCAAATTTAAAATCAATATAACGATCCATTAGCGGGTAGGGCGCTTATAGACGCCCGGAAGAAGTAGGGGATGCTAAATGCGTTGGTAGGGGTTGTGGATTACGCTTTAAAATTGGCCGCCCCTGCTATTCTTGTCCGTCTTCATTTGTGCAGTTGTGACGCATTGACGAGTGCCCGCCTTTATAATTAAACGCTACGTAAGGACGGAAGATTTCGCTAATTTTAGATGGAGTTATTTTGTACTGATTTTCAACCCTTTATATTATGCTTTTTAAATATCAATCAGCGATTTTTTTTCTAAAGTAAAAAAGAAGCGAGGCAGACCAAAAAAAAAATGATCTGGAAAAATTAGGAATTAAAAATTGGAAAACCAAAGCAAGAAACAGAAAGGAGTGGAAAGAATTTATACAAAAAGCCCAGGGCCTGCAAGGCCTGCAGAGCTAATATATATAAATATATTATTATAAACATTTATAATAAATAGTACGTTAATGAAAACGAAGGCGTTAATGAAGCTATTCACTCACGAAAAATGAGTGGGATAAGTGACATTTAACTCACGGGCGTAGATAAAATATTTTACACATAATTACAAATTCTGGGCATTAATGGGTTAGGCAGAATTAATTATTTAAATTAAGAAAATTATTTAAATTAAGAAAGAAACTTATAATAAATATCAAAAGGTTAGTACTAGTAAATTGTTTACTAGAAAATAAATTAAATACTCCTCCAAACTTAACTTGAAATTTATTACTTACGTATAATTTAAACATGAATAAACTCATTGCTGTAGTACGCATCCTAATATGTCTTATATTTATCGAAATATGGCGATTTGTAATATTTTTCAAAACACGGAAATTTCCCCAAATATGACTTAAAATTGTAAATTTTTTTTATTTCATTTCTTTATAATATTCGTGCCAGGAAACCCATTGCAGCAGAGCGCATCGTCATATCTCCAATATTTTTCGAGATATGACGATTTTCTATATTTTCCGAAGACCAACTTTGAGGGGCTGTAACTCGAAAATTATACAAGATATTGAAAAATATCTCCAGTTTTGTGTGTTTCGTGCCATGTATAATAAATTAGTAAATTTTGAAAATTTTGAAATTTTTTTGAATTTTTTTTCAAAATTTCGATTGGAGATATCTCGATAAATATGAAATATACAGACTTGCAGTGTTCACCAATCGATTCTGCTCGACTAAATACATAACCCCTGAAAATTTCAGAAAATTCGGACAACCGGTTAATAAGCTAGAGCAAAAAGTCTGAAAATGGCCAAATTCAAGCCAAACGCCAAGGGGTACCCCTTGACTTTCAGGACAAAAAACGCCATTTTCAGGCTTTTTGCTCTAACTTTCCATCCCGTAAAGCGATTTTTATGAAACTTTGCATACTTATGTATTTCGACGAGCTGAATCGATTGGTGAACACTGCAAATCTGTATCTTTAATATTTGCCGAGTTATCGCCGATCGAAATTTTGAACAAAAATACAAAAAAATTTCAAAATTTTAAAAATTTGCTAATTTGTTATATAAGGCACCATAAATGCTAAACAGAAGAGAATTTTTAGATATCTCGTGTAGTTTTTGAATTACAGGCCCTTAAAGTTGCATTTCGAAAAATACCAAAAATCGACGTATCTCGAAAAATATTAGAGATCTGACGATGCGCTCTGCTACAATGGGTTTCTTAGCGCTTATGTTATAAAGAAATGTAATAAAAAAATATTACAATTTTAAGTGAGGATATTCCGAGAGTTTCAAATTTTTCTATCGGTATGTGAATCTGTATTGAATGATTAATAATTACAGTTTCTGTTATTTGTTTATTCCCGTAGCAACTAAAATTAGTTTATTAAACATATAATTCAACAAATAACTATTCTTTTATAAAGACTATTTCAACTTTCGGCTGCGTGATTTAATCTAAGGATCTTATGGTCTATTTACCCCATATTTAGAAATTATTTGTACAATACTTTTCGTCTTTCTATTACACAAGCGTTAGTTACTCCGTACTAGAAAAACAGAAATTTATTCAAATTTACAATTTTTTGCAGCTAAACTACTGGTCGCTTCTCATCCAAATAAAAAAGGGTTTACCATTTCACGTATATATTAGCGTACCTAAAATAAAATAGGAGAACGTAGAAAGTCCTATTCCAGTGACACATCCTGGGAATTTAAAAATATGTGCGAATAAAAAAATCTGTAAAAACTTTGATCATTTAACAAAGTTCCAGGACGTAGCGCGACAAAACTTAATAGCACCATAACCACTTAAAGCACGTACACATAACGTAGAACAGAGAAACGTTGGCAAAAACGACGCTGCGTCCTGCGAACATCGAGCGTCAGTGCGCGCCGCGCCGTGTGTCCGCAGGCCGTCATCAACACGACGCACGCACTGAAAAAACTAATTCCATTATGTTATACAGCGCAGAAAGTACTGCTATGCTTTGTGGACCTGGAGTATTTCTGTCCGTGGACAGGGACGCCGAATACGGGGCTGAAAGCTGCCCAAACCTTTTGGGAATACATTTACCAATTGTGACATATTTTTACTCCTAGTGTTTCAATTTAAAAAGCTATCTGAAATTTATGATTTGAATTTAAAAGTTTTCTAAACAATTTAATTATTAAACAGTACAAAAATAGAGAAACATGTTTCATATTAAATTTATATCTAATATTATTTTTATCTTTTTTATTATAACAAATATTAAAGTAATCCAACTTTGAAAATGATCTCTTCATTAGAAGTGGACGAAATATCGAATATACATACTGTCTCACGTAAATGTTGGCAGAGGCAGTGTCCGGCAAAAAATTAGGCATCCAAATTTTATAGCACAATACTGCCAATATCCCTTACATATTATTTAATACATATTAATTTATTTTGATACCGTAATTTCATGAAATTAATAATAATAATACCTAATTCCCGCCTACTCTTTTTATTGCTACTGACGTATAGTGCTTGCAATTTGTTTTAAATATTTTAATCTGTCACTGTCAATTTCTGGCTATGGAAACCATTCGTCGTGAAGTATTCAGATATTTGTCTTGCACTGCGCCCCCATAATACATTCTAATAATATTTACACGGTTCTCGACATTTAATATAGTCATGATGACAATTTTAAAATTTTTACCAAAATCCATTCCTCGTTTCTTTTCCTTTAAATCCTTGTAGTTAGGTTTCTTCATATCTTCTTATCTTTCATTTTAGTTTGCTAGTTTTTAATTCCCGTTACTTTTAAATATTCTTCTATTTTCTTTAGCCATTCTGAATCTGCATTGTCTTGTTTTTCCTCCTGGTCTCTATTCTACTACAGATTTAATTGCATCTTTTTCTTCTGCTCTCCATATATGTCCATTGTCCAAGCCATATGCTTCTCTGTGTCTTGATCTTTTCACTATGTCTTCTCCTTTCAACTCTTGTTCTATTTCATAGTTCATTCATTTTCTATATTTGTTTTCTGATACTTTTTATTTGATCCTAATATTGTTCTTATTATATTTCGTTCCATTATTCTTAAATCTTCTACATCTTTTTTGTCATTGTCATAGTCTCAGCAGAGTTTCTTTTTTATTGGCTTTACTATCGTACGCTGAATTTAGAATATTATTCAGAGACAATAATAAGTGTATTTTTGTTAGATTTTTTTCAAATTAAATTATTTTTGATTGAGTGCAAAAAAGTTTGTGCTTACCTAAATCTGGCCCAAAATATATCCATCTATCCATTCAGACACATTGACGTCATTCATATACTAGGGAAAAGAGGACCTAAAACATATATATCCATAAAAATCTTGTTATCATTTTTTTTATAAGTCTTGTCCTTCCTTAGATTGAAACTGAGAATGGTGAATGGTCAAGAATGCCTTCACGATCAGATTTACAGTTCGATGTCTGTTAAACAGTTTGACTAATTCTCTATTATTCATATATAATTGCCAATATGATTTCTGTTCGTCCAAAATTGCATTTAGAGTTTATTTGTAACCCAACACCATTTATTTAACTAAAAAGCATCTACCTATTGAGTTGGGAGAGCAGTATTGTGTTCGTATTTCACCCAAAGTAGAATGAAACAAGTCCGGAACGTCACTGGCAGTATTAGTCGACGTTGGTCGAAAGTCGGAACTTTTAAACTGCCATTCGTCGTGGCGGACGACGGCGGCTCGCGATATCCTGGTGCAGCGGGCCCGTTCATGGGTCCCGCGGGCCTCGTCCACGGGCTAATGGGGTAATGACGCAGGTGCCCCTCCCTGCCGCCCCGGGGCACTTCCCTGATACGCTCCCTGCTTTTTAAGAGGAGGTGGACCCATTCTTTCAGGATGTTTTGTTTGCGTAATTTTGCTCTGAGAAATTATCTTTCTTTTTAACTACACGCTTTAACCCATTAATGCGTAGAACTAGTTTTCTTTAAACATTGATTTCATATTTCTGTTTGTTGGTAACATATTTTACTTTTAAATATATAGAGTAATATCAAATGAATCTGGCATAGTATGATCTATCATACGCTGGGCATAGTGGGGTAATATACAGAACATCGCAATAAAATATTTATTAAAGTCGCAATAATGAATTTTCATCATAACAGCAGTCATCTACGTATATTAGCAAATAATTGTTTGCATAAATCACATTGTCAATTGCAAAACGAAACAAAATCTATAATGAAAACACGCAAAAACTTTCTATCAATATTCAATCATACATTTTTAATTCGCTTCGAACCTATCCTTAATGAAATCTCTGCTCGTTGGTAAATATTTGTCGAAAGCATTTTCATAAAATTTTCATGGGAAAAGTAGTATTTTATGCCAGCAAAAACACATGTAGAGTTGGGAAAAGTTCGTTGTTCCAGCAATGAATTGCATTATACAGTAAAATTACTGACCGTCAGACTCCAGTTAGTAAATTGCAGGTTCGGGAGAGTTACGAAACTAAATAAATATTCAAACAAAGTAGGAATATCGTCCAAGAGAAATGTGCATCCATTTTGGAGGCAAATTGAGTATATTTCAATGTGATGAATTCATTAGTTCTTCTATTTTAGTCGACCATCTAGTACTTTGACATATATCTAGGTTTTTCGACACATTTTATCCCTTTAGGATTTTTTAAATAGAACGAATTTAAGTAATTCAAAATTTCTTATTTACTATGGGAATTACATAAAATTGCAATGCAGTTAGTTTTCTTTTAGATTTTGGTCTATTTTTAAGGATTTGCTGCTATTATTTTTGTTAGAATTGTAAATTAAATTGTATTCACTATTTATTTTTTACAGTTCATGTTTTTGAATATTATTCATTTAACTCGAACCCTAATTCAAGTCTCAGTTTAAGTAAATTATCTAATTCTTATTTAATTATTGTATTTCATACATAATTCACGTATATCATATCAAAATTCGTACCTAATTCATGTCATTTTTATTTCATTCTTATAATTTATAAATAAATAACTAAATATATCATCACGCCTTTTATCCATAGTGGCACTCTGCTTATCCAGATCTCGGTAATTGATATATTTTTGCATGTGAAATGCGGTTACCTGCCGTCAAGTCATAACCCCCAAAGTTGTTAGTGGAGGGGGAACCACAGGGGTAAATTTAAATTGGCAACTGTCGATAGTGGGATTCGAACTGACTAATTTGTATTGATTCATATAATTCTTATCCAATTCAAGACAAATTCATTTATTTCTTGTTCAATTTTTATAATTCATCTGGATTCAGATAATTCTTATCCAATTCTTATAACTCATATTGGTTCATAGTTTTTATATTCAGATTCACTTTTATGCGATTCTTGTAATTTTTATTAATTTCTATCCTATTAATGTAATTTCTATCCAATTCTTAAAGTTCATGTAATTCTTATCCAATTCATGTAATTATGCCCTTTTTGTGGAATTCCTACTTAATTCTAATTGTTGATTATCTTGGAGATTAAGAGTTTTTCAAACTAAACTGTGTTAAATGATTTATAATCAGAGAAATAGTGAAATACAAAATCATTCTGGTTTACTTTTTGTACTGTAAACCGAGAATGATTATTGCATATTCCCAATAAGTCGTGTGATTCGGAGGCATGGATGTAATAACAACAATTTTCATGTATTACAGTGAGTGACCGCAGCGTCGAATCCCAAATTAATATTATGGCATTACAAAATAAATTGCACTTCCAATGGCGTTCCATCATGTCCAGCATTCGGTGCATTTTCTGAACTGGAAATTAACAAAATTACACGTTCGGTTTGTTCTGTACTTTGACAACCTGTCCGCATCAACCAGCGCCATTTTTAATTCCAGCTTCACCGCTTATTTCGTTTCGGCCAACGCTGCGTTCTGTGCTCATTACAGAATTGTTTTGATGAACATTCGTTACGGTTAGCGGAGCTTTTTGCGGGCTTTACGGTTAATTCTGACGCTTTATGAAGCTTCCGCGGTTTATTTTATGTTAATTAGAAAGGCGTACGCGTCCGCACAAAGAAATTACAGACGCATATAGTCAACTTCGTCCTCTCATGTGTGTGTTGATTTGTCCAGGATACACACAAGCACACTCGTGCCGGCCATGTGGGGTTTATAATATGTTTTATTTGAATTTGTTGTGAAGTGGATATTGTAATTGGACGTGAGAGAATTGCGGACTGTTTCCTGGTTTAATTTTGTTGCGGTGTCTGTTAATAAAAGGATTTTACTGCGTTATCGTTCTGTAAAACTCTAATGTTGTTTTTAAACAATCTCATAATTTTACATGAATTGTTCATTTAAATTTTGCGTTGCAGTTCAGCGCTAGTTTAATTAAATATCAGTCTCACTCTGAAAGGAAATAAACATATTGATGCACTGGAATCTGGTGGAGGCGCCAACATATAAAATATATTTCTAGTTGTAGAATTATGCTTCCGTTTAGAGCAGATCTACGTATATGATTGCGCAAGGAATTCAATTACCAGCGCCCAGATCACGGGCCCCAATAATATTAGGGGAGAAGTAGCTACAAGAATATTTTTATTTTTACCTTCTACCATCTACCATCTACCGTCTTTTAATCGTGCACAAATTGCGTCCTTTGTTTCGTTTTAATCGTTACCCTTCATGCATGCTGCAGTGTAACATTCCTCTTTTCAGAGTCTTGTTAATGATGGTATTCCAGATGTCTTTTGCTCTTCCACGATCCCTCTTTTCCTTCACGTTTGTCATTCACATTTGCTGTATCGGTCTCGATTCATTTATTCTTATCATATGGTCCCACCGTGCTAATTTTCTTGATTCTATTAAGTATAGTATTATCTAGCATTGCAGTTCTTTTATTTATTTATTTATTTTATTATTATTATTAAAGCGATCTCAACTGCTCAGGTTATATGCCGCCTCGGTTCCTCGTTTTCGATGGTATGCCAACGGCGCGAAGTATTCGTTGGTATGAGTTTTCGCAAAGCGGTCACCCATCCAAGTACTAACCGCGCGCAGTATTGCTTAACTTGCGTTATCGAGTAAACCGGAATCAACTTACCCTGCCAAGCCGTTGTCTAGTTCTTTTATTATTTCGTTTCTTATTCTGTTTTACATTGTTACTCCTTGTACTTTTCTTAGATATTTCATTTCCAGAACCTAAATTTTGCTTTTCATCCTTTAAGATGGTATCCATGACTCGAAACAGTAAATCAATATAGATCTGTATAAAGTGTTCTATACTGTTACTTTTGTTTTCGTATTAGTTCTTTTTTTCCACATGAAGCTATGTTTCTATTATTTTCTAATATCGTTCGAAGATGCTGAAACTTGTTGATTTTTTCTATTTTGTTTTCATTATTAATAGTCAAATTTCCAATTATTTGTTCGTTTTCCATACTACCATAACCTTTGTCTTTGTAGGAATTAATCATGTTTCTCAATTGCTTCGTTTCACATTTTTTAATTCTGTTCAATATTTTCTTGCACGTACTGATATTCGTATGTAATCTGGTGAAGGTGCCAACAAATATATAAATTGCTAGTTCTGGAATTCTGCTTAGAGCAAATATCGGTAGGTTATGATATATTCTTTTGCATAAAGTGCAATATCCATCAGATCATAACTTACTAAGGATTTTAGGGAAGTAGGTGCCATAGGGAAAAATTAAATGGTAACAATTTTATAAAATTTGTCGGCTATAGAAATCGAACTGAAGATTTTATGATCCACAATATACAAACAAATAACAATACGAATATGATTACTTGTCACACCACAAAAAACGAGAGACCAAGGAGGCATATAACCTCAGCAGTTGAGACCGCTTAAATAAAAAAAAAGACTACGAATACTAAGTTTTAACGTTGGTACATGTTTAGTACAATAAACTGAAACCTATAAAATTTTGAGAGTGCGACTCCATTTTCCGGTGCTTTCAAAATTCCCCCGCAAATGAGAACATACCCATAATTCAATGTGTTATTTTTGAAAAGAACATCAAATTCACATTAATACCATATTTTCTCGGTAGTAAATTAATTAATACACAGATTACAAAATGATCCTGACACATTGTCAGTGCGGCAACCCGTGCCTTGATCCATATAAATCACATACCATTGACAATAATTTACACAGCATTATTTTTGACTAACGTATATGTAAAATTATGTATTCAAAAGTATTAGCATATCTATAAACGTATATCACGTTGACATACGGCAAGTACGCTTCGATGCACACTGTTCAAATAAATCATTAATTATTTGCACGTATCTCTCAATTTTCAATGACAAAATGTCGACAAAAATTCGCCAGCGCGACAATAAATTTTGATGATTATTCGTATGTAAACACAATGCATTCTATTTTACATTGTAACACTATTTATGTCACTGCTGACAACATTGAAAAATTCATGGAATTTTTAAATTACGCCCTTCTAACATTCAAACACGAGCGCAAGAAATTTTCACGAAAATATTTTAGAAATAATTTGCATTCAGTATTTTTAATTATACCAGCAGTCTCAGCTAAGATGCAACATTTACTTTTCTGTCATTAATGTATTACAATAACATTACTCATTTATAAACATTTCTTAAGCTATACCCACAATCTAAATTTGATAGCAAGTTCATTTAACATTGAAAACCGATGTTGCTTTTTATATGGTAACCATAGCAATACATTAATCTTAGCTAAAACTTACGGTGTAATACCACAGTATGAGATATTACACAGTATCGACACTTCAAATATTTCATGATCCCAATACTTCTATGGTGCGCAGTGTCAGTTGTGTCTGTTAAATATTAAGCCACAATATTTCTGTCATGTTAAACTCATAAAATGAGTGCAAAACAGAGAGGTAAACTTATTTATCCAAAACCTCTCAATAAATGCTCTATAACTATGGCGATTTTAAATAAGGAAAGTAACAGATTATCCACTAGTGGGTATAATTTTGAGGAAAGTCACTAGTGAGTATTTTTTTATTTATAACAATAATAACACACAACACTTTGGTAACTACTTCGATTGACATTTTAATTTAAAAACTTAAAGCATATATGTCACTGTCAAATAATATTTCTTTAATAATTTTTTCATTATACTTCACACGTGGGCAAAGTGGAATTACCCACTCGATGAAATTATCACACTTAGCCTTCGGCTTCGTTTGCTAAAATTTATCTCGTGGGTAATTCGTTACTTTGCCCACTTGTAATGTAAATGTGTGAATTCTTATACTTTGGTGATACTATATTCTTACTGTTTGGGCATTGAATCTACATTTCATCATAAATATTAGAAATAAATATTAATTAATTGACACGACAAATATTCTTTCTCCATGTTAATTCGTGCAATTAAATTGAAGTTTACAGTATATTACAAAGCTAAATATAATCATTACATTGTTTGTCCTTCTGTCGTATTTAACGCTAGTCTCATTTATTCCTATTCGGACCCTCTTACATCTTGTTCCTCCTGGTCTTTTTCTCTTCCTTACACGTAGTCTGCAATCCCACTCCTTCTGGCAATTGTTTTGAGTCTTCCTTTTCTGTTTTTCATTCTTAGGTATGTTGGCTTCCATACCATACTTCATACTCTTTGAAAATTCAATTGTCTATCTTCTAAATTGTATGCTTCGTGTCTAGAATCTCTAGTTTTAATTCTCTCTTATTATTGTCTTATTATCGCCTTCCAATAAATAGTTTTCATTGCAGAATAATAGTAATAGAATAGTTCTAGAAATATTCAAAATTTCCTTAATTGAATCTTAACCCTTGCAAGGACAGATTTGAAGCTGTGCCCTGAATGCAGAAAACTCATTCTGTCCACATTGTTCAGGAACATTTCCATCGGCGAGATTCAAATGAAAATTCCTTAGCGCAGCTTTCCATAAATAACTAGCATTTCCAAGAAATTTCCCTGAAAGGTCGTTACTTTATATTTAAGGGGGTCTGCGAACCTCCAAGGGCTGATGGAGCAATGAGGGGCAGAAACGTATTAAAAAACATTCAATCAAGCGGGCTGGGCTCGAACCGAGTGCACGCAATGACAGATAGCACGAATATTACGCTGAGTAGGCCATGGCGAGAAATCAGGGCAGGCAAATTTACGTGGCGGGACCTAAATACTCACGGCGATTAGGCAGCCATGGAATTTTTAAAAGAATAAAAGACAATATATTTATTATATTTGAATATGGATACGGAGCATGCAAACTTCTTGAAAAGGGGGACTTCGTCAAAAATGATTGAAATAGAAACTAAGAAATTCATATAGTTTAACTAGACAATTCTCTATAGTTTCGTTTCATAGGTTTTGCCTGCGCTATAAAAATATATTTTGCTATGAAGAACTAATTTGTAAATAATGTCTGTTCTTTCCTACCCAGCAGCACTTTATTTGAAAATTCCATAAGCAGTCTAGCTCATAATTGATAGGTCATTGTATAGTAGACTCATAGATATATGCCGCGTGCCATGCTATGAGACAAACTGAAAAATTAACCAACCAATTTGCAAAGGGATAAACAAACAAAATTACAAGTACAAAAACAGAGATGTATTCAGTTTATTCGCCTTTCGAATATTTATTATTTACGAGTAATAATGTCATATACATTTTAAAATATTATAAATAACAAATGTTGCAACAAATTATAGGATTTATTATATTTAATTCTCCTCCTACTTTCAACTTATTTTATACATTTAAAACAATTTGCTGACTCTGTTCCACTGCTTTCTTTTTCACATTCCACATTTCATTAAATTCTAATACTGTCAAACCAAAAGATTCGATAATGATAACAAAAGTGCAAAAATATGGACTATTTATACTTAAGAACAGTATCCTAAATACAGGGTGTTTCATAACTTCAGGTGCATACGTTAATAGTATATTTTATTTGATATGCTGATTACGAATCAAAATAAAAATTTTTTTTAATCGCAAAATTATTTTCCATCTTTCTCAGTCCAAAATTTTTCGTTGCCACTGCCACTGGTTGTATGATTATGTTAATAATTATCGTTTCATTAAAAATAATTAAATTTTGTTTGTTTATTTTACTAGTATTATGTAATTTAAATTGTTGATTACCTACTTCATTGTGTTTAATAGGAAAGCGAATCCAGTGCAGTACTACAAAAGATGTTTTAGGTAAACAACCCTTAATTTTTCGAATTTAAAAAAAATTCTTTTAGATTCGTAATCAGTATATCAAACAACATATTCCATTAACGTATGTATTCGAAGTTATGAGTCACCCTGTATAAATTAGGTATTTGTGACAACCAATCACAGTTAAGAATTTAATATAATTCCCAAAAAAATTATTTTTTTAAATTACTGTCGTCTTTCCTTGGGCATAGATATTAATTTAGTAAATAAAAGAAATTAATATTGAGTTCAAATTTAATTTCACATTACAATTATCAGTAATACCTAAGGAAATTACTGTTAAATACGGTTGTCAGAAAACTCGAAACCTATCTGTACGTACCCCCGATTATTAGCTTCCACGCCCCTAGCTACAATACCTTTGAAGCTCACACTAGGTGAAATATTTTTACACGTCATGCAATACGTTTGTTTTTATAAAACAGCATTTTTGTGTTACGTAGTAACTGTTTTTCTTGTTTATATTGTTTACTTGTTTTCCTGACAAAGAATTGCGTGTAGTATTTCTTAAGAATTTTATTAAATTTATAGAACTTGAATCCTAGAATCTTTTCAGTTAATAGTTTCAGGTGTGTATACAAAATAATTGTATATTTAAAATGTGCTGGAAGTAACGTTGAGTATAAAAATTGATTTTCTTCGAAAGGCGTCTAAAATCGTTTCCAATTCACAATCCAAAGTCGCTATTGTGCGAATTCCCTGTTGGTGTCAGTATCTGCAGAACACAATGTCTCCGTCATTATTATTTAAGTATTTACTTTTGACGGCTATAATTTATATGCAAATAAATAAATGATCCATTTTGACAAGTTTTGTAAAAAATAATCTTAATATGAAAAATTATTTTCGCAAAATTCAAGAAACATTTAACAAAGTATCAAGATTCATTCGGCAAGAGACAAAAATATCAATTTATCTTGCTTTTCATGTCGTGACAGAATAAAGATGTAGACAGGGCCGGCTTACCAGAAAATATATTCATATGAAAACACTGTATAAATATACATTATACTGACATTTGAATACGTAGGCAAAATATTTTAATATAGAGAAAACAGTTTTAGAATCACAATGATATTATTCTGTGAATTTTATATTATGTGAGGATGCGACTTCCCGGCCACGCCAAAATAGTTTTGTTTGGGGGAACTTTCGTATTTTTTTACATATTTACAATGCTCAACTATTCATTTAACACACGCCAGATCTACCATTCGTATATATTTATTGTTCAACAACATATTCGTTAAGCAACTTCACTCCTATTCCGGATGAAATTATATACTAGTAATAGTAATAGTACAAATTAAATGTATCGACTCTTTATTCGAACGGTTTAATTAATAATAAAGCGTTGTGGATTGCTTTAAATATTTACAACAATACACTTTCTAATTGGTACTACTAGCTCTTTTTCGAGGTATTATAGAGCCCTATTATATAAAACATTGTCAACTTGTCACATTGTTAACGATGGAATGCAGTAAAATTAAAAGAACGAACAACGCATGCAGCAAATTTTCTCCTGTGTCATTTCAATAATATGTATTTGTTTAATAATAATTTTGTTATCAATCTAGAAATGAATATTTATGTAACAAATACATAATTTAGTGTTTTATGGACGAGGCACATAAAAAGACGAGTATTATGTACATGTTATCCATGATCAGTATTTTGTGATCAGGGATGTTATCAGCTAATATTTTATGTTTGACTGCATTGCAAATTATATCTTTAACATAAAACGGCATTTATATTTGACACATAACGTTGAAATGAAAAAAATTAATAGTTTGGAAGTGTGCTATTTCTGTTGTTTACTTATCAAGTTGTTTATTGTTAATTATTATTTGTTTTGAAAAAATGTGCAAGCTATCATTACACATCATAATCATTGTTACCTCTTATTATGGAAGGAACCATTCAAAATGCATCAAAATAATTGTATATTTAAAATTACTATAACTTATTCCTAATGATGTTCCTATTTAATTACTTACCTAATAATTTATTGAAATCTTTTTTTTTTTCGTTTATTTCGATAATATGCCTTTTTACTCTATTATTATGGACTAGTTCATAATAAGCCACTTTATGGTTGATAAACAATATCATAAACAAGTGATTATAAACAGTCGAACAAAAATAATTTTATATTGTATTCGTTTATTATAGAAATAAAATAATAAAATAAGTGAAATGTGATTCTAGTTGTTTTCTGCAACTTGAAAAATTCTTCAGATTCAAATTGTAAATAATATATTTCTCAGCATATTTTATTTGAAGCATGTTTCTATCAAGTAACTCTAGCGTTTTCCAACGTTTCAAAATTAACTTCTTTTATCACCTTAAACCCGAAGATAGATTCCATTTCATCGTGTGAGAACTTTATTTTATAGTTATTAAAGTCAGCAGTATGAACTCGATTTTTACATATTTTCCTGACTGAATTTTTGGTGGAGGAGCCAGGCCTGTCCTTGTCAGATTCTCTATAGGCCCAACTCGAGACAAGAGAATGAACACGACGGCGATGAGAAGCGAAAATGGTTTTGAATCTCATCCAGATTTCACCCACGCTATCCGTGTGTTATTTACAGAAAAAAATAACCAGAAATACCGCATATCTAGTTATATATTCTCTACTCTATTAATTATAAACTGATAATCTCAAGTGTTATTGTCACACCCTGTGTTGGCAAAGTGATTCAGAACAAGTCAAGGATGGCGTCGACAACTGCCCTGTTTATTATAATAAGACAGTACAATCTCGCATCTACATCTTTCCGTTTCCTTCCTCTAAATCTTATTTCCTGTAAGTTGAGCGCGGGCGGCCAAGCAACGCCGCCCCCCGAGTCAGGGGCGGCGGGGGCAGCGGCGGACCAGGGTACACGACTCCCTTGGCGATGCTAAACAACGACGCACTGTCGCACAATTTCGGGATACTGTGATGTCAGTTTCGACAACAAAGACGTTTTACTGTTTATTTATTCAATTGTTTATTTGATGGGTTATATATTCAACGCCTGCCTTGGGAGCGAGAGGAATTTTTCCTCTTTTTTATTAATTCCTACTTTCTTTCAAACATACATTCTTTCGTAACACTTTTTCCGTTTTCCTGAAAACTTTTTACTTCCTAAACATAATATAAGAAATCATGAGAAAAATATTTTGAATATCCCCGAAACCTCAATGATATCTGTGGGGATGGATGGATGGATTTGAATATGCTTGTGCAATAATAAAAAATCTGGTGTGGGCACCACACTACTTTCTTATACTAATAAAACCAACTGAAATTGTATTGAGCAACAAAACAATATATTTAATTTATTTTAAATATGGAATCAGCTGTTTAATTTTTATAAATATGATTCTAAACAAGAAAATAGAATATCCATGTTATTTTACATCCTTGAATTATGTATAACAAAGAGATACGTGACGTAATTTTGGTAGGAAAAGGATGGACTTATTTTAAGGAAAAGAGATAGAAACAAATATCATCTGTTATAATTTTATACCGTGAAAGTTTTATCAGTATACATAGGGATGTGTCATTATCATAGTTAAAGTAAAAGTGATTGATTTTTTTAAATAAACAAAAAGATGAATGAAAAGATTTTTTATTATGCCTTCATCATAATCTGTCTTTAAAACACGCTACAGCGTGCGCAAACGCAAGATTAAAACACGCCGCGCTTTAAAAGTTGCTAAGCAACAACAAAAATAATTACTGTTAATATCTATCACAACTGTGATGACAAATTGTAAAAAAAAACGCATCTACATATAGTAACGTAAACAATAAATGTTAACCAATCTCTATGTAAATGATATAGTCAAACGTCACACGCTCAAAATTATGATATGAATCACAATCAAAATATTGCTTTTCAGTGTTTTTCTAGAATATGGTGCAGGTATAATAAAAAAATAGCGTATGACACGTGTGCTTTTAAAGCACTAGCGACTTGAACTTGTCATACGTGCTTTAAAATCTTACTTATACACTTGTATTGTAATATACTATTTTCTTCAAGTTCTGTAAAATGTAAAATCTTTTTATGTATTACTATGAGTTCGGAAAGCTTTTCCAACTTCTTGAAATATAAAGATAATTTGCAATAACATAATGTGGAATTAACGTTTAAAGGATATTTGAAGTAAACTTTCTTCTAGTTGTAGGAAATTAATTCGTTTATAAATAATAATATAATTAAAATTCTCGGTGCTTTGTGAAACGGTACAATTAATTTATGATGTCTGAAGGTAGTGTATAAAGCGCTGTACGTCCCAGAATACTTATTCCCTAATTACTTATTTCATTAGAGTCTCATAATTAATCGGGGGCAGGCTCGGTACTTAACTGGCAGTAGCGCATATCGCATTAGGGACCAGTTCTTTTATAATTACACCAATGTTTATATTTTTCTGTCTAACTTGAAATAAGATCTCTTCGTTGTAGTTTAATTTGTGTGTGCTGAATTAGTTTAAAAGTTAGTTCCGTTTTTATCAAACTAATCTCGCTAACAAATTAAAATATGTAAAACAATCATAATTGCCAACTTCTGGCATCGGGCAAAAAACCTCTCTAAACTGGAAAAATAAAAAGGGAATGTATTCCGCGATTCATCAAGGGATGCATATTTTTCCTGAATCCTCTTCGGTGCCATTTTGTTTTGAAATTCTAATTCAGTGTCCTTTACGGTCGCAGCGACGCGCGGTATTATTTTTGCGTCAGAGCCGGTAAGTTAGAAAAAATTTCTACCGATAATGCAGGCTGCAAAGTAGCGGCGTTTATGTATGCATGTTTCTATCTATATGCATATACATTGCTGGGATATACGCGCAATATGCGGCTTCGCCAACGAGAATAAAAACTCGTAAAGTCTTATTTAATAAAATAAGATTATGAATATCGTAGTGCGCGCTGAGATGTCTTACGACATTCTTTTTTTCTCTTAGTTTCCTCTTAAAAGTTCCTGCGGCTTTTGGAATCAAGGATTAGAATTTATGAATTCATTTTATGTAAATTGTTCTAGATAATGATTATGAGACAATAATGAATGGAAATGAGCTACATTAATTCTTCAATTTTGTTTTAGTTCATGTTTACGGTAAAGGAAGAAGTTTAGCGAAGTTTTCAGGATAAAGATTAAAAGACTTGGCTGCTTATACCATTGAAATATCAAATTGTTTTATCTCTAACTAAAGCCGTCAAATAAAGGAACACAATAACGATGACAACGCAGTTTTTAAATGATCTTAACTATAAATATTCTATAAACATGGTTCATAAACAGAATCCAAACAATTTCTTTCTGCTGTCACTGCTATTTTTGAATTTTGGTTTGTAGCCAAGAAATGTTGCAACATAGACTTCTTATTAATGATCTCCGTACTGACCTATGCACTTTCAGATTCAGCATTCGCTCTCGAATAGAAAATTATTTACTTCAAATTGTTTGGCAGGAGCGACATCTCAACTTATTATTCTACTTACAGGATAACTTTCATTTACTTACAAGATATCTTAGTACGAATATAATGCTATTAAGTCCAAACATTTTAAACTAATCATAAATATTAGATGCATTTGAAAGTGAAAGCATCATACATACATACATATATAACATCGCGCTACATCCCTCACAATGGGGTATTACCACTGAAATATAGTAATTCTGGAACGCTCACTAACGTTGAAATGCGAGCCGAGAGAGACAGGCAATACATAGGAGACGTAGAGTCCGCTTAAAAGTTAATAAGAAAGTATAAAGAAATTAACATTCAATAATCTTAGTTACAATGGGAACTAAAACTAAAACATTTTTTTGCAATACCTGTACTGTAAGTTACCCATTAATAACAAAATTTAAACACAGTAAGTGGAACTTTTATTGCACAATTGGTTTCCATGGTTACATCATTTACTTACCGTCCACGGTGGATGGTAAGTGAAACTTACCGTTCATGGTGGATGGTAAGTAAATATATATCATTCAAATTTTATTTTTAACCTCAATCTGACAGCTGTTAATTTTGATACCCATTTTTCCTTTTCTTATACTTACGCAGGTATTGCAAAAAATATCTTACTAACCTCGAACTGTAAGTGATTTTGTAGGCCTCGAATATTTAGGAAATCTCGACCCTACGGGTCTCGACATCCCAAACTACATTCTCGACCTAAAAACTATCACTTACAGTTCACGGTACGTAATATACTATTAATTCCTTGTGTCAAACGTGTCAAATAATTGCGAAATGTCAAAAATTTGTGTCACGTGAAATATTATAAAAGTAGTATTTGTGGTATTAATTAGAAAGTTTTGAAGACTAGATATTAATTAATATTTATTTTTAAATAAATTCATAGTTACAATGAGAACAAAAAATTTATCAGATTTAACATTTATATATTTTAAAATACGAGTTGATCAAATTTATATATTAATTCAGTAATATTTGCTAAACAATATTTCATTTTGAAACAAATAACTCCAAGTAAACAACGATTTTCATCTTGATAATTATATTATTGTATGTTGCTAACTAAAATAAATTCTTATTTCATTATTTGCGCTGGAGGTTGAAGTATATTTGAGATATTTTAGTCATACAACTGTAAAGAATAATAAAATTTGTATGTAGTAAAATTATTTAAAATTTCAATAAAGCTCCCGTCCTTGAAATAAAATTTTTATTTCACAATTTTCCGTATATTTTCATAGCAACTTATATCCCCTGTAAAAACTATGAATTCAGCATATGAATATAAACCCAGCATCCAACATTCAGAAACCGGCGGCCGCGATGAAAATTTCTATTTTACAGTTTGGTCCGTTGTAAACTCCGTCAGTTTAAGACGCGAGCGCGATGTTTTCTCTGTAAACATGGCTAGTGCGACTGCAGCAGCACCGGCGGCATGCAGATATGTAAAAGCACAGTGGAATAACACAAGCTGTTATCTGTAGTTTGTGACGTCATAAGCCTTGACGCATTTGCCGCTGTTTTTCCTTTACTTGTTTTGGAAAACTGAGGCTGCGTTTCTTTACCCATTGTGAGAGAAATCGAGACGACTTAGAATGATTGACAATTCAGATATATCTGCATATTTGTATATCGTAGATGGTAGCAGAGAGCCACGCCCCTAAATAAGTAAAATGAGCAAGAATATATTTATGTATTTCTAATTGCAGACAACAATAATATTTCGTATATTTTTATTTATGATTTATTACCGTTTATAAGATTTTTAATCAAAACGTAAAGTCGCATTTTGGTGGAGGAGCCGAACGTTTTATTTTGATTATAAGCTAAATTGATTAAAATTTAATTAAATTTAGGATAATAACCCATATTATGATCGCTAATTAAGTGATTAATAGTAGTTAATTAGTAATTGATTATTCACTGTCACAAATGTTCCTAAATTATTAAAACCTGATTGATATTCTTCCATTGAAATTCTCACTTGTCTTTTAGGTTCGAGTTGTTGGAACGCATTTCAGTCTTTTGACCATCTTCAGATGATTCAATTATGAGACCTTAGTATGACATACTATTTGTATAATTCTTTTTTGCAATACCTGTACTGTAAGTTACCATTAATAACAAAATTTAAACACAGTAAGTGGAACTTTTATTGCATAATTGGTTTCCATGGTTACATCATTTACTTACCGTCCACGGTGGATGGTAAGTGAAACTTACCGTTCATGGTGAACGGTAAGTAAATATATATCATTCAAATTTTATTTCTAACTTCAAACTGACAGCTGTTAATTTTAATACCTATTTTTCCTTTTCTTATATTTACGCAGGTATTGCAAAAAATATCTAACTAACCTCGAACTGTAAGTGATATTTTAGGTATCGAATGTTTAGGAAATCTCGACCCTACGGGTCTCGACATCCCAAACTACATTCTCGACCTAAAAACTATCACTTACATTTCACGGTACGTAATATACTATTTATGCATAGATTGTTATAAGGATGCGATGATCGCTTTGTGCGGAAAATTGGAAAAATTAAAAACAACGAACTAGCAGCCAATTATTTATTTAAAAACTATGCCGAAGTTTTGACAGCAACGGCTATCATCTTCAGGGATAAGTTAAGGTCAAAAAACAATTATTTAACATGAACACTTGCAAACATATTTCAAAAACACGTAGAAATTTCTGATTCAAGATGTTAAAATATACAACAATTGTAGTCAATAATAAAATAGTAAATAAATCTGAACAAAATCTGAAGCAGAACTGAACTGAACTAAACAGTCCACAAGAGTTTTTCGTGTAGATATTAATTGTAAACGTTGGAACATTTCATACTTGCGTATTGTACGTTCCTGTTACTATTACCTTAACGTACAAGTGTTTTGACGTAGCAGGAACCCGAAACATAACAGCAGTTGACAAACAACCATAACTCCTGTAGTCTTTAGCAGGCAGCACAACGGTAGCCAGTAGTATCAGAAGCTATTCTGACACAGTTCAGACTCCAGCATTTTATGCCGTTAGTTGTTGTAGTTGGCAAACTTTTATTATTGCCACCGGAAATGCTTAATATTTCTCGTGACTTCGGCGCAGAAAAACGAGGTAATTACTTTTCTTTATAAAACTATATTCGCCCCGCCTCCTGCACCAGCGCTCGTAAAAACTTAATAGGAATAGTTTCGGCGAAATTGGAATCTTGATCGCGTTGATAAAATTGTTTATGAGTATAATCTTCGCTTGTAATGAAATGTAACTACTTGTTCTTGTGCGTTCGGCGTTCGCTGCTCCGGCAGAAATACGAATTTGGATCTGAGTCCGGAATCCGGAAAATGGAGCCCGGAAGTAGAGAGCTTTGGAAAGTGTTTCGTTTGTTTTAATTGAAACTGAAGATAATTACGCTGGAGTTGTTCGCGATTTTAATGATATTCTCAGATTATTTAATGCTTGCTTCTAATGTGAAAATCCTCGTGTATGTTTGGTAATTGGATTAAAATTTAATTATTTCTGATTTCTATTATTCAACTTCGGGGCAAGAACAAAGTTATACTAATTGTTTTAAAATCATTGCAAACCTGTGGTAGCATCAAATCTCCTCAAATATTTATTTCTCCAATTCATATCTTATTTCTTTTCGAAGACAATACCTCAGTATAAGTATTCACACAGTAACTGTATTACATTCGCCTCGACCGCATTTATAAATGCTCGTCTATTCTTCACTCTCGGAATCATTCGTTCACGCAACAAACCATCAATCATATCTAACCACTTATTCCTCGGACGCCCACGCAATCGTTCACCCTAAATCTCGCCCGCATAAATTAGTGTCACCAACTTTTAATTCGACATCCGCTCGAGATGGCCAAACCACCTCAACTGACTAACTTCCACTTTTTAACAATATTTCTCAATCTCACATTCATCTTACAGCAAAGTATTCCGGACACTATAATCATGAACCTCTCTCAAATACCTCATTTCCACAGCAGTTATACGTTGTTTATGCTTCTTCATCCACACCCAAATATCATTATACTCGTACACAATCAATCGAGCATCTCTAAATATATTCACAGTTTTAGCAAATATAGGTACCCAGAACACCCAAATACCTTACACTCTGCAAACACTAGCCTTTTAATCTCCCAGCCAATAAGTCCATCCTTCGAAAACATACTACCCAAATATACAAATCCATTCGCTTGTTTCATTCTTATACCATTCACTCGGTCATATTTTTTAATATAAATTGATATTTTTTATTACAATTACCTTCACATCTTACATAGAGTTACCTTAGATATCCTCCATTCGTATATTTCCTTTTTTTTTTTCTTCATATTCATACATCATATGCCCCGTGGTCTCTTCTTTTTACCTCCCGCCTACCTCTAGGTAAGGGAGCTATTGTTTTTGGTCAGAAAATTGGGTAGTGAGTTTTCAATGAATAAGCACGTTTTAGGGTCCCTCAGTACGATTTTACTATTTTCGCGATGATGTCTGTATGTATGTATGTATGTATGTATGTGTGTGTGTGTGTGTAGTCTGTGGCAATTTTTTCGTCTCGCATAACTCAAATACTATAATACCAAAAAATACAATTTTTTGAATTATTGCTTCTTATATTTAAATGAAAAGCTGATTAGATTTTGGATAAAATTGGTCGACCGGAAGTAGCAGTTTACTTGAAGCCCTTAACAGTTTTTCGTGAAAAACACGGTTAAATTTCCTTTTTCAACAATTTATGTTATTTTGAAAGTTGAAGAATATTTAATTCTACATTTGTTTTGATTACACTAATTTTAATAATTTTCATTAGATTCAGAGATAATAAAATATAAAGAAATTAGATTTCACAAATCTTGCATTCCTAGTACACCATGGAAAATTTTCAATTTTTTACGAAATGTGACACATGTCATTGTGATTGTGAAGCTGTTTTCTTAGGGAAATATATGTCAGAAAATTAAATTTCTCAAATATAAATAGAAAATAAACAAATAAGAAGATATGTTTCTGTATCATCAAATACTATTTTGTACCGTTTAAGAGTAGTATTGGGCGGGAGGTTATGTGCTGGCCACATCAGATTTTTTCGTACTCATTCGACATAATTTCTTCTGTCATCCAACATTTATCCGCGCATATTCTTTCCTTCTTGATTTAATCTTTCTACTTTTTCATTTTGTTAGTTGGTGAATTGATTGTTAATTTTGTTCCTAATAATTTGTGTTTACGGTTTATCCATTTGCAAATAATTTATTTTTTGTACCTAAAGTGATTTACCACATGTAATCTGCTACATTTTTATCTTCACTTAAAGTAATACAAAGTATATAATTTTATATTTTAAAACAACACGCGGAAATGTAATTTTCTCGACAGAATATGAGTACCTTGTTTGTTTTCGTGTTGAACTTGAAACTTGTTAGAAATCAACAACCGTTTCGTTGCAAAACATGTCTAGATATTTGAGAAGAAAACTGAAACAAATCTTGCAGTCAATATTATAAATGGAAGTTTTACTGGTAGAGCATCTTTTATATGAGGACATTTTAAAATTCATTCCGCGTACATCCATCCATTTCTGCTGAAGAAAATACCAAAATAATTGCAGAAATCAATATCTGTCAAACTATAATTGAAAATGGCAGAGCTCCAATCACACACATATATGAATGAAAAAGATTTTAATTCTGTGCTATACATCATGTCGTAATAGCGGACAGCTACATATATTCGTAATTTATAGTCTAAGTCACCGTGTTTACAGAGCGGAAATTAATTTTAAATATTTTAGCGGGCATTACTTGGACAAAATGAGACTTGCTCTCATAATGAAACGAATTATCTCAGTGAGAAATTACTCCAAAGAATGTAGAATAAAGTCGGAAGCGTTGCTACCGTTTAAGATGACTTGTTATATGTTATATTTATGCTTGTCTTCCATTCATGAGAATACTGTCTAACTTATATATTTTATTATTTAAGGAAGTACAGGAATCATAAAAAAAACAAATCGATTGGAAATACATGTATTCAAGTGCCCTGAATCCGTTTTTCTTGGTGGTAAATGGTAAAAACTTACGAACGAAAATAAGATAGAACAACGAAACTTCCTAATTATAAGTTTCATGACAATTCGAAAGTCTAGGCTCTAGGCTGATAATGGTGAAACAGGAACTTGTCACATATAACAAAATTCATTTTTATTTATTTCTTCAAATAAAGCAACAGTTACAAAGCCTATTTCCCTCATAAAATTTAAGCCAATCAGAATTCTGACATTTCTGCATGTCGTCCAATCATCGTAAAATTACACGATAATTTTGCACTAGTGCGAATTATCGATATGATTCTAACTTACTGTCAAATGAAGTTTTTAAATTTTGCTTTATTTTTTATGAGAGAAACAGCGTTTGGTTAAATTTTAATCGGGAAATAGTCCTTCGAATATTCCTCGTGTATGTAATTGCCGATAATTTGACATACACTTGGGATATTAGATATGAAAAGTTGCTGCTTCAAATTTTGAGAGAAACTTTCTATAAGTCAAACACGTGTCAAATATAATTATTAAACATTCAAATTATAACAAGGAATAGCCAATTTATTGTTACTGTCGAAAAGGCTTTGAAAGATGGTACTAAGTATAGATATAATAGAAGTTAAAAAATATTATTAATTGTTAAGATATTTAAGTTTTACAGATAGCAATTCTAGCGTCAAAGTATTATGTTTCTTTAAGCTTCTCTCTACACACCTATTCTATTCTAAATTCTTTATGCTTCTCTTATTATGGAGCTGTCAGATTCTCAAAGTATCAAATGGTTGGCACCTAATTTAAAGATTTTAGTTTTGTTTTGAATTCGTAAGAAAATAACACAAAATAACAACAAAATTAAAAACATGACACAGGTTAGCTAAATTTATCAGTGGTAATCAAATATTGGACTAAAATAACCTTACAGTTTGTTTATGTTTCTTCCTAGGATAAATGGTATTTTAATTATTTACCACGAAAAATTATTTTAATTCTATTTAAATAATTTTTTAAACAATAAAATGGAACATTTATATGAATCATTGCGGCGCAATGAAGAACAATTGAGACTTTTTAAAACTACAGTTAATTTTAAATATAAATAAGGTTTCATAAAAAAAATAATAGTAAAGGACCCCATGTCTTTTGTAACGTTACTTATTTTGAGCATATTTTATACATACGTTGTCTCCGATTATAATTTGTTTTACAAATTCATACTGTTTCTACATTTTCCATTACCTTTGTCCATCTCATGTTCGATTGTCTTGTCTTTTGTGTGCTACAAAATACAGAATTCATGTGGCCACTATTGTCAGTAATATGAACGGAAATATATTTATAAATGTAATAAATAAAATCAGGAAAATGTATAGATTCCTCTCCCCGCGTTTGAAAGGAGAAAAGTGTGCCTCCGGAACAGGAAACGTAGGTAGAGCGTCTTGTATTAAAAGTTAACGGTGCACGATCCGCCGTGCGCGATGTGATTGCGTCACGTCCTGATTGCAACCGGAAGTTGAGCCAGCAGCAGGAATCGGGACCGAGATCGGGAAACCGTCAGCTAGGATCGTAAAACTCCCGGAAAAACAATTTCTTTCACGAGCAATTATTTGTTTATCTGCCCTAAGGTGAGAAACGTTCCCGTCAATTTATAGAGCTTGGTTTTTATAACGGATGTTTCGCAAAGCACGCCTCTTGAGGAATTTGTTATTATCTTCGTTTGGTTGGGGGCGAATTTTATTTACTGCATGCTGAGTTATCGCCGGAATTTTTTAATCGCTCCCCTTGACTCTTTTTAATATTATTTACACTAATCAGGTTGCAAGATAAAACCCTTGTATTAAAACACTACACGCTCTAAACATGTGATGCATTACTTTCAGTAATAATATAACAAAAGATTGAGAATAAATTGAAAATAATTTGACTGATCTTTCGAAAACTTGTTGCCAGGCAATAGCCACGAAAGCCCCTAGGTGTTGAATGGCTACTGTCAAATGGTAACAAGTTTGAGAAAGGTACTGGAGAATTATTTTCTAATTTATCTAACTCTCGAATTATATTTAATTAAATTATTTTTTGATTTCATCATTAGGCACGACACTAAATCTTTTTTGCTTATTTTTTATTTGTGTTGATGTTAACTATCTGACAACTGATATTTGTTAACAAAAACAAAAAAGCTACAGAGATTATTCCTGGGAATAATAACAAAAGCTTTATTCTCAGTATAATAATGACAGAAGTGGTTAAAACACAGACACTTGACATACAATGAAGCATTTCATTGGTTTTAAGAAACGTCAAAAAATAATCTTATAGATATAAATCTAAATAATTTTATGACTCGAAGAAAATTTCTAATGCAAAATAAAGAAAATTTAAAAATATCCCCAAATGCCATTTAAAATTTGACTATTATTTTATTGCAGTTCTATGTAAATTAGAACATGAGAAACTCATTGCCGCAGAGAACATAGTAATATCTCCTAATATTTGTTGAGATATGACGCTTTTTGATGTTTTTCAAAGTGAAACTTTCAGGGGATATAACTCAAAAACTAAGCGAGATATCAAAAAATGGCTTCAGTTTTGGACTGTTGATATATTTTGCAATAAATGTAAAAGTTTTGAATATTTTGAAAATTTTTAAATTTTTTTTGAAAATCTTCTAAAGGTGATATCTCAAGAAATATAAAAGATACGAAATTGTAGTGTTCACCATTCGATGCAGCTCGTCGAATTACATAAGTATGCAAAATTTCAAATATTTCTGACAATGGGTTGGAAAGTTAGAGTAAAAAGTCTGGAAATGGCCATTTTCGGGCCAAACGTCAAGGGTTACCCCTTGACGTTTTTCGGATCTAAGACTGATTTTAGAGTTTTCCCTATAACTTTTCAACGCGTTGGTCGAATATAGTGAGTCTCACAATGTTTATGTATTTCGACGAGCTGAATCGATTGGTTCACACTGCAAGTCTGTATCTTTTATATTTATCGAGTTATCGCCGATCGAAATTTTGCTAAAAAATCGAAAAAATTTTGAAATTTTCAAAATTTGCTTATTTGTTCTAAAATGCAAAATATATATATATCTGGAGAGTATTTTTCGAAGTCTTGCATAGTTTTTCAGTTACAGCCTCTCAAAGTTGCACTTTGAGAAACATCAAAAATTGACGTATCTCGAAAAATATAAGAGATATGACGATGCGCTCTGCGGCAATGAGTTTCTTATATTGTGATATATATAGAACTGTAATAAAAAATATATCAATTTTTTAGTGATATTCTTTAGAAAAAAATAAATTGATATTTTTCCTTTATTTTGACAAGCGCTTCGACTATATTTTTCGTAACAGAAAAACGCCGTTTTAAAGTTCGTGGTTCTTATTAAATCATTCACCATATGGACACCACATCTGAGTATAACACACAACCTCAAATATCGAATCGTAGCGTTTCGCCAATAAACTCTATAACCAATAAATTGAAAGCACCGCTTCAAAATGGACCAAACAGTCGTAATTCTAAAAAACTTTTTTAATAGTGTTCACCGTAAAAAGTTCCTGGTCTCAATCTCGGCGTAGCCTTCGCTTTTTACTAGCACGGATTCCGGACTCGCGTCGTAAAAACAAGTCAAAATTGATTTATAAGAATTGATAAGCCTGTCTTTTGACACGCGGCGTAACACATAAATATGCCATTGAGATGTTTGCTACCTTTATTGATTTCGCCGCAAATTATTTGTTCGTTTAATCGGCAAGCAACGCAACTTAAATTCGCCTAATTTATTTTTATATTTCTTTTAGTCAAGTCAAGATGTCGTAGGGGAAACATCTACTACATATTTTATTACGTATTTAGATTTTTTTTAATGGAGACGGTAAGCGGACTAACTTCCGCCGTTTTATAAGTGGATGATTGTGAATTTATGTGAACACAATCGACCATGCTCTTCAGTGGGATTCGAAACCACGACCTCTGGTGTGCTAGTTCTCTGAGATCGGCAAAGATTAATTTTTAAAATACTCATATGTTAAGTTCAATTTTATTTATTTAAATCATTACTGTTTACAAAAGCTAATGACATGCTTAACTGTCGAAATGCTTAATAAAGAATCATCTAAATTATTAATCAACGTTTTTCATTACGATCCTATTGCATACATTTAACAGAAAAATATGCGTCACAGAAGAACCTAACCTCAAATTTAATATCTTTTATTAAAGAGTTCACAAAAAGTATGTATATAAATGTATTGAAATGTTATAATGGAATGTCACCTTTTTCCGTACTCAAATCTGATTCCAATTCATAACTGTTTTAAATGAAACCATAAACATTAATTGTGTAATGTTGATGACAGTTTTAATGTAATAATAATTAAATTTTTGGTTTCATAGGTTGCACAAAAATTTGCAATTTCAAATACATAAATAGTTCAAAATTTAATTATGGTTTATTTTATATTAATTCAAATGTAGTTAAATTATTAATTAATTTGTTTGCATAATTTGCACCAGCACTATTTTAAAATTATGTTTATTAAGCAAAACTGGATAAATAACTGCAGCTTTTTGATGATAAAATAGAGCCTGTGATACACGAGTCAATATATCATTTGAATTATTATCTTATGCTATATTCTGTAACTTAACCATAGCAACGTAAAAATGTGTATCTAAAAGTTTGACAGTTGCTTATAATTTGCTGAATTTAGAATTAAGATTAAGAAGGTTGGACCCTGATTTATCAGATTTTAACATAATTTTTGGTCTTATAGCAATGTTGTTAACATAATCTGTTTTAATATTTTTAAGTAAATTTTATTTTTTATCTTATTGTGGTCGTCGGAAAAGTATCATGTGCAACACGTGCTGAAAGGATATTTCAGCACTAGTTATACAATATCCTAATGTCATATTAAAATTAAGATGATAATTCAATTGATATATTGGCTCGTGCTTTATTAATAACAGGCATAGCTGTATATGTATTAATAAAAATACTGAAATCCTCTAAAATAATAATTTGGAGCACTTCTTTTTCGTCACAGCATAACAGTTACGTGTCACTGGTTGCTTATAGAGGCTCTCCAGGCGTTTGACTTATTTATTAAGTCCCCGGAAACGGAAAAGACACGAATAAATTCACAGACGCACGATGATACGAAGGTAATGTCCGGGTGACATGTCACACACACGTGTGGAAGGAAGCTGCACGTGTCACACGTGACAGAGATGTATAACGCGGTCTCAGGATGTGAAATGAATTACTAGTTCATGATAGTAGCGCTGAAACTTCATCCAGTGGAATTTTAATAAGAACGCGTTTATAGAAAAAAAATTGTACACTAGTTGTTGTCCTTTGCATCTTTTCCTGTAGATATTTATTTATAACTCACTCACACAAATAACAGCAGACATTTTTCGCTTGTTTCTCATTGGAATATGCCTTCTAAAATGAAGTCGAATTTGGTGTAAAATAAATGAAGTATACGTGGATAGCGTAAATAAAAAACCGAGCATATATTTTCCGTTTTCATTTCCAGAATGCGCCATAAAATTTTATACTTTTAAATGTGAGGTATAAAAAATATATGTCTGATTTTAATAATTTTTATTCCGATTACATACGCATGAGAAATTTAATAAAATTTTGTATTTTTATCTCAAGCAATTACCTACTGTTGAAGGAAAAATATCGTTGGCATATAAAACGGATTATCCTAAAATCAGCTTTAGTTCCATTTATATAAAAATAGAGAAATGGCAAAGAAGATTTTGTTGAAATATTATGATCCGGCATAAATGCTGCCGTATATTTTTGCTTTTATCTTGCCTCCTGTTATTTAGAATTTGTTACACAATATATTCGTTTTATAAGACGACGGACGCACATATACTCGCGTTTCATACATTTTTTTTAACTTCGTAATTTAAATCAATGGATCTTCCATTTATTTTTACCGTATATTAATTTTAACGATTTCCTTTAACTATTTCAGTATAAGATAATATATTTTATTTACGATAGTGTGTAAAATTGATGTTTAGCTATTAGTTTTGAGTTTGTAAAACGGTTGTTTAGTAACACGATCTCATTAGTCACGGGTTGCCGAGCAACGAGTGATTAAAATTTTTAAACACTCCAAATTTGCAATAATTTTGTTATCATGGCAGACTTCTCAATTAATATTGTGATCCTAATTCATAAATAAAAGTATTTATTTAATATTAATTGGGTTTTTTCATTATATCGTAGATAAAATATTGTACGATACACATACGTAAAGCGTCTTTAGTCACTCAGGGGTCATTCGTGACTAAAGACTAGCTTTACGCACTTGTATCGTAAATAACTATTAAGTTACTTGCATTTTTAAAGCGTCAAAATGCTTCATAATAGTATGACATTTTGCAGGTGAATAATAATTCATGATTCTAAAAGAGCTCGGTAATGGCATGTTGCTAGCCTGGTAGTGGAAAAAGAAATTATTTCCAGCAATGGGGTTCAACGTACCCAAGACCCAGCGGCATACTAACCCGTCTTTCACATCCGCCGAAATGGTTGCGCTGTGTGATATTCGATTCGTGTCCTTCAGCCACAGTCGGTCGCGTTTTTCGAGTGAAAATGCAAATTTCTAGTATTTATTTACGTTTTAGCGGATCCAGGCCAGCCTTGGTGACCTCTGTGCATCAGGCGCATGCGCCCAACATGCAGGAGGCTTCATCCACTACCGCCCAAACGCAATACAATCGTAAATCTAAATTTAAAAATAAAAGTCTGTAGATAATTCCGGGTGCTCGTTGCTCGCGTGCGCCGGTCCTGTTTTTATGTACGCACGATTTCGGTTCAAAAACCAGAAGATATAACGCTATTACCATATCCCCCTTTCGCTACTGAACAGTGGCGTACGTTCACATCATTTCCGGGGTGACACGCTTACTTTGGAAAATGTATTCATTACTTCCTTCTGTTTGAATTCGTCACGGTGGACTTTTTAAGGTGTGGGCAAATCTTTATATTCTGTTCCAAACATTTGGCTAAGGGCAAATTGCTCGTGTCGATTTACCACTAAGCAGCAAAGTTGAAATACAAGAAATAAGTGGTAAGTTAATTCTTTGAAGGCAAAAGTAAAGGTAAATAATGCTTATCCACTTGCAAATCTATATGTATTATTTTATGCTTGCCTTTCGGCTTCGAATCTACATAAAAAATAAGTACAAAACAAAGCATTATTCGGTATTAGATTTGCCTCCTTTTTATCGAATCTTTCCCTACCAAACTGTTTCTGCGCTTTTGTTATTTAGTTAATAAAACTCGTATCTTCTTTTTGTTTCTATCTATCTGCAATACAGTCTTAGATGGTCCAATGTTTCCTTTTCTCTACCATATAATCTACAACTCATCTCTTCTGCTGATAGCCAGTTCCTGTTCTTTCTTCCTTTTCACATTACTCCTAATAATTACTTTAATATATGCTGAGTTTTCATCTTGTATCTTGGATTTTGTTGTATTGGTCTTGTTTTTGGACATATGAGTCTCTGTTGTTGTTTTTACTTTCCACCAAAAGGGAGGTATAGGGATCGTGAAAAAATTCAATGGCAGGATTTTAGTCAATAAGCATGATTTAGTATCCTTGTAATACTAAAAAGAAAATTATAAAATTTTACATTTTACATTTGTACTCCCTAAAAAAGAGCCCAGTTGATTTTGGTGAAAATTTGCCAACCAGAAAACTTTAAGAACGATAAGGTTTTTCTTAAATATATCTGTATATCAATTATTTATAACAATTTTTGTTAATATAAATGAAAGAAATTCTGATTATCTACAATTGTTTCTTCACACATTTTTCCGCATCTGGTACTATTTAATAACTACAGTATGATTTATAATTTAGTGATTGAAACTCTGGTATCTTGCAGTCCATGACCATGACTATTATTTTCTACTGAGAAACCCTTTATGCCGTAGTATGTTTTCTGAGGAATCCCCATTTTGTCAATATCTTTTTGTTTTCGTATGGACATTTAACTGTTTTCCAAAATTCTAGTAATAATAAAATTTAATAGTTCATTCTTTTTTCATACTTTTTTATTTTTAATTGTCTATTTTCATTTCTTTGCAAATTTCCTGCAAATAGTTACCTATCTTTCTTGTATTTCCAACGTCAAACTGTCAAAAGTGAATTTTCTATAGGGCGTTCGTATATGTGAAAGAGCTATTTAGATGTATCTAAATTCTAAACTTTAGTGTCAATGTCCAGTGCAAGTGATGCATAAATAACGGCCTCTCCAAATCCGCTGGCGATCAGGAAACATTCGACCCTGCAGATTAGCCTTTCCAAGTAGACTTTTAACATTTTAAAACACACGGGGATAAGATAAGACCCGAGAGAAAATCGAATTTCACTCATATTTCATTTACATCGGATTGCAGACGTTCTTGGGAAATGTACTTTGTAAAGTTGGAAAGTTACTATAGATGCTTTACTTAGTATGTATAGTTTCAGTTCTGCGACTGAGAGCTTACTTGGCTTTACTTGAATTTTAGTTTATTTATTTGTTCGAGAGGAAGTTGTTAAATAGCTTTAAATTGTTGGCAATAAATTAGTTTCTCGCTAATCCTTTTGGATTTCATAATGCTGTTTCATTTGTAAACAGAATTTTATATGAATTTATGTGCTACATACATTATGCAATTATATCAATCATAAATAAAAGAGAATACTTTTTAATTAGTACTATTTATGTATCCTAAGTTTTGCTCATAACATTTTCTTTACATAATAAGTAAAACAAACAGATAATTAAAAATAAATGTTAGTATTAATGCAGTATTTCGAGATCCCGTTCCACTTCTGAATTCAATCAAATCGCCCAGATCATAATAATCCTCGTCGACTTGCATTTCATTATTCATGTAAGTTGGAGACTTCTTCATCGTCTCGTTTATCCATTCTAGGTATTTATCCACTCTTGTAAACACATCAGCACCAATTCTGATACAATTAACAATAATTTACAGTCGATTTGATTTGCTATGAGAAATTATTGATCTCAAAGTATTTGTCAAAGAATCAAGCCGAGATAATGGTTGGGGAATTTAACTATCAGTTACAATTAGAGAATTATTTATTATACATTTAAAAACGTATTTTTTGCAATACCTGTACTGTAAGTTACCCATTAATAACAAAATTTAAACACAGTAAGTGGAACTTTTATTGCACAATTGGTTCCCACTTACCGTCCACCATGAACGGTAAGTTTCACTTACCATCCACCGTGGACGGTAAGTAAATGATGTAACCATGGAAACCAATTGTGCAATAAAAGTTCCACTTACTGTGTTTAAATTTTGTTATTCATGGGTAACTTACAGTACAGGTATTGCAAAAATTTTATTTCTAACCTCAATCTGTCAGCTGTTAATTTTGATACCTATTTTTCTTTTTCTTATATTTACGCAGGTATTGCAAAAAATATCTTACTAACCTCGAACTGTAAGTGATTTTTTAGGTCTCGAATGTTTAGGAAATTTCGACCCTACGGGTCTCGACATCCCAAACTACATTCTCGACCTAAAAACTATCACTTACGGTTCACGGTTCACTATTTAACTCTTGTAAAAGCAAATATTGTTAAACCTTATTTTTTACCTCGGGGCACCACACTGAAATGACCACGTTGCCACTCCATACAGCTTTGAACCACACACTAAAGGACCTCCAGAATCTCCCTATAATAACATATTTATTAGTTTTTATGTAACTTATATATCTACATATTTGGATACAAAATACTATAACGGATTTGAAACGAAAAACTTCTGCAATGAATTAATATTATTAACAATTAAAACAGCACAGTTACATATTATAATATAACTTCAAGTTTTATAATCTTATAAAAAGTATTTGTTATAAAATTAAATCCAAGAAGATTCGTCAAAAACTTTCGGATATGAGTCCACTAGATGCAATGGTATATTATTATATAAGGGATTATGATAGTCGTTATTCACGAAGATGAAGTTTGCGTCACGAACCGTAGGCGAATGAAGCAAATCATCCGAGTGAATAATGACCATAATCCCGAATATAATACTAAATTCACTTTTGCATCTAGTGGAGTTATATATTCTAGTATGACAAACCAAAATGTCCCAGTAGAAATGCCCGTTAACTCTGAACATCGAAGTGCATAACCAATACGATAACTTTATTTTCCTATGCAATGTACAGTTCAGAAAGTATGGAATACACCACAATTTCATTGTCCTTTTGTACTAAATAGTAAATAGATCCGTTGTAACGCATCAGACTGTATAAGTATAATATCCTCAATTCGAATCCCACAAACGACAGTTACAAATTTAACTTTATATAAGATAATATTTAATTATAATTAAATTAATTATAATATTCGAGACATGCGAAAGCAGAATACCACCTCCAAAATGGGTAAATAGCACGATGATATTTCTCTCAGGGACATATCGGTTTGTCTAAAAATACTAAATTAAAATCTATTACCCTGCATAAAGATTTTCGTCCAGGATAATACAGAGTACACATTTGTGTGTCTACAACATCGAAGGCAACGAAAATTGCCCTAAATTGTAGTCTCTTGCATTGTTTGTTCGAAATTAGTGGAAGAACAACATGTGACAACTTTGTAGCTTTTCCCGTTTCCCTAAATTAGTATCATCATATTATTAGTGTTAATAATCGGTTAAAATATTTAGATTACTGGTTGTAAGTCCAATTTTTTGACTTATGGTCGTAAACTATCATAATATTGGCTCCTGTTAAACCCCACCCGCCTGAATGGCAATATTTAAATAATTCGGACAAGTCTCCTTTCTCTGTTTTTGTTGGTAACGCTATAGGGATTATATTGAGGCTATCTTTAAACGGCACTTTAGGCTGAAAAATAAAATAAAAATTATTAATTTTAAATATTTAAACAGGCAGATTCATAAAAGGGATTAGCGTAAACTCATTATCTGTAACTTCTTTTCTAAATTAATTATATTATCAAAATATATCAAATTTTATGCTAATCAATCTTGATTATAACCTTAGTTAAAATTTAAAATCATTGGTTGCTATTCGCAGGTCTATACTAAGTGCTACTAACTAGGACATTTTAAAATTTGGTACTGTTTCTTTACATAATTTGTTGATTACCTTAGAGATCAACAATTTTTTTTTCATAGCAATAGTGTTAAATCTTAAAATGCTCTAGTTGTATAGTTAATAGCCCTTAGACCTACGAATAGAAAATGAAGTTACAAGTAATAATAAAAATGGAGTTAGCGCTAATCCCTTTTATGAATCTGCCTGTTAAAGTTTAATTATAGCATGTTCACGAATTATTATCAGTGCAAGGAAGTAGAATACGAGGTCTGTTCTGAATATAACCAAACATTATGTTTTTAAACTCCTTTTCTATTCACACACATTTCCCAGCGATATTTCCATTTCGCGGAATAGTCCTGCATAGCTTAATTTGAATTAGCCTTTAAGATATGTGATGTATTTGCTTGTCATCAATAGTATGAAAACGGCGTCCTTTCAGCACTATTTGTAGGTACCTTCGGAAATAAGAAAATATCGCAAAGAGCCCAGGTCTGGCGATTTAGGAGGCTGTAGGAGAACTGATTTTTGGCACAAAACTGATGAATTGACAAAGCTGAGTGTACGGGCGCGTTGTCGTGATGCAAAAACCATGATTTGTCTCGCCGCAACTCTGGTCTCTTTTTGCGTTTCTGGGAAAGTTTTCTCCAGTTTTGCGCAAAATTTTATAATGCATTTAAACAAGTTGCACTCAAATAACAATGCAGTAGAGCGGCAATAATCCGGACGTCAAAAATCCGAACGATCGATAACCCGGATTCGATTTTTTTTATATTTAGCTTACTTTCTGTACAATGCAGTATTTTTTCTTTAAATAAAACATGTAAAATTTTATTAATAATGAATAGTTTCATTTATCCGCTACTCTTTTCTAAACATTACAGTAATTTTTGACCGATTTCAGCTAATATTTTTCATTGAAGACACCCAAAAAGTATTTTACTGGTTCATTTCGACACGTAAAAATGTATCACGAAAACTAAACGAGATATCAGAAATCCAAGACCATGTGTTTCCAACGCTATGTGCAACGCAAAACTGCAAAGTACCAACTGCATATTTCAAAATGTTCGATTATTTTCTGAACAGACATCGTATATCAAAAGAACCACAGGAATCCAGTAGTTCAATAATATTTCACATTTGAAATACAACTAATTTAAACAGTAAAATCTTTTGTAATTTTTCCCTATTTACTTTCACAAGCGCGATGTCATTCAGCACAGTCTCATTGTCGAAATCTTCATGGATAAATATATCTCCAACTCGTCGCGTTTGTCCAAAATAAAATTTAATATGTCCATGTTTTGTTAGTTTATGTGAGCTATCAGTTCTTCCAGCACCAAGATAATACCCTGCTTTTAAGTTGCTGCAAATTCAATAAATGTATTCAATGCAGTGATGGTACATTTATTTACCTACGGTTTGATACAATGGGCCGCTGTCAAAACCCAGTCGTTTGCTATTAAAGATCCGGCGCACTGATGCTGATTACTTTTATTTGGATATTGCACAAATATCTGTGAATTATCTGTCAGCTAGGAAATCTAATGCCTTTTATTAATTTTATGTTTACTATACCTCAATTATGAACGGTAGTAAATTATATAAGCCATATAATCCTCCTACCATGGTTAGGATAACTTCTAAATTTCAAGACTTTTTATTTCTTTCATTTATATATGACATCTGTCATCATACAAACAATTTAAAACAATTGACAAACCTGGTATCACTACAACAATAATAACAATTACATTTGGTTTTACCTCCAGCCTACCTCTGAGTAAGGGAGGTATTGTTTATGGTCATAAAAATTGGGTAGTGAGTTTCAATGAAGCACGTTTTAGGGTTCTTACAATACGATTTTACTATTTTCGCCATATATGTATGTGGTCTGTACCGATTTTTTCGCCTAGCATAAATCAAATAGGTATTATAATACAAAAAATACAATTTTGTGTATTTTTGTGTCTTTTATTTATATGAAGAGCTGATTAGATTTTGGATAAAAAAAACATGGTTAAATTTAATTTTTCAACAATTTTTGTTATTTTGAAAATTGTGGAATATTTAATTTTACTTGTATTTTGATTACAATAATTTTCATTAGATTTAGAGATAAAAATGTAATAGTATATTATTATATGAGAGATTATGATATTCATTTTACACAAAGATAAATAATCCCGAATATAATTCTATACTTTTTCTACTCCTGTAAATTCGGAGATCATTTTTGAAAATGATTAAAATTCGTTGAAAAATGTCAACATAAAATTACACAATGACAACTGACTCCATGTCAGCTGTCAGACGGCCGTTGCTTGGTGATCCACATCACGTCTTTAAAATAAAAGTGAATTATGGATTTTTGGCTCTGTTATTGGTCGAGACGAGTGAATTATAAATCATAATTCATTGAAAAAATTGAAATAATGTTGATATATTTATACAGCAGTAGAAAAAGAAATTTTCATTAAGCTTGAATTCCAACATATTTTATTTTTTTTATGAAATATGACAGATGTCATTATGATTGTAAAGCAGTTTTCTTGGTGAAATATATGTCAAAAAGTAAGTAAATATACGAAAGAAAATAAACAAATAAGAAGGTATTTTTCTGTATCATCAAATACTATTTTATACCGTTTAAGAGTTGTATTGGACGGGAGATTATGTGCTATCAGATTTCTTATTTCAATTTATTTCGTATCTATCAGTTTACACTAAGTAATCTTTGACGGTACATCACTGATATTCCATAATGTTTTAAGTTTTTGACTTTTCACCTCCTGATTGAAAATTATTTTCACTGAATTCCAATAGTTGCATTATTTCCATACACTTGCCAGTCAAGTAGTTTTTCATCAACGTACTAGTCTATGTTTTGTGTGTTATTAAAATTATACAAGTTTAAATGTTGAAAGGTATAACTAATTTTTTTTCTGTTTGTTTCAGGTATGTTCACTTTTCAATTGCTGTAAGATTGAAGTAACAACATTAGTAAGTAATTCTTTAAATTAAAATTTCTCGTATAAACTTTCCGCATTCCATTTGAGAGTAGCACAAAATTTAAATTACCCATTTTGTCAAATATGAATATTTGTAATCGGTCTAAAAATTTTAATCGGCAATTTACAATGGCGGGCAAATATCCCCGGATTTTTAACCAATCGCGTAATTAATTATCCAAGCCATTCACAATAAATTCCCATCGAAGCGGGCGTTGCATTTCACTGAAAATTGCCGCGTAACTCGGTCATTATCGTCGTATTTGTCGTATGGATTAATGCAGTTACAACATCGTGTTGGTAATGTTAATCTCCGCTAGTTAGCGCTCGCATCGTTCCACTCTGCCTGTCCCTCTCCAGCACAAGTGCAGGATGGTTGAGCAGGAGCAGGATGGGGATAGGCAGCATGGCTGATTGTTTGCGCACTGGCTTTTGTTTACATTACATCTGAAACATATGGCTACTAGATTTCATTCCAATTAGACGTATCGTATTTTGAGGTGGTCGGCCATCGTGCGAATTTCAAATTGGATTACTGTTTGCAGAATTGTATGCGTTATGAATTCTGGTTAGTGTTATTGCCGTGGTTTGTTCGGTTACTGTGCTATTTAGCCTAGTTTTAATGTGTATGATATTTCATTGCAAAGGCTGTGTGCTGCTTAAATGTATTGTAAGCATTACTCACTTGCTAGCTATTGTTTTGAGCGTATTATTACAATAGGAATAGGAACAATTTCTCACCAACGATAAGAATAACAACTATGTTCGTTTTACGATTTACCAATTGCTGTTTACTTCATTCCAAATTAGGCTGAAACACTAGCTCTTAACCATTACTATTTTTTTTAAAATTAAGTTTCTATATTTTAAACTTGAACATTTGAGAGTCACTTATTCATAAAATGCCACTTTTAACATATATCATAAATAGCTATTACCCCCATCAAAAATATTTGGTACGCTACTGCTGCGCACTATTCTTTTTTGCATAGACATGACAGTAAGGTTAAGCAAAAACCGAATAATGTATCTCGAACTATAACTATATCCCCGTAAGGAAATTCGTATTAATTACAGCAAAAAGTATGTTATCCAATGCATCATATTTCATCCTCAAATACATCCAAATTACAGTTTGCAAAACGGTTGAGCTGCGCGCCGAAATATGAGCCCGTGTCTTTGTGAATGTAATTTAAAATTACAAGACAAATGCATTTTTGATTGTGTAGAGCATTTTGTTTGCACTGCAGACAAAAACTGAAATCAGGGAAATCCCAAACAAATGGCGAGCACAATCCGATGTTCCAATGTTTCTGGCACAGTGGCATGGTTGACCGGCCCACTTTGAAATGAATTAATTTTTGCTGCACAACTTTTCCAGGCGCATTGTTGTTTTGGAATCATTCCAAATGTCACAGACAGTCATTTGAATAGTGGAAATGCACGTTTTTATTGTAATTACTCTGTTCTTGCTTATGAACATCATTTTGGTACGAGGATTGGTGATTATATTATTGCGTGAAAATTTTTCAATTCGCCATATTGCATTTTTTATCAGCCTCTATTGCAGGAAAATGTACGTAATTTGCTTGATTTCTGCAATTAAAATAAACCCTGGAACAAATAGTTCAAATTAATTAACATACAAGTCGTTCTATTATTAACCACATTACACTGAAGTGAGAAATTCAACATATATCTTTTAACGAAATGTCTAAAACCATACTATTGCGTATTGTTCCCGCTAGATGGCAATTATTTTACCCATTTGAACCATGGCGTGATATTGTTACCCTAAGACAAAACAGTGGTACCTAAGGTACTGAAACTTAGATTGAGATTTTTAAGTAAAACAATATTTGGGTATAGTTCTGTAATTTTTTTTAATAAAACAACTTTTTGGCAGCAAAGTGCAGCCTTCATCAGGTAGAATACAAAAACAATAAAGAAATATGTTGTCAATACACCGTCAAAATTACATTTTTAAGAAATCATAATCTAAAAACTTAATATCTTCTTGAAATTTACTGTAATGTCATAAATTAGAAGATCTTTGATGATATATATTTTAATAGTACAAACTTTTTGAAAAGGGGTGTTTATAGTTTGAGATTTATTTTTGTGCAGAGAATGAAATAATAATACTATGAAATATATATTGAAGAATTTGATCTGTTCCTGGGAAAATACCAAACGAAAGAGAAATAAGTAACGTTTCAATGTTTGCTAGTTAAATATGACTTTGAAGCCTTTTCCATTTTGCGTATTTACTTTTTAAAAGTTTCTCTAAAAAGTATAAATAATTACAACTTAAAGGACTGTAGCAAGAAATAATTAATGAATCATGGAGTGTGACTTCAGAGACCGCGAATTTCTGGGATCAAAATGTTCTTAAATAAATTCCACTTGAGTCAAATTGTAAACTTGTACGAGAGAAAAGTTAGCGCACCAAACCTATATCATTTCTGTTTCGATTTTAGTACAAACATCTTGTACAAATTAATATTATAAAACATGTGTTACAAAAATAAAAATAAGCAAAATACTTGTGGTAAGCTAAGAATGTTTTCGAATTCCTGTTCTTCATGTTCCTTACCGCGATCGCTATGGCCAGTAATACTCTTCGCGTGCGTTGATACAATATCAGAGTAGTGGGGCCGAGGACGAAATCAGAGGAACATTTTCTACGCTGACGTCACTAGCAGCAGCTGTGAGGATTATAAAATTAGAGATCCCCCGCTGTGTATGGCCCAAGCAAAGACTTACGTACTTTAACGGTCGCGGTTACGTCGTTAAATTTACACATATGCACGCGCGCTAACTAACTCTCCTGCTGATGAAGGAAAATGCGATTATTATAGCGCGATGTTCAGTTATTGTATGAATGCTTTATACTGAAGAGTGACTGGTAATGATACTTTTGGGAACGGAGTCAGGTTGTAGGTATGCTGAATTATATGTCAGTGCATCATGCATGCTTACATATGCCCGTAGGTATTTGTTTATAATACCGATAAAGTTTTAGCTCACTATTAAAATGCATTTATGTATTGTGCAGAATTTCCAAAACATATTAAAAGAAACTTCGCAAATTTATAATATATGTACTTAAATTTGGTAAAATGGATTTGATAAATACTTACTTCAATTAAAATAATTTGATACCAAACTGTTTACTAGGCTTAGATAAACATTTGAATACATATTCACTATTTGAAAAAGAAATATTTACAATTTTTATTCAGTTTTATATAGACAGATTCAAATTGCAAATGGGTAATTTTAACTTAAATTATTTTTTATGCAGCATTGTTATCGAGTTTTATAATTATTTACTTGTATAAAAGGTAAATGTGTCCATGATCACTGAAATAGTTATTTATATATCAAGGCACTGAAGATCAATTTTTTATCACGAATATGGAATTTAGTTGCCGAGGCCCGGAGGTGAGTGATAAAAAGGAACTTCAGTGCCAAGGTACATATTAAGTTTTATTTGAAATCTAAAATTAGAAAAAACTGTAAAAAAATTACAATACAGGTTAAGTTTATACATCTGTCAGTTGTCAATTGAAACTGACAGTGTTGCCAACCTCGAGACGTGAAGTTATCGTAAATAACACTCAAAATTATGTGTTTTGTCCTCAATTTCGTCATCGGAAATAATTAGTTAATTCTTCTTGCAAATTTTGTTTCATGTTACGTCCAAATTTACTATAGTACGTCAATATATCTGCCAAAATTATCCTAATTGTACAATAATTATTGTTGCTCAAAATCGTCATATAATGGGTTACTTTAGTGACGATTTCTGAGCTTTTAATGACGATTTTTGAGCACTTTGGTGCCGATTTCAAATAAAATAATTTAAATAAGTCAATAATAATTAAAGCTGTGCCAAATGTCATCTGTCAAATTCAAACAATACGACTGTTTGTATGTTTTGTTTACCATGGCACTCTGGAAACATCTAAAAATTGTACATTTTATTTTACGTCTATCTCATGACAGAAATGTATCAGATCAATAAATTTAGGCTCATTTGGTGCAGTTTAAATTTAGAACATTTTACCTATTTAGACTAAATTAATAGGTAAAAACTTAAAGTGAAATTAAACTAATAACATTGTATTTCCTGTGGCTAAAAAAAAGTAGACACCCAGTATGTACAGTAAAATTTAAATTTATTTTTTTATATATTTACAGTTTCCTATTTTTTAAAAAAAAGCATAAAGTTAGTACAAATTACGTTTCGAGAAAATTATGTAGGTATTTCCTAATAAATAGACGCCCTGATTTTAAAGTGTTACAAACTAACTAAATAAAATAATGAATTCAAATTCAACACTTTTGTCTTTCTTATCATCACACATTCCGCATAGAAGTGTCAGTGGCAATGGCAACCGTCACTCTTCAATAATGCACACGTTGCTCGCAGCGCCAGTGCGGCGCACATGGGGCTCGGTGGAAGGGGCACCAAGCACCCGAGGGCTAATGTCCCGTATACAGCGGCTATTAGCAAAGTCATCACATATTCTATTGACCAATTTATCCGCGACGGTTTGAGTGTCGCTTCTCAGTTGCGGCCTTTTGCTGGCCCGGGTTCACCTCGCCCGGATTCTGCAAGATTATCCGGAAATTGATGGCTGTGCTAGACAATAATTATACACAAAACTGAAAAATTGAATTAATTGTAATTATTAATGTTTTGAGGTCGACGTAAATTCACGTGAAAATTTATAGCATATCTGCTCTTAACAGAGTGCCACACTCAGAAATGGGTAAATTGTGTGATATGTGGTTTTAATAGTACATACATAAAATTACAAGTTACAGAAAGCAACCAAAAAGTATTTTATTTACGACCGTTGTTAAAAGTAGCCCTTTGCTTAGCAAGTTAAGGGCGTTCCGGACTCAGACAGAAAATCGGTTTTGCGCCAATATCTTATACTTCCCCCAATTCATAGAAAAATATCGTGTTGCAAAATTTAAAACTAAATGTCAGGTTAGCAATGCATCATAAATCAAGTTGAGTCTGGGTCTGGGTCAGTTTTCTGTTTGAACAGTAGAAATTCTACTGAAATCACGAGGTAGGTATTTCTAATCTTAGTTCTTGTTTATCTTTTCATAATCATGAGGAATAATTCAGTTTTTAGAAATAAAAGATGAAATTTGTTTAAAAGGGAATGATAATTACATGAACCAAGTTCAAACTCAATTACATATATGTAAAAGAAATTTGTATTATTTCGTTGTTTGAACCGAAAAAGATATGTTTGTTCAAAAAATATATAAAGACAATCAATTTTGGAATGACAAGATTATAAATAATGTGAAATTTTTTTATTTCAAATCACTCTTACCAGAAATAGTGCACTCTAGGTACAGTAGGGGATTACCAATCAATGAAATATTTTAGGATTTTTAAATGTTTGTTTTTTACCTCCCGCCTACCTCTAGGTAAAGGAGGTATTGTTTTTGGTCAAAAAATTGAGTAGTGAGTTTTCAATGAATAAGCACGTTTTAGGGTTCCTACAATACGATTTTACTATTTTCGGGATGATGCAATTTTGTTAATTATTGCTTCTTATATTTAAATGAAGAGCTGATTAGATTTTGGATAAAATTGGTCAACTGGAAGTAGCAGTTTACTTGAAGCCCTTGACAATTTTTCGTGAAAAACACGGTTAAATTTCCTTTTTGAACAATTTTGAAAGTTGAAGAATATTTAATTTTGCATGTATTTTGATTACATTAATTTTATTAATTTTCATTAGATTTAGAGATAATAAAATATAAAGAAATTAGATTTTTCAAATCATGCATTCCTAGTACACCATGGAAACATATAAAAATTTTAAATTTTTTACGAAATGTGACACATGTCATTGTGATTGTGAAGCTGTTTTCTTAGTGAAATATGTCAAAAAATTAAATAAATACACGAAAGAAAATTAACATTTTCAAATATAAATAGAAAATAAACAAATAAGAAGGTGTGTTTCTGTATCATCAAATACGATTTTGTACCGTTTAAGAGTAGTATTGGGCGGGAGGTTATGTGCTGGGTACATCAGATTTTTATTTGTTTATTTTCATTTGTTCTTATAAATAATGTATGTAAATATGTTCATGTACTAGTGCTGTTATTTTGTGTCAATTTAGTGGTTAAATTTTTTTATAATAATGTTTATTTTATTTTTAGTAAATTATCCAACTTTTCATATCGTAAAATGTTTGTAATAATAAAATACCAATGTACATGTTTTTATCTAAATAAATATGACTATATGCAATATTGTTAAAAATATTTTATTTATTATATCTAATTTTAAATTAATTTTCCGTTCTTCAAAATTAAATAACTCAGCTTATTCAAAGTTACCAAACATGGTCTTCGGTTTTCGCAATGGGGAACATAGCTAAGACCCGCAATAAATCGCTACCTGCGATCTCTTAGCTGTAGCCAGTTTAGAGCAGGTCAAAAAGTGCAAGTTTGGTTGCATCGGTTTGTCGTTAGGAGCTACAACTTTGTAATGTTGGCGCATAATATGCGAAACAAATTTGCATTTATCTAATGAACGGAACACTTTCTTAAAAAATCCACGGATAAATAGTTTTATTATACTATAATCTTCCATTACATATGTATATTGCATGTCTAAATACTTTGTAATCCACAAGAAATGTAAAAATGTCTATACGTAAAAATGTCATTATCTTGCTTATTATTAAACATATTAAAAAAACCACGGATAAATTTAAAGATTTTGATACTAACAATTCATGTATAAAATTTGAAAAATTTTTGTCCGATAGAATCATCAAAAAACTTATGTGAAAACTGCTGTATTCTACGTCACTTGTCTCGTGGTCCGGAGCGGCCTTAAAAGTGTCACTTTCTAGCACTAGTGTTAAAAGTGATTTTATTTTTACTTTTAACAGGTTGCTAACGATTTGTATCAATACAATAAATCAACAAATAATATAACCTACCTGTCAAAATATCATTCAACATTTTTTAGTATTTACTAATACACTAGGAAGATCGTAGATAAAATTTTGTATGATATACGTGTTAAAAGTAATTTATTTCGTTCCCCAGTTACTCATAAAATATCACTTTTAACACATATATTTTCTACTATCGTGCAAAAAGTAAGCCGCCATAGGTATATCTGGTATATGTATTTCTAGTTGCAAATTGCGTGCAATAAAAATGTACTTTTTGCACTTGATACATAAATAACTATTAATATGAATTTAAAATTCAGCGGTATAAAGGCGAACGAACGAGTCCATGAATTTCATCTTTTCCTATTTAAGGTACATCATTTCTTTGTAAGAATTGCTCACATTTCTATTATATAAAGATGTGTAGCAAAGTAGAAATGGCATCTATCGACTGTGGGATTCGAACTGAGACTCTCATTTTCTTTATTAAAACGATATGTTTAAAATGCATTAAACCTGTAATTAATTGTCTAAAATATTATCGCTCTATTTATTTTACATGAAAAACGGTAATTTTAAACTCTTAAGTATGAATTATAAAAGTATATGTACATAACAAGTAGATTCACAAAAGAGATTAGCACAAACTCCATTTTTATTATTACTCGTAACTTAATTTTCCATTTTCAGAACATATTTATCTTAACTGAGGTTATAGTCAAGATTGGTTAGCATAAAATTTGACACATTTTGTCAATATAATTAATTTAGGAAGGAAGTTACAGATGATGAAAAAAAATGGAGTTAGCGTTAATGCCTTTTATGAATCTGCATGTAAATATGTAAAATGTGGTATTAGCTAAAAATATAAATATTTTGTATTATGTAATTTATAATTACATATATTCAGATTCCCTTCTACCCTAAGGTGTAGGGAGGTTCTTGTACGAATAATTTTCCGCTAGTTTTCTTGCTTCTTGCACCGTTTTTCCTTTGCTACTTACTATTATCTTTATTGTATTGTCCCATGAGTTTGTTGGTCTTTCACGATCTCTTTTCTCCTTGATTTTTACGTCCATACTCTTCGTCTCCGCGCTGGTCTATTACTATCCATTCTCTCCAAAGATCCCCCCATTCTGACTGTCTTTGTTCGATGAATTCAAATATGGTTTTACTCTGAAGTTCTTCTCTAATTTGTTAACTAGAATTATAAAATAACGTTATTATTTTAGTTTGTATTTCCCGCAAAAATACTCAAATTATGATATGCTTCTCTTGCGAAAGCGAATGTACTAGACTAGGTAGAAGCCTGACGATAAAACTGAAAGCAACGTTTAAGTTTGGAGGATAAAATAAACTTTAAATAAAATATAGTTACAAATTCTCTCAGCACTATCTCTGCGTCCCGCGTGAAATTCGTAACCCGGGGTTTCCCGTACTAAGTCGAAGCCGGCCGGGGTGCGGTGACACGAGTGCCGTATAAAGAACAGAGACGTAGGGTTTGGGGATGAAGGGCACCGGGGTATTTACGAGCGACCATGCCGAGTTAATGGCTAGTAAAACCGGCAGCGTATATGGGATTTCATGCCTGAATTCTACCAATTACCCCTTGTAATTCTTTATCGATATTAGTAGCCCGGCTAACACAGGGGTGTTATTGTTTTTCCTTCTGATGATGTTTCAGGGGTTTAATTATATCGTTCACTTCATAAAAGTGTTCAGTTTATTGCTGGGATTTTATTGGATGGACAAATCCAAATTATCAACACACCAGGACAAACTTAAATAAATTAAACGGTTTTTTTTTGTACGGTATAGATTTACAGTTAAGGCCTGTGTCCACGATGATAGAAATCGATCCGAGATCTCGAATATACTTATTTTTCTTGTGGTGCTGTTCACGTCACTATCTTCCTTCTCACTTTCTCCCACTATTGCTGATGGGAAAAAGTGAGAAAGAAGATAGTGCCGTGAACTGCACCACAAGTTAAATAAACTAGTTTTATATCAAAAATCAAAAACAGTGAACTTGTATGACAACAGATGTCAGGTTAGTCGAATTTATGAAGTTAGCTTCAGTCAATTCGACCAATACTAAAAACTAGAGCTCTAGAAGAATGTAGGTATTCTCGTCCGCCATTTTGGGTCCAGATGTCATAAATAAAACAAGTTATTGGAATCCAGTTACTTAAAAAAAAAACATTTAAAATTTGTATCTGTCAAATTTGAAAACATATTTCTTGAAATCCTGTAAAATCCAACTACACAAATCATACGGTAATATATTAGAAAGTATTCTGTACACTTACCTGTTAAATATGAAATATAATAATTAAGAGAATGATAGATAACAATTATTAATCAATATCAACTTCAAATTTGACATAAGAGAATTAAAGTAACTGGATTCCAATAATTTGTTTTATTTATGACACTTGGACCCAAAATGGCGGATGAGAATACTCATATATTCTAGTGCCTTACTAAAAACTAATAAAATATAACTCAAAAAATTATTCTGACATAAGTAAATTAAATATGTTTATACGTAAAATAAATAAAAAATATATTTCATGTTTCAGAAACTGTTTCAAAATACTGATTTTGAGTTTCTATTGCAAATTCTTCAGCTTTTCAAACATCAAAAGTCAAAATATTAATTAGGTAATATGTAAATGAAGTTAGCAACTTGAATGACATTGGGATAGAAGCCATTTTTCATTTTTTCCATTCTAGTTTTCTATTCGATATTCTCATCAGAGTTGGTAGTGTTCACGATCCGAGTTTTCGATTCGAGAACTGGGACTCGCGCAATGCTATTCAACTTCAAAATTTTCATGTTCTTTCATTTCTCTTTAAAACAGTTCTTACTCATTTTGTGATCAGTACAAAACTATTCACGTTTTTATTAATAAAGAATCACATACAGAAAGTATACCATGACATTAAGAACAATAAATAAATTTATAAATAAAATATAACAAAAAGTTGATAAAGTAAGAGAAAAAAGCAAATAATAATTATTAAAGATCTGACAGCAACTAATTTATTTGTTTTAAAATTCTCACATAATTTATGGTACACTTTCTGTGTATGATTATTTATTAATAAAAATATGAATGTTTATTTTCATTTGTAATGTATGAGGAAGATTTATATGTCCTTCAGCAGTGACTGTACGAACAGAATAAGAACGATTTTTCATGACCGTGCACAAAAATTAATCTCCATTCATTCCTATGTAAACGATTCAAATAAAATGCTAACGTACTGCAGAATTATAGTTTATGTTTATAAAAGCAATCAGATAAATAGCTTAATTTGATAAGGCCGCGAAAATATATCAAAAGTTATGTAGGTACAATTCTGTGAAAATATTAGGCTAGCACCTAAGAAATTCTGTTGGTAAAATAAAACATTTGGCAACGCAAAACTGCAACGTTTCCCATTTGCGAAGAACGGAGAAGCACAATTTGCCAAGCTTATCCTCGTGAATTGGAGCTGATAAAATCGAAATATCATTTTCAAGAGCTCGTAAATTTCCATCGGCGAAAAATTCGGGCAGAACTGAAAAAACAAACAAGACCGGGGCTCGGCAAGAATTTATATTTCACTGGCACAGTTACACTTTGCAGAGTTTGTGTTGCTTTCGCAAAAACTTTGCGACAACTGACTAATGAAAATACATTCATCAAACATATTACACGATATTATATATGTTTTTGTTTATTGGATTCGCGAACAAAATTGAAAGGAGTTTTTTGATTGGTTTGCTTGGGAATGGATGTTTTGTTCTAAAATATTTTTAGCACTGAAACTTTTTCTATTTTCCACTTCAATTTATTTTTACGTACAAATACTTGCACCACGAAATAGAGTGCTCTTTTAACAAAGATTTGCGTGGACTAGTTTTACTCGAAAGAATTAAATTATTAAACTTGAATTGAAATAATACCAAAAAAGAAAAACAAGTCTTTGAGTGGTATTTGGTAATGATTTTAAGTTTATCCACTTGCAAATAGTTCGTTAGTATATCTAATGTCAAATTGTCAATATTGAAATTTCTATTGTAAGTGTGTATACATTACCCTCCCGGTATTAAAATATTTTTTTTTGTACTCACAACCTTGAAACAACATTTTACGATTGACGTACGCTATTGACAATCAGGAACTTTTAATTCACGCACTAGTGCGGTAAAATATACTGGCTTTCCCCGAGTATTCTATTCCAAAATTATCTGAAATAAATAAAATTAATAAATAAATATATCATCACACCATTTACCCATTTCTGGGTGCGGTACTCTGCTAAAGCAAATTTTGGGTATTATGATATATTTTTGCTCGTGAAGTGCGATTACAAATCACGAATCGAGGGTCTTACGATCCACAGTCCGATGCGTTATCACGAAGCTATTTATCCCATATAAACATTATCTTAAAAGTAACAAAATATATGTTTCAAACACCGATTTTCGTGTAAATAATATAAATAATTGCTAATAATTTATTATGTAAACGAATTGTTTTAGCTGTCTTTTGATTTTGTGAATATGTAAATTTGAGTATCATGATATCAAGTTTTATTTACTTTAAAAATAATTTTGTTTGTTACAAAAACTACTGTACAAACCTCTTGTGGGAAGAAAGCATAATATAACAATGTAGTCTAAAACAATAATAAAATTTAAAGAAACAAATTATAAAATATGTAAATTTACCAAAATGTTATCATAAAATAATAATAAAATTTACATAAAATCTTGTAACTTCATGGTACTGCCATTCTGAAATCATATTCATCGCAAGTCGCGCTATTGATGTGACGTCATTTTGGTAGAGTATAAATAGAGGTAGGCAATAGTGTTTTGAAACTGGCATTTACGAGGTGTGGAGTGATATAATCTATATTTTACAAGTATATTTACGTACAATTGATATCATGCAATAATTTCTTTAAATAGTTGGCAGGATTAAAAATTATTTATATCATAATAGACAAGCATAGCAACCTACCTACCTCTAAATATACATTGTATTAAATTACAACAGATGACACTTCTCTTCAAATATGTTCATTTTTCCCCTGCCAAAACTACGTCACATATCCCTTCTTCAAATTTTTTATATTTTTCTTCTCGTAAATTATTAATAATTCATTGATATAAAAATATATTTTCTATAACACTGTTCTGGAAACTGGGCATTCCACTACTAAAAATTATTATGGAATCACTAACATTCCAAACGCGGCGTATGGAATATTTTCGACGAATCAGAACCGCTTATTAGCGCGACATATGAAGTATCTTGATTCAGTTACTATGGTTACGTCTGTTTGTTTAAATTTGATTTATGAGAGTTTGACGTTTTCAACAGTTTTATATTATTGTTGTTTTGTATAATTTCCAAAACTTTTTTATAGAAAGTATAGTCTACAACATGTAACGGAATGGCGTATCCCACGCTGGCAAACCATAGCCCTCGCCTTTGGCTTGGGCTACAAACTTTTTGATCGCGTGGAATATGTGCCATTCCATTACTTGTTCTAGAATATACTATTCTTGTTTAAAGTCAGATATATAAATTCAAAATTTGGTCAGAGATCCCATTCGGGCTGTGCCTTTTACAGCTTGCAGTATATATTTTAATTTAAATTTAATCCCGTGAATGAATTCGTCCAGCAAATTTAAATGGAACCAGCGCCAACGCAGCATCGGTTAAATAAGCTGAAAAACTCTCAATTCCGGTATTCGCATAAAACATGAGTGAAACGAATTGAAATTTACATGAATCCGGCCCTGGGCCACCACGCCCATTTGGTACAAATCCAAAACTCGGTGGCGGGCGATTCAATAGGCGTAATGCGCGTTATGCCTGCAATCGGCGACGATTTATAGGCGGCCAAACATGCACATATATACCTACTCTGTATATACGAAGCGAGTAGCTGTTCATTATTTCATTGGGAAATTAATCAAAGCAGGCAGTGACTGCTCGTGATTGCTCAACTGTTTAGCTGGGCCAGGACCACGAAACAAGCGACGGTTCGGTGTCGAGCGTCGATTGTTGAACATCCACGACACCCGTACGGATTGTCGGATTCCGGATGGGGATTGTTGTCAATCAAGGGAATTGATAACGCTGATACAATTACTTAATTAAGGATGTTGATTTGTGGCATATTGTTCACAGGGTCCCCCATTTTGTACTTATATCTCAATACTTGCTCTCTATTATTTTTACCTTCCGGTACATCCTGTAAAGGAAGTATAGGAATCATGCTAAAAACTCGTTTGAGTTTTCAATGGATAAGCACGTTTTAGGGTCCTTTGGACATTATTTTAATAAATTCGCGATGTCTGTGTGTATGTGTAGATGGATGGATGAATTACTGTGTGAATCTCTGGAGTTACGGTTTTTCAAAAACTGAAAATTTGTGTAACCTATCAGATTATTTGCAGATATCTCAGCGAATTATGGTTTTATGACAATTTTTGTGATTAGAATAATATTTCAATTGCTATTATCGCGACTGATGAAAATGTTTTCTTAGAACAAACTAATTCCTCTGAAATGAAGAGAAAATTGATTTGAATAGTGCCAATCCGATTATGTTTTCATTGAAAATTTTGTAGGTTTAATAAATATTCTTGTATGAAAATGAAAATTAATTAAGTTTTGAAGGAACATATCAAAGTATTGAACTAAGACTCTTTATGGCGACCAAATAGTTTGAATAAAAGTAGTTTTAAATCAAAATAATGTCGTTTTAAATAAAAACGTTTTGTTTAAAATTAAAAGGCCTCCCTTTTATTATTTGTTAAACAATATTAAAATATATTTATTTTATTCCTAATTATTTTGTAAGAAATAAAATTTTCTTCAACGAATATATACAAAAAGGAAAACTGAAAATTTTCTTTAAACATAAAGTTATTTTTATAAGTGTACAAATTCTATTTGAAACATTTTTCTTTTACTAGCACCTTGAGGAATTACAATACGTTAAATAAATATTGAGTTTTTGAAAAGAAACAAAACAAATAAATATATTATTACGCCATTTACCCATTTGTTAGGTGTGGCATTCTACTTAAAGTAGATCTCGGTATTATGATATATTTTTGCGCGTAAAGTGTAGTTACCAGCCGTTAAATCACGGCCTCCAAGGATGATAGTGGGGTAGGAGTCACAGGGATAATTTTATGTAGTGAAAATTTTCAGAAATTAATTTCGAAAATTTGTTGACTATGAGACTCGAACCGAGTATCTTATGATCCAGAGTTCGATGCGTTACTATTATAGAACTATTTACCAACAAAAGAAAATATTGTTTGACAAGTCTCATAATTGAAAAGTACATTCTAAAAAGAAATAGGTGCTTTTTGGTGTATTGTTTGATAATAAATATAGTATTTTTGTCACAATTTTTATTCTTAATAGATATTTGTTATTTCTAGAACATTACAAAATGTGAAATAAGATATTCAGCTTTGGAACAATTTGGTTGATATTTGCTTATTGGTGTATAATTTAATAAAAATCTATGGCGGGAGGTAATGTGCTGGATCAGACAATAAAGAAGTCATGAAACTTCATAATTATGTTTCTTGACAGTGAAAAAATAAGTTTTTTTGGTCATAATTGAATAATTTGTTTTTAAGACATTTATGCCATGTGGTGATTACACCAGATTTTTTGTGGAATAAAAAATATTTGAAATTAAAAAAAATAAACAATTTAATTTGAATTTTGGGGTGCTTTGCGCAAAACCCCAAAACAAATGAGGACGTAAATTGGACAAGCAACTAAAATAAAGTTTTTTTCTCATTATGTTATGCAAATACCTAAAAGTCAACTTTTTAATATAATAAGTATTCAAATACTGACTGATTGCTTAATTGACTAAACTGCCATATTTCGATGAAAACATCTATTATTATTATCTCAACTTAAAATTAGACCGAAATGTGTTTACGAATTACAACATCTTCAGAAACGCGATACCTCTTCTTTGACAGCAATGAGAAGTAACAAAATACTATTTTGTTTACCAAAGTTATCAAGCCATTCATAGTCACAACGTTCCGCAAGTCTTCGTGCCAACTTCATAAATATACTTCTATTTATGATTGTAAAGATAATACAAAACAATTACAGTTTGGCAAATCTCAACGCTGTAAGAATAGAAAAATGGTAAACAAATTTACAAACGTAGGCGTTCGAGAAATACAAAAAATATCTTTTTCAGCTTAACATTTTATATAATTAATAATTGAATATTCCGGAAATTATTTTATAAAACAAATATGAAATATGTAAATATTGCAAAATTTAATCTCATAAATTAATTATTAATCATATAAATATACACAGCGATCGTTTAAAATAGTTTAACATATTTTCATATCATAAATATTTAGAAAAATTACATAAATTAATTTTGTATTGTTTTTGGATATGACCCAAAAACGTTTAGGTGCTGTTATTTACAGGTATTGACGTAAGTTAGTATTTTTCCATATTTATTCAAGTTACTTACAACATGTAATATAATACTTACTAAGGTATAAATCTATTTATTTTATCAAACAACTAATACTAAACACGAATTGAAAGCTTTGAATCCTTGTTCACTTTTATTATTTGGGACTGTACCAGAACTCGTCACACAATATTTCATTCCAAGAATTTGTGAGTCTGCGAAGAGACGAGTCCAGAACCCACGCCCTGTCCAGATGTTGAACACGCTGTGCAGTGCACTAACATCCGGTGCTGTTTCTGCGTCTACCTCGGTTTGTTGTTTCACCCACGATCGCTCCATACTTCTTTACATTCCATACGTATTTATTCACTATGGGAAGTAAGGAAGCACGGAACATGCGTAGGACCCGAAGAAGATCTTCAAATTGCACAACACTACACTCTTCTCACTTTAATAAGTCACTGTTATTACGCAAGACACATCTAAAGAGCTAAGAAATTTAGACAATAGTTTTAAGCTGGGAAAAAATATGTAAGCACTGTTTCGTTAGCACTGTCCGCAATGATTACCGATAAAAGTCGGTGCTTCAACCATCCACCAAGATGAGCGATGATGTGGCCGTCGAGTCGGTCGAGAGACGAATGCAGGTTTGCATCTTTGCCGGTGATTTTCACAACGAGTACAGCCGTCGGCCCGACAGCTACAGTCTAAAAATGGCCCGTATGATGCCATTGGTCCGCCACACGGGCCGATATAGGTTTACCCAACCCCTCGCCTACCCAAATTTGTCTTTTCTTAAAATACACCGCGCGCGCTGGCTCAACACGCGCCGCGGCGACGTAATTATAGAATGGCGCGCTCTCTTACCAAGCGTACCACACGCACACATGAGGACATGTGCTTCTGGGTACCCTACTACATGAGCCACAAGCCTTTGCTCAGCGGTCTCCAACAAGAACCAAGGCGGTATCACTCTTACTTCACGCAGAAATACACCAGGACATCATCCGTACTTTCCCAGAATTTTAGGATGAAATAATTGTATTATTGACGTAATCATTGCAATCTAAAAACATTAAAGAAAACTAGCACACATTAAGTTGAGAAAGAATAAATAAACCATAAAAACAGTGGTGTTTTGGGCATCATCCTCATGGCTTATTAAATTCCATCCACAATATATGAACGTTTGAGTTTCTAGTATAGTTTTTGAACAACTTTTAGGTCTACAAATTTATACAAAAATAGTACATTTAATATATTACGGAGTAATGAGGTAAATAGCTCCGTGGTAACGCATCGGACTGTGGATCGTCAGATCCTCAGTTCGAATCCCAGTACCGACAGTTGCCAATTTAAATTTACCCTCCACTAACATCCTTGGGGGCTATGACTTGACGGTACGCAAAAATATATCTGCATACGCAGAGTGCCACACATTTAATGGATAAAAGGCGTGATGATATATTTATTTATTTATTTACGGAGTAAATTGAAAGAAGCAAACTTAATGAAAACAAATTTACAAATAAATGCACAGAGGTAAACTCACTCCAAAACATTATGTTCCCAATATTTTTATAGGCATATTCACAAAAGGAATTAATGCTAACTCCCTTTATTTTATCATCTGTAACTTCGTTTCTAAATTAATTAAATTAACAAAATGTGTCACATTTTATGCTAACCAATCTTGACTCCAACCTCATTTAAGATAAATATATTTTGAGAATGGAAAACGCAATTAAGATAATAAAAATGGAGTGAATCTACTTGTTAATGTTTATTTTCAAATCCTTAAAAACTGGTCTTTGTACTTAATTTTAGTTTGATTTCATCAAACATCACCATTACATCCCTTTAAATTTAAACTTTGCTAATCCTATTTTGTTATAAAATTTCTTTGGGCCTGTACGCGGACACTCCGTGGAAATACAGATGACATTACATCCATCGAAATCTACCTCTGTGATAATCTACTGCAGCTAGGTTTCCAGAGAAAATGGAAGGATCTAATTGCGTCTTTAACATGTAATTGTATTTAGGATTATTTAATTAATTTGAATTAAATTGCATCGAGTTTTTAAGACCGCTGAGTCAAAGCAGCACACGTGTGAGTGAGTGCAAGAGTAAACCGTGTGCAGTGCTTAGTTAGTGCATGCACCATTATAGATCGGGGCGTCATCATTTGTGAGACGTCTTTTCTTACCGACTTCGTATCACTACCATCAAAATTCTCACCTAATTCATACACACATACACAACATAACACTATATCCCACACAATAGGGTAGCACGAACCCAGAAACATAATCATCCAACAATCAATCTCCTCCAAACATTATCATTTTGGCCTCGTCCACATTCATAATGCGATTCATTCTAACTATTTATTCTTCGCACGATCACGCAATCGTTCACCCTCAATATAATCAAATATATCACAACGCCATTTACTCATTTCTGGGTGTGGCACTCTACTCAAAGCAGATCTTGGTATTATGAAATATATTTGCGCGTAAAGTGCAGTTACCAGCCGTTGAATAACTGCCTCCAAGGTTGGTACTGGTGTTGGAGCTATAGGAGTAATTTGATGTGAAGAAAATCTCGATAAAAATTTTCGAAATTTAATTTTGACTATTTCCCTCATAAAATTTAAACCAATCAGAATTCTGACATTTCTGAATGTCGTCCAATCAACGTAGAATTACACGATAATTTTGCACTAATGCAAATTATCGATAATTCGCACTAGTGCAAATTACCAAGGTGATTCTGATTTTTTTGTCAAATGAAGTTTTTAAATTTTGCTTTATTTTTTATGAGAGAAACAGCGTTTGGCTAAATTTTAATCTGGAAACAGTCCTTCGAATATCCTTCGTGCATGTAATTGTCAATAAATTTCTCTCGTGGGCATTATCAACAACTTGACATGCACTTGGGATATTATATATGAAAATTGGTCGGCTGTGAGGCTTGAAGCGAGGACCTTATGATCCACAGTCCGATGCGTTACCACGGAATTATTTACCCTCAATCTCACCCGCGCATATTAGTTCCGACCTTTCACTCGACATCTGCTTGAGATGACCAAAGACCAAATCTTCTCAACTGGCCCACTTTTTAACAACATTCTTCTCATTCTCACACTCATCGTACATCCAGGTATTCCGGATACGAACACATCTCGTATAATACCCACAAACCCTTCTTAAATACCTCATTTCCACAGCAGTTCTACGTCGTTCATGATTCTTCTATGTAGGGAATGTAGGCACTAAAACATCATTATTTACACTCAATCAATTTACGCCAACAATCCATTTTCACTCTCCCCTTCAATTGTACTCCAATAATAATATTAATAATAATAAGCCTCTGCTAATCTTTTCAAGCTTTGTGATTGGTTGTGGACGATGGTCAAAATATGCAAAAATTGTTACCTATCTCGTAACATCCTCTTGAAATTATATTTTTTATTGAATTTATCGGAAAACATTTTACGCACACACAATTTTCCCTCATCGTTGCTATGTAAAGACGATATAACATGTTTATTGCTTTTTATAAACCAGCCATCTTAGAAATGGCGATCTGGTTCCGATATCCGGACTCGAGCGATGTCAAACGTCGTAAAATAAGACCCCTGCGACTTCCTGAATCTCATATAAACTTTCAAAAGCACGTACATACATATATTACACCCCCCGGAAGCAAATCATGCACAGGCCAAACACAGAGTTAAAATATTTAAAAGCATACACAACACAAGTATATTTTATATAATATTTACTCCATGTACGATAAAGAGAACATTGTGTTATAATATTAATTTATTTTCCTAATGTGTCTTCTAGCAACGCTGTTCAAATGTCGTAAAATGAAAATAAAATACTTGAAAGACACTGACATAAAGACAATAGAATCTATTTTATTTTTGTTTTTATGGTATTTCTGTTAAAATCCCGAGGTTTTATAGACAGTTGTCCCGGCTCAATTGTCCACGATGTCAATTCGTTTCGCACCATTAAAACGACAGCACTAGGAATCATGGTCTGGTCCAAGCACATTTCCTGATCCGCTCCTGCAGGGCAAAGTGTCGCCTGCTTCCGACATCCAAAGGACTTAAGATCCTTGCTGTTTCTGCCGCTACCGATTCGTACCAATAGAATTGTATTTAATCTTATTCGCTTTATTTGTGCTGCAAGTGAAGCGATTTTATTGACGAATTAGTGGCTATAGTAGGGAATGAAAAAAAATGCAACATAATTTAAATATATTAAATGAAATAATTGAGAAATATATGAAAATTAATGCTAAAAATAAAGATCAACGTTATTTAAATTTTAAACTTGGTTTATATAAATAAAAGCAAATCGAAGTTATTGGTTATATGTCATATGGAGTGATTGACATTGATGTCAAAAATTAGATTCGCTTTTATTTATTTAAACCAAGTTTAAAATTTAACTAACATTAGTGCAACCGGGCATTAGGCGCTGAAAATTAAATATTAAAAAAATCAAGGATAAGAAACGAAATAATAAGAGATTAATTACAATAGACTTCATGAAAGAAACAAGATGAAGAATGAATCGAAACCGATGCTTCAAATTTGGATCAGAAACGCGAAGGAAAAGAGGGATCCTGGAAGACCAAAAGACACTTGGGATATCATCATCAAAAAGACTGAAGAAAAGAAACGTCAGACTGCAGAATGCACGAAGGATGGCGATGAATTAGAAACAATGGACGAAATTTGTGCACGATTAAGAGACTTTTTACACCCTACACCTTACGGAAGAAGGGTTCTTGATTTGGACTGTCTCTTTTTTTACACACTTTTTATTAAAACAATAATAAAAAAACTACCAAGTAAAAATGATCTCAACTAACTTTTCTAGAGGCTGTAATTTATACTTAGCAAGCAGTGTACCTTTTCATTTTGTGCGAGCAGTTTGAAAACTTCTGTTGTACAAAAACATACCATACATGGTATTATTTCAGCTTTGCAGGATATACGGAGGTAAACGTAAGCGAGAGGCAATTGTTCTGGCCATAAAAACACTTAATACAAACTGCGAATCTTGCCATGCGGCTGAAAAGTAAAATCTTCTCCTTTATTAAAATATCTGCGCGCAGAGCAATGAATGTGGCCGATATGCAAATCTTAATCCCGCGAATAATAATCGAGCCCGCAGAGCTGGGCTCTGCCGCCGGGACGCTCGCCGCCGACCCAAGCGGGGGTGGGGCAGGGCTTAATAACTGCACGAGCTCATTTACAAATGCAATATTTTCCATTTTTCTCATTTGGATTAGCTTGCTTCCAACGTTTCTTTACTATTTCCAGTAAATTGTGAAGCCATGCGCGCAGCGCCGCACACGCCCAAATTTGCAACTAAGATTTTGTAATAGTCTGCATCAAACCTTGTTCATTTACATTTAATACATTCTACCGCCTACATATGTATTTGTAAGGGTATTTTGATGTTCAATATTTTGGTAGTAATTCAATAACCGGAAATGGAAGTTTATTTGAAGGCCTATCAGGTTTTTTGCGTATATTTCAGTAAATAATTAGTTAATACATATATACATAACGTCACGCTATATCCTACTCAGCACGAACCAACACAGTCAACCAACAATCAATCTTCTTCAAAACATTCCTATCCTGACACACCACTTTCGCCTCGTCCACATTCATAGTACGATTCATACATGCTCGTCTATTTTTCACACTCGGAATCCCTCGTTCACGCAACAAACCATCAATTATACCCAACCATTTATTCCTTGGACGCCCATGCATACATTAGTTTCATCAACCTTTCATTCGACATTCACTCAATATGGTCAAACCAAACTGACTCACTCCCACTTTCTTAACATTATTCTCAATCTGACACTCACCATACACCAATGTATTCCGGATACAATCACGTCTCGTATAATTGATTTAAAGTAAATATTGTTATATTCAGAAAGATGTGGAATATAATAGGTTACAATTTTTTATTTGAATTGTTTTCCACATTTGCGAAAAGTTATATATTGCCACAACAATTTTTTTCTTCTTTAATGTATGTGTAACAGTTGAAACATAACTTTTCGAAATATAAATAAAATTAATCATCGCACCATTTACTCATTTTAATTGTGGCTCTTTGCTTTAGGAGATTTCATATACGCGTAAAATACGGGTACCAGAGAAATATAAGCTATGAAATATATTATAAAATTATATAATATATATATATATATATATATATATATATATATATATATATATATATATATTACTGCACTGTGTTAAATCTGTGCGAATCTGCATCTAAACGTAGATGAGAATTCCTTCAGAAATTTATAACAATAGTACAACTCACAAGTACATATAATATTGCTGGTATATAGGTATAATACCCACCTGCAACATCAAAGTATTTGACTAAGTTCAATCATAAGGATTCTAGCTATATTGCAAACTAAACTAAACGTATTAAAGCTAAACAGTACAGTACAAAAATGAGGTTCTTAAGGAAAGACCATCATGTATAAAAAGTAAGACTATCACGCCCAATTGTTCCCAATTGCATCTAGATTCTTGGTTTGAGCATCAGTTCGATGTGTACAAGTGCAATGAAGCTACTGTAATTCCTTGGAGCATCTGGCAGTGCAGTCTGACATCGGCGAGACACGCATGTGTTCAAGACATCGCGACAGACGCACGCGGCTGGTCAACGTCCTGTCCTCTGCCCCGCGCACCGATACGGCGCGTGCATCGGCCGAGATGCACCACTGAGCGTGACATTTCGATCGTGATACAATTTACAGTGCTATTTGCTCAATGCCCAATGATATTGTTTTATACTATTGATTAGGAAGATGAAACAGTAGGACTTAATCGTAGTTGCAAGAAAAATAAAGCTGTATGTTTTGAGAGGAACTGAACAATTTACTTACTAACTAGGATGATGATAGAATATTAAGTTGTATCCATCTTTTACTAGAACTTGTACAAATTATTGAGTCCACTGAATGTTAAGCAATTTCTATTTGTTAAGTGTATTTCCCTGTTGACTAGATGGTATAACTGGGTATAAGGTTATCATCAAAATCCGAAGAATCGTAATAAAAAAGATTAAGCACACTTCATCATAATAAAAGTATAAAAGAACCTTTCAACTCTTACGCCGCAAATTGCTGTATATTTGACGAAATATTAATGTTTTTACAATACATTTTCAATAATATTATTTATCCAACACTTTTCAATAAATGCTCTATAACTACGGCGATTTTAAACAAGGAAAGTAACAGATTACCCACTAGTGGGTATAATTTTGAGAACATCCACTAGTGAGTATTTTTTTATTTATAACAATAATAATAACACACAACACCTTGGTAACCACTTCGATTGACATTTTAATTTCAAAAATTTAAAGTCTCGGTAAAATTATCTCACTCAGCCTTCGGCTTCGTGTGCTAAAATTTCTCTCGTGGGTAATTCCTTACTTTGCCCACTTGTAAAGTAAATAACTATTAATTCGGATTATGTAAATGTTGTACTTATTATCCTTATATTATCAAATTATCTTTGTTGGAATGTAAAGAATTTAATCAGGGTTAAAATTACCAATTATAATGTCATTCGCGAAATACCTGTACTTATTATTTAACAAATAAGAAATTAATTTTTAACATGCCCATCTCGGTGGTGTAGTGGCTATATCCCCTAGCATACCAGATATCATGGGTTCGAATCCCACTGAAGATGGTATGGTTATAAAATTCATTAACATCCACTCATGAGGCGGCAGATAACCTGAGTAGTTAGTCCGCTTTTCATCTTCGTAAATAAAAAAATAAAAAAATCAGTATAAAATTAATCCGTATAAATCATCTCGTTGGTATTACATATCGTCTCAAACCATTTATAAAACATGTAACTAACGATGATTCAAGTAGGTACTGAAACATATATGTAAAAAGTAAAAGTATAAATGTAATTTAATATTATTACCATTGATTTCCTACTATTTTTGTTAGGACAGAATCCACTTCACTGTGCTAAACTTGAAAAACCAGCAACAGTGTTTATTTATGACAGGTATAATTTAAGGTTTCTTCGTAAACATAATTCCTCCTTCGAGTTTTGGTGATACATACCATTATGTAGTCAGTCAAGTCTCAATATTTTACTACTGTTATAATATATTTTTATTATTGTTAGTTAATGTACTGTCAAACTTTCATTCGTTGTGAACTTGGATGAGAAGAGTTAAGGCGAACTCTTTTCAATTTGCCAAAGTATTCGTATAATCTTAAGAGACTGTTTACTAGAAATATAAACGGACTATGCTACCGACCAATAGCTACGTATATTTCTATTCATTGAAAGTATTTACAACAAATTTAAATCGCAGATCGTGGGCTGTAGGTGTGTATCAATAATTACACGCATATATCGTCAACCGTGCGTAAGACAATAGCAGGATATGATGTCACGCGTGCATCGAACCAAAAGAATTAAATAATTCGTCTGTTTGTCAGTGAAACCTATTAGACTTTTAAACATGCATTGTACCAAGCTGAAAAACAAAAAAGATTCTTTTAATGAACTCTTACAAAATGATCGCCAGCTTTCTGTTGCAATTCAACAACAAATTGTTTCTCGGTAACAATTTAATTATAACCCAATTGCGCATTCGATACAACCCATTCCTGGACTGATCAACTCTCTTAAATCTAACTAGAATTCTAGCGCTGTTGCTATTAAAACTTATGCTTGCGGCTGTCGCCAAGTATCTAGAACATATTCTAGAATCTGCGCTCCGCGGTACATCGGCGCAAACAACAGATTCTTGAATGAATTCCGCGGTAGAGACGGCGGCGGCGGCGGTGGTGGATGGCTATTAATACACGCACTACACTGTGGGCTATGCGTGGGTAAGGTTTTAGGTTTCCATCACGGGTGCTAGTTTTTCATTCGTGGTAGGAGGTTAGTTTTTATTATGGAAACAATTATTTAGATTGATGTAATTATAGAGATATTTAACAACAACTGCCTTTGGGACAAAAATTGGCAAGATTATATTAGGTATTCAGATCTTTTAACATTAATGAAGATTTTCTTTTTAGCATTTGTACGGATAGTTTGACAAGTGAAGGAATATTTTGTCTACAAGAAAATGTCAACATATTTTGTCTTTTAAATTGTTGAAATGTGTGAATAATTAGTTCAAAATAGTTCCTCACCAAGAAATGCACATACCTACTAAATTATATTTCGAAATATCTACTTCCATTTGTTTTATCTTTTTAAAATAATTTTGTAGCTGTTCTTTTATAACTGAATAAAAGAACAAATCTTACGATTTTCGATGAAAACATTACCATAATCTCCTTCATTCTTCTCTATCTAATTATTATTTTTATACTATAAGAATTTGTTTCTAGACATATGTTATACAGAAATTCTAAGTTTCAAATATATATTTTATTATTATTATTATTATTATTTTAATGAAGATGGGAAGCGTTCATTTGATGCCGCCTCATGCGTGGATGATTGTGAATTTGTGAACATAACTAACGACCATAATCTTCAGTGGGATTCGAACCCACGACCTCTAGTGTGCTAAGCTTCTATATAGCCACTAAACCACCGAGATCGGCTCAAATATTATTTATTCATCGACTTGTTATTATTTTAACTTGAGAAAACAATTATCAATAACGATCTTTTCAATCGTGGTTTATAAACAATTTCATTGCTGGTTCATAAATCCTGTTTAACAATTTTTTTATTAATAACAACATAAATATTTTGATATGAATACTCAAGAATTAAGTAGACAGAAATAAAATTCTTTTAATATTGTTTTTATTATCTTACATTTCATTATTTGAAGAAATTGATACGGAAAATTGTACTCGTCCGGAAATTATAGAAGAACTAATAAAATAGGTGACTAAAATTTCTGAAAAAACTGTAACATTTTAGAGGTCAATAAATATCCATTATTAGCCTCTTCCGGTACTATGAAGCAAGCGTTAGAGGAAAAAATGCATGACTCCAAAATAGGTCAATAACATAAACATTTTCATAGACAAGAGAAGAGAAAAGAAGAGAAGGAAGAGAACAAATTACAATAAATAATAAATATTATTAATAATTAGCAATAAATCGCGTCCCTTTGCGTAGGTACGCCCCTGTGTACTGATTTCGAAAAATATGACTGACTAAATATGAAAGTCATGAATGTACAATGCTTGGCAATAACATAAAAATGTATTGTTAGTTTAATTTTAATGTCCACATTAAACATTTATGTTTATGAACTTAAGCGGTGATAATAATTAAATAAATTTTTATTTAGTGCGCTATTTTCAACCTATCCTATTATTATCCCTGACAATTTAGAATAATAATAGTAAATTATTATATTTCATATAGTCCACACTCTACCACAAATCACACGCAAGGTAGAACAGCAGCAATAAATAAATCATTTACCTTTCAAGACGTCATCAAAGTCCAACTTCCGTTTATGAAAACGGCACGTTTGAAATTAGTTTCCATTTGACGTCTTGACGTCGCCTTGCTGATATGTTCGCAACACTCGTTCATATGAACACTAAACGTTCACAAACACATGCACTGTGTTCGGAATATTCAGACTCGTTAAGAAGAATTAAAATTTAAAATGAGGATGAATGTATAATTTATATGTGTGTGTTTAAATATAACACACATTCGTTTGTTTCAAGAGTGTTAGTTACACAATCGTGTGAATGTTCGTTTAGAAGTTTATTTCTACTAGAATCTAGAACTACTTCAATTTACTAGTTGCTAATTTGTCCACATTTCATACAGATTCCGATTGAATCTTAAATAACTTTTTTACTGTTGTAACTGAATATGGGTGGTAAAGCAAAGACGAAAGACGAATGAAGTCCTTCACTAGAATCCCAAAATGGCAAATAAGTCATTTATTTATAACTTGAATCAAAACTCGAAATGTGCCCATTGATTTTTGTCATAATTCCTATACGAGCAAGGAAATAAAAATGGGTAATAAAAGTTTCTGTTTTCCTGGTACTAAACATATATTTTCGGAATATAAAATCATGTTTTAAATAATGACACTAATCTACAAACAAACTGAGTAATATTATATATGTGGTCCATTTTGAATCGTTAAAGTTTATCAACAAATTGCGGTCTAGAGTGGAAATAAACGTCATTAATCAGAAGCTTATCGTGTCAAATAATTTGTACACGTTAATTTTGTGTTATTTTTTTCTAGTTTTCACCGTTTAAATATATGATAAAAGATATAACAGCCAATGTATTTTTGATGATTCATTATTGTAATCAATATTATGATTGTCATGTCAAATGCTTTTGCGTTTTTATCGGCACATTTTTAGTTGTAAATTTAGAAATTAAATCTTCGATTTTAGGATGCGTCAAATTGGTACTAAATTTTATTATTCCCTAAAGTACTTATTATTTAGTTAATTAGTTCTGCAAACTGTCGATATAGTTTTTAATTACTTCAAATTATTTATAGTGTAATGACGTCACTGTCATTGCGAAAAGATTATATTTAGATCACACGTGGTTGATGTCACTTTAAAATTCCCGTTGGTTTCTTCCAATATATTTCAAGTTTAAAATAAATTTTACACCATTAATTTCATTAAATATTATCAGAAGTAGACGTTTCTTTCAAATTAAATTATTGTGTTTGCTTATTACTTACTTGTTAGATAAATTTGTTGACAATCCATCACAACAACAATACAACAGAAGCAATCAATTTAAACACAAAACTTTCGGTACAGTAACACGCACATTTATAAACATGGTTTTTATTCGACTGACGAGTGATAATGAAAATACTGAATGACTGGAATAATGTCTGACTTCTCTGACACACGCATTACTGTGCTGTGAACAGTAATTGACCATACATGATGAGTAGCCGGGTTCATGGTATGGGGGTCACGGCTAGAGGCCCCCCGTAGACGGTCTTCCAGGACCGGATTAAAGAAACTCACTGCGTGCCCAGAATCATATCATTTGGCACAATTAAGACTTTTAGAATAGGTAAATTTTGTTCAAATTTACAACGGAAAACTATTACATATTATTATTATTATAATGCAGCTTTAAATAAGTATATAAGATACAATACATTCTTCTCATGTTTTGATTTTAATTTAAACTTTTATAAAACATTAATCCAAAAATGTATATGGGCGAACAGATGTGAATTTGGGCTCGTTAATAAATAAATATATCATCACGCCATTTGCCTAATTTGGGCATGGCACTCTAATTTCACAGATCCCAATAAAATGGATTAGCGTTAACTCCATTTTTGCAATCATCTGTAACTTCTTTTCTAAATGAATTATATTATCAAAATGTGTCAAATTTTATGCAAACCAATCTTGATTACAACAATTATGTTCTGAGAATGGAAAATTAAGTTACGAGTAATAATAAAAATGGAGTTAACGCTAATCTCTTTTATAAATCTGCCTAGCCGCATTTATCAAAATATATTTCAATAAGAATATTTTCGTATTAATGGTGTGGTATTTTACGTGAATACGGGCCTGCAGTCCAAGATGATACAATTCGTTTGAGCCGCGGGGGGCACAGGGCCGCAGGGAAGACAAACAGCAGCAGCCGTCATCCAACACTCCCGCGCCTTCAAGAAGCAAGAGACCACTCATACTTACACACTCAGCCCAGCGCATAGCTCGGCGTTGAGTGTGTTCAACACATGTGTGCTTTATGTTTCCATAACCTTCTGTCCCAAGGGCCCGAATCACAGATGATCGTGCTCAAATTTATGTACAGAATTGTCATCAAAATAGCGCTTTATATCATTATTATATTGTCCGAAGTGGAGATAAGCATTTCTCCAGCAATGCTGCTGGCATTTCAGTGTTTTACGGTAAATAAAGATGACAGTTTGCGGTATTGTTTTGAAGGAAATACAACTGAAATGGAGTTTAGAATGGTTTATGACTTATTGAGTGATTTACTTTTGCTACATTAATCCCGCATTTTTCAACATTTTCTTCTTCTGTTTTTTCTACAATGATGTAATAACATTAAGCTTTATGGCATCATAAAAGTGATGAATTCTTTGCCAACCAAAACTCTACTTTTTTCTTTACATACATAAAATATTTTTATTCTATTTCCAGTGCAATGAAAATCCTTCTGGCCAAGCTTCCTCGCCCGTGGATTGTAGACGAGAAGAAGGATGATGGATACACAGCTCTGCATCTTGCAGCTCTCAACAACCACGTAGAAGTGGCGCAACTCCTGGTGCACTCCGGACACGCTAATATGGATCTGCAGAACGTCAACTTGCAGACTGCGCTGCATCTTGCTGTTGAAAGGCAACACACGCAGATTGTGAGGGTATGTATTGACAGCATTCATAGTCAACTTACAGAAGAACTAATTATTTTAATGACATATTGATTTGGTGCTGAGTACTTTATTCATGAATGCAAAATAACAATTATAATTCCGGTAAATGAAGTTTTATGATACGAAAAAGGAATTTTGAATTGTGTACTGTAAAAATCATTAACGGACGTATGGCGTATATCGGTTTATTTCATACCTGTGTCGCATTTGTGGACGAAAGTTTGCTTTCTTACTTCTTTTCTTTCTTAAAAAAATCAGGTCATCTTGGTCTTAATAAAAATTTAAAAAATAACAAATCATTTTTGTTTTGTTGATATTTCTGATAACATTTAAAAAATAAATAAATGCTGAAAACCACCGATAGCAATAATTCAGTATCGTTAAAAATAACAATACTGTAAAAGCCCATTTACCAGACTGAAATAAGTTCAGTATACATGCAAATGCGATACAGTATGAGAAATATTGCTTTATTTTTAAAATACATACATACATACGTACAAAACGTCACGCCAACAATCAGTCTCGTCCAAACATTCCTATCCTGACACACCACTTTCGCCTCGTTCAGATTCATAGTGCGATTCATACATGCTCGCTATTTTTCACACTCAAAATAAATTATTCGTTCACGGAACATACAATCAATTATACCCAACCACTTATTCCTCGGACGCCCACACATTCGTTCACCTTCAATCTCACCCGCATATATTAGATTCACCAACCTTTCATTCGACATTCGCTCAATATGGCCAAACCACCTCAACTGACTCACTCCCACTTTCTGAACAACGTTCTTCTCAATCTCACACTTACCATATACAGTATTCATAATAACTTTTATGTATTTGTGTAGCTTCTAGTGCGAGAAGGGGCCAACCTCAACATAGCAGACAAGGACGGCGACACACCACTCCATGAAGCTCTTCGCCACCACACCCTCTCCCAACTTCGGCAGCTACAAGACGTCCAAGATGTCGGCAAGTTCCTCATGGGGTTGGGCATTCAAGGCGCCGATAAGAAATCTTCAGCAAGCATCGCTTGCTTCCTGGCAGCAAATGGCGCAGACCTAACCATCAAGAACAAGAAGGGACAGACGCCTCTCGATCTGTGCCCTGATCCGAACTTGTGCAAAACGCTGGATAAATGCCACAAAGATAAAGAATCGGATGAAATGGAGATGACTCCAGCAAGCGATGAAGGAAACATGTCGACAGGGCTAGATGAATGTCTCGTTTGCTCTGACTTGAAGAGGGACATGTTGTTTAAACCTTGTTGTCATGTTGTATGTTGTTCCGCTTGCGCTCCCTTAGTGAAAAAATGTTTGGTTTGTCGGGATACCATCACCTCAAGAGTTAAAGTAAATAAGTATATTACTATAATTGAACTATTTTATAACGAGTTTATTTCTTTTAGATTGAAGAATGCCTGGTGTGCAGCGATAAAAAATCATCGGTTCTCTTCAAACCTTGTGGTCATATGTGTGCATGCAAGAGCTGCTCACAGCTGATGAAGAAATGCGTGCAATGCCGCGCGCAAATTGACCAAATGGTTCCTATAAGTGTATGCAGCGGTGGCATTGGCGTCATCTCCGAAGTGACACCAGATCCTGAAGAAGAAGCTGCAGTTCCCGCCACTGGACCTGATAACACAACTGGTTTACCGCAGGGACCCCTTATGAACAATGGTATTAGAGATACCAATAATGATATTCAGAAATTGCAACAACAGTTGCAGGATATTAAAGAACAGGTATGTCAAATAAATATTTAGAATTATTAACATAAGACAAATCTAAACTTTAGAATTGATCAAAACCTTTAAAATTTTTAAAATTCTGTTTATTATGTTTCTTTATCAATTAAAATAATAATTGTTTCAGCATTATTCCATATATTTAAATTCATTTATAATAGTGCTAAAAGTGATATTTAATAAGTGGGGTAGTTTGCAAAACGAGGCGAAGCTGATTGAAATTCCACGAACGAAATAAATCACTTTTAACACGTATAGGTATATCATACAAAATTTGATCTACGATCTTCCTAGTGTATTAGTAAATACAAAAAATGTAGAATGATACTTTGACAGGTAGTGTTATATTTGTTGATTTATTGATACAAATCGTTAGAAACTTGTTAAAAGTAAAACATAGAATCACTTTTAACACTACTGTCATAAAGTGACACTTTTAACTTGCAAAGCAACCGCTAAAAGTGTCTCTTTTAACATCGGTCATAGATAAAGGAACATAGTATCCGGAGTTTTAAAATTTGAAAGGTTTTGACAACTCGACGAACATGACGGACTCATGAATAAAACCAGGCATTTGATACAAGACACAAACTAACCAAATGAAATAAATAAGAGACAATAATACAGCAGGTAATGATTGCGAATTTTTAGACAATGTGTCCCGTCTGCCTGGACCGTTTGAAGAACATGATCTTCTTGTGTGGCCACGGCACCTGTCAAATGTGCGGCGACCAAATGTCAGAATGCCCAATCTGTCGCAAAGCCGTTGAAAAAAGAATTCTTCTTTATTAATTTCAGACCAAAAGTATCTTAGAATCTTAAAATTATGAATCAAGTTTGACCTATAGGTTGCTTTTTACATATTTGTACACTAAATGTAGTTTTAATTAAAGTATAAGTAGCATTTTTGTAATTTTAATAATCTAAAATATTTATGAAAACTCTTAGTTGGGAACTGTTCATATAAGAAGTTGAGTTTCCTATTCAAAACGAACTAATTATATGATCTGATTATTAGGAATATAAAATGACGAGAAAATTGAAGTTACTATTTTATAATCATATATAAATTATAAAATACTTCTATAATGTTGTATTAATATGTATTATAAAAGAGTAACAAATTTTAATAGTATTCTTCCTTTCTCATGATGATATTTATTTAAATTAATTACTGAAGTTTAAAATAAGTATGTATATCTGCTAAAGAAAAAATATCTGTAAACTGTAGTCAAAGTAACTTGCAAAAATAATAAAAAAGTTAGGTCATATTAGTAAGTACGTGAAATGTAATAAATTAAAAAAGTTACTAAGTATTTAAGTTTCAGTGATTTCAGTCGGTAACTTTATTCATCTCTTTTATATACTATATTTTTATCCATAAATATTATATTAGTAGCGCATGATATATTTTAATTATAAAGTTTACTTTTATTGAATTTACTTTTATAAGTTTGCTTTATTTGTGTTATTCATTGTTAGTATTTCACTAATTTAAAAATAAGACTTAAAAATTATTATCGCTTCTGAAAACATGGCATATTTGTTACATTTATAATTTTCCTGTTAGTTATAATACTTTCAAAATGTATTTTAAATATATTGTTACTTCTGAGACAATAAATAAAAGATATGCGTATAAAACAACGCATTGCCTATAAATGCGACCCACTAGGTTAGTTTTTTTAGGATAGCCTGTTTATTGTAATAGCAGTAATAGTATATAACAAAACACATTATCATAAATGAAAATCAAGTAATAAAATTATGGTCTGGAATCTGGGAACGAGTGGAAATTTGAATTTCACTATCACGGCTTACAGTCATAAGTTGTAACGGTAGGACTATAAATGCGTGACACTACAAATCATTTTTCGTATGTTGGTATTGTGGTGTTAAATAATCATTCAAATTTGAGTACTTATTTTCTGTGAATATTACTTCTTGATAAATAATTACGAATATTTAGTGTATATTAAAGTTGCATGGTATGATTATAATAATTATGAACTGCAGTTAGCCTTAATTAATTAAAAAATATATGCTTTATTTAATAAACTTCCGCCTTTCAAGATCCATAAGTCAGTGTCGAAACAATCGGTGACCTTTTAACATTTTGTAAACAAAGTTGTCATTCTCAATCAAATATTGATAATAGAATGACAATTTTATTCGTTTGTTTGTTGCTTGCTTCAGAAAAAGGCTAATGAAATAAACTACGTGACAGATCAAAATGAGTATAATGATGTATATGTTGAGACATATGAGACACGCGTCCATATGTGCTCCGAAACCAACTCAGCTGGGTAAAATATTCATATTTTTTAAGTTAGAATATTATATAACCTAAAAAAAATTTTCAGATATTTTATCCCGAACGTCATTTTCTGGAGATAAAGGCCTTACTCCACAAACGACAGAGGTTAAGAAGAAAGCACAAGAAATACCATTTTCTGGAAACAAAGGCATAAGTCCACGAATGGTAGAGTTTAAGAAGAAATTACAAGAAATCCCATTTCCTAGCAATAAACCAGAGGGACGTGAAACAACACCTATAATGAAGCTAGACCAGAAAACGATTCAGCATCCGAAGCAGTTTGAATATCCAGCCTGGCCTGACAACACTAATCCTCACACAGGTGAAATTGGAGGACCTAAAGGTCCGGAACCTACACGGTACGGCGATTGGGAACGCAAAGGAAGGTGTTCGGATTTTTAGAATCTGTTATGTATGTATATTTTTCATTACCTATATTAGGATCGTGGGAGATAGACTGAAATAATAATGTATATAAATATATATAGTAATAAAATTGTTATTCCATTTTAAATATTTCAAAAGTGCCACAATTTCCCAATCGTGTCTTTGACCCGTATCCACTTGATAAACAATACATGTAAATAAATGCAGACATGACGTAAATACATTATCAAAATACATGTTTAATTTGTAACAACAGTTGATAAACCAGGTGCATCTGGGCCTAAAGAATCACGAATCATTTCTTCGCTAATTCTCCAGAGTTCTTGGGCTAATACAGGGTTCAAAGCAGCTTTAGTAGGCGGGCACCTACAGCAATTATTAAAATAAATTCCAGTTGCATTATTTAAATCAATTGCTGTGGCACAAAATACAGTTGTACTCGCTGCTTGTTGCTAAAAAGTACAAATTAGTTTATTCCATAAAAACTACAAATATGAATTCTTACTAAAGATTTGGTAAACGGTCGGACTATTGCAAAAGCTAATCGATAGATCCACCAATTTCTACTAATATGTGTTGATACCATATTTCCTGGGTGAAGTGAGAATATCGACACTCCCATATATTGCCACCGTTTTGCTAATTCTTGAGCAAATAATATATTGCAAAGCTTAACATTGTTGTAAGCCATCATATGCCAATATTTACTTGGATTATCGGGAGAGAGCGTACTTCTTGATATAGATTCGACAGTTAAATTGGCATACCTATAAAAACAGTAAATTGAAACTTGAACACAATTTTCATATTTTAATCCCATACCTATGTGATTCTGAAGAAACAACTACTATTCTTGAACCTTTAATTAAAAGAGGCTGCAAAAGAAGTGTCAAGTAAAAGTGGCTCAAATGGCAGACCTGGAATGTTGTCTCATATCCATCAATAGTTGTTGAATAAGGTAAAGCAAATACCCCAGCGTTTAAAATCAGCATATTAATAACTCTATATTTCTTTTTAACGGCTTCAGCAAACGCTAATACATCACTGAGCGAAGATAAATCCAATTTCATTGCACAACATTCATCAGCAGCTTTTAGTTTTTCTTTTCGTATTTCTTCTATTGCGTTTTCAGCTGCTGTTAAATTTCGACAAGCAAAAACTACATGGCATCCGTGTTTTGCCAAAGACCTTGCAGTTTCAAAACCAATACCGGCATTGGCGCCAGTGATAATAGCAACTTGTCCACTTAAGTCACGCCCATGGAGCACTTGTAAAGCTGTACTTGAAGCATCAAATCTTTGCCTAAAATCATTGGGGTGATCTTTCTCTTCAATAGCAAATGCAAGTCTAGGATCTGTGTATGTTGTTCGACGATTTTCATGGTCGACGTATAAAACTTTGCCAGTTTTTTCATCTGTACATTTTTCCCATCCAAATGGTAATTCTCCAGAAACTTTTTTCTTTTTACCAGTCCGAGGATGAGTCCACTGAGTTTGTTTTGTTAAATGACTGTAGAAGATTTAATATTAATAACAATTTAATGTATTTTGTTAAATACTTACTTTGCATAAAAAACACTTCCATCTGATGTCACTCGTTCTTCCCAACCAGGTGGTAATTCATCTTCACTATCAGAATCAGGTAAATCCATTGATATATATTTCTTATTATTTACGTCTTGCCGTTGACATAAAAACTGCGCAACTTTAACATTTGAGGTCGAAGGTCATTATCCGCATAATAGTTGTTTAATCTCAGAGAAAATACCTTTTCTCTGAGTATTTGCACTAATTATAAATGAGCAAAATTCATGAGAATATTTTCATATGATTGTTAAAACACTGTGCCAAAAAGACAATGCAAAAATTACAAACTAAAGTCCTGTAGACAACTTCACGTTAGTTATGTTGTTTTCAAAATTATGTTTTGAATCCAGTTGACATCCAGAATAATTCGGTATTGTTATCTATTATTATTATTATTGTTAAAATCGCGCTTGTTAACTGATTAAAATCAATATAATGTAACATTATTATTGAAATTAAAGTTACGAATGTGAGAAACATAACCTGTATAATTAGTCGAATTGATAAAATTTGTTTAAAAAAATAAAATGATTAATATTGATGTTGAACATAATTCTGACGAAGAGAATCCAGAGTTGTCGATTAACTTTTCCAATGCTAGTTGTTTTGGACAAATGTGGGGCGGAACACCTAATGATGGAGAAGGTTTATAAATTAATTTAAATTATTGTTAGATTTATTAATAGTTATAATTTGTAGTCAACATAGAATTACGAGATAATTTTCAAACACTTGGTGAAGCACTTTCCAAAAATATTCCAAATGATGAAGGTAAATTAGATAACATGTTATACTCGTATATAGGAAATAAATATTATGTTTTATTGTTTAGTAATAATTTCTGATATACCGGTTGTAACAATTAAAAATCCAAAAGCAAATAAATATAATTCTGCTAATATTAAAAAATACAACGATTCTCAAAGAATTATGCCACTGCAAATAATAGATGTACTAGTATCAACTATAATTACAAGAAAACCAGCACTGTATAACTTTGTTGGTGAAAACTACAGATTCGTAAGAATAGTTGGCACAGTTATAAGTAAAAAATCTACAAAGCAAAATAAAGCAACTATTGGAGGTATACATGAGAAATAATACATTTGTAAAACTAACTAATATGTTACTTATCACAGTTGATGATGGCACTGGTGTAATTTCCTGTATTGTCGATAATTCTGATTCAGAAATGAAAGAAAGATTAGAAACAAATAATTTAGCGGAACTCTGCGCTACCCTTGATGTACTGGATAAAGAAGAAGTATTAGAGTTATCTCAATTAGATGATGCAGAATTCTTTGAAAGAATTAAGGATAAGGAAGTTGAAGATGCATTTTTGAACACTGTAAATAAATAAATAATAATAATAAATGAGAATAATTACAGCATGAAACCGTTTTAGATATCAAGAATGGTGGTGGAACACACTAAAAAACAATGGGAAGAATATCCTGTAATTGCCGATATTAATATAGGCGACAATGTAAATAATTTTATAAATATTGTTTAGGAATTAGTACATTTGTATAATTTATTTATAGATTACTATAATTGGCGATGTATCAGACTACATGGAACAAAGATTGATTTTTGTGAAAACTCTGAAACGAGACAGAAACCTTGCTGTATATATAAATCATATGATTGAATCAATTAAATATAAGGAGTTATTGTTCCGTGATAAATAGGTAAATGCATGTTAGTTTACATATCATAGTTATTAAGCAGAATTTTTTTTATAATGCACAGTTTATTTTGCTAATTTTTCTAATACACTACAAATGTTTCTAAAATGTACTACAATGTGTAGCATTAATTTTTTAATGTCCCGATAAAGCAGTAGCAGATGGGTAGTGCGATCTGAGAAATTGAATCCTTTCTTTATCAATCCATAGATTCTTCAGTTTAATCATAATTTCTCGTTCTAATGTACCACGCGTAATTAACAAACCTGCTTTGCAATCTTCTGCTTGCTTCAGTTCTGCATTTAAAGCTGCTACACGTTGAGAAATTGCCTTTACTTCGTCAATTAATCTATTTTAAAAAATGTAAAATTATTTATCGATTTTCATACATAAAGATATTTTTTTACCCAAAAGTAGATTTATCTCTACAATTTTCAACTCTTGGGAGAGCCAGTTTGTTATCCAATCTTGTTTGAGCTTTTTTCATAGGATAATCAAGATTTCTTGTAGTCATTTGCAAATCTTCAATTGTTTTCTCTAGATTGACGAGTTGATCAAGCACCTGAAATTTTATTGTTGGAATATCTTGGGATATTTTTAAATTACATACCTTTTTTAGCTCAGCTTCCATTGTACTTCTTAGTTCTTCGGTGCAAGAAATACGTCTTGCTAGAGCCGCATCTACTTTATCTGCTTGAGTTCTTAAGTCTCTGGATGCATTCATTAAAATTGCATCTAATGTACCGCGAAATGCTACTGCTTTTTGTCGTGTCATTTCACCTTGATATAAAGATTCGCGTGTAAAATGCTCCCAGTATTCATTTGATGATTGTCTGAAAATATAAATATTTTATATTCCAGTATTTTAAAATTATAAAATGGTTATTTACTCATCAGGCATTCTTATACCACCGGGTTTAAACATAAGTATAGTAGACCGAAGTGTTAAAGACGCATTCAATCGTTCAACATCATGTCCCGCTTTTTTATCGCTCCAATCAAATTCAAGCCGTTGTTTTGCTGCCTTTTGTTCCGTAATTTGTTTAACAATATCTGCCAAAGTTCTATTAAAAATATCCCGTAGCTCAGCAGTCAAAGCTAATTCTTTAATCAATTCTTCCTCAACTTCATCTCTCACTAAATCCGGTTCAAGACGACTTGATCTAATATCAATGCATTCCGCAGCTATGGATTCCGGAATAGTTAAAATAGACATAGCATGTTTCAGTCTAGAATGTTGTTCCATTAGTAAATTTAACTCTTCAATTGCTGCTTCGATTGCACGTTCTAGTTCACACTTCCAGCGGTGAATTTCATGTGCGCGTCTCTCCAATCTTTTAGTGCTTTCTTCTTGACCTTTATCAGTATCAGCTGTTGACTTTTCTATGCACTGATGAGCAGTATGCGATACTAAATTAGCTCGATGCTGTTGCATATAATTTTCGTTTAATGTGTCTGCATTTCGTTGACGCCATTCACCTTCGCTGTACCTAAACTCGAAATTACAGTCTTACATCTTATTCATTAAGTTTTTTCCATGTTGTGTACCTGGTGACTGAATATTTGCTCACAACAGGCCGCGTACCGGTAAGCCCAGCCAAAGGGCCCCAATCAACTCGGCCTGTAGCCCAAGGTCCAATAGGACCCATGCTTGGGGGCTCGCCACTCGAAACTTGCCTTCCGGGCATATCTTCTATTTGCGGCAAGTAGCATGGTGGGTCTCCTTTTGGCGTGGGGCGCAAACTGTCGAGAGCTGGTATTGGACTAGCGGCCTGGGGACTGCCTTGAGCTTCTAGATTTTGAGTTGGACTCGTACAAATTGGTTCCTGTTTTTCCGTTTCTGATTTATCCGCCTTCGGAAATATTTAGTTAGAATATTTTTTTAAATATTAATATTTATAAATACATGCCACTTGATAACCCCCGTATTTGCAGTTTGGTGCACATGGACTATTGCAAGACAACATTTTGGTTAAACAGTTAAAATTAATGCGATAAAAATCTGTTTTATAAATTTGACAATTTGTATCTAAAATTTACGTTTGACTTCCATCAATCAAACTGTTTTGTCATTGTGGTTGCTACGCACTTAATTTCATCGGGCATGCATTAATTTGTTTGGTCAATGAATACACACAAATGCTGTACAAAAATTATTTTATTTTTTTTTACATTTACAAACGTACAGTTATTGAATTAATCGGTAGGCTTCGCTCTACCAACAACTTTGGGCATTTTCTTGTTTGTGGAGTCTTCTAATTCTTTTGATTTATAAAAATGTGGGGCTACTTCTAATAACCATTTGCTTTCGATTTCTATGACTTGTCTCATAAATTCTTTTGTAGTAAATACTAACTCATGATACAGAACCCATCGCGGCAATTCTTCAAATAATGCGCTATTTGGATGAATTGTAACTCCCTGCAGAATATATAAAATTAGAAACCTGTTATATATCCCAAAATATTTATTACTCCTACCTGATTATGTTTAACAGTTTTGTAATTTCCACCTTTGGATAATCGAGCGATGTGATAAAAATAGCCAGATGTTATAGCTTTCCTAATATTTGCAGTTTCACTGATATTGGACAGCATATCAATTTCTACTCTTTGCATTAAACCTACTAGTTGTTCTCTCACATCTCGAGCGCGTTTCATTGACCTAAAGCAAATCAAATTAAAATACAGAGTTCAGTTAATTTTTAAATGAATCCTACCTGTATTGAATAAAATTTTCGTAACACCACTGAGTTGAAAAATCTGTATCTCGCCATTGATTATACACATTTAATAAACTTAAATGATCTCCACCTGGATGGTTAAAATTTTTTCTGGCGGTGTCAGCATGAATAATTTTATCTTTGGGTCGATAGAATATAGCGCCATTTACTGACAACATGGCTGCAATTGTTACGATTTCTTCTGCACATTTGTATCTATAAAATTAATCAACAAATAATTATGTAATATGTAGGAGACAAAGTTGTATATACTTTTCTGAAGCTAGCAACATTTTTGCCATCATCGGATCGACTGGAAACTCCGCCATTCTACGTCCAAGTTTAGTAAGTTCGCCATGGTGATTTAAAGCTCCTAGAGCATATAGCTGCTCCAAAGCAAGAACTAAAGTTTCATGCGGTGGAGGATCCAGAAAATCAAAATGTACTAAATCGTTTATCCCAAGAGCTTTCAGTGTTAAAACAGCGTTTCCTAAATTGATTCTCTGAATTTCTGGAATTGTATTATCCTCTAATTCATGTTTATAAGCCCAAGCGGTGTACAATCTAAAACATTTTCCAGGAGCTACTCTTCCAGCACGACCTGCTCGTTGATTGGCTGAAGCTTTAGAAATAGGGACAACCATTAAACTCTCCATTCCAGTTCTAGAATTAAAATTATTTTGTTTTGCAAATCCGGGGTCAATTACATAAATAATATTGTCGATTGTTAATGAAGTCTCAGCTATATTAGTTGCCAAAACAACTTTCCTAGCGCCTGGTGGTGTTGGATCGAAAATTTTCGATTGCATATCACTGGGCAAGTTAGCATAAACTGGTAAAATGATTAATTCACGTAATTTTGACCCTAGGCGACGCACTCTATCTTGTAGTAGTTCTTGGCATGTTTCAATTTCATCTTGACCAGTTAGAAAAACTAAAATATCGCCTAAAGGTTGTGTGGCATGTATTTGCAAAACTGAGATGACGCAAGCGTCTACATAGTCAGCTTCCGGTGCTTTGGTATAATAAATATCGACGGGAAATCTTCGACCAGGAATACGAAAAATTGGAGCGTCGTCAAAAAATTCCGAGAATTTTTGAGCGTCTAAAGTTGCACTAGAAATTAACAATTTTAAGTCTTTGCGAAATCGAGCGATATCTTTAACTAAACCGAATAATATATCAGTGTGTAAAGTCCGTTCATGGGCTTCGTCAATTATCATAACACTATAAGATAGTAAATCAGGTTCGGATAAAAATTCTCGGTGTAAAGTACCGTCAGTCATGTATTTGAGAACTGTTCGCTCTGACGTACAGTCTTCAAAACGGATACTATATCCAACTTCGTTTCCTAATTTGACTCCCATTTCTTGCGCGACGCGGGCCGCTACAGACATCGCTGCAACTCTTCTTGGCTGAGTGCACCCAATTTTTTTGTCATTTTTTGTGAAACCCGCTTCATATAAATACTGAGGAATTTGAGTAGTTTTTCCTGAACCGGTTTCACCTTCGATAATCAAAACTTGATGGTCTCTTACAGCTTGAATAATGTCATCTCTGAAAGGAAAGACTGGTAAACTTTTCTTGGTTTCTTCAATGTCCATTTTCTTTCTTTGTGCTTCTGTTAATTCCGCGTCTTTATCTTTGTCCTTATCTTTAACTCCTGGCATTTGTAGGGCCTTGATGAATTCGATTTGATCTTCCATAAGCAGTTCATATTCGTCATGTTTCGAAGATGATGATTTGTTTTTTGCACCGAAGGAATACACTGCTGATGCCATTTGTTCCTGTTCCCATTTGCGTTGTTCCGAATGCGGCATTTTCTCCAACTCGTCCACTTCGAGATAATCCGCGGTGGTTCCTTTTCCCAAATCCCGAGGCATGTGATAACGCTGAACACGCTCCAATTCTCGTGCTTTTTCATGTTCTTGGGCCAACGAAAGTAATTCCTTTTTGTGCTTTCTATCTTTACGTTCTCTTTCTGTTAAACTATCAAAGAAAATATGTTAGATATATAAATACAAGTTAATGATAAACTTACATATCATCTTCAAATAAGTATTCATCGTCACGTATATCTGCTTCTAATTCAGCAACTTTATCTTCTTTGCGTTTTTCAAGATATTTTCTCCTAGACTCTACCCTTAGTTTGGGGATAACTTTGTCCCGGTTTTCTGCTTCCATTTTAAGCCTTTTAGCAGCTTCATCGTAAGCTCTTTTTTCGGACGCCTGCACAATTTTTCTCGTTTTCTCTTCATCCCGTTTCTTGAGACGATTTGCAAATTCATCTCTTTCTTTTAAATCCTGACGCCTTCGCTCTTCTTCACTGTCTACGCTGCCCGAATCTGAACTAGACGTTTCATAACGCTTTTTACGTTTTTTATCGTCTCTACCCATTATAGGAAATTTCTCTGTAAAATTAAAGCATGTGTTGTGGTTATAAGTATATTGAATCAGTGTTTAATAGCGCATTTACTTACCCTCTATTTCATGTATTTATAAAATGTTCGTTTCAGTCATACAAACAAAATAAGTTAGGTTAGCTTTGAAAATTGACAACAAGTAATGCCAACAACATATATTTTTATAAATTGGTGGTTAGAGGTCGCTCTCGAAATTTGATTTTCAAATTTTTATGAAAGATAAAAATGTTAGTTTTGTCGGTATGTATGACTGTTATCAGTAAAAATATGCAGTAATGACTCACTTTAGCAAGGTATTTATTGATGTAAAAGAAAATAGAAAGTAGTTGTACATAAATAATTTAAGTTTAAACTAAATGTAAATTTATATAATTACCTAAAATATATTCTTAATTTTTTCAGATAACAGGAAACTAATGTCTACTATCCTGATGGGAAAAACATCGGCAAACTAGGAATTAGAAGAATACAATTTGGTATGTTTTATTAAAACTTGATTATAATAACTAGCACACAATTGAAAGAATAGTTTATTTGTAACAACATTTTCACATCAATATTTACATTACATACTTCTATCTTCCGGTTTTTTATACGGGTAATCAATATAATCAAATATATCTTCTTCACTACTTATTGGAACAGGCTCTCCTGGAATACCTACAAAATATTGCATTATTATTTATATATCACCAAATAATTTATTGCGAACCTGTAGACCCAATAGGACGTAATGAATATTCGTTCAAAGTAAATTTATTTTCTAATGCATGAGCTCTCATTGCTTTATTAAACATATCGCTACCAGTAAAATACAAGACACCACAGTAGTACTGATCATTTGGAATTAATCTAATATCTAATCTTCTGGTCGGGCCATCTAATTTACACGCGCCCTAAAAATTAAACAAGTATTATTTTTCTAGTTATGATTATTTTTCAGATTTACACGTACCATAAATTTAGTTTCCCCCAAAGAAATTGTTTCAGTAATTAAATTACTTTCTTTTAATTTGTCAACAACATCCTTTAAGTATTTACTTTTAACTTTTTTGTTCTTACATTTACTGTCATATGAGGGATGAGTTAGCAATACATCAATATCTCCGCTTTCTGCTTTTCCACGTCTAAAATAAAATGGAATTCAAAAATAATTATTAAGCGTATTTGTAAAATAAAACCTGTAACTGCCACAGATAGTAATAACGTATTTTGAATCCAATATTAATATTTCACTGTTAATAATTTTCTCGGTCTGTTCTATTTCTGATCTCGGTATTTTCATTTCAAAATCATCCATGTATCTGAAAATGAAATGCTCTATATAGAGGAACAGTAATCAATTAGCAAGTTACTCTTACTTCAGTCCAATTTGTTGATGATGATTTAGTTTATCAACATTTTTCTTTAAATCATCTAATGTTAAGATGCCGGCATCAACCAATTCTTTTGCTTTTGCTGGACCAATGCCACTTATTCTATTAAATAAATTAATGGCAATATTAGAATCATCTTCTCTAATCTGCAAAATTATAAATTAATACGAATGTAATAACTGATTAGACACAAAATACTTTTTCAAGTTTTTCAAGCTTGCCAGTTTGAAGAAATTCATCAATCTTTTTAGCAATTTTATCACCGATTCCGCTTAATTTTCTAGCTTCTTCTCCGGATTTAATTCTTTTTGGATAAGCAGCAAGAACGCTGGCTGCTTTTCTATATGCATTATATTTATGTACATTGCGATTCGTATTACGTTCATAATTTGATAATTCTAAAAAGTTTTTATTTAGATAATATATGACAAATAATAACAAACAATACTAACCTATTAGAAAGTCACAAAAATCCTGATTTAAATTATTTTCGTTAGAAGGAGCTTTTCTTTTACTCATTTTAAATATGTTTCCAATTTATTGTCTTGTTATTACTAAAAACTTTGAAGCAAACAAATCTTGATATTTACAAACAATTTGCGCAATAACTTTGACACATAACGACAAAAATCCCTGCATAATGAGAACAAAATTACTCTAGTTTCTAGTAAGCAAACGTGTTCGTGTTTAGTAAACATCGACAAAATGTTAAGTTTTCCCAATTTATGTCGCTTGTGTATGTCATTAGAAAATCTTAAGTTTAACATAGAATCAGCTGATTCAAATAACATCACAGTGCATGACAAGTTGAAATGGCTCGAACCCAATTTAATTCAACCCGATGATCATTTACCAATATTAATTTGTGGAATTTGTCATGAAAAACTTAATCTAGCTTTCATATTTAAAGAACAATGTTTACAGTCATATGAAAAATTAAGAAATTATACAGAGAACTTTTTCCAAGTATCAGAACAAGAGGTTAATGGTGTGAAACAAGAATTGGAAGTTCCTGAAGAACACTTTGATAATTCAAATTCTGATGTAGATAATGATGTTACATCGGACTTAATTTGTAAAACTGAAATAAAAGAGGATGAATGTGAATTTTCCGCTACAGGAATTGAACAGCCCCAGTCTGCAAAGAATAAAAGAAATCGTAAAATTAATTTAATAAATAAGCTTGGGGCAATTCGTAGTGAGATAAATCGGCACGAGTATATTTTACATAAAAGTGATTCTGAAAAAATTGTATATATCAGCAATTATAGGGAAAATATATTTGTCTGCAATAATTGCCAAAGAACTTTTTCTGGATATTCAGCATTGCGACGTCACTTACTAATTCACATTAAACGAAAAGACTTCAAATGCGATATTTGTGGTACCAAAACCTATACTAAAAGTGCCTTACAGACTCACAGAGTGTCGCATCAAAAAAGTGGTGGAACAGAAATTTGTAATATTTGTGGAAAAGTATATAAAACTAAAGATAGTTTACGTGAGCATTCACATATTCATAATAAAACATTTATGTGTGAAATATGCGGAAAAAAGTTTGCTAATGGCAGTTTACTAAAAAAACATAATCTGTGTGCACATTCTGATAAACGTGATTTTGTTTGCAATATTTGTGGTTTTGCTGCAAAAACACCCGAATATCTTAAACGGCACATAACGAAGCACAATTCCGAGAAAACATTAGAATGTGTTGTTTGTAAAAAATTATTGAAAAATAGAACAACATTGAAAAATCATCTGAAAATACATGCAAACGATAGAAAGTATACGTGCCACGTATGTAACAAGAGTTTTGTTGTTAAAGGACAGTATGATATACATTTTAGACTTCATTCGAATGAAAAGCCATATTTATGTACTTATTGTGGGAAAAGATTCAGAAGACATGATCACTACAAAAATCATGTTAGAATTCATACAAAAGAAAAACCTTTCGCTTGTGATATTTGTGACAAAGCCTTTGCACAAAAAACTAGTTTAGTAGTTCATAAGAAGATTCACAATAATTTAAAACCATTTGATTGCGAGCAGTGTGGTATAACTTTTGGCCAAGTTAGTAAATTCAAAAGTCATAAGATTATTTGTAAATCAGATTAACGTTAATGTTCCTGTTAAATAATTTAATTATGTTATTGTACATAGTTTTGGGTTAATATTTATATAAAATAATAGTTATTTTCATTCGTTTTTTTATTGTACATAACTATTTATAACTTGTTATTATTAAAACAACAAATGTTTAATTAAATTTGTAATTTTGTTTGTAAGTAATAAATTTTTATTGTTGGTATCACTGTATGCTATTAACCACCAAATTGTTTTGACAGTAGATGTCATCAAACAACAAAAACATTTAAAAGTTTAGGTTTTGAAAATTTATTATGAATTATCATCAAGATACTTGCAGATTATGTATAAAAGTAATGAATACAATTGTTAATATTCATGAATTTGACAATGATGAAATGAAGTACATTGACAAATTAAAATCTTTGTTTAACGACTTGGTAAAATAAATACTATAATTAATTTTTGTAGTTCTTATATAATTATATATTGCAGAATATGCCAGAAGATAAAACTATACCTTTATCAATATGTTTAAAATGTTGCGAAAATCTTCGACAGTCTTATGACTTCAAAAAGCAATGTATTAAATCGTTAAATTATTGGAATCAACAATTAAATTTTCAATGTGCTAAACCAGAAACTGTATATTTAAAAAATGAAAGAGAAATTTCTTTAGAAAATAACGAGGATGAAAATAGCAATTTAAGTACGGCAGATTGTAAAGCATCAAAATCTGTAGCTCAACAGGAAATTAATCAAGAAGATGTGGAACAGGATTCAAATTCAGATGCTGAAGACGAACCAAATGCAGAGGAGAATAATCAAAATACAGATAATTCCGTAAATTCTTTGTTACCAAAATTAAAACGAGCACCCAAATCAACAACTTTTCCATCATCAATCGACCGTTCAACTTATATATTAGACAAAAAGAAAAATATTTTCCTTTGTAAAACGTGCAATAAACATTTTGCAAATCGGGATTCCTTAAAGAATCACATGCTACGGCATACAGGTATCAAACCTTTTTCTTGTAAACTGTGCGATAAAAAAACTTTTACATACACTTCTCTAAAATCTCACATGCTGGTCCACGCAAAAGAACTGCCATTTTTGTGCGAAGTTTGCAATAAATCATTTAAAGACAAAAATCGGTTAGGGCAACACATGAAATTTCATTCTAAAAATCGTCCTCATATGTGTGACATATGCGGGAAGAAATTTGTGCAAGTCTGCGGATTGAAAACTCATTTACTAATACACAGTGACGAAAAAAATTACCAGTGTAATATTTGTCAGAAACGTTTTAAAACACAAGGTTCATTAAAAATGCACACAGATAAACATATGAATCGAACATTTCATTGCGAAACTTGCAATAAAGCTTTTCAAAACTATAGCGGATATTATTTGCATAATAAAACTCATACAGGTCAGAAATCAGTTAAATGTCATTTATGCGATAAAGCATTTTATTTAAAAAGCCAACTCAAGCAACATATTAAAACACATACTAAAGAAACTTCTGTTTCGTGCAATATTTGCCAAAAACAATTTTCTACGAATACTGTTTTAAAACATCATTTGCGTGTGCATACTGGGGAGAGACCATACATGTGCAATTATTGCGAAAAAAGTTTCGCACATTCCGGAACATTGTCTGTTCATTTGAGACTGCATACTGGCGTTAGGCCCTATAAGTGTCAGATATGTGATAAAGGTTTTATCAAGAGCCATCACTATGATAACCACATGAAAAGGCAACATAGTTCGTAGTATATTAGAGACTGATGTACTTTATTTTAATATGTATTTTAAACGTTTTTTATTTATCTTTTTATATTATTTTAATATTTATGTGTGAGTGATATTCATTAACATTACATTTATTTATTGTAAACTATATTTTATATTGATAATGGTGCTATGGCGAATTGATTAATTCAATAATAATTTTCAAACAAAAATATGCATTTGAATACAGAATTTATACCAGTAATAAAACCACATGTTGCTAACTTCAAATGAAGATTAATTTTGACATAATATAGGTTAACATCAGTTTGATTTGCCTCTATGAAATATTTACAATGCATACTCTTCGAGAACTTGAACTATGTCGACTTTGCACAAATAAGCCAACTTCTGAAATTGTAAATATTTACGCAATAGATACGGACGAGATAAAATACTTAGATAAATTAAAGTTTGTCTTCAACTTGGTATATTTTTATTATAATAATCCTTTCACAGTTACTTTAAAATAGTTTTTATTTTAGCATTTATTACAAGACGAAACTTATTTACCTGCGTCAGTTTGTATAAACTGTTGCAATCAATTAAAACAGTCGTACGAATTTAAGAAGCAGTGTATTAAATCAAACAATTTTTGGTCACAACAATTAGAAATATTTAATCAAGAAACTCTCTTTTTGAAGAAAGAGAAATATACTTTAGTTTCAAATGATACCTATGAAGTCAATCCATCTAATATTGTAAAAGAAAATGGTAACGTTAAAGCTGAATATCCAATAGTTCCAGAAGATAAAGCGGAATCTGTACATAATGAACAATGTAATAATGATGAAGAAGAATGCAGTTCTGAAAGTGAAGACGAGGATTCTCAAACGATTGAAGAAAATTATTCACAATCAATTGAAAATACATCAAAGCGGAAATCCAACTTACGATCAAAATTATTTCCTGCATCTATTGACCATTCATCGTATATAATCGATAAAAAGAATAGTATTTATCTGTGTAAAACGTGCAATAAGCATTTTGCAAATAATTATTCTCTAAAGGCGCATTTATTAAGACATACTGGTAATAAACCTTTTTCGTGCAATATTTGTAATAAGAAAACTTTCACCTATGCAGATTTAAAATCGCATATGCTCGTTCATGATAATAACTTGCCATTTAGCTGCAGTATCTGTCAAAAATCATTCAGAAACGAAACTAGATTAGAAACGCATATGCTTTGTCACAAAGAAAACCGACCTCATATGTGCGAAATTTGCGGGAAAAGTTACGTTAGAGATTGTAATCTTCGAGTTCATTTGTTAAGCCATAGCGATGAAAAAAAATATCAGTGCAATATTTGTCAAAAGAAATTTAAAATGTGTAGTTCATTAAAAACGCATATGGATCGACATATGAAACGCACTTACAAATGCAAAATTTGTGACAAGGTGTATAAATCAACAGGAGGATATTATTTTCATTTAAGGACACATAACGAGAAAAACATTAAATGCAATTTGTGTGATAAGACTTTTTATTTTAAAAGTAAATTAAAGATGCACATGAAGTCTCATACTAATGAAGTGTCTGTAACTTGTCCAATTTGTAAGAAACAATTTACAACGAATAGTGTTCTTAAACACCATCTTTTGGTACACACTGGCGAACGACCGTATGTGTGTAAAGTTTGTAATAAAACTTTTCGACAATCGGGAACTTTATCAGTACATATGAAACTTCATACTGGAGTCAGGCCATATAAATGCCAGTTATGTGAAAAAGGATTTATTAAAAGTCATCATTATTATAATCACATGAAGAGGCAACATTCATCTGCGGTTTGAATTGTATAAAACAGCTCCACTACTTTTAACTAAATATAAGTAAAACGATAAAATAAATGTATACGAATTGTAGTGTTGATCACTACTATAATTTATTTCAAATTTGCTTTTAAAAAGACTGCCTCAGAAACGGATTATGAATAGCATAATGATATATTTAAAATTAAGTAGTTATATGGTAGTTTTATGTATATTAAATGTAATATTAATTTAAAGTATAACTCATTTTTACAAATAAATTTTTATTACACAGAAGTAGGTTTTGTTTCCGCGCGTCTTTTGGTGTTATGCTCAATATAACCAGAATCTTACAGTTGGCAATTCTGAATTGTAGATATTTAACTTCACGTAGTAAATATATGTGTGTCAGGAATCCATCAACAACAATTACATAAATAATAGCAATGGCTTCATATAATTTGTGCCGCTTGTGTACGAAAAATACGAACTCATCTGTGTGCCTTAATCATATTGATTCGGATGATGTGAGATACATTGACAAATTGAAATTTATTTGTAGTGATGTGGTAAGTTAGGTTGTTCTCGTGATAATTTTAATTTACATCTAACTGTATTTTAGCTACTAGAAGAAGACAGTAAAACTTCTTTTCAAATATGTCGACCGTGCTGTAGGAAACTGAAACAAGCTTATGATTTCAAAAAGCAATGTGTCACTTCATTTGAGTATTGGAAGTTCCATTTCCATCCAAATAATCCTAATATCAAAAAAGAATGCAACAGCATTGACGCTATAAATAATAAAACTCAGGAAAATGCGATTCCAACCAGAAAAAGAGGAAGACCAAAAAAAGTGCCTACTGAGAATCAGATTATGGTTACTAGCCTTAAAAACAAATTAGGATCTGTTTTAAAAACAAATAACACTGAAACTAAACCTAGTATTACAAATCTTAAGAATAAATTAAGTACACTTTTGAAACCAGAAAGTGAAATTAAAAAGGAAATCTGTGACGACGTTGCTAATCCCATACAATTAAATTTTACAAACTTAAAAAGTAAATTAGGTAATGCATTGAGGATTGGTATTCAAAATTTTGAAGAAGAAAAAGTAACACCTGTTATCAAACCTTTAACGAAAAAACATACGAAACAAAAGTACTTTGTTATTAATAAATCGTTTTATGTAATTGACGTAAGACGTGGAATATTCTACTGTAAATCATGTAACAAATATTTTCTGAATCTAAAGTCTTTGAAAGTCCACATTATTCAAGATTTAGGTATAAAAAATGTTCTATGTAAATTATGTAGAAAACGTTTTTTCTCTCGTAGAGAATTAAAATTACATATACACACGCATAAATAACCTATCATGTGCTTCCATTTTCAGTATTTTGTGCTCAAAAAGTTTGCATTCTTATTATAAAAAGACAAATTTTGTAATAATTATATTCCGAACAATATTTTGATATAAACCAAGATAAAAATTTATCAAGAATTTTACTGAACCCGCATGTTAAACTTATTTTTAATAAATTATATTTAATATTATCGTAAGTTTAGATTTTGGACTGTATTTTATAATGTAAACATTTGTAAAATTAATTACAATTAAATATAATTGTATTTAGTATTTTCATAATTCTTTGTTTCATGGATGATATATTCTGATTTCACATGTTATATTATTTTTCATTCATATGTTTATAGAAATGTAGAAACATTACTCACCTTTCAACTGAATCACCGAAATCAAAGTCAACTTATGCTTTTTGACTCCGTGAGTAAATTTATTTTACTTTTTGAAATATGTAACTAATTTTTATTATGATAAGATCTTGTATTATTATCGTATTGTATTCTACTATTAATAATGCGTTTTTTTTTTAATTCAGCCATCAGACTAATAAGGTTCGAAGCATCTTATTTACCTTACCTATCAAATATCATTCTATATTTTTTAGTATTGACTAACAGCTACTCATGTTTTCGCCAATCGAAGAACACTCTTTTCCGTTCGAGTATTCAAACAGCTACTCCTGCTTGAAGGTGAATCATGAACCGATCAAGGAGTACAAAAGTGCCACGAGACGAAGTCAGCCAGGAATTTTATCTCGTTTTTTTTTTATTCTACTGCGTTTCCTAATTATTTTAGAGAAAATTGTTTTAAGTAAGTCAAATAGAGAATATACTTGTGCACAATTTTTATTTATGTCATTTTTATCTAAAATAATTAGGAAACGTTTGGCTGGGTAAAGAAGACCTTAAGATAGGTGTTCTTTGTTTTCATCGTATGTTTTGTTTGCATTTGTGTTTGATTTTTCTTTATACAGGAATGAAGATAAAGCGGAACCGGTCAGTCGTCTTCGCTGAATTTCTACGTGTTTACTTTCTACTTCACACATATATTTATACATTGTTTCATTTTATTTTGCAGTTGCTTATTTGTTTTGTTTATTACAGTCAAAAGTCTTTTTATTTATTGATTTTAACAATAGTTATTTACTTTACAAGCGGGCAGAGTAAGGAATTATCCACGGCAGAAATTTTAGCACACGATGCCAAAGGCTGATTGTGATAATTTTATCGAGTGGGTAATTCCACTTTGCCCACTTGTGAAGTATAACGTTTTATCCAACATCTCTTAATAAATGCAAAATTTATAAAAAAAATATTATTTGACAGTGACATATGCTTTAAATTTTATAAATTTAAATGTCAATCGAAGTAGTTACCAAGGTGTTGCGTGTTATTATTATTGTTTATATGAATAAATAATCACTAGTTACTTTTCTCAAAATTATACCCAGCAGTGGGTAATCTGTTACTTTCCTTGTTTAAAATCGCCATAGTTATAGAGCAATTATTGGATAAACTAATTTATTTATATTTGATTTATACTTTTCAGGCATCAATGATGAAAATATTGCACTCTGGGTTCCTCAGGATTCTACTGAGTTCTGATGGTACAACTAACCATCCGCTCAACCTGTCGAGTTCACCTAAACGACTGCAACATTTTCAACAAGGTTCAACTTCTGCAGACCTGGAAGAATATCCTTCAATGTTCAATTTCTCATAAACTATTTAAGTTATCATTTCAATCATAGAAATTATGGATTCCTTGGGAAAATTAGAATTAAGAATTGTTAGATTTGTTGTTATTTTGTAAAAAATATGTTAGATATTAGCGAAATAGAAATCTACGCTATGACGTCATACAGAGTTTTCTTATTTTATTAATTACTAAAAAGTTATTAAAGCAATGGCGTCAAATCTAGAAAATATGGATAGAACACAGTGTCTAATAATAAGAACTATTATATTCGTTAAAATTTTGCAAAACAACTTTGAATTATTATCGAAATAATATTTTTCTGTGCATCATGGTGGACATTTTTAGTTTGTTAATTATCTTTAAAATATTTGAACTAAAATATTCAAGTCTTTAATTCTCATCTATTGATTGAGATTGATGATATTGTCAAATTAAAAATGATCACGACGGACATTTTATACATAAATACAAGAATGCTCGTCTACCTGTCATGGCGGTCATATTTCTATTGTTGATAATTCTTAAACAATATGAGCGACAATTGTCCAGTTTGAAATTTTCATCCCTTAATTAGTTGTAGAGTTAGGGAATATAACATTTGTTAATTTATTATTGTTAATTAACAAGATACAGGCAATATAAAAATGCTCGTCTACCTGTCATGGCGGTCATATTTCTATTGTTGATAATTCTTAAACAATTTGAGCGACAATTGTCCAGTTTGAAATTTTCATCCCTTAATTAGTTGTAGAGTTAGGGAATATAACATTTGTTAATTTATTATTGTTAATTAACAAGATACAGGCAATATAAAAATGCTCGTCTACCTGTCATGGCGGTCATATTTCTATTGTTGATAATTCTTAAACAATTTGAGCGACAATTGTCCAGTTTAAAATTTTCATCCCTTAATTAGTTGTACAGTTAGGGAATATAACATTTGTTAATTTGTTATTGTTAATTTACAAGATACAGGCAATATAAAAATGTTCGTCTACCTGTCATGGCGGTCATATTTCTATTATTGATAATTCTTAAACAATTTGAGCGACAATTGTCCAGTTTGAATTTTTCATCCCTTAATTAGTTGTAGAGTTAGGGAATATAACATTTGTTAATTTATTTTTATTAATTAATAAGTTATTGGCAATTTAAAAATGTTCATGTAGTATTGTTAGTTATATTTGTTGTTTATTTGTTTATTTTGTTAAAATGTTACATTTATTGCAATAAATAATTAAAATTATGCTTGTGTTTCATATATTTATCCTTCATCATCCTTGTCTTATTGAACAACCCTTTGAATTAAGGGATAATGTCTTCCCGTAATGAGAAAATGACGTCACATTAGTCAGAAGACTCTGGGCTACTTGGCTGAAAACTCAAATTTTTAACTTTGTATCCGGCAACAGAGACGGGCAATGGCGGTCTCGAAAATTGGCGCTCACCCTTAAATTTGGGGTAATTCATATCTAATTTTATGTGCTTTATGTAGCATGTATATAAGGTTCATTATTGCATGTCACATTTCCTCAGCGTACCAGCAATTATTTAAATATTATGAACCACAAGTCAGAAGTGATATAAACTATGAACCACAAGACCGCAGTGGGTCATAACATATAAAAGTTAAATGCGAATTACGTAAGAAATACGAACCCTAGGCTATTTTAAATCACAGATTCGGAATCTACAGATCTTAATAAAGGGTGTAGCGCCCTTATCTCAATTTTTTTACCCCTAAATTTAATCGTAAAAATACCAAGACTATAGTCCAACTTTTTTATGGCAAAACCCCAAAAAAATCGAGTTAAGGGTGGATTCCTATAGATTCAGCCCTAAAAACTCCAATGGCGGTCTCGAAAATTGGCGCTCACCCTTAATTTTGGGGTAATTCATATCTAATTTTATGTGCTTTATGTAGCATGTATATAAGGTTCATTATTGCATGTTACATTTCCTCAGCGTACCAGCAATTATTTATATATTATGAACCACAAGTCAGAAGTGATATAAATTATGAACCACAAGACCGCAGTGGGTCATAACATATAAAAGTTAAATGCGAATTACGTAAGAAATACGAACCCTAGGCTATTTTAAATCACAGATTCGGAATCTACAGATCTTAATGAAGGGTGTAGCGCTCTTATCTCAATTTTTTTACCCCTAAATTTAATCGTAAAAATACTAAGACTATAGTCCAACTTTTTTATGGCAAAACCCCAAAAAAATCGAGTTAAAGGTGGATTCCTATAGATTCAGCCCTAAAAACTCCAATGGCGGCCTCGAAAATTGGCGCTCACCCTTAAAACTTATGTAATTAAATAAAGCAAAGTAAATACTGCTCTAATTATGTAACTACACATCCAATCGCAAAATGGTTTGTGAAATCGTATTCAGCACATTCTAAAAGGGGTATACAAACATTTCTAGCCCTTTAAAGTTAATATTAAGGGTAATTTTTAGGGGAAACTATGTTGAAAACTTTAAAGCGTCATATCTCGAAAACGGTAAGATATATCGCAAAAATAACGAAATTTCGCCGTCCCCTGAAAAACCGCTATTTTTCTACAACATATGTGAGTATGAAGGGCCTAGGGCCAAGAGTTCCCAAAATCGCTAATTTGTCGTCTTTGTTTCAAAATATCAGCATTTTATTTTACAATTATAAATTTTCTTTTATTAAATCTCAATATTAATTTGAACTATTGTTTTTCTTATTTGAAAGTAAATAAAACATTTTATTTCTGTAATAATTTCTTTATTATCTCAATGGATAATTACAAGTTATATTTTATTTATTATTACAACTTAAATAAAACACAAGAGTACATATACGAGTTTATAAATTTTATTACAGATCTCCTGGATTGACATTGGAAGAAAGAGACTGAAACTCCTCTGGCATTTGCCTGACATCCTAGGGAAACTTCCAAAAAACCTAGGACAGAAGAGCGGTGTCGCTGCCCACTAAACAAACAGAAATACATCAGTAAATAAATCAATTCATTAATAAATTAATTTAATGTACTTACATTTGTGTTGGGAACGGCGAACTATGTTGAAGAATTCCTTGGAGGCTCTGAAACTGCATCTGCTGGCCGCAGGCTCTTGACTACGAAACTCTCTTGAAGACTCTTCAACTGCATGCCCAACCGTAAACTCTTGGCTGAAACAACAAAACAATTAAGAAATTGCAAATTAAAATGAAACAATGTATAATATTACATGTGTCAAGTAGAAAGTAAACACGTAGAAATCCAGCGAAGACCATTAAGTTCACTGTGTCATCTTCATTCCTGTTTTAAGAAACACAACAGAAACAAACCACAAAAATAAAACAAACAATGGAAGCAGAAAACACCTATACTAAAAGGAAGAGAAAAAATCACAAAAATATATAAACAAAGAGAAATTCAGGACGAGATGTTCTGTCCCACGGCGGATGATTCATTTCCATCGGCGGTGGAATCTGCAACTTCATCCCTCGATAGTAGACACAGGAACATTTCCCACGGTGGCTGGCTCAGCTACTGTTCCAACGACGGTAGTCTCAGCTACATTTCCCATTTCCCACGGAGGCTGACTCCGCAATGATTCTAGAAAAATAAAAACAACAAATTAGAAATAAATAAACAACAGAAATGTTGAAAAAATAAATCTTACTTCTAGTACTACTACTTCTTGTCTTCATTATTCTTGATCTCTGTAAAAAAATAAAAACAAACAAATTAAAAACATTGAAACAATTTAAATCTGGAAATAAAAACTTACGTATTAAAAATACAGATCTGAAAGAAAGAGCTGTAAAGGAATACAAGTACATGGGTTAGTAGACTTAAACCTAACTTAAATTAAAGCTGAAATAAAATGGATTAACTTAAAATTAGCTTAAAGGTACCCAAAACCATTAAAGCTAAATTAAAACTAAGATTCACACCACCCCACAGACATTCCTGTGCCTTTAGGACTCTAAGAACAGCAACCGGTGTGTTGTCTGTTTTTAAAAAAGAAACGTGGGTCGTCTAGCCGAACCCCGCATGGTCTCCTACTTCGCGATCCCGCAGGGGCCCGAGCTCATGTCACAGAATCACGTTAGCCGATCAACTACTTTCTCTGCCATCCGGAATTCCCTTTGTACAAGCACTTATGAATAGAGCCTATCATTTTCATAAATGTAATGAACGAGAACTGTCAAGAGCGAATCTTGTTAACAGGCATCGGATGCGATATTTGCCGAGAGCTGGTACCAGTCATGACTCTGGATCCACTCTAGATGATCGGACTGCTGTGAGCATGCCCCACGCGCCGCGTTAGCGCTAAACCAGTAATCGGAATAAATTTAATCGATGGTCTTCACGTGAAGACAGCGCTTTGCAAAAATCCCGTAAACGGTTCCCGGCTGATTCTACAACGGACACAGAGTATGACCTGCAGCGGTGCGTTCTCACCCACCCACCTACTGACTGTACTAAAGCACTCCAGCTCGTACTGCGTAGGCCGCACATACAAAATCATACTCCGCGAACGTTCACGACTGATTCTACACGTAGTTACAACGGACACAACAGTATGACCTGCAGAGGTTTGTTCTCTCCACCCTATAGGAAGATGGAGAGACAACACTGACTGTACGAGCCACTCCAGGCATGCACTGCGTGAGCCAAACATACGAAATCATACTCTTGTGTAGTGAGAGAAGCCCACTCGCGAACGATAAATTTTGATTGTAATACGCGCGCTGTGGCTAAGGCACAAGCCACCTTATTGTACGAGAACGCGCCCAGCCTCCATCCAAAATGCCCGACTGCTAACACATTTCGCAAAAAATTTACACCCACTGAATCACCCAACGGTCAAACTGGAATTTTATATTTAAATACAGTAACTGAATACTATATCTAACTATAAAATTCACATTTAATACACGCGAGGAGTCGAGTAATTACACAATTTAAAATAGCACAAAACGACGCAGCTTCTACCAACGCGGCCATTACTCGACTAAACACTGAGAAACATGGCGCATGGATACCTAAAACTACTCCCCGCTACCTTACAATCTTGTTAAAAGTCACGTAGGCCAGCCCAGCTCCAATGCTTTCAATGCTAGACGACTCGACGAACAAGTTCAGACCATGACTTGCCACATTCTTCCTGAATTGAATCAACCTTGTCTGCAATAAAAATAAATTTTTGTTTTTAAACATGTTACAAATAAACTTTGTAATAATAATGACAACAATAATACTATTATTGTTTAATATTTCCGATTTTTTATGATTTCATAGAACAAAACAAAAATAAATAAATTAAATACGTACACGATATAACATACATATACGTCGTATGTACATAACTACCTATTGGTTTGTCAACAAATTTCTAATAAAAAGTAAAAGTCCATTTTGATAGCATTTGTATATTAAAACATCATATAAAAATATGCCATGCCAAATATACAGAAAAGTAATCAACATTTCATCTTCAGACAGGTTTCAATTAAGTCGACACTACAAATGTTACACACGTATTTGTTTTGGAGTTAAACATATTTAAAACGAAACATTTAAGTTTTAATTTCTGACCTAACATCCTTCCTACAAAATTAATATTGCTTCTAATAGTACATCTATCACTTGATCAGTGTCTCTGAAGACCGTACGAAGGCCTCATCGGATTCTATTAACAGCAAAACAAACAACCAGATTCTAAACTACTAAATATTTACATGATGTGTTTGCTACATATTTCTATAAAAACCCTTGCATTATTTATTTATATAACCCTATTATTTTAAATTTGTTCCACAATTTTATTTCCTGGGAAAGGTATTACGAGCCCAGAATTATATCATTTGGCCCAGTTAAAATCATACACAGGAAAATTGTTTAATTTCCATATTTACATATGCATACATGTAAGGGAGGTATTATGTTTATGTTTAGAATTGATTAGATTTTGGTAACAATTCATCAACAGGGTTTTTAGGCATATCTTAGTAAATAAATGGAGTAAATTTCATTGATACCAAAAAAAAATCTAGATTAATATTACCTACAATCTTTATTTAAAATATTTTTCTATATTTTGTTGTCATCAGATTTAAAAACTATGTTCATCACTATTTTGTGTATTTAGTTAGTATAAGGAAAATTTAAGTAAATAATAGACATCAAAATACACTTACGATTTTCATATTGCATTCAGCAAGATTCCCAAGCTATGTTGGGCCACAAATTGCGATAGATTTCACAGCAAAAACACTCTGAAGTTTAATTTCAACTTCTCTTCTGTCTCATGTCTTTGGATGGTTCAAAATCATTCCAAACACTACACAGGAACAAACTACAAATAGGAAATGATTTCTTCCTGTAAATTTCAACGTAAAATCACTGCACATTTTCAGTCATAATCACAAAAAAAAATGAAATATTAGTCACATTTCTAATAATTTAAACAAGGACTTTACAAAATAGATAAATTAGGATTTACTGTATGTGAAAATACCTTTTGATGTTCTGTTTTCAAAGATTTTTCCACAAAGTCGTTTCGGAAGAAATTAACCTATCTGTCAAAAAATGAACACAAAACCTGTTGCGCCATCATACAGCGATTGTGTGAACTAGATGTGTTGAGTGGTGGGGGAATTAGCAGCGGCGTAGATTTCTTTCAAAATATCGTGGGCTACTAATTTTTAATTCACATTTTTTTGCTAAAACTGTAATAATTATTATTTTTGCCTAATAGCCCATATAATTTTGTGTATATAAGGCTTCTTCTAATTATTAATTAACGAAGAATTAATAATTTATCAATAAAAGTACAAATGATGCACATAAAACAGGTCGTACGCCGCTGGTAGAGATGCAAGCAATGTGATTGGTGAATTGTATTTCAGGCGGTTAAACTTATAATTTTAAATAATTATTAGTAAGCGTGAATGGCAGTGAGAACATGTTTAATACAGAATTGGTGGACTGGAGAGATTTGAAGGATGATTACAACATAGCACTAAAGTCAAATCATTTGAGAATAGCACTTCAACCTTGTTTTAATGAGTACTTTATTCGTTACATATTTAAAAACTGGTTATATTTTATTAAATGATAATATACTATAAACAAATAAATAAAATAAATAAATAAATATATCATCACGCCTTTTACCCATTATGGGTGTGGCACTCTGCTCACGCAGATCTCGGTAAGTGATATATTTTTACGTATGAAGTGCGGTTACCAGCCGTCAAATCATAGCCCCCAAAGATGTTAGTGGAGGGGGAACCACAGGGGTAAATTTAAATTTGTAACTGTCGGCAGTGGGATTCGAACTGAGGATCTCACGATCCACAGTCCGACACGTTACCACGGAGCTATTTACCCCATTAAACAAATTGACAAAATAATAGAACTTATAAACAATTCTTCCCGTATATGGAAATATTAAGACATCTGCTCTATTCTAAGTAGTCCTGAAGGTCCTTGGATAACAGAAGCAAATTTTCAATGTTAAACATATAGGAATACAACTAGAATACGTAAAATGTTATCAAACTGTAACGATTAGTATATAACACACTCATTTAAATTCGCCTTGAATCATACTCTGCTTCCACTTCCTGGAGATTACAACACCTGATCAGCGCACGAAATGCTACATTACATCATCTTCAGAGATCTGCAGCTGTACGTTTTCTACATGTGTTTCAAACTGTGTCAGCTTCCTAAAATTTATTTATAATCATACATCTAAATAATGTTTACGATTTTTTCAAAACTAGGTGTAATATGCTTTCAAAATGATTTTGTTTAGTTATTTAACGCAGTGCTCTAATTATTCAAATAATTTTACAATTACAGTTGTCAAAATTTCGTAATTACATTTATTTATCCGTTGACAACCAAATATCAAGAATGATATCATGTTTCTTCAGAGATGCATTAAAGTTTTATGTTCCAATTAAACTATCTGTGAACATAAAATTTTATTTATTAACAAAAAATGATTAAATTATTGTATTTATATTTTTAAGTTTTCCTGTAGAAATGATTTCTTATTATCTTGTTCATAATCACTATGAGTGTAAAATAATTCTAAAACGTGTAATAAACATATAATTGTGTTTAACACGAATACCACACATTCAATAATTTACTGTTATAATTAAAAAATAAATGTCAAAGGCAGCACCCTAAAGAATTAACGTCATAGCTTTCCCTTTTGGTAAAAGATCTTTCTCGGTCACTTCAGAAATCAGCAAATCGTTTTCTCACTGGTATGGAAATACAAGCGCATTTGTTCTGATCGAAACGGAATCCAGGTTTACAGTCAGCAATATTCCTGCTTCGACATTCGCATATATCTGGGTCCCATTGTTTCATTTTGTTGTATTCATGGCATTTTTTCTTTTCATCCTTATTTTTACAAGCGCAGAAGCATTCATTTCTGAGGTATTCTTGGAAACTGTTGCAATCCTACAATGATGATGATTTGTGTGTGTAAAAAAAAATATGAATCTTACAGCTAATTAATTTTTTACGATATTTCCTAAATATAGCATAATATACTTCCAAAATAATTTTATCTTATTATTCAACGTAGTGCTCTACAGATGTAATCAAAATTTCTTCATTACATTTTTTGTCCCCGGAAACAAAATAATGAATCTTAAACACAAAATTATGGTATCTAAATATTTTTAAGTCTTGTTCAAAGATTGATTTCTTATTGTATTGTTCATAACCACTGTGGGTGTAAAATAATTATAAAATATGTAATAAACACAATTGTATTTAACACAAATATCACACATTCAATATAATATACTGTTCTAATAAAACTACTTGTTAAACTTCAGGAAATAATTTCAATATTCAATTACTTAATATATATTTTCGCGTGTCTATGTTTTAAAATGAATAAAATAAATAAATAGTGTAGTTTAAATTCAAAATAAATTAAATTTCTTCTTTCTCTTCAGGAATTGGCGCGACACCTAAAGATTCGACATCGTAGCTTTCCTTGTCGGTAAAAGATCTCTCTTGATTGCTTCCCAATTCGGCAAATCGTCTTCTTACTGGTACGGAAATACAAGCGCATTTGTTCTGATCGAAATAGGAACCAGTTGTACAGTCATCAATGTTCCTGCACCGACATTTGCATACATCTGGGTCCCATAGTTTAGTTTCGTTGTATTTGTCGCATTTCTTCTTTTCGTCCATATTTGTACAAGCGCAACGACATTCATCTTTGCGGTATTCTTGGAAACTGTTGCAATCCTACAATGATGATTTGCGTGTGTAACAATTAAGTTTAAAATCTAATTAATAATTGTTATTTACCTTTTCTTTAATGGTACAGTCACATCGGCATTTTAAATGTTTTTCAACGAAAACTATTTCTTTTCCTCGTACACTCAATTTGTTGCCACCTGTGTATTGCGAAACGATGACCTAACAAAACATTTTATTATAAGAAAGTTTGTAAATATAAATTAATTGTAAATATTTACCTGGAATGGTACAGTTTCTGTCTGCACGGGTTGGCAAGAAAGCAAACTATGAGAGCAACATCCTCCACATCTTTCTATTCTGGTACAAGAAGGAAAATAAAATAAACTTGTATCGTTCGTATTCTTCAGTTCAACAATCTGTGATGATGGAATACATAAAGCAGGTTTTGGCATAACAGCAGCAGCTAAAAACATTTAAATAAATTAATTAAAAATATAAATATCTCAATATTCTGATAACTTACTTCTTTCGACACTTCCAAATCGACCTGAAACATGAAATATAATTTAATAATTTAGGTTGATATCTAACTAATTTGTAGATGTGAAATATTTACAGTTGCTTAAAGGTTGAATTACTTTTCATATCAATAACCAAATACATACTTGCAATTCCTCCGATGTCCGCTATGGTATCTTGTCCCTCTAAATAATTCTCCAAATCGGCAAATTCATTAATTTCGTTTAGTTTTTGAATGAATGACAAAGGAATCTAAAATTAATCGAACATTAGTACAGGGATGTAATCGAGATAAAATATCAAATTTTGTGGTTGTTATCAAATGTCCGGATTTGCGGTGTACAAAATTTGAATATTGAATAATAGTTATTTACTTTACAAGTGGGCAAAGTAAGGAATTACTCACGAGATAAATTTTAGCACATGAAGCCGAAGGCTGAGTGTGATAATTTTATCGAGTGGGTAATTCCACTTTGCCCACGTGTGAAGTATAACGTTTTATCTAACACCTCTTAATAAATAAAAAAATTATTAAAGGAATATTATTTGACAGTGACATATGCTTTAAATTTTTAAATTAAAATGTCAATCGAAGTGGTTACCAAGGTGATGGGTGTTATTATTATTGTTATAAATAAAAAAATACTCACTAGTGGATTTTCTCAAAATTATACCCACTAGTGGATAATCTGTTACTTTGCTTGTTTAAAATCGCCATAGTTATAAAGCATTTATTGAGAGGTGTTGGATAAAATATTTTAAATTCTACAATATAATAATATTTGTTTTATGTCAATAACATTTTATTACTGAATGACATTCGAACATTCTTGTCCTTAGACTTCTATAAACAACTTAATTACTCATCATTGTTAACTGTTGCGGTTTATTTTACACGTACAAATACTATTTGTCTACAAAAGGATGTGCAACTGTTATGCAATGTATCATTGGGATTTACTTAAGTTTTCTGTCCTTAAAATAAAAAAAAAAAGTTGTACAATACAACTGCAATATATTAAGATAGTTGTACAAATATTTTGTATGTTTTCCACGTAATTAATTAAAATTATATTAGCCCGGACATTTAAAAATACTGCGTTTTTAATTTTTGAAGGCCAACAAGTTATTCACGAATATAACAGTCTAAATATACAAACAATTACCTCTTTATTATTTTCATTTAACGGAGATTCTTCAGTCTCTTCATCATGGTCATGGTGATGATGGTGTTGATGATTATGATGAAAATTCATTCTTGGACTATTATGAACATGATGATCATCTTCAGGAAAGTTGATTGCATCTGTGTCGTGTTTTAGAGCTGTTACACTACTAACAATAGCAACACATAAGAAAAGTTTAGCTATTGACATCATTTTATTGTTGCAATCAAGCACTTCACTGATTGAACATAAGTGAACGATGTTCGTACACTGAGCTGTGCTTTCAAACTGAACAGCGAATGTGAATGTGTGTTCTTGAGATCTATGTCTACCTTGCACTGGTAGCTACCGGCATTTGCCGACGGTTTTAAAGATACGAAGTTTTCAGAAATTCCCTCCCCAAATACAAGATTTACAACACGCTAAACCTCAAGCGGAGTTCCACGAAAAAACGGGTTTCGCTGCATTTTATTTTTTTGTTCTGATTGCTTTTCGCAATCGAAAAGATAATATTTTTGTGTAACATCTGTTTGCGTTGTTGTGGTGGAATTTATTGGAGAATTACCGAAATTCTTTCCACATTTCTCAAGAAGTTAATACGCACTTTTACCATTTGCTGGTTAAATTGAACATTTTACAGATCTGGATGCATTTTAACATTTGTAATTTAAAAGATATCATAATTTATTGATTTGTTACTACAATATATACTTGTTAATGTTTATATTTATTATTAACAGTTGCAAATTGATTGGATTTCACTGCCGATTCTCGTTGAAACATTATTAATTTCAATCAATATTTTTATTACTACGTTTACTGGACCATCATCAAGTATACAATTTATAGTTGTTTGCAGTTTTCATTATTTTTGATACATTACTTTGCAGTACAAAATTAGGGATGTCTCTAAAATTATATATTATATTATGACTTTTAAATAAAAATAATTCATTAAAGAATTCGTATTACAGTAGATACTATATGATGCAAAATGATTTCCATATTCATTATAAATATATTTATGGTTATGCAGTTTGTTGTAAATTAAATTATTATTTAAAAGTAGTGCTAGGATGTTGCAAAATTCTTGGTACATCTGCACTTAAACTTGGTTTCCTAAATACTAAACCATCTGCAGAAAAGTTTTCTTCCTAGAATTTGAGAAATCGTGTCCGGCTCCAAAGCTTAAAATTTTTGTATTACTCATCAACTCGTACGAAAGTGTGAATAAGTAATTGTTGTTGTTAACGGTAATTGTTTACGAATTAATAATTGATAAAGTAAAACATATTAGTGACTAATTTATTATCGCATTTTTGTTTGAAGTAGTTTTAGAATAACTCACTAATTTGTAAAATTAAATGTGTCACAAGATTGTAAAATTGTTTTAGACACGTATGGAGCAAAGGGTTGCGTGAGAAAAGCTGTTGATTAAATTTTAATGGAAAGAAGTTGCAAAGTGAATCCAATTTTAAAATTATACAATTACGGTTTTGATTGAATTTTGCTTAAGAACAAAAACTGGGGTGATTTAATACGGAGCTCCTAGTGTTGTTGACGTCAATGATGTTTTCACCTAAATACATATAATTTTCATAGAACTTGGCTTAGCTTCCTGCTGTACTTGGGTAAACAGCCAGGCATCGACAGTCATCATAATCACCTGCGATTTTGTTCTACACACGCTCATTTGTTTACATTGTCCAAAGTCCACGCATGCGTACTCGTCCATTTGTTTGATCAATCCACAGACGGACGCGCAGCGTTTGTTTCGCCATGACCGCGACGTGTGTGACCGGGAAGGTTAGTTTGTCGCGGATGTGCGTGAAGAGAACGAGAGAGTGTGCGGCGGTGTCGAAGGCTCCAGGAAGCTGCGGCACCCGCTGCTGACGGCTCCGAGGCCATGTCGCCAGCGACGTGGTTTCGCTTGTGCTGGGTGGTGTGTAGCGTGGCGATTGTGCTGCCATCTCCGCAGCGGGCGACGAAGTTAGCGCAGAGTGCGACAGGTGATATGCACTCTGCTTCTGCACTTGGAGATGATTTTTTGCACAGTTTTTTGCACACCTGGAATCACACTACACATTAGTACTTCTTGAAGCTTTATTAGCTACAACTTATAAACTGCGTAGAATATGAAAAAATAATTTTAGGCTTATTTATTGTAATAAGAGTTATTTAAATAAATCAAATATAATATTAGTACATTGCACCATTTCTTCCTTATATCATCCTGAGAATATAAGCACATGATTCGCAAGATACATTCATAATAAAATTGCTTTTTCGCACGCCATTCAACTCTCAAATATATTATGCTTAAAGTCACAGAAATTTATGGAAGTAATAAAAGTTTTGAAGATTTCTATCACTGATGAAATTCAAATTAAATATTTAAGTTTTGCGGAAACAGTATTTCAGATTTTATGTTGCAATTATAATGCTTTGAGTTTAAAAATACTTCTTGGGATGGATTAGATAAGTCTTTGTTAATCGCATAATTTCGCACCTGGTCGTTAACCATAATAATGATGAGATCTAGTCTACTATTTGACTATTTTTGTGACGGATTTGCATATGCATGTGTTGTGGTTTGGTTAACAAGAGCAACACAAAAGGTTCACTGGTGCGTCCAACGAGGTCACCCAATAAAAATTCTATCAAAACAAAACTAAACGGGACCTACAAGATACAGTGTCATGGTAAAACCAACCAACTAATTGCTTCCTAATTTTTTCACAGCAAAAACTTCTACACATAAATCACAACACAGAGTTTTTCATTTTATGTTTCCTCAATTGAATGCATAACTTTTTACCAAATTTTTCGTGTGGAATTACTATATATTTGTTGTAAAATTTTTTCTATTTACTTTATAAAAAAGTTTAAAGTATCTAGAACTAAATTTCTTCGTGAAATCTAAAGAAATTCTTTCTCGGTGTAAAGTAAAATAAAAAGCGAACTCGTGTAGTTTGCAATCATCTCATCTATTTGCGATAACGACCTTAGCTCTGACTCAAGACAAGGTCAAAAATTTCTAAGAACTGAGAAGACTGCACATCATTGTAACGCTATGTTTGCACCCGAGGCATTTCAGAGAAACTTAATAGACCAAAAAATGTGATTAGTTAACCACAAATACCGATCCAGTACTAATAAAAAACAATATTAATGATCATCACATAATATGCAGGTGACTAGGAAGATATTTAGAATGAATCATTCGGTTTCTAAGAATGATTGAAAATATAAAATACTAAACTATTTTCTGTGTTGTGGGTTGTTGATGATTAATACTATTTAAAAATAAACTACAGTAGCATAAATTAATTTGAACAAAAAAGTTAAAGTTAGATTAAAAACAGTTTAAAATATACATTTATGAAAACTAGAATCAATAAAATCTTCTTGAGAAATTGAGTACATTTTCAGTTGGTTATTTTCTATTTTTTGCTAATTAATAAATACAACTAATTATTCAACTACGTATGTACGTGTAAAAAACCCAATGAAAAATATAAATAAATTTTAAAGATCAAAGATACATAATTATTTTCAATTTCCTTTTCTGTTATCACGAAAAGTAAAGAAATTTTCTGGTTTTACAGATCTCGGTAAATATACACAAAAAAGGACCTTAGAATTTATCGAACTATTCGAATTCGATAAACTGAGAATATAACATAGATACATTTTCTGAAAATTTACCAATCTTCTTTGGAAATACCTCTAATTGATTAGTAAATAATCGTGTTTAGTTTCTTAATTATTCTGGCATTATAAAGTAAATATACAGAAAATGCATTTTATATCCTCAGCTTACCAAATAGTTCGGTACTTTTTTTTCGTGCAGTTTTACACGCTTGAATTGTAATAGGAAAAAATTATCCATGTTAGTGACTAATTTTTAATTAGTTTACTAAGTGAAATTAATTCCCCAATTACGTAATTAAAATAAAAAAACCGTGATCAACGCAAGATAAAATATAAACAAAAACAAATAATAAATCATACTCATCACTTAATCATTTCCTATTTCAAAATGATAAAATCATTACTCTGAAATGTTTTTGGAAACAAGACAATTATAAAATATCTGAACCATCCCATCACAATTTAGGAATTTCCTGGTATTAATCAGGCCAAAACCATCAAAAATCGTTGAAAGTACGTAACGACGCAGTCGAAGTTCGTAGGTTCGTGACCCTTGCAGTTTAGGGCTCGGTGCAAGGTACAGACTTTATCCGAAGACATTAAATCGCATAAACAACAAATCCTTATCGATTACGTATAAAAGTAAATTAAATGTACGCAAAGTCGATGTGAATGTGAATAACCTTTGTCATCATCAGTTGACAAATGCACGTTTTTTCTGTATGCGTGATGCGACTTACTATGACGCTGTGCGAGCACGAGGGATGTGTGTCAATGAACTGATGTGGTAAATAAAAACATTGGGGTTGGATTATCGGAAAAGTATTAGATATTTACTGAGCATGTGAGACCACAAACGCAATGTCATTATTTGTGATACCGATCGAGATATTGCATACGTGCTCGATACATTCCAACTGTTTTTTTTAACTTTTTGCGTTTATATAAAGTTTTGTAAATATTTATAGTTAAATATAGCACTAGTTTATCAATAATCAATTTATATATGGTATATACAAACACATATTACATACTTTTTTTTTGTCGCTTTCCGATTTGAGCAACACAAAAATTTTGTCTATAATTATTGTAAGAGAAAATGTAAAAATACTGACCGCAGTAGCGATAATTTTCTAAATATTAAACAAACATTTTGACGGGATGTAAAATGCCCTCACAAATATGTGGAACATAAATATTTAAATATGAAAATATTCCATTTATTTCACAGTATACAATAAAGTAAACTTTAGACATTTAGACTTTGAAATTGTTTTAGAAGATTTACATAAAATGCAGATGAATTCCAGAAAATAATTAACACTAAAGTATTTTCAGGAATATTATTTAATGAGGAATAATTTATTTGCAGAAATATTATACATCGAAGATGGATATCCAGATCATCGAACGTATAAACTGGAAGATTTTTTCTGGACCGGTTCTGGAGACGGCGCTCCAGATAATCCTTGGGATGAATCGGATAAGACATCTACGATTTATAAAACCAAAACTATCATGTCTACTGTATACATATCCGTGTCCAACGACAACCAGGTATCAATCTTTATTCTGAAATAATTAACAACTATCCGCAACCCAAATTTCATGAGAAACAAGCAAATAAATAGATTCAGAATTGTTCATTTTGTTATCATGCGTTGAAAAATTAATGGAATCAGTTCTGAGTAATTTAATTAAAAAATAGATTGTCGCATGTTGAAATTCAGGTTCGCGTTTCAATTTTCAATCTCTTTGTTAGCAATTGTAAGTATGCGGACTTCAGTTCTGAAGCGTCAATATTTACATTTCAATCATAAACTCCCATTTCGCACATGTCACGTTGAAGTTACAATCTGATCACGATTTAAAGACGATCACGAAAGCTGACACGAAACGTGAAACGTTGATTGCTTGTAGACGAACACGGAAACGCAGTCTCCAACAGAATGTGCCATTGATTGTGAAACTGTTTCGATTCCGGATGGGACGATCAAACCGACGCCAACATTTAACGACCACACGATACCCCTTCCGGTTCCAGATGGGAATTCAACTGCGGACAAATATTTTTGGTTGCTGACGGTTTTTAAAGCTGACGGCGAAGAACCAGTGGTTGCCGTGTTGGAAAAGAGGCTAGCTAAGTTGTACAGCGTTGCTTTTCGAAGGTAAAGAATAATTCAAAATTAAAACATTCCATAATATTTTTTATTTAAAGGCAGCAAGAGCGCCACTTAGGTATAGCAAAAGGTAAACGTCCGAAGCGTCAAAGCCACCAAAACAACAGCAATGGAAATAAATTTCCATCAGAAAACAAGCCCGTAAACGTTTGCATACACACAATCGAGAAGAATAATAAAACAAACGAGGTGGAAGTGCTGTACCATGTACTGGTCTCAGGGAAGCCAGTGGCTGCCGTTACGGCCGCGTCCGACATGCGGTTTGTCACGGATGAGGAAGTGGCTAAGGAACTTGGATTCCCAGTTAGGACTAAAGCTAAACGTATGTTGCCACGTAGATGTTATAGATTGAGGTTAAGATTATTTTCATTTTGCTTGCCACAAATGCAAAATGCCTTGGTATTAATTTTAGATTGGCCAAAAATAGTTAAAAATACTAAACATTAAACAATTTTATAAAACTTATTCACATTTATGAACATATTTGAAAAACTGTTATTATTAATTTATAATGATACGTTAATGTTTACAATAAAAATTTCATGAATAAATGAAGGTGAACAATATAAAAAGTTGTTACAAATATATTCAGTATAAATTATCAAGGTTCATATAAATTATGCAAGAGGAAAAACTGTAAAAATATTTTATATTATACTATTTTCCTAATAAAAAAAATCTGTAACAATGTATTAAGAATTACCTAATAATAATTTTGTAGCCTATATAGAAGTTCAACGTCCAGAAAGTCTAGCTCGAATAAGAGACACATGGCTTTTCATTGGCGTTGCCCTAGCTACAATATTCTTACTACTTTTCATGGTAACAATTTTCACATTTTGCCTGAACAAGAGAAAACGAACTATGCTCCCTGTACGTCCCACGGGAATAGTCAATAGACAACATATATTTGAACGAGAAAACGGAAATGGAGGTCATGATAATTCTGGATATGTTGCCGGATCTGGAGATCCCGCAAAGGTAATGAGAGCATTTAAAATAGCCTGTACTTCATTTACAAATATTGTAGACTTATCATTCTGGAAGAAGATATCACAGAAAATCTCCAGCAAGACCCAGAGCTAACACATCTAATGAAACTTTGACAAGTCGATACCCTGAAGGAAGGCCGTTAAGTTCTCAAAGCAGTGCCACTTCATCGAGGTAATAAATATTTCTCAACTATTTGAAAAAATTTAAAATGTTTTATTATTTAGTACAACTTCATCCGATGCATCGCCTCTCATGCTTCCGCCGAAACATCGTTCATCTCATAGCCGAAACAAAAAACATCGACTAACTGACAAAAGACCGTCAGCAATAAATAAAACACTTCTTTTAAAACAAGCAACTGTTGGTGTTGAATCCGATAGCAGTACGGACAAGGGTTCGGATATAACTCTAGTTAAAGAATCTGAACATCGCGGAGGGAAAATTAGTCCTAAATCGTATTTATCTATGCCTTCCGTTAAAGCTTTTCCCAGGTAAGAACTGTAGAAAAATATTTTGTTGTTAAAATCTCATAAGTTTTTCTGTAGGAGTAGTATTCCTGAAACATTGAATAAAGTTCTGGAGCCAGTAAGTGTACTACACTTGGACATGACAGACGACGTTATACCCGAACCAAGTCCAATATACCGCCCAGTGTCTGGCAAGAAATTAACCAGGCATGGAAGTATGGGTGCCGAAGATCCAGGAGTCATAGGACCTGTTGTTTGGGATATGCACTGTAAACGATTACAAAACAGTAAATGCTACTAAATATATTAATGAACAGATGTTATTGTATGCTTTATTATAGCTGGCCAACCGGTTGAAGGTAACGAAGATACTAAAGGAGAAAATCACGCGAATAGAATGAGGCGGAGGTTTAATGAATTAATGGATGATACATTTAGCTTATTTGGAACGAGTAAGGAAAGTCAAGAGCCTACTGGATATACAACCAGTACTTCTTCTACGCGGAATGCTGAAGCGAGAGGACATTCTGCTACTGTTAGGTATATAAATATTTTCATATATGAATTTAATATTATTAAACTAATGACTTACCAATTTGATGTACTTATGCTGTTTTGCTTCAAATTTGACAGGTACAAAATTTCCGTAAAACACTGAACTATAAATTTCAACAACTCACACAGATTTATTAACGCTAAAATTGAATTGTAACTATAGTTTTAATTACAATATTAGTACATTAGATCCACTTTAAATTGTATTTGACATTACACACCAAATATGCACTGCAATTCCGACATTTTACCTGAAGAAACTGACTGCCGATGCTCGCTGGAACTGGTTAGCGTCTATCTGAAATAATTAATTTAAAATAATTGGCGGCAAATAATAACTATAAACAAAAATTTATTTGTACATTATTAGTTTTTTTCATTTATTTTTTGTTTAGACCATCAGCGGACTCATCTGCAAGCGGTCGTCCTCGCCCTAAAACCTCAGACCCTCGTCGAGTTGCGCCTTCTCCAGGTCTTGAACCTCCCCGAGGAGCTTGGGCAAGTGGAACACCTTCACCGTTGATCCGCCCACTGAGCGCTGGACCGTTTCACAGACCTGGAACTGGAGCTAGTTCTGCTCCAACTGTGGATATGGACCGAATCTTGGCAGATGGAACTTTGCCAGCTTCTGATCCCGCTGTACCTCTCATAGCGGCTATAAAGACAGAGTTGAAGAAGTGTACTTTGCCTGGAAGTACGACGAATCTAGCTGAAAAATGAAATACGTTTTAGAATTTGTTCGACATATTCATAATAGTCATTGTATTTACCATGTTCATATTTTTACTTGTAGTACAATAGGACAAGTTGTAAATCTGTCTTGTATTTATAATATTTATTACAATAGTTACATAGGATTAGGATGTAGAAATGAATATAAAATACAAGTTGTTAATTTATTAAATGTCATTTTATTTCGACCATTAGCTGTAGATGTTGTTTAGATGATGCACTGTGATTTGTTTGTCAAAACATACCATTAATTACAGTACGACATTATTAAAATATATTGCTAAGATATGTATGTACATAATATACAAATAAAAAAATGATAACCATGAACTGATTGGCCAAGATTCTTTTTACAGCAGTGACGTCTAAATTATCCGGAGGCTAATATAGCCAAACGCAGGATAAAATGAACGTAACGCATAGTGGATTAGTTACCTACATGGTTACTAGATAAATTAACTGAATATAAACACTTGATACATTGGTCAGTTTTTAACACATGCTTGAAATGATGTAGTAGAACTGTTACTTGCTATACACTTTCTTGAAATTTTTGTCAATAAACTGTAATTAGTACATAAATTTTATAAAAATAATTTCTACTCTACTACATAATTACATACAATTATTCACTCAAAATTTGACCAATTATGTACCGGTATTTATCTAGTAACCTTGGTTACCTACTATAATTAATATTGTAAAAGATCTACTAAAATCAATCTCTGCAACAATTAAAATTTATTATTTTTTTGTATTTTATTTTACAATGCATGGTAACAAAGTTTTAAAAAAGATTGTACTAGTGTATGTTATATGTATAAATATACATAATAAGATTATATAAAATAATGAACTGACAGTTTTTAAAACTGAACGTATAACACGAGTGGCAGCAAGGGTGCCATGTGGCGACCTCTGACCTACGATACGATAACAGTACGATACATGCTCTTGAGTATTAACAATTCAATTATTAACAATCAGCAATTACGATATCTAAATCTTGTTAAAATTCAGATCTTTAAGGCACATAGTCTCAATCACATTGTCTCTATATAAATTTCTATACAAGTCTGAAAATATGTACTCTCTGGATAGTCAAAAATATCTATAATTTACGTAGACTCTCGCACGCAGACATACAAATATAAAATCATTCTCTTGCGGTGGGTTACGAACTCTCCACTGGCCAGCAGCGATTCGCTATCAAAACAGCATAGCACTCAAGTTCAACTTCCTAGTTACACTTCCACACCTAACACTCGGTCCACTACATACTCGTACCGGTCCGAATCTTTCATTTTCTTTGATTTCTCGCACTCAGATTCACTACTGTTTGTTTTATTACACTGGGGTTTGTCATCACTTCGCGTCAACGTGCTGAACTCTGACCGGCATTCGTCCGAAGGCAGGATAGGCACCGTGGTGTTTACCCTGGTAAAGAAGGCCATCTTTTCTCTATAAACACACAAACACTGATTAGTTTCATCTTCATATAAACTAAAACTGAATAACATCGATAAAGAATAAATACTTACTGGAAAGATATAAGGTCAGGTTTTCCGTTGCCAGCCTTGGACTTTCTTAGCTTGTAGATCTCCTTCGCGGTCCTCCTGAACATCTTCTCAACTTTTCTTTCTTCAGGAGTTTTCCCGTTCTTGAAGGATTCCGCCTGTGCTACAAGATTCTGGAACTGTTGATCTTCTAGCACCCATGCAGCCAACTCCGTATCTCCTTGTTCCTTCGCCGTTTCCAATCTTTGCTTGAGTTCTCGCAACCGAGACAACTCAGTGTTCAAAGTGTGCAGCCTGGTGTGTTGAGCTTGAAGGTCTAATTCCAGGTCAAGGGAGGTTCTTGCAGTGACAGGCATCTGGCTGTGACCAGATTGCTTGGATGACAGGACAGCCATGGAGCCGGATTGTCGCCGCCAACGAAGAGATCTTCTTTCTACAGAGTTTCGTTGGAACGGACCTCCTCTTCGGTATAAAGGCATTGAACTATCACTATCACTTCGATTTAATTTACAAATGTAATGGTTTTTAGACACTGCGGCACTTGGTGAAAAAGTTTGTGAGCGCTTAATGACAATGGAACGATCGTCCGTGAGAAGACTTGCTGCTGAAGAATTACCTCCTCCTGCAGCGGCGAGTTTGCGTTGTTTGCCCTGTTCCGGGTAAAAAGCACACTCCGTATTGGTTTGTTTATCCATTGTGTCAACTTCGATTTCTTTAGTTTCTTCTTCGACAACTTGTAATGGTTCGTTTTGTCGGAATTCTACGATGATGCCTTCTTCGTCACAATCTTCATCATCATCGTCGTCATCGTCATCTTCATCATCTTCGTCGTCGTCTCCTCGAAGGCAGTTGACTAACTCTTCGAGTTTCAGGTTGACAGCAGTTTGGAAACCGTCACAGTCTTGACTTCTAGTCAAGGTGGATGTTTGAGACGAGATGATGGTTGATTCGTCCGAGCTTTCTTCTTTTAGTGCGGATGGATGCTTATGTACAGAGACTTCGGACTCTTGTTTGTCGTGGGCGGTTCGAACTGGAGTAGTATTGCTGTCTTCGGATGGTTGCATGAAGCGGAAACTGAGGATGTTGTACCATTTCACTGATACGTTCTCGGGATTGAAGTCTGCTAGACTCACTTGAGCACAACCCTATAACATACATTCAAATCATAAATATATTTATTCTTCTTTGAAATATTAAGTTTTTTTTTTTATAGAAAAGGAACTTACCAAACATTCCTCCTGAGTGTCATCCTTGATGGACCACACGTTAACTTGAAGAGTTTTCGTGTATAATTTATTTAAAGGTACAGGTACAGGAAAACTATCTCCAAATGTTGGTTTTCGAAGATCTCTCACTGGTTTTGTACAACACGTCAGAGTTACAGTTGGCGGACTTGGTAATAAAGCTGCTTTAATATATCTGTAATCATAAAGAAAACACATTAACTTCAAAGTATTTCTCAAAGCAAATTCAGTTATCTTACACTTGACAATTGTCTGAGATGAACAAAGCAGCTAGATTTCTCGCTCTCTCGATACCAACGTGCAACATTCCATCAGAAAGCGCATATCTTAATTTAATCTGCACTTGCGCTGTTTCAATGTTCATGTCGTTGAGCGATTGGTCTGCTCCGAAAAGTGCTGATACTCTCTTTCGGTTAGACGCTTCAAAAACTCCAGAATCTCCAGCCACAGATTCGTCACTAACTGCTGCCGACACCGATCTTGTGTTGGTTCCAGAAGATGATGCAGTTCTCGATAGTGAACCAGCTTGAAGAATTTCTTCAGAGTCCAGTAGAGGTGGAGGTGTTTCTGAAATAGGTGATAAAGGCGGGTCTATTGTTGATCCTTCGTAGGATAGTCTTGTTGGCCTTCCTAAGCCGGATCCTTGGGACATGTTACTACCGTGAGTTAACTCCAAATAATCAGGAAGATTACTGTAGTTTGGTGGCAGAGGCCTCTGTGGTTTCGCGGATAAATATTCGTAGCTTTGACTCATTTGAGCGGCTAAAGCCTGTTGCGTTAGCCTCAACTCTGCGAGTCTATCTTCTAGATGGGTCCGTTCTGCGTGTTGTAGTTTCCTCTGCCGTTCGACTTGGTCATAGGCGGGAGGTGGAGGAGCTGCACAAGGGATGTTTTCATACATAGGCGACACGGGGGGTGACATGGAAGACAGCGAACTTCTGGGGGATAACGAAGGTTGTGATCTAACTGGCGAGGGAGTATTTACATTGTTATCACTTCCTTTTAATAGTCTTTCAACTCGTCGATGTAGATCAGCCATATCGATGGGTTTTTCTATAGTTACAGGTCCGACACATTGAGGGCCGCCGTAGATGTCCGTAAAACTTAATCCACTGCTAAGAGAGCCTTTGCTGCTTGTCGTTGACAATGAACCAAGACTAGAACTGCTGCTGACTGACAACGTACTAGCTGACAGAGTCTTCAGTTGGGATTCTAGGGAAGTCATTGATCGCAAAGCATCTCTTAATTGCTGCAGGAGGAATTGTTTTTCTTCGTGTAATCGCAGTCTATCGGCGATTGCCCTGTTAGACATTTCCAAAGCATTGTTAAGATCTTGTTCTAATCGTTTACACTCTTGTTGAATGTCCGTCATTTCTTCTTTGCTTCTCGTTCTTGGAGTAATGCTTCTCAACTCTCGAAGGAGTTGTTCTTTTTCTTGGAATAATAGCAATCGATCCTTATCGGATTCCACTTGTCCTGGCTGTACTTTTTCTTCTAAATCTGCTAATTTCTGTTGAATATTTTGTACCCTCTTTCTTGCTTCATCATATTCTAATCTCATTTTGGCCATTTCTGCAAGCCTTGTACCGATGGGTACAAGTTCAGAAAGATCGGTTTGAGATGCTGTACTCAATTTTTCCTGAGGGATGCTTAATGTTGAAACATCCGGTGAACTTTCACAAAGTTGTAGTCTTGTTAAGTCATCCTTCAACTTTGCTAAGGACTGCATGAGTTCCGCTTTTTCTTTCTCTCCAGATGAAAGGGATTTTTGGATGTTTCTTAATTCGGCCATGATGGCTTGGGCTTCCGCGATGTTGTAGCACCCTCCTTGGTGGGCACTTAGCTTTTGTTCCACCCTGCAGTAAAACAAAATTGTTAAATACACGAATTACAATTGAGTGTTTTGTAACATACGTTGTAAGGGTTTCTACGCCTCGTTGCGTGCATGTCATCTCCGTTCGGATCTGTTCTAACTCACACTTGAGTCTGGAGACGCGGTTTCGGGCCAGCGCGACGTCGGATTTGAGCAAATCTGGGTCGTACTTGGTGCTAACACTGCTGCTCGACGAGCACACTGTAATGAGAGCAACAGGCGTCAACAATGTTCACTGTTTTGAAGTTTGAAGATTTGTTATAAAAATTATACTCACAGCTCGTTCGAGAGGTGTTGAGTGTAGCCAGGGCATTGTTGAGGTGATTATACTCATCTTGAGCCAGATGTAATCTCTGCTGCTTGATGTCGTAAATTTCTTTTTTCGCCTGAAATAAAATTAGAAAATAGAAAAAAATCTTCACTCTCCAATCTTATGTAAGTCTTATATCCGTCACAGAATTCAAATGAACAACAAAATATTGCAACCGATCATTTAAAAAAAAAATAGATTTCCGTAAGAGAAACTAACGACGACACAATATGAATGTCACTTACAACGTCGTGGTGTTGCTGCCGTCGGTAGCCGGTGGTGGCGAGACCGAGCAGCAGCACGTGGTGCGAGGTCGTCTGCGGGACGAGCAACCGTACGAGACACACGCGCTCGCTCATGTTCAGCCCCCGAAGGGTCGCGAAGTACTGACCGCGCACCGCGCTGACCACAGCAGCCGAGCCGAAACCCAAACAAGAATGGGGTGCCCTGTGCCGATGGCCGACCTTGGCATCCGGCCTTGTCGGAATTCGGGCCGCGAGAGACCCTTCCCGCTCCGCCGCGCCCTACCTGCCCTTACTCTCCGCTCAACTCACACACACACACAGTAATTTCCGTACGGCTATTACGAATGCATTCCACGGGTGTACGGTTGTCGCTCGGAGACGCGGAGATTGGTGGAGGGGACAAGAGCCGCTTGGGATATATGACGATGCTCTTTTGTTTTAACACCCAAAGATCCCAGGTAGGAGAGCCGGGGCCGCTGCGCGCGCGCTCATTCGCATTCCTTCTCTTTTGTGCAGAAATAAATTGTAATTTCACTCCGCATTCCTATTGTATGAAGTGGAATTCCGACTGGTACCTCATCACGCCACCCATCTTTTTTGCTCTTATTACAGCCAAACATTTTTATTCGCTCATATGCCACAGACGGAATAATAACAGATTTGCTGTGAATTTTCTCTTGTTCTTTTTATCTTTCTACATGACTAAATACGTGTGAGAAGACCGCAGCCGAAGTAAAATGCGATTATCCTTCTCGGTGCGGTAATTCTCACGTTATCGGTGTTATCTCGTCGATAACCAACAATGCGTATAATCCCGTTTAACGTTCCATACACTTAACAAGTCTCTGGGTCTAGGCTGGAGACCAAGGGAGCAACAGCCCAAGAATTCCTGGAATCCGGCACGCATTTCTTAAAATTCTAGCCTTTTCCATAGAAAGGGAACACCCTCTATTCAATCACAGTTGGACGTCTCAAAGAAAGGAGATTCCCAAATATACCTACGTTATTTACGCAACAGACATTCCAACGCATTGTTAAAAAAACTAGATCAGTAATCATTTATCAAATTTCTAGAAGTGTGTAAGCGAATAAAGTAGAGATTTTTGTTGTACATGTACGTGGACAATAAATTGCAGTAACAATAAACCGTAGCCAGTAATCTTCAAATGCAGCAGCAGCAAAACCAGAATGACAATTTACGGCAGACAATTTACCATCAACAACAATAAGTTCCAGTCGCAAGCAGAATCATTTAGCCACAAATTTACAACTTGCGCACAGTGAGGGCGACGATAAATATCACATTTTTCTCCCAATGCAACCCTGCAACCTTTACGCTGCAGTAACCGCAGAGAAAAACGAAGAAAGAGGCGTTTACAAGAGTAATACGGTACAACGTGTTGGTTGCAGCGACGTGCAGAAATCCAAGTTTATATTCAAGTGTCGCGAAATATTTCCACGTGCACCGTATTTCAACTGCTACGGAGCCAAAGACGACGCTTATTGCATCATCTAGCCAACCATGGAGGATAGAAATGAATGTTGATGCGAGACTGTCACAGGACCGCATTCTAATGTTTTCATAAACTACAATCCACCACCGCCATATTGTCAACTGCCCAAATCTATTATACGTGCAATTCTAGCAATTTGCTGCTAATTAATAAAGGTAATTTGTGACAAGTATGATAATCATCCGGTATTTACGCGAAGAAAACTTAATATCTGCTTTCGTTTATAATTTTCTTGTTTCACTTTTATGCTCATAATTGTCATAATTACTAATAATTAGAATGGTATTTATAAATTAAGATTCCTTTTCTGAGTAAAATATGAGATAAATTTGGAAATTAAACTATTCCCAAGCATATTATGAAATAAAAATTAGTAATTAAATTAATTATTGTAATAATTTAAAATGTTTCTAATTAAATTATAAACAAAAATGCCGTGCATTCCACAGGAAACCTAATAACTAATAATTATTTTATAAATGCAAGGTCTAGGAGCTCCACCTGAAAATATCAGTGTAAACAAGATCATTAAATATATTAAATCCTACTGATTTATAAATATATCACACATTTAATTACATGAAGTATTTCAAAATGTAGAATAAACTCTGTTTTATATTAATTTCTGTAATTTAATCGTTGCAGCCTACTTTGTTAAAGAAATTAATTCTGCGAGTTTTGCAATGAATTATAATTATTGCAAACAGTAATTGCAAAACTTTTTTGTCATATCTGTCCTAAATGGATCATCTACTGAAATCTGCAGTTAATGTATTATTTAAATTTGTATGAAATGCAGTTAACACAGCAGAGAAAATTTCTTGCGAAACAAACTCAGTTTGTGTGACTCCGGTTCGTTGCCATAGCAACCGGGCAGTGTAGCTGTACTCAGTGCTGACTTCACTTCTTCACTTCCGTTCTCACGTTGATACTCTACACCTTTCGGCCAAACTGACACATTGTTTTGTTTCTCAAAGTCAAAGTCATTCTTCAGTCGCAGACACAGACACGTACTAGAGCACAACGCAAGGAATTTGTTGACTATAGAAAAATTCTTTTTAGAAATATGTATCGTAGTATGAATGTGCTTATATTTCATTTCTTATTATGCCGTATAATTACTTTTTAATTAGATGGTGTAGCAGATTTAATTAAACATTTTAATTGAGGAGCATTTCAGCATGATTTCCTTTTAATAAGGAACCAACAGAAATGTTTAAGGATCGCAAAATTGCCCGTGCGTAATTTGTAATCGTGAATCCACGCGTATTGCGTGAGGTCAAACACATTCAGCAAGGCCCCAAAACGGCATCAACACTAAAATTCTTCACAGAAGTGAGACAACAACATCGCCATCTCTGTCTGTGGAGGCATCCGCGTGGCTTTATCTGTTCGTACCTGGATTAATCTACAATCAAATCAACAAAATGAATATTTACACTGACACGAGTGGCTGGCTGGGTAAAAATGCGGCTTCGTGCGCGATCGGCCGTTTCCGGAGGAATGCGGCGGGGCGGCGCACCCTGAGCTCGAGCACGCGAGCCGGAGACTGCGGCGTAACACAGGTAGCAGGGCCCCGCTGGCCCCGCGGACTCGACGATGGAATGGAGAGCACATGGGCGTGCGACCCGACCAGAAAAGCTAATGGAAGATAAAATAAGGGTTGGGAGAGCCACGCAGTTTTAGCGACAATCAAAAAATCTTATCTGGAGACTTCAATGCACGATCGCGCTACGAAAGTTACACAATATGTTCTAAACACTTTATTGCCTCTATCTTTTCTAAACAAGCAGTAAAATTTATCACTTTGTTTGACATTTTCAAATGCTTCAAATGGTACATCTTCAGGCGCTAGATAAATTCCACAGTTTACGAAATAAAACGAATACTTGGGTTTATGCAGACAATTAAACTGAGAAATTAAATTATATAACAATTAATAATGAAATTAAGGACACTAATTTAAGTTTAATTTTGTTTGCACTTGTGCAATGAAAAAATAAGCAGATGATTCCAACGTTCTTCTTTTATGCTTAACCTAAAAGTGATAGAGAGATAATAAGGCGGACTTATAATAAATAAAAATATTTCTTTACCATGTCTTTTGGATAGTTCTATAAATGCTCAAATAAATCCAGTATTAATCGAGAATATGTAAAAAAATTGGTTGTGGTCGTTTTCTTTCATAAATTTGACTAAATTTTTATAGTGGCCAAATATATGTATGTCACAATTTCTTTATCTTTTTTTGTACATAAAGAGCAGAAAGTATTATGAATCCTCTTAATATGAGCTCTTCGGTATTTATGTCTTCAAAGTAAACTTCTATCTATTATATGAAACGTGAAAAATGGTAGAAAACAAACTAAACGTCAAACGTAAAAATTTTATCAGTACGCATGAGCAGAAAGAAGTACATTTCTTATTGGTTCATAAAAAGACTTTTGGATGTAGTTCTATAGATATGAATTTATTTAAATTCAAAGTTTCGAATTATCCAACAACAAGAATTCATTTAGTTTAATTTTGTAATTTAGTGGCGAAATTAAATTTGGCTAAACCGTAGTTTACGGCCACAAGAGAAGTTAGCTGCAGATCCTAGTTTCTTTAGCCGGTCATAGTTAAAGAAAAACAATTTAAAAAAAGAAGAAACTCAGATTTATTTTAGTTTTGAGGTTGAATAAACACGAATTTGTTCAACAGCATTTTCAGAATGCAAATTTACTAAGTTTTTGTTGTTTGACTTGTATCACCCCAAACTGTCATATCTACCAAATATCATTGGCGATCCGTAGCTAACTTCATAATTGGCCGTAAACTACGGTTTTACCTTTAATTTTATAATTTAACTGCTGCATAAACTCGTAGAAGTGGCCATTCACAAGTCTCAAACCTTTAACAATTTTTTACAACTGTTAGTTCATCTTGTATAGTTGTAAGAGATTTACAACAACCGGTAATATCTGCTGAGAATGAAATCTGTCAAAGGCAGATGAAATAAAATAGCGTTTCCCCCGATGGGACGTCAATGTCCCGGTGGTTCGGTTGCGGGCTGAAGACACCTGCAGAGGCAGAGCATCGTAATCTCGCGGGCCGCAGGCGCTGTTGAGCCAGCGCTGCAATAACGCAGCAACAGCAACGCCAGGCGAGTCCGGCTACAACCGACTACGAGAGCTCGAGATTCCAGCAGTAATGAATGATGATTGTGGGCCATCCACAACACTACGCGGCATGCAGGCGCCAATCATTTGAGTGGCTTACAGAACGGAGAAATTTTATTTCTGCGGGTTTATAACACTTTCCACAAGATGCACCATGCCACAAGATTTGTTAATCTCAGTAGAGATAACTTAATATTTCTGCGTGTCTTCCGCACAAATTTCCGTAATGCGCTTATCAAAATAGTAATGTTCAATTTGGACTCTGTATTTGCACTCAGCTGCTCTCTGTAGGCTGCATTTTGAACTACCAAAAATTATTTTCACATTGAAAATAAAAAACCTCCCGGCGAAAACTTTATGAAATGCAACTTTCCATTGACGAGGTTACTAAAATATAATAAATACTGATAATATTTATTTATAAATCTCATGAAATTTTTTTTTTTGCGTTTGTGGCTGACTGGAATCAATTCTTAAACATAAAATGTCCAATAATTTCATTATATTTAGGACAGTAAATTTCAGATTTAACATTATGTTTTTATAAATAGAAAATATACCGTAAAATTTCTATTATTACCGCTGAATAAGATGCTACCCACATCGGTTTGACGTTCATTTTAATTGTGGAGTTTTTAATTTAAATACTTGAAATAAAATGAATAAAATAACCATTTGAAATAACATATATCTACCGAAACGTCAAAACCCGTTTGTTCATCGAATCAAATTCACAAATTTCAATTAATTTAACCGTAGGACGACTAAATTTATGTAAATTTCTAAGCGATTCAGATTGAAACGACCGTTTATTAAAACATTCCATAAATACATTTAGTGCTTTGGTAATTTACCACAGAAAAGGAGAATGTATATCAAACGATAAGTTGTGAAACACTCAACAAATAATAGGGATAATTCGACACGGGAATCCATTACAATTTAAAGTTTATTACGCGTGTATGTATTAATAGTCCAGGCAGACGTAAAAGGAAAGACTATACGTATAATATGCGAGCTAATGTGTGCGTGGGCTGTGATAAAAATTGTAATTCAACATCACGGCTCTTATTTCAGGAGATTGCCTCGAAAATATGGAATTTTATTGTGCACAAGGAATATAAACCTGTCCGTTTTATGCGCTAGAATATCAAATATGCGATTCATAAAATTCTATAGTCTTATATGCGATTTTTACACATGGAGTAAAAGCTTTAGCATGTAACCTCAGCAAAATATATACGCTGGACTTCGTCATTCATTGTTATCTTTGCATAATGTAATACTATACACCAGGAAAAATATTTACACTCTTGGAGTCTAGGTAACTCAATATAATATGACTAATACGAATTTCCATAACACATCCAAGTCGATTGTTCAGAAAACAAACAGAAATAGGACATCAATATTTACCCATTCATATTTTGAAATTTTTACAAATCTATCTTTTAAATAGTATTTCTACTAATTAGAACATATGCGCTAGATGTAATTTTTATTATTTTCAATAAAAGAACAAAACATTGGAACGTAAAAATTGATTTGGTAAATATTACTTTAAAAAATATTTTTGTATGCAAAATTGTTTACTACATGTAGCTAAAAGTATTAAACTCAAATTCATAAAATAAAAAAATAGATATTTACAATTTTTAGTCGCATTTTAATATACAATTTTTGTAGAAGTGGTTTAAAAATATTAACATTAAATAGAATTTTTTTATACTAGATGTGATCGTTTCCGAAACACATTGTGTATGGTGAGTGTGAGATTGAGAAGAATGTTGTTAAAAACGTGGAAGTGAGTCACTTAAGGTGGTTTGGTTATCTTGAGTGAATCTTGAATGTAAGGTTGGTGAAATAAATATATGCGGGTGAGATTGAGGGTGAACAATTGCGTGGGCGTCAGAGGAATAAGTGGTTAGGTATAATTGATGGTTTGTTGCATGAAGAATAAATGGGAATGTATGAAATGAACGAGGCGAGAGTGGTGTGCCAGGATAGGAGTATTTGGAAGAGATTGATTGTGTTTCTGGGTTCGTGCTACCCCACTGAGTGGGATATAGCGTGACGTTATGTAAAAATGCATTTGGGAAGTATTAACTATAGTTAGAATTTTTTGATGCAGAATTTCTTACTGTGTTGTTTCGAATTTAATAAAAATTCACTAATAAATAAACTGTTTTTAAGTTTCGTTGCAAAGCAGTTCAAATATTAACGCGAAAGTGGCAAGTAGCGTAGATTTCCACCTGTCAAATAAATCACAAAATAAAACCAACAAAATATAGTAAAACGAATTCAGAAACAACACGTTTTAAATTATGTCCTTAAAAAAAGAGAAAAACGCAAAAGAATGTTTGAAACCTAACAAACACAACAAATAAAATATTCAGACAGACGAGCAAAACAAATTGTCCGAAAACAAAAAAACAAAAAATGACCTTAAGAGTCGGTGGACCCATCTGCATCTTGTTACAGAGCGTTCACAACAGAAAATATAATTAGACCCGCATCAGGAGATGCTGAGAGGAAAAAAAGAAAAACGGGTAGGTATGTCATTTCATTTTCAACACCGGAAATCTTATGCTTTGTTTTTGAATTCTCTGAATACAAAAGGGAGAAACTTCAACCGAGACAATTGCCGACGAAAAGCGAACGAAATATGATTCATTTTAAAACAAATAAAATATCATAAAATACACAATAATCAATATTCTTTCTGATGTAACAGTACTGTAAGTTCCGATAAATTCTTTAAATGATCTATGGTTCGCCGTAACAGAACAAATATGTGATCATGCCAGCAGCAGCTGCTGCCTTCCACAGATTCTGGGAAAAGGTGTGATTGCAATTATATATGTAAATCTATACGATGGATACAAGCAATAAATTTTAAAAATCAAAATGCATTCATTGACTTTAACCAGTTATTGATGCTTTATTAAAAATATTAGTATCTAAGTTGTTTCACATAGTTACTCAATGAATCGGTCATAGAAAAACAAAGCAAGTTTATCAGTAATTATTTTGTTTGGTTTTTACTTTTCAATGGACAAGAAAAAGAAAAGTGTGAAAGCTTGTTATCAGTAATCGTTATCAAAACATTTATATATTAAACATTCCTGCTGGTTGACACAGAAATTTGTGATAAACAGAACAAATACATCTTGCTATTCATTGAGTCTGTATTTATCTCAAAACTTAAAGATATTTTGATGGTTCTATTTAATAAAAATATCCGCTATTTTGACTTCAAACGTTGAACAGTTTTGTTGTCATCAGATTCAAATAAAGAAAAATGTTTCAAATACAAATTGTAGGTAAAATATTGTTCCTTGTTTCACATATTTTTTATTCCAATGAAATTTACTCTGTCTCATTTTTCTTGCGAATTGAGAAGCGGTCTTAGTATACCGCTTCATGAATGGATGAATTATTAATTATGTGAACATCACAAACGAGCATGCTCTTCAGTGGGATTCGAACCCACGACCTCTGGTGTACTGGGCTAGTGACATAGCCACTGCACCACAGAGATCGGCAACTCTATTTCATTTATTTACTAAGATATGTCTAAAAACCCTGATAGGCCTGCAAATAATCTACCACTTACTGTTTATGAATTGTACCCAAAATCTAATCTATTCGTAACATAAACAATACCTCCCTTACATATATGTATGTGCAGGAGGTAAAAATAATAAAAATAAAGATATAAGAATACGGTGAATTAAACTATTTTCCTTTGTATGATTTTAACTGGAGCAAATGATATGATTCTGGGCTCGTATAAATATATAAATAATTACATGTTTTCATGTTTAATACATATTTGAGTATTGAACAAATATTTATTCTATAAGTGAAACATGTGTCAGTGTATTGTTAAACAATAAAATACCGATTTATATAAGTACAAGAAAGACGTGTGGTGTCCATAGTCCATAGAGATTTTGAAATATGCTAGCACTGGGTACGAAGATAATAATTTCATATTTCACGGTGTTTTAGTTTCGCATATTCGAAACTAATTCCTTATGATTTTATTGCACCTTATGGAAATTGCCTTCACCGGCGCCTCTGCGTGTCCACTAACAAAGAGAATGAAACGTCAGCAATGTATAGATAAATCTACTAATACGAATTCCTGAAACGTTACGTGCGCATCCTCTCTCAAGAGGGATTTAAAGACACGATTCGTCTTTGTGAGTGTGTGTGTTGTTGCGTCTTCATAATGGCTGATCGTTAATATTCTCTTTATGGCCCATAGTTCTAAAGCAACTGAAGAATTTTTATTGCGTTATTTCGGTAGTAAACTGACACATTAATATTATTGTTCTGTGACTTTTCCTTTTAGATGGGTTCAAAGGCCACTGCATTGGAATTCCTGCAACTACTACGCAGAGAAACTGTACAAAGTATGCTTTTACTTTGCCTTTTCGACACCAGTTTGCGAAAGAAATAAAATGCAAATAAATATACATTTGTTACAGAAATAAATTGTAGAATTCTAATCTAAAAAAACCAAAACTATTATTTTTACTGAGTTCTGAAAGCTTTTGCAAACTGTTGAAACATTTTTTTGAAACGTTAACTGATAATCTTGTTTTACGAAAGTGATTTAAAAAAATCTACCAACATTGAGTTCGATTATCCGGAATTCAAAGTATATATTGCAGCAGTAACAAGACACATCGGAATTACAAAACTACATATTATTCATTCCGCAGGATATGGCGTGAAACTTTCGTTTTTTTTTAATAATTTGCAACGTGCAAGTATTTCGAAAAATAGAGTTCTTGACAGCGAATGGTATTCAATAAATATATAGCTAATTTCCGGCGATATTTATCGGATGACTAATGCCAACTTGAATGCTTGCTTACATGAAGCTAAATAAAAACTTCTGCGAATTATGAAACAAGAAAATTTGACGCAATGCGATTAACAACAATTAAACTCTTTTATTAAGTTTGCTGCTACATTTAATATAATTTAACCAAGCTATTCATTAACAACGCGACGCCAGACATTTTTTTTTTAAGTTAGAAAACAAACTAATACACGGTTTTCGGAAAAGTGGAAATATGCTTCATGTAGAACGATTCTTTAATTCTAAACCGAATGCAACAAACTTGTAAACGTGCTATTAGAATTATTTTTGAATTTTTTTATGAAATATCATTTCTGTTTACTTTCAAGAAGGATTGTATAAAATTGCGTTTTCTTCTGACTTTTTTAAAAAAATTTATTACATATAGCAACCTTTCACAGTAAAGTTAATTGCTTGAAAAATAGTTGAAAAATAATTTCCCAATTTTTGATATTTAACATTTTAACATTCGTACTGATTTGCCTAGTTACCTGATGAGTGTTATAACATACAATAGGGTCCTTCACTAAAGTCACCAAATGGCAAATAAGTCATTTATGTTATGACTAGACACAAAAACATTTTACTAAATATAATAGAAGTTCAGTTTTAAAAATAACAATTCTGACGTTAAAGTATTATGTTTTTCATCTTTCACACATCTATTCTTTCCAAATTTTTTGTTCTTCTCTTATTATTGAGTTGTTAGATTGTCGAAGTGTTAAATGGTTGGCACCTAATTTGAAGATTTTTGTTTTGTTTTGAATTCGTAACCAAATAACATAAATCCTCAATTCAAAGCAACAGTGAAACCAAAACATTTTTCAAAGTTAATTTCGGCTTAATGAATAGTAATTAAGAATTTTTAAAACTGCAGATAGTCTTCAATTTAAATAAAGTTTCATATTTTTAATAGTAAAGGACCCCATTGTTTTATACGGTGTTGCCAAATTGGTGTTGCTCGAATTTCTCCACTAAGGGCCGTACATAACTTTAGCAATAATATTACCGACTCAAGAAGAATCGTTACACAATATTATCTTAGCTTATCACCACTTTTCCGAACAGCCTGTATTAATGAAAAATTTTTAGCTCTAGTTGAAGAAGCAGTATGAATATGTGCTGTGTCAAGTATAGGGGTACAGCGTACAGAGCAAGCATCAACCGCAGAAGAATTCGTCTTCGTGTAACAGGAAGACATCTCGTGGGAAACGAAAGCGACTTCCTGGGCTTAGCGGGCGGCGAGGCGGCGGTGAGTGGTCCCCGAGGCGCATGCGTCGCAACCAGATCAACCGCCGCCGCCTCCAACACATTCCACACGCACTTTCTATTGGAATTCGCTATATTCGGGCAAACGCCAAACGTAGACGATGGGAACGAACGCGGAATTCCTTAGCTGGTCGCAAAGAAGAAATAATTGTATCTTGCTTACCTCTAGGACTTCGTGGGCCATCTGCAGATACTCCCGCAACATTTTCTCTTGCTTTTCTCGCCATTCTAGTCTAGGGTCTTCCAACTGCGTACATTCTACAACAAAAACAATTCATTAGTGATTACTTATTAGGAACGACGATCGACTAGGATATGTAATAAAATAACAATAACTATTTGTATATCAAGGCACTAAAATAGAACTTTTATTACGAATATGGGTAAAAAAATATACTTTATTGACGAGGTATACATATTTTTTCCAAAATTGTTAAATTATTAATAAATAAAATAAATAAATATATCATCACGCCTTTTACGCAGATCTCGGTGACATATTTTTTCGTATGAAGTCATACAACAAAGATGTTAGTGGAGGAGGAACCACAGGGGTAAATTTAAATTGACAACTTTCAGCTGTGGACAGTCCGACACGTTACGTTACGGAATCCGACACGTTACGTTACGGAGCTATTTACCCCATAAATTATTAATTAAAAACAGAAATAGCATCACGTATTTGTAAAACGTCAGCTAGCTGTTGCGACGGGGATGGCTATGATAACAAAAGTACTGTCAAAGTATCAAATATATGTTTATAATTTCATTATATTTTATATGATCTTTGACATGGTCTGTATGTGATCTGCATTAAATCCGATAGATTATCAAAGGTAAATAATAAATAAATTAATCATTAGCATTATAGAATAATATGTTTGTTATTTTAGGTTTGTAATACAAGTTAGACAGTTGAGTCCGTAAAGTAAAATTTTGACTCCTAAGAGTCTGTAAAGTTTTACTTTAGCTACTATTTTGGCTAACCTCGCGTAGTGATAGCGTCGGTTTCGGAATAGTATATTCTACAACTAGTAATGGAATAGCACACATTCCACACGAGCAAAAAGTTTGTAGTCTGAGTCGAAGGAGAGTATTGGATATGCCATTCCGTTACCTGTTGTAGACTACACTTTCTATAACAATATTTTGGAAATTATACAAAAAATACAAATACAAAGCTGTTGAAAACGTCAAACTCAAATAAATAAAATTAAAACAAACAGACGTAACCATAGTAACCGAACTAAGCTACTTCATATATCGCGCTAATATGCAGCTCTGATTCGTCGAATATATTCCAAACGCGGCGTATGGAATGATAGTTGTTCCAATACAATTTTTATTTGTGGAATGTGTAGTTTCCAAAACAGTGTTATAGAAAATTATTTATTAATGTACTAAAAATCCAAGACGCTAAAATTCCTCTGAGGATATCATAGTATGACCGAAACGTCGGATTTTTAATACATCAAGAAATATTTTGACTGCAGTCGGAAGAATTGTATGGAACTGTTTAGTATTTGATGTTTGATGAAATACACATTTATGTTGCATGTGACAGTGTGCGATGTGTTTGTCACGCTCACTTGGCTTGGCTCCGCATTCCAGAATGGATTACGCGATGGAACGGCGACGGAGCCACACATCCGGAGACACGGATATTAGGTGGTCTCCAGTATGCTGCCATCGACCAAGACTATCTTAATTACTTCAGTCAAAAGAAATGTCACATGAATTTGTATTAAACGTCTAAATTCGTTGCTACATTGCTTAACAAATACTGGGAGTCTGTGACTATTTTTTTTATCTCCCACACATACAGAATGTTTCATAACTTCGAGTACATACGTTTATGGTATATGTTGTTTGATATGCTGATTACGAATCTAAAAGAATTTTTTTTTAATTCGAAAAATTAAGGGTTGTTTACCTAAAACATTTTTTTCTACAGTTTGACATTGTGCAACGATTGTAGAAAAAATATTGTGTGTATCTCGTCGGATAGAGCTTGTTCGGTGCACTTGTCGAGTTGTTGATCTCGGCTTCGCCTCGATCAACAATTTCTCGCCGCGTGCAACAAACAATGCTCTATCCGCACTTGATACACAAATAACTATTTGTAGTACTGCACTGGATTCGCTTTACTATTAAACACAAACAATGAAGTAGGTAATCAACAATTTAAATTACATAATACTAGTAAAATAAACAAACAAAATTTAATTATTTTTAATGAAACGATAATTATTAACATAATCATCCACCCAGTGGCAGTAGTAACGAAAAATTTTGGACTGGGAAACATGGAAAATAATTTTTCGATTAAAAAAAAATTTTTTTTGATTCATAATCAGCGTATCAAATAATATATACCATTAACCTGAAGTTATGAAACATCCTGTATACCGAGTGTAGAATTGAAATATGGCATATAGGAATTTTTGTTCATATTGCTGTAAATTTTTTCCTATTCACTTTATAGCAAAAGTGTAAATACTTAAGTTGTTTAGAATTTCGAGGGATGGACGAATTGACTTGGAGATTGAAAGGCGGGTGTCTGCAGGGTGCTCTGGGTACATTTGCTCGAAACGTGAATGTATCTAGAGATGCTCGATTGAGTGTTTATAATGGTGTGTTATTGATGTATGGTTCTGAATGCTGGGTGTGGATGAAGAAGCATGAACGACGTATAACTGCTGTAGAAATAAGATATTTGAGAGGAGTGTGTAGGTATACGAGACGTGATCGTATCCGGAATACATTGGTGTATAGTGAGTGTGAGATTGAGAAGAATGTTGTTAAGAAAGTGGGAGTGAGTCAGTTGAGGTGGTTTGGACATGTTGAGCGAATGTCGAATGAAAGGTTGGTGAAACTAATACATGTGGGTGAGATTGCAGATGAACGATTGCGTGGGCGTCTGAGGAATAACTGGTTGGATATGATTGATGGTTTAATTGTTGGTTGACTGTGTTTCTGGGTTCGTGCTACCCCACTAAGTGGGATATAGCGTGATGTTATATATGTATGTTCAGAATTTAAAAACACATGCGATAAGGTCCTTTTGGTTATATATTACTCAAATTAAAATTAATATTAGAAAAATTTTAACACGGCTATGAAAAATTTAACAAAAACGAAACACTTGACATTTCTTAAATTTAATTTCGAAACTTGAACCGAGGATCCTCTGATTCACAGTCCGATGTATTACCGCTGGGTTATTTACCCCATTAGGATGGGTAGTTTACTTGAAGGTTTACAAGTTTTTTGGACATATTTCAGTAAATAAATGTTGTAATATTGGCTACATTTTTTATTTGAAACTTCTTTATTTATTTTGTATCGTTTAAAAGATTATGGGTTACAAAATAAAAACACCCACAGAGATCAATGGATAAGTATAATATAATTTAATATTAAAATACGAGATCACAGTCAGGCGTCGGAGGTTAAATAACAAAATACAAACGATCTCGACACATTGTCATGTTGATGTGCAATTGTCACATCTTGCATCTAATTACAAGGCTTTATTTCGTGTGTGAAGCGAGAATGTGACCGTATTGTGTGCCGAACTATTTGGTTGTTCGGCCTCGCCGAAAAAGCACCGACCCAGGCCGAATGATGAATATGTTTATTACACCTACAATGGTATTCTTTCGTATTTGGTTGAAGTATTTTATATTATTTCATTCAAGGATTTCGTGCAACTATAAAAGGGGATGCAACTTTGGAATTTGACACCATTCAATGCGGCAACTATTTAAATAGAATTAAGCGTAAAACATATAACGAGAACTAGTTGTTTACATACGAGTACATAAAATGTATTCTTTGAAATCAGTACTCAAGTTCTGTTGGAATTATAAAATAAATATTGTATGCTCATTTCTGGAAATTACGATGCGTCTAAGAAATGTAAATAAATTTTTAAGCTTGTTAATTTGGATTTAATTTGTGAAAATTAAGCCAAGTAAATAATTCTGCATCAAAAATCATTACCAAAAGTTAATATTTTCAAAAAGGAATTTTATAAACATTGAAAATTAGGATCTGCCTAAAAATTATGAAGTTGATATAAAGTTGGTACGTATTCTCTCTCATCTCATGAATTTTTTAAAGCAATCGAACAGTTTTGATGGCTAACTAATAATAAGAGAAAAAATAAATATAGACGCTTGTATAAGGTAAGGGAAAGGGGTATTTTTTTATTGGAATTGGAATTATATCATGTTCCTATACCTAAAATTTAAATTAAGGTCACAAAATTCAAAGAAACATTAACATTTTTAATATGTAAAATATAACTTCAGGCAGGCCATTGAACAAAACAAGTTATTGTTTTTATTATTGATACTTCTGTCATCAATTTTTCAACAAATGTTGTCTATGCAAAGCCATTGTTGACAGGAGTATTAATATAAAAACAATAAATTGTATTGTTCAACGGCCTACCTGAAGAATTACTTTCCATATTAAAAATGTTAATTTTTCTTTGAACTTTGTGGCCTTCATTTTAATTTTAGGTATAGGAACATGTTGAATACTTTGGGCTATCCATTCCAATAAGAAAAGTACCCCTTTCCATTTAAGAAAACATAATTTTCATTCACTTTGGTTTGTATCGCCTTTTTGACAAGAATTAAAGAACATATCATATTTAAACATATTCTATATGAATAATATGTTCCATTTTAGGGATAGACTTATTTCTATGCTCAAAAACTAAATAAAACATTCACATAAATATTTCGGAATCGTTTCAACGTTTAATGATATCGGTTTGAAACAATTTTGCAATAAGAGCAAATTAGCGATTGTAGCAATAAAAATAAGCGATTACCCAAGGCAAGAATTTAATTACTTAAACAATTACAATAAAATAAAAATCTTTCGATGTAAAGGAAACATAAATCGCGTTGCAGAACAAAAGATAAAATATTTATTAAATAACAAGACAGTCAGCACAACATAGCTCATATCCAATACAATTTCCACTTTATAAATTACTACGGACGTAAATTTTTCAGCAATAAAACAAATTGTACAGCTACCTGGTTGCTAGGAAACGCCAGGAGGCATTTTGCGTGAAAGAATTCATTGATTCCATCTTGGCTGCCATGGAATGCTTGTTCATAAAGCAGCAGCTACACGGCGAGCCAGCGAAGATGTAGAGGCAGGTAGGTAGGTATCCAATTGCTGTTGTTACTCCAATACGTTATTTATTTTTATTTGTAAATAATGAATAAGGCTGGCTTCACATTGCGCGTTTGTCTTCTGTTATCTCCTTGTAAATTGAGTGGTAAACAAAATACTGAATAGAGTTTAATTTTATATATGTGGGAATTGTTTAAATATGCCAGGAATGTTGTAAATAACGATTTCCTAACCTAACGCTGCGTTGTAATAGCGATATTTGCTTGATTATTTATTTGTTTATTTTGAAATAATACTTCGACATTCTTTACATTTTCAAACGAATTGCTAAACAATTAAAATACCAATCTACATAGAGCTTTCCAACATTCAATAAATTAACATGCTTTAAAAAATCTGATGTGGACAGCACAGAAACTCCCGCTTATACATCTTTGAATCGGTACAAATTAGAAATTTGTGTAGCTATTTTTTTTCACGACCGCGATAGATACTAAGTTTCTATGATACCAAAATCATGACAGAAACAGCCAACTTCATATCTACGGGAGATTGGTGCACTTTTTCTCCCGTTGTGAGGAAAAGTGTTCAAATAAAATCATAAATTTTATTACAATTGAAATCATTTTGAAATGGGTACATAAAAACTATCATAAAAATTGGGGACATGAAAAATAGTATTTACACCGTAGGAAAGAAGTGTATTTTTCCCTGGTTGTATTGTAGCCCTCGCCTACGGCTCGTGCTGCAATTTACTCCGCGGGAAAAATACACTTCCCTCCCTTAATGTATAATATACTATTACATCATATTTATTATAATAATATTTACTGAGGTATGCTCAAAATAACTTATAGGCATGCATATTGAAATATAATAATATTGGAACGCAAACTAACGATGAAAATGTGAACCGCGAACGACAGCTAGAGCTAGTTGTTGGGCTACCTGTCTTTGTTGTACAATGTTTTTACACAGCAACCGCTTTACCAACAAACCAAAAAAAAGGTGGCTCACAACATCTATCTGTCTCGGGTTCATTTTTCGTTTTCATAAAAGTATACAAGTACGCGTTCCAGAATTACTATATTTCAGTGGGACTTCAAGTAAACTACCACTTCCGGTTGATTGTCAGCCACCAAAATCTAATCTGCTCGCAAACATTGTAAACAAGTACTAAATATGAAATTTTAAAAAATATGTTATCATTAGAATATGAGATGTCAAAACATAACTTCCTGAAAAATTTAACTTGCAAATGGTACAAAATATAAAAATAAAGTTTTAAAAAAATTGTAGCAGAATATTCTATATATTTTTTTATTTTACCAAAGTTGACTGTATCTCAATTATTTATTGAGATATGCAAAAAAAAACTTGTTAGGTGTATCTAAACATTAAAATTTTAAATACCAAATTTCAAAATGATATATTTATTAGATTTTGAGTTACTGTGGATGAAAAAATAGTTACACACACACGCACACATTCAGATCGTGAAAATAGTGAAATAGTAAAGATCCATTGAAAACTCACTACCGTTATAATACCTCCCTTACCAAAATGTGCGGCAGGTAAAAAGTCTTCTTTATACTACAAATTTTAAACAAGACGAAGAACGAACACAAAAATAAAATTCATGTTTAGATTCTTTTATATGGAAATAGTTTCGTGGTATATAATAAGCATAAGTGAAATGAACCCGGATCTTTGGGTATACGAACTATAAATTCTATAGCGAAAATATTGCATTATTAACAGGAATGACCTACAGATAAGATTAATGCCAGAAGTGAACTCCCGGAATTAGGAAAAAATTCATAAAGATATATTTATTTATTTTTATATTCGTTAGTGATAATTCATTGGTCTTTCACATTCCTTCCTGATGACTCTGTTAATTAAAAATATTAATTAAAGCCTGGGACTATTTAAAATTTCTTGGTGTTGATAAAACCAAAGAATTCAACAAATAAATTTCCGTTGAATCAGCCACGGAATTCTTTCTGACATTCCAGTCCGATTAAGCATAACAGCGATCGTTTCGGAGGAAAATGAATTCCTAGGAAAGTGGACATTGCGTACATGATGCGTACGTAGCACAGACGTAACGCAGACATCTTGAAATGCGCTGGAAAAAATTGGCGCCGTAACATAAACACGACTTGCGTAATTATGTGCAAAATTCCAGACGCCAGTCCAGTTTACACAAAGCGAACCTTGCTGTTGACAACCTCAAGATCGCACAAAAAATATTTTAAAATGCGGCGAATGCTGGCCATCGATGCCATAATGCCAGCACTTTCTCTGTGCTGAGCATTATCGCATAACTTCGATCGCGCGGAAAAATGTATCAAGATGAACTCATGATTTGTATTTCTTTACGTTAAATGTCACCGGAGAACCATTTTACGTTTTTAGGAAAACTGCTTCCACTTTGTACAAGCCAGTACACATTAAGAAAATTATACAAGGCTTAATATAATTTAAAAATAAGCAAATAATCGTAATATATTAAAGGAACATTATTTTGCTGGGTAATTTGTATTGTATTTGTAAGTCGAAAAATATTGAAAAACAACAACCTTGTGTACAAATTTTACCTGCAACCTTATTTCCCAAGTAAGCTAACACAAAAAATAATATTTTTTTCCACAATCGTTTAATTTTGATGTTGTTTGCTAACTGAAAAGAGTGAGCAAAGTAAGCAATTTAATCACTAGTGAGAAAAAATGTTTATTCAACACCTCTCAATGAATGCTCTATTACTATGGCGATTTTAAACAAGGAAAGTAACAGATTACCCACTAGTGGGTATAATTTTGAGAAAAGTCACTAGTGAGTAATTTTTTATTTAGAACAATAATAATAACACACAACACCTTGGTAACTACTTCCATTGACATTTTAATTTAGAAAATTTAAAGCATATGTCACTGTCAAATTATATTACTTTAACAAATTTTGCATTTATTAAGAGGTGTTGGATAAAACGTTATACTTCACACGTGGGATAAGTGGAATTACTCACTGTATAAAATTATCACACTCAGCCTTCGGCTTCGTGTACTAAAATTTCTCTCGTGAATAATTCCTTACTTTGCCCACTTGTAAATTAAATAACTATTAAACTACTTTGTAATATAATAATTGCGTTGTTGAATTTACAAATTCATAAAATGTATTAACTTGTAATATTATATTTTAATTCACGAAAAAAATTAAAATTTTTGTGTCAAAAACAACACTTAAATATCTTCAGCTACATACACTGTTGGGATGTAATTATGTCATTTTTGACACTCGTCTATCCGGAACAACTATCCGAAATATTATAAATAAATCCTTTTAGTGCGTAGATTTTAATGATAAATTTATTTATTTAAGTTAAAAACAATAGTGACAGTTTTATTTATAGTGTAAACCAAATACAACAAATGATAACCGTATCCCTCTAAAAGAAGCATTTTATCATTTAAAATTATGCAAATGTCTCAAATTGTTTTGAGCAAAATTTCGTTTTTGGTAACAAGAATCTTCTAGCTTCCAAAATCTCAGCCTACAGAAGAGTAACGTCCTATACAAGATACTTATCACCGAAAATTAAAAATTTAATTGCTGCTACAAACGATTTCATAAGACTTCACACTGGCGCTGTTCAAGGAATTTTTTGTTTTCCGTCTGAAAGCCAGCCCACGAATTTTAATAATTGATGCGATTAAATCTTAAATACTTTCAATGAAAAATAGCGAGCCCACGCCACTGGCAAAAAATAAATGACTATTAATTAGCTAGAACGATTATATATGAAATTTTTGGGAATATACGCGCCAATATGTTTAGCAATTCCCACATTGTCTAGGAAATTAGAAAATAGAAGTGTTAAAAGTACATTTTATGCGTAAGTGGGGAAGTTTGTAAATCGAGGAGAAGCCGAGTGAAAGAATCCCACGAACGAAATACACGTATATCATACAAAATTTATTTGCGATCTTCCTAGTGTGTTAGTAAATACTAAAAACTGTAGAATGATATTTTGACAGGTAGGTTGATTTATTGATACAAATCGTTAGCAATGTGTTAATTAAAAGTAACAATAAAATCACTTTTAACACGTTGCAATATTACTTTTAACACTAGTGTCAGAAAGTGACAATTTCAACAACGAAAAAAACTATTTTGAAAACATTAATTCTACCAAGAAAAATAAAGGTTTACTTACGATCTACGTGATTGATATAATACGCCCCTATCTGAGGGTCGAATGCCATTTCCCATCCCAAGGGTAATTCGTCTCCAACACAATCCGCGAAATCCACTGGCTTTGTAAACCTACAACAATAAAAACATAAATAAATTAAAACGTTGACAAAAAGACAAAAAGTATAAACAAGGAAGAAAATGAACTATATTCCAAACCTACATAGCTTCTGCGTTATCAAAACAAATGCAAATGTCATGGTAACTTCAGTACAATTCGACATACATTACTATTTAAAAATTAAGTTATTCCTATCGCAGTCTCGTGATTTTATAAAATAGATTTATTGACAAATTGATAAAAAATAAAATAATATTAAACAGATCTAGCAATAGTTGAACGGTTGTTTCAAAATATTTTATTTGTTTCTATAAAAATATAATCTAAAATATTAAATCCTAAGCCTTAAAGTAATAAAGAAAATATCTATACGTATTTCAGTAAGTTAGTTATCAGAATCAGTAGAAGAAAAAGGGATAAATAAATATACAATCTTGACCTCTAGCTTGGTTTACAAGTTGTGTAATCTTGATTTTATCCCTTTTCCTTCTACTGATGACGATAACTTAGTTTAAATATGTATAGACATTTTCTTTATTACTCTAAGGCTTAGGGGTTAGATTTAATATTTTAGATTGTTCTTAAGTCTTATAATTTAACAATTTATTTCTGTAAAAATATTAAAGGAATTGTTTTTATATTTAGTACAGTTATATCAATCTATAACAATATGTTCTTGAATATCATTCAACAATGAAGCACATTCTACTCTGCATTTTGTATTTGTAGATATTAGTGTAATATTTCTACAGATAATTCAAATTTCAAAATTTTCGATAGTATATTGTTTAACCCTTGATTTTTATTCATATTTATTAATTGTATAGATTTTTTTGTAGACCCAGGGATGCAACTTGAAATCATTAAAATTCTTGAGTTTTTAAGCAATACATAGATAAAATAAATTTCATCTTGCCATTTACCCATTGCGGTTTGGCACTTTGTTTTTGCAGATACGGAAAATGAGAAATTGTCCACGTAAAGTGCGGAAGAGCATCTGATATTCCACAATTCTTTTCTATTTGGTATTGATCATTATTAAGAAATTAAATTGAAATAGCCGCTTGGTAAATTAAAACTAAGATAACAAAAATAATTTCGGTGTTGTAATTAAAAACAAATGAGTAAAGAAAACATGTGAAATACGCACATATAATAAGTGTGCTTAGCAAGAAGATAAGCGCTATCTTATCCCAGCGACATTCCAGCCAAATCTACGTCAAGCACACGATTTCCGCAATATATTTACTTAGTACTAATGAAAATAATCTTTTAATTACTTACTAGAACCCGCAGCAATTTCAGTAAAAACTGACAGCGCAACAGTCTAGTTAAAGTCATACCAAAACAAAATATAATCAGTAACATAACAGGAAATTCGCTCCACAAAAATGCATAATAATTAATCGCTAATTTGTTCAGTAATACGTAAGACCACGAAGTTTTTTTTTTTCGAGCGGAGAAAATTTCTTGAGCCGAAAGGCGCACAACGAACGTGAACGAGAGAAAACATACACATTCAAGGCTAACATGATAACTTGTTACAATTTATTGTAGTTATTTTGTTTACCTGCGGCAAAGAAATAAAATTGCGTTGCTACAATAAAAACAGAAAATCAATTGAGATTCTTTCGGATAGCTTGGTGCGTTTAATTGCCTGGGAATTCACAGAAGAAATGTTTCCAAGACTTCTGTAAGCGATTCTATAACATTTTATTGAGCTATATTATTCCTTCGTTTCATTACTTTTAGATCTTGACTAGCATGCCTGCAATTTTTATTCTCAAAAATAGTTGAATTATAAAAGACTTTTGGGATTATTTAAACACTAAATTAATTCTTCATCAGGTAACAAATGAATAACAAGTACAGTATATTATACATTAAGGGAGAGAAGTGTGATTTTTTCCCGCGGAGTAAATTGAAGCACGAGCCGTAGAGGAGGGCTACAATACGACAAGAGAAAAAATGCAATTCTCTCCTGCAGTGTATATACTATTTTTTCACGGTCCCAATATTTTTTATGGTTGCTATGTATTTCAAAATTATTTGAATTGTAATATAATTTATGATAGTTATCTTTGATTTGTTTAATACTGTTCATATTTCACATTATTTGAGAACTTTCCCTCGCAAAGAGGGATATGAAATTGGCTGTTTCTGCCATGATTTTGGTATCAAAGACACCGAGTTTCTCTCCCGGTCGTGAAATAGTACATTGTATAACTAGTGCTGAAAGTAGGATATTTCACACAAGTGTGAAATACCCTTTCAGCACGTGTTGTACACGATACTTTTCCGCCGACCACAATTGAGTAAAAAAAAAATATAAAATTTACATAAAAATAATAAAACTCTGCTATCAGAATTCACCAAAAATTTATGTTAAATTTCTGATAAATCAGGGTCCATCCTTCTTAATCCGTGTAAATTCAGAAAATTATCTGCAACTGTCAAACTTCTAAATACAAATTTTTAGGTTAGTTCGCTCAGTTATCGCAGCGTGTGATAAAATCATATTACACAGTTGCGGACGCATCTGATTGGCTAACGAGCTTACATATCAAACAGCATTGCTAGTGATATGCATTAACCAACTTTCAGTAATAGTTTAGCGTGTGAATTTATGTACTTTTCGTAGTGGTCGTCGGAAAACAATATTTTTTGTTATTCATTTGTCACCTGATGTAGAACATGCCGAACAATTCGAAACGTTGGCTGGTACCACGAGCTAATTGTTGTATTCTCGGTTTTAAAACATTCTACAGCGCTAAAACCGAGGCTAAAACACTTCTTTTAAATCATACAAAAACATATGTTGGAGTATCAGCTGTTGTGTTTAAATAATACATTACAGAACTATAATCCAAAAGTCTTTAATAATTTTACAAAAATGAGTTCTAAAAGTTTTTTTAATTAATAGATCTACGCATTACGAATGCAGCATTCCAGGTTTAAGTAAAGAAATCATAATCGATAAAATACCTGCGTTATAACAAACAAAAGAATACAGTCTAGTATCATCAACCTTATCAGGCTCAAACGTACGTCCTTGCCGTATCAGTTTCACAAAAACTTAATTAAAAATAAACATTACTTCATGGAGTATACTGACAGATAACTAATTGATACATTCCTGAATGATAATTCTGTTATCAATTCTAGATTGGACAAATATGTGACCTATTCAACCAATCGAATGACTGAATTTACCTACTTATGAATCGAAGAAACGATATCAAAGATTGAAATGACTCAGGTTAATATTAATAGGTTTTTATTAACGTTTAATCTTTGTTATTGAAAGCTATCAAAGTATAACAAATAATTTTTATGCTTTTACTGAGAAATTATAATTTTCTTGTTATATTAGAAATTAATGACTTCTTAGAATTCAATATAAACAATTTTATTACAGAAATATTTGGTAGGCATCTTGAAATACGCAAATTATACTGCTATAATTTTACTATCACTGAATTAATGTCATAATCACGTGTCAGCAAACATGTGGGTTGAGAAAACGGAAAAATGTCACTTATAAATATTTCTAATTACTAGTATCAATGACGTTGGGATAGGCTAAATATGCCAGCACACTGTTCACTGGTAAAACCAGAATAAGGAACTACAAGATACGTAAAAAGTATTTGTTTAGAACTTCAAAAATATTTTTTTTAAATACAGAGAAGAGAGATATATGACAAATGTCAGTTTTGCTTCAAATTAAATTTATTGTAGATATTTCAGCGCGAATAAATAAAATGCGAAACGGATAAAGTGAACAACTTAAAATTATTAGTTTAACGTTTATTTCAATATTTATTTCATTTAATACTGATTAAAAGTTTCCTCCCGCCACATACCTGTAATAGGAAACATGCTGAGAATTCGGTAGTGAGTTTTCGTTTTAGAGTCCCTATAATATGATTTTAATAGTTTCGCGATGATGTCTGTGTGTGTGTGTGTCTGTCTGGATCTCTGGAGTTACGGTTTCTCAAATTCTACTTATAGTGCTATTCTGTAATTTTCTGTAACGTTACAGAACTGTAAATCTGAACAAAAGCGCATCATTTTTTATTGACATATGACAATAAATTTATTTGTCAACAAAAATTGATATGATTTTGTTCAGATTTACAGCTCTATAGCGTTATAGAAAATTACAGAATTGCACCATTAATTAAAATTTTTGATATTTTGTATATATCAATTATATCTCCTTGGGAAGAGCTGAATAGTTTTAGGCGATAATCCGATAATCAGAAGTTGCAGTTTACTTGAAGCCCTATCAATTTTTTTTTAAATACCTCAGTAAATTATAGTTGAATGATAATTTTTGTTATTTGAATGTTTCAAATATTTTTATATCCAATTGTTGTTTGAAACATTTTTCTCTAACTATCACCATTTACGAATTACAGCACGTTAAAGAAAAATTATACTTTGACATTTTTTTTTAAATCTGCTAACCTGTATCATTTTTTGACATGTCATAATTGAAAATTATGTGACCACAACAGATTTTTTTCTTTAAACCTTACAGCAATAGTTCAATAAATGTACACTAAAATCTGAGAGCGCTGCAGTCGGATTTTGCTTGTACACTCATTACAAAATCATTGTACTTCAACATAAGTTTCCAAAAAAGTAAAAAATACAATAACATATGCAATACAGAATTAATTTGTATTAAATAAGTATTATACAGAACTGAGTAATGAAATGCGCATTTAAAAAAAATGACAAGTTAGTTCACTTTTTCGCCGGAGGACGTCATGCTTACGCGCTGTACTTACTCATACCAGGCAAAGCAATACGGAGAAAATGTTCCTGGCAATAACTACTTTGCTAACTCATATTTTATAATTCCTCCCCAAAGAAAAACAAAAGTCGCCACCACTGCCAACATTCCAAAGTTACAGGTTCACTAACACACTGACAGGTACAGTGTACGATGTATAAATAACACTGTCTATTAAATAGGTGACTATAATGATATTACTACTACCTACATATGTTCAACAATAATTACTTAGCTTATACACCTGATATATGAGAAACAACGATAAGTAATTTATGTTTATATACCCAGTATAATGGTATAAACTTTACAAGACTACGTAACTAAGCATCCTCATATGAAATTTTAAGTTGGTATTTCGCGATAGCATACCTTAAATTTTTAAATATTAACATAAAATCTGATGAAACCTTTATCAGATATTTTATGGAAAATACGAAGATAACGAAATTTGCGATGTTTTTCATTTAATTGCATTGAATGTCAAAGAAATTTTATATCTTGTAAGATCATCTATTCGATGAAATTCCTCAATAATATTATATTTTTCCTAGTATTTCTCCACTAACAGATGTTCAGTTTCAAAGTTCACAATTCAATAAATATGTTATCAATTACATATATTATATTTATACAATTATATCAATTAATGAACAAATGTCTATTAACTTTATTTGTCAATAAAAAAAACAAATGAATGTCCATCCGCAACCCTCAGAGCATGCGGACAAACCACGCAACATACACGACCGCTAAAAATGTAAACAAAAAAATTATCTTGAACTTAGACATCGTCTATTCGTATAAAAACAACTCACTCTGGTATTGGGTAAAATTATTTTGAAATCTCAAACAAATTAGAAATCAAATCGGTATGCGTGGAATGTAGCGGGGTTCGGACGTTAAGTACTGCGACGCAACGTTAACGTAATGCGTAACGTAAACGCAAGAACGCAGTGTGGAGAATGTCCAGCGAGAAAACATGCATCAAGCTAAGCTATCTATCGTAAAGAAAGGAGCTGAAAAGATTCTATTCTGTTTTATAAAAGCGCATAGTTACACAATTATACACGTTCCTGCAGTGGCGTAGCCACGATTTTAATGCATAATAAATTTTGATAAATTACGTAATATGTATGGGTAAGTTGTGACTATTGTGGCATTTGAAACGATAGAACAAAATATGTTCAAATATTTACATTAGATAAAATTCCGTAGAACAAAAAATTCAAAACAAAAATTATTTGAAGTGTTACAAATATTTTCTAAAACTTATCACTACTTATAAGTACTAGGAATGTTATCGGAGCAAATACTTAAAATAATTTGTTTACTTAAAAGCATTAAAACACAATTTTCTGCTATAGAATAATTGCAATGTTTGCATTATCAAAAATATTTAAAGGTCAGCTCAAACAACAAATACGCATTAAGAATGCATGTATCGCCCCAAGGGTAAATAACTTTGCACGCCACTGGGCCGGACTGTCCGAAGTTATGTAACTGTGCCAATTTATCAATTACGGTCCATCTGGGGAGTGAACGTTTGCCAATTTAAAACGTTGGAATCCCATCTAAATTCGCCGTTAATCACGTATGGAACTTAACCGTTTATTCTATTAACGCATGCGCACTACCTTCAGCATATTTGCACATTTTTCCAGCGCAAATACACAATCCAGATATTTCTATTTGTTCAGCAGCTCTAAACATTATTTCTTTATAAAAAAAATAATGAATAAATAATTCTTAGAAGTAGAAAATATGCATATCCGCTTTGATCAAATGATTTGCCTGTCATTCATGTTCTTATCGCAAATAAATTGGAAAAAATATGATGCGAAAATGCAGTGAAAGTGAAAAGGTATTTTTCTACTAATGCAACGTAACTTAAAATAGCTAAATTCCAACTGATTATGCTGGTATTAAAACATTGACAGAGTACTGTGAATTATGCAATAGGTAATGATACATACATAACAGCTATGGAATTAATTATTACATAAAAATCATTTTTATCAAAGCTTCGGCCAAAACATTCAACATAAATGTTTGATTGTTGTAATCAATTTTACTTTATTTACATTCTTTATGCAATATTGCTTGATGCGCTATGGTGAATATTATACAAAATTTAACGTAATTAAATCAGTATTTCCCTGCAGCACGAATTCCGTTTTATTTGGAAATGCCAGAAATGAAGGATGGCATTTCGATGATGGACCGAGCGAAAAAGGAATGCAGTTGAATTGACTAAAACTGGCAATTCGCGTTCGTTGACATTATCAATAAATCCGACTTCCCTGAATTATAAACCATTCTGCCGTGTGCAGGAAAAAGTTAGCCTTGGCCAAAACCATAAATATCTCGATCTCAACACGAAAACCAAAACCAAAATATGTTTACGGCAAATTCCACAATAATAAATTCATTGTTGAGATAAAAATGAGCGCAAGCGAAGAGCATAGAACGGGTTTGGTGCGTTGCGTAAGTACTACTCGATCTGCATGAGTCGAGGCGATGTTTGCAGGACAGATAGTGGTGCGGAATGATAGTGACCGCAGCACAGCTCAGAGAGAGACGTTCAAGAGACAAGGATGGAGCAATGGAATGCGGTGACGGTCACAGCGGGGGACGGGGGACGATCTACACTACGTTTCCCTGTGTTTGTGCAGACGAGACGCCATCAATGAATTCTTACTTAAATTTTTAATTTTAACTTTTTTTAACTCTATAATAACTGCTACAGTTAAATTGCAGATCATTGCAGGTGTTATATTTATATTTTGACGATGTACATCCCTGCGTATTTTGGGAGGAACGCAATGTAGGCGGGTTCCAAAACTCGCTACAACGACCGAGTTCGACCTTCCTTCCGGGGTACCAATAAGACACCTTTGGCATTGCTTACATTCCGATCATTGCCCCCCTGCCCCCGGTCCTGCACAACCACTCATCCCATCCAACGCCAACTTGATGCTGTAGCGATTCTCTCTTGTTTGTCACACTCATACATCTTCTCTCATTTGTTTTTTACGTGCTGTCAGTGTAAATATAAAGATTTGAAATCGAATTCGGTGCAATTTTTTACGTACAAGATATTTTTTATAATCTACACTCGGTCATCTGATAAAGCAATTTTGCAACCGCAAATTGCAAAAACGCTGTGGTCATCAAGGTAGCCTTGGCTGGGGTCGGATTCAATTTCAGCGTTGTAAATAAGGCTTTAATGAAATAATACACATTGTGGATTTTTTTCTAGGAAAAGAATTTTATCTTTGGTAGCGTATTGAAATTTTTAATAGGATAATAAATCACTCGTATCATTTTATTAATTTTTTACTTAAAATATAAACCAAAGATTAATAGGACAATAACGTCATTAAAAGATAATTTTTATCAGAAATAACGCACATGAATATCAACAGCTCCCTAGAATGACATTTCCAAATTCTAAAAATATATCCATTTTGACAGCTCGTTCAAAATTCAAAACTAATTTATCTTAAAATTTATTTAACGAGCGGTTTCTTTTAAAAACCACGCCGTTTTGAATTCCTTTTACGCATAAAACTAATTATCCCCTAATGGTTTTTAAACTGAAACATTTCTTTCGATGGTCACCAAGGCAAGTTGGTTTTGCTACATTATTCAAAGTTGAAACATAAAGATGTCTTTCATAAGACGAGACACACGTGCAGTCACAGATATTTTCTTTGTTGACAAATATTCAACTGTTTAAATATTTGAGCAATGATTGGTCAGATGTGACTGAAAACTTAAGACATTTCAATTATTTTTTATTATGAATGTTTGCATTGTTTGCGTGACCATTTGTAGAAATGACTCAGGTTTGGTTTTTTGTTTATTTATAATACTATTGTTACTGTTCGCTTTATGCCCACTTACTAATGTGAGTAATAATTCTAAAATGTGTACAAAATGAAATATATTTTTTCTGAAACCAGAAGAGCACAATAATATAAATCGTGAAGTACGTAGCTGTGGAATGTCAGCAATGCTACACCATTCAGAGCTCACTGAGAACAAGCGCATAAATTTTATACGGAATTACTATAATTAGAAAATGAAAATAAGTCCCCTCTGGTCCGCCACCATCGTTGCCATCGCCAAGGTCTTTGCACTTCGTTCTCTGTCCAACGCTTCTTTCATTTCACAAATTTCGCATAATTTTTTTAGCTTTATTACTTTTAAGTCTAAATGAGATTATATCTAATGAATGTTAAGCTCAGAATTAATAGCACCTTTGTTTTAAAATTCCTACTGATACGTTAAATAGTTGTGTACAGTAACAATTCGTTTGGTTATCAAGTTTTTAGTGTTGCTGACATGTGGAGAATTGAAAATTCCTCACTTATCAGCTAACTCTATTCTAATTAACCAATACGAAAGACAACATTCTTTCAGACAAATATAGCGGCGTTAAATTAAAAATATAAACACACAAACTTCTATTGCTATTAGCGGAGTACCGGGATTAAATATAAGAAATATTCGTGAGACTTAATCCGGATTAAGTGAACGTAGTAAAAATTAACCTTCGGGATATTTAAATCCACAGAGAGCAAAGTGCTCATACTTCACGGAGACGACGGCGCCGTCGATGTCGAGGTAGTAGATAGAAGGATGGATTCGTGTAAAAACGCTGGCAGAGGTAACTTGATCCGATGGTGTGTGGTGCGAGATGCAAAGCCGAACATTCCGTTGACTGCATTCTTTATAAAGAATCTGCCATCGGGTGAATTCAAGGAAGGCCAACTGGCAAAGTATCAAGATAGCTGCGGACACAGAGCCAGTGACACGAACATGGCAGCGTCAGGACCGTAACAGCGAAATTCTTACCCGCACACCCCACAATTGCAATCTATACAAAATATACAATCCTGCTATTTGCCCATTTCTGGGTGTGGCACTCTGCTCAAAGCAGATATATTTTTGCGCGATTACCAGCCGTCAAATCACAGTCTCCAAGGATGGTAGTGATGGAGGAGCCACAGGTTGACAATTTTCGAAAATTTGTCGGATGTGAGGCTCGAACCGAGGAACTTATGATTCACAATCCGATGCGTTACCACTAATAATAAATGAAGCAAAAACAAAAAAAATGCCACTCAGAAAAACCGATGAATACAGAGAAATAAAGATTGGAGATTTCAAATTCGAGCAAAATGAAAAATTTAAATATTTAGGCATTATACTACCAAGTGAAAGAGAAGCAGAAATAAACAAAGAACTATAAAATAGGACAAGATTTGCAAGAAGAAGACAGTGAAAAAGATCAAGCAAATGAGTCAGATGGCTTGGAGATATATTAGGAGAACAGAAGAAAAAGATGCATTAAATCAGTAGTAAAATGGAGACGAGGCAGAGCTCCAGATCAACATTGCTAAAGAAGAAGAAGAAGATTTAAAAGCAGCAGGTATTAAATAACTGACAAGTTAAACAAAAGGCAAGAAGATGTGGAGAAACCTAACTGCAAGGATTTAAAGGAAAAGAAATATAGATTGATTCAAATTTCAACAAAAGGTGTTGACCATTACAATTGGGTCTGTGTGGATGGATGAATGTGCGGATGTGAAGAACTAAGTTGATATTGCTCCGCAATGATGTTTTCGCATCCAAAAAAATTTAGTCCGGTACTGTAAATACTGTCATGTTTGAGGGGGAAGAAAGGGTCCAGGATGGTCAACGGATGTAACATCAGAACATCTGAACATCAGAAGATAAGAGCCCGAGCCATGTCAGGGAAACAAAACACCATAAGGTTTGTCATGCGTCAAAATATTTCATTTCAAAATAAAATATTCTCAATATGAATAAGTTACGAAGCCATTCTCATTTGAATTTCAATTCTATTTATATTTATAGCACGGTATCGCGATCGTCGATTGTTTGGGAAACAACTGTCAGAATAAAGATGAAGTAGGGATTTTTACGATGTCAAAGTATGACCTTGCGCGGTCACTGAGATTAGTGGGTCATAGCGCTGAAAGCTCGCGCGTGACCTTGACCGGGGTCACCTGCGATACCGGACACCAGCACACGTGTGCTGCTGTTGACCAAAGCACCACCTATTGTTATGTTTACACATTCTTTGTTTTATGCTCAAGAACTTGCTGCATAGCCAACTTTACCACTAAACTTGATTATTTTTCAGTTGACAAAATTATTATAATACATGTGTTAAATTATAAAAAAGTGTTGGATTAAATTATGTTAACAAAATTTATTTAAATTTTAAATACAACGTTTCGTATTTATCAGGAACACAAAAGATGAAGAATTCTATGATTATTTTTACATATTACATAATTCGGAACGTTGTATTTAAATATAACATTTTTATATTCGACTGTACTATAATCACTCATTTATGTTACTGCCCATAAAGTAATTATTTATGAACTAGTCCGAGCAAGTAAAACAATACACAATTATACGAAACTTGGTAACCAAACAAGTGAAAAAAGCACATATTAAAATTACCCAACTTCATCCAAAAAAGTCTTTTATAATTTTATTATGAATTCTGAAAGTTTTTTGAACATACATATAATACATATTTGTTTTGCTAAATTTTATAATTTGTATTAAGTAATATGAAGTGTGAAAGGAGGCATAAATTAACTAATTTTGGTTATTAAATAAATAAAATTTAGACCAAATTATCTTATCCTCAATAAAGCTTATGTATATGCATAATTTTTCATGCTTGACTGGCCAAATCAATAAAATCGAAATTATATGTTCATTACTCAATCGATAATCTAATTTTATTCGGACATTCACCGCGTCATAAAAAAACATAAAAAAATATACCTATGGTATAATGCACTCACAAATAATAATTAAGTAGTTGTACTACTGCTTATCTTTTGTTTGTATCAGCAGTAGCAAACAAAATATAAAAATAGTAGCATAATAAAAGAACAATTGAATAATGTCACATGTCATCATAATTTATCTCCAGCTGTATTTATAAAAAATAAAAAAAAAAACATTTGGATAAAATGATATCAGCGAAGAATATTTAATTAACACACACGTCTTTATCAATTAAATTTGCATATTACGTCCAAAAATAATAACATCTGCTTCTTTGTTCATAATCAAATTAGCACATAAAAAACTTGATTATCAGTTGACGTATTTATAAATCACAAACATCTCCAAAAATAGAATAAATTTTCTATCATTTTTTTAAATTGCATATGCTGCACATTTGAAAATTTTATCAAATCAGAACATAAACATAAACAAGGAGAACTGCTGTGAAGTTGGAGACGAAATCTCAGCGAAAAATATAATCTGTGTGACCGTTACAGTAAAGCGGCTCCTATATATTATCTGTACACCCCTAATCTCTTTGACTATCTATTGTAATACAATTAACCCTACACCTCCTGTTGATAGGGGTGGTCACAAAAGTATTTAAAACCAGTTTAAGATACATTAATTTAGCACCGCGGGTGCCACTTCGTCGTAGAAGAGGCAGAGATTATATTCGCTGCAACTTCACACCGATCGTCCAAGATAAGTTCATTTACTCTACGATCATACGATTTTCATTTGCGTAATTAGTAGAATTGCATTTAACGATGAAACTACTAAGAGATAAACAACGATAAATATGAATATTTTGACGTGCTTAGCAAAGAACGTAGAAGAAAGGAAAATTACAGTTATTGATATTTATTTTACGATAGAAGACCATTTACGTACATATGAACTTATTTTTTTAAACAATGATTTATTTGTGTATCTAAAAAAACAAATATAACTGGAACGTCCCCATTAAGTTTTATTATTCTGTCGTCTGAAAGTAATAGTCAAACAATTTTATATGCTAATTTGACATACTTCTTTACACTTAAGACTATTGTTGAAATCACGATTTAACAATTGGTTTACATTTACTTTCATAATATGTCGTGACGTTAAATATGTCCTTATTAAAATATCTTAACACCATTTATAAATGGTTTTATTGCAAGTAAATATGTATTGACCAAATACATTTCGACAAAAATGAAAATTGGGATCTCTGAAAGTTGTAAATCCTTTTTACCTCCCGCCACATCCTGTAAGGGGGTAATATGATCCATACTAAAACTTCGGTAGTGAGTTTTCAGCACGTTTTAGGGTCCGTAGAATACGATTTTAATAGTTTCGCGGTGATGTCAGTCTCTGTGGATATATTTTGTATATATCAATTGTATCCCAATTTGAAGAGCTGATTAGTTTTTGGTGGTAATCCAATAACCGAAATTGGTAGTTATGAAGTTGTTATATAAACTTTATATAAATCTTACCATGTTGGGTATCAAATTGAGTCTCTTGGACGAGATTTCAACTCAAGTGTCCAAAAAGTTATTTTGGCCGATTGTCAATTGTTTTTTTATAAATGATATTTAGATCCTACCATGTTTGGTGTTAAATTAGAGGTCTCATGGAGGAGATTTAAACTTAAGTGTTAAAAAATTATGTTGAAAGATCGTCAATTGTTTTTTATAAATGCTGTTTCAATTTTGATATAAAATTAAAAGTTTCACGGATGAGATTTACACTCAAGTGTTAATGTTATTTTGGACGATCGTCAATTGTTTGTTTTATAAATGGTATTGTCATAATTTGAAAAGTAAATTTTTTGGAGGGATGAGCGTTTCTTGATAGTGGTTGGCCGTGTTTCTGCATTGTTCGATAAGAAATCTATGGCGGGAGGTATTGTGGTGTTCACAACAGATTTTTTTTTTAATTTGTGAAAATAAAATATAATTGCTAAAAACACACTATATAATGTAGGTTCCGGGCGCAGCATGGTAATGTTGAATATAGGGATTCTAATATATTTTTTTTATAGTATATTGTAAATTTTTACCGATTTACTTTACAGCAAATGTGTAAAAACAAAAGTGGTTCAGAATTTATACATGCAATAGGCACATGTGATTACTTAAATGTTAGTATTTTACGATATATCAATCAAATTGAAATTAATATTTATAAAAAAAATTGTAATACGACCATGCAAAATTAAACACAAAGGAAAAATATTTCACATTTTTAAAAACAGATTAAATTTATTTATTACTGTGTTCCGTAATTTTACGTAGAAATTTCGTAGAAGATTGTAATGATATAATTGCGAATTTAAGTTTAATTCTTCCCATTTCGTTTTGATAGATGAATAAATAATCCTAAAACTGTTTCATGAAATGTCAAATAATTTTCGTTTTTGTTTAATTTTCCATGGCCGTGTTACAATTTTCTTAATAAATATTGATTTTAATTTGATTGATATATCGTGAAATGCTTATATTTGGGTAACCAAATGGGCCTTATTGCGTGCATTATTAATTCTAAACAACTTTTGTTTTTATCCTTTTTCTGTCAAGTTTGCCCGGTATGTACTGACAGCTGTATGTACTTTCGATAAAGAAGAAACCTCATTTTCAGGGTTGCTGCCGCAATATCAAAATCGAGTTTGAAATATTAAAATGCTATTAAACATTTAAGTTCGTAACAAAAAATTGATTTAAATATTGATATTGTTACATTGCTGAGAACAGCAATTATTTTAGTACCACGTTAACATTTAATTGTTCTCTTAAAATACAATGCGAATGAAATCATCAAACAGTTATTTAATATTTTCATTTCAAGAGTTATTACAAGTACTACATCATAAAACTTCAATTAATACGGAAAAAATTCAAAACAACAATTGGAAAATCGCCATCGGAATTCAAAACAAAAATGCAAAAACTCAAATTAGAATTTCAGACAGCAGGTATAAATCCCAAAACAGGTGTGCCTGTAAACCCAAAAAGAAAAACTACGCGGACTTGGAGGTAAGACAATGGCAGCTGGCTTGTTGCAGTGAAGACAGACGTATTTTGAAATGTAAATCCGCATAAGTTCACGCACAAGAGTGCGATCGCGCGCTCGCATGCGTGTGGATTTGTTACAATAATCATATGGTGCATTCCTTGATTTATTTGCATACAATGCCGCGACTAGAACACGCAATTAGGGTAACCCACACAAAGGCAGCTCTCATTACTGTATGAATTAATTCTTTTTGTTTTGATTTGCTTTAGGAATAGACTTTGTGAAAAATACTGCAAAATAATGTAACTTATAAATAAATACGGCATTGGTCAATCATTGGCAACAAAATAATAGCAGGAGGTATTTCAAATGAATCGATTCATTGCCACGAAGAACAATAAATGTTAATATTGATGCCAGAATTTACTTTATTTTTTAACTCCCGCACAAATACTATGCTATTTTTACCTCCCGCCTACGTCTAGGTAGGGAGGTATTGTTTTTGGTCAAAAAATTAGGTAGTGAGTTTTTCATAAAAAAACACGTTTTAGTATTTTCGCCATGATGTCTATCTGCATGTATGTGTGTAGTCTGTGACAATTTTTATACCAAAAAATACAATTTTGTGAATTTTTGCTTCATATATTTAAATGAAGAGCTGATTAGATTTTGGATAAAATTGGTCTACCGGAAGTAGCAGTTTACTTGAAGCCCTTAACAGTTTTTCGTGAAAAATACGGTTAAATTTCCTTTTTCAAATATTTATGGTATTTTTTAATTTTCATTAGATTTAGAGATAATTAATTATAAAGAAATTAGATTTCATAAATCTTGCATTCCTTGTACATCATGGAAACACTTAAAAAATATCAATTTTTTACGAAATGTGACACATGTTATTTTGATTGTTAAACTGTTTTCTTAGTGAAATATATGTCAAAAAATTAAATAAATATACGAAATAAAATTAAATTTCTTAAATATAAATAGAAAATAAACATATAAGAAGGTATGTTTCTGTATCATCAAATAATATTTTGTATAGTTTAAGAGTAGTTTTGGGCGGGAGGTTACGTGCTAACGGCATCGGATTTTATATATTGCTGTATGTTTGTACCTATTCCCTATTTCCCTTATTTTGTAATCTTTACAAGTTTTTCCTCTTGAAATATAAAAAGCAGGTACAAGATTAACATGAGTCTAACTTCAAACAATTCCCTCAGCTTCCAAACCCAGCAAGACAACTTCTTGCATCCAAGAGTGCCGTAGCTCGATGCCCGCCGTGTTTGGTACTCAACATCTGCCGATCGCGTTTATTCAACTTTTCGATCACGGATCACGTCTTCACGTCCATTGAGCAACGTTCGCTGAGATAAAAAACCGAATTCGCAAGCGCACGCGCACATGCTGCTCTTTTGTTTTGTTTGCATAAAGGCTCCACGAGGTTTTGTTTTGTTTTCACGTTGCTGTGGAAACCGCACGGGGGTATAAATTTCATATGTCTGCAGGCTATTCACTGTTGACGTTGGTTTTAGTTTGCGTCGTTTTATGCTCACTGATTCTGATCAGGTGTAACTGACTCTTTTGGTGGAAGCTGTAAGCGATCCCGTGGTACCGGATGCTAATTTTTGAGAAGAAAAATAACGAAATCTGACGCCAATATTTATTCATATCTTGTTAATATTATCTGTAATTGTTACTTTCGTTGTAAGTTCGGTAAATTAGTTTTTTCGGTACAAATTTCAAAATGAGAAATTCAAACGTATGACATACGTAACGTACAATATTTTATGTTGCATTTATGAACAAAAGTTTGTTTTTTCCTTTTTTTTTTTTTCTTGCTTAAATACAATCAGGTCGTGTTGGTCTAAATATAAAAATAATTATAGGAACCAATTTTGTTTTGTTGACATTTCTAACATTTTTCAAAACTGAATGCAGAATACAATATTGTGAATCAATTTCTATTAAAATATTGCTTAACAATGAAACAGTACCGTTAAAAATAACAATACCGGACTGAAATCAGTCCGATAATCATGCAAATGCGATACAGTATGAAATAAACAGTTTTTCTATAACACTGTTTTGGAAACTACACATTCTACAACTAAAAACTGTATTGGAACAACTATCATTCCATACGCCGCGTATGGAATAATTTCGACGAATCAGAGCCGCATATCAGCGCGATATATAAAGTATCTTAATTCAGTTACTATGGTTACGCCTGTTTGTATTAATTTGATTTATTTGAGTTTGACGTTTTCAACAGTTTTATATTTGTATTTTTTGTATAATTTCCAAAATCTTGTTATAGAAAGTATAGTCTACAACATGTAAAGGAATGGCATATCCCACTCTCGCAGCAATGTAATAAACTGTGCATTTTGTACTACTTTTATTATTTCCGGAGGAGTATAAATTTCTGTATTACTTTCTTCAAATATTGTTACGAGTTACCAAAACAAAGAATTTTATTTCTGTCTACTTAGTTATAAAATTTGTTAAATTGAATTTGAGCTAGTAGTGATAAATCTTGGCGCTGAGTGAATAATGGTTATCTCTTTAATCTTGGTGTATAATACACTATTATTCACAGTCTAAACTCCATAAACCGAAACAAAAATATGTAATAATTCGTATCACGAATCACGAGAAATAGTTGAGTTGTGACGCAGCCCAGACAGAATTTCAACTCAGATGAATTTATGCATTCCAAAGTTACTAATCACTCATAAACAAGAAAACCAAGCGATTGATTGCAATTGCAATCGCACAAATTCACCATCACGTCATGTTTGAATCATCAATTGTTATGTTATCGTGTAAGCCGGACTTTACAACTGAAATAAAGTCCATATTCGTTTATTTAAATCCATCAATGGAATGCAGGATTTCTCTTTTCTGAATAAATGTTATAATTTTTATGTAGGTTTTGTTGTTCCGTTTTCATTTATCAATTAATGTATAATAAGACAGAAATGCTCTAATTAATGCTTTATATGTACAAGTGAAATGAAAAATTCTACGCATACTTGATACATCCTGGTTTTTACCACGCTAAATATTTACGATGGAATTTTTGTGAATCCAAAACTGAAATCCTTTTGTCCTTGAATTCATCAATCCACTACACCCAGCAAGCCATCGTCAAAATCATTGCAGGTTCTTCAATGAAAAGAAGACACTGGCACTCTCACTACCAAGATGGGGGACGGGGGTCAGGGATGACTGAGAAAGACAGAAGATTCGCGGCAGGTGCACTGGTCTGCCCACGGACTTGCGGACAACCAGAGCCTGCTCTGACCATATACGCTAAATACGAGGAGCGCGCAGACTGGCAACTGTTATGGAGCTCACTGTGATTGACTTGGGTGAATGAGATGATGCTCTCCTAAATTAATTGTATGGACGATTGCGAAAGATTGCTAATAAATCTTATGTTTCCACCACATCAAAAAGTTTCCAATAAAAATTGTAGCTAATATTATTTAACATATTTTTTATTATATAGGATTCGAACTGAAAATCTTACGATTCAAAATGGGGTCTCTCACCATTAAAAATTTTTTTTTTATGAAACTTTATCTAACTTGAAGACTATCTACACTTTTAAAAAGTCTTAATTGTTATTCATTAGCCACAATGATTTTTTTTAATGTTGTGACGTCATTATAGAGGTGTTGGTGAATCTCAAACAGTAAAGATTTAAATAATTTTTGTCACATAAATGTTCTATTTTATTGTAATAATAATAATAAAATAAGTAAAAAATATATGACTACAATTATTTACAATCTGCACTGTTTAAGGTCCAGCTACACGTCTACAATGACGTCACAACATTTAAAAAAAATCATTGTGGCTTAATGAATAACAAAAGACTTTTTAAAAGTGAAGATAGTCTTTAAGTTAGATAAAGTTTAATAAAAAATAAATAAAAAAAATGGTGAAAGACCCCATTTGATGCGCTACCACAGAGCTATTTATTCCATTTCTAAACGGTACAAAATATAGAAAAAAAAACATAATATAACAAAATTTACTATAAGTCAATTATTTTCTGAGATATACAAAAAAAAAAAACAGACAGGTCTTCAAGTAAACTACCAATTTGCAATATGAAATTTCAAGATGATATTTGTATTTTTTTTTTTTTGTTAAAGCGAACTCAACTACTGAGGTTATATGCCGCCTCGGTTCCTCGTTTTCGGTGGTGCGACTAAGACATGTAGTGTTCGCTTGTATAAGTTTTCGCAAAGCGGTCACCCATCCAACAACTAACCGCGAGCAGCCTTGCTTAACTAGCGTTATCGAGTGAACCGAAATCAACGCTCTTTGCCATGCCGTTACCCAAGATTGCTGTATTAAATTTTGAGCTATCGTGGACGAAAGAAAAAATAGTGTAATTGTGTTAAAATTCACTATCGATAAATGTGCGGAAGGTAAAAAAGGCCAATGTTTACTCCAACCATCTGACTGAATACAACAATTTTTTAATGTTTCCAGAAAGAAGCAGTAAAATAAACATTATTTATTTTCCGAGTAAGAGATATATCAGAGAGAAAGAACATTAAAAGCGGTAAGCATTACTTAACGCGTATCCAAATTTGGTGGCCGGGTTTTAGTGAGTACATGTGCGTAAAAAAATCAAAACAAAATAATGACAAATTTGCGTTGTCGACAAGATTAATTTCAACAGATTATGCTGCGGCGTTCTCGACAATTATCGCGCAGCAAAAATTTCATGCGGGCTGTAAATTATGAAATGCCGTTGCTTGTAAATGTCACCGGCATTTGTTTTCACCCACTTCCGCCGAGATCATATTGAATGATCGTCATTTGTTTATCGGCTGAAATAACCCCATTCTGTTTACGAAACAGTTGACATACTAACACTAACATTTTTTTTAAACGCCTCCTTGGATTCAAGGATTATCTTTTGTTTTCAGTTTACAAGAAAAATTTGAATGTTATTAATGCGCTACACTAAACAAATTATTCATGATTGTGTCATTTCACTTGTGGTTCAGAAATTGTAGACAATATTATTCTACATCTTTTTGAATCTCTATTATTTACTGACATACGCGCAAAAAATCTGTTAGGTTAGGTGGCCATCCACCAAAATCTAATTAGCTGGTAACTTGAACATGTAAATTTTTAACATGTAATTTTATAATACTTATTTTTTTTCATTAGATTTTGAGTTATCATGGTCAAAAAAATTGTCACACACCGACGTGCAAGTTTTTATGAAAACGAAAAACGAACCACCCTACTTTGTCTAACACTTGTTTATTGAACGGTTGCTATGCGTTTGTTGAGCAGTTGCTATGTAAAAACATGTTGCACAGTCTAGTACAAGAGTGATAAAAATTATGTAATAGTGTATTGTTCAATTATTTGAACATTCTTTTAAATTCACATAGGTTCATAATAGTTAATTGAACTCATTTCTATTAATACATTTTTTAAGCGGTCTCAATTGCTGAGGTAATATGACACCTGGGTACCTTGTTTTCGGTGGTGTGACAACGGCTCGCAGTATAGGTTTTCGCAAAGTGGTCACCCCTCCAACTACTGACCGCGGACATTGCTGCTTAACTTGCGTTATCGAGGCAACCGGCTTTAACGCTATCTGCCTTGTTTTTATTATTTAATTTGTATTTAAATATTTTGTTATTAACTTTTTAAACGGACTGTACAACAAAGACAGTTGGCTGTCTCTCTCGACTCTTATTTTCAACGTCAGGCAGCATTCCAGTAATATTTTATTTCAGTGGAACATAGTGAAATCGTAGTCTACCTCCCTTACAAAAATTCGTGGGGGCTGCGCGCAAATCTGCCCTAAGTAGAGTACCACACCCTCAAATGAATAAAGAACGTGATGAAATATTTAGTTTATGACAAATATGAAACTCTAATAGCAAACATACTTCTTGGTAATGAAGAAAATTTCCCGTTTGAAGGTATTTAAGCTTAAATAGTTGAAACAATCAATATTAGAGTTAATAACGCAATTGCTTACCGAAACCATATTTAGACAATTAAATCACGACGATGTAAGAAAATGCCATAGAGATTAATCATCGTTAGGCGAGCGATAACGTAAAAAATTATCAGGCTGTGTGGAATGCTGCTCAAGCCGTTATAATAAAACGCTAGAAATTACGACTTTCCGTCGGTCTTCATGTGAACGCAGACTGCAGAGTTGACTTGCTGAACACGCTTGGAGTCTGAGACCAACATAGAAGCTAGTTCTGCAGCAGGGAATCGACAAAATTGTACTGCGTCTACATCGATGGAAGATTATTCCATAAAATTAATCTGAATTTAAATATATGTTTCACATATTATATGTTTCTGTTATTTGTTTGCTTTCATACAATTATGATTTGAAAATGTTTATACGTATAATTCGGTTTATATTAAATAAAACTTCACCAAATATAACAAAAAATTTGAAATAATTTTTATTGCTTTTCTATATAATTTAAACCACAAGAAACTCGTTGCTGTAGAGCGAATTGTCATATCTCTAATATTTGTTGAGATATAACGATTTTTTATGAATTTCCAAGTGCAACTTTGAGAGGTTGTAACTAAAAAACTAAACAAGATTTTAAAAAATACTGGTTAGTTTTGGACTTCTGGTAACTTTCGTAACAAATGTTAAAAAAAATAAAATTTTGATTTTTTTTGAAAAATTTCCAAGTGGGATATTTCGAAAAATACTTTAGATACGTAAACGAAACATACTCCAATCGATTCAGATTGTCGAAATACATAAGTATTGTGAGTTTCATTAAGATCGGGCAACAGGTTGAAAAGTTACAGAAAAAGTCTAAAAATCCGACAGACGTTAAGGGGTACCCATTGACGTTTGGCCTGAAAATGGCCATTTTCAGACTTTTTCCTCTAACTTTTCAACCCGTAGGCCAATTTTTCTGAAATTTTGCATACCTATGTATTTCGACGAGCTAAACCGATTGGTGTATGTTTCGATTTCGTATCTTTTGTATTTTACAAGATTTCGCTCTTAGAAAATTTTCAAAAAAAATTCCAAAATTTTCATTTTTTCTATATTTGTTCTAAAAGTCACCAGAAGTCCAAAACTGAAGACCGTTTTTCGATGCCTTGCTTAGTTTTTAAGTTATAGCCTCTCAAAGTTGCACTTCAAAAAATATCAAAAATCGGTATATCTCAACATATTTAAGAGATATGACGATGCGTTTCTTACAGGCAAATTCATAAAACTCCATTTTCATTATTACTCGTAACTTCATTTTCCAATCTCAGAACATAATTATTTAACTAAGGTTGTGATCAAGATTGGTTTGTATAAAATTTTACACATTTTGATAATATAATTTAGAAACGAAGTCACAGATGAAGAAAAAAATTAACTTAATACTAATCCCTTTTTTGAATCTGAATGATAGGGTTTGGATTATATAGAAGCGTAAAAAAATAAGTCCAAATTTTAAATGATTTTTTTGTATAGATAAAATCTACCGCGATTACCAGTTGTCAAACTGTGGTCTCCTTGTTAAAACGATTTAAAAAACAAACACGTATACAGTATAATCTGGCATCTGCGGCATTATCAAATTCAATAGTGAAAGTTAAATTCTGAAAATTTCATTGAGCGTATGGGAACGTATTCTTACAAACACAAAGTTAAATTAAATGATAATGTGTACAATTTACAACTTATATCTTATATACAGAGAATATGTACGTTCTTGTATTTAAATATGTTGTTCTGCACTTTGCAGAATAATTTACATATATTGTAATGCGAATATAATTGCAGGAACAATGAGTACATTTCTCAACGCCCACGCAAAAAACAGTCAGGAATTTTTACGGACTTGTTCGATAATTACGGAGAGAATAGTATCGTGCAATTTTCTAATAAGCTATTAAAACGGATTGAACTTCACAGAGAATTTTTCTAGACTCTACGGATTGGAACGAGAAACTATTATATGAAAATTATAGTCTCTAGTTGTACGTTTTGTTTGCTACATTATAACAACCCAATAAAATCACTTTTTAAAAAGCAACTTTGAACTTTTACAGATAGAAATATATTACGGAAGGAAATTGTAGCAAATAGTACATTAAATGAACATAACATGATATGGTCAATTGACTTTAATATCAGTTTTACGATCTCTGTCGGAAAAATTAACAAAGAATTTATGTGCAAATTAATACGATATAATAAAGCTATTTTATTTTCCTCTCGCGGCAACAGGTAGATAAATCTCAATGATTCAAAAATGCTCATTAGAATTGATAGGAAATCGATTAGATCTATAATAATATTTTCGTCTTAGCTGAAATAGTTTGTGTGTATACAGTAGGCCATGCGTGCGACACGTACCTATGTATACGCCAACAGACTTTCACTTGTTTAATTTTAACAATTTTAATATTTATTACAAGTATGAGCGCATTCCTTAAACTGTACACTCATCAACACTGTTCAGGTCGCTTTATTTAGCAAATCACAGTTCGTAATTGTATCGATACGCCAAAAGAATGGGGAAATGACATTCGCGTAATCAGAAAAGCGGCCGAGCGCATTCTGTGCTTTCACCTCGCGACTCGCGCGCTAAAAACGCAAACAATTTCCATACGTACGAAACAAACGAAAATTGGGAAACAAAACAGAAAACAGCATCGGCGAGCGATCCAAGTCGACTCAGATGTGCACACTTGCTAGCGCTGGAATGCAAAGGAATTACTCCCGAAATAGACCGCGGCGTGACATCGAATATAAATAAAGCTATAAAATCGTGGCGGTGCGACGCCAGGCTGTCTCTCCGAGCCCCGGGACTCACGACGGCGACGCTGCCCACAGGCCGCTGACCGCCTGCATCCAGCGCGATCAGATTTAATAATCACTCTGGAAATCTAGAAAACGCAGCGGATCGCATAGTTTCTGTACGATGGCAGCACGTTCTCTCGCGACTTTTAAATCGTGCATTGCATTCCACGGCCAGGGAGGATTGCGAGGCCCTTGCGACTCGGACAGGATGGACGCAGCTGACAGGAATGCAAGTAGCTGCAGCTGCGTCTGTGTGTATGCGTATAGAAAAGAGTAACCAACCTGTCTCGCGGGTCAATCCACGTCGTTTGCTTGTTGTTGTGGTCGATGAAGTACACCTTTCCATCGTAATCACGTGCGAAATCCCATCCATCGGGTAAAGGTATCTCACCATTTCTTCTCCTTGGCATATTTCACTAGTTAAATCCATCCAAATGTACAGCAACTGGCACACACACAACTAACTACTCGGCCATGTTGAATACCTCATTATCATGAACAGTCCCAGCATGACGTCGACGTTAAACTCATGCTCGGCAACCAATCCAAGCACAGAGTCGCGGGAAAGGAATGCGACTACTAACATAACCATCAACCAACTTGTGTCTATTTCACCACCATACTGATACTGAAGCACCGCGACGCAGACGCTTATCTCGACGAGACGCACTTGTAACCATCGAACTCGACTCTGCAGCACCGACGATCTTAGCTCTTACAGCGCCCTGCACATCTCAGTATGGCGATCGCGACAACACTGTTAGACGGCCGATCATTTGTAAACTGTGTCGCCGCGCAAACAACCAGCGGAATTGGTATGCGATTGCGGTATGCGCCCAAGGTCCGCCTCCGGACTCGATCCAGCCCACATTCCACAAAGTTTAATAGCGCTTATTTAGTTCGCATATTTCCAAGAGATGGCTACGGAATAGAAAATCGCATTAGCAAAACCAAATTTCACAAATATACACACTGTACTAACCGACATCTATCGGCCAAACCAAACACCAAACTCTACTCCTGCCGAACAAAACAGCATCTGCGCTGCCACTTTGGCCACGATTCATTTGTCCAGAAAAAAGAGAGTGTTTTTTGGTTAAATGTCACAGTAAGTGTCAAATTCTCATCTAACGTAGAACCATGGATTCAGACACCGATCATTTTGAAAGTGCGGACGAAGAATTTGCATCTGATCACGAAGAAGACAACAAACGTTCACAGAAAAATATCAATAGACTTCAGGATGACAGTTCAAATGTCACGCCAATTATACAAGTCAAAAATATTTCCTTGGAAAATACAAATAAGGATTCTGCAACAGAAAAACATACAAGTATGATAAATGAAAAGCAATCTCACAATGAACAGATAGAACAAAAACAAGAAAACTGTAATGTTGATAGTGTTGCGGCATGTAATTTAGAAAATAACACGTCACCTCCCTGTAACATAAGTCATGACAAAAATAATGCCAATATAACCGATACTGAGACAAATATTCAAAAACCGAAGCCACGTACAATTGAACGAAGAGAGCGGCCACAAAAAACTAAAGAACCTAAATCAAAACTAGGAGTAAAGTTAGGTACCAAAATTACTGAAAACAAAGATCAAGCCTTTTGGGGAGCATACTCGGAAGCTAAGAAAAATGAATATGCAGAACCACTACAAAGAGTTACCTGTTGGGAGGAAGATGTTGATTGGGGCCCTATTGAAACAGAAACAAAAAAATCTGAACCAGAAATAAAGAAACCGGAGCCTAAAAACTCTTCGGATTTATATTCTGAAAAATTTACACCAGACAAAAACTTCTGGGAAAATGAAGAAGACTATATGGAGTTACCACGAGAAGAAAAGAAAAGCAATATTTCCGCAGATACAACGAATAAAGAAGACGTTTCTGGAGGATGGGGCGCTTGGGGAAATTGGGGTGTTTCTTCTTTTTTATCAACAGCTCAATTGGGCGTATCTACTATTACTAATAGTGTATCACAAGGAATAACCAATGTATTGGAATCAGGAATTGGAGTTCCAGATCCGGAAGAACTTGCTAGATTAGACAGAGAAGAAAAGCGTAAACAGAAAGAAAATCAGGAAAATCCTTCAAAAGAACAAATTGTGGAAACAGACGATTCTCGTCAAGAAGGTTATTCACATAGAGGATTCGGTTTAGGTAATTTGGTTTCTGGAGTAACGCATATAACAAAGCTCGTAGAAACTACTGGTACAAAAGTGTTAACAGGCGGCTTGGATACATTAGAAGTAATCGGTAAAAAAACAATGGAAGTTTTACAAGAAGGTGACCCAGGTTTGAAAAAGAAACGAGCATTATTTAAAATCGATCAAGATAAACCAGTCCTTTCACAAATTTTACGAGAAGCCAAAGAGAAAGCAGAACAAGAAAATAAATTTCTGGAGGAAAGGCACATTGCGCGAAAACCACATTATGAAACAATGTTTGATGATTATCAAGGATTAGTTCATTTAGAAGCTTTGGAAATGTTATCTAAACAATGTGATATCAAACTAGAAACTTTATTGGAAAATTTATCCGGAAATGCTTTAACAGATATGCAAGAAACAATGGCTCAAATTAAAGAATTATGTGAATTACCTGACGAAGAAGAAGATACAACATGTGATATTGAATCTGTAAGAGAAAAAGTAGAAAGTGCAATCTCTGAAATGAATATCCAAATTACTTATAATCATTTTCTGGAGTCATGGACAAACATTGAAGAATGGTTATTGGATACAAGTAAAACAAACGAAGATGATATTCACCAAAAAGCAATTGACAGTCTAGCGCAGCTAACCGCGATTGCGGTGGAGCAATTTCACAAAGCAGGAGAATTGCTGCTAATCAAAGAAAGAAGAAGCACAGTTGATGAGGCTGACAGTTTGGTTCAGTTAACAATCACACTGACGGGAGTGATCGGAGCGGTAGCAGGGAAGTTTTCGGAAAAATTAAATGGATCAAATTCTGACAATATAAACAGTTTAATTACGAACATATTCTTAGAGGTAAGGCATAATTCACTTTATAAATTAACGTTCCATTATTTGATGTTTTTTTTTTTCTTTCAGGCGGCTAACAGTAGTTCATATATCCAAGATGCTTTCAACCTAATGATTCCAGTTTTACAAGTAGGAGCTGTTTAAAAATTAATGACAAACTTATTTATAAGAATTTTGAAACAATTTTTCATGAAAATGGCTTTAAAACAACAGAGAAATATACAGTCTAGTGATAAAAGGTATACAATTAAAGGTGATGTAATTATTTAAAGGTGATTTCTTACGAATACGAATGTTAATCTTCATATCAAATGTTAGGTTCTTTTTATATAATAAAATATTAATATATTACCCATAAATTGTATAAAAATATTCGTAATAACTGTAGTAATTTAAAAATAAACAAAAACCTTTTAAATTAAGTGAACAATTGTTTAATAAAACCTGTTTAACACTACCTTCATTTATCGCTTTCCTCTTTTATTTCCTGGTGGTGGATTTTGAAGTTGGAAACTAGAATCAGTTTGTGGCTGACCTAATGAAGTATTTCCAAACAAACTGGTGTTGGCTCCTAGTTGCGAAGTAGCTCCTAACAGGCTAGATCCCGTACCGCTGCTAAAATCTAAAAACAATAATTGAAATATTAATTGAAACAATTGAAAATACACAACGAAAATCTTGACTTGTTCCACTCACTTATTAAAATTTGGTCCATGGCAGACCTAATTTTTTAAAACAAACTTCATTCATAGTATCTTACGTAAATTATAATAATTAGATAACTTACTTAAAGCTGTAGTTGCAGCAGGATAAGCAGGCGGCGGTTTAACAGCATTTTGTTGCACCTGAAGAATATTTAGCCCAAACGGAGATCCGAGAGAAGAAAATGGAGTTGGACCCGAAACAGATTTATTTGCAGTTAACCCTCTAATTGCAACATCTAGGGCTTGTTCTTCTTTCGAGGGTGGTTTCATGAAAATGTTTGTCGGATCCTTCAAAATATATTTTCGAAGGTTTAAATATTGCTCTTTATGTGATTCGACTTGAGTATGGACAGAATGTAATCGACCAGCTAAAGCCACAAATGTATCATGAAGTCTTCGCATTCCAGTTGCCAATTCTATAAAAAAAATCGCATTTATATAAAAATTATGGAGAAATACTAAAAAAATTACCTTGAGAAGTAAGGAACTTAGGTTCATGCAACGACTGAAAATGTTTGTCTGTAACATCAATCTGAACTCTAAGAGCTTGAAGATCTTGTTCGAATTGATTTACCAGTTCTATGAAATACCTCAGCGGGGCATTATTTTCAAATTGTAGTCCAGGAGGTGTATCATTTGTTCTTTGTGCCATTTCAGCATTATGGAGACATTTCGCACTATCATGTTTAAGTTTATCAGCTTGCTGCTGATTGCGTTGCAAATCATTGCCCACGTCAGTCAATATAGAATTGACAAGATCTATATCTTCTCGAACTTTTACGAATGGACGAGCAGAACCTCGAGAAACATCTGAACTTTGTGTTTTTTGGTCTTTTACAAACTGTTTGAAGTTTTCAATTGACTGTAAAATTTCATTTGGAACTTGATTTTCTTTGGCTGCGACTGTATCAGTTCTACCAGTTGATACTGTTCCTGTTTTTAACTGCGAACTATCAACACCACCTAAGCCAATCGGAGTAGATGTTGGAATTCCTCCTAAAGTTAAAGCTGTAGTAGTTTGAGTTTTTGGTGCATTAAAGCCAAAATTTAATCCTGTAGCAGTTGTAGCTGGCTTTAAACTTAAAGTAGGCACAATTGAACTTGAACCTCCTAAACCAAAATTTAGTCCAGTACTAGTAGCAGCAGCTCCAAAAGTTTGACCAGGTGTAGTAGTGGTTCCAGTACTGAGACTAAACGCAGTGCTAGCAGGAGAGGCAAAATTAATTCCTCCTAGCGGATTCGGATTTGATGTAGTAGGAGTACCAAAATTTAAACCTCCGCCTAAACTAGTTGATGTAGTTGTCGCTGCCCCAAAATTAATCCCTCCTAAAGGATTCGGGTTAGCTGTTGTAGTTGTTGTACCACCTAAAGAGAAACCTGTACTGCTAGGTATTGGTGCTAGTGAAGAAGTTCCGAAAGAAGGCGTTGCCCCAAAAGATAATCCAGTACTCGCAGGTGGAGGTGCACTAAAGTTCAATGCTGGTGCCGCTGAAGTACTTGGAGTTGGAGCACCAAATGACAAGCCAGTTGGTGCAGCAGATGATGCGTTAAAATTCAAGGCAGGTGCCGGACTACCAAAATTTAAACCTGGTTGAGGTTGAGCAGTCGGTGCACCGAAGCTTAGTCCAGCTTGAGTTGTTGGTGTACCGAAGGATATACCAGTGGTTTTAGCCGGTGATGCAAAATTTAAGCCAGTTGTAGAAGCTGCTGCTGGTGTTGGCGCGGCGAAATTTAATCCTGTACCTATAGCCAATGGTGTCAAAATATGTCAACGAACAAAAATTTTTATGATTTACCTAAGGTTGGGGTTCCAAAAGAAAGACCTGTATTTTGTTGAGTCGGTGCAACAGAAGCAATTGGTGTACCAAATGTTATACTTCCGGACGGTTGAGTTTGAGCATTTCCTAGTGATCCAAATGTTGGTGTATTTGTTCTGAAAAGAAATTATTTATTTTATGGACTGAAAAATAAGACTATTATCTCTTACTTTGCAGCTCCAAAAGCAAATCCTTGTTGAGTAGTATTTGCACCTAAATTTGATCCAAAATTAAATGACATTTTGTTTTGCCTGTTAAAATGTACACATTTGAAAATTAAAAATTATTTCGAGGTTACTTTTAACAGTCGAAGATCGACATGCGCAGAACATTCAAGCGCAATAAAGGCACGGACGCGCTAAAAGTAAACCATTTTCAAATAAATCCGCCACTTAGAATCTAGCTAAAGAAATTTATGTATAAACAAATATCACAGTTATAAAATTTGAATAATAACGTTTGGATGGAATTAATTTGTATAAATTATAAAAATGCTGATTCGCTGCATGGCTCGCACGTTCCAAGGGCCTGGATAAATTATTTGTTCTAGTACTTGTTATTAATTAATACCAGAGATTTTTTTAAAATTACTACAAATATTTATCCAAAGTTCTATAACATGATCGTTTCATGACCGGATAATGATACATGTGTGCAAAATTTAATTAATATTAATAACTTTAAGTACATCCTTTAATCTAATCTATAATATCATACGAGTTATTTATACTGTTATTCATACACTTGCACCTCAAATGAACTGATATAAACCCTATTTTACATTTAAAAGTTATTTTCAGTGGCACATGCTCCATTAATGATCAGATAAGTGCATTTAATCCAAATTTTTAAGTATATCTTCTATTTTTTAACATTTCCAGTAAATAAGTAATCGCTTATCTTATCAAAATCAATTAATTTTGAGCTATTTATAATATTAATAATGATGAATTAAAGATTTTATGTTTTTTTCAACTATTATCTGTATCCTTGATAACAACGGTAAAACCAGTATAAATACAAACATAAAGAGCTATACCACAACAGTGAAACATCATTCATCATGAAGTTGTTAGCAATCATTGTTGTGTTAGCCGGTGTAGCAGCCGCCCAAAAAGATCCTCATTTTTGGGACGACAGAAGTGGAATCGTACATTTGTTTGAATGGAAATTCAAAGACATTGCAGCAGAATGCGAAAATTTCTTGGCTCCTAATGGATTCGGCGGAGTACAAACCTCTCCAGTTAACGAAAATATGGTAGTTTCACATAAAAATCGCCCTTGGTGGGAAAGGTATCAACCCATGAGCTACAAAATTATTACAAGATCAGGGAATGAAGCTGATTTCGCTGACATGGTTCGAAGATGCAACAAAGTTGGAGTTCGGTAAGAAATAATTTCTTTATTTTTAAGAATGTAAAACCATAATCCAACATTCAGAAGTAGTAACTAATTAACAAATACTTTCTATTTTCATAATAATTAGTTTATTTGAATTTCTCATTTTCTTTCCTTATTTTAATTTCAAAACATCAAGTAGATATTAATAAAATTATTTTATTAGTATTTTCGTCGACGTCGTCGTCAACCACATGACGGGCGACTGGTCTCCAGCCTGGGGAACCGGCGGAAGTTCAGCCACTACAAACCAAAAGCAATACCCTGGTGTACCTTACGGTCCTAATGACTTCCACGATAGCTGTGGAATCAGCGATTACAACAACGCTGCTCAAGTCCGCAACTGTGAACTCTCAGGTCTTAAAGATTTGAACCAGGGATCCGAATACGTCCGGGGTAAAATCCTCGAATTTCTTAACCACCTTCTTGAGCTCGGAGTCGCTGGGTTCCGAGTTGATGCTGCCAAACACATGTGGCCAGCGGATTTGGCCAATATTTACGGCAGATTGAGAGATTTGAATACTGATCACGGTTTTCCTGGTGGCGCAAAACCATTTATTTACCAAGAAGTTATTGATTTAGGTAATGTGGTGAATAAAATAATATTTATAAACGTTACTAACTAGTAATTAATTTATTGTTAGGTGGAGAAGCTGTTTCCAAAAACGAATACACATCTTTCGGAACGGTGACTGAATTTAGACACAGTGCTGATATTGGACGGGTTTTCCGAGGAAAAGATCAACTTAAATATTTAAAGAATTGTAATTAAATATTCATGATAACATTGTGGAATAAATATTACTTAAAGTTAATTATTTTAGGGGGACCTGGATGGGGATTCTTGGCCAGCGAAAATGCTTTTATTTTCGTTGATAACCATGACAACCAAAGAGGTCACGGTGCCGGTGGCGAAAACATTTTAACTCACAAACAAGCAAAACAATACAAAGTATAATTCCTCCACAATTTCAATAAATCATTTACTAATAATATTATCTAAATTTTAGATGGCAATTGCATTCATGTTGGCTCATCCTTATGGCAATAATAATCTTCGTGTAATGTCTAGCTTTGGTTTCACCGACACTGATGCTGGTCCTCCTCAAGATGGCAACCAAAACATCATCAGCCCTGGATTCAATGCCGATGGAACTTGCACAAATGGATGGATTTGTGAACACAGATGGAGACAAATTTTCAACATGATTAAATTTAGAAGTGTTGTTAAAGGAACGCAACTTGAGAATTGGTGGGATAATGGTTCGCAACAAATTGCGTTTAGTCGTGGAAATAAAGGATTTATTGCATTTACTCAAGGAGGAGACATCAAACAGAATTTGAAGGTATTTTAATATCTATTATTACTTGTTTAAAAAATTGAATATTTGTATAATTTTCTAGACTGGACTACCTGCTGGAGTATATTGCGATATCATTTCTGGTTCACCAACAAGAAGCGGATGTTCTGGTAAAGCAGTAACAGTAAACGGAGATGGAACAGCATATATTGACCTGGGTCAAAATGAAGATGATGGTGTCCTTGCCATTCATGTTAATGCCAAGCAGTACATCTCATCGAAATTGTAAATTATTGTAAACTAAGATGTATTATATAAAGTAAGATAAAATAAACAGTAGTTAGCATTCAATCATTTAGTTTTTATTGTTATCAAAATGCGGATTTACGGTTTATTAATTTTATCGTTTGTTTATTTACAAAATACTGTGAAAAATAACATGTTAAAAAGTGTTCAAGGATTTGTCATTTAAATGTCTTTAATCATTTGAAAAAATATGATTTATACAAATGCTACAAAGATAACAAATACGGTATCAAATTTTCACTTATTATTTCCCTAGAGCATTAATTTTTTCCGAAAATTTTTTTTGAGTGCATTCCAGCAACGTATTACATTGCTGGAATGCACGAAAAAAATTTTCCGGATTTGAATTATTGCTCGAAGGCAGATTCGGTAAGAAAATCGTAACGACACTAATTGATTATGATATTGTTAAAATAAAATAATATTGAAATAAAACGAATTATGTTTATTTCTAAAACATGTATTTTTAATACAATGACAATTCAATATATTTTCAAACTGACATTATTAACAGAAAAAATTTTTATATTACCATGGTAACCATGCTTAATACAATGTTTTTATTGGTTGTTAATGAGTGTCGTACGATTTTCCAGTATTTAAAGAAAAATCAATTTTAAATCAAACAGGTAAAAAATTATTTCTATGCATCAATTTCCGAAAATTACGAAAATACAAAATTATCTAAGAAATAAATAAAATAAATTTTCAGAAATTGAACACATTCTTTATTACATTATGTTCCATTAACGATAATTCTATATAACTTTTTTTATCGAACACTTGTATGTTGTACATTAGTGTTTTAAATTACACTTGAATTTAACAATTTATCGTTAATGTAACAAATAATAAAAACAAATTATGATAACAGTGCAGAAATATTTCATTTAACAATTAAATAAAAAGTTGTAATGATCTGTTATCATGAACAACTTTATTATTAACAACACTAATTTTATGAATGTTTTATTTGGTGATATGATAAAATATAAAAATAATTTCATTTTACAAATATGGCAATCAGATTATTGGAAATTTTATCTAATTTAGCACATATTTATTATCACGATCGCCAAGGTAAATCGTCCACTTTTGTTTTATCTTCTGTATCTGTAAATATGTTATAATCACACGCACTTAAATTCACTGGTACATTCGAAGCAAGTTCGTCAAAATCTATAAATGTCCGAGTCTCTCTACGATCAACTCTTATTAAAATTGTTCCTTTGGTTTTTTTATAAAATTTGTGCTGATTCAATTTATCATTATTATGATCATCCAAACACGATTTACCAAGAAACAGTTTGCTGCAAATATCACATTTCACAGAAATTTTTTTATGTAATTCAACGTGGTTTTCAATTGCTGTTATCCCCTCTTGTGCATTATCGCATAGTACACAATATAATACATCTGGGTGTGTAGTTACGCGATGTTGTTTTAAATTTCCTCTAAAACAAGGTAAACGTAAGATTTTTTGTTGATTTGATGCTTGCCATAATTGGAAATAAAATTAAAAGAAAGAAAACCGACCTTGAACTATATGTCACTAGATCATATGAAAAATAAATTAAAATATTAAACAAAAATGATTAAAAGGTTCGATTAGATGACAAAACAGATTAACTAATCATAAAATCTGATTTAATTTATAATCCAATGATAATAAATCAATATTTTTACAAATAACGCAATAGTTTTATATTTTAGAACTGGAATTTATATATAAAACAAGTAAACGATAACATAAATAATGAGTAATTGTTTTTACTTAAACTCCAAATGATTTTCTGCGAATCACATTTCTTATCAAGTCAGCAATTATTGTCTGAATAATAACACTGTAAGATAGTTTATGTTATCAGTAAAATAATTCTGATAAGCACATTATTAAAGTAAAGCACATGTAGGAAGGAAAAGGTGGGAATTTTACATACCTTGTTGTAAATTGCTTCCGACACTCTTTGCAGCGAAATAGTGCCAATTTTTTATGTTCTACCATTTCATGTTTTGTGACCCAGTTCAAACTAGGAAATGTCTTCATACAATTAGTTTCCGAACATATGTACCGGTCTTGAATGAAAGATTGTTCACTGAACCTCGAACTCAAAGTTGAATTTGCGGGACTAACAGATTTACTTATCGTAGAATAACTACGTACGGAAGCTGTATCATTAAATTCATCCATTCGTAGATATGCATTGTTCACAATCCAGTCGGAAACAGATTTTGTCTTTCTCCTGGAAGACATAGATAATCGACTTATGGATCGAGTAATACGTTTCCGCGAAGTAGTTTTGGTGGGTAAACTTCCATAAACAGATGCCGGTGTCCTACTTCCGTTGTAATAGTCTCCATTACAGGAAACCGATCGTACTGTTTGAGTTATATTATGACAGCTTAATCGACTTTGAGATCGTGTTCTATGCTCATGAAAATGTAAGGATTCATAGTTTAGACCATCGCTTATAGCATCATGGATTTCAAATTCCATACGATCTTTAAAAGTTTTGTGACAGAAATTACATTCTATCAAACTTATGTGAGTTTTCACGTGCTTATTTAGTAACCCTCTTTGGGCAAATTCTTCGCCGCATTCTTTACATGTGTAAACTCTAGTCTTTTTAAGTTTTTTGTACCTCTCCGATCGTTCCTTTTTTAAGTTATCTCGAATATGTGCTTTTTCATGATTTGTTAGTCCAGCTTTACTTTGTAATACTCGCTGGCAAAAGCTGCAGAATAAATATCTTTTCTGTGAAGCTAAAATATCTGCATCCAATAAGTAGTTTGCTGATGTTTCTGTTGAATGAATATCATAGATTAAATTCTCTGAATGTGGTTTTAATAAGGGAGATCTAGGTGATCTGGCTGGTGGTATAGGAGATTGTTTCGCGAACATTTTGTTTTTTGTTGGTTAACATCTGAAAACAAATTTGCTGTTATTTCAATTGTTTATAGTTTGTGGAATGCACTTTACCTGTAAACACCTGTTACAAAATTAAACAAATTTAACTTTGAAACAAAATCTGTAGAATTGGACAATGTTAATTTTACTAAATAATTTACACTTTTTTAAAAAGTATTTTGCAATACAAGTAAAATTTAAACTAATTTTTAGGTTATAATTCACATCCACATTAAATTTTGAGATGATCACAAACCTCGTAACTGAAAAAAATACGTATTTTAACAATAATAATTTAAAAGTAATTTCACAGGGACTTACTTGCACTGTTATTAAATCTAGCGAATATTTTCAAATTCTATTCAAACACCTCGGACGTCACTTTTGTCAGGCCATCTACGAAAGCATCATTTTTACTAAAACTATTAATTTGGCGGGACTTTCTAATGGGTGTAATGCAGTTTGCCTTACAACTCACATTTTATTCATATCAGACTTCATGTAAGATAGTACAAAATATATAAAAGTTACATTACATTTAATGAGTTACAATATTATATAGTATGAGATATCCTTTTTATTTAAAGAGGACATGGAGGGCCAACACATTTTCTTCGTTTGACCAATCTTTTTGGGCATGGGATGCCCCCATTGCGAGCTTCAACTTTAATCATTCGAATTCTTTCCGATTTTCCAACGCCACAAGAAACACTGCATGGAGTCCATTCAGTCCATGGAGTAACCATACAATCTATTATTTCTTGACCAGGTGCTGGTGCACTTGGGGGACTAATATTACCCAGTCCTGTATTAATTATAATTTAATATAATCTCTAATAAAATATTCTACATCTACAATACCTCTTATTACATCACAAGCAGCGTTGCATTCATCAACTGTTAAGAAATTATTTCTGTTTCCTCGACAACCACCATAAACAAATGGAACACACATTTGCTTGTTCGGTTCATAATAGAATCTGTTGAAATATCCAGTACAAGGGCCAGTTTCAAATTCTTGCATACACACTTCTGTAAATTTTAATGTATTTATAAATAAGTAATGTCATACATTTTTTTAATTTGCCTTTAGCTGTCGCCATATCAAAGCTGCAGTCAGTTTTTTCCATGCATTGCGATTGTTGGGTTATTAGTATGTGTTGGCATTTCTCATAAAGAGCTGGATCAATCAATAAGAATCTAGTTCGAGTTCTAACTCCTTTTCCACAGGTTACACTGCAAGGACTCCAATCACTCCAGTCAGAAGTTCTACACATTGGATCTTGGATTTCTAGTTGATGTGGTTCGCAAGGTGGACCCATACATTTTTCCTTTTCAACTAAATATATATCATTAATTAATTAATGTATTTTGATCAATTATTTGTATATACCTAAAATGACATGAGGACATTTCTTTCTCCCCATACGATCAAAGAATCTTCTAGTTCGCATTGTAAATCCAATTCCACAAGTTGCAGAACATTCATTCCAAGCAGACCATTCAGTTGTTTTACAAATACCTTCTGTATCTTCTATCAACTCATTTGACTCTTCTGGTTCTGGTTGACTATAATCATTATTATTGTTTCTTAAAATTGTTTTGATAAAAATTAATGTTTTTACCCGTCACATTCCGGAATATCAGCAACACACATTTCTTTGAAAACTAATTGTCGTTTACATTGGAACATTTGCGCTTTTTGTGGCAAACGATATTCACGAGTTCTCATTCGAAGACCTTTACCGCATGAAACTGAACAAGCACTCCATTCGGTGTATTCGGTAACTGCGCATTCAGCTGAAGAAGAAAATAATAATTTATTTAAAACACTTAACTTATTTTCAAATAAATGAGAGATATGATTGCATACGTTTCGCTGTATCATCTTCATTATCTTCACTAATTTCAATCTGTGAAGTTAGGAACTGCTCATCGCAACTTTTTGGAATAAGTTTCTCTCTGGTAAAGTAAAATCGTGCCAGAGGAGGTATTTCTTTTTTAGTTATATCATAAAATGGTTGTCTGGGATCTTCCGGATACATTGTAGTGATACGATACATTCTTTCTCGAGGATTTGTTTCGGCATTTGGAGACTAAATTTAATAAATAGATTGTAGTTTGATTATTGTTAATAGATATTAAATAAGTTACCATATAAGTAATACCGCTGTCAGTTCCAGCATCCCATGGATACAAATCAACTGTTAAATTTTCCATCCAAGAACAATTTTTCAAACACAAGTTTAAGCCATTTACTCCTACTACCCAATCGGGAGATGGCCCTATAAATAATTAACGAAATGTAGCATAAATATTATGATATTAAAATTCATTGAAGTATCTACCTAACATAGAAGCAAGAGAAACTAAATGTCTTCTACGATCAACCCTAAACGTAGCAGTAGTATTAGCGTTAACATTAGGATACCATAGTCCCGGTGCTTTAACAATATTCTTTAAAAATTTACTCTTTGCCTTAAGTTCACTTTCCAACAATCTAGGAGAACCCCATTCTGCTAAACTTCTAAACCCATCAGTTGCAATATGACCCTCTCCCCAAAAACTAAAATTACGAACATGCGAAGCGCCGATGACATCTGAAAAATGCGTCAACCAGAGAGAAGTTGGAAAATCTCTGGGATGAGTGTTATTAGACCAAATTCCTTCAAAGATAACGCTGTATTTAGCTTCGTCGCAAGCGCAACAGTCTTCTTCGTTGAATTTTATATCTTTTGCTGTTTGTTCACAAAGAGTTTTACTTAATTGTCCTTCGTCTGCGTACCAATTGCGGGAATCTTGCAATACCATTGATCTAAAGATAATTGAACAGAATTTTGTTTGTAGGTACTATTTTTATTTCCTATGTTTTTACCTGAAAGTAACACATCCAGAACCTTGTGGAGGAGCAGTCCACATTACGTAGACTTCAGTTTTATCCAAATCATTAACTTCAGATATTGTATTTACACAATCTTCATTGAATCTTGCTAAAGCGTCTGGTAACAATTGGAAAACACCTACCTTTTGCGGAGATCTATTATCGGGATCTTCATTGGATTCGACATTTAAGATAAATCTTTGAAAGTATTGGACATTGTCATAACTTCTTGATCCCATAATGAAAACTTAAATATATTTACATTAAACAAAAATGTAACTAATACAATATAGAAAATACCTGAGTATACTTCCCCAGGAACATATTTTTCAGGGTCGCCATTAATCCTAATTTTAAATCCATTATCTCCAGCCTTCTTAGCGAACCTACTATGATAAGGACTTGGTTCTCTAAGGCAACCCGACGCCAACAATACAAATGATAACAGTAAGTATATTACTGTCCCTCGCATCATTTTTGTGCAATAATGCCTGATAATAACAATGAAAGAATGATGGAAAATATTCGCAATATAGAAAAGCTCTTACGTGACACAATTCGGACAGTTTCGCCTTCAACACTGAATCAGAATGATTATTATGAGTTCATAATAAGGAAGCGCTCCCACAGAAAGTGAACATCAACTGAAATAGTTTATCTCGAATTTCTGAGAAGACCTCTTGTCACGCCAGATCAAATGTCATGGCGGGTCGCTTTTTTCTCGTATTTTTTCAAAGACACGAGATTATAAACATACAAAACAAAGAGGATACCCTTTTAAATAACTCCGTATTTAATGTAATTATTCAAACATCGACAATTACCAAATGAATGTTCGTCAACATATCACAGCTCAAACCAGATTCAATGTAATCATTAGGTTTGAAATGTAGTACAAGTAGATATGAGTTACAAAATAAATAACAGATAAAAAATATGTATCACATAAAACACTAACTTACATATGTGATGTTATATAAATTAGAGCTTAATTCTTAATATCGTCGTTAACAAAAAAGCATATTACGAAAATGTCATTTGTACACATGTTACATGTTCAATTTTATAAATTATGAGTATTATAACAAAAAATTGTCGTGGAAAATTATGGAAAGTCCATTTCTGATGGCAGCATTTCAAAATAGCACTTGGTATTTGTGCTATAAAATTTCAAAATCTGTAAAGTAGATACTAAAATGTAAGAATAGGTCCTTCACGATGATCCAGAATATCTACAAAGATAAAAAAATTATTCCAAACTACTTTCATCATCATTTCACAAGCAAATAATCTTAACCTTTCGCAATACTCCACCAAGGCAGAGTAATGTATGTAAGGAACGCGTTAAGAGGAACGGATTGGGCTCGCTTGCTTTCCTTCCAGAAATGAAATGTTTGTGTGAAACCTCGCATCGTCCACAGCGGATTGTATGCACCATCGTCCAGTTCTGGAACAGTGCGAACACAAAACCTAAGCCAAGGAAACCGTAGACCACAATCTAGCATTATCAAGAACTAAAAATAGGAGATAGAAAGATAATACTAGAATTTATCCGGGTCTTGTTTTCTAAGAGACAGTGTTTAATTTTACCGAGATAATTTTGTTTTAAGAAAAAATGTTTAATTAACTTTCCCTGTAATTTATATTTAAATCAAAATGGTTTAGGAAAGAGATATTTAAAATAATTCTAGGTAAATATTATTTCCTAAATGACAATGACAACATGCATTTTTTTCTTTCTCTCTCAGTTTCGGAAATAATGAAATGGAAATTGAATTGAGTTGACGAATTATATTCCTTTGTTACAAGAACTTGTTGATTTTGTCTTACCCTGCCCCATTCGCTTGGGCATATCACACCAGTAATAAATATCAGTCCCGTCAGGTGTGACTCTGTGTGGCGGCTCAAGTACTGGTCGGTACCACATCCGGTGATTCACCGAATCTCTCTTCCGCTTTGGCAACGTGCTGTAAGATTTCGCTGGTACTGTCAACCTATTTCTATTGCCATCGAAATTCTTATTTATCTTAATCTCTACATTATTTATTGTTTTGTTATTGCTCTCAGCATCATCAGTCTTCTTCGGAGATTTGTTCATCAGGTACGCAGTCTGGATCTGCTCTGGGGATGGTAGTTCTTCTTTACCATTAACAGTTATAAAAGCAGGATTATCAGAGTTTCTACTGGCCGGTCTATCATCGGACACTTCTCCATTCAAGGAGATGGCATCATCAGCGAATTCAAATTCAGTGAAATTGGCATTCTCTGTGATGTTGGTGATCTTTTTGTCTTGGATGGCATCATCAGCGAGTTCATACTCGGACTGTTGCAGGATACTGTGCACGCGGCGGCGGTGCGAGGTGAGGCAAGGACAGCGTGCGTCGGCAGGCCCGATGGGAGCCTTGTGGGCGCAGCTGCTGGGCTGGGGCCCGGCCGGTGCCGAACGGCAGTACATCTCCGACATGAGGGACAGCGAGTCGCGCTTGCAGCCGCCCGCCGCGCCACCCAAGCAGCCGCAGCAGCCGTCGCGCCGAGAGGAAGAAGCAGGACGCGTCCGGTACTCTATGGACACCAACACTACACTCAGTCAAGACACAGACTAACGCGACTCTAACATCACACCATTGCTCACCTTAGTCATTCAAAATAATTTAGAATTTTGGGACTTTGTCCTGCTTCTTACTCATATTTAATTACCATATAGAAATCATAAATATATGTACAAGATTCATTCAAATGTTACATTTAATTATTATAGGTGAGCGGAAATTCTAACATTTGAATGACTAACATCGGTCTCCTTTTTAAACTAATGAGAAAATGAGAAAGAAGAAGCTGGTTTGCTTTATTAATACTTAAACTTCTATTCTGATTTAATTTAAGTATTAATATTTATTTGCGTGTGTGAGTTAAAGAGTGTGCGCTATAAAAGAGTAAAAGGAGAGCGATTGAATATGTTCTATACTAGAAGAAAACATCAAATCCCTACCGTCTCTGACATCCCCTGCTTCGATCTCACTGACGCCATTTTCCATGCAATCCAAACCCTCGTTTTCTGACCGGGATTTAGCTGTCGCAGCATCGATTTTAGTCTTCCAACCCCCACGTACAAAATTATTCAAATTTGCACTTGGGTCGCTGAGACGTCTTTGATTTCGGTAGACGTAAAAATCTTCGGGATCTTCATCCCAGTCAGAATCCCACATATCCGTTGCGCAGAACCCTGGTTCGGAGGTTGGGGTTTCAACCCCAGAACCTTTTGGTTTTGTCACGGCCATTTCTGCGTGACCTTTTCCCTGAGGTCCTTTCATTCGGACGAATTCACATCGCTGGGAACTTGAGCCAGAAAATAGGCCGAACGTCATTCTTTGAGCCATTTTTGTACTCAAGCTAGATTGCTGCAAATAATCAAACATTTACAAATAAATATGATTACATACTTCTTATAATCTTACTCGAGCATCATAAACTTTTTTCAAAGCGTCATAGCGGATTGATCCCAAGAAAATAACGCCTTGTATTGCACCTTGTCTATCGGAAGCCACTAATTCTACGCATACCATTTCTCCATCGCGCACTAAAATATCGCAGAAGACTTCATCGAAGTTATCGACCATAAAACATATGTGTGGATATGTCATTTCCTCAACTTCTCCTTTTGTGTCCATTCTTCGGCGGCTGGGCGATGCGTAAACTTTCTGAGAATGCCGCTTTAAAACTTGCAGTTCTTTTGGACTTGTTCTTGTGCATATTGCAAGAGTTAAAGTATAATCAAATTGATGAATAATTAAATTTAAGTAAACTGTTTCTTCCCAATCGATATCGGGATCACCTATTGGTAATTTTCGACTGTCTTTGCGAAATACATCAACTTCAGTCTGTAATTAAAATTATAATATTCAATGCGCAATTGTCAAAATAAACATGTTGATAAACATACAATATTATCTTCGGAATTTAGTTTTTCAGACTAAAAATAAATTAAAATAGTTCTGATAATAACTGCATTCGAGGAATTACCATATAAATATACCGAAAATATAACAAACTTTATCAAATAAAATAAATATCGTGCGGTTATTCTTACCTCGAATTTCGGTAAATATCTGGAAGTTCCTTTAACATGTTTTTTCCTCACAAAAAATAATAAATCATCGCAATCAATTGTTTGTTCATTTTGGAATAGAAAATGTCGAACAAATAAATCGGTCCAATATGTGGTTCCTTGGAGCATAACGAAACCCGAATCTGAAATTGATAACAAAATCAACATTGCCGCGGTCATTCCCCTTCATTATCTATTAACGATGAATCACTGATACTTTCCACAGAACTTAAAGAAATATTGAAAATTTCTTAAGTTTTTGATTATTTCATAATCAATATTTCTCTGGAGTAGTACAGCTGTTCTCATTATATATGAATCAACCGTCAAAAATAACAAAAATATAAACCACAATTGTATATTTACCGTCTTTCAAAAGCTGCCGCATTTCCTTGGTTCTTTGAAAATTAATTTCTTCCAGCAGCTGCTCCAGAACTGTAGGAGTTTTCAGTAGCGATGAATTCGCGAAAGCCATGATTGTACTTTTAATTTCAATCACAAGAACATGCTCAATAACTTGGATGATTAATTTAAACTTCAAGATAAAAGTTTCGCTACTGTTGTCAAGTTACAAAGAGCAATTTGTGAGGTGTGCGATGAAATAGCCATCACTGTGCGACTACGTATGATTCATTTGGACGACAGATAAGAACTTACATGAGTTAAACGGATGGAAAGGGCGCAATCGATATACTCGCGCGCCTGCGAACTTTGAGAACAGAGAAGTACTCACATTTATTTCAATTTTGTCGTGAATTTATTATTATTCCAGCCTACAGCCCGCAAACACAAACTTTAATAATTAAAATTAGTTCCACTTTTGTCTGGACTAATTTATAACGCGTTATCAATTATTCAGATGAAAGCGAGCATTATATTGTGTTCTCTGAATTTTATCTGAAATACAAATGTTAAGAAATTTTTAATTACACTTTACAAATTGTAAATTACATGTCGTCTATAGAAATTGTTAGTTTTACTTCAAAAATAACAAACATATATCTAGACGTCATCGCTTTGCGTGTTGGGATAGATTACCTATGAGTAAAATTAGAAGTTCTATTTCCACTTAATATGTTCGTATTTATACTCCAAAAAATATTGTATATTATTCTCTATGAATATTAAAACAAACATGGTCATCATCACCGAATTATCTGATTCGGTTCTGCTAATTGCTATTTCCTAATTGTACAGAGATAGCCTAATAACGGATATGCAATTTTCATGTTCTAATTATGAACTAATAATCATCCATATCTATTCCATTTTCAAGGAAAAAGTTTATTGCTCTTTCGCACTTTTCCCATAACATGAAAAATGAAAACAACGAAAATGGTTTTTGTGGCTGTGACGTTGAAATATCTTCCGTATGACGTCTATATTTTCTAGATTAAAAAAATTATGAATAAAAACTACATATGTGCATACGTCAAATATCTGGTGCCCTGGTGGTGGACTTAAAAAATCATAATAAATATCTCTTGATTCAATCACAACAATCATCTGTATAAATATATGTGAAAAAAGTAAAATAAACAAAAATTGTGATCGTATAGGATAAAATATGAAAAAAGCATTAACCGCAAAATCTTACGCAAAGCGATTATTTAACGCGATAAAGTAAACTTACAACCACATTTCAATGAGACTACATTTCCGGCCCGTGAAATTAAAACCCCGGAGAGCAGCTCGATTTTCAGTTAGTCCACAATTTGTCTTCAGCTCGTCAACTGCCAACAATCCAACTGCAACAATGGTGCTTACGCGATTATTAGTTTGTTCGGCCTTTTGTTTTGTGTTTGTAAACTGCTACGGCAACAAAATTTTCCGTCGGCAAAGTTTTAATTACGAAGTGGTTGGAAATCCTGAATTCGGTACTCAAAAATTTTATAGCAATATTCTTGTGCATAAACACAACGAAGGTTTTTATTATTTATTAAATGCATGATAATAAAAGTCGTCTCATGTCCCATTTCACTCCATCGAAATTATTTTGACAGAATTATCAAAAGTATTTCTCATTTCAAATGAAATTTACATCTAATCATTTTCACGTATTGAAATTATTGTAAAATAAAAGAAACAATTTTTATTGATCATGCATGCAATAATTATGATTAATGCTTGCTATTTTATTAAAATTAAACAATTAAAATAATTTTAGCAAATGTGTAAAATAATTTTATTTTTTCTTGCAGAGAGTTGCATGGAAAGAAACTTCAGCCGAGCTTTGAAATCCAACATGAATTTCTTCAAATGCCAACCTAGAGAAGCAATCGTTCACCTCTACTCAAAAGAAAACAACGTTGAAGTAGTAAAATCACAATTTTATCCCTTAAAATCCATTATAAATATTCCACTTTTCTGTTTTCAGATGATACCAAATAAGGTGGTAGTAAAACGCTGCTATGAAAGCGGTTGCTACGGGATGAACTCATGTCTGCCTACGAAAACCAGAGAAGTTAAGGTTGCTGTTAGAATGAATTACCGGGTAGCAAAGCAACAGAAATGTAGCTGGGTCCCAGTTACTGAACATGTAGAATGCAAATGTGGATGCAAAGTTACCCAACAGGACTGTGAGAAGATGAATAAAGAGTTTTACCCGAAGGAATGCACCTGCAAATGTAGGAACGAGGTGAGTGCTTATTTTTATTTCATAAATAGTCGTGAGTGAAGAAGTATCTACGAAAATACACATTAAACTTTATACCTTTGTTTGTGTAGGAGGAAAGAAAAGAATGCATCAGACAAGAAAATATGGCATGGGATGAAGAAAACTGTTCTTGCATGTGTCAAACAAACTACATGGAATGCAGCACAGGAGCCGTTTGGGTTCCAAAATATTGCAGATGCATGCAAGTGATGATGGAAGACCAAGACTTAGAGAATCAAAAATTAGTTTACAATTCTAGATAATTGTTTATTTCATGTAATAAAAATAATTTATAAAATTATTTATCTTTTATAATTTATTCTATTTTGTACTACTTAATTATTTTATACCAAAATAAATTATTATGATTTTAACTAACGGCATTACTTAAAATACTGTAGTCTCCAAAATTGGTCCAAGTGTGGTCCCAAAACCTTGGGTCTCCTCTAGGATCTAGAGGCAGATTTCCAGGAGGAACTGCGGTAGCATTCCATTTATCCAAGCTTTCCTCTAGTTTTGCCAGAATTTCAGGATATCTACAGTATAATAATTATTATTTTTAATTAAATAAAAAAATAATTTTCTTACTTGTCTGCGAGGTTTTGAATTTCACAAGGATCCTCTTTGATGTTAAATAAACAAGGAGATTTTAAAGGCTTGCATGGAACTATGGTTTCATCCAGGGGTACAGAACACCTGACATCAGATTGCTCTCGCATTAATTTAATTTGTGCCGGACTTGCAGCCATTTTAATAGCTGTTAAAGCTTTTCCTGCCAAAGAGTTTTGTACTAAATGAAGATCGTACGGATTTCCACGTCCTGATGGACCGTACCATGAATCCCACGCCCCATTGTATGTTGTTCCTAATAAATAAGTAAATAATTTTCAAATACTCAAAATGGAAATGAAAATATAGTAATACCTTTGACAATTTTCCAGTTATCAATCGTTAGAGCAGAGTTCCCAAAAATATCATCAATATTATGTAAAATTTCATTTCTTCTCGACGGTTCGTCATTCGATAGAGCATCCCAAAGATTAATCCCGTCAATACTTCCTAAGTTCCTACAAAATTTCTTAATTAACTAATTAATAACTAATTGGTTTCCTTATACTAACTGGGTATTCCCACCGGCAGCATAATACAAAGTGGGTAACCAATCGCTGATATGCATAACTTGTAAAGCCACTCGGGAGTGTTTGACAAGCTTAGGACTCCAAATTAAACCAGCTCCTCGCACTCCACCCTCCCAGAGAGTGTTTTTAACTCCCCTAAGAGGCCAATTTGAAGCAGCGTTCAGGTTAAATCCATCAGCGGCTCCACCGTTATCCGTAGAAAAAATTATGATACTGTTTTCAAGCATGTTTCTTGATTTTAGAGCATGGACTACTTGGCCGACGGATTCATCAAGTTTGGATAATATTCCTGTAAATTTTATTAATGTAGGATGTGGTGTACGTGCAGTTCTTGTTGCTGTCTTGTGGTATCTTTAGTGGTGAAAAAATGGTTACGATAAATATATCCGGGTAAGTGGCTACGTGCGCAATGTTTCCGTACTGACTATTTTTAAATTTTTATAACCGAAGTGATAAGAATCTGGAATCTGCCGCTTTAAAATGTCAAAAATTTGTTATCAAAGGGATAAATATATTTTAATATAGATAGTAACCGCATTATTATCAGAAAGATAAAAATAAAATTTTCTTATTCTGTCTAATAACATTTCCAACTTCTGTAATGTACCTGCAAATCTCCTTCGATTATAGTTAGTAATATTTCCAAACTTGGCTACTACTTCATCTGGAGCCGGAAGAGGGTTATAAGGATTAGCAGAGTGTACTGCTGCGTGTGCTAAGTATAAGAACAGCGGCCGGGAAGTATTGTGTCCATTGATAAGTCTCACGGCTTCTTTAGTAAAAATATCTGTGCTATATTGACCATGTAGATCCCAAGCAGCGTCCATGCCACGTCGCATATCAAGGCCCCAAGAGGGAGATTCAACAGCGGTGTGGTCGTTGTAGTCGTGGTGACCCGTCCAGAAACCTGGAGGATTTTAATTTTGTAATGTATGTTAGTCCATTTTACAAGCACTAGTCGGTGTCTGATAGCTTTGAGTTTGCCAAGTTTGCATTAAAAGTTTGGAATAAGTTGCAATTTGTAACATCTGTTTATTGTGTGATTTTTACAGTATGTTTAAATATTTGTTGTCTTTTAATTTTGTCTGTTTATAATATGACTGATTCCAAGAAATTTACGTAAATAACCACAGACAGGATGAATGTACTTGTTCAAGGAATATTTCATTTCTTTGTTCACGCAAAAGAATTTTGATTAGTAATATTATTATCAAATAATTGCAGAATAGTAATTGAATTTAAATTTGTAGCATTAATTTGATATATACGAAAATCGAATACTAACCAAGATGCGAATCAAACCCTCGATACAGAGGCGTGTACTCTTTCTTATAATGCCCCAGGTGCCATTTCCCTACAATCCTATTCACATAACCCAAATCTCTGAGATACTGGGGCAGGAGTTTCTCCGTGAGGGGCAAACCCCTAGGCTCGGCTCCGTAAAGTACTCGATGTTGCATTCCTGTGTGGATAGGGTGCTTGCCTGTCATGAGCGCACTGCGGGATGGTGTGCAGATAGGTGTCACATAGTACCGTTGAAGAATAAGACCGGAATATGCGAGAGCATCGATGTTTGGAGTGGGGATTTGGGAGCTCCCGTGGAACCCAACGTCGTTCCAACCCTTCAATAATAACAGAGGTGGTTTGTATTCTTAAACTAGTTTTTGGAATGCTTATCATAGTTGAATATTTACTAATTTAACTTCAGATAAAAAAATTGTTTAAGTAATTTGTTTATTTTATTTGTTTTTCAGTTTGACAAAAAATCACAATTATGCGGTAATTCACGTTTTTTTTATATACAAAATTAAAAGTGACAATATGTAATTTGTGTGCAGTCTATAAAACCAATGACATTGGGAATTTTTTTTCAATAAATGTAAATTATAATGATACAGTAATTTGCGTCTAGGCAGCGTTAATATAAATAAATTCTTTAATGATAATTAATATGAGCGCATACCTATTTTGTATCTATACATAAATAAAAACTATACAGAAAATTTGCCGTTAATTTATTTACATACTGCGAAAAGAATGATGTAATATTATTTATAAAAATCTTTCTTCTTTCAGTTATTAACTACATATAATACGATAATAATTACCAAATCATCTGCCATGATGAAAACAATATTTGGTTGCGATTGTTTTTCATTGCTGTTAACTCCAGTGAAAACCACAAAAATAATTGTTAAACATAAAATATAATTCATGTTTACCTAAAAATATCACATCTAAAACAAATATACAACAGTTAGTTAAATGCGACCTACTTTATTTTCAATAGGTAGCGAACTTAATTATTTGATAAGATAACACAAATTAGAATTCTGGTGATGTCTTCACTTAGCAACATGCAACAATTTCATTTTCTCAATTAATTTAACCTTACCATTACTTCTACTTTATTTCAAATGTAACAAAAAATATTAACAAAACAATATTATAACAATCATATTACACTGATTGCAACAATCAAAATAAACAAAAATACTCCGTTATTATTTCCGTAAACACAGTTCACATCGAAGAAGAAACTGACCTATGAGAGATGAAAACAGATGCACTAGGTTGATGAAATATTGATTACATCCCCACGAACGAAAAGCACTCGCGGCTTGAACAACCAAACAACCAACTGACGGACCAAGAGACCATTAGCTTTGTCAAGGGTTATCCTCCGAGTCCGGATTTCTATCCCCCCTTTACAAAGGTGTACTGGAGGGGCCTTGCAATAAAGTTATCGCAATTTGGAAAAGAAGTAAACAATAATATTATTCAAACTAGTAAACATCATATATTTGATGTTTTCAATTTCTTAACATAAAATTCAACAAAATAATAAAACGCAGTAATTTATTATCAAATACTTCATGGTGCATGTTTAATGTTAATTTCTTCTGACCCTCATGGACACAAAAATGCATTTATCGTTCTATGTGTGTCATGTAATATTTAAACAGTTCAGAATTTTAGGTCAATGTTTTTAAAGCACATCTAGACACGTAAATGCTTTGTTAGGAATATTAACATATTCTTTTGTTATTTTTATTTTATTTTTTAGATTCTAAACGGGAAACTGTCTGATGCAGTAAAAAATGAGCATCGGATGACACCAAACCAACTTGTTTGGAGGTCAAAGTCGAAAACATCGGTGCATCTCATTGTTTTGAATTATTGGAAACTAAAATTTTCCTTGGTTTATTTACCTAATATTATCTTGCTTATCATAATGGTCATGATAAAATACTTATTAAGTTAATGAACTTTTAAAAATGATTTGAAACAATGCAGTTAGGACCGTGAGAAGATGCACTAGCAGAAAACATCAAAACACTTATTTCTACGTAATTTCCAATGTCCAGCAAGCAAATTTATTGCAAATATTATCTCGCGAGATCTTTAACCTCTGCGATCGTGTTAGAAATTTTTACACCGATATATAATCACCAACCATAAATAACAAATAAGTTCTTCACATGAACGAAAGCAAATCTTACGAACAATGAACGATATTACGAAATATTTTCGGTCTAATACACTTCATTGCAACTAGTTTAATTGTTGCAGGTATTGTTTTGTTTACACGGTAACGCACATTATGTAAGATAAGGTGAGAAACGGTTTGTTTGGAAAGTCCAATGAGACGGATTTTATTTGTATTTGCTGGAGGTTGTTTGCGAAAAATGATGTCATGAACATGATTTAAGCAGAGTGAGCTATCGAACAGGTGTTTAATTGAAATAATTTGCATATTATTTAACTTAGATAGACGTAACAAGTGAAACAGTTTATAAGTTATGTAATTTTTTTTGCAAGCGATTAATTTGACCGCCAAATTCGCCAATGTCAATGTTAAACTTATTTAGCATAAAATTTCTTGCGACATTATGATTTATTGGTACATCATTCGCACCTTGAAATTAACCGCTGCTTTAAAATTTGTTAATTGTTAAAATATATTTGGTATACCAAAATATTCTCTGGGAATAGAGAAGTACAATTTTAATCTTCAAATGCTTTGTAACACTTTTACAATCTTCATGTTTGTAGAATAAGACTAAAATTTGCATAAAGAAACAACAAAATGATTCTGGCACGCTAAGAATCTGAAATCAACGACGAAAACAACTTTGTGTTAATGAAGTCGATAGTTTGTTTACATCCGGTCCCTCAATGCATATAGCACGAGACGGCATTCTACTGGTCATATGAGACAGTCTCATGTCTGCGACAATATTCACGTGCGATTCGCACTTTCTCTGATGGTCTGTTGTAATCAAATAAAAAAGGAAAAGTGTAGAGAAATTATTGATTAGCATGGAAATAGGCGCACACGCGTAATCTGCACAAAAATATGTCAAAAGAACAAAAAAATTATTTACAAATAATATATATTATTCAAATTTTTGTTTTAGACTTTAGATTTATTTAGCAACATACATAACATCACGCAATATTCCACACAGTGGGATAACATAAATTCTGAAACACAGTCAACCAACAATCAATCTCTTCCAAACATTCCTATCCTAGCACACCACTTGGAATCATTCGTTCACGAAACAAACCATCAACATCAATCATACCTAACCACTTATTTCTTGGCTGCCCACGCAATCGTTCACCCTCACAAAATAAATTTGTATATATCAATTTGATAAATAACACATAAGATTCTAGAAGATAACATATATTTTTAAATCAATTGTACGTACTAATAAAAACTTTTTTAACAAAAAATTAAATCGACGAAAAAAGAAAATGGAAAACGAAAAATAAAATAAACCTTTTTAGTTTTAATAACTAAGTTCCTAAACTAAAGTAACTAATTTTGAGTCGGCGTTCGTTGATTGTTTGTTTGGCACCAACTCAAAATTGGTGTAGGGTAAGAGCTTAGTTATTAAGACTAAAAAGATTTATTTTATTTTCCGCATTTTAATTTTTTTACCAAATTTAATAAACAAAATAATCGAAATCGGATAACCCAGTACAAAGTTCTGCGTGGTAGAATTGGTTAACAGATAAAAATTCAGTGGGTAAACATCATCCCCTATTTTCTATTAAAATCGAACTACTCTGTAAAAAGTAATGCTTAGTCATTTTTTGTCGGTTAAAAAATTTTAATCTTAAGTCGTATACTTATGTTATGCAATATAGAATTGCATTTAATGATTTTAATGTTTTCTTATTGCAAATTTTAATCTCTATTGTTTAAAGAACAACAATATCAACAATTGGTATTTGAAGTATGGAACAGTGGCGTAGTACATATTTTTCTATTTAAATATCAGCCTTTACTTGAAGTCTGAGCTGTTCAAATTTTATTTTAATTTATGACAGATAATTACTAAGAACAAGATTTAAAAAATATTAGATTACACTAATTGAAAGCATATCAATTATTAGTTAATAAATTCTTGATCCACGTCCATGTTAACAACAGGTTAATGTCTCCGCGAAGAATTTAATTGAGGTTTTTATAACCGAATTCTCGAAATTGTAATTAATATGGCATTCAAACAGTTCTTAGTAGCAGTTGATAACGTCAAGTATCGAGTTTTTAATCAAACTCTCTGAGGTAATAAGGAATCTACTTTCATACATTATTGAACATGACATAAAATAAAACACAGTTTATGTTTTTACTCATATATTTTGCTGTTAACAACATATAAGTTAAAATACTGATTACGATGACTGAGTAAAGCACAATTCTTTTCTAGACACTGTCTTAATTCACAAAATAAAGATGAACGAATGTTAGAATTCATTTTTATTAAAATAGAAAACAACTTGATTAGGATAAATTTATAAAACAATAGCTGAGTGTAATAATAACTTAACAAAAAGTAGGAAATTGATATTTACAAATGGTAGTAAAATAAATATACTTTGAAACGCCTTCTTTTGTGCACTGAAACTTTTAGACCAGTGAAATTAAATTATAGTATTTCTAAATCACAGTGCCGGATCTCCGGGTATTTTTTCTGAAATAAAATTTCGGTCAGTAAGAACAATAAACTAATATTTAGATAAAATACCCTTAATTTTAATTCTATTCTATCTATTTCGCCGCCCATCATATCAACAATGTTTTCTCCGTGTCGCAACATAAATTCTTCTAATTCATCAATGTTATCAAACTTCTTTACCTCCTGGAAATAAAATAGTTTAGAACGATTCATTTGATTTAAAATGATGTTTGCTACCTCAAGAAGTGTGTTTAAATCCTGCTTGTCTAAATAAGATCGCGTTAACTCTCTTCCATCAAAATCCATTTCAGCTTTATACCTTACAAGATAGTTTCCCATATCAATGCCTTTAACATCATGCACTGCCCTCACCATTACATCTGATTCTAATTCGCAGTTAATTCTATCTAATTGTTCTTGTGGTATTGACCTAAAATACATTATTTTCTAATATCTGACAGTTTTTAAACCAATTCCTGTTACCTTCCTACTAAAGCTGCAACGTTTGTATAAATAATAAATGAAGCAACACAGCCAAGAATTCCGCCAACAAGAAGAGAACCAACAGCATCCGGAACACAACTTCCGGTATATGAAGAAAGACCCATACAAGTTCCAGCAACCGCGACGCCAATAACTGCGGCAAGGTCTTCCATCAAGACAACGTTTACACTAGGATCTTGTCCTCGAAAAACTGACAACGATTAAATAAAAAATAATTAAGATTCTCATATTCTTAATCTGTTTCGTACCGTATTCCTTAACTGGCATGTTTACTTCTTTGGCGCTTTTGCGAATTGCGTTAAAAGCTACCAACCATGTTGCACCTTCTGATACTAAAGAACCACCAAGAATGAAATACGCCTAATTGAAAACAGTTGTTACTAACATTAATTTGTAAGAATGTTGTTCAATATTACCCAAAAGAAATCCTCTATGGGTTCAGGGTACATCAACCCCATAATACCATGGTAAAATGACAATCCTGTACCCACACAAAAAATCCCTACGCCAGAAATTAAAGAAGCAACGTACTTCATATTCGAATATCCATAAGGATGATAAGAATCTGCAGTCTGAAAATATATTTAGCTAGAATGAGGTTAAAGTTTAAGGTTACACAACATACTTGAACAGATTTATGAATACCGTAGGCTAAAATTAGTTGATTAATTGTATCGGCTAAAGAATGAATACATTCTGAAAACATGCTGTGAGAACCGGTGAATAACCAGGCAAATAATTTGAATCCAAAATTACTAGCGTTTCTAAAAACAGAAAATAATCATTGTGGGATTAACTTTGTAGCAATACAATTATTTACATCGCAATCGCAGTTAAAACTACTTTTCCGGATCTCCCCATCAAACCAGATTCCGTGTCATGTACTTCGGTTTCTTTGCCCATCTCACGCCGATATTCTCTAAGTCTCCTTTTAACAGTAAACAGATCTAAAACAGAACATATGTTATGCTAAAAAATTATTTGGTTTAACGCAAAGTACTTTGTTGGTATTTTTTCTTTTCAATTTCCCTGATTAATCTCTCTTTTATCAAGTTTTCTTTTGAACCCCAAACTTTAACAGCTTTGGCTTCAACATCTTTTCTCCAATAAACTGTAATAGGTGGTTCATATTCATAAGGTGAACGTCTTTTTGTTTTTGGCAAGGATTCCAAATCGGACGGTTTTAGCAAAAAATCGGACATGGCTCTTACTGGTGTAATAAAGTTGCGCTCCATTGAAGATGCTGTAAGGTCAACACGTTTTCTTTTCTTTACCGGTGGAGCTTCTTTAACAGCTTCCACTTTTTCCGTTTTAGCGGCCGTAGCATCTTTCTTGATGTTTTCGAATAATTTCTCCTTTAGCGTTTTTGTTTTCTCTAAGTCCACCTCATCTTTCGTAGGTTTGGTCTCCAGGCTTTGTTCTTTTATATTATTTAAGTTAACAGCTGTTTTATCATCGCTAGATTTTTTGTCTGAGTAGTGTGATAAAATTCTAGGAGATATTGTTTTGAAAGTAGAATTAGGTAGTTTTGGATTAACATATCCATGTCGAGTTAAATAGCTTAAATATCGTTTTAGATAGCCTAGAATACATTTAAAAAGTTTTTAAATTATTTTCCACCCTAAAGTAGGGTTATCTCACCTAAATGAACTATATATATTTGTTCAGACTTATTTGTCTTTGGTATATTATGACAAATATATTTAGCTAGTATATATGATCGATTAAACATTATTTTTGTGATGAAACCTAGAAATTGACAGTATGTTATAGATTATTCATATATATGTCAATATAATCCTACCGTTGTCAAATCTAATGTCAACTCACGTTTTTAGAACAAGAGTATTTATCGTTGACAAGCTACACGTATGCAAGTGTATAATGTATACTTAAAAAATAATCATTTTAGGTAAAACAATGTATATATAAGATGATAAAAGATATTAAATTTGCTAATTAAAATCTGCTGATTTTTAGCACAGAACAATATCCATTCAGGTAAACACAATTACTGCATATATCACTACATAGTTTGAACTGCACCAAGAGATGGCTCTACATACACTGTTTGAAGGAAAATTTATGTAATTTTCTTCAACAAGAAATAAACTGAAAATTTTCGGAAAATATTTACAATTATTGTTATTGTTATTTATGTTATGAATGTTGTTATTGTTTATGTAGATAATACAGGCAAAAAGTGAAAGCGGAATTTAATTTTAATATAGATAAAAGAACACGCGCAAGTCTGCAGCGCAATTTATGAAGTATTTCATTGTAAACACAAATATCAATCAACTATGAAACCTTCTACTTCGATCTCCCCTCTCGAATTATAAATAGCTTTATAAAGATAAAATACTTGTTATAAAATACTCCACAATTTATTTTTAACATAAAAATTGGTGAATTAATTCAAGATGCGAACAATAAATGCTATCAAAAACTATTTAATATAATTTGCAGCACTTGACCATCGTTCATAATAATCTATTGTATTTTCAAGTGCATTTCACATGTTGAAGATAAATTATGTGTTCCGAATAATTAATTAAATTGTTCGTGAGTAAATCTACGCCGGATATTACACCTGTGACACTGTTTTGATAATTCCATTGTTGAAATTTCATTCACATCAGCAAACTTGACAACATGTAATTTGAAATATTTCATGCGTTATTTGCGTTATGCAATGGCTTGATGTTTAAGAAGTAGTATAGTTTTAGGGGTACACATGCTATGTAAATCTTAGTTTTGTAACAGGAAAATTATATTTTAAACTTAAAGGAAATACTAAATTATTGTAATTCATAAAATAATTAATGCTTGATAGCATCACTACGTGGTGATTATAAATTAAGATAAGTAATTCTGAATAGCTTATTGAGCAATTTGCGGGAAAAACATATCATTGTTCAATTTATAAGTGTTCGAATTATAATTATTAATTTGAAAAGCACACATTTGTTATTAAACACAGCGTATCATGACATTTCAAAAATATAATTACTATAAATTTATTATACCTACACGACAAATTAAATTTAATGTTTTGCAATAATTTAAATCATATTTCGCATTACTTTTTGTTTTAATATGATTTATTAATTTCTATTCTAATTATATTACAATATAATTACTAAATTTACAATTGAGGACACGTTTAAAGATTATTTTATTTATTTATTTTATTTAAAAATTATTAAATATTTTCTTTGTGACAATAAATTATAATTTACTTGACAAGTTAATTATATATTTTAGCAATTTGGTTTAGATGAATAGTATTTAAAATAAAATATATTTCTTGTGACCGCGTTTTAAAGAAAATATGTCAACAAAACTAAATACGGGTAGTATTTTACAAAAGAGATATAAGTTGTGAAAACATGTAAGTAAATATTTTGCAGGAAACCTAAATACTAAAAAAACATATTTATTAGTATTTCATTGAGACGAAACGGAAAGTGATAAACCATAAATAAACACTTTGAACCGATTTTTTATGCCAAAATTATTTATAAATACATTTATTACTTTGTTTAACAATAGCTAACCTTTGCTTGTCCGGCAGACATAGATAAAAATGTCATACATTAAAGGTGTGAAAAAAGTACAGAGTTTAAAAAGAAATATTGGCGAAATATAAGCAAACAATTTGTCGGTTTATTTTGTAATTATGGTTGATAAATTCAAGTAGGTTTAGTGACCCAAATAACATTATGCACTTTTAATTGAAACTTGTCAACGGCTACCTTATTGGTTATTCTTCTTCCTTAAATCGTAAAACTGGTATAATATCTTAAAATTTCAGTATATAATTGGTCACATTAATAAGGTTAATTTTATACAGCAAAACACTCAAAAAGGACATAATACTTTTATAATTATATTTTATATCTGGATGGATGTTTAATAATTTACAAAACAAATAATAAAAAATTAACTTAACTACGTACTACAAATTTGATATTATCTTTAGTACAGTTGTATATAAATTAAACCATAAAAAAACGATGTTTTTCGAAAGGCAATTTTGAGGGGCTGTAACTCAAAAACAATGCGACAATAAAAAATACTTTTCAATTTTGTGCTTTTTATGAAAAACTAACAAATTTAGAATATTTCTAAATATTTTCTTCAAAATTTTGATGGACAATAACTCGAGAAATACAAAAGATACAGACTTGCGGTGTACACCTATCGATTCAGCTCATCAAAATACATAGGTTTTGTGCGTTTCATTAGAATCAGCCAACGGTTTGAAAAGTTAGAGCAAAAAGTCTAAAAAAGGCCCAATTCTTAAAAAACCATTTGATCCGAAAATGGCCATTTTTAGACTTTATGCTCTAACTTTTCAACCCGCTTTCAGTTTTTCATGAAATTTTAAATACTTATGTATTTTTACTAGATGAATCCAATGGTTTATGTTTAGATTTTTAAAAATTTATTAATTTATTATAAAATGCACGATAAATACAAAACTGAAGAGTATTTTCCAATACCTTGCACAGTTTTTGAGTTACACCTCTCCAAAGTTTCACTTTGAAAAACAACAAAAATCGCTAAATCTCAAAAAATATAAGAGATATAACAATGCGCTCAACGGCAAGGAATTTCTTAGGGTTTACATTATATAGAAATATAATTTTAAAAATTGACTATTTTAGTAATATTTGGTGAAATATTTTGATTTAAATATATCCTTCGAAAATTATTTCGCAGTTGATCCATCATTGAGAAAACGAATTCATATATTTTCATAAATTATCGCCATTGAATTTTTCCTAGTTTCTTACTGTCTTGTACTACGTTTGAGTGAATAATAAATTAAGATTGTTGTTTTGATAGTCCATTGTGTAAGTTTTTTTTTTTTGTACAAACAACAAATACAATCATCTGGGAATAATTATATTTCGTACAATAACAAAAAAATAATATCCCATAAATGGACTTACATAATAAAAAAATTGTTTACTTTGAACTACTTTATTATTTAAATTTGTAGGTAATTTATGTCACTATTTATAATTTCAGCAAGAACCACCAAGGTTTAGAGCTTCTGTAATATGATGACTAAGAATTAAACATGGAGCGATTAAATTATTAGTTTTTTATTATAATGTTTTTATCCATCTGATATTTTTTGCAAGAGAAAGAAAGAATGACATGTGCTAATTCATGTTGCAATTTCTCTTTCATTTTACGCATAATATTAAAACATTTTTTAGTGGGAATTCCGAACAGTTTGTAAAGTTCAAGTTTACTATAACTAGAATAATTAATTCATAAAAATTATATTCATTCATAAATACAATCCTGCAGATAGAAATTCCCACAGAAATTTCACTGTTCATCATAATTTCTAACCACAAATTAAAAACATTTTATACCATAACTACTTACAACATAATTTATGTCATTTGAGATGTGCGAATTAAAAAATTGTGAATTACATTCAACCTAATCATCAGAATTGTTCTGAACATCTACTAACTGAAATTTCCATTTTGTAATAATTAAAAATAAATACTTGTATTTCCGAAGAAGTGTTTGAACCCAATACAAATCAATTTTATATAAATTCAAGGACATCCACTAAACTTGATCTGAAAAAATATGTAAGACATTTCTTCTGAGAATCACTTATTGAATTATAAAGTTATTTTTATGAATGAACTGGCTACGGAATTTAATATTCATTTTTAAAGATCACGGAAATGTTTTTTTATTGGAAAAACGTGAAATACTTTATTTGGAATAAAGTGTGTTTGATATTGTGTAAATCCTTGACGAAGGAATTTTTATGCTATCAATGTCTATTAATTGTACAATTGTACAATAAAATAATTGTACATTTGTAGAATTTATATATTTTGAAATTAATTAGCTTGCAAGACAGCAAATATATTATCACTAATAAATATTCAATTTAACGTTAATACGTAACGAATTTGCTTGACTAAATTGAAAATTAAAATATAATTTACAATTTTCACAAATTCTTAGAAATATTTATTTAGAAAATGTACACTTTTAGTGATTTTTTACTGAGCTTACCTAAATATAATAACCCATAATTCTCAAATAAAACTAGCATTTTAGTTCTCGACCAATCACAGAGCAAGAAATCCATAATTCACTGTTATTTTAAAGACGTTATACGTGATGTGGATTACCAAGCAATGGCTGTCTGATAGTTGACATGTAGTCAGTTGTCATTGTGTATTTTTATGTTGACGTTTTTTAACGTGTGTTTTCAACGAATTTCGATCATTTTTAAAAGTGATTTCCGAATTTACAGGAGTAGAAAAATTATAATATTATATTCGGGATTATGGTCATTTCACGCGGATGATTTGCATCACTCGCTTACGGCTCATGACGCAAACTTCATTTTCGTCAATAATGACTATCATAATCGCTCATATAATAATACACTATTTTTAACTTTAATTAATTATTTGCAGAGTTATTGTGTATTTTTATATTTACAACGAAAATTGTATAGTTTAAAATATTTCATATGCTAACTTTAAATTTCTCAAGATGTTAAATTTCTATGAGGATGGTCATAGTTTGACCAAATCGTCGGATTTTTTGTATATTAATAAAATAATATTTGACTGCTGTCTGAAGAATATTTTATTACTTATCACACTGTATCATCGTACCTATTAACTAAAATTAAATAATAATTCGGAAATTAAAAATTGAATTTAGTACATATATTTAAACGAATCCTAATTAACAATGTTTGTAAGAATGTATTTGGGAAATATTAAGGAATTTTTTTGATTCAGAATTTTTTACTAGATTTAATTAAATATATCAAAGAATTTTTAGGCAGATTCTAATTTTGCTAGGAAAATATTTTAAATACAGTATCTTTTTCTAATAATAAACAATAATTATTGTACAAATATTTACTATTATGTATTTGAAATAAAAACAAGAACAACAATATTTATATTGGAATATAAAAAAATAATAATAACAATAAAAAAACAGGTGTTTGTAAGGTAAATAAATTGAGCGATTTGAAAAACAGTTTTATGTAGCAAATAAATAAATGATGACATTATTTTACAAAAGTACGATATTGTGATATTAATCAAATCTCAAGTACCTATGCGGCTACAAATGTACTTATCGTATTGTCTCTGACGCTGGGAAATTTGTTTTATCTAAATAGATTTGTAATCTGTAGAATTCCGCAAAATCAGATAGAATTTATATGCAAATTTTCTTTGTTAAACCCTAATATTTGATTGCATATTGCTACTAAAAAATTTGTCATTGACTCATAAATTTTATCATTTAAAAGTGCATTTTAGAAATGTAGTTATTCATCATTAAATTTTATCGGGGTACAGGTAAAAAATTATTGCGAAATTAGTTTGATAATGTTATCTATACGTATTTATCCGGTAGCGGCATCTTTGTGATTTTGGAATTACGATTTTGTTGCACAATGAATAATAAACTATGAAATTAAACAAATATTAATTCATGAATATATTAATACATTTTTAGGTTCAAAACGGTAAAAATAAAACTAATGCGTTCTAGACAATTTTTTATTATAAAAACATTTTAAGTATAGGTACTTACTAAACACGTGTACCATTCAAAATTAATCAAAACGATTAATTTCTAATCGCCACTTTCTTTTCAAAATTTTTTCATCTGATACAAAAATAGACGCACATTACATAAATATTTTTTTCTACAATCGTTGCACAATATCGACATTGTTATTCCATTTTTGGTTAGGAAATGTTCAAAATTGTCGCTCTAGGGCGACAAAGTGACATATTGTCGCACTAGTGCGACAAAAACAAAACAAAAATAAATTAGGTAAAAGAAGTAAATGATGCATTGGATTTTTCTGGTAATAACCTTGCTATTGCAAATACAGTTGGCATATACGTACATACACTTCAACTTAATCACCATAAACGTATTCACTCTGTAGACTTTATGTCAAATGTACTCCATGTGTCAAATTATGATTTCTTTGAAAATTTGTATTTTGTTCATAAACGTTGTCATGATTACGGTGACATGGGTAACTACAATTTTACTGAATTCTTATAGGCGTGACCAAAGATAATTTTGAAAATAATTTTTTTTCTACAGCTTGACATTTTTCAACGATTGTAGAAAAAATATTGTGTGTATCTCGTCGGATAGAGCTTGTTCGGTGCACTTGTCGAGTTGTTGATCTCGGCTTCGCCTCGATCAACAATTTCTCGCCGCGTGCAACAAACAATGCTCTATCCGCACTTGATACACAAATAACTATTATTTTTACTTTCTTTGCAAAGGAAGTCCAAATACTTGAGTAATTTTTCCACGCACAATCTGATAAAAATATTGAACAATTGCAACTTGAGAAATTTTCTGAAATAATTTACGAATTTTTATTGATTTTGATTAGATTAAATCCCGATAAATGAGTTGCAAATTTCTTCAATGAAATTGAATTAATTCTGCAAAATTGCTATGGAGATCATTGCATAGTGTTTTGCTTATCTCGTTTAGAAACAGAAGCAGGATTATTTAATCCAAGATTTTGAGATTCATAAACACTCAGATTAAGATTAGTAGCAGGTATTAACTTTTCTGATATTCCATGGATTTTGATGTCTGCAATAAATAATGATTGTAAAACTGTCAATTTGATTAAAGATTTTTGAGATTTGTTCACATCATATGATTGTTGAACTCTTGGCAACAAATAATGTAGGTTTATTAATTATTAAAATATGTTTTAAATTACATGTGTGCGTACTCGTGCAGGTGCAAAGAACAATTGATGTTCAATTGTTTTGCGGTCTTTATATATAAAATTCTCGACATCTGATGCATCTAAAAACAATTGAAATTATCAATTGTTTTAGATTTTCATCTTTCATGCATTGATGATGAAAATGCTTTTAGTGTTTCATCATTAAAAAATAAATCAAATCAAATTCTTATCCAAGGTGTATTCCTTTGTTAAGATTACAGATGACCTAATAAGGTTGGACACATTTTTTGGCGACGATGATTCGTGAAAGATTACTTTTGTTTACGTTCGAAACTATTTTAAAAGTCGCAATTTTTTAACTTGATATTTTTTCAAATTACCATGAGTAGGTAATACATAAGCACTCCATATTGATGTATTGATCAAATTGAATTGAAAAATAATAAATGTCAATTAGAACTCAAGATGAGAAGCGCTGCAACATCTGATAATATGGCTAATGTTTAAAAATGACTACCTCCTTAAAAAATTATAACTAAAGAACTAATAAACATGCAGGTGATCAAAAATTATTCATTCAGTAATTGTACCAACAATATAATCAAACATGACGTCACACAGGTTAGTGACGTCATATTAACAGCGATTTAATCTACAGAAGGAAACATGAAGTACCCATTTATCTTAATTGATAGAAGCATTGTGTTGATAATGGCCCCCATCTTTGGAGGTTTCCCGAACTAAAATTATTTCGATTATTTCATCATTTTCGGATAGAAATACTCTCAAAACTAAGTGCTATTATTTTTGTAAGTAGTCACTGATACAGCATGAATTTATCTGGCAAATCCTCTTGAATTGAGTGATCTTTGGAGGGTTACTAAAATTGTATTATTTGTTTCATCATTTTTAAATCTTTGGACACTTTAGGAATATCGCTTGGTTTGCTGTTATTGTAACCAACGCTATTGACGATTTGTTCCGATTTTAGTTTTTACAAAACATACAACTATCTTAAATTATATTAAGGTTACATCATAAAGAAGGTGGAAAGCTAGAAAAATCCAGATAGAAAACTATTACATTGTTACAAAAATTGTTTAAGTTTAAAAGGGATGTTAAAGATAAACTATACGTCACAAGCCTAACAATTACACTACTGTGATTAAGGGTGACTTTTATAATACCTGTCCAAAAAACTATATTGAATTACATTAGGGATTAAATTATGAATGGGGATGGTAGATGGAAATCTAAAAGAGAGCCGAACAATATGTATTATAATGATTTATAAATATTGTTTAAGGGGATGTTAAATATAAACTAAACTGGTCACAGTCTTAACAAATAGATCACTGGTTTAAGGGTGGTTTTTACTACAACTGTTTAAAATTATATTAAATTTCATTAGGGATTGCATTAATAAAGAGGACGGAAATGTAAAAAATTGGCGATCGAAATAAATTACGTTTTACAAAAATTGTTTAAGTTTAAAAGGGATGTAAAATATAAACTACACTACTTACAGATTTAACCAATACACCACTGGATTAAGGGTAGTTTTTACTACAATTGTCCAAAATTATGTTAAATTTCATTCAAGGATTGCATTAATAGAGGGTATGGAAATCTAAAAGAATGTCGAACAAAATATATTACAATGTTTTACAAATATTGTTCAATTTTAAAAGGGATGTTAAATTTAAATTAAACAAGTCACAGTCTTAACAAATACACCACAGGTTTAAGGGTGTATTTTACTACAACTATTTAAAAATTATATTAAATTTCATTAGGAATTGCATTAATAATAATGGGAATGAAACTAAATGAGCGAATAATATTAGAATGTTTTCCAAAAATTTTTTAAAAGGGGTGTTAAATAAAAACTAGGCTAGTTACAGGCCTAACAGCTAAATCACCTAATTAAGGGTGTTTTTTTACAACTGTCTAAAAAATTATATTATATTTCATTGGGGATTGCATCAACAATTGGGAGAGAAAGAAAATGATAAACAATATATATGTCAATATTTCACAAATTTATTTAAGTTTAAAAGGGGTATGAAATATAAACAAAACTAGGCACAACCGTAAAAAATACCGCACTGAATTAAGAATTGATTTTACTACATCTGTCTAAAATTATATTAAATTTCATTAGGGTTTTCATTAATACTGGGGATGAAACGGAAGAAAAATGCCAAGCAAAATATATTATATAGTTTTTTTTTACCTCCCGCCTACCTCTAGGTAAGGGAGGTATTGTTTTTGGTCAAAAAATTGGGTAGTGAGTTTTCAATGAATAAGCACGTTTTAGGGTCCCTAAAATACGATTTTACTATTTTCGCGATGATGTCTGTATGTATGTATGTATGTATGTATGTATGTATGTATGTATGTGTGTGTGTGTGTGTGTGTGTAGTCTGTGGCAATTTTTTCGTCTCGCATAACTCAAATACTATAATACCAAAAAATACAATTTTGTGAATTATTGCTTCTTATATTTAAATGAAGAGCTGATTAGATTTTGGATAAAATTGGTCAACCGGAAGTAGCAGTTTGCTTGAAGCCCTTAACAGTTTTTCGTGAAAAACACGGTTAAATTTCCTTTTTCAACAATTTATGTTATTTTGAAAGTTGAAGAATATTTAATTTTACATGTGTTTTGATTACACTAATTTGATTAATTTTCATTAGATTTAGAGATAATAAAATATAAAGAAATTAGATTTTACAAATCTTGCATTCCTAGTACACCATGAAAACATTTAAAAATTTTCAATTTTTTACGAAATGTGACACATGTCATTGTGATTGTGAAGCTGTTTTCTTAGTGAAATATATGTCATAAAATTAAATAAATATACAAAAGAAAATAAAATTCTAAAATATAAAGATAATAAACAAATAAGAAGGTATGTTTCTGTATCATCAAATACTATTTTGTACCATTTAAGAGTAGTATTGGGCGGGAGGTTATGTGCTGGCCACATCAGATTTTTTAATTTTATTTTTATTTTATTTTCTTTCTTACAAAAATTGTTTGACTAATTACGGAAGAGTGCTAGTATAGTATAATAATTATACATAATAAATGAAAGGCACAAAAAACAAATTCAAATAAATAGATGTAGAAAATGACATCATATATTTCAGAGAAATAACAAATTAGATTGTCTGTTTACCAATGCAGATTGCAGATTAGTTTTGAAAATAAAAAAGAAAGTATCAGCAGTATGCATCATGCGAACTTGAAGGCCTATGTCTGAATGACGTCACAATAATTTTCAGAACTTGCCGCTAGAGGCAGGACGAGGACAAACAAACGAAGGAGGCAGGAAGCTCACTCGACAAAGACGTGTGTTAAGTTACAAATCGCAAGAATCACAAGAATGTTACGCATGGATTATGTGCGAAGACTTATGAAGATGTTATGGATATTTTTTATTATGAGTATAGAAAAATTGCCTGTCATACTGCGTCAAATTTACTGGTCATGATTTGATGTCAATATGAGTACATATTACTCGCATGTAAATTATATTTTAAAAGTTGTTCTGCATCCAAATCAATCTTAAATATTGATAAACAATTTTGATGTGTATCTATTTAATTGTTGTCGCAATGAAAATTATAATTGAAGCATAAAAAGAAATCACGTCTACCATCATAAAAATATTAATTACAATTTTATTGTTCATTCATTTAGTTTTTAATAGGTACTTTACTTAACAGGGCACTGTCCAAATAATAAAAGTTATAAATTATTAAAGAATATCTTGTTTAATCTAGGAATAAACGAATAATTTTGTGCAAATACTGAATTCATTAGTATTTTCTATTGTTTATTTACATTTGCTATTATAATTAAATATATTACTTTTGTTATTTTACTATGATACATTATATATTCATGTAAACAACAATATTAAAACATTTTATTTAATAAAATAATGAGATTAATAATTCCGTCGTAATACATTATGGATTATAGATTATGTCCAAAATAAATATTATCCCTGTTGTTTCTTTACCACTAATATCTTTGGGGCTGTAATTTGACGACCAGTAACCTCAAAAATATATTATACATCTTCTAAATATATATATATATATATATATATATATATATATATATATATCCCTTGTAACTTCAACTTCAACTTCAACGGTGGCCGAAAAAGATTTGGAAGTGGACGCCACATGAAAGACGGAAAAGGGGACGTCCAGCAGCAGAATGATATAAACAAGTCCAGGTATCCTTCGAAGAAGGGGAATGGAAGAAGAGGAACACAATAATAGAGAATTGTGGCGTTTAGGATGCGAGAAACGGCCAACTACGCTGTAACAAACTCGCTTTATATATATATATATATATATATATATATATATATATATATATATATATATATATATATATATATATATATATATAACTTCAACTATTGCAAAAAATGGAGTCAAATAAATATTACTTTTAAAATAGATTTGAATTACAATAAAAACATATTTTTTCTAGGAAATATTTTGCACTTTGAATTTTGTAAACATATACTTAAGATTTTGTTACTATTCTAAAATATATTTATCTTTACGTTAAACAACAAGAATTACAAAACACAAATGGACCATTCGTCTTAACCAACCAGAGAAATCTCTTGTGGCTAGTTATGTCATTGAATAAACTTTGAAGCAATAAAAATTATAGCAGTGGCTTCCATAATTGTTTTTAAAACACAATTTGTTGGTACTTAGTAACTGTATTACTTTTTTATGTTGTTTACTTGTTTTCCTGACAACGAATTACGTGTAGTAATGTAAATAAAAAGAAGTATACACTGCTTAAACCAAAAATCTTTTATTTATATTTATTTTTATTTTTAAGTAAACTATAATATTTGATCATAGCAAATTTTGACAGAAAATTTCAACAGAAAACGAGTATTTTAATTTGTAGTACATTTCCTTATTTACATCGTAAAATCTGTAATAATTTCTGCAGAACAATAAATAATAAAGAAACCACAACCGCCACTTGGTAAATTAGATTCCAAGCAGGAAGAAGAGGAATTAAAATACGTCAGATTTAAAAGTGGTTTACTAATTTCCCAAATCCTTTTGAAAATGTCTGAATTATCTCGTGAAACCGCACAAAATAAAATAGTGCAATCCGTCTGCTTTTTACAACAGACAAATTATCCATAAAATAACAAAATTTTAGTGAAAAGATTAGTAATCCTAATTTATTACGAACCACAATTTCTAAAATTAGCAAACATACCCAAGGTACATGGAATATATTATCAAATATTTGAATAGGTCTTAAAATATTTTTTTGATGATTAGCGAGATTATTTCTAACCATTTTTGGAGACATGATCATAGTTATAAATTGTTTCTCAATGTTGCAGACATGAAATTGCAGTTATTTTCGAAGTGCAGTTCTCACAGAAATTATACATATGTTCTAAGATACCACTAAAAGTTTTTATTTTCAAAATTTACGGTATTGTATTTGGTAACAATTATTTTAATTAAAATATCAAACAAATATTTGTGAATTTCAAAATAAATCTACAATTTTAGACACATTAAAATTTTTGGTATAAAATTGTTTACTAGGCTTGTTTAAACATAGTGAATCTATTAACATAATTTTTGAAATATAAAAGACTATTCGTTTATAGTTCTGTAAATATTTTTAATTAAATTCATTGGCTGGTACCACGAGCTCTGTTTTTGTGTGTTTTAAAAGAAGTGTTTTAGTCTCTGTTCTAGCAATGTACAATGTTCTAAAATTATTTTATAAAAAAATAATTCAAATAAAATTCTTTTCAATTAGGTTCAATCGTTCATATATTTTACAATTGTGAGTTTTGTAAGTTGTTTCAACTTATAAATTTTAAAATTTTGTAAAAATGAATTTGACCAATATTATCTTAAATTACAAATCTTTACTACTAGCCTAGTTAAATATTTAATACTAAAATAAATACGGTATGTTTAAGGTTGTTAGAAAACTATGTAAATGTTTAATATTTCCAAATCAAACTGACTTTTTTTTATCTCATGTCCACCTCCCTTCAATGTGCCACAACTTATCATATTCATAGCTCCCAAATCATTAAAATCAATCAATTAATTCTGTATTGATCCCCCCTCCAAACACCTGCTTCTTCACGGTGTCCGCGCTAATATATAACGCTGGGTACCTCGCGGAATGATTAGTGTCCTCTAGTGCGCGATCGCGATCAACTACCTTCGATCCTAGATCCGCACACGGACCGTGGTGAAAGTCAGTGTTGTGTTGAATTTGTCTGTATTGTTGTAGAGTTCTTTTCGTTGTTTGTGTTTTGGTTAGGTAAGACCGCTTGATCTTGAATTATTTATATTTTATAATAGCTCACATTATTGTTGTTCAAATTTATATATGTATTTGTTATACATTTTAACTTATTATTATAGCGCTAAGAATCGCTTTGGCAGTTCATTATAATTGAATGGTGCAGATATTTACCTCCATAAGGTAGCTTCAAAAATAAAGATTCATCAATTAAAATAAATTCTGTAAGTTGAAAAAACTTTTAGAACTTATAGTAAATTAAACAAACTTTATGATTATTTTATTTAAAAACAAAATTTCGATTTACTTAAAGTTGTATTTGAATAAAATATTGCACAAAACTTATTCCAAAAGTATTTTAAAAGAGTTTGAAAAATTATCATGTTTATTACAGAATAGTTTCAAAGTACATATATACTCTATTAAATACAATTGATAATAGTTATATTTAGTGAACAGGTAATAGAAGTGTTTGGCATTGTAATATATTTTTTATCTTTCATATAGTATTTTATATTTTACATGTTATACACCAGGGCATTATTCTCAAATTAATAATGTTTGTCTTCAGGTAGTGAAGACACTAGACCACGTATTAAATACAAACATTTTAATGCACGTGTACAAAACAACAAACTGCCATAATTGCACTTTGACAAAAAATAACAATGTTTAGACAATTTACACTTTCTCTTGTAATGAACCGGGAAACAAAAAACTGCCGTCGAAAAAATACTCCAAAAACAGTTGAAAAATACCAGTACGCACCAACTTTAAGTTTCTACAAATAATAATAAACAAATTAACAATCACAGTTTAATTAAGATATCTGCAAATTCTAATTCTTATTACGCCGCAATCAATTGAGATAAAATTTACAAGTGGGATCAAAGTAACAGTTTGTAGGTGGCTATCACAATTTTAGACACTTGAATCTCTTGGAAATATGCAGGATTGCAAAACAGTTGCTATCGTTCTGTCGTTGTGATCGGTTGTTGTTTTAGTAACATTCTTTTGTTATAGTTTCATCATCATGACTGAGAAGAAAGAAAAATTTGCTTCAACGTTTACTCTTCAAAACTTTTCTTCGACGTAAGTATCTTGAAAAAGAAATTTAAAAATATTTAAAAGGGCCTATATTTTAATAAATTGAAGACTGTAAAAGCAAAGCTTTTAAATATTTTATTTCTGGATCAGAAAACACAAGAATTCATAAAATAATATAAATTACTAAATAATATATCATCATGCCTTTTATCCAATTTGGGTGTGGCACTCTGCTTTCGCAAATTCCGGATATATTTTTACCAGCCGTTAAAATACGCTCTCAAAGGTGTTATTGAAGGGATAACCACATAGGTAAAGTTAAAAGGCAATAGGATTCGATCCAACAAATTTTTGGAAAATGTTCTATGCTAATTAAGTTTCCAGGCTATAAAATTAATTGTTCCTATAGCAACACTCGAAATTTGTCTTATCGGAATGTAAAAACCATTTGAAGTATAGTAAATATCAGAAATGAACTGATAAAATCTCCATTATTGCAAAACAAAAAATATTGGTTCCGTCAATGGCGCCAGTTGCAATGCCGGCGTTCATTAATACCAACTTTCATTTGTTAACAAAAAATTCTTTTATTACAAAATGTATTTTAGATACTTATGACACAATAGAGATTTTCTTGTACCTTTAATGTTTGCAGTTTTTAATGCGTTAAAATAATTAATTACATTTTAATATCAACTAAGTGCATTTTGAAGTTAATGCACGATTATCAAATTGATAATTCTGCAATGTTATATTATAATTAATTAGCATTTTATCTCCATTGATTAATTTATTGTTTTATTGTACCCGGCTATCTAATCTCATCAGTTTTGATTTTATTGCGATAATATGCTTCTGATTTTTTAAAATATTTCTATTTACTGATAACAGTTTAATGATATTTAATATTCTCTTCAATATTAATGTTTACTTTACCGTTTATTGAAAATTCTCAAGAGACTTTAAACAATTATTTTATCGCAATAATGAAAAAGATTAGAAGTGCATTACATTGTATTTTTAATATGCCAATGTCATTTATGATCTATGTATTACTTTGAATTTTTATTATAGTGCAAAACTAGCTGACAATGAAGTCGGTAAAATGGGCAGTACGGGGACGATGCAGGAAAAGGAGTATAATCCTTTTGAGCATCGACAAGTTGAACATCCTAACTCGTAAGTATTTTATCCACCTTCCTTTTCCTGTTTTTATAGAATTTTGATGGTATTGTTATACAATAATGTCAAAAACACACAATTTTACACTTATTTTACAACTAGAAATGACAAATTAGTTCACCTTTTCGCCAGAAGACGATCTCCTTGAACGCGTATAATACAACTGAAAAATAATTATTGAAGAAAGTTTTCTTTTACTCTAATTGAGAATGAGAGACATTACTAAATCAAAATTTGCAAAAGTAGTGTTGGATTTTTGTCAGCTATGCGGCAAATGAATCCACCAGAAAAATAAGATATTACTTTACTAGGATGCTCATAGAATGCCGCTCGCTTTATATCTGGAACGAAACTTACTTCTCGAACAATAGATACACCATTATACATGTTGCGAGAATCCCTTTTGGGCCGTAACAAAAATGTAAATTTTTCAAAATTACCTGTTCATGCATTTATATTATTATATTAAAGTTTTTTACATTACCGAATTTAAAAATGGAGATCAGATCAAAACAATTAATACTCTCTCATTCTCATTATTATATGCAGTTTAAATGTCACAAAAAATTATATTATTTTTCGAGCAAAACTTAATTATATACTTGTTTCTTTCAAACAAAATTTGGCATTTTTAACGTTACTTTAAAAATTAAACACCAACAATTTTTATTAACTACTTTTGTGTGTTTTAGCGACATGGGTTCTCTGGTCCATCTCCTGAAGAGTTCCCTAGGAAGCGGAATCCTAGCCATGCCGATGGCGTTCAAGAATGGAGGGTTACTGGTAGGTGCAATCGGCACCTTCCTCGTCGGGTTCATCTGCACCCACTGCGTGCATATTCTGGTGAGTGAAAGTGCTTTGTACTTAAAGTTACATTCATTGAAGTTGTCATCGCTTCCTCCGTACGAATGCGTTTGCGCTGATACTATTACTAAGTTTATTACTATTATTACCGCAAGACATTTCACCTACTTTGAGTTTTGTCATTACTGTAGATTGTAACAATCTGATTATCAAGAAGTATAATTAGAATTTTTACGTAAGTTTTACTAGTTTAATTGGAATATATTTATTTTTGTTCTCGGAACACACGTGAGAAAATAAACGTGACATTTGATTAGAAATTATTATTTATTGTGTAGATAAAAAAGTATGTTCTGCAAATTGTGAATCTTATATTTATGGATTATTGATGACGTTACGGTTAATTTGTTTAAGGTTGAGAAAGGACATTATTTACGCCTCGACTTATTGTTTTATTGATATATCTTATTGGAGATGTTATCTTTTCAATGCGATGGAAAAATTTAACATTCAAGTTGCTTTAAATTATCAGCTTGTCGAGTTGATTTCTAAGTACTACATTATTTTATTTATTACACATAATTATTTTTATTTTACGTAATTTGAGTAGCCTTTAGAATTTATTATTTCTGATAAAATATTGCACTATGAATATAAATAACAAGAATGGTCATTTGTTTAAATTATCATTTTTCTATTTAGGTGTTTTTATAAAGCTATAAGCACATTGAAAACACGTCGTTAAGAAGATCTATAACCGCACTGTTTTAGCGTATTTCACTTTCTAGTGGTGGTGCGAATGCTGACATATAAACTCAAAGTTTTAATTATGAATCTTTTACCCTTTCACAAGAATATTAATTGTCAAACAATTTGAAATTTTGATTTTAACAGATGCCTTATGAAATCTATTAGTATTAATACTATTGGCAGTGTGTAAAACATATGGGCACAAATTTCTGTAGGTTATTGCATAAAAACAATGCAACAAATCGTATATTATTTCCTCTTGCTCAATGCGCAGTCAATATTACAAAATAGTAGCACAATAAAATATGGTATATCGTGTTTAGATTATCAGGTATAATTATATTTATATCTACACGCCATTAAATTATTAGCCATAGAAAATATGCCAGGTTATCTACTCTACCCTCATAATTAGGAAACCGCTGTTCAAACCATGAGTAGAACAAAATTACAAGTATGATTTAAATCTCTAATTGAGGTTGTTCACCTGGAATATTCAAATATGTCAACAAATTAACTAATTTAAATCGGGTCTCAACAATTGAAAATGATTGCTTCCCTTCATTATCTTACATTCAGATTATTTGTCTTCATTTTTCCATCTGTCAAATTAACAATTCGTTTATTACATCACTAGAAACAGGAAACTCGATTTAATCAAAAAGCTGCTGTTTTGATTAAAACAATTGGACAATCAAGCAGTCGGATGTCTGCGCATAATTTGTACTTTCGTTTAATGGTTTTGTTTTCTTTTACACGATTTGTACAGACCTTGTGTAGTTACATGCGTATCACCGGAGGTAAATATATGTTTCTGAGATAGTTGCTTTTATTTTAATTCGCTAAAAATGTTTGAATAGCTTTTGTAAACATTCCTGTCGACCTTTCGATTCAGTACGATACAGTTCACTGCGTTTGTTATAACTTTTATAAAACTGACCATTGACCTAATTTTGTTCATAATACCAAATAAAAAATAAAATTTTCCTGCTATAAAATTTATTAAATTCGTAAAAACAACTGTGTAATCATTTAAATATCAAATTATATTTGAGTAATTTCGAATGCAAGTAAATCAACAATTGCGTAACTAAAGAACAACCAACTTGAGATTTAAAAGTTAAAAACGTGAAGCTATTTGATTTGATTTGAATCTAAGTTGTCAAATTTATTTCTATAACTTGTAAAAGGTTTTGTACTAACTGTAAAACAAATGCTGAACTGCTGCGATATGATTTTTATTTATTTAAATCAGCCAAACAACGGAGTAATAATTTAAATGCCAATTGGACACATAAACAAATTTAAATGAGATTTAAAAGTTAAAAACGTGCAGCTATTTGATTCGATTTGAATCTCAGCTGTCAAATTTTCTACGCGAAAGATTTTGCCTAAATTAAATTTCCAATGTAAAAACAAATGCTAAACGCCTACGGCAGTATTTTTATTTATTTAAATCAGTGTATTATACGATGAATTAATTATAATATATCGTATAATTAAAATAAATGCTGTAATGTCCAATGCATCATGAGTTTGTATGTATAAAGATGCCTCTGTATTTGTGTCTTCGACACATATTCTCAATTATGAAACAAAATGATGTCATCGACACATAATCAAGGTTGCCATTGTTACGGTACATTTTCCAGTTACTAGCAAAAAATAAATAATGATTCACTTAATTTAAGCAGTTATTATTGACATTTTTGTATGTCTAAACATATGAAATACTTAGAGTAAAAATACATTTTTGTTGTTAAAGTCATGCTAGTTACACAAATGATAAACACATGTGAATTATTTGTTATTCAGGGCCAGCTAAATTATTTATCTCTAAAAATAGTGTTTATCGGTAGGTTCCTAATAATAGGTGGTGCGTGTTGGACAATACTGGTTTACAAATTGTTTTGTTTATCAATAAAAATATGAATGACAAGCTTATAAATCTTCAACAATAAAACAGTTACAATTATATGATTAAAGTCTCATTAAATTACTGCAAGAGAAAACAAAACTAAAACAGAAAAGAGAAAAGAATAAATTCCTTTGTATGATTTGAACAGCAACTGTTTGTATGTTTGAATGATTAAACTGTGTTTATTGACTCTACTTTTGTGTACATTTTCCTTGGTCATTGCATAAGTCGCTGAGGCTTTTACAATAATCTACCTTCACAATTTTTATTTTGATCGGCGAATATCATTGAAGGAAAGATTTGACACGAATTTCTACTGTCCGATGACCTGAATCTGTTCAACGGAGATTTAAACTTAACATTTTCTTAGAAAACGTTCACATTTGACAGTCTGGCAATAGCAAGGTCCAAAAGAGGTTATGTAATTCGACATCTTTCGAAATTTGGAGCATATTTTCCACTAATTAACTTGAAAATTATTTGGGTATTTTGCGGAACTTGAGGAAGTAAATTCCAGAAAACCTATTAGGTCATAATATTCTACGAAAGCTATCATTAATATTTGAAGTAAATGAGCAAATTACAATTTAGGAAAAACATTAAGTTTTCAAATTAATTTTCAGGAACAATTACAGTGTATTAGCTAACTACAATGCATTTATTTTAATTTCACATTCTTGTAATAAATATTTTAACACTTTCCATTCTTCATTAAATTATTCTTATCATATGATCTAATACCAGTACTAAAAGAAACTTTTATTAATAAAATACTTTTAATTGCTAACTTACACTGGGTTTTATTATGAACAAATTACATATTTTGCAACAAATTCTGTTTAGTGTTCATAAATAAACGAAGATTGTAAATGTCAGGACTTTCGCCTCTTGATCTAGAGTTGAAATCTCTACGGAAATGATACAAACTTCCAACAAGTGCATCAATTTAACACTGTTATTTATCGATTTAATACAAAGTTTGGTTTAAGAATTTATAAATTTGAAAATATTTTACGACCGAAAGCGAAATTTTTGTTGCTACTTTTAGGAATATAATTTATTGACAAAAAAACTCTTTTTCAAATTGCGCAATGTTTAAAAGCACGGTAACCCAATTTCTGATCATTAATCATATAAAATACGCAATAACACTCATTAAGAATTTGTAGTTCCTGTACTGCAACATAAAATTTATATAAAATTATTTATTTATTTTTCTTTCGTTCCAGGTAAAATGCTCTCATGAGCTTTCCGTTCGGGCGAAGACACCATCCATGGGTTTTGCAGAAACCGCAGGTGCCGCATTCAAATACGGCCCAGAACGTGTCAAAGGCTTCAGCAAGTTCGCAAAGTGAGTCTTGTTGTTTTATTCGAATCTTCGAACTGTCTTTCTTGAACTGGTCATACCACAGAGGTCAATATCTTACGATAATGATGTCTGAAGCCCGCTAAATTGTCGTGCGCGAATTTGGCAATTTGTGAGACCCGTTTGCTGTTTTTTTTTTTTTTTACTTTTTTTGGAGTTTGGCCGTTGACTCAGTTCAAGGTTAACGGTTCGGGATTTAAGTATGGGAAGGGTGTTTGCTGATTGTTGATTGCTCTACCGTGAGGTACAGTCAAAAATGAAATGTAGCAAACGTGACTTGATTCAGAAATTTTATTTTTGACTGTATACGGGTATAATTTTTTGCTTGATTTGTCCGATTCAAGTTTTTGTACTTATTTAGCGCAGCTTATGAATATTAACACTTACCTTTTGACTTGGGTGTTGTTGATGACCCTGCAACAAAATATGCAATTAAAAATTTTAAACTAAATATTGTACAGAAAATTTGAAACGTTATCTTAAACCCGTATATCTCGATTTTTAATTCTGGACAGAATAGACAAAATGGACGATCGCTTGCATAAGTTGTTTCAAGGTTACTGTTCTGCCGCAATATTATAGCATGCTCTTTTTTTATGGACAGAATTTTGGACATACCTAGCAATAATTTTTTATGTTTTTTTATTAGGTTAAAGTTATTATAAATTAAAATTAAAAATCTAACAGTTTCTAGCGCTAACAGATTCTCGTATTCACTCTTTTAAAAAGTTAATCACATTGATTTGTATTAATCTCAAAATAATTAGTTCGTATTTCCCGCTAAAATGTCGAATTTCAACCTACATTTTTGTCTTACACTTCCTTTATAATTATATTAGTGAAATAAATAAATATATTATCACGCCTTTTACCCATTTCTGGGTGTGGTACTCTGCTCAAAGCAGATCTCGGTATTATGATATATTAGTGGTGACCAGCAAACATAATATACAATTTCTCATTATCAATTCTGTCATTCCATCACTGAAATATAGTAATACTGGAACGCTGAGTTGTGGGCTTTTATGAAATCGGAAAATGAACCTGAGACAGATAGATGTTGTAAGGCCACCCTTCTTTGTCTAACACTTGTTTGTAGAAAAGTTGCTGTGTTTGTTAAGTAGTTGCTATGTAAAAACATTCTACAACAAAGCCATATGGCCCAACAACCAGCTGTCTCTCTCAGCTCGCATTTTCAACGTCAGTTAGCGTTCCAGTATTTCAGTGCATTCAATAAATACTGTCAGATAAAAAATTAACAGCTAGAATTATATTTCCAAGTGGCATACAGAATATTTGAACTTTTAAAATTGGTTCATAAAAATTTTGTCCAGAATTATACATCGTGTCATACAGGCTTCAGAAACAGCTTAAGGTTCAATGGGGTTTTTCATCAAATTATTAATTTAAATTAGTCAGCTTTTATTTTGGTGAAAAGTCCTTCGAACTGGCCATATTCTGCTATACATATAAAACTAACAGCTGATAAACATTAATACCGATTTGGGAAGCTTTTGTCATCTACATTGTAACTGTATATATCAAATGGATTAACTGAAATAATGTATATAAAATGTAAACGCTTCTTGAAGTGAAACAGATTAGCAGACCCCGCATCTTGCGTGTAAACATTCGCTAATTTCTATGACCCTTGTGATTACATCACTCCCGACAAACTACAAACTAACCGCGTTTGTTCGTACGTGGGGAACGTACGTCTAAATGCATTATTAACGCATTCCATTCTTGCGCAAACTACGTTCGGAGCCGTTCCAGTGAAGGTAAATGCCATGATTTTACATTTGACAGTAGATTTCTGTAACTTTATATAATAAAGATTAATTGTGAGATAACTTTTCGTCACATGGTGAACATCTCGCAATTGTTTTCGTGTTTTGAAGGTTAAATTGTTGTTTAGAAAGATACAACCGCTGAAATATACTCGAACGATAACTTTTATAAAAGCGAAAAACGAGCCTGAGACAAATAGATGTCGTAGGGCCACCCTTTTTTGTTTGTAGGACGATTGCTTTGTGAAAACATGTTGTACAGTCTTGTTCAAAATTGATACATAATATATAACAGTGTATTGTTCAATTACTTGAAAAATTCTACATAATTTCTATTAATGTTTCATTTAATTTTTATAAATAAAATAAATAAATATATAATCACGCCATTTACCCATTTCTGGGTGTGGCACTCTGCTCAAAGCAGATCTCGGTATTATGATATATTTTTGTACATGAAGTTGGTTAACAGCCGTCGAAATTCTGCCTCCAAGGATGGTCTAAATTTAATTTCGAAAATTTGTCCGCTGTGAGGCTCGAACCGATGATCTAATGATCCACAGTCTGATGCGTTACCACGGAGGTAAATACCCTATTTAATTTTTATATTAAACATTTGTTTCAAAATCATTAAATGTTAATTTCTTTATATTTTTTTTCTCTTTCTTGAATCATTTTCAACGTCGCATGAGTTAGTATTCCACTATTATTTATATTTCAGTGAGTACAACACATAAAAATGTTCCATTGTTTTACATTTATTATTTAAGAGTTATAGAATTCTAAATCAAATTGTTTTGACAAACTGCCTAAGCGAGATTAATGAATGGAAACACGGAATACGATGTGGAAAATCGCGTGGCGCAAAAACTGGAAAGGTAAATCAAACCAGCGCGCGACGAGGTGGCAAGGAAATGACACTTGTGACACAATTATGACGCGTATCGAGTAGTAGCGTAGGCTAGGTTAGGAATGCGCGAGTGACTATGCATCTCCCATACTTTCCAAGACATTTGATCGAATCATTACATCGTTAATTTTAAATTTTGAACAACACCAGCAGTGTGCTATAGTCGAAAGTAGCGGATTGATAACAACGTCTCGGGCGACCGCGTTCGAAGCGCATTGTAGGTCTATATCTGCAGATCTCTTGCTTGTCAATGGTTTTGCTTTATTTGGAGAACTGCGCAGCAGAGAGCAGACTGCCTGGCTGCAAGCGGAAAGTAGAAACATACACCATGTTTACACTGTTTCACTTGTACAGTATTTTCCCTTGAAAGTCGACAGATCGGCATAAAATCGTAAAACCGTTCAAAACTACAACGACTCATCTTAGTGCGGCAGTATAACGATCATAATAACTTACATTAAAGTACTGATATACTTATCATAAACAACATTAACTGATCCAAATAAAACAATGCTTATTACTGTGCATTCAAAGATGAAACATTTAGAATATTGTTTATGTAAGAAGGATAAAAGTATCCCATTATCTTTATGTGGCATCCGTGAATTCCTGATTATGAAGTTGATGTTATTGTGACAACAATATTTATGACATGCTGGTGAAGCAGGTGTGATGCCTGAAAGTGATTCGGATTCGAGTTTTTAAAATGAAGAGATTGAAATTATTTAATATTGGTATTTGATTTATTTCTCAACGAATGGAGCCGTACAATCCTGTGAAACCAATGACTGGTCCTTTTCTCATGCCGCCTCATGAATGGCGAATTGTGAATTATGTGAACATCCAGGCTCATATTTTGATCCTTCGACTGTCAAGTGAAAATACTGTACTGGACTACTACGACAAATTTTTGTTTGAACTGTAAATAAAGTCGCCAGGCATCAACAACTTGGTTTTAGCAGAAAGATTTTATTTTATTTGCTCTTCAAAAACATTTCGGTTGCGGTTTGATTTGTCGGCAAAAAATGATTGAATTTAAGAAAGTGTTAACTGAAAAGCGTAATATTTGTTTTGTAATATTGTGATTAGGCAGCTTTCGTTTGTAAACATTTTATGTAAGCATCCATATTAGTTAAAGTTAAATGTAACCGTAGTATTACTACTTAATAATAACCAGTAACCTATATTTTCTTGCCCTGAAACTATGCGATTTTAAATTATTATTTTCTTATTATTTCAATCACTTATCGCGATTAACGAATTGATTTATGTCGGTAATATATTCAATGCAAATTATACATAATTAAAGCAATGTTTGTTAAACAGTTTTTTCGCAATACATGAAAGAGTAGATGCATTTGCTACGATAGAATTTAACCTATTTATACTTCAAACGCACAACAAGAAACAATTGCATCACAAACTATCACGATTTTCAATTCTCTTTTCTGATTGCCCCAAGTTGCAATGTTAAATTTTCTATTAATTATAATTATTAAAAATTGTGAATCGCAAGTTAAATGAAAGGCGGTTATGACGTGATCGGCATATGTCTTGTGGCTGCTGCTTCCTGCGGAAACCTAGAGAAAAATCCACAACAAAAACGAAAGTAGATTGTGTTTTGTTTACGTTTGTTTCGTCACTCTCGCACACTACGATAACTCATATATTTGCAGAACGCGTTACGACGTTGGCTCTGAAATAGCCGCCAAGACAAGTACACTCAAGGAAAATAATACATAAATGTTATCGCTTCTTAAGTTTTCCCGCCAGTTTTCTCGATATTCTTTGATCCTTCAAACACTTTGCGTTCATTTAATTTAGCATTCGTTTTAAATGTCCGTGGCAGATTAATCTTTCCATATCTACAGTATTAAGTTGATTTCTTAACCGATCTAGCTTTATCGGAGAATTTACCGAACTATTCGATAAGCTTAGGATATAAAATGCATTTTCTGAAAATATCATAACAATTAATAAACTAAACACAATTATTTACTAAGCAATTAGAAGTATTTACAAAAAAGTTTGCTAAATTTTCAGAAAATGCATCTTATCCTAAGAATAATTCGGTAAATTCTAAAGCGTGCATTACACGATGAGTATTTTGTTTTTCATATGACTTAAAAAGTTTTCTCTCTCGTATAATGACGTAAGTGTAAAAATGAATCGACTTGTCAAGTGAAAATTACAACTAAATACTGTTATATGGGGTACTTTTTCTTAAAAATTCCTAAAAGATTACAGCTTTTATAGCACTACCAAATAAGCGAAGTGACAAGTGTATGCCAAATGTATGGTGCAAAATCAATTGATACAGTTATGTTGGTATAACTAAACTTTTAACACTTTGTTGTTTAAATTCACTAAAATATTGATCATGTAAATAGACTGATAAATTCATTTATAAAGACAATTTATAGTCACTTGAAAAGAAAAACTTTATCGTGTAATGTACACTTTTTTCCGAATGTTCTAATCACTCTGAAAAATGCTATCTACGTCGTAATAGTCCAAAAGTGATTATCGGAATGTTTATGGTGAAGTTTCTATTGTTGGAGAAGTAAATTTCGTTCTGATATAAAGCAAACGGCATTCTATGAGCATCCTAATAAAGTTATCTTATTTTTCTGATGGATTTATATCTAATACTACTTTTGCAAATTTTGATTTATTACTCTGTCTCATTCTGAAATGGAGTACCTATAAAACCAACAATTTACTTTTTTTGTCTTGTTTATTTTATATTATATTATTATTATTAATCAAATTATACAACCGTGAAGCCTGCAAAAGTTGAAGAATTTCAAAATAACCTCCTCAACAATTGAGCTGGAATGGTGAGTTTTCTTTCCGGAACTGTACACGTGTTGGTATATCCTGGATTCCATTTAAGCACGCCCGGACATAATATACAATGCATGAGTGACTATCGAACCATGACATGTGACAATCGGTAGAAGACAGGGCCATTGCTACCTACGACCTCTATAAGTCGTTACATCTCCATAAAACAATCAATTTCGTATTCAGGGCCGTGTTTGTAATATTTGCATTAAAGTTCGAGGTGAAAAGCCAGGAAACACATTTCAATTTGGATGAATTCTCGGAATGGGATAAACATTTTGGTGTGTCCGTTAAATGCAGCACTATTCACGGTAGTAACCAACAGGAATTTGAAGCAACAAAGATAGAAGCCCGCGAAATTGAACCAAATAAAATCATTTCCTCAAAACGGTGATATCATCAATCAGTCATGCACAGATCCGATAACTCTATAGTAGGCTATGGACATTCACCATTGTTGACAACAATAACAAAAGAGCATCTAGTTCAAGTCAAGGTCGATAGTCAACTGTTTTACGAAGTCAGCGCAATTGTTCTACTTGAACCGTGAAAATGCGACAATTATATTACAGTTGTACACATTATATTTTGTCGTTCACGCGATTTTCAATTTAATTTCGAGTTTTGAGTTACGTCAGAAATAGAATTAGCAACAGTTGAATGTTTGACTGGAAATGGAAAGTGATATTTTAATTATATATTATTCTGTGGAATTTTACAAAATTAATTCAAAATTCTGGAATGACTAGATATGCCACTCAGACGCTAATTATAAATGTGCGAATATTATTGTAATTAAGCTATTTGCAGCTAAAAATTAAGTTTTATCCTTGAGAGATGAAAGCAAATTTATTTAGGTTAATTGTTTTGATATTTCTATAATTGAGTTTTAGTCGTAAAAACTGATAAATTAATTTGAGAATTTATTTAATAGATATATTTTCCTAAATATATTGAGGTAGAATTAATTGGTACGCTTTTTAAAAATGTGGCACGGACCACTAATTTCGAATTTTAGAAAGAGTCCACGTCACAGGTTACTTACGTAATGTTACAAGTGATCTCAAACTTTTGAGAACTAATAAGATTAAAGATGTAAGATATAGAAATTGTTTGACGTATTTCCTGTTATTATGGGAAGTAGAACAAAATCAACTTTTTATAAACAGTTTCTCTTTGCCGTAATTTTACATAAATTTATTGATAATAAACGTCTTTGCAATTAATGTAACAAGAGATTGATTAATGAGGAAAAGTAATTATACAGCTGTTCAAAAATTATGCTCATTCTACCTTTATTAAAAACTAGATTTTCAATACTTATAAGTATCTTCAAAGATGCATAATAAAATAAGACAACATATCCTTGAGAAAATCTTGATAAAAATATCATGATTTACTTACCACTTCACAACAAATGCTGAATAATGCAGATGTGTGTCTGTTCTTCTCAAGAACAACATACAAGAGAAATTAATTGTTGTGTAACACAAATATTTGCTTATATAAATCTATAAATAGATAATAAATATTAATTTTTATCATTACTGCTTTTTATACATAGTAAAAGGAAGTATTGCAGTCTTGAAAAAAATAGACTCCGAGATTTTCATAGTACAAGTACCTACTAGACGAAAATTCTAAAAAACTAAAATTAACACTTAAAATTTCGAAATTTTTTTTATAGCGTTTCTATACATTATGTACCCTAAGAAACTCAATTCCGTGGAGCGCATATCCATATCATTTATATTTTCAGAGATATGATGATTTTCGATGATTTTAAAAGTGCAACTTTGTGGACCTGCAACTCAAAAACTATGCAAGATATTGAAAAATACTCTTCAGTTTTGTGTTTTTCTTACATCTTATAACAAATCAGCAAATTTTGAAAATTTCGAAAATTTTCGATAATTTTTCCAAATATTCGATCGTCCATAACACGACAAAATATAAAAGATACAGACTTCCGGTGTTGACCAATCGATTTAGCTTGTCGAAATACATAAGTATTGTGAGTTTCATTAAAATCGGTCAACGGGTTAAAAAGTTAGAGCAAAAAGTCTGAAAATGGTCTAAGATCCGAAAAACGGCAAGGGGTACCCCTTGACGTTTGGCCCGAAAATGGCTATTTTCACAATTTTTGCTATAACTTTTCAACCCGTTGTCCAAAATTTCTGAAATTTTACATACTTATGTATTTCGGCGAGCTGAATCGAACGGTGCAATCCGCGAGTTTAAATTTTGCATTTTTTCGAGATGTCCCCCTTAGAAAATTTTCAAAAAAATTTTCAAAATTTTTAAAGTTACTATATTTGTTCCAAGAGTTATAAGAAGTCTAATCTGAAGACCGTTTTTCGATATCTTGCATAGTTTTTGAGTTACAGTCCCTCAAAATTGCACTTCGAAAAACATGAAAAAATTTCATATCTCAGAAAATATTAAAGATACGACGATGCGCTCTTCGGTAATGTGTATTTTATGGTATAACTGATATAGAATCGCAACAAAAAAAATTTTAATTTTTAAAGATATTTTTGTTATTTTCTGAAATTGCTTTTGATTTTAATAACATTAAGATTAAGTACATAAATAAATAAATCATCAATATTAATATTTATACGTTATGGCGCACCTGTTTCTGTCGAACAGCACTTTTATGGAAAGAACTTAATAGATCAGATCAAAATACGATAATGTTACAAATTTATAAATAATATGCTTTGAGTTCTGAGCGCTGTCTTATTTGGATCACAATGTATTACAAAATTATAGTATTTTCTTGATGAGAGAAGTAATTTATTTAATAAATATTCAACAGAAACAATGCTATGAAATAAACTTGAATTTTTTTATATTGCTTCATTGGAAATACTAAGGAAGAACCTCTGTTGATCTTTAATTGCTTACAGTTTGACCCTCACCTCCAAGAGTTTAACCTTTATTATTCCTAGAACATCTTCAATGTTCATGGTTACTTTCCAACATTATATAAACCATAAAAAAGTAATCTAAATATATTAATAATTTCTATCGTGTCCTGACAAATAATAAATTTAAATGTTAAGTTGTTTAAATATGTTTCTGTGCGTAATTACATTATGACGCTAAAAGGAACAGGTTATTTAAATCCTGATTGTAACAATGAAAGACCGTGAACTAAGCATTCTGGGCATAGTTCCTCGACTTGTATGCCTTGAATTAAGAAATTCCGAGAATCTTTGGTGTTTACTTCACAGATAAACTGTTTCTTATAATTATTATTTTATGACTAAGGATCTTGACATTTTGCCGGATATGTTTATTCTAGTAAGTAATAATTCTTTGTTTGTAAAAATATTCCATAGCGTTTTTACATTTAACGATCGTACTAACTGCTACCATGAGCTAAGGTGAGAATCTTTCATTAACTAACACTTAGTTTTATGCTTGAATAATAAACTAATAACTAAATGACTGTATGCTATGTATATCATCAGGGTGGAGAAAGGAATGCGGTGAATTAACATGGCATTTCTTTTGCAGAACTTTCGTAGATGTAGCCCTGGTGCTAACATACTACAGTGGCAACTGCGTTTATGTGGTGTTCATAGCAGATTCTATACATCAGTTAGCCGTCTACTATAATAAAGAACTAGAAGAGGCAGGCTGGACACCAGCCATGTTTATGTGGTGTTTATTCGTTCCTCTGGCTCTCATGTGCCAAATAAGAGAACTTAAATACCTGGTGCCCTTCTCCATGTTTGCCAACTTACTAATTGTGATGTCTCTTGCAATTACCCTCTACTATATGTTCCGAGACATGGGTGATGTTTCTGACAGAGAGTTATACACAAGCATTCCGCAGCTTCCGATGTTTTTCACGACTGTTATTTTTGCTATGGAAGGAATTGGAGTTGTTATGCCTGTTGAGAATACTATGCAGAAGCCTCAACACTTTCTGGGATGTCCTGGAGTACTCAATATCGCTATGGCAACTGTTGTTATTCTTTATGCTTGCGTCGGTTTTCTTGGATACTTGGCATATGGAGACATTGTTGAACCCAGCATCACTATGAATTTACCCGTTGATGAAATGTAAGTATCTACTTTTTTCTTTTATTAATTGTCAACATTCCTAAATTATTTACTTTAATTTTATCTCTTCTTAAAAACGACGAAAATATATGAAATAAAATTTTGTGTTAACCAAGAAGAATTGTAGTAATAATGTAATTTTTTTTAGCCCGGCTCAAGTGGTGAAAGTTGGCATCGCCGTAGCAATCTTCTTCACCTACAGTCTCCAGTTCTTCGTTCCAATGGACATAACCTGGAACAAAGTTGTTAAAAAACGCTGCCCAGAATCTTTCGCCAATTTCGCTCAAATCATCATGCGAACTCTCGTGGTCCTTCTCACAGTCGTAGTGGCCGTCGCCGTAGGAGACCTAGAGCATCTCATCGGGCTCGTCGGAGCGGTGTTCTTCTCCATGTTGGGACTTTTCGTACCCGCTGTTGTAGAGACTGTTACTTATTGGGAATACGGTTTAGGAAAAGGAAACTGGATCCTTGTGAAAAATGTAGCTTTGTGTATACTTGCGCTAGTAGCATTGGTTTCTGGATCGTATACGAGTATATTGGGCATTATTAAAGGCGACAATAAGAAGTGATTTCGTATTTTTAGTGTAATTTTTGAGTAGTACGATTAAAATTTTGTCTGCCTGTGTAGTAATGCCGTAATTATAATTTATTTTATGACCGTGCTGCTTCGTTTTGTATATATTTATTATTGTTTTTAAAGTTTTCGATGGTTTTACATCGATTATTTAATTTTATTTCATATTTAATGTTGTTCGAATTCTTTATTGAATTCTGTAGTTATATAAAAAGTGATATAGACTAGGAGTTATTTATTATTATTGTCATGATTCATTGTACATTTTACAACAAACTCAATAACGATATGTAAAAATAATTATTGTTACCGCAGAAAATAAATATATTTGTGCCACTACTGAATTTTTTCAATTTTGTAAATAATAATAAAGATTTCTCTTTGTAAATTATGACAAAAGACTATAAATTATATGATTAAAATTACCTACATAAGAAGTATATTTACTGCAATTAGTCAAATGACTAATGTGATAATTTGTTTCTGCGATATTTTGTTGTTTGTTGCTAAAAATGTTATCATCGATAATCATTGTAAATATTATCAAACATTTTTGTTACACATTTATTTTTGTTTATTAGATAGATTACTTGTACAAACAAAAAATATATTTTATATGAATAAATACTGTTTTATTTAAATAATTATTTGTCTTATTTATTACCTAATTCCTATTAGTAAATTTGCTTACATATAACATGGGTTGCTTCTATTATGAAAGATATTTAGAGTAAATCTTTCATGTGAGTATTTAAATTATTTATTGGTGCTATATATGGGGCGCTGCTGACTTATAAACATAAATATATTTAGAAATCTTCATTATGTAACTACTACATTAATGTAGTTTTTTGTAAAGAGTTATAAATTATATTTATGTTTCTGAACTTTGTTGTGTGATGTTCAAAAGGTAATTGCTTCTGGTTTCTCGAGAGGTTTAGCAACGTTAGATCTCGAGAAAATATTTATAATTTGTCCTTGAAAGTTACCGCTTTTGTGTTACAATATTTAAACATAAATAATTAACGTATTACATTTTATAATTTCCAGGGAATTCGTAGATATAACTCTCGCCCTAACCTACTACGGAAGTAACTGCGTTTACATTGTATTCATAGGCAAATCCATTCTCCAGCTTGTTGAATACTACAACCCAGGCACGACGTGGACCCAGGAAGACTTTATGTGGCTCCTGATCGTTCCATTTGCAATCATGTGTCAACTCCGAGAGCTGAAGTACCTTGTCCCTTTCGCTATGTTAGCCAATGTGCTTCTGGCAACCGTATTCATAATCTCACTCTACTACTGCATTAGAGATATGGGGGATGTGTCAAATAGAGATCTGTTTTCTTCTGTTCAAGAACTGCCGTTGTTTTTCAGCACTGTGATTTTTGCTATGGATGGTATTGGAGTGGTTTTTCCTCTGGAGAATAGCATGAAGAACCCTGAGCATTTTCTTGGATGTCCTGGTGTGTTGAATATTGCAATGTCGATAGTGATCACGCTGTATGCATCGGTGGGGCTATTCGGATATTTGGCGTATGGAAAAGACGTTGAAGCTAGTATTACTCTTAATTTGCCTAATGACGAAATGTAAGTATTTCAAGAGTACGTTACGGGTGGTAAAAGAGTTGATGGTAGATCAAACGATTGGTTTCGTATAGATGTTGATGTAGAACAAGGATGTGGAATGTCTTCGTGGTTATTTAATGTAGATGATGAAGTAGGGAAAGGTTTAAATCTGTTACTGAATGTCGAAAAATGTAAAGTCTTGGTGTATATAATATTTTAGTACATTTATATTTGGTTAGCATGTTTTTGACCGAGAGATTAAAAGGTTACATTTGCTTGAAACGAAAATTTGTTTAGAGATGTTCGATTGAGTGTGTTAGTGCCTTTATTGATGTATGGTTCTAAAAATGTTGGGTGGAGAAGCATAACTATAACGAGATATTTGAGAGAAGTGTGTTTGTGTACACGAGACGTGATCGTGTCCGAAATATGATGGTGTACGGAAAGCATGAGATTGAGAAGAATGTTGTTAAAAAAGTGAGAGCGAATCAGTTGAGGCGGTGGGTGAATGTGAAGAATAAACGGGCATGTATGAATGTCGACAAGACGAAAGTGGTGTTTCAGGGTTCGTGCTATCCCACTTTGTGGAATATAGCGTGATGTTCTGTATGTATATGATTCAATGAATGTTGAATATAAAGACAGATTTTATAAGTAACACATATTTTTTTCCAGCCCAGCACAAATAGTAAAAATATGTATCATCATCGCCGTGATGCTAACCTTCTGCCTCCAGTTCTTCGTGCCCCATGAAGTGACCTGGCGCAAAGTCTTCGAACCTCGCGTTCCAAAGAAGTTTGTCAACATCACACAAATCACCGTACGTATCCTGGTGATCGTCCTCTCCGTCGTAATAGCCGTATCCGTGGGTAACTTGGACTACTTCATCGGCTTCGTTGGGGCTTTGTCCTTCTCAATACTAGGTCTTCTGGTACCAGGAATTTTAGAGACAGTTACATATTGGGAATACGATCTAGGGGCAATGAGGCTGATGAAGAATATTGGGTTGATGATTATTGGACTCGTGGCACTTTTTACCGGGTCATATACGAATTTAATAGGTATTATAGAGTCTCATAATTAGGATTCTATTTGGGTCGAATATTTAGTGTACTTTGGAATATTAGATAATGATTTTACAATGGAAAATATTTACTGTAAGCAATATAAAAGACTTGACAAAAAAAAATTATAATAAAATTAGGAAGACTGAAAAATTAATGCTAGAATTCTGCAGAGATTAGTTGCTTTCAAATTTATTAGCAAATTTGTGCAGAATTGTAAGTTAATAATTCATAAGAAAATAATAAAATAATGCTTAAATATGGTGAAGGAAAAAAATCATGACAGATTGATAATAATCATGCAGCACGTAGATCAAATCAAGTACCTATATATGTGATACGTAATCCCAAATGTCAATTGATATGAATTAACTAAGATTAAATTGTACTTGTGATTATTACTTGTTACCAGTAAATACTTTATCAAATTTAGTATACTCGTATTATTCACATTAACAGTAAAATTCTACTGTGCCATAATAAATGTAAGAAATTTGAAAAATATATCAAATTTCTGTAACTGTGTTAAAAGTAATGACAAAATGTGTTCAGAACAAGACTTTAATATGTATTTCGAATTATATATGTTATTGTGTAAGTTTTATAGGGCAATAAGTATCTATAGATTCATTTTGCAAAACATGTAACTATGTTTTATTTATTGCCATCTATAAAATTATTTCTGTGATAAAACTGTTTTTATAAAATGGATTGAAGTGTATCATAGATTATTTAATAAAAATTGTAAAATAAACATTACCACTATATTTATTATTTGTCTATATCTATAACATAATAATAACTTAATTAAGTTTTTATTTAAGGTGATTCAATACAAAAAATAGTACAGATGAAGCTTTACTATCAAAATACAGGTATTTATTATACAATCACAGAACTAGGAACAAACCAATACACTATATTTTATTACACATCTTATTTAGATTTTAATAGTTTTATATTTTATTTCGACATATGTTTACATTTAAAAATACTACTTTTATAGACACATACAGGGTCAAAGAGAAACATGGCGTAAGATATGTAACCATATTTTCTGCAGTAATAACTCTCATATTATTTAGACAAATCAAATTATAGAGAATTAATTTGTGAAAATTTTTCATATTTTACAGTAATAAGTCAAGCAAAAAGAAAAAATAATAAGTTAACAGATTGGGTGTAGAATAATTTGAAATAAATTGATAATTTTCACCCTGCACCTGTACGTATTATAAGTGGTGTATTCATTAAAACAGTCACTCGTATAAAAATAATTAACCATAATTAATTTGATAAAATCTGGCCCCTCACTTAAACAATGTTATATTATTTATTTGATTTTGTGGTTATTTAAGAAAAATCTAGTGTTCTTATAAAAACCAAACGTGTTAACATCACAGCATCGGACAATACCATCTCTTCAGTTGTTGTGCATCAACAATCAACATAGATAGATAGAAATCATAAACCAAAACCTCAGAGCAAAAACCGATCATCAGTAAGTTTCTTCACGCTGATATTCACATTCCTGTTGACAAGTTGCGGATATAAAGATGGATACATAAGCGTAGAATTAAAAGGATTAGTGTCGCTATTACTTATCGAGGGTTTGTCTTCGCGCCTTTGACGGACAGGTTCGTTGAAAGTAGCCACTCTAGTTTCAGCGAAACACCAAACACGGTCCTTCTTAAAGAAGAGGAGAACCCCAGCGATGATGACAATTAGGCCGATAACGATTATGAGCCATTTTATGATTTCGACGGCGAAAATTGCTGTGTAGGCCATTCGGATCTGACTTAGCAACGATTCTGGGAGCTCTGCACCCTTTTCAAACAGTCTTTCAGTTTGTGCAGGACGGATTTTAGTGTATAGTGTAAGACAAGTGGGAGATTTTATTGTCAATTATGCAGCATTTCATGCAATATAAAGCAGATTTGAAATTAAATAAAGAGTATATAGTATAATCCTCATTTACTTCTCATTCAATGCTATACGAGTAGCACAGCTATATTCGAAAATATTTTTATTATTTCTATACCAATTAGATTACGTAGAATGTTAGTTATTTTAGAATTCTAAATTTTGAACAGATGTGCAAAATGATTGAAACAATAACAAAAACAACAAATTCCTAAAAGCATAAAAAATGTGTCATCGAAATTTTTAAGAATCATCAACATGATTAACAATAAGCGTGTTTGTATTATTCAAGCAACTATGTGTCATGATATAACAAGCTCTTTTAATAGTTAAAAAAATATATTCACCTGAACAGTTTATTGCACTGTTGATAGCCTTCTAACATATATTAAAATCCGTACATAATATTTTATGTGATGAACGATTTTTTTCGAGTAGATGTACTAGTTGGAGATGCAATTAATATATTTAAAAATTAATTTTACACCGACGTTTCGACTGTTAATCAGTCTCCTCACCCTGAAGAAGACTGATTATCAGTCAAAAAGACGGTGTGAAACTAATTTTTGAATAATTGAATGCATCTTCAACTTGTTGTTTTAATTAATAATATTTTACTATAATGATTTTGGCTTTACTGTTACTAAATAAATTAATATTATGTACGAAAATTTTATCAATGCATAACATCGAAAAATACATTTAAAGCTGTTTAAAAATATAAAACATTGAACATTTAAACAGTGACTACGTAAAAAATAGAAGTAACATACCTCCTCAAGCCATATTAGAGGCATCAGTCCAGTAGAAACGTTCTGCAAGAGTTCGAAGTCTTCTAGTTGTTTTAAAAATAAGTTCATTTGGGCTTTCTTCCATCCTTTCACTGGAGTTCCAGTTAACTACACACAACGAACACAATTTTAATCAAATATTTTACATTGGCTACAAATGCAACTGTTCACTACAAAAATTTATTGACAACTAAACATGATTTCATTTCTACACGATCATGTGCAAACTGTACGAGACAAAACATGAAAAATGAATGTTTATGTACCTATCGCATAGGTACTTAGTGGGGAGATATTATTGTGGGCAGAACAATGTTGAGGTTTAAATAAATATTCAATTTACTAAACAATGGTAAATTTAAAATTAAATGATTCACTTACCGGCTCAATCTCCGCAAACATCCCATGTTTTTCTGGATTCGGATGGATTCCTTGAACAAAATTCACTAGCTCTCGATCCCCCAGGTAGAAATGCGGGTTACTCATGATGCTGGGTGCTTGCATACATGGCATAAGATTCAATGTTCCTTTAGGTGGACACTGCACAATTGTGTTGTAGTTATCATCCTTCCCCAGGGGACAGAAGCAGTCATTTTCCTCTCGAATATCGAAGACTGATTCGGTAATGCGATAGCGGTAAGTTGGAATGCCAGATACTTCAGATTTGCGTTCGTATTCTAGATAGACTGACCTACCAAACGATATGATTATGCTGAATTATACACGATATATAAAATAGCAGAAGAAGGCAGGCATAACTATGAAACTAATAGAAATATAGATGAAAGAAAATTCAATTGAAACATATTAGTAAGATGCATGTTTGAAACGATTAAATCAATAGAAGATATAGTGAGCAACATAAATTGGATTTTAGGCTTGGACAAAAGTACACTCATAGAAAAGAGAGATTGCATCGCTGTGGAAGAGATGAACATTCTAAAACTCCGGGTGGTAATTATTTACTTGTTGGTTTCAGAGGTTCGTTTGTAATGCCAATTAGTACACTTTTATTTGTAATTACTGAATGATTTAATAATGTATTAAACTATTACAACAACATAAAAACTGAGTAACAACTTTACGAGGGAAGAACTACATTCACACTCTACAGTCTTGCAACCTCTCTTTGTAAAGTATAAAAATACACTCAACTGAATCAGTCAGAACGGAAGTTAAAGTAAGACCGCGACATTTAAATGTATTACATAGATTCAGTTTCTTTCATACTCCCACTTTTGAATACTTTACATAAAATAAACATATTAAATTATTACATTCTTTAAATCTTAAAATTAATTCTAATTTACATATTATATCTTTGTACACCTAATAGGAGTCTCAATTTTTCACAAGACATTTTGGGCAGCGGCTTCGTTAGGATATCTGCCACTTGGTCCTTCGTGTTGATGTACATGGGTAGGATGTCACCTGCTTCATATTTTTCACGAACGTAGTGGTATTTTATGTCTACATGTTTTGTCCGATTGTGGAACTCTGGATTTTTTATGAGACGTATAGCACTCTGGTTGTCTATGTTGATTGTGGTAGGTTTTTCTGGATTTTCACCTATATCTGAAAGAAGTCTCTGCAGCCAACTAGCTTCCTTGGCGGCTTGAGAGGCTGATACATATTCTGCCTCTGTGGTTGACAACGATACGGTCGGTTGTCTCTTGCTGGTCCAAGTTACTGCAGATTCACCAAGTTGGAAGACATAACCACTGGTTGATCGTCTTGTTTGGAGATCAGCTGCGAAGTCTGAGTCGGAGAAACCGGTCAGGGACGTAGAATTATAGCTTTTATAGTAAATTCCGTAATCAGCCGTTCCAATAAGATATTTTACTATCTTTTTCACTGCATTCCATTGTTGTTTGTTATGTTTGTTTAGGAATCGACTAGCTACTCCCACTGCATAACAAATGTCTGGGCGAGTAACAATTGCGGCAAACATGAGGGAACCAACCAACTGTCTGTATGGAACCTCATTCTCTTCAAGATATTCACTATTTTCACCTGTAATGTTTGTTTGTGGGTCTGAAGGTACACATACTGCTTTTGCAGTGTCAAGTTCAAATTTCTTAGCAATTTGTTTTATGTAATTTTCTTGATTTATGAAGATAGAGCCGTCAGAGTCTCTTTTTATCTGCATACCCACGTAGTTTTTCACTTCACTACTTTTTATTTCGAATTGTTTTTCTAGTTCTTTTAAAACTATGTTTATTATTACATCACTTTCGCTTATTAACAGTCCGTCATCTACATAAAGTACAAGTAGCACTTTGGTGTTATTTACAAAACCTGTGTACACACATTTGTCTGCTTGAGATTGTTCAAAACCATAATTTTTGAGAAAAACGCTAAACTTTTTGTTAAAGCACCTGGGGGCTTGCTTAAGCCCATATAGTGATTTATTCAACTTGTACACTTGGTTACATTTTGTCGTTGTTACTTCCATATCTTCAGGAAGTGTCATATAGATCTCTTCTTTGAGTTCTCCATTGAGGAAGGCAGTTTTGATGTCGAATTGTTTAATTTTTAGATTTCTTGCTGCTGTTACTGCCAAAAGCGTTCTAATTGAGTCAAAACGAGTTGTGGGCGAGAATATTTCATAGTAATCAACGTTCTTTTGCTGTGCGTATCCTTTTGCACATAACCGAGCCTTGTAGCGTGAAGTTGAGTCATCTTCATTGTGTTTTATTCTAAATACCCACTTTGATCCAATTGGTTTCTTACCAGGCGGAAGTTCTGCAGCTTCCCATGTGTTGTTTGCTTTTAGTGCTTTTAGTTCTTCAGCAATAGCCAGTTTCCAGTGTCGTGCTTCGTCACAATTTAGTGCCTCTGTATAGGTTTGTGGAATATTCATTTCGACGAAGTTTAACATTTCAAATTCATTGTATCGACTTGGCAATCTGATTTGACGTCGTGGACGTCCTGGATTTGGTACTTCTTCCTCTTCGTTGTTTTGTACTGGCTGGATTAATCTGTTCGCTTCTTGATCTTGCATCTGCTCCTGCTCCTCTTGCTCTCGGAGTTCGTTTAGTTCGTCATCAGCGTTGATACTGATTTTCACAGTATTTTCTTTTCTCTCAAGGCTTAACTTACTTTCGTTAAAAAGTACGTTTCTCGAAATTGTTATTTTCTTGGTGTCTGGGTCAAATAATCTGTAGTTATTTGAGTCGTTGTCATACCCAACCAGGATCATCTTTTTGCTCTTAGGATCTAGTTTCCTTCTTTTTTGATCGGGTATATGCATGAATGCTTCGCTTCCAAATGTTCTTACATGTTCTAAATTTGACTTTTTACCATACCAAGCTTCATAAGGGGTAGTATCGGTCTGAGTTGTAGCTGTTCTATTTAGTAAGTATACAGCTGTGTTGACAGCTTCAGCCCAGATGTATTTAGGCATGTTGGCACCATAAATCATTGTTCTAGCACTCTCGACGATGGTTCTGTTGTCTCTCTCTACTCTAGAGTTCTGCTCAGGAGTATAAGGAGCGGTTGTCTCCAAAACTATCCCTTCTTTGTTTAAATACTTTTCGAAGTCTTTGTTTTTGTATTCGCCACCGTTGTCTACGTGCAATACTTTAATTGAACGTTCAAATTTGTTTTTGATCATGTTGTTGAATGTTTTGAAACATTCCAGTGCATCTGATTTATGCTTAATAAAGTTAACAACACGAAAACCACTTATTTTGTCCTTGAAAACGATAAAGTATTTGGAACCACTTATGGATGTTGTTTCCATTGGTCCACACACGTCACTATAGATCTTTTCACCTACTTTAAAGTTCAATGTCTTTTCGTTCTTTTTAAATGGAAGACGATGTTGCTTGCCATATGCGCACGCGTCACAGAAAAAGTTTTCAACATTTGAAAAGTTTATACCGGTTACCAAGTTCTTTTTCACCATTTCTTCTAGAGTTTTCACATTTAAGTGTCCAAGTCTTTCATGCCATACTTTCAGGCTTTCACTTTTGGTTAGATTGGCTTGAAACATTTCATTGACTACAGTTCTAAATAACATTTTATAAATGTTATTTGGTTCGCGGACAGCATTAGCAATTACTGCTTCATTTTTATAGAGTTGTGCATGATTTTTATCTTTTATTATGTTTATGTCCTTGTTTGCTGCTGCACCTTCTGAAAAAAGATTTTTCTTTAGATCTGGAACATACATAACGTCTATTAATGTACGATCATGCCAATTTCCTTTGACCAATGCTTGAACTTTTACTGTTCCTTTTCCTTTTATTTTCAGACTTGTCTCGTTCCCTAGAGTAACGCTGGATTCAAAGCTATCTTCAAACGTATTAAAAAATTCTCTCCTGTAGGTCATGTGGGATGACGCACCACTGTCCATTATCCATGATTCTGCGTAGGAATAATTTGGGTTACCGTCTGCGTGAAGAGCAACTTCGTAGCTTTCTTCGTGTCGTTCACTGGTTCTTTGTTGATTTCTTGCTTCGAATCGATTGTTTGGTGGTCCCTTTTTCTTTTGTGGTTGTCTACATCTTCTGGCGATGTGTCCCTTCTTTCCACAGTTGTAGCAAACAATTGAGGAACCTTTTGATTGATTGCTTCCTTGACCTTTGTCTTCTTTCGTGCTGTTGTATCCGTACTTGTTTTTCTTTAGTGATAAAGCTGCTAGTGCGGTTTCAGCTTCCTCTACGGATTCTAGGTTAGCTTCTTCATCGAGAAGTCGTGCTGTTAAGTTTGAAATGGTTTGTTTGGCCTCGTCCAGTGACAACCAAGCCTGTCGTATGTTCCTGTATTTTGCAGGAAGTGTACTAAGAATTTTCATCATTATAGCAGCATCACTTACAGTTTCTCCTGCTTCACGAACAAGTTTTGCCAAATTTTCGACCTTGGAGATGTGCTGCGCTATCGTGTCGTTTTTATGCATTTTATATTGGTGAAATTTTTCATGTACTATCATCTTGTTCGTTTCTGATTTGAGCTGAAATATTGAGTCAAGCTTGTCGAGGATTTGTTTCGAGTTGTCACAGTTTTCAATCAACGTAATTTGCTCCAACTGCATGGCTGTTGTGATCGCAAACATTGCGTGAGCATCTTTTTTATTCCAGTCTTTGAGCTCGTTGGTTTGATTGTCTGATGGCTTCGGGTTGCTTCCATCTACCACTCCGTAAATTCCTTTGGCTTTGAGCGCACACTTGATTTGGAATTTCCACTGTGCGTAGTTTGATCCGTTAAATTTGTTAATTGTGGAAATGTCGACTTTATCCATTTTCGATCATTCAGTTCGACAAAACTTCTATTTGGACTTTTACAAAAGATCGTCAGAAACGTTGAAGATGGCGTTCTTTTGTTCGAGAACTATTTCAGTTCTTTTGTGTTTTAAACGATACCTGGGCCCATAACCTATTTACTTGTTGGTTTCAGAGGTTCGTTTGTAATGCCAATTAGTACACTTTTATTTGTAATTACTGAATGATTTAATAATGTATTAAACTATTACAACAACATAAAAACTGAGTAACAACTTTACGAGGGAAGAACTACATTCACACTCTACAGTCTTGCAACCTCTCTTTGTAAAGTATAAAAATACACTCAACTGAATCAGTCAGAACGGAAGTTAAAGTAAGACCGCGACATTTAAATGTATTACATAGATTCAGTTTCTTTCATAGTAATAAGAAGAGGAGCGGCGAAATTTGAAGAAAGACTCAAAAATTTCAATATTGCAAGAATGACGTAGAGATCTAAGAAGAGAAAATGAGAATAAAAATAAATTGACCAAATGGAGATAAGTAAGAAAAACTATTTGTAATAGAAATGGATACTCTGCAATACGTGGAAATGGCGAATCAGTCGTACAAACTTTGAAATAAAGACATCTGGAAATCCATAGACAAGAAGAACAGCAAAATAAAATAAATTAATTAAACTACAATAAAATATACAAATTAATATAAACGCCAACATTACCACGGTACATTTTAAATGAGAAAAACAACATAAAGTTTAGATGTGGAAATGAAGACAATAATACTGGTTAACAGCGAATGATAGTAAGAAAAATGAACTGCTGGACGACCAGGGCACCGAAGAGGGCGTATTTTTTATGTATAATCACGCACAGCTTTTGACAGAGTTGTCCGATTTGGATGATTCTATTTTTATTGAATAGGGTATAACTCGAAATACTATTTGAATTTGAAAAAATTAAAAATCTTTATCAAATTTTGGAGCTTAGTTATTAAAACTAAAAAGATTTATTTTATTTGTCGCCTTTCAGTTTCTCTTTTTTAAATACTGGGTACCTGCAAAGATCGCTGCTGAACGCATATATCCTTGGTGCAGGTTCTTCTTTCATTGGAGCATACATAGTAGAATCCGTCCCATTGAGCATGTTACAGGAGGGTCCATGCCACATCTCACCCATGCTACCCATGCCCTTGTAGCTATACAGTTCCCCTCGACTGGTGTTACGTATCCCGCGGCCCATTATGTAAGGACCTTCTTCGGTGTCATTCAACTAAAAAAACAACAAGAAGTATATGTAAAACAAGGATCGCCGCAAGAGGATTTTTCTAATGTTTTCATGCTTTACTTTAAGTAGAGATTAAGATAAGAATCTAAAGAAATCAGTGAAATAAAGAAGTTGAGAAAGAATTTAGAATTTGACGAAGAAGTATAGAAAAGAAAAGTTAAATTGAATATATGGGCAACATCGCATATGATAAAGATACTAATTTATTATTGTTTTTCTGGCAAACAGAACTACGAGTAGAACATTACACTAAATATTAATCACAAAATTGAAATCAATAGCTCATCAATTTAATATTTTTGTTATCTTTTTGTGGTGTAAAAATTCATGAACAAACATCTACTATCAAAATAAAAATATAATAGAAAATAAAATATATAACAACTTAATTCCATAACCCTTTAAATTGCTTCACAATCGAACAATCCTATCTCAATGTCCAATCAGATTATTCCCATTTCCATGAGTATGACAATACACGCCGAGGACTCAAGAGTTATTTAATAATAAATATATTTGTATGGACGCGACGTGGTAAAATAAAATAATAATGAGATTATGATTATAATATACTCACATGATGAAACAAAGAAAAGAGGAAATCTCGGCCGTTTTCGTGTTGTCGAATTGTTTCTGGGGCTGTGCCCTTTATTGCAGTGCAAACGAATTCTAAATTAGGATGTTTTATTATTAGTTAATGTCCTTAGATGATTAAATATAAAAAATATAATCCAAATACGTGGAATGAAATAATCATTTGAATTGCAGTATAATATTTATAATTTTTAAAAAATTCAAGGTTAGTTTATTGTTACAATAACTATAGGTAAACAAATAATGATTTTATCTTGTGAAATTATTTGTTTGTTCAGCTCTAAAATAACTCGTGCATATTCTAACTAATAATTAAATATTAAATTTTAATCTGATAAATATAATGTGAACAAAATTACTCATAGATTCTTTTTAAATATTTTATATATTAGGTTCAATAAATATTTAAATGAAATGAATTTACCAACGTCCGGAGCGGAACAATCCAGTAATAGTCCGTTAAATAAAAAATCTTTGATTTTTACTTTCATGAAAATATTTTTTATCCCAGGAAACAAAAATGGAACAGCTTCACTAATTGTTCCTAAAGCTGATGGAAACATTGCTTCTACGGTTAATGCAGTACCCTACATAAAACAAACTTGATATTTATAAATTAATATAACCCTTTAAGAATGAAAAAGATATAAAATGCATGTCCACAATTTGAATTGAGCAAAAAAGTTTATACAAAAAGAATTATCTTTAACTAACTAAATAATATTTGTAATATTTAAACACTTCTGAATATTAAATATAAGAAAAATAAATCAAATATTTTGCAATGTCAAAGTCTAGTTTCAGTTTACATATTATTGCACAATGTGTTAATTAATTATCGGAAAGTTTACGTACCTATTGTGTAATAAAATAAATATTTATTTCAAAATTAAAAATCTTACCACAAGTGCGGGATTTAATACCGTAACTTCATCTTCAACAGAGTAGCAGCCAGACTCCTCCTGGTTAAAGAAAAATGTTTTTCTCATAATATATTCTATTGTATCTTTATCTTCATGTATTACGATCTTTTCTTTTTTTCGATACTGACTGAAATATATTCAAATGTTATCGTTAAGTTTAAAATTATAAGTTTAAAACTTACTCATAAACATAAGGTCCTCTTTCTCTAACAATGGGTTTTGCTCCTTGCATAACATCATCAGGATTTTCAACATTGAAGACGTAAACTTTAAATTTTAACGGAATCGGGAATACCTTCCACATATTATAGCCCTGCGCATTTTCTTCGAGAGAAATACCCTTGAACGAAAATTAATTGTTTTTACTTATCATGATCATGACTAAAATTGTTATATTGTTTTTTTGTAGTTAATAAATAAAGTTTAATTTATTGTTATGTATAGAAGCAGGAATAGATTACATGTGTTAATGCATATAATGATAACCGTATCATATTTTGCAATTACTAAAAAACACACACGTAGAAACATTAAATATAAAAATGAGCGTTTAAAATATAATTGTTTTATAATTAATTTCAATCATTTTATTATTTTACACTGTAATTTGAAAATAATAGTCAATGTCGGACTGTAATTATATTTTTTACTGTTTAAACTATAATGCTAAATGAATTTAACATTGTGTATTAATAAGGTTTAAACATTTCTAACAAATATTTAAAGTTTATTGTTATCAATAACGTTATTCTTTCGAAGTGTGTTTATGTTAAATGTAATGTAAATCCAGATCATACTTCTGTAATTAAGACAGTTTTAAAATAATAAATTACATGCATTTGCACACAATGTAATCACTATAAATTTTCAAATATGTAAATGTAACTAATTTATAAAATAGATCAGCTTTCGTTGGCAAGATTTTATTAAATATTTACGGATTTGAAAATCTATTCTTATTCCTGTAATATTACTAAAACATTCTTGTTAAAATAATTTTATAATTAAATTAAATTAGCTTCAATTCATTTTTAAAATTGTCTATTTAAAAATAATTAAAATACCCTGCAAATATAACATCTCTACTACCTCATTAATCTTAGAATCCAGTATCTTCGGAAAGCCATACCAAGCCATGAAGATGCCGAACAGCAGCACTACAAATCCAGACCCTGCGACGATGGCGGGCTTGTTTTCTTTACTGACCATCCTGCTTTGTGGTCTGGTAACTCCTGCTGCTCCTGCCGGGACGACGAGTGCACTGAGCTAGAGCCAACTTGCTGAGTATGTGTAAATGTATGTACACAGGTCTCATGCCGTGCATTGATGGCGTGTGGACGGTGTCATACGGTGCAGTGGCGGGTTCAGGAGGAGGAAAATTGCTCTTCAGGACTTAAGGAAGGTGTACCTTCCTCTAAAATTAAATTTGAAGGACCTCTGAACTGACGATTCACAGAAATAATTAAAGTATGATCATGAAAAAATATTAATTGTTCTATAAGCCAGCATGCTCTGTTTAAAAGATTTAAATTAGACCATGTTGTCATTTTCTAACAAAAGAGGATTTCTCTATATGAAGCTTAAATTCATATTAAAATAGCAATAGCTATTCCTACTCGTATCAATATTAGTTCATTCTGGAAATTTGGTAACCACTGGAGTCTATTAATTCGATTCAATATAATTATAAATGAAATTATAAGTATAGTTTTAATATTACTTGAACAATAGGAATAGTCTTACTTCGTTGCAGAAATATGTCGCCCACTGAAACCTGTAAAGCAAAAAAGTCTTACAATTAGAAATAAATGAATAATGTTTAATAACATATTTATTTTAGGTTCGAGGTTAGATATTTAAAAAATATATATACAATTTTGATTGTTTCCCTGATTTTCCATTTTTTCTTCTTTATTTATAGTTATGCTTGATAATGAATGCAGGAATGCTCTAACCATTAGTGTTTTAAGAACATTTTGAACTTTAAAACGCAGCCAAGAGAACATAGAAGTCATAAAATATTTGAATTAAATTAGAACTTCGTTAAATCATTTTAAAAATATGTAAAATTTGACTGATGATATTCAGTAATTTCAGCAACGTAGTTTTATAAACTGTTATTCCCACAGGTGACAGTTGCCATTTCAACTTTATCCCTGTGATTGAACATTTATGGGGGACATGGTTTCACGGATGGTAACTGCGCTATAAAATATATCAATTACTGAGATCTGCTAAAGAAAAGTGCCACGTCCTAAATGGGGACAAGGTGTTATATTAAATTTATTTATTTGTATTCTCTTAAAACTCAATAGTAAATAGAAGTGCATTACAATATTTTCGCTTCGATTGTCGTCTGCATCCTGCACAGAATAATTCGTAGGTGAAATAAAGTTCAGTTTTAAAGTTTATTATTATTAAGTACAACTCTGCAGAACAATATGATATACCTATATCATAATTATCATCATAGTATCATGGATTCTGATGACCGTGAAACTTCGATTACTAATGATACAAAGATACCTATCGGAATTTGTTTATTATAACATAATTTAATAACTTAAAACTTACCCCTGCAAGAAATTTATATTAACTTTGTATATATCGGGCATACAATTTTTGATTCATTATTTATAAACATGCACTGATGTATATCTGAAAAATTGATTTTCTGGGTGTATAATTCTAGTTGCATATTATAAAAATATTAATTAATTAATTTAGGAGATAGATCATATATTTTCAAATTACATATGTATAAATTTGGTTTTAATTATTTCTAAGTTTCTAATGTAATTAATTTATTGATTTTGAGCAAGTTCAATTTCAATTTATAGGTGACATTTGTTCATTACTCTATATATAACAACATATAAATTATGAATGGGGTACTGGGACTATCATGTGTAATGTAGAAGTCCTGATAAAATCTATCAGTCTTATTTCTAATTATTTGATTGAACCGCGCCTTTATTCTATTGTTTTAGTAATCTAAAAATAATTTCATAAAAGGCACAAAAGTTCCGCTAATTTCGTACCTTTTGTAAATCACATAATTTAACACTCAGAAAATTATAAGTAGTCATTGATTTTTGTTATTCAATTTCACTATAATTTGTTATATTTGAGACAGGAAAGAAACAATGCGGATTAATAAGCAATACATATTTAATATGTTGAAAAACTTTCAGAACACAGTAATAATTGAAAAAATTTTTATCTACGACCGTTGTTAAAAGTGGTCCTTTTAGCGGTTACTTAGTAAGTTAAAAAGTGTCACTAGTATTAAAAGTAACATAGCAACGTCTTAAAAGTGATTTTATTGTTACTTTTAACACGTTGCTAACGATTTGTATCAATAAATCAACAAATACAGCCCTACCTGTTAAAATACCATTCTATATTTTTTTAGTATTTTCTAATACACTAGAAAGATCGTAGATAAAATTTTGTATGATACACGTGATCAGTGATTTATTTCGTTCGTGGGGTTGATCCACTCGGCTTCGCCGCGTTTCACAAACTTCCCCACTTTCTCATAAAATGTCACTTTTAACACATATCATAAATAACTATATTGAGCCTCACAGAGATGTCAAAGTAAATTGTAAACGATTAAAAATTGTATGCGCTTAATAAAATTACGGCGTAATAGATTTAGGTACAGTTAACTTCAAAGTTTCCAAGTTGTAATAATAAGTATTAATTATTATAAGAGAATTAGATGTAATATATTTTTAAGTTTCCAAATGTAATAAATTTATTTGAGCAAGTTATAGAAGTAGAAGCTATTGGTTCATGAGAGCATATAACATAAGTCATGTTTATATATAATTGATAAAATGAAATACTGAAATAAGAGCATAATTATTACAGTTTATTTCAAGATGTTTTATAAAAGTAATTCTATAAGTTTACAATCGGTTCGGCATTAGGCAGTTCGTTTTGAAGTTACATATTTTAAAACTAATCTTTGTTTTAAATATAAAAGTAGGAATGCACTTATAATCTACTAATGCCCGGTTGCACCAACGTTAGTTAAATTTAGTTTAAATAAATAAAAGCGTATCTAATTACTCCATATTACATATAACTTCGATTTGGTTTTATTTATTTAAACCAAGTTTGAAATTTAACTACCGTTGGTGCCACCGGGAATAAGAGAATAAAAATAAATAATGTATTATTTAATACAAAAAACATTATACAAGATCTACATTTTTAAAACATAATCACAGCAAGTGATTGATTTTGTTATTTATTCTCACTTACTCATCAACATGAACCGACCTCGAGTCTTCAGGAATCCTATTTTCACTATAAAATGCCTCCTGAACAAATTGAATATTCCCTTAAATATATGAATTTTCTTAAAAGACAGTTAGTGCTGTTAATTATTGTATATTGTAATACCTGACATTTTAATTTGTATTATGTTGTTCTAGGGCTCATTTTTATTATTAAAAATATATTTTATTAAAAATTGTACGCGCTGATTGAAATTAGGTACAGGTAACATCAAAATATGCCTTGAGTGATTAATATTATTTGCCACAGGAGGATGTACACAGCGACTTCATTAATGTTATAAATTGTTGCTAATAATACCATGCAAACAAATTTTCTGTTGGTCTGGTAAATTAAATAAAAAAAAACTTGTTACAATAAACTAAAATATTAGACAGAGACAAAACGAAATAAATTATACATAGATTATTTTTTCTTCTTTTTGCTTTTTTCAGAGGTGAAGGAACCGTCATTTTTGCGTTTCTGTCCTGATTTTACTGAGGCGGATGACGGAACACCCAACTGAGAAGATTTTGGTGCTTTCTTTTTACGTTCTGCTCGTTCTTTCTCTTCCAATTCTTGGTTTTCTCTTTCTATCAAGGTAATTAAAGTATTGCATCTTCTTTGTAATTCCATTGCTGTACGGGATTTTAAGAACCAGTCGAATCTAAACTGTGGAGAAGATCTGAAAGAATAATGTAATTAATATTTCTAAATTATTAAAATATTTCGATATTTTACCTGACTGCGGCTCTTAGTTCTTCGTAAACATTCTCTCGATCGAACCCAAGTTTGTGTAACATACAAACTAAAAATCTGTCTTCTTCTTCGGTATAATTTTTGCCTTTATTTGTACCGTACGAAATTCGTAATTGATGGAATGGTGCACGGTACCTTGCCATTTTAGCATCTAAAGCTCTTTTAATACTAGCTCTTCGCTGAATTTTAGCCTCTCCTCTTTCAATCTGAGCCATAATTCGCTCAATATCTTGCAACTCGTGACATCTTTCCCAAAAAACTGCTGAGTATTCCATTACTTCTTCCGGAGTTTTTCCTTCTACATCTTTTGCGATGTTTTCAATGTCATCTCTACCATATTTTTCATTTGCTTTAATAAACTGATTAAAATCTCTTTTGGTCCAGTTGGTGAAACCTTGTGTTAAAAGGTTTTCTTTCTCTGTGATTTCATCTTCGGATAAAGGTTCGGCGTCGTCAATCTTTCTTTGTTCCTCTTTTTGTATTTTAGCGGCATCTGGGCCATGTTCAGGATTTTTCGGAACTTTATAACCTAGAGTTTTACGGAAATAGTAAATTTCTTGATCTAGAAGTTCGAAAAGGCGTGGCGGAAAGAATTGGAAATCTTGTACGATTGGCTGACGCGGAGGACGTGGAGCCTACACAAAAAAAAAATGTGAGTTTAATTATGTTTGATAGTGTGTCAAGTGATGTACCTTAGGGGCTTTGGGTTCAGAAACTCTGAGAGCTTCTCGGAAGTATGCATCAACAGCATAGTTGGCTTTACGTTCTCTTTTTGGTGGTTCAATCCAATTACCAACACCGATCAATTTTTGTTTCTCGCGGTAATCTTCTCCTTCGAACTGGTACACTGAATCTGTGGGGGCATCAACTGTGAAGTTACGAAGAGATGACTCTCCTAAAGTTTCAAGCTTTTTATTTAATTCTTCCGTTTTAGCTTCTCCTTTTTCTAAGATGCTGTCAATATCTTCATCAGTAATTTCTGAGTCTTTAGCAGCGAATACATGATTAGCGCCGTGCCGAATCATACTCAACATTTCATCTTTATTCAAAGTGTTAGATTTGTTGTCGGCTAATCGTCCTTGCTGAATAACCAACTTGTCTAATCTCAACTTGACTTCAGCTCTTTCTACAATTTTTTCTTCCACTGTGTTCTCGGTGATGAATCGAAAGACTCTCACCTGCTTTTTCTGGCCAATACGATGAGCTCGATCCATAGCTTGAAGATCCATTTGAGGGTTCCAATCAGAGTCATAGATAATGACAACATCGGCTGTTGCCAAGTTAATACCGAGACCACCAGCTCGAGTAGACAACATGAAAACGAATTTTGTGCTTCCTTCTTCGTTATATTCGTTGATTTGACGCTGTCGGTCTTCGTGGGCTGTTTGTCCATCCAGACGGCAATACTAAAATTAAAAATATCATTTCTGTCGTTTAAACTCAAACAATTATGACTTACATTATATTGTCGCCAATAGCAGTAATCTTCAAGAATATCCAACATTCTAGTCATTTGAGAGAAAATTAAAACTCTGGAGTCTTGTTCTTTTAATTTCGGTAACAATTTATCTAAAATAGCCATTTTACCGCAATTGTAAACTAGATGTTCATCAGTAGTATAGGGTGGACCAGGCTCAGCTCCGTCAAACAGGTAAGGGTGATTGGTACACTTTCTAAGCTGCATCAAAATATTTTGTAATCGCATTTTTTCAATTTTTCCGGCACCGTTAACGATATCAATATCTTTCATTAAAACTTTAGTGTACCACTCTCTCTGCATTTTACTGAGACCAACATAAACTTTATGTTCTTTTTTTGGCTTCAATCGCTTCTCGACTTCGGCTTTCAAACGCCGAAGCAAGAAAGGCTTTAATACTGCATGCAATCGCTCAATCAAAGCATTGTCGCCCAGACATTGGTTTGTATTGAACCAAGCGTCAAAGTCATCGGCAGAGTTGAATACGTCGGGCAGTAAGAAGTTGAGGAGTGCCCACAGCTCGTGAAGATTATTTTGAAGTGGAGTACCAGTGAGAAGAAGACGATTTGTTGTTTTGAACTCGCGAAGGATTTCAGAGAGCTTGGATTTTTCGTTCTTGATTCTGTGAGCTTCGTCAATGACCATGTAACGCCAATTGAATTTCTTGAATACTGATTTTTCTTTTATTACCATTTCGTATGAGGTAATACAAACATCCCATTCGCCTGGCATCATCACGTCTCGAATAAACGCACTCTAATATTCACAAACAAATTTTAAGTCAACCAAATAATTATTAAAATATTAGTTTCTTACCCTGGCTTCTTGGTCGCCAATAAGACAAACAGCTCTGATGGATGGACACCATTTCTTAAATTCATTCATCCAGTTGGCAAGGGTAGATTTAGGTACAATAACAATATGAGGCCCAGGAATGCTTTTATAATGCTTCATAAATCCAAGCAGAGAAATTGTTTGCAAAGTTTTACCAAGACCCATCTCATCAGCTAAAATACCATTGATTCCATTCTCGTATAAAGAAACCATCCAATTCAACCCCCTAATTTGATAATCTCGCATTTCACCATTTTTAATATAGTGTGGCGAGCACTCAAATCGAACCTGTGTTTTTGTTTTGACATTAGATTCAGCAAGGAGTTCTTCATCTTCTTCTTGTTCTGTTTTACGATGACGGTGACTGCAGAAATAATATATAAATATTGTTTCTTTAATTATTATGATTAAGTAATACGTACTCTCCGATATTTTCATCGACTTTAATTTTACGTGGACGTCCTGCTTTAGGTTTTGGAGGAGCACCAGTTTTTTGTTGATGACTTGTCATAAAATGAGAGAAGATCTCGGTTTGTTTTAATAAATAATCGAAACGTTTACCTCGATCAGTTTCGAGTTTTGTTTCGAAATCTTCACCTTTGCCTCGGGATGAGATTGTGTCAGATGACGAGGCATTCTGCAAATCAACCTAAATTATTTGAAGGAAAATTATTAAAACACTTTTATAATATGTCACAAGGTTAGCAAACAAAGAATAGCATGCATGCATAAGCATCAGTTAACGGTTCTTGAATATCATAATGGCAACGTTAATTACAACAGTATATAATAAAAAAAGATATGCATGCATTAATAAAAATTATGCTTCTAAATTTAATAAATACAATTAAATATATTTGCCAAGGAAATAATAAAATATTTACAAAAAATATCCTTACCGAATTTTCTCCATTATCACCGGTGTCTGGTACTTCTTCAGCTTTCGACATGATTGTAATTAAGTATCAAATAATTACACAAATAATTTACTATTTATAAAGGCATTTAATTTCTCAAAACACACAATACAATCAGCACAGATCACAAACATAGGCAATCACAGTGCTATGTTTATGGCTGCTGGCTGCCAAACCGGCGGGACTGACGGCGACTGGCGGTAAAATTTAAGAGTGCCAACATAAGAACATAAGCAATGCCTAGGGTTCACTAGGTACATGAGAAAGAGAGCGGCAATCCGCATGAGCCACTGATAACAGATGGCAGCACCAAAAGTGGAGCAATAGGGAAAACATTGCGTTCTTGTATTTAAAAGCATTAGAACTGGTGTAGGATTGAGTGTACAAATTTTAGTTATTGGTCGCAATATTTAGAAAAAAAGATATTCATTTCTTTAATGGACATATATACATTTATTTGAATGAAGCAGTTCGAACGATATTGAAATAATAACCTGCATATAAAGATAAAAATAAAATCAGATTTTTTGGTTAACATTGATATATTTCCTTGGTTTAGCTGGGCATATTACACTATGTGGATATAAAATACATATCAAGAATAAAAGTATAATATACGGTTTATGTTTACAAACATATAAATTAAAAGGCACACCATATAATATTAACATTTCACTCGAAAAGTTGTGCGCCAGTGGAAGTTTACTCTGGCAAATGCAATCAAATTTTCATCTGATTTCATTGCATTCATGGTGAAAATACACTTATTTACACTATGATCACATTGTAAATTAATTTAGCAATGTTTATCTAGTGTGCCAGTTACTACCAAATTCCTTGCCTAACTGTTTATGGTCCATCATTCTCTGATATTTTGGACTCACTAGATATTTCATCAATTTTCATGTTTATGTTTGCCAGTACTTCTCTAAAAATATTGTAGTAAATAAATACATAACAAAAATAGTACATATTATAAAGAAATAAAAATTATTAACAATTACTTATAAAATTATTCTTTCTGTCTTTCGTCTAATTATTTTGACATTTCTTATGACAGTCAGTGGAAAATCTTGGGTTGGAATGACCTCATGTTTAAGAATTCCTTTCTTATTGGCAGTTCTAACTATAAATATAATTGTTTAGTTAATTTCAAAATAAAAAAATTAAAAGCAATCATACCTTTATAAAAATCCAAGAGCCAGAAATGAGCATAACAAACGTTCATATATGTCTTAACTTTTTTCCCACATTTGAAGCAATTTTCCATCTCCTTATTCTTTAGAAAATAATGTAATAACATTTCTGTAGTAACATAATTGTTATCTTAATGCATAGAACAATATATTTTTGATTTACTTGACATTTTGTTCACTAAAAATCTGAATCTCCATATACCACCATTACGAACACAGCAATGTTTTCCCTATTGGTCGTAATTCAAATTTAGCCACCAGATGTCAGCTACTTTGTTGGCTCATCCCAATAATAGGTGGAAAAGTTATAAAATAAGGAAATAAGAAATATTATTATATTTGCTAAATTAATTATATATTTTATAATTTCTGAAAAATGATTGATTTTTCTCTTGGTTATAAAGAAAAGTTCCCAGAAACTTAACCTTCTTTCCTACAATTTTCGTTGCCATTGACATTTGACAGTTGAATAGTAAACAAATTCAAGTAGTGTTTGCATTGTACGTGTTGATTAATTACTCTAACATCAAAAATGGTAAGCTTACTCTATATAAAATGTATTAATGACTAATAATTCGTCGCTTCTTAATGGTTTTATTCTAATTTTAGTCATCTAGTCAAGCTGTCCCTCCATCATCCTTCAAAAAACAAATTAGTGGTCCACCTGGACGTAAGAAATCAGGACCTAAACTAGAACTGTCTGATCAACAGAAACATGACATTAAAGAAGCTTTTGATTTATTTGACAACGAGGGCATTGGTAGAATAGACACCAAAGAATTAAAAGTAGCTATTCGCGCGTTAGGCTTTGAACCCAAAAAGGAAGAAATCAAGAAAATGATTGCTGATATTGATCCAGAAGGATCTGGAAAGCTCTCATACGATGATTTCTTGTGCTTGATGTCGGCAAAAATGGCAGAGAAAGATTCCAAGGAGGAGATACTGAAAGCTTTCCGATTGTTTGATGATGATGAAACTGGGAAAATAAGTTTCAAGAATCTTAAACGAGTTGCTAAAGAACTAGGCGAGAATCTCACAGATGAAGAATTGCATGAAATGATTGAAGAAGCAGATCAGGATGGCGATGGAGAGATTAACCAAGAAGAGTTTCTCAGGATTATGAAGAAAACAAGCTTATATTAAAAACAAATCGCTTCCATTTAGTTTTCAGTTTGCGCTTGTTTTGTTGTTTATATTTTTTATGAAAACAATTTGTCCCAAGTTATTATTTTACTACACAACATATCAACAATATTCTAGTCCGAACCGATTTTTTGTCGGGAAATTTTGATGCGTCTTAACGGTGATAATATTCTAACGCACATATTTCCTTTTATTTATTTATTACTCACAATGTGAGTTTGTACTGACAATCGTTCGTAACAAATGTACTTATTTCTATATTTTCTGGAAAATGTAATTATGCCCGAATCCTTTATATTATTCTAAAATGATGTTCAACATTAATAATAAGTACAATTGTTACATTTTTTTAGTTATATTTATTTTATAAGGGTAATCCAATATTGCATTGTGTCCAAACAATTACTTGGTTGAAATTACATTGAAATTTATGTCATGTACTAAAAAGAAAAATTCATAAATTGGATTATTCCTTAAGTTGTATTATGAATTGCATTTACTGATAAAGAATAAGGTATGTAGGTTTATAAATTATTTCATACAAAATATATTTAAAAGTATATTAAATCGAAAACATTATTTTTATACTATAAGTTGTTAACAAAAGAGCATATCAAATATTTTTTTCGATTAAACAGCTGAAGTATTGCAATCTAATTCTGTTCTTTTACTGATCCATCAGTCATTCCAAAGTACGCTTTAGTAGCCATGTTTACAAATAATCCCGTTTCTATAACTCCTGGTATTAAACTAATTTCTTTATTGATTTTGTCCCAATCGAGATTCTGGTCAAAATTCTTCCAATCCAAAATGAAATTTCCGTTATCCGTTACACAAGGTCCAGCCTTAGCAACCGCTAATCTCAGAATTAATTCTCCGCCGAATAATTTTTCAATTTTTTGTTTGATTGGGACGTATGCCATTGGTGCAACTTCAATTGGAATGCCTTTCTTGTATTGTTCTCCTAATTTTTGAGAATTCTTCGTGTAATCGGCGATAATAACTAACTTTTTGGCACAAGATGCAACGATTTTTTCTTGTAGCAAACATCCTCCACCACCTTTTATTAATGTTAGGTTAGCATCAACTTCATCAGCTCCATCAATACAGCAGTCTATTACTGGGTTTATTTCTAGATCTCCTAAATGTAATTTATTTTTTGTAATCAGTTGTCTAGATTGAAATGATGTTGGTATACAAATAACATTTAATTTTTCATTTTTCACACGTTCAGTTAACCTTTCAACTGCGTAAACAACTGTTGAGCCACTGCCAATTCCAACAACAGAATTGTTAAGAATGTGTTCATCTACTGCTTTGAATGCCGCGATTTTCTTTGCACTGTCTAAAGACATTTTAGAATTATTTGAATACAATTTTTTCGATATTTTCAGGAAGTTTAGACGAGAACTGCACATGCCGCGCTTTCAGGAAGGTCATGTAGATTACTTCTAAATATCATTGCGATAACCGCATGACCTGGGCGGCAACTTCAAATGCACCGACACCGTCATAAGAAATGCAGTGGTCATACTAGAGCAACTGTGGCGCGGGTTAGGGACGTCTGACCGATGCCCTCCTCAACAAGACCAGAAATTATGATTTGTCTGATGTACTTTGTCGAACCAAAACAGATGTTCAGATTTTTAACAAAAACTCATGATTTTGAAATGTCATTTTATTTACAAATTTTATAAAGCTAAATGAAGATGAACTGAAATTATAATTATTGTATAACTGATATTTATGTTACAAATTATAATCTAAAATGCCTGAATTCATAGTGAGATGATATGTTAATTTCTTTCGATGTTTATTTCATATTCTTTTCCAACAGTTACAAGAATACAAACATCCTCTTGGCAGGCCACCAGCGAGGATAATTTTCACAAAAAATGAATACTGTAATAGAGTAAAAATGCCGGAATGGGATAGGCTGAACGAATGTGAACCCAAAGATAATGATCCATATAATCCTGCTGGAGGCAATCAGTTTCTTTCCACTTACCATAGACTTGGACACCAGAAAGAAGAAAATCATTTCCTTTCTACTACCAGCTTAACCATAGGACAAGCTACTCAAAAGGAGAAATACAATATCAAGCCTGATAAGAAACCTATGATTCATTACTTAACATTTAAAGCGTAATGCATTAAATTAAGTATTTAAACTATTTTCAAAATAAATATAATTTTAGTATTTGTAAGCGTCATCCACCACGTAGATGTCCAGTATCTGAACATTGTGCAAATGATTACAATACTACCATGCAAGATAGTTACAAAATGCCATATCCGTGTGTTTTACAACCGGTATTTACTGTCTTTCTATAGAAGAATGTAAATGAACTAATCACAATTTTATATTTAAGTTATCAATTCCCAAACCTCCATTTTTACAAAATCGGAAACTGAAATGGGAAGAACCAATTTTGGATAAATCTAAATTTTATGACGATTGTTGCATGGAAAAAGTAAAAACTCTTCAACGAATTAAAGGATTTAGGTCCTTATCGTATGATCCAATAACGCAGTTATATTCTGATGGAAGTCCTCTGAAAACGAAAAAGATAAAATGCGCTGATCTACCATTTGAACATGTGAAATAAAATATTGATTTTGTTATATATAAAAATTTATTCATCTAGACAAAATAATTAAAAATTTTAACATTAAATTTTAACCTAAATAAAAATATAACTCAACTTTCTTGGTAGTAAATATAAAACTAAATTATAAAATAATTATTAAACCATATAACTTGGAGTAGAATAAATGGAGACATATTAATTTTCACACAGTATAAATGAAGACAAATACACAAATATTAATAATAAAAACATTCACTTATATAGCCGAACAGTAAATTTTGAGCCCGAGATGAAATGTATTTACAAAAGAACATCAAAATTATTTCCTACACAAAGCACGTAATTCACAGTTGAACCTCGACTTCACGTTACACATCAAATTCATTACACCAAATTGAGAAAGGGCAAATTTTTTTGAACAATTTTGAGTACAAATTTTGGAAGGACCCTTTCTTCTAATATTCAAAATTGTAAAATCGAAGTTACACTGCACGATACATAAGAAAATTTTACTTCTAATTTTTTGACATTACCAACCATTTTTTGTCCTTAAAAACTAGAAATTATATAAGTAATTAATTATGCGTTAAAATTAAAGCTGTCATATGAAAGATACTAAACTTCTAATCCTTTAAACATTGAGCAATGCTATAAATATCAAATAATAAATTAATATTTTAGAAATATTCTACCAATATGAAGATAAGATTTATAACGAAATGAACACTTCCTGTTAAAACCGCAAATACAAAAATATCTCGTTTACTTGAAATGCACAAAACATTTCTACAAGTCGAGAATAACAAAATATTTAAAAAAATATGTTCATTCGATTTTTTTTAATCGAAAGGACATAATAAAACATGACTGAGTCGTTGATGAAAACATATATGACTATTTGATTATGAATTTAAAAGATTTCGATTTATAATCTTTTCTTCTTCATATAAATAGTCACATTTTAATAATAATGAGAATTAAAGAAATAACTTTCTGTTTTTATAACCAAAAATCCATTTTTAAACTGCTGCATAAAATAAACATAAAAATAATATTGTATCAATTTCATCTTCCTTTTGTAAATAACATTAACTTTTGAAATATGATGCCATATTATTTATTACGCATATTATAAATTTATACAGAACTTTAAAAATGGGTTCTAAATGTAACAAAGCAACGAAAATATTTTTGATACGCAAGCGTCAACAGTAATTTACTTGCATATCAGTCAACAAGAAAACTGAAATTTTAAATAAAAAATTGTTACTGACTGTATAATCAGTAAAGCTCACTTTTATATTTAGTAACAGTTTTATAAGATGCAAAAATATCAGTCTATTAATCATTTATGAGAAATGAATGTATCAACAATGAACTAACTTACATACAACTTGGGTGACCACCGTTTTGTAAATGTATTTACTATTTCATAAAATAAATCTGATTATCGTCTGTTGGCACTTGAACATGTGATGAATATTACAAAATGATTGTTGATGGGTGAAATGCTTTGTTGTATAATTATAGTTGTTATCTTGAAAATAGTCACCCTCATATAAAATTATAAAATAATTTGCGAGTCAGTATTAGTGCATTCACTTTATAAGTAGTATTTATACATGGTAACTGATTACATCTTTAAGATTTTTGTTTTGTTTTCAATTATGCACTAATTCGGGAATGGAAACTGAAATTAGACATGCTTACTAAAAGGACACCGCGATTAAAAGTCCATTTTTAATAGAAAAATATAATATATTAATATAATAAAAAGAAACTATTCATTTAATGCTACTAAAATCAATGAGAAATAAAACAAAAGATCAAATCGGATGCTTTTAAAATTTTTTGTTGCACGTATCAGTTATTGATTATAAATTTGTTGCTTGACCGAGTATCCAGTTCTGTAAAAAATTAAATCAAACTACAAATGAACAACATAAATATTGATTTTTTTATTAAATTCTGTTTCCATTCCTGATAAGTGTAAGTCAAATACTAGACACATAATGTAAATATAAACAATGAGAAAATAAATGAGTAACGAATTATTAAGGTCACCATAGGCAACTGGGGTTTCAAGCTCATTATTTGTAGGCTAACCTACATCAGGTTAAATACCTTCAAATTATCAATGAAACCTTTTTTTCTTAAAACTCTTTTTACCCTTTGACATTCGCTTTCTCTTGTTCCCGCCACCAGCAGACGAACCTCCGAAACTGGTGACTTCGTCACCCAGTGTTCCAAGAGTCGTCAACTGTCTTCGCTTGTGTTTGTCAGCTTTTGTGACCGGCAGCCTGGTCAAATAAGTTTCTTCATATTCTTCTTTTTCTTGTTGCTGACGAGAAAGTATTTGCTGAGCACGACTGGTTTGCGACACCTCTACAGGAGTATCTAAGTATTCCTCTCGTAAATCTTGCATTATTGATGAACTAAGAGCGTGTTTTTTACTCCTCTCCTCTGCTTTCTTGTTTCTGTCAAGTGCTGTTTCATCGCCCAAATAATGAACAGCAGCAAGTTTCGGTGGAACGTATACGCCTGATTTGTTTTTCTCGGGTTTGTTTATTTTTTCTGGTGTATCACTATCACTTTCTTCACTGCCTTCATCAAGTTTGCCGATTAAGTTGTCTGGATTTGCACGATAGGAGCTGGGATCATCTTCTCCTGACCCTGTTACTGCTGATTTTACGAGTTTGTCTATTTGATATTTGAGTTTATGATCTATTGGTTTAATTTTTTCTAAGACCGTCCGAATTTCTATTAATCTGTCTATGCAGGGATCACCTTCAATTTTTTCTCCAGAGCATTTTCGCAAAACAATAAATGTGAGATTGATGAGGTAGCTAAGTAACATGTTGTACTTCATTTCCAAGAAACTCAAACCTTGATCTGTCGACATTTCACCTCTTCGGACACGCTGAATCATATTATCAACTAACGATGCTACATTTTGTGCACTCACGTTCATTTCTCCTAATAAAACAAGGGCTTGTGATAAATCTGGCCGCACTGCAGCCTCTTCTATTGCCTGAAATGAAAAATATTTTTGACTTACACAAACACTACTTCACATTTGTTTACGTGTAATTTGTTGGTTAACTACTGTGAACATAATACAAAATTTCGTATTCTTTTGATAAAATAACATTTATATCATGTAACAAAAATAAAATTATTATATCACAAATCCACCCTTAATCCACCCCTGATAGGAAACCAATCGCCATTTTTTAATATGGACGAAAGAAAAAATTCAGGGTGAACTTGGAAAAAAATCCAAAATATGACTTTAATATTGCATCTAGAACTCAAATTTATATTTAAAATTTAAAAACATTACCTGGACCATTCTTATTTTCACTTTTAACAATTAATTAACATGTTATTTTTACTAAAAACGTCGCGAAAACCACGTGCTACAACTTTTATATTACTTTTAAGGGCACTGCTATACCATGGCCAACTGCATCGCTCATACGTATATTGCATTCAAATGCAACATTCGCCACAACTCATCGCTGTAAAAAATAATTGATTTTTCCATCGGAACAACGCCATTTAATACTTATACGAAGGATTATAATCCTTAATGCATTTTTCATGAAAATGGTCGGAAAATAATGCAAACTTTTCTACAATATCACAACTGGGATTTATTCATTTTATTCGGGTTTTACAGCATTATTTTACCTAATTCAAAACACAATCTTTAAAAAACATGGTCAAAGTGCATGGAATATATAAGTACATTAAACTGCAAAATATTACAAGTATTTCTAATTAAATGCATTCACAAATGATTCCTAATTCATTTAAAGCAATAATATAAGTACTGTACATACAAATCATGAATTTGTTCTCATTTGCGAGCTGCATTAGCTAGATTCATAAGTAGGTACCTTTGTTTAATACACAATCCTCAACTAAACTATGCGTTCTTAAGTAAAAAGTTTATTTAAAATAGAGATGGGTAAATATATATGCTCCTTTAATTGTAACAATCCTAATCGTACAGTTCCATAAGTATCAGCATTGATCATATCACACGTCTTAAATAGTTATTAATAGTATAATTGTAAGTTTGAATTAAGTGAATTTAAAAGTTCAATTTTTAAAGTGATTAAGTATTGGCAAGAACAACATAATTCTATCCGCAGAAAAGTTTAATTGTTGTGACTTGAAAAATCGTAGTTTTTCTAAAACCTGTACATTGGCCAATTTTACTAAAAGATACAAGTACAATACCTAGTGCAATAAAACAAGTGCGAATTTTCCAAGTCTGAAAAAGTTATACAGTTTTTGTATAAGTGTAAAAAATGAACACAAATAATAATTATAAACCCTGGAATTATAAATTTTAAGTAAAAGTTAAGCACCATCGAATATAAAAATAACAAAACTTGATTACGGTGGATTGCCTTAACGAATAAAAACAAATTTTAACGCAATCCACAGCATATAATTTAAAAATTCTCATAGAGAAAAATAATCAAAAATAAAACAATAATAAAATATTCAAACAATAAACGCAGGTACATAAATGAATTCTAAAATTATCCATTCAGACAATAAGTATTTGGATTGTAATGTTTCAATGTCCGCAGAAGAATGCGGTGGAACAACAAAAGCAAAGGTCAAGATTCGTACATCAACCGCTGGTAGTGCGGGAACACCTCCCAGGTGGGAACGTGCAGGCCGAATTCGAGAGCCACTAGCACTGCAAACTCTGCAGCCATGAACTCTTTACGATTCAGCCGGAATACTGTTTCTGTTCGCTGAAATAAACAACAATAATATTTTTTAATTCGAATACAATCCGCTCAAATGCGCCACTTTTACCAAAAAATATATACACTTGTTTTGTTAATTATATAGTATAGATAAAATAATAAATTATCAATTTACCTCAATTAGTGATTTCAAAACTTCTCCTTTGATATCATTTAATTTCGCGGAAAGTAGTAAGCAAGCAGCTGCACACAACTTCCTGTTTTGTTTGTTGATAAGATTACGTAAAATTAATTTTTCGAAATATACGTAAGCTTGTGCCACTGTCAGCAAATCCAATCCGTACTCAACTTTGGCGATTTTGCGCATCTCTCGTTTCAAACTATAATAATAAATACTATAAAAACTTATAATTCTTTTTAAGAAAAATACTCTTACCTTCGTAATTTACTTAGTGTGAGCTGAATATGAGGAAATTTATCTTTAAATTTATCATTTAACTCTTTCTTCAGATCAGATGGGCGCACATAATCAATGACGGAAGTCATGTACGATGTAAAAGTTAAAAGTGTCCGGTGTTTCCCTGCGATAAGTTCCGGGTCATCGAGTAGGTTAGGATTATAGGGCACACCACTGGACGAGTCATCTTTGCAGGGGTCGGCCGGCGGTGGTGAACTAGCCACCACGTGGGCTGTGCCCCTCTGGGCTGCTTGGTCGTAAGAGAAACACCTGAAAACCTTATTTGTCAATACACACTGCGCAAGACTTCCAAAATATACAACCATAATTTTCATTGTCACATATATTTGCTTCGTGATTCATTTTAATAGATTCTTGTTAAAATATTATTATCTTTTATTTATAAAGATAATAGTTAATTCTAATAATTCTATAACAGACCTTGAAGATCTCAAATACTAAAAATTGTAAAATATAATACATTTTATATTCCGTAACTAGTGAAGAATGCCGAGTAATTTCCACTGGATATAAAATATGTAGTTACTACTTATAGCACATGTGGCGTTATTCTATTGTTATTTCTAATTAACATTTCTAAGACATTCGTGAAACAATGTGCAAAAATAACGAAAATAAATAGTTTAGATTATTCTGTTGTTATTGTTAGTAAGCATTTTTAAATCTGTTAATATCGTGAAATAGAAAAAGTAAATGTGTATGAAATAGTGTAACAAAATTAGTCTGATTAATTATCAGGCTGTTTTCTGTCAAAAAAAAAAAAATATAGCATGCAATGTATGCGATCTGAAATAAAGTATTTATTTTAAGTAATGAGCGAACATGCAAAAACAGAAAAAATAATTAGAAACTTCGGTTGAGACTTAAAATATATATGAACCAAAATTACCACAAAATAAAAATAATAAAAGCCAATTTGAACTAAAATAGTGCGACCCGAAATTACTACCATCAAAATTATACCCAAAAACCAAATGGTTCTACTTTTTTAAAAATGTTTATTACCATTTGTAGTCAGATTGCCACGTTAACACTTTTGTCCTGGAATCAAAGTACAAATCATAAAATTAAATGATCGTATGGAAACAAAAATTTACATGAAATAAATTTGAAGTAGACTTGTAAAATGATGTAGAATGTTAAAGAATTGAAAATATTCTGAGAAATCACAACATTAAAATAAAACAACTATTCTAAATATTTATTAGCAATGTTCATAGAGTATCTTATTTGGGCTGCTTCAGTTTTTATCTAATTAAAAACAAATTACCTAGCAACCACGTGATGCGGTCTTCCTGACGCAATAGAACTGTAAACTGTATCCATAGAGTCAGCACCATCGACTGTGTTCTGTCTTCTATCTCTGTACCATTGTCTTGTTGGAACCAACAACTGACCGTATGAAATTTCCTGTCACATAAAATATTCAGTTTAAAATAATAGCTATTTGTATATTTAAAGCGCAAAGTTTTGTTTTGTAGCTCGAACACGAATCGTTTGAGAGCAACATAAATATTTTGCGCACAATATTTTTCCAACGACTGATTATAAAATATAATACTGATATAATTTTATTAAAATAAACGCATGTATGACTTTTATATCATAGATTGAAGTAGCTGTTCTTTTACTTCGTACCAAGGTGAAGAATTAGTAAAAAAGAAAAACTAAACTTTTACCGCTCGCTGTTATTGGAGACGAGCGACAAAAATTTTACCAGTTGTAGCTATTGGAGACGAGCGACAAAGTTAAATTCATCAGAAAACATCAATTTTGCGTTAACAAATGCAAGCGCAAAAGTCAATATTTTTAATGACATTGAAAAACAAAGAAATAAATAAAATTATTTGCATTACATGTAATAAAGTCATGTGCTTTTTAATGTAATTATGTTTCAATTAATGATTACCTGCCCATCTTGTCCCTTCTCAACGCCGAGCATGTCAAAAGGATCCAACCCATCTGTAATAGCTGACAATGGTCGCGGACCAGAAGTGTTTCTTTTCCTACCGCCTTCTTTTCGAAATTCGGTCCTAGAGGAGAGGAAAAAACATAACACCATTTCGATAAGTGAAATCAACGATCGTACCTCGAAGGCTTTTGAATGCGAGTATATGGAATGAAAGAACAAACCAAGAATGGCACCCTTCGAGATGTGACCATCACCAAACGCTCATCGCCAAATCTATGGTCTCTGTTTGGTCGGATGATTCGAACATCTCGAGGAGTAGTGGCTTCTGGAATTGGTGCAGGTGCTGGGCTTGTTTTGGTTCGACCTGAAATCATAGTAAAATGTTTATTATCATAGATGTTCTTGAAAGTTATTTATCTGTAAGGATAATTACAAACAGAAACTGTGATCTTATAATACATTGACCTTTCGATAAATTTTTACTGATAAAATAATTTTATTATCAATCGAGATGTATCAAAGTAAACAGTGCTTCTTGATGTTATTTCAACTAAGTACTTTACTTTTGAAAAATTCAATCTTGCCATTGAATAGACATGTCTACAATGTATGATTTACTTAAGGTCATAAAACTTCCAGATAAGGAAAACAATCAATGCAAGTGAAAATAAAATTACTAATAATTAACATAGTCATACCTAATCCAGGTCCAATGCTTTCGTTACTACTGCAGTGAAGATGTCGTTCCGAATCACTGCCAAGTGATGGTTGATGATTAACTTTTTTCCGGCTACTTATTGATCCTAATCGTTTATCAAAATTGAAAAATTCATTTCCCCCAGTGGGAGTTCTTTCCCGAAATGGAATAGCTGAAGTGAAACTGGACAGAAACTTCTGAGAGCTTGAATCATCTTGAATTTTAACTGGTGTTATAACTGATTCTGAGTCTGAGCTAAGTGATTGAAGGTCTGGACTTTTTCCATGAGTATTTATGGATACTTTTAAAGCTTTTTTTGTCTTGTACTTTTTAGTATTTAAAATACTTTTGTCTGGTACTAAAATGTTCTCAACATCACTAAAGCAATCATCAGCACTTTCTGATTCTCTCTGTGATTCTTTGCATCCATCGGTTACGGTTTCATTTTTTATGAGAGCACCGTTTCTGGACAACAGTGCTAACTTGGTGTCACGATGACTACCATCCAATGAAATATTTGACAAAAAACTTACAGCTGCCAATCTTCTTCGCGATCGATTCCTTCTTGTGGAACTTGCCATTAATAAGTACTGTTGTTATTTATTTAAGTAACAGTTACGCAAAGCAATAGCTTTGTTTCGTTGAGCAATATTGAATTCAAACAGTGTATATCTGATGAGTTAAAAACTGAAATGAAAAACATGTACCTCTAGTAAGTACTTTGTACTAAAACTTAGGCCTTCAAATACATGATTTATATAATAAATAAAGGTTTTGTTTGGAATTTATGTTTGCTGACAGAATGACTGAAAATTGACCAAAGTTAACTTCTAAGCTGTCAATTTGACAGAGTAATGTTGACAAATGTGTAGAATTTTTGTAAACTCCTGTTAACGGCAGAAGGATCGACTTGCTCGTAGGTTATGTCACAAATTACACACCATAGTTTTTCGTTCTAAATGTTTTTTAGTCAACATAATTACACTAAAAACACATTGATGACACTTCACTGGCAACATAATGACTTTATTTATGATCATGAATGTGCACAAAGTTCTACAAATGTTTATTTATTTTCCCTGATTTATCACACAGAATATGTCGGTATGTCACTATCAAAATGCAAATATTATTGACCTTGGTCTGCTGCAGTTTCCCAGTTTCCCCCACGGAATCAATACGTTGCCAACTGCGCGAGAAAAATTAAACCGATCGTTTAAACTTTAATTTATTTAATAATTAAAGCATCTATACTAATTACGTTAATCAATACAACAAGATTACAAGAGAACAATACATAAGAAATGCACTTCTAGTTCCTGCAGCAATAATAAGAACAGAGACAAATATCTAAAGAGAATATCTAACTTTACTTCCGGTTATGTCATATCCGGAAGTTAAAATTGCAAAAACGAAAAATTCATTGAGAAAGTTATGTCGAAAATTTATAATCCAGTAATATTTATATTACGAGCAAAATTCTTTACAACATTTTTAAAAGTAATGGAGTAAATAACAAAAAAAAATGTTCAATTTAAATTACTTATAGAAAATATTATAGGAATCAGTTGTATAAACAAAAAATTTATTTATAAAGTTTTAGAACCTCACCTAGCAGTAAAATTTTATTGCGTATATTCAGCAATTAAAATTTCTTTATAATACTATTTCGGGGCCTGTAGCCAACAACTTCACAACTGAATAAATGTGTAAAAAATATACATACTTGCTTGAAAGATACGTCCGATTAAATAGCATTTCAAAAACTTTATCAGATGAGATTTCTTTGCGATAATTTTTCAATTTTTACTTTTACAGACAAATAACTAGCTCTCTTAAATCTCTTCCGACATAGAAATGTTAAGTGGAAAACGATATCAGTGAACTAAAATAGAAGCTGAAAATGTTACCATAACATATTTTTAATTTATATCATATAAAATTTAAGTAGGTCTCCTAATAAATTATTTATTGGACAAAGGTTATTGTGATATTGTTAGTGGGTTGACAATTTAATATAGTTAAAACTTATTCTGTGTCGACTTGATTATGAATATTAAAATTATAGAGAACATTGTAATTTTATTATAATCATATACAAGCAGCGTGATAAATAATTTCATAGTGCAATAATTTATGATAGCTTCCAGATACACAATAGTAAATAATAAATCGCCTGTTATATAATAATCATGATTATAGTAATCTGCAAATATAAAATAATCCATGCAGTTCATAGTTTACTGAGGGTAGACGATCACTGTTTGTAAACAAGTAATAAAAATAAATAAATAATAGAGTACTATTTGTTATTTACGTTATTTATTAATCTTCTTGATGATATTTTTACTGTTTTATCAGCGATCTATACTATTTGTTATTTATATTGAAATATATTTAATATTTAATAAGGTTAATATCACTTTGAATGAATGGCATTGTATTGTAAATAAAACACTTATTGCTTCAAGTTCATTTTTCGGTTAAATCTAGTTTTATTTTTTATACTTCCTCATTGTTTTGTTCTAATTGTAAACAAACAAAAATGTGTAGTAATAATTATCACAACTTTTTCCTAGGAATTCATGATTTTGTTTTTAAGAAAAGTAGTATCATTTTGTATCCTAATTCCTTATAATAAATAAAAGTAAAGTATATTTGTCATTTTAATTCAAGTTTCTTGATAAATTAGAGCATGATAAAATACCATTTGTTAAAATAATTATAAATATATACACATGTCTGCATAAATTCTAAATAGATTAATATAATTCCTCATTGTAAATTTGCCAGATAAAAGATAAAAATATGAGCATAAAATATAAAAACAACAAAATTTGACGTCATCCAGAAGTTTCTAAAATCAGTACATAAAACAGGAGTGAGACAGAACTAGGTTATCAATTGTCATTGGAATTTGAAGTTCACAGCAAAAATAATAAGCGATATTAAAGTATAAGTGGCTCACAACAATAATCGCTTGATCTTGCAAAACTACAAGGATTTTCAAAGGTTTTTACTTCAAAGAAAATTAAATATTTTATCGAAACATTTTATACAAATTGTAATCAAAATTAAATACCAGCTGGATAACTAATGTCAGGTGAAATTTTGATGATAAATTGGTTATACATGTGTTCAAAAAATAAATTTGAGACATCAAATACTTATCCAATGATTCATTTTAATGGATAATTTACTAAATTAGATTTTTGAACTTCAGTTTTAAAGCTATATCTAAATACAAAAAAAGGCAAAGGAATTACATCTATTTATCAAAGTATTTTTAAAAAATTGTTATTCATTGTTAGTGCAGAGTTGGCTATAGTTCATGTTGTTGTAGGGCAGGGTACATAAAATTATATTTTTAAACCTTGGATTTGAATTTCGAATCATTATTATAATATTAGAAAGAAGTCCGAAAATATTGTTCTGTTTGACCTTTACATTTTAATATGTTTTTCAAGATGTATCCTTTATTTAGATCCTTTAAATTTTTAAGAATGTTGCAAAACAATATTGATATTTTTATTTTGATACATTATTTTGAAATTAATTTATAATAATGTAGTACACTCATTATTACTATCATTATAATTATGTAAATTATGTACAACTTTAAAAGTGTGCATTAAAATTCAATTTGGTAAATTTGAATAATCACTTAATAACCACTTTAAATAAACTTGAAATTATAATTTGTCTATTATTAATTGCTGCAATTTTACTTCAAACTATGGAATTTTTCATTGAAATATACAACTGTCCTTTATGTAAAATATAAATAATGGTGGTCGGAAGACATTGTTACAGATAAATTAAGTGATAATGTGGAAAAACGATGACAAGAATTTCGTAAAAATGCAAATATTGATAAGTAGTTGACGTCAAATATAACTGATTGGAAATTAAATATTAAAGGATTATCGTACGAGTGTACGAGTAATGTTCAAAGTTATTTTTTTACAAATAAATTGACTAACAATTTATGTGTAATCTTGCACATAAAAATTACTTGATTTTATCAATATTGTTATGAAATTTCTTACAAAACATTTGTTGTAAAAATTGTTGCTGATAAGTGTTAACAATGCACACTTGTGATATTGTTAATATATATTTATAATTTTACGTCATTATTAATTGAAAATATAGATAAAAAAGACTATAAAAATGTAAAATGTTATTTATGAAAGAAATGAAACAAACAGTACTCACCTTACATTAACAAAACTTAATAACAACACTTATAATTATAAATTAATGTTCTGTTATTGTCCACTAATTTCCTTCCTCTTTCGTTTGAAAGCACAACGTATATTAAATATCCTACTGAACACTAGCTTCTCTTGCTCATGGTATGAATATGTTAGTGTTAGAAGATAGATAAGCCGAAGAATGGAGCAGAAGGTATTTGTTGACACTACATATTTCATTCGAACTTAGATTAGAAAAAAACAATACAGGATACGGGAAGATATGTATTTCGCAGTAACTTAGTCATCAAGTTAAATGAAATGTTATAAATCACAACATGCTGATGAAGATATTTCCATATTCGTTATGCATAGTGTTTCAAAATACTACGTAGTAAATATGTACAATGAACCAATGAAAACATAAGCTTCTTTTACTATAATGTTATTTATATAATTGAGAATAATAATAATTGTTTAAACGTCCATATAAAATATTGTTGTAAATCATTTGTCAACATGAAAAAGATCCGAAGATAAATAAAACTTACAATGATTTCAATAATCCACTTAAGATCGAAACAAAGATCAATAGCTATAAATTGATTTATACTAAACTGATACCGATTTAAAGATCCCATTTCATATCAAAGAATATCTATAAGTAATAAAACATATTCAACAGATATACAGCATTGAATAAGTCAAATATCTGAAGCAAATAATTTTGATATCAGATACTGTCGCATTTCTCGAACAGCTTTTTTGCGTTCGATGTTAGGAAATATAAATATGAGCAGCTGAGAGTCACGCCCAAACCGAAATTAATTCTAGAACTTGATTTTATTTTTCTACAAATCCAATTCCTCAAAAATCTTAATCATTTCCTGTATTCCAAGAAATCCTACCAAAAATGTAAGTAAATCCTCATCATCTAGCTATTCCTACAACTTGAAGAATCTGCGAAAATATTCCACGGCAAAACGAGTTAATTTAGGTAGCGTCTCCACCCGCACCCGCTGGCAGGTGGTGACGTCACGCGTCGGTGTCTTCAGCAGCGTCCTGCTTCGACGCCGACGGTCGGTTGAGGCTCATTCGCTATATAACTGCGCCTATCGAAACATCACACTCGAATTTCCAATCTTGCACTCTTTTCGAATCTAAAGTAAGTTGGGTGTTGGCTTTGCATTCGAGAATAATTTTTACTTTAGTCTAGTTGCTAATTTAATCCTGAAATCATAGTTGAGTTTTATGAAATTAACATTGAATGAAAGTCTTAGTACATTTTTATATTACTATCATTTTCTCAATTCTTATCAAATAATGTGGACACAGTATTGTATGATTAATATTTATTCAAACAATCGGTGATAACTTTGTTAATTTTCTATGAAATTTTTCTGTATGAATATGAACTTTTAAAACAAATATCGAAGAAGAAATTAATAGAAGTTTTGTAATCTGAATTTATATATATTCAAGATGACTAAATTTATTTATTTTACTATTTTCCACATATAAATTAAACCAATCATTTGCTTCAATTTCATCACTTTTGACCAATCATATTCTTAATACAGCGGAAAAATTTAGAAAAATTCCCTAGGGCATATTAAACTAACAAAATGCCCGTTACATATCCATGACTACCATATGTGACAAAATATAGATTCCTTATTGTATTTTTGTTTACATTTTGTCCAAATTGTAATTATTTTTTGTGTTAGCTCATTTGGAATATAGTCTAATAAAATATATTTCAGGTCCATTATTCTGCAGGTAATATTTGTTCTCAAGATTCTCAAATGGAATGACAAAATATCTCGCCTTCGGCTTGAGATTTTGATCATGTCGTTTGTCTCGAAATGTTATCAAGCAACAATCTTTCGAATTACAAATTTTGCCGGCAAAATAATGTTCCCTTAATATATTACTACTGAAAATGTACAGAACTTAATGCAAATAATTTTATAACTTTCCAGAAACTAATGAATTAGAAATCAAACGCTTCCTATAATCATTTGAGAATACATCTGATTTCTATAGAGTAGGTAGTAATAAGCTTTGCTTCTATTATTTAAAATATTGACAAATGTTCTAAAATATAAATGAATTTAAGAAAAATAATTCAGAGGTGACAAAATTTTTTGTTTTAGTTCTGTAAATGAAAAGATACGAGTTGAACAAGACATGGCTTCCTCTGCTTTATAAAACATTATTAGTTTGTTACTTAGTTTTCTTGGCGAAAAACTACAGTAACTTGAAACAAAATTTATAGAACATACACAAAAAATCTTTTCATTTACTATTGTGAGTTCTGAAAGCTTTTTCAACTTATAAATCATGGAATTATTACCAAAATATTTTTCAAATTAGTAACACAATGAAATATTTGAAACATCGATTGTAAGTTTTTAATTTTATTGATATGTAAAAGAAATGTAGCATTTTTAATGGATCGCATACAACATAATTAAAAATGGTTTGTAATATTTTAGTAACCAGGCTATTAAAATTAATCCCTATAGTGTGGTTAAATTTGAAATTCTTTCATAAATTCCATGAGGCGGACACTTGCATTAATAAACAGCATTCATAAACATATCTTGACTGTGACAAACAGGCGTGGCATCGTTTCAAAATCAGAAAAAAACTTTCTTTTACATTTTCATAAATATAAATAAGTATCAGTGCCAAATAAATGAAAGGTGACGATTTTTGTTTTCAAAATTTAAGAAACTAAATCTAAAAATGTTACACTGAACTTAATAATAGTTTCAAACAATTGAATGAACTTATTTTTGGCGATTGTAATTATATTTTTGGTAGAAAATAAATTATAAATACTTCCGTTAATAGTTGCATTTAAATTTTACAAATAAACACATACATTATTATTTTAATAAATTTTAATATAACGGACCTAACACATAACTCGAGTTGTTATTTTAAGATTATTTAGAACATAGTAAAGTAAACGTGTCTAGATCCTGATTGCAGACTGTTAAATGCTGGGGGTTCTGCCAAAGTACACATCTAAATCGGAGTAAACACAGAAGTTTGTGCGATATAATTGACGCATGTCGACTTTATGCATATGTTGTCATGCAGAAATGTTTTTCTAGCATGCATCCTTCATGTCTAGTTTTACTTGATACAAATAACTTTATAACAAGTTCCTGGTTTCAAATATAACTAGTTAGCCACACAGAGCCTTTTATAATATCATCATTTCAATATGTTCTAATAATTTATTCCTTTGTATCACAATTATACAATAGAATTAAGTTATTTAGATAAAATTGAATATATTAGTTGCTAAGTAGGAATTCATTTTCATGATAAGCTGAAAATATACACCTAATATTTTTATTGTAAAATTTTTAAAGATAAAATATGAAAAACAATCAATTACAACATTTTAAAAGTATCAGTTTGTTTTCAGTTCATTTGTTGCAATTCTTGGGAAAGTATCTAAACATAGAACACAATCTGTGTTACATATTTCAAAATCAAAAACACATTACTATCTCCAATTACACTTAAAATGTGTGCTATCATACTAATGCACTATTCAGCTAGTCTAAAAATACAACTTGAATTAACGTACATCACACATCTTATGTTCTTATTGACAGTAACAGTTCTTCGTAACAAGACGCCAAGTCATTTTTTTAACAAGATTTATTTCATATGGGTTAAAATAAAAATATTACAGCAGTAGCAACAACTCAGTGCAATAAATATTTTCCGATGTTGAAGTCACTTCTAAAAATGTGATGACATATTTAGTTCTTTTATTTATATAAAATGAAATGAATAGCACAGCACATTCAGATAATGACTATCACAAATACTTGTAATATTTGTCAAAATGATACTTATTTTATCTATTTTAATTTTGTGCAGCTTCTTCACTACCTTTCACCGTCAAGATGTCGAAGGCTATGAGCGAAACCACTAGCTTGATTACGACTTATGCCATCCTGGTACTCCTGCTGATATCTCTTTGGGTGTTGTACGCTGGGCTCTTCTAGAACTGTTGAATTAATTGTCTTTGAATGTACCATCGGAGTCCAACATAATATGTAAGTTTAGATTCGATCCAACACTAAAAACAAATTGGTTCCAATTCACGGCGAACTAAAAATTCGCCGGTTCATTTTAACTATTAGCTTTTATGTATTTCAAAATAGAAAACACATAAACATGTCACATGGTTTATTAAAAAGATTGCCTCCTGTTTTTGTAAGCTGATTATCTCACCGAATATAATAAAATCCATAAATTTCGTTTTCAAAATTATGAGTACCTACAAAGCGTCGGGCATGAAGCCCGCAAAACTAACGTGGGAAGATCTTTACGACTGTGTTTGCCATCGGTATAAATAAAAGCTGAAACGAAAGCTTTATGGTTCAATTTTCGTGAAGATATTTTCGCTCCGACTTATTTTTCATAAATTTTTGTCCTTTCATCATTTCAGTTCAGGTAGCGTTATAATTATAGCTTCCGTAATTTGAATAACACTGATAAATGCTGCTATTACTATTATTTATTACACATTTAAAAATTAAAAGAAAAATAATATATGGTTGCTTTTAAATAGAACGCAGATTTCTAATGGAATCTTATTTTCGAGCAGCAAATAATTTTATTTAACCACTAACGAACAAACGTTCCAGTAGTTACAAAATTTACGTGTCTAATAATATAACGTCACAAATTTAAAGCGCTGTGTATCATAAAACATAAAATATTTTGACGGTTGTATTTTCCAGAAATATATAAAGAAAAATAATAATTTAAAATATGCGAAAAACACATTCATTTGATAAATTTACTTTTACAGAAACATTTCATGAATATTAATTGGTTCGAATTAAAAAAAACACACATTTTATTTATAGTTTGAGTTTTATAACGACTGTATATCTGCACAAATCCTATTTTAATCCTGCTTCAACATCTGCGGTTCCGATTACGTAAATATATCACCCGGAATTCGAGATCTAAAATGTTTCACGTCCACTAGTTTACATTCTCGCGACGCATTTCAATCACTAGCTAAGAAACGATTCACTTTTAATATATCGACCAAAAAATCAATCATACTACGCAGATATAAATAAATAACAAATTTAATTCTGCTATATAACTTATCGACATCAGAAATTTTGTTGACAAATATGCGCGGACGATTTTTAATTATTTTTTTACGGTATAGGTGACTATATTTTGAAAATATTTACTGTAATTTGTATCTTAAATTTTCTAAAAATATTAATAACATTTGACAAACGTTTCTCACTAGATAAAAAATAAATATTTATGAATGAAATACGTAAAGTATTATACAAGTGTTTTGTGTAGAGTTCAGAAGTGTTTAGACAAAAAATAGGCGAATGGCCAAAAACAACATATTTTTGTGTATTTAACTGAAAATGATACGTATTTTTTTTTCAATTACATGTGTATAATTTATACTTACCGTGTTCCTATTATTTAAAATCTGTTTCACCCCTATAACAAAAATTATTTTGCTGTACATTAAAATAAAAAATAAAACAATTTAAAGATCGAATTTTTATTTAGTCAAAACTACGTACATATATTGACAAAACTACAGCTTTTGAATAGAGATTCATGTGATTTAAACTTATAAAATAAAAATTGACTCAGTTTACTGTATAACAAAATTCTAATTTTTGTTTTTGTTTCAGGACAGATTGTCAACTATCCAACTAAAATAATAAATGACAACAAATTATTTCAATAGATCACCCAAGTCAAGCAACTTCCAGCATGATTTGACTTATAAGTTGTTCAGATGTATTTATCTTAAGTTTGTATTTTTATAAGTGTACAATGTCAGGAATGTATGTATAGTTTAATGTTTAAATAAATTTTGTAATTAAAATATTGTTCTTTTAATATTAAACATAATGTACGATTTTACATTTAAAAAAGTAAAGACATTGTGTTTCTTAAAATTACTTATATTCTACAAACAATGAGTCACAAGTTTAGTTTTACATATTAAAGGAAGATCTGTCCGAATGATTAAAAATTAAAAATGTTGCAATACATACTTAAATCTAGTCTTCTTTTTCAGCATTAGGGGTATGCCAGGTGAGTCGCTCCTCGTAAAACTTGATTACAATTTGCGGACATTTCTTGTTGGCTTCTGCTGCTGGGACTAAATCTGCATCATCTGTTCCTTTCCATTTCATCAGGAACATAAGTTGGCCAGAAGTATCTGATGCCCCAATAATTCTCTCCGGATCTAGGTTCCTCTCGAATCCTTCCAACTTCTTTTCTTCTTTCTTTTTATCTGACTTCTTCTCGTTATCTTTTTTGTTCGAATCTACCTCTTTGTCCTTTTCTTTCTCTTTTTTATCTTTTTCTTTAGAGTCATCTTTCTTGGATTTTTTAGAATCCTTCTTCTTGTCATCTTTAGACGATTTATCGTTTTTATCGTTATCTTCTGATGAAACAGAAGCTTTACGTTTCCTCGACGATGGCCCGCCTTTTCTTTTTTCTTTCTCTTTGCGAGCTTCTTCAAAGGCTGAAATTAAATCTGGGCAATCCAAGTTATCTTCTGGTTCCCATGTGTTATCTTCGTGGCTATAGCCCTTCCATTTTAAGAAGTACTCCACCTAATAAACAAGAACGAATAAGTATACAAACATGTTTCATCTGATCTCAAAAATGTTACCTTTCCATCCTTTATTCTTTTGTCTAAAATTTTTTCCACAGAATACTCCTCTTCGCTCTCAGAGCTCTGAGGATCTTGGTCTTTAGACTTTTTGCTCATTGTTCTAGAAAAAATTATTGCTTTACTTATTTGAAAAATTATAACCTGTCTTTTAAAACTTAACAAACATAAGTTTGTAACGATCAATCTAATATATGAAACATAGAAGCTTAATAATTATCTAATTATTGTTATATTTAAATACCTGTTTTGTTTTATGAAACTTAAGCAACAGCACAAAATCAACAAACCGGTATTCAGCTACCGAGAACGGGAAATTGTTATTCGTTTAGACGCTACAACTTCAATGGCGAATGGCGCTCAAAGAAAGACCGGAAATATATTTTAAGCGGGTAAACACACTTCGATAGTTTTATCATATATTGTAAATTTATACATGTGCTATATTCAAAAAAAATTTACAATATTTGATATATAACTATTTTGTTTAACAATTGTAAATAATTCAAATATAAAAACAATTTAAAACTGACTATTTCCTTCTTGTTGCTCATTTGTTCGGGTGCGACACCTGTGACAAAAATTTAAATTACAATATTTGTTTGTTGACATTCACCAAAATTTGAATGCACACAGAAACAAAATTAAAATGAAATTCAAAATTTCGTTATTAGATGAGCCTGTTCATAAAGGACATGTTACCTGTGTTGGTTGGAGTAACGCAGAAGAAGTTTATTCATGCGGGTAAGTTCATTTAATTTTGTAATTTGAGAAGTTGTTTATTTTTCAATTGTCATGTTGTTAGAGATGATAGTCAACTGTTTCGATGGAATGTGTCCAACAATGAGGCCAGTAAAATTACAAACTATCCAAGTGAATTGTTGCCGACAGATTTACAATGGATACCTCGAGGCCCGTCGTTCGGAAAACATAATGATATAATTTTGTTAACTGGTGCTGATGGAAGGTTTCATATCGTAAATAGAAATGGTAGAATAGAAAGAAGTGTAGAAGCACATAAAGGTGCCGTTTTAGTTGGGCGATGGAGTCACGATGGCGCAGGATTATTGACGGGTAAATATCAATTTCATTTTATGTTTATTTCAAATTACATTGCTGTCGATATTAGCGGGTGAAGATGGACAAGTAAAAGTATGGTCTAGAGGTGGAATGCTGAGATCTACTGTAGTAACTAGTGAAAATCCAGTGTATAGTGCAGCTTGGTCTCAGGATTCTCAAAGTATATTATACACTCAAGGCAAGCTCCTAATTATTAAGCAATTGGCGCCTAATACTAAGCCAGTTCGGGTAAAACAAATTATGTAAATTATTGAAACGAAACTTACGCGTTAAATTTTTACAGTGGCGTGCTCATGATGGTTTAGTATTATGTGTTGGTTGGAGTTCATCTGCCAATTTAATCATATCTGGTGCTGAAGATTGCCGTTATAAAGTTTGGGATCCACAAGGACGATTAATGTTTTCTAGTGGAACCCATGACTATCCAATAACTTCATTATCATGGGCTCCTCAAGGGGATTTATTTGCAATCGGGGCATATAATACTCTTAGATTATGCGATTCGGCTGGGGTAAGAATACTGCGGTATTCGTAAAAAATAACAATAAATACTGAACGTATTTCTAGTGGTCTCACTGCTTAGAGAAACTGGACACGGGAAGCTTATACAACATTGCATGGTCAAATGATGGAACTCAATTAACAGGTGCATGTGCTACAGGTCATGTTTTATTTGCACATTTAATAGACAGGTTTGTAATTTTATTGATGGTGCGCGAGAGGTTTTATAATTAAATTTCTCTTTAGGCATTACCAATGGCAGAATTTTTCAGTCACAATCAGTGAGAAAAAAACAATTGTTGTTAAAGATGTCTTAAGCGAGACTGAAGAGCAACTTGATTTTTCGGAACGTATTATTAAGGTTGCAGTAGCATTCGGCCATTTAATTGCAACTACTCCAGGTCAATGTCATATTTACGCTACGTCCAACTGGAACACTCCAACTATTTTTGATTTAAAAGATGGATCTGTGAATCATTTACTTTCATCGGAAAAGTATATTAATATTTATATTTGTATAACAATGTTTAATTGCATTTTTTAGGTACTTGGCAATAGTGGAAAGGACCCATGTGAGTGTGTATACTTACCAAGGAAGGATGATAGCTTCTCCACGCTGGCAAGCTATGAATCCAGAGATTTTAAATGGCAATCAGATTTCTTTATCCTCCGATATGCTTGTCGTTGTTGACCAAACAGATCAGAAAAGTAAGTCAATTTTATACAAAAGCGCAATGATCAAAATAATTTTTTTATAGATGTGAATTTATTTGAGTTGGGTAGTAATCGCCCAATGCAAGAATCTGCCAACATTCTTCAACATCACACGCCCGTAACACACGTAGCTTTAAGCCAAGCAGGATATTCAGCAGACAGACAACTAGCATTAGTCGACAAAAATAAAGACATTCATTTAGTTTATGTTCGATCTGCGCATAAAACATTCTCCAAATTAGGTTTGTAATATTGTTCTTTACCCTCTATTCAATAATTTAATGTTGTTTTTAGGAGGCCAGATCCAATCTTTATGTTGGAATGCAGATTATAATATGTTAGCTGCGATCCAAGACGTCCGATTGGTTGTCTGGTACACTCCCGGAGCCGCGTGCTTCAACCAACAACTTTTAAGGATGTCTTCACTGCAATATGACAGCGCTGAACTAGGTAGAGGTCCGCGAGTCACTGATTTCATCGGTACGGCTGTCTTGGTGCGCAGAGCAGATGGAAGTCTGCTAAATGTACCGATCTCTAGTTATTCAATTGTTTTGCATGATTATGTGATGTCGAATAAGTGGACAGATGCGTTGAATCTTTGCCGCATGGTTCAGGTGAGAAATTTATAAAAATTTAAAGAGTTTAGCTAAGTTTTTTGTGATAGGATACAACTTTGTGGAGTTGTTTGGCTGTCCTAGCTACTCAAGCCAAAATGGATGCTCTTGACACTGCTGAAGAGGCCTATGCGGCTATTAATCAACCTGATAAAGTTATTTATATTCAACATATTAAGGTTTGTGAATTTAGGACATGAGAAAATACAGTGAAATTATCTTAAAATATAATTTTATTGCAGAATTTAAAGAACAAAGCCCAACAACTTGCAGCGGTAGCGTTGTTGGGCGGCTCAGTACAAGAAGCTGAAACTACTTTATTACATAATGGTTTGGTTTATCAAGCAATTGCAACCAATATTCAAATGCACAACTGGAATAAAGCACTCGAACTGGCCGTCAAACATAAAACGCACATCGATACTGTTTTATATCTACGTCAAAAATATTTGCAGACGATTAGTAAAGAAGAAAATAATCCGAAGTTTTTGAAACTTAAAGATTCCGTAAGAATTAATTTTGATATTTTACGAACTTTTTACTGATATATTTTTCTAGGTGCCTATTGATGAAAATAAAATTACGGAAAAAATTCGTTTAGAAGAAATGAAAAATTAAGTTGCAATCTTATATAATTATAGGCTTAGATCATAAGCAATTTAGTGATATAAATTCGTCCACCAAAGAATTCTTATTTATACTATTTATTTCATTCACCTTGTTAGGAATGTGTTATGATATTGACAACAAATATTTTGAACACATGTAGTACGATATTTATTTCTTATACCTAATTCTATGTCGATTCCTGTGCCGCCGTAATTTGTTTCTTAAGATCGTTGTACCGTCCGGTTCTTAACGGATCTAATTCATTTAGGTTTTCTAAGCATTGCGCCCATTCCTCGTTATCGTCTTTTGTTTCTCTCATGATCGAGAGAAGGTACCACCGCATCATTAAGGCCCCTGGAAATAATAATTATAAAAAAATGATAACTATAAAAAAAATCAACTTACATTTACTGTCTGGTTCTAAAGTTATTAGCTGATCAATTGCCTCATGCAAAACTTCTAATGATTCTTTATTCACAACTGGGTTATTGATGACCCAATTTAAATAGAACCAAGCACTAGTATCCGCTGGATCGGTGAAAATGGCATCTTGTATTAAATTTAGTTCAGTGGTAACTTCATCCGCTTTTAAATCTAATACGGTACTACGATAATGCCAAGCTGAATAGTTCGAGAAATTTCGTTTTAGGCACTCAGTAGAAAAAACAAGTTCTTCTGATCTTGGAATTCCAACATGGGTTAAAAGAAGTCTGCGATAGTCCCAGCAATGGACTACAAAAGTACACAAAATTATTTTTATGGAATTATAACTACAATAAAACTTACAATTTCTATCATCCATAGTTAAATATTTAGTGCATAAATTGACTTCTTTAACCCAGTCAGCCTTTGGATGTAATTTAAGAACCCAGTATCGGTGGTACCATGAACCATAAGACTTTGGATTGGCTAGTAGGCATTGTTCTGTTAACTTAACTTCGTCGTCTAAAATTTTGCAATATTCCTCTTCATCTCTAAATTAATTAGTCGTTAGTTATTCAATAATTGAAGCAATTTTCAGGAAAAAAATTACCTATGATTTTGTAAATACAACAAATTCTCTTTTCTTATATTCCACATAGTATAGATATCAGGATTGGAAGTTAATAAATTTGCAGTGAGTGAAAATATTTCTTCGTTGAATGCATTTGGATCTCTGTTCGAAAGAACTTTAGCAACGCCGGCTTGATATATTCCTAATTTTCGACGTTCTTCTTCTCGTTTGATTTGTTTCTGTTCTTCACTTGTTCGAATTTTCAATCGTCCATGCTACAATGTTAAATAACCGATAGTACAAAACTACTACTACTTTAAGAAATAACATACCATTTTGAAATCGTTTAGAAAAATTAATTAAATGATAAATGTACAAAAAGAACGGTAAATGAATATGTCAAACAGCCAAAACAGCTGAATGATGAAACGTCAATCTTGCACTTGGTGCTGCCACCTGTTAATAAAAATTATGAATTTATAGCGCTTCTCAAGTGTTTGATTTGTTTTTGCTTGCAAAATAGATCAAATAGATTTTGAGTTTTCTAAATTATTTACCCGAATCAAAATATATGTTTTACAAATAATAAGTATCATAATGTTAGAATTATCTATTTTATAAAGATTAATACACATTTACAAAACACATATGGAGTTAATATAAACTAGTTTTCCAAAAACGAAACAAATTCAGTGAGTTTAAATAACTGATCTTCGCTAGACGTGTGCCCGGTTGTAGATGGTGGTGGTGCAACTGGATGGACCATTTTCGTGTCTACCACCGCCCAGCCCTTTTCCAAGCACGCAGCAGCAGTCTGTTCTGGAGTCAATCCCGTCATAGCGGCTACTGTTTCTAGGGATATCGATGAATAGGCCTGAGTAATCAAATCTGCAGTTCTGCTACGGACGTTTTCTGCACGTAAAGTACAATTTCACTTCAACATCGTATGTACATAATTAATTTTATTACCTTGTACTGCTCTCATAATATCGGCTACATGTTCGGACCATGTTGTAGAACTTAAGGTTTTATAAACGGAAGGAAAATCTCTTTGCCACATGTATTGTCCAACAGCCCAAATTTGAGCCAATTCCGCATTTGATGATTTAACTGATTGAGGAATTCGTTTCCAAAGATACTTAGCATTGCATCTAATTACACAAAAAATAGTTACAGTAGGCAATTGCAATTAAGCTATACTTACAAATCGTTCTGATGTAAATAAATAGCTAATAGTTGACCATAAATTTGAGGCGATGCTATTCCATTTACTGCCTACAAAACATTCAAAATGATAGAAAATGATTCTTAACCTCTGTTCTAAAACTATTCTATTACCTCCAATTCCTGTTTTTCTAATTCTTCCGCAAGTTTATTAATGTTGTTTGCAATCATTTTGCTTTATAATGATATAAATATAATTACAATATTAATTTTGCTCAAAATTTGACACTGCTAATCACATATTTTTGTCAAATCAACATAGAGATTTGAGATCAGTACAAATTTCCAGTACCAGGGGTATTGCGCCGGTAGGTTTGTATTTGTATCTACAGATGTCTCTCGATGATGTTTATAAGAAAAGCGCGAAATAGGAATGATTTCTATTCAGGGAGTGGTAATATGTATAAATTGAAAGCATTCTTAATTTTTAACAGGATAGATTCCAGGATTTAATACGAAATAAATTTGTAGGTATATAAGGAAATGAATAAAAGCATGTATTCTGTTCAAATATTGATTTTTAAATTATAAATAATAATACAAGTTTGTACACTCAATGTTTGATATCAACATACTTTTATCGGTTTAAATATCTCATTTATTGCATCCTGATTGTGGTGACTTATATAAAAAAAATACAGCTGACAGACTTGGATCTCTGTTCACTGAAATTTCCTTTAACTGGGTTTAGATCAAAGATAACGTAATCAAAATTTTATTTTGGCTGCATCATTTTGTAGGGCGCATAAAACTGAAGAGGAAACTTAAAAACTTGTAGGTATATAAGGAAAAGAATAAAAATATGTATTCTGTTCAAATATTGATTTTTTATTTATTTTTAATAATAATACAAGTTTGTACACTCAATGGTTGATATCAACATACTTTTATCGGTTTAAATATCCCATTCTATGTCAAAATAATATTTATTTAAAAATTAGTTAACTTACATAAGTGCATTAGGATAAAAAAGTAATTAGCTTCGTTCAAGATATACTATTTAAAACACAACATATTTAAAAATCATAAATTATACAACAAAACAGTTTTCGATGTTATATATTTTTAAACTAATGGTAAAAATAAAATTATATATTAATAGATAATGAAGATCATGAAAAACATATGCGAGTATTTTATAGGTAAAAGTACAATTACTATAAATATGCACTAATAAAAAAGGTTACATTTAAATTAGGAGAATTGACAACAATGTTGCTAAGATTTTGATTATAATTGGCTGTTGATATTACATGACCACACTTCCACCAATAAGAAACGTTCAACATCACACATTGTTGCAATTTTACATTCTTAACACTTAACTGAAATGTAGAATAGAAGAGGCACAGATATTATTCTATTTTACAGATATAGATAAGGTTCTAAAGTTTAAAGAGTTAAGAATTCTGGGATTGCTTGACATGAATAAACAAAAATTAAGTACATTTGAAAACACATACAGAGTGATCAAGAAAGTGTTAAATCTCATTAAATCATGAAAGTATATAGACAGCAATGAAACTACTTGTAATTTTAAAATTATAAAAAGTACATGGCTTCATAAAACAATAGTTTTAATTTCTAATTCTGTACATTTTATGTCAAATGCATTCTTTTTCGAAATAACATGTCAATTAGGTATGGCAGCATAAATCAAAAACAGGTACAATTTTTAAGTATGAAAAGTATTTCGAGAGGAACGTATATTACGATTTTTTTAAGAATCAAGACATAAGATTTGAATTAATATTATAGGTAACAAAATATTATATTGGTAAGTTTTGGACTTGCATTAAATTTTATATATTATCATTATAAATAAATTATCGCAATGTTGGTAACTTGGTTTAATTAACAAGTGTATTTGCTTGTGAATTTGAGATCATAGCAAATAACTGATAGTATAAGTTAATAATATTTAAGAAAAATAAATACAATAGTTCTTTCTATTTTTGATATGAAACTAAAGAATATCAAAATTTTGACTTCTCAAATTTCAAATATAAATTTTATAAATACTATCACTTTTGTAATAACTATAAGTAGATATTTTAAGAAAATTTCCGAATTTAATTTATTAGGCCTTTTTATTTTTCTATTAAATAGTTTACATGGTAACATATTTTGCAAGCTTATACAGATATAGACAAAGGTTTACTAAATCCAGATTACAAGATGTAAGAAATTTATCTTTGTAATTTGGGCTTTAGTTGTGTGGACGGTGTGTGCAAATAGTTTTTGCTTTCGAAAAGTGCACAAACATTGTAAAAATATATGAATTCTTATGTCTTATAATAACCAACTTTATTACAAATATTCATTCAGTTTTCCTCTAACGTATCCAGTCTATTTCCATGTTATTTTCAAAAAGGCAAGTCCCTATATGATATGAGATGGGATATGAAAATGGCACTTTCAAAGGTACCTGGGTCCATTAGTTTAGGTACGAATTGGTTCCTTATTATGTAATCGAATTCGGGGTGAACAACAAAATTGAGAAATGTATCCAATTTTGGTAAGAGAATTTAAGTATTTGCACAGACGGTAGGTTTCAACTTTAACAATCATCTTGCTTATAGTACTTAGCACTATCAACAAAATACATCATAACTTTTGGAAATATAAATGAAACAATCGATTTTTTGAGTATTTAAAGGAGAGTTTTACATTTTTTTTTATTTTTCTTGCCGATAACGATTACATTAAAGATACGTATATTACAAATGGTTCATTCTTGCAATTTCTATAAAAATAAAAAATCTTTTAAGTAAAACTGCAAGATCCTTAACCAAAATGGCAAAAATCAGGTGAAAAGTATAATTCTTTTTTCGTCAAAAAATAATTATTGTATATAGGTAACATAAGGCATGTATGCTTCATGGTAACTTTTGTCAAATATATAGGTATATACTCTATTAAAATATATTAATTTTTCTTTACATTTAGTAACGCTGTGAAAATAAAAATATGTTCAAAAATAATATAAAAAATTATGTACAGTGTGCCATGACTAGGTTCTTTATCGCATTTCAGTTGCAGATCCACACTTTTCAATTTTCGTGTAGTGGTAACATTGCTTAAAACCTATTATATAATAGTTACTTATTAATATTATCACCCCTTGCATACATTTCTATTTGACATTTTAACATTAAATATGGATATCTATAACGGATTTACATTGTAACATTCAAAGTGTTGAAACAGAAAACAACTGGTGCAATATTGGGGTAACATTTCAGTGTTGTCAAATATCTAAATGCATTTTCATGTTGGTAAATTATTACATATAACATGCAACTCATTACAGTAGACATCTATTGTGATCGGAGACGAGCATAAGTGTGAAAAGTCCAGGATCACATTGTGCAGAGGCCGACTCATTTCATCTTCAGGCTCTTTAAAGATTAATATTAAGTGGAAACTAACAACGATTCACATTGAAACATTCAGTAAACCTTTGAGAGAATTTCTGAAGTATTTCCTGGACTTCCTCTGCACAATGCCATCCTGTTACTATATAGTTCCTGCCATTTACGGAACATTAGAAAACATCTATGAAATGTAAAGCATACGCATTTGAAGAAATTTGCGGTAACTATATGTAATTTAATGTCTGTTTAGCATAAGCATGTAATACGGGCGTTGTTTATCCATTCAAGGACACTGATAATGCACCAAGCATCGGATAAATTGTAACTCGCGATAGCTGTGACCAGGGGCGTATCACACCCTAGATTAATTTGCTTTCTTCATAATGCGAAGCACTACAGATCGTTCAGGACTTGGTGATGTTTTTCAAATAAAACATTGGCTATCCTAAACGAAATGTTCTAACGATTTAAATTCTATAGTTTAGTTGTTGTTGTAAGGTGCATTTATTTGACAATTATTTGTTTTGTAGCTATGGTAACTTAAAATCATGTCATAGTTGAATAAAGAGATCTTTAAGATATATCCTTCATAAGAGTCTGTATTCCACTTGGTGGACTAATCGCTATTGATTCTAGTGTGCGCCACTCACATTTAAATTGGCAAGAATTATAAAATAAAACTTAACATTAATTCGACGACTTGTAATAGCGCCTAATCAAAATTAGTAGGTAATAAAATAGCACAGTATCACAGAAAACATCTGTGGCAGTTTAACACAATTCACTAACTTTACGTAATTATTTCCTAAATACCAGTAATGGACCGGTACTATTTACGTATCGTTCATCTAAGTAGAGAGTCCTTAAGCAGAAACACAAAAGTGTAAACAACATAATATGTATCGGCGTTATTTGGAAAATCTTGAAGCTCATAGAAATTTCACTGGTCCATACGAAAGACATCACTTAGTTTTTAAGGTACACATTTATTTATCATTAAGTAGCCACTTGCGTGGATTAATACGAAGTAATACACAGCACCTTATTTAGCTCTAAAAAGTAAATTTACACTAAAACTAAATTTATCTTCACTGCAGAGGGAAACACCGTAGAATTTGAAAACAAGTTTTCTTCGTAGTTTAAAGGTTTAAACACTAAGGAAGAAGAATGATGTCCATCACTGCAAGTCTGCTGCCTGTTGGCAGTAGCTAACAACACTGATACTTAGAAGGGCAGGCTAGCTACGAACATGTTTTCTATGAGCGGCGGCGCGGGCACCAAGTCCTCTAGCTTCAGGTAGAAGATCCTCTGGAGGCCCTGCACGCTCAACGAGCGCAGTTCTGGTAGTTTACCCAGGAGGCGGCTGAAGTAGTGCTGCTTCCGCTGGGCTTCCGCGTTGTAGGTCACGTGGTCACGGAGCGAGCTGATGATCTTCATTTGGAGCTGTTCTACTTTGTGAGGCTCTTTCAAGCCGTGCCGTTCTGAAAATTAAATACGAACATCAATTTTCATCCTACTTTTATTTAAAACAAAGTAATAATAATTTTAAGTAATGTATTTCTTATTGATTGAGAAGCTTGCAAACTTTCCACGGACAATTAGAGGGATATAGATAACATATTCTCTCTTTTTTCTGTCAGAAATGACAAACAGCATAGCATCTAACCATACTTTTATCAAAGTATTCAACAATTAAATTTTTATTTGTCACTCTAATAATTAATTGAAATGGTTTCTGGTTACTTTAACAATATTTCAATAGATGCCAATTCTAAGTGTAATTAATATTTTTTAAACTGTAGTTTCAAGATGCGCCAGCCGATTTCTAATTGTAATTGATAATTGAGTCGTTTTGAACACGGCTTAATACATCATTCTATTATGTTGTCCTCATGATTTTTACTTAAAACTAAATAAGAAAAGTAGCGAACATAAGTGGTACGGCAGTGTCAGCTTAACTTCACTTAACACTTCAAATAGGTATTTGCACGTTGGCGTATTGATGCATTGAAAATAAAATAGTAAAACTATTTATGGCAATTTAATGTAATTATGATTATGCGTATATTATTTAGTAACTGTTAACATAATGAACAGTATCATCTATTAAAAATAAATTACCATATTAGATATTTGTAAATAGAAGGTTCATCTTTATAAAAAAACTTAATAATTTTTCACTTTCGAAACACGGTAAAATTTTATATTATGTGTAGTGATTTACGCTTTACGTTATGTAATATAATGTTGTAGTTATCTCAAGTTAGCTGTTACGAGAAAGTGCAAAAATATGACAGTCTGTGTATTATTTCGTAACTTAACTAATAAGCACAAATCTACTGAAAATATTTTTCCATTTATTCCAGTTAAATAAATTTTCATCTTGTTATTTTTGTAATTAAGATAAGAATGTAGTATAATAACTTTAAATATTTAACAAGATATTTTTGTAATCCTTCTAATATGTTAATATATGTATTACATCATAATATATTTATCAAAATAAATATATTTTAGGTGCGGTAAACGACATAAACTATGCAACAGTTAAAATATGAGTCATTTAGAAAAAAATGCGAACTGCGATTCAAGAAACAATTTTTTAGTATTTTGTAGAATTTACAAAAAAGAACCTTCTCATGACTAATGAAGTGCAGCGAATTAATTTTAATATTAATGTGTAATTGATCGACACATGTCTATCATGTAGAATAACTTTATATTATTCTGTCAATATGTCACCTTTCTGTCCGTTACCCATTGCAACCGAAGTGCAATTAATATTACTTGCATATCATGGTTTCAATTACACGTTCTCATCTGATTAACGCGATATTGCATATTTCATTACTTCTAAATATTTTTAAATTAAATTATAACAAGGAGGACTTGAAAGAAATTATGTCAGCAAAGTAGTTTATTGTGCCGAGAAAATTAACCACATATTTGCTTTTGTGTAAACGACAGCTGGTAGTAATATGATTAATTAATGTAGCAGGTTACAAAAGAAAATTGAATAAAAGCACTTACCGGTAACTAAGGTGAGGGCGCAAAGGCAAGCAAACGCAGAAATGTCAATCTCCATTTGATGAAGACTGTTACAGAAATCTAAGATAGCGTGAAGCCAATCTCCGAACGACCTCTGGCACTGTTGTTTGTCCAGCACGACCCCATTACAGAAAGTGAGCTTCGTGTCATCCGGTCGAATTCTGTACGCCAGCCTAAGAACAAACAGCTCCAAGGAGGCAGACTGGAATAGCAGGTCTTGATCTTCTCGACTTAGTTCACCAAACCCAGGGATTTTCTCAGCGAAATGCTTGATCACGTCCACGGATGTTGTCAGCAGGTTGTAGAACTGTTGGATCTTCTCTGCTTCGGAGAAGGGTTGGTCAATTGGCGTAGGATCTCTGTACTGGGAATAGTCCAAGTTGGCTAGATCTGGGGTGGTGTCAACGTGCGCGCGAACCAAAGCAGTGATGAGGGAGACAGGAGGACTTGGGGGAGACTCTTGGGGGGATTTGGGTTTGGACGGGAGTCTTCCTCTTCGGCCTTTCAAGGAATCTGTACGAACAACTTCCTTCACCATTCCCACGGCGAGACACTTCTGGAACCTGCAGAACTGGCAACGGTTCCTACGCCGCTTGTCTACCGGACAGGCCTTGTCCGCCAGGCAAACATACTTGGAGCCTTTCTGCACGGTCCTCTTGAAGAAGCCCTTGCAGCCCTCGCACGTCCGCACGCCGTAGTGCTGGCAGGCGGCGGTGTCGCCACACACGGCGCACAGCTGCGACGGGCTGGGGGGCGCCGGACCGCGCGACGTGGAGGCGGCGGGCGAAGGTTCGGGGCACACCCCGCCCGGCGAGCTCGACGCGGACGACGAGGCGGAGGGTTGCGGCGCGGTCTGCATCCGCAGCTTGGGCGACTCGCTGCTGCTGGTGGACTCGGACCGCTGCAGCGGCAGCGACGCGCGCCGCTGGCGCGGACTCAGCGCCGTGGTGACGTGCAGCTCGGCGATGGCGCTGGGGAACGGCGGCAGCGAGTAGGTGTCCTGCTGCAGCATGGCGTGGCCGTGGCCGTTGTCGAAGGGTGCGGGGGCGGGCGCGGCGCACGTGGGCGGCGGAGGGAAGTACGGACTGGGCGGGTAGGCTGCGTGGCCCGCGTACTCGGGGTAGTGGTGCGCGGGCGCCGGCTGGTGGTAGCTCGTCGCCACGTTGAAACACTCTTCGTCCATCTTGAAGCCCAGCTCGGGCCGGTAGCGCACTGAGTACGTCTCCTGGAAGCTGGGGAGCGGCGCGGGCGACGTGCTCAGCGACGGCGGTGACAGACCGTGGCTTTGGAGCACCACGTCAGAGAATGGGCCTAATTCTTCTTGGAGGACGCTTGAAGGGTCCTCGGGGTAGGGGGCGGAAAGAAGTTCGGAGAAGCTGCTTGAAGCGAAGGGGGGCTACAACACAAAACAAACGAAACCCAAATTATTATTGATTCATTTTACTGCTAATTATTAATTGTTAATAACTTCACATCTCATTGTGGTATTCTATAATCACCTTTGACTTGTAAAGTGTAATATTTTCTTAAAAATAAGTAATACTCGTAATTACATAAAATCATAAACTTTCTCTTCTCAGAAATTTCAACACAACGTTAACACAGAGAACCATAATACTTATTTTTGAGCCATTAAACTGTAAACATTACCGAAATTTATTAATATTTATATTACAGTTAAAAACTAAACCATAATAAAAATACGATTTACCTCCGGTTCATCATCATCATTCATCTCAAAGCCAAGACAACTAAATACAAAATCATACTAAACTATCAGCAAAGTACTGTGTTTATAGAAGCAAAGGAGCATTCTGGACGCTGCCGAGTGGCGTATGATTAGTCATGCGACTAGCGCTGACGGATTTGTCTCGTCGGCAGGTACAGATCTTGATTTGCATCTATATTTATAGACAAGTTTACTGGGATAGGAGACAGGAATGGGATGCAGTTGTTGCGTAACACAGGGCTCGAGACATTGTTGCGATTTTACTGCAGTGATTCGATGAAAAGTAAATTGAATTCGAGGAAATTCTAGTCAACAATCGATTTTTCTGTACATATGTAGGGGACTGCTCAATGAGCTTCGATTTCATTAAATATTAGCGAAAAATATTGAATTATTTCAAGAATTTTACCGGTTTCAAATCGGTTTGTTTAGTAATTAGTTTAGTAATAAATAATGAAAATATAAGTGTGTTAATATTTTAAAGTCTTGTAAAATAAAACTAGACAAAATATAGTATGTAAATTATACAATAAATAAATATCTGAATAATGACGCATGCAGGATCAAAATTTGAAATTCAAATGACACTGAAGTAAATAAGTTTTTGTTAAATTTTTTCAAGTCAAAGTTTTACCTTCGGCATAAATAATGTAACGGATTCGTTGTCCAGAATCTTTCATGCATGTTTCGGATATTCCATGGATATCACCACTTTAAACTAAATGACTAAAAGTTTCGCGGTCTTTAGTGATTTTTTCAAAATCTCAGTCATGCGAAACTGATGAGCACTTGAATGTAACATCTTGGCAGGGACTAACTTTATAACAATAGATTTTTTCGTTGGAAATTTCACCTACGATGGGAGGGGTGATCGTTAAGACGGTGGGCGGGGCATGGTTGACGCTGGAATTCGATTGGCTGACGCCGAAGTGCATGCGTCGTTTCCTTGGCGACCGTTTAACGACATGTGAATTATATATAGAAGCTATTTACTACTGCGATTCGGAATGGATTTATTATTAACATGCTCTAAACGTATGTTGTAATTTTAGCCAAATAAATAGGAAAGTACTTATTTATCATGTGGGCTGATGTAATTAACCATAAGGAAATTTTTGTCTGGATTCTCGATAGAAAGAATTCCATGTATTTCCGAACACATTTAAATTAGAGGTTTCAGAAACGAATAGTAGGATCTACATTACCACTAACTGAACTAAACGCATGTTATAATTATTTACATACCAAGAGCGGAAAGATTTTCTTCTCGCATGAGCGAATCATTTACTTACACCGATTTATGTGAACCAAAATCCGCCAAAACAATCGATAATTACCAATAATTTAAAGAGAAATGTGTGTATAAATGATTTTTCATATCATATCATATTATATCAAAATCTTTAGCAATTATTTGCTATGAATTTTCTGCAGTGAATTTATAAATTTATTAGTATTTTGATTAAATTTTAATTCCGTTAAAAACCCCAGAAACATATCGTTTGGCCCACTTAAAATCATACAAAGGAAAATTGTTTAATTCACAATATTTATATCTTAAATTCTATCATTTTTACCTCCCGCACATACATACATGTAAGGGAGCTATTATGATTGTTTCGAATTGATTAGATTTTGGGAATAATTCAGCAACAGTATGTGGTAGATTATTTTTTGGGCATGCCTTAGTAAATAAATGAGATAGAGTAAATTTCATTGGAATCAAAAAGATGTAGAATAATATTACCTTCAATATTTATTTGAAACATTTTTCTATATTTTGTTGTTATTAGATTCGAAAACAGTTTTCGTTGTACCAGCCAACCTTTGGGCCAAAACAAATCTTTATGTTAGTGATTTTTGTTAATTTATTATTATTTCAGTTGGTATTTTTCCTTAAATATTCTTAATTTTCCTTTTCTAAGATCATAACAATTTTTTTAGTTATTCTAAAAGTCTTAAATGGGCCAAATGATATGATTCTAGGCTCGTAAATATTATTGAACTTTATGTACAAAATAAAATAGTAATAAGATTTGGAAAATAGGGTCTAGTCATCAAGCATTCGCCTTTTCTGCACAATCAAATAAAATCAATTACACCGATTAATAATTTGATTAACCAGACAATTATCAAGTACATTACAATAGCAAAATGATAAGTACTTAGCCAACAATTTACACACCTTCTCCCACACATGTACAAATTGTCACGTAACGGTGTGAGCTACTCAAACCTATCGATCTGTCTAATTTATCATAATTAAATCCCATACTAATGAGCGGTTATTAATGAGCGATTGGAACGTGGAGGGCGGGATCTTGCGGTTCTCGCCACGGAATGCTCGCTATTCTGCCGTCCTCGTGACACGGCACGCTGAGATTCGATTTGCATCCCGTGCTGTGCACGTGACGCCTGCACTAATTTTTATTTGTTAAGGAAGAGAAGGAAAAACAATTACAACAATTTTCACATATGTAGTTTAGTTGCTAAGACCAGTGGTATCTTATGAAAGAGAAACATAGATTCTAAATAAATGTAACAGCGAGAAACTTGATACACTTGAAAACGGAATTTTAAGAAACAGATATGGTCCAATATACGAAAATAACGAACGGTGAAACTACTTAGTAAGATAAACATAATCTACAAGGAAGCAGGCCAAGAAATAGTGGAGAACTAACGTAGTTCAGGACATATAAGAGATTGGAGGAAGCAGATAGACCAGGTTAGGGCCTTCTATAGGCTGTAGTACTAGAAGAAGAATGAAGTTTAGAAGCCTCCTAAATGAAAACATCACCTGGACGAGGTGTGGAAGTAAGTGTTAGCGAATGATCCCCTTAAATGAGGTTTCAGACGAAGAAAGGTAATCTAGTCCGCCAAGTTTGGAGTTGGCATATGACCCATTCGCATAAAAAACCACCTCAAATTAAGTCTCGGATAGGAAGGTTAAGTAAGGCTAGAAGAAAATAGTACAGACACTTCAGCTCGGATCTAGGAATATAGTACACATAAAGAAGAAATGCTTTAGGAACATATATTTCAAACAGGTTATGCTTCCTCTTCTACTAACATCATTCTAACTAAATTCAATACATTGAAAAAGCTTTCAGAACTCATAGTAATAACTAATAAGACTAATAAAAGAATAGATTTTTGGTTATATCTTGTAAAATTTTATTAAAATTCAACGTTTAGAATTACTACACGTAATTCTTCGCCAGGGAAAACAAGAAAACAACATAGATATGTAAACAGATACAGTAACTAAGCAACAACAAATAATGATTTATAAAACAAAGCACCATGTCTTGTTCAACTTGTAGTCTTCAATTTTATTCATTGTGGCTAGTAATGCCATTGAATTTTAGCACAGAATAAATTTAGAAGAAACAACAATTATAGCAATATCTAGATGTGCAAATGGCGAATTTATATGAGAAGTTGTTGACATCTATAATCAGAAGAAATACAGTAAATCAGAAGAAGGTTGTTAACAAGAAAAGTTCGAGTGTCGTCCAGAAAGTATAAAGAACGATTTGGCATAACTAAATAAAAACGAAAGATATCAACACAAAACGTTTTTTATAGAGTTACAATACATTATTATATTTTTTAATGTAATCGTGATAGCTGTCAAGGCATTTATTGTAACGTGGTAGGTGGTACCAGTATTTCAATGCCGATGTTATACTCTTCTAGCGCCAAAAATCTGAGCCAGGATGTCTCTGCTTCTTTGAAGTCCTTATCATTCGCGAACTGTTTTCCACCCAAAATTTCCTTTAGTTTTAGAAACAAGTGACAATCGCTTGGTGCCAGATCAGGGCTATAAGAAGTATGTCCAAAATATTCCCGCTGACCTGCCACCAAGCGATTTTTATTTGTTTAAAAACTAAAGGAATTTTTTGGTGTAATTTTATTTTTGTTAATGAAATAAAATAATCTCATGTTTCACATTTCGAAACTAATTATTAATGTTTATTGTCGAATATATCTTACATTGATGTCTGATAAAAATACGTTTGCAACTATTACACCTTTACATGAAAATGAATAAAAGATATTCAACATGAATATATTACAAATTTTAATATGTAAATCTGTGCTTTGTATTTATTGTTTAGTTATTTTGTCGGAGCGCTGAAACCAGCATGGAAGAGTAGCTTCTGACTCGACAAGTCGAAACCAGGATTACGAATTAGAACTAAGTAATAGACGGGGCAAAGGGGAATTAGGTTTGCAGTTGCTTTTAGTATTGAATCTGCTGTAGTGTTTAGGTGTTGTGTGTGAATTTATCTGTGTAAATTTAAGGTGAAAACAGTGATAGTGCCTCAAATACTGAAAAATTGATGGGGAAGCTGAGATCGTCGTAAAGGTTTGTCACATTTTATTATTAGTTACCTTATACAAGCAGTTCATAGTTCAGAAATATTAATTAACTACGGAAATTAAATAATCTATATAAAATATTATTTATAAACCGTTACGTATAGATAAAGAGTACATCGAATAGTTATGCGGCGTATGTCCTACGTTCAAGAATTTGTAGGAACCCAAAAGATTAGATTAATCCATTTATTATTGTAAATAAACATTAATTTGGTATATATTGATAGCAAAAGTGTACATTAATACGTGTAGGTTAAATTGTAAAGTAAATGTAGTTGTAACAAATTTGATAATTCTCGTATTACAGTTAGGCGATCGCCCAGCAATTTAAATCACTTTGCATGTAATAATAACAGTCCACCACGGCGAAAGACAAAAATTGAACAGCAAAAACAAAGCAACGTAGTTCTCGTAGCATGAAATCCATCATTTATTAATTCCCTTCATTGTCTTCGGAAGACGTTTCCAGTAGTCCAGCTAAATATTCTTGTCAAATGGATGAGTTCACCCGCAGAACTCATTCGTATAACTGGCTGCGAGTTGACATTTAAGCCAGGCGTACGTTCTGCTGTGCCTTGATTAGTTTACCCCTTCCCCTTGTTCTACGCTCATGGATTTGTTTCCGCTTTGTACCCCGCTGTTATTCTTCGGAAGCTATTTGTGTTCGAAGCTTTTTATTACTTTTTTTTTTAGTTTGCTGCAATGTTTTCGATTGATATCTTTGTAAATATTTATGAAATTTCACATGTATGTTTTAGCTTTTATAATAATAAATAAAAGTAATTGTTTATGTAAGCATAACAGTGGCTTCCAACCATTTTGTTTATTTATTGTTTCAGCATAATAAATAATAATTAATATATTTCCTTTTATGTTCAATCAATGATATAATTATAAACAACAACTCATAAAACAGAGACTACAACATGCATAATTACCAGAGTTTTAATTATTTTACCATTAAAATTAATAAACATAAAGAAAACATGTCTGTTAATTAAAAATAATAATTTACGGTATACTTTCACTTTCTTAAAAAATATTGCAAAAATTATCTTTGTTGGTATCTACCAATATTTATGGGACACTCTATATTACAAAGAAAAGTGACATAATAAATCTTGACGATAATTGAAAAATACGAACCGGTACTATTTCGAACAAAAAAATACTTTACATTACATTTATAATAACCATATATCTGACAGATAGCCATATATGTGTTGTATGGTGAATTTTAAATAGGGACCACCCTGTATGTACATTCCAGTGGCTGTCAACCTGTGCGGTTAATAGTCCTACCTTACTAAGTACATTACTAGTATTTTTGCTCGTTAGATCTAATGGTATTACTTTAAAAAATAGTAATTTACAGACAATGTTTTGTTTTTATTGTCCATGGCTGATTTGATATTATACAAAAGAATTTTTTTACGGAAAACAAATTATTACAAAATATTGGACAAAGAAATTAATTCCGCACTTAAAAAAAAATAATGTGCCTAACATAAAACCTCCCGTAAGTTTCAAAATTTGAAATAGTTCATACATACACACAGAACATCACGCTATGATACTCAGTGGGGTAACACGAACCCAGAACCAACAATCAATCTCCTCCAGATATTCCTATCCGGACACACCACTTTCGCCTCGTCCACATTCATAGTGCGATTCATACATGCTCGTTTATTCTTCACATTTGGAATCATTCGTTCAGACAACAAACCATCAATCATACCCAACCACTTATTCCTCCGACGCCCACGCAATCGTTCACCTTCAATCTCACCCACATATATTAGTTTCGCCAACCTTTCATTCGACATTCGCTCAAAATGTCTAAACCACCTTAACTGGCTCACTCCTACGTTCTTAACAACATTCTTCTCAATTCCCCACTCACCACACACCAATGTATTCCGTATACGATCACGTCTCGTATACCCACACACTCCTCTCAAATATCTCATTTCTACAGCAGTTATACGATGTTCATGCTGCTTCATCCACACCCAACTTTCAGAACCATAAATCAATGTAGGCACTAACACACCATTATAAACACTCAATCGAACATCTCTAGATATATTCACGTTTCGAGCAAATGTACCCAGAGCATCCAATACCTTGCACCCTACAAATACCTGTCTTTCAATCGCCCGAAACGGTACAAAATATAAAATAGAAATTGTAGCTTATATTTTTCTGCATCATAGTATATAAAAATATTTATTTAACTCAATTATTTACTAAGATATGTCCAAAAAGACCTGATATGCTTTGAAAGCACTAAATATGAAATTTTTAAATAATATCTTTATTACATCAAAGAAAAGAATACAGTAAAATTTACCGAACTATTCGATAAGCAAAATGCATTTTTGGCAAATACTTCTAATTGTTTAGAAAATAATCGTGTTTAATTTCTTAATTGTTATGAAACTTTCAGATAATGCATCTTATATTATCAGCTAACTGTATAGTTCGTGAGTTTTAATAGTACTTATTTCCTGTGTAAATTTTAAGTTGACGTGAAGGAAATATTTATTGTTCATACATATTTTAAAAACATACGGACAATTTATAAATTAACAATGAATTCGTGATATAGTGGTACGTAGTATAGTAAAATTAAGCATATTAAAGTATTTCTTTGATAATTTCCATGTCATCTAAAAAGCAAATGAGTCGCTAATGAGAAACGTGCATCACCTAAGCAACAGACACTACAACACCATTGAAACAAAACACTGCTATATAAATAAAACATCTGTTGACCTGTGATCGGCAATTGTTTCTTTCGCCGCCTATATATAACCAAGCAACTATGATCACGCGTGCAATTCCAATTGGCAGACAAAGACGGAAGACCGTGCAACGAAGACAGCCATGCTCACACATACATACGCACATGGAGATCGTATGTGTGAACTTAAGTTCTCACGGTTGGTCTGATCTTTTCTCCTGAGCATTGACTGATCGACAGCTCATTGCTGAACTATGCGATATGCTTAGTATGCGTTCGTGAATACAGCTAAGTGTAGATATTTTCTAACGGTGCGTTTAAAATTATAATTGCTTTTGTTTAGTTATGTTTAGTGGAAGATGATGGGAAACCTTTGTTTTTCTAAGGCTGAGGAAAATAATTTTATGACTATCTGTTTTATAGCCTTTCGTACCGAGAATACTTCAAGACTATGACTAGTTTTATTGTTGAGCACAAGATGCACTTTTTTTCATTGCTTAGCATTAGTTTTTAATTACTAATTCGTTTCTTAAACGGCACTATTATCAAATTACAATAGATCAAAATAAAAAGTCCATAAAAATGAACGGATACAAAAATAATTCTTTTTACGACCGGGACTGAAACTCGATTTCTATGACACCAAAATCATGACAGAAACAGCCAATTTCATATCTACTGAAGATTTGTACACTTTCTCTCCCGTCGTGAGGGAATATGCTCAAATAATGTAAAATATATACAAAATTAAACACAGCAATATAACTATCATAAATTATATTACAATTCAAATAATTTTGAAATGCATTAAAACAATCATAAATATAGGGATCGTAAAAAAATAGTATACACACCGCAAGAGAGAAGTGTATTTTTCCCTTGTCGTACTTGGCACTTGTATCAATTTACTTCGCGGGAAAAAATGAAACACTTCTCTCCCTTAATGTATAATTAATGTATAAAGTTCTAACAAGTACTACATATTAACAGTAGAACAATAAAATTAGTTTTTTAGTGTAGGAGCCAATAGTAGTTAAGCTCAATTTACCTTTTGGAATTTGAATATATGGCATAATATTATTATACAGAAAAATGTCAATAAGCAATGCTTTATATTTGAAATAAATTAACTGAATCAAAAATAAGTGATAAATAAATTTATCATCACGCCTTTTACCCATTGTGGGTGTGGCACTCTGCTTATGCAGATCTCGATATGTGATAATATTTTTGCGTATGAAGTGCGGTAAAAGATGAACTAAATTTGACTTTTCAAATTAATTGAAAATTATAACAATTAAATGCAGGTATTGTTTTTTGAATTGAAAAAAATAAATATTTCAGCGTTTACCCATTTTGTGTAGGGCACTCAGCTTTCGAAGATCTCATGAATCACATCACCCAATTATATGTTTTTATTGCCAGGAATTTTGTTATCTTGAAATAGTTTATTATCAATAATTTAGCAGAGAAAAAGATGCAATATATTTTAAAACTATACTGCTGAACAAAAAATGGGACACTATTTATTATGATTGTCGTTAAACTTTAATAGAGCAATTGACGATAGTCTGTGAAAATTTTAAAGACAATAAAAGTATAATAATCAAAGAAACAAAACAATTAAAAATCTCTCATTTATTGTCCAGCAGATAAGAAACAAGTTTATCTTCTTCCCAAAATTTAAACACTTCTGTCCAACTGTCTCTGTGTTTAAAATGCACTAGCTCTTACAAACTCAGTAATTTTGTACCGTAACTTCAAGTCTAGAGGAACTATTAGGGTAACTAAATCATAACTCATATCCTAAAGTGTCAACAGAGAATTGCAGCACAGATGATATTAGATCAATTCCCCAGATAAAATAAGTAATGCGATACTCAAAACATACGTTAGTTGTGTTCGCTCTACGGGTGATTCAGTTGGCATTGCATGCGCAGAGCCGTATTCAGAGACGGTTTAATGAAATAAGTATATTTTAAGACTCCTTTTATAGGATACCATTTGTTGCAATAATAATAAGTATAGTTTGAAACAAAGCTACTGAATAATCATTAGTTTTCCCATTAATATTTACTGCTAATTAAAAGCTTAATTATTTATGTAGGTATGTTTATTGGCGGTGATAATAAAAACATCTTAATAGTTAATCCAGATTACGATCTAGATTTTTTCCTCAATTAATGTATCCAATAATAACAATAATTATCCAAATGAATAGCTGCTCCCTTTATCTCATAAATAGTGGAAATTATCGTGAATATATAATTACGAAATAATTTCATCATAGAGCCCAAACAGTGTCGAACATAATTCAAAATTATAGCCATCAAAAATTTAATAACTGCATTTAATTTTCCTTTAGATATGACTATAGCGATATTAATAAAGTATGATTTTCAAATAAGCACTTGTAAAATATATGCAAATTAATTCACAAACCAAAACCAAAATAATAGTTTGTTTTCTTTCGGAAGACAAATGACTACAAGACGTGAGTCAATGAATTTTCGTATTGTGACTGAGTATTTTTCGTCAGGTCTTACGCAATCTGGGTGGGGCTTTTTGGGTACCTGTTCGTCATTTTAAATTATTATTAAGTAAATTAAGTTATGGGATTCCGAGTGGGCGATTGTATTGTGTTAGACCTACGCAACGCAATATTTTTTGCGTTCTTGTTATAAATAAAGTTGTATTTACCGTTGAGCTGAAGATTGTAGGCAGATAAAGAAAGTGAATTGGCGCTTAGAAATTAGAATTTTAACCTTTTGATGTAAACAGCAAGAATTATTGCTGAAAGTGTTGAGATCTAGTTATTCAACTGTTGAAACATTTGTCGAACATAATCGACAGATCGACAAGATAAATTTTGAGCTGCACACTTTTGCTTTATTGCCGCATAAATACGACGTATTATTTGGATAAGATCCTAGATTCAATAACAGTATGTTATCTACCAAGATCTGAAGAAGCAAAATGAGTAAATCATTTGCTTTTCTGAGTTTTGATGATTTGCTGTGATTAAATCAAAGTAATTCTCACTATGTTCTCATTGTTAGTATAGTTGATGTACCCACTTCAAATAGCGTTTACTTTCTTGCAAATTTCAAGAAAGTCCATTTATCTTTTATTACTACAAGCTACAAATTACCTACTTGTAAGTCGTTGGTTACCGATGAGAAACTAACAAGAAATGAACCACAAACTATGATACCAATTTAGTCTACGATTACTTCTTTAGACAAATAAACTAATAATAATACATATAAGTGGGGGTCATCAGGAAAGTTTGTTACTCGTATGTGTTTAGGAATATATTGAAGATACATATTTAATTTATAATTTTATAATATAATTTTTTAACCAAATAATCAAGTCATTTCATTTAATAGATAATCCAATTGATATCTTCCACAATACCATCAATGATATTAAAAACTTTATCAATTCATTTTAACTGTTTTCAAATTTCTTTTCTTATCCTGTTATTGGGCACTTGCCTGTAGGATATAGTACAAAATTTTCACTGCACTTTTGTAGATAAAATGTAACAAAATATCAATGTCAAACGAATTTGTCATCATTCTTTAAATTGTTTATAATGTTTCCTAAAGAATAATAAATTCCAATGATTACTTCGACAATTCTGGTTTTGGTTTACAAATTGTTTATGATTTATTTATCATGATGTTCATTTAACATTGGAAACCGGTGTTGCATTTTATCTGGAATAGTATGCGGTAATGTATATGCTTGGTATGGACGGTATGTAGTTGTGTGCGAGAAATAAAAAAGTTGGTAATTTGTAGCTTCCTATAATAAAAGTTATGATTTGATGAATCTTGACTGGCCAATTGAATTTGAATAGGCAAAATAATGGGCACACCAGTCCCTTCGATACAATTATGTATATGGTTTCATAAAAGTCCAAATTGAGACCTTTTTCAGGACCAATGGAAATTCCATAATATAGTCACAGTTTACAAAATGCTTGATAAACAAATACATTGTTTTATGGTAATTAAATTTTCGGTACCTCATGGCAAAATATACTATATTTAAATAAAGTTGGAGATTCGCACATGAGAAGATAGATAGCAAAGTTATTCCGGAAACTATGATAACAAAATGATCATCAGGAAAGCTTGTAGAGAAACAATTTGAGAAGCAAAGTTTCCTGATGTTAATGTTGTGGTGGTGTTGTTTACCTGTGTCTGCAGCAGTAGCATACTTGATGGCTGTGCGGTGTACGCGGGTTGCTGGGGCTGCGGGCCTGCGTCTCGGGGCTCCGCGCACGGGGCCACCGCCAGGGGCGCGGCCTGCTCCGGTTCCGGCTGCAAAGCCGCTTGCTGCTGAACAACGGAACCTAAACAACACAACAAACAACATAAGTACATCCACCCTGAACACTTCACTAAAACAATATTCATAAACCTCGCACCCGAGTAGTTAGTAGCCAGCATCATTTCCATAAGTAGCATGTATATACATTCTTAAAGTAATATTGCACGAAACTCCACAGTTCACAACAGCCACTCTTATTATGCACATCGAGTCGTCTTCCAACACCTTTTATACCCGGCGTTATATACAACGCCAGCCGTCTATGCCTATGCACCAGTATATTAAATATAATGTGGAACGTGGATCCCAGGGGGCTATGAAATCAGTGGTATTTGCAACCCCGAGGCGTGCCGTAATCAGAACAACCCCTCTTACCCCTCGTGCACGCCTATGCGAGGAACTTATGGCCCAGAACGTTATTATAGTTGGCTCTGCCTGACGAGTAGCAAGCTTTTGTTCACCCCGCCTTCGTCACTCTATTGGTTTCATCATACTACGGAATGAAATACGATTTTTTAATTGATTTTTACTGCTGACTGATTAAAATTTCCGGGATTTTCATAATATGTGCGGAGATAATTTTAGTTCTTGGCTACAGCACTTCATCTTCGGTGAGTAAAGGAATCAAATACTTTTCGAATTAAATCGGACGTACAATATGTTGAAAACTTTTTTATAAAATTCCTCAGGAAAATAAATTATGATTGACCATAATATAATTAATCTTTACAACTTCTGACTTTTTAATAGATGTCTAAGTAACGTGATTCGCATTTTTCTTAATCAAACTAGAATTTTATTCTGTCGCATTGAAAAATGGGTTTCATTGAAAGAATAATTTATTTTATTACGAAGTGCATATTTTTACATATTTAATCTCTTAAAAGTCGTACAATACTTATAAAAACTGAAATATTAATGCAATCTTATGCTCTAGCTCTTATATTATTATGCAGTTACAAAATTCCGTTTTAATAGGAGTTACATGTAACTAATTTATTTGCCAGGAACTTGAAATACATTAGAAAAAATCTGGTATGGGCACCACACTACTTTTTTATACATATAAAACCATTTGAACACAAATTAATTGTCTCTTGCATATAACTTTATTTTGACAATTATTTGACATATATATGTTAAACTTGTTTCATTTTTTGTTCTCACTGTAACTATGATTTTATTTCAAAAATAGGTATTAATTAAGTCTAGTCTTTAAAACTTTCTAACTAATAATACAAATATTGCTTTTACAATATTTCAAACAAAACATATTTTTGTTACTTCAAAATTTTTTAACATACCTATAGATGTTAAAAATGTTTTAGTTTTGTTCCCATTGTAACTAAGATTATTGAAATATATTATTAAATAAATAATTTAATTTTTCTAAAGAGAATCATTAAAAGCTTATCGTTGTTGTTCAACGATACAGTATCAGTCTCTAGTGTTAATAATAGATTATTTGCAATAGTTTATTATAATTAAATGCGATATATACAACACCAGTTTCACAAAGAAGGCTAAGTTACTTCATCCATTAATTTGTCCTGAACAACTGACAATAAAAGCCGGTTATCTCTAAACAGAATGCTAAATGCTTACCCATTACTAAAGTATAATAGTCATATTTTAGATAGCGTGGACTAATTTATTTTATTGGTGTTCTATTATCTGATATTGACTAAAACAAATGTGCTCGATTCTTAGAATTTGTCACTGAGGTGTGTGTGATAGATCCCGGATATGTAGGATCACGCAGAGTTTAGTAATTTAGTCATTTGGTTGGTAATAATTCCGATTGTTTTTATGCAGATTCGGATTGAATATGATCTTGTTTTGGATGCTGGTTGAATGGTTCGTTACGCAAATCTCGCGTAATGAATATGATTGGTAGTCAGTTCCTGGTTATGGTCACGTGTTTAAAAACATTTCTCAATTTTCTAGGTATATTTTACATTTTTTAAAAGTGATTTTGTACTTTTGCGTTACTGCAATTGCCAATTATTTTAAACACATTTGAGTTTTAATACTTTTGTACTAAATTAAACTTACAATTTCTTTACAATGCCGTTGCGTTAATATTATTTTAGTACCTGAAGTCCTGTTCATGTTTACCATATGAATGCAATTATTTTTTATAGAAATTATTATTTATTACAGCTGTCAGCAATAACAAATGGATATTTTCTGAATTCAAATAATAGGAAATTTTTCAGAAAAGCTTAAATACTTAAGGAGGTTTATTAAATAATAATACTGCGTAGGTGTCCCTTCTGACTTCACGCACAAGTCTTTCAAAGAATCCTTGCTAATAATAATAATATAATTTAATTATAGTTTTACTAAGTTAATCAGTAATTTATTAATCGTAAAGATAAGTATCAAGTAATAATAGACTAACGTATGTAATATATGTTACAAACAAATAAATACTTTAATATTTTATTGTAGTTTGAAATGTATGTAATAACTACCACATAAATATAGTTTGAGGTTACTAGCGGTCAAGCCATAGTCCCCAAATGTTTTCGTGCAGGAGATCATATGATCTACAATCTATAATAGGTTATCATAGAACTATTTGCATACTTAATAATATGAATTTATCTTTTATTCAGCTTTACGTCTCAATAAATCGTGAGATATATCGTAACATATCCCACTCATTTCAGATAGGTAATGAATTACATTACCGCATTACTGCAATTTTTAAAAATTACCGTACTGTTTATTTGAACGCCGTGATTTTAAATGTTTTGCTAAAATAAACAAAAAACATGCCAAATCGTAGATAAAATTTTGTACGCAATACGTGGAATACCACAGGTTTATCGCACTTAGTTACACACAAACTCGGTCTACGGCTTCGTTGTGCAACTTTCACATGCGTGCAACAATCCTGTCTATATCCCACTTATTGCGTAAATAACTATTACTGATTCTTTAGGGAACAATGTATTTTCCACGAATTAAATAAGATAAATACATCATCACGTCATGTACCCATTTTGGGTGTGGCACTTTGCTCAAAGCAGATCTTGGTATAATGATTATTTTTGTGCGTGAAGTGCGGTTACCAGCTGTCAAATTACGGTCTCCAAGGATGGTACTGGTGAAAAAGCTACAGGGGTAATTTTATGTGTTGAAAATTTTCGAAATTTAATTTTGAAAATTTGTCGGCTGTGAGGCTCGAACCAATAATCTTATGATCCACAGTCCGATGCGTTACCACGGAGCTATTATCCCATATAAAATGTTGTACAGAACTTAATCCAAAAGTCTATTTAATTTACTATAAGTTCAGAAAGTTTTTTCAACTTATATTTATAATATTTTTTCCACGGAATAGAAACCTTTATAATACCAATAAACCACTGCAATAACTATGCTTAAAATCACGTATGCTCTATGGAAACTATGTGTGATATCAGCTCCATCATGGCGGCTGCGGTAATCTTGTCGGATTGTCGGCGTTTATAATTAATAACACTCAGCAATGAGGCGGCGGATCAGGGTAGGGCTACACCGCCAACCGCTAACACCAGGAAGAGAAGAAAGTACGCAAGAATGCTCCGATCTTCGACGATAGGTAGATGTTACATGTTACAAGCTATGAAGGAAGAGCGTATGGCTTTGTAACAAGAGATATATGAGTTTATACATATCTGGAGATGGTGTTTGTATTCGTGTGTGGTTTGATGTATGGATAGTGCAGGGGCGGACTCAACAACTTTGCTCGTTTTGTAATGTCTTCATTTTCAGAAATATATCACCACGATTTACTCATTTTATGTGATATATTTTATCTGTTAAGTTCGTTGGTGATATGACGTATGAAGTCTGTTCAGAAAATAATCGAACTTTATTTTTTTAAACTTTATTATTCAAGAAAAAGATACGATGATCGACTGATGAAGAAATATGGGAAGAATAAAAAACGGACTCGTAGTCAATTATTTAAATAAACATCATTCTGACGTTTCGACAGCTACAGCTATCATCATCAGGGCTAATTTAGGGGTGAAAATAATATTTTATCCAACACCTCTCAATAAACAAGGAAAGTAACAGATTACCTACTAGTGGGTATAATTTTGAGGAAAGTCACTAGTGAGTATTTTTTATTTATAACAATAATAATAACACACAATACCTTGGTAACTACTTCGATTGATATTTTAATTAAAAAAATTAAAGCATATGTCACTGTGAAGTAGTATTTCTTTAATAAATTTTTCATTTATTAAGAGGTGTTGGATAAAACGTTATACTTCACACGTGGGCAAAGTGGAATTACCCACTCGATAAAATTATCACACTCAGCCTTCGGCTTCGTGTGCTAAAATTTCTCTCATGGTTAATTCCTTACTTTGTCCACTTGTAAAGTAAATAACTATATTCTATAATACTATTGTTGAATTTACTTCTTATTTACCTTTGACAATAATTTATCGGATTTACTGCAGATCACATGCAGACTCTATTTAAAAACATATAAAAATAATGAAATTATAACCAAATTTGACACTTTGACAGTACTTTTGTTATCACAGCCATCCACGTTTCATTAGCTAGCTGAGTTTTACAAATACATTATGCTATTTATTTATGTTTTTAATTAATAATTTAACTTTGGTTTCTTTTTGTGTTTCTGTGAATTTTTTCCCCAGTTTCACGTAAACTTTTATGTTGCTCCAAAAAATCGCACATTTCAAAAAGCAATATTACTAAAATTAAATGAGATATCAACAATCCAAGAACATGTGGTTACACAATGTTGTCAACCGCAAATCACTAAATATATCTGTTGGTGCGTAATTTAAAATATTCTATTATTTAAATAACATTTTTAATTTCCCAAAAGCATCAAAGTAAAAAAATCTCGAATACAGCTCTGCTGCAGCCTAACGGTTCAGACCGTAGAATCTCAATATGTTCTTGTCTGGTTTTCGTGGCATCTTCAATCAATTACAGTGCAGACAAGAGCTACATCCTAGATTGAGACTTACCAGAGGTAGAGATGTAGAGAATACACTATAAAGATTTCGCTTCGTTTGACAAGTGAGAATATAATCTTAGCACACACCAGTGAAGTAAATCTGTGATTATAGGGATTTCTTATCTTGTTGATCGTGTGGATTAGGTGTTTATTATACACATTAAGCACGGGAACATGAGTCGATTTTATCGAACATTGGTACGTGATTTTTCAGTGGATTGCTACGCAGGGTATTACTTAACAAATAATATATCATTGTGTTTTAATATTAATATACATTTGAATAATTATATATGCAATAATTTTGAATTTTGTTTCCGCATTTTAACTGATGCAATTTTGAGGTTACATTTCATGCTTTAATATAATAACAAACTGCACTAAAATAGTGTTCAGAACTACTCAATTAGCAATAGGAATTAGCAATTTGTTGGAGCATCTTAAAATTACCGATTTAAAATATGAATTACCACTTATTGGTAATGGATATATGTTGTATAAACTAATGAATTTATGGGTAAAACTTTTTAAAAAATCTGATTATACTATTTATTTATTCATTGTATTAAAATAATAATAAACAAATGTTACAATTTAATGGAATAGTATCTACGGTATTTTTCAATTATTTCAAAGCATGTATTATAAATGAAACAACATATTTTAAACTAACAAAATTTTTCCCGCAAAATTTAAATTAGTGACTTGCGCAGTCGATTAATAATTAAAGTCGAATATAAAATCTAGCAGTCTGCGAACTTTTAGACGATTGAAAGTAAGGCTGAACCTGAAAAATTCTGAGGAGTGATGTTTCTATTTTTAGCTTGTGACCGCTGAATCTAGATCCGCGATTTTGCAGGTATTCTACACAATATACATGAAATAAAACAATGAAATATTATTTGAAATACTTTGCTACTACTCGTTTGAACAAATCTGTATATTGCCGACTACTGTCTGTCTTAAAAACATATACTCCAATAACTTTATTTAGAATGTTGAATTTGGGAATACTTGTGTTAGTAAAACATATTAATTGTTATAGATGAATTCTTATAAGCTCGTAATTTGGAATTTGAAAATGATACCATTAAAATCTTATGTGCCAACACAAAATATTTAATTTCTAAACGGTACAAAATATAGAAAAAAGTTTCAAATAAAAATTATAGCTAGTATTATACTACATCCCATAAAACAAAGTGCAACTGCTAATTCTAATTATTTCTTCTTCTTCGATTCGTGCCAAATTCGTCCTGATGCAGAAGCTCAATTTGTTGGGACGGTTTTTGGTTACTAATACTAATGTAACCAAATGTGGTCAACCTGTACTGCCCGAGTGTGATTAAATATCTGAGATTTGATCCCCGACGTCAGTAAATTCTAATTGTTAATCGTATTGGGTACCTTTGAAAGTAGCTTAATGTAGTATTAAGAACTTTAAGCTAGAGAGAAATTTCGGTTAATGTAGCATATGAACTAGATGCATTTTCGTCACATTGAAATTGCACAAATTGGCGAAATTTAGAACTGCACCAATATATTCAGCCCAAGTATAAATAGCAATTATTCTAGGAACGTAAAGGAACCGTTCTTCTAAATCTTGTATTCTGAATAGTAACTATTCGTACAATTTGAATGTAATGCACATAAAAATGCAGCAAATTAACGAATACATTTTCAGAGTCCAGACAGTCTAACACTCTACAGAATAATAATTATCTTGAAAAAGTACATTATCTTTTAGTAGTAATATTTCTTGTAGCGATAACCATAAAGGAACAATGTACTAATTATAAATTAAAATAAAAAATAATTTAATTCTACAGCAAAAACATATGTCATACAACATGTAACAAAAACAATTAACATAACTCAATCAACATAAAAACAATTGTCAGAGTGAACATATTTAGTGTAGAGTGAATGCCGTACAATCCATCAAGATCTAATTTTCCAATTCGTAAATGTTCGACCTCAAGTATCAAAATTATCTTGCGTACAAAAAATCAATTTAATTTTTGACGCCCATACGCAAAACCCACTCCTACGTTCGTGGAGGTTCGTTTATTAATAATTTATGTCTCAATCCACTTTCTTTGGGTTGCAGAGACCCTAAGTAGGCTATTAAAGTTGTTATGATTAACGGTGAGGCACGCAAGAGACAGATTTACTAACGCGATTATAGTGAGCGCTACAACAGTATTGTTGTCACTGCGTGGATAGAGCAGGCACGGGTGCTATATTATAATTATATTGCTATAAATTTGTTGTGATCTACCGCGGGAGACATGTTGATATGTTTAAGGTTGTCGAGTGAAATGTATGCAACTTTATGGATCTGTTGTAGGTGTTTTTATTTTGTAATTGACTGAAATGTCGTTAAATTTCTCTAACGAAAACTTACAACTTGTATTAAGTTACTTGATTCTCAGTAAAATATCAGCAATGAAATTTTGAAAATTGAATTTTATATTTGGAATACAAATAACTGTTTTTGGTTTTTTTTTTTTGTAAAATTGTGAAGTTGTCTAGTTGTCTTTTGGCAAGCAGTTTTAATATATTACACCTCGACTGACTCGTAAGATATTTAGATATAAATAGATATTTAAGACACAAGTGCAAAAAGTTGTGCTTTATTGCATTAGTGAACGATAGCGATTGTTATGAAATACACGAATGCAATAAACAGACTTTTTGTACGTGTGTCTTACAATCTTCAATTTAATTAAAAATAATAGAAATGTGGAAAATCAAAATATTAATAAATTATAAAATAAAATAGGTATTTAATGGAGGTTTATGATTTTGGCGTCACAGGCAAGAAAGAGAAAGATGAGGTAAAAGTTGAGATGGAAGTTCATGATACCAACATCCATGTTTTGACGTTTGAGATTAAGATGGTGTTTTAACAAGGTTATGTTTTTATTTTTGAAGTTGATTATTTAGGAAATTTAATAAATTGAACATTGACCATATATTCTTTATAATAATAACGGGAGTCACTATTGTACAAACCATACACAAACTTTATTTTTAATATTTAGCATCATTTCATTTTGACAGCGTATTGTTTGTATTTCGTCCACGTGTATATCCCACACACGAATTTTTATAGAAAATCTCCTTCAAGAATTCCTATCCTAGCACTACAATTTCGCCTTTTCCACATTTTAATACATGCTCGTCTTTTATTTACACTATAATTTTAAATAAATAAAAGTAGGTTAATGTACAAAACCTTGCAGAATTCATTTTAGTAATGTTTTATTTAAAAAAGACTTTGTGTTTTATAAACTATCGCCTCAAAATATTTTTTGTTATTTGGTAGAATTAGAGGAATGAAAAATATAAATGAATATATCATTACGCCATTTGCAAAATAGCAGGTACTAAATTATATTCAGTAATTTTCTAATATTGCATTTTCTCATCATAGTAAATTCTTGTGCGTGATGTATTAAATAATATTGTGTGGATAATTTTAAAATAAGGGAATGCTAAACATTGAAAAATTCGTACCCATGCCCGTAATAATTTATTACAATTACTATATTTCAATTTCTAAGTGCTTATTATAAATTATATATGCATCAATATGAATAATTTATTACGACAATAAAGCATGAACAATAATTGAAATGCAAATCATGTATCTCACAAATTATTACAAAATTTACAATTTTTGTATATCAAAGTTATGCAGCATTGTTGTCCTGTTAACAACTTCGCAACACGGAAACGTGGACAAGGAGTACTAGATCAAATAAATAAAATAAATACAGAAAAAAAAAACAGTTGAATATGTGACGCCAGCCAACTAGGACTAGACTAGAATCCGCACCTCGACGTCTTACACAATACAGGCGCAACAAACGGCCTCCTTGGATCCATAAACAACGTCGTGCAAATTACAAATTGTTCGGAACCCACGCGCGTCAATCTATTTTATTGGTTCTTTAGTTAAACGAAGAATATCCAATAACTCATTTGCAGTAATTGAAAGCAAACTAGACGCGGTTGCTGTTAGATTTAATGAATAATACAACTTTTCGATCATCGTACGGAAACTATAAATGCAATTTTTAGTACAAGTCTTAGTGCCATCAAAATAAATATGCAGTTATATTACCTTTTAGATGTCTTCAATAATAATATAAACCAGTGATGCAAATTTTACTTTCTTTAAGAACTGTAGCAAACTTGTTTCAAAAGTAATATTTAAACTAAACGTCAGATTACAATGACAGTTATTAACAACAAACAAAACAGTATTTCCCAATTTTGCCAATAATTTTTATGCAGCTCATTTCTCAGAAAATTCTATTTCTAAGAAGTTGAAATACGGCAACAAATAACGAATTACAAATAAAATATATATTATTTTGCGTGGTTTGTGCAACAATTACATGATGTTTATTTCAGTAATTTTTTATTGCATAGTTCTAGGTAGCTATACTAATTTATACCATTGAGATAAATTAGTGCTTGACTCATTTTTACTATCTTATACATAGTATAAGGAAGTATAGAAGTTATGAAAAAACGATTACGAGATTTTCGTGGAAACATTTATATGTTTAGAAGTCCCCTGAATCCATTCTGACTATTATCCCAATGATGGATGGATTAATGGATGGATGGATGTGTGTCATAAATCAATATATTCAGTTTGTCGCTAGATTCCGTGAGACTTTTCAAATTTCGCTCATTGTTTCTTATTCATCACAATCCTTCGTGAATCTTGCAGTGTAACGTTCCTCTTCTTTAGAGTCTTGTTGATGATGGTATCCTAGGTGTCTTTTTGTTTCTCGATCTCTCTTTTCCTTCATGTTTGTCATCCAAATTTGCCGCATTGGTCTCGATTCATTCATTCTTGAATCGTTTCTATGTAGTCTAGTATTGGTATGCATTGCAGTTGTTCTGTTATTGCTTTCTTATACAAATTATACAAAAATGCATAATAACGAAGCACACTTTGAGGTGCAATTAAATGTTTTAAATATAGGTATTGACATAATCATATTTTAAGAGAAAATATTTTCCATGCAGTCGAATATAAAACGTTATATGCAACTCGTACATAATCGGACTTTATAGACTCGCCTTATTTATTAGCTTCGCTCACTTCGGCTCGTCCAATGAAGACCTAAATTGCGTACTTGTTACATAACCTACTATTATTATATTAATTAATGCGCCCGGAAAACATTCTTACTCATTTAAACACAGTTGTACTTCAATTTCACGAAATATCACTAAAAATTGGCATATACTTTTATTGTATTTCTATATAATATAAACCCTAAAAAACTCACTGGTGCAGAGCGCATCATCATATCTCTTAAATTTTTCGAGATATGACGGTTTTTTATGTTTTTCGAAGTACAACTTTGAGTAACTGCAACTCAGAAATTACGCAAGATATCGAAAAATACTCTTCAGTTTTGTGTTATTCGTGCATATTATAGCACAATAACAAATTTTTCAAAAATTGAAATTTTTTTATTTTTTTTCTCAAAATTTCGATCAGCGATATCTCAAATAATAGACGAGATACGGACTTGCAGACTAAACCATTGGATTGAGCTCATCGAAATACATAAACCCTAAAAATTTCAGAACATTCGGATTGTGGGTTGAAATTTTAGAGCAAAAAGTCTAAAAATGGCCTTTTTCAGGCCAAACGTCAAAGGGTACCCTTTGACGTTTTGGGGCAAAAACGTCATTTTCACACTTTTTGCTTTAACTCTATAACGCGTAAAGCAATTTTAATGAAATTTTACATGCGTATGTATTTTGATAGGCTGAATCGAATGGTACAGTCTACGAGTCTGTATCTTTTATATTTTTTGAGTTATCGCTTATCAAAAATTGGGGGAAAAAATCGAAAAATTTCAAAATTTTCAAAATTTGCTAATTTGTAATAAAATGCACGAAACGCACAGAACTGAGTCTATTTTTCAATATTTTTAATAGATTTTGAGTTGCAGCCACTCAAAGTAGCATTTCGAAAAACATCGAAAATTGTCATATCTCTATAAATTTAACAGATATGACGATGCGCTCTACAGCATTGAGGTTCTTAGGGTTTATATTATATAGAAATACAATAAAAGTATATGCCAATTTTTAGTGATATTTCGTGAAATCTGAAATTGTGCAGAACTTTCTTAACATGTATATTCTTAAATATATTTCTATAATCTTAGTTACAATGAGAACAAAAATTAAACATGTTTAACATCTATATATCAAATAATTTTTAAAATAACGTCATACGCAAGGAACAAGTCATACGTGTTCAGTTGGTTTTATTTGAATAAGTAGTGTTGTGCCCACACCAGATTTTTTTTTTTCGTTTCTTATTCTGTCCAACATTGCTACTCCTTGTACTTTTCTTAGATATTTCATTTCCAGCACCAGAATTTTGCTTTTAATTCTCTGAGTATACATGCCTTGTCAATATAGATAGATTTGTATATAGTGTTATATACTGTTACTTTTGTTTTTGTAATGATTTCTTTTTTCATTGCATGAAAGATTTTCTCATTTATGTCAATGTCCTGTTTACCATTATTTTCTATTATCGTTTCAAAATACTGAAATTTATTAATCTAATTTTTCATTATTAATAGTCCTATTAATTGTTAGTTTCCCACTACCATAAGCTTTGTATTTTTAACATTTTCAAAAGTAATTTCTCAATCACTTCATTATATATTTAAATTATGTTCTTCAGTCCCTGCTATAACCGCTAAGTCGTCAGCAAATAATGTCTATGGTTCATCTTTACTAATATTCTTGCGAGATGTAATTTGACGACTGGTAAAATATATAACTTACCGGGATTTGCGAAAGAATAGTGCCACACCCAAAATGGATAAATGGCGTGTTGATATAGATTGATATTTATTTATTTACTAATTGTAATTTAAATCTACTGAGACTGCCGTTAGTCAAGAAGTTGAAAACGTAAAAGAATCTTGCAGAAAGCTTCTAGAAGACAAAGTAAACAAAGGCAGCTTGCGCACCCTGAGGGCGAGTAGCAGAAACCGCGATTAGCGTCCACAGAGTGAAAGTGCTGTAGAGTGCGCGTGTATGAGTTTGACCCCGTTGTTAGATGCGCCGGTTGGGTGAAGGGGTCACGGGGGCACCCACCCACACACACACGCACCCCGCCAATGCACGCATACTATGCTCATTAACCGACATACCTGCTAGGAAAATACTAGTATCAAATTGCAAGTCCACCGAGAATTGGAAACAGGATACGTGAAGTGAAATATTGTGATGGGTGCAAATTTATTCGGAATATAAATTCACACCTTTTCACTTGATGTCGCGCAGGACTTATGGGCAGATAAACGATCTAACGATCGCTTAATGCTTACTGCAAACGGCCGTTATAAAAGAAGAGGGGGACCAACAAACAAATAGAGGAAGGATACTCAGAAATGGGAGAAACCTGAAGCGAGATTACAAGTAAAGCAAAACATAAAGAGGAATGGAAAAATATAGTAAAGAAAATAAGTACTGAAGAAGAAGGATACACAGAACAGAGCTAGCAATCTTGTTCTTTCTCTCAGCTACTGAAATACCTTCCTAAGATTTCCAGAGGTTTTTCATCGGTGTCCTATGTTCCTTTAAGGAACCTACAGGATTAATAATATAAAACTAATGTACGAACACAGAATCATATAATTTGTCCCAGTCAAAATCATGCAAAGAATAATTGTTTAATTCACCATAGTTATATGTTAAATTCTATCATTTTTACCTCCAGCACATACATGTACATATGTAAGGGAGGTATTATGTATATGTTACGAATTGAATAGATTATTCGAAGGTCTATCACGGTTTTTGGTCATATTTTAGTAAATAAATCAGATAAGAGTTTTCATTGAAATCAATAAGATGTAGAATAATATTACTCACAATTTTTATTTAATAGTATATTGTGTCATTAGGAGAAAATGTGATACTTTGGGTGCTGAGCATGTCAGTTTGAACGACGAGCGAAGCGGGTCGAACAATTACATGCGAAGCACCCAAAGGCACATTTACTCCGAATAACACATGCTATTTTTTCTTCAAACATAGAAAATAAAATTATAAATATTATAAAATGCTCAAAACTTCAAAAAATATTCTGTCTTATCTAGCATTTCAAGTTGCTGTAGAATATGCTGTTTTGTTATTTTTGTTTATTTGTTTCATTTTTAACTGTCAAATTATTGAATTACAACCTAACTATTTTTCATAATATTTTACTTTGTCCGCCGCCGGCGTAAATGTGTTGCCAAGGATACACTTTTACGCCGGCGGCGACAATGTTGAACTTCTGCTTGTTGAATACAAAAACATAACAACGTACTTTTATGACGTTTGAAGAAAAAACATTTTTTTATGTTTTGTTGTCATCAGATTCAAAAACAGTATACATGGTACTAGATAATAGTGCTAATATCTTTAGGCCAGGCCAAATGAAACCTGTTAGTGATTTTTACTAATTCGCGATTATTTCAGTTGTTATTTTCCTTCAAATATTCTTAAAAATAGCAAAATTCAAGATACAGGTAAATTGAGTACAATTTTCCTTGCGTAAGACCAAAGCAAATTTTTGTAAAAGTTATTTTAAAAGTATTGATTAGGTCAAATGATATGAATCTGAATATAGTAGATCACGACTATACTGAAATAGTTATATAAACTCAAATATGTTAGCTATAATAATTATTATAAATATACACTTTTAGATGATGGAGAGTTTTATCAAATAAATTCTGATACACCACATCTACTTTCTCTCATAAGTGGGTATATTCATATAAACTTCACGTCTATTTCTGCGTAGTACATTTATAACACAGCATCTAAATCTATTTAATATCATTTCATAAGATAAACAGCTCACACATTTAGAACGCACCAATATATCTCAGTATAACAAGCGAGAACTAAGGCATAAAGACGTGATAAATATCTACGTTGCGACAATTTTTTTAATAACACAGATCAAATCTTCAGCTTGCTTCCGAAATCACAAGCGTAACAATACGCGTGCTAAATGAGCTATCTATGCAAATACGATTGGGAAACCAGACGAATGGACATTCGGAGAAGAAAAGGAACGATCCTACAAGGATTACAAAAGATCTTCAAGTACTTGGTGCTAGCTTACACCACAGTATAGCTTATACTCGTAAAAGACGATTTAATACTGTTCATTTACCTAAATCGAGATGAGATTTTAATTCCAAGAAAATTTACTACAACTTTATTGTCAAATAAGAAGAAACTCTGGGACTTAAAAGAAAAGCAGATTTCTTCTTTCGAAAATTTCAGACGAAACGAGAATTTATATTTCTACCTTCGATTCACTTCTGTTACCACCATTCCAAGTTGGGATAAAATTAACTTGGCAACTACAAAGCTATCGGGCACCGGCTAGTGCTTATAACAAGGGCTTGTATGTGGCAATTTCAAGGTAAAATTAAGATGTTGTGTGTTATGGTTCATTCTAGGGATACAAACCGTACGGTTTCTTAATCTCCAAAGGATTACTAGAATATTAGTACGCAAAAGTAGCAGAGATATTTAGAAAGAATGATTCTTAGAAGAATTGTGATGGAGGAAAATGAAACCTGAAGTTGAGCTTGAAAGAACTCATCAATGGTTAAGATATAATAAGATTAAGATACATATAATCCCAAAGATTGCGGTAGCTAGGACATTTAGAAAAAATTCCAGAACAAAGGATGACCAAACCTATATGAAAAGCTAAACTTTTCAACCACGCCCAAGTTGTATGAAGAATTCAGAGAGAGATCTAAGTCGACTAAAGATCAAATGGTAAAAAACGAAAGCTATCAAGAGAGGAGAATAAAGGAGGATCGTTATGCTTGTAGCGATAACCGGAAAATAAATGAAACACATTACGAAATAACCGGTTTATTAGGATTTCGTTTCTATTTGGATACCAAAGTTACTGAAAAAATATGTTGTTTTTTTTTTTGCAGTTACAAACTATTTATGAAACAATCGTACATTGGCTTTGACACATTTCGGACTTGGCTCCAGCGTTTTATTTCCTTTTCAATTAAGCCAACATATCTTTGAGTCATGTCCATTGTTAGCGTAGTTATGATGTATGATCCCGCTAGAATCTCGTGCGCGAGCTTATTAGCGATTCCGATGCGAGTTCACGCCTCACGGATCTTATCTGCGTGTGTCAACGAAGGAATCCGAGTGTTGCCCAATCGGAGGAAAATTGATTCGATGTCAGTGCAAACGTTGAGCGCTAACTCGTACCTCTTAGAGTGCCGTGCAGTGCGTAATGTTGTGTTTTGTTTTCTGCTGATCGTATCTCGGATTCAATTGAATTTATTGTAATCGAATGTGTATTGTTATTGATAGCCTGCGTGCTGCTGGGAATTTTGTAAAAGGAGCATGAGTAAGAAGTTGCATAAAGGTGGTCGTTATTGTTGTACAAGGATAATTATACAAGAACATTTCACCATTTTGTAACTTGGCTGTTATACTCGGTTCGTTCATAAAACAGATGCAAAACAGCGTAGTTTAGTAATGATATTGCAAAACTTTCCATTTATTTATATATTTTATTAAGTTGCTAATTTTAATTGATACAGACAGTTATTATAAAAATGGTCACAATGTTTTTCTACATTTTTGTGCCATGACGAAGCGAACCTTGGACGTCAAAATCATTACCACCGTGTTTAATACATATGTATAATGTAGTTTAAAATAATTTAAATGAAATAAAATTAATGCTATTCATATTATAATATGCAAATAATATTTTTATTACATACAATCCACTTTATTGATAAAACAAGTAAGTTAATCTCATTAAAATCTGCGAAAGCAGAGTGCCATACCGAAATTATTATTAAGATTTGAATAAACTTTATAAGTTAGTACTGCATTTCGAATGCACATATATTAATAAAATAACTCATAGTAATTAAAGTTATAATTAATAAAGAAACCGTGAGATTTTATAAACATATCAAAGTGTGTTTCCTGTGCTTAATAGGAATATTAATATATAAATGCCTTACATTCCATGCGTATGTACCGTCAACAAAAAAATTTATATTTTATTTATAAACACTGTTTTTTACCTCCATCACATATCTGTAAGGGTACAGGAATCATGCTAAAAGTTAGGTAATGAGTTTTCAGTGAATGATGAGCACATTTTAGGTTTTAATAGTTTTGCGATAAAGTCTGTGTGTGTGTCTGTCTGTCTCTGGTGTTACGGTTTCTAAAATACTATTGAACTGAAAATTGTGATATTTTATATATTATAATTGTATCTATTTGGGAAAAGCTGATTAGTTTTCGGTGACAATCCGATAACTAGAAGTGACAGTTTACTTGAAACCCTATCAAGTTATTTTGAATATCTCAGTAAATTATGATTTAATGACAATTCAACTCATATGTCAACTGTCAAATATAGTCCTATAGATTCTGAGGATTTAATATTTTCCACAAATTGAAAAGAATTTTACTGTCACCATTCACGATTTACAAAACGTTAAAGAAAAATGTGTCATAATTCAAAACTAATTTTTTTAAAGGGATGAGCGTGTCTTGATGGATGTGTTCATGTTTCTGCATTGTTTGATAAGAAATCTAATGAGCGTCGTATTGTGGTACCCATAACAGTTTTAATTTTTCCAAATTTATTTTCATGAACCTACATAAAATAGTGAAATAGATAATGTGCCACATTTTAATCCAACGTTTCAAAATATAATTAAAATTCATGTAATAAAAATTACCCGTAAATTTCATCACAAAAGTGAGTTAGCCTTAAATTGCGACCGATATCTTGAGGTTAAAATAATGATTAATTCTCTTCTCGCAACTTGTGCAATATGATTTCTTCCTCTCAATCAAGTTTCGTAATTCTAAGCCTTGCGGCTGGATGTCACTGGCGTAGTTTTTTATTTTTATTTATTTGGCTCCTAATTAAATAACCCAGATTTTTAGCTGGCGTGTGGTAAACGCATCTGTTAAGAAGTGAAATTCTGGCTGCTGCAGAATTTTATTGCATCTTTACCGAAATATATCTTAATTTGAAAACCTGGTTTTTGAGCTAATGTATCTGTCCTTCACTCCAAAATAGATTCTATAATGAAGAAATATTTGTGTTGAAACAGTGAGTTATGGTTATTTTACATAATAAATTTTTCTTGCTCTATATTAGGCGCGTTATCAATTTGATATTGAGCTAAATAATTGTAACTACCTAATTAAGATATATTGGCAATTCCATGAATAAAATATAAACAATTTATTTAGAAATTATAAACACTATATACAAGCCCAGAATCATAAAATTTGGCTCAGTTAAAATCATACAAAGAAAAATTATTTAATTCATCATATTTATATATTTAATTCAATAATTTTTGCCTCCCGCACATACATATATGTACGGGAGGTATTATGTTTATGTTACGAATTGATTAGATTTTGGGAACAATTCATAATTCATCTATAGTAAAGTGGTAGATTATTTGAAGGCCTATCAGGGTTTTTGGGCCTAACAAAAAAATGAGATAGAGTAAATTTCATTGATTCAAAAAGTTGTAAGATTAATATTACCTACAATTTTTATTTGAAACAGTTTTCTATATTTTGTTGTCATCAGATTCAAAAACTGTGTTCGTGTGTTCGTGATGCCAGCCAATACCTTTAGGCCAAATGAAATCTTTATTTATTTTAGTTGTTATTTTTCCTTAAAATATTCTTTAAAATAATAGAATAGAGTTCAACTATTTTCCCGTTGTAAGATCAGAACAATTTTTAAAGTTATTCTAAAAGTCTTAATTGGGCAAAATGATATGATTCTGGGCTTCGAATATTTGGGGATTAGAGATAGATATTAGATATTAATAATTACTTTTCCACGATTTGTAAAATGTGCATTTAGAAAACATTAGTTATATGTGTGATTACGTCCAGTATTTATTCAAATTACTGTTTTCATATTAAATATTACTGAAGCTATAATTTGTATTTATTAAATGTTAATGTTAAAGGCTATTATTAAAGCGAGCCTTCAGAAATATCTCACTGAATGATGCATGTTTTATATCACGTACATAGTTCAGGTTAACATTTCACTCTTGTATAAAAAATAAAAATGATCTTCATTTGTTCCTGGCTAATTTTCTCAACAAAGAAATTGTCTAACTGTTGTTTTTGTTTTTTTATACTACAAGACAGATGTGTAAAATTCAAGTTTTTTTTCATGGCCTTCTATGATTCGTTGTATTAGTATTTTTATGTTTTACTTCATTCATCAATCATTTTAATTTTATGATTGTTCTCTTAGGAAGATTGACGGTACTAGGTGTGAGGTGTTCTGTTTAATGCTGGTTTTTGTTGCTGTAATGTATACAAGAAATTTAATGACAGAAGAGAAATGATTTTTATGGTTTTTATAGCAAAATTTCCGGGTTTATTTAATGTTGCAATGGTGTAAAAACTAACTTAAATCGTAAATTACAGAAAGATACTTCTAAGTAACATAATTTCCATTGTAAGTTCTGTAAAAATATATGACCAATTTGACGTAAAACTGTGGTTGTATAACTATACAAATAATTGTTCTCAATTTCGTAATTGGAATTTTCTAATATTTAAAATTATAATTTTGTAATTTTTAATGAGTTTTTTGCTGTCACGTGCAAATTAAACGCATGCGTGACCTCGAATTAATATTGGTAGCACTGCGAAGTTGGCTGTACTTGTAAACAATCTTACAGCTTCACGCTACAATTAGATCTCATATTAACTTTGTTGGATTTCATAATTTTCAACCATAATCTTAAAACATATTTTATAAAAAGAAGCAAGCATATTTTTTTGGGATCTCGGAATCTCTATAACCTCTAGTTAGATCAATCTCCCAAATCCCACGGCTTGCAAGGATACTCAAATGTGTTTTTATTCAGCATCCTCGCTTTCTGGTTACTCCTAATACCTTCCAGAGAAGGAGTGTTATCAAGTGCGTTAGAAAATCGGAATCCGTTGCGGAATCTTAGAGCATGTCTGAATTGTAGACGACTGAATATTTTTTGTGAGGTATGCAAAATAACGCGTTATAATTCCGTATAATTAATTATTATTACTTCGTAACTGCTCGATGTTAATTACGTTAACACTGAGAGGTCTGGAATAATCACAGGAGGCTGGGTGAAAAAGAGAAAATGACCTTGGCGCACTCTGCGTCTCTTTCTGTTTACCTTTCCTGCTTTTCGTTTTTTCGATTCGGCTGATTGAAATAGAAAACTGATTTAATTCAAGATAAATAATGTGATCTTATATGTTCGTTCATTAATAGGAAGGGATAAACATAAATTTGTATATTTTAATTGTGGTTGTTAGGTAGGTGGGGTCTGATACCCCAAGGTTGCTCGTGCAAGCTAAGAAATGCCTAGATCTTTCCTTGATGCCAAGAAATTTGTTATTGGCTATAATACCAACTATCATAATTTATGTGATTGTTGGGTACTGTTATAAAATGAATTCTAATGCAAATAATTTTGTGTAAATACTATAATCACACTAAATAATACGCCATGAAGAAATATAAAATATTTGTAAAGAAAAAATTATATCTTGGAGGACATCAAAAGTACTTTCATCATATTTCATTTCTCTAATCTTTAACTTAAGATTCACTCGAAAAAATGTAATATAGGTATGGAAAATTGTTCTATGTGTAGAACAGCACTCGGATATTGGTAAATAGGGTAATAACAAACTATTATACAATAATTTTGGGGTAAAACTGTCTTATTTACAATAATGCACCACAGTAGCAACAGTCTGAACTTTTCAATTATATACTGGCTTCATACTAAACGTTTTTTCAAAAGAAATTTTTTAATGAAATATTTTTTAGATTGAAGGCACATTTATATAATGATTATTTTTTGTAAACAGGTCGCAGTGTTTTGAAATTTCGAACAAATTATTGTATCCAAATTTTGAAATTATTTATACAGCAAAAAATATAATGTACTAGCAGACACTCCAAAACGATTTGACTGAATTTGATGATTTTTCTTTTGTTCTTATGGGGTTACCAGGGTTGTCAAATGCATAAGTCTTGAATATAAACCAGGAAAATAAAAATTCTAGTTCTCTACAGGTTACAACTGTAGTTAAGAACCATCCAGATAACCCCATAAATACAGAAAAAAAAATTGTGAAAATCGGTCTAGTTTAAGAGGAGAAGAATTAAGAACACACGCACACTGGAGTTTTATATTACAACAGATGTCATTTATATCTATTTATTTCTCTTCAAATACGACCATGTTTTACATACCAAAACTACGTCACCTATCCCTTAATCTAATGTTTCTGTAGTTAGACATGACCATAGGGAATCCAGGATGTTGTTATCAGTGAATCTAGCTATTGGGCTTCCAAATTATCAAGAGATGGCGTTGATCACAATTCCCAAAAGGTTACATGTCAAATTCATTTTGTATGATATCTTATGATGGCGAATGCTTGCATTACTATTGCTAATTTGCTTTTATTGGCAGCAGAACTGTTGCCATACACACTGAAAATTTCCTGTTTTTATAGGTTTTTTAAAGAAAACTCAATCTTAACCTATAATCTACAAATACAATGAATCTTTCATTTTTACATCTAATTTAAATAATTCGGCTTAAACAAATGTTATACTTACATTGGAATACTCTTAAAATAACTACTATTGTTATTAATTTAAAAAAATATAATTTATTTCAAAATACAATGAAATTTATGTACCTTATGGTTGGTTTAGCCTTCTACCACTAGTTGGCGTATTTTAATTTTGGAAGCCCAATACCCTTGCTATTGATAGCTTCTGGGCTTGATTCTTAGTATATGCAGCGACTGTGGAATCAAAATAAAGTGATTTTGTTTGGTATCTTCATAAGTTCAAGGTATAACTATATTAATATTCAGAATTAAAATGTACTCAGTACATTGTATAAAAACCTTAGTACAAATACAAGCCAGTAACATCGATATTCAATTAGAAGTCGAACACGATCCCGCAGTCTTCACAGGTGAAAGAGAATGCATTTACAAACAATAAAGTACCCATCACTATAACAGCTCCAACACGACTCAAGTGATTAAAAAGAATGTCCATTAGTTGTTGTGCCCTTTGATTTATCCCGTATCCTTGTAGTTTACGCGTGCGCTGCGTTAATCGCTTGTAACGAGAGGCAAATGTGCGCTGGCGCTACACGAACACTTGCTGTAATATTTTGCAACGCGAATCTGTCCTCAGCCATCGTTAAAGTCTCCGCGTCGACCACTTGCGTAAACTGTGATCGTAGACGCGCGTAAATTTAGACTGAGTGTGTGAATGTCGCTTGGCGACGGATAGAGAACTTAGACTATCTTTAGATTGATTACATTTTTGACGCTATTTTTATATGTAGTATATCCGACATATGCAGTGGTTTTTTTGTCAGTATACATAGTGATGTGTCATTACAATAGGTACAGTTAAAGTGATTGTCAACAATGTATTACAGAGGTATATTATAAGTAAAGATAGGGATTATTTACAATAATTAAAATAATAATTTGTACCAATTTAATACAATTTATTAAGTGTTAAAGTAATTAAATAAATGTATTATTTCTTTAAACTTGTTTTGTTTGTTTTACAACGATTGATGTTATTAATAATACTAATGGCACTAACAGATACTCTGTGTATACTGTTAAAAAAAACTCTTGGTATATATGTTTCAGTATATCTTAAAATTGCTAGCAAATATAAGAAAAATCACCTATTTTAAAAACTATATTTCTATATCATTTAGATCCCAAGAAACTCATTGCCCCAGAGTGCATCGTCATATCTCTCATATTTTTTGAGATATCACTATTTTATTTTCTATTTTTTTCGAAGTGGAAATTTAACGGGCTGTAACAAAAAAATTATGCAAGATATCGATAAATAGTCTCCAGTTTTGTGTTTTTCTATAATTCTATGACATATAAGCAAATTTTGAAAATTTTGAAAATTTTTCTTCAAAATTTTGATTAGCAAAAACTCGAAAAATATAAAAATATGGGATTGAAACATGAACCATTCGATTCAGCTCATCGAAATACATAAGTATGTTAAATTTCATAGAAATCGGAGGACTGGTTAAAAAGTTACAGCAAAAAGTCTGAAAATGGCCGATTTCGGGCCAAACTTCAAAGGGTACCCCTTGACGTCCGGTCCGAAAAAGGCTATTTTCAGACTTTTTGTTCTAAGTTTTCAACCCGTTATCTGACTATAATGAAATTTGGTATACTTATGTATTTCGACAAGCTGAATCTATTGGTCAACACAAGAAGTTTGTATCTTTAATATTTGTCGAGATATCGGCGATATAAATTTTCAAAAATATATTGAAAATTTTCAAAATTTTCAAAGTTTGCTAATTTATCATAAATGCATGAAACACGCAAAACTGAAGACAATTATTCAATATCAAGCATAATTTTTGAGTTGCAGCGTCTAAAAGTTGCACTTCGAAAAACAAGAAAATTCGACATCCTTAAAAATTTAAAATATATAATGATGATCCCTGCGGCAATGAGTTTCTTTTGTTCTAAATTATGGAGAAATGCAATAAAAAGTATTCATGTTTTAAGTAATATTTAGTGACGAATTTTCATTTTCTTATACCAACTATATTTTTCATACTAGTTTTCTCATATATTAATTGCTATATTTCCAATATTTTTATTATATAAATAAGTAAATATAAAAATAAAATATGTTTGGATAATGTGAAAATTTGTGCTGCAAAATTGTAGGTCAAAGTGTGTTAATAAGTTAATTCCATGTCAAATTATGTATATAGTGCGTAGATAATAATAACATTGATAGTTTCTTTTGTAGTAACAATTTAATTACTAATTAAAGTTAATCACCCAGCGATTTATTATAACAAGGTGTGAAGTTTTTACTGGATTCATTTTTACACAAACGCGAGTTATGTTACGCAAACTGGCATAGTAGGTAGTAGCCTTTCATTGCAGTTTTCTATATGGCAGCAGTACGATCACCGCTAGCAATATTGTGTGTTTTTTAGTTTGCTAATAATTTTGGTTAATTTATACAAGAAGTCACACACTAACACACAAACCGAGCGTCTGCCGAACAGATCATCAACTAAAAAAGAAAAGATACAAATTAAAACTTTCGCTCTCTGTCATGTCTTATGTCTTTCAACGTTTCAACATCAGGTGCTATGCAGTGGCTCTCAAAATCCAGCACTTTGAAACTCTGACATTTTTATACACAAAATATAGATATATCATCATGGCATTTACCCACTTTAATTGTGACACTTTGATATCACAGATCTCGGTAAATGACATATTTCAATTTCTGTATTTCGATACGCTATCCTATAATTTATTATTTTATATTTACTTAATTAACAGGAATGGTAAAAAGCATTAATTATTACAAGATAAAAACGAGTAATTAATATTTGTAATTAATTATTATTTCCCATGACAATAATTTAATACTCAAATAAATAAGATAATTTATAGAGAATTCGCAATAACAATATTTTTATTAGCTATATTTTTTTAAATACATCTAAGTAAGTAGCGATAGGTGTATCTTTTATTGGCAATTTATATTATTTTTTATCTAGTATCATATAAATATGTATTTAATCGTATACACATTCTTCTTATTATACAGGTGTCCCAGATTTAAACGGCCTAACTTAAACCATATAATAAACACCTAAAAATAAGGTGACAAGTTCATTTGAGCAAATGTCCGTAAATGCTTCATTCCAGAGATATTCATGTTTTTCTTATTGAGCAGCGCTACTTTAAAAAATCAACTTTTTAACGAAATATCCAATACTAGCGTCGACCCCGCCTACGGCGGGGGTCTCAGCTAGGGCTCCGCCATCTCTAAAAATCTCAGAAAACTTATTTAGTTATAACAATATAATAGGAGAAAGGTGATGAGTACTGTATAGCGGTTCGACCTACTTCGCAGATCTAAGCCCTTTGCTCTTCGACCCTGAAGAAGATTTCAACTAATTTAGGGTCCAACTGAAAGTATGGGATAATGAATCATAGTGCTTTGTTAATAATATCTCAGATGAGACCATGCAATTGATGAAGAAAGGTTATTCCTCCCTTTCATGTAACTAAATTGGCGAAGAAAGCTCGTCACTTCGTTCCTCGCTTTCATGTCACTAACATTGACGAATATTATCACTTTGTTCTTCGCTTCCATTTTTCATTGCGAGAAGTTGTGTCTCCCAGGTTTTTCATTGAGGGAAGAGTGTGTTTTCCATTGAGGGAAGTTGTGTGTTTATCACTGAAGAAAATTGCGTATTTTCCATAGAGAGAAGTTGTGTTTTCCATTGAATTGTGTATATTCCATTGAGGGTAGTTATGTGTTTACCATAGTAAAAAGTTATATGTTTTCCATTGCGGAAGTTGTGCGCTTTACATTGAGGGAAGTTATGTGTTTTCCATTGAGGAAAGTTGTGCTATTAGCACTGAAGAAAATTGCAAATTTTCCATTAACGGAAGTTGGATGCCTAGCATTGTGGAAATTTCAGTGATTTCCATAAGGGAATGTTGCATGGTTTTTATTGAATACCCTATAAGTTAGCTTTCTAGTAATTTCTACAAAAACAATTGCCGATCGTAATGATTTGTGATAATGAATGTTCCTCACTAACGTTCCTCAACTTACTGCTCCTAAAACATTTCATTTAATACCCGACAAGTCAGGTTTCTATGAAACAAAACAAAAAAACATGTGCTGATCGTAACGATTTTGCTATCCTTCATTTCCCATCATCAAAAAATTTAATTTAATATCTACTTCATAAGTTAGCATTCTAAGAATTTCTATGAAAACAATTTCCCACTTTTATAAAATTTCACTTGATATCCCACAAGTCAGGTTTCCAAGAATTTTTAGAAAAAAACAATTGCCCATCGCATTTAATTTCATTTCACTTAAAAAAAATTATATCAGCCGTTCCATATTTTTCACAGATCGTTAGAACATATCTATTCAAGACTTTTCATTTGATACCAAACATGATATATTTTTTATGACTTTTAGAAAAACAATCGACAATCGGTTATCTTCCATTTTTTTTTATATAATCATTTATCTCGTCTTTTCGAGACATTTCTTTTGATACCCAATAAGTGATTTAAAAAAATAATTAAATCAAACACAATTTACATTAATATTTGATCATGTAATAAAGACTTCTGTGAATTGTCATCTTGTCATTTTAAATGTATCTACAGTCAATAATAATTTGCATCCTACATTAGCTTCAAATTCCGCGGTTTTACTTTATTTTTTCTAAATTTAATCGTGTAACACCCACTTTTCTCAGGACGTCAATATACACTCAAAGCAAAAAGTTTTATTCGACATTTCTAAAAAAATTTAAATTAACGTTTAAAAAATTTGCATAATATCAAACACGTTTATTCATTTATTCTAAACACAGATAAATTTACAAAACTTCTCCAACTTGTCTACAATTAATGTAATTTATATTTAAAATGTTAAACTGTACTGTCAAAAATGACAAACTGTCATAGATGTTCATCTTAAAAATTCCACGGCCGCCACACTCTTAGTTGATTTTGGCCCAAAAGTGCATGTTTTTTCAAGTTTTCTCGCACATCGTGCGCAGGAAAAATTTGAAAACATCAAAAGGACCTAGTCCTAACCACACTCTAAATATCTATGAAGGTTTCACTGAAATCCATCAATCCGTCTGACCTCTAGAAACTGACAAAGTTGCGTGATGAATCTATAGATATATATATAGGCCCCGATTAACCAAAATAGTATATGGACTAGCGTCGACCCCCGCCTACGGCGGGTGTCTCAGCTAGGGCTCCGCCATCTCTGAAAATCTCACAAAACTTATGTAGTTATAACATAATATGAAAAAGGTGTTTAATACTGCATAGCGATTCGACCTGCAGGTCTAACCCCTATGCTCAGGGACCCTGAAGAAGATTTCAACTTTATTTAGGGTCCAACTGAATGTATGAATTTATGAATCATAGTGCTTTTTAAAAAATGTTTGTGAAATGAAATGAAGAACGGTCATCACTTCGTTCCTCCCTTCCATGTAACTAAATTGGTGAAGAAAGCTCGTCACTTCGTTCCTCACTTTCATGTCATTAACATTGGCGAATGTTGTCAGTTCGTTTTTCACTTCCATATCAATATGGAAAGTTGTCTGTCTCTTATTGCTAGGAAGTTGTGTATTTACCACTGAAAGGAAGTTCTGTGTTTGCATATTGAGAGATATTTTGTTGTTACAATTAACGGGAAGTTGTGTGTCTACAGCTAGGAAGTTGTGTTTTACACTGTAAGGAAGTTTTATGTTCGCCATTGCGAAAATTTACGTATTTACCTTTAAAGTTGTATGTTTTCCATTGAGGGAAGTTGTGTGTTTTCCATTGAAAGAAGTTGTGTGTTCTCCATTAAAGGAAGTTGTGTGTATTTCATTGACGAAAGTTGCGTGCTTACCACTGTGGAAAGATGTATGTTTTCTATTGAGGGAAGTTGTGCGCTTTCCACTGAGGGAAGTTATGTGTTTACAAGTAATATGCTTTTCATTGAGGGAAGTTATGTGTTTACCATTGTGGAAAGTTTAGTGGTTTCCATTAAGGGAAGTTGTGTGTTTTCCATTAAAACAAATAATTGACTATTTACCTGTAGCTATTTTCGACAAATCTGAATCTCTTAACTCCCAGTTTCTAAAACTGTTCATTTATTACCCTATAAATTAGGTTTCTAGTAATTTCTACAAAAACAATTACCGATCATAACGATTTGGGATAAAAAAAATTTCGTCACTGCGTTCCTTTATTACTTGTAACCAAAAAATTTCATTTAATACTTTATAAGTAAGGTTTCTAGTAATTTCTATGAAAACAATTGGCAATCTGTCAATGTCATTTCTTTTGTCATCGTGTTAATTTAAAAGTACGGTCAATAATAATTAATAATAATTTGCATTCTACAGTAGCTTTATATTTCGCGGTTTTACTTTAATTTTATTAAATTTATTTGTGTAATACCAACTCTTCTCGGCCCGTTAATGTATAATCAAAGCAAAAAATATTATTAGACATTTTTTTTAAATTGCTTAAATTAACCCTTTTTTAAATTCACAAAATATTAAGCATGTTTGCATATTTATTCAAAACACAAAAAAAATTTACAAAACTTCTCCAACTTGTCTACAATTAATGTAATTTATATTTAAAATTTTAAACTGAACTGTCAAAAATGACAAGTTGTCATAGATGTTCATCTTAAAAATTTCACGGCCACCACACTCTTAATTGATTCTTGCCCAAAAATGCATGTTTTTTCAAGTTTTCTCGCACATCATGTGTAGGAAAATTATGAATTCATAAAAAGCACGCAGTCCTAATCGAACTCTACATGTCTGTGAAAGTTTCACTTAAATCCGTCAAACCGTCTTGGCCCTATGGCCCGACAAAGTTGCGTGATGAATCTATAGAAAGATCCGTAGCCAAAATAGTATATGGATTATCTTATAAAAGTGTGCCATATTAAGTAAATTAAATTAATAATAAATTGTTTATTACCTAATTTCAATACAAAATTTAGTTTGCTTGCACTGATGTCTTGGAAAAAAATGAGAAACTATCAATGAATTTAAAGAAATTTAAGATTTAAAATAATGAAGTAATAACATAACTTCATAAACTATTTTTTTATTATACTTGCATCATAATCCGTGTTTAAAACATGCTACAGCGTTCATAAACGCAAGATTAAAACACGCCGTGTTTTAAAGGTTACTAAGCAACAACACAAATATTTACTATTAATATCTATCAAAACTGTGAACGTAAACAACAAATGCTAACCAGTCTCCATGTAAACGATATACGTCAAACGTCACATGCGCAAAATTATGAATTGAATGAAAATCAAAATGTTGCTTTCCATTTTTTTCGAGAGTATGATGCAGGTATAATAAAAAATAGCGTATGACACACGTGTATAAGTGCTTTTAAAGCACTAGCGACGTTAAAAGCACTCCGCTTTGCGTCGTGCTCTTAAACTCGTCGTACGTGCTTTAAAAGCTTACTTATACACTTGTATCATAATATACAATTTTTTTAATAATATTTGTTCAAAATGTTTGCCTACAGTACGTATACAGGCACGACAACGATCTGCTACTGCATTGGATGCTGCGTGACATTGCTTGGAAGATATGATTTCGTAGTGAGTCTAAAATATTTATCGATTCATCATAGACTGTTCCTTTTATAGCATCCCAAAAAAATTTCTTTAAATTCATTGAAAGTTTCTCATTTTTTCCCAGGCATCAGGGCAAGCAAACTAAATTTTGTATTGAAATTCGGTAATAAACAATTTATTATTAATTTAATTCAATTATTATGTCACATCTCAATAAGATAATATTGAATATTTCGTTAGGAAGTTGATTTTTTAAAGGAGCACAACCCAATAAGAAAAACATGAATATCTCTGGAATGAAGCATTTACGGACATTTGCTCAAATCAACTTGTCACCTTATTTTTACGTGTTTAATCTATGGATTAAGTTAGGCCGTTTAAATCTGGGACACCCTGTATATTATTCATGGTGGTTTAATACCCTTATAGGGTAACTCTGCTTATTACGAAGTTCTCTAGATCCTTTTGTTGGAATGGATCAATCTCACTTTCTTTTCCTTTAAATCCTTATAGTTAGGTTTTTCCACATCTTCCTATTTTTTGTTTAACTTTGTCAGTTTCTTAGTTCTGTTGCTTTTAAATCTTCTACTTCCATTAGCCATGTTGATCTGAATCTGCATGGTCTTCTTCTTCGTCTTGGCTCCATTCTACTACTGATTTAACTACATTCTTTTCTTCTGCCATATATGTCCAAGCCATCTGACTCTCTGTTGCTTGATCTATTTCACTGTCTTCTACTTCCAACTGTTGTTCTATTTCATTGTTCATTCTTATTCTGTATTCATTTTCTAACATCTTTATTGGTCCCAATATAATTTTTGATCTATTATTCTTAAACATTCTTCTTCATATTTTATTCTGGTCTTTAGCAAGTTTTTTGCTTATCTAGTTGTTATTTTTAGACAGCCTTAAATATTTATTATGGTCTGCATCTTCCATATTCGTGGAAGAAATGAAACAATACAAAACGGTTAAAACCAACTCGTTTAATAATTTGAATATCTGGTTGTATTTATTAAATAAATATTCCTACAGTTTGGGGGGCACTGGCAAAATCAGCAGTGACAAACGACCGGGAAAGATCATAATGATAGATATTTATTTGTTATTCGTAGCCTCATGACACATTTTACTTTTTTTCTTATTTGTTGTAAGTCTTGTGGTTATCAGATGTCGTATTGTACGATGATGTTATTAAACAGTTCTGAGAAAGGATTTAGTAAAAAGTACATTTACTGTATTTTGAAATTGAGAGAAGAATCGACCAGAAATCGTTGAGATAATATGTATATTTTACTTATCACCTATTGCAGAACGTCATTAATGAAAGCACAGTGATAATTGCCAACAGATCGTTAATTTCAATAGATTTCAACTGGTAATTTCAAAATAAACTGCATCTGCAATTAACCGCATTCTTCCTGTTAATATCGCAACTTATACCATCGGCAGTAAATCATCTTTTATATTGTGGTATCATTTCACGTCTCATCCATTCATAAAAATAAATTGAAATCAATACGGCACATCAGCTTGTTCATCATAGACTCATCTGTCTCTTGCTGTATGTGCTGTGCATACCTGACAGACGTACAAAGAAACTGCCGCTGAAAGACCTCACAAATGCAGCAAGCTGCAAGGTAGCAGGACGTGACCGCATCTCTATGCGCAGCGGAGCCGTGCGACACACCGTGATGCGTGATTGAAGAAAGTTGTAACATTGCGACATTTGATGAAGTTTGTGCTGTTTTTCACGAATTTGAAATAAAGGTTTTAATGGGGACCACCACTGAAAATTTTTAAATATGCAAAATCATGTTCTAACATAATTATTTTGTGTTTCAATTCAGATACTCTAGTTCTAGTTTATAAACCTCAAAATTGTTTAGAAACAGTTTGTTTTGGCATTGGGGACAAAAGGAACTTTTACTAGTTTGGTATTATCGTTTTGTTTACTCCTGCTGGCAATTAATTGTGTTAAGATTTAGCAAAATATTTAAAAAATTTACAGGTTACGGGAAACTGAAATAAAGAAATATAGTTAAAGATAAAATGTTGAATTTATTATGGTATGTCAACTGAAATCTATATTTTTATGTTACCAAAGATGTAACAAATATAAAAATATCTCTAGTATTAAATATGTGAAAAAATTAGTCAGGTAAATAAATAAAAAATACAGAATAAGAATAAACTATCAAATACAAGAGTTGGAAGGAGAAGACACAGTGAAAAAGATCAGGCAATAGAGAATAAGATGGCTTGGACATATATGGAAGGCAGAAGAAACGGATACAATTAAATTAGTAGTAGAATGGAAAATAGGATGGAAATGGAGGAAAAAGAAGTCGAGACAGAACCAGATCAACATGGTTAAAGGAAGTAGAAGAATTTTTAAAAGCAGCAGGAATTAAAAGCTGGTAAAGTAAAATGAAATATTGGAAGACATATGGAGAAACCTAACTACAAGGATTTAAAAGAAAAGAAACGGAGATTTTCCAACTCCATCCAGCTCTTGTTCTATGCCGTAGGTTAAATTTATTCTGTATTTGTTTTCTCATATAATTATTGGTCCTAATATTGTCCTTATTATTTTTCGTTCCATTATTCTTAAATATTCTTCATCTTTTTTGTCATTGTCATAGTCCCATTGTCATAGTTCCATGCAGCGTACATTATTATTGGTCTTATTATCGTTTGGTAGTTGTCTTTGAAAACATTTTTTTACGAAGATGGGAAGTGGACTAACTAATAACTGGTCATATGCCACCTCATGATTGGATAATTATGAAGCAACCATGTTCTTCAGGAGGATTCGAAACCACGACCTCTGGTGTGCTAGGCTAGCTGAATACAGTTATATAATTATTTGATACTATACTGTATATTGTATGGAATTACTTATATCCAAGTCAAAAATCTATAAAAAGTTCGAGGAAATATTGCTTTACTTGTAGAGACTCCAACGAGCGTATAAGACACAAACCTAGAGATATCAATCAGGAGTGAAGAGACGAACCTCACGAATCCATTAATAATCTCACAAAATTCGATCAATACGCGTCAATCGGAAACTCACAATTCATCAACATCTTCTTAAGTAAACACAGCGTTCTATATCTCGACAAGGCGTGACTGCACTATGCCACCCTGAACTAATAAACATGGGCGATATCTAATCACAACTGACCGACCAGTCGAACAAATTAATAACGCCACAGCCTTCTAGATGCGTGTCATTACCGCGGCAATGCATCCGATATCCTACACCACCAGGAGAGAACATAGAGCATAGAGCATAGTTTGTGTCGCGTGGGTAGATAATGCCTTGTAATCTCGTGTTGTAATAGCCTAGGTGTTACCATTGTGCAAATATTGTGCAGAGGCTCGGCGAACGGAGATAACAAAGCCTGCAGCCTGAAAGGAAGACCACTCAAGCGAGAGAAAGGTGCAGTGGTTGATGGGAAGCTACTTGCTGCAGTGAAAGGATACTTTTGGCAAGATGATGATGAAAATTTAACTTGCAGCTTGCAACTTATTGTTAGAAATATCCCAAAAATTTATTGACTCCATCAAATTATTTTGACACTTCTTTCAGTAAATTGGCAATAAAAATTGCCAGAGTAGAATGAATTAATAATAGATGTTTTTGATTAAGTTCTGTAATAGATATTTATGTAAAAAGTACATAATTTAAGGTTTTATGGATGAGACATACCTAAATGGGCGAGTAAATAAAATCCGATTATGTAGGTACCTACGTTCTATGTACAATATTGTGTTAGAGTTAGATTACATTACAGGTTATATTTCTTTCAGCTTAGAATGACAATTATATTTGACACATGATATTGAGATAAAAAAAATTATATAAGTGTGTTTTTTTTATTAGGAAAGCAGACTAACTACTTTGGTCATATGACGCCTCATGAATGAATGATTTTATGTGATCACAAAAGACCATGCTCTTCAGTGGTATTCGAACTCAAAACCTCTGGCGTGCTAGGCTAGTGACTTTCTCGTTATTAAGTTGTTTATTGTATTTACTTTATTTGACTAGTCCATAAGGAGCCATAATATCATAAACAAGTGTTTATAATACAGTCGAACAAAAAAATTAAATGTAATGTATCTAATTGTCAATGGAGAATTATTTTTAATTATTATAATCGTATTTAAATAAATATTTTTACATAACCTAATTAAAAAATCATTCATATTTTACAAATATGCATTCTGAAAGTTTTTTCAACTTAAAGAGTAGATTATTATACGCATATATTTTCGTTAAAAAAATAATAATTGTAACTGCAAGGGATCAATTCTATATGAAATTACTTGCTTTATAATAAAACAAATAATAAAAATTAAAATGTTAAGTTAGTTTTTATTGTCGCCGCATTACTCATGGCGGTGTTGGAGTTTTGTTCTGTTTGAATGTGACTGAAGTAATTTCTTTCGATTTTATGACAATTTTAAGATAGGTACTGTACAATTTTATGTATCTGCAGTCATTTAAAAAACTTTGTAATTTTGTAAATAGTTAGCGTATCATATTCTGTTCCGAATTTTCGAGGACACCCGGAATATTAAATAGAAGAGTACTCCAGTAAATCAGTTATGCAGGAGGTTGTGAAGGTGTGCGAATTAAGGCACAAAATATTCCTCAATAAACAATAAATAGCAATTTCTCCGCAACATTTCGCAGCGAATTCCTATCTCCTCCAGATCAAAGGGGCGGCCTAGCAGTAAGATATTACATCTGCGGTATCGATGGAATGCGCGGGCGCATGCTTAGAAATTGCAAAACGTCTGCGCAGGTGCTGGAGATCTGGATCTCGAGGGCCGTGAAGACAATTGAATTTCAGATCCATACATCATGATAAGCGGGATGTAAATAACTTTATCTGCGCATTAGATCAGCGTGTGCCGTGCTTTGCTGGAGCACAGGCGCGTGCGCTATGAAGAAATGTGAGCATACGCTCTCGCACGCACACGACAATGATACATTATTGTCGCCGGAGCACCTATGATGCTTGCATTGTAATGTGACATAAACATGAAGATATTTTGATACACAATAATTTAAATATTGACTCTAGTTCATCAAGGGAACTATTTAATTTTTGCTGTGCGCTACAATTATTTATTATACTTACATACAGGTGCTTGTAATTATATGTTGGTTTGTCGGCCGTAGAAACTGCTGTCGCCTGTCTCAACATTTACAGAAATTTTTTCGTCTCTGACACAAATATGGCGTAGTTAATATACAAGATGTTCAGATCACCAGTATGAGATATTAACATACAAGTCTTGTTAACTAGGGACACCCAACACAAATCATTAATTTAATTAGCTGCAAATCTGAAATATCAATTTCCCATCGTGTTATAATTATACGGCATTAAATGAACGAAATAATTTTTATCGCTAATCATATGCAATGTAATATAATTTATTTGATTTGTGCACGTGGAGTTATTTATTGAGGATAATTTCATAGTTGCTAATTGGGCAATTATCGAGAAGACTTTTTCACCGGTAAATTGAATATTTGCACAAAAATCATTTCATTTACGAAATAGAATTTTAGACTTTCTTTGGCAATATTAAGATTTATGTTGCAACTCAACAAAGATTGAATAATGAAATGTAAGAATCTGTTTGTTAGATACATTGTGCGTTCTTGTAAGGAGCTCAAGAATTTCCAACGTACAAGTGGTATGTACAATTTATTTGCGCACCTACATCTATTTACAATGTTCAATCCGATTTATTTAAGCTTTTGTTTATTTTCTTTGAATTAATATCATTGCTACACACACTCGTATATTATTACATACATGTACTTAACAAGTGTAATAAGTATTTTATAAGAACAGGAAATAATTTGTAAATACTCAACAGTTTTTAGTGATTGGTAATAACTTTTTATGTAATTTTCCGTGAGAAACTCGAAAGGAGTAATGTAAAAGTAATAATTTTTAATAGTTACGCAAGAAGATGTAACAGATAGATTAGATTGCGGATCTATTTATCATATTTGGTATCTTCATTTTCGTTTACATGACTTTTATTATGTTATAGTAGCAATTATTAATAAGAAACTAACTTTCAAATAATATCTTATGGTGGTTCCACAACTCTGCTTCCTCTAGGAACTTCTTCAGGGAACATCATTTGACGACAGGTAACCATACAACCTATACAAAAAATGAGTTGAACGTAAGAGAAACCTCGTAGCTAGCGCAGTGACATTGGGACCCGAAATGATAGGGTTGTTAGAATAAAGGATGGGTGCCAAGGGGCGAGTTAGGTGGCGTCATTGATATATTGAATAATCGATATTTTGTTGTGTGGTATAAATTATGAGACAATTTATTTAAAGTGATATGAAATATTTTTATACGTGGGTGGAGTTAATGTTCGGGGGTTTTTGAGTGGTGGTTTATGTCCTGGGATATTTGTCCAGGGGGAATATGTCCCAACCAACCAACAATCAATCTATTTTAAACATTCCTATATTTATTCTCATCCGTATATATATTCTTCTCAATGTCACATTCACCCTACACCATTATATTCCGGACATGATCATGTCTCGTGTACTTACACACTCTTTTGTGTGATTCATACATGCTCATCTATTCTTCACATCGGAATCACTTGTTCACACAACAAACCATCAATCATACCCAACCAATTATTCCTCGAATTTCACCAACCTTTCATTCGACATTCGCTCAAGATGGCCAACCACCTCAACTGACTCACTCCTAGTTTTTTAACAACATTCTTTTAAATCTCACACTCACCATACACCAATTTATTTCGAACACGATCACGTCTCGGGTCTACAGGACCTAAAAAATAATTTTCTTCAGACTATATAGTTTCTATCCTATAACATAGTTTCAAGTATGCCGATTCCAAATTCGAAGAGTACAGGTTTCTATCTCTTTTAGTTTTAGAGTTATTAAGTTTTGAAAATTTCCTAAATTTTGCCATTTTTTCCCTATAACTACAAAATTATAAAAGATACAAATTTTATTCCTAGACCATTCAATTCTACGGAAAAAGTTACATAAGTATGGAAAGTTTTGTTAAAATCGCTCCACGGGGAGAGATGTTAGAGCAAAAAGTCTGAAAATGGCCCAAAATTCGAAAAAAGTCAAGGGGGTATTGAATTTTTTCGAAAATTTTTCATCTCTTAGAATTTTAATTTATATAGCCTATCCCTCTATTTTTGACCTGAAACTTCCAAAAAATTTAGTTTTAGCGATATCCGAGTCTTAGTTTTCGAGATTTGGGGATTTTATGTATCAGACACTGAGGGTAAAAATCGTCAGTAATTGAATAAACCCCAAAATCTTAAAATATTATGCAAATATTTACAATCTGATTAAACACGTGAATTTATCGCACTTCAATTGATAATCCTGCAAATTTTTATAAGAATCACATGTAAAATATACATTTTATAGACAGTCGAAGTTGACAAAAGAAATTTCGAAAATATTTAAGAATTTTGGGCGCTGTATATTAGAAACTAGTAGAGATAATTCAAATCTGATTTAAAGTATGGATTACTCAATATTAATTAATTTTAAACCATAGTTTCATTGCACTACCTCAAGAATTTATTTCTTTTGGTGCCTCTCAAATATATCATTTCTACAGCAGGTAAACGTCGTTTCTACTTCTTCATACTCACCCAACATTCATAACCATACATCAATGTAGACACTAACGCACCATTATACACGTATATCAAGCATCTCTAAATACATTCATGTTTCGAGCAAATGTAATGGGTAACCACTATAACCTAAAATCTATTATACTGTAGTTCCTTATTCAAGAATGGCTATATGTTTCATACTCCGATGCGTTAATCACTGAGCTAAATTAAATATGACCAAGTACGTTTAAAGATAAATCATTGCATGATAGCGCCAACATCATTATTCTCATCTCCGGTAATCTTATTCAATCGTCAGTCCTAGTTTACATTTCATTGAAATCAGCTGCCAATCTGAACCAACATTCCCACATAGCATGGTTAACCGATAACCACTGAACCACTTCATCGACTGGCGATTCTTAACTTCTGACACCTCGGTATATCTGCACAGCCTACGAGCCACGGGCATCAGTGCGGCTACGCATTGAACGATAAATCAGCGCTAAACCGCGCGACATTCGCACAGGCGCACGCAAAGCGTAGAGTTAGCGTTAGTGTTAGTGTTAGTGGACAGGAGGTATATTGTAGACACATAGACTAGGTAGCGTTAATGAAGCTCGTATGCTCGAAAGCGCGAAGTTAATTACGTGGTGGACACGAGGATGAATTGCTGCTGGAGGTATTGTGGACTAGGTATGAACATTCGGAAGTGGAAGCTTTACCCGTCTTGGTAATCTATTGTTTTGCTGGTTACACATAGACCTGGAAGCTATATGTAGGTGCGACTTACAAAAGATTTTATCGACTCACAAAAAGACTTTTATTTCCACAGAATTCATTCAAAATGTGAGATATTACAACAGCATATGACACCGTGATACTTTAGGGAACAACAAATGAAATGAATTTGAAGGATATTCTAGACTTCATACAGGATTAGGATTGTTCTCTTTTTTAAATATATTGGGCATATCCCAGGCATTCCAATATTTTGAAATGATTACTCTGGATTTATCTGCAGGAATATATAGTCAATTTCAGAAGTTTGTCCAAGGATTCTTTTGCAATTAATATTGGAATAAATGAAGAAAGGTTTAGGAAGTAATGGTCGTTATAATCTTTGCGTGTGGATAAATAAAGTTCATTCAATAATCTTTAATCCATCAATCAATCATCAAAAACCATTTTAATATCAAAGAAAATAAAATGATCGTTCTAGAATGTATCATAACCATTCAATTGAACAAGTCTTTAAGCAATTACAAAAATAATTTACACAAAAAAAAAACTATTCGAGTATTCGGTAAACTGAGGATACAAAATGCATTTTGTGAAAATGTCATAACAATTTAGAAACCCTACAAGATTATATATTGAACAATTAGAAGCATTTACAAAAAAGTTTGGTAAATTTTCAAATAATATATCCTCAGTTTATTTAATATTTCGAGAAAATCTAAGGAACTTTGTTTCCGTATAGTATATTGTGCTGCAGAAGTTTGCTATTTTTTCTTCAAATGTGGGAAACTGCAGAACACAGAAATTTAAAAAGATAATGCATAATTTAAAACAATAATATTAAAAGCAAGTTACTTATCGTTTATATATTTTATAGTCCGTTCGAAAATGATCTGGAGTAATTAATGAAAATTTGTAGGAATAGTATTGTATTTTGGGATGCGGTTAAATAAATCCACTAGAAAATTGAGATTTAATTTACTGTGGTGGTCATAGAATACTGCTTACTTTTACTTCTTTAATAATATGAATTCCGCAATAAACGTTTAGATGTAAACTGAAACTGTCAATTTATATTACAACTAAATATTTGTAAAATCTGATTTCTTAATTAAGTAGTATTGTTGCATACCGATTTATTATTTTTTTCCTGCGAGTAAAAGTGAAAATTTTACTTTACGCATCCAGACAGAATGGTGCATTGTTGTTTGACGTTCGTAGAAAATGTAATTTGTTCTGAAAACTATTTAAAAATGTTTGTGTAAAATAAATTGCAAAATGATTCATGCTAAACCAATGCTCCGAATGTGGGCAATTCGCCATGATTATGGAAAGAAAAACAGTTGCACGTAACACGGAGATCGAATGTCAACAAAAAATGAAAGTTGAATTTAAATATTTATATCAATATGTGTCACCAGTACCGTAAATACTCCAACAAGTACCAGAGGAAGCTGAGTTTTTTGCAAATTTGAATAATTTAATTAGTTGGTGTTACATTAATTTTTTACTTAATTCACGGGTGACTCACTGAGAATTAGTAAATGTGTTAAATTAATTCAACGGAACATGTGTATAGGACAAAATATTCCTTTCATTACATGAGCGAAACTATGTGTATTTTTTTTAATGCGAAATCCTTGATTACAAATGAATATAAATATATGAGATATTTCCCGTAGTTTTAAAAAATGTCTAATCTTTCAACAAGTAATTAATCAATTTCAATAAATGATTGATCACATTATAAAATTGTTTTTAATTTCATCTTTTTCCTGATGACAAAAAATTAATTATTCTTTGTATATCCAGCAACGCAATGAGAATTACAAACTATTTACTTTCTTATGATTTCCAGGCATCGAAAAAAATCTTTCAAAGGAGCATAAATTTCTGTTAAATTCATGAAATTTTCGAAGATATGTTTATTTTTTTTATATCAATCAAGCTCCGAGAACCACAATGCCGTTGTTCGCATCTTTGTATCTCGAATAGCTTTCGAGTTATTGGTATTTTTCATATTTTCAACAACAACAAAAAAAACTATGCAATATATCGAAAAATAGTCTTCAGTTTTGTGTATTTACAATATCTTTCCTAATTTTTGGTTACATTCCCTCAAACTTTCATATGTCGGTTGATCTACTGATCTACAGTAATGAGTATCTTAACATTTTATTTATATTAGACACTCAATAATATATATGTCACATATTAAATGAGAGTTGCTGATATTTTTCTTGACTACTATGATCTATATTGAGTTAATATTTCGCGTTAGTATGTTGCTTGCAAAATCAGATACAAGCTTCTGAGCCTAGTATCGCTAGTATGCGTAACAACACTTACTGGTTCACTCATATACATTAAATTACACAATCCTGACTTTCAGCACTCACCGTGTAAACAGAGCCTTATTCTCTTTAAAGCTCCGTTTACAACACTGAACATCACGCAGAGAATTTATTACCAACAACGATACCAGACGTAAAATTAAGAAATAACCATCTAACACCTACATCTAGCAATCTTTTGTTTGTTATTGTTACTGTTTTAGTCTGGGCGATGTTCTGTTTTTATTTAGACGCCTACTATTTAAAATAGTATGATGAATAACGAACTGTACTGTTAATTGCAGTGTAGAAACTAACCATAAACGTAGTATTTATGTTCGTCGTGTTCGGCGGAACGTACCTGAATATTTTTTGTAATTTAACGATGTTGTTTTACAGGTATTAATTAAGAATGTCATCAATTTTCTTTATGCGGAGTCAAGGAATTTATCGCAAGGATTTAAATCATTAGTATTTTATATTTAGACATGGTAGGATATGTGTTTTCTGCATGGGATAAACATTCATAGAATTCTGGACAAGTAATAAAACTGTTTTTAAGGACTATGTGCGTACTATTTATTCTGCAGATGAGGAATTTCCACGGTACATTTTCCTAAATAGGTATTCTATACTTTTAAGCGATCACTTTAATACCATTACTAATATACAAAAAATAATGGGAGAAAACATATCAACTAAAGGGAATATACAAAGAGGCTTAAAGTGTTGTCAGTAACAATTTTTTAGAAGCTATAAGCAGAAGAGAGCAGTTGTAAATTATCTGAAACATTTAAGCTTGTATAAAAAACAGACAGAAAGGGAAAGAAGAGGCAAGATTTACTTATTAAATGACGAAGGCTCATGAAAATTTTGAACGAACGTCCGAGAAATAAAAACATTTTAACAAGAAATTAAACCGATGAAAAAAAAAACTGAAAAGCGAACAATAAAATAAACCTTTTTAGTAAATGAACACCTAAATTAATTTAAGTAACTAATTTTGAGTCGGCGTTCGTAGATTGTTTGGTGCCGACTCTAAATCAGATACTTACATTAGTTTAGGAGCTTTAGTTATTATTATTTTTTCGCATTTCAGTTTCTTTATGTTCGATTTATTTTTTTGTCAAAAAGTTTTTATTTATCAATTTTGTGTGGCTACCTATTTCTCTACCCTTAGGGGTGGAATTTTCTTCAAATTTAAATGGAACCAACTTTGAGATATACTCTGTCCAATAACAAAAGAATCATCAAAATCGAACTTCTCTGTAAAAAGTTATGCGTGGTCATACATAAAAAAATACGCGTCGACTTGAAAACCTTTGTTTCGTCGCTTAAAAATAGATATAAGAAATGATTGCTATAATCAGTATAACCGAATGTATTACCTAATATCTAATAATGTTTTATTTTGTATGGTTTACTTATGCAGATTTTTCTAAGCCAAAAAGCATGAATAGGGTATTACATACATACAATAAAACTAAGAAAAGTAGTCATTTAATAAATAAATAAATTTAAACTAGCATAAGTATATTTGAGAAAGATTTCAGAATTCAGTTATACATTAGAAGATATTTGGTAAGAGAAATTGTTGAATTTGATATATAATTGTTTGAAGCATTGTCGCGGTATTGTGAATTACTTAAATATGACTGATTTAACTCAGTATTTTAAGTGTAAACAATTGTGTTAACTGCTCTGATTATTGTTATCTTTTAATACATTGTTAGCAGTATGCAAGTCGTAGGAAAAATAATTAATGGATGACATTAATATCGCTTATTGAAAAAAAAGAATAGAATGGTTGGAACATTATTCCTTTATCTAATTTATATCTTGCGAACTTCATAAAATACATTAGAGGAAAAGCAACCATAACAATAACAGTCGTCTAAATAAACACAACATTCCATGCAGAATAAGAATAACCCATGATATCACAGCACACACATCCATTAAACTCATTTCCAACACGGAACCTTAAAAATCCACGACTCAGGGCCATTTCACCCGCCCGTCATTCACACAAACACATACACACCATCATGACTAATCAAATCGCGACACGGCAGCCAAGACGCAAACCTCGCCTAATTCCTGCACGCGCCGCGAGCCGCGAGGGCGCCACTGGGTCACGTGACCACGGGTGTGGTGCGTTTGTCGGGTTGTCATTGTCGCCAATGCGGACTGCGTATCTTGCTCTGATGGATTACCTGAGAGGAATGGTGCTGTTATTATTAATGACACTGAATCCAGATTGAATTTGTTGCTGTTTGATTGGAGGCTTGATATGCCTTCAAGCGCACTGACTTAATGGGTGTCCTTAGTCCTGATATACACCAGGAAGAGGAAACTGCGTAACTAGCATCTTTCTTTAGTTTATATTTTTTCCGTATTGTTTTTGCCGGCGCTTACAAATTTTTATCATAAATAATATTTTTACGCTGGAATTATGGGCAATTTTAACAAATAATTATATGGCTCGAGTTACATTCGGCTCATTATTTCCTGAATTTAAATATAAATAAACAAACTTATTGTTTAAATGACAAAATTTTCAATATTAACAAATGGAAGTCTAGTGTTTTAGAAATGCTCAATGGGAGTCCTTCAATATTTTCTTTATGTAACTGTATCGAAATTGAAAACTATCTGCAATTTTAAAAAGTCTTAATTGTAATTCATTAAACCGCAATAATTTATTTAAAATGTTGTGACGTCAGTGTCTATCGTGAGTTGTGAATCTCAAATAATTGTAGTCACATATAAATGTTCTATTTTATTGTTTAGAAAAATAATTAATATGTACATGAATACCATTTATTCCAGGAAGAAACATAAATAAACTGTAAGATTATTTTAGTTTTGCTAGCGTATGTCATTCAACATGTCTTTAATTTCATTGTGTAGACCTAACCATGTATTTTCATGTGTAAATTCTCAAACAAGTGTGATTTGTGTTATTTGGTTACGAATTCAAAACAAAACAAGAATCTTCAAATTAGTTGACAAACATTTGACACTTCAACAATTGACAACTCAATAATAATAGAAATACAAAATATTTGGAATCGCATCGATGTATGAGAGAGAAGCTTAAACAGAGAAAATAATACCTACTTTTGACGCCAGAAACTTTATCTATATTGAAGACTATCTACACTTTTAAAAGTCTTAATTGTTATTCATTAAGCCACAATGATTTTTTTTTAAATGTTGTGACGTCATAGTATTGGTGTTGCTGGATCTAGAACAGTAGAGATTTAAATATTTTTTGTTACATAAATGTTCTATTTTATTGTAATAATAATAATAAAATAAGTAAAAAAATATATGACTATAATTATTTACAATCTGTACTGTTTTAGATCCAGCAACAACTCTAATATGACGTCACAACATTTAAAAAAAAATCATTGTGGCTTAATGAATAACAATTAAGACTTTTTAAAAGTGTAGATAGTCTTCAATATAGATAAAATTACATAAAAAAAAATAATAAAAAAAAATGGTGAAAGACCCCATTGCTATCTTTAAAATTAGAATATATTAATAATATTTTGTAAATTTCTATTATATCTATTACGATGATTTTGGGTCTAGTTATAATATAAATTCATTGTTTATGAAAAAATATAGAACACTAATGACTGTACCTAAAAGTCAAATTAGAGACTAAGTTAGTTAATATTGTACTAATTATCATATCAATAGAAGGGTAAAGAGAAACAGACATATCTTTTTCCTTAATTTTACTTTACACTTGGAAGATTTTCGATCTAAAAAAAAAAGGGTGAATATTTATTCCTAGTTAGGTTAAATGATAATGTAAGGATGTAATATTAAAATGATAATAACGATCATCAGGTGATGGCATTAGACAGTCGGTATGCGAATCATTAATAAAAGCATTAAATAATTAATGTGATTTGAACTATAAATAATAGCATTTAATGATACGCCATTTTGATTTTATTGGTACTCACGATATCATGAACTATCGATATAATATTAATTGATATGAACGAGAAACTATTAATTACCTGAAACAAAAATATGAATTTATTTACTTCACAATTTATTATAAGTTAAATTATAGTTTATAGATAAATAACAGGTGTAAAATTAGTATAATGCAATAAATCAACAATTATCTAAAATAAAACCTTTTTAAAAATGTGTCAGCAATAAACAATTTAATAATTGTCACAGTTTTCAATGATTTTAATATATAGATGTTGCAGTAGAAATTCATAAATTGTCAGTATTTATGAATTTACATGTTTAAGCTAACCTTAATATTGTAATATATGTACGTCGCGATACATAAATACTTCTTTAGTTTAAAAATATGAGGAATAATTTATATTTATTACGACACTATAATATTAGATTATAGCCATTCAGAATACACGTTTTTATTATTTCAATTTCAACAAAGCTTTTACTTTCACGCCGCTATTATTTTTAAAATAAAAAATACTTAATTGCTGAGATTTGTTATGCGTCATCTACAACAACGAAAGTCCAACATTATTTTATACATTACCAAGAAATATAACGTTATTAATTACAAGGATTTTCAGAAAATTTGTGAAAGGGTCACATTTGGGAAATATCTCAAAGTTCAACCTAATAGAACAATCAATTTTTATTATTTATAGGGGATATAGCTCCGTAGTAACGCATCGGATTGTAGATCATGAGATCCTCAGTTTGAATCCCACGGCTGATTATAAAATATATCACATACCGAGATCTACGAAAGCGGAGTGCCACACTCAAAATGGCGTTACGATATATTTATTGTATTTGTGGTACTTACAATGATTGCAAATTTCTTGTTGAAAATAATTTAAAAAAATTATAAATAAAATTTTTCTAATTTTGAGTCTATAACAAATCTATTACAGCACCCAAAAGAGTCCGTTAATATCTCATTCCAGTGTTGTAATAAAATTGTACAATTTGTATTTTAAAGGTTGGCAACTGCTGAAATATCATAATTCCAGAAAATATTTAATATTAAAGTCATTTTTACAATAAGTTGACAATTTAAAATTTAAACAATTTAATTTTCAAACGTTATAGTAAAATCACCAACTAATACAAAATTCCCTAAATTTTGAAACTACTTTTTATTTAAAAGAGCATAAATATGACAAAATAGAAAAAAAATATCATGAAGAATTAATTTTATATTAGTTAATTATTTTGTTTGAAAGGTCCAGTCTAACAAAATAATATGACAATAATGAAATTCTTTCTTTAATATAATATTATTTTATCCAACACCTCTCAATAAATGCTCTATAACTATGGCGATTTTAAACAAGCAAAGTAACAGATTATCCACTAGTGGGTATAATTTTGAGGAAAGCCACTAGTGGGTATTTTTGTATTTATAACAATATTAATAACACACAACACCTTGGTAACTTCTTTGATTGACATTTTAATTTAAAAATTTAAAGCATCTGTCAATGTCAAATAATATTTCTTTAATGAATTTTTCATTTATTAAGAGGTGTTGGATAAAATGTTATACTTCACACGTGGGCAAAGTGGAATTACCCACTCGATAAAATTATCACACTCAGCCATCGGCTTCGTGTGCTAAAATTTCTCTCGTGGGTAATTCCTTACTTTGCCCACTTGTAAAGTAAATAACTATTATCTGCATAGTAAAATTAATGTTTAGTTGGTAGTTTTATGTTTATAACACGGTTGTTAAGTAACAAGATTTCATTAGTCACGGGTTGCCGAGCAACGAGTGATTTAAATTTTTAAATACGGCAAATTTGCAAATATTTTATTATCATGGCAAACTTTTCATTTAATATTGTGATCCTAATTCACTACGCTCGTGTTTTTTATTGACCTATTCGTGACTAAAGACCAGTTTTACGTACTTGTATCGTAAATAACTATTATGTATATTGTATGTACAATAAAATTTTTTCTTTTTAGAAACTGTTGTTTCGTTAACACTATTTCAATTCTTTGACCTCCTTCAAGTTTTCCTCCAGCCTTTCCTATCTTCTGCCTCTTTATTTAGCCACCCTTTTATGTTCAGGACATCATCACAAAATAAATGTTTTAACCTCGTTGTAGATTCACTGATTCACGAGATTTGTAAAGTAGGTTAATTTATGCTATAGTAAGGAACCGTATGATTTTCTGGAACCAGAACGATTCCAAATACCTAAAGGTAATTTTGATGCATCTGTAAGTGAACCCATCGTGTGGTAATACATGTACATATTCACTTACTCATTCTAAATCTCAACATACATGTCATACACAGCAAGACAAAGCACACGCTGCTATGTATCTTGCCGCGACCGCAGCCGTGCTCACATAAATAAGAGAGCCTCATAGTTCTAGCAACGCTCTCCGCATACGTAATTCATTTTCCCATGCTCGCTGAGCGTACTTTACCCGATCCGATAGCTGCGATACTTTCCTATTTTGATCCACGTATGCTACATTTGTTTAATGATAAATTATTAATATTAATTCATGATGAAGGGAACGTTTGCTGATTTTCTCACAGGCTCGCGACTGCTCGACGTCGGTGGCTTTGATGCTAATCAGTTGAAACATATAGCGTCATTAGTAAATATTACTGTTTTGGTATTGTTGATTTGTTAACATGGGTTATTAATTGTTGACAAGGCTGATCAGTAAGGATAATATGGACTTAGTATCATTACTTTAACTTGCTTTACCTGTATTCTGGCTTCTTGAGGTTACTTCGTGCTTTCGATACTGTTAATCTTAACGTCAAATAATTATTTACTATAAATCATTTTGAACAAGAACAAGATGGAGAAATCTGCGGAATAAATTGAATTCGAGATAAACGGTTCACTTTAAGATGAAATTGTTGTGAAGGCAAATTATTTGAGAAAGGCAAAAAATATGCAGCATTTTATTATAGATGGTACATAGTGTATTCGTGAGAAATATCACTGAAATATAGTAATACTGCAATGCTAATTTGAAGGCTTTTATGAAGCGAAAAACTAGTCTGAGAATGATATGAATCACCGTACTGTTCCAAATAAAATACAACATAGGTTGTGGATAAATTTGTGGTCTAAAACGTGTAAGAAATAAATTAGCAACCATTTTTCAAACTACTGGGCATCAAAAATTAAAATACTCTACCTAGTGGTAGAAAGCTGAACTAACCATAAGGTACATAAAAATTGTATTTTGAAATTAATTGTTATTGTTTTAAAAGTATTATCAATGGTAGTTATTTTAAGAGTATTCCAATGTTAACGTTTGCTTAAGCCATAATTGATGTAAAAATGAAAGGTACATTGTTTTTGTGGATTTATAGGTTAAGATTGAATTTTCTCTACAAAAACCTATAAAAACAGGAATTTTTTTAGTGTGTATGGCAACAGTTCTGCTGTCAATACAAGCAAACTACCAATATTAAAACACACATTCGCCATCATAAGATATACAAAAGGTATTTGACATGTACCTTACGTAAATTGTGATCAACGCCATCTCTTGATAATTTTGAATAACCAGAATTGCACCAAGTAACCGTTCGAATTATTTTTGTTTTTTCATTATTAAACATCTTAAATGTATGGTGACAAGTTCATTGATATTGACATTTTATGTGGCATTTTATCTGGAACAGTATTACGTATAATTGGAATTCATTAATGACAAAAACAAAAAAGGAAATATTGCACCTTAGGTGAAATTCACGGTATACCAAAGTGACTAATGTAATTTTATTATTGCTTGTGATTGATTTTATTCCAATTAGCTATTATTCCTTTGAGGAAAACTTGACCATATTGTATTCGAAAAATTGGAAATCAAGCAAAACAATTGATTATTTTTCCAGCGTAAAGTTGTAGTTAATTGATTTTGCGTAAAAATTGGACGATGAATTTAATTATATAGGTTTATCCATATTTCAATTAATTGTTTAACGTTTACATCTTTGAACTATATGATTTAAATCATCATGAATCATCTAGACATTGCTTGGTAAACACGCAACTTTAGATTGGTTTCAAATCAAATTAACAGTTAGACATTTATATTTCATAAATCATCATTAGTTTTAGTCTGCAATGATACAATCGTAAATTATTATAATAATATTCTAATACGGTTGAAATTGAAAACACGATGTATTCTCGCGTCACCGTGAAATCAGTAGGCGTCGCTCAAAGTATCAAATTAAACATTTTAAACAGTACTAATTTCAAAATTAATAACTGACACTTCTTGTCCTACTTTAAATTAAAAGAATTACAATTTTCCTGTCCGAGTTATTCAACTTGTAACTCAGCATGTCTTTAGTAACGACTCATTTTCTACTACTTTCCAATGCAAACACTGAGAGACATCAACGGTCCGTCAGACGGCCGCCCACAAGAACCTCAAAATCAATTCGAGCTGCGGGACGAAGGGCAAAGAGACGGCATTTGCATAACTGGTTGTTCATTTCGCCTGCAGTAATTAAAACAAATTACGTGCTCTCATGCTAATTGTGTAATGCCTCGGGGTACTGTGTCAGTAAGTTTGGAACACTTTCTTAACGATGAACATATGGCTCGACCAATCTCAGGGTGAGAGCAACCACATTTTTGCATCCATAAAAATTCTTTATTATCTTATGACACTGTGTTTGATTATTCAATAACTGCTCTTGACATGTGTATGATATATAGCAGAGATGTTTCAGTTTTTTATTATCCTTTTAATTATTTAAATATATTATTGAACATATAAAAAATTATTGCCAATATCCTCGATTTCAAACTTTTTTATAGTTGTTTCTATATTTGAAATAAATTGAATTTATGTTCGACTTGCTTATAATACTGTATAGCAGCCATAAAGTGACTCTTTATGAACTAGTGCATAATGATAAAATAAAAATAGGCCTGTTATCAAAATAAATGGCGAAATAAGTTTCATTAATTTATTAGGTAAGCTATTAAAAAAGCACACTTCAAAATTATCAATTTTTTTAGGTAAATATAAATGTTATTCTAAAGTTAAGAAAAGTAATCTGCAAGCAGTCAAACATAAAATATTGTATGTAACTCGTAACATAATAGGGTTTTATTGACTGGTCGTTTAATGTGTCTCGCTAAAACCTTAAATTATGTACTTGTTACATAAATATCTATTATGTTCGACTGTAGTATAATCACTTGTTTATGTCATTGTTTAGTGGCCATAAAGTAACTTATTATGAATTAATGCGATAGTGTAAAAACAACAAACAATATATAATTTGGTAATCAAACAGCAGAAAAAAGTACACACTTTGATATTATTTAATTTTTATAAATAATAAGTGTATAAGTAAGCTTTTAAAGCACATACGATGAGTTTAAGAGCACGACGCGAAGCGGAGTGCTTTTAACGTCGCTAGTGCTTTAAAAGTACTTATACACGTGTGTCATACGCTATTTTTTATTATACCTGCATCATACTCTGGAAAAACTGGAAAGCAACATTTTGATTTTGATTCATTTCATAATTTTGCGCGTGTGACGTTTGACGTATATCGTTTACATGGAGACTGGTTAGCATTTTTTGTTTACGTTTACAGTTTTAACAGATATTAATAGTAAGTATTTTTGTTGTTGCTTAGCAACCTTTAAAGCACGGCGTGTTTTAATCTTGCGTTTATGAACGCTGTAGCGTGTTTTAAACACGGATTATGATGCAGGTATAATAAAAAATATTGTAGGTATGTAACATGTACATTATACAGTTTTATTGACTCGCCTTTTTATGTGCCTCGTATAAAACCCTAAATTATGTACTTGTTACATAAAATTCTACTATTGTTTTATACGTATTGTCTTATACTTATAATTATGACATTTAGTTATTCCATCTTTTCCTGTTTGTGAGTGAGACTCAAACGTGTCCGTCCATCCATCCATCCACACAGATCTCAATAGGAGGTATAAAATAGTAAAAGGAGAATGATGTAAAAGTATATATATTTTAAAAATTTTGTTTGAACCTAACTTTTAAAACATCCTCCGTACGATAGGCGATAGGCAGTGTATGTTTGCAAATAAATCTGCAGGGATTTGCAAACAGCAGAGTTGGCAGTAGTTAGTAACTTATGTTATCACGAAATATCCTAATGGCTTGTTTGCAATATATTCATGAATACGTTTGTAGGAGATTCACTTTATTTGGTATTCGTTCGTGCACAGTGAAATTCTAAGTACAACACGGGTGAACGGAATTTTTAAAACGAATTTTGCAAAATAGGAAACGTGCCTAGTCTGTTGTACGTATATATACATGCACATGAACGCACGTACGTTTGGGAGAAGGGGGCATTTGACCCAGATGCTTTATATATAGGAAGTTATGGCAATGTAAGTACGTATGGACTTATATGGACGCTGAGAATAATATTTAGATGAAGCCATTAAATTTATTAAATTATTAAGCACGTGAGAATCTTCTTTTAAGCTGTTTCACTATGGCAAGCTACAAAAACATATTTCAATTTATTTAAGAGCAAAAACAGTTTTTTTTTGTAAAACTAAATATAGTAGCTGAAAAAAATTAAGACTAGACAAGTTGCAAGAAATAATGACGAATGATAATTTCCTTTTTTCTAGCATTAATTACTTTTATTTATCAGTATTTAATCTAAATTAATTATTTTATCCTCAAATGCGCTTAAGAACATCTTTAAAAACATAACATTGCTCGTTAGAAATAATCCTAATTATATTTCACGTTTCAAGCAATTAATATCGCATAGTATGTGGTCCTCTAACTTGCACTTTAAAAATAACTCATTTACTTGCACTTCCGGGTGCAAAATGCTTAGTAATTCTAACAAAATTAATACCTACTCAGGTTCAAATTCCTCCAGGCAAATATTCCACTCAATTAAGAAGTTAAAAGATTTACAATTTATTTTATTGTGCCTGGTCGTGATGTTGAGAAAGCTATATATAATCATTCACCGCGGTGTTAACTAATTTAGTGCACTAAATCTTGATCACGTACGTTGCCCAAAGCGAGAGTGATTTTTTTTGTTAGCTGTGTATCGTATATCATTTTTATAGTCGTAAATCTTTATCGATCATTTGGGGGGGCATTACGATATTATTATTAAATTTTGACGTCTTATTTGGACGACTCTAACTGCTCACGATTCATTTGAGTTTCTGACAATGGAAGTAAATATATTACAAGAAGCGCTATTGAAGTGACGTCAAATTGGTAAAGCACTAATTGAGGTAGATCAAATTGTCAGTGATGGTCTTTACGCTCAAAATGATGTAAAAATACTAATGAGGAACTGTTGTAGTTGTAAAATAATATTTGTAGGTATGCTCGCTTCGCTCGCAATTTTAACAAGCAAACCCTAAGCCTGCACAACTTACTCTCGACAAACCCGAATCACAACACTCATTTTAACGAAAAATGTTTAGAAGTATATTACCAACGTTTGAATTAAGAGTCGTCCAAAATATCAATTCTTTTTATAATGAAATATTTGTTAAGATAAAAGCTTGAACTTTTAACAAACCAAAAAGAAGCATACACAACTCACTCTCAACAAATCCAAATCACAGCACTCATTTTTAACGTAAAATGTTTAGAAAATGTACCCACGCCACGTTTAAATTAAGATTTGCCCAAAATGTCAATTCTTTTTATAAAGAAATATTTTTTAAGATAAAAGCGCACTTAGTGAGTATATTTAGTTCCAAACTACATCAGTTTCACATATTTTTGAGTTATTTGGATGCGAAGACCATTGTCAACAGTTTTATCCCACATTTTGGGGTAGTATAACCTCTATTTTACAAGTACATTTACGTACAATTGATATATGTGCAAAAATGTTTAAGAAAACTAAACAATTGAACTTATTTACCGCTAAATATACAATATACAAAAATTACAACACATGACATTTGTATCTATCTCTTTCTGTCCAAATAGGTCCATCCTTTTTGTACCAAAATTTGTGACTTATCCCTTCTCCTAATTTTTAATATAACTATAATTAATTCATTGAAACAAAAAATAGGAGTATTTTATTTTTTTGTTTATATAAAAAAATTAAATTTTCTTATTCTGCTAAAACCAAATATAGACATAGTATGTTCAGTATTTTCTTTTATTATTCCATTTCTTTATTGCTTCGAATCGAAGTCAAGGGAACGATGATAATAAAATTATTTTAAATTTGATTTTTGGCCAGACATGTGAACATGGTAAATTACATTCAATTATGTAGATGTTATTGCAACAAATAACCCTTTTAAGTACAAGAAATAACAGTGGTCAGAATTCAATCAATGCGCCCAATTTCGAAATACTCCATTCAAAAGAAGGACACTTATTTAAACTGACATTGTATCAAATCTGCGAGATGTAAGTGAATGTAGCTCTCGTAAAAATTAATGAAACACATCCGTTAATACATACATACATACGATGGACCAACTTATAAGCAATTTTAAGTCTTAAGTTGTTATTCTATATGTAAGATTTAAAACAAATGTACCATCAACGCAGCTGGAGGCATCGTTCGTTCCAATTCTCGTCTTCCATGTAATTATTTCCCAACCGCGTGCGCATGCGTGTGTGCGTGATGACTTAATGATGCATTCGGCAACGATCGACGCGCATTTGTTTTTATTTTCTCTCTTCATATTTTTTGCGATGTCGTAAGAGATTTTAGCTCATCTTCGGCGTTGGAGTGTATGCGTGATTGTGTGGGATCCATGCGGTGTAACAGGTTGATTTTCAACTGCCTCCGGCTCGCTAGGTTATGTTGCAAATATATGTTAATATGCCGCGAAGACGCTAGAAAGAGTGCTGTTTTGAAATATGTTTTATTTGGTTTGAGGAAATCATTAATAACTTTATACATACCGATTATTTTCTCTTTTGTTTATACTCTTTATAAAGACACATTTTTAATATACATTATGCTCAGTTTAGACATTAGAATAGATATATTCTTCTGTTACGAGTAAATCTTACTATTTTAGTACCTTCACAGAAATTGTGAAATTTACTGAATTTCAAAATTATGCTAGAACGACTTGTCTTCTGTAAATTGTATTTCAATAGAATTATAGAAAAATTTCTCAATAAAATAAATATTAAAATTATAAAAGCCGATCTCAGTGCCGTAGTGGCTTTGTCACTAGCCTAGCACGCCAGAGTACGTGGGTTCGAATCCCATTGAAGAGCATGGCACATGACCAAAAGAAGTTAGTCCGTTTACCATCTTCATAAAAGAAAAAAAAAATAATAAAAGATTATAGTGAATTGGAAGTCATAATTTGTTGTTTATATTTTTTTTGTTTACTTGTTTATGTTATTCATTTATTTTCCTGATGCAGAATTATGTACAGCAATTAAAAATTCGTATTTTAATAAAAAAATTTACATAATCTAATCCGAAAGTCTTTTATAACTTTACTATGAGATCTGTAATTTTTTCAATTCGTCAAAATAAATATTGCTACGTCTCTAAATATAGTAAGGTGCTTTCAAAGCGCAGTAGTTAACAATTACCATTAGCAATTGTGCTTTGACACCAACAAAATTACAGCGTTATTTAAGAAGTACTAATTGAGAAGTTTGCAAAAACTAAACTTTCCACTTGTAATTAGGAGGATACAGATTTTTTCTGTCAGAAACACCAAACAGCTTAGCACCTATCCGTACTTTTATCTATATAACAAATAGCATGATATGAAAATTTTTAAAACAAGTTCAATATATAAATTCAATAGTTTACAGATTAAATATTATTATTTATCACTGTATAATTAAATTATTGAAATACTAAGCGGTGATTTTAATTGATAATTGAATCGCTTTGAGTGCAGCTTTAGGCACTTTAAATTATAGTAGGTATATTCCGGAAATTAATTATTAATTAAAGATTATTTGTAGACGTAATATGGTAATGAAATAAATAATGGGTAAGAAGAAATATTGTATGGAGTTTCATTAAAAATCCTGTGCATTTACATAATTTACTTAACGATAGTAATCGCAAATTGCATCTATAAATACCGAACCGGTGCTCACCAATCTTATTGGCATGAATGAACAGATGATATTGAATCAAGTTGGCCAATTCCTTGTTTCGAACAACCTCCATCTTTAGTAGGCTCGAATAGGACCAGTTTGCAAATTTTGCTATCGGTCATTTGATCGTAAAAAACATTCTCTTTACCCTCCTTTCCACATGATCTCACGCTTGTAGATTAAAATTATCTACTCCTACATATCATAAAATTCCAATCAATTTTTTTCAATCTATATGTTTGTAATAATGCCTGCTAAGGCCGGCTTGGATTAACTACTCGTTACAATCAATCATTTCCAAATTTTCTTAGATTCATATAATCGTATACATTGAAATATACGTAGTACACTTGAACGCCAATTTGTATAAGCTTTTATGAAAGCGAGACAAATAGATGTTGCAAGGCCACTCTTCTTTGTCTAACTCTTACTTGTAGAACGGTTACTATGCAAAATTATGTTACAGCCTTTGTTATGTATCATTTAATTTTTATATTAAACATTTTATTTCAAAATTAACATTAATTCATTATATTTTCTTCCCAACTTTCTAAGCAGACTGTACAACAAAGACAATACGAAATGAATAGTTATGATTATTAGTTACAATTAGTGGTTATAGTTAATGGTTGAAGTAGGAACATAACGTTCAAAATGCGGTACGTTAAAATTTTACATTAATCGTTTCAGTAGGTAAAGTCGTATGTTTAATTGTCATATTGTGTTACCTACACAGTAAAAAAATTGATTTGCGATTTGATAATTTTGCGGTTGTTAAGTATTTTTAGTTAGTAATGACAAATATATTGTGTTAAATTAACAATTTGAACAAATATGACAATTTGTTAAATTAAAATTTGGCAATTCTGATTTTTTAACAATAAAAATTGTTGTTTTTATTTGCTAGATTTATAAAAACACATAGACGCGTCAATAACAACAAGTTAATTTAGCTAACTTATCAATTTGAAATTATTAAAGAAAATTTGTATCCTTTGTAACAACTAAATTTGTTATAATAACTATGATTTATTGTTCTGCTTCAATATAATTACTAAAATATTTAGTCAAAAGCACATTAAAATAAATGTTAATAATTACTATATTATTCACAAATATATTTATTTACGAAATACACAAAAATAATTTGTTAATTGCTAACAAATTTGAAACTTGTCTAAAACTAAAAATTTTGTTAAAATTTATTAACAGCTACTTAGCAAATTTTCCTTAAAGATCACAAACTTCAAACAACATTATCTTTGATTTAGATCTATTCATTTTGTATATATTGCTATCAAATGTTAAAATTTGACAGATGGCGAGTCCAGCTAACTCTTCTTTTTGATTGGCTATATATTCGTGAACTACTAAGAGTTTGGAGTTTGTAAACTTCTACGCTGACTGCTAACCACGATTAACGTAGTGTATATCAAACTTGTAATGTTAACTACAACTTCTAAGACTTTCCATCTACAAATAAAATACCGAGTAAATAATTCACCGAATTGGTGAAAAATGTCACATAAAAAAAAAAAAAAATTCGTAGATAGAAAAACCGGCCCTTACAATAACTCCAAATTTATTATTATTATATATTTCAGTGCTCGTATGCATTTCCTCATTGACTAAAATATAAGTTGGATTCTTGTGCCCCTCTTGCACGCCACTGGCACCGAAACCGGCGCGCCCGAAGGACGACATAAGACAAGCAAGCACATTAAAAACGCCTGAGTCTGTCACATAAATTCGTTTGTTTTTTTTGAGTGTTCAACCAAGCAACTTGATTGATAAAACTACCAGACGTGCGTAGTTATTTGGTTTCGAGGTTTATGTTTAGAATTTTTAATTCTACTAATTTCTGTCTCCCACCTGAACCAACCTTGGGTTTAGTGCCAATTTAGTGTCGTTATCTCAGAATATTTTAATACGAAATAAACGGTGAGTTATTCTTTATTTGTTGCTCGGTGACACATGCAATTTTATTATTATTTTGCTTTTTTGTATGTTGTTGGTTAACGATAAAAACTGTAATTTAATTTCTGTAGATTAATAGGTTAATTATAGCTCAAGCTGATCGTTTCCTTGAATTTGAAATGATCGGTAAAAAATAATGAATTGTGTTTTGAATTAATGAAAGTTTACAAACTTCAGAGAAAGCTGCCGAAAGAAAATTCATGTGTGGAAAATAGACACACAAACTTATCACTCTATCTTATAAATTATTTGTTTGTTTAGAATTGCAAAATTATTCTTCTTGCAAATTGTAAAATAAAACATCTAGACACTAGATGTATATGTATACATGCCGTCACATATCTCACAGGTCAGAAGGTCAATCAATTATTCATTATTAATGATCATCTCTAATTGGTTTGCTTCTCTGAAACCAGTATCACACATGCAAAAACAAGCCGGTTTCACGTTGCCTCACATAAAATTTCTCTAAGAACATAAATAGCATTTTTAATTTCTTTACTACAATCGCTATTATAAAATTATTGGCTGCATTAGCGATGTCTAATGTTCTAAAATTATTTTATAAAGGAATGCTTCGAATTAAAGCAGAGAAATATTATAATAGTTATTTGTATATCAAGACACTAAAGTAATTTTATTTTATTGCGAATTTATTCTCCGACGCGATAAATACTTTAGTGCCGAGGTATACATTATATTATTTCCGAAATCGTTAAATTATTAATTAAAAACATAAATAAATAGCATTATGTATTTGTAAAAAAAGTAGCTGTTGCGACAAGGATGGCTGTGATTACAAAATTACTGTCAAAGTGTCAAATTTGGTTATAATTTTCATTTTTTTATATGTTCTTAGACGTGGTCTGCATGTGATCTGCATTAAATCTGATTTTGACATAAGTCTGTAAAGTTTTAGTTTAGCTACTATATTTGCTAACTTCGCGGAGTGATGTCGTGTACTTTAGTATCGATTTAGGAAAAAATAATTAACGGCTAGTAACCGCATTGCACGCGTAAAATATATCACATACCGAAATCTGCAAAAGTAGAATACTTCATCCAAAGTGGGTAAATGGCATGATGATATATTTATTTATAGATAATAATGAACACGTGTACAGAGAAATGAAGCAGATATTACATGGCTAGGAAATTTCGTGTGATAAAAGCTGTAGGAGTGGTGTTAGCAACACATTTCACAGACCTTGATTAGACAAACTGTTTACTAAATATATGCATTTAATTGCATTTGTACGATCAGACATAAGGCAAAACGGGTTTTCGAGAAGAACCTTATACAGTCAAAGCTTTAATTAATGCTATCTGTTTTATAACAACGTACTGTGTCGGCACCTACAGAGAGAATCTTGAAATTAAAATAGCGCGATTATTTCGGGCCGGAGATATCGATACGAGGTTAAGATATGAACTCTGCTAGCACTATTGACTATTCAATGCGAGAGTTTTGCTCAAAATTATATTGCGAAATTCTTATTAAATACTTTTACAACACAATAGTTAAACGTCAAAAACAATGTATTGACTAGATTCATAAGCAGAAGATTAATTACTTTTTCTTCTAGCAGAAGAAGTACTTTAATTTTGCAACAATACATTTATTGTTATTGAAACACAAATTTTTTAGAAACTAGAATATCAATAGAAGCTAAAATATATATTTGTATTATTATTTGAAAATATTGCATTATATTTTTAATTTCTGTATCCTTCTGTTTCATGAATTTGACGAAAAAAAAATTATGTGTTATTGTGTGACTTTTAATAACAAAATATCCCATTCATTATCTGTTTTAAAATTAAATGAATATTGTTTAATAATCGAATCAATATTGTTTTGTCTATTGTTCTAGTAATTCACGTGGTATATTCAAAGAAAAAAAAATCTAATCAAATTTACACAATATATGGTTGCACTATGTCAATACTTTTTTATATTTATTGATGTGTTATTAAATTCTGTTAATTGCAGACCATTTGAGTTTGTGTAATTAAGTAAATACGATTTAAATAAATGAGTACGTATACATAGGATAATTCTATAGTATTCTAGTATTTACGACTGAAAAAAGCTAGACTTCAAATCAGTCCGCAATATTAATTAATTTTAAACCTAGCAATTAAAGCAATTTGCATCCCATTTATCGAACAAGACCAATTAAACTAATCCACATTGATTTCTATACAATATCATGGTACGATAACAATAAAATAACCTTGCTATTAACACGAATTTACATAATAATAGTCAAGTTATCAATACTTCAATAACAATTCGAGACAAATCTGTCGCCGAATCGATACGCCCGATACAAAAAACCAAAAACAAAAAACCCGAATCAATCTGATAACTATCATCATTATTATGCTATTAATTTTGGCTGAACAGGATCAGAGAAAAGCGGTTGCGAATTTTTGGTTCACGGTCAAATTTTATTAATTACGATTCAATTACGGAAAGATTTTTTCAAGGTGTTTTGCAGTTTTCCTCCAATAGAGCATCCATTTTTGATTTATATTACATTTTGGAGGTCGAAAGGAGAATTATTAAATTATTACAAATTCGTACATCCTTCTTCTCCCTAGGAAAAGATTTCAAAGCGAATCTTTCAAAGTACGGTCAGCCGCGAAAGGTATCAAAGGAGATAACAGGGAGATTGATAAAGTGTTTGTTATTAGACATGCCAGTTAAATACGAGGTCCGTTAATTACAGCAGCAGCAGCAACCTCACTTAAGAGATGGATTAATATCTGAGAGAAGCTTGAGACAAGATTCAAAGCACGATACACACCGTATTACGAATATGGGGCAAATGAATCACAAGCTATAAAAGATTTCGAACGTAAAGCGTTTAATCCATCAGCTAACGAAAGTAAAAACGGATGATGTTTCATAAATCCTATAACTCCTAGAGGTAATGGTAATTACAGCACACGACAAATGGTCGTAATTATTACGAAAGAGATTTGCTACTAAATGATAGGAATATGTTTTGATGTTGCTGCACTCGCTTGTCTCGCCGAGGATTTATTTTGTTGGCGAATTAATGATGTTGTAAATTAATATTATGTTTACAAGTGAAACAATTGATTTTTTAAAATGTCCTCGTTCTTAATTCGCTTACTCTTTCGCCAACGGTTACTTTTGAATTAGAATTAAATAAAAATCACCTGCTACATTGCACCACACTCTGCGTTGATGTATAAGCTAATTAAATTTCTTTTTTACCCTTACCTGTCTTTCAATTAATCTATTTTGTTTAATTATTTATTGCTATTTTTCTTGCCTCTTCTCGTCTGATGTCACTATAAATATTTCTAGTAGGTATATTATTCTCCCATGCTTTTTGTTGTCTTTCTTCACTGTTTCTTTTTACGCACTTACATTCCCCGCCACTTAAAATTTGTAACAATTCAATCTTAGATTGCTATACTGGGTACCCAATATCTTGAAATATAGACATCGAATAACAAAATGTTTCGGACAAAAGGTTGAAGATTTCGAGGGGAACAATTGATTCCATGAGAAAGTGGGAAAAGGAGCATTTCTAAAATCTTCAACGGAAACCCTAATTTTTCATTACAGATTCGGATACAGTGTAAGCAATACATAGGATTTACCTAAGAAGTTTATTTGTAGTCCTGACAGATAACGCTGCAAATGAAGAGAGATAGTTTATTATTTATAAATACAAAAAAAAAAAAATAGAAATAGAAATACGTTGTCATTCTATGTTTTGGAAGGAAATCTTTTGAGACTAACGCGGCTAATAGTATGAAATTTCGTCCTTTGGCATTATCTGAGGTGATTTTGTAAACTTTAAGTTCACATTTGAAGAGATTTCTATTCGCCGTACCTATCTACGTTGGGTGTACTACAAAACGTAGATTCATTGGTTTAAAGTATTTCCTTTTATAGTTCTAATTTAAGTCTAATCCTAATTAGATGATGGTGTAATTTGTAAAGATTTGGCTTTCAATTTGTAATAATTTTTATAATCATCATCAAGGTTCATTCGTTTTATTTTCATTGATGCTACCGGTTCATTTTGGTTTTGCTAGAAAAAGAGGATGTGCATGTTGTCAGATTCTAGTCTAGACCACATCAAGGAAGAAAAGTCTACTGGTATATGAGAATGAAATGAAAAGGATTGAAGATGATGGCTAAGTTAAAGATGCAATGATGTTTGGGCTTATTCTAATCCGGAATTTTCTTTCTATTTGATGGATATTATGGAGGTGAAATAAACAAATAATGTGAGTGGAAAGGAATGAGGAATCTTCCTCATATATATCTCTGTGACCTACGCAGGCATCCATCTTAGATTACCATATAAAAAGGTGCTATTATTGTTTATTAAGCAATTAAAGGCAATCTACTTATAGATGCAATGTGTAATTATAGGGTAATTTGGTAGTCAAAACACGTGATTTAATGCACCGCGGTTTGATTGATACTAGAACCGGATTTAGAAAATGCATTGGTGTTAGTGTTACCGTGTCTAGGAAGTGGATTTTGCACTTTTGGTAAACCAGTTTCTGCAGAATTAATTCTAAACAGTTTGCTTTAAATATTTATAGGTACCTGTTAATCCTGAATATTTTATTACTTACATATATTCATGAGAATCCTTAAAACAACATTTTTAACAATTTTTTTTTTAAATAATACATCAAATTTAATATATCAATTTCGTTGTAATAAATATTTAATTATTACATTTCTTTTTGTATGAGGTTTTTTCTGTTGGCGATAATATCTTTCAATAAAACTTGCGTAACAAGGTTGTACTTTATATGAAATTAAATATGTCAAAATTTGTATTGAAGTACACGTGTAAACAGTTATTAAATAATAATTCATTCGTCTATAAAATGATACATTTCCACTTGCAAAATATCAGGTACATCCTGTTAAACCTTGGTATTAATAATCAGTCCACACACGCATGTAATCTCTTTCTTATCTTAACAGATTCATTTCATAAATAACAATTCAATTTAGAGATTAAATCTGTTAGGTTATTATTAGCTAAATTAATGCCAATCAAGCTGTAAAGAGACGGATACACCTGATCTGTTCTGCTTCCTGTATGAAAACACAGAACAAGCGTTTTATGATTTTTTTGACACTACTTGTCCTTGATTGCCACTTAAAACGCCAAAATTTCAATGTGAGATACATAAAACTATTTTCTTCTTGAGATTAAATTTACAACCAATTAGTTTTATTTTATATCCAATAAACAGTGTCCCTAAATTCGGTTCATTAGTGTGAAGTTGTATTTTATTTTGATTTACATATCAGTATATCGCATATCTTCATTAACGACTCTACCCACCGGATGTTAGCGACAAATATGGATGGGAATTGAGTCAACGCCTTGGATACTTGAACCTGTACAAAAAGCTAAAGGATACAGCTACTGGTTAAATGCAAAAAATTTAATAAAGAGTTAGCAAGTATATTTTATTCGTGCTGACGAAAATGTTCATGGTAATGTCATATGTTTTGAAACTGCTTTAGGTAGAACGTATAACTAAATACTAAATAGAATAGATCTTTATCTGTTCGTTTAGGTATTCAAAACTAAATGGACTTTTATTAACCGTACAGTATGGGAAAGTAATTCCTAAACGTTTAAAACTATTTCAATTTAGAAAGCATTCATATAAGAATAATTCAGATTAAATAGCATTTAAAAACTGCCGATTTAAGATATGAATTATACTCAGAATTATCACCATAAATAAAGTAATATTCGTTGTATAAATTATACAATTCGCGTTAAAATTATTTAAAAATTTCATGCTATTTTCTAATTGTGATAAATATAGGGATAGTTATATTCTGTTTGACGTTTACAGACTACAAAAAAGAGAGAGATGATATCTGTATCTTACTAATTGTAAGTGGAAAGTTTGGAGTTTGCAAGTTTATCAATCAGAACTTACAATACCGTCTTAATTTTGTAATTGGTTCCTATAAGTCAAAGCTCTGATAATTCTAATTGATAATGTGGTAACTGCGTAGTGATTATTTTCTCTTGCTGTACCAAACCATATTCGTCTATTGTTTTATCACCTGTCAAAAGCAATTTTCATCAGATGATCGATTTAAATCAACAAAGTCATTACTCTGCGACAGCTTTCAAGCATTTAACAGGTTAATTGCTTATTAGATTGACTAATTATTATTGTTTTGTAATTAAAAATTTTATGCTCCATTTATGCAAGAGAGAGGATGCAAGGTTTTTAGCGTAAATTATGCTTCAGTTTTTTTGCTGCAACATTATTTATGTGACATAATGATTAGTATAATTTATTTACGAATTATTGCGGTTTAATTTTGTTCTTTTTCTTCTCCAGAAATTTTCAGATTAGTGCAGACTAATCCTATTTATAGGACACGTCATAACACAAATGTTTAAACATATAAAAAAATTTATATTTATTATTTCCTAATCAGATATACATGTTTGAAGAATATATACGAAAAAAAAAAGTTATAAAAATAAATAATTTGGGACTTAATGGGTTAATATATATACTTTTATAATTTTATATTTACCTTGTTACTTTTGTAAATATAATAATTAAAATTAATATAAAAACAAATTTCAATGTATCATTTAATAAAAATAAAAGAGTTCACACTAAAAAGAAACTTTCTGCGTAAATTGAAGGTCTCGGGTTTAAATCCCGCAAGGTCCAAACTGTTGTCACTTTTGTATCATTAGTCTTGTTTTATTCTTAATGAGAGTTACATATCTGAATACCCCAGAATGTTATTTTCTGACTTAATTAGACGAATAATTAAAAAAGAAGAATTGCAGTTTTTACTTGAGTGTCCTTCGTGGGTTACGAATAAAATAGGTTGACTATTAAATGGATTTTTTATTGTTAATTAACATTTAAAATTCGTTTTATGTCTTAATCTTGTAAGAATTTTAAATACATATGTATGTTGATAGCTTATTTTGACAATATTGTATGAGAATATGCGAAAACTAATATTATTTTATTTTTTTCAGAGTGTTTACATTTCGGAAGAAGACTTCAGCTAACGAGACAAACGAGGTAAGTTGTACAATAATTTATTTAAATTCAGAATCAATAAACATAAATGCAAAATAAATTCGCTCGGAATATATTTTGATGTGGATGTAATACTGTTATGATTTAATAATTAAACAACTAACAAAGTTTTCCGCCGTTACTCGCATAACTCAACTAATTACAAACACATAGCTGTCAGTGAATAATTATTTGTTGCCAATTAGATAAAAACGCTGCATGAATATGGTAACGTCTAGTTTTTCTATAACACAGATTAATTTTAGATCGCTAGAGACTATTGGTATGCTGGTGAGGCTGAAGTCATGCTGATGACAGTTAATTGGAATTATAATGAAGAAATATAAGACAAAGAGGCGTAATAAATATAGATTAACTTTGTAAATATATCATCATGCCTTTTTCGCGCTGAATAGAGATGTATTAGATGATGACATGTGATGCTACAGATATTCTGACAGTTATTAATGCCCAAACGCTACTTTTAAATGGTACATAGATTAGACAGCTATGATTATAAAGTTTCATACTTAATATCATTTCCAAGAAAACTTAAGTTACAAAAGTTTATTATTTAGATACTCTTATTCTCTTGATCTTCTTGAGGAACATTGAATCCTAAATTCGAATTCTACAGTCTCCATTTTTAACTTTATCTTGGGGCTCCATGACATGATGGCACAAAATGGCGGATAATTGTTAACGATAATAATAGTTCAACAATAAAGCTATTGAATATATTTTTGTATTTGTAGACCTACGGCCAATTGTGAAGTTAGCTGCAGGTCCTAGTTTCTTTAGCCGGTCATCGTTAAAGAAAAACAATTTAAAAGAAGCAAGAAACTCAGATTTATTTTAGTTTTGAGGTTGAATAAACACGAATTTATTCAACGGCATTTTCAAAATGTAAATTTACTAGGTTTTTGTCATATCTACCAAACATCATCCGTAGCTAACTTCACAATTGGCCGTAAACTACGATTTTACAGCTCTACGGTTACAAATCAAATTTAAATATAAAAATATCTATAACTAAAAATACAAGAATGAAAATTTACCGAAAGATTACAAGACCAGTAACTGTTAGAGTATGACAATGACAAAAAAAGTTGAAGAAGATTTAAGAATAATGGAACGAACAATAATAAGAATAATATTAGGACCAATAAAGATATTGGAAAACGAATCAGAATAAGTCTGAGCTATGAAATAGAACAAGAGTTGGAAGGAGAAGATTAAGCAACAAAGAGTGAGATGGTTTGGACGTATAGTGTGAGCATAAGAAAAGGATGCAATTAAATCAGTAGTAGAATGGATACCAAGAGAAAGAAGAAGACGAGACAGACTCAGAACAACATGAACATGAACAAAGAAAGTAGAAGAAGATTTAAAAGCAACTGGAATAAAAAACTGGCAAAGTAAAATAAAAGTTAGGAAGACGTGGAGAATTATAACTACAATGATTTAAAGAAAAAGAAACGGAGATTGATCCACTCCAACAAAACGATCTAGAGAGATTCATAAGAAGTGCTGTTACCCTATAGAGGTGAATATTATGACATACTAAAAACATTGTTTTTTTGAAATAATTACGGTGCATATTTTCGAGCTGTGGACAAATTATAAAATGTATATTGAAAATAAAAACTAGAACTAAACTGTTTGAACTGACAAGTGAAACAAATTTTTAATGCATATTGCATTTAATGTCATGCATATATTAGTCCAAAATCCAGACATGTTTTGATAGACAATAATTAATTTTTTGTTCTTAAGTTTATTAATAAACCAACGTGATTGTTGAAACAGTAACCAGTAGCGAGTATCGTAATAAATATTTTACTTTTGCAATAAAAAAACTAATTAATAGTAAGTGGTAAATAAAAATTAAATTGCATTTCCTATTGAGCCAGTTCATAAAAATAGCAAAATCAGGATCGGTAACATTGCTTCACAAAAGCAGTATGTAAATTTATTCGCGTTATTACATAATTACTACATATGCAAAATATTTGTTTACTCGTCGTAAACAACAAATAAATAAAAAAGACAAGAAAATAAAAAACAAAAGACGTATAATATGTCCAGACAATTATCGTAAAATCTGCAGGACGAAACTTCATAATATATTTAAATCGTTAAAGATACGATAACCTTGAGTTTGAATATTATTATTTTAGATTTATTAATTTCTGTAAGTCATAAAAGACATTTGAACACCTGCTGCAAAACTTTCCAAAGAAATGAGCATCTTCTTTTCTGTGAAATTAGTTTTATCTGGAATTTTACACTGCATTTTGAAACTCAATATAAATTTGGATTTTATGTTTTATTCAAATTTCTTAATAAGACGAAAGTATGTTAATTGAAATTTTCGAACAAGAATTTATTTCTTTTATGATAGAAAACGTTTATAATTAATTCTAACACTAATATAACAATAATTATATTTAACTCTTTACTCGAATATAATCAAGGGTAATATCACAAGACCTTCTGATTTTATCGATAAATGTTTATTTTTGCACGAATTTTTTTTTTGCTTAGCAACAATCACGAAAGCAAACTGCATGGTAAATCCCGACTCCGAAGGAGGAGGGGTTTTACCGAATGTCAGTTTGCTTGAGTGGTTTTGCTTAAAAGCAAAAAAAAATGAGTGCTTAAAAATAAAAATTTATCTGAGAAAATCAGAGACGCCACATGGTATTTGATAAGATAAATTCCAAAGACAAAGCAAAATGTAACTTGAAATATTAATTAATTGTCACACTGACAGTGATTGACAGTAACAATAATTTATTTCCTTGATAGCGGTAGTTTCATCGGGGCAACCCGGGTAACGGGGTTTTACCGGGGTAAAACTCCCGTTACCCGAGCAACGGGATTTTATCAGTATAATACTGTTCCTATTGGTTGAATTTCCAATTGTTTTGTATTATGATTGGTTAAAAACTAGTCGTGGTAATTATCAATTGAAAATATACTTCAGATGTTACTTTGTTGTGATTAAGTTTTCTTTACCTGTTGAGTCAAGGATTTTATAAAAATAATGAAGAATTTTGTAAAAGGATGCAAATAATGAGGAACCTTCAAAAATTATTAAATTAATTTATTATTCTAATAAAATATACGGAAATAATATAATGTCCTCATGTAATATTTTAAACAATTTGATTCTGTACTTTTATATTTTTATATTACCTCATATAGATACTCATCATATTCTAATGTTGCTTTATACTGTTAAATTCAAGGCCGTCCTTTTACAAGAAAATTCTTTACTAAGCGGTGTTTATAATTTAACAGCAATTAAATAAATTCTTTTCAATGCACTTAATTAACAAATATATTTCTTATTTACTTCGATCAAAATGAAATTAAGTAAATTTATTCGACGGTTGCACTTTCAATTTAACAAATTATTATCTAAATTACGAAAAGTGTGAATCATAATAATGAGGAGAAAAAACGAAAGAAGAAATAACGGTAAAAATTCCGAAAAGCTGGCTACATCTATTAGAAATAGAAACGTCCAGATTTTTTGTTTATTTTTCTCTTCGTTTTCGATTTTGGTTCGAGCATTCTAGGTATTTATCAGCTTATGGTGATCAAGTAATTTGCATAATTCCAAGGTTAATGAGCTATCTTGTTTCGACCAGCTACAGTGGGACAGACGTCAGATCTGAAGAGAATTTGTAATTTATTTTTATAAATAATGCAAATTAACTAGGTACACTAGCTGTTTCAACTTATATCTCACAAAAAACACATTACTGTGTATTAATATTCGCTAATGGCTATGAATCAAAAGGATTTTCCTTATGTATTTGTTGTTCTCCAACACCAGAGCCCAGTGCCGTAGAAGAACCGTTTCCTAAGGGAGCTACGATGGTCCTGATACTTTTCCTTTTTTACTTTCTTATACAAAGTACAAGGAAATATTGGAATCATGAAAAAATCGCTGACGAGATACACATTTTTGAGATCGACTAAATCCGTTAAGACCATTTTCTCAATGATGTCTGTGTGTGTGAGGATGGATGTATGGAAGGATGTGTGTCCGTGTGTGCAATATCTTATTAACGAGATAAGATATGTTAACGAAACTTGGAATTTTTATGAAAATACGCAGAGCTGAGTTGATTTTGAATGAAATTGAAAATCCGGAAAAGTTCCAAATGAAATATTTGAAATATAAAATGTTATTCGCACTTTTCTTGTACATGCTTCTAAATTATATATTTAATAATATATTTACAATAGGAACAAAAACAAACATTTTTATCATCTATATGTCAAATAATTGTGAAGCGTCAAAAATATGTTTCGTTTGAAATATTATAAAAGCAATATTTGTATTAATTTTCTTGTTTTCTGGTTATTTCTCTCCTGTATTGATTATGATTCAAAATATAATTAAATTTACTGCATCTAGGGAGTAGAAAAAATAGAAGCGAAATAAAAATTTCAAGAGCAGCTTTCCATTGTCACTGTGATTGACAAGATCACTTAATTGTTTCCAAAGGTCACTGAGTAAAATTTAAGTGCATATCGCACTAATATCAAAGATACAGGAGATATCTACAATCAGGATAATAAAGTTAAATGAATTAATGGGTTGTATAAAGCAGTCACTTACTGAAACCGTAAGTTAGAATCGTAACCAAGGTTTTAATGTGTTACTACTTCACGTTACTGACAACTACGAAATATAATAAAAGTCATTTGATATCACATAAAATCGTACCAGATCCTAATTTATTTATATAGAGATACTGAATCGTACTCGAACATTAATAATACGAGTAATAGTCAACATAAACTAATGTTATTGTTGTTGAACAATTTCAGATATTTTGTGTAATAATTATCTTGTTTTCTTTTTGTGCGCGTAAGTGGGAAAATAGTGGGTAATGTGAAAATTTAACGCTGTTTAATGGCGTTTTATACTTTTTCCTCTTTGCGACAATTCATGATTACTGATATCCTGCATTTTACTTACAAGAATATTGTAAACTGCACCTCATATAATGATGATTTCTGCCTATGAAGGATCATTAACTACCCAATGGCATCATACATCTATGATTAAGCTACATATTAATTATTCCTTACAAGGAATTAAAAATATTACATAATAACTTTATATATACAAGTATGATTATTATAAGTACTACTAATTCCTTTAATGACGTGATTTAATCAAAGCTTATCCCACAAAAAATTATTGGACTTAATGTGGAAGAAAACATTCATGTTCAGATTACTTAATTTAATTTGAACGAAAGTACACAGCTTTAACACTTTTAGAGAAGTGTTTTAGCCTCGGTTTTAGCACTGTACAATTTTATAAAAAAAATACTTCAAATAAAAGAGTTAGATAACATATTTCTCTGTAACTTTTATTTGAAGCATTTTTTTTGTAAAATAATTTTAGAACAATGTACAGGCGCTAAAACCGAGACTAAAACACTGCTCTTAAAAACGCCCAAAATAGAGCTCGTCTTCTGGAATCCGCAGTATATGTCCTACTTATCTTTATTTTTGCATTTTAATGAAACACGATATTTTTATTTCCCCTAAACATTTCATAAGTCTCCTTGTTTGTCACCTTAAATTGGGCTACAAATTTTTCTTGTCATATCTGTGTAGTATATCCATATTCCCTTTGCTAAGAACCTATCATTAGTATACCTTAGCAAGTCATAGTATCATTTTATAAATCCATATTTTTAATTCTATAGGCAGTTTATAAATCTAACCTACACTGTTACTGCCTTTCGTCATCCTTGCATTTATTTCCGTATCTTCTTCATCTTCATCTGTTAGGCAATAGAACCCCCAAATAGTTTAAACAAGAGTCCACCTCTTTGCTGCACATTTCCCTTTATTTTCAGTATTTCTATTTTCCTATTTCCCTTTCCTATCACTTGCATACATTTTGTTTTTTTATTAATTGTCTATCCTACTGTTTTTCTTCTTAGGTGTGACCCAAAATCTTGCTTTAATTCTTCTTTAGTTCTGAACACGATGACAATATCATCCGCGTACATTAACAGTTGATATTTCTATCTACATAATGTGACAGTCTTATGCTAGTTGCTTCTTCTTTTTATTCCTTCCAGAACTAAATAAAAATGGGTAATATTGGATCATCTTGTCTTCCTCTTATCACCTTAATTGCATATACAATTTGTTATAATAATTCACGCATTTCATAATAAAAGAATTGCTGAAATATAACTCAAAATGTCAAAGTGTGCGTTGTATGTTATTATTTGAAGAAACTGAATATGAGTGAATATAATTAGTTGAAAACAGACCACTCCAGAAATTTCTCACATTACTCCGTTTGACATAATTGTAAATCTTGCCGTTATATTTATTTATGCATCAAGATACTGTGATAAATATTTATAAATAATATGTATAATGTAAAAACTTAATTGGCGATAGTAAATTATATATACTTCATTTTTAAAATGATTTTCATATTGCAATACATGAGAGTATTATTATAACATTACATTCTTTACATATAAATTGATATAAATTCCTGGATAATGAAGAATAGCTGCGATAATTTAAATAAATTATTGTTATCTTTGCCACTTATAGTGTGTGGTATAATAGTTTATAAAAAAAGTGTTCGTGAAATGGAACGATACTTTGTATCAAAAAGTAACAAATATAATTTGCATACATTACATTCATTTATGTTATTATTTATTTAGTTACCAATAAGTTAAAAAGTAATAATGACCAATAAATATTACACTTGAATATCAATAAAAACTACGGTAAAACGAAAGTCAATAAATAAACTTACGCCTTGTTTAATTTGTGATCACAATAAAACAATGAATTTGTAAGGATAAAGGAATCGTAAATTAGATTGTTTCCCAAAAAGGCATTAAAATTCCGCATTAAAACACGTTTTTGGGACTTGTTACCATTGTGCATTGTCAAGGTATTTCAGGACTAAAATAGGCTGATAAAATTTATGTGAAACACTTAACAAAATCTCAGTGCTAACTAGAATAAAAAATATTATTACATTAACCTTATTTTGGTTTAATTGACATACAAATTAAAGTGTAGTTACTACATGACTTCCTTATACATATGAAACTATATTTGAATGTTTAATTATTCCCCTTGACACAAGTTTAAAATATAAATTAGATGATTTAAAGTATTTCACTAAAAATAAAATCTCTAATATTAGTTGAGATTTTTGCAGGTTTTCGAAGTGCAATTTTGAGGTGCTATAACTCAAAAACTATACAAGCTGTTTAATATAATTTTCATTTTTTGTGATTTTGAAAATTTTTATTTTTCTCCAAAATTTTGATCGGCGATATTTCGAAAAAATATAAAAGATACGGACTTGTCGTGCTGACCAGTCGATTCAGCTCGTCGAAATAAATGAGTACGCAAAATTTCAGGAAAATTGGACAGCAAGTTAAGTTAGAGCAAAAAGTCTAACAACTGCGTCAGATTTGAAATAAGTCAAGGGACCCCTTGACGTTTGGGCCGAAATATGCCATTTTCAGACTTTTTGCACAAACTTTTCAACCCGTTGTCTCATTATTCTGAAATTTTGTATACTTATGTATTTTGACGAGCTGAATCCAATGGCGATGTTTCAATTCTGTATCTTTTATATATTTTTTTTTAAATATGACGTTTAGAAAATTTTCAAAACTTACAGATTTGTTTTAGAAGGTACCAAAAGTCCAAATCTAAGACCGTTTTTAGATATCTAAATTAATATTTGAGTTACAGTCTTTCAAAGTTGCACTTTATCAAATCTTTTAAAAAATATAAGAGATATGACGATGCGCTCAACGGCAATTAGTTTCTTCGAGTTCAATTTATATAGAAATGTAATTTTAAAATACTCATATATTATATGATATTTTGTAAATATTTTAAACAACTATAATTGTAATATATTGTATTAAACACATAATTTAGTATTTCTCGAAAGTGGAAACATGTACAGGGAATTGCAAATATGATTCTGTATTTTGCTTGATCACTGTCAGTACCTAGCTTGTCCAAAGAATTTATCCGGCGATTCTATTACATATTGTTATTGTTATTTGTGGCACAATGGACAGTGTATGGAATAAACAGCTCTCTTTGTTGTGCAACTTTTAAGACCCGGCGACAGTTCCGAGCGCCTGGTAAGCTATGCTTCGTTGTTCGTGGCTGTTGTCAGATCGCCTGTGATACATTTTATTTAATAGTTTCGTAATGTGCTTGCTAATGCTGCAAAGCTTGTTCGTAATGCTTCTAGCACACTGATAAAAGATGAATATAAGTTTAGAACGACGAAAAAATGCTTTGTTAATGGAGTTTATTATTTGACTGGCCTTCGAGAACCAATTTTAAGAAATCGTTTCTGTTAATTAATTCTTTATAGGTTTCGAAAATCTAACAATGCAATTCTATCTCCGACATGCAATATGAAATATTTCTAGGTATATTAGTTACTCTATTAACAGATTCATAAACTGTTAGTTTCTGCGTGAATTAATTTAGAGCCATCGTAATTTCTTTGTAATTTGAAAAGCGGGATTATCTATATTTAGACCGCCACCGGGCTTGAATAGGCTTCACTTTTTCACATGATAAGGCCTATCCAGAGGTATATATAGACATCAGTAGTCATGGCCTTCAAAGGTGTGAAGTGGGAACTATTGGGGTAAGGTTAAAATGGCAACTGTCGGCTGTGGGATTCGAACTGAGGATCACACGATTCACAGTCCGATGCGTTACCATGGAACTATTAACTAGGGTTCATGAACTTTCCTATTAAGAATTGAAATGAAATGATGAATAATTTGTGTATATTATAAAGAGTTGTTGGTTAATGTGTTTTATGTATTAGTCTGTAAGATGTTAATGAAAAAATTAATAAATAAGTAACAATTAGTTTTAGTTGAATAAGATGAAAGATGCAAAATGAATAAATAAGTATTACAATCTATAAACGGAAACAGTTATAAGCAAACATTTAGTTGCAAATTACAAAGATATGTTAATAAAGTAATAAACAAATATAAAAATTATACTAATTCTTGCGTCAATCTATTACTGCCTATAGTATCTATTTTAAAACACAATTAGTTTTTTACTAACATCTAAATTAAAATTGGTTAACCACTAGTTTCGTGTTACCCAAATCATTTAACGGTTATTATAATTAACAATTAAAAATTATTTGCCAACTCGTGGATTGTGGCATAAAAAATATTAATACGTAATCTGACACTGCAGGTCTTAAGAAACCAATAAAAATTCAGGTTAAGTGGATCTTTTTTCACTTTCGCCCGCGACAGCGGCCAAGCAACGACCGCGGTTTTGTTTTCGTGACCGGTTCCTTCGTTCTTCGAATCGGTTATTCGACGCACGGAACGCACTGATCACATTTTTAACGACGGAAAATTACTGCCAAGGAATTATTTCGCGGAGATTGCACTCGAAGTCGAAAGAGAAGACCCTAACCTCTGGGTCAGTGTTGCTAGAAATTGTGGCATTCGTGTACCGCTTATGGGATGCTCGAAACTTATATGGACTATCAATTTATTTCGTACAGTCGAAAGAATTTGCATTGCTCGTCCATAAAATAGATGATCTACTGTGCTGCCATGTAAGGTAGTTGTATTCATTACCAAACTGAAAATCTGGACATCACACGACTTTCTTATACTTTTTAATATTTTTTCAAAAGTTCTGAGAAGATATAAGTAATTTCTTACATCAAATATTATTAATAATTCTTCAGAGATGTAAGGAACTTGTAAACAGGGAACACATTCAGGATAATTGTTGTTTATTAACAAATGGTTTAATTTGTAAAGCCAACATTTCGCTGCTATTTGCAGCTTCTTCAGGACTGAAAGGATAACACTCAATAATAAATCAAAGTTTTCAACATAACAAATATAAAATAAAATTATCTAAATTGAAACAGAGGTCTAAAAAATTAAAGAGAATTGAATATACAAGAGATACGAACCAAAATTAATTAAATAAAAAACCAAAGGCGTTAAAATAAAAGCCATTTATATAATTTTTAACCTTGTGTTAATAAACAATAATTATCCTGATTAAATTTCCTGTTTATTTCAACCTTTATTATTAATAATATCTTCAATTTGAAACATTTTTGTAGTTGTTTCTATATTATAAATTAATTGAATTTATTGTTTTGTATCCAGTAAACTTTCACTTCTGGTTTTTCAATTATGTATGGCCAAAATACGCAGACACATCCATCCATTATAGGTTATTGATTTCCGTGAAAATCTAGTTATCGTTTCCTGTGTTGTTTCTTAACGTTGTGTAATACGCAGAGTATTATTGTAATTACATTCAGTGAGAAAATTTATTGTTCAATTAACAAACTAATTAATAATTCTGGACAGTAATATTGTACAACAGATTGAAGATTTAGCTGGATGAATGTTTCAGTTTTATTGTTCCTTTCTCTATTTAAATATGAAGGATAATAACAGAACTTATTTAGTGAGGCAGGTGATTTATAAATACAAAACTTAATTTTAATGTATATTTCATACAACGTAAAATCTTTATTTCTTTATAATTTATGGTTTCATTATAATGGTACCAAATCTACATATTTGCAATAGAAAGGGTGTTCAATAAAACATAAAATACTGGTCTATATTTTACAATATTCCCATAATAACTACCCTTTTATGAGGATACGTCTAATAAACCATTAATTTATTGCAAGCAAGTCAAATTTTTCAAACACAAAGTGATTTAATGTATCAGCAAAATATAATAATAAATAATGTTACCAACCGCTTGACTTTACGAAGGCGTGGGGAATATTTACAAGTAATAATGACTGATTGGTTAGGTTTAATACTGCATTAGTCGAATATAGATCAAATTGGTGACTGGCCATTATTTTAAGTAACTTTTATTTTGTGCAATTCAGGATTTTTAATAAGCTATATGGGAAATATTCTATATGATGGATGTTGTGTTCTCTGTTGAAAGTTATTGCATAAACGAACCGGCAAATCAATTTTAATGATTTAGAAAATTTGGGCAACTCCAACTGAGAAGGATGCCCGTGTCAATTTTTTGTTATTTTGCTTAAGGATTGACAGCTCACCAAATGCAAAATTATCTGTTAATTGGATAGACTAGAAGTCAATGTTAAGCTTGTGCATTAGTCTTACTGTGCAATTTGTTTGTGTCAAGAGTTTGTTCACGAAATGTTTTTTACTTGCATAAAAAAATTACCCAGTTAATTTAACGGTTATTTTTAGTAACCGTGTTAGTTACAAGCTGATGAAATCTACAATCAACAACGTAAAATTGATTTGATACATTAAGCAAACTTTTGCGCTGGACTAAAACTAATGCAGGACAGGATGATCGTGAACGCTACTAAAATAAATTATAAAACATATTTGATTAGTTTGCAAGGAATGTTGCTGTTACAAAATTATTAATAAATTAATATTTTTCATAGAATAGCAGAGTAGATAAAAACAATTAGTTATAGTAGTAGACTATCTATAGTTAATGGTCTTAGTTACACAAACGTATCAAAGGGGTCTGGGAAACCTCAAGAAAAGAAAAACTACTTTCTAATTTTCTAGAGATTTTACATATGGAATATTTGTTTAGATTTATAGAAAGACATTAAAGAGTTAATAACCTTTCTGAACCATATATTTTATTCAAAACACAGCATTTTGCCAAAACATAACTTTATTTTGGACTATGAAAACAAATAATTTTACAATAAACATTTGTTTAGGATTAGCTATAGAAACTTAATTTACAACGAGGTAGTATCGAAGTTATGCGAATGTGGAAAATTATAAGAGCATCGTGGAGTTTCTCATAGTCTAATCATTTCACGAGACCTTTCATTAAAGGGACACAAACCCACGTGGTTTCCAAGGTTAAAGGTGTGTTTTGTCAAAATAAGTTAATAATTTCTAAACAAGGACCCTTAAAGTATCTGGATTCATTCATATATTATTTTTGTATCCCTTCATATCCTCCAAATGAAGTTCCCAAATCAGATTCTAATACATTGCTCTTGAGTCTCGTTCTACCCAAATTCGGCGAGTTCTTCTTTTGTTTTTCGTTATTTTACACAGTAAAAATACATAGTGTAATACAGTCCGAAAAGTGTTGTTAAAATAAATGCTATGGGATATTTTACAAAATATCTTTTATAGTCTAAAGCCGGTCTTAATGTTAAGAACCTATTCAACAAAATAGAATCAAACCCAAACTAAATTCTCATTATTAGTAGAACTAAGAGGGGTCATTGAATAAAACAAAATCAAACTAGTGGCCAAGATTTCCATTACGTACAAATACTAGATACTATCTCTTTGAATTTAGAATTAATTCAAAATTATTTATGAATATTTGAGTAAGAATTCTTCGCGTGGCATAGTTTCTACTGTTCAAATATTAATTTTCCCTCTAAATTGAGGAAATTCGATATATTTCCTGCGTTATCAGCAATGTCACGTGCTATCAAAAAACCTGAGCAAAAAATCAATTGCTCTTGAGAGTCGGTAAGGCCGTTCGATTATTTTACAAATATAGAGACAGGTCGTGGTTGAACTCAGTGTGCCAAGCATGCGCACATTCATTTGTCGATGGCCGAGTACGGAGTTTGCGTGCAGGAAAACAAACGGCAATCAACATAGGGCAGACATCAGTATCTAAGCTGGCTCTGCTACAGTATCACTAAAGGGAGTTCCTATGCGATTGGATACATTTAAAGGAACAGAAATCATTCATGCGTTGTGATGATGCATCAGGATGGTTTACAGTTTACATGATGTGGTTTTCAGTGATTCCACAAGTGAAGTGATTAACGTTGTGTACTCTCTTTAAAAATGATGCGAATCTTAAATGTAGGGTTAGAAAAGTTAGTGATAGGTCTTACCTCTGGGGTTCCTATGCCTAAAGTTAGTAGTATGGTTCTGTTTGGAACTAATGGCAAATGTTTTCCTTGAGTGACGTTCGATTCGTTTTGATGTCGACCGAAAATCTGAACACGAAACCGTGGAAATATGAACTTCTAGTTCATAAATAGTTAAAATCTCAAGGCTATCTACAACAGTTCTTTCGCTTTGTTTCACGTTATTTTTTAAACGTATTTACGATAAATTTATCGAAGGATATGTAGGTACAATTATTATTATTTTAAGACAATATGTACACTTGATATATCTTTATTACTCGATATTAATTTCGATTATTCACGTGTATTAGGAAGCGTAAATTGAATTAAGAGAGAATATTAATGGATTAGAGGCAGCGTATACGTATTACTTTCAATTTCAACCCGATTAACAACCCGTATCACAGTAAAATCACCGATTATCACAATCCTGTTAAGTTTCCAACTATTCCGTGAGGTTTACTATATCACAATGTATAATATTGCAGTACAAATCGACAATGTTAAACTTATATCACAACCGATCGCCGACTGATCTTCCGCGATGCTTACTCGTGCACGTTTCGTGACGGAATCCGCGGTTCGCGGCGTCACATTGATCAGCTGGCGTCGCGGCGTCACGGCCGTGACGTCAGCAGTGACGTCGACGCGCCCGGATCGTTACCGCACTTCCGACGCCGGACGTCCGCCTCACCCTCCCCGCCACCGCTCGCGGGGAGGCGCGGCGCCAGTGACGTCATCGCGCAATCGATATGACATGCTGGCTTATAGCGGGTGGCTGTGCATGTGTGTGTTGCTGAGTGGGCGGTGGGTAATGTAGAAGTGGGGTAGTGTGATAGTCACGTGGTTTTACAGGTGTTCGCTGACACCAAGTTTTGTTTCAGTTTTTCTTCGGACGGTTTCTATTATGTTGTTTTTAAAGATTCGGATTAACAAATCTTTCTTAAACACTTGCACACAACCTGAATTTGGTTGACTAATAATTTCACTTTCAGTTATTTGTCTACTCCTATTTTCCTAGTCTCATAGTAACTATGACTATACAACTCATAGGAAAATAGACCAATCGTATGTTACTCCTAGTGTCCTAGTCTCATAGTAACTATAACTATATAACTCATAGGAAAAAAGACCAATCATATATCTCAATTTTTCTTAGTTCGGTTATTTGTATTTCGGTCGCAAACAAATTAATCATATGTAATCACATTATCCATGAATATAAACAAACAATATTTTGGACATAAATAAATAATAATATTATGTAATAAAATGAGAATGTAATGTATACTATTACACATGAGAATGAAGTTTGCATCACTAGCGAACGCCAGTGAAGTAAACATTAGAATGAGTAATAGCCATTACATGCGAATAGAATACTATACTTTATCCACAATACTTCGTCAAATATTTTGTTTTGAAATTATAAGATAAGTAAACTTTTTGCTCTGAAATATATAAAAAATTGTTTGTTTATCAACATAGACAAATTTTAGCAACCATCGCTAGGCTACGTTATGTTATAACAAAATTTTTAAATTGATTTGACATTTAGCAGTAGAGCTGTGCATTTATATCGATATATCGATATTATATTGATACATCGATATATCGAATAACGATATTCAGCACAAAAATATGATGTATCAATATATCGATATATCGATGTTTCAATGCACGATATATCGATGTATTTTTCTTTGGGACAGACATATTTATTATTGAATGCTGAATATTATATTCAGTTAATTTAATACCTTCAAGTTCTTTACATATCTGAAGACGTAGGTAATATTTTTGACTAATAACATTCACGGACACATAAATTCATAATGAACTTAAAATTAGTACTGTCTTTCTCTATTCTGCTCAGAAACATTAATATGGAATGTTTTATAAGTGAGTTAAGAAAATTATTTCAAGGTATATGTGAACGAGAAAGGTACCTATAAAGATTCTCGATAAATATACGCCGTGGTTTCCACTAAACCGTGATTAAATTTTATTACGTGTTCATATTTTGCAAATTTGGTTTGCCTGGTCAAATTGAAAGGAGAAATTTTTATATATATTCTGTTGTTAAAATTAATGAAGTGGAACTAAATGCGAAGTTGATTACAAGTTCTGCAGGAAATAATAACCTATTAAGATATACTCGTACTACATATGAAAATAAATCCATTCTTTTAACGCCTTAAATTATGATTATACTTCAAATTTGTTTACAATATACAACTTCATTGGAGTGGAAAGTCAGTCAGTAACCTTAGAAGCAATAGTTTCCATGATTTCTCAACCCTTTTCTACACAACAGGGAATGCAGTATCGTATATTTATATTTTTTAAACAGTAAACACAATAATCTTTAGATTAATTATCTTCGTCACCTGAAGTGCTTTACAAATAATAACAATTAATTAAAAATATTAAAAGTGGACTGAAACATTAAAATGGAGTTCTCTTTCAAAATTGTCAGTGGAAAAAAGAATATATAAGTACATGTTGACTAAATATCAGTTTACTTATTTGAATAAATATGTGTTTTCGATAATTTGGTACGAGTGTTTTGTTTATTGTTTCATTAATTAAACTAGAATACATTATTCCATCTGTTTATTATTTCGCACCAATTGCTAGGTCAATTGATTTTTTAAACTCGTATTTAATTTATTCTGCACAATCCTATTTAGGTATATTTGTACAAGTAATTATTAAAGGGGATCACAAATACTGTAAAAATCTGCAGTGCCTAGACGTTTCGATAACAATAATTCAATTTATAATTACATACCGTGAGTTTCAGCTAAGATGCAATTTTCATTAGCCTGTCATTAATGTATTATTGTATATGGGGGGTCTATTCTGTAACTTATCTGTTAACTTTTAACTGCCTGTTAAAAATTTTAACCAATGATAATAGACGGCACGGAATAAAAAACTAAAAAGTTATTTGTCACATATATTTTTATTGGATAAAATTTTTAACAGGCCGTTAAAAATTAATAGGTAAGTTGCAGAATAGGCCACTATACAAGTTATAATTATTACCGTACTGTTCCAGATAAAAAGCAATATGGATTGTCAATGTAAAGAGAACTTAACATCATAATTTAATATTGTCCTTTTTTATGATCATTTCTGAACATCCAACATTTTTGAATTTTGTAAATATTCTCGAAACTGTGGACTGTGGAAGAATTTGGTTTAGGAGGTTTTAGAAAACAAATTAGCAAACTTATCATTTTTAGTATGTATTAAGTTACTATTCGATTTTTCTCTTCATTAGTAAACATCCTAAAAGTTTGATGACAAGTTTATTAACATTGATGACCTATGCAGTATTTTATCTGGAACAATATTACGTTTAGCAGGTACCTATCCATAGTTATAAATTAATGTCAGAAAAGTAAATCTTAATAAAATAAATTGTGAAAATCTAAGGCTAAGAACAATCTAAAATATTAAGTCTAGCCCCTAAAGAAAATATTTATATACGTCTTTCGATAATTAATTTATCGTCATCAGTAGAAGCAAAAGGCGAGTGGCCAAGAATGAATCCGATGTATAAGTTAATAGTATATTGTACAACGAGCATGGAATGGTACTCATTTCCTACGAGCATGAAAGTTTGTAGCATGAGCCGAAGGCGAATGCTGCTAATCATACGAGTATAAAATGGACATTCCATGCGAGTTGTACACTATACTTTTTCTACGACCACAATATTATTTCAAAATTAATTTCATTTTAATAATAAATTTGTCCCGCTTTCACCATTCCAATATTTGACAATTCTAAATGAGTATCCTAGCAATGGCACCTGTACTTAAATGAACTGATCTGTATTGAAATACTCACAAAACAAATTCATTTCGCACGCAATGTACCTCATATCCCTAGCAACAACAAACATACAATGAGCAGATTCTCAGTGGTCGTAGAAAATAGTATTTTCTACAACAAGTAATGGAATGGCACATATTCCACGCAAGCAAAAAGTTTGTAGTGTGGAATATGCCATTCCGTTACATGTTGTGGACTATACTTTCTATAACAAGATTTTGGAAATTATACAAAAAATACAAATATATTCACGTTAAAAACGTCAAACTCAAAAAAATCAAAACAAACAGACGTAACCATAGTAACTGAATCAAGATACTTCAAATATCGCGCTAATATGCGGCTCTGATTTGTCGAAATTATTCCATACGCGGCGTATGGAATTATAGTTGTCCCAATAGAGTTTTTAGTTGTAGAATGTGTAGTTTCCAAAACAGTGTTATAAATATAATTTCTATGTAACTTGCGGATGACATATACAACGTCTTCTAAACTAAACTAAAGAGAATAGCGCTAGAAATTCAAAACCAATAGTGACTCCTACTTAAAAATATCTGGCAGCGAATAATCGGTGTCGTTGCGGTTGACAATAAACAATTTACCAATTATACGTTAACAAATTAAATTACATGAACAACATTGTCAAAAAATCGGCAAAAAATAAAACAATAGAGTATCAGTTAATAGAAAACAGCTTCGTCACGTGGTAACAGTCTCAGTTGCGGTAATCCGAACCTAAGCCCAAAGCAGTTCGCGATAGTGACCGAGAATCGATTGTGTGACCTCGTCGGATTAATCTAATGCCGTTAAACTATTTATACACCCACAACCCCACAACCGCACGTCCCTGACTTCACTCTCTGTTGCGGGTAGGGGGCTGGGGCCGGTGCCCACCCTGTACCCCCGCCGCTGTTCTGCAGGCCTGCACCCTCGCCGCAGGACACGAGGAAGCTACTTTAGTTTTATCGGAAATTGGGGCGATATTGCCTTTTACTTTATTTTATTTTCAGATTTATTTTTGTGAGGTTTGCAGTTTGTAGTTTCTCGCGACTAAAATTATATTTAATAAATATTTATTTATTCGCGGTTCATACATTTAATAAAGCAATTTTAAACTAATTATATTTGGAATTAAGCTTTGTCTTTAACATTAAATTTATTTAATATTTATAACTATAGTGTAACAAACTTTTTTCTACGACCACTACTGAAAGTTTGTCATTACAGAACAAACTACAATCAATGTAAGTGCGTTGTTACGAATAGTGTTACGTAATGTTCATTCAAGTGTTACGTAATGTACATTACGTAACACTTGAAAATGAAATTTAAGTTGGCATTACTGACTGTCACATTACCAATATAATTAAAATTTGATGCATCAAATTTTAGATTTAAATGTTATGGATTCAAAGGCTAACTGATAAAATTTTATAACTAAATTCATATTTTGCTGGGTTTATTATAAATTATGACACCAATAAATATTTCAATAATATATGTAGAGGGGACTATGTTTCGTCATGTATCCCTACGCTCAATAATTTATTTTATTTTTATAAACAGAAACAAAGCTTGTTTGACATTTAGGTTATGTATGTGATTATTACATGTAAACTGGTAATATTTTATAGTCTCCCATCTGCATCTATAGTTTATAATCTGTGTTTTATTGTGAGGTAAATATATACTACTAAATATTATTATCCTTTACTTATATTTATTAATATTTTAAGTAAGAAATGTCAAGCGACAGTGATATTTCAATTGGAACACCACTGGAGATACAAGCTAAAGCTAAAAGTGCAACAAATAATCTTTTGGTGACAAAATCTCGACAACGATACGAATTTGTGTATCAAAAATTCATGGATTAGAGAAAACAAAAAAGCATAATAAATTTCTAACTATTTGAATATTGTTTTTAATTTAGAAATAGTATTGAGTGGTCGTAGAAAAAGTATAGTACAAAACTCGAGATGTAAAGCAATTACGCCCTCGTGAAATTACAAACTCGCCGCTACGCGGCTCGTGTGTCAATTTTTTCACTCGTGCGTAAAATGCTACTTACATCTCTCGTTATGTAATATACTATTACAGTTGACAAACAAATAACAGAAACTGTAATTATTATTCATTCAATACAGATTCACATACAGATAGAAAAATTGGAAACTCACGGAATATCCTCCCTTAAAATTGTAATATTTTTTTATTACATTTCTTTATAATATAAGCGCTAAGAAACCCATTGTAGCAGAGCGCATCGTCAGATCTCTAATATTTTTCGAGATACGTTGAATTTTGGTATTTTTCGAAGTGCAACTTTAAGGGCCTGTAATTCAAAAACTACACGAGATATCTAAAAATTCTCTCCAGTTTAGCGTTTCTGGTGCCTTATATAACAAATTAGCAAATTTTTAAAATTTTGAATTTTTTTTGTATTTTTGTTGAAAATTTCGATCGGCGATAACTCGACAAATATTAAAGATACAAATTTGCAGTGTTCACCAATCGATTCAGCTCGTCGAAATACATAAGTATGCAAAGTTTCATAAAAATCGCTTTACGGGATGGAAAGTTAGAGCAAAAAACCTGAAAATCGCGTTTTTTGTCCTGAAAGTCAATAGGTACCCCTTGACGTTTGGCCTGAATTTGGTCATTTTCAGACTTTTTGCTCTAACATTTCAACCGATTGTCCGAATTTTCTGAAATTTTCAGGGTTTATGTATTTCGTCGAGCTGAATCGATTGGTGAACACTGCAAGTGTGTATCTTTCATATTTGTCCAGATATGTCCAAACGAAATTTAGAAAAAATTCAAAAAAATTTCAAAATTTTCAAAATTTACTAATTTATTATAAATGGCACGAAAAACCCAAAACTGGTGATATTTTTCGATATCTTGCATAGTTTTCGAGTTACAGCCCCTCAAAGTTGCTCTTCGGAAAATATATAAAATCTTCATATCTCGAAAAATATTAGAGATATAATGATGCGCTCTGCTGCAATGGGTTTCCTGGCGCGAATATTATAAAGAAATGCAATAAAAAAAAATTACAATTTTAAGTCATATTTGGGGAAACCGTATTTTGAAAAATATTAAAAATCGTCATATTTCAATAAATATAAGACATATTACGATGCGTTCTACAGCAATGAGTTTATTCAGATTTTTAATTAATTATGACATCAATATCAATTCCTCCATATGACATATAACTTCGATTTGCTTTTATTTATTTTTTAAACCAAGTTTAAAATTTAGTGACCGAACTTTTCAATAATCTAAGAATATAAGATGCACTTTTTGAAAATTTCACAACAATTAAGACACTAAAGACGATTATTTACTAAGCAATAGGAATTATTTTTTACCGAAAAAGTTTGGAAAATTTTCAGAATATTCATCTTATATTCTAGTTAACGAATAGTTTGGCAATTCTACTTTTATTTTTTGGATATATTGTGATAAAGGTATAAGATCTACGTTTATATGACATTATGGCTGAAAATATCCTCAGGAATAATATATTAAAGTTTGCTAACCTAGTCCTGAAGCTGAAGAAGATATTTCTGTTAGTTGTTTGTTCCCTTAGCAGCTACGATAAAATAAAATATTAAACCTATAAATTAGTTATTGTAAATGTAAAGAATACATAATAACTGGCATGATGAATTAAATATATTAGAATTATTTATATTTATATTTTCTAACAACAATTGTAAATCGTAAAACAAATCCTAATCACCTTGCGCCTAAATTCCATGGCACCATAAAATCCAACGCAACAAAATCTCCATTAGCACCTCCAAGCATAAATTTGTATCATTTACCATGGCATTAGACGGATCTCCACGACCATAGTGTCGACTTCTGCATGAATATGTATCATGCAAGCTAACAAAACAGAAGCGCCCTTTGTTTAATTAAACATTAGACAATTGCGTGCCAGGCTTGCGAGAGTATGCGTGTGGTATTGCGTGTAGGCTTACACAGCAATCCTGGATCGAATGATTGACAGGCGTTATTATGTTGCTGCATTTACGATGCATAAGTAGGCTGGGACTACATGAAGACTTGTTTCTTTATGGATGGATCTTCTCAGGCCAGGATAATTGAAAGTTGCATTAGGGAAATTTACGATATTTTAATTATTAACTTTGACGCTGTATATTACTTTCTTATACATTGTATAAGGAAGTGTAGGAATCATGAAGAAAACGATGGCGAAATTTTCTAGGAAATATGTGGTTTTTGAGGTATCTTGAATCCGTTTTGGCCATTTTCTCAATGAAATCCGTTACGCAGTAATAAAACTTAATTGTTTTAAGTTTCTTGACAATAAGCAGAGGAGTTGATGATCAAAGATGTTAACAATAATATTCGAACTATAATATTAAAGAATTAGTGTCATTTTTATTTTGTAAAAATGGAGTTTAGATAACAACACGCAGTATATTGTATATTTTGAATTACAATTCAAACCATCTATTTTGTGGACAATATATCCCATGGCTAGGTCCTTTTAATGGTCATATAGGATATGGACATACCGAAATATCATAAATTGCAGGCAATATTGAAACAATCACCTGAAGAAATATCCCAAAAAGTCTAAAATTTTAGGTGATACTAGCAACATTTGATATACAGTATTTTTTATCATACAACATTAAAATATAAATTATACTGCACTATACAACACTCGAATGAGATATTTAACTCTTCTGAGTGCTGTTATACACGCAAAAGTATTTGATTGTTTATTAATAACTTCATTTGCGGGAATGCATGGATGGTATCTTTCCGCAAGAGATATTTGCACAATGCTTTTTGGAAATAAAATTTAATCAAAATTTCAATATACTCTACAACGGTTTCTAAGGGATTTGGTGATATGACAGTTGAAAAACAATTTTTCTACGATCAGTACTGAAAATCACATTTTCCCCACACTAAACAAAGCTTGACAATTGTATATTTCACACAGTCGTGTGGAATAGCGTGGGCAATTATTCCACACGCAAGTGTGCCCAACTTATTAATAATATAATACTGTATGATATTAATATGTCAAGTATAATTAAATTTTTGTATCATAAAATAATTTATAATTATTTCAGAGTTTATATAAGTCTTAGTTTTTAATATTGAAATTACAAAGAAAATACAATAGCAATTTTTTAATAAAATATGTCTAGTTTTTATACTACAATCTATAGATTTATTGTTGGTAACACTGCGCATAATATCTTCGTCTTCATGCAGTAATCGTAAACGTCAAATAGTTTGAGTTTGAGTCATTTATTGTTTTTGAAGAGTAAGAAATAAATCTTGACAAAAGTGTGATCGTAGAAAAATTATAGTGTGTAACTAGTGCAGAATTACCTATTTCACGCTCGATTCATCTCGTGCTAAAACTCTCACACCTCGCGTGAAACAGATAACTTTCTGCACTTGTTGCACAATTGTACACTATACTCGTATTTCTATAATTTATCGGCAATTATCGATGTTATTTAACAGTATTTATTATATATTTTATCGCTCGAGTATGCGAATTGAAAGTTTCTGGTTGTCAATAGCATGCGTGAAATACTGTTTCCAGATTTGTGAGTACACATCTTATTTGTAGTTCTATTGTATCTGTTTACAATTTTGAGGAAAACAGGATTATATGTTCAATAATATATTTCAATAATCATGAGGACAAAAATTTATATATTCTTTATAAAACAAGTGTTATATGCAACTATTAAACATAAAAAATTCAGATTTATATATGTGGGAAAGTCTGGTGGTTATCAGACCAAATATTTTATTAATTATTCTTTGATTTTAGACTAAATACAAATTTTGTTTCAGTTAGTAGGAATCACATCACGAGCGTACATCTAATTCGATGGCGAACAACTCCGGCTGCAATTGCAGATCTGGCAGCTTGTATTTTAAAAGAAAGATAGGACTCTTTCAATATAAATACCAATGTTTTTATGTTGTTATTGTTATTGATAATAATTTGTACTTTCTGTCGGGTTTATCAAAATACTTCATTGCTAATAGATTATCCAGATTCAATTTAAATTCTTGCAGACTTTAGAGTCAAATCAAAAGAGTAGTTGTTTAATGAAGGATGAAGGCAGCTCTAATTATAAGAGTTCTGGTATTTCAATTACTTAATACACCTTAACTCAAACCGGATATCAAATGAAATAAATCAATAGCTTTATTACTCCGCTAACATAAGATCTTTAATTACTACGAGTATTTCACAAAAACTAAGTATGCATGATTCTATTAGCAATTATATTGTGAAATTATACACATTTGTTTCAAAGAACAAATAGAACAGTAAATTGCCGCGTTTTGTGTAAATTAAAAAGTTTCAATTATAGTGTATGTTATTAAATTGAAATGATTAGAAAAATGAAAATAGGTAGTATGTGATTACTTTCTTGTAGATCCGTGCAAGGCGTAAACAAATTATTTTGTTATTACAACAAACAGTACAGAATATTTATTGCTGTTAAATCTGTTTGAAAACATTTTCGTTGAATCTTTTCCTGCTTTCCCACTCGGAACAAGTGCTGCCATCTACCCCGGCGCAGCAAAATCAAAGCTGCTTAGATACACCGTGTGATTATTTATAAGATGTAATTGTTTGCTAGAGCATATTGTGCAGATATTATTATGATTATGTTTGAGTATGGTTCACTTTCTCATCACGAAGCGCAAGTTTCGATTTTGGATCGAATTAAATAGAAAGTTGTGTTGAGACGCGAGATGAATTTATTGTAATTTGAACATTAGCTTTTTCTTTTGAGGATATTTATTTACAAATAGATGCATTTGTTTATCTACTAAATTGCTTTTTTATGTTGGTTCTTTACCCATAAATTTTGAATAACAGATTTCCAAGTTTCGCTTTGAGTGCGCAAAATATTTCTTTAGTTAAAATTAAACCGGGTATAATTGCACGTAAATACACAAATAGCTTTTGCACGAAAGGATCGTAAATATTAATTAAAAATAAGTTCATAATACTTGCCAAAATATTCACTTTCAATAGCCTGATTTTAAAACTATAACACACATTTGAAATTCATTGCCAATGTCACCAATGGGAGCAACAGAGAAACATTTATAAACCTACCCCGGTAGCGAAACGAAGACAGGGCGAGTAATGACGTAACAGATCGATGCTATAATTATGACGTCATGGACCACATGATGATACTGAAAGTCTGACGTCACTTTGACGTCATAGAAGTTATTACGAGAGACGACGTTATAAATACTTCCAGTTTTCACCTATATTGAATTTGTCTCTTTCCAACTTGGAGGTGGTTGTATTTTGTGTTTCACTTTATCGATGTCTCTCCTCTCGCAGAGACCAAGCGCGTCGGGACGCTCTCTCCCACTTTCTCCTGCTCTCTGAACGGTGCTCTCTCGCTTGTTTATCATGCGGGTTATCACTCTCTCTTTGTCTGTAGGCCACAGCTGTCCTGATGTTGAAAACTCTAGCAGATTTTTAATGTTTTATGACATATTACGTAGGTAGTGCATCCATATATCACTTGTTTATTTATTTATAACGATATTTAAATATTATTGGTATTGATTATTTGTATACATTTTTTATTAAAATCCTTTTTCTGAACGGCACCATATTTATTCTGTCAAGTATATTTATCTATCGTTAAACCACGAAATATAAAACATTAATTAAAATTAATTGTAGTCATACAAATAAACCAGAACTATACATCCTTAAAAGTTAAATAATGTAGTATGGTTTACATTTCTTCTTTAGAACTTTGTCGTTTCGCTGCGCGATATCCAAAGTAATAATATTTCCGTGTATAAATATATCTTTTCAATGCACTAGCATTCTTAGGAAAATAATAGATAAGCTTGGATTACAATAACTTTCCTGGTGTGGTTATATGAAAGGAAAACCAATAATAAAAAATAAAAGAAAACAATCTAAATTTAAACCCATCTCCCCATAATTAAGATTCGATTGACAGCAACTCTCTTCATTTTCGCGTGAATAGCGAGTTAGTTTGTGTGTGGGCCGCACGATGACGCCAGCAAAGCACGGCGCCTGCACAGCACACGTGGATCTTCATTCATTGTTGCCATGGCAACCGGAACACGCGTATCTGTGAAACTTTGTGTGGTGGTGTGTGTGCATCAGCTGGTCCGGGACGCGGCAGCCTCCGCTCCGGACGTGAAGTCTCTGAGCTGCAGGTTTTTTTTAGACTATTCGGAAAATCGGATAATTGTTGTCTGCACTTGGAGTTTTACTTTTTATTCCGGCAAATTGAATTGTTATATTTTTAACTTCATATAATATTTAGCTGGATTTCTGACTCTAGGTATTATCAAGCTTTCATAGAAAATATAAAATATACCTTTGTAGATATACAATTTATCTTAGAACTATATATGAGTTAATAGTTATTTACTTTACAAGTGGGCAAAGTAAGGAATTACCCACGAGAGAAATTTTAGCACACGATGCCGAAGGCTGAGTGTGATAATTTAATCGAGTGAGTAATTCCACTTTGCCCACGTGTGAAGTATAACCTTTTATCCAATATCTTTTAATAAATGCAAAATTTATTAAAGAAAAATTATTTGACAATGACATATGCTTTAAATTTTCTAAATTCAAATGTCAATCGAAATAGTTACAAGGTGTTGTGTGTTATTATTATTGTTATGAATAAAAAAATACTCACTAGTGGCTTTTCTCAAAATTATACCCATTTGTGGGTAATCTGTTATTTTACTTGTTTAAAATCGCCATAGTTATAGAGCATTTATTGAGAGGTGTTGGATAAATTTATTTATAAGTTCATTTATAATTATCAATAATGTTTAACAATTAAAATTAAAAGTGACTTATGGGAACCGACGCTGCGTTCACATCAACAACATTAAGGCGTTAAATGTAATAAGTACTGATTCAGGAACTTGTAAACTCCAAACTTTCCACTAACAATTAGTGGGACACAGATACCAAACGCTGTCTTTCTTTTCTGTGAGATATGTCAAACAGCATAGCATCTAATCGTACTTTTATCAAAATAGAATAACATGACATGAATTTTTTTATAATTAGCTACCCATATACATTACAAAAAAATATAGAATTTTTTTGTTAAAGTTCTACAACTTTAATCAAAAATATCTTTCCTATATTTTAAAAGGGCTTCTCATCATAATTTACTGATTTATAAATGTACTAGCGGGCCCGGTAGGGAGAGGTCGTCCTGCCACAGCCAAATATATTTCTTAAAATAAATTTTTTTATATTTTTTATATAATTGAAATACCTCAAATACATTAATGTAATTTGATAACGAAGAACAAAATTAAGGAAAGTGCATCTCTTAAATCTAAATAATTAATGTTGTTGATTTCTGAAATCTAACCTAAGTAATATAAATGTTGAAATGAATTTATCTTAAATGTAATTGAAGGGTTCCGGATTCGAATCCCAGTCCGGAATAACAGAATTTTTTCTCATCTTTATATATAAAATTCCAGTGTTCGTAAATCTTCTCCTAAATGGCTTGTCCGATTTTTATAAATTCTTTTTTGTACACATGGGGTCACCTGGATGATCAAATACATAAGTCATGAATATAAGTTAGGAAAATTTTTGTATCTCGACAACAGTGCCACATACCGGCTCCAACTGTAACTAAGAACCATCCTACCCCATAAGTATCAAAATCGGGCAGGCCGTTTAGCAGGAGAAGAATTACGAACAAACGCACACCGGTATATTATATATAAAGAAGATTACAAATTGCAAACATTTCTCAAACTATAACCATAACCATGGTTGTACCAAATAGGTAACCATTCGAATTATTTCTTTATTAGTAAACAACTTTAAATTATGAAGACTAGTTGATTTAACATTCACCATCTATGTTGAATTTTATTTGGAACAGTACGATGATGTATAAACTAATATAGCGTTTTAATTGAAACTCGCGGTATAAATTATATAATTTACTATTTAACTCAGGGGTAATTCTAAGTACAATTCATATTTTAAATAGTTAATTTTAAGATGCTTTAACGCATTGCTAATTGTAAGTGGTAATTGTGTGAGTCGCTCGTTTTATTAGAGTTCATAATTTTTTCGAAACGTTTGCAAAATGAAAACTATTCTCAGAAACCCATAAATATTGCAAAAATGTTTATCATATCAAGATCTGCGAAAGCAGAGTGTAAAATTCAAAGTTGGTTACGTGACAAATTTATTTTATTTAATAAACAATAAGTAATTAAATGTGAAGGTCTTAAGCAGTAGGGGGTTGTACATTTATAATTAAAACCAATCATAACTTTGCAATATATTTATAATATTTCTGCGGTCAAATGAACTGTTTTCACGAACATCCGGTGAAGTACGAACGTCATTCAGTGGCAAAAATAAGACCTGAGAAGCAGAATTCTTGTTTACAACCTTTCTATCCCAATTTCGATCATTTGCCGCTGTGAATTTCTTTCTTTCTTCGGGTGATAATTTACGTGGGTTTACAACCACGCAACATTTACGTTCAATCTCTATCTATTTATGGCGTAATTATTTTCTTTTATTTAACGGTAGGTTGCTGCTATTCTCAGGGGGCACCATAATTAACCCAAGTTGGTGCAGTTTTAAAATAAGTAACATTTTTAAAGTTTTACGTCGCATAAAGCACCAAAAAATGTATATTCGCAAGCATTTTATTGTTTCCTACGAGCGTAGGATATTTACAATGAGTTGTTTATTATATTTCATAGTTCGTTAGGTACAGTAAAATAGGGTGGCATTAATCTTCTACACTTGACCTTTGGACGAAGCTAATTACTTTCTTCGTATTAATTATTGCAAAATATTTACTACGAATAGATCTAGTTTTAATTACATTTAAAAGAAAGAGTTCATATCACAAAATATCCAATGAGAATAAGTTTAGATAATTAACATTTTGACACATAATGTCATGTGGTTTGTAATCGGGCTTCTTGCGCAATTATTATCATGTGCTTTTGTTTAAACAAAACATTTAATTGTGCGCAAAACAAATTTAAATTGCAAACAACATTTAATAATCCATATTTCATTATAAATATGCGAGGAATTTAATTTTAAACAAATTAAATCTACGCTTTATTATTCTAAATATAACGGAGTTAATTCATGACGTTTCATTTGTCAATAGTGGGATGCAAACTTCGGTTTTCGTATTTATTATAATAATATTTTTTTAAATCCACATAATCTTCCGGTCAATTGATTTTACTTATACCATTCTAATACTCACAAATAAATTTCATAGTTTCAAGTAAACCACAATTAAACTAAGATTATTATATAATATTATTATAATAATATTTTTAAAAATATATTAATTTTGAATATAAATTTTGTTTATCTTCTTTTTTATGCATTGAAAGAAAATGAATATATTTAAAATATTTTTTAAATAATGAGAAAGAAGTCATTTAAATTTTAAATAAAACAATATCATTTTGAATTAAAATTAATCTTAATCAACTACTTCTCAGTTGAATACTTTGATATGTTCCTTCATAACTAATTAATTTTCAAACAAGAATATTTATTAAACCTAGAAAAGTTATCAATGGAAACGAAATCGGATTGACACTATTCAATCAATTTTTCTCTTCATTTAAGAGGAATCTGTTAATTCCAAGAAAACATTTTTATCTGTGTACCACTTCATGTTTGCAAATTTTTACCATAATCAACTTAGCTCTTCCTTATGCTGTATGAATGTAAAATGCAAAATTGTACAATTTTCTGTTTAGTAGTACTTGAGAAAATGCGCCTACACGTAATTCTGTACATACATCCTTCCATGCACACGAACACACACACACACAGACAGCAAAGTGAAAATAGTAAAAATGAATTCTAGGAGTACTAAAACGTGCTTATTGACTAAACTAAACTGACATTGATTCTTCTACGATCCCTATACCTCCTATACCTATACCTGGAGGTATAAAAGCGTATTTTGTCTTTCCCACTTCAAAATCTGTAGTATTGTTGTAAGTTAGATAAAAATACTTTTGAATTCTATACAAAATTTATGAAAATACTACGTTTCGATTTATTACACTAAACGCAAATCTTCGTCGGGTAATAAACAAATTCGTTGTATTTTAATAAATTTTGCACAAAACTTAATCCAAGAGTATTTTTTTCTAATTTACTATGAGTTACTCTTTGACCTAAGGTTTATGCGTTCCCGAAAATTGGTAAACAATCTATCCGTATGGCATTGTTTCTAATATTATCGCGTGAATAGATTTGCGGGAGTTCGGCTGCGGCTGAGTGCCGTCCAAGAATTCAGCGTGACAATGCGGACGGCACTGGGCGAACAAGCACGGCGCTTCACGTGACCACGTGAGATGGCACGTGAGCGTCGCTGAGCTCTGCTCGCTGCTCGTGATCGTCGCGACGGCGACGCTACGATAGCTTTCGTCGCAGGAGGAATTGACGAGTTGTCTGGTAATCATAGCTTTTATGTAAATTGATCAGTCCAATTACGCAATAGGTTGTTTTAAATTGTTACAAAAATAATGTCAATTAAATATTTATATGTACTGCTACAAAGTATGTAGAAATATTTTTATATTTATTTATTATTTTTATACATTCTTTACAATATTAATATATTTGTAATAATATTTAGCAATAATTATAAATACCGTACAGTGTGATCGTAAATTATATCAAGCTCGTAAAAAATATAAACAAAATATCTGTATTCGTATTTAGAGAACAAAGTTCTCATCTATAAAAGAATTAAAATATTACTTTAGAAAAAACTTATGGTCAAGATTCATTTGTGGCAAACATTCGCTTTTGTCATGCTTTTAGAAATTAAAAGTATTTTTTCACGACCGATAGAGAAACTCGGTTTCTATGATACCAAAATCTTGACAGCAAGACCCAATTTCATATCTACAGGAGATTTGTGCGCTTTTTCTCCCGTCGTGAGGAAAAGTGCTCAAATTATGTGAAAAATGAATAAAATTAACAAATTAAAGATAACTATCATAAATTATATTACAATACAAATAATTTTGAAACCATAAAAACCATCATAAATATTGGGGGTCGTGAAAAATATAGTATATACACCGCAGGAGAGAAAATGAATTTCTTTCCTCGTCGTACTGTAGCCCTCGCCTACAGCTCGTGCTTCAGTTACTCCGCAGGAAAAAACATACACTTCTCTCCCTTAATGTATAATAAACTAATTTGATTTTAATTATATTTTTGACACCCCGCACATATATGTAAGAAGTATTGCTAGGGGTCAAAATTTTCGTTAGTGAGTTTTAAATAGATAAGTACATTTTGGGGCCCCTAGAATATTTCACTACTCTTATTAATGAAGATATCATTTGGAAATTACATATATAAAATTAACATATTCAAGTTACTTGATTATATTTTGGTAATAATCTATCAAGTGGTAGGTTAGTTTACTTGAAGGACTATCAAGATTTTTTGGGTATATAGTATATTGTTATTTGAAATTTTTTCTATATTTTGTATCTTTTAAAAGTTGTACGAGTGTATGTAACAGATTTTTAAAATTGTGTCTAGCTCTAGTTTAACAAATAAAAATGTTTTTCGATTATGTTTGAATCACAAATTGACATTATCAACTTCTACTACATCTAGTGCGTATTTCATTTACTTTTAGTTCATTATATAAATAAATATTTCATCACGTCATTTGCCGAGTCTTGCATATCAAGTCTTGACATATATGTATTTGCAGGTCATTTTATAATTGGAACACTGTAATTACCAACTGTCAAATCATGCTACCCGCCCTTAAATATGTAATGCAGCTATTGTAATCTCGAATAATCTAACAATTCCTTAGGATTTGTTAGTTTTTAGATTTGATAATGTCAATAATTAAGATTGAAATGAAAGTTTATTTTGACAAAACATTATCTGTTGTCATAAATTATTCCTATGTGTAACATAAAATTATTAAATTAAAAAAGACTTAATCCAAAATATTTTTAATTTACTATGATTTCTGTAAGTTATTTCCTAATAAAATTATTGTTTTGAGTGCGGTAATTTCCTCAAATAATTTTATTACTTTACTTTCGGCACGCTAGCCAATCTGAGAAAAGAGTGATGTGCTTAGTGACAGCATGTATAAAAAAGAATGCTGCAGATCATAAACAGTTAATCTAATCTCTTCAACTGATGCAAATTCAATTTTTCATTTAATTTAATCTGAAAATGTGAAGGTGACCACACCGTCCTCATCGCAGTGCGCCATGGATCCGGATCGCCTATTTAATCGTGTAATATCGCACGGGATCGCGGAGCGGTTTTTCAAAACCTCGAAAGTAATTGTTCTTCTAAGGTTATGTATTAGCGATGTGAATGCATTTTACTTTTCGCTAAAAAATAAACAGGCTGCAAGATGAGTTACCTTGAAACTTGAAAGAGTCGGTAAGAAAAAACTACGGATTTACCGTTATAGTTACTTGGGCGATTATGTGCGTAAAAACTTTGCCGTGTGCTGTTTATGGTGATCCCGACTACGAGAAAGAAACTGAAAATTAATTATTCAGGATTTTACTGCTGGTTTCTGCAATTTTAAGAGCTCTTTTTTTGCGAAATTTTGTCAAAATATAGAACCAGGTCCAGAATATTTATTTTAAATAAGAAGACATAATGGGAAACGCAACAAACTTCGCGAATTTTTTCGCAAAATTAGAGCATTTTAAATTTTTAAACGGTACAAAATATAGAAAAAGTGTCAAACAAAATTTGTATTTTTTTGAATATATGAAAATGTATTCCTAAAATCCTGATATGATCCTAGCACTTTCAATAAATGGATTAATACTGAAATATGGGTAACTCGTAACTTTTACATCTAAATTCCAAATTGATTTACGATTAGTTAATTTTGCGGATGTTAAGTATTTTTAGTTAATATTGACAAATATATTGTGTTAAATCCATAATATGAACAAATATGGAAATTTGTTAAATAAAAATTTGGTTAATTCTGAAGTTTTAACAAGAAAAATTGTTGTTTTTATTTATTTGCTGAATTTATAAAATTTAACAAATAGACTCGTCAATAATAACAAGCAAATTTAGCTAACTTATCAATTTAAAATTATTAAAGAAAGTTTGTATCCTTTGTAACAACTTAATTTGTTATAATAACTATGATTTATTGTTTTGCTTACTTTTTACTAAAATTTTTAGTCGAAAGCACATAAAAATAAATGTTAATAATTACTATATTCACAAATATATTTAGTTCGTTAAATTAATAAAAATTAACTGTGGACCGCATGGGACTAAAATTTTTATCAATTTTGACTATAAATTTTTTACTGTGTATTTTCATTAGATTTTAATTTATCGTAAATTTTGATTAATCAATCAAATTAAAATTTATATTTGTTAGAAAATTATACAAAACCGAAAAATATGTGACATTTCATAAAACAGTTTTAGATGTATTTATTTATTTAACTGATAGAAATGAACTCTCAAATTCGCCACTATTTCATTATATTCTTCTTCAAAATTTCTAATAAATAAATCTAAATATGTTTTCTGAAATGTCACATATTTTTAATTTTTGTTTAATTTTCCATGGCCGTATTACAGTATTTCTAATAAATGTTAATTTTCATTTGATTGATATATCGTAAAATACTAATATTTAACTAACCAAATTTTAAAATTTTGAACAACTTTTGTATTTACACTTTTACTGTAAAGTTAATAGGTAAAAAGATATAAAAAATACCATTCTCTATATTCTATACACTACATTTCTATTCTACTCCCGCTTTCTGAGCAGGAGGTAAAAATGAAATGTACAATATAATACAATAGTAAGTTTCTGCATAATAACATTTAGTGTTAAACATATTGTGTTCATTTGTGTTTCCGACAAATATCAAGGAAATAATTTTTTTCCAATTCGAACTAAAAGGTATGAATTTCTACGTATATATGCATATTTATTTTGCGTAAATTATTATAATAAATTCACAACAAAAATAAATCCTTCATTATACGGATATACTTGTTTGGAAATTTTATCTTTGTTGTTATGATTTGCGGAAATTCCGTTTACATATACATACAGTCTATGTCTTAGTCAACTTTAAATGACTGTATACTCTAATTTTAGTTCGGCTATTATGTCACTGAATATTTACTATTTTCAAATAAAATTCCACTACGCAAAAATGGAAAAAGAAACTTGTAATATTCCTGCAAAAATTCCCTGAAATTAGATGCAATATTATAGTGCATTTTTATTTCAAAGCGCAAATCAAATGAATAAACTTATACTAGTTCTCTGAAAAGGCGCTCAATTGAGGTCTCGAGTGGTAGCGATATAAAAAATAAAATCCGTAGAAAATAAACTCTTCCCAGTCAAAAATTGAGCTCACGCTCATAGAGTTCAAACATAGCGCTTTCTCTGCAGCAGTGAAGATCTCCTGCTGCAGTGGCATTCATCTACGCTTTGTTTGGTCCGTTGACACGGTACGGCGCAGCAAATAAAAATGTTCATGTAAATTTTGCGAGCGATAAAAAGATAGTTGGCAGTGGGTGTTAAACAAATGAGTGCCTATAGTATCTCCCTGATAATATTTATGACATCAACTTCGAGTATCTACGTATTCTTTCCTGAGGAATCTTATTGTTAATGGAAAGATAGAATTTATCTTGTAGCGTGTAGTTGTCATGTGTGTGTTGCTTTTTTATATTTGAACAAGATAAATTGGTAGTTTTTTATTGTTGATTTATAAAGTTGAGTTTTTAATTAATGCCCATAGTAATTGATGCTTATGTGTTCATGTATAAATTTATTGGCTTATTTTCTACATCCAATATACGCGTTACTTTAAATTTGATGCATATTACAATACAAAATTACACGAAAAAAATTCCGTAGGATTTTTCAAACTAGTCCGTTAAATTTACCAAACTTTTTTGTACACAGTAAACAATATTTTTTAGTGTCTAAATTGTTGTGACATTTTTAGAAAACCTATCTATATACATATCCTCAGCTTATCGAATACTTTTATAACTAAAATAATGTAACATAAAATTTTAGTTCTTTCGTTTCATATAATTTCAAAAATAAATGTTTTCCATGTCCGTCGAAACTATTAAAATAAAATAAGATATAATACAATCATACAGAAAAAAATTGTCAAATGGTATTTATTAATATTATATAAACAGTACTATTATAATTAAGATGTCAAAATAAAAAACTTATTTCTAAAGAGTAATTGAAAATTTTATTATAAGTAATAAAAAAATAATTTTCAATTTATGTGGAAATTATTTATTAGTTAATTTACAGAATTATGCATACTTGAAGATTTTATAATAATAAATTAAATTAAGATAATAGTTGGTGAATAGCGCAACAGTTGTCCGTCGCAAAGCAGTTTGCGCGGCAATGAAACTGCGACAAAATTTAAATTTTCTCCGAACTCTTATTAAATATTTCGCTAACAATGCAAACATTTTGTGATTTAGTAAAAATGTGATTAGTCCTTTCCAAAATTTTGCTTGAAGCGTTAGTAAAAAGCGTTAGTTATCTTATTGGCAATAATTTGTAGAGAGTGCAATGCGTTTGATAATACATACACTTCCTATTTCGGTACAAACAACCCTGGCTAGTGTTGTTGTTGTTATCGGTGGTCTGCTGGTGTTGCTGGTGCGCGTGAGTTCTAATAAAGTCCACACGGTGCAGAATTCGGTGCTGCAATTGGTACGTTTCTGTTCGCATGACTTTTCATGATCTCACATAACACATCTCGGCGACGCGATCAAAATGAAAATCCTATTGGTAATGGTTACACTTATTCTGTTGGGTACAGAACAGTTTTATGTAGATCAGTTTGCTAAAGAGTACTTAATGTCCTGGTACTTCGAAATTGGTAACAGAAAACATAGTTCAAAACAGAGTGAGAGCGTAAGAATGTGTTTTGATTCGGTTGCGATAATGGTACATTGTGTGTCACTGTATCCGGGTAGCGGTAGGTAGGGGTTGGGGTAGGACGAGCGACAACATCGAGACGTCACCTGGTTCCGGGAGGGCTCCGGGTTCGAGTCCGGGCTGCTGCGGTGTCGGCGGCGGCGGGCTGGCCGAGCGGTCTCGACCCTCCTTGCTTGGTCGCGGTGACGCCAGCCCGAGCAACGAAGCGAGGATTCTCATGCATGAAACCGGCGATGCATTCGCACTGCAACTGCAACTGCACTAAGTGGCACTGCACTGTACACGCACTGGCGATGCTGGCTCGAGGTGAGATGTGTCTGTCTGTCTGTCGTTCGCGCGGCCAAGTCTCGCACGCTACTAACCACGTTCCGAAAGCGTACACACACTATATCCCTGCCAGTCTCAACTAACGTTCACTTTAGCGGGAGTGACGTCACGGCGACACCGCAACACGGTGACGTCATGAACGCGGTGGCGGCACGGCGGCCAATCGATGCGGTCCGCACAACGGTGACGTCACGCGCCGCCCGTTTCTGTCTGGTGTGACGTCATAGTGCAAAGCTCGCGCGAAGTGCCCGCATCGATCAGCGTCGCGGCGGCCTGCCGACAAGGATAGCGACAGATTCGCTTCCGCTCGTGGCATTGGGAACTTTCAAGTTTAACGACGCATCCTTGGCCTTCCCTGACCCGGGATTTCCGTTTTTCCGGTACATTTTTGCGCTCTCTTTGTTGTTTTTTCCTGCAGTTTCCTCGTGGGGGATTTCATGTCCAGTGAGCTAATCCACTCTTCACTTTTGGCATGAGCAACGGGAAACTGCTCGAAAATCCGAACATTTTATGGCTCTTGAATATTAACGAACCGCACTTACGGAATATGAATAAAATTTGATTTTTTATCTCAAGGTGACTACTAACTGCGAATATATCATTTGAGATGGATGAATAAAATGCATTCCGCAGTGCGTGTGTAAAGAAACGTGATTTTGCCACTTGTTTCTCTGTCGCACAGTTTAAAGCCGATGGTTGGTTAGCACCTCTGTACTAATTTTAGCACATTCATCCGAATATTCGCTTCCAGCAAATCGTTGCATCTTTACTTGCCTTGTAATGTGCATGAATAAAATGTTGAGAATGTATATAATATTTTGACATAATAATGTCTCAAAATAATATTCGATGAATCAGTTGTATATTTTAACTAGATATTTATTTATTATTATGTATAATAAAGTGATCTAAATTCAGATTATCGATACGTCATTTTGTTGTTATTTATGCGACACATCAGGACATTGAAATTCTATTTATAATCTGTTCAGTTTTAAAATTTCTCCTACGCTTTTATGAAAGACGTCATTGATATTGTGTTCTTTGCTGTACTTTGATATTCTGCAACAATTTTAAACATTAATAAATAGCACGAAAATATATCAATTTACTTGTTCCTTTACACAACTTGTTACACTTACTATACCATGACGTAGAAAAAAGAAACAACTGAATTGTGTATTCTTAGAATTGTGGTTTATATTCTTAGAGTCTATGGTTATGGTTAGATATCAGTTGAGGAAGGTTTTGATAAAATTAAACATAGTTTATTAAAATTATTTCATTTTTAACAATAATACTATTCAAGGAGATATCAAGAAATTGAGAGGGTTGAAAATCAAATTTACCTTTTTCTTATTATTATTATTAAGCTTAGGTTATATGCCACCTCGGGACCTCGTTTTCGGTGGTGCGAGAACGGCACGCAGTATTCGCTGGTATGGGTTTTCGCAAAGCGCTCACCCATCCAACTACTAACCTCGGGCAACATTGCTTAACTTGCATGAGTAATCCGGCTTTAACGCTACCTGCCAAGTCGTTGCCTTCAAATTTACCTTTTATTTTAGCAAGTATTGAATATAGTTGTAAATTTATCCGTTTAACCAATGAAAATTTAATTCAAATTGTGCTGAAAGCACTGATGTTGAAAATGCAAGCCGAGAGAGACAGCTAGTTGTTGGCTGTTGGGCCATCTGTCTTTGTTGTACAGTCCATTTAGAAAGTTAATAAAAAAATATAACATTCAATAATTTTTAAATAAAATGTTTTGTATAAAAATTAAATAATATATTTGTAAAAATGAGTATAATAATATTATGTATGCGAAATGAAAGGAATTGTCAAACAATTGAACAAAAAAGTGTTAGATAAAGAAGGGTGGCCTTACAACATCTGTTTCAGATTCGTTTTTCGCTTTTGTAAATCCTGTAAGTTAGCGTTTCAGTATTTCTTTATTCCAGTAACTGAAAGCAATGTTATTTAAATTACATTTGTTAAACTGGGCAGAAAATTTCTGTACAAATTTGCATTTTTGAAGGCGTAGAAAAAGTAAATACACTATAAGAAAATTAGAGCAACGTTCCTATTGTTCTATATAGATCTCTCCTTTATAAGTTTAAGTAGATGGTTTGATAATATATCAACTATCTATTCTAAATTTGATGAGCTTCGCTGTCAGTGCGGAGCTGCCGATCCGGCGATCCGGGCGATTGCTCCGGGCTCCAGGACTGCGCGGGCGGCGCCCAGGCCGCGGGAAGCGCTGTGGATGCGCTCACCCGAGCGTCGCCCACACGCACCTGCCACCACCTGTCGCTCAGAGGCGGCCCCTTCTCCTCTCCTCTTGTGAATCTCGCAGCATCCCACCTGACTGGGACCAGGAATCCCCAACAATTGTAAAGACAATTCATTATTATTATTTATCATTTCTTGCTTTATTTTCGGCTCGAGTTGGAATTGTGAGCAATTAGTGACAGTTCAGGGGATTATGGCATATTTTAAACATTTTAAAATATGGATAGGTACAGTTGGAAAAGTTGATGTTTTTAATTGTACCGTTCGAAAATCAATTTAATTTTTAATTGAACCGATTTTCAATAGATTGACGTTGACTTGTTTTGGGTTGAGAGAGGATACAATTACAATTTAATATCTACATGAAAAATCAACGAAATTGAAATGTCTCTCGAATATACTATAAAGAAATTGCAACTGGTGCATTTTGAATATGGATTGTTTTGGAACCTCAGCTCTAGTAGATGGTTTGATTAAATACTGAAGCTTAAAATAGTTTGGTGGCGGCTAGGGCTTGTTCCTCCTCCTTTCACCAGAAATCAAACGTGCGTTTCCTGGAAATCTTGAACCTATAAGCACCTGGATATTATTTAGGTAAATTATATTTGAACCGTAATTTCCGTCAGGAATCAGCTGAAATTTTACATTATAAACTAAAAGAACATTTTTGTATTTTGCGACTATAACAAAACTATTTCAGAATTCATTCTTCAGGTTAATGACGCAGCTGAATAACCATTTATTTTTGTTTCAGTTTTCGTTCCTCTTCTACTGAAATATAGTAATACTGGAACTTTAACTTAACTTAATTTTAAGGCTTTTATGAAAGCGAACAACAAGCCTGAAATAGATAGGATTTTAAGGCTAGCCTTCTTTGTCTAATACTTGTTTGTAGAACGGTTGTTATGTGTTTCTTGCTCAGTTGCTATGTAAAAACATTTTTGACAAATTTAAAAATTCACATAAATAATAGTTAATTGAACTCTTTTCTATTAATGTATTATTTATTTTTTTACTATACATTTTATTTTAAAATCATTAATATTTTTTATCAGTTTTCTAATCGGGCTGTACAACAAAGACAAATGGCCCAATAACTAGTTCTCTCTCGGATCGCACTTTCAACGTCAGTTAACGTTTCAGTGTGCGCTTAAGTTAAAAAAATATGTAAGCGTACGGTTTCGGTTTTCGTTCCTGAAATATAACTGTTTTTCAGTTCAGCTCCAAGTGATTAATTTTTATTTATATTCAAAAAATTTTCTACCAAAATTTAGAACATTTTCAATAAGAAGAAACTACGATAATAAACTGAAAACAGTTTCGGTTCGCAGCCTTGATATCATGTCAAAAAATATGAAATGTCAAATTTCGTTCAATAAACAAACACAAACGATTGTAACAATTGATAATTTCTATTTTAAAACATCACATCCAGTATCAAACAGAAAATTTCCTTAATTTTGAAAATAGGTTTCTTTATTTTAAAAGAGCATAAAATGTGCAAAATTGAAAAAATAGTGTAAGACTCAAAATGAAATGACAATTCTTCGTTTTCAATAATACTATTTCCGCGTAAGTATTCCATTTTATTTAATAAATTGTTAATTGGTTTCAATTTTAACTCTAATTCCTAAGAAACTGCGAAACGCATTATTCTAGTGAATGAGTTTATTATTATAAAATTTCAGTACTGAGAATAGTGTGAAAATTGGAAAAGAGCACTTGAGAAATTCTTTGATATTGTTGAAATAGTCACGAGACGGGTTTTATGGCTTCAAGTGTTGCCAGAAACAATATAGAAGACTAGTATAGTTACAATAGTGCTTAGAGTAGTATTTTAGTACCTTTATGATGTATGATTATTGTCAAGAGTTCAAATTTGTGACGCAATGGAATTTATGAAGTCATGAGATGTAGACAAATGCGAATTTTATGTTCTGCATACACATTGGAATTGAAATAAGAAATAACTATTCACGAAAACCTCAACGGCGTATTTTCAGAATTCGCAAATGTTTCGAGTGCATTAGCAAGGCACGCAGTTTCATATTTCTATTGAGTTTCTAATTTTATACATGAACGTCTAAAATTATAAAATATTGTTCTAGATAAAAATGTAAACAAAAAAAACTGAGATTAATATTATCAAGTGTCTATGTTACTTGGAAATTCACATGACACATTTTTACAAAGTATATTTTGCCGTTCTTTTCCTTTCAGTAATGAATTCAACAATAGAACAGAAACACTAATTGGGGTTTGGGGAAGCCACGAATGATCTATTTTATGATGTGTAACAAATTTCCACCAACAAATTAGAACGTTTCGCAACTATTCATGAAAAAACATTCCCTGGATTGTAAAGTAGGGTTCTTCGTTATTAAAGATAGATTGTTTACTAAATGTAAAGTCGAAACACCCCCTGCAAACCCAAACCCAACTACAGATTAAATATCTTAATTATAGCACATCGGCTCAATAGACTATGCACGCAAATTGACTGCATTGCAAAGGCAAAGCAATGGCAAGGCGATATAAATAGCTTCCAAACGCAGCGCTAACGTTGTGACGTTCATTTATTTCCTTCCGCATCAGCAGCAACAGACGCAGACGATTTACACATTGGAGCTACTTGCAAACAGAGAGTTTACGCTCAGCTGGTGTCTGTTATGTCAACGTATCAGTGCAGGAGCATATGTTCGTGGTACTGATATTGAGCGTATATGTTTAGATACAGATGACACTTTGTAACAACGAATGTTATGCAAAGCAATATTCAATGGGGTTGACATTCTAGTCTTTAATACTTAACATCTTACTCAGTTGATGAGATCTGGGTTGCTGTCGATTCAAATTTTTGGTATATCAGGTTTTGATTATACTCTGTTTTTTTCCAATCGATTGGTAGAGAAATTTAAGACAAGGCGAGCTATTGGGAGAGTAACCATGTTAAAAACTACGACTAGTCTTCGAAAAGAAGAAGAAAGGGATAGATGTTCTTGGTAATTATTAACCTAGGTAACAAAATACCAGATTTGCAGCAGAGTCTGCCGTTTGACTGACGAAGTAAAGCTCAGGCAATGAATACTGCCGAAGTGGTAAATTTGTTTGGTGCCGTGTTGAACAAATTATTTTTTGCCGATTTTAATTCATAAAATTTAGTAATCATTTTTAATACCTATTTTGAAAGTTATTGCCATCAAATTATGTACTATGCATTGGTTGATCGGTTGCTTTGTAAAAAAAATTGTTATTTATATTTTTATAAAATTTAATTCAGTTGCTTTGTAAAAATTCCTAATCAATTTATTACATAAAATGGAGAGTGATGAATATGTTTTAATTTTAATTCGTTTAAAATTTTTAATTTTAAGATACACAACACACGTACACATATATTTAGAAGATGTAAATTGTGGCTATGTGGATGAAATTTGTTATTTCACCATAACAATAATAGGAGCAAGTAACATTTACAAATTGTTGACTAACAAAAAAAATGCACTTTTAATGTGTGATACCTATTTAGTGAGTTGTAAGGGTTTTCGAACAGTAATCCGGGTTCTGTGTTAAAATTAAAGATATTAGGATTATTTTGATTGTTAGTATCTTCTAGAATTTTTCTTTGATTGCTGTTTGAGCTTTCCTCAAACATTTCCAAAATACGGACAACTTTCTTCGTCTTGGGAATGTCTCTAAAATTCATTGCTAGTCCCACTATTAAAAACTCAGTTCTCTTTTTGCCTCATCTGTTCAATTTTTCCCTACAGAAAATAAAATAAATAAAGTATCACACTATTAACCCATTTCGGGTGTGGTACACTGTTCTCGCGGTAATAGATATATTTTTACGCGTGAAATGTGGTTACAGTACAGCCGTCAAGTTACAGCCCCCAAAAGATGTAAATGGATGGAGAAACACAGAGGTAAAGTTAAAATGGCAACTGTCAACTGTGGGAGAACTGAAGATCTCTATTTACTTTATATATTTTGAGAGAAATAATTAAAATATTGAAAACATAGTCCTAACCTAGGTATAAATGGTCGAATCAATAAGCTATATAATTGTATGTATATAGGTAACAAATTTTCGTATTTTAGGTTATATAATTTGTAATATTGAGACGACAAATGTCTCATATCAGGGACAGATGGCAATTACCATATGTCGATTATCAAGATCTGCACGTATATTGTATGTCGTACGCAGAAGTGTGCAAATGACATGATGCTATATTTAATTATATAATTATATGAAAAATGTACAATATGTGATAGATGAAAAGTTCTTGCATTACTCGTTTACTTATAATTTTTTGGTTCTTGTCCTCTTTTCTATTATTGATTGTTTCTAGGAACTTTTCTTCTATTTATGTACCAACCTAGGAAACTGTTTTCAAACCAATTGTTTGTTTTAATATTCGCATTTGAAGCGGAAAATAAACAATTTCTGGTGTATGATTTCAGCTACTGAACGGTAGAAAGCGCTGCTCGCAATTCTGTTTGGGGTAGGTTTACGTAACAGGGGTTGCCAAACAGTCTTACACAATTCCTCAAACATTTACAAATCTAATCATCACCATGAAAAGTCTTGCAAAACCGCAGCTTATAAATTACTACTTAATGATTGTTGTACGTTGTATTTTGGAAATAATATCTTGTATATTGCGGGATCATTCCAAGAATCTTCTATTTACCTTCAAGGCAGTGACAATATTTTGCGGTTTCGAATTGTAAAGCAATAAGTGTCTTTACAGAAGCTGCAGTGTCTTTATCACCTTCCTACACAATTTTCAATGTTATATCCACATATTCAGATCAATATTCAGTTTGAAAACACCTACGCCATTTTGTTTATCACTTGTGTTATGATTGCGGGAACAAAAGAGAGTGGATGGGGAGGATTGATTGATTAGATAAACGGTTGTACAATCCCGTTGTTGTGACGCAGTTCAAGGCCACGTGACAGTTATTAACCCGCTTTGATCGCATCGGTTACAGCTGACTTGGAAATTTGCGAGGGAGGAACTTTTCACGAGGAATTAAACCCAAATTATGATGATGCTAATAGACTTTGCCTTCATTTTAAGTACATTCATGGTTATCGAATATACCCTGATTTGTGAACAGACGAAAAAAGAAGGAGGTTCTCTAAATTTTTTTAATCTTTGACAACGCATAACTTTTTACAGAGTAGTCCGATTTCGATTATTCTTTTTTTATTGAATAGGGTATACCTCTAAGTTGGTTCCATTTGTATTTGAAAAACAATTCCACCTCTAAGAGTAGAGAAATTGCCATAAAAAAATAAAAAATAAAAACTTTTTAACAAAAAATTAAACCGACGAAAAAGGAACTGAAAAGCAAAAAAATTAACCCTTTTTAGCATTAATAACTAAGCTCCTAAACTAATGTAAGTAACTAATTTTGTGTCAGCGTTCGTTGATTGTTTGTTTGGCGCAGACTAAAAATTAGTTACTTACATTAAGTTAGGAGCTTAGTTATTAAGACTAAAATGTTTATTTTATTTTTCGCTTTTCAGTTTCTTTTTCTGTTGATTTCATTTTTTGTTAAAAAGTTTTTTATTTGTAAGTTTACGTTTGGTTAAGAACTTTTTTCCTACCGCTATAATAATAATAATATATCATCACGCTATTTACCCATTTTGGGTGAGGCACTATGATTTTGCGTAAATTGCAGTTATCAGTTGTTAAGTACGATCTACCATGATACACGTTCCTTTATTAGTGATAATTAGATACGTCTAAGTACATTGTAATAAGAACAGAAATAATTGCGGCATTTTTATTAAATTTATCTTTTCTAATGGTAATAGTTGAACGGATAAAGTAACTATTTTAATTATAGAACAACTAAAAAATGTACGTTGTAGTTATTGGATATGTGCAATTTCTTGTTAAAAGTACTTTTTTTATAAAATGTGAAATTAGAAAACACTAGAAATGTAAAATTGTCATTGTTTCGAAATTTTGGAGTAATCCTTTGATAATTTACTACATTTATAGATAAATTATATTTGCACAGGAATAGAAAAACATTTCTGTCAAGAATAAAGATGAATTTGTAGGTATAAAAGATTATTAAGATTTTACAAACAACCATTTTTCACTGATAATACATACATAACATAGCATCACGCTATATCCCATACAGTTGGGTAGCACAAACCCAGAGACATAGTCAAGGAACAATCAATCTCCTCCATACATTCCTAGCACACTACTTTTACTGATAATATTATTGAAAATTGTTATTGCCATGTTTGTGTTTTCGAAAGAAATATATAACATTGTTGATAAATATAACGTAAGAAAAATATTATGTCTCATACTCTTACAGTAATTACCTGCACTGCTGTCATGTTATATAGTTGCATTCGAATTTCTAACGTCATTCAAAATGTCGATATTATCAGCATACATGTGTATAAAAAGTGTATTGCATATAATTAATGTTGTGATTTATTGTTCATGAATCGATGGTCCTATGATAATTTCAGTTGATATATACATTCGTTAATATACTTTTATTTATAAATAAGCATCTCAACATGTCTTGAAAGAACTTTTCCTTTGAAATTTCTCTCAGAAGTTAGAAGAACGAAGGTAGATTGCGAGTTTTGATATTGACAGAAAGCACCAAACAATCCAAAAATAATATTCCGTGATTGTATGTCATGTACACGTCATAGAGCAAGAATGACGTACTGTAATAGTTAATAAGTTTATAGTAATTAACTTATTGGATATCGTGAAATATCGCTTCAGTAGCTAAAATGAGAATGGCTCTAAGTACCTACGTGGGCCGAAAAGTTTTAGTTTACTGCATCGTGGTGATTTTGCCACCCACAGGAAAATCTAGAAACAGCAGAAAATTTAGTTTGATAATTTTGTAACACTATAACAATTTTAAACCATTAACTATTAAGTACCTACTTATTATTGAAAGCAAAGGAAACAAGATTACTGGGATTATTTAATATTTAAATTAAATTTTATTCTGTGAAGCGACAGCCTGTCTCTCATGCATAACGCATCAAAGCGTAAGACTTATTTTCAGTTATTTTATAATTTGTTTTTGTTTGTTTCAAAGCGAAGACAATTCTTGAGCTTGTTAAAAATAATTATACAATATTCTGCAAATATCAAATGTATGTACGTCATAAATTCGTAGTTTTGTGTCTACCTACAGTAAGGAGTATATTATGTAAAAATTTGTTTCATTTGACGTCAAGTCCAGATTTGAACTTTCTTACTGTTTCGTAAGACAAGGGCAAACTGACAATTTCCTTTGCATTTTCCGCATTTTCTCTCTCTTTGTTGCTGATGCAGGTTTGTTATTTAGATTATCGATTATATAAGAGTTATTAGGTGAACTTTATAAGCCGTCATTAATTACAGGTACGGAATAAAATTTATCTATTTTTGCTTAGAAGAAATCTCGCTTTATGAAATATAATTAAGCGTTATTTAAAAAATAATAATAATTTATACAACAACAGTTTTTGATAATATACATACACAAAACAAAATTTGATTTGCGATTTGTTAATTTTGCGGTAGTTAAATATTTTTAGTTAATATTAATAAATATATTGTGTTAAAATAAAAATATGAACAAATATGACAATTTGTTAAATTAAAATTTTGTCAATTCTGAATTTTTAAAAAGAAAAATTGTTGTTTTTATTTATTGGATTTATAAAATTTAACAAATATACTTGTCAATAATAACAAGTAAATGTAGCTAACTTATCAATTTGAAATTGTTATAGAAAATTTGTATCCTTTGTAACAACTTAATTTGTTATAATAACTATGATTTATTGTTATGCTTCATTATAATTACTAAAATATTTATCCCAAAACACCTAAAAATAAAATAAATGTTAATAATTACAATATTACGAAATATAAAAAAATAATTTGTTACTTGCAAACAAATTTGAAATTTGTTAAATTAATAAAAATTAACGGTGGATCGTCTGAGACTACAAATTTTGTCAATTTTGACTATACATTTTTTACTGTACATACGTAACATCACCCTATATCCCACACAGTGAGGTAGCATAAACTCTGAAATAAAATCAACCAACAATCAATCTCCTCCAAATATTCCTATTTTGACACACCACTTTTGACTCTTCCACATTGATAATGGGATTAATACATGCACGTGTAGTATTCTTCGTTAACCCTTAATTTCCCCCGCATATACTCATTGGTTTCACTCCCACTTTTTAATAACAATCTTCTCAATCTCACACTCACTGTACACCAATATATTCCAGACACGATCCTGTCTCGTTTACCCACACACCTCTCAAATACTTCATTACTACAGCAGTTATATGTAGATCATGCTTCTTCATCCACAACCAACATTCAGAACCATACTCTATCGAGCATCTCTAGATATATTCACATTTCGAACAAATATAACCAGAGCACCTTGCATCCAAAATTACGCTAATAATTTGGTGGTTCAATTTTACCGTAAACTGTTAAGTCCTTTGCTCTATAATTAGAAGTTACTTCCGACTGAATATCAAATAAAATATTCTTTAATTCTTGTAAGAAATCATAAATCACACCAGCATTAAAACCTATTCAGTATGCAAAAATACCTGAAGCAGTATAACAATTATTATACTCGGAATAATGATGATTACAATACCGTTGAAACTTAATTTTTAGGTTAGGATTTCCCAACATGCATTGCTTTGTGCTTCGGGCACCTAGAGCTAGCGCCAAATCGCCTGCATTGTCATGCGATGCGGACTTGAACATTAAAATATGATTATTCTCTATCCGATGCATATGATTCATGTTGTATGATTATATATTAAAATCCGCGTTAGGCTGGGGCTACCCTGTTTTTGAAGTTGTGAGTCTAATCATTTGAAATGAATTAGGGTATTCACTATTGGAAATAAATGAGAATTTTAAAGTTTATATGTTATTTCAAAAGGCATGAATCGAGAACCTGATCGAAGTCGAAAGACGATCTACTTTGAGCAATGATTAATACAATTGTTCATATAATTATTTTTGTCATTATTTATGTGACAAAAACATACACAAAATATTTTTCAAATTTCTATTAATGCATACACGATTAATTTAATTTTGTTGTTGTTGTTGTTTGGTTAATTCCTTTTTCTTCCAGTACATATATGTAAGAGAGATATTATGAAGGGTAAACATTTTTTATAGTGCGTTTTTAACGCATAAGCACATTTTGGTGCCTCTAGAATACGATTTTACTATTTTCACGATGTATATAACTCAGAACCTTATGAAGATATGATTTTGGAATTTTTATATTTATAATTTGAAGGGTAAAGTTACCAACTGATTTGATTTTAAAAGCAATTCATCAACAAGAATTGGTTGTTTATTTGAAGGCCTATAAGATTTAGTGGGCATATCTCAATAAATAATTTAGTTAGAGTAAATTTTTTGTTTTCAAAAATATATAGAATAATATTAGCTACAATTTATATTTGAAACTTTTTTCTATATTTTGTACCGTTTAGAAAAAAAACAATAGAAAATTTATGTGATGGCCACATCAGATTCTAATGGCTATATCATTTTCAAATTTTATATTTAGAACTTGAATATTGAAATTACAAGCTGATAGATTTAGGTAACTATCCGTCAACCGGAAGTGGTAGTTTACTTGACATAAATGACAGCATACGAGTATCTCAGTAAATAATTAAGTTAAAGTAAATTACGTTAAAATAAAAAATTAAATAACATTAGCTACAATTTATACTTGAAACTTTTTTCTATTTTGTACTATTTAAAAATTGTTTAGAGGGGAGGTTATGTGTTGCCCACAACAGATGATACAGAAATGATATACTGGTATTATTAAAAAAAAAAAAAAACATATCACTTGATGAAGAAACGATATACTGGAATAATTGTACAATGTGTTAAGTAAGTATTCAAAAAAATATTTAGAAATGCATTTATTAAGAAATGATAGCGATGCGTCGTGAAAATTCATTAGAATAAATAATTAATTATATGTCATCTTGCAAAAGCGTTTGCGGTTAAAATAAATGAAAATAATTTCTTTCAAATATACATTACATCTAATTCTAGGTAATATTGCCCACCTACAGTTAGAGAAAAAAATGTACAGTTAAAACTAAAAGTTTTTATTTCTCTCTATTTTTTTTTTATGTGGGAGGAAATCTTATCTCAAATGTGTAAAAAACGCAGCATCATTGCGGTTGGGACTTGAATTACAAATTAGTGGATCACGTACGTCTGGAAAAAAATAAGTTACCTGGTCTATGATTCAACTTCTTTAACACTTGTGTGGTTTTAAGGTAATTTGTGCATCCCCAAATCTGGGGAGTGGAGACTGATCTAAAAGATGACTACTTTGTTGGATTGTGAATCACAACAGGAATCAATGAGTAGGCTTTTTTTTAACGGTTTTCCGACGGATCTAATAATCTATCAATAATTTGATGATAATTACAAATTATTTTTTTATTATATCTGCATCGTAATCCGTGTTTAAAACATTATTCAGCTACAGTTTAAGGTTAAAAAGAAAATAAAAGTATGAAAAATGAGAAAACTAGTTTCTTTGGCTTTTTATGTGGAAAATATTAGTTAAAAGTCATTTTGATTATATATAACAATATTATTTCATCGACCTATCAATATTATTTCATTAGCAACAGTAACAATAGTTATTTATGTATCAAGGCACTGAAGTTCATTTTTTTTATCATGAATATGGAATTTAGTAGTGCCAAGGAAAATAAACCATGTGAGTGATAAAAAGGAAATTCAGTGCCGAGGTACATATTAAGTTTTATTTGAAATCAAAATTCGAGAAAACTGTAAAAAAATTACAATATAGGTTAAGTTTATACATCTGTCAGTTGTCAATTGAAACTGACAGTCAGTGTTGCCAACCTCAAGAAGTGAAGTTATCGTAAATAACACTCAAAATTATGTGTTTTGTCCTCAATTTCGTCATCAGTTAATGGGGTATGTGACCAATTTTTTTTTCTGACATTACATGATACTAGATACAAAAATAAAATACCCGTATTTTTTTAAATCAATTAATTGTTTATAGTTAACGAGCAATCAATTTTTAAATATTTGGAGAGGGGATTGAGACGTCACTGTGTCTTCTGAATAGATTGCGGCGGTAGGCATGGTGCTAGAAAAAGACCGAGATACTGTAAAGGAAAGAAATAGATATATATCAGCGGGTCATGCGTACGGCCACAGTGACGTCGCATATCCCTTCTCCAAAACACAAAATTGCTAATAACTTTATTATTACAAAATAATGTATAGTTTTTATTGTTGTATTAAGAAACTACAATGAAGAACATTCATATTCTATGGCGTATACATTGAAATTCGATTATGGTCACATACCCCATTCTTCTTGCAAATTTTGTTTCATGTTACGTCCAAATTTACCATAGTACGTCAATATATCTGCCAAAATTATCTTAATTGTACAATAATTATTTAACGGTTGCCAACACTGGGATGCTCAAAATTGTCGTATAATGGATTATTTTAGTGACGATTTCTGAGCTTTTAACGACGATTTTTGAGCACTTTAGTGCCGATTTCAAATAAAATACTTTTTTACGAAGATAATAAGCACACTTACTACTTTGGCCCTATGCCGCTTCATGAGTGAAAGATAGTAAATTTATGTGAACAAAAAAACGATGAAGCACTTCATTGCGATAATAGTAATAAAAATAAATAACTAATAGCGTTGTGTGCTATAAACGAGAAGAAAATATGTGCATAGCTAATGACCAGTAAAAAATGTAAGAGTTACAATAACATATATCACTGGTATAAACAGTTAGGCAAAACAATAAAGTGCAACTCATTCCTTGAACGGACTATAGTCACTGTCATTCGCAGTCTCGTTGGTTGCTGGTTTCGGTTCGCTGCATCGGTTAATAGATACGAATACCTCGGAGCCGTATAATTCGAGAGAGAGATTAAAGAATTGTCTATTTATAGTTGGGTTAATAATGCATTTTGCGGTTTTTATAATGATTTATTGCGGAATTTACAGTGTTCATGCGTTATGTGGAGAATTTTGTTGTCCTTTGTCTATTGCAGCACGGAAGAGGCGATAGGTAATTTACATATGAGACACCTATAATTTTACTACTCTATTATATGGGAATTTGAGATGTTTACTTTATAGTACAACATTTATGACAATATTATGCAGCCCCTACAATTAACGACGATTAAAAGTGACTAACTTGTAGTCTCTATGTATTACTTCGTTAAAATGCAAATAATTTATTGCACTTTTCACATATACTGGGGTAGCACGTATCCTGAAACTATTTGATTTATACATGTACATCTATTCTTCACACTCGAAGGCATTCGTTCACGTAACAAACCATTAATCATTCATATATCTAACATTTTATTCCTCGGTCGCAAACTCAATCGTTCACCCTCAACTGAATTACATATTAACACGTTGTTAATAATATTTTTAAACTCACACTCACTGTTCACCAATGTATGTATGTATGTATGTATAAACAGAGAAAGCAATTTAGATATTTACAATAACAATATTTATATGGATATTAGTAATTTGATATTATTTTCGATTACTGCTATACAACAATAAAAATAATATCATATTACTGATATAAATCACACTACTCTCAAATACCTCATTTCTACAACAGTTAAGGCTTATTAATCCACACCCAACATTCTGAACCGTACATCAATGTAGGCACTAACATACCATTATGCACACTAAATCAAGCATCTCTAGATTCATTCACGTTTGGGCAAATGTACCCAAAGCACCCAAGGTCTTGTAACCTCCAGACACTCGCTTTTCAATTTCTCGGACAATTCGTCCATCTCTCGAAAACAATCTACCCAAATATATAAACTCAGTCACTTGTTCCAATTTCACATCATTCACTGAAACATTACTATTAGTCACCAAAACATTCTTCTAAAACACCAACAATTTACATTTATCGGCATTCAATAACAGATTTAAATATTTTCCCTATTTCATTTGTGCTCATAATCATTCTTCTCAATTGCTCCTCAGTTTTAGATTGTAGAATTAATTTTTTATATCACTTTTCAGAAACAACACTTTTGCAAATTCAAGTTTAATTAAAATTAATTCTTTCAAATTAAAACTAATACTTCTTTTCTGAACTGTACATTTCACTGATGGACCCCGATAAAATCACGCCATTCGTTATATTCTTGGATTATATTATCGCACATTCCTTCTGTAGACTCATGTAGGTTTGTTGGAATGTATATAAAATGGTATTAAAGTTTCAATAGTAAGGGACCATAATATAGCCGATTATTTTTTGACGTTTCTAAAAACCAATGAAAGACTTAATTGTAAGTCACGTGTCTGCGTTTTAACCAATCCTGTCATTATTATACTGAGAATAAAGCTCTAGTGATTATTCCCGGAAATGTCTGTAGCTTGTTTGTTTTTATTGACAAATGTCAATTGTCAGATAGTTATCAACACAAGTAAAAAATGAGCAAAAAATATAGATTTAGTGGCGTGCCTGATGATGAAATAATAAGAATAATCTAATTAAATATAACTCGAGAGTTCGATAAATTAGAAAATAATTCTCCAGTATTTTTTTCAAATTTGTTGCCATTTGGCAAATTATTTTCAATTTATTCTCACTCTCTTGTTATATAACTACCGAAAAAAAATGTATTTTGAAGTAAAGTATATGTACGAAATCACGAGTATAATGCGAGGGATTTTGTTATTATATTTGTTGAGGAATGTTACCTAAAAGCAACGAACTTGAATTCTTATTTTACCCGCAAAGGAATGGAACCGAAATATATTAGACTATTTCGCAAAAGCACAAAAATAATATTTTCTAAATTTCGCAGCTGTAATACGTACGTGATTGGTCAATAGTGATGAAGTTAAATCAAATGAGTAGTTTATCTTAGGTATGTTCGAAATGTATAATTTACGATTTTTATTTTGGAGACTTGCATCAAAATCCAGAAATATGTAAAGTCATTTATCGTATAGTTATTTTGAACTGTTTAGTTACAAGAGTGTTATAATGAATATCTTAATGAATGAAGATGATAAATGGTACATTTGCAGTTCAGTACATCCGTCATTTAAATTTGAAATATGAATCATTAGCGACCAGTAACAAGTTAGACATTATACTAATTATTTATGAGGTCTACAAATCATATCATATTATAGAAAATACTCAAGAATTATTTTAAACAGAGTTCTTTTTGTAGGCACTGAAAAATTGATATAATTGGGTTAATCAATACTTTGAGGTTTATAATAGATTATAACTGACATGGTTTGAGTCATTAAAATATTATTTGCGGTTTCCAAAAGTATAAATACCACAAAAACTCAATCAAATCAACTTCCGGTGCCATTTTTAGAATCATCAACACATCGAGAAAAAATGCTTCTATTTAGGGAATTCCAAGAGATTGACGTAAAATTCTTAAAAACCATAATACACTTCCACCCGCATGCGAAAAACGTGCACACTTCATTTGTTTTCACTGAAAACATTAGTCTGTCATCTTGTCGTATGTTTACGAATTTCAGCAGCGTTGTCTTACGTCGTATCACTACGTTAAGTCGTGGACGCAATTAGGGTCTGCGCACGCGCATTCGTAAGCCGAATGCGTGAGACAGTCAGTCGCACTCTCGTATGACTTCCGATGACATAACTGTGAATCTGCATAGACTTTTTTCGGAAACGTCTAAAAAATTTGCAGCGTTATGTGAGTTGAACTGACAGACCAGTGGAGTTTAAAAGTTAACGATTTATGGAATATAATAAATAAAATTAGTTTTTTATTTACATTTCTTTAAAGGAAAAATTTAAATATTTAAAAATATAATAATTATTAAGACTTTTGAATTAAGTTGTAAAATACAACGTTTCATATTGTTCTACATAACTCTTCATCAGGAAAATAGGAAAGTAATTAGAAGCATTAACTATGTCAACAACAAATTATGATTTATAAAATTAAAAAAGATATGTCTTGTCCAACTCGTAGCCTTAATTATTAGAATTATTATAAGTTTTCGTAGTTTTGTATTTGATGTAGGAAATGTCGAGCAAAAATGCGGGAAACACCGAGATAGCAAGAGTTTTATCACCTAGAATGAATTTCACTTCGTATTTAGAATAAAGTGTGTAATATGTAGAACAAGGGTTTAAATTCGTTAGATAAAAATAATATTAATTAAAATTATGTTGTTCCGTATTGTTTATTAGGTTTAGTTAAATATGTTAAATACAAACTCGCAAAGTAAATATATATATATATATATATATATATATATATATATATATATATATATATATATATATATAATACATAATACAATTTTCAAACGGATTGAAAATTTAAATTTCTGTAAAATCCAAACTTGCGAATTAAAAAAATTATATATACTACACTTTAGAAACAACTTTCAATTTTTGAATTTTGTAAAAATTGATTTGGGAAATAGTAATTTTAAATATTTTCTTTATTGATACTGAATTATTACCACGAGTTCTGTTTATGGGTATTGTAAGAGAAATGTTTTAGCGCTGTACAATATTCTAAAATTATTTTAAAGAAATGGTTCAAAAAAATGTGGTAGATAATACATTTCTCTATTACTTCTGTTCGAAGTATTTTTTATAAAATAATTTTTAACATTATACAGCACTAATACCCATGTTATAACACTTCTCTTAAAAAATCCCAAAACAGTGCTCTTGGTATCAACCATTAAATACAATTATTTACAGTTTTTAAAGAGATTTAAATTTTTGTAAAAATTGATTTGGGATATATATTTATTGTGATTGTTATTTTTATGTAGAATTGTTTACATAACTTAGTTAAATATTTTAAACTCAAATTTGTAAATTACAATTATTTACAATTTTTGTAAAAATGGGTTTGTACCAATTAACTCTAATTATTTTTTGTAAATACATATGTATATGTATATCGGAAATATACTGAATCTTTATTAAATTTTTTGATGCAGAATTATTTGCTAGGGACAGTTAAATATATTTACCCAAAATTCGCAATTTAAAAGTTAAATTAGTTTATAGATAAAATGGAAGATTATGATAATAGCAGCTATATTTCTGATATTTATTTTTAGCATTACATAATCCAATTTCTATCCTATTTTTAAACTAATCATTCAAAACATTCCCAATCCCGATAACAAATTTCGCCAAAATTTCCTTAAAATTCTCAGAATTCCAGAGCAGTTTCCGTTTAATCTCATATCTGTGCATTATCTCACTTCCGAAGTGATTCGTGATTTCAGACCACAGTTCAAAATACCGGCGCTCTCCCTACTTCCTTCCGCTGTTGGGTGCGTTTTGGGACCACTGCACAATGATATTATGAATGAGATGAATGAGTCAGTGCACAAAGACAGCTGTCGCGTTAAAGATGTTCGCGAATTGCGCGTCCCGGGTCTCCGCCCACCCGCGATGTGTGTGAAGATTCGCTTCTCTTCCTGGACGAAAAACTATACGTACTATAAATAGACGGAGATGATTTCAACTGCAGTAAAAACGCAGACGCGAAAGCATCTTAGTTTTCTTGTACTAGGTTGTCCTTCAACATTATTTTGTATATTTCTACAATTTATTTGATGGATAGATAAAGTAATCAACAATCAGTAGATTTTGTATCAAACTTCAGCATTAACTTTTTTACTAATAATGATAACTATACTCCATTTAAGAGTGTAATAGTAACAAAACAAAATTTGCAAGAGTAGTATTGGATTTTTGTCAGCTATGCGGCCAATACATCCACCAGAATAATAAGATACATCATTTTACTATACTATGCTCATAGAACGCCGCACGCTATATACCTGGAACAAAAGTTATTTCTCGAACAATAGAAATACCGCTACAAATATTCTGACAATCCCTTTTTCCGACAACCACTTTGAAAAGTACATAAATTCACACGCTAAACTATTACTGAAAGATGACCACTAGCAATGCTGTGTGATATGAAAGCTGTTACCGCAACTGTGTGATATGATTTTATATGCTATAACTGAGCGAACTAACCTAAATATATGTATGTAAAAGTTTGACAGTTGCAGATAATTTGCTGAATTTACACAGATTAAGAAGATTGGGCCCTGATTTATCAGATTTAAACATAATTATTGGTGAATGATGTTATCATAATCTGTTTTAATATTTCTATGTAAATTTTAAATTGTTGTTTTTTTTACTTATTTGTGGTCGTCAAAATGTAAAATTTTATTTTATTTAGTTAGTTTTTTTCAGATTTTAAAAATTTTCCTTGCACAAATATTATCATATTATTTTATACAAATAGATTTCAAAATGATTCTATAACAGAAATTTTCATTTAGTTAATTTTTGGCATAATTTCTTGTTAACAAAGAGGCGTACTTTTTTCTCTGCTGTGTTGCACAATACCGAGTCCAAATATTCGACCTAAAATGCAGTCACACGCACAAGCAGTAATAATACATCAGCTTTATAATTTACATAAAAGCTATATAATGAGCAACATGACTGATAATTTAAAAATTCGTGGCACATTTTTCGGTAAATAAATAATTATGGACCACACACAATACTACGAATAAAGTTATTATAAAAATTAGCTTCCATATAAAGAGAATCAAGATTATTAGTGCTGTTTTATGCTCAGTAAGCAATTACTCATATAATCGAAACAAATAACTATTAGCATGTTATTAAAAATTTACATATAATAATTTGAAAACAAAACAATTAAACGTAATGTGTATAATGTTTATACAGATTTAAGATAGAGTGAATTTATATCTTTATTATACTAATGTTCAAAATTCTCAGGAAGAGATCAACTTACAGAGACAAAAACTGCAGAATGAATTGCTTGGGTAAAAAACAAATAAAAAAGTGCACAAAAACGATTGTACGAGTGCATATTTTAAATTTGCCTGTCTTCTGGTTTCAGGCGTGCATTAATATCTGTCAAACGCTTAATGTTTTGCAGCTTGGTTGTACGTTTTGCCTCACACGAGTTCTAGGTTTCTTGTTTTGGTGCGTTATTAAAAACGTTTCCCTTTTAGCAGCAAAATTAAGAGTAAATAACACTCACTTACCACTTCAATATAGGTATACAGAATCATCAATAGAAATATTTATATTTGTATATGAACTAGGAAGTTCAATCATTATCAGCAACATGAAATGAACATTCCTGACTGATGGAATTTATATTTGATAAAGGGTGAATAGCGAGTGACTCACTCGTAGAAGACTAGCATTTAGTTTAGACTTTCTAAAATTATTTTAAAGAAAATTGTTTCAAATACAAAATGTATAAAATAAAATGTTCTTGCATATTTATTTATAATAGAGGTCTTAAAATACTTTGGAACATTGAAACAGAAACATGTAGTAATTATATTATTATAGTTAGTCAGCTTTTAGTTAATCTCTCTCTAACCACAGTTAGTTAAGATTAAATATTACCCGTTAGCTTATTTTGAAATTTTAACTATATATAAACATCCCTAATGGATTGAGAAGCTTCTTTACGACGCTATAAATAATTATAATTTTTTGGGGTAGTTAAATTATGGAGTAAATAGCTCCGTGGTAACGCGTAGAACTTTATACGATAAAATCCTCAATTAGTCAGCTTTTAGTTAGTGGAGAGTACCTAACTATGAACGAAAATATCCAACAATCGAAAGATCTGAATATAAGATGACTCTTGTTACTTTCTTATACAAAGTATAAGGAAGTATTGCAATCACAAAAAAAAATTGCTGACGAGATTTTTGCGGAAATACATATTTTGACGTCCACTGAATCCGTTATGACCAATTTTTCAATGGATGTCCGTGTGCGCAATATCTCATGAACGATACAAGATATGTAAACGGAACATGGAATTTATGTTTCATGAAAAAATTAATTTCACGAAATATCAATAAAAATTAGCATATACTTTTATTGTATTTCTACATAATATAAACCCTAAAAAACTCACTGGTGTAGAGCGCATCAAAATATATCTTAATTTTTTTGAGATATGGCGGTTTTTGATGTTTTTCGAAGTGCAACTTTGAGGAACTGCAACTCAAAAATTATGCAAGGTATCCAAAAATACTCTTCAGTGTTGTGTTATTCGTGCATATTATAGCACAATAACAAATTTTGTTAAAATTGAAAATTTTTGAATTTTTTTTGAAAATTTCGATCAGCGATATCTCAAATAATAAACGAGATACGAACTTGCAGACTAAACCATTGGATTCAGCTCTACGAAATATATAAACCATAAAAATTTCAGAACATTAGGATTGTGGGTTGAAATTTTAGAGCAAAAAGTCTGAAAATGGCCTTTTTCAGGCCAAACGTCAATGGGTACCCTTTGACGTTTTGCGCCAAAAACGTCATTTAAACACTTTTTGCTCTAACTCTATAACGCGTAAAGCAATTTTAATGAAATTTTACATACTTATGTATTTTGACGAGCTAAATCGAATGGTCCAGTCTGCGAGTCTGTATCTTTTATATTTTTCGAATTATCGCCTATCGAAATTTGGGGAAAAAAATCGAAAAATTTAAAAATTTTCAAAATTTGCTAATTTGTAATAAAGTGCATGAAACGCACAGAACTGAGACTATTTTTCAATATCTTTAATAGATTTTGAGTTGCAGCCACTCAAAGTAGCATTTCGAAAAACATCGAAAATTGCCATATCTCTATTAATTTAAGAGATATGACGATGCGATCTACAGCATTGAGTTTCTTAAGGATTATATTATATAGAAATACAATAAAAGTATATGCCAATTTTTAGTAATATTTCGTGAAATCTGAAATTGTGCCGAACTTTCTTAACATGTATTTGTTGTCAATGGTAAATGAACTTGTATTAAATTTTCTTATTTGTACAGATATTATAAACATTTTTCAAATTATATCCACAATCCTCGTTTAAATAATTGGGCCATATTGTGTAGTTCCAGATAATGTAACAATTTACTGATCTACAAATATGTAGTCATAAGCAAGGAACAAGTCAAACGTGTTCAGTTGGTTTTATTTGTATAAGAAATTAGTGTGGTGCCCACACCAGATTTTTATTTCTGGAAAAGAAACCTCGTCTTATAATCAGGTTAATACGATATATTAATATTTGTTATAATTGATTAGTTTTGATGATTGTTTGCACACTGTTAGAACCTTTTTGCGGATATCAATTGTTATGCCGTTGACATTGATGGTGTGTTCTTGTAAATCGTAGAATAATTGAGTAAAGTAATATTAAACTGTTAAAATATTTATCTTAAAGATAGTCATCTCCACAATTGTGTATTTAAAGATTATCTTAAGCATCAGTATTTTACAATCTCATTCCGATGAAATTTAGATAACCAAGATAAAATCCAGTCCGGTAACACATGTTTTCCTAAGTAAATAAATTGCGGGGCCTCAGGGCACAATCGTCATCATACATATATGGTGAAAATCGCACTGATTGTTGCAAAACAATAATAAATCCGCAGTGTAGAGCTAGCGCATTGCCCGCCTGGCATTATAAACTCGGGTTGGCTCATTAAATTCTCTTATTGTCTGAGATAAATTCATCTCTTTGCCTTGTTTGGCGATTGTAGTTTATGTACTGCGCAACGGTGTGCCCAGTACATAAACTTCAAGGAATTGTGGAAACAGGGAAATTGTTCAGTTTGAGGTATGATACAAATTTATTGTATTTGTAACATTTGATACACTTGAAGCGTGAGAGTGAAGTTGAAAGGACTACAATAATTATTTAATAATGATAATTTTTAAGTTTTAAGTTTGCTGCACAAAAGGTAATTGTTGTAATATTTTAATGATTATTTTTTGACGTTTCTTTAAACCAATGAAATGCTTTATTGTATGTCACGTGTCTGCGTTTTAACCAATCCTGTCATTATTATACTGAGAATAATGCTCTTGTGATTATTCCGGCAATATTCTCTGTTGCTTTTTTGTTTTTGTTGACAGATGTCAGATGTCAGATAGTTATCTATCATCAACACAAGTAAAAATGAGCAAAAAAGATAGATTTAGTGACGTGCCTGATGATGAAATAAAAAAATAATCTAATTAAATATAACTCAAGAGTTCGATAAATTAGAAAATAATTCTAAAGTATCTTTCTCAAACTTGTCGCCATTTGGCAATAGCCACTCAGTTTTCGAAAGATCTGTCAAATTATTTTCAATTTATTCTCACTCTCTTGTTATATTATTACTGATTATGTTTTGGCATTCCTTAAAACCAATAAAATGCCAATCAATCCTTCCATGATTATAGTGAATATTTTTTGACGTTTATTTAAACCAATCAAATGCTTTATTGTATGTCACGTGTCTGCGTTTTAACCAATCCTGTCATTATTATACTGAGAATAATGCTCTTGTGATAATTCCCGACAATTTTCTCTGTAGCTTTTTTGTTTTTGTTGACAGATGTCAGATGTCAGATAGTTATCATCAATACAAGTAAAAATGAGCAAAAAAGATTGATTTAGTGGCTTGCCTGATGAAGAAATCAAAAAATAATCTAATTAAATATAACTCGAGAGTTCGATAAATTAGAAAATAATTCTCCAGTATCTTTCTCAAACTTGTCGCCATTTGGCAATAGCCACTCAAGCCCTACGGGCTTTCGTGGCTATTGCCTGGCAACAAGTTTTCGAAAGATCTGTCAAATTATTTTCAATTTATTCTCACCCTCTTGTTATATTATTACTGAGAATAAAGCTCTTTAGAGGTTTTTCCGGGCTTTAATCTCTATAGCATTTATTTTCCTAGACTTGTGGATAAAAAATTAATCTAGTTAAGTATAATTCAAGAGTTCGATAAATTAGAAAATAATTCTTTAGTTTCTTTCTCAAATTTGTTGCTACTTGCCATTTGGCAATAGCCACTCAAGTCCTACGGGTTTTCGTGATTATTTTTTAATGTTTCTTACCAATCCTGTCATTATTATACTGAGAATAAAACTCTAGTGATTATTTCCGAGAATAATGTTTGTTGATTTTTTGTTCATGTTGACAAATATCAGTTGTCAGATAGTTATCATCAACACAAGTAAAAAATGAGCAAAAAAGTTATATTTAATGCCGTGTCTGATGATGAAATAAAAAAATTATCTAAATAAATATAACTCGAGAGTTCGATAAATTAGAAAATAATTCTCCAGTATCTTTCTCAAACTTGTTGCCATTTGGCAATAGCCACTCAAGCCATACGGGCATAGTATATGTATTCAGTAAATATCAACATCTAAGTTTTTGTATTTGTACTATATTGACAACAGCAAGCACTGGGCGTTTTACAATTCATAAGGTATTATAACAGAAATCTCTACGATAGTTTAATGCATGTATAATGTATTTTCTACGACACGATAATAAAAACAGATGCTGTAGTTAACAAGCATGACCAAAATAGTGCAAATTAGCAATTTTACAATTCAATCTTTGATAGTTGTAAGCAGGCTGAAAACAAAACAATAAATTCAGCGATACAGGTGGACAAATAAAAATTCCGATTATCTCACCAAATATATTTATAGTTATTATTATTGGTCCAGTCAAAAGGAATACATTAAATCTTCCATATTTCTCTCCAAATCTCGAAAATGAATTTACTGCGACAGTTATGACCAGTCCCGATTCTTCACAGAATCTTTAACATCCACAAATTTATTAAGTTATAAAAAGTATTTAACAGCACGTCGCGTCAATTTTAATCGAAATGCAAATTTGTTTCCGTGTGTTACTTAATGCCCAATAAAATAAAACGTTATTTATTTAAAAGCGCAGTATAATTTTGCTGGAGTGGCTTAAATACGCAATTCGCATGCATAGTGGGCGATTAGTCCAATGCCAAACTAACGCCACGCTAGTTGTTTGGCATGGTGCGCGACTAGATGCGTCTGATGTGGCGCTCGGTGCTGTTGGATGGATCTTCTCCTCTGCCTCTTGCCCCAAGGCGGTTTGATGTTCTTCTGAAAAAGATATGCTTTTATGTAAAGCTTGCTTTTGACGAGCGAGAACTAAGAGAGGAAATTTCCAGAAATACGGATTTAATTTTTACACAGTTTAAACATTATGTAGTATTTTTTGGAGAAATATTAATTTAAATTAGATATTTTGGTGCAGAATTGTTTACTGGACCACAACCACAACAAAGTAAAATTTGTAATATAATTTTTTTTAATCTCAGACTATGTCTAGCATAGTACGCCAAAGATCGTGGGTTCGAATCCTACTGAAGAGCACGGCCGTTTGTGTAGTTTACATAGTATATTCATAATCATCCACTCATATGACCAAAGTAGATAGTCCGCTTACCATCTACGTATAAGAAAAATCTGATCCGAATTTAAAAAAAAATAATTAAAATTGTATTTGGGAAGTATTAACTTTAATTAAATTTTTTTGGTGCCCAATTGTTTTCTAGTTGTAGTTAATCATAGTAGACCAAAGTTTGCAAATCTAAAATTAAGCCAACAATTTTTAGATTGATCTTAATTTTCAAATTTAATATAAATACATTTGTGAAATTAAACATTTTTGACGTAGTATTGTTAGGATCAGTCAATAGTTATTTGTGTATCAAGTGCGGATAGAGCATTGTTTGTTGCACGCGGCGAGAAATTGTTGATCGAGGCGAAGCCGAGATCAACAACTCGACAAGTGCACCGAACAAGCTCTATCCGACGAGATACACACAATATTTTTTCTACAATCGTTGAACAATGTCAAGCTGTAGAAAAAAATTAATTTTCAAAATTATATTACAGTTACAAATTTAAATTTACTCCTGTGGTTCCCCCTCCACTAACAACTTTAGGGGCTATGACTTGACGGCTGGTAACCGCATTTCATACGCAAAAATATATCACCTACCGAGATCTGCGTAAGCAGAGTGCCACACCCTTAACGGGTAAAAGGCATGATGATATATTTATTTATTTTATTTATTTTAAAATTATATTTGATCACGCCTATAACAATTCAGTAAAATTGTAGTTACCCATGTCACCATAATCATGACAACGTTTATGAACAAAATAAAAATTTTCAAAGAAATCATAATTTGACACATGGAGTACATTTGACATATGGAGTACATTTGACATAAAGTCTACAGAGTGAATAAGTTTATGGTGATTAAGTTGAAGTGTATGTACGTATATGCCAACTGTATTTACAATAGCAAGGTTATTACCAGAAAAATCCAATGCATCATTTACTTCTTATACCTAATTTATTTTAGTTTTGTTTTTGTCGCGCTATTGCGACAATATGTCACTTTGTCGCCCTAGAGCGACAATTTTGAACATTTCCTAACCAAAAATGGAATAACAATGTCGATATTGTAGAAAATATATTTTCACAAAAAAATTATTTGAATTTTCTAGAGAGTTCCTAATTTCACATTATTGTAGTAAATACATTTGAGAATTATTAATTCTAATTAAACTACTTTGATGTAAAATTGTTTACTATGGTCAGTTAAGCTCCAAATTCGCAAATTAAAAAAATATTTACTAATTTTAAACAGTTTTTAATTTTAATTTTAAAATCCGTTTGGGAAATAATAACTTTAATTAATTTTGTTAATTATAATTGTTTATTACATATTAAACAGTAATTCGTAAATTAAAAAAAGTGTACCTTATTTAAGTAGATTCGCAAACAAAAATAAAGTTTTCAGTATAAGAAAACTAAATTTATCTCCTAAGTCTTGAGGTTGTAAAGATATGTTTACAACCGTATGGCAGGGGATAAATTTAGTTTTCTTCTATTATTCTTAGCCATAGATTTTCACATTTTATTTTATATTGAAGTTTTTAGTATCTATAATTTTTGTGCTCAGTCCATCATTTTTTTTGTAAAAAATATATTCAAAAATTATAAATAATAAAATAATTATATGAGGACATATAGTTTAATCAAAAACTGTTGATACGAAGAATGAAATAGAAGTGTTTTAGAATGTAAATATTGCTATTAAAAAATGACCATTAAAAAGTTGCGTAGTCTGCGTCTAGCTTCACATCGGTACCATACTGTCCCATAAACTCAAATGACGTAACTCTGGTCTCATCTGTAAAAAGTCTTCCGCGAGTCTGAATGAGGGCGTCATTACACACAGCACCGCAACTTAGCGTTCGCGCTAACGCTAACGCAACACGGCGTAGCGTAGCAGCACTGCAAGTAGAAAGTACACATCAACATCACACACTAACCGACCCGCGCGTCGCTGCCTCATCTCATGTGTGTGAGTCTGAGAGAGTGCGCGGTTTTGGCAAATGATTTCTATTTTGATGACTGAGGATGCTACTTTGTGGGAATGTGTGTGGTGTGTTATGGTAGGTAAAGGTGCTAATACGTGATGTTTGTTTAGCAATTTTCGATTTATGTTTTTTGAAAGTAGTAAAATGCGTGTTTGAAGAAACTGTTAGGTGTGTTTATTTATGCAACAAGAGCGAATGCCTTGATTTGGTAGTTAATTTTGCAATTTACAGGGCATCATATTTCGACATTTATACCGATCATTACATATCGGTAGCCGATTACCAACATCAGTAGGGAGTCTGGTTACCTGGTAGGCCAGGGTATTATTATTTAAATTCTTGTATTTCTTAACATATTACTATGATTTTTCTAAGAATGCAATTTGTATAAATTTATCTACGGTAACACAAAAATTATAATCTGAAATAATTAACGGTAAATACAAAATAGTAGTTTGTTTGTTCTATTATATAAATAATGTATATTAATTTCAATTTTTAGCAATGACAAATATTTACTGCTTTCAAATACGTTTCTGTACTTTTAAAACCTTTAACCCTCTTATTAGGTACCTACCTGTTGTGAGGGTCTACCAGTTAAGTAATAATTAACGCGGCTTTTGGCGAACATTATAAATACCCTGAAACATACTTAACCAATAATCAATCTGTTCTAAATATTCTTATCCATACACACAACTTTCCCTTCGTCCACATTCATAGTGCGATTCATACATGCTCGTCTATTCTTCACACTCGGAATCATTCGTTCGCGCAACAAACCATCAATCATACCCAACCAGTTATCCCTTGGTTGCCCACGAAATCGCTTCACCAACCTTTCATTCGACATTCGCTCGAGATGGCCTAACAACCTCAACTGACTCGCTCCCACTTTTTTAAACAATATTCTTCTCAATCTCACACTCACTGTACACCAACGTATTTCACACACGATTACGTCTCTTATACACTCACACTTTTAAAAATCCCATTTTCTAAGCAGTTTAACCTAACTTTACTCCTTCGGTTCCTCTTCCATTAACACTTTCCGAAATCTGCGATAGCAGAGTGACACACAAAAAATGGATATATGCAATTATACGTCGTTCATGTTTGTTCATCCGCACCCAATATTCAGAACTGTACAGCACTATAGGAACTAACACACCATTATAAACACTCAATTGAGCAACTTTAGCTAGATTCACGTTTCGGGCAAATGTACCGAGAACACCCAATACCTTACGTTCTACAAACATCCGCCTTTCAATCATTACATTTTATATCTTAGAGGTTAGGGGCAACCATCTTTAAACAAAATTGCCGTGAACTATCTTGACAAATTATCACTAAAATTGTAAACTTATCTTTAACAAATTAACATTAAAGAATTTCCTGAATTATACTTATATATTTATTTTGTTACAGGTCACTCACATGCGACGATTTTGAAGAACAGGAAAACATTTATAAAGGTAAGTAATTTTTATATTTATCATGTCCCAAGTAATACTTGTATCTGCAACGTTTCAAATCACAGTGAGGTTAAAACATTCTTAGTAGCAAATTATGTAGTAAATACAGCTTTTAGAATCTGGCAGCCGCTGTGAAGCTGCACTGTGCACAATGCTGCATGTGAAGGGTTAAGGGGGAGCAGGCCCGGGTCAGGGGTCGCGAGCCGCGTGACTGAGTGCGCCCCTGGACGCCCTGCGCCTGTCGGAACCACGATAATGTCGTTATTAATGGCGGTTAGCCGGCCCTGCATAATCGTGTATCAGAGATGTGTCGATATAGCAAATGTTGCAAATGGAGATCACAGATCAGTACGGGAACGAGAACAATTTATTTATTTAATAGATACAACATCTTTGTAGAGACAATATTAAAAAATCTGGTGCGTGTATTTCGCGATTTTCTTAAACATATAAACTTGAATTTTTGCACGTTCAATAATTACATTTGACATATGCTTGATACATAGAATAATTGTTTTAATTATTTGTTTGATTGTGAAACATTTTATATATTATATAACATCAGGGTATTGAATGGAACGGATGGTGTACGTATTGATGGACGTATAGTGCCTGCATTAGCATATGCGGATGTTGTTGTGTTGGGTGAAACTAAGGAACAATTGAGAAGAATGACTATGAGCATAAATGAAGTAGGGAATATTTCAAATCTGATATTGAATGTCGTTAAATGTAAAATCTTGGTGTTTGAGAAGAATGATTTGTGACTAATTGTAATGTTCAATGAATGGTGTGAGATTAATACAAGTGAAAAAATATGTATATTTAGGTAGTATGTATTCGAGGGATGGATATAATTACCTGGGAGATTGAAAGGCAGATGTCTGCAAGGTGCAAGGTATTGGGTGCTCTGGGTCCATATGCTCGAAACCAGAATGTATCTATGGATGTTCGATTGCGTGTTTATAATGTTAGTGCATACTTTGATGTATGGTTCTGAATGTTGGGTGTGGATGAAGAAGCATGAGATATTTGAGAGGAATCTGTAGGTATACGAGACGTAAACGCGTCTGGAATACATTGGTGTATGGTGGCTGTGAGACTGAGAAGAATATTGTTAAGAAAGTGGGAGTGAGTCAGTTGAGATGGTTTGGACATCTTGAGCGAATGACGAATGAAAGGTTGGTGAATTTAATATATATTCGGGTGAGATTGAAGGTGAACGATTACGTGGGCCTCCGAGGAATAAGTGGTTAGGTATGATTGATGGTTTGTTGCGTGAACGAATGATTTCGAGTGAGAATAATAGACGAGCATGTATGAATCGCACTATGAATTTGGGCAAGGGGATAGGAATGTTTGGAGAAGAGTGATTGTTGGTTGATTGTGTTTCTGGGTTCGTGGGATATAGTGTGACGTTATGTACAAATATCCCACATTTAAAACGATTATGTATATTTGAAGTAAAGTATGTAGATTGATATCATACATTTTATAGCTGGTTTTTTAATCAAATAGGCTTTATTTACTAGACGACGTTTCGACGCAATTTTGTTGTTTAAAACACGCATATTCTTCCTTATTCTACAATGTCGTCTTCCCAATAAAGCAAAAAATTCGGCTCCAAAATTTATTTAGTATTACAAAGTATGAAAGTGCCTTCTTCGGAATAAGCTCCCTCCGCCATTGGCCCCGTACTGTTGCGGTCTCGTCTTGGTGAAGTGGCGAAGAAGTGCTGGAAACGTACGCAGACAGGTGTTGTTGCATCGCGCTCAGACATTTCGCAATTTTTAAAATCGTAATTATGATCGATCGCTTCGTGCTTCTCGCCCGCTGCTCGCGATGGAAAATGTATTTATTATTCATGTTGACTGCATCGGGAACTGCAATTTACGACAACTTTTATTTCACCCGTGACTAATTTGATAAATTTTGTGCCTGACTTTAACGCCATTTTTGTGAAACTGTCCGCGGATAGGAGCATAAACTTATCTGATATTAGAATAAATGTTCTTGCAACATCGGTGCCAATATAAATTATGTTTCTTTGTCTGCCATAAATTTTCCAAAATTGTTTAGAATTTGTACTAGATTGCAATGCAATTGTTTCAAAAATAAAAATGGTAATATGATTTATTTACTAGATCATGCATATAATATTCACAATTCACAATTCACCTCGACTGAAAAACTTATAAATTGGCTAGTTTATGATCCCCGACAATATAATTGCGCAATGAATAAGATTCGTAAATATTTATAAAATAAAATCATAATAATATTGATCTAACGGTACTTCTATGTAACTGAAATAACGGCCCTGAAATCGAGGTCTACAAGATATGTTATTCTGCATTTTACGGATAACATACTGCATGTATTATTCTATTATTTAATACTTTGAGTTTGAAGTCTGTGTTAGGTCAAGAGGGCATGCAAATTTTCGACTTTTGTAATTCATACGAATGTAACAAATGTCAGATTTGATTTTGAATAGAATATTTTGACAGGTTTCTTATAATTTCCGTTAAATTAAACTTATTAACACGAAAGTATTATTGCATTAAACAAACATTTAAATGTATAATTATGATTAATGAAATAATAACAGTATTATTGAATTTAAACATGACTTTTTAAATGTTACTTCGACACTTCGAGATATGTGATGAATAATATATAATATAATATAATAAGGAATAAAGATTTCATCTTCTCTGAGAAAGAACCCAGAACAACATTTCACAAATTTTTTGTTGGCAAGTAAAACTCTTTCTTTTTTATTTCCAGCACCTTCACTTTTCATAATTTATTACACAATTTCGCGGCTTAATCGACGACTGTGTAGGAGATATAAGATTTCATACGTTGCCAAAATATACAATTACAAGTTAGTTAAAGAGAGAAAACATAAAGATGTTGCGTATTCTGCTATGTCATTGCGCACGACGGAGAATTTCCATGTGAAATTGTGATTAATGCAGTTAAGGAAACATTCGAAATTTTACATAAATTTGGATTAACACTTGAGCTTCTGCGATAAAGTTGCAAAGAATTTATTTATGACATTCTTATGTGTTTATAGCATGAATTCCCATAGGGATCCTTATGGGTATTTATCCATTTTTGGATGTGACACTATGCTGAGATTAAAATCAAATCTTACACTTACTTTATTTGTCTTCTTCTTGTTAGGTCTACTCTCTGAAATATAATAACACTGTGACGTTCACTGACGCTGAAAATACGATGCGAGAGAGACAGTCAATCGTTGGGCCACCTGTCTTTGTTGTATAGTCCGTTTAGAAATAAAAAAAAAAAACATTTAATGATTTTGAAATAAAATGTTAAATATAAAAGTTAAATAAAATATTAATAGAAATTAACTATTATGTACACTGATAAAAATGTTTTCTTGAAACAAACAGATTTCTCTTAAATGAAGAGAAAAATTGCTTTGATTTGTACCAATCCGATTTCGTTTTCATTTAAAACTTTTGTAGGTTTAAAAAATATTAAATAAAGCATACAAGTTAGCTTCAATTGCTCTGCTATTTTGGTTTTCAATCTATTATCAGATATTAGCATATCTTACGATTCTTTTCCATTCATTTCTCCTTAGCGTTTTCTGTTTCCAGTATTTTTACTTTGCGTATTTCTTCTTCAACACTGTGTATAAAATTTAATCGTGGATTTCCTTTAAATATTTCATAGCTCCTTTTGCCTTTTTCTTCTCTAATCCATTTAAATTGCTGAACAGTGAACAAACTAACTTTCTGTCATTTTATTGATAACCGAATGTCTTTCTTAATACGTCCTCTCAAAACGAAGTAGTGAGTCCAAAGTTATACGTCATTTATTTTGTTTCCGTCATTATTTTGTTAGAAAGATAAATTGGCCTATTTTTTTTCTTCACTATTTCCGAAGTCTTCCAGTATTTCTTCTACAGATTTGTCTTTGTTCTAAGTTCTTCACACTTTTGTAGTAAATGCTTAATTGTTTAAGAAAAATGAGTGCAATTGTTTTCTTTGCTTCTTCCGGAGTCTTCCAGTATTTCATCCATGGATTTATCTTTGTTGAAAGTTCATCACACCTCTGAAGCAGATGTTCAATTGTTTTTTATTCTTTTTGTTCTCTCCAGTAGTTGTTTTGAAGCTCTTCATTTCCGCATCCAAATTTTAAGATGAAGATTCATTCATGAATTCTGTACGGTCTTAATTTATGTAACTTGTGGATGAAGTGCAATACGAACACTGGCGCTTTTGACATGAATTACTTACTTTTATTCTATGATCGTTAGATATTTCATAATTGCTACCTTTTATTGTGTCTATCATTGTGGTTTTGTAGATCGCACCTCCTTATCTTGGAAGGTTATATTGTTATATATTTTTTATTAGTATGCCCTTTAGATATTGTTATTGTAGTTGTATTACGATATTGTTCTGTTATTGTCGCGTTTCACAGGTTTTTATATTTGTAAACATTAGTTCTGGTATTCTTCACTCCGTTCTATCCACCCAATAGCTAACATGCCTCTTATTTTGCACGACCGCAGAATGAAAGTGTTTAACAATAACATTGTTCTGCACTCCAGGGAGATTTATACTAACAGTTGTAAATTTCTGGTTAAACATCAGTTTTATAAATCAGCTTTCTCTACTTCCTGCATTTTAGCATCTCGCGTTGTAATTTATTCGATTACAAATCGTTGCTGCACATGACAAATTATCCTTAGAATTACCGCAATCAGCTTTGCTGTATGATGAGCCTGAATCAGCAGTTGCTTCCTTCAACTGTGTGTAATAATCAGGTAATGAATGTGTGCCATTTGTTGATTAAATGTGCATATTGTGCAATGTGCTGCATTTGTTGAAATATTGAGATTTTTGGCTTTCAATTTGCTATTGGTAATTACTTGAGAATGTATGTATAATCTTTTTAATATTATTACTCACTTGGACGCTCTACAATTGCAGATCTATATAGATCACTTGCTTTACTTTCTAATGCGTAGTTTTCAGGACATAAAAAATAATAAATTCAATTCATTTCGAACAGGAAAATTTTTATATTTTGTATTTATCAATTGTATCCTTTTTAGAAGAGCAGATTAGTTTTTAGTGATACTGATAATACAATAACCGAAAGTGATAGTTTACTTGAAGCCCTATCAAGTTATTTAGAAGTATCTTAGTAAATTATGATTTAATGACAATTTATGTTATTAGAATAATGTTTCAAAAATTATTACATATCTACAATAATTATTGTTTGAAATATTTTCTCTTGCTGTCTCTATTTACGAATTATAACACGTTAAATAAAAATTATATTTTGACATTTTATATTAAATCTGGAAACATGTGCTTTTTGAAAATAACCAAATAACTGTTAAAAAATTTCATTTTTTGACAACTAATTTTTTGAAGTGATCAAAGTTTCTTGATAGTGGTGGTCCGTGTTCCTGTATTGTTTGTTAAGAATTCTATGGTTGTGGTGCCCATAATATATTTTTTTTTATGTTGTTATCATACTTAGTGATTATTTTTCCCGTCCATTTGGTGAAAAACTACAAAAGTTCCATATATTTTCGTTACTTGCTAGTAAGACCATCATCGACAATTTTGAGGCCATAATATTTAGAATAGGTACAAAGTATCATTTGAAATTAGAATCTTGAGAGAAACTAAATTATATTTAAAAAAATATTTCAATATCTTATAATCAAAGATGCCATGAAAACAAACAAATAACAAGCATGCATTCTAAAAATTCAAACATGTGTCAATTGATTATTAAACATTGAAATAACTATTTATTTCTCACTTTACATATTTCATGTAAAAATTTTGTTCACGTTATAATTATTAATTATACCGCGCTGGTTATATTAATGAGCTATTACTTAACCAATAAATGAATCCAGCTGAAAAGTCTAATAATCATTAAATAACAATTTAGTTCTGTGTAATGACGAACAGCAGGCACCCAGCACATTCTACATCAACATCCACTTCATTCCGAACAAAATTAATTTAATTTCCAGTCATTCATCACCTCTACACTTCAACCTTTCCTATCAGAACGGAGTCACGACGGTTTATATTAAATTTACTTATTAAACCATCATTTTTTCACGGAGTAAAATTAATTTAATGCCATTTGACAAGGTGTTCTCTTTCCACGCTGCGTGATTTCAAACACACGCGTGTGAAATCTATTATTTTTTGCTTTTGTATTTCATCAGCTGTCAATCAATTTGACACTGCCTGTTGTTTTAAACTTGTGTTTTGTTTTACACGTACTTGAGTTTGTAATTTAATTATGGGTTGTTGACAACACCCCTAGGGCATTTTGAAATTTAAAAGATCAGTTTTAAATATTTATAATTAGTAATGAAAATGTGGTAAAACATTTAAATAAACATTGCATAATTTGCGTTTTAATAATTTTAATTGTGCAATAAATACTAATCACTTGTTATCTTCAAACGTTCGTTTTTAAATATTTAATACTAACTAACGAGAGTCGTAAAACAGAGGTTAAACAGCAGGCAGTGAAGCAAATAATTCAAGAGTTTGTGGGCGTAAATGGAATTAATTGAATATTTATTGCACATTCTACGAGACGAGCTCTGATATCAATGGAGAGTTTATTAATATTACCAAGAGAAAGGGTTTTATTTTATCCAGAGCATAAATAATACAAGCTATTACAGATTTTTAATAAAATATTACATACAAATTAAACAATATAGTACTGACAACCACTTAGGTAGGGTAAAAGGCAAGAATGAAGTCAAGAAAAGAAACCATCATTGAAACCAACATTGAAGCCAACGATAAGGGATGTGCTGTGGGATGAATGGTGTGCTGTGAAACGAATGGTGTGCTGTGAAATGAATGGTGTGCTGTGTGATTGGTTACCATATCTAGTTTTATTGAATAATTTTACTGTAATATGTTATATACCAAAAAATATGTTATATACCAAAAGACAGCGTTTAAAACTATTAATAATTGTAGTTGCACTCTCATCATGACAGAAACATGAGTATATCTGCAAAACATCAATGATGCATTTTGTTTTTAAAATATTTCAAGACGTTTAATCATTACGCTATCAGTGATTCTTAAGAATTATTTTTTTTTGTTTCAATTGTTTTAGCGATAGGTGGCGCTAGCATTTTGAAAACAATCTGACAAATATTGTATAAGATAGAAAAATATTAATAATAATTTAAATCACCTTGAATCATACTCTGTTCCAAATTCCGGCAATTTCAACGATTGGTTAACATACGGCCCACTATACATAGCATTTCACTACTCTTTACTTGTTAATTTATTACAGGATGCTAATGAAAAAAGTAAATAAACATAGTATTATTTAGTTGTACACTTCATATTTCAACAAAAGTTTGAGAATAAAATTTAATAATATAATTAGAAATTTTCTTTTTCTTAATACACTAGAGAATGTAAGAACCCAAGAAGATGCTTTCCTACAGTTGATTTAAATTTGAACAGATCGTTTACTTAGTAACAAAATGCAGTTGACAAATTTAACTTTAAAGTAAAATTGTGCAAACTATTTCAAAAACACTTTATAAAGTCATTAAAGCTTAGTATATCATGAGCTACTGAACACGTATAATTATAACATTAATTTTTTCCACACGTTCTATTTACTTAATTACGGCATGCTTTTTATTCGCTGCGGGCAGAATACTTATCTTCATGTATCTACAGGGCGAATGTGATAAATCCGTTTAATCAAATTTCTTGACATGGACACGAACCGTTAATGAATAATGTATGATATGTCAGAGGCATGTGTCAAATTACGTCAAAATGGGAGGTAATGCTACAATGATTTTGTCTGAGCGCTGTGGTTCAGTTGGCACTACTGAATTTGAATTTTACCTCCCGCACGTATATGGAAGGGAGGTATTGAGACGGATCAAAAGTTTCACTAGTAGGGGGTTTGTAGTTTGTAGTCCCAGCCGAAGGCGAGGGCTACGGTTGCAAGTGTGGGATATGTCTTTCCGTTACATGTTGTAGACTATACTTTCTATAACAAGATTTTGGAAATTATAGAAAAAATACAAATACAAAACTGTTGAAATTCAAATAAATAAAATTAAAACAAACCGACGTAACCGTAGTAACTGAATCAAGATACTTCATATATCGCGCTAATATGCAGCTTTGATTTGTCGAAATTATTCCATACGCGGCGTATGGAATGATAGTTGTTCCAATACAGTTTTTAGTTGTAGAATGTGTAGTTTCCAAAACAGTGTTATGGAAATAACTATTCTAACATCATGTCCATAAATATTTTGCAATTTTACTGATACACTTGTAATTTCAACACGTTGGAAATGTGATTATGACATTTTATATTTCCAGTTATTTTTTGACACCACAGATTTTAGTTTACTATAAAAATATAATAAAATTTTAATAGCTTTCGAACAATACAACTTTCATTTTCTAATAATCTGGTGAATACAAATTGGGTCTATAAAATTATTTTAATGTTTTACAAAACAATGATTTAAATGACATTTATTATCAGGGCACTTAATTGGACCACTTATTTACCTAATTAAATACAAAATGGATACGAATTAGTTAAACATTATACAAAATCGAAAGTTACACATGTAACAGAATTGTCAGACTGTCAGGCAGAATTATATCTACCTTAGATCTTTAAATATTTCTTCATAGATACTTCTCCTTGGTATGATGATATTATTTAAAATATATATGTATTTAGATTTAGGTCTTTAAATTACGAGCTGATTAGAATTTGGTAATAGTTCATAGACTGGAAATGGTAGGTATGCTCAACAGATACCTTCAAGTAAACTACCACTTTCAGTTAAAAGATTGCTACCAAAATCGAATCAGCTTGTAAATGAAATATCCAAGTTCTACAAACGAAATTGGAAAATAATAGTTATAAGAATATGATCTGGCTACCATGTAACCTCCGGAAAATTTGAAGTTCTAAACAGTACATTCTACATTGAATAGAATACAATAAATTTACTCTAAGATATGCCAAAAACACCTAATAGGTTTTCAAATACACAACTGGTTAATAGATTGCTCCAAAATTCTAATCAACTTTTAACATGAACATCTAAAATCTTAATTTAATTTGAAAGATATCGTAAAAATAGTTAAATTGTATTCAAGGGACGCCAAAAAGTGCTTATATGTTGAAAAAAATCACTACCGAAAATTTGACGCGTCACAATACCTCCTTTACTTTTAAAAATTATAATTAATTTAATGGTTTAGGTCGGTGATTATCTGTTGGTGACATTAGATTTATTTTGCCTAAAATTACGAGGGCTAGCGGTTTGTAGATATTGGGAAATATATATTATTTATTACATGATCAAGACATATATTAAAATAAAATATATAGTATCCGAAATATACATTAAAATCTAAACATATCGTAAAGAAATTTGTAAGATATGTCTGGTTAATTTATTTAAGTAGTAGTAAATAAATTTGACCACACACAGTTTCTAATGATACATGAATCTGCTAAATAACATGTTTATGGACCCATAGTAAAATATCGCCTACGTGTGGAAGCCTGTGTAGGTGAAGTACCTGTCTTTTCATTCAAATCGAATTACAAATAAAAGTATATGTATAATTTATTCCAGAATTTGGGTAATTCTCTGCTACTATTGTAACGCCCGCAAGGAACAATCGATTTAATGGTACATATGAAGAGAGCACTTCAGTGCTAATGTATTTTCAAAATAGATCAAGTAGAAAATAATATGTTATACTGTTATTGTATTTGTTACAATGCCTTGTTGTGAATATAAACAAAATCATTTCAGTTTTTTAGTTACTTTTAATAACTAAAACCACTTAAAACTATCCAAAGTTATTGTGAATTTGTTTGAATGAATAGATTCTGAAATAAAAAAATAGATCTTTATTTCGTCAATTATCCTCTTTTCCAATTAGATCGTTTTGCGTTTTGTAAAACAGAATTATAGAAAGTATTTAAATGCTTAAAATTCGTTTCGAGAAATTTAGGTCCAAAAGTGTAATCGACTCAATGAAAATTCTGAAAAATACTCGTAATATTGACTGGTAAACAAATGTTTCATCATATCAAATATTGTTAGTTCCGCTAGTAATAAAATACTGGTGTGATCACCACATAATTTTCCTATTCATATGAATTTGTATTTAAATGTTTAATAATTAAAATTAATTGTGAAACATGTATACTATTGGACATAAATATTGTACCACTAAAATTTTTTCGATTTATTTTTAAATAGCACAAAGTATGAACTTTTCTGTGAATGCAATTGGCAGCATGTATTTATGAGATATTCTGAAAATAAGGATTAATAGGTCGCCCGTTTCACGTAATGAAATAGAACTATATGAAGTTGTAATACAAGGATATTTTATTATTGTTTTTCAATTAAATTATAAAATCTCGACATTTAAAAATGTTGTTCTATACAAAAGTTCAGAAAACATTGAACTGAGTATATAAGAAACATGAATTGAATTTAGTCTTTTAACACTATATTTTTAAATTGAATTATACAATAGATATTTATGTCACAAGTATTTAATTTAGAGTTTTATGGACGAGGCAAATAAAAGGGGAAGTCCATAAGACCCTATTATGTACGTGTTATATATAATATTTTTTTTTAGCTTAAATTAGAATGACAATTATATTTGACATAACATATGACGTTGACATGAACAGATTTCGAAATGTGCTTTTTTCTGTTGTTTGGTTACAAATACAAAGTTGTTGTATCAGACTAGCCCATAAAGGGCGATTTTATGGACGCTAAACAAGTGATTTTAATTTAATCGAACTTAAAATATATTATTCCAGAAATATGACGTTTTGTTATACTTATTTTATTTTACCCTATAATACACTAACTACTTTTTCACTAAAATGTTATTGTTCCGTTGTTTCTTATGCTACAGAGCTGCTAGTTCATTTATACGACTTCAGCATGTTAATAATATTTCTGATGTAATTAAATATTTTTTCGAAGGTATAAAACGTTTGTTTCATTGTTGAATTAATAACATCACAGTAATGAATAAAGAAAGTAGTAATAAATACAGCAAAATTAATGTAGGCATCTACAAAAGATTAAATTTTATAATGTTGCACTGGTCCTATTTATCACTTATTTATAGACAATAATGACGAAATAATGATCCAGCTACCGGAGAAATGAAAATATTTCATTGCTGCCTCCTTCACAACAACTGACAAATTAAATCGAACTAGTTCATTTCACAGTTACGAAACATTCAAATAAATATTAGAATTGAAGCCTTAGAAACAAATTTCTTTTCCTCACGCGATTGTACACATTCAACATCTCATTCAGAGTTCGGACAAATTTACAAACCATAAAATCTGTGTTGTCGAGCGCGAATAATAAATTTCGGAATGAAAACTTTCAAAACAAAAATTGCAAGAAGAAAAAATAAGGCAGCGTTTCGATAATATGCATATTATGGCCATGCAACGCAGTATATCGTGTTCGAAAATATCTACCAATAAATTACGTGCATCGAATTTCTCTTCGGAGTAGAGATTCTACTTTTGGTGAGTTAGTTGCAGTGGATGAGCGGAGACTCGTGTTTGGCACACATTCTTCTATGTGGAACAAGATTTTTCAGTTTTGACAACATTGATTATATTTTTATTGTCAGAATTATTAGCTTGTATTTCATTTCTAGTTAGTTCTCTTAGAGAGGAACATAATAGGCGCGAAATACATTTAAATTTTAAACGAACAGAGATGTACTGAAAAATTTATATTTATTTCTCTTAGAAAAATCGATATCTAGATTTGTATAGGAATACAAATTTGTGATTATTTGATTCCATATTGTACTTTTTTTTAATTAGATCTAATTTTTTTATTAACCCTCTATTGCATACTGTTCCCGATCGGGAACATAAAATTTAAAATTCTTCTTTTCTTTTCTTATGCAGTTTACATTCATGGCAATCATGTTGTAATCATTTGAGAACATTATATATACTTTGTCAATTGCCAATTAGGTCATTCCTCCCAATTTCACCAACATAAAAAAAAGTTGAAGTGTAAAAAGGATAATTACAGAAACTGAGATAGAAAATGTGAAATTTGAAGGAAGCAGCTTGTTACCTGCTGATATATTACAGATAAATACACCTTTACAAAATTTCCAAATTTTTTTTTTATCTGATGTTTTCCTAGAAGAGGTTGTTTATCAAACAATTTTGTATAGTACGCAAAGACGACCCAATAGACCAAAGTTCTAATGTAAGTTGAATTTGTTCATAAAGTTCCCAATAGTGAACAAAACTTAAAAAAAAAATGTATGAGATTAATATAAGTCAAGAAAAAAATATCTGTATTTCGACTACAGCTCCACCTACCGGGTTCAACTGTAGTTAAGAATCATCCAGGTGAACCCATAAGTAGAAAAAAAAACATAAAATTATTTACAGTTACCCGCCAATGAAATTTATATTAGAATCTAGAAAATATTTTGTTTAAAATGAACTCGGGAATCTCGAAATTTTATTTTAAAATTACAATAATTTGAAATCTTGAATTTTGAAATTTTATTATAAAATCTCGAAAGATATAATAAAAATATCCTAAATTTTAAATTAATTAAAGAAGCAAAAAGTACATTCATCTTTTGCAATATACTATAGCTAGTGCTAAATCTGCCTGCTAATACTCTATTTCTATTCTTACAATGATCAATTTGCATAAGAAAGAATACATTAATAATAGCATTGTGTGCGGAGAAATAGACGTCGTGAAATGAAAGTATATCGTATTTCTATCTCTATTCTCATGGATCTATAAATTCGCGATTACTTGATTAGTATTTATCTGTCTATTTAAAATACAAAACCGGTAAAGATTTAGAAGAATAAAAGTATAAATGTTTACAAATGAATAAAGTAGTTCTACTGTACCATGAGAAACAAACACTACAGTAAGAGTATGATGTATGAGATTGAGAGCAAATAACTCATTTTTATTACTAATTAGTTGGTATTGATTTCACATTATAGTTCTTTTATTACACCTACCACATTTTGTAATCCTCAGAGGCTCGTTCGAAGAATTATTTTAATGTTCCTCATAAAACAATATTTGTCGCATTGCAGAATCCTTCCACGCGTACTTATACAATACCTTATATTCAACATGTTCTATAGATCTTGTCTCGATACCACGCGCCGACTGGCTTAATTTAATCACGCATTTCGTAGGTACAATGACACGTAAAATATGAATTGATCTGATTATCGAAGCTTACTGATGACCCGTGCTCGATTTAATAAGATTTGTTCCTGTTATCAAGATCAACATGTGTTGAATACCGTTAACCTAGATGTAGTCGTGGTTGCTCGAAGATTTGTTAATTATTTCCAAGGCTATCTCTGGATGGAATTCGTGGAATAGGGGGTTATTTTAATGATTTTAGCACAAGGTTAGACCTAGGTGATGGTAAAGAAGTAAAGTAGTTGTTGCAAGAAATGTGAGAGAATCTTTTCAAAAACCATTTCCCAAAAGGCAAACAATGAACTTGCCATATTTATCGTAGGTAAGCAACAATCTGTACGCTTACAAGAGCTGTGGGGTTAAAATTAGAAAACGTTTTGTGTATGTCTCGTAGGAAACGGATATTCCCGTACTCCTGCAGATTACTAGACTCGCTACGCTACGCTTCGACTCGACTGCCTCGTCTATCAACTACTACAGTCGTTGGGAATATCTCACGTTTACTACTAGATACACAATATACCAATTATAAAATCAATTTTTCGTTTGCTTGTTACTATTGGGTAATAAACAATTACGCAACAAATATATAGTTATTGCATGCAGTTTTTAATTCTAAATATTTTTTGTATTCACACTTTTGGTCTGATTTAATAAGGGAAGAAACAATCACCATATTAAAGTAATATCATTGTATTCTTTTGTTACATATTTCAATTCAACACGCAGTGTATATGCGGGAGGTAAAAATGAATAATATGGAAATGTTTGTAAATTTGCATCTCAAAGTTTTGATTGTTGTGTTCTATCAACCACAGTCATGAATGTGTGTTTTGTTTTGAAAAGATTTCAATGATCAATCAGGAGTGTTGTTAATGTAGTTATAAATATGAATATTTATATCTCTTTTAAATAATTATTACATTAAAATGGTAATGGTGATACGTGGCTAGCAAAAAGCAATTCTTAAGAAAATATTAGAATGTTTTCCGAGAATGTATCAATTAATGGACTTAATTCTTCTGTGTGACAGATTTAATAAACCATTGCAGTAAAAATGAAAATTGTTTACTCTTTCAAAGGAGGCGAAAGAACGAAGGGAAATTGAAATTATGTAATTTCACTGCTCAGAAAATAAATAAATTAGCCCTGCCTATCTCATTGCATAATCCACCTCTTCGTTTTATCTGCGAACGAGAGCTGAAACTTAAAACCAATAACAATAACAATAATCAGAGATCTCAATTAAATCCAGTTTAAGAGTAATCCTGTCTCTTTCTTCAACTTTCTCAGATAAAACTAAAAGCCGTCAGTCTCACGAAAATCGCCAAACGTATCAAGTATCAATTAAGAATGAAAACAAAACAGTTGTGCAACATGATCGGACTCATTACAATCAAGAGGGCTTGTGGCTTGTGAAATTTCAGTTCGAGTCAACAGTCGACACATTCGTCAGGCTGAGAACAAATGCCGAGCGTGTAAAAGCCTTCTCTTGTTCGGCGACTGGCTCTACAACGATAACAATCGGATCTTAGAGCGACTTGCGCAATTTATTTGCGCTGTCAAAATGCTCGGATGACATATGGAGAATAATTAAAGTATTTTATTGTTTCTAACTGTGATGCCGTTTGCTTGTAAGATACTTTCAGCATTAATGGAGGATTATAATATGTAATAGGTGTGATATATGGACTGAAATATGTTCTCGGATTTCCATAACAAAGTAACAAAAGAACTTGATGAATTGCCAGTAACAGTATGTTTCTAATATATGATAATCAGTCTTATGTCTGCAAAATTAATAAATATATTGAACCTTTTACCTACACTGTTCCTTCCACAATTATTCTTCTGAATTTTGGATCCCCAAGTTCGTCCCCCCAGACTAGATCCTTAGAGAATTGGACCCCAAGTACGTCCTCACTTAATACGAGGTCGTAGGTTCACGGAATATTGGAACCCAAGTTCGTCCTCAAGTAATCGGTCTTGAAAACTTTGTCATACAGTTGGCCGTCAGAATGTTCGATCCTGTAAATTACAAAAATATTGTTATATAAATGAGATGAAAAGTAAGATTTTGATGTCATACACATATAGATTCATAAAACTAATTCTAAGCTAATATTATTTTATTTCCATTTTGCTTTCTTAAATGTTAATATCTTCATTAGCCCACGAACGAGAAAAAATACAAACAAGAAATTTTATAACTTTGTTTCATTATGTTGTACAGAACTGAGTTGCTTTTGGCCATGTGTACAAAAGCGGAAGTGGTAGTTGACTGAACACACAAAACAATAAATTCAATTTTTTTTTTGAATATGGAAACACCTTTTAAAAAAGTTTCAAATGAAAGGTGTAGGAAATAATATTTGGAATAGTGTATGCTTACTATTTTTGATATAACCGTTATTTATATAACTTGTACATAATTCAGGGTTTTATGAAGAAGATAGCTTAGGAGCCAAGCGAATGCAGCGAAGCGAGACATAAAAAAAGCGAGTCAATAAAATCTTATTATGTACGTGTTAATCAATCTCCTCCAAACATTCCTATTTTGACACAAACTTTCGCTTTGTCCACATTTATAGTGCGATTTATACATGCTCATCTATTCTTCACACTCGGAATCATTCGTCGTTCACGCAACAAACCATCAATTATACCCAACCACTTATTCCTCGGATGCCTTCGAAATTGTTTCACCAACCTTTCATTCGACATTTACTCAATATGGCTAAGCCACCTCACTCATTTCCACTTTTTTTAACAGCATTCTTCTCATTCTCACATTCACCATACATCAATGTATTATTTAAATATATATGCCGAGTATAATCATTAGACAGTTTAATTCAGAATTGTGTATAAGAAAGTGGTGTAGTATCCACATCAAATTTTTATCTGCTATAAATTCTAATTTATACATAGTTTCATTGTGACATGTGGATTTATTATATATCATATTACCGATGTAAATGCAGCTAATATTACGTTATTTTGCTTCGTAGATGTGCTAGTTGATTAATTAACGATAAAGCTAAGCTAAGTGCGCAAATAAGTAGGTATAATTAATACCAGGAGATCAAACGATAAACACTCATATAAATTTTAGTCGCATATAACTACCATTGAGAATAAAATGATGCATATTTGTATTTCTGCATGAACTCATGCCCTAAAAAATTAATTCCATGCAATCATTGCAGTCATCTGCATAAAAAACCGCGCAAAAAGAAAACGAAAACAATTTTCCTTTATTCTCATAACATATTATTACACTCATATGTACATATTAGCAACATCAGGAAGATATTATAATCGTATAAAGCGCGATTTTTTGCCCCATGATTCACTTCGTGCGCATACATTTGTCAACGTTGCACCGCGCATGCGCCCATGTGAAAGTTGCGCTTTCTCCGTGTCATCCAGACGACCATGGCGCTAGAACGCATGCGTAGGACGGAGACGGAAGAGCTACCTGTCGCATAATTTAATACTTGATTGTGGACTATGCGATTATATCGCCCACTGCTAAAAGAATCAAATAAAATAGTTGGCGTTTCGTGTTTAGGTTTTGTTTTGCGTTGGCTGAAAATCACCTGTGATTTGTTGCAGGTAGTTTGATAATTAATACTTTGCTGAAAGAATTTATTAATGAATTATGCATCTTCATTCTGATTTTTATCGTCTTCTATCGACACTAAATTAATAAGAGAAAACTACTTATAGACATACTACTTACACTTTAAGTACAAATGTTTTTAAAGTTTTTCGAATTACTAAACATTGTATTTGAAAGTATTTTTCACTACAGATGTGTTTATTTTATATTCACCAAAATCTGACAATGTTCAAGTTCCTACCATGATGATAAATTTGAATGAGACAAATTAAAATTGCTAATCAGACCTTCATAAATTTCAATATTCCCAAAAAAAAAATCAATCTGAATTTAAAATAAAGTTGTACGGTTTCCAAATCTCCCTGATAAAAAAACATGGTCTCAAATTTATTTCCAGTAACAGCACATAAACTCACACTTGTTTCAGTGTCACAGTGACACATTTAGTCGATAAGACTGTTTTAACCGCAAGAGATAAATTTCGCGGGCAATTGAAAAAACTCGTTCTTGAAAAACGCATTGTTGCCAACGCAAACGCGATACGCGAAGCTGATACGTTTTTAACCTACCCATAAGATCCCAAGTTTAAATTTTAAATAATATTTATTTAAATACAAGCTTTGAGCTTAAAGTCGAGGTTATCTGTTGTTCATCCTCAATTTTCTGTTTAAATTAATTTTTATAGTCATTGATCTATTTTATGCTTATTTTGTTAACATGTAGTCTTGACTACATATTTCATATTTATTTACTACTTTGTATTTTAACTGATGAAGGGACCTTTTCTGTAACTAACCTGTTAATTTTTAACGCTCTGTTAAAATTTTAACTAATAAAAATATATGTGTCAAATGAAATTTGTCTGTTATCATTGGTTAAAATTTTTAATAAGCCGTTAAAAATTAACAGATAAGATACAGAATAGACCCCGAAGGCAGCATTTAACTGTCTAGTCTAAACGTCATTTTGTCAAAAGAAATCTGGTGTGGACACCACACTACTTTCTTATATATGTGTCCAAATGAACTCGTATGACTTTATTCTGACAATAACTTGATATACAGATGTAAAATTTGGGTAATTTTTTGTTCTCATTGTAACTATTATTTTATTTTAAAATATTAATTAATATCTATAGTCTTTAAAATTTTCTAACTAATAATACAATTACTGCTTTTATAATATTTCAAACGACACATACTAGGTACTGACATTTCTCTATTATTTGACATATAGATGTTAAAAATATTTGAGATTTTGTTCCCATTGTTACTAAGATTATTGAAATATATTATTATATATATAATTTAGTTTTTCTCAAAATTAGAAGCATGCACAAGAAAATTGGAAAGAACATTTTATATTCCAAATATTTTTGCTAATATCTTTTATTTGAAAATCTTTTTCACAGCTGATTCTATTAAAAAAAAATAATAATTAGGAATTTATTGTTTTCTGCGTACAGTAAACGTCCTCATCAGATTTTCTAATTTCATTCAAAATCACCTCAGTTATACGTATTTTCATGAAACAAATAAATTCCAAGTTTTGTTAATATTGTTCATGAGATATTGCACACACGGATACACATCCATCCAGGCATCCTTACACCCAGACATAATTGAGAAAATGGTCTTAACGATTTCAGTGGACCTCAAAATATAATTTTCTGCCAAAATCTCAACAGCGATTTTTTTCATAATTCCAATACCTACTTCCCTACACTTTGTATAAGAAAGTAAAAATTACGAAACTTTTGTTGTTTACCAAATATTGTATAAATTATATGGGTTTTTAAAGATTCTTTCAATAGTTAAATTTTAACTTTACCCCTGTGGTTCTCCCTCCATTATAATCTTTGGAGGCCACGTTAAAATATGGGTAAATTCAGTATCTGTGGACTATATTATACTCAGATCTTAGGCCACCATTTTTAGGCCAAATGGCTGACCAATTATCATTTATAAAATATCAATACATAAACAATGGAGCAATTTGCATATTAATGGGAAATTACTAAGAAATGAATGACAGAAGCAGTGATAAATATATGCGATTGTTTTTCTTTCAAAAGTGAGACTTATAGTTTATTAAAGGATATGTTGTAGTATCCCGGGGCATTTGTATTTTATATTACCTCAAGTCTTTGGTTAATTATACCTCTGTTTGATGTTTTTATTACGGGAATTTATATAATTATGTTCAATATAATTTATAATTATAAATATAGTGTAACATCACTTATATTTCTTATAGTGAGAGGAGTACTGTTTAGTAGCCGATATAATCGTAACTTTTACGGTGAAGAATGTTATTTGCATTGAGGTTGATTCGTATCTTCTATTTTACGAGCAAAATAATTGATTATTACCTACTGTAAAATCCATATTATAAGAAAATAAATAAAATTTGCATTGGATGCTTCGTTGATAATGATTTTACACAAGGTTTCAAACATTGAAATGAATTGTTTATGATTTCAACTAGTGGTCAAGATTGAATGCGGATTCAATCTTGACCTCTGAGTTGGTTTACAAGTTGTGTAATCTTGATTTTATCCTTTTTGCTTCTATTCATAACGATAACTTAGTTATCGAAATACATTTTTAGTTTTTTTTATTTATTACTATTAAATTGTTCTTAGACTTATAATTTTATAATTCATTTTAACGAAGACACATTTTTATTTGTACTTAAGTTCCTGTATTTTTTTACAGGACAATTTTTTAATAGAAGAAAAATTATAACCTGTATGTCAACAAAATTAAACACAAAAAGTGATACATATAATATATTGCTATAACATAAAGTAATGACTATAATTATGACAAAAGTTTGGAGTTTGCAAACTTATGTGATTGTGTTAAGGATTAATTCCAAGACTAAGATTTAATAATTGAATTTCTGCGTTAAATTGGCGACGTCTCGCAAATTTCTCCTCCTAGATGCATCCCTGTGTAACACATGACAACAAGCAATTGCAGACAGTAATTAACACATGATTTTAGTCGCTTTTCTAGTCAAATGCTCAAAGTGCAGAAAGAGCAAGTTTCTGTCGATTATAAATCAGCAAAGAAATTCCAATAAATCATAATTCAAATCCGATAATCACACAATTTAAATCACGGCTCGTGTTTGCGCGGCTGCCATTTAAATCACGGCACACCGCGACTCCCACAATGGCGAAATAAATGCACATATAAATGATTCGTTGTCGGTGCCTCCGAGGCCCCCCGCGACGGGATTTTCTCTTCTTCTCGCGTATTTGCCATTGCTACATTTGCTGCCCTGCTTGCTGTTGTGAAAAAGACGAAGGCACGTATTTTTATTTTGTCAATTCGAACATTATTTCAAGTAGCGCTATTTTGATTAAGGAGTTCTTATTCATTTTTGTTCTAAAAGATCAGTACAGAAACGAATAACGTTTTCATTAATAAAGAATCATACACAAAAAGTAGGCCACGAATATTGTGTGAATGTTCAAACAATTAGATTACCTAGTTACTATCAGTTCCTTAATAATTATTATTTGCTATTTTCACGTAGTTTATCAACTTTTCGTTGTTATATTTTATTTAGTTTGTTGTATGAATGTTGAAGCGTGACACTCGAACATCTATCATAATTTTATTTGTTATTCTTAATTTAATTGCATTAATAATAAAATGAATAGTTTCTGTACTGATCATTTATCATTTCAAGACTAGAATAAATAAGAACTGTTTGAAATAGAATTGAAAGATCTTTAAAATTGTGCTAAAATATGCAGATTGTTTTGTTCCATTAGAAAATATAAGTTTTATATCAGCGGGCATATTAATTTAAAATAAACTGTGTTTAATAAAATATCGGCAATATTTTAAATAATCGAAGAAAATAAAAAATACCAAAGGACCATCACCTGGTACAGCAAAACTTGAATATTTGTAATAGCGAGATAAGAATACGGATGCAAGTTTTTTGTTGTGTTAGTAATAAATAACTGGTTTAAGACTCAAATATAATAAATATGTATCACCCTAGTTCAAATAACAACATGAGTAGGTTTCTTTGAATCTAAAAGCTTTTGACAGTCTAGATTCTACTCTAGTAACATTAAGATCCTTGTTGATACATTTACATTGTCTACTCTATTCCTCTGTACATCTTTGAAAAGTTAACGACACCAGCTTTCTATCCGTTCGTCTCAGATACATGCGGGTACAATAAAACGCGTTATCTGATGATGTACATCACAACAGAGCAAGCCATGACTTCTCGACCACCTTCTTGATCTTTCTGAAGCCGAAACTTCTTGTAATGCAACTGTTGAAGTACGTACTAAAGCTACCTATCTGGTGTTCATCGCATTGTTTTGCAAATATGGCAATATACGTCTACCTTATACCTTTATATGTATTTACTTTCTTATATGTATTTATATTTGGATAATATGTCGAACATGTGACATGAGACAAATAGAAAACAAATATCACTTTAAAATACAAAGTATTTTTATTACTTTTCTATATAATATAGAATACATGGTTCTTGGGTTACAGACCCTGAAAGGTGAATTAAAAATCGTCATGTCTCAACAAATATAAGAGATATGACGATGCACTCTGCAGCAATGAGTTTCTTAGGTTTTAAGTTATACAGTAACGCAATAAAATGAAAAGTGATATTTGGTGATATTTTTAACTTTTAACTAAGAAATAGAAGTCTATTCCAGAACAAGTAGCCTTCAGTAGCTTATATTTTAATATACTATTCTCCAATAATTTACAAATGTTTAGTAAGATTTACAATTGTCAGACAACATCGTATAAGTAAAGCATATTCTATTAACATTTTAATAACTAAGGATGAACCCGTATTCAAGTATACGTGTACGGCATATTAATGATTACTTGCTTTTTACTTCACACTCATTCATCATGGTATTCTCTTTTTATTCAGCGTTGTAGCACAACACAAATAACTACGTACAACCAGTCTACAACTAAATGTATAAATATACCATCTGCATCGTGTTATTAGCAATTGAAGTTCAATTAATACCTCTAATCTTCATTCTTCAGTAGCAAAAACCAAACATGAAGAATTCATAATTTATTGCTGCCATAATTTACGATAGATACAGAATTTTTTATATGTTTATTGGGTATTATATCATTCGATTGATTTTATTGGAATTTAAAACGTGTGTTCCTAGTTTATGGAACAAAAAAATAGTTTTTTGTATGTCGCGACGGGTATTGCTAATTTGGGAAGTATTTATTTAAATTATTCGAGGAGGAGATTTGCAAATAGGAGTGCTAATAGTTGGACAATAAATTTTAAATTCAAGACGAATAATTGTGACAAGATTGATGTTTCCGGCTTGCTATTATGTTAATTGGACATTATTTGTTTTTACTTTTTATTCAACATTTTTTCACGCATGTTTTTGAAGGTTTAAAATTATAATATTCAAAACAAATAATATTTTATAAATATTATGAGGCAAATATGTAATGAAAGTTGTATTTTAAACTAATGTATGATTGAGCTTTCTATTTATAGTGGTTGCATCCAGGTACTGCGTTTAAAAACATTAGCAAAAAAGCAGCTTACAATATATAGGTACTCTATTGAGTCATCTATTTCAAGCAATATATGTTGAAGTATTTCCAGGATATAGATGGAATACTCTGTAATAGTATATTATGCCAGGAAGTGAATAGGTTTATATATTTGGGTGGTATATTTTTGAGAGATGGATGTATTGACTGAAAGATTGAAAGGCGAGTGTCTGCAGGATGCAAGGTATTGGATGCTTCGGGTATATTTGCTCGGAACATGAATGTATCTAGAGATACTGCATTAAGTATGTATAATGAGGTTTTAGTGTCTACATTGATGTATGGGGGCTGATCAAAAAGTTCCAAGACTTTTTGAATTGTACCAAAGCGTCGGAAAGCGGTACGGTTGGCGGTGTTAGTTGTTGTGACTCTTCTTGAGCTTAGCTATTTTTGTAGATTCTTCATAAACTTCTTTGTTGTGAAGTAACAGACGTATTTGTGAAACAAGTTTGGTGATTTTGTGATCTTTGCCCAAATTAATCAAAAGGAAGCGCAACGCGTTTTTGTAATGTTTTGTGTGGAGTTGCAAGAGGCTCTTGGAGATGAATGGCTGAGTCGATCAAGGTTTCAGGACATCCATCAACTTCGACTGACGATAATCATGTTGCCAGGGTGAACTTTCTCGTGCGATCAAATCGTCCACTAACCATTTGTAAAATTGACGAAATTAAAGTAAAATCATTGAAGGAACTAAATAGCATTTCAGAAAAAGAGTTCTCGGGGTTCTTTCAACAGGAGAATGTCCAGTAACTTGTAAAAATTTTTAAATATATTTTTTTAAATCAGTCCTGAAAATTTTTATCAACCCTCATATGGTTGAATGTGGATGAAGAAGCATGAACGACAGATAACTGCAGTAGAAGAGTGTGTGGTTATATGAGATGTAATAGTGTCCGGAATACGTTGGTGTACGGTGACTGTAAAATCGAGAAAAATGTTGTTGCGGAAATGGGAGTGAGCCAGTTGAGGTGGTTTGGTCGTCTCGAACGGATGTCGAATGAAAGGTTGATCAAACTTATATATGTGTGCTTGATTAAGGGTGAAAGACAGCGTGGGCGTCCGAGAAAAAAGTGATTAGGTATGATTGATGGTAGAGAAGTATGTATGAGTCGCACTATGAATGTGGACAAGGCGAAAGTGATATGCCAGGATAGGAATGTTTGGAGGAGACTGACTCACTGTATAGGATATAGAATGCTGGTAATATATGTACATGCCAAACATTACAAAATGTTGTACGAATCTAGGAATATCTCTTTGTTTGACATACATCTATAATGCATTGAACTTTGGACTCTGAGGTGGTCAGTTCGAATCCTGCAGCTGACACAAATGTCACCCACATAAAAATTATCCCATTCCTCCCCTCCTGCTTTAGTACCCAGTAATGGGTAAATGAAGTACTAATAATTATATTTACTATTGGTACGTAATATTGTTTTTACTTGTTTTTTTAAACTTCCTACTGCTCCAATAAAGGTAATATTTCGTCAATTTTTCAAATCAGGTCGTCAGGAAGAAGGATACAAATGAAGTGTTCAATACCTCATGAAAAATAATTGAACCAAAACAAAAATCAATTTAAATTTCCAGTCATCCAACAACTTCCTCCCGTTATACTTTATTCATGATTCTATTTATCCTCTCAATATTTCAATGGTCCAGTTGACAGCTGCGTTTGTAAAACCGGTCGCCTGGCTACTGTTCCATGTTCATAGAATCACAGATGATTTGGATTTGAGCAGGGTGGCCGAATTTATCACGTGTTGCTGTCGTGCGAGACGAAACCTACACATACTCGATATCATTATTATATCTAATTCGTTTGTTTATTGATACGACGTATCTTCTGTTTTCTATCTGCCATGAAATATATTATATAAAGACTTTCTTTTCTGTTCTTACAATACGTTTCACTCAAACTTTTTTTTTTAGTATTTTACGTATTTAATATTATTGTTTCGGAGACTAGACATATATAATACATAAAATTTGCAATAAAATCAGTTCTATAAATAAGCATGTTTGTTTCTAGAAAATTAAAAGTAATAATTATTATTCATCATGAAATTTGAAACGTGATGACTAATTAGCATAGTGGTACTAAAACTTGGATCCTAATTTAGCACCACATTAACTCTTTAATGCATATATAATTATGTGTAATTATAATTTTACTTTTTAATAGATCTTTATGGAACAGAGTGTGACTAATACAAAATAAAGTATTAGAATCTTTTAAAGGTTTTGTTGCGGATGCACTTAAACTTCATAAACGTTTCTCCCAACGAAATAATATTGTTATTTTGCTATTTTGCACAATTATAATAAAGGCTTCGTTTGAAAGGTAATATATGCATTTAATAGCGAATTTATTTCAGTAAAGTACTTTCTTGACAACTTTGCAAAACAGCCTCTTTTACATAAAGTAATAATGAAACTAGTTACTATTAAAATCAATTGTAAGGTTTTAAGGTTAAAAAAAAAATCTTACCCCTAAACTTTAGATTATATATGTATTTCGATAACTATATTATAATCATCAGTTGTTGCAAGAGGGATAAAATCAGGATTACACAACTTGTAAATATAGTTAGTGGTCAACATTAAATACAACTAAAAAAAATCCGTTGTGGGCACCACAATACCTCCCGCCATAGATTCCTTATCAAATAAAGCAGCATCATGGATTATCACTTTCAAAAAACAATCATCTATTCAATACAAATTTTTTCCAATTATAACACTTGTCAAAAAATATCATTTCTTTTTGTTAAGCACAGATCAGCAAATTTATACAAAAATGTTAAAATATAGTTTTTCTTGAATTCTAACTGTTCATTGTTAAAGTATATTTTTTAAAGTTGGATTTAATCTTAATAACTTACTTTGTTTACAAGTTTGTATATTCCTATTTTTATCCCCCTTTCATCTACTGGTGATGATAATAGAAATACGTATTTAGATATTTTTAATTTACTTTAGTTTAAGGTTTAGGGGATAGATTAATTTTTTTATTTACTATTTTCAGCTGCGTATATTTATACAAATAGCGCAAACATTTATTGTGTTCAGCATAATGAACCTAATACATTTAAATTAATAATATTAAAAACATTGATAATTAAGTAAGGTTATAGAAACAAATTTAGGAAAAATCACAAATTGGTCGTAAATAGCCTATAAATCTTATCCTGTATATTTATGGTAGCACATTGCAATAAATATATGTTCCATATTGAGGTTAATACAATTAAATATGTAAATACAATCGCGTACAACATGACAATTGTCATTGGCTGTCGTGTAATCACGTGACAAGTATCTGATTACTTTTCACACATTTCCCGCGCTTTCCTGTGCTTTGTCGCGGCATAATAAATACATCACTATGTTAAAACAAATATCTAATAATTGTTTCGCAGCCGTAATAAATAACAATTAATAATTTTTAGCGTGACTGTGCATATGTTATTGTTTATATAATTTATTGTCCGTCATAAGTAAGTATAATTGCTATTATAATTTAAAATGTCGTTGTCATATATCAATTGTAAATTAATAATAGCGTAGTTGTATGTAATGCAAACGGACAGCTAATGTTCCGCATATCACGATGCTCTCTGATGCTAATTCACATAGAATCTGAGGTGTTAACAAAATTGATTCTATAAGTTCGTTGGGTGGATAAAAATTCCCTATAGAAGCGTCACAGTTGTCAGTTTGACATCGGAAAAATTTCTATTTACCTTCATCACCTTGACAGCGACAAATCGTCATTCGACAATAGTTATTTGTATTGCAGTGCAGAAAATGTTTCTTTGTCGAACCATAAACCAAAACAAACGTTATAGTATAATCGAAGCAAATGTGTTGTAATCGTGTGTGACTGCCAAAGAAAGATAAAGAAGATTTAAGAATAATGGCACGAAATATGTATAATATTAACAATATTAGGACCAATATAGATATCCGGAAACGAATACAGAATAAGAAAGAACTATGAAATAGAACAAGAGTTGGTAGAAGACATAGTGAAAAAGATCAAGCAACAGACAGTCAGATGACTTGGAAATATATGGAGCGTAAAAGAAAAGAATGGTAGTATAATGGGGACCACGAGGAAGAAAAACACGAGGCAGACCAAGATCAACATGGCTAAAGGAAGTAGAAGATTTAAAAGCGGCAAAAAATAAAAACTAGCAAAGTAATACACAAGATCGGAAGATGTGGAGAAATCTAACTACAAGGATTTAAAGGAAAAGAAACAGAGATTGATCCAGTCCAACAAAATTTAGAGATCTAATCTAGAGTGCTTCTTAAGAAGCTGCGCACTCTGCAAAAATAGAGTGCCACATCAAAAATTGGGTAGAAGACGTGATGACATTTTTTTAAAATTATGAGTCATTTGTTTTGATCTCTAGACAGAATTAACAGAAGACGAATTTCGACATTTTAATGAGCGAATTTAATGTTCAATTAATTTTGTGGTAATGAAACAACAAATTTATGTCGCAGAGTAATAATTACTCTTTTACTATCATGAGCAAAATGCATAAAACATCTTAATAAAACGGTTGTGCTATTACATAACCTACCATAAACAAATCACTGTCACTCATCTATGAATTCCTAACCTAACATTGTGAAAACATAAATCCTAGTCGATCAAGATACCACATCCACATGTAGGAATAATCTAACATTATTTTGTTCAAGGCCTGTGCGATAAATCAAAGGATTTAATTCCCATGCAGAGCATGCTAGTCTCTCGTTCGTAATAACAACATTTTATTATTTCCAGATATAAAAATGTAAGTAATCGAACAGCGATTGCTATATCACGTGGACAGTGCATAGTGCAGTGTTGCAGAGGGATTCCGCTAGGTGTCTCACGAGTCGTTCCTGCGCTATCTTATTCCGGGCTCTAGCGATATGATCGGAATTTAGATTTTACTTTCTATAAATGTTTTCTTCTGCAGCGATGATTGGTTATGCGGTATTTACGTGTAGGTATACGAAGTCAATTATTTAAAGATGTGGTTGCGAATCAAGATGGCGCTGAAGGATAACCATATATTTATAAGTATTTCTCATCCTTAGCATTGGTTAGTGTAGGGTTTTTCAACCTGGGTTCCGCGAAACCTTTTGAAAACATACCAGGGAACTGTAATTTTAACAGTCTACTAAATTGTTTGTTTGCTTTTCATTTTAAGAAGTTTTGAAACACTATTAATAATTTTTGTTAACCTGCTTTGTTTCGCTGAATGTGCTTTTATACTACACTTTATATGGGCTTAGCCTGCTGAGTAATTGTACTAAATGAACGGATAAATAAAATAATCCCTAAGGCACGATGTCTGTACTGTAGCAGGGTACACGGGACCATATAATTTCAAATTAACTAGAATGTTAACGAATCCTTTGGAATTGATTTTAGTCAAGAGGTTTATAAAAATATTGTTAATGAACATGAATTTGGGTTGAACATTATAGCATAAGTTGTATAATTTTGTGGTAATCAGTTTGGGATTATGTAAGAAATACATATAAATTGGCTGCATAAGGCAGAATAGTTTAGTTGTGTTTTGTATTTTCGACGAAAACAATAATAAAGATATTTGATAAGAGTTATCCACATTTTATTTTTTGAGATTGAATATTCCCTGTCCCTAACAATATACCTTTTTCTTTTAGTTAACTAACTTAGAAAGATCTGCAAAACTTCTGTAGTGCACTAGTATGGAATTAGTAGCTGGAGCAGTAGTAGAAGCAAGAGAAGTAGTAATAGTAAGATAATTATTATAAGTAGTAAATTAGTTCTTTGGTGGTTACTTATTTATTTCGTTTCTGAAAAACTCTGTTGTGGGAATTAAAATACCTCCCATCATAGATTTCTTATAAAACATTGCAGGAACACGGACCACCACTATCAAGAAACGCTCACTCCTTCAATAAATTTAGTTTTCAATTATGACACATGTCAAGAATGACATTTTTAGACAGAAATTTCGATATTAAAAAACACAGTTTAGGAAATTTAAACTAAAATATCAAAACATAATTTTACTTTTACGTGTTGTAATTCGTAAATGGCGACAGTAAGAGAAAAATGTTTCTAACAACAATTGTAAATAATAATATTTAAAACATTATTCTAATAAAAAAATTATCAATAAACCACAATTTACTGAGATATTTCAAAATAGCTAGATAGGGTTTCAAATAAACTACCATTTTCGGTTATTGGATTATCATCAAAAACTAATCAGCTCTTCCCCGAGAAGATACAGTGGATGTATACAAAATATAAAAATTTTCAGTTTAGTAGTTTTTGAGAAACCGTAACTCCAGAGATCCACACACACAAAGACATCATCGTGAAACTATTGTATTGTAGGGACCCTAAAACCTACTCATACAATGGAAACTCACTACCAAATTTTTGGCATGATTCCTATACCTTCCTTTTTATTACAGGATGTGGCGAGAGATAAAAACAACTCTATAGAATGGTAGTGACAAATTCACTAACTTAAGTTATGAGGGTTCCTTTAGAAAAGACATCAAGACAGAAACGTTTCCGAAGGCAATGAAAGGTTGAAGAACCCGGGACTAATGTAACACAAAGTGTTAAAATATTAGCGGTGATTAAAGATCATTTGATTTTCTCACTTGGTAAGCATTTGGATCAGTGCAGTCATAACAGAGACGTCCTGCTGAGCGACAGCGGACAGTTGCTGTTGCTGGGTGCGTCCAACGTGCATTTCGGCTCGGGTAACCAAATGTTTTATCGACATAGGATTGTATTGCTAAATGTTGCTGTTTTATAACATTATGACAGTCCGATTTCAGGCTTTCGCACTTCTGGTGTTGCAATAGTTGAATAGTTAATAGACTTGTAACACTGTTCACATCTTCTGGAATTTTTATATTTTTAAAGAAATACGCCATAAAAATCTGCTGTGACCCCCGCACACGTTTCTCTTTCTATATAGCATATCAATTTGAATTTGAATATTTAATAATTACGCTTGACAGATATCAATGTAAATATTAATATTTTTAAAGAAATACATACAAGAAAATATGTTATACATAAATCTGAATTTGAATCATGTTGGATATATAGAATAAATAAATGTTTAAGTTGTTTATTTTATCGAATGGGTAATTCCACTTTGCCCACGTGTTAAGTATAACGTTTTATCCAACAACAAAGAGATCCCCAGTTCGAATCCGACTTCCGACAGTTGCCAATTTAAATTTACCCCTGTGGTTCTCCCTCTACTAACAACTTTGGGAGCTATGACTTGACGGCTGATAACCGCATTTCATAGGCCAAAATATATTACTTACCGAGATCTGCGTAAGCAGAGTGCCTCACCCGCAATGGGTAAAAGGCGTGATGATATATTTTTTTATTTATTCTTAATAAATGCAAAATTTATTATAGAAATATTATTTGACAGTAATATATGCATTAAATTTTCTAAATTAAAATGCCAATCGAAGTAATTACCAAGGTGTTGTGTTATTATTATTGTTATAAATAGAAAATAATACTCACTAGTGAAATAAATGTTTAAGTTGTTTATTTTAACGAAAAACATAGGATTTATATATTTATGGTTACGAATTTGGTAGCAATGTATTAGAACATATTGATGAGTTATTGTTAGTAGTGAATGGAATAATTAAAATAATTAAAAATATTGTAAAGCTAAGAGCAATCTAAAATATTAAATCTAACTCCTTAGCATTAAAGTAATAAAAAAAAATATCTATATACGTATTTCGATAGCTAAGTCAAACAAGAATCAATCGCCTCCAAACATTGCTATCCTGACACAAAATTTGTGCCTCTTCCACATTCATAGTGCGATTTATACATTCTTGTTTATTCTTCACACTCGAAATTACTGATTCACGCAACAAACCATCAATCACACATAACCACTTATTCCTCGGACAATCACGAAATTGCTCACCCTCAATCTCACCCGCATATATATCAACATTACACAACTTGTAAAGCAAGCCAATGGTCAATATTAAAACCATTTATTTTTTAAATTGGAGCAGTGTTCAGAAAAATTATGTTGATTATTTTTTGACGTTCCTTGAAACCAATGAAATGCTTCATATACAATGCTGCTATTATTTTAAATCATATTGATTATTTTTGACGTTTCTTAAAACAAATGAAATGCTTCACTGTAACGTGTCTGCGTTTTAAGTAATCCTGTCATTATTATACTGATTATTTTTTGACGTTTCTTTAAACCAATGAAATGCTTTATTGTATGTCTCGTGTCTGCGTTTTAACCAATCCTGTCATTATTATACTGAGAATAATGCTCTTGTGATTATTCCCGGCAATATTCTCTGTAGCTTTTTTGTTTTTGTTGACAGATGTCAAATGTCAGATAGTTATCACCAATACAAGTAAAAATGAGCATAAAAGATAGATTTAGTAGCGTGCCTGATGATGAAATCTAAAATAATCTAATTAAATATAACTCTAGAATTAGATAAATTAGAAAATAATTCTCCAGTATCTTTCTCAAACTTACTGGGCAATAGTCACGAAAGCTCTGGTAACAAGTTTTCGAAAGATCTGTTAAATTATTTTCAATTTATTTTCACACTCTTGTTATTTTATAACTGGAAATTATTTGAAATTTCTAATTAATTACAATCGTGGAAAAATCTTATATATTTTATTTAAAGATGACCCATGCAGTTAATATATTACGTTTAAAAAAAACCAACATGTGATTATATATCATTTAATTTACATTTCTGGGCGTATGCAACAAAATTACATTATTTGACAATAAATATAAAATACATATTGACATTTATTGATCTATTAAATCATAATTAATCTAACTGCATAAAAAACATGCAGAAATGCTTAGGACATTATGCAAAAAATATTATCGCTTAATGCCATTTTAATTCTATAGTCAGCTGGCTCCCAAAATTTATAATCATCGTGTTCTAAACCGTTACAAGTGGGCCATCGTAAATCTTACAACCGAGAATAACGTTACGTCATCAATTTCTACCTATAAACTAATTTCATTTGGTTAATCTAAATTCATATGTCGCCTTGTTACGCTCTTGAACTCATTCATATTCTAATAATTTTGAATGGTTTTTTTATTAAAAGCAAATGTTAACATTTAAATACACTTGCATTTACACAAATCGCTACATTTCATTTGGTAGAGAAACCATGTAATACATGCAATAAATCATATTAAACTTTAAAGTTAATTTGTAGAATTTTGTTACATTTGGTAGTGAAATTTAATTAATGGGATTTTTCATTGGACCAATAAATAATTTACGTGTAAATAACAAAGTAATCGGAAGTGATTAAACATTTTTATTTGCCCTACTTTCAAGTATCAATCGAGTTGAAAACAATAATAACATATCACTGCACAGTCTTAATTAATATTTCAACACCTTATCAATTAATCTAAATAACCAGATAAACAGTAGCCCGCTATCCCAAAAACTTAATTAATACTCAACTGAACGTTATCTTAAAATCTGAATCACTGCAAAATATGTCGTACGGCCTTAATAAATCAATTATAATTCGCACGGAGGAGTGGAAATGTATTACTGTAATTGATTTTTGTATAAATTTCACCGATAGGTGTGATCGCATATATTAGGAGACAAGTGACATGCACGATTTTTTTAATGTGTTGTTAATTTGTATGTTTATTATTCTATAAAAACATAATACTGAAATATCGTCTTATATAAATATAAATGAATACATTGCAATAAAATTAATTGTTATTTATGTATCAAGGCACTGAAGTTCAATTTTTTATCATGAATTTGAAATTTAGTTGCCGAGGCCCGTAGGGCCTAGGAAAATAAACCATGTAAGTGATAAAAAGAAACTTCAGAGCCGAGGTACATATTATGTTTTATTTGAAATTTAAAATTCGAAAAAACTGTAAAAAAATTACAATATAGGTTAAGTTTATACATCTGTCAGTTGTCAATTGAAACTGACAGTCAGTGTTGCCAACCTCCAGAAGTAAAGTTATCGTTAATAACACTCAAAATTATGTGTTTTGTCCTCAATTACGTCATCGGAATTAATTAGTTAATTCTTCTTGCAAATTTTGTTTCATGTTACGTTCAAATTTACTATAGCACATCAATATATCTGCCAAAATTATCCGAATTGTACAATAATTATTTAACGGTTGCCAACACTGGGTTGCTCAAAATCTTCGTATAATGGGTTACTTTAGTAACGATTTCTGAGCATTTAATGATGATTTTTGAGCACTTTAGTGCCGATTTCAAATAAATGTATTTTAATTGGAATGAAATAATTGTTATTTACTTTACAAGTGGACAAAGTAAGGAATTAGCCACGACAGAAATTTTAGCACACGAATCCAAAGGCTGAGTGTGATAATTTTATCGAGTGAGTAATTTCACTTTGCCCACGTGTGAAGTATAACGTTTTATCAAACATCTGTTAATAAATGCAAAATTTATTATAGATATATTATTTGACAGTAATATATGTTTAAATTTTCTAAATTAAAATGTCAATCGAAGTAGTTACCAAGGTGTTGTGTTATTATTATTGTTATAAATAAAAAAAATACTCACTAGTGACTTTTCTGGAAATTATACCCACTAGTGGGTAATCTGTTACTTTCCTTGTTTAAGTTCCCCAGCAACCGGTAATTTCTATGACTTTGCTACCTTTAAATTTATGAGTCTTCGTATTAAATTAATATTAATAAAGGGTACTGAATCAAAATGTTCAATTATTGGCTTCCCTAAATATTTTACATCAAAAAGTAAAATAGTTTACTGTAGAGGAAAAATTTATGTATTTTTGGACTAATATTTATAGTTTTATTCTGCCTGGAACCTTACGGTAGAAGCGAGTCTGAAAATATACATAATATACTATAATTCCGTTGAAAATAATTGTATTCGTTACAAAAAGCATTATACAATCTTGTGGCAAGACGTCATCTACGAATTCGCGCAAATGTAGCTCTCGCTCATCCTTAAAATAAGAGTTCATACGGGAAGAATGGTTTCCCGCATTTGGTATGCAAAAAAGTATGATGATTATTGGTGTTACAGGTGTAATGTGCACCATTTCGCTAGAGCGACGCAATTTGCATTCCCGGCGCAAGTGATCAAAGCAGCTCTGCTAATTGAAATCGTGATACGGACTAATGCCTTCCCAGTGAACGACTATTATTAAAAAGTATTTATTGTTGGGCCTTGGGGTGAGACTGATAAACGCAAAGTGAGCGATTGGTGTTATTACGCAACAAAAACACGTACTTTGACGATATGAAATTGGGCATTAAGAATTAATTTAAGGTCAGTTATGATCCAATGCAAATTGAATTAAAATTGCCGCTGTGCGAAATTAGTTTATAATGTTACTCGCACTACTTTTGTAATTTGTGATATTGGAAATTGTAATGATGTTGAAATTGCATTATTGGATTTTTCTCGTTAAATATCTTTCGATATGAATAAGTAGAAACTGTAAGTGTTGCAGAAAAATACCACATGTAGGTACATAATTATATAATATCATAGAACATCAGTGAAAACAATTGTCGTAAAAAGTAAAGTAAAATATCTTTCATGTAATCATTTCCTGAACGTATAAAACATAATACCTCACACATACACCAAGTGGATACATATGGATGACAGTTAATCTACGTATTCATATAACAATGAGCTAAACACCAGTTGTTAAATTTAACAAAAACCCAAGAGTGCGGAAGTAATTACAAGTGGGCTTAATGTACATTACTGCAAGAAGTTTTACAGGGAAAGTTAAAGGGTTCACTGTCCCAATTTCTTCGTTAGTTAAAATAATATTTATTCAAGATTTTTATGAACTCTAGTGTTTACAAAGACAAAATTCATTGCGAAAATCTTCATTCCACAAAACGGAACTTTTATTATACTTTAAAAATTGTACAATTTCAGGTACCAATCGTCAACCATACGGGCTGAAGATAGCGCAACATGAACATGACTTTTTTGAAATAATATATCATTATTATAATAAATGAAACATATAATGTTTTATACCTACATTTGTAGATAAAAGTCCAAAGTTTTGTAATAAATTTTGAAAAGCTAATTTTGGTCACAAATTATACATGAACATAATTTTCAAAGTAGTAAAATATATGCCACACATTTCCATAAACGACTATGGTAATTCAAATAATTTTTATATTTATAAATATGATCGTCTATAATATACTAGGATTATTTTTCATTTGAATTTACAGTTTTTGAGAAACAAATAAAAATGTACCAAAAAGTGTATTTTTATTTACTAAAATATGTTCAAAAACCCTGATCGTTCTTCAAATAATCTACCACTTACTGTTGATGAATTGTTCCCAAAAATCTAATCAATTCGTAACATAAACATTATAACTCCCTTATATATGTATGAGCGGAAGGTAAAAATTATAGAAATCAAAATATAAATTTAGAGAATTAAACAATTTTATTTATATTATTTTAACTGTTCCAAATGATATGATTCTGGGCTCGTATAAGCAGAATACTCGAACTCTTGAATAAATAAACTCTTTATATTATTTAGGAGGGAATTATATATTGGTAGAGCTTTAGTTTTGATACTTTTTTTTTTTGATACAGAGCAGATGATATTTTGAAAATATATAGATTATTTTTGTTCCTAGTATTATAGTTATGAACTAATGAAATTCTAGTAAATAGATTAATGTTATTTTTATGTTTATTAATGAAAATGTTATTGTTCCTTAATTATTTCACTTTCATTTGATTGTCTTTAAACATTTCGCAGACTACCATCAACTGTTTTATTAAAATTTAAAAGAAAACCTAAAAAACATGACCCATTTTTATGTATTGTTTCTGCCTCTCTAGATATTATGTATAATCGATTAATTTAACAGTAATTTAAAATAGTTTTCCTAAGTTCATTTAATGTGTGTATAATATTTTAAGTAGTGTATTTTCATAGTCCCACGTTCAGGCAAACATACATATCTGATCCGATAGTAGAAGAAACTAGTTCTCATATATTACAAATTCCATTATTACATCACATTACAATTCAATCACAAAATACATAAAACATTTCAGCGATCCCATCTCACAATTTCAGAATCCGGGCCTGTATCAGATGCAAGGAGATCACGACCGTACAACGTTCTTACTGATATCCATACAAACCTCTTTGTAACATATATATAACCTATATCTCCATCTCGCTTGCTCTCTATTGTGTGGAGTGACACTAGCAAAAAATACGGTAGAAACGAGCGGTTTTTACCGGTACCATTATCGGAATATGTCTTCGTTGTTGTTGGTCTTAATCATTCCGTATCGCGGGTTCATCTGCATTCGTGAGGCAGCGAATGGAGATACAATATATCGTTGCTTGTTTATCGAAATATATTTCAAACATTAAAATTGATTTAGGGAAGAGAAGATTGGTGAATTATTGTTAATTATTAAACTTCTATCTTCAGGGTTGAACGTTGAGCTTTAAGCTACTCAATTATCACTTACGAGCAATTAAAATAAATAATGCACTTTGAAGTACAGGAAGTAACGCTAGCGTTTATAGCAACAAAATTATGTATTGATTGAGAAGTTTGTAAACTTCAAACTTTACATTTACAATGGTGTCTTTCACCATTTTTTAAAATTTTTTTATGAAACTTCTAAATTGAAGACTATCTACACTTTTAAAAATTCTTAATTGTTATTTATTAACCCACAATGATTTCTTAAAAATGTTGTGACGTCATTGTAGAGGTACTGGATCTCAAGCAGTACAGATTGTAAATAATTGTTGTATTATTATTATTACAATAAAATAGAACATTTATATGACAAAAATTATTAAAATCCACCAACACCTCTACAATGACGTCACAACATTTAAAAAAATCATTGTGGATTAATGAATAACAATTAAGACTTTTAAAAAGAGTAGATAATCTTCAATTTAAATAAAGTTTCATAAAAAAAAAATGGTGAACGACCCCATTAATGTCAGAAACGTCAAACAGTATAGTACCTAAGCGTACTTTTATTTTATTTTTCATCCATGTATTACTTATAAATATCTGTTAAATTTATCATTGTACTGGGCCAGATAAAATGCAAACATAGGTTGTCAATGTTAAAGAACGTTTTATTTTATTTTATATCTAATAATCCATCTAACCAAAATTGTACCAAGTAACCAGTTGAATACTTTCTTCATTAGTAAACATCTTTAAAGTATGTGGACAAGTTCATTTAACCCCTAATATCCTTTTATCTGGAACAGTACTGCGCATAATTAAATCTCATTGTAAATACATTGGTGTATGGTGAGTGTGAGATTGAGAAGAATGTTGTTAAGAAAGTGGGAATGAGTCAGTTGAGGTAGTTTGGACATGTTGAGCGAATGTCGAATAAAAGGTTGATGAAACTAATACATGTGGGTGGGATTAAAGGTGAACGATTGCGTAGGCATCTGAGGAATAAGTGGTTGGGTATGAATGATGGTTTGTTGCGTGAACAAATGATTCCGAGTGTGAAGAATAAACAAGCATGTATGAATCGCACTATGAATGTGGACGAGGCGAAAGTGGTGTGTCAGGGTAGGAATATTTGGAGGAGATTGATTGTTGGTTGTTGGTTCGTGCTACCCCACTCAGTGGGATATAGCGTGATGTTATGTATATATGTATAGAACTACATCAATGACAGAAAAGAAAATATTGCATTTTAGTTCAAACTCACGATATAAATTACACTACATATAACATACGAGTATAATTAAATTATTGAAACGGTTTCGGATTACTTCAGCAATATTTCAATAGATGTCGCTTGCGCTAAGATGTAGTTCTAAGTATAATTTTAATTTTAAATCAGTAGTTTTAAGGTGCTCCAACTGATTACTAATTGTCAGTGGTAATTGTAATTAATAATTAGATCTTTCTGAACATAGCTTAACGTTTAAAATTTAAAGTATTGGTTATACACATAATTGTTTGAAGTATTACAAAATTGAATAGCATTCCTGCTAAATTTATGTCCGACAAAACCGTGTGATTTTTTGCAATATAATAAAAGTATATATTTTATTGATATTCTGGAACATAAATTAAATTTTTTATAAATGTTATTTGCAAAATTTCTCAAGTGATAAATATCTTATCAAGTGAACAATCCGGTATTAAACGTCCTGTGAACATTTAATTCTATAAACATTTTAGTACTGTATAAATTGCAGTAGATAGAAATAGAAATGCATTTTGAAAATTTCCTACTACTATAAAAGTTAACAACCGACATATTAATTACAGACGTTAGATACGTATCACAGTATTTTTAATTACTAAAGATCACGGCAAGGATTTAGTATTTTCAAAAGCTAAGCTATTTTATTATAAACCATTACTATTTTACCAATGATTAGCTGAGTTATTTTCCGCTACCAGTCTTTGCTAACACAGAAATTTAATTTATTATTGTTGTCAAATATAAATACTTTTAAGACGTTAAACACTGAAATTGAAAGGTTTAACTAAATTAAAGACAGAATTTAATTCACACTTGCAATTGTCTAAACATCTTTTCAGTAAATTAATTATATAGTTACCATACTCAAAGAAAATAGGTATATTTCAAAATAATAGTTATTTATTTGAAATCGGCACTAAAGTGCTTAAAAATCGCTATTAGAAGCTTAGAAATCGTCACTAAAGTAACCCATTATACGACGATTTTGAGCAATCCAGTATTGGCAACCGTTAAATAATTATTGTACAATTAGAATAATTTTGGCAGATATATTAAAGTACTATAGTAAATTTGGACGTAACATGAAACAAAATTTGCAAGAAGAATTAACTAATTAATTCCTATGACGAAATTGAGGACAAAACACATAATTTTGAGTGTTATTTACGATAACTTCACTTCTCGAAGTTGGCAACACTGACTGTCAGTTTCAATTGACAGCTGACATATGTATAAACTTAACCTACATTGTAATTTTTTTTATAGTTTTTTTGTATTTTAGATTTCAAATAAAACTTAATATGTACCTCGGCACTGAAGTTCCTTTTTATCACTCACAGATGTGTTTTAAAAGTTTTAAGTGATTGAGATATCAAATCAATGGAAATATTATTATAAAACTTTATAGCTAAATATGAGAAAGAACATTTAAACTTTGATATCTTAAAAGTAGGAATATTATTTTAGACCCTTATCACATAGTGAATAATGGTAGTTCTTGAATACAGGTTTCTCCTGGTGGTTAATTAGGTACTTATTTTGTTATTTTTAAAGATGTGTTTTATTCATTGTTAATTATTCTTAAGTAAAAGAGTGAATCTTCAAACCAGGATAAAATATTTTAAAATAATTATAATAAAATAAATTTCTATCCTTACTCGAATGAAAGGTTTTTCTTCTTTCGGCTTTTTCAGTATCAAAAAATAGTATTGGTTTTCAAATTCATGTACAACATTGTTAAACGTGAAACTGAAAAAGCCAATGTATTGCGTAATTTTGTATAAATCTTAGAATATTGGAGAAACATTAAGAAATTTATTTATTCCAGCAAATTATAGCCCCTAAACTGTTTAAGAGATAAGTATGGCATGGCTCACCTTTAGCCCTATTTGAATAAATCGACTGTCAATATTTTACTAATCACATCACGATTTTGTGCTGTGTTAAGTAAAGTAGGAAAATTACCCGTTTAACATTGCTCGTATATATCTGGTAATCGGTTATAACTTTCGCGACGCGGTTACTCTATCTCACAACTCGGCTCAGAAGTGCCGAAGATATATGTTAAACAAGAAAGCTAGCAAGACAAATGCCTATAGCGTTGCTATAGAATTTATAGTTTTTGTTTTACCATCGAATAACAGAGACTCAGCGAATAGTTCCAAGCTAGTTCCCATAGTTCCCACACTGTAATTTTAAAATACTCTACGTTCAACTGATACGATATAGATTTTATCCCATTGGCGTACGCTTGCCACTATCATTGGGGGCTGCGGTAATTTCTATCATTACTTTTATTTTATAATCATACGTTGGTGTCTTCCCATACATGTTTCCAATACAGGAAGTATATATCTGTATGGTGATTGTCTCGACTTTTGCAGGAACATAAAAATACTACTTGTTATTACTTTCAGTAACCCTAATTACAATTGTAATTGTAATAGATTTAAAAACACTTATTTATTTATTATAAGTGCATTTGTATCAAACAAAACATTGACTTATGTCTTATTCATTAGTTTTGTTCAAATACCAAACATCAAATACAAATTCAGTTGATCATTATTTCTAACACTAGTCGTCAAATACCCTTTTAACTGTTGATCCATTTCCAATAATATATTTCGAGGATGTGACATGATGGCTTGTCTGTATTTCACGCGCAAAATTATATTACCTACCGAAATTTGCGAAAGCAGAAAACCACATACAAAATTAATATATGGCAAGATTATGTACCTATTTAATTATATTATTTTATAATTTTAAACAGTGTAGTAGTTGTTGAAGTAATACAATGGTTTGTGATCTTTGCAATTACGGGTTTAATTCTATTTAGTAAAGGAGTAAAGGATCAGTCCTTTGTCATCCGCAGAAAATGAAAGAGGAAATCCAGCTTCTAGAAGAAAATGAATTGCTACAATAGATCTACAGTAAGAAAACTTTTACTAGCAAAACCAAACTAGAATTATTGAACAAAAGGATAAGGATTATACACAAACTTATTCTACATTGCCATTTGTACAATATCTCCTAAAATTGTGAGAGTACTGGTCAGAACGAATATAACATTCTGTTGTAAAACAACTATGTTACTATTAAGATTAAAGAACTATTAAGAAGTATGTAAGATGTTATTCTTCTACAAACATCTGTAATATATAAAACTACTCGGAGTCCTTGCAAATGTGGAAAGTCACATATTGGACAAACAGGAAGATCTATAGCTACAAGAATTAGAGAATATAGAAGATTTATATGTCTCAATAATCGAGACAAGTCTTCAATACCCAGACATACCATCGAGCATTTTCATATATTTAAATTATACGAAACAAAAGTTATTATATTAGTGACATTTTGATGGATTGTGAACATTGTGAACAACTATGGTGGAATGCATTTTAGTAGAACATAAGTCCCTATTTTAAATTTATAGTTGGTAAATAATTTTGTTTATTTTTGTCTTTTAATTGTTCTTGGCGAAGAAGTACGTAAAACATCGATTTTTTTTAACAAAAACTAAGAAATTAAAAACCGACGATTTACCTCTGAATATCGTTATAATTTTAAATATAATTTATTGTTAAGCTTACTTAAATCAATGTAGTATATTATACATTTAGGGAGAGAAGTGTATGATTTTTTCCCGCGGAGTAAATTGAAGCAGGTGTATGTACTATTTTTTCACGAGTCCAATATTTATGATGGTTTTTATGTATTTCAAAATTATTTGAACTTTAATATAACTTGATTAATTTTGTTCATTTTTCACATTATTTGAGCACTTTCCCTCACTACGGGAGAGAAAATTGCACAAATCTCCCGTAGATATGAAATAGGCTGTTTCTGTTATGATTTTGGTATCATAGAAACAAGTTTCTCTCTCGGTCGTGAAAAAAAGACTTATTCGTGTAACTATCAAAATTTTTGAAGACAAAAACAATGTAAACAATGTGGACAACTACGATTGAATAGAAAGTAGTACTAAAACTCAAAATCTATTTAGTATGTTTAGTTCTAATTCTAATAGATTTGTCGGTGGGTAGCCGTGTTTTACTTTTACCAGCCAACATTTATATTTGCGCTCTATAATAAAGTTTATTACATTATGTATATTTTTACAAAATAAGAAGTAGATAATATAAATAAAATAAATGAAGGCATAAATCACACTGGCGCCATACTTGTCTATTAGATGTAATTACTATTTTATTATATTATTTACATGCTTTTACTATTCATTGTATTGTTATTAATAAACAAGACCGATTGCAAAAAAGAATATATCAGACACCTTGTAATTATCATTAATTAGGTAGTAAATGGTTTATATATGCCTATAGCTATATTTTTTTACATTAAATTTTATAATAAATTAATGGCTTTGCTGAGGATCATGGGACCCTCAGTTGGAATTCCACACCGTGCAAAAATAAATTATTTACAGAGATCTGCAGAACCAAAGTGCCACACTCAAAATAGATAACACATTAAATACCAAATTTTTTGTAAATTTAGTACTCCGGTGATGTGCAGGTCACCAAGTGATTTCAAATGCAACATAAATATCATCATTATTGTTAAGAAGGCGTATAACGAGAATGACATACATCTCAACCTGTCTGACTAAATTGCATCATATTTCAAATACCGCTCATGTTTAAAAGGTGGGTAGTGTAGCAAAATGTGTTAAATGTCTGTTTTGTTATGGTTTCAAATTTAATCATTTTAATTTGCAAATTTTAACTGTTTGAATATTAAAGAGATGTCTCAATCATTTTCAGAATATTGTAGTCTAAAGCTTTCACGAATATAAGTTGAAAAAATATTCAGAATTTGTATTTATAAAATTATGAAAGACTTTTAGATTGTAGTTCTGTAAATATACTTAATTATATATGAACGTTTCGAATTATTGAACATAATTCTTCATCAGAAAACAAATGAATAATATAAACAAGCAAATAAAAGAGTCCATAATGTTACAGAGAAGATTGAAAAAATATTGCGAAGAAATAAGATCTTAGTATCTTTTGCTCCACATCTAAAATTACAAGGTATGTTGAAGAGTGTGAAGGATATTATCCTGCTTCAATCCTCTGGATTTTACAAAATTTCATATGAATGTGGAAAATGGTACATTGGACAGACCAGCAGAACGTTTACTACAAGAATTATAGAACACAAACGGGTCATTCGTTTTAACCAACCAGAGAAATCTGCTGTGGCTAGTTATGCCATTGAATTTTTGCACAAAATAAATTTTTAAGATCCCAGTGTACTAATGACAGATTCTTAAGAGAAGCAATTGATATCTATAAGCCGAAAAATACAGTAAACCCGAATGAAGGCTACGAATTGAACAGGATATGGTCTCCTCTGTTTTACAAGTCACAATTTGATATTTATGTACTTACTGTTTCTATTTACTTGAATATGTTATTAATTTATTTCCTAATAAAGAATTATGTTCAATAATACTTAAATAAATATATTTTCTGAAACCGGAGCGCAAGTACTAGTCATGAAAACGTTTTAAAAGTTATATTAGGTATCTTAGAAACGTAGTCATGAAAACGTATAAACATTTTGTTACCTCAGAAACGCGCTACATACAATAAGATTTAATATTTTAAATTAATATTAATTATTATCTATGGTTTCAGAAAAAAATTAATGCATAACTCATCAGTAAAATGTCTATACTTGACTCGGAGCCGTAAAGTATTCGTCACAAAGTACCTCGTATTTCAATATGGCTCCTCCACAGTAATGAATCATTTTCCTGACTCTTATGTAAATAACTATTACAGAACTATTTTTTGAAATTTGAATAATACAAATAAAGGAGATATTTTCGATGTTCGAATATTTTCTTCTCTCTGCGATATATTTAAATCTATTTAGACTGTTTTTCACTCTGCTTAAAAATGAAAGAATTGTACACGGGGTTCCAACTTAATTCAATTGTTTGAGAGGCAAAGCCAACCCAGACGTAAACGTAAGTAAATGACACGATTTTGTAACAGTTATCATCCCGATGGGCTGGGGCATTCATTTTGAAATCTAGTTATTTCAAAAGGTCAAATCGCGCGGCCGCATGCTGCGCGCAGACGCAGACTCTTACACACACCGTAAATGCTATATACATATATTTTCCTACACCATTACATTGCAAAGACAAATAGAACAATTGCAATTCTTGTGAAAACACCGCTTGATTTAATCCGATTGATTCGGATCTTATTACTGCGCTTTCATTTGAATGGTTAAATGTGCAATATAAGTACTAGAGTATAGTTGAATTCTTGAGATTTTTCCTTGTTTGATGGTATATTGTAATAGAAAGGATAATTTATTTTAGTTTTCTTTGTGAATTGTGTAATGTACTTCTGTATATGGTAGCATGCAAACTAGCCGCGGTTGTTAAATTTTAATATTTTGAAAATACCGTGTTTCCGCAATTTTCATCTAACTTCACACACTTTACAGCAACATACTTTATACACTGTAAAAATCTTGATATAGATAGATCCGAAAATGATTCCATTTCGAGATAAGAAAAATTTTACGTTTTAATAAATTATTTTATTGCATTTTAATTATTTAACGATACAAGGCGGTATTATAAAAAAATGTTCGAAATGTCCTCATTCCATATAGATGCAGCATCTTCTTCTTCTTCGGAAGGAACTCTGTAGCCTTTCAAAAACGTTCAGTTGTAATCAAATTATTTGAAAACTTCTTTGTTGCTATTCTTCAAGTATATTTACAGGTGTAACATACACTATGTAATGTCCGACCGTTCCATTATTGCTATCTTAACAACCCTGAAAACTCTGAAAGGTAACCAAATGGGTCTTATTGCATGCATTTTTAAATTCTGAACAACTTTTGTATTGACACTTTTGCTGTAGAGTGAATAGGTAAAAATTTACAACAATATCAAAAAAATTGCATTGAAATCCCTATGCTCCACATTTTAATTCTACGCCCATATAAATCTTGTGCACTACGTCTGCCCAGGCACACAATGATTTTTGTTACAATCACTATGAGTACTAACAGTTTAAAAACATTTTATTGTTACTCGATCGGCCAAGTTTTTTGCAGCCGGCTCTTGGACTAACAGAGATATTGTAATAAATAAATAGGTATTATAAACAAATTAGAATATTGCGTTACCCAGTTACAGCGTTAGCAAGCAAATCAAATCAAAATGATAGGACAAAAATCTTTTATGAAATTATAAATCGGTCGGACATTAAACGTTGAACGTACCACGGGCGTTAAACGGATAATAATGCCTTCAGTCAACGTACACACCTCATGCCGGAAGCCCTGGGAAAGCATATTGTTCACCTCAAGTATTATTGTCCTTGATACGTTAATTACTATAACAAAATACAAAAGTCCAAGGATCTAGGAAGCCATGGAATGGAACTTCCTTGTCCAATCCATTATCCAATATTTCAAGATTGAATGAATAAACCAGTATTGAAAAATAAAGTAAAAAGCAAAACATTTTATTAACTCGTAAGTGACTCCATGATTGTTTTAGCCTTAAACGAAACAATATATTTATATTACGGTACCGAAAAATATATTGGCAATAGTATCTTGAAAAGAATTCGTTTTCAGACCCATATGTATTAAAACAATTTTTAACATCCTGCATATCATATCATTCTTATATTTGCACAATATAAGAAGCTACTTAATGAAAAAAGGAAGGCCCTGTTGAAATCCGCAATTTCACAGTTATCATCAGCTGACATATATTTTATCATAACCCTTTCAGCTTGACCATTCGCATTTAATTAACGTCGTAATTTTTTCATACCGAATAAAAGAAAAAGTTAAAACTGCAATAAATATCAGGTGAACACCTTAACCAGTCATGCCAGTAATAAAATAAATATTCCTCTTTTTTACTGACCAAAGCGGAGCGTATTTTGACAAGCGCACATTTCAGCTCGCCGATTCGGTAACCTAAAAGTTGTTTCCTCGTTAAAAGGCCCATTAACACGGGCCATAAAAAGCACTGAGTCCGGCCGAAGTATGTAGCGAGTTGTTGAAGAATTGTTGTTGATTATTTTTGCTTCGTTAAAATTTTTTGAGGCATGGTCATGTCAACTCATACTAATCGACAGTTGCAGTGAACCACTGAGTCAGTTTTTATCTAAAAAATTACCGATGTAGTCAAGACATATCTTCCCACCATATAGTTCACTATGAGAAGCATTTTTGCCAATACCAAAGGTCAGCAGATGATTTATATTATTTAATTATTTATAGGGTCTAATTTTTAAATGGTGCTAATTACAAAAGTTTATAATAAAATTGTAGCTAATATTATTCTGCATCTTTATTAGTATAAGACATTTCTCATGATTTAATTATTAGTAGTAGAATGAATCGAACTATGAATGTGGACGAAGCAAAAGTGGTGTGCCAGGATAAGAATGTTTGCAGGAGACAAATTGAATAACAATTATTTAGTTAGATATGTTTTCAAAACCTTATAAGCTTCCAAGCAAACTACAACTTCCGGTTGATGCAAATTGTAAATATAAAATTTGAAAATGGCATTATATTGCGATGAAAAAAATTAATATATACTGAACAACTTTTTTATTTACACTTTTGCTAAAAAGTTGAATGCTATATTTTTTATATTGCTGTAAATTTTTACCTATTTACTTTACAACAAAAGTTTAAATACTAACGTTGTTCAGAATTTAAAAATACATGCAATAAGGTCCATTTGACTACCTAAATGTTAGTATTTCATGATATATCAATCAAATTAAAACTAATATTTATTAGAATTATTATAATAAGGCCATGGAAAATTAAACAAAAACATAAATATTTCACATTTCAGAGAACAGATTTAGATTTATTTATTACAGTGTTATATTATACTCTGTAGAAATTTCGTAGAAGATTGTAATGATAAAATGGCGAACTTGAAAGTGCATTTCTTTCCATTTCTTTCTGGGCCGGTCTTTCCATCTACAAATAATCTTCCGAATAAGTTATTCGTTGAATAAATAAAATATTACGCATCAAAATATGACAACTACAACAATTACTATCATTTGAGCTATGATTTCGATGCGACATTTTCAATCTATTCGGTAAATAATTTATTCGGTACTTTATTAGTAGATGAAAAAATCATCTATAAAATAGATAAATAACCCTAAAACTATTTCATGAAATGTCAAATATTTTTCGTTTTTGTTGTATTTTCCATGGTCGTTTACATTTTGATAATAAATATTGATTTTAATTTGATTGATATATTTTGAAACATTATTATTTAGGTAATCAAATGGGCCTTATTGCACGTATTTTTAAAGCTTGAATAACTTTTGTATTTACACTTTTACTGTAAAATGAATAGGTAAAAATTTACAGCAATATAAAAAAAATAGCATTGAAATCCCGAAATATAAATATAAATAAATATATTATCATGCCTTTTACCCATTATGGGTGTGACACTCTGCTTACGCAGATCTCGGTAAGTGATATTTTTTGCGTATAAAGTGCGGTTACCAGCCGTCAAATTGCAGCCCCCAAATATGTAATTGAAGGGGAACCACAGGGGTAAATTTAAATTGGCAATTGTCGCTGTGGGATTCGAACTGAGGACCTCACGAGCCACAGTCCGATGCGTTACCTCGGAGCTATTTACCACATTGGAGCTATTTACCCCATTTGGAAATCCCTATATGCAACATTTCAATTCTATACCCAGTATATATTCGGGAGGTAAATCTTTATTTAGTATTTATTGTATCCAAAATAACAATAATAAATTGGAAGTTCATTTTAATATTTTAATATTTTTAACGCGATATTTTAAATTAAAATCTTTAAGTTCGAAATAATTTCATGAATGTTGAAGAATTAATAGAAACTTTGAATCCAGCTAAAAAGTGGCAAGGCATTAAATGAAACCTAGTCGGTTTAAGATTGTTTATAAAGCCAACCTTCACTGCTCTAGAAACAGCATTTTTCTTGAAACAAATTAAAATTCCCGGTCAATCCGTCATGGAAAAACATATTTAACACCTTTTTGACTTACCATCAATGCAGCGATCAAACGACTTCGTGCTGAATGCAGCCATTATTTAATCTCGTCGCGATATCTGCGGGATCCGCGAACCCATAAACTTCGTGCTCGTGGTTCGTGCAGCACTTTCCCCGAGCGCTGGGCGCGATGTCGGGAAGTGATGGTGCGCTGCCCGCCAACCGCCGACCAGTCGGGGTTCGAGAGATTGCCAAGAGTTTTATGCTTTTCAGGAGCTGTACGTTTAGGTTTACGGTTTACAGGCGATCAGGAACTAGTGTTTATTGGTGAGATTGTTTCGAGCGAGGTTGGTGGTCGAGAAGAGAAATTGAGATTTGTGGGATTTATTAGAAGCATTGCAAGTGCCTGAGCAGTCACTCCATTGTTGTAGTACTTCTTGTGATTGTTGGCTTCATTCTCGCCAACAATCTGTAAAATAAAATAGTTTTACAACTTGTGTTACAACAGTAAAACATATTAAACAATCTAAGCTTAAGAAACAAAATATTATGTATTTAGAAAACTAAATTATCTGCCTCAGGACAACTAAGAGGAGTCAATCAGGATTATACAACCAAAGCAATGATCAAGATCAAATCTAATAAGTTGAAAAAGCTTTCAGAACCCATAGTTAATAAGAAGCCTTTTTATTGCATTAACTAATTTATAGGAAAATGAATAACTTTAAGTTTTTGGGAACGGATGCAATCCCTATTCTATCAGTTCATAATACAATACGAACCCAGAATCATACCATTTGCCCCAATTAAGACTTTGAGAATAACCTTTTAAATAATTTAAGAATATTCTTAAATGTTTAATATATACATTGAAATTATACTTTAATAAATATGTGTTGATGATGGCTACATATTAGCCGAAACGTTTAAAGTTTATATACCAATAAAAGTATTTTTTCTTCAAACGTCATAAAAGTAGGTTGTTATGTATTTGTATTCAATAAACAGAAGTTCAACATTGTCGTCGCCGGCGTAAAAGTGTCTTCTTGGCAATTCTTCTATTCTGGCGGCGGACAAAGTAAAATATTACGAAAAATAGTTAGGTTGTAATTCAATAATTTGACATTTAAAAATGAAACAAATAAACAAAAATAACAAAACAGCATATTCTATGGCAACTAGAAATGCTGGATAAGGCAGAAATTTCTTTGAAGTTTTGGGCATATTTTAACGATTTATAATTCTATTTTCTATGTTTGAAGAAAAAATAGCATGTGTTATTCGGAGTAAATGTGACTTTGTGTGCTTCGCATGTAATTGTCAACTCGCTTTACTCGTCATTCAAACTTACATGCTCAGCACACAAAATTTTACTCCCAATAACTCTCTATACTATTACTTAAGACAAATTAAAATGATTCCTATTGTTAAAAACTCACTATCGAAAATTTCTACCCGTCACAATACCTCCCTTACATACCATGAGTTTCAGTTAAGAAATTTACTTTCCCGTCATTATTGTATTACTATTTGATACCAGTTATATGTAGCACTGTTCCAGATAAAATACAACAAATGATGTCGATGCCAAATGAACTTGCTATCATGATGTTTACTCATGAAGAAAAAGCTCGAATGGTTAAAAAATGTTTGTAACATGTTTGTTAATTTATTTCTTGAACCCCCTTACAGTTTCGAGAATATTTACAAAATTACAAAGTGATGGATGGTTAGATATGAATCATAAGAAAAGAATAAGATGAAAAGTTCATTTAACATTGACAACACATATTGCATTGTATCTGGAATGTAATTCGTAATTGATATCCATAGTAACACATTAATGACAGCTTAAAAGGAGTGATCAAAGTAAATCAGCAAATTTCTTACCGATTTGTATCATTACTTTGTTTCTTAACCTCACTGTTGTTGGTCAGGTATTGTCGAATACTTGTACACACTATTTACTCTAAACTCTAAACATGATTACTTTCTTGAATTCCTGTATTTTCAAACATAAAGTCTTGAATGACTAGACTATGTTTGCAAAATTATTACATCTTGTTTTTCTAACAAACAAGTAAACTACCACAGCTGTTATTGCAAATTTGTTTAATATGGCTCTGCCGATACTGCGATATACCAAGCAAACAATAATAGACATAAACAAATTTTAAAATTGTTTTCTTATACAAAAGACTTCAATTCTTCAAGTACAATTATTTCATTGTTATAACGTGCGTCTTTATATATTTTCTAAATATAACTTATCTAATTTAAAATTTTTTTTAATGACGTATTTAAAGTAATAAGAATTCGTGACGTTATTGACATCAGAGCTGCCCTTTTCAATTTGGAAGCTGTTAATATTGTTTATTTAGAGTTAATGTATTTATACTTGAGTATTTTATATTTGAAATATTTGCATGGTTGGTTCCAGAATAATGTGAAATATTTACAAAAGCGGAAATAATATTTCACGTCATTGTCATTTTAAAATACAATATTGATTTTGATTGTATTTAAGTTAAGTATCAGTGACGTCAAAACGTTTATGCAACAAAATAAATGAGTGTATAAATCTGGAATTGCAGAAATAAAGTTCAACTTGTGTTTTTATATAAAAGAAATATTAATTTCATGATGAATTATTGCTGGCAATTAAAATGGTTTATTTATTTGCCTCCTGAATATTTTTTTGTTTTATTTTAAACAACTTTTTCTGTTTATTTGATCTGTATTACTTAAGGAATTATTAATGAATGGTGCACATTAAAATATTTTCATTTCAATAAAAAATACAAACCCGAAATATAAATCTCTCTAATAGCGATATATTTTATTCTGGTAGCCGATATACCCTGGAGGCAATATTGTAAATTAATTACATTATTGACCATTATTAAATTAAGGTAGTTCGATATACTTTTTTTATCTATAAGTCTTGTATGTAATGATATCTCATATTTTCTTGATCTTCGGGCGTCGATAAACAATCTAATTATGCAGAACTGTTAAAATTATTGTGGTATTCTTATTGAAGTATTTCTTCCGAATCTTTTTTTGCTAATAGCTGGCGCCTCGGTTCAATTACACGCGTAATAGAATTCATATCACATACGAAAATAATTATGAACGGTAAAAAAGTGTTAGAAGCATGATTTTTAATTTACCATGTGTCAGTACGAACATTTCTCGCTGTGCGGTAGCCATGAAACCCAAGGACGTACATAAAGAATTTTACACATGTTAAAATTTTTAATAATACTTTTTTCTTGAATTTATTTATTTATAGACGTATGTTATTGTTTATGAATATAAATAACGATGTTGATTTATATGACTTTGTATTTATATTAAATATTAGTTTAGTTTTTACATTTGACTCATGTGAGTGTAAATTATAAATTTAAATTACAATTTATAATTGAATTCAGTTTTACAGATTTTGCAAATAATGCTCTGTGAAAATATATATTTTCTACAGTTTATTAGGCCCAATTAAACAAATTAAATTTCTCAAATTAAACATTAACTTAATTTTTAATCGTAACAAAATTTTTAGATTTTGTCAAAATTAGATTTGAAAAATATATAATACCTTTAAATGAAACTTTTTGACACAAAATTGTTTGCTAGGCTTAGTTAAACATATTAAAAACAAATTTATGTATAAAAAAATATTAATACTTTTGAAATAGATCCTAGTAAAATTAAATTAAAAAAAAAAGTTCGGAAATATTAGCTCTAAATAAAATATTTGGATACAGACTTATTTATTAGGGTTAGTTGAACTTATTAGGCCGAAAATAACAAATATAAAAAAATTAAATTTTTAAACGGATCCTAATTATGAAATTTGTATGGTTCGTGATATCCTCAGTTCAAATCCCACAGCAGACAGTTGCCATTTTAATTTATCGCTGTGGTTTCCCCTCCACTAACACTTTTGGGAGCCATGGCTTGACAGCTGGTAGCCGCACTTCATGCGCAAAAATATATCCCTTATCGACATTTTTAAAAGCAGAGTACCACACCCAAAATGAATAAAAGACTGACGATATATTTGTTTAATTTAAAAATGCATTTAGAAAATATTAACTCTAATAATATATTGTGTTATTTGAAGTAAATATGACTTCGTGTGCTGATGAGCATGTAAGTACGACGAGCGAAGCCAGTCGGGCAATTGCATGTGAAATTATTAAATAATGCTCAAAATTTCAAAAAATATTCTGTTCTATTCATATCCAACACTTCTAGTTGCTTAGAATATGTTATTTTGTTATATTTGTATATTTGTTTTATTCTCAACTGTGAAATTATTGAAGTACAACCTAAATATTTTTCATTATATCTTACTTTGTCTGCCGCTGGATTAAAAGTGTTACCAAGGAGATACTTTTATGCCGGCGGCGAAAAAATTCAACTTCTACTTGTTGAATACAAATATAATCTTTGATGCAGAATTGATTGATTGACTGATTTTGTAATTATGTCATGACAGTAAATATTCATATAATTTCGAATGTGAGAAACCAGAAAATGGTGAAATGAGAATGAGTGGAAAATTCTTGTGCGGTATAACTTGTGGCACAATTTTTCTGACAATTATATAAAAAAAAATAATTGTTATAAATAGTAATTGTTTGAAAGTAAAATACATGACCGCAACATCTGTTCCGCAACCAAATAAAAACTACTCCAGTTAATTTCTTTCAAACACTTAACACCCACAAGACGACAGCGACTGCCATGCGTTAAGCACACCAATTACATTAACGCGCACATTTAACCTAGAAGTAATATGGTTGGTAGACCACAAACAAGTGGGTACGACATACTACGACACACATGTGTCCATGTGCATGACCGACAGCGCTGGAGCTGCAGGCACTGTGACATTGCAAAACCAGAGAGCGTTAAATCACCTGTGACTGCAAACTTGGCGCTGGTTATCGGCGCGGTGTTAGCGTTAGTATCCGATGCAGGTGGCCACGCCCCTGCCCCTAGGCGCCAACTCACTAATACGCATTATTGCTAATGTTCTTTTAGCGAAATTGACGCAATGTTTCAACGTCCATCAAGGAAACTGGATTTTAATGCATTAGCTTCATGCATTGACTCTTGACTTTAATTTCTGCCTTGACGTACCCCAAACCCCAAGGCACGCTTTGATCGAGCCGGGCTTAGATGATTCAATTTGGGCATTATTAAAAGATGTAAAAGAACAACCAAGCAGGTTTGAAGAAAACTTGGGAGTAAGCTCAGTAAAAACACACGAAGAAGAAGGAGAAGAATTTTGGATTACCTGCGATCCTGCGGAGTTAGACAAGGATGTTCATTAGGTCTCATTTTATTTTCTCTTTACATGCCGGATAATGAAACTCACTGCGCTAAAGTATATATTGTAATAGGGAGGAAAAGTTGTGGACATTATCGTAGGTACGATTTGGTAGAAGTTGCGAAAACGAAACAAGAAATTAATTCCTTAATGAAGAGACTTGAAGTATACCTAATGGAAAAAAGCATGGTGTTTAACGTAAAAAAATATTGTTGTTTACAATCAAGGGAGAGGCAGAAAAACAACAAAAAACATGGTTATGGGAAGCACCAAAAATAGGACAATCAAATATGTTTAAATATTTGGGGTACACATTCCACATAAATGAAGAACATATAAATCAAATATCGAAGAAAGCTAACATTGCTCTTCCACACAATTTGGATAAAGAGCAAAGTAAATTTAAAAACAACTTTAAATTAACCATGTTACTTTTCAACAAGACAAAATAGAAAGAATCCAGTCAAAATATATTAGATGAATACTTGGGTTAGACAAACAAACACCGATATATTTATCAGTGAAAGAAACAGAACGGTACAAAATTAATACAGAAGCAAGTAAGAGAGCAATGAAGTAAGAAGAGAAACTAAGAAGGACATCATGTAAAAGTCTCGCATATGATTGTAGGGTAGAATTATCAAGAAAAGAAAAAGAAAGTAGAAACTAATAAGAAGTAAAATGGACAATAAATTCTTATAGACTACAAGCAGACCTCTATATATGACAAAAAAAAAATATCCGAAAATGAAATAGGCAACGAAGAAAAAAGGAATAATTACTGGGTAAGAGACGATGACAGACAATGCAGAATGGTGGGAGGGATTTTGAGATCTTAAATCACTTAAGAAGAGATTGTACAGAAGACCTAAAAGACCTAAAAAAATCTAGGCACTTATTGGATATTGGATGAAAATAATAGAGTACATGGAAATAGTTATAGTTTTTTTTAGCATTATAAATAAATAAAGTTACAACATGATAATATAAATATAGATAATGAAGAAATTAGAACATCGCATGGTAGCAAATACATATTTAGTATTATTAAAAAAATCAAAAGACCAATTTACCAATTGCAGTGTCTTTGAAGTTATGCTTCTTTCCTAGACTTATATGAGAAACCTGAACATATTTATTATGTGGAATTTCCAGTGAAATAATTTATGGCTAATACGTCACGTTCACATACCCTACTCTCTTCGAGCAAAACCATAAGGCACAGTATGTTATATGTACGTTTACAAGTACTTGCACCGCCTACTTTGATCGGAGTGTTGGTAAACGCGCTCCCGCCATTTCTTTGCGTTCTGCGTCATCATCATGTGACCGGAAGTGGAACAAGCTTACTGGCAGCGCAGCCTACACGTTCCGCTAGACAGTTACGAATGGGAATTGTTCTTTTCCTTCCTCTTTTGAGATATGTTATACGATCTCGTATGGTGTATGATTACGGAAGCATATACACAAATACATTTGCCTGTTTCAGAATTAGAATGGCATGATGTACTTCACGAAATATCACTAAAAATTGGCATATACTTTTATTGTATTTCTATATAATATAAACCCTAAAAAACTCACTGGTGCAGAGCGCATCATCATATCTCTTAAATTTTTCGAGATATGGCGGTTTTTTATGTTTTTCGAAGTGCAACTTTGAGGAACTGCAACTCAAAAATTACGCAAATTATTGAAAAATACTCTTAAGTTAAGTGTTATTCGTGCATATTACAGCAAAATAACAATTTTTTTTTTAAATTGAAAATTTTGGATTTTTTTTTCAAAATTTCGATCTGCAATATCTCAAATAATAAACGAGATACAAACTTGCAGACTAAACCATTGGATTCAGCTCATCGACATACATAAACCCTAAAAATTTCAGAACATTCGGATGGTGGGTTGATATTTTAGAGCAAAATGTCTAAAAATGTCCTTTTTCAAGGGTTTGACGTTTTTCGCCAAAAACGTCATTTTCACACTTTTTGCTCTAACTCTATAACACGTAAAGAAATTTTAATGAAATTTTACATACTTATGTATTTGGACGAGCTGAATCGAATGGTGCAGCCTGCGAGTCTGTATCTTTTATATTTTTCGAGTTATCGCCTATAGAAATTTGGGGACAAAAATCGAAAAATTTAAAAATTTTCAAAATTTGCTAATTTGTAATAAAATGCATGAAACGAACAGAACTGAGTCTATTTTTCAATATCTTTAATAGATTTTGAGTTGCAGCCACTCAAAGTAGCATTTCGAAAAACATCGAAAATTGACATATCTCTATAAATTTAAGAGATATGGCGATGCGCTCTACAGCATTGAGTTTCTTAGGGTTTATATTATATAGAAATACAATAAAAGTATATGCGACTTTTTAGTGATATTTCGTGAAATCTGAAATTGTGCAGTACTTTCTTAACATGTATTTGTTGTCAATGGTAAATGAACTTGTATTAAATTTTCTTACTTGTACAGATATTATAAACATTTTTCAAATTATAAACGCAATCCTCGTTTAATTAATTGGGTCATATACACAGAAATCTTTAAAATGTTATTAGTTGTCAAAAAATTATAATAAACATGTCAAAATACTTTATTTAAAAGAAAGAAATGAACTCTCAAATTCGTCATTATATCATTACAATATTCAACGAAATTTTGACAGAGAACACTACAATACTATAATAAATAAAACTAAACCTGTTTTACTTTTATTCAAGGGCCAACTAAAAGATTACCTAAGAAAACTTAAGCTTAAACAAGGGCACAGCCTAGCCCGAAGACATAAACATGTTAACACAGTATATAAATTAAAAATTTATTTGACATATTTGACTATAGATTGAAACTTAAGAAACCATTGTCAAATCAGTCTAACAAAATTTTAAGTGCTGGCATTTTTTAACTCTAAAATTTTTAGAAGATATTTCGACAGAAATAATAAATAAACCTTGTCACATTTTAGAAGTAAATGAAAACCAAAAAAGGAAATGATAATTATATTTATTTACATGTTCCTAACTTGCCACAGTGAAACGTATAATTTTCGTGGCATACGTGCTTTAGAAATAACATTGAAACATAACCTATAAAATGATGTGCAACAAAACGATTAGCAAATTAAATTACAAACAATCAAACTTACATTAATCTCTGTCAAATTTCTCAATCACGAAAGGACGTTCAATACTCCCAAAACAACAAAAAATCCTGGCCTGTTGATTACATCACAGCCATCTCATTTCGCAAGTTCCAATCACCCAAATATTAATTAATATGCAAATAACTTTACGGAGCGCGTAATAAATTTTTCCGAGTTTTCCTGCGACAAGCCTGTACGGGTGATGGTGGCTCTTAATTATCTTAATTACTAATTACAGTGATTAACATAGTCCGAGCTGCTTGCAAACTTGCATATCAAGCAGTCACGTTTGCCAGACCGTGGATGGATGCACGTAAGTGCGTTTGGCGAGTTTGCGTGCCCGTATATGTGCATGTGTGAGAGAACATGATAGTGATCTTAGGTTGTGTCAGTCGATCTGTAATTGAATGGTTTAATTGCTGGTGTAATGCTAGGATGTAGTGTGATTTTTATGGAAGGATTTGAACATTTATGTTCCAATAATTTAAGTTGACTTCGTGTTTTCATTTTATGTCACGTATTTTTTAGATAGCTGAAAGATTGATTAAATTAACTGTGATAGTACGATTTAAGTGTTTCATATATTCTTGTCACTTTACAGCTTCTAATGAATATATTCAATATGATCTCTGTCATGTTTAAAAAAACGTGAATTATGGATTTCTGGCTCTGTAATTGGTCGAGAAGAATGAGTTATTGGTACCTATAATATATGTAGATATATTTATTAAAGAGTAGAAAAAACTATTAAATTTATTTGCGAATATTAGCATGGTATTAGTACAATGAGTTGAGCGGGAAGTTATGTGTACTGCATATCGAATAGTGTGAGGAATTTTTATCACCGAAATTTTTCTGTAATCTTGATCCAATTTCAATTTTATTGGCCGCGTAACCTGAACCTTTAGTTCCATTGATTTTTATTAATAAATTATGCTACAATATGATTTATAACCGTAATTTTCTTTCCTCCTGAAAATAGATACAGGCAATTTGAGCTAGATAATATAATTAATGATTTTTCGGTTAAGTTATTCTTTAATATATTCGATCTTTTCTAAAGATTACACTACATAAATCTGATATGGAAATTGACTTTCTTAATATAAATATGTATCGCAAATATTTACTAGGTGACGTGAACTGATATGTACAACATTTTTGAAATGGTTTCATTAATAAAGATAACATTAATTTGAAGGAGCACCTTAATTTTTGCCGTATAAGGTCAGTCTTATAATCGAAAAATTTGCAACGTTTTAGATCAGCGCTTCTCAAAGTATACCATGTATTCGTTACAGAATTTCAAAAGGAAAATCTAGCAAAATTCTTCTCAAGGTCAACCCATGACTTGACGGCTTGGGTTCAATAAATTAAATTCATTTTTTCATAATTACTGGAAACCCACTGGCAATGATGCCAAAGGAGAAGAAAAATTAAACGTAATGGCTGGTACCACGAGCTCTGTTTTTGAGTGTTTTAAGAGAAGTATTTTTGTTTCGGTTTTAGCGCTATACAATGTTCTAAAATTGTTTTTTAAAATAATACTTCAAATAAATGTGGAAGACAATACATTTCTCTGTAATTTCTATTCGAAGCATTTACCTATTAAAAAAAAAAAAATTGAACTTTGTACAACGCTAAAACCGACGCTAAAATATTTCTCTTAAAGTCCCAAAAACAGAGCACGTGGTAGTATTATTCAGGTACCAGAGCTGCATGAAAAATCGACATACGTTCTCGCTGGTCGAAAGAGAAACATAAACGATACGAAATGAAGTATCGGTATATTATCCATTTTTCACCAGAGACAGGTTTACCTAGGTATATTATCCATTATTTACCAGAAACAGATTTACCTGTCACAGGTAAACGATGGCTTATATATCTGTCCTTCATTTCTAATTCGACCAGCGAAAACGTATTTCGGTTTTTCATACAGCGCTGGTACCTGTGGAGGGGTTATGGGGCATAACTTCTGAATAATACTGTACCAGTCAATATGATTAAACTAAAGCAAACCAAATAATCAAATAAAGAATCTCGAGAATAATCTACATGATTCCAGAGCAACATGAGACCATATAAACATGTCGCACAGGTTCGATTCTTTATTTATAATCATATACGGCAATAATCGTAACATAGAAATACACTTTTCATTTCGAATTCAATACGAACAACGCACACGCACGTATATGGTCGCGAACACCTGAATGAGATCCTATAACATCGCGCCTCTTTCGAATCGTGCCATAAATTACAGAAAATCGTTTCAGCATAAAATGAACCGCTGGTTTGTCGAGTCATAGACGCCATGGCGGCTGTACGACACGTGGAGATTATGTCTGTGTAGTATGCACAGAATGGATCATTTCATTTCTTATTTTTATAAAATTCATGTCATTTTATATTTTATTAAAAGTAGGGGTCAGGTGCTATGCTGTGTTATATTTCTGACAAAAAAGTGTAGCACGGCGGGACGTAACTGAAACTTAGTGTTGGCAAAATAAACACAAACACTTTTAAGAGGATGATAAAAATGATATTTAATAATTGATAAAACGATGAATTGAACAGAATAGAAACAAATTACAAATGTTACAAAAGACGACAACGTATAAATATGTTTAAATAGTTACAGTTACCAAAACATTTAATGACGGATTTAATTAAAGTTCTACATTTTGTAGAACATTGTATACGTGAAAAGAAGTCTGGTTTGACCAGACCTCTCCGTAAATCTCTCAACCCCAGATGACATCTCAAGCCGATATTTCAGAATATTTACCACGATAATCTCAAATGACTATTTATGATAACTAAAATTCTAACACACATGTGTAACAATAAATTAAACTCAAGAACTCCTCTCAATACGATTTTCGATGCATTTCAGTTCAAACGCAGTTTGAAACTTGATATTTAAAAATCGTTTTGATAGTGAAAACAATAAATCGTATTCTGAATGTTCGCCTTGTTACAAAAGAGATATTCGCTATCCATATTCCACTTATTGCAAATGGAAAGTATTGAGTTTGCAAGCTTCTCAATCAGAACTCCTTAATTTTGTTGGAGTGAACCCTATCGTTACTGTCTAAGCCTCTAAGTGTAACTATTAAATATAATGGAGTCCTTCAATATGAAAAAAAATTATGATACCATTTTGTGAGTCTAATGAAGAACCCCATTGATATTTGGAAGCCCCGAAGGCAGCTTTAGCCAGAAGTTATAAGAAATACAGGTTCTTAATTTATAATCATCATGTTACAAAGGTGATACGTGCATGTAACACATTCTACAACATAAATTATGTAAAATGTAACAGGAGAAACTTACAATCCGAACATCCTGTACAAGGAGCAGCAGTAGCACCCGTTTGCGATTCGTAATTCCAGTTTAACTATGCGTGATTATATTTAAATTAGATGGAAAAATCAGCGACCATAAATTTTGAGATTTGACGCGATCATTTGTATTGCGTTGACAGATATCGTTCCAACTCAATGCCGATGTTTTTTTTTTTGTCTTCGGTCGCACGTGCAAAAAATTTTGTCCGTGTTTGTTTCCTACTGGTTTCACTACTCGTGGTTTCTTTTATTTTAATCTGCTGATATAAGATTATGTGATCAGGAATGAATGATAATGATGCTGATCATTCCAATGTCTGGAAACATTTTGAATCGTAAAATGTTTGCTTACTATTTCAGTACAACAATATTTGTATACCTAGAGTAACAAATTCTATAAAGTGGTCACAAAAATGGAATGAATATTTATAGATTAGGATTGAAATGATAAAAATGGTAATTTTAATTTTTATTAAATCCGTTATGATTTGTTTAAATTAATATAACTTTTAATTTACAAATATTAGTTCAATATGATAAGTTAAACCTTGTAATATACAATTATTAGGATCTACAAATTTAAAAACAGTAGGAATTGAAAACTAGCAAAGTAAAACAAGAGATAGAAAGACGTGGACAACAAGGATTTGAAGAAAAGAAACGGAGATTGATCCACTTCAACAAAAGGATCTAGATCTAGAGAGAAAATGTAAATAAATTTTATAATTTGTGAATTTGGATTCATAGTAAAGAGTTTTCCCATTTCAAAAATTACACACATTTTTTAAAATTTAGAATTGTAATCATGTCGCCCTAGTCGTTTTATGCTATTCATGAATACATAAAAAAAAACTCTGAATGCAAACTGTTCTACTAAAATATTCTATTAGGAAACAGATTACAAAATCTGTCTCCGTCATATATAACGCTATTTTTAATCTTCTAAAAATGTCTAAAATTTTAATCATTATTTTATATCATCAAGTTAATTGTTTGAAAGTTTCGTGGGCTGAAGCGACATTTGAGTAGTAAATCAGATTAATAAAATTCGTAAACTAGTTTCGTTAGGTCGTAAAACGAAATATTCTATACAGTTGCGAATTTTAAAAATCTATAAAAACGCAAAATCAACTTTTTTTGAAAACCTTGAACAGATTCGTGGGCCAGTCTTCTGTTATGGGCGACAATAAAAATCAAGGATATGAATAAACGCTACTAACACATTTCTTTCGTCGAACTGCGAAATTCCGAAATGACTTCAGGATTTTACGATAGCTATTTAAATGTAAACGCTGGAGTTATGTATAAGATCCAGTTTAGCAATCTGGTTTCATCACAGAAGAGACGATATTTAGAATTAACGACTTGTACAAAAAGATATTGTATGTCCCATATTGTCGCATTTCAGAAAAATTTATGAGTATTTTATTATTGTGAGACTTCAATGTGTTAAGTTTTACAGATGCTTAGAACTTTGTTTTTGAATTGGACAAATTTATACAAAATCTCTTAAAATTTGAACTATTTTTATTTCTACATAGCTTTAATAAATAAAACATATTTCCGTAATCACATTCCAATACCTTTGAAATTTTTTGAGATATGGAGAGTTTTACAACTTTGAGGGGTTATAACTCAAAAACTGTACAACATATAAAGAAATACTCTTTAGTTTTGAGTTTTTCGTGCATTCTACGATAAAATATATAATTTTAAAAATTTTCATTTTTTCTTTCAAAATTTGGATCGGCGATAACTCAACAAATACAATATAATATATAGACTTGTGGTCTAATATGTCAAATTTTAGAATAATCGGTCGACGGGTTGAAAAATTATATCAAAAAGTCTGAAATTATTAAATTTCGGGCCAAACGTTGTTTTATAACACTCTTTTTCACCTTTGAATTTCAATCTGTTTCTTTTACATTTTCGCTCCGAATTTCTTAGCGTGTGTTGCACCTTAAATAAATTTAGTGAGCAATTCTGTATTCATTACTTTTGACTTAAATAAAGTGAAAAACTTCCACACCAAATATTTACGTGATTAAATGAAAAAGTCATCAATTATACTTAGCATACTTAAAAATAAATCTTCCATCCTTTGATGTTTCCCGCACAGGTAATTTAACAGAGAATCGTTGAAATTCCTCAATTGAAATGTATTTCTTCGAGTGTAAAACCAGTTTGGCTCATATATGGCATAATATCCACAGAAGATTTCTTCAGGGAATCATTGAACACTTTAAGATTGTCATGTCCCGCTGGGTTATTGTCAGATTGGGAGCTATTTCTATTAGTTAATTAATTAGAAACAACGCGACACTTTGTCTAATTAAATTACTATTAAGAAACAATAATTTCAAATAGATTTAAAATGTTCATTCACATGTGATCCAAATTTCTAGCTGTCATAAATTAAAATTCGTTCAACTTGCACAACAAACAAACAATTTAAATAAGAACATGATTATAAACAATTGTTCTACCTCATAAATATTTCGTTAATTACTTGTACAGAAAGAAAGAGCATTAATTATCTGCTCATAAGATCGTAGGTTGCTATGTCGTGAAATATGTGGAACACGGGTGTTTCCATTGAAGTCCAAATCAATTAGCTATCAAGAAATATGATTTAAATTTATTTCTCGGATACTCGAACAATTATTATCGCTATATTTATTAGTGTGTAAGATTTATTTGTGACAGAACAGCCGATTGTGCGTGTGTTAGGTACTTAACGGAAATTTAATTTGGTTCATACATAACGTGTAGCTAAACTTTTCTTTTTCGTTTTGGAATTAGATATATCGCTAGATATAAGATTTAATCTTTTTATTTTACCAACATATAATTGATATTTTACATTTACTATTTGATGTGGGCGGTAATGTAAAATTAATGTTTCAAAGAGTTATGTCCTTTAAAATATTCCATTTTAGTTGATATTTATATATGTTTATACTAGATTTCAGTTGTGCTCTTAGTCAAAACTATTTTTATAAAGACTTTTGGATTAAGTTCTATAAAATAAACTACGGGCTTTCGTGGCTATTGCCAAATGGCGACAAGTTTGAGAAAGATACTGGAGAATTATTTTTTAATTTATCGAACTCTCGAGTTGTATTTAATTAGATTATTTTTTGATTTCATCATCAGGCACGTCACAAAATCTATTTTTTTGACTCATTTTACCTTGTGTTGATGATAACTATGTGACATCTGACATCTGTCATTAAAAACAAAACAAAAATACAGAGAAAATTGCCGGGAATAATCACAAGAGCATTATTCTCAGTATAATAATGACAGGATTGGTTAAAACGCGGACACGTGACATACAATAATGCGTTTCATTGGTTTAAAGGAACGTCAAAAAATAATCAACATAATGATGCTCTTTCTTGGCTTTACTATCCTATCTGAATATATACTTCCCTATTTCCTCCATTCGTGACAGTCCTCCAGTTATTAATTCCTGGTTTCCTAATTTGCATTCTCATTCCTTTTTTCATTTATTCAAATCAGGTACACTGAAAAAAGAGTACCCTAGAAATTACCAAACTATTCGGTAAGCTGGTTATTTACTAAGCAATTAGAAGAATTTACAGAAAGTTTGGTATATTTTCAGAAAATTCGGAACTTTTTTTGTGTGGCCCAGTTACCTGAGTCGTTGTTTTTTAAGAATGTTACAATGATGATGTCGTATAATTGTTCTATTTCGTGGTTCATGAGTATTCTCCAATGGTTGCTTTCATTAATTAGTCCGTATATTCTCCTCAGAATTTTCCGCTCAAAAATTAGTAATGCTCTTTCATTTGCTTTTCTAAATGTCCATGTTTCGGACCCATAAGTGGTTGCTGGTCTAATGTCTTATGAGATTCTGTTATAAATATTTAGTTAAATGTCTGTGTATGAAGTATATTCTGTAGACTGCAATAACTTCTATTACTTTCTTTTTATCTTGTCACCATTATTAATACTAGAATTTAGACCAGCTTATAGATAAACTGTTTCTGATGTTCGTATTATCCAAATAATATATTTCGTCTGAATTTACTACCAACCAAATTCATCTGCCGATTCCGTCAGTTTTCTAAAGACTTTGTTTAGTCCAGTTCATAATATATTTATTAGAATTAGATCGTTCATCACCAAAGCACACCCATCAAATCAACAGCGCATAATGTCCATCAAGCATCATCCATAAATCTACATGGTGCGGATAAAGCAGTGCTGAAAACTCGTTACCCGCATGTGTGAAACCCACCAGGGGTATCAATCATTATTCCACTCCTCGTAAGCGTGCAGACCACACACGGCCATCCAGGTCCGGAGCCCAGCATCATTTATAACAAGGACTTAATACGTGTGGCGACTGCAACGACTGCAACTGCCGGTACTCGGAAGGTAATTCTTCATCGGGGATTTGCTACTTGCTGTTGATGGAGTGAAGGAGATTTTTAGAAGCTGTTGTAGATAAAGAGCATGGAGTTATGCAGATACAGGGATATCAAATTATTTTAATTTGTGTAAATAGATACGAGATCTATTCAGATAATAACAGAACTTTATTTCTTAAAAGTTTTTTGACTGTGTTTATTGTAAAATGTAAAAAATATTCGAAATCTTAATCATACTTATATTCTTCTTACATAATCGACATTTCGGTTTACACTTAAACCTTTTTCAGGATATAAAATGTAATGATTGTTGTAAATTTTAGACCATGACCCTGAAGAAAGTTAAAGTGTAAACAAAAACATTGGTTATGTAAGAAGAATAAATTTAGAGTATTTTTTCCACTTCATCACCAATCACGTTACAGTATTTTCTGAATTTCGACCAATCACAATCGAATATCAATGAATATTTTGCATATGTGCAAATACTCTGGTATTTGCACAAGTGTGATACCCGAATATTTATAAAAATTGTAAACACAATGAGGAATAATTTAATTTCTTTGTTTTGCAAGGACATAAGGGATAATATCTTAAATTTTTCAATTTCTTCAAAACAATTACTTTCAAAACGCTGATGCCTCATTTTTAACGTAAATTGATAAATAACATTTATCAGAGTCTGACGTTTATGTGACAGATTAAAATAAATATATGTTCAATAATTTAAAATAATCTTTCTCGAGAAATATTCGTCTAATATATCCCTCGTGCATGGCAAATACAATCAGAATATTTTCTCTTGTGTAATTTCGTGCATTACGCACTTGGGATTTAACTTCTGAATATTGGTCCTTTTCCCCTTCATAGTTCTCTCCTCTCCTATTCACAAACATTCTTCAGCGGTGTTTTCATTTCGCAAAGCAGTCCTGGATAGTTCCATTTGAAATGGTCTTTAAACTTTGCGACGCATTTGCTTTGAAAACGGCGTCCGTTCAGCACTTATTTTATATTTGAAGATAAGATAAAATCGCAAGATACTAGGTCTGGCGAATGAGGAGGCTCACTGAGGACAATCATCTGATTTTTTTCTCAAAACCGACGAATTCACGAAGCTGAGTTTGCGAGAGCATTGCCGTTGTGGAAGAACCATCAGTTGTCTGGCCACAACTCTGATTTCTTTTTTATGTTTCTGTGAAAGTTTTCCAGAATTTCAGGCAAAATTTTGTGTTGTATCGTTGCTCCAGAAAATCGCACATTTCAATAATCGCTATTAACACTTAAACACGTTGCACTCAAATAACAATATCACAAAAACTAAATGAGATATCAATAATCCAAGAATCTATGGTTACAGAGGAGGCTATGCCCAATGCAATGCTGTCAATAGTATTTCAATAAATATGTCCATTGTCGCGTAATTCAAAATGTCCAGTTATTTTCTGCACGGACCTCATACGTGATAACGCATCGATTTTTATTTGAATGCAGTCGATCTTCAATCACAAAGCGGACTAAAGTGCTCCGCAGGTGCAGAAAGGTTGGGAACCCCGTGTGTACATTTCTCAAGACATGATTAGCAAAGCAGTCGTAACAAATCTAACAAATTTATTGAAATACATTCTCAACAGCTGTGGTGTAGATCCGTGCAGAGCAAATCCATCATATCATCCCACAAGTCGCGAGTATCCCTATGCCGCGTGTGGGTTCGGTTGCGGTGCGGGCGCGCACCCACTCGGCAGATTCCGGGTTGAATTCCCGACATGGGCTTGGTGCTCACTGCTCTGCTAATAATAGCCATCACCATCGCCAGCGCACTTGCTCAAATGCAGTGGCGTAACAGACACAGAGGAACATCTCACTCTTCACAACCAATCTTCTCATCCACGACCGACCAAAAGCAAACGAACATTTAAACGCCTGAAAGAAAACTATGGAAAGACACGGGAACAAAAGTAAAGATGTTCAGTGGCGTAACAGACACAGAGGAACATCTCACTCTTCACAACCAATCTTCTCATCCACGAAGACCGACCAAAAGCAAGCGAACATTTAAACGCCATATCGTTAATAATATGATAAACAAATTTGCTAAGTCTAATGTCAGTAAAATAAAAAATTATATAGGTCGCTTATAGAGCAAGTCTTTTAAAAATTTCATGTACCGAAGAACATTTGAATGTGAGCTATTTATGATTGAGGTATAAAGCTACTTTACCTAAGTGTGATGAGGGGATTTTTCTTTTGGGGTGTAAACTCATTTTCCGATAGAGGAACCTTTTTGTAAGTTGAGGCGACCTCAGAAAACAAATCCGCCAAGCCACTGGCAGTCTGCTTGATTTCTTATAGTAACTACTCACTAGTTTTTACGCGTCGTAAAATGCATATGTTAACGTTTCCGGTTTCAAGTCTCGCCTGCTCATTTGTCTTTTATTCATTTGTTGGGAAAAAACAAAATACTAACTTGACAGCAACTATGATCTCATAACAAGGATTCATTTATCTTTATTACTTCTTGTCTATTCACTAAACTATTTGCATATTTTTTTCGCGCTTCGATTTGTAGGAGGTAATTAATTATGTGTGAAAACGATCTTTTCGGTTGAAAAATTTAATTGGGTATAATTGTTATTATCGACAACTGTTAAAAAACTTGTAGGTAGATTGTTAATTGATGATACTTTCTACCCAAATTTGAAGCAGGGAGCAGGTAGCATTGTTCAACTAATTTACATATTTGTATTTTGTTGACAATTTAACTAATTGCTTCTTGAATTACACGAAGTTCAAGACCACAATTTCATTCTCTCGATTTGAAGTTTTGTTAGATTAGATAATTGATTACTTTTATTGCAATTCTTCAGTTAGTTAAATGAGACAAAATAGAAGTTTTATGACCAATAAGTTTTTCTGGCTAACTAATAACTTTAGAGAAAAAAATGAATACACAGACTTATACAGCAAGGAGAGGGGACATAAATAATGTAGACATTTTAATACGGAAAATAAAACTTCATGTAGGCTGTTGAACAAAACAAATTAATGTTTCTTATTTTTGATACTCATGTCATCAATTTGTCAACAATTGTTGTCGATGCAAAGCCATTGTTGACAGGAGTATTAATAAAAAAAAAATACAATAACTTGTTTTGTACAACAGCCTACCTGAAGTATTATTTTCTACATTAAAGATGTTAAGGTTTTTTTTCACTTTGTGACCTTAACTTAAATTTTATGTTTATATCGTTGAAAAGGGAGTACTTCGGGCTATACATTCCAATAAATAGTACCCCTTTTATTTAAGAAAATATAACTTTAATTACCCGCCACATTACCCTAATAATTTTATTTTACCAACCATACAATTATGTCTGCCTCCTTGTATGTATTTTTCTCTAAAGTTATTAGTTAACCAGCAAAACCGATTAGTTGCTTTAAAAACTCAACCTATATATCCACTATTTTGATATAAATTATGGCTACTTACAATTAGACTGAAAAGTAAAGTAAAAGCGTTAGAAATGAAATAAACTATGCAGAGTAAAGTGAATAAACATGCGAGATAGAATACGTAACCAATGTATTGAGAAGAACTACAGAGCAAACTACATTAGAATGCATCGTACAAAAACAACTAAAATGGTTGGAGCATATGGAGACAAGAGATAATAACAGGCCAGTGTGGACAGTATGGATGTCAAAATTAAGGAGAAGAGAGATCGTGGGCGACCAAGATACACATGAGATAGCACAATAAAGAAACTACTGAGCAGCAAAGGAGAAACTAGCAGAAAACTGAAGAAAATGTTAAAGATAAAAGAACAATCCATACACCGTAGAGTAGAAGTAAACTGGAATTTATTTTCCGTCGTTACCATGAGTTGAATTTTGCGGATTTCTGGAAAATCTACAAGAAAGATTTTAGAAGAGTGGGTGTAAATTGCGTAAGTATGAATTACTTTAAGTATATAACAAAAGCAAAACAATAACAACTCTTCAGTGAAATGTACTAAACAAGGCAATAAAACATACAAAGCTTCCAAACTAAGCAATAACTTAAACACTGTCAAGTACTTTCAGCAAAACAACCCAACGTTTAGTGTTTTGTAAAGCCGTTTTCCGATTTCATGGCTTGTCAAACAATGTAAAGAGCGTTAGTGGCTCTTCGCAGTGCGTACACACATCGAAGGCAGCGTGCGCAACGCACTGTATTGGGTAAATTTGCCCACGCGCGCTTGTTATTCCTGCACAAACACTGATCGAGCTAATGATATGTTGACGCAGACAAGTGCCGCTTGACATTGTTTTGTTTTGTGAAGAAATCTAGAGCTGGAAATATTTCTACATTTTTGTAGTTAATAAGTTAGCAGCAATACTTCGTTTAGTTTTAGAACATTGTAGTCTTCAAATTGAGGTTAGAAAATTAATAATAAGAACAGATATAAAGATATGCATAATAGCGTCGAATTTCTCATATCCTAATTCATATAGAACCAAAGGTTCAGTACTTTAATCAATTTCTCTAGACATTCGTATATTTGCAGATTTAGTTCTATAAACTTCATGTTTAATGGGCAATATTTCATGAACTGTGTAAAAACGATTCATTTTTGTTGTTACGGTAACAAGTTTTTAGAGAATAGGCGCGAATATCTATAAACAAATTTATAAATAATTTTTCACTGATCTGCAGTATTTCACAAGAAAAACACACAATAAATATAAAGAATCACTTCACCAATTGTCATTGAAGACAGGATAACTGTCATGCTATTGTTAACAGTGCTGCCAATTCATTATTATTGCAACTATAGCTGTCAAAAATATTGCTAAAAATTTTATTTGTGTTCCTGATGATCGCATTTCATTGTTATTAATTTAAAATTCTCATGATAAGATAAATAAGTATATATATCATCACACCAATTACCTGTTTTGAATGGAGCATACTTTCGCTTATAATTACAATAATCGTATCAGTCCTGCTGCCTGCTATTTATATTCCGACCGTTACAAAAAGTATTGCTAAGAAATTCAGTGAATTGCCATAGGGCTAGTAGGTACCTTCGTTGTTTTCCGGTCAATTCGATCCTAATGCAAACATTTTGGAATAAATAGTAGATATACCTAATAATAATAATAAATTGTTGTAAATATATAAAATAATAAAAATATTTTCCTACTTCTATATAAATATATCCCCATTATTTAAATTTTTCGATGAATTATAGTACCCATAATTCACGCTTCTCGACCAATCACAGAATCCGATATCCATAATTTACGGTTAATTTAAAGACGTGATGTGAATCACCAAGCAACGGCCGGCTGACAGTTGACATGTAGTCAGTTGTCATTATGTATTTTTATGTTGACGTTTTTCAACGTGTTTTCAACGAATTTCGATCATTTTCAAAATTGATTTCCGAATTTACAGGAGTATTATATACGGGATTGTGGTCATTATTCACTTGGACGATCTTCGTAAATAATGACTACCATAATCCCTCATATGATAATAAATTATTATTTATTTGGGCAGAGTTCAGGAAAAGCTAACTTCTATTTTAATATAATAAAGATACGTATATATTTATATACAGATAAATATAAATAGGAAAATATGTATTAAAATGCTGAAAGTAGAGTAGTAAACACAAATCTTATTAGGCCGGAAAAACTTATCTAGCCAGTGTGGGACAATCCAGTATCCAATACAATTATCACACATTTTCCTCTAATATCATCAGACTAACTCATTTGTAAATAAACTAGTAATTTACAGACAACACAACAAAAGAAATCAAAACAAAGACGAAACACAATCGGGTACTTTCCAAACATTCACGGTGCAGTCACATCCTTCCGGTAGCTGCCGCCTGCCTCTTGGAGCAGCCTCGTCTTTGTCACTGAACCGCTGACGTTTAACCGCCGCTCACCGCAAAGGAGCTACGTTTCGCGCTTATGTCATTGTTTTACCGTATTTGGGGAAAAAACTAATGTGATAATTATAGAAAATAAACACATGTAACAATAAACAAATGCCTATCGCAGGAAGAGGGAAGTTGTGGGAGAGTAATTATAGAATATTGTTATGATATAATTATGACTGTTGGGTTTGTTCAGTGGTTTTGAAAATTTGTTATTACCTAATTGAAAATTCAATGATCTAAGCAGGAATTTTTTATTATTAATAAAAGTCAAATGAATATAGGAGCAGGAAGGACTTAGAAACCCATATTTCATTTTATTTATTAATTTATTGACAAATTTTGGAACAGAACGTTTCGGGTGCTAAATGCAACCATCATCAGCTGTATTTTTTCATAATTTTAACAACAAAGATCAAATCTACGAAGGACGACCATGTAGACGACCCTAATAACTTTATAAAAACAATTGACAATCGCTCAAAAGTATTCATAATTAAAGAAGAAATATTTCTTTTTTTAAACAAATTTTGAAATATCTACTTAAGTCGAATTTTTAGGTGATACATTTTACGGAGAAAATAAGAAATAATTTGAGTTATAATATTATTATTTGAGTTTATTTCTATATATTTAATTCAATGCAATGTTTCAGCATTACCATGCTATTATTAAATAGATTTAAATACAAATTGATATGATTTAATGAGAAAATTTGTATGGTAAGCAATTCAAATATTTAACCCATATCAGAATCTAAATTAGATTAGACGCCGTTGAAATTATACCATTTATCCACCCATTTTTTCATTCATCCATTCATCTACATACCATAGAGAGAATGGTCAAAACGGAATCAAGGATGCTCGGTCGATTTTGTCATGATTGGTATACTTCCTTATCCTACGTATATGAAATAAATACTACCAACCGGTAATCCGGATCAAAGGAAAAATAACAATCACATTATTCACTTAAAAAAAAAACTATATCCTCATATTTATGCATGTCATGCCCATAAACCTAACAAATGAAAACTGCAATAATCATCATAACCAGAACCACAGATCCGTACTGCATTAATTTACTACATTGTAACAGACACTGCCACAGGTATGTGTCCTTGATTTAACCTTGGTGCTTCACCGATACCAGGAGATCTAGATGTCCGCTTCGTGAGTGTCTGTGTGTGTGAGTTTACGCTCGCCCACACTTCACGCAGCCTGTAGCAGAGATATCCTAGTAAGAAAATAGAGTGTGCTTTGCTATTAACAAATTGAAGCAGTTTAGGTCGATGAGCTGTTTATAAATTGTAAAAAAAAGTCAATGATTGGTTCTCCATTTACAGATGTTCTACGGACGCCATTTTGTTTTAAGATGGCTGTTGATGATCTATATTTATCCAACACAGCTTCCATTCATTTTTTGTAAATTAAATTGGAAACATTAAATGAAACCGCGTGGCAAAGAAAGACCCCCATAGTAATTGTATGACATTGTATACTCTATTTCAATAGTAGAATATCTTTAGTAGTTGAAGGAAATACCGCGGACAATGGCTCGATGGAATGGTAACAGCCTATGTCGAGATACTTCCGCATCTATACCGCTTAAGCTTAGCAAAGCTGACTCATGCGTATGTATGTATAGATGCATGGACAATGAGTTGTGTATGTATATAGGTAATACGATGCATTGTATGCATTATGTTCTTTGATGCAGTGTGTTGGTGTTCTGAAATTGTAAGAATGTTAGAGATGCATACATAAAAACATAGTTGACACCTCAGAATACCGGCTGGCCTAAAAACCACTTACAATTTTTAATGGAAAAAGAAAAATATCAAAAACCGATAACTGGATTTCAAATAAAATGTTGTGTATTTTAATGTTACAGTATATATGTATAGTAGAACGAAGATATGTAACGTGGAAAGTGTCAAAGACACAAGTGGAAGATAGAAAACGGTGGAAAGAAGTATGGAAGAAAGAAGAAATTCCAAACGAAAAAGAAGAAAGAAGATAAAACACAGGCAACCTTATAAAATGCTATGGGGGCAGGAAGTAGAGGAAATTAGTGACGAATCCTCTTTATCACAAATTACGATTGGCAATTGTTTTCCTTGAGATTTAAAGCGACCTTCTTTGTGGGGTATGAAATGAAATACTTTAGTAGCAGGAATTTCAGGAACCTAGCAACGAACCTAATTTGTCACAAATCTTTATCATTGTCAAAACAATTATAGAAAAGGGAAGCATCCAGTGAAGATCTTTCGTAGTGACTGACGAGCTTTCTTCGCCAATGTTGTGCCATGAAAGGGAAGAACGTAGTGAGGACCTTTCTTCATTAAAGCAGTGACATAAAAGGGAACAACGTAGTGACGACTCATCTTCGTCAGTGAAATGAAATGGAAGTGAGAAAGGTAGTGGAAGTATGTAGTGACGACCTTTCTTCGCCAATGTAATAACATAAAAGGGAAAATTGTTTGAAGACCATTCTTCATTAGAGAAGAGACATAAAAGGGAGGAACTTAGTGACGACCCTTCTTCGATAATGCAGTGGCATGAACGGATGTAACATAATGACGACCTTTCTTCATTAAAGCTATGATAGGGAGGAATATGGTAACGGCCCGTCTTCGTCAAAGAAGTGACATGGAAGAGAGAATGGTAATGACAATAATTTTTTCGATTTGAAGAAACATAGCGACAACCTTTTATTATTAAACCAGTGACATGAAAAAATATTAATAGGAGCATAAAATAAGATAAATTCTTTTTTGGGATCATGTTATCTAAAGGACTCTCTCTTACAATTCTCGCTTAAATAATTGGGCTATATCACATAATGTTCTATAGTATAAAATTATTTTTGGAATAGCAAGCCTTATGAATAAAAAATGATGTAATTATTTACCTACACGTACCGGTGTTAAATTTCATTTGCAAGTTTAGTTGATGATAAATTTATATTTTAAATTTGAATAAAATGTTAATTATTAGTGATAAAAAAGTGAGAGTATGTAAAATATTACAAGTCTATAAATTTATTTTAAATAATATTTGTTGAGGAAATGAAATATTTAATGTATTATATTTCCAATGTCAACAGGATTTGGAGATAATAATTTGTTGTGCATCCAGGATATGTCACTGAAGGCCATTTCTCAAGTTGTCATCAAAATAAAACATATATTAATCCTTACTAACATTCCCAAATAATATCTAAGCGCACGCCTCAGTTTAAAATGTATTAACTAATGAAATGTATTATTTATATCAAATGTAATTTATTCTTGAAAATATACCATTAGAAAATTATAGATAATTTCAATATTCAAATATGCAATTGAAATGTCTAGTATGAAATTTGCGCAAACTTAAATGCACATAAATTATTGCTTTAAAAATGTTATCACAAACTACAATTTGCGGTTAAACCACATACAAACAATTCAGAACTTATCTACAACAAATTGTACACATTACATTTATGTACCTCGGAGTAGTTTTGTTTTTCTTTTAGTTTTAAATTAAATTTATTTATGGATAACCTCTAAAATATTATATGGTAAATATTTTATTTCGCTGGGAAATTAAGCGAAACGTAACAGTGATGTAAACGCATTAAAACTGCGGTTAATGATCAAAGAAAATGATTCATTTCAGTCGTAGGAGGATGTGGAAAATTCGATAAAAACTTTATGACCTAACAGTAAAATTCTGTATTATTATAGTAAAGTCCCGTAAGTCATTACTCCTATGAATATTTTTTACAGCCATAAATTTTCCAGGTTATAATATTGTAATTGATTTCGTTTTTATAGTAAATAAATAACAATAAAATATTCTTATAAATATATTCATTTAATGCATATACAAAAACTATTTAATAAATAAATATTATTGTAAGTAAGTTATTTGCAACTTGAAACAAACATTGTAAAATATAATTGAAAATCAAATAATGTTATGAATTATTATACAGTTGGCAATAGTTTGCATTGATTGCTAATTATAATTACATTGATGACAAGCGTGAAACCTCAGTTTGTGATTATGTTTCGTCCTAATTTAGTGATGTTTATGTTTTTTATTTTCATTGTTTTTTATGTATAATCAATTATTTTTAGTATTGCACTAGTGTATAAAATATTACAAGATTTTTTTGCATTTAACCTGCAAATTCTTGCTGCATATCATCTGTAAATGAGTAAGTACAATAATTATTTTAAAGACATGTATTTCAAAATGAGAAAGAGTAATAAATCAAAATTATAGAGTGCGCAAAATTTTGAATGTAAATAAATTTATATCTACAGAACTTTATCAAAGAGTCTTATTTGTACTTAATAATAACTACGTCTATACGTATAGTTAATATGTACTTTGACTTTGAAAAAGCGACTTTTGCCACTGTGTAAACACTAGCGACTAACTACTTTTCTTTCTAAAGTCAAGTATAAAATAAATTAGACTTGACTCATATAAGTGTGACTTTAAAAGATTCGTGTAAACGCATATCGACTTTACTTTGTCATCAGTGACATTAAATTACCACGAAATTTGAAATATTTCTGTCGTTTCCTCAATTTATATATTATAGGTACCTGTCAACAAGCGGACAAATAAAGTCAATAATCTAAAGTAAAGTAGATTTTTCTACAATCGTTGCACAATATCGACATTGTTATTCCATATTTGGTTAGGAAATGTTCAAAATTGTCGCTCTAGGGCGACAAAGTGACATATTGTCGCACTAGCGCGACAAAAACAAAACAAAAATAAATTAGGTAAAAGAAGTAAATGATGCATTGGATTTTTCTGGTAATAACCTTGCTATTGCAAATACAGTTGGCATATACGTACATACACTTCAACTTAATCACCATAAACGTATTCACTCTGTAGACTTTATATCAAATGTACTCCATATGTCAAATGTACTCCATGTGTCAAATTATGATTTCTTTGAAAATTTTTATTTTGTTCATAAACGTTGTCATGATTACGGTGACATGGGTAACTACAATTTTACTGAATTGTTATAGGCGGGACCAAAGATAATTTTGAAAATTAATTTTTTTCTACAGCTTGACATTGGTCAACGATTGTAGAAAAAATATTGTGTGTATCTCGTCGGATAGAGCTTGTTCGGTGCACTTGTCGAGTTGTTGACCTCGGCTTCGCCTCGATCAACAATTTCTCGCCGCGTGCAACGAACAATGCTCTATCCGCACTTGATACACAAATAACTATTGTTTTCGATATGTAAACATACTACATAGTAATTTTATTTTTCAAAAGTCGCCTTTCCAAAGTCAAGTTAAAGTAAATTTTTGACGTACGTGTGAATGAAGTTGTTTTCTGTAGGTACTTTTTATCACCACAACTTGATTGATGAATGATGATTTCAAAAAGCAGGTAGCTTTCTAGTTATTTTAAACAGTAAACATTTATACATAAATTAATTCCTGTTATTATAAAAACGAAAAGTTTCAAAACATCCCATAAACATTTTTAGTCCGCCTCAATATCCTTTTAAGTATTTGATGTAGACATTAAAAAGATATAAAACAAAAAGTCCATGTTAATTTTTGATTAAAACTTTAATGATGAGCTAACGGTCCCCCAAAAACATTGGTTCATAACTCATAATTTTTATTACCGATCTCATTATCATAATCCGAAACAGCCGGGCTTATTATAAAAGACAATAATTAATAACTGCAATAAAATACAAAACGCAAAGATGTAAACTTTTGACATGGCGACTTTCACTTAATTAACCGAAAACTGTGCCATCCAAATTCAGAAAATTAATTTTCGAAGTTAACTGAATTGAGATGTTTGCATTTATGGCTCATCACCTCTTCTTCTTAGAACATAAATTAAGTTTTACGGATGTTTGACAACTCGGAATGTATTTTTCTAACAGTATTGTATTAGGTGGTTAACAACTTAGGAAATATTTATAAGGACATGAATTTAAAAGCCAACCATAAATTATATATAATTTATTATATATCAAATGTCTCTCTTGTAACGCAATAAATTATATTTTGCGATGAGTTTGTAGTAAAATGTCTTTAACAACAAATTCTCTGAATAATGATTCTCATTAATATTTTAATTATATATGACTAAGAATAAATTTGTTCATTACATCTCATTTCTATTTTCGGGCTAGCAACAGTTTTGCACAGATTTCAAGATCCTAAAATCTTCAATTTTCAATAAATCTTGATGTGTAAATTACATGTAACCACTAAATGCAAAAGTGAGTATATGACATCCAGATGATTCTAAGGTAATTACAAAAATTGTTTACGTCTAAACTATTTGGAGTTCAGTCATGCAGTTTTCACTGAAGATGATGTTGCTCTTCCTTAACAAATTAATACAATAACATTCATCAAAACTTAGAAATTTACAGAAATATAATTAAGAGATACCATATACACAATTTTACAACCGATGTAGTATTTTTGTCTACTTTTTGTAAGAAAGTAAGATAATAATAAGATAATAATATAAATAGAACAATAGTTATTTACTTTACAAGTGGGCAAAGTAAGGAATTACCCGCGAGAGATTTTTAGCGCACGAAGCCGAAGGCTGAGTGTGATAATTTTATCGAGTAGGTAATTCCACTTTGCCCACGTGTGAAGTATAACGTTTTATCCAACATCTCTTAATAAATAAAAATTTATTAAAGAAATATTATTTGACAGTGACATATGCTTTAAATTTTTAAATTAAAATGTCAATCGAAGTAGTGTTGTGTGTTATTATTATTGTTATAAATAAAAAAATACTCACTAGTGATTTTCCTCAAAATTATACCCACTAGTGGGTAATCAGTTACTTTCTTTGTTTAAAATCGCCATAGTTATAGAGCATTTATTGAGAGGTGTTGGATAAATAAATATATCATCACGCCATTTACCGATTTCTGGGTGTAGCTAAATAATATGCGGTTCCCGTTTCCCATAAAATAACATGCAGAACAAAGTTTTTGAATATTTGATATATACACACATTTGCATGTAACGAACTTTATTAATTCTTCAGTTTTTTCACGTCCACAATACAGATCAAGTTAGGGAAATGTCGAAAATATTATTATTTCTATTTAAATCTATGATTAAATATAAGTAAATAACACCTAGATTTTTCCGCAATTGACTGAAACCATGATAATAAATGCCATACTAGTTTTGGTTTACCTAATTATTTGCAACCATTTTTAAGAACATATTTACGATAAACTTTATCAGTGCATATCAGACAATATATGACATTTATACCGGACATGACAAATACTTTTAAAAACACATTACTATGATACGGCAGATTTTGGTTAGCGATATTTAATTCGAACCGCAGTTTTTGATACTCGTAATTAACCCGAATTATTTAAATTCCAGTTCTGCGCACAAGGATCACGAACTCTATTTTGAGGTTATTATTCTAGATTTTAGCGCTGTATAATGTTTTAAAATTATTGTATAAAAATATATAGGTATCAATTAAAAATGAATTTTAGAACAATGTACAGCGATGAAACCGAGACTAAAACACTTCTCTTAAAACATCCAAAAACAAAGCTCGCGGTAGCAGCCATTATTATATCATCTCCATCTTCTTCTTCGTCTCTGTATCAAGCCAAATAGAGTATACGAATCACCGTTCCCATAACTCAAATCTTCAATTTCAAAACAGTTTTTCTCAATCTCAACTACCATTCTGAACACATCAATTTGTATCCAATAATCCCGTCCATATTTGTACACTCACACCGAGGAATTTAATCTCAGTTGCCATCATTACGAGAAAGATTCTGTTATTTTTATTGCGTAAAACTGCCTCTTCTTGCTACGCGCAATCATAAATAATACAACTGGTTATTATGTGTTCTATTACACCTGTGAGTCGCTACTGTGCGTAGTGCGTGTTTCAATTTGAGGCGTTCCTGGAATATAATTTAATTGAAAATTTAGAAGTGTTACGTTAGAGAAAACTATTTTACGATTTATTATATTACCATGCTTGGAACAGAAGTCGTAGGCAATCCAAATGTGTGTAATATTTTAGTACATTCCGTATTATGTATACGATGTTTTTCAGTTCCAATCTTACAGCCGACAGATTTCATTTTTAACTTTATCAGAGCAATAATGTAACAAGAGGATGAGTGTGAATTGATATTAATTTGACAAATTTGTCGAAATCTTTTTCTCAGGTTGTCAATGACAACAATATGGGAAAAAAACTGAATAATTATTGGAATCACCAAAAAAATCGCCTCCAAACTTAACTTGAAATTTATTACTTATGTATAATTTAAACATGAATAAACTCATTGCTGTAGCACGCATCGTAATATGTCTTATATTTATCGAAATATGGCGATTTGAAATATTTTTCAAAATACGGAAATTTCCCCAAATATGACTTAAAATTGTAAAATTTTTTTATTACATTTCTTTATAATATAAGCGCTAAGAAACCCATTGTTGCAGAGCGCATCGTCAGATCTCTAATATTTTTCGAGATACGTTGATTTTTGGTATTTTTCGAAGTGCAACTTTAAGGGCCTGTAATTAAAAAATTACACGAGATATCTAAAAATTCTCTCCAGTTTAGCGTTTCTGGTGCCTTATATAACAAATAAGCAAATTTTTAAAATTTTGAATTTTTTTGTATTTTTGTTCAAAATTTCGATCGGCGATAACTCGACAAATATTACAGATACAGATTTGCAGTGTTCACCAATCGATTCATCTCGTCGAAATACATAAGTATGCAAAGTTTCATAAAAATCGCTTAACGGTATGGAAAGTTAGAGCAAAAAGCCTAAAAATGGCGTTTTTCATCCAAGAAGTCAAGGGGTACCCCTTGACGTTTGGCCTGAATTTGGCCATTTTCAGACTTTTTGCTCTAACATTTCTACCGGTTGTCCGAATTTTCTGAAATTTTCACGGTTTATGTATTTCGTCGAGCTGAATCGATTGGTGAACACTGCAAGTCTGTATCTTTCATATTTGTCGAGATATCTCCAATAGAAATTTTGATAAAAAATTCAAAAAAATTTCAAAATTTTCAAAATTTACAAATTTATTATAAATAGCACTAAAAACACAAAACTGGAGATATTTTTTAAAATCTTGTATAGTTTTAGAGTTACAGCCCCTTAAAGTTGCTCTTCGGAAAATATAAAAAATCGTCATATCTCGAAAAATATTAGAGATATGACGATGCGCTCTGCTGCAATGGGTTTCCTGGCGCGAATATTATAAAGAAATGTAATAAAAAAAATTTACAATTTTAAGTCATATTTGGGGAAATTTCCGTATTTTGAAAAATATTACATATCGCCATATTTCGATAAATATAAGACATATTACGATGCGTACTACAGCAATGAGTTTATTCATGTTGAAATTATACATAAGTAATAAATTTTAAGTTAAGTTTAGAGGAGTATTTATTTTATTTTCTAGTAAACAATTTATTTGTATAAGAAAGTAGTGTGGTGCCCACACCATATTTTTTTCTCTATAGAACTCTTGAATTATATTTAATCAAAAGGGGAAAATTGCAGTATAGTGCACTAGATTTTTTTGAGGTTGGCAACACAAATTCTGAACTAAATTATGTAATGTACTTAAAATGTGTTATAGTCAGAACGATATTAATATTTAATTGAGAATTGAAATAAATTATAACAGTGATTCATGTAGCGTAACCTTATAACATAATCTTCCAAAAATAACCAAAAATTCAGTAATTAATTCCGCAATTCAAGTCACATAGCACTACACCGTTACTGGTTATACGCGGAATGATGTAACTGCGATTAAAGCAAGTCCATGGGGTGTCCGGGTGCGAAACCGTGTGTAGCTGCTCGTGTCCTTCCATCTGCGAGTCATGTGTTTGTTGTCCTCATAAATTATACATTTTTTGTTACTAATTTACATGAAATTTAACACGAATATAAATCTTTGGAAGTGCATGGAGTTTCCGCTAGAAAAAATAACTTTTTTATTGTTTGTTGCGATACGAAAACAAAATGCAGTTTGATATATTCATTCAACTAGTTTCGTTAAGAGTAAAATGTGAAATTTCACCAAATGTCACTCAAAATTGTCGTAATTTTTTTTTATAACGTTTCTATATAATATGGACCGTAAGGAACTTATTGCAGTAAAGCGCATCGTCATATCTCTTATATTTTTTGAGATATGATAATTTTTAAAATTTTCGATTGGCAAATTTGTGAGGCTGTAAATCAAAAATTACGCTAGATATCGATAAATTCTCTTCAGTTTTGAAAATTTTTGATTTTTTTAATTTCAAAATTTCAATCGGCAATAACTCAAAAATTATAAACGCTACAGATTTGAGGTGTTGACCAATCGATTCTGTTAGTTGAAATACATAAGTATACTAAATTTCAAAATAATTGGTCGACGGCTTGATATTATAAAACAAAAAGTCTGAAAATTGCATTTTTTGGACCAAACGTCAAGGGCTTTTTTCGATTTTGAGGTCATTTTCGAATTTTCATATCCACATTTTCAAAGAAAAAAAATTTAAATTCTCCAAATTTTCAAAATTTGTTGTATTATGTCTGGAAAATATAAAACTGAAACAATATTTATATATCTTGCATAGTTTTTGAGATGCAGACCTACAAATTTTCATTTTTGAAAATATGCAACATCGCTGTAATTTGAAAATTATTTGAGATACAACGATTCGTATAATTGTGTTGTACTTTTTGACTCAATTAATATAGAAGAATGATAAACACAATTTCGAAAATTTTAAGAATTCAAGAGAATATTTCATGACCATAATTTGCGAAAATGTAAATTTTCATAGTATTGTCTTATTTGTCAATTATAATTATAGTAGGTTATTAACAAAATGCAAATAAAGCAGCAATAGCTCTTATGTTTCCATGTCATATAATCTTCTATCACTAAAATTTATGAATCTCTCTGTAGAGGATAGATTGGACATATGATAAACAAGAAAAGTAATAATTTAGGAGATTTCACGATTGGTATTAGTCTGCTACGTATAAGAATATGAAAAGGTATAATGTTCTATTCCAATCACTTTCATATTTTTAATAACAACAGACATGAAAATTATATCTCAGGGATACCAATGTTTAAAATACTTATTTAAATATAATAGGAATACGATTCACTATAAAAACAAACAATTCGGCCACCTTCGGGCATAATTACACTCAAACTTAATATTAACTCGTCCTTATACTTCACTCGCAATCTCAATCAAATTACCTCATTTCATTTATTACTTACAACACTTCCTCGGGCATAAATAGAAAAGTTTCTAATAACAAAAATTAAACGACCGCCATTTTGACATGTCAAGGTGCAGAGGCCATGTTTTGACCGCTCGTCATCATTTTTGCGAGTTGGTACACTCGTGGAAACTAATAACCGTTTAATTACCATATATTTTGATGGGTTTTACTTGCAGTTTAGAGACGTCAAAGAGAACATTCTATTTACTTATTTTTAGCTCGATGATGTTAACATCTAAATTACATATGAAATGAATCATACATTGTTTACAATTTATAACAATATAGGTGGGTATTTAATTTATAGAACAGTTTAACAAATAAGTAGATAATTAAGCAGTTATCCAATGACGTAAGCATTGTAATAGAATAGGTAGATAATAAGAAATGACAATTACACGTTATTTCAGTGTCTTTTTGCGATTTAATACCTATTTTATAAATACTGCGAATCGATTAAATTTAATATGAATAGTAACAAACCGTAAAGAATTGTCATAATAGTAGCAATAAACGTGCACAGCAATTTACATACATAGCTAGGTATAGTTATTAACAATTTAAAATACTTGTTACAATTATCAGTTATTTCTGCGATTGTATATTATTGGATGCAATTAGAATATCTTACAGATTTTTTGTTGCAAATTCTGTAACGGTAGATTTTGCTGGAAACGAAGGCATGCGAATTGATACATACCCAGAAGAATTACACTGAGTACTGCCATTGAAACCATTTTCTACTCTTGTGTGTTTTTTTTTTTTAGTACCATTGTTGTAAGTTTTATAAAAGCCCTGTTTAGACATGGACACACAGAGAGAACAGTAGTACAATGAAGATTACGGAGACACACGAAAGACACAAAAATTTGAGCCGTTCATACTTGGAACTTGTATCTACCCTCAAAATTAAAGCAAAATAGGCACTCACAATTAGATTGGTCTCTTCTCTAGTTTTTTTTATACAATCAAACATATGATTATACCAAAAAATTAAGCTAAATCAATAAAACCAACAGAAAAATTACAATCTGCATTAATCAACAATCAACAAGAGAAGAAATAAATTATTAAGGCTGCTAACAAAACATTTCAATGATTTGAAGCCACAAATTCACTGCGCCTCTATTTGACAGGCGACACACTTCGTACTTCTTCATTTTGTTACTGTTGCCTGTGTCTGGCTTGAATGTTTCCATGTCTGAACAGGACTTAACAATGCAGAGAACTGAAGAAAACTGAAGCTAGGGTAAAAACTTTTAAACTTTGTATGAGAATAAACAAATAAACATCTATTCTATATATCAAACATGTGTCAATTGTAATTAAATTTTATTTTATTAAAGGCTAATTTTCAGTAGTAATTATAGTCATAGTTTTTGTAAAAAGGTTAGACTAACCTGTAAACTTGTAAATAGTTACGTAAATATTAGGATTCTGACAGATTCAGCAGGATTAGAGCAAAACCTAAACTGAGACCAAACTCAGAACCAAAATAGAAATTGAAACCAAAACCATGACTACATGAAAAAAAAAATTACTGTAGTGTTGCTGAAGATATGAAATACATTATTTGAAAATGTAACAATTAAGAAACTGAACATGATTATTTATTTACTAAGCAATTAGGTAAAAATATTTAAAAAGAGTTTGGTAAATTTTCTGAAAATGTTTCTCCTACCAAAACTACGTCATGTATTTCGTCTCCTAATTTTTGATATTTAATTTCTCATAAACTATCAACAATTGACAAACTTAAAAAATACAGGGATTTTTTTTTCTTTTTTTAGGATCATATACGACTATATAAAAAATAGCCCTGTGTTTAACTTAATTATGCTAATGTTATCCGTGAAATAATAAGAGTTGAAATGAGAAAAGATAGTGCAAAAGATCAAGTAACAAACAGTCAGATGGCTTGGACATACGATATGTATAGAGCATAAGAAAAGGATGTATTTAAATCAATAGTAGAATAAAGACAAGGGGGAAGAAGAAGACAATGCAGATCCAGATCATCATGGCTGAAGGAAGTAGATTTAAAGCAGCAGGAAAACTAACAAAGAAAACCTAAACCCAACTCAAGGATGTAAAGGAAAAGAAACGGAGATTAATCCATCCAACAAAAGGATTTAGAACTTTCCGTATAATTCGGTATACAAAACTGTGCAAGATTATGAAAAGCAACAAAAATGGTGACTCTGATACCTAATAGGCATGAGCCTTAATAATGCAGTCACTTTTTCTTGCAATGAAATCACTAAAAATTTTCCCCTTTGACGAAACAATGAAGTACCACCCACTTGCTTTCCAATTTCTTCCGACTAAAAACAAAAGTATACTAATAAAAATATGATTAGTCATGAAGGACGTCTATTAACACATTTCTAGCTATGTACAAACAATAACAATTGCGAAACGGAAGACCTAAATCTAACGGTATTTTTTTTATTAAATGTACGTAGGTGTTTTTCACTTAGTAAGTTGTAATGATTTTTTAATTATCGGCTTTCTATTCGCGATGTTTTGACCGCACAATGGCGTGGCGGCTTCGCATAAAAGAAGCCTGATTCGTCAATCATCAATCAATATGTGTTATGTATTCATCGTCATTAGCCGACAGGCTCTTCGCATACAAAATTACTGTGGATGTGTCTAGCATCTTTCGTGTTGATTTCTTCACACATTAGTAATAAACAGTCTTAAATTTATTTAGAACAATTTTAGACTGTTTTTAAACTACTGTGGGAAAATTATGAATGTCTATTGTTGACATTCATCCCAATGGAACTAAATGTTCCAAGTACAGTAACTTCCTTGACGCATTTAAAAAATAAAGTAACTAAACAACAAGATTTCTTCATGTACAGAAACGAAGAAAACGAACGTCTTTACTATTGGAAATATAATTAAATAACACAGAACACCCACCGTAGGCTATACGTGATGGTTCATTGCTATTTCATTAGCTATTGGCTTTCGTCCGATCGTCTTATATTTTTTTGTTCTGTTGTTTTCACCTACGCACGCACACTATTTCCAACAGTTAAAATAAAAGAAATTAGCACGATGGTTTGCGCAAACATAGTAATTAACGTAACGAAGTTATACTAATTAAGCACGCACCAGTTTCTTAATTTATCAGCAAACAGAATTCAAATGGCACATCTTTCAAGATAAATAGCTATTGAAAATTGATTTTTTTTTTAGTTTTTAATAACTTATTAGTTAATTTGTAATTAATGGTTAGGTTTTTTAGACGATTTTTTGTTGACTTGATATTTTGGTTAATAAGAAAAGTGATTTTAGTCGTGTGAAATAGTGAAATACTTATTTTTTAATGTCAAAATTGCTTTTAAAATATTTCAAGTTGATGAACTATACCATCACATTCATAACATAGCACCAATTTGTCTATAATTATTTCATTTTAAATATTATTGATTACCAGATTTCCTAATAAATATTAATTTTATTTTGAATGATATATCGTAAAATACTAACATGGGCAAATGGGCCTTATTGTACGCATTTTTTAATTTTGAACAACTTTTGTATTTATACTATTGCTGTAAAATGAATATGTAAAAAATTCAGCAATATAAAAAATAGCATTGAAATCCATAGACGCCATATAGATATACAAGATTGAATTTTCCCTCTATTTTCAAGTGATACGATATTGAATTCAATAAGTAATCTTTTATAGCAGTAATTATAGTTCATATAAGACTTTATAATTTACAAATCACTTTTAATTTCTCAAAGATATTGCTTTGTAAAATAAAAATAAATTGGGTTCCATATTTGCAGACAGTATTTGAGCTTAGATCTTACATAAATCTTAACCTCTTTGATGATTGACACCCCCTTGAATCTGAAAATATGTTCTCGTACCCCTTAATAAAAGATCTGCTCAGATTTTTTTTAATTTAGGAAATTTTTTTAATGCCAAATAAGTTATTTATTAAATTTGAGAAAAATTCCACCCCTAAAGATAAGCAAAATAGGGGATAATTGATGGTTCACCCACTGAAATTTTACCTGTTAATCGATTCTACCACGTATAACTTTGAACTGGGTTATCCGATTTCGATGATTCTTTTTTCCATCCCCTAAGTTAGAATAATAGGTAGCCACAGAAATTAAAAATTAAAATCTTTTAATAAAAAGTGAATTCGACGAAAAAAGGAACTGAAAACGAAAAATAAAATAAACTTTAATAACCAAACTAAACAATCAACGAACGACAACTCAAAATTAGTTACTTACATTAGTTTAGGAGATTAGTTACTAAGAATAAAAAAGTTTTTTTTTTTGCTTTTTAGTTCCTTTTTCCGTCGGTTTAATTTTTTGTAAAAAAGTTTTTAATGGGAATGTTGTTGCTTATTCATAATACTTTAAAACCAATTATCTTTTTTTGAAAGAGCCAAGAATTTAAGGGATGTCTATAAAAATATATTACATACGACAGCTTTAAATTTTTTATTTCCCGTCTTAAACATGGAATCTTCTTTCGCATCCCAGGTTAAGAGCCTATGGAGATGATCCTATGAAAGAGATGAACCACTGTGTCGATATTAAAAACGTTAATGTCTTCCTAATAAATTTACATGTAACTGTTGTTTAAGTAAAATGATTACAATTCCATTTAAGGCTTAAACATTGCACATTCCTTTGTAAATACTTCTCTGCTTTATGTTAGTAATTAATTTAAAATACAATCAGTTTCTTCACGAGCAAGCATCAGTCAATCTTACGGGAAATATTTTTAAATTCCTTTGTATTGAGTGAAACTGCCGAGCTTCACATTATAAATGTGTCGCTGTTCATCGATGCTCTTGCATCTTGCAGGTGGGTACAGAACACGATCATAGGCGGCTAATCAGCTCTCAAACTGCATAAAAGGGAAAGCACAGACAAAGACCGACATACGCCACCTGCTGCGAGCGTGACCGAGACGGCAACATCTAATAAATGACTCTCATTAGATCCTTACGGCACTCCAGCGTTTGCCTTCCTTGTCTTAGATGTCTTTTGCTGGAGTTTGTCTCTTTCCACGGAGATCAGATTATGTCGCTTCGTGTCTAAGTTGTTGTTTACGTATTTATCCGTCCTTGTTATCGGTTTTTTCGCGGTCTTCTGTTCCACTCAGACTCAGATTGTTTTCTGATGCCACTTTGGTTTTTCACATCTCGCCCTCCTTAACTCAACTGCTTCTATTTCAAACAATTTTATTAATTTCAATCCAGTTGTGATACTATTGGTATTAATTTTGATAAATCTGAAATGAACTACAATATTCGTAACTACCTAATATTTAAACAAGAAAATAAAATAACAAATAGAAGTATGTACGACGGATATTCACCCAAATGTGAAAATGTGAAAAACAGTGATTTTGTTAAAATTGATAGAAAGCCCTACAAGTCAAAGAAAATATTTTAATTTTTATTACTTACTTCTACAATATAAGGAAGTATTGGAAACATGACAAAAATCGCTGTCTAGATTTTTCCGGAAATACATATATTAATGTCCACTGAATTCGTTACAAATTTCTCAATAATGTCTGTGTCTGAGGATGAATGAATAGATGCATAGACAAGATATATAAACAAAACTTGGAATTTTTAAGTTTAATGGAAATATGAAGATCTGAGTTGATTTTTAATGAAATCGACAAACCAGAAAACCGGAAGAGGAAGTTTACTGGACACACAAAACAATGAATTCTAGTTTTTTTTTTCAAACATAGTAATAGCAATGAAAAAGGTTTCAAGTGAAAGATGTTAGCAAAAATATTTGAAATATAAAATGTTATTTGCACTTTCCTTGTACATGCTTCTAACTTTGAGAAAAACTAAATAACATATTTAATAATATATTTTAATAACAAAAACTGAAACATTTTTAACGTCTTAATGTCAAATAATTGTCAAAATAAAGTCATACGCAAGGAACAAGTCATATATGTTCAGTTGGTTTTATTTGTATAAGAAAGTAGTTTGGTTCCCTCACCAGATTTTTTTATTTAAATTTATCTTTAGTTTCCGTTATTTTGTTTTGCCATGTTTCCATATTCTTTGTGTAATGCCATGTATTTTGATGTATTCCTCTTTTTCTCTTCCTTTTTATATTATATTCCAGCGCTTCTTTGGTAATATCGTTGAGCGTATGTTCTATCCAGTTCTACTTTCTTCTTTTTATAGTATAATTTCTACTGGTTCTACATTGCGGTTTTTTTTTTCACAACACTTCGTTTGAGGTAATTTCTAGGTAATGTATTCGAACGATGACTATTTTCGTCCATAATGAATATAAATCTAGTAAATACCACTTTGAACTTATTTCGAATTTAGATGTTGGTATTCATTCATCAATCGGAAGTAGTACTTTTTAAAGGCATATCGGTTTTTTGGACATTTCTAAATACCTAATTTATTTCAGGTACATTTTGTTATGTTTAGAAAATGAGGAATATTATTGGCTACAATATTTATTTGAAACATTTCTCCATATTTTGTACCGTTTAGAAACTAAAATTTGTGTTGAAAATATCAATGATCGTGCAAAAATATTAAATAAATAAAATTTTGAGATCTTCTGGATTTATACCTATGAAGAATGTTTTATTTTATATTTAGTAGCGTATTTTTATCGTTTACGAACTTGTCTCTACCGAATTTTTAGGTTCGTCGCTGCAAAATACTCGCAAATTATTGTTTTGAAGTCAGTAGTGCGCGAACCTTTGCAGTGATTTTGTGTCGTTTTTTGTGTGTTCCAACATAGATTTCTCCTGAAAAATAATTGAAGTGTAAGCATATTTTATTATTCTGCTTTTCACATACATCATACATATTAAATAGTAAGTAAGGTATCTGTATGTATATATACATACAGATACCTTACTTAAAATACCTTAAAATACCTGGGAGCATCTATAGATGCTCCCAGGTATTTTAAAATTGGGCTGTTTAAGTTCAACACTCTTTTAGTACAACTAGTATTTTAATCTTGAAAGCCCTTATGGTAATGTTTGGGGCCCACCAAGTGCTAGCCACACCGTTGGACGAAGCATACAGTTATGGTCAATAAATATTGACGCGAGATCACGAATTGTTTATTTGCAACGTGTGATGTTCTGCAGAGCCGAACTTCAGGCGATTTCACACGCGTGCTATTAGCGTTCCTTGCAGAGATATTTCAAAGGTATTCGCGAATGTGTAATTGTATTTACATCCGTTATATTATTCTGCAAACACATCTTTTATGTCCGGGCATCTTCAGGGCTTGAGAAACGAGGAAATTTAATTGGAGTATTCTGACACTCTTGACATTAATTGTATGTTATTATTTTACAACTCAGAGTCATTCATACTTTACATCGTTTTTCAATTATCGTCTATTTCGAAAACTCTTATTGTAGTACATGTTTATTAATTTTTTGTTCAACAGTTTTGAATACAGCTTTTTTAGTTTTTATAAGAAATACTTTTAGCAATCATGGAAAAGGTCAATTGCGAGAATACATGTTTTGAAATCCCATTATTTCGTTTTGACCGTCTCAATAACGACTGTGTGGATGGCTGGATGTGTGTATGTTCAATAACTCATGAACGAGAAAACTTCATAATTTGCCTTGGCAAGCAAACGCAGACTCAGCTATAATATGCACTTTTTTGTCCTTGATACATAAATAACTATTTTTTGACAATTGTCAATTGTTTTTTAAAATAGTTTCTTGAAACTTGTCAAGCTTGGTGTCAAATCAAATGTCTCACAGATGACACTTGTAATAAAATTTAAACTTCTACTACTATTACTGTATGGAGAGATTGATAATATGTTTGAGACTAGTAGAAAATTTTGGCGATGCAATAAAACAAATATATAAATGTATCAACACGGCATTTATTTTAATGGCATTCTGCTGCGAATCTCATGTTCCACAAACCTCAATCTTCAAACCAACGTTAAAATTTATTAACATACGAAGCTTAAAATTCGAATAAAATAATCGAGTGTGAATATTACGGTGTCCGGCCCTGGCGAGGCAGTTCCGGAGCCAGGCCCATCTTCTGCTATACATGATTGAACACACTTGGAAATGTCAACATCGATCAAGATTATAATGGAGATCGGCGCGTGTTTCTGTGTTTACGCGCGATAAGAAAGAAATCATTAATCCTGCAATCTTTTATTCGAATGATGAGTTTGCAAATCTATTTTGTGTAAGACCTATCATGATGCAATTCTATTAATGTTCTTTAAAATAAAATATTGCTTCGCATTTCTGCTGCAAATGGTGTAGATTGTAACGACTCATAATTAAAATCCAATCTACTGATAGATACAGAACCATACTTTTCATTGCGATTAATCCTTGTTCTACACAATATTTATGTGTGTTTATTCTGCGCGCTGTACTAATAACATGAAGGACTAAAACGAATATATCGTTGCGTAAGAGAGTTCAAAATGAGAGATGTAGAAATTGCTTTCCTCGTGTTTGTTATATCTGCAAATTGCTTTTGGTTAGATACCATCTAACTAATTTCAAATTAAGTCCATTAGTGACAGTGAAATATGGGCTATTGACACAGACGCACACACTCGCACACAAAATTGAAGAGCGTGCATGAAATTGGCTTGGTTACTGATTTAATAGCTAATTTTTTGGTTTTCAATTATAAATTGTATTTGTTTGCACAAGGAAATGATTTGAAATTATGCAATGAAAATTGATTTTGTGTACATATACAGCTAATTATTGTTTTCTACAATAAATCATACAGTTAAACCCTGTTATTAAATTACAATATAAATTAATGTTTCCTTGCACACAAATTTAGTAATTTAAATAAACTGTAAATATAAATACATATTATCAATTATGGGGTAAATAGCTCCGTGGTAACGTGTCGGACTGTGGATCGTGAGATCCTCAGTTCGAATCCTCAGCTGATAGTTGCCAATTTAAATTTAACCCTGTGGTTCCCCCTCCACTAACATCTTTGGGGACTATGATTTGACGGCTGGTAACCATAATGGGTAAAAGGCATGATGATATATTTTTATTTTATTATCAATTGCAATAAAATTATTAGATAATGTGCTAACCACATCAGATGTTCTTATTATTAGTCCAAAGGTAGGCCTATCGTATTTATACCTGAATTTCTTTCCTTAGAAATAATTTCTGTTTATTTTTGACGATTCTTAAAACTAATGAAATGTTTCATTGTATGACACCTGTCTGTGGTTTAACAACCAATCCTGTCATTAATATACTGAGAATAAAGCACTAGTGATTTTTCCCGGGAATAATCTCTGTAGCTTTTGTTTTTGTTGACAAATGTCAGATAGTTAGGTTATGACAATGGCTTATTATAACACATGTTAAATGTATTATTCGATTCGATAAATTAGAAAATAATTCTCCTGTATCTTTCTCAAACTTGTTGCCATTTGGCAATAGCCACTCAAGTCCGGCGGACTTTCGTGGTTATTGCCTGGCAACAAGTTTTCGAAAAATTTGTCAAATAATTTTCAAGTTATTTTCACTCTCTTGTTATATTACCTAGTACTGAGAGTATCGCTGTATCATATCAGTTAGTAAGGTGATTCTTCTTCTTTTTCGTAGCCTCTCCATAGTTGTCCTTGTGTTGCTTGGATCCAATGTGTGCATTGCTCATGATTTCGTTGGTTGAATGAAGCGCAAATGAAACGTGACCCAAATGCGTGCGAATCGCAATCTTGATATTCTTTTCTAGTCGGGCATCAAAATCCTTGGCGTCAGAGCCACGTTGATTTCGTCAAAACTATTTAATTATACCGCTTCACGTGCACAGAGCTTGGTTGTATGTTCGTAATTGAACCGTTTATTGTAATAGCGTAAATAGCAATAACTAAAGGATATGCACGGGCACGTAATCACTGCCTGCTAGATCGTTCGTGTGTGCGAACATTGTAATTTATAAATAAAGATGAAGGGCGTTATTTTGCCGAGAGAAAGGTTTGTAATGCTAAACTTGTGTTGCGTTGAGATACGTTACGTTGCGGAGTGTTATCTTTATCTGTGCGGAATTTATATTCCGAGAAGATTACGCTATATTTTTTAAAACGAGGGGAAGTACCGATAAACGATAAAGTTTTGTTACAGAACATTAAACATTAGAAGACATACTGCCACTAGCCAAAATGTCCTATAATAATTGATGCTACATCTGTTTACAAATTTATGGGAATATCTCAATTTTCTTACGATATTGTACACATACCATTTTATATAACTGTATAACATTTCATTTTCCCTTAAACTAATTAAGGGACATAGGGGCCTATTCTGTAACTTATCTGTTAATTTTTAACAGCCCGTTAAAAAATTTAGCCAATAATAATAGACGGCACTAAATAAAAATTGAAAATTTTATTGGTTATAATTTTTAACAGGCCGTTAAAAATTAATTGGAAATGTACAAAATAGGCCCCATATTCTGTAACTTACCTATTAATTTTCAACGGTCTGTTAAAAATTTTACCCAACGCCCTTTAAAAATTAACAGGTAAGTTACAGAAAAGACTCCTAATAAAGTCAGACATGATTACTGCTGTTATTTTAAGACAGTTAATTCGTTTATCCAACACCTCTCAATAAATGCTCAATACCTATGGCGATTTTAAACTAACTAACTAAGTAACAGATTATCCACTAGTGGGTATAATTTTGAGAAAAGCCATTAGTGAGTATTTTTTTATATATAACAATAATAATAACCTTGGTAACTACTTCGATTGATATTTTAGTTTAAAAATTTAAAGCATATGTCACTGTCAAATAATATTTCTTTAATAAATTTTTCAATGAAGCTGTTTGTCACTATTTATCTCAATATAATATGAATTTTACTAAGTAAATTATAGATGCTTTAATAGATTATGAGAATCATCTACTTAACTTAAATATATTTCTATTTATGGAGTGAAAAAGCGATAATTATCGTATATTTACGTACAATTTGCAAACACTTTCTTAAGAATTCACCAGTAAATTGTTCGATTCTACAAATGGATTCACGATTTATCCAAGGTTGCCTCCATAAAAACAGAGACAGCTCTTATAAATTAGAGCCATATTTTACTTATAATAAAAAAACAAAAATCATCACGATCTAAAGATAAACTAACGGTCTGTATAGTTATATACAAGAGAAGGATGCAATTATATTTGTTTTAAATTATAAATGCAATATATGATTGTTTAATATTACTATTACGTTTCCACATTTCACGTTAATTAATAATTTAATGTCAATGAAATATTTTATTACTAAACTGTTATTGAAACTCATCAGATTAACATGCACTTTCAGATTTATTTTTAGACATTTCTATTTTATGTTTTTTTCGTTAAAAATATAACCGGATGCAACGCCAATCTCTGCAGTACACAATTGTTTAAATGTTTGAATTAGTTATTAGATAAATGTAAAATAAATGAAGCTAAATATGATGTTAAATAATAAATTAGTAATTATTGAAAGTATGTTTGTATAAAATTTAATTTTTTCTAGTGGGGCATTGCTATATTAGGTATAATCATTAACGTAATTCATTGAACATAATTAATTATTATTTTAAAAGCTGATTGACAGATACATTCGCTAAAAAATATCAATTTTTGTCAAATCAATTTAATTTAACAGTTTCTTGTACACATTTACTTTTCTTCAGTATTATTCATATATCTATAATTAATGTTCTCATCGTTAATTGCTTTAAGATCATATCTCCGATGAAAAACATATGATATCTATTAACGTATTCATTTTATATTTAATTTATAGTATCAAATGACAGATATCATGTTTAGAGAAGATATCTTACTAGAAGTACTGCTTGTTCGATGTCAACAGTAATTTTGTTTCAGAAACTTCGTATTTCATTTGTTAGTTGTCAGATGTCATGTTTGCTTCTTTTTAATAGATTTTGATTGATTATTGATGGATGCAGCGGCGTAGACCAAAGAAAACTCCGAAATTTCTCTACTAATTTCGTAACCGGTTTTTTGCTAACTGTGTCTTACTTAGAATGTAATAATCACCAGATTTTTTGGAAAGAACTTCCTTTAGTTTTGCTAGAGCAAGGATTAATTAAAAAAGAAAAAGATTACATTTAAATTTTATCCATTTTTGAATGTAACGTTTTTCTGTAGTCGTATGGAAAAAATACGATCTTATAAAACTATGGTATTTTCAATTTAAAATCTAATTTATTGCAAGTTACGCCATTCATGTGACGTCAAAATGGTAGAGTATAAATTGAGCTAGACCATAGCTCTGTAAAAAACATTTGTCAGATGCTCAAATATAATAATAATAAGTATATTTTTGCAATACCTGTACTGTAAGTTACCCATTAATAACACAATTTAAACACAGTAAGTGGAACTTTTATTACCCAATTGGTTTTCATGGTTACATCATTTACTTACCGTCCACGGTGGATGGTGAGTGAAACTTACCGTTCATGGTGGATGGTAAGTAAATATATATTATTCAAATTTTATTTTTAACCTCAATCTGACAGCTGTTAATTTTGATATCTATTTTTCCTTTTCTTATATTTACGCAGGTATTGCAAAAAAAAAAATAACTTACTAACCTCGAACTGTGATTAATTTTTTAGGTCTCGAATGTTTAGGAAATCTTGACCCTACGGGTCTCGACATCCCAAACTACATTCTCGACCTAAAAACTATCACTTACAGTTCACGGTACGTAATATACTATTAGGTATAGTTGATATGCTAAAATTTCGAATAAAACGCTTACAGGATTGAAAATTATTTATATCATAATATAAAAGCATAGAAACTTATCTACTCCTAATTAATACAACATTCAGGGTGTAGCATTTAAATGTGGCATGTAAGGATTTCAGTTCTATTTTTCTTATAATGCTGCATCTTTTTTGCCTATTCACCTTACAACATAAGTTATTCAAAATAAAAAAATGTATAAAATAAGGCACATTTAGTTACCTAAATATTAATATATCACGATACATCAATTAAATTAAAATTAATATTTATTAGAAAATAGAACACAAACGAAAAATATGTGTCATTTCACAAAACAATATATCGAAAAATATTAATATTTATGTAACCAAATGTGCCTTAATGTATGCATTTTTAAATATTGACTAACTATTGTACTCATACGTTTCTTGTAAAGTGAATAGGTAAAAAGATATACCAATATAAAAAATAGCACTTAACCCCTATAGAATCATATATTAAAAATATAATTGCATTTGGTTTCTATTCGAAAAACTTTCAAAATGTTTTCATGGCCTCCAATTTTTCATTTTCTTGCAACAAAACATCCATTTTTTATATTTCCTGTTACCTGTTACTCTTCAAGATAAAGACAAATAGGAATTCATCCATTTTGCAGTTAGCATACTTTCTGCAAAAATCTAATCCTTGATCCGCATTTGCGCTGCACTGACCTATCCATTCGCGTGTCATTGCAACAACGATGACAATCCTAATAGATTGAGTAAAGCCGTTGAACACGATTCCTTCAAGCTGCCTCAATCCTCTCGAACTCCCAGACCCCAGACCGCCCGTCGCTCTTCAACAAACGAAAGACGCGAGACGCGACTTTACCGTCGTTTACAACTCAGAGCAGATCTGCAGACACAGAGACATCTCGTTATTAATTGGATGACTTAACGTTTCCTCTTGCTCTGGTAAAAGCTTACCCAGCAGAAATGGTTTTCAATTATCTTGCGCAATTGTTTGGGTTTGATTGTCTGTTGTTTTGATCGCGAGGTTTTTTGCCTCTCACGGTGATAGAAATTGTTCGACGAATTTGTTATTTCTTCATGACGGTTTTGTCTGCTTGTTGTTGATAGGGTGTGAACTTGTACTTTTTCTTTACCACTTAGTTTGGAAGAGGTTCTTGGAACCATTCAAGGAATCTACTCCATTCTTGGAACCCGTTCCGGATTAATTTTAAAACCATTAATGATTTTTAGCAGCAAGAATATTTGCATAATACTTTAACATGCATTTTCGATTAAGAAATTTCATAATTATAATTTATTTATAGAATACTTTTCTATGAGACAATTATAAAATTCAAAGCCCTTGTTTTCTGGGACCAAATTATTATTATTTAAAATAAAAACAAGTTTATTTCATTGATGAATTCTTTACATGAAGAGATGATACGTGACGTAGTTTTGGTTAAAAAAAGAGAGTCATATTTGGATAAAGCTTTGTAGATCCTGATCTTGTCTGACTACTTCTTTAAATTCGTTTCTATTTATTTATTTTATTTAGCTTTGTTTCTCCATATTTTCATTCCTTTTTCTTCTACAATTTTCCTACTTCATTCAGCCATCTCGTTTTTTGTCTACCTATTTTCTTTTCGCTATCTTGTTTTCTATTTATAATGCTTTTTAGTATTCTTCCTTCTTGTAATCTTTCCACATATCCCAGCCATCTTATTCGTTGCATTTTATTTGTTTGTTTGTCTTGATGTGATGTTGGATTCATTGGATATGTCATTCACTCATCTGTGTGTTCTAGCATCTTCTTCTTCATTGACTATTTACCATAGTGTCTCCGTAGATTTTTCTTAACTATTTGCGGACCCATATTTATAATATTTGTTGTTTGTTCTTTCTGTTTCGTTAGTGTCCAAATTTCGCAGCCATATAAGACTGTGGATTGTGAAATCCTCAATTCGAAGCCCACAGCTGACAGTTGCCAATTTAAATTTACCCCTGTGGTTCCTCCTCCACTAACAGCTTTGGGGGCTATGACTTGACTGCTGGTAACCGCATTTCATACGCAAAAATATATCACCTACCGAGATCTGCGTAAGCAGAGTGCCACACCCATAATGGGTACAAGGCGTGATGATATATTTATTATTTTATTTATTATATAAGACTGTTGGTTTTATTACAGTTTTATATTTGTCTTTTTAGGTTTTACTTCTTTATTTGTTAGATAAGTTTCTATGCTTTTTATAACATATATGCTAAGTTATGTTATGAAATTAATACTATAGTAAAAGTATTTTAATTTTAAATTGGTAGGGTATAAACTAACATTAAGCAGTTACAATCAAGTGCTGTTGCTAAATAACTGTTTTAAAATGTTGTAAAATGACAGCAATCGTGTCATGATAATAGAAATTGCGTGACTGAATTATTCATTCAGCAACTTAACTAAAATATTAAAATAAATAATTATATTGTCAAAAAGTCCAACATAATTCATTAATTTCCTTGCAAAGTGTAAAATTTTCTCATGTTTTCAATTTTCAAGACATATTTACTCCGACATTAAATAAACATTACGCCTTAAATAATTAATAACACTTGACAAGAACCAATTTTAGAATACTGAAGTAACATTGACTGTACTACAAATTTTACATATTAAGAACCAAGTTGAGAGATTAATCATATTTAAAAATTACGAAAGAATGTTACAGGAACATCTTCAGAGATTTATGAAGACATATAAATGTTTGACATACCAATTAAACGTACACCTTTTGCTAGATTATTAATAATCCTAATTTTTCGTGTATTTGCAGACAGAACTTAATTATATAAAATAGTGAGTTTTTGCCAATTAGCATATAAAAATTAAACTCGCGACACAGATAAATTAACAGAAAAAATATTAAAATTTTGTAAAATTTATTGTGATTGTATAGGTTATTAAAGAAGGATAAACTAAACTTCGAATCGAATAAAAATAAATAATTAAATATTCAAACGGTGGTTATTTATTAGTTTAAGTTCCACTAAGCCGGTTTGTGTGTAAGCTTTCGTTGTGTAAACTATTATATTGATATATTGGTTCCCCACTGCGATGAAACATGATTTAAGAACAGTTTAATGAAATGAACATTATCTTAACGCCCGGTTTAATATAGGAGATAGCTTTCGTGTCTTGCGGCAATTATATTTTTAGATTATTATATAATCGTCTTAAAAAATTCGTGATGGAGCCTTTGAATTATCGTTTACCGACAATTCATTTTTAAAATTATACTTGCGTATTAACGGTAGCAATAAATGGGCGACTGTGTATCATGTTAACAATTAGAATATAATATGAGAAGACGACATATTTGTATTTAATAGATGATAACAGACCTGGTGGAATTTTAGTTTATTTCCCCCAACATTATTTTTGAATAAAAATAAATAAATAAGATATCAGTATTTTTTATTTTATGCTATTATTTTCTTAATTACTGAAAATATATATTTTAAATAAAAATAAAAATTAATCCACATAAACATCGTATACATTTTTTAAAATTTTAAAGATTTTTCATTTTTCATTAAAACAGTTCAATAATTAATCACACACGGAAAGTATGCCCTGAATTGTGTGTGAATGTTTAAAAAATTAGATTAGTTGCTGTCAGATATTTAATAATTAATATTTGCTTTTGCCAGTTATGCCCGATATTATCAAGGAATTTAAACTCCAGTTAAATTTACTTCCTTTCTAAATTTATATCCAGTTATTCAAATAACAATTATATCTTTGACAGCAATGTTAAGTAAGTCATAAAAGAATTTTAAATAATGTGCACTTATTAAAAATAAATAAATTTACTTTAAAAGTTTTAAGTTACAGTTATATTTCTTTATAATATCGGCTATAAGTTTATCAACTTATATTTTATCAAGTTTGTTTTATTGATGTTGGAGTTAAATTAACTTTTCTTTAACACTGTTTAGGAAACTACGCATTTCACAACTAACAATTGTATTGGAAGAACTATCATTCCATACGCCGCGTTTGGAATAAATTCGACTAATCAGAGCCGCATATTAGCGCGATATATGAAGTATCTTGGTTCGGTTACTATAGTTACGTCTGTTTGTTTTAATTTAATTTATTTGAGTTTCACGTTTTCAACAGTTTTATATTTGAATTTTTTGTATAATTTGTAAAATCTTGTTTTAGAAAGTATAGTCTACAACAGGTAACGGAATGGCATATCCCACAATTGCTCGTGTGGAATATGTGCCATTTCCTTATTGTTGTAGAATATACTATTGTTCCCAATTTCATGGCATACTATTTTGTGTGATTATTAATTAATTAAAACAAGAATAGTTTCTGTACTGACCATTTTAGGACTATAATGAATAAGAACTATTTTGAATAGAAATATAAAGAAATATAACGTTGTAGGGGTATATCATTTTGCGAAAATGAAACACCAAGTAGAAAATAAAAAATACATACAACCCGATATTTTTACGCGTGCAATGCGGTTACCGGCTGTCAAATCATAACCCCCTAAAAGGGTAGTGCAGGGGAAACCACAGAGTAAATTTAAAATGGCAACCGTCGGCTGTGGGATTCGAACTGAGCATCTAATGATTCACTCTACGGAGCTATTTATTGAATAATCTAAATAATTGCAACTGCATGGCATTGAATGAAGGCAAGCATTGAATATGCATATTATATAAGTCTTCGTCAATTGCAGAAATACAATTAAAACTGTATTATCCAATAATTAAAAGTATAGCGTGAAAGGACAGCAAATCAATGTGTACATATTCTCAAGCTAATAACAGTAAAGAATAAATGAATAAATAAATAAATAACTGTACTTCATCGACGTAAACAACGCGCAGAAATCATCTGATCTCTGATCCAGCACTCATTTTATGTACACTGCATAATATTACTCATGTTAACAGTATCCTTACGCTTACGAAACGTAAATTACTGCAGCCATTACTGCATTTTACTGCTAAGTAATTGAAGATATTTTTAACCATATAACGAATTTCTAATATGAGTCATCTTAGTAAATTATTGTAAGGAATTTTATTGTTAGTCGTAAAGTCAAATTCATATAAGTATTTATTGTTTATATTTATTCAAATTTGTTTCTCAATTATTTCTCTTACTGTGAGAATATCTTATTCATGGAGATTAAATGATAAGTACATCTTTACTTAAATTTATTACGCACTGTCTTACGTTTTATGTGCGGTTTGATTGAATTCTCAATATTTCCTAGACTTGGTAACTTGAAGGTCTTTGAATTAACAGTGAAACTACTTAAAAGGAACTGATAAAATTATTGTTTCTATCATAAAACTTATTTCTATAGCTCATCATTTTAACAACTGCCCCTGCTGCGTAAATTGTCTCATGAATTTTTTTAATTATATTAATTTAAATATTGAAAAAAAAGCTCTCAGAACACATCATATATATAAAACAATATTTTGGTATATTTCTGTGAATTTTTTTAATGGAACGATGTTTCAACAACAAAGTGCTGCCTTATCAGATAAAATACAAAATTATAAATAAATATGTATTTTACTTGACGAAGGCAGCACTTTGCTGTAAAAACGCCGTTTTATTAAAAGAATTAATAGAATTATACCCAAATATTGTATTACTATTAATTTAAAATTGCGATATTACTTAAAATTTTATGTCTGTATTATGCAAAATGATTTAATTTACAGAATATAAATATTTATAAATGAACCATAATTTATACTCATTTTGATAAGCCATGGAACAGGAAACAGCGATTATATTATATTGAAAATCATTTATCGAATTGTATTTGGCATCTGAGTAGTAAAACTGGACAAATTTACATAAAAACTTAAGTAATAAAGTTTTTAGTGTCGTCTCATAGGTTTTTATACATATTTTGTCATTCTTACGCTAATATAAACTCTACATTTTAATGTCTTGCACAAATTAATTACATAATTATTTATATGCAGGGGACTGAAGTCTGTGATTCTTTTACCATTTTTATTAACAATTATGGTTAATGGATTAACACATGACGTAGTATATATTATAATTAAGTTTCAATGAAATTTAATTAGATTTAAAGTTCAAATTTAGCGGCGTCATAGTAATATTAGTAATTTTAATTTTTATAAGCACCTTGATGAGTTTTAAATTAATTGAAATTTTAATGCACATTTCAGCATGTCTTCATTAGATTGTTTTTCAATGATTATCTCTTTAATTTCGATGAATTATTTTAGTGAATAAATTTGTTATTAACCTTTCTGTCAATGCACACTAAATTTATTATTTATTACTAAACATTAACCAACAATAATAGTTGCTACTTAAATGAATAAATAAATACTCCAGTCAACAGATGTGTTCTTTACCGGAGCTATATCCAAAAGTCTTTTAAATTTTACAATTATGATTTCTAAAATAGCTCCGTGGTAACGTATTGGACTGTGGATCGTGAGATCCTCAGTTCGAATCCCACAGCTTGCAGTACCAAATTTACATTTACCCCTGTGGTTTCCCTCCACTAACATCTTTGGGGGCTATGATTTGACGGCACTTCATACAAAAAAATATATCAACTACCGAGATCTGCGTAAGCAGAGTGCCACACCCATAATGAGTAAAAGGCGTGATGATATATTTATTTTATTTATTTATTTGTTACTATCATGTTTTATAAAATAAATGTGTGCCACTCTGAGGCTCAAATCTAATAATACAATGTCAAAAATTAATATATTTCTTGTTCCAGGTAGTTCTTCAGTAGTTCCTGATTCCAGCCCACGTCCAAATCCTTTCAATCTTGAGACAGGTCCAGGTACATCTTCCGGTGCTACTACTTCTGGTAGGAAAAATTTAAATGTGTTAAAATAAATTCTATACCCTGGAGAATTTCATTTCGAATAAAATTCACTGAAAACACATTATTCGAAACAACACAAAACAATAGGCTGAAAGACAAGTAAAAGTAACGTTCCCACATTTATCACAAATAAAAAAATAACTAGTCCGCCTCTGATCACGGTATGTGCCCGAGTGGGCCGCCGACGCTGCACAAACACATCTACACGGCCCCAACTATTGTCTCGCAAGATGTTATTAGTGCAAAATAAAATAGAACGATGTTGCGGACAGGTGTGGCAAACAATAGACACGTTATGTAACTATCTCTGCTCGCTGGTCGAACCCTCTTAAGAGATTGCCCAAAGAATGGTTACACACTTTGCGCTAGCGCAACGTTTAGCACTAATTCCAATCAGCGGTGAAATGATTCAAGCATCTTTCGAAGTCCGAGATTTTTCTGTAGGGATTGGGAGAAAGACGAGCTCTAGATTTTATTTTGTTTGAGTGATCGTTTGTTTTTATTAGTTATTGTTTTGAGATTTTCTATTGTTTTGGATCCTGTTTTTGTTTTTATTTTTTGGGTATTCCAATTGATCTAGTTTTGTTTGAGGGTTTAAAAGTAAATAGCTTTCAACGAACACAATACAATATTAAATGAAAATTTGTATTGTTTACAATTTCGACTGAAGAATTGTTCCGCCTGGTTAATTAAGGTATAAAATTTTGCCAAAAGCAAGAAATTAACAAACAATACATTGACTTACTTACTTAATCTAGGGTCTATCTACTTTTCGCTGTAAGGTTCAGATAGGTTTTCCTATTCTGTGCTAAACTCCATTTGCGAATGAGAGAGAAAATAATAAAATAACTTTTGTATCAAGAAAATTTTCAGTTTTCCTTTTGTACGCAAATTTTATTTTTTACAAAATGATTAGGATCAATTCAAAAAATCTAATGTGGCCAGCACATAACCTCCCGCTCAATACTACTCTTAAACGATACAAAATAGTAATTGATGATACAGAAACATACCTTCTTATTTATTTATTTTCTATTAATATTTCAGAAATCTAATTTTATTTCGTATTTTTATTTAATTTTTTGACATATATTTCAATAAGAAAACAGCTTCACAATTACAATGACATGTCATATTTCACAAAAAAATGAAAATGAATTTTTTTCGATATAATTTCTATCAATTTGAACTGATTATAAACATATATTTCAAGAGATATCATAACAAAAACTTACATCCTAAAGGACTAAAGTGTGTTGAATAGGCTCGTTCAATCTGATTTTAAAAATCTCTTTTAGTTTTCAAGATATCGCCCATCATATATTTTATGGCCACTTTTGCGCTCAACTCCACGTTCAATAAATTGCAAATATTATCTACACTAAGACTCAGATACGGCTAAAACTAAATTTTTTGTAAGTTTTGGGTCGGAAATAGGGGGATAGGGTATATAAATCAAAATTCTGAGAGATGAAAATTTTTGGCAAAATTCCAATACCCTTTGAGTTTTTACCGATTTTGAGCGATTTTCAGACTTTTTGCTCTAAAACTTTTTTCCGCACAGCGATTTTAATGAAAGTTTGCATATTTATGTAACTTTTTCCGTAGAATCGAATGGCGTAGTCCCCAGTTTTGTATCTTTGTTATCTTTTGAGATACAGGCCTATTTATACTCATTTTTGACCTATTTTTGAAATGTCATATCTCGGGAACTAAATGAGCTGCAGAACTCTACTTTCAAATTTTGGAGGTTTCATGCCAAGTAGATACCATGTGTGGAATTTCAAACGTTTTTGAAGTAAAGAAATTTTGACTTAAAAATGACCCATCTATTTTGTCATAATAAATTTTTAAGTGTTTCCATGGTGTACAAGGAGTGCAAGACTTATGAAATCTAATTTCTTTATATTTTATTATCTCTAAATCCAATGAAAATTAATGTAATCAAAACAGATGTAAAATTAAATATTCTACAACTTTCAAAGTAACATAAATTGTTAAAAAAGGAAATTTAACCGTGTTTTTCACGAAAAACTCTTGGGCTTCAAGTAAACTGCTAGTGTTGACCAATTTTATCCAAAATCGATTCAGCTCTGTCTTCATTCTATGAATACGCCCAAGCCAAAGTTGTAGCGCCTGTTGTATTATTGTTTCTATTGTTGATATCTCATTTTGTATTCTCTAAATCTCATTCTCCATTTTGTCTATTCTAGTTTTTCCTTGTGTTTCCCTATAATCACATTTCAACGCTTCCAAGTTTTTCTTTGTTTTTCAAAAGTAGTCCAGGATTCGCATGTATATGTTAAATGTTTTTACAATCTCTGTTTCTATTTTTTTATCCAACTCTTTGGTGTGTAGTAATGAGATAGCTTCTGAAAAAACTTTGAATAATATTAATCGATGCAAGAAAAGAATTTGAGAGATGTACCCGAAGGCCAAATTAAATTATATCTCAACATTAACTAATAACTCAATATAGTCATTAATTAAATCATTCCAGTCAGGTACTCGCAATTCGTTTAATATTTCCAATTAATGTCTTCATCAGCTCCTTCCATTAAATCCCCGTCACTGGAATGTTTCTGCAGACGAGAATTCACGTCAATACATCCGGGTACCATATTTGGCAGGTGCAGGACTTAGCTCTAAAACACTCTTTTATCAGTAAAGTTAAAATTAAAAGTGTTTTGTTGTACTGCTGTCAAAGATACCTTACCCACTGTCCTTGTGTGTGTGAAATTTAAAATTAGCAAGAAGACAATGACAGATTTGTTTAATTATGAGTGACATGTCAAGAACGATTGTTGGTGATGTGAAAGATTTAGTTTTAATTGAACGACTCATTTGAATTCATTATTAAAAGTAAACTGAATATTAAGGAGCTAATTATATGCCTGACATTTTAATAATTAAATAAGAGTAACACTGTTCCACGAAATATTTACTACCATACTTATTAAGTTAATCTACATTTTTGACATATTTACAAATGTTACGGAATTCTGCGAATTATATATTTTTGGTTTATTTATATATATATTTTTTGTCCATATCTTCAAGATTTCATTAGTTGTTTTAAACGGTAAATTGGCTCTTTTTACATACAGAATAAGGAGAGGCAATGTCAAGCCAAAATTTATGTATTTTTATAAATTGTTACGTAAGATTCAATACTCGTAAAGAAAAATTCAAATATAGATGCATCAACAAATACAAACATAAAATTTAAAATTAAATTTTTATTACCCCTAGCAAAAAATCACTTTGCTATCTAGCTGCAATTAAAAAAATACTTAATGCAAACTGTAATTCTATGTTAATTCTTAAAACATAAATATATTTCTAGCGTCAACCATCTAATTTAATTCTTAATTCACTTCTTTATATTCACGTAAGCAACATAAAAAAGATATAAAATTTTATTTTGCATTCTTTGCCATTTTTTGCACCTTTTTCCATGGAGACAAAATATACGATGTTCCTTATTTCCTGTGCTATCAATTATTGATTTGAAATTTTGTATCGGTAATTTAATTTTAATACAGACGACTTCGCGCTAGACTGCTTCAGTAGGATTTCCTTATTAGGGATAATAAGACACTTGGAAAGAGAAGAAAGAAAAATCAGCATCTGTCAATATATCTTCTGTTACATTCATGTGTAATATACAGAAACAAATTTAGGCATATATTAAAATTTAGTCCAATGAATTTGAAAATTACTTAATATAATTAAATTATGAACAATTTTTTCTATAACGTGGTTTTAAAAACTAAATAGATATAATTAGTTTCTCTAGTAATAACTTCAAAATTATTCGGTTTCGGAATTAAAATATAAAGAACATCTTTAACAACAAATTACAATCAACTAATTATAAAATAAATTTTGTGTGAAATGAAATTATTAGTAGTACATTATGCTATATCCCACACAGTGGGGTAGCATAAATCCTATAACACATTCAACCAACAATCATTTCTATTTTAGCATATCACTTTCGCTTCGTACACATTCATACATCATCTATTCTGCACATTCGGAATCATTCGCTCATGCAACAAATCATCAATATTCTTAACCACTTATTCTTTAAATACCCACACAATCTTTCACCCCCAATCTCACCCGCATATAATACTTACACCAACCTTTTCATTCGTCATCCGCTCGAGATGACCAAACCACCTCTTCTACTTTTTAACAACATTCTTCTCAATGTCACATTCACCGTACACCAACGGATTTCAGACAGGATTACTCCTCTCAAATACCTTATTTCAACAGCATTTATATTTCGTTCATGATTCTTCATCCAACATTCATACACTATTACCTACACACACTTAATCGAGCATCTATAGATACATTCACGTTTAGAGCAAATGTAGTTTATTATTATCACTAAAAAAACAAATTAAAATTATATCTCTAAACTAACAATAATTACAAACAACAATAAACATTCCCACAAATTATCATAAAATCTATAAATATTAATACGAAACTAATTAAATCGTAAATTCATTAAACAAAGTTTAAATGCATATCAAAGTTCCGATATATCTAGCATCCATAACATCGATAATCACACTTTATGTACAACCTCTCTTATTACATATGCAAGACTAGTTAATACCATCCATTTATTTTACGTAACTGGATGGTATAATATACTTCATACCCTCCACACAACCTACAATCAGTAACTTTATCTTCATGGAGGAAATTCGTTAAAGCGCCGACATCAAAGAGAATCACCGACCAACGTCATTTTCCGAACGACCATAAGATACCAATCTTTGCAGAGCCTTAAGGAATCTGAATTATTCAATAGAGTTGTCTTAGAAATCTCCACACAACCATAGTGTTACTATCAAACTATCATCAAGGTTAAGAATATGATGCTCCACATTTGCTGTGACTTTATTTATCAAGTTATACTTCATCATACCTTTTACCTATTTTGATAGAGGCACTCTGCTTTCGCAGATCTCAGTAACTGTTATTATTTTGTGTATAGTGCCTTTTAATAGTAGTTAGGTCATAGTCTCCGAAGGTGTTAATGTGTTACCTTTGAGTTATGGTTAATAAATTGTATAGATTACAATTGTTAATTGTTGTTGTTATCTGATATTATTTCGTAAACTTATCACGTATTTCATATTTTTGCTATACTTCTCTTTTATGTCACTATAGTCAAATAATTTCTTACCTTAAAACACTACTCAAATAAACAAACAAAATCATCATTTCGAAAGCTATTGGCCCTATGGGGTTATGCCACTTATGAAGCTCTCTGAATCCCTTTTGTTGGAGTGATTCAAACTTCGTTCCTATTCCTTTAAATCCTTGTAGTTAAGTTTCTCCACATCTTTCTAACTTTTCTTTTACTTTATCAAATTTTAATTCCTGTTGTTTTCAAATTTGCTTCTACTTTCTATAGCCATGTTGATCCGAGTCTGCCTCGTTTTCTTCTTTTTCCTAGTCTCTATTCTACTATTGATTTAATTGCATCCTTTCCTTTTGCTCTCCGTATAGGTTCAAGCCATCTGACTCTCTGTTGCTTGATCTTTTTCAATATGTCTTCTTCCTCCAACTCTTGTCGTTTCATGGATGACATTAGCATAATTAAATTGATCTCAGGGTGATTAATTATTTGTAGAATACGGGAAATTAAATATTAAAAATCAGGAGATGGGGAATGTGACGGAGTTTTGGTAGGAGAAAGACATTTACAGAGAAAGAGATAGATACAAATGTAATTTATTGTTATTTTAAATCATGTATATTTAGAGGTAGGTAAGTTTTTATGCTCTTCTATTGTGATATAAATAATTTTTAATCCTGGAAACGATAGTCTTGTTCGAAATTTTTTTATATCAATTGTATCAAATATACTTGTAAAATATAGGTTAATCCATTCGACATCTGACAATCGTTAGTTGCAATGCGGTATGGTCTACCTCAATGTATGTTCCACCAATTTGATGTCATTAATGCAAGCTTCTAAGAATCCAAGACCATATGATATAACATAGTTACTTTAAGGAAAAAGTATTCGACTGGTAGTAGTAACTTAGGTAGAAAAAATACTCGAATTGCAGTCAATTATTCTTTAATCACAAGTCCGACGTTTCGGCTCACACTTGAGCCTTCTTCAGGGATATTGAATTAATGTACAATTTTATATAACTGTTGTCTTTTGTACATTAATTCACTGTCCCTGAAGAAGGCTCAAATGTGAGCCGATACGTCGGACTTGTGATTAAAGAATTATTGACTGCAATTCGAGTATTTTTTCTACCTAAAATAGTTACTTTACTTATTTTATAAATAACATGTTTCTTTAAATTCGACTGTGGTCACATACCCGATTCATGAGTGCGGCATAGAACAACTAGTTAGTAAACAGCTAATCCCAGTAACATCTCCATAATAGTACCTAATAGAATACAAAGTAGCCTGTTTCACGAACCGCACGACGTAGACTCCAGGTCTTGACACAAAAATACAAATCCGATCACTAGACTGCCGCTGAGGCTACCGTACTGGCCTTCTGCGCAATTAGTGTATCATTTTCCGTAATGCATTTAAATTGTGGTCTTAACATTGAGCGCTGAGCGCTCGTCAAGCGCAATTTGATGTTGCCGTTCTCGTTAATCAATTTCCTTACTACACAACTGGATTTTGCAATTGGCTTTGAATGGAATGAAGGGCAGTAATGTTACATAATTGGAAATTTATATTTTAAGTCGAACTTTACTCTACGAAGATATGTATACTTTACTCCTTACCATTTGTTTGAAAGAAAATATAATTATTGTAATATATTAAACTAACAATGCATTCTACATATTTTTGTAGGCAAAGAATCAAAGTTTTATAACAATATATAATAATAATATTTTGGGGCATTTGTCTCTATTGTGGACGTATGAAGAAGAAGAACTTCTCCATGTTTTTCTATGTTCTAGGTCTTCCAATTTTTCTTCTTTCAGTCGGTACCCATCTTTCTGTTTTGTAGGGCCGTCTTGAATCGTTCATTCATTTAATTAACCGAACAATTTTAATCTTCTTGTTTCATTACTAATAAATACATTTCATAAAACAAAAAATAATTTTCAAAGCTGCAGAATCTTAGGAATGTTTTCTGCATTCTGATAAAAAATAAATACAAATTTGACGCCTTGATTATTGTGCGTAACAAAATACATTAACAAATATATTGGGGTACGGTGAATGTGAGATAAAGAAGAATCTTGTTAAGAAAGTGGAAGTGAGTCAGTTGAGATGGTTTTGCCATCCTGAGCGAATCTCGATTCTTGAATGATTGGTTTGTCAAATAATACGGGTAAGATTGAGGGAGAACGAATGCGTGGACATCCGAGGAATAAGTGGTTAGTTATAATTGATGGTTTATTTTCTGAACGAATATTTCCGAGTGTGAAGAATAGACGAGCATGTATGAATCGCACTATGAATGTGGACGAGACGAAAGTGATATACCAGGATAAGAAGATTTGGAAGAGATTAATTGTTGTGATTGATTGAGTGAAAAGATTTTTTGTTTAAGTTCTGCAAAATTTGGTTTAAATTCAACGTTTCGAATTACTAAACGTAATTCTTCAGAAAAAAAAACCAAGTAAATAATATAAATAAGTAAACAAAAGAGTAACAACAAATTCTGAGTTTTTTCAAATTCCCAGCCCTGATATTTTTTAACTTTCGAACTTCATTGCGTATATTGAACACTAAATAGCTGTCACTGTTGATATATCGATAATTATGGCGGATCATTTGGTAAATATACCCTGATTTGTTGGATGTGCAAGAATGGCCCATCTTGAAGATAAAATGGTTATTCAACGAATTCAATTATAAAATTCATTTGATTATATCATCTTCACAAGAACAGTATTTCTCCAAATAGTCTTAATTTACATACTAACTGTCAAGTTACCAAACCAGAGGAAGTACATCAGAAGTTGTATTCTCCATAAATATACTCTTGATTCTACACTAACGTTCTGTTCTATCTATATGCTTGTGTATGTGTGTGTGGTTCCCAAGGTCAGCTGGGATGTTCTTTGGCCGAAGTGGTCCACCTTGGGGCCGGGGGCTCAGCTGACAAGCGTTCCCCGTCCCAAACATAACAGTTAGTCAGGCCAGGCGCTTGTGTTGTGTGTAAGAACCGTTGTACTCGGAAACACCGTTGTTTCTTTGTTTTGATGTCTACGACGTCATTGATTATTGATGATTTGCTAGTCGCAGTGATGCGTTACTGTTTTTATATACCGGTGTATTACTGAGATACTGACAGTTGGGTTTTTTCTTGATGAGCTTAGATATTGGTCTTACGAATCATTTAATTTAATCTACTGAGACCAGGATATTAAGCAAGATATCAAAAAATGGTCAATTAATTAATCTTATACGTTTCATTAAAGAATGGGGTTTCTCATTTAATATTTCAAAGTTTTGATAGAATCAAATTTCCCGAGGTATTTTTGAAAATGAGTCACCTGGAAATTTAGTTTTTGAGGACATTGCTGTCATTTCATGCGTTTTCCGGTGATATTGCACAAATAAAACACAAAATCTGCGTCTATTGATTCAAGGTAACTTGAACCTTATATTTCCTTGACCAAGATACACGATCGTATGTACAAAAGTTGTAATAATTTACGTTTTGACGTGCTAACAAAAAACTGAAAAATATTGTTAATAAATTATTTATTTAAATGCATTCGATATACGAGTATGCCTTTTAGAAAATTTAAATGTTAGATACATGCTTTCGGCCTAATGGGAATATTGTATTTGATAAATAAGTTTCATTAAACTTTTTTTTTGTTGCTCATAAAAATATTTTGTAGTACACCTACGCTATACAATATATCGTATTATATTCAAACATTTCGCCTTAGGGAACATTAAGTGTGAATAGGATAATATTAGTGAAGCGTTTTTGTTGAGAAAGGAAATAGTAGACACTAATTGTTTCATTGTGTTACGAAGATCCTTTAGAGAAGACTACTGTCAAAAACTTTATATGTTGTTATCTTTTAAAAATTAATGAATTGAAATATTAATTAATGTTTGTCAATTATTTGACAGTGCATTAACATGCATATCATTACTTTGCACAAACTATTATATCAAAAGAATTTCTAGGTAAATTTTTTACAGTTACAAGCTTAAAAACAGGAATTCGGTTTCTTGAAAACAATGTAACTTTAACAAATTTGTATAGCTGTAATCATCAAGTTTGTAATCACGTATGTTATAGCTTATCGAACTATTAGGACATCTTTCCTAAATAGGTTAATATTTATAATATTCACCAAGTATAATTAGAGTTTAGAGAACCTAAATTACGAAATATTTGCAATACTTACTTCAAAGCAAACAGAAAATATCAACAATTACTTTACAAAACACCATATTTTGTAAACATAAAATTAAAATAAATAATTCTCTTTTCTTAGTTTACATATTTACTACAAGTACAGTTATTTTTCACAATTCCCAGAACTGTTTAACACAATCGTGCAGTTCAATTCTAATCAGCACCTCCATTATTTGAAAGACGCTTAGCACACCTCCCGATAAAAATTTTAAACAATTCAGTTTGGCCGATCATTACTATTATTATCATCATTATAACATTAGACCGCGAATCTGAAAATTACATATTTACTCCTCACTCTTCATTGCTGATAAATTGTTTAGATGCATCAAGTTGACGATGGCGGCTCTCACCTCTGACTTGAAGAGAGTAGAGACACGCCCAGTGCCGTACGTTGGAATGGGGTGTTATTAAGCTGATACGTGCTGGTAATAATTAATGGATATTAGAAGAATTATTTTACACGTATTAGAGAATTGGGTTATTAATATCTTCACTGATAGCTTCATTTAGATGCAAGAGACCTGATCGAAATTTTATTCTGATCTGTTTTTGATATAATGAAAACTAGGTTTTTATCATAGTTATATTTCAATATTTGGTTGATGATTTACTAAATTTAAATAAGAATATATAAACTAATTGTTCAAATGTTAAATCAACAAATGGTTGCCGGTTGTCTATGATTTATCTTTGTATAAATGAAGCATTCTGATTGACTTATAATATAGAGAAGGAAATAATCAAGACCTGCTAATTAAATCGATAAATTTTTATTTTGCACGAAATCAAAATGCATGGTAAATCCCGATTCCGAAGAAGAAGGGGTGTTACCTAATGTCAGTTTGCTTCAGGGAAATATTAATTAACTATTACACTGATAGTTATAAACAATAACAACTGTTTATTTACTTGGTAGCTGGAATTTTATCGGGGTAACGGGATTTTATCAGTAATACTGTTCCCATGGTTAAATAATCAAGTGTTTTGCATCAAGGTTGTTTAAAAACTAGTCGTAGAAATTTTGATGAAACAATGAAACTGCTATTTTGAGAATTATGTAACCCCTCTACTGACACCTTTAGGGACAGTGACTTGACGACTGGTAACCGCAATTCATGTGCAATTATATCGCTTACCAAGATATGCGAAGGCAGAGTGCCAAAATTTCAAAATAACTGGTTTTACATTTCTTAAAAAAGAGGTCTCCTTCAAGTAAAATAGGTTATTATATCGGGTGAAGAATGCTTTGACACCTTTTTTCTTTTGATGACAAGAAGTTCATCTAGCAAAATATTTCAAGCAGAAATTTCCACTTCATTTATCTTCACGGATAAGCGGCTCTTAGAATTGCAAAATCGTCCCAATTCGAGGTCCAAATATAGAAAAATTTTATTTTCTAATGGTTAAAGAAGCTGAATATCTACTATGTTTCATATTACAGTTTCAAGTTCTGTAACACGTTCTTAAAATTTTTCATGCGTAACGTTGTTCGACAGGACGCGTGCTACAATTTGGACGTAATATATAATTGATTTAATTAAATGATTGATGTGAAAATGACTTTCATAATTGATTATCTATTGTAATTGAAAAGGGTTTCTTACCTCCATCATATCAATTAGACCAGAAAATGCCACATACTTTGATGGCTTATACTTTGAGATTGATTGATTTCAATCATAAAAAAGGGATACTTTACCTTCACATTAAAAATACATACTGCCAAATGTCCATCAATTATTGTTCTTCCACTTATTTCATTGTATCACAAAGAATACAACTATAGGTACACTTAATTCCAGGATTATTGCTTTTTCTGTTCTTAGCCCTCCTGTATTTGTATTTATTAAAATTCATTTGTATTGTGCGAGAAATCTGTTTAAGTTTGCATTTACGAATAACTTACCAGGATCAAACATTAGAGATTGTAATCCGTTTTTAACAGTTTGTACAAATCTTTCAGCAATTTTTTCAGCAGCAAGCTACCAAATTATTCTTTGCATTTTAGTTTAGTTCTTTGTCCACTAAAAAAACTAGACCTGTTTGATCCCCAATTCAATTCTACTTCGATTTTAAATCAAGATTAATAATTCATTTGAAATTTATCTTTTCGTGATACCTAATTTGTCACCATGCACTAGTTTAAAATACCTGCATAAATTTGAGTTCTTAATACCGAATTTTTAATTGAATCTCACTGAATTTGATCGATAAATTCTCGGAACAATATTAGTATCGAACGATAGTGAATTCATGCATTGCAAATGAGATGACCGCGGTTTATTTTCAATATCTCGATTTGTTTTTTCTATGGCGAATTCTAATCACGAATGCCTTTATTCGTTGTCCTTGAAGTGATATACAAATTAATCAATCCGTTTCTGGTTTTAACATAAATGATTTAAATTGCCGATCAACGTTCAGACGTTTTTGTTTCGGTAAAAAACTGATGGGTAAATAGTTAAGTACATTTTAATGTAGCGATTAGAATTTATCTCAAAGATATAGTTTTTGTAATATTTGGTATTTTTTGCTTATTTTCTTTGGTTGTTGCATTAAACGGTAGTTTTGTTTGAAATGTTTTATTGAGATGAATACTTTCGGTAGCTGTAAAAGCAGCTTTTGACATCATCATATATTAATTAGTTTAAGTTATTTCTCTTCGTGGCAATGATGGGCTGGGAGGTATTTAAATGGATGTAAATTTAATATTTAAATAATTAGCCTTTTAAAAATGTCCTAGAACTTTCATTCCAAAGTAGTAGAAATTCTATAATTAATTTTGATCATTATAATCGCGATTTTTAAAAAACCTTTCCTATTTCTTATGTAATATACCAAGGGACAGATATTTTGACGGAAATTTTTTTGAACTACTCATGCCGGAGGGATGTTTTGAACAACAAAAACAGCGGTGAAGTAAAATTTTCAGGCTATATACCTGCCAATTACAATTATAACGCAATTATACGTATTATAATAATATTAAATTTTGTCCTACCCTCTAAAAATATGTTGCGCTGCAATGTATACAAAATATACAAATTTTACAGTATGAAATTATTCTTCTCTTTGTAGTTAAAAATAAAATTGACAGATTTCCATTTTTTTCTTTAGATTATTTTTTGACGTTCCTTAAAAGCAATGAAATGCTTCATTGGATATCACATGTCTGCGGTTTAACAAATCCTGTCATTATTATACTGAGAATAAAGCTCTAGTGGTTATTTGCGGGAATAATATCTGTAGCTTTTTTGTTTTTGTTCAAAAAAGTCAGATGTCAGATAGTTATCATCAACACAAGTAAAAAATGAGCAAAAAAATAGATTTAGTGGGGTGCCTGATGATGAAATAAAAAAATAATCTAATTAAATATATCTCGAGAGTTCGATAAATTGGAAAATAATACTCCAGTATCTTTCTCAAACTTGTTGCCATTTGGCAATAGCCACTCAAACCCTAAGGGCTTTCGTGGCTATTACCTGGCAACAAGTTTTCGAAAGATCTGTCAAATTACTTTCAATTTATTCTCACTCTCTTTGTTATATTATTACTGAGAATTTTCTTTGGAAATTTTTCTTTATTCATTTGTGATTGGTTGATACTCAAAATATGCAACGATGTGATTGGCTGTTACTCATTTGACATTTAAGGACGATTTTCTAATATAATTCCTATATTTTCATATAATTTACTTGCATCAGTCCCTCCCAAAGGCATAATAATTAATACCACCTCACTTGATCTTAACAAGCGCGCATCGCACTAACCAACCACGGCTATCCTGATCTCGGTCTCGCAATCGGCTTGTAAACCTGGAAACAATTGTAGGTTGTTCTATAGGCGCAATTACCGGCTCATGTATTTAATTATTGGCGTAAAAGTGTGAGAAAGGTTAGAACCGTAATCACTAACCGCGGTTGTGGTTGCTCGAACGCTGGTTGCGTTATGTTTTGTTTTACAGCCTGGATGTTGGTTCTGAAGGACGTCACGAATTGATGGAACGTTATTGATTACGAATTGTTTGATTGATTGGTGGCGCCGATTTTTATTTCGCGCTTATAACTGTCAAGTTTTTATTGTCGTTTTTTGTTTCTTCTTGAAGATCGGAAACAAATAATTCAATGGATTTGTTTTGCTACTTTTTATAGCATCTACAAAAAATTGAGCAACAATTTGAAGCAAACCATTCAAATGAAATATCCTGGTAAAGAAAACTTTTTTTATTTATTTTATATTACATTAACTTTTTTTTACATTATCGAATTTAAAAGTAGAGGTGTTTCATCCTACTTCACCCTTCATAAGAACCTATACTTATTCCGTTAATGATGAACATATTTATGTTTAACTTCTTTAAGGGCCGGTATTTCCAAACTCAGTTACCTAGTGAATAAACTTATCAATAGAATAAACAAAAAATATCGAATCCAAATCATAACTTAAATGATGATTATTATTCTAGCTGTCATATTTTGGTGCGATATTTTTTAGCGGTAGATCTCTATCGAATTTTCCATCTCGTGTGGTGGCAGCTCTCGTGCGGCACAACATACATCAATGTCCTTAAATCTATGTTCCAAACAAGATGAGTATGAATAGTACGGCCGTCAAATTCTGAATATTACTGGACATTTTCTTTAAATCCTAACTTTTTCTGTGGCCATGAATCTTCAGCGAGCGCCAGCAATAAAACAAATGAACATTTGCTTCGCCTACTGCATGCAATAAATCACAGGAACTGCACACAACACACAACAAAACAGTCGGCGGTGGACGGTGCAGAAAACAAAATAGAAACATTTCCTAAGCACGCTTCGATCGACACTATCGGTCCCACGCACACTAACGCGATCCCCGTTATGCCAATTACAGGCAGGAGACGATGTTCCATTCAGGGCTGTAATCAACGAGATTTATGCGCGAATACTTAAAATCTTATATGTGCACATGTTCAATGATGCATTATTTTATAAATCTAATTCTGTGGTGTTTTATTGAGTTGTAAGATTGAGATAAATCAATATTGAACAACGAAATAAGGAATACTGCTTAAAATTATATTCCGCTGTAAACGAAAGATATTTTATGTAAATTTATGTAGATGGAACAGATTTATATGTGTATTATAATTGACGCACCGCGGGTGTGTTAATAATATAATAATTAAATATTTTATGGCAGAGAATAAAATAAAACAACAGCTTTTTATTGTTGGACTCAAATAGATATTACAGGGTGTGTTTGTAATTAATTTTGACATGACTTCATCATGATATAATCTGCTTTGAAATATGCAAAATAACATGCACCTGAAATTTCTAATAATACAAGATATAGGCTAATACTCTCCTGATTACCACTCTATAATCGTACCACGCACAATTTCGTCCCACCGGGAATTCAAATCGCATCAGTTTTTTAAAACTTGGAAAATGTCACAGGTGGAATTTAGCATAATTCGAAAATTGTACACATTACAAACAAAATGCACATCTAAACAAACCTTGAAATACTATGAATCATAGAAAATCAAAACAATATATTAAATACCTCAATAAACTAATGTAAGTTCTTTAAATTTATGGCTACAGTTCCATGGTAATACATCGAACTAAGGACCACGAGATCCTCAGTTCGACTCCCGCAGTAAACAGGCGCCATTTTTAACTTGACCTCTGTGGTAAAATTTCCAAAATTTTATGCAGAGATGAGGCTATTTTTTTTTGTTAAATGGTTACATCTACAAGCAAAACTGAGAGAAGTCATTAACAAAAAGTCACTGGTGTGTTTTACGTGCTGTTGGAATCATTGGTCCATATTTCTTCAAAAATTATTCCGGTAAGAATGTTACACTCAATAGAAACCGCTATAGAGACATTACTTACTTTTTTGTTCCCCAATTGAATGGCATTAATGTGGAAAAGTGGTGGTTTCAACAAGACGGCGCAACATGGCACACAGCGTGTACCTCAATCGATTTATTGAGAGACACATTCGATGAATACGTAATATCGCGCAATGAATCTATGAATTGGCTTCCAAAATATTGTGATTTAATACCTTTGGATCATATCTTGAGGGGATATTTGAAGTGGCTAGTCTACGCCGATAAACTAGAGACAATGGACGACATATATAAAACTTTTTTCTATATTGTATCGTTTAGAAGTTGTTTAGGCGGGGGTTCTGTGTTATTACATCAGATTTATTAATTATTGATTGTTATAAACTTACAGAATTAAGTTTGTAATTATGTTAAATAATTTATATATTTTCTTTTTGTGATATATTAAATACGTAATATTGTTATTGCAATAAATATTTTTTATAAAAATATTCTCCTTTTCTGTTAATCTTTGTACCAGTGCTTGCACTGCTTACAGGACCGGAAAATGAGCGAATAAATAAATACATTTTTAACTTAACATTTCCTTTAGGGAATTCGATAAAGTTATCCCATTCGTAATGTATGTTATCGCGGATTCATATAAACCTCTTACGAAAGTTGTCATAAAAGTATCAAAATCTATAAATAACAAATACAAACTTTGATCATTCCTTTGATGAACGTATAAAGTATCCACGATCCCGCTGTCGATTTAATGCAAGCAGCAGAAGTCAACAGGTACAGGTTACTTCACATATAACCGTTTATTTATATTACGATCTCGAGTTTATAATACTCCGCCATATAAGGCAAGTGGTGGCAGTGGCTCCGTTTATTGCACGGTTACCTACCTACCCACTACCGCGCTCGTGATACGTGCAACCTGGTTCATGTTGTCAGAAGCAGCAAGTTGTTTAACCCGGTCATAAAATTTACATGAGGTAACGAAAAGTTTATTGAATGCTTACGTTTAGGGCTATTAAGATTATTCATGGCTTACCGCAGTCTTTTCAGTGTAATCCAGGGACTAAAAGTTAATCTCTAATTCTAATTTATAAGTTCCGTTTTCTATTTTCGGCAACAAATACAAAGTATTAGCAACGTACCTCAATATTTTATCAACTGTCAACACCAAATTATTCTATTCAAAAGAATCCCACTTCATATTTTTTATACTTTTTTTTTCATTCATAATCCATACACATGTTTCTCAATCACAAATTATTAATTCCCATCCAAATGAGTTGCAAAGAAATATATCAAATCCTAACAACTTCATTAACACAACATATATTCAAACGAATGACGTCTATACGTTTGTGAACAATTCGAAATCAATTTTTTGTGCTGGAAATTTTCTGTGCTTTGAAAGTAATTTGTATCTCTCAATAATCAAAAATATCGTAATTAATAATATTGTAAATATGTTGTAAATTTACATAAAAATTTAATAATCGAAAATGTCTTCCATTAATTTTAATAAATACATCTAGCTTGTAGCTCATTGGGTACAAGATATTCTATGTTCCAAGGATTATAAATTATTTAAAATTAGACTTACATGATCGGTGTGTTCTTGGACAATTATCTCACTTTACTTTATTAAAATCAAAACTCTTAGAGGATGTATAGTCTTATATTTTTTTAAAGCTGCAATATAGATAATAATACACACAAAAAAATACCGGTAAGGTTATCGAACTATTCCTTGAGCTAAAGTTACACTTGTGATTAAATTATGAGTATTTATCAATGGTCGAGGGATATTCGGTCAGAAATTTTTTTGTGATAATTATTATTATTTTCATTCACATACTGTGAAAATGACATTTTTAAATTAACAAATCTAATACTGGATTAACTGTCAACCAACTGTCAACAACTGTTACTTAGCAACAAGTGATAATTTCCCGGGGAAATTATCAGTGTAATTGTGACCTGATTGGCTACTTTAGCACACGTGATCAGAAATACAGGGATTTGATTGGATATTTTTTTAACCAAAAAATTTTCAGTAATAATATAACAAGAGAGTGAGAATAAATTGAAAATAATTTGACAGATCTTTCGAAAACTTGTTGCCAGGCAATTGCCAAATGGCGACAAGTTTGAGAAAGATACTGGAGAATTATTTTCTAATTTATCGAACTCTCGAGTTATATTTAATTAGATTATTTTTTGATTTCATCATCAGGCGCGTCACTAAATCTATCTTTTTTGCCCATTTTTACTTGTGTTGATGATAACTATCTGACATCTGACATCTGTCAACAAAAACAAAAAAGCTACGGAGAATATTGCCAGGAATTATCACAAGAGCATTATTCTCAGTATAATAATGACAGGATTGGTTAAAACACAGACACGTGACATACAATGAAATATTTTATTGGTTTATAGAAACGTCAAAAAATAATCAGTGTAATAGTGATCTGATTATTATTGGTTGTCCTTAGACTTTTAAAAAATATTAAAACAAAAAAATTTGTAAGGAGCGAACTCATGTGAATCTACTTTCGCAGATTTCGGTATTTTTAGCCTTTAAATGTGTTTAAACTGAAATGGGAAATGACTGAATAATATTGTAAGAAATCTTCAGCAGTTATTTAATTCAGCTTTTCTTTTCTAACAACAATTCACACGTCATTAAATCACGCATCGACAGACAATAAATTAAATTTTCCATTTGATCCGATATCTCTACACCATCTTCCGCAATAAATAACCATTCTACATCTTTCTTGAATTCTTAACCATGGTTGGATCGCACATAAATTCCAATCCATTTCACTGACAACGTGAACCTTACGACCATAGCAAGTACCATATTAAAATACGGGTGTACGGAATCAATTAGAAATGTATATGTATGTAAATATATGCACCCGATCAATAATATATGTGCAGCTACCAAGTGCAAGCCGTGATCTTATTCAATAAACAATAACGGATGCTGCTAACTAAGTTACGATCATAGCGAGCTGGGTAAAGCGACAGGATGTTGTTTTAAAACAAATGTACATCGTTTAGTAAACGACAGCGATTTATTTTACAAGGAGGTCACGTCTTAATAACTGTGCTTGTAAGGAATAAATAGTTTCGTATTTATTAGATTTACGGGGTGTTCCGCAATGTACAATAAATTATTAGTTGTACTTTTTAGATTTTCTGATGGGGAGTATAAATTATAAGTTTAATTAATCCTAGCAGATTAATATTAGATTTTGTGAATTATTTAGAGTGAGGAGGAGTAAATGAAGCGGAAGAGGTGTGCTTAATGAGAATGCGAGGTTTAATTAGTTTGAGGGATTTATTGAGTCGTGTAGTGCAAGTCTACATTGGCATTGGCCACCCAGGGATGTAGCAAAGAGTTTTTGTACTCTCTGATTTATACGTAAGCGCATACTATAAATTATGTAGTATCTTTGCCAATAAAAATAGGTACTTAAATTACATGGGCTGCTCAAATACATAACAATGTCATTGTGGATCTTTATTGTGTAACTAAAAATAAATGTAACGCTCTCTCACACACAATTTGTTTCCTTGAATGTTTGAAAACATTTTGACTATTTTGATTCAAATTTAAACAAATATTTTAGGAACAACGTCCTGGGATTTGTAGACATCGAACATACATGACAACGCTTTTGTAATATTACTATGCCACGTCATAATTCAATTTGAATACCTTCAAAAACAATAGGTTTAACTTCAAAAATGTAGGTATGTACATAGCTATCCAAATTCAAGTTATTTGGAGTCTTATGGAATTATTATCCTAGGGCTTGTTAGAATTTACAAAAAATTATTTACATTTACATATAGTTCATCATGTCAAAGTGAATTTCTTTCTTTGGATGACATACTTCATTCTGTCCTCTCAAGTGCCCAGGTCGTCCAATAGCTTATTTTATTTTCTTAGTACTGTACCACACACCATAATGGATAAAAGGCGTGATGATATATTTATTTATTAGCATTTATTGTAGTTATATTCTTCTATTTTATTTTTCTTTTATTGTCTTTGAAAAAAAAAAAAAAATAAATATATCATCACGCCTTTTACCCATTACGGGTGTGGCACTCTGCTTACGCAGATCTCGGTAAGTGATATATTTTTTCGTATGAAGTGCGGTTACCAGCCGTCAAATCATAACCCCCAAGGATGTTAGTGGAGGAATATCCACATATTTTAGTTCCAAAGTTTCAACGACTTTTACCATTCTCGAATACATACTCTATCTGTATTACAGAATACCAATTTCTTTCGTAATAAGTGTTTCTTAGTTGTAACTATTCGGTCAACTTATTTTCATCCTTATTTCTTTCCTCTTACATTATACCAGCAGACTTACAATGTTGGACTTCTGAGTTTATTACTCTTTCTTCAAATTTCATCGCTCTTCTCTTTCATATCTTCTATTGCGATGTAATTTAGTATACTTCTGGCCAAATCCATAATTCGTTTTTTGTAGCCCATTTGTATGTTAAAATAAACTTTTTATGACAATATTTTTTTACTATTTTATAAAATATAATGATTACACAGTATTGAAACATTTAAAATTGAAAGAATCGTCGAAAGTAGATCCGTATCTAGTGGCCAATGCATTTTTTTGGGGAAAACAAAAATTTCATTAAATTGGCCTACTAGTGAAGCAACTTTTGTTTAATTTAACCCAGATGTCGTAGCTCTTATAGTTCTTGAAATCTCAAGGGTGAGACTCAAAATTTAAAACATTGTATACTCGAATACTGGTACATGTAGAAATCATACGAAAGAAAGGATCATTTTACTTTATAGATCCACTTGGGTATCTATCTATATCCAGGAGTTATCTTTATTTGTATCCTGAGATGAAGTCAAGTTGTCTATGTATTCGCAAGTGATGTGAATACATATAAGACCGTAATCTTCTATCAATAGTAAATTCTGAAATTTCCATCTGCATCTTCATCATCACGCCTTCACCTACTTTGCGGATCAGGTGTCTGCTGGGTGCTGGAGCGTTGCTACAGATTCGCGGAAACGTTCTCGCACGGATTAAGGATGGGTTGGTGGCCGCGGGCGCTCCCATATCGGCGCAGGCCGCGTGTTGAAGGGGGGCGGGGGCGGCATTCGCTCGCTTCACCCGTGGATAATGCGATATTGTTCGGCCGATCGCGGACGACAACCGTGTGCTTTCTAATAATCTACAAAGCGCGTAAAGCCAGCCGTAAACTTGCCCAAGCGCAGGGAGGAACTAAATGGTTTTCTACAAACATTTAGCAATTTAGTTTGTTACGCTATTTTTTGATATCACATCCAATCTGTTAACGTAGAGATTACTGACTGATGAAGGTACATTTGATCAGATCTATGCATGAAGATTCGGTCATATTTCAAAACAGTATAGAAATTTTAAATATTTTACTGGAGAAATTAGAAATGATTTAAATATATCGATATATACCCTTTATTGTACAAAAGTTAAATGAGTACCTAATACGATCAACATATTGCATTTTGGAAACACAATAGGGTGTGTGACCATAGTCGAATTTCAAAACAATTTACAAAATAAGTAAATTTATCATAATTTTATCTCATAATTATAATAAAAACTTTATATAATCCTATAAATTAATGTTATTTTCATTTTAAACCTAAATTTATTGCAAGACGCACCATTGACAAGACGTCATATTGGGGGCATACTTACTATTATATTAGAAAAAATTTCAAATAAAAAATATAATTTTCAGTAATAATATAACAAGAGAGTGAGAAAAATTAAAAATAATTTGACAGATTTTTCGAAACTTGTTTCCAGGCAAAAGCTATTGCCAAATGGCAACAAGTTTGAGAAATATACTGCAGAGTTATTTTCTAATTTTTCGAACTCTCGAGTTATATTTAACTAGTTTATTTTTTTTATTTCATCATCAGGCACGCCACTAAATCTATCCTTTTTGCTAATTTTTTTACTTGTGTTGATGGCTATTATCTGACATCTGACATTTGTCAAGAAAAACAAAAAAGCTACAGAGATTATTTCCGGGAATAATCACTAGACACGTGACATACAATGTAGCATTTCATTGGTTTTTAGAAACATTAATAAATAATAAAAATAAGAATTATTTATCTGATAGAATAACATAAAAAAATATATAAAATTGCAAGAGACGACATTCGTATCTAATTCATTCTCGTCAAATATGTCTACCAAAACTACGTCACGTATCTCTTCTACTAATTTTTAATATTCAACTTCTCGTAAACTAAAAATAATTCAACGATTATTAAATGTATATATTATTTTCTTGTTTAGAATCATATAAAAGTCTAAATTTGATTACAGAACTCAATGCTATCTGTACAACAAAATATCATCAACCAAAATCTGCATTATCAAATTAGATGGAACATCCAACATTCGCAATTTATTTCTCGTTGATAATTCTTTTCTAAACTGCACATATTTCAATGAAAGAAGTTATCCTCAAATCGATGTGGTGACGTATATTAAAAAGTATAATATTATTATTGTTAGTGTCTCTAGTAAAGAGTTGTAATGCGGCCCTGAGTGTCTGGGTGCCGCAATAGCATCATGCAGCTGCTTTCGCCACACTTGATGCTGTACGCAGGAATTGATTTCGCTCTATTATATCGATCAAGATTGAAAATATTAAAGGGAATATTACACATTCCGATACGTTATGCGCGTCGGACCAGAACTTTCATTGTTTTACTCGCTGTGTTCCACTGGCCGGCCAGCGAATGACTTAAAAATCAGTGCGCGCTATTGTAGCGTGGGAATGTTGCTGGTGCTGGTGCTAGTTCCGTGGAGGACGAATTCGTGGCAACTTCAAGTCTCGGTGCTGAAATATGGCTAAATAAACTTTCACATGCATGGAAGCATGTTTAACAATCGGACACTGTTCATACTTTATTAGACGACGTAAATTGTGCGCTGGTTTCGTGTACCATACCATAACTTCTTGGTGAAACTAGCAACTTGTGATCCTATTGATGCATGGCTCTCGCCGTTTACTCTTCAGTTTTACTTTACCATCTTTCATAATATAAATTTAAATAAGCTTGCAATTTTATTAATTTTTCCGTTATCCCAAACCCCTTGTCTACTACAAAATAATAGTTAGTTATATAAGTCTAAGGAAAATGGTATATTACAGTCGAGGAGCCAAATTGAAATACGAAACACTTTGTGTCGAGTATTTTACGGCTCCGGGTCAAGTACAGACATTTTACTGACGAGCCAAAATATCTTTCTTCATTTTCTAATATTTACTAATACACTAGGAAGATCGTAGATAAAATTTTGTATGATATACGTGTTAAAAGTGATTTACTTCCTTTGTGGGGTTGTTTCACAAACTTCCCCACTTACTCATAAAATGTCACTTTTAACACTTATATCATAAATCACTATTATAAGATAACAGAACGTTTAAACGTTTTCTTGACTTGTTAGGAAAACACTACTTTCGCTCTGCATTTTAGGCTCAGAAATAGTACTTTCGCTTCGGTTAAAAAAAAAATTATCGCACGGGTTTATGAAAACAAAAAATTTTGTCTGGATGGTACTTGATACAAAGTATAAAATAAGTGTGCTAACCATAGTTTTAACTACATATAAATTTATTGTATTTTCAATTTGAAATCTTTATTGCCAAAGAAGAACTAGAGATTTTTGAGAACATCAGGACATGCGTAAATAAAATACAAGGACTTTATTAATATATACAATTCATTAGTTTCCTTTGAATAATTCGGTGATATTTATTTAAATAACAAAATTCCTTAGATTTTGTAGGTCTAGGCAGTTTCCGAGCGATTGAAAGATATGTAAAACTAGTATTTTTGGACGGCGCAAAAATGATTTATATCATAAAAGAGGAGCACAGTCTACTACATCTAAATTTACAATATATAAAATAACAGATGCAACTGAAATCTATCTCTTTCTCTTCAAATATGTATATCCTTGTTTTTTTTTTTTTACTAAAAACGTATCCCTTCTCTTAAATATTAATATATAATTTCTCATCGATTTAACAAGTACTGGTAATTCATTTTCTCATTTAAAAACACATATAAAAAATGTTTGGCCACAGTTCCCACTGATGTATTTTGTGGAGATAATAGAAATTCTGTTATTTGTCTTATATTTAATTTGTCTCAAAATAGTTCACGCTAGAGTGAGTGCTACTGAAAGTAGGTACAATCAATAAATGTAATTTTTTTTTTTTTTTGAAAAGTTGTCGCTGAAAATTGCCTGGTTTTACATAATATAATGTGGAATTTGAAATCATATACCTGCGATAAATGCCAGCGGGAATTATAGAAGATAATTTATTCCGCTAATTAAAGATGCATCTGTTATTAATTACGGTATAAATTAAATTAATAATAAGTACCTATCTTCAATCCTTAATAATTTCTGTCACTGCATAAATAGGCTATACGCGCTGTCAGCAAACGCATCAAATTGGCGATAATTTTCACTTAGTTTGAAAAGTTCAAATTTAATGAACATGTTTTCAATGAAATAGGTAATCAATACAAACGGCAAACGGCGTCTTGTATGCAATTCTTTGTTTACAAATATCAAACAACAGTGTTGCGGTAAATTCGTGTTTGAAGGGAAAAACACTTAATAAGCACCGTTTGATTTTTACAAGCCTGAGGGCGTGTGCATCGTAATACTCACGAATATCAGCGAGCATGATTGAGACTGGAACATGGTACTGCTCTTTCAACCATTGCATACTACACGTATATACTCTTACGTTCTTTCAGCTAATTCTAAATTTTAAAACACCAACAGTTTAGACACTAAATGTGGTTCAGTAAACTTACAGGCGTCGCATCTAAAGTATACATAATTGAGAGGGTTCTTGATGGAACATTTTTATGGAATAACTAAATAAAATAAATAAGAATAACGCTTATTGAATGCAGCTTTACAATTGTCATCAGACTGGTATAAAGAGAAGAAATTTTTACATGTATTTATATCTTAATATAAAATAGGGTTGAATCGCCAACTTCTACTTGAAACAATATTTTTCCCGTATTTATGGCCTTCCTAATTTCAAAGTTTTCCTGGGTAGATGTACTGTGTCAAAATCCCCGTTAAAACTATAGCTATTTAGTATACAATGAGAAACCCGTTGAGAAATTTTGTTTATGAATGGAATTTAAATGATCTTTCATTCTAGATATCTAGATTTTAAATTTCGGCCGCTATGTCTTATGTATATGTTATTAGAATTGTTACATTCAATTCTACATAATTGGTCTTTTTTTATCAACTTACCATGCTTGTTTCCAAAGTGGTATGTTGTTTTCACCATGTTCTAAATTAAACAGAACGGTAAGTAATTCACTTACTGTTCGGTGAAAAGTAAGTTAATTGTCTTGATTATTTCTTAAGCGTTTCTAAAATCAATGAAATGCTTAACTGTATGTCACGTGTCTTTGTTTTAACCAATTCTGTTATGATTATACAGAGGATAAAGCTCTAGTGATTATTCCCGGGAATAATCCCTGTAGCTTTTTTGTTTTTGTTGACAAATGTCAGATCAACACAAATCCAAAATGGGCAAAAAGATAGATGATGATAAAATAAAAAAATAATCTAATTAAATGTAACTCGAGAGTTCGATAAATTAGAAAATAATTCTCCAGTAGCTTTCTCAAACTTGTTGCCATTTGGAAATAGCCTTGCAATAAGTTTTCGAAAGGTCTGTAAAATTATTTTCAATTTATTCTCACTCTCTTTTATTATATTATTACTTAAAAATTTGTTAGTATTTTCATGTAGAAATTTGGATTTTCGGGTATTATTTTCGAACATCCAATACTCTACGATTCTTCTTTGTCTAATTTCCCATTGGAATCGCTCATTGCAATTATTTTTCTTGTATTTCAAACGGATTAGTTTAAATAGCACCACAATTTTAAATTTCTACATGTCACTTAAATGCATAAGCAAATTTGTTTACATATGTCATAAACAATAGCAACAACAGAAAAGCCACCTAATATATTTGGATTCAGCATTACTAACAATGAAGAAATTTGTATCTGCGTATTTTCAAATAAATCGTTCAAAAAATAATATAAGCATCACGAATGTTAAGGAATTACAGATGTCAGACAAATATTATCTTCCATCGGTAAACTGACCTTACCATTCTTAATACTAATATTAGGTAATATACTATAAGATAAGTTTTTGGTATTTTTTTCTTTATTATTTGAAAATAAAGTTCCTAATTTGCACAACCAATAAATGCAGCCATGAATACAAGGAAAAATATTGTCATTGTTAAAGTGTTCGTATACTTCAAGAAGAAATTATAGGAATAAGATTTCCTAGGTAAATAATAATGAATTTCAACAAATATAGTCATTTCCCGAGATTAAAACAGGGCGTTGATCAGAAATGCGATTAGTTGATAAGTAAAATTGTTATGAATTTTCTTCAGTAAATCAAAGATATTTATCACGACTTCCAAGCAAATTCAGGTATATGTCAGCAATTAGTCCACATCTTATTTATAACAAAACAATTACCTCTTGCATCAAAATCACCAAGCAACACATAATAATTAACTGCGTATTTTTTTCTGGTTCGCCTAAGGGGACTTGATCTTGTTTCACAAATAAATCCGTTTGCGGATCACGGCAGCGGGCAAAAACAATGAAAGTGGCTGATTATGAATGAATACGTGATGATATCATGCGATCGAGTGATCCGGAGTCGAACCACTGACCTTGACACGCGAATTGAGCGACCTACCTAAGAGAATTCAGAGTACAACGGGATTGTTGTGATTTTTTGTTGGAGGAAAATATCTTTGATGTTTTTTGCAATAAATGCAGAAGGATTTGATTTTGATCATTCCTAATTATTGTGATCTTTCGCAAATATACAACACAGTAAATTATGACTGTGGACTTTTGTAGTTTTCTTTGTTCTGCATGTAAAAAACAAATACAACTATTTAGGCTACATGATATAATGCCTATATTTATATCAACGTGATTTCAATTAGATCCATTGTTTTCGTAAAGCCATGTAATACAAAAAGCGACTAACTTAGACTATTTGTCATTGTTACTTCTATCTCTAGATTATATTTAAAATACAACCTTGTTAACTTGTTAGGGTAACTTTTCTGCAGCCTTGAAATCGAAGGCGATAGATTTCCTTTGCAAGATTTTATCTCGATCCTAAATCATTTTGATGTGACTGCCTTTGTTTACAACAAAATACTTTAAATCAACCAACCCTGATTTTAAATTAATAACAATCATTCTTGTTACAGGTTCTTGGCTCGATGATATGCGTAGATATCTGGTAAGTAACTATATAATAATTTATTTTTTCTACAATCGTTGCACAATATCGACATTGTTATTCCATTTTTGGTTAGGAAATGTTCAAAATTGTCGCTCTAGGGCGACAAAGTGACATATTGTCGCACTAGCGCGACAAAAACAAAACAAAAATAAATTAGGTAAAAGCAGTAAATGATGCATTGGATTTTTCTGGTAATAACCTTGCTATTGCAAATACAGTTGGCATATACGTACATACACTTCAACTTAATCACCATAAACTTATTAACTCTGTAGACTTTATGTCAAATGTACTCCATATGTCAAATGTACTCCATGTGTCAAATTATGATTTCTTTGAAAATTTTTATTTTGTTCATAAACGTTGTCATGATTACGGTGACATGGGTAACTACAATTTTACTGAATTGTTATAAGCGTGACCAATGATAATTTTGAAAATTAATTTTTTTTTTACAGCTTGACATTGTTCAACGATTGTAGAAAAATATTGTGTGTATCTCGTCGGATAGAGCTTGTTCGGTGCACTTGTCGATTTGTTGATCTCGGCTTCGCCTCGATCAACAATTTCTCGCCGCGTGCAACAAACAATGCTCTATCCGCACTTGATACACAAATAACTATTGTCTCACCGATAAGGGAATTGGCTTTTAATGTCCCTTCAGCCTTCGTAGCAGGCAAAAAAAAAATTATAGGGGCTGAGTGATCTTTTGAAGAATTAAATACGTTCATACTTCATTACTGTTTGTTTTAAATCACTTGATAAATTCTCTCGTTTATTACAGTTTTCTTCATTATTTGATGTAAATGAAGGAACATTTACTTCGTCTTTCAAATATTCAAATCGGTCGCCACATTTCGAATTAATTTCACTTTAGCTTTTGCTATACTTTAATAACTCAAGATGAGAGCATCATACCTATAGCTCGACTAGAGAATGAAAGTTGACAGATTAATTATTTTATTTCTGTGTTTTCATTTCATAGGTTTTCGCTATTACAAAAATTTGATAGTAATATAACCTTTATGTATTTTGCTACGAAGGATTACAGTAATTATGAGAAACCCTCAATAATATCTGTTCTTTCCTAGGTACACCCAGCCAACCACTGTATTTTAAAATATCACAAATATAACCGCATATTTCGATCAAAATAAATTGGTTATTTCTAAATTATAACTTAAGTGCAGTGATCCATCTGTTTTAAGCCAAACATCCTAATGATTTTTAGGAATTTTCAAATCCACCACTTGACTGAGTATCTAGAAAAAGACCCTTAGTTCTTATGCTACGAAACCACGACCATAAAGATTTAAACATTAACTTTCATACTCTATTTAAGCTATAGGTATACTAATAATATATAATTTTTTTAATTTCATGTGACTTAATAATACAGATACAGATCAGCATCTTGTAAATTAAATTTTATTATTGAAACCAATAAATTCAAATTAGCTGTTTCTCTCTAATAACGAAAATTGTTTCTTAATGTTTCGTTAATATTATCCTAACTATTAGTATGGCAATATCTATGTTCGGGTAAAAAACATTATTAAAATCAAGTCAGTTTCTTGAAGGTTGAGACGTACATTAACTCAAAGGATAAAAGGATATATGAAGGTTATTCAAAATGCAAAAAAGACGAGATGTTGGGTGAAGTCTCCGGCATATTTCAATAGCTAATTGCCGTCAATAAATCCTGTTAGAAATATTGTGTCATATATGGAAAGCATGCATTTTTCCTGCATAATAAGTTTTACTAAATTATATAAATTATTACAAATTGCATAATGCATCCCTATGACCAATTACAGATACTTTATTACAAAGTTCAATCTTCATAAACCAAACATTAATAACTACCAGCACCAAGTCTTCAAGATTCCAAGCGATCGGCGATCAAAGCTCCGATAATCAAATTAATACAACTCAGTCCTCGGTTCTCCTGCACAGAAATGCGTTCATCCTGAGGCGAGATCAAGCCCACCTTCATCTTCTTCCGCAATAAGCGTCCGCGAGAACCAGCTTAATTATACTCCGCGTAATTCACTTGATAAATCAAAGCTGTATTATTATAAATAATAGCACCGCGACATTGAAGCGAATAGCTACGTATAATACCAACCAATTAAAACTAATTTTTACGTGGTGATAATTATTAGTTGGCAGGTAATCCTGTCAAATGACTGCGGAATCACTTGGCTGCCCTGACGTGGGGTTACTCGTGATAAATTAATTATAAAGGAAGAATGTAACGGAGACGTGGTGCCAATGGTGATGTGTGGACACCCGTTGGGTAATACACTGGCATACGGACTATTGAAAGGATCGTTTTTTATTGTAAACTGAATGAACAATATGGATATTTTTTGCAACCGGAACAAATAAAACCATTCAATGCTTCAAATTTCTATACTCGTTGGTTTTTTTATATGATAGGGACAGTTGCATAAAGCGTTGTAAACTGCATTGTTAGCTGACAAGGACCAAAATTGTTTACAACACATTGCACCCATTTTTAGAACAGCATTCTACCTTCCCAAATCTTGGAAACTAAAATATTTAAGTGCGGTTACCAGCTGTTAAGTTCCGGCTCCCAAACATGGTAGAACCATAGCAGTATAGTTAAAAATGGCATAACTGTCGGTTATGGGATTCGAACTAAAGATCTTATGCTCGGTTTTACCAACGTCATTTAAATTTTAAAACTTGGTTTAAATAAATTAAAGCAAACCGAATTTTTTACACCAATTCCAATTATTTCTATGAAATAGATACATAGTATTTGCTTTAGGCATTTATTTATAAATGTCTACAGTGGTTTTAGGTAAACAATAGTATTGTACTAAGCTTTCTAAGACTTAATTATTAGTTTAATGCAGATTATCGAACCGATTCAGGTTAGAATATTGAAAATTGAAAATTTTAATATTGATTACATGTATATTTATTCCAATTTTTTCTGCAGTTTACAGCACGATTAGTATGTAACTGAGTAATGTGTCATAATAGGAATTGATAATATAGATCTATTCTGATTTTAAAACGTCATAAGAAGCATTAAGTTAATTTTATAGCTTCTACTGATTTATGTATTTTCTCCATTCCGGGCTTATATCTAAATTTGTAAATATGTAGCCCTAATTTTGACGCTCAAATAAAAATATATACAGACTCAAATAAGAACAAAAGAAAATACAAAATTCAACTTCTAATCCAGATTATAAATCCCTATTGACAACATGCAGACCATTAATGACAAAAGAAAATAAAAATCTGAAAATAATAACAAGATTTAGGATAGGTAACAAAGAAAAAGAAATAATTACTGCTCAAAACACGATGACAGACACTGCAGAATATATGCGAAAGACTATGATAAAATAAATCAATTAAAAAACAATAAATCTACACAATAATACTACACGACGAAAAACAAGACACTGATTGGTTCAAGAGAGAAATAGATAAAATATTTGTACTTAGTATTTGATTATTATTATTACTATAAATAAGTATTTCCTACTATTGTCCCATCATTCCATCGAATAAAAATATATGTCATTGAATTATCAGACAATATATGTTTGCTTAAAGAAAATTGTGGAATATATTCGAATGCCTTGTGAATCTGCCTGTTGGAGTCATGCTAAGTACAATTTTTTGCGTCAATGGAATTGAATTACATCAGCACTCTACATAACTGTATAAGTAAGACATCACAGCAAAATGATAAATCAATTTATTCTGTAATTCCCAGAACCAATATCGCACGATCAAACCAATCTTCCTCCATTAAAAAATCCACCAACGAAAGTAAACAATTAATCCAGTGCTTGGTCAGAAGTACAAGACAACGAAGGCCATCCCGACTCTCACACATCAACAAGCGTATAAATAATAACCTGCAGATACTCTGCAAGCGATTGCTAAGTGTACATAACAATAATTGCACTATGTGTTTCAACTCCGAACCGGATTCTATTCTGAACAACAGGGGCACAGTGACGGTATTGAGTGCTGATGCTGATGATGACTGTGGTCATGAGTCGATGATTAAGCTGTCAGCGAGCTCTGGAAGTGTCATTGATCATGCGTTGATCATGTCCGAGCAGCGGGTAGAGCGTGAAGAGCTGGGTTCAGGGACTAGAAAGGAAGAGAAGAACTTGATGATTATTCTTTTATAGCTTTGCTATGGTAATGCGAACATCGCATTTAAAAATTATTACTTATTTGAATGATTTACTACATACCTCGTTTACCTCCCGCCACATCCTGTAAGGGAGATATAGGAATCATGCTAAAAATTCGGTAGTGAGTATTCTGTGGATGAGCACGTTTTAGGGTCCCTAGAATACGATTTTAATAGTTTCGCTATTTTCTGCCTTGTCTGTCAGTCTGTGTTACGGTTTCCCAAAAAGCACTAAACTGAAAATTTTTATATTTTGTATATATATATATATATATATATATATATATATATATATATATATATATATATATATATATATATGGGATCAGCAATTTAATTGAAACGAAAATACACAAAAAAATTAAGTTTCGTTCAATAAATTAGCACTTGCTTATATTTATATATATATATATATATATATATATATATATATATATATATAAATTGTATCCCCTTTGTATCCCCTTTGGAAGAGCTGATTATAATAATCCAATAACCGGAAGTAGTAATTTACTTGAAGACCTATCAAGTTATTTTGAAATATTTAAGTAAATTATGAATAAATGACAATTTTTATTATTTGAATAATGTTTCAAATATTATTATCTGCAAAACCTGTGCATTTTGAAAAAACAAAGCAACAATTCAAAAATCATAAGTAAAAATAAATTTATATAAAATTCCAGTTTTTGTTCATATTAAATATAGTTCTACCTGCACAAGAACCTTTTGAGATTGGGATTCTGCCTGAAGAAGAAGAACAAAAAAAACGTGATAATATATTTACAAAATTGTATATTGCACCTATTTTAAGACGTGGGATCAGCAATTTAATTGAAACGAAAATACACAAAAAAATTAAGTTTCGTTCAATAAATAAGCACTTGCTTGATATTGATATTGCATAAATAGAGGTAGACCACTGCGCTTTGAAACTGACATTTGTCAGATGTCGAGTGAAGTAATATATATATATATATATATATATATATATATATATATATATATATATATATATTTCAAAAATATATTTAGGTACACTGGATATTATGTTAAAATTTCAAATAAAACTTAAGTTTTCAAAATTAAAAATTACTTACATTATAATATAAATAGTCTAAATAGACAATATATAAAATGACAACAGATCTCTTTCTCTTCAAAAAAGTACATTTCTCTCCTACTAAAACTACGTGGCGTATCCCTTCTTCTAATTTGTAATTTTAATTTCTCTTGAATTATAAATATTTCTTCGATTTAAAAAATTTAGTTATTGTTTAGAATCACATATAAAAATAATCAAAATGTGGTCACAGACTCTCGTTAGCAAATAGCAAAATTGTGTGTGTTGTTTTTTTATGCACAATAGAGAAATACAAACCATTTTAATAACATTTAATTGACACACGTTCATGTGGTGGTGTGTGTAGTTAGCACATAACACGCACGGCACGAGCGCGAGCGCACTGGGGCAGTTGGACATGGACGCGTGATCTTCGTAACCTCGCGTGCGAATCTCAGCGGCACGGCATCTTGCTGGTCGGCGCCGATAAAGCACAAAGCAATACGTTCTCTGGGAAATGCTGAGAGCTATTAGTCTTTTACTTCAAATTATTTGAGAGCAGCATATTTAACTTATAATTCCGGAGGACCCAGCAACAGGATTTAGTTTCCTTTAAATCCTTGTAGATAGGTTCCACGTCTTCCTATCTTTTGTTTTACTTTACCAGTTTTTAAATTCCTGTTGCTTATAAATCTTCTAGTTCCCTTAGTAATGTTGATCTGGGTTTGTCTCGTCGTCTCTTTTAAAATAATTGTAATGGCAGTATTTGGATTGGAGAATTTGATTCATACCAAATTTTTCTGGTAAATTGAACATTTTTCTTACATCTCATCATACAATTTTTTTCTAGCAATGTGTAAAAATTTAATACCCCTATGGATTCTTATGAAGCTCTCAAGATCTTTTTGTTGGAGTGGACCAGTTTTCGTTTTTATTTCTCTTAAATCCTTGTAGTTAGGTTTTTCCATATCTTCCTATCTTTTGATTTACTTTACCAGATTCCTACTGCTTCTATATCTACTTCTACTCCCTTTAGTCATGTTAGTTATGTCTGCCTCGTCTTCTTCTGTTTTCTGGTTTTCTTTCTACTATACTGATTTAATTGCATCCTTGTCTTATGCTCCCCCCTATATATTCAAGCCATCTGACTCTCTGTTGCTTGATCTTTTTCACTATGTCTTCTCCTTCCAAATTTTGTTATATTTCATAGTTCATTCATATTCTCTATTTGTTTTCAGAAATCTTTATTGGTCTTAATATTGTTCTAGTTATTTTTCGTTCCATTATTCTTAAATCTGTTCCATCTTTTTTTGTCATCATCACAGTTTCAGCAGCAAAATTGTTATTGGTCTGTTTATCGTTCGGTAAATTCTCATTTTTATATTTTGATCTTCTTTCTTCCTTAGTAATTTTTTGTTGCTGTTATCTTTTCCATGTTTTATGCTTCTCTTTCTGTATCCTTTAAAACTTTGCAGTTTCTCCAATTCAGCCTATCTTTTATTTTACTCTATCAGTTTTTAATTCCTGCTGTCCAAGCTATCTGACACTCTGTTCTTTAATCTTTTTCATTGTCTTCTCGTTCCAACTCTTGTTCTATTTCATAGTTATTCTGCATTTGTATTTAGAAATCTTTATTGGTTTCAATATTGTTTTACTTAATTTTTCGTTCCATTATTCTATAATATTCGTCATCTTTTTTTGTCATTGCATACTTTCAGCAGCGTACATTGTTGTTGGTCTGATTATTGTTCGATAAATTCTCATTTTTGTATCTTTAGTTAAAAATTTTCTTTGATTTACTTTGCTTGTTAGCATAATATATAAAAATGTTTTTACTTAATAATAAAATCTTGTAGATATAGTATAAAATGAGTTCCATTAATTGTTGTAAAATTATCTGTGAAAAAATCCCCCACGAGCTTCAGAAAAATATAGTCCGCAGGTAGCAATTTCATATTCAGATGGTTGCGTGATTCAAACACTTTTACTCAATACCATGCAACGTAAACAATCATTTGAGCACTTTGATCACCGTCTATTATGCATTTATCGAAAATGATACACAAGTGACCGCCATATCAGCTATGGAACTTGCATGAGATCTGAGAATGTATGTAGCTGTATTGTGCATGGCATTATTCATTATATCTTCTTGTTTTTGATATTAAATCATTCATAAGTGTGAAATTACGCAATTGGTATAAGTAGCAATATTTGCCTTTGGCTAAAGAAACGCTTTAAGACGATGATTAACGTTGTTGAATATTTAAGGAGACTTACACAGTAATAATAACAAAAATAAACATATTTCTAGTTGATCAACATCCTACATAATTATATAAGAGATAAAATATAAATACATGGATGTTCACTAACTGGGTTTATTGTAAAGTGCAAAAATAGTCAAAATCTTAATAAAATAGATATATCATTACGCCTTTTATCCATTTTTGTGAAGTATTCTTACCAGTCGTCATATATTTATAACATCCAAAAAATTTGGTGTGATCACCACAATACTAATATTAATTTACTTGTTCCTTTAACAACTATAATTTTGACAAATAATGTTCAACTGTTTTTTCTAAATTGCAAGAAAGTACAAGAAATAACTGACTGACGTTCAAAATTAAATTATGACCTTTAAGTTGCAGTCTTCTCCATGAGAACTAATTTAAGATTTAAGAGATCTGCTTTGAGCAGAGTGCCACACCCAGAAATGGGTAAATGGCGTGGTGATATGTTTTATATTTCATATATCTATACTGTCATTATTTATTTGAAACATTTTTGTAGCTTCCTCTGTATTTCATATAAACTGAATTTATTGTTTTATATAAATTTTGCAATTATGACCAAAATATGTTTAGTTCCTCATATTGTAATAAAATTTATAAATTCACCTGTTTCGCTCATGAGTTATGTACATAAGTAACATTCACCCATCCATGCATTCATCCATAAAAACTACATTGAGATAATGATCATATTTCTTCATATACGTCCAAGAAAGTAAAAATAGACTCAGTTATTTTGTGTTTCCCGGTATGATAAATTTAGAAATATTCTAAAAACAATTCACTATTAAATTGTGAAATTAGATGAAAGACCTTGCTCAAAACCGCAAAGAACACCTTTTTAACCTACATCCACACAAATTGCTTTAATGCAACATTTACATAGAAGCGGTATTCGCATATTTTTCCAGACGTAGATAAGTAAGCATTATAGATGAGTGTGATTCGAGTTGGCATAAAAGTGCAATACGTGCCTTCAGCTGAGTATTGCAGGCATTTCCGGAGCAACGTTCGAAAGGATTATCTTAGGCTGGGAGAACGATCTAGGCTTGCCTTATGCTTGCTATTATTGTGGTTTGCTTGATTAATTCTACAAAGTTGCCATTTTAACTTTACCTCTTTAACATCTTTAGGGACTGTGTGACTTGAGGGTTGATAGAAAAATATATCGCTTACCAAAAATGGCAAAAACAGAGTAAAAGTAATTTGTAAAAAAAAAATATGAAGCTTTATCTATCTACTATTAAAAAAGTTTTATTGTTATTCATTAAGCTGCAGTAATTTTATTTAATGTTGTGACGTCATAGTTGTCGTATGCTGTAGATCTCAAACAGCAGGAATTGTAAATAATTGAAGTCACATAAATGTTCTATTTTATTGTTTAGAAAATTATTTAATAGTTATTTGTATACAAATGCCACGAAAGCAATCTTTAGCGTACCGAGAGAAAAATTGTCAGGACAATCGCGAGGACGAAAAAGGATTTCGCGGACAAGGTGTACACACTATTTTTTGTGCAACCGTAAAGAATGTAATTACAAATTTTATTAATTTTAAACATTTTTATTGTAAAGAAAGTGGCTATTGGATTGACATTTGATAAACAAAACAATTAGTTTTGAAAAAGTTATTTAAAAAGTATCAAATTGATTGTTTTTTACCCTATTTCGCGGCCGTTTCCATTAACAACAGCCGCAAAATTTATTTTCGAAGCCTGTATTGCGGCTGCGAAATGCTCAGTTCGCGTCCGATTGCACAAAAATGGAATTAAATAACTTTTCGTGGTAAATAATTCAAATATACATAAATACTATTTATTCCAGGAATAAACATAAATAAATTGTAAGATTATTTTAGTCAAATGTTTAGTTACCATTAATAAATTTTGCTAACTTTTGATTAGAATGATTGATATGTGATAGAGACGCTTAATCAGAGAAACATTTTGGTGCTAGAAATGCCAGTTTTAAAACTAAAATATCTTATGCCCGATTTATCAATCGACTGTTAATCAAATGTTAACTAACAGCAGCATAAATAATACGTATTTCTCTATATTTAAAAGGAGGATTACCATAACAGTAACGTAACAGTCGATTGATAAAACGGCCCTTAATAATTAATAATATTTTTAAAACTCATACTATACCTAGTTCGATGTGTTTGGGTCTAGTTATAATATAAATGACCATTTTGTCACTCTGATAAATACCCTCCCTTTTTGCATCCTTACTCGCTAGACCTGGCTCCTTGCGATTGTTTTCTTATTTCCGAAATTAAAATCAGTGCTAAAAGGACGCCGTTTTAAGACTATTGATGACATTAAATGAAACTTTCCAAGTCAGCTTCGCGAAATGGAAACACTGCTGGAAAAAGTGTGTGAATAGGGGAGGAGAGAACTTTGTAGTCAACAAGGACCAATAGAATCTGTAAAACTAATAATAAAGTTTAAAAAACAAACCTCGTACGTCTAATAAAATCAAGACATTAAAGTCTTCTAAATTTGGATCGAAAGCCTAAGAGATATTTTTATTGTTTTATTATTCAAATGTTCATAATTCATGTTTAAAATGAAGCTGTCAGTGAAGACCTCGATTATCTGCTTCAGTTTAAGAATAGCATCCCATTATTTTCTATAACTCCACATCCGCGTTATGAGCCTCTTTGCGTAAATCGCAAAAAATCAATTTGCAACATAATCCTGTAAATCACCGCATTCTAACAACCATTATTAGATTAACTCCCAGCTCGTGCACGAATCTATAGTTGGCTGTGCTACAGCAGCATTAAAATCTCAGTGTGCCCTGACGTCACCAAGATCGACATGCGTGGTATTTGTCTGTAGCGCTAATTGGATGTTCAATAATTTTATTATAATTGCTATTGTTTTTCAATGTTGCATTTTACAGATAAGTAATTGTTTACTGATTAGTGATCTTGTCGGCATTTGGTACAAGGAATTTAATGAGTTCTTTGTTTAATTCTAACTGGTGTGAAGATAGTCGTGACGATTCTGGAATTCTTGTTTTCGCATAATTTTTTTTATTATTTGTTTTTAAAGTTCAATTAAAGTGATAGAAACCTCCCAAACAAATCAATCTAAGTGCGCAACCTAATGTTTATATGCTATTTTTGAAATGTTCAATTTTTTTTTTTTTATTACGAAGATGGGAGGCGGACTAACTACTATGGTCATATGCCGCCTCATGAGAGGATGATTGTGAATTTATGTAAACATCACAAACGACCATGCTCTTCAGTGGGATTCGAACCCACGACCTCTGGCGTGCTAGGCTAGTGACATAGCCACTACGCCACAAAAAAAGTTAAATAGTAGTAGTAGAGGAAAAATATATGCATTTTTTTTTAATGAAATATTTATAATTTTACTCTACCTGGAACCGGAAAAATGACGAAAATGTTTATTGGTAATTTTCTTAAATCATCAGTGCCGTGAAATAAAAAAATAAATGTAAAAGTAATTAACAAATAGATTCACGCTAATCCTATTTTTATAATTAGTCGTAACTTCATTTTTCACTCTCCGAACATATTTATTTTGACTAAGGTTGTAGTTAAGATTGATTAGCATAAAATTTGACACATTTTGTTAATTTAATTAATTTAGAAATAAAGTTACAAATGTTGAAAAAATGGAGTTAGCGTTAATTCCTTTTGTAAATCTAAACCTATTCAGTATATTTTAATTCATACATTTTTGCCGACCACTATTTTGACCAGGAAACTATTTCACTATGTCCAATATTGCTTACAAATTATACATTTTTAATCAAGACACTTGAAATCAAACATTGATCACAGCAGATGATAGACAAAACCAGTAACTTTCAATTATATATTTTTTCTTCAAACGTCATAAAAGTACGTTGTTATGTATTTGTATTCAACAAGCAGAAGTTCAATATTGTCGCCGCCGCCGTAAAAGTGTATCCTTGGCAACACATTTACGCCGGCGGCGGACAAAGTAAAATATTATGAAAAATAGTTAGGTTGTAATTCAATAATTTGACAGTTAAAAATGAAACAAATAAACAAAAATAACAAAACAGCATATTCTACGGCAACTTGAAATGCTAGAGAAGACAGAATATTTTTTGAAGTTTTGAGCATTTTATAATATTTATAATTTTATTTTCTATGTTTGAATAAAAAATAGCATGTGTTATTCAGAGTAAATGTGTCTTTGGGTGCTTCGCATGTAATTGTTCGACTCGCTTCGCTCGTCGTTCAAACTTACATGCTCAGCACACAAAGTATCACATTTACTCCTAATGACACAATATACTATTGTTTTGAGGAGTCCTTTATTTTTCGTTGGGTTTTTATATGTTTATTTTATCTGACTATGTTTTATTTATTTATTACGTATTTATTTTTTTAAACTTTTGACGAAGAGATTTATCTGTGTTGTCCATATTTATTTATTTATTATCCATAAGCTAAAAAGTAGTCCTTATCAAAACAATTTCAATTTTTTCTATATTTTGTTCCTTTTAAAAATTAAAAATTTGCATTAGATTATTTATAAATAAAATATGAATATAATATGAATGAAAATACTGAGGGACCACCTAAGTTAATCACAAAATCTTCTATGTTAATTTATGAGATCCTTCAAAATGATAAGATTTTATTCAGTTATTTATTACAGTGTGATTGTGACAAACATGATTTTAATTTATTTTTTTATTCAATGACAAATGTATACACGTCACTAATAATAAATATATTTCTTTTATAACAAACGTTAACTAAATATTTAATGCAAATAACTGAAGTACTTTGTTATATTTATTGGTAATAATATTTCTTCATGTAGTAATTACACCTACTGAAAAATAATTAATATGGGAAATATTCTTTTGAACTTGTAGCAATTACTCATTTAAGAAAAATAACATAAAAAATAATTATAATTATGATATTATTTGCATTATATAAATGGGAGTGTGGTAGTTAAACGATATGATTTTATTATTTCAATGTTTTCAATGAAATATTTCATAACATTATTAATATTTTTAGTCGGCAAGTCGGCACATTTTAATTAGTCTAATTATAATAAGGTAGGGCTGTAATAAAGTCACAACAATTTATAACAATTGAAATATAATTTGACATGCTATAATTATAAAACTGTATTTATGTTTACAAACATGCCGTTTTGCAAAAATTTAATTCGATTTTTTTCTTGCTTTTTCCATAATATAAATTGGATTTCTGTTATTAATTACTACCTTGTAAAAATTTATGGATTCAATAGATCTATGGCAACAAACTTTCCAGAGGTCAACAGTAAAATATCTGCTCATTAATTTGTTGCCAAATATTATATATAATTAGGAAAAAATTGTGTAAAGCTGGACCGTAACAAATAATGAATAATTAAACCTCCAGCGCATAAGATTTACTTCTGATCTATTTATCTCTCTTAATTTTACAAATCCGTTTTATTATTCTAGTTTTTATTGCACCATGGCGCTTTTAAATTATCAAGGTTGGATCGAATATTTTTTACATCTGAATAGAAAATAAAATTAAAAAATTAAAAGTAAAAAACATTGAGAATGACACCAATACCCGGCTTTGTTGATCCTTTATAAAAGATCATGTTGACTAATGATCTAGTTTATAAGAGAGATTTATCATTTGTCACTTGAGTTGTATCATGGCTACCATCGCTAGATCTTTAACTAACTGTATCTGCAGAGTGAGATATTTTTAGCATAGCCATATATTGATCTTGAACTAGTAGCATTTTTTTATAAATATTTGACAATCTGTATAAACAAATTTGCCGTTTCTTTTTTCTTTTTGTAGATAATAAAGAAACAGTTGTTTTCGGTTAGTCTTGGTTACCAAAAGACTTTCTTACACATATATTTATAATAAATATAGAATAAGTTATTTGTTTATTTAAATAACAACTACAATTATTAAAATATAAATAGATATATAATCGATATTTAGAAAATTCAAGGTATCACAAATATGTATATACATTTATCACAAAATATAGATCATACCGAAATTTACTGTAAGCAGTTCCTCAAGCCCAAAATGGTTGAATGACTTGATAATATATTTTCCTCCTTTAAAAAGCTTAAATCTGGTACCAAATTCGAAGAAGTTTAATGACTATTATCAAACAATTGACGATCGCTTAAAACTAATCTTTGATATTTGTGAAACCTTACATGTGACACAAAAGTCAGTGAGATTCATTTAACTGTTGTAAGAAACAATTGACTATCGTCCATAATAAATTATTGAAAACTAAAAACAGAGAACTTTAATTTTATAACAAATTAGAAGAATTTAAATAACTATTAGAAAACAATTGACGATCGCTCAAAACAAATTTTTGATATATGTGAAAACTTACATGTGACACCAAACTTAATAAGATTCAATTAACTATTGTAAGGAACAATTGACGGCCGACCAGAATGAATTATTGAGAACTTTAATTTGATAACAAATTCGGTATAGTTAAATTTTTATGTGACGCTAATTTTCTAAAATTTGTCGACTGTGAGGCTTGAAAAAAGGATCTTATGATCACAGTCCGATGCGTTACCAAGGAGCTACTTACTTATTTGATAATTTAAAATACTAGTAATTGAAAATGACAGTTTATATTTTATATATTGACTGACTTCTTTTATTTAAAAACTTTTCGTATCATAGTCGAAATTAATATAAATTACGAACTGTTTTATAAGGCATAATTTGTTGTTTACATAGTGACTGTTGCTATTTACTTGTTTATGTTTCTATGTACTGTACATTTGAAAGTAAAACGTTAAAATTCTAAAAGGATTAAAACCTAGTTTTTGCAACAGTTTTTCATATCATTTGCGAATAAACAAACAAATTACTTATAACTTCCCCGCAGTGCAAAGCAATCTGAATATCGCCTTTATCCTCCAGCAGGGATATCTCTAATAAATTCCAGATCCGTACTTGACATTTTTCTACCTAATCGCGCATTAATTCGCAATAAATAATATCCTTCTTTCATTAGCATCACATTCTACGGTCAGACCAATAAATTATCTATGAAAATTAATATACATCGTCGGCGCAAACAAAGTAGAATGTGAGTTTACTTGCATACAAGATATTGACATGTTTCCCATACCTTGGCGATTACATATTGCGTATTCCTGGGTCGTGCATGAGGCATTTGCGTGCATTAATAAGAAATTTTCGAGAATGAAAAAATCGCGTTGAGGTTAGAGGTGTTAATAACACTGTCAGCCATCGAGGAAGGCTGGTTAATTAGTTTACTGCAGGTGTATAAGGATTTAAATAACTTAATTAAATTTAGGATTTTTACGTGTAGTGAAGAGGTAATCCGTTAACGCGGAACCTGTTAAAGGGAATTAAAGTTGACATGTTTCTCACTTCGTTGACGACGATATAAATGGTTTGTTTGACGCGTCTTCAACCGAGAGAGTTATTCCGTGATATATCGGAAGATAAATGAGTATTCCTTCTATTCTCATCAAGTGTCGTCTACCACACATCTAGTAAGTGTGGGTGCCAAACACCGTCGTATATTCTCGCGGATCTCTAGGTCCCAAGACCTCACAGAGTGGAACTCTTGTACTATCGTTAAATCGCTTCTTCCAACTTGTTCCCTGGCAATAGAGATTGATCTCTGGCTGTTACAACTGTCGTAAAGATGTCTGACTACTGCTTGTGCATCGTGAACTGCTGGTAGTAAGAAAGGTGATGGTTGAGAATACTGGCGCTTCTGGCTTTCTCATTTGCAAATTTGTGCTTCTTACGAAAGGATGCACTACGTAATCTCCTTAAAAGCTAGGCCATTTCTTCATTAGTCTTTAAAAACTACATAAAAGATCGATAAAAGTTTATTGTAATTTCAACATCTTGGCTCAAGGCGCAAAATTATCAAGTATTATGAGACAAGTCATGGAAAAATAATATGATATTTGCATATGTCGAAGAACTGTCGGTATGTTTCAGTTACAATTGCTTGCTTATTTACAATCAAGTTTTATTTCGAATTCATTCTCTATCAAGTAAAAGGGATTAGCACTAACTCCATTTATATTATTAGTCGTAACTTCATTTTCCATTCTTAGACCACTTGTATTTTAGCTAAGATTGTAGATAAGATTGGTTAGCGTAATATTTCACACATTTTGTTAATTTAAATAATTTAGAAACAAAGTTACAAATGTTGAAAAAATGGAGTTAACGTTAATTTATTTAGTGCATCTGCCTGTTAATTTAAAAAAAAATCCTAATTTCAGATCAATAAATTTTTCTCTTATTTATGCAATGTTTAGTAGTTAGTATTAAAAATATTTTTTTCAACTCCTGATCCCAATTATTTCAATTTTTTCAATGAAATATATGATTCATAATTCACTCTTCTCGACCAAACATAGAGCCAAAAATCCATAATTCACGGTTATTTTAAAGCCGTGATGTGGATCACCAAGCAACGGCCGTCTGACAGTTGACATGTAGTCAGTTGACATTGTGGATTTTTATGTTGACGTTCGTCAACATGTGCTTTCAACGAATTTCGATCATTTTTAAATATGTTTTCCGAATTTACAAGAGTAGAAAAAGTATAGTATTATATTCGGGATTATGGTCATTATTACTCGGATGATTTGTAAACTTCTTCTTCGTGAATAATGACTATCATAATCCCTCATATAATAATGTACTATTATAATCTCCTATTTGTCCAACTTAAAAATAAAATTTTATTGTATTTTTGTACTTACATAAATTTTGTAAAATTATCGATCATGGCCTTCACTCCAAAATGACATAAATATGTGGAACTGTGGACATTTTTACTTTAAAAATAGTATAGTACAAATCATTTCTGTTTACAATGACATATAAATAAATAATTGTTTATTTTCAGTTCATCGCTCCTTCGGAAATTAAATCTCTTGGTATATATGTTCTGTTTAAACTATTAACCTGGTGCTATTAAAATTAAAATTCAATTTAAATGATCACACCAAGAAAGATCCCTGAAAGTGAAATCTGCTCACAAGGAAATTAATGCACTCATCTCAGTCCAAATAGCTCTCATTAATCACAACTCCATTCTACAGATAACCCATAATTACATCACAAAACCATATAATTAACAAAATTATCGAACAATATTCTAAATCTTCTCGCAGATTCTTTAAAGCGGGTCAAAATCGCCCATCAATCACCGAAAATCGAAGGCCGCTGAAAGTAAAAATATTCTCGCCTGATTTGAATCCAATTTAAGTCCGTTAATAATTGTAGATGTTTGATGTTTCCGTAGCATATGATACCGTGAAATAAGCGCTAAATTTCTGTTCTGCTATTCTCGAGTCGAGGCTTTAGGTGATGGGAAGATGGATGACGGCATTTGTTACTGTCTCGTTTATGTCTGATTACACTTCTTATTGAGCAAATATTGATTTGATTGTTTTTTTTTTTTTGCTGTTGTATTAGGTACACACATAAATTTTTAAATAGAACAATTGTTGGCATTCAGATTTGTAATACAATAGTCCTTGTACAATAAATATTTAAACCAAAACAAATGTTGAATCGCCGGGTCACTCGATAACGCAAATTAAGCACACACTGCCTATGGTCAGTAGTCGGATGGGTGTCCGTTTTACAAAATCCCATATGAGCGAACACCACCGAAAACGAGGGACCGAGACGTAATATAACCTCAGCAGTTGAGACTGTATTATGAAAGTAAAAAATAGTTATTTCTCAAACTAGAGAGGAAAGCGCTTCTTTTTCCCACTCAAGCTTGAAGTTTGCCTAATCAGCGCAGCGAATGAGGCAATTCGAGCAAGAGTAAAAGAAGGGCTTTACTCTCGTATTAGACACAACATTTTTTCACGACATGTACCTAAAAACGATTTGCTCGGACCTAAAATACACTTGACAACACAACTGACAGGTAGTTAGGCTCAGACGCAAGACGGATGCTGTAGCAGTGGTTCCAAATGATCCAAATATGAATATAAATTAAAGTTGTAAAATTGTGATTTATTCTAGAAAAATAAAAATATAATGCATAATTGTAAGACAATTTAAAATATGTATATAACACTAAAATAAGGATTTTCAATAAAATTAGGCATTTATAATTTTTGTAAATAACATACATATTGGTAAGAATTCTATATTTACCTTTCTTGAAAGGAAAACACGTTTTCCTCACTATTTCGGGAGAAGAACAGAGGGATTTCCTGGCATGGCAAATATAATGTTGTTTCTATTGTATATATAGTGCAATCAAGAAGATGTGCTACCCGGAAAGTCTATACTCCAGTTCGGACAGATAAATATTAATGAAAACATTCCAGTGACGTACCAATAATTGTTCACTCAGGGGTAGTGCAGAAAATTGAATTCGATAGAAATCTTCCACTAAATTACTTAAATATATAACTATGTTCATAATATTATTGACGATAATATGGCGGAGAATCACGATATTACGAGACTTCGTTTATCGTTTTAACACTGCGAACATAAATTAATTGGTGTAAGCTTAAGTGAAGGACGAAATAACATCACTTTTAAACTCAATAATATAAAGAAACTTTAATATAATAATAATATAAATATAGAAACAAATTATTCTAAAAAATCCTGTACACGTTTATGTTATGGTTCAAAATGGATTATGGGAACTTTCATAGGGAGGGGTGCGTCTATTCTTCGAGAAGTAAGTTTCGTTCCAATTAGAAAGCGTGTGGTATTCTATGGACATCCTAATAAAGTTATATCTTATTTTTCTGGAGGATTTATTATCCTTTTTGTTTTTGAAATGGTGGAAACACGTTCACAGATAATTTTTATTTCATTAAAAATTATTAAGAATTATAAAGATACCTAATTACAGAATCCAGCAATACAGACTACTTAATTATTAATTGCTCGTTTTAATGGCAGTAGTAATGAAATGGATATATCACCTTGTTTTAAAATGGATAAACATAAATCTTAGCATATTAATAATGATAAAAAAACCTGAATGCAAAAATTACAATAATGAACACGTTAAAATCACAATTAATTATTGAGTCCCACGTACGAGCCGTCAACAATTAGATTACAGTCAATTTATAACAAAAATCAGCATAATATATTACCAAACAACCAGGATATGCATAATCTCTCTTATTCGCCAATAACCGGAACTAAAAAACCCAAGTAACATAATTCTATCGACATTCTAGGCGTTCCGATGCCCACATAGTCATTTGTTTTATCTGTTGCCGTGAAATCGATTAACAAACGAATTACAGAACATTCGAGCATCGTCTAGTAATTTGCATCTTCGATTGGGTATTGCACAATCAATGCAAGGTGGCTTGATTTTAATACTAGCTATTTTCAAATGGTGTTGGACTTATTCGAATACTGTTCTATATCAAACTTTCAAATTAATAAAATAATTATAGTTTTAGCACATTTATCTATAATACTTTTGATGAAATAAGACGAGTGATCGAAGTACGAATCACACACGATGTGAATTGAATATAAATAGATAATAGTGGGTGTTGAAATACTGTCTATTGTTGTGCGGTGTTTGGGAGGTAACGCGGGAAGAAACAATGCTTTGACAAACGTCCGATTGCTTTTTGAAGAGATTGGTTCATCCTCTTTTGAATTGATCGCACCGATAAATAGTTTTCGGTTGTGAGAGTCGTGATTTTATTGGGTTAATGTTAGAAAGTGATAGAATTGTTTTAGATTGTCTTTTGTTGATTTCAATGACTGAAAATTGTGTCACAAATTACACACTTTAGTGATGCCACATGACAGCATAAATATTATATTTGAGAATTACTATCATTTGAATGTACCTTTCATTTCTATCTTTGAACTCTGTACCAATTATGAGCACTTATGTCTAGTCATTTTCGTTCACACAGTTTTATAATCTCTATTTTTATTTTCCTTCACATTTGTCAGATTGATGGTGTATGATTAATTGGGAGTTGAGTGCTTTTTCCATATATCTTTGAACGATTTCATATCCTCTGCTAGTCTTGCTGTTTCAGTCCATCTAATACTTCTCTATTTAGCTGCTATTTTCACTTCTCTTTTATAAGTATTATCTAAGATCATTCACAATTTTGTAAAATAGTTAAATTGGAATGTTTTTATTTAAATTAAAATTTAATTAATTTAAAGTCAAAGTAGCAACAGTCAAGAATAGTTTTTAAAATGATAGCAACGCGATGGGAATCACGGCTACCTCGTAAACACTACTGTAGTATTAAAAACATACTAGTACTGTAATGTAAGTCATTACCTGTCTAAAATGAGTGGGACATGTAAAATATATCGCACGATTGTAGATAAAAGTTAATCCTGTTTCACACCAACATCTATACGAAACCATTTACTAATATTGTTAAAAAAATTTAATTTTAGATATTAAATTTGACTGTGTTCCTTTTATTGTTGGCCCACACCTAGATTTGATTTACGTTGTTGTTAGATTGTAAAATGGTTGTTAGTAATTTTAAATCCAGTAAACAATATTGGAGTACACCAAAAACCTTTAAGTTAGCTGCTAGTATTTTGCTATTATTAATTTCTTTAAACTTGTATTTGCAATAATCCCTAAACAAAAATTTAGGGTATACTTGGAAGAGAACTACTTGCAACTTTTATTTATATTCATTACCTTGACAACAACAAATGATTACATTCAGAAAATTATTTGACCAAATACCACTCTAGGTTTTGTTTTTACAAAGCTAATCTTTAATTTATTTCACTCAAAACACACGGAGTCGCGAATTTTTCATGTCAGTAGCTCTCGAGAATTATAAAGAATATTTATCAAATCTACTAAATACAAGATGATGAGCACAACCCAATATCTGTTCTAGATTCTTAGTTATAGTAAAGCCAATAACACTTAAATTTTGCACGTTTACGTAACGCATACGTATAGGCACGTAAACGTAATGCAACCCAGACAGCCAGACTTAAATTGCACTCATTAATCAGAAGTGCTCGGCCGACTGATGCTGTGCAGTGTTTACTACATCCACCCACACCTGGACAAGGCGTGGTAGCAACAAAGGTAAAAGTAGGCCTCGACAGCCGATACTGCACGCCGTGAGCATCCATCCGCAGCTTGGTGCTGGTGTTGGGAATACTGGTATTATTTTCCTGCAAATCAACAAATATAATTTCAAATATTGTGCTATACGCTATACTCCATTTGAGAATAAAGCTGGATTTATAGTTTACATAGCATAGTGAAAATATAAATATAGATAAAAGACCAAATTTTATTTCTTATGCTATGCTATGTTTTCCGGTTATGTGCGGACACTATGGGAAACACTCGGATGCCTAGTGACGATTCGCAGCTGTCATATTTATATTTGGTTTCAAATTTTAATATCACAAGGTATTGAACGACATTTGTTTATGTGTTTCTATACATTTATTATATTTTTTAGAAAGTAGACTAAGGGATACTAAAAATGCACATAATAGTGCAGTAGTTACTTTTACAATATCATCATCCATTTTCAAACTAAAAGTATGATTCTGCAAAAGATAAAATTATAACCTGTATATGGACAAATAATTGTCAAAACAATATTAAATATCGCACTTGAACACTCTGAACATTCTTTGAAACAATCTTCTTCTTCTTTTTATTCTTTAAGAACATAACGAAATTTCATACTATAAAACCTAGAAAAATTGTTATGTTATGCTATGCTACGTTATGTTATGCTATGTTATGTTATGTAAACTATAAATCCAGCTTGAAAGAGTAGTATTGGATTTTTGTCTGCTATGCGGCAAATAGATCCACCAGAGAAATAAGATACTTTACTAGGATGTTCATAGAATACCGCTCGCTTTATACCTAAAACAAAAATTACTTCTTCATCGCCATCGCTATAAAACTTCCGATAATCCCTTTTGGACCATATTATAGACCAAGATAGGATATTTCAGAGTGATCTGTTAAAATATTTATATTATTATATTACGTTACCCAATTTAAAAGTGGTGGTGTTTCATACTTCTTCACCCTTCACTTGAGCCTATACTAAGTCAGTTAGATTGGCTACAAAAGCAAATTTTCGTGCTGCCATCTATTGATGTTTTCATTGAAGTACGATGAAATTCACGTAGGCGAAATACAAACAAAACGCTGTCAAAATGACAGTTCTTAAAATATCAAAAATAAAGTGTGTGTATGGTTTGTGCAATAGTGACCCCCATTATTACTATAAAGAATATATGGCCAGTGTTAAATGTATTAAGTTTCCTAAATAATAAACTTCAAAAATAAAAACATAACCTTGCTAAAACACAATGTCAAACGTCAAAACATGGATATTTGTATTATGAACTTCCATCTCAGCTTTTACCTCATCTTTCTTATTCTTGCCTGTGACGTCAAAATCATAACCGTCCATTGACAAGGCACAAGGCAGGACACAATAGTATATTGTGTTATTAGGAGTAAATGTGATACTTTGTGTGCTTAGCATCTAAGTTTGAACGACAAAGCGAGTTGGATAAATACATGCGAAGCACCCAAAGTCACATTTATTGCAAATAACACATGCTATTTTTTATTCAAACATAGAAAATACAATTATAAATTATTAAAAAATGCACAAAATTTCAAAAAATATTCTCCTTTCTTTAGCATTTCTTGTTGCCATAGAATATGCTGTTTTGTCATTTTTGTTTATTTGTTTCATTTTTAACTGTTAAATTATTGAATAACAACCTCATTTTTTTTCATAATAATTCACTTTGTCTTCCACCGGCGTAAAAGAGTTGCCAAAGAGACACTTTTACGCCGGCGGCGAAAAATTTGAACTGCTTGTTGAATACAAATACATAACGTACTTTTATGACGTTTGAAGAAAAACAAATAAAATACCGTATTACCGCGATTCGCTCCAAATCGTCAATAACATGATGAACATATTTATATTTAAGTAATTTTGCGGTAGATCTCTATCTAATTTAGCCTTTTAGACAGACTATTCCTGAGCTAACAATTATTTGCGCACCGCTGAAATGTCTTTGACAGACTGATTTATTACTCTCTCATTCTCAAATGAATATAGTGTGCCTGCTTGAAATTTACAGAATATTCAACGCTAAAAGCAGCGAAGCTGCATACTTCAAACCAGTTAAAGTGTCCATTACATTTAAGCATCCTTAATGAGTCAACCCAGCTGATTTAAATAAAATTTCCATCCATGGGAAAATATATCTAAACATAACATTTATTTAAAGCGATCATTACACGTATTTATAACTACAATGTTGACTGTATTAATTATTATATTAATTATAAACGTACACGTGTTCATTGCGGAACACACGCACTCACACACGCACTGCGATCCTGCCCGGGTAATCGTTTCCTAGAACATGCGCACTTGCGTAAAATTGCGCACGCACAAGTGCATGCTGAGCGACAAGAACGCAAGCGGTTCTTGTGCTAACTTTGCGTTGTGGTTATGCCATGTGAACACGTAAACTTACGGCTTTTGTAATTGAATTAATTAATGCACAGGGGTGTTTTTTAGGTAGTTCGTGGGCTTCTTTTTATTACAGGTTAAATTAGGCGTGCATGATAAATTTATTATATTAATAACTGTATTATTTCCTCAATTATTACGTTATGAAGTATCAATTAAGTTTTTGCCCTCCTCATCAACTGACAACACAGTTGGAAAAATGCAATAATTTTTATGTATCTTATACCTTATCATTACTATATATTTCCGTATTATTTATATTTTGAGATCTATAGTTAAATCTCTGAATAAATCGTTGATTAAATATTTTGACGATTGCCCACATATACTATCATTATCATATCTATGCAAATAATACGGTAGTAATTATTTATTTGTTACTTTTCTGTGTTCAAATTCTACATAATCTGTATTTACATTATCGTGTTTTAATTTCATTTATTTATAATACTGTAAAGTTTATTGCTTTGTACAAATATTTAATCTGTTTTGAAGCACTCTTTTCGTCTAATCAGTCTGTGGGTTATCGTAGTGTTGTATCTTTTGTGCAGAATTGCTATTTCTTAGGTCTTCTGTACAGTCTCTTCTTAAGTGATTTATTGTCTGAAAGTCTCTTGCTCATTTCTATATTATATATAATAATAACTAGATATAATCTTGTAATAATATGGTGTTTTTAATTTGAAATCAAACTTTTTTCAAGTCGGGACATTGACGTAAAATCAAATTGATAGAGCAAATAGTAGGTATATTGTATTATCTTGAGGAAATGTGATACTTTGTGTGCTGAGCATATAAGTTTGAACGACGAGCGAAGCGAGTCAACAAGTACATGCGAAGCACCCAAAGTCACATTTACTTCGAATAACACATGCTATTTTTTCTTCAAACATAGAAAATTAAAATAAATCATTAAAAATGCTAATAAAAATCTATCTCATCCAGCATTTCTAGTTGCCGTAGAATATGCTGTTTTGTTATTTTTATTTATTTGTTTTATTTTTAACTGTCAAATTATTAAATGACAACCTAACTATTTTTCATGATATTTTCCGCCGCCGGAGTAGAAGTGTTACCAAGGAGACACTTTTACGGCGGCGGCGACAAAGTTGAACTTCTGCTTGTTGAGTTCAAATACAACATTTATAACGTTTGAAGAAAAAATATATCTACGTACATTTGATATCAGCAAAAATTACCAATTTGCAGAATTTAAATTATTTACAAAATATTTTTTTTATATACTTTGACAGTTACTGAACTATAGCTTTGATTAAAGGATTATTTGTTGTGACCTCTTTTAAATATAGAAATATTTTTTAATAAAAACAAAGTTTTATTTATAAAATGGTATTATAATAAAAATTATTTTGTTTTCCACAGAAATTTCATTCCGAAAATTTTTTTCATGAAATCAGTTTTTCGTTTGATTTTTACTCTTATATAACAAACCATTAAACAACAAGTAGATACTTCTTGGGTGCAATTTTAAATTTTAAACATTTTTTGTATTTACACTTTTGGTCAAATTTAATAGGTAACCAACAATCACCATACAATATATCATTGTATTTCCTATGTTGCATATTTCAATTACAATGGATGTCATTTGTATTTATTTCTTTCTCTTCAAATGCGTCCATCTTTCTCCTACCAAAACTACGTCAATTATCTCTTCATCTAATTTTTAATATTTAATTTCTCGTATACTATCAATAATTCATTGATTTAAAAATTCGGGTATTCTTTTTTTTGTCTAAAATTATACATACAAAAATCAAACCCAATTATTTTTATTCGCAAGTACGATTACTGGACTACATCAAGGAATGCATATAGAAATAACATTCTTAATTATCATTGAGTCTAAAGACCACCTAAGATAAAACTGCGATTTTATTATAATTAAGTTGTCACAGGGAAAACAAGATCAATTTTCACGGCTTTCAAAATCATTTATAAATGAAGACATATCTTTATATCGTGCGTATATCTAGCTGCGTTGTAAAGGTTACCACACACGCCCAATGAAAAGACGGATTGAAATGCGTAACATTTACAGTGCGTAGCAGTATATTGTATTTCTGTCAAATTTGAACACTAATTTAAATAAGACATTTGGTGGTAAAGTCAATATAACAGGATGTATTTTTTGTCAGACCTCCAAAGACGTTTAACTCACAATTAGGTTAGGTTATATATTCTCCACAGCCGCCATCTTGAAACAACAAGGCACCGCTCTTTTGCGAGTTATTTTTCATCAAGTGTCTTCTTTTAAGCGTTACATGCATCCGTAAGCACGGTAACTAATACTTGTAAGTAATTTAATGAATCAAGATAACACACTGGCAATTATCGCTGCGTTTCAATCAAAGTAACAAGTGGCGTTTTCAATTAGTGAGTGGTGCCGTCTACTTCTACGTTTGTGACACCGAGATTGCATCACACGTGCGAAATAAGCAAACTGGCTTGTCGGAAATGCTGTTGCTACTGCGAATATTGATGATTTACTGTGTTTATTTCCTTAAGAAATCATTATCTAATTGTTTGTACGTATGATAGCGTTCTGTTTATAATTGCAATGTTATTAAAATGAAATATGATTACTATTATTTGTTATTTGTTTTATTTAATGTGTTGTTCAGGCATACAATTTTATCTTTGACTCTTTGTGAATACAGTAAAAGTTGAGATAAGTGAAATAATCTACTCAAAATAAAATAGAATATATTTAATTCCTGGCCGTATGACATATTCAGCGCATGGCGTATATAGTCAGGATGGCCGAGCGGTCTAAGGCGCTGCGTTCAGGTCGCAGTCCACTTCTGTGGGCGTGGGTTCGAATCCCACTTCTGACAAATATTTTTAATTTTTCCCCATTATAAACTGTACCCAACATTATCTTATCATTTTGCTATTTCATAATTATATCCATTTTTACATCACATCCAGTTATAAATACATTTGACTTTAACATTTTTTTTCAAAATCGTTAAATTAGTCATATATTTTGCATATACTCGTATTTTTAAATACAAACAAATGAGGGAAAAAAGAAATCAGTGCCAAAAACAAAAGTAATACTAAAAAATGTAGAATGATATTTTGACAAGTAGGGCTATATTTGTTAATTTATTGATACAAATTGTTAGCAACGTGCTAAAAGTAACAATTAAATCACTTCTAGTTTTAACACGTTGCTATGTTACTTTAACACTAGTGTCAGAAAGTGACATTTTTAACTTGCTAAACAACCGTTAAAAAGACCACTTTTAACAACGGTCGTAGATAAATTAAATTAAATGATTAGGACTTAATTTAAGACGAAAACGTTTATTTTGAAAATATAACACTAAAAACATTACAAAATCAAGATCTACTTCTTAATTTTTTGAGCAAAAATAATAAAATGAGAAATAGTAGGCAAAAAGTACTACACTATACGAAGATCTATCATACTTGTCAAATTTCAGGCGCTGTAAATGAAATATCTAATAAAAGTACAAAGAGTAAGCATGTTGGATAGAATAAGAAACGAAATAATAAGAGAACAAATGCAATGCAATCCAATAGACTTCATAGAAACAAGACAATTAGCATGGTGGGGCCATATGATAAAAATAAATGAATCGAGATCTGCGCGGCAATTTTGGACGACAAACGAAAAGGAAAAGATGAATCGTGGAAGAATAAAAGACATCTAGTATACCGTCATCAATAAGACTGAAAATAAGGAACGTTACACTACAGGATGCACGAAGAATGGCTATGAATAAAAAACAATGGGCGATTTAGAGAAAATCATGCCAAAATTTTATATAAATTTTTTGCGCCAAAATAAACCTTTATTCTTAGGTTACAAAAATATGTACAAAACATATTAGGTATCATACATTATAATATTAAAATTTTGTTTCAAAAAAATTGTGGTCTTCTTTGCGTTTTCCCTTAATGAAATGAATAGAAAATATTAACAATCTGAACCAAAGAGTGAAGAGTGAAAATCGTGTGTGTCAGAATTGGCATGAATAGATTTCAAACAGTTGGATGGTTGTAGTCGAGTGTATAAATAGATACATACCTACGTAGCAGGAGTTATAAAAACTAATAGGTTGTACTGTCATATTTAGCGCCTAGAGAGCAAATCTTCAGTTCTTACAATTCCGATAAACATTGTCAGTTATAATAGCAAACCCGTTATTACTATTTTTAATTGAATCCATAAAACCAAACAAAAAATTAATTACAATAACAGTAATTGCTCGTTAGCTATTTAAATTATAAGCTGTGCAGGAAAGAAAGCAAATATGAATGACAAAGTACAGTGTAGTTGAAACAGTGATAGATTGCCGAGATTTCAACGCTGTCCGCGGTGTTTAAAGACGAGCCGGCCGCAGGATATCATGAATTGAACTGCACTGCAATTTCAGGCATACCAACATAAGAACACAACGGCGCTGCGGCGCATATCTGCCAGCGTAATCACCACTGTCAGGAGGATATGCACAGATAACATTTGAACATCTGACATGCTTGAAACAAATGATTGCTAGCGCTTATTATATGAAATGATGAACGAATGATTTATATTTAAGTCTTGTGTGATGTGTTCAAATACGGAATTATTGCTTGAGTTTAGTAATTATGTTTTCAGAACTTGGCGAAAACTGAAAAGTTCGTTTAAATGTTAGAAAGTTTTGTTTTATTTTGTTGGAAGATTGATGTTATATAATTTATTTCTGCTGATAATAGATACGCAGAATCCTGAAATGTTAAATACAAATCGTGCTGTTTTCCTATATATTCGTATTTTCCTATCTCAAAAACCAACACATACTTAAGCTATTATATAAGTTACGTACTTAGGCTAGTCAAGTTTACAAATTTTTATTTAATCCAATAATTTTTCTGCTTACTACACCGTTTATGTAAAAAAAAATGCTTGTTGATATTCACACAGCGATTTTATTGACAGCTGACAATTTGTAAAGTGCCACTTTTACTGGCTATGTAGTAAAAATATTTTTTCCACAACTGTCAAATAATATACCTGTAATTCAACAGTTGTTTATCAATTAATGACCCTTGTTACTGTTGCTAGTGAAATAATATTGACAGTTCGATGAAATAATATTATTCATTCTTTATGTCAAATTCAAATTTTACCTGTCAAAAGAGTAAAATCAATATCACTTCTAAGTAATTGTTTCCACATAAAAAGCCAAAGAGACTAGTTTTCTCCTTTTTCATACTCTTACTTTCTTTTTAAGCTTAAACTGTAGTTGAATAATTGGTTTTCAGATTTTTTGCTAAATATCAAATCACTTCAAAATTTTGTTACAACAGTACGTAGCCTAGTGATGGTTGCTACCATTTGTCTATGTTGATAAACAAACAATTTTTTTTATTTGTCAGAGCAAAAATTCTACTTCTTATAATTCCAAAACAAATATTTGACGAAATGTTGTGGATAAAGTATAGTATTCTACTCGCATGTAATGGCTATTACTCATTCGAATGATTTACATCACTCGCTTTTGCTCGTCATGCAAACTTTATTCTCATGAGTAATAGCATACATTACATGCTCATTGAATAATATACTATTACATAGTATATTATTCAACAACAAACGTGTAGTAACCGTTTAACAAATGTTTAACAACATAATTTGACGGCGATAACTTTCAAAATATGTATTAAAATGAAATTAATATAAATTCTAAAAAACAGCAAACACAGATTTTGTATTATTATGCAATATTTTCTAGACAAATAGCTTTCACAAGAATCTATATTTTTTTAAGTAGGGGAAACAACTGATAATGCTAATGCTACGGAAAACTATAAAACCATGCAAAATACAATCCTTTCAGAATTTATTCAAAACATATTTAAAACTGAAACATACACTAATAATATTGAGTCAAATTTAACAGAAAAGTAAACTAATTTCATACGCTCGTTCATACGCCTACTTATTTCGATTTGCTATTATTTAAGTTAAATATACAACTTACGTTTCGTTGGTGCTTACGAAATTTCAACATGTTTTAAACATTTGATTCAAACAAAATACTTTTATGCACGCCAACCTTGTCTATAAGAACGTTTGATAATTTTGCCATCCCCATAATTCATATAAAACAAAATTTAAATGTTTATAAATACCTACAGTTCCATAATAACGTGGATAGTGAGTTCAAATACTACAGCCGAAACTAAATCACTTACCGAGATCTACAAAAGCTAAGAGCCATACCCAACATCGGTAAATGGCGTGATATATATTTATCTTTTTATTTTGGTTAACATAAACAATAATGCATAGTACCATAGCCTCTAATTTAATTTCTCTGTAAATAAAAAATCATTTCAAAACACATTTATTAACATTACTTATCATATCTCATCGTAAAATTAATGAATATTTCTCAAATAAAAACGTATGCAGCACCTGTATGCATTACTAAAACACCAGGCACAATTAATGAACCTGTAAGGGACAAACCCATAAGCCATACTCTTCGCTAATTCTCGTGGGCGAATCGTTGCAGTGAAGTGAAAGGCAGTGGCGTTCGGCGGCAGGGGGCACGGGGGCGGGTCAGGTGTCACGAACTGCACTGGCTGGAGTCTCCCGCCGTGCCACGTAATCACACGGTGAGCGGACGCGCAAAGTATTATGGGTAAAAGATAGAAGACAATGCGATGCAATGATGCTGCCATTTCGGGAGTAATTGTTATATAATTTCACACAATATCACACCTTTTAGTACATTTTTATTCTAGACTTAATTTGTAATATATTTCGAGATCACAAATCATAAAATAATAATTAAATCGTCTTCTTTCATTCTCTAGTTGAACTATACTACAATAGTAGTAGGAACTGAGATATGTAATATCAAATTAATTACATATTAAAATATATGTGACTTACTTACAATTCCAAAAAATAAATAACTCCATTAGTTCTTGCTTAAAATCGTGAGAATATGTGTAAGAACTTTAAACATTTGATGAATGTTCCACATTTTAATCAGATTAATTACAAACTTGCAAAAAACACTATAATTTATTTTATATTTATACGCAATTACCTCTATCATTATTTCGATTTAAATCGTTGAAATCTTAAAAACCGGAATCATATCATAACGAGATACTATGCAGATATCAATTTATTTCATTCAAAGTTTTAATAATCTGGAAAAATTATAAAATATGACACAGTTTCACTTGCAAGTGTAGTAGTTTTTGTAAAGTTTAATTTGTTATGACGTTCATTAAAATAGCAAATTTTATTTTTCCTATTTCTTTTCCTTTTTCCCCGTGAAATGGAGACTAGTATTTATAATTTAATTTTGATTTATATTTGCAATTGCAGATATAATATAATAAAAATTAGAGAAATTATACGTTCACTTTACGTTGCTGAGCGTGTGAATTTTGTCACATGCAAAAAATTATTGTAAATTTAATCAATTACTTTCTTTGACTTTTTGTTAATAATAGCAAATATTAACATCGCATTTATCTTAAAGTTCAGTTGCACTAAATAATAATTAATATCTTACATAATATCTTATCAATATTAGCTTAATTTCCAAATGTATTACGCTACAATAGATAAACTCTTATTTGCAGATATTTAGAGAAATTTGCTAATCTGAAAATATAATTAATAAGACAAATTTGTTGCATTAAAGAAATAGTTTTGAGTAATCACCAAAAATATCAAACACTTACATTTTTAATTATCCAATTAAAAAATAATAAAAGTTTAGTGTCTAGTAAATTTTTATATATGCTACCAAATTAAAAACAACATCGATTAAAATACTTTCAATGTAAATTTTAAGTAAAACGTAACGGCACCAAATTCCACTGCATTACATCTCAATTATTACGTGTATCTGTAAAAAAAAATCGTGATCGTGATCTAACATAGACGATATTGAAACCAAAATTGAGGTCAGTTGATTTTTTGTTAGTTGCCATCTTCGTCTAATTATTGCTGCTTGCAAAATGATTAAATGCGTTTCTTCTTAATGACCACAGGGCCTAATGCAATTTTCTGTGTAAGAATTTTCAATGATATATTTACAGGTATATAATTATCTTGTCAAACGTATAATCTCAATAATTTGTACAATTATTGTAGTGTATAATTTTTTTAGTTATTAAATATTTACTTGATATTTGGTTGCCGCAATTTAATTAGGAGTAATTAGACAGATTTTGAAATGTTAAACCTATGTATGTATACAAATATTTGTTTATATAAGTGCTGTCTCTTTTTTTTTTTTTATTAAATTTGCATTTCACCAAATATCACTTAAATTAAGCATATTTTATTATTTCGTTTCTACATAATTTAGATCCTAAGAAACTCACTGCCGTATAGCGCATCATCATATCTCTTATATTTGTTGAGATATGACAATTTCTGATGTTTCTCAAAGTGCAACTTTGAAGGGCTGTATCACAAAAACTAAGCAAGATATCAAAAAACGGTTTCAGGTTTGGACTCACGGTGACCTGTGAAACAAATATGGAGAATTTGAAAATTTTGGAAAATTTTCTAAAATTTTCTAAGGCTACTATCTTGAAAAATAAAAGAGATACGGACTCAAAACATACTCCATTGTATTCTGCTTGTGAAAATACATAAGTATGCAAAATTTCAGAAAATTCGGGCAACGGGTTGAAGAGTTAGAGCAGAAAGTCTGAAAATGGCAAATTTCGGGCCAAACGCCTATGGGTACCCCTTGAAGTTTTTCGGTTAATAGGCCATTTTAAGACATTTTTGTGTAACTCCTCAACCCGTTGTCCGAATTTTCTGAAATATTACATACTTATGTATTTCGACGAGCTGAATTGAATGGTCAACAGTTGAAGTCTGTATCTCTAACATTTTTCGAGATAACGCCGTTTGAAATTTAACGAAAAAAATTGAAAATTTTCAAAAATTTAAAATTTGATATTTTGTCTTAATGTGTACGAAAAGCTCAATACTGAAGAGTATTTTTCGATATATGGCATAGCTTTTGAATTACAGCCTCTCAAAGTTGCTTTTAGGAAAACAACAAAAATCGCCATATCTCGAGAAATATTAGAGATATGACGATACGCTCTGCAGCAGTGAGTTTTTTTGGGCTCCAAATATATAGGAATATAATAAAACAATATTCAAAATTTAAGTGATATTTATGGCCATTTTTCATTAAACAAAATATACATACAATACATAAATACATACATAATATCACGCTATGTTCCACTTAGTGGGGTAGCACGAACCCAGAAACACAGTCAATCAACAATAAATCTCCTCCAAACATTCCTATCCTGACACACAACTTTCACCTCCCCACATTCATAGTGTGATTCATACATGCTCGTTTATTCTTCACACTCGGAATCATTCGTTCACGCAACAAACCATCAATCATACCCAGCCAGTTATTCCTCGGACGCCCACGAGCATATAATCACAATATACATATATAACATAATATACATCACACAAGACGTCTTTCGCAACTCTATTTCCAGTATCCTGTGTCTCTCCAATCTTCTTGTTCCAGATTTCCTATTCTTTGGCCTTTTGTTCGCCCACGTCCGCCGTAGTCTTCCTTTTTCATTTTATGTGGCCTTTTCTCTTATATATTGTTAATGATTGTTTCTTCTATATCCATTCTTCTTTTTTATTTTTGCGTTTGGGATACGGTCCACTATAGTTTGGCACATTAATATCGATTAACTCCGAAGGTTATTTGTATCCATATAATACATTTGAAATATTAATCAACTTATTACATTATCAATTATAATTTGTTTTCCACGTCTTCCTAACATTTGTGTTACTTCGCAAGTTTTTAAATCCTGCTGTTTTTAAATCTTCTTACTTTCAAGTCATGTTGATCTGGGTCTGTCTCGAATTCTTCTTCCTCCTGGTATCCATTCTACTACTGATTTAATAGCATCCTTTTCTTCTGCTCTCCATATATGTCTAGACCACCTGACTCTGTTACTTGATCATTTTTACTGTCTTCTCCTTCCAACTCTTGTCCTATTTCATATTCTTATTTGTATTCGTTTCCTGATCTTTATCGATCCTAAATATTGTTCTTATTATTTTTAGTTCCATTATTGTTACATCTTCTTCATCTTTTCTCGTCAATGTTATTGTCTCAGCGCTCAGCCGCGTACAATTGTATACATTTTTGTATCTCTAGTAAAAGTCTTGCCTTTACTTAATTTTTGTTTACATGGAAAGTTCTATTTGTTGTCGTTATATTTTCTTTGATTTCTGCTCCTCTTTCTCCTTTGTTTGTTAGTATATTGCCTAAATATTTAAATTTTCAACTTTTCCAATTCGAAATCCCTTATTTGGAAAATTTGTTTTATATACACATTGGTAATTTAGTTTCAACCCCAATAACCAAAACAGCTATAAAAAAAATTGCAGTGTAGGTATGCAAAGTATGAAGTTAAAAGATAAAGCAAACACATAAATTTAGCAAAAATAATTAACAAATATTCATCAAATTATAATTCATATGTGAATAATTAAAATAAATCTTAAAACTATAGTCATTAAAATCAGAAAGCACATTAGCATCCGCTCGTAAATAGCACAGCTTCGTGGCGTGGACATCAGCGCAAGCGCACAGGTGTACGTGTAATTAGCGTTGCGCGGTGTTTAAATAAGTAAGTACGTATGTAAATGTAAATTACTTACACCGGGAATATGGATATAATAGCTGGAATAACTCAATTATTTTCGCAGTTAAAAGTAATATTTTAAAATTACGCTTTCGGCATACGAACAAGATTCTAAAAGGTGAACTCACCATTGGGGAAAAAGTTGCTGACACCTTGCGACTGAAATATAAACTAGGGAACTGGGGAAAATATTGCTTCTTTTTAAATACTTGTTAATACGGTAGAATTGTTTTCAAATTTACAAGTATATTTAGGTCATTCAGGTCCTCTCTTTATTATTATATTAAATAGATAGAGTTTAAAGGATAAGTGTAGTAGTGCTTAACAGTATTAATAGTACTATTTAATCATTTTATGTATAAGAGATACTGTTCAATGCCACAGTGTTATAATTATAAAATAAACAGTGTCAGTATACACTTGTTCCTAAATATTCATTAATATCTAAAAAAAAAAAAAATGAGAAATTGTACCTTGAATTGGGAAGCCTATCTTAAAGTTTATTCATATCTATTTGTTCCTATTATTTTCTGGTTACTGATTTTGAACTAGGATAGTTCGATATAAGTCCTTATTTTTACATGAATTTATATATAACATTGTTTTCGCCAATATTCAATGATAATTTAACTCCAATATAAAGTAAGCCATAAAGAAAAAACAATTTTATCGTTTTGACAGCGGATAAAAAGGGAGGTAATTTTTTACAAGTGATAAAACGTTATTTACCTTCCTCCTACCAACCAGATCAAAATACTAACTACATTAATGTCTTTGCATTATATGTCAAAAATATGATTTATAATAATTGAATTTTCACCAATAGCACTTTTAAATAAACCTTTTCATAAATAATGTCATTAAATTATCTCGCTAAATTACACTCTAGCATTTATTTTATTTTCTTCGGATAAATTTCAGTTTGACAACTCAACCTTGTTACCTGACAGCAAATTGACTCGAAACTGTTTAAAAAATAGTTTTCTCTTCAAATTGCTAAGTAAAAAATTCAACTCAGCTCTACATTTTTTCATGAAACTTATAAATTCTAGATTTCGTTTATATATCTTGCCTCGTTCAAGAGATATTGCGCACACGGACATCCATCCATCCTCACACACAGATATCATTGAGAAATTGATCTTACTTTGTATAAGAAAGAAAAAATATCGGAGTAGATGAGTTAATTAACAATTGTTTATTGGAAAAAGGTAGTTTGTTATTTTCCTCGTATCGTCGCTGTTTTTCTACTGTCGGACCTGCCACCTAGATTCAGGTTTTCTGCAATAAGTAAAAATAGACATGAAATTTATTTTTTCTGTAGGTATATTTAATCTGCATACATTAAATATAGAAGCTTCTCGACGAAGATTGTAACATATCAGAAGCAATTAAAGTTATTGATTACAAAATGACTCTCATCATTCTCCAGTATCCCCAGATGCAACTATGTATTAAATATATAATTACTGCATCACTCAAACAATTTACATTATATAGAATTCTTACAAACTTTTCAATATTCACATTGCGTTTCAAGAGATATTAAAAAATAATTAAACCAACGTAAGAGTAATTATCACTTGCACCTGAACCTATTTAATAATTCTCAATAACACATCATAAAACCGATCAAAAATTAATGAAAATTGCACGGCAGTGTATAATTTCGCGACAGCAAGGCCAAGTATTTATTGCGTTACACTTCTGTGCGTCGAACGCACGAGTACCAAACTCAGGGTCCTTGCAAATTTTTAAAACGGTTTTTCTTGTTGCTGTGATCACGAGGATTTACATATACAGCCTGGTGGATTGGTTGGCTGTCTCTGTCTCTCTCGTGCACGATTCATGATTGCTTGTCAACTATTTTTGATAAGGACAAGGACAGAACAATATAGCAAAACAAATGACAGGGGTCTTTTATTTGATACTGTAAGAGATTCCATTTTTTACTTGTATGCTTGTTGATTTTGTATAATTGATTATGGATGAATAATGGATTGTGCGTAATATTTCGAAAGATTTATTAGTTGTATTCAATAAAGCATTATTTACAGTAGAAATTTGATCTGATCACCACATAACCTCCCGCTTAATAATAATCGTAATCGTAATCGATTAACCCTTGATACTTTTAGACGTGGGAAAAACAAAATTATATATTATAATTATAAAATAAAACAATAATGTTATAATGTGGCGTTCGTTAATTGTTTGTTTGGCGCCGACTCAAAATTAGTTACAGTATTTTGTGCTTTTCAATTTCTTTTTGTCGGTTTAATTTTTGTTAAAAAGTTTTACCTATATTTTATTTGAGGTATACCCTATTCAATAAAATATGAATTATCGCAATCGGTTAACTCAATACAAAGCTATGCGTGGTAGAATCGGTTAGCAGGTAAAATACATCCCCTATTTTACTATTCTTAGGGCCGGACTTTTCATCTACGAATAAACTTCCGAATAAATTATAATAATAATAAATAAAAAAATGCACTTTAAAAAATGACAGCTAGAACAATAAGAATCATTTGAGCTATGATTTCGATGCGACAATTTTCATTTATTCGACGAATAATTTATTCGGTACTTTATTCGTAGATGGAAATATAAGCCCTTAGAGGTAGATTTTTTTTTCAAATTTAAATGGAGTCAACTTTGAAGTATAACCTATCTAGTAAAATGTGAAAAAAAGTTCCGTAGAATATACCAAACTAATAATTGTGTTTATTTTTTTAATTGTTATAAAATTTTCAAAAAAATTTTCGTGTATCTATGTCTTTCTTTTCAAATATGTTCATCTTTCTCCTACCAAAACTACGTCACGTATCCTTTCTCCTAATTTTTAATATTTAATTTCTCATAAACTATAAAAATTCATAGATTTAAAAAATATATATTTTCTTGCTTAGAATCATATATTTTAGGGACCCTAAAGAGTACTTTCATTCGAAATTATTTACTCCGCCCTTATATAAATGATTCAGAGGTAATAATGTTTATTTTATAAATTGCTAAGGTTATTTAAATAACAAAACAGTTATAAAAATATAAAATGCATATCCTAACCCTTAATTTGAATTTTATGTGCAGTTAAGGATTGTTCAACAGCAATTTATTGTTTAAATTACAAAATCATGATGTGTTATTTGAAATTACGCTATTTTAAATCATCATCGTAAAATATTCCCTCGTTGAAAGGTTCTGCAAGTATGTTTAAATTGTACGGTGACTTTGTAGCACCTTGTATTTATTACAGTAATTTTATAAAATTGATATAAACGCTGATCGCAGCTAGGATATGATAAATTGTGCAGACACCTACTTGTATTTCGTAATTATGCTCCGAACTACATATTTGAAAATCGTATATGGAAAATATAATGACAAGCACTATAATAAAACTTCATATAAATATTAAATAAAAGTATTCACGCGATTTTGCAATAGTTCACCTACCACATAACTTAATATACTTACAGACAACAGTCGAATAATGGAACAGTTCAAAGATATCTGCGCTCGCAACATTAATTCGACAGATCTATCTATAAGTTCAATAAACTTTACAGTTCCTAGTAGACAGTCATATTCACGAAGCGACACAATAAAGAAGAAAGTCGAGAGCTAAATCTAATCCTAGCTGCAACAGCTTTGCCGTGTGATTAACTCAACATGACTCTTCGATTATAGCGGCCACGAATCAATTTCGGATAAGCATCAACCGAAAGAAAAAATATTAATTGCAAAAAGGGAACAATTGGCAAGAGACTGAAGAGTGATTGATATCACAGAGAATTTCAGTCAAAAACGATGTAATGGTATGCAAATTATATGTTGTCAGTAAGAACGAGTTAAGATTAAAAAGATGTTAATTTCTTGAAGAAGAAATTTCGGGAGCATTATGCAATGTGTGTGGGAATAACTTACATATACAAGTTTAATTCGATGTAGACATGTATCTGTATCTAACACATTATTCACTTCCAGAAAATCTTAACGCCATTTTCCCTATTTTTGGTGTGGCACTCGGTGAATGAAGTGCGGTTACCATTCGTCAAGTCGGGATCCCCAAAGATGTTTCTGGCAGGGGAACCAAAAAGGAGAAGTAAAATTCACATTCCATTTATAATTTAACAACTATTATACTATTGTGATGTTATGAAAAATCTGAAAATCAAATGAAATATCAAGAAAAAACTAAATTGAAATATTCAACAATAATGTAAAATATATACTATTACATGGATAGAAATCGTAGACAATCAAAGCAAAAAATTTAAAATCCGTGACATTTACAAATAAATGTCTAAAGCTAATATTAAGAATCTAATGTACTCTGGACGCCCAACAGATAGAGTAATTAAATAAACTGCGCTGTACGCTGTGCTCAGAAATCAGCTTTAAAAGCGACAATTTTTAAAACGCTGAAGAATTCAATCGTTTTATTTGAAATGAATATAAGTAAAACTAAAACATTATATTTTTTATCATATGTGTAATACGTATAACATAATTTTAAAAGAAATATAAAGTAAAATTTAAATATTATGTATATAGTTATTCATATATAACTTCTTGGTATATAACTACCGATCTCAGCTTTTGACTTCATGGATCAGTGTAAAACTGGCTTACCAATAGCAATACTGTATTTCAATTTTGCGTATATTTGTGGGAAGAGTATCTACTCCACCTGTTGAGCGTCCAGAGTTTTGCCAGAAATTATTTCAAACGAACATTTGTGGAAAATATGCAATGTAGAACCAGCAGTATTTACTGTAAAAAGAAGAAAGTGGAACTGAATAGGATATAGCTTAAGGAAAGGAAACAACGACATTACCAAAGAAACTCTAGAATGTATTATAAAATGAGAGAGAAACAGAGGTAGACCTCCGAAACACTTGACAAAAATAAATGCACAAGGAACATGTAAACATAAACAAAACATGGCATGACCTAAAAACGGAAGTTAAAGATAAATCTAAATGAAAAACAAATAATTAGTGGAAGATATAGTGCATTCAATAAATAAGGCTGGCAACCTTAGAAAAGTAAATACCTTGAAACACATTGAAGAAATGTGTCATTTCTTTGAAACCTTTGAGTAAATCATGCAATTTACTATTTCGGGGACAACAAATGCATTAAAATTTTGTTTTTTCTATTTAGGAAATAATGAACGAAAGAACATTTTTTAATACCTCGAATAATTCATAATAATAAGAAATACAATGTGATATAATTTAGAACCTACCATATTTTTTCTTCGATACATAAAACATTTTGCTGGTAGCACAAGCTCTGTTTTGGGTATTTTAAGAGAAGTGTTTTAGCGCAATACAAGTTCTAAATTCTAAAACTATTTTATAAAATAATACGTCAAATAAAAGTGGAAGATAATTTATTTCTCTGTAGATTCTATTTCAAGCATATTTTAGAATATTGTACAGCGCTAAAACCGAGGCTTTTCCTAAAACACCCAAACACAAAGCTTATGGTAACAGTCATTTTATGATAGAAATTAAAATTGTTAACTATGTTTTCCAAATTAATTTTTTTTAATTTACTTCACATATTTCCATTGTAATTTCTGTGTATAAATCAATTTTGTAGTTTTTTCAACCTGATTGTGTAATTAATTTTTATATTTTAAAAATGGTAACTGCAATCTGCAGAGCGCAAAAACTTTCCACCATATTTCACACCAAACTCTTCCCGTCTTGCAGCTATTTGATTTCTCACTTAAACTTACAACCTTTAATTAACCATGGAGCCTATAACCATTAACTATTACCAGCCGCAGCTATATACACAGCCACCTCAGTAAAACATAATCTCTTCAGATCTCGCGCCGCATCAACACCAAACAAAGCTCAGTGCTGCCGTCATCGGCTAACCTGGGAACTAGGAAGTACTTCAGGAACACTAGCTTGTGACCTTTGACAGATCGGTTGATCGAAATTTTAATTGTTCATCGACTGCTTCAGAAAGTTATTTCGCAAAAGAACCAGCACATTATTTGAGGGATTTCCGTAAATTTGTTTTCTCGTTGAAAACTAGTTACATGAATAACCAACGAAATAATTTTTGATGATTTCGAAAGGATAGCTTAGAAAACCGCTCGATCCCTAACGCGAAGGACTGTTTCCTAAAAGCAACGAACTATCAAAAATTATAAACTATTTATCAAAGGGATATTAGGTTTAAAAAATTTTGATTGTTTATTTTAACTCACGTGATTTAAAATAGAGGGATTTAATTGGTTGTTAGTTATGTCAAAAATTTTCAAATAAAGATAGTCACACAAACAGCGGGACATCGGCGTAGGCCGTGCATTACAATAGGTATTACACGTCGAGTGGCTTACATGCCCATTACCATAACTCTTCAATCAAGTGTGCTGGGCTCCATGTATCGCTAAACAAATGAATATGATTGAGCATCTATCACACGCGAGAAATGCGAACACGTGCTAGATTCGCCATGTCGTGTGTTGTTAGCGATTTTGTTCATTTTTTTGCCAATTAAATTATGGCATAACATTGATAAATGCTTAAAGCATTTTTACTGTTGGGTCGTTAAAGGATTTGGTATTTTAATGAATTTTGAGGAATTTTACAAATGTTATTCGTTATAATTGTATAGGTTTATTACATTATTTCATGAAATTCTTCAATATTTATTACAAGGATAATGTAACAACATAAAAGTTTACTGTAAATTAACAGAAGTCAACAAATATTTTAATATGCTGTAATTACTTACAAAAATTGAAGTGTCGTAAATTTACTTCAGAATTTATTCAATTGTTCATAAATTTATCTGGAACATACTTTTGTCTCCTTTGGAATTCTCGTAATTTAACGGAAAATTCAATTATATGGTACTCAAAATACTATAAATCTCCAAGCTGTTCAGATTTTCGTAATTGCGTAAATCCTTTAAATGATTTTGTGCAATAATTAAAACAGGCTTATTGTTTTCACTGCATTAATAGAGCCCTGCAGATCCGCGGATATTCGTCATTCTTCCAGATTTTAATAATTTTACATATGTTTTGTACGGATACCTAACCTATCCTGAAGACCAAATGTATTTTACAATAGTCTATTCTACACGAACAAGGAATTTTACATATTATGTTTTATAATAAAAAAAACATGAATTATTCTAAATTTGTTTGCTCATTTATAATTTTTCCTTTGAAGATTAGGTGTTTTAGAAAATATGTAATTGTAATATTTATTCTACCTAATATGAAGACTAGATATATTTTACAACGATCTATTCTTCGAAACAAGGACTAAATACATACCATGTTTATTATTTTCAAAATAACCTTATCCTAAATTTGTTTATTCATTTAAAATACCCCTTGTTTCTTCGAAGTTTGAGTGGTATAGAAAGTAGATAATTGTAATATTTATTCTAACTATTCTGAAGACCAGACAAAGGTCTATTTTTCGAAACGAGGAATTTTCTGTGGAATTCTAAGTACATATCATGTTTACTAATCAGAAAATTTTATTCTCCTAAATTTGTTTGTTCCTTTACAATGGCTCTTCTTTCTTTGAAGATTGGGTGCTTTAGAAAGTAGATAGTTGAAATAGTTATTCTTTCTAAATATCAGTATGTGCACTTGCTGACGACTTAGTAGATATGGTAGCGAGTGAAGAAAAAATAGAAAAGAATTTAAATATATGGAATGACACGCATTGTTATACTTTATTTCCTGTACCAGTATCTAATAAACATGTAGCCATATTAGTGAAGAAGGAGATTTTCTAATAACTATGTAATGAAGAATTACACATTTTTCCTATTGAACAAAGATTGGTCTATTGGATACATTTACACAAAACTTCTGAACAGTCATCCTATATATAAAAATAAAACGTTTCACATTCATACAATTCTTATTGTAAACCAAATATCTATATACCTACATATTTTTAATGAATTTAAAAATACCGTAAATAGCATAGAAATCTTTGAAGTATGAGTAGCCTATCTTGAATTCCTTCTTATCCCATGTAATCTTCATCTCATCAAAATATCTTCTCATCATTATTAGCTGCCTGATTACGTATATCAATTTCTAATTTGAAACATAACCCGCTATCTGTACATCAGCATCACAATTCTTTCAATGATTAATTAATCATTTTTCATGCTCCATATAACACTTAATCATCGCCCAGACATGACTTTTCTACTACCGGAATCTTCCCAGAGATAGACGAGGCCTACTTGATCTAAAATGCGTGTTCGTGCGCACGGAAGCTGCCGAAATTGCTGTTCTATCCATCATCTGTCGGGATCGTGTTATCATGAAACAGATCTAGAGTTTAGTTTGAACTTAGGTTAGGTCACATTGCCTGAGAAATACAGGACACATATTTATATTAGGAGCTAACTTCTACTAACATGAGTTCATCACTTTTATTATAACTCATATGTGGCCAAAATCTTTCTCAAACGAGATAATGAGTCTTGACCAATTAATTATTATTAAATGTGTTTTATTTTTATATATAGTGTTCATTACGGTATAATTTCTTAATGCGATGTATGATTTTTAATATTAAAACTTCATTATTTTCGTAATATTTTCGTGAAAGTAAAACGATCCTATCAGCTGTGCACAGCTTGCTTGACGACTATTGCAAAATATATTTCGGTAACGTTAATTTTTATGAGACGAATAATTTACAATAATCATGTCAAAATAATTACTGCACGTGTAATTATTTTACATTCATTTTTGTGTGCGAATTTTAATGTAATTCAAACACTCACAGTCTATGTTTTTAATTAACACAATCTCTTATCAAAAACTTTATGTTCTGTCAATATTAATTAAGATATTTTGCGACATATTTTTATATAATATGTAAATCTGTTTATATCCAAATTTCCTAAGCCTTCATCTAAAAACTTATCGACATTTCAAAACACGAAAATTTTGTTAACTCTGCCCTTAACTTTTCATTACCGATATCTCAAAAACCAAAAGAGATACGGACATGAATTCTTCACCATGGAACTCTGCGCGTCAAAATACATAAGTATGTAAATTTGATTTGAGAACCTATTTAAATCATACGCAGAATAAAATCCATTCTGCATCTATTGGTGTTAAGCCGGGTATTGTGAGTCATGTTACTGTACCTATATAAATTGGTAGTGATTAATTGCAATCAGGTGTCCAGAAGAAACATAAATCAAAAGATTAGAGCAACCTCAAATATAATTTACAAATAGAATATTTGTTCACTACTCTGTAAGCATTATAATAAACTAATTCAATTAATATTATAATGTACATTAAGCTAATTTTGTTACACCGCTAGCAGTATTATTGTCAATATTAATTTATTAATTATGTTAATAATCTAATAATTTATCACCGAAAAAAGTAGATTAGTTCTTATTGCTCAAGGTCATGTCGTAAGAAGTTGTTATGCATTCTTGACACATGTGAATTATAGTAATTTTATAATCCCTGTATATTACTTCGACTTCAAGAAGGATCGTAAATATTTGAAGAACAAAATGGCAATATATCATATGAAAATTATTTTACCCTAGAGGCCTTTCGGTCTAGAGAATCCACATTAGGTAGACAAAATTTTGATAGCATCTACTAATTGAAGGAGGTTGGACTAAAAATGTGAATGCTCTCAGTTTCTTCATAAATATTTAAAAATGTATTAAATGAAAATATAAATTATTCAATACAATTACGTTACTCGTATAAGGCATTTCATATTTTAAAGTTTTTAAGCTAATATCTTCCAATATTCTAGAGCATTTACTAGAACCAGAAATATAATTATTATATAGAGAAGTAAGGGAGAGAAAATCAATTTTCTTTCTAAAAAAAAAAAACATAATTAAAAATTTTTAATAGCGATATCAAGTTTCTTATTGTATATTCTAGAATCTTTGACAACAAGAATAACGGATATAAAGAAATGTAAAATACTGGAAATATATATGCTGAAGATATTACAAAAGATAAAACAAAAGGAGCATTGAATTACAATATTAGATGTAAAAAACGAAGAAGTAGACCAGCATGCCTTTGATAACAAGAATAATGGATATAAAGAAATGTCAGACATTTATCAAGAAATTCCATGTAAAATACTGGAAATATATTTGCGACGAAGAACCTGTTAAAATTACAATAAAAGGGAGGAGATGGATTTGAAGAAGAAACTCACTGAAGAAAGAAACTGAAGATATTACAAAAGGAGCATTGAATTACAATAACAGATGGCAAAAAAAGAAGTAGACCAGCATACACTAGGACTAAACAAATGGAAGAACAATACATAGAATTAAGAGAAACATGGAAAACTTGAAAATAAAAACATAAAATAAAGAAGAATAGCACAAGAATATTAATATTTAAAAACTCTTTTGATGCATTGTGTTCCTCAAGGAGTCTACAGAATTAATAATAATAATAATAGACGACAAGCAACAGTACTGGATATTAAAGTATTTTGACTTCACTTCAGCTAACAAATTGTTTCAATAAACAATTCCAATTTCCTACAAACTGCAATATTAATGAAAAGGCTCTTTCGAAATATAATTACCCGTTTACAAAAACTCAATTTTCGAGTATACTCACGCAATAATTAACTTAACAATTATTTCCTTCTTAAACCTCGGCATACGCCAAGAGTCCGTTCCAATTAAAACGCAGAACGCAGCGAAGTCTTGTCTTTATCGACATCGACGAATCTGCGGGTAGCACAACACACCACAAGCTAATTATCAATTACCGTTGTTGTGTAATAGCCGTGGACTTACGACTTGCTGTTGCTGATCGCGGCTGCCTGGAAAATAAAGGAATAACAACGATGTATCCTCCGTTTCTGACAACCGTTTTAATTGGCTGAATCTAGGTTGCTTTTGTTTGTTTGTTTGTTTTCTGTTTACCCTTTCCCCTATTATTTAATCAAGGAATATTTATTTAATTTGACTTTATTCTAGATGCAGTAATCTTTGTACGCTGTAGATGACACATATTCGATAATAATTTTTATTTGCGTAACTATTAGTTTGTATCTTTTAATCGCAATTCGCGAAAAATCGAAATATAAATGGCTCTCTGTCATCCGAATGGGAATCAGTTTGCTATTATTCTTTATCACTTTCATCGTGAGTAAACTCACTTTGGGACCTTTCAAATTTTACCACCAGATGTCAGCTATATGTCGAATATAAAATCATAAATTCTGTAACTAATATTTTGTTTTATTATTTCAGGATTTGGTGGAGCACCGATGAAGTCAAATCAATGCCAATATAATTCGGTAAGTGTCGTTGAACTGAATATTAATTATTTATTTTTCAAAAGATAATACCTACACAAAAGGACATGGAAAGTATAATGTAAAATATTTCATTTGGTGGTAGTTTATTTCTTATGAATTTTAGAACAAAAGTGTAAATACAAAAAAATATTCAGTCAAAATGTATGTCCTATGAAAATTTAGACACCCGGTATGTATGTACAAGCCTAAATTCACATAAGCTACCCCATCAAATTTTTTTCAGGTATAATACAGTGTGTATCTTATATTTATTAAATTATATTTCTAATATTTTTACGTACATTTAACATTAAATAAAACTTATATAATAAACTGAAAACCTGACAATTAATTTTTGTATAACGTAAGTTTGTTCTATCTAATATCATCTACTTTCCACTGTATAATTCCATCTTTGCTTTTTAAAACTGCTTAGTATCCACAAGTTTTGACAACATTCTCTGAAGAAATAATCTCTAATTTCCTGCATATTTTTCATTCGGTATTATAAAATTTCGATTGGAGATAAATTGGGGCTGCTAGAAGGCCATTCCAGCAACGAAATATTATTATAATTATAATTATTATGCAGCTTAAAAAATATTAGGCACCGTGCATGCTACTTGTGTTTTATTTAAGCTTTTATGAAACGTTAAACGGAAAATTTGAACTTATTTCAATTTGGGTTTGTAAATAGTAAATAAGTAAGCAAATTTAAGACATGCTTTGTAAGTATGTACCAATTTAGGGCGAAGGTTAGGATTTTCAGGACGTAGCGAATGTAGTTAAACATGTAGTACATTTTCTCTTGATAGAATTCGCCAGTAATTCGGTCATTTTTAGAAGGCTTATCTGAAAGTATTTTATTAGGATTATTGTGAAACAATTCAGTTAATTAAATAAATATCGTGATTAATCATATGAACTAATATGAATTTCAAATCAAGGGCATTAGATTAATAAAACATATGTAAACATAAATCATCGCCAGCAACTCGTAGGAAAATAGTTCACACGTCACTGAGCTGCCACTTCTTCCTACCTAAACATGAAAAACTCCATAGTTTCATTTGCAGAAACGTGAGAAAATCCTAATGACCACTTCCTAAAACAGCATAATTTCTTCATCCGCTGAACCTTATGGATCCATAAGAGGATGCTAGACTAAGGACAAGCTTAGTGTGAGAACTCACTGCGCGAACGGCCTCAACTATTTTGAACATAGCGAACGATTTGTAAAGCTGTTAAACGTATGACTTTATTTGTACAAGTGAGTGAGGTCAGTTATTTTAATATTAATTGCTCAGGACTTGTTTCAGATGTGATATAAGAGCTATATATAGGTGTAGAATTATACGCGGATATTTGAAACTTGAGATTGCAGTGAATATAGTAATTTAGCTTGAATGTAGTGCAATTTAAATGCTTACTTGAACTTGAATTTGACATGCTACTATTATTCTACTTTGAAACCTAGATTCAAGACAAAGATAAATATATTTTGAATTCATTAGAAACCTGACTCATGTGTCACATTTTTCACAAAATCAATTCGATACATTTTCAATAACTTTTAATAAATTTAGACGTAGATGATTTCAACAATCCAAGAATTTAAAAAAGCTGAATGATTGCCCAACAAAGTTTTTCAAACTGCATTATTTAAGGAAATAGAAGGAGGTCGAAGTAATTTATCATATGAAGTATAGGTAGATATTCTATTTCTTTAGATTATGTCAAACTTATGACTAAGTTTCAGCTAAAATACAATATTTTCATTTCTGGCATGTAGTAGTAATATGAATACCAGATTCACGTTGTACTCTTCTTATGGGGTAAATAGCTCCGTGGTAACGTGTCGGACTGTGGATCGTGAGATCCTCAGTTCGAATCCCACAGCTGACAGTTGCCAATTTAAATTTACTCCTGTGGTTCCTCCTCCACTAACATCTTTGGGGGCTATGACTTGACGGCTGGTAATCGCACTACATACGCAAAAATATATCACTTACCGAGATCTGCGTATAAGCAGAGTGCCACGCCCATAATGGGTAAAATGCGTGATGATATATTTATTTTATTTTATACTTCAAAAATTTGTACTAATGAAGAAAAAATTAAAATGGTTTCTTGGTATAATCTCGATATATTTGTATAAATATTTGTGTGATGTTTTGTAATTTATTTCCTGAACATCGTAGTCTAAATCATTTCTTAGTCTATGTTACATTTTATAATTATAATTTTTGACACTGAAATCGTATTCAGCGAGCGATTCCACATACGATAAGGTACAAATTTTCAGGATACGGCATTGTAAATTAAAAAATATATGCTTTTTGATTCATAAAAACGCTAAAATTCCATTTAATAATCAATCTTCTATAGGCACGGGTTAATCTTGTTTACCATAATAGTACATTAACGCATTAGCGGCCAAATTAATTATTTTAAATTTTTTTTGTAATTTTGTTAGTATTATATTTAAGAAGACATTACTAAACATAAAAATAAATAAATAAAACTTAATATCGCCTAGCGTTGCTCTATGATAACAGTCCAGTTCAAAGAGGAATCATTTTCAAATTCAAATTGTTCAATAGCCGTAACTGAAAACGTTATTACTTTATTTAGATTGTAAATTATAAACTACAGAATTAAAATAACGAAATGAGTAAAATTAATTAACTTTTAACACGTTAGCTAACAATGTAGTTAACAACGCTTTATACAACGAGCCCTAAGTCTCCTTATCGTAAACGGGCACTAAATCTTATGGTTCTTTCTATTGCAACAAAGAAAATAATAAACTTCGAATTGAGATGTAGGTAGTGTGACATGCCAGTACGATAACTGTTGTGATATTATTTACAAACCGGAAAAGAAATTACTGATATATTTATACGAATATTTTCATTATTGCACAGAATCCTATATAGTATATACGATGTCATAAATCTACCAACATCCGTTTGCCTTTCAGTTGAAAACCACATTTTTCATTTTCTTTCACTTCATATAAATATTATTTTCAATTGTACAGAAGAATTTATACATATTCCAACATGTATACGGACTTAGAAATTCACATAAAAAGTAAAATTTAAATAACAAAACTGAAAATTCCTCGCCTATTTCAAGCCGTGAACATCACACCGCGTCAAAACATTTTCTGCAAGAGCTCGTTGCGTGTAAGTGTAAAGTCGGATGATTTATAACTAGTCACATATATTTCTCTTCCCGTCGGTATATCCTGGATAATAATCGTGGTGATTTATTAATTATTTACATTGTAAATAAGTAATCAAATTAGCAATAAACACACAAAAGTTGGAATATCTGCCTTAATGTGCGTAGAAATGCGTGGGCGGTTAATTACACACCATTTAAAGAACCGCTTAGTTAGGTATGTTTTGTATGCATATATTATTATTTTAGTATGTTAAGAAATGCAACAAAGTTGTACTTATTTATAGACCTATTGGGACTTCCATCTTTACAATACATACATATATAGTCAAGAACCTTTCTTCCGTAAGGTGTAGGGTGCAAAAAATCTTTTAATCGTGCACAAATTTCGTCCATTGTTTCTCATTCATCGTCATCCTTTGTACACCCTATAATATCCCAGGCGTTTTTTGGTCTTGCACGATCCTCTTTTCCTTTACGTTTATTATATGGCCCCATTATGCTAGTTTACTTGTTTCTATAGAGTCTAGTTAGCTTGCATTACAGTTCTCTTATCTCCAAAATTGTTTCTCCTTATACTTTCCTTAGATATTTTATTTTTAGCTCCTAGATTTTTTATTTTCATTCTTTGAGACAGTACCCTTGACTCGCAACCATGTGTCAATACAGATAATTAAATTTGATGTAAAAAAAATTAATGCAACAAATTATAAGTTAAGCATCCGTGAATACTGATACATATTTTAAGAAATGTAGTCATCCGGTATATAAAATTAATTCATCAAATAGTATTTGTATCAATCTCTTTCTTATTAAATATGTATGTCAATTTCCTCTTTTTCTCTTCTTTTTTTCATTATATTCTAGCACTTCTTTAGTAATGTCGTTGTTTTCTTTTCTAAGCGTATGTCCTATTAAGTTCCACTTTCTTCTTTTTTTGTTCATTTCTACTGGTTCTACATACATATTTTCCACAATTCTTCGCTTGACGTAATATCTTGATAGTAGATTTTCATTTGCCTTAGGTATTTATTTATAAATGTTTACACTGGTTTAATATTTTTTGCATTGATTGTTCACTATTCCGATCAATACATTACTGATGGCTATTTTAATTTTGTTCTTTCTTGATATTTCAGTTGATCCCTAGATTTTCCATTAACATATTAAAGGCTTCGCGAGCTTGTCTAGAGCTATGTATAAAAAAGGCCAAAATTTGTTCACACACCCCGTTCAATTATCTAGAATTTTATATGATTTTCATTCGTGCAATATAAATATAGAAGTAATAATATTACAAAAATTTAATTCCAATAATTTTAGTGGAATTATCAGCATATGTGTGTGAAATTCCTGATTTTACAGCTGTACGAGTAATTGTCTGCAATTCCAACGATTGTCATTACCTTTAACTGGCAATAATTTTGTTAATAATAAAACAAAAACCATGTAGAATGTGCGATTTCCATATTTGGAATAGTAATACTATAAAATATGTAATTTACGTGCGACGCTAAAACCAGAATTGTGTTGTAGGCGGTCATTTCATTACACCTATAAAATTATAAAAATTATCTTTTTCTTAATGGAAATCGCAATTATAGGTAGCAATTAACACCTAATAAACAATAAGTATCAATCAAATAATTATGCATTTATTACCTAATGATTAAGTGCATTTATCAATATTATATTTGCCATGACTTTTAAAGAAAATAATTATTACTACGCTTAAAATAATCCAGTTAATATCTTACTTCGAATACAAACAGTTCCAAGTTTGAATCCCGTCTGTTCTGTCATGGACGTACTTATTTGTATCAGCAAAACAGAAAAAAGACGATATCATAAATTTAACGTTAATTAAAAATATTATATCTTTCACGTACTCATGCCCAAAAGCAAAAACAATTATACCATTTTAAGAACGAGAAAGACCAAATTACCATAAACATAAGTACTCACACGATGACAGAGTAGTCAAAACAAAATTCTTTAATTCGAGAAACGTACCAGACGCGTAACGTGTCGCTTTTCTCGTTTTTGAAATCGCACACGACGAAGAGCAATAAAGTTGAATATTTAATGTGTAGTGAAGACTTGGTGCAACAGATTCAGTTGCATTCGCCGCTACGATTCGACACAATTAGTGACAATGTGATTGTCGTAAACTCCCTGATATATGCGATAAAAATTGCTTTATAGAACAAGGTTAGAAGGTGTATGAATGAATGGACGTATTTTCCATGATTTTATTCCATAAATTTCTGCTGTTTTACGTTTACATGTTTTATGAATATTGTGGAAGGTGAACGCGTGATTATTTTCAGAAGTAGCACTTGTAGTTTTATTTCACAATCATACATATTTTTTATTTACCAAATTCTACTTCATTGCTACTTTAAAATAAATCCTAGAATTCACAGTGTTGTCTAAAGGATATAAAAATTTGAATTATATTGTTTAATAGTTACTTTTGATACATATTTAGCATATAGAATAGATGTACTATGGACAGAATTGAAGTTACAGTTATTGTTACCGAAAGAAATGCTTTTAATTTGCTACAATTTTGTGGTTTACAGAACATGTGCAGAGACGTCTTGTCTTTACAAATGCAGAAATACCATTCTCTTATGGGATGGACAAATTTACCCAACTTTCCCATACGTGTACGAGTATAATGCCGAAATTTCAAAATATTAACCGCGTTAGTTTCAAATGATGCTGTTTCTGTGAAAACTACAAGTCTAGGAAAATTAACACAAACATGTGCAACAATAAATTGTATCCTAAAAAACACCTGCCAAACCAACTTTTTTTTTAATCGAAAACACTTTTTAATACTTGCATCTTTTGAAGCGGCTTAGCATATAATTAATTTTATCCAACACCTCTCAATAAATGCTCTATAACTATGGCGATTTTAAACAAGGAAACTAACAGATTACCCACTAGTGGGTATAATTTTGAGAAAATCCACTAGTGAGTATTTTTGTATTTATAACAATAATAATAACACACAACACCTTGGTAAACACTTCGATTGACATTTTGATTTAAAAAAATTTAAGCATATGTCACTGTCTAATAATATGTCTTTAATAAATTTTGCATTTATTAAGAGTTGTTGGATAAAACGTTATATTTCACACGTGGTCAAAGTGAAATTACCCTCTCAATAAAATTATCTCTCGTGGGTAATTCCTTACTTTCCCCACTTGTAAAGTAAATAACAATTTTTTTTGAAGATATTTGTAAGACAGTAAAAATGATTCATATCATTTAACCGAATTTTTTTGCACTTTTCCACTGCTGTCTTCATTTCTTCTGTTTTTCCGGGTCTTCCTTTTTGATTATTCTATGTTGTCCGCACTTCCAATATTTTTCTTGTTGTTCTGCCTTTTCCCATTCATTTCTTTCTTTTTATTCTTTTAATTTATTTGAATACATATCTTGATATAATCTTGTAATATTTCATGAAGCAAAGAACATGTGGCCATAGTAGTTAGTCCGCTTCCCATCTCCGTACGAAGAAAATGTTCGATTAATAAATAAAACAAAAAAATCGGAGATACAGTCAATATATTTAAAATTAATTAAATATCGACATTTCAACTGTTATTCAGTAATCTTCAGGGTGATAATTAATAAATTATAACCCGAAGAAGACTGAATAACAGTCGAAAAGTCATTGTATAATTAATTTTAAATATATTAACTGCATCTTCGAATATTTGTTTTATTTATTTATAATATTTATTGAGCATACCTATGTAAACCATCCTTTCGTTTTGAAATGGCTACATAGTCCCAACAATGTTTCCTTTAATTTGCACAACTACATTATTCACGTTTTCTCCAACAATGGCGACCATTACAATAGAAGAAACTAACCACCAATATAAAAATCCCTAGAGAAAGACTCCTCGAATACCAAGCAACCACCAAGTACATTAATTTCCTCAAAGACATTTGCAAATTAGTATTCGTGACATAGTTGCACAGTAGGACACAATATAGGAACATTTATTGTGTAAATATTCATGCTGTTGGTACTTGTGCACATTAATGCATTGTATATTGATATCAACGTAAAAACAGTAGAGATTAATTCAGTACGCAGGTCATTATTAGAGTACTAAATGCGAAATAGAGTTGTTTCACACATTATGAGTATCGTATGTTGCTGTTGTTAGAAACGAGTTACGTATGTATCTGACACTCAATTGAATATTAATAATATTTTAACGATTAAAGATATTAACATAAAGGATTATAGTATACACTAGTGTAAATAGAATATAGATGAAACGGGCATTCTTCAAAAATGAAAACCACCTAGTTATAACATTCTTATACATATCAATATGTATTTGAACATTTAACAATTACACAAATTTAATATGTAGAATAGATGTTTCAATTACTCGTTTGTTCTTATATGAGCCCAGAATCACATCATTTGGCCAAATTTAGAATTTTATAATAGTAACTAAAAAAGAAAAAAAATGTTCTGTTTTTACAAAGGGAAAATTGTTGTAGGTACTGAATGTTATTTTTAAGAATATTTAAAGAAAAAATAACAACTGAAATAATAACAAATTAATAAATTCACTCACATAAAGAAATAATTTGGCCCAAAGGTATTGGTTGGTATCACGAACACTCTTTTTGAATATAATGACAAAATAGAAAAATGTTTCAAATAAAGACTGTAGGTAATATTATTCTACAACATTTATTTACTGAGATATACCCAAAAACTCTGATAGGTCTTCAAATAATCTACCACTTACTGTTGATGCATTGTTCCCAAAATCTTATCAATTCGTAACATAAACATAATACCTCCCTTACATATATGTATGTGCGGGAGGTAAAAATGAAAGAATACAAGATATAAATATGGTGAATTAATTATTTACTTTACAAGTGGGCAAAGTAAGGAATTTCCCACGAGAGAAATTTTAGCACACGAAGTCGAAGGCTGAGTGGGTAATTCCACTTTGCCCACGTGTGAAGTATAACGTTTTATCCAACATCTCTTAATAACTTTATTTATTAAATAAATATTATTTTATTGTGACAAAATGCTTTAAATTTTCTAAATTAAAATGTCAATCGACGTAGTTATTGTTATTGTGTTCTGTGTTATTATTATTGTTATAAATAGAAAATTACTCACTATACTGACTTTTTTCAAAATTATACCCACTAGTGGGTAATCTGTTACTTTCTTTGTTTAAAATCGGCATAGTTATAGAGTATTTATTGAGAGGTGTTGGATAAACAAATTTTCCTTTGTATTTATTCTAACTGGGCCAAATAACATTACCTGAGCTCGTATTAAGAAACTATAATTTTGAAAGATTTTATTAAACATATTTTTCAAAATTGGAAGTAGATATAAACAAAATGCAAATAATATTTGTATTCTAAATCATATTATTGCTGTCTGATGGCTGATAGTGCATTGACAATTATTCAAGCCAAAACCAACAATTAAATGAATGATAACTTATAACCCCCATTAATATTTAATGCAAATTACAATCAAATAAAAATTAAAACAATAGTTCAATATATTAAATCAGTTAGTCTCCTTTCCTTTTAATTGTTCCGTAACACATTTTAACAAGTATGAATAGTAATATCTGCAATAAACATTTGATCATGACATGTTGTCAATTTGTCAATAATTTTTTGCTATTTGTAATTGATTACCTATACAGTATTATTTTATAACAATGAACATATTTCATATGCAATGGGAACAAGATCAGGGTAAAGCATATGTGTGATACATGTGTATGTGTTTGTTGCGAGTATGTTGATCACGCAGAGCCGGATGTATAAGTGTAAATTAATAATTAAGTTTACTCATAAATAGAGTCGTAAATTATTATATTAAGCTTTCATGCATTAAAAAATTCACTTTGTATGCAGATCAAGCTATATATAGTTATTGGAATATATTATTTTGCAGGAATTGTTTGATTTACTCATTCAATTAGTTATTGACAAGAAATGTTTACAAATATAAGTTAATTATTGGCGTTCATATACAATGAAGTTAATAACCATTTACTTCATTTCTTATGTAATTTATTGCGAATAAAAAAAAACTGTTTTTTTTTTCGCAAATTTAATATTTAAACACCTACTATTCTAAATGTAAAATTTACTCTAAAATACTTCTACCTTAATGGGTAAAACGGGAAAAGTCTCTTAATCGTTCACAAATATCGCCCATTGTTTCTTATTCACCGCCATGCTTCATGTATCCTACCAGTGGCGTCTTCTCCATGCAAGCAAGGCAAGCAGTGCTTGCCTTTATATTTTATAATTTTTAATATATTTCAACAATATATTTGTTTATAATTATTTTTTTTTACTGACAGTAATCAAGGATTTTATTAAATATTCTTCAAATACATATAAACAAATATAAATATATAAAAGTATCCTATGATACACCAGGAAAATGATCTCTTGCCAAAAAATAAAAAATTTCATCCAGAGCCTTCTGATCGGGTAAAGTACCCATCACCGAAGCAGCATTCCCCCTCTGAAGATCAATGCTTATTCGCTGTTTTAAGTATTCAAGGGATCTGCTTTCACCATGATTTCTATTCATTAATTTTCCTAATTGGTTGATAAATTTTTCGGCAGAAGGCCCTATGGAACCAAAGGTTTCTACGCCAATTGGAATAAAGTGGTAAAAATTGGAAAGCTCAGAATATTTTAAATATTTTATAATTATTTATTTAGAATTTTAGTATTTCTAAACATAAAAGCAAACAGAAATACACAATTATGTTTCAAATTGCCTACCGCACCGCTAATGCAATACGAGTTCATACAATGACGTACGAACTATTAGGATCTTAACCTGTTGTTCAAAACCTGCAAGCACAACTTCGAGTGCTTTCGCCGCCCATGCTTACAGTATACCGAACATTGTCGAACATGCAGGTTTCTATACTGGAAATAATGCGCCGTAAACGTTCCTTTGAAAGCAGTTTTTAAAGTGCTTCTATGAAGATAATTTACTGGTAAAAATTAAGAAAGGACAGAATAGAAGTAAATTTTATTTATATGGTATATTGCTGAATTAAATTTGTTATAAATAAATTTTGAAAGGAATAATAACTCTTGTATTTTAATAGAATTAACGACATTTGCGCAATAAAAAAATCTTGCTTCGTTGGACGAAGAAAAAGCTTTCATTGTACGGGGTAGACCTGTTCCTCGTATGAAGTTACTGTTAAAAATACAATAAGATATTTACATTATTTTTCACAATTTTTTTTACCTATCACCTATTTGTCATTGCTTGCCTTATTATAAAATCCACGAGACGCCACTGTATCCTACAGTGTAACGTTCCTCTTATTTCTTCTTGTTGATGATGGTATCCTAAGTATCTTTTGGTGTTCCACGATTCCTCTTTTCCGTCACGTTTGTCATCTAAATTTGTCGCACCTGTTTTGCTTCATTTATTTTTATCATATAGCCCCACCATGCTAGTTATCTTGTTTCTATGAAATCTACTATTGGTTTACATTTGCAATTGTTAAATTGTTCTCTTATTATTTCATTTCTTATTCTATCCAAAATTGCTAGTCCTTGTACTTTTTTTACATAATTTCTTTTCTAGCGCCTGAATTTTGCTCTACATTTTTTGAAACAGTATCTATAACTCGCAACCGTATTTCAATATACATCTGTATTTAGTGTTTTACTGTCAACTGTCACTTTTGTATTGCCGTTTTTTCTATTATTACATTTGTTAGTCTTTTTTACCATTATTTTTTTATCGATCTAGGATAACCTTTGTCTTTTTTAGCGCTAATAAAATATTGTAAATTAAAAGTCTGGAAAAAACTCCTTGAAATCTAGTGCGTTTTTTCTTACTGATACACAGTGGCGCGTATATTTCTAAGAAGTAACTTCTCAATTATTTTAAATTACATATACATATAACATAGCACATAACTCCTTTAAGTGCTTCAACATACACATGAAAGTTTCTGTACTGTCAGCAATTAAAATTTATTTCTTCAGCCATCTGCAGGTACCTAACATAAAACAATCTACCTTCCTATACGCTTTAACAAATTTATTTGACATGTGTGAAGTCATGCATTAATCGAATTAAATTTGACTACCATTTGAAACAGCACCTAAACCTCTTAACCCCATAAATCAGGCACCTCGCTCACCAGTTGCTTTCCATTCAAATTAATTCTTCAAATTAACCTCTGCGAGGAATCTGGCTTGACCCTCGTATTAGCCAAACGGCCGTAAAGCTTGCGCACTTGCACTATTCGCATCCTTGTTAGTAGAGTTGTTAAAATACTGGCGCATTTGGAGCTCCTGAATTTGTCAAAAGTGGTTTTGTGTAATCCTTACAGTTTACAGTTAATTCATCTGTATAATTTTCAGTTTGCAATCACAATAATTGTATCACTATTTAAACTTTGAACTGTAGTAGCTGTAGCCTGACCATCAACCATATAATCAGAAACTCTAGTTAGTAGTTACCACCTATAATTTTTCTTATTGGAATTTAATTGTATCTACGTTCAGGAGCAATAGGACATTATGGTAAAATTGTACTAATAATACTCCACGCTATTCCAATTAATTTATTTTATTAGTGCATTTGTTTTACGATTTCATCATTTACATTTGAAGTGTTCTCTTTGCATCATCAATTCTTTATATTTATATTATACATAAATTCATCATACTAATACTGTTAAATTTTGGCACCTGCTTAGAAAAGACGCTTTTCTGTTCTTATTTTGGGAAGTGAAAGTGAGTTACTTCAAACCAATGATAGAAATGTTCTCATATCTGACCTAGTACAAAAATGGAGTGACGTACCGGACAAAAATTATATATATATATATATATATATATATATATATATATATATATATATATATATATATCCATAGAAACCAATATATCTGACAGTTAATACAGTTGCTTAACGTACTTACGCAATTATTTGACACTACATTAATGCAGCCATATTCACTCTGGTCAGACTACCTATCCCATCAAACGTTTTTGTTTTCCATGACGGAATTTACCACTTGTAAAGTTGATAATCAAGAAAATCCAAGAAAATCAGCAAGGCAATTATCGTTGCAGTTATTGCAAAAGATATCGTGTGCACCACCTATGTTCGGCTCTAGGAGTACATTCTATTCCTATATATTAGAAAACGAATACAGAATAACAATGATCTATGAATTAGAATAAGAGTTAATAGTTGGTAGGAGAAGACATAGTGAAAAAGATCAGGCAACAAAGAAGCAAATGGCTTGAGCATATATGGAAAGCAGAAGAAGAGGATGCAACTAAATCAGTAGTAGAATGGACACCAGGAAATAGAAGAAGACTAGATAGACCCAGATTAATATGACAAAAGAAAGTAGAAGATTTAAAAACAGCAAAAATTAAATCAAACACACAGTAAAACAAAAAATAGGAAGATATGTAGCAACCTAACTACAAGGATTTAAAAGAAAAGAAACGGAGGTTGATCCACTTAAACAAAAGGATCTAGAAAACTTCATAAGAAGCGGAGTTACCCCATAGGAGTTTTAAGCCGCTATGTATATATGTTACAACTACAATTCCATTCCAGAATACTGTAATACTATCACATTTAACACGTGAACAAATTCTCGTGTCCAGGATGGGAACGGCTGCAATGGTAGTCACCGCTATCAAATCGAACCACGGCAGTCGTTCCACACAACGTTATTTAATTTATTGCGTTAGATGTGGCTGTTAATATGCAAAGCGTGGAATATTTATGACTTGTCTTACAGTCTAACACACGGACGCCTGCATCTTTTTCTATTTATTTGTCTTTTTGTGCATGCTTCGCATGTAATGCAGCCAAGGTCGAATGCTGAACGCCATAATTTATGCGATTAGAGGCACTGGGATGCCCCCAGGGTGTTCATTTGTTTCAGAAACTATGCATTCGTTTTTGTTACTGTCCATTTTTAATTTAGAGCGCAAGGATTTCCTGTTGGTGAAATGATATAATAACCTGTATTCTTAATATTACTATTCAGATACTCAAATAACTTAAAAGAGAGTACATAATACAGTACTTTCAGGACTGACGATTTCGTTTCGACGAATTGTGAAAATATTGTTATGGAAATTAAATTTTTGTAACAAAGACGTATGAGGCAAAACTTTTAGTATATTACCGTCATCTTTCGTTACTCTTACATAAATTGTGGAAGAAATGTTTCATATATCAGAGTAAATTTTTATACTGCTGCCACCAAATTGTTCAATAATATACGAGCCTAAATTTACATAAATTCGCCCGTTTCAAATGTTTTATATCAATGTTTTACAAAATCCAAAAGCAGTGTATCTTATATGTACTAAATTGCACAAGTAATTTCTAATAATTTTACGTACATTTAACATTAAAGCTGTACAGCTGGCAAACTTTTGTTTGTTGTATAACGTAAGTTTTCTCTATCTACTTTATCACTGTTACTTCTTCTTTATTTTTTAAAGCTACCTATAGAATCCACAAGTTTTTGACAGTCTTCTCTGAAGAAAGACTCTTGAATATCCTGCAGTTTGTGTTGCAATTCTTCGATTGTCTCTCTAGGATGATTTTTTTATTTAATTCTGTGAAGTTTCGATTGGGGATAAATCGGGACTACTAAATACTTTTGATATTATTATTATTATTATAATGTAGCTTAAAAAATATTAGACACAATGTCTGGTACCAGGAACTCTGTTTTTGGGAGTTTTAAGAAAGTATTTTAGTTTCGGTTTTAGCGCTGTAAAATGTTCTAAAAATATTTTATAAAAAATGCTTCGAATAAGATTTGCAGAGAAATATATTATCTACCTCTTTTAAATAAAGTTTTTTTTTAAACTGAAATTAAAACATTTGTCTTAAAAGAAGAAAATAATAAATAATTCACTATGTGTTATTGGATAACATTGCTTTAAATAAATTTATTTCAACTTATATGGCCGTTGACGACGTTTCGGCTATGATTACAGCCATCTTCAGGTCTACAAGTTTTACAATATTAATATTTATAAAAAAAAGTACATACAAAGTGTGCTTACCTAATTTAAATTACAAAATATATTCATAATGAAGTCATAATATATAATGAAGTTAAGTTATAACAAATAATTGAACACTAGATAATTACATTTTGTAATATAAATTAATTGGAAGTGTACTCTTCCAAGAATCGATAACGATTAAATTTGTGATGGCGAAAGATCTAAAAAATGATAACAAGTCCTGAAATTTGAAGTAATACAACAAGAAGAAGAATACAGAAATCTAATTAATATTTTAAACACCGAAAGCACAGTATACCGAAAGACAGAGCTCGTGGTACCAGTCATTGTATTCTTCTCGAATTTTGATTTATATTTAAACTTTTATAAAACATTAACCGAAATATTTAATTCCCTAAAAACCCTTATGAATTTGGGACCGTACAGTTTAAGAAATATAATGAAATATATTTTCTAAACAATATGTAGGTATATAATTTTTATTATTAAGTCAAATATTTATATGTATTTATTAGTACGGACACTGTTACTATATAAGGGTATTTACAATGTGTGTATATAGTTGGTGTATTTAAATTGGCTGTTGCATCACAAGTACCAGTCAAAAAATGTGTAACAATTTACCCAATCGCAAGATCTTTAAACATTTAGCAGAATCCCACGTTCGCTAACGATATTTGCGGTAATCCAAGCACGCGGTTCGCACGGGCTATTTGCTATTTCTTTCGATGCGTCAGATTAACAGACGAGGCGTGACTTATTTGTCGGTAATACAGTGCCCTGCGAGCTGAGTTTTCCTGGTTGTTTATTGCCATTTAGCGATTGGCTGGTTGTGAAAGTATTTTAACGGCTCAGCGAATGAAGTGTAGGTTATGTCATTTGTTTTGTTTATTTGCTGTTTTATGTGTTGTAATGAAAATTTTATGTTTATAGCGGTTAGAATACATAATTTATGCTAGGTAATGGTATTCTCTTTTGATGGTAATTATAAGAATAGCTGATATATACATACATTTCAAAGTCAATTTTGAATGACCCAAATAATTTTTAACCTGAAAGATACAATTAAAACCTTTTTATACGAGCATTTCTAACATGAGGCGCGAGCGAATACTATATTCAAAAAATTTGTAGTGAGTAGCACAATACCTCCAACCATTGATTCCTTATCAAACAGTACAGGAACACGGACCACCACTATTAAGAAATGCTCATCTTTTCAAAAAATCTACTTTTCAGTTATAACACATGTCAAAATAGTCATTTTTGAGCGTTGTTTTGTTTTTCCAAAAAGCACAGATTCCCAAATTTAAACGAAAATGTCAAAATGTAATTTTTTAACGTGCTGTAATTCGTAAATGGTAACAGTAAAAGAAAAATGTTTGAAACAACAATTGTAGATAATAATATTTAAAACATTATTCTTCTATATGTGCATGTATATATTTACTAAGATATTTTAATTTAAAAGTTTGGTAGGATCCGAATAATTGATTTAAGAATTATATGGTAGGCCCAAGGAATCCAAAACGGTGAAAAAAAAACGTGCAATGAAACAAATGAAGTAATTTCTTCACCCATTGGGATTCCTTAAGCCTACCATATAATTTTTAAATAAGATATTTTAAAATAACTTGATAGGGCTTCAAGTAAGCTACCACTTCTGGTTATTGAATTATCACCAAAAACTAAAAGCTCTTCCAAAGGAAATATATAGTTGATATACACAAAAAATCAAAATTTTCTGTTTAGTAGTTTATGAGAAACCGTAACTACAAAGATCCAAACAGACCGACAGACAGACACAAATATCATAGCAAAACTTTTAAAATCGTATTCTAAGGACCCTAAAACGTGCTCATCCACTCAAAACTCACTACCGAATTTTTAACATTATTCTTATTCCCCCTTACACTCTAGGTATGTGGCGTGAGGTAAAAACACAAGGCAATCGAAAGGCAGATAGTCAAATAGTGCAAAAGATGGAAAGACATTTATAATATAGTTTTAATTATGGAAACAAATATTTATAAATGACAAATGTTTCTAACTTTTCCCATATATGAATAGATGCCGGATGAAAAGGACCAACACAAAGATTACAAAATATAAGTTTGAAAAAGGGTTCGACAATGACGATATCTCAAGACAAAATGACGGAATATAATCAGCGTTTCCAGTAAAAACTAAATAAATTTAAACATGTGGAAATAAATTGAAACCTAGAAACCCCGATCAAACTAACTTCGAAGATTTAAAGCGCTAAAACATTTTAATACTTACATCTTTCGATTGTGTTTTGACAGTAAAACAATAAATCGTTTTCTTACTAATAAGAATATGAGGAAACACTGTGGCTTTGACAATTCCTTCAAAACAGTGGATTACATGCCTGTCGTCTCGCAGCATCTTAAGTTATACAATGTAGGAAGCAATTTGCAAACGCATGAGAAGAAATTTTCACGCCAATTCAATAATTCACTTAAACAATATCTTCACAGACTATAAAGATTCTCACATAATACGTAGAGTGCCACAAGGCTTAGATTTCGGTTCCACTCCGTTGGCCACACGATCTCAAACCAGAATTCCGCAAGAGTTCTCAAAACTCAACGCTGTCTTCTTCAACAACCCCAATTCAAAATCTTTGTGAGCGATTGCGAAGTCTCGTTCTGATCGAAGAAGTAATTTGCATTTGCTGGTTGAGCTCTTGACTATATTTATGGGCAACTGACACAGTATTAAATTCGTGAATACGCTATTAAGACTTAGTAATATATTGTATAAATACATGACGTGAACGAAGCGAATATATGGGCGTATCATGGCAGGTGACTAACTATGTTATTTTTTGAGATTTACTAAATACTGCGTTGTTAGGAGAAGTACGTCATTCGCCCTAACTTGGGAGGTATCTATATGTCAATTATATGCGCAAGTATTTTAATTGTTTTACCGTTTTAATTAAGAATAAATTGTAGTAACTAATAGTTACATACTATGAAGAATTGTTTTGTAATTAAATGCGGAATGCACGGGCACAGCTTCTTGGTAGAATCACAGAATTATTTCACTTCTTACACACTATTTAATATACGAGCCATATCACATCACATGAATTGAACCAAAGAGGCATTCAATTAATATTTATGTTTCCTAATTAAAATTTATTAATTACGAATTAATTTTAGGAGAATAAGTTAAGTGTATTAAATTAGCTTTAGGTTTAACAATTAATCTACAATACTTAATACATATTTCAATTACAATTATTATAAAAAATTAAATACTCGAACACAGAATAGTATATTCTACAACATGTAATGGAATGGTACATTTTCCACAGGAGTAAAAAGTTTGTATTTTGGGCATTAATGGGTTAGGCAGATTTAATTATTTAAATTAAGAAAATTATTTAAATTAAGAAAGAAACGTTATAATAAGTATCAAAAGGTTAGTACTAGTAAATTGTTTACTAGAAAATTAATTAAATACTCCTCCAAATTTAACTTGAAATTTATTACTTATGTATAATTTAAACATGAATAAACTCATTGCTGTAGTACGCATCGTAATTTGTCTTATATTTATCGAAATATGGCGATTTGTAATATTTTTCAAAATACGGAAATTTCCCCAAATATGACTTAAAATTGTAAATTTTTTTTATTACATTTCTTTATAATATTCGCGACAGGAAACCCATTGCAGCAGAGCGCATCGTCATATCTCTAATATTTTTCGAGATATGACAATTTTTTATATTTTCCAAAGAGCAACTTTGAGGGGCTGTAACTCGAAAACTATACAAGATATCGAAAAAAATCTCCAGTTTTGTGTTTTTCGTGCCATTTATAATAAATTAGTAAATTTTGAAAATTTTGAAATTTTTTTGAATTTTTTTGCAAAATTTTGATTGGATATATCTCGACAAATATGAAAGATACAGATTTTCAGTGTTCACCAATCGATTCAGCTCGACGAAATACATAAACCCTGAAAATTTCAGAAAATTCGGACAACCGGTTGAAATGTTAGAGCAAAAAGTCTTAAAATAGCCAAATTCAGCCCAAACGTCAAGGGGTACCTATTGACTCTTTGGACGAAAAACGCCATTTTCAGGGTTATTGCTCTAACTTTCCATCCCGTAAAGCGATTTTTATGAAACTTTGCATACTTATGTATTTCGATGAGCTGAATCGATTGGTGAACACTGCAAATCTGTATCTTTAATATTTGTCGAGTTATCGTCGATCGACATTTTGAACAAAAATACAAAAAAAATTCAAAATTTTAAAAATTTGCTAATTTGTTATATAAGTCACCAGAAACGATAAACTGAAGAGAATTTTCAGATATCTCGTGTAGTTTTTGAATTACAGGCCCTTAAAGTTGCACTTCGAAAAATACCAAAAATAGACGTATCTCGAAAAATATTAGAGATCTGACGATGCGCTCTGCTATAATGGGTTTCTTAGCGCTTATCTTATAAAGAAATGTAATAAAAAATATTACAATTTAAGTGAGGATATTGACAAACTGACACGAAGAGAGACATCATCGGGAAACTATTAAAACTAAAACGTGCTCATCCATTGAAAACTCAGTACCTAATTTTTAATATAATTCCTATAGCTGCCTTACAGGATGAGGCGAAAGGTAAAAAGTGTTGATATGTCAAAGTTTTACGATTGTCAAAATAGTACGCCGGAAATCTTTGTCCTCTAATTTGTGAAATTCTATTGTTTCTGCTCAACAAAATAGAGTTTTTGGACATCAATTTTCAAAGAATTTAAGTATTCCTCAAGGAATGGTAAGAAACCTACAGTTATCTATAAATAATTTAAAATAAGAAAATTTAAATTAAATGAATGTGACCAGTCCAATTCATGTGCGACTGAACTCATATCGAGCTACGGAATAAGAAAAATGTTAGTGAAATTTGATACCAACTTCTAAAATACACACTCATTTGAAATCTACAGATATATCATTTGCATCTTCGTTTCTGTCACTTATAAATTACAACAAGCGATTCAATGTTTTTATTAAAAATATAAATTATTCTGGGGCCACAGATCAAATAAAATTCTGTGTCACAATCATTAATCTTCGGCCTACGGTCCTAGATTGTTAGATGACAAATTTTATTTACAAGTTTTTATATTTATTTGAAACTTTCGACGCTAGCAATAGAGATGTGTTACAACAAATTTATCATACTATTTCTTTTAATGAGATTTTACTAAAAGATCAAATATTTTATTTGTAGTTAAGAAATGTATTCTTGAACATAACTTGCATTATTCGTCATGTACCCCTCGGGCAATTAGATATAATGGTGCATAAAACTAAGATATTAATTATTTCGTTTAATTAACTATAAAATAAATTTATGAAATACGGTTTTTATTGCTAAATACTAAGTTCTTTATAGTGTAATTAATTTTATTACAAATATTTTGAATGAAAAAATGGTTGACTCATTTCAATGCAATCACTCAGTTATGTACTTAGATTTCTTTATCTAAAAAATATCAAAATGTTAAAACGATAAAATAATAGCTGACCCTATTTATTTGCATTCCTGGAATCAGATTTAATTATTTTTAAGAATTACAGAATTATAGAAACATTGAAAATGCATTATTGTACAAGTTAATTTAATGTTTCTTCGTCAAGTTTCTGAAGAAGCTGCAAAAAATGTATTTCCATTTTTGCCGACGTGATGCTATTATTTCGAAGGATAAGTCAATTTAGGTCACAGCGGGATACAAACTAATTGTCCTTATATTCTGATTGTTAGTCGGTACACTACACCTGATGATTATTAGATTACAGTATTAGAATATGACAGTTATAAAGCTGATGTCATACTGCTCACAAATTTTCTAGTAGTACGTCATGGTTCGACATATTTCATAACTTTTTAATCGAATGCAAATTTCAGTTATTAACTTTAATGTGAAATCATGCTATTTGTTGTAAATTATTAGCTTTATATGTAGTCATATGAATCATGAATTTGTTGTCTATTTATGGTGCTCTTATGTAAATATGGATTTAATATGTATCACTCACGAAAATCTAAGCAATTATTCAACAATAGCAACCAATAAACTTCTTGATAGGTGGTATTGCCATGGGCAATATAATGTAACAGCTACCTCGCTCTTGGTACCAAAAGCTAACTGACATACGAAAGTATTGTAATTGATTAAATAAATTACTAAGGGTAGTGTACTCGCTGGCTACCACGGAACATTTTAACTCGATTTAGAAAAAGACGTATTCAATATATCAAAATTAAATAATATTTAATAACAGACAAGGAATAGTAAATTGTGTATCTAGTAGGAAAAGTGATATATTGCCGGACGATGGCGATGGTGGAACACCAGGACTCCGGGAAGTTTATTTTTCCTACGTGGTACACATACTTTTTTTTTTTCGATCGGTTTATATTCAATAATAAGTTATTTTATATATCATTTAGAAACGTCAGACAACCAACAAGACATACTAATATTGTGTTGTTTTCATAAAAATATCTTAGGATAGCTTATCCATGGTTTGTTTATTTATTTTCACAAGCGTCATATTTATTTGAAAAGCTAATTCGTACAGGAATATTTTGCCAGTGTCCGGAAAAGATATTCCCGTACTGTTATTTATCGTAACCTAGCAACGACACAAAAATACCGGATTAATGCACTTGCATACCGGAAAAGAGTCAGTTTTCGTCCGATCGAAAAAAAAATTATGTAAATCTAAACGTTTTTACGAGCTGAATAGCTTGACGCTGTATAATCCTAACTATTACTTGCTCTCTAATTTTACAATAACTTTCGAAGAATCAGACTGATATAATATTTGCTATTGACAATACTCATACAAAGAACTTAAAACTACTTACATGAATGCTTATAATCGAAAGAAATCTTTAAACTATGTAGTCGTTTTAACATTTGACAAGGAGTACCAAAATGTAAATGGTCCTATTTAGGGATGGAACAGTAGCACTGAAATATAGTAATACTGGAATGCTATCGTTTAGGGATTTATTAAGGCGAAAAACAGGCCACCCTTTTTCGTCTAACACTTAATTGTAGAGCGGTTGCTACGTAAAAAATATTGAACAATCTTTTCTTGTAAACTATGAAATATTTTATTACAAAATCATTGAGTGCTAATTTCTTTTACATTTTCTTATCAACTTTCTAAGCGAACTGTACAATAAAGACAGATGGCCCAACAACTAGTAGTCTCTCTCAGTGGGGAGTAGCACTCAAAATAAATCTATCTGAACACTACTCTCGCATAAGATAGAGGTTAAATATTTTTTTCAACATATTGAGATCCACTGAAATAGCGGAAATTGAACTGAACTTATATTTTAAAGTACTGGAATGTTCCAATGATATCTCTGAATATCGTGTCCAAAGTTAATTCGCAATAAATACAAATAACATTTGGTTTACTTTTGCAATGTTACACGAGTTCTTCATTAATATTTCAAGATATCTTGTTCGCACCATTTCTCTGTCGCTTTTATTTAAGCTACTTTAACCTGCGCATGCGTAAAACAGTCATAACTCAAACCGACACACTACATGCTCACTGAACGCTCAAGACACACACGGTAGCAGATAACGAGTAAACTATAAAACCCGGTAACTGCGGTAACCCGGTAACTGCGGTAACCCGGTAACTGGAATGGTAACTGCTATAAGTAGTTGCCGCTACGTGTCTCTGACTGCGGTTAAACACTGGCAACACGACCACCCGATTTATGGTTGATGGTTGAACTGCACTTAAATCAAAATGGCGGCTGTTGGTTCGGTTCGCAGGTGTAGGAGGAAGTGTTAGCTGACACTGTTTTATGAGGAGATTTCGTCTCGCAGTTTTGTATCTGCACTCGCTGTGTGCTGCTCTTGCAAAGGTTAATCGCTTTTAAATAGGGGTGCAAGAATTATCATCGTGGTTACCATTTAAATTGCGTTGTCCTTACATACAAAATGAGACTGAAATGTAATGTAATCCGTGACATTCGACAACGTGTGATTATAAACTTAAATTTAAATCACAGTTACAATTAACTATCTTTCGTACGATAAAAGTCTAAAAATATATTTTAAAAATATAACCTTAAACAAGAGCTTGACATATCCTAACCCAAACACATCCATATGTCAACACAAATAATGTCTTAAGACGAATTTTAAAAATCTCTGCCAGACCAAAATTTTAAGTGTTAATGGGGTAAATAGCTCCGTGGTAACGCATCGGACTGTGGATCATAAGATCCTCGATTCAAGTCTCACAGCCGGCAAATTTTCACCAAATAAAATTACCCCTGTGGCTCCTCCACCACGACCATCCTTGGAGGCCGTGATTTGACGGCTGGAAACCGCATTTCACGCGCAAAACTATATCATAATACTGAGATCTGCTTTGAGCAAAGTGCCACACCCAGAAAAGGGGCAATGGCGTGATGATATATTTATTTTATTTATTTATTTAGCACATTTTTAACCGACGAAGAAAGGAAGAGGTTTTCAAGTCGACGTATATATACTTTTTATATGACCACGCATAACTTTTTATAGAGTAGTCCAATTTTGATGATTTTTTTATTGGATTGGATATACCTCGAAGTTCGTCCCATTTAAATATTGAAAACAAAATTCTACCCCTAAGAGTAAGAAAATAGGGGTTCATTGATTGTTCACTTGTGCTGGGTTTTCAGATTTCGATTATTCTTTTTTTTATTGAATAGGGTATACCTTGAAGTAGGCTCCATTTTAATTTGGGTAGAAAAATAGGTAACCCCAAAATATATAAAAATAAAAACTTTTAACAAAAAAACCTAGGCAAAAACAAACATAATTTTTTTTAATCTTAGCTAAGCTATTAAATTAATATTGAGTTGGCGCCAAGCAATCAACGAATGTTGATTCAAAATTAGTTACTTACATTAGTTTAGGAGCTTAGTTAATAAAACTAAAAAGGGTTAATTTGTTTTTCGTTTTTCAGTATTTTTTTTTTTTTGTCGGTGAAATTTTGTGTTAAAAAGTTTTTATAATTTCTTGCATTCTTCAAAGGCATTTTGACAGTAAAACAATATATCGTACACTAACGCGTGATTCCTGACTGACACCCGAAATTTATTGTTTTATGAATTCATTTATTATAAAATTATATCCATTGTAACAGATTTACAACAAATTCGTTCAGCGTTTCCTTATATACTTGAAAGCTATAAGGATATATATTATTGTTAACAATAAATAAAAAGGAATATATGAATAAATCACCAGAATATTGAAGGAATCATAAAAGCCTGTCAACTTTCATCTGCTCGCCGCTTCTATCCATAAAACGCAAAATAACAGAAACGCTTCATCATGGGCATCCAGCCAGACAATTTGCATTTGACGCGAGAAATCCAAGACAGCATCGATTTAGGATAAAGACAACTGAGCATCAGCATCAGAGAAAGTCGCCTGGGGCGGGCATTTTTTTGTTTTGTTCCATAACTGCGCGCAAAACGTCCGTAAACGCACATAAACCGATGACGTAACGCACTAATGTGACATGTGAACGTAGCGTAATTGCATACAAGACGCTTATTACGGTTCCCAGTGTTTGCTGTTTTGTTGACGCGCGCGAATTCGCCCTCTCACTCACACCTCGCAAGTTTGAGTAAAATTGTACGTTGTCTCTGTTCGCCATGAGTGTTTATTGTTTGTTGTTCGAGCGTTGTCGATGAATGTCTTACACAGCAGGCTGTGTAAATAAACCAACAACGTGCTTGAAATAATATTGGTGTTGAATACTGATTTAAGTATTGTCATATGTCAACGAGGCTTGAAATGTAGATCTGCTGCTGTTTTTATTTGAGAGCGCTGCAAACACTTACTCAAATCATTCTCAAAGAAACACTGTAAAAGTACGAATAAATTGAATTAAACTGGTTGTGCTTTCCTATATAATCAGACAGAATTTCTATTAAATATATAAATCATTTGAAACGATATTATAGTAAATTTTCGTAATGAAATGAAAAAGACCGCCCATCCAAATTTAGAAACACTTTCAAAATTACCAATAAATTAATTAAAATATTTTTTTGGTAGGCTGGAGAAATTGTACGGTTATTATCAGTTCATATCTCGCAATATACATGACATTGCTTTTTGCATTAATGAACCAAATTCTAAATTCCTTTTCTTAATTTTGCAGTACGTTTGCGAATGAATTTCAGATCGCTGTAAGTGTTCTAAAAGAGACCATATTAGTATTATTCTTTTCGCACTCTTAGAAAATGGAGCATCAAAGCATTTACTTTTCTAAGGTTGCCCACCTTATTTGTTTAAAGTATTATATCTTCTACTAGTTTTCTTTTTCATTTAAATTTATCTTTAGCTTCGGTTTTTAGGTTGTGCCATGTTTTGTTTATGCTTCCATGTTCCTTATCCATTTGTTTTTGCCATGTACGAGTATGTGGAGATCTTTGTTTAATCTCTGGCCATGTTCCCTTTTATATTATATTGCAACGCTATTTTGGTAATGTCGTTATTTCCTTTTCCTGAGCCTATGTCCCCTTCCTTATTCAGTTCCACTTTCTTCTTTTTATAGAAATTTCTACACGTAAGAAAGAAAAGTAGCGTAGAACTATTCAGTGAGCCTAGGGATATAAGATACAAATTCTGAAAATATCAAAACAATTAAGAAATTAAACAGGATTATTTATTAAGCAATTAAAAGTATTTCAAAAAAGTTATATCCTCAGTTTACCAAATAGTTCGATAATTCTAAGGAACTTTTTTTCTCGTATAATTAGTACTACATTACAAATTTTCTAAACTAATGGTTTGAAATAATTATTGAGTAGAATATTCCTCGTTCTTAGTATTCCGCTAAGGCATTTATTTATAAATGTCTGCACTGATTTTATATTTTTGCATTGATTTTCAATTATTCCGATTCATACAATAGTGTGTTACTGTTGAAAATTCTAATTTTGTTCTTTCTTGATATTTCATTTGATCTCCGGATTTGCTATAACTTATTATTCTTTTATGACCATATTAAATACTGTCTTAATTCCTAATTCAAAGTAATAACATTCCGAGGATATGCGAAACTTGCATAATTTAAACTTGATTCCGCGACAGAATGATGCGTGTGCACCGTTTGCGGCAACGTTATCTGTATGGTAGGTGCATGATGATATCGGCGTGCATGCAATTATTACCGTGTTACGAACTCACAATTAACAAGAACCGCAGCTCGCGGCCGTGTTGTTGCCGTTGTAGTTGCGACTGCAAAGCCGGAGATGCGATCACACTTTCCCTTATGTCCGTGCAGACTGATGCTGTCTTTACGATACACTGTAAAGTGGGAATACTTTGGATGGGAACAAAATGTTCAAATATGAAACTTTTAATACGATTACAGCAATTCTGGGACTCGAGGATTTGATTCATACAGGATTTTTTGTAATAACTAAGAGCATATTTTCGTAGATTTTACTCACCTTCTTTGTAAAACTTGCATGCCGTTTCACATATATTCGTTTAAATTCTACAGGTACCAATGTATCAAACTGTACATTTTTGCCGCTTCTATTATTTCCGGCGGAGTTTATAAATTTTTTTTGTATTATTATTTTTCTACATTGTATATACTGGCACCTCTATGGGGTAACGCCGCTTTTTATGAAGCTCTCTAGATCTTATTGTTGGATTGGATCAATCTCCGTATCTTTTATTTTAAATCCTTGTAGATAGGTTTATCCACATCTCCACATCTGTTGTTTTAGTTTGCTAGTTTTTAATTCCTGCCGCTTTTAAATCTTCTACTACTTCCTTTGGCCATGTTGATCTGAGTCTGCCTCGTCTTCTTCTTTCTCCTGGTCTTCATTCTATTTATTTAATTACATCCTTTACTTCTGTTCTCAATATATTTCCAAGTCATCTGACTCTCTGTTGCTTAATCTTTTTCACTACCTATATCTTCTCTTGTTCCATTTCATAATTCATTCTTATTCTGTATTCGTTTTCTGACATCTTTATGGTCCTAATATTGTTAAAATAATTTTTAATTCCATTATTCTTAAATCTTTTTTATGTTTTTCTTTTCATTGTCAACTGTCAACAGCGTACATTGTTATTGGTCTTAGTATCGTTTGGGAAATTCTCAATTATAGTAATTTTTAGTTTGAGTAGAAATCTCTATTTGTTGCCATTATCTTTTCTTTGATTTGTGCTTCTATTTCATCTTTGTTAGAATAATGCCTAAATATTTATTATTTCATACTATTAGTCAATTGTGCATCTAAAATTCCAATTGATATAAATATTTTACATTAACATTTATACAAAATATATTGCGAAAAATTGTGAATTTAATTTTGTATCAATATGTATAACTAAGCCTAGTTAACAATTCTACATCATAAAATTATAATTCATTTTAATTTTTCCCAAAAAAAAAAAGTTTTATAAATTTTCATGTTATGACTAAAAATTGTAAATTTAATTTTTAGTAAACAATTCTGGATCAAACAATTTTAATTAGCCCAAAATTATTTTTACGAAATTTTATATTATATTCAATTTAGTAAAAGTGCCCAGTAAACAATTATGTATCAAAAAATTCTAATTGAAGTCAATATTTATAATAATAGGTCATTTAAAATTTGTTTGCAACTTAATGTTTTGAAACTGGCAATCTGGCTGCCAAATAATTCAAGAGTGTAAGAGTGTAAGTATTTTGTAAGGATAGGTGTAATTTATAGTTGCAGAATGTTAAATTCTGCACGTTCACCTTAGCAGTGTAGCGATCGCTAGTGTTCGCATCTGACGGCCAGCCTCTTGCCTCTTGTGCGGATTTTGTAACAATTCAACACGAAAAGAAAAACGTACACATTAATCGTGCAGCGTTGCGCAAGGCTCTGTTATGTCTGTGCGCCTTTACACTTGCGGACGACGCAAAGAATGCGAACAAACGGCTTCATCAGTGCATAATTATCCATTGCGAAAATCTAATAAATATATATCACCACGCATCTTCGATTCAATCTAGCTTTTCAAATAGTTTCACTCGGAACAGAAACTGTTCCTTTGAACATATTTTTATTGCCAATAATTCAGATGCAACACGACATTAGGTGCATAATTTTATTACTAAGTAAAGAAGATGATCTGGCGAGGAAGTCACGTAGTTATCTCATCTTTTATGTTGGTTTTATATTCAGTGGATGCAAGATGAAATGCCACTTAGTGTCACTGGTCCTACCATAAATTCGTCATTCAAATACAACCGTAATTGTTTACCAACGAAATGAATAGTTCGCTCTATCTATAGATAATGATAGATGAACCGTTCTCTTAGCTGTTAGTTTATTCCCGAAACCATCTGCTTGCATACATTTCAAACTTTAAAATGTTAACAAATAGTTTGGTAAATTCTAACCAAATCCAAAACAGATTCCTCTTAAATGAAGATAAAATAGATTTGATTAGTGCCAATCTGAATTCGTTTTCATCGAAACTTTTGTAGGTTTAATAAGTATTCTTGTATAAAAATTAATTTAGTTTTGAAGGAACATATCAAAGTATTCAACTGAAACTCATTATAGGAGTAGTTTTAATTCAAAATGATATCGTTTTATATAAAAACGTGTGGTTTAAAATTATTTTTCATTATTTTGTAAAATAAAATTTAAAATATATTCATTTTCTTTCAAAGCAGAAAATAGAAGATAAATAAAATTTACATTCAAAATTAATATTTTTTTGAATTTAACCTAATGATTTTGTTAGAAATAATTTTTTTTTTCAACACATTCATGCAAAAGAAACCAGAAATTATTTTTATTAGTGTACTTTTTGGTGATAATCCAATAACCGGAAGTGGTAGTTTACTTGAAGCCCTATCAAGTTGTTGAAATATCACAGAAAATTATAGTTTTATTACAATTTTTGTTAGAATAGTATTCAAATATTATTATCTACAATTATTATTTGAAACAATTTTCTCTTACTGCTATCATTTACGAATTACTATAAGAAGAAATATATTTTGACATTTTCGTTTAAATCTACTACCCTGTGCTTTTTGAAAAAAAATAAAACACTTAAAAATGTCATTTCTTGACGTGTTATAATTGAAATCTAAATTTTTTGAAGGGATGATCCGTTTCTTGATAGCGGTGGTTGTGTTCCTGCATTATTTGATAAGAAACCTATGGCGGGAGGTATTGTGTTGCCCAATTTTTTTCTGTGTAAAGATTGTGTTATTTTAGCTTGTAATAACTTAATAGCAATAGACCAATTAAATAATAGAGACGTCCATCGTCCTTTGACCTCAGCCCACCGAAACAATAACAATTATTCATAATTACACCCCCGCACTTATGAATATCACGCGCGTTGACGCGTGCTCACATAAAACGCAGCAATGATTACTCATTATTGCTTGGAAGTTTATTAATTGTTGTCGGTTAATTAAGCTCTGACATTAAATACCTCGCATTGAAATATCATCAGTCGATAATTGAACCGCGGGATATCACTCATCGATCAGGTTGGCCGTGGTGGTGCTCGTTACTCGTTTTGCGAGTCATTAGCGTCTGCAATTGCTCGTTCTGCCATTTGTCTTCCAGGCTCACTCGTCAAATGCGAACAACTGCGGAGGTTGAATTATTTGGGCTTGACACATATCCCTAACCTGTCATAATATAGCACCGTCAGAATCATCTCAGACGTGCAGACAACTCGGCGGTGTTCCCATGGCAGCGGCACACTTTGCTCACCCCGGTGACCTCGCGACCCGCGACCCGCACCTGCGCCGCGAATGATTGACACGCTAAACCAAACTCACGCCTCGTCGTCTTGAGCCGCTTCATCTGGAGTCTACCTCGAGAACTGCATGGTGCACGCCTCCTTAGCGCATATCTGAACGTGTGACAAGCGACGGATTTATTATACTTTCTTATATCAGCACAGTTATTTGCCTCGGGAGATATGTGCCGAAGGTATCACTAAAGAAAGAGTTATGAAGGGCGAGACACACTAAGAAGTTTCACGAGAAAACTCTGCTTCCAATATATACTCATGGTCATAATTATCGAATATTTAATTATGATGAATCAAGGAAAAAGTAAAGATGGTTTTAGTTCACAAAATAAAATTTGTAGATGAAGCAGTGAAGCACTGCTTTTGGTGATATATTTTTACCTCCCGCCAGCTCTAGGTAAGGGAGGTATTGTTTTTGGTCAAAAAATTGGGTAGTGACTTTCAATGAATAAGCACGTTTTAGGGTCCTTACAATACGATTTTACTATTTTCGCAATGATGTCTGTATGTATGTATATGTGTTTGTGTGTGTAGTCTGTGGCAATTTTTTCGTCTCGCATAACTTAAATACTATAGTACCAAAAAATACAACTTTGTGAATATTTGCTTCTTACATTTAAATGAAGAGCTGATTAGATTTTGGATAAAATTGGTCAACCGGAAGTAGCAGTTTACTTGGAGCCCTTAACAGTTTTCCGTGAAAAAACAAGGTTAAATTTTATTTTTCAACAATTTATGTAATTTTAAAAGTTGTAGAATATTTAATTTTACATCTGTTTTGATTACACTAATTTTATTAATTTTCATTAGTTTTGGAGATAATCAAATATGTCTAAAGAAATTAAAATTTTATTAATTTATATAAATCTTGCATTCCATGTACTGTAAACCATGGAAACACTTAAAAATTTTCAATTTTTTACGAAATGTGACACATGTCATTGTGATTGTGAAGCTGTTTTCTTTGTGAAATATATATCAAAAAATAAAATAAATATATGACAGAAAATTAAATTTCTCAAATATAAATAGAAAATAAACAATTAAGAAGGTATGTTTCTCTATCATCAAATACTATTTTGTACTGTTTAAGTGTTGTATTGGGCGGGAGGTTATGTGCTGGCCACATCAGATTTTTACTTATGCACTGGTTACCAGTCTGTAAGGGAATCACAGGGATAAAGTTAAAAATGGCAACAGTTTTTGTAGGGTTTGAACTAAAATAGCAGTAATCAAAATCTCCAGGTGCATTGATGTCTGCTAGTAAAATACTTTGCAATTTTAAAAAAACGACTCATCTATTTACAAGCGACAGCCAATAGCAAAAACTCTCCCCATAGCAACTGTCACAATTCTTCACTTTTTCGCATCTATTTACTGTTTTTCCGGTCGCGGTGTTTTTACCTCCGTGGCTGAGAGCCGGAGAGCCTCATTACAGACGATTACGTTGCAAACCCGCGCCGTAGCCGTAGACCGGCAACTGTTTGCTGCATGGCAACAGCAACTTGATGCAGTTCTTGTGCATCTTCTTCTTCTGGTTAATGATACGCTCATTGTGATGTGATGGGCCTTCGACACTTGTCAGTTGAGAAGATGTCGACATTGTTAAAGCAGATGAGTTTTTACGATTGACGGATTTAAAAATAGGTTGTGATTGGTGACAGAACAAAAAGTGTAGCAAATATAATAAGCCTGGAGAATTAATTGCACACATTCGCGACGTCTTTTTCATGCAGAATATCAGTTAATTTCAGAGATATTTAAAATGGTTGACAATAGCACTTCAGTGTAAAATATATCAATTACCGTATTACCGAGATCTGCGAAAGAAGAGCGGCACCCGAAAAATGGGTGAAGATATATTTATATTTATGAACATGGGCTCTAAGTAGACGAATTTAAGGAAACAAATTATAAAATAAATCAATTTTCATAATGTTATTTCATAATAATAATAAAATCTATACATAAACTAATTAAATTTATTGTAAGTCTTTCCATTGACCTGACGTCATAGCACTTTAAAACTGACGTTTGTCAAATGATTCTATATTTTACAAGTACTTATACAAAAAAAAAATTGTAAAATACTAAGGCTAAGAACAATTAAAAAAAATTAATTGTACCCCTAACCAAGTGATAAGAAAATATCTTAATACATATTTAGATAACTAAGTTATCATCAATAGATGCAACAGGGATAAATTAAGATTGAATCTTGATCACTGACTTTGTTTACAAGTTCTATAATCTTGATTTTATCCATTTGCATCTACTGATGATAATTTAGTTATTGAAATACATATTTAGATATTTTCTTATTACTTTAAAGCTTAAGGGTTAGATTTAATTTTTTAGGCATACTTTTACGTACAATTAATATTATGACAAAGAGTCGAATAAGGCTATGATTTTCTGTATCTATATAATAATTAAAAAAAACATTTTACTTTATCTGTCACTATGTATAAGTGTTTAAAAAATAGAGTTCATGAATTTAGGGGTGGATAATTCATCTCAGAACAATAAAAAAAAGTTTATATAAATATATATCCGGAAATGCATAGATTCAGAGTTATGGCGATTTTTATATTTTATTTCTGTCATAAACAACTCATACTTTTAACATTACAATAATATCAAAGTGGTCGTTTACAATGGAAAACTCAATTGTAAATTATAAAAAATGTTCAAAATAACAATAATTATGACAAATAAGGAAAATCAAAAGACTATCTTCAATTGTTTTCCATTGTAAACCGCTACTATGATATTATTATAATGTTAATGTTAATAGTACGAATTGTATAATGACAGAAATAAAATATTAAAATCGCTATAGCTCTGAAACTAGGCATTTCCGGATATATGATTATATGAACTTTTATTTATTATTTTGAGATATATTATCCACCCTTAAATCCATCACCTCTATTTTTTAACATCCTACAATGTCATTTGCATGTATCTCTTTTTCTCCAAATATGTCCATCCTTCTCGTACCAAAATAACGTCACATTTTCCTGCTTCTAATTTTTAATATATAATTTCTCGTAAACTAATTCATCGATATAAAAAATACGATTATTATATTTTCTTATTTAGAATCACTTATTAAATATTTAAATTTTGTCACAGATTCTATTAGGTTAAAAAGTAGTGGTAGGTGATTAAATTATTGAATAACAACTCTACCATCTAGATAGCAATACGTACAAAATTTCTCACACGTACGATACATAAATGGAAAATCTAATTAGATACTGTAAAATATGTAAAGAATTACGTAGAATATTTGAAAAAATCTCGTAAAAATCTCCACATTCCTGCCGGCAGCGAGAAGTCAAAGATAAGACCGCTGTGAAGTCAAGATAGCTCAGAGATACCACGCCTACGTTTATCTCACACACTAATTAGCATTTTTCGCCTTGTGATAATTACTTGCCTGACAAGAAATAAAATTTTCTCTTTTTCTTATTTTATCGGAAAGATAAAATCTTTAAATTACAAAACCGTAACTGTAAAAGTATTACGCGCAAATATGTAACCTGGGTTACAATCTTCTGCTGCGTCGATATTGCGCTAATATTTTGTGTAATTATAACTTTCTATAATGTAAATTATTAATTATATTTTGATAAAATAACAGGATTGCCATGGCATTCATAATTTTGATACTGGATACATTAATCAATATAATGAGATCCTTAGATCGAATCCCACAGCTACCAGCTCTAAGTCTAATCTGTATCCAAAACCTTGTAAAATATCGTTCATAATACATCAAATTAACTCTGTCAAATTTTTTTTTTTTCGTCCGTATGCAATAATTGTAATTATTATAAGTAGAGAGCGAATTACATGCAAAGTGTATATATTTTAATTTTTGCATATCTTTAAATAAAATCAATTTTCTGGATGAATTACATTGTTTAGAGTTAATTAATGCTAATTACTAATTGCATATATTGCACATTTGGGTAATCTTATGCATATTTTTACAAAAGTTACATATAATTGCATATTTTAATATTTTTAAGACTTTGTCTAGTGATAAACAATCTTAAATATCTGGTAATGCACATTGATAATTCCCAAATATTATAGGAAGTCGCAATGAATAGAAGAATGCAACGGAAAAAGCAATAAACAATACAATAAGCAAATACACAAAACAATAAACTCTAATATTTCTAGGGAAATCCCTGTAACGGTAACGGTAGGTATTCATTGTATACACGAATGCTGGTAAAAATGAATATAAGACCGAGAATTTTCAGCTGGATATATCTTTTACTTATATTTCACTTTTTTTTAGAAAATTTTGAATAAATTGTTATTGTAATTATGTAAATATGTCATAATCTTATAATATCAAGTTTCTAGACATAGTTTATATGTATATTAGTGGTGTACTTGTTAATTGTGAATCAGGATTAAGACTGTATTGTGCAATAAAATTCACAATGCATTCATTTATACTTTTTATTTCACAATTAACTATTTTTTTTTGCATATTTTGCTTCATATATTGTCATATTTGTGCCTATATGCATATTTCCCAAAAAATCAGAGCATATATATGTGCATATAATTCAGTTTTTTTGCTCTCTAATTATAAGACTTCATGTATTTTTTATACCGTGAGTTTCATCTAAGATTCAATAATTATTTTTTAAGAATAATATTAGTGCGAATTCCATTGTCAATATAAAATATATTACAGCTCATAGCGTAATATATTTATTCCTAGTTCAGTCCACTAGTGAATTCCGGTAGCTAGTGATTTGAATAAGGTCACTATTAATTTACTTGCATACTTTTACAAAAATGTATTCATTGATTTATTAATCATACATAAATGTAGTCATCGATTCTGTAAAAATATTTACCGCCCACTCAAAAGAGACATGATAATTCTACATGCGAAGAAAAAATCACAAAAAATAAGATTACGTCATAATAAAAATTGCTTCTAGAAATTTTGGAAGATATCGTGGCCACCTATAAATTAAACACTAAATTATGAAAGCTAGCACATTAATCTTGTAAAATTCATATACAGTTACAATGTAATATATGCAGCGACCATATAAATTACATTGCATAATTTATGTGTGATTATTCAGTCTTTTTTGCGCATTTTACTAATAATTTTATACGTTTTCCTAATAACCAGATTGCCTTCATCGAGAGGGCGTTGCAAAGAATATTTTAACTCTTTTAACTTACTTGGCGATACAACAGTGCTTGTATTTCTTCTGAGTTTATATTATTTCTACAAGAATTTATGAGAATTTTAATTAAAATTAATGTAAATAACGCTAATGGAATATCATGGTCATTGTCATTCTTGTGAATATATTTGATTAGAATTCGAATAAAGATCATTCTATATTGCGTGAACATATATTGTCTACAATTTATATGACAGGAAAATGAATATTTATTCCAATTCTAGAAATAAATGTTATACAGGACTCAGGAAGCATATCAAATTTATGCATTACAGTAAAAGGTATACTGTTGTTTAGCTAATGACAATAATTATTAAATATATATTATTATTCTAGTTTAATTAATGGAAATATAAAAAAATCAGTCCTCAAGATTCAAATGAGAGTTATACATTCTTAACGTGTAGCTACTAAATGAATTATTAAGCTATTTATTCATTTCGGGTGTGGCACTCTGCTATTACAGATCTCGGTATGAGATATATATTTTTTATCCATAACTGTCAAATAATATACGTATAATTCAATCGTTTTTTTTTTATCAATTAATGACCTTTTTCTACTCCAGTATAAATATAGTCCCATTATTTAAATTTTTTCGATTAATTATAGTATCCATGATTCACGAAACTGAATTTTGATTTATAATTCACTCTTCTAGACTAATCACAGAGCCAGAAATCCATAATTCACTGTTATTTTAAAGACGTGATGTGGATCACCAAGCAACGGCCATCTGACTGTTGACATATAGTAAGTTGTTATTCTTTATTTTTATGTTGACGTTTTTCAATGTGTGTTTTCAACGAATTTCGATCATTTTCAAAAGGGATTTCCGAATTTACAGGAGTAGAAAAAGTATAGTATTATACTCGGAATTATAGTCATAATGCTTCATGTAATAATATACCATTGTTACTGTTGCTAATGAAATAATATTGACAGTTTTTTCCACATAAAAAGCCAAAGACACTAGTTTTCGAATATAATAATAATAGCTGAATAATCGGGTTTAAGATTTTCTGCTAAATCAATGCTTCATTTGAGAGCAACAATATTTTCTTATTACAAACTATTTTTTTTTTATGAACGTGAATAAATTATTAATTTATAATTTTTTACACTTTATCATATTATACTTTTTTGAAGGAAATTTAATTTACTATCCAAATCAGTAAATATTTATTGGCTGCGTTTCAACTTAAAACAAAAGAGTTTTAAGAAAAAGAACAAATCGATGAATCACCCGCTATAATTAAATATATTTTAGACTGATACAAAAAAAAGTGAATTGTTTTATAAGTGTGCTGTGATTTAAGTTTCAAACTGCATCATTCCTCCCACATTTCCAAAATTTTAACTTTCAATATTTAATTAATCATTTTTAGTATCAGTACTTAAATTTTTTATTTTCCTATAATTTGATTTTCTGCAATCTCTACTTGTGAATATAATAAATGTCTGTGTAATTTATATTTTACAAGTTAAAATACTGCTGTTGCCAACTTAATAAAAAAATATGTAAACTCAAAATAAAAGTCATATTTTATAATTAAAATTGGCGAATAAAATACGAGACAACCTATTAACCTATCATAAAACATTGTTTTTATTGTTTCCACTTTATAACAAAATCACTCTATCAATCTAATCAAGTTATTAAGACAAAAACAAAACCAGGATACAGTGAAAATCCTCATCGACAAAAACAACAAAATAATGCAAAACGCTTGACGAAGTCGATTATGGAAGCTATAAAAACAAGATAACATCGCTGCCCACTTTCCCTCATTCGAACTCGGTTCGATCTTCGATCTCGCACCAAACCGCCTCATGATTTACAAAATTAGTGGACAGTACGACATCCTCACAACATAAATTATGGTCCATCTCAGTCAAGTGTGCCACGAACGCGGCTCTTATGTTATCGCCATTCGCTTGTTATTTATTCGTTTTGTTTTGGGTTTATCTTGATTTCAGATGTTTCTGGACAGTGTTATCAATCAATTTATGGATTTAGTGAATAAATTCTTGTTGGATCGGCGAAATCTTATAAATATTTAAAATAGTAGAAAAGCAGCTATTATGTGGAGATTAAAGATTTTTTTATTTTTTGTTTTTTATGGAGATGCTCGTGTTCGCTATTAAGCCTGCGACTCGATATCTTAGTGACCTCGAGACAGGTGCTGTATTTAAATTTAGTTTTAGCAGAAGTTTCCATTTCCCACACTGGTCAGGATTTTACATTCATAAATACGCAGTTGTACAATAAATTTTTATTTGTAATGGGAAACGACTAAAGCTGCGTTCAGACCTACTCAGTTATCACTTAAAATATGAATTACACTTGGAATTACCACTTAGTGGAAGTAACAGTGATAAATAAAATCGTATTTTTTTTGTTTTAAAAAGTTTAATGTAATGTTTTATACTCCTTCACGTTTAAAGACCGAAAGAAAGAGATGATATCTCTATCTTACTAATTGTAAATGGAAAGTTTGTAACTTGCAAGCTTCTCAGTTAGTACTTACAATTAACTAGTTGTTAGTTCTGGTTTCCATAAGTCAAAGCGAAACTGCTTAATTAAATTGCTAATAGTAATTGATAACAAATATTTTAAAAGATTTAAATTTCCGGATGACTTTTCCCTACTCTTTTAATACAAATAAGATAAATAATTAATTATACAGTAATAAATAAAGTAGTATTTGTTGAATAATAGTTATTTACTTTTCAAGTGGACAAAGTAAGGAATTGTCCACGAGAGACATTTTAGCACACTAGTAGATTTTCTCAAAATTATACCCACTAGTGGGTAATCTGTTACTTTCCTTGTTTAAAATCGCCATAGTTACAGAGCATTTATTGAGAGGTGTTGGATAAACTATTTAATTTATTTGTAAAACTTATTTAAATAATTTCATTTCATGCTTTTTTCTATTTTGATAATAGTACTCTTAGGTGCAGTTTGATATATCAGGCAGAAAAAGGAGAACATGCTGTCTCTATCTTACTAATTGTTAGTGGAAAGATTCAAGTTTTCAAGCTTTTAAATCAACTGTTAATTTTAATTGCTTATCGTAATTGATAATTGGTAGCTTGCATCTTAAAGATATAGTTCTCAAAAATAAGTTTGAAGATAGAGTTATCAGGCATTTTATACAGATTTGTAAGCAGTATTCTTATAGATTATATTCTACCTTTCGTCATTTTGTCAACGTAAGACTAGACATCATTTATATGTATACTTATTTTTAAATTCAAAATAGAAGGGTGCATTTACCTGAATTTCTATTTTGTATTTGTCTGGATACTTACGGTAGTCCGATACGATACAATGTAGGTATTATTGGTAATAATATGTTGTAATTTTAATTTAAAATAGAATAAAGGAAATGAATTTCTGCAATGTATAAAGTCTTGCCAAGAAATAATCATTTCTAAAACTGCATGAATCTTCAATAAACTGATTCCCATACGTAGTACAGCATCATTGTAACAAATCCAGTTCTAATACCTGGTGAAATTTCGACAGTACAATTTCACTCTTTCCTTTCTTCGTCTGCGTGCTTCCTCGTCGTTTGGCGCGTTGCGCGTTCTGAAATGGAAGAGAAGTGACCCGAGTGACCTTCTTCCTGGTTCGTGGATCGTGTTGTCCGATGGACGATAAAATTATTGTTTGAAGAAAATTACACTTATTGCTCTCAAGTATCTATGTACGAACGCCGGCCAAAGATTTTTACTCGCCACATCAGATTGGCTATGGAGGGTCAAATTGCATGTAGAACACCGCAGATTCTGTTGGAAATATTTGTCAGTGCTATACTGCGTTCATAATTCATTCTTATAATGCGAAATATCTACGAGCCCAAACGCACATTATTAGGACCGATGTTAGGGTCAATTAATTTTAATTCTTTTTAGTTAATATTTAATAAATGCAAAATTTTTACCGAATGAGGAAACTGTATGTTTCTTAAGTTACTAAAGGAATAATTTAAATACTTTGCAAATTGATCCTCAGAAAGCACATTCAGATAAATAGAAACAATAGAATTTCGTATATCAGAGGATAAATAATACCCGCATACTTGATATATCAAAGCACACTCGATAAAATATTAGCACAATTATTTTTTGACGTTTCTTAAAATCAATGAAATGCTTCATTGTACGTCACGTGTCTGCGTTTTAACCAATCTTGTCATTATTATACTCATTATTTGTTTACGTTTCTTAATACCAATGAAATGCTTAATTGTATGTCACGTGTCTACATTTAAACCAATCCTCTCATTATTATACTAAGAGTAAATCTCTTGTAATTATTCCTGGGAAAAATCTCTGTAGCTTTTTTGGTTTTGTTGGCAAATATCAGAAGTTAGATAATTATCATCAACACATGTAAAAAATGAGCAAAAAATTAATTAAATATAACTCGAGAGTTGGATAAATTAGAAAATAATTCTCCAGTATATTTCTCAAACTTGTTGCCATTTGGCACTAGCCACTCAAGCCCTACGGCCACAAGTTTCCGAAAGATCTGTCAAATTATTTTCAATCTATTCTCACTCTCTTGTTATATTATTACTGAGAATAAAGCTCTAGTGATTATTCCCGGTACTAATCTCTGTAGCTTATTTGTTTTTGTTGACAAATGTCAGATGTCTAATAGTTATCAGCAACACAAATAAAAAATGAGCCAAAAATATATATATTTAGTGGCGTGAATGATAAAGAAATAAAGAAAAATAATCTAATTAAATATATCTCGAGAGTTCGATAAATTAGAAAATAATTCTAGATTATCTTTCTCAAACTTGTTGCCAATTGGCAATAGCTACAAAAACCCGTAGGGCTTGATTGGCTATTACCTGGCAACCAGTTTTCGAAAGATCTGTCAAATTATTTTCAATTTATTCAAACTCTCTTCTTATATTATTATTACTAAAAAATAGCGAAAGGTGTTTTGATCAAGAATGAAACACTTATTTTTGCGTTCGAGATGGTTCAATTGATATAATATTGTATTCAGTTTGTTTGTATTCATGTGCAACTACAACATTCATAATACACATAAATTAATTTATGCAGCATCATATTCATATTGGGATAACAAAAAAATATATAGTGTTCGTTCTATGGCCCAGGTTTCTCAGGTTTGTCAAGTTTAATAATCACGAAATATTTGAATTGTTGCTTTGTAATTTGACTCCTCAGGCTGTTTACACCGCGTTTGTTTTATTTGGTTTGCGTTGATTAAAAACTGAAAGTTGATTTGATTAATTTGAACAGTGTGAGATTATAAGACGTGTTATATGCAAGTTGCTAGAATTTTGTCATAAATTTGCCTGTATTCATTATAAATAATCAGTATCAAATTTAATATTGTACTGTAATCATTTAAAAATAATTTGTATATAAATTAGAATTAAATATATGCATTTATGACACAAAATTTGCAAATTAAATCTGAAATATCATGTACAGATGTTCTTCATACATATAATATGTATTGCATTAACTGCGCATTTATTCGCAGAATTAATGTGACTAATTAGATTAATTAGTTCCGACGAACAGTCACACACATATTCATTTAATTAAATTATTTTGACAATGATTGACAACTTTGTTATACAAGTGTTAATGTATAATATTCAACGTGGGTGGATGTGCAGTCATATATCGAAATAATGCATTTACCTTTTTAAAATCATTCATCTACCTATTTATAAAGCATGGATAATTTTATCAAATCAATAAATACCTTTAAAAAAATCACCCATAATTATTGTTGAATTAATAATACATCAACCATATATATTTATGCTATAACTTGAATGAAAATATTGTTAAATATTAGCATAATAAATGGTGAACAGTAAATTGTTAATTCATAATCTTGTATACAAAAATTGCAAGTATTTCATAATCGCGCTGAACTCTCGCCTGTTGAATGAAGTAGTTATTATCAACATCAAAATCCTCACTTTATAATAATAGTGATCCCTGCTGTCCAATTCGCAATCGAACGTAATGCGTTATTGTATCATAGCTATAATATTATGCAAATCTACGCTCATAATTCATAATGAAACATTGTATCTACAGGTGAACTTTCATAAATTCAACTATAAATCATCCGAAAAAACTATAGGTACATGCAACGAAAAATATAATACACATGTATGTGAAGTAGAATAGATAGATGTTGTAGACGCAAATGCCATAGTTTCACTTTGTGGACTCGTGAAGTTTTATTTTGCTATTAAGTGCAACTATAGTTCGCCGCTGGAATCTTCTTCTTTCTCAATATTTTTAATGACTATTATTACAATATAACTTTTTGATATCTCTTATGGTTTGTTTGAACTAATTTTTATATTTTTTTACAGAAATACAACTGGTGTTTTTACACAGCATAATGGTAAGTCCAGCTACTAATTGTAATTATTTTTTAAATAGATACAGCATCGTCAAGTATTGCGCCCCTGGCAAAACAGTGAACTAAATTGGCATTTTAGTTACAAGAATTTTAATTTAGTAGTTATATGTATAAATAAGTTCTGTATTGTTTAAATTATATTTTATTTGAAACTACAAGCAAAATTCGACTACAGACCTCGAAATGACAATATACTTGGTTCTTCTGTATTATGTCAATTTGAAACTAAAAATAATAAATAGTTTGATACAAAACTGTTATTCCAATTTGTATTGCTTATCAAATTTATTTATACATAATAACGAATTAGAAGGAAGGCATCGTAATAATAGTAAATGAGATTTGATATATTTATTTATTTATATAAACATTTGGGAAACTAACAGAAAAATCCAATTACAAGTTTCCACGGATTTACATGAAAATACTTATATAAAACAATGTACATTTATAATAATGGAATAATAATATAGTAAACTTTAATAACTAAGAATTAAATATAAAATTTGTACATATAAATTATGTAGTTTACACTAACAAATAGTACTTTTTTTATTACTGTATAAGTAAATAATTAAAATGTTTGTAACAATGTTTTGATACATAATACATCCACTAATTGATAATTCTAAATTTAATTCAAGTTGGCAGTTTTAAGACGATTCAACCGATTTCTGTATAATAACGGATAATTATAATTGATATTTAAGTCGCTCTGAACGCAGATTTAATCTTCCATATCTACAATTTTTTAAATAGTTTAAGCAAGGAGACACAGTAAAAAATTTGCGATTTGTAAATTTTGCGGTTATTAAATATTTTTAGTTAATATTGACAAACATATTTTGTTAAATTAACAATTTGAACAAATATGACAGTTTGTTCAAATAAAATTTTGTCAATTCTGAATTTTTAACAAGAAAAATTGTTGTTTTTATTTTTTGCTGGATTTATAAAATTTTACAAATAGACTCGTCAATCATAAAAAGTAAATTTATCTAACTTATCAATTTGAAATTGTTAAAGAAAGTTTGTATCCTTTATAACAACTTAATTTGTTTTAATAACTATGATTTATTGTTGCTTCAATATAATTACTAAAATATTTAGTCAAAATCACATAAAAATAAATGTTAATAATTACTATATTCACAAATATATTTAGTTAGAAAATACATAAAAATAATTTGTTACTTGTTAATAATGCACGGTGGTCCTCTGGGACTAAAAATTTTGTCAATTTTGACTATAATTTTTTACGTTGCACAAAGATTCATTAATTACAAGTCGAATTTATATTATCGGGATATTTTAATAGGATAGTTTTCTGCACCATTTCATTGGGCTCTAAGCCCTTGCAAACAGTAAATAAAATACAAAATGAAAGTTGTTGAAAAATGAGTTATGTTTAATACAGATTGCATCTTTTCTCAGCTATCAAGTTAAAAAAATTCAAACACATAATAACATATTTACATTACACTATTACAAGCAGTATAATTATACTTACATAACAAATATTTACTCTCTCATCCAAATACGGTCATGAATCAACAAAATTTCTCATCAAATTTTCTGATCCTAATCAAAATAGATATCTACTAAGCTTATAAACAAAATACATCCAAAAGATTTTCACACAAAGTCGTGACATTACCAAACCATGTACGAAGATTGGCAAACCGATTTTTCAAGATCTTCAAGATCCTCAATGATGAAGACATAAATCGCGTGACTAGCCTATGGTCACTTGATTAAAAACTCTCTTAGCACATGGGCGTCAGTATGGGCCATTGCGTAACATTGCTCGTGGGGCTAGAAAGAGATGGACGAATGGGAGAAGTGCAAGAAAGAATAGGACGCTAAGTGTGTTAGTGAACCACGGTATTGTTCGGGTTCGCGTTCCCAGCATCCGTTGAATTCCCTCACGACTGACGTCTTTCAACTGTTGATTGGAGATTATCGTATGTTGATTCTTGATTGGATTGGAATTGAGTTTTTCTTGTAATTCCAACTATAAACAGAGATTTGGTTATCTTAAACCGAAAAGTATAATATGAAATATTAACAATGAGTTATTGAGTAAGAATTTTTATTAGCCTTCTTTTAGAACATTTTGAACTTATGAAAATCTTACAGTAGAAAATAATAATAACAAATAAATTTACTTTAAAATGGAGTAAATTTAGTTTGATAATAAATATTAAAGACCTATGTAAATTACCATACCATACTATACATATTAGGTATGAGAAAGTAAAAAAATCAAAAAAATTACCTAATATTTGAGTATTACTTTTATTGCATTTCTTTATAAATTGAACGCAAAGAAATCTATTGTCGTTGAACACATCGTCATATCTTTTATATTTTATGCAATATGACTATTTTTCATGTTTTTCGAAGTGCAAATTTGGGGGGCTATAACTCAAAAGCAAAGCGATATATTGAGAAAAGGTCTTCTGGTACGATTTAGAACTAATCTGGAAATTCTTAAAATATACGATTTTATTCAAATTTTTTAATCAGCAATATCTCGAAAAATAAACAAAATATTGAATCGAAACATACACCAGTCAATTCAGCTCGTCGAAATATATAAATAAGTAAAATTCAAAAAAAATTGATCAACGAGTTTAAATTTTAAGGCAAAAAGTCTGAAACTGACTATTTTCGGGCTAAAAATCATTGACATTGTATGGATTTGAGGCCATTTTTAGAGTTTTTGCTCTAACTTTTCAATCTTTAGGCCGATTTTAATGAAACTCACAATACTTATGTATTTTTTCAAGCTGAATCGATTAATTAGAGTATGCTTTGATCTCGTATCTTTTATATTTTTTTGGATATCGCCAATCAAAATTTTGAAAATAATTGAAAAATTATCAAAATTTTCAAAGTTTGTTTATTTATTATAGAAAGCACTAAAAATACAAGATTAAAGATAATTTGTCTATGTCTTACATAGTTTTCAAATTATAGCCTTTGAAACTTTCATTTTGGAAAACATCAAAAATCGTCATATCTCAAAAAATATATAAGATATTACGATATGCTCTGCAGAAATGAGTTTATATAGAAACGTAATAAAAAAATTAATGTTTGCAATAATATTTGGTGAAATTTTCAACTTTCATCTATACCCAATTTATTGTTTAATAATTTAAATACACTACACTAAACATCTGTTTCATATAATAGGATACATGTTTCTGTTATTGTTTATCTTATAGCAACTATAATTTTAATATATTTTATTAAAAATTGAAAGCAAATGCAAAAAGCTAATAATATTTTTCAGGCTAAATATAATTGCTGACATCTAATATAGGAAACAAAAAATCAATTGAAAACTAATCAAGGTGAAGATATCCGATATCCTAATGATTAATTGTTTCGGCTGTCGTAAGATGGTCTTATAAATTTAATTGAATCCAGATCAGCATTTCTCTAATTAAATTGGTTACCGTCCAATGATTTAGATCCCTTTTTATCATCCCGTGTAGCTGTCACTGTTAATTAACTCTTACACAATTTTAAAATCAACGAACAGGACAAACCTATGTAAAATGGAAATCAATTCGAATTTATTGAATCTGTTCTACATATCACGGGAAAAATATTTATTTATAATACATGTTCGCAAATTAATTGCTACCATTTTATTGATTTCTTATTATTTACTGTAGCTATGAATGTTAGGTAGATGTTTAATTGTGCGGCTGTAAATGTCAAATATTTAGTAGTGGGGTATACGGATTTGCAAACAGGATATAACAAATATAGGTACTCCATTTCTTCTTTTAAATTTTATTCACTATTTTTTCCATTTCTTTCTATCAATTTTTTTTTCAATTTTTAATTCTTGCTTCTTGTAATTCTACTTCTATTATTCATATTCCTTTATAATCTTGGCCTTCTACTTTCTTCTTCTTCCTTTTTCGTTCTAGCATAGTCTTTATTGGGTTTTATTCTTCAGCTCTATATACCTCATGTTACTTTTTGCTATTATATAGGTTTTCATTATTATGTCTTCTCCTTCTAGTTAATTTATTTCATGGTTCATTTGTACTCTAAATTTATAATCTGGTATCTGTTTTGTTTTGGTCTAGTATTGTTTTTATTATATTTCATTCCATTGTTCTTAATTCTTCTTCGTTTTCCTTGTATTTGTCCTTGTTATAGTCTCTGCAGCATACCTAGTTATAAATCTTATTATTGTTGTATATATTCTCATTTTTATAGAATTTATTATGCTTTTGCTAGATTTCACAAATCTTGCATTCCTAGTACACCATGCAAAAATTTTAAATTTTTTACAAAATGTGACACATGCCATTGTGATTGTATAAGTCAAAAAAATAAATAAATATGCGAAAGAAAATTAAAATTCTCAAATGTAAATAGAAAATAAACAAATAAGAAGGTATGTTTCTGTATCATCAAATACTATTTTGTACTGTTTAAGAGTAGTATTGGGCGGGAGGTTATGTGCTGGCCACATCAGATTTTTTCCTTTTTACATCATACAGTACAAATAGTAAATATATTTTTGCTTCGGATAATATAATATTATTAAATCAGGTTATTGTTCTTCGATTATTAACCTTAAAACTGTCTTATACAGAGTCATGTTAAAAAAAGAGTACCAATATATCACCGAAAGCAAAAACATCAAAAGTATTTCCTACATGAAAACCTCCTCGTGAAACATCAAATCTAACACGAACCGAAAAAGTAGATCACCAACTAACCACCATATAAGCATAGTTCCTTCAGCCACATAATTCATAACAGCGATTTTATAAAATCGTCACGAAACATTCAACCATTCCAAAATGGTAATAAATCGTACATGCTCGCATTTGTAAACCAAACATGGCGCAGACAACACGTCATTTCCGTTTTTACCGCCGGGGAAACAGCAAAATATTGTCTGCTACTTGATACTGAGTTAGGAAGTGATCGAGAGGTTTATACGGTTTGTCGCACTAAAGGTATTGGCATTTAGTAGAGTGTAAAATATGGACTGTTGTATTTGTTCGACACCTTGTTCCATTCTTGTACTCGACATAATAATTGTTCTCACAACTGAAATAGAAGATGAGATTGTAGTTGGAAATAATTAATTCTATTCCTGTCCGTTAATATAAATAAACATAACAAATAATTCAAAACTTTCTCAGTAATAAGATACAGAAATAAACAAACCATCTGAGTTATGAGTTTAAATAGTGAGCAAGCAGTTCCTATACGTCCTTAACTAAGCACAGATCCTATAAATACTCGGATAAACAGTTAATATAATGCTATTAATGGAATCGCAGGAAATCGAATGTAAATTGTGCAGTTTTTGTATTTTGCGGCTTGGCTTCGACTCCATGAGGTGATATCTTCTTCCTATGCCTGCACGTGCGTCAGGATCATATATTAACCGACATGCTCGCTGCGCAAACGCAGCTCAGGTGTGAAATCGGTTCGTACACTAGAAATAGAAACTGGCTCATCGAATTTGTAAGAAATTATTTCACGAAACTCAATAGTATTTTCTTATTGTAAGATATGTTTTGTTAGGATGTGAATTTGTAGGAATAGGTAAACAAAAAGGAACTTTTTGAATTTGAACAAAAATACTTTTTTCTACGACCACCGAGAAATCTGCTCATTGTGTTTGTTGTTGCTAGGGATATGAGGTACATTGCAAACATCGTGCGAAATGAATTTGTTTACTAGAAAATAAATTAAATACTCCTCCAAACTTAACTTGAAATTTATTACTTATGTATAATTTAAACATTAATAAATTCATTGCTGTAGAACGCATCGTAATACGTCTTATATTTATCGAAATATAGAGAGTTGTAATATTTTTAAAAATACGGAAATTTCCCCAAAAATGACTTAAAATTGTAAATTTTTTTTTACATTTCTTTATAATATTCGCGCCGTGAAACCCATTGCAGCAGAGCGCATCGTCATATCTCTAATATTTTTCGAGATATAACGATTTTTGATATTTTCCGAAGAGCAACTTTGAGGAGCTGTAACTCGAAAACTATACAAGATATCGAAAAATATCTCCAGATTTGTGTTTTTTGTGTCATTTATAATAAATTAGTAAATTTTGAAAATTTTGTAAATTTTTGAATTTTTTTTCAAAATTTCGATTGGAGATATCTCGACAAATATGAAAGATACAGACTTGCAATGTTCACCAATCGATTCAACTAGGCGAAATACATAAACCCTGAAAATTTCAGAAAATTCGGACAACCGGTTGAAATGTTAGAGCAAAAACTCTGAAAATGGCCAAATTCAGGCCAAACGTCAAGGGGTACCTATTGACTTTTTGGACAAAAAACGCCATTTTCAGGCTTTTTGCTCTAACTTTCCATCCCGTAAAGCGATTTTTATGAAACTTTGCATACTTATGTATTTCGACGAGTTGAATCGATTGGTGAACATTGCAAATCTGTATCTTTAATATTTGTCGAGTTATCGCCGATCGAAATTTTGAACAAAAATACAAAAAAATTTCAAAATTTTAAAAATTTGCTAATATGTTATATAAGGCACCAGAAACGCTAAACTGAATAGAATTTTTAGATATCACGTGTAGTTTTTGAATTACAGGCCCTTAAAGTTGCACTTCGAAAAATACCAAAAAAAGACGTATCTCGAAAAATATTAGAGATCTAACGATGCGCTCTGCTGCAATGGGTTTCATAGCGCTTATATTATAAAGAAATGTAATAAAAAAATATTACAATTTTAAGTGAGGATATTCCGTGAGTTTCAAATTTTTCTATCGGTATGCGAATCTGTATTGAATGATTAATTATTACAGTTTTTGTTATTTGTTTGTTCCCATAGCAACTAAAATTAGTTTATTAAACATATAATTCAGTTTTGTCAAAAGAAGCAAACAAAATCTAGTGTGGGCACCACACTACTTTCTTACACAAATAAAACCAACTGAAAACGTATGACTTGTTCCTTGCGTATGCGGTAAACTATCTTTACCATTCTTAATACTATTTGTTTTTTACATCTAAAACTATTTGTGAAGATGTCGGTGGTCTCTTCAACTTCAATGTTCCATTTTCGCGTTACGGTCCTGCAGAAATTTGATTAAAGCCCAGGTAGAAATCAGTAATCTGACAATGATCTATATGAGCAGAGTTTTCATCATAAGAGATGCTTATCAGCTGTTAGGTTTGAATTAGTGATCAAACAGTTCGGGTCCGTGATATTTTCACGTGATACACGAACCACTAACACGATACGGAACAAATGCGTACGACATTTAGTTTTACATTTAAATTTCTCTTTTATAACGTCGTGCTCTTGTCACTTTGGGTGATGGAATTTTAATAATTTGTTTCAATATTTTATTGCGAACTGTTCAAATAAATTACACATTATATAATAAATTAAATTTGTTTCCATTCTTGATTGCAAAGCAACTATCTAATAATTAGATTTATTTAGTATTATAGCCATAGATTTCAAAAAAACTTGTCGTTAAGTATCATACAAAAGTATATTATAATAATTCTTTGTTTCAACATTGTTGGAAAATTTTAAGACAGTCAGTGGTGCGAATCTGCTAACTATAGAATAAATAATACTTAAACGGCAAATTAAAATAACATAATAGATAAAATGTTTGTTGAAGGATTGTAAATCAATATCAACGATTTATGTTAGAGTATAATTGCTGAGAATTGCAGCAGAGATAAATCCAGTGTTTTATCTCATCCATGGGAAACAATTTTCTCTCGTTACTCTTCTCAATCAAAGAAAGATTTCTGTTCTAAAACATAGTATAAAGCAGATAACAGTTTTCTATCCTATCCACCCAAGTGAGCGATATCTCATATATCGGTAAAACATGCAACGCCAATTAAGGAACTCAACGAGAATTCAATCAGAGTGTATTTCATCAATATTGAGATTGTAGCCAATTATTAAAGATTGATATAGGGAACGCGCTGGAATTAACAGAATTATTTTCTTTCGTTAATTGGCATGAATACTTGACGTACATTATAAAACGCCTGCCTACTTCTAGTTCCATATTTTGCATTCAATGCACTCAAAAGATATTTGGAATATGCGAAACTGCTGTTTTATCTCGAACTAGAACTAGAAGCTGCATTGAAATCCAAGAATTTTTCAGAAAAGATTAATAACAATATCTTTCATAACACAAAAAACAGTTTAAATAAGTGACTGTTGTTGTAATCCAAATCTGCTCTAATTTCGAAAGAAATATTTTACAAAATTAGTTAGTAAACAGATAGGGGGGAATACATTTAAACATTCGATAGACATGTTTAATTTTATGCAATGTTATAATTATACCGTAATACATTTCATCACCAAAAAAGGACAATGGCATAGTATATTCTACAACAAGTAATGGAATGACACATATTCCACGTGAGCAATAAGTTTGTAGCCCGAGCCAAAGGCGAGGGCTACGGTTTTGCGAGCGTGGGATAGGCCATTCCGTTACATGTTGTAGACTATACTTTCTATAAAAAGGTTTTGGAAATTATACAAAAATACAAATATAAAACTGTTGAAAACGTCAAACTCAAATAAATCAAATTAAAACAAACAGACGTAACCATAGTAACTGAATCAAGATATTTCATATGTTGCGCTAATAAGCGGTTCTGATTCGTCGAAAATATTCCATACGCAGCGTATGGAATGTTAGTGATTCCATAACAATTTTTAGTAGTGGAATGCCTAGTTTCCAAAACAGTATTATAGAAACATGTTTTATTAAACATTCAACACAATAATAATAATGTTTTAATTAATTAACTTCCAAATATGAAAATATATTGCATGAAATATTTACTATACAAGAGATTATGATAGTCATTATTCTTAAAGATGAAGTTTGTATTACGAGCCGTAGGCGAGTATTGAAAATCATCCGGGTGAATAATGACCATAATCCCGAATATAACTATACTTTTTCTACTCCTGTGAATTCGGAAATCCTTTTTGAAATGATCGAAATTCGTTGAAAACACACGTTGAAAAACGTGAAAATAAAAATACACATTGACAACTGACTACATGTCAACTGTCAGACGGACGTTGCTAGGTGATCACGTCATTAAAATAACCATGAATTATGGATTTCTGGTGCTGTGATTGGTCGAGAAGAGTGAATTATGAATCATAATTCATCGCAAAAATATTTCTACAGGAGTAGAAAAAAACTTATACTCCTATATTTATTTGTTTATGAAGATGGGCCTCTAAACTGTCTCATCCATAAAACCCTAAATTATGTACTTGTTCTATAAATATCTATTAAAACATTGCGGACATCTTTGAAGTATTATTTCATGTAAAAAGAATTCATCTCCAATAAACTTATAATTAGTAATCCAAACACTTAACTTTTAACAACAATTGCAACCATTTTAATTGCCTCAACAACATACATACAAATCAGACAACATCACGGCAAGTTACAATTAAAAGCAAGTACTTACGACTCGCAAGCTCCGAGGTTTCCACATCGAAGTGATGACTCCTTAGCCTCGGACAACACAAAGCAAATGGATTAAACGCTCGGATGATAATTACCACACGAAACCATTACGGTTATTACTTCAACTACCAGCTTTGCAACCATTTCCAACGCCTTGTGCACACGACTAGTGGTAATGTATAATGTAACCTGGTAACGAGTGGTTCAAGTAATGATCTGCGGCGGACTGAAATAAAGCGGAGGAATCGCGAACAAACTGCTGCAATTAAAGATGGAATATCTAGAAAATTTACTCCATACTCGTAATTCGGAAGGATTAAGCTCACGTTCTTGAATAATTGTAAAATATGTTTAGATATTTTAGGTTCATGTGGAACTGGTAATAGATCTAGTTTTTTACCATTGTTTCAAAATAATTTGTTATATTGAATGCAGTGCTTTTTATCTCCCACCACATACCTATAAGGGAGGAATAGGAATCATACTAAAAATTCGGAAGTGACTTTTCAATAGATGAGCACGTTTTAGGGACCCTAGAATGCGATTTTAATAGTTTCACGATGATGTCTGTTTGGTCTGTGTGTGTCTGTCTATCTGACTGTGAGGATCTCTGGAGTTACAGTTTCTAAAAAACTACTAAATTGAAAATTCTAATATTATATATATTATGTTTGTATCCCATTTCCGGAAGAGCTGATTAACCGGAAGTGACAGTTTCCTTGAAGCCCTATCAAGTTATTTGAAATATCTTAGTAAATTATGGTTTAATTACAATATTTGTTATTAGAATAATGATTCAAATATTTTTATCTAATACTGTTGTTTGAAACATTTTTCTCTTACTAAACTTTTTGAAGGGATAAGGGTTTTTAATAGTGGTACTTCGGTGTCCGTACCTCATAAAACATTCCTAAATTTTATAAAAGTAATTTATTATTTAAAAGGAGGTAAATGCGCAGGTCACATTTACTCCGAATAACACAATATACTAATGGATAGTTTGAAAAACCCATTTGAAAATCGTTCCTTTTTGCTAACTCTGTTGCCCCTTTTAAATGACAAATTAAGTCGGTTTCCCTTACTTTTATAAAATTAAGGATCTTTTATGAAGTACGTAAAAAAATTAGTTTTTTTTATGGACACTCACATATCATCATGCTACATCTCCTAAAGTGAGGTAGCATGAACAATGGAACACAATCAATCTCCTCCAAACATTCCACCACTTTTGCCTTGTTCATCCTTATTATGCGATTCATACATGTTCATCTATTATTCACACTCGGAATCATTCTCATTCATTCACGCAACAAACAAGACGAAACGCTATTTACTGTTATTAATTCATTTATCAACATTTGGAATATTCTTGAAGTTGTTAAGAAATATTTGTCGTTTATTAACTTCTTCATCAACGGGTAACAATTCTTTCAATAACCTTAAAAAAGATTTTTGAAGATTGCTCCGCTGGCATTTGTGTGCTCCTCTTCTTCTCATGATGGAACTCCCTATGATAGCGTGTACAACTCTTTCAAATTTTGAAAAGGCCTTCGGAAGTCATTTGTTTTAAGTTAATAATGCCCGGTTGCACCAACGTTAGTTAAATTTTAAACTTGGTTTAAATAAATAAAAGCGAATCTAATTTTTAACATCAATGTCAATTAGTCCATATGACATATAACTTCGATATGCTTTTATTTATTTAAACCAAGTTTTAAATTTAACTAACGTTGGTGCAACCAGACATAAGAAGATTGGTTTAAAGGATAAATAGCATTGAAGGACAAGTATCAAACTAAGTGTAGTCGCAATTTGAAATGTTTCTTGATTCATTTTCATTGAAGAAAAATACGATGACATTCAAGCAGAATCTATAAATTGTCATTATTGTCGCTTGATCTAAACTAATAATCTCTCAGACATCAATTGACCGCAGATGTAAATTTCTTTAATGATAAACATAATCACTGGCAAGTTCTAAATGGTGGAAAACACTAAAGGTAGTCTCAGTTTGCAATTTTAATTGCTTGTTGTCATTAATGAGCAACTTGTAATGTTAAACGTCTGAGTATTCTACCTTTTTGCAGAATCCTCGACAACGTTCTTCTAATTTTGTGTCCTATAACTTTATTTTATAACCAGATGTTATGCTACAGTAATTGGTTCGATTAAAGAGCTGTTAAATTATGACACTTGCTGTTACCGTCAAAAGAAATAAGAGCCTAATGAATGGACTCGCTAGAAAAATTTACTTTCTACGCCGTTTAATAGGTAATTAAAGAGATTATATTGGTTTTTGTCGGGGATCCGCCAGATAAAATGAGTAAATCAATATAATAATAATAATATATCATTACGCTTTTTCGCATTGCGGAATGATAAATTACATGCTACAAAATATATTTTTAAACCGCTTTTCAGGATTATAATGAACCGCGTACTAATTCAAAGGGCTACTCTTTTTTTTACTGATTAAACGATTTATATATTAGGTGGAGTAATTTTAATTGCACTAATTTACTGCGTGCATACGACAATTATGCATTGCCGACGATTGTCTATGTGTGATTGGAACGTAAAAACAAGTTGACTCAAAAATAACTCAATTAAAACAAAAGTAGAGTAATTGCAATCATCCGGATGGGATAGACACGTTGCATGTTGCATAAGGAACACAAAAATAAATATTTTTCTTCTAAAATTAACTTGAGCTCAACCTGACAACAGATGCAATTAGAACACACCAGCAGTCCGGATTACTAAAAACCTTATACGTGCTTTGCTTACCTTCATATGTTGAATCCTATCTCAATTGTTTTTATAGAATTAACTTTAGAAATTTTCTCTCAGTTTATTGTTGTCAAGAATATTCGATACGCTTAACCGATGATATTCTTAGCCGAATGCTTAAAATAATCAACAAATGTAATTTCAGTGTTTTATGTGCGTATATGTAATTAGTGTTAACGTATGTGAAACGAATTGCAAATACATATGTTAATTTTAAATATTTAAATGTAAATTTGACGTTTGTTAGCATTTATAGGTAATTTGCTTTGTGTGACGCTAATTTACCATTAATTTCTCAACTTGACGACACATCTAATTTTTTTTAAATACACAAGTGTATCCATATTCATATTTGATTCTTAGGTAGACAAAATACCAGATCTATTCAGAAAATAACGTAACAATTTAAATTACGCGCCAATGGAGATATTTAGTGATATGCTGTTCGCAGCATTGCCTTGCGCATAACCACATGTTCTTGAAATGTTTATATCTAGTTTAATTTTCATGATACTGTTATTTGAATACAAAGTGTTTAAAGTATTAGTAGCGTTTTTCTGGAGCAACGATACAAAAACGTAAAAGAGACCAGATTTGTGGCGAGACAATTCATGGTTCTTGCACCACGACACTTAGCTTAAGGTCAAACATAAGCGTCGAAGAACGAATCCTTTATATTTTTGTTAAACAGCAAATTCAGTATTCTTCATTTATTGTCATGTTCTTTATGGCCCAACAACCTCCATCCGTCAAAATTTCATGAATTTTTTACAGTAACTTGTACATTGCAATGTAAGATGAAGTACATACTTTCGTTGGGTTCGTTCATTCCCGTGAATTTTGATTTGTAAATTCAAATTTGAATAAATTATTTCTAACAATTATTCTTATCGAAAAACAAAACAATTATTACTGTGAAGTCTTTGAACATTCTAGTATTTATATATTTGGATCAAAAGGATTGCTATAACATTAAACTATAAAAAAATATTAGTTGAAGTCTAGTTGGTCAAAAATTCAGAACTTTGATACTGTGTCTCCCATTCCCATGAATGACTACAGTAATTCAAATAATTCGTATATTTATAAATATGATCGTCTATAACATACTAAGATTATTTTCCATTTAAACTTATAGTTTTTGAGAACCAAATAAAAATATATCAAGAAACACACTTTTTGGTATATCAAGATCAAAGGTGTCGACGGCAAGTGTCGCTACTGTGTGAATTATTATACTGTGATATTATACTCATCTTCAAAATCATTAACCTAAAATGTATAATTACGAATAAGCTAATGTTTAAATTAATAATAAAGTTTTACAAAGAAAGTTCAGTTATATTCTGGACAGACCCCGTAGTCTCTTGCTGTTGAGATTGTATAGTATGTATGTGTTACGATATAAATAAAGTTTGGATGTCACTGGATAGTGGTTAAGGCGGTAGTCGATTGTCGCGCCTTGCCCAGTCATGCAGACTCGCCTCATTGCGCGGATAACTCAACGCATCGTAAATTCAGATTGACAGGGATCCAAGACTGCTAGTGCGGCCAAGAAAGGACCGCTGCACTGTCTCACATCTGGATGCACAGGACAGGAATCAAATAGATTCCAAACATACTAATCATATCTTCATTTGTTAACCATAATATTATTGTCTCATTAGATTGTACGATATACTTATCGTATTTCAGCAAATAGTTGGCTCCCTGATTTATTCAACTACCAGAAAATTTGAGTTATTATTAGAAAATATAATTATTACTAGCCTAACATGCAATTACAACTAAACATATACATAATATACGACAAAACCATTGATAATTGCCAATAATTTAGAAGATATAACCTATGTGTACAAATTGTTTTTTCAACTGACATTTCATCAAATTTCTAAGCAAGCAGTAATTGAGATGACTTTACTGCTGTGAAATTGTATATTTACGAGTATTTTGATTAAATTTCGTTAAAAATAACTTTGTTCGTTAAGAAAGCATTGTAAAATTCTCTTGCTGGAAGACATCTTCCACGCATTCATGCATATGAGCGTTCATGCAGGAACAATGTCTTCTCACATTTGGTATGTAAAGAACTATGTAACCACTTTGTCTTCTGGTATTGGGCTTCCAAATTATCAAGAGGGCATTGATTACAATTCCCAATAGGTTGTCAAATTCATTTTGTATGATATCCTATGATGGCGAATCCTTGCATTAGTATTGGTAGTTTGCTTTTATTGACAGCAGAACTGTTGCCATACACACTACAAATTTTCCTGCTTTTATAGTTTTTTTGGAGAAAATTCTATCTTAAGCTATAATCTACACATACAATGAACCTTTCATTTTTACATCTTATTTAAATAATACGGCTTAAACGAATGTTATATTTACATTGGAATACTTTTAAAATAATTTCTATTGTTATTAATTTTAAAAAAATAACAATTAATTTCAAAATGCAATGAAATTTATGTACCTAATGGTTAGTTTAGCTTTCTACCACTAATTAGCGTATTTTAATTTTGGAAGCCCAATTGATACCACTTAAATCTCTGTATCTTCATTACTTTAATTTCACCAAATAGTTCCATGATCTCTTGTTTGTTCTGCGAAAAACCAATATAACCTGCATCTTTTCTACCAAACATTATTTCTCACGTCTCCAATTTTCTTTGATTGGCTTCATTTAAAACCTATAATTCTAGTCATGTAAGACAGTCAACCAAACAACAGTTTTACACGTTCTGAGTTTTGTTTGTTCTGGATGAAAAGAATTTGCTTTCAGAAAACTCTTTAGTGACGCTAAACTTGTGCTGATTTTCATTAATCTAATTTTGATTTCAATATCTTCTTCACTGTTATTGGTTAGTGTCACTCCAATGTAAACATTTCCTACTCTTCAAAATTGTATGTCCTCATTTTCAGATATATTCTTTCTGTATTACTGAGCCCATTAACCTGCATTTTTTAGCTTCTCTATCTACTGTCTCAATATGTTAAAATTCTATTCTGGATCTTGTAATTCGTACTTAATCGGCATATGCTAACAGTTGCTTTCGTCGAGAATAAATTACTCCTGTTCTCAGCAGTACAAATAGTCTTGTTATTCCCTCCAGCACTAGGCTTAAAATTTAGGGGATTCCAAATCTCCTTGTCCTAAGCCCCTCAATATTTTAAAACTTTCTGAGGCCTCTATCTATTAAAAGTTTAATACAGGGAACTCTACATCTCCAACAAGTTCCTTTTATCAAGAAGTGATCCGCAGTCCGTCTCTGAGACGCAACGCATCAGCACTTCCCCATACCAACGTCCGCGGATTCAGAGACAATGAACCAATCGACGCTTCTGTATCTGTCTATCAATAGCCGGGTAAGCGATGCACGATCGATAAATAGCACTAAACAGTTCGCGAACACGGGCAATTACAGTCCGGCGCTCGGATCGCAGTGTCATTGCTCTGGATTCCCTGCGGGCCTTTCCCGAGAACTGTGCCCAGGTATTCGACCAACGAGGGCGATAAGATTGGCTAATGTGTGACATCGGATTTTTTTAGAATAGGTTGGGGAAGAACTGCGTGGAATATACAGTAGGTATTTTTATAGCGAATCTTCTACTACACTACGCTTTGTCAAGGCTGACTCCAAAAGCAGTTAGGTATTATTGGACAAACTTCTATTAACGAAATCTCGATATTTTGAATTTTCTAGAGCCAAATTCCTCGTGTAATTTAACCTCATAGCAACCATGTTTGAAAAATACAAATAAAAATTTGGCCTGATGAATAATAAAACCTCAAGTAGTATTTAGTAAGATAATGAACTAAATTCAACGATTTGTCGTTGCTCAGGCAATCCACTCGCATATATTCGGCCTAACTCTCTAATTCAGTTGTTAATTTTTAACCACTTGCTAAGATATTAATCCAATGAAAATTCTTAACACACAAGAAAAAATCAAACTGTCACATTTGTTTCTATTTGTAAAAAGTATTAGCAAGTGGTTAAAAGTTAACAACTAAAGTTAGAGAATTGGGCCGAGTGGATTAACAATCCTGTGAGGTATGCCGCTTCTTATGAAGCTCTCTAGATCATTTTGTTGAAGGGGATCAATCTCCGATTCTTGTAGTTAGGTTTCTCCACGTTTTCTTGTCTTTTATTTTATTTTGCCAGTTTTTAATTCTTGCTTCTTTTAAATCCTCCTCTACTTCCTTTGACCATAATGATCTGGGTGTGCTCCGTCTTCTTCATTCTGGTTTCCATTCTACTACTGAATTAATTGCATTATTTTCTTCTGCTCTCCATATATGTTCAAGCCAACTGACTGAGTGGTTTGATCTTTTTCACTATAGGTCCTTCTAACTTTTGTTCTTTTTATAATTCTTTCTTATTCTATATTCGTTTTCTAATACCTTCAAAGATCCTAATATTGTTCTTATTATTTTCCGTTGCATTATTCTGAAATCTTCTTCAACTTTTTCTATTATTATCATTGTCAAAGCAGCGTACATTGTCATTGGTCTTATAATCGTTCCTGTGTTTGTTAGCATATTGAGTAAATATTATAAACATCCAACTTGCTCGAATTTGAATCCCATATCTTTATTTTTCTGTTCCAAGTTACAATTTTTGTTTTTACTTTATTTATTTTTAATATCATTTTGTTTCCTTCTACTTCTTTGTATATTCGAATCAAACTGACTCAAATAACGATACTACAGAGTGTTTTAGAATTACCAAATAGCGGTTATATTTTAATCTTGATTTGGATTGAAATTATGTGGAAAAAATCTCAGTAAAATTTATCCGCGAAACCGTATCAGACGTCGCTATTAAGCTAGAATCTAAACTGTCAATTCTTTTTCACAAATAATATGGATTACAATACAGATTTCTAATTGATTAATCTGATTGAAATTTGGACGGCGTGATTCTTTGAAAAGATATCGTACTGTAAAACTCAATTGTTGTAAGCATATAGACAGATTGGCGATGGGTCAGTGAGAGTCAATTTAGAGGTGCGTTGTGTAGATAGAAGACGATTCATAATTATAATTTTCGCTTAACACCAGAGAAAATAGCCCCACAAAATAATAACAGCAATTTCCTACGGCTCACAAAGCGCCATATCTGATAACCGATTTTCGCACATATTCTGCAAATATATTTCCATAATAACTCTTCCTGATATCCATGATCAGTTAATAAAATTACCATAAATTGAAATTCGCGTACGTTATGCAAATAAGATAATTATGAACATCGTCGACGGACGACGTCGCGCCAGAGGGGCAGTGGGACCTTTTTGCGTCTGCTTCTCTCTTCAGTCTCGGCGGACTCTTCTATCTCCTTGGAGCCCATTACGACGAGAAGCGTGCAATTTTACGTAATTCTACATTAGTACGTGCTTATTTTACACTCAACCCGGAGAAGACGCAAACGCGGATGATGTCAGGCGGATAAAATCGATCGATACTGCAACTTATTGATTTTTTTCAATTAAAAATGCGAAGCATGATTTACATATTCGCATTACTGTTTCTTCTTCTCTGTACCAGGAATTTATTGAGGAATGTCTATTATTACGTACTTAATAATTACTTTTTAAAATATTTATTTTATTTTAACTCATTGCTGTTTGTCAGCAATTAATTAAAAGCATTACAATCACAAATTATTGCTTTCAGAACTCATTAGTAAAATAAACGATTTTTTGTTAAAGTTCTGTAAATTTTTATTAAAATACTTACGTTTCGAATGAACAATATAATCAAAAGTTATATCACGAGTGTTAAGAATTTAATCTAATAAATTTGACATGTCTAGCTTATGCAGAAAATTTTGCTTAAAAAGTGTTTGAGTACAGAATAATTTGAAAAAATCTCGAGACCGCAGGTCAAGGGATTTTATTTTTAATTATTATGTACGATAACACTTTTTTTAAAGCAAAATTTTATAAATAAGCTAGACATCAAATTTTGTCGATTCAATTCTTTAGCACGAGGGATATTATGTCAAGATTATTTCATGAATTCATTGCATAAACATTAATATTTGCCGAAGAAATTGTACTGACACGTTGATTTTGACACATTTTCACAAAAATAAATCGGTACACACATAAACAAATAGCACCATGAAATTTGGTTGTTATATTGTAACTATAGCAAATTGTTTGTTTTTCGTTTTACTTGTCAAATAAATGTAAAAAATTTATAAATAAACATATCTTGAATTGCATAATTCAGCATGTTTAAAGATATGGAATACCAGTAAAGGTAAAAAACATGTAAGTATCTTGCTTCTGCAACTAATTATCCGGCTAAATATGCCTTCAAAATGATCAAAATTTGCGTATAAAAGCTAGTTTCAATTTAATCGCGATTAAACAGCATGGTGCTACACTAAACAATGCTTGATAATAGTATTATTTCTGTTTCAATAATTTGAAAAAACTCATAATTCATAGTAATAATAATAATAAAAAGATTTTAGAGAAATCTTTTCAGTTATGCCTATGTTCACTTATAAAAAAGCGCTTTGAGATACATTTAGAAAAAATTCCCGATATATTTTAAGAATACTATATTTATTTGTAATATCAAATTTCTGCATATATATATTCCTATCAATTTTGTAATGGTTAAGTGTAAGACCTGTTGGCTTTTTATTTAATTTAAAGAAATTTAAGTCTGAACTTAAATACTCAAATATTTTAAATCTTTTTACTACTTTAAGCCAGCAGTATGATGGAGTAGTGACAGCATATTTATTTACGCAATCAAGTACACTTCACTAGGAAATAATTTGTATAAAAAGAATTTTAGACTGTATCTTGGTATGCCCGGCACCCTGCATATAAAGGAAAAGAGGGTTAATCGGTTATTGAGTACTCTAGTTGGGGTAAAAACATTTGCAGCAACTGCAATGTAACAATATTTCTTATACGAGTGCAAAATAGTCCATACGTCGAGGTTGATAGGTTATGGTTGAGAAACAAAAGAACAAAAAAATAAGATAATGAGAATACAGCAAGATAATATATGTATCTCTGTAATTAGCCGATTATTTATGTTCTCATATAAAGAGTGAAGTACTAATACTGTTTATGGTATATCCAGAATCAGGTTTTATCGTTCAATATGCAGTAATTAATGCAGAAGAATTAGAATGAAAGTAATTATGCGAAATAATGATAATTAGTATAATAGAGTTCTCCAGCTGTGTAAAAAATATTCAGAAAATACTTTACATATACAATAATACTTTATAACGAATATAAAATTATGTTTTTCATGTCATAACTTTATTTTAATATTTAATAAATGTCATTATGTAAATATCGCGGAATAATTGTGATTGCGGAATTATGAAAATTTTTCAGCGAAAATACAAAGTCATTCTACTTGTACCTACAATGTTTGCAACTCTGATTAAATGATTATTTTATGCATAAATATTAATGTATACTCATCATTATTGTTTCTCACGTTCTTCCAGCAGATGCATCGAGAATTTTTTAAATTTTAGCTCTTTGCTGCAGAATAATTACTCCTAAAATAATAATTTATAGATTATTTCCCGCATTACATTATGAACCAATCAGAATACTACACCAAGAGGAAGATTTTTCAACGAAATTTTTTTGTTAAAAAAATATTTAATTGAATCCCTGTATATCCGATCACGTCTGCAAAATTCAAGTTCTTTACTGAAAGGCAGTGTTGTGACAGATCATTTTAAAAATGATCTAGAACAAGATTAAGATCTTCACATTTAATATGTTCTAGATTAGATCACATCAGATGAATTTTTATGATTGGATCTATTTTTTTAGATCAGATCAGGAATTTTTTTATAAAATCCTTGCACCATATTCTAGATACTAGACAAGCGTTTATTGATACTGAAATTTTTTTTTTAAATTTAAACAATTAGTTCGACTATTTCTATTTAAATTTAGGAAATAATCAACCGAATTTAATTCAAACCATGCATTTATTTGATAAAATTCCTCATAATACATATATAGAACGACAACTTAAGTTAAAAATTATACTTAAACTATTCGAAACTTTACCGATAAATTCTTGGGTCTCGGTACATTACATGTGAAGAGATTTCTGGCAAACGGAGAAACAATCCCACAATATATCTAGCAATTTATACTAACAACTAACACAAGCATAAATGTTTAATCTAGCACCTAATTAAAATTGCTAAAATATTGAATCCGCGCACGACGGTAACGCGATACCTGCAAACCTTATTCAGCTCCATATTTTTACATGATTTGCTTTATGTTAATGCGCTCGACGCATTCGCAGCCTAGCACGTAAATAATGTCACAAACGTAATTATAACGTAATGGTTGATATGTTTACGATCATTATTTGAATTTAGTAATTGGCTTATTTATATCACCACTTTGTTAGAATTTGATATTCGTATATTGCAGTATTATTTTGTAACTATTTACATGATTGTGGAAGGAGTTATTCTGTCCAATTCTAATATTTTTTTTTTCTTTTACAGGGACAGCTTTGAAGATGCAGGAGCAGTAAAGCCGCTGAAGGGTCGTTAAAGGTAGGCACCGTTAATAAACAAAACTTTACACTTCAAATTTGAATAAGAACACATTAGATTTGATTTTCATTTCTGTTACTGTTCCCAGTAAATATTGACTACGTTTACAAACATGTAGAGCAAAAATGTATTCTTCTACAGTCACTACTGAAAATTAGACATTCTCCACACTAAACAAAGCTTGAAAATTGTATATTTCGCATCAGAATTGTGTGGAATAGCGTGAGCAATTATTCCACACGCATGTGTGACCAACTTATTAATAATATAATACTGTATGATATTAATATGTTAAGTATTATTACATTTATATATCATAAAATAATTCATAATTATTCAGAGTTTATACAAATCTTCATATTCAATAATGATATTACAAAAAAAATACAATATCAATTTTTTAATAAAATATGTCATTAGTTTTTATATTACAATCTATAGATTTATAGTTGGTAACACTGTGCACATCTGCGCTTGCGGAGCCTTCATCCTGTAATCATATACAACAAATAGTTTGAATTTTAGATGTCATTTCTTATTTCTGAAAAATAAGAATTATTATTATTAAATCTTGAACAAAGTGTGATCGTAGAAAAAGTATAGTGTGCAACTCGAGCAGAATTACCTATTTCACGCTCGTGTGATTTTAGCACTCGACTTCGTCTCGTAATAAAACTCTCACAACTCGCGTGAAATAGATAACGCTTTGCATTTATTGCACAATATACTATTTTCTACTCCTTTATAAATATATATCCAATTTTCTTCCTAAAGTCAAGTATAAAATAAATCAGACTTGACTCATAATTCATATAAGTGACTTTGAAAGAGCCATGTAAACACATATCGACTTTATTTTATCATCAGGGTAGGGACATTCTAATTTAAAATATATCAGTCGTTGTTTCCTAAATGTATATTGCATCCAAAACTGTGATTGCATTTGAATTATCATCATAATTAAAAAATCACGCTAGTATTTATTATGTTTAATTTCAAATTACTGTTCATGGTTTTTCTATAAATAATATAAATACTATAAATTACAATTTTTTACGCAGTTAAATAAATTATTTACCTGATAACTTGTCTACAAATTTTGACATAACCATACAAATTAGTGGCTGTCAGCAAGCGGATAAGTAAAGGACAAGTCAATAATCTAAAATAAAGTATATTTGTTCTTAACGTGTAAACATACTACGAATTTTACTTTTACATATTTGTCGTACGTGTAAACGTAGTCATTGTCTCAACAGATAATTCTATAAGTTCTTGGAAGGAACAGAGATTTCATCTCACATCCAAATGTATAAAACCGCAAGATTTGATTACATCAAAACACTCGCAGAATCAGACCAGTATAAAACAAAAGTTAAGAAACTAAAAGTAGAAATTCTAGTAGCTAAATTGCTTTGGCTTACCGTTAAAATTAATAATCCATACATCACAGTCGCTCATTTTGCCGAGTGTTACAGTTGCTCTTACTCAACGCATTAGATTGCCCACATCCATTAAAAATAATGGCTTGGATATCACTGAATCTGTTCTGTAGTTGTCTTCCACTACTCGACGAACGCTCCAGTTGCTTTGCTATCCGGTAATGTGATTTTGTTTCTGTGAACGCCGCAACAAAGGCTTTTTGAAATAAGCCGACTTGTACAAAAACTAGATTAAGATTTAATAGCGATCGAATAACTGTATCATTCTAACGATGTATTACTTCGTTTAAAGTGAACCCCTTCAACATACCTTGAAACTTACGGCGTATTTTTTCACATTCATGATTTGTAATTAATAGATTATTTACCTCACTTTGTCATACCTTGACTTAGATTAAAAGGCAATAAAGATTCTTCTTCTAAAGTCGGGCAAAATTGGGAAACTTGCTGATACTATTTTCCCGTCACTTTTTTTAAACATAAAACCATCCCAATACTTTTTTTAGAAATGATTAGTATCCCGGAACTTCTGACTTTCTTATTTCTCACAATTATTAATTTGTTTCACTATGTTTGAAAAATTGTAATTGTTAACAACTATGGCAAATTATTTTATCCAACATCTCTTAATAAATGCTCTATAACTATGGCGATTTAGTGAAATTACCCTCTCGATAAAATTATCACACTCAGCCTTCGGCTTCGTGTGCTAAAATTTCTCTCGTGGGTAATTCCTTACTTTGCCCACTTGTAAAGTAAACAACTATTACGCAAGTGAAAAGCAACCCATGCAATTTCGTCGTGTGGTATTGGCTACCTTTGTAAATATTCCAGATTCTATCTTTTTTTTTATGTAACTATTATCATTATATTACACTTTTCCTTTGGCATAGGATAATGCATAGTTCTTAATGTTTTCTAAATATATTCGTTTATACTTCAACCAACAAAGTAAAAATATAACCTCAGTATATTGCTTAACCTACATTTATAATGGAGCCGTAAGCCAATTTTTATTTATTTTTTTCATGAAATTTTATTAGAATATATCACGAACAGTGATACAACGATTTTTCATGGTAGTAGATATTGTATATTTTTTAATGTAAAAATAATATTTAAATATTGCAAGTCTTAATTTACAACAATAAAACTTAATATAAATTTCTTTGGCAACTTTAGAGTATTTTACTTAATATTTGAATAAATAATATACGAAAGTTTGTAGTAATGTAACTTAACTTCAGCAAATAATTTTATTCAATAGTTTTTCAACACAGCACAATAAAACAAGTGATAGAAGACCAACAAATATAATCTTAAATATCAACAAACAAAACAAATGAAATGACATTTCGTAGTTCTATTTTAACCCACAATAGGCGTTTGGCGCAACGGCAGACGCGCGATTTGCACTTTTCATATTTCTGGCCAATAGCTTCAATGCAAGTACCCGTGACGTCAAAATATGTTCAATTCGTTATATCGCTTTACTGCAAAATATTTAAAAGAAAAAAAATACTTTACTACTAATTATTCCGTGAGTGTTACACGATTTTGATATAAATTTGTCATATTTCGTTTATGGTTTATGCGCCCATTGAATATTTTTTAGAAGATTTGCCAGAAGAGCAATGTTTTCATATGCATGTGTGTATAAACAGCTGAAACCAAGTAAAATAGACAAATAAAATTCCACAAACAATTGCAACCACAATTTCATTATTCCAAAATCAACAACCAACAAACGTACAAACATAAAACCAAATTACATTGATTTGCTGTACAATAATGAAAACATTGCCTCTGTACTTCAACCACAGTAACCACAAGGCATAACGTACACGTACGTGACCGCGGTACCCAATGTCTCTTAGTCTGGTATAAATCACCCTCCAGGGTGCGTTCGTTTGGCATTCAGCTGCGTTCGATTACGTTATTTATATGGCGCAAGGTGCGAGAGAGCAAAAGAACGCACCTCATACAGCAAATACTGTTAATTTATGTTGTCCCAGTTGTGACAAACAAAGTAATGTATTCCTGTGTTAATTTATTGTGATGGGATGAATTATGATTCGGAATTAATTATTTGTTGCGTGATTTTAAGATTTTAATATTTATGTGGATGGGAAATATTAATATGGAAATTATTTTATTCGATCTTCGACAGCGTTAATTTCTTCAAAATTCAAATCTGGCACGCAACTTTAAATTAAGCCTATGCACAATGAAAATAGATACTATGTTTTGTACAAATTTCAGTAGCCAAAGAATCTAGATTTCTTCTTTTGAACTACTATAACAGTCGTCGCTTAATCATCATGATTTTTTTTTTTCATGCGGATCTATTGTTTCATGCTTCCTTCTCTAGGTTATCTCATTTTTACCTCCCGCCACATCCTGTAAGGGAGGTATAGGAATCATGCTAAAAATTGAGTAGTGAGTTTTCAGTGGATGCGCACGTTTTAGAGTCCCTAGAATACGATTTTAATAGTTTCTCGATACTGTCTGTGTGTGTTACGGTATCTCAAAAACTACTAAACTGAAAATTTTGATATTTTGTGATATCAAATGTATCTCCTTTGGAAGAGCTGATAAGTTTTTGGTGATAATGAAATAATCGAAAGTTCATGGTAGCTTACTTGAAGTCCTATCAAGTTTTTTTAAAATATCTCAGTAAATTAAGGTTTATTGAAAATTTTGTTATTAGAATAATGTTCAAATATTATTATCTACAATTATTGTTTGAAACATTTTCCTCTTACTGTCTCTATTTATGAATTACGTAAAAGAAAAATTATATTTTGATATTTTCGTTTAAATCTGTTAACCTAGATCTTTTGAAAAAACAAAACAACGGTTGAAAAATATAATATAATAATAAAGCATTGTAGGATTGTAATTAATTAATAATTATCCCCATTACAATCAAACAATTAAATTCACGGATCCACGCAAAGATTATCAACCTGAACTCCTTGTAAATTGTGCAAATCCCACATTCCATGCGCAGTTTCAAACGCTCACTGCTCACACTAGCACTTTCACTTCCGGACGGAGTCTAGCCAATCGGAGTCTAGTTGGCCTCCCCCGCAACCAATGGCAAGCCTCCACGGAGGCGGGAACTCTATGCATGCTGTCACACATCAATCATCAGCGTCTGTCGCACAGAGTCTGTTTGTGTGTGGGGGAGTGGCATTGGTGACACTTGCTCGTGACATTCGACTTGGAGAATGAGAATGGAAATTGTTGTCTTGAAGGATTTTTGTAAAAAGTATCGTTTCATAGAGAAAGAAGCACAGAAATTGGAATGTTTGTGAAATTTTCATGTAATATTAAACTATCTTTCTCACTTTAATTATCTTCTGATTAAAATATATCGGTTTGTAATTAAATATGGCTGCCGAAAGACGGATTGATCCACAAGTTGTTTTTATGGGGTGGAGTCGTGTCTTGCGTAATAGGTCTGCGCAGAACCTACATAATTTATAGAAAGAAAAACGGAAATCAATATATACTGCACATTTTCTTCTATTATGTCTACTGCTCAGGCAATGCAAGAAATAACGATTGATTTATTTATTATTCTTGTCCTAGGGCTTAGAATCTACAAAAAAGGTTTACATAGTTTTTCATGTCAAAATGATTTTTGTTTAATAGAAATATTCCCTTGATCAGTTCTCGTCTAACTTCTCTACTTGATATTTTGTTAAATATTATATTGTTTCTTCTTTTCCGCATAATCTGCATCTTCTTCTAGCCACCCTTAACCAATATTTATTGTTGCTTTCTTCAATTCCACATCTGAACTACACAAATAATTTTATATAGTTTTTTCTCACTTTAGATGTAGGTATACTTCAGCCTACCAAAACCCAAAGAATCGCAATAAAGCGATTAAACATCCCTCATATTAAATCAAAAGTACAAAAGAACACTTTCAACGCTTATACCGCAAATTTCTGCTTATTTGTCAGAATATTTCCAATGCCCTGTGTCAAATTAAAGGAAAATTTTTTTTTTTTTGTTTTTATAATACATGTTCAATAATATTGTATAATTTGGATTATACAAGTACAGAATAAGTATTATCAAATTATCATTGTTGAAATGTAAGTAATTTAACACAGATTAAAATTTGTCCTGCTTTCTTTCACCATTCCAGTATTTGACAATACTAAATAAATATCCTAACAATGGCACCTGTAGTAAAATGAAATGACCTGTATTGAAATACAAAACAAATTAATTTCGCATGATGCTTGCAATGTACCTCATATCCCTGGCAACAAACGTACAATGAGCAGATTTCTAAGCGGTCGTAGAAAAAAATAATAAACTGTCTTAATTTCTTACAAAAGGCACACAAAAAATTATTCTTGTTTTTACAATACTTTTCAATAATATTGTATAATTAGGATTATACAAGTACAGAATAAGTATTATCAAATTATCATTGTTAAAATGTAGGGAATTTAACATAGATTAAAATTTTCAATTAAAAATGTCATTAGCAATTAGCAAATGGCATTATCTTCTTGTACTTATTATTTAACAATTATAAATTTTCAGTATAAAATTAAAATATTTATGATACTGGGGTGCTATATTGTAATAAATATTGGTGACAAAGTTGTAAGTATAAATTTAATTTTATAATGGGACTTATTTATTTCTTATTATTTTTTAGGACAAAGTCCAGTTCTGTTCTAAGCTTGAGAAATTAGAGACACATATTTATTTATGATAGGTATAATTTAAAATTTGAGGATCCTTTGTAAACGTAGGTAAATGAAGGATGTTTAATCGTTTTATTACGATCCTTCATGTTTTAGTGGGCTGAAGTATTATTGAAGTTCGTGTCTTTAATTTGGATTCATCTATTTTATTATACTGTTCTTGTATTTGAATTTCCACATTTTATGTTCCAATGTTTGAACGACTGTTTCGCCATTTCCGCGTAAATTAATATATTTGTAATATTTTGCATTTGACTTCATTAAAATAATTAGATATCAGCGAGACAATAACAACGTGCAAGTTTGATATATCACTGTTAATATACGTGTTTCAATGGTCCGTCTTGGTGCGTAACAAAGCATTAATCTGCGACATGCGTATCAGACACCGTCAGGTGCTTATAATCAGTCAACTAGCCATTGTTTCGCTGCACTCGCCATTGTCTTATGGAGACAGTTGACAAACGGCACGCTGCTACACCGGCGCCTTCTGATGTTTTCGTTTGTTTTTAATAAGCTGCCGTGAAACTAAGACTAAAATTACAATTTGAGATTATTTTAAGGATTATGTACCGGGTTTATTATATTCCAGACATCTAGACGTTACGCATTGTAAAGATGTCGCATTTCAAGATTTAGGGTTTTAATGTTGCCAAATATTATTACATTTTCCCGCTGAAGGTCAGTGCTGAATGAAAACCTCCATTTAGCACAGAAACACTTTCATTTTGCCAGGAATCCAACATACATATTCCCAGCACTAAATTATATAAATTAATACACCTAAAGCTGCTTTAATTACCACTTATAAATAGCAATCAATGAATTATACTTAGAATTACTATACCGGGTGGAACATCATACCTGTGTACATGAGCGCTTAACATGAAAAAACAGTTTTTCCATGCGCATTGCTCCCCAAATTATTTTAGGCAAAAATGCTTCAAATACATGTTGTAGACCATAAAATTCTCTATCTAAATCAATACACAGAATTACTTTTACTTGTTTTGTAACGACAGAAATTAAATATGAAAACATGGAAAATTACGTTAAAAATATCAAGTAGCCATGGAATTGAAACAAAAATAAATAAATGCTTGACGTTTTTCTGTCTATTTGATATTTTACCTGTCAAATTAATCATTCATTTGTCAAATGTCAAGCACTTATTTATTTTTGTTTCAATTCCATGGCTATTTGATATTTTCAACGTAATTTTCCATGTTTTCATATTTAATTTCTGTCGTTACAAAGCAAGTAAAAGTAATTCTGTTTATTGATTTAGATGCAGAATTTTATGCTCTACAACATGTATTTGAAGTATTTTTGCCTAAAATAATTTGGGGAGCAATGCGCACGGAAAAACTGTTTTTTCATGTTAATCGCCTATGTACACAGGTATGATGTTCCACCCGGTATAGTGAAATTGACTTCTTTTAAAATATTGTTAAAGTAACCGGAAACTATGTCAGTAATTTAATTATCCAGTAATCCAAAAATTGAGACTTTAAAGAGAAAATGTGTCCTCGTATCATTAGCTATACCTGGTGAATAAACTGATGATAGGTATTTTCAAAATAATAATTTATTATACAACAAGCATGGAATGTTACTCATTTCCTACGAGTATGAAAATTTGTAGCATGAGCCGAAGGCGAATGCTGAAAATCAAACGAGAATGAAAAGGACATTCCATGCGAGTTGTACACTATACTTTTTATACGACCACGATATTATTTCGTAATTAATTTAATTTTAACAATAAATTTGTCCTGCTTTTTTCACCATTCCAATATTTGACAATACTAAATAAGTATTCTAGTAATGGCACCTGTACTGAAATAAAATGACCTGTATTGAAATACAAAACAAATTCATTTCGCACGATGATTGCAATGTACCTCATATCCCTAGCAACAACAAACATACGAAGTATACCCGATAAAATTATCACACTCAGCCTCCGGCTTCGTGTGCTTCTCTCGTGGGTAATTCCTTACTTTGCCCACTTGTAATGTAAATAACTATTGTCTAATGTGGTTATGTTCAATATTATTAATTTAAAACCACAGGTTTATCTTCACGTGATTAGAGATAAATACTGAGAAATGATGCAAAACTAAAAAACTGTGGATAGACCACTTTCAGCGCTTCCTCAACCAAAACTTCTTGGAAGCTAACGGTGTCCCATATTCTTCAAGGCCTTCCAAACTTGAAAACCTGGCAAGATGAAAGTGAAAACTACCAGTCTTCTTTTTTGCTTCATTTGTTTGTTTTTCTCTCTCGCCACAAAAAGTAGTTTCTTTTGGCGTGCATAAAATTACCTCTTTTGTTGGTACCGTAAGGTAATTTATTGAACCGAAGGCAACCTCACGGTCGTTCACTGACAGAGTATACGGATCTATGAGTACAGGCAATTTTTTTTATGTGTATTACCTATGTACAGTATTTATTTCATTTTATACTAATTAGTGTAAATTGATAAGGTGTCAATTAATTTACAAACAATTATGGATTAATTATGATTATTACATGTGTAATAAATATATGGCTGAAATATTTATACTATTTTATTGTAAATACAACATAATGATTTCAATTAATTAATAAATAAACTGTGACTGACTGAATCAACAGATTTTATAATCAATATTTACTTGACATATCAGAAGGATATAAAAATTCAATGTCGACGTTTTAGTACCTAACCTTAGAATTCATTTTTATTATTTTCACGGGGATGTCTGTTTGTGTGTATGCATATATACTCGTACATACGTTTGTGTGGATTGATGGATGTGAGTACAGAATTTCCTTCTAAAGTACTACTGAACAAAAATTTATATAATTTTGCATTTTACATTTGTACACCCTAAAGAAGAGCCCAGTTAATTATAGTGATTATTTTTTGACGATTATTTAAACCAATCAAATGCTTTATTGTATGTCAAGTGTCTGCGTTTTAACCAATCCTATCATTATTATACTGAGAATAATGCTCTTGTGATTATTCCCGGCAATTTTCTCTGTAGCTTTTTTGTTTTTGTTGACAGATGTCAGATGTCAGATAGGTATCATCAACACAAGTAAAAATGAGCAAAGAAGATTTTAATTTTAAGAAATTTAGTGACGTGCCTGATGATGAAATCAAAAAATAATCTAATTAAATATAACTCGAGAGTTCGATAAATTAGAAAATAATTCTCCAGTATCTTTCTCAAACTTGTCGCCATTTGGCAATAGCCACTCAAGCCCTACGGGCTTTCGTGGCTATTGCCTGGCAACAAGTTTTCGAAAGATCTGTCAAATTATTTTCAATTTATTCTCACCCTCTTGTTATATTATTACTGACTATTTCCCTCAAAAAATGTCAGAAGCGTAAAATACTGAAGTATTTGAATAAATGTAGTATTTGAATTAAATAAAGTATTTGAATTGAAAATTTATTTGAAATACTAATTCAATTACTAAACATATTTGAATTACCAAAATCAATTACCAATTCCAATTACTTAGTATGTAAACCTTGCAATTACCAAATACTTTAAACAAATTTGAAAAGTAATTGAGTACCAAATACTTTTCGCCGAAAAGTAATTTAATTAGTATTTCAATTACTTTTAATTGAATTAATGCTCAGCTCTGTCGTCTAATCAACGTAGAATTACACGATAATTCCCACTATTGCAAATTAACAAGGTGATTCTGACTTGCTGTCAAATGAAGTTTTTAAATTTTCTTTATTTTTTTATGAGAGAAACAGCGGTTGGCTAAATTTTAATCGGGAAATAGTCCTTCGAATATCCCTCGTTCATGTAATTGTCGATAATTTGACATGCACTTGGGATATTATGTATGAAAATTTGATAACTGGAAATGGTACTTTACAAAAGCACTGTAGGTACCAATTTTTGTAAAAATCATATAAAATTCCATGTTTATTATTGTAATCAGTATATTGTTGCAATCAGTGCATTGTTGTTCTTTATTTTGTACCGTTTTAAATTCATATTTGCGATAGGTTATGTGTTGACCACGTCAGATTTTTTAAGTATTGTCCTTCGCAAAGGAATGTACTCCAGGAAATGATAGGTACCAAGATTTCTAAATTTTTCTCTAACTACAATCAAACAATTTCTTTCAATTTCCTCTGACAGACGAATTAAAAAACACATGATAGATCATTATCACAACTTGTTCATCAATGATTACAACCTTAAAAATCATCGTTAATTAATTAAGGATTTATATAAAAAATAACTAACGATGACACTGTACTGATTAATTACACCGTGAAATAGCCAGCCATGTAAGTAAACATAATTTTATCTAATCAACGTCACGAAAACATTGTCATTTAACAGGTATCGATTTCTCATCGAAGCCGTAGAATGGATTGGAATTATTACGTGGGCCGAAAAAATCCTGTTTGGAAAATGTATGCGTGCTTAAAATCAATGGGTGATAAATATTCATAAGAAATTTGTAACTAAAATAGGCAATGGCTTCATCTAAGTATGTTGCGCTTCACGTGAATGTAGTATCGTAATATGTATATGCATGTATTTCTTTTTTCTTTTAAGACTCTAATGTTTTAAACATTTGTACTAATGTACCTATCTTCTTCAACATGCATCTATAACTTTCAATGATAAATAAGTAATTAGCTTTTAGGCATGTTGAGAAGAATTATAATACAAGAGCTATACAATTTTGTATACGATAGTATCCTATTTTATATTTACATCACTTAAAATTTTATATTTGTTTTAATTGCATTTCTATATAAACTATACCTTAGGAAACTCATTAATGTGGAGTGCATCTTCATATATCATATTGTTTGCAATATAACGACTTTCTTTTTCTTCTTCTTTTTCTGAATGCAACTTTGAGGGCCTGCAACTCTAAAACTGTGCAATATATCTACAAATAATCTTTAATTTTGCATTTTTTCGTGCTTTCTATAATAAATAAGCAAATTAAAATTTTTTGAATTTTTCTTCAAAATATTGATTGGCGAAATCTCAAAACATATAAAAGATACAGTATCTAAACATACACCAATAGATTCAGCTCATTGAAATACATATATTGTGAGTTTCATTAAAATTGACCGAAGGGTTGAAAAGTAAGAGCAAAAAGTCTAAAATTGGCCTCAGATCCGACTTTAGTGCCGAAATGCAACATTAACAGACTTTTTTCTTTAAAATTTCAGCTCATGGACCAATTATTCTGAAATTTTACATACATATGTATTTCGACAAGCTGAATCGAATGGATCAATCCCCATTCTCGTATATATTTTATTTTTCGAAACATCGATGACTAAAGAATTAGAAAAAAAATCCCAAATTTTCAAAATTTCCATATTAGTTACAAAACGCTTTAGAAGTACAAAACTGTCCACCGATTCTTAATATTTTGCTTAATTTTTGAGTTATAGTCACCCAAATTTGACACTTGATAACAACAAAAATTGTCGTATCTTACAAAATTTAAGAGATATGATGATTCGCTCCACGGCAATAAGTTTCTTAGGATTTAATTATTATAGATATTCAATAAATAAATATTTGTATTTGAATTTTTAATAATTGCACATGTTTAGTATATAGAATATATATTCCAGTTAATTATTTATTGTTATAGGAACTATAATTTTGTATAATTTTTTTAAATAAAACGTTATTTGGGTATAGTCGTATAATTTTTCTTTTTAATAAAACGACGTTTCTACAGTAGTCTTGCTGTCATCAGGTGAAATACAAAACAATATATACAAATGTGACCCTTATCAAAATCTCGCTTTATAATAAAAAAAAAATTACTGAACTGTACCCAAATATTGTTTCATTTATATTATTAGTTTTAAAAGCTTCTTTAAATATTTAATAATTTAGTTGTTCTCAAAATTACAATCAGAAATATAATATTTATTTCTTGTGGTTCTTGATACATATATCAAGCTTTTCTATCATATCGAAAACTTACAAAAAGAGTCGCTAGATGGCAATCAAGACAAACTTGTTATTTCAACCAGAATAAGTCTCCTAGTTTGTTCCTTCAGATTTTCATGTTACTGCTATAATACTGCAATCTTAAAAATCTGGCTGTAAATATTTATAAAAGATAAAAACGGCGTCGTTCCTGGGCAAGTAGTTAAGTATTACTAATGTATTCGTGACATAATGGCAGGTTCCCCGATGCATATAACAACCACAACACGGCGGCTTGGTAAAAGTTCGTCGTTATGAATTATCATTATAGTTAAACGTAAAGGTGATATATTGAACAGGCTCAATGCAATAACTTTGAAAGAACGTTTATCTGCACCTGATTCACTGTAATCCGTTCTTGTATAGGTTAGGGCAAGCATTAAATATTGCAAAGGTTCTGCGTTACTTCTTGGTTATTTATTGTTTGTTTCGTGGTGTTATCGGTTTTGGCCAATCGAGATGCGGCGAGATTAATCATTTATAACTATTTAACTAAGTGAAATGAATGAATTATTACTTTAGTACTTTAATATAATATAAAATTATTTATATTTATTTACTACACGCATAATGAGTAAGAAAGTAGAAATTATATAATTATTTTTAACAATTATTGGTGACGGTAGCAGTATTAATTTTACGGAAAATAAAATATGTTTAAAAGCAGTAAATAAATATTATTTATATAAGTTTAATTTGCGATAAATAACTTTTGTTGTGAAAACAATTTCAGGGCTATTTAAACATCTTAAAACTTCTTTAAACCTAAAAAGTATGTTAATTAATAATTAATGTTGTAAGATTTCTGTTTCCGCGTTAGCATTATTTTTTATGTATACTGCCAGACAAAAAAATGGAACAACTTTTTTACGATTGCTATTAAATTTTAATAAAACGGTTGGTGATTATCTGTGAAGAATAGAATGGAAACCAAGAGGAAGAGGAGACAGAAGGACAGACCCAGATCAACATGGCTAAAGAAAGTAGAAGAATATTTGAATGCAGCAAGAGTTAAAAACTGGTAAAGTAAATAAAAGATAAGATGACTAGGAAAAATCTTACTGCAAGGATTTAAGGAAAAAAGAAAAGACAATAAAATGAGAGTGTGATAATCAACGAATAATAGTTATTTATGTATCAAGACACTAAAGTTTTACTTTTTATCACGAATATGTAATTTAAAAATAAACTACTCGTATATGATTGATAAAAAGGAATTTCATTGACGCATACATATTACATTTTATTTAAAATAAAAAATTTGAAATAACAAAAAAATTATTTTATCCAACACCTCTCAATAAATGCTCTATAACTATGGCGATTTTAAACAAGCAAAGTAACAGATTATCCACTAGTGGGTATAATTTTGAGGAAAGCCACTAGTGGGTATTTTTTTATTTATAACAATAATAATAACACATAACACCTTGGTAACTACTTTGATTGACATTTTAATACAAAATTTAAAGCATATGTTACTGTCAAATAATATTTCTTTAATAAATTTTTCATTTATTAAGAGGGGTTGGATAAAACGTTATACTTCACACGTGGGCAAAGTGGAATTACCCACTCGATAAAATTATCTCACTCAGCCTTCGGCTTCGTGAGCTAAAATTTCTCTCGTGGGTAATTCCTTACTTTGCCCACTTGTAAAGTAAATAACTATTATATGTTAGTTTACACATCTGTCAGTTGTGAGTTAGGTAATTAAACATTGGATCTTACACTCAGTGTTGCCAACTTCAGACATTGAAGTTATCGTAAATAACACTCAAAATTATGTGTTTTGTTCCCAATTTCTTCATCGGAATTAATTAGTTCGTTCTTCTTGCACATATTGTTTCATTTTACTTACAAATTTACTATCGAACATTCTACATCTACCAAAATTATCCTATACTTGTACAATAATTATCGTACGCTTGTCAAAACTGCGTTGCTCAAAATCGTAGTATAATGAATTACTTTTAGTGCATATTTCAGAGCTTTTAATGACGATTTTGACGTTCCTTTGTGCCGATTTCAAATAAAACTACTTTAATTAATAAACATAAACTAAATTGATCTTTGTTCTGACATTTATGAGATTATGATCGGAGAAATTACTAAAACCATTCCAATTTTCAGAACTCAGTTTAAAACATTTCTTTATACGCCAGAGTGTGTAGAATACAATGTTTCATTCCGCATCTACATATCTCTTTTAGTTTACAAGTTACAGCGAATTTTGTAATTTTTCAAGAAGCAACTTTGAGACACGTTAACTCAAAAACTAAAATAGATATTGCAAAACGGCTGCCAGATTTGAGTTTCTGGTGCATTTTATTACTAATTAGGAAATTTTAAAAATTTTTGATTTTTTTTGAATTTTTTCCAATATTTTACATTGGCGTTATCTCGAAAAATAAAAAAGGTACGAGCTCGGCGAATATACCATTCGATTCAGCTCGCCGAAATACATAAGTATAGTGAGTTTCATTAAAATCGGTTAACGGGCTGAAAACTTATAGCAAAATGTCTGAAAATGGCTTCAGATCCCAAAAACGTCAAGGGGTACCCCTTGAAGTGTAGGCCGAAAATGGCCATTTTCAGACTTTTTGCTATAACTTTTCAAATAGTACTCCGTTTTTAATGAAATTTTGTATACTTATGTAATTCGACGAGCTGAATCGAATGGCGAAGTCGCAGATTTTGTATGTCGAATATTTTTACAGATATTCGCAATCAAAAATTTTCAAAAAAAAATCGAAATTTTCAAAATTTGTAGATTAGTTATAAAATGCATCGGATGTACAAAACTGAAGAGAAAATTACGATACCTTGCATTGTTTTTGACATACAGGCTTCCAAAGTTGACCTTTGAAGAATCACTAAAATTGCTGCAACTCGACAACTAAAGTAGATACGAAGATGCGCTCTAAAGCGTAGTATTCTATGCACTCTAATTTATAAAGAAATATAATAAACAGAACTTCAAAAATCTAAACGCTTTTGAAGGTTAGTTGATCGGACGCGAATTTTTTTTTCTTTGATCCTTTGAAAAGTTTTAATTCTTGGTGTAACGGAAAGTGTACCGAGTGAAAGTTCAAGAAATTTCTGGTGTAATCTCGGCTTTGTCCAACGCACAGTCTTGCAAAAGACGAAAAACTTTCAATTATTTTAATTCATTAATAGTGCAGTCGACTTCTTTAACGCATTCAATTTGTCTGATATATCTTTATTCTTTTCTTCAAGTTAGCAAAATTCAAAAACGCTGAAGTATCATGTATCGGAATTTGTTCTCAAGCGGTGTATTTTTTTCTATATTTAAAAATGTGAAAACCACAACACAAAATTATTAGATAAAATTCAAAAAAATCACAATAATAATTTAGAATTTAGTTATTTTATTCTAGGAATTGTTTCATTAATTTTTCCAGTCCGAAAGGTGGCAAGAAAGATTATCATTCAAATAGTTTTTTTGTGTAAAATATACTCATCTTATCAGAATAATTTATGAGAAAGTAAATCGATACAAGATTATTTTTATTCCTACAATTTTATTACAGCCATTTACCCGCGTACGGCACACACATCGTAATAAAACTTGGCGTCATTAGTACCTCTCAAGAAGTATCTACAAAACCATTTGCGCCGGCAATATTTCATACGCTACACACGAATGTTGCGAAAGCATTCTACTAGCGAAAGAATTATTAAACAGAAATTAATTATACATGTACGAAGACTTATGCGAACTATAGTTACTGCAGCCATTTGAAACATAAGATTTTTAATAGAAATACAGGTCAGAGCATCACGTTAATTAAGAAGATATTTTAGCGGCATTACAAGGCCTTCTCGGAATTTGTATCTTCGCGGTATTACAGCTATCATCAGATAAAGTGATGATGCAAATTTTTATATAACAATGCAAACCATTTATTACAGACGATTTAAGAAATATATTTAGATCGTGACTAGAATATTTAACAATAGGTTCCCATAAAATTTTGGGTATTTTTCTCTTGTTTTCCTTGGAGAAATTTCAAGGTAGTATATTTCGAAAAATGAACTAAAAAATTAATTACTATACGTGGTCCACTTTTATGCATATTCTTCTTAATCAATTACATTTATCTCTTATTTGACATACTTTTCACTTTATTGTAATATTTCTTTATAAAGGAATAATGTATATGACCTTTTGTTCTTTGCACGTATATAATGATTATTTTCTGAATAAAATAAATCTACTATGAAATTATTACATTATTATATTAATAGGATAATTAATATATCATTACTATAAATGTCTATAAAGATATAGCACATAATTATAACTTTTTGACATATATTTACGATTTATTTAATTTAAATGAAATATTATATTACGATGGTTTTAAAAATTTGAATAATTATACAGTTTTGTAATTATAATATATTAATACAATATTCATCTATATATAATTGTGCAGTACGTTTACCAGTCGTTTAATTATCGCCCCCAAAAATATAAATAGAAATAAAGCATAAGAGTAACTTTTACGCGATTGAAAATACACATCAAATTTTACTCGTCGGCAAATGATATTTTCAATATTAGTAGAATTTGCCGTTTTATGTCGTTTCTTTTATAGGAGATTTCTAAGATATTTTTTTTACTTCATTTTAATATAAGAGTTCCATCGTATAATCCAACTCGATTGATTTTCATATACTTTCGTGGTTCCCTTCTTGGAATATCCTTGGAGACAGTCGACTTGTGGACTGGTAACACTGAGATTTAATAATACTGGAACACTAACTTGTAGGCCTTTATAAAAGCGAAAAACGAATCTCAGACAGATAGATGTTGTAAGGCCACCCTTCTTTGTTCAACACTGTTAGTAGTAGTAATCAAAACATATACATAATTTCTAAATACATATTATAATGAACTTTTTGTCTGGAGATTATTTCAATCTGTATATTTTAACATGATTTATTGTTGATATGAATTGTGCATTCATACGGGTTTTGTAGTTTTAGTTTTAGAAGATATGTACCTATTTAAAAAGTTCCACAGCAACGGTTAGCAGGTAGCGTTGAAGATGTTTAGCTCGATAACGCGAGTTAAGCAGCATTTCCCGCGGTTAGTAGTTGGATAGGTGACCGCTTTGCGAAAACCCAAACCAGCGAATACTGCGTGCCGTTGTCACACCACCGAAAACTATGTACCGAGGCGGCATATAACCTCAGCAGTTGAGATCGCTTAAATAAAAGATAATAATAAAACAAAAAGTATTCCACATGCCATGGTTGTTAGTTGGGAGCCCCTAGGCACGTGGGTAATGTGCCTAATGGAGAATCCGGCAGTGAAATAATCATTACATGTCTGCTTACTTCAGCTAGTTCAATTTTCTCTTTGCCGTGATTTATGGCAATTAAGCAAGCTTTAATGCGCGTAAAACAAAAGATAAAAACAACAACCCAACAAAAACCAGTAATCTACTCCCTGAACCCCATAACTAACCAAGTAAAAAACTCGATCTAGCGTAGACTTCCTGATCGCTACTGCGCGCCATGTTAAGCGTCAATTAGTGCAATATTTACAGCCTAGAGCCCGGCTACGCTCACGAACCGGTGAAAATGAAACTGAAGCTTAGCAAGAGAGCAGTGCAGACAGCAGGGGTGCGAGCAGTCGGTACAACACCGTGCAGAGCTGCAGAACACACCTGTGCGGTGTGCGTGCGTGCCAATTCCGTCACGGTCTCCGGCCCGCGAACCATAGCTGCTCAACCGCAGACGGACAGGTGCGAGAGGCGACCGATGGCGCGACTGCAAACACTACTTTTACACAGAATCTGTCCCAAAGTGGGTGCAGGGCCACTTACAATTCAATGCTAATAGTTGGAGATCCAGAGCTCTCTAGCTCGTTTATTTTTTGACTTACACCGGACTTTTGGTTATGTAGTTGAAAAACACATATTCTTATAGGAAATTTTCCGACATATTTAATAGTGGTAGTCCCGATTATCAATCTTGGTACAAACAACCAAAAATCCCTATTTTAAATAAAAATTATAATTTATTTCCGCTAATACTTTTTACCTCCAGCCACATCCTGTAAGGGAGGTATAGGGATGATAAAAATTGGGTACTGAGTTTTCAGTGGATGAGTACGTTTTAGGGTCCCTAGAATACGATTTTAATAGTTTCGCGATGCTGTCTGTGTGTGTGTCTGTCTGTCTTTCTATCTGTCTGCCAGCCTGTTAGTCTGTCTGTCAGTCTGTGTGGATCTCTGGAGTTAAGGTTTCTCAAAAATTTTAATTAAAAAAATTTTACTCAGAAAGAAAAGATAATATAAAGATAACAATTACACTAAAAAATGTCTCATTTAAAATAAAAATTGACGTGTTTGAGGATTTCATTCAAAAACGATAATTCCAGACTTCTACCATTGTTATTCATCGCTATCCTATGTGAATCCTTCAGTGTAACGTTCCTCTTCTTCAGTCTTGTTGATAATGGTATTCCAGAGAAATTTATTGGTGTCCCACAATTCCTCTTTTTTGTCATCCAGATTTGCTGCGATTCATTCATTCTTATCACTATGCTATGAAGTCCAATATTGTCTTGCATTGCAGTTGTTCTCTTATTATTCCGTTTCTCTTATTTTTGCAATAATTGTGCAAGTAATTAGCAGCAGGTAATATAAAATATCATTAATTAAAGATGCATCGGCTGATTATAGAATTCTTTTATTGTATATCTGGACTGTTATACATATAGGTAATGTTATTGTTAATTAAGATCTAAGCATCTTGATGAATGATAAAAATTAGTTCATTATATTTACATGCAACATAAACATGACATATAACATACTGTTAATTCATCTTATATTAATTAAGATTGCTTTCATTAAGCATCTACTATTTTTATTAGACGCGTATCTCTAATAATTAATAATAGATATTTTTTGTCCATTTGTGGCTCTTGTAATGTAGTTTGATTTTATATCTAAATCACTTGCTTTCTTAACAGGAAGTTGATGCACTTCCCAACAGATATTCAAACTAGTTATCAGCAGAGATTGTTAGGGGTAAATAGTCCTAATTGTCTCAAATAAGTTCTTGATTTAATTATGAAATATCTACAAAGTACTTTACTAATTTATTTTCAGAAAATGAAAATGAAGCAATTAAATTTAATCAAAAACTTTTTATTCCATTAGTGACGGTATTTCCAAACTCAGAATAAGTTTATCAGTAGAATAAACAAAAAATATCGCATCAAAATCATAGCTTACATGATGATTATTATTCTAGCTGTCATCTTTTAATGCGATAGTTTTTGTTTATTCCATTGATAATTTATTCTATAGTTTATCTGAGGTTGGAAATACCGGCCCTAAAGTGCATATAGATTGCTATAATATTTGAGACAATTGTCAGGGTGACTAACTAGCTTCTATTAAAGTTAAGCTCAAGTAGAAATCGCTTCAACGCCTTCTGCCAATGCACCTTACCTTGATATACACACGATGTGCTCTGGTACAGCACGGAGACCGCGTGTCGTGATTAGCTTTGTGTTACAAAACACTAAATTATATATGCAGGCGGCTCTCCTCTCCTTGTCTGCTGCAGTGTTTTACTGCCCTCGTTTCCAGTTGTCTTTATCTCACCCACTCTATCGCCCAAGACTATCAAGTGTTTATGTAGAATGTTAACACTACGCAGGCTTCGGTGATTTTGTAAAAATGGAAAGCCGAGGATTGGTTTACAGGAATTTATTGGTAATTGAAATTAATTTTTCTGTAGATTTGTTCTTGTGCAATGTGTTATATTTGTTTGCAATTACTGGAACGCAACTCATTCGATACCTACATTTATTACATGAAATATTTATATATAATATCAATTATAAAATATATACAGTTAGCACTCTTTCATCGTTAAGTGTAGGGTTTTATTCTTTATTCATGTACGAACTAAAGCCACTATTTTTTATCTCTAGCAAGAGTTTTTGCTTCTGTCCCCTTCTTCTCTTGGTCTTCCTCTTTCTCTCTTTTTAATTATTTTAGCTGCCCGAACTTTCTTCGTAGGTCTTTTATCGTCTATCCTCACCAGGTGACCCCACCAACTCAATTATTGTCTTTATATATTCTTCTATCTATTTCTTTTCTAGGTCTTCTCTTATGTCTGTGTCTCTTATTTTATCTAGCATCGTTACCCATTTAACTCTTATCAAGTATTTCATTTCTAATATTTATATTTTACTTTTTATTTTTTCTTTATATAACCCATGATTCATAGCCCTAAGTTATTTGTATTGAAAACTGTTATCTTTGTTTTCTGTGATATTTCTTTTCTGTCTAGAAACTGTTTTTCTGCATATGAATATTTTTACTGTCATGTATTATCTTTTGATTATATCTTCGTCTACTATTCCAGTTAAAATAAATAGTGAAATTATATAAAAACAACAGCGGTTATTAATAATAAGAAGACCATTTCTGTGTATTGAAATGATTAATCGAACGAACCGCTTTTGACAGCTGCAGGAGCTGCGAAACAATACTGGTTTTAAAGCACTATTGTATTTTTCCTAATTTTAATTCATAATGAATCAACAAAAATCCATGTAAAGAAGTAGTCTTACAGCTATAAAAGCATATTATGTTCTATTAATTGTGCAATTATTTAATATGAATCTGTGAGAGATAAAATAAAATTAAGAGATGAAGTATACTGTCCCCGTATATTTTCTGTGAAATTTCCGTTCATTACAAACGATTTCCAAGTCGTTAAGTCTCATAAATTCTGTAAAACCTAACCGTTCAAACATAATAATATAAAATTAATTTTTCTAAATTACCATACATCAAATCAATTTGCAAATCTGTAAAACATGCATCGCGAAATGCCTCACAAGATCACAAAGCAAACAAAGCAAGACTCAAACATGTAATACACATTTCTTCTGTAAAAATAACTATACTAAGCCCCACGGAATAACCAACTGTTCTTACATAATACGTACCTTCTCGACTGCAGAGTATAATTTCATCTTTAGCCGATTACAAATATTTCATTAAACCTATTTATGAAAATGGCAGCAAAAACAAAAACGCTTCTGACATTAGACCATCCATGGCACTCTTAGACTGGGGCGACGCGATTTCATCACAGTTAAACGGTCATGTATGTGTATGTGTGGGTGTGTGAGGCAGCTATCTATTATATGTTATTATGGTGTTAGTTGTTAGATGGCAGAGACGGAGAAGACCAACAGGAATCAGGGGCCATAGGCCATTATTAAATGTTACTTTAGAAGTGCATATGTATGAATTTATGTCTTAACACAAAGGGTCTCATGCACGAAGAAGAGGAGACTTAACATCTTCAATGCAGCATCTTAAATTTGTATTACAAAGGAGACATTACAAGATGTCCTCCAGGGAAACTTGGCATTTCTACTTATAATGGTTTTTTTAAGTATTTACAACAATTTTTGCAATAAGTGTGCCTGATTTTATTTTAAACTATCAATTGTTTCGCGATTATTTTCTGTGCAAATATTGCAAAAAAAATCAGTACGAAAATAAATAACAGTATATTACACGATATATAGATCTATTTTGAAATACGGTTGTGAATCATGGATACTGTCTCAAAAAATAAAAAAGCAAAATTCAGGCACTAGAAATAAAATATCTAAGAAAAGTACAAGGAGTAACAATGTTGGACAGAATAAAAAATAAAATAATAAGAGAACAATTGCAATAGACTTCATAGAAACAAGACAATTATCATGGTAGAACCATTATAATAAGAATGAATGAATTAAAACCAGTGCGGCAAATTTGGACTACAAACCTGAAGAAAAGAAGAATCGTGGAAGACCAAAAGACACCTAGGATAATATCATCAACAAAATTCTGAACACTGCAGGATGCATGAAGGATGGCGATGAATAAAAATCAGTTTGCGAAATTTGTGTACGATTAAGAGACCTACAGCTTACGGTAGGAGGGTTCTTGACTATATATAATACATACCTAAATTTAAATTCATAACCAATTATATACCTGAAAATATATGCTGGACTAGTTTAGATGACCTACGTCAGGAGGTAAATTTTCTTAAAAACAATTAACAAACATATTTAATAACAGTGCTGTCGAAACTAGTTGAGGATATACCCTTTTTGGCTGATCCATTGTCCAGCCAAAAAAAAGTCCTTGTTATGAAATTATTATGTCAAGCATATAAAAAGTCCAGTGTATGATTAGACGTATAATCCGACCCGATTGAACTGCAAAAGAAGCATGTTTAGAAGCTTGAACAGATGGGAGTGGTACTGTAAAGTGTTCCTGTAGTTCAGATAAATAATAATATTAATTATTGCGGATAAGCGGATGACACAACTGCATTTAAAATAATGTTTTTCCTGTCGTTAAATAGTAGCAGATAGTTTTATGAATCTATAAATTTCGGTTAATTTCATCAAACCCGTAAAACCAGTACAGTAGAGGCTAATAAACCACAACAAAGTAACTATACATTGCCCAGTCGTAAGTGCAAGTATTTTGAGACTGTCTCAGTCTCAGTCTCTCTTCAGGCGTAAAAGCCACACGAACAAATATAAATCCTGGGAGTTTACATGAATTCCTTGTTCCTATGTGGACGAAACTGCAAGATAATCGTCGCGAAATGAATCATTCCGCTTGACGTGTGAACGCTGAGTCCTAGGAGTATTTCAGACCAAGTGCGAATGCTGCTGATGATTGGAGGATGGCTATAAATACACCCAGTTATTAGCGTTACTAATTTAATAACGTGTAAATTGCTAAATTAATGGAAAGTGTTCTCGAGTAAAACTTCAAGAGGTAGGAATGAGGAACACTAATTTCGTTATTTTATTACACTTACTACATCCAATTACTTTTGGCGAGGAAATATTGTAAACAAAATCAAAAATGATAATATACCGTGTGTCCCAAGTAAATGTTGGCATAGGCAGTTAACATGTGAAATCAGTTTTTTTTTTTTGTAAATAAAAAGTGTCCGGCAAAAAATTATTTTATATCACAATACTGCCAATATCCCTACATTTTACTTAATACAGATTACCTTATTTTGATACCGCAATTTAATGAAATTAATAATAATAATTCCTAATTTTCCGCCTACTCTTTTTATTGCTACTTACGTATAGTGCTTGCAATTTGTTTTAAATATTTTAATCTGTCACTGTCAATTTCTGGCGATGGAAATCACTCAGCGTTCATCCCTGTGATGTATTTAGATATTTGTCTTGCACTGCGCCCCCATAATACATTCTAATAATATTTACACGGTTCTCGATATTTAATGTATTCTTGATGACAATGACAAGCACTATACTTCAGTAGCAATAAAAAGAGTAGGCGGAAAATTAGGAATTATTATTATGAATTACATTAAATTACGGTATCAAAATAAAATAATCTGTATTAAATAAGATGTAGCTGTAGGGATATTGGCAGTATTGATATAAAATTTGGGTGCACAATTTTTTGCCGGACCTATTTTATTTACAAAAAACTGATTTTACATGTTAATTGCCTATGTCAACATGTGCATGGGACACACGGTATAATCACACTTGTGATTCCAGCACTTGACTTATCTCCTGCTAAAAATCTTACTCCCTTACTTTCTGCTGTTGTTTTCTAATTTGCTATCTTACAACTAGATATTAATGAATAGTGGGGAAGAGTAAATAAAGGCGTAGCTATTCTGGGAAAAATAGTGTATTAATAATCTTGGAAGCATGTAAAGAATTCCCATTAGGCAGGTATGAAAACAAAGGATTCAAATTCCATTTTCTGCGTTCCAGATAAATCATATCTCTTTTCCAGAATCATCAGACAAGAATGTCGCGACAAACGTTAGATTCGCTTTTGTTCTATTTCCGTGAACAACGAAAAGACAATTACAAAGCCGCCTGGAACAAACGCTGCGAGGAGAAACAAATTAGCATCATGCAGACACAATACACAAGTTCAACTTGTTCTGTGCGATTTACTTTGCAGAAAGTAAAACAAAACATGGGAGATGGAACAAGTGAATGCTGTTGCTTAACGTGTAACACGCATATCTCTGGATTTCTAGTTTCTGCCGAGAAATATACAGGGTGATTAAATTAATTCCGTAAATTGCTATCTCTTATATCTTCCATCTTTCTTACCATCTTCCACGTATCTGGCTCGCTGCACTTCAGCACGTTCATACACTCTTCTTTTCTTCCGCAAATTTACTCCTCTTTAAGAAACAATGATTAATCTAAAAAAAATAATTTTACCCGACTTAGGCCTGGTATTATAAAGAAATTTAAACTCCAGTTACATTTACTTCCATACTAAATTTACATAATATTATCCAAATGACTATCAAATTTTTGACAGCAATGTTAAGTAAGACATAAAATAAATGATGTGCACTTATTAAAAACATAAATTTACTTTATCCAACACCTCTCAATAAATGCTCTATAACTATGGCGATTTTAAACAAGCAAAGTAACAGATTACCCACTAGTGGGTATAATTTTGAGGAAAGTCACTAGTGAGTATTTTTTTATTCATAACAATAATAATAACACAAAACACCTTGGTAACTACTTCGATTGACATTTTAATTTAAAAATTTAAAGCATATATCACTGTCAAATAATATTTCTCTAATAAATTTTTCATTTATTAAGAGGTGTTGGATAAAACGTTATACTTCACACGTGGGCAAAGTGGAATTACCCACGAGAGAAATTTTAGCACACGAAGCCGAAGGCTGAGTGTGATAATTTTATCGAGTGGGTAATTCCACTTTGCCCACTTGTAAAGTTAATAACTATTAAAAGTACATTTAAGTGACACTTAAATTTCTTTATAAGACCGGACATTGAAGTAATAAAAAAGAATTCTATATACATATTTCTATAACTTAGTTATCATCATCAGTAGAAGCAAAAGGGATAAAATCAAGATTACACAACCAAGCCAGTGGACAAAATTTTCTTTATTAATTTGAGGCTTAGGGGTAAGATTTAATTTTATAAATTGTGTTTAGCCTTTGAATTTTTCCATTTACTTTAAAATCAATTATTATTTTTTATTTGTTAAAGCGGTCTCAACTGCTAAGGTTATATGCCGCATCGGTTCCTCGTTTTCAGTGGTATGACAACAGTACGCAGTGTTCGCTGGTATGGGTTTTCGCAAAATGGTCACCCATCCAACTACTAACCGCATGCAGTGTTGCTTAACTTGCCATGTCCGTTGCCAATTATTACTTTTATTTGTAATTGTATTTGAGTTCAAGTTCTGTACATTATTCTCTGACAGCTAACGAAATCACAATCAAATTTTTCGTTTATCTAAACTGAAAGTGTAGTAAACCTTGCATTCATCAGTTACGTTATGTTTCTTTTCTCCCTAAGTAATAGATTTCAAGTCTTAGATCATTTCGTTAATACTTGGCAGTGGTTTAAACCCATCCATCCCGTACATACAGTAGAGTCCGAAGCGTCTCCGTTCTGTTCTGAGACAGAAGACAGAATATCGTTGTGAGCAAGACAACGAATGACACTTGGCTCTGGTATTTTCGTGTATGTGGTAAGATGCCCTAGGTCGGGCTCGAGACACACAGGCTCGGGAACGGGAATGGAACGAATCGGAACGGGGAACGGCTTTCTCGCCGGTATTTTTATGTCTGTGGCTCTGCTGCGCCGCGGCCGCGAGACGCAAAAAGCATCTGGCCGACTAAATTCGTCGAGCAATTGGCCTGCATTGGAGACAGGTCGTTGCCGCTACCAGAACATGTGCTAGTGTTTTGTTTGTGAATTATTTTGTTGTGTGATTGTCACACTTTACGTCAATCCACTTCTCGAAACTGCTCTGCAGAATTTGCGTCAGATTCAACAGCTTCATTATCCAGCAAATATTTATTATTAAAAGTAAAACATTTGTTAAATATCTGCTAACAATTAATCAGTGGTCGAAGTGAGACGGGATGGGGCAGATGGCATCCAGCTATTTTTTTAACGTGAAACCATCTCACTACTTACTTTAGGAATGATTAGTATTCCGGAAATTCTTATTTTCATATTTTTTATTACGGGATAAATAGCTCCGTGGCAACGGACTGTGGATCCCGAGAGCCTCAGTTTGAACCCCACTTCCGACAGTTGCCAATTCAAATTTACCCCTGTAATTCTCCTACTAACAACTTTGGGGGCTATGACTTGACGGCTGGTAACCGCATTTCATATGCCAAAAAATATCACTTACAGAGATCTGTGTAAGCAGAGTGCCACACCCGCAATGGATAAGGCGTGATGATATATTTATTTATTTTATGTTATCTTATTTTTTACAATTATTTATTTTGTTTCATTATGTGCCAAATGATTTTACGTAAATTAATAGCAACATATACAATTATTAAGTCTCATCTTGTGGTATCGGTTGACTCCATAAATATTATAACTAAAAATATTTATAATACAAAATATAACAATAAATTAATTAACACCACATTTAATAATTTATATTCGATAACCATCGCGCTATTTTTTCACTTCGACCACTTCAAATAATTGCAATTGGTCGTACAATCATTTGTAAAATGCTGATAATTTAGCAGAAAATATAATAGGTCTTAATTTGCATTGTCTCATAAATATTCAATTTTAATATACGATAACTACACCTTTATAAACAAAAAAGTAAACAAACAAATCATGGTCTAATTTAGCCCATGATCACACAATCACGAACAGTACTATTTCACCTGACGTCACTAGGACGCAATTAAAAAATGATTAATCGCGAAATAATCACGCCGGTGCCCAGCCAAGTCAAACTCACCATTGGCTGGAGTTGCAGTTGTCCATGATGTACGTACGTCAAGTGCTTGAGCTCAACAGAAACTAGTAATTTCACGGCTATAACCGTACCCTGCTTACTTAATTTATTATTGTTTTTATATGGTAATGATAATACTGTTTAACGATTGTTTCATAGCCGCTGCGATGTAAAATTCCAAATATGCGGAAAAGTGATATGGCTTGTTAAGATGGTTTATATTGTGTCACAGGAATTAATAGGTCTAGGGTGGGAATATTTATTCCACAACGTCATACTTTTATACTTCGGCATAAATTACAGGTTGATGATTATTATTATTATTATATGATTCACATACATATTTATGGTAGGTGGAGTAAGAATTCTGATCCCGTCTCAATCCTGTCGAAATGCAGTTAACAGTTAAATGAAAACTAAGAGAGACTTGAATTGTTTTGGCTTTGTGTCATGGTACTATAAAAACTTTTTAACAGAAAAGTAAATCGGCGAAAAACGGAACCGAGACGCGAGAAATAAACTAAACCTTTTTAATCTTGATAACTAAGCTCTTTAACTAATGTAACTAATTTTAATTCGGCTCCAAACAATCAACGAACGCCGACTCAAAATTAGTTACATTAGTTTAGGAGCTTAGTTATTAAGACTAAAAAGGTTTATTTTATTTTTCCCTTTCAGTGTCTTTTTTAGTCGCTTTAATTTTTTGTTAAATAGTTTTTATTTTTAACTTCTCGTGGCTACCTATTTTTCTATTATTATTATTCTATTTTAGTAGGTTTAAAATGAGTTCTATATTAATTAAATACGTTGTATTTCTTTGTAATTTACACAGAATACTTGGGTTCCCTGTGCAATAATTCTCAAACAACTTTACTGCTTTTTTCCAACTCTAAACCGCTTTCCTGTCCTCTTCAACTTGAAGTATTTTGAGACTAACTGCTTTAGGTGATAAAAATCGCTACGTTTGCAGTTCTTCGTTAAGTATCAAGCAGTATGCAAGTTTATGTAAATAAGACATTAGCTGCTTAGTTAAAAATCAAGTGGGACAGATTACAGATTTATCTATCACTGCTGCTAAAATATTGCGATCTCAAGAGGCTGCACACGTTAGTTTTCTGCATCCAACAAGCCGTGGAACTTCGTCTAAGCCTTCTAGATCGCACATCTCACGCTGCAAGTACAAGAATGATATTGGAAACAGATAAAACTCGCGTACCTGCTAGCGACACGATACGTGTGGATGAGTATAATGTTCGTGTAAATTTATTAACTTGTGGACTTGAATTACTTGAATTAATTTATGAAACCTTATGTCGTATCGATGATATTATTTAGTGCAAAGGTGTTATAACTACATTTATTGGTCTATAAACTTTGCGGAAAAATTATTTCTTCCAATAACCCTATCATGAATAGCTATTAATATAAATTTAACACCCGGAAGATTTCTAATGCTGAGTTGAATTCCCGTAGGGCAGAATTCTGTCAGAGCTAAAGGTCGCCTTTTATATGACTATCATTTAAACGATTAGCTTAATATTGAAGTTTTACTAAACTCGAAAATGTTTTCTGCCAGCAAATATTTTCACTTGAGCCGTCACTTGTCGCCAGCAAGTAGAACAATATTGATCAGCAAATGATGTCATATTCGGCAGCTCTAAAGTTAGTTCTATATGTAACAAGGCGAACATTCAGAATGCGAATTATTATTTTTACTGTCAAAACGATTTTAAAATATCAAGTTTCAAACTGCGTTTGGACTTAAATGCATCGAAAATCGTCTTGAGAGGAGTTCTTGAAATCTTGGTGTTGGTCCTCAAGAGATTCCCTGCCCCGCGTACTCGATATAATATGCAAACGCATAAATATTATGGCTTATGGGTATAATTTTGTTACTGATCAATTTTATAATCCTGCTGACCAAGTGATAATTTTGTTTCATTATTATTTAAGTGTGAATAGGCATAAATATTTAGCTGACCTAAATGTGTTTACTTGCTGATGCAATTTAGTTTGCTTGCTAACCACGTATTGAGCCTGATATTTTTTTGTTAACCCAATATTTAAATGGTGACAAATTTAATTACTTCTCGTTTTATATCATCGCCATAATGATACAGCGCTGTCAAATTGTCATTTCGAATAGACAGCCAAAATCTCCATCTTAATTATAGTATAACATGACCTGGTCCTAGAGTTTAAATTAAATTTTAATTTCACTTCAGATTTAACAAGATCTAATCGAAATGTTTATGTTTATGACAATAAATATGTTACTGTCTGCATGTAATGAAAGAGAAGACACCTGTGCCAATTCTACAATGAAGTTTATATTTAGCTGCAATTAGCTACTACATTATTATGCCAAATGGTCTTCACGCATTGTTCTTAATTAAATTATACGATTAATATAGCTACAGGATGTAGGTAATTCGAATACATGAGACCTCCATTCAAGAAAAATTAAACAATCAAAAATTAAAACTGTAACATATAATTCAAGGTACCATGCTATTGGGTCTTACGAAAAATAAATGTAAGGTTCCATAGTGTAGCGGTTATCACGTCTGCTTTACACGCAGAAGGTCTCCGGTTCGATCCCGGATGGAACCAGGAATTTTTTTTTATTTCACTTCATTGTTTATATTAACATTCACTGAAATATAATAATACTGGAACTCTCATTAACATTGAAAATGCGAGCCGAGAGAGACAAATTGAGGGCTATCTGTCTTTGTTGTACAATAGTTTTATATAGCAATGCATAGCAACCGTTGTTTTACAAAGCAACTGCTCAATAACCGCATAGCAACCGATCTATAAACAAGTGTTAGATTAAAATATAGATATTTATATACAAACTTGAAGTGATGCCGCGGCAGCCATTTGTTAAAAAATTTAAATGTAATGTATAGTAAATAGGAAATAAAACTAAAATAAATTGTTTTTAAATTTATTTTAATTGGTAAAATATGAAATGTAATACAAATATTACACTTCATCACTTTATTTATTGATTTCAAAAAATTTTAGTGTATTTAATTTGTTGTCTATTACTCACATTTTACTTTTGATTTAACCATTTTGCTCTACTGTTTAAATTTACAATCAAAACTGAACTATATATTGTAATAAATACCTTTAAATTGACACAAATGTAATTTTCTGCCTATTTAGCAAATGGCCTCTAAGGCTTCACCTTTGCGCATCAAGTTAGGATTCTAGATTATATATAAACATTTTCCAGTATTTCTATATTTCAGAGTTAGCAGTAGCTCAAATTGCGCTGGATGCAAAGGAAGAAACAACATTAAAATATTTAATTAGGATGAAAAAATTAATTAGAAATTGTGATATGACGCTTCGGCATTTTCAAAGATGGAATTCAAGTGTCTTTCATTTCATTTATGAGTAATAAATGTATTTATGAACTATTTAATTTATACTATTTCTTCTTTATCATTAAACAATGTGTTCTGCGCTGTTATTCAATGACAGTCATACATGACTTTTAAGAATTTTACAGAACACTTTTCCAATTAGTTTTTTTCCACAAAAACTGTAACTATTTCAAAAGTATAATTACATGTGAATGCATGATACTTTACCCATTAACTGATCTATTTCATCCGTTTCTGTAGCACGTTCGATGGCATTTAATGAGATGTAATGGATGCTGTAATGAACAGAAGAGTTTTTCCGGCACAGCGTCTCCCTGGCTCCACTAATGCGTCGTTACGACATAAGTGGAGACGATTTAAGCTCAGATTGCTACTTTAAAATTTGTTGATGTTGATTAGTAGTTGGAAGATGCTGTGTATTAGATAATTAGATAGTGCACTGTATTATTAGCTTAAAATGAAGGTGAAGTTATTCAGAATCGTTAAATTAGAGCGGTTAGTAAACAGACTTAAGTATCATCTTCGTCAAAGTTCTTAAACTTGTTGCAAAGATTGCTGAAATAATAAATGCAGAAACGGAGAGCTGGTTGCATACATTAAACTTGAACGAATTAACCAATAATGATTAGTAAGTAAAATAGTCATTAATAAAATATTGACAGATTTCGAAATGTTAATATAATAGTGAAATCTTATACCGGGTGGATTATAGGGATTTCAATGCTTTTTTACCTCCCGCCTACCTCTAGGTAAGGGAGGTATTGTTTTTGGTCAAAAAATTGGGTAGTGAGTTTTCAATGAATAAGCACGTTTTAGGGTCCCTACAATAAGATTTTATTATTTTCGTGATGATGTATGTATGTATGTATGTATGTATGTATGTATGTATGTATAGTGATATTCACCTAAGAATGGCATTCTTCGAATTCCATTCTGATGACGTCACAGAAGGGTATGAATTAAGTGATCCACATGCGTTATTAGCAATGCTTTTGTCTGATGTGTTGCTAATGTCACGAAGCGTGTGTTGACGTACGTCGCTACTTACACCGTATAGGTGACAGTTGAATATTTACTGTGTTTATATTCGCATTCAGTGTTTGAGTTAAATTTAATGAATAAATATGAGTGGTAAAACATTATCTAAACGTTGCAAAGAAATTATTTTGAATGCTTCGGCATTTTTTCATGAAGAAAAACGTATAGATGGTCCACTAATTCCATTTTTTCTGCAGAAGATGTAAGTTTTATATTGTGAGGTTATGTTATCAATTTAACGTAAATGTTATTATTATCTATTTTCTTATACATTCTTCGTTATTATTATTATTATTATTATTGTCTTAGGGGATTTGTACAATGTAGAAATTTGAACGACGCTAGGAAATAAATTTGTAAATACTTATTTCTACTACATTGCCAACAGATGTCAGTACGGTCAATCGAATTTCAATTTTTATTAGTACCTCATATAAATGAAGTGTGTGACGTCATCACATTGGAATGCCATTCTTAGGTGAATATCACTATATGTATGTATGTGTGTGTGTGTGTAGTCTGTGGCAATTTTTTCGTCTCGCATAACTCAAATACTATAATACCAAAAAATAAAATTTTGTGAATTATTGCTTCTTATATTTAAATGAAGAGCTGATTAGATTTTGGATAAAATTGGTCGACCGGAAGTAGCAGTTTACTTGAAGCCCTTAACAGTTTTTCGTGAAAAACACGGTTAAATTTCCTTTTTCAACAATTTATGTTATTTTGAAAGTTGAAGAATATTTAATTCTACATTTGTTTTGATTACACTAATTTTAATAATTTTCATTAGATTTAGAGATAATAAAATATAAAGAAATTAGATTTCACAAATCTTGCATTCCTAGTACACCATGGAAAATTTTCAATTTTTTACGAAATGTGACACATGTCATTGTGATTGTGAAGCTATTTTCTTAATGAAATATATGTCAAAAAATTAAATAAATATACGAAAGAAAATTAAAATTCTCAATTATAAATAGAAAATAAACAAATAAGAAGGTATGTTTCTGTATCATCAACTACTATTTTGTACCGTTTAAGAGTAGTATTGGGCGGGAGGTTATGTGCTGGACACATCAGATTTTTTTATATTGCACGCATTTATAAATTCTGAACAACTAGTATTTACACTTTTGCTGTAATATGAATAGATAAAAATGTACAGCTATTTCTAAAAAATAGCGTTGCAATCGCTATATTCCACATTTTAGTTCTACACTCGGTTTATATCATTTATTGCGCAAATAAAAGAAACAACACCCTGCAAAAAGATGATCTAAATTGTCATTTCTATTTACAAGTACATTTAATATTTATTTCATTGCAAAACAAATAGATTGTACTGAAATGTGCGAGTATATTGTATTTCTTCTGAGATACAACATAAATTTGTCTTATAATTGAATATATTTATGCTCTGTTAGGAATTCCAGAACCGGAATAAAAAAATTGTGTAATGTTGGAACACCTGAAAAATAATATCCCATAAGTACTTCATAAATTATTCAGATAATAAATTTCTGTGCAGAGCAGTCATTCGTCTTCTGTCAATAATATTTCTCCGCAGAATCTCAGTTAACCATGGACGGATTAAAATAATTAAACAATTATTTTTATTTATTACACGTCTCTATAAACTATATTACATTACCTTGTGTCCAGATGAGATCACAACTTACTGTTTTTGTTATGAATTACATTCTTGACAGTTATAAATCTACTTAATTAATTAAAAGTGCGCTTGCGTCTTTAATAAAATTAATAATTACAAATAATTAATTTTCTTGGTGACCTCGATATATTTTACTATATCTAATGCTTGTAAACCGAACCCGTATCAGCAGGGAAGAATAAAATTATTGGGGAACTTATATGAGAAAACGGATCTTAAATAATTTGAATTTACTTCATTAATCTACCGTTTACAGAGCAAAATTTTGAATCCCAAAACCTAATTTCCAAATACCCTTTGTCCTTTAATAAGCAACATCTTTTAGTTTAAACTAACCTGATTTGAATATTGTACTGTAAAATCTGTTTATTCTAAAATCTAAATAATGTATTCAGCAAATAATTACTAAACCTAAAAACGGTATTATTAGAGATGATTATATTAATTAGTTTACTTCAACGATGTATTCATTATATTTCCATGTAACAAATAAATAAAATATTAGAAAAAGCTCAAGTACTCTTCAATTTCCTGTTCTTAATTATAACAATTTGATTAATTGTGTCATTATCATAATCGGCCTATAATTCACTGCCATTAATTAATCACAGAGAAATAAGTATTTATGAACATTAATAGTAGAATTCTTTTGTTTATAGTAAATCGTGATGCTAGAATTATTCAGGGAAAAAACAAATAATTCTCTCGATAAATATTAATCTATTAATGATTGGATTGTAATTATAATTTTGTTATCTTTAAGCATCTACTTTGATTGAAAAAGAACTATGCGAACAAAAAGTCCCGAGTTCGAAACTGATATTAATGACAGCTGTCAGTGTTTGTCGGTAAAGTAGATCCTTGTAGGATTGAGTTGTTATGATCTGTGATTGTGATTATTGTTGATTATTAATTTTCTCCTTCACTAATTGGTCTGTTCTCTGTTGTCTGATGAATTAGATTGATTTGCTGCATTTGGAATGCAGTTAATCCTTGCATGCATTCCACTCAATGCATTTGTGCTCATATTCTTCTACAATGTGTTATTTTTAATCAATTGTTACAAAAATAAAGCAGTTTATTTTCGCGTCAATAACGTGTGCTGCATTCGCAATTATTTTTCATCGTTACCGCGAATTCTCACGTCCTACATAAGTAATTGCCGATTCGTCGGCCAGTGAAGAGTCTTTTATCAATTTAGTATCTGTCTAAATGACGCTTCGTTCGTGTACGTAGTGTAAATTATACGTTTTGTCGACTTGTGAAACCGTTAAAGACCACACGCGCAAATATTTAAAATTTTAGAATATGCAATAACTTCATTAAGACAAATTTACTGTAATTTTGTTCAGTGGCGTATCCACAGCACCTGCTTCTCATATTTTATGAAAAGTTCATTCCACTAAGAGTCGAAGGATCGAAATAAAACGATTAAACACCCCCCAATTACGTTTACAAAACAATTTTAAAAATGTGAACACTATCGCTGGTTTCTTAAGTTCAATATAGAGTTGGACTAGGTCCTAAGAAAAATAACAGAATTTAAATAGATAATAAGACCTATTCTGTAACTTTAAATTTATACTTACAACTTTTACACCATTATTTATTTACAATGCCGCTGCATTCCGGTATTATAAATATTATAGTTATTTAAATTGTTATTTTAATTAGTCACACAATGAAATTAAAGATGTTTACATTAACAACAATTTATTTTAACAATATTTACGTAAGCCATACAGACAATGAGATAACGTATGTATAACAAAATTACTCATCGGTTTCAGTACTTGAACTATCGTTATAGTTACATGTATAATAAATTGTAATGCATGGGGAAGATATGAATTGCTAATGGGATGCTTCAATCCAAATTAAATTTGCTAGTAATAATAAAATAAGTACAGATAGATAATGTCTTTTGCAAATGACATTTTAGATTAAAAATTTTAATTCAAGTTATTTTTTTATATTCGAACAATGACAATGTGGTAATACAATGATAATAAGTATAACATTTACTTAATCTGTACTTATACCGGGTATCTATTTTTTTTTTTTTCAAGATATAGGAAATACAATGTTAATTTTTTAATTTGGTTCTAAGTTTTTCCTATTAAATTTAGAGCAAAAATAGGTAAAATGTTCAGAATTAATATATGTACCAGATGAGCCTAAATTTATTGCTTATGATGCATTTCTGTCATGAGATAGACTTAACTGTAAAATGTATAATTTTTAGCTATTTCCAGAGTGCCATGGTAAACAAAACACAAACAGTCGTATTGTTTGAGTTTCAGTTTTAATGATTACTGACTTATTTAAATTATTTCTCAGTAATCATGGACACATTTACCATTTAGAAATAATTTAAACAAGTTAATAATCATTAAAACTCTACCAAATGCCATCTGCCAAACTCAAACAATGCAATGTTTGTGTTTTGTTTACCATGGCTCTCTGGAAACAGCTAATAATTATACAATTTAGTACGGCTATCTCATGACAGAAATGTATCATATCAATAAATTTCGTACAGTTTTTAATTCTGAACATTTTATCTATTTGCACTTTTGCTCTAAAATTAATAGGTAAAAAATTAGAGCGAAATTAAAATATTAACATTGTATTTCCTATAGCTCAAACAAAAATTAGACACCCGGTATAATCGAATTATACAACATTATTGAAAATATGTTGTAAAAACAAGAATGACTTTTAATCCGACACTGGGCATTGAAAATATTCTGATAAATATAACAATTTTTAGTATAAACGTTCAAAGGTTCTTTTATACATTTAATATGAGGAGTGTCTAATCGTTTTATTATGATCTTTCTGATTTTGTATGTTTCAAATTATATACGACGCAACCTTTTCAGTATCCACTTCGTTGTAACACATCTAATTTTCGTATACAATAGAAACACATTTAATTTATCAACAAAATTTGTTTATAAACATTCTCAAATGTATTTCCAGCCATATACATGTAATGGAATACCTTTTTCAACAAATATGAGTCAGTCAGACGGCGTAGCGTTGCGACAAACTTGGTGTTCAATTACACATGGAAATCGTGCGTAATAATAACTTGTGGTCATCTAGTTTAACACACACTCCGCAAGTAATTATGAAATCTCTTTCTCGAACAATGGCCTAAAGATATTTTTACAGTATCGATTTCCTTTGTTACAAATCGTTACAAAATTAAATCTTTCTTCGAGCAAAGAATTTACATATATTTGTTTGATTTAGTCAGATAGTTTGTCATTATTTATTTTTCTGCATTTACAGTTGTCATTGTGTTTTGTGTGCAATTACCAGATTTCGTATTCGAACACTAATTATTTTACATTTACAGAATTTCAACATACACATTTCTAGTTGTTTTGCATATCATAACTATATATTTCTCTCGTATATTTTACAATTCCTATCATTAAGTCACAATGCTAAAGCTGATAAATGAAAACATATAAAGGAAATTATCCTCAATACAAACAAACAAGAAATCTGGTGCATACTTTCGATGTAATTTAGTAGGTTGTTCGGTCAATGCAAACCGTCAGCAGGCCATTCTTCATGTAGGAACAAAGACCGGTAATAAACCACAAAAACCGCTGAAAACATCGCCGACAATCAAACTTCTGTTAAATGAAACAGGATAATTACTAGTAGTGATTGATAAATTACGTGTATCGTGCTCATTGAGTGACGGAACCAAAACTGTAGTTTCGTGACGTGTTGAAGACAGATGGACAGACCATCACGCCATGGACATACGAGGTGGCTTGCTCGCTTTTCTTGTCGTTCGTTTTTGATTTTTGTGTTTTGACTGCTGTGGTTGATTCTTAACCAAACTTTAAATTATTATACATTTTATTTGTATTAAGGGCCGGTATTTCCAACCTCAGATAAACTAAAGAATTAATTTATCAGTGGAATAAACAAAAAATATTGCAATATTAGAATAAAAATTTGACAGAATAATAATCAACAAGCAAATTTTTTATTTATTCCACTGATAAATTTATTCTCTAGTTTATCTGAGGTTGGAAATACCGGCCCTTAATACAAATAAAATGTATAATAATTTAAAGTTTGGTTAAGAATCAACCACAGCAGTCAAAACACAAAAATCAAAAACGAACGACTTTCTTGTCAGGAAATTTTGTCGAAGGGCACGATCAATAAAGCATCATGAATATTGGGGTCTTAAAAAAAATATGCACTGCAGGAGAGAAGTATATTTTTTTCCTTGTCGCCTACGGCGCGTGCTTCAATTTATTCCGCGGGAAAAAATCATACACTTAATGTATAATATATTATTTATATTTATTTACAAATTCTATTTTTCTTTGTTACAGGTACGTGCATTTAGCGATTTTTTTTCGTTTTGGTACCTACCAATAGATAAAAACGTAAGTACCAATTAAGTAAATGTTAAAATATGCTTCAATTTGGAGAATGGTCGTTCGTTAATAATACTTTTAATTTGTTGTAACCGTATTGAACATTTCTCGGTTAAATGAGAATTAAACTTCATCTTACATACATTAATATAGATAGAGCAGTCAAAGGAATTAAGAAATTTCCGTGACCAAAATTGAACTAATTTGTCATTTCTAGTAAAACGTTTTTAGCAATCAACTGCAAAAATTAAATTTATGTTTAATAAGTTGTTAATTATTTAGAAAAGATAGGGCCTAATGTTGGGTAAATTTTAATTAACAATTTAAATCAATAAATATTTAATCCAAACCACAACAAAAGCTTCATGAAATCGATTTTAACAATTCATGCTCGGTGGTTGGCTGGTGAACACGAAACTGTCATTTGCTTACTGACATTTTACCCTGAAAATCATGCAAAAGGGGGATTGACACCCTTATAATTTTTCTTCGTGCAATTTTTGATTATGATTAAAGTTTGATTACGTACAACTTACACTTTTGTTGTACATTCCATTTTCGGGCGCAACGAGTGATACAAATCATTTCTTAAACATCGGTAGTGAATTCGACATAATAATTAAAAAGTTAAAAAGCAACGTGGTTCCATCCGGGATCGAACCGGAGACCTTCTGCGTGTAAAGCAGACGTGATAACCGCTACACTATGGAACCTGTATAAAGTTAAGTATGATGTTTGGTTTTTAAAGAAAATATAATATTTAAATATAAATTTTGTATTTTTACATTATGTTCTTAAGAACTGTAATATTAATATTTATAATTCGTATTCAAACAATTGAAAATATATGATTTATAATTTACGAATTTTCTAGAAGCGCATGTGAGTGGAATACCTACCGCCATCTAATCATGGATGGCCACATTAACAGAAAATGGCGCGCATGTTCTCATTTGTTCAGATAACTGTCATACGCTTGGAAAATTAGTGCAACGAATTTAGTTTTTGATTCAAATTTTAGTTTATGGTTATTAAAAGTCTACAGAATTATCGTGTGCTAATATAATACCAAAATACAGGTAAAGTATTTAAAAATAAATTAAACTAAAAATAACCGTTTGCTTTTAATTTAGAAGCTGACGTTGACGGATGTGTATTACTACGCATTGCAAGGTGTGAGGTGGTCGTTGAACGGTCATCGAGTAAAGAGAAGCTACACATGTGGTGTTAGCCGGTTCATTGCTCAATATCATTTTATCACAAAAGTTTGTAGTGTTTTACAATTAATAAATAGAATACAAAACAATTCCAACGATGCACACCAACACGCTTCAGTTAATACAAATCCTTGAGAAGACAGTTTCTCCTGGTAAGTGCCCTTCAGCTTCAATCTGCAATTTCATAATCAAAAAATATCATAGGGTGCCATTGTTAAAATATTGCGTTTTTGTGCCAATATGCATAATTTAGAAACATTTTTGTTTTGTTTAATGAATCTTATAGTATAATTAATGTCCCAGAATAAAGGAAACAGGAATCGTTTTAGAATTAAAATGACCGTTAATTTTAAATAACCTATGACTTCTGATAACTTTGTTCTTGATAACGATTTTTTAACAGTCAATTGTATAATGCATACAAGGCTTTACATGTTGAAGTAATTCAATCGCTTTGTTTTTATAGCATTACTAAATACTTCTGTATATTACTAATCATAATGAATCATGACACCATTTTTATTTTTACTAACATTGTTGAATCTAGTTTAATTCTTATTCACATCTTTTACAACAGATAAGAATGAGTTGGAAGCGGCACAAACATTCCTTGAACATGCTGCAAATACTAATTTGCCAGAATTTATCAAAACTCTTTCGGATATATTACGACATGGAGGGAACAGCCCGGTGGCCCGTATGGCTGCTGGTTTACAGCTAAAAAATCAGCTTACATCTAAAGATCCGAGTATCAAACAAACGTATCAACAGAGGTGGTTAGCATTCCCGGAAGATATCCGAAATTACGTCAAACAAAATGTAAGAATTTAACCTCATTTATTTTATATTTCGCAATCAGAATCTAACATTATACACTCCCATAAACATTAACACACATATTTTTAAGCTTAGTTCTACAACTATTTATATTTATAAATATCACATCCTTTATGTCCAATTAAAAATTTCTTATATCTGAAAATTTGTACAGTTTATGATTTTTATTTTTATTTTGAATAATTAATAGATTCTTGGAGCCCTCGGAACGGAACAAAGTCGGCCAAGTTCAGCTGCACAATGCGTTGCCTACGTAGCTGTCGCAGAACTTCCAGTCGGACAATGGCTAGACCTCATCAACAGTTTGGTGAGCAATGTTGTCCAGACCGCATCAACAGAAATGCAAAAAGAAGCCACACTAGAAGCAATTGGCTACATTTGTCAAGAAATTGAATCTGAAGTTTTAGTTAGTCAGTCGAATGCTATTCTCACAGCTATTATACATGGCATGAGATCAACAGAACCAAGCAACCATGTTAGATTAGCTGCAACGCAGGCGTTGTTAAATTCTCTAGAATTCACAAAAGCTAACTTTGACAAAGAAACTGAAAGAAATTTCATCATGGAAGTTGTTTGCGAAGCCACTCAGTCAACCGACACTCAGATTTCAGTAGCCGCGCTTCAGTGCTTAGTCAAGATTCTGTCTTTGTACTACCAGTACATGGAACCTTATATGCCACAAGCTTTATTCCCAATCACTCTAGAAGCTATGAAGTCCGACAATGATGCAGTTGCTCTTCAAGGTATTGAATTCTGGTCTAATGTTAGTGACGAAGAAGTCGATCTTGCAATTGAAGAGTCTGAAGCTAAAGAAGCCGGGCGCCCACCAACTAGAGTATCCAAACATTACGCCAAGGGAGCGCTGCAATATATTGCCCCAGTTTTAATGCAGAAACTTACCAAACAAGAAGAACTCGATGATGAAGACGATTGGAATCCGTGCAAAGCTGCAGGAGTTTGTCTCATGCTGCTTGCTTCATGTTGTGAAGATGAAATTGTACCATACGTTCTGCCATTTGTTAAAGATAATATCAAATCTGAAAACTGGAGGTACAGAGACGCAGCTTTGATGGCTTTTGGTTCTATTCTCGGTGGTTTAGAAAACACCACTTTGAAACCATTGGTTGAACAAGCCATGCCAACTTTGATTGAACTCATGTATGATACCAGCGTCATTGTAAGAGATACAGCTGCGTGGACATTCGGTAGAATTTGCGAAATTATTCCAGAAGCAGCGATAAATGAAACTTACTTGAAACCACTTCTTGAAAGTTTGGTTACTGGTCTCAAAGCCGAACCTAGAGTTGCTGCTAATGTTTGCTGGGCTTTCACCGGGTTGGCAGATGCCGCATATGAAAATGCAGAAACGAATGAAGAAACCGGTCAACCGGATACATATTGTTTGTCTACCTACTTTGAATTTATCGTACAACGTTTGTTGGAAACCACTGACAGACCCGATGGAGCACAGGCGAATCTCCGACCCGCCGCCTATGAAGCTCTCATGGAAATGGTTAAAAATTCGCCAAGAGATTGCTACATCACAGTACAAAAAACTACGATGGTTATCCTTGAACGTCTGCAGCAAGTTCTCCAAATGGAAACTCACATTGCCAGCCAGAACGACCGAAGTCAGTTCAATGACTTACAATCGCTTCTTTGCGGTACTCTCCAGTCTGTCTTAAGAAAAGTAACTCCAGAAGATGCACCTCAAATATCTGATGCCATCATGACTGCCATGCTTCAAATGTTCAATTCTAACTCTTGCAAATCAGGTGGTGTACAAGAAGACGCGTTGATGGCTGTTTCAACGCTCGTTGAAGTTCTGGGTGAAAATTTCCTTAAATATATGGATGCATTTACTCCTTTCTTATACATTGGATTGAAAAACCATCAAGAATATCAAGTTTGTGGTACTGCTGTAGGATTAACTGGAGATATCTTCCGAGCTTTGAAACTAAAAGCATTGCCATACTGTGATGAGATTATGACACTACTGTTAGAAAACTTGGGCGATAATACAGTACACCGATCTGTAAAACCACAAATTTTAACCGTTTTCGGTGACATCGGTTTGAGCATTGGTTCAGAGTTCAAAAAATACCTTGAAGTTGTACTGCAAACATTGGCTCAGGCCTCACAAGCTCAAGTCGATCGTACAGACTTTGACATGATCGATTACTTGAACGAGCTCCGCGAGAGTGTATTAGAAGCTTACACTGGAATCATTCAAGGCCTAAAAGGCTTAGGGCCGAATCCGCACCCAGATGTTATGATACTTGAGCCCCACATTCCATTTATTGTGAACTTCATCACGATCATCGCCCAGGACCCCGACAAGTCAGATGGCATCATCGCCGTGGCCGCAGGAGTTGTGGGCGACCTGTGTCTTGCGTTCGGCACAAACGTATTGCACATGCTCGACCAGGAAGCCGTGAATGAGATGCTCCTGCAGGGCCGCCGCAGCCGAACCAGCAGGACAAAGACGTTAGCAACTTGGGCTACCAAGGAGCTGCGGAAACTGAAGAATGCGACTGTAACACCAGCAGCAGCAAGTTGGTATGTACCACAGATTAAAGCTCAGTAGGATTAGGATGTCTCAATTCATGCGCTCATGAAGATTCGATCAGTTCTGCTTTCTAAACAACTACTTTATTTTTGTATTTTATTTGAATTATTCGATCGTTTAGGGTCAGTTACATGTCTCATACTGAAGAAAAGACAGTTTACTCTTGTGGTTTAGCAATTAAATTACACAAGCTTAAGTAATTTGATGGTAAGAAGTGTTTTTTGGTTGTTTCACTACTGAGTTTGTATATTTGCAAGGGCTTGACCATATTAACAATATTAAAAAAATATTCAAAACTTTATTATTAAAACGTAGTTTGAAAATAAAATTGTAGAAAAAACAATCATTATTAACAATTCTACAGTTTTGTTTAAATTTGTAATTAATACAAGTAATTTTCTTCAGTATGAGTTTGATAATTCAAAATTAATAATCAATGTAGGAAAGTTTTCGAAAATGTAATTCTTGCTTTTTTCGAGTGTATGTGTTTATTATAGACGCCCTTTGTGATTCTCCCTTAAAACAAAGTATTTAATACGACTATACGTTTCCATCATTTCAGATTTGCTTTACCTAATAGTGAAATAAATGCAGAAGGGAGCCACAAGGAGGCATGGTCTACAGCACCATTTTTGGCTGAAATGCAATTCGTTCAATGAAAAAACAAAAAAAGCAAAAAAATGTATAAATTCAGAATTCCTACTTTTGGTTATCTTCTGGCTTCAATGGTCGACATGGTATATCGTCCGTTTTGAAAATTTCAAACTTGAAAATTACCTAATCAATCCCTTTTGAACCAAGTAATAAACAAATTTAATCGAAACCACACGTTTTCGATTTGGAGACACTGGGGTGCCGAGTGAATGAACTTCTGCGGATGCAAGGGAGTAAATAAAAAAATCAAATAAAAAATCTAAAAAAATACAAGAGTGCATATCGTTTAAATGCGTTGGAGTTGTGTTAGAGACTGATGCGTGAAACTTACAAAAGTGACTGTTGTGGTGATATTTAAAACAGTGTTCTTCTGCATGCATGCACCATTGTGATGCGTGTACCGTTTAGTGAATGGACGGATGCATAAAAAGACTCTAGGTGAATTATAATAATAAATAAAATAATTTAATTACAAATGAGTGATCATGTGGGTAGTGAATACAATGCGTCGGAACGATTGAGTGAGCGGTGAGAACTGTGTCGATAGAAAGCGCAAGACTGAAGAGTGTTCTACACTTTAATATTTAAATATTAAATCTACTTTTCGCACATTTTCCAAAGCCGAAATGTAGCTTAGAGCGTACGTCCTTCCACATACCGCCAGCCACAACTTATCAAGTATTATGAAAGCATTGTTTATATTGACGAAGTCTTGGGCCAAATTTTCAACTGAAATAATCTAGTCTTCGATTCTCCCGATCCTGTGGCCGGATGTGACGAGGATTGCGCGCTGTAAGCCCTTCCGGTAAAAGAGGCTGGCACACAACTTTAAAGTAGTAGAGTAACTGAATGATTCCATTTACTACTAATCCAGTGAATTAAATTGTACTCAGGAATATATTTGAAAGAAGAAAATTAACTAATAAATTTTTTGTGTATGAATATTTTTATGAGAATAATTATAATGTGCGCCAATTGTGTGCCTTGGCGTTTGTCGCATGTCTGTTGTGTGCAATCTTTTTTGATCTTCGCCACGATTGTATCGAAACTTTGTAAACTTATGTTAACTACCTAATGAAATAGGAAATAGTATTATGATGGATTATTTCGCCAGCAATTGTAAATTACCTGATCGAATTTACTGTACAACAGGTCTTGTATTATGAAGCTGTGAAAACTATTTTTCCGTATTTTTTGTTACCTGGAGCAAACTACTTTTTAACTAATCACAGGTCTAATATAAACGCACACATGTCGTGTTTGATTATATTATATCTGCTGAAAATACTGGGAACTATCATAAATTTAGGAACGTCCTATTCGATCTAAAACTGCCAAATTTTGATCAGATTTTATTAGATTGAATTACGAATTTTCTTGCGCTACTTGCGACTAAATCATACTAGAGTTCATGAAGTGCCTAATAATTTGACTTTCGAAAGCTTCCAGGTACAGAAAAATACTTGTGAAATGAACAATAATTTTTATATATCCATATCATCGATGCAATCTGGCCAACTCAAATACGTAAGATTAAAATAAAAGTAATTAATAAATTCATGATAAAACGAAACAAAGTAAACTGTGATTTGGGGAAGCTTCACAAACTTGTTCGTTGCCAAAACAATGTCGATAAGTATTGAACAAATAATTGCTCCTTATCAATTAAATAACCTAAATTGTGAGAACTGAAGCTTCCTCAATATTATAATTCCTTGTATGTGTGATAAAGTGTCCAATTATCAATTTAGAATGAATATTTTGTATAAAATTGTATGCGGTATATTTGTTGGAATGTATGTTAGCGTATGTTTATATTTGTCTGTTGAAATTTTTTATGAGCGAGAGAGAATTTTGAAAAATTAGTTTTAATTTTCAAAAATTCATTATTTTTAGTGCAGTATAAACCTATATATTTTTTGTACTGTTATACCTTGCTAATATTTCAAAAATCTCTTATAATGTTTAATATAAATTAAAACTTAAAGTGATAAAAAAATAATACTTGTTGACATTTTTCAAAGTTCTTTAGTTCTGTAAATTGCTCAGGTTCTTACTTTAATAGTTTTAACCAGGTACTGCACAGTATACATTAAATTAATGTGTTATAACAATCATGATATGTTTTTACCATATTTACTCTATTAAGCTATCTTGGGTTTTATACTCGTTTATTTGATTATGTAATTTATATTATTGATGATTTCTATTTTATATGGCATATACACTGCATTTTTTTTTTATTATTATGAAATTTAAATACCAAATCTGACGTAAATATGGTACATCGTATCTGTTTATTAAGTAGTGATAAAATTATTTTTCTACTACTTTTTGTGCAAATGGTTTCTTCAAGCGTGTTTCATTTACTGAAAGTGTGATGATTTCTTTGCTAGTTGCGTTGATATATGAATAATGTGTGCCATGAATAGTTTGTATGTTCAATTGAATTATATCAGACCACCCCAAAACTGTACCGGATTTTGACATTTCGATACCTAAATGTTAACGTAGCATAAACTTCTCTAGTATTATGTTACTGCACATTCGAGATTCTGATGAGATGTTTGTATCCAAATGGATGCTTGTTTTGTGCTTGCTTGTTGTGAGAGATTTCTTAAGTGATTGTATTGTGTCATTCCAAGTTATCGAAATATCAAGATACGGTGGAAACACGTTTAATAAATAAACAAAAATGTTACCATGTCTTTAGGTGCCTATGACCTATGATATCTGATATCTAATTATTTCTCAAATTCATTTATTTGATTATTATTTCATTGGAAAAATTTAAATTGTACTATTTTTGTGTTTACATTATATTTTTTCGTAGAATATGGATACTATAGCTCAGACATCCTATTCCTTATTGTTGAGTTGTTTGAGTTATGTAATAAAAACAAATCATTACAAATAAAAATCTTTATGTTATAGAACTTCTTTACCACTTTATCCAGTAAAAATATACATATTTTTATTTTACAACTGGTTTATACTTTATATAATATAATACTCACTTCATCTGCTTAACTTACATTTTAGCTCATTTTGTGTAATATTATTTCGTTTCAGTTATTATTGTCAAAAAGTATTCGGGTAAGTTTATCATTTCGAATTGTGTTTAACTTTTTCTTTGTGTATTAAAGTTTTAAACAATGCCCCGATTTTAATAATTTTAATCCTTAGGGCAAGAAGACACAGCAAATATCGTAATGGATAAAACCGTGCTGAAACGGTCACTTTTTGGGCTTCCTAGTTCTGACATTCATCGACGTATTCAAACTTCATTGTTTGACCTAGATTCGATACAACATGGACCAAAAGGACCCCACCGACGAGAAGACGAAGGTAAGTTTGGACATATTTCCTCAAAATATATCTAGTTAAAATATTATTAACTAAAATCTAGAATTTTGAAAGATACAAAAGTTTGATTTTCTAGGAACCTTCTTTAGATCTTGATGAATTACTTCCACAAGTTGGAGAGTTTGGTACCTACCAAAAATTAATGTTATGGCTCGTATGTCTGCCAGCGTGTATTCCTTGTGGTTTCTGTGCATTTAATCAGCTTTTTATGGCCGATGTACCACCACATTGGTGCACAGTTTCTGAATTGTCCATGCTTTCCCCAGAGAAACGTCGAGAAATTGCCATACCTATTGCAGAAGTAAGAATTTAATTAATTAAAGATCTGTGTTTTATATCATTTAATTTTGTTCAACAGGACGACAATTCAACTTGGAATTCTTGCTTCAGATATGCTGTTAATTGGACAGAAATTTTAACAACCCATGAAATTGAATATATTGAACCTAATACATCTTGGCCAGTTGAGTATTGTCCACATAGTTGGGAGTATAACAAAACAGAAATATCATCATCAATTGTTATTGATGTAAGTGTTTCAAGTAGTTCAACATATTCCATATTAATCCTTAATTTAGTTTGATTTAGTTTGCAACCATGCAATCTACCCTACACTTGGTCTTGTTGCTTTAAACATTGGTAGTCCCATTGGAGTTTATATTTTTGGGTGGTTCAATGATCGGTTTGGACGAAGAATGTCTTTTTTCAGCTGTTTAGCTACTGTAGTAATTGGAAATGTGTTTACAGCAGCTTCTTCAAATTTTTGGATGTGGGCAACTAGTCGAATAGTTGTTGGTTTAACTGTTCCAGCGATTTATCAAATTCCATTTATTATAGGTATGATTTAAAAATTATTTTATGATTATCTTTCAATAATAAATAAAATCTTTTAGCTTTAGAGTTAGTCGGCCCGAGTTACCGATCTTTCGTAACTTTAATGACATGTATATTTTACACATTTGGATTAATGATTCTTGCTGGAATCACATATTTAGTTCGAAATTGGGTTCATCTTGCTCTTATTACATCTATGCCATTTATGTTATACGTCATATACTGGTTCTATTTACCAGAATCTCCTAGATGGTTACTAGCAAGAGGCCAGTTTGAAAGAGCTTCAGAAATTCTAGAAAATTTAGCCAGAATTAATAAAAAGCAATTACCTGATAGTTTTAAACTAAAATTAAAACAAAAGATGATGATGCATAGAACTGCAAGCGAAGAACTAAATTTGAGGAAAACACCCAGTGTTATGGCTTTATGTCGAACCCCAAATATGAGATTAAAAACAGCTCTAATTACATTTAATTGGTTTGCGAATATGACTGTTTATGTTGGATTGAGTTACTATGGCCCTGCTCTTGGAAGTAATCAATATTTGAGCTTTTTGTTATCTTCGGCTGTTGAATTACCAAGTTACTTTTTATGCTGGATTATTATGGATCGATGGGGACGCAGATGGCCTTTATGTCTTTGCATGATCATTGCAGGAGTTGCTTGTATGGTTACCGTGATGTTTCCATCAGGTACGATCGTTGTATTAATATAAATATCGTTAAATATTTAACAAAATATTATGAAATTGTGTTTGATGAATATGTATAACAATAATTTAATTATAAATTGGATATATAAATTAATTAAAGTGATTTGTTATGATCAAGGGCGATTATATGTTTGGAGTTTGAATTAATTTTCTGTGTAAATATTTAATTATGTATTATTTGCAGATGCTGTAATTACAACACTAATTTTATTCCTTGTTGCGAAATCAGCCATTTCAGCGTCATTTTTAATTATGTACCCGTATGCAGGTGAATTATTTCCAACAGAATTGCGAGGTATCGGGATTGGTACAGCAGCATATATTGGTGGTTTAGGCCTAATTATCATTCCTTTCATTACATATCTTGTAAGTTTTTTATTTTTAAAAGTAACGATTTGTGTTAAATTATACAAAATTTGTAGGGATCAGAAAATCTTGTAATTCCTTTAGTTATAATGGGAATAATGTCGGTGGTTGGCGGATTATCAGGCTTACGACTACCAGAAACTCTGCACTATCGGTTACCACAGACTGTGGAAGAAGGCGAAGAATTTGGCAAAGATTGGACTATTCAAGATTGTTTACGATGCATACCACTAAAGTATATATTTTCTATTTATTTATTCATTTTTACATCTATTTTATATTTTGCAATTTTACAGACCACCATCAGCAACTTCATCTTATGAAGATTTAGAATTGGAACAAGTAAGAATTGATGAGAGTGGTGATGCGCCAACTGAAAATTCAGCTTTACGAAAAGTTTCAATGAAACGACTTGTTCGACAGTCCAGTATGATGGATACGCAAAAAGATATTGATGGATCAATGAAAATGGCTTATTGGTACTAAATGTGTAATTATTTACTTTTTTTTGTTAATAAAGTAATATTTTTAGTAACTGTTTATTTGTTAATTCAAGGGTACCGAAAGTATTGTTTCTCAAAGAAATATATTAAATTAAGACAATAATTAATATTTAATCTAGTATTTGCAGATTAGTAAATAAAATCAATAAACGACTCATTTGTACGTTACGAAAGATCCCGAACATTTTTTGAGTAATTTAGACTATAATCATAAAGTATTAATTTATTGCAAACATATGTTTCGTACAGATAAACAGTTATAATTATAAATTTCTGAAAATACAGTACAGTAATCGGTAAAAATGTATTTGAAAAAAAAATATAATTTAGGGACTTTTGAATCATTTTCAGTCACCTCGCTCAAGTTGGCTAACGATGTGTTTTCTGTAGCTAGCTGTAGATCCATGCAGATCCATGTTACGTCAGTGTCATTAGTTTTTGGTGTTATTTGTGCCAATTTAAGCGAAAACAAGAACATAAATATGTTTATTATTGTATATAAATTAGTGTTTGAATACGGTGAGAATATTTAATAATAAATTTTATTAATAACACTTGTTCTATTATTGTTATGCTCTACGAAGTGAATGCCTCATTCGACCTTTCAAGCCACAGCCCCGTATCATTTTATTTACATTTCTGAATCATTTAATTTACAATAAATACAAAAATGCTTTGATCTATAAATATATATCTGCATGAAAAACCATTCTGTGAGTTATTAATATATTTTTGTTTACTGTTAAGTACAATTGGAGGACTATTAAAGCTTTGTTTTGGAACAAACTACTTGGTTTGTTGTAACAATAATATGTCAAGCTTAATAATTATTTGTATTCCGCGTAGTAAGAATATTTCATAATGTTATATACTTGCATTTAGAAACATTTTTATTCGTATTAATTACAAAATTAAGGTAAATGCGAAGTTGAGATTGTCAAATATCTCATTTGGGTATATTTGTTAGTAGTACATTTCTTATTTGGTAAGTAATATGTTTTGTAACCGGATGATATTGATGTGAACAAAATCTTTCTAGAACAATATACACTCAAAAACTTTATCAGTGAAAACAAAATTTTTATTGATAGGAGCACTTTTTGTGACAGGCAATTAAATTAATTCTATTAAAGCAATAAGACAAACATTCTTTTAGGTTAATTTAATAAATAATCAAATCTATAGCGTTAATGCGCTATAATGATGGATCAAGAAGGAGACATTTCGGGCACAAAGGCTAGAATGCCTGTGCAACCAATTCCAGACATTACTCAAGAAGTATTGGATGCTTATTCAGAAAGAGAATTAGGATATAGGAATAAGAAAACATTTACAGTATCACCTGTACTTAGAGCATGTGCAGAAGATGAGCTGGTTAAAAAAGAATATAAAGAAATGGTGAAGACTTTAAAATTATTGAGTTTGTTTATCCATTAACTGGAAATAATATGTTGTAGCGCTGTGATATACCTGGACTTACGAAATCGACTTTTCTTATGGTTTTCAGTCCAGATGGGTAAGTTTTCTTTTTTTTGTATTGCTATTGTTTTATTTTTGTTATTGAAATGAATAGTAAAATAAATGAAAATCTGTACATTTCATAATTTTCTTTTTAATCTATGTTTATATGGAATTCTTTGTTATTGCAAATATTTATTGTGGCGTATGTATAATTTAATGTAGCACGAAAATGGCATCAACTCATGGCAACCATAATGTATATGTAACTGATCTAAGAACTGGAAAAAATATCAAAACATTAGTTGGCCATCCTCGAACACCCTGGTGTGTAGCTTTTCATCCATCCTCAAATCAAATACTTGCATCCGGTTGTCTTGGAGGACAAGTACGAATTTGGGATTTAAGTGTAAGATCTTAAAAGTAATTAAGAAAAATAAGTTTTACTGTATTAAACCCTGTAGGGTGGAAGTGAGGTATGGACTGCTGAAAGCCAGACCGTGATTTCATCGCTTGCATTTCATCCAGTAGATAGACTTCTTGTTATTGCAACATATAATGAATTATACTTCTGGGACTGGAGTCAACCAAAGCCTTTTATGCAAACATGTACTAGTAACGCAAAAGAAAAAGTTAGGTGCGTTCACTCTTTAAGAATAATATTGTAGAATTATAAATAATAAATATGATATATAGGTACGTAGCATTTGATCGCTTAGGACATAAATTAATAACCGGCATTGCGAACACACCGCAAGGTTTTACCCGATGGGAGCGGGTTCGAGCTCCTGTTCCAGTCACAAGACACACAGAACGTATTGCAGCATATCGGAGACGAATAACACCAAGGCTTGTCCCTCCAAGCTCTCAGGTAACACTGTTAATACGAATTATAAAATAAATTCTTATGTAAAATATCGTTATTTTAGTTTTTAAATTCCAATCCACCGGAAAATACTAACAATCAAAATAGTATCCCGGAAAGAGAACGCAGAATTGCAGTTTGTTACCGCAATTTAGTCGAGCAATATGAAATGTTGGTACATCGATATTTAGAAGTCTATCGACCTGCAACTACTGTACGCATTTTATATTGCTAATCATGGATTGTAAATAATAATAACATATATTGTAGATTGACCGTGGTACGGATCCAATGGAAGCAGAGCATTTAAATAACGCAACAAATAATTCAGACACACTACCTACGATAACTTCAGCGGCGGAGTCAACGACTACTCAAACAACAACCACAACTACAGCTACTGCTTCAGCGTCACAGAATATCGAACCATCTACTTCTCGTACAGATGCGCCAACTTCATCTCGGGAAAGTCCTCCAGCTCTGCCGGGACCCAGTGGACTTTCCAGACAATCGGTTAGTCGGCCAAATAAGCGTTCCAATGTTCCTGGAACAAAGAGCGATTCATCAACTGTGTACCAAAGTGACTCATCATCATCTAGTAGCTCAGATGAAAGTCCAACTCCAAAGCGGAGAATTAGTTTAGTTCCAAATTCAAATATGTTCAGAAATAAATCTGAGTCTGCCAGTGTTACCAAAAATGTAAAAGATTCCAGCACTTGCACTAGAAAGAAGTTGTTCATATCCAGACCTTCTGCATTTCACTTGACTCGTGCTAGTAATTCTCAAAACTCCGGTTCAGGAAATTTAACTAATCGACGATCATTTGATCGACATTTAAATGCATCTTTGTCGTTAGATAACCGTTTTACAGATTTACTTCCAGAACAAAGATCAAGAAATACTCCAGAACGGCCTGTTACGATTAACGTTAACGATAATGTAGCACCACCATTTTCTAATAACAGTAGTAACACTAATTCTCGATTAGAGGATTTACCATTTCCTTTGGGTAGGCTCCGCGGTATATCTGAAGGTTCATTAAGCAGTGCAGATGAAGTAATAAACTTTTCCGAAAGACCAATTGGCAACAGAGAAGAACCAGAAGCAGAACCAGCTGAAAACTTTACTCCCGATTTACCAGGTGAGTCAGAATTCCCCCAACAACCTGGAGGTATAGAAAGTATTTATTCTCATATTCTTACCGACTTAGAAACAAATTTAAGAGAAGCACGAAACAGTTCAAGGCCAGAAATTAATAGAAATACTGATCCCTCAAATCTGCTAGCATCATTTTCTGAACGATTAGAAAATATAATGAATCAATCTGATGCGATTTTGGCCAATCTTAGAAGGAGTATGGAAATGTTGATGGAACCAACAACTCAACAAAATCAAAACAATACTTCTTCATCGCAACAAGCCAGCAACAATCCGTCAGATCCACAACCTGAAGCTGGAACTTCATCTCAACCAGGACCAGAACCATCAACATCAGGAGATAATTCGATATCTCGAAGAATTTACATTTTACGGAAACCTTCTGGGTTTCATTCCCATCACAGACAATGTTTGCCTCGTTGTTCTGGAACCTCATCTAGGTCAGGAAGCCATGCTCATGCTCACGGCCCTTCAAATTCTCATACTTATCCAGGATCAAATCTTACCATTCGCGGTAATCGATATTTTCGAATTAGACAACCCAGATTCAATGTCCGTCCTCATTCAAGTGCAAGTAGTGTATGGAGGCCGTTCGATGATCACAGTTACCCGAGAGATCCTGAAACAAATACTGCGGATTCTAACCAAAGATCTAATGTAGAACCAATTAGAAGTTTATTAACTCTTAGTCCTAGGAGTCCTTCAGCTGGTGCAGAAGGTGAAGAGACTAATTTGGAATCTAATAACCAGCCTGAAAGAAGTTCTACTCCTGCGTTGTTCCCATCAGCAGAACATAACTATCCTTTGCCAGATCCTTTACCTTCCACTTCCGATTCTGTAGATGTTAATCCATCAAATGAAAATCCTATTGCTGATCACACTTACCCACGCGATCCACAAAATACTACAAGTGACACACACTCACCAGACTATATAGCGCCATTAGTTTCGTCTTTACATTCCACTATTTCACATATATCGATGCAGACAAATTTATTGCGCCGCCAGGTTGAAAGCATAGAAATGATAGATAGGGCCAGATTTGAGGTATTTCAGCTTCAAGAACTTCGTCGCATGTGGGAAGAAATCAGAAGACAAGTGAATTGTGTTAATTCGTCAACAAGTGAACGAAGGTCAAATTTATCAAATGTCAGGCAAATGATGGCTTGGACTAGAATTAGTGATCCAAGTCCTAGCTCTGAATCAGCGCAAAGCAGCACGGAGCAGTCAACCCCAGAACCGTCGCCCAGCACCCCAGACAGACCCACCCCTTCAACTTCGCGTAGTTCCGCAAGCAGCAGCAATGAATCTCGCCCGGTACCATCGCCATTTATGAACAGATTTCGTCAGTGTCATATAAAAAAGAGAATGTACTGGAGACGACGTTCCATGAAGAATGAAAATCCGCATTTGAATCCTCGCAGATACCTTCGAGGCCACAGCTACCGAGACTTAACTTCTCGATCTGCACGTTCAGATTTTCCGGGTAGAGCGGATAACTCCAACTTAACCGAAGTAACAGTCTCTTTAATGATTCGAGGTATAGAACATCTTTTAACCCAGCAGTCATATTTATTAGGTCGTCGAGATTATCAGAATTCGACAGACAGAAACAGTATGGAGTATCGCCTACAATCGGAACGGGTTATTCAAAGTCGTTTAAGAGCAGCAAGATTAAGATTGAATCGAGCTAATCCATCGTCAACTGGCGGCGGGTTAAATTACTTAGAAGACCCAGTTGAATATTCATCTTTAGGCAGTCGAAATGACTGGATTCGCTATGAGACCAGATTACGTCTGAGTGGTTATATTGAAACACTTACTCGTTTCATAGAGAATCGTTCTAATATTCAACCACATTTAAGCGAACAAATTAAAGTGATGCTAGAATTAGCTTTACTATTAACAGATCTACTTCTGTTGCAAATCATGGAATCAATTCCATCTCTATCTGGATCAATTCTAGACCCAGAACGTGAAAATCTTTCACGCAGAATCACTCAAATGTGCACGAATATGCTTCAGAATCACAGCACCGTAAGATCAGCGTCACTTATTCGAGTTCTACACGAGCTTCGCAACAACACTAGAGGAGCCAGCGATTCGGGAAGAAATCCTCCGCGAAGAATCAACACAACTGACAGAGCTGCAGACAACGTATCGATACTATCTACAACCATCAGACCATCGCCAAGAGAAGCCATGTTAGATCTAAACCGTCAATTGCGAAGATTATACCAATTTAGTAATTATTTAAACGATCCGGAACCGTTCCCCGCCCCTCCGCCGCCAGTCGGTGAGTCGAATACTAGCACAAGTGCAGAAAGTTCCTCCATGTCTCATGTGTACAGACTTGGAGATCTGCTTGCTAGATTAAGAAATGTTAGAGGGCGATTGGAACAGGTTTCGCAAAGTGCTGGTGTTGGAAGATTACCTGGAAATAGTAGCTCAACGACTGAGCATGAACCTACAAGGTAATACAGTTTATATAATTATTTTGTTTATCATTCGTCTATGTGGTTTTAATTGTAGAAGTACGGACGAATCACCATCTGATCGTGAAAGTGAACCATTTGAAGGGTTCCAGTCACAATGGGATCAGCCATTACATGACTCATCTGGAAGCTTATATCGAACACAACATATTAATTTATATCCACCTGATCCACCTTCTAGTTCCCAGGTTAAGTTTCATTTGTATAAAATATAACTGTGTTTATAAATAAAATATCACTTTAGAGTTCACCAGAGCGACTTGTCCAAAATCTTACAAGCGGTAGATCTTGGAATGTTCCAACCGTACAAGTCAACGATGTTCCAATAGCTGAAGTACTACCAAATCAACCTCGAATCTGGTTACACCGCTATCCATCAGATCTGCGGCCTCTTAGTGCTGCCACAGGACTTTTCAGGCCCCGATTTTTAATTCCGCTGTATGCTGGAGTCAATCCATTTGATGCCGACTTGGATGATCCACAAAGAGAAGGTCCCGTGGGTTATGACGGTATTATGACAACCACAGTAAGCCCTAATCATAGGATTCAAATGTGGGATATTTCTAAATGTAACATACCAAATATTAGCAATCGTAAGTTTATTAAAATGAGTACGATGTATAATTCTTTACATTAATTGCAATTTACAGATGAAAAAAATATTGTTGTAGCAGAGTGTAAAATTCATAATGATGGTAGCGTTGATATTTCAAATGACGGGACACTTCTTGTGACTTTGCTACCTTCTGGAGGCTATTTAAATGTAACTAATAGATTAGGTAAGCATAATATTGTGCGAAGTGAAGTAATTTTCAAAAATAATGGAATAAATGTTGGCAAATTAAAATTAATAATGAATAGATTGTAATATAGTTTATTTTAGGTATCTACAGTATCAAATGGGACACATTAGGGCAGTGCTTGTATACAACCAGTTTTGAACAAAATGCAATTTCTGTATCATTGTCCCCATTGAGCAGACATCTGATTGTTGGGTTGGCTTCACGCCGGGTCACACTGTTACCTAGTGACCGTTGGACCATGGCAAGGATCTTTTTACTTGATGATAGAAAAATAAAAATAATGGGCCGTGGTAGACTAGTAGTTCTGAGAGATTTGGAGCAGGGTCGTGAAAGAGATTTGAACTTCATGAGTGTAAATTGCATTAAATGGATGCCGGTGTCTGGCCAAGGCATCGTTTATGCCACAAATACAGGACAGTTGAAGGTGCTCACTTAAATTTGTCACCAAGTGATGCCTGAATGCTTTTAGATTTGGTTATGAATAATAGTCGTTTTAAACCAGTGTGCTTAATAGAAGTACATATTTGTGACAATGTTAACCTACAACTTTCGTCTATTTAATTAAAAGTAATCTTTATTTTTTCAACGTATGTGATATAATTTGTTTCGTTATTGTTTCTCTTTGTTGCAAATGCAAATTGAATGAATCTCAACAAAATAAATGTTGATTCATGTATTTAAAAATTTATAGGTAGGTAACAGTTTTATAAAATATCAAAATTAAATGTGTTCTTCGTTGTCATAATGTGATTTAATTTATTTACATTTGTTTTATACTGCAATAAAAACTTGCCCTTTTAATGCATATGACAAAATTCTTTACAATAATTAGAAATAGTTTTGTTATTTTATTTATCAGATTTGTATATTTTAAAAGACTGTTTATAAAGAAAATGTACATATTAAACATTAATTATTGCAAATAAAAAAGAAACATTTTATTTGCACCTTATTCTTGATTAGTTGCTTATGATTATAGATTTTTTTTAAGTATTTCGGCTTCTAAAAGCGGAATTTCTTTGAGCAACTAATCATGATTTTACTAGGTCAACTTTTCAGTGAATGTAAATAAATGTCCTTTTGTTAATAAAGTTAATTTAGTTAAGAAAATTTTATTATGTGCCATTAGGAGAAAATTTTATGCGTGTTTAGTGTATACTTTGAATGCATATATTGTTTAATTTTACAAAGAATTTTTTTATTTGCAGTAAATATCGGATAATTATTGATAATTAACAATTTCAATGTTATTTATTATGTATATTATTTTCAGTCACATTAAAATATGGTACACATATTGCATTTCAATATTTTTGAATCGTTATTTGTGGATTTAAGATTTTTTTATTTAAACTTGAAATTGTTTAGACACAATTTTCGATATTTTGAAAATTAAAATATAGTTTGTGCTGCCATCTATTTGAAATATGTTATATTTTTCTATTATGTTGGTGTCTCGTAACGTAGAGACGCGAAAGGATTAGTTACCTCGTGTTATCTAAACTCCAAAAAAATAATCGAAAACTAGAGTGAAAAACAATAACATTTTGTTACAGTTGTTCTCAAATGGGAGCTGTGGAAAAGAGTGATAATGTAAAAGTGCGTAATAAGAAAAAAAACGGTGTTTCGAAACAAAAATTCGGTAAACAATTCGGAGCTCGCAACGGATATCAACATCCGCCATCGTCGCGTCAACCGTTCCCTCCATTTTCACCTGCAATGAGATCTCGACCGCCTTTCCCACCTGGTAGATTGCCGCATCCTGGAATGAGACCCCCACCGCCAGGAATGCGTATGCCGCCACCTCCAGGTCCACCACCACTATTCAGAAACAGAGTTCCTCCACCACCACGAATGGGTCCTCGAGGTGGCATGCCTCCAATGAATATGAGACCGAGACCAAGACCTCCACTCATGGGGCCACCGCCGCTAATGCGACCACCGCCTTCAATGATGGGCCCTGGCCCTAGGCGATTCCCTCCACCACCACCGAATATGCTACCAATACCGAATAATAAAATGCGTCAATTAAAAAATAAAATAAATGCTAATAAGAGGAACAATAAGAAAAAGAATGCTCAAAATCATATTGATTTGTCTAGTCCTTGGGTGACACCAGAAATCAAATCTGAATTCGATAATAAGGATAAGTTGTTCCAAGCGGCAAAAGAGTCAAACAAACAGGAGGATTGGGACAAATTCAAGGAGCAGAGGGGCGTGTGCGACAAGAAGTACAAAGCAGCCAAGTTGGAATACATCGGCAAGCATCCTGAAGAGGTGCGTATTCCTCAGCTTACGCCCAATGCCCAACACACTCCCGTGATCACAGACTCCCTTGATTTTACTGCTGACGTCGTACTTTAGGTACATATTTACCTCATTAAGTACCTGTAAGTTTACATTTGGTTTTGACCTTTGACTTAGTTTACACCGGCATTATTATTTCATTTTGATTCTAGTAAATTACAAAAAAATTAAAGTAAGTACACGCATTAATAAATAATACAACTTATAATTCATAATGCTCATCAGTGTTTACTTTCCTTTTCATCAGCAGTAATTCGCGCGGGAAAACATTACGTTTGCTTAGTCCAATATTCCACACTCCAAAGTAAATTCACTGTGTGTAAACTTAGTCATTTCATTCATCTCTTTTAAAGATTATTTGCACAACACAGCAGTATTTTTTGTTACATATTACACAAATATATCTTTGTTTGACTTTGTCACTTTAAGAAATATTTATTTTTGATTGAATTTTTTATTTCTCTTAATTCATTTATTGTTTATTAATTATTATAGTTGGTATATTTTTAATTTATTAAAGGCTCTTGTTAAATACCATCGGTCTGTTTGCAGGACGTTAACAAAATCATGGCTGAAGTGGAAATTCTTAGTAAAATAGAAAACAGTAAAGATAAAGCAAATGCTGGAGCTGATTTGCCCGGCCCGGCCAGTTCGTAGACTTTTGATCGAGTACCTATATAATGTCCAAAATTTTTCAGTGTATTTGTGTGTTATTGTGGGCCAGTATTTTGACTTAACGTTTCAAAACTAGCATTAAATTGAATTAGTTTGTTCAGTTTTTACTAGCCGTTATGTTCTCTAGTGGTTCCTCTTTTTGTCAAAAGAGAAATCTTACCTATAGTTCTGTTGAACTTGACATATATTTATATTAATTAATAATTTCACAAATGAAATGTATTTTTAATAAATGTACAAGTACCTTATAAGATTAAGATTGTGGTATTGTCAAAGCACTACTTTAATACAAATAAATTATAATTGTATTGTATCAAATCTGGCTTTTTGGCTTTCATACTCATTTTTACAGAAAATTTTGCTGTTTTTGCAGTTCCTGTAATTTATAGTAACATCAAATCGCAATAGAATTTTATAAATTAAAATTAGTTTATTAGTTTAATGATTTGTATCTATTTTATTAATACTCAAAAATAGATAAGTTCAAAACTAATTTTAGAATCCATGTGTTTCTTTTTATATACTCTGGTATGTATTTACTGAACTAACCATTTCTAGAATATTTTAAGAAATGTACGTTTACAAATAAATTTTAATTTACTATTAATCTATTATAGTAATTAGTAACAAGTTCATGCCCACGTATATGTTTGAGCCGTATTTTTATAAGTTAACATCTTCAACCAGACCATATATCAAATTTATATAAAGTGCAATTATTGTTAAAATGAAAAATATATTGTAATTTGAAATTGTTAATCAAATTCAATTCTATCTAGTATTGTATATTCTTGAAAAATTATTTTAAAATATTGTCAGTTAATGTGTAACAAACCGATCATTTTGAATTGGTACTTCATTTACCTAATTAAGGAAAATTTAGTTTATTAAATAAGTTTACGTCATATAAATCATCAGCTACAATTGTTTTCTGCAAGTATCTTGAACTCGGTAGCTGGTAGCTTTCACGGCCTACGACGTAAATGTGTTTTGCGAGTAAAAATCAAAACACACTTGCATACTGGATGTTCCGTAAGTGATCTTTGCATATTCATTTAAATGTTTTCCAACACAGATTTATTGCAACTATTACAAATAATGTTAGTAGATACTTTACACTTAAAATAACTACATTTAATCTTTCTATTATATTTTGTCTAGTGTATTTAATTTTTTGTGCAGGTGTTTATGCAGTAAAATTTACATAAGATTTTTATTACAATAATTTAGACTTCTTATGCAGGTTTTATTTTATCGTTAAAGGTGGAGATTGACTAATTTTAGATCTATAATAATTAATTTTGTTGTTTCTTTTTTAAGTATAAATATAATCTGCAGTTGGTCAATCTTCGTTTACAGTAAATTTAATACAAGTTATAAAACATTATTTTTCATTTAGGTGCATGATGAAGAAAATATGGAACATTACTCGGTAGATTATTCCGAAAATTATTCCCAATACCAAACAAATCAACCCCAATATCAAGAAAATCAACTCCAGTTCAAAGAAAACAAACCACAAAATCAAAAAAACACAAATTCCAATAACTATTGTGAAGCTTGCGACAGAAGTTTCGCCTCCACAGCTGAACTGAATGACCATCAACAATCGCATCGTGTATGTGGAATAGATGGATGCAAATTCGTTGCGCATACGAAAATTGTAGATATACACATCAGCACGCAACATGAATCAGGCTTATATTATAGAATCCCGCAGTCTAACTCGCCAGAAGATATTGCAAAATGGATAGCCGAACGAAAGAAGCGATATCCAACCAAAGAAAATGTCGAAAGGAGAAAACAGGAGGAACAAGAAATGATGAATCGAGGAGAAAGAATTTCCGAGCCGAAAGACCGATTCGGCCGAAAAATAAAGAAAGGTAAATTACTTCACATATTTATCAAATAGTAATTTAATAACATTGATAAGATTGCAATAAAAGTGCATTAAATTTTTTATTGATAACAGTAACATGAAACATTTATTTCAATATTCAAATATTTTTTGTTAATGTATATTTTTTTTTACTTTTAGGTACTGCTAATAAGAAAGGGCAGCGCAATAATAAAAAAAACCGGAGAAACAAGAAAAATAAATTATTACTTTTAAGAAAAGCTCCACCAAAACTGAAGAAATTAACACTACCCTCAGTATCCTTACTCAACGATAAATCTTCTTGGAACGGAAAACTGCCTCCTTTCCAAGGCACCTCGGATTTGTACGAATCAGAAGATGAAGTTGAAATGGAAGTACAATTCGACGACAGTGAATGGACATCAGAACAGAATGAAGCTCCTAAAATTGAAATCACCAATGCTTTAGGAGCTTTGATAGGTGCTTACAGATCTTCTGACGAGTCGGATAACGAAATAAATGTACCTGAACCAAAAATAGTTACTGCGGAAGTTCCTAAACCTCCAGTTGTTGAAGTTACCAGTAATGGAGAGAAGAAAGAATTAGTTGTAGACGATGCCCCTGAAGAAGTGAAAGTATCTAAAGAAGATTTCAATAACCTGTATATCGAAAACAAGAAAGAAGAAAAAGAAGACACAGATGACCAAAAACCTAATAGAAAAAGGAAAAGAAAACATTCACGTGCTGAAAATAATAGTAACAAAAAAATTCCTGTAAATAATTTAAGTAACCAAAAATCTTATCCTCATAAAATAACTTTATTAGAAAAACTTTTGGGTCCTGAAATTAAACATGAACGAAATTTAATTTTGCAGTGCGTCAGGTATGTTGTCGAAAAGAACTTTTTTGAAAATAAACACGAAAATATTGAAAATAAAATTTCTTCAAACATCGAAATAAATAAAGAACCTCTTGATAACGGGAAAGATATTTCTGTTGAAGAAGATACAAATTTGGAAATCAAAAACGATACTGATATTATTGTGCCAGATAAAGAAGAAAACATATCAGAAAATATATGTAATGGAGATGAAAATAATATTAATACAACAGAATCAGTTTACAACGAAAACAAGTTAGAGAACAAGATAAATGGTAATGTTGAAGAAAATAAAATATCAGTTTATGTAGAAGAAAAAACAAGTTTGAAAATTGTTTCGGCTAATATTACCACTGCAGTTAGTGAAGAAACTGAAATACATGAAAATATTAGCAACATGGAAGAATTTACCGATAATGAAGATAAATTACGGAATAAAACTAATTATACCGTAGATGAAAATATTTCAGTTACTGTTGAAGAAAATACAATTTCGGATATTACAAGCAACGTTAGCTCTATTGCAGCAGTTAATCAAGAAAGTTTATCAGAAAATAGGAACGAATTACAGAATAAAGTAAATGATACCGTTGAAGAAGACAAAAATTCTGAACTGATAAATGAAAATAATATTTCTGATAGAGAAAAATGCATATCACGAAACTTTGAAAACAAAAATAATATTGAGTGTTCAAAATCTCTTCATACGAAAGAAGATAAAACTAATGAAGAAACTGTTAAAAAAATTGAAGATGTTGAGATGTATGAAACTATTACATCGGAGAATATTTCAAGTTGTGCGGAAAATAATATTTCTGATAAAAACGAATGCATTACACAAAATTTTGAAAACAAAAATAATATAGAAAAATCAGAATCTGTTGAAACAGAATCTGTTATTTTAGAAGATAAAACTATTGATGAAACTGTTGAAAAGATTGAAGATGCTGCAAACTATAATGAAAAGAATATTTCTGATAAAGAAGAATGCACTTCGCAAAACTGTGAAGACAAAAATAATATTGAGAGTTTAGAATCTGTTAATACAGAGATTGTTATTTTAGAAGATAAAACTATTGAAGATACTGTTAAAAAAATTGAAGATGTTGAGATTAAATCGGAGAATATTGCAAGTTGTGATGCAAAAAATATTTTTGATAAAGAAGAAGGCATTTCACAAAACTTTGAAGACAAAAATGATATTGAGAGTTTAGAATCTGTTAATACAGAGAGTGTTATTTTAGAAGATAAAACTATTGCAGAAACTGTTAAAAATATTGAAGATGTTGCAAGTTATAATGAAAAGAATATTTCTGAAAGAGAAGAATGCATTTCGAAAAACTGCGAAGACAAAAATAATTTGGAGAGTTTAGAATCTATTAATATAGCGACTAATATTTTTAAAAATGAATCTGCTGAAGAAACTATTAAAAAAATTAAATCTGATAATATTGCAAGCTGTGATGAAAATAATATTTCATATAAAGAAGGAAGCAAAAATGATGTTGAAAGTTTAGAATCAGTTAATACAGAGACCAATATTTTAAAAGATAAAACTACTGAAGAAATTGTTAAAAATATTAAAGATGTTGAGATATGTGAATCTACGAAAGTGGAGAATATTGCAAGCTGTGATAAAGAGGCCATTTAAAAATAATAGTGATGGAACTGCTACTTAAGAATACATATTATTTTGTAAGTTGTTACCTTTTGTAAACTGTGAACATTTATAAAGAATAAATTTAATTTACTTCATTATTAATTAACAATCGATTATTCAATTGTAATTTCTGTAGGTACAGCACTCCGTAATTATAAAGAACGGTAAGAATATGAAATACTCTCATTACATTCGAAGCTTCCTAATAATTAAACAATAAATTCATTGAATCATAAACACTTTCGACTTTACATTTTATTAAAAATATTCTAAATATTTCGTTTAAATTATGTGATATGAACATTCACTTTCCTTATTTTAGTGTTTATTAAAATAAACAGCCGTATTAAAGTCAGTTACTTAACTCGCGGTCGAAATCAGATATCAAAATTGTATTCCATGACGTCATCAAGGTAGGAGGCAATCTTGAAAGGTAAGCATGCGCTCGAAGAAATACGGGGCCTAAATCTTTCTCTTTAGTAGTGCTTCGAGCCTTACGTATAGTGCATCGAACGATCGTGTTCAGACTAAAATTATTAAATTCGGGATCATAAATTTGTAGTTTAACAAACACTAACAGTGCAAAAAGCAACGAAAAAATGAAACATAAACGAATTATTTAAGCGAACGAAATTATTTTTAAAAAATTGTGAAGACATACTGTCCGTGTAGTATTTAATTAAATTATTGGTGAGTTATCAAATAATTAATGATAATTTAATTTATATTGATAGTTTTCTTGTTTAACACATGTTAGATTAATTCCGAATCATAATTGGTATATTACAACAATGAGGCATATGTTGTGATACTATTGTTGTAATCACAATTTCATTCGCGACTTTTTAATTGTTATTACAAATTGTTTAAGAATGTTGTACGTGTTAAATTATAGATTGTAATCATATCTTAAGCTCTTGATCCCTTTTATCAATTATTTTCAATTAATCTAATCTATATCTGATTGATTAATATTATTTTCCAGAAAATTATGATAGTAACAATTAGTAATATCTAAATATGTTTCATTGTCAATTATTTTAAGAACGTATTACATTAAAATTTAGGCCCAAGTTAGAGTAATGTAGGTAACATGTTTATAAATATTAATATCAAATACTCAATATTTCTTTTTGGAATCAGTAGGTCGCCTAACTGTTAGAAAGATATTATAAAATACAATTCAAATTGATTAATGAATTAAAGTATGAATAAGAGGTGATGTTTCTTTTGTATCAAATTTAAATCATTAATGTAGAATACCGGATGTGATAATTTGCGCCAAACTTAGTCATTTGAGGGAATTTCCCTTTTGTGGTGCTTAAAATTTCGAGCACTTTCAACGTATGTTAATTTCAGTATAAAGCCAATTTCTAAAAGAAATTTGTATTGTTTTCACTTATTTATTATTTTCGTAATAATTGAGCAACTGTATAGTTTTAATCCACATACGTAAAACGATTAAATACTTGAACTGTCATAATTTGTCGCGATATTCATTTAGCAAGCGCAGACTTGTGTTCTACGCTTATTGAAATTCTCGCATTGCTAGCGGCAGAGAAAGGCAGCAACTAAAATTTAGATCCAATACTTGTTCAACTTTTACAAATGTTTTTAAAATATACAATCCAGAATATAGATTAAACGATTTATTGACTGGATTTGGACATAAATGTTTATTTAAATATACCGGCATTTAGACTTTTCTTGATTGTCCACTATCTTTTAAACTAGATTTTTCAAGCAGTAAATTAATAGATTTTTTTCATAAAAAATATAGATATTTCAAAGACAATTTGTGAACTGGCTGTTTGATATTTAAGTAGGTGTCACGACCTCTAATATTTAAAATTAATACTGTTTGTTTTTTTATAGTAAGTTGAACCCACAAATTTTGCTAAAGGTTATTTCAAGGATAAATATTTGAATATTTATTACTTTTGTTTGATTTACGTGATATTTTAATATTTAATTTAGTAACTGTAAAATTTTATAACTAGCCCAGAATCATAACATTTGGCCCAGGGTCCAGTTAAAATCATACAAAGGAAAATTGTTTAATTCACCATATTTATATCTTAAATTCTGTCATTTTTACCTCCCGTACATACATACAGGGAACTATTATGTTTATGTTACGAATAGATGAGATTTTGAAAACAATTCATCAACCAGTAAGTGGTATATATATATAAGATTATTTGAAGGCCTCTTAGAGTTTTTTGGTGTAAATGAGATAAAGCAAATTTCATTGTAGTCAAAAATATGTAGAATAATATTACCTACAATTTTTATTTGAAACGTTTTTCTACATTTGGTTGTTATCAAATTCAAAAACAGTGTTAGTGGTGCCAGCCAATACCTTTGGGATAAATGAAATCTAAGTTATTATAAAAGTTTTATTTGGGCCAAATGATATGATTCTTGGCTCATATTGTCTTTGTATTCACTATTATTTCTATGATCATTCAATAACGAGACATTTTGGGAAGGCTTTTTACACTGAAAATAATAATAATACTATATATAACTAATGACATTTCATTTGCATTCGAGTACCACTTGTAATATGTAATTATAATTATATGGTATCATCTCTGAGAATGAAGTGCTAAATATAAGAAAGAAGTTTATAACCAATACACCAGAAGATGCAATTACATAAATAATTAAATAATCTCATAATTAGTTGAAATAATTGAATTAAAAATCAGATGAATATGCTTTATTTACAGAATTGTGATTCATCCGTCAAACAATAAACTGAACCCCGGATATTTAATTAAATTAATTATTCAGCATTAAATATTATAATTTTGTCGTTAACCGAAGGCTGTATTGCACCCGAGATTTCTCCATTAAATATGAATAATGATAAATATTCAAATTTCTGTTTATGTTTATTATTACATTTTACTATTTCTTAATTTGCTAAAAAGCATTTCGTTTTACATATATGATCTGATTAAAGAAACACTTGGCTAGTTTATAAATTAACTGAATATTTAATATATAGGCTGGTACCACGAGCTCTGTTTTCGGGTGTTTTAGGCTCGGTTTTAGCGCTGTGCAATGCTCTAAAATTATTTTATGCAAAAACACTTCAAGTAAAAGTAGTAGAAAATATATTTATCTGCAACTTTTATTCGAAACATTTTTTATAAACTAAATTTAAAACATAGTACAGGGACTTCTTTTAAAACAGCCAAACACAGAGTTCGTTGTAGATACTTGTCATTTTTTGAAGTATTTGCACCGTCAATTACTTTGATTTGTTTTGAAATAACCAAATTAAGTTATGTACGTAAAATTATTCAGTAAATCCCAATCTACTTAAATTTACCAATCACTAGAACCAGTCAAGCATCGATTCCTCTTTAATTAAAAAAATCCAATCTGAAATTTCTGGCGTTTCCTCAAAATTGTAAAATTCTCATTAAAATAACACATCCGTTCAGTATTATTTAATTAACATGTGAGGTAAATAAAGTGGCCGTTACATTTTATGTTGGATACCTTACTTTATGTTAATGTGTGTTTACACTTGCGTGGGGAACAGCTCTACCGCATTAGCGGTACAGGATGAGTAATCCGTATAAAACAGCGATTTGCTATTTACCGTAGCCAAAGGCCAATGAATGAATCTTATTTGAATAATTGTTCTTACGCAAGTGCAAAATTATATTAAAGGAAAACAGATGATTTTTGTAGTTTTATTACTTATTGTTTATTTATTACCCAATTTTACTAGAACAATAAAGTTTATTTGTCATATTTTTAAATATTTTCATATTCAGTATTTTATATTATCATCTTTGAATGCCGTAGTTTGCTAGTTGATTTTAATTTATAAAACCAATTCATTTTATATTTATTTACAAAAACAAAATAAAGTAGTAGTTTCTTTATAACCATATTAGTAAATCTGTATATTAATAAAATTTTAGAGCGGTTGCTATGTAAAAATATGTTGCACAGTTTTGTCCATAAGTGATAATAGTTATTTACTTTAAAAGTGGGCAAATTAAGGAATTACCCAAGAGACAAATTTTAGCACACGAAGCCGAAGGCCGAGTGTGATAATTTTGCCCACGTGTGAAGTATAATATTTTATCCAACATCTCTTAATAAATGCAAAATTTATTAAAGAAATATTATTTGACAGTGACATATGCTTAAAATTTTATAAATTAAAATGTCAATCGAAGTACAAAGGTGTTGTGTGTTATTATTATTGTTGTAAATAGAAAATTACTCACTAGTGACTTTTCTCAGAATTATACCCACTAGTGCGTAATCTGTCACTTTCCTTGTTTAAAATCGCCATAGATAAAGAAGATTTATTCAGAGGTGTTAGATAAATAATATTTATAATAGTTAAGTAAACTCATTTCTATTAATGTATAATTTAATTTTTATGTTAATGATTTTATTTCAAAAACATTGAACGTCATTTTTTATATTTTCTTATCGAATTTCTATACGAACTGTATAACAAAGACAGTTGGTCCAGCAACTAGCTGTCTCTCTCGGCTCGCATTATCAATGTCAGTTAGTGTTCCATTATTATTATATTTCAGTGGATAATAGTAGCAACATTGATGAATCTTTTTAAAATACAAGAACTGAAAATTATAAATACATACATAATTACAATTACGTTTGCAGGAAATTATAGGAAAATAATAAAACACTTTTCACTTTATCATATCTTCTAGATATCTTTTAAGTATCGGCATCCTGAAATCAAAAAATATATTAAACTGCGTCATCTATCTATAGATATAAATGAACAATAGGCATTTTAAACAAAGAATTTATGGATTAATTTAATTTTAAAACCAATGAGTGAGTAATAATTGATTTACGAAGTAAAAAATATTCTTATTTGATTGGATCCTCACGCACAAATAAAATAACAGGACTTGATATTCTTGTTAAGTCTTATCTGTTTATTAATATTTCTCGTAAATTTAACTAATGAAGTTCGGAATATCACATTAAGCTTTTACGGAAAGAAGTGCAAATTTGCATGAGAATGGAAAATGGGAAATAATCACAGATTAGCAACAATCTATTAACTCATCTTCGTGCCGACCTAGATCGCAACAATAATCAGTACATACGATATTTCTAGGTTAGCTTCATCTTCAGGTCAGCAGTATTCTGTGTCATTGTTGGAAATCGCGTGCATACATCGACTCTAGCCATGAGATGTTCAGCTGACTGGCTTTTGTTTTATGCACTAAGATATTTTTTGTTTTCTCAGTTTTACATTTCGCAATTTCATTATAATTCCTGGTGAAAATTATACGTTTTTCTGAGTGAAAAGGCGGCATAAATATGAGAATTTTGCTGATTAGCTCTTTAAACGTCGAAATTGTCGGTTGGGTTGACTCAAATGGTAATTCGCAATGTGTATGAAGCTATGAAGTAAGAGATGATGTCATGTGTACGTGAATTTTTGAGGTGTTGATGGTTGGTTAAAAATAGTATTTTCATCTTTTGTTATTGATTTGAATTGAAGGATCCAATAATTATACACTATATTTAAAACAGTTAAATATTACATCATTATGAATATAAATGATATTTTTTATGTTTGTTCATTTAGTTTCAATTGTAGAAATAAAAAGTATATTAAAAAATAATTACTTTTTTTTGTTCTTACTATGAAATATAATTGAGTAAATTTGCTAAATACTTTGTAAAATACTACTGTAGTTTTTGCTTTATTTTGTTTTGTTGTACAATTTAAATTCGGACTAAACGGTTTCACCGTTTAAAGTTTTAAGAATCTTGCTAAAAAAGTGAATAATTTATTAAACATGTTATGTAGGAATTTCACAACTTTTTTGATAATTTGTCTGAGAATAAATTTATAAATATTTATTTAAAATAAATATTCATTACTGTTAATGCTTCAAAGATAAATCACGAATAACTTCTGGAATTACCTTGTAATACAGGAACTATTAATAAGAATAATGCCTAAAAACATAAATAATATAAGCTGCCAATAGTCCGTCCATATTTTTCAAAAAATTTAAGGTTTAATGGGGGCATATCCTGTAACTTACATGTTAATTTTTAACGGCCTGTTAAAAAATATATGTGTACAGGAAATTTTCAATTTTTGTTCAGCGACGTTTGTTATCACTGGTTAAAATTTTTAACAGGCCGTTAAATATTAACAGGTAAGATACAGAATAGGCTTCATATTATACTGGTTGTAGAATTGAAATTACAAGGTGTTTCAAAGCAAATTTTAAAAATATTGCTGTATCTTTTACTTTTTCACTTTACAGCAAAAGTGGAAATTCAAAAGTTCTTCAGAACTTAAAAACAGATACAAAAAGGCGCATTTGATTACCTAAATATTAGTATTTCACAATATATATTTATTATAATGTTGTATTATTTTCTGTAGATATTTCGTAGAAGATTGTAACGATATAATTGCGAATTTGAGAGTTCATTTCTTTCTGCTAAATAAATATATCTAAAACTGTTTTATAAATTGTCAAATAGGTATTTTTCGTTTCTATCTAATTTTCGATGGCCGTCTTACAATTTTCCTAATAAATATTAATTTATTATTATATTAATTAATATTTAGGTAACCAAAAGAGCCTTATTGCATGCATTTTTAAATCCTGAACAACTTTTTAATTACACTTTTACTGTAAATTGAATAGGTAAAAAGATACAGCAATATAAAAAAATAGCATCAAAATCCCTATATGCCATATTTCAATTCTACACGCGGTATAAAATTGTTTTTCAACAATTGTCTAATTACATTCTGGTAAGCTATCAAATTTCTCTTGGGTTGAAATGGCTTCATTGAATTTGTCTGACATTGACGAACCCACGAATATTATTAAATTCATTAAAGTAGTTTATAAAACATTACCAGCGAAAGACTCCGGTAGCAGCAACAGAGATCAAGTCAGCTGTTGCTAACTCGGCCTACTTTCACTTCTTCGTTCCACCACTCGCGGCGATTTCAATCTGCAGTTCTTGGTTCTTGCGCAGGCTCCGGAGGTCGCCGCCATCTTGAATGGCGGTGATCGGGCTTTGTTTTCGATCTCGCTTCCGGTCAACATACGTTGCGACTGCAACCGATTGATCGGAGGATCGGAAACCAATCCGGATGGGGATGTGTATTACCGTCGATACGTGCGATGAATTTAGGTTGTGCAATCTGTGAAAGGAAAGGAGTATCGAAATTACTTGAGTACTTGAAGGCTGAATTAGGTTGAATTGAATGTTTTCAGAAGAGAAAACTGATTTTAACATAAAAAATAGCAGTGAATGTTCTTCTACATTGTTTTAACTTCTTAGAAATCGCTATTTTGATTTTAATTAATAACTAAATTTACATATTTCGCACCTCTTGTGTATTGTGATGGATCAAAATTTTAGGTAGTGGATCTTCAGCAGATAGCACGTTTTCGATATATCTCAATAAACAAATGAGTTAGAGCCGATCTCGGTGATGTAGTGGTTATGGCACTAACCTAACACATCAGATGTCGTGGGTTCGAATCCCACTGAAGAGCATGGTTGTTTGTATTCATAAAATTCACAATCATTTTGTTATATTCAAAAAGATATAGAATAAATATTAGCTACAAATTTTCTTTCTTGCATTGATTTAAATTTCTCTGTAATCTCTAAAATAAATTAATTTATCTTTATCTATAAAACTAACTTTAAAAAGAATTCAAGATAAGTTAATGTGTTACTTGTAAGATAATTTAAACATTGTTATTTCTTTAACGCAAATGTTATCAATAAATTTGATCATATAAAATTATTTACAGCAATTAGCGGTCTCTACTACAATGCAAATTATACATACATTTTTTTCATTGTATATAAATGAAACAAATCAATTAGACACCTACGTATATCATCATATCATTTCCTAATTATACTAAGAGGTACTAATTAAAAACGCATTACTTCATGACTCTATGGGATTTTGGCATTTCGAATGCACCTTTTCATTGTGAGATAGTTTGCGAATTATTAAATAATATTACCGAAAACTATGAAACAATACAATAATAATTTGGCAACATAAATTTTAATGGTACCATTCAAAATGTTATTGCAAAATTAGTTATTTTAACAACTATATTGAAAATTTGGTTTATGTGGGTCTGAGAAACTAGCATATATTTTCATTAGGCAGATTAATTGGAACACGCTTCGTCTCACCGTGTGAAAAACTCTATTGAAATTGTGACCCGAATTTTAGACTTATTCTACGCAACTTATCGAATCAGTGTGTCAAAATTGTGGACTCTAACGGTGTGCACGTGATGCCAATATTAATCATAGTGGAAATTACAATGATTTCATTTAAATTCTTGTCGTTGATATTTGGAATTTACATAGTTTTGTCTACTGTTTGGAAAATTTGTTGAGATTTGAATAATGCTGAATTAATTCAACTTGACTTAAAAATACATGTACATCTGTAGTGAGTTTTCAGTGGGTGAGCACGTTTTAGGGACCCTAGAATACGATTTTAATAGTTTCGCGATGATGTCTGTGTATGTGGATTTCTGGAGTTGCGGTTTCTCAAAAACTACTATTTTGTATATATCAACTGTATCCCCTTAGGAAGAGACTGATTAGTTTTTCGTGATAAACCAATAACCGTAGTTTACTTGAAGCCCTGTCAAGTTATTTTGAAATATCTCAGAAAATTATGGTTTAATGGTAATTTATTTTGACATTTTCGTTTAAACCAAACCTGCTGAGCATTTTGAAAAAAACAAAACAACGTTTGAAAAACGTCATTTTTTGACATGTGCCATAACTGAAAATTCTTGATATTGTTGGTCTATGTTCCTGCATTGTTTGATAAAAAAAATATATTAAGTTTTGATTAGGGATAAATCGGGGCAACGATTTCAATCCAGCAACGATAATGCAATTTTAAATAAATATTAATGCCATGCATTTTACTCGTGTTTTGATTTTTATTTAAACCTTTTATGAAACAACGAAAAATGTAATACGGGTGAACTTATGTGAATTTATGTAGGTAGATGTTATTTGTTTGTTCGCATAAAATGTGATTTAAAAAATTTAGTTTATTTCAAAATTGAAAGCAGGTATAAGAAAATGTCTAATAATATTTCTTAGTGCTTCTGCTGTCACTTTAAGCAATATCTACTCAATTTTTAGCATTGTTATGATACTTATAAGTATTATATAGTTTTGTTACTTTATCTTTTCTTGTTCATAAGTTATTGAACATACGGACATCCATCCACAAAGAAAGACGTTATGTATGTTTATGATCATGATTCATATAATATAAGAAATATAAATACATATCATAATTGCAGAGATGAAAATCTTTGCTTTGTTAAATTGAAGAGTACATTACACTTTATCTACTTAAAGGAGGCATGTAAAATGAAGACAAAGAATAAAGGGTTTATTGTTTAAGATTCAAGTACACGATTTTCCAATAAGAAGCCATCAGTTTCACATTCACAATTCTAAATATTTACATAGCAAATGCATTTGTGTCCAAACAATTCTTGCATTATGCATGCATGGCTGAATTACTACTACCGTGTTTCATGCAGACAAGTTTTCGATGTTCAACCATTGTGTGTCTGTTTCGCGTTTACGTTCGCGCAAGGAATCCTGTCTCGAATTATTTTTATAATACACAAGTTCTAGGAAACACGACGAGCCACTCATTGTCTTGCCATGCATGTCTAGTGAAAGTAAAATGCTATTATTAGTACAAAATCACGAATTCCATGTTGTTGCACCGTTATATTTATAAAGCTTCGTCGTTTAATATTTAGTAATTTTAATAATTCGAAATAATGTAGGGCAGTGCACGATACTGTTATGTTTATACTTTGTTATGAAGCTGCAGTTTTATAATAGCTGCATCTAAAAAATCAGGTTTAACAGACAATTAATTTGAGCACTAGATTGTAAAAAGTGACACATCGTTGATCAAGAATTATTTCTTACATAAACTGAAAATTCACCGTTAAATTTTAAATTGAATCATTATTCTACGAAGCACAGTTACATTTTAGCGTATAAATGTTAATTAAATAAAAAGTATCTATACTGCTTAGCAGAAGCTAACCAGTAAGTAAAGAGCTAAATAAATAAAAACTCTTTTCAATCATGCAATTAATTATAAACGTTAAGAACGTGTAAGTATTACACTGGAGGACGTTTCGAAATATCAGGGACAATTGTTTATCTATTGGTAATTTGCAAATCGCTTAAAACTTTGTATAAAAAGTTATATGCATCAATATTGGCGATAAATTTAGAAACTAAATTATGTAATTATGCAAGAAATTTAAATTTGGAAACATGTATCACTGACAAAAAGATATTATTTCCTCAATTATAAAATACATATTTTTGGATAAAATTCTTTTAGCAGAAAGCGATTAAATGTTAATTAAATTAATCATTTAAAATCTGGAAATATTTAGTCAATGAATCTACGTAAATGTACTTTAGCTAAATTAAAGTATCATTAAATAACATTTACTTAGGAAATCCAGTTCATTATGATGTATACAACTTCTTTTCTTTCAATACTAACTAAAATTTAAATAAATTTTTGGAATATGGCATTTGTAAATAGTTTCGACGTAAATAAACACCTGCTTTTAACTGACCAAAAAAAGAAGGAGGTTCTCAAGTTGATGCGTATATTTTTTAATGTATAACCACGTATAACTTTTTACAGAGTAGTCCGATTTTGAAGATACTTTTTTTTATTGGATAGGGTATACCTCGAAGTTGGTCCCATTTAAATTTGAAAAAAAAATTGCACTCGTAAGGGTAGGAAAATAATAAATGATTGATTGTTCACACACTAAATTTTTACGTTAACCACTTTTACCACGCATAACTTTGTACTGGGTTATCCAATTTCGATGATTCTTTTTTTATTAAATAGCGTATACCTCGAAGTTGGTTCTATTTGAATTTGAAAAAAAATACCCCTTAGTGTAGAAAAATAGATAGCCACAAAAAATAAAACTTATTAACTAATTTAAGCAAAAAATTAAATAAACCTTTTTAGTCTTTATAACTAAGCTCCTAAACTAATGTAAGTGGTAACTAATTTTAAGTCGGCGCCAAACAATCAATGAACGCCGACTCAAAATTAGTTACATACATTAGTTAAGAGCTTAGTTATTAAAACTAAAATGGTTTATTTTATTTTTCGCTTTTCTGTGTCTATTTTCGTCGGTTTTAGTTAAAAAGTTTTTTAAGCATTAAAATTGTGGTACTTAAAACACTGCTACAAGCTGTATCTATTCCAGAAATTAAGAAGTAAATTTATAAGTTAAGTAACCAAGAAATACAATCGGTGAAATTGTACTCATAACAAACAAGCTTTAGTAAATCCTGACTCTTGGTTTTGTAATACACGTTTTAAATCAAATCAACGTGATTTCAGCTAGGCGTAGTCACCTTATAAATGCATAATAATTTACAATCAACGGCGTGTACTAGTGTTGCAGTAAATTATGGCTTACAACAAATGTATAACTCAACATTGAGAATGCGTTCTTGAATAAAAATTATGTAGGAACTGGTATCGAGCTTAATCTGGGCGTGGTATCATTCAGACCTGGCAAATGTTTAAACAAAAACCATGATAAAATTGTCGTGGGTATAGGTGCGGCTTGTAAGTAATAAAGGTCAGAATAACTTTGGTGTTTATTGAAAGTTCCGCGCCAATATGCAATTTATCAAAGAATTATTTGGTAGTAAAATCTCAATCATTAATTTTGTAAACACTTCCAAAACAAATTTACGTAGGTAATACTAAAATTATTGCTGTAATAAATTGTTTTTCAGTCTTGATTTTATAGCAGAATGCAAACAAGAGTGGAAACATAAAACTTATGCTGCGATTGGTGCTATTTAATAGACAAGGATAAAGCTATAAAAGCACATGTACATTTGTAAACTGATTCTTTGTTTATTATTACATGGAAAGAGCGCTATAAATTCTTGGATATTTATTCTCTTTCTGCAATTCTTGAATATGAATCACAGCCTTTTACAATTTGCAATATTTAACATTTACTTGTGCTGCGAACCATTAGAAACGTAATACTGGCCATTAAACTTGTTAAATAACATTTTTAGACCGTAATGCTGTTACTTTAGTTTCTCTTCTTTTATATCCTTGTTTGTTAATAAGATATAATAGTTTCTATTTAACACATCATTTAAAGTCAATTTTACACTTATATGTCAGTTTAAATATACTCTACACTTAAGTCTTAATTTCTCCTTTTTATTATGATTGTTTTATAATAATTAAATTGTAATCATTCCTTAATAATAACTATTTGATGAATATTCTAGAAAAAGTGAAATTTCGCAATTCATAAATAAATAAAATAAAAGTGTCTTCTTTTTACAATACTACTATAAATTATTGTAACTCTGTATAAGAATAAAAGTAGAAGTTAACCATCAAACTAATTGGCACAAGAAAATTCCAAGTTTCCCCGATTTCTTAACAAACCATCAAGACATTATTCCATAGCGAGTAGTCGTGTACGCTTTGGTATTCATATGGTGTCCGTTTTGTGAGTACACAATACACACGACACAGTCGGGTTAGTGAACTGTTACCAAGTCTGGCACCCTGTTCCGCGATTGGTTACCGACCTTCTTTCTTTTTTGTTTTATTTCATTTATTTGTTGGTTGTCTCATATGGCATTTGAAGACAACAAAAACATGTTGACAAATGTTGAAAGTAAGATGTAATGTAGATGAGATGGCATATTAGGAATTGGTAATGTGTCAATTAAACCAAGAGTTGTATTAGCACAAAAAAACCTTTTGCTTCTTGTTGGACCTGTACCTTAAAATATAAGATGTATTAATATAAAAATATCTGTTGTATTGTATAACCGAGAGAAAGAAGGATTGTATAATTTTTTATTAGGTAACATAAAATAATGACATTTATCTAAACCTCTTCAGTCGAATGCAAATGAAATGGCAAACCATAAAAATGCATGTGCCGATTGAAACATTGAACTAAATATTCAAATAATATATACTACACTTCTTTCAATACCAATTACTTTCACAACCAAATCACTGTCAATCTAAAGCGCAAAAGGTCATCGATTCAGTCCTTCGGACTTAGTTTAAATTTGTATATTTGTTTCCTACATTAACCTACCATTCCCTCCCACACATGAACCTACGACAAATTTATAGCTACCGATTTGATTTTGAATCGTACGAGTAAAAGTTGAAATCATACCAGACCAGTATTGTTACAAATACATTACGAAAGTTTAAAACATTTTTATTTTGAATCGTTTGGTAATCACTTGCCAAAAGCGATTTTGAAAGTTTTATAAACTTTAGTCATATAAGAGAACCTGGCCAATAATCATATGCATCTATTTTCAAACTTATATTATTTTTTGATACAAAATTTATAGATAAGAAAGGCTAAACATTTCAGTCCGTTATTATGTTACATTTTTATACGAAGACAGAATGAACTCAAACAAAGATTTGGATTAACATTCTTTTAAAATATTGACTGGTACCACGAGCTCGGTTTTGGGTGTTTTAAGAGAAGTATTTTAGCCTCGGTTTTAGCGCTGTAAAATGTTATAAAAACATTTTTTTAAATATGTGGAGTAGAATCTACCACTTTTATTTGAAGTATTTTATTATAAAATAATTTTAGAACATTGTACAGCTTGCAGACAGGGTAAAACACTTCTCTTAAAGCATCCGAAAACAAAGCTCGTGCTACAAGCCAATATGTCTGTACCACTATAGCTGTATTCAATTTATCAATTACAATACCGAAAAAAACAAATTATAAAAGATACTGCAATTTGTCTAAAATGCATTTCGTAACTCATCTCTTTAAAGAATCCGGTTCCAGAATTTTACACGTAGTACTGGAGTAGATTTGGTAAAAGTGAAAGGCGTTCTTGCAGCCTATGGCTATGGCCTCTAAACCACTGTCGCTGCGTTGAGAGTTGAACCAGGTTGGTTTTTATACCCGCGACTTGTTACCGGGTTTGTTGTTTCGTTGTCTCGCCAACACTGCAGAAATGAAACAATTTAAGACATAATACCAAACATCCTCGATTGTTGTGTCGAACAATTGAAATGTTTTTGAAATAAATTATAACAATACTTTTTGTTTTATTGTTATTTTGTTTTGTAGTAAATGCGACACAATAGATTATTTTGCAACATTAACGATAGTTTTTATTACAATAATAAACGACAAAATGTAGTATTTTCAATGTAAAAAGTAAAGATTTGTTAATATAAAAATGATCTGTGAAACTTGGAATTATATAGAACGTTTAAGTGAAATCTGCATCAACTAGAGAAGTCTAATGACTGCATAGTGCATTGTCAATTGTAAGAAAAGTCATTTTTAATATGAACATGAGAACTCAATTACAATATAAATTATTGCAAGTATTTCATAAATAAAGGAGCAAATTTTACTTAATATTACTCATATACGATATCGATTTCAAGACAAATATTTTATCATCAATTGATAAGCGTCACTTACAGAATATAGGATTTTAGGAAAATGTCAAAAAAATGGCCAATGATGTTATTGGCCAGTCATTCGCAAATTTTTTTTGTTCGTAACATTTCCTGCAGTTACCGTTTCGCTCGTCCTTGCCATTTTACCAATAAAATTTCTGAGTCTCCAGAATTCACGCTCAGAATTTTGTTTAACAGACATATGCGTTTACAAGTCGGTCATTCTTGTTATTTCTTTGGTTCATTTCATTGTCCATAACATATTTATTTCTGTAATTTTAATGAAAATCTAATTAGTTATGTTTGATGAAACTATTAACTTGTTTGGAATTTAAACAAAAATATTTGTATTCCTATAGCTTTAAGCCATGCGCTCAAATTATCATTTAGTGTAATTATACCTGAAGACAGTATTATCTTGTATACACGCATAAATGCTTTTTCTTTTTCTCATATTTATTTAGTAATGAAACATTGCAAAACATCAGATTAATGCAATATCGTGTGACTAAAATAATTTTAAATAAAATAAGTATAATTACAGATAATATTAATATTAAGTATTGATTTATCAGTTTGATTAATCTAAAGTCCAAATCTTATCACAAAAAAGTATTTCAAGCATTACATTTTAAATTTCCGATCATTCTCCTGAAATTAAGCATATAATAATGTTCAACTTTATTAGGTTTCTAAGTGATATATTTATTTAGTGTTTATTGTTATTTAATTGTTGTTTTTAAATGTAAGTGTAAATTAATTAAAGTCTCGTGTTTATTATAATAAGTACAAGTGTTTGATGGTGTTTCTATTGTTTCCAGATAAAATGGCGAACTTACGACATGATAGTGATGACAATTTTTCGGACGATGAAAGCACACCGCTTACTCAGGACATTTATGGAGGAAGGTAAGATAATTTCATGATTTGTATTCCTTTTAACATCAAACGATATTTGCCACTGCTACATTGAATGGATAATTTCTCTAAATAGAGTAGATTCCAAGATAGACGACAGCACTTCAGTTTTATCTGATTGAATTTGTTGGTTTCCCCCAAAGAATTAATTTTCCTTATTTATTCATTTCTAATATACGTGTTGAATTTTATAAATTTGAATTAATCGAAAAATACTGGAGCAACAAAACTTGCATAGAAATTGGGGTGTGAGATCTAAAGTTGCTAAAAAATGAGTAAAGTATTAATTTTCCTTGTTGATAACTTCTTATATCTACCTGAAAATTCGCAGTTTATTAATTTGATTTAATGGTAACATATTTGAGAAATAAAAGCATACATAAAAATTGGGGTGTAAGATGTAAAGTTTTCAACATAGAACTTACTTATTTCTGTAACAACTTTGAAAACTTTAAACAGCAAAGTTATTTGATTCGTTTCTATACTCTGTAATTTATTGAAGACAGTTTCCTTCATAATAGAGAATTTATTGTGCTGATTCACATTCGCCCTCGCTGATCAGCATTCGCAAGTATTTCGAATGTGTCACGTTCCTCTACAGCTTGCTGTCTGTAAATGTGGTTGGTTTGCTGATTCTGATGTTGAGACAAATGCCAAGGTTGTCCACATGGTGTGACTACGGATGTAGATCCCGGTTACATTGATTTGTAACGGCGTCAAATGATGAGAAACTGTAGAAAGTTGTATGATTCGTCTTCTGAATATTTCCGTTCATTGCGGTTTTATCAAAAATATGGATTTTGGATGCGATTATTTTTATCTGGAAGATTTATACTTTTAATAGTAAATGACTTCATTAGGAATTTGGACGATATAAAAAATGATAAATTTGCAGTCTTTGTCAATAATATTCATTATCTATGACTTATCGATAAGATAATCAATATTTAAAAAAATTTATAATACGTTGTTTCCTTCCTTACCTTTTGAATCATTTCTCGCATTTTTGGAGACATTAGTCATTTAATAAATTATTTATCAAAAAATGTAGTTGAAGGAAAATGGTTTGTTAATGACGAAGGAGCTATAATTTTACTTGTAAAATCTGCAATATCAAAGAATTAAGAGAAAGAGGTGTTTAACAGCCTCACAAATCTTTTCGTACATCCAAAAAATACAGATCGGTTTTAACATCGCTGTTACAATTTCATGGCTTCGTCCATGCTCGAACAAAGGCACGGTGTGCCTCTCACTTCTTGTAGTAAATAGAGTGGTGTTTTAACTGTATCTAAGTGGACAGAACTGTGAGCAGCGAATGAACGTCCTTGTGGGCGCATGGTTTTGCTATTATACATAGCAAAGCGCGATATGTACCGGTTCTGTAACATTCAGGCTTATTCACGTGTCAATTGTTACTAAACAAGAAATTGTTAAGTAACAATATTCAATAACAATCTTGTTCGTATTTTGTATTCAGCTGTCAAATTGTTATTGAACTGTAACAAAAATTGTTACGTAAAGATTCTTGTTATCATATTGCATGAAGTTATCTACAAGACGCTTGTCATTTTTAAAAGTCGAAGTGTTCCCAACATGACAGAAATGAACTAATAACAATTTCAGTATAAAATAATAAATTTATGGTTATAATTATTATGAATTTGTGTACTGAATATGTATATAAGATAAAATTAACGTAAAAATATAATTATAAGCTAGTATTTAAAGGTTACAATTGCTACATTAAATTTCAACTGGTGGCAAGCATGCTCTGTACATAAACACGTGTTCTTAGTTGTGACTTGTGACAGTTGTTGAAATTACACTTCATGTGCTTGTCCATTTCTCAAAACTTATTATAAATTATTAAAAAGAAACAAACAAGCTCCAAAAATATCAACGAATCAATACAAAATGAACGTTTAATTTTTGGAAAAAAATAAATTACAAAACAGAGGAATGTAGTTTTAATAATTATCACAATTTATTAAATATATAACCTTCTCTTATGTGGTTATTGAGTTTTCGTACATGGGAATTAAAATGAAAGAGTTGTTATAACCTATAAATAAATATATTTAATACTTTCTTACGGTTGCTTGAATTGTGATTTATATAACCTTTAATTGATAGGAAATACCATCAAAACGTTGTAAAATTCTTTAATATAGTTATTTAATCAAATAAATCAAACTTTGTCACTATTTTCTTAAAACTACCCAATTATGTTTTCTGGATAAGAGATCACTGATCACTGACATTTCAAAGCTGACTCGAATTAATTCTTGTCTAGAACACTTTCAAAAGTATGTAATAACCAAATTCTCTACAGACCATAATTAATCAAAACAGGTACTTTTCATTTATTATTATTTATTAACTTATTAATGTAGTATTTTCATAGATTTTTGTGTGATTTGCAAGAGCATCCACTAGAAGCACAAAGGCGTTCGCCATTTTAACCTAGCATAACAATCTTGTTAACGTCCAGGCAAGTGCCGCGCAGCTCTTGCCAGATTTCTAACAATAATTGTTGAGTCAACAAGATTTTGTTGACACGTGAATATGAATCTGAACAATTATCTTTAAAATAACAATTTCTTGTAATGTAACAAGACAAATTTCATAACAATGTACACGTGAATCAGGCTTATTGTCTGCGTTATGGAACGTTCGGCGTCTACTCCTACTTCTTTACTTGTGTGAAGCACTCATATAGTGGATTTCAAACTTAAAAATAAACATCGAGTTTTGAAGCAGAACATGGCAATTTTATTATGTATGCTGATAAGTTCACAAAAAGGTTTTTGTAATTATAAAAAATTAAGTGTTGAAATTACAATATATACTGAAATATTATATTACGGTTCATCCATTATTGGAATCGAAAATGGAATGAAATTTTTGCTAAAAATATTATTTAATTGTACAATTGCATTTAAAATATAAATAACAATGGTTGCTACTACGAGCTCTGCTTTTGGGTGTTTTAAAAAAAGTGTTTTAGCCTCGATTTTAGCGCTATACAATGTTCTAAAATTATTTTACGAAAAAATGCTTCGAATATAAGTTATCTACCACTCCTCCTAAAACAACCAAAAACAGAGCTCGTGGTACCAGCCAAAGAAGTAGAACCTTTTGATTACTTACTCTTCAACAAATAGAAGTTTAATCTGTTTTCTATTAATGTGATATAAATGTAGCTACATTCTAAATTCATGTTAACGAAATTTGGGCTTGTCTAGTTACCTCGGAATTCGCGTTCAACAAATGACACAAGACAATGAAAATGTACACACCCGGTATATCAGCATAAAATACATACCGCTGCCGCTGGTAATGGTAACTATAACATTCTTTGAGCGACTTTTATAAATGACATTGAGCCGCCTTCGTTGGTTTCCGTCATTTTTTTTGTTTACTGTTATTAATTATTATTTTGCGCCGTATATCGATACATTCACGTTTTTATTTTTATTTCGGCTCCGGTAGTTTCATGAGGTTGCAAAAAATTGTTGTAATAAGAAAAATGAAAGTTCTTTTATAATATGGTTCATGATTTTAAGAAACTAGATTTGTTTTTGTTGGCTTCGACTTTATCGTAAAAATTTGACCCAATTTTTTATTGGATAATTTTGACCGTTGAAGAATACTTCAAAAATATGTGGTAGATTTTTTAATAGAATGTAATTTTCATTATTCCACAAATGGAGACCTGTCGACTATTTTATAATAATTGACAAATTTATTTATAAACAACTTTTATAGTTTCTAAAATATTCTATAATGAATAATCTCATTAACACCAACTTATACCAGCTATATTATTTGTTCCTTTCACCTTGCAGTCGTAAACATATGTTTAACATATATTTTTTTTATATTTTCTACTGATTATTTCCAATAATACTTATATATTTAAAAAATATTAAATACAAATAGTACGAACTTTCTTTTATATAATTTGTTTCAGTTTTTATTTATTCCTGAGCTGAGAGTTTTACATTTGTAAATGGTATTATTGTTATACTCAAATTATTGCTTCCAAATATAACTAAGAAAACGTAAGCTATTGGGGGGAATTTAATGCGTACATTTATTCTTTAATCAACGATAAAACGTTGCACAAAACCATATTTTATCTGGAAGGCGAGACATTCAAATACGGCTATCATTATTGCTATAAAGCTGCATACGGCATTGTCCAGTCAGATATTCTTTGATAGCCGTTTGCAGTCTCACGACTTTACCGTGGCTATCTCGGAATCACGCTGCGAGATGGCCTTGGGACGAGTTCGGCGCTGGGTTGAGGGGGCAGCGTCCTGAGACGTCGCCCCCACACTAAGGCCGTTTGTTCGCCCCGCGATACAAAAAATACAAGTGGATGTCTTGGTTCAACGATTTTGTAGTTGTGGGTTTTTTATTAGAGTTACGGTGATGCTAACATTAGGCAAATTTATTATTATGGTATTTTGATTTATATTCTTCATACAGTTAATCATTTTATTAAGAAAATTTTATTATAATGCATAGAATTATATAAAAAAAACATGATACGTGTTGTTATGATAGCAATGAAGAGAACAACAATCAGTATTAAAACACAAAAAGGAGAAACAGTGGAATTCGAGATAAATAAATAGTAATTTATCCAATACCTATCAATGAATGCTCTGTAACTATAGGGATTTTAAACAAGGAAAGTAACAGATTACCCATTAGTGGCTATAGTTTTGAGTAGTCACTAGTGAATAATTTTCTATTTATAACAATAATAACACATAACACCTTGATAACTACTTCGATTGGCATTTTAATTGAGAAAATTTAAAGCATATGGCACTGTCAAATAATATTTCCTTAATAAATTTTGCATTTATTCAGAGATGTTGGATAAAACGTTATACTTCACACGTGGGCAAAGTGAAATTACCCACTCGATAAAATTATCACACTCAGCCTTCGGCTTCGAGTGCTAAAATTTCTCTCGTAGGTAATTCCTTACGTTACCCACTTGTAAAGTAAATAACTATTACCAGACGATTATAAAACCAATAACGATGTACGCTGCAACATGTGAATGATAGTAATACGTATCGAATTGTGGATTATGAGATCCTTGGTTCGAAACCCACAGTCGATAGTTTTATGTTAACTTCTTAATTTCTCTGGGTTCATGCTTTGAAGGCTGGTAACTATACTTCACGCCTTAAAAATATATCACTTACCGAGATCTGTAACAGCAGAATGCCATACCCGAAATGGGTCAAAGGCAGGATAATATATTTATTTATAATATTAAATAAGTTTAATTGAAAATTAAAATACTTTCTAGTTTGTTTGCCTGAAAAATTCAGTATTATATCTACGTGCAGGAATTCTTTTTATACATATTTAAATTTAAAATAATCTCTATAACTGATGTAATGAAAACAGTTATTTATAAATACATATGTTAAAATAGTCACTTTCTAAGTTCAACCTTGTGTAGTTGTCTTAATATCTGAACAATATATTCTACATTTTGTTACATTAATTTCTTTTTGATGTTTTCTGCATTACTCGTATGTCATGATATTTGCCTGTTTGAACTGAAATTTGTTTTCATGAAAACGTACTCTTGTTACAGTCAAAGAACCGTACAAGAAACCAAAGGATGGGACGTATTCCGAGATCCTCCAATCAAGGAGGAATCTGGCTCTATGGCCAACCAAGAATGCCTGGAGTTAACAGTGAAGATCCTCAAAGCTGCCGCATATCTTGTCACCTTTATTATAGTCCTAGCTTCCGGTGTGATCTCCAAAGGAACCCTCTTGTTTATGACGTCACAAATCAACCCGAAACACGAACTATCTTATTGTAATCATGAATTAGGTAAAGTATAGACTTCACTAAAATTATAATATCTTCTAATTTGTTATTTTCACCATATCGCAGGACGAGACAAACAATTCGTAGTAAAACTGCCAACAGAAGAGCGAGTGGCATGGATGTGGTGTCTCTTGTTCGCTTTCTGTGTACCAGAATTTGGAGCATTCTTCCGTTCCGTGCGAATTTGTTACTTCAAGTCCTGGAAACGACCACCATTTGGCCATTTCCTAATTGTCTTTCTCGCGGAAACAGCACACACTGTCGGACTTGCGATTTTCGTCTACTCCGTTCTTCCAGACCTTGATGTCGTAAAGGGTGCTATGATAACGAATGCTATTTGTTTTATTCCTGCAGTAATGGGTAAGAATTACTTTTGTTATACTGAATTAAGTCTATATGAATCATAATTATTACAGGTCTTCTTTCTCGGAGTGACCAAGACTCAAAACGGTTCATAAAAGTAATTGTGGACTTAGTAGCAATTGCAGCTCAAGCAACTGGATTTGTTGTGTGGCCAATTGTCGAAGGCAATGACAAACCTTTCCTTTGGTTGACTCCGGTGTCAATATTTTTGATCTCATGTGGTTGGTGGGAAAACTATGTAAACAGACAGTCGCCACTTCCGTTTATCAAAGCTCTTGGGAAAATGAAGCAGGAACTAAACCAAACCAGGTACTTTATGTACGCGTTCATCTCCATCTGGAAGATTGTTGTCTTCTTTATTGGAACGTGCGTTACCATATGGTTTCGTGAAGGAAGTATTAGTCACTTCTTCACTGAATTTGGATCTGCTTTTAAATCCCATGCCATCACTATTGAAGAAGTAAGTTTTTCATGGTAAAATAAGAAACGAGCAATAATTTTACATGCTACATTACTTTCAGATTAAGCCAGTACTTGGAGGAACATCACTCCCAGATATTACTGAAATTATTCGAACTGGAGACGAAATTACATATCCGTCATCTGAAATGACTCCAGTCTATGTTCTTCTCATTAACATTTGTGCAAGTTATTTTGTATATATTTTCGGTAAATTTGCGTGCAAGATTATGATTCAGGGTTTCAGTTACGCGTTCCCTGTAAATCTAACAATTCCTGTGTCTATTTCTCTTCTTATCACGCTCTGCGGTCTTAGAAATGGAGATTCTTGCTACTTCCACGATACTTTCCCGTCCTATCTCTTCTTTGAAAGCCCTCCAGTTTATTTCCTAAACGATTTCATATCTAAACAACATGCTTGGATTTGGTTGCTGTGGCTTCTCTCTCAAACGTGGATCACTTTACATATATGGACTCCAAAATGCGAACGTTTGGCCTCAACAGAAAAGTTATTCGTTACTCCTATGTACAATGCATTTTTAATTGATCAATCAATGGGTATGAATAGAAGAATGGATGATCAAGCAGATGTAAAGCCCGAAGATTTGGATGAGATTCAAAAAGAGAAAGACGATGATAATTATGAAACTATTTCTAACGTGACATCAGGATCTGGACCAAAGAACAACGTCAAGAGTTCTGATTCGATTACCAGGATCTATGTATGCGCTACTATGTGGCACGAAACTAAAGACGAGATGATGGAGTTCTTGAAATCTATCATAAGGTTGGATGAAGATCAGTGCGCTAGACGCGTGGCTCAGAAGTATCTCAGAGTAGTTGATCCTGACTATTATGAATTAGAAAGTAAGTTGATTATTTTAATTGTTACTCAATACAAAATATTGTATTTTTTTTATTTCAGCTCACATTTTCTTCGACGATGCTTTTGAAATTTCTGATCATAGTGACGATGACAACCAAGTGAACAGATTCGTGAAACTATTGGTTACAACAATCGATGAAGCTGCTACAGAAGTCCATCAAACACATATTCACATTCGCCCTCCCAAGAAATTACCGGCTCCATACGGTGGTCGGTTAGAATGGGTTTTACCTGGAAAAACTAAGATGATCGCTCATTTAAAAGACAAGTCTAAAATCCGTCACAGAAAACGTTGGTCCCAGGTGATGTACATGTACTACTTGCTCGGACATCGTCTCATGGAGCTGCCTATTCCCGTTGATAGAAAAGCTGTCATCGCTGAAAATACTTATCTTTTAACTCTTGATGGAGATATTGATTTCCATCCTAATGCCGTGCAATTATTGATTGATTTAATGAAGAAAAACAAGAATCTTGGTGCTGCTTGTGGACGTATCCACCCCGTCGGATCAGGCAAGTTTATAAAATAAAATCTAATTTCTATTAGAAGAATGATTGATTGTGAGCTCAAATGAAATAGGGAAAGATTAAAAATCTGTTATGGAGCGTCGATAAATGTAAAGTCTTGGTGTTTGAAAAGAATGATTTGTTGACTGATTATAATGTTTCAGTGAATGGTGTGAGACTGGAACAAGAGAATGAATTTGAATATTTGGGTGCAAGGTATTGGGTGCTCTAGGTACATTTGCTCGAAATGTGAATGTATCTAGAAATGCTCGATTGAGTGTATTAGTGCCTACATTGATGTATGTTTCTGAATGTTGGGTGTGGATGAAGGAGCATGAACGACGTATAGCTGCTGTAGAAATGAGATATTTGAGAGGAGTGTGTGGATATACGAAACATGATCGTATCCGGAATACATTGGTGTATGGTGAGTGTGAGATTGTGAAGAATGTTGTTAAGAAAGTGAGAGTGAATCAGTTAGGTGATTTGGACATCGAGGAATAAGTGGTTAGGTTTGATTGATGGTTTGTTGCGTGAACGAATGAATCCGAGTGTGAAGAATAGACTAGCATGTATGAATTGCACTATGAATGTGGACAAGGGGAAAAAGGTGCGTCAGGATATAGGAATGTTTGGTGTATGTATGTAATTTCAATCGGAGATTATAATTTGATGTGAATATTTATCTTGCAGGTCCCATGGTATGGTATCAGATGTTCGAATACGCTATTGGTCATTGGCTGCAAAAAGCCACTGAACATATGATCGGTTGTGTACTGTGTAGTCCTGGATGTTTCTCACTTTTCCGTGGTAAAGCATTGATGGATGATAACGTCATGAAGAAATATACAACACAGTCTGACGAAGCTAGACATTACGTACAGTACGATCAGGGTAAGGAAATCATATTTTTGAAACTTTGTAAATGTATGTTTTTAATATAATCTAATTCTGTTTGTAGGTGAAGATCGTTGGTTGTGTACTTTGATCTTGCAAAGAGGATACCGAGTAGAATATTCCGCTGCATCCGATGCCTACACTCACTGCCCTGAAGGTTTCAACGAGTTTTACAATCAGCGTCGTCGTTGGGTACCATCTACCATTGCTAACATTATGGATCTTCTTCAGGATTCCAAGAGAACCATTGAAATTAATGACAATATTTCTATGCCCTACATTGCTTACCAGGTATATATAAATAAAGAAAGAATTGGGAAAATATGATGATTAATTTTCTTTTTTGGAATAGATTCTTCTTATGGGCGGTACCATTCTTGGACCCGGAACTATATTCCTTATGTTGGTGGGTGCTTTCGTAGCCGCTTTCCAGATCGACAATTGGACTAGTTTCTATTACAACATTATGCCTATCCTACTGTTCATGTTAGTTTGCTTCACTTGTAAATCTAATATACAGGTAAGTCTTTCATGTACAAACGATAATAGATAAATGTAGTGTGTTATTGTGTTCATTTTTGTAATCATCCCTGTGTTGTCTTAGCTTATTGTCGCACAAATTTTATCCACTGCATACGCCCTGATCATGATGGCTGTCATAGTTGGTACAGCTCTTCAGTTACGCGAGGACGGTATTGGATCTCCGTCCGCCATTTTCTTGATAGCTATGACAAGTTCGTTCTTCATAGCTGCCTGCCTTCATCCGCAGGAATTTTACTGTATCATCCCTGGCATCATATACTTGTTGTCCATTCCCTCTATGTACTTGCTCCTTATCCTGTATTCCATAATTAACTTAAATGTTGTATCCTGGGGTACTCGTGAAGTTGCTGTTAAAAAAACCAAAAAGGTTTGTTGTGTTTTGATTATGTTGTGCTTCGGTGATGGTTTTGGTTTCAGGTGGTGACGGTAGCCGAACTGCTCTGATTTTATGGTTGAACATTTGTTAATAAGTAAGTTTAATTACTAACTTATATTCATTCACTTGTCCTTTTCATTATTTTGCTTTATAAACTTTTGTACAAATTTTACTAACCCTTATTATATTTTTATTAGCTATTCGTGGCAGCGGTAATTTCTGCAGCATATGGTTTAATTATGATGGCGGTGTTAGTTGGTATTATGCTGCAAATAAGAAATGATGGTTTCTTAGCTCCTTCGTCGATTTTCTTCTTTTTGGTGGCGGGTGAAATGATAGTAACTGCACTATTGCACCCTCAAGAAATCTATTGTTTACCTTGCGGAATCATCTACTACGTCACTGTTCCCAGCATGTATCTATTGCTCATTATTTACTCAATATTCAATATGAACAACGTTACTTGGGGTACAAGGGAGACTGCTGTTAAAAAAACTAAAGAGGTATCTTCATCTGCTACTAACATTTTTCTTTTACTAATAATTAATACCAAATGGTTGTAATGTTTTTCATTGTACACTAACATAATTTTATATATTTAGGAATTGGAGCAAGAGAAGAAAGATGCAGAAGAAGCTACAAAGAAAGCGAAACAAAAAACACTGCTTGGTTTCTTACAAGGAGGCCAAGGAACGAACAACGATGATGAAGGAAGCATTGAAATTTCTCTTGCTGGTTTGTTCAAGTGTATGCTTTGTACTCATAAAAAAGATGGCGAAGAAAAGATTCAACTCATGCATATTGCTGAATCTTTAAATAGTTTAGGCAAACGACTTGATGGAATTGAAAAGTATGTAATTAAATATTACTATTTTAAAATGTTATTTAATTCGTATTTTATTTATTGATTTTTTACAGAACAATTAATCCAAACGCACCGATGTCCCGTCGTAGATCGATGTCTGTAGCATCACGTGATCACTCATTGAACAAAGTCCAAGAAGATCCCAATGAAGGACAAGAGTCTGAAGATTCTAACAGTGATACAATGTCGACAGCTCCTAAAGAAGAACGAGATGATTTAGTAAATCCTTATTGGATTGAAGATCCTGATATACGTAAAGGGGAAGTTGATTATTTATCTTCAGCTGAAACTCAATTCTGGAAAGATATGTTGGACAAGTATCTTTTCCCTATCGATGAAAACAAAGAGGAGCAGGTATATTTTGAAATTTATTATTCCGATGTAAATGTAGATAGAATTGTTAATTAATGTGTTTCTTCCCTTTGAAGAATGACAGCTCTGCATTTCTGTAGATTTAACTAGAATTTTTAAAGAGGTCATGCCTCTATTATATTTAATTTGCCATGGCTGCAAGAAAAATTTCTGGCCATGGCAATTGTTTCAAATTTGTTTGCTGACATTTTTAGGCCCGTATTGCTAAAGATCTGAAGGATTTGCGTGATCAGTCTGTATTTGCATTCTTCATGATGAACGCACTGTTTGTGTTAATTGTATTTTTGCTGACTTTGAAAAAAGATTATTTGCACATCAAGTGGCCTTTTGGTGTGAAGACCAATATCACTTACGATGAAAGCTCGCAAGAGGTAAATTTTTTAAACGGGCATTGTGACTTTTGTTAATCGCTTGCAATTTCCCAACATTTTATTAGTAGTGACCATTTATTTTGCGAGTGAAAGGTAGTTATAATTATTTTAACAGGAGCAGCGTACACGAGTCACAAGTCCAATTATTATAAGTTAGCTAATAATTTGTTTTTGTTTTTTGTGTTATGTTATCATCTCAGGCAAGGATCGCAGCCGATTTAATCGAGCTTCGAAACAAATCGGTTTTTGCTTTCTTCATGTTCAATGCTTTATTTGTTTTGATCGTGTTTTTACTACAACTGAATAAAGACCAGATCCATGTTAAGTGGCCTCTGGGCATCAGGACAAACATTACCTACATTGAGGAAACGTCTGAGGTATTCACAGAAGTTATGGGCCCACGTTACAGTTTATGGGAACTAATTACTCTGTGGCACTTCAATGTATTTCCTACTTGGAGATCGCATGCGACACTCTGGTGATTTAATTAATCAACAGGACACACATGAAACTTGTTGCTGCATACGAATAGACATTTTTTATTCATTAACTATAAATATTAATAAACTACATTATAATAAAAATATCACAATTCGTGAAAGCTAAAACTATTATCAAAATTTAATATACTTTAAAAGCTGCAGAACGCTGACCAGGGCCGTAGCCAGCTTCAACTTCTAGGGAGGGGGGGGGGGGGCAGAAAATATTTAGGGGGTAAATAAAAGAGCAATTGAATTGACTTTTTTATGATATAATTAATACAAAAATTTCTGTTTATAAGGAATAAAGCAGATAATATTGGAATTTTCTATTTTTCTATTCAATTTTTTCAAAAAAAAATCTAAATTTAATTCTTTTGTACGCGTTTATTCGAATGCTAATTCTCTAGTATTACATACAGTCTTTGGAGCCTGTTCACCTTTATCAAGAGCTCATTTCCAATTTGAAAGACATAATAGTCGTACACTTATCTTCTTTTGTACCCGTAGTATTGAACTGGCTACATGCATAACAAAATGGTGAGTCCAATATTTTCGAATATTCTAGCCAAATTAATTTATCATACCACTCTCTGAAATTAAATTTATCCATTTTACCTTATTTGTACAAACTTCTCAGAAGTATGTATTGGTTTGCTGTATTGCGAATACGGTCTGGAAGCTAATTTATATTATGTTTTACTCTCTCCTTATCATGTATTATGAGAAAATTGCACATTTTACAACAATTAGATATTAAAATTTAATTTATATTTATGTACTGTTACTACTAGGGGTGGCTCTAAATATTACCCCTCCTGGCTACGGCCCTGACGCTGACAGTAAAATTATTTTAGTTCTAGTAACTTGCTGAATTCGTAATCAGCAACAAAATTGTGAATATATTTCACAAACACTTCACTGTTTATTTATTTGCACAAATTGGTGGTTTGCCAACTAAATCATTTATATTGCATTTTTTGTATTTAGCAAAAATGACAATATGAATGTATGTGTTGCCTTATAAATAATTTTATAAACCACAAAACAATCCATTGGTTTCCACACATTTTCAACCAATTCATCATAAACATATCCTTTCAGGGATCATGAAAATCTCAAATATTACGATAAGTGATCTCTGCTATTTCAGCTTACAGTACCACCAGAAGAAGCAGTGTCTCCATTTGTTTCCTTCCTGAATGTTTTGTGTACTCACTGTATATTAAATACATATTTATGTGCACAATATTTCTGTAAGAAAACATTAACATATTAATCTATTAAATTTAATTCATAAACATATCATCACTGTTTCATTTAACTGAATTTCAATTTTTTTGTCTTATTTTTCCAAAAATATTTTCCAGCTTTCGTAATAAATTTGGATTGGCATATAAATTTGAATATTGTGTTCTTTAAAATATGTAAATGTGTGTAATATATCTGTGTACAGATCAAATTCCGTTGTGAGACAAAATATATTCATTTGTGTTTAATGTCTTCTGTCTGCCTATTAAGCTTAATAATTATATATGTTTACAAAAGTTCTATTTTGTTCTAACGGAAATATTTCTCTATGTTTACTTTAAGTAACATGGTGATGGCATATGAATATTAAATGTACACTCTTATGTGTATAACAATATTTTATGTATTAGGATTGCACAATCTTGTTTTTAATCACTCTTATATAACAAAGGACAAAAATTCGTAAATGACATGTAAATATTATAGTATTGGGAAATGAATCAATAGAGTTTAATTCTTAAAGTCATTTACGAATATTTGTAGAGTTTGTGTATATCCTTAACGAAAACGTATTTAATACAAGATAATATAATATTTTGTTTTCATATAGGTACATATCACAAAAGAATATCTGCAGTTGGAACCTATTGGTCTAGTATTCGTGTTCTTCTTCGCCCTCATCTTAGTCATTCAGTTCACTGCTATGCTGTTCCATCGTTTCGGAACCATTTCACACATTTTGGCGTCTACAGACTTGAACTTCTATTGTACTAAGAAGGCAAGTATATAAACAAATACATGAATAGGAAATATGTTAATATTAATTTGTAAAATTTTTCATCAGGCTGAAGATTTATCACCAAACGCTCTACTAGATAAGCATGCGGTAGACATTGTGAAACAAATGCAACAACTTCGAGGAATCGATGATCCAGACTATGATAATGATTCCGGCTCCGGTCCAGATAGAATTGACCGCAGAAAAACAATCCACAAACTCGAACGGGCAGCTCAACGGAAACGCCAGATTGGAACACTTGACGTAGCTTTCAAGCGACGATTCTTCAAGATGAATCAAAATGGTCAGGAGCCTGGCACTCCAATCCTGACAAGAAGGATTACCATGAAGAGAGAGACCATCAAAGCGTTAGAAAACAGAAGAAATACTGTACTAGCTGAAAGAAGGAAGTCTACTATGCAGACATTAGGAGCGAATGCTGATTATGGTAAACTTGTTGGAAATGGTGCTACTGCTAGAAATCATCGCAACTCCACGATTTCTGTGCAAGATGTGTTTGAAAGAGGCCAAGTGAATGGGGCATTTGTAGCGGATGATGACATCAATGGACGCAATTCTTTACAATTGCAAGCGAGAAATAATTGGAATAACAATAACATCAATAGTAGGATGTAAATGATTTCTGTAATTTATCTAGCACAAATTGATCTTGTACTTAAGCAATTTACTGCCTTTAATTATTATTATTATATTATATATTGTTCCCTTGCCAGAAAGAACTGATGTTACCTAAAAAAGACATTACTGACTAAGGGTCATTTATACAAAAGATTTTTTTTTTCTTTAAAAAATAATTTATATTCATACAAGAATTGAAGCAATGTGTTTCATTAAAATTGAATGCTTCATATGTTTAAGATATATTTCTTTTTTGTAGTATAAATATAAATTATGTGATAAATACACATTGTACATAGTAAAATAAAATTTGTAATTAATTTGCACACATTATTTATAAGTAGCTGATAATATAATTATAAATACTCATTTCTATCCATGAAAACAACTTAATATTGAATAGCTTTTCTGCTTTTGTGAAATATGTCATTTAAGCATTTTGTATAGTTATATTTTGTAAAGCTCACTTCCTTTCTAAATAATTGTAATCAAATAGTAAAGCAACTCCAGTCATCATATAAACTATTAACGACTTTTATCCATTATTTTATTGTATATTATACATAAATTAAATATTTGTGTTAAAATTTAAATAAACAAAATACAATAAAATATACAAATTTGATTACAAAATGTCGAAAGTAAATATGTTCTTAATTTAATATTAAACAAATAACTGTCAATATTTGAACTTGTAAAATAACTTCTGTTTTAAAATAATAAAAATATTCTAAATGATCTATTATCTATTATTTACAACAATATAATAATCCTAAACCATTAATAAAAGTTCATTATTAAAATATATAAAACGATGGAACAATGAAATTATTTGACGTTCGCCCTTAAATCTTACGTAATTAAATAAAGGGATGGAAATGCTGCGCATAAGGGATATACAATCACTTCTAGCCCTTTAAAGTAAATATTAAGGGTGATTTTTAAGGGAAACTGTTTGAAAAACTTTAAAGCCCCATATCTCGGAAACGGTAAGACATATCGCGGGTCTAAAAAAACACCCCGAGATACAGCCCTACTCTATCTGATCAGCGAGAAAAAATACCCAAAAAGTTGAAAATAGGGTTGTTTTAAGGTTTGCTTTTAAAACTTTAAACCCTCATATCTCGAAAACGGTAAGAGATAAACGAAATTTTAACAGCCTTCGTGTATCCTGTATGATATAACTCACCCTTAACATACTAGAAGGACAAGGGCGTAGGGCATACCCTTATCAATTAAATTTTTTATTTTCAGATGTGAACAAATCGGCAAATTTTAGCGCATTCACATCCGATAGTTCTGGCATTTCTTACCAAATGTGTAAACTATCATGGAAATGTTACTCTAATTCATCATTGCTCTACATAATTTTCAAAGGGTTGTATCTCTGAAACGGTAAGAGATATCGCGGGTCTGAAAAAAACGCCCCGAGACACAGCCCTACTCTATCTGATCAGCAAGAAAAAATACCAAAAAAGTTGAAAATAGGGTTGTTTTTAAGGGTTGCTTTTTAGAACTTTATGCTCTCAGGGCTGTATCTCTGAAACGATAAGGGATATCACGGATCTGAAAAACTCGTTCCGAGACACAGCCCTACTCTACCTGATCAGCGAGAAAAAACACCCAAAAAGTTTAAAATGGAGTTGTTTTTAAGGGTTACTTTTAAAACTTTAAACCCTCATATCTCGAAAACGAAATTTTATCCGCCCTCGTGCACCCTATACTAAATAACTCCCTCTTCAACATACTAGAAGGACAAAGGCGTAGGGCATACCCTTATCAATTAAATTTTTGTTTTTCAGATGTGAACAAATCGACAAATTTGAGCGCATTCACATCCGATAGTGCTGCCATCTCTATCAAATTTGTGAACTATTGTTGTGATTGAGGAACAATATTTTCAAACTGCAATGTTTTTTTGAAATTTAGGAACCTATACTTCTAAAATAAAGTAATGGAGATTAAAAGATCAGAATAAATTAAAATTATGAATTTCGTTTTATTAAATAACAATATAATTTTAAACTATTTTATTGCATATTTTAAAGTAAATAAAACACAAATTGTTTCTGTTATAATTTCTTTATTAACTTTATAGATAAATACATGTTATTATATTACATTTATTATCACAAGACATTAATTTATGTTATTTATAAGATAACAGCCTTCTAGTTAAAAATAACATATATGTAAAATATAAACAGACGTCGGCGTCGTCCTGATGATGTTTCTGTAAACGTCCAGAGCGCTCTGGTGAAGTTGTCCACGATAATGTCAGGATGATGTTCCAGCAGTAGAAGATGGTAATGGGTCCATGGAGGTCCTATATAAACATACAAATCATCTATTAATATAATTGTATTACTGTAAAATTAATTTACTTACGATTTTATTGCAAATAATGTACTCCAAAGCTCATATCGGCTTCGAAGACACTGTTGAAGGTGTTGAATGCTCCGGTGACGTCGTCAACGTGTCGCTTTGATGATATCTGAAATATAAACTCGAAATACAAGGCAGTAAAATTGTTCTATGAAGATATTAATTTATGTTATTATACGATAACAGCCTTCTAGTTAAAAATAACATATATGTAAAATAAAAATTTCTACATCGATGCGTTTCTGGCGGTGGACGTCGCACAGTGGGGCCAAATGATCAAAAAGTGGAGAAAATCCATATCTTGAGAACGAATAGTCATATTGACCTGTAATTGGTCTCTTTTGAAAAAATAAAAATTAATTTTAAAATGAAAATGATCTGATGTGGGCAGCACATAACCTCCCGCTTAAATAACTTTTAAATGGTATAAAGTAGAAAATAAAGTTGCAAATAAAAATTGTAGCTCATAATGTTTAACATCTTTCTTATTATAATAAATATTAAATTTGAAAAAATTTAAATTTAAGTGTGCTATACATAACTTCCCGAAAATTTTAATTTATGAACGGGGGGAAAAAACGCTCATAAGAAATTATAACCAATACTACATCTTTTATATTATAACAAAATTTATTGTACCTACTCAATTTCTTTAATAAAATATACCTAAAAAAACCTGATAGGTCTTCAAGTAAACTACCACTTCCGGTTGACTGATAGCTACCAAAATTTAATCAATTTGTAACCTCAACAAATAAATTTTAAATATGAAATTTTTAGATAATATTGTTATAAGTTTTGTGTCATGGTGGACGAAAAAATAAACCGCCATATTGTATGTAATTATGATTTTTTTTTTTTAGAAAAATATGGTTATTCTAAAGAAATTGTATTGTAAAACAATAGAATATTGGTAAATCTATTGACAAAAAAAATCTCAAAATTGACCCAATTGTCAGTTTTCAATTATATGTTAACGTGGTTTTAAAAACGATGCTGCGGCACAGTATAGGAGCTACAAGCAGTAGTCGCACTCTCTGTCGGCACCTTTGATGTTTTGTACCATGTCAGATGTTCTTGCGCATCCTATGCCCCGCTCTGTGGACTGAACGGCTCAACGGGCAGCAGGCAGGGTCGGACTGGAGGAAAAAGGCAGACCGAGAAAAATAGAGTCTATGTAAAACGATGGTTTTACTTGGGTTCATACCATTTGAGCAAAAAAATAATTAATAAGACTGTTTCACTGGTAACAAATGAATCATTTATGTAATTTTTAAATAATAAAAATTATAATTATTCGTTTTTTGTTAAATATTTAAAAATCAGCACAATTAACACAGAAAATTAATAATGCCTACATTAACAAATTTTTGGGTTCTGTACTAGATGAGGCTCGGGCTAGGGTATCGTATCGAAAATTTCCAATAGGTCTTGCTCAACATTCAACATAATCAAAGCTTGCAATATATCTTCCCCTATATTGGAGCATAAACGTGATTTTATTAATTTTTAAATTAAACCACCTGTGTACACTTCTCATTAGTTTTCAGACATAGTTGAGTTTTCGTCATCCCATGTTGAAATAAGTTTCGCTAAAATTTAATAATTAATTTTTCAAATCTACATTAGCAACATTAATACGTTTTAGAATCAACTTAAAAATTTCTTTATTTTCTTGATTTTTGAATAATTCTTTAATACTGTTAAAATTTCTAGAATTAAGATTAGTGATGCAACGTGCTGATATATTTATTTTTATTTTTCGATTACGATTAACAATTTTGATAATCGCCGATTTCGATTACGATTATTTAGTACAAATAGTTAATATAATAGTATCACAATAAAAATTAACAATTTATTGTAAAATAATTTAATTATTTATTAGTTTCGATTATAAAATAAGAAAGTCGGACCCTTTTTAATTACAAAAAAAAGACTTCACATGTTTACTGTCTATGCCAACATTTACGTGTATATAAATTAATATTGAATTATTTTGTATAAAATTTAATTTATAAATATCGTCTTGCCCAAGGGCCCAAAAGAAGGCTAGGGCCCACCGAGAAATTTCTCGGCATCTCGGTGGGTTCAGTCCGACCCTGGCGGCAGGCGATCAATACTGAAATTTTTAGTCCACAGAGCGGGACTTATCGCTTCAAGGCCAAATTTTCATGAGACAAAAAAACCCTGGGAGTGCGACTACTGCTTGAAGCTCTTATACTGTGGCTGCGGTCAGATAGGCAAGTTTAGGGAGTTGCAACTTTCAGGAAATTTAGTATCATTGTTCTAAAGTACAATAATAGTCATAGCAAGCTTTTTTTAAAGAATATAATGAATACCAAAATTGTACTATAAACAACGTTTGGGCCTTATTTTTACCTCTAAACACTTATTACCGGGCAGTACATATTTTTGCCTCATTCTTAATGGTTCTCATTAAAATAATATGGAATAGACAAATTTGATGTAATAAATAGTGAAGAAAGAGAATTTTTTAAACTTATCCTCAATTTTAGTTGATTTTATGATTTTTCAACTTTGGTATGATTTTTCACACATAAGATAACCTTTTACTTCAAAACTAGTATTAGAGCCGGATTCTATAGCTAATTGTGTGTTACAAACGTTTATTAAATCAGTGAAATTTAAAACTTGAAAATTTGATTTTTTTCCCGTTTTTGCCCCACTGTGCGTCTTCCGGATGATGTTTCTGTAAACATTCAGGCGCTCTGGTGCAGTTGCCCACGATAATGCAAGAACCACCAGCAGCTTCACGATGATGATGCAACAACAGGAGATGGTTCTGGGTCCATGGAAATCCTATATAAAGTCTAGTCAGACTAGACTAAAGTCTAGACTAAAAGTCTAGTCAGACTAGACTAAAAGTCTAGTCAGACTAGACTAAAGTCTAGACTAAAAGTCTAGTCAGACTAGACTAAAAGTCTAGTCAGACTAGACTAAAGTCTAGACTAAAAGTCTAGTCAGACTAAAAGTCTAGTCAGACTAAAAGTCTAGTCAGACTAGACTAAAGTCTAGACTAAAAGTCTAGTCAGACTAGACTAAAAGTCCAAAAACCGGTCCCAATACCGATCCAATATCCGATCCAAACCAATAAAAAACCGGTCCAAACTGATCCAAAAACCGATCCAATATCCGGTCCAAACCAATAAAAAACCGGTCCAAAGCGATCCAAAAACTAGTCAAGTTTAAAATGTAGTCTAAAGTCAAGTCTAAAAATAAAGTATAGTCAAGTCTAAAGTATAGTCTAGTCAGACTAAAAGTCTAGTCAGACTAGACTAAAGTCTAGACTAAAAGTCTAGTCAGACTAGACTAAAAGTCTAGTCAGACTAAAAGTCTAGTCAGACTAGACTAAAGTCTAGACTAAAAGTCTAGTCAGACTAGACTAAAGTCTAGACTAAAAGTCTAGTCAGACTAGACTAAAAGTCTAGTCAGACTAAAAGTCTAGTCAGACTAGACTAAAGTCTAGACTAAAAGTCTAGTCAGACTAAAAGTCTAGTCAGACTAGACTAAAAGTCCAAAAACCGGTCCCAATACCGATCCAATATCCGATCCAAACAAATAAAAAACCGGTCCAAAGCGATCCAAAAACTAGTCAAGTTTAAAATGTAGTCTAAGTCTAAAAATAAAGTATAGTCAAGTCTAAAGTATAGTCTAGTCAGACTAAAAGTCTAGTCAAACTAGACTAAAGTCTAGACTAAAAGTCTAGTCAGACTAGACTAAAGTCTAGACTAAAAGTCTAGTCAGACTAGACTAAAAGTCTAGTCAGACTAAAAGTCTAGTCAGACTAGACTAAAGTCTAGACTAAAAGTCTAGTCAGACTAGACTAAAAGTCCAAAAACCGGTCCCAATACCGATCCAATATCCGGTCCAAACCAATAAAAAACCGGTCCAAACTGATCCAAAAACCGATCCAATATCCGGTCCAAAAGTCTAGTCAGACTAGACTAAAAGTCTAGTCAGACTAAAAGTCTAGTCAGACTAAAAGTCTAGTCAGACTAGACTAAAGTCTAGACTAAAAGTCTAGTCAGACTAGACTAAAAGTCTAGTCAGACTAGACTAAAGTCTAGACCAAAAGTCTAGTCAGACTAGACTAAAAGTCCAAAAACCGGTCCCAATACCGATCCAATATCCGATCCAAACAAATAAAAAACCGGTCCAAAGCGATCCAAAAACTAGTCAAGTTTAAAATGTAGTCTAAAGTCAAGTCTAAAAATAAAGTATAGTCAAGTCTAAAGTATAGTCTAGTCAGACTAAAAGTCTAGTCAGACTAGACTAAAGTCTAGACTAAAGTCTAGACTAAAAGTCTAGTCAGACTAAAAGTCTAGTCAGACTAAAAGTCTAGTCAGACTAAAAGTCTAGTCAGACTAGACTAAAGTCTAGACTAAAAGTCTAGTCCAAACCAATAAAAAACCGGTCCAAACTGATCCAAAAACCGATCCAATATCCGGTCCGAACCAATAAAAAACCGGTCCAAACAGATCCAAATATCCGGTCCAAACCGACCAAATATCCGGTCAAAAGCTATCAAATATCCGGTCCAAAGCGATCCAAAAACCGGTCCAAACCGATCCAAAAACTAGTCAAGTTTAAAATGTAGTCTAAAGTCAAGTCTAAAAAATAAAGAATAGTCTAGTCTAAAGTATAGTCAGGTCTAAAGTATAGTCTAAAGTATAGTCAAGTCTAAAGTATAGTCTAAAGTCTAGTCAGACTAAAAGTCTAGTCAGACTAGACTAAAGTCTAGACTAAAAGTCTAGTCAGACTAGACTAAAAGTCTAGACTAAAAGTCTAGTCAGACTAGACTAAAAGTCTAGTCAGACTAAAAGTCTAGTCAGACTAGACTAAAGTCTAGACTAAAAGTCTAGTCAGACTAGACTAAAAGTCTAAAAACCGGTCCCAGTACCGATCCAATATCTGGTCCAAACCAATAAAAAACCGGTCCAAACTGATCCAAAAACCGGTCCAAACCGATCCAAATATCCGGTCCAAACCGACCAAATATCCGGTCCAAAGCTGTAGTCTAAAGTCAAGTCTAAAAATAAAGTATAGTCTAGTCTAAAGTATAGTCTAAAGTATAGTCTAAAGTATAGTCAAGTCTAAAGTATAGTCTAAAGTCTAGACTAAAAGTCTAGTCAGACTAAAAGTCTAGTCAGACTAGACTAAAGTCTAGACTAAATGTCTATACAGACTAAAGTCTAGTAATAGTCAAAAGTCAAGACTTGTACTAACCGATCCAAAAACTAGTCAAGTTTAAAATGTAGTCTAAAGTCAAGTCTAAAAATAAAGTATAATCTAGTCTAAAGTATAGTTAGGTCTAAAGTATAGTCTAGTCTAAAGTAAAGTCTAAAGTATAGTCTAGTCTAAAGTATAGTCTAAAGTATAGTCTAAAGTATAGTTTAAAGTATAGTAAGTCTAAAGTATCCGGTCCAAACCAATAATAAACCGGTCCAAACTGATCCAAAAACCGATCCAATATCCGGTCCAAACCGACCAAATATCCGGTCCAAAGCTATCAAATATCCGGTCCAAAGCGATCCAAAAACCGGTCCAAACCGATCCAAAAACTAGTCAAGTTTAAAATGTAGTCTAAAGTCAAGTCTAAAACTAAAGTATAGTCTAGTCTAAAGTATAGTCAGGTCTAAAGTATAGTCTAGTCTAAAGTATAGTCTAAAGTATAGTCAAGTCTAAAGTACAGTCTAAAGTCTAGTCAGACTGGACTAAAGTCTAGACTAAAAGTCTAGTCAGACTAAAAGTCTAGTCAGTTATAGTATAGTCAAAAGTCAAGACTTGTACTAACCGATCCAAAAACTAGTCAAGTTTAAAATGTAGTCTAAAGTCAAGTCTAAAAATAAAGTATAGTCTAGTCTAAAGTATAGTCAGGTCTAAAGTATAGTCTAGTCTAAAGTATAGTCTAAAGTATTGTCTAAAGTATAGTTTAAAGTATAGTCAAGTCTAAAGTATCCGGTCCAAACCAATAAAAAACCGGTCCAAACTGATTCAAAAAACCGATCCAATATCCGGTCCAAACCAATAAAAAAACCGGTCCAAACTGATCCAATAACCGGTCCAAACTGTCAAAAAACCGGTTCTAGTCTAAAGTATAGCCTAAATAATAATCTAGTCTAAAGTATAGTATAGTCTAAAGTATAGTCTAAAGTCCAAACTGTCAAAAAAACCGGTAATAACAAGATCATTCTAGTCTAAAGTATAGCCTAAATTATAATCTAATCTAAAGTATAGTCTAAAGTCTAGTCAGACTAGACTAAAGTCTAGACTATAAGTCTCGTCTAGTCAGACTAAAAGTCTAGTCAGACTAGACTAAAGTCTAGACTAAATGTCTAGTCAGACTAAAGTCTAGTCTAGTAATAGTCAAAAGTCTAAAGGTACTAACGGTCCAAATCCGGTCCCAATACTGATCCAATATCCGGTTCAAACCAATAAAAAACCGGTCCTAACTGAACCAAAAACCGGTCCAAACTGTCAAAAAAAAACCGGTACTAACAAGATCATTCTAGTCTAAAGTATAGTCTAAATTATAATCTAGTCTAAAGTATAGTCTAAAGTATAGTCAAGTCTAAAGTATAGTCAAGTCTGACCAGACTTTAGTCTTTAGACATGACTATACGTTAGACTATACTTTAGACTTGACAATACTTTAGACTAGATTATAATTTAGACTATACTTTAGACTAGAATGATCAGATCTTGTTATTACCGGTTTTTTTGACAATTTGGACCAGTTTTTGGATCGGTTTGGACCGGTTTTTTATTGGTTTGGACCGGATATTGGATCGGTATTGGGACTGGTTTTTGGACCGTTAGTACAAGTCTAGACTATTACTAGAATTTAGTCTGACTAGACTTTAGTCTAGTCTGACTAGACTTTAGTCTGACTAGACTTTAGTCTGACTAGACTAGTTTATGTTTCAGATATCATCAAACACCAACAAAAATATCTCCTAATCAAAATATGTATAGACTAGACCAGAATATACTAGACCAGACTAGACTAGACCAGATTAGACTAGACCAGACTAGACTAGACCAAACTAGACTAGACCAGAATAGACTAGACCAGACTAGACTAGACCAGACTAGACTAGACCAGACTAGACTAGACCAGACTAAACTAGACCAGACTAGACTAGACCAGACTAGACCAGACTAGACTAGACTGATTATTGGGACCGGTTTTTGGACCGTTACCAGTACCAGTACAAGTACAAGTATAAGATAAGTATAAGACTAGACTAGACTTATCGGTACCAAGACCGGTTTTCGGATCGGTTTTGCCCAGTTTACGATTTCGTTGCAAATATTGTAGTTCAAAGCTTATATCGGCTCCGAAGACACTGTTGAAGGTGCTTAAGGCTCCGGTGACATTGTCCACGTGTTGCTATTAACATAAAAACAATGTGTTAGATAAGAAAATAATTGTAAACCTGGAAAAAACATACATGTGTTAGAAAGTATTTGTTGAACATATTTGTAAAAAAATCTGGTATGGGCACCACACTACTTTCTTATACAAATAAAATCAACTGAACATATGTGACTTATTCCTTGCGTATAACTTTTGTGACAATTATTTGCCATATAGATATGCTTGTTTAATTTCGTGTTCTCAGCTATGATTTTAATTTAAAATATTAATTAATATCTAGAATTTAAAACTTTGTAACTAAAAATACAAATATTGCTTTTATAATATTTAAAACTACACATATTTTGACACTTCACAATTGTTTGACACATGGATGTTAACAATATTTTAGTTTTTGTTCCCAGTGTAACTAAGATTACTGAAATATATTATTAAATATATAATTTAGTTTTTCTCAAAATTAGAAGCATGTACAAGAAAAAAGCAAATAACATTTTATATTCCAAATTTTCTTGCTAACATCTTTCATTTGAAACTTTTTTCACACCTGATTCTATTTTTGAAAAAAATTGAATTATTGTTCTGTGTGTTTAGTAAACTTTCTCTTCCAGTTTTTCAATTTCAGCTGTTTTAAATATAGATATGTAGCAAAAGTTAAAATCAATGAGTTCTTAGTGAAATAAAATTTTAAATTGCAGTAAATAGTATCTATTGATATAGTAAACGATACATTGCACAAGATATTTGTGAAGAAAGAAGTTACTTATGATTTTTTCTATAGCTTCAACCATTTAGTTGTAAAATGAATATTATTTGGCTTTGCTAGAAAACATACATTATTTCTATAAAATTTTGTTTTAAAATGCATGACATTTATTCTTGTAAGATATCTGATATACCCACAGCATAACCCCGTAGAAAAGAAATTTTATACTTATAATGCAATGTTCAATACATAGACTACTAAAATATAGCTTGGATGGCGATTAAAAGATATCCAAACATCCAAAGTAATCATATTTCAAACAATGTTTTAAAATAATAATATTTGATAAAATTTTGAAATTTATGTTCACATGAATTATTTGAATATGTATTGAAAATTTAAATGTTATTCATTATTTTTATCACAAACAAACAAAAATAAATGTGTCCAAAATTACTTCAATATTACCGACAATCCGGAATACACAATTTTAATGAACGGTAGACATATACTTGCATTGAAGCTGATTGCAAGTTGACAGTTGAAGTTTATTTGGTATCTGTGTTTGGTATTATGTATTGTTGTAATATATACAAGTTACAAATATAATATAAAATGTAGGTTGAATTTAATTGATTTTATTTCAACTAATAGTGTAAAGTGTATACTAAAAGTGTCTTTTAGAAATCAGGTTATATTGATTTTATAAGATGTGCGTACAAGCTACCATTATGTTTATTTGTTATTTTAGAATATGGAATAAGAAATCTTCTAGTTATCTAACATTAATATTTGTTTGTAGACCGTACATTTATTTGGAAACATAATGACGTCCCAATTAGCTGCAGCTTTGTTAGGTCATAATGTCATTTCTAATCCGGTAGAAGATGATGATAAAGATGAGCCTGATGAAGAAGCAGATGATGTAGATGAGTTTATTGATGAGGTTTATTGTTTTCACTAAAAATGCATGCTTGTGTTTGTATGTGTGTGGCAGGGCATATCTAGACATATTATCAATGTAAAGTTTATAAGTACTTCATTTAAATTTCAGTCTATACATACCTATATATTTTTTATTTTTACGCACCTTTTATTTTTGCTAATAACATAATTAATATGCTTGCATGTCTGTGTATGTAAATAATAAACTTGTAAATATACTTGAACAGTTTTTTTATAATATGCACGATATCTTTGCTGGATTTTCTTGAAAGATCTAATTAATAATTTTTGTTTTTGTATGTATTTCAAGATTTCAATATTTTTTAAACATGTATTTATATTGTGCATAAACAGATTATACACTTATTATTGCCTATTGCCTGGGAAGTTATTTTATTATACAGAAATAATGTTTAACTCAAAAAATAATTGCGTATGAACTGTGAATATCGCTCCAATCGTAAGACACGACCTCCAAAGCTATTAGTGCTGGAGAACCACCGGGATAAGGTTAATAGGCTAAAAATAATAAAATAATTCATAGACAAAGAGTGTTTATAGTATTATGACCTTAGCATAAGAGGAAAGTTTTTGGAGAAAATTTCTTGAAAAAGAACTCAACAAACTTTTTAAAAAACTGCGCCGCTACTAAGAAGAAAGAGTTTTTGGGAGGTCACTAATTTCATATAATGGCACAATAGACTTAATCAAAGTGTACTGACAGATATTTTAAAATAAACTTGCTGACTTCTTCGGGAAAATTTCTCACATAATCTTTCCTCGTGAACTCGGCATAATATAAGTATAACAGTATTTACATTTCTAAATTACACCACCGTGGTAACTTTTGGTGTTGGGTCAGGAGTTCGATGCAGAGAGCGGCAATCGTGCGGGTAAGAGTGGGCCCGCAGGCGGTGCTACTAGCCGCGTCGTCACCCTGCAGATGCTTCTGTCCGCCGACATTTTGCAGCCCGGCGACGGCACTATGAGCATAGAATACTTGGTGAGAACAAATCGCTTAGGTATATGATATTCACATCTGCATGATGTGTGTCGTCGTATTTATTACCTTGTACATTGAAGACATTTACATTTGAGCTTCTAAAGCAACGGGTGTTTTTTTTTAGAGGTTTATTTTTCGAATTGATAACACCATTTTCCAGCGACAGCTGAGAGCTGTTTTGTGCTCAGTTTGGTATCTTTTCAAAAAAGCCATTACCATGGCCATTACCACGATTTGTATATATGTTCTATCATTTTATAGTTCTATACCTGTAAAAAAAAAAAAAAACACTCGTTATTATCACGTATATTCACATAATAGTTAATACTGTATATTTCTTGTACATATCATGCAAGTGTGAGTTACAAATAACATTGGGATTATATTGTATGTGCGATTAGTACTAAACTTGGGTTCAGGTTTCTTGCACATAAAATGGATAACGTGGCAAAAGTGTACTGTGTGTATGTGTTTCTTACCATTCACCAACTTCATGTATGGTACGAACTACTAAATGCATTTATGAATTTAATAAAAAAAATTATGTTTAGGGACAACGTTTTATAGGAGATCTATTAGTAGATGGAAAAATAAAATCTCAAGAAACAGATATTGTTTTTGCCTCACCAAGCGCTTGGGCAATTCACTGTAAGAGAATCATCAACCCTGAGAAGAAATCAGGATGTGGATGGGCTTCCGTTAAATACAAGGGAAAGAAACTGGATGCTTATAAGAACATTTGGTACAAGAAGAAAAAACAGGAGGAAATGCAAGACAAAGCTGACGAAACATCAGATAGTAAATATTATATAATGAATATTTAATTACATGATGTTTTTAATTTATTTCATTTCAGATGAAATGGAGACAGTACAAAATGACAGCAAAGCCATGCCAGCTCCTCAGCCACTTCAAAGAGTTGTTGTCAAGCATAACACGATAGCCAACAGAACCTTTACACAGTTAGTGACAAATTAAATTAGTTTTATTTAGGTAATAATAATTTATTTTCGTTTTGTAGTGATTCAAATACTTTGGTAGAATGTGTCCCCTTTTCAAACTTAGGGAAGATTCAACCATTTTTAATATCTATGTCGACAAATGCAGTATTAGTGATGGATTTACATTGTCATTTAACATTATCAGAAGTATCTGGATACTTGGCTGGACAGTGGGATGTCAACGGGCACAGTAAATAAATTACAAACACACAACTCTAATAATGTTAACTACTTATATATATTTCCAGATTTGACGATAACCCATGCCTTTCCCTGTCGTTGCACTAAAGCTGACAAAGATCTAGGTCCACAAGTGGAAATGGAGATCCAAAAAGAGATTGAGAAACAGCAGCTGACTCTTGTAGGATGGTATCACTCGCATCCAACTTCTCCAGCAGCACCAACATTGCGGGATATTGATTCGCAACTCGAGTATCAGATTCGAATGAAAGGAAGTTCAGATTCTAGCTATATTCCATGTGTTGGACTCATTTGTTGTAAGTCTACCTGAAATATACCAGCGTTTATGAAATTGCTATTTTTAATTCAGTCCTTAACTAAAAACATTTGATGTGCCTCATAACATAATCATAATCTCCCACATAGACAACTTTTAAACAGTGCAACACAATAGAAAGTTTCAAATAAATTTCATTTTTAATTTTTTAATAGAAGATTAAATGCTGTATGACTGAGATTTCGAGTATTTTTTACACTTTATTAATGTTTATACATTTATTTTAACCTCATTAACTGAGTGATCCATATTCTATTATTTTATTAAAAACTTACATTCTGCAATTTCTTCCAGCTCCTTATAATCAGGAATACACCTCATTGGAGTCAGCAATTATTGCTTATTGGGTAATTCCTCCTCCAGAAAGCAAACCTAACGAATACGGTCGACCGATGTTGATGTCATACAGCGTAGTTCAAGACAGCGTTCTGGCTTCGCCTGCCATGGAAGAGATGAAGAAATGCGCCGAGTACTACAAGAAAGAAAAAACATTTGTTAATTTCGTTGACAGATACCAAAACAACACAACGTATTTAGAAAAATTAAAGACAACACTTTCATCGAAGTTTCCTCGGGATCAAAATGACGGCGTGTTGTGGGGATTCATTAAAGAAATTATTGGGTATTCGGGAGACGATAAAATTGATACAAGTGCGTTGTTGTCGGTACCGAATTTATCAGTAAAACCTCCAACTTGTCTGCCTTCACTGAGCTCAGCACCGAGTTTAACCTCAAACTTAATGCTGACCTCTAATTTAGCAAACGTCTTATTTAGTTCCGGTAAATTTCCGAGTCCTAGTAGTCTACTAGGTTTGCCTGATCCAATGGCTCAATCAACTTTAGCTGCTAATAATATGTTTTTATCTCCTAATTTATTCAAAATGCAGGACACTTTAAATTTACTAAAACCTTTGTCTACCAGCAGTCCTATTCCTAGTACTTCAAAATCAGATCAAAAAATGAAAAAATCCTCAGAATTAAAAACTCCTACGCTTGACTTCACGACTGATTTAAATCTTCTAACTTTAAAAAATAAATTAGACTTCGGTTTACCGGATTTAAGTATGCCGAAATCAAATTTCAACGCAGCTGATTTGTCGATTTCAAGTGTACGACCCCAAAAAATTGATTTTTCAGCTTCAGATTTGAGCATATCCAGTGTTAACACAAGTGCGAAGTCGAAAACGAATGATTCTTTTGGATTAGACGCCACAATTAAAAATTTCATGGCACAGACCATGGACGCTCCACCTCCCAAGATCCCGAAAACGGATTACTCCATGTTGGATTTAAGTATTCCGTCTAGTAAAGCCAGTTTTGTTGACTCGTTATTTAATACAGGTGATTTATCGTCAAGCCAGGGGAGTAAGATGGACCCAAGTATAGACCAACCACTCAATTTGGCTGAATAAAGCTTTGTGATTACTACTTAAATTATTAAATTACTTAATATAATTTTGTATTAATATCACTAAAATAGAATCATTTCATTGTATTATTTATTAAGACTGTGTAGAAATTTACGTAGCAAAAATTTGTATGAACATTTTTATTTGACAAATAAATTTGATTAAAAAAATATTGTTGTTTTATTTAAAATTGTACAAATGTATGAACATGTCTCAAAACATATATACCGTGATATATTGTGAGCAGTGTACCACGAAAACAAAAAAGGTAAATGACTTGATAATATATTTTCCCTTTTTTCAGAAAGCTTCAATTTGATACCAATCATGATAACATTATAATAACTACAATAAAAGCAATTAACAGTCGCTAAAGTAATTTTTGATATTTTGATACAATAATACTCCTCTGTGAGACCTTTAATTTGATACCAAACTCGACAATATTTAATTAACTATTATATAAATCTATTGACGATTGTTCAAAATTAATTTTTGAGATTTTAGTTTAATTCTTCTTGAGATCTTTCATTTGATAGGAAACTCGATAGGGTTTAATACATTTTAATATGTTTATTAAAAGTTTTCCAAATTATGAAACGTGTAGTTAAATATTTTAAGTTTCAAATTTTCAATTTGATACCAAATTCTAAAGAATTGTAATAACTATTATAAAAACAAGTGACGATCGTTGAAAAGTATTTTTTTATATTTTAGTACAATTCTCCTGTGTACCACAAGCTCAATATAATTCTAGTAGGTATTCTAAAAACAATTGACGATCGCTCAAAAATATTGTTTGATATTTAAGAACTACTCTCATCTGTGAGAGGTGAGACCTTTAATTTAATACCAAAATCGATAAAGATTTTACAAAGTTAATTTCTGATACCTATTTAGTTTCATTGTCCTCCCTAAGACCTTTCATTTGATGCCAAACTCGGTAGCATTCCAATAATTATTAAGAAAACAACTGGAGATCGTTAAAAAGTATTTTTTTATTTCAGTAGAACTCTTCTTTATGAGATCTACAATTTGATACAAAAGTTGATAAAATTCTAATAACTATTTTTAAAACAATTGACAATCGCTGAAAAGTACTTTATTTATATTTTAATACAAATCAATTTTTGAAACCTTTAATTTGGTACCTAACTCGATACAATTCAATTAACTATATTATAAAATAATTGCCGATTGTCAAAATTAATTTGACATTTTTGGTTTAGCTTTCCTCCCTGAGACTTTTAATTTGATACTCAACTCGACAAGATACAATTAACAATTATATAAATCAATTGACAATTGTTCAAAATTAATTTTTGACATTTTAGTTAAACTCTGCCCCTTGAAACCTTTCAGTTGATACCGAAATCGAAATGGTTCAATCAAAAGTAAATATGAAAAAACTGCAAATAAAATTTTTCATTCTCAGCAGAAGAATATTGTATTCGGGATAAATTGAATTTATGGTTTCGTGTGGCAAGTAAACTTCCACTTCCGGTTTTGTAATTTTGACCAAAATCGCATTGTCATGAAACTTATAATTATAAAGTTTTGTTACTCTATCTTTTCTCAGTCGTAAGTTATTGAACTTACGAACAAATCTTATCCAAAATGATTTATATATTTCCTTAAACTACGCATAAGAAAGTGAAAAAGTAAAAAGCTTGCAAAAAAATCTTAAAAAAACATTAAAAACCTAACTTATTCTTAGCATCTTTGACTGGATTTTTTCCAATTACAGCGATTTTCAGAAACACATCCGAATACTAAAACTGCTAAATTTTGTCTGTGTGCTGATCACAGAATCACATATATAGCACACATCACGCATCCTCGTATCAGTTAGTTTCAAACATTCACCTGGTTGAGATGTGTTGCGCGTAAAGTAAGGCACCGTTTAAAATGGTTTCGCAAATAACAAACGCGAGTTTTGTTACATTGTTAGTGATTTTAATTGTTGAAATAAGTTTAATTAACTGTACCACCTTTAAAAAGTGTTGTGAGCGCGACGAAGGATTATCTGTAGACAATTCAACAGGAGTGAAATATATTTGTTCCTCTGAATTTAAAGAAAATGTGATGCCATTAATGTTTAGAAACATATACAATGTACAGTTTGGAATACCGCAACAATGTGGCAAGGAATCTTGTATTGATAAAACAGTTGATGGAGAAAAAACCATTGAACTTTTATGTGACAGCAAAGAAAAAACATTAACAAAAAATATTCCAGTAATTAATAAATGTTGCCCATGGAATTTTACTTTCAACGTTTATGAACAGAAGTGTGAGATTTCCGAAGATTTTAACGTAAATGGGATATATGATTTAGAATCAGAAGCGTACAATTTAATTATCAGATTTTCTCCTGAGTGTTCTGGTAGTTATTTAGTAAACAATTATTTAGAATATAATGATTTTACTATTTATAATGGAAAATTAGTGCTACATTTCCAAGATATCTCTTTTCCTTTTGAAAAAGATACATATTGTTTAGATTTAAAGACAGATAAACTAAAAAATAAACTATTTATTCGTAGTTGTTACAGAAGGAAAAGTTCACAATTTAAAAAATGCTGTAAACAAAACGAATCGTTAATAACTCAAAATAACACATTTGTTTGTAATGCCAGTGATACTTCACTAAAGTCACGTTCAAGTAATGATTTAAATATTGGAATCCCAAAAACGTGCGGAAATGAAACATGCATAGACAAAAAAATTGAAGACCAAACAATCGTTGAATTATTTTGCGACACAAAAGAGAAGAATTCATTAATCAAACTACCCACTATTTATAAATGCTGTCCACCAAATATGTTTTATGATGAATCTGCAAAATCTTGCATTGAAGAATATTCCTCTGACGAAAATTTAATATTCGATTCTGGTGCACCGATGTATAACTTACTATTTGGTGTTCCAAAATGTAAAGAAACAATGGCTTACGTTGATTATAGCCACGATGGAAATTTTGTCATCAACAATGGAAACTTAACATTAAATGATTCAAAAATATTTGAAACTGGAACATATTGCATTGATAGAAGACGGACAGAGCGAAAAATCCAGATTCGTGCATGTGAATATAAGATAGATGCTTGCAGAGATAGACCATGTGTTCCAAAATGTTGTCCGCCTGGACAAAAATTGTTTAGAAAATCAGAAACAGATAAATCAAGTTGTGTAGATGATTTCAGTATTCCCTTTTACTCAAATTTTACGAATTCACAAAATGAACTAGTAGGAATACCTGGTATGTAAAAATCACATGACTTTATTTTTTGACATGACTTTCCAATTGCAATTATTTAATTTGAGAAACAGCATTTTGAAAAGATACTTAAATACTGTTGAATAAAATGAAAATAGGATACTTTTTTACGACCCTCGTAAATTTTTTTACTGACAATAAAATAGAAGTTTAATAATCAAGTAACAATAACATTTTAAGTAATAAACATAAATTAAAGTCTGAAATGAAGCTTTTACAAAATTTAAACAAATAACAAAAATAATACCCATAACGTTTTTTTAATTTTGTTAGTATATTTCACCAAAATGTCTATATAGTCAAATAAATATAAAAAAGTATCAAATAATAATATAGATGAACCAAGGGTATTCGAACCCAGACAGAAGAACTAAGAATAAAATAAATTTTCCATTTTCCGAAAGCTCTATAAACTATGAAGGAATTAAGAATTTTTTTGTCTGTTGTCTGAAATTTTGAATTGACAAAACACGTATTTCATTAATTTAAAATTACAAAGAAAAGTAAATAGGTACTAACTCTAACTAACATATTCTTAAAGATATACAAGACCAGAATCATATCACTTTAGATTAATTTTTAAAAATGTTCAGATTTTACAAAGGAAAGATTATTGTATTGTATTTAAGAATGGAAAATAATAACTGAAATAATAACATATTAACCATTTGGCCCACAGGTTTTGGTTGGTACCACGAATACTGTTTTTGAATCTGATGACAACAAAATATAGAAAAATTTTTCAACTAAAAATTGTATGTAATATTATTCTACATCTTTTTGATTCCAATGAAATTCACTCTGTCTTATTTATTTACTAAGATATGCTCAAGAACCCTGATAGGCCTTCAAATAATCTACCATTTACTGTTGATGAATTTTTCCCAAAACCTTATCAATTCGTAACATAAACATAATACCTCCCTTATCTGCAAAATGTAAAAATAATAGTATTTAAGATAAAAATATGGTGAATTAAATAATTTTCCTTTGTATGATTTTAAATAGGCTAAATGATATGATTCTGGGCTCATCGTATTACTATGAATAGTCTTATACTTGTTAATTGTGATATGAATTTATGAAGAAAATATGAACAATTATCGATGCCAATGACTATTTAATTCCCTTGGTTCATCTCTTAGAAAATCACTTCCTTGATTTTACATGTAAATATATTTTTTAATATTTTAGAGAACCTGGCAGTACTACGTAATGTAGAATGTAAAAAATACGTAGCCACATCTTTCCAATTGGATATAACCGGCAAACTTCAAGTGAAAGGTACAAGTTTCCAAGGAATAAATCAAAGATACTGCATTGAGTACTATGATGCTCCAAATATGAAAGGATATATATCTCTCATTTGCTTCCCTTCGCCAGTAGTAGGTGGCCTTCATAATTTTTATTATTTAGCGGGGCTTATAATAAGTATTATATTCTTGGCGATAACGTTAACAATTTACTTTTTCTTACCCGACCTGCAAAATCTACACGGACGTACTGTTATGAGCCATTCTACTTCTCTGCTAGCGTCGTATATTTTCCTAGTAATGGTCAAGAGGCCCAGAACAAATTATTATAAACATACTTGTCTCATTTTAGGTGAGTGACATTAGTATTTATTATTAATTTTGTTACAAAGATAAGTAGTTTTCAATCGAAGAAACTATTAGGATATTTTTATTATTAAAAGAAACAATTTCTTAGTTATTTTAATACATTTAGTTCTTAAATAATTTAATACAGTTTACTAATATATTGTCAGCAAAATATTTATTGTGAATGGCATTTATTTGTGATTTCAGGGTACGGCATCATGTATACGTTTTTGGTGGCATTCGCATGGCTAAATGTCATGTGCTTCGACATATGGTACACTTTTGGGTAAGTAAATAAATATTCTTTCTTATAATAGCTTGTATGAGAACGGATACAGCATTCTTTTTCCATATTATAATAATAAACAATAATTTTATTATTCATCGATCTGAATTCCAGTAATTGTGAATAATTAAGCTAAATATTATAGTCTTGAAATATGTACATTCCTACATACACGCAGAAATAATTGGTCTCTGTTTTTATTATACTCCATTATTTTAAATATTACCGAAAAATTTTTCAAAGTTTATTTTAATATAAATTTTCACATAGCAGTATACCGGGAATCTATTTTTTTAAAGGACATAGGAAATACAATGTTTAAATTTTCATTATGCGATAGTTCGATAGTTCGATCCCTATGAATTTTAGAACAAAAGTGTAAACATAAAAAATGTGCAGCAACAAAAACTGGATCAAATGAGTCTAAATTTATTGATGTGGTACATTTATGTCATAAAATTGACGTAAAATAAAATGTACAATTTTTAGCTGTTTCCAGAGTGCCATAGTAAACAAAACATCAAACAGACTATTTGTTTGAGTTTGACAGATGACATTTGGCACAGTTTGAATGATTATTGACTGGTTTAAATTATTTCTAAATGGTAAATATGTCTATGATTGCTGAGAAATGATTTAAACAAATTAATAATCATTAAAACTATGCCAAATGTCACCTGTCAAACTTAAACAATACGGCTGTTTGTATGTTTTGTTTACCATGACACTCTGGAAGTAGCTAAAATTATAAATTTAATTTTACGTATAACCCATGGCAAAACTGTATTACATCAATAAATTTAGGCTCATTTGGTGCAGTTTTTGTTGCTGAACATTTCTTATGTTTAAACTTTTGTTCTAAAATTCATAGGAAATGAACTACGGCATAATGAAAATTTTAACATTGTATTTCCTGTCCTATAAAACAAGTAGACACCCGGTATGTTTTAAATATGTATATAGTTGCATATAATTGCGCGAAAATGAAACACCCGTTAGAAAAACTAATACTGTAGATGTATAGACATTTCAATTTAAAATAAATTTTTAAAAAAATTTCGGTAATATTTAAAGTAATTGAGTAAAATAAAAAATACAGACCGATGGATCACTCGGTATAATGGATCTTACCTTTGGACTTTTGGACTTTTGAAAACCACAAATAGGTGCATATTTTTGGTCATGAAGGAATTAAGGTGTGTATCAAAATAAATCATATGGATTTTCATTTATTTGTGTACCTTATGAAAATTAAAATAAATTTTATTTCAAGGAAACATAAATATTTTTAAATTTCAATTTGTCTGTTCACGGAGCTATTATCCCATTAAAATCAATCTTCTACGAATTATTTTTTTGAGTTAACAGGTATGAAAGCTTGCTCTAAAACTGTCCTCTGTTTTTTTGGCAATATATTATATTAAATGATCAAATGTTAATCGTAGTAAATATGACGTAAGATTGTCTCTGGAAAACGCCAATCAATTTCTCGCACCCAAATAGGCGTGTAACGTAGACAATTTATCACTTGACGCATCATAATTTTGTTTATCCAGTAATTAATTAACTTAATGAGATTTTTACTTTGTAATCTGACCCTTGAGGATACATGCATCATTTTCAATTATCAGGCGTCGAAATTCTCTTTAGTTTAACTTGCACGGTATACGATCAACAATCAAATTTTCAACAATCGTAAAATTATAATTACACGGAACAAAGTTTGTTTACAGTTTAAAATTTAAAACTGCGTTGTTAAGTGGTATAAAAATACATTTTAGTTGTTGTTACTGCGACCTAATCATAGTCTGTAAACGAAGTAACCTGAATTGCAGTGAGACTGCAAACATGCTTTGTTTAAGCAACGTAATGAATAATGAAAGTAAACTTGGTCATTTCCCACAATGCGGTGAAGCAAATATTAATTTTCTTAATGAATTTTCAGCATTAAATAAACGTTGATGAACGCGAGCTATTGAGATATGACCTTGAACTCGCGATATGTGATCTAACGCAAATTTAATTTGTGTCTGGTTTCACTTTTTAATAACCTGTAACATGTCACCTTTGTTAATTGACCATTTAAAGAGTTTTAAATATAAGTATATTTCAGACTGATTGAATCATGACATATTATTTGTATTTATTACCAGGGTTGTACTAGAAGGAATTTTATATTCACATTTAAATTAACATTTCTCTAAAGTATTACTAAAATAATAGGGGTTTTGACAATAGTGGAATTTACCATAAACATGCTATATATTAATTAAATTAAAAAGGTAATATTTCAAATCTTTATTGCAATCTCGCCATAATTAATGTGAAGTCAAATTTGCAGAGAAAAAAATTGAGGTGTTTTAGTCAATGTCATATATTTTATAAATATATATTTACATAAAATTAATGTCAAAAAATCGAATAAAACATACATAATTTAAGGTTTTATGAACGAGACAATTTAGGGACTTTGAGAACGTAGCGAAGCGATGCACATAAAAGAGCGAGTCAATAAATCCCTATTATGTACGTGTTACATATAATATTTTATATTCGACTGAATTGCAGATTATTTTTTATAGCTTAGAATGACAATTAAATTTGACACATGACGTTGACATGTACTAGTTTGGTAATTTCGATTTGGTTACCAAGTTATTTATTGTTTTAACTTTATCGGACTAGTTCATAAAGAGCCACTTTATAGATGCTAAACAATATCATAAATAAGTATTTTAGCCTAGATTTTAATGCTGTACAATGTTTAAAAATTTTATAAAAAAAAAATGATTCGAATAGAAGTTACAGAGATAGTTATTTACTTTACAAGTGGGCAAAGTAAGGAATTACCCACGACAGAAAATTTAGCTCACGAAGCCGAAGGCTGAGTGAGATAATTTTATCGAGTGGGTAATTCCACTTTGCCCACGTGTGAAGTATAACGTTTTATCCAACACTTCTAAATAAATGAAAAATTTATTAAAGAAATATTATTTGACAGTGACATATTCTTTAAATTTTTAAATTAAAATGTCAATCGAAGTAGTTACCAAGGTGTTGTGTGTTATTATTATTGTTATAAATAAAAAAATACTCACTAGTGGCTTTCCTCAAAATTATACCCATTAGTGGATAATCTGATACTTTGCTTGTTTAAAATCGCCATAGTTATAGAGCTTTTATTGAGAGGTGTTGGATAAAATATATTATCTACCACTTTTATTTGAAGTATTATATTATATAATAATTTAAGAATATTGTATAGCGCTAAAACCGAGACTAAAACACTACCTTTAAAACAAAACAGAGCTCGTGGTACCAGCCTATATGTTAAAAAAAAAACCAATATTGAAGATAGGTGTGCTATAAATTTTATGATTAAGCAAACTGCAATTTAATGATGAACAAACTTAAATGTCAAAGGAATCCGACATCTTTATAGATAGAATAAAATAAATAATTGCAATATTTTGACCCATTTTCCTAGTATTCATCAATGCAGTAATTATTTTATTGATATTGAGCCATAACTATTAAATTGATAGAGGAAACTAATTGATCATAGTTGCTTTATTTTATGAACAGCGGGGTAATAAAATTACTCATAGGTGCCGTTTAAAGACTTCAATTCGAAAGATAAACGTCATTCTTAAAGGATAAATGATTTATATGTGTCGTCCATGTTAAACAATGTATTATTAATTACTTACATTTATAGATGCACTGCAAATCATTCTGATAATTTGCATTTTAAAAGTTCTAGACGTATATTTAAGTTACAATGATTAATACTTAATTTAATTTGACGTGTTGGTCTGGCGCGACTATTCTTGTGAAAAATTCTTCATTTCCCACACGGCCTTTCATCTTGTATTTCTTTTTTAACCTACACATTCGTCTATTCAGGAAACATAAAACAAGATGAAATGACGTCACACTTTTACGCAAAGCGCCCATAAAGTATTGATGTACAATAAACATCAAACTAGTAAGAAAGCCGAATGAAATTTATGGAATGCAATGATCATTTATTACACCCAGTCATATTTTCGCCAGCCGTGTGACAACAATGGCTGCTAACACAACACTCATAAACCTAATTCTCTGAAAACAACGAGTGTTAGACGATTTAGGCTAAAAATAAAATAATTGTGAGTATTGATACAAAAAATCAGTGGAAAGTTCTGTAGGAGTTTCAATAATATTTTGACAGTTCGCCTATTTGAAGTTATCTAGGTCTCAAATTATATTTGAAGTGCGAAAGTTGTTTTCGGGTAAAGTAGTGTTTAATACTAGTCATTGACCGATATGTGATTACATTGAACCATCTGTACACTACATTTATTTATCAGCTCTCAAAATTTTCCTGAATTTTTTTGGGACAAAACGTTTGCAAAATAATAGTCATAGAATTGTTGTTGATTGCAATAAAGCAAAAACAATTGCATCGTCTACAAGTGTTAAAATTTAATGATATCACAAGGAATACAGAGATTAAATTTTAAAGTTATCTTGAAATGTCAATTTTTATTTCATTATAATTATTATCATTAAAAACGTAACAGATAAAAATTTTGCAATAAGGAAAAGAAAGATTAGGAAAACTCCTAAAGTACCTGATACAATACTAAAATTAATTTTGGTATAATTATAATGTTTGATAGTTTTGCAATTTTCTTCTATGAAATTTATTGTATATTTTATTTTTAAATAAATAAAATAGTATAATTACAGCATTTGGAAAGGTCATGTCGAATGTAATGTTTTAAACCTAAGTAAGTTTTTTTTAATCTTGTAGTCAAAGTAAAATAAACAGAACACCATATGTGCTTAATAAAAAATCCCATGATATGATATGAAATGAGTAATAGCACAAAAAAATCAGTTCTTTATTGCAGATCACGTATTGAAATATTTTTTGTTCATAAATTTTTTCAGGCGACTTGTACAAATATTTATTTATAAATAATTTGTTTCATAGCTTAATCTTCACATTTCAGCTTAAATTATACTTTGCGGTAAAATGAAAGCACCACAAACTGTAAACTAATTTTGTGCCAAATGCAAACATCTAAATATTAATTTGTAGGTCACAAAATAATAATAAAAATTAATGCGTAATAATTTCTGAACTTCTACCTATAATATTTGTGGTATACTATTATAATTTTAGATAAATATTTTTTCATATTTTGATAATAATGAAATAATGATAACATCAACGTAAAAATGAAAATGACAGTTTGACATGACCATATGCACTAATTTTCAATATACCTTCATAAATATTGCAGTTGTTATCATAAAATAGGAAAAATATTTTAATTAAATATAGAAATTATCTTTCAATAAACATTTGTAATAAAAACTGAAACAATAAGTTTATATATTGTTGTACAATGATCTACAACAAATAATAGTTATTTGTGTATCAAGTGCGGATAGAGCATTGTTTGTTGCACGCGGCGAGTGCACCGAACAAGCTCTATCCGACGAGATACACACAATATTTTTTCTACAATCGTTGAACAATGTCAAGCTGTAGAAAAAAATTTATTTTCAAAATTATCTTTGGTCACGCCTATAACAATTCAGTAAAATTGTAGTTACCCATGTCACCGTAATCATGACAACGTTTATGAACAAAATAAATATTTTCAAATAAATTATAATTTGACACATGGAGTACATTTGACATATGGAGTACATTTGACATAAAGTCTACAGAGTGAATACGTTTATGGTGATTAAGTTGAAGTGTATGTACGTATATGCCAACTGTATTTGCAATAGCAAGGTTATTACCAGAAAAATCCAATGCATCATTTACTTTTATATAATTTATTTTTGTTTTATTTTTGTCGCACTAGTACGACAATATGTCACTTTGTCGCCCTAGAGCGACAATTTTGAACATTTCCTAACTAAAAATGGAATAACAATGTCGATATTGTGCAACGATTGTAGAAAAATAATATTTGTTACATATATTTTTAATTATACTGTTGATAATAAAACATATATCTAAGAGTATATTTTTAATTTTAACATATGTGACAAATATTTGGATTAATAATCATGTTTTGATTTTTATGAATCAGTCACTCGAGTCTGAAAAAAATCTGTGATATTTTTACTATAGCAGATGGTTCTGATTAGGAAATAATTCAGTTCTAATAATATTATGTTTATTTTCGATTCTAATTTTTTTTCTATATTAAAACATGTTAATTATTTTGATACGTGTGAAACGACATTTTGAATTTATTGCGCAATAAAAAAATGTAAAAATATTTCGAAATAGAAACTAATAAGAAAGATATTTTATGACATTTATTTTAGGACTGTAAACAAATTGTGACACGATATTCAGCTACTACCAAAGTAAACGAAACACAAAAATAAGTAATCAATACTATATTTTTAGGCACACAATTCGCACACTAAAAAACATATTTCTATAAGATACTGAGATATACTTATATTTGCACAAGATAATCCAAATATTTAATTTACAAATGCCAATGACCAGTTTTGATATTTTTCTGTATTTGTGAGAAATTTTTTTAATATTAAAATCTCAATTGTGTCATGTATATATTAGCTTTCATTAAAAATATATTGTTTACAATTTAGCGGTTTACATTAGTGAAGATCCACATGAAAGATGATCTATTTTCAGCTCTTTGTATCATCAATAACATTTGCAACAATTTATTATTTGCACAGTAACAATTAACAATCAGCAATGTTTTTATTAAAGGAACAATTAAATTCTGTGTACTTAACTGTTGAGAATCATTGCTCAATTGCTCTAAATTATTTATTTAGACAGGCGGAATATTTATTTATTTTCGGAATTCCTGCAATTTTGATTGCGCAAAGAAAACTATTAATCATAATTAAAATTATATTTTGGTGGCTATTTTAAATTTTCTTCTGAACATAAAAAATTCGAAGATTTTAAATCTTTTTTTAGAATTCTAATTCCTGTTTTGTGAAATTTATGAATGAACGAAACTTTAGTTTCTTTAACTGTAGAGAGTGTGAAGATAGGTATTTTTCTAGTAGGGACAATAATCAGGATAATAAATATTGAGAAAAATTTAAAAGCAATTTTTTCCTGTTGTTTACAATGTGTTAATTATATGAAAGAGATAAGTAAACGTCTATTAAATACAAATGAAAAAAGTTATACATTATTCAAACATGCATCTGAAAGTTGTGGTAAATATTTACCTACTAATAAAAACCCATTGTTGTCCTTGGTGAACTAAATACTTATATGATAAGTGGTAATTAGGTACAATAAAGTGGTTGTCATTGTTATTTTCATTTAAGAATCTGAGGTTGTAAACGGTTTTAAATTGACTACGTTTACAGGTACGGCAAAAATTCACTTTAACTTGATTTTGAAAAAGCGAATTTTGAATAGTAAAATTACTAGTACTTGTGTTTACACATTTACAACAAATCTACTTTACTTTAGCTTAGATGATTGACTTGTCCTTCACTTCCCTTTATATTATTTATAAAAGAACCATGGACGAGTAATGTGAAATTAAACATATTAAATACAAGTGTGATTTTTTTTAATATGATAGTGCAATGCAAAACAGCTGATATATTTCAAATTATAAGGCAATTTAATGTTACTGATGACAAAGTAAAGTCGATATGTGTTCTAAGTTACTTATATGAGTTAAGTCTGATTTATTTTATACTTGATTTTAGTAAGAAAAATGACTGTATACGAATTCAAATGTTAGCGATACTCGCTGTCGGCATCTTTGATCTTATGTTGCATCGATCGATGTCCTTGAGCCGAGCTGCCATATTGGCAGTTGCAGTATACGGCGGTACATATGAATAGCTGTCAGTTTCAAATAAGATAAAATCTAAAAAATTATTTCATCTGTATTATAAAAGTTTCTACAATTTTTCATAATGCAATTAATTTTCCTCGCTGTTCGGCACTCATTTTATGAACTGGCAAGAAAGAAATACTGTGGCTTGATATTTGACAGATATAACTGACACTGACATACTTTACTCTCTTTCCTACGGTTACTAAGATATCAGCCTATGAGCAGACAATAAGCGTCCATCTTCCCGGTTGCGCACCACTGAAATATTGGGATCATGAAATATTTGAAGTGTTGCTACTGTGTGAATTCTTATACTGTAAACTGTATATCATAATTGAAGGAACAGCAAATATTTTAATTAAACTGTAATAAAAATTATTATTTCTTCCACGAAATAGACGTACGTAGGTAGAAACCTGATAACTGTATCACAGTTAAGTATCAAATATTAGCTTGACACTTCTACGAAAATTGTAATTGCCTAATTAATTTGATACTATCATAAAATACAAAAACATAGTTTATGGGTACAGGTAATAGTAAAATTGCAATTCACCTAATAGTACTTCATTTTACGCTGTAAAATGTACAGTAAATATTTAATTAAACCGATTGCTCTTGTTCGTGACAAAATAATAAAACGACACTTTAGTATTGTTAGTAAAAGTTATTAATGGATTTTGTTTTGTATACATTTGCTAAATGCTTAAATGAAATATCGGAAATTGCTGGTACTTTTCTATTTTGACTGTATTTCTTGAAGAGTAACTATTATTAGGAACAATCTAAATATGTATAATTTTCTTTACATATTTAGAGGAAACCAGGAAAACTAATCAAATATAGTGACTGATAAAAATGTCTCTAATCAACAATTAGTACAGATAAGTTTTTACAAATGTTGCAATTGTAATGTATTTGTAATTGTAATCTTAAACTTAAAATATCTGTTAATGTTAAAATACTAGATTAAATAGCTATTTGTACATTTAGAATATTGAAACTTGCGCCGCAGACGAATGATTATAAAATTAAAACATTTATCTAATTTCATTAAAATAAACGCATGTATGATATTCCTGTTATAAATAATTGTAGCTGTTCTTATACTACGTATGGTGTGATGAATTAGTAAAAAGAGAAAAAAAAACAAACCTTTACCATTCGTTGCTTTTGGAGACGACCGATAAAAATTTACTGTTAGAGACAGGCGACAAAGTAAAATTTTTCAGAAAACTTGACAAAAATCAACATTCTTTTGATGCCGTTGGAAATAATTATTTACTTTACAAGTGGGTAATTCCACTTTGCCCACGTGTGAAGTATAACGTTTTATCCAACACCAATAAATGAAAAATTTATTAAAGAAATATTATTTGACAGTGACATATGCTTTAAATTTTTAAATTAAAATGCCAATCGAAGTAATTACCAAGGTGTTGTGTGTTATTATTATTGTTATAAATAAAAAAAATACTCACTAGTGAGTTTCCGCAAAATTATACCCACTAGTGGGTAATCTTGTACTTTCCTTGTTTAAAATTGCCATAGTTATAGACCATTTATTAAGAGATGTTGGATAAAATATTTTTCCGACGACTGCTATCGAAAATTAGCAACAAGCGACAAAAGTTTTTTCGCTCGTCTCTTATAGCAACGCGCGACAAAAGCTTAGTTTTTTTTATTAATAATGGATACGAAATAAAAGAACAGCTACATCAATCTATGATAGGAATGTCATATATGGTTTATTTTAAAGAAATTAGATCAATATTATTTTTTATAACGAGTCGTCGGAAAAAATATTGCATATAATTCGAGCGCAAAGTATTTATGAAAACATAACTTTGCGCACTAAATATACAAGTAGCTATTGCAATACGGGTAGTTTTTAAATGCTTTATCACATTTCTTATTTGTATGAAGACAGAAAAATAGATTCTAATAAATCAGCTGCAGTATAGGCAGTGAATAATTAATTTAATTATAAATAAAAGAAACACGCAGTAGCAAATATAATTAATTTAACTAGTCACATAGCAAACTGCACACATACTCATTAATATTAATGGCACTAGATCATATCATGTCACCCATGTGTTAATTTTCTAATTGGACTGTTCATCTTTCTTATAAAGTGATTAGAAGGTGATATCAAATGACAGTTATTGAACATTAACACTAGGCTAATTCGCAATATGCAAATATAGAACAATTTCGAAATTGAGTAGATGGAGATAATTGAAAATTTCCCATGATGATTCAGTTAACTGAATGTAAAATTTATTTAAAATTTATACTTTTATTTGGCCATTAATCGAATTAAATTACTTCTTTAACTGTTTTTGAAAGTGGCACATGCGCAGAAGTTTCCTTATACTGTGGTATTTTTAAGAATAAATTATGGTATGCGGTTATCTTAAATTCCTTGATTGTTTCTTGATGTAATATATGATAAATATTCTGGTATACGCTGTCATCGGTTTATTTTCAAAACAATATAGAGGCAAAGGAAATATACAAAATAATTCAAATAAATTATGTTCTGAAAATAAACAAGTTTAATAAAATAAGACGAAGACAAATATGCAAAAGGATTTCGACACGCAATAAATTAACAATTTTTTTTCATTACTAACCTAGCAATACATTCCATTATTGACCTCTTTTGGAGTCACTACTGCCTGTTTCATAATACCGGAAGCGGTTAATAATATATTATTACTGACATGCAAAATGTCAGTATTTATTATGAAGCATTCTAATGCTTTAAAAAGCAAGTAAAATAAAATATTTTGAAATGCCTCTATTCTCTTATTATGAAATAAATAGTCTTTTTTGTTGAACACTTACTTGTATGTACTTTCATATATATTTAGATTTTACGGCAGCAATGTATAGAACTGCAATTTTTTACAGCTTCTATAAATAATTAGCACCCTTTAAACAGATAACAAATTAAGTTCTTTTTCATAACAATATTAAAAAAAAAAAAACTACTTGGAACTTCAGAAATACATTCGAACATTATTATATATTTTTATGAAGCTGTCTAGATCCATTTTATGGAGTAGATCAATCTCCGTTTTTTTCCCTTTAAATCCTCGTAGTTAGGTTTCTCCACGTCCCCCGGGTTTTGTTTTATTTTGCCAGTTTTTAATTCATGCTGCTTTTAAATTTTCTCTTACTTCCTTTAGTCATGTTATCATGGTCTGCCTCATCATCTTCTTCCTCTTGGTCTCCATTCCACTGCAGATTTAATTGCATCCTTTTCTTCTGCTCTCCATATAAGTCCAAGCCATCTGATTTTTTCTTGCCAGTTACGAAAATGAAATGTCAGATGACAAAAAAAAAATGTTTAAAATAATAAATATCTATGGAACAATTATATAATTAGGCTTTTATGGACGAGAGAGTTTAGGGATCGAGTGAGTGCATCAAAATAAACGTATAAAAGGGCGAGTCAATAAAACCCTATTATGTACGTGTTACAAACAATATTATATGTTCGAATGCAATGCAGATTATTTTTATTGACCAAGAATGACTATTTATTTGATACATGAAGTTGTCATAACTTTTTTTTATAATTTTGAGGTGTTTTTTTTCTGTAGTTTGGTTACAAAGTTGTTTATTGTTTTTACTTTATCATAAAGAGCCATGGATGTTAAACAATATCATAAATAAGTTATTATAATATAGTCGAACATAAAGAATTTTATATTTGCATATTTAGTTAGAGAGTATTAATATCAAAATGTTTTTTATTATTAATAATAAAAAAATATTAAATAGAATTTAAGAGCTGGTAATACAAAAAATAATATATAATTTTGGCGCTGGGTCAATAATACTTGTTTTTCCCACCTTAGTGTATAATATACTATTACAAATATCTAACCACAAATTAAGATAAAAGTGTATTCATAATTCATACGGTTTACTAATAAAATAAATAATTATAAGTATAATTCTAATTCTTGAATTATTTTTCAGGGTTGTAAAGGCTCGAGGACTAAAGAAACACAACGATTTGAAGAAATTTTTGCTGTACAGTTTATATGCATATGGAGTACCATTAATCATAACAGGAATAACATTATATATTGACTTATTCGCAGATGTTCCACTAAGATTTAAACCTAACTTGGCACTTGATGCCTGCTGGTTTGACCGTAAGTTTTTTTTTTTTTACCTTTAAAATCTCAATTCGTTTCTCTGTGTAAATATGTAATTGTTGATCACAGTTCGCAATGGGCGGAATTATTTGCCATACACAATATTCTTCGCCTTGCCCGTCCTAGCCATAATTCTCTTCAACATTGTGCTGTTTGCGCTGACTGTACGTCATGTCCTCAAAGTAAGAGGCGATATTCAGAGAATGCAACACTCTGATTCACCAAAGAAACGGAGATTCTTCACCGACAAAGCCACGTAAGTATCAAAACATATTTCAAAGCTTTAAGATATTATGTAGTTATATTTGTTGTATAAACTATTTAAACTGAGCTCGCTTGCTCGCTTTGAACTTGTGAAAGTTCAAGGTATCCTGCTTACAATGAAGCTGCATATTTTTTAATACTCGTTAGTAACAAAGTACTGAAACAGGTTTAAAACAAGGTTAAGTATACGTTAATAAAATCTGTTGCTTGCATATGATTACAGCGCAATTAATAGTTTCGCGAACGTGATTTTAGGTAATTCCGTGTCATAAAATACTACGAAGCAATTGGTGATTTCGAGTTTTTTCTTTATGAAACTGTTTTGTTTGTTTCCTTGTTAACCGGTTAGAATTGCGTCATAATGGAATTTTCTACAATGTTGCTACAATATTATATTTCATTGATGTATTTTAAGAAACTGATCATTAATTTTCCTGTTTTGTAATTTATCACTATTCCTTTATTGCAAAATGCAAATAGTTCGTACAACTATACCGGGCGATTTTTAATTTTAGGCGAGTTATATAAATATTACTGAAATTTGTTTCAAATAAAACTTATTTTTAATTACAATTACTACAAAACTGTAGTGTAAGTTTTTCTATCGGGTGTTTCATTTTTATCCTACATATTTTTGTAAAATTTGCTTCTCTTTAACACAATTGTAATTCATAACGTCCTTAAATGATCAGCACATAAACTATTAATATTTTTATTAATAAATAATCACACGCAGAAAGTAGCAATGCCGATTGTATGACATTTTTTTTCATTTCATTTTCCACTGTTTTTTTCAATATTTCCAAAACAAAAAAGAAATATCGCTTAATCCAACTTCAAGTATTTTTAATGAAAATTTTCTGTAGGTAAGTTCACTTTGCTTATACTTTTAACAAACAAACTCTAAGCCTATACAACTCACATTGGACAAACTAGAATCACAGTTACAAATATACAGTTTTTAAAGAAAAATGTATATTAAAATAAAATTGAAAAAAATATGGAATAGAAAAAAATTAATGGAAAAAATAACTCATTACCAGTATGCCATGAATTGTGTATGAATGTTTGTAGTTATTTACATTACAAGCAAGGTAAAACAGTTTTTACTGCTGAATGGAGGAAATGACCGGCGAGCCTATTGGGCGAGCCTGTCACCTCCTTGAAGCAGTAAAACATTTACCTTGCGTGTATTGTACAACATTTTACTTGTAACTCATTTGTAAATCAAATTAAAATTATAACCAAGTCTTATCAGTTACATACAACTGTTCTGATAAAAATTATTGTAAATGATTTCGCGTACGCCTTGTAAGCATTACTGCAGCAACGTGCATTGTTTACCTGGTTTACTAACTTGTAAAATTTTTACAATGCAGCTTTCAATTAGTAACTTTTAAAGATTAATTTTCAAAGACAATAAAGGGTTTGGGTAAATGGTGTTTACAAGAGTAAACAAGTAAAACAACTTTTCGCTGTTATATTTAATTTAGTTTGTTGTACTGATGTTGAAGAGCAGACATTCGAACATCTTTTATAAATTTATTTATTGTTTTTAATTGAATCTGTACTAATCATTTGAATAAGAACTGTTTTAAAGAGAAACAAAAGATCTTTGAAATTCCATTAAAAATATAAAGTTGTATATCATTGCGCAAGAATGGAAGAACCGATAGAAAATTTTTTATTAAATAAAACTAGGTAATATCGAAAATAATCGAATAAATAAAAAATTTCTGTTATTACAGGTTAATAATGAACTTCAAACTCTTCATCGTAATGGGCATATCCTGGATTTTTGAGGTAGTGTCCATGTATGTCCGAGAGCCAATCTGGCTGTGGTATCTACTAGATAGCATCAATGTACTTCAAGGACTTTGGATATTCTTTATTTTTGTCCTGAAGGATAATGTTTGGAAGGCACTAAGAAAGAAACTAGGATATCAAGTTGTACGGGAAGGATCTCAAACGCAGAGTACAGTCTTATCCGCGAAGAATTCTGTCGCTAGCACAATGAGTTTAAGAGTAAATGGAATTACTAAACCAGAAGAGAAAGATTTACTTTATAATGCGACTAGAAATTCTGCTGCTGCTAATGGAAAAAGTACGAAGGATTCTATGTTATAATGGTACAAATTAAGTTCCACTTTTATAAGATTCCTAAAATAGTTTAGGAGTTTTTAATAGTGGGTAAATAAAGTTTGATGATAACCCTTAGTGGTTGCCATCGTCAATATTCTGATGATATAAGTTTATAGGTTGTTTTAAATCAGTAAAAATTTACGATTTAAGTTTTATCTCTCTGACGAAGAATTGTATTTAAGAGATTGGACCAAAGAATAGAAGAGGCAGTATTAAAACTGAGATGTTTCTCGAAATGTGGTGCCATATGTTATAAACTGTGTTTATATACAAAATATATTTTTATCTAGTCAAATTAGTTTAAGAATATCTAAAAATACGTATTTAAAATATAAATGTATTTACGTGCGAATATGTGTCATTTAAAAAGTATTTTTATAATATTAATACATGAGATTATATATAATATTAATGTACTTTCCAAATACCATTTATTACGTGTTTAATTCGAATAAGTCATAAGTCTCAATGTGCAATATGATAAGGAAAATTGAATAAAGATTATATGATATCTGTATTAGATTTCACTTAAGATAATTTATAAACATAATACAATGTTCATTGTGATTATATAAAACGATAAATATATATCATATAAAAATGAATAAGATTAAATTAGCGATGGGCACAGTCGAATCGAAAAGGTTTTGAAATGCTAACAAATGTTATATAATTTTTTAAAACAATCTGACTTAACGATTGTTGTAATCAATTGATTATTATAGTTTCGATTGTTGAAATAATTCGTTTGTGCCCATAACTAAATTGAATGTATCTTTATTTTAAATCGTATTGATTACAGTAAGGAATACAACCCCTAACAGTAGTATCAGTTTAGAAGAACAACCGCTAGATGTCTATGTCTACCACAATATTTTCATCTAAATTAACAGATATATTTTTGATTCAGTAAACATTTTTATTTTACTGCTATGATTCCCTGACTCTTTTAGAGCAAATAGACTCAAAGAAAAGTTAAATGTATTAACAGTTAATTAAGTACTCTGTAAATAATTCGTTGTTTTTTTTTAATCTCGTTCTACATTAAAAGTCTAGGTGAAGTCGTTTTAGGGTCCCTAGAAAACGATTTTAATTGTTTCGTGATGATGTCTGTGTGTCTCTGTCTGTCTGGTTGTTTGTCTGTGTGTGTGTGGATCTCTGGAGTTACGGCACAGTATAAATGCTATAGCGCTTTTTTGTTTTAACATAAGTTAAGCATAAGAAACAACTCTTAGTAAACAAATTCATTAAAGTTAATAATTAAATAATTTGGTTACGGTATATCAAAAACTAAAAATATTTATATTTTGTATAATGGTAATTGTATCCCCTTAAGAAGAGTTGATTAGTTTTTAGTTATAATCCCATAACCGGAAGTAGTAGCTAAGAAGCCCTACAATTTTTCTTTAAATTGGTTTTTTGAAACATATTTTCTTTCGCCATTTATGAATTACAATACGTTAAAGAAAAATTATATTTTGACATTTTCGTTTAAATTTGCTAACCGGCACATTTTGAAACAACAAAACAACGTTTGAAAAATGTTAGTTTTTGTTGTGTCATAATTGAAAACTAATTATTTTGAAGGGATGAGTGTTCCTGTAATTGTGGTCTGTGTTTCTGCATTGTTTAATAAGAAGTCTATAGCAGGAGGTATTGAATATATTTCATTTATTCATTTAAAATAAAATAATACATTTAGTTTCGTAGTGTTGCAGACACTTTACTATTAAAACCAACCAAGTGCATCTGTGAATCTTCTCGTCTATCTGTTAAATCCTTAACATAGTCGACTGAACCATTACAAGCGAAACGCTATCTGTATATCAGATTGAAAAGCTTGATAGACGGGGAAAATGTAACACTATCAGCGCGAAGAGAGAGACAGTTTTATTAACGTAATCCATCTAAATGTCCCGCCGGGTAACGTGATCTCTGTCTCGCATTCAAACTACCCGAGGATTCCTGATTTTAAAACGCGACAAATTTTTTGCTGAAGTCTAGGAAGAGAAATGAAAGACAACCAAAGACTTTTCAGGAAGGAATTTATGTATGTGCTTAAAAGAAGTTTCAATGTTGTTAAAACATCTCTACAACAAATTTAATCAATGAAATTAACCACCTACGTGACTCTAGTCGCTTCCGGTTCCCTCAATCGTCAATACACCCGTTCATCGTTCGCGCAACAATGGATATATTCCAATCAACGTGCTCCACAATTCCATGCATACTAATCAGTGAAAATCTATCTACTCAAGCTAAATGGGTGGCCTTAAACGGTAAAACTGTGATAAATGCGTCAAGGAGATTGTAAAGTGAGGTTAGAAAGCGCTGTGACAGCTCGAGTAGTTCTTTTGTTTGATTATGTTGCTTTGTTTTTTGAATAAATGCGCGGGCACTGAAAGAGAGAGTTCTCCGAGTCTGTAATTGGAATTTAGTGATTTTAATTGGGTAATTAATTAATGCTAGTCGTTTAAGTTTAAAGAATGGCTGATAATGGATGTTAGGGACCTTTTGATGTGGGGATTAAGTTTTCATGGGAAATTTATAAGCTGCGGATTTGTCTTTTTGCAATCTTTTGATATTATAATTTAAATATATAAAATAGTTTACTTCATTCCATCAAAACTCAAAGGATCGTAATAAAACAATTAAGTATCCCTCATATTAAAAGTAAAAATACCTTTCAACGCTTATACCGCAAATTGTCTTATATTTGTCAGAATATTTCCAATGTTTTGTGTCGGAGTAAAGGAAAAGTTATTATTTTTTACAGTACATTTTTAATAATATTATATAATTCAATTTCGAATTATATATGTACCTACAGATTAATTAAATGTTAAGCTTATTATCCTTGTACTATCAATTTATAATTGTCCGAATATAAAGAATTTAACCTAGATTAAAATTTCTAATTCAAAAAGTCATTTGCATAAGACATTATCTATCTGTATTTATTATTAAACAAATTAGAAATTAATTTTCAACTGTAATTACACAAGAGCTTTTTATTTTACCGGATAAATTTCTGTTTGTCACGAAACCTTGTTACCTAGCAATTTGACATGAAAACTGTTTTAATAAAATCACGTATTCGAGTCAAATTGCTGTCTGAGTTGTCAAACTGAAATTTATCTGAAGAAAATAAAATGCTCGACTGTAATACGGCGATATAATTTGACGACATTATTTATGAAAAGGTTTATTTAAAAGTGCAATTGGTGAAAATACAATTATTATATATCATATTTTTGACATATAATACAAATGACATTAATCTAGTTAGTATTTTGATATGGTTGCTAGAAGAAATGTAAATAACGTTTTATCAGTTTCAAAAAGTTACCTTCCTATTTATCCGCTGTTAAAACGATAAAATTGTTTTTTCTTTATGGCTTACTTTATATTGGAGTTAAATTATCAGCATAAAATTTCTAGCATAATTAATCTTGATTAAGCATCCAATTAGCATCTTCCCCATACATAAAAGTGGTGTATTATTAGAATATTTAAATTTTTGTGACAAAAAAGTAACGTGAAATGAGACACAAAACATTCGTCTGAAATGAGGCACGTTTGTTTCATCGATACTGAATGATGAAAAATAGAGGAGTCTCTTTTTTCATTGATGACGGATGCGTTCTGTCGTTTCATCGATGCTCATCGACGCTAATCAACCAGTGTGCATAACTTGCGTTTCGAGTGAACCGGCTTCAACGCTACCTGTACTGGCTGTTGCCCAAATTTAATTTAGTATTGTTATTTATTTATTCCCTATCATTTTTTCAGGATAAACCTGAGAAAACATCGAAAGTACTCACATATGTATTCGTAATCGTAATTGAGGTGTGATTAATCGTTTTATTACGTTCCTTCGAGTTTTGTTGGACTGAAGTATACCTCGTAGGTCCGGGCCAACCAATTTAACGTATTGGCATAGCGAGTTGCGTGTGAGTCAAGTTAAGGCGCACTTTGAAATAAGTTGCGCTGTGCGGTGCTAATACACAGCTCCCATACGACATACGTATTCACTGTTAAGTTTTCCCAAACTGTTTAGGACAAATTTAATGGGCAAAGTTACCCGAATTTAAGTTTACCGGCAGGACAGATTAGCTGGTAAGGAGCCACTCAGAACGCTTAAAGGGTTAGCACTCTGCGTCACAGCCGCCAGCCAGGTTGGCGCTGATGTGTTTCGTGTTGCCCTTAACCTTTCCACGCATGTCACGAGAAATGGAGGCGAGATGAGATCTAAGCAAGCTTTGAGATGTCAGTCGGGTGAGATCGCCTTTGTCCGTGGCTAGGGTTGTAGGGATAAGGACGTGCGTAAGGCTCAGAGATGATGCTACATCATGGGATTGATTTTCTCAGCAGGTGAACTCATACCCCAAAAATCGCTTTAATTGTTGACTAATTGCACGCCTTTACACGGGTGATGGATGACTCTATTTTGAAATATTGAACGTGTCATTTTATTTTCAACGCACTTTTCTATAAAAGATATATATTGCACACTATAGTGCCTGCGTTAGCTCATGCGGATGATTTTTTTTCGGGTACGAATTGGGTGGTTATTAAAAGTCATGGACTACAAAATTAATATTGAATGCGTTTTTACTTTTTACTGAGACACTAAGTCACCTATGATTTCTAGCACTTTTGTTTAATAGTTCCAGTTGACTTTAATGGCCACAAATTTAATTATAGTCATATTTTAGCTACAGCTATTGTTCTTGTTAATTAACTAATTATTATATGTAACATGCATTTGTTTAAATCTCGTATGTTAATGGCTCCAAAGTCAATTTTTGGATACATAATACCTTCTGAATTTATTTATATAATTCAAGCTATATCAGCCAAAAATTCTGCATTTACAGCTTAACCCTCTATTGCATGAATTATAATTTTTTTTAAATAAGGGCACAAAAAATTATTTTTTACTAAAGAAATATTCATATATTGAAAATATGTGTTGCATAATTTTTTTTCTTAAAATAAAAAAAAAAATATTTTTTAAAAATTTTTGTTCACTATTGGGAACATTATGAACAAATTCAACTTGCAATAGAATTTTGGTCTATTGGGTCGTGTTTGCGTACTATACAAAATTGTTTGATGTACAACCTCTTCTCGAAGTACATCAGATAAAAAAAAAAAATATGTAAATTTTCTAAGGTATAGTTAGCTGTAATATATCAGCAAGTAATAAGCTGCTTCTATCAAATTTTACATTTTCTAACTCAATTTCTGTAATTTTCCTTTTTCACTTCAATTTTTTTTTATGTTGAGCAAATTAGGAGAAATGACCTAATTGTCAATTGACAAAGTACTATAATGTTCCCAAATGGTTACAACATAATTGCCATGAATGTACACTGCATAAGAAAACAAAATAAGAATTTTAAATTTAAAGTTCCTGATCGGGATCAATATGCAATAGAGGGTTAAGGTATTGGGCAATAATGTTGTGGATACCTCCGGCAAAAATGTTTGCCTCCATTTCATTAGTTCTCGAGTAATTTCTGCCCAATTAAACTCAAACAAAGCAACAAACTTTAGCCTAAAAGTCCCAAATTCGCAAACTGCCAAAACCACACCATGAATACTAAACAAACTATTAGCAAATCTCAGTTGAAATCATAACCTAAAACTAAACGATTGCGGAAACAGAACATTACCGCAATGTTCCCATCTCAGTATCAGCGGTTGCAGATTTAACCGCGTATTTGCCGACATAAACCAGATGCAAGTTAAACACGGTGCACGATGTAATTTCAACACACATGGATTCTTGTATAATCTTATTAGAACATATCGCGGTTGGTGCGTCCCAAAACTAACCTGGTAACGCCACCATCTTGTTTATTGCAGTGTTTCTCAACCGCCAACTTCCATGGATCGAACTGTTGAATTGATTTATAAGTACAAATTTATTTATATAAATCAGTAAACTTATATTCTAATACTCTGCGGCAAATATTAGTTTATTATAACACACAAGGAAATAGCTTCATGGTAGCAACGCATAGGATGGTCAATAGTTGTTATTTTAAAGTATGGTCTTCTTCCAATACAATCTTTAGGGACCGTGAATTGACGTCCGGTAGTCGTCAAAATATATGATATACCAAAATATGAGAAAGCAGAGTACCTCATCAAAATTGGGTAAGTAACGTGATAATATATTTATTTATTAATATAAGAAATGAAAACGACAAAAATAGATGAAGTAGATATAACCTTGGACAGTCACACTACTTTCATAGTTACACAAATGTTACACTGCGGTCTGGGAAATCCCAGGAAATGAAAAACTATTTTCTCATAACCCGATGTAATTTCTCTAGGGATTTTTACCTATAGAATATTTGTTCAGTTTAAAAGACATTAAACAATTAATAATCTTACTGAACCATATATTTCATTCAAAACATAGCATTTTGCCAAAACCTAACTTTTTATTTTGGACATTCGGATTTTAAATTAAATATTTGTTTAGGATTATAGAAACTGAGTTTACAACGAGGTAGCATGGAAGTTATGTGAATGTTGCGCATTTGAAAAATTAGATGAGAATCTTAGGGTTTCTTAAACCCCAGTGTTCAGGGTTAAGAATAATGGAACGAAAAATCATGAGAATTCCAGGACCCATAAAAAGATATCAGAAAAATAATACAGAATAAGAATGGACTATGAAATATCACAAAAGTTGGAAGGAAGACAGTGAAAAAAAGCAAGTAACAGGGAGAAAAAAAAGGATACAATTAAATCAGTAGTAGAATGGAGATCAAGAGGAACAAGAAGACAAGGAAGACCCAGATCAACATCGCACTGAAGGAAGTAGAAGAAGATTTAAAAGCAACAGGAATTAAAAAGTTGCAAAGTAAAAAAAAAAAAAATAGAAAAACGTAGAGAAACCTAACTACAAGGATTTAAAGTAAAAGAAACGGAGATTGATCCATTTCAATAAAAGGATCTAGAGAGCTTCACAAGAGTATATAATAATATTCAAATGCATTACTGAAGCTGCAAGTAGTTTTTTTTAACAATGTTATGAAACAAAACTTAATTTCTTATCAGTTTAAATTGAATAAATAATCTTCCATAAGATTCATTGGAAAGCAAGAAAAAATTGTAGGACAATTTCAATCACCTTAATGATCAGATCAGACCAATTTCTTTGTTATATTATTATATTTTTAGGGCAAAAATGTTGGGCAACATTGGTATAATGCATTGCAAGGCCGTGGTACTCTCGGAATGAGGTACATACATCATAATTGAGATGCATTAGAGTAAATGCAACCTGAGTTTGTAAATTAAATTGCAGCATTGTTCACGTGAGCTTTTACATAAGTGTGAATTTAATTTCAAATGCACTAATTCCGTGTTGTGATATTATTCTAACGCGTTCGCGAATTGATTAGATACATATGTTATGATGATAGTTGCTACATGCGCAGGTATTTATATAATTGGTGTTTAGCTATAATAGCTTGAAGGGCTTTACGTTACATATTATTATAATTAATATTGAATTGATGTTATTCTATATTAATTTACGTATACGTTTTATGACGTTACAATAGGCGTGGCATATAATTGGTAGTCAAAGGTAATGCTATACGAGAATAATTTTTATGTAAATGTTTTTAAGAATTGGTTGAAAAGCTATGATTAGTAATAATTAAAAAGTTATCCTACCTTAAATTTCATCGTTTTCTTTTTCTTTTCAGTACAGATTATTTCCTATATTCGCCTTTCAGTAACTTGTCTTTGATCCTTGATAACATGAAACTGATACAAAAATGAATATATTAGTATTTTTTATTATTCATGTTGCATTTTATCTGGAACAGTACGATAATGTATATGCATAGCTGGTATCCATAGTTATTTATTCAAGACAGAAAAGTTAATGTTGTATTATCGGTATATCAAAAATAAAGATAAGGATTATGATAAAAATTTGGAGTAAGTAAATAAACTCTGGAAATGATTACAAGTAATTCGAAGTATCAACTGCATAAGACTAAGACAACAAAAAACCATGACTGAAATGAGCGTTTTAGGATGTCAAAACTTAGTAGTATTATGTTGATTAATTGATAACCCATTTATAATAAATTTTGAGACAAAATCGCATCAAAACTTCATGTTCAATGGAAAATGTTTTATTAGTTGTCAAAAAACGATTCATTTTTGTCACAATTAGCAAGTTGTTGAGTAACAACTTTTTTGAGAATAAGCCCGAATATCATATTTTTAAAACAAAGTATTGAGTACCATTTTGAAGTTTTCAATAACAAATTTTTAATTACAATTCTGTAAATAAGCGTTTATATTTCAAATTAAATTGATTGTGGATTAAATTATATTGTTATCCCAAATAGCAATACAAATAATAACCCTAATAAAAATTAATTAAACATTGTGAAAAAGCCAACAATTATAATACCTCGCCCCCCTCGCGCCGACCTCCAAATCCGCGAAATTACTTTTAATTACATCCACGTGAAATTGGAATAAAATCACGCACATCAAACAAATGACAAACGCTATTCGTCGTTCATTAAATGTGACAACAGCAATCTGTATCCTGGATGCGAACCACAGCACACAGCAGTGTTAGTTCGCATCGACAGTGGCGCCGCCACGATCTGACACGTGACAACAACTGACTGCGGCGGGGGGGCGACAGGACATTTGCGTTGGGCGTGAGGATGCGTCGATCGCAGCTTGCCATGGACTAGCGCTCAATTTATAATATTTATTGGGCAGCGATGTTGCAAATGGTGGTTGTGTCTGGTGGGTGCTTTGTTTTGCTGTTGAATCACTTTTCGTCGTGTAGACAAAATAGCGGGCATTTCGGTTAGGAATGTTCTACTTACTCCCGCGGTTTTCCTTCAACTTTCAACCCTAGAGCTCATCTACGTCACCTATTTTGTTTCCGTTATTAGTTTGCCAAAACAATTTATTCAGAGCAAAATTCATTTTACTTATTACTATTAAAAACTAATTTTCACACCAAAGGTTTCTCTTTACTTTGATAGAAGTTTTGAAGTAAACTATGTAATATAATAGATGCTTGCTCTTCACACTTAATTAATTCAAAACATAATTTCATTGTATCTATAGTGAATCAAATTTACTATAAGTATTATCGTATTGTGCATATTTAATAGCAAAGAATCAAGGATTCATAACAATAAATCTATTTTCTAAAACTACAACCTGATGTAAATCTTTTAGAAAGATTTTTCTAAAATACTTCGGTCAGTCGGCAATTAGTCAACTGTTAGTCGACATTTAGTCAGTAGCCAAACGACATTTAGTCGTTAGTCAGTTGACAGTAGCTCGTAGGTCATTCGGTTATTTAGAAGGATAGTTAGTTGGCCAGTTAGTCGGGAGTCAAATGACAGTGATTTCGCAAAATAATCAGGTTATAATTAAGAAAAAAATTAAAGTTGCTGACACCCTGGCAGAACTATAAACTAGAGGAACGGGAAAAATATTCATTACTTTCATTGAAATATATGATAATTCGATAAACTGAAAATTTAAGATTCATTTTCTGAAAATTTACCAAACTTTTTGGTAAGTGCTTTTAATTACTTAATAAATAATCGTGTTTAGTTTCTTAATTGTCATGAAATTTTCAGAAAATGCATGTTATTACTTCAGCTTACCGAATATTTCGGTAAATTATACGATATTTTTTTCATTGCAAGTTCTCTCTTTATTATTATATTAAATAATAGTTATTTGTTTAACTAGGCACCAAATACCTGATTTACAGTCGAGGCAATGAATGTTACTAAAGATATAAACCTGTGTTTGGTGCCGAGTTGAACACATAATTTCACAAAAAAAGTAACTAAGCATGTTTACAATTCGAACTAAGAATGTTACAAGTCAACAACAAAAGCAATAATATCGGATTACAATGGTACAGTTTTTTTTCGCTCCTCCACCATTTTGCAACTGTCCGACCCGCCACCTACAGTCAGGTTTTCTTTCCAATACCTTTGAACGTTTCTATATATTTTTTGTTTAGTACAATATTAATTTCTTAACAGGTAAGTAGCAGTGCCGTCATAAAATCTGTACAAAGTGTACAGTTTCGCGTATCATTAAAACTATTTTACCACCTGGTGAATATTTATGAAATTCCGTATGAGGCAGTAACATTACAAAATTAATATGCACTGAGTAAGCCTGGTATATCAGTAGTTTTTCCCGTCCACACATACAATTGTGTAACCCTCGCAAATATACGTAAAGATATATAAAGTTTCACGGAATAGAACACACACGCACGCAAATACAAAGAGAGCCACGTCGGGTAAACGACATTAGCTCTAAAATTTGTAATTCAAATATGTACAGAAGCTCTATCTAGTTATCCGTGAAATAATTAACAGTGAAACAGTGCGACACACTGCTTAAAATATGCGGTGGACTGTTGAATTATTATGCACGGATACCTGATACGGGAAATAACCCTGGGACGAGTGGGACGCAAAGAAATAAGCGACACTGTCAGCCATTGTTTAAAACGAACTTTTTACGTTTTAAACTTGTAACGAAAAGATGAATGATCAACAATTAAATAGTATTGTATAACTAGTGCTGAAATACCCTTTCATTCATTCATGCAAAAAGTGTCTATATTTTACGTGTGTACAGAAAAAATTGAGTCGAGAATATTAAAATTCCTAGACGACAATTTCTTTTATGTAAATGACAAATCTTCGAACGTACAACGCAAGACAAAACTTTGTGTGTGATTCAGTAACATTTCAAAAAATGTATCCATCAAGGAATCAAGTGAATATATTTCGTCAAAAAGTCACGCACTAACCCATCCTCTTACAGACGGTCAACAACTTTCTCCAACTGTAGAAAAAAAATCACCAGATCCCAGAAACTCTCAACAGGACCAGCGCACAGTATAGTCCTTCCAGTGGACCAGTGTAGTATTCCTCGCAATGAAATTCGCTCACTGCGCGCTACCAACTTTCGCTTTCCAGAAAAAACTAATGGAATATCTACAACTATTTTGTTGTTTTAGGGATTTTGTTTTGTACTGACGTGATGCAATTTTAAATATGAACATTTGTGTTATTGAATTTGTCTCCTTCAACCAATTCTAAGGAGAGTTAACTAGTTAATTTGAAATACGTACCACATTTCAGAATCAATTTAATAGAATCTAAAAGAGAATGAAATATGCTGATAATTCAACGACTATTTATTATAGATTCTTCTATCTTTCTAGTTCTTTATTCACCATAACAATAACATTGATTATTTATTGTATTTAATTTTGAAAGTTCTTGTGAGTTAAACTAATTTGCTGGTGGTGTACAAAATCTTGATTTGCTATGAATATAAAATAAATAAAAAATAAATATATCATCACGCCTTTTACCCATTATGGGTGTGGCACTCTGCTTACGCAGATCTCGGTAAGTGATATATTTTTGCGTATGAAATGCGGTTACCAGCCGTCAAGTCATAGCCCCCAAAGTTGTTAGTGGAGGGGGAACCACAGGGGTAAATTTAAATTTGTAACTGTCGGCAGTGGGATTCGAACTGAGGATCTCACGATCCACAGTCCGACACGTTACCACGGAGCTATTTACCCCTATTTACCCCATGCTATGAATATAATAATTAATATTTATTTAACCCTCGAAGAACACACGGGGTCCATCTGACCTACAATTTTTTTTTATACTTTGAGAGTTTCCATATAAATATTTAGCTTAAACTATTAAAAAATAAAAATGTTACAATATTTTTTGTAAACTTTTTTTTTGTAAACATTTTTTTTCGAGATTTTTTTTAATCTTGTCAAAGACATCAACAATTATAAAATTTTGCATAATTCATTTCTATCGGATCTTAAGTACACTTAAGAATTTTTTTAGATCAATCTATCCTGCCATTACAGAATAGTAGATGATCAAAAAAAGTATTGGGTCATAATAAAAAGGTTTGTTCTCGAAGAGTAAAATGGGGTAAATAGCTCCGTGGTATCGCTTTCGATTGTGGATCTTAAGATCCTTGGTGCAAGCCTCACAGCGGACAAATTTTCGAAATTAAATTTCGAAAATTGTCACCACATAAAAATTACCCCTGTGGCTCCTCCACCAATACTATCCTTGCAGGCCGTGATTTAAAAGCTGGTATCTGCACTTCACGCATAAAAATATATCATAATACCGACATATGCTTTGAGTAGAATGCCACACCCAGAAATAGGTAAATGGCGTGATGATATATTTATTAATATTTGTATTTATTTTAATTTATTTATAAGTATTTTTGAATCGCGCTGTGAATGTGGACGAGGCGAAAATGGTGTGCCAAGATAAGAGTGTTTGGAGTCGACTGATTGTGTTTTATAGTTTGCACTACCCTTGGAGGAAAGAATATAAAGGAGACAGCATAAGCTTATATTATAGGGTAGGAGAATGTAACCTGGTGAGGGCAGACGCATGCAAGCCATGGTTCTGGTTGGAATGGTGATTTGCCCAATACATACGTTCAAACAGTAGGACTGTCAAATGCTGATGGTTGCTATAACAACGCAATTACAGAGTTTCTGGTTGCGCTCTCTCCTTTATTTTCTTTCCTCCAAAGTGCTACCTCATTGTGTGGGATATGGCGTGATGATATGTATCAGATTGAGAGCTTGAGTAGAACTACAATTTTATAGCTTGTGATATCTAGAAATAGTACATATCGTATAAAAGGATGTAAAATATACTACCTAAGGGATGAGTTCTAGTGTCATGAATGACCTTAGTGCGTGAACGCAAATATTCCAGAAGCAGAAGATCTAAAACGTCACGTACGCGAAATGAAAGAAGATACATTGCTGTCTGGCTTGAAAAGTATAAGCAGGGTAGTTTTTCATAAAGTCGATTAAATGAATGAGTCCGTAGATTGTTTCTTAGATGTCTGCTTGCAGATTTCTTGGGTTTTTGCGAAGAATTGTTTGGGTGGATGTGAGTATAGTGTAGTATAGCTGATAATATCGATCTGAGCACAGCGCTTGCGCGTTCTCTAGCGGCCGCATCGCACACTACATTCAGCATCCCTGGTCCATTCCCGGGCGCGTTGCAGTAGTCAAGTTTAAACTCCGCGTGCTGGAACGTGTCTCGTCCGTTGCCATGGCAACCGGCATCCGCGACATCGCGCAACATATTGAAAATCACGATCGCGGTCCTGTCAAACTTCACTAATTGATTCGGCCCGATGCAGTTGATTGTTGCATGCGTTGTGCTGGGATGAGGAGTGCTTTCTGTTATTTTCATGTAATCAAACTCAAGTGATTTGCAAATGTGGTTTAATTCATTTAATTTGATTCCATTGACTTTGAAAATTGTTGACAGTTGATTGGACACATTGTTTATACATTGTTATGGAACATTCAATTTGTTGGCTGCTGTTTTGACATGTGGATACTGTTATTGTTGGTGAGTTGCGATACGCAATTATTTCGCATGGCAACCATTTATATTTGATTTTTCCATAATTATGTTCGCTTAATGTCATCAATTACATCGTTTACAATGCAGAGGATTAACGGAAATAATAGTTCATCAACTTCAAAAACTTTTTCCTCTTATTAACAATCAAAATCATGATGAAACACTTATTTAACTAATTAAAAATCGCATTGATAATAATACTTATAATATTGCTTTGGCATCTGTTAAGAATATATGTAATGTTAATATTAATATACGAAAAAAATACGTGTAGTACACTTCGTTGTATTATTACTGTATTACTTTTACAAATTACTATTATCAATATTATTTCTGTCGTACTATACCACATTGCAATTAAAAGTATGTAATTAATTACATATTTCTACAATATTCTGCTGCTCGATAATTAAAAATTAGTGCAATTATAAAATAATATAGATGTGAAGAAACAAAATTTAATGAATGAATTTTTTATACATTTTGCAGCGATCTTTTCGTTCCACTAATAAAATTGATGTTTAATGTTGTTTTACGTATAAAGAATAATTGAATTTGTATTTACTTTGTACTGAGGCGGCGGCACCCATCAAAGTTAAGATGATTTAAAAATTCTTAGAAAATGAAAACTAGAAAATACTTAATACCGCCTCTTCGTCTCTTCGTCATGTACTATATCCAATAAAAAGAAAAGCAATAGAAAATAATTCGAGAAAAGATATATTTACTGAGACGCAATATAGTGTGGGCAACACATAACCTTCCGTTTAAACAAAATTTTAAAAGTACAAAATATTTAAAAAAATGTTGCAAATTAAAATTGTAGTTTTACTCTAACTCAATTATTTACTAAGATATGCTCAAAAAACCTTATAGGCTACCATTTTCGGTTGATGGATGTGAAATATAAATTTGAAATATGACAGACGTCATCTTAAAAATTGTGAAATAATATTTTAGGGAACCTAAAACGTGTTGATCCGTTGATAACTCACTATCTCAAACTTTGACTCGTCACAATATCTCCCTTACATATATGTACGGGAGGTAAAAAGGACAAGTTTCCCTTGAAATGAAATATTGGATCGACCCAGCTATACAAATTGTTTGAATTGTTGGCAAATAACTATAATTATTGATTTTAATTTAATTATTTAAAACTCATTAGGTTTGGCTCATAAACAAATGAGCAATAAATAATTTAATTGTAATTTTTATGAATGAAACATATTACTAATTCATATAACTCATTACTGATTACATTAACTGTGCTGTCAGATAAATCTAGCAATTTTAGTTTTCATCACCTATATTAATTATAAATTTAATTAATTTGCAGCTAACTACTAAAGCTTCAAATACATTATAATAAACAATAAATTTATTCATGAACAAAGAACTTAAACAAAAAATATGTTGTGGGTACCACAATACCTCCTGCCATAGATTTCTTATCAAACAATATAGGAACATGGACAATTACCATTAAGAAACGCTCATTTCTTCAAAGAATTTAGTTTCCAATTGTGACACCTGGCAAAAAATGACATTTATTAACCGTTATTTTGTTTTAACAAAAAGCACAGGTTAGCAGATTTAAACGAAAATGCCAAAATATAAATTATCTATGAATGTTGTTAAAAGTGGTCCTTTTGACGGTTGCTTAGCAAGGTAAGAGTGACACTTTCTAACACTAGTGTTAAAAGTAACATAGCAACGTGTTAAAACTTATAACTCGTCGCTAACGATTTGTATAAATAAATCAACAAATAGAATCCTACCTGTCAAAATAACATTATACATTTTTAAGTATTTACTAATACACTAGAACGATCGTACATAAAATTTTGTTTGATTAAAGTGTTAAAAGTGATTTATTTCGTTCGTGGGGTTGTTTTATTCGGCTTCGCCTCGTTTCACAAACTTCCCCACTTACTCATAAAATGTCACTTATAACACATATCATAAATAACTATTTTTTAATATGTTGCAATTTGTACATGGTGACAATAAGAGAAAAATATTTCAAACAACAATTGTAGATAATAATATTTAAAACAATATTCTTATAACATAAATTGCTTTAACCATAATTTACTGAGATATTTCAAATTAAATTGACAGGGTTTTAGGTAAACTACCACTTCCGGTTATTGGATTATCACCAAAAACTAATCAGCTTATCACAGTTGATATATACAAAATATAAAAATTTTCTATTTAGTAGTTTTTTGAAAAACCGTAACTCCAGAGATCCACACAGCCAAATAGATACACACACACACAGACATTATCGCAAAATTATTAAAATCGTGTTCTAAGGATCCTAAATTGTACTCATCCACTGAAAACTCACTTCTGAATTTTTAGCATAATACAGGTATGCAGCGGAAGATAAAAATTAAAAGTAGAATAAGGAGATTTTTACCTCCCATTATTTCCATTAATGGTTGATTAAATTGGTGATCATAGTCTCATAACCAAAATGGATGTAAATCAAATTAACATTCTATATTTAATAGACATAGTACAACGACATTTGCAATTTATTTAAAATGTAAACTATCCATTAAAGATTCATAGTTGCCGTGATGAAATTTACATTGCGTCGCGCGGGTCTAAATCTAAATTCTGTATTGCCATGTATAGTAATTTCAGCGAGATCGGCTAGTTTCGATTACTGGAACAGCGATCACGATTCACGAGTTGTGGGTAATTTTGAGAAGAGGAAAGTTAGTTAGAGCGCGGTGATATGTTTCGTTATCAGCAGCATCAGCAGGATCACCGTCCTGCGGATCAGGACGCAGGAATCCGAAAGTGGAGGGTTTACCACAAAATATAATCTAAATTTACCGAAAACTGATGCTGTCTGACTTGTATTGTACGGCTAATATAGAGTTGAATGATTCGTATATGGCACACAAAGTTTTGGCAACTCCACCAAATGTTGCAACCGACATCAAATAATATACGGAAATATTGCAGACTATACCAAAGTATAAATGCTTTAAGCAGTAGTCGCACTATCTGTGGACACCTTTGATGTTCTGTAACGTTTTTTTTTGCGCATCTACATATGCTCCGCCTCTTGGTAGACAAAGCGGTGGAATTTAAATAAACGTTAAATTTAAACTGCTAATAAACAAATGATTAAGAAATAACTTTTGATACAATTTACATGTTTTTAACAATCAAATATACAAATTATAACTTAATATAATTTATAGAATAATTATTGGCGATAATATTGATATCAAGTTTAACGCTTCAACGCCAAATTTCACATTACAAAAATTTCTAAAAGTGCCACTAATATTTGTAGCATTTATACTGTGACTATTCCATGAAGTATTCATTTATTTAAGTAAAAGATTAGTAGGTTAAATAGGTTTGTAACGTGTCTAACTATGGAAGAAATAGTGGGTAAATTTTTACGGTATAAAAATGTAAAAAAAAAAACTGTAATACTCTGGATATCAGTTATACGTAGTTCGAGCCCAGAATCATATCATTTTGCCCAATGAAGACTTTTAGAATAGCTTATAAAGAAATTTGTTCCGATCTTATAAAGGGAAAATTTTTGTAGTCAATTTATCTTTATCTTAATTTCTGTAATTTTTCTAGAATAGGAAAAATTACAACTGAAATAATAACAAATTAACAAAAGCCACTCACAAAAAATTTCACTTATCCCAAAGGTATTGGTACCACTGTTTTTGAAAAACTGTATTTGTATAATTTATTTTGATTCCAATGACAATTTTTTGATTTCAGTTAAAATCTAATAAATTCTTAATTTAAACATAACCCCTCCCTTAAATATATATATATTATATGTACGGAAGATAAAAATTATAGAATTTAAGATATAAATATGGTGAATTAAACAATTTTACTTTGTATACTGGGCCAAATAAAATGATTCTGGGCTTGTACTGTTCCTGATAAAATGCAACATACGTTGTGCAAGGATTTTGTCTAGGACGTTCAGAAAATAAATTATCAAACATATCACAGAAGAAAAGATAATACATTTCGAAAAGTTTGCTAATGAGAAGTTGAGTTTTTGTCTCCATCGTTCAACATCCAATTCCGACTATCAGTTATTATTATTAAATATCACAGACATTAAAGCATTTTATTTGAGTAACATGACGTTAAGTTCATTTAAATATCTCATTTAATTGTTAGCATATTTAATTTTTAAAATATGAATGTATATGAATTGCGCATCAGGAGTCAAATTGCCGTTGCTGCAAAACAACTGAAAAATATATTTTCTTATAGAATTTTCTTTCCCTAAATACAGATCTGTTGAGTTCATTTTGATATTTCATTTATATGAAAACTTATTTAAAATTAACTGTCATACATATACTAATATATAGCGTGGGTTTCTCGTTTTATCTAAGTCTTACCGTTTTATAGATGCTGTAAAATAATAACAGAAAAATAAATATTGCATCTTTGTTTTTCGAGCAAAAATATTTTATATATTATTTAGATTTTAACTACAATTTTAACTACAATTGCGTAAATGTCGTGACGATATATTTATTTTTATAATATAAGTAATGTTTGGAGTTAAAAAAAAATTATTTCATACCGTGTGTCCCACGTAAAGGTTGGCATAGGCAAATAACATGTAAAATCAGTTTTTTGAAAATAAAAAGTGTCCGGCAAAAAATTATGCATCCAAATTTTATATCACAATACTGCCAATATCCCTACATCTTATTTAATACAGATTACTTTATTTTGATACCGCAATTTCATGAAATTAATAATAATAATTCCTAATTTTCCGCCTACTCTTTTTATTGCTACTAACGTATAATGTTTGCAATTTGTTTTAAATATTTTAATCTGTCACTGTCATCAAGAATACAATAAATGTCGAGAACCGTGTAAATATTATTAGAATGTATTATGGGGGCGCAGTGCAAGACAAATATCTGAATACACCACAGGAACGAACGCTGAATAATTTCCATCGCCAGAAATTGACAGTGGCAGACTAAAATATTTAAAACAAATTGCAGGCACTATACGTCAGTAGTAATAAAAAGAGTAGGCGAAAATTAGGAATTATTATTATTAATTTCATTAAATTGCGGTATCAAAATAAAGTAATCTGTATTAAATAATATGTAGGGATATTAGCAGTATTGTGATATAAAATTTGGATGCATAATTTTTTGCCGGACACTTTTTATTTTCAAAAAACTGATTTTACATGTTAACTGCCTATGCCAACATTTACGTGGGACACACGGTATATATTTTATGAGTGACAATGTTGACAACCAATACCAACTATTCTAAAACGTACACAAATACATCGTAAAAATTGTTTACATACCATTCAAAGTTGATTGCAGTTTTAATGATTTTGATTGGTTTTGTGTGGTAAACCTGGGAATTGGAAATACTGAAGTTAAAAGCTTGTTTGTTTACGTACACACGAATATTAAATATTTTACACCGACACGTGCGAAACTAAAATTGTTTGCAAAAATTTCAAAACAAATATGAATAAAGATGAATGGAATATCAATGTAAACAAATGAAAATTTATTGGGAAATATTCATTTCCAGTTTTAACTGTTCACAATAAGGAAATTTGGAAAATAGTATATTGAATTTGAGGAGTAAATTACACATGCTATTTTTTCTTCAAACATAGAAAATAGAATCATTAAATATGCTCAAAACTTTAAAAAAATCTGTTTTATCCAGCATTTTTATAGTTGCCATAGAATATGCTTGTTTTATTATATTTGTTTCATTTTAAACTGTTAAATTATTCAATTATAACCTCACTAATAATATTTTACTTTATCTGCTGCTGAAGTAAAATTGTTACCAAGGAGACACATTTACGCCGGCGGAGAAAAAATTGAACTTTTCTTTGTTGCTTACAAATACATAACAATGTACTTTTGTGGCGTTTGAAGAAAAATTAAATTATAACCACAACTTTAGGTGTAGATCTAAACTGTTATATAATCGCAAAATAAAAAAAAAACATGCATCATAAACAATATCAGGCTGAAAAAATATCACAACCCATTAGTGCAAAATATAAATCCGCATTTATCGAAAAACAAAAAAGCAGATATCATTAAAACCTAAATATCAGCACCATCTCCTACAAACATCAGCGAATATGCACAATATTATTTCGTCACAAATGCAGTCAACAAAACTGGACACCGTGGAATCAACACGAGATAAAACTCATTTTCAAATATAAAACTGCTCTCTCGAATAATGTATGAAATTAGCTGGCCGTTTTTTTAACAACAAAGCCGTGATGGGCGATACCGTGCCACTGTCACTGCAATTGCCGCTTCGCAGATAAATAGATACGAGTTATAATTGACTAAATATCAGCAAAGAGAAAATGCGAAGATAAAATTTAATTTTAATTTGTCATTGTCATTTGCTTTGCGCTGCGATTTAATGTATTTATTTGACTCCATATGAGCGTGAATTGTAAATATAGAAATATTTGCTTGTTTAGGGGAATGCTTAAATTAATTGATTCAACGTAGGGAGCGTCAAATAATTTAATTATAGGATTTCACTGATTTCAGCCAGCATTGAAAATTTGTTGACAATTTGTTTTTTTGTTATCAAATTTAACTTTAGCAAGATGGGACTACGGAAAAAATCCTTACTGATACAAAACCCTTTCCTGCAGTATTACCAACGTAAATTGACAAGTACTCTGTCAGTACTTTATACAAAATACTACTTTATTTAACGAGATCTGCTTACGCAGTGTGTTACAAATAAAAATTTTTCTTCATTATTATATATAGTGGATAATATATAATACATCGTGTTTATAAAGAATATATATTCAAGGAAATGTTTCCCGCGAACTGTAAGAGTGTCATGTTTCAAAACGTTGAAGGTGAATCAAGAATTGCTAAAAATTTTCCTCACATATCTATCTGTTTCTATGTCACTTCTTTTATTGTCATCCTTTACTGTCCTGACGTGTTTGGTTTGTAATCGCGGATCATTTGTCAAAATATGTCACGTTATTGAATTTCGGATTTCTGTATTTTGTGGAAAATTTATTCGACCCTCTTTTCATTCGCAACCAGTTTATAAATCACAAATTTACTGTAACGAATAATATTTTTATAAACTCTGTTAAACAATATAAAATCCTGATTTATATTTAGTAATATAATTTTGAAAGGTCATATATTTGCTTGATATTTAAATAAGTTTCCATACCTGAATTTTCTGTAAAGAAATTTGAAAAATTTAATATCTCTGACTCTGGCACCACATGTGTCATATTGATGTATATTTTTTTAATAAAAAATTTTCAGCTTTCATTTATATTCATCATATAAAGATAAGAATCCCATATACTTGAAACACTTTTCACGTTTGTAAAATGTCAAATTTGTCGTTGTGAATCCCTATTCTCACATTTAAGACATGTTTGTTTGAAGATTATGACAAAAGAAAATGTCATGTTTGCACATATTTAAAATGTATCTTATCTACGACAGTTGTAAAATTGGTGTTTAGTTGTAGTCACGGGTTGCCGAGCAACGATTAAAATGTTAAAATAGGGTGAATATTTTCTTATCATTTAATATTGTGATCCTAATTAATAAATTATAGTATATTATGATATGAGGGATTATGATAGTTATTATTCACGAAGATGAAGTCTGCGTCACAAGACGTAGACGAGTGATTCAAATCATCCGAGTGTATAATGCCATAATCCCGAATATAATACTATACTTTTTCTACTCCTGTAAATTCGGAAATCACTTTTGAAAATGATCTACATTCGTTAAAAACACACGTTACAAAACGTCAACATAAAAATAGACAATGACAACTGACTACATGTCAACTGTCAGACAGCCGTTGTTAGGTGATCCACATCACGTCTTGAAAATAATCGTGAATTATTTATTTCTGGCTCTGTGATTGGTCTAGAAGAGTAAATTAAAATTTCAAATAATGGGGATATATTTATACAGGAGTAGAAAATAGTTATTTGTATCACAAGGCTGGAAACTGCTATTTTGAGAGTGCGAGTTTATTTTGATAGAACGAGCCGTAGGCGAGTCCTACAAATACGAGCACTCGCAAAATAGTTTCCAACCGAGGGATACACAAGATTTTTCGCGCCAACATTTATGTAAATTTAATAAATAAATTTAATTTATAACTCATTTTCTTAATGACAGGGATTTTTTTTATGTTGCTAACTTCACAATATTTGAATGTCAATTATGTTTATTTTCCAGTATCATAACCAAAAATATCTACATATTTTTATTTTTATTTTACACTGCAAATACAATTATAATTACTTACAAATATGTTTAAAATCCATAAATATTCTGTTTTCTTGTATTGTAAATACTCAATTTTAGATATATTGCCATAATATTTTTATGTCAATGTAATACTTTGACATTTCTAGCGTCAGAAGTTAGCTAAAATTAGTGAAGTGATGCCAACATATAACCATAAAAAGTTAGCAATTTTTGTCGAACTAGTACGACAATAACATGATTTCCGACCGATTTAGAGTTATGTAATTGTATCAATGACGGACGGCGGGCCGAAAAATATAATTTTTTATTTAATGGGGTTATTTTTCATTATATCGTAGATAAAATATTGTACGATACACATACGTAGAGCATCAGCAACTCAGGAGTTTTAAAACACTCGCTACGCTCGTGTTTTAATTGACTAAAGACTAGTTTTACGTACTTGTGTCATAAATAATTATTATTGTTTTTTTTATTATTATTTTTAATAACGGCAAATCAAAGATTTGCGATATTGCATCTGATTCGAGTCAATCAGAATTTTAAGAAATAGAACTAGTACTTGGAACATAAAACACCTTTAATAACTTAAGTTGTCGAAAACTTAATTAATAGGTGCATATATCTACGTGCAATAATTCCCAAAATCTAAACTACTGCAAAGTGTAAAGTCAAGACGGCAACAAGCTAACCACTAACATCAACTGTGAATTCAGACAACAGAGAACAGAACAAGAATTCTAATGAACTGTGAACTATTCGAGTTGAAAACAGACATTCATGCATATGTGAACGTGTAATACACATTCATATTGTGCAAGTAGAGCATTCACCGGGCGTCAAATTTGAAATTTCTGGCGGGCAGCGAGGAAATGTATTCTGGCGGTACTTGATGAATTCGGGAACTTGCCGACGTTTTAGTGAATTTATCGTTGTGCATTTAGATCTTGGTTGGCCACTTCCGTTCGACGGAATAATAGAATTACGAAGGAAGCGGGAATTTTCGTGCTACACTAGAGAAAATGGAGTGAATTATACCAAATGAGAATAGGAAAAATTTAATAAAATATATTAGTAGTTTAGTTACAGCATTTTGTAAAACTAAAAAATTCATATATCTCGTCAAATTTATACCAAGAATTGCAAAACAATAAAAATCACAAAAAATTTTATTAATTATCAAAGCATAAAATTTTGGCCGGTTTTCGCTTAGGATTTTTTTGTAGTCCCCTTGGATATTAGCATATTATTTCTCAAATTTGAATAGATATCAAGAACGGACATTTTTATTTAATTTAAATGTTTTATGCAGTATATTTTACTCTAATACCTGATACATTTGTTCGTATAAGATTGGTCCATATTATATATCTTTGGATTAATAAGATCCATTTAATCTTGCATAATAACCTAATTTATATCCCGTCTTATTCGCCGAAAGCTATAATCCGTACACGTTACCAAATTATACCTGTGACACTCAAGAAAGCTACCAGCTACTCCTCTTGCACTCTTTCATAGTTTTGCAAAGTTCCGTAACGTATTATTAAGATTACACCAACGTAACACTATCCACAATAGTTAAGCTATACATTGCTTAAGCTGGACTAATTCGTATTTAATTGGATATCTCATTACAAACTTTGTTGTACTTAACTGGACGTTTACTTTGTCATTTATTTTTTGTGCTTATTTGTTTCATTGTCCTACACTTTGATTTTAATGATAAAAGAATCGGGGATGACGTAATATGTGATTACAAAGGGGTTTATTTAACTAAGGGTCGTTACAAGAATTTCAAAGTCCACTTTAAACACTTATATCATAAATAATTATTATTTAAATACGACGTTTCAAATTTTTCTACATAACTAATCACTAAATTGAAAAGAAATGAATAACATCATTTCTTTGATGAAGAATTATGTAGAATAATTCGAAACCTTGTATTTAAATAAAAAATTTTACAGTACGTAATCAAAAGTCTTTATAACTAATTAAATATTTGTTTTCCAAAATAGTTGTCGGCCAGCATTAAATTACTTTACGATCGTAAATTCTGTCCAGTACGTTCGAAACTTTTTGTCAGAATCTACAACTCACGTGCGAGCACATTCAACATGGAACTATAGCTGTCAAATGACATCCACTGTGTTTTAGATTCAAACAAAACATGAGAAATTGCTTGGATCTTTTTGCTCGATTTAGCAGAATTAACTATCTAGTGGAGCATAGGAATTGCCGTAATTAACGTTCAAAGCAATATAATAGAATTACTGACGGTGAAATAATTAACCAAGAGCACTTAAAATTTTACAGGCTCGATTTACACTCGAATGATAGAATGGAGCAATACTGCTAATTACTTATTGCCTAAAAAGTGAATTGCTTTTTGAATGTTCCAAAATAACACCTACAAGCTTTGAACTAAAACTTTAAATGGTCATCCTTGCGATGTACGATGTATGGATGATTCCTTTTGATTTATATCCTAATTTATTCCCAATTAAAGGGAAAAGTAATATTAAGTGGCGTTCGGATACAGATGACATTGAAAACACAGTTTAAAGGAACACTTTATTCGTTCAATATGAAACGTGGAAGCGAACTTATCTTCAGATTAAATATATTAAAAATGAATATTATGATTCGAGTTTATCGAGCGTGAGGAAAATTCCACATAAACATAATTTGTACATCATTATTGAAAATACGAATGTTTTTGCGTCCCGGCACATCCTGTAAGTATTATAGAAATTGGGTAGTGAGTTTTCAGTAGATGAGCACGTTTTAGGGTCTCTAGAATACGATTTTAATAATTTCGCGATGATGTCTGTGTCTATTAAACTGAAAATACTGATATTTTGTATATAATAATTGTATCCCCTTTGGAAGAGCTGATTAGGTTTTGGTGATAATACAATAACCGGAAGTGGTAGTTTACTTGAAGCCTTATCAAGTTGAAACATTTTTCTATTATTGTCTTCATTTACGAAATACAACACGCTTAAGAAAAATTATATTTTGCTCGCACTTTTCACAAACAAACCTTAAACTTACACAACTCAAGCTCGTCACCTCGAATCACAGAACTCATTTTATTGGAACTTATCTGAAGATAAGCTCGCTTCTACGTTCCACGTGGAACCAATAAAGTGACCCATTAAACTGTGTTTTAAGTCCGAGTCCGACCGAGTCCTTTTAGTTTTACACAAAATCGGAGGTGAAGTAGAACATCGTAATTGATTGACCCTTTAAATTTGAATTGTTTAACGTCATGATGTAGAAGGAAAATAGAAGAAAGGATTAAGATACAGTAACTTAGTTTGGACAAATATAGAGCCCCGGAATAATAGTTAAGAGAATATATTGGTGTAAATATTACTTTGCTTATTAGCTGAAATCTTAGATGGTCAAATTAGGTTCTATTTACTCTAAGTACAGTGTATTTACATAGCTGTTAGTCCAGCGTTGTTCACTTATGTAATCAGGATAAATGCTCTGCTAACTTTACCGTGTTCATTGAGTCGAAATCAGAAGCAAATCTTCACAATTCTCTAAGGTTCTATTTGAAATAATTTATGTATCAAACATGCAGTTCGTGACGTTAACGTTAACATTATGTTGTTCTGAGCACTGGGAACTTAGTTGCCGTTAAGTTGTAAACAGTGAAGCACTAAGCTTTACTTGTAACTTACGGCATGCTTGTCTAGCAAAGTTGCTAGTTTTTTGATTGCGGATTAGATTCTATATATAGCAGTTTATGTTCAAAATAGTAACTTACATGTTTTATTTCTTCACACTTTGTTACCCTGCCAGGTTAGAATATCGAACAACAGCAGAGAACTTCAGTTTGAAACACTTTCACCTAAAGACAAAAAATATAAGGTTATTGCTAGTAAATTGAGAGTTTTAAAATCTAATTGAAGCAAAACAATTTTGGAATAGTGGTTGGGTAAGGTGTTGTACCTCCGGACAAAATTTATATTTTTCTGTGATCAGTTATGAAAATAACCGTACTATAGGAAAGACTATTATTTTGTTCATAATAATTATTTTTATATATGTACAACCAATAAATAAAGTTAACTTTAGTTTTATCAAAATCATTCCTTAATGTGCTATATTAGTAACAGACGAAACTGAAAATGACAAGTACTCCATAGGGAAATACAGTGATTTAAGATTTCAAGTTTGATCTAACCCTAAATACTGTCATATTATTTGGTACTAAATTAAATATTGATTAATGAAAGACGTAAATACCGAATATTTCGAGTTGTATGTAAAATATTGTATATTATATAACACGTGAGTAAAGTGTCATTATTTGCCTCAAGCGATTACATCCCTCGGGCTAGGCCTTCAGGAGAGGATTCAATCAGTCCTCTCGACAAATAATGACGAACTTTACTCCCTTGATATATAAACTACTATTATGCCTACATACTAAATTAAAGTAGGTTTATTTAAATCTTGTAAGTAGGTACCTATAAAACAAACAAAAAATCCATGACAAGAAACAATTACACATTTTTCTGCATCTACAAATTAAATTCAACGTCTGAACTTCTTTTCAAATATATGAATATATCTTAAATATGTCCGAAAGTAGAACAAAGCTAATGATATATTAGAAATTCACCTAAAATTTAATGAGTTAAAAGAAATCTCAATGCAAGAAGTTTTTGAAAAAGTAAGACCATTATACAATACTCAACTGGATTGTGAAACAATTGAAATTAGCAAATAGCTATATGATAATAAAGGATATTATTTACCACTCAAAAAACTTTATCCACTCATAATCACTATTTCTTTAATTTTAATGATGTCTGAATAACAATTAAAATCATATTGATACAAAATGTCGATCTCTAAGTTCAGCAGTGTTACTAAATATAATTACGAAATTCGAGTTTAAAATATTAATAAATTCATAGGACCTAAATTTTAAGGTTTTATGGAAACATGAAAGATTCAGAGGTCAATGAAAGCAAGAAGCTGAGTAATAAGATGTAGTTTTGTATTTTTTGTAATGTACCTACTTCATTGGGAAACTTTGGTTTATGCTGATCTTGTCGGTAAAATAAAAAGTTGGTCAATGTTTCGGAAAACAAAGTTTCAAATTCGTCTTCATTGGAATCTCATCTAGAAACAAACAAGCCACATCTAAAAACCATAAACCCGGTCGCATTTCAAAATTCCAGTAACAGAATAAATCAAAAATCCATTAAAAAGTTGACAAAAAAGTCACAAGACGCTTTCACAACACAGCAGTGAGTTGTAAAGTCGACGATAGATGGTTCTAACATTGTCGCGCTACCATCGAGCACCAAAGCACTCTTCGATCGAATGATTGATGACGTATTGAAAGTTTTTCGACGTTTTTCAACTTGTTCCCGGTAGCAATGGCTCAATCCTGATTAACAACTTTGAATACATTTGGATCTTGGACGCGCGTGACAATGCTTATGCATGCGCTGTTCACTGCGCTGTTCACCGCGGCCTGTTGTCCGTGTTTATAATGCGGGGATCATTAATTATCTTTCCAGCATCCAGCACTCTTTTGCGGTTTCATTTAATTATGTGTGAAGGTGATTACAAACGCACGAAAGGGACACATTTTTTATTCTGATTCGAAACCAGTGTTTATTTTATTTTTTATTTTAAGTACAACTAACCAACGGTCCAAGGCCAAGTTAAGGGTAGCGAAAGAGCACATAGAGCAAACAAAGCATGTTAACAACAGTAGTTTACATATCAAGGGAGTAAAGTTCGCCCGACGGTTACAATCGCTTGAGGAAAATAAAGACACTTTAATATTCAACTGAAAAAATACGTTATTTAACAAGTAAATTTAGTAAGAATGCTACGTCTTTAATTCTCAATATTTAATTTACTACCAAATGTACACAAATATGACGGGATTATAGGTATAAGTTTTGTATTGATATCTTTCGTTTTTATTTAGTTACGCAAAAACCTTCTTCACTTTCTGGATGACCCTCGTAAAATATCTTGTATACGATTAGAGAAAGTGAATTTACTGTTAGAGAATAACAAGGAAACATCGTGAATTTAATAAGTATATAAAAGATATTATCGTACATTTATTTATATTCAAAATCAAGTTATTTTTCGAGCACCATTTATAGTAGTATTTCTTACACAGAAAACGAAAAACAGTCTTTTCCTTAAGATTTTCCTAAAAACGGAATACTGTCATTTTGGTTATATCCCAATGGAGTTTTGCTAGCTTGACAAAAACGATCTCTTCCTTCTCACGCGCATGACGACCAAACCAAGTGTCCAGTTCTCGGACCTCGTCCTGCCAAGGGTCAAGGGATCGAACCCGCCCCCACGGCACCAGGACCGTATCATTGAAAAACTAGTCTCGGGAGTCCTTTTCATGTGTCGTCAACATGAAATGACGCATACTTTTTGTAAGATTTCTACTGTGGATTGTGCAAGTATTTTTGTTGTTTAGGATTCAAAATTAATGGATGGTTTTTAAATCATACATTCTCTTTATGTATGCGGATTATATAAATTTAAAATGTACTGTTTGAGAGAACTAGAAAATAAAATGAATAATAAAATTCAATTCTCGTTAAAGTTTCTGTCAAGCTCGCAAAACCATTTTACAAAACAATAGAAACAAACGCATTATATAGAGCTCAAGCCACTGAATAATCAAGCATTTAAAACCCAGACATCGTTAAAAACAAACGACAATCAGCTGACAAAAGTGAATTGGAACAAAAGCCAGTGCAAACCGCCAACAAACGCCAAGCAACTACGATTCACGTTGCACTAATTTACAAAGTATATTTGATCCGCGTTTAAATACAATCTAGTCGCAGTTGGATCGACAAAGGCTTCAGTCGGTCGGCCAAGAGCTAGAGCCAATCAGCATCGTCGACACGGAACGGAAGAATCGTTAAAGTTTTGTCGTTGGATCGTTGGATTTCCTTCTCGGCTAATAGGACGCGAAAAGCGCAACGCTCTGGAAATCTAACACGCAACCGATAAATGTAAGACATTTTTGGAATCATTTTATACCGCTTCCTACACGAATTCTTCAATTCAGTATGAGAGGATGAATAAACAAATATTGACGAACGAAATGTTACACCTAATTAAAAAAAAAGAATATGTGTTGTACGCAGTACACAACCTCCCAAAATAAACGATATAAAATATAGAAAAAAAAAATCAAATAAAAATTAAATTAATGTAACAAAATATTTATTTATTGAGATGTACTAAAAAAATCTGATAGGCTTTCATATAAATTAGTACCACATCTAGTTGATGGATTAATACCAAAATATAATCTCGATTGAGTGTTTATAATAGTGTGTACATAAATGTACGGTTCTGAATTTTGGGTGTGGATGAAGAATCATGAACAACGTATAACTGCTGTAGAAATGAGATATTTGAGAGGAATGTGTAGATATACGAGACGTAATCGTTTTGGGAATACATTGGTGTATGGAGAGTGTGAGATTGAGAAGAATGTTGTTAAGAAAGTGGAAGTGAGTCCGTTGAGGTGGTTTGGGTATATTGAGTGAATGTATGAAAGGTTGGTGAAACTAATGTATGCGCGTGAGATTGAAGGTGAACGATTGCGTGGGCGTCAGAGGAATAAATGGTTGGGTATGATTGATGGTTTGTTGCGTGAATGAATGATTCCGAGTGTGAAAAATAGACGAGCATGTAAAAATGTGGACGAGGCGAAAGTGGTGTGTCAGGATAGCAATGTTTGGAGGAGATTGATTGTTGGTTGACTGCGTATCTGGGTTCGTGCTACCCCACTGAATGGGATATAGCGTGATGTTATGTATGTATGTATTTAACCAGACCTTCAAATCTAAATTTCTAATTTGATAATGATCGTGACATTATTTTTTAATTCCTGAACAATACAAAATATAGAAAATTACAAATAAAAATTGTAACCAATGACAAAATTTACTGTAGGTCAATTATTTACTGAGATATACCCAAAAAAACCTAATATCGAAAATTTTTACCACATCACAATACCTCTCTTACAATATGTATGTGCGGGTGGTAATAACTATTGAATATTGTTTTTATTTTACGGGTAATATTCCTTTTGTATTTCAGCGTAATAACTATAGCCTTCTCAAGCTTAAGTGAAAATTAATAATGTAGTAGTTATTGATATTAGCCGATATTAATATTCAAAGCTGGACTCCACCCAAAATACAGGCGTTCACTATTCAAATTCAATAACGTCGCTTTGTTTGTATCAAATAGTATAGCAGCATGAAGTGGCAAACAATAATATCGTTCATATCAATATGAAATGAACAGTTCCGACATAGATCTATCAAATTAGTCAATTAGTAAGCATACATATTAAATAATTTCCTACGTGATATAGAAAGGGATCAACGTGAAAGTAAATCGCCGAACAAGAACATAGAAAGTAGCCGAGTTTTCCGATACTGGCCAGAAATAAGAAGTGATGGTCGGGCTTAAGAAGAGGAATGCGGTGGATGGAGATTAAAGAGAGACGTGGATCGAACCACTGGAACTTGTGGATTTTTTCTGTTTTAGTTGGAAATTTGTCCGTACGATCAACTCTTTTAAGGAGTTTTATTAGTTTCAACTGATTCTGGTTGTTTTCTATTTATTGAAAGGGTAACTTGATGGAAAATAAATAACACTTTCTCTAACTTGATTTACTTAGGTGTATCTAGAGCAAAGTTGATGATTTTTATTGCTGCAAGATGTTTTTAAATTACATCTTAACGAATTTGAAGTTGGATACACGACTGCGGAACTTTATATAATATTAAATAATTAGAAAGTGTTTCATCATACTTTTTGTGATTATAATAATTATTTTTAATATATAAAGAAATTAAATATTGCTATTAGTATTTATTTGTTGTTTGGAATATTTTATTTTTACTTTACTACTTAGGGCATATACTGCCTCATGAATGGATGATTATGAATTTTATGAACTAACGACCATGCTCTTCAGTGGGATTCGAATTCACGACCTCTAGTGTGCTAGGCTAGTGACATAGCCATACACCACCGAAATCGATTTGGAATATTGTTTAAATATTATTTTCCATTTGGTTCAATTCAAGCTAAAAACTAATCAGAATTATTAAAAAAAAACTATTGAAATGTATCTAATATTATTGAACATTAGAGTAATTATTTACGTTCGTGGTGTCAATAATCGCCCTGATTATTACACGGTAGAAGTTAGAAAAAAAAAAAACCCTATTTTGAACATAATACCTATTAAAAAAGTGCAATATTTTATTCCCCACACATCCCCAAACTTATTCAAATGGAGAAATACATTGCTGTCAACAGATGTAATTATGGATTCCCATAGCGTAATTTTAAACCCTCAAAATGAACCCCCAGCTTTAAACTCTATTATTTTTTAAATTTTTCCAGTTAGATCAATCCTTCAATTAATTCTTATACAAATTTTCAATACATTTGATTTATTAAAAAATATATATTGAAAGAAATATAAAAAATGGCGAAAATCTATGAAAACTGTCTAAAATTTCAACTTTGCAAGGCAGAATTTAAAAAACTAAGAGAAATATCACAAAACGGTTTACAGTTTTGAAAGTTCCATGCTTTAATTACCCTATAAACAAATTTTCAACGATTTTTATTTTTTCGAAATTTTACCTAAAATCGACTCCACAAAAATTTTCCAGAGCGAGTATCTCAAAAATGAGAAGAGATACAGTGTTGGGCATTGAACCACTGAATTTGGGTTGGTGAAATACATAAGTGAGCAAAGATTCATTGCAATCGCTCTACGGGAAGATTTGCTAGAGCAAAAAGTCTGAAAATGACCGAAAAACCGAAAAAATCCAAGGGGTAAGTATTAAGATTTTGCGAAAAATTTTTATCTCATAGAATTTTGATTTTTATACCCTATCCTTCTATTTTAGACCCGAAACTTACGATAAAAGTATTTTCAGTGATAAATAAGATTTAATTTTTGAGAAATAAGCAATTTTACTCGGCAATGAATTCAGAAACAAATCTCAAAAATTGTTTGTGTCCTTGTATCTCAAAAACTATAAGAGGTAATTGATATTGCTTTTAATGAGCGTATTCAGCATACTTTATTTAACTTTCATGTAAATTTTTATGACATTGGCTCATAAAATACTAATTTTATAAACTATCAAAGTTAATAGAAAAATATCGAATATATTCAAAATCGCCCGAATTTGACAACCTCTAACTCTAATGTTAATACAGATAATTTGAATCGGATTTAAAATATGGATTCCTCATACTTTATTAATATGTTCAGGGTAGTTTTGTTATATTACTCAAAAAACTATTACAATTCTGAAGCCATTATATAATAGATGTTTTTCTATTATGAATAATATACCTGGATCAGCTCTTGACTAAATAAATATATTGAATTTACTCTTTAAACTTCTGTATTTATTAATTTTAAATTCTTATCAGCTAGGTCTGCCCAACTCTAATTTTCAAGTTAATTAATAAGTTTTATGACATATATAAATGTTAATATGTGTATTTATAATTTAGTTAATTAAGTGTAGTTCATGGATGAAAGAAACCAAATATGGAATAGATTCCTATTATGGAATACCGCATTTTCTCTCATTGTTATTTAAACTTTTATACAATTATTTTACTGGTAATTAATTTTTAAAACATAAGACTATTACTAAGTTAAGCGAAATTGTATGATAGATTATGATTACTAATAAACGTCTCTAATTTGTACAATATTAAATGGCGGTATTCCATATTAAGATCCTATTCCAGATTTGGTAACTTTCCTCTATTAATTTAAACATTTTTAAAGTAACCTTTATATTTTCTTAAAGTGGCAGTTCTACTGTTATATAGTCTACGGTAAGGCACTTTATTGCAGTCAAACTAGGGCAGATGGCAAAATAAAGAAGAGATGGAAATCTATAAATTTCCTAATCAATGGTATAATAATCCCTGAATAGTAACTGAATAGGAAAGTATTCTCATTTTGAAATTCCAAATCAACTTCAAATTTAGATAGCATGTGGTTCAACTTGATAAAGACAATTCATTTAAGAATTTGTCACTTTACTGTTTTTCAGTAAGTTGCTGAAAAACAGCTCCAACCTGCCATTTCAAAATCACCGTACATTTCAATCAAACATAATAATAATTACATCGTCCTGGTACCATTTGCAGCTTAACCCCACCGGGGTCCTAAATACATCTTGTATTGTTACTGATTACTCTAACATTTACAAAGGAGCCGAGCACATTACCCTTGCTCTTCCCCTCCCTATCTTTACCAACAGGGAAGACGAAGACACAGCGACGCCGGCGCCGCTAGACGAGCTCTATGATAACTAATGAGCTGCAACGTATAGAGTGTTCCACGTATAACTGATACAATTAATCAAGTCTTTGTCATTTCTACGGTGAGTGAGTATCCATCCGATTCAAGGGACGGGGCGGAACTGTTAAGGGTTGTTACGTCTGTTTGAGAAGATGGAGATTGCAGAGATGTTTGTTTGTTTTTAGATGTTGCTAACAAATTGCTTGATTTCTATATGATTGTTTGCTTATATAAATTAATGTTTACATGGATACTTTCAATAACAGCGTAATAAATTGGTTGAAATTATCAGGTGATTCCACAAAACTGCAATGTTAAAGGTAAAATGTATCACCAAAACCTAAAGGATCGTAATAAAACCATTAAATACCCCTCATAATAAAAGTACAAAAGTACACGTATCGCAAATTGCTGTATATTTCTCAGAATACTTCGAATGCCTAGTGTCAGATTATATGAAAATTTATTCTTGTTTTTACAATAGATTTTCTATAATTCGGATTTTATAAGTATACTTGTATTGTCAAATTATTATTGTTCAATGTCATTTGCGAAAGACATCTACCTGTGTTTATTATTTAACAAGAAATTAATTTTCAGCATAAAATCTGTATTAAAGCACCCCATTAGACTTTCATATCTTCCCCATATATACAAAAATCTGTTGCAGCCACCACAATATCTCTCACCATAGATTTCTTATTATACAATGCAGTAGCACGAACCCTCACTATCAAGAAACGCTCATCCATTCAAAAAATTATGACACATGTTAAAAAATGACATTTTTCAATCCTTGTTTTGTTTTTTCAAAAAACAGGTTAGCAGATTTAAAAGAAAATATCAAAATATAATTTTACTTTAATGTGATGTAATTCGGAAATGGTGACAGTAAGAGGAAAATGTTTCATACAATAATTGTAGATAATAATAAAACCATTATTTACTGAGATTAATCAGACACACACAGACATCATCGCGAAATTATTTAAATCTTATTCTAGGGTCCCTAAAACGAGCTCATCCATTAAAAATTCACTACCGAATTTTTAGCATAATTCCTATACTTCCCTTACAGGATGTGGCGGGAGATAAAAACTATTTATAATAATGCAACTAACGATAATTCACATATTGAAACCGATGAGTAATTTTGTTATATAAATTGTCTTATTGCCTATGTGACTTTTATAAATATTGTTATAATAAATTATTGTTAATGTTAACATCTTTAATTTTATTTTATTTCATTCTGTGTAAATATAATCAATAACAATATAAATAATTATAATATTAATAATACTGGAATGTAGTAGCATTATAATAAATGTTGGTATAAAAATTGTAAGAAATTTAATTTAATATTAGCACCTATTTATTTCCTAGATATTATTTTTGTTAATGCTAAACTTGTGAAATTAGCGACAGTGTTCATATTTTCATTTATGACAGGTATAATTTAATGTAAGGGGTGTTCAATCGTTCTATTACAATCCTTTGGGTTTTGCTGATACATACCATTATAGAAGGAATTTGTGAAAATAGAAAGAAGGATCTAGTGTCTTGAAAAGTGTGCAAAAGTAAACATCCAATTCCTGGCAAACCGTTGTCAATCGAAAACAGAAACACGCGAAAGCTCATACGAGAAACATTTGCACATCGGCCGAGTTTATACGTGGAACATTTGTGCGATGGGACTGGCCAAAGTCTACTGGGACCACAACAAGACGTGTTCGTCGGAGATAAAAACGTAAATACGACTCGAGCTCCAGAAGGGTTGAGTGGAATTTTGAGGCAGAACGGGCTTGCTTGCCTGAAATAATTTGAATGCGATTGGAAAAGGGTGCAAAGAGGTGTTCTGAAAGGTTTTCTAAGTGGATTTGCTCTTCTTTCTTGACCACCAGCTGCGATAAATTTAGGAGGATGACTTTGAAAGAATTATTTAAAATACCCTAAAATAGCATTCCACACAAATTACAACAGTTTTTAGTTATATTCCATTTGGGAATGTGAGAGTATCAATCAGTCCATCAAAGAAATCTCAGTGCCGCGCCAATAATTGTTTCCTCAAGGATAGTCGAAAAGACATAATACACAAGTTTATTGAAAATATGAAAGATAAGAGTTATAGGATGCGGAAAATGTTTCGTTTTTGATGACGTAGGACATGTGCGCATCTGTTTGAGCAAATGAGATCCAAGTATTAGCTCCTACTCCTCTTTAACTAAGAATATACATATTCGGGCGGGTCGGATCTGTTTGGATTCTATTCGGGTGTTTTAATGTCTTTGCATGTTTGCTGTTTGATATGCAGTACTTACTGCAAAACAGTACGATACTAACGCCACCAACCACCTAACTTCCAGAATGTCAAAATGTTTTTGTAAAATTAGAAGAAAAGTGAAATAAATTAAGTGTATTAAGTTATTTTATATCTCTAATAATAAAATATAATACTACAATTTAAATATATATACTACTTATTTTGTAATGTTCTCAACATTTTTTTTTTCGAAAATCTGAGAACTACCATTTGTTTATTTCTGCTATACCACATTAAATACGTCGTCAATGAAATTTAAAAATTCTCGCTTATTTAGAGGAAATTTTAATTCGGACTTTCACATGTGGTTTTATATTTGTATGCACTTCAAGAAAATATATTATATATAAAAAATATCATGGAATAACCTATCACGGGTTCGAATCCCACTGAAGATCATGGTCGTTTGTGGTATTTACATACATTCATAATCATCCATTAATGAAGCGGCAAATAACGATAGTAGATATTTGCTTCCCAACTTCGTAAAAAAAAGTGTTTATCGGAACATTTATAGTGGTGTTTCCATTGTTGGAGAAGTAAGTTTCGTTCTAGGTATAAAGCGAACGGCATTCTATGAGTATTCTAGTAAAATTATATTTTATTTTTCTGGTGGATATATTGGCGCATAGCTGACAAAAACCCAACATTGCTCTTACAAATTTTGATTTGTAACTTTATCTTATTCTCAAATGGAGCATAGTTAAACATTCTCCAAAATAATTTGGGACGCAATTTCAGCAAAATAATACGATTCGCTTTCTCGCTAAGGTAGAGCCATTATACTTAGCGGTAACAAATTAGATAGTACATAGCTTATCACATTTGCAAATCTTATTTAGTCCCTGAAAATCATCACTAAATCCTTATCAACACAAATCGATCTCAACTCCACAAGGACATCGCCGTCGAGTAACATCGCCTGGCGCAAACACTGTGCAATTAGTCGGGCATTTATGAGGCTTATTTGAGGAACCTTTGTGCAGTGCTCGCTGATTGCGCGCAGCCCTTTGTCACCCTCAGCACCCAGGAGATACACACGTAGCCCAACGTTAACGCAGACATATCTCGCTGCTCCACTTTCTAATACCTCTGTGTAGGTGTAAATTCTGCACGTATGTGAGGTTAAGTAAAATAACCGCGACGGTGGCGCCGCATTGGGGTGGTTGGTGGGATATGTAAATAGAAAGCAGGCTGGGAAAGTGAATGCTTAGTGAAATTATTGCGTTGACGCTGGAATGGAATTTGCACTTAATTTCAATCATTCCTTGTTCAAAACGAAAACTAGGTACTCTAGTAAAACTAGCTTTTGCACTACTAGCCTAGCAACATGCTATTGTTGACTTCGTTTTGAATCGTGAAATTGTTTTTCTCTACCGCTTCAGTACCAGTCAATAATTTATTAGCTCCCTTAGTAAACATGATTATTTACGTAATTTAATTATTTAGAATTATCACTTTTACAAAGAAATTTGACTTTCTGAATTTATTTAAGTCATTAAATGCAAGTAAATTATAAGTTATGAATTTAAAATTGTCCCCTAATTTTAAGGAAAAACGTGAGTTATTCTTCAATTTGAATTTCCAGATTGAAGAATAACAAACCATTTTCCTGCCAAATTTTATATTTCTGTATAAGAAAAACACAAAGCAATAGTACTACTTATCATATATTTACTGTACCAAATTCTAATATCAAATCGAATCAATATTAAAATCCTCAATTATTGTAGATATTAACAAGTATTCATATCAAAATGCTTGTATTATTATTAACCCATTAATATCTAGCGTAAGATAGATCATACGTTAGAGATGTATAATGTTTCTGCCAGGATATGGTATTTCAAACTGGATAAACTATACCAGTTTATTCATTTGATATTGCTCAGTATATTTAAATGTAAAATATTTTATACGTAATTATACTTCCAAGTTAACAACATAGAGAAATATGAAAGAAAAATTGTTCTAGGCATTAATGGTTTAATATAAAGGAAGAATTTAAGAGCTAGTACAGAAAGAAACAGTATATAAAGGACGGTTGAGAAGTGCCAAGATATCCCTTGGCTTATAATATACTATGATACCTATAATTGCTTAAGAATTGATATTAGGGAAATAAAATTACTAATTAATTCCTTTCGTGTAATAAATAAGTACAAACAAATGCTTAGTTGTTGAAACAATATTCGAACTTTGTTGCAAAATAATAATAATAAATAACATTGTTCGCTAACATGAATGCCAAGTTCCAAGTGACTTAAGACGGATTTGACTCTATTGAATAAACTTTATTGAATAGCTAACAGAATCTAAATTCATCAAGGATTGATTAGAATAGTCTGCCATGTATTTATAACAGTATAGAATTGAATCTTGTCGTGTCTATCTAATGCTGAATGACAGTTGAGGGATGGAGTAATTTTGTGCAATGTTGCATATTGCTTGTAACATCTGTTGAGGCAGCAATGTGGCGTTTCAATGGTAGACAGCCAGTAATATTTACATGTCTAACTGGACAGTCTGTCTAGGAATTTTGTTCTAGTTTGCTGGCACCTCTCTGCGATTAAAATTGTTTATGAAATGTATTATATTGTTGAGAATACTTTTTAAAGCACAAAAATGTTTCTAGATTTTTCAGGCGATGACAAATGCTTTAATTACAGTTAACTAATTTTATAAAGAATGTTAAAGTGAATTTATCAGCAACGTATACGATTTTCATAAACTAATTATAATTACATTGGCTGGTACCATGAACTATTAAACAATGTTTTAGTTTTTGTTCCCATTGTAACTAAAACATTTTTAATATCTTTGTCAAGATGTGTCTAACGTGTCAAATAATTATGAAGTGTCAAAAATATGTGTCGTGTGAAATATTTTAAAAGTAATATTTGTATTATTAGTTAGAAGTTCATTGACCATTGACAACAAATACATGTTAAGAAAGTTCTGCACAATTTCAGATTTCACGAAATATCACTAAAAATTGGCATATACTTTTATTGTATTTCTATATAATATAAACCCTAACAAACTCAATACTGTAGAGCGCATAGTCATATCTATTAAATTTATAGAGATATGGCAATTTTCGATGTTTTTCGAAATGCTACTTTGAGTGGCTGACTCAAAATCTATTAAAGATATTGAAAAATAGACTCAGTTCTGTGCGTTTCATGCATTTTATTACAAATTAGCAAATTTTGAAAATTTTGAAATTTTTCGATTTTCCCCCCCAAATTTCGATAGGCAATAACTCGATAAATATAAAAGATACAGGCTCGCAGACTAGACCATTCGATTCAGCTCGTCAAAATACATAAGTATGTAAAATTTCATTAAAATTGCTTTACGCGTTATAGAGTTAGAGCAAAAAGTGTTAAAATGACGTTTTTGGCGAAAAACCCCTTGACGTTTGACCTGAAAAAGGCCATTTTCAGACTTTTCGCTCTAAAATTTCAACCCAGCATCCGAATGTTCTGAAATTTTTAGGGTTTATGTATTTCGATGAGCTGAATCGAATGGTTTAGTCTGCAAGTTCGTATCTCGTTTATTATTTGAGATATAGCTGATCAAAATTTTGAAAAAAAATTCAAAAATTTAAATTTTTAAAAAATTTGTTATTATGCTATAATATGCACGAATAACACAAAACTGAAGAGTATTTTTAGATATCTTGCGTAATTTTTGAGTTGCAGTTCCTCAAAGTTGCACTTTGAAAAACATCAAAAACCGCCATATCTCGAAAAATTTAAGAGAAATGATGATGCGCTCTGCACCAGTGAGTTTTTTAGGGTTTATATTATATAGAAATACAATAAAAGTATATGCCAATTTTTATTGATATTTCGTGAATATGAACTGTGTTTAAATGAGTAAGAATGTTTTACGGACGCATTAATTAATATAATAATAGTAGTTTATGTAACAAGTACATAATTTAAGTCTTTATTGGACGAGCCGAAGAGAATGTCGTATAACTTGTTCCTTGCATATGTAACTAAGATTATAGAAATATATATTCTTAAATATATAATTTTCTCAAAACTAGAAGCATTAACATTTTATATTCCAAATATTTTTGCTAACATCTTTCATTTGAAACTTTTTCTCTCTTTCTCTATTGTTGAAATATATGAAATTTATTATTTTGTGTCTAGTAAACTTCCTCTTCCGGTTTTTCAATTTCATTCAAAATCAACTCAGCTCTTCATTTTTTCATGAAACTTATAAATTCCAAGTTCCGTTTACATATCTTGTATGGTTCATGAGATATTGCTCACACGGACATCCATCCATCCATCCATCCATCCTCACACACAGACATCAATGAAAAATTGGTCATAACGGATTCAGTAGACGTCAAAATATGTATTTCCGTAAAAATATCGTCAGCGATTTTTTTCGAGATTCCAATACTTCCTTATACATTGTATAAGAAAGTAAAAAAAGTTTTTCGTCTGTTAAAGTTACATTATTCAAATGCATATAAAATATTATATTCTACCTAGTTTAAATATTGATAAAATACTTAAATCATAAAATTTGTTTCCCGTTCCTACATATGAAACTCTAGAAATCATTACTTTAATGTGTTTTCGGTGTATACGACTCAAGTAAAACAATATTGGCCAGAACATCTCATGTAATAAAACACAAATTAAGCATATTTTGCGGCCACAAAAGTGTCTTTATGTCGCCATAACGGCACGGGAATGTGGCCATCGTAACTTATTTTGAATATTACGGTCAAAGTTTATGTCCGACTGCATTTTCATGGCTTCATCAAAGCTCGCAACTTGGAATTTTTTCTTTTTCCAGAATTTTCCACAGGGATGTTAGATACTCCACAGTATTTTCATTTTACTTGTTTTGCTGTTAACACTACGAGACGAGAACGGAATAAAATATTTCAGCGGTTAAGTATTTCCATGCAAGTACATCTAATGATAAAAGAATTACAAGTGTTCTTTTAATATTACTAAAAATATGACTGCTCAAATAAATGAGGGCAATTATCGTTGTAAATTCTAAATGGAAATTCATATCGCTCTTCTGTAAACTTTTTTATTGTGGAAGTTATTAAGAAAGTCTGTACTTTTATTTGTTTCATTCTGTACTGATAGTTTCCACACAGAAAGTTTTTTTCTATTATTTTTAATGAAAAAAGTATTGGAATCTCCAATTCGTTTCACGTAAATACAATATTTTTCGCTACTTCGCCTCCAAGGAGAATTTGTTCGTTCCAGTGCCGTACTCAGAATACTTTTCTGCGGGTCGAATTCTTTAGATGTTTAGGAACTAAAACTAAATTGGTTTCTCAAATATTTATCGCAATTTTAGTAATGTTCTTATATATAATTTAGATATTTGAAGTTAAAGTCATATTAATAATCCTAATATAATTGCTCTACAGGTCCTGTATACCCTTTGCTTTATTACAAATGTTTTCCATAACATCGTATTGTTCGATTTATCTTTCCTAATCCCTAATGTTTGTAAATCTTTCAGTAACATTTGGTTTTTGGACGATCTTTCCTTTTTGGTTTCTGGATTACCTCTTGACTTACTACATCAAGAATCTTCTGACAATTGTTCATATGTCTCTGCCATTTTAGTCTCTATGATCTTATAAAAAACTTAAATTTATATTATTCTTAGCCTTAGATTTTCACAATTTATATGTCGTGATGATTACCATATATAGATTCATCACTTCACTATTTGATTTTTGTATTAACACATCATGTTTCTAATAATGTATTAAGTAAATTAATATAATTAATAATTAATCAACAGGCACTTATCTAAATTAATATCACTAATTGAAGAATGTTATTTATAAAATAAATCAATTGAATATATTTAAAACTGGGGTCGACATATAGATATTACTTTACAATAGAAAAGAGTGGATTTAGTTTTAAATAAAAAAAAATATCTATAAATTGGTAAAACTCATATACAAATTCATTTCCGGTTATATTCATGAATAATACACATACACAAAAACAAATTGGATTGTTACAATAGCAAAAATTTATCTTATGTATAGTAATAGCAATTTAGATATTTACAATATCAATATTTATATTTATATTAGTAATATGATATTATTTAGATTGTTGTAGCAGCAATCGAAAATATCATATTACTAATGTAAATATAAATATTGTTATTGTATAAATCTAAATTGCTATCACTATACGCAAGATAAATTTTTGCTATTGTAACAATTTTTTTTTTCGTGTACACTCAGGGTCCTTCGGTATGTTGAACAGGAAGCGTGTGTATTTTTTATTTTATTCTTTTGCGATACTGTAAAAATTTTATATGTTTAAATGTATATATTATAAGTTATTAATTATCACCCTGAAGAAGACTAATTAACTAACGAAACGTCGGTGTGAAAAAATCTTTAATTATATTGATTGAATCTTCAACTAGTTGTTTTATTTAATAATTACATTCAGTAGAGAAAATTCCTTCATCACTAATAAATTATAAGAAATTATTTGGACAGAAAGTAAATTATATTTACTTATTTATGAAATAATAAATAATATTTAATAAATAAATGTTTCAGAAACTGTTTGAAAATACTGATTTTCAGCTTTGATTGCAAATTTTTCAGCTTTTCAAACATCAAACGTCAAAATTTTAAAAGTTAGCAACTTGTATGAAAAAACGAGACAGAAAGAATTATTTCAATATAGTTTTTATTTGAGTTTTTTGTTCGAATTGGTAGTGTTTTCGATTCGAGAACTATATCCGAGAAGTCGGACCTATTTATATCGTGGACACAAGCATTTTACTCAGATTTGCGCAAGCAGACTGCCACACTGAAAGTGGGCAAATGGCTTAATGATATATTTATTTATCGTGATAAAGTAATAATTGAAAAGCAAGCGTATTTCCCGGCCATAGCATCATTTTAACAGTTCATACATTCATCCGCCTCAGAAGAAATCACCTGAATACGTGTCAGGCGCACCCCCACTTTATTGAATCTCACAACTGAAAATCCAGCCCTGTCCAAAACCAGTGAGAAAATTACATCGGCAGCAGCGCGGGTCACAATTCAGAGCCCGCAACCAATCGCATCCTTTAGTACCGACAGATTCTTCGGGAGTTTCTCAGCATCCCGCACCCCGCAATCCGTATCGATCTACGAACAGCGGGGTTCAGACCCGGGGGACCCGCCGAATTGATGCCATTTTGTCTCCGATATTAGATAAGTATTGTAACGTATTTTGTTTTGAGGCCGAATGAGATTAGGATGGGTCAGTTTGGCTGAGGATGACCAGAAGACGAGACAAGAGGAATACTACAGGAAGAAGGAACAGGAAACCGGAAGTGAATGTGATGCGATGACGGTTGTGTTTCACTGCCGGGTTCTGCTTCTGCTGACTGGTGGATTTAGATTTTTTTCGAAGGAATTCACTTTGAAAAGATTCGAATTTTGGTGTATTAGCTTGGCCACAGGAATTTGCCAATAACGTGATCAAAGCCATGACTGATAGATTTTATAAATCTCGTAATCCTCGAAACCTTTTCAAAGGCATTGGCAGAACAGATTTTTGATGTACACAATTCATAATTCCGGCGGAAATTTAAATAATTTCGCAGATTTCAGTTAGTAATGGGCAAAGTAAGAGAGAAATTTTAGCACACGAATCCGAAGGCTGACTGTGATAATTTTATCGAGTGGGTAATTCCACTTTGCCCACGTGTGAAGTATAACGTTTTTGCCAACATCTCTTAATAATTGCAAAATTTATTAAGAAAATATTATTTGACAGTGACATATGTTTTAAATATTCTAAATTAAAATGTCAGTCGAAGTAGTTACCAAGATAAAGTGTGTTATTATTATTATTATAAGTAGAAAATTATTCATTAGTGACTTTTTTGAAAATTGTACCCACTAGTGGATAATCTGTAACTTTCCTTGTTTAAAATCACCATAGTTATAGAGCATTTATTGAGAGGTGTTGGATAAAAATATTTTAAATTGTGAAATACTTTAAAATTCATTTACTCAATTTGGGCACTGAAATATAGTAGTACTGGAAAGCTAACTAGTAGGCTTTTATGAAAGCGAAAAACGAGCCAGAAACAGATAGATGTCGTAAGGCTACCCTTCCTTGTTTAACACTGGTTTGTACAATGGTTGCTATGTAAAAACATGTTGCACAGTGTTGATAAAAAATGATAAATAGTATTGCAGTGTAGTGTTCAATTATTTGAAAATTTCTTTAAATTTACATACATAATAATGAATTGAACTGATTTCTATTCATGTATTATTAAACTTTCTCGACTTGTATTTCCAAAGTCAGTTAGCGTTCCAGTATTACTCGAATTATGTTTCAGTGAATATAACACACAAGAACTGTTTCCATGTTTTAGTGATTTTGGGTGTTTAATTTTGATTTTGTCTAGTCTGTTAATTGACCATCAGCAACTTTGCTAGGGTAAGTAAAACAAACGATCAACGAAATAAGACATAATTAATTTTATTACTTTGCTTTTTTAGATCTCTGTTAGTAATATACAGTGTAGTTACCAACCGTCAATTCACGGCTCCCAAAAATGTAAGTTGAAAGAAACCCACAAGAGTACAGTTAAAAGTGGCGATTGAAGTTAGTAAAGGTGTACATAAATGATGACAAAGGTAAATTTTCAATGATATTTTCTCTCCATTATGGATATATATCCAGCTGAGTTTGAAGTTCAAAGGTGAGCTGTATTACTCAAAGAATGTCTCAAGGGATTCTACCAGAGTTGAAATTTGTGTGGCAATGCGACTGACAAAAACCCAAATAGTTTAATTTCAATAAGTATTAAAAGCTTTATCTCTGAACCGTTAAAATTTACGAGCAATTCCAATGTTACAAGAGTTTGAAATAATAAAATAGTGCGAAGTAGTGTTCAAGAATAATAGGAGGTATTGCAATGAAAAATGATGATTGTATGCGCGTAAGTTGCGGGCTTTGTAAATTGTAATCCTCTTGACATTTTTTCCATTTTTCAGACGAATAATGGGAAATAGGGGTGAGGGTTCGATTATGTGGTTTGATCAATACCCATTCAAAAATTTTTGTGGGCATATTTTCACCTGTGGCTCACCCTTACTCTCATTCACAATTCATGGATTTTATATGGCATTTCTGAGTGGTTAATGCATTACTTTAAAACTGTAAATTCATCAGATTTCGAGGTTCAAATATAATTAGTGAAGGGTTGTGCTAAATCGAGAGCTCCATTCAAAATTTAATTGCTTGTAGGGAAATGCACAAATATTATTGTACCTCCAATGTTAATGAGGGAAATAGCTCCATTTATTATAATATAATTATCTAACGCAGGAATAATTTGAATTGTTTGTAGAACTATGATATAATGAAATACTCGTATCATACAAGTTAAGAATATATGGAATTATGTGAATTATAATATTATTTTCTAAAATACGTAAGAATTGCAGAAATTAGTTGAAATTATATAAAAAAATACCGGATATTAGGGGAAAATGTCTTAATTATAATATTTGAAAAAAAATATATTTCAAAAATAATTAAAATTAATTAAAGCTAGAAACTTTCAAAACTGTCGTTTTTGATATCTGGCTAGTTTTCCTATTAAATATATTTTAGATTGTACTTTTTTTTTGCTAGATATGATATTAATTTAATATCTTTGATTCTATAAAACATCACAATTATGACAAATTAACAAATTTTGTTGTTGTTTAATACATATGTAAATAATTTGAAGCCTAATCTTGATTGGCAGGTTCCAAATTTAATATATTTAGTATGAACCAAGAGGAAAATAGCAAATTTAAAATCGAAATTTGTACATTAAATCTAGTATAAATCAACCATTAAACATACATTTTCATCCAGAATAAAGCCTGTTGTACTTTTTTTGCCTAGAAACTTGAACTAGATTTTAGAAACTTTTTTGTCTAGAATCACAATTACCTATTGTAGTAGTCACAAGTTCATTCGTCTGCCAATTCAACAACAAAAAACAGCTTTAACTGATGTTTCAACTTTTGAGTATTGTGTTTGTAAAATGAATAAAAAATAAAATAAATAAATATCATCACGCCTTTCAGCCATTATGGGTGTGGCACTCTGCTTACGCAGATCTTGGTAGGTGATGTACTTTTGCGTATGAAGTGCGGTTTCCACCCGTCAAATCAAATGAATACAACAAAACGTAAATTTAAATATCATTCTAATATACGAAATATAAATGTTAAACAAAATCGGATAGTAGATAAGATTACGGTTAGGTTGGTAAACACGGAATTCAAAATCTATATCTACTTTTTAAAGACGTTTCTAGTACGAAACTTGAATTGACTTTTTCTTGATTTACAACATACAAGTAAACTTAGTATGAAATTTGTCTAAGTTTCTAGCAAAGTGTAATGCAGAACAAGCTATATAGTGATGGGAAGGATTGGAATTTAGGTGCTTCAAATAATAATAAATCAAAACGAAGATGGATAGTGACCTAGCAAATACTAAACAAGATTTGTATCAGCAAAGTGGTAACCAATGCAGCTTTAAAACATTTAAGTATCTAAGTCTATCCTAAAATACTACATCAGCTATGCGCTTATATTAATGGAGTGTATCTTCAGCTTAAGTTATTCAGTATGCAATTAAAAAAATAATAAAATACACTTACAATTTAATAATTCTGCTATAGAAATGTTCCATTCAAATACACAGCACACGACACTGTACCACAGCAAAGATCTCCGCACTAACTGTAAATTAAAATCTTTCGAGTTACGACGAAATTACTAATTAATAGGTTTGAAACAAGTTCGAAGAGTGAAAGAATACACGCTGCTGTATATAAAATAAAATATTTCGTATTCATATTATTACAGAGGTTCTCAAAATTTTATCTATTATAATATTTTTCACTGCCACATTACAGTACCTATTACAAAAAACACATTATAAATATAGCTGTTCAATGAAGCCGTGCGCAAATGCGCTAATAAATATTTAGAGAATGAAGATTTTCTTCGGAATATCTTAGCCTGGAGGGTATACCAATGTGCGCATCCATGGAAACATTAAAAATACTTGAAAAAGTTAACAACCATTTGTGAAAATCATTTCAAGTGCACAAATCCTCGAAAACTGATTAAAATTGTCCGTAACCAAGTTGAAAGCTATTACAACTTTTCTCGTAATGACAATACAAGTTGCTTTACAACAAAACTAGTGCGCGAAAAGGTAAAGACGAGAGAAACAAAAATGAAAATGACGCGCTACGGTGCAGCAACCGTCACATTTAGTGTCTAGTTATTTTTAACGAGCGTTCGCAGTTCTCACACTGCATTCGGCGCATCCGGACTTCGAGGCAGAATTTCAGATGCTATTTCTTCTAATTGTGCCGCTTAAATGCGGTCCTCTGGACTAATAACCTCTAAACTGGTTAACCGATAGTTGGATTGGGTTGTAATTTTGGTTATAAGTGGCGCCGACGTCTAAAAACCCCGGAATTTAATTTCGAGGGTAAATGTTGATTACTCTGGTTGAAAGGAAGAGATTGTGAGCGCGATGTTGCTGAAATATGATAATTATTTTTCTTTTCTTTCAGATTTGACGTTGAATCTATAAATATATCATTCTTGCCTTTCATAACGAAACTATTTTACCAGGGTATAAATAATAGTTACTTGTCAAACTACAGAGGAAAGCGCTTCTTTTCCCCATCGAGTTCGAAGCGCAGCGAGTGAGGCATTTTGAATGAGAGTGGAAGAAGAGCTTTCCCCTTGTGTTAGACACAACATTTTTTTCACGACATATTTCTAAAAACAATTTGCTCGAAACCAAAATACACTTTGAGAACACAACTGACAGACACGTTAAAAGTTAGGTTATCAGACACAAGACGGTGTAGCAGTGTTGCCAATGAACCAATCTTAAATATCTTTAATAAGTTGTCAAATTGTGATTTAATAAGAAAAAGAAAAATATGAGACATAATTGTAAGATAATTTAAAATATGTATATCACTAAAATAAGGATTTTCAATAAAATTAGGAATTTTTGATTCTCCAGTATTTTTAAACACAATATTAATTTGTAATTGTCTTTTAATTTTAATACTAACAATTGAAGTTGAATTAACATTTTCTCATATACAAATCATTAAAAACCTTAACACAGATTTTCCGACATTACAATGAACTTTGGCGCATGTCAAAATCATTTGTAATGTTTATTTTTATTGGTGAATATTGATGGAACTAATATATGCGAGCGAGATTGAGGGTGAACGATTGCGTGGGCGTCCAAGGAATAAGTGGTTAGGTATAATTGATTATTTATTTCGAGAACGAATGATTACGAAGTGTGAAGAATAGACGAATAATGTTTGTACAAGATTGATTGTGTTTCAGGGTTCGTGCTACCCCACTGTGTAGGATATAGCGAGATATTATGCATAATATATGTAATAGCACAAATAACTATTACATTATCTACTGTCAATTGTAAGTCAAATAAATATTTTTTTATTACTTAATTGATAGAAATGGAATAAAGAAATGACGGATGAGATTTTTGTCACATGTTTTTTATGAACTTCCGTCTAGTTTAGGAGGAAGTACTTAAATAATTTTTTTGCAAAGCAGTGGACCAAAACGTGGAATCTCAAAAGAAACAGACAAGAATGATAACATATATTAATAACACAACGCGGATATATGTATAAGCAAAGCCCATTTCAAGCCAAATCCAGGAAAATTCGTAGGGTATGACAGAGCGCCTATAATTTGATATCTAAAGACCTTTGCGCCAATCCATTTGTTCTGATTAACTGTGGTTTGTACATAAATCAAGCTGGAATCAATACCAAACTAATAAATTAGAGCGAGCAACCCGTTAGCTGAAAGAGATGTTAAGCGCACTTTGGAAGAAGAGGCGCAGTTATTCATAATGTAAGTGAAACTTTATCAAGAACTTCTTTGTTAACGATTTAACTTTTTCTGTTGTGAAAGAAATGGTTTATTTTTTGTATGACAAATGTTACAAAATGTTGTTGTGAAACTAGCTGAGTAGATTTTGATCCAGTTTACAGAATATTTTAATATTTTACAGATTTTTAACGAAACTTTATCATTAACGAAAGAAAACTTTAAAGAACAAATTAAATAAAAATCAGATATTTTTTGTTGGCAAGATTGTTTACGAACTTTCGACTAAGTAGTAATTATAGGAAAATACTTTTAATTCTCATCTATGAAACAACTTCTCAAGAAAGTTAAATAGAAAGTTCTGAGTTCTTTTTGTAATTACCGCAGGTAAATTATACAACTACTAAAGTTACCTCCCCGAAATATATTTTCCCGGTACATATTCTTATTCTTATAATAAACTTCTGAAAACCTTTAACATTTTCGTGATTCAATTAAGAGTCCTTTCAATATTAAGCGTTCCTTTAATTACTGAAAGGAATTTAATCCTGCATTTGGCAGGAATCTTTTTGATAATGATCAGAAAAAGACAGACTTCGTACCTTGCCTCAAAATTTATCAGCTTTAAAATTAAATTTCGTGCCTGAGAGAAACCACGGTTGAATTTAAATTGCAACTGTTATTGGTTGAATAATATAAAGCAGCGTTACGCGAATAATTTTTCGTTTGTGAATACGGTGGTTTAATATCTGAATTAATTATCTTTTTCAACAATCAACTTGGCAACGAGAACAATGGACGATCAATTGTGCGACAGACAATAGATTTAATCCCTCTTATAACCATTTTGACAATACGTATTATGTTTAAAGATTATTTATTGCACGTCGTATACCTGCGCAGATTTGAAATATTCCTTTTTGTAATGGAGCTTTCTTTTTTATTAAATCCTTATTTGAGATTCTTTGCACGTTTTTGAAATGTCCGAAGCAGAGTTTTAGAAAGGTAATGGTTTGTATTTTGTATGTAAATTGCAGAAAGACGTTGAAAGTTGTCTGAATGGGATAAATTTTCTTCAAATATTGTATATAACACAATTTGACTACCGTTCAAAATATTCATCAAAACTTGCAAATTTTCCTAAAGTTGCTGTTTGGCACAGCTGTTTGCTGTACCATTTAAATTAAAATGTTTCCATTTGTACTTCTATCAAAGATTCTAAAATTATCTTAATACAGATTTTTCTGCAAGTAACAACAAATTTGTTATCCAAATTTTGCAAGGTTCGCAAACTCAAAATATTTTTTGTACTCATACATTACAATGTGTTGTTTTACATTGCCTAAGCAATATTCAAAATATTCATTTCACAGGTCCTTGCCAGATCAATTTCGACGAAAACATTTATTAAAAAAAATATTTATTATAAAAAAGTGTAGTACTTGAAACATCCATTTACATAGTTTTAATTTAAAAATGGTAGAATATGCATTAAATTCAATTTAAAATAATAAGTTGTTGTGTTCCTTGGTTTCCGCACTTGATATGTAATAGTATATTACAATACGAGTGAAGAAACTAAGAATTTCGCTCACGCATGGGTCATTTTTGAACATGAGGCGTTATCCGAGTGGGCATAGTCACATAAGTGAGCAAATTCGTTTCTTCACGAGTGTTGTATAGCGTTTTGTTCAATCCTGCTATTTTAAGTACGTGCCCCCATCCTTGTGGTCCACATACTCAATGTTACGAATCAGTCAAATTGGTAATGATAGGTGAGTGGGCGAAAGTAGTAAGCGAAAGAACGTTCGCCCACTCACTTGTCATTACCCATCCCGTTACCATAGGAATGTGTTGAGTGGACAAAACAGAAAATTTCGAGCTCTGTATCCAAGTAAGAAACAACAAGTTTCAATAGCAGGATTGAACAAATAAGTATTGTAGAGGGTAGGAAAAAACACAAAAAGTAATAGTTATCTACGAAAAATTGAAGGGTGTTGTAAATATCATAAACAACAATTCATGAAATATTGTATGTCTGGCTGTGCGAATTGAACTATTTCATTTTAAATTCAAATGGCAGTTGTAAACTTTTTCAATCTAATCCCGCAAAACAATACTTCACTTCAACATACCTAACAAGTTTAAAGTTTACAACCCCACACGTGTATTTTAATCAAATTACCTTTGGTATAAATCCGTTGGAGCCGTGAAGCTTGGCAACGTCGCATCTCAAATGAGAATCGCTAATGGTTCTGAAACGCCGTGAGGCACTTGAAGCTGCGACGGAGTGCAGCAATATTGCATTGCACCCGGCGTAGAGAGTGCATTTAGTACGCCCGCCACAATAGTTATTTTATGCAGGAACCAGTGTGATTACAGCGCGCGCCCGTAGAATGCGCCACTTGTACCCTGCGCGAATTGAGGTTAGGAGTAGTTAAAATGAGGACCTGCACTTTGTAATAGTGCCAGCACTGTTTTGACGGCTTGAGTTAGCGGAAGTAAGTTGATAATACCTGATTGAATGCTGTACAAAAATGCACCCTCGATTACGAGTTATTTCATATTTAATACCGTAATTGTGGCAGGATTGTTGATAATGACTACGTTTACACGTAGGACAAAAATGTCTTTTGACTTGATTTTGACTTTGACTTTGAAGAGACAACTTTTGCCAATGTGTATACACTATCGAGAATTTTTCTTTCTAAAGTCAAGTATAAAATAAATCAGACTTGACTCATATTCTCGTAAGTGACTTAGAAAGATTCGTATAAACACATATTGACTTTACTTTGTCATCAATGATATTAAATACCCTCTTAATTTGATATGTCAGCCGTTGTCTCCTTAATTTATATTGTATCCAAAACCGTGATTGCATATGAATTGTCATCATATAAAAAAAAAACAGAGAACTGCTATAAAAAAAAACGCTCACTTCTCAAAAAATTATGACACATGTCAAAATTGACATTTTTCAACCGTTGTTTTGTTTTTTCAAAAACACAGGTTAGCAGTTTTAATCGAAAATATCAAAATATAATTTTTCTTTAATGTGTTGTAAGTCGTAAATGGTGATAGTAAGAGGAAAATGTTTCAAACAATAATTGCAGATAATAATATTTCAAATATTATTTTAATAACAAAATTTTCATTAAACCATAATTTACTGAGATATTTTAAAATAACTTGATGGTGTTTCAAGTAAACTACCACTTGCGGTTATTGGATTATCACCAAAAACTAATCAGCTATTCCAAAAGGTATACAATGGATATATACAAAATATCAAAATTACCAATTTAGTAGTTATTGAGAAACCATAACTCCAGAGCTCTACACAGACTGACAGACAGACACCCACACAGACATCATCGTGAAACTATTAAAATCGTATTCTAGGGACCCTAAAACGTGCTCATCTATTGAAAATTTACTACCCAATTTTTAGCATGATTCCTATACCTCCGTCACTGAGAGGACGTCCTGTATTTAATTAATTTAATTTCAAATTATAGTCCATTATTTTTCTATAAATAATATAAGTACTATGAATTGTAATTTATTGCGGAATGAAATAAACTATTTAGCTGATACTTGTCTACAAATTTTAGTGAAAAACAAGTCAATAGTCTAAAGCAAAGTATATTTGTTCTTAATGTATAAATGTGCTAGTAATTGTACTTTTCAAAGTAGCCTATTCCATTCAAGCCAAAGTAATTTTTTCCGTACGTGTAAAATGTCGGATTGGATATTGCGAAAAAAATTATTCCTCAATACCGAGTTACTTCATATTTAATTCAATGTTTTGACAATGCCATTCTGCGCACTTTAAACTGTTATTGTTTGCAAAATTTTTATTGGAAATGAAAACAAACATTAAAAAAATATCGCATGACCGCGTTTATTTATAGACAAAAGGACAATTTCAAACAACAATCTGTTTGAAACTTCATCAAAAACTGTTTATCTTGTACCAAAAACATCCATCACAAAACATGTCACGCGCTAGGTTCAAATAACGACAACAAACTCGGAATCCTGGCTGTCGCGCATTTCGTTAACGTCACGTATGTAAGTCCAACTCCTGAGTCCTGCAAAGTCCCTGTTGTTTACTGTTCGCGTTTGCATTGTGCACTTCTGTAATTCGTCGCGAGCGAATACTTTACTAATTAAGTGAAATTCACTGATTAAAGTCGTTTGTTTTGCTCTCTGATTCTTTTGTTCTTTTTTCAAGCCGAGTCCGTGTTGTTTTGATAATTAATGACTTAATGGAGTAAACTATTTTAAATGCGTTTGTAATAAAATGCAAATTGTAAGAAAATCATTTAGACAGAAAAACTAGCATTTTGTAATTGCTCAACTGGACTAATTGTTTTAACATTGCTAATTTTTATCACTGCACTGAACCTTCACTGAGATAATGCCCAGTTTCAATTGTTTCTTTATCGATTTACATTTATTTTCTAAATCTAGTATGACACGATAAAGTTTAATGTCAATTTTTTTGTACATTTTCTACATGTTAATAATTGAAAGTTAAAACTGCTGTACTACAACATCAGTGAATCATTTATTAGACTAGAATGCAAAAACACATTTTCCTCACTATTTCAGAAGAAGAAATGTTAGGCTTCCTAGCATGTTGTGAAAAATGTATTTCTCTTCAACATTTACTAGTTTATATAAAAAACAATACATCCATATATCTTAAAACTATTTACTTTGTAAGTACTACTTTAGTAAGTGATATATTTTTACGGATGAAGTAATTTACAAAAAAATATATTCTAAAAATTATAAATGAATTCCAAATTTTATTGAAAATACTTTTTTTAGTGATATGCTTACTTTTAATTATCTTACAATTATGTTTTTAATTTAGATTTAAGATTGTTTCATTGGTAACACTGTTCCACCGACTTGCATCTAATAACCTAACTTTTGACGTGTCACTTGTGTTGTTAAAGTGTTTAAGGTCCGAGTAAATCGTTTTTAGAAACATGTCGTGAAAAGAATGTTGTGTCTAAAACGTGAAGAAAGCTCTTCTTCCACTTACGCTCGAATTGCAAACTTCAGCTCGAGCGGGAAAAAGAAGCGCTTTCTTCTCTAGTTTGACAAATAACTAATATTTACACTGCGCAGTCAAAAGTAAAAATATAATGAATATTCTGCAGCAGTTTCAACCCTTCCTTAGTGTTCTGGGGTATATCATACCCCAACATCTCTTTTTATGATCCTAAAATCAAAATTTAACTATAAGCCGAAAAAATTGTTAAGGGAAATAGTAAATAAATCACTATGTTGCATTGGATGACTTGGCTTTATGTAAATTTATTTCAATTCATTTCGTCGTTGCCGACGTTTCGGCTATGGTTACAGCCATCTTCAGGTCTAATTTAAAATTACAAGATATATTTAAATGTAGTCAAATACATGTTGAAGTTAAGTTAAGTTTATAAAAGATTTTTATTACAAAATGTAATTTTTTAGTGTTAAAAATCTTTTTATATACTTAACTTCAACATGTATTTGACTACATTTAAATATATTTTGTAATTTAAAATTAGACCTGAAGTTGGCTGTAACCATAGCCGAAACGTCGTCAACGACGAAATAAATTGAAATAAATTTACTTAAAGCCAAGTCATCCAATACAACATAGTGATTTATTTACAATATCCCTTATGAGTATTTTTAAATACATAGTACTAACTATAATTTATTTGACCTACAATGAATTACCAAATTTGAAAAGTCCTGAAACAAAAATTGATGAAAATAGAACAAACTGTATTTTTTTCATGTACATTAAAATTGAGCAAAACAATAAAGTAATTTCTGTGTATACACCGCTCAAAACATTAAACTTGATCATGCAATACGGGCTTAAGTAAATATAACAATCATCAATCAAAACAACAGAACCTATTCCAAACCCATCAGTAGTACCCAGCCTCTGGTTTCAATCACTATCACAGCGACAGTCCCGCGATTCCACCGCGAGCATTCCGCAATTAACCGAGGCGCGATTCGAAGCCCGGCCGTGCGTCTGTGGTCTGCATCCGTACCGTCGCTGCCTGACATCGCCGCACCCGATCACCGACCTTCGGGATATTAATTCTATCCTGGCCAGGGAATCAAGGGTTGTGGTTTGCCGGACGATTGACACGGTACTCGGTACCTGGTGATGCTGTGGCTTCGCATCCGAAATAATGGAGTTTGGGATGAGGGGTATTTGGTGGAGGCGCCAGAGTATTTCTAGCAAATTGTTCGAAGACTGATTGGAATTGTATATTTGCTACACGAATAAATTTGGAATAGTGAAGGATAGTGTATATTTGCCAGGAAACTAATCTTCAAGCCATATTGTTCATTAATAATTGTTGCTTTGATTTCTATTTATTTTCAGAATTGATTTTTCGGAATAAGCATAAATTAGGAAAATTTCATTAATATAGCTTTACTAAAAGTATTATACTGACAACAAATCTCATGTGTTCAACACTTAATTTAATCTAACCTAAACAGGAAAATAGCAAATAATTCACTATAAGTTCTTGGATAACATTAATATTTTATAAAAGAAATACAATAATGTTAAACTTACCTAATTTAAATTACAAAATTTTATTGATAATTAAGTCATTATGTTAAAGTTAAGTTGCAGTTAAATTGACATTTAAACAGTTCAGGTGATATTTAGTATTAAAAATTTAAATAGATTTCGGTATTCTTCTTCTTGTTATATACTTCAATTCTTGCACACTAGAGGGCCAAGTTATCAATTTTTGATCGTTCGCCATTATTAATTTAATCGTACCCGATTCTTGGATGTGTACACTTCCAATAATTTTAATAACAAAATGTAATTATTTAATTTAATATTCCTTTTTACAATTATATTTCAACTTAACTTTAAAATAATGACTTAATTATCAATAAAATTTTGTAATTTAAATTAGGTACGCATTAACATTATTGTATTTCTTTTATAAAATATTAATATTATTCAACTTGTAGAACCTGAAGATGGCTGTAATCATGACCGAAACGTCGTTATAGACGTTTGAAATAAATTATATCTAAAGTCATGTTATCCAAGAACTTATAGTAAATTATTTGCTATTTTCCTCAACAATTTTCCACATAATAACCTTCTCCAAACTAACCTAAACAGCTTATGCAGTATACAAAAAATCAACATTGTATCTAATACTATTCTATAATTTTTCTGAATATAATAAATTAATTATTTATTGAGACATCCAAAAAATCTACCCAAATCCTCGTAAATATTATTTTTTAAACGGTACAAAATATAGAATTAAAATATTATTCATTAAAAGAAGCACTTAAAGAAAACGAAGCAAGCTGCTCCAGAATGATCCAATTTACATTTATATGATCAACAAAATATAAATAAAATGCAAAATATTATACGTTACTCTCCTGTACCGGATGTTAATGAGCCTAGAAATCGAAACATCCTTAAAATTTCAATAAAAAAAAATTATTCTACATCTTCAAGAATATAACAAAAATTTATTTTAATGATAAGCTTTTAAGTAAACTATCATTTCCGGTTACAGTATTACTACTAAAAGTGGGTCGTAACTGAACCCTCCACATTATAATTATGAAATTTTAAAATAATACCATCATTATACATTTTGAGTGGAAATAGTAACCTATGGAAAAATTTAGTATTCATTAAAATGTGCATGAGGTAGAAAGTAGCTAGAGGTCGGAAAAAATCTAGGAAATTAATTTCAATTTAGGAAAAAAATCATGTTAGCATATTCAGCATATTTCGCATAGATTTATGTGATAGTTAATTGACAAAATTCTGGTTTTCAATGGAATTTAGTGGAGATTAGAGTTCAAAGCTTCGATTATATTTGAAAGGGTATTCGTCAGGAAAGAATAAAACAAGTAAAGGTTAATCGAACGTGTTAACTTCGTCAAAGGTCGAATATCAGACCGAGGCAGAGTTAAGGTTACTCAATACTCAACGAACCACATCACAGGGTGTCGTCTTCACAAATGAAGTATTAGCGGGTCATTGGTGGAAGTATATTAAAAGGTTAACGGTAAAGTATTTTGACAGTAATGAGGGAAATCAAACAGATTATGAGAAGACTGTGTACAACTAAAGAGTTTACAGTTTCGCTCATTAACGAATTTTATGTCTTGATCAGTATCGAAAAGCTTGTTTTAAAAAGAGCAAATAGATATTGTCTTGTTGTTTTTTCCGATTAAGGTTGCAAAGCACCAGAAATATGAGTACCTATAGTCCGGAAAATTTACTGGAAAAGTAGAAAGAATTCAGTTTGATTCACTATTGTTTTAATTTTAAACAAAACGTTTTTATTTAATACGATATCATTTTGAATTAAAACTGCTCTATCCAAACTACTTCGTCTCCATAATGAGTCTCAGTTGAATACTTTGATATTATGTTCCTTCAAACATTTCTAACAGTGCAGAGTACCCAATACATTGCACATTTCCGACACTTTTTACACAAACACACACACACACATTTTAATTTACATGTTACAAATTATAAGATAAATCTGCTGGAAAATTATGTAATGTGATTATTATAAGAATATCTTCCATTTAGCAAATTTTAAAGTAGTAGAAGCTTAAAACTTGAAAAACAATGAGAATATCATTGTAGGTTGATTATGATTAAATTGTACTCTAGTCTTTCTAATTTTTTAAAATATTTTCTGTAATATTTGTACATTTATTAAACTGTATTTTTTATATAACTTTCTCTTATCACAAAAGAATTCTAAAATACTTCAAATCGCTAAGTTAAATCATTCAGACTATATCATGTTAAAATGTAGGTCCTTTTAATAAACATACCCGGTATATTTGAATAGTAAATTATTGTGGTCCACTAGTGGTTCTCAGTTAATTTAATAATACAACCTGAAATATTTACAGTTCATCCCTAGTCTCCCTAAGTTCTCGAAATAATTGAGTAGTAACCGCACATCATATATCAAAATGGTAAACATGTCGCTTGAGAAAAACATCGGTATTTGTATCAATAAAGTGTACCCTTTCATTAAATATGAACGTAGCCTAAAACAACTTGATCCCTTAAACAACTGATAACCACTTGGCGTTATTTCTGAATAATTCATCCGGCATCGCGACGTGGCTCTCGCGGGGGGAGACTGGAGAGTGAGAACCCTTCTCCGCTCCGGTGGCCACATCCACACCGGAATCAGAGCTCCGGATGACTACGTTACGACCATCGTCAAAATATTTTGCTAGCTCATTTCCGACAGCCCGCTATGGATTGTTTGTCTGATAGGCTTGGTTTGGTTTGGTTATGGCCCGTGACCACAACTTGCCGTTGGGATATTTTTGAGTTTGCTAACTCCGGTTACTTCATTACATTAAGCAGCGTTTCAGGGGATGGTTGCGAACGAGACGTTATTGACTTCGGAAGTGATGCTTTCAAATTATTAGGTTCATTTATCATTTCAACTCTAAATATTATTAAATTTTGCATTTGGTTTCGGTTTCCTAATGTTCGTAACGATGTATATAATTCATTACCGTGGGTTCTCTAATTTCATAACATTAAAAGGAAATATTAAATTTTAAACTGAAAATACGGCTTGATGTTTAACACACTTGTTTCGTAAGCAAATAATATAATTTTCCAACAATTGATAAAACGATCTGGAGTGACCAGCACACCAAATATTACTGTAACAATATAAACAGATTTAAATCCATACATTTGAATTACAAATAATATAGTTTAATAGTATATTGTGTTATTAGAAGTAAATGTAACACTTTGCGTGCTGTGTTTGAACGACGAGCGAACAATACACTTTTGGACTATGCAATAGGTTTTTATATAGTAGCCGCTCGACAAACACATAACAACTATTCTACTAACAAGTGTTAGACAAAGAAGGGTGGCCTTACGACATCTATCTGTCTCAGGTTCGTTTTTCGCTTTCAAAAGCCTATTTCAGTGTATATTGATAACTAAATTTGACTCAAATATTAAATGTATCATCATGCCATTTACCCAGTTTTAGTGTAGCACTCTGGTTTTAAAACAACACTAATGGGGTATTCCTGTCTAATTGATTTAGTATAAAATAATACTAGAGTATAGTAGTTTATGTTTTCATTCATAATTTTATATTATTAATCAGCATTTTTTCGCTGCTCATTTCAGACAAATTTCAAACGTCAAGTGTGCTGGCAGGCTCTTTATTTCAAATCTTATCACACGCAATCCACAGTTAAATATATACTAATAAACAACAAATTGAAATGTAAACAAGTTTCTTGACAGCTTCGAACACGTGCGTCGCTACTCACTTGGCGATAGATGGCGCTGATATCAGTTTACAAATGCCACAGGCAAGTTGACGTCACACTTTTCATATTTGAATTTTGATCATTTTTTATAAATTTAATATCTCACTTAATACTTAAAATAATAAAATTTGGATTATTATAGATCTAATAACATTTACTAATGAAAAAAATTGTCCCAAAAATGGAGGAGTATTCCATTGTAGAAAATATATATTCTTAGAATGAAATTAAAATCCCTGTTTAGAAAAGTGAAAATTAAAGTCGTGACCTGTGTTAGACATACTTAGAAATTATTTTCTATTGAGTAAAATCAAGTGACAATAAAAAATATCTGGAACGTTAATAAAAATAAAGGAAACTAAACAATATTGCACGAAACTGCCACAATGTAGGTGTAAATAGACTGAGTGCAGTCACTGTTATGTGACAATAATCGGAACAGTACATAAATCAAAGCACACATACGAGTGTACGAACACCAGTGCAATGTAAACATTTGGATTTTCCCAGACAAATATACTTAGAAGTGAGACCGCAAACTCGTCCTTACACTCACCATGAGTACATGACGCTGATACTGATATAGAGTTGATATAAAATTCACGAATTACGTGAACTCTCGCAAATTCGAAAATATTTCAAACTAAAGCTGTAGTAAATTATTAATAATAAAATTGTTGCTACTGATAATCTGCTTACTAACACCGAGAGTAATCAATAATAAAGATCTGACTCCGAAGATGGCTTAAGAAAGTAATTTCACCTGATATAAAATTAATTTATGGCGGATCCGTGAAAATATTTTCCAATAACTGAGAAGATGAAGTGTCGAGTGAAAATTATTTAGCAAACATTAATTTCAATTATAGCTACAAAGGCCAGACTTCGCGTCTGAACCAACAAATCAGATAGCAAAATTCGAAACTAATTAGTTAATTAAAACAGTGGAAAACTAATCAACAACTGGCTAACAAAGTAACTAATTGCGTTACTACGGACGGTTCGTTTATTTGCTGGATATTTTTTCATTGGGGGTGACACGCCTGATCTCCCTTGGGTAATGAACTTTACCTTTTTCTAATAATATACTTTCAGGAAGAAAACAATTTCATAATCAACCCACCTCTTTCTTTTTTATATACATCAAAGACTTACATTTTCTTGTTAAATGTTATTGAACTCATCTTACGAATTTTGTTACAAATATTTTTCAAAAGAGAAATTTAACCTAACATACAAGCAAATCTGTTACTGGCTTGTTCTGAAGTTTAGGCACACAAAACAAGTTTACTTATAAAGGAACATAAATTCACGTATATCTATTAATTAACCTAATTAAACTTTGTACAAGTTATAAACTTCCTGTAAATACGAATTCTGCGAAATAAACTATATTTAGTTTGAAATACAAAATAATATTATGTTACAGCTTTTAACACAAATCTAAAATTATTTCGATAAACATTTTCATTGTTTGTTATAATTTTGAAATACATTTCACAAAGAGTCAAACTGTGTTTTGCTGTTTTATTTTCCTCATTAAAAGGGGTATAATTGAATTTTTTCATTTATTAGTTAGGACACTGTTGGCGAAAATAACCATAATGATTCAACAAATATGCGTTGTTCTGATTTTTAAACATTAATTCTATAATAGATTTTCAAGTTTAAATTAAATTAGAGCAGTGCATCGGTATGCAATAGTATTTTTAACTTTATATCTTTAATTGTAACTATTCTAATCTATTAAATTTTAAAAAATGTTATCATTAGTCAAATTCATAGGGAAGGGGGTGAATATAACCACTACTATAATTTATATTGAAAAATAGAGTTTCGAATTATCTAGGGAAAAGATGACTGAAATAAAGCAAATATTTATTCTTCATTCAAAATCCTAACTAGAAAAAAAATTAATACCGAATTAACAATTTTAATGTGAACGAAATTATTAAAATTTAACTAACATTAAATATAGTTCGTACAGTTGGTTCACTTAACTGTTTTCAAAAAAATTATTTTACTGAAATTGTTAAACGTAGATCAAGTGTGGTTAAGAGAAATCCCTATTTTGCACACGTTGTTAAACCTTCGACCAAGTCACCTACTTCACTTTATGTGCAAGTGTTACCGTTCAAAATGCTGTACTTTTTGAAGCGTGATTAAGACATACGTATTTTTGTTTCTAGCACTTCTGCTAAACATTTTTCTAACATTTCTTCACTATATTCTTTAAGGCATTTAGTGCCCTATTTATGCTTATACACCCGCGGCATAGTAAAAATAGTGTTCTTCTCCTCCACAATTTCGTGTTCAACTGAATACATTTTTCTTGTAAAACAATATAATGTGGATATAAATCTACCAATGGTCAACATAAACATTCATTACTTCAACATAACATTTTAAATTTTAAGTTTTTCCTATGAAAGTTGAAAGTAATTCGTTTGGTGTTGTACTGCAGGTATAAATTTATCATTTTTATACTCATGTTTAGTAATGATATACTTTTCCTTTTTATATGTTGTGTACAGGTATAGTGTTCTTTAAAGAATATAGTAATGAAAACTATTTTATAAAAATAATTGTATGGATTATGAAATCCTGATACATTTTCCAACTCTTCGGTCAAATTCCCTACATTTTACAGCATTGCAAATAGTATCATTTAATGGGCTTTTGAAATAAAGCGGAACAATTTTTGCTGTTGATAGTTCACCGACAATCTGAAGAGAAAATCTCAGTCACCTACATCCGATTGGGATAAATCCGCGGTAACCTAATGAAGGCAGAAAAACCCCTAATCCTATCCTGTTCTAGACCTTTGTCTCCGATAAATTACCGCAAAAAACGTTGAGTTAACACAAAAGTCACGTTTTTGCATCGATTATAAATACAGTTGGGCCGCGAGCAGGGTTTATCAGAGGGTTAATTGCAGAGTTAGGGGTGAGTCCAGAATAATTATTACTAATTCCTCCCTCCTCTGACCGGAGGCCCTTAAATTAACCAGAATAAGGCGGACTGTTTCTTACCAGCCTGAGGCGACGTCAGGTTTGCTCGTTAGCTGCAGGGCACCTCCTATGAGACGGGAACAGATTGTAGCGCAGGACCGACTTCACTTCCGAAGGTACCTGAAACTTCTGTAAGAGAAAATTACTGTTAGTAATGCAGAGATGTTAAATTGTTACATTAGCAAATTGTCAAACAGATATAGCGCGGATCCTGAGGATTGCATTTGTTTTTAATACAAAAACAATGAAGCATTGAAAAACAGAACAATTCAACAAAATTCGAGAAAAAATATAGTTCACGTTACAAAAATATATAGACACTAAATATATAAAGATATTTATTAGAAACTAATATATTCTAGTTGTCAGTAGAAGAAAACAGATGCAGACTATGTAGTAGGGAAAAATGATATCTAGAACATTTAAGACTATATTGCATAGAGATGGAAAGAGAAAGAATAGATGATGCTAACTAAATGATCAAGGAACAGAGAAGTCTGGATGGGAAATACCTTAGAAAAGAGAAAAAACTGTTAACTTATACCTATAATGTATTTACATTATATAGAAGTAATATGTAAAATTTGTGTGGATTTTAGACCGAATAGTACAATTAAATAAATTAACTAACTACAAAAACATGACAATACTTTTGTCTGTTTTATTTTATTGTGATGTAACACTTTTATATCTGTTAAATGAAGCTGGTGTTATATATAGTCAAAAACCCTTCTACCGTAAGGTGTAGGGTGTAAAAGTTTCTTCGTGCATCCTGCAGTGTAACAATTCCCTTCTTCAGAAATTTGTTGACGATGGTATCTCAAGTATCTTTTGGTCTTCCACGATCTCTTTTTTTCCTTCACGTTTGTCATTAAATTTGCCTAGTAGGTATTGATTTGCATTGCAATTGTTCGCTTATTATTTCGTTTCTTATTCTGTCCTACATTGGTACTTCTAGTATTTTTCTTAAATATTTCCTACCCATCGCCTGAAATTTGTTTTTCATTCTTTGACATAGTACCCATGACTCGCAACCGTATTCCATTATACTTTTATATACTGTTTCTTTTGATTTCGTACTGGTTTAATTTTTCCCTATGAGGCTGTGTTTCATTGCATGAAAGATTCGTTTCGTTTTGTCTATTCTCTCATTTACGACAATGTCATGTTTACCATTATTGTTCTATTGTTTTCATTATTAAAAGCTAAGTTTTCCACTACCATAACTTTTGTCTTTCAAACATTAATTTTTGCATTATATTTGTCGATCGCTTCATTGGTAATATTATAAATATCTTCAAAATTTGAGATAAAATGAAGGAGGAATACTCAAGGAAATAAAGTAATCCGGCACTGTAAGGTAAAGGGGTGAAGTTTTAAAAAAGTCAATGAGAATTTCGTTTACTTTTTACGAACTGAAATATGACTCCTTCCTTTGAGGGAATTTCTCAACTTGGTGTTTGGCTTGATTTACATTTATTTTAATTTGACCCTTGTACTTTACTACCTTCAATTAACAACCTAAAGAATATACGGTCCACCTCAAATTACATCTGTTATATTGTACTAAATTTACTGCTGAATACAGAAATTTTCACCATTCTTCAGTGGTTGAGATACTATAGTAACATCGAGGTTATTTCAAGGAATCGTACCTCCAGTCTCCATTCGTTTAAACATACCTTTTCGGGGATTAACAAGGTATAAAATATCCCGTGGGCAAATGGTCCCAATGCAGGATAACAAGTACATGTGCATTAAAGGGTCGAACATAGAACAGACCAAACTGAAACGGAACAGAAGCGAATGTGGGTGTATGTGTATGTGTGGGCGGACGGCGTAGATTTTATGCCGTTAGTTGCTAATCCATACATTTCACGCAAATGACCAGAACTACATCGGTTGATGTGACTGGGTTTCGACTGTTTGGAGTTGGGATGTTCAGTGTTCATGTTCGGGTGCACGTTTACAATGTCTGCAGGGATTTTAATTTGTATTTAAAGTTTTCGGAATCCTGAAAATTATATTTCTTTAACAATCGCAGTGCGCATAATAGATTATTGTAGAACACATCTTCCTGGTTGTCGGTTTACAATTTTTCTGATGCAATTTTAAAGGAATGTAGGTAATTTATAAATTAAATAAGATATGGCAAAACGGTCATCAGTTTTGAATTTCCGGTAATATTTAGATAAAATTTGTAAAATTTTTATTTAATTCTAAGCGCGATATCTCTAAAAATATTAGAGGTACGGACTCACAGACTACGCCATTCGATTCAGTTCATCAAAATATATATGCACCTGTAGTACATTTGGACGAAAGGTTCACATTTCGGAATAAAAAAAAAAAATCACCACGCTTTTTATCCATTATGGGTGTGGTACTTTGCTTACACAGATCTCGATAAGTGATATATTTTGCGCATAAAGTGCGATTGCCCCTAAAGATGTACAGAGATAAATTTAAAATGGCAACTGTCAGCTGAATTTTTGAATTTTAGAACAAAAAAACTGAGAATGGTCCAGAATCACTGAAATACATACTGGATCGCCAATTGATGTTGAAAATGCGAACTGAGAGATACAGCTAATTGTTAGGCAATCTGTCTTTGTTGTATAACGTTTTTACATAGCAACCGATCAACAATCGCATAGTAACCACTCTACAAAAGGGTGTTAGATAAAGTATGATTGCCTTACAACATCTATTTGTGTCATGCTCGTTTCTCGCTTTCATGAAAACCTAAAAGTTAGCCTTGCAGTATTTTTAATATTTCTGGGCTTCGAGTAAGAAAAATCCAAAAGGTATGGTATTCATATTTTGACATTTTTAGGTCATGTTCAGAGTTGTTACATTTTTTAATTATAAGCCTATTTCTGTATTTGTTCCTAAGTAACTCGAAATTTGAGATTGTTATGTGATATATCACTTTGTTTGTGAGTAATAGTTCGCTTTTCGAAAATGACAAAAATCATTATAACTCGAAAACTAAAAGATACGAAGTTGATGTATAACTACTATGTTTGATCAATGGTAACTCACAAATTAATTGTTTACTTTAAATCGCATTTAAAATATGTAGTATATTAAAAAAACCTATTTAATTAAACCAGTATATTCGGAGTAAAAGTATAGTAATCTAAATAAATAATTCAAACAAAAGCCACAAAAATGAAATCCCAACATAGTGTAATTGCATGTAAACAAATCATCAACCCCCAAACAGAACGTAAACACGCACCCTGGTTACGCAGAGAGAGGATACCAGGTTACATGTTTGGTTTCATAATATATCACCATTAACTCCATCCAGTAACCCAACTTGGAGTTACACACACATTTACATGATCACATGTGTATGTCACCTGCATGTGTGTGGGTTTGTTAGTGTCAAGGTATTAGTGAGGACTGTAATGTCTTTGTTTAGATGGTAGTTAACGCTCGTGTTGTATCACTAACCGAATTCGGCCGGAGACCGATTTGGGAAGCTATTGCTAGTTCTGTTGAATCGTTTTGTATGCATGTTTTCGATTGATTCAGTGAAAATTTGCCATGGACTTCATTCAGTAATTTGGGACTAATTTGCGTTCGTGTCACATGGTTCACTAAAGCTTTCACTCAAAGCTGAACGTACAGACATATTTATTTTATTAATTAGGACTAGCTAATTAAAATATATTAGTCTGCAAATCTAGAACTGAATTCATACGGAGAATAACAATGCAGTAGCTATTTAAGAGCAGGAATGCTTGTTTCCCGAATAAGTGTTTGACGGCGCGAGTTTGCTAACGAAAATAACTAACAACTAACATAGTCTTTTAAATCCATATAGCTAGGTTTCTGGTTTCTCCTCATCTTCCTCTCTTTTGTTTTACTTTGCCAGTTTTTATTTCCTGCTGATTTTAAATCTTCTTCTACTTCCTTTGTCCATGTTGATCTGGGTTTACCTTGTCTTCTTATTCCTTCTGGTCTCCATTCTACTAACTGACTTAATTACATCCTTTTATCTGCTCTTCATACACATATGTTCAAGCTATTTGACTTTCTGTTACTTTCTTTTTCAGTGCGTCTTCGCCTTCCAAATCTTTACTATTTCATAGTTCATTATTTTCTGTAATTTTTGTATAGTATTGATCTTAATTTTTTCGCTTCTTTAAATTTTTTTTGTCATTGTCAGACTTTCAGCTGCGTGCATTGTTATTGGTCTTATTATCGCTCGGTAAATTCTCATTTTTGTATCTCACTATTTATAATTATCATAGTTACTATATAAATATAAAAGTAAGTTACAATTTTAGAAAATAGTTAATATATTTTTATTAGGCACTTTACAATTTCATATGTAAATTTATTAAAATGTTCTATTTCTTATTTGTTTTGTCGCAACTTAGATTACATTTGTTGGTTATGTTGGTTATTATTTTAAAATTAAATTTCATTCAATATTCCACCATTTCCATTTATTATTATTATTATAAAAGGAATGTTTGAAAAACTATACATTTTAAATTACAAATATAGTTTTTAATAAATGCTTTAGAAATTGGCAAACCTGAAGAAATGGACATTTCGAATCTAACAACGCGAAACAATACTAAAATAAATTGTAAAAAGGATAAGAACAGTGTAAAATAATAAGTTTTCCCCTAAAAATCTATTATATATTTGGCAACTAATTTGTCATCACTAGTAGAACAAAAAGGAAACGACCAAAGTTGCAAAACTTGTAAACCATGTCAGGTTGGGTCATCATGGATTCAGTGTTGACCAAAAGCGAAACACATTTTAATATGAGTAAAAAAATAATAATTTTGTGCATTTGAAACATCTCGATTACTTGCGATATAATTGTTCTGATAGTGCGCCTAATGACAATGAACTTGCAACCTAGATTGAGCAGAAAATTAAATTAATTAACCTAACATTCCATAAGGTGTCAAGTTCCATCAGCATTCCAAGTGTCAAAGAGCATACAATACAAACAACACACTGCCGGTATTTGCCAGATAACAGATTATCTACAACAATGGAAATTCGACGCAAGAATTGTTTTAAATCCTGGATGTAGCTTGAAGTTGGAGTTAGTAATGAGCAGTTTCGGATTCCTTGTGCAACCGGGTTTAAAGTTTACACAGGACTGCAAAGCTCCTGACTAGTTTGTTAGTAGGTAGCGCAGTCTGAAGTTATCTGCATGGATTATCCATAGATACAGAACGCTTTGCTGTTCCGTGAAAGGGTACTGTGTTTGTGCAGCCATGTAGATAAGCTCGAGAAGAAGAGATTCACGGATTTGTTTATGTTTTTTCAAGTCTTGCTTTAATTGACTTTAGCTGATAATAATCTGCTTTGTACTTCTGAAATATACTTAATGTTTTATGCACAACCTAATAACACCATCTTCCTGATAGTATCGTATTTATTCTCTACTTAGGTATGTAGTCTAAAATACCCTGAGCTTCACTAAATTTTCAGACACGCAAATCTACAAATGGCTATGTTACATAAATGCAAAACCTCGTATACTGACAAACTATTCTATTTATACTTTTATGTTCGACTGTATTATAATCACTTGTTTATAATATTATTTAGCATGCATAAAGTCCAAAAAGTAAAAACAATAAACAATTAGGTAACTAAACAACACAAAAACTCTCTTAGAAATAATAAAAATTTTTCATGTCAGCGACATGTGTCAAATTAAAATTATCATTCTAAACTAAAAAAAATGATCTGCAATGCAGTCGAAAATAAATTTTGTATGTAACTCGTCCATAAAACCCTAAAATTTATACTTGTTACACAAATATCTATTTTCTACTTTCGTTCTTAAAATGTCATTTATTGTACTGGTTTCCATTGCGCTAAATAACATCTTAATCACACATTAACAAGGCGAGTTTCCAATGTTTTAGTCACGACGTGAAGTTAGAAACTTCTTTCAATGATTGTCAAAACTTTTCCAATTTAACTGTTAACCTGTTCAAATATAATTAATAAAATATTATATTTTTCCTTTATGTTAATTTGGGGTCGAAAAGAAAGTATTAGCTTTTAACATACCTAGTGATGTTATGAGAATCATAACAGCCGCAGTTTGAAACCCGAACTCATAGAGCGAGGATTTTTAAAACATCTAAGGCCTGTTATGACTCATAACATCCGTGGTTTGTTCAATAGTTTACCGGTTTCAGAATATAAAGATGTTAACGTCATTAATAAATATATATTTTTTAATTCTTGTTTGAATAACGTCTGTCATAATTTTAGGTGATCAAGGCTGTTTGTTTTTCTGACAACAACGTATGAATGTGTGAAACAGTCTATTCAAAAGCTCAAACAGCTCTCTCGTTTGAGTTGGCCAAACGCACTCAACTATTTCATATGGGGATACGTAAGGAGGTAAAAAACTTATCAAGGGCCAACTCAAAGATTGTATAAAAACTAAAAAATAAATCATGTAATCTGGAAATAAATTTAACCCAGGAATCCCTGTCAAGTCGACTCTAAGGACAATATATTAAATACAAATACATTTTGCCACTTGATCTTGAAAATCGTCTTGATTGTAAAACAATGAACCGTATTTTGACTTATCACCTTGCTACATGACTCTAGAGACGCTTATAACACTTACATAATATACTATTACAACTTTATGAATCAAATATCTTGATACTGTAAGTGAAAAATTTTTCTGCACATCAGGAAACTATATCTAAGTTAATAACACCATAACTGATAAGTCGAATGAAATCAGGATGCTAAATCTACGACAAAGTAATATAAACGATACTGAAAATATCTTAATACACCTCTGATAAGGAAATCTGAACAGAAATTGAAGGACGAAAACCGATACTGCCAAACATCATCCATTTCGATTTCTCCCCCAGGCAAAAGTGTATCCCTAACTATTTCGCGAAAAAGTTAAACACAGCTGAAAGATTTTGCATCGAATACCGAGATTAAATGGAAAATGGTAGTAAGGGGCAGTGGAAAACCGTTGTGCTTTTGTTTTCATTACAAGGCCACTTGGAAATATCACATAAAGATCGCTGAATGCTGATTAATGCTCTTTAACAAATGCTGCTGCCACAATAGAGGCACAGATAAGAATGTTGAAATTTTATAATTCTAGTTTACGAGTTGCTTTCTCTCTTCTGCAAGCAAAATGACTCTGAGATACTAATCAGGAAATGAGGAATTTGGAAAGATGAAACTGGGATGATATGAATACTTTTTAAACAAGTTATATCTTTGTGCAAAATGCATTTTTAAATTAAGGTTTTATGATCGGTTTTATAGGTTTACAGTATTATTTTGATGCTCTTTAAGTTCAGAATATTTTCAATATAATTTATCTTGCTTTCAAAGATAAGGCCTGCTGCTTAATCGCCTAGTTAAAAATAGTTTTATAATTTTTAAATATATTTTATATCCAACTGTATTAATCACTTGTTTATGATATTGTTTAGCGGCCATAAAGTGGCTCTTTATGGACTAGTCTGATAAAGTAAAAACAATAGCTCCGTTGTAACGCGTCGGATTGTGGATGGAAAGATCCTCAGTTCGAATCCCGCAGCTGACAGTTGCCTATTTAAATTTACCCCTGTGGTTACCCCTCCACTAACATCTTTGGGGGCTATGATTTGACGGCAGGTAACCGCACTTCATAAAAATATGTCACTTACCGAGATCTGCGTAAGCAGAGTCCCGCACCCATAATGAGTAAAAGGTGTGATGATATATTTATTTTTTTTAATAACCAAAAACCAATCAGTAAAATTTTTAATGCTTAATTATGCTAGGTTAGTTGGAAATTTTGTGCATATAGTTTGAACCAAAAATATTAGTTGCATAGGTGATATCATATTTGTACTACTGGAATTTACGGGAAACTTGACGTGTGTAAAACGAACGACAATTATTTTTTATTCTTGGCAAATTTACTAACCAATGAATTGCGTCGTCTAAATAGTCATAAAATAATTCATTAAAAGTACAAAGTCTACGAATTTATCTTATTATTTTGCGAATGGTAAGGTTTCAACCGAACTTTAGTAACTTTAAATATGTATCTGTAGAATTTCAGATTATTATATATTTCTGGCGAATTGTTGTTCCCCAATTCAGATTTACGTACTGTAATGATCTTACCCAATCAATAAGTAATTAGCAAAATTTCATTAATTTTCAAAGCGAAAAGTTTGAAAATCCAAACGTATATTTTACAGACTCATACACACCTAACTTCGTTCCGATCTTCTTACAAAATTAATTTAGCTACAAGTCCCAAAATTAGAAAATTTAGTTACAAGATCCTGAATAAACACCGCCCGTTCGTAATTCGCGTAGAACAAAAACTTTTTAATTAAATATCGCAAATAATCCATAATCCTTATCAAGCTTGCCGCTTAGCTGAGATGATACCCCGAACCGATAGAAAAATACCCGTCTCATTTTTCCGTTTTTTACGACAGAAAATTTAAATATTTATGGCTGATAGCGTTTAATATACGGCTCTAGGAGACATGACGTCATATAAAAAGTTAGTTCTGACATCGAACGAACTTCACACGGATATCTTGTCACGTGTCTGTGTGTGTGCGTGAATATGGAGCAGTGAAAAATGAAAATGTAGTCTCAATGTATTTATTTTGTTCGATGCGATAGATTTTTTAAAATATTGAAGATATTTGTAATGCGCATATAAAATATGTGAGGGAGATACTGTCTTTTGAACGGTTATTATTGGTAAAATATATTTTAGATTTACAGGAATCATGAATACTTTTTATCGGGGAAATGTTTTGTAAAAATTATTGAAGGCACCATTTTTATCGGAATATTTTACGAGAAATTTAGACAAATATTTTGTGCAACTAATACGCATTACATTCACCAAGTCGTAATGTTAACTTACACTTATTTTATACATCATCATCTAAATTTTTTGACCGGATGTTCCAATTTCGCGCAACGATATGTAACTTTATAGTTTTTTAACGAAACACCGTACACATTTTTGCATAATTTTAAAGATCTATTGTTTCTCTTTAAAACAATTCGAATTCATTATAACCCTAAAATGATTAGTGTGAATGTTTAAACAATTATATTAGTTGCTGTCAAACCTTTCTCTTAGTTTATCAACTTTTCGTTATTAAATTTTATTTAGATGTATTAATGTTGAGGGGACGATATTCGAACATCTTTTATAAATTTATTGTTCTTAATTTCATGGCATACTTTCTGTGTGTGATTCTATATTCAAATCCTGAATAGTTTCTGTACTGATCTGCTTGTTGCTTAATTGTTTATTATGAGCAAATGAAAAACTGATTTTATAAAGAAAATTTCGGATTGAGAGTTCTGTGGAAAACAATGACATAAAATATTTTTTTTATAAACTTTCACAGTTACTGAAATATAACTTTGGTTAAAAGGGATTAATTGTTGCGAACTATTTTAAATATGTAAATTTTTTTCTAAACACGACAAAATTTTTTGTTAAGAATTGTATTATGTGGGAACTATGTTACTGTTTATAATGTATGCTTATACAACGTGCTTTATGTGCTTATGTGCTTTATGTAAATAGAACAATACACATTTTTCTACTCCTGTATAAGTATGTCCCTATTATTTTATTTTTCCGATGAACTATAGTATCCATTATTCACGATAATGACTTATGATTCATAATTCACTCTTCTCGACCAATCACACAGCCAGAAATCCATAATTCATGGTTATTTTAACGACATGATGTGGATCACCAAGCAACGGCTGTCTGAAAGTTGACATGTAGTCAATTGCAAGGGCGGATCCAAGAGGGTGGAGGGGGGGGTTACAATGGGGGCTTATTTTTGTAATCTATTGCAATACAATTGTTGTGTGATAAGTAGTGTGTATTATGCTTCAGTTGGCTCTATTTATAATGTGTTTTTTTACTGTTATCCTAAAAAAAATTCAATATTGCCCCCCTCCCCCTTGAACATTTTCTAGATACGCCCTTTGTCAGTTGTCATTGTGAATTGTTTTTTCAACGTGTGTTTTCAACGAATTTCGATTATATTTTCAAAAGTGATTTTCGAATTTACAGGAGTAGAAAAAGTATAGTATTATATTCGGGATTATGGTCATTTTTCACTCAGATGATTTACATCTTCGTGAATAATGACTACCATAGTCCCTCCCATAATAATAACCTGATTATTGTCGGGCACGCTTATTTTGTATACATAGTTTCTATTTGATGATTTACTTATGCAATTCATTTATTGAATAGTACTAGAACTAGTTTTTCCAAAGTAGAGGCACTAAATAATTTCAGGTAATCGTGAATTCAGTTCACACCTGACCCGCAGAAGTACTCAATAATTTCTAACCTACTTCATACATATATTTTCTGTGTGTATTATAAATTATTCACGCTGCACATCGAGTTCTGGATTAGCTTGTCAAAGGTCTGGACTATACAGTCACACAATAATTATATTATCGACCTGCAAGCTAAATAATATCTATATAACCGTGTACTGTATTATATTTAGTATGTTAATACCTAAGTTAATACGGTAGTTTTAGAACCCTTTATGAGCTTTACGTACAGGAAGAGAATATCAGGCAACATTATCATATTGCTCAAAACTTAACTACATAGAAATAGAACATGGAAACCGCAAAATACGCTTGTCTAATTATTTTACAGAGAAGAGCTTGTAGTAAAAGCTGCAGAACATTCAATTCTCAATAAACTTAACTGAACTACTTACAGATTATTATACAGGGAGGTACATTGAAGGTTTTAAATGCTAGTTTTGAAATGTTCAATTATTGTCATCCTGAATTATTTTACATCAAATAAGTAAATACTTTATAATAGAGGAAAATTTTTTGCATTTTTTTTTTAATTTTATAATTTTACTCTTCCTGAAATCGAAAAATTGACATAAATGTTTATTTCTAATTTTCTTAAAATCACCAGTACTGTGAAACAACAACATAAATGTGATATTAATTGAGAGTTCATTTTATTTAATACATATTTGTCAAGCACTGTTTTAACCATTAAACCATTTCACTATATCTAATTTTTCTTTCAAATTATATATTTTTAATGCAAACCTTTAATATCAATCTCTGATGACAGCAGACGAGAGATAAAGCCAATAACTTTCAATTGGTGCATTTTTCTGTATATTTGTATAGTGTTAGCTGGATTTTCTGTCTTGCGAAATTATACATTATCATGTTATAGTTTCATTTATTTATAATACTATAAAACTATTTCTATATACAAATATTTAATTTATCTCGATGTACTCTCTTCATCCAATCAGTATCTGGGTTTTCGTTGCTAGAATCTGTTGTGAAGATGTATCATTTTTTAGGTCTTCTGTAGTTTTCTTTGAAGTGATTTGTTGTCTCAAGTCCCTCCCACATATTCTGCATTGTCTGTCATCGTCTCTTGTCCAGTAATTATTTCATTTTTCTTCGTTGTCTATTCTAAATCTTGTAATTATTTTTAGATTTATATTTTCTTTTGCCATGTATAGTGGTCTGCTAGTAGTAAATAAGAATTTATATCCTGGATTATAAGTTGATTTATATATCATTTCTCTTTTTAATTAAGTCTATATGTAAGTCTAGATTTCTCCATATAATTTCGTTCACCTAGATTTCTTCGTCTTTCTATGTACGTCGTTAAAAAGTCCATTTCTTTCATAAAATTTTACCCTTTTTACTTCTCATTGGTTCATTTCTTGCTTTCTCTCTTCTTTTCTCAATATTTCTACCCAACAATTATAATTATGCACGACTTTTCCATGGTGTCCCCCTTAGTTTTTCTTCATGCTTCATAACCCTACACTTGCTGCTTTCTGTCTAAATTTTATAGCGTTTTTTGTTTTCTTTAATATATATCCATCTGAAATGGTTTAAAGTTTAAAATCAATGCAAATATAAATAAATTCGACACAACCTAATTGTTGACAATATTGAAGAGTCGATGACATTAGGTCGAAAATTCGTCAATTAAAAAACACAAATCCTGCAAGTGATTCTTATAATTTTCTACGGCATATGATGGGTTAACCCATCGTCCTGGATACCATAAAGTCCTAAGTATGAATCCCACAACCGATAGTTGCCATTTTTGAGTAACTTGATAACTAGTAACGGCATTTTACGCGTACAAATATATCACTTACCAAAATCTGCAAAAGCAGAGGTAAATGTTGTGATGATATATTTATTTATTTAGAACGATGTTCTGTTACAAGAATACCTAGTAATGAAATCCAATTGAAATCAAAGAATTTATAAATGTATTTATATGAAATCGATTGATCCTACAGAGGAACGATCACAAAAAAGTATTTCGCTGGTAGGCGAGGCGTGTGTCTGAATCCGATCTAGTTCACGGTGCGGAAAAGCACAAGAACATTCGACGGTTGATTCGCTTACGTCAGCCGTGGAACACTCAATTATTTAACATCGCATTAAAGAAGCGTTCAGACGCTAAGCACCAGGCAACCGAACGAATAGAGGAGGATTTAAGGCTAAAAATAGTTTCTCTATATGTAGTTTCTGTACCAACACATTGGAAATGAAATATGAGCTTCTACTGCAATTATTCATCCGTACAAAGTATGAAAATATCTGGTAGAGTTCTCTAATCTAATTCTCCAAATGATATTCCAGGTCTAGGGATCTTATGCATATTTATATTTATGACACGCAGTTACGAACTAAACAGCACTTGAGGGTAAAGGTAGTGGAACATTTTGGGAACTGTCATTTGCAGCTCATTATTATTACAATAATTGTACGTTTGTTCTCCTGGCTTTTTTCGACGGTGCTGTTATATTAATTTTGTTCCTTATATGCAAATGAAAAACAGACAAATATTACTAACAGAAATATATTTAACTGTGGCACTCGGAAATGGCAGATAACAAGTGAGGTTAAAAATTTTACTTACTGATTCGATTTGTGGACATTTTCCCCTAATCATTTTTCCCCTGACTATTAATTCCCCTAATCAATTAAATTGAAAATGAAAAATGAGTTCTGTGATTCGAGTTTGTCGAGCGTGAGTTGCGTAGGCTTAGGTTTGTTTGTTAAAAGTGCGAGAGAAGCAATATTACGTACAGATAATTTCCCTTGAAAATTAATACTGTGATTCGAGTTTAATCAGTCCTGGCGAAAAAATTATTACGGGAAAAAGGGACAGAGGAAAAATGTACTCCAATCTACAGAAACTTTTGCTTTTCTACTTTTCGTTGTAAGGCATACTACGTATGTAGTATTTTTGTCTTTGATTTCCATGGAGTTTATCTTCCACACTTCTCTTGTCTGTATGACATCTTCCCAGGTTAGACCCCTGCTCTTTATTATTCTCTTCACTTCTTTTACTTCTTCCTTCCATGTTTTTACTGGTCTTTCTCTTTTTATATTGTGACGTGGTCTCGCTTTGAATACTTGTTTGACTATTCTTTCGCCTTTATTCTGTGGAGGTGTCCTGCCCAACTTAATTGTACTTCTTGTAAATTTGTTCTAAACAGTTTATTTCTGCTTTTGTCCGTTTTCCTCTTTGCGTCTATTTTTCTAAGGAACCTCACTTCAACGTTCCTCAATTTACTTCTGTGTTTTTATTGTGTTGCTAGTACTAGGACAGCTACTTTTTCTCCTTTAGTACTTCTTACTTTCCTAAAAAAATAGTTTTCAAGCAATTCTGTTTTCTGTACCCTTTCTGCTATTTCTTGATTCATTGACCCTTTTTCATCAACAACTAAAATACTTTTAAGTAAGTGCAAGTTTTGAGTTGTTCGATTGTTTCTTCTATTTGTATCTTTTGAGTTTTGCTCTTTTTTCGTTGACAATTTTTAGCAGGAATTGTTGTGCTGTTTCTCCCATGTATTTCAATATTTTAAATTTTTCAATGGTTTCTTAGTTCCTCAATGATGAAAATTTTCAAGTTTCTTTCTGTTCTTCTTGCTTCTGTTCGTTTTCTCTCCATCGTCCTTCTGTGTTGAAAATTTTTACTACCTCGTCGAATTCCAAGTCAGAACCCAAGTGTCAGACAGCGTAAAACAAGAAAGACACCTTTCCAAAGCGGTTCGTTTCAACTGTCCGAGTTTCATCTGTCACTCGGTCGCGTTTGACGCATGCCAAGGCTGAAAACCACGCTGAAAACCGACCAAGCAGGCGAAGAAATAAGCCGCGCTCGTCTTTTGTGATCTGATAAGTCTGCAGTTCGATTGCGGGCCGCCCGGTGCGAGCCGTAAGCTCCCTTTGATTTTCTTTTGTGTTTTTGTTCACAGCCAACGTCATAACAAAAAGACTGTGATGGTGGAATTGGCGGAGCGAAGAAAGAAGACGGTGACAGAAGTTTAAATATATATTTTAATTCCGCTCATTTTTCGTACTCGTAGAGATTTTTGAGGTGCTTCGGAGTTCTTGATTACAGTCTGCTTTTGTGGTGATCGTACTTGGAAATTGTTATTGTTTTCTTATGTTTTCGTTATGATTATTCTTTGTTTTCTGCTCTAGATGTCTAGATTTTATGGAATTGCCTTTGTTGTTTCATTATCTTTTAAAATATTTTAATGACAGCTATATTCGACATTCTCAGTGCTTTTGAAACTCAGGAATGCTTTAGTTCAAAAATTATAATTTTGCAAAGCTATTTTTTTGTATTGTTTGAGGCCATGATTAGATGAGGACGGGTATTTACACTATAGATTATTTGATTAATATAGTAATATCAACAGTGAACCAGAGGGTAGAAATATTATTAGCAGTTACAATAATTGAACAAACAGGTTAAACGGTAACTGTAATCATAACCGTAACACTAACCGGTAATGTGAATATGTGAACCGTCCCGTAAGGATTAGAATCGCAGTGATTCCGCTGTTAATCATGAACAGTTGATTCTCTAAATGCAAGTCAATTTAGTGAGATTCGCCTGGAATCCTCAGGGATACTCTCACATAGTTATTATTTACTAATAGCTCACAGGAAATCGAGTTATTATTTAATGGACAGTTTAATGCAAACCAGAACTCTAGTTTACTTGATAATCGATAGGTGGAAACACTTTTCTCCACTATTTATGGTACTAATTATTTATTAAAGCTTATCGAAGCAATAATTGATCTGAAATGGGTTAGCAAATTACCTAGTTGGTTCGAATAATTGCATGCATTAGGTTAAATTGCAAAATTACTGCTAAAAAATTGATAGCAATTTACGATACTGCACTCATAAAAATAAATTCTTGTTTCAAGAAATTTTTCAGTTTCTTTTTGTATGCATTCGTTGAAGAAAATTTTGTCTTACAAAATGATTAAGTTCAATAAAAAAATATATATTAATTTTATTTAGCTTCTTTCTTCTGCATTGAAAGAAAATGAATATATTTTAAATTTTGAATAAAAAATAATGAAAAAGAAGTCATTTTAATATTAAATATTACAAATGTAAGTAATATTTGTATTATTAGTTAGAAAGTTTTGCTGACTAGATATTAATAGATTTCTATATTAAAATAAAGTCATACACAAGGAACAAGTCATACGTGTTCAATAGTGTAGTGTCCACACAAGATTTTGTTTGCTTCTTTTGACAAAACTGAATTATATGTTTAATAAACTAATTTCAGTTGCTATGGGAACAAATAAATAACAGAAACTGTAATTTTTAATCATTCAATACAGATTCACATACCGATAGAAAAATTTGAAACTCACGGAATATCCTCACTTAAAATTGTAATATTTTTTTATTACATTTCTTTATAATATAAGCGCTAAGAAACCCATTGTAGCAGAGCGCATCGTCAGATCTATAATATTTTTCGAGATACGTCTATTTTTGGTATTTTTCGAAGTGCAACTTTAAGGGCCTGTAATTCAAAAACTACACGAGATATCTAAAAATTCTCTTCACTTTAGCGTTTCTAGTGCCTTATATAACTAATTATCAAATTTTTAAAATTTTGAAATTTTTTTGTATTTTTGTTCAAAATTTCGATCGGCGATAACTCGACAAATATTAAAGATACACACTTGCAGTGTTCACCAATCGATTCAGCTCGTCGAAATACATAAGTATGCAAAGTTTCATAAAAATCGCTTTACGGGATGGAAAGTTAGAACAAAAAGCCTGAAAATGGCGTTTTTTGTCCTGAAAGTCAAGGGGTACCCCTTGACGTTTGACCTGGATTTGGCAATTTTCAGTCTTTTTGCTCTAACATTTCAACCGGTTCAGGGTTTATGTATTTCATCGAGCTGAATCGATTGGTGAACACTGCAAGTCTGTATCTTTCATATTTGTCGAGATATATCCAATCGAAATTTTGAAAAAAATTCAAAAAAATTTCAAAATTTTCAAAATTTACTAATTTATTATAAATGGCACGAAAAACACAAAACTGGAGATATTTTTTGATATCTTGTATAGTTTTCGAGTTACAGCCCCTCAAAGTTGCTCTTCGGAAAATATAAAAAATCGTCATATCTCGAAAGATATTAGAGATATGACGATGCGCTCTGCTGAAATGGGTTTCCTGGCGCGAATATTATAAAGAAATGTAATAAAAAAAATTTACAATTTTAAGTCATATTTGGGGAAATTTCCGTATTTTGAAAAATATTACAAATCGCCATATTTCGATAAATATAAGATATATTAAGATGCGTACTACAGCAATGAGTTTATTCATTCATTTAATAAATTAAAGAATTTTTAGAAGAACATTAAAATATCTTAATGTAAAACAGAAAGTTCAATTTTGCACTAATTATATTTCGATAAATTGGGCAGATAGTAAAATGTCGAATTGGTCTGTTCAGGAAAATCTATTAGAAACTGTCAAGGAGAAAAATAATCAGCCAAGACGTCTATATCGTACAATTCAATCTAAATTAGAATATTGGGAAGGTGAGGTTGCCTGCGGTAGAAAAATCAAAAGATAATTGAGTTCTAGGGAAATAAGAGAAAATCGAAATTAGAATTCCGTCTTCCAGAATAGACGGTATAATAGTGAACGCTTTTGTCTTCAATTTAGGATCAATTAGCATTCAGTGAGCACAGTAGGTAGATTAAGTTTGGAAAAAAATAAGAATACGTTTTAATTGCAAGCGAACTAAGAAGAATTAGGGGTTATCGCTAACCAAAAGAATATCTCTTACTAGAAAATTCGCAGTTTGATATCTGCTCTAACCTCTAGTTAGATAAGTTGATAATTTATCAAACATTAGATCCATGCAAAGAGACTCAACACAATTTCCAAACAGATTCATCATAACCACAATAAAATCTAAATTGGCGGTACAAAATATAGGAAAAAGCTTCAAATAAAAATTGTATCTTTTTTGAATATGATAAAATTTTCTGTAACTAAATTATTTGCTAATATATATAGAAGGACCTGAGAGTAAAGTAAGTAAACTACCACTTCCGGTTGACACAGTGCTACCAAAATCTAATTAGCTCGTAATATAAACAATAAATTATTACTTGATGAAAGAATGCCATCAGTTTAGCTCCAGATTCGGTAGATGTTAGATCTTTTATTTTTAACTGTATTTATTTATTTATTTTTTTATCTGATGACTATTGTGTATATTTTTACTTTTTGACTCAGATTTTTTCTACGTGTTTTTAATATGTTTGTATGTGTCCATGTTATTTATTTGTTTTTTAACTTCAACTTAGCCCTGAAGATGACAGCCGTTGCTGTCGGCATAGTTTTTAATAAATTATTTGACTGCTAGCCCGTTTTTGATTTACCAATATATTATTACATTTTAGATCTTTATTAGGTTTTAAAATAGAGTGGACGAAGAAATCGCCATACATGTGACGTCATCGTAAAAATAGTGAAATCGTGTACTAGGGTCCCCATAACCTGCTATCTAAAATTTTGACCCATCACACTACCTGCTTCACATTATATATGGTGTAGGTAACATCAAGCATTGTTTCAAGAGAAAGCTCAGATACGATGCGATTATAATATTTACTTAAAAGATAAGTATCTAGTTCTAAAGTTATCTATATGTACGAGCCCAGAATTATATCATTTGGCCCAGTTGAAATCATACAAAGGAAAATTGTTTAATTCACCATATTTATATCTAAAATTCTATCATTTTTACCTTCTGTACAACTAAATAAATATATAAATATAGCATCACGCCATTTACCCATTTCTGGGTGTGGCACTCTACTCAAAGCAGATATCGGTATTATGATATATGTATATAAGGAAGATATTACTAATTAAATAACCCATCAACAGTAAGTGGTAGAAGAAGACCTATCAGGGTTTTTAGGCATATCTTAGTAAATAAATGAAATAGAATAAAATAGACGTAGAATAATATTACCTACAATCTCTATTTGAATAGTATATTCTACAATAAGTAATGGAATGGCACATATTCCACACGAGCAAAAAGTTTGTAGTACGAGCTGAAACTGTTGAAAACGTCAAACTCAAATAAATAAAATTAAAACAAAGAGATGTAACCATAGCAACCGAACCAAGATACTTCATATATCCCGCGCTAATAAGCGGCTCTGATTCGTTGAATTTAATCCATACGCGGAGTATGGAATGATGTTCCAATACAATTTTTTTGTCGAATGCGTAGTTTCCAAAACAGTGTTATAGAAACATTTTTCTATATTTTGTTGTCATCAGATTCAAAAACAGTATTTGTGGTACCAGCCAATAACTTTTAGCCAAATGAAATCTTCATGTTAGTGATTTTTGTTAATTTGTTATTAATTCACTAGTTATTTTTTAAAAATATATTCTTTAAAATAACACAATTTAAGATGCAAGTATATTGAGTACAACTATTTTCTCTTTGTTAGATCGGAACAATTTTTTTAATGTCTTAATTGGGCCAATTGATATGATTCTGGGCTCGTACATGAATAATAATCTAAAAAGCATCGATAAATTACCAACAATAAATGCAAATTATAGTTAATCGCTGTATGTTTAATGTTAATATGTAAAGTCAAATTTTGTAATAAATGGTATTATAAATAATATGAGATTCGCCTGTAAATCGTATCGCATATTTAGTAATAAATAGCCGAATGTGGGCATGTGAAAGCATACATTTGTGTAGCAATATAAATATTATAATTTGAATTTAATACCATTTCACGGCGTATTTCATTACATTCAAAACATTTCGAACATCAATTTAATTTCAGCTGTCGTCGTAAAGTACAGGTATGCGCTTATCAGGCGAGTGCCTAGCTATCACAATTCTGGCTCGCGTTCGATCCAAAATGGCGTTCGGCAGGAAATATTGGAATTGTTCCACCTCTTTATCCCGAAAAGTAACGTATCCCTTACGGCATTTTAATTATAATGGACGAATGAACGGAGTCAAAGTTATTAGCCTTTTAAAAACTTTGTACAATTTTCATTTAGCAAAGTGCTCGTCGGTTCCAATGCATCTGAAACGTAAATTTCGATTTAGCTGAAATGAAAATATTCATTTGCGTATTTTTAAAGTGTATTTACATCGATGTTCAACATGGAAAGATGGAATGAAAGTGGAAACAAAGGAGACGGGAAGATTTCCATTTATCGGAAATTTTCTTTTAATTCCCGTTCAAATATTTGCAAATTTTTGGACAAATCCGTAACATTTATATTGGAGAATATATTGATGGAAAGTGGTCGTGCAGCTGATAACAGTTATTTATGTATCAAGGCACTGAAGTTTTACTTTTTATCAAGAATTTGGAATTTATTTGTCGAGGTACGTAGGGTCGAGAAAAATAAACTACATGAGTGATGAAAAGAAACTTCAGTACTGCGGTACATTAAATTTTATTTGAAATATAAAATTAGAAAAAACTTTTATAAAATTATTTTATAGGTTAAGTTTACACATCTGTCAGTTGTCAGTTAATCAAACACTGGAACTTGCACTCAGTATTGCCAACCTCAGACACTGAAGTTATCGTAAATAATACTCAAAATTATGTGCTTTGTATTGCTTCGTTTTACCTACAAATTTACTATCGTACATCCTATACCTGCCGAAATGTTGTTGTACAATAAATATCGAACGGTTGTCAACACTGCGTTGCTCAAATCGTAGTATAATGTATTACTTTAGTGCCGAATTCAGAGCTTTTAATGATGATTTTGGTGTTCTTTATTGGCACTATTATTATACTAAATTATTATCGGGTAAATAGCTCCGTGGTAACGTATTGAGCTGTGGATCATAACCGACAAAATTTCAAATTTAAATTTCGAAAATTTTCATATATAATACCATTAGTGTTGCAAGTTATCCCGACAAATTTTGTTGCTGTTTCGCGAATGGGGATTACGCTTGATATTTTCAAGCGTAATAACCATGAGAGATGCAGCCCCAGAAATTGTCTACATAAGTCGAATGGTATTCGGAAGACAATTCAACGAGTAAAAATGTATTCTTTCTTTAAATTGACTTGCAAATAGATTCACTTTCACAGCAACAGTGTACAATTAAAAGGACGATGAGATCACTAGTGAAAAATGTCAGTATAATTCTTTTCAATTGGTGGAAAATTTTAAATGCTCAAAATCTATTGGACCATTTTTGACAGATGACATACGAGTTGAATTGTCATCACATAACGTTACTCCAGTGGCTCCTCAACCACCACCATACTTGGGAGTCGTGGTTTGACGGCTGGTAACCGAACTTTACCACAGAGTGCCACACCCGGCCCAGAAATGGATTATTGGCGAATTGATATATTTATTTATTTTTATGGATCCCCTCATAAAACTTATATGTATTTTGGTCTTTCGAAAATACGCTTTCAAATATAATTAAACATAATTAAATCAGAGCTGGGAAAGATACTTTTAATAAATATTTAGATACTTTTCTAAGATACATACATAAAATTGTTAAAGATACTTAAGTATCTAGATACTTTTTATTCTAAGTATCTTAAGATAGAAATATTTCTTAAATGTATCTAATATAAATACTTAAGATACTTTTAAATATTTTAGATACTTTTTAATACCTTAGATACTTTTAGATATTTTAGATACTTTTAAATATCTTAAATACTTTTACATATCTTAGTTAAGCACTTTTAAGAAATATTTGAGTAAATTTTAACTCTTTTTTATAACTGAAAGCTTAAACATTAAAAAATGTATCAGATATTTCAAAATATTTCACAGGCACATATCTTAAATATTTGTAAATAAGATACTTTTTTTAAATAAAAGATTCATTTTTAGCTAAAAGATATTTTTTAAGACAAAATATACTTTTTTTAAGATGAAAGATACTTTTTAAGATAAAAGATACATTTTTTTAGATAAAAGATATTTTTTAAGAAAGATACAGATACATTTAAAAAATATTTAAATAAAAGATACATTTTACATAAAATAATAATGTAAGATACTCCCAGCTCTGAATTAAACAAAGTGAAAGGATGTAGAGTACAAAGGAAACATGGAATGTAGGATGTTTCGCCCATTATCTAATTAATGCTGTTATTAATAATGAATTCATTTTGATATTTTCGAAATTACAGTAATATTAGCTAGAGGAAAATTTATGGCTAATTTGGTTCCAACGTCTAGGGCCATCAGTCAAAAAATTCATAAAAACCACTGATAATTTTCGTATCTTTCGTTCATAAATTCCATCGACAAGCAGTAAAAAACAAGTGAGGCTCGGATCGGCGGTTTAGATGTTATCACGTATCGAGGATTCCCGTTTCTTTCGTATAGGAGAACCTATTAGTGTGTGTAGGATCCTGGAATCCTTTTATAGGACACGCTAGAACGCATCTGTCATCCCCTAATATCCGATTCTTCAATGGTCTTCCGTATTGTATTGGTTCGTCGGCAGTCTTCACCGTATTTGGTGCACGCTTCAGGAGAGATCGACTCTGGTGCCACCGCGATATTCATTTATTTTTAAGTTACCTCCGTCGACTATTGTGCGGTTTAGTAAAAGTTGATGGTTTTAAAAGGAATTTTAAATGGGTCGTTATTTTTTTATGCTTCTGTAATTTTTGTCAGCGCTTACAACTGGAAACACATTCGTAGATAAATTTATTTCATTTTATGTCGAATTAAGTTAAAGACCGCTCTTTTGTTTCTATCTTTGATAAATTTAACTATTTCTGGAACAAATAGCGATGGCTTGTGTCGCTATTTCCATGCCAACAATTTTGTGGTAGATACACGCAAAACTATATCACTTATCGAAATCTGAGGAATGCCATATCCAGTAATGGGAAAATGGCGTGGTGATATATTTATTTCCATTCTATAAGTAAATTTAATCTTATTTCCAAGGATACCATTAGGAAAAAGTACGGTATTTGATGTTGTTTTACGACCACTTTTTGATTGATAAGATTTGAGTAAAGTATACAATGTAAACAACTCACAACTATTTTTATTTTTCTTTCGTTATATTGATCAGAAATATAATTTAGTTTAAGTAGAAAATATATATTTGTTACCTTGTGTTCAAATGTCTACATTTATCTATATTTACAATATTGTGATAGTTTTATTTATTTTACTATAAAACTATTACAATGTACAAATATATAATCGATTTCGTTGCACCCTTTTCATCCAATCAGTTAGATTTCTTTTTTCTTTTCTTTTCTTTCTTAGGCCTTCTGTACAGTCTCTTCTTAAATGATTTGTCTCAAAGTCTCTTCCACATATTCTGCATTGTTTGTTATCATCTCTTGTTCAATAATTATTTCTTTTTTCTTCTTTGCCTATTTTACATCTTGTAATTATTTTCAGATTTTTTATTTCTTTTATCGTATATTATGGAGATATGCTTGTATTCAATAGGAATTTAAATCATATATTATAAGTTGATTTATATATTTTTCATAACTGAGTATGTATTAGGTACTCCAGAAATTGAAAATTACTTATAATTTAGAATATCGATTGTGAAAATTCAAATAATTTGTCAAATTAGATTAGCAAAGAAACATGACTTAGAGATTTTTTTTTTTACAAATCGTTCAAATACGAATTACAGGGAACAGAATTGTGTTTTTAGGGGTAAATAGCTCCGTGGTAACGCGTCGGACTGTGCATCGTGAGATCCTCAGTTCGAATCCCACACCTGACAGTTGCCAATTTAAATTTACCCCTGTGGTTCCCCCTCCACTAACATCTTTGGGGGTTATGATTTGACGGCTGGTAACCGCACTTCATAAGCAAAAATATATCACTTACCGAGATCTGCGTAAGCAGAGTGCCACACCCATAATGGGTAAGAGGCGTGATGATATATTTATTTATTTATTTTTATTTAGAATTGTGTTTTATATACAATCTTTACAAATTAGAAAATATTTTTCATATTTTCGTTGAATACCCTATTTACAAAAATTTGAGAGATACTTATCTTCAAAATTTAATTTTCAAAGTTAAGAATGAACTTGATTTTTACATTTTTTTTAAATGAATTAAGTGTATATAACATAAATAACATTGGTTCTTATATACTAAACTCACTATAACTAAGAAGTTTCTGCCACACTGAGTAATGTATTGAATAGATTTAATAAAAATAGGTTTACGCTTTATTGCCTATTGTCTAGTAACTAGACTCTAGTTAGTCAGTTATTAAGGGTCGATCTTTCCATCTACCGGTAAAATACAGAATAAATTATTCACCGAATAGATGAAAATGTCGTATCGAAAACATAGTTTAAATGATAGTAATTGTTAAGCGCAATTGTTATTTATTCGACAATTAATTTATTTGGAAATATATTCGTAGATGGAAAGATTGACCCTAAAACAAAAAAAGTAAAATGTGAGTGTTATTTTAATTTAATCTCAAATGTATTAATTACTTTAGTAATGTTTAGTAAAAGTTGTAGGTAATTGTTTCTGTAAATGTTTTACTATGCTTAACTAGTTGTCAATAAATTTGTATGATAAGCATTCCCGACTGCATATAAAATAAAATAAAACTAAATAATTAATTGAGTGTGTATATCTAGACTTTCTTGTATAAATAAGAACGAAATGTACGGTGCTCAAATTGAAAAGCATTAACGTATGAAGTCTATTCTACCAAATACTAAACCACCGTAAAAACATCAAAAAACCTAAAAACAATAACCAACGGAAGCCCGCTGGAAATCTATCAACGCACAAATCCTTGCCTTCATCAAAGAAGAGAAAATGATTCAAAGCTTAGGCGATGTTGTTTCCACCGCTTCGATTTGGCAAAGTTTAGTTGTTTGCTGTAGTTAGTGTTAATTCTCACTCGGGGAGCGCGTTAACTAGACACGGCGCTGCGGCGCTGTGCGTCTCGACGCTCACGAAAGAGACAAGAGGCGCGGGGCGCGGGGACGGCCAGCAACACCGCACTGCCTCACCGGCAGGGACACTTTTAGCAGATTCTAATTTATTGTGGGTTTCAGTGCCTGTGAAACGGTGGCACTGGAATGGAACACTTGAGCTACACGACGAGTTTTAGTTGCTGGTTTTGTATGTTCTTTTGTATGGTGGTTTTTGTGGAACGCAGAAGTTTATGGCGCAAAAATTTTATATAAATTTGCAGTTGTTTCTATTTAAAGCGCGCAAATTAAATTGTTACGCTTTCTCTTTAAAGAGGGACTCTAACACCTTCACTACTTCATGCATTTATACCACCAAGCAGGTTTACTAACACAGTCTAACTAAAATAATAGTATACTATGTAACAAGCTTTATAAACGTATCTATGCATCTAAAGAGTTTATAAAATGAGTAAAATACTATACTTTTTCCACAACCGCAAATTTAGATATGGGAAAAATATTATTTAAGAAAAAACTTTTTATCAAAAAATTAAACCAGCGAAAAACTGAGAAGGGAAAAATAAAATAATCCTTTTTAGTCAATAACTAAGCTCTTAAACTAATGTAAATAACTAATTTTGAGTCAACGTTAGTTGAATGTTTGTTTGGGGCCGACTCAAAATTAGTTACTTATATTAGGTTAGGAGCTTAGACTAAAAAGGTTTATTTTTCCCTATTCAGTTTTCCGTGGGTTACATTTTTTGTGGCTACCTATTTTTCTACTTTTAGAGGTGGAATTTGTTTTATCGGTTAACCCAGTACAAAGTTATATTTGGTAAAAATTCAGCAGGTGAACAATCAATTGTCCACTATTTTCCTACCGTTAAGGGTGGATTTAAAAAAAATTTAATTGGAAACAACTTTGAAGTATACCCTATTCAATAAAAAAAGAATAATCAAAATTGCACTACTCTGCTCCGTTTTTAGACAGTTAAAAAAATATTCTATTTAGGTTAATATTTATAAATAACACAGTGCCAGATGCAGTACGACCCTAAATTGAGATAATAAAAATTATAATATTATATTAATTATTTAAACATGTAAACAGTTAAATTGGAAAAATTATAACAATTATTGAAAGAAGATAACTTCAGCTAGTGTTTAATAAGCCAAAACGTTCGAACCTATAGCTTGTCAAGGTGTCAAATAGTTATTTACGATACAAGTACGTAAAGCTAGTCTTTAGTCACGAATTTAGTCGCTACGCTCGTGTTTTAAGACCCCTGAGTGTATCGTATAATATTTTGTCTACGATATAATGAAAATCCCCCAAAAATATTTTTATTTATGAAGTAGGATCACAATATTAATTGAGAAATTTGCCATGATAAAAAAATGTTGCAAATTTGGCGTGTTTAAAAATTTAATCACTCGTTACTTGGCAACCCGTGACTAATGAGATCGTGTTACTAAACAACTGTTTTACAAACTCAAAACTAACAACTAAACATCAATTTTACACACTATCGTAGATAAATGTTATTTAAAGCCATGGAAACCAGTAAATTAAATTACATTTTAATAACGGGAGTAAAAGAAATAATTATCGCTTAAAACGAAAACTAATTATGTTCTTAGCAGCTGAGTTGTTACCAACCGTCAAATTACAGTAACCAATAGAAGCAAGAAACAGTGACAAAAAATAATATACATCCAAACGTTGATGAGCGTTGAATACAAATAAAAAATAAAAATCCAAGGATATTTCAAAACATGTTCCATTTAAGCTATATAGAAGCATCATTAATAGTCTTTTTATCTAAAAGAAAATCTGTTGGGTACCGCTGAACCGCAGTTGCAGATTCAACAGGAATTGAGGGATTCAATGAACTCGCAGTATCGAACTTTAATTAATTTCATCCGAAAAGTATTTGAAATGTACAAAAAGACATCGTTTCCGGTAAAGCTAGACTTTGTTAGGGTAACCTTTCAATATTTCGTACAAATAAACGTTTTAAGTTCGTATTAAAAACTTTTCATGAGCGAATAGTTAAGCTTAATCCCGAAGAAATGAATTTCCGTTATGCTTAAACGTGAACTAAATCTGTCGTGTGTTAGAACATGAGTTGGGTTTTTACGGTTTCGGGAATTTCATTAAAATATCTAGGGGTTTTATGACTTTAAGTTTTAAATAGATACTTTCAATGCAGATGCTTTTGGATGTATTATCAACTTGCTTCGTTTTAGTTTTCTCCTATTTTCCAAATTTTGCTTAAATGCAAACATAAAAGGGAAGATGCAAAATATTCCCAACTTTTATGCAACAAAACAGAAAATATTAAAAAAAAAAAAAACAGAATGTAGGTGACAGGTAGGACAGTGGTAAAATGGCGGCGAAGCGGGGAACATTGGTAATTAACTGTTCAAATAAAATTTTATTGCTTTTGATTTAGAGTTCTTAGTTCGTATTGTAAACATATTTAATTACATTTTTTGGAAATTATGTATGTAGAAAGTTATGTTAAACTTAAGTTTTCAAATATCTCTTTGTGAAACATTGGCGAACTGAAATCAATGTTATTTATAAATTCATGTAAAAATAATGACGTATATCAAACTAACCTAGATGAAAATCAGTAGACAGAAAGTGATCAGAACAAACAGATACGTATTCTCTTTGAGATATACTTTGCAATTCAGAGAATAATTACCCATTTTTCGATAATAATGGATATGGAAGAAGTGTATACTGATACTGCCTGTTTTATAATTATATCACTGTGGCATTCACTGAAATATAGTAATAGTGGAACGCGCACTGCTATGATCTCCCTGTACAGAAAAAGCGAGCCGAGGGAGATAGTTTGCATCAGGTATCTTCATCATTATCTAACACTTCTGCGGTCGTGTAACTATAGTTACGTCACATACAGACTGATACAAAAGTTAGTAGCTGTATTTTAAGAAACGATGCTGTTGACATTTCTTATAAATGGTAAAATAAAAATAAGTGATTTTTGCGATTTTGTAGCGCAGCTTTACAAAGCTGTGTGGCAACTAAATTCGAAATTGGGCTTTTTTAGGTATCTAATAAAAACCTTGACCTAAAACCTAAGCTATTTTGATATTACCTCAATTTCAAATTAAACAAACAATGCATTTATTTTTGTGTGACACTACGTTTAAAATAAAGCAAAAAATGGCGGAGGTGCTACCGAGAAAACTCTTCGATTTTAATTTCAATTGAATTATGGTGGATATAGATGTAGTTGCGCATCGAATTAGCATCACTGTAAACAAGCTCTAAGCAAACAAAATGCGAATCGTGTTAACAGTTCACTAGATCAACTTACATAAGCTACGAGTGACCAGCATGGTACACACCCACGCAGCGAATCGCATAATCGAGTTCTGGTCTTGAAACGTTCACAAACTAATTGCATTAACGCGGACAGCTCCGCCATGAATTCAGATTCGCCGACGCCTATTAACAAACGGACAGCCGTGATGTCGGCCAAAGTTACGCCACTTAGACGTGCCGAAAGACAGTAATATCGAAACCGCTAAATGACTTATCATCCAAGTAGCGCAAATGGCAGAATGGTGGCGCGGCCATCTGGATCTTTAACGGGAACGGATTGGGGGATAACAATACACATTTTAAATTGGCTTCATTTAAGAATTGCTTTGTTGCTAGTTGTGAATTGGTTTCGGTAATTTATGTTGGTATTAATTTATATTACTTAATTGAAGCTGAAATGAAACTTATTGTCATCACCTCAAATAAAATTGCATATAGAATATTTTAATGCCGTTAATTTTTACCTATTTATTTCACAGCAAAAATGTAAATACAAAAATTGTTCAGAATTTAAAAATGCGTACAACAAAGTGCATTGGGTTATTTAAACATTGGTTTTTCACGACTTAAATCAAATTACAATTAATATTAAAATATTAAAAACTGTAATACTGTAATTTAAATGTTAGAAAAAAATCAAAAATATTTAACATTTCAGAAAACAAATTTAGATTTTAATTCTACATCCTAGACTGTATACGTCTACATTTAACATACTGATCCGACATATGCAACATAGTATCTTGCGCTATCACTTTCTACAGTGTCCACACTATCCTATTTCCTCTGTTGCTATCACCAGTGATTGACCAATCAGCATAAAACGAATATTTTTTAAATTGACGCTTTTTACAACCTAACGTAATTGTGTTTACAAAAAATTTTGTATTTGTTTCTTTTTGCTGCAATATAATATTAAAAACTCTTTTGGTGTGAAAACTCCACAAGTGAAAGATTTGCAACTTTCATCTCATAGACAAAACACAAAAATATGTACCAATTCAAATTGAAATGGCAATTATAATATTGTATAAATGATGCAATCATAGATGAAACATATATTGTAATTTCTGATGATCATATTATGTTATGCCGATAGTCAATCTATCGATACTTGTAGAGAAATTGTAAATTATATAAGTGGATTTTGTTGTCAAACGAATTATTAAATTTGTGACGTGTGTAGTATGTTAGAAAAGAAAACCAGTTTGTGAGAAAAATATACAAAATTGATGTTATTTCGTAATGAATGAAAAATAATTAAGCAATAGTTCAATATCTTACATATTTTATAAATTAAGTTAACGATAAAAATATTCGTATTTAATTTTAGTATAAAAAAAATTTTTATATTACGACTATCTTCATACATTTTTATTATAGTAATTTTAGCTATATTGCATATTAATGTCAAATACATTCAGCGCTCTTTATCGTTGCTGTCATTGGTTACTTCAAAAGGTGATAGCAAGTGAGACAAAACTATTCATATATCCATAACGCAGACGAAGAGAGTGAATCAAAATAATGTCGTTACTATATTGGCAACAAATTTTGGCATTTTGTTGGTATCTAGGGGTACAAAATCACTGGGTTTTCTTTCAAAGTTCCAAAAAAACTTAAAATAATTGTTCAGGAAATTAAATTAAATTCATAAATATCAAATTAGTTTTGATTGTGCTGAAGGATTTATTTTCGCTTTGTAAAGCAAATACTGGAACAGTTATTGTGTAAAAAGTGCTAAATTTGTAGAAATCATGTATTTGGTGAAAATAATTGCGCATTTCACGGGTGAAATAATATCGGCAAAATATTCCAATCTTGAAATTTACTGGCTTTTCCCCCTTTCACATGTTCGCGTAATTCACAAGCAACATAATTTATATGTAGATGCAATGGAATTCAAAATCAAAAATATCGATTGCTAAATTTGCTTTGATTACTTGCCCGTGTAGATGCGTGACCGCATTGCAGATATTAATGTCCCTGTATCATTATCGATCTTAATCCAATATTAAATTTTCAATTTTTTGTTAATCACGAAATTTTGGACTGGTACGTCATTAACATTTTTGCTCGGTTTTGACATTAATACGATTACGGATTATTAGTGCTAAAACATTGCTAATTACGAATGTAGTTTGTTTTTTGTGAGATGAAAAAATTGTCTGTACATGCGATATATCATGTTGTAATTAAAAAAGATTTACGGTTTATTTTCGGGCCATTACTAGTGAAATGTGCTCTATCATTTATTATAACCCACCAAATTAGATGTACACAAACTGACAAAATTGAAACAATTGTTCATTGTTAGTTTTTAACAACAATAATTTATTTTTCATTTGGTGTGCATACTTTCAGTGACATTGATGTTGTTTTGAAATTTTATTGTAGAATATTAATAACTACACAAAATTTGTTTAATATACATAAAAGTTATTTGTTGAGCAAGGACGAAAATTGCATGTAAAATAATACATTTTAACTGCATCAAAAAATATATGTAAACGTCAAACCTTCTCTTGTCCATGAACAAAAACAGTATTTATATGTATAGATTTTTTTTACGTACATGTAAAAAAATGCTACTATTAATTTTGTGAGATGTTTTTCGCTGATATTAGGTTTGTTCCAAGTGGTCATTTCTGACATGTTTGTGACAAATTTCAGTGCGCCTGCGAAAAATGTAAACAAGTTAAGTTTGTAACATAGACTGGAACGGTGAATAGAATGAAGTGCATGTGCATGCTCATTTTCTGTTTTGACAGCTAACCTTAAATATAAATATAAATAAAGAAATTCGTACATTTTTCGCCACAAAAAAGAAATGAAGTTTATGTTTCAAAGTTAACTTGTTTACATTTTTCGCAGGCGCACTGAAATTTGTCACAAACATGTCACAAACATGTCAGAAATGACCACTTGGAACAAACCTAATGTCTCGCTGTTTACTGTTGCTTATGAGCGAAGGATAACATGATTTTTCTGAGCAACTATAGAAGATTGACAAAAAACAGAAAATTAATTTTTCTTTCCAATAAAATTTAGGTAGTCTCTTATGTTGACAGCTGTATTAAGCTTCAAAAATATCTCAAATAGCTTCCTCAAATTTCTGGATAAACGATAAAAGCTTATATCTTTCAATGGATGAGGAAGAGGCAATATATTATTAAATTTCCTAAGGAGGGGAGAAAATGGTTCATAATATCTGAAGCTTTTTTGTACTTAATAATTTGGGTTAGAAATACGTACAAAATGTAGTATATAGAGTTAATTATGAATTTATACTAAGAAGGAAGAACTTTATGAATACCTTTTAATGTTGATTAAATTTTTAACGAGATTCAAATATAATACTTAACTAGTTTAAGTATAACTTCTAATAAATTTTCTATATTATATGATACTAATCAATATAACAACGGGTATTAAAAATAACTCCAAGCTTTAAATTAACTTCCACTGACAGACGCCAACGCGAAAGTAGAAATACTTCGTGAATTATTTGAAACAAAATAATCCAAGTTATTCACTGAATTATTAACACTTGAGAAAATTTCTTGAGTTATCGCCAAGAATTTCCACAAGGAATTCAGAAAGACCAGTGTGACTACAAAAATCGATTGACTATTTGAAAATTCGGAGATATTCTTAGGATATTATTCTAGGCAAAATAAAAATAGAACATTGATTATCAGTAATTAATATCTGCAATGCAGGACAAAAACTTGAGCAATGTTGTTATGATTGCTGTTAAATTTTAATAAAATGGTTGATGTTAGTCTGTGAAAAGAATAAAAATAATAATTGAACTGAATGTGTTTTCGACTGTGTAATTGTAAAGTGTAAAAAAATAGTCGAAATCTCAGTCATACAGCATATGAGTAAATTCTTTTCTATAACACTGTTTTGGAAACTGGGCATTCCACTACTAAAAACTGTTATGGTATCACTAACATTCCATATGCGGCGTATGGAATATTTTCGACGAATCAGAACCGCTTATTAGCGCGACATATGAAGTATCTTGATTCAGTTACTATGGTTACGTCTGTTTGTATAATTTGATTTATTTGAGTTTGACGTTTTCAACAGTTTTATGTTTGTATTTTTGTATAATTTCCAAAACCTTTTTATAGAAAGTATAGTCTACAACATGTAACGGAATGGCCTATCCCACGCTCGCAAACCGTAGCCCTCGCCTTCGGCTCGGAATACAAACTTTTTGCTCGCGTGGAATATGTGCCATTCCATTACTTGTTGTAGAATATACTATTACATAACCAACGTTTCTGTTTACACTTACAACAATCATGTAACAAATACATGTGAAAGCAATTCGGTTTTTTGTATGTACTAAGTTTTTAGTTTTCTTGAACCAAATTAAAAAAAAAGTGTTGTACAAATCTATAAATCTATAAGATCTATGTTTTCATGTATTTAATAGCATGGAATGGTACTCATTTTATACGAATATGAAATGAACATTTCTAATGTCTTGTTACACTAACTTTTTCTACGACCATTATATTATTTGCTAATTTATATTTTATTAATAAATATGTATTCGTTTCACTACTTCAATATAACAATGAGTATCCTAGCAACTAGCTACAAAACAAAAATTTAAAAATATTATTTTTCATGTCAAGTTTCCAGATTTTATGAGAAAAAATTTATCACCCCCGGATATTAAAGAAGCTGCGAAAGGAACATCTATAAATTTATTATCGAATTTCAAAAAGTGGAATATAAATTGTTCATGGATTGGCGAAAATTTATGAAACAGCATTATCGATTTTGAATTTATACCTCACGTTGTCTATGGTTACCGTTAGATATGAAAATGTTTCTACAATGCACTATGTAACCGCAGTAATAACAAATAAACAATACGTAAATGTCTTAATGGTCGTAGGTATTTGTATATCAAGGCACTAAAGTATAACTTTTTATTACGAATAGGAATTTATTATCCTAGGCGATAGCCCAGGAGAATAAACCATGTGAGTAATAATATATAATTTAGTGCAAGGTATACATTATTTTTTTTCCGAAATCGTTAAATTATTAATGAAAAACAATAAAGAGCATTATGTATTTGTAAAATGTCAGCTTGTTGTGATAACAAAAGTACTATAAAATCAGGTGACTTGAACTCCATGGGGTAACTTTAACTGAAATGTGAAAAGTTATATATTTTGATTTGCGTAGTATTTTCGTTATATTAAAAATATGTTTCCGTTCAGGTAACATAAATCTTTCATTTTAATGTTTTTGTTAATTATTTATAAATATATTATAAATTCACTAAATTATTGTCAAAGGTAAATATGATAAAAATTCACCAATAGTATTATAGAATAATTTGTTTGTTATTTTAGGTTTGTAATTCAAGTTTGATGAAAGAGTCTGTGAAGTAAACTTTTGACATAAAAGTATGTAAAGTTTAACTTTAGCTACTATTTTTGCTAACTTCGTGTACCTAGTAATATCGTGTACTTTAGTATCGATTTTGAAAAAATAATTTATTTTAAAAATTAAATTCGATTTTGCGCTATAAACTACAATTCCGTCATTTTTATAGCAAAACTAGCATTACACTTTAAAAACAAGTCGAGAGAAACAACGGTAATAAACATGTGATCGTATAATCTCGAATGCGAATGCCAGTAAGTAACGCGAGCATTTCTCCGCGATAAGATGAAATAAAACAGGTACGGACACGGAACTAGAAGCGGGCTCTCCGGCTCGCCGAATTCCGGATATCGCGTACCGGAAGTGTAACGAGGTAGCGCGGAGGCGTGGACCGGATACACTGTGTTTATTTATGCCTCCCCCGGTTGGCATATGTTGGCGGAAATATATGCCAACTGCGATCTTTTATGTCGAAAAACAAATTCGTTACAGTGCACTTCAACTAAGCTATATTGATTCTGTGAGGCATTGCTGAATATATGAATAAATAACTGTGTTTAAAACTGAATTGCTATCATAGTAGGCGGACTATTTTATATTATTTTAGGTTGGTTTCTTTTTAGATTACTTCAGAAGACGATTGCAATAGTACCAATTAAACAGTCTTATTTACTGGAAAAAATATGCAATTTGTTTGAACTACAGTTTAATCAATAGTGACCTTTTGTTCAGCTTTTATAAATTTGCATATTTCATGAATACATTACGCTCAATTTTTAAAAAATATTTTGTATTTAATTGGAATTTTACTGCATATTACATTTATATATCTAATGTATTGAATACAACTGGTTTAAATTTAAATTTGATTCAATAGATACAGGTATTGAAACTTCCTACTTTTATTGAAAATATGTGCTAGGTATATTTGATTTCGATTTTTCTTTGCAACCAGAATATGTTGACGTACATGTGCGAGGAAAGTGAGATTGAGAAGAATGTTGTTGAGGGAGTGGAAGTGAGATGATATGGTGTAGTGGATATTGAATGAAAGCTTGGTGAAAAAATATGAGGACGAGGTATACGAATAATCGAACATTTTGAATTACGCGCCAACTGAGATATTGAGTGATATGTAGTTGGCAGCATTGTGTTGCGCATAACCTTCTCTGTAACCACATGTTCTTGTATTGTTGATATCTCGTTTAGTTTTCGTTATATTGTTATTTGAATGCAACGTGCATCAAAGTAAATATGACAATGTCACAGATCTTAAAGGTAATTTCGCTATCCAGAATTGCTTCGCGAAGAGAACAATAATCAGTAGAAATTCATAATAAAGTTTAAAAAAAAAAATTAAATCTGAAGAAACCTTGTATGTGTGTTTGTTTGAATGTAGACGAGGCAAAAGACATATTCCCGGATAAATGAAGAAAATGAAGTTGACATTCTAAGGTCTCTTGGGATAAAACAATCGTTGTGCCTTATAAAATGTGAAAGTACAAACTTATTCCTCTGAAATGGCAGAAGGCAAACAAACTCAAATTAAAGCATTGTTCGAATTCATTCATGTTCGACAGGGATCGAGCCCTACATCAAAGAAATTCGACCGTTGTGTCGACGAGTAACTGTGGAGAAGAATAAGAATTCTAATGTAGTGAGGATAGCGGAAACGACCGGAGGCAGAGTGAATGAAGCGAACTCTTACAAATGGATGTAGAATCATATCTTAATGTCAAGATTTCTGTCAACACAAATATAAAACGTTTTATTTTGTTGGATATTCCATCTTTGTATTTCCTCACATTTGCTATCGTAATAGATTTAACAAACTGGTTTCTCAATAGGCAATAACAATAATTCGATATTTTATTTTTTCTACGACCATTAAGATATTTGGATGTTACATGTTTGTTATTGCTACAGATACATTGTAAACACATTTTCATTTCTTACGGTAACTGTAGGTAACGTAGGTTACACATTCATTTCTCACGGTTCTATCAAAAACGAATTGTTCCAAATTTAAAACCATTGTTTTGCCAGTAAAACAACTATGGACTATTTTGATAATATTCAAGGGAAATTTTATTGAAATTTTAGTGTTCCAGCTATCAACATGGAAAAGTAATAATTCATTAATTGTTTGAAGAGTTAATTTGTTAATTTATTTTAATAAAATATTACTAAGAGGTAAACGTTTATTGAATTTCTTATTTATTATTAGTAATACTTATTGAATGTAATATTGGTACAATAATTAAAAATCATTTAATTGTATTTGAAAATTGAAGATTACAATTTAGTATTTTCATTATCCACATTATTAGTTATTGATGTCGATGGAGTGGAATTTTTTCATTATCATTTTCCATTTTATCTCATAAAATCATGAAATTTGACTTTTATGAAAAATAACCTTGATTATTTCATTCATTACAAATTTGACCAATCAGAATGTCTCATTTTCCATTGTTGTGCATTTTAGATAAGTGATTAAACAGCACCATGCTGTTTATTCGCGATTAAATTAAAGCTAGCTTTTATATGCAAATTTTAAACATTTTGAAGGCATATTTAGCTGGATAATTAGTTGCAGAAGCAAGATACTTACATGTTCTTTACCTTTACTGGTATTCTATATCTTTAAACATGCTAAATTATTCATTTCAAGCTTTTTTTTATTATTAATTTTTGACATTTATTTAACAAGTAAAAAGAAAAATAAACAATTTGCTATAGTTACAATATAACAACAAAATTTTATGTTGCCTTTTGCTTATGTGTGTACCGATTTATTCATGTGCAAATGTTTCAAAATCCACGTTTTAATATAAAATCCCTCGATCTGCGGTCTCGGGATTTTTTCAAATTATTATGTACTCAAACACTTTTTAAGCAAATATTTATGCATAAGCTAGACATGTCAAATTTAATCAATTAAATTCTTACCGCTCGTTATATAACTATTGATTAATTTTTGTAGCTAGATTCTAGGATACTTATTGTCATACTGAAGTTGTAAAATGAATTAAAATACAAATTAATTAGGAAATAATTTCGTAATCGTACAAAAAGTATATCGTACAATTCGTATAGAATGTCCATTTCATGCTTATTGTACAATATACTATTGCATAAAAGTTCGTGTTTATTAAATCATTCATTGTGTAATCGCAGTTCTTAAACACAAATTCCAGTCTCAAATAAATAATTCTCTTTGTAGAGAAACTATTCGAACATATTTTCTACATCGTGTAACTTACAAAGGTGCATGCGCAAAGCTTTGCTGGCGTAGAACTTTGCGATACTATCGAGCTTAACACATAGTTTTTGCCTGTACTACAACCGCTGAACATACGCGAAACTGCAAAACCCTTGTCTCGAGTAATGCATATACGGGATGGCTGAAATTTAAACAAACTAGTTAATTAATTATTTGAGGTTGAATCTCGTAAAAGTTTAAGCGGAATTAATGATAAATTGGCTCGTTAATTTTGCGGCAATGCGGATAAACTTTATTGTTACATACTTTGTGCAAATTTATTTAGGCAATATTCATTTTAATTAAAATTATTTCATTCAAAATTGCTTTTTATGTTGAAATTTAAATTATTGATGTAGATTTATAATCAAAGTCGAATATAAATTTTAGCTGCCGACGAACTTTCACACGATTAACATTAAGGCTGAACCTGAAAAATCCTAAGGAGTAATGTTTCTATTTGTAGCTTCAGAGCGCTGAAACTTAATCTGCGATTGTGCAAGTATTATACATAATATTGTAAAAAATATAGATCTGTTGAAATCCGTCGAAGTTACGTCATGCCCGATCAGTACGCAGTAGCGTTTCTCGTAGCTTGGAGAGAAGCCTAGAATATTCCAGAACCCGCAGTACACAAGGGTTGCCGGGCTACCGGCGGACAGTCTTCCATACACCATGAGTGTACTCGTACGATAAACAGTGAGTCTGTGATAAACCGTGAGTCTGTGATAAATTTTGAGTCTGTGATAAACCGTTAACGTGTGCAAATCATAATCGATATGTGAAGACCATATAAATAAATAATACTTGTGAAAATAAGTGGAAATTAATAAATCATTTTTTCTTATTTATAATTAAACTTGTGTGTTATTCTTTTAACTTCACGGGATCCGTGTGACGCCTTAAACGTTCTTGAAATAAAACATTGATTAAAATATGTAAGAACAATTGAAATTACTCTTATTAATTTTTATATTTCTATGACAATAGTACTGTTTAACATTAAAAAATATGCTGCAAAAGATTTATTTCTTAGAAAAGTTTAATGATAAATTGGTGCTCGAATTTTGCGGTAATGCGAATAAAATTCATTATTATATATTTTGTAAAAATTCATTTAGTCAATATTTATTTTAATTAAAATTATTTTGTTATTAAAAATTGTTGAAATGTAGTATACAAATATATATTTACATAAAATTTTTAATTAAATGGTTAAATTTGGTTTAGAACAAAAGCACTGTTTTAATATTGTTTAAAATAACATAATATGGAATTCCATTTCTGGTTTAAAATAAAGTAACGTCGTTAAAAAAATATAAATAATTAAGATTTCGTTTGGAGTATAACGAGTCACGTAGTAGTCGCACAATTGTTCATTATGTCCTTTTATGAATGCAGTGTCTTTTTACAAATCCCTTTTGACATTTAACGAGAAATAAGCCGTGTTTAAATCACGTGAATGCAGCTTGAAATACGTAATCATCCCCATATTATTCGCGTCTAATCTAACGCAGTAAACCGCTCAAAAACTTACGTTTCCCAATCGGCCGCAAGCGCGGTTCTAATCCGGAATATGAGATACAGAGACATCTATAAAACCTCCGAAGAACTGCGGTTTCAAGCAGTAAAACGAGGCCAAAGTGCGCTATCTTAAAGAGGATGGAATCGAACCAAGGGGCCGCAGGGGAGCCAGCCGGCGGGGAGTTAACGCAGACGGCAGTTTAGGCCATTAATCGTCAGCGAGGAGATTAAAATACCTCTGAGAAGACTCGAACCCGCGACCCGCCGACTCTCTCCCTCTTTATCCAGCCCTTATCGTGCCCTCTCTCTTACACACTGGATCGATCGTGCGAGCTTCGCTAACGGTGCAATTAATAATAAGATGTATTCTGAAACGGTTTGGACTAATTTCACTGTTTGAATAGAGCTCGGAATTTCGGCTTAGTGATACCAGCTTTTGATGCGTGAAAAATGGGATTTTTTTCTGAATTTCTCAATATAAATTTCACGAATTTTTTCACTTGTTGAAATTGAAGTTGGATGATTTTGATTAAATTAAGTTTAATTTATAGGACGATAAAAATTCTAGCGAGGATTCCTTTCGTTATATTAAATTTTATTCCGGTAGTGGTCCTGCTATTAAGTGGGATTAGTTTTATGTTTTTATGCTTCTTTAATACCTTCAACTCAATGTAATCATCTTTGTACAGTCCTTCAACAGCTTTTAAGTACGCAAAGTGCTTTTGCGTCAACAAATTAATTAACTTGACGCTTAACTCACACAAATAAACGAGCAAAGCGCTTTTTACTACATTCAAACCCGCAATAAATAATATAATATTAAAGAACGAGTTTCTTCATATAAAAATCGTCGTTTCAGTATTATGGAATTTTGTATTTATTAGTAATATTAATATGATATTTGCAAATTGTCCAGTTGCTTAATTCATACAATGGTTTTTGTTTGTTTATTTATAAAAAAAAATTGACATTTTATATTTTTTGCAATTATATGTATAATGCATCCTTGCAATACTCGAATAAGCTAAACGAACTTTTTTTAGGTGCTATAATAGAAAAAGGTATACACTTACCAAGTAGCCTTTGGTCCTTGAGCCTTGATCTGTGATGTCCTACAGTAATTGAGATTGTTACTTTCTTGATATCTGAACTGTGCCCTGAAGCAAAAATTAAATTTCTAGGGTTAAAATTAAGTTTTGTTAGTAAAATTTAACAAAAGTAGGATCAAAGTAACTGGTTGCTAAAATTTAGAAATGTGGAAAATGCTAGAAGCTTATCAGGGGAACAAAAAAGGAGTTGTTGATACTTAAAAATTTGATGGAAAGAAAAGAGGTTTTTGACGGAACGAGAAATTACATTGATCCTGTATAAAAATTTAACAAAAATATTGTAATGTGCCCTCAAGCGAAAGAAATTAAAACTTGAATCAAATAATTAATTCAGCGTTTGAAAATAATTTCTAACAGTTGTATGTAAAATGTATAATACAGTGTGTCTATTTTTTTATAGGATATAGGAAATAAAATATTAAAATTTTCATTATTCGATATTTTGTTCCCTATGAATTTTAGAACAAAAGTGTAAATACAGAAAATATTCGGAAACAAAAACTGCATCAAATGAAATTTATTGATATAATACATTTCTGCTATGAAATAGACGTAAAATAAAATTTATAATTTTTAGCTATTTACAGAGTGCCATGGAAAACAAAACGTAGAATTTAAACATTGTTTTGAACATTTTTGTGTATTTTGTATATTTATACTTTTGTTTTAAAAATCACAGGGAACGCACTAGGTATCGCCTACCGAAAATTTTAACATTGTATATTCTATGTTCTATGAAAAAGTAGACATTCAGTACCTGCTAATTTTTAACGGCCTGTTTTGAACATTTTAACCAATAATAATAGACGGCACTGAAAAAAAATTGAAAATTTCATTAGCCACATATATTTTGATTGGTTAAAATTTTTAGTAGGCAGTTAAAAAGTAACAGGTAAGTTACAGAATAGACCCCAATATAGGTTTGTAAAATAAAATATTAAGAAGAGCAAATATAATTATCACAATTTATTTTAACATGTTTATTTTATTTATTAAATAGAATGAAATATTTTTGCAGTAGTACAATATTGAGGTTAAGGTTAAACGTCGCTGAAATACTTGATCTACTTTCCGGATATTAATATACATAAATAAAAGATAAAAATGTTAGTACGTTCCCACGTATATTTACAAAATCTCCCTCAACAGTACTTTTGATTTTATATTTTATGACGCTTATTGAGGACATGCCAAAAAGCGATCGGCAAAAGAATTTTATTTAAGGTACAAGGTTCTCTAAAATGAGTGGGGAAGTATATAAATTGATAAGATTGATGGATTATTTCGTGAAAGGAAAAATTGCGGTGGTAAAGAATAAAAAGGAACATAATAACATCAAAAACTTATGGAAAAGAAATCTAAAAATAATTTGACATGAACAACAGATCAATTTTGTTGTGTTAAACAAATCAATATCTGATGTTTGTTTTGAAAACAAAATATTTGTTTATTTGTGTTAAATAAAACAGTAGTAATCCTCGTTCATTCTGCTTTCCAAACTTAAATACAAATAATTAACACAACGTTTCTCAAAAACAAAAACCATTCTAACAAATTCTGATTTCTGACAAAAAGTTGAATCCTTTGTTTGAGGGCGTAAAATAAATACTGTGTTAAGCTTGCGCTCTTATCTCGCGTTTCGCCTACAGTGTTTTGACAATGAGCGTGCAAAATGCAAGCGGCAGGACGTTCGTCCTGGAATGAGCGCAAAACAGGATATAGTGATGCAGTTGCTGTTGTGGTCCAACGTTCAGCGTTATATTGCAATGAATTCCCGCGATATATAGGTTGTTGGTTTTATGATATTGCGTCATATTTCATAGTTTTTGTTTAGAGATATGAATAATTAAGATGGCTAAGTTCAGATTAGCATGGATGGAGAAAGACGTGGTATTTTGCCAAATATCAGTTAAAAATTGATTTTCTGTTTATTCTATTTCTATATAATTTAGGCGCAAAGGAACTCATTTCAGTAGAGCGCATCGTCATAACTCTTATATTTTTCGAGATATAATGATTTTGTATGTTATTCGAAGAGCAATTTTGAGAAGCTGTAACTCATAAAATATGCAAGATATAGAAAAAGGGTCTTCAGTTTTGTGATTTTCCTACAATCTATAACAACATATCAAACTTTGAAAATTTTGAGTTTTTTCGAATTTTTTACCAAAATTTTAGTGGCTAAAATCTCGAAAACTATCAAAGATATAGACTTGCAGTGTTGACCAATCTATTTAGCTTGTGCAAATACATAAGTATGCAAAATTTCAGAAAATTCGGTCAACGGGTTGAAAAGTTATAGCAAAAAGTCTGAAAATGGCTTCAGATGCGAGAAACGTCAAGGGGTACCCATTGACTTTTGGGCCGAAAATGGTCATTTTTAGATTTTTTGCTATAAATATTTAAATCCTTGACCAATATTAATGAAACTCATAATACTTATGTATTTCGATGAGCTGAATCGATTGGTTTACATTACAAGTCTGTACCTTTTATATTTCTCAATATATCGAACATCAAAAAATTGTAAAAAAAATTCAAAAATTTTCAAAATTTTCAAAATTTGCTATTTTGTTATTAAATGCACGAGAAGCACTAATCTGAAAGTAATTTTTCAATATATTGCATAATTTTAGAGTTACAGCACCTCAAAGTTGCACATTGAAATACATAAAAAAAACACATATCTCAAGAAATATAAGAGATATGACGATGCGCTCTGCCGGAATGAGTTCCTTGTGATCGGATTTATATAGAAAAGCAATAATAAAGACATCAAATTTTCAGTAAAATATTGGAATCACGAAAAAAATCGATGAGATTTTAGCGGAAATACATATTTTGACGTCCACTGAATCCGTTAAAACCAATTTCTCAGTTATGTCTGTGTTAAATAATTGTAAAGTGTCAAATATATGTGTCGTATGAAATATTATATAAGTAATATTTATATTATTAGTTAGAAAGTTTTGAAAACTAGATATTAATTGATTTCTATTTTAAAATAAATTCATAGTTAACAATGAGAACAAAAAATGAAACAGGTTTAACATCTATATATTAAATAATTGTCAAAAAAAAGTCATACGCACGGAACAAGTAATACGTGTTCAGTTTTATTTGTGTAAGAAAATAGTGTGGTGCCCATATCAGACTTTTTAGTGATGTTTTTCAAGTTTAATTTATGTTTTGATTTGTAAACAATTTACAATATCTAATAAAATATATAGTATTGTTTCTGTTGTAACGTTGGTTCGTCATAAATTAGGGTAGAGTATACAGGTGTAGGTGGGTTCTATAAGATTAGCATTGCAGTAATACTGCCACCTATGTGCAATTCCGTTTGATGTGTTAGACAGAAATAGATCATAATCCATATGCAATTGGACAATTCAGCATCATGAATTATTCACAATTACCCCCACATCCTGCGTTATAATTCAATAAGTTCACAGAAACAGAACCCATGCGCAATCTATCATTTCATCTCAAATTCCGCTTGACTTGAACGTTTCCTCTCTGGCCTGGCTTCCCAGAATCCGACGCAGTGAGAAGCGCATCTTCTCTGCATATTACATCGCATGGCAAGTCTCCGAGAGAAATGAACAATCGTGCTGTTTTATTTATTGTTCTACGCGAATTACATTTTGTGCATAAACCGAGCGTAAAAAATTCCGGCAAAAAGAAAGCAGTCGGAAAATTCCCACACAAGTTTCACAAGTTTGCGGAAAATTGTCGAACGTGATCTAATCTAAATGTCTAAGTTTGCGCGTGGGGACTGCGCCGCTTTTAAAGAATAAGGCAACGAGCTGCGCTTCGAACTATTATTACTCGGCGTGTAGATACACCGCCTCTTTTCATGTTTTAAAATATGCTTCGTAGGGAAAACTGAACAATATGTAAATTGAATGTACACAAAAGGATGAGTATATTATGTAATGATGTTTGAAAATAATATACAAACTTTTCACACGCATGAAAATGAATAACCCGTTTTGTTCATGGTACTTTTCATAACAGCAATTTCTAATTAGAACTTTTAGAATATAAAATAACAATGTATGCTGTTGAGATTCTTCTAAAGGAAATGTGAAAAAACATTTAAAAGCAGCAGGAATTAAAAACTGGTGAAGTAAAACAAGAAAATATGAAGACGTGAAGAAACCCAACTTCCAGGATTTAAAGGAAAAGAAAGACCAATATTAGGACGAATAAAGATATCGGAAGACGGATACGGAATAAGAATGAACTATGAAATAGAACAAGAGTTGGAAGGAGAAGACATAGTGAGAAGTTCAAACAACAGAGAGTGAGATGATTTGAACATATATGGATAGCAGATCAAAATGATACAATTAAATCAGTAGTAGAATTTAAACCACAAGGAAGAAGAAGACAAGACAGATCAACATGGCTAAAGGATGTAGAAGAAGAATTAAAAGCAGCAGAAATTAAAAGCTGCTGAAGTAAAAGAAGAAAATAGGATGACGTGGAGAAACTACCAGGATTAAAAGGAAAATAAACTCTAACAAAAGGATCTAAAGAGCTTCATAAGAATAATAATAAGAACTATATTAGGACCAATAAAAATATCGGAAGACGAATACAAAATAAGAATGAACTATGAAATAAAACAACAGTTGGAAGGAGAAGACATAGTGAGAAAATCAAGCAACAGAGAGTCAGATGGTTTGGACATATGCAAAGCAGAAGAAAAGAAGCAATTAAATCAGAAGTAGAATGGAAACCAGGAGGATGAAGAAGACGAGGCATATCAACATGGCTAAAACATTTAAAAGCAGCAGGAATTAAAAACTGGTGAAGTAAAACAAGAAAATAGGATGACGTGGAGAAACCTAACTACCAGGAAAGGAAAATAAACTCCAACAAAAGGATCTAACGAGCTTCATAAAAAGCGGCGTTACCCCATAGGGGTATTAAGCCACTATATAGAATTTCTCATTACAGTATTCAGGATTTGAACTCTTGTATCTCTATTAAGAGACAATCGACTATAGTCCATTCGAGAATTAGCTGGAGTACTAAATCAATAAGTCAAAGAGATTCCAATGGCGCGCCAATAATTGTTTGGTTAAGGGGTACTCGAAAGGACTGAATTCGATACAGATCGATCGTTTCAGATCACTCTGAAATCTCCTAGCTACATCTATGTTTCCCTTCAGAAGGTATTATCTAAACGTTTATTGCGGTATTTCTATTGTCATAGAAGTATTATTCCAGACACACCGATAAAAATGTTTTCTTGGAACATACAGATTCCTCTCAAATGAAGAAAAATTTAATTTAAATAGTGCCAATCAGATTTCGTTTTCATTGAAAACTTTTGTAGGTGTAATAAATATTGTTGTATGAAAATTAATTTAGTTTTGAAGGAACATATCGAAGTATTCAACTGAGACCCACTATGGGGACAAAGTAGTTTGAATAGGAGTAGTTTCAATTCAAAATGATATCGTTTTAAATAAAAAAGTTTTATTTAAAATTAAAAGGACTTCTTTTTTCATTATTATTAAAAACCAAGTTTAAAATATATTAATTTGATTTCAATGCAGAAAAAAAGAAGATAAATAAAATTTATATTAAAAATTAATATTATTTTGAATTGAACCTAATAATTTTGTAAGAAATAAAATTTTCTTCAATGAATGTATACAAAAGGAAAACTTATATTTTCTTGAAACAAGCAATTATTTTTATGAGTGTATAAAGCAAGCGACACTCTATGACCACCATAGTAAAATTGTTTGTCATACTTCTGGTTAATTAATTTGCTGCACCCCTGACAAAAATCCAATACTATTCATGCAAATTTTGAATTATTACTTCAGCTCATTTCAGAATAGCGCCTTGTTTAGCTATTGGCATCATCGTTCGAGAATATACCTCTTTTCTAACTAGTAAACCTGGATATAATTAATTACGTAGTGTAAGAAAAATTAAATAAATATCATTTTGAGTGTGTCATTCTGCTTTTTTAGATCTCGGTAAGTGATATATTTTTATTGTCACAGCACCCAAAGATGTAAATGGATAAAACCTAAAATTTGTAAGGGAAGGTATATACAACAAATAATATTATAATATCTCTGTTAAAAGTACTTTTAACAATAGAACATTAGAGCATTAGAAAATTCTTGACTAAATTATGTGAAATAAGTACCTACTATAAATTGTAATCCCAAAATGTTCATAGTTTAATAAAATGCAAGAAAATGAGAAAATATAGCAGAACTAAAATTAAGAATATACAACTTGAAATTAAGAATGGAACAGTCGAAAAACAAGAAGAAAAATCATAATTCCTCGTCTTCATTCCAGCGGTGTGGGACATAATCCAGCCATACACAGATTACACCATCATTTTAGCAAGCACCAAAAAACGAAACTAAAAAAACTGCAAAACAAAACAGAAAAACATCCACTACGAGAAGATTTAGAAAAACTCCGCGAAGGTTTTCAGTTAGCGCGAAACTTACGGCATTTGCTTTGCTCGCATGGCATGAAAACAACAGCAGCTATATCTGCTTTCGGTTGCTATGGGAACGTGTTGGATTATTGCCGGTGGATTAATGACGTATGCTCGGGAGTGGTGAGTCGTGTTCGAGATTCTTGCCGAGGACGGATGTACTAAGAATGATGTCTTCTGCCGAATAATGGGTCTGGGAGGTGTGACTGGATTTTGTCGGATGTTTACTCGTTATTTCTGTGATTTTATGTAGAAAACTTTCTTTAATGTTCTGCAGAGATTTCAAGTAAATTATCTGCTGGTACTAATTCGAAAGGAAAAAATGAAAACATATTCGTAGTTGAGTTAGATTCTCGTTTTTCAAACATTTAATTTAATACCAAACTCAATACAATTCTATCTAGTTTCAGGAAAAACAATTGACGATCGGCCAAATAAATATTTGACATTTAAGTTAGATTCTCCTTTTCAAAACCTTTAATTTAATACCCAATACAATACAATTCTATCAACTTTTTTAATCAGAATTTGACCTAATAATTGAAATATTTAAGATAGGAATTTGAAAATTTTGAAATTATTTACTTCAATCAAAACTATTTTTTTCCAAATCGATGTTAAATCTGTTTCTGAGGTCTGAAGTTGCAGATTTCTTCTAATTTTCAAAATATTGCCGAAAATCGAAGGGAATGGGTAGCAGTACATATACCAAAAAATATGCAGTACTAAGTGCATTTAATTAATTATTTATTTGAATTAATACGGCCCCTACAAAGTTCGAATTTCTACCATATCGATGTAAGATTGCCCGACGAATCGATATCTGGGGTCCGCAGTTTCAGATCTCATCCATTTTTTAAGATATTGCAGAAAAATTTTCAGGAATAGATACATAGTAAAATATTTGATTTTCTATTTGTTAATTTTACGGTTGTTAAGTATTTTTAGTTAATATTAACAAATGTATTGCGTTAAATTAACAATTTGAACAAATATGACAATTTGTTACATTAAAATTTTGCCAATTCTGAATTTTTAGCAAGAAAAATTGTTGTTTTTATTTATTTGTTACATTTATAAAATTTAACAAATGGACTTGTCAATAATATCAAGAAATTTAGCAAACTTATCAATTGCAATTGTTAAAGAAAGTTTGTATCCTTTGTAACAACTTAATTTGTTATAACTATGATTTAATATTCTGTACAAAAATAATTTGTTAGTTGCTAACAAATTTGAAAATTAACGGTGGATCGTCTATGATTAAAAATTTTGTTTATATTTTGTCAATTTTGACTATAAATTTTACTGTGTAGGAGTACATGTAAAGTATATGCCGTATTTAATTAAATATTTATTTTAATTAATAATAGCCCTAGAAATTTACATTTTTTTTTCTAAACCTATGTAAAATTGTCCGAGGAATCAATTTTTGTGATCAGAAATTGCAGGTCTCTTCTAATTTTTAAGTTATTGCAAAAAAGCAAAAGGTATATAACATATACATAATATTGCCTATTGCAATCAATGTTGATGTGGAATGGCAATATTTATGAGAGCGCAAAATCATCATTCATAATTATTCCTGTTACATTGTCACCAGTCCGCTTGTTCAGAATATATCAAATTTCCATTTATGTTTCAGCAATTTTCTAATAAATTATGCAAACGATTTTAACCTAAATTTGAAATACAGTAACTTATAAAACGCCCTATAAATATTTACCTCACGCAAAAACATTTTAACAAGATACTCGAAACAATTACAGCCCGTTTAGAATACTAAATAATAATTAAATCAAAATCCCGAATTCCGAAATACCTTTCCGCACCTGGGATATTAATTCCTAACCACAGACCAGTCGTGTTCCGAGCCAAACAAGGAGCACCTGGGACAGACAAAGACAGATAGATGTCAGCTGCGTGTGTGGGATAAAGAGGACACTAGATGGCGGAGAGAGACACCGAATGTGAGACTCTAATTTCCTGGGGTTGGTTCTGAAACTGGTGCCAGTCTTATGATTAATTACACCCTATATCTATCTTGTGAGGCTGCCGGCTCCAGCATTAATATGAGCCAGCATGCGTGTGCGAATGCGTGTGTGTGCGTGTGTGTACTTCGCATTTCTGACGATCGGTTGCACCGCTGTTGCGCGGATTAATTTATATTTTAATACGCAGTCATGTATGTTAGGGTGGAAAATATGAAATGTGGAATTTCCATGCGGGCTGCTTTGAATTCAAGTTTGGAAATTATTTTTTTGTTTTTAATGACTGTTGGATGTGTATGAAATATTTTCTATACATATATTTCATTTGATGCTTGGATTATATCAGATTTTTCACTTCCGTGAGTTTAAGAGCACTCTTGCTATTAATACTGTAATATGCTACATTAATATTTATATTTGAGGTAAACTAAACAAAAGTCTTAGTCTTTATCTTCCCTTTAATGGCTATTTTATACAAACTCAGTCGCATATGAATACGACCAAAGAGATATTCAATTTATTTATTATATACGAACTATTTTTAGAATGATATGTTATGCCCGGTTTCACCAACGTTAGTTAAATTTTAAACTTGGTTTAAATAAATAAAAGCGTATCTAATTTTGGACATCAATGTCAATTACTCCATATGATATATAACTTTGATTTGCTTTTATTTATTTAAACCAAGTTTAAAATTTAACTAACGTTGGTGCAACCAGGGCATTAGTGTATTAGATATGCTATAGTTTTAACAATTAATCTACTAAATTTAATTCATATTATATTTACAATAACTATAGAAAACAAAGCAAATAATAGTATATTATAATATAAGCGAGTGAAATTACACATTTTTCGAGCAAAAGGAGAGTGGTAAATTCTCACGAATGAATAATATCATTTCACTCACGTGTGACATTCATTGTTTTATCTCACAGTAGTAACTTTTTATATGATAATGGTTTAAATGTGTGCGTGCTTTAAATATATGAAAATGACGTTTTATGAAAAATTACTTAAGTTTTGCTCGGTTAATACGGTCATGCTATTTATCTAACAGTTGTGTGTATTAATAAAACATTTTAGTCACTTTTGAATAATAGTTGTTTTAAGTCACTAAAACCAAATGAATAATGTACATCAATAACTGCTACTGTAAAATAATAATATATTATTCAATGAATATATGATGTATGCTATTACTCATGAGAATGAAGTGAGTGATGTAAATCATTCGAATGAGTAATAGCCATTACATACGAGTAGAATACTATACTTTATCCACAACATTTCGTCAAATATTTGTTTTGAAATTATAAGATAAGTAGAATTTTTGCTTTGACAAATAAAAAAACTGTTGTTTATCAACATAGAAAAATTGTAGCAACCATTACTAGGCTACGTACTGTTGTAACAAAATGTTGAATTGATTTGACATTTAGCAGAAAATCTTAAAACCAATTATTCAGCTACAGTTTAACCTTAAAAAGAAAATAAAAATATAAAAAATAAAAAAAAAATGTCTGGCTTTCTATTTGGATAAAATTAGTTATTTTGATTTTACTCTTTTGACAGGTAAGATTGGAATTTGACATAACGAATGAATAATATTAATTCAACGAACTGTCAATATTATTTCATTAGCAACAGTAACAAAGGTTATGATTCGATAAACAACGGTTGAATTATGGGTATAATATTTAACAGTTGTGGATAAAATATTATTTCTAGCACATTTCAATGGGACCATAAATAAATATATTGCGTTAGCAAGCGATAGTGAAGCCTCTTCCTCCATTATAATAAGAACCGCTGTTATCGTGTTGTTATAGCAACCATCAGCATTTGGCAGCTGTACTGTTTTTTCTGCACGTGTACCGCGCTAATCCCCACTCTAATCAGAACCATGACTTGCCTGCGCCTGCCCTCGCCAGGTTACATTCCCCTTGCCGATAATATAAACTTATGCTCTCTCTTTTATCTTCTTTCCTTTAAGTGTTTAATGCTTGATCAAAGCACCTCGAGTGTGCTTTGAAGAAACAAATAAAAAAACTGTTGATATGTCAAAATACGATTGTCGAAATGTTACACAAGGAGTCTATAATGAAAAATTCTATTGCTAATCCAAAATTTAATCATTTTTATGAATCTGCTTGTAAGCTATTTGAAACACTAACGTCGATAACGTTCTATCTATGAGACTTCTTCGGATATTATATTTTTTTGGGATCAATAGGCTTTATCATATTTCTTCATATTAATATCCACCATTTGAGCTTTTGGTTTTATGACATAATATAATATGCTGTAACTGTATTTTTTATTTGGAATGATTCCAAATTCGTCTGATTTATCATCTTAGATTTTACTTTCCATCTTAGTTTATGTTTCAAGGAAACTGCTGTCGTTTCAACTTGAAATCTTTAAGTATTAAAGTAACTTTAAATGGTGCACTTAAGAGATATAAATCGGCTTTTATCAAATAATAGGAACAATGATTCAAAAAGCTATTGATACTAATTTAATCAGATAGAAAGCTCTGATATCTCCAAAACGTTATATTTTTAAAATTATTAATTACAAAATAGGTAATTGGGCACGTGGCAGAATTACATTTTACTTCTACTCAAATGAAAAGCCTTTTCCGCGTTTTCTGTCAATATAGCGAGGCAAATGTGTATCAAATATGAATGGCTTTTATTCTTGTAAGTCGAGGAGAGGCTTCTATCATTTTAAATAAATTCTCCCATTCAGTTTCCGATATATTTATTCCATTCCATACTCCAACACTCTCAATTTCGTTCAAATAGAATCTTTTTACATATATTTCATTCGGCATTCGGTCAATATGTTGAAACCACTTCAATTGATTCAATCCTACTCTTTTCACAACTTCTCTTCTTACTTCGACAAATTCTCAACACGACCTCCTCTCGAGGGTGCTCATACTTCTTTCAATAACCTTACTCTTACACAAGATATGAGTTTGTACTTTTTCAGCTGTTTATTTATAGACTCATATACTGCTTATTTTAGGGCCGTTATTTCCAATTTCAGATAAACTGGAGAATAAATTTATCAGAGGAATAAACAAAAATATCGCATCAAAATCATAGCTTAAATAATAATTATTATTCCTGCACTCATAAAAATAACTTCTTGTTTCAAGAAAATTTTCAGTTTTTCTTTTGTATGGATTCGTTGAAGAAAATTTATTTCTTACTTAATGATTAGGTTCAATTCAAAAAAATATTAATTTTAATTATAAATTTTATTTATGTAAAAGAACATGAATATATTTTAAATTTTGTTTTAAAAAATATTGAAAAAGAAGTCGTTTTAATTTTATACAAAACGTATTTATTTAAAACCATATAATTTTGAATTAAAACTACTCCTATTCAAACTACTCAGTTGAATACTTTGATACGTTCCTTCAAAACTAAATTAATTTTCATACAAGAATGAAAACGAAATCGGATTGGCACTATTCAAATTTTTTTTCTTCATTTAAGAGGAATCTGTTTGTTCAAGAAAACCCTGTTATCTTGTGATGCGATATTTTTTGTTTATTCCACTGATTATTTTTTGACGTTTCTTAAAACCAATGAAATACTTCATTGTATGCCACGTGTCTGCCTTTTAACCAATCCTGTCATTATTATACTGAGAATAAAGTTCTTGTGATTGTTCCCGGGAATAATCTCTGTAGCTTTTTTGTTTTTGTTGACAAATGCCAGATGTAAGATAGTTATCATCAACACAAGTAAAAAATGAACAAAAAAGATAGATTTAGTGTCGAGCCTGATGATGAAATAAAAAAATAATCTAATTAAATATAGGTAACTCGAGAGTTCGATATATTAGAAAATAATTCTCCAGTATCTTTCTCAAACTTGTTGCCAGGCCCGTAGGTCTTTCGTGGCTATTACCAAATGGTCTGTCAAATTATTTTCAATTTATTCTCACTCTTTTGTTATATTGATATTACTGATAAATATATTGTCTACTTCAGGTATCTGAGGTTAGAAATGCCGGCGCTCATTAAATCTGGAATAAACCAAAATCATCACAATAATTTGGATGTGTTTCTAATTCCAGTAAAGTTTAAAATAAGCGTTGAATAGTTGCATCATGCATAAGTGTGTTCTTGAATGGAAAACGCAGAATGCAGCGACAGAATTTGCCGCGCGATTTCCACAGACAACGCAAATATCAAATGACGCTGCTAGCCGCAGTGGTCTGCTAAATTGTCACACATGAAATAGTTTTAATGGACGAATTATCAATGGAATTTTCATTTAATTTACAGCGATTCGGCGTTTTGTGATCGCTTACTGTGACGGGTTCTCGGATAATTTATTTGGAATGTATTCGCCCAGTGGATTTTGCCTGTGTAGTAATTACGTGGAATATTTTATTTCGTCGTTTGTGATTGGATTTTGTGGAGTTAGTAAATAGTTTTGGTGACTGGTCCTGTTTGTATTGATGAATTAAACTTTGTAAATTGTTTCCTGATTTTGTGGAGTGTGATTGCCACTGGAAATAGTTTATTTATCCGCCCCAACATTTCTTCGTGAAGAAATAAAGTCTCGGTTTTCACAATGATGTGCTCGATTCATTATTAACGCTCATCGACAAAAAAATCAAACTCACGATGCGAAAAAGATTACTGTTTTCAGAAAGTTTTAAATTTTAAGCACGCTACATCGGAACCCATGTTACACCGCTTTCCGAATTGCAATTTACATGAAAGTGTCTTATGAAAAAACTTTCCGTTTTTTCAAAGTTGCGACGGCCGCAATGAGGTCAGCGCTGGGCGTCGGGACGCTGCGAGCCCGACAGCTGTTTTGTTCGAAATGTATTTAAAGTTTGCACGGCAAACAGCCTGATTGGTTTTCCTCGGAATATTTAAAGACTAGGAATACATTATTACTTTATAAAGCTGGAAGATTTGCTGCGCGAATATCCGATATCTGATATTGACTTCAGGTTTTTATTTGCTCGGAATTACCTCGATTCACTCCAAGAAGTTATTAAAATTTTATCGGTTAGTGCAAAATCTATAATATACGAATTTAAATAATACAAATTTTCTTTAACTTAATCATACATCACAGGCTTTTATAGGTGGCGCAGGCAACCGTTCAAGCTGTTGTATTTTTTTCAATAAGCCATCAATCCAAAATTAGACTTTCAGAATATCGGCGGAAGTGTACTTGTTTCCATAAAACTCATAAAACGCAAGCGCACTTCAGCGAATATTTATTACGGCATCCAGTTAAACCGGGTCTTCGTTTTCATTTTTATGAGATAAAGCCATTTTACGCCGCCTCCAGAAAAGCGACGTATCGAATTTTTAAATTAAAAGAAAACTAATTTTGTGATGCGACCTCCGTGCTGTTCTCAGAATGGAGCCCCGTTTCTGCTTAAAAAAACATTATATTCTCTTCTGTGGAATATAAAGGTGTTTGCCTTAAAGGTTTTAAATGGGATAGTTCATGTTTCTCAAATAATGTTTACGCAGAGAAATCTACTTGTGAATATCGCTTATGAAATAACCTATACTAGCCTAGAATCATATCATTTGGCCCAATAAAGACTTTTAGAATAACTTTTACAGAAATTTATTCTGATCTCACAAAGGGAAACTTGTACTCAATTTATTTGTATCTTAAGAGTATATTATTATTATTATACGAGGGATTATGATAGTAACGGGGTCATGGGTGATTCCTTACTGTGTCCACTAGTAAAGTATATAACTATTATTTTTTTAAATATTTAAAAAATAAATAACAACTGAAATAATAACAAATTAGCCGCTCTCAATAGTGTGTTGCTAGTATTGATTGGTATAACGAACACTGTTTTTGAATCGGCTGAAACAAAATACAGAAAAATATTTCAAATACAATTTTTAGGTACTATATTATTCTACATCTTTTTGATTCCAATGAAATTTACTCCATTTCATTTATTTTCTAAGATGTGCCCAAAAACTCTGCTAGTCCTTCAAACAATCTAACCTTATTGTTGATGAATTGTTTTCAAAATCTAATCAATTTGTAACATAAGCATAATACCTCCTTTACATATATGTATGTGCGGGAGGTAAAAATGTTATAAATATGGTGAATTATACAATTTTCCTTTGTATGATTTTAACTGGACTAAATGATGTGATTCTAAGATCGTACGAGCCCAGTTACACATGAAATGGACCAAAGTTACATTCAATTATATATCTTTAGTGTTACTTTAAGATTTAAAGTTGAAATTGCATTTTTTTTTCAGTTAAAATCGCAGATGTGAAATAGTAGTAGAGGTATATCGCTCCTAATATGAAAATTTATGAAATTAATATCTCAGTTTTCTATTTTTATAACCCAGTCCTGAAAACTTGAGCAGCATCCCAAACTTCCACTATCACGAGAGCAGACCATTTTTAATTTATTATTCCACAAGCTTCGACTCTTCCCAACAATAAATTTTCTATAAGATCTTGTGTTCGCCAGCACAAAGAAGAAAAAATACCGATGCTATTTTAATCTTCCTTCACACACATAAGAATATTTTTAAATTATTACCGTCGACATTTTCAGGAACGTAAATTCTTCAATGAGATTTCTTCTTTTTAAAGAAATATTTCCACAAGCGCGAGTAATGAGAAAATAAAAATTTCTCGCTTAAATTTATTCTCACGTCCTCGAGTATAATTTAGTTGGCGTTTAGTTTTCGTGCTAGCGTTATCATAACTACTTAATGTTTTATGAATGAATGTAGGACTCTTGGATGAAATAGTTTATGGCTGTGTGCGGACAATAGCTCTTCATTTTTACATAAATTTTATATCTCTGTTTTCTTCTCTGCATATATTTAATTCACCGGTAAAACTACTATTGAATATGTGTAAATAGTAGATCAATTTTACTACTAGCCCAGCAACATGTCAGTATTGACACCTCTTCAAGCCATAAACTTATATTTCACTATCGCATGCTTCATAATGCGGAAGAGGATAATAATGGATTATTATTTATGAAGTATTGTTGCGCTTCAAAAATGCAAGTAACTTAAAATATTTTAATGCAATCGATATTAATATTGAAAGTGTGGCCCATAAACTTGAAACCTTTCTATTATACGCTTGGTTTTTGAAGTATAGTAATAGCACATTTCGGAGATTTAAGTCATCTTCTTTGTTGGACATCATTTTTTAAAACTTTGTATACACTTTCATATATCAGGAGTAGAAATTGCAATGTGTAATATAGGGATTTCAATGCTATTTGATATTACTGCAAATTTGTACTAATATTCACTTTACAGCAATAGTGTAAATACAAAAGTTGTTTAGAATTTAAAGATTCATGCAATGAGGTTTATTTGGTTACCTAAATATTAGTATTTCACAATATACCAATCAAACTAAAATCAATATTTATTAGGACAATTGTAAAACGGCCATGGAAAATTGAACAAAAACGAAATATGTTTCACATTCCATAAAACAAAACAGTATAATAGTTATTTGTTTAACTAGGCATCAAAACACCGGATTTACAGCAGAGGTTGCCGTTCCATTGACGAGACGAAGCCGAGGTAATGAATGCTGCCGAAGCTGTAAATCTGTTTTTGGTGCCGAGTTGAACACAACATTTTTTTGCCGATTTAAGATTAATATTAATTCAGTGATTATTTTGTATACATATTTTGAAGTTTACGTTGCCATGTATTCGTTGAACGGTTGCTATGCATTTGTTGACCGTTACTATGCGTTTGTAGAACGGTTGCAATGTAAAATAATTTTACAGCCTAGGCATAAAAGTGACACTTTACAGACTGTTAGCAGTCCGTTAAATATCACCTTTTATGTCATGCGGCAAAAAGGGTTATTTATTTATTTACTAGAAAGAAATGAAAACAAATTAACTCTCAAATTTGACATTACATAATTACAATTTTTCTATACACAGTAAAAAATTTATAGTTAAAATTGTTAAATTTTTTGTTTCAGACGATCCACCGTTAATTTTTGTCAATTTCAAATTTGTTGTTTTGTATTTCGTAACTTAACTAAATTTATTTTTGAATTTATTTCTATGTGCTTTTGACTATAAATTTTAATTCTTATATTAAAGCAGAAAAATATATCATATTAAATTAACAATTTGAACAAATATGACAATTTGTTAAATTAAAATTTCGTCAATTCTAAATTTTTAACAAGAAAAATTCTTTTTTTTTATTTATTTGTAGGATTTATAAAATTTAACAAATAGACTCTTTAATAATAACAAGTAAATTTAGCTAACTCATCAATTTGAAATTGTTAAAGTATGTATCCTTGGTAACAACTGATTTGTTATAATAATTATGATTTATTGTTCTGCTTCAATACAATTATTAAAATATTTAGTCAAAACCACATTAAAATAAATGTTAATAATTTACTACATATATTCTCAAATATACAAAAATAATTTGTTACTTGCTACTTTGAAACTTGTTAAATTAACAAAAATAACAGTGGATCGTGTGAGACTAAAAATTTTGTTAAAATCTTGTCAATATAGACTACAAATTTTTTACTGTGTAAAAGCCTTTGTCCTAGTGATCACGAAATATACCTATATAGACATTGCTTTTTAATCGTACATTTCGCTTTATAAAATCATTAAAATCTCTCCAAATCTAAACGGTAAGTACGAAGCAAGAGTGTTAATTTGAAATAACCAAAACAATTGATAAATTAACTTGTGGCAATGTTGAGAAATCAAAAGGCAAAAAGCCATCGAGCCAACATCGCTATTGTAGCCAAGCTTGGTAATCCAACATGTGATGTTTCATATGCACAATAGCCAAACCCGCTTTAATTTTAAATCGAAATTTCGGGCAATCCATCACAGGGTAAAATTTTGAAAAGATGAAACAGCCCGTAGTTTATCGCCGAAAATTTATCGCTTATGCAAAATTTATAACTGACGTGGGAAAATATATGTAGCGCGTAACGTATAGGAAAACTATAGCACGGGGCTTGAGAGCATTAGAACCTGTGCACTGGAGAGAGATGGACTGTGTTTATTTGCATGGAGCTGGTGTATAATTTAATCTGTTGACTAATTTGCTAAATAACTAAATAGTTTTATTTGATACAGCAGTTCACAAACAGATTAAAAATACTGTGTGTATCACACAGTCAGCCTGGTTTTTAATTCGGGCTTTGATGGCGTATTTATTTACATCTGTTTAAATACTGCTGAAATATTTACATGATAATATTATAATTTGGACATCACTAGCTTTGAATTAAATTTTAACATTTTGAAAATAAAACAATATTTCTATATTTACAGGATGTATAGTTAATAATTATGAGTTATTTTTATTTAAGGGCAAATTAAGATTTGAAGAATAATGAAGTTCGCATTATAACAAAAAAGATAAAGTTTAAATAGTTATTTATCAAACTAGAGAGGAAAGCGCTTCTTTTTCCCACTCGAGCTCGAAGTTTGCCTGATGTACGCAGCGAATGAGGCAATGGGGTCTTTCACCATTTAAAATATTTTTTTTTTTTTATGAAACTTTATCTATATTGAAGACTATTTACACTTTTAAAAAGTCTTAATTCTTATTCATTAAGCCACAATGATTTTTTTTTAAATGTTGTGACGGCATAGTAGAGGTGTTGCTGGATCTAAAACAGTAGAGATTTAAATAATTTTTGTTACATAAATGTTCTATTTTATTGTAATAATAATAATAAAATAAGTAAAAAAATATATGACTACAATTATTTACAATCTGTACTGTTTTAGATCCAGCAACACCTCTACTATGACGTCACAACATTAAAAAAAAACATTGTTGCTTAATGAATAACAATTAAGACTTTTAAAAAGTGTAGATAGTCTTCAATATACATGAAGTCTCATAAAAAAAAAAATAAAAAAAAATGTTGAAAGACCCCATTCGATCATTGTATGCTGATACATGTATTTTACATTTTGTTTTAATAATACTGGAAATATTCAGTGACGACTAAAACAAAATTACAAATGAAAATGTATGAATGTCAGAAAAAACTGCTGGAAGGGTATAAATGGTTAAATGTATTTATTTTCGAAGCAAAAACAATTCAACAGTTGAGTTCAGTGCTTATATTATTAATTTTGCGATTTTTATAAAAGAATGTAGATAAAAAATCTCTATTTTTAGAACTTTTTCTACTCGACTGGATCATTTTTTAATTAAATTCCAATCTAATTGAAATTGAAAAACATATTTTATATTTATCTTTCTGTGAAACAAACTTTTATCCCAAGAGATCATTCAATTTATTATTTTATAATTAAATAATTTCAAATTTTCACAAAAATATGCGCGGATAAATTAATTACTGTAATTATTGAATCAGAAATGTTTGCTCTTAATTTTCAACACACGTTGTTGAAAAAGTTTGCTAATTGAAAATTTGTCTTTTATTTTAATTTTCGACGCCAGTAGAATATATAAATTTTAATAACTAAAATTCAGTGCGTTATTTATTTACAAAAGAACTATTTTAATATACACGAATGGCGCAATTAAATTTCATAGGGATATTATACTTATTACTTCTTCCTAGAATATATCTTACGCTTTTATAAATTTACTTTTAATTTGCACAAAAATAAACGGTATGTTCAAAACTGTTGAACTAACAATAAAAACATAATTAAATTTCATCCAAGTGCAGCGTAAAGTTCAGAAAACGAAAAAAGCACATTAAAAATCTACCGGTGCACATAACCATACATTCTTTCTAGGGGGTATTATACACATTTCATTTTTATTTCATCCATGCACCACTTGAAGATAAGTGGAAAGAATTTATTGTGCCACCGGGAATGGCTTCCATTTCCACTCGTCAGGACGTAAAAGATAAAAAAAATAATCAACATTAGGCCTTGGCGAGCTATATAGGTTTCAGGTACACCCTAATGTCAACGAATGCAGTAGAATCTGATGGTACACTACACTGGTTTGTTGGAATTGTTAAATGATTTCGAAGGGCGAAGCTAAATCTACGAATATTTGTGAATTCATAAAATCTACACAAAATGTCACATATCAATGAACACTTTGTACAGTTTATAGAGAAAACCTATTCCAAATTACATCATCATATTTATATTGAGAAAAAACGACGTTACTAATAAATTACAGGAATAATTAAAAAATCAGCCATAATAAATATATATTTTTTTACTACTAGCCCAATAACATGCCATTAGTGAGTTTCAGTCCTTGGTAAGGGTTAATAACTGATTAGCTTACTTAATAACGGTCAATAATAATTATTGACTTAGGTTAACAATTTGAACTGTTACTTTTCAAAGAAATTTAAGCTTCTGAATTTATTTAACTCATGAAACTTTCCATAATTGAGTTTGAGTCCTTGGTAATGGTTAATAATTGATTAGCTTCCTTAGTAACGGTCAACAATGATTATTTACCAAGGTTAATAATTAGAACTGTCTCATTTCAAATAAATTTAAGCTTCTCAATTTATTTAACTCATTAAACGCAAGAAAAGAATTAATTATGAATTTAAAATTGCGAGGAAATATTATGAATTTAAAATTGCCCCATAATTTTTAGTGGGCAATTCAGACTGAGAAATAAATAATTTTTTTCAGCCAAATTTTACAAGAGTATACTTTACTTTTACATTGTGAAATATATATTCATGGAATTATTTATTGTCAAATTCTCGAAAAGGTAAATGTTTTTTATTTTTTTATTTAAGCTGTGTGACAACGGCACGCAGTGTTCGCTGGTATGGGTTTTCGTAAACCGAAATGTTTTTTATAATATTAATAAATTATCTTAGATTATACTTATATTTTTTTTGTATTATGATTGCTTTTCTATATAAAAAGAATGCAAAACATGTATAGTATTTATTTGCAGTAAAAATTTATTAAACTTTTTCCAAACATTGATAGTTTCCAAAATGAAATATCAAATAAAACAATGTTAAAAACAAAAGAATTAAATATATGCCTCCTCAGTTTTTGTAGATATTAACAAGTATTCATGCCAAAATGCTTATGCTATTATTAATATAAAAGTTATTAGAAAGGATTTAAGAGCTAGTACTGAAAACAATATATAAACAACGGTAGAGAAGATCAATAATGACCAAGTGCCTTGTTGCTGGGTCAATAATGATCATCTTCTCAATCTCATACAAATTTTTATATACCTTATGGACTGTTGGTTAATAACTTTTTTATATATTACTTTTTAATAAGCATAAAAATATCTCACTGCACCTTCATATACATAACAAGCTTACTCGTTATTTCGAGAATTATCAATCTGTGATGTGACCCGGAAATCCAGATAAGAATGATTAAACACATTTTCTTTCTTCTTGTATTGATAGAATATGTTACATCTGTCAATGTACGTTCAATATATATGTGGATGATGTAAGAATATTTTATGTGGATAGACATGTACAACGTGTATGAATGTTGTTTTAAACCAGACATGTCCGTTTGATACTCCACTCGAAGTGGATAACATGTTCAAGAGATGATCTTTCTACATCCGGATAAACTCATGGTTTATTTTTAAAATATCTGCACATTGCGGTACGATCATATCATGACATATGTCACGACATCTTGGGCTGGAAATAGCCAGCGTGCATATGTGATATGTGACCCTCTTGGACAAACCTATACACATACATCATGCATTACCAGTAATGCATATCCAGATATTGACCATTTGTATGAATTATGCAGAAACATAACCGCAAATCAATTTACAATGTAAATTTCAGTACACAATCAATTGATATTGTGTTTGCTTTTTAAACAGGATATATTTAACTATTACACTGCTGTAATTTCATGCGGACATATCAAGCAAGCAATCGAAATTAATAAAGAGTGGTTGTGTACAGTTAATTCATGCATAAAAATTTATTTAAACATAAATATTTTTGGATAATATTACACAAAACTCACATGACATTTCTAATTACACGTATATTTCAGTATTCATTTCGTTATTTAAAGTTCCCATATGGCAATATACCATCTAAAATCATTTTATATTGGATGAAATTTCAAACGAAGCTTCGAAAAGCTAAACAAAATATAATAACTACGTTTACACGTACGCCAAAACTTTTCATAGCATTAACTTTTGAAAATTAAAATTACTAATACGTTTACACATTAAGAATAAACATACTTGATTTTAGGAAAAAAAGTAGTAAGTCTATAGCGTTGCCAAAAGTAGTCTGTCAAGTTAAAGTACATTTTTGCTCTACATGTCAACGTCATCACAATCAATGTATATTTTAGATTTCTTTGTAGATATTTAGATTTTAAATTAGCGATTTACCAATTATAATTAGGATTTATAACATATGTAATAAACAACAAAAATAATCTTAATTTGTCAATTTTGTTTTATAGGTGATGATCTCAACAATCTTTTTACATTTTCTTTGTTACTGTTGTTTTTGTTTCCCAATCATGTTGTGATTGTTGATTGATTGGATTTCAAAATTTAGATTTAGATCTTAAAATTTGTAAATCCAGCATAAATCAGTAAAGGTATTTATATTTTTTAAATTAAATTTTTAAATCTAAATTTATAAATAAACTTCGGTATAACCAGCCCTAACAGCCGTTTCAGAAATATTTTGTAATAATATATGATTATTTTTTATAGTTAATAAACAATAAAATAGCAGTAACTGAAGTCTGTATAGTTTCTATGTCATCATTCTCAGAAATTATTATGGATAAAATTTTAGAATAATTGAAGTATGTAAAGATTCCCCAGAAAATGCTCTTACAGCCAACCAGATCCATCCAAGAGAACTACATAGTTTTATACAGAATATTCTAAGACGACATATAATTCAACGTTATCAAACTATTTGACATAAAAGTTTTATAGGGACACAAATTCATGTCACACCATTTATTTATGATTACAAACTAGAAACATGGAACGATCTGAACTCACACACCTCCGCAAACAAGTATTCCATATTTCAGATCACTTCTGCGTATCGATCCGGTATCCAGCAGCCCTGGCTTCGTTTCTCTAAGCAAAGAGAAATAGTAAACTCTGTTGTTTATGGTAATGCTTTCAGGGGCGGCGACGTCCACTAGGAAACAGGGGCACCACTTAAACTTTTTAATTTTCGCAAATGAACTGTAGCGAAATTCGCGCTGAGCGCTCTTTGTGTTGCGAGCTTTTAGAAATAATTACTTGGGGATGGATTCACTTACTACTCGTACAACTTGTGTGCTTATTTTTATATATGACATAATTTCATTAAAGATGTACTCTCTTATAATACGAGTACATATATAGCTTAAAATCTGTACTGAAGATAAATTAGTAAATGCAGATTTACTTTTAAATTAAAAAATAACAAACAGAATTCTTTGAAGGAGAATTGTAAAAGAGATTTCCTAGATTTCTATACACGATGAAATCTGTACCTCATTTTGTATATTAAATCTCACCTCGAAGCCCTAAACTTTAGGGCCTAAAGTAATAAAGACAATAACTTTCAGCCAATCATTAAGTGTTAAATAATACTTATCCAATTTCGTGCTTCCCTAATTATTCTAAAGAAAAATATTTAAAATAAAAGGTGAAGAGATTTAATACCTGCATCTAAAATAGTGAACAAATTTCATTTTATTTTAATAAAGGCTAAAAAGACGTTTAAAAATTACGTTTTTTAACGACCAAGAGAGAAACTCGGTTTCTATGAAACCAAAATCATGACGGAAACAGCCAATTTCATATCTACGGAAGATTTATGCACTTTCTCTCCCGTTGTGAGGGAAAGTATTCAAGTAATGTAAAAAATTTCCAAAATTACAAATCAAAGGTAACTATCATAAATTATTTTACAATATGCAATTTTGAAATACATAAGACTTATCATAAATATTTGGGTCGTGAAAAAATAGTATATATACCACAGGAGAGAAGTGTATTTTTTCCTTGTCGTATTGTAAACTTCGCTTAGGGCTCGTGCTTCAATTTACTCCGCGAGAAAAAATAATATACTTCTCTCCCTTAATGTATAATATGTTATTTTATAATGAGCAACCAAGGAAATATTACAGCCCGATTTCTATAGAATGTGCTGATAAATTTTTAAGAAATACACTTGCTTGACGAACAATGGAGATGGAGTATATGATTTAGAATGGATTTATTTTTTGTTTTCCTTCTAATTTAATTTTGTTATTAACAATTATTAATCTGACACTAAAATTAAATGAATACATTGATTACCTACTTAATTGATTTGGAATATTGTACAATATTAGTTTAAATTCAATTCCATTTACAAGGTTACAAGGTTACTCATAAAAACTGAATTTTAGATAATTTTGAACGTCTTTTTAACCTTGAAGGTGAAACGAAATTAGTTTTTTTATTCACACATGAAAATTCTTCAAGTTTTGTTTGAAACATGTTTTCTAAAATGTTAAGGGAAGCAAGAAATTGCAAAAGTATTATTTAACATGTAAAACGAAAACCAGTCAGTCATCACCCTTATCATCATCAGTAGAAGCAAAAGGGATAAAATCAAGATTACACAATTTACAAACCAAGCCAATGATTAAGATTGAATTCCGGATTTAATATTGTTCCTAACCTTAGAATTTTACAATTTATCTCATTTTGTATTCCATTTAATATTATGAAAATAAAAACAATTGGATGTCATTATAGAATCGCTACAATATTCCGTCCCAAAATTATTTTTGCGAAGAAAGGTCGTCACTACGTTCCACCCTTTCATGTCACTGCTTCGGTAAAGAAAGGTCGTTACTACTTCTTTTCTTGCCACTCCCTGGACGAATTAAGGTCGTACCTAAATTCCTCCCTTTCATGTCACTGCATTGACGAAGAAAGATCGTCACTAAATTCTTCCCATTTCTGTTATTGTTCTGATAAAAAAGTGATGACGATTTGTGATAAAGAAGATTCGTCAGTATGTTTCTTAACTATGTTATCCTAGGATATTTGATTTAATACCCACAAGGCAGGTTTTTTGAGTTTTAAATAATTTATCCTCATTAAAAGTTCACAATTTAGCGGACGATAATTCACTTATAATAAGCTCTATTAGACAGCAACTATAAGCGCCGATAAATAACGTTTAGCTGATAGTTGCGGCGTAGAATTAATTGAAAGTTTTCTGTAAGGTAATAAATTTCACAGCATCCAGCAGATACACGGTTAATCACTGTTTTAATTAAGACGATTGTACGTCCCATTATCCACCTTAGACATGTTGAAATGAATTTAGTTGTATCTGGGCCAAGTTTGCTAATCTGCACCAACTTTGGATGAATTTTGATTACAAGTTCGATTTGCTTAGTTGCGTCTCTTAGAGCATTTAGGATTCAGGTAATCGCAGAATTATGTAGGTACTTAGGATTGGTTATTTAAATAAATATCTTGTTCTGGTTTAGATAAAAGTTTAATATGAAATAGTAAAATGGCTTTGAAACTTGCAGATTATACGATATGAGCTTTTATCATGCGAAGGATATTATTCCCTTTTGAAGTCTGCATTAGATACTTTTAAAAATTAATAACAGTGTTAAATATTAATTAGCCATTATCCCAACATCACTCAAGTAATTTTCTCTAAAAAACTTAGCCTAGAAAAAGCTTCAAACTTCAAATAACTTCTAAATCTTTTTAGTGCTAGCGGCGATAAATTTTTGTATAAGTTAAAGAGAACCTTGCGGTTTTTACAGCCCGAAAATTAACCACTCATTTACTGCTAACTTCAGGACTAAATACATATTTATAAGTTTCATCAAGGAATGTCTCGTGAAAAAATCGCCCTGGGAAACATGAATAAACATTTCATTTTGTACTCTCCAAGAGAAGAAGCAAAGTTTCGATATTGCTCGCGTAGAAACGGCTGCTTGAAACTCGAGGACTATCCCATTTCACCTTTACATATTGTATTAATCATATATTTTATATACAATCGATAAATAAAATTACATTATTCTTATTAAAATCATTACTGAATGCGATTCTTTACCGAGGAAAATAAAAATGACAAGTTCCCCCAGAGAAAATTAAGTGATTCATAGCAATTGGCAGGGCCAACTAGAAAGAATTTATTTTCTTAGTATTCTTTATGAATTAATATTGATTAACAGATATGTCAAAAATCATGTATTTTATTTATTTTAAAAGAATTTTTAATGATCTTTGTAAAACAAATATAAAATAAAATAAATTGGAATCTATATATTTTTTTGGAGCTTCTCTCATGTCAGTTATTTTTTGTTTTTGTTTTGGTAGTGAAATAAATATAGAGAATGAGTGACGTATTATTTTTCCAGATTTAGATGCTGTTAATTACTCTATGACTGTTTGTATATTAACATTTACTAGACTTATTATAAATCCAAACCATAAACAAAATTAAGCGAAAAATAATTTTGTTTTATATTTTCTAATAACTGGCTTTCAAAACAATGATTAATATACAAACTCGCAAACTATATGTAGGTGTATAAAGTACAAATAACTATCAGTTAAATTTATAAACTACTCTGTCACGTCAAAATTGCCAAGCTATCACACATGAAGCATTATATCCGCGATTAAAATTTCATTCTCATTTGTGTTAAATCGCCCGGAAAAAATGCAACTTTAAACGTTGCGCTTCAGCAGTAATTTACATGGTAATTTTGCATCGATGTAAAAAAACTAAAGCGACCAAAGTTGACTTTGCGGGGAATTTTAATTGTGAGTTCATATTTGATTTCGATGGAATTGGTTAGTGCGAATGTAATAACTTTTCTAATGATAACATAATAACTCAGTAGTTTCTAATAATTTCCATCTTTACTGTTTACAATTATATTATACATACAGATGTATTTAAAGACATACACAAACACCCAAGCCTCGGCGGGGCTCGAACCCACAATCTCAATGACCAAGCGGCATTTGGTACATATCTTCTTTAAAATTAGCCAAGCGTAAACCATGCAAAATTTAACTATTGTCTTTAATTATTACTATGATGAAATTTCGCACATGAAATGGGTACCTATTTAGTTTGACATATCAGTACGACATTACAACATTAATTACAAATGGTCATATGTCATCTGTCATAAAACTTCACTTTGTTAACTATAATTAAGCGTGTGTTATTTTGTTTATATAATCTGTTAATGACAATAACACATTATATTATAATTAAAGCAGAATTTATGACATGGTGTAAATTAATATTAATGTTTATAAAATCATGAAATATACACCCAAGTTCATTTTTAATATTATCTGGCTCTATACATCATGATTATGTTTTTCAACTGTTTATAAATATTAATTGTTAGTTCATATCTTTCCGCAGTTTATTATAATGAACACTAATTATTTTTAAACGCAGTTAATTTACTTTGTATTGCGATAAAATATTGGCATATTTTCACTGCATGTTACAAATTAATTTCCGTATTTCTCCCGTGAGATTTAAACTATACGAGTTTATGTTACCGTTGAAGCTACCCAGATGTGGTTAAATTGATCTATCGTCGTAATTTCTAGGTGAAGGTACAACTGAAAAGTGCGAGATGACAATGAATATAGATGAGTCATTCAATTTGAACGAGTTACTTCAGTGAACGATAAAAGTCAGATCACTTTCGTGTTCTCGAACGGGTCACAGTATCAGTATATATTAGACATTTCCGGTTCACATCGTAGAATTCTGAATTTAAATCACAAAATATGAAAAAATGAACCGTTCAAATGAATGAACCAGATTATAAAAATAGCTTCTATCTTATATTGCGTTGGAAAGTTTTTCTACTATTTATGAAATAAAAAACCAACATTGGATTATAAATTTAGTCAATGAACATTCGAATTTGAATGAAAATAAACTGAGAAATATTTCGCTCATAATTGTTGGTGCTAATTGAACTTTATAATTACAATATTTCTGTTTCTCATCACAGCTCTGGTGATGATTTTAACAAATCGAAACGTTAGCGGTTTTCAGTTGTTTCTGCTTCATCCTTGTCCACATTTCGACTAAATTTCACAATTGTAAAATTTCTTGAATACAAATTCATTAAATTTTAGTGTTAATAACAATTCCATATAACATAATGATGCCATGTATATTGAATCTTTGTTGCTGGAGATTAAGATTCAACTTTTATTACATTTGAAGTAACCTTTATAATTTTTCGAAGATACAGGACTTAAAATATACCTTTATATAATACTGTTTTGAAACTACGCATTCCACAAAAAAAAATTGTATTGGAATAACTATCATTCTATACGCCGTGTATGGAATAAATTCGACGAATTAGAGCCGCACATTAAAGCGATATAGCAAGTATTTTAGTTCGGTTACTATGGTTACGTCTGTTTATTTTAATTTTATTTATTTGATTTTGATGTTTTCAACAGTTATTCATTAAATAAGCCAATTTGTTTGTATAATTTTCAAAATGTTGTTTTAGAAAGTATAGGCTACAACAGATAACGGAATGGCATATCACATACTTGCAAACCGTAAAGCTCGCCTTCGGCTTGGACTACAAATTTTTTGCTCATGTGGAATATGTGCCATTTTACTACTTGTTGTATTATGTACCGCAAAATTAGAATAATGCCTTTACTGCTATAGCTTGAATATCTTTTCAATGAAAGAATCTTTGTAACATTGTACATTTTATTGATAAATTTTAAAAAGTAAACGCGTAATTATCATTTATACTACACATCTAATAAATATCCCAAGCAAATAATCTTTCTCCAGATTACTTGAATTTTTGAATAATCAAATAATCGTTGAATTAATCAAGCAATCGATTAAATAAACAATCGATTACTTTGAAAACAAAAAACATTTAGTAGATTATTCAAGTAAATTTGATTAATTTACAAATTTTATTTTTCTTCTTATTTATAATTATAATGTACAAATTTAAAGAGTTATATTAATTGTTAATGATAATTCATTAAAATACAAGTTAAAAACTTTTAGCACAAATGTTCATATTTGAACGGGTGATGTTGGAGAACCGATTAAAATGATTGGGTGTGCGCATCTCTAGAGGACAATATCAAGTATCATTTCCTAAGCAACTTCCAGCAAACAAAACGCAAAACAAACACAATCCGTTGGCGATAAATCAATCGTAATATAAGAGTTGTTTAAAACAGACTCACAGCTTATTCCCGCTTTTGTTGCAGATGTGAGGTCGCGTGGGATCGAGGCAGCCTTGACACCGGAAGACAAATGAAGAAGGAGAAAACAGATGGCGTCCCTGTAGCAAAAGAAACAGACCAATTTAAATCTTTGCGGGAACATCATTAAACTTTGAACTTTCGTTCGGAATATAAAAAGTCCGCAACGTCGAAAAGTTACAGAAAAAAGGAAGTGACACAATGAAACAGTTATGTGCGTACGATGTGTTCTGAACAAGACATCGCCTACATCAGATAGACCCTATTCGGAAATTTGACGTTATGAAGGAAGTTCTCCTCGCAGCCAGATGATACAAGTTTTCCGCGAACTAATATGACAGCCGTCTTTTACTGAGCTGTAACGATTTTACGATGTGTGTAGCAGCGAGGAAGCGGGCGCTAAGAATCACTGCATCGATTCGGATGTCGATAGTACATTTGATCAAATTACTTTCCGTATCGCGGCAATAGAACAATCAGATTTCCAGCGGCACATTTCGGACAGATTTCGCGATGTGCGTTACATAATGTGAGAATGCCGCAACTAGCATTGTTGTCATCTGCATCTCGTCGCGATGGGGGCGGGGGTCGCGCGAGGCGATGAAGCCTGTGCGGGAGTGACGCCATGCGCCTGATGGGTGGCGGCAGAGCGAGCAGCGCGGCGCCGGCGTCCCTTCCTGCGGCACTGCACTGGCTGGCGTGGCTGGCCGCCGCGACGCTCCTGGTCTGCGGCTGCGGCGGCTCTCTCGTCGTGCACAAGTACAGCACGCGCGTCGTGCGCACCAAGTACGGCCCGCTCCGAGGCGTCATCGTGCACTCGCATCCGCCGGTTGAGGCGTTTCTTGGCGTGCCGTATGCCACGCCGCCGCTCGGCAGCCTCAGGTACGTTACACACTTTTCGACAGATTTAATTGTTCTTTGTTTTAACTGGGTAGATCTTAAGATCCTCGATTCGCTCCTCACAGTCGACAAATTACTCCTGTAGTTGTTCCACCACTACTATCTTGGGAGGCCGAGATTTTACGACTGGTATCCGCACTTTACGAATAAAAATATCATAATACCGAGACATGAATAAATTTAGTGTTATATTTTGTTTTTAAACCACAGAAATATAATAATACTGGAACGCTAACTGAAGTTGAAAATGAGAGCCGAGAGAGAGAGCTAATTGTTGGGCTATTTGGCTATTTGTCTTTGTTGCAACCGATCAACAAACGCATAGTATTAGTAACAACTCTACACAGTAAAAACATTGATTTGCGATTTGTTAATTTTGCGACTGTTAAGTATTTTTAGTTATTGACAAATATATTGTGTTAAATTAACAATTTAAACAAATATGACAATTTTTTTAATTTAAATTTTGTTAAATATGAACTTTTAACAAGAAAATTTGTTATCTTTATTTTTTTGCTGGATTTATAAAAGTTAACCAATAGACTCGTCAATAATAACAAGTACACTTAGCTAACTTATCAATTTGAAATTGTTAAAGGAAATTTAGGTATATCCTTTGTGACAAATTAATTTGTTATAATAACTATGATTTATTGTTCTGCTTTACTAAAATATTTAGTCAAAAGCACATAAAAATAAATTTTAATAATTACTATATTCACAAATATATTTAGTTATGAAATACAAAAAATTAATTTGTTACTTGCTAACAAATTTGGAACTTGTAAAATTAACAAAAATTAACGGTGGATCTTCTACGACTAAATATTTTGTTAAAATTTTGTCAATTCTGACTATAAATTTATTACTATATAGAAAAAAGTGTTAGAAAGTATAGCCTTATAACATCAACATCTATTTATCTCAGGTTCGTTTTCGTTTTCATAATTTCATAAAAGCCTACAAGTGTGCGTTCCAGTATTATTCGATATATGTTCAGAAAATAACTGAATATTTTGAATTACGCGTCAACGGTGATATTTAGGGACATTGCGCATAACGTCCTCTATAACCAAATGCACTTGGATTGATAATAACAATATAAAATTTTGCGTAAAACTGTGGAAACCTTTTACAGAAACACAACAAAAGACCAAAATTGTGACGAGAAAACTCATGGCTCTTGCATCCCTACAATAAATAATTCTTCAGTTTTATATCAAAAATAAAATGACTGTCCAGACTAGGCTCCTTGCATTTTTTTATTTCCAAAATTAAAATCAGTGCTGAAAAGACTTCGTTTTTAGATTATAATGCTGATATAAGCAAATAGGTTACAAATCTTGGCTATTTGAAATGAATCTGTCCAGGACAGCTTCTCGAAATGGAAATACCGCTGAGAAAAACGTTTAAAGTAAAATTAATAATAAATTTCTTTTGTTTTCTGAACAGACCTCGTATATCAGTGTTTTAAGTAGTTTGAATAATAGAAATAATATGACACTTAAAATCTTAATCCAAGAGGACTATTGTGTGTTCTAGTGAAACATAACAAAAGGACAGGTATTCACACAATAGGTGAGCCATAAATTTGAGAAAAGTTTTGTTTATGCAAGCAATCGCAAAACATTAAGTACCTCCGACATTTCAAAAAGATAACCCGCATCGTAGCATCCGACCTTTGGATCGCATGACGACTTAATATTTCGTTTCACGTAATTTTTTGCCAAGTTTTCCTTTAAAACGAAGAAAAATAGCGGAAAGTTTTCAAATATACACATTACTTCCTTAAAAAGAACAAGAAAGCACCGCTAAAGCTTCCACTTTCTAGAAATGATTAATGTTTTCTCTGCAAGCTCATTTTGCCTTTGTTTTTAAAAGAAAACAAAATATTTTTTCCAGCTGGTATATCTTAGCAAGTCGAGCTTAAAAAAAGCAATAAAGCTCACGCCTAGAGCTTTTGATTGAATACTGATTTATTCAGCTGCAAAAACCAATTTACGGACCTTCGATATGCCATTTCGAATGTCTGATTGCGTTATTTAATGTTCTACACGTGAAATTCTTCGTCGGTCCTTCAGGACGAGACTACTTGGTTTGTAAAATTCTTACAAACATAACGACATAACGTTTAACATTTTTAAATTTTGCTTCTTGTTCATTCAACTATTATAATTAAAATAGTTTTCCACTATCTAAACTATTACAAATTTACGCTAAACATTCCTCATATCTTGAAGTAAAATTTAATTATATAGTTTGTACGCGAATTCTATAATTATACGACAAATATCAATGAATATTCACGTGAAATTTTATCACTTTGATCTCAGCAAATAATTTCACCCTCTCCGCAACAAAGAATACTAGGTAAACATTAATTGCAATTTATATGAGTCTGCATTTCCTCTCGAAGTGTAATCAATGTTGGTAAGCTTCAATTTCAGCGCATGAATTAAGGAATTAAATTAAACCATTCCAGATGCAAGTCTAAATTATCTTGCTGGGTTCAACTACATATTTACACTATTTGAGTTCTACACGGTTGCACATTGTGACACTTTCAAATTTATTTTCATACACGTACATATCAAACTATGTTCCACAATCAATCTCCTCTAAATATTACCACATTCATAATGAGATTCGTACATGCTCATCTATTCTTTGCATTCGGAATCACTTACCCTTAACTTAACATTGTCATTTGGACGCAAATTTTGTATGGAAGTAAAATTAACTTTTATTATTAATCGCAACTTTTTTTCAATTCTCAGGACATATTTATTTTAACTAAGGTTATAGTCAAGATTGGTTAGCATAAAATTTGACAGTTTCGGATATTGGAACAAATGGAATTAGCATTAATTCCTTTTGTGAATCTCCCAGTAAGTGTAAAATTATCAGATCAATTTTTGTATGAAATTTTGCCAACTTCTCTTGCAAAAGATCTATTGAGAAATTTACAAGATGTATGTATTTCCTCGGGTAAAATCAATCAAATCCTGGTTTAAATATGTACCCAATTAATCAATCTAATACGAACCTAAATCAAATATAATTAAGTGCGGGAATAGTAATTAGTTACTGTCGATTTTCTCATGCTGCCAAAAATATTTAATCCGTTCAGGTGCACTTCGCACACATGATTTATAATTAATCCAGGCCTGCCAATCAATCCCGTGAAAGATGTTTTTGCTTTCAGGAAGATCTGCACAATTTATGGGCATCGGTATTTCGCGATGTCAATTTGCGTGATATTTGTTCGATCTGATAAGTTATCGTTTTTACAGCCAATTTCCATAAAGTTGGAATCGCACGTAAATGTCGATTTATTTTTCGTCGTAATGGAAATGGTGTGTTATGAATTTACAGCGGGAGAAATTATTTGAACGAGGAACGTCATCATCAAATAGAACTGTAAATATTTGCCACAGGAGTTTGTGATTTTACGGTTATTTAAATTGTGTAAAAAAATGTTGAGGTTCCGTAAAAAATTGTAGCTCCACAGATTAAACACGCAATTATTTTACGCGTTCATATATGAGAGGTAACTACGAGTCTATTAGCTAATGTAGGTGAAAATAAACAAAATCAGCGAGCATATGTCTTTGATCACATGTTTACATATGGATTAAACTTATTAGCTGATACCACGTGCTCTGTTTTTAGGTGTTTTAAGAGAAGTGTTCTAATCTCGGTTTTGGCATTGAACAATGTTCCAAAAATTATTTTATAAAAATGGTTTAAATATATGTTGCAGAGTTACAAAGTTAGTACTGTTATTTGAAGTATTTTTGATTATAAACTAATTTTAGAACATTGTACAGCGCTAAAACCTTGGCTAATACATTTCTCTTAAAACATTCAAAAACATACCTCGTGGTACATACCAATATGTATATAGAAATCAAATCTACTTACATTGAAATGTACAAGCAACATTTTCTGGACAAAACACCCGATTAAAGTTGCTGTCATCAGTATAATTAAATTCACAATGGTCACAACTACAAATATGTTTATAAATATCAACAAATCACTTTTTCAAATATCTAAATTCGTTTACAAATATAAAATACCTTCACTTTAAGATTCACACACAACCGCACACTTCTCTAGCACTAACACAACTACATCAGACCGATTACAATTCCTTAACTGGAAGTCATACTTTGAATGAACAAATCTAAACTTGCTAAGTGCCTATATTTGTGTAGCTCACTAATACATTTACATTATAAATATATAAATTTCATTCGAATATGCTGATTTCAATTAACTTAATATTGATACAAGTATATATATTGACAGAATTATATTTTTATAGTGGGTTAACACCCCTTCTTTTGAAGCTCTCTAGATGATCTTGTTGCAGTGAATTATCTTCATTTCTTTTCCTTTAAATCCTTGTAATTAGGTTTTTCCACATCTTCCTGTCTATTGAGTTTTACTGTGGGAGTTTTTAATTTCTGCTGCTTTTAAATCTTCTTCCATTTCCACTTGCATCCTGTTCTTCAGCTCTCCATATATGTCCAACCCATCTAACTCTCTATTGCTTGATTTTTTTCATTATGTCTTCTCTTTCCAATTCTTGTTCTATTACATAGTTCATTCTTATTCTGTATTCGTTTTTTGATATCTTTATTGGTCCTAATATTGCTTCTATTATTTTTCGCTCTATTATTCTTAAATCGTCTTCATCTTTTTTGCCTTTGTCATAGTCTCAGCAGCGTACATTGTTATTGGTCTTATAACCGTTCGGTTTATTCTTATTTTTGTATTTTTATTTAAAATCTTACTTTTTAGTAATTTTTTATTTAAGTGAAAAGCTCTATTTATTGTTAATATTTTTTGAAAAACTCATGTTTACGTTTTATATAATAATTTGTGTAAATTTGATCGCATTTCTGATTTCAGGATCATTGCCAATATGACTAGCATTGATCACAAAAATTATATGTCTGCCTAAAATCCTGACTTACTTATTTGAAAACTAACTTGAAAAACTTCTAATTATTTGTTGTAGATTGGAGATGCGTTTTTTTTATTCCGTTTTTCAATAAGTATTAACTTAAAGGTTTTTATCTAGGCTCCAACTCTGTAAAATATAGTTGCAATTAAATTGAAATCTTGGTCGTTATACACATTTAAAATATAAGTGAAACATTTTTTCAAATGTCATTCATAATTTGTATATTTATTTATTATGAATATTGCTGCAATTTTCCAAGTTTGTTCATTTGTGTTATGATTCTTTCTTTGTATGTTTTTGTATTCGGATTAATTATGAACTCTATATAGATATTTTATTATAATTATTATATTATCAATCTTTTTAATATATTTTATTATGTACAAATATTTATTAATAAAATTTAAAGTTGAAAACATACCAATCTAAAAACTTGCCAATTTTCTGTTAAGCAATAACAAAAATGCAAATTTCTTTAAAGAATTCTCTCCTGCAGGTACATGCCGCCGGTGACGCCGTCCACGTGGCGTAGTACCCGTCTCGCGGACCGTTTCAGCGCTGTGTGTCCACAACGGTTACCGGACATCGCAAACCGTACCGAGGCGTTACTGGAGTACCCGCGTACTCGTCTCCTTTACCTGGAGAAGCTACTCCCGTTACTTGCCAACCAAAGCGAGGATTGCCTCTACATGAACCTCTACGTCCCTAGAGCTGGTAAGTTGCACTGGATATCAATAACTTTATAATAGAAACTTCTTGATAATCTTATCGATGCTGTCGATAATTGTTGTATGTAGGAAATAATAGTTCTACACATCGACAGGTTGTTAAATTAGTTGCTGCAACTTCTAATAAACATAGCGGTTTCAAAAGCAAAGTATTACTAATTAATTTACTTGCATCTATTGATTTTGCTAAACTAATTAACTTATTAAAAGTTCTTTGGAGCGTTGCCGATATAAATTATCCTTTTAGTACAAATATTGCTTTAATCCACTCATACAACGTCCATTTGCTCAATTACTGTCACTAACATTCTAGTTCGGTTTTCATCAAAATTGACCCATAGACAGGAGAACTGACAATTTTAATTATAACTAAACTACAAGTGACATGAAACTGATGTTTAGTAGTTCGGTTCAATTAAAATTGACAAGCTTTCCACAACGGAAATAGAAAGGAATTTAGTTTATTCTTTAATAGGTAAATTCGATATCTTCTGACAGTTATATGTAGAGTTTTTTCTTTTAATGTTTTCAATAAATAAATCTCACACAATTTCAATAAAATCTGACATACCAGACTTTACGTATTTTTAATGAAAGGTTCCAGGAATAACCAACAACAACTGAGCTTTTTTTTAACTTGTCTACCTTAACAAACCTTTCTCTTATTATTACTATGTTCACATGTAGAGCAAAAATGTACTTGACTTAGACTTTGAAAAGGCAAGTTTCGCCACTGTGTGAACACTTTATTTAGTAACAGCTCTCTTGCTAAAGCCAAGTACAAAATAAATCAGACTTGAGTCGTATAAATGACTTTGAAAGATTCGTGTAAATGCATATCGACTTTACTTTGTCATCAGTGATATTAAATTTCCTCGTTATTTGAAATATATCAGCCGTTTCCTCAATTTATATTGCATCCAAAACTGTCATTGCATTTGCACTATCATTTTTTTAAAGTCACGCTAGTATTTAATGTTTAATTTGAAAATATTGTCCATTGTTTTTCTATAAATAAAATAAATGCTATGAATTGTAATTTTTTACGCAGTTAAATAAATTATTTACCTGATAACTTGTCTACAAATTTTAACATAACCTCACAAATTACTGGCTGCCAACAAGCGGATAAGTGAAGGACAAGTCAATATTCTAAAGTAAAGAAGAACTGTACTGGCAATTCTACTTTTCTAAAGTCACCTTTTCAAAATAAAATCAACGTAAATTTTTATCGTACGTACAAAGGTAGTCTATATTTCTAACTTGGCTCATTAACTAAACAAGAATTAAGTTAAATTAAAATATAAATTGTTAAATAAAGTTTCAAATGTTTTTAATTTAGTTGTAAATTTATTAAATACTTAAAGTATTTATTTCTTCGAAAATTATGTCTATTTAGTTTTACTTAATCTGCCTCAATTACGCTAAATTTAATTATTTTAAAATTAATTGATGTTTTTTTTTACATAATATCATAATCAAATGTGTAAATATATTTTTAGTAATAAGAGTTTACATTAATTGTAATTTTAGTAAAGGGATTGTTAAAAAAATCTGTATCGGACATAAATATTTGTACAACAAATGTAAATAAAATTTGAATGCAGGATAATTTATAGGATTGGAACTAATCACTGAAAATTTAGGAATACAAATATCGGATATTGTGATTGATCAACAACAGACATAAAATTAATTAATGGAATTTACGATTATAGTTTGATGTTTACACACCATATAACAGCGCCATTAAAATTAGAATTACCTCAATTTTATTTACTTGTCCATGCTTTCCCATTAAAAGTAAGAAAGAAAAAACAACACAAAATTTCTCTAATCCTTCCTTTTAAAATTTTTTCGTAGCGTTACGTTTCGATATATAGGACGAGGAAATAAAAATAGAACATTTGGAAAAGTTTACATAAATATTTAGAAAAATGTATTAACAGTTGAACTTATTGACAACAATTTTAAAGAATTCCAAAAAAAAGTTGTAAATTTTTAAACGCAATTTATACGGCGCAAGAAGTAAAGTTTGCCAGAGTTCCGGGGGATCTTCACTATATACAGAACTACGCAACTTCAAAGCATACAAGTTAACTTTTTTAAAACGTTCGGGATTTCTAGAAATTTACCCATTCAGCTTTAAGATACTCTTCGTTTCCCTAAGGAGCCAATCCTGCGGAGTAAATGCATAAATAGCCTCTTCCAGTCAAAAACAGAAATTTACTTCTGTCCACAAAAAATATAAAATCTCAACAAAAACATTTGAAAAAGTTACTTTCGTTGTTATTTGAACAGATTTAAATTAGGAGGCAGCCGATGTTTTTTCAAATAACATCACATTCTCGTGTTGCTAGGCAACATGACGTTTGAAAGCACTCGTTTTAATTTTTGTTTCGTGACGGATTTTTTTCTGATTTCAAAAGGAGGATTATAACACAAAGTATTGGAATAATGTTTTGACCGAAAATTTTAATTGAAACAGGCTGCTATTCTAAGTTTTAACCGCAACTATACACAGTAAAAAATTTATAGTGAAAATTGACAAAATTTTAACAAATTTTTTAGTCCCAAACGATCCACCGTTAATTTCAAATTTGTTAGCAAGTGACAATTTATTTTTATGTATTTCCTAACTAAATATATTTGTAAAGTAGTAATTATATTAATTCGAAAGAAACTGTAAAAAAATTGCAATATAGGTTAAGTTTATACATTTGTCAGTTGTCAATTGAAACTGACAGTCAGTGTTGCCAACCTCGAGAAGTGAAGTTATCGCAAATAACACTCAAAATTATGTGTTTTGTCCTCAATTTCGTCATCGGAATTAATTAGTTAATTCTTCTTGCAAATTTTGTTTCATGTTACGTCCAAATTTACTATAGTACGTCAATATATCTGCCAAAATTATCCTAATTGTACAATAATTATTTAACAGTTGCCAACACTGGGTTGCTCAAAATCGTCGTATAATGGGTTACTTTAGTGACGATTTCTGAGCTTTTAATGACGATTTTTGAGCACTTTAGTGGCGATTTCAAATAAATATACTTAACAACCGCAAAATTAACAAATCGACAATCTAATTTTAACTGTGTAGAGCCCTTTTATTTGTAACTTAATAATAAATTATTCAGTTTGTCATGTTGCTTTGTTTAATTTATATAAAAAAGGGAGGAAATAAAATATTAATAGCATGTGCCATTGTATAAATAACAAATAAATTCAGCAGAAAAACGCCTATACAAAACTGAAAATATTTTAAAAATTTATGCGGAAAATACAAATAAAGTTAATAGTCAGCCGTAATTAATATTTGGCTACAATTCTATTTACAATAAACTATAAAATTTGAACAGTTGGCGCTGATATTAATAAAGGATATCAAACAATAGAGATCTGGATGCAAATGCGCGATATTTTATTGTCAGATTTTGCCGATAACGTGGACAAAATTTATGATTTTATGGATCGTATTACGCGTTGTCATGCGGTGTAAAACGGTAGGTGATATTTTATTTTTGCGTGAAATTAATTGGTCGACGGCATTTCGCCCTAGACGTAAAGGAATTTTACGAATGTGGAGATATTTAATGGCTTCATTCTGATATGTTTTGGCATGTTGCTGGTTTGTTATTTTTATGGAATATTGGAGACATAATTTCTTATTTATATTCTTGTTTTTGTGGATAGTTCGATATTGTTTGATATGGTTATAGAACTTTTAAGGTCAAGCGTCAAAATATTTTTTCAGGGAATTTTGTTTCTTGGCTTTATGTCGGTAACTTTGACTCTAGTAAAATAAATTATAAAATTGTAAGGCTAAGAACAATCTAATAAAATTAATGTAACCCTTAAGCTTTAAAGTAATAAAAGATTAGCAAAAAACATATTTCGGTCACTAAGTTATCATCAGTAGAAGCAAAAGGGATAAAATCAAAAATACATAACTCGAGATTGAATCCAACATAAAAAATAAAAATGCCTAATTTAATTACTGTTTTTAGCAACAATCAACGGTTGAATACGTTTAAAAGTATTAACTTATTTTATTTTTTAACTTGAGTTTTATTATCTTGATTTTATAATTTTTGCTTCTACGGATGATTATAGCTTAGTTATCCAAATACGTATTTAGATATTTTTTTACCTACGCCACTGATATAATAGACATATTATTCTCATCTTTTAAGTGCAGTAATCTAATACATTACTCCACTTAGTGAGGTAATTTGATTCGTTTTTTGTATATTACCCTACTCAGTGAAATAAAATAACGCGTTTTTGTCTATTACCTCACTCGTTCGCTCTACTTTACTCCATAGAAATACTATTACCTGGGTGTTTAAAAAAAAAATTGTTATAGAAACAAACAAATTCGATGTATTTTTCTCCTTTGATTTTGAGTAAATAAATTATTGCAAATAATTTAAAAAAATATATCACTATTAATATAAATAACTATTATTTCTTTAAAACTTGGGGGTTAGATAAAATTTTTAGTTTGACACTGGTTTTTGACATTGATACACGTACTTGTATTTTCTTTGAAGAAAAATGTTTGAAATAAGAAAGTATTATCCTGGCTGATCCATTTAATTTGTTTATGATTTCTGTACGCTTTCTTAAGGTAAGAGAATGATTTATGGACTACTTTCTTACTAACTTGTTTCAGAGTAAGACAAAAATAATCTGAATTTATGCTTCAATAAAATTAAACACCTTATAAGTATCATCTCCATTACAGAATTATTACCTTTAAAACCTCTTAAAGGGGTTAATAATAACAAGAAACATTTTCACCCCTAAACCACCTAAAGACACAATCGCCGTTATCCCACCACCCTAATTAGAAACAATTGTCCACAAATAAAACCCAAGTAAGGATCAGAAAAATAAACCACCCCGAAAAATAATACAGGGCTTTATGACCTCATAAAAAGTTTATTGTTTATAAAGAACAAAGCGTGGCGAATCCGCAATATTATGTCCTAATTATGAGCCGTAGGCCTTGGCCAATCAAAAAGCAACAACTCACCGGAAGATAAATAATTAAATATTTCCCGTGCAAACTACCAGCAAATTAGACGACGGGATAATTAAAAAAGCGAGAGGAAACACAATTAGGTTGAGATAAAAAAGTCGAAATGTAGTTTTTCTAGCAGAATGAATCCCATTAGAGCAAGATAGAATTGCTGTTGGGATAAGATGGTCACGGAAAGTTTTTGTTGGTGTTTAAACAGCACGGAATTTAGTAGTTTGTTTTAAAATGCTTCTCGTGCTATCGCAAAAACTATAATTTAGTAAATAAATGGATTTCCTCTTGCATAGCAAGTAGCTCTACGTTTAGGTGGCAGTAATATAAAATAAAATACAGCGTGAACTTATGGGCGGACGTACACCTGCGCGCTTTAAATTACGGTTATGAAAACAACCGATATTTACATTATCTTTCACCAGGATTATTACAACTACTATAATAAACAAGGGTAAAACAAATTTTATACGTGGTTTCATAAATTGTAGAATAACACTTTGTTCTCCGGGTTCCATGAAAGCTCTTAGTAATTTTTCTGGACCTATCGAAACTGTCAAATAATTAAGACCAGTATAACAAAATCAATACGAGGATTTAGTTTTTTATGACGTCCAGCTCGATACCGAAATAAACCTTCAATTTAGCTATTAAGGACTAAAGGGGCTTTTAAAAATTACAATGTACATCAAAAATATATTTTCAAAAAAGATCTCGAGGTTATATAACTAACTAATCTATGGAGGGGTATGAGGCATAACTTCTGAATAAATTTATTTTAAATTAAGTAATTGTTTTAATAATTTAATATGTATATCCTTTAGGGATTGTGAAATCTCACGGTGTATATATACTTAGGATGAACTACAACACGAGACATCTTGATTATTAATTTAAATTTCGACTTACTTTGCTCTGATGTCATGTGTGTTGCCCACCCGGTACAAACCCTTGTTACAACTACTAGCCGGTGCTCGATAACATTGTAGTTGACAAGTAAATTTTATCCCAACTTGGAATGGTAACGGCAGTGAGTATCAATCTAAATCAGATTATGTAAATTTTTTCTGACCTAACCCGAATTTGAACCTACGACCTGTGTTTCTACTTACCAGTGCACTATCTCGCCGTTAATAATTTAAAATATAATTAGGATTTTGTAAAAATTTACGACATAATGGAATTTGTGACCAAATGATATTTTTAAAACAATTCTAAATGAAAAAATTAAATATCGTGTTATTTTAAATTCATGAATTATTTATGGTTTAAATACAAATGTCATCAGCTGTAATTTTGTGTATAGTACCTATATTTAGATATAGGTATGTCTCTATGCTTTTCTATTATGATAATTTTTCATTCTGGAATTTTTCATGATAAAATGCATTGTCTTAAAATTACACAACAATTATTATTACTAAACAATTAGTATTTGTCAAGAAGTTTGGTAAATTTTTAGAAAATACGTCTTATATCATCAGTTTACCAAATAATTCTACTGTATTCTTTGTACACGTACTTGGAAAATATAGATTATATTATTAGGCTTCTAACAAACGTTTCACCTACCTCAATTTATGCTCTACCAATTTGACGCCAAATCAATGGTATGCGACTTTCAACAAATTGAAAATATCATAAAATTATAAGGTCATAGGTAGTTTTAAAAGTTTTCTTGTCATCCTAACGAACTTTATCAGGAAGAAAGACAAATTCATGTCGATTCATATTAAAATTTTGACGCAAGTCGTGTAATTCAATGGTACATTTTAAACTGTGGAAGTCTACGCTCTATCACAACCTTTCCTTCTAGTTAATTTTTATCAAATAAATAAATTCCGCATCCATAACTTAATTCAGTCAGGAGCAATCCGCTACTGACAGCTATACCGCCCCGGTCGAAGCTACAAAGCAGAGCTAATAGCCAATTTTCGTTCCCTTAAACACGACTGTTGTTCGCTATAATTACAATCAAATTTAAACTTACTCGGTTCGATTCAATTAGCCCTAGAAGGGGTACAAGGGTGAGAGAAACTGTAGGCGCAGCCCATGTATACGGATATTATGGCCTACCGGACTAGGAATAGCCAAGTTGATAGAGCGAGGGCGAGGATTCACTTTGATGGGGATCTATCTCTATAGTTTGATGCATGCTCTAACTGAAGTCCTTGTATGGATATTTCCAAATAATTATGAAGCATGTTTCCTTATCAAGCCACACATTTAAGGTAAATGAACAAAATAAATGTGAGCTAAGAATTAATTGAATAAGATAAATCCTTAATCCCACTTATATTTAATAATACCGGAACACTAACTGACGTTGAAAACGTGAGTCGAAAGAGACAACCATTCGTTGTGCCCTCCTTCTTTTTTGTACATTTCGCATAGAAAGTTAAATTTATAAATATAATGAAATTACATTCAATGATATTGAAATTAAGGCTGGTACCATCAGGTTTGTTTTTGGGTGTTTCAAGAGAAGTGTTGTAGCCTCGGTTTTAACGTTATACAATGTTCCAAAGGTTACAGAGCAATATATTATTATGTAACACTTTAATTTGAATTATTTTTTTGTGCTAGAATATGGAACAGCTCTAAAACCGAAGCTAAAACAACTCTTAAAACACCCAAAAACAGAGCTCGTGGTACCATCCAATATGTTTAATATAAAAACTAATAGAAAGGAGTTCAATTAACTATTATGTATGTGAATTTAAAGATATTTTCAAATAATTGAACAATACTTTGTAAATATTATTTATTACTTTTTGATAAGACTGTACAACATGTTTTTATTTAGTAACCGTTCATCAAACGCATAGCCTGTACCAGGTTCGTTTTTCGCGTTCATGAAAGCATACAAGTCAGCATTCCAGTAATAATATACGTCAGTGCTTAATCCTTAAAACTTTGAAGAAATATCTACATACGTATTTCGGCAACTAAGATCTCATTTCAATATTTTGACATAGTTGATCATTTAATTTCGATTTTGACCACTGGCTTGGTTTACAGGTTATGATCCCTCCATTTTAACTGAGGATGATCACTTATCTGTAGAAATAGGTATTATATGTTTCCTTATTATTATTTAAGGCTTTGAAGTTTGTTGATTTTATTAAATAATTTTGTGTCCTCAGTAGAACTAAGAGAGGCCAATCAAGTTGATCCCTTTTAGTTCCACAGATGTTGAGTACTTAATTCTCGAAATACGTATATAGATATTTTATTTATAGTTAAAAGTTTAATTATCTTTAATTACATTACGTTTGAGATTAAACATTTTCAACTGTCAAAATATTTGTTAGCTAGAGTAGAGGTAGCGGTTCTGACGGGAGTTTCGTTTTGTGAGTAAAAAATGCTTTTAAATTAAAAATACAGGAATTTACAGATTCCTCTTATAAAGCTATTAAAATATTTAACAGAGAATTGTTTATCATACAGCTAAGTATATATGAAATATTTATAAAGCATTAAGAAAATATTCATACACAATTATTCATGAATTAATGTAGATACTTCCAGCGATATTTTACTTTACCTCCTACGGTCCTACGTTAAATTACATGCAAATTACATAAATATCGTCTTAACAACGACTTGCTCCATCGATTTGAAATTCAAGATTGCTGAAGATGCAATTATCACTTTATTTTAGAATATCTAAATGTTTGCCTAAATAAGCGAAACGTCCTATAGACTAACTAACTCAGCCAGTGTGGCGAATCTATTCTCTGTCAGAATCTTAAACTAGGCCTAAGTGGTCAGTCGGTGGTCAACACAGAGCTTCGTGGTTCCCGATCCGAGGTTCGAATCCCTATAGCACGATCGATTTGTGGTTAGGACGCAATGCGTACCGATGTTCGCAATTGTAATGCTTCTGTAACCAACAACACTGGCCTTAGTTTGTGGTCTCACTGAATTGGGCTTGTTATAATGTTACCGCAGTGTTGAATTAGTTACTTTACTTAGCTGAGCCTGGCAATTCTGATGGTTTCACTTTCGCTATTGTTTGGTACAATACAAACACTTTATTTTTAATGAGGTTTCAATTTACGGTTACTATTTCTCCACCTATTTAAGATATTGAAAAATCCTTGAAGTCTCTTGAAGATTGAGAAATATGTCGTGGTAAGGCATTGCACTGTGGATCATAAGATTCTCAGTTCGAATCCTACAGCTGACAGTTGCTATTTTAACTCTACCCCTGTCGTTTCATCCCCACTAATATTTTTGGGGAGTGTGACCCAACTTACATTATTTGAGATTAATACGAGTATGTACAAATATATTTTCAAAACACAGCTAATCGCTGCCCACTAAGTCCCTTTTTCCATACCTCTTAGTCTTGGGTTGTGTCTTCATCTAGGTCTCTGTTTTGAATGTTTATTCTTATGCATTCGTTCCAGGATCTTCTTAGTCGCTCTTTTCTTTTTTTTTTTTCTTTTGCAAGGAGGAAACTAATAGTAAATTCGTTTTAGAAAACGATTTTTCGTCATGGTCGGAAGATGTCCAAGCCATTGTAGGCTTCGTAGTTCATTTCTATCTATTACTGTTTCAATTGCTTCCATTTGGTTTCTAATTTCTTCATTATTTATTCCTAGGAATTTAGAATTCTGGAACTACGTGTTATGTAGTCCATATCTACTGCTTATATTCTTCATTTCACTATTGGTAAACTTCGCTCATACTTCGTCCTAATCTTTTCTGGTTTTCTATTTTGTTTTTTTATTTTATACAAGATATTCGGAAAAGTAGTGATAAGCTTCAGGTAAAACGATTCTTTGATTAATTTTGAGTCGACAATCCTTAATGTGTACGCCCCTTCGTATATTTTAAAATTTTCTTACATATAGCAACCTTTCACAAATAAGTTTTTTGCTTAAAAACTAAATGAAAAATTATTTTGACATTTTAACATTCATTCTGATTTGCTAGTTATCTGATGTCTCTTTTAACAATTGTTTAATTCGGTGTTGTCATATTTACATTTCTTTTTAGTAGCTCGTTTGGATTTACGAAGGGCCATACAAAGTTTTTGCTTGAGGACTATCGATTCAAATCAAAGAATCGTTCTTCGTTCTACTTGAAGCTTATCACCATTTTTCCGAATATCCTGTATATTTTAATTCCACCATATTTAATTGAGGTAACTGATAACTTTCCGGACCTCTTGTATACCATGTTTTATTTCTCCTTCTCTGATTCCGTTTATATTCCTATTCATCCCACAAATTTGAATTTAGATACTTATTCAATTTGTACATCATTATTTATTAAAATTTCGCTATTTATCAGGGCCAAGTTAAAAGTGTGGGCCCGACACATTTAGGGACCCATAAATTGTACAAAGAATTTTTTTATTTTACAGTCACATAAACGTTTTATTTAACTCTTTAAAACGATCAAACTGATTGGTGATCTTAGCATATATCATCTGAATAAGCAATTATATATATTTTAACAATTATGTTTAATTTGTTGCTATTTATTACAAATGCTCCAACTCAACGCGCAATAATATGTCAAGTGCATACAATGAAAGACGCACTTGTCTCCAATAAGAACCAGCATCCAAAGACGAAGAAAGCCTGGAGATGTCACGGCGCGGGCATCCCCTTCCACTGCTAACGGCTAACGCAGTAACAGCGTAACGCGATTTACGAAGCTAATACCCGGCATTCTGCACTCCGCACATGAGTTATTGGACACGTCCGCTTGCGCGTCCCGCGTCTGTTAATATACGATCACCGCCCGATATAAAACAAAACGAGTTGCCGATACCAGGGCCGGATTTCCCTGGATCGTTTTACATCGGATTATATGGAAGCGCACCTAGTTAGAGAGCTTATATATGATGTATTTTAAATTGTGTGCAGATATCTCCTGCCATGCAAATACGACTAATGTTTTATCAAATAGGGGAAGTTTTCTGTTTTTGTTGGAATATTTAAATATTCCACCAACATTTTATAAATATTATTCAGCCTTACATTTTATTCAGTAATTATGTTTTATTTATGAATACAACTAATATTTTAATATCTAATCAAAGTTAGAGCAACTTGTTGGTACTGAGGATACAATAAATATTTAATTTATGTAACAAATACATAATTTATGGTTTTATGAACGAAAATAATAGGGCGAGTCAATAAAAACCTATATCATGTACCTACATACAATATTGAACTGCAGATTATTTTTCTTTACCTTAGAATTGATATTTATATTTGACACTTACCGTTGACATGAAAATTTGTTGATACGATAGGTTCGAAGTGAGCTTTTTTCGATTATTTTGTTACCAAATTTTTATTGTTTATAATTATTTTAAAAAAAATGCTATTAAGGAAGAAACCATTAAAATAGCATCGAAATAATACGTCCATTTGTGTAAATAATATTAACATTATTAAATCTCAATAAATGTTCTATAACTATGGCAATTTTAAACATGGAAAGTCACTAGTGAGTATTTTTTTATTTGTAACAATAATATTAACACACAACACCTTGGTACCTACTTTGATTGACATATTAATTTAGAAAATTTAATCATATGTCACTGTCAAATAATATTTCTTCAACAAATTTTGCTTTTATTAAGAGGTGTTGGATAAAACGTTATACTTCATACGTGGGCAAAAAGAATTAACCACTTGTAAAGCAAATAACTATTATTTTATTTATCGCTTAGTAGTTTTTCGTCGGTTCAATTTTTTGTTAAAAAACTGATTATAATACAGTCGATCAGAAAATAATTTTAAATTGGTTCGGTTTTCTGATTTTACAATACAAAATATTATCTATTGAAATCTGTAAATGCAGAGCTGATATATCCGGTACGAATAACCCGTAAAATTAATGATATATTCATCTATTTATTTTAAACTACCGGGAAAAGAAAAAAGGAAAATTTTTCTGCTATATTAAAATAATAAAGCAATAATGTACATAATTTTAGGATTTATATTTGTTGTACAGTGGGGCTCTGGAAAAATAAAAAAGTATTAATAAAAAATGAGAAGAACATAGAACAGCGCGTAACAGGGTGATTTACGCACGCGATATTCCGTTAGTAATTAGAACTTGCCGCAAAACGTTGCGTATTCCCCCTTTTGTTCTGTTTGAAAAAATTATACTTTTCATGATTGATTTAATGGCCATAAATATATTCTATCTACCAGGAATTTGTAAATGAATGTTGTGTTTTGTAAAAAATATTATGTAGTTGTTTGAGGAATTATTGCTACTGTGGAAAAAATTAATTTTAATGCCTGTATATTTGAGCAGAAAAATATTAAATTGTAAATTGTTTCATAAAGAATAATACTGATTGATAACACTTTATTGTTTAGATTTAAATTAGATATCTCTATTTAATTCCAAATATTTAATATTGCCACTCAAACACCTAAATATATTGATAGTTAAAACAGATAAACAAACAGACGTATTTGCGGATAATATTTACTTCTAAAAGATAAATATTAGGCAGATACACTAATGAATGTAATTTAATATCTACATCAGGGTTGAAAAATAATTATAAAACCAAACAAATTTTCCATTAAACATGTTACCTGGGTTTCTAATTATCGTTTATCAAATATGATATATTTTGTAAATAACACGAGGAAATACTTTTCAACAAAAACTACGGTCGTAGATATAGATAATCAAATCAGTTGAATTTCTAAGATAATATCAACATTTATTGTTCTTTATTATATTTTGTTTAAGCTACTTATCATAAAATATTTTTTAAATAAACTGTATGTACAACGAATGGTTCTTCATTATATATTATTAAAACGGTTTGGCATCTTCTAATTTAAAATGTTTCACAAAACAAATCTCAAAGGACATTTAGTATTTGACGAATGTTCGAGGAAAAAGTCTTTGAGCTGTACATCTTCAAAAAAAAAAAAAGTAAAATTACAATAAATTGGATAAATTCCGAATGAAATCGTCACCTCCAGCGGCAGTAATCTTATTTAGAAAATAATCCGTACCCATGTTACTGTCTCGAATCGCGCAGCAAGCGTTGACATTCGTTCACGATGATGTCGAAGCGCCATCACCTGTCGGGGTTAATATTGTTATGACAGCACAATTTAACCGCGTTTGTAACGTGCGATTTGACGTCATCGCGTCCACAACTTCTGATTGGCTGACCGAGGGTTGGAGAGAGCTTAGGAAAAGAACAGAGGATGGAATAAAGGCGCACCTGACAAAGACGGAAGTCGGAAGTAAAGAAAGTACTTTTAGCGATGCGTCATTTCACTTGAAAATCACTTATTGTATTTTGCACGATTAGCTACGCTTTCAGGGAAATTCCTATTGGACGATCATTTGTTTTCTGATTCCAGAATTTTCTTACACATTTCAGCAAAAAATATATTACTATTGAATACGTTTACACACTGATAAAAGCTACATGTTTATTCTTCAATATCACGTTATAAACTTTCTAAATGGTATTACATTTTAGCTTTTGATGTTTACCAAATAAAATTAATATTACCTACTTATACTAGATCAAGTTCCATGTGCTTCACCGTATTACATTTTCAAAACTGCGTATACTAAATTCGTTTATGTTTATAGAGAAGTTTATGTGGTATTTATGGATTTGTGCTTTGAAATATTTCATAGTTTTTCGTACGATAACCAGGCAGTAATAAATTGATGAAATACCTATTTTATTATGACATCGTTTTAGATTAATAAAATGTCTCTTCATATGGACAGATACACATTAATGGAATGTTTGCTAATAAACTGTAGAACTTTAGTTTGAAAGGATTGATACAACTTTTCAGCGCAACTTAGCAACAAATTATGTAGAAATTGAATATGACAGTCATATATGTTTAATTTTTGATGAGGAATAAAGTTTTAAAAAGCACAGTTTGAATGGAAAGTTATTTCATTTCTCCACATATATGAGCTTAATGTCTTCACGTCTCATTAATCGGTTAGCATAATTTTCAAAACAGTTTGTCATTTTCACCTCCAGGAAATATTAAGACATTTTAAACAATCACATTCACAAACAATTAAAAATATATCTGTGCTAATAAAACTTATTCAAAATAAATAAATTGTAAAATTCTGGATAAGGATAATCTAAAATATTTTTTAATATCCTAAGCCTTAAAGTAATAAATAAGTATTTCGAAAACAAAGTTTTCGTCATCAGTAGAAGCCAAAGGTATAAAATCAAGATTACACAATTCGTAATACAAGTTAGTGGTCAAAACTGAATTGATTGAATCGTATTTATATATTTTCTTTATTACTTTAAGGCTAAGGGGATTTATTATCATAGATAAAAATAAAATATTTATTATGAAGCATCGATTAGGAATGACAGCGTTACAATCATTGGATGTATTATGTAATAATAATAATGTTTATTCAACAATAAAGTGAATAGGTGGATTTCAGCACAGCTGTTTTTCGAATCCACCACAAGTACATAAAGATTCATGGAAAAGTTACATTAAAAGTAGATGATCTAAAAATACAGAAATAAAATATTAAATATTTATACACTTTTATACAAATTAAAATAGTATTGTAGGTCTAGCTGAACAATATGATTATTAAAATAATATACAGATAATAGGTTGATATTATTCTGAAGTGAAAATAGCATCTTCAATTATTTCTTCGTTCGAATATGGTTAGAAACGCGTGAGCCGCCAAGTGCAAAGCCCGCGAATGTTCGAAATTTAAAAAGCACGCTCGTCCCGAAATTCCTTCGAATACGCGACACGTAATTTAGCATACGCGCAGGAATACATCTGAATATTTATGATCGCAAAGTGCGCTGAAATGTCTCCCTCGTCCCCGCTCGTATCGTTTCTTTTGTTTTTACGCTGAAGATGGAAACTTATGTTACGTTCTGTTTTCGTTTGGAGAAGTAATAATGAAATTATTTTGCTCCTGTGCCAAATTCTTGTAGAATGGAAATTATATTTATTAGCTGGGGGTTTCTTGTTCTGTTTCAAGAAGTTTGTGCTAAATTTATAACTTGGTTTTGATGTCGTTACAATTCAGCTTAAATATTTATACTTTATGATCAAATTCAACACAATTGAACACAATTGAACTTGAAAATTTTACAAATACTAATTACAAAATAAATCTTTTATATGATAAATCGATAAAAATAAAACAAAATTAGTTAATAATCCTAGGAAACGTCTTATTAAAGTAAAAGAGTCTAACAAAAATGAAAAAAAGCTGCGTTCAGTTGAAATGGAGTCTACGACTTTCGGATTAAATAGAAAGATCTTGGTCAAAGCTGAAAGGCTGTAATTGGAATGATACCGCAGATGATAAGGGTTTCAGGCGAAGGGATACTTATCTTCCATCTTTAAAAGCAGCATTATCAAATTAAAAGATGTGGTGAATGTTACAATCACAGAAATGTTACACCTAATCATATGAAAACTTCTCTCATTATTATATTAAACTAACAAAATATATTTACTTGTTACTCACTTGTCAACACCATTTACCCAAGCCCTCTATTGCTTTTGAAGATAAATCTTTACATGTTATTAATTGACAGTTGCATTGTAAAAATATTATAAGTTAGTAAACAATGCACGTTACCACAGTAATGCGTACAAGGCTTACGCGAAATCATTTGAAGTAATTTTTGACAGAACAGTTGTATGCAAGTGACAGGATTTGGATATAATTTTAATTTGATTTACAAATGAGTAACAAGTCAAATGTTGTACAATACACGAAAGGTAACTGTTTTTACCTTGCTTGTAATGTGAATAACTATAACTTGGAAAACTAGACAATAAAAATTTTAAAAGTAAAGTTACATTACCGGGTATTGGAAAAGTGGTAATAAGGTTCAGTTAAAACGATTCTATGATTATTTCTGATTCGATAATTCTAATGCAAAAGATTTGTACAGCTCTTATTAAATCCACACACAGTAAAATATTTATAGTCAAAATTCCCACACGAGCCACCGTTAATTTTTGTTAATTTAACAACTTCCAAATTTGTTAGCAAGTAACAAATTATTTTTTATGTATTTCGCAACTACTCGTAAGTATATTTGTGAATATAGTAATTGTTAACAATTATTTTATGTGGTTTTTACTAAATATTAAAGTAATTATATAGAAGCAGAATCATAGTTATAATAACAAATTAAGTTGTCACAAAAGATATAAACTTTCTTTAAAGTAATCAAATTATAAGTTAGCTAAATTTACTTGTTATTATTGACGAGTTTATTTGTTCAATTTTATAAATCCAGCAAATAAATAAAAACAAAAATGTATTCTTCAGTTTTCATAATTAATCCAATTCTAACTCTTATCATATAAAAGGAAAGTGTAAACTGGAATTACTATTTTAAAAAAAACCTCGAACACGTCAATTTTTATCTTAAAAGAGACAATTTTTTTGCAATTATTACCTTTAGATTTACACTCGTACCATGTGTATTATACATACATACTCGTACTGAAGCTGAAAACTATTGATAGTTAAATTTTAGAATAATTTATTTCGTCTTCTGCGAACTTTGGTGGCAGTTGCAGGAGTATTAAAACATTAATTATACTAGATCTGCAAAAGAGTAAAACGTTTTCGTCTTAAATGTTATTAAAATTCAGTTTATGTTGTGCAAAAGAAACGAGAAAATATATTTAATTAAAACGTTAAACGAATAATACCTCTGCGTACTTATTTTAATACTTTTATTCAAATTGCAATTCATTTTGCTCTATTATCTTTAAAGAATTTTCCTTCTTTCTTTCTACAAATTGTTAGAATATATGGAATACTTTTCTATTGCAAAATAAAAATATTATGTGTAACTTTTACAATTTTCTCGTAACAATCCACATCCGCGCTAAAATAAAACTTATCGACAATATTAACATATACTTCCATGGGATTAAAAACGTAGCTCGCTAAGTGCTTCATCATGTAATGAAACTCCGTCAGGCGGAACCAGGCGATAAACCATCGAATCAATCGATTATCGATTAGCGATTCTACAGTGGTGGAGACTGTGGCTGGTCGTGTGGGGTCGCCTCCTATAACTCTAATTAAGCTCTGGGAGATTGACAGCCCCACTACGGGTGTTGGAGATGAGTGCCATGGAAACGTTGATATTGATACGTAGCAATTGTTTCTGAGTGGTGGAGGATGATTTCAGAGAACGTTGTTGAGAGGTAATTTCAAAATGAACTTATTGTAATTAATTAAAAATAAGCTTTTAATTAAATCTCAAACGGATAAAATAGAACGTCACATGTACACTGTCATAGGAAAAATATAATTTGTAATAAAAGAAAACAAATTATTCAAGAAATGTCACACAATAGTTATTTACTTTACAAGTGGGCAAAGTAAGGAATCGCACCCACGAGAGAAATTTTAACATGCAAAGCAGAAGGCTGAGTGTGATAATTTTATCGAGTGGATTCCACTTTGCCCACGTATTAAGTATAACGTTTTATCCAACATCTCTTATTAAATGCAAAATTTATTAAAGAAATAATATGTGACAGTGACATATGCATTAAATTTTCTAAATTAAAATGTCAATCGAAGTAGTTACCAAAGTGTTGTGTGTTAATATTATTGTTATAAATAGATAATTACTCACTAGTGACTTCTCAAAATTATACCCACTAGTGGGTAATCTATTACTTTCCTTGTTTAAAATCGCCATAGTTATAGAGCATTTATTGAGAGGTGTTTGTATATTTAGAGCGCAAAGTCTCAATATTATTCGTATTCGCGCGACATAAATACTTTGCGCTCAAATTATGCACAATATTTTTCAGAGGAATGATTATAAAAGTAAACTATCGATTTAATTTTATTAAAATAAACTTCGTGTCCATAGCATTTATCTAACTCTTAGGCAGGCTGAGGACATAAGATTTTCTGAAAATTTCATAACAACTTTTATTTTCTATTTATTATATACTAAGCAATTAGAAGTATTTTTACAAAGAAGTTTGGTAACTTTTCAGAAAATGCATCTTATATCCCCAGTTTACTGAATAGTTCAGTAAATTCTAGTATACATTTTCTTTCTTTGTAGTGATGAATTAATCAAAACTAATGGAGAAAAGCGACAAAGGAAAAATCCTCAGAAAATATCAATTTTGCTTTGACAAATGCAAGCACATAAGTTAACTTTGGACAGCAGTTATCGGAATAATTATATAAAATGTACCAAAATACTAATTTGTGACACGGGCATGTTAAAAAAATAATTAAAATAAGAATGTTTTCCCGACAGTGCTGAAAAAATGACATACAAACTTTGTTTACGTGGAATTTATCTTGTAGGTAAGTGCTTAGCTCGCACTTTTCATAAACAAACCCTAAGCCTGCACAACTCATGCCCGACAAACTTGAACAATAGTACTAATTTTTAATTAAACTTATCTCAACATAAGCTCGATTTAACGTTGTGCGTTAAACGAATAGTAATCCTTTATTTTAGTACTGCTATATTCGTAACATACGTGTAACATTTCAGTGCTTCCGTGTAACATTTCAGTATTCCAGAATGGAACTTGTGTGTAACAATTTAGTTTCCTGTTTCACATTTAAATATGTTCGTTAAAAATAGATGTTAGTAGGTAGCTGGCGCCTCAACTTAACAGAACGTGAATTTATGTAACTAGAACTGCAGCGCAACTGTCTTAACAAAAGATAAACAATTGAATAAACATGATGTCGTTTAGCTCGTTTTACGTACTTCGCTTGTATCTAGACTGGGAGTCAGATAAGCTAGTCATTCTATGTTATGAGCCGAGATCTAGTTAAAAAGAACAAAATAAATTTTACGATAGCTTTTGTTTGTTGGCCGGACTGCACATGAATATTAAAGCAAGTTCACAGGAAAGTTTCCGATATGAGTGAAGTTAGCGGCACGACCGCTGAATTCTAATTTATTTGCAATAAATCAAGGAGTCTGTTTCAGGTTTGAATTTAATATTTTCCGATCACATGCTCTATATGACATCGAGGGTGCGTATTGGAAAAATAACCGGGGGTTGAAAGAATATATTGGAAATATTGATTTGAATATATACGAAATGGCGTGAGAGGAAATTTATATCCTGCAGACTCATAAATTTGTTAGAAGTGGATGTTTGCCTTTATATACGGAATTTGATTTTAATTATTATTGGCTTCCATTGATTGATCGCTATTTTCCATTCTTTATTCTGTACGGACGTGAGACAGTTACAAAGCCACTTTTCCCAACGTTGTGGATACGCTTTTCTCTTCGGGAAATAGAGTTTGCGTAAGCGAATTACACACGGAGGCCTAAATAAATATGTTGTCTCACTTTATACGCCAAAAGAATTCAGGAGATACAAGAACGCGAATTATTCCGCTATTTTAACTGCATCCCACTAAACAGCTCCTGACAATTTTTCAGAAACATCTAAGGAAAATATTTCTCTCTGGATCCTCCACCAAAATGTGTGCTTTTTTGTTATAAATATTACATAGCATTAAGAGTATATTATATACAAGATTGAGGAAGGCGAGTACCAAGGTTTTATCCAGAGGGTAATATATTTTTTTAACTACTAGTTCTTAAACCCTATTTAACAAATATTATATTTATAATAATATGAACAGTTTGACAAGAATATTAAAAACTAAACTTCGTAGAAATAAAGTTCTATGTTTTTAACATAGGTTTTATTAAATTGAATTAGTGCAACGGTCTGGGAAGGGAGCCTTGATGCCAGTTCACTCGATATCACAAGTTAAGCACCACTGCCCGCGGTCATAAATTGGATGGTGGACCCATACCAATGAACACGGCGTGCCGTCGTCACACTACCGAAAACGAGGAATCGAAATGGTATATAATGCATATATCCTTAGTAGTTGATACCGCTTTACCAAATAAAAAAAATTAATAACGTTAAATATTTCCTCCTAATTCAGATGCTGATGTTAAATCTCTCATTTTTCTCTAACGCAGGAAATTGCTTAAGTGTTATTTAGTCAGTCACCATCCTGTATACCAGGTGCCAATTTTTTTCATGGGACATAAGACATAAAAATTTTAAAACTTTTTTGTGCGATAGTTCGTTCCCTATGAATTTTAGAACAAAAGTGTAAATATAAAAAATGTTCGACACCAAAAACTGCACCAAATGAGCCTAAATTTATTTATGTAATATATTTCTGTCATGAGATAGACGTAAAATAAAATGTATAATTTTAAGCTGTTTCCGGAGTGCATGGTAAACAAAACATACAAACAGTTGTATTGTTTGAGTTTTACAGATGGAATTTGACATAGTTTTAATGATTATTGACTATTTAAATTATTTCTAAATGATAAATGTATCCAAGATAATTGAGAAATAATTTAAATAAGTCAATTATCATTAAAACTATGCCAAATGTCAAACTTAAACAATATGACTGTTTGTATGTTTTGTTTACCAAGGCACTTTGGAAATAGCTAAAAATTGTTAATTTTATATTACGTCTATTTCATGACAGAAATGTATTACATTACATCAATAAATTTAGCTCATTTGGTGCAGTTTTTATTGCTGAACATTTTTTATATTTACACTTTTACACGAACTATCGCCTATTGAAAATATTAACATTGTATTTCCTATATCCTGTAAAAAAAATACACATCCGATATGTGAAAATACATACAGGTTTTAAAGAATTGTGTCTAATAAAAATGGTTACAAAAATATCTAATAATGTGTTCCTAATATACTTCCAAGAGCAATCACATAATATGGCTTCAAAAATGTGTTTTATTTTCAATGTTGAAATCCATTCTTTCATTAAAAGGGAATATAGATAATTTGACAATTTACATGCATTTTAATTTTAAATCATCAAAATGCTTCATAATAAAAAGTGACTTATAGCAGTTCAAAAATAATTTATTATTAACCTCTTCCGCTATTATGAAGCAAGCAATAATGAAAAACAAATTCATGCCTCCAATAGAGGTAAACAATGGCATGTTTTTCAACTACTATTTGTAATGGAAAAATATTTAGAAATCATCAAGTTTCATTGCTTCCTCGGTGCGCAATAACCCCGCTGCAGAAGCTACAATAAAACGTGTTAAGCTCGAACATAATTCGCAATGGCGCAACTGTGTCTATGTTTCCAGTACGTGTTAAGTAGCTGTAAAGCGAACGTGTTGCTTACCTCACGCGGGGATGCGGACACAAATCAATTTAATGCCCCCGCTGGGTAACCGTGTCGCCGGCACTGACCCCCGGGATTGGAGACTCTATTGATATATTGGATCATGGAGCCATGGGAATTACTGATCTTTAGCTGCTTTTTCTTTTGAAATTGTACAAGATTACGATTTTTGGTTAGAAAGGTTTTGTTTATTATTTCTATAATTGTATTCTTCAGATCAACCGTTTAGTTACAAATAATTACATAATAATGTATAGAAAAAAATTCTCTAGATATCAATCTTTATATAAAAAAATTAATTCAAATACCAAGAAAAGTTTACATAATAATAAGAACATGATACGAAACAATTATATTACTTGTTTCCCATTTACAAAAATGTTAAATTGGAGTCTGGAAAACCCCAAGAAAAGAACAATTACTTTCCCAAAACCGGATGTATTTTTTTTTTATAGAAAGACATTAAATAGTTAATAACCTTTCTGAACCATATATTTTATTCAAAACCACGGTGTAAGAAGAGAGGTGTGCCGACTCCTTAGCAATCCGTCGAACCGAGCCAATCGTACGTCGTTAGTTACATTATTCCCCACAGGCGCTGCGATCGCCGCATCGAGGGTAAAATGGCGGCCACTGTCCGGTTCACGTCACATATTTACACACTTTAAAGTGTTTTATCGCGAATTGTTCAAGTGACACAAGTAATCACATTTCGATTTTCAAAGCTCCGTCTAATCATAAAAATCTTGAAAATGGATTGAACATGTTCCGGATAAATTATGAAAGGTTATACCTTATGTCAGTTGTGACTTTACATTTATATTACATTCTGAACTGTAAATGTTATAATGATCATTCTAACCACCATCAACTTTTATCTAATACCGTCTTTTGGTCTCAACTACAGTTGTACTAATTTTATGTAGTTTTAAATTGACACTTCATTGTGACAAGCTGTTCGTCGCTATTTTACCCTCTAACGACATCGCAAGGAAAAGTGAATAACTAAAGATACAAGAAATCCCCATATTGGAAAGTCGACACACACAGCATGTTTCAAAACTTAACATTTTTATTTTGGTCTATTGAGAACAAACACATAGGGATTTTACTTTGAATATTTGTTTAAGATTCTAGAAACTTAATTTACGAGGTAGCATCGAAGTTATGCAAATGCTACACATGTTCGTAGACCTCAGTGTAGCATTCCAGGGTTAACATTAATGTTAGTTAAAAGGTGGAACAAATATTATTACACTATTTTTTCAAAACCACAGAAAATAGTAAAAATCATTAAATAAAATGACTATATAAACAAAAAACACAGATATACCAACTGAAATAATTAAACAAACAATACTAAACTTAGGTAACTTTCATCTATAAACATTAATTTAAGTGAATACAGGCAATCATAACACAGAATTAGTAGATCAATTTAATGTGGAATTAAATTGTTAAATATTGTACTTAAATCAACACCATCACTTTTGTTATTAATATTATTTTTGCCTGTATTAATATGTAGCAACTCTAATGTAATTCGTTGTGTAATTTTTCTTCTTTAGCTAGTATTTCAATGTCTTCATAATTTAACTTATAATTGTTTTTGATAGCATTCCTTTTATGTTCTTTTATCCTGGTTTTTACATAGCATCTTATTTGTTCTTTATATTTAGATTCTTTCATCTTTTGACTTGTTAATATTGATGTTAATGAACTATTTTAAATATCACAACGACGATAATTGTAAGTTTTGTATTATGTAGAAACGTTCATGTTTTTCAATTATATTGTAATCTTTTTTTTTTATAGTTCCTGAAGAAGGTCAATGTATAGTCGAAACCTAGAGATTTTAATAAAAAAATTTGATACCTACTAGAGATTTAAATAAAAACAAATTGACACCTAGAAGAATGTTTTTTTTCTATAAATGTAAAATTGTTTGTCTCCAAAATGTGTTTAATTTTTGTGTAAAACTGGGATTGTACTCCCAATATTGTTTTAATTATAAATATGTTTTGTGTGTCAGTTTCTGTGCACAGATTCGAAACATATAGTTGGCAATTGTAATTTATGATGAGCTACAATGATTTAAAATTGAAATAAATTATAAGCATCTGCCACCAAATGGCTGCCAAATCAATGATAAAATAATGAGTTTCCGAATAAACGAATGATAAATGACGCTGCCATTGATACTATACAATCATTACTATACAAAAAATGTCACATTTTCAACAATTATCTATGTCCAACACCATTTAAAATACCCGGGAAATAACTGAGCAATTGAAGCTGCAACAAATTAAAAAAAGGATAACAGAAACAAAACGGTTCTCGAACAATAACAATGGTTGAGCGCGCGTGAACAAAAGGCGTTTATTCAAAATCGTTCAATTGTTGTTTTTATGAAAATGAAGTACGCTGTGTGGAACAATATGCAGAACTTGATATTTTATAACGAGAGCGTAATTGTTAATCACATAGCGAGTTCTCGTTGCTGGAGAACAAGCTAAGATTTCAAGGAAATATATTGCTGGTTTTCCTTTGCAATTAATTAAAATGAAACTCGAGATAAAACGGTTTTCTTCGAATATTTACAAATTTTTCAAAGGAGATTTTATTTAGAATACAGACAGCTTTTTGCTCAATTTTTATTTATGTTTTAGGAATCCAAAAAAGATTTTAATTATTTTCTAGAAATTGTTTTTATCATAAAGCCAATATTTTTTCATAAACATTTATCCAAACCTTCGTACATTATTAAGAAAATAATTACAAAAACTCTTCAGACAAGTTCTTAAATATTGAAATTTTTCCTAGAGAAACTACACCCTCGTTCCAGGGTTGTAAAACTGTTAGTAATCCAATTATGAAGTTTTCGAAACTTGCTTTTCCTCTAAAGAAATTTGTAAGGAAAGTAGCGCATTTACTATCTGCGATAATAGATTTAAATTAAGTTTTATAAAGAAATTAAACGCAACACTAACATACCGTAACGGGAACTTAAGATCGTAATATCTTAAATAGAATTACTGCAGACATTATTTTATATTCTGTGAAGTTATCGTCAAGCTAAGAATACTTAATCGACCACCTAAGAAAGGAAATTTATTCTTTAACTTCCTTCGAATTAGGCTAATGAAGATTGATACAACGCATAGTATATTTATTTTTAAAGAGTTTTCGAGAAGAATTATTAATTATCAAAAATATAAACTGTATCACTAAATTCCGTAAGAATCTTGTTAATATTTGATGTAGTAGCTGAGATATTACGACGGCATAAAAGGTCGTCTTACATCTTAATTTACATCCCCTTAATTAAAAATATTCGAGAACGCAGGATCATTTAAACAAGTATGATATATTAGAGAGACTAAACCACGGTGACAACCATTAAATATTACAGTTCCCTTCACAGTAATCAGACAACGGTCTCCCTGCGTCAGTCACCTAATGGGACAAGTCAATTTCACTACTCCCAGCTTTGTCCATTACTGCTGATGGAATATCGTTCATCACATCATGTTAGCCTTGGGGTAAACTTTGTACACTGTCTTAATAACGACACTTCGGACCAAGTTTAATGTAAACATACGGTCCAGTGACGTCACGGGAAACTGTTGGCATGGTAGTTGCCGAGCTCTGGGATGAGGGAAATTGGGGAGACTCGATGGGCCAAAATTACTACAGGAGGTTATTGCTTGCCTGCATTACTTGTAAAATATTTCGGGTAGGGAATTCATTTCGATTGTTTCTCTGTTTTCTATTTTAAGGTAGATAATCCGATAACTCAAAATATAACCTATGTTTGTGTTCTCAGCTACGATGTTATATTAAAATATTAATATAATATATAATAAGTATCAAAAGATTTAGTAAATTGTTTACTAGAAAATAAATTAAATACTCCTCCAAACTTAACTTGAAATTTATTACTTATGTATAATTTAAACATGAATAAACTCATTGCTGTAGTATGCATCGTAATATATCTTATATTTATCGAAATATAGCGATTTGTAATATTTTTCAAAATACGGAAATTTCCCCAAATGTAACTTAAAATTGTAATTTTTTTTTATTACATTTCTTTATAATATTCGCGACACGAAACCCATTGCAGTAGAGCACATCGTCAAATCTCTAATATTTTTCGAGATATGACGATTTTTTATATTTTCCGAAGAGCAACTTTGAGGGGCTGTAACTCGAAAACTATACAAGATATCGAAAAATATCTCCAGTTTTGTGTTCTTCGTGTCATTTATAATAAATTAGTAAATTTTGAAAATTTTGAAATTTTTTGAAATTTTTTTCAAAATTTCGATTGGAGATATCTCGACAAATATAAAAGATACACACTTGCAGTGTTCACCAATCGATTCAGCTCGACGAAATACATAAACCCTGAAAATTTCAGAAAATTCGGACAACCGGTTGATATGTTAAAGCAAAAAGTCTGCAAATGGCCAAATTCACGCCAAACGTCAAGGGGTACCCCTTGACTTCAGGACAAAAACGCCATTTCCAGGCTTTTTGCTCTAACTTTCCATCCCGTAAAGCGATTTTTATGAAACTTTGCATACTTATGTATTTCGACGAGCTGAATCGATTGGTGAACACTGCAAATCTGTATCTTTAATATTTGTCGAATTATCGCCGATCGAAATTTTGAACAAAAATACAAAAAAATTTCAAAATTTTAAAAATTTGCTAATTTGTTATATAAAGCACCAGAAACGCTAAACTGAAGAGAATTTTTAGATATCTCGTGTAGTTTTTGAATTACAGGCCCTTAAAGTTCCACTTCGAAAAATACTAAATATCGACGTATCTCGAAACATATTAAAGATCTGACTATGCGCTCTGCTACAATGGGTTTCTTAGCTCTTATATTATAAAGAAATGCAATAAAAAAATATTACAATTTTAAGTGAGGATATTCCGTGAGTCAAATTTTTCTATCGGTATGTGAATCTGTATTGAATGATTAATAATTACAGTTTCTGTTATTTGTTTGTTCCTATAGCAACTAAAATTAGTTTATTAAACTAATATAATTTTTAATTCTTAAGCACTCATTTTCTTTGCTTTTCAGCAAAACCACTCAAGCCAACTGACATTAGGTAAAACCCCTCCTCTTTCGAACTCGGGATTTACCTTGCAGTTTGCTTTCGTAATTGTTGCGAAGCATAAAAAATTCGTGCAAAAATAAACATTTATCGATAAAATCAGAAGAAAAACACAATTTTTCACAGTTTAAATACTTTAAATAGAGATAAGAAAAAATTCTTTAAAAATGTGTATATTACTACTCACCATCTGGTGAGCTTTTCTTCGTTCCGGGGAACATTGTCATTAACATTCATCCAGATGCAAGCATATTGGGACTGCAGAAATGGGTCGCCAACTGAAACAACAAAGAAAATTAATTAGGGAAAACCGAATTATAACGAGGAGGTTTTCTCAAATATAGGTGAAACACGTACTACCAGCCCTGTTTTTGTCTAATATACTAGGAGAATTGTAGCTCTCTAAAAATTATACCCAACCTGTTAGAATTTTCTGCGTATTTGCGATTGAATTTAAAATTAATTGTAAAATGTTTGCCAGTCTATTACGCCCGAAACAGTTTTCGAAAATCCTGCAAAAACAATGCCCAGCAAAGCACACAATTCTTTTATTTCAAACAAATATTGGCAGAGCAACCATTCAGAAATAAAAACCACTCCCAGTTTTAAAATATCGTGCAAGAAAAGGAACAGAAGCAATTTATCTAAAAAGACTGATGATTATCCCCAAGAAGGAGAGATATCGGGGCTACCTAACGAAGACCGAGTTGAAAGAGAAAAGTAGAAAAATCAGAACTCTTAAGCGAGTTCCGCTGAAAAAACAAAGGAGTAGCAGCCACCGAAAGGACACGTACGTACGATCGCCTACGTAGCGGATGCTGAAGAACGCTGCAAGGATTTCATGATAGCGTCGGCGTTGCGTGAGCGATTTTAATACTTTTTGTTGGGAACGTCTGATATGAAACTCCACATATTGGAAATTTAAACAATAACCATAAATATAACTAAATACTTGCCAAAACTTTATTCCTCATTTGTAAAATATTCTCTTATTAATTGAAATATCACTTGGAAAAACCATTGGAAACAGAGAAATAAAGATAGGGGATTTAACATTCCAATAAGTTGATAAGTATTATGCTAATAAGCAAGGAGTAAGGAGATACAGAAATCAAAGAAAAGATAATTGCAACAAATATAGCTTTCCACGCAAAAAAAAAAACTAAATTGGTATTTATTTGTATAGCAATACACTAACACTAAAGTATAATTTTTATACGAATATGGAATTTATTCTCCGAGGCGAAGGAATAAAAAATATTTTTTCTTCAAACGTCATAAAAGTACGTTGTTATGTATTTGTATTCAACAACCAGAAGTTCAATATTGTCGCCGCCGGCGTAAAAGTGTATCCTTGGCAACACATTTACGCCGGCGGCGGACAAAGTAAAATATTATGAAAAATAATTAGGTTGTAATTCAATAATTTGACAGTTAAAATGAAACAAATAAACAAAAATAACAAAACAGCATATTCTACGGCAACTTGAAATGCTAGATAAGACAATACTTTTTGAAGTTTTGAGCATTTTATAATATTTATAATTTTATTTTCTATGTTTGAAGAAAAAATAACATGTGTTATTCGGAGTAAATGTGTCTTTGGATGCTTCGCATGTAATTGTTCGACTCGCTTCGCTCGTCGTTCAAACTTACATGCTCAGCACCCAAAGTATCACATTTACTCCTAATGACACAATATACTATTGTTGCCGAGGTATGTACATTATGTTTTTTCCGAAATCGTTTAATTATTAATTAAAAACATAAATAAATAGCATTATGATGGCTGTGATAACAAAAGTGCCAAGTATTTTGTTATAATTTTTATGATTTTTTATATGTTCTTACACGTGATCTCCTTGTGATATGCATTAAATCCAATAAATTATTATCAAAGGTAAATAATAAATTAATTCTCCTATAGTAAGTACTTTAGATTAAATAAATAAATATATCATCACGCCTTTTACCCATTATGAGTGTGGCACTCTGCTAGCGTAGATCTAGGTAAGTGATATATTTTTTCGTATGAAGTACGGTTACCAGCCGTCAAACCATAGCTCCCAAAGATGTTAGTGGAGGGGGAACCACAGGGATAAATTTAAATTGGCAACTGTCAGCTGTGGGATTCGAACTGCGGATCTCACGATCCACAGTCCGACACGTTACCACGGAGCTATTTACCACATTTAGAATAATACTTTAGCTACTATTTTAGCTAATTTCGCGGAGTAATATCTTGTACTTCAGTATCGATTTCGGAAAAATATAATATTTTAAGTAAAGATACAAAAATAATAATTTATTGAACGATTATAGGACTAATACCAATGTATGCTGCTGAGGATTTGACAATGAGAAAAGAAGATGAACAAGATTCAAGAATAATGCAATGATAAATGATAAGAACAATATAAGGAGCAATGAAGATATTTGAAAACGAATACGGTATAAGAATGGACTATGAAATAGAACAAGTGTTGGAAGGAGAAAACAAGGTGAAAAAGAAGATGCAACAGAGGCTCAGATGCCTTGGATATATGTGAGAACTGAAGAAAAGGATGCAATTAAATTAGTAGTAGAATGGAGACCAGGAGGAAGATGAAGACGTGGCAGATCAACATGACTAAAGGAAGTTGAAGGAGATTTAATAGCAGCAGTAATTAAAAACTGGCAAAGTAAAATAAAAGATAGGAAGACATAGATTTAGAAAAAGAAGAAACTCGAGATTGATCTACTCCTACAAAAGGATCAAAAGAGCATTATAAAATTCGGAGTTTCCCCATAGGGGTGTTGTTATATATATTTATATAAATAATTGAAATGGCAGCAGGGTGTGAAGCACATGGTGCAGAAACCAATCTTCATATTAAATAAGGAATCCACAGCTCCCCCGTCAACAAACTAAACATATTCCGAAATTAGGAAATGCGCTAACAAGTTTGGTCATCCCTGCGTGAAGTCTGATACATTTGAGAATCCTGTCGCCACACAAACAGTCTGTTCCACTTCAATTCCGCAGTGCATTGCAGTGTTTTGTTGTGTAAGTCTGCAAGCAGTGCGGAAGTGACGTGGCGCGGACGCGCCGCTACGTCACCGGATGTCACGCGCACGCGACACTGCAGCCATCTGTGATGAGACCGCGAAACGACACCAGCAGCGCACTTCGATTCTCAGTCCACGAATATGCGTCAGACCTGTATGGGTGTTTGGAATATTGTGTTTTGGTGATATATGGACTATGTTGTTCCTTTTTTACGGATTCGTTTTTGTTTTTGATGTTATCTGGTTGTTGATGCCGTTTTGTTTTGTATTGAGGTTAGGGTAGGTTGTTTTTTTGATGTTACAGGAAATAGTGTTTTGTTTTTTGCTGTTTTGGATTTTCGGAATTGTGTTTTGCGGGATAAATTGATTCAAAACAGTGAATAGATTACTCTTTTAACACTTTTTGTACTTTGATCTGATTATACGGATTAGATTACGTTTTTTATCCTTCACTCTAGCTCGCCGGTATGAGAGAAATACGACATTTTTATCTCCTGAAGATATATGTAAGGGAGCTATTGTTAGGGATCAAAATTTTCGGTAGTGAGTTTCCAACAGATTAGCACGTTTTAGGGTTTTTAGAATTCAATTTCATTATTTCAAATTGACGTCTGTCTGTAGCTATCAATGTAATATTTCAAACTTAGATTCAATATATTCATGTTACGAGCTGATTACATTTTGGGAGCAAATCCATGAGAATATACGTTGGGCATATTCGAATTTTAATTAATATATAGAGGCTCAAACAACAAGGATATATTCAGTAAATATATGTAGTTGTAATTTAAATATTTACGCACGAAATAATAGGACAAAGGCATTCCGAAACATTGAAACGTATATTTCATATTAAGTTGAATACGCCCGAGACTTATTACAATTAAAGCAGCGAGTGCACAAAAACGCAATAACTGCTTTAATTTGTTTGAGAGCGAGTGTAATATTCACATTCACGCAGCCAAAATCAATACACGTTATAACGTCATCCACAGCGAAAGGGCTAAATCACGCTTATTAAATGCCGACATTTCATTTCCGGTGTCAGTTAAAGGGTTAACCTCACCCTCATTCTGTTTATTAAATTCCTGCATAACTGCAAACTTCAGACAGATTGAACGCTACATTCCACAAACTGTCTAACTTTAGAAATCTTTAAAATCCTAACCCGATTATTCTAATAGTGTTAGCTTAGGAATTCGCCAATTCGCGCCAAATCCAAATAAATCGCTCGATAACTTCTTCCAGACTGTGAAACACTCGAGGAAGACAGATTTATTTACTGTGTACTTCCTTTTTATAGCAGCCGTCTAACGTTACTGCTAGTTCTTATTTGATCATGTTTTCCGGTTAAATAAGTTAACCGGTAGGGGTCCAGTTTACGACAAGTGTTTACCGATGATTTTACTGATTTCAGGAAGAATAGCGGAATGTAATTTAATTAAAGAAATATAACAATTAGCATTTGTAATTCTTTTGGTTTGCTCCTTTTAGAATAAAATTCGCTCTCACTTGTTGCTCTAAAACATCATCATTATGTTAAAATAGAAGTTTTGTACGAGACTGGAAAATTTAGCTAATTATAACTTATTGTTAAAATTGTTTTAAAGTATATAGCATTAAAAAGTTAGAGTAGGTATGTTGTGCACCCAGAGGAAAAACATTTTATAAATATAATTAGTGAGTTGTATGTTTCACATGGAACAGTAATAGAAATTTTATAAGGCACATTCCTACTAAAAATAGAAAATTTAATTTCGTACATCCTTTTTTACTTAAACAAATTATATTTTACACACGTTTAAGTATTATTCATACAGGGATGTACAAAAACAACGGACGTTTCTGAAATATGACATAAAATGATAATAAATTTGTATGTCAAGTTTTTGTTCAATATTAATGTAAACTTTTTCCATGTATAAAAAATGAGCTGTAAAATATTTGTATGACATACGTCAATTTTTTGGCACATGGTACATGATAAATATATTATAATGAATATAAATAAGTTGTCATTAAATGCAGCAAAATTAATGTTTGAAAATATCAAGAATACTTTTTTATTTTATTTATATAAATCAAATAGAAAGCCAAGAACGATTTGGCATAATTAAATAAAAACGAAAGACAGCAACACACAACTTTATCAAGTTACAGTGCATTATTCTATTTTTGAATGAAATTGTCGTAGCTGTCAAGACATTTATTGTAACGTTGTACCAGTTTTTCAATGCCGATATTATGCTCTTCTACCGACAGAAATCTGGGCCAGAATATCATTGCTTCTTTGAGGTCTTCATCGTTTGCGAATTCTTGTTAGGTCAGTGGTAAATTTTTGGACATCCTCCTTGTAGCCTTCACTTGTTTCCAAATCTAAAGAAATTTTTTGGTGGAAAACAGTTCACAAACGATGAAGATCTCCAAGAAACAATGACATTCTGAGAGGATTATCTTCCGAAATGTCCATTATAAAATAAATTCGCGTAAAACAACAAATATTTCTACTATTTGGATTTCTGAAGCGTTATTACAATTAAACTAACATCTTTGGGGGCTGTGATTTGACGGCTGGTAACCGCACTTCATATGTAAAAATGTATCACTTACCGAGATCTGCATAAGCAGAGTTCCACACCCATAATGGGTAAAAGGCGTGATGATATATTCATTTTTATTTTATTTAAATTAATTTAAATTATAATTGTAAAACAAAACGAATAATTGTGTTCTCCAGTTGAATTGACCAGAAGTAAAAATGTACTATCAAGAACAACGCAATTTATAGTTGCAAGTCTGATAGTTTCAGCCCAATGAAACTACAGTTTCACACGCCAGACTACACTGCACTACAAAATATTTATCGCCAATAAATTACACCTCGAATCAGATCCAGAATAATATACAATCCAAAAACGAAGCCCAGCTCCACTTTTATCTCAAACATATATATAAAAATGGCCAGTTTTGTACACAGTAAAACTATCTGACAGTTATTTCCTCCTCGAGAGTTTCTTTGGCGTTCCCGCTCTACGCTGTTATTGTGAACGCTGCAGTAGTTGGTCGTTAACGTCGTCATACCGGTGGAGAAACTTCGCCTCTAAATTCTCGCATAGAACTTCCCGAGTGCAATGAAATTCATGGTCCGATTCTTTCGGTATTCACGGTTCGGGGAACATCAACGCTCACTCTAGCGGCCAATTTTTGAGCTAACTTTGGGGTAAAATTACCCGTACTGCTGTTTGGAAATATGTAATGTTGCCGAGCTTGTTTGACTTCATAGAGATTGTACTATTTGTAGTTGTTTTAATTATTTCATGTTTTCCGGATTAAAAGTGGCTTGGTTTACGCAGTTAATTACATAGACATCATTCTCTGGGCAAAGCATATCATGTTTCTGTTCTCTTTTAAATACATTTTAACCGTAAAAAGCATACATTCTAAATATTTTGCTATTAATGAAACTATGTTTGCTTGTTTTTTTTTTAATACTGCCGCATTAAACAAAATAACTACAATAAGTAGTAACATTTATGTGCTGAAAATTTGTGTAAAACTATTGCATCTGTGGGACTCGAACTAAGGATCTCAATGATCTCATGATTCAAATCCAATACAAAAAATAATTTAATAAAATTTGTGTTTTGAATATTGTTTTTCTACATCAAATTTGATGTGAGTAACATTTCCCAATTTATAAATGGAACAAACTATAGATGTTGCAAAAAAAATTAGTAAAAACAGTATTACTATACATTTTTTGAGTATAACCCCGTCGAATAGCAGGGCTTGCCAAACTAATCCGCTACGCGTCGCTACAATCGCCAGGAGAGGCGTCAAACTCGCTTCAGAGCGATATTTTAAAATGTTAGGTAAAGGTTACGGTTAGCACTACTACTGGTAATACATAAAGAAAGGTGGTGGCGAGCGCGGTGTAGAGAGAGTGAAGAGAGAACTTCAGAAAACAGAAAAGAGATTTAGATTTATTATTGAAGTCTTGCAATTTCTTAGAAGATTGTAATGATGAAATGACGAATTTGAGAGCGAATTTCTTTCTGTTAAATAAATAAATCTAAAACTGTTTAATAAAATACCAAACATATTTTGTTTTGTTTAAATTTCCAGATTACAATTTTTTAATAAATATTGATTTCATTTTGATTGATATATCGTGAATTACTAATGTTTAAGTAACTACATGTATTTTTAATTAATAAAACAATTTTTGTATTTACACTTCTGCATTAAAGTAAATAGGTAAAAATTAACAGTAATACAAAAAAAAACCATTGAAATCCCTTAAGGCCATTTTTCAATTATATACTCTGTATGTGAGGCATGAAAAAATAAAATACTAATAATAAGTATTTGAATAACAATTAAGTATGGTGGGAATCTGGATGTGAAATAATGAAACAGTTTTATCAAACAGTAAATGGAAATAAATAATCCTGTTAATCCTTTGTAACTTGTAAATTTCAGGAACAATGAAAGGCCTACAAGGGACAGTTCAAAACAACGGAATTTCAACCCACAAAAGCTGGTTCTATTCATAATAATCCATTTGATATAACCCATTATTTTATTGAATTCCACTCACAGCAAGATTCCACCGCTAATAGTAAAATTTTATGTAAATGGCTTGAATGATACTATCGAGAATGTACATTTAAAATTTAATTAAATATATACTAAAATTTATTTCATATTTCCAAACAGAATATTAGAATGAGTTCTAGGATTAAGACAACAAACCTGCGTTTATTCTGTACATTCCATGAATATTGACTAGAATTCAATTTCATTTAATTTAACAGTTATTTATAGTATAATGAATAAGTATTACTGTTCTTTTTGTTCTGAGAATGCAGCACGCTTAATTAGAAACAATAAAATCAAACAAAACCAACAATGTTCCCTTTTTCAATACAACAGTACATTCAGTTGCAAAATAGCAAGTTTGTTATGATATCAAAAGCTTGTCATAAAAGTCAAAAAGCCTCAGTTAAAACGACATGTTGACGTAGAGAATAAATGTTTACCGTTTACGCAGGATTAAAAACAATCTGCTAAATTGTAACCATTGCATATTTGTTTTGTGTTAACAAAGTTTCGGCAAACGGACCGGATATACTTTATGTAAATGTCAACGATGTTAAAATTTGTACAGCTATCAATGAACGTTGTTTGTACAAACGTATACGAAATGATTTTTCCCTGTTTGCTATAACTACATGCAGCAAAACAACAAGAACAGAGTTTTTTTTTTATTTACATCATTCCTGATTCGTTGTGATAAATCTATTAAAATCTATATCAATTTAAATATGAAGGAATATATAAATAGGTGGGTATCAATACTTTTAATAAAATATTATGTACACAACGTTTCGACCTTACATAGGACATCCTGATGAGTTTAACTTCAATGTAAAATACAAATTATAATAGTTATTCATGATATAATGTTAAAAGTAACATTTTATGAGCAAGTGTGGAAGTTTACGAAACGAGGCAGAGCCGAGTGAAACAACCCTGCAAACGAAGTAAATCACTTTTAACATGTACATCATACAAAATATTTTCTACGATCTTCCTAGTGTATATACAAAAAAATGTAGAATGATATTTTGACAGATATATTTGTGGATTTATGATAAAAATCGTTGGAAACTTGTTAAAAGTAAATAAAATCACTTTTGGGCAACGGCCTGGCAGGTATCATTAAAGCCGGTACACTCGATAATGCAAGTTAAGCAATGCTGCCCGCGTACTTCTCTTATTATTTAGATTGTCAAAGTGTCGAAATAGTTAGCAACAAATATGAAGGTTTTTTTTCACTTGGAATTCGTAAGTATATTTTAAATACATACAGAATATATTATTTATTTCTAACTAATAAATAAATAAAGTCGACTCAACGAAATTAAAGGCTTGTTGAATGACATAGGTTAGCAAAATTTATCAGTGGTAATCAAATATTTGACTAAATTAACCTTACATTTTATTCATGTTTCTTCCAGAAATAAATGGAATTCAAGCATATTTTAATTATTTACCACGAAAAGTTATTTTAATTCAATAATTTTCCGAATAATAAATTAGAACATACATATGACTACAATTATTTACAATCCCTACTGTTATAGATCCACCAACACTTCTACAATGACGTCACAATATTTTTAAAAAATCATTAAGACTTTTTATAAGTGCAAATAATCTTCAATTTAGATGTAGTTTCATAAAAAAAATGGTGAAAGACCCTATTCAGTAGGGTATTAAAATTTCAACATTTTGAATATAATTTACTCAAACTATGAACTATAGAGGAATTGTATTGTAGGAGCAACTGATGAGCTTAGTGAAATCGAATCGAAACTTTGGTAACAAATTGCATTTTAAATAAGTATGAAATATTAATATATTGGCGGAAGTGGGAAGTTTCGCCGGTAAAAAACAAAATCCGAAGCTTGCAACCGTAGCTTGCATAGGTTAACATCCAACAATGAAGTCGAGCGAGTTCAGCAGGAAATTCGCATTTCTGCTGAAGCGAGGCGCATGCTGCAGAGCCGGCCGAGGCGGAGTCGATAGTTTCACGCAGTTTCCGGTTTTTGAATTGAAATCATCCGTGCCTCATAGATATGCGCCGGTTCCGATGCGATTTTAGCATTTCGCCATCCCATCCTGCAAACTTCGCCGAAATGTGTTTTTGGGATTTCCTTTTGCAGTTCTTTGTTTTTTCTTTTTGTTTTAAAAGAGAATTCGGTTGGTTACTTCTTCGTGACTTCTTCCATACTCGGATATGGTATTGTCAAGTTATTGAATTTTAAACAAGAAATACAGCAAGTTGGTATATTTAGCTTTTATACAGAATATTTTCATGAAAAATAAATTTTGGAACGATTTGAAATTACCTGAATTTTTCTCTCCATTTAAAATATCTCATATTCTTATATCTCCTCATCTGAAGATGACTCGTAAAAGATTTAGACATTCCAAAACATAATTAATTTAAGAAAAATATTACCATTTAAAATTCTTGCAGTACATCTACCTAATATGTTTCTGTATAAAACCTAACAAAAAATAATATAGGAGATTTAAAAAACGTATGCAATAATTCTTTAATAATTATACGCAATTAAAACTTTTAAGTAAATATTATTTTCCTACTTTGCATCTATAACAAAGCTATTACAGTACCCAAAAGAGTTAATAGCTCTTTCGAAATGTCGAATGACTACAGTAATTTTTAAAACAGATGAATTTTCAAATATCACCCCAGTATCAACAAATAATACCTGTTTGATACGACGCAATTTATTGGTCAATAAATTGTTCAAGTTTTCTTGTCAATTTATTGTTGTATAGTACGACATTGCATCAATTTTTTCTTAAAATGGTTAATTTCTTGACGAATTAGAACATGTTCTATTTTTTAGCATATTCTAAGGGTTTTGTCATTGCCAATCAGTCTAACTTAGTTATGTTTTAAGTTTGTCATTTTTATACGTATGTTTTTCATTCATGGTGTTGTTAATTAAGCGGAAATGATGTAAAATTTTACTAGAAAAACCATAAAGATTTTGATATCTTTATATGAACCATATCAATATACAAAAACATTAGTGATATAGGTGACAGCTGATATCGTATTAAAATTAACACAATAAATTGAAGAAAAACTGAATGTGTGTACTATAATGAACGGCAATATTTTGTTTTTGGTAATTTATTGACAAGAAAACTTGACCAATTTATTCACCATAAATTGTGTCATCTAAATTGGTATAACAAAATATTCCCCAAATTTTAAAAGTAGGATTTTTCAGATAAAAGCGCAAAAAAATTAATGATAAGAATTATTTGTATAATAGTTGATTATTTTGTTCGAACTTCCCTTTCACAAAATAAACCCACAATTCTTAAATAAACTAATATAAGAGTATGTACCTATACATATAGAACAAGTGAATTAAACAAAAAGGATTCTTGAAATAAATGAGTATGAAATATAGAAAAGCTATTACAACTAAAATAGCTTAAGCTCACATGTAATCCCCTCGCAAAATTGCACAGAAGATATTACGAAAGATTTATCAAAATAATACATAGCAAATTAAAATAAACTGAACATCTAGTTATCCTTCAATGTAGCGTAAAATAACACTACATGTTTTAGTCTCCATCTAGCGTAACCGTAACAATCTTCCCAAAGTACATTTGACTTCTTCACGTCAGCCATAATTCAGCCATCTCGCAGAGCCTGGATTAGCTCTTAATATTAATTTCTCGCCAACTAAATCTTCTAGATAACGCTTATTAATAATTCTCGCACGAGTAGCTATCGTAGTGAGCCATGACTTGACGCACAGTGGTGCAGTGATCCAAGACATACGTCTGAAATACACCTAATTAATCACATATCTTATGTGTACGTGCATATCGTCGCAGACAGGAAATGTCACATTCTAAAGGATATTAATCTTCATGTAAAATGTTCCTGTAAATTGGGATACCTACGATTTGTTTTATGAATGTGGTGGAGGTGCTTAAGGGGGATATATCTTTATTAGAAGGAAATCACCTGTGAAATGGAGGTATATCAAATATGATTGCTTCTCTAAAATATTGCTCATATTAACCAGCAAAATATCCAGATGAGAGAGTTTCGAACACAATACAGAATAAAACGAACCTAAAGAAGTTTATTTATTTAATACTACCCAACAGACAAAGCCCAAATAAAGGATAGTGAAAGAGCACATAAAGCGAAAAAAGCAGGATAAAGAAAATTATTATTAATGTTTCAGAACTTCTTAAATTCTAATTGGAAATCATCACACTTTTTGTGAGATCAGAACATTTTTTAAATTTTATTCGATATGTCTTAACTGGACCAAATGATATGATTCCGAGTTCGTTTATGTCTTGAAGATGATCGAAGAATATGAATTTACTGCCAAATTTTGAAATGAATAATTATGTAAAAGTGGCAGCAGTATACGGGTAAAAGATATTATCGTACATTTTTTTTATATTTAAATTCAGCAGACGTTTTAAATTATCCTACAGAGCATTGCAGTAAAGTGACGAAGAAATGGAGTAAAAGATATTAGGTTTGTTCCAAGTGGTCATTTCGGACATGTTCGTGACATGTTTGTGACAAATTTCAGTGCGCCTATGATAAATGTAAACAAGTTAAGTTTGAAACATAGACTGGAACGGCGAATGGAGTGAAGCGCATGTGCATATTCATTTTTTGTTTTGACAGCTAACCTTAAATATACATATAAATAAAGAAATTCATACATTTTTCGCTACAAAAAAGGAAATGAAACTTATGTTTCAAACTTAACTTGTTTCCTTTTATCGCAGGCGCAGTGAAATTTGTCACAAACATGTCACAAACATGTCCGAAATGACCACTTGGAACAAACCTATTGAAATCATCAGAAAAAATTAGTTTTTAGTATTAGAGGATATTAGTTATATCTTTGATAAACATTATGAATAGCAATGGACCTAAATTAGATCCCTGAGGAATACCTGATGTGCGGATAGAAGCCAATGAATTGGAACCTTTGAAGTTACACAAAAATATGGAATATGCAGTTATTACACTATAAAATATCTGTGTAGATAAATAAATAAAATCTAGTTGTTTTTTAGATTGACCACTAACTAAAATTGGATGAATAAATTAACAGATAAAACGTATTTAATTAATGAAGCACGCAGTTGAATATTTCATATAAAACATATTTTAATTGAGAGATAATTGTATCAACACAGCAATAATTAAATTGTAAAAATTCGATTTTAATCAAATAATTTACAATTTAAACTGAATATAAAGCGTGGTAATATTTTGAATGACATTTTGTTACTTTTTAATATTCAAAATAAATTGGAAAAATTTAGAAGTAATAAACATGTTATGAAAACAAATTTTTGTGGATTTAATTCAAAATTAATTAAGTTGAATTGATGTAAAATGCAAATATTTTCGTTTTGTGTAGGTACTCGCGAAATATAATTTAGAAATACGGAAAACCTCAAAGTACATTATTATTAAATTTAAGCGTAATTTACGGTAAAAATATTTCTTCTCCGTAAGAACAACACACAATTCAGGAATTTTATAGTACTTATATTAATAGACGGTACAGTTTTTTTATAGTATGTACTCAAACTAATTTTTGAGATATGCGCACTTCAAACTAAAGTTTTAATCCAGAAAGCAGAGAGCAGAAGAAAATAAAAACGAAATTACCTAGTTTCGTTTAATCACCGCTAAATTTCACCCTACTTGGTGGAATTTTGTGCACCCTTGTAGCTCACCACGTATGTAAAGGCGCGTATTTAGAGAGGAGGGGTGAACCCAGCTTCCTTTCGCACGCGTTACGCTTGCGAATGTTGGCGTAATTGTGCGTAAAATTTCCGAATGCTGACCCGGTGCTGTCTGCTTGGCTTTTAGCGGGTAGGGCAGGTCTGTGTCATGTCTACCCCTAGCGTTTCTACCCCCGTTTCGACCTTTGCCAACGAAGTCAACCGTGGGAGGATCGCTTGATCGTGTTTGTGTTTTTGCTTCGTGTGGAATAAATTATTTTAGATTTTGTCGTTCGTTTTTTGAACATAAATTGCGGCTTTTTTATGGGGAGTTGTAATTTTTAATTGAAATTTTATGTGCATTGTAATTTTTTACTCGCTCTTTGAATACTGCGATCGCTTAAACCTAGCTCTGGGACTTTTTTAATAAATTTCCAGTACAGATACACCATAATTTCTAGACTTAAAAGCGCCTTTGAAACATTAGATAGATATATAATTATTCAAAAACTAACTGCTAACAGAAGAAAGATACAGTTTTTTATTTATTTAAAAACTGCACGGTTCGTTGAAATTAATAATATGTGCTTCCAAGTTTTGCCAGTAAACTTTTCTCAAGGTATTAGGAAAAATTATTAGATTCTTCTTTTTGCGGATGATACATTATCATACCAGGAAATCATTGATATGCACAACTTAGTCCAGAAAATAAATATTGAGTTGAAAGAAACCTTGATTTGATTAATTCAAATAAACTAAAATTAAATACCAGCAAGACAAAAGTTATGTTTTTATCTTCGTAATCACTGACTAACAATAACATTTACAATTATAATGTAGTTAAAATAGATGATAATATCACGTAAATTGTTAATGATATTAAATATCTAGAAATTATCATATAGATAATATATTGAAATTTGATATTCATGTGCAATATTTTTGTAAGGAAATAACCAAAAAAAAAATTAAATACTTGTAATCTATTGCTGCACATTTGGCAAACTGGAGTACTCAATTTAGCCATCACAATTTACTTATTATTTCACAATTTTATTTATGTGTCATAACAAAGAAATTGATAAGTTTTAAAAAATACAAATTTGTACGATAAGGGTAATATTAAAATGTGGTAAATTCACAAGTCACATGTATACAAATATATATTAGACTAGCAGGAATAGTTTAATATTGAGAAATTTGCAGACTTCAATGTTTTGATTTTTATAATTTGTTAAAAATATTATAGGGATACACTATATCATTAAAAAAATTTAATCACAAAATATAAATGATGTCTACTTGAATGAAAATATTAAACTGAATTTGTTGTTTTATTTACTTCACCAAATCAACTCTAAACAAGCAAAATAGACAATTCACTAACAATAATCACCAAATTGGAAAAAGTAAACATAACAGCGAAAACTAACTGAAACTATTATATTAACTGTATTAGAGCTACAGACCTATTAGGTATTATTAATATATGTTATAATTTCACAGGACTGGGGTTCAAAACCCAGCTTCGTCTTAATTTTCACTCAAAACTAAATACATTATGGTTCCCATTAGTTACTAGATGTTATTAGTTATATATTTCAAGCAACTACTATTAAGACATATTAAGGTAATCTTTGACGAACATTCGAACTTGATAATGACCATAATTAGTGGTCTCAACATTGTCTAAACATTTGCACTTCAAAGCCTTATAAATGATTGAATTGCAAAATAATTACCTGGTTGTCACTGCAGGGCAATTGATAAATGCGTTGTCCACGACTGACTACATCTAGTTGTGTAACAGAAAATAAATTGTGTTTCTGTAAGTAATTATAAACAGCATAAAATATAAAGTAATTAGAATTCATTGTATTAATTCCCATGCACATAGCGAAGCAAAAATGATGTGAGTGCTAAAATTTAATTTTGTATACCAAATAAGTTGAAAGCAAATACTTGTATTTACATATTTATGTATTTTGCATTTGGTATAATATTATCACAGTTGTTAAAAAGCATTTGTATAATAGAACAGCACATAAAAGGTTCTAGTTTGGGATTCTACTTAGAATATTCACAAGCTACGTTGATTTTGCATAATGTATGCACGAGAAATAAATATATTGTTAAAATGCTAGCGTTATACGAAGAGCGAACAACCCTAAGAACGTTTTGCTGTGTATTTCAAATCACAAATTAAATACAAAATTATTAAAATCTGCATGTATGAAACGGATTACATGTACGATTAAACCTTTAACCAAATAGACTTTTTTGAAATGATGGGAACTAAACATATGTTGTAATTATAATGCTCGATATTTATTTTCCCTCCTGCATCATGTTGATTAAAATATTTACATATATTTTGAATACTTAATTACGAACCGAGTTACAAGAGCAATATAAATCTGTAAAACCTAACAGAGAGAACAAGTCAATGAAAACAACAAAAAAATTAAATTATTCTTCAACTAAAGAAATAATTAACAACATAATTGAAGAGTCTATTACCTACTATATTATTCATACGAAAATGAATGAAACAGAATGGTAGAAACAGCGCTAGTAATGTAAGTTAAAATCAATACAAGAACGAATAAATTTTTAATGATCTTGTTTGCAATTTATTGCAGCATCTTAGGAAGCAACTCACGGACAACTTTAATAAAGTTTAAAAGAAGTACTGGTGTGTAAAAATAAAAAAATGTGATTGACAGACACCAATTTAAAATCATTCGAGGAAAACTTATAAAGGAAATGACAGTATAATAAATGTCTGTATAGGAAAGCACAAAATAAGATATATGTATCTTTTCTAAAAAATGTTTATATTTCCTGGTTTTTCTGGAATGACTCTGTCACTTTGATATAAATTGTAATAAATTGGAAAAGGAGGCGCTGTTTGTCCTTTGTTTTATTTGTAACCAAAAACTTTCAAAGGAGAAATAAAGAACAATTGCTTTGTATTTTATTGTGCTGATTGATAGTAATATCTACATAATTAAAAATGTATATTCTATATTTTCAAAAGAACATTAACTGTCTCTTAAAAATAAATGTTGTTAAATGGATGTGTTGTTACGAAAAGTATTGAATGGAACGAATGGTGTATGTATTGGCTTGCATTAGATTATTCGGATGATGTTGTTTTGGGTGCAACTGCGGAGAAATTGAAAATAATTATTGTGAGCATAAATGAAGTAGGAAAAGAAGCGGAAAAACTTTCAGCTCTGGATTTAGTTTTGTAGATACATATTTATTTAAACTCAATGTTTCGAATTATTGAAAACATATTCTGTACATATATTTCTGTAAATATATCCAAAAGTCTATTTATTTCGAAAGTAGGAAAATGTTATTGAATGTCTACAAATGTAAAGTGTTGGTTTGAATAGAATGATTTGCTGACTGATTGCAATGTTTCAGTTAATGACGCAAAGGTAAAACAAGTAAATGAATTTGTATACAGGGTGTAAGGGAGTAGGTGCTCTGGATACATTTGCTCGAAATGTGAATGTATCTAGGATATAATCGATTGATTGTTTATAATAGTGTGTATTATCTACATTAATGTATGGTTCTGAATGTTGGGTGCGGATGAAGAAGCATAAACGACGTATAACTGCTATGGGTATCGTATCCGAAGTACTTTGGGGTACGGTTAGTGCGAGATTGAGAAGAATATTGTTAAGAAAATGGAAATGAATCAGTTGAGGTGGTTTGGACATTTTGAGCAAATTTCGAATGAAAGGGTGGTGAAACTAATATATGCGGGTGAGATTAATAATGAACGATTGCATGGACGCCCGAGGAATAAGTGGTTAGGTATGAGTCATGGTTTGTTGTGTGAATTAATGATTCTGAGAGTAAAAAATGAACGAGCATTTATGAATTGCACTATGAATGTGGACGAGGCGAAAGTGGTGTTCTGGAATAAGAATGTTTGGATGAGATTGATAGTAGCTTGATTGTATTTCAGAGTTCGTGCTATCCCACCGAGTAGGGCAACATTAGATATGTATGTTAGTGTTCTTAAATAAATAACGCCTAAATAAATATAATTGGGTATTAATTATTTATTTAAGGTGAGATCAAAGTTTATAATTTACTGGTTATGAATGTTTTTGGTTGTTATAGAATCATTATTTATAATGTTGTCAGTTCCAAGGGCAAGTAAACACTAAACAAAATAAAAACTAACATTTTAAAAAGTGCAAAATCCATCAGCGTTAAAAACAACTTTTACAAAACTTAGTTCTCCAAAGAACAAAAAGAACCGGACAAGAGCTCCTTTTGATCCAGAAAAACAAGTTAAAACTTGGCTCTTATTTGTCTTTTGTCCAAATTTGTTGCACCCCTGTTGTGGAAGAACAAAGTTAGCAGAAACCCGGCACAGAAAGCAAATGACATTGGAACACGCAAAATCGCAAATAGCCTAATAAATGTTTCGCTTTTTCAGAAGGGAATAAACGAGGAAATTTTATCAAATTTGTTTAGGCCTATATTGTATGGCACAACATTCAATTCGAGCCATATTGAAAAGATTATTTTGTTCTATTTTCTTGATTAAAAAACGTAAAGTGAAAATTTCTTTTATCTCGCATTCAAACGATTTCACAAAGCCGAACAAAACATTATTTTCCGGAAGTAAAGACTTTGAAAATCGGGATAGGTACCTAATATCTATTTCAAGTATTTAATAAATGTATGTCTATTGAAGATACTGATCTGCTTAATTTAATAAATATCTTTGATGTTATTTCAAAATATTTTCATGTAGACATGTTTCTAAATATTTACAAGTGTTTTCAACCATTAATACTTGTTGAAGCATGAGGTATATACGGTATTAATTTCCCTTTCGTATGTTCTGAGCATCTACTCACGCGAAAGTCGAAGAAAGCCGTCGCTACTCGAAGAGAAGAGGCTCAGCAACAACTGTATTATATTAAAACAAACGTTAACAGCATTTCCTTCGAAACAAAGTTCAGTAAGAGCAAACAGCAAGTTTAGCCAAGCCCCCCAGAGACTTGAAAAATGTTTGCGTACGGTCCTGCTTCGCTGACCGTAACATCACTTCAAGGATCTTATTTGCGATTCAAGGAAGCAAGTCTAAATAAAGTCCGTGGTTCGGGTCCGTGTGCGGCAGATCGTGACGTCACGTGCCAAGGCCCTCTTTGACGGCTGGCGTTGAAGATGATGGGAAAACAGTCTTTTGAACCCCTTCATCCGTGTTTTTCTCGGATTTATATTAATATGTATACCGAATCGGTAGAGTTACATAACGTGGATTCGATTTACCTTGTTTCGAATGTTTTCGGAGATATTTCAGCTAGTTTTCAAATAGTTTTATTACTTTTATTTCAAACTTATTGACTTTGGTTTAAGTTTCTGGGGATTTGATATATGCTTTATATTCATATTGTGCGGTGGATCATGCAATCTATTTGAATAGTTCTATAGTTTTCAATCGAAAATATCTTCCTTGCATACAAGAAATATTTCTACCAATAATCTCAGACAAGTTCTACAATATTTTAGCAATTCTGGCAAATTCATTAATAATGTCTCAACTTGATTACTGTGACTCTTTAAATTATCAACGAGCACAAAAGGTTCAAAACAATTGTGTTCGTTTTATTTCCGGGCTTCGCAAATTTGATCAAATTTCTCACAAAATCAGAACATTAAAATGGTTACCGTGACTATCACTAATAAATTCAACTCACCCGGATTCAATCTTATCTCTTCGAATATCTTAACACACGCAACAATTATCATGTTAATGCTAGGTTTCAATTTATATTACATATTCCTAAATATTCAACAACACGACTTAAAAATTCTCATATATAATATCCCGAGTGCATGTCAAATTATCGACAATTACATGCACGAGGGATATTCGAAGGACTATTTCCCGATTAAAATTTAGCCAAACGCTATTTCTCTCATAAAAAATAAAGCAAAATTTAAACACTTCATTTGACAGCAAGTCATAATCACATTGGTAATTTGCACTACAGCGAATTTTCGATAATTTGCACTAGTGCAAAATTATCGTGTATTCTACGTTGATTGGACGACATTCAGAAATGTCAGATTTCTGATTGGCTTAAATTTTATGAGGGAAATAGTCATATATAATATCCCAAGTGCATGTCAAATTGTCGATCATTTTCTCAAGTGTGCGAGGGAAATAGTCTTTGTTATTCTGCTCTATTTCGTTATTATATATAATGGGGTCATATTATTTATATACATTTTCGGTTATATTTCAAATATTCCTCGATTACGTCAGAGCGACGTCATTTATTTACGGCCAATAAAAGTAATGTCACTCTTGTGAACAAATTTGTAACTATGTTTGTTTTGATTTCGTCAGCTATATATATTTAACAATCATGTTACCTATATTATATGTAGATATTATTTGTTTGATATTTGTTTTTTGCATATACCAATATTTTCAGGTTAGAATACGGGCGTTACACATTTGAGCGTTTGACGTGAATGTGTGAGTGAAGACTATTATTGAATGTGTAAGAAAAAATGACGTCAGGAATTCACACCCGCGAAAGTTTATGAATGATGTATGAAAAGTATATTTTCAAATATTCTTTACTGAAATATTCATAAAATGGCCCATTGTCTCTCGAATTTTTATAAACTATATACATATCGAATTCCCTCAATCAAATAAATTTTTTGTAACATCTGTCTTTAAAAAAATAACATTACATATTTGTATATACTGTTCCTCTATGTAATATATCATTTTGAATATAATATTTTCTTGTATGGTTAAGTGTAGAATCAGCTTTTTAAGCTGAACTTCGCCATTTAGTCAATAAATAAATAAATCAGACAATAGTGGGGATCAGTTTGACGTGTTCCACTAACAATTATATGTGAACTTCAACTTGACCCAACCCGTCTAACCTAACCCAAAACTTTTCTCGGGTCCTCTTTATCCCTCCTCAAATACACTGGACTCACACGCATCATCTATATTTCACTCTCATCCTCATAACTCATAAATTGGCCATAACGTAACATCTGCAGCGGTCTCAACACCCTCCAGTGGCAGTATCGTTAACAACAAACAATTACAGAAACTTGTCCGATGTTCCAACAGTTCTCGATTACGTGAATTATCCAAGGCGGCTTTGAGTTCGGCCGAAGTTCTGAAAACGCCGCGAGGGACGTTCATGTTACTGTCTGTCATGTTCACGCGCTTAATTACTGCTGTTTTATGTCAATAATCGAGTTTGTTGGGCCCTACCACCTTTTTGAATGTAATCATTGACGTTATAAATATTTGCAAACACTGAAATTAATTTAAATTTTGCTACAATTCGGACAAAAACACCGAATGTAGGTGACTAGTCGGATAGTGGCAAATAGCGGCGAATCAACCTGTCATAACGCCTGTACATGTTTTTCTAAGAAATACCTGTTAATTTACGGTTCTAATAAGATATTCGGACCTATATTTTTTTTTTAGTTGTTATCATAACAACTTGTTAATTGTACTGAAACTGAATAGTTTTGAACAGGTAATGAAACATTCGCCATTAAACGTGAATTTTCGATACGATTTTGTTACCATTAGCAAAAGTTGCTACAATAAGAACTTCTTAGTGAATTAGGCCGATTATTGCCTTTGATGCTGAGCTAGAGCACTCTTAGTTCGAATTGTAAATATATTTAGTTACATATTTTATGAAATTATGGAACTTTCTGTAATGGTACAACCCCAGTTTCAAATATCTCTTCGTTGAAGATTAGCGAACTGAAATCAATGTAAATTCATGCAAAAACATTGACTAATATCAAACTAACCTAGACGAAAATCAGTAGCCAGAAAGTAATTGGAACAAACAGATACGTAGTCTCTTTCAGGCAGATTCATCAAAAGAATTAGCTAATCATATTTTTATTATTAGTCGTAACTTCAGTTACCATCCTCAAAACATATTTATGTTAACTAAGGTTGTAGTTACGATAGGTTAACATAAAATTTGACACATTTTGTTAATTTAATTAATTTAGAAATAAAGTTGCACAGGTTGAAAAAAATGGAATTAGCGTTAATTCTTTTCATGAATCTGCCAGTTTGAGATTTTGATAATTTTTCTCAATATGAAGTGGAATACAAACGAATATATTTATGGTTGATTTTTGTTTCGTAATTTTGCAAGAAAGAAGAAATTTATTAAGAAGGTAGAAGTAGTAAAAAGATTAAACAATGTATAAGGAATGAATACATAAGGATTAGATGTTTTAGGTAGGATGAGCAGGCTGATTGTAATTGAAGTACTAATCTTTTTGACTATCGATTTCGACTTGTTTATTTGGTCATCATCAGTCTACAACTGAGGCTTCAACATTTTTTCGATAATATTGAATATTTAGGAAAGAAGTGTAAATTGATGCTGTCTATTTTATAATTAAATAGAATATTTTGCTCTTACTCGTCATTTTAAACCGTACACCTTACGGTAGAAGGATTCTTGACAACATTTAGTAAAGAGAAAACTTAAATTACATAAATATATTTTTAAATTTGAAAACAGTTCTATCGAATTAGGTACCATGTATTTTGATGGAAATAATGAATGTTTTTCCTGTTTCTCTAGTTTCTATTTCAACTGCAAGGTGTCAGTTAGTTTTGTTTTTCCCCTAACAAAATATAGTATCCGTGTACGGATACACGGATTGTATAGGAACAAAAGAGCACGTGAAATACGCTCCGTGATCATCCTATTCCTGTATATTTCACAGCATTTGACTACCGCTGATTTAATTCCACGCCACGTCACGTTCCAGTAGTCCCTGCGGACTGTACAGGCACAACACGTTACCAGGAGGCCAACATTCCCCATTCCGGAAATCCGGTTGATCTAGCACAGGATCCTCCTCATCCCGCCGCGTCTGTCACACTGCCATCTATGACAATCCGTCCGTACAACTACATTTCATCGTACTATTCCATACCTAACACTGTGCATCATTCATAACTGTAATTAATATCAATTTATAACAGGTGTAAATGCTGAGCCGAGCGGTATAATTCACGGTAGAGTAACCTGCAAGCGGTACATTTTAACGCATCAATTTTGTGGGGGATATTGTCGACTTGTTGAAATTGTGGTGCTGACAAAAATGCATTTAAATCCACAGTGATACTCAATTAAATGTAGCATTTAAATATTTAGTTATTTGTTGTGGAGATTATGGGACGCTTTTTGATTTAAATCACGGCTGACATGATTATTGTTACTCCACTCCACTTGACAATAAAGAGAGAGACAGTAGTAGTAAAACAAAATTTGTAAGAGTATTATTGTCCGAACGATGTAACTTGGCCAGTTGAAGCAATTTAGAATTTCTCTGCGGCAAGGGAAAAGTTATAAAAATCATAGTCTTGTCAGGAAATATTCAATTTAAATGAACAAATATTTCAGAAAAGAGAAATTTATTTATACACACACACATATATATATATATATATATATATATATATATATATATATATATTAATAATAATAATAGAGATATATTACTAATTAATAATAGAACAAAAATAGCATATAGATAACCGCTTCAAAAGTAGTAATTTTAAAAAATAATAAAATAAAATTTAAAGCAGTATTAAAATAAATTTTGGAGAATTCTTTATTTTAAATCGATCTAAATTATCGTTATTGGTTTATAAATTACAGTTTCGTAAAGTTGTATAAATTTTCATTTTTCCATATTTTTTATTCTGTATTCATTTGATTATAAATTTTGTATTTCACAAGCTATTCATCTAAAAATGTATATATAAAACAAATAAAGTATGCTCTACTAGCTCGTTGTAATCAATTTCAATTATCGTATTTCGTTTTGAATATATAGGCACTCAAACATTTTTCCGGATTTTTTTCTCAATTCTCTGCTGCATAAAATCACAAAAATTACAAAAACTAATGCCCAGATATAGCTAAAACTAAATTTTTCACAAGTTTCAGGTCCAAAATAAGGGTATAGGGTATATAAAGTAAAATTCTAAGAGATGAAAATTTTTGTCAAAATTTCAATACATACCCCTTGAGTTTTTACGGATTTTGGGCCATTTTCAAACTTTTTGCTCTAATTTTTCTTTCTGCATCCTGATTTTAGTGGAATTTTCCACACTTATGTATTTCGACGAGCTGAATCGAATAGTGTAGTTGCCAGGTCCGTATCTTTTTTCGTTTTTGAGATATCGATCTGGAAAATTTTTGATGGAGGCGGTTTTGAAGAAAATTTCAAAAAAATAAAATTCTCTGAAAATTTATTTATATATTAAGTAAAGCATGTAGTTTTCAAATCTGGAATCTATTTTTCGATATCTCGTTTAGTTTTTTAGTTAGGGCCTTGGAAACTTCAGATTTATTAAATTTTCTACTATGTTTCAGATTGTTTTCAATATTTTATTTATTGGTGCGACTATTGAAGTATAAATTGGTACAATAATTAAATTAAGGATTATTTTTCGTAGAAAAGAATATAATTCATTTTTATTTCATGCCTAGAGTACATTTTAAGTTGTTCAAAAAATACTTATTTTCAGGTATTTTACAAAAATACATTTACATTGCGATTCATATATGCTCGTCTATTCTTCACACTCGGAATCTTTCGTTCACGCATTAAACCATCAATCATACTTAACCACTTATTCCGCGGACGCTCAGGTAATAGTTTACCCTCAAATTATTTATTTAAAAAATAAGGTATTTGAAAAGAAAAGAGTTATTTGAAAATAAAAAAGGCTTTTAAAGACGTTGCGTTGGATAATTGTTTTAGTTCCTTTGAAATTAGAAACGTTAAATTAAATATTAACGAAGTTAAATCGTAAACGTGCTAGAAATAATAAATTACGAGTAGTTTAATACACATATTTTATTCAGGCGCGCACATAAAATAGTAATTACCACTTCATATGTGGCTGTTGTGAGTTCATAAATTTCAGCTTGTTTAACACCCCTTGCCCATAAAAATCGAATAACAGGGTGTTACTTTTCAGTAGGATAAGCCCATATTATCAATCAGTCTCCTGACAGTTTACGTAGATATATTAACAGAGAACTAGTAAACGAGACCAATATTTCTTTATTTTGTTGTTGAACATTATTCGTTCCCGCTGATAAGAATGTATAAAAAATGTTTGTCCAAATGCTCGGAAAACGATAGTAGCTAGGTAGTAAATGTGGAAGACAAAAAGTGCGCAAACATTGACAACGCAATGAAGGTAAGAAGAAAAACAGAAAGCAGTTGGTTCGATTTTAAAGGCGTCATATAAAAGCAATTTTATCCAAAATGCTGAGTAAAATGGGAGAAAAGAATAATAACAATAAAAGAGATATTTATCTCAAGAGTAAAAACGTTGCCGAATATAAAAAAGACCCTTAGGAAAACCGAAAAACTAGATTTTTCGTCAGTATCTTGGAATCGCAGGAGAGATCTTTAAAAATAGCTGGTGTAAATCTAGCTTTAGTTTTATCTGTAACTGTGCATAAGAGGCAGTAAAACTCACTTGACGTCAGGCCTTTATGGCATGTATTTAAAGTCTGAGGAGGCAAACATCAATATACTAGACACTGAAATGTAACAAATGAATATTGACTTGTCTTTGTTCCTCCGTTTCATTTATTTTGTTTTTACGATTCCACTGCGCAGTTTTCTTCTTCTTGCTTTTCAAGTAGACATTTTTAAAATGAAACTAGAACGTCGGCAACTTTACTATCGAAATATGAAGTTTTTATCTCATACATAATTTATTAGCAAAATTAAATAGATTTTCATTTCTGTTGGAATCTATAACTATTATTAAATATTTGCAATGGAATTTTATAGTAGAAGTCTACCAGTCAGTGTCTCCAAAATAATTAATTCTATTCTCTAGTGATGTGATATTAAATGCTTAATAGAGTGCCTGCTGTATTATTTAAAGTGCTCTGTGTTTATACAATGTATTATTTATTTATAAATTTTGAAATTAATTTACGAGCAGCAACGTATGTTTGTTAATCTAATTTCTTAGCATACTAAACTAATTTCATTAGTTAATGAAATTGGTTAGTCTAGAATTCAGACATTATTGCGACTAAGCTCAGGAGAATCCCTACATGGCACGGCATTTAGTTTTTTATATTTATCGAAAATTATAAATTATAATATAATATTTAGTAGAGGTATAGAAATTTAAAATGAAATAAAACACATAAAAATTATTATAATGTCAACGGTATTGGCCTCTTTGGAAAGATAATTTTATGCCATTATTGTTTGAATATGATTTCTGAAAGACGTCTTTGGTTTATCAGCGTAGATTAGCGACAAAAATGAACCAAAGGTGTTAAATCACAAGATTTTGGAGACCAATCCACAAGTTCATTGCGCGATATTATGCATTCATCGAATGTGTCCCTCAATAAATCGATTTAGACGCATGCTGTGTGACATGTTGCGCCGTCTTGTTGAAACCGCTCCTACACATTAATCCCATTCAATTTGGGAATGAAAAAGTTAGTAATCATGGTTCTATAGCGATCTCCATGTACTGTAATGTTTTGGCTTAAGTCTATTTATGGTAAAATGACAAACCAAACAGAACACAAAACAGTTGTCAGCTGTCAAATTCGCTGTTGCTAGAAAAGTGTTTTCAATTTGAAAAACAAACCTTTAAAAAAACATCTATTACTTTTCGGTTTATGATATTACTTTGCAAGCCCTGCTAACTAAAACGCTTATGAATATTGGCGATTTATTATTAAAATATTGTGAATAAATGAATATATTTAAATTTTTATTCGAGTTTGTAACGAATTCAGAAACACCTTCAACATGAAATGAAACAAGGTTTAATCAAGACCAATATTTACACAACCTTCACCTATTTAACAAAAGATATTTAAAAATAAATATCCCCTACAAAAACAGACCACAAAAGTACATCTTCCAATTACACGTTTCCATATTTCGTAAGTTTTTGTTGTTGGATTACGACACCGAGGCCAGTTATTCCTCTTGCGCCCTTCGAGAGCTTGCGTTTCAGTTTTGCGCTGCCTGCTCCTGCCAACACTTCTAATCCATGTAAGTGAATAATCCGAAGGTAAACTAAAGAGTATCAGCACATCTAACAAGTAGGAAAACATTTGTGTACTTAGGACAGAGTTTAGATAGCAGTTAGTCCCTGTCCAGTTTGTATTAATTGAAACATGTATCTGAGCCTATCGTTTGTTATAGTCATACTATGTTTGCGCATTATCTTGCACTGTTGACAAAGTTTTAGCTCAAATTCAACCATCATTATTTTATTTCCTGACATTCATATAACTCACAAACCTTTATTCAAACTACAACGCATATGTATTTGCCTCGCGACAGATTTATTTAAAAAATAAAATTGTTTTACTACTACCATTGCAATATGTCATTATTGAATTGGTTTTTGAATTGTGAAATTGTTTTTTGCCACCACTTCCTTAGTAACGGTCAATAATTAATTTGCTGTCTTTCCAGAAACGGGTAAATGGCCTGATGATATATTTATTTATTTTTTAGTTTATATAGAAACTGATTGAATTTTCTCCAAACATTCTTATTTACCAAAATGAAATGTCAAATTAGAACAATTAAAAAATATTATTTTTCCTCCTCAGTTTTTTGTAAATATTAACTAACTAATAATTATTAAGTATTCATGTCAAAATTATAATGTTATTATGAGGAAAGTAACCAAATGTGAAATAGTATCTAAATATGCAATACCGCAATTTAACATTGCACAAATTAAAGACATTTATTAGTAATCGCTCCGTGGTAATGTGTCGGGCTGTGGATCATGAGATCCTCAGTTCGAATCCCACTGCTGACAGTTAACAATTTAAATTCCGCCCCCCCCCCCCGTGGTTCCCTCTCCACTAACATCTTTGGAGGCTATGATTTGACGGCTGGTAACTGCACTTCATACGCAAAAATATATCACTTATCGTGATTTGCATAAGCAGAGTGCCACACCCATAATCGGTAAAAGGCGTAATGGTATATATTTTTTTTATTAGTAATCATAATGTCATACATTTTCAATTACCGTAGTAACAGTCTTATGTTTTTAAAATTAATTAACAGTATAATAATTGTTCAAAACAGTAAGAGGAAGGGCGATATTCCATATTAGGATCATATTCCACATTTGGTTACTTTCCTCTACTAAAATAAAATGTATTAGAAAGTATTAGTATTAGTATTAGTAAGTAATAGCAAGTAATGAAAAAAAAAACAGTATATAAAACACTGTTAAGACCAAGCGCTGGGTCAATAATGATTATCTTCTCATCATTGTCTTATAATGTACGATTCATTTCTAAAAACCATGGGAGGACTGAAGTAAATGAAATATTCTATTTAATAATACATGCATATTTCTGGAACAATATTTGTTTGCATATAATCAATCTGAATTTGTTAAGACATCACCGGAATGAATTTTAAAAGAAACTAGCAGAGCAGGTTTTCCATTTCGAATTCCTTTTGTTTATCTTCGATAAAACGCTGAAAGTGCCTCCACCACAGATGAATTAACCACAGGCAAAAATTTAATCTCGCTCACCGCGTTAAATATCTCGAACTGGAAGGAAAAAAAGCAAGACTAGACATCTTAAGAGAATTCACAACGAAGCAAATAAAATATTCATTAGACAAACCCACCTCAGTTCCCAAGATAACACCATTTAATCTCGCTTCAATTATCTCCTTATCAATTAAATATAGTGCTGCAATGCTACCGTGCAATTCTGAAACCTACTCACGGTGAAACCGATAAGAAAATAAGAAAATATTCTACGGCGATACTTCCTCACTTTCGCACAAGGATTCGGAGAATTGATCCTTGACATTTCGACCCAATCGAGTTCGTCCCTCTCAAAAACCAATACATTTGATGTTCCACAATTCATCTTCGACCTTTATTATCCAAATCAAGCTAGGGCTTAATGAATTTCATCTTAAAATATATAAATAAAAATCAGGAAGCATTACAAGAACCTATTTTTGGGGTTGAATTGTCGCGGGACAGTTCTTCGTAAACCTTCTTACCAACAGTGTACACAGGCGCAGGAGTGCTCGACAAATAAAAGACAAATGAGGAGGAGGATGATGTACGCGAACGACTGCAGCGCCGCGGAGAAACGTGTAACTAGGAGAAATAATTTGATGCTGCGAAGGCAGGTCGAACATTTGGAAGATTTTTATACGTTTTCTTGGCGAGTTTATTTTTACTTGTTCAACAATTTAAAGTTCGGAAAGAAAGTTTCTTTTTTCTAGTTAAAGTTTGGTACATTAAGGTTTTTTATTTGATCAAATTGTAATTTGATGTAGGGAGAAGAATGTTGAAGCGATAACTGAACGAACACTACAAAAATAAAGAGTTTACTAAGTATACAAATTGTTTTAGAAGATTTGTTTTTAATATTAAAATTATAAGATAAATTAATCGAGACCAGTGCGGCAAATTTGGGTGACAAACGTATAGGAAAAAGGGATCCAGAAAAACCAAAAGATATCTAAGATTTCATCCTCAACCAGACTCTGAAGAAGAGGAATGTTACTCTATAGGATGCACTAAGGAAAAAATGAGCGAAATTTGTACACGATTAATAATTTACACCTTATAATAATATCTTTTATTTCTGGGGACATAATACATTATGCATGGAAGAAGTCAAAAAATTCGTTTGCATTATAAATATTTTTATCTAATAGAAATAATTTTAAATCCTTATTAAAAGTATTTTCGTTCTTTGCTAATTTTGACTGAAACTTTATTATAGAGGGTTGCGAATCGAGGAATGCATCATTGCGTTTTCAATATTACTTTTGAAATATTCAATTATTGGCTTTCATAATAATTTCACATCAAAATAGTTAAAAAGTTAAACTTTTTACACTAATATTTATCTAGTATTTATCTAATAGATTCACAAAAGGGATTAGTACTAACTCCATTTTTATTATTACTCATAATTTCATTTTCTATTATCAAAATATATTTATTTTAACTGAGGTGGTCGTCAAAATTAGTTAGCATAAAATTTGACACATTTTGTTAATTTAATTAATTTAGAAACGAAGTTACATATGATGAAAAATGAAATTAGCGTCAATTCGTTTTGTGAAACTGTCTGTAAAATATTACTCTACCTGAAACTGAAAAAATGATGGAAATGTTTATTGGTAATTTTTTAAAATAATTGTGATATTAATGAAAGATATATTTTAGTTAATACATCTTTGTCCAGCAGTATTTTGGTCATTAAACCATTTCACTATATCTAATTTTGCTTCCAAATTATACAATTTTAATCGAGACACTAGAAATCAAATGATGATTTTTAGAAAATTACCAATAAACATTTGTGTTATTTTTCTGGTTCCAAGTAAAAATATTAGTGTCAAAATATTCAGAAATTCTTCCTCTGCAATAATGTATTGTAACATAATTAGGGAAACCAATAATTGAACATTTCAAAAATAGCTCCATAGCTCCATAGCTAATCTTTTAGGGCAGTTTTTTATCTTTATATTTTGTGTTACAATTATGTAGGTCAACTTATAGTGAGAGAGATTTTTTCCATATATATATAAAAATAAAAATTTCCAAAATAATACTACTAGATTCAATTTTTTCCCCCTGCCAAACAACTTTAGAAAGGTTCTTGGCTATACTCGTATACCTGCTGTATATTTAAAAAACCGTACAATTCGTGAATTTCGAGTGCGCATTACAGTGCGAAATTTACTTTGAAATTAATGAGAGTACTAGTTTATCAAAGTCAATACAGCTTTGTGATAATTACTCGCAAATGGCAATATTTATGGATTGTGAACAGTGAAAATTATCTGAATGCAGCTATAATTTCAGTGATTTTTATGTTGCAACATTTTAATCAAGCAGTCGGACAAATTTCAGCGGGTAAAACTAAAATCTCGTCTGATTAATCGGCCGAAATCGCCGGCCACACGATGTGCACGGATGATTATCAGAATGAATTTATTGGCGTTGGTTGGATCCAGTTACCTCTGGAACCGAGCAGATATGATGTTCATCCAATATTACATTTTTATTTCCGTTTGCCGATAATACGAAATAGGCAATTATTGAATGCGAGACGGATGAAATTGATATTGTATTAGTATTTTCATTTTAATATAAATGGAACGGATACAATATATTTAATCGTGTTTGCACAACCTATGTTACTAATATATAATTTCATAATGAAAAAAAAAAACAATTTTTTTTGCTGGTATTTACAAATTTATATAATTTATGTTGATAGGGACACAACTATACGAAACAAAAATGTTTAACTTTACATAATAAAACTGTAGTGATCAAATATCAATGAAAATTCTTACTTATTACATTTGTATATATGTATTTTATGGAATCATAATGCTGTAAAGTGCATCGCCATATCTTTTTTTTGTGAGATACGACGATTTTGGATGTTTTTTCGAAGTTTTCTAATTACCAAGCACTAAGTAACAAAATAGCTAGTTTTAATGATTTTGATGTTTTTAGATTTTTTTTAAATTTTGATCTTTAATAAATCGAAAAATTTAAAAGATACAATCTTGCGGAGATGACCAAACGATTTAGCTCGTCGAAATATATTGTGAGTTTTAGTAAAAATGGACAACAGGTTGAAATTTTAAAGAAAAAAGTCTGAAAACGATCTCAGACCCGAAAAAAGTCAATACAAAATTATGCATTTTCCTGCTTTAAAATTTCAACCAATCGACCGATTATTCTGAAATTTTGCACACTTATGTAGTTTGATAAGCTGAATCGATTGGTCAATTCCGTAATTCTGTAGCTTTTACATATGCCGAGTTATCAACGATCGAAATTTTAAAAAATGTATCTATCTAAAACATTCAAATTTATAAAAAGTTTATTAGTTATAATATGTACGAAACATATAAAATTGAAGGTGATTTCTAGATATCTTGCATATTTTCTGAGTTACAGTCCCCGGAAATGAACTTGGAAAAATAGCAAAAATCGTCTTATATCGAACAATATAATATATATGAAGATGTACTCAACGGTAATGAGTTTTTCAGAGATTAAATTATATAGAAACATAATAGATGAAACAAATTTCAAACCTGACAATTTTGTAATTACAATATTATAATAACATCTCTTTTTAAATAGTTTAGGTAACATCATGAATATAAGGTATTATGATATACTGGCCAATAACAAAACTGCAGATAACAAATCATTTAACATTCATATAAATCACAGAAATAGCCAATATATTCCGGTCAACTAGCATCTTTTACCATATATCATTGTTCGAAAATAGCAGAAAATTAAACAATCAGCTTACTTCTGCGTTTTGCCGCGAACGTTTTGAGCCTCTAGAGAATTTTCCGCAATTCTGAACACAATTTACAACGAAAGCTACAAACATAAACATGTTATTCCAACATCGTAGTGCGAAAGTCCGTAATTTTGCGTACACAGACAAAAATCGTGCAAAAAAAAACTTGCGGCGGGCACAAAAAGGAGGATTCACGGTAAATATAACGTTATTCCAGTGGAAGAGTAGTCATTAGTACACTATTCACACTGTTCGCACTCGGCTGCTGGGATATATATGAGCATTGCCAAGGACGTAGAATAGAGGGAGAAAAAAATGTCCATCCTTTCATGCAGTGAGAATAGGCCAAGCAATAAACATTTATATAAATTCCTTTAATGAACGCATTCACTTCCAATCGTTCGTGGTAATTTTACGTAAGTTCATAGTTTAAAGTATACAATAGTAATACCTGTTTAATTCGAGGGGTTGACGCCTAAGTTATTTAAGGAATTTATTCAAATGAGAGACAGGAAACTGATTTGTTATTTATATATAAGTTTCACTATGAAATAATGAAATGTTACTTGCGGGGTATAGATGTTACAAATATGGTAGTACCAAAGCAAGGGGACACTTTATTCGTTCAAAGTGTAACGTGGAAGAAGACCTATCTTCAGAGAAGTTCCATTAGAAAAAGCTTTAGGCTTAGGGTATGTTTGTGAAAAGTGGGAGCGAAGCGAGTTTATCTAGAGATAAATTCCATATAAACAAAATTTTTACAATATTGTTTTAGTATTACTAAAAAATATTTCTATTTTAATATTTTTTGTGTAACAAGCCAGTGTCACAAATTTGATACATTTTATTTATTTTTGTGTGACTTTTTAACTAAATTTTTGATGTTTAGAATTTTTTTTTTGTTACAAATTATATTTTTTCGTATGACAATGTAATAATTTATCCGTATAACATTTAATTACATGCTGTTATTTAATGCTTAAAGTGTTTGTTTATAGGTCTTCATATAATTTCAAAAAATGAACGACATATTACCACGACTTGCTTATAACAGATTGGTCTCTATAATATCTAGAAGATAATAAATTTCCAAAACATAATTAGATTTTAAAACAAATATATCTTCATGTCATTTATCCTTTTTAACCGATGAATAAACGAAGGAGGTACTCTAGTCGACATGAATATTTTTTTTATGTATGACCAGGCATAACTTTTCACAGACTAGTCTGATTTTGATAATTCTTTTTTTATTGGATAGGGTATAACTCGAAGTTGGTACCTTTTAAATTCCACTCCTAAATTCCACAAATAAGGGTACGTAAATAGGGGTTGATTGATTGTTCTCCCACTGAATTTCTACATGTCAACCGATTCTACCACTTACAACTTTGTATTTTGTTATCCGATTAAAAATTACACCCCGAAGAGTAGAAAAATAGATAGCCACAAAATGTTCGAAAATTCCAAATTTTGACAAAAAATTGAACCGTCGAAAAACTGAAAAACAATCAACGAATGTCGACTTAAAATTAGTTTATTTTATTTTTCGCTTTTCAGTTTTTTATTGGTTCACTTTTTTATTAAAAAGTTTTTAGTATGGCACTCTGGTTTCGCAGATCTCGCTTAGTGAAATACTTATACCCGTAAAGTTGGGTCACCAACCATAAACTCTAGGTTCCCAAAGATATTTGTGAAGGGGAAACCACAGAGATGAAGTTAAAGTTGGAACTGTTGGCTATGACGTTGTGAGATTCGAACTGACGATCCCATGATCCATAGTACGCTGCGTTACAGAGCTATTTACCCCATTAAATACATTTTATTTTTACAATTAGAGTACAAAAAAATACATAACTTCGGCGGTCATTATATGTTTTCCGAGTAAGCTATTGCGTTTCAATACAAAATATTTTTCCGCCTGTGCTGCTACACCGAACACCAAATGAAAATTTCTGCCCACGCCACTGAGCGTGGGTGCTTGGAAAATGTGTTGGGTAATAGTTTTGAACTAGCCGCTGAATTGCTCATGTAGCTTGTGATTGTAAGTATTTTATTCGCTTTTTAAAATGTTAAATGGCGTGATTTTTCCTTTCCAGAAAGAGCTTTTGTTGAGTTCATGTTGAAATAGCAGATTTGAGTTTTTCAATGTTTTACAAACTTTATAGTTGGTACCTTTTCATCGGAAATGTTGCTTTTATTTCAGAACTAAATCTCTCTTCTAACGTTTGGTTTAATTTAGTAGAATGTATAAATTATACGTGGGGGAACAATGTATGAAACGAAATATCATAATGAAAGGAAAGGATCAACTTTGATAATGTTTGTCCAATGGGTACCATTGTTCTTTGTGCGCATAAATATTGACAGTATCACACAAAACAGATGAATGCTTCAAAGAGGCTTTATTATTCGGAAATACAATTAGGATACATAAATTGCAAAATTGATTTACCATAAATTAGAGCTATATTATATGTCACTCATTATTCAGAGCTATTGTTCACCTGTTTATAAGTGATTCATAAACAATATTTTCCACTGACACTTCATAAATCATTAGCTTTGTTCCATTACCTGAATTCTGAACTAATATGACGGATCAGGTCATAAATTAAAATTACACCCGACGATTTGATACTTCGTTTCGTTTTCCAATATTATCGCATTGTATTGTTCTATTTTAATTCCTTCTTTAGATATGTCTAAAATATTTGGAAGTTTATAACGATTCAATCATTAATGCTTTTATAATAATTAGTATAGGAATGTTAAACTCCAGTTTACAGTATAGATTAATCAAATTATTATTTAAGAATGTACGATATTTTTTAATTGAGTATACTTTCTGTACCAGTAATCATGGTACCAAGCACTAGGGAGTTCCAAGTGATACTGAATCTAAATAGTTATTTATATACCAAGAATGAGAACCGAGTTCACGAACGAGGTTTGTACGAAAAGTATAAAACTAATAATTAACACACTCTATACAAATAAACTGATATTAATAGTAATTACTTTTGTTGTTGCTTAGCAAGTTTAAAGCACGCCGTGTTTTAACGTTGCGTTTTCGCATGCTTTTTAGTTTACAAGGATTATGATGCAGGTATAATAAAAATACATTTAAAGACATTTCGGGGCGTTATAAGCTCAATTTCATATCACCCCTATATTTTATTACACGTATAAACTTCTTAAAGCGTTATTTTTAGTGAAACATTCCCTATTAAACTTTTCGCTGCTTCTAATACTAGTATTATTATTGTCTTTTATCTTGGTGTCAATAAGAGTTGTGCTTTAATGCATGAGATAAATTTGATGTTAAAGTATCTAATCGTTTATCAGACTGCAAACAGTATAAAAGTCAGGGGCATTAACAATAAACGCAAAAACTCTGTGACCTCAATTCGACCCTGCGTTACGCGTCGTCCTGCTATTATCCTGCCGCGCAGGATGACAGGATCGTAGAGCCATCTCCCCGCATAGTTTCCGAAGTATTTTCAAACTTTTTGGGCCGTTTATTTACAATGACACCGCTTAAAATTCCTCCTTTGTTTAGAGATTTATTTTCATATTTTCCTCGATGCACGTATGGTTAGCCCGTTCACAACATTTTTGAGAACATAAATATGGAATAATACATATTCAGAAACGGTTTAAGCCTTATATTATGTTTACTAAATATACGAAATTGCATTTCGAAACATTTCATCAGTCCATCTGTCGACTAATGTTATCTAAAAGCAACAATTTTGAGAAGAAATTGTACCTGCAAAATAATGGACCTGAAATATATTTTTTATGCTCCTATATAAATACCCATAGGTACCCATAATTCACGACAGTTAATTATGATTCATAATTCAGTCTTCTCGACCAATCACAGAACCAGAAATCCATAATCCACTTTTATTTTAAAGACGTGATTTGGATCACCAAGCAACGACCGTCTGACAATTGATATGTAGTCAGTTGTCATTGCATATTTTTATGTTACGTTTTTGAACGTGTTTTCAACGCATTTCGATCATTTTAAAAGTGATTTACGAGTTTACAGGAGTAGAAAAAGTATAGTATTATATTCAGGATTATGGTCATTTTTCACTCGGATGACTATCATAATCCCTCATTATTATTAGACTATTTCTTAAATAATCTAACACAAAAAATAATAACAATTTTTGACAAATAGTCTTTATTATGACTCTCAATCGAAGCTACAATTTTTATTGATACGAAAAATGCGGTGAAAGAATTTTATAACAAATTGAAAACTTGAATTGAATTTTCCGTTCGTTGTAGTTAAGTAAGTGCTCTGTTCTCTGCAGAAAATAGTGGCGAGTCATCAAAAAGTAATTTTATAAAACAATCACATAAATGTGACAATATATCCGGACAAGAACGCTAAATCTCCTGCTGAGCAGTCCTGCTAAATTTCCTGCAACTATTAATCAGATATCTCGAAACCGACGGTCCCATTCCGGGCGTCAAGGGCCGCCGACACCAGAGTGACGTACGATTCGTATCTGGCCGTACGTCGCTGCTAGGAATCAGGCTTTTGGCTCCGGAAACTCCTCAGTTCGACCATTCCCAGAAAAGATACATTTTTTTTTATAATTTTAAATAAGACAACTAGTTGGAGATGCTGTCAATGTAATTAAAACTAATTACACACCGACGTTTCGACTGTTAATCAGTCTTCTTCAAGGTGATATATAGTAACGTATAACTTATAAAATATACATGTAAAAATTGTTAAGTAATCTATCGTCAAAAATAAAATAAAACATATACACTGTTCTTGTTCGACGTACTAAAAGACACTGAGTGACATTCAGTGTCTTTAAGTATGTGTTTTGTTTTATTCTTTGATGATAGATTACTGAAATAATTATTACATATATATCACCCTGAAGAAGACTGATTAACAATTGAAATGTTATTATTTTTAATTACATCCAGTGTTACCTAGCAGCACTATAATGTAGTCAAATTGAAAAGCCATCAACACTTTAGTGTGAATAAAGAAAGCATTTGATCTTCTGGTTTTTTTTTTACTAGAAATAATCTAACTAAATCACATATTTCCAGAATAGAATTAGTATGTAATGTCCAGTTAGTAAATAAATGAATCATGTATAAATATTTCAACAATATTTAATTACTGTTGCAAGTAATGAATAATCTAAAATATCATCAAACGTAAGATTTATTTGTCTTTCGAACGATGTATTCGATTTGAAAGGTTTAAGTTATAGTCAGTCTCTATTTCTTCTGTACGATGTTCTAAAATTATTTTATAAAAAAATACTTCAAATTAAAGTGGTAGATAATACATTTCTCTGTAACTTCTATTTAAAGCATTTTTTTATAAAAAAAAATGTTAGAACATTGTACAAAAAAACAAAGCTCGTGGTACCAGCCATGGTTGCGAGTTATGGGCACTGTCTCAAAGAATGAAAAGCAAAATTCAGGCGATGGAAATGAAATATCTAAGAAAAGTACGAAGACAGAATAAGAAACGAAATAATGCAAACCAATACTAAACTTCAAAGAAACAAGACAACTTAGCATGATGGAGACATATGATATTTGGATGACAAACGTGTAGAAAAAGAGAGAAAAGATATCTGAGATACTATCATCAACAAGATAGTGAAGAAGAGAAAAATTACATTGCAGTATGCACGAAGGATAGCGATGAATAAGAAACACTGAGCGAAATTTGTGCACGATTAAGTGACTTTTTACTCCCTACATTTTACGATAGAAGAATTCTTGACCAAAATGTATAATTAGAATAATCTTATAACGATAGAACATGTAGCCCATTGCAATCTCAGTGGCAGGGATGAGATCGGTCAAAGTGGAAAGTCCGGGACTCCGGATGAAATTCCGGGTGACTCCGGCTCATCAGCCGGAGCGATTGCTAGCATCACGTCGAGCCCTCGTAAACCCAACCTACTCGCGCGCCCGCTCTTATTATCTTCTTCTCTCGCTCGCCACTGCTGTGTGCGACAGAGACGCCAGATCCTCCGGGCGTCATCGGAGTCTCGTTCCGGATGGCGGATTGATGTTCCGGTTGCTCGGAATGAGTCGGGGAAATTCGGCGAGCTTCGACACTTGGTGTTATTTGTTTTTTAGGATGGGTTCAGTTTGTTAACGTGCTTTGTTATTTGCGAATTTTTGTTTGCTACTTTCGAAACTTCGACACATTTTTCTCTGTTGCTTTTTTCATTAACTTTATTGTATCCATTAAATATAATAAATTTGTGGCTCACTTGGTAAAATATCCGCACAAGTTTGCAAAGAAAAATGTTAAATAATAAATTCTGGTAACTGCAACTTTGGCACTTGAGTTTCTCGATTTTCTTCCGGGATATAAATCCCAATACAGCCCTGTTGAGTGAAACCAAACTTCTACGCAAATGCACAAACACTTACTGCGGTACACGCTCGGCACCTGAACAAATATAATAATAGAGCGATACTTCACCTTAACGTTCTGCAAAGTTGCGAAGGATTGGTAAGGGGGGCGCTGGAACGCAGGGTGAGACGAAGATTGGGGAAATTACGCGCAAAGTGGAAGGGAAAGACTTACCAACTTTGCACAGCGGTGCGAAAATGTTTAAATATGAATAATGCATTGTAGTGCCGACAAAAGTGTTTTGTATTGTTAGTTTAAAGTTTGTTAATTTTTTTACTTTTTAACTGATGGATGTTTAGAAGTTTCTGAGTCGTATTTAAATAAATTATTTGTCGCACCTTACCCTACCTTTAAATAAGACTTTTACTCTGCAATTTTAAACAACTACATTTATGTGCCCAGAATCACATCATTTGGCCCAGTTAAGATCATACCAAAGGATAATTATGTAATTCACTATATTTTATATCTTAAATTCTATCATTTTTACCTCCCGCACATACATATATGTGAGGGAGGTATTCTGTTTACGTTACGGAATGATTTGATATTGAGAAAAATTCAGCATCAGTAAATGATAGATCATTTGAATGCATATCAGGGTTTTTAGGCATATCTTAGTAAATAAATTAAAAACATGTAGAATTATATTACCTAGAATCTTTATTTGAAACAATTTTCTATATTCTGTTGTCCTCAGATTCATAAACAGTGTACGTGATACCAGCCAATACCTTTAGATGAAATGAAAACTTTATGTTATTCCTGAAAATAAGTGTAAACAATAAGTGTAAACAATCTTAACTGCATTGTAGTATATTAACATCTATGGGTGTCGTGCCAAGTACAAATATATCACTCTGTGATATCTGAACAGCAGTGCTGCCATCTCCAGAACTAGAAATACTGAAAAGTGGGGATCCAACGACACTACATTTTTATTTTATTTTCTTCACACAGCAGTCCAAAAATTTAATTTTTATTTCTTGCAATATTCTTAAACGCTACGGATTTTAAATATTATCTGTCGTTTACAGAATTATTTACATTTTTTCACCGTATTAATCTTACCAATCCTACTTATCCTAACAAGATGATAAAAAATAAAAGCCACAAGAAAAACACGGGGCATTTTTTGGGCACAAAAGTAATTACCTTCCCGAAACACAAACCTGTGAAACAAGGACAGTAGATTAAAACTAAGGAGAGCAACTGCGTAAAAGGACACGAAAGATGTCTTAATAAATGTAGAGCGGTTCTTGAAAAACACAAAACAAAGGACAATTCGTGACACAAATGGAGGCAGCAGACAAAAAGCCTACCAGGCGGGTGAAAACAGAGTTTTAAAAATATAACGGAGCAAAATTTTAGCCACGCCTTCTGTCGCCGTGTTTATTGTACAAAGAACAGTTTAATAATGTCCCTATTTCAAGCCAGAATTCTTCTCAAAACAGAATGTCAGAGACACTAGATTTATCACCATTTTTAGTGATATACAGCCAAATGTTGGAAAAATATTTTTTCCTTTTGTATAATATTTACAATTTAAATAGCATGAAATTTGTATCGGGCACAGATTCCTCATTCTAGGATTTATAAAATAGTAAAGTTTTCACGAATCACAACTGAAATAAATTGTAATCAAGAGAGATATTAAGTACAGTGTAAAAATAAATAAACATCGCTTAATTATCCAACCAAAATTACAATTTAATGAAAAAACAAAAAAACGCAAATGAATTTTGCGCGCATTACTTCATATATTTAAAACCAGGAGTATTTAGCAGCGTTATTATAAGCAGCTTAGGGCTTGAAAGCTCGTAGCTGAGCTAAGGGTAGTTTTGTATCCCGGAAAACCGAGCTTAGCTAACGAGGGTTGTATTGTAAACACGTTTACGAAATCGTGTCGTCTATTCTTCTCCTAGAACCTAGGTATTTCAGTGGATGCAGGCTTTGAATTGGAATTAATGATGGCAAACCGGAACATTTTAGAGGAAAAATATTTTAAATATGTTAAACGCAAAATAAAACTGAGTTTACTCGATGTCGGGCTTTGTTTTTTATTTGACTATTACTGGTAAAGTATACCGTAGTTTAATTTATTTTTATAAAATATTTACTTGACAAGCAATTTAAAAATTTAACAACATCGTTGCAGCAAAATGGCTTTCAGCTGCTTCAGCACACATCTCAGTTAGCAAACTGGATTAAAAGAAACTTAAAATTTCCGTATATCCTATATTCAATTAAACCAGGTTATCATACGATATAATTTTTCATAAAATTATTCAGAAAATTGAATGTTTTGAATGAATTAATAGAATGAGCTCTATGAACAAATTTTGATTTTTTTTTTGTTTGATTCTAAGCAAGAAAATAGCATACCCGTATTTTTAATCGTTAAATTACTGTAGTTTTCGAAAAATAAATCATTAAGGGAGGAGAAATCTGGCGTAATTATGGTCGGAGAAAGATGGACATATTGTGAGAAAAATAGATGCTATCATTACGTGACATGTGTAGGTACTGCGATGTATGTTCAGTTTTATATTTTGAATATTTATAGGTTGTTAATCGTAATTTATATTAGTACAAGAGTACCTACATGTAAATTTACATAAAAGATGCACCTGATTTGATACAACATATACCTGTAAAATATAGGTTATGTAATCTGTAATCTGTTATCAGTCAGTTTCAAAGCGTGTTTCGAGTTACGGCCTACGGTGAGTTTATGTTTGCCCTTATTATGACTTGCACTAAATTAAATTTCAAAATCAAAATACAATAAAATTGTGTTGCTTTTATTATTATGAGAACATATAATCTTTAATAATTATCTAATTTCTTTAATCCTGGTCAGGCACACTACTTTTATTGTTACATAAACGTCACACTGGTGTCTGGGAAACCCCAAGAGAAGAAAAACTACTTTCCCATAACCGGATGTAATTTTTCTAGGGATTTTATCTCTGGAATATTTGTTAGGTTTATAGAAAGACATTAAACAGTTAATAATCTATCTGAACCATATATTTTATTCAAAACAAAACATTTTTTCAAAACTTGACTTTGTTATTTTGAACTATGTCAACAAACACATGGGGATTTGACATATTGAGTATTTGTTTAGGATTATAAAACTACTTAAATTTATAAATAGGTAGCATCGAAGTTATGCGAATGCTGCACATGCGGAAAATTAGATGAGAATCGTAGTTTGCTAGACCCCAGTGTATTATTTCAGGGTAAAATTCACCTATGATTAAAGAGTCCAATGTGAAAACGCGAAATGAAACATTGCGAAATTATTTGAATTAGATTACGAAACTTGGTTTCTCTTCAATGTCTAATTAATAATCTCGTTGAAATAAGTTCGCTCTGATCTCCGCTAAACATTTTATATCTATATATTTGTCATATATGTTCCTCTTTGATTCTAAAAGTAATTAATTTGATATCATTTCACTTTCATGAGACGGTGGCCATATTTCACCTGTCAATTTAATTTACTAAATTAATTACGTATACGTATCTCCATTGAGATTTAATTTTTCGTTAAGTTAATTACGCCGGGCCATTGTTATGAGTTACGCCGCTAATTTCGTAGCATCGTTACGACAATGCGGAAGCTGCATTGCGCCTGCCGGTCGTCTACACCCAACCTCGCTGCTTTCGGCGGGGAGATTTTAATTTGCTGGTATTTGCTACACTTTTGCATAAAGTAATTTAGCCAATGTTCGCATTCTTCTATTAACTTTTAATATTTATAATATGAATAATTGAGCTGCGGAGACCGTTAGTGTCGACGGGATTTCTCAAACTTTTTTTGTAAATTCTTTTAATATCTTATTAAATAATAGTGTTCAGTTTCTTCATTGTTATGACATTATCATAAAATGCATCTTATATCTTCAACTTACTGAATAGTTCGGTAAATTATACGGTACTTGTTTTTTCATGAACATGGAAGAACAAATATTACAAATATGGCAGCGCAAGCTGTTAAGAGAAAATATGTGGTACATTAAGGAAGATAATCAATCAATGAATAAGAAGAACAAATAGCGCAATGCTAGATATATTCATTGAGTCCAATATTATAACATAATTAAAAATGGAAGGAATAGATTGGTTAGGACTTTTGAAAAGATTAAAAAAGGAAGAATAACAAAATGCATTACAAATAAGAAACAAGATGGTAAAAAGGTAAACCAACCATTAAAATTTTTTCTTCATTAGTAAACATCTTTAAAATATAATGATAAGTTCATTTAACATTGACAACCTATGTTGCATTTTTTCTGGACCAATATGATAATATATAAATTGGTATGGATAGTAATATATTCATAACGGAAAAGTAAATATCACTTAAATATAATAATACAGGAACGTCAACTGACATTAAAAATGTGAGCCGAAAGAGACAGCCAGTCGTTGGGCCACATGTCTTTATTATATAATTCGCTTAGAAAGTTGATAAAAATTGTAAAGAAATTAACATTCAATGATTTTGAAATATAATGTTGAATATAAAAATTAAATAATACATCAATATAAAAGAGTTCAATTAGCTATTAGGTATGTACTGAACAGTACATTGTTAAATATTATTTATCATTTTTGAACAAGACTGTGCCACATATTTCTACATAGTAACTATTTTGCCAAGAAGAGTAACCTTACGCCATCTATCTGTCTTAGGCTTGTTTTTCGCTTTCATAAAAGCCTACAAATTAGTGTTCCAATATTACTATATACTCCAATAACTGTAACAAATTAATACTCAGTACTCTTGAACATCATTTATAAGTTTGTAAAATGTTAGACAAAGCAATTATATAAAAGAACAATATACGTTTTTCATTCAAAATACTTGAACCAAGGAAAACATCTTTACATCGTTCACAATTCCATATTTATTGTATAACTTTCCAGAATCAACAAACTTCCTAAAGACAAAAGTTAGTGTTTAGTCTCTTGTGACTTCTGTGTTCGATCGATACCAAGTTACCCCTTAATATTCATGTTAATATTACACAATAGCAGTAGTACCACGTCGATATCACACAGGTACGAGGTAGGGCCCCACAACAGAACACGCATGGAGATAGCACTCAACTCCGAACCCGGTGAGTTCGACTGTCGCAGTGTTGAGTGTGTATGTAGGCGATGCTAATCAGTTGTTGAACTGTATAATTTGAAATGTTATTGGGATAATAGGACCATATTAGATCCAATTACTGATTGTTAGTTGTGGTCGCAGTTTCCGCAGTATGTGACGTTCAAACTATTGCTTTATAACATCACTTTTGGTCATGCGGTTGGTTAACGACTATCAGTAAAATTAAAATAAATTCATGGAGGTACCATTTTATTGAAGCCATCTGCAAACTGGAACTACAATAGAAGTGAAGTCTTACAAAACTTAAAAAAGTGGATATTGACGTAACAAATTGCTTTTCTCATGACACCTACCGATCTTTAATACGTAATACCATTACTAATCCTGCTTTAAAGTCGCCATCATAGTGCTTCGAGCGGTGCTGTGGTGAACTACAGCAATTTCCTCGTAACGTCGTAGTTCTTTTTTTAGGTAAGAGTTATAGTAGGTGCTATTGTTGTACGCTGGTACAGACAGTAGGAAATGTAACAGATTCAAGTAATTATTACCCTGTTCCTCAATGTTGTCTGGTCTTAGAAACTTTATAGATAAATATATCATCTCGCCAGTTATGGAATTTGGGTGTGTCACTCTGCTCTTGCAGATCTCGATAAGAGATATACTTTTACGTATGAAGTAAGGTTATTAGCCGTCATAGCGTAAGAAAAATTCAATCTAAATATATTAGATGAATATGTGGGCTAGATAAACAAACACCGGTACAAAATGAAGACAGAAGAAAGTACTGAAACAATGAAGCATTTTTTTTGTGATTCCATTCATATTTACAATCTATTAGTTCAGAGATATTCAGTAAATTTTAGTGATTAAAGGTTAGATGATATGGGAAAGTAGGTAATTGCCCACTGGCAATGAAGCATAAAGATAAACTATAAGGACACCAAGGAATAGTTATTTGTCAAACTAGAGAAGAAAGCGCTTCTTTTTCCCCCTCGAGTTCGAAGTTTGCCTCATGAGCGCAGCGAGTGAGGCATTTCGAACGAGAGTGGAAGAAAAGCTTTCCTCTCGTGTTAGACACAACATTTTTTCACGGCATGTTTCTAAAAACGATTTGCTCGGACCTAAAATATACCTTGAGAACACAACTGACAGACTGGCAAGTTAAAAGTTAGGTTAGCAGACACAAGGCGGTTTGGCAGTGTTGCCAATGAACTAATCTTAAATAACTTTAATAAGTTGTCAAATTGTGATTTAATAAGAAAAAGAAAAATATAAGACATAATTGTAAGATAATTTAAAGTAAAATAAGGATTTTCAATAAAATTAAGAATTTATTTACAATTTTTAAAATATATTTTTTGTAAATAAAATTCATATTCGCAACACTTCTATATTTTCTTCTCTAGAGAGGAACAACACATTTTCCTCACTATTTCAGGAGAAGAACGGTGGGGTTTCCTACCATGTCGTGAAAAAAATCTTTTATATGATTGTTTGGTAGGTATATGAAGAAAAGAAAAAATAATGCAGCAAAAGAATCAATGGAAAGTAAAATGGACAAAATTTTATGAAAGAAACAGAGACTCAACGACAGATATAGAAAGAAGAAGAAAGTTAGGTCAGAATATGGTGGACGAAATTATACTATATATATATATATATATATATATATATATATATATATATATATATATATATATATATATATAGATATACAGACTCAATTAAGAAGAAAAAAGATATATAAATCAACAGACAATGCAAAATTTGTGGGAGATACTTTGAGATAATAAGTCACTTAAGAATAAACTGTACAAAAGACTTAAGAAATGACAAATCTACACAGCAGATACTACACGATGAAAACATAGACCCTGATTGGATGAAGAGACTGCATCGAAATAGACTAAATATTTGTTGATAATAAATTTTTTTCTACGACCACTAAGAAATCTGCTCATTGTATGTTTATTGTTGCTAGAGATATGAGGTACATAGCAAGCGTCGTGCGAAATGAATTTTTTTGTGAGTATTTCAATACAGGTTATTTCATTTCATTACAGATGCTATTGCTAGAATACTTATTTTGAATTTCAAATATTGGAATGGTGAAAGCAGGACAAATTTATTTTTTAAATTAAATAATATCGTGGTCGTAGAAAAAATATAATGTATAACTCGCATGTAATGTATGATATGCATACTCGTGGAAAATGAGTACCATTCCATGTTTGTTGTACAATATACTATTATAGTATTATAAATAAATGAAATTAATACATGATAATGGACCCATAAATATAGATAATATAGAAATTTGTACACCGCAAGGTAACAAATATATATTTACTGCTACTACTAAATAAATATGTCATCCCGAATTACCCATTTTAGATGAGCCAGTCTGCTTTCGCAAATCTCGATAGCCATTAAGTTAAAAATAAAGACAGAAAATGACAGTATAAAATAGTAACATGCCATTTTTAGTAAAATTATAAGTAAAATCAAATCATCCCTATAATTTCTATCTCAAATTACCAACTTTTAATCGGAATAAAATGAGTCATAGAGTCCAGCATGCAAGAAGCATTCTCTCCGTCGCTTTCTTTTTCCTGATGTGGACAGCAACAAACAGCAGCAATATCGCCTTAGCAGGAGCAACTGCGTTGTTACCGTGCTTCTGCATCGTCAGGTTTATTGCTAGCTGCCCTGCAACTGTATCCTGCAATCCTGCTGCAATGCTCAGCAAGAGATTGTCGTATTTGTTAAAGGGTGCTTTGGAATCGCCGTACGTTTTTAGTGTTCGGGAAACGTCTATAAGAGCGTGCTGTTCAACTGTTCTGAGATTGTGGTGAGGTAAGTAAATGGGAGATTTAAACAGGATAATTCGATTCAGCTGTTTAGTTTTTTGTTTTGTTTAAGAATGTAGGTTCATACATACTAATTTTGTTTGGCAAATAAATGTTGTGTTTGTTTTTTAATTTTAGAAATTATTTTCAGTTAATAAAGATTTAATGCTGTTTGTATCATTACCCCCATAATTGTTGTATGAAATTGAAATGTGGCGTATAGGGATTTCAATGATATTTTTTATATTGCTGTAAATTTTTACCTATTCACTTAAAAAAAAAGTGTAAATACTAAAGTTGTTCAATATTTAAGAAAGCGTACCAAACGACCATTAAGTTAATTACATTTTATGAAATACCTATCAATCAAATTAAAATCAATATTTGTGCTAAAAAATGTAATACAGCAATGGAAAATTAACAGAAAACGAAAAATATTTGACACTTCAGAAAACAGATTTAGATTTATTTATTACAGTGGTGTATTATTTTCTGTAGAAATTTCATAGATTGTAATGATATAATAGCGAATTTGAGAGTTCATATCTCTTCATTTTTATAAACAAATAAATCTAAAATGGTTTGATAAAATGTCAAATATTTTAATTTGATTGATACATGATTAAATATTAATATATAGATAACCAAACGGGCCTTATTAGAAACATTTTTAAATTCTGAACAACTTTAGAATTTACACTTTTGCTGTAAAGTGAATGGCAAAAATTAATTATATAAAAAAATAACATTGAAATCCCTATGCGCCATATTTTAATTCTAATTTCTGTATATACATATATACGAATGTAAATGTTTTGGAAAATAAAAATTTTAATTTGATTTTGGAACGTAGAACATAGTTTTGAATTAAAATATTTATTCTTGTGTTACATATTTAAAACCAATTTAAATAATGTTATTGAATATATTTTAAATTATTTATTTTTTTAGCAACGAATAAAAGTACCTGTATACTTTACCATTTATTCATTTTCTTTTTTTTTTAAATAAATATTTAGAATAATATGAATATTTTCATATAAAATATTATAAATATTTAATGTGTTTATATTATTAAAAGCTAAACAAAAGGCACGCTATATCGACATTTATAAATATGAAGTTATTATTTCAACAATTTTCAATTAATTTATTATATTTTTCTGTACATAAAATAAAAAATTCGAACAGTTTGTATAAAATTATCTTCTTGAATAGTACTAATTGTATTGTAAAGCAGGCTTGATTATTGAAAACAGTCACCAAATATTTACCTATATTTTAATCACCTGTTATTATGCTTATAACTAAATGTAGGTATATAGATTACAAGTGATTATTACAAATTAATTTTGCTATACTATTAATTGTTAATAGCGAATATTTTATGGAAATAATACTTTATTTATCTGAATATTATACAAATAATACAAAATATATCAACCTATTCCATATTGAACACATTACTAGCTAATTTATTTTCCAAATAACTGAGATAATTATAATAGCATTAACAATGATTAATTTTATTGCTTTGTATTTTGATATTTATTAATTTTGTTTGCAATTTAAATACAGTTACATTTGTATTGATTATTTAATTAAGAGGGATTTGCATAAATTATTTATTATGCATATGTGCGGTATTTGTAATTTTTTTTTTACGTCAACGCAAAATAATCAGGAAATATTGTGCCATATTCTTATTACTAATGTCGCAGAATTGAAAACTTACAATTTGATTATTAGTTCAGATGTAAGACGCAAGTAGCAATGTCAAGTAATAAAATATTTGTTACTTTCAAACTACTTTGAAATTACTTTAATATTTTATCGGTAACTTGTGTAGTTTTCTGATCATAAAGCAGTTTTATGTCCAAATGTCACAACGGATTTAAAGTATGAAACTTGGAAAAATTTATGATAATGTACCAAATACCAGAACTGGCGTAAAAGAAAGAACGCCGGAAGTAAAAATAGCAAATATATTTATTTCCAAGAACCCACATACTTCAAATTTACATATCAATATCTCTAAGACAAATAATACTCAATATTATATTCTAAAATTGAAAAACAATTATTATTTTAATAAGGTTTGTGAAATTATATAAGAATTTTGCATTATAGTTCTGTAAGTATATTTATTTAAAACACAATACCTCTTCATTAGGAAACAAATGATAAAGAATTATGCTCAATAATGCGAAACGATGCGATGTTTTAAATAATAGTTATTTACATACCAAATACGGGAACGCTTGGTTCCGGGATGAGCGTTTGGCGTTATTGACATAATCATATTTTAAGGGAAAATATTTTCCATGCAGTCGAACATAAGACATTAGATGCAACTCGTACATAATCGGACTTTAGACTTGCCTTATTTATTAGATCTAAATTATGTACTTGTTACATAAACTACTATTATTATATTAATTAATGCGTCCGTAAAACATTCTTACTCATTTAAACACAATTCATATGTTGTACTTCAATTTCACAAAATATCACTAAAAATTGGCATATGCTTTTATTGTATTTCTATATAATATAAACCCAAAAAAACTAACTGGTGCAGAGCGCATCATCATATCTCTTAAATATTTCGAGATATGGCGGTTTTTGATGTTTTTCGAAGTGCAACTTTGAGGAACTGAAACTCAAAAATTACGCAAGATATCGAAAAATACTCTTCAGTTTTGTGTTATTCGTGCATATTATATCAAAATAACAAATTTTTTAAAAATTGAAAATTTTTGAAATTTTTTCAAAATTTCGATCAGCTATATCTCAAATAATGAACGTGATACGAACTTGCAGACTAAACCATTCGATTCAGCTCGCCGAAATACATAAACCCTAAAAATTTCAGAACATTCGGATGGTGGGTTGAAATTTTAGAGCAAAAAGTCTTAAAATGGCCTTTTTCAGGCCAAATGTCAAGGGGTATCCTTTGACGTTTTTCGCCAAAAACGTCATTTTCGCACTTTTTGCTCTAACTCTATAACGCGTAAAGCAATTTTAATGAAATTTTTCATACTTATGTATTTTGACAAGCTGAATCGAATGGTCTAGTCTGCGAGTCTGTATCTTTTATATTTATCGAGTTATCGCCTATCGAAATTTGGGGGAAAATAGAAAAATTTCAAAATTTTCAAAATTTGCTAATTTGTAATAAAATGCATGAAACGCACAGAACTGAGTCTATTTTTTAATATCTTTATTAAATTTTGAATTGCAGCCACTCAAAGTAGCACTTCGAAAAACATCGAAAATTGACATATCTCTATAAATTTAAGAGATATGACGATGCGCTCCTCAGCATTGAGTTTCTTAGGGTTTATATTATATAGAAATACAATAAAAGTATATGCCAATTTTTAGTGATATTTCGTGAAATCTGAAATTGTGCAGTACTTTCTTAACATGTATTTGTTGTCAATGGTAAATGAACTTGTATTAAATTTTTTTCATCATGTTCATAGAATATTGTGTAATTCAGAAACCAAAGTGAAATATTTAATATTCCAATTTACCGTTTTAATTAAAATGATATAACTATTAAAAACATAAAAAGAAGTATATTTTAATTAAAATCTATATGTTTTAGAAAATATACTCGTAGCTTGCAGAAATAAGGTTTTCCCTTAACGTCCTTGCTCGCTCTTTATTCCATCACGATCCCCATTACTCTGCACATCAAAGAATGCCATTTCATCACCACCAAAAATCTCGCTGCTCTAATTACCCAAATCTCCTATCGTCCTATCTCCTCTTCCTCACGAAGCGCAAAGCTAGCACTAGTGCATCATTCCAGGCGCTACTATCAGCCCCAACGCGGCAGTGGGGCCTAGTAGGGCCTAGTAGGGCCCCACTCGCCGATACCAATTGTCAAAGATCGCCGGGCGAAAGCTAATGGCTTGAGAAATGTGTGCGGCTTGTTTTCTCGCCATCGCCAGCCCAATGCGAGGAAAAAGCTTCTTTACATTTACGCTGAGAGGAGCACTGACTTCTTGGTTCTATGCTTGTGATTTTCTCACTTGATGTGGGAGTTTGGGAATTGTGTCAGTAGGCAGAGCAGGACTCACCACGCGCAGAAAGTTATAGAAGAAACAGAAATTAGACTGATACTATTAATGCTGATGAGGAAAGATACTCCTATTGTTTTAATTTGGCTTTAAACTGCTTTCAGACAAAAAAAGAGAAGAGCTACAAGAAATATTATAATACAAATAATATTAATTATTATATCTGGATGTTTATTTGACTGTGTTTGTTGTTGTCAGGACTGAAACTATGAATGTGTATGTATTATGCTTTTGTATGTACGAAGTTTTTAAGAAACTGAATTATTGTTTACGAATGTATTTGTTACATGATAGTTTGCTGTAAGATCTTACTAACCCTGAAAAAATTTTAAGTGTAATTCGAAACGTCGCTTATTAAAGAAGAATAAATGCTCTATGACTGAGATTTCGAGAAATATTAATTATTATTGTTCGTATCGAACTAAATTTATTATAAATACTTTAAATAAAATAACTATATCAACCGATGAACATACATATCAAGAATTATTTAATGAACCATCTATAACACAAAAGAATACAAGATGCAGTGTTCACTGCAATCTCATCACCTACTAATTGTAGGAATGGTGGGAGATCATGGGTTGTCATGGTAACCAAGTATACAAGATGTAGGATGCGCGCGCAATGGTGCAGTGATAATTGTAACTCTTCACTTAATGCGGTTTAAGATCAATACATAATAGTGATGCGGATCGCCGTAGATCAGTGTTAATTTAATTTTTATTTTTAAAGCTATTTTATATTTTTTTAAACATGAAAATTTATTGATTCAAAATTTCTAATTTTGAAAAACAATTTATCTTCTATCCTCTCAAAAAGTAGATGAAGTAGCTCTTCACCTACTTCACCTGAATACTACTGATAAAGTGTAACCCATCAAAACCCAAAGGATCATAATAAAACGATTAAACACCCCTCAATTACTTTTACAAAGAAACTTTAAATTATACTTGCCATAAATAAAAATGTGAACGCTGTTGTTGGTTTCTCAATCTTAGCACAGAGTTGGTCACTATTTGCTGTACAAACTGATTTCATGTTCTTGATTTTGATTCATTTTTGTCATATTTTCTTGTTGATCATTTGCGTCAACAAATTCATCATCGTGAGAAACCTATGTCAGCCGCATAATTTTAAAAATATTTTAAATCTTTCTAATAAAAAAGTGAAAGCTTATAAGAGCCCAAAATCATATCATTTAGCCCAATTAAGACTTTTAGAATATCTTCAAAACATTTGTTCTGATCTTACAAAGGAAAAATTGTTGTACTCAATTTATTTGTGTATTAAATTCTGTTGTTTTCAAGAATATTTAAGGCAAAATAGCAACTGAAATAATAACGAATTAACCAAAATTACTAATGTGGAAAAATAATGATTGGGGATACAGTCAAAAGATCTTTATTTTCTACAACGCCGACGTTTCGACACTACGTATGTCTTCTTCAAGGCTAACAAAAAAAATTATGTGATAATATTAAAAATGCATACAATTATTACTAACATAAAGATTTCATTTGGCAAATGTTTCAAATAAAGATTGTAGGTAATATCTTTTTGATTCCAATGAAATTTACTCTATCTCATTTATTTACTGATGTGCCCAAAAACCCTGATAGGCCTTCAAATATTCTACCACTTACTGTTTATGAATTGTTCCCAAAATCTAATCGATTCGTAACATAACATAGTACCTCCCTTACATATATGTATAACCGTTGAAAGGTTATTTTGTACTTTTAATATGAGAGATGCTTAATCGTTTTATTACGATCCTTTGGGTTTTGGTGGAATACACTATATTATACCATGATACTCTCATGAAGAGAAGGACGAATCTTTTAATGGAACATATGTAACATTAACAATGCATCGTATCTTAGCATACAAATTTATTTACGAAGAAAGCATCAAAATTTCAATTGCATTACGTGATTCCTCCACAATGCGATCCTGTTATCTGACACTGCATTCTATCTCTGTCTGTTTTATCTCAATTCTTCCTTGTCTTGTACGTTTCCATCCCTTTTCCTCTTACGAAAAGCCAACTAGTGTTATTTTCTTTCCTCTGCTCTGAGATTGACGCTTGTTTTTCCGTCTGCTTTTGTACAAAGTTTCTGAACGGAATTGATGAGCTGTGTAAATTTTCTCAAAGGAAAACAGTTGTAGTTTTCCTTGTATGTCATTATTTTGTTTTTATTTTTACTTGTGTACTACTTGTATTACAGATACCTAATGATTTATCTACACAATTTTTGATTATATAGGGAAACTAAAATATTTTTACTTCTAACGATACCAAACTTTCCTGAATGTATATAGTATCACGTATCAACCAACTGAATAAGAAATATGTATTCGTTATCGTAGCAACTTTCTAATAGGGACAAAATCACATCGAGAATATTCCATTAGCTGTCAAAAAACGATTCATTTTTGTCACAATTATCAAGTTTTATAGTAGCAACCTTTATAGTTCGAATTAAATGGAAAGAAATTGTCCGAATGATGTGTTTTGAATTCGCAACAAACTACGAAAAGAAATCAGCAACTTTCCGCAATGAATATTCAAAACAAATGAAACATCTGTTTGGCATTCAAATGATTTTATTGTCGACGCAGCGTTACAACTTCTGAACTCCTTTGATCCTTTCAAACTTCAAGCAAACTAAAATAATCTTCTTATAAGTAATTATTGATTTAAAAGGCAGGGTGGGACTCGGCTTATTTACAAAGAGATCGAACGTGCTCCAACTATGAAATGAAAAATTGGTAATTTATTCCAAACTCTCGGCTCTTTGATGTTGAACGTTGATAACGTTTTACATGATAATCTGTATACAGTTTTCATAATACGTGGTCCTGAAGGGTATGTCCATCATTTGCAAGTAAATTAATGTCCTTCATTCGCTCACAATTCTTCTGATCGAAACTGTTTATTTTCACATAATTAATTCAGTTCAATTAACATTAAATAACATCATATTATTAACATATTCATATTCAATTTATTTCACTTTTATATATTCATCAGTCTAGTCAGTTTAATATTTGTAGTAATGGCTATTTAAAATTAATTTATAATGAACATTTCAATTATTACAAATATATATTTGTTTGTCCAAATATTTGTATTAATTTGCCAAAATTCATTAAATATTGTGTATTAAAATAATGTTCATCTAAAACCTATTGAAACAATTGTAAATAATTAGATTACATTAAATTACACCCAATTCGAAATTTTATAAAATACTCTCAATATCAATGAATGAGATACATACATACATAACATCACATCCCACTTAGTGGGGTAGCACGAACCCAGAAACACAGTCAATCAACAATCAATCTCCTCCAAACATTCCTGACACACCACTTTCGCCTCGTCCACATTCATAGTGCGATTCATACATGCTCGTTTATTCTTCATACTCGGAATCATTCGTTCACGCAACAAACCATCAATCATACCCAACCAGTTATTCCTCGAACGCCCACGCAATCGTTCACCTTCAATTTCACTCACATATATTATTTTAACCAACCTTTAATTCGTCATTCGCTAAACAAATCCAAACCACCTCAACTGACTCACTCCCACTTTCCTAACAACATTCTTCTCAATCTCACACTCACCATACACCAATGTATTCCGTATACGATCACGTCTCGTATACTCACACACTCCTCTGAAATATCTCATTTCTACAGCAGTTATACGTCGTTCATGCTTCTTCATCCACACCCAACATTCAGAACCATACATCAATGTAGATTCTAACACACCATTATATACACTCAATCGAGCATCTCTAGATACATTCATGTTTCGAGCAAATGTACCCAGAGCACCCAATACCTTGCACCCTGCAGATACTCGCCTTTCAATCTTTCGGTCAATACGTCCATCCCTCGAAAATTAAATGTTTGATCAATATCATGAAATTGGATCAATAATAACAATGACTGGTACCTTGAGCTATTTTTTTTAGTGTTTTAAAAGAAGTGTTTTAGCCTCGGTTTTAGCGTAAAGTTATTTTATAAAAAAACTACTTCAAATAAAAGTGGTAGATAAAATATTTCTCTGTAACTTCCTGACTTCTATTCGATGCATTTTTTTTTAAATATAACTTTATTTTACAGCGCTAAAACCGACGCTAAAATATTTCTCTTGAAACATCCAAAAGCAGAGCTTGTGGTACCAGTTCGTTTTTCTAAGAAGCTATCAGGAAACTAACAAAAGCAAGAAAAATAAGCGATTAACTAAAGAGTTGTTAACAATATTCTAATCCATGTTACGTCAAAATATGTGCACATAAAAAATGTTTGAATTTTAATGGATAATTAAAATTTATATCTCCCCAATCCATCAAACATGTCATAGAAACATGCTAGCAAGTAAAATGAAACTTGTAAAACTAATATTTGTAACAGATGCTCCAGAAAAGTAAATGATTTTCCAAGATACTTCAACATAACATTTATATGGAAGAAGGCAACTTTATACTAAATCTTATCTTACAAAGTAGGACAGAATGTTTGTTGTTCAATACTTTTATGTGAAAAATAACAATAACTACCAAACATTTAAATAAGCGATTCAGGTATTGATACAAAATACTCTTTTATTGTCAATAAAATAAATGTATTATTTAGTAGTTGTAAACTTTAAACTAGGTTGAAACGCGAAAGTTTAGAAATGATTTCTGTTTATATTGCGTTTAACACCTTTATTGCTAGAAACTATGATGTCTTTCAATAAAATCGTATTTACCACGAAATAGCAAAGTTCAAATATCAAAATGTTATGCAGTTCATTTATTTCATAGCTACTATTTGCACATTTGGATTTTAAATAAAATTTTATGCCTTTACCAATATTGAAATTTCATTTGTATTTACACTTATAAGTTATAATACCATGAGTATTCATAGTTTTGTCGAATATTTTTTTAATCTACTTAACATAAACCCATTAATGTCCAGCGTATGAAATACGTTAAGATGTCGCACTTTAAGATGATGTTTCTCATTTAGAACTGAATAAACTATGCCAGGTTATTCATTTTATATTTCTCTGTATATTTTAATGTAAAATATTTTATACATAAATAATACAAATTATCAACATACAGAAATATGAAATCAATATTTAAAGAAAAATAGTTCTGGTATTGATGGGTTCACTACGATTGATATTTGAGAGACTATTCATTGAATCAGATCCAGTTTTAAATTAAAGTGACCTAAAATGTATTACCCCAGTATATCATATGCTTAGCAACCAGAAATCAAATTTTGTTACTCGTCAATTTTCAATGTCAATAGTTATTTATGTATCTAGGCATTGAAGTTTTACTTTTTATCACGAATATCTAATTTATTTGCCGACGTCCGTAGGGCCAAGGAAAATAAACCAGTGATAAAAAGAATTTTCAGTGCCACGGTTCATATTAAATTTTATTTGAAATATAAAATTATAGAAAACATAAAAAAAAATTGTAGGTTAAGTTTACACATTTGTTAGTTTTTAGTTAATCAAACATTGGAACTTGCACTTATTGTTGCCAACCTCGGACATTGTAGTTATCGAAAATAACACTAAAAATTGTGCTTTGTTTCAAATTTCTTAATCGGAATTAATTATTTCGTTCTTCGTGCACATATTGCTTAATTTTACGTACAAATTTACTATCGTACATTCTACAGTTGCCGAAATGCTCTTACTTGTACAATAATTATCGTACGGTTTTCAACACTATGTTGCTTAAAATCGTAGTATAATGAATTTCCTTAACTGCCGATTTCGGAGCTTTTAATGACGATTTTGGCGTTCTTCAGTGTCAATTTCAAATAAGTTTTTGAACCCGTCTATTTTCAACATCAAAAGTATTTTTTGTGCGTACTCTCCATGAATAATATAAAATAATATTCAATTTATAAAAGAAAGTGAGGCAAAGAGACTTGAAGAAAAATCAGAGACAGTCGCTACTACAAATGCAAAAATTAATAATTCCATTGAAAATGAAGGTCATCCTGCCACTGAAGTAGAAGAGAAAGGATTATATACAAAAATTTAACAGTAAAGTTTTCAAATTGTGCAAAACAATTTTGTGTAATTTGAATAAAAAAGTCGTTTGTTTAAAATATTTTCATAAAAGTACTAGTACTGAATAGTCGACACACAATGTTACTGTCTCAAAAATATTCATTATAACTCATTTGGATTGGCTGTGAAATTAAAATCCTTATTTTGATTGTTAGTTACGTGTATTTGGCATATCATGTTAAATAGAACCTCTTAGTTACATGCCTGTGCCTTTATCAATTTCACTTTGGACGTAACCGTAGCCCTTGTTTAATTTGCAGAAAATATTTCCCACAAACTCCAAAATTCACGCACCTGCTCAGGTAATAACTCAAACAACATAGAGTGCTGTGAATTTTCATCACGATAACTGTTATTTATATGACGAAAATAATAATTAGGACTCAAAACGTCGCCTACTTTAATTTATTCTAATGGAAAAGTTCCCGTTTTCGAGCGCGGCGGAAACTTTTGCACATCTCTGGAACGGAGAAGAGCAGCGGCCCACAAATGTGAAATACTGGGGTCTAAATTTAGATGCCGTAACATATTCTGTAAAGAACCGCTACTTCAGTGTGCTTCTGTAAATTCGTTACCATAAACTTATTTTTAAGCCGCTGGAAAGCCCACCTCGAATGTGCTGCCTCTTTTCGCCGAGTGATGAAACATGCGTTTCTCTTGTCACCCACACTTTTACCTCACACATTTTGTGGTGCTTTTATTTTGCTCTCTCCTGTGTATTCAGTTCTGCGAATATGTTACCAAGCTGGACTGCAGCCTTACGATTTTGACTTGCTCAAATATACCTTTGATTTAAAGTATTCAATGAGACCAAATTGTAAAAAAATCATCACTCTGATTATTCTTGTTTTGTAATAATAAAAATAATAAAGAAAGAGCAATGACCGATAAATAAGATTAAAAAATTCTTCGGAATGCAGTCAATATTTATGCTAAAAATCCAACGTTTTGGTCATATACTGATTCCGAAGAATTTCTTAATCTTAATAAAAATAATAATAATTTATTTATTTTCGTAGACATAAGTGTAACGAAATAATAATAATTTGAGACAATACTTGAGTCATAAGTTCATTTAGACTATATATGGCTGTATATGATATTATTTAGCGCCCATAAAGTGGCTCGTTATAGACTAGTCCATAATAATAAAATAAAAATGCCTATTATCAAATATAAGACAAAATAATTTCATTAATTAATTAGGTCAGTAATTAAATAGGAATACCGTTTTTAGTAATGGTTTTATTAATTACAAAATTAGAAGCATTATTTTGATGCTGTTTGAATGTTTTTTTTTTCTTTAATAATACGTCAGAATGATTGAGATGTAAAATAACAGCTTGCACAAATTTTTCAAACAAATACTAATGAACATAACAGAACAATAAACTATATGTACTACCGTTGTTAAAAGTGGACCTTTTAACGGTTGCTTAACAAGTTAAAAGTGTCACTTTCTGACACTAGTGTTAAAAGTAGCATAGCAACGTGTTAAAGGTGTTTTCATTGTTATTTTTAACACGACTCGTTTAAAAATATCAACAAATATTACCCTACCTGTCAAAATATCATTCTACATTTTTTAGTATTTACTAAAGCACTAGGAAGATCGTAGATAAAATTTTGTATGATATATGTGTTAAAAGTGATTTATTTCATAAATTATAACCAAACAGAAAAGCACACTTCGAAACTATCAACTTTTTTCTTGGCAACGTTATTTTGTCAAATATAAATGTCATTCTTAGTTAAAAAAACCTTTTCAATGCATAAATAAAATATTTTGTGTAATACGTACATAATAAGGTTTAATTAACTCACCCTTTTATATGCCTCGTCCATAAAACTCTAAATTATATATTTGTAACATTAATTTTTATGTTCCATATTAAGTTTCTTGTTTTGTATATTATATTAAAAATAGCTAAACCGTTTTTGCTCGGTGATTCTGGAATAAAGTTATAAATTGTGTTTCTTGTATAATAATTTTGTTTCTTTGAATTTCATATAAATAAATCTTACTTTACTCTTGAAAACATAAAGGTAGACGTCGAGTATATAGATGTCAGTGAAATGAGTAGATTATATATTTTTTTAAATACGGTTTGACGTATGAAGAGATAAAACCAAACGCTAATGGATAGAGAATCACTTGATCAAAATTGAAACCATTTGCAGATCAAGTTCCATCCTTCGCGAATCCGGGATACAAAGCTTTAATGAACTGACCACGGGCAGATTCCAATTTGCTGCTGTTGTGAACCAGCCTTTAACGCGCTCGCTATTTGTTTTATATTTTTTAAATCGCGCGTCAGATGTCTCGCTGTACGTGCATATTGCTTATTTGCTTTCGTCCTTTTATCTGTCTGTTTTTACAAACATTCGCTCTTTTGTTTTATATTAATTAAAATTCTCTTTAAAATTACAGTTTTATCTTTTTTGTTTGTTGGGGAGTCAGCATAATTTTATATTTTATGTTGGTATGAATGCACTGAATACATATGAGTGATAATTATTTTATGAGAATATTATTTTTATGTTTGTTTACCTTGTAATGCGATACAAGATGCAAACAGAACTTTTGCTGCTGACACAATATATACAGACATTCATTATTAAATAGAGTGAAATTTATCATTTTTATGAACGTGACGATTTTACAAGTCGACAAAACAGCAAGCGAAGCCAGTAGCCAAAATGTTGCTTTTTTATTAAAAAATTTCACTTAAATTTTTAGTTAATTCGAGTTTCACAGGCTGACTTTAATATTCGCACATTTGTTGGTTTATGTGGTATTATTAAAGTGACCTCAATTAAAATGATGTTTTTATATTTTGACTGGCTGAAGGGTAAGTATGTACGTTATTTTGCAACAGTCGTACTATTTCTATTAATTCAAATTTCGTGAGAAACATTCTGGGTTAATTATTTAATTAGTGTACAATAATTGTAAGCGGTAAATAATATGATGAATGAGGTCAAATATGTCAAATTTGGTGTTCCACAGGGTTCTGTATTAGGACCATTATTGTTCGCATGTAATTGTCCTACACATTTACTCCTAATGACACAATATACAATTATACGTCTTTTTGTTTATAGGGAAATCAAGAAAACTTAGAACTTTATGTAAAAGACAAGAAATCAAATATTGTGGGTGAATATAAATATTTTGGAATTTGGGTAGATTTCAAGTTAAACTGGGACAAAACGATAAAACCTATCAGTAATGCAATGGGGTCGTTCACCATTTTTTATTATTATTATTATTATGAAACTTTATCTAAAGTGAAGACTATCTGCACTTTTAAAAAGTCTTAATTGTTATTCATTAAGCAACAATGATTTTTTTTAAATGCTGCGACGTCATTATAAAGGTTTTGGTGGATTTCAAACAGTAGAGATTTAAATAATTTTAGTCACATTAATGTTCTATTTTATTGTAATAATTATAATAAAATAAGTAAAATATATATGACTACAATTATTTACAATATGTACTGTTTAAGATCCAGAAACACATCTACAATAACGTCACAACATTTAAAAAAAAATCATTGTGGCTTAATGAATAACAATTAAGACTTTTTAAAAGTGTAGATACTCTTCAATTTAAATAAAGTTTCATACCCCAAGGTTAACGTCCACCGAATCATTTTTTGCTCAATTTAATCTTTTAACTATAAGAAATTATATTGGTAATAAACTTAATAATGAAACAATAAAAATTAACAATATAAAAATATTTAAAAAAGCTGAAAAACTCAAGATTATGGTTGATTCTGTTGTTCACAATCATCCATTCATGAGGTGACATATGACCAAAGCAGTTAGTCCGCTTCACATCTTCGTAATAAAAAAAATAAATACAAAATTAAGAAGTTTCCAAATTAGCCTCAAAACTTACTAAAAATAAAGTTTTAGCAATCAGTTTGTAGACATTCCCGAAATTCGCACCGTTAGCACAAAGAAAAACACTAATTATTATATTATATCCCCATCAGCAAACAGTGAAGCAAAAATAAAATATTTGTTCGGTCAGAAAATTTCATTACACCATTTTTAACTGCAAGATTTCAACACCAAACCACACGAAATCAGGTTTGCCAACTGGCGAAAACAATTAAAAACCGCAAAATTAGTCCTAAGTTAACAAAAACCGACGAAACGGGGGCATTTGCCCGTTGGTGTCCCGTTTTGTTATCCTTCGGGACGCGCAGGATAAAATGACGAACCAGCATGAGATACGCCGAAGCGGGATTCTCAAGTTGATGGCGGTGGTTCCAGCTACTCTTTGGGGATGGTAATATGGGTGCTGGAGGGAAGTAGCTGGTATTTTTTGGGAGTTTTGGTTGTAGAGCAAGGAGTTTGACGCGTCTGTGGGGAATAGCCCAGCACTGCTGTGTATTAAATCGATACAGCCCACTGAGTGTCATACTTTTTCTTTTTTGATTTAGTTTCCACGTTCACTTGTTGAATTTACTGCTTTTATTAGATGAAATGAATGTCTACTGCTGCTATTTTCAAATGGTATTGCAGTGCGAATGATTCAATTATGATGAAATAAATACAAGGAGCACATCAAAACTCGGAAAAGCATTCTTGAAGAACTATTTTTGTTCCCGATAGATACAGATTTATTACAAATAAATGTAAATGTAGGCGACTGTTTCATTTATTTTCTATTTGAATACTATGATGTCCTACATTCTATACTGCTTTCTGTTTTACCTCCTTCCAAAAGGAATGTAAAGGAACGTGAAATAATTCAATGTCAGGATTTTAGTCCATAAGTACTTTTAAAACTATTTTGATTATTTTCACGATTATGTCTGTACGTATGTGTGGATGGATGGGCGGATGTCTAGAATTTCGTTCAGATGCATTTTCTCAAGTATTATTGAACAGAAAACTTTTAAAAAATGCATTTGACATTTATACACCCTAAGGAAGAGCCCAGTAGATTATGATGAAAATTTTCTAACCGGAAGTTGGACTTGATTTGAACGATAAGATTTTTCGGAAATATTGTGATTATCTACAAATTTTTCTACATGTTTTAAATGTAATATATTGTTGTTAAAAATGTAAAAATTTACAATGTACATAGTAAAATTTGTTCGGAAACATAAGAAATAAAATACACATTTTTTATATTTTTAAATATTAAAACCGATATTCAAAAATTGTTAACTTTAGATTCAATTTATTTAATTATGGCACATGATATTACTAATTTGGCTGTATAGCATACTTAAAACATAGTTTCTTGTACATCATACCAAATTTTAATAAATTGTTTTCAATATTGATTAGCTGGAAATTAGCTGTTTCAAAAAAATATATGGATTTAAAATTTGAATTTCTTAAGTAATACGCCAAAAAATGGTAAAAACGTTCTATAGCGCACTAAATCTATTCTTTAATATTCATTATGCCAAATTTCAACAATTAAAGTTGTATAATACAGCTTCAATACTAGCCTGAAAATATTACTTTGCGAGCTGCAGCCTCTTAACATATTTTTCTGTATCTGGTACCATTTAAGAACTACATTTATAATTTATTGATTGAAACTCTAAAATTGTCCAGGATCGTTTGACCATTGTTTCTATATTAAATTTGAATTATAATATGCAAATTATTACTCTATTAACTTTTTTGCATGTACCTACAACTTTTTAAGTATGTGTGTAGCTGTAGAGCCTTGAAGAAGATACAAGTGCTATCGAATCGTGGTCATTGTAGAAAATAAAGATCTTTAACTGTATCCCCGATCATTATTTACCCACATTAAATTATTAAGACGTTGACAGTTTGTTGACATAATTCATTTCTTTTATTTTGATTTAGATGTGGTTTACATAAAACTATTAAATATATTTGTGAGTATTAAATGAGTTGAGCGGGAGATCATGTGCTGAACATATAAGTTTTTTTTGTGAAATAGTTTCTTATTGTAGCAACAAAATTAATTAATTAATTTATATTTAGTGTGAAAGAGATTAAAAAAGTGATATCTCACATGTTTAAAATTTGTGCCAGCTTGTAAAAATAATTCCCAACACGAAAAAGCTCTCAAGTTAAAACTTTCGCATAATGTTTAACATGTATAAAAAGTTGACAACTTACTTAAAAAATCATAGACGACACGACCTGTCGGAAACTTTTAAGAACCCGAGAAAGTGTCTCACTCCCGAGTGACGAACTGCACTGGCTGATATACCGTGCTAAGGATAATTGCAACGTTGTAGTGTCATTTATATCTTGAATTAACAATGCGCAGTAATTTTGTTTTAATTAATCCTTGAGTTAAGATTAACAGTCTAAAATACTTAATTAATCTTTTGAAATTTTCAGACAAGAAATTACTGAATTAAATATAATTGCAACGAAGTTAATTTAATTTATTGAAACATTTATCTCAATTCGAAATTAATTTTCCGTTTGTTCTCAAAACATGAATGGTAGAAATTTTTGCACAGTAGAGTAATAGTTATTGACATTACAAGCTAGGTAAAACAGTTTTTACTGCTGAATGAGGTAATGAGGCGATCCTGTCACCTCCTTGAAGCAGTAAAACAGTTACCTTGCGTGTATTGTACAACATTTTACTTGTTACTCATTTGTAAATCAAATTAAAATTATAACCAAGTCCTGTCAGTTACACGCAACTGTTCTCTCAAAAATTATTATAAATGATTTCGCATAACCCTTGGAAGCATTACTGTAGCAACGTGCATTATTTACCTTGTTTATTAACTTGTAAAATTTTTACAATGCAGCTATCAATTAGTAACTCGTAAAGATTAATTTTCAAACGCAATAGAGGGCTTGAATAAATAATGTTTATAAGTGAGTAACAATTAAATATATAAATATAGAACATTAATTTAAGTTGTCAAATCAATCTTAATCAGAAGTAGAAAAAATCTAACAAGTTTCATTCTTATCCACTTGCGCCCACAATTCTTATTTTATTTACTCCCTTGTAATAAAAATTTCACCTAGTAAACGAAATTAAAGTTTAAAATTGAAAAATTGCTGTCTGAATGGAATCGTACGGACGACAAACAAGCAATTTCAAATGTCGTAGCAATCGCTCGTTTTATTTCCACGCTAGTTTTTATAATGAAACATTGGACTTGAGACCAAGCAGCTTGCTGCCGCCTTAGATACTCGACCAATTACATTGTATGTACAATAGATGAGAAATGATTCAGAGATAACTGTGACTTTCTACAGTAAGCGATATAATCTTTCGTTAGTGCTATCAACTATAATTGGCACTGCAACTTCTATAAGACGAAAAGGGAACAGTAAATTATCTATCTATTTATTTGTGAAACTTATAAACACCTAATGATACCGGAATACAAACTGGAATAATTTCCCGAAGCATGAATGAAATCAAATTAATATGAACATCTTTGAAATTTCTTTATCAAGGTGTACCAGTAATTTAGCAATCCACCAATTTGGATTACGCGCCAACGAAGATATGCTGTTTTATGTGGTTGGCAGCATTGCATTGCGCATAACCTCCTCTGTAACCACATGTTCCTGGACTGTTGATATCTTGTTTAGTTTTTGTGATATTGTTATTTGAGTGCAATGTGTTTATCTGTTAGTAGCGATTTTTGAAGCAACAATTCAAAATAAAATTTTCGTTAAACTAAATAACCTAAAAGCAAATACGTCACAGCCTTCAAAGGCCATTTCAAATGAAGTTATACAGAACTGCTTCGAGATATGGAAACACCATTGGGAAAAGTGTGTGAATAGGGGAAAAGAGTACTTTCAAGGTGATTAGGACCAATTAATAATAAAGTTTAAAAATATAGTTCGGGATTTTTCTGAGCAGATATCGTATTCTTAAACTTGTTTCACATTACACTTTTTTTGACTAGAAACTTGAACTATATTTTAGAATATTCGGTTGTAGTTAATAGTTACAAGGTCAGTCAACAAGTAATGCTACCAATCCAACAACAAAAAACAGTTTTGACTATGGTTCTGACGTTTTTACCTCCCGCTTACCTCTAGGTAAGGGAGGTATGGTTTTTGGTCAAAAAATTGGGTAGTGAGTTTTCAATGAATAAGCACGATTTAGGGTCCCTACAATACGATTTTACTATTTTCGCGATGATGTCTGTATGTATGTATGTATGTATGTGTGTGTGTGTGTGTGTGTGTGTAGTCTGTGGCAATTTTTTCGTCTCGCATAACTCAAATACCATAATACCAAAAAATACAATTTTGTGAATTATTGCCTCTTATATTTAAATGAAGAGCTGATTAGATTTTGGATGAAATTGGTCAACCGGAAGTAGCAGTTTACTTGAAGCCCTTAACAGTTTTTCGTGAAAAACACGGTTAAATTTCATTTTTCAACTATTTATGTTATTTTGAAAGTTGAAGAATATTTAATTTTACATGTATTTTGATTACACTAATTTTATTAATTTTCATTAGATTTAGAAATAATAAAATATAAAGAAATTAGATTTTACAAATCTTGCACTTCTAGTACACCATGGAAACATTAAAAAATTTTCAATTTTTTACGAAATGTGACACATGTCATTGTGTTTGTGAAGCTGTTTTCTTAGTGAATTATATGTCAAAAAATTAAATAAATATACAAAAGAAAATTAAAATTCTCAAATATAAATAGAAAATTAACAAATAGGAAGGTATGTTTCTGTATCAAGTACTATTTTGTATCGTTTAAGAGTAGTATTGGGCGGGAGGTTATGTGCTGGACACATCAGATTTTTAGTATTGTATTTGTAAAATGAATAGAACAAAACATAAATTGATTTTTGTTAAATATCATTAAAATTAAAGCTGATAAGATTGCGGTTACATTGATAAACTTGAAATATTTGTTCATTACATTGGTCTAGCATGAAATTTGAATTAAATGTGGATCCGGATTTTGTTTTTAAAAACGTTTCAAGTACACCTAATATGAAAATTGTGAAAATTTCTCGCCAAAAAAAGTATAACATAAAACAAGCTTTATATATACTTTGTCTGGCAAAAATATTACAAATTCTTGAGGATATAATGAAAACAATTTAACATTTTTCTTAACCTTACTTTACGTAAAAATAAAAATTTATACCGACATTATACATGAACTAGTATTTTTTACTGTACGACTTCTAACTTCAGCTGGCTCCGTATCAGAAGCAGCGATGAAACAGAATTTAAAACACGACGTAAAAATTGAATTACTTTCTCCATTTTTATTACTTGTTTCATTTATTCCTCGCTTCGGGCGAATATAAAATGTCCAAACATGGTAAAATATCACAGCAAGGCAAGGCAGAACCGTGATAATAGTCGCGAGAGCAGTTATAATAACACAGGAAGAAACAAACACCGCTGTTGCCAGTGTTTCCAGAGCAATGGAGAGAATATAGCCCTGGAATCTTTTCGTTCTTTCCAGGATTTCTGCACGAATGAAATTTCAAACAACGCAAAATCGAAAGATTTGAAACGTAAGCTCCCAATGTCACACGCGAATTCGAACGAATTTTTAAAATAAACACATAGGCACTTGGAAAGTTTTAGCCACCATTATGATATAAGAAAATAATTGTACTCAGTTTTCTTGAGTACTACAGGTAAATTTAACAAGAGAAAATGTACTAATGCAATTACAAGAACGCGGAAGAAATATATTAAAGTTTTGCGATCATTCAAAAATAAATTAAACAAGTGCTTTGGAAAGTTGCTGCTATTATTTGCATCTTTAGTTCCTGTAAATAAATTTCCAAGTTCCGAACACGGCAAATGTTATTTTCCTTTCTTTAGATTTTAATTAAAGAATTTAAAAGTCTGAAAAAACTTTTTAATTGTCCTATTAAATTTAGGATAAGGAGACAAGATTCATCAGATTATAAGCCAAGAGATGATTAAGTTTATACTTCAAATGTGACGGTCTAATTCAGACAGCAGAATTTAAATTCGGGAATTTTAAGTGAAAAGTTTTAACATTTTTAACTTGAAATGGCACTAACTCGCTTAGTGAAATGTTGGCAACAATTGTTTTTGCCGCAAGTCTATTTGGAAGTTTTTGATGTTTTATGCACTCGAATGTATTATTTAAATGATTTACAAATACTTTACTATTGGTAATTTATTTAAATTTCAAACAATATTTACGTTGTTAGCTGCATCAAATTTGTAATAGTCTAGTGAATGAAGAAATTATTGGTAACCTTTTTGTAATTTGAAATAGTTATTTGCATATCAAGGCAGTAAAGTATAATTGTTTTATTACGAATATGGAATTTATAAATCATATGAGTAATAAAAATACTTCAGTGCCGAGGTATACATTATATTCTTTCCGAAATCGTTAAATTATCAATTAAAAACAAAAATAAGTAGCATTACGTATTTATGAATCGTCAGCTAGCTATTGTGACGGAGATGGCTGTGATAACAAAAGTACTGTCAAAGTGTCAAATTTGGTTATAATTTTGATTATTTTTTATATGTACTTAGAGGTGGCCTGCTTGTGATCTGTATTAAATCCAATAAATTTTTATCAAAGTTAAATAATAAATAAATTCAGCATTAGTATTATAGAATAATTTGTCTGTTACTTTAGGTTTGTAATTCAATTTTGACAAGAGTCTGTAAAGTTTAACTTTTGGCTAACTTCGCGTAGTTATATTGTATACTTTAGTATCGATTTCAGAAAAATAATATTTTTATAACTTGATACAATATATTGTTTAAATTATTTATAATAAACTTACTCGAATCTGTAGCATTGATTCTGCGAAAAGATTCCAGATCATTCTATGATTATTCTAGGAATACTGGAGTAGCAGGAGTGGGTATGAACATAAAAGTATCACATTAAAAACAAAAAATAATTTGAACCTAAAATTTTAAAAATGATACCAAACAATATATGAGCTATCTATACAAATCCAAATTTACATGAGTTCTCCCAAAAAAAAATTCGATTAATCTTATATAAAAGTCGAAAAACATGTAATACGACTCTCCTAATCGGCAGTGCTAATTGTAACACGTTACAATTCTGTCGGTTGTACCAATTACAACACTACTATGCCGAATAATAATTAATATAAGTCGTTAGCCACTGGGGTGAATCGAGCGGAAATGGGAAGGATGGATGGAGTACCAACCTGTTCTGCTGACTCCTGACTGCTTCTTGATGACTTGATTTACAATTCACTTCACTAACTCAAACCAATTTATATAAAATAGATATAAATATATTAAAGAATAAGTAATACAGCAATTACAACATATTAATGTTTCGGAGGCCAGTCTAGCACTGAACTGCTCAGCACTCTTCCAGACGTATATATCACAAGAGAAGTAAACAAGGGGTAAGGAAGAGTACCAAATATAATAAACAATACTAAATGCATCATTCAATATCTACATTAATAAATACTGAAGCAGCAATTTTAATAATTGCTTCTCCGAACTTAATTTATAAACACTCTTATATCCACAAGAGGGCATGAGAATGTCATTAATGTTTATACTAAATATTCCATCAATAACTACGTCATAACAATACTGACATTGTTACAAACAAGTATAATGGCAGTGTGTCTTATATTAAATTTTAGAATTAATTTCTAATATTTTTGCAAACATTTAACATTAAATACAACTTAGATAATAAACTATACAGCTGACAATTTTGTGTAAGTCCAACTTTACTTTTTAAAATTGCTTAGTATCCATAAGTCTTTGACAGTCTTCTCTAAAGAAAGAATCCTAAATTCCCTGCAGTTTCTGTTGCAATTCTTCAATTGCTCCTGCGGGATGATTTCAGAATGTCAACCCAATAACTGATTATTATTATAATGTAGCTTTAAAATATATTAGACACCATGCATTGATTTTTATTTAAATTTTTATAAAAATGTAATACGAGCGAACTCATGTGAATTTGGGTTCGTCCATATTTAGTAAAGTAATGTGTCTTAGTTTAGTTAAAGCGTTCGGAACTTGTGAGTAATTGTACTCCGAACTAGGTAAATATCAACTAATTAAACTATGTCAGGTTAGAAACACAAAATAATAACTCATATTTAATAAAACGTAATGAGTTTTCGAAAGACAAACATTTGATTAACTTGAAAGACATTCGCAAGATAGAAGATCCATCTTCCTGCAACATTTAACCGCTGGAGGCGTTAAATTTCAGATCTGTAAATATACGCTTTACTATGGGCATAAACCGGCAATTTAAGCCATCTCCATCTAGTGCACATTGTTTTGCACCTATTCTCCTTCTTGTTTCACGCACACAAACTCGATATGACTGTCTCTGTCGCGTGTTTCATGAGTTTCCTTTGTTGAACAACCGCATGCTTTCGTGTAAATTATAATAATTACGATCATAAAATGAACGCGCACATTTGTTGTAAACTGCAACATAGAATCGGGACTAATTCCTTTTGATTTATGCGCAAAAAGACTGTAAATGAAGCCACTGGCGGCGAACAAGAAATTTTGTGGAAGGGGTGTAATTTGTTGGTTTACCCGCGCGCTAATTAGTAAGCAAATAGGTATATCAGCTCGCATTTTACACAATGTGCGTAATAACAAAGTATTTCATTTTGTCCAATGCAAAACATTTTCACTTCATTTATTTATATATGTACTTTAACTCACCAAACCCTGAAGGATCGAAATAAAAAGATTGATCACCCCTCATATGTAGAAAACAACCTATCACCGCTTCTATCGCAAATTTCAATATATACCGAGTGTCTACTTTTTATAGGACATAGGAAATACAATGTTAAAATTTTCATTGAGCTTCACATATGATAATTGGCATAGTTTTAATGATTATTGACTTGTTTAAATTATTTCTCAGTTTATTGGTTTATTCTGGATTTACAAATCACCAATACAATATCACCATATTTTAAATTCTAAATCTAAATTTGCAAATTCAATCAAATAACTTGACTGGGAAACAAAAAATAATTTTGACAACAGTAAAATGTGTCAAGATTGTCAATAAAACTGAATTATTTGTGAGCATCATAAAATATTGTTGTAACATGGATGCGGAGAGTGTTAAATATGATATTAATTTAATATCTTTGATTGAAGAACATCACTTATGACAAGTTAAGGTTATTTTGTTGTTGTTTAAAGCATATGTCAAAAAGCTGAAGCCTAATCTGGAATGGCAGATTTCAAATTTAATAAATTCAGTATGAACCAGGAGGTAATTCGCAAATTTCAAATCTAAATCTGTTAATTAAATTCAGTATAAACCAGCCATAAATATGACACATTTACCATTTAGAAATAATTTTAACAAGTCAATAATCATTAAAACTATGCCACATGTAATCTGTCAAACTCAAACATTACGACTATTTATACCGGGTGTTGACCGCGACCCCGGAACATAGGACTTTAACATGTAAAATCATAATTTCGTAATTTCCTGCTTAACAAATTATATTAGACAAAAAAGGTTCAAATAAAGATGAGAGATCATAAAATTCTACATCAGAATCAATAAACAGAATTAAATTTACATGCCCCATAACGCCAGAAATTAAATATGAAAATATTAAAAATTAGCTCAAAAATCGGGTTAGCCTTGGAAATGAAACAAAATTCCTAAAAAAAATAGTCAATTATGCAATTTATAATAATAATTAATAAAAAATACAATTTTCATTTCCAATTGAATACAATTTTGTTTCATTTCCAAGGCTAACCCGATTTTTGAGCTAATTTTTAATATTTTCATATTTAACAACGCTCACAACGCTCACGCCGCTCACAACGCTCACAACGCTCCACGCCGCTCACAACGCTCACAACGCTCACACCGCTCCACGCCGCTAACAACGCTCACGCCGCTCACAACGCTCCACGCCGCTCACAACGCTCCACGCCGCTAACAACGCTCACGCCGCTAACAACGCTCACGCCGCTCACAACGCTCACACCGCTCACAACGCTGCTCACAGCGCTCCACGCCGCTCACAACGCTCACGCCGCTAACAACGCTCACGCCGCTCACAACGCTCACACCGCTCACAACGCTGCTCACAGCGCTCCACGCCGCTCACAACGCTCACGCCGCTCACAACGCTCCACGCCGCTAACAACGCTCACAACGCTCCACGCCGCTAACAACGCTCACGCCGCTAACAACGCTCACGCCGCTCACAACGCTCACGCCGCTCACAACGCTCCACGCCGCTCACAACGCTCCACGCCGCTCACAACGCTCACACCGCTCACAACGCTGCTCACAGCGCTCACAACGCTGCTCACAACGCTAACGCCGCTCCACGCCGCTAACAACGCTCACGCCGCTCACAACGCTCACAACGCTCCACAACGCTCACAATGCTCCACGCCGCTCACAACGCTCCACGCCGCTCACAACGCTCCACGCCGCTCACAACGCTCACGCCGCTCCACGCCGCTAACAACGCTCACGCCGCTAACAACGCTCACGCCGCTCACAACGCTCACGCCGCTCACAACGCTCCACAACGCTCACAATGCTCCACGCCGCTCACAACGCTCCACGCCGCTCACAACGCTCCACGCCGCTCACAACGCTCACGCCGCTCCACGCCGCTAACAACGCTCACGCCGCTAACAACGCTCACGCCGCTCACAACGCTCACGCCGCTCACAACGCTCACACCGCTCCACGCCGCTAACAACGCTCACGCCGCTCACAACGCCCTACGCCGCTCACAACGCTCCACGCCGCTCACAACGCTCCACGCCGCTAACAACGCTCACGCCGCTCCACGCCGCTAACAACGCTCACGCCGCTAACAACGCTCACGCCGCTCACAACTCTCCACTCCGCTCCAAGCCGCTCACAACGCTCACAACGCTCCACACCGCTCACAACGCTCCACACCGCTCACAACGCTCCACACCGCTCACAACGCTTACAACGCTCACAACGTTCACAACGCTCACGCCGCTAACAACGCTCCACGCCGCTAACAACGCTCACGCCGCACACAACGCTCCACACCGCTCCAAGCCGCTCACAACGCTCACAACGCTCCACACCGCTCACAACGCTCCACGCCGCTAACAACGCTCACGCCGCTCACAACGCTCCACACCGCTAACAACGCTCCACGCCGCTAACAACGCTCACAACGCTCCACGCCGCTCACAACGCTCACGCCGCTCCACGCCGCTCACAACGCTCACGCCGCTCACAACGCTCACAACGCTCACAACGCTCACAATGCTCCACGCCGCTCACAACGCTCCACGCCGCTAACAACGCTCCACGCCGCTAACAACGCTCACAACGCTCACGCCGCTCACAACGCTCACAACGCTCCACAACGCTCACAATGCTCCACGCCGCTCACAACGCTCCACGCCGCTCCACGCCGCTCACAACGCTCCACGCCGCTCACAACGCTCCACGCCGCTCCACGCCGCTAACAACGCTCACGCCGCTAACAACGCTCACGCCGCTCACAACGCCCTACGCCGCTCACAACGCTCCACGCCACTAACAACGCTCCACGCCGCTCACAACGCTCCACGCCGCTAACAACACTCACGCCGCTCACAACGCTCACACCGCTCCACGCCGCTAACAACGCTCACGCCGCTCACAACGCCCTACGCCGTTCACAACGCTCCACGCCGCTAACAACGCTCACGCCGCTCACAACGCTCCACACCGCTAATAACGCTCCACACCGCTCACAACGCTCCACACCGCTAACAACGCTCCACGCCGCTAACAACGCTCACAACGCTCCACGCCGCTAACAACGCTCCACGCCGCTAACAACGCTCACAACGCTCACGCCGCTCACAACGCTCACAACGCTCCACAACGCTCACAATGCTCCACGCCGCTCACAACGCTCCACGCCGCTCACAACGCTCCACGCCGCTCACAACGCTCACGCCGCTCCACGCCGCTAACAACGCTCACGCCGCTAACAACGCTCACGCCGCTCACAACGCCCTACGCCGCTCACAACGCTCCACGCCGCTAACAACGCTCACGCCGCTAACAACGCTCACGCCGCTCACAACGCCCTACGCCGCTCACAACGCTCCACGCCGCTCACAACGCTCCACGCCGCTAACAACACTCACGCCGCTCACAACGCTCACACCGCTCCACGCCGCTAACAACGCTCACGCCGCTCACAACGCCCTACGCCGTTCACAACGCTCCACGCCGCTAACAACGCTCACGCCGCTCACAACGCTCCACGCCGCTAACAACGCTCACGCCGCTCACAACGCTCCACGCCGCTCACAACGCTCACGCCGCTCACAACGCTCACACCGCTCCACGCCGCTAACAACGCTCACGCCGCTCACAACGCCCTACGCCGCTCACAACGCTCCACGCCGCTCACAACGCTCCACGCCGCTCACAACGCTCACGCCGCTCCACGCCGCTAACAACGCTCACGCCGCTAACAACGCTCACGCCGCTCACAACGCTCACGCCGCTCACAACGCTCACACCGCTCCACGCCGCTAACAACGCTCACGCCGCTCACAACGCTCCACACCGCTCACGCCGCTCACAACGCTCACAACGCTCACAACGCTCCACGCCGCTCACAACGCTCACACCGCTCCACGCCGCTAACAACGCTCACGCCGCTCACAACGCTCACGCCGCTCTTAACGCTCACAACGCTCCACGCCGCTCACACTGCTCCACGCCGCTCACACCGCTCCACGCCGCTCACAACGCTCACAACGCTCACGCCGCTCACAACGCTCACGCCGCTCACAACGCTCACGCCGCTCACAACGCTCACAACGCTCACGCCGCTCACAACGCTCACAACGCTCACAACGCTCACAACGCTCACAACGCTCACAACGCTCCACGCCGCTCACAACGCTCACGCCGCTCCACGCCGCTAACAACGCTCACGCCGCTAACAACGCTCACGCCGCTCACAACGCTCACGCCGCTCACAACGCTCACACCGCTCCACGCCGCTAACAACGCTCACGCCGCTCACAACGCCCTACGCCGCTCACAACGCTCCACGCCGCTCACAACGCTCCACGCCGCTAACAACGCTCACGCCGCTCACAACGCTCACGCCGCTCACAACGCTCCACGCCGCTAATAACGCTCCACGCCGCTAACAACGCTCACGCCGCTCACAACGCTCCACACCGCTCCAAGCCGCTCACAACGCTCACAACGCTCCACACCGCTCACAACGCTCCACGCCGCTAACAACGCTCACGCCGCTTACAACGCTCCACACCGCTAACAACGCTCCACGCCGCTAACAACGCTCACAACGCTCCACGCCGCTCACAACGCTCACAACGCTCCACACCGCTCACAACGCTCCACGCCGCTAACAACGCTCACGCCGCTCACAACGCTCCACGCCGCTAACAACGCTCACGCCGCTCACAACGCTCCACGCCGCTCACAACGCTCACGCCGCTCACAACGCTCACACCGCTCCACGCCGCTAACAACGCTCACGCCGCTCACAACGCCCTACGCCGCTCACAACGCTCCACGCCGCTCACAACGCTCCACGCCGCTCACAACGCTCACGCCGCTCCACGCCGCTAACAACGCTCACGCCGCTAACAACGCTCACGCCGCTCACAACGCTCACGCCGCTCACAACGCTCACACCGCTCCACGCCGCTAACAACGCTCACGCCGCTCACAACGCTCCACACCGCTCACGCCGCTCACAACGCTCACAACGCTCACAACGCTCCACGCCGCTCACAACGCTCACACCGCTCCACGCCGCTAACAACGCTCACGCCGCTCACAACGCTCACGCCGCTCTTAACGCTCACAACGCTCCACGCCGCTCACACTGCTCCACGCCGCTCACAACGTTCCACGCCGCTCACAACGCTCATAACGCTCACACCGCTCACAACGCTCACACCGCTCCACGCCGCTCACAACGCTCACAACGCTCACGCCGCTCACAACGCTCACGCCGCTCACAACGCTCACGCCGCTCACAACGCTCACGCCGCTCACAACGCTCACAACGCTCACAACGCTCACAACGCTCACAACGCTCACAACGCTCCACGCCGCTCACAACGCTCACGCCGCTCCACGCCGCTAACAACGCTCACGCCGCTAACAACGCTCACGCCGCTCACAACGCTCACGCCGCTCCACGCCGCTAACAACGCTCACGCCGCTCACAACGCCCTACGCCGCTCACAACGCTCCACGCCGCTCACAACGCTCCACGCCGCTAACAACGCTCACGACGCTCACAACGCTCCACACCGCTCCAAGCCGCTCACAACGCTCACAACGCTCCACACCGCTCACAACGCTCACAACGCTCACAACGCTCCACGCCGCTCACAACGCTCCACGCCGCAAAAATAGAAATTTTCTTTAAGAATTACTATAAATTTAATTACTCTAGTTCTAAACATTGTACAAATCAGTTCAAAATTTAGTTAAGGTTCCAAAGAACTATAATCAGCTATAATATGCCTAAATATTAATAGTATTACTAATTAATTTTATCGATAATCTCGATTGAATCAAGCAGTTAAAAAAAATATTCACACGAATCTTCATAAATAAATTTAAATTCAATCTTTCTTTACTAACCTATAGTGACTCTTAAGAAAGTGAAAGGTTGTGTTTGAATAAAATTTAGTCATTTTGGACTCATTAGATTCATTCTAATGCTGGCTATAATTTTCAATAGTAAAATTATCCCTTGTCGAATTAATTTTAGATTGACAACAACCCGTTTTTTCAAGCTTTTACCTTATTTTTAAGGGCGAAGCTCTACTTTTGTCCAAATGATAAATGTCCAAAAATCCATAAAAATCAATCATATGATAATTTGTTTTCCTGTATGTTTTGATTTGAATAAAATACCTTATAAATACATAAAATAAATTATATTATTCACTCATGCCGAATTCATGCAGCCATTTTCATTTACATTTAATTTAAATTTATTTTAATTTAAAAAATAAATATGTATTATCAAATGTAAACATTCATGCAATCATTTAATTTATGTTCTCATTTTCATTTTCATTTAATTTAATTTATAAGATGACCAACTTTTATCTTTTAAATGAAAATGATAAATTTTGACGTTTGTGATTGAAATGGTTATGTTTTAAATCATTGAGAATTTAAATTCTTTGCTTAAATATGAATAATTTTGATGATTCGACTCAAGTAGAACTGAACAGACATGAGAAAATACAATTTTCTGTCCGACAAATAGAAATTTTATTCAAAAATAAAGAAGCTCTTCAAGTGACAAATGACACATGACGTGCATTCATTTTCATTTAATTTAATATTGAAGTGTACCGTGAATGATACATTTAAAAAAATATAAATTAGAATTAAATTAAAATTTAAAATTAAATTAAAATTTAAAATTAAATTAAATGAAAATGAAAATAGCTGCATGAATTCGGCTTCACACATGTAGGTACTAATACTCGTAAATTCTTTTTTTTTTTTTTTGATAAAGTATTTTAGAAAGTAATTGTTTTCAATTACTTAATCGCAAGTAGTTTGTAGTTTAACTACTCTTTTTTCTAACGTATTTAAGAACTAAGGAGTTTGATTCTTTTTTTGACGGGTAGTTAGTAGTTGTAACTTAATTACTTTTTAGAAGTAGTTTGCCCAGCTCTGCTCACTAGTGACTTTTCTCAAAATTATACCCACTAGTGGGTAATCTGTAATAACCTCTACACCGCTCCACGCCGCTCACAACGCTCACACCGCTCAACTGCGCTCACAACGCTCCACGCCGCTCACAACGCTCACGCCGCTCACAACGCTCACGCCGCTCACAACGCTCCACACCGCTCCACGCCGCTCACAACGTTCCACGCCGCTAACAACGCTCACGCCGCTAACAACGCTCACGCCGCTCACAACGCTCCACACCGCTCCACGCCGCTCACAACGTTCCACGCCGCTCCACGCCGCTCACAACGTTCCACGCCGCTAACAACGCTCACGCCGCTAACAACGCTCACACCGCTCACAACGCTCACACCGCTCCACGCCGCTCACAACGCTCACAACGCTCACGCCGCTCACAACGCTCACGCCGCTCACAACGCTCACGCCGCTCACAACGCTCACAACGCTCACGCCGCTCACAACGCTCACAACGCTCACAACGCTCACAACGCTCACGCCGCTCACAACGCTCACACCGCTCCACGCCGCTAACAACGCTCACGCCGCTCACAACGCTCACAACGCTCCACACAACGCTCACAACGCTCCACACCGCTCACAACGCTCACACCGCTCACAACGCTCACACCGCTCACAACGCTCACAACGCTCCACGCCGCTCACAACGCTCACACCGCTCCACGCCGCTCACAACGCTCATAACGCTCACACCGCTCACAACGCTCACACCGCTCCACGCCGCTCACAACGCTCACAACGCTCACGCCGCTCACAACGCTCACAACGCTCACAACGCTCACAACGCTCACAACGCTCACAACGCTCACAACGCTCACAACGCTCACAACGCTCCACGCCGCTCACAACGCTCCACGCCGCTCACAACGCTCATAACGCTCACACCGCTCACAACGCTCACACCGCTCACAACGCTCACACCGCTCCACGCCGCTCACAACGCTCACGCCGCTCCACACCGCTCCAAGCCGCTCACAACGCTCACAACGCTCTACGCCGCTCACACCGCTCCACTCCGCTCCAAGCCGGTCACAACGCTCACGCCGCTCACGCCGCTCACAACGCTCACAACGCTCCACACCGCTCACAACGCTCACAACGCTCCACGCCGCTCACAACGCTCACAACGCTCCACACCGCTCACAACGCTCCAAGCCGCGCACGCCGCTCCACACCGCTCCAAGCCGCTCACACCGCTCCACGCCGCTCACAACGCTCATAACGCTCACACCGCTCACAACGCTCCACGCCGCTCACAAGGCTCCACGCCGCTCACAACGCTCATAACGCTCACACCGCTCACAACGCTCACACCGCTCCACGCCGCTCACAACGCTCCACGCCGCTCACAACGCTCCACGCCGCTCACAACGCTCAACAACGCTCCACGCCGCTCACAACGCTCACAACGCTCCACGCCGCTCACACCGCTCCACACCGCTCACAACGCTCACGCCGCTCACAACGCTCACGCCGCTCACAACGCTCATAACGCTCACACCGCTCACAACGCTCCACGCCGCTCACAACGCTCCACGCCGCTCACAACGCTCATAACGCTCACACCGCTCACAACGCTCACACCGCTCCACGCCGCTCACAACGCTCCACGCCGCTCACAACGCTCACAACGCTCACGCCGCTCACAACGCTCCACGCCGCTCACAAAGCTCACAACGCTCCACGCCGCTCACAACGCTCACAACGCTCACACCGCTCCACGCCGCTCACAACGCTCACAACGCTCACGCCGCTCACAACGCTCACACCGCTCCACGCCGCTAACAACGCTCACGCCGCTCACAACGCCCTACGCCGCTCACAACGCTCCACGCCGCTCACAACGCTCCACGCCGCTAACAACGCTCACGACGCTCACAACGCTCCACACCGCTCCAAGCCGCTAACAACGCTCACGCCGCTCACAACGCTCACGCCGCTCACAACACTCACGCCGCTCCACGCTGCTCACACCGCTCCAAGCCGCTCACAACGCTCACGCCGCTCACAACGCTCACAACGCTCCACGCCGCTCACACCGCTCCACGCCGCTCACAACGTTCCACGCCGCTCCACACCGCTCCAAGCCGCTCACAACGCTCACGCCGCTAACAACGCTCACGCCGCTCACAACGCTCACGCCGCTCCACACCGCTCCAAGCCGCTCACAACGCTCACAACGCTCTACGCCGCTCACACCGCTCCACTCCGCTCCAAGCCGGTCACAACGCTCACGCCGCTCACGCCGCTCACAACGCTCACAACGCTCCACACCGCTCACAACGCTCACAACGCTCCACGCCGCTCACAACGCTCACAACGCTCCACACCGCTCACAACGCTCACACCGCTCCACGCCGCTCACAACGCTCATAACGCTCACACCGCTCACAACGCTCCACGCCGCTCACAAGGCTCCACGCCGCTCACAACGCTCATAACGCTCACACCGCTCACAACGCTCACACCGCTCCACGCCGCTCACAACGCTTTACGCCGCTCACAACGCTCCACGCCGCTCACAACGCTCAACAACGCTCCACGCCGCTCACAACGCTCACAACGCTCCACGCCGCTCACACCGCTCCACACCGCTCACAACGCTCACGCCGCTCACAACGCTCACGCCGCTCACAACGCTCATAACGCTCACACCGCTCACAACGCTCCACGCCGCTCACAACGCTCCAAGCCGCGCACGCCGCTCCACACCGCTCCAAGCCGCTCACAACGCTCACAACGCTCCACACCGCTCACAACGCTCACAACGCTCTACACCGCTCACGCCGCTCACAACGCTCACGCCGCTCACAACGCTCACAACGCTCCACGCCGCTCACAACGCTCCACGCCGCTCACAACGCTCACACCGCTCCACGCCGCTCACAACGCTCACACCGCTCCACGCCGCTCACAACGCTCACGCCGCTCATAACGCTCACGCCGCTCCACGCTGCTCACAACGCTCACGCCGCTCACAACGCTCACAACGCTCCACACCGCTCACAGCGCTCCACGCCGCTCACAACGCTCCACGCCGCTCACAACGCTCCACGCCGCTCACAACGCTCAAAGCCGCTCACAACGCTCCAAGCCGCTCACAACGCTCCAAGCCGCGCACGCCGCTCCACACCGCTCCAAGCCGCTCACAACGCTCACGCCGCTAACAACGCTCACGCCGCTCACAACGCTCACGCCGCTCCACACCGCTCCAAGCCGCTCACAACGCTCACAACGCTCTACGCCGCTCACACCGCTCCACTCCGCTCCAAGCCGGTCACAACGCTCACGCCGCTCACGCCGCTCACAACGCTCACAACGCTCCACACCGCTCACAACGCTCACAACGCTCCACGCCGCTCACAACGCTCACAACGCTCCACACCGCTCACAACGCTCACACCGCTCCACGCCGCTCACAACGCTCCAAGCCGCGCACGCCGCTCCACACCGCTCCAAGCCGCTCACAACGCTCACAACGCTCCACACCGCTCACGCCGCTCACAACGCTCACGCCGCTCACAACGCTCACAACGCTCCACGCCGCTCACAACGCTCCACGCCGCTCACAACGCTCACACCGCTCCACGCCGCTCACAACGCTCACGCCGCTCATAACGCTCACGCCGCTCACAACGCTCACAACGCTCCACACCGCTCACAACGCTCACAACGCTCCACGCCGCTCACAACGCTCCACGCCGCTCACAACGCTCCACGCCGCTCACAACGCTCCAAGCCGCTCACAACGCTCCACACCGCTCCAAGCCGCTCACAACGCTCCACACCGCTCACAACGCTCACAACGCTCTACACCGCTCACGCCGCTCACAACGCTCACGCCGCTCACAACGCTCACAACGCTCCACGCCGCTCACAACGCTCCACGCCGCTCACAACGCTCACACCGCTCCACGCCGCTCACAACGCTCACGCCGCTCATAACGCTCACGCCGCTCACAACGCTCACGCCGCTCCACGCTGCTCACAACGCTCACGCCGCTCACAACGCTCACAACGCTCCACACCGCTCACAGCGCTCCACGCCGCTCACAACGCTCCACGCCGCTCACAACGCTCCACGCCGCTCACAACGCTCCAAGCCGCTCACAACGCTCCAAGCCGCTCACAACGCTCCAAGCCGCGCACGCCGCTCCACACCGCTCCAAGCCGCTCACAACGCTCACAACGCTCCACACCGCTCACAACGCTCACAACGCTCCACGCCGCTCACAACGCTCCACGCCGCTCACAACGCTCCAAGCCGCTCACAACGCCGCGCACGCCGCTCCACACCGCTCCAAGCCGCTCACAACGCTCACAACGCTCCACACCGCTCACAACGCTCACAACGCTCACGCCGCTCACAACGCTCACAACGCTCCACGCCGCTCACACCGCTCCACGCCGCTCATAACGCTCCACGCCGCTCACAACGCTCACAACGCTCCACGCCGCTCACAACGCTCCACGCCGCTCACAACGCTCATAACGCTCACACCGCTCACAACGCTCACACCGCTCCACGCCGCTCACAACGCTCACAACGCTCACGCCGCTCACAACGCTCACGCCGCTCACAACGCTCCACGCCGCTCACACCGCTCCACGCCGCTCACAACGCTCATAACGCTCACACCGCTCACAACGCTCCACGCCGCTCACAAGGCTCCACGCCGCTCACAACGCTCATAACGCTCACACCGCTCACAACGCTCACACCGCTCCACGCCGCTCACAACGCTCCACGCCGCTCACAACGCTCCACGCCGCTCACAACGCTCAACAACGCTCCACGCCGCTCACAACGCTCACAACGCTCCACGCCGCTCACAACGCTCCACGCCGCTCACAACGCTCATAACGCTCACACCGCTCACAACGCTCACACCGCTCCACGCCGCTCACAACGCTCACGCCGCTCACAACGCTCACGCCGCTCACAACGCTCATAACGCTCACACCGCTCACAACGCTCCACGCCGCTCACAACGCTCCACGCCGCTCACAACGCTCATAACGCTCACACCGCTCACAACGCTCACACCGCTCCACGCCGCTCACAACGCTCCACGCCGCTCACAACGCTCACAACGCTCACGCCGCTCACAACGCTCCACGCCGCTCACAACGCTCCACGCCGCTCACACCGCTCACAACGCTCACACCGCTCCACGCCGCTCACAACGCTCACAACGCTCACGCCGCTCACAACGCTCACGCCGCTCACAATGCTCACAACGCTCCACGCCGCTCACAACGCTCACAACGCTCCACGCCGCTCACAACGCCCATAACGCTCACACCGCTCACAACGCTCATAACGCTCACACCGCTCACAACGCTCACAACGCTCACGCCGCTCCACGCCGCTCACAACGCTCACAACGCTCACAACGCTCACGCCGCTCCACACCGCTCACAACGCTCACAACGCTCCACACCGCTCCACGCCGCTCACAACGCTCCACGCCGCTCACAACGCTCACGCCGCTCCACACCGCTCACGCCGCTCACAACGCTCCTAAAAAAATAGTCAATTATGCAATTTATAATAATAATTAATAAAAAATACAATTTTCATTTCCAATTGAATACAATTTTGTTTCATTTCCAAGGCTAACCCGATTTTTGAGCTAATTTTTAATATTTTCATATTTAATTTCTGGCGTTATAGGGCATGTAAATGTAATTCTGTTTATTGATTCTGATGTAGAATTTTATGATCTCTCAACTTTATTTGAAACTTTTTTGTCTAATATAATTTGTTAAGCAGGAAATTACGAAAGTATGATTTTACATGTTAAAGTCCTATGTTCCGGGGTCGCGGTCAACACCCTGTATGTTTTGTTTACCATGGCACTTTGGAAATAGCTAAAAATTATACATTTTATATTACGTCCATCTCATGACAGAAATGTATCACATCAATAAATCTAGGCTCATTTGGTGCAGTTTCTGATTCTGAACATATTTTGTATTTACACTTTTGTTCTAAAATTCATAGGGAACGAATTATCGAAAAGAAAAGAGCCACAGAGTTCAACTCTGTGCTTAAAAGAGAAACTAACGACAATGCTCACATTTTTATTTATGACGTATAATTTAAGGTTTCTTTGTAAACGTAATTGATAGGTGTTTAGTCGTTTTATTACGATCCTTTTGGTTTTGCTGAGAAGAAGTATACTTATATTTTTCAAACGATTGGTTGAACCAGTAACTATTTGGGCCTAGGGTACTATACTCTTCTTTTTTAAATCATTTAAAAACATGAGAGTAAATACTAAATAAAATTCAATATTTGGTTTTTCTGTAGCTCCACAGTTTGACAACATATTTATTGAATAACAAAGGAATTCAAGTTGAAATTAAATTTTAGGATTAGATTAGAACATTATACACGCCATTACAACAGGGTAATTGCTAGGAAAATAAAACTACTTATATATATCCTGATATATACCACCATTTAAAATATCCTAAAGCCGCCATTTCATGCTCCATAAACACAATTTTGGAGATCCGCCACTGTTGGGTGCGATGTGGTAAAATGGTTCTAGATATCCACTGTGATATCTACATCTACATTATAATAATACACATAGATTGGAACAGTGCAATGTAGTCGTGTCTCGTTGTTCGGATTTTCAGTTCATTCGGGGATGAAGATTTAAGCCAACGGATTTGCGTTTAAGAAGATATAACGTAGTTATTTATTTAATACTCTGCTTGAATTCTGTACCTCCACTTGTTAATAGGTTTTGCAGATTTACTTCCAAGGATAAGGATCTATTTTATCATGCTCTTCACATAAAACTTTTCGCTATGTTTAATGTTAATTTGTAAGGATGAAATGGTCATAGTCTGAAACTTCTAAAACCGTTAACCGTTTTATATATCACGCTGAGCTTTTTTAATATAATAATAATATAAGTGTTAGTTTATTAGTAAGTGGGGTAGTTTGTGAAACGAAGCGAAGCCGAATGAAACAACCCCACGAACGAAATAAATCATTTTTAACACGTATATCACACAAAATTTTATCTACAGTTTTTCTAATGTGTTAGTAAATGTAGAATGATATTTAAATAGGTAGGTAGGATTATATTTGTTGATTTATAGATAAAAATCGTTAGCAACGTGTTAAAAGGAACAATAAAATCCGTTTTAACACGTTGCTATGTTACTTTTCTTTTAACACTAGTGTCAGAAAGTGATACTTTTAACTTGCTAAGCAACCGTTAAAAGGGCCTCTTTTAATAACGGTCGTTGTATTTTTTCTGGGGATATAGGAATATAATCTTTTAATTTTATCTACCATCGTACAATATATCATACATATCCCACTCATTTCAGACTGGTAATTACATTACATTGTCGTACAAGTGCGTTTTTTTTTAATATTACCGCGCTTTTAATTAGGTTTCCGTGATTTACATGTTGCTATCATTTTAAAAATTATTTCGACCTGTTGCTACTTTTATAAGGAGGTAATTAAATATTTATATCAATAAAGACAATAAGACATACCAATTTAAGTATTACAAAATACCAAACGATCCGGTACAACTTTCAAATTCGTACGATAATCTTATCCCATAATTTGCAGAAATAACTGTTGAAAAATAAGCATTTAATTTCCTCAACATTAAATTGTAACAAGGTGAACATTCAGAATACGATTTATTGTTTTTACTGTCAAAAATATCGGCTTGAGATGCCATCTGGGGTTGACAGATTTACGCAGAGGTCTGGTAACCCTAGATTAGGTTTTAGTTTTTCGTAATTTTTGTGCTAGTTCTGTGGGAAACGTTTTCCCCTCTCCCTGCACGTACCCGCTTATGGGGTAGATGCGTGTCTTTAGCTAGCACAAGAAGAGAGTTAGTTTTTGGTTTTTAAACAGAGCAGACGTCTTTTTACGTCTGCAGTACTCTACAAGATGTAGAAAGTTAAATAAATTCGTTGAAAATATGTTTTGGTAACTTAGTTAACATGTTCATTCGTTGTCGTCGTCTGTAATATTTGTTATTTATTTCAAAATTGTTAAATTCATCGTTTTTCATTTAATTAAATATAATTTTTTATCATTTTAAAAGTGTATGTGTATTATTTTACAACCTCTTTAGTTTCCGTCGCAGCCGCCGTGCTACAAAATTTAAATAACTTTACTTAAATTTTATAAGCTTCCTTGGTTACCTTAATAGACTTTTTATATTATATTTTGATTTAGAATTGATGAAGGGTGGTTAAATTACGTTAAGGGTATATGAAAATATCTGATAGAACGCACAGTGCTTTCACGTCATTGTCAGTCAATATATAATGAAAGAAATTGATTGATGGATTATTGAACAGGTACCTATTGAACTTGTATAACAACTCGGCACACCAAATCATCGATATTCAATCTTTTCTGTTGAATTTTGTTACCAGATTATTTCTTTGTAATATTAATATTTATCGTCAACGAAAAAACAATTATTGAAAACATTTTGAATATTGTTTAAAAGTTTTTATGTGCATATCAAGTTAGAAAGACTCAATCAAATGAAGCTGGTTTGATAACTATCGAGTCGAAACCCAGTTGGCCCTTTGAAAGTCTTTCAATCTCGCGTCGTATAAAAAAATCACGGCAAAAACCCCCAGAGTGCCTGACGCGGAATAAATCAGGCAGACTGTGATGCTCAGCAAGACTTCGTTATCCCTATATCCATCCCACGTACACAAGTAAAAAGTTGAAGAGGAGACCAGAGAAGAAATATATGCTTAACGACACGGTATGCTAAACTTATTATTGCGTTTATTACACTAATGACTTTGGAATACAATTATTATTCTTCAAGCACCTGTACCTGATTTTTTTGATGGGTACACAACGAAAATGGCTCAAGTTTACAATTCATTTCTAATTTTAGAGAAATATCTTTACAAGCTCTCAAGGAATATCACAGTATACTAATAGGTAGGGTTATAAGTCTCCTGTATATTAGAAATTCAAACAATCTTACTGAAATTCAACATTATTCAAATTAGAACAATATGTTGAATATACAGATTCATTTGTATTACACAAAATTTCATAAGAAATGATAAAATAGTATATTAATTATGAAGAACAATAAGAACAGTTTACTGATGATTGTTCCAATTTTGTGGGAAATCGGTAATTCCTTAACGTTTGAGATGATTATATAAATTTTTGCACTTGTAATTTATAAATAAGCAGATATAAATTTCTTCATCATTAGTAATGCTGACAGATGTAAACAAATTTACTTATGCATTTGAATGACAAGCAGTACTTAAGCAATTCTTTTTAACAAACAAGAAAAATAATTGCAATGAGCAATTCTAATAGTACGAAATTAGACAAAAAAGAATTGTGGAGTATTGAATGTTTAGCAATAATACCCGAAAATACCAAATTTCGATACGAAAATACTAATAAAATTTTCAAGACAATTCATTTACTGTTCATCAAAGGGTAAGTAATTACTTATCGGTCTGCTTAAACTAGTAACCGGTGGAAATAGGCATGGTAAATTGATAAAAAAAGATAAATCGTGAAAAATTATTTTTTTACTTTGCTTGTAAATAATTATAAACATGTACAAGTATAACATTACCCCATTTTCTTTGTACATAGATTGACTCTATTCCAAAATTTCGTCGAAATGTTTAGTAGAATACAAATTTACTTAAAAATTTATAAACGATTATTATGTGTTATAGTAATAGTTCAACTGGAGATTGAAAGTTTACGGTTTAATTATTATATGTCTCTAAGGTTTCTGTTCATAGTTTAGCGCTGTGAAAACAGTTGAAAGTAATACGATTTTATGGAATTTTCAAACCTCATACTTATTTGGGTACCCTTAGTTCTTGTGAAAATAAACTACGAGCATAAAGTCATCTGCATCAATTTTCATACTCTAGTCAAACTATGACTAATTTGTATTTCATGTCTATAAAATTTTTGAAAGAGACCCCACAAAAATGAGAAATGAATACCGCAAATAATAGTAAATTTGGTGCGCCCTCAAGGAATATATCAATGTTTTATTGTGTGGCCGTTATTTCGGGACACACGGTATATATTTCTTTTACCGTCGTGTTTTAAGATCAGGGCCCAGTGCGACAGGACATGAATGTTTTCATGACTTTCGGGTCGTAAATTTGTTCGAATATTTGATTTACTAGATCTCACGACAATAAAAGTGTTTTATTTGCAGCCAAGGCGTTTGTTTCGTATAGTAAGTGAAAAGCTTAGTGGTCGTGATTACTGCTTTACCTTACGTGCAACTACATCGATTAATTTTTATCAGTGCTGGATTACAATATTTTTATTCTTTACTGTCTCTTACAGCTCTTAGTTTACAAAATGGGTTCATTATAGGCGCTTTATAACATTAAATGTACTTTCACAAAAATGCAAATTGTGTTACTTATTACCACAAATAGTTTAGGGATGTTCCGCCATTTTGAGGTATGAATAATTCGACGAGAGAGACACACAAGAAAGTAGGCTTCCAATAAATATGAATATCATGCTCATGTATGCAGATATCAGTTGGCAATATATCCCGAAAATAGAAGTGTTTTTCCAAGTTAAAAGTATTATAACAGTATAGTAAAATTAGAACTTTGCTGTCGACTATAGGAAAGTAACCAAATATGGAATAGGATCTTAATATGGAATACCGACATTTAACATTGCACAAACTAAAGACGTTTATTAGTAATCATAATCAGTCATATATTTTCGCCTAACTTAGTAATAGTCTTATGTTTCAAAAATTAAATAAGAGTATAATAATTGTACAAAAGTCTAAATAACAATAAGAAAAAGAGCGGTATTCCATATTTGGTTACTTTCCTCTAATTAGAGAAAAGTTGGTAACTTTTTAATGGATATAATATGCCTTCAATATGAAAAAACCAAGGTATTCTCAAATTCAAACTGGATGTTTTGGCCGCATTTAAAAACTCGTTATATTTTTAGTTTTCCATTTAAACTCAAAAACGAAGCACTCTTTTGAAAAAGTTGTTATTTAGTAGGTACCCCATTTCAAATTTTGCTAGAATGCTACACTTGAAATCGTTGGTAAAATATCGACAATATTTTAAATTTTTTATAGAATATTAAGTTTTTTGGCTTTCCTCCACTGATATTTACTTGTATTTACTGAAGTCAAGGAAAGAACAATAAGATAACGTTCTATTCATTTAGAAAAATTTCAAGATCTCTGCATAGTTCATATTCGGGGAAAGGTTCCAATATAATATTATTGTAGAATGTAGATAATTAAATTATACTTTAAATGTAAATAAAGTTTAATATTGAAAGAAAACGCCTACACAAAAAAAACACATACTGTACATACTGACATAAAAGTAAAACAATATCAATGTAAAGGACTAACATGGTCCTTACTTCATTTATTTATAGAAGCACAGAATCTTATCATTCTCTTCGCTAATGTAAATGTCAATAATTAATCATTTGTACAAACGAACAAATTGTAATAATATTAACGCTATAAAATTAATCTACTCCATAAGAAAGTAAATCAACCTAACATTGATGTATTATAAATGCGTGATTTGATTACAAACTTACGTTGAAACCATTTATATTTCAGCAATAATTACTCCGTCACAGCATCTGAAAGCATATATAAATGTTTGAGTACCTATGTCGCCTATTTAAGAGACAGATTTTATTTCAGATAGACGTTTGAATATCGAAAATCCGTTTCCGATGTAACTACATATTGCATTCAGGCAATTTTTTTCATGTTACGAAATTATTCAGAATCGATAATAGAGCGTGAATATTTCAGTCGGCTACCTACATCTTTTATCCATAAAACATTCTGTCGCATCGAATAAAAACCCGAAGCGACAGAAATGCATTCGGAAAATTGAAATTGGCGCGGTGTCACGTTCATAATATTTTATAGTCATTCGCTTTGGCCTGAGCGATGCAGGGGCGTAGGCGCAGAATTCTCAAGTAGGGGCTAAGAATAAGAACCGCGTTAAGACAGTGCGAGCGCGAATTTATCAAGAGAAGTGTCCGGAATTCTTTAGATACGTGAGATTAGCGCTTGGCGGTGAAAGATGGAACTAATGTTGGGAATTAATTATTTGAATGAGCTGGCTATTTTTTCTCGGTCTTTTCGGTTTATTAGTTTTGGGTTGTTTTAATGTTCCTGCCAGAAGTACAATATTACCAAGGAATTAAATTACTCATAATAATACACCACAGAAATACAGTAAAGTGCCTGAATTTTAACTCATAATGAGGTATAAAATATTTTATTGCTCAAAAGCAGCAACGACGGTTATTTGTATTTTCTTTCTATTAACTTGAGAATTAAAAAAATGCGTATAAATTGAAAGGCGAAGGTTGAAATTTTTATTTACATTTTCATTTAAAACAGACAATATGACAAAGGAAAAAAGTAGGATAACATAAAGCTCATTTCATAACCTACAATAAAAATACAAAAAAAGAATTTCCATTTTTTTCATGTAAATTTTGAGTTTTCCTCGGCGCAAACATAACAAACAATAAAATTCCCTTGTAGGCTAGAAATGCGAGCATCTCTACTGAAGAACAACACGTGTTCCGCTCTCAAAAGGCAGTGGTTATTACTAAAACGCAAATGTGTTCCTACTTAAATATATTAACTTATAAAGCGTAGGGGTTATGAGCTAGCAGGGGAATTTCAGTTTGCCAAACGATGTTGGCAACGTTGACGATGTTTGAAAAGCTTCATGTTGATGCCTCGAAGCGATACACCAACACAAATGACGCAGTTCGCTCGCTTCCTTTAGGATATTAATCAAGTGAACGAAACACACGATCCAAGGTGGCTTATGCAAAATATTATTGACAAATGAATATATTTTAACAGCTGACAAACTCGTGACGTGGGTTGAACCAGTTAAATAAACACGTGTCAATGTGCACTGATGGGGATGATTTATATTGTACACTGTCGTTCGTTCATATTTTTTGCAAATGGGTGTCACAGCCTTACGCTAAATATGCGTGACACATATTTATAGGGCGCTCGTATTTTGCAGAGATTTATTTTTATATCCTGCACCCAAATATTTGAAAATATTTACACATGACTAATATACCATAAATAATCTACCTATCTATTATTTCCTACTATCAAAGTCGATTATTCAAGACGCACTTTATATTTAACTACCTCAACAGAAATATTACCTACCATTTTACTTGGATTTATAGTTATTTATTTGTAATAGAAACTGAGAAAAGAGCATTGAGACTTGAATAAGATGAGAATGTTACGAAGGAAATCAGAAAAAGAGAAGAAGTATAAGGAAAAATCAATAGGTATTTTTTTTTTTTAAAGAAATAGCTATTCTACAAAGGAAATAGATAGAAAATGGAAGAGAGACCAAAGTATAGTAGAAATGATAAAACAAAATAAAATTTCCCGGTTTCAGGATATTAAACCTATGTTTACATGCACAAAAGTAGGCTGGTAAGTAAGTAATAACTCTATGCTGTTCGGTAATATTGACATACTGACTTGTCAAAACAGTCAAAAAAATGAAAATAAAACAAAATGAAAATGTGGCTATTTATTAATACAGACGGAATTAAGTTGTTCAGAACTTCACCTGCTGCGTTCCAAATATTTTCAGGCAATTCAGCATCTCCAAAGACAATTTTTTATCTAGCCGTTATGAACACATTGAATAAAAACAGACTTCCTTGATCACCTTCAAAAATTATGACAGACGTTATTCATAAAAGTATTTAAAAATTAATATTTCTTAATAACGTTAATGTCTTCACATTCTGAAACCGGTAAACTATTGAACAAACCACGGATGTTATGAGGCCTAACAGACCTTTAGATGTATTAAAATTCTTGCTCTACGAACTCGGATTTCAAACTGACATCTGCGGCTGTTATGATACTCTTAACATCGCTAGGTATGATAATAGCTACAAAACATTCAGATCAGGTATAACACAAAATACAACATTATAAGAATTTCGAATTTACAACAATATTAATGGGAAAGATTAACAAAATAATGATGTGGAAATAAAGAGATATCGTACGAGAATTGAAGAGAAGAGAAGATGAAGAAATAATGTAACTATGTAGGAAAAACTGGTAGACTTTGCAACACCTCCTACAAACATTTGAAGAATTGAGAAAGGAGGAAAAGAGCTGGGAAGTAGATTCTTGAAGAGCCTAGGGTAAATGAAAACAGTGGAGAAAGGGAAAATTTCACCATAAACTTTGCAAATTAACTTCAATTACTTAATTGAAAGAAAGGTTATTAAATGTATAGATTTATGGGCGAAAGATAAATAATGAAGATTATACATATACATATTTATTTATTATAGAACTCTTCTTCAAACAATTAAGGGCATTTTGTTTTATTATATCGAAAATTATGATTATTTCTTTACTTTAAAATGGAAAAACAGTCCTTAATTGGAAAAATAAATAGGAAAATAAAATATTGCTCGTGCGCCTTAACACAATTTCAGCGGAACGTAAAATTTAAATGATAACAATCTTACAACGAGTCTTATGTATGTACAGAGATAACTCATCTCCAAGCAAAGAATGAAATATCACAGAATCCTCTAAACCCAGTTCACACAGCTGTAATCACCAAATCCTCAAGCAAACTCTAATTCCAAGATCCTTTTCCGAGTCGTTGTAATACGGACTTCATTTCGTACTCACGACGAGCGAATTTCAAACTGTCATACTCCACTCTAATTGCAATATTTTTCAATTTAAAAACCTTTAGATCGAGTCGTCTCCAGGAAAAAAGAAAATCACAGCCGTTTCTTCAATTCGACGTAGTTAAGATGTGCGTTAATGCTACTTGAAATTTCGATTTCTTATTCTCATTTTCCTTCGCAGAACTTTCTTGATTAGAAAAGAATAAATTTTTACTATAATCTGAATTGCTACTTTAAAGCAGCAAACTACAATGACATTTGTACCGAATGGTCCGTCGGTCTGCATATTCAATATTAATTGATTAATTTATATATTACCGATTTTTTAAAAATTAAAATGTTTACATAATCTGCAGTATTGGGCTTCCAAACTATCAAGAGATGGCGCTGATCACAAATCTCTAGCGGTACATGTCAGATTCATTTTGTATGGTCTTTTATGGCGAATGCGTGCTCTAGTTGTGGTAATTTGTGTTTTATTAATGTATTTGGTAGATTTGTTTAGATTTTATTATTATTAATTATTGACTATAGTTATATTTACATTAGCCAATAGTTGTTTTGTAGTTTTTTATTGTATGTAAGTAGTTATTAACTGTAGCATTATTTTGTTTAAGATAGGTTATCATTTTTCTTTGTTGATATTAGTTTGTAATTGTATATATTTTCTAGTAGTATTAAATATTAATATTTTTGTAGTTATTTGTTATTGTTTTCAGTAGTTTTATTTTACTTTTAGTTTAAATAGTAGTATGGATTAATTTATTTGCTTAGATTTAGATAGTATATGTAAGTTCGCACGTTGCTCTTTATCTTCTAGAAGCATGGTAGAAGGCCAGCAAATAATAAATAGTGGCCACATAATATTATGTGGAAGTACATCAACAATATCATCGCAATTTTCAATGCTCTTTTCCATGCCTTTAATTTGTCACACTGTTACACATCATTGTGACATTGTGACACCCCATTTATTCTTCACACAAACTAGTCTTTCACCTTTTTTTGAGAATAAATGAAATCGAACTGTTCGACTTTTATTAGCAGAAGAACTGCAGCCATAAACAATGCAAATTTTTCTGTTTTTAACAGGTTTTTTTAGAGAAAACTCCATCTTAACCTCTAATCTACAAATTAAATGTAGTACTTATTTAAATAATACGTCATAGATAAATGTAATACTTCCATTGAAATTCTTCTATAGTCACTACTGTTGATATAAATTTAGAAAAAATAACAAATAAGTTCAAATTCTTTAAATAAATAAAAACTCAGCATAAACGTCAAAAACACAATGTACCGCGAGACGTAGTTCAGAATTCTGCCGCTAGTTAGCGTATTTTAATATTGGAAGCGCAATACATTTTTCTATCAGGTGTTCTATTTTCGCGCAATGCAACTTTATATTATTTAGCGGATCAGGTCTTTTGTTTCTCTTCAAAACAGTAATCATTTATCATAATTTTAAAATAATGAATACGGAAACTATTTAAGCACATTCTGAATTGAAGTTTTAGTTCGCGATTGCAAAAGTCATAATGTTGACTTAATTTAAATAGTGTTTAAAATTCCGCAGCACGATCAATACGAATAGAAAAAGACAACAAAAGTAAACAAAGTTCTCTCAAAGGATGCGCACGAGTCATTTCGCCTGTTGACGCAAGAACTAACGTTATTTTCTTCGAAGATTTTTTCTGATGCGTAACGTGATATTTCATTGTGTTACGAACAGAAAAAACAAATCACAGAAATATTATCACAGCATTTACATTTGTGTAAAACATCGTTCACAGTTATTTGCCTATAAAAAACACGAATATATTGAAACTCGATCTGCAAGTGACGCCCAGCTTGAAAAATAATACGGGAGGAAGACTCCGAGCAGCGAATGCAAAACAGTGGCGTGGATTTTATTTCACCAGCAAAACCATCCACATTGAAAATGTAACTAAACTGAAATAGTATGAAAATAATTCCGTTTCTTACCTTTATAACTTTACACCTTGCTGAAGATCCTGTGGTGGAGGACACCTGCAACAAGAAAAGAAAACAATTGAGAATTGTTAAGCAAAATATATATAACATATAGAACAAATAAATATACATATTTTTATTTTCACATCTTGAAATATATTTGACAAATAAGATTATGTTTTTATTGAAAACGCTCTATGCCAGATATACATCAGTCCACCAAAACTCGAAGAATCTTAACAAAACGATGAAACATTCCACAATTACGTTTACAAATAAATCTTAAGTTATACCTGGCATAAATAAAAATAAAAGAAGAAAACTGTTAGAGTTCAGTCAAAAATATTTATTTTACTCAACCTCGACCGGTTTCGAACCCCACCTGAGTCATCCTCGGGAGGTGAGTAGTCAAAGATTTAAAAATATAAAATTGAAAATTTTAGACAATACAAAGTCAAAATAAAATTATACATCGTACCGTCATGGATAGTTGTATCATGCTAATTTATAAAAATTTATTAATAAATAAAAATTTAAACATTGTCAATAATGGATTTTCAAGTTTAGCGTTTAACTATCTGTTCTAACAAAAATAATAGAAAATAAATAGGAACAATATTAAATTATACTTGAACTCATTGACGCACTTTTGAAATACATTTATCAAATAAATAAATACTGTTCAAGCTGATTTCACGTTTACGATTTTTATCTACGTTTGTCGTATTTTCTTGTTGAACATTTAGAATGTTATCACTAGTACTATTATTTGCTTCAGCAACTTCACCATCGTTGGATGCCCACAGACGACACATATTTTTAAATAATATTTTGTATGTTAATACGAAAGAAGAAAGCACCAGTTTTATTTTTATAAATGGTAAAGATATGAAATGCTAACGGGACCCTGATTAATTTTGCTAGTAATTTTATGCTGAAAATTAATTTCTAGTTTGTTACTTAAATAACAAGTTGTTTTTTTGAAAATGACAATTTAGATTAAATTTGTAATTCAAGTTAAATTCTTTACATTCAAACAATGATAATTCGGTAATACGAAGACATTACATTTACTTGATCTACACTTATATTATCCGAATTGTACAATATTATTAAAAATGTATTGTAAAAAAACAAGAATAATTTTTCCTTTAAATCGATACTGGGTATTTTGCCAAATATACAGCAATTTACGGTAAGCGTTGAAAGGTTATACTGTATGAGAGGCACTTAATCGTTTTATTATGATCCTTCGGGTTTTGGTGGACTGAAGTATACGTTTACTCAGTTAATAAAACTGCTGAAGCTGTTACTGAAAATCGTTTTGTTAAAATATTTATATAGGTGATTATTTCACTCATTACATATTTGACCAATCAGAATATCTCATTTTCCATTGTTGTGCATTTTAGATAAGTGAATAAACAGCACCATACTGTTTATTCGCGATTAAATTGAAGCTAGCTTTTATATGCAAATTTTGAACATTTTGAAGGCATATTTAGCAGGATAATTATTTGTAAAAGCAAGACTGGTATTCTATATCTTCAAACATGCTGAATTATTCAATTCAAGCTATTTTTATTTACAAATTTTTGACATTTATTTGACAAGTAATAAGAAAAACAAACAATTTGCTATAGTTACAAAATAACAACAAAATTTTATGGTGATTTTTGCTTATGGGTGTACCGATTTATGTATACGAAAATGTGTCAAAATTAACGTTTTAGTACAATTTCTTCGGCAAGTATTAAAGTTTATGGTAGGAATTCGTGAAATAATCTTGACATATACCCCTCGTGCTAAAGAATTGAATCGATTAAATTTGATGTCTAGCTTATTTATAAAACCTGCGGTCTCGGGATTTTTTCAAATTATTATGTACTCAAACACTTTTTAAGCAAAATTTTATGCATAAGCTAGACATGTCAAATTTAATCGATTAAATTCTAAGCACTCGTGATATAACTATTGATTAATACTATTCCTGAAAGATAAAAAATCCGTTATTCTTTAATGTCGATTGTCAGCCTAATCTGCGATGTCAGTTGAAAATATGCACTTACATAAAATACCAGCGGCGCAGTCATTTGTCTGCCACATCAATCTATCTACCTCACGGTGAATTTAGCAGCAAATGGGTGTGAAATCTTGGTAAACATTTTAACAAACCCTGCTTGTTATCAAACGCAAGAGTTTTCGCAGACTCAGACGCCTTGCTCAGACGTCTGAGTGACATTGCGACGGGCAACGTACGACAAATAGGTGGCAGCAGTGGCGCTGGTGGAGTGTCGGCGACACTCTGACAACAGCCATCAGCCCACAAATACCGCCGTAGTTGCTCCACCTTTGTGCAAATCGAATTTGCACTTCGGAAGACCGAAATTGAAATTTCCAGCGAGACAAGCCGCGGGACCTAATAGCGCGATCCGCATCGATCGCGGTTTACTTTTACTGCTAGCAAATTATACAATGCATGAATAACACTATTCATACATGTATATCTGCGTATTGTTCAAGATAAAAAGCAACATAGGTTGTGGATTTGGTCTAGGACGTCAGAAAATAAATTAGTAAACATTTCTCAATCTATAATCAAAATGGAGTCGTTCACTATTTTTGTTAATTTTATTTAAGAAACTATCTAAATTAAAAACTATCTGCACTTTTAAAATGTCTTATCTATTATTTAAATTTTTCTTTGCAAGTACCAAAAGATATTGATCGCTAGTAAGAACGCTGATTAAGGGCGACTAACTAGCAGTTGACTATCTGTGTTTTTCAACTGTCAAACCTTCTTACATGATTATTCAGAAAAATATTTGAAATAGAAGTGGTAGAATATTTAATTCTGTATGTCTTCTATTTGAAGCTTATATCTCTAAAATAATTTAGGTAGGCTTGACAGCGTAAAATAAAGTTAGTCAACTGCTTGTTGATCACTCTTAATCGGTTGTTCTTACTAGCAGTCATTGTTTTTTATCGTATTTCAAAAAAAAGTTCCATTTCGCGAAATATTTGACATTGTGTAAGTTGGGAATTGTGTACCACGTTTCAGTTCAAGTGTCAAAACCAGTGGATTGCACCGAAGTTTATGTTCTGATATCGTTATTTTACCTATTGCAAAGTTAGATTGGATTGTATAGTACTTCGGAGGTGACGGAGTATAACCGAATGTTTTAATCTCAAAAGTTTTGGTTTATGATACAGGTGTTTAATTAACCTTCGGAAATTAATTTTGCAAGCGCAACAAAGCGAAATTATGATTGCTACATTGTAGAATTTGACAATGTAATAATAATAAATGAAATGTTCACATGCTCGTAAAACTTGGACAAGATATATTTATTACCTCTTCAACGATGAACCTTAGCATTGAAATATACGCACTTACACTATTTTATTCTTAAAATTATGTGACGAATCATTTGTGTCACTGTACCTCAAGAATAAACCGGGAGTATTTTTTATCAGTATACTCGTATATAGGGTTGTTTCATTACCATATGTACAATTAAAGTGATTGGCAGTAATACATTAAGGAGTTTTTCTTATATATGAACATAGGGATAATTAAAAATAAAAATTCCTACGAATTTAAATTAATTAAGGTAAACTTGTTTGTACCATGAAAAATTATAGGAACTTTTATAGTGCAGATGAAATAATATTTTTAGATTTTATCCCCTTTGCAACTGACAGTTATTCAAATTTACCGCCGTATGCAGCGGCTGCCAATATGGCCGCTTGGCTGAAGGTCATCGGTCGATGCGACATAAAGATCAAAGGGACCGACAGTGAGTGCCGCTACTGTGTGAATTCTTATACTGTGTAAATATATCCTCATTATTTAAATTTTTTTCGAAGAATTATAGTACCCATAATTCACTCTCCTTGACCAACCATAGAGCCAGATATCCATAATACACGGTTATTTTAAAGACGTGATGTGGATCACCAAGCAACGGCCGTCTGACTGTTAACATATAGTCAGTTGTCATTGTGTATGTTCACGTTTTTCAACGTGTGTTTTCAAGGAATTTCGATCATTTTCAAAAGTGAAAACAAGAGTAGAATAAGTATAGTATTATATTCGGGATATAGTCATTAACCCTCATATAAATATACTACTAAAAATTATTAGAATTGTGATATAATAGGTATATGATAGTTTCCTTTAATTTGTTTTATTCTGTTCATTTTTTACTACAAATGTCGGGAGTGAACGGATTCAAATCTCCAGCTGAAATAAAACTGACTGTTTTTGTCATGATTTTGGTATCATAGACACCGAGTTTCTTTCCGGGTCATGAAAAAAATAAATTTGTTATTTGTTTAAAATTTAAACTTGAATAGTTTATTTCGTATCGATTTAGTATTATTGATAATCCTTGTAAATTATCCTTATGTTAACTTGAAAGAAAAATGCTTTTTGCAATACCTGTACTGTAAGTTACCCATTAATAACAAAATTTAAACACAGTAAGTGGAACTTTTATTGCACAATTGGTTTTCATGGTTACATCATTTATTTACCGTCCACGGTGGATGGTAAGTGAAACTTGCCGTTCATGGTGGACGGTAAGTAAATATATATCATTCAAATTTTATTTCTAACCTCAATCTGTCAGTTGTTAATTTTGATACCTATTTTTCCTTTTCTTATATTTACGCAGGTATTGCAAAAAATAACTTACTAACCTCGAACAGTAAGTGATTTTTTAGGTCTCGAATGTTTAGGAAGTCTCGACCCTACGGGTCTCGATATCCCAAACTACATTCTCGACCTAAAAACTCTCACTTACAGTTCACTTGAACTATAACTATGGTGATGGCACATATGCTATTTATACTGATAAAAAAAACTCCCGGTATGTTCGCAAATCATTCTCAATTCATATAAAGAGTCATCAATTCGAAGAGCCTACTTATCAGTGGGAACCCACCCCATAAGCGAAACTCTAATAAACCCTCTTCCCGTACGCAAGCACACCACGCTTACATACATTTCCGTTGGCGTACGAAGCGGTAAGCAATACATCGTCGCATATACGGCAGCGTCTCGCGAACCGGTAAAGCGGCATCAACGCATCTTGGGTGCGCCGCCCGCAAACATAATATTTTATAGCGGCATGCCGCGCCAAGAATAACGATTTCCATTTCAATTACAGCGGCCAGATCGACTCGAACGAAAAATCCTCCGAAGGAAAAATGTCTCTGGGTTTATTGTAAATGCCGTGAGCCGTGAACAAGTAACGCCTTCGCATTTATATTCTAAGTTGTTGCGTGTTTGCGTAAATGCACAACTGGGTTTTTGTTGCTGATTTAAGAGGGTTGTTCGCTGTTTGCTTGCTTGCTGCGGCGGTGGTTTGCTGCCTCAGTTCCCTGCTTTGTGCTTCTGGATTAGGTGAGCTTGATGTGTGGGTGTTAACCTGCACTAAATTTGTTTTATTTGCACGAATGTACTACAACTTTACTCCTTGTTTGTCTTCTCAGAATTTTGATTAAGTCAGAACAATCTTCGAAAAGGAGAAGATAGAAGTTATTATTACGATAATGTATATGTTGATTAGTTGATTGTTGAATCCAGAGGATATATGGCCGTTTGCTCCGGTTTCCCTTAAAATTTAAGTGCACCTTAGAAACATAAATCTATTGCATCGATTTTTAAGGTGATCTTATCTTAACAATTCTAGCCCTTAGTGTTAAGTTTTTTAGACGTTTTCGCGTGACAATAAATATTACTAACCAATTTAGAACAAGCGTTAGAGTTTATGTATGTAATTTGTATCTATAAATGAAAACGTGCAAAAGCCAGAGAAACACCAAAACCTTAAAGGTTTATGAAAACATACCCCTTTATCTTAGTCCATTTAAAAATATTTCAAATCACATGGATACTTTCAGAAAGGACCACAAGTTCGAAAAGTTCCGGAAGCAATAAAAGGTTGAATTACTAAATCGCATTACTGCAATTGAAAAATGAATGTGCGCGAACTGTGCGCATATCGAATTTCAAATTGTAGGTTTAAATATATCAACCCAATAACAGTTTGCCAATACCAATGACACAAATTTAATTTGAATAATTAACACTACAATAGTCGGTTTTAACAATTTCAGTTAACCGTATCTGCAACAGTGGGATAGAACACACCAACTCAAATTCAATATTGTTTTGATGTAGTGTTCAAAGCTTATTGCTTTTCAAATGGCATTTTGATCAATTGCACTTTAACAGTTAATTTTATTCTGCAGTACATCAAACAATTATCTAACGTCAGTAAATTAGTTGGTATCACAATAATTTTATTCGGTACGTGACAAAATGTTGATACATATCTAGATATATAGCGTGTTTCTTTATAGAGGTTTTAATGCTTTTATTTGAACATAAATACATACTTACTGAAACATAACATCGCGCTATATCCCACACAGTAGGGTAGCATGAACCCGGAAACACAATAAATCCCTTCCAGACATTCCTGGCACATCACTTTTTCCTCGTCCATATTTATAATTGATTCATGCTCATATATTCTTCACACTTCGAATCATTCATTCACGCAACAAACCATCAATCATACCCAACCAGTTATTCCTCGGATGTCCACGCAATCGTTCACCTTCAATCTCACCCACATACATTAGTTTCACCAACCTTTCATTCGCCATACACTTGAGATGGCCAAATTACCTGCTACTTTCTTTAAAATATTCTTCTCAATCTCACATTCACCGTACGTACTTCAGATACGAACACGTCTCACACTGTCACACTCCTAAATAACTCATTTCCAGAGCAGTTAAACATTGGTCATGCTTCCTCATCCACAACCAACATTTAGAACCATATATTAATGTAGGAACTAACACACCACTATAAACACTCAATCGAGCATTTCTAGATACGTTAACATTTCGAACATATGAACCCAGAGGACCTAATACCTTGCACCCTGCAGACATTCGCCTTTCAATCTCCCGGTCAATACGTCCATCTCCCAAAAGCATATTACCCAAATACACAAACCTATTCACTTCTTCTTAGCACTATATAATAATACAGAATTCTCCTAAACTTAAAATAAGCAGAAATAATTCCATCATACTTTGTTTTAAATAGATACATTCACTTTTCAAGCAAATGTATCTAGGGCACCCTATACCTTGTACCTTATAGACACCCTCATTAAATACGTCCATTCCTCGAAAACATATTATTCAAATAAACAAAGAAGAATCGATAAAATAAATGTTTAAATTGTGGATAGGCCAAAAATCTATTTGAAATTGAAGATATTAATATATAAAACGGAGTAGACATTTTATTATTTCAAGTATACGAGTGTAGCAAGTTCAGTACGAGTCAAACAGTCAAATTGTCAGTTCCAATAGAAAGAGCAATAAAATAATATCTCATCCCTAACAACAACAATATTAAATCCACTTTTGAAAACTTGACATCGGCGAGCAAAAAACATACTCCAGCGTCCAGTATCAATTTCAAAACGAAACAATTGAATCAAAAACAAAAACTATTGACCTATCAGCCAGCAACTGTTTGAGACAGCAAACTTCACACAAGTTAAAACTTGTTCTTATTTGTCCGCAGGGTCGAGCGACGACACCAGCGCCCCGGGGGGTTCAGCAGGAGGTGCAGGGGGTGCCGGGGCGGCAGGAAGCGGAAGTGGAGTGACGGCCTTGCCCTGCATCGTATACGTGCACGGGGAGAGCTACGAGTGGAATTCTGGGAACCCGTACGACGGGACGGTGCTCGCGTCCTATGGACACGTCATCGTTGTGACGATTAACTTCCGCTTGGGAATTTTGGGTGAGTGCTCGGTTTATTAGGATTATTAAGCAATTCAGAAGGACTAAACTACTGTGCTGACACGAGACTAGAATTTCAAGTATTAAACTTTAAACAGTTTCAAATTTACGCTTCTTAACCTAAAAGGCAATTGGGGGCGCATTGTTCAACTGACCCCAACATTTCACTTTCTAAACTTATCCAATTTTAATAGTTTATTTCCTTTTGACGTCACACATACGTTTAAAAAAAACATGCAAATAATATGAAGTGCAAATAAATAAATATATAATCACCCCTTTTATTAATTATGGGCGTTATACAGATCTCGGTAAGTTTTTCGACCTTAACTTGTAAGTAACAGTCCTATATTTGTATGTTTTATTATTAAGTTCACCATGTCACATTTACAGAGCCCTTAAGATGACAGCCGTTGCTGTCGAAACGTTGGCATAGTTTTTCAATAAATTATTTGACTGCTAGTCCGTTTTTTGTTTTTCCAATTTTTTTTTTGCGTCACTGTTTACGGCGTGTAAAATATTAGTTTATCCGTTTGGCATTCAATTAGATGCTAAATATTACAATATTTTTTATAAAATCTTAATCGTTAAAACAACTCTTAGTGCTGAATTATGAAGGTCCAATTTAACTGTAAATAACAATTTATGAGATTCATATGCTGCAACATGTATAATAGCAATAATCTCATTTGCAGTACCGGAATTGCCAATAACTTCTACTTGCATGTCTTCGAAAATGGGCTATAGCGTACAATATAAGCAAATATATTTCCTCGCACGAACTCAGTTCAATATCTTCATTAGTTAATATTCAACAAACGTAACAAGAAATCTATAATTTCCTTGCATGCAATTGGCAGCCTTTAGCAGAAAATCTTGATTGCCATTTCTACGTGAAAACAAAACCTAGACAGTGTAATTTTATTTTGTCGTCTAATATACAAAATATGTGAATATACGGCTCGTATGAATTCGCTTGAAGAGTAAATAATTATTTGAATAACATGTTGTGTATATTGTATGATGAAACGGAATATAAAGTTTCATTGATATTATCTCGGATTACAGAAACGAATTCGGCTGATAATTTTGACAGAGTGCCGGCCTCTAAGGGTTGTTACGCAATTGTAAAGGGCGGAATACCTTTAAGGGTTATTGTAATGATGTGAAAGGTATGTGACGGTTTGTTAGCAAGGGTAGATTTACGACTTTGCGAAATTATTTTGGTTCCTACCTGACCTTTTCATATAAATTATAATTTAATAAATTAGATTTGAAGAGGAGTTAGGAGTTGATTTATTATATACTGTAATGGGGTCGGATGAATTTTACCTGATAGTTAGTAACTACGATATAATGATGTTTGAAAAGTTATAATTTGGACATAAATTATGTTAACCAATAACATAAAAATATTGGGTGGTCTACATTTCGACGCTAATTTGCAAATTTTGGTGTAACTACATATATAAGCATTGCAAACTTCTAGCATATATAGGGATTCAAAATGGATCAAATTTTGTTTATTATGTCTTTATTTTGTATTGGAGTATTTATTTGTATTGGGTTGTAGTATAGTCAATGCAAAATGCACACAGTGTATATACCGTGTGTTGGCATATGCAATTAATATGTAAAATCAGTTTATTGTAAATTAAAAGTATCCGGCAAAAAATTATGCATCCAAATTTTATATCACAATACTGCCAATATCCCTACACCTTATGTCATACATATTAATTTATTTTGATACCGTAATTTAATGAAATTAATAATAATAATTCATAATTTTCCGGCTACTCTTTTTATTGCTGCTGACGTATAGTGCTTGCAATTTGTTTTAAATATTGTCATCATGAATACATTAAAACCGTGAAAAGATTATTAGAATGTATTTTGGAGGCGCAGTGCAAGACAAATATCAGAATACTTCACAGGAATGAATGTCGAATGGTTTCCATCGCCAGAAATTGACAGGGACAGATTAGAATATTTAAAATAAATTGCAGGCACTATACGTCAGTAACAATAGAAAGAGTATGTGGTATACTAGGGATTATTATTATGAATTTCATTAAATTGCGGTATCAAAATAAATTAATCTGTATTAAATAAGATGTCGGAATATTGGCAGCATGGTGATATAAAATTTGGATGCATAATTTTTTGCCGGACACTTTTTATTTACAAAAAAACTGATTTCACATGTCAAATGCCTATGCCAATATTTACGTGGGAACACACGGTATATATTTCTTTTTCTAATTTAATCCAAATTATCGTTTTCTTTACTTTCCAATTTATCCTACCCTGGTATGAAAAAAACAAAAAACTACACCTCCTCGATGGTTTTACAGAATAATAACAAATTATGAAATATTAGCAACTGAGCTAGTATTTTCCATGATTTTTGAATAATAGTTAGAGTTTAGAGTACAAAATTTGCCTCCTCATTCCTTAAAAACACAAGCCGCCTCTATCAACTGTGACTGAACTGAGATTCTCTAGAAATAAAACAATTATAAACATATTGGTTAAAACTCTTCCAGTTTCCCTCCTTGAGATATGAATCTGTAGTTTCGAGGATAGCGCTTAAGTATCAATTACAAGTTCACAAGTGGATCAGATTCCACAATTCGAGTCTCAAAGTATCAAGCTACCCGTTAAGAGGTAGATAGAGTATGCATCAAGGAAGTCACATCGTTAATGAAACATCCTTGTGACCTTTCCTCCTGCAGCAGGATTTAATTACGAACGGGCCTGCAGATAAGACAGGGCACGATATTACCGACGCGGCTGCTTACTTTACGATATAGCTTGTAAGGACTTCATTGTCTTAAGTTTTCTTGACTTTGAAGATTCTTGACACTACAGACAGTAGACCTTTCGCATGTCACCGTATTTTCGTTTAGTTTCCATCTATTTCCCCTCCTTTCAATGTAGATTTCCTTTGTTCGCCAGGTCTCTTTCTAGGTAAGATTAAGAGGATATATTCTACAAGGCCGTGACATTGAATGCAGCTTTATTAATGTTGTAGTTTCTCAAGGAATTTGAATTAAATTCTGTAGTTTTGGGACTGGAGTTGCTATGATATTAAATTTATCTACTGTTTAGGTTAAATTAATACTCGCCACCAACCAAATGGATTTACAAACTAATTTTCTTATCATTTTTATCAAAACCAACAATTAAATAAATAAATTCATATGTAACATAATAAACTAGATAAGCAAATTACTAGAGAGAAAATCTTGGTGGGGGTCATATTCATATTCGAAGCTGGTGCGGCAAATACAGGGTGATCTGAAAAGTACTGATGAGCTTCAGATATAAAGATTATTTGGATAATTCTAAGTCGACAATCCTAATGAAAAAAAAAATTGTATGGTTCTTCGTAAGGCCACACGAGCTACTTAAAAGAAATGTAAATTTGGCAACACGAACCAAACAATTGTCATAGCTGTCATCAAGTAATTATGCAAATCACAACGAATGTTATGTCAATCTACTGTCAGCGAAAATTCAAATTAATAGTATATTATTGTAGCAATGAGCATATAATGAATGCTATTACTCATGAGAATGAAGTTTGCATCACGAGCGAACGCGAGTAATGTAAATCATTCGAATGAGTAATAGTCATTACATGCGAGTAGAATACTATAATTTATCCACAACATTTCGTCAAATATTTATTTTTAAATTATAAGGTAAGTAGAATTTTTGCTCTGACAATTGACAAATACTAAAAATTGTAGCAACGATCGCTAGGCTATGTATTGTTGTAACAAAATTTTGAAGTGATTTGACATTTAGCAAAAAATCTTAAAACCAATTATTCAGCTGCAGTTTAAGCTTAAAAATAAAATAAAAATATGAATGCTTGTAATTGGCAAGCCTCGCCTTCGACTTGGCCAGTCAAAATATACTCCCACTCGCAAAAGTACAGTTTCTGGACTTATGATACAATTCACTATTTCGTTCCATTATTCTTAAATCTTTTTAATTTTGTTCTTCGTTCGTTAGATTCTCATTTTTGTATGTTTACTTTGACATTAAATTTAGCAGTAGCTAATAAACTATAGTTTAGGTAAAATTAATACACGCAACAAACCAAACGAAATTACAAATTAATTGATTTTCTTGTCATTTTTATCGAAATCAGCAATTAATTAAATAAATTCATATGTAAGATAAACTAGATAAACAAATTACCGTAATTAAATATTCATTAATTACTTCCAGTCCCTAATGGCTTTCAATAAAAATATAGTTGACAGAATAAGTTTTGAATTTGAGAAAATGAGTAAAAGGAAACACGAAAACATGCGTCAAATTTTGAAACATGCAAATCCATTTATTTGTTACTTACGAATATTTGGCGTATTTCCCTACAAAGTGGAACCAGACGATATAAAATATTGCTGGTGGGGTGTGATACAGACAATAAATTTATACGCCTTAGTTTTTTGGGGATTTTCTCATCTTTTCGAAGGAGATCCATTTAACGAAGTATTGAGCAAATTCGAACAAACACAATTTGTATCCTGCGCAATTATAGGATTGACAATGTTCTTAGTTCAATATAAAAGATTCAAGAAACACATGAGGACAGTATTATTTATTGCCAATGAAGTTTTGAATGAAAAAGAAGCGATCCACAGATTAATAAAACTTCAACTGACAGAGTTTCTAACATCTGCAGTTTTTATTGCTTATTTTCATTTCATGCCGATTGCAATTAGTTCTATAATCCTGGGAATTTGGTTGAATCTCACAAACAAATTGTATTTCTTCTTCTTTTTCTTCCTAAATACATTCTATCTGGTGGAATGCGTTTTCGTGAATTTTACTTTTTTCATCTCTGAATGTTTTCGATGTATAAACAAGAAGATTTCCACTATGACGTCAAGCGTGACTGTTGTTTCAGACAATGCACAATCAGAAGTTATTCTGCAACATTTGAACAACATCGGGCAGACAAAACAAGTGATTGCTAAACTGACGCATTTGTTCAAATTTCATTCGGACTTGTGCGACGTTGTTTTGGACTTGAATTCTATGTTTTCAATACAATTAATCATTTCGACATGGATTTCATTCTTTGAAATATTGTTTAGTGCTTATTATGGAATTTTGTTTATAGTGGATCGAGAAAGCTATGACAGTGAAGAAACCATATTTGGAATGTACCTTATTATTTGGGGATTTTTTCATGTTTTAAGATTTCAGTTACTATGTTCTGCTTGTGATTCCGTCAAGAGAGAAGTAAGACTCATTATAATTAATTTAAATAAAAATTGCTAAATTATTTAATTACATATTTAATATGTAAATAACCTCATGTTTGACATGCAAATATTTAGATTTCTTGTATATGTTTTGTAAACCAACAACTTTGTAATTTAAATAAATTGTTTAATTAGACCATTAGAGAAACAGAGGGAAGAGTTAAATCAAATATTACATTAATGTTGTTTTCCTTTTGAATCGGCGTGGTGTTAGCAAAAATGTAATTACTAAAGTTCTTTACGGTAAATTGTGGTGTGAAATCACATGGGGACTATGCCCCACGGCGCAAAGCAATTTTCTGACACCACAGATAAAGACCATTTCTGTAAATGTAATTTTTAGCAAAATTATAACACTCGGCATGGAAAATATAAGCATTTCTAATTCAGAATTCTTTAAAAGGTTTTTGTTTTATTTTTAGGCCAACAATACAGGGATAGACCTTCACAGACTTATAAATATTACGACGTCTGATATATTAAAAGAAAAGGTAAACCCAATTTTATACAACTCTAATTTTAATTAGTAATTAACTCATATTATTGTAGCTTTACCAATATTCATATATAATATATAATTCAAGATTTCAACTCACTGGCTTAGGGTTTTTCAAGGTGGATTACACTCTTTGCCACAACGTAAGTTGGCTAAAAAATTAAAAATAATATAACTTGTATAATTAATTTTTCGAAACTGCAGTCAAAAAGTGTTATTTTTTTCCTAAAAAATTAGAATCATATAAACACAAAAGTTGTTGAGAATTCAAAAATGCATGCAATATAAACTTATTTAGTTACCAAATCAGAGTCGATCATCGATCCTATCAACCATTTTTAAATTCTGTTTTAGGTGATAAATGGAATTGCAACATACTTAGTTATATTCCTACAATTTAAATTCCAAAGTCCTACCAACTTGAAACCAGTACCAAAACTCGGAATAGCAAGTAACAAGAATGTTACAGTTCCAGCAGTATAAGTCTTCTTTGTATAAAATATTTTATGATATATTGTAGTAAAATTAGTGCATAAATTTCTGAGCAAAAATTAAATTGTAGCTATTTTTCTACATGTCTCTCTGCGCTGCAAGAAATGAACTGCCCAAGCTCTAGATAAATAAGAAAATAAGATCAAAATGAAACAGCAGGAAATGTCAGATACAAATGCTGAGAAATATTAGTTTTTTTCGGATTCAATTAAACAATTAATCAATCAATTAACTTCAAAGGAATCATGTGGAACAACAATTTTATTTTTACAATAAAGACCATTTATTTATTATATATTTCACCCTCAGGAAAACAATTTAAAATTGTGTTTTTTGTTTTGTTAGTTTATTTAGAGTAACGAGGTTATTGAGAAAAATGACTTGCTTTTAAAATTAATAAATGACATCAACAATATTTAATTAATCCAATTTGGAATTTGAAATTTTTTTCTTGTGACCGACATATTTGTTTACGATCATTTGTTGAATATTTATTTAAACCTCTATTCAGATAACTTGAAGACACCTACAGGGTTCGATATTTGATCAGATGTTCGAAATGGGAACCATAGTACTGTCAAACATCTTTCAGGAATTATTTAAAATTTTATTTATTTGTCTGAAGTAAAATTAAATAATTATTTTCATATATAGTTTGAAATTTAGATTTGGGGCAGACCTATCTGAAAAGAATATAAAATTAATAAATATCGAAGTTTAGAGAGTAAATTTAATGTCTTTATTTAGTCAAGAGCTGATCCAGGCATAATATCCATAATAGAAAATCATCTAATATATAAAGACGTCAGAATAGTAAAAGATTTTTGAGTAATATAACAAAACTATTCCACACACATCAGTGAAGTGTGAGGAAACCATATTTTAAATCCGATTCAAATTATCTGTATTGGCTTTAAAGTAACTGGTTGTCAAATTTGGGCGATTTTTTAATATATTCGCTTTTTTTTATTTACTTTGATAGTTTATAAAATTTGTATTTTATGAGACACTGTCATAAAAATTTACATGAAAGATCAATAAAGTATGCTGAATATGCCCATTTAAATCATTTTTAATTATCTTTTGTATTTTCAAAGATACAAACACTCAAACATTTTTTGGGAATTATTTCTGAATTCAGTGCCTCATAAAAATACTCATACCTCAAAAACTAAACCTTATTTCTTGCTTAAAATACTTTTTTCGTAAGTTTCGGGTCAAAAATAGTAGAATAGGGTATAAAAATCAACATTCTAAGAGATGAAAATTTTTGACAAAATCTTAATACATACCCCTTGGATTTTGTCTGATTTTTTGCAATTTTCAAACATTTTGCTCTAGCAATTGTTTCCGTTGAGCGATTTAAATGAAACTTTACACACATATGTATTTCACCGAGCTGAATCCAACGGTCAAGTTGCCAATACTGTATCTTTATTCGTTGTTGAGATACACGTCCTGGAATTTTTTTATGGAACCGATTTTGAGTAAAATTTGAAAAAATTTAAATTGCTGAAAATTTGTTTATGGGGTAATTAAAGTACAAAACTTTCAGAACTGAAGACCATTTTGCGTTATCGCGCTTAGTTTTTTCGTTACGGTCTTGCAAAAGTAGAAATTTTAGACAATTTTCATTATTTTGCCATTTTTCAGATTTCTTTTAATAATTTCTGTTTTAATAAACCAAATGTGTTAAAAATTAATTAATAATAAGTTAAAGCATTGATCTAACTGGAAAAATATCATTTCATTAATTCCTGAGTTTTGTTCTGTTTCTGATTTCTTTATGCAATCGTAAATTTGGAGCTCTTTCATTTTTTAGTAAAATTGTTCGTTTTATAACTTTTGTATGTAATTTTTATATAACTGTGGCACTTTTTCGTTTAATTGGTGTTGGCGACGGCATCAAAGAATTATATTTGTAGAAACTGGCTCCAAAAATATGAATTCACAGCCCAATTATTTTTGAATTATATATTTTATCTTGAATACTATATATCTCCTGGTCTGTTATTTTATGTTATTTTTCAATCATGAAACATATGAATTATTTTACATGATTGTGAAGCAAATTTGACACACTTTTCAAATTAAAAAAAAAAGTATGTTCCATTTGAAATTTCAAAGTTAATATTTATTACTAGTAGGAACCGGAAAAGATATCATGAATTAGCTTATATGTTGTTGTATAAATCAGTTTACGTGAAATAAATTCACATGTTGATAAATAAGCGAGATATTTGCTAATAATAATACCCTGTATATTCCAATCAATGATATTAGTTTCAAATTTTTAACACCGGTTATATTTATTTTCGTAGCACAGAGCTGGACAATATTTCTGGAGAATAAGGGTAAATTAAACTACTTACTCATCAGAATAACTAAATCTTTATTCCGTTATAAAAACATGCAGAGTAAACAACAAAGTGAATACATGATAGTATATTCAAAACAAGAGGTGGTGTGCAGGCAATCTTAAAATTATCTTAACCCCCCAGCCAAGCAATTAAGATTATTAAAACAAGTTAAACAGAACGACGTCGAGGGAATTCACCTCTAAAGGTCTTGCACCCGAGCAGGGGCCGCGCAAATTGACACATTCTGTGCTACAGTTTCATCCTGGCAATGTGACAACGAAGTTAAGTTTTTATGTTGCGAGCTGAATGTTTGTGGCCTGGAAGAAGCAGATAAGTTGATTACCGGTTTTACCGACCCGTAGCGCTAGTAGCTACTCGCTAGTGTTACCCCTGTCCCCTTAGTGCGACCCTGTGTGCTAAAAGGTCAGTCTATGAGGCTGGCAATGTAATGATACGTGCTAACATCGTGTGTATCGTAATTTTCTTTTGGGTTGCGCGGAAAATGGTTTTTAGGGAATTTTGTTGGGATAAAGTTGGTAGTTCTGCAGTTTTAAAGCTTCTGTTGGCAGCATTATGGCCTTGTAATTCTTAATAATATCTTTGGGGAAATATTACTCGACAGCCCCACATTGCTTTGTTTTGTTTCCTTTGTACTATAAAAATATAGAAACAATGTAATTTATATAAATAAAAAACTTTCAGAACTCATAATTGCAAAAAATTCCTTTGAATTGTATTTCTGTAATTTTTTTATTCAAATACAACGTTTTATGTATAAATAGAATCACTAACTATGTTAAAAACAAAATTATGATTTATAAAACAGAGGAAGTCTGCATTCTGATTCATACTATCTGCTTATAGATATCAGTAGCTTCTCTTACAAGTCTGCCATTGGCACAATTGGACCTTGTAATAATTTTTGTTTCTACAAAATTTATTTTGTGCAAAAGTTTCATGGCATGACTAACCATAGCAGATTTTTCTGGTTGGTTAAAACGACCGGCCGTTTGTATTTTGTAATTCTTGTTGTAATCGTTCTGCTGGTCTACCAATCTAACATATTTCATATTTCATAGAATTTTGGAAATTACAGATGCCTGAAGCTGGCTAATATCCTTCGCACTTTTCAGCATACATTGTAAGTTTAAATGTGGAGCAAAAGATACTTGATATTCTTTCATTCTTCACTGTATTGCCTACATTTTGAAGCAAAGTAAATAAGCAAACAAATATTTACTAGTACTTTTTGATTCAAGATTGTTCGTTTAGGACGAGAAGCTTTCAAAATCTTTTTTTCTTCATAGCCATTCATTTTTAAAATGTCTATAAGCCTCTTCTTTTTTCTTCAAATTTCTTTTTGTCAAATTTTAGTTCATCAAACACTTCATGGTCATAATAATTTTACAATGTAAATTATAATAAGTTTTTTGGTTATAGTTCTATAGATAAACATTTATTTTATTTTAAGAATCTCTTTGGTTATGCATAGACTGTAAATATATACAGATTGAATTATAATTAATGTAAAAAAATAATACTACTCTCACCAACAAGAAATAAGTAGTAATCTATAAAATTTCCATAAAAATAATAAAATAATTTTACATGAGTAAAATTATCAGTATTAATGGATTCAATTATTTGTGAACCATCTACTTTTACCATGTTAATTTGATATTTACGTCACAAGTAGAATATGATTATGAATTAAATGTAATTCTTCATCAAGAAACAACAATCTTATTATTTCTATATTGTGAGTTCTGAAAGTTTTTTCCAATTATTGAAGATTGTCAATTATTATCTATATTTTCAAATATGATTAGAATAACAATTCGATCTGTTCAAATCTATATTAGGAAAATCTTAAGGTTTATGTGTGTTGGTTGATCAACATTTGCGTTTTACTCCAAGTGGTATTTATACAACGTGAAACTTATTTAAATGATTCAATCTCTACGGAGTTGTAACCACTTTTACGAGTAGCTCCTCCATTACTTTACTACATGAAAAGAGACACTAAAAACTGAAAATAACGGTCTCGCAAATTCGAGAAATTGTCTTCGCCATTATCATAATAAAATCTTACTTGAAATTTTCATGTTTCCTTATCGAGTTAAGTTAGCAGTTCGGTAAATATCTAGAGAAACAAACTTGACAGAATAATGTTTGTTTCGTTTTTGAACACGGAACATTCAGGTAACTTTGCATGCTCTTCTAACAGTCTGGGAGGTTATGTTATGTTCACTGTTGAATACTTGTGCAGAGCTTTGTACACAACAAAATACAAGATGGATTTTGTGCGGGAAAACAATTTTATTTTGTTGGTAAATGCGATTTCTTTGTTCTACTTTTATGTTAACATTCTCATGCGCCGGCTAATGGCTCTTAGCTTTGCTTTTCATTATTAAAACTAATTCTATTTAAGTTGAAACGAACGAATTTTGGCCTGAGGCGTTTACTAACGACGTATTGTTTTAAATGTGAATGATTATTTTTTTATATTTGGGTTTTAACAAATCCGTTCATTATTATAGTAATTATTTTTTGATTATTTTTAAAACCAATAAAAAGCTTCAGTGTATGTCACGTGTCTATGTTTTAACCAATCCTGTCATTATTATATTATACTGATGAGAATATAGCTCTAGTGATTCCCGGGAATAATAAATGTAGCTTTTTTTGTTTTTGTTGACAAATGTCAGATCTCACATAGTTATTATCAACACAAGTAAAAAATAAGCAAAAAATAGATTTAGTGGCGTGCCTGATGATAAAATCTAAAAATAATGTAATTAAATATTACTGGAGAGTTCGATAAATTAGAAAATAGTTCTCTAAGATCTTTCTCAAACTTATTGCCATTTGGCAATAAGTTTTCGAAAGATCTGTCAAATTATTTTCAATTTATTATCAATCACTTGTTATATTATTACTGAGAATAAAGCTTTTGATTTTTTTCTGAGAAAAAAATATGTTAGATTAGGTCTGTATGAGGCATTTTGTTTTGAACTATGAATCAATAAAAACTTTATATCAAAAAAAAAAAACCAATGTTTACAGAAACTGAAAAGCGAAAATAATCTTTTATAGTATTAATAACTAAGCTCCTAAACTTATGTAACTAATTTTGAGTCGACGTTCGTTGATGTTTGTTTGGCACCAACTCAAAACTAGTTACTTACATTAGTTTAGGAGCTTAGTTATTAAAACTATAAATGGTTACTTTATTTTTCGGTTTTCAGTTTCTTTTTTCGTCACTTTAATTTTTTGTTAAAGAGTATAAATTTTTTGTGGCGACCAATTTTTCTACCCTGAGATGTGGATTTTTTTTCAAATTCTAATGGAACCAACATCGAGGTGTACCCTATTCATTAATAAAAGAATCATCGGAATCAGATAAGCCATTACAAAGTTATGCGTGGTATAATCGGTTAACAGGAAAAAATTGAATAGGTAAAAATCAATCTGCAATTTTTCTGCCCATAGAAGTGTTTCCAAACTTAAATGTGACCAACATCGATGTATACTCTATCCAATAAAAAAATAATCATAAAAATTAAACTATCCTGTAAAAAGTTATGCGTGGTCATACATAAAAACTTGAGAACCTCCTCCTAATTAAATATATTTCGGGAGTCCGATAAATTAGAAACAAACTTTAGTAAATAGGAACTCGAGCCCTTTGGGCTTTCGTGGCCATTGCGTGGCAGCAAATTTGTGAAAAATCTGTCATATTATTTTCAATTTATCTCATTCTCTTGTTATATTATTGCTGATAATAATTCTTCTTCCTCGTTTCGTGTCTAATTACAGGAGACATAATTAAAGACTAAAATGTTGGGAATTTAATGTGGTTTCGAACCCCCAGGGTAAAACAATACGCAGGTAATATAAATTAAATATAGGAATGCAAAATACAGTACCTGCGAAAAGCTAAATTAGCAATACTGTATTCTCGGCGTTGGTTGTATTATAATAAAAGGTAGAGACAAAAAAGGAATCTCAAATATTTGCTCGGCCAAATTTAAATTTGAACTTTCAATACTAAAATTAATTTAAATTTACGTTGGGTAAAACACTGATTGTGAAATATTAACTCTCAATATTTGCTGATGTTTTACCAAATTTAATGGAGAAAGTTTCGACGGCGGCTACAAGAAACGTTTCTGTGAATTGTCAGGATGTCATGTTCACGGCGCAAGAACAGATCTCTCACCTTTGATAGAGCTTAGTTAATCAATATTAATTAACGTTATCGGCTGTAGAACATTGATGCCATTACGTTCTTACGTGCGCTAATTAATAGTATGATTGCACGTTAATTTAATTAATAATGGAGAGTACTTGATAGTATTAGGATAATGGACGGTTTCTCGTGGGCTTTTACCTTTGCCTGCAGCAGCTCGGCAATTGCAGATCTATATGTTAGTTAATGAAAATACAAAGACACGCCATTTACAAATTTTGGTGAATCACTTGCAGATCTCGGGTGAAGGTATAGACTGTTAAAATTTACACGGACCCTGTATAGTTCGATTTATTACATAATTTTTAAAGCCACCAGCTAACTGTATGTAAAACTGACCTAGTAATTACATACAATTGTTATTTAAGGTACAACAACTAGTACATTATAAATTATTTGTAGCACATATGACATATGTAATACGATGTTGAAATTTTCATTAGGTGATAGATCGTTCCCTAAAACATATTGTTCCAAAACAAAAGGTGCATCAAATGAGCCCAAATTTATGGATATAATATATTTCTTCAGAGCATAGATTTAATTTATTATATTTGTACAAAATTTCCTTGACTATATTATTAGTTTCAAATGTTTCCTGATGTTTGGAATACTTATCCGGATATTTTTCTTTTGTTAATATAGATTGTACTCATACAATACACTACATACTATGTACTATAAATTTATGTTCATTTATTGTAGTTTTTGTTTATGATCATTTTTTTTTCTTTCGAATATGGAAGGCGGACTAACTACTATGGTCATATGCCGCCTCATGTGTGGATGATGATGAATTTATGTGGATATTACAAACGACCATGCTCTTTAGTGGGATTCGAACCCACGACCTCTGGCGTGCTAGGCAAGTGACATTGCCACTATACGCCACCGAGATCGGCATGATCATTTTTTATTTATACTTTTATTTTAAAATTCATAGGGAATTAATTATCTCTTAATAAAAATTTCAACACTGATTGTATTACTTATGTCCTACAAATAATTTGTAACGTACAAGTTGTTATACCTTAAATAACAAATTTATTTAAATATTAATTCAATTTTACACACAGTTCGCTGGCGGCTTTAATAATTATAATAAATCGAACTATACAGGGTATAGAATTGAATTGTAGAATATATATAGGGATGTTAATGTTAATTTTTGATATTGCTGCAAATTTTAATATATTCAATTTACTGCAAAAGTGTAAATACAAAAGTTGTTCAGAATTTAAAAGCCATGAAATAAGGCCTATTTTGTTACTTAAATATTAGTATTTCACAACATATTAATCAAATTAAAATCAATATTTATTGGTAAACCGTAACACGGCTATGGAAAATTCAACAAAAATAAAGAGTATTTGACTTTTCATAAAACAGTTTTAGGGTTATTTGTTTATTTAATAGAATGAAATGGAAGAAATTAATTCCCAAATTCGCCGTTATATAATTGTAAGCTTCTATAAAATTTACACAGAAAATAATACAACACTGTAATAAATAAATCTAAATCTATTTTCTGAAATATCAAGTTGTTAGCTATATTTTCTATGGTCATATTATAATATTTATAATAAATATTAATTTTAATTTGATTGATATGACATAAACACTATTATATAAGTAACAAAATTGGCCTTATTACATGCATTTTGAAACTCGGAACAACTTTTGTATTTATACTTGTGCTGTAAAGTGAATAGTTAAAAAGATAAACAATATAATAAATAGCATTGAAACCCCTAACGTCACATTTTAATTTTACACCCGGTACACAAAAATAATAGTAATTGTAATAGTAGTAAGTTTTTAATGTGTGTTGTGTATCTGAAATAAAGTTATTAAAAATGCAGCCGAGTGAATAATCGAGGAACCCGGTCCATGGCGAACTTCTCACCTCTAAGGCCCAACACCGGAAGTCCCCCACCCCAGCGGTGAACTTCAACCCCGAGAACGCTTTAAAGCAAACCGTGCGGTCTGTTGGCAGCAGCCACTGCTGCCCTCTAGACACGTGAAGGTTTTAGCATCACGCGCCAGATTAATGGCGGCCTGTTTTGGAGGTACAATAGCGTCTGCTTATTTCTCTTTGTGCGCGGCCGCCCCCCAACTCGCGTTCTATTTATTGGGGCCACAATGCGCCGTGGTGTGTTGCTTTTATAAATGAACTAGAGAGGTGTTTGTGTGCAGAAAACGAACACGGGAATTTAAAATATCAGCCTGTCTTGGAAAAGCTGAATCGGTTTGAGTTGCTGGATGTTTTGTTTGTTTTATTTAAAATTATGTTCGAAGGTGTTTCAAATACTCGGCGAAATACATTTGTTAAGATCTTTGTTCGAACTCTAAGATGCGCTAATGAATGTGTTCAATTTGTATAATTCTGAACTTGATGAAATTCTAACAAAATACCTATGTTACATACAATATTATCTAATTTTTACCTCACTCACATATGATGACATAATGTGGAGTTTAGGGATTTCATTTACCTATTCAGTGTGTATTCTATTCTATTCTGTTCTATTCTATTCTATTCTATTCAAGAGTTGTTTAGAATTTAAAGATACATGCAATAAAGCTCATTTGTTAACCTAAATATTAGTATTTCACGATAAATCAATCAAATTAAAATCAATATTTATTAGGGAAATTGTAACTCGACCATGGAAAATGGAACAAAAACGAAATTTGTTTGACATTTTATAAAACGGTTCTCGGTTTATTTATTTATTTATAATTTCGCCATTGTAATATCGTTACAATCTTCTACAAAATTTCTCCAGAAAATAATACAACACTGTGATAAATAAATCTAAATCTGTTCTGTGAAATGTTAAACATTTTTCGTTTCTGTTTAATTTTCCAGATCTGTATTAAAATCTTTCTAAAAAATATTAATTTTAATTTGATTGAAATACTAACATTTATGTAACTAAATTGGCCTTATTGCATACATTTTTAACAACTTTTGTATTTACACCTTTGCTCTAAATAAAATTGGTTAAAATTTACTGCAATTTAAAAAAATAGCATTGAGAACCATACATTCAGTTACAAATAAAATAAATCATCTCGCCTTTTACCCATTATGGGTGTGGCACTCTGCTTACGCAGATCTCGGTAAGTGATATATTTTTACGTCTGAAGTGTGGTTACCAGCCGTCAAATCATAGCCCCCCCCAAGATGTTAGTGGAGGGGGAACCACAGGGGTGAATCTAAATTGGTAACTGTCAGCTGTGGAATTCGAACTGTGCTATTTACAAACTAATTGAATTTTGGGATCAACCTATTAATAGAGAGTGGTAGTTTACTTGAAAGCCAATCACGTTTTTTGAGCATATCTCAGTAAATAAATGAGTAACTTTAGTATTGTTTCAAAATTAAATTTTTTGAGAAGTTATGTGGTGGGCACATCAGATACTTATCACAGTATTATTTTCATATTTAGAGCTTGGTTCTAACATTAAGAGCTGATTAGATTTTGGTATTAATTCCTTAACTGAAAATGGTAATTTACTTGAAGGCCCTATCAGTTTTTTTGGACAAATTTTAGATAATAAATGAATTAGAGTAAATACCAAGAGATGTAAAAAATGCGAATAAAATTTTTCTTTGAAATTTTTCCTATATTTTGTATTGCTTCGAAATTAAAATTTTTGGAAAGTTATGTGGTGTTCACATCAAATTCTAATAGCAGTATAACTTTCAAATTTAGAAATTAGATATTCAAATTACGAGCTAATTAAATTTTGGTATCAATCTCTCAACCGGAAGTGGTAGTTAACTTGAAGCACTATACAGTATTTACAGCATATTTCAGTAAATAATTGAGTTAGCTTAAATTTTGTTATAGTAAAGTTATGTACCGTTTATTTTTTATTTAGGTGGAAGATTATATGTAGGGCACATATATTTTTTAAAATTTGTTAATGTATATTTCGTAACAAACTAAGTAGGTAGGTACTCTAGAGATGTTTCAGCGGAGAACAATTGTTTAACATCTCTAGTTTATTACCTTACTATCCTCCAATTAAATTAGAATTTTAATTAAAGGCAATGTCTTTTTTGCACAATTAATCAATACGAAATGTGCAAGAAAGTTCCAGAGATTTAATCTACTTTAATTTAATTATATAGGGAATTTTTTGCGCTTTCTTCGAGGCTGAATCGCATTTTCTTTGAAGATTTCATATAATTAGATTAGTTTTACTTTTGAACACGACTTTTTCACAACTTTTAATAATTATCCGTGAAATACTTCAAATCTTCCCGTTTTATTTGCTGAACAATTGTTTTTAAAGAATTCATCACAACTGAATAAAAAGAAAGAAGACAAATCTCGAATTTTATTTCATTATTTCGAAGAACTACTCTTGCATGAGAATTCACAATAAATAACGCTTCTAGGCTTGTGAAGTTGTATAATTAACTGAAGAGTTATTATGTAATGTATAGCAACATTTAATATCAAGATTTCTATCTTTTGCCGTAAAAACTTCTCAAATTTGTCGTGAGGACACAAACAGAATCACCATGTCAGTAACCTTTCTTGCCAAGTTGTTTAAAACATGTTTATCTAAATTTGATGACATCAGCGAATGCTTTTTTGAAGTTTAAAGTTTGCAGCAAGGGCGTGGTTCCAACTTGGAAAGTATTTCTTTCCTTTATCACATCAGCTAAGATGTCGGTGAATGTCTGTAAAAGTAAACTTGACAAAACTGAGTTGCTCTTGTTTTTGGACTCGGGACACAACATACTCCGTAGGTAACTTTATACGTTTTAATTTAGTTTGGAGAATATTGAATTAGGGGTTTTAGAAGAAGTTTCATATAAATATTTAAGTATGAGACGATAAGTGATCTAATAAATGATTCTGCAGTTATCACAATAATATATTGTAGTATTAGGAGTAAATATGATACTTTATCGCGTGTAATTGCCCGACTCGTCGTTCAAACTTACATGCTCAGCGCACACAAAGGTACAATTACTCCGAAAAACACATGCTATTTTTTCTTCAAACATAGAAAACTGATATACTTATAATTCATTAAAAATGTTAAAAAATCAAAAATATTCTGTTTTATCCTAGCATTTCTAGTTGCCATAGAATATGCTGTTTAGTTATTTTTGTTTCATTTTTTCACTGTCAAAATAACCTTAGCTACAGTACAGCTTTCTTGTGGTGCGGATCACGTCACTATCTTCTTTCTCATTTTGTCCCACTATTGCTGATTGCTGAAAGTGAGAAAGAAGATAGTGACGTGAACCACACCACAAGAGAGCTGTACTGTACTATTTTTCATAATATTTTACTTTGTCTTCCGCGGAGTAGAAGTGTTTCCAAGGAGACACTTTTCCACCGGCGGCGAAAAAATTGAACTTCTGCCTTTTGAATACAAATACATAACATAATGTAACGAATAGACCTGTTGAAATCTGCCGGAGTGACGTCACGTCTCGAAGTATCCCGAATGCACTTGGAATGTTCGAGAGGCCACCACTCAGTAATATATAAGGGCTGCCAGGGTAATGGCAGTTAATATAGTTTAGTCAGTCTATGCTAGACCATGGGGCTGTGATAAACTACTCCTCGTCTATAACGCGTGAGCGTGTGATAAACAGTGAGTCTGTGATAAACCGTAAGTCTGTAAGTATATCGTGTGTGTATAAATAAAGATTTAACATGTGAAGGCTGTAGAAATAAATAATTCGTGTGAAAATAAATGTAGTTATTATTGTTTAAGAGTTAAATAAATAATAAGTGGAAATAATAATAAAACAGTTGTATATTCTTTCAACTTTTGTTTAAATGAATAAGACGATATAAATATCAAATTTCTTTGTAAATTTTAAGTACATACCAAGACGATGGAAGTCTTGAATAAATATAGGAAATTATTCTTTCAACTTCACCGAACCTGAGTAACGAGTAAAAATGTTTCAATAAATATAACGAATGCAGAAAAAATTTATAATAGAATAAAGGTAAATGTATGTGTGGTTATTATTAGTGTAACAAATTTTAATTATCTTGTCAACACGGCGAGTAATTGCCACCATGTCCACTAAACTGGCCACTGAAATATATACACCACTCCATCAACAACGCTAAAAAGCAAGTCACACGTTCTTTCACCTCTGACAAAATAAGTGGTGATAAATTTCCCAAAATACTTCACGAAAAAAATCAGACATTGTTCTACCAGGCTTCTAAGTGACCAGAGGCTCAGGAGTAGCAAGAAGGACGCAGGACGAACAAGGGAACAAGAGGGAAGAGGCGTGAGAGGAAATGTCCGAAGAAACTCGATAATGTTGACGCATAGAGCAAAAACGCCGTTTCTTTACATACTTCTACTGTAACCTCTTCCTTCTGTAAATATGAGTTCCTGCGTTGGGATGTTTGCTCTAGCTCTAGCATTCCGGGCCGGAGCGATGTTCGGGTGTTCTCTTTGTCGGCGGCAGGAGCTTGCATGCGGGCAGGAAACGGAACTTGACTGGGAATTGTTGTTGAGGAGCGCTTTGAGAACTGATAGTTATTGCGTGAATTTAGGTTTATGTTGTGATTTGTTGTTTTATAGTTTTGTGACCTAAATAACTCCTATTTGTCTGTTTACTTCCTACGTACATTTGAACGTTTTATATTACATTCTATCCCCATATATTCTCTATAACTTACCGTAAATATTTTTAAAAGCCTCCCACAGTTTTGGTTGAATTTAGTAAATATGCAACTGTTGGTGTGTTATTGTACACAATTACACTATGAAGTTCAATTCAGAGAGTATAAGTTTTCATGATAGCATTTATAAAACTAAATTAATAAATTAAATTAAAGACACTTAACTAAGAGGTGGCTGTATTCAACTCTGTAGTTTAATTTCTTAATTTTAGGATGTATGCACTTGCGGAACAAAGATATAAACAGATGATTTAAACGTTCCTAATCTAAAACATGGACTTATAATAAAAAATAATATATATTTATCTTACAAGGGTTAACAAATGATCAAATAAATACGGTATTAATAAAGTGTATTTGAAACATTGGTTATAGTCTTTTTCTTTCATAAATTTGATTACATTTTCGAAGTGGGCAAATATGTGTCTGTGGCGATTCAATGGTATTACGTGTATTGTCGATTTCATCTTCGATAAGTTATAGAATCATAAAAAAATCGTTGACGAGATTTTTATACTTATTTTGAGGTCAACTGAATCCGTTAAGACCAATTTCTCAATGATGTCTGTGTGTGAGGATATGGATGGATGAACATCCATGTGCGCAATATCTCTTGAACGAGACAATATATGTAAACTATACTTGAAATTTATAAGTTTTAATGCTGAATTGATTTAGAACGAAATTGACAAACCGGAAGAGGAATTTTACTAGACACACAAAACAATAAATTCCATTTTTTCAAAAATAGAATCGGCTGTGAAAAAATGTTTCAAATGAAATATCTAAGGAAAAATATTGGAAATATAAAATGTTAATTAAATTTTTCTTGTACGTGCTTCTAATTTTGGGAAAAAACTAAATCATATATTTAATAATATATTTCAATAATCAGTTACAATGGTAACAAAAACTAAAACATTTTTAACATCAATAGGTCAAATAATTATGAAGTTTCAAAAATATGTGTAGTTTGAAATAATATAAAAGCAATATTTGTATTATTATTTAGAGAGTTGTATTAATTTATACCTATTTTAAAATAAAATCATAGTTACAGTGAAAAGAAAAAATTATACATGTTTAACATCTGTATGTCATCTGCCTCCTTAATCACCAGACCTGGCTCCTTGCGATTTTTGTTCTATTTCCGAAATTAAAATCTGTGCTAAAAGGGCACCGTTTTCATACTATTGATGACATTAAAACATAAATGTGTCACGGATTTTAAAGGCCATTTCAAATGAAGCTATCCAGGACTACTTCGCGAAGTGGAAACACCGCTGGGAAATGTAAATGATTAGAGAAGAGGAGAACTGTGAAGGGAGCCAGAACCAATAATCTGAATAAAAAAACAAAGTACGGTTATTGCCGCTACAATTTAATATGTTATTGGTGAAACGAAAAACAAACGAAACAAAGAACAAAACGAAATCAGACATTCATAAACACAAAGTGACAGGATGGATCTGTCGATATTTCTCCAAACTAGAACACTGAACACCTGTACGCATTGTATTACAAGCATCTGAATTTGAATGTTGGCGAAGATTGCGTCTACCGGGTGATTGTATGTGAAAGATGAAGATATGGATGGTTTGAAATGACTGAAAGTGTTTGAACGAGCGTAAAATTATCTTCTCTGAACACAAAACAAGAACGAAACAATGAGGGAGGTTTTTACCCAACTATGGACTCAGCTTGGGGTGAATTTATAAAATATGGTTACCTACTGTTTTAATTTAATTCAAGTAAATTGATGTATTAGTGTAATTAATTTCAGAATTGCAATGTTTTTACCTTTGTAATTCTATTCACGAGAAGAACAAAATTATGTACGTTGGAATATACAAGCAAAGGATAATGATCCTTTGTTGAGCAATTACTTTAACATAAATTCATTAGGGAAACAAAATATTTATTGAATAAACTTCAGAATTAATTTTAATGAATTAAAACAGCTTTTGGGTCTGTATTCTTTATATTATGAGTAGCAAAATATGATATTTCGAACGGTTAAATCAGTTAAATCGGTTAAATCAGTAATAATAAAAACATTGTGCAATAGTTATTTACTTTACAAGTGAGCAAAGTAAGGAATTACCCACGAGAAAAATTTTAGCACACAAAGCTGAAGGCTGAGTGTGATATTTTTATCGAGTGGGTAATTCTATTTTGCCAACGTGTGAAATACAACGTTTTATCCAACATCTGTTAATAAATGCAAAATTTGTTTGACAAGTGACATGTGCTTCAAAATTTATAAATTAAAATGTTAATCGAAATAATTACCAAGGTGTTGTGTGTTATTATTATTGTTATAAATAGAAAATTACTCACTAGTGATTTTTCTCACAATTATACCTACTAGTGGGTAATCTGATACTTTCCTTAGTTATAGAGCATTTATTGAGAGGTGTTGGATAATAAATTTAATGAAAACTAAAATAATATTTTCACTACTAGTCTAGCAACATGTTATTCTGTGTTTGATTTGAGTTGTGAAATTGTGTTTATCTAACGGTCATAAATAATTATTGACCTAGGTTCGTAATAATTAGAACTGTCACTTTTTAAACAAATTTTTATCTTCTGAATTAACTTAACCTATTATATTCAAATACAGAATTAATTATAAATTTAAAACTGCAAGGAAAATATAAGTTACGAACTTGCCGCCCAAATTTGTTGGAAAGGGTTAATGAGTGAAAGAGTGAAAAACAAAAACAATATACAAACCACAGTTGAGAAGAGTATTATTGACCAATAACAGTCATCTTCTCAACCTCGGCTCATAATATACTATCATATGTCGATATTTGCATTTGCAGGTGGACAAAGTACGTGAAGTTTATGTATTCCTATATCCGTATATTCTCCATTTCCTCCAAATACGTTCCTGTTCTCCACACCGTCATCATCTCGACTCGTTACAACCCTTGTTCAGAAGGATCAATGCCTCAGGGCAAAGAAATACATCAAGTCATCCTTGGAAAGGGATTCCATTCCGCCCGCCGCCAGCCGCCCCCAGCCTACTGCGTCACTCGGTAATCCGGCCCCCGCCTAGTGCTTGCCGCCACCACCGCCACCGCGCTGAAACAATGTCACAGCCATGCTGATCGCGGCTGAAAAATTACCGGCCGAACAAAGACAAAGACTACCTAGAAACTTTCAATTTATCCCAGTTAGATTATTTAATTTGAATTAACAATTTTGGAAAAATATTTATAGCAATGGTAGAAATCCTGTTATCGGCTTTTGACAGTGTAGTATAGGTAGGGTACCCATGCAAACAAACGATTCACGTCATAAGTCCAGGAAATTCATGAGAAACCAAAATTTCTCTATCTACATTTAAAAATAGTTCATTTGTGTTAAAACTATAGTCCTCCTTTTTGTTATTATTGTTGTTTTAGTATTGCTGAAAAAACATTCAAAATGATGTACGTATACGTAATGTTTATGTGGAATTTATCTGTAGGTAAGCTCGCTTTGCTCGCACTTTTCACAAACATACCGTAAGCCTACACAAGCTCGACAAACTCTAATCACAGTACTCATCAAGATAAGTTCGCTTACACGTTTCACGTTGAACAAATAAAGTGTGTTTTCAAGGTCATCCGAGGCCGACCATAACTTAATACTATTTTTACCTTCAAATAGGATACACAACAAAAATAATCACCCATTTTGGAAATGAAATAGTAAAGAGCAATGTTGACCCAATTAATAATTATTTTAATTCTATTGATAATCCTGCAACACATTCATGTTCCTGATTATTTTGTTTATATTTGTCAAGTTGACAAGAATTTTCATAATTTATTTTTTTATTAATTTTATATTTTTGGTTTTCTTGTAATAAATACAGTCTTTTTCGAGACTCGTATTTCCTATTTTTTGTTAAACCCGCACATCATCATCATTTTCGTTTCACATGATCATATAATCGTAAGCAAGTATGATGTATTTATTCTAGTGATATTTTATTTGACGTGTATCGTTTGTTTGGATGGATACCCTATAGAAGTTAATCCTGGACAAAACAAAAATAAAAACTGAAATTTCAAGTACAATTGCATTCATTGGAGAGTTTGCACAAAATCAGATCTCCACGTAATCCCAGTATTTGACGCAACTGCATTGTTAACATCACAGCAGGCTTGGCTCCGTGCTGCAGGATTCATCGCACTAACGAGATCAACGTCATCTGGTGGAACATCCGCGAAACGCATCGCAAAATGGCGGCGTTAAGTTTCAGTCACGTACGAATCATAATTCCTGCACAACGAAAACTAGAATCGGACCTATAAATCCAGGCTTGTAGTGGCCGGGTGATATTTCTTCATTATATCGAAACGGACGGTCTGTGTAGTGAGCACTAAATCTTTAGTGTTGTCAGTTTGGCAGCACTGCTTGCGACGACATTACGTGAAATGAAGATACCTCGTACACTGGTATCTGACAGCCTGTTATATTGTAAGAAATGGCTTCGGGAAATATTTTTAATCTACTTCCACAGAAATTCGACTCATGCTCAACGTGACCGGAGAGAAATAGAATACTCTTATAACACTAAATATATAATTCATGTATCACGTGGTACATTTTAGAACAATCTGATTTGCTGAAATAGTAAAACAAAAGAGTAGTAAGAGGCTATCAAATTGATGATAATATTTTATTAATTACTATCTCATATTACCTGTCAATTGTTTTGTTTATTATTTACCTATTGTCATCAATAATTTGAGACAGAATAATATAAATAAAACACAAGATAGAAGATAATATTATTAATACATCTAAATTTTCAAGATTGTGGAAAATATACAGTTTACTAATAAAAAGAAAACAGTTTAATATGGTTTTTTACTGCCAATACGCCAATGAAGAAACATAACCCAATATTTGGACAAACATTAATTATATATTCTTCCCAAATATTACTTGTGCTATGATTAATTATCAGTGATAGCATCGAGTTAAACTCGATGCTATCACCGATGAGAATCATAGTACTAGTTATATTATCTCCGACTGTACAGCTCATGGGAAAAAACCATTCAGATAGCTCAATTTTTGTTAGTTAAGCTATGTAATATTTGTGTTGCTAAGTTGTATTCCACAAAACACAACTAGTGGAGATTCGGTCGCATTACATGTGAGGTGGGAAATGTTACATTTCAGCCGAAGGCTTATTATATGACAGAGAGGTTCAGATATAGCGCAAGGCTGGGATGAAACTCTCACCGAACTGTGTATACAATTTTATTCACAAGCATCCTTAATTATCGAAATTAACTTCTCATTTTACTCGTATATCCAACAAAGGTGATGTATGGTAGTAGTCTTTGAAAACAAATGTTTAAATTTATATTAATAATTTGACATGTAATAATAGTTCAGGAAACTCAAATACTAATAAAACAGCATTACATTAGAATTTTATATTACTTTGTAATAAAAATGCTTCTGTTCAAAATTAATATTGTAATTATTGATGTTTTATTGTAATTATAAGGTTTTATCAATATATTTGATAGGACTGTTCAACTTACTTTCAGAGATGTATGACTCTGTTACTAGGCAATTCTATAAACACACTTCCCACCCATGGGATAAATCTGTCACTTCCCACCCAAGAGGTTGTCATATTAGTAAAAAATGACATATTTCCCAACCTCTAAAAGGTTTGTAATTGACATATTACTATAGTGATTGTGAATAAATAATTTGTTTAAGGGTAGGTCTTTACATCTACGAATAAACTTCCGAATAAGTTATCCGTCGAATAAATAAAAAATACGCATCAAAAAAAGACAGCTAGAACATTAAGTATCATTTGAGCTATGATTTAGATGCGAGATTTTTAATTTATTCGGTACTTTATTCGCAGATGGAAATATCGGCCCTAAAATAGTTGGTTGATTCGTTGAATATTCTTAACATATGCAACTCGAGCTTCGAAAATCATCTGAATATACAGTTGAGGACTCGATGTGTTTCCTAGGAAACACATCGAGTCCTCTCAACTGTACATTCGATCCTCTTGTAGTATAACTACTGATTATTATTCATGAACTATAAATGATATCTGATTCATTGAATTTAATTTAGCAGAGATATTGAAACGTTACCTATATAATTGAATAACCGGAGCAAAAGTGGTGAAGGAATTATCTAAAAGACATAGGGTTCAATATATTTTCACGTGCAATAAAGCTAACATAGTGGCCATAATAACGTATCGCACAATTTAGCGTAACACCGCAAATATTGAACCAAACTGCTTCGCCCTCAAAAAAGTGATAAATATCACGAGATCAATTTAGAATTTGCTAAAAGCGGTAATTTACATGAAACGCCAGTACTGATGTTCTTTATTGAACAAGCAATAAATAATGATAGTTATCGCACATATTAAGTGGTAAGAATTGCTTAGTTAGTAGGAGAATATACCACGAGATCTGGAGGCGGTAGTGTCTTCTTCTTATCGCACCATAATTGCTTCGCCTCCCGCGATTTTCGCGATTTATCGCTGCTTACTTTATACCCCTTCCTTTCGACTTATTCAGCGAAATTTTAAAGGAGATAAATTATTTTTAAATGTACTAAGCTTTGGGATTTCTTCATTTTTTATAAGAATTTATTTTAATACTTCCGCACAACCATATTGAGGAAGATATAAAATTATAACATTATGTTTAATCATTATTGTTATTATCATTTTAAATCCACTATTATCATTTCGGGTGTCGGGATTAGATAGGTATTTTTAATTCAGTTGATTTATCTATTAAACCCCTTCACTCTATTTCATTTCTTTGCTAACCTCTTTACTTCTTTGCAGGTTATGTAATTTTTTTGCAGAGTTTCTTTGCCACGTTTTTGTTGGTCTACTTGTCCTTTATTAGCTCGAACACATATATGTAAGGAAGATATTGTGACAAGTCAAAATTTTCGGTAGTGAGTTTTCAACGAATAAGCACGTTTTGGGGTGTGAATTCTTATACTGTGGTTTTACACACGTCAAATTTTCCGCCAATTTATTGTTACAATTTCAGTAGTACCAACATGATATTAGTTGTCACCTATGCTACGAATATTTTTGGTTCAAGTTATACACACAAAAATTACATCTAACATAACAATAAATAATCCTCTAAAATTCCCTAAAAATTGTATAAGAGTAGAACATGTTTTTATTTATCAATAAACCAATTAATTTAGTGGTAAAGAAAAAATTGACGCAAAGTGTCACACAATAATTATTGACAAGATAACTTGGTCAATTTATTGAACAATAAATTACGTCGCGTAAAACAGACATTATTTTGTATATTCTTAAAATCCCTTCTACTCCTCTTGGAAATCTCAGTAGCTTGTACTGTACTTCTATTTCTCTGGTACTTTGTCCATAATTCGCTATTGTATATTAAACCTTTACCTTAATAGCATTATTTATATTTATATAATGCTATTAAGGTAAAGCAAAGAAAAAAATATCATTCAAATCTTGTTTTATGCAGTAAAACATTTGGCGAAAGTAAAACGAAAATTTACGCAATAGAAATATAAATCTCGCGAAATATTTTTGTATAAACATCGTAATTTAAAAAATGAATTGTAGTCAAGTTTTAAAATACTGCACTTTATAAATTCTGTTTACATCCACAATAGTGCATTGTGCTTTCGTGATCTCACAATTCGGTCAGCAAAAACAGCCTTCTCTCTCAGACCAACCCTCCTGCACAGCTTCCGTCTTTTTCCTGCTGAGATTTATCATTTGAAACGTGAGCCAGCAAACGCGGCTTACAAAAATAATATGTACTTTACGTATATGATATTCCGGCTTTAGATATTCCTTTTGATGCTTGTTTTTCAAGTAATATTCAAAGTTTACAGTTGAAACTAAACTGAATTTTAAAACAGGTTTTGTGGCTTTGGATCTAACTGAAATTTGCTTTATTTTTAACTGTGCATTGAATTCAATATTTTTTCAGAATAACGAAAGACGAAGAAGTAATAAAGAATATTGTACTTGTTGAAATAGGTACGGAATTATGTTATTTTAGCTTCAAAGCTATGCCTTGTTGCAAAGAAAAATAAACAGACTTTTAATTAATGTAAACGGGCTCTCTTGCATTTTTACTATTTACATTGAAAGTTAAATTTTCATACAGTTTGAATAAAAGTTCAATCAATATTTCAGAGCGAAAATATTTCATGGTTATTTAAACTTTTAATGGTTTGTAAAACTCAAACGACTTGTGCTGAAATTTGAAGTTTCATACAATATTTCAATATAAAATTTCACTAACAGTGAAGATAAAGTTATGTTAATTAATAAATTGAAATCAGAAAACGAAAAAGAATACTCAATTTATAAAGTATTCCGCACGTTCATTCAATTAAACATTGAATTAATGTAGCTTCAATTTGCAGTCATTCAGCAATTAATTTATTAGTGTTTGAATGAGAACCGGCTTTAAGTTATGAGCGCAGAACACTTTAAAGTGACTATCACAATCTACAATGTTCAAGATTTTCATCTTTGTCTAATTTTCCTCTGACAAATTAAGTGAAAATGAATTTCTAAGCACGCAATACTGAAAATGGTTTTCATTTAAATTAGAAGCTTTATTGTATTATCCTACTTGTTGATTAATTATCTCTGTCATAATTATTGAATGCTAAATAATTATTGTTCTGTCGATCTCGGGGGCGTAGTGGCTATGTCACTAGTATGGCGCACCAGAGACCGCGGGTTCGAACTCTGCTGAAGAGCATGTAATGAATCTGGAGGTTTTTAACCACTAATGGGTAATCTGTAACTCTCCTTGTTTAAAATCGCCAGAGTTATAGAACATTTATTGATAGGTGTTCGATAATAGTTATTTACTTTACAAGTGGGCAATAAAGTAAGGAATTACCCACGAGAGAAATTGTAGCACACGATCCGAAGGCTGAGTGTGATAATTTTATCGAGTGAATTCCACTTTGCCCACGTGTGAAATAGGTACGTTTTATCCAACATCTCTTAAAAAAATGCAACATTTATTAAAGAAATATTATTTGACAGTGACATATGCTTTAAATTTTCTAAATTAGAATATCAATCGAAGTAGTTACCAAGGTGTTGTGTGTTATTATTATTGTTATAATTAGAAAATAACTCACTAGTAATTTTTCTCAAAATTATACCTGCAAGTGGGTAATCTGTTACTTTCCTTGTTTAAAAACGCCATAATTATAGAGTATTTATTGAGAGGTGTTGGATAAACTAATTTTATTAAACAAAATCATCTCCTGAAAAAAGCAAATGTGTTTCCGAGGCTGATTTAAATAAATATTGATTAACAGCAATCCAGGACTGATTATTTTCCAAACGTCATTTGTAATATTTACACAAATTCACAGTCATCCACAAAAACTGTAGTTTTATATCTTTTCCTGTTCGGAATAAAATGAGCAAAGCTGTTCCATAATTACCGAGTGTTCTTTCACATAAAAATAATTAAAACTCCAGTGTGATTTGAGGTAGGAGGTATAAAAAGAAACAACAATATATAACCAACAAAACAATGGAAATAAAATAAAAGCGATGAAAAAGCTGACGGTACAGATTCCAACAATCGCCTTCAATTAAGCTCTGTTCGCTTTTTTCAGTAAAACAGAACAAAACCTGGGAAAAAATCAACAACAGAACAGAGACAAAATCGAATCGGTCCACGTTGGCTGTCATTGTTTAAATATTCGCCGCTTGATTAGAGACCAGCGGCGCTATTTGTCACAGCGCCTGGAAAACAAATCAGCACCGACTACCGACAAACCGGGTGGCGAACTTTCATTACCTTTGTGTTGTAAAATAACCTAATTTTATTTTATTCAACAGAGATATTTTAATGCCCTGTTTTATACGGGAAAGTATCGACGTTATATTTAGAGACTACTAATTAATACCATTTTTAAATGGAAATTGTTTGTTCAGAAGTAAAATTACAAACGAGAAGATACAAAACATTGTTCTAATTAGCTCACAAAAATGAGGAAACATTGTTTATTTAATTTTAGAAACATTAACTTGCTTAATATCTAATTACGGAAAACTTCGGGGATAATATTTAGATAAAGATAAAAGTTATCTTCAAACGTCATAACAATACGTTGTTGTATTTGTATTCAACAAGCAGAAGTTCAATATTGTCGCCGCAACAACCTGGCAACACTTCTACTCCACCGGCGGACAAAGTACAATATTATGAAAAGTAGTTAGACTATAATTTAATAAAAAGTTCGAAATTATAGTAATGATTTTTGTGCCATTTGTAATTACAAAATTTGAATTTTCAGGAACCAAATTAGCATATTTCCGTGTCTTGAAACAATAAAATTGATGAAACATGCCACCTAATTTAAATGTCTAATTAAGAAATTAGAATAAACAAATCAACATCACGAACCATTTCCCGCACTTCACCCTTAAATAACTCGGGAAAACAAGTGAAATGCGCCATCAGTCCGAGAGAGCTACCCTTCGGACGTCTAACAGTATAACAGCTTTGTTTCGAATTAAAAATTGACTATTCATGAGAGAGTGGGGAATAAATCCCAATCGAAAGTGCTAAACACCCTCCAAGCACGTCTACCAACCCTGCTGTGTGCCCTGTGATTTCCCCTGTTGGCCAGTCAGGCCAGCCAACACACCAAACTAACAACGGAACAATAGTGTAGAGCGCGTTGGGACAATAGGGATATTTACTTTGTATATTGGCATTGTGTCATTATTGACAATTAATGTGTTTTGCAAATAATTAAAGATACTTTTAAAATGTCACAATTCACATAACCTCTACTGATTCCCAAGTGTTACTTGTCTAGCAAGTCTGCTTGTCCGACGTCTGTTGCATTCCATTTATTCGCTGTTTGCTGCGCTGCTAGAAAAGGTAAATTGTGAGAGGATACACTCTGTACTAGTTTGTTGGCACTGTAATTGAGTTTGGGAATAAATCTGGCTTGTGAGGGAATTTTACGTGTCTTTCTTATGCCAGCAAAGTAGACAAGCTACGTTACCTGTGAAATTGACCATGCTAAATTTAGATTACTTTATGAATACAAGTTACAAGTTGGAAAATGTAACGAAATAAATTTTATATGTGATACAGCTCTAGAAATAATTTGTCCATTTATAATTAACTGAAAAATGGAACACCTTAAGTAATCTTGAATAATATTAACATGTTAGGGTTGAATATATTGTACTGTAAAGAATATTATTTCTATAAACTCACAAGTAGGTAATGATTAAATAAAACAAGATATAGTAATTTGCATTACCTACAAGCAAGGTAAAATAGTTACTTTGCGTGTACTGTACATCATTTTGCTTGTTACTCATTTGTAAATAAAATTAAAAATTATAGACTAGTGCTATCAGTTACACACAACTGTTCTGTCAAAAAATATTTTTATGTCCGACCGTTACGTTACTGTTATAAGTATCAATTATATATCAAATAACGCCCTACGGGGTTATAAATTTGACGTTCTTCCTAATGGACGTAGAATACACAAACACTGACTTCTATTGACCAAATATAATTGCAAACAAATAAAAATATTGCGTTATGTAGTTACAGTGTTTGCAAGCAAATAGATTAATCTCTCTAAAAAAAAAAATCATTTACAAAATAATATATCGGTCGGATATTAAACGTTGAACGGTCCACGGGCAACTTGCTATTGACCATATTTCTCATAAGCCTTGTAAGCATTGCTGAGGCAACATACATTGTTTACCTTGTTTACTAATTTGTAATTTTTTTACAATACAGCTGTCAATTAGTAACTTGTAAAGAATCATTTTCAAAGGCAGTACAGGGCTTGGGTAAATAGTGCTTACATGTGAGTAACGAGTAAATACTTTTTTGATTTCCAACATATTTATTTATTAAAACGTTACAATTGCTTTAACTTTAGTCAACATTAGGTGTGTATACAGAGAAAAATTACCAAAAACTGTTCTTAGCAGTATCTATATGCAACAATTTTAATGCCATATAGCACGAACAAAGCAGTCGAAATTTTAAATCCAAAATTAAAGAACATTTAAATTCCATTCAAAACAAAATTTTTCTACGGGTTTCTCAGAACATTGTATTCTAAACAACCATGCTTTTAACAGGGACTTTGACGTAACACTTTTTTTTGCAATACCTGTACTGTAAGTTACCCATTAATAACAAAATTTAAATACAGTAAGTGGAACTTTTATTGCACAATTGGTTTTCATGGTTACATCATTTACTTACCGTAAATGGTGGATGGTAAGTGAAACTTACCGTTCATGGTGGACGGTAAGTAAATATATATCATTCAAATTTTATTTTTAACCTCAATCTGACAGCTGTTAATTTTGATACCTATTTTCCCTTTTCTTATATTTACGCAGGTATTGCAAAAACTAGCTTACTAACCTCTAACTGTAAGTGATTTTTTAGGTCTCGAATGTTTAGGAAATCTCGACCCTACGGGTCTCGACATCCCAAACTACATTCTCGACCTAAAAACTATCACTTAGAGTTCACGGTACGTAATATACTATAGAAGGAAAAAAAGGTAGAATGAACCTTTTGAAAAAATTAGAAATTAAAAACCCATAAATACGTGGATAAATATTGTTATTGATCAAGTAAAAGTTAGCGATTCACCTATAATATTAGAATATAAATACTTTTTCTCTGTACACACGTCTAATAATGACTGTCAAATCAAAACATTTGTAACGTTTTAATAAACAAATAAATAAGTGGAAAATCAAGAAATGTGTTATATTATTCGATTCCACTAACCTATCAATTATTACAAGTAATGCTGACAATTAAAAAAATTGCATTCATAGAATAATTATGCATATTTATGTACTTATGCAGAAAGAAGTTGCTTTCTACACTAGTACAAAAATTATTTACTTTATGCATTAGTTTTATACTTTCCGAATGATATTGTATAGTTATTCCTACAGTATATTAAATAAAGTATATTATTGAAACTTTAGGACAAATTTCAGTTGCAAAATATATAAAATATTATAGTATATATGTATATTCGACACATAACTACAAATTGTTATTTATAGAGTATCACTTTTAAAACAGGAAGGATAAAGAAATATAAAATATAATCTGACATATACATAAATTTTAATTATAAACGGACATTTGTGTTTTTATATTTTTTTATAATAATTTTTTTAAAGGTATTCAAGTATATTTTTAATAAAACATTGTATTTGATACGAGTCATAATATTTATTTTCCATGACAGTTGGAAAATATATAGGAATACGTTTTGCTGTGCTTAATTAAAATATATATTTCAATTAGACTTCTCTATAAAACAACATTTTTTTCGTTGCTTCAAAATTTTTTTTTTTTAAATTTTAATTAAAGATCTACTCGTATAACCCAAGTAAAAACAATTTTTGCCTTTCAAGCACAAGGTTTTATATTCTTTTTTAATTTGCGAACATTTCATTTATCCATAAAAACACCAACAGACATAAACAAACTTAAGCAACATAAATAAGTATACGAAATCGTAATCATGATTTTAACATGAAGGCCCACTTGTGTTAAAACAAAAATAAGCACTTCGCTATAAAATAAAAAATAACGTTCCCCATATTTTGCAAAAACACACCATTACATAAAAAATAAAACACCATCGCATCTCGTCGCACAGAAACCTGCAACCGGTATCCATCAGTGTAACCTGCGAATTACGTCAACCGTTGGCATTTTAAATTTCATTTCCCCGTGAAAATTTAAAATGATGAGGTGTTAAAATTAGATTTTTTATGACAAAAAACTGTAATTATTCAGAATACAAGAGGTATAATGGCCCCTCTGGGCCGTTACGGTTGAAAGGGGGATAGGGGAACACCTTATCCTATCCTTGGGGGTCTACGAAAGCGCAGACGACACAGATGAATACATAATTCAACATTTTGAAGTTTCGTTCTGAATATTTTATAAAAATTGTATATCTTGAACGCTTATTTAAATGCGAACAGGTGTAAACCCTCCTTTATCCTTATTGTTATTAGTCCCTAGGATACCAATTTTAATGCCATAACTTCAAAACTTTTATTTATTTTGAAATGTTTACTCTGTCGAATACGGTTGTAATTTATATGGCTTCTGATTGATTTTGTTAATAGGTATTTGAAATTTAATTATTAGTAGTTTAATTAAATTTTTGCGGATAGAGATGACAATATTTTGCGCAGTGATGGCATTTCCTATTACCGGAAATTAAAAATTTATTGGATGGAAGAAATTTGTGGTCGTAAATTCATTTACAATTCACTGATTAGTTGTATTTTGTGTAATAAATTCTTGATTTTTTCTATCCACAAATATTTGAATCATTTATCGATTTCATTAGTTTGACAACACTTCTATAAATAATAGTTAATAATTTTGATTAAATTTTAATTCCGTTAAAATAGTTTTGTTCGTTACAAAAAACATTGTTCAAAACCTTTTGCGGAAAGACAATATCCCCACATTTGTGCAAATGATGAAATAAGCGTTCAAGCTGAAAGGATGTCTTTTCGTACTTGGTACGTAAATAACTATTACGACTTGGTCACCTGAAATTTGATAAATGTTTTGTAGCATTCGGAACCGGGACCTTTTGTATATGAAGCAGGAACATCTCTCTTTGCTACCAAGAGCAATAAGAAATAAAAGTTACCAAGTGAATGGTAGAAGTAATGAGAAATGAAATACACAGGACTGTAGTCAGTAAAGACGGTATTTTATTTAAAAAGCATCAACATTTCATAGCCTATTGCTACTTTCTCAGGCTAGCTACAAGAAATTTTTAAATATGTTAAAATAGTAAATACTGTAACGTTCGTGTGTTTTAAACGTTTTGTTTAAACAATAAAAGTAACAATATTACAAATAATGAATAATTATTATAATAAATAGTAAAAGTTAATTAACACCAGGTATATAACACTAAAATAACAAATACAAAAAAAAACTTATAAACTAATACTTATCACTATTATAAATAAACACTATTATTTATAGCTGAGTGATATTTATTTAAGACGATATATTTATATTCAGACCGAGCGATATATTTATGTTCACAAATTCTTCTTAGTAGCTCGGGAGTCAACTGACTGACTGACCGACTGAGCCTCACTGACTGAGTCCGAGTCAATTAAACGACTGACTGAATGAGTCTCACTGACTGACTGGTCCCGGTGATTCGCTCTTTATATACCACGTTCCTTGTTTCTGGAAGCTTCGGGAATATTCCCTATGTGGAGCAAACGACTTGTCCGAACCCGTTAGTGTTGCGTCATACACTCGGCGGCGCGGCGTAGGCCGGCAAGCTTCAACTTGTCGCTGCCGCGTCCGTTCAATACATTTAAGATAATATTTGTTACAATCAATTCAATTTGTAAAATGAACATGAGAATCTAAAAAATAGATAAAAATATAAAACTTTATTTGATGTACGATATCTTTTAGATTCTAATGTTCTTTTTACAAATTGAATTGACTGTAATTGTAAATAGTAGTATCTTAAATCTTACTTAAACCTTAAATGTATTTACCATTTTAACAAATTATAAAAATTTCTTGAAGTCATCTTGAGGAAGTAGCAATAGAGTACGAAACGTCAAAGTTTGTCAAATAAAATACCATCTATACTAACTGCAGTCCTGTGTATTTCATTTCTCATTATCATTACTACTCCAAATAATTAACTAAATAAATTAAGTCTTCTCGCATTATTATTTCTGTAGGTATAGGAAAGTCAGTGTTGATGTAAACCATCTTGCTACAAACATAACGAGAACTCAACTGCCATCCATGTCGCATTACCCTCATCACGAATTTCAAATTTCCGCGGCTGCCTCTCCACTTGTTGCTAAGCAACAGCAGATTATCAACACACCGGGAGTGGCAATGCAAGGAAAAGCGCTGAAACGGTTCCACCGACATTGCGTATACTCTAGTAATTATTACGCCGTTGTTAGTTTCTGTCGCGGCTCCGAAGCCAGTACGGCGTTAGTGTTGTTGCTGGTGGATATCTACCTTGCGATGTGAACGCCGGTTAACGGATGTGACGTCATTTCGAGTGTTTTATAGTCTTATTCCTGGCAATGTTTCCTACATTTAACACCATTCAGTTACCACTAATTAAATTTTACCCCCGAAAAGGGGTGGGGTTGTTGATGCTCTGGCCAGTGATGAACAAAATGGTGTTCTTTTGTAACCCAAGTAAGATGGTCAGAATATAGTCAAATGCGTAGATAACGAAATGTAACAAAGGTGATAAAGATTTAGTGTTTTACTGTCAAGAAGATTTCAAAATATCAACTTTCAAAATTTATTTCTTCTTCAGTGTTGTTCTGAATTTTACTTGACCCTTGTAGGATCCAATTTATTGACGCATTTGAAATTAACACGGCAAACTGAAATTTCGTATTAAGGTATCATTCGTGTGGACATATTCAAGTGTTTTTATGCAATCTTTGGATTGGCATTTGAAGAGTAGGTACTGCGAAATAAGGTCATAAGTAGTGTAATATAATCTTCGTCAAGGAGCAATAGTATATTGTGCAACAAGTGTAGAAAGTTATCTATTTCACGCTAGTTATGAGAGTTTTATCACGAGACGAAATCGAATACTGAAATCACACGAGCGTGAAATAGGTAATTCTACACGAGTTGCACACTATACTTTTTCTACGATCACACTTTTGTCAAGATTTAATAATTATAATTCTAACTCTACAGAAACAAAATATGACATCTCAAACTCAACACATTTGACGTTTATGATTACAGCCTGAAGACGGCGCAAGCGCATATGTGCGTAGTGGTACCAACTTATATAGATTGTAATTTAGAACTAAAGACATATTTGATTAAAAAATATTGAAAATGAAGATTTATATAAACTCTAAAATAATAATTTATTATTACATATATATCATACAGTATTATATTATTAGAAAGTTGGTCACACTTGCGCGTGAAATAATTGCCCACGTTATTCCACACGAATGTGCGAAATATACCATTTTCATGCTTTGTTTACTGTGGAGAAAGTATAAATTTCAATAGTGATCGTAGAATAAGTAATTATTTGACATAAAGTTTTACTTGAGTTAAATATAAGTTTATAAGAGTTATGAATGACGAACAAAAACAAATCACGTTAATTCAATTAGAAAAATTCTTAAGTAGCCGGTGCCAACATTTTCACAGTCACTGTCCTCAAAGTCAACTAGGGCAGCAACCCCTTTCGCCCACCCCAAAGCCGCCCTAACACTGCAGTGTACCGCAGCGCTCCTGCCGGCACACTTTGCCACTAATTCACTTGTGTTTAATGTGGGACCCGCGTCCAGAGTGTGTCGTCTTTGCCCCTTCCGCGCCGCCGCTGGTGCCACAGGCCCCCAGAGACGCGCGCCCCTGGCGAGTGCCCTGTTACGCACATTAAGTGCGTTGAAAGCAGTTGCTAATGCGAATGTAATTTTTTAATAAGTTTGTTTTTTTAGACTTAATTTAGAGAATTTTGTTAAAAGTGCTAATTTGTGTATTGAATTAGTTAAATCTGCTGCGGTTTTTGCACGCAATTAATTAGTGATATTTTGTGTGTAAACTTTTTACTTGTTACTTATTAATTTGTTACATTTTTGTTGCAATGCTGAGTTGTATATTTTGCTGTTTTTGTTTCCAACAAAAATTGCAAATCAAAACTGGCATAAAGAATTCAGAATCTTCGATACTGCCATAAATTTGATTCCAAGTAGACGATATCGAATCTAAATTTATGTTAATGTCATCAAACATTATTACCATAAAACATAAAATTCCGATTTAATAAAATTTACTTCATAAATCTCGATTTAAATCTTTTGTAAGCGAGCGTATCTAAATAATATATTCAAATTTCTGACAAAACAAATAACAAAGAATTGAATATATTTGAACTTTCCAGTGTTATTGATAAATAAGTTAAATAGTAGTCAGAAATTCTATCTTAATTTATTATTCATTTTATGGTTGAATTGTACTTTAATTAAGAAAACACAGATTGTATTGCGTAATAAGGTTAATATATCTCACTTCCGGGAACATATTAAGTCAGAAAATGCGGTGACAAATAATGAAAAGGTGAGGATTCGTTCCATTTTCACTACCGGTTCCGGTATGATTCAAAATGGGCAAAAGCACAACGCCAGACTTTATTAAAATTTTAAAAAGTATTTTTTCATGACAAAAGAATCTTAATTTAGAACAATGATGAAAGCTAGCTACTGAAAACTTTTCTTATTAATTCGAAACAGCTAACATGAGTTCTTTTTTAATTATTGTCCAATTAACTCAGCATTGTGAATGTTTTATTACTGTTATTAATTAGCAAATTAGTTAAACACTGAAACGAGAACGAAATGAAATTAATTTTATTTATATACCGTGTATATGAAGAATAAAGTATTTAAAATGTGATCATAAAGTAAATTTGAGACGTGACGTGCCCTGGTTTCTAATTCCTAGATTAAAAATTCCTGTAGCACTTCAAGTTGGCAACTGGCACCTCCTGATACTATATCATGAAGTTGGCACCACTTTCAACAAGATAACCCTCAATAGTGCACTGAGCCAAACTCTTAATCAGCATTCGTAAATTACTTCAGGTACCAAAAACACAAAAAACCTACAAGCAATTTGAATCTTCACGTACATACTCTTTAATCGATATGGCAAGTTGCCAATGTCCAAAAACAAAATAGAAAAAACGCTATCAAAAAAATTGAATCCCGAGCCACCTTAAATTCCGAGGTACATCGTAGCGCAAACTACATTTAGATTGTTGAAAACGAATTTGTTTTTCACGATAAATAAAAGACGCTCGCGAGACCAGCCAGCCACGATATTCAGCGAGGAAGGGTTGTTTTTACCGGTAAATCCACGGTTCAACGAATCTGCAAGCTCTCGGTGCTGCTGCAGCGCCACCTGGTATGGTGGCGGCAAACAGAACTAGAACTACGTTGGAGTACAATCGAGAGAATGTTTCGGAATGAGTAAATGAAAAGTTACTGCTTTGACATTTTGTTCAAGAGACACCAGACAGAGTTGTGGCTGTTGGTACAGCAATTGTTGCTATATTTATTTGTATAGAATTGTTGGAGCAACTTTCGAAAACTATGAAATACATATGAACTCAAACAGTTCCTAGATTAGAACTCATTACAGTTATTATTTGGATACTGTATTAGTTTATGACACACATAAGATACAAATCTGATATCCCAACACAAAACTGCTGCTTAAATAATTTTGAATGGTACAAAATAGAAAAATCTGGTGTGGGCACCACACTACTTTCTTATGCAAATAAAACCAACTGAACACGTATGATTTGTTCCTTGCGTATGACTTTATTTTGACAATTACTTGCTATATAGATGTTAAACTTATTTAATTTTTTGTTCTCATTGTAACTATGAATTTATTTTGATATAGAAATTAATTAATATCTAGTCTTCAAAACTAATAATACAAATATTACTTTTATAATATTTCACACGACACATGTTTTTGACACTTCACAATTATTTGACACGTTTGACATATAGGTAGATATTAAAAATGTTTTAGTTTCTGTTCTCATTGTAACTAAGATTATAAAAATATATTTTAAAACATATAATTTGGTTTTTCTCAAAATTAGAAGCATGTACAAGAAAAGTGCAAATAACATTTTATTTTCCAAATATTTTTGCTAACATTTTTCATTTGAAACTTTTTCTCATAGCTGATTCTATTTTTGAAATAAATGGAATTTATTATTTTGTGTGACCAGTAAACTTCCTCTTCCGGTTTTTCAATTTCATTCAAAATTAAATCAGCTCTTCATTTTTTCATGAAACTTATAAATTCCGAATTTCATTTACATATCTTGTCTCGTTCATGAGATATTGCGCACACGGATATCCATCCATCCATCCATTCATTCTTCCATCCTCACACACAGACATCATAGAGAAATTGGTCTTAACGGATTCAGTGGACGTCAAAATATGTATTTCCGCAAAAATCTCGTCAACGATTTTTTTCGTGATTCCAATACTTCCTTATACTTTACTAAAAGTAAAAAGTTCAAGAAAATATTGTAGCTAATATCATTTTACATCTTTTTTATTTTAACACAACTCGAATCATCTTTCTCTCTTACATTTACGTCATTGTGCGAGAGAGCAAACTTTTTAAGTCACTTGAAAAAAAAACTTCATCGGGAATTAAAAACGTTTTTAAAAAAAAATGTTGCTAAGATTATTCTACACCTTCTTATAATTACTATTTTAAAAATCTGATATTGCTTTCGAATAAACTACCACTTCCGGTTGATGGATATTGCTCCAAAGTTTAACCAGCTCGTAACATGTAATTTTAAATTTTACTAAAGTTCCAGAATGGTCAGTTACGGCCCTGGTTACAATAAAACAATTACGAGTATGTAGGTATGTCAAACTACAGTTAAATTACAGTTTATATACAGTTATAGCTGACGACATAGGGGTCATTCAGTTAACTAGGCCTATTTTATGTGCATGAGTCTGTGCCCCGTAAAACGTAATAATTATTTGCGTGGTATACTTAGTGAACAACGATGGCGGGGAATTTTTCTTCAATTACTTTTACAAACAAAAGCAACTTGAATTTCAAGATTCACAGCTTACTAAAACAGGGCTAGAACTTGTATTCAGAACTCAGACAACGAAAATTCACAGAGGAAAGTTTATTTCCTGTTAAATTTAGCGTGAAAATTATCGATTTTCTAAAAGTTCGAAGTGGTATTATTAATTTCCCGTCATTGAATGAGAAGTTTCGAAAGATCGACGGCTTGATATCGAAGCCAGCCTTCACGTAAATTTAAGATAAATGTTAATTCACGTCGTTTGATATTTCAAAATGTATTTAAAATAATAATATTATAAGTAAATAAGTTAAACGTTCGGCAAAGTTCACAAGTTTAACAACTATCTTTTTCCGATGACCACTACGAAAAGTATATAAATTCACACGCTAAACTATTACTGAAAGTTAGTCATTGCAAAATATTAACAGTGCTGTGTGATATGAAAGCTCGTTTGCCAATCAGATGCGTGCACAACTGTGTGATATGAATTTATCACACGCTGCAGTAACTGAGCGAACTAACCTAAAAAAAAATTGTATTTAAAGGTTTGACAGTTGCAGATAATTTGCTAAATTTATACGGATACGGATTAAGAAGGTTGGATCCTGATTTATCAGATTTTCCAGCATATGTTTAGCTACATTGGAATTTTTTTTCTATAACACTATTTTGGAAATTACACATTCTACAACTAAAAACTGTATTGAAACAACTATCATTCCATACACCGCGTATGCAATAATTTCTACGAACCAAAGCCGCATATTAGCGCGATATATGAAGTATCTTGATTCAGTTACTATGGTTACGTCTGTCTGTTTTAATTTTTTTTATTTTAGTTTGACATTTTCAACAGTTTTGAATTTGTATTTTTTTGTATGTGATCCAAAATCTTGTTATAGAAAGTATAGTCTACAACAGGTAACGGAATGACATATCCCACACATGCAAACCGTAGCCCTCGCCTTCGGCTCGGGCTACAAACTTTTAGCTTTCGTGGAATATGTGCCATTCTATTACTTGTTGTAGAATATACTATTTTTGTGACAAACAATTCATATGTTTCTTAAACAAATTACAATCTTTATGTCCTACATCGTATTTTGTAAATATCAGATTGCTACTATTGTATTTCTTAAAGTAAATTTGTTATAGAATCCCGCTAGTTTACTGCTTAGCCGGCGAGATATGAATTTGAGTTAACGTAGTCCGTGCAAGTTTGTTCAGTTTGATTCTAAACTTTTCACTTATTCTATAAATACATTGTCCAGCTATCATGAAGACAATATGCTGTACTAAATCCATATTGCAAATTACATTTATTAATATTTGAATCCAAAGAAAATCGTAAAACCAAATCGTACGAATGAGAATTAACTGACATATGTAAGTACAAATAATTTACTACAAATATTTGGTCTTTATAACCTATCATATTTCAAAGGAATGTTTATGTATCTGGACTAAATAAATTATTACAAATATGCAAGATCAAAGACACATAAATATTTTGACTTACTGCACTATATTGCTGACCTCTAGGTATTATAGGATCACTAAACACTCACACACAATGTTACAAAAAACACCACTAAACAATATACTCTGTATACGTATTTAAACGTCAAACTTATCTGAACAGATTGATTGGAACGTGTTTGAAACAAAACATTTTTGTTAACAGATGTCGCCAGCAGTAGCAAGCAAATACACATATTACATTTAAATTATGATTTCATTTAAATAAATCATTTTTGCTAACAGATGTCGCCAATAACAATCAACGAGTATATAAGAGGCGGGTTAATTTTAAATATGAATTTTAGTTGTCTGCATATTATATTTATAAATAATTTCTAACAGATGTTTGACTAGGCTGGTACCACGAGATATGTTTTTGTGTGTTTTAAGAAAAGAGTTTTAGCCCCGGGTTTAAGCGCTGTACAATGTTATAAAAAAATGCTTCGATTAAAAGTTATAGATTAATATATTATCTACCACTTTTATTTGAAGATTTTTTTTTATAAAATAATTTAGAACATTGTACAGCGCTAAAACCGAGGCTAAAACACCCAAAAACAGAGCTCGTGATTCCAATCTATATGTCTAAAAACTTGAAGTATTTGTTGTTATATGGCTACTCAAATATTGTACCCATTGAAATCAGAAAAATATTTGAAAATAATTCAAATTTCTCTCGTAACCACAGGCAAATCCAAATCCTCCGCGCGATATTTTGGAAAATTCTACATTCTGCAATATTTCTATCCGTATTCCGGAATATGCATCTTGCAGGCGAGATGTCAACGGAAGATTCAACTTTGAATTGTGGTTGTGTCCAACCGAGGCAACAAGATGCATGTGGCTGCAACACAGTTGCATTACAGATGGCAACTGCCGCGACAGGATAATGCTGTGCTACAAACATCATGAAATATTTACAATATTATCAAGAGAATTTTAAGCGGATGATTGTTGAGCGCGAGCTCTTGGCAAAGATTGCTTGAAGCTTAGCGTGCTTGATGGAGATAAAAATATGTGTATATGTAAATCATTTTTGAGATGTTTTTTAAGTTTATGAACTGTATAAATCTGCCATTTGTTTTAATAATAATACGTGCTTTGTTCTTGGAAAGCTAAATGCAACATTTTATTTAGCATTATTCTTCTACCTGATGTAGCCACTATTAGAGTTATTTAATATTTTAAAGAAATTTAACTGTCACTTTTTACTTTTAAAGTATATTTACTTGTTTTTACGAATTGAAATTATTTTATGACTTATTTAACAATGTCGTCAACAAATTTATTGTCATTTGTATAAATTGATGTAAATTTATTATGGAAGTAAATTTAACTGGAGTTTAAATTTCTTTAAAATATCGGGCATTAGACTTTTAGAATCCTACACTGATAAAAATGTTTTCTTGGAATAAACAGATTCCTTTTAAATGAAGAAAAAATTGATTTGTATAGAGTCAATCCGATTTCCGTTTTCATTGAAAACTTTTATAGGTTTGATAAATATTCTTGTATGAAAATTAATTTAGTTTTGAAGGAACATATCAAAGTATTCAACTGAGTTTGAATAGGAGTAGTTGTATTTCAAAATGATATCGTTTTAAATAAAATCGACTTTTTCATTATTTTTAATAACTAAATTTAAAATATATGTATTTTCTTTCAATGCAGAAAAAAGATTAATAATAAAATTTATATTCAAAATTAATATTTTTTTTAATTGAACCTGATAATTTTGTAAAAAATTAAATTTTTTTCAACGAATACATGCGAAAGGAAAACTGAAAAATTATTTTCATGAGTGTAATTGTTTTCTAGTATGTAAGCGTTTCGACCAAAACTAAAATTCCTATTTTATATTTTACAAATAAATCAGTAATTACATTTAATACATTTATAACAAAATCTTCATGAAAAATAATTTGTATCGCACTGTTTTGCGAGTGTCTGTAATATGCAAACCTCGCATTCGGTTCGCCCTGTCAAAATGTACTCGTACTCGCGAAAGAGTATTTTCTGCACGAGTAATACAAATTATTTTGTTGACGATTTAAAAACATTTAAAGAAAATGAATGCGGAAAACGATAATGTGGATCAAATCATAAAATATGTTTTACAACGATGCAGTATTGTAAAAAATAACAATACTGTAAAGTCCTATTTACTGGACTGCAATCAGAACATGCAAATGTGATACAGTATGAAATTAAATTATTTGCGGAACATTAAAACGAGCAAAGGTATTTACATTTGTAAGAGATTATGCAAGTTGCTATATAAAGAGATAAAGAGAATTCCCAAGTTTAATATGGAGTAGTTTTTTTGTGAGCAGTGCTTTACTTGAATAAGTTTATATGAATCGGGAACAGGAAACAAAATAGAAGGAAACCACTTCTTGAACTAGAGTTTGCTCATATAAACATCCTTAAAACTTTAATTTTAAAATCAACTAGTTTACATCCACCTTTGATGTATTCACAACGTAACCTCAAACAAAACCTATCAAGAACTCTACGAATGTCCTGATAATAATAATATTTCAGTATGACAAACTCACATATCACTTTGATCTCGATCTTGTGCGTAAACTTTGTCGAGCAAGAAATAATCTTGCGGTCTAATTTCTTGTAGTCCTGGGTTATTATTAACCAACAGACAAAGACCACATCATAGTGTCAGAAATGAAGGGAAGAGGGACACATATATGATTTTCTCTGATGTTCTTAACTGCTGGTAATCAGACCTGACCGGGAAAATAATCGGCTTAGTCGTGACGTCACAGCGGTCTACTTAATGTCATAGTCCGGAACCGGAGTAATCCGGGAACTATTGCTTAACAATGTCGCTGTCGCATTAGGTTCTAGCCGCTATATTATATTGGTAATCAATGGATTAAGTTCATTGTTCCGTAAACGATTTGTTTTTAATCTGATGAATTTGCGACCTTTTCGTTTTTTAAAATGAATATTTAAGTAGGTTTTGGAAGGCAATATCATGCGCGAGACGGGATGATTGATTAAACAAGAAGTGCGAAAATGGATTTTGCAAGTTAAGTAGTTTTTATGACATAGTTTGCTTTTGATGCTAAATTTTCACTGCACATATTGAAAATTAGGTGTGATAAGATGGAGTTTTATTAATGACATAAAATAAAATTTTACTATGTCGAGCCCAGAATTATATCATTTGGCCGAGTTTTATAATTTACTGTATTTATATATTAAATTCTATAATTTTTACCTCCTGCACATACATGTATATAAAGGAGGTATTATATTTATGTTACGAATTAATTAGATTTTGGGAACAATTCATCAACAGTAAGTGATAGATTATTTGAAGGCTTATCAAGATATTTGGGCATATCTTACTAAATAAATGAGATGGAGTAAATTTCATTGGAATCAAACGATCTAGAATAAAGCTACCTACAATATTTATTATTATGGATAAATAGTTCCGTGTTGTCGGATTGTGGATCGTGAGATCCTCAGTTCGAATCCCACAGTTGACAGTTACCAATTTAAATTTACCCCTATGGTTCCTCCTCCACTAACATCTTTCGGGGCTATGATTTGACGGCTGGTAACTGCACTTCATACGCAAAAATATATCACTTACCAAGATCTGCGTAAGCAGAGTGCCACACCCATTACAGAAAAAAGACGTGATGATATATTTATTTATTTTACAATCTTTAATAGAAATTTTTTTCATCAGATTTAAAAACAGTATTCGTGGTACCAACCATAAATTTGGGCAAAATGGAATCTTTTTATTAATTTTTTTTTATTATTTCTGCTTAAAATATTCTTAAAAATAACAGAATTTAAGATATCTACAAATAAATTGAGTAAAACAATTTTCCCTTTATAAGAGTAGAACAAATATTCTTAAGGTATTCTAAAAGTCCTATAAAAGATATTATAAGGAAATTTAACTATTACTTAAATTTATTTTTAAAGTAAATTTATTGTTTTTAATAAGTGAACATTATTTTATGACTTATTCAGCATTGCGTTCAAAGATTTGATTGTCTAAATTAATGTAAATATTGTATGGACGTAAATATAACTGGAGTTTAAATTTCTTTGTAATATTGGTCATTAATTGGGCAAAATGATGTGATTCTTGGCTCGTATTTATATGAAACTAAACATTTGAATTCCCAAGTAACATATCTTGCTTGTCCATTCCGTATCATTTATTTATATTACTTCGCGAAAATATCAGGTGAACAATAAAAAATAAGTCAATAAGACCCGGTTTATCAATCGACTGTTAAGTTACTGTTATGGGTATCCTCCTGTTAAATATAGAAAAATATGTATTTCTTATGTTGCTGTTAGTTAACATTTGATTAACAGTCTATTGATAAATCGGGCATAAAACACACAAAATCATTTGGCGTACCAATTCTCTGGGTATTACATCCCCTTTCGCACAAAGCGAGAAACTTTATCCAAAACGAGAATACATGCGCGGAACAAAGCATCAGGATTAGAAAGAATTGTGCACCGGTCTATATGGAGTGTATCTCATCGTAGTAAACGAGATCATAAATAATTTATAAGGTTCGAATAGGGCGGTCGCTGATTAAAAGAAGAGCACAGGATTTCAATTTTAAACTCCGGGAATTTTTAAAGTGTCCTGTAAACATTGTCCGCACTTGGAGAGACGCGATATATAAAAAGAGTTGTTTACACAACGAGAATATGTTCTTTTATTTATCGCTAGAGTTTGTGCAGTTTGGGATCTAGTTTTGTACTTGTATTTGTGAATTGAACATTTGTTTGGCTTTCTGAATATCATTGATTCTAAAATACTTACCTGAGAGGGAATTTACTGCAGTAGACAAACAGCATTTGTTAAACTTACTTATAGAGAAATACGTACATACATACAATACAAAAAATTGTATAATATATAGAATTATTACGTAACCTCACAAAACTAAAACTATTAAATGGCGATAGTACCGAATACAAAATGACTAATATAATCGGTAGTTCCTAATCGATTGATTAAAATAAATTGTAATAATTGACTTGATGGTTTATCTTACAAATTAAAAACTTTGTACTTTTGAAACACAAACATATTTTAAAATAGGTATGCCTCCTAATACTTCTACAGATTTACAAGGATAAAATTTAAAATTGTCAAACGTTATCCATAGTCCTAATTTTAATTTGAAAGTGTACCAAAGAATTGAATTTCTGCCTTATCTTTTTTTATAAATATTAACAAGGATTCATGTCAAAATGTTTATGTTATTATTAATATAAAATTCATTACAAAGGATTTGAGAGCTAGTAGTGAAAAAAAAAACAGTATATGTATAAACCAAGGTTGAGAAGATCATTATTGACCAAGCGCCTTGTATCTAGTTACAATCTTGATGCTATAGCGCGCTAGTTCAATAATGACCATCTTCACAACCTTAGCTTATAATATACTACTAATTTAAAGAAACATTTGTAATATTCTAATCACGCCTCGCATTACAACATTACACCAGTCGACAATTTCCCATTTCATTACTTCTCTACAATCTCATCTTCCAGTTAAGTTTAACACATTTACCAAATAACAAACTTAAATGATTCACGTAGTTCTCACTGCTGTCATCCGCGTCAGAGTCTTGCGCGCTCGAAATCTCGCGGTTAGAGATGCGATTAACCGCTCTTTATATCCCGTCGCCCCTGGAGCACTCTACGCCACTGGGATCAGCAGGTGTGTTGCTTTGCAACGCGCTAACAACCACCAACCCCTATACAGGTAATTTGTTAGGGGTGAGACAGTACACGCACTGGATACATTATTATACAATTAGGTGCCTTGTTCGTGAATATTATATCAGCGATGTTTCTTATGTTTAATGTTCTTACAGCTGTGGAAGAGGCAATCTTATTACGGATTAAATTATTTGCTATATATTTTTCTTCCTTAAACGCATAAAGATATATATATATATATATATATATATATATATATATATATATATATATATCCTCAATGACGTCTGTGTGTGGGAATGAAGGCGTTTCCGCATGCGCAATACTTCACGATATAAAAACGAAACTACATATTTAAAACTTTTATGAGAATGCGCAAAGCTAGGATTCAATTTACTTAAAATATAGAACTAGATACGGAAAATAGTTTCAATTCAAAGATTTTATCAATAATATATAGAATAAAATACGTGATCGTATCCGGAAAGTATTGGTATATAGTGAGTGTAAGATTGAGAAGAATGTTGTGAAGAAACTTGAAATGAGACATTAGAAGTGGTTTGGCCATATTGAGCGAATGTCGAATGAAAGGGTAGTGAAACTAATATATACGGGTGAGATTGAAGGTGAACCATTACTTTGGCGTCCGAGGAATAAGTGGTTGTGTTTGATTGATGGTTTGTTGTGCCAGCTAATAATTCTGAATGTGAAGAATAGACGAGCATGCATGAATCGCACTATGAATGTGGACGAGGCGAAAATGGTATGTCAGGATAGGAATGTTTGAAGGATATTAATTGTTGCTTGACTGTGTTTTTGATTCATGATACCCCACTGAGTGGGATATAGCGTAACGTTATATATGTATGTATAAAAATATATTTATATATAATGGCTTAACACCGTTTCTTATGTAGCTCTCTATATTCTTTTGTTTTCTTTTCGTTTAAATCCATGTAGTTAGGTTTCTCTACGTCTTCCTATCTCTTGTTTAATTTTACCACTATTTAATTCCTGCTAATTTTAAATTTTGTTCTACTTCTTTTAGCCATATTGATCTGGATCTGACTCTTCTTCCTTCTGGTTTCTATTCCACTACTGATTTAATTGTATGCTTTTCCTCTGTTCTCCATTTATGTCCAAGCAGTTTTCTCCTTCTAACTCTTGTTCTATTTCATACTTCATAGTTATTTTGTATTCGTTTTCTATATCTTTTAGTCCGAATATTGTTCCTATTATTTTGCGATTCATTATCCTTAAATCTTCTTCATCTTTTTTTTTATTGTACCAGCAGCATACATTGTTATTGGACGTATAATTGTTTAGTAAATTCTCATTTTTGTAGCTTTAGTTAAAATCTGACTTTATAGTATTTTTTTAATTGCGTAGAAAGCTCTATTTATTGCCATTATCTTTTATTTGATATCTGGTTCTATTTGTCTTATGTTTGTTAGCATAATGCCTGATTGTTATTTACGTTTTTAAGTGCTGATATTTCCATCAACAAATTAATTATTCGCCGAATAAATGAAAAATGTCGCATAGAAATTATAGCTCAAATGATACTTATTGTTCTAGCTATCATATTTTGATGCGTATTTTTTTTTATTTATTGTACGAATAACTTATTTGGAAGTATATTCATAGATGGAAATAGCGGCCCTAAATAAAATACGATACTTCAAAAACTGTAGTTGCTATGGGAACAAACAAATAACAGAAACATATAATCCATATGCCAGGTTAACATGTGTAAGAAAGATTCCATCAATGATACATATATTTTTATTTTTATTTTCTACAGTCAATCTCGATACAAATATCAATTCAATTTGATATTATACATGAAATGGTCTACATAATTCTATGCAGCAAATATTAATTCATACCAGCTCGTGCAAGAAACTTGAACATACCAACTTGTTCCTGAATTTTATTTGAGTTCGCCAGTTGTTCGGTGTCAGGCAGCAGTCAGTTTATGTGAACATTTGAGTGAATAAAGTGTTGAACTTCGAAAATCAATATTAGAAATTCTTCAGTGTAATTGTAAGTAAAATTTGTGGTATCATTATTTCATTGCAATAGGAAAATTAAATAAATAAATACATCATCACGGCATTAAATCATCTTTTCCATTCTTCTGAGATGGAACGTGAAAATCTCAAGATACGCAGTGTTCCCCATAATAATAAATAAGTCAGAACCATTACAATTATAAAAGTATAAAAATAGTGTGAAATAATTTTCTTTCACGCCATCAGAATGACAAACATAATCGACATGCAAAGCAAATTGAGTACGAGGAATTAAAATGCATTTCTTGAAAGCCGCGTTTCCCGCAGAGGTTCACAGATACGGAAAATTAAATCGCTTTGTGCCGTGGATCGTGCGGCCTTTGCGGTTATTTACTGACTTGAAGTTGGCTTTGCTTTGACGGTAATAACGTATAAATTATACCCTGATTTCTTTGTAACTTGAACATTTGCTGAAAATAAGGTTGGCAGCGTTGAAGTCACAGAAATAGTGTTTTAAATAAATTAAAGTAGTAAAATTTTATCCAGCTTATATTATAAAGCTAGATTTTCTGTTTGTATTTCGTTTAATGTTGAATAAGTTTTCTCTCTTTCAGCATATAATAACATATTCTCGCTCACCTATTGATGCTAGAATGAACTTCTTAAATGGTCAATATAATTATTGGGAATTGTCAACTATTTTTATAAAGTAATGCAGTAAATAAAAGCCGAAACAAATAAAAATAGTTTAAAAAATTCGCTACATAGAGTTATGTGGCTAAGGGTTACATAGTTATTTACATTACAAGCAAGGTAAAATAGTTTTTACTACTAAACAGTTACCTTGCGTGTATTGTATAATATTTTACTTATTACTCATTTGTAAATAAAATTCAAATTACACACAACTGTTCTGTCAAAAATTATTTATATGATTTCGCATAAGTCTTGGAACCATTACTTTGGCAACGAGCATTGTTCACCTTGTAAAAATTTTACAATGTAGCTGTCATTTATTAACTTGTAAAGATTCATTTTCAAAAGCAATAGAGGGCTTGGGTAAATGGAGTTTACAAGTGAGTAACAAGTAAATGTTATTTTTGTATTTCATACTCGTTAATTATATTATATTTTTCGGACTATTTATCGTACGAAAAGTGGAACTTTAAAATCCTATGACTTTAAAGTAAAAATTGATTTATAAACAAATACTTGTTTCTATAGATATTGTTATTTAGCCTACTTCTATCAACTCATATTTTTACGAATTTTTGATAATTTCTGTTAATAAATACTATAATTTAACAACTTTAGTAACCAGTATGAAATAAAATTTTGTATGTACCTCGAACGAAAAGTGGCTTTAAGGTCCTCGCAAGAAATTTCTACCTTGGCTGTAAACAACTTGCAAGTACCTTAAAGTTACACTTTTCGTTCTAGATACATAAATAACTATAATATTGCTGTTTTTTTACCTAATCACTTTTAAGTCACATTTCAATTCTATACCTGATATATTTACAAACTAATACGAATAAAATGTTATTGTCAAATACGATATAACAATTTTTGTAAATTTATTCAGATGGCTCCCAAATTTTCGAAAAATTTGTGCTCGAATTTGTGCTATTAATCAATTAAAATATAAATAATTAAGAATGGCGTCATCTCTATTCGCAAACTATTTTGAATATTGCCTTATTCGGCTTCAAGTAAAGTTGATATTGCTATAAAAATTCATGTTTTCTATTCCGTGAATCTTGACGACATCATATACTTAGATTTTATCAGAGTTGTTATAACCCATAATGAAAATATATAAACTTTAACTGCCTTTCTTCCAGTTCTAATCCTGAACAAAACTTGTACTCCTCTTTATGAACTTACGCTCATCTTTGTGCACTAAACTCCTGTATTTTCTTACATAAAATTTAATGTACTCGTACAATACCTTCATATTCTCCTTTTTGATAAACAAAATAACATTAAAAACTTCAACGCCAACGAGGAAACATAAAACACATCATCGACAAGGGTCTTCACTGCACATAATTACACTTGCTTTTGTTTCAAACACTAGAGACTATTATTTATAATGAGTTTACTCTTGCAGTTCACTCATTCTTTGATGTTAATTCATTTATCATTTATGTGATATTTTCAACTTTGCTTACTACGAACTTTCATAATTACTTTCGTATTTGTAGTTCTGTCTGAAAAGGAATAAGATGATTACAGGATTTTAAAGATTTCCACATTGGTAATATATAATTTTAGATTAAAATAATATTTACATATGAATAGTAGTAGTAGTTGTTCCAGTTATTTGTTTGTTTTCGTAACAACTATAATTATTAAAAATAATAATAGATATTTACGATATAAGTGGAATAAGAGCATTATTAAGATACGCGTGTGCTGTTTTGCAATTGTTACCAAATCCAATTAATTGTCAATCTTCACTAATTTCTTCGAGATTTCTATAGTTCCTTATACTATCTATAAGTTAGTAATAAATACATATGGTAAGAATCGAAAAACGGACTAGCAGTCAATTATTTATTTAAATAGCTTTACTAACATTTTGATAACAACAGCTATCATTATCAGGGTTAAGTTAGGGTTGACTGCTAGTCTGTAGCTATCGAAACGTTGGCAGTGGTTTTTAATAAATAATTGACTGTTAGTCCGTTTTTTTAATTCTTTTCATAATTCCGCATCAATAGAACATCGCACTTTTTCTAAATTTCCATATGAACCAAATTTTACAGCTTCAGGATATACCAGTATGTAAATTTTAGCGAATAGCTCAGTCTAAAATTAAAATCTCTTTTAATTACTAATGGTGATATCCATTCTTACGAGACAAAATTAGCAAATCTGCTGCGCAAGCCCAAATACAAATTACATATTTCGAATAAAAATTCCTTAAATCTTGATCTCTATAATGGGGTCTTTCAACATTTTTTAATTTTTTTTTTTATGAAACTTTATCTAACTTGAAAACTATCTACACTTTAAAAGCCTTAATTGTTATTCATTAAACCACAATGATTTTTTAAAAATGTTGTGACGTCAATATAGATGTGTTGGTGAATCTCAAACAGTATAGTAGAGATTCAAATAATTTTTGTCACATAAATGTTCTATTTTATTGTAATAATAATAATAAAATAAGTAAAAAAATATATGACTACAATTATTTACAATCTGCACTGTTTAAGGTCCAGCAACACCTCTACAATGACGTCACATTATTTAAAAATAATCATTGTGGCTTAATGAATAACAATTAAGACTTTTTAAAAGTGTAGATAGTCTTTAAGTCGGTGTCGTATTAACTCAGCCGTGTAGATTCAGCCGAAAGTACCTGTGTAACCCTTCCAGGAAATTTTCGTTCCTTTTTCACAGCAGGAGACCATGGGCGTAGAACACTTTATTTTGATAAATTTTTAGGGGACAAGATTGCATGTAATACTTGCTTGAAATACATAATTTTATTGTATGTATTTTGCCTGATTATTGTTTGATTATTTGGGTGACAATTAGTGAAAGTAGATTTTATTTTTTGAGGGAAATACATATGTGAGTGGTCTTGGTAGTCAAATAATAAATAAAAAAAAATATATTAAATCACGATATTTAATTACCAAACATACAATAAAAATAAGATAAATATATCGAAATAAAAAAAGCATAACGACAGTAAAGAAACATGAAACACTAACAAACATAAACTAAATAAATATTATTGTTAAAAATTGTACATTAGTAAAATAAAACTATTTATAATTACAAAAATTAAAATTTCACAACAGTTACGTCCAAATTACAAGAAAAAAACGCTCAACATATGTAACATATATATTATCAATAAATTTCGCTAATTGAGACAGATACAGAATTTTATACTCTATAGGTACATTTTCGATTTGAAGCATATTTGCCTAAAATTATAAGGAAAGCAGGCCCTGAATTTAATATATTAGTTTGTAACGATGATGAGTACCTAGTGGTCAAAATCTACTTTAGTACATTTTATAATAAAATTATTTAGTGAAGATAAAACCGGCTGCCCATTGGCCAGAAGGAGATTATCTACATGTTATTATTTGTTGAAATTTTAGTGTGAGTATTACAAGCAATCTTGTCCCCCTAAAAATTTATCAAAATAAAGTGTTCTACGCCCATGGTCTCCTGCTGTGAAAATGGAACGAAAATTTCCTGGAAGGGTTACTCAGGTAGTTTCGGCTGAATCTACACGGCTGAGTTAACACTGCACCCTTTAAGTCAGATAAAGTTTCATAAAAAAATGTTTAAATGGTGAAAGACCTCATTGTCTTCCAAATACGATAAATTAACTAGATACTAAAGAATTTAAAAACTGCATTAAAAAAATATTAACACAGAAGGCTTTTTATACCACTCAAACTTTTCTGTCTTGTGAGCTTGACACTGTTTGCTGAAATGCAAATCTGCTTTGTCCCCGTTTTGGTATATCATTTATCTGAAAATTATTATATTTTGTTACTTTGTATATTATTTTATTACTATTGTTGACCTGCTAAAAACATTCAATGTAATTTAGTCAAATAAATAAATATTAAAATATGAAATATATTCAGACTAATTTTTAATTAATGCATTCATAAATTTGTAAAATAACCCTGGTGACTTAATTTTCAAAAGTGTGTTAACACAACCTCCGACGCAACTGACATTAACAAACTTAATAAAACTGTAGTCCATCCATTCCAATTGATTCAACCTCCCTTCAAGTCCCGAAGCAATAACCCATTTTCTCAACCAATATTTACAAAAATTATCTGACGCCGTTGGTACCTTTACAGTCTTTACATAACCTATTCTGCCATTCCTCCACGTTGAATATCTGCTGCACAAAAACGCGTTTTCCCGGACGACGTCTCGCTCTCGCAAGCAGCAAGCTTTAGCGGAAATAACGCAGACAACGGTAGTGCATTCGCGACACTCACCGAGAGGCAGCCGTGTTGCTTTTACCACGGAGATGAGGATGGGGTTGGGAAAACCGGATGAGGGAAAACGAGAGTTGGAAAGTTTGTTTTACTTGTGGTTTTTATAACGGATTTTATGTGGGAATAATTAAATAAGTGAATGTAGAGGTTTTATTTTAATTTGTAATTATGCACAGCTTTTGCTGTTTATTCTCAGGAAAAATTCTTTTATTTAGAATTTTTTTGCCTTGGTTTCTCATTCACTATTTAAAAAATATTTTTTCTACGTCCACTTAGAAATCTCCTCATTGTATGTTTGTTGTTGCTAGGGATAGGAGGTATATTCTACATTGCAAGCATCATGCGAAATGAATTTGTTTTGTATTTCTATACAGGTAATTTTATTTCAGTACAGGTGCCATTGCTAGGATACTTATTTAGATTTGTCAAATATTGGATGAAATGTCCATTTCATACTCGTAGGAAATGAGTACCATTCCTTGCTTGTTGTACAATATACTACTAATATTGACTGTATTGTCATTTTCCGAATTCTTTAATTGAAAACTTTAATCTATATAGATATTATATATACACCTATGATAATGCCTCTTATGAAGTTCTCTAGGTAGATCCTTTTGTTGGAGAGGACCAACCTCCGTTTTTTTCTTCAAATCCTTGAAATTAGGTGTTTCTACATGTTCCTTTATTTTGTTTTTCGTAGCCAGTTCTTAATTCCCATGCTTTTAAATATTCTTCTTCTTTCTTCAACCATGTTGAACTGTATTAGAACTACATTGTATTATTCTTCATCCTAGTTTCCATTCTACTACTCATTTAATTGTGTTTTTTTTCTTCTGTTCTCCATAATGTGTCCAAGCTATATGACTTTTTGAATCTTTGTTGCTTGATTTTTTCACTGTGTTTTTTTCATTCCATTCCAATTCTTGTTCTATTTCATAGTTCAATCTTATCCGCATTAGTTTTCTGATATCTTTATTGGCCCTAATATTGATCTTATTATTTTTCGTTCTATTATTCTTAAATATTCTTCATCTTTTCCATAGAATTAACAGTGTATAGGTATATATTATAGTATAGGTTTTACCTAATTCTAACTTTATTATGCTGTGCAAAAAAACGCGGTTTATATATTCAAATTACTAGATTTCACAAACCAATTTCTTTTTATTTTTAATTTTATATATGAGAATTTTATTGAAAACTAATACAAAAGGTTACAAAACACATTCATCATGGAAAATACGCACAATACGTACATCTGATTTCAATATAATAATTGATACATACAATTGTGATTTAAAGAGAAATTACATATTACATTAAGGGCCAATATTTCCATCTACGAATAAAGTACCGAATAAATTATTTGCCGAATAAATGAAAAATGTCGCATCGAAATCATAAGTCAAATGATACTTATTGTTCTAGCTGTTATTTTTTGATGCGTATTTTTTTATTTATTTGACGAATAACTTAGTCACTAATATTTGTAACTTGTACGAAAAATAGAATGAAAGCGAAAAACCTACACGTTCATCATACATTACTCAACTATTCAACTCGAGCTGTTTTATGTGTATATTTCTTATTCTCTAATAATTAAAATTTAATTAATATATTTTAATACGGAATTCTTTATACTAACTTTATTATGTTGTAATCTAAAATATTTTAAATGTTAAGAGTATCTTTAATAATGAACGTATTGGCAGGTTTCTAATTTTGCAGCAATCACAAAGTGCTTCATCTTGTAAAATTGCGATTCTAGATTGAAAGGAATGTAAAATTATTGTTTACAAGTCATCAGTACATGTTTGTTCTCCAGTATTTAGATTCGCATGCGGTGAAAGACTAGTAATTACTGAAACTCTTTCAGGGCGCGTTGAAAAGCTGACAGCTCAAGCACGCAATTTGAAAAATCTTCAGTTCGGCGTAATTTCTTCTTTGTGTCGCTTATTGCTTCTTAAATATTCATGAACTTGGCGTGTTTCATGCTCTAGAAACGTTTTCGAGGATTAGAATTTTTTCTGAGTTGACTTTCTTTGCACAATATAGATACGTGAAACTGTTTTATTTGCCCTCCCTTTCATTTGTTTTCTCTATTAATGTTTGTTGTGTACTGTCTGAAATATCTCTCCGAAGATAGGGTAAATATTTCCTTTTCGAATTTGTATTTCTTACTCCTACAGATTTTAAATTATAGGAATAAACGCTGGAATAATAAAAAAGTCTTCTTTATTGTAACTTTAATAGTTATTTGTACAACTGTAAATGAAACAATATATTTCCGCGAATTTGAAGTTTGATGCATGGCGGCATTTTATTATTATTATTTTGTTGAAGTGTCACTTTCATCTTAATTTTCCACGATATAATATGCAAAAGTAGTATATTGCACAACAAGCATGGAATGATACTAATTCCTATGAGTATGAAAGTTTGTAGCATGAGCCGAAAGCGAATACTGCAAATCATACAAGTAGGTATGAAATATACATTCCATGCGAATTGTACATTATACTTTTTCTATGAGCACATTATTATTTCCTAATTAATTTATATTTTAATAATAAATTTATGTCGCTTTTACCATATTTGACAATTCTAAATAAGAATCCTTGCAATGGCACCTGTACTGAAATGTAATGACCTGTAATGAAATACTCACAAAACACATTCATTTCGCACGATGCTTCCAATGTACCTCATTTCTCTAGCAACAACAAACATGCAATGGGTATATTTCTAAGTGGTCGTGGAAAAATGATATTGTGAACCAAATCCTATTAAAATATTCCCATTTACTTGAAATCAGTCAACATACAAATGTGAAACATTTGACATGAAATAAATTTATTAAAATCCTTCTTATAGGTATATTAATATTTATGTTATCCTTGTTGCAGGATTCCTGAAGACAGGTGCGAAAGGAAGTGCACAGGGCAACTTCGGCCTGATGGACTTGGTCGCTGGACTTCATTGGCTACGTGAGAACCTTCCTGCGTTTGGTGGTGACCCTGAAAGGATCACACTCATGGGTCATGGGACTGGAGCAGCCTTAGCTAACTTCATTGCTGTTTCACCAGTAGCTAAAGGTAGGATCACCATTAATAATATTAGGTACACTCGTAATTTGCTTGTCTCGGAAAGAAAATACGCATTAATATATACACTGGTACTATAACCGAAGGAAGTAAGATTAAATTGAAAATAATTTGACAGGTTTTTCGAAAACTTGTCTGGCAATAAGTTTAAGAAAGAAACTTGAGATTATTATTATATTTAATGAGTTTATTTTTTGATTCACAAATTCAAAACAAAGTTAGATAACGCATTTAGCATGTGGTATAAGCCACTGTTATACTAACCTAACCTAACTATTTGACATTTATCAAGAAAAAAAAATGCTATAGATTTTATCGCCGAGAATTATCTCTATAGTTAATGAAATATAGTAATGTTGGAAGAGTAAAAACTACGCTGACGTTTCGATAGTTTCAACTGTCATACTGCATATATATATATATATATATATATATATATATATATATATATATATATATATATATATATATACATATATATATATATATATATATATATATATATATAAAATTCCTCATCAGTCTATCATTGAACTATAGTAATACTGGAACTCATGAACTATAGTAATACTGGAAAGCTAATTTGTAAGCTTTTATGTAAGTGAAAAACAAGCCCCTGAAACAGATAGATCTCTTAGGGCCACACATCTTTGTCTAACACTTCTTTGTAGATTGGTTGCTATGATTGAGATTACTATGTGAAAATATGTTGCACAGTCTTATCCAAAATTGATAAGTATTGTTCAATTATTCGAAAGTTCCCCTAAATTCACATACATAATAGTTGAACTCATTTCTATTAATGTTTACTTTAAACATTTTAATTCAAAATCATTTAATGTTAATTTCTTTATAATTTCTAAGTGGACTGTACAACAAAGACAGATGGCCCAACAACTGAACGTCTCTCACGGTCGCTTTTTCAATGTCAGTTGGCGTTCTTGTATTCTGTCTAAATCTAAAGCTTTATTCTCACTACAATAGTAGCAAGTTTAGTTAAAACCCACACATGTGTCAAACAATGACACATTTCATTGATTAAAAGACATGTCTTAAAATAATCTGAATAATAATGTTAAATATATAAATTTGCTTGAAGCTAGTGTGTGTTAGTCTTTCAGTTTCATTTGGAGAAGTAGGTACTCCGTTGGCATTACACCATCCTACTCCCAAATTGCCTTACTCCGTTTACATAAATACGGAACGAAACATCCTAACGGAAAATTACCGATTCAGCTTGAAACGGAAACTTCTATCGTTCTATCGCTTCGTCAAAGTCAAACAAGGCCCTCTTGGCAGACGAAATTCTGGCGCTGAAAATAATAACAATTAAATATTCTAATGTCGTTTAATCTGCATGTTTAAAATTTATCACGCACTTAGGGAAGCGATTCTCAAGCCTTTCTCACATTCCGTCCGACACTGAAATTTGATTAGCTTTCATTAGAGAGTCGCGTGATTTTATCTGGGTTTACGCCCTCTCAAATTCTTCGCGCTTGATCTTGGTTCAAGGGCACTTCTCTTCTTCCACTCGCTCCTTTCTGGAGTGCTTCGTATTTCTTTATTTATATCAAATACTTTTTCTCACACTACTTATTGCTTATTGGAGTCTATAGAGCCAATTCGTCGCAGATCATCTGTAACAAAAATTGTCAACTGTTTCATAAAATACAGTCTGAGAATAATAAAAAATCTGGTGTGGGCACCACACTACTTTATTATACAAATAAATTGTTTACAAGAAAATAAATTAAATACTCCTCCAAACATAATTTGAAATTTATTACTTATGTATAATTTAAACATGAATAAACTCATTGCTGTAGTACGCATCGTAATGTCTTATATTTATGGAAATATGGAAATTTGTAATATTTTTCAAAATACGGAATTTCCCCAAATATGACTTAAAATTGTAATTTTTTTTTATTACATTTCTTTATAATATTCGCGTAAGGAAACCCATTGCAGCAGAGCGCATCGTCATATCTCTAATATTTTTCGAGTTATGAAGATTTTTTATATTTTCCGAAGAGCAACTTTGAGGGGCTGTAACTCGAAAATTATACAAGATATCGAAAAATATCTCCAGTTTTGTGATTTTCGTGCCATTTATAATAAATTAGAAAATTTTGAAAATTTTGAAATTTTTTTTCAAAATTTTGATTGTAGATATCTCGACAAATATGAAAGATACATACTTGCAGTGTACACCAATCGATTCAGCTCAACAAAATACATTAACCCTGAAAATTTCAGAAAATTCGGACAACCGGTTGAAATGTTAGAGCAAAAAGTCTGAAAATGGCCAAATTCAGGCCAAACGTCAAGGGGTACCCCTTGACTTTCAGGACAAAAAACGCCATTTTCAGGCTTTTTGCTCTAACTTTCCACTCCGTTAAGCGATTTTTATGAAATTTTGCATACGTATGTATTTCGACGAGCTGAATCGATTGGTGCATACTGCAAATCTGTATCTTTAATAGTTGTCGAGTTATCGCCGATCGAAATTTTGAATAAAAATACAAAAAAATTTCAAAATTTTAAAAATTTGATAATTTGTTATATAAGGCACCAGAAACGCTAAACTGAAGAGAATTTTTAGATATGTCGTGTAGTTTTTGAATTACAGGCCCTTAAAGTTGCACTTCGAAAAATACCAAAAATCGACGTATCTCGAAAAATATTAGAGATCTTACGATGCGCTCTGCTGCAATGGGTTTCTTAGCGCTTATATTATAAAGAAATGTAATAAAAAAATATTACAATTTTAAGTGAGGATATTCCGTGAGTTTCAAATTTTTCTATCGGTATGTGAATCTGTATTGAATGATTAATAATTACATTTTCTGATATTTGTTTGTTCCCATAGCAACTAAAATTAGTTTATTAAACATATAATTCAGTTTTGTCAAAAGAAGCAAACAAAATCTGGTGTGGGCACCATACTACTTTCTTATACAAATAAAACCAAATGAACACGTATGACTTGTTCCTTGCATATGACTTTATTTTAAAATATAAATCTATTAATATCTAGTCAGCAAAACTTACACACAAACATCATTGAGAAATTGGTCTTAACGGATTCAGTGGACGTCAAAATATGTATTTCCACAAAAATCTCGTCAGCGATTTTTTCATGATTCCAATATTTCCTTATACTTTGTATAAGAAAGTAAAAAAGTTATTAATTCACAGAGACCGGCCAGTTGGGATCTTAGATCTCGCTGAGCCAGTCAATCGGTGTCACTGCCCCACAGCAGTTGACGGGTTACACTACACTGATGAGCTCCAAAAAGAGCGAAAAGCGTCTGTAGTTACCGATTGATTGGCTTGGCCGGTCTCTGTGAATTAATAACTTTGTTATTATTCTGAGACTGTATTTTATGAAACAGTTGACAATTTTTATTGTCTTTATATTTTCAATATAGGTACCAACGCGTACATGTCACAATGTTTGATTTGTTTCTGTTGCGAATATTTTTTTATATGTTTCATAGACAGTTTTCAATTTTTCAAATCATATGTATTAATATCAAGTATTTAAGAAATCTAGATTTTATCACTGGTCGAGTGTCGTCCGAAACGGAAGTAAAATGAAAGCGATGCTAAATTAATTAGAGAAGTTTTATGCGCACAATGTTTCCAGTAAGCTAAAATCAATATTCATGTCAGCTCATTTTAAAAACACCCTTTTAAAAATTACCCCACGCCGTTCTTGATTGAAAATCAGCTGAAATATTCATCCGTCATCCTTGTATATACGTTTAAAGCGAGAAAACGAAGGTATTATTTTTAGCGGATATTCTTGTCTGGCACGAGTCAGTCATTTCCCAAACACGAAGCGATCCTAAATTGTCTTGCGCCCCCGGGCTATCTCATCGGAACCCCTTTCACCCCCTCTGCCCCTCGAGGCTGCAGTTCATTTAGCTGGCGCCCATCACAAAGGAGTATTTTATCGGAAAATTATACGAGGAAAGAAAAGAAATGTGCGTTGATCATGTATCTTTCGGAATTTTATTTCCGCTCTTTTCGGCGATACCTCTTCTGCGCGGGCGGTCAGTGGAATGGATGATCGCTCGACCTCTCCAGGATATATCTTTGGTGACAGGGGTGACCAGAATTATAATTTTCCCACCTCTCGTGCCTTCCACTCAAACGTGACTACGGCGTTTACATACAAAACAGAATTTCCCTATACTGAAGTAATTATTATATTGTTTTATAATATAAAAAGTTCGGTATCTTATAAACTGTAATTAAGGACTGACAAGAATATCAGATTACAGATTCTTCCAAGATTTTATAATCTGCACACAGGGATTAATTAAAATAGAATTTGAGTCTCAAAAAAATACTACTCTGTTCATGTTTCAAAGGCAGTCAATTAAGCAACGAGCTTCAAGGAGTGTAACAAGATCTAGTTTAAAATTCAGAAATATGTTTAGTGCTAAATTGCAATTTCTTTCTCATTATTGAAATATATTTGGTGCGGATACCAAATGACTAGGTACATAAGAGCCCAAAATTACATGAATTTCAATGTTTTATGAATGTCGAAAAACAAGTATAATTAAGTGTATCTTGTATTTACTAAAATATATAATTAATTTCTTATATTTTTATGTACATTTAACGTACGTTTGCAAAAGTGGAACTATTGGGTTAAATTTAAAATGAGAACTGTAGGCTGTGGGATTCGAACACATGTTTAAAGTGTAGAAAAGATATTCTGTTATTTCTGGAAGTAACAAAAAACAAAAATTAAAAATTTGGCGAAACCTCATTTAAAATTGTATTATTATTGGGATTCTTTATAAAATAAACCCCAAAAAAACTCGCTGTGTTGCAGAAATATTTTTTTCTACGACCACTGAGAAATCTGCTCATTGTATGTTTCTTGTTGCTAAGGAATATGATGTACATTGCAAGCATCGTGCGAAATGAATTTGTTTTGTGAGTATTTCAATACAGATCAGTTCATTTAAGTACAGGTGCCATTGCTAGGATACTTATTTGGAATTGTCAAATATTGGAATGGTAAAAAAGCGAGACAAATTTATTATTAAAATTCAATTAATTTTGAAATAATATAGTAGTCGTAGAAAAAATATAGTGTACAACTCGCATGGAATGTCTATTTCATACTCGTATGATTTGCAGCATGAGCCAAAGGCTCATGCTACAAACTTTCATACTCGTAGGAAATGAGTACCATTCCATGCTCGTTGTACAATATACTATAATGAATTCTTGTTTGGAAAATTGGGGTAAATTAAACTGAAACAATCAAAAAGTACATTTTCATTTGCGGGTTGTATTATAGATGAGTTTATTTGCCATGAAACATTAAATAACTGGTCACCATCACTGAAAAAACTCTCATTGATTATAAAAGCCATCTCCATATCGGCACCTGTATACTCGGACAACGTCCATACAATGTGTGTTTATTAATACGTATTCATTCGCATATATCACACGGTGACGCCGCGTATCGGGACTGGAGCCAGTTTGGCGGCTTCATCTCGATGCAGAACACGATTTATAAGCGGAAACGCATAGATACAATCAGTTCTGTGCCAGTTTTCAAATATTCCAAGTTCGGAAAAGCGAAAACATGCACTACACTCCACTGCTGCAACTGTATTTGTGATTGTGAACGAATACTGCTGTAATAGTATATGGCGGATTGCGATTGTGTGAGTTGGATTATCTAAAATCTATAAAAGCCAGGAAATGCTTCAAGGTTGGGAGGTTAATTGAAATTTATGCTAGATTATTGAGAAATTTTATATGAACTATTAAAATTTGATGTCGATATAAATCCTACTTTTTAAACTGTTATGAATCTCATCTTCTAGTTTCATTTCTTTCTCAATCAATATTGAGAATAATTTTATTTATTAAGGGTGGTGACTGACTCAGACAATCATAGGCGTTTTACTTGTTAAATAATACTTATGCAATTTTCTTCTTCCTTTATAGTTATAATAATAATAATAATAATAGATCTTTATTTAACATAAATAGTTACTACATGATCAAAGAGAAAAGAAATTACATTCTATATATAATTTTTCACATGTGTAATACATTTCTTTTTAAATAGCGATATTCTTTTTGCATTCCTAATACTTATATCTAATGAATTATATATTTTAAATCCGTTGTAATATAGAGGATTCTGTGTTGAAGTTTTGATGCGAATCTTATATTGAAAAATATTTTTCGAAAAAAAAGTTGAAGAAATCTTCATCCGAATCAGTGAACGAATTTCATTTCCACTTATTTTATAAATGCTAAAATGACATTCAAAAATATGGTTTTTCCAAAATTGATACTAAAGTACACGAAATCACTCCGCGAAGTTAACCAAAATAGTAGCTAAAGTAAAACTTTAAAGATTCTTGTCAAAATTTTACTTTACACACTCATCTGTCAAACTTGAATTGCACATATAAAATAACAAACAAATTATTCGATAATACTATTGGTGAATTTATTTATTATTTACCTTTGATAATAATTTATCAGATTTAATGTAAATCACATGCAGACCACGTCTAAAAACATAAAAATTAATGAAAATTATAACCAAATATGACACTTTAACAGTACTTTTGTTATTACAGCCATCCCAGTCGCAACAGTTAGCTGACGTTTTACAAATACATAATATTATTGATTTATGTTTTTAATTAATAATTTTACGATTGCGGAAAAATATAATGTATTTTATAATTAGTAATCATGGAAATAAAGTCCGACATTTATCAAATATGTGAAATAATTTTTACGAACGACTTGGATTTTACGAATAATGGAGATGTGTTTGTGTATATGATGTAGACTAGATTTATTATTAGTGACCTTTATAAATGAATTATGTTATTAAGAAATTTTTATTCTGATACTAAAATTAAATGAATAAACTGTTTACCTACTTACTTTATTACGAAAAGCTTGAATTCAATTCTATTTTAATGGTTACTCATTATAAAAACTATATTCTTAATATTTTGAACGTCATTTTTACCTTTATTAAATAAGTAAAATGAAATTTGTTCACTGATTCAGATGCAAATGTTAAATCTCTTCATCTTTCATTTGAAACAAATACAAATACAAACACTAATATCCATTTCAATACATTATAATTAATCATCGAATACCTATATTTCTCGTGAAATCGAAGCAGTGTCGAATCCATTCGAAATATCTTCGACTTTAATAACATCACTTGTTATATTACCTCTGAAAATATAAAAGAAATATTGATGTGAAAGCTAAGAATTTTTTATTAAAAATCCCAGTTGTGCTGTTTTGTGTAAATTCATTAAAAAGTAAAAAAAGCTGGCGCGATAGAACCGTCTTTATCATAATTAGAAATGAAGGAGTGAAATATTTTCATTCGTTGCGTTTCAGTGCATTCATTCCTTTATATCTGTTCACATTACATCTCCATAGATTTCATTTTCGTCGTTCAAGATGCTTCTCCGTTGACATCAAATTAATGTTCCCTTTGAACACTGGAAGGCTTTTACGGTTTTCTTTATTAAAATTTGTTCTTTCAATTCTCCAGGGCCTTTGATATACCCATCTTCCCGGAAGACTTAATAAATTAGACGAAAAAATAATTACTTCGTTGTGGATAAAAAATTAGCATATTTATCTGCTCGTTAAACAAACATAACTTTTTAGATATTATCGTTTTTAATTTGCCAGAGAGCATATTTAAATTTATTTATAAATTAAACTATCCATAAATATACTTTTCGGATTATATTTATAAAATTGCTACTCGTAATTTTAAAGTTATAGTAGGTTTTGTGGTTATTAGTTCCATAAATAATGAAAAGTACAATAATTTGAAATTCGGTTCCTAAAAAACATTTCTAACCGGACGGACAGCAGCAACCAATTAAAATGGTTCATTAAAGTTAGTTACGATAGAAGCACTACTACCACAAATAAAACAAACCTCTAAGCTAGGTTAGGTTAGGTTACCTTTAAGTAACGGACATTAGAAAAGCAACTCAAAGTTAAGATAATTGCACTAGAATAGCCGCTAATTATACAGTATTTCGACCCTGGAGTATAGCAAGAAAATCCTAGATGCTGCTATAAAATATTAATGATGTCTGTAATGAAGACGTTAAAATAAATTTGTTAATAAAAATTTCTTAGCGATGACTGAACAAGAAGCGATATAGATAAAGAAAAATCAAAGAAATTTTAATGAAAATATGTACAGATAAAGTAAAGTAGTACCAAAAAAGTATAAATTTAAATAAATAAATGATAGATATATTATCACGTCATTTACCCAATTTCGGGTGTGACACTCTACTCAAAGCAGATCTCGGTATTATGATATATTTTTGCGCGTGAAGTGCGGTTACCAGCCTTTTAATCACGGCCTTCAAGGATGGTAGTAGTAGAAGAGTCACAAGGGTAATTTTATCTGATAAAAATTTTAGAAATATAGTTTCGAAAATTTGTTGGTTGTGAGGTTCGAACTGATGATCTTATGATCCACAGTCCGATGTGTTACCACGGAGCTATTTTTCCCATTATAAACTTGAAAGGAAATATGTTTTTATTTTAGTCTGATCAAATTATTCTCGGTACTATCATATGAAAATATAAATTCGTCCATAAAATTAACATATTCGATATCACTAGTGCCACTATCCTTTTCCATTTTGGACCAAAAAATCAAGTATAATTTGAGATTATCTTCTATAAACGTCAAACAACTGAATGGTTCTTAGTTCCATAAATTGTCACAAAAATCAGTAAATATAGTTAACCCCAACTAGGTTTCGGTTCTATACATATTTACTTGCGGAACATACTATTGACTTCTTTTTAGGTACTTGTACAATTTTATGTAGCATGTATAAGTATAGTTTGAGCTATCTGAGTTGTACTGTAACCTGGTATGCTGTAACTAAGAGAATTCTTGAGTCAATTTAACAATGACACAGACAGTAGTATGTTTTACGTCAGAAATTAAATTAAACATGCTTACAGTTCAACAAATAAAACAAATGCGGGCATAAAACAAAGGAAGCACCTATATCCGCATTCCCAAACGAGTTGACTTTTATGCGACATTTCCTAAATGCGGAAAAATAAAATACAAACGATTTTGCTAAACAAAACGCGCTCAATTCTCGAATTACTCTGATTCACTTTCATCATCAGTAAACAATGCATGTTCGTTTATGCAGTAAACATGCTACTTTGATCTTTAGTGAATTTAGCTTCCACCGCGGAGCGCAAGATGAAATAACTAGGGTTGAAAGTTCATTGTGTTCCTTTATCTCTCTCCTTCCGTTGTTTCTCTATTCCAACGCCGTAAACTAAAATCGTACGGAAAAGAAAATTGGATAAAAAGCAGGGTAAGGCACGCACGACTTATAAATTTCATCCAAGGCTTGCCAACCTAAAAACATGAAACTTCCCGAACGGTTAATATAGTTATTTCGATGTTTGTTTTTCGTTATACTGCTTGGATGTTTCTGCGCTTTTAGTAATTTTCTCTGGAAGATTTCTTATAGACTGTTAAGTTTTTTATGCTTTTTCGATGCTTTTAAACCAATTTTAATATTCATGAATCTTACGTGGTTTTTTCTCGAGGAAGGATTATAGATTGAGAAGGCAAAACCGTTTTTTAAAGGATTTTTTTATCTGTTTGAATTCCGTTTTTGTAAATATTTACATAACAGACACATTTGGCAAACATTGAAAAAATATTCGAAAAATATCTCTCTTTCCGGAATATCATACTGAACCATATAAATGCTATACTCGTAGGTTTAAAGGGTTATAACGAATTTTCATTCAAGCAATTAGTAGATTGAAAACTACGCATTTTACGATAAAAAATTACAAACTATGATCCTGAATGAAAACCTCCATCAAAATCAACTCAAACCCACTTACTGACAATTCATTTCACCCCAAATATTGATTTTCAATTACAAAGAAAAAACATCTAAACCTGCAAAAAAAACCGACAAAAAGCAACCACGACGCAGCGCCCACTTTATAAAATAACTAGTTTCACAAACGTTGTCCTTGATACTCTATAATGTACTGAAATTATATTTTTTCGTTCATCCGGGTTATTTCATTATAAGTTTATAGCCAGTAGCAAAGTTAGCGTGGCTCATTGATCTAAAAGTGGACTAGTAACTTTTTCAATCTGCCTGTGACGTGTATAAATCGACTTCCCGATACGGAATAGCTGTGATCAGGGGGACAACTTAAAAGGGGTAATATAACACTGCATCAGGGACAGCAGCTGGGAAGTTGGCTGCTCTGATTTGACACATCGGACGCCCAACAGATGAAGCTGGAGCTAATGAGAAATTGAAAATTGTTGCGATTTACGACTTTGTACACTGATTAGAATCGTACGCTTATTAATGCTAAAATTAGCTTCATTGTTATACGATTTTGGGGACTGTAATCACGGATTGGTATGACTGCATTAAATATGCAAAATATTAAGGCAACGGACAAAATTAATCACAAATTTGATAAAGAAATTTTGTAAATGAAAATATAAAATTTCATGTTCGAATTTCAAACTCGTACTAGAATAGATTGCCTACGGTATAGTTCCAGAAGTTATTGTATCAATTATTTTATGGTCGTTGTTTCTTTTCATAGGAACTAAGGGTTTACAAGTTATGTAATCTTAGTTGTATCCCTTTTGTTCTACTGATATCTTAATACGTATATATACTTTTTTCTTTAAAACTTTAAAGCTAAGAGGTTAAATTTATTTTTAGATTAAACGTTTAGATATTATTTTCTGAAGGATAATAGTTATTTACGATACAAGTACGTAAAGCTAGTCTTTAGTCACGAATGGGTCAACCCCTGAGTGACTAAAGACGCTTTACGTATGTGTATCGTACAAAATTTTATCTACGATATAATGAAAAACTCCAAAAAATATAACAAAAATATTTTTATTTATGAAGTAGGATCACAATATTAAATGAGAAGTTTGCCATGATAACAAAATTTTTGCAAATTTGGCGTCTTTAAAAATTTTATTCACTCGTTGCTTGGCAACCCGTGACTGCCCGTGACTAATGGGATCGTGTTACTAAACAACCGTTTTACAAACTTGAAACTAACAATTAAACATCAATTTTACACACTATCGTAGATAAAGAATATTAATTCAAGTAGTTACTATAAAAATGTTTTTAATCCATGACAGCCACAATTTTACATTAAATAATTATGTAATTGTTTTTCATACATTTTTGAAGCATTTCGTAAAAATGAGTGATTTAGAAAGTATTTCGTCGGATAGAGAAGAACAAGATTAAAAAATATTAATTAATTAAATATTTAAAGAATTGTAAAGATTGTAATATCAACATTTATAATAAATAGTATATTAATGAAAATGAGTGCAGTAATGAAGTTCTTAACTTAAACAAAATGAGTGGGATTTAACTCACGGGCGTAGATAAAATAATTTAAATGTTAGCTTTCATTCTCTTGTGAAACTATTGCAGTATTTTAATACATTTTTTTTTAATTTGGACAACCATCGTTTTAGTGTTAATTTAGACCAATATCTCTTTTGTACTTCAGTATTCCTGCTTTTCCCGTCCTGATAAAGAAGAATTTGAACTTTTCTTTCTTTCCAAGAATTAGTATTTATGTTTTTAATTTTTCGTTGCACTTGGCGATTTAATCCTCACCTGAAAAAATACTGCCACCAAAAATGGGTTCTACTCATACCAAGTATTTGAAGATAATTCTTCTAAATGATACCTAAATTAGGTCTTTTACATATAACTTAGGTAATTCTTATCTAATTCATGCAATTCCTTCTGAAACATTGAATCATGGAATTTATCAATATTGTACTTCGCCCAAAATACTGCACCAAGCCGTGAGAATCCCCTGCGATATTTAACCGAATTACCATTTATTCATCTCTTGTGGTCCTCATATTATCACAGAAATGACACAAGGGTCGCATGGCTGGTGTCACGAAGCCCTTAGATTTCTCACATCCAGCATCGGCGTCGACTTCAACTGACCGGAGTCCGTGCGCCTCTGTCGCATGGCTGCCAACTTGGAATCTTGGCATGTCCCTTTTATACAGCCGTTCTTTATGACCCCATCACAAGATCCATCCCTGATTCTGTATTCTGTTCCTCTAGGGCCGCAAGCAACGAGCGGTAACCAAACGGTGGCTAAATTACGACCGTGGAGTGGTTGGAATATCGGATTATTTTTGTTGAGGTTTCTGTATTTTCGAAGGATGTTTTTATTATTGTAAACTTATTTATTATTAATTAAACGTAAGTTGAATCTAAAATAAATCATACGCCGGTATTTCCAAACTCAGTTAACTAGAAAATAGATTTATCAATAGAATAACCAAAAAATATCGCATCACATTCATCATTATTAACTTTTGATGCGATACTTTTTGTTTATTCCATTGATAAATTTATTCTATAATTTATCTGATGTTCTAAATACCAACCCTTAATAATCTAATTGTATAATACAAATAGAATAAGAGTCTTGTGTTCGATTTATCGGGAGTTAATATTGGATGATGCGAAGCACGAAACTGTTTGTGTAACGTGCTTCGGATATTTATCAAGGTGACGTTGAATGACAGGTAAATGACAACACATACATTAATATCCTATCTAGTTGATAAGTTGTCAAGTTTAATTTACTAGTTACCATATTACCGAATATGCAGGATTAGTACGTGCAAACTTAAAACATAAATCATTCCAATAAAGATCAAAATAAATGTATAAGTGATTTGGCTAATAATGTCAGATCATATTAATTTTCTCTATGCACATTATTTATTGTTGTAATAAACAATTCATTTTAATTTACTTCGTAATGGGAAAGTAGTTATTGAGGTAATTCCAATAATTCCTAACTAATTCAGTTAATTCCATCTAATTCCAGTAATTTATACTTAATTTAGATAACTCCTGTATTTCTATACAATTCAGGATTTTCCCACGAAATAGTGTAATTTTTAGCTAATTCAGAAACTCCAACCTAATTCAAACAATTTCTGTAATTCTTAGTTCATTGAGTATTCCAAGACAAATGACTGCGCTTAGGGGCACCTGTCAAAATCCATTTTCAATCAATAATTTAACTGTTTCAGTCAACGATTTGTGGTTTAAAATTATATTTACTAGAATACCCATACATTTCAAACATAGATTAAATAAGTTCTTTCTCCAGTCTATTAAAATAAATTTGAAGAATATATAAAAGTTAGGTTAAATTGTAGTCTTGAAGGGCAGGTGACGTCATTCTCGAATGACTGTATTTTTTACACCATTCCGGTAATTCGACTATTTTTTGTAATTCGACTAATTATTATAATTAGTAGCTAATTCAGATAATTCCTACATTTTCTACGTAAATCAGGTAAATATTAATCTTCATTTACCTGTTAATTATTTTTTTATAATACTGCATCCATAATGGATTGATAAATTCAGATCAACTATTTTCGCGTCGTATATTTTATATTGCTGTGATAAACATACAGTCAGATTTATAACTTTGTAATAAAAGAGTATAAAGCTTACAATATATACAATGTAGATATAATATTCAATTTATTAAAAATTTTAAAATTTGTTATTACTAAGTTAAGTGTTTTTTGTAGTCCGTTTTTCAGGATACACATAAAACAGCTCTGCTCTGGTGCTTCGTATTTGAATTTTTCTTTTTAATAGAAATTTTTAATGACTCTTTGTTTACGTGCACTACTTCCGTTGGGTATTATTAGTATATGTTCATTACTTCATATCAGAGTTTAAAAAAATCTGCTATCTAAACAAAACTAGAAACCCATATTAATTCTCCGTACACTCTTGCTCATAAATATAGAGCTCGTGCAAATAAAAAGTTCGCTAGCAATGTGTACAGCTAACAAACAAAACATAAAATCTCGGGCTTTATTCAGTATTCCCACTAAAACAACGGCAAGAAAAAGTTAAAACACGGAATTCAGTGCTCCATAAAACCGAAGACGCGAAGGTACATCGAACAAGAATAAACGATCGCCGTTGAGGAACATTTTTTCCCGTCTGTCACACATCGCGCGAGACGTCAAACTGTGAATAAATTTGAGTAAGTAACAGAAACGCCGAGAACATACGTTTGCGTTTTATCACCGTTGGCCATGACCGCCCCGTTACATCATAGTGCGCCTTGGAGTTATGTCCTCGTTGGACCGTGGGCCGGGCCACGAGCTTAGTTTGCCCCGCAGTGGATTGTGGGACACGGGGGGACGTTGTGCTAGGTGGGGAGATTCATGAGCTTTGCTGTACGTTGCCCCCCCTTTGTCCCCATAATGTCCGATCTGCCTGATGCGATTTATGCAGCGCCGTACGTTATTTAGGGGTCATAATCCTTATGTTTATAGCTTCACGTAATTGAAACTGATTTTATTATCTTTCAAGATATAATAAACTTCAGTTGGCGAACACTGTCTTAGTAGCTCCTAATATGTACAAATATCCGGACATTAATAATATTACTGACTAATAGTAAGTATAATAATTAACAACAAGGCGATGTAGATGGCGTAGTGGTTATGTCACTAGATAAGCTCACCAGATGTAGAGGCTTTGAATCCTGTTGAAGATCATGGAAGTTTGTGTTCACATTAATCACTGATTTCTCTATAATACTAGATTGGGCATAAGCCGCTACGCTGCGTTCCCAATCGAACGCCGCCACGATGGTCAAAATGTAAGAGGAGGTGGCGAGCGCGGTGTATAGAAAGCGAGGATTGTTCGTTGATAGGTATGACCTGAAGAGAGGTGTGCGCAAAACCTCAATTTCACCCGTTCAATTGGGAACGCTCTCAGATGGCAGAATATGGCCTATGCCCAATCTAGTGTTATATAGAAATCAGTGACATTAATTCATAATCATCCACTCATTAAGCGACATACTACTATAATAGTATTCCGCTACACATCTTCGTAAAAAAAATTAAACAACAAAACAAAAATGAGCATCAAGCCAATTACTCATTTCGGATTGTGGACAGTCAATTTGAATCCAACCTATTGTTTTATGGTTCTTTTTTTTTCTTTCTTTTATTTCATTATTTGTACGAAAGATACGAAGGAACACGTACTCAAGAGTAAGTACTAAAATCTGATGTGAGTAGTGCAGAACTTTATTATACACAATACAGTATTTAAATCTGAATTTAGGCAACGACATGGCAGAGAGCGTTGATTCCGGATCACTCGATAACGCAAGTTAAGCAAGGCTGCCCGCGGTTAGTAGTTGGATGGGCGACCGCTTTGCGAAAACCTATACCAGCGAACACTGCATGTCGTTGTCACACCACCGAAAACGAGAAAGCGAGTCGGCATACAACCTCAGTAGTTGAATCCGCTTTATCTAAAAAAAATAATAATAATAATAATCTGAATTTGAATGTATAAATAATTATTGCATTCAAAGGGTTTTAGAAATTTAAATTTAAAAATATAAAATACATACATAAATATCTTAACTGATTTATGTTGGATTTACAAATTTTAAGTTTTAAAAATTTACATAATCTAATTCATTTTTTATATCTAAATCCAACAATCACAATTTGCCTGGGAAATAACTGGGATTAATAATAGATTGTCTGTTAAACTGATTAATTTGTTATCGTCATAAAACATTGTAATAATAAGAATGCGGAGAATATTAAAATATGAAAGTAATTTAATATCTTTGATTGAAGAACATCCAATATAGAACCAAGTTTAGGGTTTTTTTGCCATTTATTTAATAGGTATGTTAAATATTGGAAGCCTAATCTAGTGTGGTAGATTTTCAATTTAATCGCAGGTCTTGATAAATGATATGCTTTGCGCCTGAAATGTGGTTACCAACCGTCACGCTTTATCCCCAAAATATATTAATGAAGGAGAAAGTACAGGGATAAAGTTATATGCAACCAACTTTTAATTGTAACACTACAGGTCCTGGAGCTGTTGCTTCATTATTATTTCATTTCATAAGCTTCTTATCTTTAAGAAATGATATCAGAAATAAGCGGTTCCCTATGTATGATTTATGCTGTTACCAATGAACGAGAATTGCCTGTTGTAGATAATAATATTCTCAAATTAAATGAACCCGGCCTGGTGAACGTTTCAGAGCTTTCAGTTTCACAAAATAAAATGTATCGAAATTTGCTTTCAGCAAATTGAGAAAAATGTGTGTTAATGGCATAGGCGGCTATAATCATTTCAAATATCCCTCCCGGTCCTCACCCCAGAGTGGTACGGCACTGGCGGAAGCTCGCAAGCTCGGGCTCCGGGCTCCGGACTCCGGACACGGAAAAGCTAGCACGCGCCTCGGCTGGGCTGTGTAACGGCCGCGCAAGCTAGACAAATGACTGTCATAAAATCGTACGGCCGCCCCTCTAACATTGACGGAATCAATTTGCCTCCCATTGTGACGTCACAGATCGCTCAGCAGCTGCCCGATACGATACGATACGCGTGAGAAAGAATTTAAACGATTTGGAATGTTTATATAAACGATGGGTCTCCATTGTTTTTAAATATATCTCGCTTTTATTTTGCGCCTGACTGGACCGCTAAGCTCGGACCATATGTCTCTTCCGGCGTTTTATGAATTCGATTCGAGAATTTCGTTAGCATTTGTCTTTACTCCATCCAACATATGAAAAAGGAGAAATATTTTATGCCTGGACTCACTAAAATATACAGTAATACTGGAACGCTAACTTATAGGTTTTATGAAAGTGAAAAACGATCTTGAGACAAATAGGTATTGTAAGGCCAGTCTTCTTTGTCTTACATTTGTGGAACGGTTTCTATGTATATAAAAACATGTTGCACAGTCTTATTCAAAAGTAATAATATTATTTTTTGCGACCGGGCGAGAAACTCGGTTTCTATGATACCAAAATCATAACTGAAACAATCAATTTCATATCAACGGGAGATTTGTGAACTTTCTCTCCCATCGGGGGGAAAATGCTGAAATATTGGCATTTGTTGTGAAAAATTAACAAAATAAATATATTACATTACAAATCAAAGAATTTTTAAATATTTTATAAATATGTAGTAACTATTATAAATATTGCGGTCGTGAAAAAAAAATAGCATATACATCGCAGGGAAGAAGTGTATTTTTTCCTCGTCGTCGTGCTGCAATTTTACTTGCTATCCCGAGTAGGGAATTTATTTGCTATATGACTGATAAAAAGGAACTTTTAAATAAGTTTAAGTTTTCAATTAAGTCAAACATTGGAACTTGCACTCAGTGTTGTCAATCTCGGACATTGAAGTTATCGTAAAGAACACTCAAAATTGTATAATCATTCATTATATACCCTTACGAGAAACCATTAATTTGAAGCCTTACACTTCAAAAGTATAAGCCGTGAAGTGTCCAAATTTTTCGTAGAGTCATAAATACTTTTTATATTAAATATTTTATTTCAAAATCATTGAATGCTATTTCCTTATCAACTTTCTGCACAAGAAGGACAGATGGCCCAACAATTAGATGTCTCTCGCATTTTCAAAGTCAGTTAGCGTTCCTGTATTGTTCTATTTCAGTTCCTAGACTTATGATAGCTATTATGAAATTATTGATGTCACAGGAAAGTTTTTTACTAAAACTCGAGAGATTGTCCTGAGAAATCTTGTGTTGATATAAGATATTCTTACCCTGATTAACTGCTATTTCAAGTACTCGCAGTCTGGTTTTGACGACCTACTGTAAGTTTTATAATAACCTGTACTATTTTTTACTTTTATGTGGCATTTAAGTGAACTTGTATTTTTAATGTACTCTAGTTTCTTTAATAGTTCACAAGATGTGAAAAGTTTTAATGTGAGTGAAACATTATGTTGAGATATAAGAAAATATATTCTCCTACTTCATTTTTATACTTCAGCAGTATTAGGATTGATGAAATTTCAAACAAACATATTCTCTACAAAGTTGCTACCGTAACAACTTGTTAATTGTAACAAAAATTAACAGCAAATGAAATATTTCCTATTAAACATGAAGTTTTGATGTGATTTAGTCACCATTAGCAAGTTGCTACGTAACAACTTTGTTAGAGAATTGGGCTGATTATATTATAATGCAGACATAAATTTCTGTAATTCATAGATATTTCAAATAGTTATATATTGTGACTCCCTCCCATTAAAGTGTTCTTTTTCAATTCAGATAATTTCTCTAATTTTCATAATTCCTGTAATTCATATATTTCGTATAATTATATTTAAACACAGACAATTTCTTGTAATTACTATAATGGCTACCCAACATGTTTTTCGTTTTATTGGTATGACTTTTCAACCAAAATGCTGAATCTATTAACAGCGTTTGTGTACTGCCGTACTACAAACCGTTTGGTATTGACAGAAATATAATTGAACTTCAAACTAATCCGACTTATGAACGCCATTCATAAGTTATGGAGTGTCTATAATTCTATTGTTCAGATTTGAATATAAATAGCCCTACTAATTCTGTATTGATAAACTTCTTCAGTTCCTGAAAAAAGCAATGGCTTTCTGCTAAAATATAAATAAACACCAGGTCCAACATAATTTATTTAAACTTCCTAATAATCCATCATTGCTGTTTCTCCCGTATATTATCCTGAAATATTTTTCCTTGTTCGTACATTTCCTGAAAACCTCACTGGGTTAAAACCATTTATCATGGCGATCCTCCCCTTTATTTTTTTAGACAGACCCTCCTTGTAAGAGATAAAATTAATTCATTAGGGATCTTCCTATAAACGGTGGATCAATGTACTTTATAATCTGGGAAACAGAAGAAAGTTGAAGGAATGTAAAAGAATGTATTATTATTATTATTATTATTTTTATTTGCAAGCCAAGATTGTGCCAAGTATTAATAATGCTATCATTTGTTTTGAATGTTAACTATTTAAAACACATGCGAAACATTTTTGCCAAAACTTATTTATGAATGTTTAAGTATTGACAGTTGGGCAAAATTCAGTAAATAATCCTTTTTAGTTTTATAATTGTTATGACATAACAAGTAAATTTTCAGAAAATGCATCTTATACGACCACAGATTTATATCATTTCGCCCAATTAAGACTTATAGGATAACTTACAAAAAATTTTTCTTACCTTACATGGAAAAATTATTGTACTCAATTTATTTGTATCTTTATAAATATTTTAAGGAAAAAACAACTGAAATAATAACAATTTAAGAAAAATCACTAACATAAAGATTTTATTTGGCCCAAATGTATTGGCTGGTACTACGAACACTGTTTTTTTTTTAATCTGATGACAACAGAATTTAGAAAAATGTTTCAATTAAAGATTCTGGGTAATGTTATTCTACATATTTTTAATTCTAATGAAATTTACTCTATTTCATTTATTTACTAAAATATATGCCTAAAAACCCTAATAGGCCTTCAAATAATCTATCACTTACTGTTGATGAATTGTTCCCAAAATCTAATCAATTCGTAACATAAACATAATACCTCCCTTACATATATGTATGTGCGGGAGGTAAAAATGATAAAATTTAAGATGTAAATATGGTGAATTAAACAATTTTGCTTTGTATAACTTTAACTGGGCCAAATGATTTGATTCTGGTCTCGTAATCCTGAGCTTACCAAATTGTAAGGTATTTTTTTTTTTTCATGTATCTTTTTCAATAAACTTCGGACAATCGCCCTAATTACTATATTTTCTACCCAATTATGGCAGTTTCCGCATAATAATTCATATCTTACTCGTATTCATATAATTCACACCGATTCCTGTAATTGTGTGAATCCAGCCAATTCAGGCATTCGGCCTATACTTGAATTTGTTAATTATATTAAATTTTTCTTGTATTTCCCATGCAATTCGTATAGTTCCTATTAATCTTATAATCCTTTACAATCCCCATAATGGGGCTTATTCTATAACTTAACTGTTAATTTTTAACGCTCTGTTAAAAATTTTAAACAATGAAAAGATATTTGGCAAATGAAATTTTCAATTTTTATTCAGTACCGTCTGTTACCATTGGATAAAATTCTTAACAGGCCGTTAAAAATTAACACGTAAGTTACAAATTCATATATTTTTTTGCTCAGTTCATGTACTTAACACTCTTACTATTTTCACAGTTTAAATGTTGTTAGCACTGTTAGCAATGGAGCAATCCGCCTGATATTGTCTAAAAAAAAGTTAGTAAAAACCACTACTTGAAATACTATTCCAAGCACACCCCAGAGTGCAGTACAGCACACGCGCGTAAAATTTCTTTAAATCGCCGGAGGCGCGTTATTATCAAGTCCCCTAAAGTGTCTCCCCGCGATGTCTAGCCCCAGGCATTGAAGCAGCCCGACGTCCCGAGATACGGGCACACGAGCCCAGCCCGCCCAACCCAGTCCTCGTACGTTCGATTGTAATGATATTGAATGCGCTCAGCGAGTTTTGCAGCTTTTTAGCGGGAAGTTTGCGATAATATCGGGGGTTTGTGCTAAAAGCGTGCGGATGGTCAACTGGGAGCGGAAACTGTTTTTATGGGATTTTGTTTGCGCAAGTTTCCGATGCGGGTTGGTTCTTCTGTAAAGTGCATTCGATTTGGTTTGTTTTGAAATTTGATAAATGGTTTGAATTTCCTCACAATACGGTATTGTTGTGGTGCTTACCATAAGTTGCCAAGGACATCTTACACAGAAATATACCTGCATTATATTTCTCCTGTTTTATTCGAATTTGTTTACGTAAAAGTAATGCGATTAAGTAACTGTATTGTTTAAAATTTCCACATACCCATATTATGAATTTTCTCTGGTTCGCAGTAAATCTTATGATTTAAATATAATACATCCCAATGAAGTAAATTCGTGAAGCTAAATAGAATATTGTAGCACGGCGGGCTGAGACTGAAACTTAGGGGTTGACGAATAAAACACAAACACATTTAAAAAGGTAAAAATTATATTTAATTGAAATGGTGAAATGATGAATTGAATAAATAACAAACAAATTACAAATATTACAGCGACGACAACGTATGAATATGCTTAAAAGTTGCAATTACCAAAACATATTTAGCAAAACAAAATTATGAAAAATTCTACATCTTGTAGCGTACTGCAGACGTGAGAACACGTCTGCTCGGTTCAACAATCAAAAACTAACCCTCCTCTTGTGCTAGCCAAACTACCCATCTACCCCACATGTGGTGAAGAGGAAGGGAGAATCTTTCTCACAGAACTAGCACAAAAATTGTATAAAAACTAGAACACTTAAAAACTAAAACCTTATCTAGGGTTCGACCAGGATCTGTAAATCTGTCAACCCCAGATGGCGTCTCAAGCCGATATTTCAGAATATTTGCCGCGATAATCTCAAATGACTATTTATGATAACTAAATTTCTAACACACATGTGTAGCAATAAAATAACCTCAAAAACTCCTGTCAAGGCGATTTTCGATGCGTTCAAGTCCCAACGCAATTTGAAACTTGATATTTTAAAATCGTTTTGACAGTAAAAACAATAAATCGTATTCTGAATGTTCGCCTTGTTACAATATGAAGTAAACTGTTATTCCTTTTCCAAGATATATTTAAAATATAGTAATATCGAACAAATTCTGTGAATCTAGAATTGAAATTACATAGCTGTTCGTATTTCTAATCAAGATTCGGTTAAGATTAAATTAAGTCTAAAATTTTGCATTAACCATCAATCCATTATCATAGTATCACTAAATGTTGGAAACGAAAAAGAAGTACTATACAATTTACCGAACTATTCGCCAAGTTGAATATATGAGTATAAGCTGTATTTTCTGAAAATGCCATAACAATTAAAAAAATGCACTTGATTATTTACTAAGCAATATTTACAAAAAAGTGTGGTAAATGTCTTATATCCTCAGTTTACTGAATAATTCGATATAAACTACTGAACTTTTTTTTTGAGTATCGAACTTTGAATCTAAAAAAATAAAATAAATATGCTTTCGTAGATCCCGGTAAGTGATATATTTTTAACGTGTGAAGTGGGGTTACCGGGCGTCACCTCACAATCCTTAAAAATGGTAGAAGTGGGGAAGCCATTCTCCTTTCATTACAGCTTTGGGAACCGAGAATTGACAGCTAGTAAACGCACTAAAAGTAAAAAGTAAAAGGGCAAACAACGTGATGATTTATTTATTTTTATTTTATTTGAGGTTCATGTATTAATTCAATTCAGACATTGCTAGATAAGATACTAGGAGCGTTTAGTTTTAGATGTAATTCGACGGTCGGGGTTTGAACGATACATCTCAATTTATAAAAAAAATATTTGAGTAATTCAAAGATTAATATAAGTCGGCGGTTCCTTGTAGTTGTCTGTTGAATGACCATCAGCAACATCGCTAATGCGTGTAAAATATTCGGACAATGAAACCGAAAAAATTCCGACCGAATTCTCAACGATAGGAGAAACAGTACATGATTAATTATTATGAATTTAATTCACACAGGATCCAGTTTTCTTGGCTGGATATCTCTAGTGGCAACTATAACAAAGATACGCTACTTAATAACACGGTAATACTTTTTTGGGCAACATGAACTACGTATTAATTCTGTTTTACATCGTAATGTATGTAAGCAATATCATGTTGATTTTGTTCCAAAAATGGGGTTGCGGAATATTACAATATGCAATATTTATGACTCCCCTAACTTTTCCACGTATGTACTCTGATTTGCGTTTGCTGACCGGAACGTAACATTCAAACTATTCTTTGAGAATTTAGAGTTCGTGAATGCACTTCCGGGTGTAGGGGGGCGAGTGGCCGCGCGTCTAAACTCGTGTGCTTTGGGAACGTCTACATATTTGATACAAGTCGTGAATACGTAAAACTTATCCCTAAGGTTCCATTTTCGATCAAAGAAGTGTTCCGGGACCGTCCCACAATCGGTATATGCTGGATTATGGCCCCCGGAGGCGGACTGGAACTACACTTGACGATTTTGCGCGAATAACTATCTAGCAGCACCTTCACTATAAACTTACACCTTTGGATTTCAAAATTATGTCTGGCTGAAGGAAATTAAAATTTTCTGAGAAATTTTATGGCACTGCACATCGTCTATGTAAAGATATTTACTATAAAATATTTTGCTTATCTAAATTCACAAATTACAACTTTATGGCTTCAGAGAACTGAGTTAAAATTTATGGTTCTTCAAACTTTACGACAACCATATAAATTTCAAATACTAACAGTTTAATTTAGTTTTAAATCACGTGCCCATAAATTGAATTTTTATTAAAATATGACAATACATGGACAAACTGACTCAAGCAATTTTCTAGATCTTTTTGCTGGATCTTATATTTTATTTGAAATCTAAAATTATAAAAAAAACTGTAAAAAAATTATGATATAGGTTAAGTTTTTAAATCTGTCAGTCATCAATTGTAAGTGTCACTCAGTGTTGCCAACCTTGAATTTTTAAGTTATCGTAAATAACACTCAAAATTATGTGTTATTTGTCAATGGGGTATTTCACCATTTTTTTTTTTATGAAACTTTATCAAACTTGAAGACTATCTACACTTTTACAAAGTCTTAATTGTTATTCATTAAGCCACAATGATTTTTTTTAAATGTTGTGACGTCATTGTAGAGGTGTGGGTGAGTCTCAAACAGTAGAGATTTAAATAATTTTTGTCACATAAATGTTCTATTTTATTGTAATAATAATAATAATAAAATAAGTAAAAAAATATATGACTACAATTATTTACAATCAGTACTGTTTAAAATCCAACAATATCTGTACAATGATGTCACAACATTCTTTAAAAAATCATTGTGGCTTAATGAATAACAATTAAGACTTTTTAAAAGTGTAGATAGTCTTCAAGTTAGATAAAGTTTCATAAAAAAAGATTTTTTTTTAAATGGTGAAAGACCCCATTATCCTACTTGTACAATAATTATTTTACGGTTGCCAACACTGCGTTTCTGAAAATCATCGTATAATAGATTACTTTATTGACGATTTCTGTGCTTTTAATGACGATTTTTGAGCACTTTTGTGCCGATTTCAAATACATTAATTTTAAACCGTTTATTTTGATAAATTGTGATCGTCTGTTTTCGTTATTTTGTTGTCTGCACAGTGGCGAATCGTGCTACTATCTTCTATTATTACCCATAAATCTCATTGACGATTCGCGTAACGTATGTCTGTTTTAGAATCGGATGGTTTGGTTTATACGAGAGTCGTGGAGCAGGTAGCCAGAGATTCCTCTTAAAATATAAAAGTAATTTTAACGTGGGGTAAAATTGAACTAGAGTTTCGACGCAAAGCTAACAAATCCAAAAGTAAATAAGCAAATTGTGAATTTCCAACTGTTTTGCTGTAGTACATGAAATGCTAATATGTATAAAATGTTTACACCGCTATCTCTTCCTGGGGCTGTTTACCCCTCTTCCCCAATGTTTAAAATTATGTAATCCAACCTAACCAACTCGGCCAAGTTCAGTTCGTCGCTTTGTTATTTACTGATAATTTTAAAACATGAACTGAGATTAAAGTTTGCTAGTATGTCAAGCAATCCGTACCTACGCGATTGCGACCTACACCAGCAAACCCCGCTCCAAATTAGTATTGTTCAGAAAAGTTTTAATTGCCGGAATTAGTTCCCAGTCACACCACCAGAGTGAGAACACGCGGCCACACGCAACGGATGTGACGTCACGAAAATCTATAAAGCGTGTGTTCGATGGTGGAATCGCTGCACGTCTGCTGCTTGTTTTCGTGGGGAATTGAAAATTATTGTTTTTTGATTAATATTAACTATGGTGCGATGAAATTGCCTCGAAGTGAAATTTATGTGTTTGTGTGTTTTTCTCACACTGAGGAAGATGTTACCATAAAGATTTTTATCAGGAACTTATTGTTTTTCTCTGCAGGAAAATTTATAATAACATTAGGCCTTCCAGTAGTCTGAAGAACGATGCCAATTTGGATGGCTCTCATTTCGTTAATACTGTATCGATTGACTACAAACTTCATTTGGGCACTAAAAAAACATACTTAAATTAATCAATTAGTTTCATAAAATTTATTTTAACTAGCAATTGTTTACTCATGATATTTACAATGGGTTATTCAGACTTATTTCATTTAATTTTTTATTTTTGTTTATTAGTTTTAAATACTGTAAATACAAATATACGGTGGTAAAGAGCAGTGGTAAGAGTGCTTGCCTGTGGATATAGAGGTCGTTGGTTCGAATCCGCATCCGAATCAGGAAAAATTTTCATGATGTGCTTAGGATCGGTACTCATTTTCGTTACAATTCCAAACATACATACAATTTATCTTGGCAACTATAAAGCTATTGGGCACCGGCTAGTAGTTGTAACAAGGATTTGCCAATTGTTGTGGTTTATTCTAGGTATACAAACCGTAGGGTTTCATAATCCTGAAAGGATTACTACTACTTTTACTAAATAAAAATATGAAATTTTAATTTAAAAAAATATTAATTTAGTGAGATAGGATTTTCTTTTTAAATTCCATCAAACTTAAATAATCTACCGTGACGTCACTACGCCTAAATCCAAATTCAGAATTGACTAACAAATGCTCATTGTTGTTATTGTCAACCTGTTAGTGTCTCCCTGGTTTATTAAAAATATTAGTTATTTAATAATTATCAAGTAATTTAAAAAAATTGGTCATAAAAACACATGCCTAAAATTAGAATATAAACAAGTTCAAAAATAATATTTGAATTTTTGCCGATCTCGGTGGTATATTGGCTACGTCAAACTAGCCTAGTACACCAGAGGTATTGGGTTCGAATCCCACAGAAGAGCATGACCGTTTTTGAAGTTTATATAATTCACAATGCATCCTTTCATGAGGAGGTATATAACCAAAGAAGTAAGTCAGCTTCCTCTATTCGCAAAAAAAATATTTGAACTAATAAAAATATGTGCAAAAAGCTATTCGATCTTGTGACGTCTGTTTTCAAGAACGTTTGCGGTTCCGTAAAAATTGCAATTTTCTAAAACAAAATTTTGAATGAAAACTTGTTATGATGCATGTTTTATTTTATTTTCCTATTATATTATGATATAAATTATACAAAAAGTGATTACTCTGGATAAATTCAATTACACCGAAATACCTCATTCAATGTTGTTTTCATATATAAGAAATATGGCAACAAAGTATTCTAACTAGTTTGCAGAAGCCATAAATTAATTACTTTTTACAGTATTTTCAAGAATAATTTAGGTACACCTTCAAGAAAGATGAATATCATAAATCATATCATGAAAATATTCCTAGGTCATAGCTAACTAATTATTAAGTTTCAAGGAATAACTTTGACAATAGTTGAACGTAATGAAGCCGTTAAGATGAAAACTCCTTGCCGCGTCTAATAACTGTTGAACACGATGCTGTCTTATCTATCCTTTTCACTCTGGTTTTATTTTGCTTGCAGCTAACTCTTTTTATCTTATGTCAGATGCACTCGGGTAAAACGATAGCAGGAGGTGTCTCTTTCTTTGTCAAGTATTTCGCACACAAGTATTTCAACTCCCAACATAGTTCTTTGAATTATTGCGAGGAGTTAGTTGGAAATAGAACTAATATCAATGGGAAACCAGTCTAGTTTCTGCGCTGGAACTTTTCGCAGTATGACGATGTCTTCTTATTTGCTTGTTTGTATTAATTAATTTTGAACACTCATAGTTTACTCGCAAATCTCATTATACTCGCATATTCATATTCACTTGCTCGCTGTTTGAAAAAAATTGGAGTAACTTCCCGCCTAAACATTTTTAAATGGTACAAAATAGAAAAAGTCATAAATAAAAATTGTAGCTAACTTAATTATTTACTGAGATACTCCCAAATATCTTATAGGCCTTCAAGTAAACTACCACTTCCGTTTGATGAATTTCTAACCTAAATCTAATCAGCTAATAATTTTATCATCTAAGTTTTAAATATGATATTTAAAAATGATATAGTCATACATAATCTATTAAGGGCTAGTTTGATTTCCACGAGTCGAAGACGAGTGATGATTTTCAAATAGCAATAAAAACGAAATATACCAAAGAAGGTAAATTTCCATAGGAAATCAAGTTAGCACGAAATAGATTCAACTAGAAAATCGTATAACTAAGAGAACTATTTGTAAAAATAAAATTTATTCAGTTGTGACTATGGCAACAAAACAGAATGTAAATAAACCACTATAAAAAAAATTTGAAAAGGTTGCAAATTTAAAACGAATTGTCAACAAATAATATTAAATCTCGCTTTTCTGCAAAGTTCATTTAAGAAAACGACCAAGTACTTAAAGGTACTACTCCCCAAAATACTCAAAACGTCACTAGAAATTTTTTGAAAAAAACACAATTTCGCGACAAATCGTCGTAGGTACTCGAAACTTAAGAAACTTAAGGGAAAATGTTTGAACTTTATAGCCCTGTTTGCCAATTGATTTTACAATTTTTTAGGCACTGCGTACGAGGTGTCAAAGTTGGACATTTTTTGACATCATAAATATTTTTTTTATATGGGCGTGGTAGGGGGTGTAATGGATTTGATATCATATTGACTAGCATCACACTGAAGAGTACATTTCAAAGTTTCTAAAACTCAAAGAATCATCCAATTTCAACTAAATGCAACCGAGTTATAGCACTCTGAAATTTAGCCATTTTTTCTGCATTTTCAAGTGCTGCGTTTTTTCTTCAAGTGTACTTCTAATTGTTTCTAAATAATCGTGTTTAGTTTTTTAATTCTTATGAAATTTTCAGAATATACATCTTATATCCTCTCAGCTTACCGAATAGTTCGAAAAATCCTTCCACAGTTTCGTAAATATTTATAAATTTAAAATGTGTGAAAAAGGATTTAAAGACTGAAAGTTCATGTAACATTAACAACCTACCTTGCATTTAATCTGGAACAGTTCGGTGATAAGTATGTATAATTAAAATCCATAGTAATATAAAGACAGAAAAATAAATGTTATATCTTAGCTGAGACTGAGGCAAAATCGTGGCTATTACTCATTATCCTAATATATTTAATAACCACCATTTAGTCTCATCTAATTAAATTCCGTCCCTGAAATCCTCAACAATCCCAAAATACCTCAAAACTAAACTTGGTATAATATCAAACAGCCCGACGCAGCGAATTCATTGTTGTAAGGAAAACGGTGACGTCAACATTTCAATAATTTCGCCGTATCTGCAAATCTGATCTGCGCGTGCAGTGGAAGCGTAGCACAGACGACCTCTCGACTCCTGGTTGAGATGACTCCGTGCCAACGCTTTGTTCAGTCACGTACAGGAAACACTTTTTACCTCTTGTGAATCTATAACGTCGTCTATTAAGTTCTCATTACGGGTTTCGTGGCTCGAGAGGACAAAATGGCGGCGGATGCACTTGGGATTATCTTAATTAGGCTATAGTTACAAATTTCATCGCTACTATCACATTTATTTCATCTACTAATTACAAACTAATATATACAAAGAATTGTTATTTATTTACAATCGCAAACATCTCTTTTTACTTCTATTTACTACATTTATATTTACATCTAATTTTCGCTTCTTCACATTTTTCTTCGCCGAAAGATGAACCTCCTCTTTAAACATCTTCAATTTCGAGGTGTCTGTCTTGTTCTTCACTTCATCTGTTTCATTTTTCTCACCATACACTTGAAAAGGATTGTGTTTTATGATGTCGACACCCGCAGCAAAATTGTAAAATGCTTCTATCCGATCTTGTTTCTGCTTCTTCAATTGCTTATGTATTTTACGACGAAGGATAGCGTCTTCCTTACAAACTATCTTCCATCGTTGATTTACTCTTGCAGCGGATAGCAAAGATTCTCCATCTAGATATCTGTAACAAATAATTAGTTATTTGTTTACCAAGGCCGCGAAATCACTTTTTAGCGTATCGAGAGAAAAATTATCGTCGAGTCAGGACAATTTCAAGGACGCTAAAGGATTTCGCGGACAAGGTGTACACAATATTTTTTGTGCAACCGTAAAAGTATATAACTACAAATTAAATTAATTTTGGACAGTTTTATTGTGAAGAGAAAATGGGCTTCCAAGGTGAGACTGACATTAGAAATTCAATTTCGCGGTCTGTATTGCAGCTGTGAAATGCTTATTTCCGCCCTGTTGTACAAAATAGTTATTTGTTTAACTAGGCACCAAAATACTAGATTTACAGCAAAGGCTACCGAAACTGTAAATCTGTGTTTGGTGAACACAATATTTTTGCCGCTTTGCAATTAATATTAATTTGAAAATTATTTTAATACCTATTTTGAAAGAATATGTTCTAATTCGTTTTAAATTGTTCGGATTTTGCAAATTGTGTTAAGGTGATGAAATATATAAATGTTAAATTTGTTGTTTCACCATAGCAACAAAAAGCAATAAAAATGTTAGCTCCCAAAAAATCGCAATTTGAGTTTTTCAATTAAAAAAAAATATATTATTAGTTAAACACTACAAAAATATAGTATTTCTTTAGTCCTTGCTTACCTCAAAATGTGGGTTGCGAGTCCTGTAGGTAATTCACCTATTTTATCGCTAGTTTGTTCTTCTGGATTCATCTGCCCAATAGCAAATAACAATTGAATGATAGATTTGATCATTTTGTTTTTAATGTTCACTGGACAAAAACTGAATAACGAATGGTTGAATATTCAATGTTTGCAGCTTATATACCTGATCTAACAATCGAATATCTACAAGTAAATACAAATATTGGAAAGAATTAATCTTTACTGTGAAGTGTTACTACCTGATGTGAAAGGGTCATAGATGTAAGAAGTGATTTTTATCTTGGTGAAAGCCAGTTCTCTTTGACAGCGTTTCGAGAAAAGGGATATAAAACGGATAAATCCATGTTTAGCAAAGTGAGCAAAATCACAGGGAACTCGATTGATGTCAATTTTACAAATCTTTGTGGCATAGCTACTGGCACAGCAGGAGTCGACCCTTCCAAAGGCTGATACAATAAGGTACCGTTACAGGATGAGGCGGTTTCGAAGATTAAAGAAGGATTAACTGTAAAAAGTCGTTAATCCAGGGTTGAATTTTATACGTGCATTTGTATTTTGTTGTATCGATTCCAATAAGTAACTTTTTACAGTCGTACTTAAAGTTAATTGTATAGTTCACTAACCAAATTTGATTCCTGGTATATTATTTAAATTATACTCTTTTATATTTGTGTATTCCTCTCCACCGACAACAAATTGCTTCTGTATAAAGCAATAATCAAGCCAGTCTGGACCTACGTCATAGAACTATGGGGGTCAGCAAGTTACTTCAACATCGAAAGATTATCAATGCTCCATGGTTTGTCCCCAACTGGATAATTTCATAAGATCTCCAAATGTCTTCCATTAATGAAGAAATTCGCAGAATGAGTGCAAGATACATTCAAAGACTAAAGTGTCACAATAAATAAATTTATATTAGGATTAAGTATTTTCATAAAATTATCTAATTAGTCAATTATAAATATATTAACTAAGTAAATGTAAGCAAAGTACTGCCAATGGGCAGTTACTTTTCCATGTCATATAGTCTTTAATCACTAAAATTTACTGAATTTCTTCTGCAAAGATAGATTGTAAATACTAATAGGATAAAAAAATATTTGTGTATCATACGTTTTGTTTTCGAAGAACGGCCGTGGGAATTATGAAGGATCGTATATTCCTTTTTATTATTTTTGCTAATATTAGTCTTAGACTATAAAGAACATATTTTGTCACGCAAAAACCTTCAAGTTAATATGTAAACACAATCCATAAGAAACTGTAAACCATAAATTGCAAATCTTCCGCCATATTTCATACAGCAAATTCAGTACCTTATGTCAGTAAATAAATAGAGCCGACAGTACTGTTGGCTTAAAGATCCTTTGCGTCATCCATCTTCGTCTGGTGACTACAGCGCCTCCGCGAGTAGCGAGAACTCTGAAAGCTCCTTGGAGACAACTCGCGACCTGTCCTACGCTTGCCTACTGTGCGATAGCTTTTGCCGCTTCGGGCTTCGTTCAAGTCTGGGATTTGGAGTAACTTTCTTTTTTTGTTTCCGATTGAGCTTAGTTTGCCCTGATGAGACTGTTGCACTTGTTTTTGATATTCGATTTAGTCGATTTTCTTTTATTTGTAGGCAGAGAGTAAATTGGAATTTTACATTCTGCCGGATTATATATGTGGTACTAAACAACAATAATGTGAGTTTTCTGCAAACGAAACGACTTCACAGCCATTTGAGAAGTAATCTAGCAGACTGGCTTCTATTTGAACTTGTGTGGTACTGTGGTAACTACAATGGAATCCTCAAAATGACATTTTTAAATGAATTCATTGTTCCATTCTTCGTGGCGATGTTAACATGAAAAGCCTGGATTATATTCGCAGATTCGTGCTCGTACGTTACCTGAAAAACAAAACTAAAAACTCGTGTAATTTTTTCAAAAAGTCTTAATTTACCTTTGATTTGCAGAAGATGAAAAAGCAACATGTTTCTGACAGAATATTGTTTCAATGTATGGTCACAAACTAGGAAATTTAATTAAAGCTCTGGGAAAAAACAAATGAATTAACAAAACCGCTATAACTGCATTTTCATTTTGGTGCAAATATTTGACTTCACTAACCGAAATATTTTACGAAACAGTTCCAGGCTGGAATTGTCATTCACCTATGGTAATATATTACTTTTTACTCACAAAAAAATAAAGAAAATACAGTATGAATTCATTCCGTAAACAAATTTGCATGATGAATTTTCATGAACTCCTGAAAAATGCTACTTTCTCGAATATATTTGTTCATTTTACCAAATAGTGACAAACAAATATAATTTTAAAATATAAGCTATAAATAGGAAAAAGTATTTTACATTATTGTATCTGTTCTGGTTTTCATTTACGTACATCATTTATTCATGAATATAGTATACAATTTCTATGAAGGAAATATTTACTAGAATAGTTGGTTGCTGATTTATTAGACGTCTTGTGACCTATTTGAATTTTATTTATTTATTTATTTCCACTATTTTAAAGATAAAATTCTGTCAAAGTGTGCCAAATAACTATGATAAAAAATTATTTAAAGAAATAAAAGCATTAATAATAATTTTCGATTTAAATTTGTTGAGGTTAAGAATTTTAGGCAATTGATTATCCAAATCGAGTTTAAGTGTAATATATTTATAGATTTTTAGAGGCTAAATCGCGGTTTACACAATGTAATTTCTGGATATCCTAATTTGTAGATAACAAAGTTTTGACCGTTGAATTTCATTTAAGCTGTGATAGATACAAAATGAAGAAAGGAAAATTATCTTTAAATTAATGAACCATTGCTTACAGGGATTTCTATAACTTAGACCAGGAATTATTATAATCGTATTCTTCTATAATAATCGGAATATTTCTGGACTAGTGATATAATAGTATATTAAGTACCGTGAACTGTAAGTGATAGTTTTTAGGTCGAGAATGTAGTTTGGGATGTCGAGACCCGTAGGGTCGAGATTTCTTAAACATTCGAGACCTAAAAAATCACTTATAGTTTGAGGTTAGTAAGATATTTTTTGCAATACCTGCGTAATTATAAGAAAAGGAAAAATAGGTCAGCTGTCAGATTGAGGCTAAAAATAAAATTTGAATGATATATATTTACTTACCGTCCACAATTAACGGTAAGTTTCACTTACCATCCACCGTGGACGGTAAGTAAATGATGTAACCATGGAAACCAATTGTGCATTAAAAGTTCCACTTACTGTGTTTAAATTTTGTTATTAATGGGTAACTTACACAACAGGTATTGCAAAAATAACTTTTATAGTAGCTTTAGCATCGTAAGCCGTAGGCTTCAATCTTCTAAACAGAAAAAGTATGATCGTATGTTTAGTAGATATAATATATAAATAATCCAATGGAAGAAGAAGTTCATTCTAACATCAATATACTCGTGCGAGAATGTTATTTAATGCTGAAACATAGAGAACAATTTCTAATGATTAATTGCAACCCCAATTTCTATCAACAGTTGAAGATTCGCTCCCAATACAAGGCACCATAGGGCCCAACAAGAAAAGGGTGGAACCACCACCAAAACTTCCATAATAAGATTATATTTCATTTAACTTTAGCTGTATCCGGTGTTGGGGAGAGCAAGCGTTCATAAAGACCGCAACACAGCAACAGCTCTACTCCAAACTGACGCAAGTAAGACAAGTTTTCTCACTAGCGACAGAGCTGCACGCGCCACGGGATATTAATAATTTAGAGTATGCTAGTCGCCTCTTCGCGGCTCTTGACTCTAGAAAGCTGAGCGAAGCTCTCTGCTGCTGCAACGATCATAAGTTCCGACTTTTCATTTTGTGAACGGGGCGATTTATAAGAGATACTTGATGTGAGCTTGTGTACGAGATGTTTCAGATAGATATGTGATTCGTAGATAAAATTGTGGTTTATTGTCGTATTGTGAGATCTTTCTTGTAAATTTCCTCGTCTTTAATATGTTGACTGTATATATTAAAACGTATTTATCTATCAATGAACATTTAAGGTTTGGAAATTTTTTTAGTAAAATTAGAAGCAAAAAGTGCACGAGAGCTTCTGAAATTGCCCACCTTTATTTTGTTATACCTCATGTATTAAAATAAAACGGTCACTTCCATTAGTTGGACATCGAATATATGTATATGGAAGAGAACTATTTTCAACTGGATAACCTTTTACCTTTTCATTACCTTGACTACGACAAACGGTTACTTTGAACAAAATTATCTTACCAAATAACACTCGAGGTTTTGTTTTTCATTAGCCCAACTTTTATTTCTTTCTCTCTATGGTTGCTTTGATTTAAAACAATTTGAGCATTTTGACGAACAAATATTAATAATCTTGAGTCCTGTGCTGTTTAACATACTTTTAGACGACCTTATAAAATTCTGTAAATCATATTGGAGACCGTTCAACTTAGGACATTAGAAGATGCAAAAAGTACAATTTACCAAACTACTATATACGAACGACTTGATAATCATTATGGAACAAAGTGAAAAAGATGTAACAAAATCAGAAGGTACAAACAATGGAAAAGAAGTTTCTCAGAAAAATTAAAGGGAAATCTAGAATAGATAAAATAAAAAAACGAAATATTTCGAAGCGAATGCTAAGTGCAATCATTAAAAGAACAGTACAAGAATCCAGAAACTAAAGAACAATTTGATATAACTACATAAAAACGAAAGATATGAACACATACTTACAGTACATTACTATATTTTTCAATGTAATCGCCATAGCTGTCAAGAAATTTATAGTAACTTTTCTACTGCAAAAAATCTGCTTCTTTCAGGTCTTCATCGTTTGCGAACTGGTTTCCGCCAAAAAATTACTTTAGTTTTAGAAACAAGTGAAAATCGCTTGCTGCCGGGTCAGGGATATAACAAGGATGTCTAAAAATTACTCACTGATCTGACACCAAGCGGTTTTCACTTGTTTCCAAAACTAAAATAATGTTTAAGTGGATATCTGTTCGCAAACGTTGAAGACCTAAAAGAAGCAGTGACATCCTAACTTAGATTTTTTGCGGTAGCATCGGAATTGAAAAACTGGTACCACGTTACTATATTCTTTGACAGCTATGGCGATTACATTCAAAAATAGAGTAATGTGCTCTATGTTTGTAAATAAAGTTTTGTGTTGATATCTTTCGTTTTTACTTAGTTATGTCAAATCGTTCTTTACTTTTTGGACGACCCTCGTATAACAGTATGGGTATGTACAACGAATGACAGACAAAAGAGTAGCACTAAAGCATTAGAGATAATAACAACTGGTAAAAAGATGTACGAAAACGCAAACGTATGTACGCAGTCAATAAATATATATGGAATCACAAATCTGATCTAAATTATTAAGAAGCTATACATCTTACGAACAACAGGAAAAATGGAAAGTTTATCTAAAAAAAAAACAACACCCACTAGCTGATTAAATGATAGAAACAATTAATAAAGTTTTCGCCACTACACCGAAAGGTGTAAGAGGAAGATAAATAAGGAAAACCGTAACCACTTGTGGAATAGAAATATAAAAATTCTTCCATTTACTTTCAAAAACCTTTTGAGCACTTATACAAGAATATTTACTAGGAAATAGTTAGGTAGATTGCTGCGTTCTGCATCCAAATAATGTTGGGTATTTACATGATTCCAAGAAAGAAACTCTTTCTTCTGTGAACATTATTACTTTTGCAGTGTCAAATTTGCTTGCAATGTCTTTCACAAAACCTTGCTGTTCATACCTTTCTGTATGTAATATTGTGCCCGTTTGCGATTTGTAAAACCCAAGAAGCTAGCTGAAAGCTGAAGGAGATAGTTCTTTAGAATGCCACATATTATACGTTGAAAATGTGAAGAATTCATATAAGAATATCTGTCCAAAGTACATGTAATAAAACTTTTACATTTCCTACTGGAAAAGAACTGTGGGGTATTTATTTAAAGTTACACAGTCTTTGCGAACTTAAGGTATCCTAAATTTAGTAATCTGTACCTCTGTTTATAATATATTAATGATGTTAATTAAACGCAGCATCAATTAAACGAAAATGTGGCGGCTTAAACCTGACAAATTTTTCGAAACGATAAATCGTTTACAATTAAATTTATTTCAGCTCTAATTAATTTATGTATCTAAAATATTACAGCTGGATTAGCAGAGAACAATGGAGAATCGAATGAAATAATTAAGCTGAACAAATGTTAAATTTAAACGAAAGCGTAAATCATTAAGTCCTAAAGATCTAATAAATCAAGATGCCGAGATTCCGTTGAAAAAGACTCTGCTCTATTTTAAACAGCGTGATAAAGGACAAAATTGTATAGAGCTAACCGGATTATCACCGGCATCGAGAACTCTATTGTGTCCTGGAGTTTCTCGTTTGCTAATTAATTTTGTGCTGAAGGACTCGCACTTTTCACTGAAGTCACACACCAATACGTTCGCCTTCCATTTGTGTTCTGTTTTGTTTTTTGTTCAAATGAAAACTCCTGAAAGATTCTTTTGAACATCATTGCATTTGTTTTCCTTCTGTTTATTTTTTAATGAATTAAAACTTATGTTGGTTTACATTTACACCATGACTTTTCTATTGATAGATAAATTGATTTGTAAATCACTTAAAATTGAAATATTTTTTATTGCATTTCTAAATAAAAAAAATTTCAAGAATACCACTGCACATCGTCTTATCTAATATATTTTTCAAGATTTATCCATTTATCATTTTTTTTAAATGTAATTTTGGTATATCGCAACTCAAAAATTATGCAAGATATCAACAAATTCTCTCCCATTTTGCATATTTCGTGCATTTTATGACAAATCAAACAAATTTAAAAACTTTAAAATTTTTGAATTTTTTGTTATATATTTGGTGGGCAATAGGTTTGTTCCAAGTAGTCATTTCTGACAAGTTTGTGACATGTTTGTGACAATTTCACTGCGCCTGCAAAAAATGTAAACAAGTTAAGCATGAAACATAAGCTTCATTTCTTTTTTTGTAGCGAAAAATGTATGAATTTCTTTATTTATATTTATATTTAAGGTTAGCTGCCAAAACAAAAAATGAGCATGCACATGCGCTTCACTCCATTCGCTGTTCCAATCTCTGTTTCAAACATAACTTGTTTACATTTTTCGCAGGCGCAGTGAAATTGTCACAAACATGTCACAAACTTGTCAGAAATGACCACTTGGAACAAACCTAATATCTCGAAACATATAAAATACACTAAATTGTACCGTACACCAATCGATTCAACTTGTCGAATTACATGAGAATTGTAAATTTCAGTGAAATTGGCCGATGTGATGGGTTAAAAACTTATATTTATGGAGTTATCAACGATCAAAATTTTGAAAAAAAAATCGAAAATTTTTAAAAATTTTAAAATTTGTTATTTATTTATAAAGTATCCATAATACACGACACTGAATTATCATTCATAATTCACACTTCTCGACCAATCATAGAGCCAGAAATCCATAATTCATGGTTATGGCACTTAAATAAATGGTTTGTCTGTGGTTATGGTAAAGACGTGATGTGAATCACGAAAGCAACGGCCAATTGACAGTTGACATGTAGTCAGTTGTCTTTGTGCATTTTTATGTTGACTGTATATTTTTTTAAGTAATACTCTGTGAAAGTGTACTGATTTTGATAGGAAAGTAAATTCCCTTCACGAAAGTATAATATGATAAACTGTCTAAAATAAATTAGTTTATAATAAAAAATATAAATTATTGTTGCGCATAAATGTGTATAACAAATGGATACAGAATGATGCATCAAATAGATTTTATTTGAAAAGTATTACTCAATGATTCACCCGGTATAGTATTAAAATCAGTCCAAATGTAAATTATTTAACGTAGTATAATAGTTTAATCAGTATCACAATAATTACTCTGACACTAATATCAACGTGAATATGTTATTTAGAATCAGGTATAGAATTACACAATTAAAATGTAATATACAAAGCCTGGAGTAATATAACGCCAAATAAACAATTCTGGTTGCGTCAGATCTCTTTGTGCAAATGCATCATATTCAGTAGCAGGAGGTATCCAGGTGCAGACTGCTCTAATAACGTTTCATTCAACGTTGATGAAGTAACTATTACACAAGATCAAACCATGATACACTTCCACACATTGAAGTTACGCAGTCATTTTACTGTACAGTCAGTCTGCAGCAACTTAATTTCCATTTACCAAACAATTAAAACCGACCCTGCTCTGCTAATTAACAACGAACTAATTAATATAATCACACGATGCTTAATAAATTCGTGACATAACGTATCAGGGGCGGTTAGAATGTAATTATACGTCAGCTTCGTTGCACATGCGGTAGTTATGTGCACGTCGCAAATGCAGCTATGGCCGGGCTGCATTAATCTTCTCTACAGTCCCAGCGATGTCACACATATGTGTCTTCGCGTGCATAATTTAATATTTACCCGCTTCACTGGTTTAATACCGCTGGTATTTGCCTCGCGCCCGCCGTGTCATGAACTATGATGTGACGTGGAAAAGTTTGGGCAACATTGGATTGAGGTTAATGTTGTTCCACTGCTGTATCCATGTCCGCATAGTTGAGATAAATTCACTAACAAAAATTAAATAACTCGACGTAATTTATTGGTGTCATGTTTACTTATATACGGTTACACCTTTCACAGAAGTTTTGCTGCACTTTCCTACGTTTACAATGCAGCAAAAATGTACTAAACCTGCTTACGTTTATAACATGCTTGGCGACTCCACCAAAAAATTCTTTCATATAATTTCTATTAATCTAATTTGATGTAACTATAATTTAAATAATATTGCGATGTACTTATATAATGTAATATTTATCATATTTAAATGTCCAATGGCCATCACATAACTTCCCGACTACTATTAATATTTTTGAAATGACACAAACGAGAAAAAAATTTTTACCAAAAAATTTAACCAACTAAATAAAGACTAAAAAACGAAAAATAAACCTTTTTATTCTAAATAACTAAGCTCCCAAACTAATGTAACTAGATTTGAATCGGAGTTCGTAGATTGTTTGTTTGGTGCCGACTCAAAATTAGTTACTTGCATTAGTTTAGAAGCTTAGTTATTATGATTATTGTGGCTACCTGTTTTTCTATCCTAACAAGTGGATTTTTTCCAAATTCAATTAAAACCAATTCTGAGGAATACACTATTCAATAAAAAAAATTTTCATATGTTTATAATATCTGTAGAAGTAAGAAAATTTAATACAAATTCATTTACCATTGACAACAAATACATGTTAAGAAAGTACTACACAATTTCAGATTTCACGAAATATCACTAAAAATTGGCATATACTTTTATTGTATTTCTATATAATATAAACCCTAAGAAACTCAATGCTATAGAGCGCATCGTCATATCTCTTAAATTTATAGAGATATGTCAATATTTGATGTTTTTCGAAATGCTACTTTGAGTGGCTGCAACTCAAAATCTATTAAAGATATTAAAAAATAGACTCAGTTCTGTTCGTTTCATGCATTTTATTACAAATTAGCAAATTTTGAAAGTTTTGAAATTTTTCGATTTTTTTCCCCAAATTTCGATAAGCGATAACTCGATAAATATAAAAGATACAGACTCGCAGGCTGGACTATTCGATTCAGCTCGTCAAAATACATACGTATGTAAAATTTCATTAAAATTGCGTTACGCGTTATAGATGTAGAGCAAAAAGAGTTAAAAAGACGTGTTTGGCGAAAAACGTCAAAGGGTCCTTGACGTTTGGCCTGAAAAAAGCTATTTTCAGACTTTTTGCTCTAAAATTTCAACCCACCATCCGAATGTTCTGAAAATTTTAGGGTTTATGTATTTCGATGAGCTGAATACAATGGTTTAGTCTGCAAGTTCGTATCTATATTATGAAAAAAAAATTCCAAAATTTTCAATTTTAAAAAAATTTGTTATTTTGCTATAATATGCACGAATAACACAAAACTGAAGAGTATTTTTCGATATCTTGCGTAATTTTTGAGTTGCAGTTCCTCAAAGTTGCACTTCGAAAAACATCAAAAACCGCCATATCTTGAAAAATTTAAGAGATATGATGATGCGCTCTACACCAGTGAGTTTTTTAGGGTTTATATTATATAGAAATACAATAAAAGTATATGCCAATTTTAGTGATATTTCGTGAAGTACATCGTATGTACTGTGTTTAAATGAGTAAGAAGAATGTTTTACGGAAATAAGAAATATAATAAATTTACAAGTGAATACGATAAATATTATTGTTTTAATTGTTTTCTAATGTATTAGACAAACTAATTTGTGTGTTTATATTTATTAGTTTTATACTTACTATACTATCCGGGAACCAAGCGAAAAAAAGATATATCAATTCTGCGTCCATGCATTGTTTCAATTTACTTTAAAATGAAATAGATTTTATTTCAGTCGCTGAAATGTCCTCGTTGGATAATATAATAAACTAAACATTCTTGATTTATATTCGTTTAATCTCATGGAAATATTTTACTCGCATATCATGTACAATACTTCACAATAAAAACATTACCTATATTTCATGAACAATTCAATATCTATAGGACTACAAAACAAATGCAACAAAACAGAGGTATATGAATTGTTGTACATTGTCAGAAATATTGTCTGTTGAAGTCTTTTAATTTCGCTGGATATACTTCAGAGACTAAATTAAATAATATTTTATTATTTAATCGGATTTATAGCTATATAGAATAAACGCGAAACACTAGAATTAAAATTGGTGTTACAATTCGATTTAACACGAAAATCGCATTTGTAACTGAAATAAATACATACGTAATGGATTAAATTGAAGGAGCGAACAAATACGAAAACATCGACCGTAAATTTTCATGAATTCGTCATGAAGTTTTACGTGTTCCAAAATATTTTGAAAACATTTAAACTATATTTTTGCGGCACGTTAATTAAATATTGTTTTACAGATAAAATAATTTTTTAATTCACTGCGAATGACATAGTTTAAAATTGTTTACTAAATATTTTATTGTTCCAATATTGAGTTGTTTTTTATTTATTTATTGAAAATTTTAACTATTAATATTTCAAATAGAATTACAATTCAATTTACGTAGTACAGTATACTCTATTTACAATCGTTTTATATTTAAAATGATTGAATGGTGTTCCAGGAATACAAATTAATTTATTATTAATGTTATACTATTATAACAATTTATTTTATTCCTTTTTCTGCATATATGTCCACCTGTAGTTTTTAGTGTGAGAATTTTTGTTATATAAAAATTGTCATTGTTTTGTTCTTTATTTTATATTTTGATTTTTCATTTTTACTTGCCGCCTAATTCTGTAAGGGAGGTACAGGACTCATGCTAAAAAAAATTGGTAGTTAGTTTTCAGTAGATTAACACGTTTTAGGGTGTCTAGACCTAGAGTACTGTTTTAATAGTTTAATAGTGATGTCTCTGTGTGCGTTCTGTCTATCTATCGGCTTGTCTGCTTGTTGGTCTGTGTGGATCTCTGGAGTTAAGGTTTCTCAAAAATTACTAAACTGAAAATTTTGTATATATCAATTGCATCCCCTTTGGAAGAGCTGATTAGTTTTTGGTGATAATTCAATAACCGGAAGTGTTAGTTTACTTGAAGCCCTATCAAGTTATTTAGAAATATCTCAGTAAATTATTGTTTAATGACAATTTTTTTATTAGAATAATGTTTCAAATATTATTATATACAATTGTTGTTAGAAATATTTTTTCTCTTACTGTCTCCATTTACGAATTACAACACGTTAAAGAAAAATAAAATTTTGACATTTTCGTTTAAATCTATGCTAAAGTAGCTTTTTGAAAAGAACTTAAAAACAGTAGAAAAATGTCATTTTTTGACATGTATCATAATTGAAAACTAAATTTTAAGGGATAGATAAGAAATTTATAGCGGGAAGTATTGTTGTAAGTCTCACCGATTGCCTTGTGATGCCTATTAAATAATCGAAACCGATACCAATATAAAGTGATTAAAGAACAGTGTAAAAACAACTAATAGAGTTTTATTTCCCTTTTTTTCCTCTTCTTAATTTATTTCATTTAAAAACAATGATAGAAATATATTCATCCCTACATAATTTCTGTACACAAGCATTTAAATTTCAACATCTATTCATTACATCTACAAAATCCTTTAACAAAATGCCAACAGTCTCTTAGTAGCTCCCTATCTGTCTCCTTCTATCCTTCGTGGAAGCTACCTCGTAGCAAGAGGAAACTTCCTGTAAGAAGCTCAATGCACGGGAGCCTTGAAAGCACTTGACATCAACTTAGCGAAAGAAACTGCGTGCCTACCTCTGCTCTACGTTTGTGAGATGTTTGCCTGGATGTTGGTTCTACGTTTTCTACATTGATATCATTGCTAGGGTCGGAAATAAATCGTTGTTTGTATGAATGGGGACATGTTATGATGTAATTAGGAAAGGGAATGGAATCTTCTTTCCTTGTATTACTGATACATTCAATTCCTACAAAAATGCGATCAAAGGAAAGTTAGCGAAATCTAATTTCAACACCCAGGACAACTGCAAGTTCTATTGTCATAATCCATTACTGCGTGAAATGATAAACTCTACTAATTTCAAAATTCATTATAAAATAACTCAAGAGCTTGTATTTCCCAAGAGATAACATGTCATCCGCGTGTACAGCATATAGGACTGTGTTGCAGTTGCTAGATTTAGTCGGTGGCTGCTGCATCACGTTACCCATGAAAGCCAACTAACGCACATTGGACTTCATTTCGGAGAGGAATTGTTTATACCTCAAAGTTATACACATTCGTTATCTCATTCAAATTGTTTATTAGATTTATTAGAGTTTACTTGTTTAACAAATGAAGATGCATTCGCTGAGAGGTGATTGTAATACCATAAGTATGTGAAAATCTGTCTAGATGAATTTGACAGCTAAGAAATTATTGCTTTCACATAATTTTTTTAATAATAATCTAATTTAATAGTAAACTCTTCGCAAATTTTATTTCATAAACTTATTTATATTTAAAATTACTTCACCTTTTAGGGGTATAGGACAAACAAAAAACAATCAAATTGCGAGGTCCCAAAATAGTTCTTCGCTTAGCACTTTCTAGTTATATATTTTTAGGAGTATCTGCAATTGCAGGGCTGCAATAAATACGTTACGGTAGTAACGGTATTCATTATTTTAAAGAGAGTAATTGTTTACCTATATATCTATTTATTTATCCACTTTTTGTGCTTTGGAAATTAGGTAAAAAAATTGGCTAGCTCAGTGTAATTATTTAAAGTACAGTTTATCCGTGAATCAATTAATATAGTTTAAGATAATCTAGCTTTAAATTGTTTTTAACATTGTTATTTATTTTCGACTTTAAGCATAATAGGTTATTGTCAACATAACAAATAGAGGGATGGTTTTTATTATGAAGATAGCTCTAAATTGTAGTAACATTTTATATAATTTATTTATAAAATAGATAAGGTAAATAGTTCCGTAAGATCATTAGTTCGAATCCGGCAGTCGGTAGTTACTATTTTAACTTTACCTCTGTGGTTTCTCCTGCACTAACATGTTGGGTAGAGGGGTGACTTGATGGTTAGTAAATTACTTACCGAGATCTGTGAATGCAAAGTGCCTCATCCAATATAGGTAAAAGGCGTATTTGTATTTATTTATGAAACAGTATCAAGTAGTAAAAATAATATAAATGTTTTATCTACCCAAGCAAATTCTGTTTAAAATAATATCTACCTACTAAACAAGCACGCTCTTAGATAATGCTCATCTCTAGTGTTAATGTTACATTTTTAATTTAACAACAAATTTGTAATCACGTACTCTCTTCATAACCATTCTTTATTACACTCGTCTATATAAGCAACAGTACATATGAAAGAGCGCTGAAGAGCAAGACAAAACACCGTGTACGAATAATGAAAGAGCAAGAAGAAGAATGTAACTACCACAAGGGGATGGATGACATCCGTTGCCAGTGATTCCCAACATGTGACTTCATTGATATTTGTCTTTCATATTTCTTTATATACGTAATTGAAAATAGTGTCATACTAAGTTCTGTGAAACGTTTCTATTGTACATTTAATTCATATGTAATAGTCTAACTCAACGCAATTATTGAGCGTGTTAGTTGTCTATTTCCAAATCGGGTTTCCTGAATTTGTGCAGAACAGGAAATAAAACAACAGGAACCACTAGAGATTGCTGAAAAAGAATTTTGCTAGAGGAGTTGACTCAAGGACAACAATAAATAATTATTGGCAAAGGATTGGCAGGTAGCGTTCAAGCCTGATCACTCGATAACGCAAGTTAAGCAATGCTGCCCGCGGTTAGTAGTTGGATGGGTGACCGCTTTGCGAAAACCCATTCCATCGAACACTTTGTGCCGTTGTCACACCACCGAAAACAAGGTTCCGAGACGGCATATAACCTGAGCAGTTGGGACCGCTTAATAAAAAAATATATATCATTAAGAAGTTTTACGCCTATCAAAACGTATTATTATAATTAAACATATTATTTTAAATAGAGCCAACTTTATTACATTTTTACAAATCACACAACAATTTTATTGCAATTGATTAAAAAAATAAGCCCAAGGAGGGGGCAATTGCCCCCATTGCCCCCTTGGATCCGCCCTTGAGTTGACTCCAAGACAGAAGCTGAAACGTGGAAGAAATAAATGAAGGATGGGAGAGTGCATAAGAGAACGCAACAATTGAAAGTATCCTAGTCAAAGAAGCAAAAAAATTTAGCAATAACCAATCGCCAAGACCAGATTGTGCAGATCATCAAAGATTCTAAGGGCAGCAACAACAAAGTGCAGAAATGAAAAAGGAAAAAAATAGGTATCAAAAACCAGAACATCCATCAAGTTTCAAGCAAGCAACGTACTGGTCGGATTAAGGCAAAGTTTTACAAAAATTCTAGTAAGCAAAATCAAAAGTCCAAGCAGGAAAATACCAAAAAAAATCAGTGCATCACAGAATAAACTTTGGAAGGTGGTGGTGGACAATTCTTCATTCTTTTCTGTCCGGGATAAAACTAAAATAACTTATGATTTAAAATGATAATCCTTGCGCGCTTACCTTCGGCATGTGGATAAAGTTTAGGAGTCACTGCTCCAGGATATCACTGCGGCGGTGTGTAGAGGTTCAAGCACGCGCCGTCATCTCAGACAGCGCCACTAGCACCACACGCGACCAGGAAGACGCGCACAATGAATGCAGTCTATTGTTGTCGCACACACACCTACACAAGGAGATATGCACGCAGACGTGAATGCTTGTGCATACCTCCAGGCTCGTCGTCGGGAGGTCGCGGTGACGATATGACTCCAAGTCGAATGAAATGCCTGGGGTGGATAATGGTTTATTTAACCCCCGTGCACGTGGACGGATATTGCAGGATATATTGCTTTGTGGATCATTAGAGATGACTATGACAATAATTCGAGTGAAATGCATACTGGTTGTTAATTTATTTATCTATGGAGTACAGATTTCGAGACTTATAATAATAGTTGTTGAAGCGTTTGAATTGTCTGACAATAATTATAATACAACATTAATTCAGTAATAGATGAATCAAGCGACCTCATCATCCACGGCTTGATTCATTGGTTCATAATTAATCTACGGACAAATAATTAATTCGGCTATTAGTATATGCTCCAGATTTCATCACAGGTTGAAGTGAATAGTGCAAATTAACATAATAAGTTGATTAGTCGGAGTGCGATTTATTGTTTTACTCTCAAAACGACTTTGAAAGCACCAAATTACCACTTAAAATTTTTGAAGTGGTGTAACTGGGATTTCTTAGGTTTCAATTTATTATCACACGTGTTAGTGTTAATTTTTCTAATATTTCGTCTTGGGGTAAAGTACCAAGTTCTTGTTAAGCTTAAATTTTTTGGAAGTCTTAGAGTTGGTCCTTGAAAAATTCCTACTTTTTGTACCAAACCATGTATAGGATAGTTAAAAGATACTGGATAAATATATACTGGAATGGCAACAGCCTATCGTAAGGCCACCTGCCTTTGTTGTATAGTCCGTTTAGAAAGTTGATAAGGAAATTAAAGAAATTAACACTGAATGATTTTGAAATAAAATATTTAGTAAATTACACATTAATAGAAATGAGCAGAAGCGTCGTACGTTGGGGCAGGGGAGAGAGCAGACCGCCCCTTCCAAATTAAATTAAGGGGCGACGTCCCTTTACATCCTGAACAAATGGGTAGAATTTTCAGTTTTGTATTAAAACAGTATTTTATTTTAATCGAATATTACGTTAAGATTAGTAGTGCAATATTCTTGTGTACAAATAAGCTCATCATAATAAAATTTGTCTTGTTAGAGCTTTTACTTGTTTTATTCAAGAAATTTCTTATAAGTTCAGAAACACAACACAACAAATTTGCAATAACTTACAAGCAAAATTCGAAATGACAATACTCTTCTGTACTACAACATTCCAATAATTTCTTCCGAATTTCGGTAATTAAAAGAATAAACTATAAATTATTTAATTACATTTTGAATGCTCTTTATACGTTAATTTTAAAAACATTGTCGAACAAAATCGGTATAGGAATCATGCTAAAAATTCCGTAGTTATTTTTCAATGGATGAGCACGTTCTAAGATTCTTAGAATACGATTTTAAGTTTCGCGATGATGTCTGTCTGTCTTTCTGTTTGTCTGTCTATCGATCTGTGTGGATCTCTGGAGTTACGGTTTTTTGGAAACTACTAAACAGATTTTTTTATAATTTATATATCTACTGTAATCCCTCGGGAAGAACTGATTAGTTTTTGGTGATAATCCAATACCCAGAAGTGGTGGTTTACTTGAAAGACTATGCAGTTATTTTGAAATATCTCAGTAAATTATGATTAAAAATGTAATTTTTGATCATCTATTATAATTCTCGTAAGGATGAGTATTTCCTGATAATGGTGGTCCGTGTTCCTGCTTTGTTTGATATATTATGGTGCCCACAACATATTTTTTATGTTGATTTATTTAATACATGTATTTACATATTTTGCATGTCACTATAGTGCAAAATAGTCGGCGCCTAATATATTACCTCGCAGGGAGATTCTTTGCAGGAGTACAATTTGTATCCCACATTATAGTTGTACACAATGAGTCATATTCCATATTCGTGGCAGAGCATATGGCTGTAGCATAGTTCAAAGTTTATCATCAATCACAGTACGAGGAAAGTTTGCGGCAATGGCATAGCGAACCCGCGAACCCACGAACCCACCTCCGCCACAGAAAGCGCTAAATATCAGCTGGCAAAGCGCGTGTGTGGGTATTTGTGTACAACGTTGGTTTGTTCATGTGTCAGTGCCAACAAGAAAGCGCGTATTGAAAACGAAACAAAGGCCCGGTGTGTTATGTGTAAGTGGGGACGCCTCAAACGATGATTACCATTCACCATTGTTCCATACTATGACTTGAATGAATTGCCAGCGAGACCGATATATAAAACACTGGAATCTAGATACCGTTGCCTCGGGGAATACAGAATCGTGTTGTTTTGTTTCTTTTTTATGTGCTAGTGTTTTATTAATGAGTTAGGTGTTTTGAAAGTCTCAACAGGGATTGTCTGGGGGGTTTGTGAATAATACCTGTAATGAATCTGCGAATCATTATTTTTCATGCAGTTTTGTTCGCGATTCGCGCTGTTTTACTTCACTAACACTATGTCTTTTGTTTGTGCATTAACGTCACATTTATTTTCTTCGCGCTACTTCGAAACTTTCTGCATAATGCCACTTCATTCGTATTGTCCACAGTAATATATTAAGGGAACATTATTTTGCCGGAAAAATTGTATTTCGAAATATTGTTGCTTGGTAACATTTCCTTTCAAATTTTCGGGGAATGTTAACAAAAAGGAACAATCTTGGATACAAATTTTGCCTGCAAAATACTTGAACCGACATATATTTTATCCAACACCTCCCAATAAATGCTCTATAATTATAGCGATTTTAAACAAGGAAAGGAACAGATTACCCACTAATGGGTATAATTTTGAGAAAAGTCACTAGTGAATTCTTTTTTATTTTTAACGATAATAATAACACATAACACCTTGGTAACTACTTCGATTGACATTTCAATTTAGAAAATTTAAAGCATATGTCACTCTCAAATAATATATCTTTTTTGTCGATTGGCATTAAAGATAACATTTCACGGACTGCTAACACTCTGTAAAATGTCACCGTCAATAAATACATAGCAACCATTCAACACATGCATGGCAACGAAGTTTGACAGCGATAACCTTCAAAATATCTATATAAAATAATCACTAAATTAATATTAATTCCAAATCAGCAAAAAAATAATGTGTCAAACACAGATTTATAGCTTCGACAGCATTCATTGCCTCGACCACGCCTCGTCAATGTAACGGCAGCCTCTGCTGTAAATCCGATATTTTGATGCCTAGTTAAACAAATAATTATTAATAAATTTTGCATTTATTAAGAGATGTTGAATAAAGCGTTATACTTCACAGGTGGGTAATTACAGTTGAACTTTTTATTTTTACGGATAAATTTCTTTTTGTACGAAACCTTGTTATCTAGCAATTTGACAACAAAACTGTTTTAATAAAATCACGACACCATTGGTTGAATTTTAAAGTGTTTTGTAACATGATTGGTTAAAAACTCGTCGCAGGGATTTATCGCTATAATAGAAATGTAATTAAGGATATTTTTAATGTTCATTGGCGGAAAATATGTCACGTGGCAAATAAATTATATTTTCACTTAAAAATGTCCTAAGAAATTTTTCTAAATTTTGCCGCTATAATACTTACGTGATTGAGCAAAAATAACGAAGTTGAACCAAATGTTTGGTTTATTTTACATGTGTGAAATAGTCAACTAAATGTTAATAATATTTTTTCTATTCCAGAACTCCTACATCGAGCAATCCTGCTGAGCGGTTCCGGCCTAAGCCCTTGGGCGCTACAACGAGACCCTCTGATGGTGAAGCGTCGCGTAGCCGAGCAGACAGACTGCCACGGCGACCTGGTGGACGACGACCTGGCGCCATGTCTCCGCACAAGGCCTCTTCAGCAGCTGCTCTCAGTGCACGTGGACCCACCACGCTTCCTACCGGGGTTCGCGCCCTTCATCGACGGCACCGTGCTGCTCAACCCCGCGTCTGTGCACCCGCCACCCACACTAGGCTCGCAGTCCAACACCGTCGCGACGTCCGCCGGCTTCGAGTTGGCTGACTTCCCCGAGCGGGATCTCATGTTCGGCCTCACGAGCACGGAGTCCTACCTGGACCTAACGTCGCAGGACTTGCTGTATGGGTTTAATGAGACTAGGAGGGATAGGATATTAAGGACTTATGTGAGAAATTCGTATTATTATCACTTAAATGAGATTTTTTCTACGTTGAAAAATGAGTATACGGACTGGGAGAAGCCCATGCAGAACCCGTTGAGTGTGCGCGATGCGACGCTTGAAGTGCTGAGTGACGGACACACGGCCGCGCCGCTAATTCGTATCGGTTATCTTCATACTCTTCGAGGGGGAAAGACGTTTTTTCTCCACTTTCTTCATCAGACTGACGAACGAGATTTTCCGCAGGTAAGAATTGTAAGTAACTATCCTTCTTTTCTTTTCTGTGTTCTTTGTTGTCGTTTGTTACTCAGCTACAGTACCGGATTAAAAAAATATGAGGAGAAACTAACGTAAACCATAAACTTGAGAAAATCTGGGGCAAATTTTGACATTTGGACGATTGTGTTATCACGTATTTGGTGTGTACTTTGTGGTTCATTCAATTAAAAATGCTGTTTTGCTGTATATGCAAAAATAAAATAAACCTGCAAAAGTTTTCAAAAGATGAAGTGAAAAAAAATTGTGGATTCAAGAATTAAACTTTCATTTCATTTTTTATAGTTTTTAATTTTCACAAATGATACATTTAACAAACAACACTGTCTTCTTATCCTATCTATCACTTCGCACTCTTCGCAATCATTTTAAATTTCAAATGATTCTGTCATGCGCAGTGCGAATAGCAAAAAGTTGCAGTTGCAATTAGCTTTGCCCGATCATTCCCATTGTTGCTTAAAACATTTTTCTCTTACTGTCACCATTTACGAATTACAAAACGTAAGAAGAAAATTTATATATTAATATTTTCGTTTAAATCTGCTAATCTATGCTTTTTGAAAAGAAAAACAGCGCTTGAAAAATATTATTTTTTGAAATGTGTCATGGCAGGAGGTATTGTTTTTCCAAAAGTAGTTTATATCAACTTTTTCAAATTCAGTAAAATTATTTAGGATTCTTACAGTTTCTTATGAGGGGGGAGAGGTGGATATGTTTTATGTAATGAAATATTTATAATTGTTTATGTCTTTATTATTATTAACAAAAAATATTACAGAATATGTTTTTAAGACTTCATTTATAAATAAATAAATAGATTTATTGATCATTTATAGATTTATAAATAAAATTTCTAAAACTTTTTATAAATCTTACGTAAGGTAGGGGAGCTGTAGATATAATTCTTACACAAGAGGTGAGAGAGTAGTCAAAATGGCCATTTTTATTTTTATTCTTATGTAGTTCTTGAATGGCCCCTCATATTTCAGAACAACCTATAATTATATAGTTTGCCTAGGGGTTAAACCGGATCTGTACGAGCACAAAATCTTAACTCTTTTCTGCACCATAAAGAACTTGCATCTCGTTGAAGAATAGAATAGCAAAATATTCAATGAACCGAACAGAATCGCTAGGTCAAGACCATAAAACTACTCTAGATATATCACTTCGTTACTTGGAAGCTTCTTGCGGCATTTAGGTACCAGATAGACTTCTTCCTTGGATTTGTTTTGAAATGTATAAACTAAAATATCTCAATACAATTCAGATTCCCGCAGATATATAATCTACAGCGTTCAATACATCTTCTCGAAAAAGAATGATAAGACAGTAGCCTGGATTACTCGATAAGTAATAGCATATTTCCTCCTATGCGCGACGTAATTTTGTCTTTTTGGAGTGCAGTGAAGCAAGTTATCGTCTCGAATCTAGTGTGGAACTATTTCAGAGAATCTCAGGCAATTCCGATACAGCGACACGAAATCGAGAAAGACGGAAAATAAGAACAAAGTGAATTGGGTTAATACAATTGCGAATATGTGATAAATTTTTCGAAAAATGGGGTAATATTCGCTGAATAGGTACAGTAAAATAGAATTTTATATTTTAATGCATTCAATTTATTTTATTGATAAAATCGGGTATTGTTTTAATTACCAGCGGATTGTTTTTACTAGGAAATGTATGAAACATATAAATTAAATTTGAAAACTAAATAAATATAAATGCACACTTCTAATATTGTATGTTATTGTTTACCTGCACGGAAAAAAATGGATTGCTATATTAGCAATTATCAACTGTAATTACACAAGAGCTTTTTCTTTTATTGGGTAAATTTATGTTTGTCACGGATCCTTATTACCTAGCAATTTTGACAAAAAAAAACTGTTTTAATAAAATCACAAACCAATACGAGTTCACTGTTGTAATTAATAAACGTAGATTGTTGTAATCAATACGAGTACATTGTTGTAATCAATAAGACTGCATTGATGTAATAAATACGAATTCATTGTTGTAATCAATATGAATACTTGTTGTAATCAATGCGAGTACACTATTGCAATCCATAAGAGTTCATTGTTGTAATCAATATGAGTACGTTTTTGTAATCAATAAGAGTACATTGTTGTAATCAAAGCATTATTGTCATCAATACACTTATAATCTGTACATTATTATAATCAATTATTATTCCTAAAAATATTGTTATGGCTGTAAAACTAGTTATAAAAATTATTGAAAATATTTGGCCCCTTTTTTCATTAACACCCTGAATATAGATCACTGTCACTATACGTAAGATACAGATTGCTATTGTAGCAATCCATTTTTATTTCGTGTGCAGTAAAGCGTCTGTTTTTAAAAAGAAATATGTATGTAAAAAATGTGTAAATTAATAAAACACGAAGAAAATGTAAAAGATATTAAAGTCGTGGCAATCTTTCTTTGCTGTTCGTTAAGCGACATTCCATATCAATTCTATGAAAATTCCTGGCTAAAGTAAAACTCATGCTGAACACGTTTCAAACTTAGGGGCATACATCAAAAGGAAAAACCTCAAGTTATTTAATATTAACGCAGGCCCGTATCCGCAGTTTTCACACGTATTAAATTATAAAACAATGCAGTTGAAATACATTCACGTAGGTTCCAGAGCTACACGAGAGATGGGGTAAAAAACAACCGCAGCCGCTGCTACCATCTAGCCGTGACGAAATTAATTAAAGCTTCCGTACGAAACGGCCTCGTAAAGTGCCCCTTGTTCCACCCCACTTCGTACTAATGCCCCACTCTCGCCGCCTTTGGCACTGTCACGTGCTGTGGTAGACACTAATCTACTCTAAAATGAACTGCGGATCTCAGATGTTGAAATTTCTGCGGAATTAGATACTAGGTGCCTCTCTTTTTAATTCTTCAGGACTCTAGCGAAAGTCCTTTAGTTTTACTGGCGAGATTTGTGCTGGAAATCAGAGACGATTATTTTGTTTTCACAAATTGTTTATATTACGATTTTAGCTCTTTTTCGGGGTGAATCAATACAATTTTATGATACACAAAATTAAATTAATTTGTTTTGTTGAGAAAAAAGCGTTTTCATTTTAAATCGTGTTATGTTTACTATTTGTTTCAATTATTAAACATATTGATTTGTTATTTATTTCAAAAATGAAATATCACACAATATTTGTTGTCAATTTTTAATATAATTATTGTAAAATACTACTAAATATCTCAAATACTTTTATACACACATAAAATAAGTTAGTTTAAATAACTCGAAAAATTCAGTAAAGAAAAGTAGTTCAGTTACTCGTACTGTCTTATCAATCAATTTTACTGAAATATTAGATTATATACAGTATAACTGAGAATTTCAGTTGTATTTACTGAACGTTTCAGTTATTTGAGGAACAATTGAATTTGGTGCTTATTCTGCAACTTTCCTGTTAATTTTTAACAGCCTGTTAAAACCAATGATAGAAGTCACAGAATAAAATTTTTAAATTTCATTTGACACATATTTTCATTGGTTAAAATTTTTAACAGGCAGTTAAAAAATAACAAGTTACAGAATAGGACCTTTTATCAGTTAAAAAGTGTGCAACTTATATTTCTCAGTTGAAATAACTTAAAATTCAGTAGAATTGATTGACGGTCTCAGTTCAATCAACTAAGAATTTAGTTACAAAAGAATTGATATGTCAATCACGTTTTGTGACAAGATTCCGTAACTTAAATCTATTCGTAAATATTTGGCTTGAACAGATATTTAATTTTATTATATTTTTTATAAAATTGTTTTATATGTTTTAAAATATTGAACATTATAATTGGTTTTCTACTCCTATATAAATATATCCCAATATTTCAATTTTTTCTATGAATTATAGTACCTATAATTCACTCTTGTCGACCAATCACAGAGCCAGAAATACATAATTCACTGTTATTTTAAATACTTGATGTGTATCACCTAGCAATGGTCGTCTGACAGTTGACATGTAGTCAGTTGTCGTTATGTATTTTAATGTTGATGTTTTTCAGCGAGTGTTTTCAACGTATTTCGTTCATTTTCAAAAGTGATTTCCGAATTTACAGGAGTAGAAAAACTATAGTACTATATTCGGGATTATGGTCATTATTCACTTTGATGATTTGCACACTCGCCTCAAAATAATAATCAAGATATCATTTTATGTCACAACAAAGCAAAAGACGATTTAATAACCATATTTAGTGAAAATTTCTGAAGTATTCAGTTGTTTTAACTGAATTAATTAGTTAAATTGACTGAACGGTACTATTTTTATAGGATTTTATGTATCAATCAGAAGTAATAAGTTCTTTATTCAACACATTACCGATTCCAAATATAAATATCTGTTTAGAAGTAAATAAAATCCGCCACGGTAAAATTTCCATATATACTGCAATCATTTCCTGCTGTCATAAATTTCTCGCGTCTTCCTGTGCATCTTTATCGCCGAAATGCATCTATTCAAATGCAAACTAACTTCATCCGCGGCGCCTTCGGAAATAAAACGCAGCAAAAATATTTAAACCGCGCTGCGAAGAAAAACCCGGGCAAAACCACGCACTCGCAGTTTGGAGAACGCAGAAATAAATGATTCATCTCGGTGTGCTGTGCGGAGGCACCGCCGCCCTGATTGTGGCGAAGTGAGCAGCATAAGTTACTTTTATTTTCTCCTCACTGCTGTCACGTACTTTTATAAATGATGTATACGCTACATACATCGATCTCTATTCGTCACATCTGTGCCAGAGCAAGACGGAAGATCTGCTAGTGGTACATTGCCAAACAGAGCTTTCTTTGTTTTTGATTTGCTTTTGTTTTTTCGCTTTCGGGACGTGGATGTGTGGTTACTGATATGAGATAAAGATAGATTGCTTTTGTTTATCTGTTTCGGGGGATTTTTTCCAAAGAAAATCTTGTTCTCGGAATCAGTCTAAATTAATGAATTTTATCAAATTAATGAGTAGTGGTATCCCAACGCTAACGACATAGGCGTGAGGGAACTTCAAATCTGCCACTATTTCCCTGACCGCCACGTCCTCTACGATTTTCCCGGCTGCCAATTTTCTTTTTTAATAAAATAATATAAATCAATAGTTATAGGGAACTTGTAAACACCATTTAAACAAGCCCTCTATTGCCTTTGAAACTGAATCTTTACAAGTTACTAATTGACAACTGATTTGTAAAAATTTTACAAGTTAGTAAACAACGTAAACAATGTACGTAGCCACAGTAATGCTTACAAGGTTTATGCGAAATCATTTAGAATAATTTTTGACAGAATAGTTGTGTGTAACTGACAGGACTTGGTTACAATTTTAGTTTGATTTACAAATGAGTAACAAGAAAAATGTTGTACAATACACGCAAGGGCAAGGTAACTGTTTTACTGCTTCAAGGAGGTGACATTCAGCAGTAAAAACTGTTTAACCTTGCTTGTAATGTAAATAACTATTACTTCACCTTTAATTGTACATTTCGCGTCAAAAGTTCATAATTATTGTAACATACAAATTAATTGTAACATTCCTTTCGCAATTTTATGAAAAACAAATGATGAAATCTCATATTTTTCAAAACTCATATCAAATTTGTCGATCTATAGCTTTTCAAGTAAAGTAGTCAAAAACTGTGAAGAGAAATTATTACCAAATAAAAGTATTAAATTAAGTTAACCGTGCGTTATTATTTTAATCCATAAAATTGTATATTCCTAATGCCATACCAACCCCTAAATAAATACATAATTAACTAAAAACATAGGCTTAAGCCCAGGGCGAGAAATTTGATCACACAAATGGAAATAATTTAAATATTTAATTAAAAAGAACAAGGCCAATGGTGGACTAGTCGGTAAGGCAGCATGCAGTGTTGCCGACTGCGTCCTGGCTTATCCTTCCGCTTTTAATTATATTTTTAACAGATCCTCTGGATTAAGTCATTTTCTGATTAGTATCTTTGTGTGGGAATTTCGCTGACTTAAAATAGATTCGTTATCGCCAAGATTATTCTTTGCTTTAATTTGTTTTGTTTATCATATGGCTTAGAGATTTTGTACACTCTGGACAACCACTAATGAAAATGTATCGAATAACATGGCCTGTGCGTCTTTAAAAATAAATATAAAAATATACCTAATATACGTCGGAATTATGCAATTATAACATCAAAGAATCTGGTTACAAACATTTAAGTAAGTTTCTGCACTTGTGTAACTTATTTCTGTATAAAAATGTATGATTATGTTTACTGAGAACATATTTCAAATCCCTCAGATGAAATGAAACATTATTTAATCTAAATCTGTGCATCAAAGGATGCACTTAATCTGAAAACAAGCAAAGCGCAGTATCTCCTCAATTCCCGGGGGCCATTCCGTAATATCCATGGCCATTTTACATTTTTATCTAACCCTGTCGCGGCCTACTAAGTATGTGTCTCTCGTGCAGCTCCCGGAGCATGCCAAGCGATGGAGCAGGCGTTCCTAGCTGCTTATTTACATACGTGTGTCTGCCAACGCAGCTAGCATACATACCGCCGGCTAAACGACCCGGGAGGAATCGAAGTAGGCGCTTGTAAATAAATTAAACAGCAGCGATGTTTGAATGTTTGTCTTTTTGTTTAGTGCAGATGTGCGGTTGTTATTAACGATTTAGGTTGCTGTTGGATATTTATTGGTGGATTAAAGTGATTTTAAATGTTAATTCGGCGTTTCTCAATGGGAATTAAACTGAATTTGTAAAGGGGAACTTAATTTCATATGGGGAACTCTTGTGCTACACGCTTGAATTCAACAGAACCGGATTGCTACTTCTGTTGTAAGTTAATTTTCATTGGAAACTATGTTGATTTAACTTAAAACAATCAAACAAAACTGAATACCTCACTTATTTCAATAGTTCGAACTGAGTTTCGTTCAAATTGAATGAATGAAATAGTGAATACAATAAAAAATATAAAAGCAATGCAGTCGATTGCTGTACCGTTCCTACTAAAATATTTAAAATTAATTCAGTCAATTATTCTATTTTTAATGTGCATTTAATATTCAATGAAATTGCATAGGATGACAAAATTTCAATTTTGCTGTCGTTGAAAACTTATCGGTATTTTTACATACATACATACATAACGTCACGCTATATCCCACTCAGTGGAGTAGTACGAACCCAGAAACACATTCAACCAACAATCAATCTCCTCCAAACATTCCTATCCTGACACACCATTTTCAGCTCGTCCACATTCATAGTACAATTTATACATGTTCCTCTACTCTTCACTCTCGGAATCATTCATTCACGCAACAAACCATCAATCATACCCAATTATTAATTCCTCGGACGCCCACGCAATTGTTCACCTTCAATCTCACCCGCTTATAATAGTTTCACCAGTCTTTCATTCGACATTCGTTCAAAATGTCCAAAGCACCCAAACTGACTCATTCTCATTTTCTTAACAACATTCTTCTCAATCTCACACTCACCATAAACCAATGTATTTCGGATACGATCACGTCTCTTATACTCACACACTCCTCTCAAATATCTCATTTCTATAGCAGATATACGTCGTTCATGCTTCTTCATTCACACTCAACATTCAGAACCATACATCAATGTAGGCACTAACACCATTATAAGCACTCAATCGAGCATCTCTAAATACATTCACATTTCGAACAAATGAACCCAGTGCACCCAATACCTTGCACTCTGCAGGCACCCGCCTTTCAATCTCCCGGTCAATACGTCCATCCCTCGAAAACATACTACCTAAATCTACAAATTCATTCACTTGTTCCAGTCTCACACCATTCTCTGAAACATTACAATCAGTCACCAAATCATTGTTCTCAAACACCACACTTTACATTCATCGACATTCAATAACAGATTTAAACCTTTCTTAACTTCATTTATGCTTACAATCATTCGCCTCAATTGCAAATATCATGGCTTTTAATACTTCTACAGTTTTGAATGTTTTTGGCTAAAGAAAGAAGAATTTTGTCGTTTACACCCAAACAGCAGAAAAACACCAGTTACATCCCAAGGACAACATCTCCTCGAACTTTTTCATTTATTTTTTCCTCAATTTACAACAATATATTTAAATATTCTACCAAAAATAGCCTTTCTTTAATTAATATTATCAACTATATTTGTAAAGAAATGATATTTTAACGGACAAAACAAAGAAAGTCGTGTAAAACAATCGTTACGCGATTGGTGTCCGAATTTAAAACTCCTGCTAGAATAGATTAATATATTAATAAAGTTTTACGCGAATTGTTCGTTCCTATGGATATCCAAAATTAAATTCGAGATGCGAGAGGAGAAGTACAAATTTATTAAAGAGATAATAAATTTCATCGAGTTACAGACATATACCTTTGTTCCAGGATAATAATGGAAGAGGAATTTAAAATTTAGTTGGGAAACCCTTCCAAGGTAGGGTTCTAACCCATGAATAAAATTGTAATAAAATCTACTAAAATATACCTTAATGGGTTTATTTGTTATTCATCCCTCAGTGAAGATATTTCCCTAGAATATTTCACGGACTTTTTGCTTAATTTATGTGATATTTCGGGTTTCGCAATCAGCAAATTCGTGGCTGTCCTGTCCCAAATTTTTTAGTGAAATGGAGGCCGAAATTTCAACTTTAATAATTGGTTAATTGAACGCGTCATTAATAAATCATTATACCTAAATTTATAATTAAATATTTGCTCCTTCGCCTGCACAAGTTTAAAATTAGGTTGTTAATGAAGCTTTATTCACTTTACGACTTTGCATATTAAATTTTCATTTCATTCATTTCAAAAAAGGTCAATGAAGTATTAAATACTTTATACAATATTTAACCACACTTTTGATGTAGACACACTTCAAACATTCGAGTCAACGCAATTAATATCTATATTAAATTCCATTCATTAAATAAGTTTGTCAACACGGAAATTATGCCTTCATTTTGATTAATATCTACTCGTATTTTAGGTAGACAACATATTTTTGGAATACAATGTGAATAGTATTTAAGACCTATTGTCGTTTCAAACATAAAATTATAGCTCATATGGTTTCTCAAAAAGTAAAAATACAGATGAACAATATAGTAAATCAATACACGCTCAATGTTGTGTTTTGTAACAAAATAAATTCTGAAATATATGTTTATCCATAAATGTAAAGTTATTTCACTGTTTTGCCGCAAGACATTATACTTGATTAAACTGTATTGTATTCTTTGAACATTTGTCCTGCTGTTTATATCCAATTTATGATTCTGCTCCATTTTATTTCTAACTTTGATTAAATGAAGTCAATATTTACATATGAGAACATTATAAATGTATGTATAAATTAGGAGAGAACTCCGAAATAAGATTGACTTTACCCAAAACTTAAAACAATAAAATTAAAAAAGGAAAATTATAAATTTAGTGTCAAAAAATGTTGAAATTCTACTTCTACAATAATAGTTATTTACTTTACAAGTGGACAAAGTAAGGAATTACCCACGAGAGAAATTTTAGCACATGAAACCGAAGGCTGAGTGTGATAATTTTATCGAGTTTTATCCAACACATCTTAATAAATGAAAAATGTATTACAGAAATATTATTTGACAGTAACATATGCATTAAATATTTAAATTCAAATGTCAATCGAAGTGGTTACCAAGGTGTTGTGTGTTATTATTATTGTTATAAATAAAAAAATACTCACTAGTGACTCAAAATTATACCCACTAGTGGGTAATTTGTTACTTTCCTTGTTTAAAATCGCCATAGTTATAGAGCATTTATTGAGAGGTGTTGTATAAACTAATTTACTTTTTTTGATTTTAAATAATTAGGGAAGCCAATAATAATCGAACATATCAAAAATAACATTGAAAACGCTTTATATTTATACTTTTTATCTAACAATTTAAGATTTTTTTTTTTGCATATTTTGCTTCATATTTCCCAAAAAACCAGTGCATATATATGCACATATAATTCACTCAGAAGTCAAAAATTCTGTTTATAAATTAACATGTATTATTCACCATTAACCAGCTATCAATGGAAAATATTCAGATTATACGGATGAAATTGGTAATGGTACTGTTTCTCATACAATTTCATCATTATCCACGTATTTTGAATAATGTCGATGTTGACAAGTATATTTCGAACTTTACCCAACATATGTACGTAACAAATTTCATTCAAACTAGTTTCTTTTATAAATCGGTATTGTTTTCTCCACCTAAAGATACCTCCATGTCTTCTTGTACTTATACGATATTATCTTACAGCGGTCTGGAAGTGTTCGGGGGGAAGACGTGCCGTACGTGCTGGGGCTTCCTCTTGTGGCAGGGCAACCATTCTTCCCACACAACTACAGCCACGCTGACGTCACCGTGTCCCGTCTGCTCATCCACTATATCGCCAACTTCGCCAGAAAGGGGTGAGTAGAGAAATAAGACACTTAATATGATACAAAGACATACTAAACTTACATATTTATTTATGCTACTTAATAACTAATAAGTAGCATTTTGGTTTCTTTATAAAGTCACAAAAGAGTCATAATCTTGTCTTCAATATTGAAAAGTTGCACAGATGCGGGAAATGTTCCCTGTTTTATCTGCAATAAATTTCAGTATATACCCACGACAACATTTATTGATTAATTAAAGAATCCCTAAAGGAAATAAAAACTTTATCACATATAACATTTCTCTTGTGATTTCATAAAACTAAATGTTCTACAAACTATAAATTAAATGAACTCATTAAAATTTTATTTGTAATTACACAGTTGGAGCTCATTAAATTAGCGATGAAATATACATTATTTATTCAACGAATTAACTCTATTTCGTTCGAAAAAATGTTTATTATCACTGCAACAAGTGTTAAACGCAAAAAATATTTTATTGAAATGTCATAAGCACATCTTCTTCAAACATTACCTATCTTGAAATATCACTTTCGGCTCGTACACGTTAGAAGTTCATTTCATCCTTTCAACTTCCTTTCATTTGACATTTGCTCAATTGATACATTTCAAATCTTCTAGTAACAATTTGAATCTAATTCAAATTTCTTTCCGATTAATATTATAAAAGTTTAAATAAAAATCAAAACACGGGGAGGATACATTTTCTCATATTTTTTTAAAGCTGCATTATAAATAATAATAGTAATATTCTGTTTCTGGAATGGCGTTTTAACACCCAATTTATCCCCAATAGTAACTCTATAAAATCAAATGAAAACAAATTGCAAAATCATTCAACAGGGACAATCGAAGAATTGCGACACAGGCTGCTGGAAATTTAGGATTATTTTTCTAGAAAAGACTATCAAAGACTTGTGGATACTAAGCAGTTTTAAAAGTAAAGATGAAGTTATACAGTAGTGAAATAAATAATTAGATAAAGCAAACTTATGTTGTACAACAAAAAAAGTTTACCAGCTATTTATTATTTAAGTTTTATTTAATATAAATGTACACGGAAAACAGTACTGTAGAATTTACCGAACTATTTGGTAAGCTGAAGATATAAAATCAATTTCTTGAAAATTTCGTTGCAATAAAGAAATTAAACACCATGATTTACTAAGCAATTAGAAGGAATTACCAAAAAGTTTGATAAATTTTGTATTAAAGTACAATTTTTAGTCATAAACAAATCATTCCTACTTTTCTTCATACCTGTAAAAGTTTGAGATAAGTAAAACATAGGTTAAGTATCATTCACTGTACCTGGTTTATTTTATTCCTGTTTTATACTTTATATTTAATTGTAACATTTCAAATCAATTCATATCCTGATATTTAGAAACAAACCATTATACAAGGATATTTATGGACGCCATAATCACTTTCAGACCAAATTGTCAAATTCGGAAAAGTGACAGCTCCCAGAATACTCTCCGGTTCTTTCTAGAGGTTTCCATATGATTTGAACCACTCAGAACATAGCTTATTAGGTATTATAACCACTCAGAGCGTAGCTCATTCTAATCGGAACTATTCTCAATTATCGAACAGTTCGGTAAATGCTATTGTACTCTTTTTTCCGTGTATGTAAGAATGTTATAAATTAATAATAAATATAAGGGTAAAACCGTAGTTTACGGCCAAAAGTGAAGTTAGCTACGAATCACCAATGATATTTGGTAGATATGACAGTTTGTGGTGGTGCAAGTCAAACAACAAAAACCTAGCAAATTTGCATTCTGAAAATGCCGTTAAACAAATTCGTGTTTATTCAACCCTAAAACTAAACTAAATCTTAGTTTCTAGCTTTTTAAAATTGTTTTTCTGTAACTATGACAGGGTAAAGAAACTAGGGCCTAACTTCACTTGTGGCCGTAAACTACGGTTTAGCCACTATAAGATACATTGCATTATTCTCTTCTTTCAACTTTTGTTTAATATTAAAACGTAAAATTTGAAACGGGCAAACTCATGTGAATTTGGGCTTGTGTATTTTAAGTAACTATATGAATGTAAGTAGTAGTACTATTGAGAACGGAATGAAGAACTGGGCATAAGGGAAGTAAACATGAGTTGATAAAACTTCGCTAGCGTAGACGCATCCATTGGAATTACACTAACAGCATCCCCACATCTTGTCTTTATCGGGCATCCCCTAACAAAACCGAGAAAATCCACAAAATACACCCCGTTCAATTTTCCTCTATGACACTCATCCAGGAAGAAGCCATTCCACTATCCCGCCAACGACAATTCGGTTTCAAATTCACTCTCCACTTTTAACGGCGCGAAAACCTCAGTTTTACGTGCTCGGGTCCTTCCAAGTAAATAAAAACAACCCTAAATAGTGCTTAACACACCCCGGGCTCGTAAAACAACGCACCACTACAAAGGATCTGATCGAATCGAAGATAGCGCCAAGCAGCGTGTCTTCCTGGCATCGATTCCAGATACGAGGCTGATAGCGTAGCGTTCCTTGGTTGCTGTATGCGCCATGCGGGGTTAAGAATAATGTGTTATGAGATTCTGATTATCTGAGATTGAGCCAGTGCTGCAGTGGAGAAACTGAGGGTAATGGTACTTTGAGGGAGGTTTAATAGTGTACGTACTGACATTGTTTTTGCGTTAACGGTGCAGAAGGTATTGTTCTAAGGATCCTGTTTCCTGTTATTCGGATTTTATGAAACTTGGTTTATTCATGATCTGTTTGTAAACGATGAATAATTTATTTATTTTATAAACAATTCGAGAAGAAGAATTTAAATATTTAGGCATTATGCTAATATGCGAAGGAGAAAGAGAAACAGAAATAAAAGAAAATATAATAGCAACAAATAGAGGTTTCCATGCAAACAAAAACTAAAAAATCTGATGTGGGCACCACACTACTTTCTTATAGAAAATAAATTAAATACTCCTCCAAACTTAACTTGAAATTTATTACTTATGTATAATTTAAACATGAATAAACTCATTGCTGTAGTAAGCATCGTAATATGTCTTATATTTATCGAAATATGGCGATTTGTAATATTTTTCAAAATACGGAAAATTCCCCAAATACGACTTAAAAATTGTAAATTTTTTTTATTGCATTTCTTTATAATATTCGCGCCATGAAACCTATTTCAGCAGAGCGCATCGTCATATCTCTAATATTTTTCGAGATATGACGATTTTTTATATTTTCCGAAGAGCAACTTTGAGGGGCTGTAACTTGAAAACTACACAAGATATCGAAAAATATCTCCAGTTTTATGTTTTTTGTGCTATTTATAATAAATTAGTAAATTTTTAAAATTTTGAATTTTTTTTGAATTTTTCTCAAAATTTCGATTGGAGATATCTCGACAAATATGAAAGATACATACTTGCAGTGTTCACCAATCGATTCAGCTCGACGAAATACATAAACCCTGAAAATTTCAGAAAATTCGGACAACCGGTTGAAATGATAGAGCAAAAAGTCTGAAAATGGTCAAATTCAGGCCAAACGTCAAGGGGTACCCCTTGACTTTCATGACAAAAAACGCCATTTTCAGGCTTTTTGCTCTAACTATCCATCCCGTAAAGCGATTTTTATGAAACTTTGCATACTTATGTATTTCGACGAGCTGAATCGATTGGTGAACACGGCAAATCTGTATCTTTAATATTTGTCGAGTTATCGCCGATCGAAATTTTGAACAAAAATACAAAAAAATTTCAAAATTTTAAAAATTTGCTAATTTGTTATATAAGGCACCAGAAACGCTAAACTAAAGAGAATTTTTAGATATCTCGCGTAGTTTTTGAATTACAGGCCATTAAAGTTGCACTTCGAAAAATACCAAAAATCGACGTATGTCGAAAAATATTAGAGATATGACGATGCGCTCTGCTACAATTGGTTTCTTAGCGCTTATATTATAAAGAAATGTAATAAAAAAATATTACAATTTTAGTGAGGATATTCCGTGAGTTTTTTTATCGGTATGTGAATCTGTATCGAATGATTAATAATTATACTTTGTTATTTGTTTGTTCCCATAACAACTAAAATTAGTTTATTAAACATATAATTCAGTTTTGTCAACAGAAGCAAACAAAATCTGGTGTGGGCACCACACTACTTGCGTATGACTTTATTTTAAAATAGAAATCTATTAATTTAATACTTATGTCCATATCTTCTTCCAGAAATATAGATTATTTCATACTTTATATTATATCAGCAGCTAAAATTTTGAGTATAACATGAAATGTAAGTCATTCAATTAGAAATTGTTTGAAGGGTCGAGAATTGCGATACTAAAATAATCAATGAAGAAAACATAATTTTGTCACATTTTGCCTGTCACCTTCTCAATCACAAGTTTTTCTGAAACCTGCAATGAGCGAGCCTTTCAACCTAAATATTTAATTGAATCTTATATGTTTCGCTGTCAAAAACTGAAGCTGAAGGAATGACAAGCTTATAACAACTTAGTTAGAAGTTTATTTACTTTTATTTAGACAATATCCCAAGTGGAAGTTTCCGAACCGAAAACCAATTTCAATTTTAATTCGAAATAACATTGTACCAATATAATACGTCAGAAACATTTGTTGGATTCGTGTTATTGGCTTATCATTCGGGAATTTAAATGAGTATTGCCCTCATTACAAAATTTACGAAGTTGATCTATGACGGATAATCCTGAAGTTACTTTATAAACAAATAAACTCAACATGGGGAGTGGCATATTATAAAGTTTACGAATTTATGGTTATTTATTTAATAATAAACCTCTGTTTTTGTTAATGTTCCTTCGCAGTTATCCCGAAAACGGCTGAACCAACTCATACAATAGTTATTTAGTTTACAAGTGGGCAAAGTAAGGAATTACCCACGAGAGATAATTTTATCGAGTGGGTAATTCCACTTTGCACAGGTGTGAAGTATAACGTTTTATCCAACATCTCTTAATCAATGAAAAAATTATTAAAGAAATATTATTTGACAGTGACATATGCTTTAAATTTTTAAATTAGAATGTCAATCGAAGTAGTTACCAAGGTGCCGTGTGTTATTATTATTATTGTTATAAATAAAAAAATACTCACTAGTGACTTTTCTCAAAATTATACCCACTAGTGAGTAATCTGTAACTTTCCTTGTTTAAAATCGCCATAGTAATAGAGCATTTATGTTGGATAAAGTATATTATTCAATTATTTAATTTTTATATTGAATATTTTATTTCAAAATCATTGAATGCTATTTCCTCATCAACTTTCTAAGCGGACTGCACAACAAGGACAGATGGCCCAACAACTAGATGTCTTTGCATTTTTAAAGTCAGTTAGTGTTTCTGTATTGTTCTATTTCAGTACCTAGACTAATGATAGCTATTATGTAATTATTGATATCGCAGGAAAGTGTTTTAACTAAAACTCGAGAGATTTTCCTGAGAAATCTTGAGTTGATATAACATATTCTGACCCTGATTAACTGCTATTTCAAGCACTTGCAGTGAGTATTTATTGAGAGGTGTTGGATAAAACTATTTAAATAATGATTTATAAAATAATAACTATTCACACAGATAATAAACTGCCACCTACATATTTGCTGATAGGAATAAATACATTATAACATAGATGCGAAGCTAGCTTAAATTAAGGTCATTATCGCGCTTAAAGTGGGATTCATTTAACTGCGCCATTATTTGCGAGCCGCCAAAATATTCCAGTGTGACCGCAACCCTAATTACCAACAGCCACCCTCATTGTCCAATAAATCAAGTCACCTGTGCATCTACATAACAAAAGACGATGCCGGTCGTAGCCACCCTTGATGTCCCACTTTACAGTAGTGTAATGGCGGGATGCTGACACAGATACAGCGTATCGCCCTCATGTCCGACCGCACGCAAATCACGCGTCGAGCACTAGTTGCCTGCATCATCATTAACATGCACGCAATGTAGATAGATATCCTGTGGTTGGGACGAAAGGATCTGGTCAGCTTGGAGCTGGGTGCAGGAACTAATTGCATGGATTATTTGGAAAAAGAATCAAGTGCACAAAATTAAGTTTTGCAGTAAAAGGAAAATGTATATCTTACTTTGTAATCTAATTTTATTACGATATGATGTTCTATAATTCTATATAATTATTGATTTGTAAAAACCTTATTAGCTAATTGCTTTTTTTTCTTAACTTTATTAGTTTTGCAAAGAATATAAAATAGAATAACTCAAATTTTTATTTTTCCGAACGAAATATAAGATAATATCGTTTGGATCAAATATGACCTTTTCGTAATAAATATGAACAATGCTTACCCAGGAAAAATCATTTCTAACATTCAATATATATAAAATAAAATTTCCCCAGATAGTCACTTGTGTCTTTTTCCAAATAACTGATTTATTATCCTTCCAAAAATATGATTAAATAATTTAGTTCTAAGAATAGATAAATTACGAGAGAAATACTATACGGTATCATAAATATTTTACCAAATACCATAATATAAAATTAGAATATCTTTTTCCTACGACCACTGAGAAATCTGCTCATTGTATGTTTGTTTTTGCTAGGTAAATGAGGTACATTTCAAGCATCGTGAGAAATGAGTTTGTTTTGTGAGTATTGTAATACGGATCATTTCATTTCAGTACCCGTTCCATTACTAGTATACTTATTTAGAATTGTCAAATATTGGAATAGTGAAAGCGGGACAAATTTATTATGAAAATATAAATAATTATAAATATATATATATATAATATATATCATCACGCCTTTTACCCATTATAGGTGTGGCACTCTGCTTACGCAGATCTCGGTAAGTGATATATTTTTACGTATGAAGTGCGGTTACCAGCCGTCAAATCATAGCCCCGAAATATGTTAGTGGAGGGGGAACCACAGGGGTAAATTTAAATTGGTAACTGTCGGCAGTTAATTAGGAAATAATATCGTGGTAGTAGAAATAATATAGTGTACAACTCGCATGGACTGTCCATTGCATCATGAGCCGAAGGAAATGAGTACCGTACCATGTTTGTTGAACAATATACTATTTTACATTTTAATTTAATTTAAACTCTAATACCTATATCTTTAATATATTTCGAAATGTGCTATTTTTATGATTTTCAGTTTCGTGTGTTTCGTGCAGTTTATGACATTTAATCACGAAAAATAATATGATGCGTTCTAAGGCAATGAGTTTCTCAAGGATTAAACTATATGGAAACCTAACAAAAACCAAATGTGAAATGATAAGTCCATGTTCAACTCGAACTAACATTATATTAATCTTTGACTGTCCCGTCTCGAAGCAATACATTTCCATCTGGCTTATTGCGCGACAACATTCGGACTCTAATTTCACACGTTGATCCTCAGCCCACAAATATCAATTTGTGGCATTACTAAATCACAACTTGTCAGATTTTCTCCCTTAATCCAGGCCTGGGTCTCTGTCGCAGTCTGTTGGTGATAACAAGGCTGTATATAATGTGATTAATGATGCAGACGCATGTATTTAGTGACATGGACTTGTCTCCTCGATGTAATTATGTAGGCCTGACGACGAAAATATCAAAGAGTTAAAAAATAAGAAACAATGGCTCCGGACTCGGGTGGCAAAATGTAAAGCGAAAATGATAGTGTAATTAATGGATCTAGTTCGGAAGAAGTTTTTTTGGGATATTATTTTTAGACTGGTTTGCTAAATAACTGGAAAAATATTCTTTGGAACGCTTCCATTATTATACAAGTTAAATATTTAAAATTATTCTTTAAGTTTCCATTAGTACCTTTGTTTTTATTCCAGTCTAAACTTTTTGTTAGTTGGGAAATAAATTCTGACAGAACAATTGAACACATATATTACGGGAAAAGTCCAAAATCGGATAATGTCGATATTATCCGGACATGGTTGCCATTATCAAAAATACATGGATTAAGTTTAATAATAATATATGAAAATCCATAATTCGTAGCTTTATCAAAATATTATTAAGATTATTCTCTTTTACTTGGATAATCGGCCCAATGGAGGGTTGTACAGAAGCAAATTTTCGTCCTGCCATCTATTGATGTTTTCATTGAACTAGGATGAAATTCACGTGGGCGAAATACAAACAAAACGCTATGAAAATGCCAGTTTTTATAATGATGCTAAATATGAAAAATAAAGTGTGTGTATGGTTTGAGCAATAGTGATTCCCATTAATACTATTAAGAATATATGGCCAGTGTTAAATTTATTAAGTTTCCTAAATATTAAACTTTAAAAATAAAAACATAACCTTATTAAAACACTATCTCAAACGTCAAAACATGGATGTTTCTGATTGAATTTATTAATTTTAAAACTTTGCACAGAATAAAATAACTCAAAATTAAATTTCATTTAATCTAACCAAATATTTTGGACAAATACGAATGGGCTTCGAATGGAGAGTAAAATGATATTACAGATTATTTTATTTTATGAATCTCTACTGCAGAAGATAGTATTATCGCGATTTTCCCCCAGAGAAAATTGAACAGCATTGATTTTTTAGAACTGAAAGTAATCTGTAAGCTATGCACTTTGAATATTAACTAGATATTTCTGAATTGAAATAATTTTATTTTTTGGCTCTACGATAGATACTCTTTCCTAATTTCATTGGTAGGTAGTATTAAACTATGTATTTAAAGTGCTAATTACATTTATTGTAAAGGAGAAATAGAGTGCAGCATTTTCGTGGAGTGCAGAGGTACGGGGTTAAAAGTGTGGCATCTTTTTAGATATTTGCTTCCAGCGCATTCCGCTTGAAAGAGGAATGTCTAAAATAAGTTGTCATGCAGCATGCTTTTAAGCATTTCAACTGTTTCAATTTCATTACAATGCATCGTATATCCAACATTTTTAGTTGTCATTTTGAGACTATTTTCATTCCTGAAATCACTGGCAATGGAACAGCATCTCGTAAAACGTACAAACATTCCTTCAATGGCAATCTCAAGCGAAAATAAAAACATCATAGCAATAAACATTACATTTCACTTAACACGAATCCATTGAATTCAGCACAAGATACGGAATACTCGCGATTTATCGAGCAGGCGTTGGCGTTGTTCGCATTCGTTTAATATAAAATGCACGTCACATTTCCCGGCTGCATCCGCGATCCAAGAGTGCTTCGGCCGTGCGTCCACGCTATCGTCAACTGTTATCGTCGTGTCGTCCGTTTCCGTTTTTGCGCGCGCATTTCGATCAGTCGAAGGGAATCAATTTCGTGATAAGCCGGCCCTGTGCTCTGCGCTTCGTATCGCCGGTTCTTTTTGCCGATTTCTGTCACAGACCTTCCCGGCATAAATCACATTTTTTACGATGACGCGTGGTTCCGCGGGGAAGTTATATGGCACGTTTGAATCGGGTTCAAATCCCGTGGAGAGTGGACGCTCGCCGCGAACACCTACTCCATTTTAGATTGTAAATAAAATCACTTTATGCTTATAAATACATGGGCGAATTTAACAAGGGTTCCCACTAAAAATTGCAGAATTTACTACATCGATCCCTTTACCAATACACAAGCAAGCAGAAATTTATTGAATCTCATTCGTATGTAACGGACATGATTTAACCAGGTACGTTTATTTTTAAATACAGGAAACAGGTGTTCCTGAATTATGAATAATTTTATTATTACTTGTAACTTAATTTTCCATTCTCAGAACATAATTATTTTAACTAAGGTAGTAATCAAGATTGGTAAACATAAAATTTTATACATTTTGTTAATGTAATTAATTTAGAAACGAAGTTACAGTTGATGGAAAAATGGAATTAACGCTAATGTTGATAAAACCAATCGTGAAAAAATAATACAGAAATTATCTATATACGTATTTCGGTAATCATCAATAAAAGCATAAGGGGATAAAATCAACACAACTTGTAAACCATGGCAGTGGTCAAATATTGAATCAAACTTGAAAATTAAAAATACCTAATTTATACCAAAACGCAGCAATCAATCGTATCAAAACACATGTAGATTGTATTGGTTCCACCAAATAAATATACAATATTTAGCAAATTAAACCTATTTATGAAATTTATGGATGAGGCTAAAACAACCTACAGACTACTGTAAACTAGAGGAGAACTGCTGATTAATTAATGTAAGGAAACATTAAAAAACATAGTTTATAACCTGATGGAACCATCGCCCTGAAAATATTGCATCTTTCACATTTTATTTTAAACTATATTCTTATTCTTTCAAATACTGAATGTTTCTGAAAGACGTTACCGTTTAACCGAAGTTTATGACTTAAGTTATAGGTTATGTATGATTTTGACAAAAAGATCGGATTTACCGGAAGTAGAGAGAAAACTCGAAACGATAACGACTATGTTTATGCCGAGAATCTGTTCGCCGTTAGGTCTTCCTTTATGATAGTACCTACGAGCATTGAACGTATTTCGACGCTGGGTGCTTTCCTTTAAAGCATGAAAAAAGGAAAAGTTTAAATAATAGAAGTAATAGGAGAAACAGAACCAGAAATCAAAGAAAGGATAATAGTAACATGGTACACTGACGAAACTATAACAATAGGTTTGTTCCAAGTGGTCATTTCTGACAAGTTTGTGACATGTTTGTGACAATTTCACTGCGCTTGCGAAAAATGTAAACAATATAACTTTGAAACTTAAGCTTCATTTCTTTTTTTGTAGCGAAAAATGTATGAATTTCTTTATTTATATTTATATTTAAGGTTAGCTATCAAAACAAAAAATGAGCATGCACATGCGCTTCATTCCATTCGCCGTTCAAGTCTGCATTGCAAACTAAATTTGTTTACATTTTTCGCAGGCGCAATGAAATTGTCACACACATGTCACAAACTTGTCAGAAATGACCAGTTGGAACAAACCAAATGATGACAAAAAAAATTGAAGTAGATTTAAGAATAATGGAACGAAAAATAATTAGAATAATATTAGGACCAATGGAGATATCAGAAAACGAATACAGAATAAACATGAACTACGCAAAAGAACAAGAGTTGGAAGGAGAAGATGTAGGCACTCGTCCAAACAACAAAGTGTGAGTTAGCTTGGACATATATGTGGAGAGGATGCAATCAAATTAGTAGTAGAAGAAAGACCCAGATCAACATAGCTAAAGGAAGTAGAAGAAGATTTAAAGCAACAAGAATTAAAAACTGGCAATGTAAAACAAAAAAATAGGAAGACTTGGAGAGCCCTAACTACAAGAATTTAAAAGGAAGGAAACAGAGATTGATCCACTCCATTATAAGGATCTAGAGAGCTTTATAAGAATCGGCATTATTCCGAAGAGGTGTAAGCCACTATATAAATAATTTTATTTAAGATATACTCGTACATAATTCTTATGTTTATCCTCTAATTGAAACAATCAACAATATTATATCTCAAAATATAATACTAGTTTGTTTATACGGTCCTTCAACTACGTTTATCCTTATTTTCTTAATAGAATTCCACCAACATTACTATGCTTACAGCTATCTTCTTTATTAAAAAATGTGAAATTATTACTAAGTTTGGTAATGATAACTAGCTTTAATGCTTATGCTTGAAGTAATTATTAAATTGATGTATGTATTATTTGAATTTGTTACTTATCAATTTATATTTCGTAAAAAGTTTTGTTGTACCATTTGAAATTTTGTTACTCCATAGGTTGAAAAACTGCAAGAGCAACATTATGCTGATTATTTGCCAAATAAAATAAAATTATTATTATTAGTCGTAAAGGGAAAAACTACTGCTAAGCGTGCAATCTTGTGGGAAATTCATATAGCAGGCTATGACAAAACAATCTCGTATCAGTCGGCGTTTTAGCCACGTAACAAATCCAACTCACGCCATAAGAAATCTCGCAAAGTGCTCACATTCTCATCTCGTCGACGGAATCATCTCATTTAGTATTTATAGGTGTAGAGAGAACGGTGCCGGAGATGTAATCTAGAAGTTGCCGAGAATTTATCTTAGAGGAGCGGTGCGCACGTTGGCCGCCTCTTTCAAATAAAAAAACTCGAAAAAAATTTATAATGAACCATTTTCGCTAGCTTGATCGTTATTGCTATGGCGTAGGAGTAATCTTCTTGATGGCTGATGATCTTAAGTGAAATTTTGTCAGTAATATTGTCCTTAAGTTAAAGCAACTTAGCTTAATCACCGATTTGTTTTCGGAGATTCTTCCTGGAGGTTACACGCATCTTGTTAGCGAAGATTTTCTGTTGAGTTTGAATTTGTAATCTTTTTATTCTCGCAAATTCTGAATGGTAAAAATGTGACCTTATCTCACCCTGTAAGAAAGTTCGAGAAGCACAAGAATTTAATAAATCATTTGTATAAAAAGTGCAGCCTTTATGAAAATCGTACATTTCAACATCGTTTCATCTTAAAGCGGATAACTTTACATCACGTTACCGTAGTCAAAGTGACCCGTAATAGTGCAAAGTTCAACGCATCAAAGAGACTCTATTTCAATCGGCGATCAAAGAACTTACTAAAAGTAACCTCTTTATTATTGCTCTCCGATCATCTCAGGAAAGGATATTAATTTATTTCTGATCGAGGTTACCTTGGAATGTGATTAATATTTACAAAGGAGAAGACGCAGAAGAGAACGCTGTTAGGGATGAATGTTTGACAGATGGATTTGTCACAGCATGCCTGATTGTGAAAAAATGGAGACAGATTTCTTGACTGACGAACGTCAGGAGATTGTTCTCTGATTTTGCTTTATATTCATCTTTATCACGCCTTGATTCTTTTTGAATTTTGTTTGAATGCCGTTATTGATGTCGCATATAATTTGCGAATAAGATGCTTCAATATAATGGAAGTTATTTGAAAATAACTTCGTTACTTTTATTTTACCTTCGTAATGTAGTCATTACGAAAGTCAATTGCGAAAAGTTGATACTCAAAAAATTATTGTAGAATTTAATTCGTAGCACTAATTTTCTTCTATTCTATACCAATATACCTCTTTGAAATACAAATAATTAAAGAAATGTCACCAAGTAAAACATTACAAATAAAATTCTCTCAATCAGCTTTTTACCTCCCGCCTACCTCTAGGTAAGGGAGGTATTGTTTTTGGTCAGAAAATTGGGTAGTGAGTTTTCAATGAATAAGCATGTTTTAGGGTCCCTACAATACGATTTTACTATTTTCGCGATGATGTCTGTATGTATGTATGTATGTATGTGTGTGTGTGTGTGTGTGTGTAGTCTGTGGCAATTTTTTCGTCTCGCATAACTCAAATACTATAATACCAAAAAATACAATTTTTTGAATTATTGCTTCTTATATTTAAATGAAGAGCTGATTAGATTTTGGATAAAATTGGTCGACCGGAAGTAGCAGTTTACTTGAAGCCCTTAACAGTTTTTCGTGAAAAACACGGTCAAATTTCCTTTTTCAACAATTTATGTTATTTTGAAAGTTGAAGAATATTTAATTCTACATTTGTTTTGATTACACTAATTTTAATAATTTTCATTAGATTTGGAGATAATAAAATATAAAGAAAATAGATTTCACAAATCTTGCATTCCTAGTACACCATGGAAAATTTTCAATTTTTTACGAAATGTGACACATGTCATTGTGATTGTGAAGCTGTTTTCTTAGTGAAATATATGTCAAAAAATTAAATAAATATACGAAAGAAAATTAAAATTCGCAAATATAAATAGAAAATAAACAAATAAGAAGGTATGTTTCTGTATCATCAAATACGATTTTGTACCGTTTAAGAGTAGTATTAGGCGGGAGGTTATGTGCTGGCCACATCAGATTTTTTTTATTATTTTAATACACGGGATGAATTTTTTAAAGCAGCTAATCAGTTTTGTTGGTTAACTAATAACTTTGAAAAAAAAAATACACAGGCTTATACAGCAAGGAGGGCAACATAATTGAGTGATTGAGGGCCGATATTTCCATCTGCGAATAAACTTCCGAATAAGTTATTCGTCGAATAAATAAAAAAATACGCATCGGCGAATTATTTATTAGGTACTTTATTCGTAGATGGATATATTGGCCCTGAAAAAATAGAATTATTAGGGGATGTGGCGAGGGGTGAAGAAAGTTACATTTTCTTAAACAGGAGAATGGAAGTTATATTTTCTGAAGTGAAAATGGGTTAAGGTCACAAAGTTTTAAATACCTTAACACATTTAATATAGAAATAAAACTTTAGGTAGGCTCTTAAACAATCAAGTTATTGGTTTTTTTTATGGATACTCCTGTCAATAATGACTTTGCGCCAACAATAATTGTTGTCAAATGACGGAAGTATCAATAAAGAAAAACAATAATTTATTTTGTTCGACAGCCTACCTGAAGTTCTATTTTCCATCTAAAAAGATGTTAATATCTTTTTAACGTTGAGACCTACATTTTAATTGTAGGTATAGGAACATGTTATATCGTTGAAAAAGGAATACTTCGGGCTATCCATTCCAATAAAAATATACACCTATCTATTTAAGAAAATGGAACTTTCATTACCCCATTCCATGCCCCCACCCCTAATATTTCTCTAAAGTTATTAGTTAGCCAGCAAAACTAATTGGTTGTTTTAAAAGACTTATCCTGTACAATAAACACATTTTTTGTAAATTTACTTAATATATGAAATATTTAATTATGCTTAGAGATCCAAATGGCAATGGACCAACAGCATCGCCATCAGAGACATCAGCAAACGCAAAAGGAATTCCTCTTGAAGATGGTACCCATGCACCCTTTTGGGACACATATGACACCATCAACCAATTGTATTTAGAATTAGGTAAGTTTTAAACATATAGTTTGTTATTTTTAATTACCTGGTGGAAACACTTTTTCATTATCGTATATTTAAAAACAATATTTACAGTGAATTGTAAAAAATATTGAGGATGAAAGCTATTTGAAATTTATTCTTAAATAAATATTGGTTTAATACAGAATATAGCGCTGCTGTTTTCCGCACGTATTTTTAAAAACAATAAAGTTATTTCGTTCCAATCAATTCCCGAAGGAACTTTTAAAATAATTGAAAATAAAATCAACAAAACTATATCTCATCGGTAAAAAGCTCGTCGTCGTATACTTCATCTAGAAAACAGTGACCTCAATCTACCTTAAAAAATTACAAAAAATCTTATGCGCTAGCCAACAGAGTCACCAGCCACGTACAGTTCACCCAGACGTCGGCGACCCCTTTTTTCAGGTGGTCGTTATCAACTTAAACGAATTTCAACTCGCTAGAATCAAGAGCAAATTAATCATAGCAAGAGTGTCGTACGGGCTTTATTAAAAATTTCTGACGTAGATTTGGCATCGCTGTAATTATTAGCGTATGGTGGTAGGAGTTTTTGCTAGAAGAATTTTTAAGAAGGTTTAACGATATCCTTTATCATGTTAATTAACGGAGCGAGAACGAGTAAGTTTTCGCATTTTTCGTGCGGATTTATTCAGCGAAAAAATCGGTGTGACGCTGCAATGAATTTTTGATAAATGACTCGTAACGCTTACAAAGTTTTTCTAACTGTTGGTTTATATTTTTCATGGACGCAAACTAACCTAATTTCATTGATTTAATTATTACATCAAAAGCGATATTCCCGTTATAAAATGTCAAGTTAAAACTGTGCAAACGTTTATATTTATATAATTCATTTTTGAAGCCCTTCCATTACTTTTTAATGACCCTATTTGTATTTATTACAGTTACAATTAGTCAATATTTACTTGTTTGTTAATTTTATCTTGTGTGCTCCCATTAAACAAACCGTTACAATGCATATTTTTTGCAAATATGTGATCATACTCGTACATAAAATACGCAAACTGTGAAGTTAAATATTGCAATCTCCAACGAAATGTTTGCAAAGGATGAATTATAGAAGTAATTTTGGGTTTTAAATTATGACTGACAGTAGGAAGCACGAAATAATTGATATATCAAATCTGTTTAACAAATTGTTTGCAATGTTTTCAATCAATAAATCTTCTAATTGTTTCTATGAAGCATGTAGGTTTTGTAAAATGGTTTACAAAGTAATGTAGTTAAATATAAACAAAATAAAACTTAAAATTGCCATAACTATTTCCATTAATATGTAATCTATCATATAAATATCTAATTTTGTTTCAAACTATAATTTATCACTGTACATAATCTCTTTCTTGCAATTTACATTTATTTTAGTACTCTGAAAACTAAAACGATATTTAATCTGAAAATTTTCTCAACTTCAGTAAAGTTAAATTAGATTGGATTCAATATAAAATGCATGCTTTCATTTTACTATATAACTATTTTATCTATCAAAGTTGGAAATTTTAAACGATTTTGTTTTAAAATCGCAAATTAATAATTAATTTATATTAACTTTGTTAATTGTTTACCAGGGCAACGGATTGGCAGGTAACGTCAAAGCCGGATCACACGATAACGCAAGTTAAGCAATGTTACCCGCGGTTAGTAGTTGGATGGGTGACCGCTTTACGAAAACCCATTCCAGCGCACACTGCGACAGATTAAAATATTTAAAACAAATTACAAGCACTTTACGTTAGCAATAAAAAGAGTAGGCGGAAAATTAGGAATTGTTGTTATTAATTTCATTAAATTGCGGTATCAAAATAAATTATTCTTGTTTAAATAAGATGTAGGGATATTGGCAGTATTTTGATACAAAATTAGGATGCATAATTTTTTGCCAGACACTTTTTATTTACAAAAAACTGATTTTATATGTTAATTGCCTATGCCAACATTTCCGTGGGACACACAGTATAGGAGTATAAAAATTAATATAATACAGAAAATTAAGAACGAAGAACAGTTATCCGCAACTTATTAAGCTCAAGACCTGTATTTAAATAAAGATTATTTGAGATTTCTTGATTTCATTACTTTTCTTAATAGTCTTCTCACCCAGTTATTTTTTCTTGCTAAAATCTTCATGTTTTCGAAGCAGCACGTTGTTTTATTTAAAAAATTACAGAACTACTCCTAAATATTGTTTTATTTATATGATGAGTTTTAAAAGCTTCTTTCAATATATTTAATTAAAAAGATACATAAAAATAGTAAGCAAGCTCTCGAACAATATTTTCTTATGCTAGTAAATTCTCAATTAAGGGCCGACACCATGTCCAATATGTCGGTATAATTGTACTGTAGCTAGAAGGGTAATATATAGGTGTAACTGTCCCTAAATCCGAATTTTACTCACGAAAAAAGTAGCAATAAATCAAGCGAAAAAACATAAAAAGCCCAACTTTCATCGTAAACAATACAAATATATCAGGCTACAGTATCATAATTCGCTTTATTCCCAGTAGAAATTACCGCAGAATTTAAACCCAAATAAAAGAGCATTTAACTACAACTATTCCCCGAGTCGCCACGTTCCCAGAAGCGCTCGATACTGCCTTCCTCTCCGCTCCAATTTCAAGTGGCCGCAACTCTGACGCCCATAAATCATATTAATTAAAAACGATGTTAAAATATCGTCGTACGAAGGATTAATGAATCCGTGATATAATTTCTGGAGATTTTGCAATACTTTCCGGTTAATTAAGGGATGTCCACGAAATTTGTTCCTCGCTGGCGTATGTCACCACGTGAATTATTACACTCCTGGCCTGGTTTATTTTTAGATTATCTCCATGTTCTCGGATTCAGATTTGTGGGGGGTGGGTGACTTGTTTGTTATTACATTCTTTCCTTTTAAAATTTAAATTTTTTAATTTGTTTATAGGACGCAAAATATTTTATAATGGTATACCACAAAACTGATTTAGTCAGTTTGCCAATATGCTTCATTGTGTTTTGGGACAGTATTCATTTAGTAAATCTTCGGTTTAAATCCCACATGTGATAGTTGCAATTTTAATTTTGCCCCCGTTATTCCCTTTTCACTAACATCTTTGGGAGTCGTTACTTAATGCGTAAATATTTATTTACATACCAGGGCAGAAAGACATCTTTCCGCAAACTTACAATTTTATAGCAGCAAAGTTATTGAAACCGGTTACTAAGAAATTTGATGTGACAGTTCAAAACAAATTGGTACGCATCGTTTTCTACAAATTATTGGCAACTGTCAATGATTTTTGCGGGTTTTATACACAAAAATCGGTATAAGTAACATTTTATGAACTAAATTTTCTTACTTTATGATGATTTTGCTCTAAAATGCCAGGAGAAAGCCAGTGTCTTTTTTTGTATATCTTACTGCATCACGGGTGCGAATTGAAAGTTCCTGATTGCGTCATGTGCTGTTTCCTAGGTTACAAAAAAATTAGTACTTACCGTGATAACTGAGAAAGCAGGATGCTATTGGGCATCCAAAATTAAAATACGCAAACTAGTGGTAGAAAGCTAAACTAACCATACAGTACATAAATTTCATTGTATTTTGAAATTATTTGTTATTTTTTAAAAATTAATGACAATAGCAGTCATTTTAAGAGTACTCCAATGTAAGTATTACATTTTTTTAAACTGTATTATTTAAATAAGATGTAAAAATGAAAGGTACATTGTATTTGTGGATTATAGGTTAAGATTGCATTTTCTCCAAAGAAACCTATAAAAATAAGAAAATTTGCAGTGTGTGTGGAAACAGTTCTGCTGTCAATAAACACATACTACCAATACTAAAGCACGTATTCGCTACCAGAAGATATATAAAATGAATTTGACGTATACCTTATGCGAATTGATAATTTGGAAGCCCAATATCTAAAATGAATAAATGGCGTGATGACATGTTCACATTGTTTATTTTTCTCGGCCCTCGGCAAATAAATTCCATATTCGTGATAAAAAGTTAAACTTCAGTGCTTTGATACATAAATAACTATTAATCTTATACTTAATAAATTTTAATTTCCAAGTTGCTTATTTAAGATTCTCCGTGTAGTTATTTCCATGTTGCACCATGTATAAAGGTATATCTTGCGTAGGTAACAAAGCAGAGATGAAGAACCACTACCGAGGACACAAGATGTCCCTGTGGTTGAATCTCATCCCTCAGCTGCACCGGCCAGGCGAAGGCGATGACATCTCCATGCGCCACCACCATTTCCAAGAGGAAGGAGCCCAGTATTACGATGGTATCTCATACATTACTGCTGTTTATCTTGTAAACTATTAACGCTCGTTGCCAGGAATTGATATCGTAATTTGCATTTTGAATTATTGTCCGTATAAACTTGTAGTTAACTATTTAATTTCGTTTTAAAAGCCTGGAAAAATGAAACGATTTCTCGAAAATCTGTTTTAAAAGATAAAGTTGATTTATGTCATGAAGCAATTTTTACCTTGACGAAATTTTCAATGTGCTTGTTAATGTGTCACTTGTGATTATTTTTTAATCTTCAAAGAAAAACAAAACGCAATTTTGAACTCTTTTGTTACACACATTAAAAATAAATTAATCTACCTATGAACAAAAATTTCAACATTTCTTCAAGTTTAAAAACAGTTGTCAAAAAGGTAAATTATGTGTTTATTGTATGTTTAAATATGGATTAAATGTTTAAGATACCGTAAAGTTTCTGTTTCTCTTTGTTTGTTACAATTTTTCAAATTTTGTGATTTAAAGTGTATCATATTAAAAAATTGACCTTGCATTTTATTAGATACTAATGTGTTCTTAATTATTATATGCTTCAGTGAAACTGTGCCGCGTTTTAAATAAAAGTAGTCTATCTAAATATAAGAATGGAGATTATGAAAATTACGTTTAAAATAATAACCATATGACATGCTTTTATTATTTAACATGTTTTAGTTATGTGGAAATATATATTTGAAATTTAATCTGTTACATATTCGAGCGATTTATTCTGAATTTATTTACATTACTTCTGCATCTATTATAAACAGCAGGATTTTCGCAATAATTATCTGTTACGATATATACCTATTTTTTCAAGTTTAAAATAGTCTTTCAACTTAATAATATTTTTTTCTTAACTACAATAGGCTGGTATTGACCTTTTTTGAAGTAATGAATTTGCTTGATTTTCTGCATAAGTATAATCATGGTTTGTCTAAAATATTAAATCTAACTCTTAAGCCTTAAAATAATAAAGAAAACATCTAAATTTTTATTTCAATAGCTAAGTTAGGTAGAAGCAAAAGGCATAAATTCAACTTGATTTAGGTTTAGATTGAATATTTTAGTTTGTTCTTAGCCTTAGAATTTTACAATTGATTATATAATTGTTTGTGTTTTTCCAGGGAGTGTACGTCCACAATCCATGCAAAAACCAACTCTCGTCCACGTGATAGGCCCACCACCTCCACCAACAACATTCCGACCACTAGCAACCACTACACAACCCACACCACCTCCCCCTAAATCCGACACTGCTCTCCAAGCCACCACGACGGAATGCCCACCCAACGCCAGCCTCTCCACTGTATCCGGGAAGAACAATGGAAACAATCTCCTCAGGAAATTGGCCTCCAGTCACTACCAGAGCTACACCACCGCCCTCACGGTTACCATCGCCGTGGGCTGCTTTCTCCTGCTCCTCAACATTCTCATCTTCGCAGGGATCTACCACCAGAGGGATCGAGGGAGGAACTCCTTCGGGGATAAGAAGAAAGAAGAACTCGCCGAAGCAGGGAGCTGCAGCAGTAGCTCCGGAGAGACCTACGAATCAAAGTCTCAGTTTGATTCGAGGAAGTATGACTGTAAGAGCTCGTATGAGTTAAGCAGAGGCGGGAGTTTTGAGTGTAAATCGTCAAACTTTGAATGTAAATCTTCGAATTTTGGTGGTGAATATAGTTACGAAAAACGTTCTTTAGCCGAGCAACAACTTAGTGAGTTGCCTCTGCAGGAATTTAAATCGTCGCCTCCTTCTGGAGTAAAAAGACTTGAAGCACAGTTGGTTAGACCGCCGAGTTATTCTTCAGATGTCACGACTGACAATGCAGACGAAGAGAAAGTGACGAGTCCTAGTATTCCGGAGCCGCCGCCGCCGCCGAAGAATCAGCCGCCCTCCGGAAACAATCAAACCGGAATTTTAAGGTCGCAGACTGCGCCGACAACTCCGGGGACAATGAAAAAAAGAGTCCAAATTCAGGAAATATCCGTTTGAGGTTTTCTTAATGTATAGTAAATAAAGTAAGACTATTTCATATTAAATCAAGTGAATTCGTGAACTAGATCCTGTGCCAAGTGATGAAATCAAAACTATAAATTTATAATCAAAAGGGATCAGTTTATTTTGGTTTTTAAAATCTTTAAAACAGTTTTCCTACCGCTGAAATAATTAAGTCATATCTGTCCAAGTTGGGCATCGGATTATAGCATAATTTTGAATAAGAGGTTCCAAAAATGTTGGTAACTGAACAATTTTTGTAACAACAGTGCGAATGGACAATTCCGTAAAATAGTTTCCATTAAAAATCCAAACAATTTTGAAAGAGCAGGTGTGCCAACTGGTCTTAATTGCAAAATTCGCAATTAATTTTCTTAATGCTCCACATTGTTGCCAACTGCAGTTTATTACCACCATATATCCTGTAACTAAGGACTTTTATAACTACTACTGTATGTTTCATTCATAAATTACAAATAGTTTTTCTAATTCCACTTTTATTTGTTGCAGTTGGTCACAAGGATGTTGCATTTTAATCAAGCCAAAATTGGTGTCCAAAATATTAAAATAAGTACTATTAAACTGACTGTGTTACCACTCAAATGGCTAATTTTTGTCAACATTGTTTCATTTTTAATTGATTTACAATTTATCGAAAACTGCCAAAAAATACAAGTAAGACGCAAACAAAATAACACGTTTGGTATAACTATATTATAACAATAACAAACGAATGTTTTGCTAGATAGTCCAATTCTTATATAAAACATATTGAAATGTTGACAAAAATCAAGCGGATATGAAAATATGCGATAATATAATGAAAATAACTGATATGGTAAGAGACTACAGTATCTTTATCGATGTACACACAATCGTTTCAAATAATAAACATGTTATCATAAGATGTTATTTTGTCTTCATCAAGGTAAGAAATTTTGTTATTATTTTTATTTAAATTTAATTAACAAGAGTACTTTTCTAGTTACAACATTTTAACGCTTTTGGATACATGTCGCTCGAATTTGGAAAAATTATACCGGGTGGAGCAGCATACCTGTGTACATAGGCAATTAACATGAAAAAACAGTTTTTCCGTGCGCATTGCTCCCCAAATTATTTTAGACAAAAATGCTTCAAATACTTGTTGTAGAGCATAAAATTCTGCATCTAAATCAATAAACTGAATTACTTTTACTTGCTTTGTAACGACAGAAATTAAATATGAAAACATCGAAAATTAGGATGAACATATCAAATAGCCATGGAATTGAAACAGAAATAAATAAATGCTTGTCGTTTTTCTGTCTATTTGATATTTTACCCATCAAATTAATCATCTGTCAAATGTCAAGCACATATTTATTTTTGTTACAATTCCATGGCTATTTGATATTTTTAACGTAATTTTCAATATTTTCATATTTAAATTCTGTCGTTCCAAAGCATGTAAAAGTAGTTCTGTTTATTGATTTAGATGCAAAATTTTATGCTCTACAACATGTATTTGAAGCATTTTTGCCTAAAATAATTTGGGGAGCAATGCGCACGGAAAAACAGTTTTTTCATGTTAATCGCCTATGTACACAGGTATGCTGTTCCACCCGGTATAATTCTGGGCATTTTTTAAATATTCCTTCAAAACTACCTAATAGTTGATTTCAGTTTCATTTTATTTACGTTTTCCTTTTTTTTTAGGTCTTTTGTTGAAATTCCGAAACATGACGCATGATCTTTTTCACAGGTAATTTAATATAATCTTTTACATATGTTCAAAAATTTCTAATACATAAAAATTATATCAAAATAATAATTAGTTTATACTATATACATGAATTATTTAATACCTTAAACTGTTTTATTAATTTGCCATAAAAACAATTATAGGCATAATATTATATTGTACGAAAAGCTTGGAATGGTACTCATTTCCTACGAGTATGAAAGTTTTTAGCTGCTAATCATACGAGTATGAAATAGACGTTCCATGCAAGTTGTACACTAAACTTTTTCTACGACCACGTTCTTATTTCCTAATTAATTTAATTTTAATAATAATATTTGTCCCGCTTTCACCATTCCAATATTTGACAATTATTCCTAATAAGTATCCTAGCAATGGCACCTGAATTGAAATGAAATGAGCTGTATTGAAATACTCACAAAACAAATTCATTTCTCACGATGCTTGCAATGTGCATACCTCATATCCCTAGCAACAACAAACGTACAAGGAGCAGATTTCTAAGTGGTCGTAGAAAAATATGTTTAACATTTCTGATAATTTTTGTACGGATTACCATTTTTTACGTATTGTAAAATATATATTATTTAAATAAATTGACTACAAAATAGGCATTTCTTGCAGCATGGAATAATTACAATAAAGCAGATTCGCCCAATACACAGCACCGAACAAGTTTATACAAATCAAATTTAATTAAATATTCAAGCAAAAATAATCCATTTCAGTTGAGTTCGGGCCACTACAGTGCTTGGAGCTATGTTTACTCAGTTTTATTTTCTTTTTGTGGTTATTTCTTTACATATTTACTGGTCAAATAATAAATAATAGAGTTTAAATGTTTAAATAAAGTGTATAGTAGTTTTATAGAACTTTCTGTGATTGTAATTTAATGGAATCAGATATTGAGGCAAGTCTTCCGCAGATGTCTACGTTGGAGATAGATGCCTGCTTTTCACTCATTGTAAGTACCTTATAATTATATATTAATTATTATAACTTTAATTCCGATTGTCAAACAAGCGCTTCGTTTTCATAGAGGATTATATTTGTTGTGTAAGAGTTCGTTTCCGTATTTAGCGATAGCCTTCTATTATCTGTGGATGTTGTATGCAACTTTTGTACATTGTACGACAGTATGGTAAAATCTAGGTACGTTTTATCTTTTACTATACACATCATAAAAGACAATCACAAGTTTGAATAAAATAAGTGACCACCAATGACATTTGACAATTGGTTCAATTCTCTAAAGAAGTTGTTATGTAGCAACTTGCCAATGGTGACAAAATCACATCAAAACTTTATGCTTAATGGGGAATATTTCATTTGCTTTCAAAAGACGATTCACTTTTGTCACAATTAGCAAGTTGTTACGGTAGCAACTTTTTAGAGAATATGCCCGAGATATCACGCTGTTTATCTTCGAATTTAATCACTGATTTTTTCATAATTATGGATTTGCATAATACTACAAACGAATGAGGAAATCTGTACATGTCTTTATTTTCAAGTGCTTCTGCACTTTTAGAACTTATTTACAAGTTGACGTATGGTATAAATACTGCAAGTGAAAACAGTTATTTTGTTATTAGTATAATGTTTCAAATATTATTATCTACAATTATTGTTTGAAACATTTTCTTCTTACTGTCACCATTTACGAATTACAATACGTTAAAGAAAAATTATATTTTGATATTTTCGTTTAAATCTGCTAACCTGTATTTTTTGAAAAAACAAAACAACGGTTGAAAAATGTCATTCTCTGACATGTGTCATAATTTTTTGAAGGGATGAGAGTTTCTTGATTATGGTGGTCCGTGTTCCTGCATTGTTTGATAAGAAATCTATGGCGGGAGGTATTGTGGTGCCCACAACAGATTTTTTGTAATTCCGATAACTATAATATTATTATTATTAACTTTCGACTTTCTTCTGATGATGTCGCAATGAACCACGAAACGTCGAAGATTTTGTCAAATTAAATTATATAATAATCATTGGCTGTACCTTGACGTAGTTAATCTGCAGGATTACTTTATCTTAAACTTTAAATTAAAAACATATTGCTTTCAAATTTGTTTTACAAGTTTAAAAATAATTAAAATATCTCTGAAATATTAAACATTATCGGCACGATCCTACGACCGGCGACCCAATTTCTTACTAACCCCAAAACACATTCTCTAACCTTAAACATCCTGAATACCAAAATCCCAATTTCGCCGCAAACCCATCACTTGGCGGGCACCTCATATTAATTTATTCCAGTGTCATCCGTCACCAAAGCATCTAGCCGTCGTCGGCGAGGGGTTGGGGACGTGCAGGACGCGTCGAAAACCAGCGGAAACCGAGTTATTAAGATGTATATCTAATGGGCAGCACGTAGCTGGGCGCCCACAGCACTGCAGCAAGTGGCGTGATTGTCGAGAGAATTACATCCTCCTCGGCGGGTCTAGAGTGCTGTGCTTGTGTGCTTAGACAGTGTCAAGTGCGCTTGGATGTCACTAGATCTAGTCGCTGTTGCTAGACACGAGGATATGTCTCATTTGCTGCTTTCTAATGCTAATGGAAACAAATAACTAAACACATACACTCATTTCATTTTATCCCAGCTGGCCAATCATTGCTTCCATAGATATTTGCCATTGTTGCATAATTCGAAAAGATATAATAGAAGTCAAAGTAGTGGAAATATTTCCATCACAAGGAAATTTTCCACAGATGTTGGTCAATGTTGTATGACTGTAGTCAAAGTAGTTCATATTTAAACCACCAGGGACATTTAAATTGCGAGTACAGAGCAAGTAAGCGCTACGGTCGAATTTTAGTCGAATATTAATTTTTAAATTATTTTATTTCAAGCAACAATCAGGTTAGAAAATGTACTGAAATAATTTATGCATTTTGCAAAGGTAACGCACCGGACTGTGAATCATAGGATCTTTGGTTCGAGCCTCACAGCCGACAAATTTTCGACATAAAATTATCCCTGCGGCTCCTCCACCACTACCTTCCTTGGAGGCCATGATTTGACGGCTGGTTACCGCACTTCACGCGCAAAAATATATCATAATACCGAGATCTGCTTTGAGCAGAGTGCCACGCCCAAAAATGGGTAGGTAAATGGCGTGATAATATATTTATTTATTTGACAACACGTAACACAATTTTTGTTCCTGAGTAGCGAATGCTATTTTTCAATTGTTTATATCAAGATACTAAGGAAAAGCACAAAAAAAAATTTATATGCTTTTGTAAATAGGACAGTTATTAAAAAAAATATATTTAACGTAATTGTTCTAATGTAAAGAAATTACTTTTAACAAACAGTTGTGTATGATATTGTTTAGCGGCGATAATGTGGCCCCTAATTGACTAGTCCTATAAAGTAAAAAGGCCTATTATCAAAATAAATAAGTAATTAAAATGGATCAATAGTTTTTGTAATGATAATATTAATAAAATAATTAGAAATATTATTTTGATGTTATTTGAATGATTTCTTCCATAATAACAGGTCAGAATGAATGAAATCTAAAATAACAGCTTACCTACTCATATTTACCTCTCGCCACATCCTGTAAAGGAGGTAAAGGAATCATGCTAAAAATTCGATAGTGAGTTTTCAGAGGATTAGTACGTTTTAGGGTTCCCTAGAATACGATTTTAATAGTTTCGCGACGATGTCTATGTGTGTCTATCTGTCTTTCTGTCAGTCTGTCAGTATGTGTGGATCTCTGGAGTAACGGTTTCTCAAATACTACTAAACTGAAAGTTTTGATATTTTGTATATATCAATTGCATCCTCTTTGGAAGAGCTGATTAGTTTTTAGTGATAATCCAATAACCGGAAATGGTGGTTTACTTGAAGCCCTATCAAGTTATTCTGAAATATTTCAGTAAATTATGGTTAAATTACAATTTCTGCTATTAGAATAATATTTCAAGTATTATTATCTACAATTATTTTTCGAAACATTTTTCTCTTACTGTCTCCACTTATGAATTACAACATGTTAAAGAAAATTATATTTTGACATTTTCATTTAAATCTATTATCCTGTGATTTTAGAAATAACAAAACAACACTTGAAAAAGTCTATTTTTGACAAAAAGTGAAAACTAAATTTTTTGCAGAGAAGGGATGAGCATTTCTTAATTATGGTGGTCCGTGTTCCTACATAATTTGATAAGAAATCTATGGCGGGAGGTATTGTGGTCTCCACAACGGATTTTTTCAAAACCAGTAGTATTAACCAAATAAACAACGAAATAAAACACACTTTAAAACTATCAATTTTTCCATATCAAAGTCATGTGTCAAATATTTATGTTGAACTGAAGAAAAATGATTTGTAATGCAGTCAAACATAAAATATTGTATGTATCACGTACATAATAGAGTGTTATTGACTCGCTCCTAAATAATCTAGTCCATAAAACCCAAAATTATGTACTTGCTACATAAATATCAATTTCAATGTTTATTTTATAGAAAGAATTAGAAAAAAGTATATCTCAAAAACAAACCAAAAGTTAATAATTATTATATGGTGTAATAAATATGCCAGCATGGAGTGTACCATGACCAACGCGTGCGAAATCTGCCGGGCCGCGAAATCTGCCGGGCCGCGAAATCACCGGGAAATTGGTGTTTGTTACCGGGTGCCAGCTACTGGTTGCGTAGGTGTTATGGACGGAATTAACTGTTGATTGGGAGATGATGCCAATTAGGGGATAATGAGGATGAGATGGAAATGAATATGTTTTTTATAATTGGTTGTATAATAGAACAATAGTCCTTGTAATACGTGTAACCTAAATATTCCAATTTGGACCCATAGTCCTTGGACTCATTAACCAATTTCTTCAAGTTTGTAATAATAGTTTGAATAAATACAATAATTTGGGAAGAAAGCCATTAGAAACAGAAAGGTAAATGATGAAGTTTAATCCTTATAATATACAAATGTCATAAGGTGGTCTTTAGTCTCTATCAAGTAGATTCACAAAAGGGATTAGCGCTAACTCAATTTCATTATTAGTCGTAACTTTATTTTCCATTCTCAGAACATATTTAATTTAACTAAGGTTGTAGTTAATATTGGTTAGCATAATATTTGACACATTTTGGTTATTTAGTTAATTTAGAAACAATGTTACAGATGTTGCTAAATGGAGTTAGCTTTAATTCCTTTTGTGAATCTACCTGTAAAGTATTAATATAAAATTTCTTTATTAAATTTCAAAGTTATTTGGTGCATAGCAAATAAAAATACTTTTGAATTGTTTTCCTAAAAATAATAACAATAATTTAATAAGTATTGCATATTCTTTTTGAATCTTCTCCGCAAGAAGTTCATTATAAAATTGAAGAGTAACAAATCAAGTGAAAAATAAAAAAATTGCAGAGCGTGAAACAAAATGCAAGGCACGCAAAGCCTACTACATGTAACAACAGATGAAAACTACTTATAAGATAATCGCTCACGAGTAACAGTTTATAAGTATGATAATGATAGTTTAGTCTAGTTTAACAAGCTTCTGAGGTCGCTACAGAACTGTGAAACACATGTAAATGTGACGCAAATTCACACAGTTTGGCATGCACTGACATTCCTCCGGTCATCCGTCTCAGTTAGTGCCCGAAAAATTGTTAACATTATGTACAAATACTTCGCTAGACTCAATCGGCCAATTGGTATGTACAAACTTTTATATTCTGTGTTAAATCAACTTTGACTTGTTTGGTCAATTGTTTAGTGCGATCAGCGGAAAAATGTGAGAATCAATCGACAATCGGATTGTGATGTAAGCATGCATGTAATCGATTTTGCATTGACGTTTTTTTGATCATAAATCGGTGATATAATATACTCGTCTTCTGAATATATAAATATTTTATTGTGGTAAATACCAAATTACGCTCGCAGTTCTTGGAAATATCTATGCATCCATTTTTAAACATTTTTTAATTAAAAATATATAAAGCAATTATTTGGTATTCGTATATCAATAATTGTTTCACTGATATGTTAAAATAATAATTTTATTTAAAACAAACTTAAATTATTTGTACGTATATGTATGCAATGTCAACTGTAAATAAACAAAAGCAAATATTATCCACAAGTTTTCTTAAGGCCGATATTTGTATCTACGAATAAAGAACCGAATAAATTATTCGTCGAATAAATAAAAAATACGCATAAAAAAATTGCAGCTAGAAGAATAAGTATTATTTGAGCTATGATTTCGATGCGACATTTTTCATTTATTCGGTACTTTATTCGTAGATGGAAATATCGGTCCTTAAATAAATTAATAATACAGCAACAATATTTGGAACGAAAATGAACTATACATTTTGTATTTTTAGAAAACTGGTTGGTAAAATAAATAAATATATCATCACGCCATTTATTTTAGTAAGAAAATATATTTTTTACGCATGGGGTACGGTTACCTGTCTTTAAATCACGCCCTAAATATGATAGTTGGTGTAGTTTCTTATTGCAAGTACAAAGAAATTAATTATGTTGATTATATACACTTAGTTGAAACTTTAAGTGAACTTAATTCCGGCATAATTTTACTAAAGCGTATCGCCGGCAAGACTTACTCGTAGAATTAAAACAATATTTAAAGAAAGTATTATTGTTAAATTTATTTGATAGTTAAGTATATTACACCCCAGTGGTCGAAGAACTTAGTGAAATTATCAATAAATTCAATGAGTCAATTAACAATAACTTTTAGTCAATTACGCAATGACGTAAGTAAATTAAATTAGTTTATACATAAAATAAATACAAAATATATTTCATGTTTCAAAAACTGTTTGAAAATACTGATTTTCAGTTTTGATTGCAAATTTTTCAGCTTTTCAAACATCAAACGTCAAAATTATAATTTGGTAACATGTATATGAAGTTAGCAACTCATAAAAAATGGGATAGAACGCATTTTTTAAAATCCAGTTTTCTATTCGAGTTGGTTAGTGTCTACGATCCCAGTTTTCGATTCGAGAACTATATCCGAGAATTCGGACCGATTTCTATCACATGACGTTGGCAAAAAAAAATTGAAAATTTTGAAGTATGCCTTTTCCTGTTGTTTGGTTATCAAGTTGTTTATTGTTTTTACTTTGTATGATTAGTCCATAAAGAGACACTTTAGAATGCTAAACAATATCATAAACAAATAACAAGTGATTATAATACAGCCGATCATAATAGTATATTCTACAACAAGTAATGGAATGGCACATTTTCCACGCGAGCAAAAAGTTTGTACTGTTTGCGAGCGTGGTATAGGCCATTCCGTTACATATTGTAGACTATACTTTCTATAAGAAGGTTTTGGAAATTATACAAAAATACAAATATAAAACTGTTGAAAACGTCAAACTCAAATAAATCTAATTAAAACAAACAGACGTAACCATAGTAACTGAATCAAGATACTTCATATGTAGCGCTAATAAGCGGTTCTGATTCGTCGAAAATATTCCATACGCCGCGTATGGAATGTTAGTGATTCCATAACAATTTTTAGTAGTGGAATGCCCAGTTTCCAATACAATGTTATAGAAAATAATTAAAACATAAACGTTCATTCTCTAGTTACAGATCTACTAAGTGAGTGAGTTACAGAATAGAATGAAGAAATTTAACATTTAGGGAAACGTCAATTACAAATGTGAATGTGGTCCCTGCGCTAAATTTAACATCTTCGTAAGTTCAAGAAATCAGTATTCCACGCGGCTGTGTATCAGCGTATAGCTTTTAGGTAAAAACGAAGTACTATGTTCGTTGCAGATTTGCGATTTGAGTCACGCGCTCGAGCAATGAATTGTCGCACAGCGATGCTATGTCAGCGTAGATCTACGGACATACCCGGCTTGCAGCTTACATCCTAGCCGCGCGGCTGTCGCTATCTTACTAAACGAGTTTATAAATAAATATCAGATAATAAATTTTATCTACATTTTATTGGTAACTTGAATGATCTAACCGGATTTTACTAAACGTTGCTCTTTGTACTTGATGCGAATTTTAAGATTGTCGAGAAAATAATAATTGGAGGAATAAAGCAATGTTGTTGGTTGCTTATAGCTATAGTGAATAAATAGTATACAAAACACAATTGTAAAATTAAAAAGACTTTTGGATAATAGTTCTGTAAATATATTTATTTAAACTCAACGTTTCGAATTATTAAACATAATTTTTCAACAGGAAACAATAAAAATAATTTTAATATTTTTTTTTTCCTGATGAAGAAATATTTTCAATAATTCGAAACGTTGAGTTTCAATAAATATTTACTGAATGATTATTCAAATGTCTTCTTAATTTTACAATATCATAGTATAGGTAATATTTTTATTTAATTTAAAAGGTTAATTTACTCCAGCATTATCTTCCAAATCGTAGACCACCATTTAATAAAATCTCTTCAATAATTCAGAATTAATTTAGTCTTTCTACTTAACATCTCTCTTTTCCACCGTTTTTTTTTTTTTACTTCTTCTGACCAAGTTTTCTGAGTCTATCTCTTTGATTATTTTTCATTCTTGTTGTTCTATCTTCTCCCATTCTTTGGATGTCTCAAGCATCTCAATTGACCGTCTTCTATTATATTATGCATGAGATGTATCTGTAGTGATTCTTTTGTTTGTTTCTTATTTTAATTAAAATAATTTCTACTTGTTCTTAATGCAAAGCAAAAGTAATGCACCATCGACGAATTTAAAGAAAAAATTGTATAATAAATTAATTAACCAATACGTGTTCTCATAATAATAATAAAAGCTATACTAAAAATATTTAAAGAAAAAATATTTCACTTATCGAGATCTGCGTAAGCAGAATGCCACACCCGTAATGGGTAAAGGGCAAATGAATAATAATAAATTTGTCCCGCTTTCACCATTCCAATATTTGGCAATTCTAAGTAAGTATCCTAGCAATGGCACCTGTACTGAAATGAGCTGACCTGTATTGAAATGCAATACAAATTTATTTTGCACGATCCTTGCAATGTACCCCATATCCCTTGCAACAATAAACATACAATGAGCAGATTTCTAAGTGGTTGTAGAAAAAAGTATTTTCTTCATTGAAATGTTGATATGAAGCATTTTAAAAACAACAACAAAAAAATACAGAAAAATAGATGTGTGATTATTTTAAAATAAAGCTAGTGTGAAATACGCATATTGTCTGAGCAAATACAGTCAGAAGGTTGAAAACAAATTTTGTAAAACAAAACATGAGTACGTATATATAAAACTGTCATTTGTTTGTATTTCTTTGGCAGTTATAAATATGATGTATATCTAAATCGAAAAGCAGCATTATTTCTATAAAATACAAATTGATGTATCAAATAAATAGAATTTTGTTTAGTCTTCAAATTGAAAAATAATAGTAAAGGAATTAAAACAATATTAGAAAATAGAACTATTATTATGTATCTACAGATGTGAAGAATGATACCTAGTAGGTACTTATAAACAGTGAATGTGTAAAAATGTCTAAGTACCTATTGACATTATGACATTACAAGTTAGGTCAGCGTGTTGTGTAATTGAATTGCTCTTCTTTAAAAATCCGCAGCATCTTCGATGTGTAATCTCTGAACCCTATTGTAAAATAAATGTCAAGTTCATGAAAAATGTACGTCTAAAGAAGCCTGTCCTTAAAATGAGACATTACTCATCACATTCAATAACTTGTCTGCGAAGTTTTTCTTGGCAAAATTTTATATCGTGAAATGCTTGACTAACTTTATCTTTTTTAATTGGAGTGAAAAATATAAAGTTGTGTAATTGAATTGCTCTTCTTTAAAAATCCGCAGCATCTTCGATGTGTAATCTCTGAACCCTATTGTAAAATAAATGTCAAGTTCATGAAAAATGTACGTCTAAAGAAGCCTGTCCTTAAAATGAGACATTACTCATCACATTCAATAACTTGTCTGCGAAGTTTTTCTTGGCAAAATTTTATATCGTGAAATGCTTGACTAACTTTATCTTTTTTAATTGGAGTGAAAAATATAAAGTATGAAAGTTTATGGTCGTAAAAACATAGTTAGCTTACAAATCTTGTTTATTAAAACGTTTTATTGTTGTTACATCATTTTATTTAAATCTAGGGAAATTCTTAACGCAGTGACTATTAAAATGGCAGTGTCACTTTTATAGAGTTGCAGGAATGTATTTATAAAATCTCTTCTTGCCCACCAAAACATTTTTAATTAAAAAGTATAGAAGTGTATCGTTCGTACGCAGTATTTTCTTGCAAAAGTTAATATTTCTTAGAATACAATAATCTTCTATCTGTCCTTGCTTTTACGATATTTATTAGCTGTATAAATTGTTATTTTATTGTCGAAATGAATTTTTATGTCATTATTCAAGAGTTGGATGAATGTTATTACAGGAAACAATATTTGAGTTTGAAATTAAATCAATTGATAACAGCAAACACTAACAAATATTGTTTATAAAGCGATATTCAAATATTGAATATATTAAACAAATATAAAACAAAAGCCCTATGCTATCAATAATCAATATTAATTTATCTCATACAACAATACAAATCTACCTACGAGTATTCTTCGATTATTTCGAATACTTGATTAATTATTTACAACGTACTAAATGTTTGAAGTTCCTTTTGATTTCCTTATATAGTTCACATGGATAACTTTATTTCTTAGAAGCTCTCTAGGTTCCTGTTATTGGACAATTCAGTTTCCATTGGCCTTTCAATTAAGTTCTTCATTTTTTTAAATTTCTCTACATTTTTTTTCTTTCCATTTTTAATTCTTATTTCTCTTAGAGTCTCTTCTAACTACTTCACGTATCCATTTGGACCTTCGTCTACCTCTTCTTTTTTCCCTATAGTTTCCATAGTAACTTATCTGTTATTCTCTTTGTTGCTTTTTTCCTTACCTTGATTTGTATTCCATGACTTACTGGTCCCAAAACTGTGCTTAATATTTTCCTTTCCGTTTTCCTCAGTATTGTTTATCTATCTTACTTCTTTATTCTATCAGTGTATCCAAAGTACCTTATCTAGTCTTAACAAAGTAAAAAATCTCGTGTTTAACAGAGAAAAGCATTTACTTTTATTAGCAACTATTATTAAATATTTAAGAGACAATAATTTGAGAAATGAATATTTCAATAATACATGAACTTATGTAAGGGCCAATGCCAGCCATACAAGGTAAAATATTATTTGTATTCATAGACAAATGTATGGAATTTTTATAAGTTTGTTGAGCGCAGGTTAAAGTATTTAGTGTAGCACTAACAAATTTAGTAAACATAATATGACGCGTTACACCCGTGATTTTAATTTTCACTAATTAGAATATAAGTTCTGTGCGCAAGTATTTACAAACAATCCCATGAAAAATATGCAGAGAATTTTCACTTTTTATTTCTTAATATTTTAATTTTATTATTCCCTTAAAACAAAATACAATTAACTATTAAATCAAAATTTCTCAATATGAAATAGTAGCGAACTACTTTTCTCTAAACTGTGATTATATTGTATTGAAACTTGTAGTAATACTATTTTTTCTTTATAGTAAAGATAAGGATAACATATTGAAAAATAATTAAGATAAATAAAAGATTAAACATCACATCATTGAAATCAGATAAGTATGTCAAGGTATTATCTAATGATTTAAATAAAAATTAACTTAGTTGGAAAATAAGCATCATTCAATTAGGTCAAACACGCTTTTATTGTCCTAATAGTTAGTTAAAACTCACACGAAAAGTGTAACCTCGAAATCCGTACATTTACCTGTGTCTTTATATCTTTAAAAATTAGTCAAACTGTGTTTTAATTTCTAAGATGCCAAGGAAGAAATGTTCAGATTTATCTAGACATCGAAAAGTATCAGGTGTGTTTCCTCAGTACATTAATATATTATTTAGTATTTTTGTATTTTCAAAATCATTAATATTCGTCATTTACACATTACACTTTATCATTTCTATTGAAATTGTAAGAACAATATACCATATTTTAGAAATACAAGTGAAAAGAAAAAGCTATCAAAAGATTTAGTTACAATCTATACAATAATAAATTAATCAACAGTAAAGAATGTTATCTTCAATACAAAAGAATCAAAATATGCTTTTGTAAACAAAAATATGCAAAATTACAAAATAGATGAGACTACGTGAGACAGTATCAAAACAACTGTTTATCTTACGAATCAAATGTATAATATTTCTTAGCGATTTCATAGATAACAATACGTAACCTCGTGATTTAATAAGTGACATCAATATTAAATACGTCACTGACAGAAATTTCTATTTAATTAATTTGTAACAGCCCCAAAAATACTAATTATTGTAATGTCATTGTACTGAACGAAGGTCATGCATTTTGATCAAGGAAAACTTTATTAATCAATAGCTAATAACGATTAAAATCTGAATTATGTTTGTTTATCTTAAGTAAACTATAAATCTATTGTTACATCATTTTCAATAAATATTCTCTTGTAAGTACTTAAAGGTAATTCGTTAATTATCCTTAATAATAGTAATTTGTATTTAATACGAGTGATTTTTAATAATTATGGCACTTAAATATGTAATTATGCTATCTTTTCCATAAAAATGTTATAAATTTATCGTCTCCAATTTTTTTTTTTCTTAAATTTATGTTCTTGAAATTTGCGTCAAAGTGTAATGAATAATAAGAAAAAATTGCAATTTATTATCTACCGAGATCTTAACACAAAAAAAACGTTCAGAATAATAACGAACTATTTGTTTATCTAAAGATATAAGACGGCATTTTCTGGTCATAACAATTAAGAAACTAGACACGAGTATTTACTAAGCAATTAGACGTTAGTACAAAAATATTGGAAATTTTTTTAAAAATGCATCTTATATCCTCAATTTATTGAATAGTTCGATAAATTCTAAAAAACCTTTTTTGAGTAATAAATAAATTTAAAATGCCCCATCGACGGTTGTCAAACATACAGGGTAACGTACGGAAAAGATTGAAATTATAGCAAGGGGGAATCAAAAAATGTTTTTTTCTTAATAAACTTTTGACAGAAACAAAAACTCAATAACCAAAATTAGAGTTCTTTTAAATTATTGCCCACATATTGAATACTGATTAAAATAATTGGAAAGAATCATCATTTTCTCGTTCCCATAGAAATATATTACTTTCTAATCTGATAATTTGCTGTTATTTTAATTTTAAATTAAGCACCCAACAAAATACCAAAATTGTACTAATCTTTTTATTTAATGAAATTTATTCCATAAACCATTAACACTTAACATACTTTGACAATTAATGAATTGCCATTTAAATGAATTTCAATGTCAAATTTTCTAGATGTGTTTTTTCTTTTGAGTGGCTCTCACCCATATGGACACTAATTTTTGAGCAATAAAAGAAAAATTTAAATAGCCATAACTTATTTGATTATTCATTAGTATTGTTTTTTAACCAAACATTGTTGAACTAACTTTAAAATAGTCCCAATTATTATTTAAAACATAATTAACAGCTATAGTCTGTAACGACTGTTTATTAATTGAATTGAACTTTAATTTGCCGTAACTCTTTTTTTATTGAATTTTTGCCAAAAGTTTATTAACGAAGAGTCATTATTTTGGACCCCCTACCAAAATTTTCAATATTTTCCGTACATTATGAATCACCTGTATAATTCACAATATAAGCTATGCTATTTCACATCTGTAATCACAAATTTGTCATTTTTAGAATTGTGTAATATTATTACATTTTTATGATACTAATAAATTCTAGATGTTCCAGTTTTAATCACTTTATTGTTGCGCGTAAACACATTTGTCAATATAACAATTAGTGTAAGTCAATTCACGAAAACAATTGCACTAGAAATAATCCAAAATCGTAATCAATTAATATATGTATTGTGTAAGACGTACTGATTATCGATACATACGTTGTTGGTAGTACGTATGACAAACTTTTCGACACACGCTGGATACACAAAGCGTAAGTAGTATTCATTAAACCGTAAGGTATATAAAGCACAAGTCGGTTACAGGATCACAGTTGCTTTAGGTGTACTTGCGTGAAACAATTGACAAACTAATTTCAAACGGAGTAGGAGAACTTCAAGTGACTGCTTTAATATTTTAGACATTGAATTATACATGAATTAAACTTGTGACAATAGCTTTTTTTGTTATTTTTGGTGTTGTGGACTTTAATATTTGTGATAGTGAAGTACTTTAGAAAAATATTATGTGTGTATTATTAAAGAAACGTTGTGTTACATAGAAGTTTGTTTAAAGGTTTTTTTGGTAAGTACAGACAAGTCATAAATTTAAATAGCGAATTAATTTATTTTACTTTAAAAATAAATATAGAAAATTTATAAATTTTTTATTGGAACCATGTGAAAATACTTTCTGATCAATATTATAAATAATTTTTTCATCACACATCTAAAATGATAACATGACACATGAGTGGTATAAATATTAAATATTCATTATAAATAACGACCCAGATACTCAGAGCAACTTTTCTAGTATATTTAATTGAATAATGAACGTAGAGATACATCAATATTACATTTTTACTCCAATTTCACTTTAAGAGAGATTTCGCATAACTTTATAATTTCTTCGGTTCTCTTATATAACCAACATTCATTTAAAAATAATATTTTCTTAGTGAAGTTTTAAATATAAAAGTTACAGGAAATATGTTGCAGAGATACTTTCAAATAATGTTTTCAATGCACAACTGTAACTATTATGTAAATACCATTTATTTGACGTCAAAACATGGTGTATGTTTCAGATCACGTATTTCATTTGTTTTAAGTTTAGAAAACAGGCAAAGCCCTTAAGTCAACTTTGAAACAAATGATATCCGGCATTTATTTCTTATGCCTGATTCTCTAATGGGATTTAGAGCAAATGTTGTACTGTATATAGAACTTTCTCTAAATTTGTAACTTACTTTTCGTTGTATAGTGTATGAGTATTCCGCGTGCGGTAGCTTACGTGTATTGAATTTTACTCTTCTTTTCAAAAGGCTTTTCTTTATTCAGAGCCGTACTAGAAATATTTCCCTACAGCAATCAAATTGAATATACCTAAAATAATAAATAAATCTTTACAATTTTAATATGAAAAGTTCTGCCAAATTTTATCTGGAGTAATTTAACGAATGAAGTCATACGGAATGAATTTATTTATTTGATTACTGACCTGCGTTTCTAACAATGAACCGTTCGGCGCACGCAAATGGATATCAAGCAATGTACGTCGAATATTAAACAGGACCGGCTTCCTGTAAATCATACCCGCCACAAATGCGGCACATAAAAAATTTCATAGCCATTTCAAAGTGCCTTTACGTGATTAATATAATAAATGTCAGATCTATCAAATTTGGCTATCTTTAAATCATTTCGATATTAATCATTTATAAAAAATTCCTGGAACAATGGCAAGACCAGCAATAAAAATTATTTATATTCTACAATGTGTGATGAACAAAAATAATTAATTTTCAATATGAGTAGAATGTTTCCCTGAAAATTACGTATGTTATTGAGAAGCAATTTTCGAAGCATAGAATGAAGATTGTAATAATTAAGAAAATAAATGACATTATTTAGAAATTCAAGGTGAAATTTAAATTGTGGTTATTTGTTTTAAATAACCTTGCTTGTAATAATTTGGATTGCACTTATTTATTCTAAAAACGTACAATTTACAACAATTAGAATTTACAATCAAATAATTACGAATTCTTTTCCCACAATCGTTCCATCACTATGTTGACATATATTTTATAGGTAATAATTATTAATAAAGTAGTCATTACATTAACGTAATAACACTGAAATATAATGATACTGGAACACCAATTGACGTTGAAAATGCGAGCTGAAAGAGACAGCCATTCGTTTGGTCACCTGTCTTTGTTGAACATTCCACTTAGACAGTTGATAAGAAAATTAACATTCAATGATTTTGAAATAAAATGTTTAATATATTCGTACAAGTTAAATATTACATTAATAGAAATGAGTTCAATTAGTTGTTGAGTAGGTGAATTTACAAATAATTGAATACCTACTTATGAAAGAGACTGTTTTTACATAGCAACCGTTCTACAAACAAGTATTATACAAAGAAGGATAGCCCTACGACATCTAAACTCGAGGAAAAAAAAACGCAGCACTTGAAAATGCACCAAAAATGGCTAAATTTCAGAGTGCCATAACTCGGTTGCATTTAGTTAAAATTTGATGATTTTTTGAGTTTTAGAAACTTTGAAATGTTCTCTTCAATGTGATGCTAGTCAATATGATATCAAATCCATTACACCCCCTTCCTCCCCCATACAAAAAAAATATTCATGAAGACAAAAAATGTCCAACTTTGACAGCTCGTACGCAGTGCAAAAAAAATTGTAGACTCAATTGGCAAACAGGACAAAAAAAATTCAAACATTTTCCTTTAAGTTTCTCAAGTTTCGAGTACCTACGACAATTTGGCGCGAAATTGTGAATTTTTCAAAAATTTTCCAGTTACGTTTCGAAAACGATGACTTTTAGAAAACTTTTGTAAGCGCAAACTCAAAGAATCATCCAATTTGAACTAAATGCAACCGAGTTATGGCAATATAAAAATAGCCATTTTTTGTGCATTTTCAAGTGCAGCGTTTTTTTTCCTCCACTGTATCTGTCTCAGGCTCGTTTTTCGCTTTCATAAAAGCCTACAAGTTAGCGTTCCTATATTACTGTATTTCAGTGTGTAATAATAAGTATTCAGAACAAAGTTACGTTTAGGTTAAGTTAGGATAATTTGGATGGCCAATAAATACTTAAACTGACCTAATATAGGTGCATATTTTAATTTATATTACTATTTTATTGGTACGGTTATTTGAAATTTGATTATTACTGGATTGGGGCAGTTATGAAGGAATAAATAATTTAATGGGTATCTATGCTTTTTTAATTAAATTTATTTACTCTACGTATTGACCTTACATAGGTCATCTTCAGGAGTGAAGCGTCACTTTTATATACAAAATTTTTAACAAATACTTAGTTGTCTAAGTAACAAAGAAGTATGTTAAAAATATAGAATAATTTAAAATGAATCTCCAAGAAACAAATCTAGAAGTCAAGTTATTTTATAAAATTTTTAAAAAATCAAAATCAAGCAATCAAAATAATTAAAATTTATCTGTTTTGTGAATAGTCCCATAGCGCCCAACTCAATTTAAAGTCAACCAATAAAATATCTCCTCTCACACATCACAATACACTACATGACACATTTCTCCACAGCCATGTCCACGCCATCCAAAACACCAGACCCTCCCAACTCCACCGAGCCAAGTCGGCGGATCAGCATCAAAACAGACCCACCAAGTGCTGGCGATGGCCTCTACGGAGTTGACAACCCCGCGTTCGACAGCCCGCGTCGTCGCATCAGCACCAATGTCAGCCCTGAACACACGGAGATGGGGCCCGTGCGCAAGAAGAGTATCCTGGTGAACAGAGACGCTGCGGTGGAGATCTCATCTGCTGCGGATATTGGACCAGTGAGGAAGAAGAGTATACTGCATAATTCGGGGGATAATGGTAGGTTGAGGACAAAATTATACATCGTACAAAATAAATACCTACATTCACAGTATACAATTATTAAATATTTAGTAACCTATAAAATTGTTCTATTTTGTACTCTTGAATAGAAAAATGAATATACAAGTAATTGAATGATAATTCGTGTGATAGTTCTGCAAGCGCAGATATCAATAGAAAACCAGCTGTTAAATGACAGCACCCATACTCCTACAGAATTTGGTGAGTTAAATACTTGGATCTAAAAACAAAAATCACTAAGTGAAATTAACATTTATATTCACGGTCAACCTTGATTTGTGTAACTCCACCTTCGATTTGAATGAAAATCCGTGAATTCATCATATTTTGCGTAAAATACAAATAAGTGGTGGTCGGAATCGAATGTTTTTTCAGCGATACTAAAACAATGATGTACAAGTTATATTTATGTGGAAAACAATTCTTAGGCCTACACAACTCTCGCTCGACAAACCCGAATTACAGTACTCATTTTTAATTTAACTTATCTGACGATAAGTTAACTTCCACGTTCCACATTGAACGAATACAGTGACCCATTAAACTGTGTTTTCAGGGTCATTCGAGACGGACCGCCACTTAATAGTATCATTGAATTTCTAATAATATTAGATATTCAATGATAGTATTTTTCCCTTTAATTAAAGTAAAATAAGATTAAAATCTATAGGAATCATTTGTTTTGGAGGTGAAGTAATACATTGCAACGTTGACCATATTCACTTATTATAAATATTTATTTAATTGTACATTATTTACTGATTTTTTTTTCAATAAACCACCAATCCGTTATCCCAAGATTAACGTTTAAAGCATCTACAAAGAAATTAATTTACATATTGCTATTTCCGTAACGCTCAACGATATGATTCATTTGTACAAATAAGAAAATAAACTAAAGATTATTTTAATCATATTTATAGCATACTGCTAATAATGTTATAAATGACGCCAGTTTTGAGTTTGTGTTCACAGATTCAGTGTGAATGACAAAATTCATAAATTCTACGGTGTAATTTCGTATGTCGAACAAATAGTTTTATTTCTATGATAAAATTTTAACTTTATAAACGATTCAAGTTCTACGAATATTTTTTATGTTCGACTGTATTAAAATCTCTTGTTTATGATATTGTTTAGCGTCCATAAAGTGGCTCCTTGTGGACTAGTCCAATAAAATAAAAAGGGCTATTATCAAAATATATTTCAATTTCATTAATTTATTAGGTAATTAAATAGGAACATCATAGGCGATTTCGACTGGCACTGGTTACTTGCCGGTTACGTGTTTGGTTGGTTTCAAACAATGACGTCATACTGACCGAACGGTTACTGAAAAAGCGCGGTAAATTTTGACATTAATCACATTTGACAGAAAACTTGAAAAATATGACAGCATACTAGTTTGAAATCAGAACAAGTGAAATTCAAGCAATCACATTACTAACCGTTGGACGAACCGAGCTCTCGAGCATGTTACTGATTTGACACACCAAAACTGTCACCGTTGACATATGATTTCATATAAGTGTCAGTCGAAATTAATTGGTTACTCAATTTACTAACCATTCCTGTTACCAAGTACTACCCGGTGCCAGTCGAAATCGCCTCATTTTTAGTAATGATAATGCTATTATAACAAATAATAATAAACAATAAAAAAGTTGGTAACCAAACAACAGAAAAAAACACACTTCAAAATTATCATTTTTTTATGTTAACGTCAGGTGTCAAATATAAATGTCGTTCTAAGCTATAGAAAAATAATATGTAATACTGTCGAACATAAAATATTGTATGTAACACGTAGATACTCGTAATAGTTTTATTGATTCGCTCTTTTATGTGTCACCCTTCGCTGCATTCGATCGGCCCCTAAACTGTCTCGTCCATAAAACCCTAAATTATGTACTTGTTATAAATATCTATTATTTAAATAGGGCGTTGCTTATTATTGTACATAATTAGTTATCAGGAAAAAAATGAATAACATGAACAAGAAATTATTTTACTATAATGAGATAATGAGTTGTGAAACTTTTTTTAACCTTTTAAATGTTATAGGAGTGTTAATGTTACTATTTTCACAAGAAAATATGTAATATTATTGAACAATTTAACAATAAATCATTGTCGGAAATGTTTCCACGGCAATAAAATTAACAAAAGTTAATAAAAAAGATATAAAATTGTTTAATAATTTCTAATTTCCATAAGTTAACTTACTTGCAATATAATTGCACAAATAAAATGTTTTTATTTGTTATTATGGTTTTACGACTCTAGCAAACTATAACCTGTTTTTAAATTATAAAATAGATAAAAACTATTTCCAATTAGTTTCCTGTAAATACATAGAAAACTGTTTTTTTTTTATTACCATACCAAAGACATAAAATATTGATTCTCATATTTTTTGCGCGCAACTGTCTTTCATTGAAGATACATTTGAGAACTTGACAAAAACTACAAATTTACTCAAATAAATATATCACGATATAAAAAAAACGGTTGAAGCTTGTTATTATACAATTAACAAGTGTACCTATTTCGTTAACTCTATCTAATCAATACTGAATAATAAATCAAATTTATCACACTAGTTGTAACTACCACAACATGAGTTTCAGTCAAATGTACCGTTCACAATGTACGATAGTTCGCCAACATCCTCCTCTGGATGTAAGATTGTTGTGTAAATTTTAAAAGTACCATGTAAGTATTCTCAAGTTTCAGGGACCGGGCATGTCAATGGAGACGCCAGAAGTAAAAAGCATTCCGTCACTGATTCCGTTCACTCGAGGACACGGTTTTCTGACATTGTCGAAGAAGACAAGTAAGTTTTAGGTTATAAAATTACTTTTAGTAGATGTTGATAATTTTTCTTTGTGCAAACAATTTTGATAAATATACATAGTGAGTTTTTTAAAGCAACGAATCAGTTTTGCTGGCTAATTAATATAATAACTTTAGAGAAAAGATAAATACACAGGGTTATATAGCATATGATTGGCAAAATAAAATTAATAGGGAATAGGAAGCAGTATTTTTATTTATTGAAAAGGATAGCCTGAAGTAATCTCTTTTCAGCGATATAACTTATTCCTATACCTAAAATAAAATCAGAAAGTTAAATAAAACACTTTTAATGTGGAAAATAAAACTTCAGGTAGGCTGTAGAACAAAACAAGTTATTGTTTTCTTTATTGATACTCCCGTCAACGCGTCAACAATGACTTTGCATTGGTAACAATTGTTGACAATTTGATGAAAGGAGTATCAATAAAGAAAACAGTTACTTGTTTTATTCAACAGCCTACCTCAAGTTTTATTTACCACATTAAAAGTGTTTTCCGTTTTAAAAATGTTAATGTTTAATTTTTTAATTTGTAACCTTAATTTTTATATTAGGTATAGGAATATGTTATATCGTTGAAAAGGGAATACTTCGGGCTATTCATTTCAATAAATTAAGGAAAATATAACTTTTATTACCACCCGCCAAATCCCCCTAAAGCCTGTAGTACACGATCCAATATATCGTATTGTTTCTCGTACGATATTCAGTATAATTTTATCGTACGAGAAACAATATGATATATTGGTTTAAAATATTTAGATCGTACACGAGACAATTTTTTCTCGTATTGAAAATATGACATACATGCGCGATGAATAATAAAATGACAGTGACAGTTGATGATAATAAGTCATTTAAAGGAATTTATGTTTAAATGTACTAACCTTAGAAATTGTCAGCTGTCAGTTGTATTTTGACTTATCATCAATTGTTTTACTGCACTGAAATCGGTCCAATATTTTAGATCCGTACAATAAAAATCATATCGTTTTCAAAATCGTGTGAAATATTGGATGAAAAATGTGTAGTACACGATACAATATTTGTCGTATTGAATATCGTACGAGAAACAATATGATACATTGGATCGTGTATTACAGGGTTCATAATTTTATATTGCCAATCATACAATAATGTTGTATAGGCGTGTGTATTTATTTTTGTCTCTAGAGTTATTAGTTAGCCAGCAAATCTGATTGGTTGATTGAAAAAAAAACAACAATTCCTGCCTTTAGACAGAGCAAAAAATATATAAAAAATTTTGTTCTAAACTGAAACGATATAATTTCAAAATACTTGAAATTGAGGGTGTCAAAATATTGACACTTTTTTAAGATTAAAAGATTAACGATTAAAAATTTGTTTTGATTTCAAACAGTACATATATGTGATAACATTCTTCCATATCGAGTTCCTGAAGTTTAAAAATAGTTTATTGAATTTTATGTCTAGCAAATCTTGTTGAGTAAGCCAGGTCATCGTTACAATCATTTAAATTTCTGTTGTTTATACAAAAACAACCTGATAAACAACCATTTAAATTTTACGACATATCATAGACACATGTTTAACACTTATCTAATAATACATTGTAAAAATAATTTATTCGTTGGTACCATGTACTTTATTTTTGATAACGGTAAAATTAACTGCACAAGTATTACAACATTCAGAAGTTAGTAGTTAGTAGTTCATATATTTATTTACATGAGAAAAGTGACTTAAAATAGTAAATATTTTAAATGGAATTTTATCAGTTCATTTTTCCAATTTGGTAATTTTCTTACCGTTTTCGTGTGTATTTTGAAACAGATATGTAACAAGTACCTATATCTATAATATGGGATTTTATGGACGAGACAGAATAGGGACATTTAGGGTGGGTCAATAAAACCCTATTATGTACGTGTTACATAAAATATTTATGTTTGACTGCATTGCAGATTATTTTTCTTTAGATTACACTTAGAGTGACATTTATATTATACACATGACGTTGACATGAAAAAATTTGATAATTTTGAAGTGTTTTTCTTTTCTGTTGTATAGTGAGTTGTTTATTGTTTATTATTATTTGTTTTAAAATATTTTGCATGCTTCTATTTTATATGCCAATCATTCTGACCTGTTATTATGGAAGAAATAATTCAAATAGCATCAAAATAATGGTCCGATTTAATTACTTACCTAATAAATTAATGAAACTTACTTCGTTTACTTTGATAATAGGTCTTTATTTTATGATCGCTAAACAATATCATAAACAGGTGTTTATAATACAGTCGAACATAAAATAATTCATATTCGTGCATTAGTGTTTCATGCATTAACTTTAACTATAAATAAAAAAATAATTCTCTTCTAAATAAATAACTATGAAGTATTTATAAAACAGTGTAAAATAGTATTTATTGAATTCTATATAATTATGCTACAATTTTAATTTTAATAATGTATTATTTTTTCGTCAGAATATCAACAAATTTCATTTCATTAAAGTGACAATTACAATAACGCTTCTAATTGAATGTTCATATTAACGGTAATAAAATAAATAAATATATCAGCACGCAATTTACCCATTTCTGGGGGTGGAGCTCTGCTCAAAGCAATTCTCGGTATTATGACATATTTTTACTCGTGAAGTGCGGTTACCAGCCGTCAAATCACGCCCTCCTGGGATGGTAGTGGTAGAGGAGCCACAGAGGTAATTTTGTGTGGTGAAAATTTTTGAAAATTTGTCGGCTGTGAGGCTCGAACTGAGGATGTTATAATCCACAGTCCCCCAAATTAGCGGTAATTATATCGCCAATATTCATGTCTTGTATTCCTCCAGGTCATGGTGGTTCACCTTCTGCATGAAATGCCGCTCAAAAGAACAAAACCCTTCATGGCACCCTCCACTATGGCCCAAGCTGTGCCCGTACCCTTTCTGCCCAACGTATCGTCAGTTTTCCCGAATTGTGGCCCTCACGCTGATCGGGCTGTTGTCCTGGGGAGTGGTGTACTCCGTGGTGGGCGAGATGGCTGCTCCGGGAGGCCAGCTGTTTGGTCTGGCAACGCTAGCCATCGCAGCTCATTTTGGTGGGTGGTTAATCACTCTCACCACCCTGCCCGCTCTGATTGGAATGCTGATTGTTGGAGTGATTTTCCAGAATGTGGGGCTGGTTAATTTGGATGGCTCTTTCTCGGAAGTTACCGCGCAACTGAGGTAGGTGTTACAAAACTTGTTCGCTCTTAAAGCTCAGTAACCGATGTTTTTCTTTGCCCACGTGTGCAGTGTTAAGTTTTATCCAAAATCTCTTAACAAATGCAAAATTTATTAAAGAAATATTATTTGACAGTGACATATACTTTAAATTTTCTGAATTAAAATGTCAATCGAAGTAGTTCCCAAGGTATGTTATTATTATTGTTTATTGTTATAAATAGAAAATTACCCACTTTTGACTTTTCTCAAAATTATACCCACTAGTGGGTAATCTGTTACTTTCCTTGTTTCAAATTGCCATAGTTATAGGTCTTAAAACACTCGCTCCGCTCGTGTTTTAATTGACCCATTCGTGACTAAAGAGTAGCTTTACGTACTGAGTCAGTCACCACCCTGTATATTTAAAATTGCCAAGAAGTTCACGAACTTTTAAACTGTATTTATATGTCGTTTGTACATCTGCAGTTGTTGAACATACTATTGAATAATTATATGGGCTTAATTAAGAAAACACTATGACTGCTAGTAAGAACAACCGATTAAGAGTGATTAACAAGCAATTGACTAACTTTATTTTACGCTGTTAAGCGTTCCTAAATTATTTTAGAGATATAAGCTTCAAATAAAAGACATACAGAATTAAATATTCTACTACTTCTATTTCAAATATTTTTCTCAATAATCATGTAAGAAGGTTTGACAGCTGAAAAACACAGATAGTCAACTGCTAGTTAGTCGCCCTTAATCAGCGTTCTTACTAGCGATCTATGATTTTCACAAAAGAAAACAACTGGATGAGAAGACTAATTAGAGAAGCAATTAAAATCAAGAAATCTTCAAATAATTTTTATTCTAATTCAGGTTTTGAGCTTAATAAGGCGTGGTTAACTGTTGTTCGTCCATAACTTATTATTTATTTTTTTACCTTTGTTTTGCAAACATGTAGTCTTGACTACATATTTATTTGGTTTGTATTTTACTTGATAAAGGCAGCACTTCGCTGTCGAAGCGTCGCGTGGTTCTATTTAAAAAATATATAGATACATACCCAAATATTGTTTAATTCAATGTTATTAATTTTACAGAAAGGTAGCGCTGGTGATAATTCTCATCCGCGCGGGTTTGGATCTCGACCCTCACGCTTTAAAGCGCCTAAAACTATCAGTCCTCAAACTAGGCCTGGGTCCTTGGGTAGTAGAAGCTGCAGTCATTGCAATAAGCACCCATTTCTTCTTGGACCTCCCGTGGAAATGGGGCCTAATGTTGGGCGCCATCATCGCCGCCGTATCTCCTGCAGTAGTCGTCCCCTGCCTTTTCCGCCTTCGAGGTAAAGGCTACGGTGTGGCCAAAGGCATCCCAACCCTTATCATAGCCATAGCTGGTATCGACGACGCCACATCTGTAGCCATCTACGGAATCATCGAAAGTATAATGTTCTCCCAGGATTCCCTCACTTATCAAATCATCCAAGGACCGCTTTCGATCATTGGAGGGATTGGTTTTGGTGTCTTCTGGGGAATTATCTCGAAATATGTCCCAGAGAAACACGATCCCTTCATGGTTCCTTTGAGAATTCTCATGCTTCTTGGAGGAGGAATGATCGCAGTGTTTGGAAGTGAATTGATTGGTTTTGGAGGAGCAGGACCTCTAGGATGCGTAGCTGCTGCTTTTGTATCTTTGGTTTGTTGGACGAACCAAGGTTGGGATATTGAAGATAACCCTGCAGCTACAGCTTTTGAAATATTCTGGATGATCTTTGAGCCTATTTTGTTTGGAATCACTGGAGCTCAAATCAAGTTGGATGAATTGGAAGGCAATGCAGTTTATATTGGAATCGGATGTATGGCCGGAGGGGTTCTTATTAGGATTTTAATCACTGTTCTACTTGGGATTGGATGCAAGTTGAATTTGAAGGAGAAGATTTTTGTTGCTCTTGCTTTGATGTCCAAAGCTACTGTACAAGTAAGTTTATTCATTTTCAATCAATCTCCTTCAATCATTCCTTTTGTGGTACACTAAATTCACCCTGTTCACATTCAGAGTGTGATTCATATACGAGTATACTTGTGTGTAATCATCATTCGTTCACGCAACAAACCATCAGTCATACCTAACCACTTATACCTCTGACGTGCACGCAATCGTTCACCTTCAATCTCACTGGCTTATATTAGTTTCACCAATCTTTCATTCAAACCACCTAAACTCCCACTTTTTCAACAACATCCTTTTTCAATCTCACACTCACCGTACATCAACGTATTCCGGACACGATTACGTCTCGTACACCCACACACTCCTCTCAAATACCTCATTTTCACAGAGTTATAAATCGTTCATTTTTCATTATTTACACCCAACTTTCTGAACCATACATCAATGTAGGCAACAAAACACCATTTACACACTCAATCGAACATCTCTAGATCCAATCAGGTTTTGACGATATGTACCCAAAGCACTCTATATTTGCACCCTACATTTCAATCTCCCAATCAGTTCATCCATCCCTCGAAACTACATTACTCAAATATTATTATAAAATAAATGATTATATTTTATATAATATTGTCTCGGACTGCTCTACTATAAAATACAAATTTTGGCAGTATACTTTAATGATATATTTACAGGTTACAAGCTCTAAAGTTTTCTAAAGAAAAGTGTATTGCAAAAATTTTTTTATTATTATAGTTGGGACACTCTAGATTCAGATAGGTATTATAGCTGGTACCACGAGCTCTGTTTCTGGGTGTTTTAAGAGAAATGTTTTAGCCTCGGTTTTAGCCTTGTAAAATATTCTAAACTTATTTGATAAAATACTTCAAATAGTATTTAAAAATAAATATATTATCTACGACTAAAACTGAGGCACTGCTATTGTTTAATTTTGAATGTTACAACCGACGAAGTTCTGATAAAATATTTGCTGCGAGACTGATTTACTTATAACAGAACAAGATAGAAGTAGTACAGTGAATGTGCGATTTTTTTCTACGGTATATATCTTCGTGCTTCTTTAACATTTCTTTCTTCCTCCTAGGCTGCACTTGGCCCGGTAGCTCTTCACAAAGTAGCAGACCTAGAACCTGATCGAAACTACGCTGAAACAGTTCTAATGGTCTGTGTATTATCGATTATTCTCACTGCACCCACTGGGGCGATTCTCATCACTCTTTCGGGTCCTCGTCTACTCACCAAGACGCGGATACCTCAAGTCATCGAGGGCTGGCGACGAAGTCACCGTCCATCCATTCGAGATATCAGCATCATCGACGAAGAGGAAGAAAGGGATGATCCAGAAACCGATGCCAGCAGCATCAAACAGACTCCCTGATCGGGAACAGAGGTGGTACAAACTATACGTTTTATGTCTAGTTTCATATTCAGTATGCAGTTATAAATGCATTTATATTTCTATATGTATATATTTATTATATTTTAAATGTCCAATTGTTGAAAGTTTACCAAACTATTTATGAATATTGTAAATATGTTTTAGATTTTACGAATATGTAGAATTGTGTAACGATTATTAATATATCATCATTGATTTATCAATATAATACTTAATTATTGGTTACGTATACTCATACAATACTACGAAATAAATCATTTTACATATTTCATTTGACATTCGTTGGATTCGAAAGTAATTTATTGCGCTGGAGTTAAAATGAATTTCTCAGAAATTGAGCAGCATTGGTATTACTTATAATATTAAATAATGCATGTTTTAAAGCAAATCAATACAACAAACATTTGACATATAAATGGTAGCTGTAGAAAAAAATCTGATGTGGCAAGCACATAACCTCCCGCCCAATACTACTCTTAAACGGTACAAAATAGTATTTGATGATACAGAAACATACCTTCTTATTTGTTTATTATCTTTATATTTGAGAATTTTAATTTTCTTTTGTATATTTATTTAATTTTATGACATATATTTCACTAAGAAAACAGCTTCACAATCACAATGACATGTGCCACATTTCGTAAAAAATTGAAAATTTTTAAATGTTTTCATGGTGTACTAGGAATGCAAAATTTGTAAAATCTAATTTCTTTATATTTTATTATCTCTAAATCTAATGAAAATTAATAAAATTAGTGTAATCAAAAAACATGTAAAATTAAATATTCTTCAACTTTCAAAATAACATAAATTGTTGAAAAAGGAAATTTAACCGTGTTTTTCACGAAAAACTGTTAAGGGCTTCAAGCAAACTGCTACTTCCGGTTGACCAATTTTATCCAAAATCTAATCAGCTCTTCATTTAAATATAAGAAGCAATAATTCACAAAATTGTATTTTTTGGTATTATAGTATTTGAGTTATGCGAGACGAAAAAATTGCCACAGACTACACACACACATACATACATACATACATACATACATACATACATACAGACATCATCGCGAAAATAGTAAAATCGTATTGTAGGGACCCTAAAACGTGCTTATTCATTGAAAACTCACTACCCAATTTTTTGACCAAAAACAATACCTCCCTTACCTAGAGGTAGGCGGGAGGTAAAAATATTAAGTAACTTCTTTGTTTAGAAATACCCTCTACAATTAATCGTTTATTTAAATATACCAAGAAAAGAAGCTATTTCCTGCAATTAAAAATCATATTTTTTATGCATAATTAGAACATGTATTGTTTATTTTACATTGCAAATGTATTTACTTGTTATTATTGTGGGCCCTGGAGTCCAGGGAAGCCCTCATCTCCTCGTCAACCTGACGGGTAGGCGTGAAACCTTCGGATGTCGCTCGCGTACCTAGGAGCTCCCGGAGTGGGTCGTCGACACGGCATATGTCAAACGTCTTTGCTAACGCCGGTTGTTTGTCATTAGAGTCATTGCGTCTTAGTTTATAAGTTAGCTACACTTACACAACCACTTATGTAGGGTAAAATGCAAGAAAGAAGTAAAAAAAAGAAACCATCATTGAAGCAAACGATAACAATGGGTGTGTACTGTGGGATGAATGGTGTGCTGTGGAATGAATAATTTGCTGTGAGAGTGATTACCGTAACTAGTTTCATTGAACAATTTTACTGCCTTGTATTTCGAGTTTATGTTTCAGATCAAACACCAACAAAAATATCTCTTAACCACAACATGTATGTTTTTTTCAGGTTCACAATTATTCTTTTATCTAATACATTGTTTTTATGTTTATAGCGACACGTTGACGACGTCACCGGAGCATTCAACACCTTCAACAGTGTCTTCGAAGCCGATATCAGCTTTGAAGTACATTATTTGCAATAAAATCGTAAGTAAATTAATTTTACAGTAATACAATTATATTAATACATGATTTGTATGTTTATATAGGACCTCCATGGACCCATAACCATCTTCTACTGCTGGACCATCATCCTGACATTATCGTGGACAACTTCACCAGAGCGCTCTGGACGTTTACAGAAACATCATCAGGACGACGCCGACGTCTGTTGCCAGCAACGCATCGATGTAGAAGTTTTTATTTTACATATATGTTATTCTTAACTAGAAGGCTGTTATCTTATAAATAACATAAATTAATGTCTTGTGATAATAAACGAAATATAATAACATGTATTTATCTATAAAGATAATAAAGAAATTATAACAGAAACAATTTGTGTTTTATTTACTTTAAAATATGCAATAAAATATTTTAAAATTAATATTGTTATTTAATAAAACTAAATTCAAAATTTTAATTTATTCTGATCAATTTTAATCTTAGTGCTGCCATCTATTACTTTATTTTAGAAGTATAGGTTCCTAAATTTCAAAAAACATTGCAGTTTGAAAATATTGTTGCTGAACCACAACAATAGTTCACAAATTTGGTAAGAGATGGCAGCACTATCGGATGTGAATGCGCTAAAATTTGTCGATTTGTTCACATCTGAAAAAGAAAAATTTAATTGATAAGGGTAGGCCCTACACCCTTGTCCTTCAAGTATGTTGAAGAGGGGGTTATTTCATATAGGATGCACGAAGGCGGTAAAAATTTCGTTGTTTTTGCGATATCTCTTACCGTTTTCGAGATATGAGGGTTTAAAGTTTTAAAAGCAACCCTTAATAACAACCCTATTTTCAACTTTTTTGGTGTTTTTTCTCGCTGATCAGATAGAGTAGGGCTGTGTCTCGAAAACGGTTTTTCAGATCCGCGATATCTGTTACCGTTTCAGAGATACAGCCCTTATAGTATAAAGTTCTAAAAAGCAACCCTTAAAAACAACCCTATTTTCAACTTTTTGGGTATTTTTTCTCGCTGATCAGATAGAGTAGGGCTGTGTCTCGGGGCGTTTTTTTCAGATCCGTGATATCTCTTACAGTTTTAGAGATACAGCCCTTTGAAAATTATGTAGAGCAGTGTCAGAATTATTAAAGTAAAATTTCATGATAATTTACAAATTTGGTAAGAAATGGCAGTACTATCGGATGAGAATGCGCTAAAATTTGTCGATTTGTTCACATCTGAAAAAGAAAAATTTAATTGATAAGGGTAGGCCCTACACCCTTATCCTTCAAGTATGTTGAAGAGGGGGTTATTTCATACAGGATGCACGAAGGCGGTTAAAATTTCGTTGTTTTTGCGATATCTCTTACCGTTTTCGAAATATGAGGGTTTAAAGTTTTAAAAGCAACCCTTAATAACAACCCTATTTTCAACTTTTTTGGTGTTTTTTCTCGCTGATCAGATAGAGTAGGGCTGTGTCTCGAAAACGGTTTTTCAGATCCGCGATATCTGTTACCGTTTCAGAGATACAGCCCTTATAGTATAAAGTTCTAAAAAGCAACCCTTAAAACAACCCTATTTTCAACTTTTTGGGTATTTTTTCTCGCTGATCAGATAGAGTAGGGCTGTGTCTCGGGGCGTTTTTTTCAGATCCGTGATATCTCTTACAGTTTTAGAGATACAGCCCTTTGAAAATTATGTAGAGCAGTGACAGAATTATTAAAGTAAAATTTCATGATAATTTACAAATTTGGTAAGAGATGGCAGTACTATCGGATGTGAATGCGCTAAAATTTGTCGATTTGTTCACATCTGAAAAAGAAAAATTTAATTGATAAGGGTAGGCCCTACACCCTTATCCTTCAAGTATGTTGAAGAGGGGTTTATTTCATACAGGATGCACGAAGGCGGTAAAAATTTCGTTGTTTTTGCGATATCTCTTACCGTTTTCGAGATATGAGGGTTTAAAGTTTTAAAAGCAACCCTTAAAAACAACCCTATTTTCAACTTTTTTGGTGTTTTTTCTCGCTGATCATATAGAGTAGGGCTGTGCCTCGAAAAGGGTTTTTCAGATCCGCGATATCTGTTGCCGTTTCAGAGATACAGCCCTTATAGTATAAAGTTCTAAAAAGCAACCCTTAAAAACAACCCTATTTTCAACTTTTTGGGTATTTTTTCTCGCTGATCAGATAGAGAAGGGCTGTGTCTCGGGGCGTTTTTTTCAGATCCGCGATATCTCTTACCGTTTCACAGATACAACCCTTTGAAAAATATGTAGAGCAGTGCTACACCCTTCATTGGGGTTCTTAGCCTGTCAGAAGACTCTGAATAAATCAATGAAGTAAAAAAATGCTGTCATTTTGAAACAGTGAGCGCAACCAATTAGCGATTTCGGTAGCCCTTGGCCCTAGGCCCTTCATACTCACATATGTTGTAAAAAAATGGCGGTTTTTCAAGGGTCAGATCACAGGGATATTCTGAGATATGGGGCTTTAAAGTTTTTCAAACAGTTTCCCTTAAAATCACCCTTAATATTAACTTTAAAGGGCTAGAAGTAATTGTATACCCTTTAATTGAATGTGCTGAATACGATTTTACAATCCATTTTGCGATAGGGTTTATAGTTCCATTAATTGGGGCAGCATTTCCATACCTTTATTTAATTATGTAAGATTTAAGGGCGAGCGCCAATTTTCGAGACTGCCATTCTAGATTTTAGGGCCGAATCTATAGGATCCACCCCGAACTCGATTTTTTAGTTGCGTAATTCACTATTTAAATTTACTTTCACCCCAAAATGTTACCATAATTTATATTAGTATAAATAAAACACAATAAATCTTTTAAACGCAATTTATTAATATTTTCAAACAGAATATAAAATATAATACAACTTATTATTTAAATATCTTTATATTTTACGAGATAATATTATATAAATCTAAACAGAATGGAATATATTAATTCTACAAAAGTGCACTAGTTGCAAAATAACAATAAAAATAAAGTAAAAAAAAATATTTTTAAAGTTATTTATTTAAATAAAACACAACAGTACCTACAATTGTTGCTTATTTTTATATGAAACTTCAGATCTCCTGGATTTACTTTGGAAGAAAGAGTCTGAAACTTCTCTGGCATTCATCTGAGATCTTAGGAAAACTTCCAAAACCCTAAGACAGGGAAGTGGTGTCACCGCACACTAAACAAACACAAATACATTAGTAAATGATTAAATTTATTAATAAATAAATAATATAAACTTACATTTGTGTTGGGAACGACGAACTATGTTGAAGACTCCCTTGAAGGTTTTGCATCTGTATCTCCTGGTCGCAGGCTCTTGACTGCAAGAAGTGAAGCTTTCTTGAAGACTCTTCAACTTCATCTCCCAGCAGTAGAGTCTTGGCTGAAATAAACAAAACAAATAAGGAACTGTAAAATAAAATGAAGCAATGTATAATTACATGTGTGAAGTAGAAAGTAATCACGTAGAAATCCAGCGACGACGGTCGAGAAAGATGCATCTTCATTTCCTTCTTAAGAAACAAAACAAACACAAATGCAAACAATAAAAACAAAGAACACCTATCTTAAAAAAGAGAACAAACAATAAAAATTAAAAAACAAACAGACATTTTCTACAAGAAGCTATGTCCCACGATGGAAGCACAATTTCCATCGACGGTAGACTGCAGCTTCATCCCTCGGGGGTTGACTCAGCTATATTGTTCATTCTTCCCCGGTGGTTGATTCTGCTATTAGCTGCTGCATTCCTCGCCGGTAGGCTCAGCTAGTTTTACCATTTCCCACGGTGGCTGATTCTGCAATGATTCTAAAAACATAAAAACAATAAATTAGAAAAAAATAAACAGAAAAATTAAGAAAATTGAATTAAATTTTACTTATAGCGCTACTACTTCTTGTCTTCATTATCCTTGATCTCTGTAAACAAATAAAAACAAACAAACAAATTAAAAACATTGAAACAATTTAAATCTGATAATAAAAACTTACGTATTAGAAGGAATACAAGTACATGGGTTAGTAAACATAAACCTAACTTAAATTAAAGCTGAAATAAAATGGATTATTTTAAAATTACAACTTTATGATAATTAGGCGTAGCACCCGTCCAGTACAGATAAGTACAAAAACATGAGTCCCAACTTTCAAATCCAACTTCAAAAACGGTGAATAAACAAAAATATACTGTAGTAGTAGTAGTGTTAATGATATCAAAATGTTGTTAGGTCTTCCAGAGGTGTAGCTAGTAGCTAGTGGTTTCCGTCATGTGGATAACACAGTACAGAAAAAGTTATACTTAGTCTAAAGAAAGAAAAATCTTTGTATAACAACAATGACGTTGATTTATTTTCCAGGTGGAATTATCTGTAGCATCTATAAACAAAGAAGATTGTTTTATGTTAGACGCAAGAAATGATGTTTATGTCTACGTAGGTAAAACATGTGTCATACCATCAATTGCAATATATTTGTTATAGTTCCATCATAAACAAATTATTTGAAAACATTTCGTACAAGTTCTTATTGTGAAAGAAAGATTGGAGTATGAATATCCCGAGTCATTGACATTAATTGGTGTCTTGTACTGAGATCATCGAAGTTACTTGTTAATAATTATATATATATATGAATTATATTGACTAACTTACGAACTAATAAATACTGTTTTCCTTTCCCAGCAACCAATTTCATTGCAATTAAAAATATGGAATATATTTGATTTAATATACCAATCCAAACCTTCTGGAGTTGATTTAATTTTCAGCATCAGGCTAACCTGCAAAGAAAAAACTAATAGAATGAATAATATTAGTAATACACCTGAAACAAAATATATAAAATTAGGTAAATTTTATAAAAGGACCAGTTCAATATTCAGAATTTATTTTAAAAAATGCACATTTTATGTGCAGGACAGCGTACCAATTTTACGGTACACAGATAAAATTGTGTTTAAAATTAATTGTAACATTTGTAATCAATAATTACAAAAACTTAAAATATATATATCGGCAAGGCATTCATTTTACATTAACCATACTATTTTTCATCTTATAAACAATTGATATATACTATGATTTAATTAAACTTTGTTGTTAATCAACAAAATTATACAACAATACACCATTATGTTGTTAACAATTCGTAATTAGTCAACAATGTACACTAATTATTTAAGCTAAGAATAATGACTAACTTTACGAATTATCAACAAAGCACTCTGCTGAAAGTAATTATTAAATTATTCTAATGGCTTTCGAAACGAAATAAGAATTTTATACGTATAATAGTATTATATATACAGTAGGTATGTGTTATGTATCAAATATGTTCAGCTAATTTCTGTTTCAGTATAGTTAATAATTTTATATATTCTAATTAATAATAATAATAATAGAATTTTATATAAATATTAACAGTTCAAAAGGTTCTACGTCTAGTAACTAATAAAAATATTTAATTACTTTTCAATAAATTAAATATTTCACTGTAGAAGGCTGGGAAGTATTTTGTGTTCGATAAAGATAACACCATTTTAAATTATTTCAAAAATTCAATATCGCATAATTCTTAATGCATATCAATTATTAAATAAACTCAAAACATTTGAATTACACTTCAGTACTAGTACTATTAATTCTGGAAGAATCTATTTGTCTGCGATTCAATTTTATTTTTGTACAAAGAAACTAAACTAATACAAAATTCATGTTTTACTAAGTTATTTTAAACTTTATAGATTCTTCAAGAATCAACAGAAACACAACATTTTAAAATAAAAAATGAAATTAATACAATTGAACATTTGATGTCATATAACGAGAAATTGTATATTGAAAGTTAGATTCAATAATGATACATTTCAAATTGTTATCTTCTTTCATCTTTGTTCATATTTCGGTCGTCTGAATTGCTAGCCTAGCCTACAAATACGATATTATATTCTGTGCAGGAATATAAAACGTGCTAGCACAATATGTGCTACCAACTAGTGACTTTAGCGGAAAACAGTCACTTTATCTTAAAGAGTTTAAAGCTAAATGGGTATCCCATTTCTATAGATTATCATTCAACAGTCAAATTGCAACATACATCTTGTAAATTACACAGAAATGACAAGAAATTAACTTTAACACAATCACGAATCACGAAAAATTGATCACCCTGCAATACTTGGCATCAAATTCCAATGTAGGTAAAATACACAGATCTTACACCCGTATAAATATGTATCGTGCAAATTAATACTTAATAAAACAGTAAAACCTAAAACTACAGCAGACTCCTTTAAGGCAATCGTTCATCATTTAACATCTGCTGTATTTAAATATTTATTTAATGTCTTCAGAATTTCCACGTTGTATGGCAGAGTGATCATGAATACAATAAATAAATTCCATGTATACTTTCAATATTAAATATATATAAATATTTGGCAATAATATATTGACCACAAAACATAAAAATAAATTAATCATAACAATATATTTTGTATTTACAAATATTTTTAACTACATACTATACAATTAATTTGTAATGTGATTTTTGGTCAGTGATTAATGCCTCTACGGCACATGCAAGTGTTTTTCTAATTATTCTTCATTTTAGTTCGAAGCTTATGAATTAAGGGACGATGCAAAGACCTTATTCAAAAATATTTCTGATTTCCACAGGGCTAAGACTCATACTTCTCAAAACATTTTTAAATATTTTTGCGAATTTAGTAAAGAGTCTTCGAAAAATATTCTTAAATGTTTTAGAAATGTTGTTAAGAAAGACTGTAGTTAAATTTAAAAGGTAAAATTCAGAAATTTTTTTGCAAAAAGTGGATTATAGAAACGTTTCCGTGTCAAAATATATTAAAAATTTTAATCGAAAAACTGAATAATTATATGAATTAGACTATGTATGAAATTGCTAAAATATATCGAAACAAAATTATTTTCTAAATATAAATTAGTGGCTTAAGCCACACTTAATATTTTAAAGGAAGCATGGCAATTCATTCTGATAACATATTTATTATGCAATATTTCTTAGAACGTTCTATTTTCAATCAACTATTTCAATTTTCGATCAAATCGCCAATACAATTTGATACTTCCATTATTCACTGAACGCTTCAATGAAAATGATTAAAATATTTTTATCATTAATCAATTATTTTAATATCACGTAAATTTCTTTCAATATTTTATTAATAGCAACATTCGACTGTTAACGATAAACATTTTATACTTTTCTTCCTTCTTGTTTTAAAGGAAAATTAGTGTCAATTTCACAACAAACATAACATTAAAGATAATAGTTTCAGCCTCTTTAAATTTTAAAAATCAACATGGAATTTACTATCTATTTTAATTTTATATTCGTGATTTTATAAAATTAATAAATTTTCAACGTATCGCCTAATAAATTTAGCATTCTAGTAGAATGAACTCAAGCAAAATAAACTTTGAATTCCAATTTCTTATATTAGAGTAGTTCAATTCCTTAGTAAATATTGATGAAGAAAAGTTTGTTCATCGTTAGCCTTAGCTAGCATTTGAAGCAAATAACTTCTGCTTGCAATCTGATTCTTCTTACATTGTTCATACCACACTAAAAGCTGCATAATCCTTCAGTTAAGCAAGTATTCAGTTCTTTTTTAATAATAAATATTTATCCTACTAGTTATACATTGTATAAAAAAAATGAAATGAACGTGTGTCTTCATTTTTAAAATCAATATTTATACAAACTTCAAAACGTCACATTCAAACTGCACTAAATATTTTCTCTTAAAGTACAAATTTAAAAATCCTAATATATGTTTTCAACTTGATTTTGTTTGTTTTTGTTAAAGCTTGGCATATTTAATAACTACTTTCTTTAAAGATTTGAAAAATTGAGCTCTTACCCAAACATGTTCCAGTCAGTGGCACCAGTCACAAAGTTCAACAGTTTGGGAACGGTTCATTAAAGAAGAAACAATCAGAGGTATTTTCTCACGCTCACTTCTGTTTCTTTGGTTTTCATTATTTTACATGAATTAATCAGGATTATCAACATCTATTTAGTAATTGAGATTAGTTGAAAGTGAAACTTTGTGCAAGAGTACGAGTATACTGACAGTGATAGTATAAAATGAATCATGTACTTATTAAGGAACTACTGGCTCATCAGATTTAAAATTTTCATAAAGTATTAGAAATAGATGGTCCCTTAACTGGTTTCAAAACCATAAAAACAGAATTATTTTGATATTTAGATTTTTACATAAGAAATCCACATATTAAAAGGGAGAGAAATATACAGGATGTTATTTTTAGATTGAAGCAGTAAATATCTCGTTTACTTATAAACTAAGAAATTTATTTCACATTACATGATTTATTCAAGAGAATGTAACCGACCTAGAAATCAATTATTCCTGTTTATTTTAAAGCTGTGATGTGGATCACCAAGCTAAGGCCGTTTGACAGTTGCCAGTGTAATCAGTTGTCATTGTGTGTTTTTATGTTGTCTTTTTCAACGTATGTTTTTAACCGAGTTCGATTATCCTTAAAAGTGCTAAACATTATTTCCGAATTTACAGTAGGAGAAAAAGTACTGTATTATATTTGGGATTATGGTTATTATCCACTTGAATGATTTGCATCACTCACCTATGGTTTGTAACGCAAACTTCATCTTCGTGAATAATAACTATCATAATCCCTCATATAATAATAATAATTACAAAGTTAATATTAATTAATAGTAAACCGAAAATTATATCATTATATCAATTAGCTAATGTTGTTATACAAATAATGTTATGTTAAATGAATCGCTAAGTTGATAAATACGCGAAATATTAGTTGGTTCCATTTAGAAATAACACCCAGTACTCATCGGCACAGTTTAACTTCCAGAAGAAGAACAATGACAGTTATGAATTACATAGTTATTAACATGAAGTTTAGTGTTAACAGACAGATTTCGTATGTAAAAATCCCAAACCAGTAGCGCTTTATTCGTAATACCTCTGATACCTATCCCGCGGATGTTCGCGGTCACGGTCTCTGCGTCGGTCATCGTAGAAGTACTCATCGTGGAGCTGTCGCTCTCGGGAACTCCTTCGACTGTACTCTCCAGCAACGGCAGCAGAGGCAGCACCGTAGTCCTTGGACGTAGAGGCAGGGTAGGCAGCGGGCAGCGAGTGATACTCGCGTTCCTCGTGGGTGATCTCTTCTTCAATGGGCCGTTCCGCGGAAAGCCTCCACTATATGGCGTTGAGCGCGCGGCGCGACGAGCCCCGGTGCGGGGGGTAGTCGGCGTCGTCGCGGGGTGGCAGGCGCTCGCGATGGGGTCGGTCCAGCGGCAGCGGGCGCTCCCGGTAGTCCTGCCCGCCCTGCAGGTGCGGGGGGACGCTGTGCTGGTGCTGGTGCGGGTACATGTCTCGCTCCGCGGGGTAGTCGTCGTACTCGCGCTCGCGCTCTAGGCGGGAGCGGCCGCGCGAGTGCGCGGGGTGGTACGACGGACCTGCCGGACAATATACTCTCAAACATGGCTACTAGATGCCGCAAACTGGACATACAAGTGTACAAGGACAAACATTTTATCGAAACGCAAATATATAAAATTTAATCCCTACCGAATGTAATTGAAAAGTAACAAGACTTATGACAAATAGAAACGAACAGTCAATTTTGGAGCAGTAAAATTAGCAATAGTGCCAGTGGCGGCTCATCATAGAAGGCAAGGGAGGCACTGGCGCAGACTTCTCTCAAATGTTAAAGAAATTTGCGCGTTTTATAACTATTATTTAAAAAAAATCAATCTCTACTAGTTTCGACGCCACATGCATATTCTTCAGGAGGTGAATTTTCAATAACTATTACACAACATTTTAAAAACAATATCTAAACAAACACAGATGAATTCCAGTGGCTAAAGTCCAAGAGTTTCTTTTATCATCCATTAATCAACCAAAAAAATTATTTTAATATTATCTACAAATAATAAATGTAATACTACTCGTATAAATTACATTCTTTAATATCTAATATTAAAAATAATATATATTAATAGATATGTTTTTCTTTCAATGTATACATTGTTTAAAGAGAGAAATAAATATTCTTCTATGAACCGAACTTATAATTTGCCTCCATCTATCCTCATTTAAAGCAAACGGAAACCTAAATTTGATGTTGTAACACTTAACAAGAAGAATGATGCAACGTAAACAGAGCATGATAGCCAAGAGCTCCGAGGCTCCAACCAATAGTAACTCTCAGTGCACATCAAGAATTTACGTCTGGATTGAATTGTAGTACAGTCAATGCAAAAAGTGCATAGTGAGTTATTTATTTTCTATTTTTAATTTATTCCAAACTAACTTTTTCTTTAATTCCTGATCTATCCTACCCTAACAAAAAATACTTTACACCTGCTTGATGGTTCTAGCAGAAGTGAAGTTATAAAATAATAGAAACTGAGCTTTTACTAAGTAGAGTTTATAGTTTTGATTACAAAATTTGCCTCCTCGTTACTTAAAGGCACAAGCCGCCACTGAATAGTGTTACTTTAGTAATATATAAAAAATCTTTGTTTCTATTCACGTTTAAATAATTACAACAAAAACACAAGAATCAAATAAGACAGAACTTTTTTGAATCATAAAAAAGAATGGTCTTGCAATGTTAAAATCTGTCTTATTATATTCCGTTGAGCACAACAACAACAACACCACGAAAATCACAAACCTATTAGTAAGCTGAAAATAATCAAAACAGTACTTACAAACCAAAACTTTAACTCAAATAATATTGTCCATCGTGCCATTCAGCGTCAAACTGTCCAGCCGCGTGAACCGTCCCAGGACTGGCACAGTCATTGAAATGAGGATTGTAATAGCTTAAGCTGTAGAAGTCTGCGTTACAAGCGACGTGATTGCGAAGCAAATGCAGCAAACGCACAAAGCAAAACAGAAAACAAAGTATGAGCAAAACTCAACGCAGTTCAAAACGCATGCCTGAAATCTGCAAACTGAAACCTGATTATACTGTGAAATTAATATTCTGGATTCAGCGATTGCGATACTGGATTTAGAGACCCCGAAAAATCTGAAATGTAGCAAATCAAATAGTTTCCATTCCACAACGATCGAAAACTAGGAATTAACACACGTTCTTGTTTTTTACTACCATTATTACTAAATATAATAATGGGGTCATACACTTTAAAAAAAAAATTGTGTTTTTTTACAAATTATAAAAATTTAGATCATTTCAGTCACATATTATTCAATATTCCTTATAATTTTTCAACTTTTCATTCATAATTTCCTTTCTGAAGTTTCGCGGTTGCAAAATCGTGACGTCATCATGTAAGAGAATTTAAAGCATGGCAAGGCGAAAGAGGTGTTGATAACAAATAAAAACTTGCTTTTCAGTGTTGTAATAATTACTTATTATTATAAAGATGAATACTCCGATAAATTAAATTAGATATTCGTTAATTATAACATTTCTAGTCAAAGAGTTTAGGACGTGTTAAAACAAAATGCTTTGTTGTACTATATCTTGTCGCTTGTCGGTAATGTCGGTAGTCTCATTATCACACCTGTCATCTCAAATCATATGTTGCAGTTAACAACGATTTTCAAATTAAACATATGTTTATTATATCTGTTATATTATTTTGCCCAGGTAATGTGAATAAACTATATTTGTAAAAACCTCTCAGTAAATAACAATGACTGATAACAGTCAATTTGACAGTAGGTGTAGTTCCTCTTTCTCCGCTAGAGCGTGTTTTGTAGTAGTATAACATGGTGACGTCACGAGCGAAAAATTTGAAATGAGATGCCCATTTCAAAAAATCATATCTTTATAACTACATGCCTTTTAATATTAAAATTAGTATCTACATTCATAACTTTACTCAAATTTACAGAAAAAAAATAAAACGAAAAAAGGTTTATGACCCCATTCAGTAACAACTATTTTTATACTGCTAACTCATGTATAAAATATCTAAAATTTGGATATATTTTGGTTATCATACAACCTCTGTCCAGAAAGTTTAGTGAAGGTGTCTATATTTCAAATGGATTGTTGTCTTGCCTGAAACAGTAGTTACTCACATTCGAAGTAATCCCTCTTGATAGTAATGCACTTCTGAGTTCGGCTGTACAAGTCCTGAAAACTCCTGGCGTAGTTGTCTTGAGTGATGGCCTTCAGCTAGGTCGCAACTTAGTAACATGAAGTTAGATGTCCGAAATGTCCGAAAATCTCTGACCCTTCAAGGCTGATTTCAATTTTGGAAACAAAAAAATCCAGGGCAAACAAGTCTGGGGAGTAAGGTGTCCAGGTGGATGAATGAGTGAGTCAGATTTTTGGACATCCAACGGAATGTTACAACTACGCTAGGAGTTTCCAGGAGTTGTACAGTCATTCTCAAAAGTACTTTACCATCAACGGAGATTACTTCGAAGGATACTAACTGCTGTTTCCGGCAAAGCAACAATCCATTGTAAATATAGATACATTCAGCGAACTTTCTGGACAAAAGTTGTATGTGCTACGAATCTAATTCTCTACACCAATTTCTAATTCGAACAATTAGTATACTTTACTAACCTGTATAAATCCAATTTTACAAATTACACAAATATATTTACCACATCAATAAATACTAAAACAACTAAATATATACGCTTCCTCAATAATTATTCTTAAGTACTACCTGGGCTCCTTCCGTAGATCTTAAAGTATAAACACAACTAAAAATAATTGTGCAGACATCGAAAACTTATAGAACAACATCGAATGACATCGAACACCGAAACAGACATAGATGTTTGTGAAAACATGCGCAAGTAATTGTTAACTACCTAGAAATGTTTAAGTTTGTACAACAACATGCCATGTCTCTAGACATATGAAACACTTTCTAACGAATCTATGTTTTCCGAATCTTCACGATGTAGAGTAATGAATTTTTGTGAAAAAGTACCTCTAGTATCGTGGGAATAACCATACACATCGTGGTGCCCTGCACAACAAGGATTTCCGTTAGTATTGTTAGTTTTGTTATAGGTAGGTGAACTGTCTAATTGTTTTATTTTTTTTGTAAACTGCACAGCCATATGCGTGTCCTCAATTCGAGAAAAGCTGTGGTGGTATATTTATTTGCCCTTTTATGCAAAAATAAAAAGTAATCATTCCAAAAGGAACATTTATAATACGTATATTAACATTAACATTCTTGCAGGCTACTTCCATAGTATAAATATATCTCGTACGAGTACTTGAATTTCTAGCTTTAGCATCATTTCAATATAAAGTTAGCCATACATAATTATAACGAATATTTATATAAAAGTGTGTATTTAGTATGTTACAGTGAAGTAAGTAAACAAGTATGAAATCATTCCTTAAACAGAGTTAAGTACCAACCTGGAGGAGAAGCATTAATTCGACCCACTTGGTCACCACTCGGTGATGCTTGTGGCGATGGATTTAAAGGCCGCGGTACTGTTTGAGGCACAGGTGGGTGTGTTGCCCTCCAGTATGCCTACAAATAACAACAAAATTAACATCTTTCAAGCACTAAATTATACTAAATTTACACTCCTGAAAGAAGATAGTCTTATGCCTGGTATTATAAAGAAATTTAAACTCCACTTAAACTCAAAAAAATGACAATCAAATGTTTGACAGCAATGTTTAGTAAGTTATAAATTAATTTGAAAAGATGTGCACTTATTAAAAACAAATAAATTTACTTTAATAGTTAATTTAAGTGACAGTTAAATTTCTTTATAACACCGGGCATAAGTGAAACTAAATAACTTCATTGATTTTACTCTAACAATTTTTTATCTAGAGCCTATTGATTGAGCCTCTAACTATATTTAGAGATCAATTTTTTGTGTTCCTCTGACTATCAAAAATACAGCCTATATTTGACGCCATAGACACTGTCAATTTCGAATCATATATTATTCAGAACAACTAAATACGAGGATGGTCCAGAAAGTAAAAAACGATTTGGCATAACTAAATAAAAACGAAAGATATCAACACAAAACTGTATGTACAAAGTTACAGTACATTATTCTATTTTTGTAACGTTGTACCAGTTTTTCAATGGCGATGTTATACTCTTCTACCGTCAAAAATCTGAGCCAGGATGTCACTGCTTCTTGAAGGTCTTCATCGTTTGCGAACTGTTTTACACCCAAAAACTCCTTTAGTTTTGGACACAAGTGAAAATCGCTTGGTACCAAGTCAAGGCTATAAACTGGATGCCCACAAATTTCCCACTAACCCGGCACTAAGCGATTTTCACTTGTTTCCATAACTAAAGGAAATTTTGGGTGGAAAGCAGTTCGCAAACGATAAAGACCTCAATGATGCAGTGACATCCTGGCTCAGATTATTGACGGCATTGAAAAACTGGTATCACATTACAATAAATGCCTTGACAGCTAAGGCAATTACATTGAAAAATAGAGTAATGTACTGTAACTTTGTATATACAATTTTGTGTTGATATTTTTCATTTTAATTTAGTTAGACTAAACATTCATACTATCTGAACGACTCTTGTATATCATAACAATATTAGTTAAACACTATTTCAATATAGCTAGGTTAGCACTTAATAAGATTTATTTATTTTTATATATATTTTATTTTAATACTCATAGTTACTTCCATTTTGATTTTAGGAACATAAATAGAGATGTTGGGGTATAACATACCCTATCACTATCGAAGGGATCAGTTTTTATTAGAAATATTTTAAAAACTCTATGTATAGTCTTCCTTTAAAATATAAAAGATTTGTTGATTTATTAGCTCAATATTCTATGAATGAGTACCTTTGATTGATCTGAACTACTTGATCTATTTGTGGAATACATACCTCTAAATATTCGGCTATGTGCTCACAAGCATCCTCAAGTTGATTCTCATCTAAAATGACATCAAACATTTCAGGAGGACATTGCGCTAGTTTGTCCGCTGCCACCATTTGGACGTTTAGGTGTCGAGCCTGATTCTTGCCTCGTGATTTTATTAATCTTTGTAATACCTACAACAACAATCAAGTTCACCAACAGCATCTTGCACAACGTGGAAATCTCACCTTTGGACTAGAAATTTTGAGATAAACTATCGTTGGAGCAAGTGATGTCTTCGCAAGCTGAGAAGGATGATTTATCGTATCACAATCTAAAACTACAAGTTGCAAAGTCCTAGCTAATTCAAATATCCTTTCGATCTCTGCTTGGACTTCGGCCAAACAGGTCGACCTTGAGTTGGAGCGCTCCATGATCGCTCGCTTGGAAGGGTTGTTCAGCAGGGAGCGCTTGGCCAGGGATATATCTGCCATTACTCTCGTTATGATTATTCTACAAGCAATACATTCACATATTTACATTTTTATTGCTTCATATTGTCTTCAATGCGGTTCATTCCTTTGTGAAATGTTATTTGTGTATACCTAGGAACCGTATAATGTATTTTTCTGACCCTAATGTGCGCAATATACATCACTTTAAGTTTATAACTGTTCTGCACAACATTTTCCTTGAAACAAACATCCTCACGTAAGAATATACTTTTTACAATAATTTATTCTGAAATAAACTGCTTTTTGTAAATCCCTAACTTAATAGGCATTTAAATGAATGAATATGACATATTGTAAATGAACATAGTGTTGTTTTCTTATATTTTTTTTCTTTTCGAATCTTGGTTTTCAATTTAGTGTTTCTTTTTATACAGGGTGGGAATTTTTTTATATTACATATAGGTAATACAATGCTATTTTCGTATTGCAGTGACAGTTTGTTCCCTATGGATTTTAGACTAAAAGTGAAAATACAAATAATGTTTAGAATGACAAAATTTTTCTACTCCTGTATAAATATATCCCATTATTTCAATTTTTTCGATGAATTATAGTACCCATAATTCACGATAGTAAATTATGATTCATAATTCACTCTTTTCGCCAATCACAGAGCCAGAAATCCATAATTCACGGTTATTTTAAAGACATGATGTGGATCACCAAGCAACGGCCGTCTGACAGTTGTCATTGTGTATTTTTATAAGATCATTTTCAAAAATGATTTCCGAATTTACAGGAGTAGAAAAAGTATAATATTACATTCGTCTGTGGCTCGTGACGCAAACTTCATCTTCGTGAATAATAACTATCATAATCCCTTATATAATAATATACTATTATATGAATATATTTATAGCAAAATGATTAACTTCTGTATCGTATATATAGTTACAAAATATGAATATTATAATACGCTTGAAGAAAAATGGTATTAAAGCTATTTTGACATATCTGTGAACAAAAATGTTCCAGTTATTTCTTTTATTTCTCATAGGCTTAAATTAGGAATTTTCTTTTGCTTCTATTTTGTGAAGGTGACCTATGCGATTAACATAATTTAGGCTGTTTAAGTGCAGCGTTTCATTTTAATCATTTTTTCTATGACACTTTTAGTTTTAAATTCACAGGGACCAGACTGTCGCTACAATACGAAAATAGCATTGTATTTTCTTTGTATTGCAAAAAGGTCACCACCCAGAGTGTTGACAAAGTAATGTTACAATATTCTTCTTACCTTCCCTCGAAGCGATGTTTAAGGAAATCAAAGAGAGCCTTTTGCATCATATCCGTGACCTCATAGCCCTTGAGAGAGGGCCCTACTAGAACAACAGGTCTCATTGAAGGAACTACGTCGTAAGGAGTTGTCGTTTCCTGCTTCTTGAAGAACGGTTTCTTCTTCTCCTTGGCCGGAGGGGTGGTGATGTTCGTCTTCCCAGGTCGGGCGTTTCCAACCGAATCCGATTCATCACCTACACATGACAGACTCACAGTCTCAGCACAAGCTGAGGGTTCATCAAGATTGCCAAAAGACGCCAGTTAACAGTCAACATGCTCTTTCGCAAAATATCCAATGCAAACTAAATTTTACCAGGCAATTTATTTAAGACTTACGTAGATATATTAGCAGGAAGGATGGAGCAATTGGGGGTGAAAGGATTATTCAGGTTCCAGGAACAAATGAGTGTGAAGAAAATAAATACAACAAAAAATGATTATTTGTTTACAGTTAACAAAACACGACAATTGCAAAAGAATAAAACCGCAATGCAAAACAACGAAAAATAAATCACAAAAATCTTCAACATCCAATTGATTATAACAATAAAAACGACAAAAAGTAAACGAATTCTTTTCCACGAATTCAGGAAAGCACGTATTTTTCACTAACACAGTATTTACTATCTAAACTAATACTAACTCTTATTGTGGTACTAATGTTATTACTACGAATAAATACTGTAGAAGTGAAAAATATGTTTTCTTTCAACTGAACTCTGCAAAAAGGTAACATCCATACAAAAACACATCGAAAAATGCATTATACACAAATACATGGACTGTTCTAGCCATCTACGTGGCAGAAGAAAATGTTATGCTAATTTTAGTTTGTAAATGTATGAGTAATGTATTTGTATGACTTTAATTAGTGCTATGTACTATATAATAAGTAATATGTTTATTGGAAGTAACTGTGAATTTCATATATCATTCAAAAGAATGATCATAATTAGCATTCAATTTTCTTCAATGATTAGTAATGTTTATATTTATTTACTATTTATAACCTATATTACATTTAAAAAAATCAAAACAGATAACTAAGTGTAAACGCATTGGTCTTAGTAGTTTTATTATTCTACCGCCCGACAAAACCCGAGAGATTGTAATAAAACGTTTATATTAGTTTTATTAGGGTCCTTGGAGTTTTGGTGGGCTGAAGAACACTTTTATAATTGGAGTCCTATTCGATGTCCAAATGTAGAAAATGACTAACCTAATGTTACCTAAAATGTTTCTGTTATGAAAAGTGTTATGGTCATTTTCAGAGTGAATAAAGAGCAGCCAGTATAAATAGCTGGACAATCCATGTAGCAGTATTAACAACAATAACCGAAACGAAACGAGATCTGAACGAAAAACGAAATCTGAACACGAAAAAGAAACGCATCGTATAAACAGTGAGCAGTCGATCAGTGCTCAGAAGGGAGAGGACATACCAGGCGTGGGAGGTGTGCTACCTCGGGACACGTCGTTCGCCGCGGCGCCCAAGTTGCTGCTGGAGCTCGTCTTGCTCGAGTACAGCTTGGTGGTGCGGACCTGCGTGGCCTGCAGCCGGAGGTTCTCAAGCTTCACCGGACTGGGGATGAAGCCGACATCACAGCCTTCCTTGACGAGTCTCCCGATCCACCAGTTGTTGTCGTACTTTTCCTACTCACACAGAATCTTCAGTCAACACTCACACACTCCATTGATACCACTGATTTCTATATAACACTAGATTGGGCATGAGCCGCTACGGTGCGTTCTCATTTGAACGCCGGCCATGATGGTTAAAATTGAGGTTTTGTGATACTTCAATATTTAAAAATTAATCTGTCTTGTATATGGGTATGTCCATTCTTCGTGGTATGACTTAAAGAGAGGTGGTGGCGAGCGCAGTGTAGAGAGAGTGAAGGCGCACTTTACTTTACAAAAGTGTAACAAAACATCAATTTCACCCGTTCAATTGGGAACGCTCTCAGACGGCAGAATGTGGCCTATGCCCAATCTAGTGTTATACAGAAATCAGTGATTGATACAAACAATATTTATTGCATTTTCATTTTAGAACTGTACAATTACTCAAAAAATTTTCACTGCATATAGCATAGCAAAGAGTTTGGACGTTGTTGAAGTGCCAGATGTAGTTCTAGAGGTTTTATATGTCTAAGGAAATGTTTCAAATAGAAATAGAAAAAAATTCTTTTTCATCTAAAGTTTGAAACAATATTTTTATTTACTATACTTACGTATTTAGGTTGACTAGACTTGGTCTAGTAAACCAAAATACGTATAGTAAATTCGAATATTGTTTGAAACTTACATAATTTTCAGTGGCGCAAATATCTCTTTCAGAGCTTCGAGGTAGAGTCGTAATAGAGGTCCCCCTCAAAAAATTTTACAACAAAAAAAACTTTATTAACGCATTTACAAGTAAGCAATGTTCAAAATCTAGGGCGTTGATTATCTTAATCTCTATGGACAGTATACTCAAGTCCACCCAGTCCCTCTTGCCCCATCGATTTTCGCAAATAATTTTTGTTAATTTTCAATTTTGAAAACAATCCCTCTTCAGGTGCAACCGTAACGGGAATGGTTAAAAACAGTAAAATTACTGAGGAAACGTCCGAGAAGACCACCGAAAAAGTAAAATACTCGATCCGGAATAAGTTAGCCAACTCCCTGATGGAATGGATTTTCGACATTTGATGTCTCAGCCAATTACGTAAGGACAATATCTGATTAAACAGTTAATCTGTTACAATTGAGGGCCCCACACAATTTCACCCGCTGGACCGGCGTTAGTAACACCATTGCGAATGTTATTTCTTATTAAAATTTTTGATTATGTTTCAATGAGATCCAACAGTGAAATCTATTCAATGTAGCAGAAAAAATAAATGATTCATAAACTAAAGTCTTGTGCGGATATAATTTTTGTACCCGCTACCCGCATCCACCTAATTATCAAAATTGTAAATATCCATCCTCAACCAATCCTTATCTTCAGCTTAGCATATCCTAAAGTTTCGGACATAAACCGATCCGTAACCGCATGTACTATAAACGAATTCGATTTTTTTCTAAAATTTTAAAAATATTAAGAAAATGAAGTATTAAATAAAATGTTAATATTCGCAGTATTGAACACAGTACTCAGCGGATTAAAAAGAATAAATGTTACAACTACCTACTTCCTAAAGCGGTCAGTATTCAAAGAAAGAAGGAATATTACAAATGAACAAACAAATTTAGGATATTTCAATTTTCTCAATAATATACATGGTATGTACTTAGAAATTCATAGGAAATTCTTCGTTTCGAAGAATAGACCGTTGTAAAATACATTTGGTCTTTAGAACAGGAGTACAAAAATATCCGCTTTTAATTCCAATTTATTTATCATCCGTATCTGCAAGACTTATCCTCATCTGAACCGCATCCGCATAAAATGTAAAATGTAAAATTATCAGAATCCGCAATAAATGGCGGATATTCACAGTTTTTCAAGACTTTATTAATAACATAGAAATAGTCTTATGTTTCTCTATTTATTAAAGTGTTGTTAAGTCTACGAAATGGTTGAATAGGATCAGTTGTTGTTGTTGTCGTACCCCCAAAATATTACGGTCACAATAATTACCCAAAACACCACTTAATCAGGAAAAACTTAACTTTATATTTCAGACTAACATACGGCTTTAAAAAGTACTTTTTATATATCAACAACAGCAACAAAACAGTTACTACTCAACCATTTCATAGACGTAACAATATTATATGATGTAAGAAGAAGCATTTCCAAATCACAATGTTTAACCTTGTAAAGTTACATTTATATTTTGGGTTTACTGGAGAATGAATATAAATAAATTCCTGATAAATGATTGAAGATGCAGCGATACCTTGATGTGCAAGAACTCTCGAACATCGAAGGAGATGGCGCTGCCGTGGACAGGCGAGTCATCGTCCAGGGATCCATCATACGACACGTTGGTGCGGACGGCAAATGCTACCGGCTTCCCCTACAAATCATCACACAAATACAATCGTCATTCTTACTAGAAAACAATAAACAAACGCAACATCATCATCATCACGTGTGTTTCTTGTTATATTTATATTTGTTTGACTTAAACCATAAACGCGACATTAAAAAATGATTCTGTAAAGTTTATATTGAAGTGGACATTGTGTATAAAATAAACAAATAAAAGTATACTGTTTAAAATTCCAGTTACTTTATAAATAATTCTAGCAAGCAATCCTCCAGGAATCCAAATCAGAGGAATGGACAGTTCTGAGAAAAACGTGGCTTATTTTGATGAAACATTTAGGCCGATTGACTGAATTCGTAAACAGACTCGCTCTCAAATCACACTAGAAATTCAATTCGACCAGCGCTTTGACTCATTCATTCAATTACTTCTATTTTGTGACGGCGTACGACGGTAGTGGTTTTATACTGCTTTATTCACCCCGTGCCACTATCTAATGAATTTAAGCATCGAGTATTCCCCGTTTTCTTATGAATCTCAAGGAAGCCTGTTTATGTTGATTAGAGGTAGCTACGAAAATTTCCTCTTGATCTCGATGTTCTCAAAGTTGATTTTTACCTTTTCTTACTCGTGTTTTTATTAAGAATCATTATATTTCCTTTTCGGAGAGAAAATTTATACACGGGAAAGAGTACCTTAGAATTTACCGAATTATTCCATAAGCTTAAGATATACGATGCATTTCCTTTAATATGTCGTAACAATTAAGAAACTAAATACGATTATTTAATAAGTAATTAGAAGTATTTCCAAAAAAAGTTTGGTATATTTTCAGAAAATACATCTTATATCCTCAATGTACCCAACAGTTTGGTAAATTCTAAGATACTTTTTATGTGTAAAATATATTAATTCCTACAAAGTTTGATCATTTTCTAGACTTAAATTGGCTACTAGAATATTTTATAGCATACTTCATTATTATTCCCAGTTTGTCAGTGGTTCATCTCTGATACCTTTTTAGGCGGTCATATTGAAGTAAGAAATTTTAAGATATATTAACTAACCCTTGCTTTCTCCAGCTGGCTAAGAGCCTGTCGCTCCTTCTCCCTTCGAAGGGTCTCCTTTTCCTCGTCCAGCGACAAATCGGAAGAAGGCTGTGAGTAGTTAGAGTCAGCTGAGCCCTGCAAGAGTTCCATAAACATTGAACCAATTGTTTCACTTCCCTTCAACATGCGTTGTTCAATGTTGATGGTTTTGTTTTCTAACGCACCCTTTAATATTTGCAACTAAATTTATTTTTCTCAATATCTTAATAATAATTATATGAATAAAAATATGTTATGAAGCAGTAACAATTATTTTAAAGGAAGTAATTAATATGTATATCTTCATTTTGCTCAGTCTCAGTTTGTTGCGAGATGCCATTATGTAAGTCGAGTGCATGAAATATAAATGCAATAACTTATTAAACTCTGCATCAGTGCAAACTTGCATGCAGCCCACCAAATGGGGAAATGCATGATATATATACTTCATCCCACCAAATCTCGAAGGATTGCAATAAAACGATTAAATACCCCTCAATTACGTTCAATTATATCTGTCATAAATAAAAATGTGAACACTGTTACTGGTTTCTCAACTCTGCCCTAACAATAATAAATTAAATTTATGCTCGACAACTTTTACAACAATATTTATTACGATGTTGCTGCACTCCAGTATTATAAATATTATACAATGTTAAATGAAAATGTATAGTAAAAAGAAGAATAACTTTGACACTGAGCATTGGAAGTATTCTTACAAGTATGAAATATACAGCAATTTGAGGTATAAGCATTGAAAGGTTCTTTTGAACTTTTAATATGAGGGGTATTTAACCGTTTTATTACGATCCTTTGGGTTTTGGTGGGCTGAAGTATACGAGGCCAATCACAAATGAATTTGACAAGAGACAAGAGTAAATATTATTTGACCATAATTTAGAAAATTGATGTTCCTTATGTTGAAACAGATGGTACTTTACATCCCAATGATATTCTTTGGTTTTAATGTTTTTAAATTCTTCTTTCTATTTAAAGCTTTATTATAACAATATTATGGAAACTTAAGTTATTGATGCAACAATAAAAACAAATTAAAATAAAAGCAGACGTTTTTGCTAACATTACAACGAACTCAAAATATTCATTTATTATTTAAATTACGGTATTATTTAAAAGAAAATTCATATGTGACTGGGCTCTTATAATTTTATGTAGACACGAGACTGAGCAAAATATTAATTTATTAGTTGCAAAATTAAAGTCAAATGACATATTAATTAAAAATTAATGTATTTACACCTCACTTTTATGTTTAAATCGCGTTTAAATCTACAACAAATAACTAAATAATACTCCTATAATAGCTAATAAATATATTACTAGAAGAAGAACTATAGTTTTAGAACTACAAAGAAGCTAGCTTACTAATAATTTTTAGGCTACAAAAAGTGAGAGGTAAACACTAAAATCTAAAATACAAGAACTAAAACTTGTACAACATTATTTCTCGCAGATTAACGCCCTTTAACATTTTCAGTTGATCTATAAAGTATTCCCAGCACAGATTAGAACAGCGTACCGGATACAAGAACAAATTAGAGTTTACTTATTTATGATTGAATCCGGCTAGTTGCCTTTAAAAGTGTGAAAAGGTCAAAGGTCGTTTGCACTGGATAATGTCACATTGTTTTGTTACCAGCATATAACATTTTTGTCATGGTAGAATGTAGATAGGTACTCTAGAAATTTTTAAAACCATGCACCTGTTGTAAAAAGCTTTGAAATTTCAAAGCGTGCAGCTAAAAACACAAAGGTAAATTACAAATTAAAAAACAGATTAAAACGAACAAAAATTAGCTCGAAAATTAGAAAATTTCTGCAAGGTAAGTCTGTGCTACAAACTCACAAACTTTTAGAGCGCTATCAACATATTACGACAATTTACCTCAAATCTTTCTAAATTATACAAAGAATAATAATTAGCTAAAACTTATTATATATAGTATTTTTTTAAATTACAACAATACAAATGAAGAAATGAATTTCGGAGTATATACATTTGTTTATCCAACACCTCTCAATAAATGCTCTATATGGCCATTTTAAACAAGGAAAGTAACAGATTACCCACTAATGGGTATAATTTTGAGAAAAGTCACTAGAGACTAATTTTCTATTTATAACAACAATAATAACATACAACACCTTGGTAACTACTTCAATTGACATTTTAATTTAGATTATTCTTTGACGTTTCTTTAAACCAATGAAATGCTTTATTGTATGTCACGTGTCTGCGATTTAACCAATCCTGTCATTATTATACTGAGAATAATGCTCTTGTGATTATTCCCGGTAATATTCTCTGTAGCTTTTTTATTTTTATTGACAGATGTAAATATCAGATAGGTATAATCAACACAAGTAAAAATGAGCAAAAAAGATAGATTTAGTGCTGTGCCTGATGATGAAATCAAAAAATAATCTAATTAAATATAATTCGAGAGTTTGATAAATTAGAAAATAATTCTCCAGTATCTTTCTCAAACTTGTCGCCATTTGGCATTCGTGGCTATTGCCTGGCAACAAGTTTTCGAAAAAACTGTCAAATTATTTTCAATTTATTCTCACTCTCTTGTTATATTATTACTGAAAATTAAACGACAAATGTCATTGTCAAACAATATTTCTTTAATAAATTTTGCATTTACTAAGAGATGTTGGATAAAACATTATACTTCACACGTGGGCAAAAAGGAATTACCCACTCGTAAAATAAATAACTATTATTAATTACTAAAAGTTTGTTTTTTACGAGTGACATTTTTGATTGCGCTCTCGAAGTCTCTGTAAAACTCTACAAATCTACAACAGTAATATGGTGAACATGCAAACAATTAAAGTGTATAAACAAGTGAAAGAAAGCTTACCAGAGATGTGTACTTGGACATAAGTTAGTAATGGCGCCACTGGCGAGCATGCAACAATAGCACAGGGCGTCAAGACGCTGACCAGTGGCTAACAAAACGTGGGGCTACCGATTTAACCCCAAATACATTAGTAATCATGAGTTGAAAGACGTTTTTTTATATTCAAACTATGTTTTCTTTATTATGATAATTTTGATTGATTTTATATGACTACAAGAGAAATAACAAAGAAAACATTTTTGTTTTGACAATGATTTTGAAGGGTGGTATTAGTTAATTTGGAAGAAATTTTGACAGCCACTTCAGCCTTATTCACATTAATAATTATTTCTTTTAAATATTCTGAACTACATAATTATTTTTAATTAAATAGCACTATTTATAGAAAATAGATTTGCTCGTAAACGAACTGCTATTTATAATTTTGTAGATCAGAAAATTTTATATTTGAAATAAAAATTATTTGGTTCAAATTTACAAATAAATTTATATATTCCTGGATGATATTTATGTAACCAAATAATTTTTATGTATTTAAACATTCATATATTATTGATGAATATGCATCATGCAAAAAATAAACAAAACAATAATTAAAATAGAAAATAATTATAAAATGACAAGATGCTCACTGTGAATAAATCAACAAAATTAATTAAAAAATTAAATGACCGCATCTATCAATAATTCTCTCCATAACTAACAATATAGAAAATTAAGGTAGCCTTTGAAATCAGTTGACGCAACTATATTTAACCTCAAATACAAGGAGAAAGAAGAAGACACATAAATAATTCAAATAGGTTGCCATGTTTATCACCCTAAAACCAACTTGGTAAACAACCCAAAATATAGTAGGCGTATGGGCTCAATTTTCTATTTCGTTGCACCACAATATCTTCATTAATTAATTCATATTATGTAGCATATCTAGTGGCCTCTGACGTCAGAGGGTGTATTAATAAATGAAGAATATTTCGATCGTAGGTATATTTGCGAACTGTTGGCAAAAAATTCCATTTATTAATTAGTCTGTAAGTTTACCTACAACTGTATCAATATACCATTTTAGTACGTCATCTTGGGCGGAAAATTAACCTCAATTTTATATACACTTCATATATTTTAATACATTACACTAACTTGTCAATTTCTAACTGAAAACAATAATAGAAAAATTTGTAGTTTGTCGTTTTTAAATAATATTGCGACGCCATTTCTCTTAATGGTTGTTTTATATTGGATTTACAATTTTAAAGATTTAAAATTTACATTTTTCAATTCTAAATCGAAACTGCTAAATCCAACCAATCATAGCTTAACAGAGAAACAAAGAACAACTATGGCAATAGTAAAAAGTGTCAAGATTGTCAGTTATAGCTATTAACATTCCTAGTGATGTTATGAGTATCGTAACTGCCGCAGATGTCAGTTGAAATCCGAGCTCGCAGAGCGAGGATTTTAAGACATCTAAGGCCTGTTATGACTCATAACATCCGTGGTTTGTACAATAGTTTACCGGTTTCAGAATATGAAGACGTTAATGTCATTAATATATATTGTTTATTGAAATTCTTTTATGAAAAACGTCAGTCATAATTTTAGAAGGTGATCAAGTAAGTCTGTTTGTTTTTATTTAACACCATGGTTACACTTCTTTTGTATCATATTTAAAATTATGTTTTTACTTAAACGTCAAATGTGTTCTTCATGGCTAGATAAAAAGTGGATTTTGGCGATGTTGAATCGCCTGAATATATTTGGAACGCAGCAGGTGAATCTCTGAACAGCTTAATTCCGTGTGTATTAATAAATAGCGTTATATTATCATTGTGTATTATTTTCATTTTCTTGACTGTTTTGACAGGTCAGTAAGGTAATATTACCCTACAGAATATAGTTATGACATACTTACCCTGCCTACTTTTGTGCATGTAAACATAAGTTTAATCTCCTGAAACCGGTAAAACTGATTTATTTGTGATCATAAAAAAATATTGTAATGTGAAATATGGTGATATTAATTTAAAATCTTTGATTGAAAAACATCACATATAATACCAAGTTGACAAGATAATAGTTATTTGTTTAAGTTTTTATTACGAATATGGAATTTATTTGTCGAGGCCCATAGGGCCGAGGAAATAAACCATGTGAGTGATAAAAAGGAACTTCAGTGCCACGGTACATATTAAATTTTATTTAAAATCTAAAATTAGAAAAATCTGAAAAAATTATTATATAGATTAAGTTTATACATCTGTCAGTTGTCATTTGGAACTAACACTCAGTATTGCCTACCTCGAACATTGAAGTCAAAATTATGTTTATTTTTTCCTCAATTTCTTCATCAGAATTAATTAGTTGATTCTTCTTGCACATATTGTTTCATTTTACGTATAAATTTACTACAATACGTCATATATCTGTCAAAATTATCCTACTTGTACAATAATTATTTTACGGTTGCCAATACTGTGTTGCTCTAAATCGTCGTATATTGGGTTACGATTTCTAAGCTTGTACCTTTTATTAACGATTTTGGAGCACTTTAGTGACGATTTCAAATAAAGTTATTTTTATTTTGTTATTTAATACACATATCAAAAATGTGAAGCCTAACTCTGATGGGTAGATTTTTTAAGTTAATAAATTCAGTATGAAATGAACCAGGAAAGTAAATTGTAAATTTAATATCTAAATTTATAAATAAAATCCAATATAAACCAGCCTTAAGACTTTAAATTTAACTTAACTAAATCTGACAGTATAATAATTTAAGAAAGTAATCAATATAAAAATACACAAAAAAGTAGTTTACAGGAGGAAACTATTAAATATGTATAAAGATTTTAAACAATTTTCCCTAAAAAAATAGATCATATCAAATTGGTTAATGTCTAAAAACCTAACCTAAAAGAAATAAAAAGATTCATAGCCTATAACGTCATGATGACGTCAGCAGGATCACAAGTGCGTGCCAACGTAGATTTTGATCAAAATTCTGCGAAACAATTTCACACAGGCTTGTATGTTGAGACTATTTTTTACTTTCGTGTCACACGAAATATAATGCCGTTTCTAATAGTAGGCTGCGGATTGTCGATTGTTTTATATTTCATTATTTATTAATGATATGAACAAAAACGAAATCGAGGTATAAATGATTTAATCTATATTTTCTTTGTTACTGCAAGCTATATTTCTTTGCGATAATTTCTTGCAGTTGTTTGCGGAAAATTGCCGCATAAATGATAATTTATGTGCTGGTTTTATGCTATAAATTACACAAATAAGGTTTCATTGTTTTCCGTAGCGCACCAAATATTATTTGTTTCTAATGTAGGGCCATGTGCTTGTTGTCTAGACGACTATATTTCTAGTTAATTAACTATGACTATATATTACAAAATAATCTTTATACTATACAATGAATCCTGTTAGTATTATACTAGTCTGCATCCTGCTTACAACATAGAAGCACCATGTAAAATGTACAACCAGCACTACGCTTATGTCAATGAGGTAGCTTACAACAATAAAAACAAAAAACATTGTTTTGCAATTGTTCGCTTAATTGTCTATGCATAATAATTTGACAGTTAAAGCTTTTAAAACATTTAGAATTATGTCATGCCCGAAAAATATAAAAATAAACAATTATGACCATAATGTATGAACAATGTATTGATGAATTATCTTCAAGGAAAGTAGAAACATTGTTTTGACCTCACCTGAGTAAACAATTTGTTATATCCCTGGTTGTAGGTATTGTAACCTATCATATTACGATACGTAACGGGTGCGGCCTTTTGTACCATCTAGCCGGCCTTGGATTCACGTGAAATGGTTAAAAAATAAAACCATTATCCCTTATTTAACCACTAACCCACATTTAGTAATATCGTACACTGGTGCAATATATTTTTAATATTCACAGTAGGTGAAAACTAAATCAATGCAGAAACATAATCAAATACATGGAACTAATATCTTTAATTATTCACGAAATATACCGAACAATTTCATGAAATAATTATTATCATTATGTTGTATAGTAATTCAAAAAATATTGTTAATAAATACAATATGATTTATAAAAATATATCACTCGAAAAATATCTTGTAAATTAATAATCATAATCACAAGCGAACTAATCACCACTTTAAATTAACAAACAATTAGCTGTAACAACAAAAGATGTAAGAACAAATCACAGTATCAATATCAATTGGTAAACAATTACAAATCGTTCATTAACAGAATTTCCATGAACTGAAATCACTAGTGCCTTGGAACAGAAAACAATTAAAAACAAAATATTAAATGTCACTTGTCTTACTGAATGAATATTCGTGTATGTTTTGCAAACGGATAACACTACGTATGTACGAAATGTATTGCGGGTTGCAGCCACCAGAGGGTAGGCCAGTACAGTCTCGGAAAAGCTCACCCCAACGAGGCAGCCAGACAGGCAGAAGGGAAATTCACTAGGTACTTTTTTGTTGAGTGTACCGCGGACTTTACAGTGGAAGGGATGAAGTGTGTACGCATGCGCTAATATCGATTTAAACTCCTGTAAACCGAGACATCGTGACGTATTTCGAGACTTGGGGCGCGAGCTTTTTATTCGAATAATTCGATTTCTTTAAAAATTTGCACGAGGTTTACACTTTCTTATGACGAACAAAAAATCTAAGAATTGCTGTCGTGTTCCGAACGCAAAATCAAACACTTATTTATTAAGTATAATTGTATTTTAATTACATTACAAAAATAATGTAATACCAAATTAAATTAGTTCTCTCATAAATAATTTTCTATGAAGAATGACGCCCGGTCTATTGTTTGAGGAATATAAATAATTAAAAGATAAATATTATTTTATGACAGTCGTTATTCAAAATAAATAGTTAATAATTATTATATTAATTGCATTTTGATTTTGTTATGTCTGTACTGTATACAACTTAAAAATACATCATTAATTATTAGTTATAATTATTATTTATTAATTAGTAACACTAAACAAAGTTACAAATCTTTTGTAATATAACAATAAATTAATTTATACCACACAAAGTACAAATTGCAAAACATTTTATTTACCCGCCTATTTCTACCAAACGGTTTATAAGTATTTTCCCTCCTCATTGGTCGTCTAAAATGCGCCATTTTGAATCGTCACTCACGTGTTACTTTGCTCTGAATGTCACTCGAAACGTCCCTCACATCAAAAGAAAACAACAATTTCTAAATCACTTGGAATGCAAAATAATTTATCACTTTTCATCAAATATCACATACACAATCATATTTACAAACATTACAATATTTTTAATAAATTATTTTTATTATTAACTTCTGCTTTGAACACTTTTTAGAATGATATTTTATACTTATTAATGTCTTAATGAGTTGGAACGTAAAATTTCAGCAAGTAAATTGACTTTTCGTTCTATGCGATAGATTCCGACGCTCACTGCGATTTCGAGCCACCATTTTAACCCAGATGGAGCGCTAAAAATAATCGCGTTACCCAAGACAAGTTTATTCTTTAGTAGACGTACATACGTATGTAAATGTATTAACAGTTGCTGATGTACAGCTGCCAAAAATAAAAGGTAAACGTTTTGCGGTCTATCTTCTTTACATATTTGACTTTTAAATAGTTTCAAGTTGGAATACAAATTTTTAAAAGTGTACTTGATGTGTTTCATTCACAATTTTTCTGCGAAAGATCGCAGTTCTTTTGAAATGTTTCATTGGGGTTTCTCACAAATATTTTTCAAGCTTAATATGACGCATTTTTAAAACAAAACAAAAAACAACTATTACTATTTTTATATTGTATTAAACTACTTAGAATAAAAATCTAATTGATATTAAAGTACATTAGTGCGTAGGTTTCATTATTATTTGGTAAATATTATTTTCTTTTTTCTAACCATATAATCAGTATTAAATCAATACCTAAATTACCAAATATAGTATTAATACAAGTGTTACTGTATTGCTATATAAAGGTCAGTTTCTTAGTATTGTCGTGTTCTGGAAAACTAATATTAATAATTTTATTTTTGTGGCACAGTTTATAAATCCGTGAACATTAGAATTAGATGAATAGAAAAATAAAATTTATTGTGTTTTAAATCATTACCAATATTAAAATTTAAAAATTATGTATTTAGTAAGGATAAATAAATAAAAGTTTGAATAACTTAATTCTGCAAAACTATAAACAATTTTCAAATATGTATAAAGGTTTGTTGTTTGTTTAATGGTTTATTCGTGAACTGCAAGAAAAATTACTAATTTTCGGTAATAAATACGCATGCTAGCTTTCCAATTTCGGCACCAGATGACTCACATATCCCAAACAACAGCATGAGAGTTCATAGTACGAACGCAGAGTGGCGCTAGTGTAATGTTTAGCACAATTTTGTAACTTCGCGGCATCACCATAAGATGAGATGTCTGATTGTATTGCAATTATACGTTGTGTGTTGGGCTAATGGGTTGTTGAGTGCTTTTAAAACGAAGCGCAGGACTGTACTCATAAGATTTTTCAGGGACACAACAAAAATAATAGCTTTTATTCGTAACAGTCTTTATCAGCAAATTGGAAATTAATTTACAACTTTAAACTTACTCTGAATTGTTTCAGAGTATTTAGAGCCTTAGGGTGAATTTATTAATAATATATTTATAATGACGAATAGATATTGAGCTGATAGAAATTTATTTCTAAATATTTTTCAAGACCTAAAAACTGACTAATTATATTGCCAATCATTGAATTACTCATATTTATAAATTATAAATACATTTCTTGATAAAAATAAACATCTAATCACAAAATTTTTCGGACAAAAGGTTGAAAGTTTTGAGGACCCATTTTGACTCTAGTTGGATTTACATTTTTGGTTAACAAAATATTTATGCATCTCATTCATATTCAATCTGAATTATTTGTATTTTTAATAAACTAATTTTCTCGATTGCAGCACTATCTGTCAGGAATAAAAATAAATAAGAGTGTTCTTTAGAATATTAATCAGAAACAGTATAAGTGTTATGTTTTATTTTTTAACGATAGATTACTGCAACAATTTTCAAATATACTTCTTATAAGTTAATAATTATTACCCTGAGATAGACTGAATAACAGTTGAAATCGGTGTTTTATTATATTTTAATTATTTTGACTGCAACTTCAACTAGTATAATAATAAAAATAATCTTCATAAATAACATGTAAATATTTTTTACACTCTATCTGTTTCTGCAATGATAAATTGGTGCTTGTCCAGAAACACATTTTGTGATTCAGTGTCTTTTTTTTAAATAATCCTGTTTAAGATTGAAATGGGACCCTCAATATTTTGGTAATTTTGTAAACAACAATTTTATTATTAATTCATCAATAAGGATCAATTAATTCGTACTTGAAATGCAAGTATGCTAACTGGCCACTGAAATTATAATACAATAAGATAGAAAAAATGAAAAATGATGCGTACGGATCTGGTAAAAGGTGGATCCACCGTTCTCCACACCAGGCCTTCTGTAAGAGCCCACCCACCGTCCCCACCTAGCTCGAATACTTATAAAAACGTAATGACAGAACAGACAAAATGCATCAAATATTATTTGATTTCCGCTCAAAAAATAATCGCATTATTTTCCGTAGTTCTTTGTGCTTCGATTTCAATACCGTAACATAATTTACTTTAACTTTCTTGCTTTAATTTATACATGCAGTCTTAATATTAAATGAGACAAATTGTAGTGTAATTGTTACCTTTAGACTGTCTTTTGTTTTTCAGTAAGGGTGTTAGCGAATTTTTTAAATGGAAACCATATTTTTTATCATTTGGGCAGAACATGACATTCTAGGATCAAATCATGTTAAAAAAGTATTTTGATATTTTTGAGATAATTGTTTTTTTAAACAAAAATCTAATAACAATCAAGAGCACAAAGTTTTAATAAAAAAATATATAGCCAAGACTAAAAAACAAAAAAACAATCTAAGACTAGCAATTTCACTAAAAGATATCTATAACAATAGTTTCAGACTATACTCACACTTTATATCTTTAAAACGAACGTAAGATTGTTGAAAAATTATTTTATCCAACACCTCTCAATAAATGCTCTATAACTATGGCGATTTTAAACAAGGAAAGTAACAGATTACTCACTAGTGGGTAAAATTTTATTTATAACAATAATAACAACACAACACATTGGTAACTACTTCGATTGACATTTTAATTTAAAAAATTTAAAGCTTATGTCACTGTAAAATAATATTTCATTAATAATTTTTTTGGTATTAAGAGATGTTGGATAAAACGTTATACTTCACACGTGGACAAAGTGGAATTGCCCACGAGAGGAATTTAAGCTCACGAAGCCGAAAGCTGAGTGTGATAATTTTATCGAGTAAATAACTATTAAAATTAAACAACATATGATATACAAATTTATGGAAACAACAAAATTGTAATTAGTTTTGTAATAATTAACTCACAGGACATTTAGTTTCCTGTGAACATCAGCGGTGTTTAGAAATAAACATATTTTGTGCAAATTATCCTATTAAAAATTAAAAGATTCATCTTTCATCATAATGGCATAATTTTATGTTTTATTTTGTTACAAATTAGAATAAACCTTTCATCTACAGTTATTCAATTCAAGATGTGCAGGAAGTCAATTCCATTGAAGTCCTACGCACGAACAACATTAAGGCGATCCGTATTCAGTCATATTTATTTCAGTTTATTAACGAAGCAAATGCGGATACAACACTAAAGTAGCACTAACAAAAAACTGATTTTCATGTATGCACCATTACAGAAACAGTTTGACATTTTTAATAGACGAGTCGACTCTAATGGCATTAAATAACGTCTAAGCACAAGTCTTTCGCCAATTATCGGGCGAGTGACCTGGCCTGAACTTTATTTTATAGTTAATTTTATTGATATTGCGTTCGTAGGAATTGCGCTTGGGCGGAGCGATGCTATTTTGTTAATCAACTAGTTTTGTTCTAGTGTGATTTGGGCTTCGAATATTTATCACCTCACGATATTTGTGTTTGGAATGAGTTTAGCATCGTGTTAAGTGCAAATAAGGCAAACGAAACTGGCTCTTAAACTGAATCATTTTGGTGGTCGGTCGGAGAAAAATTTATAGCAAAGTTCTAGGAAAATTTGTTGGTCTTAGGTTTACAATCTGTAAATTTGCCAGTGCTCGACAAAAGTAAAACTACATTTCATGTCCCTAATAAATATGATTAATGTTACAGTTCCCTCAAAATATGTTCCTGTTAAATAACAAGAATTCATCACTTTACCGTGAGTTTCTAGGATTGTCTATATCTATGGTTAAAATGAAACACAGCGAATCTTCTAGAACCTCTGAATGTATTCCTACTGGCGCCACATGCACGAAGAATATTGTCCCTTTGAGCACTGCAGTCAAGATCCATATTACAAAACATTCGAATTATAGTATCAAAGACAAAGATATTTAATTAATTCCGTATTTATTTTGTAAAGAAATAATTACTAGAAATAAATGTAAAGTTAGTTCACTTTTTCACCGTGTGACATACCTCTTGGTAGCGCTGTAATTGTAGTTTATTTAATATTAAATTATTGATGTTCTTCACCCTGAATTATAAAAGTAATGTACAAGTTGAAATTAGCAACATTATAAATTATGTCCAAAATATTTTTGCAATTACGTTGAATTTCGGCAATTATTTCTTGCACAAAAACGTGCAATTAAATTAAACTTTACCCCTTCGGCAACGTTACTCTATTATTTAAACAATTACATTTTCTCAAACTTTCTATTCATTGAAATGTTCAACTCGAATTCAAAGAAGCGAGGAACCATAAAACATGAAACAATATTCGCGCAAAAGCAGCAAAAATATGGGCGGCGCCAAGCTCATAATACATGTGACTTTAAAAAGAGACACGAGTACCGTGAAGAAAGAGAGAAAAAGAAAGACAATCGTGGACGATCTCCGTCTAAAGATCAAGTAGTTTCAGTAATAGATATTACGGTCGGTTCACACGGTATCCGTGCTTGCATGGCTCGCTAGATTATGCTAATGTCCGCTCGATCTCCGGGGTATGTAGGTTTTTTATATACCGACAGAGTTACTTCTTGTCTCACATATTTGGTAATTGGTATTTGAAGGTCCGGATTATTTATTCCCTTGTTTGCCGCGTCTTGGTTTATCGTCGTTTTTTATTTGTTTTTTCTGGTTTTATTACGTTTTAAAAACGCACGAATTTTTATTGGATTGTTATCGATTTTGTTATGGTGATTGATTTCGACGGTTTGGTGATTTTTGGCTGCGTGGATTGTTTGTATGCTGTAAGGATTGATGATTTGAATTGGAATTACCTACATCCGAAATGTTATTCTGTAAATTTGATGGTACTGCTTGAATTTATAGCAAGGAAAAGTAGATTAGACATACAAACTTACTAGATAGTAGGACGATTTATTGGGAATTAAATTGTTATTTTACGGATGTTCATGCCAAATACAGTTGTTGGAAATTGGTACGCGTATCTTTATTTCTTCATTTACACTTCATGCCCCCAGCAATTCACAATTCTCATTCTCAAAACATTTAACTATTAAATAGAAATTTATGGCTATACAAAGCTAAAAGGCCTTAATCCCAAAGTGCAAAAGCTTTTACTAGTACCACATAAAATACAAACAACTAAATCCATGTTGAATTTCATTGACTCATAGTTCCTACTATATAAATAAAACGTTAAAATATGAGATACTATTTTTCATTTTACATTATTGGTGACATAAAACGTATTTTCCTGGAATTTAATTGGATGAACTAGATTATCTAACACGCAATGAAAATATTACTTTTATTAATGTTGTCTCAAAGTAATTCTAGGTATAAATGCTTTGGTGTCAAGAACGATTGTAGTGACATCTTTCGGCTACATTCTCATTTGGACAATACTACAACTAATTGTGTTCAGTTTGTACTACAACTAAAGTATAGTCTGAACGATGTAACTTGGCGAATGGAAGTAATTAAAATTTCTGTGCGTTAAGGGAAAACTTTTAAACATCATAAACGAACTAGCAAAATGTGCAATTTAATAAATGTACAAACATTAGAAAAAATAACAATAAAAATTATATAGACTAATGGTTGAAAAAGAACAATTTAATCCAAATCTAATACAGTTATTTTCTCATTAATTTTTGAAATGTTAAGCTTCTTCTACTCAATTATTGCACATTGAAAGAAGGGTATTGAAATTATGTTCTTATAATAATATAATCGCATTACATAATTTACTTATAAGTATTTCTTGTAATTTGTGTTTAAATCATCGTCTTTACACTGTAATTATGAGCAGATTTTAGCCCATATTATAATATTTAAATAATAATTAAAGTTTACTATTTAAGCTACAAAATGTATTGTTTATCATTTCGTTCAATATACTAACATATTAAATAATGTAATACGTGGAATAAATATAAAAAAAATCTTTTGTGATTACCACAATACCTCCCGCCATATATTTCTTAACGAACAATGTAGGAATATGGACCAAAATTGTCAAGAAACTTCCCTTCAAGGAATTCGTTTTGTTTTTTCAAAAAAGCATAGGTTAACAGATAATCGAAAATGTTTAAATATAATATTTCTTTAACGACTTGTAATTCGTAAATGGACATAGTAAGAGAAAAATATTTCAAACAACAATTGTAGATAATAATATTTGATACATTATTCTAATAACATAAATTGTCATTGAACCACAATTTATTGAGATATTTCAAAATAACTTGATAGGGCTTCAAGTAAACTACCACTTCCGGTCATTGGATTATCACCAAAAACCAATCAGCTCTTCCCAATTCAATTAAAATATACAAAATATCAAAATTTTCAGTCTAGTAGTTTTTGAGAAACCGTAACGCAGATAGACAGACAGACACAAACATCATCGCGAAACTATTAAAATCGTATTCAGGGACCCTAAAACGTGCTCATCCACTGAAAACTCACTAGCAAATTTTTAGCATGATTCCTAAACCTACCTTACAGAATGTGGCGGGAACCAAAATTATAATAATCTTGTAGTTTTATTATTGTCATTAAAAAAAAAATGTCAGAAATGTCTACTAAAGATTCTGGTTCGAAAGGGTTTTGTGTTTGTGTTTAATAAAAGGTTTAACAACATAATGCAGCAAGCAGCATTTAAAAAAATTATTTTTAACAAGATATCGTAGGAATAGGAATTGTGAATCAAACTGCATTCTATCTACTTGTCAACTAAAGTCGTCCAGACAATAATGCCTTAATTCTAAATAAACTACATACTGCCAAATATTTGCATAATATTACTAAGTTAAAATATCATATTCATATTTATGACTTACTCTTTCGTTTAACTTTTATAAATCTGTTTGGAATTAAAAATTATTGAATAAGGAATAGAACAATAATGTTCTACCAAAAAGTCTAGCTTTTTAAATTGAAGATATCGCATTTTTTTCCCTATTTCATGTTAATCTTAAAAATCTATATGAGTACAGAGTATCATATTCAGATTTATTTATATAATTCTCGAATAGAATATTGAACCAAACAATTTACCGGTTAATTCAACACGATATTCAAAAAGAGAACAGGAAAAGCTGATTCAAATCTCATCAATGTAACAAAATAACGTAGGAGGAGGAAGTGAATTTATTTCTTGAATCTTAAAACTAACTTTACGGCGTGAATGTGTCAAAAATGATGTATATTGGTTGCGACTGGTTCCATCATCAGAAGCAGCGCAAAGGGCCCTAGGCACACCACACCCTCGCTCAGTAACACTTGGTAACTACGGTTACTTCGGTAACTATTGGTAATATGAGAACTTTGGTTGTCTTTTCTTACACCATATGTTGTATTGATGACTTTTACACTGTAAACTTGGTGCCTCGTTTTTCTTTATTTTTATTTTGATGGAGAAACTTTTATTACTGTTTACTGAAATTATTTTAATATGAAATATGAAATCAATTAAGTTGATGATATTTCTTTTGATTTATTCTGAATTAAAAATCTGAAATAGATATTTAATTTCTTCTAAATGCAACTTTTGATATTCCTATAAATAATTTTGAAAATTAATAACATACCTGAATTTTATTGCTATTTCTGAAATATTTTAATGTACCTATACACCTAACTGTACATAAAAAACAGCTACCAGATACTTTTTATAATTAAGTATATTTAAATTTCAATGCGTATTTATTTCGAATTCTTTTCTATAAATATTATACTTAAATATATTTAGAATTCAGTTAGGTATTTAAAAAAGCCGGTGCACTAAAATATTTCCCGATTGTCGGGTCGGTAAGGTAGCCAAAGAATCGTGAGAACATGGTTTAATAACTTGAAATTTCAGTGGCATTCGAAAAATAATAATATAAAATTTTATTCAGAAATTTCATAAAAAGTGTCATAACAACATGTTCGAATATTAAATATTACCAATCAATAGAATAAATTCCTAAATACATGATTCCTACAGAAAATATTTCATAAATTAGGATCAATATGATTATCGAAAAATTTTGAATTTAAATTGTATATTTATTCAGTGTTAGAAATCCGTAGGTTTACAAAGTTTAATATCTTAATTTATTTACTTTCAAGAAATATCTTCATCTGTGATTGTCATCGAAGGCGAAGCTTTTTTTTGCTGCTTCACCTGAAATATAACATTCCAACTTCGTTTTCCACATATTTCAAATCGAATAAGAATTATTTCATTCCATCTGAGGCCACTTCAAAAAATCTGTTTACTATCATTTATAACTCAGTTCTTCTATAAATTAAGACCTGCATATGATGAAACTATCATTGAACTCATCAATTAGCAAACAAGAAATGAAGACCCACAAATGTACCTTTCAACTTTTAACTTAATTAAAGTGTTATAAACCATTTTAATTTTGAAATTTTGATTGATCAACTATATAAACTGCCCCTGTTTGTCAGATTAAAATAATGTCTACACACTCATAAAAATAATTTCTTGTTTTCCTTTTCTATGCATTCGATGAATAATAGTTATTTACTTTACAAGTGGGCAAAGTAAGGAATTACCCACGAGAGAAATTTTAGCACACGAAGCCGAAGGCTGAGTGAGATAATTTTATCGAGTGGGTAATTCCACTTTGCCCACGTGTGAAGTATAACGTTTTATCCAACACTTCTTAATAAATGAAAAATTTATTAAAGAAATATTATTTGACAGTGACATATGCTTTAAATTTTAAAATTAAAATGTCAATCGAAGTAGTTACCAAGGTGTTGTGTGTTATTATTATTGTTATAAATTTAAAAAAATTTTCACTTGTGGCTTTCCTCAAAATTATACCCACTAGTGGATAATCTGTTACTTTGCTTGTTTAAAATCGCCATTGTTATAGAGCATTTATTGAAAGGTGTTGGATAAAATTTTATTTCTTACAAAATGATTAGGATCATTTCAAAAAAATATTAATTTTGAATGTAAATTTAATTTATCTTCTTTTATATGAAATCGGCATTTAAGTGCTCAAAAATCGTCATTAAAAGCTCAGAAATCGTCACTAAAATAATCCATTATACGACGATTTGAGCAATGCAGTATTGGCAACCGTAAAATAATTATTGTACAAGTAGGATAATTTTGACAGATATATGATGTATTGTAGTAAATTTATACGTAAAATGAAACAATATGTGTAAGAAGAATTAACTAATTAATTCCGATTAAGAAATTGAGGACAAAACACATAATTTTGAGTGTTATTTACGATAACTTCAATGTACGAGGTTGGCAACACTGAGTGTCAATTTCAAGTGACTACTGACAGAATTATAAACTTAACCTATGTAATTTTTTTTTACAGTTTTTTCTAATTTTAGATTTCAAATAAAATTTAATATGTACCGCGGCACTGAAGTTCCTTTTTATCACTCACATGGTTTATTTTCCTCGGCCCTGCGGGCCTCGGCAAGTTAATTCCATATTCGTAATAAAAAGTTAAACTTCAGTGCCTTGATACATAAATAACTATTTCTGCATTGAAATTGAATAAAAAAAATGAGTATATTTTAAATTTTGTTTTTAAAAATAATAAAATGGAGTTCTTTTAAATTGAAACAAAACATTTTTATTAAAACGATACCATTTTGAATTAAAACTACTCCTATTCAAACTACTTCGTCTCCATAAAGAGTCTCAGTTGAATACTTTGATTATGTTCCTTCAAAACTAAATTAATTTTCATAGAAGAATATTAATTAAACCTACAAAACTTTTCAATGAAAACGAAATCGGATTGGCGCTATTCAAATAAATTTTTCTCTTCATTTAAGAATAATCTGTTTCCAATAAAACATTTTTAACAGTGTAATATTTGAACTATTATGTATTTTCTAGAATCTAGCATCATTATTTCCATTTGCGTTGTTAAGTATTAAAGCATAATTATGGAAAATGTCATGTGTGGATATTCCATGAAATTAGTGTTTGTACGTTTTCGATAACAGCGTAACCATTTGCAGTACACCGAAACCTACGGCGAAATAGAATGCACGGGCCAATATTGCCCAAACGGATGGACACATGTTATACATTGGAGTAAGAGGCCGTCCTTTGCTTACACCGGAAGTCGGACATGTGTTTCATTCTTTCATTACCAAGAAACTAGGAAAAAATTCATACCATGTCGAATTTTTAGAAACAAAGTTTAGTGCTGCTGTAGATGCACTTTGCTAGCTAATTAATTGTTAAGTTACGTATAGGTAAATTTTTCCTAATTGCTAATTAATTGGGACTCCTATTATTATTGATTAATGAAAGTAATGTTACATGTTTATTTAAAACATGAATATTTCCATCAATTATTATATTATCTATCAATATTTTTTTGAAGCGTGTATCCAAATTAGGAAATTATTATATGGTATTTATCAAAGCAACGATTCGAAATAAAATTGTTAAAATAAGTTTCTGATATTTATAATTCACTCTATTTCCGAAATTACAACAATAATAGAAAAGTTGTTGTTTAACCTATTATAAATAAGTATTAATTGTAATGAATATTTAATAGATATGAATTGTTAAATAGGTTTAAATAAAAAGGTTAAATCCCAATTCGCAAATTAAATTTATAATTTTTAAACTGATTCAAATTTTCAATGTCTAGGAAAAATACTAACTTTTTTAAACAGAACTGTTTACTAGGCCTAGTAAAACATACTAACATAAAATTCGCAAATTAAATATTAAATTTACAATTTTTAAACAGATCCTTATTTTCAATTTTGGTACAATTTACATCAAATAATCCAAATGAAATTCAAGTTTTTATATCAATGTTATGACAAAAAATAATTTCAAATGTTGTGCACTTGTTAAAAACAAATAAATTTACTTTAAAAAAAAACTTTAAGTTATAGTTAAATTTCTTTATGATACCGGACATTAATTAAATAAAATAAATAAAAAATCGCACCATTAGAATGCAATCTATAATAATTTTCAGACAAATCCTAATTTTCAATGTTGATAATAATGTATTTAAGGAATATTTGCATTAAACAAAAGAATTTAGATGCAGTGTGGTTCACTTAACTTAGTTAAACATATTTAACTCAAATTTGTAAATTAAAAATTATATTTACAATTTTTAAAAAGGTAAATTTTATTATTTTACTAAAAAGTGCTTTAATTAAAATTTTTAGATGCAGACAAACATTTTAGTCTAAAATACGCAAATTAGAAGTTGAAACAGTAAAACTGTCAACTCCTTAGATGGAAACCATTTCTCACTGAATGCTTTAGTATACCTAACACTTATTAACTCCAATTTTATTTTTATCACAGTGTGTCACAAATCATACTAAGTCATTAAACAAACTACATGAAATGGAAGACAACCAGTTTAAAATTGAAACCCACAGTTGAAATTCCCCGTCCAATGACCGGATTCCAATAAGCAGACAACACACATACTCGTATGTGTGTACGCCGCAGTGTAATCTCAAAAGCGCGTACATAGCTCGGATCAAAAATAACCATCGGTGTTGTATCCATGTAACCATCCGTGTAGTGTACGCAACCACGTGACCGCGTACACGTGGACGAGGATCAAGCGTGCGCTGAACGCCGTGCGTTTGTCACCGCACGCACACTGAGCTGGACACTACGCGTGCAAGGACGTGTGCAAGTAACACAAAGTGATGATGGGTCTTCATGATTGGGTTTGAGGCATTTGGATTAGAGATAGGTTACATATATAGTCACAAGATGTTCTTCATCTTTGTTAAGTTAGGTTATGTTTAAGAAACGTGAAGTGCAAATTACTAATAAACATTTATGTAAAACAATCCATTGGATACTGTACATTAAAATATAAAAGATGGCAGGAAGTATTACAGGCGAAACATTAGACTGGACTAATTTATCATTTCTGTACTCTATTTCTTCATAGAAAATAGAAGCCACAGCGAATGCTGCATATTTTACATCCATCAATAGACATTTACAAAACATATTTCTTCACTTCGAAATCGTTTCATTTAAGTACAGGTGCCATAGCTAGGATACTTATCTAGAATTGTCAAATATTGGAATGGTGAAAGCGGGACAAACTTATTATTAAAATTAAATTAATTTTGAAATAATATCGTGGTCGTAGAAAAAGTATAGTGTACCACACGCATGGAATGTCCATTTCATACTCGTTGGAAATAAGTACCATTCCATGCTCGTTGTACAATATACTATTCTATAACACTGTTTTGGAAACTACACATTCTATAACTAAAAACTGCATTGGAACAACTATCATTCCATACGCCGCGTATGGAATAATTTCGACGAATCAGAGACGCATATTAACGCGATATATGAAGTATCTTGATTTAGTTACTATGGTTACGTCTGTATGTTTTAATTTATTTTTTGTATAATTTCCAAAATCCTGTTATGAAAAGTATAGTCTACAACATGTAACGGAATGGCATATCCCACACTCGTAAACTTTATGCTCGTGTGGAATATGTGCCATTCTATTACTTGTTGTAGAATATACTATTCTGATTACAGCGCTACCTATCGCGAATCGGAAAAAAAAGTTTCATACAAAACCTACTTAGTTCTCGCCGTACTATCCGAATGTACAATAAAAAATGGTCACACAAGATAGGTTTTTGAAAAATATTGAACGTGTTTTTTTTTTTGTTTTTTTATTCGAAGTGTATATCTCGAAATATTTCACCGCCCCGAAACTTTTTGAACAAGCCGTATAAAGTTAGTCGTATATTTTATATTTCAATTTTTATTACAATATAAAATAAATAAATTTTTAATAAATTGATTAACGTATTGTATTTCTCTGTAAAAATGCAGTAGGTATTCTTCGAGATATTCGAAATATATCATTTTATCAAGCAAAGGAACTTATGTCTACAATACCGAATCTAATGCAAAAGGATAAAAATAATTGTTTTTGAACAATCGAAGAACTCTACATATTGAATTGAATATTTTGGTGGCGGACACCTACATCACTTTACAATCGTACCTGACTGACAACTTTGTTTAATTTAGTTCAATCAAAGAAATAAACATTGCAAAATTATAAACCGTGTCATCTTAGACATGCTTATTAAAATTGCTTAAGTCATGAATGGTTTGTTTGTCTTGAAAGTAAGAAGCAGCTATAAACATATTCAAATTTACAGCATACATTCATCTTATCTCTATTTAAATTCTGAACAGGAGTAGATCTTTCAAAGTGCTCTAATTACATTTTAGTGGCCAGCAGTAGTTGAATTTAATGAGCAGATCTCGATTGACGCGGAGCGTCCAGCAGCAGCAACGACAGCGGCACCGTGACCAGCAGTTGCCGAAGATTGCGCAAGAAATTAAGCGTATTCTTGTGACCTCTCTACTATTTTTAATGCGCGACATAAACGTTTTAATGTTGTTTTCCATTGATATTTATGTGTCGATTCTCCTAGGAACCTTGTTAGCAACGTCGATTGATGTATTCTAAACTCGAATATGAAGGTATTTTTTGAACGGTCAGGTCATTAATTTATTCCACATAACTAAGTAAGAATGTTGATACTGTCCGGACGCTTTGTACGTGTATATGTGTATGTAGAATTGTAGAGGCAGCGGTTTACCGCACACTTCTCGATCAAGTACAGGGGCGGACTGTCACAAAGTTCTAACAATAAATCTAGCAAGACGACGAATTGAAAACTGCGAAACTCAAACCTATCACACCCCCAATCAGCTGAGTACAGACTAGGAACATTCAAGGAAAACCTAATGCTTCATTTGAGGAATTATTTACAATTACTTTGAACTGTTTGGTTTTATTTGAAATAAGAACACAATTATTTGACACGAAATTCTATTTGGTAAAACAATGCAATTCTCAATAATAATAAACATTTCATGAAGACTTTTGTCACAGAAATGGAAGTTCCTTTTGAGTATAGGTACTTAGATATAAATCGATCTATAATTCTGGATAAATGGCAAAATTATTAGAACCCCTACAATTTTAACATTACGAAAGTTGAAGAAAAATAATAATTTTGTTACTGTCTTGCATGTTTATTTACTTATTATTATCAGCATTCTTATTTGGTAATTATTTTTAAATACAAATTTGAGTTAATCTCATTTTTACAAAATAATTGTAACCTTCAATAATTTTATTGTCAGATGTCACAAATTTACTGCGTACTTTCTGTTAAAAAAAATAAAACATGTTCTAAGTTTGTAGACATAAAAGAAACCTTCACAAAAATTTGTGTAAACAGCATTCAATTAAATTTTGTCTATAATAATGTCCATAAATCTGAACAGACATACAAATCTAATGAACAATTGTTTTTAAAATAATCATCAGAATACTTATTTGTATCACTAGTCCAGAAACTGCAATCGCAAAATAGTTTCTGGACTGTGATAAACATTATTTTTCGTATCGATTTTAACATAAATTTATTAAATTAAATTTCTAATTTATTTGTGAAATATGAAATATTGGGAATTTTTTATGTTGGTATGTTGGTATAACAGATTATTCGTAAACTAGGATACGAGGGATTTATAAATATAAACAATTCATTTGTTTTTTGTTTTTTAATTCGGTGACATTTATATTTAGTTGATATTTATTTATTGATTGTGCACTGCAACTGAAAATTTAATTATAATTATTTAATATCTAAAATTGATGTAAATCTTTAACCTCCAAGCACCCAAACACTGAACAAAACTGACACACAAAATTGACAGTCTAATATTATATAGTTTTTGCCGGCCTAGGTCTGAAATCAAGCAGTTTCTGAACGATAATGAGATATGAAAAATTAATGTTATTGATTTTTTATAGATACATTGAAAACTGTGTTCTGAAGCTGTACAAATCACGTCTTAATTTTAACTATAGTTTGTCTGAATTTATCTTTTAAATCTTGTAAGAATTTGTTATTTAATCTTCTATTGTTAACTAGCGTATGTAAAATTTATCATTACGGGCCTGCCCGGTGCTTGAATTTCGAGTGGAACATATCTCTTTCTTTCTTTGCATTATCTATATATTCACCTCAACAGTGACGAGAACTTATCGTTACAAAAGATCTCCTTATGGTTAATATCGGCCGCCTCTCGTCTTGCGCAATTGCTTGATTCTTCCGTATCCGTACTTATCCAGCTTTAATTAAAATATTTCGAAAGAAATTTTCGACAATTTGACCGGCAGATGTTCCGGATAATGTGAAAATTTTATGTTAGTCTGTCCAGCTCGGTAATAAACTTATTTGAAATGATACATTATCATTTCTTAGTTACCTAGAGGTATTATAAATCTACTAATGCTATTTATCATTTATGTGGATCATGGACAAGAACTTATGACACGAATATTGCACTAATTAGTAAGTACTACTTTATACTAATTATAATTATCAATGGACAATTCGTATATACTTTAATTTAAATATTTTTGTAGATTTATCTATTTGTAAATATTAATCAATTTTGAGTAGCAATTAGAAGTAAGAATTTCACTTTGACTTATGATAACCAATGCAAGCGTTCACTTCACATCTACAAAATTAAGATGCTCATATGTAAGTACTGATTGAGAGGCTTGCAAACTACAAACTTTCCTCTTACAATTAAAGGAATAGACAATAGAGATATCATGCTGTTTATTTTTTTTTTTTCTATCAAAAATACCTACCCAAACTGTACTTTTATCAAAATACAAGTAGAATACAGTATGCATTATGCATAATAAATACTAATTTAGTTATCACTATATAATTGAATAATTAAAATGATTTATGACTGCTTCAATAATATTTCAATAGGTGTCACTATTAAGCACTGAAATATAGTACTGGATTATTTGCAAGCTTTTATGAAAGCGGAAAACGAGCCCGAGATATATGTTGTAAGGCCACCCTTCTTTGTCTAAAACATTTTTAAAGAATGGTTGCTTTATGTTTGTTGAGCGGTTGCTATATAAAAACATGTTGAACAGTCTTATCCAAAAGCGATAAATAATTCTTAACAGTGTATTATTCAATTATTTACAAATTCATTTAAATTCACATACATAATAGTTAATTAATATTATTTCTATTAATGTATTATTTATTTTTTACCTCCAGCCAAATTCTGTATTGGAATCATGCTAAAAATTCGGTAGTGAGTTTTCAGTGGATGAGCCCTTTTTGGGGTCCATAGACTAAAATACAATTTTAATAGTTTCGCGATGATGTGTGTATGTGTTTAAAATAAGTAATGTTTCAAATATTATTGTTGTTTGAAATATTTTTCTCTTCGTGTCACTATTTATGAATTACAACCCGTTAAAGAAAAATTATATTTTGAAGTTCTCGATTATTTGATATCCTGTACATTTTGAAATGTAATTTTTTGACATGTGTTATAATTGAAAACTAAACTTTTTGAAGGGATGAGCGTTTTTTAGTAGTGGTGGCCTGAATTCCTGCATTGTTTGATAAGAAATCTGTGGCGGGAGGAATTGTGGTTCAAAATCATTGAAAGTTAATTTCTTTATGTTTCCTTATTAACTTTTTAAACGAACAATACAATAAAGATAGGTAGCCCAAGAACTGAGCGTCTCACTCGGCTTGCATTCTCAACGTTACTTAGCGTTCCAGTATTATTATATTTCAGTATCTCTAAATATAATTCATATTTTTATCGGTAGTTATAAGATTCTCCAACCAATTACTAATTGTAAGTGTTACTTGTAATTGATAATTGCGTCGTTCTAAACGCAGTAAAACTAATTAATATAAAATCAGTTACAACTCTGGTTTGACAGAACAAGTGAAATCAATGTATAGGAACTATTAAACAATTATAAATCTATACTGCAACTAATTGACATAACCAGTCATTTTAATCAAACTCTATGAACTAACAAACAATAAATACGTCTATTAATTGACAATAATATCAAATAACCGGGACAATTAGTATTGTGGTGTGTAATGTTTTCACGCATGAACTATTATTCCATTTGTATTACACTAATAATTACGTACAAAACAAAACAATTAGCAACTATTTTTACCCGCAGCCCACTCTATTTTCGCTTTCAACGGCGCCAGCAACGCATCAGTACAGTATTTTCCACATGCGTGCATTATTTCGTAACCTGCAACTGGGTATGCGTGCACATTAAACACACACGCACACACAATCACACACAAACGCAGCTAGCCGCGGCGTATGGTCTCCGTACCTAATTTATTTAAAAGAGTGGAAGAAAAAACGTGTCGCTTTATTTCTGGCTCATATCGAAGCACAGACGCGTGTGTGTGTGTGTTGTGTGAGTGACTTTACGCAATACTTACGCACTGACTGGATGCAATGTGCCCACACAAGAACCGAATTTATACGTCGCCTAGTTATGTGATGTTAGCATCTTCTCTCGGTACCAGACCACACGGTATGTGTTCGCCATTACAGATACTCCTCAAGGAATTTCTATGAGGAAGAAAAATCTTGCCTCTTTCTTATAGATTGCTTTGGTTTTCTGTTAATTATTTATATTTTAAATAAATATATACAAGATACCTATATAGGAAGAACACATCTATTTGTTTTTAGAAAAAGTTCACAACAAATGCAGCCCACTGTTAATATAAATAAATAAATATATCATCACGCCATTTACTCATTTAGAGCTGAGGCTGTCATGATTTTATTGTTAATTATAACATTAAAATCTAATTTTATCAGTACCGTACAAAGTGAAATTTTCTAGATCCTTCCTTTAAATTTTCTATGTTTGTTATAAGAGAACATCAGGAAATACAATGTTAAAATTTTCATTAGGCGATAGTTCGTACCCTATAACTTTTAGAACAATAGTGTAATTACAAAAATTAAATCAAGCCTCAAATGATTCAAAATTGGTTTTTATAGTACATTTCTGTCCTGAGACAGATGATAATAGTTATTTACTTTACAAGTGGGCAAAGTAAGAAATTACCCACGAGAGAAATTTTAGCCGAAGGCTGAGTGTGATAATTTTATCGAGTGGGTAATTCCACTTTGCCCACGTGTGAAGTATAACGTTTTATCCAACATCTCTTACTAAATTCAAAATTTATAAAAGAAATATTATTTGACAGTGACATATACTTTAAAATTTTAAATTAAAATATCAATCGAAGTGGTATTTATTGTTATAAATCTAACACCTCTTAATAAATGAAAAATTTATTAAAGAAATATTATTTGATAGAGACATAAGCTTTAAATTTTTAAATTAAAATGTCAATCGAAGTAGTTACAAAGGTGTTGTGTGTTGTTATTATTATTATACATAAAAAAATACTCACTAGTGACTTTCCTCAAAATTATACCCACTAGTAGGTAATCTGTTACTTTGCTTGTTTAAAATCGCCATAGTTATAGAGTATTTATTGAGAGGTGTTGGATAAAGTGCCATGGAAAACAAAACATACAATTCAAACAATCATATTGTGTGAATACGAAAGTTGACATTTGAAATATATAGTTTTAATAATTATTGACTTGTTCAAATAATGTATCAGTAATCATGAATACAGTTTCAAATATTTCCTGATGTTTGGAATACTTCTACGAATAATAATTTTCTGTTTTTTCTAATTCAATCAAGTTAATAATTATTTAAAACTTTATAACAAAGACATCTGTCTGTCTATCAAATTCAAATAATACAACAGTTTAAATTATATGTTTTGTTTTCCATTGCACCCAGTAAAAACAAAAAATTATAAATTTTATTTTACGTCTATTTCATGACAGAAATGTATTATATCAATAAATTTAAGTTCATTTGATACAGTTTTTGTTTCTGAACATTTTTTGTATTAACACTTTTGTTCTAAAATTTATAGGGAACGACCTATCGCCTAATGAATATTTAAAATTGTATTTCCCTTGTCCTATTAAAAAATTAGACAGCCGGTATAGCGATTTAGAATAGTTTCAATGTTTAAGGCTCAAATGAACTACAATCAATACAGTGCAACAAATTGTTTGTAATTTATTGTTGATAAGAATGCGGGATTTTTAAAAGTTCAATAATTCATAATGTCTTGGTCTCCTAATTAGTAGTAAGTTTAGTACTCAAGTAATATAGAGCGATAGCAACGTTAATCACAGATTTTGCCCAACAAATTAAAAAATACCACAAATACATTACATTCTTTAATTGGGTATATTTGGCAAAACAATTTCTAGAAATCGTTTTCGAGTGCTTTACTGTACAGTAATTAATCATTGCCATTTCTAATGTTTGGGATGTTACGAACCATTTGTTATTCCCAAGTAATTCATTCCTAGAAAACGTTATAATTACAAATACTTCTTGTTTCCTGATATACCGGATGGCCACGAAAAAGCGAAACAGACATTTGACGAGTTTATTATTTGGAAACATTTCTTTGCTCAGTTTTGCAGTAATTAAATTAGTGAAATGCAGAACTCAACTTCCATTTGCAGCAGACTAGTTCGTAATACGAACAAAAATTAATTACAGAATGTCTGAAAATAGGATTAGTCCAAAACCGTTCACATGATTTCAGCAAGCGACCACCGGGTACCGCATAGAGCGAAACCAAATGAAAAGAGGAATGTTCTCATAATAATGGAGTATATCGAAGTAGTGTAAAGCAGAGCAGAGATGGAGTCTGTATAATGCGTCGTTGTCTGTGAATACCTGTTTTATTTTATAGCTAGCGCACACGTATCTTGTTATTCTAAAAGCGATATGTAGTTTATTGAACTCAATTTCACGTTCTCGGTACCGTTAAAATAGATTAATACTCGCTAATGCCTGCAATGCTTCAACAGACTAATTACCAATATGGCATCCATGATGATCACTTGCTATCTTCGCGGACAAAGAACACGGTAGTTGAAGAATATTTTATTACACACGGTACAGAAAATCATTACACTTCATAGTCCGTTTTAAAATGAATTGTTTTCAGAGGACACATAAAGGTTCTATCCAAAAAAAAGGAATTTAATCATTTTTTATTTACTTTCTTATACGTCTTATATATAATATACCTAAAGAAGAAGGTATAGCAATCATGAAAAAATCGACTGCTAGATTTTCACGAAAATATATGTTTTGAGGTAGGTACTCCGATTCCGTTTTGGCCACTTTCTCAATGATGTCTATGTGAATGGATGGATGGATGGAACGATAGAAAGATGAACGAATAAATGGATGTGTGTCCGTATGTTCAATAACTCACGAACGAGAAAAGAGAGAGTAATAAAACTTCATAATTATAAATTTCTTGGCAATTCGAAGATCTGAGTTCATTTTGGAGGTAATTGCAAAACCGGTAGTTGACATTGAACACACGAACCAATAAAAACAATTTATTACTAATGTGAAATTAGTTGCGAAAGAAGTTTCAAAGAAAAGATGATAATAATATTATTTATTTGGAATATACTCATAAAATGTTATTTTCAATTTGTTTGTATTTGCTTCCGGGCTGGTATCAAATTCAAGATTCAAAAAAGTCAAATTAAAATGTAAAAAAAATATTTTGAACGCTCGTCAATTGTTTTTTACAATAGTTAATTGAATTTTGTCGATTTTGTTGTTAAATTAAAGGTCCTATATTATAAATAAATTTTCTTTGAGCGATTATCAATTGTTTTTATATTAGTTATTAGAATTCGAATTATATTGAGTTTGGTACCAAATTGAAGAAAAAAAGCACCGTAGAATAATTTACCGAACTCTTCGTTAAGCTAAGATGCTGTTTCTGAAAATTACATTTTTTTGTAAATTCTATTAATTACTTAGTAAATAATCGTGTTAAGTGTCTTAATGTTTATGTAATTTTCAGAAAATGCATCTTACATCCTCAGCTTACCTAATAGTTCGGTAAATCCAAGGTACCTTTGACCGCGTATATAATACATTTTTTAAAACATCTACATACATCTGTTCAGGTTTCCTGAATTTTTTCAATGTCGTCCGTTATGTATAAGAAAGTCGTGTATTGACCACACAAGATTATTTTCATTGCTTTTAACTGTAATTGTTCGACAAGTATATTTTAGAAATATTAACCATTACTTATCTAAGAATTAGATCTTGAGATCCTCAGTTCGAATCCCACAACCGACAGTGGCCATTTTAACTTCACCTTTGTGGATCTCCTTCCACTAATAGATTTGAGGTCCGTGATATGAGTCCAATAATTATAGGTACATTTCACATGCAAAAATATATCACAAACTAGATCTGGAAAACAGAGTGCCATACTAAAAATTGGTTAAATTACGTGAAGAATTACATTTATTTAACTAGTAGCGATATCTATTGAAATATATTCATCCTTTTGTAACAGAATTGTACTTTAATATTAAAATGTAGGCGACTTTATGTATGATACCATACGTGCTAAAGATGTTGTAGCATAGTATCTATTTCTTTCATGAGTACTTTAATGAGAAAATGTTTCAATAGACATCCACAGCATTGCATCATGGAGTGATCTTTATAATACTTCGGTCTTGTTTTGAAAACATCAAGAACAATAGCAGTTTTGTTGTACAAAATGAAAATGTGTTGTTAGTTTGTTGCATACACCTTTCTTTGTATATTTCATTCTGATCTATATTAATAGTTTCGACAGAGTTCAAAAACAAATTACAAAATATTAACAATTACTTTCTTTACTGTATAAAGGAGACAGTAGAAAATCACGGCATGTTTAAAAATATTGACAGTATCTGTTGTCAAAATTGCGATTTTAAGCGATTGCTTCCAGTACAATACAGGTTGTTCACACGTCACAAAGCAACAAAAAAGCATCGAAACAAAAAGAAATAAAACTAAAACAACGTCGAGAGTATGAGACTAGTTTAGAAGAACCAGTACCGATTATTTTCACTTGAAATTAATTGGTATGTTTTTAATAAGTTTCCGCTCCAAAGTAGTATTAAGCCGCACAAGATCTGTGGGATTTAATTAATAACGGTGGGACATAAAAATGTACATTGCATCACATAAATATTGAAATTTCGTATCATTATGAATGCGAGCTGTACGTGATGGGCCGGAATAAAATCTGGTAGAAAAAAGGTTATTAAATTAGAAAGCTTGAAAATTCATGAGACAAATAAATTATCGCTTAATGTTTCTCTCTGTGTTTCCTATATGTAGTCTTACTCCAACAAGGTACTTGATGTTGTTGCTTTGAGATTATTAGATTTTTGAACCCGTCGTGCCGACTAAATTTAATTATTTCTATTTAGGAGTCTTAAAAGACTAAATAACTTTCTATATGTGCCCCTATGAAATACTACACCAAGGAATTGTCACTGCTGTCGAATTTATTGACAAAACATATTTTCTTAATTCCTTTGTAACACTAATTTTAATTGTTTACTAAACCCAGTTACAAATATTAATCCGAAATTCGCAAATGACAATTTTATTTACAATTGTTACAGACCAATGCCAATTTTCTTAATTGGTATGGGGTAAATAGCTCCGAGGTAACGCATCGTACTGTAGATTATAAGATCCTTGGTTCGAGCCTCACATTCGACAAATTTTCGAAATTAAATTACTCCTATGGCTCCTCTTAACTACCATCCTTGGAGGCTGTGATTTGACGGCTAGTAACCGCACATCACGCGTAAAAGTATATCATAATATCTAGATCTTTTGCACTTTGAGCAGAGTGCCACACCCAGAAATGGGTAAATGGCGTGATGATATATAATTGTATATGTATGTAAAAATGGTTTTCATAATAAATAAATAAATATATCATCACGCTATTTACCCATTTTAAGTGTGGCACCCTGCTTTGGTAAATCTTGATATGTGATATATTTTAAACGTAAAATATAGTTACCAGTCGTCAAATAACGTCCCTTAAATCTATTAGTGGAGGGAAACATAGGAATAAAGATAAATTGGCAATTTTCGGCTGTGAGATACAAACTGAGGATCTCAAGATCCACAATCCGATGCGTTATCACGGATCTATGTACCTCATTTTAATATAGAATTATGTACTCAAAAAAAATTATTAAACCGAAATATGCAAATTAAAAACTCAATTTTCAATTTTTAGACACAATAATTTATCAAATTTTCAAATTTGTATTTCAAAACTACTAATTTATATATTTTAGAGTTATCACTATTTTTTAGTTTAGCAAAAATTAATTTGCAAATATGAATTTAATAAAAGCAAATCACTGCAAATATTGAACAAAGTTGAAAACTGCTGACTGTTGCAGATAAAATTAAGGGCGCAATAAAATTATATCCTTAAATCACAAGTATTAAAATTGTATGTCTCCAAAATCAAATAGTGTCTTCACTAGTAGTAGTGAATTCCATTACCGGTAATGCACTGTGAGTCATGAAAGTAACACGTTAGATTGTTTGATATACCGCGTACATAAATACTGAAATTTTGACAAAACACGTTTTCTCACTTAGACGTATTATCATTTGAAACTTTTTTTGGTTTTGCAATATTTCTTCTTAGGATGAGCGTAGAATTTGAGAAATGTTAAAAGTACACATGATAGAAATTTTAAATATGTATAACTTTGTGTTTGAAATTAGTATGAATAATTTATATGCAGATACACAGGTGTATGTAAGAGTTGGAAGATTTTGTATGTTTACATCAAGTTTCCTCGTTTCTGTTTTTATTTTTTGTGGAACCTGTTAAAATGCTTGTAGCTGTCTGACCCTGCCGACAAATTTATTGTAACGCACATTGTTTGATTTTAAATGGGCATTAAGTTTCGTTTCCTTCATTTGATATCGCCAAAGTTTCCCAATTCCCAAAATTTATTATTTAGATCTAAACTATGTAAATAGATACCTACTGATATTTTCAAATATTTTACCGCCATTTTAACTTTCAGAATAACCTAAATGAGTAATATGAACTATGCGCTATAGAGATAGATCCCTTCGAATCTTCGATCATAATTTGACACCGTACAATTTCATCAAATTTCAATTAAAATTAGGTATTTATATTATTACGTTTCTATATAAAATATACTCTGACAAACATATTGCGTCTTATCTTTAATATTTGTTGAGGTATGGCAATTTTTCATATTTTTCAAAGTACAACTTTAAGAGGTTGCAGCTCAAAAATTATGCAAGATATCGGAAAATAGTTTCAGTTCTGTATTTTTCGTGCATTTTATAATAAATTAGCAAATTTTAAAATCTTTCGAATTTATATTCATAATTTTGATAGGCAATTTCTCGAAAATTATAACAAATACCGAATCAAAATTTACACCCTTGAATTCAGCTCGTCAAAATATATAAGTATTTTGAGTTTCATTGAAATCAATCAACTTGTTGAAAATTTGGCCCATTTGGCCCAAAATTTGCCTTATTCAAACTTTTACTCTAAAAATGTAACTTGGCGATCGATTCTTCTAAAATTTGGCATCCTTATGTATTTGGCCTAGCTGAATTGATTGGTGAACACTACAAGTCTGAATCTTTTATATTTGTCGAGATATCGTCTACAGAAATTTTGAAAAATAAATATTCAAAATTTGCTAATGTGTTAAAAAATGCACGAAAAACGCGAAACTGAAGAATATTTTTCAAAATTTAGAATAGTTTTTGAGTTGCAGCTCCTGAAACTTGCACTTCAGGAAAAATAAAAATCGTTATATTTAATAAAATATTAGAGATATGACGTTGAGCTCTACTACATTGAGTTTCTTAAGGTTTATATTATTTAGAAACGTAATAATAAAAATATCTAATTTTATGAGTTCATTACAATTTTTCTGTATTTGTAAATTGTGTCATTAGTGTAATTATTCAACTTCAGATTAATACGTATAAGAAAGTCGTGTGGTAACCACACCTGGTTTTATAATACAGTTTTCAAAGTAATAAATTTAATTTTTAATAGCTAAAAGCGAACGATTTATGCAAAACCAACACCCGGTATATTGTCTAGTTCTAGTTAGTGTCCAGTTAACTGGCCAGACATTTAAATTCAAATCGTTTTGACTTAAGCAGTATTACGAAATCAACCGTATGTTTTCTTTTGTCCGGAAGTATTAGTTTACTTGAAATCACTGACCCGAAAAGTGTCAAATTCAAATTAAAATGATGCGATTTAAATTTTATAAATTAGTTCCTTTTAGAATTTTTTATTGTAAGTGCAACAAATCAGCTCTACTTCCTGAATTTGTTGTGATCCTACACATTGTAGGTTGTTAGGCTAAAAAAAAAAAACAGTATTAATTAGCATCATTTTAAAACTTACCAATAAACTTACTTATAAACTACAGTTTAAAATTAGTTATTTTTAGGTAATATTTCTAACAATTCATACCGACTTGAATATTGAAAAATCAAAAATTCTAATTCAACTTTTTTCGTAGTTAAAAACGTGAGTTGATAATGTACAGGAGTTTTTCTTTAAATTTAGTTATTTAAAGTTAGGTTACTTCACGTCTTTCAATCATTTGTTTTACTTTGCCAGTTTTTAATTCCTGCTGCTTTTAAATCTTCTTTTACTTCTTTTACCCATGTTGATCTGGGTCTGTTTCATCTTCTTTCTCCTTGTTTCCATTCTACTACCGATTTAATTGCATCCTTTTCTTTTACTCTCCATACATGTTTAAGCTATCTGACTCTCTGTTGCTTAATTTGTTTGTTAGCAATAAACAAATTATTTTTGTCTATTTCGTAACTAAATATATTTGTGAATATAGTAATTATTAACATTTATTTTTCAGTGTTTTTGACTAAATATTTTAGTAATTATATTAAAGCAGAACAATAAGTCATAGTTACTATAACAAATTAAGTTATTATAAAGGATACAAATTTTCTTTAACAATTTCAAATTCATAAATTTAAGCTAAATTTACTTGTTATTATTGACGAGTCTATTTGTTAAATTTTATAAATCCAGCAAATAAATAAAAACAATATTTGTTGTTAAAATTCAGAATTGCCAAAATTTTTATTTAACAATTTATCATATTTATTCAAATTGTTAATGTAACACCATATGTCAATATTAACTAAAAATACTTAGCAAGCGCAAAAGTAACAAATCGCAAGTCTGTAACCAATAAAAAATGTCAAATGAAATTTTCAGTATTTATTCAGGGACGTCTGTTATCATTGGTTAAAATATTTAAAACGCCGTTAAAAATTAACAGGTAAGTTACAGAATTGGTCCCTATATCCTTTTAATATCCTTGTGTCCTGAGGTTTTATTACATGAAACTAATTGTACTTCATTTATCAAAAGTAAAGGTATAATTCTCTGACAGTTTTGCATGTCACTGCTTTACAAACTTGGTCATGTTTCTTGACAGAACATAAGCCGAATAATTTTACATTTGGTCTTACACCAACACCATTTCAAACCTTGTAGTTATACCGCCAATATTATCATAACACCGTTTTAATAACCGACCTGAAAGTAATTACACAAATTCAGCACATATGGCAGTGCGATCGTTGCAAATTTAACTAGTCTAACAACAACTGCACAAAAACCATTTGAGTGAAGACCCATAAAAAATGTTCCAGATTTTTTTGGTGTTCCTCGGGGCACCAACCAAAATTACACAGTTAAAAACATTGCATTGGTTCGTAAGATACGCAATAAATCGTTCAGCTACGAAAATAGAAAGCTAGTCTATGTACCGGTAATATTTCGTCTTAAATTACAATTATTTTTTTCACCTGCAGCGATCGGAGACCAAGTAACTAAACTCCAGGATGTAATACTGTTAGATTTCTTCACTTATCTGATACTCCGGTTGCTGTAACTTTAAAATATTTAAAAGAGCTGCCAATGACCGGCGTAATTAAATTTTCAAAAACAAAAAGTTGATGCCGCTAAATTATTTGGTGGTTGATGAATAAATAAGTAGTTTAGCTCTTTATGTTATGTTAAAAATTGCGGGAGGTTTATTAGGTAATTAATATTTAAATGTTAATTAACAACATGTTATTCTAATTAAGTTTTTGTCATATATTTCTAACTTATTAGTTTTACCTTATTGTTTATGGTTCTATCTGTTTACTGAATTTGTCAAACAAATTGCTGGATAAATTTATTTTCTTCTTCTCCAATACTACGGGAAATAATAATTTGCACAATACCAAAAATATTTAAATTTTTATAATGTCTTGATATTCATAACAACGTGATATATTTAACCACCTTCAACACTCACTACACCTCAATTACCATACGCATTTGTATACAGGATGCTGCATTTGAACGCAACAATATTTTTTAAATATAAACTATTTCTATAAAGGTGAATAACTTCTTAATTTTTATTTTAGACTCTTTATCATATTATACTTTTTGAAGAGAATTTAATTTACTGTCAAAATCAGTAAATATTTATTCCATTAAAAATATAATATTTATAAAAAGATAGATATATTAAATGGAATTTTCGTTCTATAACTTAAAATAAAGAAGTTAAATGCAGAAACAGCTTGACGTTTATTATGTAAACATTAGTTTGAGTATTTTAATAATATATTATAGTTGATACTTTATTTAAAACTTATGTGGCAGATTTTTCTTTATTATCTAGTTTTGATATTGTTTCTGGCCATATTAAGTGGCTTGTTCTATAGGACAATTGGTATATGTTACAATAAAATAAAAACACGATTGTATAGTTTAAAAATGAACCAGATTGTTTAATTAATATTGTTCTACTTGTCTGCTAGAAAGCAAATGTTAATATCACGATATAAGAATTCAGACAGTAATAACACTTCAATTTTTTAATGATCCCAATATTTCAGTGGAGCGCTACCGAGAAGATGGCCGCCAGTGTCCGCTGATAGGTTGATATCATAGTAACCATAGAATAAAAGTTTAATATGTCATTGTAAAGTATCAATTATATCTGTCAAATATCAAGCTACATTTCTTTCATGTTAAGTTCATAAATAAAGAATGCAAAACAGAGAAGAAAACTTATTTGCACCAAAAAAAAATTGTAGGAACTTTTATAGTGAAGGTAAAATAAGTTTTTTAAATTTTACACCACTTGTAACTCATATCTATTTATTCAAATTTATCGCCGTATACAGCTACTGCCAATATGGCCGACAGCGAGTGTTGTTACTATATGAATTATTATTGTGTGTTTAATATTATACCAACATATGTATGTTGAAATAAATTAAAAATCTTGGAGATGTCTTGTTATATCAATAGTTATGTGTAGCTAACAATTGAAATAGGAGTTCTGAACATCAAAAAGAGACAATTAAAATTCCAAAAATTACCCTTGTGGTTCATTGCTCAACAATTAAAATTGAGGGTATATAAATACCAACCTCTAGGGTGTATAAATCTAGTATTTTATAAAATGGCGTGCCGGTGTACCAATTTTATTTATTTAACGTGTCGCTATGTTAATAAGCGATTCATCCACAATGTTGGAAATGTATAATTACGCTAAAAGCAGGGCGAATTCTAAATTTAAAATCGCCAACTTAATAAAAATATTCAAAACAGATGTTTTATTTAATAGTCTGTTTGATGTGGTTTACTAGGAAACAATTTATTTTTTCCAGTATTAGGTTCTACCCATATCCAACAGTTGTTTTGGACGTCAAAATATAAAAATAATATGTAAATTTAATTTCAAAATAATACGTTTTTATGATCGCATGTATGCAATCGGTTTGATCCATATGCGTGAGGTATCGACCAGAACTGTTCATCGGACATGATCCTTCACCTTAACATTTGCCTCGGTTGATTATGATTAGTTGCACGGATAATATCTCATGAACATGATATCGCCTTATGTAGCTCTTTTAAAATTATATATTTCGTGATATCTTTTAATAGTTTAATTAATCGGTAACTATGCCGAGGTATTTTGAATTTAATATTTTTTACATCCGTTTCCATTGAAGAAATTTAAATACATATTAAAACCAGTTGTTTTTATTCTAATACCAGACAGTAATTCAATGATGCAAAAGAATTTAGCGTTTTTTGTTGAGCAGGATTAACTCCAGAAAAACAATTACTTAAAAATGGGTATAATAATTCACAATTAAAATATTGTTTTTGTAAACATCGCATTGCCAACTGATACCAAATAAAAAACAAAAAATTTAAAGCTCTTTGTATTCTTGATTTCCACAGACATAAATCTCGTATTCGGTCATTCTAGCGTTGTAGTTCCTTGCGCTACCTGCAACATCAACGCCACAGCCGGCATTCCGCGGAACTACTCTCAAACACGCAATTTTTTATCGGTCTAGAACATCCGAATCTATAATAGTGATTTGCTAAAACGCAGTATTTACAAATGTACCAATTTGCGTCTTCAGGGCGATCATCCTTTTACTTTTAAGTGATATTTAAATAAATTAATAGTTATGCAGTTCACAATCAAGTTGGCTGGTCGCCTGATTGGTTTTATTTTTTACGTTTCAAGGTTAGGTGAACATCCTACAAATAAAGAGAGAAAAAGTCGGTGTAATAAATTGGTTAATATATAATTCTTTCAGCGAGCTATTTGTCATTCTCCTGGGTATGTTGGTTTACCAAGTTTTTTGCTGTATTCATTTTAGCATATTGTTATTGTTTTTCAATTAAATTTCCAAAAATAAAACGACAACTATTACCTCAGGCATGTTCTTTTTAAAAATTATTTACTTTTCAGATCCTTAAATTGTAATGAATTTGTTGTTAAGTAAAATCCTTTTATTTAAAATTGTAATAAATAGAATTTGGTACTTTAATTTAATCAGTTTTAATTAGTTTGTATTATATAATATAATATTAATAATTAATAAATAGTCTTTAAACGTTTACATTAATTTAGATATCGTGTACAAGGACAATTTTATCGTTTAGACTCAATAAATTATCGCGGCATTAAAAGTACATAATTAGATCAATTATAATTTATGTCATAATTTATATAATTATAATGCTTCAATATATACCATATTTCACTTTCAAACTATTTTACTTATGGTCTATAGATACATAGAAATTTAACATTTTTATTAATATTATTTATTTATTTATGTTCAAAAATATCAATAGATATCAAATTAGGATTATAATGCATTTTCAGAAAATTTCGTAACAATAAAGAAACTGAACAATATTATTTATTAAGCAATTAGAAGAATTTATAAAACAGATTGATAAATTCTCAGATAATGCATCTTATATCCTCAGTTTACTGAATAGTAATAACAACGGATTTTTTTTTTGTGTGTATTTGAATACAAATAAGTTATTATCCTAAAAGTAAATTATAATATTTGGGATAAAAAAAAAGAGTTCAAGGCTACCCAATTATTATTATTTACGACTCTGATTTATGAGAACCAATACTTGCGTTCACACCTACAAAATTAAGGCGTTAATTCACAAGTAAATGGCGATTTGTAATATTTTTCAAAATATGGAAATATCCCCAAATATGACTTAAAATTGTAAATTTTTTTTATTTCATTTATTTATAATATTCATGACAGGAAACCCATTGCAGCAGAGCGCATCGTCATATCTCTAATATTTTTCGAGATATGACGATTTTTTATATTTTCCGAAGAGCAATTTTGAGGGGCTGTAACTCGAAAACTATACAAGATATCGTAAAATATCTCCAGTTTAGTGTTTTTCGTGCTATTTATAATAAATTAGTAAATTTTGAAAATTTTGAAATTTTTGAATTTTTTTTCAAAATTTCGATTGGAGATATCTCGACAAATATGAAAGATACGGACTTGCAGTGTTCACCAATCGATTCAGCTCGACGAAATACATAAACCCTGAAAATTTCAGAAAATTCGGACAACCGGTTGAAATGTTAGAGCAAAAAGTCTTAAAATGGCCAAATTCAGGCCAAATGTCAAGGGGTACCCCTTGACTTTCAGGACAAAAAACGCCATTTTCAGGCTTTTTGCTCTAACTTTCCATCCCGTAAAGCGATTTTTATGAAACTTTGCATACTTATGTATTTCAACGAGCTGAATCGATTGGTGAACACCGCAAATCTGTATCTTTAATATTTATCGAGTTATCGCCGATCGAAATTTTGATCAAAAATACAAAAAAATTTCAAAATTTTAAAAATTTGCTAATTTGTTATATAAGGCACCAGAAACGCTAAACTGAAGAGAATTTTTAGATATCTCGTGTAGTTTTTGAATTTCAGGCCCTTAAAGTTGCACTTCGAAAAATACCAAAAATAGACGTATCTCGAAAAATATTAGAGATCTGACGATGCGCTCTGCTACAATGGGTTTCTTAGCGCTTATATTATAAAGAAATGTAATAAAAAAATATTACAATTATAAGTGAGAATATTTTTCTATCGGTATGTGAATCTGTATTGAATGATTAATAATTACAGTTTCTGTTATTTGTTTGTTCCCATAGCAACTAAAATTAGTTTATTAAACATGTAATTCAGTTTTGTCAAAAGAAGCAAACCAAATCTTCTTATACAAATAAAACCAACTGAACACGTATACTTTGTATAAGAAAGTAAAAAGAAAGTAATTGTATGTAAAATTAAACACTGTTTTATATCTTGCTGTGCTCTGCTCTTATTGACAAATTATCTAGCTTATCTAGAAAGGATTGCGTGCAAAAATGTACCAGTAAATTAATTGATTTGATTAATGAATCATATGTGATACCGAAACGATTCGAATATATTCACTTCATGGGAAAAAGAACTCTTATGTTCAAAATAAAAAAAGTATGTATAGTTTACGTAGGAAGTCGAAACACAACGTTCTGTATTAATCATACTTAATGTACATAAATGAAGCTCTTTAATGTTTAAGAACCAAAAACATGGTTTCAAGTTCTTATTTATTATTTTTCAGCATCCGTCAGCAATTATGAAAGTATTTAGATTAACGGTATAAAATCTTTGAATTATTAATTGCAATTAAAATATTAGAGAAAATACTGACACTAATTATTCACGAATTTTGTTTTATCTAACGGGATATTGTTTCAAATTTATTAATTACATCAGTTTTTAATCACCGCACATTAATATCTCCGTGCAATATCGCATATCGTGAAACTTATCCCAAAATTTCAGATACTGGTATTTTTATGTTTCCCACTTTCAATAATTTATTCTCGATCGGAAGATATCAAAACGTAAATGGAAAATAACGTTTTGCTAATAAAATCTCTCTTACGACATCCTGATACTTGTAATTCTTTAGGTTATCTATTGAATTTATTAAAAATATCTCAAATCTTTTCTTAAATAGACAAAAGAATTTTAGGCAGCGACATAAAAATTTATTGGTTTATATTATTTGTTCCTTCACACATATCTTTCATCTTCTCGTTCTTCCACTTCGCAAAGAATATTATCAGGATGTTATGTTAGCAAAGCAACACTTGAATTGTGTTGGCAAAACTGTACAATATAAAATATGAAGGATGTTAACACAACAATGTTAAAATAATATCTCAATCGTGAATCTTGGTCTCTAGGTCTACTATGTATGTAGACAATAGTCAAATTATACAGGGAGTTTTATTTTATCAGTATACAAAGGGTTGTGTCATTTCTATAGTTACAATTAACGTGATTAACAGCAATATCTTAAAGCGTTTTTCTACTCCTGTCTAAATATATCCGCATTATTTCAATTTTTTAAATAATTATAGCACCCATAATTCACTCTTCTGAACGAATCATAGAGCCAGAAATCCATAATTCACGTTTATTTTAAAGACGTGATGTGGATCACCAAGCAACGGCCGTCTGACAGTTGACATATAGTCAGTTGTCATTGTGTATTTTGATATTTTTGTTTTTCAACATGTGTTTTCAACCGATTTCGATAATTTAGTAAACACTATTTCCCAATTTACAGAAGTAGAAAAAGTACAATATTATATTCAGGATTATTCGCTCGGATGCTTTGTCATCTTCGTGAATAATCCCTCATATAATAATATATTGTTTTTTTTTTAGAAAACATAGGGATAATTAATAATAGTCAATCATAATGAAACAAACAATGCAATTTTAAACAAATAAGAAATTTATTTTAATTACTTTAGGTCTTAATAAATTACATTAAATTGGTAAGAATTATTATTTTTAATTGTAATAAGTTATCCCTTTGTTTACTTATAATAAAAATCATTTTTCTCCCCATTATTTCAATTTTTCGATGAAATATAGTACCCACAATTCACGATAGTGAATTAAGATTAATAATTTACTCTTTTCGACCAATCACAGAGCTATAAATCCATAATTCACGGTTATTTTATAGACGTGATATGTACATTAAGCAACGGCCGTCTGATAGTTGACATATAGTCAGTTGTCAATGTGTATTTTTATGTTGACGTTCTTCAACGGGTGTTTTCAACGAATCTCGATAATTTTTGAAAATGATTTCCGAATTTACAGGAGTAGAAAAAGTATGGTATTATATGCAGAATTATGGTCATTATTCACTGCAACTATGGTAATGAATGTAAGATACATCCCTATGTATACTGATAAAAAAAAACAGAATGAATTAGATATAAAAAAAATGAAAAATAATCGAACGAATGAAAAGGCAGCAGCATCCAAATCTGAGCGAAGAATTCAATTTGAAAATCCAGTAGTCCCTACTCCACGAAAAACATATAAATCCAAAAGTTAAAAAACAAAAAAGTATTAAAACACGAAATAACTATAAATTTCCTTAGCTACAATTTCTGCATTCAAGATGCTAGCAACGTCTTGCAGTGGCGGCGCAAGAGGGGCCAAAGATCGATGTGTGTTACGCACTTACACACGTCGGGCACACGCACCTCCCACGCACACGCACGTGTTTTTAACTGAGATCAATCCATAGAGCTCGAGTGTATGGACTACACTGATGGGAGGAGAAATGCAGGAAACTTGAAACTTAGTAGAAGTAGAAGCGATTGGTGCAACTTTATGGCGCATAGTACATAAAGTTTATTGGAATTGAAGACTTTTATTGTTTAGCTATGTCACTAAAGTTTTTGTTTCGTTTATATATTAATTGTCACCAGATGCTTTCACATACATTTCCGTATTGTCCTTTGTCCTTTCCTCTTTCGACGCCTTATTTATAAGGGTTTACAACTTGAGATTTGAAATCATCTTGAAACAAAATGACTGACATGAAACACAGTTTTCTTTGGATATATTAAATGACTTACTTTGGGACAAACTTTAGAAGATATTTGAAGCAATATTAATTGTATATTCAAATAAAATTACAGAAAGTAATATATTTTAATATAACTGTGAAATTCTGACACGGGAACGAACGAATGAGTGCTTGAATAGTTTTTTCATGTCCTTACAAAAAATAGAAACAAAAGTAGAATAGTTAAGCTTGTGACAGTGTGATATATGAAATTCTTCGTTTTCAAAACGTGAGTGGAAATTTTTTTAAAAAATCACAATTTCGCGCCAAATTGTTGTAGGTATTCGAAACTTGAAAAATTTGAAGGAAAATGTTTGAACTTTATTGCCCTGTTTGCCAATTGAGACAACGATTTGTTTGGCACAGCGTACGAGCTGTCAAAGTTGAACATTTTTTGACATCAGGACTATTTTTTTATATGGGGGCAGGAGGGGGTGGAATAGATTTAATATCATATTGATTAGCATCACATTAAAGAGAACATTTTAAAGTTTCTAAAACTCAACGAATCATCCAATTTCAACTAAATGCAACCGAGTTATAGCACTCTGAAATTTAGCCATTTTTGGTGCATTTTCAAGTGCTGCGTATTTTTTTTTTTCCTCGAGTTTACAATACCAATCTGTGATACCCAATATGTTAGCAAAATCGTTCAAGAATAATACTTATTCTAGCACCGAAATAAATTTACTCTGCCATTTTGAAATTGTGTGTCAAATTAGGGTTCTCAACAAGGAAAGTAAGTAGAAATGAGGAGAAGGATATTGGAACAATTCTCAATTTTCTTTCTGAAAGTGTATACGTATGAGAGAAATTAATTAATATTATTCATCCTAATGCTGTGTAAATAATTGACAACAGAAAAGATAGTCGGGGTGTAATTAATTTTTAATAATTATATCCAGTCGAGAAAATTCCTTCTTCATGAAAAGATAGAGTAAATGTCTCTCGTTTGAATTTTGAAACACCCGGTATGGGTTTTTGCGTTTTACTTCCCAGTAATTAAGAAATCGTCGTAAAGATCTCACTAAGATTACACACCGTGACATCAGCTCTAATAATTCCCGTAAACTGATTAAGTACCAATAAATTATCGCAGCAAAGTAGCACAAATATAGACAGCTGTGAACGAATGAAACAAAATAGCATCGCAGTTATCTATTCCACGCTGAGGGCGATGCAAATCATACCGTTTCCGGTCTCGTCATAAGCACGCCATCTTGCTAAACGTCTAATAACACATTTCGAACACGACCGACAAATAGGCGCTGTGATGTGGATGTATCTCTGACTGGAGATGGAAATAATATCGTGCGCACTATAAACGAAACGTTCAATTTTCGATAATCGTTTGATTATAAATTTGATGTTTTTACTTACGTGTTTCGGGCATTAGAATTTGGTTTGAGCTTCAGGCAAGATTTAAACGCTTGGTATGATTCTGAATTGGATTGTTTGTTCGATAATTTGTGCTGGTTTTGTTTTTAGGTATATTGCATTCTTGAATCGCTTTTTTGTTGACTGCATCTTATGCAAATTTGTAAGGGATTCTCTAATAACGACAACTTTTAAAGAGCGGCCATTGCAAAACTGAATATTTATAATATTTTAAAAATATATAAAACATTTTCCACCAATTAATTCTTAAAATTCCATTCGAGTATATGCGTTGGAATGAAGGGTAGTAAATTTAAATATATTATCACACCTTTTACTCATTGTGGGTGTGGCACTCTGCTTGCGCAGAATGGATATGTATATTATAGATAACGGGTGTAGAATTAAAATGTGGCATATAGTGATTTCAATGCTAATTTTTGTTATATTTCTGTATTATTTTTACCTATTAACTTTCCAGCAAAAAATAAGACCCATTTGGTTACCTAACTATTGGTATATAACGATGTATCCAAACAAATTAAATTAATATTTATTAATAAAAGTGTAACATGACCATGGAAAATTAAACAAAAACGAAATATGAATCTGAAGCTTCTTGAATGGATGAATGTTTAGGAAAATAATCAAAGTCCTGGATTGCAGTCGAATTTTTTCGAAGGGTGTTAACTTTTTTTACAAATTAATATTTTTGGCGAATTTAGAGTAGCATATTTATTTATTTATTTATTAGCTATTGACGTCGAAATGTGTGTTGTTCCTGTTAATTTTGTATTTTAATTTTTTATATCGAAGTATGTATAAGAACAAATTTTATGAAACAAAATCACCTCCTGAAGAAGTGTTGCCGAATCCGGTATATAGGCCGATATTAATAAATATTGATTGATTACAATCCATGACTTTGATTATTTTCCTAAAAAATTAAAAATATTTGACATTTCATAAAACAGATTTAGATTGATTTATTACAGTTTTTCGTAGAAGATTGCGATTTAATTTTTTTCTGTTAAATAAATTAATAAATCTAAAATTGTTTTATAAAACCTGAAATATTTTTCGTTTTTGTTAATTTTCTATGGATGTATTACAATTTTACTAATAAATATTAAGTTTATGTTTATTGATATATCGTGAAATACCTACTATTACTTAGGTAACCAAATGGGCCTGCATTCATTTTTAAATTCTGAACATTTTTTTTTTTTATTTAAACTTTTGCAGTACTGTGAATAGATAAAAAGATCCAGCAACATAAACAAAGTAGCATTGAAGTCCCTATACGCCATAACTAAATTATTCACCCGGTATAGCGTCACATTTTGATAGGTAATCGCCTTTCAAAGCGTGCTCTATTCCTATTATGCACCTTTTTGATGATCGCTGTTTAAAAATAGCTTTAATCATAGTAAATAAATTTGTTACTTTCATTTCATCATGAAGTAAATAGAATGAGGTTTATCTTTCTAGAAAAAATATTTTGAAGATTATTACCAAACATAATGTTGTAGGCGTTGACATCTAGTTTTATATAAGTGATCTAGGAAGTGCATAAAACTTTTTGCCGTGTTAATAAGACCAAGTATATTGCACCATAAAATGTTATTTATACTGTAATACTAAACAGATGTAGAAACAAACACGAAAATAACCGGAGTTTTTCAAAATAAACCGCGAGTAGATATATTTACAGAACATAATATGGAAGGTACGCGTAAGTACGCAAGTATTAAATCAAAACTGAAATCGTGTCCAGTGCCAAGATTTCATTAGAATAAGATTAGAATAATCTTACCGCCCGACTGTCAAATGTTTACTAGATTCATGTGTCACCTCGTAAAGTGTCCAACATTCTCACTACGAAAACAAGACAAGTAGAGTGAAAATAGATTCTTATTTTTTGACCGGCGTAAGAAATACTTTGTTTTTATTACGGTGGAAATACTTCCAGCACTTTTAACAGGCGCGATTGTCAGCTCTTATAATGCGGCGCGTTTGTCATTTTTACGGAATTTATGGAATCCAGTTTACACTAAAAAAAGTTACATTCATTTCCTTTTCGTACACACGTACATACAAAAAGTCACGATATATCCCACTCAGTGGGGTAGCACGAACCCAGAAACACAGTCAACCAACAATCATTTTCCTCTAAACATTCCTATACTGACATACCACTTTCGCCTCGTAAACATTCGTAGTGCAATTCATACATGCTCGTCTATATTATTCACACTCGAAATCATTCGTTTACGCAACAAACAATCAATCATACCCAACCACTTATTCCTTGGACGCCCACACAATCGTTCACCTTCAATCTCGCCCTCATATATTTGTATCACCAATCTTTCATCCGACATTTGCTCAATATGACCAAACTGACTTATTCCCACTTTCTTAACAACATTCTTTTCAATCTCACACTCACAATACACCAATGTATTCCGAATACGATCACGTCTCGTATACCCACACAATCCTCTCAAATATCTCTGTTGCAGTTAAACGTCGTTCATGCTTCTTCATCCACACCCAACCTTAGAACCATACATCAATGTAAGCACATTTACATTTCAAGCAAATGTACCCAGAGCACCCAATAGTTAGCACTTTGCAGACACCCGCCTTAAAATCTCCCGGTCAATACGTAATACGTCCATCTCTCGAAAACATACTACCCAATATACGAATTCATTCATTGTTCCAGTCTCACACCATTCACTTAAACATTACAATCAGTCATCAAATCATTCTTCTCAAACACCAACACTTTACATTTATCGACATTCAATAACAGATTTTTAAACCTTTCCCTACTCCATTTATGCTTACAATCATTCTTCTCAATGGGGTCGTTCACTAGAGTTACAAAATAGAAAATAAGTACTAGATATAAATGAAGTTTACAAAATATTATTAATTATTAAGATATTTGAGTTGTAAAGACCTCTACAATGACGTCAAAGTATTATGGCGCATATCTAGCCTATTCTAAATTATTTGTACTTCTCTTATTATTGAGCTGTCAGATTGTCGAAGTGTCAAAATAGTTGGCAACTACAAAAACATGGTGAAAGACCCCATTGCTTGGCAGTTTCGCCTAACACAACAACATCATCCGCAAAAGCTAACGCAGGCACTATATGTCCACCAATACGTACTCTATCCGTTAGTACAGGATGGGCCATTTTAAGTTGCGTTCAGGAATATCTCGGAAACGAAGCATCGAATGAAAAATCCAAAAAACACGACTAAAATATTTTCGAGGGGGACATCCCATGACACCAAATTCAACCCCCCCGCCCCAACCCTGGTGGGGTGGGGCGGGGGTAAGTTTGAAATCTTAAATGGGAACCCCAAATTTTTTTTGCAGATTCGCATTCTACGTGAAAAACGGAATTCAGTGACATCAAAATTTTTGCCCCCGCCCACTCCCCCGGGCCAGTTGGGTGGTGGGAAACTTTCAAATTGGTTACGGGAACACCCACTTTTTCTCGAAGATTCGATCCAATTCTCGAGTCCCCTCGCATCTAACCAACGGGGTGCACGGCACTGGCACGGGGGAGGGGGACTGGGGCGCAAATTTTGATGTTACTGAATTTAGTTTTTCACGCCGAATGCGAATCTGTAAAAAAATTTGGGGTTCCGATTTAAGTTTTCATACTCACCCCCACCCCACCTTCCAGGGTCGGGGTGGAGGCAGGGATGAAAATTTTGATGGTACTGCATGTAGTTGTTAACGTAGAATGCGAATCTTTGAGAAAAAGTGGGTGTTCCCGTAACCAATTTGAAAGTTTTCCACTACCCAACTGGCCCGGGGGGGTGGGCGGGGGCGAAAATTTTGATGTCACTGAATTCCGTTTTTCACGTAGAATGCGAATCTGCAAAAAAAATTTGGGGTTCCCATTTAAGATTTCAAACTTACCCCCGCCCCACCCCACCAGGGTTGGGGCGGGGGGTTGAATTTGGTGTCATGGGATGTCCCCCTCGAAAATATTTTAGTCGTATTTTTTGGATTTTTCATCCGATGCTTCGTTTCCGAGATATTCCTGAACGCAACTTAAAATGGCCCACCCTGTATAGTATGCTAGGTAATATTAGTTTTTGCTTTATCTGGAGCAATCTTCATTTGGTTAGAAGTTTCCTAAGAAAGCCATGAGAGCATGTTCACTGAATAAATTCGAGAATCTGCGGAATCAAACATCACAATTAACAAACCGCGAAGTCAAACATCTCGTCCGATAATCCGCATATCTCTCCAGAAGCACAGCTCCATGGCGTCCAAAGTCCGGGTATCGGCCGCAAAGTAAGAATCTTTAAATCTTTATGTTCTTTGTTCCAAACTTTCCGCCCGAAAACCACATGACGTAATCTACCAATTTCTTTTACGGGTAAACTTTCACTCCTGACGTCCTGCCACCCAGCCCCTACTCCTGCGCCGCCCGTGGCCGCGTATCTGGCACCGGCGACGCCAAGGCGTCGGAGTGCCCGCCAGTGCCGGAGAGGAAAAGCTTTGTAAAGGGGCATGAAACTTTTTTCTTTTGTTGGAATGCTACTGTTGGTTTTTTATTGAAATTGTTTGTTGCTTTGACTGAAAAATGGTGGATGAAGTTAACTTGAAAGTTGAGGTTGTAAGCTTAATTAAATTGGGTACTTTTATTTTAAAGTTGTAACTTAAATATTTGTACATTCCAACAAGATTTGAAAATTTACTTTCGCACCTCCATATAAAAATACTAGTTGGACACATCTCGAAACCGTTCAGAAATTGTTTTTTTTTTCGGACTAGGCCTAGCAAAAACTAGAAACTTGTAAGGTTAGAGTTGTTAATTATACCAATAGATAAATAATTCTTATTCGTACCAGTAATGGATTTTTCTGGCAATATAGTATATTATTATATGAGGGGTGAGATGAAGTTTGCGCCTCGTGCCGAATATAATACTATACTTTTTCTACTCCTGTAAATTCTGAAATCACTTTTGAAAATGATTGGAACACGTTGAAAAACGACAACATATAAATACACAATGACAACTGACTACATGTCAAATATCAGACGGTGATCCACATCACGTCTTTAAAATAACCGTGAATTATGGATTTCTGACTCTGTGATTGGTCAAACAAAATGAATTATGAATCATAATTTACTATTGAGAATTATGGGTACTATAATTCATAAAAAAAATTGAAATAATGGGGATATATTTATACAGGAGTAGAAAAAATTATTAAAAGCATTCTCAGCAGCTTCTTTTATCCATTATATGATAAATAATCATTTGATTATAACCAACTAGCCTAGGATGTTAGAGGTCGTGGGTTCGAATTCATAATCATCCATGTATAAGGCGGCATATGACCGAAGAAGTTAGCCCGCTTCCTGTTTTCGTAAAAAAAAATATGAACAAATTTTTCGAATAAAACAAATGAATTATTTATAGTATATAATATTTGATTCATAAATCAGTAATTTCATTTAATAAATTTATGACAACATGGACATAAAAAGCAATATGTATCACACATTCAGAAACTGTTTTTCAAGTGCTTGTAATTTGTAAGTCTCGCCTTCGGGTCGGCCTATCAAAATATATTCACACTCGCAAAAGTGTAGTTTCTGGACTAGTGATACAAATATCTATATATTGTTTAAATAAATAGGAGTCAAAGTTTTCTGGTAAAATAATTTTTGCTTGTTCTAGATTTAATTCCAGCACATTTTAAACAGTCTATACCTTTATATTCTATTGTAAAAGTGCCTATTATTAAACATCAGCAATAAAACCACTAAAAACTATTAAAATTTCTACTAAAATTTTGAGATATCGTTTTCATAGGTAGTTTTGTGTAAGAAAATAAAGAGATTCAAGGCTACTAGTAATCAGCAATCAATGCGAAACCACTGAAATATAATAATACTCGAACGCTAATTTATAGACTTTAAGAAAGCGAGAAATGAGCCTGAGACAGATAGATGTTGTAAGGCCACCCTTCCTTGTCTAATATTTGTTTGTTTTTTGTTTATTTGTGGTTGCTATGTAAAAACATTGTACAACTTTGTAACAACTAGCTTTCTCACGGCTTGCATTTTCAACTATAATTTAAAATTTAGCATCTGCAATTGCAGAGCAGCGTACGCGGAATTGGATGCCGCATTATCGGTAATTGTGCACATGTTTTCGTCTACCAACTATGAAACCAATTCGGGCAAACAATTTATCGCAAATAAAAAATAAATGTGCCTGTCCAATAATTTATTGCGAACCCTCTTCAGCGGGGTTCGCGCCGCCCATGTTCGGCACCGCCGTGACGCCTGACGACGCCAGGAGATAGCCAGGTCACCGAGAAAGAATGGTTTTCCTTCTTACAACTTATCGATTTTGTGCGTGTACGTATGAACGAGGAATGCGCGTTCAAAACACAAACGCACAAATACTTCCGCCCGCCCCCGCAACCCTAGCCCCCCGTATCGCCGCATTCACACAATGGCGCATGTTAACGCAATAGCAATGGCGGATCGCGGATCTGGAGCGCATTACACGGACCACAAAAAACCGAAGAAGAAAATGTTGATGTTAAGCCAACATGCGGATTTGGTTTACTGACCAACTTTTGCACTATAGGAATATGAGGATTATACTTCTGTGATGAGTTGTCGGTATTTTACTTGCAAATATATTTTTTATGGCACACTGAAGCTAATGAAATAAATCGTAGATTAAATGATTGTTTTGCACTTCGTCAACATCTGTAAGTATTCTTAGTTGTTTCTCTTCTTCTATTTAGCACTACATCACTACAATCATATGTTAATTTGGGCTTCCTCCACAACTCAATATTCGCAAATGAAATATATTGCTACTTCGATTGTCTAAAAATCGGAATAAGAAACCAAATACATCGGACAGTAGATCACAGATTTTATAACACAAATTCTATAGTATGTATCACCAAAACTCCAAGAATCGTAATAAAACGATTAAGCACCCTTTATATTAAAACTACGAAAGAACCTTTCAACGCTTATACCGCAAATTGTTGTATATTTGTCAGAATACTTACAATGTCGACTGTAGGATTAAAATAATTATTTGTATATCAAGGCTCAAGGCACTAAAGTATAATTTTTATTAGGAATAAACCATTATATTTTTTCCGAAAAAATTAAATTATTAATTAAACACATAAATAAATAACATTATGTATTTGGAAAACGTCAGCTAATTGTTGCGAAGGGGATGGCTGTGATAACAAAAGTACTGTCAAAGTGTCAAATATTTGTGCATAATTTTCATTATTATTTACATGTTCTTAGAGATGATTTGAGTGTGATCTACATTAAATTCGATAAATTATAATAATAAGTAAATAATAAATATATTCACCAGTAGTATTACAGAATAATATGTTTGTTATTGTAGTAATGCTAAAAGTTTGATAGATGAGTCCGTAAAGTTAAATTTTGACATAAGAGTCTGTAAAGTTTTACGAATTTTAATTTGGCTAACTTCGCGGAGTGATATGTGCTTAGTATCGATTTCGGAAATCAATAATGAAAAAGTTTCTAAGCGACTGGTAGAAGTGATGAGAAAAGAGTGTACAAGACTACAGTCAATATAGATTGTATTTTTTTTAACAAACATCGACGTTTCGTAGCCTATTACTACTTCCTCAAAATGGAGTCAATTCAATTCTGAGGAAGTAGGAATACGCTACGAAACGTCGATGTTTGTCAAAAAAATAAAATACCATCATATGTAAATATTGTTACAATAAAGTATTGTTAATGTTAACGTCTTTAATTTGATTTTGTCGTAAATATAATAACAATTTAAATAACTATAATATTTATATTACTAAAGTACAACAGCATTGTAATAAATATTGGTGTAAGAGGTGTATATATAAATTTAATTTAATATTGTTACTATTTAATTTCTGTTATTTTTGTTAGGACAAAGCCCAACTCTGTACTAAATTTAAGAAACCAGCGACAGTGTTCACATATTTAAGGTTTCTTGTAAACGTAATTACCGGGTGTTTAATCGTTTTATTATTATCCTTCGGATTTAGGTGATACATACCATACCACTATGGCCCTTCTTCAACTAATAACTTTCAAGCCGCAGAAAAGAGTAAATGATACGATGATATATTTATTTGAAAATGCAGATTAAACTATATTAGTTTCGTTCTTGTTAGACAACACGACCGAAGAAAGATTTGGCAAGTAAAAGTACTTACTACTGTGTCTGGGTATTTGTTTCTTGCAACCTAAAAGCAGCTATATCAAATATAGAACAAGTCAAATTTGTCTGAGATAAGCAGCTACCGACTTTTAAGTGTAGCAATAAATACACGTTTATTCAGAGATTAATTTAATTGCATGAAAACGGAAGAACATGACAATCATTTGAGAAATTCGCCTAAGTAAAACAACAACAAAAAAACCAACATTAAAATATGGGAGAGGCATCTCAACTAGTGGGAAATAAATCTTATCAACATAATTATAATCAGAGATCAATTAAAGTTATTCGTAAAATAAAAGCGTTAATTAAATATTTAATGGCAAATTGCTTTCTACTGGATGCTACCTTCACTTTTCCTACATACTTCGTTGTTAATGACGCTAAAAAACAACCGAAAAACTGAATTAATAACAGAAACTAATAGCGTAAATTGAATCTTGGTAAATAAGGTGACAAAAAAGCACGTAATGAGAGTTTTTAGAGGTCCGGAACGCCCATTTTGAACGAGTGACAGCTGTAATTGCACACATCTTACATGCGTAGTTAGTTTTTCTTATTAAGTGTTTATACGGTCATTCCCAACCGTAATGCAGTTGTTTTTATAGCGCCTAAGATATCTTCATAACCTCACAACAAATCCTGAGATGATTACCAAACATTGCTATTATATAACTAACATCTTTCTGGACTGTAACTTGACAATTGGTAATCACATTCTACAAGCAAAAATATATAATTTATCGAGATCTGCAAGAGCAGAGTGCCACACTCAAATTGGTAAATGGTTTGATGACCTATTTATTTATTTATAACACTTAGGAACGATCTAACTTTACAAACAAGAGTTCGTGGGTTCATATCTTGCTAACTTCAATATATAACCAAATATATAAACGCCTACCAGTTGTTCTAATTTCACTATAATTTTTAGGTCCCATATACTATTATTGGAATTAATTTCCTTTTGTGGAAAATACCAAATACATAATTATACACGAAAAAAAAAAAAAAGCAGTTCCTTGGAATTTAAGGAATATGAGATGTATGTACCAAACTTTTTTGAAATACTTCTAATTGCATTATAAATAATCATGTTACCGAATACTTATGTAATTTCTACTCTAGTTTTTTTATTTGTGTATACTAATAGAGGAAAGTAACCAAATATGGAATAGGATCTTAATATGGAATACCAAATTTTAACACTGCAAAAATTAAAGATGTTTATTAGTAATCATAATCAGTCATACATTTTGGCTTAACTTAGTAACAGTCTTATGGTGTAAAAATTATTTAACAATATAATAATTGTATAAAAATCTAAATAACAATAAGAGAAAGGGTGGTATTCCATATTAGGCTCCTATTCCATATTTGGTTACTTTCCTCTAGTTATGTGCTAATGCGTTGGACTATGGGTCTTAAGATCTTTGGACAAATTTGAACTACACCTGTAGGCCTTTTTATTTTTATCATATTCCGGAAACTGCTCTAAGCAGAGTGTCCCACAAATGGGTAAGAAGTATGATTATGTACCAATCTAAAACACTCAGTCAACAATTGTTAAACATATCAACTCACTCCAAACTGAATAACTGCAAAATATTTTAATTGTTTTTGTGATCCATTTTTTAAACTAGTTTATAATGAACTTGGGGCACTAAATGTCTGTCGTAGTCAATTTAAATTTATTAGGAAATAACCTAGTATGTTATTTGAAGCACTATATTTCAATGAAACATTAATTAAGGATAAAAAACTGGGGACAAAAGGTAAAATAAGTTGAAATCATTGAACGGTAATTATTTCTGACTAATCACGTTAACTTATTAATTAAGAATGATTTATTAGGCTTGTGCGAGAATCATTGAGGAAATATAAATTAGAAATAACATCTCTATAATGTAGCATTAGTCAAGAAATACCAACTTAAAAATGTTAAAAAATGCTTCCTAGAAATCAAATAATAACAGTAAATCACTGTTGGACTTTTGCTCAAGAATGCATTTGAAAACAAAAAATAATTTATTAATTTCGAATACATTTGATTATCTTTGGTATGCCCTTTGTTTAATCGCAAAAGACGCAGTATAAATTCTTAGAATTGAACGTCTACCCTTTGCAACTATACCCCTACCAATGGGAAGTGTCCATCTTTTAAAACATCTAATAAATTAATTAGATGCTTTTGAAATAATATCAATATAATTGTGATAAAAATCGTATTCGTTAAATCGTAAACGAACAAATGATTTTGCAATTGTTTCATTATGAAGCTATGGGTCTGCTTAACAGATATTTCGTTTACTGGGTTTTGGTATATGTTAGGTTGAGCTAAACTAAGATTTCTCCAAGGTTAGCAAGTAGTGTCCGATTTATGACCGTCTAGAGATCCGTAACGCTTGCAGAATGGCGATCAGAGGGTGCCATGGAATAAGAATACATTTGTGTTTTGACTGGGGTGTTTCCAATGAAGGTCACCTCAAACAATTTTTTTATGAATATAAAAATAAATAGATATATTAAGGGATGTATATTTACGCGTTACCGGCCGTCAAATAACGACCTCCAATAATGTTAGTGAAAGATGAATACCATGAGTACTTTTTTTTTATATGAAGATGATAAGCAGACAAACTACTTTGGTCGTATGTCTCCTCTTTAGTGAATGAATATGAATATATGTAAACCACATATGACAATGCTCTTTAGTGGAATTCGAACCCACGACCTTTGGTGTACTATGCCAGTAACACAACCAATACGTTTCCAAGACGGATAGGTGGTAAATTTAAAATAGCAATGGGTGCATAAACCATAAACGAAATATGACAAATTTATATCAAAATCGTGTAACACTTATGCAATAATTAGTAGTTAAGTATTTTTTTTCTTTTAAATATTTTGCAGTAAAGCGATATAACGAATTGATCATATTTTGACGTCTATTTGCATTGTGCTATTGGCCAGATATATGAAAATTGCAAATCGCGCGTCTGCGCAGATTAAAATTGTGTGTTGAGGTTAGGTTACATCACTACTAGCGCCACTGTTCTCAAACTTTTGTTGTTATTTACTCGAATATCAAGTAAAATACTCTTAAAGTTGTCACAGGAATTTTGTCTTAGTTTACATTAAGTTTAATTGTTGTAAATTAAGACTTATAATATGAAAATATTATTTTTATATTAAAAAATATATAATATCTACTATCATGGAAAATCGTTGTTTTAGTGCCACTGGAGCAGTACCTGTGACGTCACACAACGTCACACAAACTTTGAAAAATCATTCTCGGGTAATATATGAAATTTTCACATCGGGTTTTCACTGATCGTCATATATTCTAATAAAGTTTAATAAAAAAAAAAATTTTAAATTGATTTATGGACCCATTGTCGGCTGTGGGATTCGAACTCAGGATCTCATAATCCACAGTCCTGTACTGGGATATGAAATCTAAAATAATTTGCGGATGAGACAAATTCCACGGATGTCGTTTTAAAACAAACCGAGATTTATCTTGATGTAAATTTGTTTTAATACTGTCCTGTATTGAGTTAAATAATATAGGAACATGTTCTGCTGTATGTAAGGTATATGTCATGATCAAAAAGAAACAGTGACAAACACAAAAGTCTCTAATTTATAATCGTGGTAAATAAAATATTTTTTACTTCGCGTATTTGGTTTTTTGTGGAAAATAAATATTCTAATGAGTCAATCGAAAGATCCAAATCTAATGTGATTACTAAACCCACTCGTAGTTGCGACAAAAAGTCACCGATATTTATTATTCAATGACAAACAAATAAATTGTTACTAGTACATAGTTTGCGGACACATATATGGCTTTCAATTAAAATACGCTCTACCATTAGAGTTCATTAGACAATAAATTAAATGATGCAAGACTTTATTATTAACTTGAAATCTATTCTGCGTAAGTTCAAATGGTGTCTTACCGATAGTGTGACGACAAATTTTTTGTTTTGTTTTTTACCAAATTAAGTAAAATTTATTGCTATTTGTTACTGATAAATATTTATAAAATTTATGTGACTTTGTATCGGGTTACAAAATTAAGTTTTTGCAGGACACAATTATATAATTAATTAAATATCTTATTATGCAAACAATTATGAAAGTATTGTTATCGAAGGAAATAAGAAAATATTGTTAAAAATTTTGAAATAATATTCTAGTAATTGTAGTGCTGTGGTGATTTAGAAGCCGACTTAAAATTTGCATTATTTACGAATTAAATTACATTTAGCCTTGAGGTTTATTACCCAATTCATTTTTTCAATGGTTTTGAACTTGTACATATTTAAAATAATACCATTAGTAGAACAAACAAGGTTAGAGTAACAATATATTTTTGTTTCTGATTAACAAGTGCTCATAAATTTTATCTGTTGCAAGTTTGGTATCGAAGACACCCGCGCAAATAAAAAAGAAAGAAAAAAGACGATCTATTGAGTTCATTGTTTTGTACCTTGTTTTTCGTAGCCACAAAAAACAATACAACATATGTATATAGAAATACCTCACTTGTTATTAATAATGCCAATTTTTTGTTGCATTTGCGTGTATTCAGGATCTTGAAATTATTTTTAGGCATTCATTCTTATTTAATTTGTAAAAAGCAGGATTTGTTACACAAAATTATCATTTGTAGATCCGTTTTGAATAGGTGTGTAAATTATTTGAAATTCAGTTCATGCTACTATCTAATTAAAGCACAGCTGTATAATTAATTTCTTCCTGTGTATTTTTCTTCTTTGCATTTCACAAACGCAAGGTGCTGCCTTTTCGAAATAATACGCTATCTTCTCTAATAACATGCTATTGCAATGTCTTTATATTTTATTTAATCAGTGCCATCTTAATAAAATCTTAATTGTTATATAAATTATTTATAATACACTACCACGAATTCGTGGAAGTAGGGTTACATTGCAACATAGCTGTTTAACTAAAATCGATTTAATTAGAAGAAAACGCTTGACAAAATGAAATACGGCGGTACTTCACAGACTACTCATTCGTTTTATTACAGCCGAAAATGAAGAGAAGTATTCGAAGCATTCTAGTAAAATTTAGGAGTACGTCTCTGGGCGAAGTCCGTGCCATTAAATAAAAAATAGATGAGCGTAGTTAAAGTGCTTCTCCAGCAATTGCATCAGATATCAACCGGCAACATGAAGAACCAGTTCGAGCACAAATAAAAGGCGCTTAGCTGTACCGAAACATTGCTTCTACGTCTAATTGTTGTTTACCATAAAGAGGACCGGGCCTTTGCGTGCATCTAGCCATAAATACGGTGATATGTCTTAGTCAGGATCCCGGGCAAGAGTAAAGTCTAAGGCACACTTGGTAAAGACACTGGCAGCTGGGAGCAGCCTTTAACATGCTCGCGAGTTTGTCACTATATACTTGTAAGTCCTCCATTAAGTAAAGAAGTACAATACATTTAATTAGTTCAATGAATTTTATTTACTTCTTAATCAAAGAACTCGCGAAAGAATTATTGATCAATTTCCTCCAAATATTCCTATTCTGACACACCACTTTCGCCTCGTCCACATTCATAGTGCGATTCATACATGCTCGTCTATTGGGCATCTAAAATTAAAATACGCTAACTAGTGATAGAAAGCTGAACTAACCATAAGGTACATAAATTTCAATGTATTTTGAAATTAATAGTAATTTTTTAAAAAATTAATAACAATAGTAAGTATTTTAAAAGTATTCCAATGTAAGTATTACATTTGTCTAAGCCGTATTATTTAAATAAGATGTAAAAATGAAAGATATATTGTATTTGTAGATTATAGGTTAAGATTGAATTTTCTCCATAAATACCTCTCCACTAACAACTTTGGGGGCCATGACTTGACGGCTGGTAACCGCACTTCATATGTACAAATATATCACTTACCGAGATCTGCCTAAGCAGAGTGCCACACCCATAATGGGTACAAGGCGTGATGATATATTTTTTAAATTTTTTAATACCTAGAATAACAGGAAAATTTGCAGTGTGTATGACCATAACTCTGCTGCCAATAAATGCAAACTACCAACACTAAAGTACGCATTCAACATCATAATATATCATACAAAATGAATTTGACATGTACCTTTTGTGAATTGTGATCAACGCCATCTCTTGATAATTTGGAAGCTCAATATTTACGCTCGGAATCATTCGTACACAAATCAAACCACAATCATACCTAACCACTTATTCTTCCGACGCCCACGCAATCGTTCACCCTCAATCTCACCCGCATATATTAGTTTCATTAACCTTTCATTCCACATTTGCTTATGATGCCCAAACCACCTCAACTGACTCACTCCCACGTTCTTAACATTCTTCTCAATCTTACACCTACCCGCTCCTCTCAAATACCTCATTTACACAGCAGTTATACGTCGTTCATGCTTCTTGATCCACACCCAACATTCCGAACTATATATCAATCTAGACACTAACACACCATTATAGAAACGCAATCGAGCATCTCTAGATACATTCACATTTCGAGCAAATGTACCCAAATCACTCCCTGCAAACACGCGCATATTTTATCATTATTTAGTCAATGTCCATCTCTTAAAAAGATACAAATAATACAAATTCATTTACACATTTCAATGTTGCACCATCCACTAAAATACATCAGCCACCTAACCATATTCTTATATTAGTTAGTTTTTTTTTTAACCTGGTAGAAATAAAGTGAAATCAAAGGCAAAAAAAATGTGTACAATGCTGTTTATGTTTTTACATGATTTTAAAATCTAATTTCATTTCTACATAAAGATTATATGATCTGAAATCACTCTATTTATCTCAAAGAGCCGTCACGTCATCTTTCTCACTTGCTCCTTGAAGTTCAAGGTTAAATCACGGAGTACATGTGTACACCTTCCGATCGACTTTGTTACTCAAAGTTAAGACATCAAAAAAGACCATCTGTCTTAAGTATGAAAGATTTCTTATCTACATACTGTTTGTTAAATATTATTATAATAATTAGTACGATGTTATCTTAAGATTTGGAAGGCTTTTTATATGGTTAAGTACTTACAGAGGATACTATTAAAGTTTTTTTGCTTCATATAATGAAATGGAAGAGAATTGTGTATGTAATTGGATTCTGATCTAATACACAGGGTGTTGTATAAAAATGGAGCTAAATTATATTTTATAGAGCCGTGCGAATTTACTGTTATTTGTCAACCAAGTGTATTTCGCTAAATATTTTGACACTATCTTATTAATTATCGGTACTCATTTACAAAATACACTTTATAGTATTTAAGAGAATTTTTTTCTTACGTAAAATGCAGTTGAACATGTGCGTGGTTAAGAACATGTTTTACAAGTCACGTATAAATGTCTTAACTATCTAACGATGTTCTTTTATCTTTACCGCAAATGTTATACTGTTTATATCATATAATAGTCGATTGTTACATGCATACATGTGAAAATGTTTTGTCCTTTCAAGAAAAAAATAACAAGCTTAGATTGACTTATTAAATGTTTGTAAGATCAGTAAGAAAAAAACAAGATTCAAAGCTTGATTATAAATGACGCTTAAGTTCGTGAACGTACGTAAATTATTCTTATTAAATTGTACACTCATAAAAATAATTTCTTGATTCTAGAAAATTTTATTTCTTGCAAAACGATTAGGTTCAATTCAAAAAAATATAAATTTTTAATATAAATGTTATTTATCTTCTTTTTTCTGCTTTGAAAGAAAATGAATATATTTTAAATTTTGTTCTTAAAAATAATGAAAAAGAAGTTTTTATTTAAAACGATATCATTTTGAATTAAAACTACTTCGTCCCCATAATGAGTCTCAGTTGAATACTTTGATATGTTCCTTCAAAACTAAATTAATTTTCATACAAGAATATTTATTAAACCTACAAAAGATTTCAAGTAAATCGAAATCGGATTGGCACTATTCAAATAAATTTTTCTCTTCATTTAAGAGGATTCTATTTGTTCCAAGAAAATATTTTTATGAGTGTAATACTGAAAATTTTGAGTATCCTATGTGGTGTAATAAACGGTCATAAATTAGCAAACAAAACAAACGAAAGAATAACGTAGGTGTAAAACAATCAACGAAGTGATAAAAAGATGAACATCAAGTAAATGAACAAAACAAAAACAGTACGATGCGCAAATACACAAAAAGTGTAACGTAACAGTGTGAACCGAGTGGATGCACACAGTGAGCGAAAGAACATAACAGAGTGAAACGTCCGTGTGAACGTGTGTGATAGACAGAGATAGAGATATAAAGAGGCCCACAGTAAAACACACCTTGACAGAGCAGCGCTGGGGTCGCATTGCCTGCTTACCTTTGACGATATGAGCGTCAAAGTTGGCGATGATTCCTGCAACGACACAAAACAAAAGCACATTAGACATACAGCATCACTCAAGCACAATAATAGGTACACATAATACTAGCTTAACAAATTTAAAAACTTAATTACTAATTAAACAATAAGCCCTTCTGATTTCAAAGCTCAGTCTGATATTACGGAAGGAGGGAAATAGAATATTTGTATAATAATATACGAGTATATAAAATGAGTTGGCATTAAAATATAATGTCATAAGAATTGATGATTAGAAAATTAAAAAATAACATAAAAATATTAATATTCCAGTCATAAAAATGCTATAAAAGGAGAAACAAACAAATTGATTAACTTTTAATAGTCTTATACATCATAAAAAGTATCTAGAAAGGACCCAAGCATATTGTCAGTTATTGTAAAATGACTGTACCTTAACCACATTATAAAAAGGTAACCAATAACACAAATAATGCAGTATATTTATTCAATATATAACTTGTTTTATAACGAAATAAATATTTAACTGGAAATGTCGAATTAGTTCACTATTTCACCGCAGGACTGCTGGCAAATATGAAACTAATGTATGTACCTAGCGAACCTAGCGGCCAAAATAACAAATCCTAATTTCTTTTTCTAATATTTTTGTACTATTTTCATAAGTAAAGTATTAAATAGATATATTATTTATTTTATTTATTCATTTATTTTAGTGAACAGTGTAAACATTGTATGAAGCCAAATTTCGGTGTTAAATTATTTCCATATAAAAACATCAAGTTATTTAAATGACAATCAAATTTGCAACGGTAATGTTAAGTAAGTCATAAAATAATTTGAAATGATGAAATTTTAGGGTCAATTTAAGTGACAGTTAAATTTCTTTATAAAACCGGACATTAAACATTTAAAAAAAGTTATTTAAATATAATATACGTGGTACAATCAAGAATTTAAATAATAAATAAGTCAAGATAGTAAAATTTATCAATAAGGAAATCTTTTAAAAATTTCTTGAAACTAGCAGAAGTAGTCTTCTTTTTTACGTCATTTGAAGAAAACAGCGGATTAGAAAGAATAAATATTACAATAGCTTATTTCCTCAAGCGGTCAGTCTTCAAAGAAAGAAGGGACATTGTTAATGAAGAAGAAATTTAAGGTATTTCAATATTCTCAGTAATAAACATAGAAATTTCCTCGTTTCAAAAAATAGACCGTTGTACAACATATCTGGTCATCAGAACAGGAATCAACACTTATTGTCAAAGTGTTTTCTTTTATAGAATATATAAACGAATTTGTATTAAGAAGTACAAAAGTATTCACTATTAATTAGAATATATTTATCATGTGATCCACATCTTCAAAAATATAATCCACATCCCTATAAAATATTTGTAAAATATATGAATCTGCAAGAAATGGCGGATATCTGCTGTTCTACAAGGCTCTATACACGAGCTGAGCCCAGAATCATATCATTAGTTCCAATTAAAAGCGTACAAAGGAAAATTGTTGAATTCGCCATATTTATATCTCAAATTTTATCATTTTTACCTCCCGCACATACTTATATGTATATGTTACGATTTGATTAGGTTTTGAAAACAATTCATCAACAGTAAGTGGTAGATTATTTGAAGGCCTATCAGGGTTTTTGGGCACATCTTAGTAAATAAATGATATAAAATAAAATTCATTGAATACAAAAAGATGTAGATTAATATTACCTACAATCTTTATTTGAAACATTTTTCTATATTTTGTTGTCATCAGATTTAAAAACAGTATTCATGGTATCACTCAATACCTTTGGACCAAATGAAATTTTGATGTTAATGATTTTTGTTTATTTGTTGTTATTTTCCTTAAAATATTCTTAGAAATAACAGAATTTAAGATAGAAATAAATTGAATACAACAATTTTCCCTTTGAAAGATCAGAACAATTTTTTTAGTTATTCTAAAAGTCCTTATTGGGCAAAATGATGTGATTGTGGGCTCGTAAATCTTATCAAAAATATCCACAGGTACTTCACAGAAAATTTTAAATTATGGACCATTACAACATGTTCAAGTGTAAATTCTATCATGCCTCCTTCGGAATGAGTAAAAGGTATGATATATTCCTACTCACAAATATTTTTCTTTTCAATAAAAATAACTGCGTCGTTGCATTGTCGTATGGCTGGATTGGTCATGCGACAAGTAAAAAATGGTCGCCGAAAAGTTTACGTGGTTTTAACGAGGCGTGCAACGAAACAGTTAGCGCTATTAAAACCATGAATACGATATTCCTCAGCTTAGCCTCAGCCTTGAGACGTTAGATTATTAAAAGGTATTTGTTTAATAACTCATATTTTACTGCCTCTGTAAACGGCATTACTAAGAAATGTACACGTTTCCATTACGACATTTGACCAGATCGTCGGGCATAAATAATCCGAGAGATTTTGGACAGTGACGTAGGTCTTACCAGTTTCCTTTGGGTATTCATGTAAAATGGAAACTACGTGAATGAATAATCAAGCGTATTGAACATTGACATAATCCTAAATGTAACAGGTTTAATATATTTATATGAACAGCCGTTTTAAAGCTAGATTTTCCTTTGTCCAGGGCTTGCACAATTATTGCAATAACAAAAAATATTCATACGATTAGAAGTGCGTTGCTTATTTTCATATATTGTTTTTATTTATAATTAACTATATTAGTAGTTCAATTTTGAGGGAACAAAAACAAATATAATTAGGTTTAATGTCTCAACAATCACCCATTTTGATGCAATTATATTTTATTTCAATAAAGAACTACTAGTTTCATTAAAAGCAGAATAATTAAAAAGTACAATAAATGTTATGTAATTATTGACCAGTGCGTCACTATTTTGTTGAAAGTACATTTAAATGTTTTTTCCATAACAAAACATTTAGATTTGTACTAAATTGATTAAAAAACATTGTTTTTAAGCTTTAGATTTAAAATTATTTCGTCGCCGTCACTGATAAGCTTATTACAAACAAAATCTGATGTGGTGACATCTCGCAGTGCACAGGAAAACAATTTTTTTAATGTTTCTCATTTACATAAACAATTTTTGTCTTGAATATCAGTGTGAACAGAGGTAATTAATTAAATATTGCATAAATTAAAAATGTAATCTCTGAAAATAATAGAAAATTTACTGTCATCGCTGATGAAAACATTCACTTACAAATTTGACATACTTTAAAGATTTCATTTCCATTCTGTTATGTTTATAATCAACTTCTCATCAGGAGTCAAATAACATTTTTTATCTTTTATAAATTGTAGTTTGAATTATGATAGACATGAATAGTGCATATTTAATTTTGCAAATCATTAATATACATTTGCATTTATGAATACAAGCAAAAGTGTTGAATTAAAAAACATGTTTAAAGTTGGGTGAATCGTAAATATGATGGAATATTTTAATAAAATTATTTTCGTTTCTAATACTTTTCTAACAAAATTACTGTTGTCTATTGTATGTTTAAATTTGGTATTTAGCAAGTACTCAAATTATGAGTCAAATTTAAAATAATAATCTGAATCATCGAAAGGAAAGTAATTTATTAATTTAATATTTTCGAAAGTTATCTTCCAGGAAAATGAATAAAATTGCAAACATTTAAATAATTCGTTGGAAGATCGTTAAATAATGCAAAAACCATGATTAAATAAAAACTTGTTCATGAAACTTAAAACTGGTCTTTGTACATAAAACTAATATTATAAATCAATGTTTTTATAACAGTCTCATTGAATCATCAAAAAAATATATCATGTAGGTTGTGTTCTCATGGAAACTATTGGTGCCATATAATTATAGCAATAAGAAAAAGGAAAAACAAAAAGCACCCAATAAATTATCTTTCGAACGCCATTTCAATATCAAACACAAAATTATTCCACTTAAAGAACAAGAAACGTAAACAATTGCCCCAATAATGCGAAAACAATTGCACGTTACGATGCCGTCCATTTTTTCAAAGCCAAACAAGTTTTGACGATCGCATTTTCCTAGAACCCCAAAACAAAAGACGCCATTAAATACTCCCTGCTAACCCCTCGCGGGAATGGAACAATCGACGGGGGCCTTGGGTAAATTTAACAGTACAAAACAGCTGAAGTGGGGGCAGAAAGGGGTAAAAAAGAAACAGCGAATGTTGGTACCGCATTGCTGAATGTCTGTACCATATATAGGTCGGTGGGTTATATAAGCTCTGGGCCTAGCAACCGGCTAGCCGATGCAATTTTTTTACTCCCTTTTTGCTTTTTGGATCTTCGTTTTAGTTTTGTTTCCATTCGGGCAGGTCTGGTCCTTGGAGACTGGCAGAGGCGGAGAAACAAATTGTACAAGGGGTGAGAAAAATTAATCATTTTTTCACAGTATTCTATTGGAATTTTATTAGAAGAATTACATGATGCCATGACAGAAGTCTACCAAAATCTAGAACAACGGCTTTAGTTTGTTGAAAAATCGATAGATGGGGTTAGTGTTCCATTAATAAAGAACGAAACAAGTTAACCTAAAAAGAACTTCCTCTAAAAACAAATATACTTCTTTAACTTTATCGTTAAATATCATTTGCTGATGTGAAACGCATTTTCCTGCAACGAACTTTATTTTTTGTAAAGCATAAGAAACTATTGTTGTTGTTTGCATGAGTTATGATTGTCGTCCCTATTATATTTCGAATGAAAGCATATGAATAAAACAAAATGATGGTTAAACTCTCGAATAAACAATACCTACACTCCTAGAGTTCTAATTAATCTCTATCTTAGTTAAAATATATTAAATACAAATTATTTAAAGAAAGACGAATAAGCGTATATTTCTTACTTAAATTCTTTGCAAATTGATGCCTAGAAAGCCCATTTTTACGAGCAGAAAAAACAGAATTTTACATATTAGACGATAAAGACTTTCCGCGTATCATTTTGACAATCGTACTACTTTGATATATCAGCAATTTTTCATTTGTTTCTTCCAAGCCCACTCGATAAGAATTAGCACAAAAAATAAAGGAAGGTATTTTGATCAAGAATTAAACATTTATTTTTGCGTTCGAGTTTTGTTTCAACTATTATGTCTCAGATATAATATTGTATTTATTTTGTTGTTTATAATTATTGTAATTGGAATATGCATTAAATATTAAAGATTAATTGTTAAAACTATAACTAATAATTCTAAAATTAATTCTTATATACTTAATTTTAATTTAGAAATATTAAAAAGGTTCTTAGATATTAGTAACAATAATTCATAGATAGATTTGTAAAATTATATATCCACAATTGTATTTGTAATCAAAATTCTAAAACTAATGGTATAAAATAGATAAATTTTAACAGCATTATATAAATATTTAAAATATTATTTCTAATAAAAATGAAGTGTTTATCGACGGGCTTCATTATTTCTAATATTCTTTCATAAAGTTTACCAATTAAAAAATCATTCATGTATCCCCAAATTGTATTACCTGAAGAAACCAAAATACTTTTTACAATATTAATCGCGGTTTTATCCGGGATATGCTCTGTGAAGTGTCAAAAATGTAGGGATACGTTCAGTTTTCTACTCATCTGTAAAATTTAAGCCGTTTTTTTGGTTAATTTGCGCCGTATTTTTTCCAATCGACTGAATTTTTTTCAACCCCTTTTGAACATACCACCACTTCAACACATCTGCTAAACGGTGCGTATTTGGTTTTATTTTCACCCTAAGGTGATTGAATTTCATCCCTGCCCGTTATTTTGATGCTTTATAAATAAACAGCGAAAGTATGAACAAGAATCATCATTTTAGAATTTTCTAATATATGTATATCAACACCTGGTTTTTATTTAATAACTTAATGTGCGTAGATTATTTCTGTTTGCTATAATAAACAAATTAAATTATGAATAATTTATATTTGATTTTTGTTATTATATTAATATGTTTACCATAAAATCTGATACAAGTAATCATTTAATATTACTTTTTAAGGTCAATTTAAATATTAGTAATTAATATTTGTTACAAATACATTTAAAATTAATTTACGTGAAATATATGAGATGCAGGATACATAAAATTGAGTTATTAAAGTGAAGACATAAATCAAATTTATGTTTTTAATTTCCTTCTTAATGTTATATTAAAATCTTTGTATTGAGATCATTTTCGAATATTTAAAATCTTATATTATTAACCATACCTACTTTCTTACTTTCTCTAAGTCTAAGATATTAAAAATATGGCCAACTTGTAATACAATATTCTCTACATAAAATTAACATTTTCGAATCACTAGAACATTTCATTTCATTAATAAAATAATAATTTTACATCAGTAAATTCTAGAATTTATTATAAAACTTTAACATTGAGAACACTCAGGAAAAGATAGTAAAGCCTTTGTAACCAGAACAGACCTAAGAAGATAAAATAGAACTTTGATATCTAATTGTAAAATTTTATATAACCTGCCTTTAAGCATTATTTCTTTGCAATATTGTGAGGTCTGATAACCGTTTTCTACTAAAATATGCAGAAACAAATTCATGGGTATCAAATAGCAACATTGTGTAGATTGTGTAGGTGGTATACCTAAAATGGTGAAATGATTTATATATTTACTACCAAAAGCTATAAAAATATGTACTACATTTCACTATTGCTTAAATGTTATATTGTACAATACTGCTCTATTAGAGTTTAATTTTTTTTATAATATCGACCACCAATAGATTAAACTGAATTCACAAATGCAGTAAATATCTTCGGGAAACTTGAGATTCTTAGTTCGATTCCCACAACCAAAAAATTTTAGGAGAAAAAAATCCGGAAATTATCAGCATTTTAAATTACCCCTATGTCTCAATCACCACTAATTTATTTGAGGGTAATGATTTGATGGGTGATAACTGCATTTCACGCGTAAAAATATATCATACACCGAGATCTGCGATAAACACTGAAATATAGTAATACGGGAACGTTAACTTGTAGGCTTCTATGAAAGCAAAAAACGAGCCTGAGACAGATAGATGTTATAAGGTCACCTTTCCATGTCTAACACTTGTTTGTAGAACGGTTGCTATGCATTTGTTTAGGGTTGCTATGTAAAAACATGTTGCACAGTCTTATCCAAAAAGATAAGTAATATATAACAGTGTAATGTTCAGTTATTTAAAAATTTCTTTTCATTCTTATACATAATAGTTAAGTGAATTCATTTTTATTAATATATTATTTAATTTTATTTCTTTTTAACTTTCGAAGCGACTGTACAACTAAGACAGTAGACCAAACGACTGGCTGTCTTTTTTAGCTCGCAACGTAAGTTGGTGTTCCAGTATTTTTATATTTCAGTGGAATAAAAAAAAATTCCGACGACCACTACGAAAAGTACATAAATTCACACGCTAAACTATTACTGAAAGTTGGTCATTGCATATCGCATTGCAGTGTGATATGAAAGCTCGTAAACCAATCAGATGTGTCCACAGCTGTGTGTGATATGATGTTATCACACGCTGCGATAACTGAAACTGATCGAACTAACCTAAAAATTTGTATTTAAAAGTTTGACAGCTGCAGATAGTTTACGGATATACAAGGATTAAGAAGATTGGACCCTGATTTATCAGATTTCAACATAATTTTTGGTGAATTACTGATTGTTATGAGTTTTAATATTTTAAGTAAATTTTATATTTTTTTTTTTTACTTACTTGAGGTCGTCGGAAAAGAATTTTGTATAACACGTGCTGAAACACACTCGTGAAATTAAACCACTCGCCTTCGGCTCGAGAAATATTCAACTTTCAACACTAGTTATACAATATACTATATATCAACCTCGGCCGGTTTCTACCCCACTTGGGTGAAAGTCAGAAATTAAAATTTGTCATATTTCTAATGGGGTCTTTCACCAATTAAAAAAAATATTTTTTTATGAAACTTTATCTATATTGAAGACTATCTACACTTTTAAAAAGTCTTAATTGTTATTCATTAAGCCGCAATGAATTTTTTTAAATGTTGTGACGTCATAGTAGAGGTGTTGCTGGATCTAAAACAGTAGATTAAATAATTTTTTAGAATTAATAAATAATTAAAAAACTGACTGAAATCTAGAAATTTTTTTATTTCAATTCAAGACCGAGTCAAGAAGCTAACACATCATAACCAGATATATTTATTTATATCATAAAGTTCCACTTAAAAGTGTGTTCAATGCTAATCACGAGTGAAATCTGCTGTAATTAATGCGGGTCGTAATAAAATCCTTCCCGCCGCCCCTGTGTGCTCGGGGTGGTTTTCACTTTTCAGCCGGCTGTCGTGTTTGGTGCAGACGCCAGTCCGCGGCACGCAGTCCATGCCCAAGCAGCTGCACAGCAGGCACGCGTCGCGGAATATAGGTGAACGAAGCCTTTTATTTTCAGATAATTTTCAGCTCGTTCCACCACTCACGAGCGAGAAGTGTGTTCCACGTTCGGTTCTGCGCAAGCCAGCAGCGGTGCGATTCGCGATAATGTTTGGTTAGCGGAGAAATTAATTTCGGAGGGCTCTGGAGGTGTTAATGTGGATTTAATTTACTGCAGCAGATGCCGAGGGAAGATGTATTGATTTCAAACAGAAACATGACACATTTTTACAATTATACTACTCGAAAAAATACTGTTCTAAATGTTAAGTGTTATTTGAGAAACCCTGAAAACCTATAACTCTGTCGTAAAGTATAACAATCGGCAAAATCTTTTTCTAAATGATGAAACGTCGAAGCGTTCGCCGCAGTGAGAAAGTTTTGGTAATAATTGGACGAAACAATTACGAAGAAGTCGGTTTATGATCTTTTTATTACAGCAGTAGAGGCGTTTGTCGGGTATTTCTGTCTTTTTTTCTTGTTTTCGGTGCCGCAAAAGTCGTAAAACTATTCTAAGTTCGAGGTGGTGTATGACTGCGATCTTGTACAAGCTTTAATATGGAAATACCACGGAACGCACAATGGGCGTCGTACGATAAAAGGAAATCTCACATAAAACTGATTACGGTGATGTTGCTATCAATACGAGTGGAACTCTTTTATTGTTGCGTAAGACCTCACGATTTATGGACACACATGTTAATATCAAACAAATGTTTCCATATTCACTTGTTTTATTGCTTGTACTTATATTTTTATAGGATTCGTATAAGCCTATCATACTATAAAATCAAACAGGTAAATTTATTACTTATGCTGTTCTGTTAATTTATTGATAAATATATAACAGAAATATTACGCATCAACTTTGCGACCTTCTTCAGGGATTTGTCATTTGTGATGGTCGTAAGCCTAAAACGCTTTGAAACATTTCAGCGAAAAGTTTAATTGAAAATATCTATATATACTGTTAAAATTACTAAAAATAGAATATGTCACAGAAACTATAACAATAAAAGGAAAAACCAGAAATTAAAGATAATGGAAAGAAATATACTAGGACTAAAAAAGTATCAGATAATAAATATAGAATAAAAATGAACCATCATGAAATATAACAAGAACCAAAAAGAGAAGAAATAGTGAGGATAAAATAGTAACGAGTATGGCTAGGACACGTACGAGATGAAGAAGTCTATGCTAGAATGGATTCCAGGAGGAAGAAGAAATAGAAGAGGAAGTCTAAGATGAACATAGATATAAGACTTACAAACAGCAGGAATTAAAAATTGAAAAGAAAACGCAAAGAATAGAAAGAATAAAACTTAAAATCAAAAGTGAAGTATCTCCATTTAAAGAATGAATCTAGAAAGCTTTGTTAAGAAATACATAATTGATGTGGCACTCTGCTTTTGCGGAAGTAATATATTTTTCTACGACCACTCACAAATCTGGTCATTGTATATTTGTTGTTGTTAGGGATATGAGGTACATTGCAAGCATCGTGTGAAATGAAGTTGTTTTCTTGTTTTGTGAGTATTTCAATACATGAATTTAATTTCAGTACAGAGTATAGGTACCATTGCTAGGACACTTATTTAATATTGTCAAATATTGGAATGTTGAAAGCGACACAAATTTATTATTAAAATATAAATTAATTAGAAAAAATATCGCGTCGTATAAAAAGTATAGTTACAACTCGTATGGAATGTCCATTTCATACTCGTACTACAAACTTTCATACTCGTAGGGAATGAGTACCATTCCATGCTCGTTGTACAATATACTATTCAGTTGTGAAGTGTGATTACCAGGCATCTAATCATAGTTTTGTAGATATTAAAGGAAAAGGAACCATAAGGGTTAAAGTTAGAATTGGCGATTGTCGGCTGTTGGAATCAAACTGAGGATGTCACTAATTTGGAACATAAATATACTTGAATCAGAATACCTGCTTTACGTTGTATATATTTATGAATCAAAATGATGGTGATAATAATTAAGGTGATAATTCTGAATTGAAGTAACCGAATAGTCATTACGGAAGAAATATGGAATCTTAATTAAAGATTTACAGTATCACGAAAAAACATTCAATACTGATCTGCTATATAAAACGAATAAGTTGTTTACGGTACTCCCTTTCATGGTACTTGTATATATCCCAGTTTCAAAAGAATTCAAAATTATTTGGTTGCATGAAATGATGCTTGCAAACTATTTCTTTTATTCAATGTATGAAATAAGAAAACACAATTCGCGTACCGCGCAAGCACCGCGAATCCAGATTATGGTAATACTTTTATCTTAAGCCATTACCCTCCCACGCCGCCTCAGAAATAACTTCCAGTCGATTACCACTTCACAAGTCTTCAGATCAAGCTCTGCAGCCCGGCGTTTGAGGCCATTGCCGGACCATTTTTCGGCGGGAAGGCGCAAGGCTCAGAATTCGCTTAGCACATTTCTTTGTTCGCATTGTGCGCTGCTGATTGGCACTGCGGGGGTCCGGTCGCCCGCTCACAATTAACATCCGAGCTGAAGAAGTGGAGGAGAGAACGAGTAGCGAGATGCTCTCGAGTGAGTCGTAGTGGACATAGGGTGATAGCCAACGAGTGGAATAAGAATTGGAATTTCTGAAGGGAGGTGAGATAAGGCGAAAATGTGACGAGCGAATTTCTGATGGTTTGGACAGTTTGTACCTTCTGAAGTTGTTTAATTTCTATGTGCCAGGATCACACTTTTACTTTCTACTTTATTATACATACTACAAGGAAGTATTGGAAAATATTCTGAATGTAGAAGAGAGCATAAACTTATATTATCTGCAAGGGGAATGTAACATGGTGAGGGCAGAGGCAAGCAAGTTAACGTTTTACTAGAGTGAAGATTTGCGCGGTACATATGTTAAAAAAAAAAACAGTACAACCTAACCTCAACACACAATTTTATTCAACACTGCATAATAAAACAGTGAAATTATAAAACAAGTAATAGAAGCTCAACAAATATAATCTTAAATACTAACAAACAAAACAAATAAAATAACATTTCGTAGTTCTATTTTAGCCCATAATAGTCGTTGGGTGCAGCAGCAGACGTGCGATTTGCACGTTTTATATTTCTGGCCAATAGCATCAATGCAAGTACCTGTGACGTCAAAATATGTTCAATTCGTTATATCGCTTTACTGCAAAATATTTAAAAGAAAAAAAATACTTTACTACTAATTATTCCGTAAGTGTTACACGATTTTGATATATATTTGTCATATTTCGTTTATGGTTTATGCGCCCATTCTACCGAGTTACTAAGTATTTCAATAGAAGCAATGAAGTTTATATTTTTGCCGCAAGATGTCAGCTACTTTGATTTTATTCCTCATTAGGAATCATAAACAAATCGAAGACGAGATTTTCGTGAACACACATGTTCCCGTTACTTCGTTTTGACTATTATCTCAATATCTCAGAAATGAGAAAAGATATAGTAACAAAACTTTACAATTATAAGTTTCATGAGAATGTACAGAACTAAGTGAATTTAGGTCACAACAGCAAGACCTGAAATGGAAGTTCAGCAAATAATAAGTTTCTAATCAAAAAATTATCTGTTCAACAATTGCTATGAAAACAAAATATCTGAAACATTAATTCTATGTATCACAGATGTTCTAGTGCAGTTAGTAAACAATCAAATTTAGATTAATACGTACAAGAAAGTTGCATGGTACCCACATCAGATTTTTTGGTAATTACATATCTGCAATTAATCAGTACAGGTACTGAGTCCGATCCTAATTATAAAAGGATAATTTCTGAAAAGTTCGCGTTATTTCGTTCGGTAATGGCACTTAACCCAAGCCGTCAAAGATCATCAAAAACAATTTCCCTGCACTAAAATAACTTTCAACCCTAGCGCAAATGGTCACAAAAAATCCGGTCCTAATTTATTTTAGGCTGCAAATGTGTACGAACAGATAATAAATACGGTCCAAGCAGCCGGCCAGTGCTGCAACAGTAAACAACATTGCGCGCAAACACGAAGAAATAAAAGTCCCTAACAAAAAATATATTGCAGTTGGGAAAAGAGGCACTAATGATCGGTAACTCCCACGGCTAGTTCGCAAGGCGTCCGCACTCGGTCACTGGCGCAAGTGTCGGCTGGGCGATAGGTTGTCCCTCTCACACACTCCTTACGCTGCTGGCATTCGCCACTCGTCATCAGGGGTGCACAAAATTACACCCCTAATTGATCGCCAATTCAACGTTTTATTTGTCAAACTATAATATTATTTATGGAATTACCCACTCGATAAAATTATCATACTCTGCCTTCGGCTACGTGTGCTAAAATTTCTCTCGTGGGTAATTCCTTACTTTGCCCACTTGTAAAGTAAATAACTATTACATACCGGGTGTTTACCTTTTTTTTATAGGAAATACAACGTCAATATTTTAATTTCGCTCCAAGTTTTCACTTATTAGTTTTAGAGCAAAAGTGTAAAATGTTCAGAATTAAAAACTGCACCAAATGAGCCCAAATTTATGGATGTGATACATTTCTAACATGAGATAGACGTAAAATAATATCTATAATTTTTAGCTATTTCCAGAGTGCCATGGGAAACAAAACATACAATCAGTCATATATCGTATTGTTTGAGTTTGACAGATGACATTAGGCATAGTTTTAATAATTATTGGCTTGTTTAAATTATTTGTCAGTATTATGAACACATTTGCGATTTAAAAATAATTTAAACAAGTAAATAATTATTTAAACTCTGCCAAATGTCATCTGTCAAACTCAAACAATACGACTGTTTGTATGTTTTGTTTCATAGCACTCTGAAAATAAGTAAAATTTAAAAATTATACATTTTATTTTACGTCCTATCTCATGACAGAAATGTATCACATTAATATATTTAATCTCATTTGGTGCAGATATTAATTCCGAACATTTTACCTACTTACACTTTTGCTAAAAATTAATAAGTAAAAACTTAGAGCAAAATTAAATTATTAACATTGTATTTTCTATAACTCAAAAAAATAAACACCTGGTATAATAAAAAAGCCTACATTTTGGTGTGGCACTCTGCTTTCGCAGATTTCAGTTATCTGCGGTTACCTGCTGTTAGATCACAGCCAAAGATATTTCAGTGAAGCGGAACAAAAAAAGTTAAAAGTGGCGACATGGTGGACTGTGCTGATCAAACTGAAGATCTCACGATCCACAGTTCAATGCGTTACCACGAAGATATGATATTTACCCCTAAATTCTTGTACATTTCTATATAAGATAAAATAAATAAATATATTATGACGCATTTTACCCATTAGGGGCACTGGAATATAATAATACAGGAAAGCAAACTGAAGTTAAAACGCGAGCCAAGATAGTTAACCAGCCAACAGGGGCAAATTAAAAATGGCAACTGTCGATTGTGGGATTCGAACTGATGACCTCCAATATAAATATAATTAGTTCTAATTTTTCGTTAATACACAATTACTTATCATACTTAATACATACATAATTATCGCACGTACTAAATTAATTACTGTTGACTTATGTTTGCGATTATATATAGCTATAAAATTGTTACAACTTATTTAGTACTTTGTTATTGATTTCATACAGAAATTATTAATGTTTAAAAACAAGCGTAAAATTTAATTTGTCAGGTAATTTAACGCCAATTAATTGATAAATGAAGAGGTATCAAAAACAATAAAGAAGTTGAATGTTCAACGCATTCGTTGCGAAAAAAATCATTAGGTTAAGTTAATAGATTTTGTAGTTATATTTAAATAATTTATATCATACATGTAATGATGCAAACATCTGTAGGTCAGTAATCCAAAGGATATGATTTTCATAGTTTTCAGATGTTTTGAGCAGATTGGTTATTGGTTTGTTGGTGTATTGTTTTCGAGGGTTTGTGCTACCCTACTGTCTGACATATAGCGTGATATTATGTATGTATGAGTCAAGAATTTCTGGTCCAGCTTCAGTAAAAAATATCAATCGCATTAGCTTTGTACACCCCTACAGGTACATATCACCCTAAACAACTTTTTATCATTCTTGTTCAGTACAGGTAAACATACAGACAACAAAGACAACATGTGGCTCACAGGCAAGAAGGACAGAGACAGAGGGACAGAAATGCACAGGTATAAAAACCGTATTGGAATATAGCGTATATACACAGGTATGCCGTACCTGCATATATATGCTATACCTGCATTACTCTACCTGCGACGTACCCTCGTCACCGAATGATGGCGATTCCATTGCGTTAAAGTCAGTCTAAGCATTTACCCTCGGCCTTATAATTACACGGCTGCCATTGTTGCCAATGCCGCAAACGAAAAGGCACCAGATTATCGGCTGGACGAACGACTAAGAACGGACGTTACCTGACTTTTAACTTTTGAGTTATTGCTGGTGTTATTTTGAGGTTTCGCGTTAATTTTTTTATAACATGTGGTTCGTGGATCGTCTGTTATTGGGGTTGTAAATTCTTTGGAGAAACTGAAAGTCCATCAGGGTTTATTTGCTTTATATATTGCTGCGCTTTAAAATAAGCAAACTTTTGAGAATAACTTATTTATAAATCTATACGTATTTCAAAAGTTCTCATTCAATCTTGACCAGCTGTGTATTCTATTCATTTATCTTAGTTGTGCTAATATGTACTTCTAATTTTTTTAAATTAATTAAATCATAATTCAAAACCTCTTGCAGGAAGATGTCATTCACGCATTCTCGTACTTGGTATGTAATAGTATATTCTACAACAAGTAATGAAATGGCACATATTCCACACAAGCAAAAAGTTTGTAGTCCGAGCCGAAGGCGAGAACTATGGTTTGCGAGTGTGGGATATGCCATTCCGTTACTTGTTGTAGACTATACTTTCTATAACAAGATTTTCCAAATTATACAAAAAATACAAATACAAAACTGTTGAAAACGTCAAACTAAAATAAATCCAATTAAAACAAAGAGACATAACCATGGCAACCAAACTAAATTACTTCATATATCGCGCTAATATGCGGCTCTGATTCGTCGAATTTATTCCACACGCGGTTTATGGAATGATATGTTCCAATACAATTTTTAAAGAAATGCGTAGTTTTCAAAACAGTGTTATAGATATTTTCTTTTTAGCGTCAGTAAGTAAGTTCACAATTTTAATTTATACAATTGAATTTTCAAACGTTACATCAGTATCACAAACTAACAGAAATTCTATAAATTTCTTATTTAAAAAGAACATGAAAAACGTACAATAAAAAAATAGTATAAACATTTCATTTCATAATAGTTAATTATTACTCCCATCTCATAAAAAAAAATTACATTTATGAAACTCGTCCTTTAATTATTTTAGTGTTATATCTGTAATCTGTATTTCCAAAATTTGAGTGTAAAAACTGATTGAAAATTGTTAAATTAAATTTCTCACTAGGTTTAAGGATTTCTGAATAGAGTAATCATAAGTCAATTGAAACAAACAAATTGCTTCATTGATCTTTTGGAAATAATGGAAAATTTATCGATAATACGCCTCGAAATCTATGAAATAATTCATCAAGTTTCAGTGGTGTTGGCATTATTGAAGCAGAAGTATAGTGCCACTCTATTTTTTCTGAACAATAACCACAGACTATATAAGTAAGAGTGATCGCTCCCAAATAAAATACATGCAACAAAAAACACAAAAAATGATTCCCATTGTAGCCATCAAAATAATAAAACCATTATATTACAAAGTCTTTCAATACCGGCCCACCACATACATTTCTACAAAACAAAAGCAACAAAAAAGAGAAACAAAATAAAATCAAGTTCAAAATGGTTTCTTCCAAGAACATTATCTTCAATGTTAAAGACCTGTAATTACTAACACCCATGCACAAATTCATTGAATTCTAAGCAAAGGCAATTGAAATTGCGCCGCCGTCAAAATTCCCATGAGTCATACGATACTTGCGGACAATTAGTTTATTTTAAAATGTTGAGTACACTACATGTGCTTGGTTCTTCGTCTGACTATTTAAATGGCATTTCCTGACCCAAGTAAAACTAAACCGGTCACCAGACACGCGCTTAAATCAAATCCAGGACCGGCTCTCAATTTTATCGAAGGAAAGAATTAAAAACCACAATAGAAACGATTGTTATCAAAACAAATTACTAACGCCTAAACAGGACCTATTATTGGAATTGAAATAACCACCGACCTACACTTGGTTCTTAAAATTAGTTTTTTTAATATAAAATTAATAAATTGATGTATCATCTTCATCGTTTTCCTTTTTCTAAAATATTATGGAAATGAGTCTTTAATATGTGTAATATTATTTCATGTAGGTAGTGTGACTAAATCCGTTAAATTGCTGGTTTTTCTGTTGTATGTTTAAACTAGGATTGTAAATTCTATTTGTAAATAATAAACTACTAAAAATATTCATGCTAACCGAATAGAAACAGATAATTCAATAAAAGAAATTATACTTATAACTTAACGTAAACGTAATAATCATACAGTGTTGATGAATTTTGAAACACTTCGGAGCGGAAAAGAGCATCGATATTTTTTAGATTTTTGAGGCCATCAAAATAAAAAGTAACTTTGTAATAATAAAGAATAATTCAAAAACGCTAATTACCGCCAACATTGTTAATTAAAGTCACAGGAAATAAATAAAACTAAAAATTTAATATAAAATGACATTTGATACCAACACCATCTCTTAACACTTATCCTAAATAAGTACCGATAATTTACAGTTGGTAATTGCTGTAGAACTAATTAAATATCAAAAGATAAAACTGATTGATTACATAGAGGAGAATTGGTGATTTATTTTATTTCAATTATATTAAATTAATTTTAATACAGAATATCGAGAAAGGTAGATAACATTTGAAACACTCATGTAGTCTATATGGGAATTATTAAATTGTCACATTTTTAGGTTATAATTCAAGAAGAAGTCTTTCTTTTGAAGTAGTTTTGGGTATTACGAAATATCTGTGTTTTTGTAAATCATAATTTAATAAATTGCCCTCACATTTTTTTAATTTTGCGATACCATTAAGATAATTTATGGAAAACACAAATAAATATAGTGAAAAGGTATATCGGCTAGAAAATTTAATGCATTATGTGTGCGTTAAGTTTATTATATACATCGCTCAGTTTAATTAAAGCACAACGCGCTGTAAAACTAAACTTACCGCACGTATAATGTAAATAACTATTATTTCAATTATGCGCACATTCCAACAAATATCATTAAAAATTTGCATTTTAATTTATTGCGTTTCTATATAATATAGACCATAAGAAACTCATTGCAGTAGACCGCATCGTCATATCTCTTATATTTTTTGAGTTATGGCGATTTTTGTTTTTTTTTAGAATTGCAATTCTGAGAGGCTGCAACTCAAAAACTATACAAGATATCGAGAAATATTCTTCAGTTTGGTGTTTTTCGTGTATTTTATTACAAATTAGTAAATTATTAAAATTTTGAAATTTTTTGAATTTTTCTTCAAAATTTCGATTGCAAATATCTCGAAAAATAACAAAGATACGGAATCTAAAATAACACCATTCCATTCAGCTCGTCAAAATACATAAGTATTGTAAGTTTCACTAAAATCGACCAAAGGGTTCAAAATTAAGAGCAAAAAGTCTCAAAATGGCCTCATATTCGAAAAATTTCAATAGGTACCCCTTGACGTTTTTCCCGAAATTTAGCATTTTCAGGCTTTTTGTTCTAAAATTGCATCCCTCCGTCCGATTATTCTGAAATTCGGCACACTTATGTATTTCGACGAGCTGAATCGATTGGTCAACACCGCAAGTTCGTACCTTTTATATTTTTCGAGTTATCGCCTATATAGATTTAAAAAAAAATATCGAAAATTTTCAAAATTTTAAAAATTTGTTATTTTGTTATAAAATGCACAAAAAGTACAAAACTGTAACAATTTTTCCATATCTTGCACAGACTTTGAGTTACAGACCCTCAAAGTTCCTCTTCGAAAAATATCCAAAATCGCCATATCTCGAAATATATTAATATTAAAAATATTAGAGATTTCTATGGGGTTTACGTATAGACATGCAATAAAAAATACACAAAATTTAAATGATATTTGTTGAAAATGTTAAATTTTAATTGCTCATGTAGAAATATTTTGTAAATTTGAAGTGTACGGTCCTGGTGAACGTAAAATGTTACGCCAGTAATTTAAGGGTACTTCTACCTGATTCACACATTCATATATGTTACCTCCCAGCTATACCTCTATTTTTCTTAGAATTGTTTACCCAAAAAATTTAATACCATTCAAAGTGTAATAAGTAATGATGACATGCGGTAAATTATGTTAAAAATAAAAATCCTGTAATATTTGCTATGTGCACGTTTTATTTTTTGTTGCTATAATTAAATAAATATGGTACGTTATAATTTAGAATAAGTAAATATGCAAAAAATTGTTTTCTTTGCAAAGTTGTTTTTAAACTGCATACAACTTATAAATGTTATCTCTCATTTCATAAACGTAGATTTAGGGCGTAACTACTTTAATTAAAAGATTAATCAAAGCTTAAAAACAATAATTATAACAATCTTGATATAATTTATTTTGTTAGTCAATCCTGTATGCATAGATTTTAAAATACAGATTAATATGTAAATAAAAAACCTTAAAAAAACATGCATCCTTAAATTCGATTTAAACATCACTTTAATAAGATCTGATTAGATCAGGATCACCTGTACCCTATCTAAATAAAATGGTTGCGAAACAAACTCCAAAAAGCAATAGTAACTTGATATGTATGCACCTGCAGCTATGTAGAAAGAAAAAGAATAGTGGAAGCTACGTAAGGCCCAAAAGAAATATTTTAGCAGCGTTCAGGTGTCCTTGAAGCTTTATTGTACCTTTTTCTTGCTCCACTAATTCCTTCCAAACAGTGGCTACTCGTCAAAAGGGGCACATAATCCCCATAATTTTTTGGTGTAGAAAAAATAAATGTTTTGTATAAAATATTTATTATTGTTAATTGCAAAATTATGTTATTGCAATACATTTCTGGTGAAACTCGCTTCTGTTCCTCTCTCTTTTCTGTGAATTTTCTGTTAAAAGTATGCTGTATAATAAATAAAATCGAACCCTCTCATCATTGTGGAACTAAGAGGAGTCAATCAAGATTACACAACTCGTTGATTCAGCCAATGGTCAAGATTGTATCCACATTTGAAGAGTTAGGGATTTCATTTTAATTTTTACAGGGTGTAGAATTGAAATATGGAATATAGGGATTTCAATGTTATTTTTTTGATATTGCTGTAAATTATCACCTATTCACTTTAGAGCAAAAGTGGAAATACAAAAGTTGTTCAGAATTTAAAAATGCATGCAATAAGGCCCATTTAGTTACTTACATGTTAGTATTTAACGATGTATCAATAAAATTATAAATTTCATTAGAAAATTGTAATACGGCCATGAAAATTTAAACAAAAATTAAATATATTTGACATTTCGGAAAACAAATTTATATTTATTACATTATTGAATTATGTTCAGTAATAATATAACAAAAGAGTGAGAATAAATTGAAAATAATTTGACAGATCTTTCGAAAACTTGTTGCCAGACAATAGCCACGAAATCTCGTAGGGCTTGAGTGGCTATTGCCAAATGGAGACAAGTTTGAGAAAGATACTGGAGAATTATTTCCTAGTTTATCGAACTCTCGAATTTTATTTATTTAGATTATTTTTTTATCTCATTATCAGGCACAGCACTAAATATATCTTTTTTGCTCATTTTTACTTGTGTTGATGATACCTATTTGACATTTGACATCTGTCAACAAAAACAAAAAAGCTACAGAGAATATTGCCGGGAATAATCACAAGAGCATTATTCTCAGTATAATAATGACACTATTGGTTAAAACGCAGACACGTGACATACAATAAAGCATTTCATTGGTTTAAAGAAACGTCAAAAAATAATCTGTGGAAATTTCATAGAAGATTGTAATGATATAATTTGGAGTTCATATTTTTTCATATCTTTCTATTAAATAAATGAATAAATTTTAACCTAATTTAGAAATGTCAAATAATTTTCGCTTTTGTCTAATTTTCCATGGCAGTGTTACAACTGTTCTATTAAATACCTATTGATTTTAATTTGATTGATATATCGTGAAATACAAATACTTTTGCTGTAAAGTGAACAGGTAAAAATTTACAGCAATATAATTAAATTTATTTAGCATTTCACGTGCAAAATCTACTTGAAGAAGACTGCTACATCTCAGGATGGTTAAATGGAGCAATGGTATAAATATTTATTTACAATTAGTGAATAATATTGAAAATTAAGGTGTGTAAGTATGTATTAAGCATAATAAAAAGAAAGATTTATCTACGCCACTGCCATCTTCAGGTATTAAATCTAACCAAGCCGGTGGTCTAACTTGGTAATTGATCAGTAAAATGTACTCTAACAAACTATTACCACGTCAAACCAAATTCTACATTTTTTATACCAGAATATTTTCCGCTAGTTTCTCAAACTAAGATAAAAACTAAATCCTCTTAATTTTTTTATAAAAACCTCACCGCTAACAGCCTCTAGTTAAGTGTTTAAACTTCGAATTACTATATATTTTGTTTTACTATTATAAATAACACAACAATATTATGATAACATTAAGGTAAATATTTAAATTAAGCGCTATTTTTAACCAATGAAATATAATCAAATAATCGCATATTTAAGTAGCTCCTTTCGGGAGTACCGAGACAAATGGATAAACAAAGTTTTTTGACAGAAAAACATTTTTTAGTTTCTTTAAAAGGTCTATAACCTAAAAACATTAGAAATATTTCTTAGCAGTAGACTATTGAATTCTTAAACATAGATCACACATTCCTGAATAACTTTACCAGTAATCAGTAGTAGCAAGACCGGTGTACCGTAAATTGCTGTCCATAAATACTAAAAGAACCCAAAAAGTATATTTTTCTCATCGATTGTGTTTAGTGTCAATAATTTTTATTTTTGCCAATTCATGTGGAATGGATGACAATAGCTACTCGTCCTTTTCCCTCTTGTGTAGGTCAGCGTCTAGTGACTATTTTGCGTAGGTAGACAAGTTGTAGTTTACGGTTTATTTTACGAAGGAAACATTGTGAATTTCTGCTTGAAAACACGCATTTCTTTTGAGGTGTTCAGGTTGAAAGAAAGAATATTTTTGTGTTTGTCTAAGCGTTATGATTTTTGCAGCGTCATGTCAGAAAATTGAACACCTTTTGCAGATTTTGAGAGGTTCACATAAATGTCAAATTAATCATAATCTCTATACAGCAACTTAAATTCTGAAATTTAGGGGCGATTCAAGCAAATGCAAAAAAGATTACATTAAGAATTACTACATTACATAAGATTATAGTTTGTTGCTTATAAAATTTGTAAGTTTCCTTTTTAAGAGAAAAATAGTCGGGATAATATTAAGAATAATATTAGTACCAGTTAAAATGACAGAAAACGAATTCAAAAGAAGAATAAACCATAAAATAGAGCAAGAATTAGGAGAATATAGTTTAGAACATACGAATATCATTCAGCCCAATTAAGACTTTTAGAGTAACTTAAAAAAATTATTCTGGTCTTACAAACGAACACTGCGCGCCGTTGTTACACCATCGAAAACGAGGAACCAAGGCGGCAAATAACCTTAGTAGTTGAAACTGCTTTATTAATAATTATAAAAAAGAGATACTAAGGACACTGCTTTTGAATCTGATGACAACAGTATATAGAAAAATGTTTCAAATAATAATTGTAGGTAATATTATTCTACATCTTTTTGATTCCAATGAAATTTACTCTACCTCGTTTATTTGCTAGGATATGCCCAAAAACCCTGATAGGCCTTCCAATAATCTACCACTTACTGTTGATGAATTGTTCCCAAAATCTAATCAATTCGTAACATAAACCATACCTCCCTTACATATATGTATGTGCGAAAAGTAAAAATGATAGAATTTAATGTATAAATATGGTGAATTAAATAATTTTCCTTTGTATGATTTTAACTGGGCCAAATGATGTGATAAAAGAAATGGAACAGGACCTAAGAAGTGTAGGAATTAAAAATTTGAAAAAACAACAACAGGCGAAAAGATGTGTAAATACATGAGCAAAAAATTTGAAATAAGAGGAAAGGGGGGATTGATTTGCCCCAAGAAAAAGATCTAGAGAGCTTCGTAATGAAACGAAGGAAAACCTACTGTGTATTTAAGTTTTTTAGTTATTATTTCTAATAATACCTATTACTTGAATTCGATTTCATAATTTAGAAATAGAATGGTTTAGCGATGTCTTTTAAGAAATCTTTCTGTAAATATATAAAAATTTAATTCACCACCCACCAATCAAACTTGATTTGACTAATTGCTTACAAATATCTGTTGATCTATTAGTAATCAAAAACTAGATTTATAGATGAGTTTTGATCAGAAAATCAAGACTCAATGTGTCATATTTGTGTTAATTTCATTGATTGTTTTTTCTTTAAATATCTTAACATTAAAATCTCGTTCTAGAAATCGCGCGATGTCGTGATACTCGCTCGCAATTACTTATTAAAACCTAAGAATTTACAGATAAATTTTAATATTTCGCCTATTTTTTCTTTGTACTAAATATACCGTAAACGTAAAGTCACGAAAATGGGACCATTTTAGTTACACGCAAATATCAAGTTACCCATGAACGTTGGTCACATGGTGTTCCGCAGTGCCGTAGGTACTACACGAAGGGGGAGGAGGTCGGCTTCTCCAGAGGCCGTAGGGGCGGTAAGAACCAATAACTAAACTAATATATTTCCTGTCCCGTTGTTTTCGAAAGAATTTGTCGAAGGAAACTAGAACATGTGTGCGAGAATATCAACGGGAAAGTAAAATATAGTAACTTGGTGTATTTGAATGCATCTTAACAAAGGCATCGGTAAAAAATGTGGTAAACCTGAGAGAAATGAAGCAGCGTCATCGTTTTTGCATATCTGCATACATCACCCGCCGCTAAATATACCATTTTGCATCCGTGAAAATCCTGTTAGCAATTTATCTTCGCATCTGGCCGTATTTCACAAGCAAAAAACCAAATTGTAAAAAACTTGTTGACATGTAATGTCTTGATACAAACATGGACATTCAAGTGCTACTTTTTTAATCAAGAAAACAAAATCTCTATTTGTTGGTAGTTTATCTTTTAGAATTTAATTATTTTCGTGAAACAAGATATGTAGAATATTAAAATACTTTTTTAGTGGTATGATTCTTGGTCATTAAGAATTTTTTGAATGCCTTTTGGGCTCTGTACGAAAGAATTTGAATGTTTAAAGATACCGCTATGGATGCTGCGACCTTCGTGGATAATTTAGTAATATTTTGTCTTTGATAATTGCTATAATTTGAATTTATTTTGCATGAGCTAACGGGACTTTTTAAAATTATCTTTAGTTAATCTTCAAATATCAACTGCATTTCTAGAAATTTATTTGCTAAATGTGACACTTATTGCTAAATTTGTTTGGGCTAACACTCGGTATTTATTACATTTTATATTATTTGTATTTTAATGTTTAAATGTCGAAATATTTTCCGGAGAAATCCGTGTTAATTGCTTTTTTATTTTGTATTAACTATTATTTATTTTCAAGTATATTTATTTTCTTCTGAATGAAGATATATGAAAGAGGTACACCTGGGATTAAACAAATACAAAAATAATAGATACGTAAATTATAATATTTTCATAATAAAAGGTAGATTAATACAAGGCTACCAGTTTTTTCTTCTGAAATATGTCAGAGACAGGTCTTCCAAATTCGTTTTAAAGTTCACAATAAGGAATATTACATTTTAAATTATTAATCTTTACCTACTAAACAAATTAAAGCGCTTCAGGAAATTTTAATATTTTTTATTACATTTACTATTTTATTTTGCAGTTTTTCATCCATGTACTTCATTTTTTAATCAAATCGTTTTCAAACCATTCCTGATCCTCTGATTCCCAATGTTGACAAACTAAATCTATAGAAAATGTGTCAAATTGACCAATGACAATTAAGAAATCTAGACAAAATCATAATATATCGAACAGTTTTTATAGCATATTTACAGTTTGATAACGAATTATACTGTATCGAAACCAAAGAATGAATGAAAATACTTATGATTGATAAGGATTTTTTTGGCTAGATAATGGATGTTAAAAGAAACTATTTTGAATTCAGCTACTGGTTTATTAAAATAAAATCAGCCCACCTCTGTGGCTCAGTTGTTTAGAGTACCTCTGACCCAGAGGTCCCGGGTTCGATTCCCGGACAGGGCCGCATCATAATTAAAAAAAAAACCAACCTCAACTAGTTCCGACATCACATGCGTCTTCCTCAAGAGGTGAATTTTTAATAACTTGTATAAAACATTTTAAATCAATAAATTTATAAATAAATATAAAACACAAACACAGATAAATCTCCACGTCAATAATTATAATAATAAATACATTAATAAATAAGTAAAACAAAGCCAGATAAATAAAATAAAAATTTCGTTATTTTTGCATCCACCGAAAAAATATAAAAACTCTTTTACTGGGTTATCGGTTTTTGATGCGATATTTCTTAATTTTGCTTGCCAATACAATATTCACTCAAAGTTAATAGAATTAAACTATTCATTTTCTCTGAACAATAAAATAGAAACGAAGTATATTATTACATTATTATTGTTATTTTTAAACATTTCAAAGCCATCACATTATATCAAATGTATAAATCGGAAGAGATACTGTTTCTAATATTTTTTTTATCTGTCAGTTTACAATATTTACTGTAATCTGTTGCATAGGAATTTAGATTGAATTTATGTACTTCTTCTTCTTTACCAATAGTTGTTCTGTTATTAACATTTAACGCTACGCAAATCTGATTGACAAAACTATTTCTCGTGCAAATTAGGTCAAATTCCCAAGCTCTTCTGTAAGCTCTCGATGTAAACATAGTCAACATAGCATAATGCTTAACATTACAGCGTATGTCGATAACGCATGGACATATTCAAATGAATGACAAATTGATTTGCATGTCCAGCCATTGAATTAATTACTGAGCAGACATCACTGCACTCGAGTGACGTCATTCGGCCAAACAACAATCAAATTTGTATTATAATCTGCTTGCATTTCAAACAATATTCAGAGATTGTTCTGTGATTTGAAATTTTAATGAATTTTAATTTAAATTTCGTACGCTATCTATTTATAACCAGAACATTAAATAACAGAAAAATACATTGAAAAAAAATATAGTTAAGTGTAGGTGAAAAGAAATATCCATTAAAATCTTGTGGCCAATAAAGGGAAAAAACTAAATTTCGGTTTCAACTTAAATTACAGTGTCCAACTAACGAAATTTTAATTCCGCAATTTTTTCATTTAATGACACCATGATCAGATTAAATCTAAAACGCAACTGCAGTTTTTCAAAAATAAAATTCAAGTTAGACGCAAATAGTTTTGAAACGAATGATGTTATTTATCTAAATTACAAGCCTTTTGGTCGGAAATTTCGTAGAATTTTGTCGCCTAAAACAATTTACTTTTTCAGTTTAACTTTAAGGAGTAGCATTTCCTATATTTAATGATAAAAAGCTGGACAAAATGCTAAGTAATGGATTTTTTAACTATTAGCAAAATATAGACCGAAAACAACAATTTTGTGAGTATTCGGCATGTGTTTTTCGTTTGCTTCTATAATTTCAAGTTCAAAGTTAATCGAACATCGAAAACTGCATGTTAGTTAATTTTTAAATGTCACTCTGGCTATCTAAAAATAATATAAAAACTAAATACTGACATCCCTTTTACTTATTGGATATTCTGTTAAAGCATCAACTTGTGTTCTAAAGAAAATTTGACTCGAATCATTAAGAATCCCTTTGATAAAATTTATAAATATGCTATGCTTCCGCATGTTACAAAACATCATCGCATCGAGTATTGTTTCCACACCGCGGCGAAAACAAACTCAGATTCCTGCGATCTTGAGACAAACAGAAACAACAAATGCTATCGCTGTGCTAACGCACGCAGATGTGCGTACCGGGCAATACGTAACGTGGTACACTTGCAGGTTGCATGGAGTATTTTTAACACGCAGTGGGCGGGGTTCAGTGCGCTTAGGAACCCTAAAGTATTTTTGAAATTCGTGCATTGCAACGCGAGATTCTGACCTGGATTCGGAAGTCTGCCTGCACCACGAGTATAAACAACTGTTTGCGCGGTGCGTTGAGAAATTTTAAAGATATTTTTATATTGAATTAAGCTCAAAATATTTTCTAACGCAGCACGGATTGAATACCTACTCTCCGTTCACAATCAGTTTATGATGTTTCACCTTCAAGAAATACAACTGTTTCCCAGAGGTTTTGTGCAAGGTATGAAATAAATAATAAATATGAAATGAAAATAATTAAAAATTATATTGACCAAATTTATCGCTCAAAATTTCGGTATTTATTGTTCATTTCCTAAGCAGGCATTTTATTTTATTTTGTATTCGATAGAATTGAATTGTGTTGAATTGTATCAAGTTAGTTTGAATTATACTGAGTTGATTTAACATTAAATAATTCTTTTATATTTTATGTTATTAAATTGAATTGTATTGTGGATTGAATTAATTTGAATTGAATTGCAATGAATGTTGGATTGTACTGTATTGTATTGTATTGAATTGCATTAAATTGATTGGAATTATATTGAACTTAATTGAAATGAATTCAATTGTATTGGGTTGAGTTGTATTGTATCGTATTGAATTGAATTGTTTGAGTTATATTGAGTTGAATTAAAATGAAAATAATTCTAAAGTATTTCATGATATTGAATTGAAGTATTTTGTGAATTGATTATTATTGTTATTATAACGATGGTAAGCAGACTAATTACTTTTAGTCACCCAGCCACAAAAGTGGATGATAATGAGTTTATGTGTAAAACACAAACAACTATACTCTGCAGTGGGATTCAAACCCACGGCCTCTGACGTGCAAGGCTTGAATTATTTTAAATTAAATTGAATTAAATTATATTGTATTAAAATAAACTGAATTATTTTGGATTGAAGATATTTGATTTATATTTGCATTGTATTGTATATTTCCTTTTTAATGTATCATATTGATGTAATTGATCTGAATTAATAGGAATTATATTGAGATGAACTGAAATTAAATTAATTATATTGTATATTATTGAATTGAATGGAATTGTATTGCATTGTATTTTATTGAAGTGAATTGAATACAATTTATTTGAAATGAATTGAATTATTTGAATCTTTATTTAGTGTACAACCGTTGAAAATTATACCAATTTCTTACGGTGTATTGTATTCTAAGTGTATATAGTTATATTTTCCCATTTATCTAAATTTTACAATTAAACACTTTATGAGTACCTAAATATTTGCATCTGGTATGCATATTTTTCCTGGCTATTATGACCCTTGAAATTATTCAAATATATTTACAATTTCATTACTTTAGGGCCACCATTTGTAAGATTATAAGTGCAGTGTAATATAAAGTTTAACCACCATTACTTTTGTATTGACAATACAACTAAATAAAATGTTAGGCATAAAGCAATATAATTTTAAACCCCTAACCCCAATAAAATTTTGGTTTTGTACCGACAAATATGTTTTCTCTCAAAGAAAGGTTATACAGATGGTACAAGAATGATTTCGCTCACTGCAATTACAGTGGTAGGTATATATATAGGAAACACATTTGAAAGAATGACAAGAAGAATAACATCACAAGAAAATCTTGTTCTTGTTGATACACCACTTTTTTTTTAGTTTTTCTGATATTCTCTACCGAACTTTCTTTTAAAGTTCACGATATAGCTGAGCATCTTATGTGTTACAATTATAACAAGATGATTATCTAAAATTTGACAACTTTGCGTGATTCCTTTATATTAATTTTGCTATAATTGAAATAGATGAAAAATGATAATTGCTGTTATTCCGAAATACTCAAATACTATCCCAAACAAATTGTCTTATGTATTAGTTAAGTAATTGTGTTCTTCAATCTTGAATCGCTAATATCAAACCACACCAGTAAATGGATGACACGTATCTTTCTAAAAGAAATTCGCATCACAGCAGAACGTGACCATTTGACCAACGTCCATTCTAAGAACTAAAAACCGCTGTATGTTGTACTCGTTAATGATATGCGCATGGCGACAACAAAGAGCCTAGCATCTTCGTGCCGGGAGAAAAACATAAATTTTGTTTTGGCGGAAATCGTATCTGGTCAAGTCAAGCAGGCTATGTGAGCCTCGTTAGACGGAGGCGCAGCCTGCTTTGATGTGCACCGGCTTCTGACTGACACAGCTTGTGCTGGATGATACATTAAGTACAAGCCGGGAAAACACTTGCCAAAGAAGAACTTACATTGTTATATCATACTCATCAGGTTTGATAACTCAATCCAAAATAAATTCCAGGGAATATTAATAATCCTTAATAAAAAAGAGATCATCAGTGTTCATTTTAACTTTTCGCAACTAACATCTTCAGAGGCCATGATCTCACTGCAATTGACGTGCAATTTTTATTTCACCCAAGAGGAATTAGTGGGTAAGTCGGGGGTTGTGATACATCGGTTGGTTAGTCGAGAGTTGTAATAGTTAAAGGAAAATGGAAATTAGCTGGAATGTTGTTCCCCTCGACTTTCAGACCAAAATTTCTCATTCTCATGAGTGCTGGAAGTAAAAATGCATAGTTTTACAGATATTAGAGGTTAAAATACCACTTTTTGCATACATATATTGCAGGATTTTTATTTGCTGTTTTCTTTTTGCATTGATCTGATGATTCACCATTGACAATGCGTTAGTACTTGAAGGCAATAAGCATATATGTTTTGATTACCATATTATTGAGTTTTAATACGTTTTTACAGGGTTTTGACAGCTGTCAACTGTCATTGGTTGTGATCGATCATACCATCTGAATTAGCAACCGAAAAGGTCCCTGGATTGAACTAGGGACCAAAAGTACATCCAGAAACTTACAGAGAATTACCTGGTCCATTATAAGGACATAAGCTATAAGCGTCAAGATGCCAAAAAATGGTATTTTAACCTCTAATATCTGAAATACTATACATTTTTGACTTCAGTGCCCAATAAAATTTTTAAACAACACATATCAGTTCCAATTAATTTTACCGGGATCCTACAAGAAATGTGCTAAATGTTAATGTTATAAAAACAAATATTATCAGAAAACACTGAAATATAATAATACTGGAAAGCTAACTAACAAGAAAAACACAAGCCGAGAGAGACAGTTAGTTGTTGGGCCATCTGCCTTTGCTGTACAGTGTTTCTATATAGCAACTGCTCTACAAACACATAGCTCTATAAACAAGTGGCCCTACAACATCTATCTGTCTCAGGCTCGTTTTTCGTTTTCATATAAGCCCAGAAGTTCGATTTACAAATCAGTGACAGAAAGAGCTACTGAGGAAAGGTGTGATTATTGAATAGAACACAAGATGAGAAGGGCACCGATATACCGATTATTTTTTTAATGCAAGAAGCATTAGTAGATGAACCGGGCGTTGTTGCAAATCGGTTGGTTAGACAAGAATTGTAGTACCTAAATTTAGTAAATTTAGTTAGTGTTATTAACCCTACTTTCACTGTTACTAGTATTTTCCCATAACCAGATGTAATTTTTCTAGGGAATTTAAATGTTGAATATTTGTTAAGGATTATAGAAAAATTAGTTTTCAACGAGGAAGCATCAAAGTTAGGTGAATACTGTGCATGTAGAATATTAGATTAAATTCGTGGGGTGTCTAAGACCCCAGTGTAGCATTCCAGGGTTAAAAGATTTATTAACAAAAAAATTAGTGAGGAAAGATGTGAGTGATCATTAAATATGACAGAAGGTGAGAAGCGCAGCGACGAACAGAATTAATTTTATTTCATGCAATGATGTGTTATCCATGCGTTGTGGTACAATGGTTGGTTAGCCGAGCAGTTGTAGTACCTGAATTTAAGTAATGTGAAAAAATTAATACAGAAATTGTCAATTTGTGCACGTTATGTAATTTGCAATTATTACAAGTCTAACATTAATCTCAATGACATATGAAAAAGAAACGTTGGTTACCGAATTTTATTGGACGCCAATAAAGCTAATCCATGTGTCAGGTGTAAGGCAAGCTTTACAATCATTTGTTTAAAATTTGAAAGTTGCCGTTTGACTCTCGTTTATGTGGGTGCAGAAATTTATTAACCATTGTTAGTTTTATCTAACTTTATAGTATTATTTTGTACATATGTGAACGTGCGTTTATTTAAATTGTAAGTAAAGATTTATACGATCATTATTTTGCAATTTGTTGTTGCGATTTGAAGGCTCATACATTTCTAGGAAAATTGCAATTATACTCATTATTTCTATTGTTGACATTCGAAATTCTATTGTTGAAATGAATTAAGAAAAGTTATACGGAAGTGACCGCTTGTTTTGACTGTTTACTCAGATTAATTTACTGTCGGTATCATCTACGATTCATAATTCAGAATATCTTTGTTGATTTACGAGAGGTGTCGAGTCGTCATTCTTCGATGAAGACGTTTTAAAGATTCGGACATAAAATAACAAAAAACAACCGTTAGATGAAGCGTACTCCGGACGTATTCTTCAGGGATTTAGATTGAAGAAATGTAGGATTTTATCCCGAGTTCAGATTATAATAATAATAATAAAACTCAAATAAAAGTTATGCTCACGTTTTAGTAAATCATTTTATAATAAAGTTTTATGATTTCATAAAAAAATCGTTACGAGGATTGACGGTAAATATTTGTATGTTGATTTCAACTCGTAAAAGTTATAAACGCGACTACGAAATTGGGAATGCTACTTCGTAATTCAAACCAGAATTTACATTTTAAGAACTCTTTGATTTTTACTACTTTTTGATTGTATTATGGATGTCTAACAATGAATAAATTGTGTGGTATATTAGTTTTCATTTTTATATCGGACCTCAATAAAATGCTGCACACGATGACGAAAATTGAAACCTTTAAGACCATTTTCTGTAAATAAATTATTCATTGACATAATAGTATATTATACATTAAGGGAGGGAAGTGTTTGATTTTTTTTCCGCGGAATAAATTGAAGCACGAGCCGGGAAAAAATACACTTCTCTTCTGCGATGTATATACTATTTTTTTCACGGCCCCAATATTTATGATGGTTTTTATGTATTTCAAAATTATTTGAATTGTAATATAATTTATGATAGTTACCTTTAATTTGTTTAATTTTGTTTATTTTTCACATTATTTAAGCACATTTCCTCACGTTGGGAGAGAAAGTGCACAAATCTCCCGCAGATATGAAATTGGCTGCTTCTGTCACAATTTATTTATCATATAGAAACCGAGTTTCTCTCCCGGTAGTGAAAAAAATCTATTTCTTTGTATGATAATTTATTTACAATGCGTGTTTCTAAATGACTAATTTCGCGCAAAACATCTACATTCTAGGAACAATATGCGATATTTGGAAAACATATTTATGTATAATTTTCCGATAGGTTTTAATTACACCTTTCTGAAATACGCGTAGTGTGACATATGTGTTTATTTAACAGTATGTTTTTATTAACTGTTCTCTTTGACCTTTTCAAAAATTACTATCTGTCCACTGACAGTTAAATATCAGTAATTTTAAAAATATTTATATGTTAAATTCTATATAGAAAACACGATTGTCATAAAGTTTAAATGTTAATAGATATAATTTTTTTAGGTTTTCACACGTAATATATGTTTGCAACCGGATTTAAATCGTTTAAATAAGAATAAGAATATCCAGAAATATTTAAATTTGGAAGTTTACATTGAAATTATTAGATCATCGAAAAAATCAATTTTCGACTTTACATAATATTGGAGTATTCATAAATAACCATACATCTAATACTTAGAAATTCAAATTAATTTCGTTACAGCGAATGGAACATCTACACAACATAGTTGAAAACTAAAGTGTAGGACGCCATTTTAAATATTCTAAATATAAATATAAACAAATTTGCAGAATGCGTATTAAATTACGAAAAAAAAAAAAAAACAAATGGATTGCTACAATATATTTATCTAACGTATAGTGACAACAATTTATATATTGTAACAATACGTATATATTTATTTTTCAGCAATAATTATTATTTATCATAATTAAATACCTTGCTTGAAAGAGCAATATTAGTTATTGATTTGAATATATTCAAATATATATATATATATATATATATATATATATATATATATATATATATATATATATATATATATTATATTCTAAACAATATAGCATATTTAAGACATGATCTAGATATATACTGCAACAATATTATATTATTAAAGAAACAAAAATATTTAGATTGTTGAAGCAACAATCGAAAGTAATATCACATTACGAATATAAATAAATATATTTTATTGTAAATATTAAAATTGCTGTCATTTCTCACTTGCCCACAAAAATTTATTCAATAATTACAAATCGTACGGTGATTTGTAATCTCTTTGCAACAATTTATTTGTTAACCCATAACACTAAAGATCGTTATTTAAAAATTAAATAAAGTTTGTTCAGAAATTTAAACAAATTTAATATGCGAGCAATTAATATGCTGAATCGTAAAGAATTTATACAATGTTTAATTAAATAATTGAAGACTCCTACTATTTTAAAGTAGGTACTTAACAAGAATTAAAATTTCGATTAATTCATAATTATATCTACAGGTATCAAGAATACATATTTATTAATTTTATAGAACAAAATTTTCTCACATAAGAAGCACGAGACACCATACCGCGTTTCAAATAGCTAATAACAATAATAATATATTTATAGCACAAGTTGTCACCATCTCCCAGCATAAAATCAGAAGTACGCTATAGAATCTCGCCGTCTCGTAGCTCCAAGATAGCAGAACCGCTTCCTAATTGACTGGAGCGACATCTAAGAATTTTATGTCTTTTTGACTATTTAAAAATCTCCGGTAAATAACACCTGGGCCATGCGATAGCCCGATAAACTGAAAAATTAACAAACGCAGAGGTCAAACTATTAAACAGAGCTTGGAAGAAAACACGTTTTTTCTGTATTCATTAGACGACATTTTTTGTAGATATTAATTACAAAAAAGCTGGCTATAAATTAAAATCAAAAAATGTCAATTCCACCTGTATTTGAAGTGATTTTTGGCTTTGTAAGTGGGCCTGTGCAGAACCGGAACACACAATTTTACAGTCATATCCGGAGCGACAAAAATTTTTATATAAAATATATCTATTTTGAACAAAATATTAGATATTTATTCTTGAAATACAGAATAGTTTTTATAAAACATTTCAGATTCGAAACCACATAATAAATTAGGAAATATAGACTTTTCGATTCAGTTCTGTAACGGCTGGTTTATACTGGATTTAATTTACAAATTTAGATTTAGAAATTTAATTTTAAAAATATAAAATACATAGAAATACCTTTATTGGTTTACGCTGGATTTACAAATTTACAGATATATAATTTACATTTAAAATATCACCATATTTTATATTCTAAATCTAAATTTCCAATTCAACCAATCTGAGAAACAAGAAATAATTTTGACAGCAGTAAAATGTGTCAAGATTTATTTATGATCATCATAAAATATTGTTGTAACATGGATGGGGAGAGTGTTAATAATGATATTAATTAAATATCTTTGATTGAAGAACATCACATATGACAAGTTAAGGTTATTTTGTTCTTTTTGAATACATATGTCAAAAATCTGAAGCCTAATCTTGATTAGCAGATTTCAAATTTAATAAATTCAGTATGAACCAAGAGGTAAATCACAAATTTGAAATCAAAATTTCTAAATCTAAATTTGTAAATTAAATCCAGTATAAACCAGCCATAAGAATATTTTATTTAAATAGAATGGCTGATACCAGCTCTGTTTCCGGGTGTTTTAAAAGAAATGTTTTAATCTCGGATTTAGCGCTGTACAACATTCTATAATTGTTTTTAAAAACATACTTCAAATAAAATTAGTAGATAATATATTTCCTTGTAACTTCTATTGGAAACGTTTTTTGTAAAATAATTTTAGAATATTGTACAGCGCTAAAACTGAGGATAAGACATTCAAAAACAGGGCACGTGGTACCAGCCATTATTAGTAGAAAATTTAAATACTTGTTTTCCTGATGAAGAATTATGTAGAACAATTCTAAACATTATATTTAAATAAATATTTCTTAATGTTTTTTGAATTTATTTATATTTTTTGTAAATGCAAATGTTACAGTTAATTTTTAACCTAGTACACGAAGAAGCAGTGCTCTACATAGCATTTCCGGTTAATTTGTAGCATCAGAAATTTAACAAAAAGTAACTAAACTCAATATTTAAATATGTCATTTATCAGTTTTATAATTATTTATCTGCAAAGGGTGAATTCGATTAAGTAAGCCCTTTAGTTCTCTCTTTATTAACATTTTTGGTGACCATAACTTAACGTTTTATCATATACTAAAATTTGCAAAAAGCAGAATACCACATCCAAAGGGTTAAAATGCAAAGAGTACGGCCCTGCTCCTGGAACAATCTGTTCAAGAAAATCCTACTAATTACTGAAAAAATAATAATTAACCTTTGCCACGAACATGTGGAATTATTATGCGATATTGTGTCGTATTTTTGATATTTTATGATGATTTTAGTGGACACGGACGCACGTGGGAATATTTCTTTTATATTTTTATCTTTTTTTTTTTCGTAAATACATAGCAAGTTATTAATGTTTGAACCTAATCACATTAGCTAATAATGTTCTTGCTTATAATTATTTTTCTGTTTTATTCAAATTTTTATTTATCTTTTGATGAGATGTTATGATGTTTATGGGAGATGATAGAGAAATAATGAAGAAGAATTATGATTAATGTCTGGGAAGATATGAGTTTTCTTATTATTTTTCTGTTAATATTTGTAATTAAAATAGCGCAGATGTTATTAGAAAACAGTTATTTTATTTCAAATTAAAATTTTTGCTACCTGTGCTACGAAATTAAAAACCAATAGTGGCTATAATAGTTTGCTAAAACTAAAATTATTGTTTTAGTATATGATATACCACATCTTTGATAATGTGACATATTATTTTATTTATTTTTAGTCACTTTAACATTATGACAACAGTGATTTAATTGCATTGTAATGAAATAAGTATCAAATATTTTCTTAAGATAGCGTTCGATGAAAAGAAAAACACTTATTTTCTTAACCGAACACGTGTAATATTAGTTTTGCGATATTTAAAGCAGATATCAGTTGTTATTTCACGGTAATAGGAACTGATAAAGCAAATTTACTTCCACTATCACTTGCAGTAATTGATTAGTAAATTTGGCCTATGTGATCTACAAAAGATCCTGTCTTAGTAGTATTAACTGTCAAGAACGTTAAAGACACTTTATCGATAGAAGATTTCAATTTTGTCTGTCATTGGTAATTCCGTATCATTCGTGAAGCTTATATAATTTTTTTACAGGAATGGAACAAGTAAAATTTATTTGAAAATAAGCAGAGATAAATTTCTTCATTATTAGTAATGTTGAACCCAAATATATTAGAAGCCTTTCTATAGTTTTTATTGTTTATTTTACGATATATTTAAACTTTCCTGATGCATTTAAATGACAAGCAGTAATTTAGTGTCGTGGTGTTATTTTTGAAAAACAAAAAAAAATATTTGCAATGATTCCGATAGTGAGAAATTAGACAAAGAAAATCTAAATATTAATATGACAATAATATCAAAATTTTCAAATCAATTTACCGTCATACTTACCCTAGCAACCGGTAAGAAAACCTACCGCCTTAGAAACAAGCGTGATAAGTTGATAAAAAATCTGATGTAGCAGCACATAACCTCCCGCCCAATACTACTCTTAAAGATACAAAATAGTATTTGATGATATAGAAACATACCTTCTTATTTGTTTATTTTCTATTTATATTTGAGAAATTTAATTTTGTTTCGTATATTTATTTAATTTTTAGATATATATATATTTTACTAAGAAAACAGCTTGACAATCAAAATGACATGTGTCTCATTTCGTAAAAAATTGAAAACTTTTAAATATTTCCATGGTATACAAGGTCTGCAAGAATTATGAAATCTAATTTCTTTATATTTCTTCATTATTTCTAAATCTAATGAAAATTAATAAAATTAGTGTAATCAAAACACATGTAAAATTAAATATTCTACAACTTTCAAAATAACATAAATTGTTAAAAAAGGAAATTTAACCGTGTTTTTCACGAAAAACTGTGAAGGGCTTCAAGTTAACTACTTCCGGTTGACCAATTTTATCCAAAATCTAATCAGCTCTTCATTTAAATATAAGAAGCAAAAATTCACAAAATTGTATTTTTTGGTATTATAGTATTTGAGTTATGCGAGACGAAAAAATTTCCACAGACTACTCATACACATATACATATATACAGACATCATCGCAAAAATAGTAAAATCGTATTGTAGGGACCCTAAAACGTACTTATTCATTCAATTTTTTGACCAAAAACAATACCTCCCTTACCTAGAAGTAGGCGGGAGGAAAAAGGACCATTCGTACAAAAATAATATAAGGTTATCCCCACATAATTTAGTACACATCCTAAAAAATTTCAACGCTGTATTAATTTAAAAATGCGGAATAATACAATCGTGGCCATCTAATTCCTTTCAACTACAATCGCTTCCTTCGCAGATTATCACAAGAAAACTTCGATATAATCACCCCCTACTTAATTCACACGCAAACGCTAGCGTTTCATCGTCATCCCATTACAAAATCCCCGACGGGTGTTGTGTGGGGTAATCGTCATGTTGCATGGTACAGTATCGGGTACTCACGAACGCGGTACTTCGAACAGTACCAGCCTAGAATCGGTCTAATATGAATTTATTTTCGGCATGAAGTCACGAACGGTTTGTAAAGAATTGTGTGCGCGCGTGTGTATTTATGAGCTGGGTTTATGTGCGTGTTGTTCAAGGAAATGTGAGTGTATGTAAGAGTAAGTTTTAGTATGGGTGTGTTGGAAATTTGTTTCCCCTTCAGTCATTCGGAGATGTAGTTATAGTGTTATAGGCAGCATTAAATTGGATACGCGTGATAATAAAGTTATTTATTTTTATAAAATTCTTCACAGCATATATGAAAACTCACATTCATTTCAATGCTTTACAGCTGACTAGAGGACAGGATCATACACTAAAAATTATTTTCAATAACTTGACTGATGATGATACCAATATTTCAGTGGTGCGCAGCCAGGAAGATGGCCGCTTAGTGTTAGCTGATAGGCTATCTTAGTAACCATCCCTTTTATTATTTTTAAAAACAAAATTTAATAGTATATTACGTACCGTGAACTGTAAGTGATAGTTTTTAGGTCGAGAATGTAGTTTGGGATGTCGAGACCCGTAGGGTCGAGATTTCCTAAACATTCGAGACCTAAAAAATCACTTACAGTTCGAGGTTAGTAAGTTATTTTTTTCAATACCTGCGTAAATATAAGAAAAAGAAAAATACATATCAAAATTAACAGCTGTCAGATTGAGGTTAAAAATAAAATTTGAATGATATATATTTACTTACCGTCCACCGTGAACGGTAAGTTTCACTTACCATCCACCGTGGACGGTAAGTAAATGATGTAACCATGGAAACCAATTGTGCAATAAAAGTTCCACTTACTGTGTTTAAATTTTGTTATTAATGGGTAACTTACAGTACAGGCAAAAAATATATTAATTTTCTTTCAATACAGAAAAAAGAAGATAAATAAAATGTATATTCAAAATTAATATTATTTTGAATTGAACCTAATCATTATGTAAGAAATAAAATTTTCTTCAACGAATACAACAAAAGGAAAACTGCAAATTTCTTGTTACAAGAAGTTATTTTTATGAGTGCATGATTTAAATTTAGTAAATTGTGGTTAACCATTGTTCATCCATAATTTTTGGTTTATCACATTTTTGTGTGTTTTTATAGATATACCCTCTTTTGTAAACATGCAATCTTGACTACCTATAAATTTATCGGTTTTGTATTTAACTGATGAAGACAACACATCGCTTTTCAAACATTGTTGTTAATTAAATTTTTACAGAACTTTACCCAAATATTTTTGTATTTATAAATATTACTTTTAAAAACTGAAAGAAGATAATTTTATTCAAATATATATCTATAAATAGCAAAAGGTATAGTTTATATTTGTATGACAGTAGCTATAAAGACATTTTAAAATCTAGAATGGATAGATAAAATAATACTAAAATGATAGCAACAAGGCGTTGAAATTCATCCACAATCTTTTATAATTAGAAGCACTAAAAATATTGTAAATACTGATATAACAAAGAAATTCTGGACAGCCGGGCCTCAAAAAACTAAAACGTGCGAAAAGCTCATTTAACTAACATTCAAAACTGCAATGTACGTGACGAAGCCCCTAATCTTCTATACTGCTTTGCTTGACAAGAAAGCTCTGTCCATCACTCTCGTCCATACCACAAAAATTACAATAAGCCCGCAGTGCATCCTTCCTTTTTAAGAATCTGTAATCTAGCAGCATGTCCGCGGAAGTATACCGCATTGCGCTACCATCAAGCTTTGACACCCACGTGGGAAATCCGGGCGCGGCCGATCGTCCTCTCGTCCTTGTCCAGGAACGTTCAACCATTCAACGTGATCGCCGCGGTCGCCCGGCGCGCCATATTACGCGTTTATACACAGAGATCCCAAATTTGATAAATAATTTCTTTCAGTCACGCTAGTGTTTGTTGTTACAGCAGTAATAAAACTTTTAACCGAGGAATTATTATGAAGCTACTTATTAAAGAGTTTATAGAGATTGTGCAGATAGTGTGAAGATGGGGCTGGTTGCATGGGTATAAACCCCAACTAAAATATACTTATATCATTCGACATTTTTGTCAGTTTTGTGGTGTCATCAAGTTTGATATTAGCAAGTTGTTAAATCCCAAATACAGCTCAAGCAAACAGAAGGATTAACTTAATACTTACTCACCCCTAATAAATGATTCGGTAAATTTGAAATACATCAAAGAGATTCGACTGGCCAATATTTGTTTTTCTACGATCACTACTGAAAATTACACTTTTTCCACACTAAACAAAGGATGAAAATTGTATATTTCGCACAGTCGTGTGGAATAGCGTGGACAATTATTCCACACGCAAGTGTGACCAACTTACTAATAATATGATACTGTATATTAATATGCTAAGTATAGTTACATTTATATATCAAAATAATAAATAATTATTTCAGAGTTTATATAAATCTTCGTTTTCAATAATGATTTTCAAAAAAAAATACAATATCAATTTTTTAAATCAAAATGTCTTTAGTTTTTACATTACAATCTACAGATTTATAGTTGGTAACACTGCGCACGTTTGCGCTTGCGCCACCTTCATGCTGTAATAAACGTCAAATAGTTTGAAATGTGATTTCTTTTTTCTGAATAGTAAGAATTATTGTTATTAAATTTTGACAAAAGTATGATCGTAAAAAAAAGTATAGTGTGATTTCAGTACTCGACTATCTCGTGCTAAAACTCTCACAACTCGAGTGAAATAGATAATTTTCTACACTTGTTGCACAATATACTATTGCCACATTTCTGACAAAAATCTAACACTATTCTTGCAGATTCGGATTTATTACTAAAATCTAGTAACTATTCATAATTTTGTATTACCATAAAAGTTATCGATAGCATTTGTTTTTTTGTTTAAATATAATGGTAAAGAAATATTTGAACTAGAATATACTGTAAAACTGTAATAGAATTTAACTACTTAAAATGTCAACTTAGTTCATTATTTTTCTATATTCGACTTCAGCGCCAGTGATAATACCGGGGTTCCTTTAAAAATATTTGTAGCTTGGAATTGCAAAAAAAAAGACAAATAGACACTAACTGGCAGATTCATGAAAAGAATTAACACTAATTCCATTTTTTTCAACCTCTGTAACTTTATTTCTAAATTAATTAAATTAACAAAATGTGTCAAATTTTATGTTAACCTATCGTAACTACATCCTTAGTTAACATAAATATGTTTTGAGGATGGTAACTGAAGTTACGACTAATAATAAAAATAGGATTAGCGCTAATTCTTTTGATGAATCTGCCTGTAAATAAATATGTTATAAATATTTTTACCCGTTTTGAGTTTTGAGTTTTCGCAGATCTCGATAACTAATACATTTTCGCGTGAAGTGCGGTTACATTCTGATGCATTGTCAAACTTTTTATTCCAATAGATATTATAGATAATATTATAGATATCATGACATAATAATTATTTATATTTATAGAACGGTTGCCCATGATTCATTAGTCTTGGTTGTGTAATTAATTCGGAATAGAAACATTTTAAAAGCCACTGGTAATAAAACCATAATGACAAATTTATCGCAAATTTAAAAACGAAAAACATTTATTATCTAGTAATTAATAAAAATGTAACCGCTGGAACAATAAATAAAACATCAGCGATGAAAATATTCTCACTGAGCCTTTAGGCAAAACTATTAAGTTCCATTACTAAAATTAAATCGTGAGCAATAACGATTTCTTTTAACAGTAACTGTACTGTAACTCTTAATCTTAAACCAAACACAGAACACAGCATTGTTTTACAACGTAATCATTATAAAATGGCGTCATTTTTCTTGGGCGGTAATAACACATTATACATGTAACATGACCAAACTTTGATTGGCAACAAAATTACCCAGAGCTCTTTGCGGCTGGGATATCGGAGGATATCTCATCTCACGATACCCAAATTACATATTTACGAGGAAATGATTACTTTTTTATACGGATCAAGATAGCTGCGCATGAACCAGATATAAAATACTTTGGAATATATATCACGATGTAAATTCAACGGTGGTGCGCTAAATGAGCAGCACGCAACGAACTCGTTGTCGTAATGAATTTGGGGAATTTTTTCTTGAATAACTACGTGTAAGGAAAGGAAAAGTCGCTCGGAATGAATTTGAACACTAATTGGAGCCCTGCGTCACGCGAAAATGCAAATGTTTTATTCCAGATTGCTGATAACGCGGGTTGGTAAATAATGTTCGTTTTTCAACTTTACTTCTGACGGATTCTTGTGTTTTTCACATTTATTTATTCATTAGTTAATACTGTAATCATATTTTGATTTATTTTTAGTCGTTCGTTTAATTTTCTGTAATTTGGTTGCGGCATGAGGTTCTTTCGTGATACCAACTCACTATTGATTCCTAAACTTGAAAATTATCAGCTCTCGTAATACCCTCATTTACTGTTGTCAAGATATGCTTTACAAACTTTTCAAAATTATACAGCAATTACCATTCTTACCTTGGAAGTTTTTTGGTACAATTTGCGTAATAAATAGTAAGAGGAACAATTAAATAGAGAGTAACACTATTTATGAAGATGACAATGAAAAATACATTTAATCTTTACCACTGGTTTGGTTGACAAGTATGTAATTTTGATCCCTCTTGGTTCTACTAATAAAGATAACTTAGTTCTCGAAGTATGTTCATAGATATTTATATTTAGATTTTATAATTTATAGTTAAAGATATATTAACTCCAGCTTTATTAGCAGAGGATTATACCAAAATCTAGCAAATCCGAAATACTTAAAACCAAAAATCTTTTCATTATTTTTATTACTACGAGTTCGGAAAGATTGTTCGACATGAATAAATTTATATTTTCATTGTTTTGTAATGACACATTTGACAAATCACTTTGTGTATTAAGAAGAAGAATTACGATGCAAGCAATAAATGATTGAACAAGTAATATTGTTCAAATACCTAGGCATCAACGTAACTAGTAATAGACTGTCAATGTAGAAGTTATAGAGAGCAGGCAATGAAGAAAACAAGAATATCAGCTTACAGAAAGGATTATTAACTCCGTTGTTTATGTAACAACATGGTTAACCAATCAAAAATCATTCAAAAAAGTAAGGAAACAATGCCAAACCTTTGGCATTGCTGAATTTACAAAAAAAAAAAAGAAGAAAAGAATGGAATGAGTATATAGACAGACGACAGAGCAGAAGAAGACAGTTTAATTTTTTTGTGTTCCCATTCAATTTACATTTACTTAATTTATATATCACTTACCGAGATCTGCGTAAGCAGAGTGCCACACCCATAATGGGTAAAAGGTATGATGATATATTTATTTATATTTCAATTTACAATCTATCTGTACAGAGATAAAGAAGACAGTTTAATACAAATAAACAAGGATTTCCGAAACATCCACTATGCGATTTCTAACACAATCACCTAAACGACGAAGAGAAAGCTGGATAACTGCATCCAAAGACACAACATCAAAATATAAAAAAGCACAAGCAATAGCCCCTAATAAAGGAAGAAGAAGAACATTGACATTTGTAATAAATACCATTACCAAGTTAAATAGTAAAGTACATCTTCGTTTCTTCAAAATTAAACAAAATATGTTTTGTGCTCGCTATTAAGAAGAGACGATTTATCGTAGAAGCGAAAACGAAGAGCTTCAGAACAACTACACGGAAAAAAATGTACCATAGAATTTATCGAACTATCGAAATTTACCAAACTTTTTTCGAAAGTAGTTCTAATTGCTTAGTAAATAATCGTGTTTAGTTTCTTATATCCTCGGCTTACCGAATGGTTCGTTAAATTCTACGGTACTTTTATTTCTAGAATTACTGAAGAGAATATACAATAGAATTGGTAAAACAACAGAACATCTACAAGAATGCGAAAGCAAATCAGTGGAAGAATTACAGATAGATTCGGGACAAGAATATATCTATATGAGGATGGCCGTAGGGCGAAGAAAACAATTGAAATAATATATTATAAATTGTAAACTATTTGGAGTTTTAGTTAGGAGATAAATATACATTGAATTGCAGTTAAAAACTTTCAAATTAAGTGATAAACTAATGTTAAATAGCAAAATACCCAGAACATATCACTCGTCTATAATTATAGTAATACAAGTATCTACGTAATTTCCTAATATCATCAACAGTAGACGTCAAACGTCAAACGAAGAGACACCCGACATACGATCTGTTCCTGTCTCTCTCCACCTTTCAATTTCCAAGCGATTCAGTAGCTTTCGGAGTGTCCATCCTCCATCCGTCAACAAAGAAAGGTAAGAAGTGAAATGCACCACATAAAATCCGATGTGGGCAGCGGGCACACTATGTTAACGGAACTCCCATGTACTTGTGCATGTGTGTGAGTGAGTAATATATGTAAGACTGGTATGAGTATAAACGCAATTACTACAAAAGCCACTATGCGTTTCAACATCGACTTCGATTTATTTCATCACAACCGGACTAAAGGAATCAATTAATCTTGGGATTAATGCACTTGCCTTGCCCGATGCGAAGCGCAGGGCCGGGCCAGCCCAAAATGTTTTCTCTTGTTCCGGATAAGAAATGCTTTTGAAACAAACTTATTTATAGGTCGGCAAAGTGATATATGACCGCTGCAGAACCGTGCGATAACTTTATATAGCTTAAAGTGTATTTGCTTTGCACTAGTTTAAATTATACATACGGAGTCAAATGTTCATTATTATAACACACAAGAAATTTTACTGGATACAAATGAATTGATTATTTCCCGTGGTGTTCTAATTTAAATGCGTTTCTTTATAAATATACGTGATTATATATTTTAGAATAGATAGTGATTTGTGAATGATTTTATCGTTATTAAACATTTTGTTCAAATATATTTAATGCATTTTTTTACTGCTGTATAAATATTTTTTCAATGAATTATATAACCCATAATTCACCAGAGTAAATTATGATTCTTAATTTACTCTTCTCGTCAATCACAGAGCCAGAAATCCATAATTCATGTTTATTTTAAAGACGTGATGTGGATCACGAGCAACGGCCGTCTGACAGTTGATAGTGTAGTCAGTTGTCGTTGTGTATTTTGATGTTGTTTTTCTATGTGTGTTATCAATCAATTTCCATAATTTGCTAAACGCTATTTGCGAATATACAGGAGTAGAAAAAGTATAGTATTATATTTGGGATTATGGTCATTATTCCTCATATAATAATATACTATTATACCACTTATAGTAATAAAATGTCAATAAAAATCGTTCAAGATATAAGTTTATTCTATTATCAATAAGTTTGTGAAAGTATGTATAGGCGATTGGCCCTTTTAGCGCTGCAGTCGGATTTTGGTCTTTAACTTATTACAAAGTGGGGTTCTTCAATATGTTTTAAATATTTTTAAGGGATGCTTTATCTAAATTGAAGATTATTTGCAGTTTTGCAAAGTCTTAATTGTTTTTCATTGAGCCGCAATGCTTTTTCAAATTGTTGTGTGTGCAGTCGTGTATTGTGGATCCCAAACTTTAGGAATTGTAAATAATTATAGTCACATAAAAGTTCTATTTTATCGTTTAGAAAGTTAAATAAATGAAACGAAAATAAATTTTCGTGGTAAATAATTAAAATATATACATAAAAACCATTTATTCCAGGAAGAAACATATATAAATTGTACGATTATTTTAGTTAAATGTTTTGTTACATATGATAAATTTTGCTAACCTGTGTAATTCAACATGTCTTTAATTTCGTTAACCAGCTGGTTTCATTATCGCGCGAATTCTTAAACAAGGTGATTTGTGTTATTTGGTTACGAATTCAAAACAAAACAAAAATCTTAAAATTAGGTGTCAACCATTTGACACTTCGACAAACTGACAACCCAATTATAAGAGTACATAGAATTTAGAATAGAATAGACGGTGAGAGAGAAGCTTAAACAGAGAAACATAATACTCTGACGACAGAATTGCTAACTTTAAAACTCAAATATCTTAATAATTTATAATATTTTTAAACTTCTCTTGTATCTATTACGATGGTTTTGGGTCTACCTGAGTCTAATTGCGACTTATTTGTCACTCCAGTGAAGGACCCCATAATCAGGTTTCAATTATCCTCTCACTAAAATTGAGTCCCTCCCTGTAAACTTCATTATTTTACATAACGACACGCACTAAAAGTAACGCATATACATTTCACGTACGCATATTAAAAATTAGACAACGATATATAAAAGCAGATACCTGTACCCCATCATCCCCCCTCTTTCCGGTAAATAAACAAGTGACAGTCGTAAGGCGGAGCTATGAACGACAAAACAGCCGCGCGGAAGAGGGGACACATTGACCACAACAGCGTATCCGTTAATATCCTATGCATGCTGGATAAGAAATATCGAGTAATGTAAGATTATACTCGATGGAGTTCTTGCTGTTCCGATGTGAAAGTGGTCTTGCTCTCACGATTATGGACTGTGAAGTGATTAACAATGCTCGCTTAAAATTTGGAAGGTTTGTTAATAACTTCAGGTGGATTCAGTTACTGGTAGTTGATATCCCATTGTCTTTTCATACATTTTGTTTGAATTAATTGTTTTTATACATTAATTTTTGTTTTGTAATGATTGTTGTGTATTTGTAGACACTGAAGATGGTTTAAGTGTAAACCGAAACGTCGGTTATGTAAGAAGAATATTTTTTAACACTTTACAAATAATAAACATCCAGATATTTATTATTTAGGTTTTATTCCAGTTAACAAAACTGTCAAAAACAAATTGTTAATAGTAATCATTCTAATAAAGTTGATACTCAACTTCCTGTTTATGAACTGTCTCCAAAGGCCATTGAGTTCTTTTACTCCTCAACCCAATTAAAATATAAAAGCATGGCCACATTTCTCGACCTATTCAGTAACAACTGGTTAAATGAAATAAACAAATAAGAAAACGACCGAAAATTATGGCTGCTACATGTAATCGCGTAGTTGATTCTTGAAAACGTATTAAAATTAAAGTAGGTAAATGTTAGTAGCCAAATCTTGCGATATAAATTGCGCATAAAACGTTTCTTAGTACCAGTATGTAATTTGGATTTCAAGGTTGGAGTAATGTATAAATTATTCTATTACCAAAGTTTAAAAATGCCATAAATACGTTTTTTGTTCGTTGAAATTATTGTTTTTCGAGGACGTTATTACAAAATTATATTTCTTCATAACCGGATTTGCATATCGAAAAAATGTCATTGAATGTTTGTTACAGGTTGTTAAAATTGTAATTAACATAATTATAAATTAAACTAACGCTCGAGACGTCACAACTTTAAGTACCTAGTAAATGTTGAATTATAAATTCTAATCTTAGAGCAGATTATTTCGATTCAATGAATATTGTAAGCTTGAGAAATTGTTCTAAAACCACAGCTCGATATACCTACAGCCTCTCTAATGCAGCCATGCTAATGCCTAAATTTATTAATATTAATTGCTTTGACTATATTGCAGTCTAATGATTATGCTATATATTTTTAGAGATTTGAATATTAATTAGCTGGCCTGAAATAAATTTAAAACTTTTTGTAAAAAAGTATAATAGTACTAGAGGTACATGCTACAATATACTGAATAAATATAGAAGTGCCGATCTCGGTGGTGTAGTGGCTATGTCGCTAGCCTAGCACGCCAGAGGTCGTGGGTTCGAATCCCACTGAAGAGCATGGTCGTTTGTGTTGTTCACATAAATTCATATTCATCTACTCATGAGGTGGCATATGACCATAGTAGTTAGTCCGCCTCTCATCTTCATAAAATAAAAAAAAAAAAATATAGAAGTGCTCTTTATCAATATATCTTAGCACAATACTTAAACAATAATCAATCCAACATTAAACGGAAGAAATATTGTTTTCAAGGAAATATCAATACTTATTCAAATAAAAAATATTTCTATAAGCTTTTTGAAAACTCTTTTACAACTTTACATTTAAAGATCTCGATAGTACGTAGCGCATTATCGACTTGTATCCAATTTTCCCAGAATTTAAAAGTCCCCAATTAAATTATAGTTTTAGTTGTATAGAAATAAAGTTGGAAGGATAATACCTAGTGAAAAAGATCAAGCAACAGTGAGTCAGATGGCTGGACATATATGAAGAGCAGAAGAAAAGGATGTATTTAATTCAGTAGTAGAATGGAGAACAGGCGGAAGAAGAAGACGAGGCAGACTCAGATCAACATGACTAAAGGAAGTAGAAGAAGATTTAAAAGCAACAGGAATTAAAAACAAGTAAATTAAAACAAAAGATATGAAGATGTGGAGAACCCTACCTATAAGAATTTAAAGGAAAGCAAAAGAGATTGATCCACTAGAACAACAGGAACTAGAAAGCATCATAAGAAGCGGTGTTATCCCATAGGGGTGTGAAGCCACTAAATGTATAGAAATAAACAAAATTATGCTTATTTCTCAATCACTGTATTTGTACGGAAAGAAAGTTGATAATACAAATTATTTTGCACTCTAACCGAAAGATACTATTTTACAATTCACTTACCACAAACTGCGAAAGCAGAATGTTATACTCAAAATGGGTAAATGACATGATAATATAGTTATTTATTTTATTTTTAATGCTAGTATTTCTAAGGGAACATGAAAAAAATGAAAATCCATTTAAGGAAACATCGACCGTACAATAATTTAGACGCCAACTTAAACTGTACCGCGTATTTTTCTCCCAATCTCTGGGTTCGAATTAAAAATCAATTGAAGAATTTTGACGTCAAAATGTTGGACTGATTAGAAAACAAATATATTTAAATTAAGTTTCTCACAAAGTTTCATACGGTCATCGAAATATGACCTACTAATAGACCAGTCAATTAAACCAATTAAAATATTGCCTAATTATTATTGTAGACAGAAAGTAATGAGAGCTGAGCTCTTAAAATGTAATGTTCTCTCTTTCTTTATTCCACACATAAACTAATATCATATCCCGTCTTTGTTCGTCCGCTTAAAGGAATTAAATTAAAACCAGTTTACGTTGAATTACGATTAGAAATTTAATCACATTTTTTATTAAGAATTTTTAAACCAGTATGGAGTACTTCACAGTAAGCTATGCCAGCCAGAAATTATTTCTCCTGTTTCATTTGCTTCTAATTTCTGAAACTAGTTTTAAGAAACGTTGACGCGGAGTTTATGAACTATGAAAATTATTTGAGTCTTTAAAAAGGCAATTGGTAGTTTTCGTTAAATGGTTTTTTTAATGAGAATGTTATAAATAACTGCTTTGTGCTTAACCTTTAGTTTAACCAAACGTAAAGAACAAAAAATCTGTATGGAAAATAATAACCACTTGAAATTTTATTTCCTTATATTTAATAAATAGTTATTGGTATGAAAATAGTCCCGACAATAATAATTATTTAGAAACTAGGTTAAATTGTCTTTTTCTAAATGTTAGGAGGTCGACTATCAAAGAAACATTGTTTAACGCTTTAAATTTAGTTAATCTGAAAGTCTACAAATTGAAATGGGAATAGACCTCTTTACATTTCCAGTTTGTTATCGCATACAATTAAAAATTGAAATCAAAATACTTGCGCCTAAAATATGCAGAATTCAAGTAGGCTTTTTATATTTTTTAAATGAGTTCTAATAGCCAATGTCTTTTTCAATCAATATTTGTCATGTGTTCTAATCTTATGGTACTGGAGCTCATCACAAAATAAAATATTTATATTACAAAAAAGAGTTATAAGATTTATTTGCAATAAACATCCTAGAGATGATTGTAATGATTTATTTAAGCAGTTAAATATTATTACTCGTATATTTTCATTGCCTTGCATTCATAAAATTTAATTTTTCATTATGGGAAGAGCACAATACAAGAAATAATAGAAACTTATTAACACCTAAAAAACGATTAGAGAAATTCAAAACTGACCCTGATAAATTAAATTGTATAAAATTTTAATCATGTTCCACGATCCAATGTCTACCATTAAATAATTTTATATACTACCGTTGTAAAAAGTTACCCTTTTAACGTTTGGTAAGCAAGATAAAAGTTTCACTTTTAACATTAGTATTAAAAGTAACAAAGCAACGTGTTAGAAGTGATTTTATTGTTACTTTCAACAGGTTGCTACCTGTCAAAATATCAAACTACATTTTTTAGTATTTACTAATACACTTCGACTCGTTTTACAAACTTCCCACTTACTCATAAAATGTCACTTTTAACACTTATATCATAAATAACTATTAAGTGTGCAATTTCGAATTATTTTTATTCTTTGGGGGACTTTATGTCGATCGATTTTAAGTGTATTGTCTAAATATCATTTTAATTATTTAATGTGTATTTTATTTTGAACAGTAATATACATTTATACTTTAATGTGTCTCTCAAATAATTTTGTGATTGCGCAGACAAAATGAGTACAATAGAATTCACCGAAATATTCGGTAGACTGAGGATATAAATAAAATTCATTTTCTAAAATGTACCAAACTTTTTGGTAAATTCTTCTAATTACTTAGATAATCGTGTTTAGTTTTTTAATTGTTATAAAATTTTCAGAAAATGCAGTTTATATCCTCAATTTAATGAATAGTTTTTTTTGTAGACTAAAAAAAAATCTATATATTTAATGTGAGACAATAAAATTATTATTATATTCTTGTAGAGAGAGAGTGGTCTCCCAATTATAGCAATATGCAATAGCAATTATAATTTTTGCAAAGTGTAAAAGCGATAGAACAATACTTAGATTCTTCTCTTTTAAGTTAACAACAATTTTGTGTAATTAATTAATAATTTCGTTAAATTCTTGGGACCGAACTAATAAATTTCTTATATCCTATATACTCTATTATTGTATTTCGCGTCGAATACGAATGGTTCTCCGAGAAGTCATAATGAAGATATAAGTCAATGATGATCTTACCTGTCGTATAACACTGGAGGAGCTGTCGCTAAGACTGCCGGAGGCGTGCGTGCGCTGCGGCCGATGGCGGTGGTGCCGAGGGGCAGTGTGGGCGGCGGGGGCGGCCTGGAGCCCGGGGCCGGCGGCGGGCGCGGGGGCAGAGGGGGCGCGCGGACGCTCGCTACTGGCGCCGCCGCCACACGCCACCTGCAACACAACAAACGTAGTGACTTCAACGTCGGGATAAGAACAAGACACTGAAGATGTACGCAACCTAAACCAGCAGTTCATTCAATACATTTTCATCGTTAATTCATATTTATATTATTGAAACATCCAAATGAAAACTTCATATACTTACGCCCACAAAAACTCAAATAAAACGAAAAAGCACCCCTCATATTAAAAGTGTAAAATAACGCGTATACTACAAATTACTGTACACATTTTTGTCAGAATACTTTCAATACCCAGTGCCCAAAATCCTGATAAAAAGTAATTCATGTTTTTACAATATATACAAAAAAAAATAGTAAAATATATCATCACACTTTTAATCAATATTATGTGTTTCCGCAGATCTCGATAAGTGATATATTTTTGCGTATGAAATGCGGTAACCAGCCGTTAAATCATAGCCCCCGAAAATATACGTGGAGGAGAAACCACACAAATTTAAAATGGCAACAGTCGGCTGTGGGATTCGAACTGAGGATCTCACGACCCACAGTCTGATGCGTTACCACGGAGCTATTTACCACATACAATACATTTTCAATAAAGAGGAAAGTAATCAAATATGGAATAGGGTAATAATATGAAACACCACCATTTAACATTGTACACATTAAAGACGTTTATTAGTAATCCTAATCAGTCATACATTTTCGCTTAACTTAGTAACAGTCTTATGTTTTATAATTATATAAAAGTATAAATAACAATAAGAGAAAGGGCAATATTGCATATTAAGGATCCTATTCCTTATTTGGTTACTTTCCTCTATTGTACAATTCGGATTATATATGTATAGATTAGCAAATGTTATACTTATTGTCTTTGTATTACAAATTTAAAATGTCATTTGTCAAAGACATTATCTACTTGTACTTATTATTTAACAAATTATTAATTCATTTTTTAACAAAAAAATTAGTAACAAAGCTCATCCGGATTAAAGCATCCCGTTAATATTCTATATATCCTAAACTTGAGAAACCAGAGATAGTGTTTCACATTTTATTTTTGACAGCTATAATTTAACGTTTATTTGTAAAGACAATTGTGGGATATTAATCATTTTATTACTATCCTTCGAGTTTCGGTAAGCTGGAGTATACGCACAATCAAAAAGTAACATAAAATCAGATAAATGAGAAAAATAATTTGCAAAATAAGCTAAACCTACAAACTGATAACTCCATATTTTCCTCATAACGACCGCGGTAATGAATATAAATTTCTATCAACACCCCAATCATGCAATTGTAGATTATGTCTCAACAATCTACAATGCATAGGTTGACAGATTTCCTGTTTCCGTCGTCATTGTTCTACACGGAAATGCATATACGTATAAATATTTAAATTTTCAATAATTTAACTGTATTTATTCACTGGTGAAAACTTAGAAACTGAATACATGCTTCTGCATTGGGAATTTAGAAATTTCTAGATTACCAAAGATGATGGTAATGATGGATAGATTTAATTACTAGTTCCCTATAATTATTTCTCTAATTTAAATTAGAAAATATAATTGATAATTGTGTTTAAAATGATTTAAAACAGCAAAGCTAAAATAATGAAATAAATATATTTTGCACGTATCATAAAGATTTGTGAGTAGCCATGAAAAGTTCACGCATCGACGCGTGCAGTAATTTACACATTTTAAATTAAATTAAAGCTATTACGTACCTAATAATTTGTAACAAATCATTTTACTGCGCATAAATCGCATTTAAATTTTTGAGTTTTCTTATTTATTTATTAACATTACATCATGTTTAAAAAGAAAGTATATTGTAGCATAAAATTGCGTATTCGATATCAATTATATTATAAAATATATAAGTATTTATTTATAATTGCCCCAAGTAGAGAGATGAAAAATAATTTCTATTTTATTATATTCATTTTATCCAATAAAGTTCAAATTACCCACGTTATAAAACTAACGGTTCATCATACAACTAAATGATACACTGTATTCAAAGAGTTGAGTTAGTAAGTCAAATTATATTATAATTAAGTTAGATTATGTTGACATGTAGTAATTTAGCAAGTTGTCTGACTCTAGGCTGCTGCTAGCACTTGAGATTTCGCCTCTGGCGTTTTACGTTTTTTGTAGTATAAAATATTATCTTTATGAAATCGGAATTACTTATATTAGTAGGTACCCACGTATGAAGAAACGTGTACGAGTACTTTAGACACTCCCATAATAATTTAGGCTTTGGGCTACAACTGTCGCAAAAATTAATTCGTGAATATGAAAGCGTTTTTTATTTGATGGAAGAAGAGTGTAATTTCTAATATTTCATTACTTTTATAATATTTAATTATAATACGATTGCTATTTTGGACGCTTTTCTCAATCGACCCTGTTTTGTCCAGAAGCTGAAGAAGACACGCGCACGACCTTTTGACCCCAAACTCGGAGCAGAGCATCAAATGAAGCAACTAAAGGGGGAAAAGAATTGTATAGCTGTAGATATCTGTTTATGATGCTACTGTCTATTCTTTTTCATTTAAATCTTTTATTTCTTTTTGTACTAGTTTTAAATTCAACCCGATCATATATGTTTAAATGCTGTCCAAAACGTTTATCACATAGAAAGGCGTGAATTCACAAATTGATGTGAATTTGAATGAAAATTGTTTAAATCAGCATATTTATATAATACTAAATCATTTTTACCTCCCTCGCTTACATATATGATATATGTAAGGGAAGTATTATGTTTATGTTACGAATTAATTTGACTTTGAGAACAATCATAAAAAGGAAAATTATTTAATTCACCATATTTAGACATTAAATTCTACCATTTTTATCTTCCGCACATACATATATGTAAGGGAGGTATTGTTTATGTTACGTATTGATTAGATTTTTAGAACAATTCATCCGCAGTAAGTAATAAATTATTGAAAGGTCTATCGGCATTTTTGGCCATATCTAAATAAAGAAATGAGATAGAGTAAATTTCATAGGAATCAAAAATATGTAGAAAAATATTACCTACAATATTTATTTGCCAAATTGTTCTATATTTTGTTGTCATCAGATTCAAAAACAATATTCGTTGTAGGTACCAGCCAATACCTTTGAGCCAAATTAAATCTTTATGTTAGTGATTTCGTTAATTTGTTACTATTTCAGTTGTTATTTTTCCATAAAATATTCTTAAAAATAACAGAGTTTATGATACAAATAAATTAAGTACAACAATTTTTCTCTTTGTAAGGTCAGAACAATTTATTCTAAAAGTCTTAATTGAGCCAAATGATATCGTATGATTCTGAACTCGTATGATTCTACAGTCTAGACATTAAAAAAAATACCTGTGTTTTTTTACAAACGACGAATTATTTGTAGTGTTCGAGAAACTAAATAATATTAAAAATTAAGACGTAGTTTTGGTAGACGAAAGATGCACAAACTTGAAGAGAAGGAGATTGATACAAATATTATCTGTTATAATTTTATATATTATATATTTAGAGGAAGGTAAATTGCTGCGCTTTTCTCGAGGCTTTTCTATTATGATATGAATAACTTTAATCCTAAAATTACCTATAGTACCATTCTAAATATTGTATGATATCAAATGGATGTAAATAACTTGTGAAATATAGATTAAATCACCCGACATCTGACAAACGCCAGTTTCAAAGCACTGTGACATGACCTACCTCAATGTATACTGTACCAATTTGACGTCACGTCAGTGGCGCGATCAGCAATAAATTTTATTTAAAATTCATAGTTCCATAATATTATAGGATTGTATGTAGTTTATATTTAATTAAGTGAATACAAAATTGTAAATAAATCGTAAACACATGAGATATTATAATTTTAAACTATGAATGATGACTCATTTTATACAAAAACTGTACGAGTACAATATGTAAATGAACCAAATGCATTTTATATGTACCTCATCTTTCAATATCAACTGAGCTGCTTCAGTGAGCTTAATTGGTTACCATACGTAAAACCCATATGAAAAAACCGTCATATACTTAAGCAAACTCTTAACTCATACGTTAAGTAAATGAATGTTCTACATGAGTGAGCCGAGCAGAGTTGAGCAGTTATAAATGCGTCAAGATTGACGTCGGTAGCACTGGTAGCATGTCATGTCTGGGATATGAAGCTACCTTCACGCTACTATCGCGCAGAGACGATATTGCATCGCACTTTCTCTTTTACTCTTTGCTGCGAAGACAGAAACAGCGATAGAGTCCCGTAATCGGTAATTATTAGAATATTTCAAACTTAATTATATTATCCCATCACGTTTTTTCGGACAATTTTTAATGCATAGTTTTGAGTAATAGACATAATTTTGATAAATGATGTGCGTAGAGCTACACCGATGTGATGTGAGAAACGAAATTAATCGGAAGCTGAGACGTTTATATTTTCCTTGATCCCGCCCTGCATAAATTGCAAACATAACATTCTACCCCTATTATTTGCAAACCGGAGTGCCGTACCTAAAGTGGGTAAAAGGCGTGATGATATAATACAGACCACCCTTCAAAAAATTTGCATGTCAAAAAACGAGATTTTTCAAACGTTGTTTTGTTTTTTTCAAAAAGCACAAGTTACCAAATTAAACTAAAATGATTAAATATAATTTTTTTTAACGTCTTGAAATTCGTAAATGGTGACAGTAAGAGAAAAATGTTAAAACAACCTTATTGGGGACTTTCACCATTTAAAAAAAATATTTTTTTATGAAACTTTATCTACGAGTATATTGAAAACTATCTATACTTTTAAAAAGTCTTAATTGTTATTCATTAAGCCACAATGATTTTTTTAAAATGTTGTGACGTCATAGTAGAGGTGTTGCTGGATCCAAAACAGTAGAGATTTAAATAATTTTTGTGACATAAATGTTCTATTTTATTGTAATACTAATAATAAAATAAGTAAAAAAATATATAACTACAATTATTTACAATCTGTACTGTTTTAGATCCTGCAACACCTCAACTATGACGTCACAACATTTTAAAAAAAATCATTGTGGCTTAATGAATAACAATTAAGACTTTTTAAAAGTGTAGATAGTCTTCAATATAGATAAAGTTTCATAAAAAAAATTTTTTTTTAAATGGTAAAGGACCCCATTGAAGATAATAAAATTTAAAACATAATTTACTGCGATATTTCAAAATAAATTTATCGAACTTCAAGTAGACTACCACTTCCGGTTATTGGATTATCATCAAAAACTAATCAACTCTTCTCAAGGGGATACAGTTGAAATATACAAAATACGAAATTTTTCTATTCATTAGTTTTTGAGAAACTGTAGTTACAGAGATCTACACAGACCGACAAACTCACAGACAGACAGACAGACAGACACACAGACATCATCGAGAAGCTAGTAAAATCATTTTCTAGTAACCCTAAAATGTGTTCATCCACTGAAAACTCACTACCGAATATTTAGCATGATTCCTATACCTTCCATACATAGAATGTGGTGGAAGGTAAAAAAAATTAGATGGAAATTTTAATTCAAATTTCGCTGTTTATTTATGTTCTAACTTTTGTTGCTGTGAATGGCTGGTATTAGAATAAACAAATTTATTAGTGGAAAGTATTGATGTTGCAACAGAATCGTTTTTATGAAAGTACGAGTATTTGAGATTGAAATGATACCTATGAAAAGAATGTAATTCGATATATTCTTACCAGAGGCATCCTAATTGGTACCCTAAGAAAACACACTAATGACGTCTACTTTTTACTGGTATAGGGTACGTATTAGGTAAACATTATATATATAGCGATGAAAAATAACAATGTTCAGTAATAATAAAGCAAATTATGGATTTTTGTAACAACTTGCGTTCAGAGCGACACAATTATTATCAAGTGCAATTACCTATAAGTCGAGACATCTCAAAACAACCGATTTAAAATATGAATTATACTTGGAATTACCACTTAGTGGAATTGACATCGATTGTAATATTTCAATAATTTAATTATGTATTAATAAATAAAGTATTATTAGTATAATAGTTATTTGTTTAACTAGGCACCAGACGAGGCAATGAATTCTGCCGAAGCTATAAATCTGTGCCGAGTAGAACACATAATTTTGGCCGATTTGGAATTGGATTGGAATATTAATTTAGAGATTATTTGTAATACATATTTTGAAGGTTATCGCTATCGCCTTCGGAGAATTAGGAATTATTATTATTAATTTCATTCAATTGCGGTATCAAAATAAATTAATCTGTATTAAATAAGATGTAGGGATATTGGCAGTATTGTGATATAAAAGGATGCATAATTTTTTGCCGGACACTTTTATGCCAACATTTACGTAGGATTTATAATAAATAAATGCCGATCTCGGTGAAGTAGTGGTTGTCACTAGCGTAGCACACCAGAGGTCGTGGGTTCGAATCCCACTGAAGAGCATGGTTGTTTGAGGTTCATAAAATTCATAATCATCAACTTATGAGGCGGCATATGACCTAAGTAGTTAGTCCGGTTCCCATCTTCGTATATAAAAATAATAGTTATTTACTTTACAAGTGGGCAAAGTAAGGAATTACCCACGAGAGAAATTGAAGCACACGAAGCCGAAGGTAGAGTGATAATTTTAGCGAGTGGGTAGTTCCACTTTGCCCACGTGTGAAGTATAACGTTTTATCCAACACATCTTAATAAATGAAAAATTTATTAAAGAAATATTATTTGACAGTGACATATGCTTTAATTTTTTTAATTAAAATGTCAATCGAAGTAGTTACCAAATTGTTGTGTGTTTTTATTATTGTTATAAATAAAAAAATATTCACTAGTGACTTTCCTCAAAATTATTCCCACCAGTGGGTAATCTGTTACTTTGCTTGTTTAAAATCGCCATAGATAGAACATTTATTGAGAGGTGTTGGATAAATAAATAAATCTGTTAGCTAGCGCAAAAACACTTGCAGTAACAAAATTAGATATATTGCAGCTGATTGATAATATTAGTAAAGGAATTTAAATAATATTGGCTAAAAAAAAAAAGAAATTACGTGGAATTTTGTCTAACGTGACGCCACTGTTTTATGCGGTATGCAGCGTGGACCAAATGCACGGTACCTTTTCGCGTCATTTAGCAATCAATGCACGCAGATCGAATTCCAAAATTTATAAATAATCCGAGAAAAAAATACGAGAACAAAGGCATCTCAAACCAATATATCCTTGAGACGCTGCTTAGCCGCGTCTGAAGAGATTTCTGTGCACGGATGCTGCACTGGGCCCAGAGTCTCCGCCACCGAAAAACTATGTTAATTTCAGGTTTAACTGTTGTTTCTGAATAATGCAGCAGAATTCTTTGTAAGCCGTCGGTTTCTTGTACCCTAACGTTGTTTATGAGCGTTACAGTGTTTTGTTTAACAATAAAAACCGCCAATGAAATTCGAGGCTTTTTGTGTTTTTTGTTTTTGTTACCACGAACAAATGAAATGTGATTTTTGCTTTGTTTGACGAGGACTTTACCGGAGAGTGTGCTAAGTATTTGTTGAGACCCATATTTTTTATTTAACACTTTCATTTTGGTATTTCTTTACGATTAATAGAAATTTAAATTTAATACATAATCGCGCTATTTACACACTTTAACGGTGTGGCACTCTGATTAGAACAGAATTTAATATACAAATTATAAAACATTTTTTGATTAAGTTCCTTAAAAAAATTATTTAAATGCTACGAATCGAAATATTGTACGTAATCCTTCACCAGGAAAACAAATGAATAACATAATGATGACGCTATTCATTTCTTTTCCTCATAAAAAATTTTGTACAATAATTCGAATCGCCGTATTTAAAAATAATATTTACAGAACTTAATCCAATAGTATTTTATAATTTTACTGTGCGTTCTGAAAGATTATAAAACTTAATCAAATTTTATATATTTTTGCAAGTGTATAGTGTGGTTAACAACTGTCAAATCACGTCCCCTCTATCTATGTACATACATACAAAAGATATCTATTATTTAAACAATGCCTTTTAAAATATTAATTTATAAGTCTTAATTCAGAATTTTGTTACTACTATTTTTAGAGACAAAAAAATATTGATACCTAATTAATTTTTAATTAGTAAACACAGATAATTTTAAAAATACTACTGTTCTAAAGTCGATTAAAGCAGTAAAAACTAAAAGAATTTTCTGAATATTGTGGCAGAACTATTTTCTACCCTGTACATATTTACAAAAAAAATTTCAAATCAGTGCGGTTACCTAAAATGCAGGTACAATACAATTTAGGGATTTTTGATTCCCGCTGAGATGTAATGCCAGGTTATATTTAAGATTTTTTAGGGTGTGGTTATACAGAGCCGTCTCAAGAAAAATTATCTGTCAATATAGAAAAACCAAGATTTCTGCACGTTATCATTTTACATCTTGACAAGCTGCTATTATACTGACATTTCAGATACTTCTTCTTAATTGCTTTGGATGAAAAACAGTCAATATAATTGTATCCAGTACACATTTTAATAATCATTTTGAGGGACATTCATTGAATCAGATTAAATTTTAAATTAAAATGGCTCAAATTTTAGTTACCCAATATGTCATACTCATATAGCAACCATCAGAAAACAAATTTTTGTTACTCGCAAACTTTCAGCAGCAACAGTATTTGGAAAAAAATCAGTGCAAAAATTACAAATTTCACTGACAGAAAAAAAAATGATGTTTACAAAAATATAGCAGTAGGAACATTTTTTGAATTGTACTTTTAATTTTAATACAAAATAATTTTATATATTTTTAATAAAATATTAATTTGTTTACAAAATATTTATTGTAATACATTTTGATTGGCTGTGAAATTAAAATTCTGCAGTTTTATTGGTTCACTTTATAAAGGTGACAGATGACGTAAATAGTCACAACAAATTATTTATATTCATTCAACATTTTTATTTATTGCGGTCCTGATAATAACAAAATAATTTTTGGATGTTGAATCATCAATGGCTCATTGTCTGGTATTTTTTTGACAGATAAAAATATGCTTTATAATCGCAGCAACGTTAAGGGTCTAAACTACCCCTGCAAATGATAAATATAAAGGGAGGTTCACACCAGAATAATTACCAATCCACCCCTGATATCTGACAGTGAAGCATCCTTCATCTTTTCAAGTGGATTCCAAGAATTTTGTTACAATGTTTTAGATTTCAAGATCCATCGAAATCGACCGATCTTTTTGTTCCTACATTTTTTGTTTTTCTTGCAAAGGGCAAAAAGTCTCCTGCATATTATTAATAGCGGTATCTTTTATTAATTAGCAATAACTATTTGGTTTTATGTTTCACTTGATAGTTTTGCGGCATAATGAAAGGATGCATTTTGATTTGTGATTGAAAAAAGTTAATATGTGTTTTCGAATACCTTGTTAAATTTTAATAGGTTAATAGCGTCATAATACACTTGAAATTTGAGACAAAGTAGAACGGATCGTTAGATAATATAACTGCACCTTGAATGAATGCTGTTTTTGCATATTTATTCAAATTTAAAAGCATGTTTAAAATACTAAGAAATAATATTTTTCTCACAACATTAAAAACTAATTAATAAATTTTAATTTGTTCCCAAATAAAAATAAACCAACAAATTTGAATTTTATAATAATGATTGCATATAGTTTTTCTTGATAATTAAAATTTTCTATTAATTAAAACAAAAATCAAGTTACGCTTTAATTAAATTATAATTCCAGATAGGTTTCCAATTTTCAAAATTAATTAAAATGCCCAAAAATCCAACAAATAAATTACATTACCACTAATTAACGAAACGAGAAACAGCCTTGCAATATTTTTAAATGAAAACTTGGAACTGGCAACAATAATTCATCAAAGTTCGTTTTCCGAACAATATACAACGTGACATGGTCGGGCTTATCTGCTAAAAATCACACATTTTAAGACGGACCGGTGCAGTTCAGGTATCGAGGCTGCGACGCACTTATCGGTGTGTGAGAATGAAGTTCGACGCAGGGACGGCTTCAGGGGGGAAATAATTTTTTTCACAAAATTTTACTTAAAATTTGCATATTATTTTATTGCATTTCTATATAACTTAAAGCCGAAGAGTATCCGTCATATCTCTTATATTTTTTGAGATAGGGAGATTTTTCTTATTTTTCGAAGTGCTACTTTGAGGGACTGCAACTCAAAATCTATGCAAGATCTCGAGAAAAACTCTTCAGTTATGTGTTTCTTGTAAATTTTATAATACATTAGTAAATTTTTAAATTTTAAATAATGATTGCATATAGTTTTTCTTGATAATTAAAACAAAAATCAAGTTACGCTTTAATTAAATTATAATTCCAGATAGGTTTCCAATTTTCAAAATTAATTAAAATGCCCAAAAATCCAACAAATAAATTACATTACCACTAATTAACGAAACGAGAAACAGCCTTGCAATATTTTTAAATGAAAACTTGGAACTGGCAACAATAATTCATCAAAGTTCGTTTTCCGAACAATATACAACGTGACATGGTCGGGCTTATCTGCTAAAAATCACACATTTTAAGACGGACCGGTGCAGTTCAGGTATCGAGGCTGCGACGCACTTATCGGTGTGTGAGAATGAAGTTCGACGCAGGGACGGCTTCAGGGGGGAAATAATTTTTTTCACAAAATTTTACTTAAAATTTGCATATTATTTTATTGCATTTCTATATAACTTAAAGCCGAAGAGTGTCCGTAATATCTCTTATATTTTTTGAGATATGGAGATTTTTCATATTTTTCGAAATGCTAATTTGAGGGGCTGCAACTCAAAATCTATTCAAGATCTCGAGAAAAACTCTTCAGCTATGTGTTTCTTGTAAATTTTATAATACATTAGTAAATTTTTAAATTTTAAATAATGATTGCATATAGTTTTTGATAATTAAATGTTTCTATTAATTAAAACAAAAAACAAGTTAAGCTTTAATTAAATTATAATTTCAGATAGGTTTCCAATTTCCCAAATTAATTAAATTAATTAATCGGATAAATAGCTCTGTGGTAACGCATCGGATTGTAGATCGCATGATCTTCAGTTCGAATCCCACTCCCGACAGTTGCCAAATTAAATTTACCCTCCACTAAAAACTTTGGAGGCTATGACTTGACGGCTGGTAACCGCATTTCACACGCAAAAATATATCATTTACTGAGATCTGCGTAAGCAGAGTGCCACACCCATATTGGGTAAAAGGCGTGATGATATATATGATATATAAATAATTTTTGTGGTAAATTTTGTTTGATAGTACCTTGAAAAATATATGAGATACGTATTTGAAACATGCACCAATCGATTTGGCTCATGAAAATACATAAGTATTGTAAGTTTCACTAAAATCGGCCAATGGATTGAAAAGTTGGAACAAAAAGTCTGAAAATAGCTTCTGATCCGAGAAACGTCAATATTTATGTATTTCGATGAGCTGAATCGATTGGTCTATTCCGCAAGTCTGTATCCTTTATATTTGTCGAGTATTGTCGATCGAAATTTTGAAAAAATTATTTTAAAATTATCAAAATTTTTTAATTTGTCAAAATATTTGCGATAAATACGAAACTGAATACCAATTTACGATATCTTGCATAGGTTTTGAGTTACAAGACCTTTTGCAGTTGCATTTTGAAAAACAATACTTATGGCATATCTTAAAAATATCAGAGATATGACGGTGCGTTTTACAGCGATGAGTTTCTTAGGGTATAAATAATAAAGAAACGGAGCTTACTAAAATAAAGTTTTAGTGATATTTTAGGAAAAAATCGATACATGTTTTGAAGCCCACTAAAACCAGTTTAAATATTATTTACTATTTTCTTGAATTTGTTTTCAATTTTGAGAAATATAGAAGAAAGATCAAATAACTTAATCTAATTCTATTCAATACTTTAAACATTATAATATAGATATAGATTCATATTTATACAGTCGTGTGGTGATTCTAATTTTTTTCCATTCCCGTCCTGAGCACCCCTAGTAACCTGTTCATCAGGTGTTGTCCTTCTCTCCCCGCGAATGTAGCACTGCTGGTGTATAGCAGTACGGAATATTTGTTACCAAACCGTGGCCCACCCCTCTGCTAAAGTGATTTGGGTCGTTTGGTTAGTGATGCTGACGGTATTATCATAATATCTCACGTCCCAGTGTGCCCTTGTCCTTGCCCCGCATCCCTACGCTCATGGATTGGGGCAATGCAAGCACTTAGCGGCATGATTCTGATTTGTGTATTAGCTGGGACGATTATTCAAAGCGTAAAAGAATCTTATTTATTTCTACATTTTAGACGAAAATTTAAAAAAAGCTATAAAATACCCATTAATGTGATGGATCATGAGATCCTTGGGGACTTTGATTTGATGGCTGGTAATGCACAAAAATTTGTTAATTACTGAGATCTGCAAAAGCAGATGCCACGCCCAAAGTGAATAAATAGCAGTATTAAAAATACGTTGGTATTCAACAAACAAAAGTTCTAATTTTTCGCCACCGGTCTTACCAAGGAGACAAACTAAAAATAGTATGATTGTAATTCAAGTATTTGTCAATTAAAAATGAAATAAATAAAGAAAAATTACAATACCACATTTTCTATGGTAACTATAGAAATGCTGGATAAGACACAATGGCTGGTACCACGAGCTCTTTTTTTGGGTGTTTTAAGAGAAGTGTTTTAGCCTCTGTTTTAGAGCTAAACAATGTTCTAAAATTATTTTATAAAAATATACTTCAAGCAAAAATGGTAGATAATACTTTTCTAAAAACACCCAAAAACAGAGCTCGCGGTTCCAAAAAAGTTTTAAGCAATTTTTTTAATGATTTATGTTATTATTTTCCATGTTTGAAGAAAAAATTAGCATGTATTATTCGGAGTATATTCAATACATACTTTGGGTACTGAGCATGTAAGTTTGAACGACGAGCGAAGCAAGTCAGACAATTATATACGAAACATATAAAGTCACAGTAATAACACAATATACTATAAGCGGAAAAAGCTTTTAGAACTCATAATAATGAGATAAAAGACCTTTGGATATAGTTCTGTATATTTAAATTTATTAAAATTGAACGTTTCGAATTATTGAACATTATTCTTCGCCAGGACCAATAGAAGAAGTAAATAGCAACAGTATCTATGTAAACGACAAAACGTTGAATTTTAATAAATTTAAACTATATGCAAAAGTCTTTAATTTCACAATATACTATATTTGAAGTACAATTGTGTCAAATTCTTAAAGATAAAACTAAAAGAAACTAATAATTTTCACCCCCAAGGAGAAAGGAATATACTTTCAAGAGTTATTAATTTACAAATTTGTATGTGGAATATTTCCAAATCAAAAATGTTCCCACCACGCCAATGACCAATAACTATAACAAAAACCGAGTGACGCAAGCAAAATCGTAAAGAATCCACCCTGCCCCAACCCCCCGCAAAAATAATCCCTCAATCCATCTCTCTCCGTCCCGTTGCACAGCTACAATCACCCGCACCGTGCATCGTAATATCTGACAGCATTTTTGTGTTTGTACCCTGGGATAAGGGTCTAATTCGTTCGCTTATACCTGTCATTGCATTTACCTGGCCAAGCATCCCTCATCCGTAAGAATTCTCGCCCTGCCCGCACCCCTGGGCCTGACACTTGTGCCCGGGAAGGGCTGAACGGCTGCAGAGATGTGGGACCCGCTTGTGAAAGCTTCGCTAATGAATCGAAGGTTGATGTTGCTTAATCTATCAGGGAAAAATGTATTTACAGTTAAAAGGTTGGGAAGCTATCTTGATGGGGCCGGATAATTAAACCTTCTGGTGTTTTTAAAGTGGCCTTTATTCCACAGATTATTTGCTAATGTTTTATATTTCGATTATTCCAATTTATTACTTCCTGTTCCTACAAACCGTGCTTCTTAACTTAACTTCAACGCCACATAAAGTAAACTATATAATTGTTTCAGATTTAATAATTAATTCTTCCGAACTCCAGACAAAAAGATTGTTTATTCCTACATATCCGACGTTTCAGTCATAACAATATAAAGATAAATGATTCGGTATAAAGCTAAATACAATAATAATTCAGAAGTATGAAATCGCTTTCCTTTTGTTTTTGTTGTTTAATTTAGCTTTAAAAGCAGAGTTTTCGATTTCATTTTCCAATGATATCAGAATTGCTGCCTCCGTACGCTTAAAACAATTGTGTAAGCCAAATATAATCTATAATTAACAACGCAAATACTACAATCACATTCACCAGTTATAGCAATTAATCTCCGCGGTAATTAAACATAAAATAATCTTGAAAACCGGTAAAACAGTTCTTTTCCGTTATGATATCATAACGCGTGGTACAATTAAAGTGCGTAGATTTCTGGGTCACCAGCTGCATTTGGTATAATAATAACGTATTATATCAGAGCACTACGCATGAACATATGCGTAATGCGCTAATACGTGCCCTATTTATGCGTACACACGCACAATTCACGCGTGAAACCAGCCTACGTGATAAACGTGCAAGTTTTAAAATCAGCGGCGCGGAAAGCCACGCCATTTTGAAAAAAAAACATTTTTCAGTTTTAGTTTTTTATCTCCCGCCACATCCTGTAAGGGAGATATAGGAATCATGCGAAAAATTTGGTAGTGAGTTTTCAGAGGATGAGCACGTTTTAGGGTCTCTAGAATACGATTTTAATAGTTTCGCGATGATGTCTGTGTTTGTGTGTCTGTCAGTTTGTCAGTCTGTCAGTCTGCATGGATCTCTGGAGTTACGGTTTCTCAAAAACTGCTAAACTGAAAATTTTGATATTTTGTATATATCAATTGTATTCCCTTTGGAAGAGCTGATTAGATTTTGGTGGTAATCCAATAACCGGAAGTGGTAGTTACTTGAAACCCTATCAAGTTATTTTGAAATATCTCAGTAAATTATGGTTAAATGACAATTTTTGTTATTAGAATAATATTTCTAATATTATTATCTACAATTATTGTTTAAAACATTCTTCTCTTACTGTCTCCATTTACGAATTACAACGCGTTAAAAATTATATTTTGACATTTTCGTTTAATGCCCGGTTGCACCAACGTTAGTTAAATTGTAAACTTGGTTTAATAAATAAAAGCAAATCGAAGTTATATGTCATTGGGATAATTTACATTGATGCCAAAAATTAGACACGCTTTTATTATATTTATTTAAACCAAGTTTAAAATTTAACTAACATTGGTGCAACCGGGCATAAATCTATTAACCTGAGCTTTTTGACATAACAAAACAACGCTCGAAAAATGTCTATTTTGACATGTATTGAGTTTTGAGTGGATGAGCACTTTTTAGGGACCCTGGAATATGAATTTAATAGTTTCGCAATAATATTTGTGTGTATTTAGAATAAAGTTTCAAATATATTATCTACAATTGTTATTTGAAGTACTTCCAAACTGTACTTACTTTTTGAAAAAAATATTGTCATTTTTTGACATGTCATAATTGAACACTAAACTTTTTCAAGGGATGAGTGTTTCTTGATAGTGGTGTTTCGTGTTCCTGCATCATTTGATAAGAAATCTATGGCGAGAGGTATTGTAATATTTTTTTTCTGTGCTGAATAACCCATTTTGGTGGTGGAAAGCTGGACCAAAATATGTTTTAGAAACTAGCTAAACTGCGAACAATTTGCACTCTCTACCCTAATTTTTAAATAATGCCTCAGTGCTCAAAATAGATTCGAACCCACTTCGACATAGAATTTCTACCACATTCCAAATTTATATACTTCCTCCCTCGGCTCTAAATAATTCAAGGGTGAAATATCCCCTTCGTGCCCTAGTTTCGACGCCTCTGAAGTCGAACTCGGTACATACGTACGAGCATCACACGAGAACAGTCGGATAACGAAATAATATACCGATAACATTTGTATGATGCTTCCGCTTGCTAAGTGTGTATGTTCATTTGTTTGTATTCGTATGTAACTTTATTATATAGCGATACGTGAGGAGAGATATCAGCAACCTTGATTTTACTCCCTCGTTACAGTTGTGTGGAGAATTTACTGATATCACTTTTGAAACAAATCACAAACACTAAATTAAGAAACATTCAGAATTCAGAGCTCGTAATTAATTACCTACATTGTTTTTCACATTACAATGCAATGTGGGCAGTAGGATTTTTATTAGTCCAACGATGTTATAATAAAAGATTATGTAACTTTTCTTAGACACTGTTATAATTAGTAAATACAAAATATAGTTATTTCTGTACTAATGGTGCAAAATGCTGCATTGTAGCACCCGAATATACACAATATTTTTCCTGCAACTTTCATAATATTTAAATAAAAGAAATTAATAACATAAGAAAAAATATTCTATTTTTGACGACCGGCAGAGAAACTCGGTTTTTATGATACCAAAATATGACAGAAACGCCAATTTAATATCTACGGGAGATTTTAGCACTTTCTCTCCTGACGTGAAGGAAAGTGCTCCAATAGTGTGAAAAATGAACAAATTTATGTAAAACAAAAGTAACTGTCATAAATTATATTACAATTCAAATAATTTTGAAATACATAAAAACCATCATATATATTAGAGTCGTGAAATAGTACATACACCGTAGGAAAGAAGTGTATTTTTGCCCTTGTCGTATTGTAGCCCTCGCCTACGGCTTGTACTTCAATTTACTGTAAAATATATTATTTCTTCACATTGCCTGGGAAACATAAGCGTTGTTTAGAAATAGCATATTTTGGGTATTGAAAATAATGAAAAAATATCAAGTTTTTTTTTGTCAATCTCGGTATCGTAGAGTTATGTCACTAGCATAGCACACCAGAGGTCGTGGGTTCAAATCCAACTGAAGAGCATTGTCATTTGTGACTCATGAGGAGGCATAAGACCATAGTAGTTAGTCCGCTTCCCATCTTCGTAAAAAAAATACTTATTTTAAATAAATTACATTTTAATGCTATTATTTCACTGTAAGAATTTCTGTGGAAGCGACGTGACAAAATAAAGAACAATATCTTATTTATGTCTTACGTCGTCTGTATCTCATCAAATTTACAAATAATATTGATTTAGGTGTAAGTTCTAGTAATTATGAGCAATAACTAATAAATCACTTGCATTGTTTCGATTAAATTTATCAATTTGTGCGTCAAAGCAATCAGCTGAGAAAATTAAAATGACTAATTAATATATTTAAAATTTCTAATGCAACAAATCAAATAGATGCGATAAACACAAGGAAATATAATAACAAAATGTGAAAGTACAGATGTTATGTTCGTTTTCGAGATTATGATTATTCCAGTGAAATTTGATAATAACTATGGAATTAAAATATTCCTGCTGCTACCTTATCTATAAAATTTAAATTTTATTAACTATAAAAAAATCGTTCTTTTCTAAAACGAATACAAATCTAAAAAATTGGATATATTTGAAACTATTTGTTCATTAGAACGAAATACTCGTAAATGTTAAGAACGATAAGAATAGTTTTATCACCTTCAAGAATTTGTGACCCAAATATTATTGCAGCCGTTTCATTCGATGATAACCAATTTCAAAACATAACTTATACTTTTTATTGGATGCAAGTGTCAAACAAAATGTACGAATGATTGCATTATCAAATGAGTGTTCAATTAAATCAACTTCACAATTATATTTGCAGGATACCCAACTTTTCCATTCTCGTGTTTCAATATCGACTATAAAAGTTCTTCTTAATAAACTAGTATTAATTTTGCCCCAAATATATTTGTCTGTTTTACAAAAATGTCAATACATGTAGATTACATTTTTTCCTTGTCACTCAAGGTTACAGTCACAAATCGTGAATTTCAGTAAGCTAATCAATGCTGATTATAATCTCATCAGGACTACTTGAATTTGTTAAAAGAATAGTTTGTAATTGTAGGTCATTTTACATAAAATAATTTTATGGTACAAGTTTTATACAAATGATGATGACATGCATAGTAAGAGGTTAAATTGCGATAAAAATAGTTATCAGTTGCGTATCTGTTAACTAAAACGAGATTAGGAGCTATTCATCAGCGGAATCTTTCCAGGTCCGGCAACAGCTTCACAAACGTCACACTGGAGTCTGGCACACCTCAAGAAAACTATTTTCCTGTAACCGGATGTGATTTTTCTAGGGGTTTTGCCTATGGAATATTTGTTCAGGTTTATAGAAAGATATTAAACTTTTAGTAACCTTTCTGCACCACCTATTTTATTCCAATTAAAGCATTTTGCCAAGAATTTGGAGTATTGAGAACAAGCACATAGGGATTGAATATTTCTTTAGGGTTGTGGAAACTGAATTTAGAACGAGGTAGCATCGAAGTGCATGGGGAAAATTAGAAGAAAATCGTGGGGCAAGGCAATGTGAATGATTTGATGGCATATGTGCAATGTTGGTGCAGTCGAATGTGTCGATGATGATGGTGTGGTGTTTACCTGAGCTGGGGGGTAAGGGGCTTCCTCGGCCGTGGTCTGTGCGACCCCCTGAGTGTCAGTGTGAGCGGCCGGAAACTGCCGAGATGTCATGGTCCTACACCATGGCGGAGCGGAGCTGCTGCCGGACCAGCCGCCTCAGCAGGACACCGCACTCGCGGCCACGGCCCCCACGCGGGCCATCACACACTCGGGCAGAGCACCACCTCCACTAGCGGCCGCGCAGCCCAGTGTCTCGCTCGACGCAATGCCCCAAGTGCCACCACATTCATAGACGCTCGTTTTACGCAACTGCACAACTAGGTTAACCACAAATATAGCAAATATTCACATAAGCAAACACAGAGCAAACCGTTTGTAAAGATAGTCAACCACCACCTGCAGTCTCGGACAACTTCGGTCGTTTCCGGACGACGCCGGACGTCGCGTCGACACAACGATGCCTGCGTCATCAGCGTCGGTTTATCGATTCCTGCCGAGCTGGTACCAGGCCTGGTCCATTTCAGTACAAGTCTGACAGAGACAGCCCTATTCCCTGCACTACAGCCCTGACAGAGACGCCGATCATTCGTTGAGTAGTTGACCTTGTTATGAAGGGATGGTTTTTTTCGGCCCACATCCAAAGATAAGTCGGTTTATTTTCCCGTTCTCCGAAAATATTACTATTCCCGGCGCCAGAAAAGCTCACTCCCGTAGGCACCCGTACATTACGCTAAACTGGAAAACTGTGCCAGACTCAGTCGATAAAACAAGCCCATCGTACTTCGCTCTGTTTCCCAAACTTGGAATTCAGTTAGGCCATGAATAGATTAGATTATGCAGAGGTACGAGTATACTTCGATAAAACTGATCATGTTAAATCTGACGCTGTTCGGCCCTCGTTCTAATTTCATTATGACATCTAGCTTACAATCTACAAACATGATACCTGGCACATACCTACTCCGCAACTAAGATTGTTTTCTCAAGAAATTGACGTACTTGATACACACGCATCCTACGAGTTGATAATTAGAACCAGTCAATTGAATGACACAGATCTACTCTTTAATATATTAATTAATACAGATTACGAATTGCATTGCAATCACATACTGTGACCACACTGGTGGTGGTGCGAATGACATTTACATTTGCCTCTAAGTAATGGGGTAAATAGCTCCGTGGTATAGTTTAACTACAATATGAAAGTGGACGTTTAAATTACTTCATAGTCGTGGTCTCTTTTCATAGGAATTAATGGTCTGTAAATAAAAAATAAATACCCAATCCACAGTTGGATTTGAAAATTCAAAAGAAACATTATCATACCTTGCTTAAAATAGATGGATCACTGGTCGATGCGATAACGAAAACATTTTTAATATTTATGTGTCAAACGTGTCAAATAATTGTGAGGTGTCAAAAATATGAGTCTTGTGAAATATTATAAATGTAAGTAATATTTGTATTATTAGTTAGAAAGTTTTGCTGACTAGATATTAATAGATTTCTATTTTAAAATAAAGTCATACGCAAGGAACAAGTCATACATGTTCAGTTGGTTTTATTTGTATAAGAAAGTTGTGGTGCCCACACCAGCTTCTTGCTTCTTTTGACAAAACTGAATTATATGTTTAATAAACTAATTTTAGTTGCTATGGGAACAAACAAATAACAGAAACTGTAATTATTAATCATTCAATACAGATTCACATACCTATAGAAAAATCTGAAACTCACGGAATATCCTCACTTGAAACTGTAATATTCAAAATACGAAAATTTCCCCAAATATGACTTAAAATTGTAATTTTATTTTATTACATTTCTTTATAATATAAGCGCTAAGAAACCCATTGCAGCAGAGCGCATCGTCAGATCTCTAATATTTTTTGAGATACGTCGATTTTTGGTATTTTTCGAAATGCAACTTTAAGGGCCTGTAATTCAAAAACTACACGAGATATCTAAAAATTCTCTTCAGTTTAGCGTTTCTGGTGCCTTATATAAAAAATTAGCAAATTTTCAAAATTTTGAAATTTGTTTGTATTTTTGTTCTAATTTTCGATCGGCGATAACTCGACAAATATTAAAGATACAGATTTGCAGTGTTCACCAATCGATTCAGCTCGACGAAATACATAAGTATGCAAAGTTTCATAAAAATCACTTTACGGAATGGAAAGTTATAGCAAAAAGCCTGAAAATGGCGTTTTTTGTCCTGAAAGTCAAGGGGTACCCCTTGACGTTCGGCCTGAATTTGGCCATTTTCAGACTTTTTGCTCTAACATTTCAACCGGTTGTCCGAATTTTCTGAAATTTTCAGGGTTTATGTATTTCGTCGAGCTAAATCGATTGGTGAACACTGCAAGTCTGTATCTGTCATATTTGTCGAGATATCTTCAATCGAAATTTTGAAAAAAAAATTCAAAAAATTTCGAAATTTTCAAAATTTACTAATTTATTATAAATAGCACGAAAAACACAAAACTGGAGATATTTTTCGATATCTTGTATAGTTTTCGAGTTACAGTCCCTCAAAGTTGCTCTTCGGAAAATATAAAAAATCGTCATATCTCGAAAAATATTAGAGATCTGACGATGCGCTCTGCTGTAATGGGTTTCCTGGCGCGAATATTATAAAGAAATGTAATAAAAAAATTTTACAATTTTAAGTCACATTTGGGGAAATTTCCGTATTTTGAAAAACAACAAATCGCCATATTTCGATAAATATAAGACATAAGTAATAAATTTCAAGTTAAGTTTGGAGGAGTATTTAATTTATTTTCTAGTAAACAATTTATTTGTATAAGAAAGTAGTGTGATGCCCACACCAGATTTTTAGAAATAATTTCTGTAAATTGTCACCAGATAAAATTCTGCTTGTGAATTTCTCTCTACAAACTGCTTCAAGCACACTGCTAAGCAGAGTGCTACTTCGAGAAATGAGTGAATAACAATGATGGAATATTTATTTAATTTACTTTTTAGTATACTGTAATTAATCTGATTAATTTTAATGACATTTGTTCCAAGAACTTATAATGATTGGTCGTTGTGCAGAGTCAGCCAAAACGTTGACAAAACAGAATAGATATGACTTCAAAAGGCGGTTTAAATTTGTTTTACTGCTTCATACACGGTCGTGATGTGTGATACTATTATTTTAAAGGTTACACTTTGATATCTGCTTAAATTTAAACAAACCTATGCATATAATTAAGCAATTTCCCATATATGATTCGATTATTTGATCAAGTCTATTCATAGAGACCCAATGCTATTTGAAAACGGTACAGCAGACGGTAAATATAGAATAAGGTTTGTGACCAAATTTTTATATTTTATACACGATTCTAAACGAGAAAATAAAATATCCATATTTTTTAAATCACCGAATTATTTATTGTTACCATTCAAAATATCACGCTATCTCCCACTCAGTAGAGGTGGTACGAAGCCTGAAACACCATAATCCTACAATTCTAGTACACCACTTTCGCCTCGTCTACATTCATAGTGCGATTCCTATATGTCCGTCTATTCTTCACATTCGTAATTATTCATTCACGCAAGAATCAATCAATCATACCTAATCACTTATTCCTCGGACGTCAACGCAATCGTTCACCCTCAATCTCACCCGCATGTATTAGTTTCACCAACCTTTCATTCGACATTCGCTCGAGATAGTCAAACCACTCCATCTGGCTCACTCCCACTTTCTTAACAACATTCTTCTCAATCTCACACTCACCGTACACCAACGTATTCCGGACACTTTCCCACACACTCCTCTCAAATACCTCATTTCCGCAACAGTTATATGTCGTTCGTGCTTCTTCATCCACACCCAACATTCAGAACTACACGTCAATGTAGTTTACAAATAAATACATTTTGAGAAAAAGAAATACATATGTTGTAATTTTATACATTATTTATTTAGAGCCATGTTAAGTTTATATGACTTTCTATTATGATATAAATAATTTTTAATCCTGTAAACGATTTACTCCAAATCTTTTCATTATATTACTTAATATACTCATAAAATATAGGTTCATCACCAGACATTGACAAACGTTTGTGTCAAAACGCTGTGACCTACGTATGGGCAAAGACCGTATTGGCAAGACAGATTTATAAAACATTTATTAATTTAATATATTCTGCAAGTATATCTAGCTGAAAGGTGAAACCTAACTAGGCACTGTACAGTTGAATATATCATCCAATTTTGCTGTCAGCGATTTGATCAGATTTCAACATTTAATTCAGATCGTGAATGACAGTCTTTAGATATTAGTAGGCGTAATATTTTGGCACTTATTGTTATGGGATATAAGTATGATATATTTTAATATTGAATTGTGGAGAGGCGAAGTTTCGACTCGGTTAATTAGTGAGTACTGTAGTTGCTGTACAGTGTAAAAAACGATGTAGTTCGTTCGCGGTTGTGGTTTAAAATGTATCTAGTGCTACAATTAAAATTAATAAACCCGCGATTATATTAATATATGTGTTACATTTATCTTAAAACAGCCTTAATCGACAAGCATGTCATAATAAACAATGTAAATAATTTTAAAAGCTCTGCTTACCATGTAAAGTACGAGTAGTTCTGGAATTGATTCACACATATATCACATCACATATTAAAGTCAATAATAAATCACAAATATCGATACATACACTGCAACAGACCGCACTGTACTGAGGTTTGTTTATAGCCAAAACAGTAGAATATAACGTGCACGTGCAATTCGAAACAGCTTGTTAATTTGTGACTTGAACAAGCTTGAATCAGTACAATGTATAAAATATGCTATGAATAAACTCTTTCTATATATTTTAATCTACACTGTAAGAATAACAAATTAAATTCTAAAAACCGAATGAAATAAAGTTCAAATAGAATCAATTTCAAATTTTGCTATAAATCTCTGTAATTTTCGATGATATTTCTCATCTATTTCCAATTCAAATTTTCTTTGCATTGACCGCGTTTAGAACACATTTTTCACGGGGAAAATTCTTCATTTCCGTTTGTAAGCGACAACCGGAAACAAAGTGGTTTATTACTCTAATAACCCTACTGATAGCGATTCGAAGAGGGATGATATCCTTTGATGTATGGAGTAATTATTTGACTTGAATTATCAGTCGAAATGACTGGATTTTATTTTTAAATTCGCAGAGATTCTATTATCGGGTAGTTACTAACTGTAAAATCTTAACAAAGGGGTGTTGTTTGTGAAAGGTGGTTGCCGTGAATTGAACCGGGATCTTTCGGTAAGTGCAAGATTAAGTTTCTGTGTTTAAGACGCTTTAATGGGGTCGTTCACCATTTAAAAAAAAAAGAAACTTTATCTAAATTGAAGACTATCTACACTTTTGAAAAGTCTTAATTATTATTCATTAAGCCACAATGATTTTTTGAAATGTTGTGACGTCATTATAGAGGTGTTGGTGAATCTCAACAGTAGATTGTCACATATATGTTCTATTTTATTGTAATAATAATAATAATAAAATAAGAAAAAATATATGACTACAATTATTTACAATCTGTACTGTTGTAGATTCTGCAACACATCTACAATTACGTCACAACATTTAAAAAGAATCATTGTGGCTTAATGAATAACAATTAATAATTTTTAAAAATGTAGATAGTCTTCAATATAAATTAAGTTTCATAAAAAACAATAAAAAAATGGTGAAAGATCCCATTAAACAGAGCATGTAAACTAATAGATGTTGTCTTTCAAAATGATGGAAATCAAATAACTTGCCGTGTAAGTAAATGTGTAAAATGGAATACGTTTTGTGGAAATCCTACATTGGGGGTTAATTTACTTTACAACAAGAGCTGGGAAATAAATGCCAAATAAGCGGTTTTTGATCGGATTACTTACGAGGTCGAAGGTTGAACGGCAAACGGAGAAAACATACAAGGTACCTACATTTTAAACATCGAATTTAAGGAAATACCATACGCTGCTTATTTCACAGAATTGATTTCCTGACTTGTACCGTTCAAATTTATTGTTTAATTGTTTCTCTTCCAATTTTCGCCTCGTATAATATTCGTAACGCGAACTTTTATAGATTTAGTATTTGGTATTTAGCTGCCATTTTAAAAGCAACATTTGCCCATAAATTTTCACCTGCTCATTGCCATTTGCCCCTCCCTCATATTGGTGACAATTTTTAAATCCCACATAAAGCAAATCAGAAAAATAAAATTATTAAAAAAACATGGAAATGTTAACTCGTTAACTTTGATTATTAATAACGTTAAATATTTGATTGAATTCCATTTCCATGGTTACTCATTATAAAATAGTATATTATACACAAGGCAAAGAAGTGTGTTTTGTTTCCACCGAGTAAATTGAAGTACGAGCCGTAGGCGAGGGCTTACGATAAGGGAAAAAAATTTACTTCTCTACTGCGGTGTATTACACTATTGTTTTCTCGATCTCAATATTTGTGATAGTTTTTATGTATTTCAACATTATTTGAATTGTAATATAATTTATGATATTTAATTTTGTTCATTTTCATATTATTTGAGTACTTTCCCTCACGGCGGGAAAGAAAGTGCACAAATCTCCATTAGATATGAAATTGGCTGTTTCTGTCATGATTTTGGTATCACAGAAACCCAATTTCTCTCCCGGTCGTGAAAAATGTATTTTATGTTCTCCTGTCACTTGTTTATTGTTTAGTGACATTACAGCGACTCTTCATGGACTACGACAAAACAAATTTCATAAATATATTAGGTAAATTTAAATAGGAACATCAGTTTTAGTAATGGTAATATTAATTATACAATTAGAAGTATTATTTTGATGCTATTTAAATGATTTCTTCCAACGGGTCAGAATAATTGAGATGTGAAATGATAGCTTGCACAATTTTTTAAAAACAAATAATAATAAAAAACTTGATAACCAAATAACAGAAAAAAGCACATTTTGAAACTATGATGTTTTTTCATGTCAATGTCATGTGTCAAATATAAATGTTTTTCTCTCGTCTATAAAACCCTAAATTGTATACTTATTCTCTAAAAAGTTGCTACAGTAACAACTTGCTAAATGTGACAAAAATGAATCATTTTTTGACGCCTAATGGATTATTCTACATTAAACATGAAGTTTTGATGTGATAATATCACCATTAGCAAGTAGCTACGTAATAACTTCGTTAGAGAACTGGGCCAATTTACTATTTGGATCATACAACACTCTTCTTTCGCGTGTAAACTGTGGGTACCAGCCGTAAAGTAGTGCTCCCAATCCCAAATATTTTAGTTTCAATTGAAGATCTAATAATCCATAGTGTAATGCGCTACTACGGAGCTATTTACTCCATAAATTTGCAATTATATATCTATTTTATTTTACAATAAAAACATTAGTTTGTTCATAAAAAGTAATGAAAAGCAAGGAAATAAGCTCTCCTGTACGTATTTTGTAAAGAGATTAGACAAAGCCTAACAAAATCATCTTGATATTGCATAGTGTGGGTAGTACAGTGGAAACTCCTGTACAGGTTCGCAGGGGTAGGAAGTCTTGAAGCAAATGTGTATGAGGCAGGTAAAGTTAAAATGACTTTTAGAATAGCAAACAGCAAGCAAGTAGCAGGCAGTAAGCAGAGAACTGCCGTTCACATATCATTTCCAGAGTTTTTATGGAATCTGAATACGATTACTTGGCCATAAGAAATCCGTAGCACCTGGTCGGACCATTTCAAGCATGTGCTTCTTTCTCGCGCAACTAGGGTCTTTATGTCGATTTAACAGAAAGCAGAGGGTTTATTTACGTCCTTTACTGGCCTCCACCCCAAACGAAACTCGCCCTTAACCCCGTGAAACATTAGGGTTCAAATCAGGCCTGGCGATCTATGACATCTCGTCTAATACAGTTTTAACCCGAGGATTAAAGCCAAATACTACACTGGCTTCAACCCTCGTATTGATTAAACGAAATGAGATTTTTATGTTGCTCTACGCAGTAAAAAAATCGTATATTTCAAAATGGCGTCTTTACTTTTTTCTTTTTTATTAGGTATTGGTTTTCTTATTTCCGTACTGTTTGAATCGTTGCATGCGACTTTGTTTATGGCCTTAGCACAGACCTACGTCCCACCAAGGGTCTGACAATTGAAATAAAATATACGTATCTCTAATTGAAATCCTTAACTTTAAAGGTAAAATACTTAAAATATTAGTTATTTACTTTACAAGTGGGCAAAGTAAGGAATTACCCATGAGAGAAAATTTGGCACACGAACCGAAGGCTGAGGGTGATAATTTTATCGAGTGGGTAATTCCACTTTGCCCAGGTGTGAAATATAAACTTTTAATTCAAAAAATGTAAAATTTATCCAAGAAATATTATTTGACAGTGACATATGCTTTAAATTTTCTAAATTAAAATATCAATCGAAGTAGTTACCAATGTGTTATGTTATTATTATTGTTACAAATAGAAAATTACTCACTAGTGATTTTTCTCAAAATTGGTAATCGGTTACTTTCCTTGTTTAAAATCGCCTCAGTTCAAAATTATTATCTTGTTTTCTTTTGCAGAAATATAACAATAGAAAATTTCTAGCATTGTAAGTTGATTTGTAGTCGTCAAGATCAAATGTGCTTATTGGAAGATTGGCTAAAATTAGAAGATAATTGGCATTGTAGTGTAATTCTCTTGAATCATCTAAAACTGAAGAGCATTCACGTCACTTCCTTTTCATACGTCACAATCCCATCTGGCCACTCAATCATAGACCCACGTCTCGGGGTATAACACATGACGGGGGTCAGGCAATGGTCCTAGCGCATGTCGCAGCTTGAGTCAGGATGACGTATATACCCTAGCAACTACTGCAAGTATATATCGGGTACTGCGCGAACCATGTTGAAACTGGAACGCTGCTTCCCTGGGTGGGGGTAAGTCGGAGTGTACAGAGTCCAAGGGGAGGGGACTAACGTAAAATCGATAGCGTTTGTTTTGCGGACTAGCTAAGAGCGGGAGGGGTACTATAGAGCTTTTCTTCCCAGGAAGCTGAATTGTCAAAAGAAAGAGTTTAATTACTTCATCTTCCCACTTCCGGGTTTCCTTTTCGTCAGTAAAGCTGCTAAAGAACATTTTAAGTTCCGTACATTCTTACTGTAACTGTTCAACAAAATAAATATGAAGGAACTCAATGAATGACAAATAAAGATACAGTACAGCTTTTTTGTGGTGCGGTTCACGTCACTATCTTCTTTCTCATTTTCTCCCACTATTGCTGATTTGATTCATACGAATGTGAATGATGACGTGAACCGCACCACAAGAAAGCTGTACTAGTACTGTATTTGTAGATACTACCTCCAGTGAAACCGGCAAGCTTTCTGCTTCTGAAGTTTAATGTTCACTGAAAGGATATTATTCCTGTTGGGAATTGTGTGGGTGACTAGCGTTAAAGAATTCGTCGGCGTGGTACAATCTAAAACCAAGAGGGCGGAAGAGCTTCGGCCGCGCTTGCTGACTCGAACAACTACTGCCCCTTGCGCCCTTCGTCCTTCGCAAAAAAAGCCGCGGGCGGGTCGGGGGGAGCAGCAATGCCTACTAGCCGTACCAACAACGCCGGGTACGACATGATACGAATTGAAACGCATGGCCCACAAAAAGGAAAAAACATTCCACGCACACACGCAAGTACTTCGACTGCGCCCTACGCGGGCGGCGGGCCCTTAGTGGAGGTTTGCGCGTACTGCATGCATGTTGTTTAGTCGATAGTATGACGCACAGCCCACGTGATGTGAGCAGAGGTGCGTGGTGATAGTGAGACGAATTATTGGATGTGCTGGCGATTGGTGGAGCGCTAGAACGGAGTGGGATGAGATGTGAGTGATTTTCCTGCTTGTTTTAGGGTAATTTTGGGGTTTATGTTGGTATGAATGGCCTGTTTTATGTTTATGCCATTACTGCATGGAAAACAACTTTGGAGAGTTTCTTCAACAATCCCGCAAAACTATTCCAATTCTGCAAAAGTAACTAATTTTTTTTTAAATATGATTTTTTTTGCTGATCAAGATTAAAAATAAAAGTGCAATTTTTTTTTACAACTACCAATTTTTTATTATACCTGCATCATAATCCTTATTCAACAAACTAAAAAGCGTGCGAAAACGCAAGATTAAAACACGCCTTGCTTTAAAGTTGCAAAGCAACAACAAAAATAATTTCTATTAATATCTGTCAAAACTGTCATGACAAATTGAAAAAAAAAACGTATCTACATAGTAACGTAAACAAAAAATACTAACCAACCTCCATGTAAACGATATACGTCAAACGTCACACACGCAAAATTTAAAATTATGAAACGAATCAAAATTAAAATGCTGCTTTTCAGTTTGTTTCAAATTATGATGCAGGTATAATAAAAAGTATTGTTAAAGCTCTAACGACGTTAAAAGTACTCCGCATTGTACGTGCTTTAAAAGCTGATTTACACACTTGTATCATAATATACTATTTACTGCCTGTTGTTGTGATGGAAAGGACAAATTTGGCATTTTTATATTTCATGAACATAACCGCAATTTATCTCTAAACATATTCATCACTCTGCGTTTTATCACAGTATAAGAATTCATACAGTAACGAACGACACTTAAAATATTTCATGCTCCCAATATTTCAGTAGTGCGCTACTGAAAAGATGGCCGCTTAGTATTCACTAATAGGCTGATATTTCAGTAACCAAGGAAAAAACAGTATAATATGTCAGTGTCAGTGTCAGTTATATCTGTCAAATATCAAACCCAAGCCACAGTATTTCTTTCATGTTAGGTTCCTAAAATGAAAAAAGAGAGGTAAACTTATTTGTACCACGAAAAATTGTAGAAACTTTTATAGTGCAAATGAAATAATATTTTTAGATTTTATCTCATTTGCAACTGACAGCTATTCAAATTTACCGCCGTATACTGCTACTGCCAATATGGATGCTCGGCTCAAGGTCATCGTTAAATGCGACATGAAGATCAAAGGTGCCGGTGAATTCTTACACTGTGATTTTATGTTTTATGTAATATTTTCAAAAACCAACAGAATTAATTTTTATTAAAGTATTAGTAACAAATTTATTATTACATAGCAACTGCTCATCAAACGCATAGCAACCGTTCAACAAACCCAGAGCAACATAATTTAATGGCTATAACTTTTTTAACAATACGATATTAAACGCAGATTTACAGCTTCGGCAGTACCTATTCATCCTGCTGTAAATCTAGTATTTTGGTGCCTAGTTAAATAAATAAGCAAAGTATTAATTCATAAAATGTCATGTATTTTAAAGCTGCGCCCTTATAAAAATAAAATAAAAATCATTGCCCTCATAGTACATTATTTAGAATTATGGGTATTTTAAATAAAAAAACAATGAAATGTCTGATTTTTGTGATTTCCCGGATTATACATTATAGTGAGTAAAATTTTTCTGGCATTAGTCCAAAAGTTACAATCGGTATCATAATAATTCATATTTATGATTTATAGCCTCTGTCAAGAGTAGAAATGTGAAAATAAATCTCGCGAAAACAATACTTATTTAAAATCTCTTGCAGTGGCAAAAAATACTTCCGCCTATAATGACAACAGAAATTTATACTTTTACGCAGTATTTCAATAAATTTCGATAAATAAATTGAAATAAGTGATAATTGAACAAAGGTAATTATGAAATAAACAACATTATAATAATTGTTTTTATTGAGTTATTTTACGCGGAACAAAATACCAGTGGGTACATTATTATATTCTAATTTAATAATTATTCCTGGAAAAGATTAAATTTAAATAAATCTACACCTCCTTAAGTATTATTCACGTCTAGCTTTGATAACAATTTAATAAATATTCAACTGAATATCGCAAATTTAAATAATAAAATAACTAAAACGTAAATTGTTTATTTGTCAATGACAGTTGAATTTTGCAAATTGACATGTTTAATTTATATATTTTACTGCAGACAGTTTTATTAAAAATTTAATATATTTTATTGACAGTTCATTTCACAGTGAAGTTAAATTTTTTTTGTATATTGTTTTTAAGCTGAAATATTACTATGCAATTTTAACTATGTGCTGTATTTATTGTTTTAAAGTGTTTAGTATAACCTGGCAAATTTGCATGTAATTTGCACACCCCTAAATCTGCACCGAAGACACCTGTAGTAGAATAGAATTACGAAGAGTGCCACAGGGTAACTATTTCCCCTCCATTTAGATTTTTATCAAAATAGATACACAAAATAATATAATGTATATTCATTATCATTATCATAAACATAATCATGAAAATTATATGAGTACCTACATATCTCGATAAAATCGCAGAAATATTATTCATTATTATGTTGGTATTGATTTAGAAGTAACATTTTATTCAATGCGTATTGTCGGCAAATTTTTGTGTTTTGTATCATCCTGTATAAATATACCGAGTGTCTACTTTATTTATTTGAAAACTGCACCAAATGAGCCTAAATTTATTGAGTTGATACATTTCTGTCATGAGGTAGACGTAAAATAAAATGTATAATTTTTAGCTATTTCTAGAGTTAACAAAACATACAAACAGTTGAATTGTTTGAGTTTGACAGATGACATTTGGCAGAGTTTTAATAATTAGTGACTTGTTTAAATTATTTCTAAATGGTAAATGTGTCCATGGTTACTGAAATAGTTATTTATGTATCAAGGCACTGAAGTTCAATTTTTTATCACGAATATGGAATTTAGTTGCCGAAAATAAACCGTGTGAGTGATAAAAAGGAACTTCAGTGCCGAGGTACATATTAAGTTTTATTTGAAATCTAATATTTAAAAAAAACTGTAAAAAAATTACAATAAAGGTTATGTTTATACATCTGTCAGTTGTCAATTGAAACTGACAATCAGTGTTGCCAAACATGAACAGTGAAGTTATCGTAAATAACACTCAAAATAATGATTTAAGCTCAATTTCGTCATCGGAATTAATTAGTTAATTCTTCTTGCAAATTTTGTTTCATATTACGTCCAAATTTACTATAGTACGTGAATATATTTGCCAAAATTATCCTACTTGTACAATAATTGTTTAACGGTTGCCAACACTGGGTTGCTCAAAATCGTCGTATAATGGGTTACTTTAGTGACGATTTCTGAGCTTTTAATGGCGATTTTCTCGCACTTTAGTGCCGATTTCAAATAAAATAATGTAATCCAGTCATAATCATTAAAACTATGTCAAATGTGATCTGTCAAACTCAAACAATACGATTGTTTGTATGTATTAAAATTACATATTTTATTTTACGTGTATCACATGACGGAAATGTATCATATCAATCAAGTTAGGCTTATTTGGTGCAGTTTTTAATTCTGAACATTTTACCTATTTACACTTTTGCTCTAAAATTAATAGCCAAAAACTTAGAGCGAAATCAACATATTAACATATTTCCTATAGCTCAAAAAAAAAGTAGACGCCCGGTATAACGCAGTTAAATAGGTTATGTTGAATACCTATTTAAATTTTTCAATTATTTGAAGACTTTAAAATTTTAAATTAAAAAACTTTCCATTTATTTTAATGTTTCTTTTAAATTAATTTATTTTCATTTAACTTGTTCTCCTTCGTTGTTGGGTGAATGTTGGATCCGTCTGTCAATAAATACCTGAATAGTCCTAAAAATTCAAAAAATCCAAATTTCAATCATGCCCTGTGGCCCAGAACCCGAAATACCAAATCCGAATCTGGCTAGACAATATACCCACTATAATTACAGTAAATCGGACGGCGGTTCAGATTCCACGAAATATTTTGCATTGGCGCGTCGCGGGCGCGTTTGTTCTCAATCGCGGTAGGCCGCGGTCTGGCGGAGACGAGAGGGACGATACAGATGTATCGTTATATAGACTACGTCACATGAACCCCAACCCTTCAGGGCTGCAGTCAGGGGGCAGGGGCACGGCGGGCAGACAGATGAGAGATGCACGCGGAAATGAAGGGTTGCGGAACACCTTATATGTTGTGCCTTCCACCTGCAGGGCCGTACTTCGAAATATGCACTTATTATATTTCAATCAATCACGAAGCGCCGAAAACATTCCAAAGAAAACAATATTTTTTTTTATTAAGCTGTCTTAATTGTTAAGGTTATATGCCGTCTTGAAACTTCGTTTTTGGCGGTGTGACAACGGCACGCAGTATTCGCTGGTATGGGTTTTCGCAAAGCGGTCACCCAACCAACTACTAACCGCGGGCAGCATTGCTTAACTTGCGTTATTGAGTGATCCGGCTTTAACGCTACTTAACAAGCCGTTGCCCCAATATTTATTTATAAAGATATATATTTATTTACTCACAAATTCCACACGAGAAAACTGAAATATTACAACAATTATTTTGACGCATGCACAAGGTATATTCATGGTACGTTTATGAATTACTACCAAAACAATTGGTCACTTTATTTGTCTAACGAGGAACGTGGAAGCGAGCTTATTTTCAGATAAGTTCCCAGAGATGAGCAAATTACTGAAAAAAAGGAATTATATACTTTTTTATAATTACTGTCTTAATGTTAATTAAATTACAATCGACAAATTATATTACTTTACGATCAAAATGTAATGAATTAAAAATCTCAATCCTACATGCAAAAAATGTAATTAAATTACATTATTTAATTAAAAATTACAGTTATTTTTTATTTTTTATGTAAATTAAAAAAATTATAATATAACCAAAGGCAAAATGTAGAAACATACAATTATTATTAAAATATATAAAATAATTAAAGACGATTGTTGATTATAGTAACTCAAATCGGTGTTTTAAAATTAGTAATTTCTCAAAAAATAAATCTGATAATTTACAGCGGCTTGGATTTAAAATAAGGTCTGCGAATGTAAATATTCTCTAATTCGATTGATATTTGCTAACTAACTAAAAACCAACAAATTTCGATATGTTGAAATTGAAACGGAATTTTCGATTTCATCTCATTTATAAAAAAAAATCTAAATTGGTCATTTTGTTCGTGAAAAAAACAAAAACAAAGTAATTGTCAATATAATTGTATTTTCAATGAAAAAGTGCTAGAATTATTAATTACTTGCATAAATAATATAATTAATTACTGAACTTTCCATTACAACGTGAATGTAATTGAAAATTTAAATTACCAATAACTTGTAATTAATTACTGTCCATCTCTGTAAAAGTAAAAGTTCCATTAAAATGAGTACTGTGATTTAAGGTTATCGAGCGAGAGTTGTGTAGGCTTAGAGTTTGTTTATGAAAAGTGTGAGCCAGGCGAGTTTCCCTACAGATAAATTCCACATAAACAAAATTTATAGGTACATCATTGTTTTGGTTCCACTGAAAACATTTCTATTTTTATAGTTTGTGTGCCCGTTTCACAATTCAAAATTTGTTTAGTTATATTTTATCTATTTATTTGTGACAGTATACGTGTGACGTACCTATTACTTAGTTTATCCATGTGACATTTAATGAAATGTCATTTATAAATAAGTGATGATCTACTCTTGCAGATCTTGATAGATACCACTGTTTTGGGAAATTCGGTTATCAATTGTTGAAGAATGACACCTCAATATTGTGTATGAAATACCTATATTCTACGGAAAATAAAATATATTTGGTTATTTGAATTTATATAAATTTGTTGTTTTTCTTTTAATATTATTAGCACAGAAAGGTAAAACCGGAAGCTGGGTAGATTTGAGAATTGTATTCCTCTAATGGATCCTTTGAAAGATTACATTGTTTATTTTGTGGCAAGTGTATAAATATTTGATGGAGTGAATTAGTGAATCTTCAAGGGCCGATAATAGGAAGTCCGGATCTGTTTGTCGCCCGTAAAAGTGCCAAGTCGGTAAACCGACTCCGGGCCCAAGTAATTCATTGCTCTTTTTCATCCCTCGAGGAAGCGCGAATGATTATAATGTTCCCAAGGGATACACTGGGAAGATTTAAACTTTTTAAAAACACTAATTTTATTTGCGTCCCCTAACCAGCCCGATTAATTTTAATAGTTAATAGTCAAGGATACAACCCATAAATTAAAATAAATCCACTCATGAGACGCAATATAACCATAAGAAAAGAATGCAAGCGTAAGCAGCTTTGGTATTTGTTTCATTGTTGCAAATAAAATGTGCGGGTGCAAAATTTATCGACGAGTGTAGGAATCGATTGTGAAACCACTAATGTCTATTTAGCGAAGCTGCAAATTTCCAAATTCGGTCGAAAACAGCGTGGCAGTGCACCCTCGGGACGCACCGCAGCACAGCACAGCACGCAGAAGTGTGCGGATGGCAAAAGGCCGGCTCAGCCGCTAGAAAAGCGCGTCAGTACCGCACACACATTGTTGCAATTACGGGCAGTTTGGCTGCGTGAGTCGGGCTCGGTCGGAATAGCGGCAGCGGCAGCGGCGCGGTGCGCGGAGCAGCAGCCATGATGGGCTAAGTGCGGACCGCTGTGTACTCGTAATACGCACGTCTCTGAACGGAGCACGGACTCCTTGCGCCTTGCGCTCATATCGCTAGTAGGCGGCTTACCAAGCGGGTCGCAGTCGCACAATCGTACGCGCCAAACTTACATCGCTAGCTACACCGCGCACCCACTCACTCAGTGTTGTGTTTGTGACAATAACAACAATCAAATGAAACTGTGCTGTGCCGTTGTCATTGTCACCGTGCCAACCCCGACACACCATTGTTGACCAAGTGATTTGAGTTTGCCGCTCCATTGTTGTTTACTCGCCGGACAGTGTAAGATTGCAATTCTGTTTTGTTGTCAATCGCTGTGTCTTTGCGCAATTGTTGTGGTGATTGTGAAAAACTGTGCTGGTTAAAAATAAATATTAAACACGTGATTTTTTAAATATTTCCCGCGTGCAACACCTGACTAATTCCGATGCAAAATCGTAAGTGATTGTTGTTGGCTGGCGAATATTTATCGTGATTCAGATGAGGAAGAATGCATTAATGGGGCAGAGCTGGCCGTCTTAACGTGATTATAGTTTTTATCGCGTCGAATTTAACGCGATTATTGATCAGAGATAAAAAGCAGCAGATAAAGGTGACGATCAGTGAATTCGTAACGTGTGTGATTCAGCCGGTAGGCAAGCTTGGCTGCAGCAATGTTTGATCAATTAAATTGCATTAAAGTAGAGTATTGATTTTGCAATTATTGGCAACCAATCAGAAATAGGCTTTTTTTCTTGTACTTTTCGTGCGCAGCGCATCCATACCCAATAGTTTTAATCATTATGCCCTGCAGAATATTTTTCTTTACGTTTTTTAATTGTGTATTCGTCCGGTCGTGGTCTAGAGATTTTTGGCACCGGTTCGAGTCGGCCTCTGAGTCACTATAAATATTGTCAACGCAGTGAATAATATTGAAATACTTCTAATAATAATAACTGATTTAAATATAGTTGGTTCCACGCTTTAAACAATTATAAAACTTGACCTAACCGGTAAACGCGTTAGCGAAACAGAGCGCTTTATTTACAATCATTAATTCAGGTGCGACGCGCGTTTATGTGTACGTAAGTCGTTTAATGACATTATTCTGTGAAAACACATTTATTTATAATAACAAAATCATAAAATAATAATTTAGATGCATGTATTATCATTACAAGGTTGTAATTAGTTGAAATTCATCATGATATTTTCGTATATTGTGTGAAATTAATGTGAATTACCCAATTATACGTCCGCTAATTATATCTAATTAACAAAATAAAACACCAAATATTATAGGTATTTCGCTGGATCCTTTGGTTCATAAACGCTTCATAATTGTATAAATTCGCGTCTCGCAGCTTTATTTACATAAAAACCGAATAGAATTTACAATTACATTTCTTCATTTACACTAAAACAACATAAACAATCTTAGAATAACTTTGTTGTTCACATCGTTTTGCCGCCAATAACACAAACTAAGCATTGTTCATTTCAGTCTAAACTAATTCATTCTATAATCACGTCGCTTGTCTTTTAGGCTGCAATTTTCCCGGATAAAATTCGGTTAATTTTTTTGATCGTATATTGTAGATCATGACACGGCAGTTTCTTTTTTATAACAATCTAGGACAACGTCCTAAGATTGCTAGATTGTTTGACCTTCCGATGCATAGATGCATTGTCTGTAAACATGAGTTAATTGATTCATAATGTTTCAATCAAATAGCAAGCATCAGTCAACAGATCTAAATGTTATATATTTTTCGTACTGCGCATTTCAATAGCATACATCCAAATAACAATAAAGTAAATTACAATTTTATTTAAATACTATTTTAAATTAATTTCTCGTAATTACTGTTTAATTAAAATACTTTCTTATTATTTTAATCCGGTAGAATTTAGAATTGTCAAACCGGAAGTTATTCAAAATAAATGGAAAGCGGAAACGAATTGCGTTTATTATCATTTAGGAAAATACCTTCATTCTTTATATAAAATATTAAGTTAATAGGTATAATAATCTTAAACGATTCGGTATATCTAAAAAAAGAAAATCCTATGGGAATATGAAATATAAATATAAATGCCAGTAAAGAATCATGTTTTATTTTTAATGTTAAGACACAAAAAGTGAAATAGTAAATGTTTAAGAATTATGGCACCATTAATAACATTTATTTCATTTAAATAATTAGACACCTTGACATTTTTACCACAACTATTCCAAATATTAACTGGACTTACCAAATAATAATTACAAAAATACTAATTCAATCAATAATTACTAAATAAGAATGTTGTAAAATTTTCCGTTCCAAAGTCATTGAAATTATTACAGCGTAATTAATTTTATTAATTTATAAACATTTGAGATCAATATTATTTTAAAAATTCCCGTTTTTTAGACAATCATCAGTTTAATCATTTCACGCGTGTATGCTGCACAGAAATTAATTTGCTTTTCAAATAAATTTTCACTTAATTAATATTCAATTTTCGTGGAACATATTAATTTTGTCAACACCAAATTATTGTCGCGTATTGAAATACAAGAAATACAGAAACGTGCTTACATTTTTTATAATTTTTGTTGTTAATACCTTCCCCAGAACTTTCAACAGTTTTTGCTGTTAAATAAACTGACAAACTTTAGTCGTTATATTCGATAACCGAATAAGTATTAATGTTGAATGCAGCGATTACTGTTTCTGATTCTATTTCTAAATATGAATGAATTCGTAACACAAAGAATATGAGCCGCGGAAATGGTACAATTTACTTTCTTACTGTCTTATTAACATCTTGACTTTTTATTAAATTGATGATTGCTAATATCTGGAATTTTGTATCGTCTACTATGTGTGGACGTTGTCATTTCTGTGAACTTTTCAAATCTGCGCTACATAAAAATATCTAATTTTGAATATATTTTATTGATACAGATACATTTTTAACTGTCTCTGATTTTGGTTTCTGTTTCCGGCAATATAATAATAAATATATTACTGTCAAACAGTACATATTCCTGAGAATATATAAAAAGACTTTTGGATAAGTTCTGTAATAGATATTATTGTAACAAGTACATAATTTAGGGTTTTATGGACGAGACAGTTTAGGGGCCGAGTGAGCGCAGCAAAACGCCTCATATAAAAGGCCGAGTCAATAAAACCCTATTATGTATGTGTCACATACAATATTTTATGTACAACTGCATTGCAGATTATTTTTCTTAGCTTAGATGCTTAGAATAACAATTATATTTGACACATGACGTTGACATGAAAAATTTGATAATTTCGAATTGTGCTTTTTTTGTTATATGTTCACCAAGTTATTTATTGTTTTTACTTTATGGGACCAGTTCATAAAAAGCCATTTCATGCACGCTAAACAATACCATAAACTAGTGATTATATTACAGTCGAATATAAAATATTTTATTAAAATACTTTTCGAAATATTCTACATAATTCTTCATCAGGAAAATATTAAAATGTTGTATTTAAATAAAATCTTTTACTGAACATGATCCGTCTTGAAAGAATGAATATTATAGGTACATTTGGGAACAAACCTTTGCTAAATGACTTGAACTGTTGTTTTGGAAACTGGCCTGTGCCTTAACTGAAAATTATCAAAACCGATTATTCAGAAATGAAGACATTAAAGTGTGGATCATGCATGATATTCCCGGAGAAATGAAATACATTTCCATTTAAATAATTCTTCTTCAGATTAGTGCTGCAGTGAACATCTTACAAGTTATATAGTATGTCTTGATTTTTCGTCTGTAATTGAGGAAACCAAAGTACGGATTATTTGCTAATAAACTGTGTTTACTAGACTACAGAAATAGCAGAAGCAACTGACAGTATAAGTTATTAGGTGCTAGTTGAAAAGATAAGGAGAAACAATTATTTGGATGCATTTTAAAGGCAGTAAGAGATAATATATCACCTGCGGACATTATTATTTCTTTTGAAGAGTACATTAGCTGTTTCTCCGCAGATCGCGCAGGCCTTGCATACAAATTCCTTGTTTATCGGTGGAGTCCCCACGCGGAAGCCCGCACTGCGAGGCTGTGACTCTGGCTGCCTAACAACGACCGTTATAATCTAGTTAGCAGGAAAAATTATAATTTGTCTCCTAGCAGTGGCAGAGTTCACGAGTTAAGCTGTTTTGGTGACGGTTTCATTTGTTAAACGATGGCTGAGATTTATGGTTGTAATTTTGGATTACGGATTTGGTAATTTGTGTACTGAAACTTGCTGAATTTGGATTTGAAGTTGTTTTTATTTGCGCTCACGTTTAATTGTAAAATGCTCGCTGTGATTTATGAGCTTTACACTTTTGCCCAGTAAACAAATTTAAATTCTCTCCATGTGACATATTTCTAAAAGTATATTTTTGAGGGGATTTTGCTCATTTGACTGAGAATAAAATGCACTAAGCTTAGATTATTTTTTGAACTTTTGAAATGTACTAGATTCTTTTTTAAATCAATGTCTCAAATAGTAGTAATTTGGATATTAACTTCATTATAAATTTCATTTGAATCATTCTCTCTAAAATTTGTTTGCGTATGATAGATCACATCTAAAGATGTCTCACTTTAACATTATCTTTCTGCCAGGCTACTGCATTTCAAACTGGTTAAACTATGAGATGTTATTCATTTTATATTGCTCTGTATATTTAAAATGTAAACGTAAAATATTTTATACAAAATTATACTTACAAGTTACCATCTAACAAAAATATAAAATCAATGCTTAAAGAAAAACAGTTTTGGGCATTAATAGATTAATATACCTAATGATTATTTTTAAGAAACAGTACTTGGTACGTTTCAATTAATAATGACTATGTTTACACGTACCTACGGCAAAAATTTACTTTGACTTGACTTTGAAAAGTAAATTTACTAGTGCGTTTACACATTAAGAAAAAAATCTACTTTTCTTCAGATTATTAACTTATCCTTCACTTATCCGCTTGTTGACAGCTAATACTTTGTGCGGTTATGTTAAAATTTGTAGACGAGTTATCAAGTAAATAATTTATTTAACTGTATAAAAAATTACAATTCATGCTATTTATATTATAGAAAAACCATAGACAGTAATTTGAAATTAAACATATTAAATACCAGCGTGATTTTTTTAAATATAATGACAGTTTTGAGTACAATATATATTGATGACAAAGTAAAGTCAATATGCGTTTACGCGAATCTTTCAAAGTCACTTATTATGAGTCAAGTCTGAATTATTTTATACTTGACTTAAGGAAGAAAAGTAGTTAGTCGCTAGTGTTGACACAGTGGCAAAAGTCGCCTTGTTAAAGTCAAGTCAATGTACATTTTTGCTCTTCGTGTAAACTAAATTTATTTCATTCTACAGGAGACTAGAACTTGACCAAGATTAGGTGTACTGTTGTACAGATGATTTTCTAATAAACGTATAGTAAATAATAACATATTGACTTACTATTTAATGAAAACAGAATGCAAAGAAAAGAATGACGTTAATTGTCAAAATAAATAGTATAAATAAGAATATTGCAGACGTAAAACAGTTGAAATTATATATGTAATCATGCTGACACGTTAACGCGTCGAAATGATTGATAATTTAATGTTAATAGCACTGAAATTATATTTGAATGCAATTTACAATTTTAAAAGCACTAGTTAATTAGGTATTTTTCTAATATAGAAAATAAGATAAGTATCTACGCATTAGTTGCAAAAAACGTGAAATAACAAAACAGGAATATAAACTTTTATATAGCTGTTTTATCATTGACGAACGTAGAAGTATATATTTAATTACATTTATAATGACTTCTGTAAGTCGTATTCTAAGTCCATACTCCGTTAATTAGTAAATTTTAATAATAATCAGGGTGATATATTCAATGGCATTAATTAAAATTCATTTCAAGTAAAATAATAGGTGCGAGCTCTTTAAGGCGAATGTAATTGTATAATTTAATTGGAATATTAAGGAATTTACTGAGTCAAAAGTTCTAATTGGTAGACCGAAAGTAGGTAGTTAGTTACGATGTGGTATTTCCATATTATACCGATAAAATGTCATTTGCCGTATAAAAATAATGTTATCTTTAATTCTTAGTATTTTTCTAAGGTGACTTGATAAGCCTAACGAATTCATTACAGGTATTTTAGGTGGTAAACTTTGTTGAATATTTTATAGTCAAAAATATTTTGCTACGATTTGCATTCGTTATAAAACTTTTTGTTCGGCTACAATATATTCATTACAATTACGTAGTTGTTTACAATAGAAATCCTATAATAATAATTTTAATTTGATTTATTTGTTTTTGATATTAGCACTTTTTTAATACTAATCCCACTTTTTACTAGCCATTGTAATTTTACGAAGTAGTAAACAAAAAACAAATTATAATAATTATATTTGTACATTATTTTGTAAATTTTATAATGTAATACGTAATTGAACAGTATTGCATTATATGTACGATACAATAAACTATAATGGGAAATAAGAAAAAAATATCATTTTCAATTAAGTATTGGTAAATCTAATCATAATTAAAGTATGGAAAATTCACCATGGTTATTTTGCTGATAACATTAATTACTTATTTATTAGAATATCCTTGAAAAGACAATTCAAAGTTATGGAAGCATTGTTTTAATGTTGATATTCTTCTATGAAATTTTTATTTGAATCTATTTTTAATTCGAAATGTGAATCGTTATAGAAATGTATAAAAAAGAGAGTAATGAATCCATTTATCCCCTCCCTTGTCGCCAGAATGTCAATCACGGTGCGGTGATCCAAAAATACCGAGCATCTCATCCGAAAAGTTCACACGATTTTCAAATTCGAAATCGCGGAAGTAAATTAGAAAGAGACAATAATTTGAATATTATACGAATTGTCGAAACCACATCGAAATTTATATGTCTCTAATGACAATTTATTTCATAAGGCAATCAAAAAACTTATTTACCGTGAATTTAAAATAAGCATCAAGATATTTAATTTCCATTAGACATGGGCTGCTAGAAAATAAGCCATCCAAACAAGTTTAACGGTGACGTCAGTAGTTTTGTATGAATTTTATTACAGATGTGTATTCATATTCACTGAAACCTCAAATCTCAAATGCCAATCGTCGAAATCGAGAAGTGTCTCACGCAAGTCACAAGTGAGCGTTTTGCGTTTGTTTACTTGCTGTGCTGCGAGTACGGTTATAATTAGCATCCGTTCATGAATAAGAATAGATACATTGAAGGATGTAAGCGCGGACCCCTTCTGAGATTTTAATAATATAAAGAAATAATTAATTTTTGAGCGCCGTGTGTGTAAGTCGTAAAGTTAACGAAAACCTAATTAACGTAATTTAAACTTTAACGCATGGTTTAATTATCCTTAGCCGAAAACAATGTAACTCTAAATAATTATAAAATATAATTAAAACGTTTTTAATTATTTGTGCAAGCATCTTTAATATTTGTTTTAATAAAATATCTACAATATTAACATAAAATAATTACCACAATAATTACGCTGTTTAGAGTCGTAAAAATATAGGTTTTTTATTCTGATTCTGTGTAGGTCGTAAACATCCGGAGGGCCACAACGAACAAAACAAAAAATGAAAACAAGAAAATATCATAATTGAAGACGAAGCAAAAATACATCATCAAAAACTGAAAAATCTTTTGCGGCAAAAGTCAACGCGAATCGCTGAAAAACAGACAATGCGATGATAGGCAGTAACGCGTCAAAAAACAAGAGGAAACAGCACTGAAAACCAAGGAAGAACGAAGCGAAAGCGAAGGCTCGGTGGGAAAAAAGAAGGCAGAATCAGTGCAAAAAGCGGCGAATGGTGTGTGCGCGTGCGCCGACGCACTGGCGGCGGTGAGTGACGGCGCCAACGCCGACGCCGACGCCATGGGGGGCGACTCGTGCCCCGAGCAGCAGTACTCGCTGCGCTGGAACGACTTCCACGCCAGCATCTTGTCCTCGTTCCGCCACCTGCGCGACGAGGAGGACTTTGTCGACGTCACGCTCGCGTGCGACGGCTGCTCCTTCACGGCGCACAAGGTGGTGCTCTCCGCCTGCAGCCCCTACTTCCGCAAATTGCTCAAGGCCAATCCGTGCCAACACCCGATTGTTATACTCCGCGATGTCCAGCAGAAAGACATGGAGAGTTTACTTAGGTGAGTTTCACTTCTCTCATTACAGGTTACCTATGTAGGTACCGGAACCGGAACCGAAATTCTCCCCACTCTGCAAGCATTATATCATTACAGGAGAATTCAGTTGAAATTCCTGCTGTAGCGTTATGGTTTCAAAAATCTAAACTGTAAATAAACAAAGGAAATAAGCGTATCACATTTTCAAAATATACACTGCGAGTTTAAAGTCTCTGAAACTATCGTAATAAATCTGTTATAAAACGTTATTGAGAAAAAAATCGACCTACCAATTTGTATTTTACAAGACACATATTTTAGTGTAATTGTTACCTTTAAATTGTCTTTTGTTTTTAAGTAATGGTGCTAGCGTTTTTTTTTAATGGAAACTCTAGTTAATATTGTATTTTGAAATTTTCAAGGTAACTCCTTTTAAAGTTTTAAAACAAAGTCTATTAACAATCAAGTTCCTAGTTTCTATAAAAAAAAAAAAAAATAAGCAGCCCTTTACTCATTAACAAAATATAATATAAAGGAAACAATTACACTAAAATATCTCTCATTTAAAATAAAAATTAACGTGTTCCAGGTTTTTTTTTTTTAAATGATAATTCCAAATTATTCACTCACTCTATAATATTCTTCGTTACAGGAGAATTAAGTATATACACGTATACAATATCCATTCTTATTGTAAAAATGAATTTTGTTGAATCCTGCTATTGAAACTTGTTATTTCTTACTTGGATACAGAGTTCGAAACCTTCTGTTTTCTCCACTCATTCCTATGGCAACGGGATGGGTAATGACAGGTGAGTGGGCGAAAGTTCTTTCGCTTACTACTTTCGCCCATTCACCTCTCATTACCAAATTGACCGATTCGTAACATTGAGTATGTGGACCAATACAATAGCAGGATTGAACAAAACGCTATACAACACTCGTGAAGAAACGAATTCGCTCACTTATGTCTCTTTGCCCACTCGGATAACGCCTCGTGTTCAAAACCGACACATGCGTGAGCGAAATTCTTAGTTTCTACACTCGTATTGTAATATACTATTAAATCTGTAATGAAAATGAACAAGAGAAATAGGAATATCAAATTTTTAAAATACATATATAGCAATCTAGTAGTAATACATAAATTTATGAACCAAGTATTGAATTTACTACACGCATATAGAATGGTATAGATGGATAGAGTTGTGATGTGTTTGAGTACTAGTTTTGTAAAATTATAATTTCGAAGGTACGGGAAAAGCAATAAGCAAAAGAAAATTTGCATAATTGTTTCCAAATTGAACAATTTAAATTTCCATCTTTAATTAAGCTACAATCTGGAAAATATTTGTGTAGGTAAATATCATCATCAATCCCAGAATTAATCTGAAAAATCCAGCAATAACTAACGAGATTAGAACAAAAAATTCACATTAGCATAGATTACACTATTCTAAATATTCGTTTAACATTTGAACTCAATCTAAACGTTGACATTACAAAGAAAACCCATAAAGTAACACAACATAACCATAACGCAAGCGACGTAAACGTACAAAGTACGTACCCGAAATACGTCGTGACGAGGTTATTGCGTTACCTGAAGTCATAAAGCGAGCCCCACCTTCGACTGTTTTAAGCTTACATGGCTTGCTATGACTGCTCTACACCTAACGTGAGAAATTTGCATTTTTATTACACGAAATGGCTGCTAATTTAATATATATTTTTCTCTCTTCTGGCCAAGTTTTTTACATGAGATTATACACGAAGTTCAGTTGGTTAATTTTTCTATTAAGCAACTCTTAAAAGCATAGTTAGTTTTTTGTTTCGAAATGCGGTATAATCGTATTAAGTATTATAAAAAGTGTAATGGTACTTTGCTTAATAACATTGCTGCATGATTCAGACTTCAGAATGCTATTTTGACTTGGGTATTTTATGATACTAGGTAGGGCTATTCACTAAGTATATGATGCTGCCCTCTATATTCAGATTTAATTACCGATAGAGTGATTCATAGGGTGATTCATTCAAAATACCTGAAAATATTTCGAAATTAATATGCATTCTTAAAAACAATCATTTCAAAATTTTAAGCGACAAGTCAGGAAGAATATCGTTCAATATTTATTGTATTTTTTATGTTACTTTTATTCCATTATATCTTTTGCAAAATTAAAAAGATAGATAATAACAAATCATCACACAATATACTCATTTTGAGTGGGAAACTTTGCTTTCGCAAATTTCAGTATTTTAAAACTGCAACTTACGCCTGAAGGTTTCGAATTGAGTATTTTATAATCCAAAATCCCATACATTAACCCGGAGCTATTTTAAATTATTACGCAAGAAATTAACAATTGTTATTGAAGAAATTTAATTATTTTCAGTATTGTTCATTGATTTTTGTATTTTAAATTTATTGTTACTGTTAATTAAAAATGTATTGATTGCAGTAATTTCTGATACACCTGCGTCCAATAATTCATTTACCATAAATTCATAAGATTAGTTTACGTTAATTATAATTGTTACTCCGAATTAGTTGATTAGCTTGGAAATACCAATAATTATATGAATGACAATGTAGAAATTAATTCAAGAAAATAACCGATCTCGGTGGTGAAATGACTATGTCAATAGCCTAGCACGCCAGAGGTCATGGGTTCGAATCCCACTGAAGAGCATGGTCGTTTATGCTGTTCACATAATTTCATAATAAACATATTGATGTAGTTTAATTTGTTCGCATTTCAGATTTATGTATAATGGCGAGGTGCATATAGGGCAGGAGCAACTGGCCGACTTCCTCAAGACGGCGCAGATGCTCCAGGTGCGAGGCTTGGCGGACGTCCCCACGGGCGCCCCAGGACAACGCATCGTCACCGCTCCCGACCAGAAGATCTCACCGGTAAGGTTACAAAACTAACTATAATTTATTACATACATCAAAGATTTCACTCGCGACAAATATTATTAAGTATATGTAGAAAATATAGATTGAGCAACGATTATTGAATAAAATTATAATGAGAGCAGTGATCTTAAATGTTATCAAACTGTAGAAATCTAATGTAGCTGCCCGTCAATTAAGAACATATTTAATTTAGAGAAAGATTTTAACTGTTTCGCTGTTATCTTTGAATACATATTGGGAACGTATAAAGGTTACGAAGCCACGAATTGTTTCATTTCTGAAACCAGATCTTGTTAATTAAATTTGGTTGCATTCAGCTCCACCCTAATTCGACGTCCATGACAAATAACACGGAAATATCAAAGACATAAATTTGTACTACACTTACATGTTCAGGCCGTATTGTGGAGATCAAAAACGTTGTTAATGCCGATGGAAATTTCAATTAAATTAAGTAGATACACCACATGTTTGTGTTGTACATTTCCACTGAAAATAAACATTTTGTATTTGCTTTACATTTAAAATTGCTTCGGAATTATATAAACTTTTGAAATTTTATAGAAGCTTTTCATTATGGGTTTATATTCAAATAATATCTAACGGGAAAAATGGAACTATGAGAATGATTTGAAAAGTATTTCCAGAACAATTAATATATTGCATAATACTATACAATTTAAAATTGACATAAATAAAAATAGCTAATGTATAACATAAACATGCAATTAATTGTTTTTTTCGTCTAAGTAAAATAAATAAAATAACTATTAGGCTGCGACGGAAACCACAAATAGAATGAGTAGTAAAAACAGTATGAATTAATTTGGAATCTTCTCAATTTATTATTGACTAACTAATTTTAAATTGCATTAAACGAATCGTTTTCCCCAACAGTTATTCATATAAATTGTCTCAAAAATGTCAATTTATTGTACGAGTGACACTGACACTTTTGACACCAGTTTCCTACCCATATTATCTATTGTTGTGCTGTATTTAACAACTGATATGAAAGATCATTTAATACACTATTTATTTTTACAAATTACTTAACAACTAGCTAATTTTGACTTAGTTTTTGTACGATCGTTGAAGAATAGTATAAACACCGGTGTTTTGTGACTAGTGCTGCCATCACAAGAGTCAGAAAACGTGTTCGGTCCGTGATGCACACGTTTTTTTTTAACACCTACGAGTTTAACAACGTGTATGAAAATGAGAAATATGACGTGTGACAAGTGTAAATATGGCTGCTATTGAAAATTATTATTCATGTGGATATGTACCATTTATTTCCGCTACCTCACTATATTTCTGTCCTAGGACAGATATGAGAACATTTCCGTTATTCGACTGAAATAAGTCACTTTTCCAAAATAGGATCAAGAACTGAAATATAATAATACTGGAAGGCTAACTGACGTTGAAAATACAGGCTGAGAGAGAGGCAGCTAGTTGTTGGTCTATCTATCTTTGTTGTACAGTGTTTTTACATAGCAACCGCTCTACAAACAAGTGTTAAAAAAGGAAGGATGGCCCATGATATATATCTGTCTCAGGCTCGTTTTTCATTTTCATAGAAGTCTACAAGTGTATGTTCCAGAATTATTATATTTCAGTGCACGAAAACGTGTGCAAAACTAACCTAAAACAATTTTTACTGGCGCTCATTTATTTTTTTCATTGTCATTTCAGCGCTATGTTTGTATATGCACTAAGGTAGTGTGTAGGGATTCTTCAGATTACTCGAAGATCAAGAGGTCAAACAGTCAAAGCAAATTAATGTATTAATTTTTTCATCAACAACTCAGTTTGTATTTCTTTATTAGTAGAATCAATTATTATGTATACTTCTCAGCAAAAAATTGACAGGAGCCTCACGATGAGACTGCATTAACAACTCTTTCTTCATGTCATCCTAGCAATTCTTTTGGTGATCAGAATACTGAATTTGGTACATAGCTTACATACAATGCCGACGTATCTGTGATCTAAAACTGCGATTAAATACAACTGGTATAGAAATGACAGGTCGCTTGCTGCAGGTAGCAAAAAGGAACAGTTATATTAATTACTCCTTGCCTGATTTGTATCTGAATGCTTCCAGCGCCTACTGACAAAACATGTATTAATTTCTGTTCACTTTGCTTCTGTACTACACTTGTCTCTTTCTATGAGCGAGCAATTTATTTTGAACGCAGGAATGTACGCTAACGTACTATGCCTTCAAAATAACTCCCTGCGCTGTGAATCAAACTTGCTTTGCTCTGTATTTGTGATATAAATAACTCATAAACTTATGTGAGCATTGCTATCAATGCACTGCAACAAAATATAGAAATGCAACTTTGTCATTTACCAAATTGTTTCTGCTGCATGAAGTGCCTAGTTAAAATGATATAATAGTTATAAAAAGCAGTGCTAGAATCATAGATAATTTATCGGTGTGTGGAAATCATATTTAGAGAATAATATATGAGTAAATTATTCTAAACAATGGTTATACAAATCTTGAAATTAAGGCTGTACAGTTGAGCAACACCTACATATCAACTTATCTATTAAACTGTTTCAATGTAACTTGAGCCACGTGCTACTTTTTATCAAGCTAAATTTAATTCAATGCATTTTAATATTCAAATAAATAATTATCGCAATATGTTTCAGCAGTTCCGCTGTGAAATATAATTACCTGTATGATAATTGGTAATAATTTTTCGGAGTTTTTGTGTATTGACGACTTCGCAATGGAATAAACCCGATATTTTTTGCTTGCTATAATAAAAATTAAATATTCTACTTGTATTTCGTAATCATACATTTAAATGTTTTTATTTGATGGTATTTATGAATAATCGTACTATAAAATTCATACACAAATTAACCTTTTCAATACTACCTATAAATCTTTATGAATACATGCTTTAATAACATTTGAAGCTGGGTACAATGCTACGCTTCCGATTTCGGAACAAAAAGGTCGTTCGAAAGTCTATTCTTTTCGTCATTATTTATTTTTATCGATTATTAACATATTTTTGTGATTACTTGTTCATGTATCATATTCAGAATTTATGTACAACTTTTGAAATATCGACCATGTTCAAAAACTTTAATGTTATTTATGATTTTCTATTGTACAGTACATTGATTTCGAATTATTTATTGGGTAGTTTATATGAAAATTATATTTGGAAGTCAAGAATATCTAGCTTATGACTACGGTCTCTATTTGGATCACACTTCCAGAAAAAAAACTACCTACGATTTGGATTGAATTTCAGTTTTGCATAAATGTTACCATTGTTGTAATTCTTCTACAGTTATTATTCCAGTAAGTTTTTGATAAATATAATAATTATATTTGTTTTATTTTACCTCTAAAACAAAGTTATTAACAAACACTTTCGGGTGCTGTAGAAAGTATTCCTTAATAGCTCATTCTAGTGTTATAATAGTGCAGTACAATTTATATTATTAAAGTCGGTTACTGCTGAAATATATCAAAATGCCAATAGTATCAAATGTCAAACTCTTGGTCAAACGTATTTATACTTCAAGTAAATTAAAGTAACACAAAATTTTCTAAATTTTTAAACTACAACTTTTTATAAAAAGAGCATAATAGTTATTTGTATATCAAGGCACTAAAGTATAATTTTTTATTACGAATATGGAATTTATTCTACGAGGCAATAGCCGAGGAGAATAAACCTTATAAGTATTAAAAAATACTTAAATGCCAAGGTATGCATTAGATTTTTTTCTGAAATCGTTAAATTATTAATTAAAAACATAAATAAATAGCATTATGTATTTGTAAAACATCAGCTAGATTTTGAGACGAGGATGGCTGTAATAACAAAAGTACTGTCAAAGTGTCAAATTTCGTTATAATTTTCATTATTTTTATATATTCTTAGACGTGTTCTGTATGCAGTCGGCACTAAATCCGATATATTATTATCAAAAGTTAATAATAAATAAATTCATCAATAGTATTATAGAATAATTTGTTTGTTATTTTAGGTTTGTAATTCAAGTTTGACATAAGAGTCTGTGAAGTTTAACTTTAGCCACTATTTTGGCTAACTTTTCGTAGTAATATAGTATTTAGTACCTAACGATTTCGGAAAAAATTTTTTATTAATTATTTTGTACGAAGGGTTGAGTGCAAACTTCCTTTACACAAAATAAACTGAAATTGTGAAATTTGATAATATTATATCATAGTATTTTCCTAAATATTTGAGGTGGAACTAAACCAAATAATTTAAATCTATTTCTAGAAAATTACAGATATGTAGCGGGCATTGTTGAAATAGTTTAATGTAATCATTTTAAGATTACGATTTAGATGGTTAGATCATCTAAAAATGGTTCGAAATTCACGGGCAGTTAAACAAATAAATTCATACAGCGATATAAATATGAGATAAATTGTCCGAAATTAGGCGCGTATAATAAATAAATCATTTGGGAGAAATCTCGGAGTTCAGTGCCTAAAGAACGATAGAAGTAAACGTTTGGAAAGTCCGCATCAGAAATTTGAATAACAAGTTAAATCACAATTATCTTTCCTAGTCGCAATGGTAATTCGAGAAAAATGGCCGTGTGATCTTGCATAAAGAAACTGGTTTCGTCTGAACAACTTACAACTATTAAAATATATTACTTTTCCTTCCATCTTTATTTGATTTTTGTCTATCTTTGTTAGCGACAGGTGTCGTAGAACCGACGACATTTGATAAAATAAACATTTCTAAAAATGTTGTTTTGTATTGTAAAATGAATAATAAATATTTTTGACTGTTTGGATTTCTCTGAATTTCAGATTTTCATCGAAATTTTTATTTTATCTTATGGTAATATTTCCTGGTCACTTCTAACTGTGATTCTGTGATTTACATTTCTATTTCAAATTATAATATTTTAGAAGGAATTTACAGGAAAACCTGAAACTGTATTATTATAATAAGATGGTAATCATTATTATCAAGGTTCTTTTAGTTCAGCTCCGCATTTATTTTAATAGAAATCTATTTATTAATTTTTCTATATGTATTACTTTTGTTTTATGACTATATATATATTAGCGGATCCGTTAGGCAGACGTTGTCTTGCCACAGACCTCGCTAGCATAATTCTTCTCCTCTTAAAAGGTTTGATCGATTTTGATGATTTTTTTTTCTTATGGTGTCACCTGATGGTCAAATGCATGTCATAATTATAAGTTTAAAATAAAAAAAATTCTCCCGACAAATCATCCAGGTGAACCTATAAGTACAAAAAAAAAATCATCAAAATCGGTCAAATCGCTTAAGAGGAGAAGAATTACGAATACACACACACACACCGGATATACCGTGTGTCTGTCTTAAAGGTGTACATAGGAGATTAACATGGGAAATCAGTTTTTTGAGTGCTGTTGCTCGGTGTTCTACCGGACAATAGAGATTGTGGTATCAATCGAAATATATAATTTTTCTGAATGAAACGATGTAAAATACATAACAATTTAGTTGTAATTTGGTTCCGTAAATTAATTTGCAAATGTCAAATAAATAGCTTGAAAGAAATCAAAACAAACCAGTCATAGGTGACTATATTTATTTTCGATAAAAATTGAATAAATCGGAGAATTTTCAAAACTTTAAAATTAATTTACTGAGCCAAATTACTACCAAATTGTCATGTATATTACATCGTTTGATTCAGAAAAATGATATCTTTCGATTGTTGTCCGGTAGAACACCGAGTAACAGCACGTAAAAAACTGATTTCCCATGTTAATCTCCTATGTACACCTTTAAAACAGACACACGGTATATTAATATATATTAACATTTTGCCTCAGAATTTGTCTACGTGTTTTGTATTTATTGTTTTTTTTTTTTTCAAGCCTAACTTATCCCTGATGATGACAGCTGTAACATGAGCATAGTTCTTGATTAAATAATTGATAGATTCTATCCATTTTTATTATTTTTTGAAGGTATATAATATGGTCTCAAACTGGCATGTTTAAAGTTTTGCAAGTGAGAAATGCCTCTAAATTGGAAATTCATAAAAACGTCAATACAAATTCTGCACGATTCTATAAACATTTTAAACGTTCTCTCCTGCAGACCTTTTCGACCCTTCCATATTTTATGGCGGCCTTAAATCAGTAGTACCAAATATGTTCACCGAATGAAAGTCAAGAACCTTCTTATTTTAATAGATATATCTCTTCACACTTCATAAAAACTGCATATAAATCGATAGTAATCAATGCTCCAATTTTGCTAATCAGCTACGAATAGTTCATATTCATACGTAATGATACAGTTTAGAAATCACTATTTGCAGATGGTTTTCTTAATGTCTATGGACATGGAAATTAAATTATCTATTTCTAAAATCTCTGGCAATAAAATTGCATGAATAATTTGGTAATTTAAACTTTCTACATGTCCAAAATAAAAACGGGCACACAATATCTTTAGTCGTAAATATCGTATTTCGCGTTACCAATGACATTTACGCACACCGCAATGGGTATTGACTTTACAGGGACGAATTTAGGAGGAGATAAGATAGCACAGCCACCACCATACTCCCCTAAATCTATTAAAGTTTTTGCCGGAATCCGCAATAAATTATACGAGCACTACTATTAACATTCGTTTAGTATTCTTTTTTCTATTTGCAAAGCAAAGTTGTGAATGTTGTTCAATACGGTCCTGGCGAGCATGAAGGCCCGCGAATCGTGTGTATGTGTGTAACCGATCGCATGTTCCTAAGCTTCAAGTCGCTGAAGCTATTTTGGAACTTATTTGAAAATTTATTCGAATATTGCGTGTTACACAAGGCAGGGTACCTTTATAACGTTAACATTTGACCGAGATATAAAATAAGAAATATCCCCACTAATAAATACGAGTTTTGGGTAATAATGCAACGCTTAAAATGTTTCAAATAACGACGATAATATTTCACGTATTTTATAGACGGCAATCGTTTTTCTGTACGTGGATTTTAGTTATAAATCATACTGGAAAAATGTAGAATTTGACAAAATACTTCGCCTGGGGAATATTAATTTCTCTTATTCTTGTTTTAATTTTTATTTCGCTGATTTATTGGTGCGCGGGTATTTTGTTTGTCAGGTTTAATAATGACTAATACCAATTGTACATGAAAGATTAATTGAATGAATTGAATGCTGAAATTATTTATAGTTTTCGAAAATAATTTATATTCTCTATTTCATCGCCGACAAAAAATTATAATTAGTAATTGGAAGTATCATATTTCTAAGGAATAAACTATTTTAGGCATTAGTTTTTGTATGGTTTCAATCGATTGAAAATATTTATTGGCTCTGAAAAAGTTATGCCATGAAAATAAAATAAAGATATTAATTTCTATAGTCGAAAAGATAAATCAAATCATTTTACATTTTTTCGTTCACAACTGTAGGCGATTTTATAAATTGCTTGAAATATGATATATAAATAAATCTAATTTACTTGGAATTGCAAATCCGATGAGTTTTTTCTAACACAGTCTATTTATTATGGAATACATTATACAAACATCAATATCGAAATCGCGTTTATGTAAATGTGACAAATGTGTACAAGTTTAATCTTACTATATAAATGTAAATGGATTATTCCTGGCTCTTGGGTTTAAATTGGTTTATACTAAATCGATTCAAGTGCCCCATTTACACATAGCAGTCGATGAAAACGAGGCCAGACTTAAGAAAATACCCACTAGCTAAACATGCAACACTATAATTTTGCGAGATAACACTTCGCTTTTGCTTTTCCTCCCATCAAGAAACGTTATTGTTGTTTAACATTTTTCTTTCTTGTAGAACTCCAGCTCGCTACCGTGGGCAACTGACATCGGTAGTCCGCGAGGGGGCGACGGCGGATCTCCTCCCCCGTTGAAGCGATCGCGCAGCAGTGAACACCCAACTCGAGGATACTCTCCAGAGCGGGTTCGAAGTCCTGCTCGTGGTAATGCCACCACCGACCAGATGCGGGAGTCGCTGTTAGGACAAGCGCTTGAAGGCGGACCCACCATTCACACCAATTCTACTAACCAGGTGAGGAAAATCAAACTAGAGATGTGTCAATTTCAACAGATCACTTTCTTGTTCTCGAACGGGTCACACGGGTTTCAATGTATGTTATACGTTTCCGGTTTGAATCGTAGAATTTTGAATTTAAATTACGAAATATGAAAGAAAGAGCTGATCAAATGAATGAACCGGATTATAATAATAGTTTTATTCTACGACCACTTAGAAATCTGTTCATTGAATATTTCTTTTTGCTAGGGATATGAGGTACATTACAAGTGTCGTGCGAAATGAATTTGTTTTGTGAGTATTTCAATACAGGTCATTTCATTTTAGTACAGGTGCCATTGCTAGGATACTTTTTAGAATTGTCAAATATTGGAATGACAAAAGGGGGACAAATTTATTATTAAAATTAAATTAATTAGAAAATAATATCGTGGTCGTACAAAAAGTATAGCGTATAGTGTCGCATGGAATGTCCATATCTAACTCGTATGATTTGCAGCATGAGCCGAAGGCGAATGCTACAAACTTTCATACTCGTAGAAAATGAGTATCATTCCATGCTCGTTGTACAATATACTATCTCATAATATCCTAAACTAATAAAACAGTATATTCTTTCTCCAGATTAATTGCAAATGGTATACAGGATGGTAAATTCAATGACGCACCATAACGTTTTCAATACTGTTTTTGAAATATTAAATTATTAGCTTCCCTAATTATTTTACATAAAAATGTTAAATATTAGCTTATTGTAGAAGAATTTCTGCATTTCTAACATTTTATAATTTTATTCTACCGGAAACCGGAAAAATGGTGAAATGTTTATTGGTAGTTTTCTTAAAATGCTATGAAATAACAAAACAAATGTACAAATTGCAAGTTATTGGTTTTATTTGTGATCTATTGTCATCAGTGTTTAATTTCAAGTGTTTTGATTTAAAATGTATAATTTGGAAGAAAAATTAGATATAGGTAGTGAAATATTGTATTGGTCAAAATAGTGCTCACAAAAATATATTAAATAAAATAACCTCTTAATTAATTTTACATTTATTTAGTTTTTTCATGGCACTGATGATTTTAAGAAAATGAGAATATTTAATATTTTGAAAAAGTAATATTAATTTATTACCAATTTAAACTATTTTTAATAAATCTAAGATTTTAATAATCAAATAATTGTTCAATTAATCAAGCAATCGATTATTTAGAAAACAAAAAACATTTAATCGATTTAATTTGATTAAATTACAAATTTAATTTTTCTTCTAATTCATTAAATAAATGGTTTAATTATCGTTCTAAACAGAGCCGTAATCTGACTAAACCGTTGTTTCGGTATGATGATATGTAATAATTGTTCAATTTGCTAAATCTAATTGAGACTACGAAAGTGACTTAAAAACTAACTTTAGTTAAAAGTCAAGTGTTTGATATCTATCAGATAGTATTCATAGTATTTTCCCAAGCTTAATGTTGTTAATTATGGAAAATTGATTGCGGAAAAAGGTCTTTTAAAGTACCCTAAATATTTTACAGAATTTCCAGCAGTTAACCACGTAATGACATAAAGAATGCCAACGAAATTATATTTTAATTTTGAGTAATAAAATTGTGAGTAGTTACGTTTTTCTACCTCTGAAACCTTTCATATCCGAATATCGAAAAGCATTCTTGTTTGTAACATAGATTAATTCTTTTGGAGCTGTAATGAATTTGTCACGTCAATAATTAATTATATACCTATGTCAAATTAATCCTAATGAATCCTCTTACTCAGTTCTAACAACATAATTCTTTTAATCAATTTGTCAACATTTTAATACATCCCTTAAATTCAGCTTCCATTTTATTACGTCCATTTATTCGCTATTCGGGATAAAACAATATAATCCTAATGAGTTTTGTTATTGCTATCGTAAAACACTTCCAATCGAATTTGCAACATCGCATCGGATGTTATGAGATATCAGATTATCCAAAGCGGAAATAGCGTATCTACCGGCCCCTGACATAAGTATAAGAAAATTATTTCATCTCGGGATTTTGCTGCGGGACACTATTTGTCAATTTGTCACATAAGCAAATCGATATCTTTGTTGCTTTGCCTTTAATTTCTGTGAGATAAACACAAGTCTGTTTCCGGCAACAATGGCTGGTACCACGAGCACTATTTTTGGATGTTTTAAGAGAAGTGTTTTAGCCTCGGGCTTAGCGATGTGCAATGTTATAAAATTATTTTATAAAAGAATGCTTGGAATAAAAGTTACAGAGAAATATATCATCTACCTTTCTTTATTTGAAGTAATTTTAGAACATTGTACAGCGGCAAAACCTTCTCTTAAAACACTCAAAAACAGAGCTCGTGGTACCAGTCAATGTGTATTCCATACGAGTTTAAATTGTGCATTCCGAATTAAATGTTCATAGTTATAGCACAGAAGAAATAATATTTGAACATTTTTCAATTTACAGTGAGAAATCTAATAAATGAATAATTACTGTCGGCAGTAATCATCTCCAAAATAATTTCCTAATTAAAATCTCTTCCTGCACATTCTCCGTTTTCAAATCAAACTCCAGAAAACTGCCAGGAAGAATCCCGTCTCCCAAATACTAATCTTCCCCCAATTGATATTACATTACGTGAAATCCTAATGAATCGACTTATCTGTTTCTAGAAAGGGCAATCGGATTCGTCATTACAAGCGCAATCGACAGGCGAAGATTCAAATAGTAGCGATACGGCTCTGAGTGACCGTGCCGGCCCTGTCACCCCCAAGACTGAACCGTCCGACTATCCCATGCTGGACGACCATCCCCTGCTGAACAGCAATGGCGGCGGGCCCGGTCCTGGTGGAGGGAACATGATGGACCAGGCCAGGACTTTTCCCTTACTCGGACTGCAAGGTAAGCACTACCTATAAGAAGTTACCTAAATATACAAGAGCTAACAATAATAGAATCTGGGATGTTAAAAGATAAACCGATAAAAGGATATTTTTTACACACAACATGACCCATAACCTTTGAATTTTAAGTATTAAAATTGTATGAATCAGAAAGAATGAAATCTAAAAAAGGTTTCCGAGACTAATAAAAAATTACTTTACGCTGAAATTGTAATTTCAACGTTAATATTTGTTATTTTGTTATAGGATTACCAGGATTATTACCAGGACCATCAGGAATGCACAATAATGGACCAGAAAGTTTCGGTAAGTAAGACCCTATATAAATAATTAACTTTTCTTATTAACTGGTAGATGTATAGATAAAAACTAGCTTAAGGTGTTAGGGTTAGATTATAATTCGAACTTCTTGTAAATATGACAACAATTCTATAAAGGAAGAAAGAAGATACTACTGAAAAAATCAGAAGATTCTTCAATGCTTAGTTGTAGTTATTATTTTGTAAGGTGTACTGTAAAATTTAAAATCTACATATGTTTGAATTCACATTTGCAAAATTACTTACACATATTTATTTTCTAAAGTGAGTTTCCATCTAGATTAATTGCTAAATCATTCGTTTCAAATTAATGAGAAAACTCTGTCCATCCCTTCGACTCTCATAACTGCAATATCTTTGATCAATCGCAATCACTTGAATTACCGATAAAAGATCATTAAAAAATCACTACCTGACCAGGTTCCAAAAATAAAATCCTCAAACGTCCAAAACATCACTCCCTAAATACATCACGTCTGTTTCAAGCCGGCAAAAAATACGGTTCGATTAAGACTAAAGAGAATGTTTGGTGTGCCGAACGGAACATCGAATACAGCTCACTCACAACCCGAATTCTGTAACCGCCTCGAACGATACGCTAGCATTGTTTGTGATGTTTTGCTTTTGTTATGCAAGTTCAGAGATTGTTATTGTTGTTATGTGTAACAGTAGATGTTGTTGTTGATTGTATCTTCGGTACTTAGTTTATGAACTTTAGGATACCAGTCAGTAATTTAAATATTTAGCGAGGGAGATATTCACCTACTTACAGGTTATCTAATTTAGAAATACATTTCCGGTGTGATTTATAGTTTTTCGTTTCAATAAACATTAATCTGTAGAACCTTCAGTCACTGCAATAAAAGTGTTTGTTTACAAATAAATCTGTTCGTTATGTTATTATTTCAATTTGAAATTAAGAGTTGGAGGTCGCTTTATTTGTCACTAGAGACTCAATTCGCGAACAATATTTTCTTTTTGATCTTAAAATCATATAACACTTCATCATAAACAAGTTAAGCTATCGCGGAGTCCCGGAAACATTTCTCTCAGTCCTCTTGTGATGGGCAGCGAAGGTCCAAATGTCGTTGGGGCATACAGGGTGGTAGGGGATAAAAGCCGTCCGGGAAAGGGAGGAGGTAGTGGATGTCCGTGTCGCTGGCAGAGGCGTTATTAAATATTTTATTTTGATCGCGGCGGCCCGGGTTGTGGCGTGACATCCTTCGTGCTACATGTCAAAGCGTTTCCAGCACTTCACAAACCGAAGCGAAGTTTCGCGAGGGCGCGGGAACCGAACGCCGCAGGACGGAGGGGAGCGCGGCTGTGGTGAACGCACAGTGGTTTGGGGATGAAATGGGGGGAATATTTCGTACGTTTGCTTCCGCCCAGCGGTACCCAAACACACTGCATTTCTTCACACTACTACAAACAAAAATACAAGAACAGTAACTATGGCTGAGAATTATATTTCGTTTGATGGCGCACTAAAAAATTTGCTCAGCGGATGTAATAAAACTAAAAAACGGTTAGGATCTTTAGTTAAAAGACATGTAGTATTTGGAGAGCTTAATTCTAAATTAGCACAAAGATGCGAAGAAAGATAAAGTGTATTTGCTCTTTCAATATATAATTTTTCTTTTTATGAATGGTGTGTGGTGAACATAATAAATGTTGGGAGTTTCATGTTTTCATGTAGTAGAAAGAGATTTACGTCTAAGAATGAAAAATAACAAAAGATGAGAATAAAAATGCGACTTTTATATTGTTGTATGAAGGGTGGATTTAAATAATCCTTCGTCCCACCTTTTGACAAGCACGCTGCAATGAGGAATGGCGGACAGCGAGTGAAAGAGAGAGGACAGTCAAACATCGAGATTGCTCGTTCGCTGTTCTTGCGTCCGTCTCCACTACCCCTATCAGCCATCCGCACACTAACACACATCCAAACACACGCACTGCTTCTCTCTTCCTCTGCTGCTATCGTTCTCTCGCTCTCACTTACTCTCGCTGAACTATCAACCTATTGATTTATACGGCCATCCTCAGTATGTGTCTCTGGTTCAAATCAACGGACGGACGCACGGACAGACGCACTCTCCGTAAGTGGAGGTTGCACACTCCATGGCGACGCGGGGGATGGTTCTCAGGGGCGGGTGGGTTTGTGCCTCGGATCCACGCAACCAGGAAGCGAGGCTTTAAATTCTAACTCCGGATGAAGGACGCGTTACGATAGAGAAATTGTCGTCATTACCGCACTATACGCGACAATTGTTAATTTCATTATTGGAACAAGAAACCAACTTGATTGAATTTTATATGAATAAATATTAATTATAATGCATCCTAATTCGGATTATACGCTGCAAAAATTATCAATGTGAACTTTTATGAAAATTATTGACATAATTGCAAATGCACATGTAATTGAATTATAAACCGCATAATGCTCCAAATTATTTAATTTTCCGCATTTGATTGGTATTTAAAAATATGCATATTTTAAATTAAAATTTGTGCATTTCAAAAATTATTTATTTTATAATATGATTGGAACTGGGAACAAATCATAAACATTCGCAAGAATCAATATCAATACGAAATTCCAATTTCGATAATAGTACGAAACAGAAACCGAGTTTTCTGACTGAATATAATTTAAAAATAAGTTTGTATTCCCACAGTCAGGGAGCCAGAGCCGGTTTCCGTAATTTAATAGTGTATTCCGAAAACGAACAGGTTACCGGTAAGATTTCGGAACGCGGTTCCTGAAATTTGTGGTACTTTTTGCTTACCACGGGAACCGCGCACAGATGGCGGGCGCGGTAAACATCTGTCAAACAAGATAACGTCAACAATCATTCTTGAAATCAATCATCGTCTTCCTCAGCATTACTACGACCGGTTAAAACAAACTCGTTAAAAGTATCCCACGTCTTTTTTTTTTACAATAACTATGTCAAATCAAACATTGACATATCACGATGTTCCGTTACTTTACCGTAGAAGTGGTAAAACCGTAACCGTGGTAAAACCGTAATCTCTCACTGGTTCGTTTTCGGTATATACTATTTGATCCTGCTACTTCCAAAATATAAAATGAAAATATTTCCTATATTATTTAGATTCGTCTATATTTCAAATTGAGTTAATGAACTGCAAATTATTGCAGAAAAGTTAGTCTATTTTTTAGTGTCATAATAATTTATATGTGGGTGTATTTCTCCGGTTTCTTGAAATTTGGAGTCCACTTCATGGTGGTGGTAAAACCAGTGGGAGTTTAGGGGCTGGCTAGTTGCTATTTATCATCCGTGCAAGTTTAAAAACAGACCGCTCATAAATTATCCATGTCTACAAGCTTGCACTAAAACAATGTTTCCAATCCGGGGGCTTTAGTTGGAGCGGAAATTTTCATAATGAACCATCGATGGTAGGAACGTGAAAAACCTGGGAAAAATAAGTACCGTCGTAAATTTCCCAGTGAAAAGGAGGTTTGCGAAGCCTGTTTTCCTTGGCGAATGTTCAACCTATTGATTTGTGAGCTAATGTACAGCCAAGGTGCCGGTCGCTTTCTTGCGAGCGAAAAAAATGATTCCTCATCAGAATGTACCCACTGGCCAGGCGGGGCGCCAGGGGCGGAACGGAAGTTGCAGAGGGACGGACATACGTCAGTGTTCCGCGTTTTTTACCCTCGCATTACTCTTCATATCGGAGTTCGTTGCGCAGTGCCACTATTGCCAGTGCCGTACGGAAGTGGGGTGGGCTACTCGCCTGCACAAATGAGATGAATTGAACTTTTCAATGTTGTTACGATTTGTTGCCATGCGAAACTCGGGAACGGCTTTCATATTTTTTTATCTAAGATTGATTTTCTGCATTTATTTCTTTTACTCACCCAAATTTATTGGAACCACTACGGGCCAGTTTAAATTACCCTTTTTAGCTAAACAATAATAACGCGATAATGTTTCTAATAACTGAATATTGAACAGTAATAATTTTGAATTTAATTTTTTTCCGAAGTCAATACTACACAATGTATTCAAAAAGTTCCGGGACGATGACATTTCTCGAGAAATATACATCGAATAAAAAAAAAAAACACGTGTTTAATATTTTTCAAAAACCTATCTTATGTCAACATGTCACCAAAAAAGATTCCCTACCGCCGCCCCCTGGGGGTGGGGCGGGGACCACTTTGAAATCTTTAATGGGAGCTATGACCATTATTATTTTTCTGATTATAGCGCAAGCTATCGCGTATCGGAAATAGTTTCATACAAAACCTACTTACTTTTATCCGTTCTACCCGAATGTACATAAATAATAGGGGTATGTACAACCGAGTATAAGAATATAAACAGTAATAATCTTTAGTTATTATGTTTGTGAGGAGTAAAGTGGAACAGGAAACGTAATACGAGGGCTGATTAAAAATTTCCAGGACGGTTTGAATTAAGCTGCAACCAGACATCATGGTGATGTGTGTTTTGCGATATTATTTTGGAGATAACCTAATGAGTATTCTTCTTTTTACAGATTGTTAGTACATTAACTCATTTTCGAGTTACAGCATTTTCTTTAAAGAAAATAATAATAATAAATTTATAAGGAATCTCCCCTGGATCTTTTTGATCACTCCTCGTGTCTAAAGCGTGCATACACGCTGAAGTATTTCTTTTCAAGTGACTTGATAAGTGAACTTTTAAACAACCAAGTGTCAAAAGTTCAGTTATGCCAATGTAATTGTATTTATTGATTTTGCATCATATGAAATTTTTAGAGGTTCTCAACTTCTTCCCTACTCCACACTGTGCTTTATAAGTTTATAATTAATTAAACCCTTGTAACATTAAAAACAAACACTAATAACGTTTGACAGTTAGTTGACACTTCGCTTAGTTAGTAGTGCAGTAAAAGCTGTAATCTTTTAGGAACTTTAAAGACAAAGTACCCTATATAACAGTTTTTCGTTGGAAGTTTTAAATGACAAGTCGACTCATCTATCTCTCTTACACTTACGTCATCATACGAAAGAGATAGGTGAATCGATAAAAATAATATGCTGTACTTCTTCTTAAAATTTCCTAAAAAATTTGACGGTACACTTGCACATTGCTACTTATTACTTAACCGCATTACCATCTATCAGCATGTTTTGCATAGGCGAGTTAGCTATCAATTGTAATTTTAAAATCACTTGAAAAGCAAGACTTTATCGTGTAATGCCCGCTTAATAACAGGCTATGAATTGTATCTTCGAATGCTTCCCATTGTAAATTTTAGAGATCTATCTTGCTAATTTCAGTAATGGGTCCGTCATAAAATCGTTCTTTGAAATGGGAAAAAGTGGAAAACATACGTAGGTGTTATCTAGATCATAACTCATCGTTACTTCATTGGATTGGGTTTAAAGTCCGGCGTTAAAGTAATCAAGTCTGCGGATATAAATCTGTTTACTATCGATAAAACCTCGTCAAGCTAGAAATGTAGCCAGTCCGGTTCTGCGCGAAGACGTGAGGCCATCTGCGTTATCTGAATTGTGCGTGAGCGAAGCCATTATCGGATTTTATTACTCTTACGTTGGGATAATAAGTCAGCAGTATTCGCTCTTCCTATCCGTATTGTTTTTCCGACGAAAATTCACTGCGTTTTATACTTTTTATTACGATTGCAAAGGGGGACGCCATTTTATTATTATAACGGATTAAATTTTAATAGCCGAAAAGGGAAGATTTGATATTCTATCAAAGCTCTAGCGGACTTTATTTTCTGTTGGATATTCAACGGGTTTGATTGTTAAATGGAAATGCCTGTTTATTTTTCCTTAACTGAGTGCATTGTACGTGAAAATTCATTTTCAAACTCAACTCATTCCGTCATTTCTATAGTTATGTAATCATTTGAAATTCAACTGGACTATTCCAAATTTGAAATGCATTACATTATCGAATGCAAAAATATTCAAATATTCGGAAACACAAACAAATTACCCTAAATTCTTTTCTGGAAGCGATACCGGATGGCGATTCGTAAAAAATAGATTAAATTTTCCCATTCCGTTATTTGGCGAATGAAAATTGTAACAGTTTAAAACAACTGCATACGCGGATAATTACGGTTGAAGTAATCAAATAATTCCAACAATGAGTGCATGATTACCCAACAATTGTCTGCCGTGATTATCGGGAGGTATTAAAATAATTTCACATGGAATTAGGGGCCCACGTGAAAGCACGATAATAACGGATAATGAATTTAAATTTGAACTGATTGTTGGCCCACGAGTTTTTACTGTAATGGTTTTTAATAGGCCTATGCGAATTTGCTTCTCATTTGTTTAGTTATTCTTGTTTTATACACGCAGTTAAACAAATTATTTGTGAACACGAACCTGGCACTGCATAGCGTGATGCTCTGCACTCACTACAGGGACGCACTAATTTCGATTTATGATTAAACCTCTAAATTGCAGTCGCATTCCTTCAATTACTATTACATATTCTTTTACGGAAAACAATGATACACATAATGTATAAAAACTCTTTTCAGAAATGACACTTTTGTAAGTTGGACATCGCGTATACAAAAAAAGCATAAAAATATTTGCATGTTGATAAACTTTTATTTGTCTTCTTTACCTTTACAACAACAAATCATTACATTGTTCGAATTCTTACTAAATACCACTCGAGGATTCGTTTTTTATCAGGCCCAAATTTTATTTCTTTCACTCAAAAATAGTTGCTGTAAGCACAGAAAATAAGCAAGCTCTTGAACGGTTCACATCAGTGAACAAAAAGAGACGGATCACTTTATAATTCGCGAACGGGTAACACGGATTTCAGTATATATTAGACGTTTTCGGTTCCCATCGTAAAATTTTGTAAGATTTACTTTACTAGGATGCTCATAGAATTAGAATGTCACTTGGTTTATACATGAACAAGATAAACAACTAAACACATTCAGACGATGTAACTTGGCGAGTAAAAGGAATGCAGTTTTGGCACTATTCCTGTGATGTGCATTGTCAAAAAATGCTTTTACTTAGATGCCGAACAGCTTTGAAATTGAAATTATGATTTTACAACATTTTTTTGCTCAACACAATCGAAGTCTTTAATAGACTTATACTCTAGCACTTTTATTTCCACATAGTTGTACAAAAAATTTATTTTCAATTAGTACTGTTTTTTTTTTTAATATTTATAACATATTAGCATATTTTTTAAATCTGCATTTCGTACATTATATTGCAGTATTCTTTTTTTGTATATAGTAAATAAATATTTCTTTTCTGTAATATTTTTACATTTAAATTGAATATTTTCTGACACGACTATGGTTTTTATAACTTTTCCCTTATCGTAGAGAAATTCTAAATTACTTTAACTCGCCAAGTTACTTCGTCTGGATAAGACTGTTCAGATTTTGAACGGGTCACATTGAAAGGGTCTTTTTGGTGAACCTATTTAAAAGCATCGGAGTAGTTCGACATTAGACCTGCAGTGTTGCTATTTCTCCATATCAATTGCTCTGGTTATTTAAAAATTTCTTCAAATAATGATATGATATTATTTTCGATAAATTATTAATATGATATAACAATAACGCTTTCGCAGATTTCGGTTTTGCGCGTAAAGTGCAGTTACAATTGGAATTTCTAAAAATATTGCAGGACTCTCCTTTTCCCTGAATAACTGACTGGTATTTTGAAATTCAATAATTATTTAAGAACATGAGACTAAAAGTATTATCTAAATTATTATTATGTATAAGAAATCTATGTACTTAAAGATATATAAGTAAATATGGAAAATGTAAAAACGTCAGAATGAAAAGAAAGCAAATACAAATTCTTATTTTAACTGGGGCCTTTTAGGCATAAAACAAGAGCAAGAATACGATGCCGGCCAAGATGAAAACTATGACACGGAAGAACAAAATCAAAACGCTTTAACGTCGGAACCAACAATGAGCACACCCTACCAACTACCAGAAAATGAAGGTCCAACGTGTCCTGAATGTGGCCGAACTTACAGTTCATTAAGCAACTTAAAACAACACATGACAAACGTACATTCAACCATTGTACAATACCGTCCATGTACGGTTTGCGGCAAACAATTCAAAACTAAACAATATTTGATAATGCATCTTTGTCGCACGCATGGAATAAGACAACGATCTAGGAATTCCTATTAATAACAACCGAAATTTAAGATTGAATTCTTACTAATGCCGCCTCTGTGTTACAGGGGCGGCTGGGGAAAATAACTACTGGAATTATCATGCTTCAGGCCTGGCTTCAGTTAATAAGAACATCCCATATTTGGATGAAAAAAATAAATGTGTTATGTGCAACAGATTTTATTCGTCACCTGGAAATCTACGCCAGCATGTTCTCAATGTGCACACGCAGACTTCTCAGGACAGTTGGTTCTCGTGCGACATTTGTGGCAAAAAGTGCAAAACCAAACACTATCTCATAAATCATCAGCTACAAGCGCACGGCGTTAGACAGAAAGGCAAAATGATGCAGTTCGAGTGAACAAACAAATTTATCATGTAGTATTCATTGTTGTTCGTTTGCATTTATTATTATTAAGCGCAGCTTTATATTAAGCCTGAAATAGTTCCTATATAATCATGAAGAGAGTGTTAGTGTAGATATCTGAAAAATTGCATTTCAAAATATATCATTATTTATTAAACACAGATATAATGGATTTAACTTTTTATAAAAATTTTAAACTATTGTATGTTTTGTATTATTTTCTGAATAGTTTGCTGTGACTAATAAATAAGATTTAATTATAGTATAATATTTTTGTATCTATGTCATTGCATAAATTACCTTTTCCTGCGATATAAAACATTATGCTACAAAAATAATTTACATAAATACTTAAAGCAATAAAGTTAATGTAGTACTTTGAATAAGTACCAGCGTAATGCTTTCAAAACAAATTTGTTTGTAAAGTATATAGAGATATATTTACTCTATTATAACATATAGTAACGAACTTTGTTATTATTATAATAATTGGCTATTTCTATAAATTAGTATTGAAGTACTGAAAATGTAAGGCGGCGACTCATTTGTACGATAAACTTGGCCGGCAGCTTCATTATTATTTACTTTTTAATTGAAAGAAATAAAATGGTGCCATGTTGTTGGCTCAATTAAACTATTAGTATTAGTGGTAGTGGTGCAACCGGTCATGCAAAATCGATAAATTCGAATAATCGAACAGATGTTTCCCGCCAACCACAAAACCATTCTGTAATGAATGCCCCAAATGTGTGTGAAACCATTAATAAAGTTTGAAGCGTGTGTAGTGCAGCGCGTCTGTATTGTGGCATTGCAGATTACCACCACCACCAGCATCAGCAGCGGGAACGAGAGCAACAGCAGCAGGAGCAGCGGCATGGCGCCGGCTTCGAGTGCCCTCTGTGCGAGGCCGTGCTGCCCTCGCTGGTCGATATACGGCAGCACATCGACGTGCACTACCCGAGGGACAGCCCCGTGTGCCCCGTGGATGAGTGCGCACGCCGCTTCACGCACCCCAACTCCGTGCGCAACCACATGCGCCTCAAGCATGCCGTGCAGTGGGAAAAAATGAAGAACTTGAAGTGGAGCACGTGAATGCCATATACCCCGCCAAATTTAAACCGTCACAACAGTTGCAACAACGAAAAGCCAATAATTGGTTCCAATGAACACAAACAAATTGACAAGAGCAGGACGAATGAAGGCTGAAGATTACTAACTTATATGTATCTTTAATAGACTGTCCGTACATAAACTGATATTTGTGAAAAACTAAAGAATTGTGATACCTGAGCGAACATTCATTGACATTACTTTGTTATATTAAAACACGACTTCGTTATAAAAAAATAATTTTCTTTCTGGTGTAAATACCTATTGTAAATATTTGACCGATAAGCTAGTGATAAAAATTTAATTAGTGATAAGATTTCTAAATTTAAACTATTAATAAACGCAACGATATTTGTTATAAAATCAAGGCTATTTTTAAAAGAGTTGTTCGATTATCAACAAACTATTTTTACCAGATTTTAGTTGTAAGATTAATTTAAATGTTACCTATTGTGTTTCAGTATTATTTCAGTAAAATAAAAATAATTTTAACATATTTCTTGATTTTACTAACTGCATGAAAGAACAAATAAAATATGATTAAAGTAGTTGATGTCAGGGAAGGGTCATGCTCTCCGGCCCCTAGAATTCCGCAACTTATTTAGCTTATATGTGTTCCAGTGTCCCGGCGCTCGCTGGATATGATGCGTGTGCGAGCGACTGACCCGAGGCCCTGTCCGAAGTGCGGCAAAATCTACAGATCAGCTCATACTCTCAGGACACATTTGGAAGATAAACACACGATATGCCCCGGATACCGATGCGTGCTCTGTGGAACTGTTGCCAAGTCTAGGAATTCGCTTCATTCACATATGTCGAGACAGCATCGGGGGATCAGCACAAAAGATCTGCCTGTTTTACCCATGCCGTCGCCTTTCGATCCGGAACTTGCCAGCAGGTATGGTATACTTTTCTAAATGTTCTCAAAATAGTTACAGGTTAATTTACCAATTAACTTATGAGTAACACAAATATAATTATGTATGAAGATTTTGTAAGCAATAAAATACAAATTTAAGTATTTACAGGTTACTAGCCAAAGCGGGTGTAAAAGTGAGCCCAGCGGAACTTCGAGCACGAGCATCACCTACTGGTCCTCGGCGGTCCGACGTGAAGCTGGACGCGAAGAGCGCCTACTCCGGTGCTCCATCCGAAGCCGGTAGTTCCATCTGCGGCGACAACGACCCGGAAGACCTCACAGTGTCGCAGCGGTATGGCGGCTTCGAAATGGCGATGTCACCGCCCGGTATGAACCATCACAATGCCACGTCAATCAAGGTAAGCAAAATGAACTCGACCGGGGCCCTGGCAGCGAAGAGCATCGACTCCATCGCGCAGAACCTTTCCAAGGAGCCGTACCCGGCACCACTACCACCGCCTAACCCGCAAGGAAGCTCCACCGGCTCGGCCATTCTGGACACATACTTGCAGTTCATCGCTGAGAATAGTCTCGGCATGGGGATGACGTCAGAACAAGCAGCTGCAGCTGTTCATGCCGCCAAGCTGGCGCAGCTGAATGCCATGGGACTGGATAAAGCCTCGCAACAACACTTCTTAGAAAAAATGCAACAGCAAATGGGAGTTGCTAACGAGATGATGATGAAACGATCAGCCGAACAAGACATACGACGGAATGACGGTGGAGATGATCTAATAATGAACCATAATGACAGAGAAATGAGAGAGAATGAAGAGGCAGAGTCTTCAGCGGGCGAAGAAGACGAGTACAGTGATGACGAACCGGAAGGGGGTGAAGGAATCAAAGCAGCGACTGAATAAACTCCTTCCTTCTTGCCATTTGCCCACCTCTAAATCATCAGCTGCCGGAATCTTGCCATTAAAGTAAAATCACTTCTTACTTAATTCATTACGTATACTTAATTTATACGAGAACCTCATAATTCCATCCAACTACCTCAGACGTCCGGGTCCTCTGCGACAGGAGGATTCGGACCACTACAATATTTTTTCCTCAAGAAACTTTCAATTTATTCCATCCGCCTACCTCAGAACAATGTTTCATGGAACATGGAATGCAACATATAGATACTTATATAACTAGTTGATAAATGAGAGGAGACAAAACTCACGGTGACGTTTCCCCCAGTCGTGGAGAACGTTGGGGGTATTATAATGTGTATACGGTATATTTTAGCGAGTAGAGGGCCGAGACCGGCTCATGTTACTGTTATAGCTACGAGGATAAAATTGATGTTTTTAAAATAGAGAATATTTGTGGTAGGAAGACATGACACTGTTCTTAGCTGCTTCCATTTACGTTAAATTCACGACAGAAATGCAATAATAATGACTACTGAATCTCGTATACTAATATTTATGTAAATCAGAAAATTAGGTTAGGTTAAGTGAAATAAATATAAGCGCTGGCAGCGACGATGTGAGTCAGAGCTACAGAATAGGTCATGTTGAACTCGAAGTTTTATTTTTCCAACGTTTTGTTAATTTTTAATGAGAAACGTTTTCAAAATCAAAACGCGTCCAAATGCAAAGGTATACTTGATGTTTCCAGCCGGCTTTTTTATAATAGGAATGTCTAGAAACGATATTTTCATTTATACAGTGAGTACGACGTATACAAATCGTTTATACCCAGGTATAACAAGGTACAAAACACAAGTTTGCCTTTTTCATTGAAACTTTTATATACAACTAAACAGATACATTATATATCGCTCAGATTTTCAAATCTATTATAACCATCTTTAATTTTAATAATAAAAACTAAGTAAATACAGATCTTCCATTTACATTTTTGCTACTCTGACTTAATCCATGACACAAAATATAAATATATTTATCGCATTTTTTGTTACATCAGATTTAGAAATTAAAGTTGGTTGTAATACATTGAAATTCTACATAATATTTTGAAGTTCAAGAAAATGTACATTTTTACAGATTCAAAGACTTCCAGACTTTGTATAGATGCTTCCATTTTGTTGATAAGCTTCCCTAACAATAATTATAAAAGCAATCTTATATCTGTTATTCATATATTCATCACCTCATGATACTCAGGTATTAATAGATTCATATAAAACAGCATAATCATGTAACAGTACAAATTTTACTCAGACAGAAAGAATTTTAACACTGTTATTATATTGCCACAGAAACTGGATCTCAGTATCAGGGAATCAAGTACGCAAAACAAGAACTCGCCGTTCTTGACTGTTATCTTTCCTCAACAATAGTTTAATAACGTATATATACAATCAGGTACATTCATAGTCATACTGCAGTGATAGTTATACAATTCAGGTAGTTAATCAGGTTGTAAACAACTTTCAGGTTTAAATGAACAAAGTCACTAGATCATTATCATATTCTCATTATATATAAAGTACTTAATAAATAGTTAGGGTTAAATAGGTTTTAATTATTCTTCCTGCGAGCTGTGGATGGTTTCCGACAGTCGCCATATTGTGAAGCAAATAGAACCTCAATTATTTTTGAACACTTAACGTAAAGGAAACATCCATGGCTCATTTTCTCCGACAGAACTCAATTCTTCCATTATACAAAAATCACAGTAAACGTCGCAAGATACAGAGTTTTTTGATGTGTTTTCTTTATAATTTTATTTATTTTGGCCCAATTTTTATACTGTACTTATTTTTATACCTCGCAATTTGTATACACGTTGTTCTCCATTAGTGTTAAACGGTAGAATTAAATGATACTTATTATCAAAATACAAAAATCGTGAACTTAAAAAAATATATTAGTAAGCATCCTTACCCTTGTAAAATTCACTGAAAAAGGTATTTATTGTTAAATGTTGCGTAGATTTAGTAAAGTAAGTGGTTAAAAGTGTACGAGTTTTTTTATAGTGCTACTGGTCTGTACCCTTTTAGCCAACTGCAAAGCGTAATCTAGATTCTAGACATCGGTTAGTTTGATACTAAGGATTCGTTGTTAAATATGGTTAAAATAATAAGGCTAGCATTGAACCATGTATGGTTAACTGTTATGTAGTTTTGTATTCATTTCCGATTGTTTTCTCATTTAGTAATCAGTCTTAGAACTAATAACAAATATTGTCCTTACATTAATTTTAGACCAGAACACTATCCTCACACCGGAGGATTACAAATGTATACTATTTACACAGCTTTAAATTATTTTTCGAACCCGTACTTTAAAATAAGAATACCCGTACTTAACTGCAAACAAGGGGACTACAATAAGATTATTGTATTCCGAAAGACTTTTTGAAATTCGTTAAACATTTTCAATAACTCATTTTGTCCCCAGCTACGATTAAGGACAATATTACACAACAATATTTAGTAAATAGCAAATAAAAAGAGCTTTTCAATCTGTTCCTTTCACAGTTTTTCGATGTAGGTAATAATTACTAGTTAGGAAAAACCGGAATAATACATGCAATGAATTCTTTTTCGAGATGTTATACTTATTTTTTCAAATCGGTGCTTGTCTTATATTTTAGTTTTTATTTTCAAGTTGTGATTGTTACTTTGTACATAGAATGACGTCATTGTTATAACAGAATGGCTTTCTTTTTATTGTTACTAACTACATACTAACAACTGAGAGTGATAGTTACTAGAGTTATCATTATTGACATTATTTTTTCTTATATACTCAATATTTTACTTAAATACTATATTATATACTGTTGATCTTTTCTTGTGAGAATAAGTCGTTGTTTTGACATTGAATATCGTTTCATTTTCTCATGTTTTCATCAATTAAAATTAGATATTTGTAGTAATTTATGTATTTATGTTACGTACACATTTACATATGACTGCTTATTTTACAAGATGATCAACTAAGTTATTTAGTTTTAATACATTAGTTTGTACTTTATTATAGTTTTAAATACTGTATTATAATATTTTGATATTATTATTACGTTACTGTCCGTTATATTCAGATCTGGATACTACTACCTCATTTTAAATATTTTTGAATCTCCACATTTTCCATATAATAGATCTCTTACAGTTTTATATAAAGCCGGTTTTACAATAGGGCAATTTATTTTTTAAAGCGATATTTTATATATGTTAACCAGTATTTTGTACTTAAAATATGTACAGAAAATATTTAATAGTTATTACTTATACTGACGTCAAACTGATGACGTTATACAATAATATTTCAAGTACGATTAAATATTTGCACTGAGATTAAAAATCTGTATAAATAACGTAAAAAGTCCAAGTATTGCGTATATTTAATCGTATTGTTACTCGCAAGTTGTCCTCAGTTTCACATTTTGTATTGATTCTCGAATTATGGTTTTAGCAAATCATTGTGCTAATATTCCTCGTAAATGATTATACACTGTAGATTTCACTCCAATCTGTTCTAAAATGAGCTTATTTTGTGCGTATGTACGTGCCATATAACAAAATGTTTAATTATTGCCAAGAGTTCAAGCAATTCGCATACACCATATAATTAACGCTAATTTCACACTGTTCTCAAGTTGAAATTGCGCGAAAGTTATTCTGATGAACGGTGAACGATTTGCATGAATTCTAAATATAGAAATATTTGATGTAAATCGGTTCTTTTGCGAAGACACATTTTGTAAAACAAAAACAGGCGAAATGGTTCCTATAAAAATACGGTTCCTCAATGATGTATTATTTCTGTCATGATACATATAAATTTTCATAAATAAATATAGACAGACTTTACATAGTATACTCAAATAGTTTCAAACATTTTTACTGTTAAAACAATTTTATTACGAATTTATAAACTGCAATAAACATTTGAAGAATTCATTTAATTTTTATTTATAACTTGTTCCTATTTTATAACACAGTTTCTTGATTTTAGTTCAATTATTCATAACAGTAAAAATGTTTGAAATGCAGATAATGCAATACAAACAATTTGAACTTTATTTCAGAGTTTTAATTGTTGAGGAACTGGGTGCCTTTTGAAAAATTGTAATATTAAAAATGAAAACAGCCTGAAACTAAATGAAAAAAAAGTAAAAATAATTAACTGCTAGCTCTAGGCCCACCTGAAGGGTGGATAGCTAAAGCTATTCGAAGTTCCTAACTCCCTTTATGAGATATTAATTATTATAAAACGGTGTGAAGAAATAATAATAAAAGAAAACAAGAAAGAAGATACAAAGAACTTGTAAACGTTTTATAGTTTAGAAAATAATCTAGTAGTGTTACAGTGACACCGATATATTATGGATATTCTATAGTTTTGCTATTAAGACGGCAGATGACGTATACACTTCTTATATATTATAAAATTAATTAAAGATGAGAAATTAGTAGGTGTATGTATAAAACAAACAAAAGAAAATGTATACTAAACAAAGTAACTCGTAAGGTATACCATTACTATAATCTGAGGAGAAGCGACTAAGATATGATTTGGAATTACTTTCATTTTTGAATCGGGTCTACGCCATGACTTAGTAGAGGTTAAGTAGCTTCGCTACTTAGCATGATTAAGCCAGCTTATTCAGGGTACCATGTGAATTTGTCCCCTAGATAGAAATTTTTAATTGTAAACATTACACACTTTACAAATTATTATATTATGACATGATTTATTTATCATCGTTCTTGTATAGAATTTTTAATTGCTAATCAAAAGCTGAATTTTTGATTCTTGTGTTTTATTTTGTAATTTAGACGAATGTTCCTAATATTTAAGTTAATGTCTCGTTAATTTGTAAACAGATATTTGAATGATTGTTTATTATTATTGATAATTAATTATATTATTATTTCTCGTTAGTGGATAGGTAGGTGCAATATATAATAACTATTATTATGAGAAAATTTATCAGTTATGATCACCCATGACACTCAGAATGAAGAATTTGCCATATTATTATATATTATTATTAATACATTGTGTATTGCTTGGGTATGATTTATATATAATAAATTAACATTGAAAATACATTTCTCTTCCATTTCAACAGTTTCCTTTCCTTCACCTATCTGTGAAAATTAAGGTACGTTTAACACATACTTCATACTTTTTATTAAATTTAGAAAAATTTTCAACGTATTGCAAAATTGGCGTCACCTATTAATTATTATGTTTCTGTCTGCTGGTAACATTCCCGCGTTTTTATTTAAAATTTGTACAAGAATTTTAATTACAATCAGGTGATTATCGGTACGTCACCTCCTTGAATTGTTATAAACAATTTAGGTTATGTACATGCAGAATGCCAGTTAATTGTGTACAAAATAGAATGTAATAATTTAACAATATATTGTGTTATCTTAACTGTAAGTATCGTTTATGTTTTGTTCAAAAATTAAATGTAAAGCCATTGTTAAACAGAATAACAATAATTAACAGCATATATTTGTTAGTTTTACATTTGATTGCATAGGTCAAATTGTTTTATGTTCATTGGTACTTCAAAGATTATATTGCTTCACCTTCAATTATTAAATAGTTCTTATTCATATAAAACTTGGAACATTGGACTTATCAAACTTTAGTCATTTTCTATTATGGAACAGCAGAAAAAGTTATTGTAATTCATGGAAAACTGTGCCTTGATTCTTGTAGTTGAATACGGTTGATAGCTTTAGGTAATCATTCTACTGACAGCAACATTATAATGTTGGTTTTGTAAGTTATAAATGTAAAATATAATAATTATATTGTATCTACAATTTACTTCTTTTATCAACTACGTATTACATGTTGCAGTTGCCTAAAGAATTGAATGTTTACGTAGCAAAATTGTCATACATGAATTTTTTTCGAACTGAGACTGTGTATAGGGGCTTATGTTTCGATGACAATAATGTTTAAACTGTTGCAGTTCAAGTTAGATTAAGCAAACTCCATTACAATTAAATATTTTTATTAGGATTAATTAAATTATTTCATTTTTTATGAAGATGGGAAGTAAACTAACTACTTCGGTCATAAGCCGCCTCATAAGTGGATGATTGTGAATTTATACGAACACAAACGACCAAGTGACATAGACATCCATCATCCTTGTAGTCTTACCAATTTTTTTTCTGTTGGTTGTTAGATTGTTTCAGGTTTGTTATTTTAAATTGGTAAACTTTTCATGCAAAAATATAAAATTATTCTCTTTTGTTTCAAGAGTTACTGCATGCGAAATCTTGACATTATAATCAACAGCAAATATTGAATATAGAGAACCAGGTGAAACCACAAGATGTTTGTAATTCCATGACAGTAATAAAGAAAAACAATGAAAACTACGTTCGCTAAAACAAGTAACGTAGAAACGATAAGCGTAAATGGTGCCACAGTGATTTAGGATGAATCGCGCAAGTCATGTAACAAAGTGGTAGGTATACGCGGCGTGAGACGCCCATCGATGTCTTCGAAAAAGGCAAAGTAATTTTCTTAATTATAATTATAGATAATGAACATCGTTTTCGCCTTTGATTATTGCTCGCTTTGGTTAACAATGCATCAGCGAAATGTTTATTGGAGTCGATTTAAATTGTAAAGCAATTGTTGTGTTTTTACTGCCGACAATCAAGATGAATAAACTGTGATGCATTTTTATGTAATTGAGCAATTTGTTGAACTAATTGTCCAAGTTCTTTGATCCACAAAATGTATGTGTATATTTATTGTGTTACAGTTTATTTTCATTTTAAGTATTTTTTGTATAATTATATTACAGCTATTTTTCTAGAGTTCATTTAGAATATTTTCAATATTTGAATAAATGCTTTAAATTATATTTTATCAAGTTTTACAGAACAAAGAACATATTTTTTTCTTCACAAATAAAACTATTACTTTAACTTAATTTTATATAAGAAAACTATATTTCACGTACGGTTTCTCCATGAAATAATAGTATATACTTCTCTCCTGCGGTGTATGTGTTTTTCACGGTCCCAATATTTATTATGGTTTTTATGTATTTCAAAATTATTTGAATTGAAATATAATTTATGATAGTGAAATACCTTTGAATTGTTTAATTTAGTAAATTTTTTACATTATTTGAGCACTATCCCTCTCGACGGGAGAGAAAGTGCACAAATCTCCTGTAGGCATGAAATTAGCTGTTTCTGTCAAGATTTTGGTATCATAGAAACAGTTTCTCTCCGGGTCGTGAAAAAATAAATTATTATACTTACTATTCAGAACATTGCTGATCCAAGATTTGAACAATGATACTGAAATCTTCTTTGCCATGCTGTAGTTTGATATCTGCTGTGTGTTTGTAAATTGTGTAGTTTGTTCTTCTCTGGGAACAGTAGTAATTTTCACTACACTCATAATTTCTTGCAGATGATGATATACGCTGTTGAAGAGGAGTAGATGTATCCTAGAACAAAACATAGTTGTAAGAATGATAAATTAAATGAGTACTATTTAAGTGAATAACTATATTGATCAGAATTGAGTTAAATACTTCAAATTCAACAAGAGCTATTCGGAAATTGGTCGCGTAAATTGCAACCCTAGTCAATTGCGTTTAGTTCGCATTATATCTCGTTTTTCTCTTTCATAAAAGCCTACAAGTGCACGTTCCAGATTAATTATATTCCAGTGGTTGTTACGCTAGTGTCCTTTGCGTTTTATAACTCAGTTGTAGTCGTTGCATGTGCTTACAAATTAAATTACATCCTCATCAGAAAATATCCATGCACAATTTAATCCCGTACTCCATCACCATCATCTCTCATCTGACCTCCGGAGGTCGCTTGGTCTTGGCGTCGGTGCCCGACATCCGCGGATCCGCGACAGGATAGCGGGACGAACGCCGCGGGCCGCAGTCACAGGGCCAAGTCGTGCAGCTGAGACCCAGAGACTCTTGGCTCGACACTCATTCATATGCCACGACACCAGATTTATTTGCGCGAATGTAAAACTTTGAAAAGTTATTATTTATTGCAATGCAATGCCGAAGCTCGGAGAGGTGGCGGTATCAACGTTGAATGCTGATTCTGATCGTTGGAATGGTTTAGAGGCGTTGTTTCTCTGGGGGCTGGAGAGTTTCAAGTTGTGGGGAACCAGAACTAACCCCTAGTTCATGTTTACTTTTATTCTGGAGTATCTACTTGAAATCAAATGCGGGTACATTTTAAACTATATAGTACAGATGCAGAAACGCTGATTTTATTTCTTTGCTGACAAAAGGTTCTAAGTTATGCAAAGAAAATTGTTTTAAAAGAATTACATTTTACTTTTACTTCAAATTACTCCAATTGATACAGAAATGTGTATATAATATCCAGTTGATTCTGAGATAAATACAGAAAACTTTCACTGGAGATGGTGCTAGTCTTCCTTAATAAGTTAGTTGAATAACATTCATCATTTTATTGAAATTTATAGAAATATCATAATTCAGTGATATATCATACACCCTTCTGCAGTCCGCGTAGTACTTTTGTGTGCATTTTGTAAGAAATTAAGATACTCAAGTAATTTAATAAAAATGTTATATAATGGTGTCAAAGAAAATAAAAATATCATATCAGCATCATCTTCACTTTTTTATATAAGCAAAACCCCGAATGTATTCGTACCACCTGAAAAATATGCTATAATTAAATATAATTATTCTTTTTTTTTACCCTGTTATTGTCGCTATACAAGTATAAATTATTACTTCATCTATGTATTACATTGTACTCTTAGGTAAATGATAATTTTTAGATTGATATTTATAAGATTTACCGTAATAATAGTTATTTACTTTACAAGTGGGCAAAGTAAGGAATAACCCATAAGAGATATTTTAGCACACGAAGCCGAAGGCTGATTGTGATAATTTTATCGAGTGGGCAATTCCACTTTGCCCACGTGTGAAGTATAACGTTTTACCCAACACCAACACATCTTAATAAATAAAAAATTTATTAAAGAAATATTATTTGGCAGTGACATATGCTTTAAATTTTTAAATTAAAATGTCAATCGAAGTAGTTACCAAGGTGTTGTGTGTTTTTATTATTGTTATAAATAAAAAAATACTCACTAGTGACTTTCCTCTAAATTATACCCACTACTGGATAATTGGTTATAGAGCATTTATTGAGAGGTGTTGGATAAAACTATTTTTTCAACCATATTTATAATATTGAATGTGTAATGACTAAAAACATTATTCAATTACTTGTTGACTAGCTTTTCTACGTGGGCTAATAAATTAGATCTGTTTTGTGTTGTAATCAGAAATTTCTTAATAAATAATATATTCAAAGTCAGTACTCTCTAAAATTATTATTTATTAAGAAGTGCGTCAGGTGCGGATTTACGAAAAAGTATTATGACTAAATTAAGACAGTAAATCTTATAAATATCTATCGAAAAATTATCATTTACTTAAGAGTACAGTACAATATAGGTAAATAATTAAGACTTTTATTATATTTGGTTATAAATACTTTTGCATCCACCATGCATAGCTAATGATACGATGATACACTTTCTATTTAAAATGACGTGCAGAACTGTCATGCACACTTTTGCATCTAATGTAGTCAAATATTTTTCGTACAACCTAAGAAAAAATTATGCTAACAGCACATTCTAAACTAGGTAAATGACATGCAAATAATTATTCTGTTCCGGATTTAAAAATGAGTAATTTATTTTACATTTGAATCAATCTAAATTTTATTTAAATGAAACATAATTTAACTGTAAATTTTCTTAATCGCCTGATTGATAAATTGCTAGAAATTACGTTAATGTTTCCTAATATAGACTTCAGTATTAGTTTCATCTTTGAAATTGGGTAAATATGTAAACATGTTGATTTTCTTCATTTGTGAGATTTAAATTATCATAAAATAATAATTAAATCTCAACTAAAACTAGTTTTAAAATCAAATGAAGTTCAAACTAACAACAAACAAGTGCAGCAGCATCAGCAACAACAACAACAACAACAACACTAGTCCGAAATTGATGAGGCAAACGTGACCGGCATCCCGAACAACAAATTACTACTATCTAAATATTAAATTCACGAGCCACGATCGACCATGGCAGCGAACGGAGGCAGAGGCATAGCCAGTGATTACACTAATAATTTAATTGAATTCGTTCGCTATCCCTCATTCAGTTTCATTCGAAGCTAGCACACCACTCGCTGATATCGACATTTCGCAAATTTATTTCCAAGTCTGTAATTACAACGCCTGGCCTGCAAATTGCTATGGTAATTTCAGGTTCTTTCGCTTGGAACATTATCTTTGTTGGTCTGTCTAATGCAGAAGATATACAGTCGCTCTTGAATTATTTTTAGCGAATATATTTCGCTTTCTTGTTTTATTTTGATACTGTTAATTGGTGTGAGAAATTAAAGAGTGATTTAATGTGAAATGGTGTAAAGAGTTAAACTCCCTGTGCAGAAGCCATTTCTCCTGCTGCTCTGCAAAATTAATGATGCAACTTTTTACTTCCTCTACTTGTTTATACTGTTAACTACGTTGTCTGGGTCACTAACTCTTATTGATCAAATTTGACATATTATTTCGCACAATTTTTGTACTATCATTTCATTCCTAGGTAGCTAATTACATCCATTCCTCTTCCACTTGAAGACAATTAGAGATTTTTTATGAATATGGTAAGCTGACTAACTACTTTTTAAGCATATGCAGCTTAATTGTGAATTTATGTGAACAAAAACGACCATGCCCTACAGTGGGAAAATAAGCTTCAATTTTTGCACCTATTTACCGTTGTAATTCTTGTTATATTACTATTATTATTATGTATGTTAGAGTACGCTAAATAAATAAATATATTTTTATTAAAGTGGGATACGAATCCATGACCTCTGGTATGCTAGGCTAGCCATTAGAGTGTATTTATTTATTAACCAAAAACCAAGAAATACAAAGATTTATTTAAAAAAACACTTTTTAATAAAAAATTAAACCTACTAAAAAAGAAACTGAAAAGCGAAAAATAAAATAGACCTTTTTAATCTTAACTATTAAGCTCCTGAACTAATTTAAGTAACTAATTTTGAGGAACTATAAAAAATATTCACATTATATGCATTTAGTTATAAAGTGAACAAATTTAAAATATAGAAGATTTAAGGAGTATATTAGATGAAGCTCTAGGTCTAGGAAGGTAGAAACAGATGCTGGATGTAGTAATGATTTTTGGACCATATAAACTGAGTAAGGACAAGGAGTAAGGATTCGTCGATTTAACTTTAATAACAACATCAGTTAATTATCTTAGCACCTTCCAAAGATTGACTTATCACTTAACGTTTGAAAGCCGCTGTAAACCAAATGACAATCAGTAAAATCATTAGCGCACAATATCAGTAGCAGCAACGTTGAAAAGTGATTAATAACACGGTATTTCACACGTCAGTGGAGACAATTCCTTGTGGTACGAACTCACTTTAATATCCATATTTCAACATTCAGCCCGCGTGGCTTCAAACATTTGATGGAACCTACTCGCGTTCCTGGAATCTGTAAGCGTCAACGTATGATGCTGGAATTGGATGGGATTATATGTGGGATCACATTCATTTTACTGTATTTAGGTCAAACGGTGGAACCTTGGAGCTTATAGCCTAAGAGGCCTACATGCAGAACGATATCGTTTCTGTAAGATTGTTCGTGATTTTGCCGTACTTGTTAGTAGATGGTCGTTTGCAAAAACGAGGGTCAACTTTTCTGAATTAAATAGATAAAAGGAAATAGAAGTAAAATGTCATAGAAAGTAGACATTGTTGTCTAACATTTGATTCTCTACTGTCAGTTTGTCAAACTTAAAATTAAAGTCTTGTAAGTACTGAAATATAATAATATTGGAACGCAAACTAACGTTGAAATGAGAGCCGAGAGAGACAGCTACTTGTTGGGTCATCTACCATTGTTGTGCAATATTTTTACATAGCAACCACTCTACAAACAAGTGTTAGACAAATTACAATATCTATATATCTTAGGCTCGTTTTTTGCTTTCCTAAAATACTACAAGTTATCGTTCCAGTATTAAGGCCTGTGTCCACAGTGATAGAAATCGGTCCGAGATCTCAGAGTTCTACATCATAAATAGTTAACTTGTATGACAACAGATGTCAGGTTAGTCGAATTTATGAAGTTAGCTTCAGTCAATTCTACCAGTACTAAAAACTAATAAAATATAACTCAAGAAAGTATTCTGACATAAGTAAATTAAATTTGTTTATACGAGAAATAAATAAATATTATTTATTATGTTTCAGAAACTGTTTGAAAATACTAATTTTCAGCTTTTCAAACATTAAACGTCAAAATTTAAATTTGGTAACATCTATATGAAGTTAGCAACTATTATGGAAAAAAAGGAGAGACCGCGTTTTTTCATCATAGTTTTCTCTCCGATTTTTTCGTCCAAGTTGATAGTGTCCACGATCCTAGTTTTTTATTCGAGAACTATATCATGTATATCATATTTACCATTTGCTACAACTCTTTCGTCAAAAGGTAGAAAAAGTGGTTACCGGTTTCAGCATTCGAATTGATTACCAGCCCTCGGATTAATTTTTCTGCAATTCGTTAGTAATTCATTTCATTAATATATGAGATTGTGGTATATAGAAGTAAAAGTACAAGTGCGTTTAGGGTGATGTCATTCCATCAAGTATTTGTAGATGTTTGGCAGGCAATTTAATACAAAACAAAGGCCTATTACCCAACGCATAATTGTCGTCGTAAACAACAGTCGTTTGGGAGCAAAACAAGCAAACAAATCCATCTATAATATGTGATATCCACTTGTCCTCAACTCTAAAAGGACCTTCAGTTTATTGCTGTTAAATATCTAATGGAAATGTTTACCTCATTTGACAATGACTTATAAATATTTGCAATTTCCCTAATGCTAGAACTAATAACACTGCTTTCAGAGAAGATTAAAACAAGGATTAACTGCAGATAAAGTCAACAGCTGCGAGAAATTGTCATTTCAGCGTTTTACGGAAAGTGCCTTATAATTTAAGACGATTAATACTGTATACACAATCATTGGAAAAGCTTTATCTTAAATTTATTTCAACCACTTAAAAATTTATAGATATTTTGTAGATGCTGGTTATTTTAACATAAATTCTATAAATAGAAATCTAATTTAAAATCGCTTGTTTTCTATCGATTTTGTAGTTTAATTTCGTGCAGGAAATGAAATAAATATGTTTCTATATCTTTTGTAACTTTATAAATAGAATTTATGGACTGAGAATTATTGGTGTAGAGGTGTGTTACAGATTACATTATACTTTTAAAGTTTAAAAGAATAATATTAGCTTTTAAAAGAACCTAATATTGGTTCACGATAAAACTTCTACCAAAGTAAACGGTAAGACGACTTTATTTTGTGGTAAACAAGCGGTTCTGTTACTATGAACCGTTTCGTATACCAATGCTGAAGTTTGTATCAATTACCGTATAAATGTTACTGTAAATTTTTGTAATGAGAATGATTTAATGCTGAATGTAGATAAATGCTATGTGATAAGTTTCACGCGTAATAGAACACCTATTACTCATAATATAATACATAAAACATCCAACAGTCATCTTGGAGCAATATTATATTCCAAATTGTTACTAAATGAGCATACAGATCATATTGTAGCTCAAGCATATAGAACACTAGGATTTATTTGTAGAACTGCTAAACCTTATAAAAGAAAAGAATTTCTAATATTGTTATACATTTCTGTAATTCGTACTATTGTTGAACCAAGTATGGAATCCTCAATATAACAGAAATATAAATCGAATTGAGTCAATTAAAACAAAAATCATTTTTCTTTTAAAATATAAATTTAATTCTTCTAATACTAGCTACGAATCATTACTTAATGAATTTAATTTGAATTCACTTAAATCAAGAAGAATGAATATTGATATCATTCTTGTATATAAAACTGTTAATAGTTATATTGATAGTTATAGTATTATTGACATTTGACAAATTAAATTTCCATGTTTCATAAATCAATTCAAAACAAATTAATCTCTCCTATGTTAATAACCGTAACACCAACAATTTGAAAAATTCTCCACTTAATAGATTTATAATAGTAACTTTCAGCACTTAGATATGTTTTTATAAATTTTATACCAAATTAAAAAATCTGTTGTGGGCACCACACTACCTCCCGCCATAGATTTCTTATCAAATAATGCAGGAACACGGACCACCACTATCAAGAAATGCTCATTGCTTCAAAAAATTGAGTTTTAAGCACATGTTAAAAATGACATTTTTTTCTATTTTTTAAGCAATAATTTTGTAGATGATAATATTTGAAACATTATTCTCATAACAAAAATTGTCATTAAATCATAATTTACTCAAATATTTCAAAATACTTGAAAGGGCTTCAAGTAAACTACCACTTCCGGTTATTGAATTATCACCAAAAACTAATCAGCTCTTCCAAAGAGGATACAATTGATATATACAAAATATCCAAATTTTCAGTTTAGCATATTTTGAGATACCGTAACTCCAGAGATCCACACAGATTGACAGACTGACAGACAGACAGACAGAAACTATTATAATCGTATACTTGGGACCCTAAAACGTGCTCATTTAATGAAAACTCACTACCGAATTTTTAGCATGATTCCTATACCTCCATTACAGGACGTGGCGGGAGGTAAAAAGCTCTGCAAATGTCATTGATTTGCATAAGTATTTTCATGTAATTCCATGAAACTTCTAACTGGATTTTTTGTTAGGTTCCCAAATATTTATATAAATAAATAAATAAATTCAGTTGGTGCAAATGTACAAGGCTAGAAACATTTCAAGCTGTTTTCTTTAGCTTTCTGCTCGCTGTATCAGTGCAATGATTCGATGGTAAGCGCTTGAAGTATGTAGTAAAACACCCGCGGAAAATGTTGAGAAGCCCTGTGGAAGCATACATCAAATCAAAACCCATAACTTTCCGAATCCTACACTGCAATTTCTCGCACTAATGTGCGGGTGCATTGAATATGTGCACAGCGTTCATGCTATGGTTCACGGTTCAGCTGCGGAGTGCACGAGCGCTTGATCGGTGCTGCTCTTGCTTTATATGACGAGCCGCTGTAGCGGCGGGGAACACTGCATGCTCTTTGCAACGCCGCCGATAATAAATCCATCAAACACTGCAGAGGATATCTCAACGAAGAAACATTCTGTTGTACACAGTGACGGAGCGACTATCACTTCCGGGATGGTAAATTATTTCAGATCAATTATATTACTAAATCTATAAAAATAACTAACTAGATAATTAGTGAGTCGTTTTACACCTATGTTGCATATTAAAATTGAAAAATGGATTTGTGTCCCTGTCAGGAATGCGTTGTACATTTCGGGTCAAAAGTTCTCTTTTATAACACTCACTCCTAGAAATACATTTCAGTTTGGTGCTCTATATTTGGTTTAAGACCATCTGTTGCTAAGAATACTTGGTTAACTGTGCCTATAAACTTAAATTTAAGTCTGTGGTATGATTTACCTTCACCTACTGCAACATAAGTTTTAGGACATATTTTGTTTGTCCATATTCTAACCTAAAATATATGTAAACAAGAACTGTTTGTTTTTTTCTGCATTCAATGCTCCGATAGTTTATATGCAACACATTGTTGCTTTTTCAGTCATTTTATTATTAATTTTATATATTCGTTATATTTATAATATATTTATTTAGCTCCCCTTATCCGAACCGTTTACACGATAGTTAAAAAAAACAAATATATAAAATTATTTACGCGTAAAGGGTGATAAAAGTAATATATAATTAATTAAATTAAATAATTGAATTCTGAATAATAATACCTATACATGTAATTTCGATAGATATAATATATATATATATATATATATATATATATATATATATATATATATATATATATATATATATATATATATATATATATCAATCCGTAGAGAATTTAAAGTTGTAATATTAGAAGTTTTCGCGACATAGTTATTGAATAATGTTTGCAATCGAAATATTTCTACAATGATTTAATTACTTAAAACTTATGGACCATTTTGATCAGTTTGACCTCACGTTTTTCAGCTGAAACACAACCAACCTTCACACATACTCTGCCACTAGTGCGTGAACCCCGGTGATCCATTTCCATCACCAGGAGCAGAACTTGACTTTCAAACAAACAAATCTTCAGCAGCCAGGACGGAGAAAAATTATATTATATTATCTTATATTTATTGTAATATTCGTTTGCAAAATTTATTGTATTGGACAGTTTTTAAGTCAACGACGGATCGATCCAAAGAAAAGGTCGATTCCGATATTTGATAATTTTAAAAAAAGAAAAGAAAAAATATGCTGGGGGTGTTGGGATTTGTGTTTCATTGCTCTGTATGTATGGTATGGTATGTGCCTGTGAGCAAAATTGCATGGATCGAATATTTTTCTCGGAATTAACGCTTCTCGTAAAATATTTTTAAATTCAATTTTTCTCTTAAATTTATAAATAAAATCAAAATTTCTGAAAATCGTCTAGCGTCCCACGCAAAATTTTTAAAGAAATTTATTTTTTACTTTAAATTCACAAACAAAACAAAATTTTTGGAAAATTGTCTACCGTCTCACACATTTTTTTTTAATAATTAATTTTCAAGTGAATGCATGAGCTAAACCAATTTTGGGAATATTAGCCTACCATCCCAGCGTGTATGCTACGACAGTGGACGGTATTTGAGTCTTATTGCATATTCCAGAGAATTAGCTGAAATGTGTGAAACATTATGATTAATGAAGATGTGCCCAGAATGGTAGGTCCAGTAATTATATTTCATATTATTTATTAGATATGTATCATCAAATCTGCGTCAATTAATAAAGTAAGACGGTTTTCAACCAACGTCCCATCCAAAATTTTTCTTAATTTAAAATTTCCAAATTTTCACCTATTAATAAATATTCTTTGTGATTTCTGCCAACATCCTACGCATTTTTTAAAAATTAGCTCGAATTAAATATTTTTTGGAATTTGAAGTCCCACGTAAATTTTTCAAAATTTATCTGAAAAAAGCATTTAATAGGAATTCGGCTAACGTACTACACCAAATTTAAAATGAACATGCAGATTTGCGAATGACTTTAATCTATAAATAGAATTAAATTTCGAGCATTTCATTAGGTAATATGAGTACATGAAAAGTTGCTGTGCTTTGTTCAATTAAAATTTGAAGTACTCAAACATACCAGCAATTCTGTGAATTGTGGAGTACATAGTTGTATACAAAATCGACCAAGAATTTAACAAATTACTTTTAAGCACACGCTAATTACTACGACGTAATGAAAATGGTAAAGTAACTATGTATTATATTACATATATGCGCAACCTATTTAATAACGTACGTTATCGAGAACGCCTAATAAGTCACTGCCATACAGGTACCTAATGTAATTACCTCTAAATTTAGGCAAATAAATGACCTTAATTTCAATCTAGGATATGACCTATGGCACCGATAAACTAAAAAGTTAACTTTCTGAGTAGGTAACTTAACATTAACTGATTGCAACATGAGAAAAACATGTAGGCACATATTGATATTTACAATCATATTTTCCTACTTCTATTGCTTATATTAAATTACCTCTATTTATTTTGAATTAAGAAATAAAGCAGTCACAATCGGAAGTTTAAGTAATTAATCAAAAATTGTGATAGGTATTGTATTTATTGAACGAATCATGTAATTTTAAACTTTGTTTGACAATGTTAACTGACATATGTCATACTTAACTTAAGTAATTTATTACTTATTTACACCTATATTTCTGCTGGAAACGTGCATTTTCCTTAAAACATAAAATTATTACGGTATTGCATGGGAAAGTAAAAATATCCATTCAGTAGCGTCGAGAATAAAGTTTAGCAATTTTAAAATATTACGCCGATCATACTTTGTATGTGTTTTGAAATCATATTTTATTTACAGGATATACTACAAAGTTTGGTTCGTTGTAACAATTATTATTTTAATTAAAACTGTAACTGGCGATTCACTATTTTATCTTGGGTATAAATTTCAGTAGGCCCAGTCTTTCCAAATCCAGAAAAGTGACCCAGTATCTATCGCCTGATTAAGTGATTATATATAAAAAATATATCAGCATAATTTAAGTTTTTAAATGAACTACAATCGTATTAAAAATCATGTAATTCGTTTGCATAAATATCTATCATCTTGTAGTATTTTATTGACAATACAGCTGATAGCTGACTCCAAAACACAACACAACAAAAACGACCATGCTATTCAGTGAGATTCGAACCAACGGCCTTTGGCATGCTACGCTAGTGACATATACACTACGCCACTGAGATCGGCGATTAATTATTATATTAAACGTTTTATTTTAAAATCATTGAATGGTAATTTCTTTATATATTCTTATCAACGTTCTAACTAGACTTTACAACAAAGGGGCCTATTCTGTAACTTAGCTGTTATTTTTTAACGGACTGTCAATAGCTATTAACATTCCTAACGATGTTAGTATAACAGCCGCAGATGTCAGTTTTAAATCCGAGCTCGTAGAGCGAGGATTTTTAGACATCTAAGGCCTGTTATAACTCATAACATCCGTGGTTTGTTCAATAGTTTACCTGTTTCAGAATATGAAGACGTTAATGTAATTAATAAATATTATTTTTTGAAATATTTCGTCTGTGATAATTTTAGCAGATGATCAAGTAAGTCTGTTTGTTTTTATTTAACACCATGGTTACACTTGTTTTATATCATATTTATAAATATTTTTTTTTTACTTAAACGTCAAATGTGTTTATAATGGCTAGATAAAAAGTGGATTTTGGCGATGCTGAATTGTCTGAAAATATTTGGAACGCAGCAGGTGAAACTTTGAACAGCTTAATTTCGTGTTTTTATATTATCAATGTGTTTTATTTTCATTTTCTTGATTGTTTTGACAGATCAGTATGGTAATATTACCCTACAGCATACTTACCCTGCCTACTTTTGTATAGATTTAATCTTCTGAAACCGGTAAAAAATTTTAACCAATAAAAATATGTGTCAAATGACATTTACAATTTTTATTCAGTGACGTCTATTGTCATTTTTTTATAGGCCGTTAAAAATTAACAGGTAAGTTACAAGATAGGTGGCCTAACGACTGGCTCTTAGCTCGCATTTTCAACGTCTGTTGGCTTTCTAGTATTATTATATTTCAGTGACATTAAAATGATTTTCTGTGTGCGTTCATTTTGATCACCCATGTTGTTACTATCTACCGATTTTTTTCTCTCGGTATTGTGTACATTTTCGATAATTAATTCCTGCTGTAAATGTAAATAAATAATCGTTCGAAATTGAGATCTGGCCGCCACCACTGCACATTTAGCCATCGGGCAGCACGCGGTCTTGAAAGCCCACCATGAAGAATGTGGTGTAAGTTCAATGCTCCAACGCAGCGTTAACATAGCACAGCACAATGTTAACGCGAACCATGCTATGTAAAATAAGCTACGATTCTTCAAACCAACCATCAAGTGATGCGCACTTGAAATTTAAATAAGTTGAAACAGGCCGCCGCCTCCGGCTCCCAGCATTGATGCTGGATGGCGACCAAGGACTTAGCAATCATCTTTGATATATTTGAAATGCATTTAGCTCAAGTGGTGCTATTGCTGATTTTAATCCAGCTCCAGGGGTGTTGCTCAATCAAACGGTAGCTGCTTTCAAGAAGCGAAGACTGCAAGGATCAAAGTGTAAATTGATATATTTATGATTTATTGGTATTCCCATTAATATAAAGAAATTCTTGAAATAGATACGCATAGTTCAAGTATCAGTTTCTGAAATTTATTTGTTGAAGTAGCTTAATTTATGCAGAAGTCATACGCATGTCCAATTTCGATTTATTGAAACGAAAATTATTTATCTATTACAGCTTTCTGTATTGCATTAACATTCAGAAGAAATTCTACATGTGAATTTATTGAACATACAAGAATTGCATACTGAATAATTAAAGGAATATAAGTACACTGGATGAATTAAAATTAACTGAGAAATACAAAATAGTATATTCGCTATTATGCCAACTAAATGATCGAGTTCAAAATAACTATAAAATTTGTTGTTTGGCAGGATGTGTTTTTACTTTCTTATGCAAAGTATAAAGAAAGTATTGTAATTACGAAAAAAATTGCTAACGAGATGTTTGCGGATATACATATTTTAACGTCCACTGAATCCGTTAAGACCAATTTTTCAATGATATCTGTGTGTGAGTATGGATGGATGGATGTCCGTGTGCACAATATCTCATGAACGAGACAAGATATGTATTGGACACACAAAACAATAAATTCAATTTTTTTTTCAAAAACAGAATCAGTTGTGACAAAAAGTTTCAAATGAAAGATGTTAGCAAAAATATTTGGATTATAAAATGTTATTTGTACTTTTCTTATACCTACATGCTTCTAATTTTGAGAAAAAATTTAACTATAATCTTAATTACAATAGGAACAAAACCTAAAACATTTTTAACATCTATATGTCAAATAATTTTGGTGTCAAAAATATGTGTCATTTGAAATGTTATAAAAGCAATATTTGTATTATTATTTAAAAAGTTTAAGGACCGATATTTCCATCTACGAATAAAGTACCGAATGAATTAGTCGCTGAATAAATGAAAAATGTTGGATCAAAATCATAGCTCAAATGATAGTAATTGTTCTAGCTGTCCTTTTTGATGCGTATTTTTTATTTATTTGACGAATAACTTATTTTAAAGTTTATTCGTAGATGGAAATATCGGCCCTTAAAGACTAGATATTAATTAATACCTATTTTAAAATAAAATCATAGTTATAATGAGAAGAAAAAATGTAATAGGTTTAACATCTATATGTCAAATAAAAGTCAAAATAAAGTCATACGCAAGGAACAATCGTATGTACTTAGTTGGTTTTACATGTATGTATAAGAAAGTAGTGTGGTACCCACACCAGATTTTTATTTTTTAGAATCAACAAACTTAACTTATGCTAAATCAAATTTATCTTTACTTTATTTCATACTTTTGTTGTATTAATTTATAGACGCTAATTTGCTATTTGCTAATTAATAAAAGGTTAAAAGTTTAACACGTGACACCAAATTAAATTAGTTCCATAACTGACCCAAACAAACAAACTATCAATATCAATTTAATAAATACTCAATTCAATTCCAGCCAATCAACTCATATAACAATCATCCACTTTATCAAATGAACTCTATTCGCAATTTTCATTGTATCCATCATCTGCAATTGCAGTCACAAGCTAGTGATAAGCTAACGACGGCGTGGGCATACAAAATAGAAACAGTTGCTTGATGTTAAGCTGCTCCCAAAAGATATATCTTCTCTTATGCAAGAAGTTACAGGTAGAAAAATACGTTGGTGTATGAAGAATGCCGAAAGAATGTTTCAAGAAGTGGGTCTATGTCAATTTGGACCGTTCCTGGTCGGAAGTGTTGAATGTGTATTTATTTTTTAGGTGTGTTTGGAACATTTATCTAGAAATTGAATAGAATTGATTGTTGCATGGATGCAGTTGTTGTAGAACATTATTGTTTATTTGTTTGGGAAAATTTCGTAATTTGTTTATTACATGTTGAATGCCTGTTTATTTAAAAGCATACTATGGATGGACAAAATATTCTAGGATAAATATTATGGTGTTCTTGGTATCATTGATAAAGAGCAGAATTTTTTATCATATTAAGTTATAATTTTAATATTCATCAACAATGCATATACTAACATATTTCAAATAGTTTATTCCAGGTGTTCATATAATATACGCAATAAATTATTCATGAAAAATTGCGTATAGTGGAATTAAATCTTTAGAAATGTTAAATGAAAATTCTATGGTATACATTTATATGATTGCATTCTATTTATTCTATTTATAAGACGTATTTATTTTTGAGAAGTTAAATTGATCGTGTAATATATTTGGCTATTTTAATATTAAGTTCGATAAAAAACAATAAGTATTATATATCAGAAAATGAAATACAAATGCGAGCAGAAAATAGGTACATAAATAAATTTTAAAAGAGGGTATCAATTTTCAGCATGTCATATGAAACCTAATCAAACTATCATATTACGTTATCAAAACACTTTTTCCATTTCATTTTAAATAAGTTTCGCAGTTCACTTAACAACGCTCAAATATATTGGCATGTTTACTATATATTATTGACGTTTGCTTATAATCTGGTGTACTAATAATTAAATAGTGTCAAGAATGACAAGAATAGTTTATCGATGGAAGACAATTTTGTCTGACATCGGTAATTTCTTAACGTTCGTGATTCTTATATAATTTTTTTATGATTGAAGTAAGCAAAATTTCTTCTTTATTAGTAATACTAAAACCAAATAAATTAGGAGGTTTTTCTGTAGCTGCTATTGTTTATTACAGATGTAAAGAAATTTATTTCTGCATTTCAATAAGAAGCACTAATTTAGAGTCGTGGTAATCTTTTAGCTATTCTTTTTAGAAAACAAAAATAAGAATTAAAATAAAAGTTTCCGATAGTGATAAAGTATTGAAGGTTCGGCAATAATACCAGAAAAAACCTAGCTACCGGTAATAACAACATACCGTCTTGGAAACTGTCATAAGTTGATAAAAAAGACCAATCGTGCAAAAGAGATATATTTCTGTGATTTGAATTAATTTATATTATGAATATTTGTTATTGAAGTAAAATTATAAAATATAATTTTTTTCTGACTGTTAAATGTCCAGTTGCAGAATTGTTAATCAAAGTTAATTTCTCATTGATGATCCGTTAACGGTTAATCATTCAAATTGATTAACCGTTAACGGACAATTAAGATTTTATAGAATAATAATAATATGTCAATATATGCAATTTTTTTGCCCCCAGAACTCATTAAATTCGAGTTTGATAAGCGCATTTTTAGTTTGCTTGAATCAGTGCATTGTTGTAGTCGGTGCATTGTTGTAATCAATAAAAGTCCATTGCTTAAATCAATACGAGTTCATTGTTGTAATCAATATGAGTACATTTTTGTAATCAATACGAGTACATTGTTGTAATCAATAAGAGTACATTGTTGTAATCAATACATTATAGTCATCAATACACTCATAATCTGTACATTATTATAATCAATTATTGTTCTTAATATTATTATTATTGATGTAGAAATAGTTATAAAAATTATTGAAAAAAATAATATTTTAATATAGAAAATAAAACATATCGTTTCAGAAAGGTGTCGTGTTGTGTTCCGCAGTGTAACAAACAGTTACAAAAACATTAATAATGAGGTTAAATATGCAATGATATTCAATTTTCTTGAAGAGTCGTAAAATTTAATGGTACAAATTATGTTTATTCTCTAATTAAAGTACCTACATGTGTTTTTCATTGAAGACAGCCAACGATTCGACAATAGGAAAAGAAGAATATGTTGGTCCTAAATAAATCTTAAAGTTTTAAGCTAAATTACAACCACCTTAAATTCAAGTAGAACAAAGGTAATCACCCCATTAAACACGTTTACTGTTGGCTAATAGCCACAACTAAAACCAAAAGGTAAAAATCCCATTAATATTTCATTCTTTCGGCGAGATAGCGTCCTGAGTCTCAAATCGCGAATCCCAGCAGCAGCACATATCGACCGACACGACGTCTGTATCTCATGGGCTGCATCTCATCTGCAGGCCGCTCACATCGCATATTCTGCGGCAGTGAGCAAATGCTCCGGGGACTGAATAGTGACATAATCAAATAAGACACTTTTCTCTGCCATAGGACACGACGCAAAGCCGCGGCTATTTGCATAATTGTTCTATCAGTCCGATAGTTGCAGATCGTGGAATTTTTAGACGAGATTGAGGACTTACTGATTCTCATTACTAGAATCTTCATCATTATTTTGTTCAATATACGAGACGAATGTTTTCTATGCTATTATACTCCCATAGTTAGAATGCTACGGTCGACGAACAACTCTCAGCTAATTTTTTCTTTATCTACCACAATTTTTAAAAATTTAACAAAAAGTAACTAGCTAAACGATTTTAGTTAAATTTCCATCTCTAAAACTACCGGGTGTTTTTTTTTAGAGGTTTGTTTTTTGATTGGCAACACTTTTTCTAGCGACAGCTAATTTGACAGCTAACAGATATTTTGTGCCCAGTTAGGTTTGCCATTTCACAATAAATAGACTTACGCCAGAACATTAGAAAGAACTACGCTTGCAAATTGTACAAAATTGTGAAAATCTTATTCAGGGATGAGGATCATTTTTGGTTAAATGGCTACGTCAATAAGCAAAATAGTCATTTTTTGGATAAAGATAATCAACAAAGCCATTATTGAGACGGTGTTCCATAAACAAGAAGTCAGTGTTTGGTGTTCTTTACGGGCTGTTGGAATCATTGGTCCATATTTCTTCAAAAATGATCCCAGCCTCAACTTTACAGTCAATGGAAGCGCTATAGAGTCATAATTACTGACATTTTCATTCCCCAATTGTGTCACTTATATGGAAGAGCGGTGGTTTCAAGAAGACGGCCCAACACGTCACATTGTGCGCGCCTCAGTCAGCCAGCCACAGCGTCCATCTTTTCGAAATCATATTCAAATATAAATGACAATGACATATAAATGTCTTTCCAAAAAATTCAATACCATAGCCATTACCCCAATTTTAATGTTTTATTTCATACCTTAAAAAAAAAAACACCCATTACCAGACGAAAGTCTCATTTACATGTAAATAATGTGAAAAGTAAATCTATATTCTATGAATGTATTGTAAATTTCAATAGCTTAAACTTGGATGTTAAGAATAGCGCAAACTTAAATGTGTTCAAAACTAAATTGAAAATATCTCTGTTAAGTAACCTATAGTTTGTTGCAGCTTGTAATATAACTACAATTGTTTTTGGATTTAATATTTATAATTTATTATCTTTTTACTTTTTCTTATATATTTCGATCAAATTTTAGTGTCACTTAAATGTCATTGTAAATAAAAATATTATATATTGTTATATTGGTGTAACTAGCATGAAGCTAAATAAATAAATATATTATTATTATTATTAAATTTGTGATACTGTGTATCTGTAGATATTATGAATATTATTAGTAACAGGACGATACAGTACGATACAGTACTGATACGATAAATAAATAAATAAATAATTGTTTATTAGGAATGTTTCCGTCTTACAAATTTGTGTTCCATTTCCAGAACAAAGTCCTTCAACAGCTATCAAAGGCTTCTTACACGAACCCGATAAATACTTTTCATTCAAAAATGTTTGAACTAGCACTCGATAAGAACAAAAGGACCAGAAGAATAGTCGATCTGTTCTCAACACTCCTTGACCGAGTTATACCAACAAAACCACAGTCCTTGAACTATTATGCAGCAACTGCAGTGCTACACAGACACCACCGCCCTTCGTGAAGAGGATAATGACGTCAGTGGAAGATTTCATGCCAGCTAACGATGGCGCTACGAACTAATTTGATGCGGACCCGGTCCTGGAAAGTGTGTGATTAAAATTATGTACTGTGTCGCATGAGTGTCTATTAATTGCGTAATTAGTCTACTCGCCTGTGAGTTCAATGTTAATTAGACGCATCCTTGGCGAACATTATTAATTAAGCAAAGTTTATGAATTCAGCAAATTTTAATATGGTTGATGGTAAAATAGAGAACATTAGTTTCATTAAATTTTCATTGCTCAAATAAGACGACACAACCAAAACGAAAAATCACAGCCGAATTTATCAACATACCATTGATCAGTGATCACCTGATCAAAGAATCAAGCTGATCCATGGATCAACATTTATTATAATTCACCAACTTGATCTATGAATCAAATAACCATGGTCAACTGATTCACATATTTGTTTTGTTTTTGACAGTTCATGTTATTTTATAATGATATATTTCTATTTAATATTATATATTTTACATCTGGACCTAAGTGAATATGTCAAAAGAATTTAAAAATGAAAATATTTAATATTAATTGTGCATTTTCTTCACTATTATTATAATTATTATATCACCTCGTATATTTTCGAAGAGTTCCAAATATTCACGATTTCTTTTATCTATATTAGATACAGTTGCCAAAACCGCATATGTCAAATCAATGATCGAATTGAGTAACAGCGCTTGATTAATGGAATTTGAAGAATCAGTTGATCACTGAATTTGATTTTCATTGGCGAACTGGATTGATACATGGATCAGAGTTGAACAATGATTCAAAATTTGATTGTGGAATAGTCAATTCAGCTATTACAAATTTAAAATTTGATCAAACTTACCAGTTGTATTAAAAATAAAAATTAGAGACTGGTACCACGAACTTTGTTTTTGTATATTTTATGAGAAGTGTTCTAGCCTCGGTTTTAAGGCTGTACAATGTTCTAAAATCATTTTATAACAAATACTTCAAATAAAAGTGGTGGATAATAATTTCAGTGATAATATAACAAGAGAGTGAGAATAAATTGAAAATAATTTGACAGATCTTTCGAAAACTTGTTGCCAGGCAATAGCCACGAAAGCCCGTAGGGCTTAAGTGGCTATTGCCAAATGGCGACAAGTTTGAGAAAGATACTAGAGAATTATTTTCTAATTTATCGAACTCTCGAGTTATATTTAATTAGATTATTTTTTATTTCATCATCAGGCATGTCACTAAATCTATCTTTTATGCTCATTTTTACTTGTGTTGATGATAACTATCTGACATCTGACATCTGTCAACAAAAACAATAAAGCTATAGAGAAAATTGCCGGGAATAATCACAAGAGCATTATTCTCAGTATAATAATGACAGGATTGGTTAAAACGCAGACACGTGACATACAATAAAGTATTTCATTGGTTTAAAGAAACGTCAAAAAATAATCTCTGTAATTTATATTTGAATTTTTTTTATAAAATAATTTTAGAACATTGTATAGCGCTAAATTTAGGCTAAAACACTTCCTTTGAAACACCCAAAAACAGAGCTCATGGTACAAACCATAATGTTTATTTTTGCTTAAGAACCCGCAACCGCCTTATTGAGTGAACATTGAAATAATAACACTTTCATATTTAATTCCTTATTTGAATTTCAAATCATATTTGAACGGATGAGGTGTTAGAATAAGAAACATTATCCTATAAATTACTACTCTTATTCGACCCAAGGTTAATTATATTAATTGTAATTCATTTCATTCTATAATAATTGTTCTACAATCTGTTTATGATAATAATATTCTATACAAATGATAATTAACTATATTTAATGCAGGTAGGTAAACACATTTCAAATAAAACCAGCATTATTTATTTAATTATTGTTCTAAATATAATATATAACATAATTAAATATAATGATGTCATAGTTATTATTACGCTTATTGTGTACATACATACATTATTTCTATTTGCAAAATCCTTCCAAAATAGTTAAACTATATTTCAGCACATTTGGTTCATCACTAAAGCAATTATTGACAAAAGCTCAACTTTAATTAAATATTGAAATATATTTTGTCGATATCAAACCTCAAACTAATTCTTATCGTTCCTTTTATCAAATTCTGTATGAAGTTAATTGTAGGAATATCATTGCTCTTAACCTTGTCTCCAAAAATAGCAGGTATATAATTTTTATGTCACCTATAATAAATAAAACAAATATAACGTTATTGCATCTAGGTTTATTTCATCATAAAAGCGTGCACGATTTTAAATAATAATACACGACCTTCAAATTATCTCAACTGTGAAATATATTTTGCTGAAAGTGCTACTTTCTGGTGAAAAACAAAAGTGTCAGCTATGATAAATAGCAGTATGTTGTTGTTTTTAGCTAACAATAGTTAACTAACTGATTAGTCATGGAATAACCACAGATTTTATCTGAGTTTTCATACCATCAAATTATTTAGAAATTCTGCAGAGAAATCAAGATCTTTTAGGATTTTGAACTTTGTGTAAATATTTATGTGTTTTTGAAGTAGAATCAGTTACACACAATTACCTCCTCATTTTGTTCACGAATAATTTGCTTGAAAGAAATACAAAAAATAGACACTTTTGGAAAAAACCACGTAACATAATACAAAAAAAATTACTTGTATATTATGAATCAACTTTCCTTAAGATCTAAAAAATATTTACGTGTTATGAACAACGAAAATCAATACTAGAACCAATAAAGATATCAGAAAATGAATACGGAATAAGAATGAACCAGGAAACAGAACAAGAGTTGAAAGGAAAAAACATAGTGAAAAAGAACAAGCAACAGAGAGTCAGATGGTTAAATGGCTTGGATATTTGGAGAGCAGAAGAAAAGGATGTAATTAAATCAGAATATAGACCAAAAGGAAGAAGAAGACGAGGTAGACCAAGATTAACTTGACTAAAGGAAATTGACAAAGATTTAAAAGCAGCAGGAATTAAAAACTGGCACATTAAAATGCGAGTGTCTGCAGGGTGCAAGGTATTGGGTGCTCTGGGTACATTTGCTCGAAACGTGAATGTATCTAAAGATGTTCGATTGAGTGTTTATAATGGTATGTTAATGCCTACATTGATGAATGGTTCTGAATGTTGGGTGTGGATGAAGAAGCAGGAACGACGTAAAACTGCTGTAGAAAGGGAATATTTGAGAGGAGTGTGTGGGTATACGAGACGTGATCGTATATGGAATACATTGGTGTATGGTGAGTGTAGGGCTGAGAAGAATGTTGTTAAGAAAGTGGGAGTGAGTTAGTTGAGGTGGTTTGGATATGTTGAGCGAATGTCGAATGAAAGGTTGGTGAAACAAATATATGTGGGTGAGATTGAAGGTGAACGATTGCGTGGGCGTCCGAGGAATAACTGGTTGGGTATGATTGATGGTTTGTTGCGTGAACGAATGATTCCGAGTGTGAAGAATATACGAGCATGTATGAATCGCACTATGAATGTGGACGAGGCGAAAGTGGTGTGTCAAAATAGGAAAGTTTGGAGAAGATTGATTGTTGGTTGGCTGAGTTTCTAGGTTCGTGCTACCGCACTAAGTGGGATATAGCATGATGTTATGTATGTACATTAAAATAACAGATAGGAAGAAGTGAAGAAACTTATCTACAATAATTTAAAGGAAAAGAAACGGAGATTGATCCACTTTAACGATCTAATGCGCTTCATAAGAAACGGCGTTTCTCCATAAAGTACCATTGTTTAAGGATTATATTACTAAATAATTGATTCTAATGTCAAATAAAACTAAATTATTATTTTGTTATAACGACTGAACGATAAATCAATGTAAAAAAGTTTCATGTTAATATTCTTGTATTAAGAAAAATTGTCCTTGTGACTTTTATGCTGTGCCCCAAGCTAGCATGGTGTGAAGCAATTTGCATTAAAACTTTAAGCACCAGTAAAAAAAAAATCATTAAAATTAATCATTCACAACATATCACTTCAAGCTTGTCAGTTAATGCAAAAATATATCACTGATTTGACACGTTAAAAACGCGGCGTAAAACGAGCACAACAATATGTGTTGCCGTCTCGTTCTATCTGCCATCCCTTGTCATACATTATTAATACATGGTTGGTAATATAGATAGCTGTGCGAGATACTACAGAAATGCATGTAACGGAGCAGCCGATCGGCAATACGAACATATTTTCGAGTTGTGTCTTTTTATTTGTAGTTCATTTACAAATTGTGTAGCCACTGTGATTAATTGCATTGGCTTTTAAAGTTGATGTCATTTAATGAAATAACCTGGATTACTTTGTTTTGTAATCATTGGAGGGCAATTTGTTTTTTTAGATAAGAAATTTACTTGGTTTGCCCATAAATTTTATTGGGATCAATATTGAAACTCTCTAATCCAAACAGGGGTAGGAATTTAGATGTCGGCCATTATTGTGATTAAGTATTTGTTGCTTTCAAATCTAAACTATTAATCAAACCAGAAAATATAAAAGTATATGTTTTATAAACTATTTGTCGTCGTAAATTATGGAAGGTAATAAATTTTTAATTACATATTATAATTCGTTAGCAATGAGTCAGGAAAAAATAACAAATTTTATATCAGCATTTTTTGTAGGAAAAGAGAAAAATGTTGGTTGCAAAGCAAATATAAAATGACTCATGAATATAAAAAATGTACCGTAATCATAATATCAATTTCCCACATAACCATTACCGGATATTATGAAATAGAAAATCGTTCATTAAATATTAAAAATATTCATTATTATTGCAGTATGTGGTGATTGTATTTATGCACTTATTGGTCATGCAATATTATACCTTCTATAATAATACTCGTATTCTTGCTTCATTATTGTTAAGTGTTTCTTTAACAATCAAGATGGGATTATAATTCTGAAGCAGGAAATGCTAGGAACCAGAGGTTCAAATTTTCACAAGCGAATGAATTTCTATATTTCGGTAGTATCTTTTCGAGGGATGGGCATATTGACTGAGGGATTGAAAGGCGGGTAAAACCAAACGTGAATGGATCTAAAAATGCTCCATTCTGTTTTTAAATACGAAATTTTTGACATTTGTATGTCGTTTTAACCAAAAATAATGACGAAGTACTGTGTGCTAAAGTGCTTAAATAAAACAGGACATAGTTTTCTTCTAAAAGATGGAATGATAAAGGCATGGCTAGATCCCATAGGCAGAAAAAATTATTAATAACGAACATCTTTTTTCCTTGTACAGAGGCATTGCGATTCCGTAATTATTTTTTTATATTGGATAATTTCCACATTCCATAATCCATTTTTGAATTAATATTAATTTTTTAAATAAAACATTACCATACTAAGCATACGCGAAACTAAAAATTGGGAAAGTATAAACTTTTTTGTAACGGTATTTACACTGTAAATTTCACAAAAAAGGATGATGTTATCGTTCTGCCATCTGGAAAAAGTTTTGCCTAACTGCTCCCATTGAATGTGTATAATGGTGTGTTAGTGCTTACATTCATGTGTTCTGAATGTTGGGTGTGGATGAAAAAGCATGAACTTGTGTGGAAATGAAGTATTTGCGAGGAGGACATTGGACATTAGTTAGTGTGAGATTGAGTCTTCTAATGCTAAGAAAATCGAATTGAGTTAGTTGAGGTGATGTGACCATCTTGAACGAATGTCGAATGAAAGGTTGGTGAAACTAATATATGCGGGTGAGATTAAGGGTGAATGATTGTGTGGGCGTCCAAAGAATAAGTGGTTAGGTATGATTGATGGTTTGATGTATGAACGAATGACTCCAAGTGTGATGAATAGACGAGCATTTATGAATCGCACTATGAATGTGGACGAGGCGAAAATGTGCCAGGATAGGAATGTTTCTTCTAGAAAGAAAATGGTAGATTTAAAACCTGACATTGTTTCTTTACATGTTTAATGTTTCTATTAATAAAATTAAAGATTATAAAGGCATATGTATGTCATTCAAATAGCTCCGTGGTAACGCGTTGGACTGTTGATCGTGAGATCCTCAGTTCGAATCCCACTGCCGACAGTTGCCAATTTAAATTTACCCCTGTGGTTTCCCCTCCACTAACAACTTTGGGACCTATGACTTGACGGCTGGTAACCGCATTTTATACTCAAAATATATCACTTACCGAGATCTGCGTAAGCAGAGTGCCACACCCATAATGGGTAAAAGGTGTGATGATATATTTATTTATTTATTTTATATCATATTCAACCAAATAACGGGAATGAAACACTAGCGATTAACCATCTTGCAGCAAAATGGCGGTAATAAAACCTCGCTTTATTTCGTAGCTCTTTACTGATTCTATTTACAAAATAATCGAAAACCATCAAAATTTATTTCCCCACCTGTCTCTATCAAACCATCGCATCACAACATCAAAAGGGTTAATCACAGACAAACGTCGCACGCACATTGGCCAGTTTGACGACTAAACGATTCCCCTTCCGACAATCGGTAACAATGCGTGTTTGGCCGGGGGCGCCACACCGCGGCCTCTGATGCGGTACACACCGCCACCGACTCATCCATTGTTGCGTGTTATCTATGAGATGTGATTTATAGCTGTTAATAAATATTAGAGCTAAATGTAATGTTGATACGTTGGGTTGTAGTCAAGTTTTTGTGGACGGAATCGATACAGGAAGTGGTGTTTTTTTAACTGAAACGAGGAAAGGTATATAAGAATGGATTGGATGCAGATTTATAACGAGAAATAAATAATGTGCAGGATGTTTTCATGAAAATATTATTCAAGTCAGTGTAGGCCATATAAATTTTTGATTTATTTCTTGTTCTCCATGCAAGAATAACTTTGATTTGTACATGCAAATTGTACAGGGTAGATATCACGAAGGCGATGGCTTGAAAGTGCAGGGTTCGAAATATTCGTTAAAATTCAAGAGTTATTACTAAAATTAGAACACCAAAAATAGTTGCAGCTCAAAAAATATGAGATATGTGTAATGAGTTACCTAGTGTAAAATTTTCTAAAAAAACGCAAAAAAAATCTGATGTAGCCAGCACATAACCTCCTGCCTAAACAACATTTAAACACAACAATATAGAAAAACAGCTCATTACTTTACATTTATTTTATTATAAAAAAAAATTACTTTAAGTCAAATATTTACTGAGACATATCTACTCAAAATACTTCATAAGCTTTCAAGTAAACTACCATGTCCGGTTGATGGCCAACCACCAAAATATAATAATTAAATAATTTTAACATTTAAGTTCTAAATATGAAACTTGAAAACGATATCGTAATTAGAATCTGATGCTGGCACCACATAATTTCCCGAAAATTTTAATTTCTACACGGTACATAATACAAAAAATATCAAATAAAAATTGGCGCCATTATTATATTTAATTTTTTTTATTATAACAAAATTTATGATAATTCATTCATTTACTCAGTAAAGAAATACGAGCCCAGAATCATATGATGTGGCCCAATTAAAACTTATAGAATAGCTTTTAATAAAATTTGTTCTGATATTACAAAAGGGAAACTTATTGTAGGTTCTCAATTTTTTTGTATCTTAAATTCTGTTATTTTTAAGAATATTTTTAGGAAAATAACAACAAATTCACAAAAATAAAGATTTCATTTGGCCCAAAGGTATTGGCTGGTACCACGAACACTGTTTTTGAATCTATTGATGTAACAAAATATAGAAAAATATTTCAAATAAAAATTGTACATAATATTATTTAACATCTTTGTAGTGATTCCAATGAAATTTACTCTATCTCGTTTATTTATTCAGACATGCTAAATAACCCTGATAGGCCTTCAAATAATCTACCACTTACTGCTGATGAATTGTCCCTGAAATCCAATCGATTCGTAACATAATACCTCCTTTACATATATGTATGTGCGGGAGGTAAAAATGATAGAATTAAATTTATAAATATGGCGAATTAAACAACTTTCCTGTGTATGATTTTAACTGGGCCAAACGATATGATTCCGGGCTCGAATATCCAGAAAATATTACCTAATAGCCCTTCTAATAAACTAGCACGTTCAATTGAAGAATTACTTCCAAAATCTAATCAGCTAGTAATAATAACAACGAAAATCTAAATGCGAAATTTGACATTGGTAGCTTCATTAAAATTCGAGTTATTGTGGACGAAAATCGGGAAAATAGTGAAATCGTATTCTAGGGACAAAACAGCGTAATTTTCAGTCTTCTCATTCATTAATCAGAATTTGAAAGTTTTATAATTGCTATTTTTAAAATGATAATAAGTTAATTTTTGTATAATTTAGGGTATAATATGTTAACATATTTAGCTCAGAACGTCAATATATAGCGATATGCAATTTCAGAGCTAATGTTAAATGTTCTGTAAAGTAATAAATTTTTTTGTTAAATAGTTTTCCAAAAAAGCCACGATTTAAATGTGTTTTATTTCATTTTAAAGACCTACATCTTTAAAAAAAACACCAGTTATATTTGTGATACAGTGTATCTGTAGATATGCAATTTCAGAGCTAACGATAAATGTTTTGTAAAGTAATAAATTTTGTTGTTAAATAGTTTTGTAATCAGCATGTCAACAGTGGGCGGAGGGAGAAAATAAAGCAAGAAATAAATAGTTCAATTCAATGTTTACAGCAACAAAATCTTTTATCATGTGTTCAATATCTATAAACATAGTTTAATTAAACGTAAGAGTAATCAAAGTAGTTATTCGTAGGTACCTACAGAAATATTTAGACGCACATAAAACATTGTATCCTAAACAATTAAGTTAATTGCGAATTCTTACTAACTGTTTCTTCCCAGCATTCCTTCAAACAAGATATTTAATCAGTCAATAACTACAATTAAAAATCGTTGGACATTCAATGACTTTATAACCTATAAAATTTAACTGCCAGCTTATGTATAACAATGCGTAAATTATAATCTACGTTCTTGATTGCAGTCACAATAAATCACTTCTTTCAGAGAAATGTGTGAAGGATTAAACCATTTTCACATGCATTGAAGCATATCAGTGCGGCCGTCAGTTATTCACCGAAACGCAAAAAATTCATATCAGCTAAACTGTTTAAAAGTCAATGTCGAACGACCGTTTCTGTTTAGTGATTGTTCGTATGTATTATGTCTTTGTATTTAAATAGAGAAACTATTAAAACGAGTGCTTGCGACAAATATTATAGCGTCTTCAACTTCCCGTTATTTAAATTTATGTACCTAGTGTGATATTAAATGTACATTATTTCAGAGGTGCAATCAGACACAAATATTACTGTACCTACGAGGTACGAGCCCCATTTCACATGGGTTTGCCCTCTTCAAATTTTTAATTTTAATATTTTACAAAAGTCGAAAAACAAGTATAATGTAGTGTATCTTATATTTACTAAATTGTACAATTAATGTCTAATATTTTTACACACATTTATCAAGAAATAAAAGTTAGATAATAAACTGTACAGCTGGAAAACTTTTTTTGTTGTATAACGTAAGTTTGCTCTATTAAATATTATCTACTGTTTAACTCCATCTTTACTTTGTAGAACTGCTTAGTATCCATAAGTATTTGCCAGTCTCCTCTGGAGAAAGAATCCCAAATTTCCTGCAGTTCGTGTCGCAATTCTTTGATTGCCCCTGCAGGAATATTCGCAATTAGTATTATAATGCAGCTTTAAAAAATATAAGACGTAAAATATTCTACTCGTATTTTGATTTTGATTTAAACTTTTATGAAACATTAAACAAAAAATGTGATACTCAAGTGAATTTGGACTCGTCTATATATATATATAGATTCACCAAAGTGATTAGCACTAACTCCATTTTTATTATTAGTCGTAACTTTATTTTCTATTCTCAGAACAAATTTATTTTAACTAAGGTTGTAATTAGATTGGTTAAGTTAATTAATTTAAAGACGGAGTTACAGATGATGAAAAAAAAATGAAGTTAGAGTTAATTCCTTTTGAAAATTTGCTTGGGAAGGTACAACAGTTTTAACTTCACCCCTATGGTTTCTTTTCCTCTTTGGGGGCTGTGACAGCTTGATGCGTAAAAATATATCTCTTACTGAGATCTGTGGAAGCAGAGTGCCACATCCAACAATTACATAATAATATATTTATTTATTTAATAGGTACAAGATTTTTAATATGATATTCAATACTTGGGCCTTTGGACAGGCACAATGGCTGACACCCCGATCTCTAGTTTTGAGTGTATTAAGAGAAGTGTTTTAGCCTCGGTTTTAGCGCTGTACAATGTTTAAACTTATTTTATTTAAAATGCTTTGAATAGAAGTTACAGAGAAATATATTATCTACCACTTTCATTTGAAACATTTAATTATAAAACAATTTTAGAACATTGTAAAACGCTAAAACCTATACTAACACACTTCTCTTAAAATACTCAAAAATAGAGCTCGTGGTGCAAGCCAATATTTTTAATTATTAAGGATAATAACAGAAGATCTTATAGATTTGAAAACGTGGTTGCAATAACAATTTTTGAGAGTAAATGACATGAAAGATTTGATAATAATTTTGTAATGTCAAAATGATGGAATTGTCACATAAAACCAAGTTTGTATGAAAGAAATAAAAGTTTTTCTCTATGAAAAACAAAGTTGGATTGTTATATTTGGTACGATAATTTACTGAATATAACGATTTTTAACTTTCTTTCTTGTATATCCGATGTCAAAGTAACAAAAAGTCAACATAATAATAATAATAATAAAGGTTTGTCTACATTTAAATATCCGAATTGCTGTTGGGTCAATTACAAACTTGCAATCCCTTTGCCCGTCTATTCACACAACGTACTAATTTTGCTCTGTACTAAACTATAAGTTATCCAATTGTAGGTTCCCAGTTATCCCTAGAGATACTTTACACCACAATGTGTACGTAATAAAGTTGTAGTAACTACATGCCGCACAAATTCAATAATTAATTACGGACGGAAGCTGAATTTTCAAAAATAATAAATTATTTCTGTGTTTAAGCTCGCGTAATCCGTTTGGTAAATTTATGGTGTTTTTTGTTTTAACATCAATCATTTTAATTCCAAAACAAGAGTAGGAACAAAAAGTTTTAATAAAAGAAATTTCATCGCGTAGATGCGTAGAATAACTTTCAAATCTTTTTTTGATGTTTCATTAAAACTTAATCAGCCAGGAAAATCTTGGATTTCCGTTGTGGTTATTATATTTACGTTAAAACAAACAGACGCAAAAAATATTAGGTGTATGGAAAATTGTGTTTGATTCATTTTTAATTATTTACACAAATTTTAGCTCAAATTATATGAAAAAGAGACTTGAGAACAAGAAATGACTGTCTAAATCTGCGTGCAGATCTACCAAATTATCAATTAGAATAACCAGATGCTTTAACTTATTAGAAGCAACAAAATGGAGACGCCATTATATAATTACTGATTCAGAAGCTCTAAAACTCCAAACTTTCCACTTGCAATTAATGAAATGATGGTGGAATGGTGGTGACTGGTTCATGTTCAATAATATTTATGTTATTTCCTGCTTCCCAAATCGTTTTAGCGAAAAATGTTTCCAATACATGTTGAAAAGATTTCATATCTATATCTGAATCACCGAACGAAATTCATTTTACTTACTTAAAATTAAAAAAAGCAAGAAAAACGTTCAAAAATATTAAAAATTAAGTTTTTTCTCGACCAAGAGAGAAACTCGGTTTCTATGATACCAAAATCATAACAGAAATAGCCAATTTTATATCTACGAGAGATTTGTGCACTTTCTTTCCCGTCATAAGTGAAAGTGCTCAAATAATGTGAAAAATTATCAAAATAAACAAATCAAAGGTAATTCAATATTGGCATCGTGAAAAAATAATATATACACAGCAGGAGAGAAGTGTATTTTTCTCTTGTCCGCGGGAATAAATTATACACTTCTCTCCCTTGATGTATAATATACTATTTTATAATGAGTAACCATGGAAATGGAATTAAATTCAAGCAAATATTTAACATTATTCATAATCAAAGTGAACAAGTTAACATTTCCATGGTTACTCATTACAAAAACTTAATTTTTGATATTTTGTACGTCTTTTTTAGCCTTTATTAATGAAGTGAAATGAAATTGTTCACTGATTCAAGTGCTGATATTAAATATCTTCAACTTTCATTTCAAGCATTATTCTCTAAAATGATTAGGAAAGCAGGAATGTAAAACTCCTATGGTCGGCATTTGGCAAAGTCAGTCACCACCCCGTTTATCATCCCTCTCTTTTTTTGTCTTTAAACATAAAAGAGCATAGAACATAACCATACATTTATCAAAACAAAAAATAACAAATACTACTTTACTCTTCATTGTTAATTAAGTTATTGAATTTACATATTTTAAATCGGCTTCAACCGATTGCAATTTATAAGTGGTAATTGCTTTTCACTGATATGTGGAAACTGAAATTGAAACAATGGACTAAAAATGCGCTAAGTTAATCTACTAAAAACAGTTAACTATTTCAGGCAAGCACCACATTCGGTCCAGGTTCAGACACCCCCAAACTTTTTCAACCAATTTCACTAATAGCCACGGGTCGAAACAATCACCAGAAGTAGCAAACAAAGACAGCAATCCTCACCGAAACAAAAACCAGGAAAGAAAGAAAGAGAAGCAGCCCCAAAAACTTGGCGTGCATTTCAGCTGGGCCTGTTGGGGTAGGTAAGCAACAGCCGGGTGGGTTAGGGGTGGGGACATGACGCACAAGGGTAGTTTGGACGCCAGGGAGAGAGAGGAGAGATGCAGGACGCGAGATCAGTGACGTAGAACGCGAACGCAGTTGCGGGAGTTGGAGTTTCTGTCCACAGACGCAGTCGCTCTTCACTCGCGGAGCGGTAAACATGTGAAATATGAAACCGGCCTCGGTAACTGTCAAACGATCGCACGTGATCTCGCCATGATTGCGTTTATATATTAATCGGCTAATTGACAGCTAGTATACATTTAAACAAAAGCTTGCTACTAATCCGCTTTATAAAAATAGTTAATGCGATATTATACGTAAAATTAATTACCCGTCATTCACACTATAAATAATCAAGTTTTATCATAAATTATACAATTATAGAATAGACTACTATTGGTTAATTAATTTTCCACAATAAAAGCCTTCACTGAAAATTATTTTATCATCGAATAACAAGTTCACAGTTCGCGCGCTACGTTCGTGAAAAGTTTTAGTAGGTGCGGAAAATAAAAGAGAGTGCATGTCTTGCGATTTTTTCAAAATGCCGTGGATAAAATCTTGCCTGTGTCACCAGGAAAAGAAGAAGCCCCCGAGCATTAGCCCACCAATTCATCTTTTATTAAAGGTAAGTTTGACAATATTAAAAGTCATTTAATACAGGCCAGGAATTTTTAATATAGTAAATTAATAGTTTGTTGTTTAAGCTTCAGAAAAAATAATGAAAATAATATTAGAATAGTCATGAACGTCTGGAATACTGAAATAATTCATTAAAATGTAAATAAATTTAAATAATAAATAACAAACGTCAAGTTAAAATCAAATCTGTCACCTACATTTTCAAATAATATACAGTTGCATAATAAACAATTGTTATTGTACTCAACAATGTAAATTTTAGAAATAGGGTCAGTTTTTACAATTCCCAGAATGACAATCAATTTTTCATTCTTATCGATAGTTTCGTTGACATTCAAAGACAAATCAATTTTGACTACCTTTCACAATACCACATTATTAATATTTTTTCGATACAATCGTTGGTACCTACTGATACATTTTGTCCGTCTGCCATCTTCTCATCATTTGAGATGTTTTTCTTCAAAAATAGACCAAATTTTGGCACTGAAAAAGTAGTATATTTACAGGAATTTCCGAGTGTAATAAACTCTTCACATATTTTTATTGAAACTATTTGTTTTTGACCTTTTGTTTTAGAAGATTTTTATTTTTAGAAAATACTATTGGTTGACTGAACTTCACGTTACCTAACGCGTTATTTTCGATCCAATTTTTTTGTTTTATTCGCTGAAATAGACTACTTTAAATAGAATTTAATTAATGAATGAAGGTAAAATAAATACCGTAATATATTTATAAATTTATACGAAACTAAAATAATATTGATTCAACTTCAAAGCTACAAAATGAATTCTAATTAACTTGATTTTATTCTGATCAATATGAATTTCAGAAATCGCAACTATTAGCTTTAGGGAAATACTGTGGTAATAATATTCAAATTCAATTAATTAATTCTGTAAATAATTGTGTATAATCAAATTATGTTCCTGTGTTACTAAATTAATAAGAGCAAATGTATTTCACTGCAAATATTTCTGATTAAATATACTAATATACCTATCTATAATAATAAATTACGAAAGTCCATTTCGGTTTAATTAATTGCAACTGCAATGCTATAATTTTATAAATACTGCACAAGTAAATTGTTACTTGTTGCATATACACCGTATTGATTTTGTATGGCAGTTTAATAAATTACTAAATTTAATATTACTTTCACGCCTTCAACCAATAACTGTAACAATAAATTGCGGCCAAGCTCAAATACTATAAATTAGGCTTATGCCTTATCAACTTGGAACTATAAATTTATTCTGAATTTAAAGTGTAGAATCAGGATTTAAATTTTAATTTAGCAGACTTTATACCAGAAAATATATTGCTGTTCTTAGAAATAATTCTATGTATACTTCTGTTATGGACCGTAATTTCAAGAAGCAAAAGCACTCTATCCCATTATTATTTATGTTGTAATATTTGAAAATTGAAATTGGTTTTGAAATCGATTCTATAGAATATTTTAAATTTCCATATTTATATAGTTGTTTTATGTCACTGAATTGCATTATAAATATTAATATAAATTATAAATAATTGTAGAACTCTTCAGCCTTCTTGGCCTTGTATTAAAATAACTTAATAAAGAAATACTATAATGACAAAGGCGCCAATTTTGAATTTTTAATGCTGATAAGCCAGTGTTTTTTTTCTTATCAATAAAGGTAATTTTCTTAATGTTTGGCTTTTGTGTTTGTATTTTCTTTTGCCTTACACCTAAAGGTAGATACACTTCAAATTAATTAATAAATGTTGGGAATGTCTTAAGAAATTATATAATCTTACCCATTCAAAAAATTGGTAATAATAAGGAGTAGGTACATACCTGCAACAAAAGAAATAATAATTAGTAATACAAACAATAAAATTGATGTTTATGTAACAAGTACATAATTTAAAGTTTTATGGATAAGACAGTTTCGGGATCCAGCGAGCAAGTAAATAAAACCATATTATATACGTAATACATACAATATTTTATATTAGACTGCATTGCAGATAATTTTTTTTAGCTTAGAATGACAATTGTATTTGATATCATGACGTTGACATGAAAAAAAAAATGCATAATATCGAAGTGGGCTTTTTTCTGTTGTTTTGTTATCAAGTTGTTTTTTATTTATTTATCGGACTAGTTTTAACAAAATAACATATTATTTATATATAATATATTTATTATATAAATAAAATATCTACATAGGTATGTATTTGTTTCCGAAATACGTATAGAAGATTTGTTTTTTGTATTGGAGGTTTAAGGATTTGATTTTTTTTCTTAAAATATGAGTAAATTCAAGTTATATGGAACAACTTTATTTTTAATGTGTATAACATCCATAAAAATATCAAAAATAAAAAGTGGATAGGGATTTTTTATACAATTTTTTACAACGAAAAGGAAAAATTTATTTCATTGGAAAATTCTTATTAATTTTTAAAGTTTATGCTACAAAAAGTCCCAACATATTATTCATAATTTATTCTGAACTTTTCAAGTTCTCTTAATATTCAGATACATAAAAATATAATAAACGATTTCCAAAAGTTGTGTTGGCAGAGAAAATGAAGAAGTATTTTAAACTTAACTAACTTTCCATACAACTCTTCCCGAACTGTCAAGCACACAAACGCAACATGAAATTTGAAACTATGATGATCTCATTGACAGAATGATCCATCTACCCGTAACACACCTACACAAACAAACAAACACATTGACAAGAGCGCGAGACACGTTGAAGAACATTGAAGCATGTAGCAACGTCCTCACAAATTCTAACATCGTGTCGTGTATTCTCGACTTCGAGAGTTCGACCACTTTGAAATTTCAATTAGGCACTTTGGACGGGAGACTTCTTAGTTTGTTCAATAGTTCCACTATTTGAGTTCTTTACTTGCAAGGGTTGGACGCTGGTGAATGCTTTTGCTTGCATTCCTTTTACACCTTTTCTACAGATCCGGATTGGAAATTGTTTAATGGATGGTAATTGTAGCTATTATTTGTGGAAATTATTGTTATTGGAGTTAATAGTTCAGCTATCTTATAATTATGACAAGTCAATAATAATTACACTATGATTTTTGTTGTTGTTGTTTTGCAAGCAGAAGCTGTTTTGGCAATTGTACCCAATGTACAATTACAAACATCTATACCTTACCCAGGACTCGAACCCAGGAATCTCTATCCTCATGCATGACATACTATACAAGTTATCATTATTACAAAATCAAAAAGTTCGGATTCAATCTTGATTTACAAGTTGATTTTATTCATTTTGCTTCTACTGATGATAACTTAGTTATCGAATTACGTATATAGATATTTTCTTTGCTATATTAATGCTTAAGGGTTAGATTAAATATTTTATTTACACCCGTGAGTTAAATGTCACTTATCCCACTTATTTTGCGTAAGTTAGGGGCTTCATTAACGTACTATTTATTATAAATGTTGATAATGCAATCTTTACAATTCTTTTAAATTAATTAATATTTAATTAATTAATAATTTTTTAAGCTTGTTCTTCTATATCCGAGGAAATACTTTCTAAATCACTCAGTTTCACGAAATGCTTCAAAAATTTATGAAAAATAAAAACTACATAATTGTTTAATGTCAAATTGTGGTCGTCATGTATTAGAAACATTTTTACAGCAACTATTTGGATAAATTTTCTAAGCAATCTAATAAATACCAAACATATATTTATTAGTTAGTAATTTTAGTTTACGCAAGACGGCCCTGCGTAATTAATTTGAATTCCCTGCGAGACCGTCTTCTGTGACCGTTTTTTTCCTCATTTTTTCGTTTCTTTTTTCAACCCCTTTTTTAATGTAGAGTGTGTCTATGAAAAAAATGTTTAGTGTTTTGCTTATTAATTTCGTGCTCTGAATACATTTACGTATTAAAATATCATATGTGCGTGTTGCTTTTTCAAGATATTTTTTATTAGTTTATGTTTGAAAGTCTGATATGTTCCGGCGTGTACTAACGCAACATGAATTTTAAAATTTCATGTTACGCATTTATTTAGAGCGATAATTTTCGTTTGTATGTAGATGGTTTGTACAAAAAATGTTCCTAATTTGTTAACGTAACTGTTTTAGTGAAAACGTCGACAAAAACGCGTAGTACATTTGTAAGAAAGAAATGGTTCTGGAATATTACGCACTTACGGCGTAAGTGCCTTGAAGTTTGTTACACAAATGGGGCGTTCCTTATAAAGAACGATGACTAAGTTGTATTTAAGGAGTAATAAAAATAGTGATGATTCAGGGTGGTTTTGAACTTGAACTAGCATTTTCTGATTAAAGTAATTCGTTCTTGTATTAGTTAAGTAATCATTTATCCCGAAAGTAATCGATTCAACACAGCGGAAAATTTTAAAATCTTTCAAATTCGAGCAGGTTGATTAATTTTAATATTTATGCTTACAAATACAGAAGAAGGGGAAGCAGAAGTCAAAGAAAAGATAATTGCAACAAATAAAGCTTTACACACAACCAAAAACTTATTAAAAAGTTATAAATAATCACGCCTTTTATCCATTATGGGTGTAGCACTCTACTTACGCAGATCTCGGTAGGTGATACATTTTTGCGTACGAAGTGCGATTACCAGCCGTCAAGTCATAGCCCCCAAAGTTGTTAGTGTAGGGGGAACCACAGGGGTAAGTTTAAATTGGTAACTGTTGGCTGTGGGATTCGAACTGAGGATTTTACGATCCACAGTCCGATACGTTACCACGGAACTATTTACCACACAGAGTTTAACTAAAGGTACAAAACTGAAAATTTACCGAATAATTAGTACGCTACTGACACTAAGATAATGACAAGAAAATGAAGAAAATACAAAAATATTGAAACGAAAAATAATAATAACAATATGAGTTAAAATAAATATATCATCACGCCATTTAACCATTTATAGATGTGGCACTCTGCTCAAAGCAGATCTTGATACTATGATATATTTTTTCGCGTGAAATGCGGTTACCAGCCGTCAAACCAAAGCGTCCAAGGATGCTACTGGTGGAAGGAGGCAATTTAAGTTTGAAAATTTGTTCGAATTTAATTACTAAAATTTGTTGGCTGTGAGGATCGAACAGAGGATCTTATGATACACAATCCAATGGGTTACCAAGGAGCTTTTTACTGTAGCAATATTAGAACAATAAAGATATTAGAAAACGGATACAGAATAAGAAAGAATTATGAAATAGAATAAGAGTTGGAAGGGAAAACAATGAAAAAGATTAAAGCATCAAAGAGTCAGATGGTTTGGACATAATAAAATGAAAACCTGGAGGAAAAGAAGACTAGACAGGCCCAGATCATCATGTCTAAAAGAAATAGAATAAGATTTAAAAGGAACAGGAATTAAAAACTGACAAAGTACACCAAAAATAGGTAGATGTGGAGAAACCTAACTACGAGGATCTAAAGGAAAAGAATCGGGGTTGATCCACTCAAAGGATCTAGAGAGCTTCTTAAGCTGTTAGTGGTGGAGGTGCCATAGGGGTAATTACCACTGAGCTATATGTCCCATTAAATTAAATAAAGGAACAGTTGAATAAAATTGATATTGTTGTAAGTATCCAAAGAATTTACGAAGCTACGAACAAAGTTAGATATATAGGAGCGAAGGTGGATGAACGAATTGAATTGAGTCGAAGTAAATTCCAACGCACCTAAATTGAAATTAATTTTAGATAGGAATCTACTAAAGTCACCCCTGTGACCAATTCTCCGCAAATTCCCTAGCCGATAGCCTGATAAATTTGTGTTAAGGTTTTTAATAGTCATTTACTGTCAAACAATTTTTTCTCGTTCAAATGTGAACGAAAATATAAAACGTCGTATTTTCTATAATAGAAATTTGTTTGGTGAATTGCTTTTGCTGTAAAATTCATGTGATTTTCGCTTCGCATTAGTATTAGCAGACTTTTTCTTTCAGCACGCTACGTTTTCTTTTCCGAAATTTTGTCATATCAATTCATTTGCTTCGCGCAAGTTTTCGCAATTTTGTTCAGTCCATTTCCCTCACATAAACTTTCTTCGTTAGTCTTTATCCCCATTTCATAAAAGTATTAAATTTTATCAGAGCACAGAAATTGTATCAAAGTAAAATTGTTTCGAAAGATTTTATAATGTAAAATGTCTTGCTTGTACAAGGATATTAGAAACTCGAAATAAAAAATTCTATCATAGCTACAATAAGCGGAAAACGGTAATTTTAACAGTGTAGTAGGAAAAAAGAAATTAATATCCGTAGTTTTTACACAATTATCTACTTTTATAATTACAATACGTTCGCACGTAGCTGCCTCATTTGAGACATAATTACTTTTACTGACTCACGAACGCCGCATTTCATCAATTCACTCTTATTTGTTATTTGTTTGATTCGCACTAATTAAATTGTAGAATGAGAACTAATTATGTGAATCTATATTTGGGAAATAATACAACAAAATTTAATTAAACCAATCGTGGAAAACAGGCGCAATTTAAACTAACACTTCGAAGGGTAATCTCCCAAATATCCTCTGGTGAACATTACCAAAATATTTCAACACAGTTTAATTTAACAGACGGTTTAGCACGCGAAACAAAAGACACTCATTTTAATTACAAGGCGAGTCTTGTCTCAATTAAACTGAATCGGAATTTCTTATTTTCAAAACGGTCGTACCGTGAAAGTTTCTATCTCCGCTGAATGTCAAAGTTGTCCGATTGTGTGTCTGTCCGTTTGACTTGACTTGAGTAAAGTTGAGTGACGGAAAATGCTGCTTAAAAATTAGGTCAGCGTTTTAACTCCAGCGCAAGAACGTGTACAGCATTGTCAATTAAGTGGAAGAATTACCACGGTATTTGTGGTCATTAGGATCTGTAGTTTGTAAGATTACAGTGTTGCTATTAGTGATGATTGAATGTGATAATGTGCGTTGGCGACTAAGAACTTGCTGTCGGATTCGATGGACATTTTGAAATGTCTGCAACTGCAAATAGGACATCTGTATTTGCTCAGAGTTCATGCCCTTCTTTGTGGATTAGGATTTACTATAATGAAGTATGCATTCAAAATACAAATGAACCTAGTTGGATTTCAGTCGAATACTTATTGCTATGGGAAATCCAAAATATGAATAAATACAATGTCTTAACTAAGGGAAATTATCGAGTGACATACCATTTTTAAATTGTCAAACGTACCTGAATTATATTTAAGTTAAAATGCCACTAACAATTGTTGCAGAATACTTTGTTCTCTTCTTATTTTACTTAAAACACTTTCCTCTAAAATAATTTAAAATATATTGGGCTGTAATATAGACAAGACTATGAATTGTTGACAATACAGATAAAATTAAATACTACTGATAACAATAAATTTATTTTAAATAAATTATTATCTACACCATCTTTCATGATGTACTCGTATTTTGTCTCTTAATAAAAACTTATTAACAAAATATTAAACCGATTAAAATAGAATCGGAAAAGCGAAAAATAAAATAAACTTTTGTAGTCATAATAACTAAGTTTCTAAATTAGTTAAGTACATTAATTTAGTAGCTTAGTTATTAATATTTAAAAGTTTTATTTTATTTTTCGCTTTTATTTTCTGTTTTCGTCATGTAAATTTTTTGTTACAAAGTTTTTTTTTTGTGGCTACCTATTTTCCTACTCTTAGGGCTGAAATTTTTTTCAAAAAAATCATCTTTACATAAAATTATTTGGAAAAATTTTAAAATCTTTTTAAATATTGTGTGCCAGGAATCGTTGTTTATTTCTCGAAAGATATTTTATTAAACAAATGTACAATTTATCTGTTTCCGTTTCTTCAAACAACAATTTTCTATAAATTAAATTTTAGCGCAACATGACAAAGGTACATTTACTGTCAAAATAAAGGGATACAACTTCGAATGACAAATTTACATACAAATGTAAATATTTTCCGAAATCACAACCAAACACCTCAAAATTAGTTAATTTATTTTCCCAACCAAATTATTCCGTATAAATATCACCGCAGTTCCTGACTGCCTTTGAACCAGATAATATTTAATTAATATTCAAAATAAAATAGGCAAATGGTCAACATTACGATAATTTCCTGCTTTTGTTACAAGGTATATTGCAGTTTATGCATTATTCCATGTTACGGATTTATTCATGTGCTTTAGCAAATCAATTGCAGGGAAATAATTTATGCAGGATACATTGTTATTGTTATCAATGTAGTTTACCTATAGTTGATACAAAGGATGGTAATTACATCATCAGTGTTCGTATTAATTAATAATGTATGTGTTGAATGATTCAGAATGGGTCGATTGGAATCATTACTCAAAGATTGCAAAGGACTTACAATCATGCATACGGTTATCCTATCTAATAGATGTTGAAGTATAAGTTTATTATTTGTTGGGAAATAGTATATTCTACAACAAGTAATGGAATGGCACATATTCCACGCGAGCAAAATGTTTGTAGCCCAAGCCAAAGGCGAGGGCTACGGTTTGTGAGTATTGTAAAGTGAATCGGTAAAAATTTGAAATCCCTATTTTGTACATTTTAATTCTACAAATCTACACAAAATTAATCCATTTGAAAACGTCAAATTTATTGAAATATACCATCGTATCTTCCAATTTCTTTGATGTAAATCTGTTGAAAGATTTGATCAGATATCGTACAAAAATTCGTCCATCGTTTATATTTTATGGAACAGCCTGTATTCTGGCCTTTTATCTGCATAATAAAGCACATTAAAATTCAAGGCACGTTATCGTTGCTGCACTGATTATCGAAGACCAATTTAATTAAATTTTGTATTAAAAAGACAAAGCTATTGTACGTTACTAATATAAACAGTTCGCTATAGTAAGAATGCGGCAAACTCCCAATCCACAGAAGCAAATTTGGCGAGTGTGTTTCTAATGTCACCAAAGGGAGAGAAAAGAATATTTTTCTAATGTTTCTCTCTTGGAATTCCTTGAGAGTTTCTGAGTCTCTCAATTTCCTGAATTTCCTCTTCTCGTTTGCTTATTTTATTCAAGTACGAAACTTCAGTTTTTATGTGAGAAGTAAATTTTGCTACGAAATTACTTTTGTTTGTTACAAAGCTACTGCGATAATGATAATAACTATCTGCAAAATGAAATATGACTAGTGCGAAAAATGATTGCAGGTACTTTATAATAATGTGCATGTCAAGGTTTTAAGCGTTTATTTTTAAGCGTTACTAATGATTGAAATTATTACCTATATGGACATTCATATATTTACATGTTTTCACGCCTCCTGATAATTTTTATAAATGGATCTACTGACGGCAAATTAACGAAAACTGCAATTGTGGGAGGATTTATCTATTTTAAAGTAAACAAGTTTTTGCAGTAATTAAGCGCATATTTATGTGCAAAAGAGTAGGTGTTTAATTTTAGGAACATTGACATCATGCAATATATTTGTAAATTTAATGAAATAATTGAATTACAAAGCAGTGACATCATCTTTTGCGTGGCGAATCTAGAGCGAGAAAATTATAGGCCGAAAATGACAATCGAATAAAAGAAAAATAACTCCCAAATTACTTACGCCTGCTTCAATAAAGCGTTCAATGAACCGTTAATCATTTAATATTCACGACAGTCATTTGCCATGCAGTAGCCAAAAAGTTAATATGGCCATCGAGAGTCAGGCTCATGAGTCATTGACTCAGCGTCATTACGCATTCAGCGCTGAAGAATCAATGCACGAATAAATAAATAAACATTTTCATGAAGTGTATGAATACTTCATTCCATTCCTCAGGTTATTTGCGTGTTGGACATAACTGAGATATGTAGAAGCATAAATTAATAATTACGCTCAAGTACGCCTGGGTATGACGAACTTTAAGTCGGTTAAGAGATACCTTTGAGGTTAGTGGCGAGATTATTTAGGCGGCATTTAAAATTAGATGGCTCAGGAGAAAATAGATTAGGAGCTGTTTATTGACAGTAAAAGATCAACTAATTTAAGACGAAAACAATTGTTAAAGCTGTACTATATCCTCTTTCATTACTCATGCATTTTCTTGATTTTTAATAGCGAGGTTGCTTCTAATTACAATCAGGAATAGTATTTGTAATTATCATTTTACTTCTTAATACCTTTAATCCTAAGATTTACGGGTAAAACCTAAGATTAACCAATAAACGGGCTTTTACAGTAACATATATGTAGCGATATCAAGTTATCCTTGTTATTTTTATTGCAAGTTTTATGGGAAATTCAAAACTTATTATGGTAGTATAAATATCTATTTCAATCATCACTACTCTTTCGGGGATTTTGAAATTTGGTACTAATCTTCTGCTTTACAGACTTGTGCTATTCTTCAAAATAAATCATTAGAAATGAAACCAATCTAAACCAATTAAAATATATTTTTAGAATTTTGAAGTGTTTAATCAATTATACAAGAACAGTTAAGTAGATTTATAGGTATAACTCAAAGCCAGTTAAACTTAGATTTTCTAACAAACAACTTAAAATAACCTACTTCTTTGTTCGTAGATGAAACAAACAAGTAAACGTCACATGAATTGCTATAACAATAATACATTTTGAATTTTTCATCACTATACAAAAATATAAATATGGATAATTTAAGTCCAATATAAAGTAAGCCATAAAGAAAAAACAATTTTATCGTTTTGACAGCGGATAATAGGAAGGTAACTTTTTAAAATACTAACTATGTTAATGTCATTTCCATTATATGCCAAAAAATATGATATATAATAATTGTATTTTCACCAATTGCATTTTTAAATAAACCTTTTCATAAATAATGTCGTTAAATTATCTCGCTGAATTACACTCGAGCATTTTATTTTCTTCGGAAAAATTTCAGTTTGACAACTCAACTGTTTAAAAAATAAAATCACTCCCCTTGCGGTGTCGTGATTTTATTAAAACAGTTTTCTTGTCAAATTGCTAGGTAGCAAGGTTTCGTTACAAACTGAAATTTATACGGCAAAATAAAAAGCTCTAAACCAATTAAAATATATTTTTAGAATTTTGAAGTGTTTAATCAATTATACAAGAACAGTTAAGTAGATTTATAGGTATAACTCAAAGCCAGTTAAACTTAGATTTTCTAACAAACAACTTAAAATAACCTACTTCTTTGTTCGTAGATGAAACAAACAAGTAAACGTCACATGAATTGCTATAACAATAATACATTTTGAATTTTTCATCACTATACAAAAATATAAATATGGATAATTTAACTCCAATATAAAGTAAGCCATAAAGAAAAAAACAATTTTATCGTTTTGACAGCGGATAATAGGAAGGTAACTTTTTAAAATACTAACTATGTTAATGTCATTTCCATTATATGCCAAAAAATATGATATATAATAATTGTATTTTCACCAATTGCATTTTTAAATAAACCTTTTCATAAATAATGTCGTTAAATTATCTCGCTGAATTACACTCGAGCATTTTATTTTCTTCGGAAAAATTTCAGTTTGACAACTCAACTGTTTAAAAAATAAAATCACTCCCCCTGCGGTGTCGTGATTTTATTAAAACAGTTTTCTTGTCAAATTGCTAGCTAAGAAGGTTTCGTTACAAACAGAAATTTATACGGCAAAATAAAAAGCTCTTGTGTAATTAGAGTTGATAATAAATACTGTTAAACACTGGATTGAAATTAATGGTATTCTAATCTGTATCTAATCAATTTTCTTGCAGAATTTGTCTTAATGTAATTTTGTGATTGTTAAATATATTTGGAAGTTTTCCAGTTGTACCTAAACTGACAACACAAGCTAATAACCCCATATATATCTTTTTAACAGCCTGGACATAAAATAGTTATTAATAATTCAATTCACTTTCGTCTTTGGTGTATCGCGTGCTCTGCAAAACAGGAAGTAATTCCCAATTACTGCGGAGGAGACCTTCGCCTTCACAGTTTTTTATAGACTGTAGAGTTTCTTGGACGCAATGGTATTTTGGTTATAAATTGGATTCGCGCGCACATTTCCACAACCGTCTGTTGTAGAAATTTCCGAATCCAGCTTCGCGAGTTATACTTTATTGATACTTGACGTCACGATTCCAGCGCATACACTTTTCTTGTATTATATACTCAACGAGCAATACGTCTCGTTAAATTCAAGAACACGGTGTGTTCCACTTTGACTCGTATGTGCGACAGCACGAAACAAATAAATAACAAAGAGAAATCTATGTACATACATGTGTTGTTTACATAGAGTCAGCTCGGCGGGTGTGATCCTTACATTAAGCTGTGTTTACACCATGCCACGGCCAAATCGAATTAAAGGAAGGAGGTGTAAGTAAAGAGCGAGTACGTTTGATGCGCGCCGAGTATTTATTAGGGTATTGTGTTACGGGGTGGAGACGTTGTTTCAAAACAATGCTGGCTTGGATTACTCTCAAATGCAATTAAGGTTGGGTGATTTGTCGCATTGGGAAGCTGGATCGGATTACCTTAAATGCGTGAGAGCTTTCTGCCAGGATCTCGCCTAATTTGACAAATGATATTGCTGTTTGAAACAATCAAATAAGAACGTTATTGAGTTGTACAACGTAAAGTTCTGCATCCCTGCTGCCATTTTACTTTTTGCACATAGTATAAAGAAACATGGAACTCAATCAAGATATTTTCGAGGAAATACATGTTTTGAAATCTGATGTCTGGTATTGGTAGAAATGAAAGAGTAACTAAATTTAAGCGTTAAACTGAAAGTGGATATTTAATGCATATATAAAAAAATATCATATGATTTAGAATTAGACAGGAACTAAGTTATATGTCTATTAAATATATCCTGATTGTATATTTATTTTATCATGAAATATAGGAATATTCATATCCACAGTTACGAATTTGACAGCAATATATTAGAGCATGTTGAAATGAAACATAGAGAATGCATTTACCTGAAATGCTATATTTTAAAATTATTCGAATGTTATAAAATAACGAACAAATAAATAATAATTATAATAATTTTCAAATATCTCTCCATTCTCAGTTAATGGCTAATAACCTATGAAAAAATTAAATAAATTGAGATATTTGGTTAGCTGTAATATATCCAAAGACGTTTTAAATTTAATTTCTTGACTATTCATAACAGTTAGTACTTAAAATCTATTTACTTTACACAGTATCATATTTGCATGTTAATCAGACTGGTTTTAATCCGGTAAATGGAACTTTACTGGATTGTTATTTTTTACGGTACTGTATCGTTGTTCATTTATATTTTAATACGTTTTGATCCGCAATATTGTTTTCCACATTCATTTTTGAAAAATGTTAGAAATATCAACAAACCAAAATTGGTTGCTATCATTATTCTTTTATTTTTAAGATCAAGGCGACATGATTGTTTTTAAGTAAGAATGAAGGAAGTAACAAAGGAAACTTTTGTCCAAAAATGTGACACAGGTATGAAATAAACTATTATACGTTATACATCCGTTAATGATATTCGTACCGTTAAATAGTCATTTACCGGACTTATATATGCAATGTTAATTTTGTAACCGTGGATATGAAATAACCTATGCTTCTCGTTAAAATACACTTACCGTATTTCAATATTCATATTTGCTACAAGAATAATCAATTAACTAAAATCTATTCTATATGACAGACATGTGTCATGTGTAATTACTTGCTTCAAATTCTGCTCTACATGTATAAGAAAGTCATGTGGTGACCACAAGGTATTTTTAGTAATAGTCCTTTCAGAGCCAACGATTATTTCAACAGATCAAAGTTCGTCAAATACTTTCAAGCACTTTATGACGGCTACCTCATGGTATCAATAGAAATCTACATTTTTAGAAAATATCCAAGAATTTTATAGGAATCCATTCAGTGAGTTGAAATATTTAAGTTTAATATCCTACATATATTCTTTCGTGATGTAAATTGGTATTTAATAGCGATGAAAAACGTCTGATACGAATGAAACACACATACACCAGTGATAGCGCCACGCCAAGCATTTTTAAATGACACGCAAGAAGAATTGGTACGACTACGAGGTCGCTGCAAAAATGAATAATAATCTGGAACGAATTTACATTTGTTACTAACACCATTGCAAATTTGGCAATAGAGAATATAAATTACACGGTTTCCTTATGTATTCAATATTAATGATGCCATTTTTCAAATATTTAAGAAGGAAGACAATGATGATTGCAGAAAGAATTTTAATATTAATTGATGTGTCAAGAAGACACATCAAATTGAAACTAAGAACCATAATAAACTGTCTAATATAATGGCAGTATATATTTAAGTAGGTAAATAATACGTATTTCAAAACCGGAACAAAACAGTTATAATTCTCAGTTTAGTGTCTTCTTCATACAAGAAAACAACATAAAGATGTTCCGTATTTAAAGTGAATGTCAAAACTTCAGACTTAAACAAGACTATCTAGAACTCCAAACATTCAAAGTAACTTCAAAATTAAGTCTGCACAAAGAAAAACTATTTTTTCTACAATCGTTGCACAATATCGACATTGTTATTCCATTTTTAGTTAGGAAATGTTCAAAATTGTCGCTCTAGGGCGACAAAGTGACATATTGTCGCACTAGTGCGACAAAAATAAAACAAAAATAAATTAGATAAAAGTAAATGATGCATTGGATTTTTCTGGTAATAACCTTGCTATTGCAAATGCAGCTGGCATATACGTACATACACTTCAACTTAATCACCATAAACGTATTCACTCTGTAGACTTTATGTCAAATGTACTCCATATGTCAAATGTACTCCATGTGTCAAATTATGATTTCTTTGAAAATTTTTATTTTGTTCATAAACGTTGTCATGATTACGGTGCCATAGGTAACTACAATTTTACTGAATTGTTATAGGCGGGACCAAAGATAATTTTGAAAATAAATTTTTTTCTACAGCTTGACATTGGTCAACGATTGTAGAAAAAATATTGTGTGTATCTCGTCGGATAGAGCTTGTTCGGTGCACTTGTCGAGTTGTTGATCTCGGCTTCGCCTCGATCAACAATTTCTCGCCGCGTGCAACAAACAACGCTCTATCCGCACTTGATACACAAATAACTATTGTCACAAACAAGAAAATATCATCACATTAAAATCACAATACACCTATCAGCCTTCATGACCAACCGAAATTTTATCTAAAAAATATGTTAATCAGCGATAAACATACGTGTACGTTGCGCAATACTTTCTACCACACAAGGCAGGCACAATTCTAACTAAATAGCGTTATAGCCCTCGGCTTCGTGCGGCGGTTCTAGTAAGAGAGTAATGTATCCTGTTCCAACGATCTCGGATGCTGGTCACACTCGCGCACGCACAAAATAAGACACGGGGAACGAGAAACAGAAAGAGGAAGAGGAGGATCAGATACAGGACCGGACTCTTGCTACCTTGAATAATTTAATTACCAGAGGAATTATTTACGTATTCGTTTTTAGGGTTCGGATCACAAGCTTTCCGCTGAAAAATGCATCGGGGAAAATGAAAGGGACGAGATCCTAGAACCTTGTCGGTGAGGATGTGCAAGTAATCCTACATATTCTTCATTTGACAGGATAGTGGATGAAAGCGCAAACTCTAATGGAGTCAACTTGCAAACATTAATAATTATCTTTTTCTACGACCATTTAGAAATCTGTTCATTGTATGTTTGTTATTGTCAGGGAAATGAGGTACATTGCAAGCATGGTGTGAAATGAATTTGGTTTGTGAATATTTCAATACAGGTGCCATTGCTAGGATACTTATTTAGAACTGTCAAATATTGGAATGGTGCAAGCGGGACAAATTTATTATTAAATTAATTAGGCAATAATATATCGTAGTCGTAGAAAAAGTATAGTGTACAACTCGCATGGAATGTTTATTTCATACACGTAGGAAATGAGTACCATTTCATTCTCGTTGTACAATATACGATTTTCTACTCCTTGGGTAAATATAGCTCCGTGGTAACGCAGCGGACTATGGATCGTGCGATCCTCAGTTGGAATCCTATTGCCAACAGCTACAAATTTAAATTTACCCCTGTGGTTCCCCCTCCACTAACATCTTTGGGGGGCTATGATTTGACGGCTGGTAACCGAACTTCATACGAAAAAATATGTCACTTACTGAGATCTGCGTAAGCAGAGTGCCACACACATAATGGGTAAAAGGCGAGATGATATATTTTTATTTTTATTTGTAAATATATCCCCGTTATCTTTTTGATTAATTATAGTAGTCATTATTCACTCTTTTCGACCAATCACAGAACCAGAAATCAATTATTCCTGTTTATTTTAGAGCCGTGATGTAGATCACTAAGCAACGGCCGTCTGACATTTGACAGTGTAGTCAGTTGTCATTGTGTATTTTGTTGTTTTTGTTTGTCAACGTGTGTCTTCAACGAGTTTCAATCATTTTCAAAAGTGATTTCCGAATTTACAGGAGTAGAAAAGATATAGTAATACATTCGGGATTATGGTCATTATTTACTCGGATGATTTTCATCACGAGCCATCAGTTTCGTGATTAATGACTATCATAATCCCTCATATCATAATATACTCTTCTATCTAAAACTAGAACGTATAGTTTAACAGTTTTGTTCCTAAACAAAAGTTAATTTTTTTGGATTATCCAAAACGAAAACTAGTCTAAAAATATCCGATATAGGTACTTTATGAATATCGGTTACCCAGTTATTGTGATTACAAATGTGTGAAAGAAATTGACTTTAAAGTATCTTGTTGTATTGTCATATATTTTCAATAATATTTAGATGTTAAACAGTGTTGTTCCATTATGGTAAATCTTTAGAATTATCTCTTTATTAGTTCGTTGAGGTTCTACTAAGATTACTAATGTCACATGTGTACAATTAAAGTGGGTAATAAATTCAGATCCATTCTAGAAATTGAGTGCTTTAGAAACATGTTTTAAAAGAGATGTTCTGTTTTAAGACTTTGCCATTAAAGGAGGTTTTACTCTAGTACTCTAGTAAATCCTGGCTCATAAAATTTACAAAATAAAAGAGCTTGAAATTATGCCCTTAAGATGTAAAGTTTTTCCATTTCGTTAGTTAGTTTCAACATGCGTATATGGAGTTTTTATTAATTTTTTCACGTCTTTCAAGTCTTAAACGTGTTTATTTTCCATAGTTATTATTTTTGTATAGCGTTTTATGGCTACTTAGAAAAATTTACCCTTTACCGACCCTGTGAAGAAATACGTATTGCCGGCAAAGCAAGACAGAAGCGGTGGATAAGAAGAGCGTATGTCTCTTTAAAGTCTTCACATATTTCTGTATTTACGTGTTATTATGCTGCTCAGGTTCTGTGGGATGAATATAAATAAAGACTTCCCGCCATTTAAGCCGATTTGCCTTGTTCGGATTTTGGACGGAAATTTTAAAAATGTTTTGGAGCTCTGCAGTGGAATTTGTGCTCGTGATTAATGTGAGCAGAGGAATTGATAAAGATTAATGGAGATTAACGGGCAGGATGATTAATTCACACGCATTTTTGAAATTCTAAATATTCAACGACTAGTTGTTTATTTGAATGTTTCTGGTTTAGAAATTAGTGGTAAAGATTATTGATTATAATTTGGAAGATACTTCCTTCCTGTGGCAGGAATGTGTTCGTTCGAAAAGTACTTCTAAAGATTTGTGTATTGGCAATACTGCAATTTAATTTAATTGGCAAATATATCCTGTTGTCCAAGTAAATAAAAGAAGCGATTTTTATCTATTTAAATGCTGTACGGGAAACAAGACAGGAAAATCGATTTTGTAAATAATTGAACTTTTTAATTTAAATTTTTCAAAAGCACGCTTGATATTTACTATTTCAACCACAATTTATTCAATTTAATGTTGTAGCAAGTTAGTGACAGACCACCGTGCGACGTAAAAATTATATTTTAAGTGAGGTTAATTGAAATTTTAATTAAAACAGTCTTATAACATTTCACGCGTTTCAAGATGAATTTTAAGATATTGTACCTAATCTAAACTGTTAAAATCTTCAACTTAATTTCCTCCAAGAACCAAAATGTCATCAGGTTTAATTACTGACGGTGGGTTTTCAGTTTTATCGTGATACACAAAAATATAAGCAACAAGAATAAAATTTATTGCAGGTAGTAAAAAAGTATTTTAGTACTGTATTCTACATCTATTTTGGCAAGAATAGTTACTAATTTATTCATAAATATATTCGGCCTATGACTAATTTGACAAAAATTAATTATTCTTGAAAGCTTATGACATATTCTTCAATGAACATGAAGTTTCGATGTGATTTTGTCACCACTCCAAATTGCTACGATAACATCTTTTATAGAGAATGGGGTCTTTCCCTATTTTTGTAATCAAACTTTATCTAAATTGAAGACTATTTACAGTTATAAAAAGACTTAATTATTATTTATTAAACCGCATTGATTTAAAGAAAATGTGACGTCAGATTTGTCGTGAGTAGGGATTGTAAATAATTGTTGTCACATAAACGATTAATGTTCTATTTTATTGTTTAGAATATTATTTTAGTGGTATTAAAATATCTTTTCGTGGTAGTAATTAAAATATATATGAATACCATTTATTCCAGGAAGAAACATAAACAAACAGTAAGATTATTTTAGTAAAATGATTGATTATCACTGATAAATTTTGCTAATGAATGTCATTCAACATGTCTTTAATTTCTTTGTGTCGATCTTAACCACATAGTTTCATTATCACGCCAATTTTCAAACAAGTGTGATTTGTGTTATTTGGAAACGCAAACAAAATTTTTAAAATTAGTTGGCAACCAGTTGACTTTTAGACAATCTGACAGCTCAATAATAAGAGAAATACAAAGAACTTAGAATAGCATAGATGTGTGAGAGAGAAGGTTAAACTAAGAAACGTAATATTCTGACACCAGAATTGCTGTTTTTAAAACTGAAATATCTCAATAATTAATAATATTTTTTAAATCTATATTATATATAGTACGCTGTTTTTGAGTCTAGTTATAATATAAATGACTTATTTGCTTTTTTTGACTTTAGTGAAGGACCCCATTATTGAGCCGAATAAGTGCTATCATTAGTAAATCAATTAACAAAAGTTAGTATAATTTAACTTCATCTATGTTGTTCTCCCTTCACTGATATATTTGGGACCCTAAATTGCCGGCTGATAACTGCACTTTACGCACAGAAATATACTAACATATATATTAATTTATTGAAACTGAATTATATTGTACCTAAAAAAAATTCATACTACTAAAAGAAGTACCTATTTTGTTTGAACCCTTTTAATGGAAGAAAAAATAACCACAAAAACATTTCATTTACCAGTCGTCCTCATAATCCCACACGAAATTAACAAAGCACCAAAATTTCAATTACTCCCTCTAACGTAACGCAACGTAAAGTAGCGCAACGTAGGAATACTCGCGAACACAGCAAGCATCCGTAGTACTTGGTATACTCAGTCATCCTGTGAGTCCCGCGGGAAACAATAATTATTATTTATCCTGCGGCGCCGTCCTGCAGGAGCAGGCGAGCAGGAAATGGCCGCTATTTAGCCGCGTCGAGAACAGCCGAGAGGAATTCTGGGTACGACGTCATCAGCCGCGGCCGCAGGACTTCGTGGCACGGATAACGCTAAGCTTCAACGTGGAGACGGAATTTTAATGTCCTGTGAAATTTGGCGGAGTTGCGCGCCTTGGAATTGGGCCTGAATTGGAAAATTGCTTAATTTCTTGATATGGTAATTGTTTTGGAAGATTACTTATTTGGAAACCGCAATTAACATTAAATATAAATGTGAAAAGATATTACTAGTAAACAATAGGTTTGTTACAAGTGGTCATTTCTGACAAGTTTGTGACAATTTCACTGCGCCTACGAAAAATGTAAACAAGTTAACTTTGAAACATAAGCTTCATTTCTTTTTTGTGGCGAAAAATGTATGAATTTCTTCATTTATATTTATATTTAAGGTTAGCTGTCAAAACAAAAAATTAGCATGCACTTAACTTATTTACTTTTTTCGCAGGCGCACTGAAATTGTCACAAACTTGTCAGAATTAACCACTTGGAACAAACCTATTGTCGTACCTTTTAAATTAGTTTTTTTTTAAACTTAAATTATTTACTATTATGCAATTTATTGTTGTGTGTAATACGAAACTTTGTGTCATTTTTTTCTTCATCATTAAATTGGTCAATTTATTGACGAATTAGAACATGTTCTATTTTATGATAATTTTTCAACGAATTTTATACTAGTTTATGTGTTGGATTTATGTCATTTTTGTAAGTATATTCTTCATTCTTGGTGTTATTTATTACGCGGAAATGGTGTACAATTTTACTAGAGAAACTGTAAATATTTTAATATATTTATATAAAATAAACAAATAAACAAAAATATTTGTAGCATAGATGACAACTGATATTGTATTAGTACTACTGAAATTGTCATATTAAATTGACGAAAAGATGTGAGTAAAACGAACGACAATATTTTTGGTATTGGCAATTTATTGACACGAGAAATTAATCAATTTATTGACCAATAAATTGGATCGTGTAAAACAAGCATTACAATATGATACATATGTTTGTGTATAGTTAAGAAGCCAGCCACATTATATTTGTTATCTCATTTAGATTTAGAAAAAAAATTCAATGGGGTCTAAAAAGAGGCAAGTTATAAAATAAGTAAATTAACTATAATGTTATCTCATAATATTAAGAAATACTACATTATAATCTTTTTTTATGATATTATCATTGTGAAATTAGAGTTATTTCAAGTCACTCCATTGACGTGACGTCAAATTGGTAGAGCGCTTTGAAACTATCGTTTGTCAGATGACAGGTAATACAATCTATATTTTACAGGTATATTTACGCATAATTTATATGTAATAATTTCGAATAAAAGTGTAGTTTACAGGATTAAAAATTATTTATAGCAAAATAGAAAAGCCCAGAAACATGTCTACATCTACATAGCTAATATACTCGTACTTGTACGAGTATAAAGCTACAGCACATGACATTTGTATCTATCTCCTCTTCAAATATGCCTACCTCTCTCCTACTAAAATTACATAATTCTTCACTTATTTTTAATATTTAATTTTTCATTAAATATCAATAATTCATTGATTTAAAAATAGGGATATGAACGATACAAAAAAATTGGTCACAGACTCCATTTTATTTGAAGCTGTATTCCCGAAAGTAATCAGGAAAGAAAAACCAACTATTTCCCGTGCTAAACATGAATGTTTTGCATATCTGTGAACAGTATTCAGTCATCTTAATGTAATTTCATTTTGTTGCAGGTATGTACCGCCTTCAAGCACTGAAATACAGCCCATATAAAAGTCAGAAATTAATGGTAAGCTTAACTGCCAATAATTGATTACTGTATTTAACAGCGATCAGATAACACTTTATTCGCTCATTGAATTCTAATTCTAAACATACAGATGCGTCATTAATATGTAGTTAATAAATTTATTTCTCGAAATCTAGAAAAATATTATGAGAAATGAATCAGCTTATATAGAAAAGAACATGTTTAGAAATATGTAAGCTACCTAGTTAACCAAATATGGATTACAGGCTATTCCAGTGAATTAATAAATCATACGTTTTTATCTGAATCCTCGGTTTCTATTTACAAATAGTTGATTTTGTATTGATGTTTACCGATAGATCGAGTGCGTGGTATAATACTCTATAATTAGATTTTATTGGTTCTATTATGGATCCATTTATTAATAATGGATCAGTAAATTACGTCTGCATTTTTAGATTAACATAATTTATGTTTTGATTGTTAATGTATGTAAACCTTTAATGTACTCTATCTCTAAATAGAGTTTTAATCTCTTGGAATTCAATGTACATTACGTTTGTTTTGTTTATTTGTGGTACGAGAGCGTGAACTATGCCTGCGCTATTATATTCTATTTATGGTGAAGTACAGATATGCTTCTGGCAGCTTTCAGTGAAGTTAACTTAGGTTTCAAACTAAAAGCAATGCATTTAATTGAATTCATTAAACCGCGTTTCAAGTTTCATGATCTTAAGGCAGCGTAAATAAAAAATATGCTACTTGCAAACTGCGAACATTTTACATTTTTGAAAGGCTCAACGTTATAGCTTGGTACAAATTAGTGTGAAATTAGTTTAATAGAAGATCTATAAATACTCCAATGCTTTTCCTTTAAATGCAGTAAAAACTAATTAATTCGTTTAACTGAAAAACTTTTAGGTCGTTATCCTAAATCCGGGACCAGAAAAACATTTATTCATTAATCTCAAAACGTAAAGTGTTGCTTAAGCTTACAAATTTTGGGATGCAGACAACCATCATGATTACTGACTCGAAATTTATTGTGACATTTTGAATGTTCATTTTTACATGAAATTTTAAGTTCCTTTTATTAATATAAATAATATACGCAACATCAAGAGAACGGAGAAAAACAAATCTATTGTAAAATAAATTCTTTGTTACGTGTATTACCAATCTCAATATTCTATCAAAAAATTCCCTAAAGGAGAAAACTGTCAACGATTTTTGTAAATACCTAATTATGCAAACTAAAGCAAAATCGAGAAAATAGTATCAAATACTTGAATTAGCTGCTTCTATTTTTGCGTCATCTTGTCGCACGAGTCAATAGTTGGGAATTTTAAAATGCAAATTGAGTACATACGAATTCGAAGCAAATGGCATTTGTGCACCAGTAGAATGGAGTATAAATAGAATTTTATTTTGTACTATCAAACTGAATGGAAAGAAAATATGCGTTTGAGAGCAAAAGAATTCATCATCAAAATCAACAAAGGAATTTTATCCCAACCACAATCACCCTCAACAAAAACTGAATCAAATCAAAACAATCACAGTAGAAACAAAAGAAACACAGGTTAACAAGAAAACAACAAAAACAGAAGCACATCGTAATCAATACGCTACAAAAAGCATGCGACATTTTCTAGCAGGCTGAGTGGAGTGTAGAGCAAGCAAAGCGAGCAGTCGCGTCGATGTTGTTTTTCCTGCATGCATATTTCTCGGCCAAGGCCAACTTCGCGTTTCACTACAGCAGGAAGGCTGTTTTACAAAATGCTAAGGCGGAAATGAGCCATTCACGATAAATGGTGGCGTTGTGTGTTGTGTGCTTCAACAGAGTACATCACATATTATGAACAAACTCCTATTTAACAATATGCTAATGTATTATGACATCAGTGCTATTTTAGTGGTTTTGTTATGTGGCTGCCAAAGTTGGTAGGACTGTCCTGTGTATATGTATTTCAATATGTGTGCGATGTTCTTGTTTGTATGTGTATGTTTGAGTTCCGTTGCATAAGTTCCGGCGAAATAGGATGAATATTTTAAAAGGTTTTTTAACTGGATTTTAATAGCACACGACTGGAATTAATTTGCGGCATAAAGAGCTCCATTTAGAAAATAAATAAGCTTATTTAAATCTACTTATTAACTGGACCAAAACACTTAATATTTAGATGAAAATGTATGGTTGGTTTATTAATACTGTACTATAAAGAATTATGGTAATCGATGGCGAAATTTATGTTTTGGGTCCCCTGAATTCGTTTTGACCATTTCTTCATGACGTAGGTGTGGATTGAACGAAAAAATAATAATTAGAAATTTAATGACAATTCGCAGAATTAAGTTGACTTTGCTCCGATACACAAAACAATGAATTCAATTTTTTCACATACGTTAACAATAATAGATATAAGAAGTACATAAATTCGGGTTTTGCGGACGGGACAGTTTAGGAACAGAGTGAGCACAGCGTAGCGAGAGACATAAAAGGGCGAATCAATAAAACCTTATTATGTAGGTATGTGTTACATGCACTATTTTATGTTCGACTGCATTGCAGATTATTTTTCGTTGGCTTAGAATGACATATTGATATGAAACAATTTGATAATTATTGTTTATTGTTTGTTATTAGTTGTTTTGAAAAAACTTGTAAGCTAGTATTTTACATCTTAATCATTCTGACCTGTTATTATGGAAGAAATCATTCAAATAACATCATAATAATACTTCTAATTGTGTAATTAATATTAGGATTAAGTACTAAAAATGATGTTCTTATTGAATTAAGCCGAAATAATCCATCATTTTAGTTTACATTTAATTTAAATTTATTTTAATTTAAAAAAATAAATACGTATCATCAAATGTAAGAAGTATTCATGTAATCATTTAATTTATGTTCTCATTTTCATTTTCATTTAATTTCATTTGTAAGATATAACCTACTTTAATCTTTGAAATAAAAATGATAAATTTTGGCGTTTGTGATTGAAAAGGATATATTTTAAATAATTGAAAATTGAAATATGAACTGATCAGAAATGAGAAAATACACTTTTCTCTCACTCTTATGATAATATAATAACATATATTTCAAAACGGCATAACGGGGGTGTTCGTTCACTATTAAAAAACTCCAGGCTTGTAAAGCATAAATCGCGTAACTATTCGTTATTCCAATATTTAAGATTAACAGATAAAAATATAGTACATGATGTACTTTGATATGCGTTCATTTTCATTTATTGTATTGTGTTCCATGAAGGACGCAGTTAAAAAAGATAAATTTAAATTAAATTAAAATATAAAATTAAATGAAAAGGGCTGCATGAATTCGGCATTACTTACCAAATAAATTAATGAAATTTATTTTGTCGTTTATTATGAAATTGTAACATCTATTTTACGTGCTAATCAAGGAGCATCTTAGTGTTAATCAAGTGTCAAATGTAATTGTTAAACAATGAATGCAGATTCATATTAATAAAGAAATTGTGTTGTTTAATTTTAGCAGAATTTCAAAATTGATGAAATCAATTATCATCAACTGTCAGCATTCATGACACATACGAGTAATTACAAACATTTTAAAACGAATTAAATTGCAATTAATTTTGTACATTTAACTTAATTAATATTGCTTTGATATAGGTACTGGATGTTATTAACGAAAGGCAAATTTCAATTGGAGCTTTTTAAATTTTACATAAAAAATTTAAATTAAACATACCATGAATAGTCAACCTCCAGTTCTTGTCTTCTTCTGAGTGTTGGTAATGTGAGTAACTGCATGCTGCTTGATTCACACCTTCACCTGAAAATATAAAAAAAATTACCAACAAATTCCTGAAATCTCTATGCTCCACCGGTTGTATTATTTCAATTCAAAAGTGTTGTGTAACAAAATTAGTTTGAAACTTTTTACAATTTTCCGGGCAATTTTCGAGGTAGTTATGCTCCAGTTGGCACCATTGTAACAAATTGCCAAAACAGAATTATAGATTCGATTCTTTTGTCAACTTCAGCAATTTACAAACTGTCAATCCAAAATTCCTACTGCATTCTTCCCTTCTAATTTTTCGCTACATTTTTCCATCAAAACAAACAGAACATCAATTCTCCGCGTTGAAAAATTAAATTCTAATTTTCTTTGCCTTTCGTCGGCCAAAAAACGACAACCGAACGAATGCGGAAGAAAGGATGGTACAATTTCGGCGGATGAATTTTTTATCGTGCGTATTTTTATAGGAACACGGTAGAAAAATGGATGCTGGGCTCTTAATGTTTACTGTGTGAAATATGGGTAATGTTCGCGAAGCTGCTTGCAGATCGTGAAAGAGTAATTTTGTTGATATTCCAGTATAGATTTCCGATTGATTTTTATGGATTGTAAAATTTTATTGTGTCCCTTTAAAATGGAATAGTAGAACTGGAGTTATTAAATGCATAAACTTTTAGTGTGAAGTTTTGGAATTATTACGGTTTTGTTGGGCATTAAAGTTTAATAGTTCTCGCTACATTTGCATTTTTGTTGCCGGAAGCTTTACCCTTCAATTTCGTTCTAGAAAACTTCTTGAATTCGCTGGAAAATTACAAGATTTTGAAAGTAGAAACCGAAGTTGCTGCAATATTTTATCTATTTATTAACATTAATCAACAGTTGCTCATATACGACAAGTGTGTTTAGAATAGCAATTATTATCTATTAGTTAGTGACGTACTAGATGAACTTTTGAGCTGTATTAATGAGTAACTGATTGAAATTAATATTGCGAACATTTTTGTATTGAAATTCTCGAATATTAATTATTGCTAACGGACTTGCAAATAACTACACGGGAGATATTACAGCTATCATAATTATTGCAGAAGATATGAAATTACGTGCGTACATAAAAATATTTGCTTTAATGTCTGTAGTTTTGATAATTTTTAAGTACCTTTAAATGTCGTCTACAACGAGTATAAATGAAAGTTTATGTAAAAATGAAGATAAACATAACTTTGCAATTAACTAAGTCAACAGGATAGTATAAATTCCTTGTTTTATTATTTACTTTATGTTTTAATTATCAGGCTTATCATATTTATTTTTGCAAAAATAACAAAATTAGGTATATATTTTAGCAATAAATCATTAAAATATTTTCATGGGTATACATTCATAAGAAAATATGTAAGATTCACTACATTAAGATTGTGATGTGTCATAAAAAATATAATGTGTCCAGCACATGACCTCCCGCTCAGCTCATTTTACTAACACCATTTTTAACGAGGATCGTAGATAAAATATTTTTAAAGAATGTAATCCATCAGAGATCTTTTATAATTCTGATTCAGATTTTAACGTAGATCTATTTTTATGCCTATATTTATTATTTTATTTTATCACTATATTTGTGTGCAATCTTATTATTATTTGCCTATATTTATTACTTTATTTTATGACTATATTTGTGCACAATCTTAATATCTTGATTCAGAATTTTTCTACGTGTTTTTATATTTGTGTGTCCATATAATAAAATAGTTGTTTTCAATCCTAACGTAACCCTGATGGTGATAGCTGTAGTTATCGAAATGTTGGCGTAGTTTTTAATAAATAATTGATTGCTAGTTTTTTTTTATTCTTCCCATAATTCCGCATCAGTCGATCATCGCATCTTTTTCAAAAATATGCAAAGTTCAATACTTTAAGATTGTCATTCTGTCATACGTGTCACGTGTCATAAAAAAAGAAGTAGGTGTCCATGTCATGCGACCATACGAGGGATTCTTTGCATGTTAAATGTCACATCGAATCATGTACTGTCCATTTCACACTTATTCTCATATCTGTGATATATTTTTTATTTTTTATTCAGTACTGATGTTGAGATACCTATAAACTAAATTTAGTAATATTAATATTGAAAAGTCACTTGTTTTTTATGGTCTAAAATAGTTGTCATGTATTGTTTGAAATATTTTAAGATTTGTTTTCTTAGAACGTGGCTTCATTCATCAAAATCGTTAATTGGCTTTATGTTGAGATAATAAGAATCCGAAAACCATGGCGTTTCTTTCCACACCCACTAATTAAGTACGAAGTAAAAATATCCCTAAAAAAGATACTAAAAATGAAAGAAGTAAGACAGTAAGAGAGATAAAATCTGCTGGTTCCCATGCAATAGCGAGGAAGAAACCCAACATGACTATCAGTTGTTTTTCTTTTGTTCGACTTTATCGCAGTGTGCCGCGATGTCGATTTTTCTCCAGCGTCTTCTTCAACAAATTACCTGGTGCACGCAAACCCCTGGGGGAGCGCACGAAGCCATCGCCATAACTTCCTGGGACGGGGACACGGACACGGACACGGGCCCAGAACACGATGATTGTTTGACTTTAATATTAATCTCTCTATCTTTGTCTCACGCCCACATTTCAATACGTGATCCTCGCTTGTCTCCACCGCCCACTTCGATTGTATGGCTAGCGCATCGATAATAACAGTGGTCGTCAAACAGCGGGTACTCGCCATGGGAAAATTGATTTTTACGCCACACTACGGTACAATTAATTGGATTCTCAAAAACAATTATATACAGTACAGCAAGAAGACAAATAATACTTTCCAAAAACATATTTCAAAATATTTAAATTGAATACTCATTAGATATTAAAATTAATATTAGCCTGTTCGAGTTTTGTTGAAGGAAAACTTGATCAATGAAACCTTCAGTTTTCGTCCATTTAATTACGAAAGAGATTTAATTTAGAATCTTTATTTGATGCAGAAAAAAACTGTACAAGAAGCCTTGCAAGAAATTTTTAATTAGTGATGGTTTGTTCCAAATAAAAATGAAAAATAATTTTAAATTAATACGGTACAGATAAAAAAGAATTCTGCATGAATTTATTTTTAAAAATATTTCCATTTATGCACGGAAGTATAAAGATTATTATTTTGTTTTTTCTCATATTTTATAAAGCACAAAGCTTTGTTTCATGAATTGTTATATAGATTTATCTTCATATCCCCGCATAAAATGTAGTAATTAAAATTTATATTCTTATAAAATTTACTTTGAACAAACTGGTATATTTCTCATACAGATGAAACTGTATTTGCACAAAAAAGGATTGTTAAAATAGCAAAAATTTATCTTAGTGACAGTAATTTAGATATAACAATATTTATATTTATATTAGTAATATGATAATATTTTCGATTGCTGATACAACAATCTAAATAATATCATATTACTAATATAATATACGTAAGATAAATTTTTGCTAATTTTTCTGTGTAAATGTCTAATAATTACATTTAGCACATTTTTCTAATATAGCTATTTGCGTTATTTATTTGTTCTCATAGCAACAATAATTTGGAAATGTTATTGCACTATTTATTGGTCAAATTTTTTTTTGTATTTCTATATAATATAAGTTATAAGAAACTCATTACCACATAATGCATCATAATATTTTTTCGAGATATTGGTTGTTTTTCGAAATGAAAATTTGAGGGGCTGTAATTAAAATAAGCTTCAGTTCTGATGTTTTCATGCATTTTGTAATAAATCCGCAAAATTTTAAAAATTTAGTAAGTAACAAATACATGTTAAGAAAGTACTGCACAATTTCAAATTTCACGAAATATCACTAAAAATTGGCATATACTTTTATTGTATTTCTATATAATATAAACCCTAAGAAACTCAATGCTCTAGAGCGCATCGTCATATGTCTTAAATTTATAGAGATATGTCAATTTTAGATGTTTTTCGAAATGCTACTTTGAGTGGTTGCAACTCAAAATCTATTAAAGATATTGAAAAATAGACTCAGTTCTGTGCGTTTCATGCATTTTATTACATATTAGCAAATTTTGAAAATTTTGAATTTTTTCGATTTTTCTCCCAAATTTCGATAAACTATAACTCGATAAATATAAAAGATACAGACTCGCAAACTAGACCATTCGATTCAGCTCGATAAAATACCTAAGTATGTAAAATTTCATTAAATTTGCTTTACGCGTTATAGAGTTAGAGCAAAAAGTGTGAAAATGACGTTTTCGGCAACAAACGTCAACCCATTGACGTTTGGCCTGAAAAAGGCCATTTTCAGACTTTTTGCTCTAAAATTTCAACCCACAATTCGAATGTTCTGAAATTTTTAGGGTTTATGTATTTCGGCGAGCTGAATTCAATGGTTTAGTCTGCAAGTTCGTATCTCGTTTATTATTTGAGATATCGCTGATCGAAATTTTGAAAAATTATTCAAAAATTTTCAATTTAAAAAAAATTTGTTATTGTGCTATAATATGCACGATTAACACAAAACTGAAGAGTGTTTTTCGATATCTTGTGTAATTTTTGAGTTGCAGTTCTTCAAAGTTGCACTTCGAAAAACAACAAAAACCGCCATATCTCGAAAAATTTAAGAGATATGATGATGCGCTCTGCACCAGTGAGTTATTTAGGGTTTATATTATATAGAAATACAATAAAAGTATATGCCAATTTTTATTGATATTTCATGAAATTGAAGTACAACTTATGAAAAAGATTTCAACAAAGTTTAGAGAACGTAGAAAAATTGAAAACAATGAGCAACCAAACAAAACACTTTCGATTTTGAAATTCCAGTAAACGCAACAGAACTAATTACTTTCATTTGTGAAACTTCCTCAACAATGGCGGACAGTTTCAGTTTCACTCTTACTTGATTAAGGGGAAACAACAAACAAGCGAACATCATCAAGCACGCAATGCAACGCAAGAACACAACGTTACAGAACGCAATGAAATGAAACAACGCAGCGTAAACCGACAACAATGGATGCTTGAAACGACGAAACGAAACTTCCGAGAATGAGAGGCCGCAAGAATTCAAACGGGATTCCGGAGACGTTCAGATGAGGTAGGATAGCGTTGGAGATGCTCTTGATATTGCTGAGGGATGGAGATAATTAATTGGAGGGAATTAATGAGAACTAAATTAAATAATTGCGACTTGAATCATTCTACACTCCTATAACACAGAAGTTTGAAAGTTGCTCGACAAATTGAGATACTTTCAGAATTCAAAACAAAAATACTATTACGATCGATCCTCGATTGACCAATAGATCTTTGTGTTTCTAACCCTTTTGTATTATTATTAATAATTATTAGAAACAATAAGACTTTTGGATGTAGTTCTATAGATATAAATTTATTTTTTGTGCAACCGGGCGCGAAATTAGCATTTTGCTGCCGCGATATAGACCGCGAAATCCAAAATGTTTGTTATTAACCCTATTTCGGGGCCGTTGTTAATGATAATGGCCGCGAAATAGGGTAAAAAACAATCATTTTGACATTTGAGAATTGACATTATTTTTTCAAAACTTATTGTTTTGTTTATCAAATGTCAATCCTATAGCCACTTTCTATTTACAATAAAACTATTTAAAATTTGTTATTAATATTTTTTACGGTTGCACAAAAAATAGTGTGTACACCTTGTCCGCGAAATTCTTTTTCGCCATCGAGATTGTCCTAGAGTGATTTCGCGGCCTTGGTATACAAATAACTATAAATTCACCGTTTGAATTATTCGTCGGGAATCAAAAGAATGACATAAACAAGTAAATAGTAAATAAGTAAACAACAAATTATGACTTATAAAACAATTCAATCTATTTGTAGCTCCCTCATTCTGTTTCACTGTATTCTTTTGTTTATAAATGAGTTTACCATTAGCACATTTGGATCTTGCTATAATTTTACTTTATAGTATTATTTCTATAATATGAGTTCTAAAGTTCTTTTCCACTTATATTTGTACGGGTTTAATGTTAATAAAACCTATATAGCATTAAATGCAAACATCGAAACATTTATCAATGCTTCCTACGTTTTCAGGGAGTACTTAACGATTGTTGCATTAATCGGAGACCCATCAGTGAAATTAATTACAAGTGTACAAGCATTTACAGAATTTATGAACCCAATGTGGAATTCGAACCATTAGTTATTATTAACAAATTGTTGCCTATGGAGTTTAAAATATTTTCTGTATTATTTTAATCTGGTTTAATGTAAATATCTCATGAAAATCCTGTACAGGAGATAATTAATAATTAGTTAAGTAACTAACGTAATTCGAGTTACAAAATCTGTAGCTATATTCGTTATATTTTAGTAAGTATCTTTAACAAGTAATAAATGATGAGGGATGTCATTTAAATTTAACAAAGTAATAACTTTGCCCAACGTAACTTGTAACGTAAGTACAGAACCCTCAATTAATTATATAAATCTGTATTAATTAACAAGTATTCAAACATTTTGCTTCTCCGTCGAAAATTAGTATTAATTAGTAAAGGATCAGAAACCTGAACTACCTTTAAGGGTATTTCATACCTACTACGAAAGTTCTAATAAGCTCAGCAATTTAATGAAATTTAGTATTTCTATAGTTACCTATTATATCAATAGCTTAGAAACTATTTTAGCTTTGTTGAAAATCTGGTGTGATCACCCGACGACAATAGATGACACAGTTGATTATTAATAAAACATAATTTTGCTGGTAGCAATCACAAAAATTATGCTTCATTTCAAATATTATTGCTAACATTTTTCAATTGAAAATATTTTCTTGTAATTGATGCTATATTTGAAATAAATTGAATTATTGTTATGTGTTTTTAGTAAATTTCCTCTTTTGATTCTGACCAACTTGTACGTATTGTCATGGAAAATACTAGTCAAGAATCATGTCATTTGGCCCAGTTAAAATCATACACAGGAAAATTGTTTAATTCACCAAATTTATATCTTAAAATATTTCATTTTTAACTACCGTACATACATATATTTAAGGGAATTATTATGTTTATGTTACGAATTGATTAGAATTGGGAACAATTCATCAAAAGTAAGTGGTAGATTATTTGAAGGCCTATCAGAATTTTCGGGCATATTATAGTAAATTTCCTTGAAATCGAAAAGATGTAGAATCATTTTTCTATATTTTGTTAGCATCAGATTCAAAAACAGTATCTCTGGTACCTACCAATACCTTTGAGAAAATTGAAATCTTTATGTGGTTTTTGTTAATTTATTAGAAGTATTATTTAAGTTGTTGCTCTTCCTTAAAATATTCTTAAAGATAACAGAATTAAGGTACAAATTAATTAAGTACAAGCTTTTCTAAAAGTCTTAATAGGGCCAAATGATATGATTTTGGGCTTGTACCCTCCACACACATGGAGATCAAAAATAATTGAGAAAATGGTCCACAGGTTTCAAATGATCCCAAAAAATTAAAAAATGTATCAATAATAAAAGGGCGCATTATAAAATCATGTGTATTGACTGTAATTATTGATATTAAGAACTATACTTCGGATTAGACAAACATTATGGTAATACAATCAGCAGCAGTTACAACAGCGTCCTGTCTCAACGACATTCTGCAAAATATCTGTTCGTCGCGAACTCATTCATTGAAGACCGATACAAAACATCGAAGAGCACAGTTCGCCTTATAAGGCAACACGGCCATTCATGTGTCTCAACAACCTTACACACCGTACTATCTTCCTCCTCGTGAATCGAACATCGAGCATCGAGCAGGTGAACAGGCCACAGAGATTCACAGAACGAGTTACAAGACCTGGTGAAGTGCTAAGTCAAGAAGATTGATTCTAGAAACTGGGGACTCGATTGTTTGTTGCTTGCTAGGGAATTTTTGTGACAGGGTTGGTTACCTGTGTTTTGAAATGCTTCGGTAGACGTAACGAGTACTTTTGTAGGGATTTTTCTGAGTGGAAGTATGTAAGACTGGTTTTGCTGTTGTTGGTATTTTGTATTCGGTAAAAATTTTGAACAATGGTTTGTTATGTTGGGGAAATAGCTTTGCCCACGCTTTCGAGAATGTATTTCGCTTCTAGCTGTACGATTTATCCCAATGAATTTCTACATATGGCTCAAATAAATCTGTTTATTTTTTTGACAGAATGAGTATGTTTCGATTATATTTTCTTTATAAGTAGGGCTTTATTTATTGTTTTCTTGTTCTTGCTTTTGTTACGTATAATAAATAAAACAGATTTTTGTTAGAAACGATGTAATTTGTAATCTCCGTTTGCTTGTTTCTTTCAAATCGTGTGATTAGTTAGTTCTGCATATGATGGAAATCTTGTTTAGCTGAGTGTAATAACCTTTGTTATTACTGGTAGTAATTACGACATGTGGGTGCAATATACGCTATGAAGTAAAGAAACGCACAATAAACTTGAGTGCGAAACAATAAATATTCAAAACAAAGTACATGTAGAAAATAAAATGTAATTTATTATGTACTACGAATATTTTTACAACCCAGAAGTCAAAGTTTTGTATAATTGATTTGAAGCAAATAATTTTAGAGATGTTTCTCTCAAACTCAGATCATTTACTTTTTGTGGTAAAAAATAGTTATTTATGTATCAAGGCATTGAAGTTTTACTTTTTATTACGAATATGGAATTTATCTGTCCAGGCCCGTAGGGCCGACAAAAATAAACCAAATCAAAGGATAAAAGGAACTTTGATATGTAAAAATAGAAATAAATATATTATAGGTTAAGTTTACATATCTGTCAGTTGACAGTTAAGTCAAACATTTGAACTTAACTTAGTGTTGCCAACCTTGGATCTTGAAGTAATCGTAAAGAATTTCGTTCCAAACTACTTCATTGGAATTAATTAGTTCGTTGTTCTTGCACATATTATTTCATTTTACGTACATCGTATACTTGTCGAAATTATCCTATTTCGTAAAATAATTATTGTACGATTGCTAACACTGCGTTACTCAAAATCATCTTTCAAATAAATGTATATTTTATCAAGTAACTAGAGCACCATTACCTTAATTATGCACTTTTAAAATTACAAACAAATAATTCAAGTTTGAGAAAATCATTCCTCAAATTTTGTGTACATGAAAATGATTTACTCCAAGCCAGTTATAGTTTTAAGAAAATGAATTCATTAACATGAAATCTTGATACTTTGGCTTCAAAAATATGTACAGTGTGTAGTAAATTTCTTTCATAATAATAATGATATTTTGTATCAAATAAATTATGGTTAATGGCTGAAAAGAATGTATCTTCATAGCATATGGTTCACTTTAAGTTGTAACGATTTTGCTATGGAAAAATGTGAAACACCCATATTACGAACATTAGTAGAATAATGTTTTATTTGATTGATGTCTACGAACTTATAGTTCCAGGCTGCCGCAGCCGTAAAATTTTTGACGTATTGTCTTCCTAAAAAACGAACGAAACTAATATATCCTAAGATGTTTGTGGCTGAACATATCCACGATGTGACTGATATTATTAAATATTTATAAGCCACGTAGCGTCGCGTATATTATTTATGAATATTTGAAAAGCTCTCACGTATTTTGACAAAATGTTGGGAAAACATTTCTCGGAAACAAATGGAAATACCTTTAGGTTTTTTCCATTTATTTACTGGATTCCGATTAGCTTAACACTAAGTTTAATTAGACAATGGTCTATTGTTCCACCGTAATTGTTACTCATTTCGATTCGACATTGAATTCGTCTTACAATTTGTTCCGCTTGCACACGGAGAATATGGTGTCAGCATTTTATAGTCTTGGAAAAATATGTTTTATTGTTATGTTTACTGCATATGCAAGTGAGATGATATGGTATTCAAGTGTTTGGTATTCCCCGTTTATGTAATTTATTTTTACATAGTTTATTTTACTGCAATGTTAGTCGGAAAAATAATGTTGCTAAAAGGAAAAAGATTGGAATTTTATTACTTCCGGCCTGAAAAAAGTTTAAATTTACAATGGAATATATATAAACTGGAAAAATTTCATATAAGCTGACAGGCGAACAATAATGTTGTTTTCATGTTATTGAATTGCTCTTTCCGTTTCTGCCACTTACACGTTCTCGGACATTTTAGAAATCACATAGTTCGTACAATTTTTTTAGAGAAAACCGCTTCACATTTTTTTATGATTGTCGTTAAATTTTAATAAAACTGTTGATGAAAATCTGTGAAAAGTCTAAAGAGTATAAAATAAAAGTGTACTAATCAAGTAACAAGAACATGTTCATGAATTAACATAAACTTATGTCAAAAATCTGATGTGGCCAGCACATAACCTCCCGCCCAATACTATTAAACGGTAAAAATAGTATTTGATTATACAGAAACATACCTTCTTATTTGTTTATTTTCTATTTATATTTGAGAATTTTAATTTTCTTTCGTATATTTATTTAATTTTTTGACATATATTTCACAAAGAAAACAGCTTCACAATCACAATGACATGTGTCACATTTCGTAAAAAATTGAAAATTTTTCCATGGTGTACTAGGAATGCAAGATTTGTGAAATCTAATTTCTTTATATTTTATTATCTCTAAATCTAATGAAAATTAATAAAATTAGTATAATCAAAACACATGTAAAATTAAATATTCTTCAACTTTCAAAATAACATAAATTGTTGAGAAAGGAAATTTAACCGAGTTTTTAACGAAAAACTGTTAAGGGCTTCAAGTAAACTGCTACTTCCGGTTGACTAATTTTATCCAAAATCTAATCAGCTCTTCATTTAAATATAAGAAGCAATAATTCACAAAATTATATTTTTTGGTATTATAGTATTTGAGTTATGCGAGACGAAAAAATTGCCACAGACTACACACACACATACATACATACATACATACATACATACATACATACATACATACATACATACATACATACAGACATCATCGCGAAAATAGTAAAATCGTATTGTAGGGACCCTAAAACGTGCTTATTCATTGAAAACTCACTACTCAATTTTTTCACCAAAAACAATACCTCCCTTACCTAGAGGTAGGCGGGAGGTAAAAATGAAACTTATACAAAATTTAAACAAATAGCGAAAAAAGGCCTCATTTTTTTACCAGCAGTATTACTATATTAAAATGAAAGTTAAGAAAAACATCAATCGAGTATTTCAATAGTTTTCTATAACGAATGATATACACTACTTGTACTTCCTGTGTTTTAGGTATCATCATCTCTTTATAAAAAGTAGTTGATAGGTAATTTTGATTAGGGAAATATAATGCAATCATATTAAACTATGATAAAAATGGCTGGCACCATAGAAGTGTTTTAGCGATGTTTAATGTTCTAAAATTATTTTATTAAAAATGCTTCGAATATAAGTTACAAAGAAATATATTATCTACTACTTTCATTTAAAGTATTCTTTTATAAAATATTTTTAGAACATTGTACGACGCTAAAAAAAACTTTTGTTAAAACACCCAAAAACAGAGCTCGTGGTACCAGCAAATAAGTAACAAAAATTGTTTAAGAATGAAGCTTATTCTAGTACCAATAAGTGTGTGGGAATTATTTAATACTAACACCGAAGCAGAGAATAGTATATTCTACAAGTAATGGAATGGCACATATTCCAAACGAACAAAAAGTTTGTACTACGGTTTGCAAGCGTGGGATATGCCATTCTGTTACATGTTGTAGATAGACTATACTTTCTATAACAAGATTTTGAATATTATACACAAAATACAAATGCAAAACTGTTGAAAACGTCAAAATAAAATAAATAAAATTAAAACAAACAGATGTAACCATACAAACTGAATCAAGATACTTTATATGTTACGCTAATATGCGGCTCTGATTCGTCGAAATTATTCCATACGCGGCGTATGGAATGATAGTTGTTCCAATACAACTTGTAGAATGTGTAGTTTCCAAAACTGTGTTATAGAAACAAAACTCCATTTTAGTTGGATAACATGATGTTACTTTAATATTACGTAGCTTTAATATATTTCTATGGGTTTACAATAAAAAAATGTAGAAAAAAACTGGTACAACTCTTCAACGTAGAAAATAACAGATGGCATTGCGGTCAAATACTATTTCATACGCATCAATAGACAAATGTTTAAAATAATATTTAAGACATATACATATGATTATATTTTTCGAAGATCGAACAGTTGTAGTAAAAGTACAATTCTATGATGAAATCGAAAAGAAACAATTAATGTACGGACATGTTTAACAAAAATAGCCTGCCTAAGAAGATGATGAAGAAGTCTACAAGAAAAGTGGAGAAGAAGTTGGAGTCAAGGAATTATTATGGATATGGGCAAAAGAGGTTAGAGGAAGGGTACCTAGTAGGATGATTACCACCTTTGGAAATTGGGAACGGGACAGTCGATATAACCCAGACAAATCAACAGTAAAATATCATCGTCCTGTCTGCCTCAACGCTATTTTTAAGGTATATACAGAGTGTAAATAAAATATCCATCAAGCAAATTCGATCGCATTCGAGAAGCTACAAAGTGAGCTTAAACGACATATCTTGAACATCACTAAACCAATAAATCAATTAATTTAAGTGACAAGGGACTAAAACGCCCGGAGTAAATTCAATTACACCACTTAAACTCTTACGAATGCGGGTTCGAATCTCATCAGGACCAAACAAGCTAACAGCCAGCCAACGTATAGGGGTTCAATAATCCGGTTAGCTACCACATCGCGGCATTTAAATTTCATTTGTAATCGTTAGAAAACACAAAGCTTAAGTGGCTTCCGATGGTCGAATGGGGTAGTTTTTATTTCAGACATGTTTAGGCTACAACATATTGTTAGATAACCCCGGACCAATTTGAATAAATATTCGTGGGGTGAATTTTTGATGGTAGGGATGCCCGCGTAAACTTTTATGTAAATACAAAGGGTTTAGTGAAGTTGTAAAGCGAGTTTGCCGTTTGGCCTTAGTCAATGAAAATGGAAATTCGTAGACTTTTCATTAGTTTCACATTACTAAAATTCTACTATATTGGATCCTTCCCATATGCTGAATATCGATGTATTCAATTTTAATTATGTGTTCATATACTTTGACTTTAAGGTAAAATATTTGATATTAAGGTCGAAGGCAAAAAATTAAACTACAATTTTTTCTAAAACTAAAAGTTTGCGATTGATTTTTCAAAATTTAATTGTTTTACTTCAAATGTCTTAAAACCTACATTGTTATATATTTGTATTCAACAAGTAGAAGTTCAATATTCTCGCAGTCGGCGTAAAAGTGTCTCCTTGACAATTCTTCTACTCCAGCGGCGGACAAAATGAAATATTATGCAAAATAAAATGAAACAAATAAACAAAAATAACAACGCAGCATATTCTATGGTATCTAGAAAAGCTAAATAAGATAGAATATTTTTTGAAGTTTTGGGCATTTTAAATGATTTCTAATTTTATTTTCAATGTTTGAAAAAAAAAATAGCATGTATTATTCGGGGTAAATGTGATTTTGAGTGCTTCGCTCGTCGTTCAAACTTACATGCTCAGCACACAAAGTATCACATTTAAACTTAAAACAATATACTATTCTTATAAGGTGTTCATATGTGAATAGATTTTGTGTTTATTTGGAAAATATGAATTCACATAAATAATCCAGATTTGAGAACATCAACAATAAAAATTTTCATACTTGAAAGTTATTTATTCTAAATCAGTTACAATTTTGTGAAAATGAATTTATTATTATTAATCTCTTGGTCTTTGGTTAAAAAAAATATGTAAAATTCATAGTAAGTTTCATTTATTATAATAAAGTTATTTTGTTGTGCAAATAAATTATGGTTAATGGATAAAGTGCACCTAGCTTCACACTTTATAGTTCACCTTAAGAAATTTTGAAATTGCTATAATATTGGTATTTTTAATTGCAAAAAAATGGCACTCAGCTGAATTTCAAAAGCAACAAATTTCCTTGCCTATTCATCTATCTTTGAAGATAATCTACTGTTATATCTGTTAAATTTGTGTTGAATAATGCTTTATGTTTTAACGATACTTTTTTTATTATTATTTTGTTTTTTATAGAGGTATCGACAGCTAAGTTTTAACGATACTATTTCATTTATTCAAATTAAATTCATGCGGCGAACACGTATACAAATTTCAATAAATTTTGTGAATATTTCGGGAATAATACTTCGATTAAATAATTAGGAGAAACACCGTCAAATTAAATAAAAATTACGAGCTGTAAACTTTCTTTTATCAATAACAAATGAATAAATTTCTCTGAACTCAGCAATTATCTAATCGTAAACCAGTTAGAAAGAAGTCTCTTAAAAGAAACCATTCTTCCTGAAGGTCATTCGACACAATTATCTACCTTCCGATAACTGACACACCATAATGGTTTCTACGGTAACACCATAAACAGCCTTGCCGGAACATTAACCCCGTAGCTAAAGTCGGTAAATAAGGAAACTGCAATACCTGCGCGTCTAGCGCTATGTCCTTCATGAATGCCGCTCAAGTTCGACTGATAGATAGATAGGTAGAGTAGGTGCCAATTGTCTACGTTGCCGCTGTAACGGTAAGCTGTCCGTTGTCATCTTACATGATTGGACACTATACTAGGAATAGGTGGGACTCAGACCATTACAGTTGAGCAGAAGAATACTCTATTGATTGATGAATGATTTATATGTATTGAAATTTAAATTGACTTTAAATTGGAACTATGTAGGTTGAGCAAGCTATCATTTCAAGTAATTTGATCGCGAACAGTTTAATCAAAACCCATTGTTAAACTAATCCGTTTTCAACATTTATAGTTTCTTTGTATAGGCATGATAGTTTATCATGTTAGTGGAAAAACTGAATTATAGCAGAACATGATTTGTTTTTGGACTACTGTGAGAGTAATTGTCGCCACCTGTTACTCTACCCTTATAGTTAATTCTTCCTCCATTAACATTTTTAAGAATCGTGTCGATTGGATACAGCAATTCACCTCAATTTGCGAAAACAGAATACCACGCTGAAAATGGGTAAATAACATGATAATATATTTATTATATTACTTTAAAATGCTGAATATGTAACTGCAGTTTGTAGATAGTTATATTTCTGGGCATCTTGTATTTAAAGCATTTACAGTACGAGTGCGAATTCCGGAACTATCGTTTTTTAATAAAAATTATTGAATACGTCAATTTTTATCATAAATGAAACATATTTTAACGTAATTGTTACCTTTAGATTGTTTTTTTCCTTCTGATTAATGGCTAATTGATTTTTTTAATTAAAACTTGCAACTCCTTGATTTTTATTAGATTTTTGTTTGAAACTTTAAAAGCAATTATCTCGAAAATTTCAAAATACAATATTAACTTTTTAACATAAATTGACCTTAGAATTTCGTGCTCTGTACAAAATTATAATAAAAAATCTGGTGCGGTTACCACACTACTTCCTTATACATATAAAACCAACTAAACACGTATGACTTGTTCCTTGCGTATGACTTAATATTGAGAATTATTTGACATATAGAAATTAAACCTGTTTAATACTTTTTTCTCATGATTTTATTTTAAAATATTAATTAATATCTAGTTTTTAAAACTTTCTAACTAATAATACAAATATTGCTTTTATAATATTTCAAATAACAGGTATTTTTAACACTTCACAATTATTTAACATATATATGTTATAAATGTTTTCCTTTTTATTGTAACTAGGATTATTGAAATGTCTTATTAAATACCTATATAATTTAGTTTTTCTTAAGATTTGAAGCAAGTACAAGAGAAATGCGAATAACATATTTATTTTAAATATTTTTGCTAACATCTAATTTTTTTCACAGCTGATACTATTTTTGAAAAAAATGGAATTTATTGCTATCTGTGTCCAGTTTATCAATTTCATTCAAAATCAACTCAGCTCTTCATATTTTCGCGATACTTAAAAATTCCACTTTTGTTTACATATCTTGTCTCGTTCATTAGATATTGCGCACACGGGCATTCATCCATCCATCCTCACGCACAGATATCATTGAAAAATTGGTCTTAACGGATTCAGTGGACGTCAAAATATGTAATTCCGCAAAAATCTCGTCCGATTATTTTATGATTTCAAGATTTCCTTATAGATACTTTGTATAAGAAAGTAAAAATTACGGTTTCTAATTTTTTTAAAAAAAATCGCTATCGCCGTTACTCAAAATAAAAGACAATCTAAAGGTAACAGTTATACTAAATATGTCCCATGTAACATAAAAATTGACGTTTTTTCAAAACGTTTAATAATTGTTTAATATTTGTGATTGTTCCATACTTTATAATCGCACTTTACAAAATAATTTTATGGTCACGCAGCATGTTATATAGCCGATCTGCAGTTTCAGATTTGTTCGGCATTATTTTCATTAATGAAGTCACGTTATTTGAAGCTGACACTTATTGTGTAGTCGCATCGATTTATACGATTCAAAACAAGTATTTTTACAATAATTTATCGTTTCAATTTTTATCGTCCTATTTTAAAATTTATCGTTTGCAGTTTGCAGTATTCATGAAATCATTGTCAAAAGTCAATTTATTGCAAATAAGCATGATGTAATATTTTGTTATCTAGAAACTGCAATTTTACCGATGATAAATAAGCATTGCTTTTCATATTTTTCTTTGATACCGCACGTATTCTTTCATAATATTTCTTGGGTAAATACCGTGTAAGACCATTTTAAAATTGTATATTTGCCTATTAGGGACTTTATTAACTGTAATAAATTTTATTTCGAGTTTTGCATTCCATAACTGTTATGTAATAATGTGTTTATATCAATTCGAATACCTATATGTATTTGTATTTCACTGGGTCTTATTTTAAACTTATAAAACAACCATAAAACATTTTTATTGCTCTCATAAAAATGTATATAAAAACAAAATAAAAAATGTAACAGTGTTCAAAGCCATAACATTAAATTGATTTCATGGGATGCTAATCGATTTAACGATCTATTCTGCGAACCTAACTGCAAACAATATTGCATGAGTTTTCTAATACATCTTGTCTCTAAGATCATAAAAAGAACCAACTCACTCTTCGTGAAACACCATGACAGAGGTAATGTATGAAAGAAATTAGTTGCAGTCATTGTTTAGTTCTCGTTCACAATGACTACACGAGACAATTAGAATATTCCTAGAGGAGAAACACGATCTGTGGCGCCAGCTGGCTTCTACCGTGAAAAAATGTCACAAAAAGTAAGGGGGCGATCTTTTCAGTCAGCTGGAACAAAGCAGCTAGCTTCAGATCAAATGGATGTTCAAGTGAGGTAGTTGAAACTTGAGCGTGAATGAAATGTTTCAGATTTTTGCCCTTTGCTGACGACAGTTTGCTTCCAAAATTTAGGCTGGTACCACGAGCTCTGTTTTTGGGTGAGAGAAGTGTTTTAGCCCTGGTTTTAGCGCTATAATGTCATAAAATTATTTTATAAAAAATACTTCAAATAAAAATTCTAGATTAGTATATTGTACAACGAGCATGGAATAGTACTCATTTCCTACGAGTACGGAAGTTTGTAGCATGAGCCGAAGGCGAATGCTGCAAATCTTACGAGTATGAAATGGATAGTCCTTGCGAGTTGTACACTATACTTTTTCTACGACCATGATTTCAAAATCAATATATATTTTAATAATAAATTTGTCCCGCTTTCACCATTCCAATATTTGACAATTCTAAATAAGTATCCTAGCAATGGCACCTGTACTTAAATTAACTGATCTGTATTGAAATACTCATAAAACAAATTCATTTCGCACGATGCTTGAAATGTACCTCATATCCCTAGCAACAACAAACATACAATGAGCAGATTTCTCACTGGTCGTAGAAAATAGTATATTCTACAACAAGTAATGGAATGGCACATATTCCACACGAGCAAAAAGTTTGTAGTCCGAGCCGAAGGCGAGGACTACGGTTTGCGAGTATAGGATATGCCATTCCGTTACATGTTGTAGACTATATTTTCTATAACAAGATTTTGGAAATTATACAAAAAATACAAATATAAAACTGTTGAAAACGTCAAACTCAAATAAATCAAATTAAAACAAATCGACGTAACCATAGTAACTGAATCAAAACACTTCATACATATATCGCACTAATATGCGGCTCTGATTCGTCGAAATTATTCCATACGCGGCGTATGGAATGATAGTCGTGTTGTAGAAAATATATATCCCTGTAATTTTTTTATAAAATTATTTTAGAATATTGTATAGCGCTAAAATCGAGACTATACACTTCTCTTAAAACACCCAAAAACAGAGCACGTGGTACCAAATCTTAGATTTATGTTCTGGTAAATAATTAACTTGGGCCACACGCTGTATGTTTAGAAAAATGCCAGGCTATCGATCGTATGTCATCACTTCATTTATTTCAAAACCCGTATACAAATTTAAACAGGAATTTAAATATTTGAATGACAGTAAATAAAATCCAACAAATAAAAATAGCTGCCTGTGTATTTTAATGAACATTTTGTTTCGTTTTATTTGTGTACAACAATTCAAATAAACATCTCACTGTGCTAAGAATAACATACATGATAAAATCGTGTCTGCTTGTGTGTACATATACGCCATATTATAGAGTAGCAGCTTCTGGAATTTGTAGATTAACTTCTAGAAATACTTGTCAAGTCATTTGACAAAATTACATGACTCGGATGTTTTGAAACATAATACGGCGGCTGTTTTGAGATAGAACAACAAATACTAAATTTAAATTCGTAGTTTTCAGGCAATAAAAAACTTATTAAAAATTAACGGAGCAAGTATACATTTTTTATTTCCTCATTTAAATATAACAGGACTGCTGATATTTCCAGCCATTATTTTTCCACAAATTCTTTAAAAATTAATATTGTAGCACGCAACAAAATTTATGTATTTATACTGAATGTTAGTTGACGATATTTAGGAAATTTTTAATTAAAACTTTGTGAGGATAAAAATAATTATCAAATAATCTAATGTGTATCTTAAATTATTCCCATGCAAATTTGTACAAAGACTTTTTTAATAAAACCCTATATCAAGAAATTTGCATTTTAACAATAGAGTATCGTTGCTGGTTTAATGAAAAAGCTCAACTTTACACCGGACTCCTGGAGCTTACAGAAGCCTGAAAATAACCATGGAGAGTTTAAAACTTTTAGTGTCTTCATAATATATTAAAAGTCACATTCAAGTTCTACACAGTAATGAAAAAATATTGTTTTTAACATTTTTGCTTCTGGAATTGTTCTTGTTGAAGTTTGCTAAGTAATAGCCAGTAATAGAAAGCTATTTTACTTTAAATGTTAACGATATTATCAAGCAATTTAATTCAATTTGGAATTCTTTATTCAGAAAAGACTATCAAAAGTTTTATTTGTTGTAAAAATATTAGAAATTAATTGTACAATTTAGTAAAATAAGATACACTGTATTAGGTACATGTCTTTCATCTTTTGTAAAACATTAAAAATCATTTGAATTTGGGCGCATAAGTAAGTGCGAATATTGAAGTCATAACATTATTATATGCATTGTTTATGTTCCAATAAAAGTTTATTTATAGTTAACAATATGATTAATTGATTTGTTTGATTATTAAAATTAAAACTTTATTGTACAAATCATTTAACTTACAAGTGTAAATATTTTCTACATTAATTAATTTTGAACATTTTAATTATTGCCGACAGAAACGGTTATCATGCTGTGATTTAGTACTTTTGTATTTCAGAAGAGGAAAGCAACAACCGAAAAATTTATTGTCAAAAATTGTCTGGGATCATATTTCATGTGAAATTTCCTGAACCAAGAATTCGAAAATATTACATACATATTTTCTGTATATCCATTACTTGGTTGTCTATTTATAAATCAAATGTGAAGACATATTTCTAAATTTACCCAACCAAAAGAGAGAAACGAAAACGAGGTAACGGGACCTTGACACATTTTATTAAATTTTTCGTTTCACTTCAATTCCCGAAACTAAACGTGGAGAAAAAGAAAACCTGGGGCAATAACTTGGAATTCTTTGGAGATCCCGATAAAAAATATATTATTTTTCAATATGTGCCCCGCGGCCTGAGGGTTTTTATCTCTATAATCAAATATTATAAAATACAGGGTTGCGTCGAGATATGCGTCGTGGCGTCGTGCGTATCTTTACAAACACCACACGAAAGGGTAAAAGCAAAAAGAAAGGCGCGTTGATGGCTTCACCTACGAGAAACTTCGACCTTACGATGCGATATTTCCCAGAATGAGACGCATGGCTTTTTTCGGGGTTGTCGGAGAAACTTTTGAAGTTAATGATAGCTTCCTGATGACTGTTTCGGTGATGCTCTGCTTTGAAGGTTTGAAGAATGAGCAGTAATTTGTTGTAAATAATGTTATTAGATTACTGCTGAATAAGCACTACATATAAATTAACTTAAGTAGAGCATGGAGACGCATAATATAACCTATATAATTTGCGTGCGTACTTACTAATTTGATGAATCTTATATGCAAATTATTTTTAGATGATTCTCCATATTTTCATATGAAAATAAGGACAAGAGTGAAGTTGTCAATTTGTATTTCAACATTATATTTTAAAATAGCATAAAGAAATTGATATGCTTGTATTTTTAACTAATTTTACAACAATCAAAATATTTAAAAGGGTTTACATATTTTAGGAACTAAATACTGAACTAAGATTACGATTACACAACTTGTTAAGCTCGAATTCAATTTTCTTTTATTAAATTATTTAGATTTACTTTTTATAATTTATTATAATTACACTTCTAAATTTTTTCGGAAAATGCTTTTAGTTTTGTGTGTTTTCTATTGACACTATAGTTCGTTTTCCTTTCTAATAAATTCACCCTTCATCAATTAGGAGAGTTCGTCTCTATATAAACTAGCTGGCCAGCGTAGATTTAGGTACATAGTTATATGCTCTTAATTGAATAGACCATTAAGGCCCGGTTGCATAAAGCGCTGTTAACTCCTGTGGTTAAAGTTACAAAGTGATTAACCTATGAAAAATAAATATTTTTTTTCCATTAAGTAAGGAAATAAATTTGTAAGATGATTTTTGATAGATTAGTCACGTTGCCTTATCACATTAGCAACGGAGTTAACAACAATAATTATACTGTTCAAGTTATGAAATAAAATATTTAACAACCATTTTCATATTTCATAATGGGGTCTTTCACCATTTTTTTTATTTTTTTTATGAATCTTTATCTATACTGAAGACTATCTACCCTTTTAAAAAGTCTTAATTGTTATTCATTAAGCCACAATAATTTTTTTTTAAATGTTGTGACGTCATAGTAGAGGTGTTGCTGGATCTAAAACAGTACAGATTGTAAATAATTGAAGTCATATATTTTTTTATTATTACAATAAAATAGAACATTTATCTAACAAATATTATTTACAATCTGTACTGTTTTAGATCCAGCAACACCTCTACTATGACGTCACAACATTTTTAAAAAAATCATTGTGGCTTAATGAATAACAATTAAGACTTTTTAAAAGTGTAGATAGTCTTCAATATAGATAAAGTTTAATAAAAAAAAAAATGGTGAAAGACCATTATCATTTTATTTTGAAGGATAAAATAATCGACTACTTGTACTATGAAATTAATTCTTTATACTATTTTTTCTATTTTGCTCCTTTTATGCTCTTTTTAAAATAAAAAGGGTAGTTTGAAAATTTAGGGAATTTTGCATTACTTAGTGATACTGACATAAGGTTTGAAAATTCAATTGATTACATTTTAAATTGCCAACTTATTTTTTTTTTTATTACGGTATTTCAGCAGTTGCCAATTTAAAAAATATAAACTGCACTGTGCACTATTACAATATTCGTATGAGCTATTAACTCCGTGAGAATAATTTTGAAACATAGTGTAAATGTAAAAGAAATTGTTATTTCTGTTACGTTTTTAATATCAGAATTGGTCAAGTTAAGCAAAATAATCATTTACAAATAAATTGATGTGATGCATCCCTAGAAGTAAATTTAATACGCAGTTAAATCTGAATTTTGTCCTTGTTGCGCCCAATGCAATCTAAATGTATTAATTCAAGTGCAGTTGCGTTATTAATTTGCACATTCAATTAAACTTGTCGTTCACAACAAATACCCACAATAAGCCACCCTGCTTCACTCCTCTAACAATTAATCACTTGCCAGCGCAACTTATTTACAACTATCACCCACTGAATTCATCACATCCGCTAACAAGCTGCACGTTCGCTGCTCCCGTAGGCATTTCCGATTTTTTCGAGCGCGGCGTCAGAGGCCAGTCACTAAAACATACATTAAAACGTCTCCTGGTTAATACTGCGACGGTGATGGCGAAGAGTTTCTTCAAGCTGTCGCCCGGTCGTGATTGATCACTCTCCCAGGTGTTTTGTTAGACTGAAGGCAAGAACCCCGAAGTGTATGAATAACGTTAATCGATTCCCTTCAACAGGAAGTGCTGTTTGGTTTTTGGTGGTTTTCAATGGACTGTTTTGATTTGTATAGAGAGGGGAGATTTTAAAGTTAGGTAGCTTGAAACGCTAGGGGTTTTGGAATTGATTCTTAATTGATTCAACAGAATTCACAGCCATTTACAGGCTCATACTTAATGTAGTTCAAGTACGACAAGAATATGAAATTTGAAGCTTTAATTATTGAATGATTGAGGTTTTATTATTATTTTCATTCAGTTTTCGGATTTTAAAATAAGAGCGAAACATCAGCCTAGCTGGCCAAGAAGATAATAGATGTACTTAATGTTTTTGCCTTTTTAACGTTATTATACGCAGTGTAAGAAAGTATAGGAAATGGATTCCAAAATACCTACCAGAGATACATCAGCATGGCTTGCTACAAATATGTAGATTGTTCATTATAATACCACGAAGTCACGAAGATAGTAGATTGACAATTCTGGTACTGTATTGTCATTTATTTTAAGCAAGATATGTTAATGTTTTTTTACCTATTTTTACTTTATTATACATAGTGTAAGAACGTGTAGGAATAATAAATAAACTAATTTCAAAATACCAGAGAAACAGCATGATTGGCTTTAAATATGTAGAAGTATAGATGGGTTATTTCAATACTAAGAAGATAATAGATGGACAATTTAAGTCGGGTATGGAATCATTTATTTTAAGCAAAACATACTTGTTTTCTGCCTTTTTAAATTTATTATACGTACATAGTATCAGGATTCAGTTTTGACCATTTTTATCAATGTCGTTTGTGTATGTGGACGGATGTGTATCAATTTGTCTAATATCTCATGAAATAGATAGAGATTCGAGATTTTATTACACCGAGTGTAGGAATTTCATTGCTATTTTTTATATTGATGTATCTTTTTACCTATACAATAAGGCCGTGTAACAGTTATATTTAGGGCCAGAAATATTTGACATTTCATAAAACAGTTTTATATTTATTTAGTTGTATTACTTTCTGTAGATTGCCTGCTTTAATATGTTAACTTTTTTATTGTACAGTGAATAGGTAAAAAATGCAACAATATAAAAAATAGCATATACGTCACATTTCTATTCTATGTACCCTATATGTACAGGTTTCATGATAACATGCGCAGAACTAAGTTGATTTTAGTCATAATTTTAAAAACCATAAATGGAACTTTACTGAATACACAATAGTGCAATAAATACCCTAAATTCTAATTATTTCACTTTTCACACCACTGAAAATATATCAAATGAAAGGAGCAATAATATTTCCAATTTTCTTATATCAGTTTTCAGCTTTATGGAAAACTAAATTTCACAATAATATCTTTTAATAATCATAGATGTTATGCGAACAAACAAATAACTGAAACATTTATATGTTAAACGTGTATCAAGTATTATTTAAACAAATTCGTCTCAGTTTCGTGTCTGTGAATTTCAGTTTCAGGATTACCTACAGTTGTATAATCGTTTGTATGCTATTGTAGTTAATCTATGTAGTGAATAGAGTGACATGGTTTTGCCCAACGGGTATTTGTCCGATGATTATTCGCATTATCTGAAACTAAAGCTTGATACATGACATATAACTGTATCATCATTTATACTAGTAAATTCCAGTGAATCCCACTTGAATTAGTTCAATTCCAAAAGACTGTATTAGCAATGTTTGAACAGTACCTATATGTTCATAGATATTTGCTAATATTCCATTGTGGAGTAATTTGAAATAAACATAAAGGATTCAAAAATATATTGTCACGCTATTTATCCATATTGGGTATGGCACTCTGTTATCATGGAGCTATTTACTTCATATACAGAATGTTCATTTTGAATGTGCCGCCATTGCTATTTGGAGAATGGGGTCGTTCACTATTTTTTAAATTTTTTGTTATGAAATTTTATCTAAATTAAAGACTATCTACACTTTTAAAAAGTCTTAATTGATATTCATTAGGCCACAATGATTTTTTTAAAATGTTGTGACGTCATTATAGAGGTGTTGGTGGATCTCAAACTATAGAGAATTAAATAATTTTTGTCACATAAATGTCTATTTTATTGTAATTATAATAATAAAATAAGCAAAAAAATATTTGGCTACAATTATTTACAATCTGTACTGTTTTATATTCAGCAACAACTCTATAATGACGTCACAACATTTTAAAAAAATCATTGTGGCTTAATGAATAACAATTAAGAATTTTAAAAGTGTAGATAGTCTTCAATTTAAATTAAGTTTCATAAATAAATATATTTCTCCAGATTATAAAATTCCGGTGTTCGTAATTCTTCTCCGTCTAAACAGCTTGACCGATTCTGATGAAATTTCTTGTTTGTACTTATGGGGTCACCAGGATGGTCAAATGCATAAGTTATGAATATAAGTCAGGAAAATTTAAAACCAATAGCGCCATCTACTTGGTCCAACTGTAGCTAAGAACCATCCAGGTGACTCCATAGCTACAAAAAAAAATACTTACAACAAAATCGGTCAAACCGTTTCGGAGAAGAAGAATTACCAACACACGCACACTGGAATTTTATATATAAAGATTAAAATATTTCTTTAATTACTATGAACCTATATTTATATTTATTATAAAAGTTAAATATGTTAATTAAATTTTATAAATGGAAAAGTTAGGTGACTGGTAGTAGTGAGAAATGAAATTGCAGTCAGTATAGATGGTACTTTGTTTGACTAGCATCGACATTTCGTAGCCTATTGCTACTTCCTAAGAATAGAGTCAATCTTACAAAGTTTAAATGATATTGTCAAGATTCATCGGGTGATTTTGCTTAGTAGCGCTGTTATCAAGGACATAAGATTATATTCTAATTATTTGTTTTTGTTTCAGGTATTGTACTGCTACCGAATTAATACTATACAGACTAGTCCTAAATGAAGAAATGAATGATATTGGTGAGTTCTGTTGTGTTAAAGAAGAAATGCAATGTTTAATTAGAACTGTTATAGAAACAAAAAGTTCTCTCAGAATTAGATTATAGTAATTAATATTTTAATCACTCCACAGCAATTCATTTTCCTATTAAACTAACATTAATATCATTAATTAACAATAAAACTATAAAACATGATTTGTTCTACTTAATTTCTTTGCAATTTTAAAAGTGAAATTACTTAGCTCCGCACTAATAACTCAAAATCCTGCCTAGCCTTACACGGAAATTATTTCCTATTTTGAGAAACAAACATTTGCTCCTGATTAAATAATTTTCAATGTATGTTTCGCATTGCAATTAAGATACAAAGTTACGCGGTACAAGTAAGCCGGAATGTAGAACTGCTAGTATCTAATTTATGACTTAATAATTCATAAGAAATATCATAAATTTAGCGGTGACTCTGACGCAGACGCATAAATTTTCTGAGCTATAAATACAGTGATAAGGAAATCTTCGGAAAGTGTGTTTTGACCGTAACTTTGTGGCCTCATCCGCGTTGGAGGCAAATTGAGATATCTCGAAGAGACGTCAAGAAGAAGATAACACCGTCGGATTATTCTATTTGATCGGAACATATATGTCGTGGGTATTATTTGAAATTAATATACCTAATGTCAGACGTAGAATTTATTATATTTATATTGTGATTGACTTTATAATCAAAGGAAGTTATTATTTATTTTATGCAAACATTTAATAAAATACTTAGAAGTAATAAACAATTCTGTGACTTTACTGTTGAACTGTACGCTATAGATTAGCCTTTAGCCTTTAGTATCAATTAGAGCTCTTAATTTGTCGGCTGGTACACGTACATTAATATTGTAAATTAATCATATACATTTAAAAAATTTAGTTTTGTGCCCTAACTGGTTTAAATAGTTATTTATATAAGAGTCAGAAAAGTGGTACATTACTGTCGAGGAGCCATATTGAAATACTCGGCACTTTTTCTGTAAAATAAATAGGTAAAAAGATACAGGGATATAAAAAAAAAAACTTTGAAACTCATTCGCGACATTTCAGTTCTTCATCCTGTATATCAATATATTAACAAACCAATTATTTGTGTATTCAATGGTAATGCCCAGCTATAATATATCTACTATATACTGAATTTAATATTCTTTGGAGTAGTTCTAAAAAAAAATTAATGTTGATGAGTATTTTACTTCCATTCAAAAGAACAGCAGTCTTTGTTGGCTTGATTAACTCTCGGAAGACAAGATAACTGCTGGACAAAATCAATTAATTTTCAATGGCTCAAGTTATTGAGTTATCAATAAAACTGGTAATAAATCACGTTAAGATAATGTGCGTCTGTTCAAAAATAAAGACTTAACAGCGTCATAAAGTTAAAACATAAACTTACCTATAAAATACAAAATAAAATATTTTTATATTATCTCAGATAATTTAGAAAAAATAAAATGAACAGAGAACAAGGAAGTACACAATACAACCAAGACAAACAATAAATTTTGTGTGGTCAATTCATTTTAAATACTAATAAACGATTCTCATAGTTTGATGAATAAAATAATTAATTAGCCAGTTTAAAATTAGCTATTCGTATTGTTCAATCGTAGATCCGCAAATGCGTGTTTCAGTTCCCACGGAAATCGATCCCTTTCCGTATTTGTCGAAACAATCGTTCGCATAATGATTCGTCTTGTCACCGTAATCGAATGAATTTGGTTTTCAGATTCAGAACATTTAAATCGTAATCTGCAATTCAGTTGTACGTTTGTGCAATCCGCACGCTTTGGAATCCGCCAGGAAACAGTTGAAAAACAAACAGTAAACAAAACACTAGTTATAAGTTGGAAATAGAACAGGAGAATTGGAGTAATCATGGAGAAAATTGGAAGTTTTTCGTTGTTTCACGGAACAGAGGAGAGAATCTGTGTGTAAATCTAATTGCGAGGTTTCTTTTTGTTTAACTATTTGTTTCTCCATGAACAAATGCTCTTCGTAATACGATACGTGCTATATTAAACCTCGAAACTTTTTGTTCCATGCGAAATTCAATTTGTGCTCTAATGTAAATTTATTACTGTTTGTTCGTCTATAAATAAAGGGCAGATTTACGGCTTGATCTAACTTATTTACTCAAAAAATTCACTTAACGTGTTTGCTTATATACGTCCCTATTTCCAACGAATTCGAAAGGAAACTGAATCGAATGCGAATAGAAATAAGTCGCTAAAAATTAATAGTTATTTATGATATGTGTTAAAAATTGTATTGAAAATAGAAAAGAATTAAATTGAAAAAACTTTCAGAACTCATAGTAAATAATAAAAAATTTAGGATTAGGTAAGTGTTTCGGATTATTCTATAATAAATATATATATAAATAAGGAAAACAATTGAACAACATAAACAAGTAAATATTACTATTATTAATTGATTATGTTATTCATTTGTTTTTCTGCAGAAGAATTATGTAAAATAATTCGAAATTTGTCATTTAAGTAAAATATTGCATTGGTTTTAATCCAAAAGCCTTTGTAAATGAAATGAATAAATAAATAAGAAAAACTGTAGACATATTCTATTCGCACACCTCCAGGAATTAATTATAAATTTTCAAAGATTCATTAATCTAAAAATGTTGACATGTAAAGTTTGCAAGTACTCGTTATGGGAATGTATACCCATAATTATAAATATATTCCGCATTGTACTGGTACTGAAAGAATAAGTCTGCAACTAAGTCTTTTAGTTAGGTTAAATCTATGTACCTACCACATTCATAATTAGCATTAACTGGCATTTAATTAATTTTTGCACGTCAGTCAAGCCATTCACCTTCGAAACCATAATTATCTACTCTTGTTTCGTGAACAAAACAAAACACATGATTTTTCCCTGCGTTCAGACCAATCCATCAAAATCAAAATGCCAGCATTTGTTTTTATTTTTAATCACAAAGAACATTCGTTTCTCCACTCAAGTATTAAGTACTTGAATGCAATTAACAATTAACAGAAAAGAGGTTTCAATTTACTGAATTAAGAAGGCAAAAAGTTGTCGCGACAATTCAATGTCCTGAAGTACTACAACGGCAGATGTAGTTGAAGTTTATACCGCCAGATGTCTGCTCGATTGGAGCATGCGCGCTGGAGTATGACAAATATGACGGCGTACAAAAAAGTTATAAGAAATTCCAGTTTTTTATTTCGGGCTGATACGAGTACTTGGTGGAACTGTTTGTGACTGGTACACCCTTTTGACGTTTAATATTTTAATTCTTTTTGGTTTGTTTTTGTTTTATTTCGAGAACAGTGCCGCATTGTTATTGAATTGCTTTTGTTTTTTCAATGTGAGAACGCTTACTCTAAACGCATTAAGTTCACATTTGATATATTGTCGAAATATGCCGGGTGTAGAATTGAAATGTGGCGTAGGGATTTCAATGCTATTTTTTTGGTACAGCTGCAATTTTTTACCTATTCACTTTATAGCAAGTGTAAATTGTTGTTGTTCAGAATTTAAAATTTGCATACGTAAATATTAGTATTTCATGATATGTCAAGCAAATTTAAATCAATATTTATTAGGAAAATTGTAACACAGGCAAAATTAAACGCGAAATATATTTGATATTTCACAAAACTGTTTTAGATTTATTTATGTATCCAACACCTTTCAATAAATGCTCTATAATTACGGCGATTTTAAACAAGGATAATAACATATTACTCACTAGTGGGTATAATTTTGAGAAAAGTCACTAGTGAGTAATTTTCTATTTGTGACAATAATAATAACACACAACACCTTGACAAATACTTCGATTGACATTTTAATTTATAAAATTTAAAGCATATGTCACTGTCAAATCATATTTCTTTAATAAATTTTGCACCTATTAAGACGTGTTGGATAAAACGTTATACTTCACACGTGGGCAAAGTGGAATTACTTATACGATAAAATTATCACACTCAACCTTCGGCTTCGTGTGCTTAAATTCTCTCATGGGTAATTCCTTACTTTGCCCGCACTTGTAAAGTGAATAACTATTATTTAACAGAAAGAAATGAACTCTATAATTCGCTATTATATCATTACAATCGTCTACGAAATAATACAATACTGTAATAAATAAATCTGAATCTATTTTGTGAATTACCAAAAAATTTTGGTTTTGTTTAATTTTACATGGCAGTATTACAATTTTTCTAATAAATATTAATTTTAATTTGATTGAAATATAGTGAAATACTCACATTTATTTAACCAAATGGGCCTTGTTCCATGTATTTTTAAATTCTGATCAATTTTTGTATTCATACTTTTGCAGCTATGTGAATAGACAAAAATTTACAGCAATATTTATAAAATTGCATTGAAATCCTTGTACACCATACATTTCAAGTCTACTCTCGGTACAAATTTATTATTTGGTAAATAAATAAATATATCAACACGCCTTTTACCCATTATGGGTTTGGCACTCTGCTTACGCAGATCTCGGTAAGTTACATATTTTTTCGTATGAAGTGCGGTTACCAGCCATCAAATCATAGCCCCTAAAGATATTAGTGTTATTTGGTACTTCCTACATAAAAGATTATCGAGAATTCAGCAGCAAATTTTTCTTTTTAACCATAGTAAATAACTATACTATGATCACCAAATATACGACTAGATAAAAATGTTAGAAAATACAGCCTAACCTTTTATTCACCTTCAATATTTGACATCATCTAAAGCAGAATGCTCGTAGAAATGTAGATATTCACAATTCACACAATTATTTTTCATAGTTCATGCTACGGTGTTTCAATCTGAACATTATTTCACTACAATATTAAAAAGACACTTGGGAAACAAAGCAATTTACATAGATTTATCAAAAAAATCACATCGTATACACTGCCTTTTTGTCAATTCGCGGACTACTAAACGAAACAGAGAAACGAATCTTAATTAACTTGTTTGTGCCATTATTATTAATAATATTGTGGGCATCAAAGTTTAGGTGCAGTACTCTAGACAGCAAAAGTATTGGCGTACCATTTATTATATTTCGCTGAAATTTATTATGATGTTTGTTGTAGGAAATATATGTTCCTGTCATTGTTGTAATTGTGGTGTAAATAGAGAAATAACTTTAAAAGGCTTGCAAAAAATTACAGAAGCAATTTGAAACCGATTTGCTTTCCCCGATAATTATTCCGCCATGTATGGGTAGTTTCAAGCTTATTGGCTGATAGCGAAGTGTGAAATTAGCTGTTACTCACGCGATAATTAAATTGTTTCAATAGCGAAGCTTGTGTTCGGTGGCTGTTTCGGTGCTTGCGGCACAGATTTGCAAATGTCCACACTACCCGTGTTTCGATCAGATTGGATATTTGTACGCAAATTAGCGTGACAGCGCTTCCAAAGGAAAAATGACCAAGTGACAAAGGGTTGATAGGGGAATAATTCGATTATTGGACGGCCAATTTGCAATGCAAAGTTTTCATCAGTCATTCTTAGAATAAATATTTAAAGTGTTATTTACCTCATTATGATGGTGCGCTCTTTAGGAGAAACTGGGATACATCTGGAAAAAAGGAAACAAAATTAATATCAAATGTAAAGTTTGTGTGGTTCATATTAAATTCACAATCGTCCAATCATAAGGAGGCATATAACCGAAGCACTTAGTTTTCCTCCCATTTTGATAGAAAGAAAAATACAATGTTTGTTATAATCTTTCGAGATCTATCATTGTTGTAATCAAAGCAACTTTCGATCAAAGTATTGTTGTAATCAATGAATTGTTGTAATCAAGATGAGGATGGGATGCAAAAGTAAACCAACTGTTGTGGGCACCACAATACCTCCTGCAGTATTTATTTCTTGTTAAACAATGCAGGAACACGGACCACCATTATTAAGAAACGCTCATCCCTTAAAAAAATTAGTTTTCAATTATGACACATGTAAAAAAATGTCAATATAAGTTTTCTTAACACTGTTATGGAAACTACTCAATCCACAACTAAAAATTGTATTGGAACAACTATCATTCCATACACCGCGTTTGAAATAAATTCGACGAATCAGAGCCGCATATTGGCGCCATATATGAAGTATCTCAGTTCTGTTGAGTTTGACGTTCTCAATAGTTTTGTATTTTATGTATAATTTCCAAAATCTTATTATAGGAAGTATAGTCTATATACAACATGTAACGGAATGGCCTTTGGCTGGGACTACAAACTTTTTGCTCGTGGGGAATATGTGCCATTTCATTACTTGTTGTAGAATAAGCTATTCTTTAATAAGTTGTAATTCGTATATGGTAACAGTAAGATAAAAATGTTTCAAACAACAATTGTTGATAATAATATTTTAAGTATTATTCTAATAGCAAAAATTGTCATTAATTCATAATTTACTGAGATATTTCAAAATAACTTATTAGGACGTCAAGTAAACTGTCACGGTTATCAGAATATCACCGAAAACTAATCAGCTCTTCCCAAGAGGATACAAATATAATATACAAAATATAAAATTTTCAATTCAGTTGTTTTTTAGAAACCGTAAGTCCAGAGATTCACACAGACAAATAGTCATACACACGCATCGCGAATCTATTAAAATAGTCTTATAGGGACCCTAAAACGTGCTCATCTAAACAAAACTATTTAACTGTTCAGCTTAGTAGTTTTGTTTAAGAATAGTTTTTAATTGTTGCTTGTGGAATTATGTATTTAATTTTAATTTATTATTTATTTTTTTAATGTGCTGTGATATTGTGTATTTTTATATTGACGACGAAATTGTATATTTTTGAATATTTCATAGGTTAATTTAAATTCTTTGACTCTAAGTTTCCGTGAAGAAGATTATAGTACGATCGAAACGTCGGATTTTAAAAAAATTAATAAATATTTTGGCTACAGTCCGAGAAGTTTGATTTCATTACCTACCACAGTCAACCATCGTTCCTATCAACCGTTTTATTAAAATTTTAGTGCAATCCTAAAAACAAGGTCTCATTTTTTTGTCCAGCAGTATACAAATATTACTTACAAAATATCACATTCAAAATGTGTGCCTGGCGTGATGATATATTTATTTATTTGATTTCCAGTGGTTGACCAGTACACTGAAACACTACACTGTATTATCAGATTCGAAACATATGCAAAGATTAGTATGTGAAACAATCCAGCATTCATTATTTAGCGTATAAATCCAGCACAACCACCCATTCTCATGAGAATTGACTCGCTTCGCAATCTGCATCGCTGCCTGAAACTGAATTTCCATACGGTAGAGTGGCGTATACTTGGTCGACCCGTATAATCGCACTAGGCCAAGAATACATTATGGTGGAATCGGTTAGTTTGTAATTTCGCGAGAATCGATAGCGAATAAATTTTCAAGTCCATGTGCTCGAGCCGGAAAGCCACCGACATGTGTCTAATTTACATATTCGGGTATTTGTAGCTCGGTGTTTTGGAGATGGGTACTTGCTTCTTGCATAGTTATCCTAAACATTACGCAAATTATTCCAATCTTAAATGCATGCAATCTTCATATTTATATGTACGGGTGTAGCGGTACAAAAGTCGCACTTTTAATGTTAATCGAAAAAAGTAGTTATATTTGTTTAATTTAATGTTATTGTATGTCGATAAATGTAAAGTGTTGGTGTTTGAGAAGAATGATTTTGAGACTATTTGCAATGCTTCAGTGCATGGCGAATGAATTTGTATAAGTTGGTAGTATGTTTTCGAGGGATAGACGTATTTCCCGAGAGATTGAAAGGCGAATGTCTGCAACGTGCAAGGTATTGGGTGCTCTGGGTACATTTGCTCGAAAGGTGAATGTATCTAGAGATGCTCGTTTGAGTATTTATAATGGCGTGTTAAGAGTCTACATAGAGGTATGGTTCTGAATGTTGGGTGTTGATGAAGAAGCATATACGACGTATAACTGCTGTAGAAATTAGATATTTGAGAGGAGTGTGTGGGTATACGAGACGTGATCTTGTCCGGAATATATTGCTGTATTGTGTGTGTGAGATTGAGAAGAATGTTCTTAAGAAAATGGGAGTGAGTCGGTTGAAGTGGTTTGGTGCTAATATATGTAGGTGGGATTGATGGTAACCGATTGCATGGGCGTTCGAGGAATAAGTGGTTAGGTATGGTTGATGGTTTGTTGCGCGAACGAATGATTACGAGTGTGAAGAATAAACGAGCATGTATTAATCGCACTATGAATGTGGACGCGGCGAAAGTGGTGTGCCTGGATAGAAATGTTTGGAGGAGATTGATTGTTGGTTGACTGTGTTTCTGGGTTCGTGCTATCAAACTGAGTGGGATATAGCGTGACGTTATGTATATATGTATAAACTTTAGTTTTATTAATATTCAAGAGATTCTAGACTACAGGAAGAGTTTGTATTTCAGTGGTAACAATCATTATTTCTGTGTATCACCTATTAAAACATGTGTGTGAAATAAATAAATATATCATCACGTCTTTTACCCATTATGGGTGTGGCACTTTGCTTTCGCAGATCTCGGTAAATGATATATTTTTGATTATGAAATGCGGTTACCAGCCGTCAAGTCATAACCCTCAAAGTTGTTAGTGGAGGAGCAACCACAGGGTTAAATTTAAATTGGCAACAGTAGTGGGATTCGAACTGAGGATCTCACGATCCACAGTCCGACGCGTTGCCATGGAGCTATTTACCTCATAACAACAACATCTGCGTGTTGATATTTAATGACGTGCTAAAGTATAATTTAAAAAGTTGGGATCTTCCGATGAAAATTTTGAATAAAATTAATTTCGCTTAAATTTTAAATTGCACGTTATTCTTATAATATGAAGCGCGATTAACGAACAAGTTTTTAAAACTTTTTTATCAGATGAATGTTTTTAATTATATTTTTTTTATAAAATTACTAAAGTTTATTTCCTGCGCATAAATTTCTCACATTTCTTGTTTGTATAATGAATGTTCGATAATTTCGACATAAAATGCTACTTGTGAAAGAGGTTTAGATATTAAATTCCTCAAAGACAGATTCGTATGAAATTAGATTTTATAAAAAAGTATAATCCTTTTAATTTATAAAGTTTTGAGGTACAGAAGCACCCCTTCTCGTTACATTAGCTAAAATTTGTGTAATTAGTTGTAAATCTCCGAAAGTTTAGTACCTAGTGCTCGAAATTTATACTTTTCATTAAGGTAGTTAAGTTCAAACTACTGCAAAATTAGCCTAATTACGGAAAGAATGAAACGAAGCTCCTATTATCCTCTAATTTTGAGGTCGCGTGACTTGCCATAAAAGAAGTAGTTAGAACTTCTAAAATTCGGTGTAATTTACTACTAATACAATAACTTGAGTCAAAGTCAAATCTGAGGCAATTATAACTTTAATTCCCGGCGGAAACATATATTTACCTCCGTAACTCGCAACTACGTCTTCGTGAATCTACTCACGCAGCGGTATCCGATACCAAAGGCCAAAAAGAGGAACAACGAAGAAGACATTTCCCTCTATCCCTTTCCTTTGGAACTAATGAATCATGACCAGTTCGATACGGCAGGATAACCGAAGGGGACGCAGAAAACTCTGTTCTTTCCAAATAATTTATTGCTTCAGGGGTCGGAAAAAATAGGGTGAAAATTATCAAGGAAATCGAAAAGGAAATTCGGTGAACACATTGAGTATATCCGCCATGAGTAATCTTCAGGGGTGGCCAAGTGTCGATGCGTGCTGAAGCTAAATACTGATAGTGACTGAGTAATCTTTCTTACGGGGTGGCTAAAATGAATTGGCGGTGATATGATTAATGATGCACCAGGGATGTACAATTGCACAATGGTTCTGATGATTGCGAGTGATTGGCCAGGCTTTGTTCGACTAAGTGAGTGTTAAATTGCTTTTTCATGCGCGGGACGCATCTTTGTGTCGACATAAAAGACGTGTTAACCTCGACGTATAGCGAAACAGGAATTTTTAGCATTTCAACAGATTTGCCTCAAACAATAACTAATTTTATGCAATTATACGAACATTACTCATTGTTACTTAATTTACATAAAAATTAGAAATATGTATTACACATCCTATATAAGGGAGGTATAGTATAAGTCTTATTTGAATTAATTTATAAATATTTATTATTCCAAACATAATAACAAACCAATTAGCTGATTTTAATAGTTCAGCGAATGGTGAACAAGTGAATAAATTTGTATGTTTGGGTAGTATGTTTTTGTGGAATGGACGATTTGACCCGGAGATTGAAAGGCGAGTGTCTGCAAGGTATAAGGTTTTAAGTGCTCTGGATATATTTGCTCGAAACCTGAAAGTATATAGAGATACTCGATTGAGTGTTTATAGTTGAGAATTTAACGCACATACGTGGCAACCAATAAAATCACGAATTTGTTTCAAATTAAGCCAATGAACGACAAGCTTTACCGATTGTAATCACTAGTGAAAATTAATAAGCGATTATACTTCACTGTAAATAAAAATCCTAGTTGTCATGTAAATGTAAGCTATATTGACAATTTTTTTTAAACGTCAGAAAGAAAAAGTGTGTAAACTCGTGTAAAATGGAAAATTGCAGATGGGGAAATGTATCTACAATAGAGATAACTAACAAAATTGAAGAAAATATCCCAAAAAATACTAAAAAGGCGAAGAAATACGCTTGGGGACAATTTATGGATTTCTGCAAACAAAGAAATTATACATTAGAAGAAGGTACAACCCGTATTCAGCTTTGCAACATGCTTAGAGATTATGCTTATAACATGAAGAAGAAAGATGGTACAGAATATAAAGAAAATGTAATTAAGTTTAATTAGAATGTCACTGCAAAAATATTGCAAGAAAAATTTTTCAAGGATTATAATGTAAAAATAGATCCTTTTTCGGATTTGGAATTTTTACCTGTAATAAATAAATACTATTTTTATTGAGTATCATTTGCTTGTTAAATTCTCACGCAAAATACAACTCGTGACATGACCATTGCCAAATTATTTTTTTGACATAATTTTGAATCGTTGTTATGGCAATAGGAAATACAACTCGTGCTACGCACTCGTTATATTTCCATTTCCATAACAACTCATTAAAATTAATGTCAAAAAATAATCGGCAATGTCCATATCACTTGTTATATTACTTATGATTATTTCACTCATTACAAATTTGACCAATCAGAATGTCTCATTTTCCATTGTTGTACATTTTAGATAAGTGAATAAACAGCATGGTGCTGTTTATTCGCGATTAAATTGAAGCTAGCTTTTATATGCAAATTTTGAACATTTTGAAGGCATATTTAGCCGGATAATTAGTTGCAGATGCAAGATACTTACATGTTTTTTACCTTTACTGGTATTCTATGTCTTTAAACATGCTGAATTATTCAATTGAAGCTATTTTGATTTACAAATTTTGACATTTATTTGACAAGTAAAAAGAAAAACATACAATTTGCTATAGTTACAATGTAACAACAAAATTTTATGGTGCCTTTTGCTTATGTGTGTACCGATTTATTTATGTGAAAATGTGTCAAAATCAACGTTTTAGTACAATTTCTTGGACAAGTATTAAAGTTTATGCTATGAATTCATGAAATAATCTTGACATATACCCCTCGTGCTAAATAATTCAATCGATTAAATTTGATGTCTAGCTTATTTATAAAATTTTGTTTTTAAAAAAGTGTTATCGTACATAATAATTTAAGATAAAATCCCTCGACCTGCGGTCTCGGTATTTTTTCAAATTATTATGTACTCAAACACTTTTTAAGCAAAATTTTATGCATAAGCTAGACATGTCAAATTTAATCGATTAAATTCTTAGCACTCGTGATATAACTATTGATTATTAGTGTCTAGATGTATGGTTTTGAATGTTGGGAGTGAATGAAGAAGCATGAACGACATATAACTTCTGTGGAAATGTGGTATTTAAGAGGAGAGTGATAAATGCCCGGGATATGTTGGTGTACGGTGAGCATGAGGTTGAGAAGAATGTTATTAGAAATGTAGGCTAGAGTTAGTTAAGGTAGTTTGACTATTTAGAGTGAATGTCGAATGAAAAGTTGGTGAGACTACTATATGCGAGCGAGATTGAGGGTGAACGATTGTGTGGAAGTTCAAGGTATAAGATTGATGGTTTGTTCCGTAAACGATAGATTTCGAGAGTGAAGAATAGACCAGCATGGTCTGAATTGAACTGTAAATATGGATGAGGCGAAAGTGGTGACGTGTGGATAGGAATGTTAAAGGAGATGATTGTATTTCAGAATTCGTGCTTTCCTACTGTATGGGATATAGCACGATGTTTTGTATGTATATCTACAAACATCTGCAGCTACAGAGCTGCCATATTTACGATAATATATTCATACGTACATTTCCCATTAAATAACAATTTTTTGTTTTATGATGTATAAAAAGTAGATAAAATATCTCATATTGAAATATTTATGAGTACTGTTTGTTTAAAAACATGTACTGCAAAATTTCTACGTAATATTTAAATTTTATTATGTTCTTTATGCTCTGCAGCTAATACAATAAAAATAAATTAACATATATATCTTGCATCTTCATAAACATCAAACCTGAGCCGTCAACCATTCCGTTCCAAATCTTTTTAATCTCCCAGCTGCTACAATTCACACCACAGAGAAATAAAATGTTTACGAGCATTTTAACACGTCTAGAACATTTCAGATACTAATGCATCCAGCATTAACATATTTCATAGTCTGTCGCAATGTCTGTGTTTGCTCAAAGTATTATCCTTCGAATCCATCAAGTTGCCAGGACGAAATATTAGTAAAAACCATGAATTCACCCTTGCAGAGGAGACATTAGACTATGTGACACAGTAAAACCATTTTTTGCCGTACTAAAGCCGTTTGTAGTGTATCGTTAAAATAAATCGAGTGGATTAGGAAGGAACTGCGCGTTTCCCACGCTTTGTGGGGCTTTTTGTCGCGAGTGATCCTGCGTTACGATGAAGAATTGTTGTTATTTTTGATAAATGGATTATTTTGTATTGTTTTCCAAACTTTTTTATCGCGTGCGATTTTTTATGTGCTTTTATATGAAATATGCACGCAATTTTACGATATTTTTTGCTTGAAAACATTCAAAGATGTCTTATTTAATTCTCTTTTCTTTCAGATAATTCTTAAAGCCTAATAACGAGGAATTGAACTTGGGTAATTCTGTCTGAGAACTGTCTCAAATTTTGCCACGATACAAATTAGTAAATTGCATATTTGTAATTAGATTAAACGTGGTAGTCTAGGATTGTAATTACGAGGGTCGTCCAGAATATAAAGAACGATTTGGCATAACTAAATAAAAACGAAGGATATCAACACAAAACACAAAATTATAGTACATTACTCTATTTTTCAATGTACTTGTCATAGCTGTCAAGGCATTTATTGTAACGTGGTACCAAATTTTAAATGCTGATATCATAAATTAAAAATATATATTTTTAGATCCTTTAAAATTTCGGATTTAAGTAAAAATGGTAGGATAAATAAATAAATATATAAATTTTATATCTTTATTTTGGACGTTTAGACTTTATACAAGTCATCATCAGCAAGAAATAAGTAAATAATAAAAATATAAATAGTAAATAAGTAATCAAATTATAAATCGTAGAATTAGGAGTATTGTAACAAATATAAAAATATTTAGACAGTTAATATGTCAAAACAGTAGTCAAGAAAAAAACTCTTCTACCGCAAAAAATCTGAACCAAGCTGTCACTGCTTCTTTAAGGTTTTCATAGTTTGCGAACAGTTTTCCACCCAAAATTTCCTTTAGTTTTGGAAACAAGTGAAAATGCTTGGTGCCAGATCAGGGTTACAAGGAGGATGTCCAAAAATTTCCCACTGACCTCGCACCAAGCGATTTTCACTTGTTACTAAAACTAAAGGAATTTTTGGGTGGAAAACAGTTTTCAAAGAAGGAACACCTCAAAGAAGCAGTAACATCCTGGCTCAGTTTTTAGCGGTAGAAGAGTGTAACATCTGTATTGATAATCTGGCACCACGTTTACAATAAGCCTTGAATTTTATGCCTATTACATTGGGAAATAGAGTAATGTACTGTTAATTTGTAAATAAAGTTTTGTGTTGATATCTTTCGTTTTTATTTAGTTATGCCAAATCGTTTTTTACTTCCTGGACGACCATCGTACTAAATATACAGAGCTTCAAACAATATTGTTCTCTTAATGTCTAGTTTATTTCAAATAAAAATTTCTTAACGTCATTTTTTCATTTTAAGTTCAGCACTGGTTTAACAAATCACGCTAAATTAGTCAGGAACCCATAGATGTTACTTGAGGAATAAGTACAGAGGTAAAGTTAAAAGTGGCATATCACAATGCCGTTTACAGTTTACAAGTAGCAAACACAAACAAGAAGCCGCTATCGAAATAAAATTGCAATAAATAACTTTCGCATCCTGCGAGACATCCCACTATTAAAACATGATAATTACAACAATTAATGGCCAAGATTTCTATCTTGGAATCAGCGTGAAAGAACCCGGTGCAACTTCTTTATCTTATGGTCCGATCTACAACTTGTTAGTCTGCTATTCTGCAAGGTCCGTGTTCAGAACACCAAATTGAGGCTTATATGGGCCTGAAATTCCTATGCGGACAGTAGCTTATAATTGTGTCTAAAGTTAGTTACAGTGTGAATTCAGGTAGAGGCTTTTGTCACATGAAGAACTAAGGTAGTGAGTGAGAAAATGCTTGAAGATTAGATTAGTGTCACTTGAAGGGTGAAAAATTGGGACTGATGGGTTCTTAGAATTCCTTTGGGTTAACGGAAAATTGTTACATTTTAATGAGTCGAAATCACTCTTTTGTAATACTAATAGTCTTGAAAATTAAATAGTATATTGTCACTAGAAATGGGCTACATTGTAAAATCAGTTTGTGTTAATCAATGTAATTTTCACAAGTGATACCTAAAATATTATTTTATCTACTGCACTGATATAATAAACATATTATTTCCAACATTTTAGTGGAGTAATCTAACATATTACTCCACTCAGTGAGGTAATTTCATGCGTTTTGTATATTATCTCACTCGTTCGCTCTACTTTTCTCCATGGAAAAACTATTACCGGACTGTAATCAAAATTGTCATAGTAACAGTAGTATATTGTGTATCTAGTAGGAAAAGTGATATATTCCTGGACGATGGTCCTGATCGTCCTGCAACACCAGGAGTCCGGGAAGTTTACTTTTCCTACGTGGTACACATGCTATTTTTTAATTCTCGGTTTATATTTAATAATTAGTTATTTTATATTTCATTTATAAACGTCAGACAACCAACAAGATATACAAATATTGCGTTATTTTGATAAAAATATATTTGAAAAGCTAAATCGTACGGGAATACTTTGCTACTGTCCGGAAAAGATATTCCCGTACTAACCTAACCTAACAACGACACTTTGCGGTTTGAAAACACACCGGAAAGGAGTCAGTTTTCATCCGGTTGAAAAAAAAAAACAAATTTGATCTATTCTGCTCCTTTGATTTTGAGTAAATAAATTAATGCAAATATATTTTTTAAATATTTGTGGCGTAGAAACAACCAATGGAATTAATTCTGTAAGACGCAAATATATTTCTTGTTGAATTTTAATCCCTCTCGTGTAATAATTTCATTACTACTACCATTTATTTTGCTTCAGAATAAAATTATTTGAAGTGTAATAAATATTAGTTAAAAATAGTAAAAAAATAAATCATGGTCTATATTTCATGTTATACTGTTCTACACTGTAGATTGATATAAATATTCGTTAATTGATATTTATAGCTTCACTGTTGGAAATAAAACGTAATTTTAATTACGGAGTACACTGCCAAAAACACGCGTCCAGTTAATTAACCTGGTTGCGAAATTTTAACAGATTTTAATCGTAAATATTTTTTTCATGCGAAAATTAGGGTGCTTTCAACACGTACATATTAGCGAAATTTGTATCCCTGTTTTTTTGAACATGTATATTTATGTGTCCGATGATAAATGTAGACAAATGATATTGTAAAATTTCATAATTCGGTAGATTTTAAAATTTTTTAGAAGGTGTATATGTCGTAAATTTACGGTAAATAAAATTTGCTATCATGAACAAATAATTAAATAAACAACATAAAATATATTTGTCAATAATTATTTATTTGAATTTGTTGTTAATACAGAAATTTGTATTAAACTTCAACTTACAATTTAAGAGTTTATATTATTGAATTAATTCAATCCAAATTAAATAAATAATAATACTTTTAAATTTTCCGGTTAAGTTTGAAATAAATAGAATTATCAATTTTGAACCAGTTGCTGAAAAAGCTTATTGATAAGCTCAGATAAAATTAAAATTATTCAAGCAATATGAACCCAATTTATCGCACTCCAAGAAATTCGAAGAACTAAGCTTAAAGTGTTAGAGCACCCAACTCTCAAAGAAATATTTAATTGAACAAATTTTGAACCTAAACTGGATTTGTTCACATGAAAATATTCTGCTCTATATTGATGTTTTTATTTAAACTTAACAAATTGTAAAATCCGATTAAAAATTATCCAATTTACCTCGCTCCCTAAAAGTGAGATCTCAACGTATTTCCTGCGAAGGCGAATAAGGACGTAAGTATTTGCCCGCAAAAGCGTGAAGCGTAAATGTCAAAAAACAACGTGAACATCAGAGGCAGCCTACAGACGATGAGACGTCGTGGTATACGCAGGGCCGAATTGCCAAGGATTTTACAAACGGACGAACCAATAAGGATAGATGTTTGACAAAAAATATAAAAGATCTAGAAGATTTGAACTAGATTCTTATTGCGCCACTGAACTCTTTGCTTATTGTAGAATACAACCAAGGAATTGTGGAAGATGAATCTTCTTTGGCAAACACAGTTTTTTAAGGTTCTTTTCAGAAATGGTAACTGTAGATTGTAGCTGTAGAGTTCATCTTCAATTTTTTACTACTACTACTACTACCATAATATTTAGAATTATCATACTATAAAACGTACAGTACACGATGAAGTTTTTCTTTTCAAGTGACTTTAAATTGTCTTTAATCATGCAATGAGACTATTTACATTTTTTTTTATAAGAAATTACATAGAGTTACTATAAGAATTAAAACTAGTCTACCTAGACTAACCATTAATTTTTCGTTAATCTAAAACTATAAGTTTATATTCTACTGTTCATCCACTGATGATCAGTAGTATGTTCTATTGGCCTTAAAGCACTGCTCACATCATCACTTATTTGCACATTACTGCACTAACTCGTAGGGTTTTTTTCTCTTCAGTCTTCTAGTTAATCCTTCGTTGTCCGACTATTTACATTATTAAGTTTTTTGTGAATTAAAACAACCTGAAATGAAAGTTCTGTAAAATCATTTCATTCGATAGCTTTTCAATTTATTGAAATATAATGATAATTTGCAATAATTAAAAATTAAAATTGCTATCAATTTAATGTAATTTATTAAGTACTAAAGTAATTATTTGTTATTTATGCAAACTAGAAATGTTTCTTTTATTATAATTGACTATTATTAATAATAATCCATGTAAATTATACCTATGTTTACGTATAAATGGTGATGATTCAAACTGTATTTGTGAACTATTAAAAAAATTAACTACCGGTGTATAAACTCAGAAAAAGGTCGTTGTATTAAAAGAGATTCTTCTATTATTATTTAATTACCAATTGCATTACCACTTACAATTAGCAATCGGTTAGAGCAACTTAAAATTTTTGATTACTGTTTATGACATCTATTGAAATAGTGTTGAGGTAATTAGACAATATTTCAATTATTTAATTTTATAATGCTAAATAATTTATATGTAAATTAAAAGTACGTTAGGTACTATGATGTTTGACATATCTTACAAAAAAAAGCGAGTATGATATCTCCATTTCACTATTTGTAGGCGGCAAGTTTGGAGTTTGCAAGCTTCTCAATCACTAGATACTTAAATTAATCCCTTAATTTTCTGCGCTTATGTAAAATATGTAACTATAAAATCGTTTGCTAAATAAATATTTTGGTATTGCAAAACTTGTGGTCTAAAAATCCCCAGTTCGATTCCAACAGTCGCATGTGGAGCCGCAATTAGACGTCTGGTTAATACAATTCACTCATAAAAATATACCACACACCGAGATCTGCGAAAGCCACACTAGAAATGGGTAAATGGCGTGATGATATATTTATTTATATATTAATATCAGCAGTGGATTTGGTTTCTTGCGGCAGTTCGGTCCTGATCGTGACGTAACGGCGTCGGCGTCGGCGTCGCCACCGGCGTCAGTAAGTGAACGGGCGAACGCGACGCGTATCCCGCGAGTTTCTTTTGACGGAAAATCGCCCCTAGCTGACCTACATAACTACAGAAAGCTTCGCTTTAAATTTTTGTTCAGAGATGAATTTTCAGCTAAATCTGTGCCAAATTCACTGTTATTTGGGATAGAATTCGGTTATTGTTTTCTTCTATAAAAGGGTTAGCGGAGAAAGAAGAAAAATGGAAAATGTTTTCTACAAATATATTTCGTACCCATGTAGTGTAAATAGTCTATAATCCAATAGTCTCCGACATTCTTCATCCATCGATTTGTAAAGCAGCGAAAAGTATTTGTGTTTCCAAAGCACAAAAATACCCTTTATCTTAATTTTTTTGTGTCGCCTTGAACAACTATTGAATGAAAGACTTGTGAAAAATTATTCTGAGAGTGATTGATGATATTGCATGGCGTGTACACTTAGCAGTGATTGTAGATTTGTTGAAAGGACATTAATAACAGAAAATTTAAAATGATTAAGACGTTTTAATCATAAATACAATACATTAAACGTTAGAAAAATATGATTTATTTATCAACCAACTTCAACACATATGCACGATAAAAATTATAGATTATTTTGTTATAAAACCAAAGTAATATTTTCGCATTAAAAGCTATTTTAATGCTTTTTAATAGCTCTTTAATCTTTAATTTCATTGAACGATAAAACTTCAAATGTCAACAATAATAACGAGTGCTTAGTGCGATTATGCTCGATTTTATTAGAAAAGGTAATCGACAAGGCTGTACGCTCGTCTACTACCTTGATTGCAAGAATTGTTTTAAAAGTTATCCAACTTGAAAGTTTCATCTAGAACATTTTGATGAAACTCCTGTTATATTTTAATGGAACTACAAACTATTTTTGCCATTATTAAGTGAAGAAGAATAACATTTTGATATCCCCATATACTAAAAAGTAAGATTTTAAGTAAACGTACAACAATGAGAATTTAGAAGACCAATAACAATGTACATTGCTGAGACTATGATAGTGACAAAAAATATTAAGAATATTTAAGAATAATGGAACGAAAAATAATAAGAACAATAGTAGAACCAATAAAAATATCAGAAAACGAATTCAGAATAAAAATGAACTATGAAATAGAACAAGATTTGGAAGGAGAAGCCATAATGAAAAAGATCAAGCAACAAAGAGTCAAGCTTGGATATATATATATATATATATATATATATATATATATATATATGGAAATCAGAAAAAAAGGATGCAATTAAATCAGTACTGCAGAAGGGAAACCAGGAGGAAGAAGAAAAAGAAACATACCCAGAACAACATGGCTAAAGGAAATAGAACAAGATTTAAGAGCAGCAAGAATTAATAACTGGCAAAGGAAAACAAAAGATGGTAAGTTGAGGAGAAAACTAACTTAAAATCACTAAATTTATAAATATACATTAAGTTAAGTTGAACTACATTTTGAATATCCCAACACATAGAAATTGAAGTCTGAATTTATATGTACGAAAGTATATGCTGATGATGATATTATGATCGTCTCAAATGACAGAAATGTTACAGGAAATAGTAGTACAAGCAAACAAAATGAGATTCAAAATAAATGAAGCAAAAACAAAAATAGTGTCATTTGGAAAAGCCGTTGGCAACAAAGAAATAAAGAAAGGGGATTTCGAATTTGAGTAAGTAAGAAAAATTTAAATATTTATTCATTATTCTACCAAATAGAGAAAGAGAAACAAAAATGAAAGAAAAGATAATGGCAACAAATAGAGCTAACAAGAAAATAGTAAAAGGTAAGATTTTAACTAAAGATACAAAAAGGCCAATAATAATGTAGATACGCTGCTGAGATTATGACAATGACAAGAAAAGATGAATAAGATTTAAGAATAATGGAACGAAAAATAATAAGAATAATATAAAGACCAATAAAGATAAAGTTATGAAGAATAATATTTTGATTATCCCAAACGTCAAACCCATATGATTCCATATTTGCTGGTTGTTCGCTTTGCGTAAAGAGTTTATTTGAAGAACAAGGAAATATGAATTGAGCATATGTCAAGGGAATTTGCTTTCAAACATCGACAAGATAATCCACCCTGATATCAACTACCCACAGTGAAAGCCCTCATTGTACGTAAGCGCTAGAAATTGCAGTCTGAATTTATTTGTTCGAAAGCTTAAGAATGTCAGCCATTCAGGAAGACGGCGAACATTCAATTCACCGACTATGAAAGCGGTATTAATTTAAGAACTTGATGTTTCACCAAAACTTTTTAAATAAATCTTGAAGATAATTGTTATTTCGGCTTTCAGCCGGAGAACTTAAATCTTTAACGATTTTCTGCCTGCGAAAATTAATAATATGTCTAGCGGAAACGCCTTGTGTTCCTGTTGTATTTCCGCTTCAAGGCGAAATTGTTTCCGAGGGACCTTGATTATGAATTATGAGAAAGATGTTTGAAGTTATTATTTTCATACTCATTCGTTTTGGAGTGCTGAAAAATGTGACGTTTTTTATGTGTTTTACTATAAATCAAGGGCAATATTTCCAAATGGAAATGATACCCAGTTTAACTAATTAGGAATAAGAGAATCGTGGTACGGTGACGAAAGATGCTATAAAATTTGCATTGAAATGCCTCTTGTGCTTTTGTTACGCGAACTACTCGTATTTAAATAAGTTAGAATCTGCGGAAAACATAGTTCAAAACTTTACCAGAATCTACTGTTTGATATAACTTATATGCATATAAAACCCTCGTATATAGTCGTTATGGCTGCCTTGCATGTCACATTTGAGAAATATGAAATAATATTCGTATAAAAATATGTACCACACAACAGTGAACAATATTTTATTGTAAGAGCTTTTCGTTTGAAAGCTCTTTACATTCGTACTTCTGTACTCTTTGACTTTGACTGTAGTTAACAATATGAGCTCAATGTTTTGTCTCTTTCACGTTTCTGGTTTTATTATGAAATGCAAATTAATGACTACGTTTGTATATGCGAACAATCTCATTGTTATTTTGAAATTCTTCTGGTTGGTGACTGTGTTTTTTAATTTAAGAAGATTTTGAATTGTTATATTCTCTTTGTATAAGAGGACTAAAATATTTGTAGAGACATTTTAATTTAATGTATTATGCGAACAATATTGTAACTCAAATATTCAGAATGTTAGTTTATCTGAAAGCAACTGAATCTAGAACTAGAATAGATACAGTAATCTAGCAAATTAGCAGGTACAAATAAATGTAGACAATAAGTCATTCAAAATAATATTCAGATATACCTATCGTGAGTTTCTGCTAAGATGCAATATTTAATTTTCTGTCATAAATGTATTACTAATATGGATATTAGTTATGCTTAGTACTGTTCCAGATAAAATAAACCATAGAATGTCAATGCAAAATGAACTTGTCATCATACTTTAAAGATGTTTACTAATGAAGAAAATAAATCAAATAGCTACTTGATACATTTCGCGTTATAGATTAATTTGTTAATTTAACTCCAAAACGTCCTTAACCAAATACTTCCAGAAATTATGTTCAATTATACAACTGATATTCAAAGTAATTCACAGTAAAGGATTTCACACAGGCTGGTACCACGAGCTCTGAATTTGGGTGTTTTAAAAGAACTGTTTTAGCCTTGGTTTTAGCGCTGTACAATGTTCTAAAATTATTTTACAAAAAATGCCTCCACTAGAAGTTATAGAGAACTACGTTTTTTTTTTCAAATTTTTTTTTATAAAATAATTCTAGAACAATGTATAGTGCCAAAACCGATACTAAAACACATCTCTTAATACACCCAAAAACAGAGTTCGTGGTACCAGCCAATGTGTATTATAAAAGAGTAAATGTAACAATACAATTTGAGTGCCTATATATTTAATATAGTTGATTTTGATTTACTGCTTATGGATTACGATTAATGTGGAACACATTCGATTAAAGAATCTCTGAAACAATTATAAAACCATAAAGAATAGATGCGCTTATGCTTACAGTCATAAATTTATATAAACTCTCTGCTAGCTATACTTTCTTTTCCATTGTATAAAACATTCCAATCATTACAAATACATAATAACAAAACCCAGAACTCCTTTTGTAATCCCTATTAAAATTCCATTGCTACTACAGAGTGACAGCTAATCCCGAAACACATAATGTATTTTCATAGAGTCACGTATAGTGTAATACTACACATTTGGGAGTAATGTTATAGTTGTTACGGGTTTCCTACAGCTAAACAGAGTTTCCTAAAGTCTTCGCAGGATCAAACTTATTAAAGATTATTCGGTATATGCTCAAGTTTCGCAAGTTAGTTTGGTGTAATATTGACTTTGTGTAATAATCTGCGAATAATAGTTCACTGGTAAATGGGGTTTTGCAGCTTCTATGTATGCTACTTTGTACTGACTTCATACTTAACATTAAATTTTGCCTAATGATGTAAATAATACTGTTGTATTTAAACTTAAACACCGAAGTTTCGTACTTAAACAACGATACTTATAATAAAACTCTATTTGCCATTTACCATTACTTTTAGTAGACATTAGATAATCATTATACGAATATTTATTAAAACAAACTTTTATATAAAATGACAAGTGCAGAGACATGTCCTGAAGAAATTTATATTTTTCTCTCAACAAAAAACTAATTAAATTATGAAAACCGGATAAAAATACGCGCGGAAACTCTAAAGAGTAAATATTACAATAGAGTTAATTCATTAATTATTTCCCACTTCATTATTCAATGTCAAATTACTCTTTCTACAAAAAATCTCTATAAACACACACTCGAGTCAACTGTACTCTCCCACTCAACGTTACAAAAAAACAACGGCCACAAACAAATGAATATTAATCACATATAAATATTCACGCTTGGAAATCAAGAACAAATTTGACAGCTAAAAACAAAACACAACAACACGGAGTTTGTTGGTTAAACGATTTCGACTTGAAACTGACTGCTTCAGTTTTGTTTTTACATTTTACACTTTGCCGCACTGTAAAGTGGAAGCATTTTGATGATATCAGCTCTCGTAAGAAACTTCTTGTTTCTTTCAGGAATTATTTTATGCAAATAATGATGGATGGTTCGTCGATGTCATGGTATGCATGCTTGATATGTTTTCGTAACTATGATGGAGTACTGAGCAAGCATTTTGTAATAAGCGATTGATCATATTACTTTTTAAGAAGGTTTTATCGTTTTTAACTGTAGAAGAGGCTGTCTGCGAACTTGACATGATTAGACGAAAATGGATGAAGGCATGGAGATGCAGTTTACACTTTATGATAAATTCACTGCATTCAGAGGCGTGTCCATGAATTTCATTTAGAGAGGCCTTTAGCTATAGCCCGTTACAGGTTATACTTAATTGAAGTTAGTCAACTTTTAGCTAAGTCAGCTAAGTTAGGTGTACCGCAAGGGCCAGATCTTGGTTCTCTATATTTTTAATTTTCATTATCGCTCTTCTGACTGTAATCTAATAAATTACTATAAAATATTGATATTCTTCAAGCTTTTCATCTGGAGAGGCCTATTGCTCATCATATAACTATAGGTAATACGTAATTGAATTTAAAACTGCAAATAATTTGTATTGTAATCTGTATTCTAGCTCTAGAGGAAAAACAGTTAACTATCTTAATGATTATATATGACAGGTTTGATTTATGTTCCTCATATACTTTTTTGTATATTTTTGGCAAATTATTAAAACCACCTTCTCACAATTGATTGGCCTTGGGCTATCATATACATACATAGTACCATGATTTTCAATTGAGATGCAACATTTACTTTTCCGTCAATCATATGGGCACCTGTTATATTTAGAACTGTTCAGATAAAATACAACATATATTGTTAATGCTAAATGAACTTGTCATCATAAGTTAAAGACGTGTACTTATAAAAAAAAATTGGATGGTTACTTGGTACATTTCTAGTTATACATGCTTGCTAATTCTTCTGAACATCCTAAATCAAATTCTTCCACTTTGTTGCATTTTATTTGGAACAGTACGATGAGATTATATAACGAGTATCCAGAATAATATACATATTAACGACAGATTAATAAATATTACATTTTAGTTGAAACTATATGTTCCAATAACAAGATGACATTTATCAGGCAGATTCATAAAAAGGATTAGCGTTAACTCCATTTCTTTCATCATCTGCAATTTCGTTTCTAAATTAATTATATTAACAAAATGTATCAAATTTAATGCTAACCAATCATGATTACAACCTTACTTAAAATAATTATGTTCTGAGAATGAAAAATGAAGTTATGAGTAATAATAAAAATTGAGTTAGCGCTTATCCCTTTTATTAATCTTGCTGTAAAATTGTAAGCTGACAATTCAGTTCATATCTAAATACTTCCTTTAGAAACGCCACTACTGATAATGGCATCGGATATAAGTACAAAGAAGAGAACTATTTTCAACTGGGATACTGGGAAAATATTTATTTACCTTTATTACTTGGATAATAAATTCTTTCATTCGCCAAATTATTTAATCAAATACACTCGCGGTTTTGTTTTTCATCAAGTCAAACTTTAATTTATTTCTCTCGAACATGGCTGCTTTGATGTAGAATAATTCGACAAATTTTATATTAAACAGAATCGCTTTACATGTGTTGCCTCTAATTTTTCGTTTTAATTGCTCTCGTCAATTGTTTCCAAGCAAACACGTTTTCGTAAATACAAATTTATCCGATAATACTTGTGGTATTACCCTACAAAAATTACTTTCGAATGGTAGAACCAAATATATTTGTTGTATAGTTGAATTTTACACTCGATCATAGTAAAATTATAAAGAATTTTATGGTCGGTATTATAAAGAAATTTGGCTGTCACTTAAATTTATTTGTTTTTAGTAAGTGTACATCATTTCAAATTATTTTATCATTTATTAACATTGCTGTAAAAAATTTGATTGTCATTTGGAATAACTTGATGTAAATTTAGTATGGAAGTAAATTTAACTGGAGTTTAAATTTCTTCATAATACCGGGAATTAAAGTTCTGTAAAAATATTTTATTTTAACACAACGTTTTGAATTATTCTACATAATTCTTCATCAGGAAAATAAATGAATAACATAAACAGACAACTTTTTATTTTTTATTATTACAGAACTTAATCTGCATGTCTTTGAAATAAGTAGTGTGTAATTTTACAGCAAGAAGCGTTTTCTTTTATGGGTAATATTTTCCAGATGAAGTAGAAATGTTTTCTGTTCAGAACATTTTGATATTTTACTTATACACATTTCTTATTAATTTAATATGTAACAAATCAACCAGCTATTGCAGCAAACAAACCAAAAAATTTTGTAAGCAGAAAAATATAATTGTTAAATTGGTAAACTTATAAAGCTCCACCAAAAAGTTACAATCCCACAAATATGTGAAACATTTATGTTACTGCACATAAAATACTGACTACACTACAAGCAACAAACCATTAGTCTAGGCTCTCCTTTGGCAAAGGAGATTTATTATAATATAAATTTAATATAATTTAGTTTTAAGAGCAGACTAAAACAGTTCTCATATTAAGCTCACACAGCAAAGCACTTTAGTCTATTTCGAAAAAGAAAAATGTGCCCCCACACGCACACGATACAATAATGTGCATCCAGCCTCCACCCGCGGCTCTAACTTTTACTTAAACTAACATTAACCTGAATAGTCGGACCTCGCATGTCGCGGACGCGGCACACATCCGTGCAGAGTTCGCGTTCGTATAAGACCGCACTTAGTTTATGTACACAAGCCACTGTATGTTGCGGAGATTTACCTTCTATCCTCGCTACTTTTATTAAACTTCTCTACTTTATTCCCCGTGATTTATATTCTTCATTCTCGTGGAATTGTTTCCGCAAAATGTGAATGAATCACGAATACAATTTTGTTTTCTTTTCTTATTTTGTTCTATTTTAGTCATTTGTTTTCTAGTTATACTTAAGTTGTTTTACTGACAATTATTGTTACTGCTTCTAACACGCGATTTAGGGCTTAATGTAGCGAATGCGAAATGTAAAAAGTATGTTGTTTGTAGATTTTATCTTATCAAGAATGTTGGACATCAAAACATACAGGCTTATGACATGTAATTTAAAATAAATTAAAGCAACGAATGGTTTTTTTATATATGTTTAGAAACTTATTTCTGTTAATCCCTTAAATATAGGAAAAGTTATATTAAAATACAGACATGCAAATTAATTTAAAATGGAATTTCTTTGCTGTCAGTATCTATTACAGAATGAAATCCAGTTTGCATTTTAATAAATTTTCGGAAATATGCGCATATTTTCACCTCTATATTCAACCCCTGACGCTCCTGTGATGTGATTGGACAGTTATCGTATATCATGCATAAAATTTTAAAATTCTCTTTTTTTAACTTTCACGGTAGTATGTAAATACCCCATCAATTTCATACATCATGCCTTCAAAAAGAAACAGAATAAGGAATAGTTCTTTATTTAGTCCGGTAAATGAGTTTTTACTGTACGAAGAAGTCCAGTCAGGAATTTCAAAACAAGCACCGTTAAAATCATAAAAAGTAATGAGTGCAATTAATTTTGTTTTGTTGATATTTCTAACAATATTTTTCTATAATGAATGCGGAAATTCAAGAACCCTTTTATCGTAATGTATAGGGTGTAAAAGTCTCTTAATCGTGCACAAATTTCTCTTACGGTTTCTTATTCATCGTTATCCTACGTGCATCCTATAGTATTCATTCATTCTTATCATATGGCTCCACCATTCTAGTTGTCTTGTTTCTATGAAGTCTAGTATTGGCTTACATTGTAGTTGTTCTCCTATCATTTAATTTTTATTCTGTCCAAAATTGCTATTCCATTTACTTTTCTTAAATGTTACATTTTCAGCGCTTGAATTTTGCTTTTCATTTACCCATAACTCGCAACAGGATGCCAATATAGATCTGTTGTATACAGTGTTATATACTGTTACTTTTCTTTTAGTACTGATTTCTTTTTCCCTATGAAGCTGTGTTTCATTGCATGAAAGATTTTTGCCGTTTTGTATATTCTTTCATTATGGCATTGTCCTGTTTACTATTATTTTCTATTATCGTTCCAAGATACTCAAGCTTATTTCTTGTTGTAATTTTCATTATTGTTTTTATGATTCTATGAAGTCTAGTATTGGCTTATATTGTACTTTCCAACGACTGAATTTTGCTTTTCTTTCATTGAAATAGTACCCATAACTTGCAACTATAGTTTGTGTTCAAGGAATGGTTAAGAAATTTATTAGGGTAGCACAAATATTTACAGAGAAAGACTAACTAAAACTACACATTTTAACTTACAAACTAAATGAATCATTAATATGAACACGAAAGAAATACTAACTAAAATTATCTTAAAAACTATATGAATCATCGGTATACACAAAATACTGGTGTATGTTCCATATGTTGTCGTTCTGATTTCTTTTTTCTCTGTGAAGCTATGTTTCTATTAAACAGACTGAAATCAGGCCGATAAACATGCATAAATGATACAGTATGAAATAAAATATATTACATTATACGAACCTTCCAAATCTATTGACCTATTGGTTATTAATGTTTCATTGGTGGTATTAACACGCGAGTTTCTTATAAGATCTCTATCAAAAATGCAAGAAACTCTTCGAATTCATGAAACATCCTGCACACTCCAAACTTCTACGTTTCCTTAAAATAATATGTTTGAATAATTCAAAGTGTGCAAAGTACACCAGCTTTAAAGCAGAATGTACATAAACAAATCCCATTCATGGTACAAAAACCAGTTCCTCAACACACAACCAAAAACCGCATCAAAACTCCATCGACCTTGCCGCGTGAACACTTCAAAATCCGATTCACCCAGTTTCGTGCAAACACGGATTTACACCTCGGCCGCTCTCATCTGGATGCCGAGACCGTTCTTTCCCCGGGTTTGCGTTTTATCTTCGTGATCCAGCAGCGGCGATTACCGGAGGGTTATACTTCGCCAAATGCGGGGTGATAACTCATCCCAGTCGATTGTTGGAGATGGGCGAACGCAAATTTTCGGGAAACAATGTCGATCGATCCTTCAAGTGACAAAGGGTTATTGGACATTATGATGAGATATTTTGGGCTACGGCGGGATGCGGAATACTAATTCACAGAGAGTTAATTCGAATTTTACTTTTTTTATATTGTACAGTATATTGGACAGCAGAGTAGAGCTTTGATGAAATATGAGTACAAAGAACGACATCAGCAAGTAAAAAACTTCTACTCTCGGAACAAATAAGCATTTTAATTTATATAAATAAAAGAAATATATCTCATCTTTTGTAGTGTACCCAACAAAATCTAAGGATCGTAATAAAACACCTCTCAAAGAATCATTAAATTATACCTGTCACTATTTCCTCAAGTTAGCACAGATTTGGATTCTCTCCTAACAAAAATTATTGGAATTAAATATTAAACATTTACCAATATTTGCTGCATATTTTCAAGTATATAAATACTGTTCAAGTTAATTTAATCTTCTGGATTTTGATGCACTTTGTCTTATTTTCTTGTTGAACATTTTGAAGATTATCACTAGCACCTACTATTATTTACGACAACAACTTCATCTTTGTTGGAAATCCGCGGCTGCCAAATAACTTTTAAAATATTTTGAATCTTGCTAATACAAAAGTGATCCTATTTATGATCCATTAAACTTTTTAGTGTTACCTGTATGAGCAATTGTTAACTTTTATTACATTGTTAGCCAACAATGTAGTTAACTGCGCTTAATGTAACTGTCCGAAGTTTTTGTCTTGATTTGTTATTTTTACCGTGAAAAATACAGCTAAATTTGGATCCTCATTTTTTGTGTTTTTGTAAATTTCCTGTATATTTATTCCAGCTCTCCTACATTATGCATTCAAGAGTAGATGGGGTAAAAAAAATACAATTTGGTTGAAATATTTTCGCTTGTGTTTCTGACACTTTGTAAATTTTTATATGCTCGACATTGATCACATGCATAATCCGAGATACATTTTTAAAATACTGAATAATTTCATTGTATGTTTATTTTTAATAAATTTATATTTTTGTTACAGGTATGGCTACAATTATCCCTCAAACTTCAAAGTACATTGATGAGTAAGTAACTCCCAAAAACCAACAACGTTATCTGTTAGTAGATTATTTTATGATTTATATTTCGAATCCAGATGTCTTTATTTGAAAGTTCTGAATTCCAGTTCAATTCAATCAAGGTAAACGGTTCTCTGAAAATCGATTATTCACAGCGTTTCATCCATTTGTAACGTAAACTTCCAACTTTCAGTTTCAAAACCGAAAGTAAAGACCAGTAGACCAAACAATCCAAAAATAAACAATAATAAAAAGTGGTCATCCAGACCTTAAATCGAACCGGTCACAAAAAAGAGAAAACGTCACAAAAGAACAAATAAATTCCACGTTTCGTATTACATCCACGTGCCTTAGTACAATTCACGATCTCCCGTTGTTAAGAATGAAAGCAGCGTAAGAAACGCACAATATCAGGACTCAGCAACTGGTCAGAGCTTCGTTTTAGCGACCGTTCTCCTGGCGCAGCTGTCGAACACATGAAAGAGACCAACCGATACATACTATATATCCTAGAGAGAGATACTAGAGCGGGTGAACGCATTTCCTAATCTTGCTCTTTGTGTTTCCGGTAAATGCTTTAGCTATTGTTGGAGACGGATTGTTGTCTCTGTGGCGGCATCAAAGAGATGTCGCGAATAAATGGAGCAAGAGCTGTAGATATACGGATATTTCAATTTAATAACATTGCCATATATATGTTTGGGTTTGAAGATTGGAATGGGATAAGCACGTATTGAGAATTTCACAAAATCAGATTGTTCTGTTTCAAATGAAAATATATATGGTTTCCATCCGCATCGTGAACTTTTCCATTTGACCCTAACAACATCTACAAGTATACGAGCCCGAATTCATATCATTTGGCCCTATTAAGACTTTTAGAATAACTTGTTCATAATTTATTTGTATCTTAATTCTATTATTTTTAAGAATATTTTAAGGATAAGTAATAACTTAAATAATATCTCTAAAGAAAAATCACTAACATAAAGAATTCATTTTTCCCAAAGGTAATGGCAGGTACCACAAATACTGTTTTTGAATCTAATGCCAACAAAATATGGAAAAGTGTTTCAAATTTCAAATAAAAATCTTTTTGATTGCAATGAAATTTACTCTATCTCATTTATATGCCCAAAAACCCTGATTGGCCTTCAAATAATCTGCCACTTACTGTTGATGAACTTTTCCCAAAATTGAATCAATTCGTAACATAAATATAATACCTATATACACCTTGTGTCTTGTCTTAAAGGTGTATGTAGGAGATTAACATGGGAAATCAGTAGTTTTGCGTACTGTTGCTCGGTGTTCTACCGGACAATAGAGATTGTGGTATCAATTTTTCTGAATCAAACGATGTAAAATACGTTACAATTTAGTTGTAATTTGGTTCCGTAAATTTATTTTTAAACGTCAAATAAATAGCTTGAAAGAAATCAAAACAAAACAGTCATAGGTGACTATATTTATTTTCGATGAAAATTGAATGAATCGTAGAATTTTAAAATTAATTTACTGAGCCAAATTCCTACTAAATTGTAATGTATGTTACATCGTTTGATTCAGAGAAATGATATCTTTCGATTGGTACTACAATTATTGCTGTCCGGTAGGACACCGAGTAACAGCACGCAAAAAACTAATTTCCCATATTAATCTCCTATGTATACCTGTAAGAATTAAGACAGACACACGGTATGTATATGCAGAAAGTAAAATGATAGAAATTAAAATATAAATATGGTTAGTTAAACAATTTTCCTTTGTATGATTTCACCTGGGCCAAAATACATGATTTTGGGCTCGTATAGAACATATCTATTGCCTATTTGAATCTTAACATATTTCACGTAACAATCTGTTCATTTAGAAACTAGACCAAAACATTCCAGAGCAGCCAGGTCGAATTTCCAGGAAGGTCCACCACTAACTCTCCTCACCTCTCTTGTCAATAGAATCACGCCCTTCATTCAGGCAAACTTAGCATCACATTCACAACGCACAAATGGTTTGGAGCATTCGACTGCGTACGAGTGGTCAACCGGTGTTCAGGTGCTGTTTGATCATTTCCGAGCTGGTAGAAAAGGGAGGCTGTGAAACTATGCCCTTGATTTACCGCACAATCTGTGATCTGACCACCGCAGGGCACAGGGCTGATAGAAAGGGTGGTCGTTTGTTAACCTCTTGTGGTTTTGTTTTTTCCCTAAGGAGGAATTTGGAATTAAGTAGGCACTTTTTTAGACAGTGCTAAAGAATTGCTTGACTTTGGTTTCCTATATTATTTGTACTAAACAAACACTCATCAGACTGTTGGTCATGAGATCCTCAGTTCGAAACCCACAGACAGACAGCCAAGATACAATCATCGGTGGTTTTTTTTTTATTTTTATATTTAAACATCATTTTCTGTATGTATTTTTATGTGTCTTCATACAATTGTTCGATTTCGTTGGTAATAGACATTCTCTTGCATTACATGCAAGATCTTTTATTTCTTTTGGAACGTCTTCAATGTCTTCATCCATCTCAACACTTTTTCACTTTGACAATTTGATAAATAACATTTTTAAGCAAAAGGAACATATGCATAACAACGAAGAACACTTTGAGATGCAATTAAATGTTTTAAATATAGGAATTGACATAATTATATTTTAAGAGAAAATATTTTCCATGCAGTCGAACATAAAACGTTATATGCAACTCGTACATATTCGGACTTTATAGACTCGTCTTATTTATTAGACGTAAATTATGTACTTGTTACATAAAATACTATTATTATATTAATTAATACGTCCGTAAAACATTCTTACTCATGTTGTACTTCAATTTCACGAAATATTACTAAAAATTGGCATATACTTTTATTGTATTTCTATATAATATAAACCGTAAAAAACTCACTGGTGCAGAGCGCATCATCATATCTGTTAAATATTTCGAGATATGTCGGTTTTTGATGTTTTTCGAAGTGCAATTTTGAGGAACTACAACTCAAAAATTACGCAAGATATCGAAATATACTCTTCAGTTTTGTGTTATTCGTGCATATTATAGCAGAATAACAATTTTTTTAAAAATTGAAAATTTTTAATTTTTTTTCTTTAATTCGATCAGCGATATCTCAAATAATAAACGAGATACGAACTTGCAGACCAAACCATTGGATTCAGCTCCCCGAAATACATAAACCCTACAAATTTTAGAACATTCGGATTGTGGGTTGAAATTTTAGAGGAAAATTGGCATATCTCTATAAATTTAAGTGATATGACGATGCGCTCTACAGCATTGAGTTTCTTAGGGTTTATATTATATAGAAATACAATAAAAGTATATACCAATTTTTAGTGATATTTCGTGAAATCTGAAATTGCGCAGTACTTTCTTAACATGTATTTGTTGTCAATGGTAAATGAACTTATATTAAATTTTCTTATTTATACAGTTATTATACACATTTTCAAATTATAACCACAATTCTCGTTTAAATAATGGGCCATATTGTGTAGTTCCACATAAAGTAACAATTTACTGATGCATGCATTTTTAAATTCTGAATAACTTTTATATTTACTCTTTTACTGTAAAACGAATAGGTAAAAGTTTAAAGCAATATATTAAAAATATAGCATTAAATCCCTATATTCCACATTTCAATTCTACACCGGGTATTTATTTATATTTTTATCACCACTTCGTGGAAGTAAACAAGGATCAAATTTTGTTTTAATAATTACAATTAATTGAACACAATTCAAATAGTTCCATTTATGTAAAAATAAACAACACTGCTGATTTAATTAATAATATTTCGTTTTCCGTAATATAACCTTTATTTGGTACATTATTACTGTTTTAATGAATATCAAATAACTTTTAGAAATATATACGTGATAAATCGTAAAATGAAATTGACTACATTGTGTATTCTATGTATATTTAAATGAATTAAATTAAATAACATGATGCTACGTCCTACAAAGTGAGGTAACACATTCTGGCATATCACATTCATCGCATCTCTGGCGTCTATTCCTCACACTTGGAACTATTCGTACATGCAACAAACCATCAATCATACCTAACCATTTATTCCTTATTTAATTAAAAATGTATTTTATTTGTTTTAAAGTCAGAAGATTTCAGAGAAAATAGTGTTGTATTTAAATGACTAAAGTCTCAAGTAATAATTAAAGAATTTCTATGTGTTCATAACGGGACTAAGACTGAATACCCTTATCTAATCCATCGAAGTACATATTCATGTAACAAGCAGGTAATGCAAACATTCGTTAATTTGTGGTTGGAATGAATCTACCATCAGGTCGGGCTACAATTCAGGGATGTTTCCCGTTCAATGTTCTTCCCCTTTCCTGCCATTCTACCTCCCCGTCCCGCCCTGCAAAAACCGCGAATCCGTGGCAACACAGGAATTCGTTACACAACCGAAATTTCACGATCGGTCCACTGATTCCTACAGCAAACTCAGCAATGACATTTGTTGGAGCAAATTTAGTTTTGGTTAGAACATTGTCGTTTGATTGGTGGGTATTTGATTTGGTGAATTGTTTGAGAGCCTGTATCTCGAAAAACAAACGATGTAATTAAATGCAGTGTTATCTGAATTATACGCCAAGAAAGGCAAACGAAGAATAGTGTGTTGATAACCAAGAAAAATAAAGAATTTGTATTCGATTGAAAATAAAAATAATACCAGTAATAAAAAAGTAATGAACTGTATATTGGAACTGTTATCTGAGAGTTAACTACAAACTAATTGTTATTTTGCTGAACCAATAACTTCGTTCATTGGTCATCGGACAAAAACATCTAATAAGAACTTTAGATTACATCTTACAATACAATGTATTTCATTTCATATCGACAACCAACAACATATCATCTCGTACAATGAAAACGTCTAATTAATCATAGAAGACGTAACAAAACACAACCATTGAAAGAAATCTAACTTCAGTTGTCCATTAGTGAAGCAACAAAGGATTCAGCGAGCACCCAGCCTGCTTGAGTTTCAAATAACGTGCTGTCAGACTTAATAAGTAATGCGTTATCATGAGTATGTGTAGGTATAAATGCGTGCATCGAGAGTCAAAGTGTTAATTGAGCAATTAAGTTTAATGACAAGACATCGGAAACTTGTTTGCATCCATGGAACCACTGCTTGTGGAAGTGACAAAAGAATGTTGGTATATCCACTATTATCAACTTTTAACACTTTTACATTTGAAGGTGATACAATGAAATACAACGTACATTTTATGAACATATCGGAATTTTATTGCTGTACGTATTACTTGTGATATAAGTGTAAGAAAATATAAAGTCATATTTTGTGAACTTGTACTAGAAATCAATGCAACATTTGTTACAAAACATCGATAGAAAATTACCAACACCTCTTAATAAATGAAAAATTTATTAAAGAAATATTATTTGACAGTGACATATGCTTTAAATTTTTAAATTAAAATGTCAATCGAAGTAGTTACCAAGGTGTTGTGTGTTATTATTATTGTTATAAATAAGAAAATACTCACTAGCAACATTCCTCAAAATTATACACACTAGTGGGTAATCTGTTACTTTCCTTGTTTAAATCGCCATAGTTATAGAGCATTTATTGAGAGGTGTTGGATAAAAAAAATTATTTATTACTTTGATTTTGCGAAGTATCTTGGTCAGTATTTGCGGTAGTAAAATCGCTGTAAATTTTCCGCGCTGATGACGAAAGTTTCAACAACACCAATTCTTCAAAAATCCCATTGCAGTTCAAGTTGCACTTTCTCATTAAACTCCAAACAGTTCCACCACATCCAACTTCCTATCAACTTCCTCCCAAACCTACATCGCCGGTAATCGGTGGCTTCCGCGTCGCGCGTCGCAAGAAGCCGCATTACTTCACCATCGGTGCAGCGGCGCTGGAACATTTCATCGTATCACACGCTCCATTTCCGCGCTCGTACGTCAAGAAGAGGATCGGGTCTGGGGTGTTATCCTCAGGTTCACCCTCCAAGGGGTAAGTGCTCGGTACATTTACCTGGCGGAGTGTTGAGAAGGATTTGGTTTGAGTGCCGGATGAGGCTATTCCGTACACTTGATGTTTGAGTCTGATTGTTGGGGAGGAATTTTCGGAATAATAAATGGATTTTAAGGTTTTGTTGCAATTGTTTGGCCTTTCTAACTTTAGATTTAATTCCTGATGCAAAAAATTGATGTGGTCGGTACAGGACATTCTTATACATATCTAACGTCACGCTTTATTTATACCCATAAACACAATCAACCAATAATCAATTTCCTCCAAACATTCCTTTTCAGACACACCACTTTCGCCTCGTCCACATTCATACATGCTCATCTTTCTTCACATGCGGCCATTCATTCGCGCAATAAACCGTCAATCATACCTAACCCATTATTCCTCGAACACTCACGCAATCTTTCATCATCAATATTGGTTTCACCAACCTTTCATTCGACATTTGCTCAAGATGGCCAAACCATCTCATTTGATTCACTCCTTCTTTCTTAACAACATTCTTCTCAGTCTCACATTCACCATTCCCCCAATGTATTCTGAATTATGATGTGAAATTCATTTACCATTGACAACTTACGTTGTAGTTTATCTGGAATATATAAATGAGAGAAAAGTAAATATTGTATCTTAGATGCAACTCACGGTATAAATATCTGTGAAATTTAATAATTACATTTGACTCTTGTTGTTTGACATGAAAAACAATCAATAATTTAATTTAGTTTTTATTAAATTTGATGTAGACAAAAGAAAATTTCAAATCACGCTGTATACCACACAGTTGGGTAGCAAGAAACCTAAAACCTGAAACGTAATTAACGAATAATCAGTCCAGCCCCAAATACCACTTTCCCCTCGTCCGCATTCATTTTTATGCCTGGTTCTTTATTTGAAATAAATTCAATTTATTGTTTTGTATCAAAGTTATTAATTCACAGAGACTGGCCAAGCCAATCAATCGGTAACAACAGACGCGTTTCGCTCTTATTGGAGCTCATCAGTGTAGTGTAACCCGTCAATTGTTGTGAAGCAGGGACACCGATTGACTGGCTCAGCGAGATCTAAGATCCCAACAGATTGTTAAATGGAGAAGTAAATAATACTCCCAGAGTTTTGTATGTCATGTAATTGTCAATTTTCGGTTTTGCTATTGTTACCAAAGTAAACTCAGATATGAAACTAAAATAATTATGAAGATTCGTTACTCATTCATCCATTCGTCGATTCGTACATTCATCCATCCATCCACTCACACAACCACTCATGCACATATCATATTGTTAAATACGGAATCAAGGGCTTACAAAAGAATTATTTTCGTTTAAATATCGGTTACATTATAAGAAAGTTTTAACTTTGTACTAAGGTGACAGTAAAGTGTTTAAAATTAAAAGAGGATCCACCATAAAACGTAGCCCATCTGTAAAAGTGTGCAAAGTCATATTTATTCTTTACGAAGTCTAGTGTCAGTTGTATCACCACAAGTTCTTTTCAACACGGCCATAAAATTTAAAATCAAATTCTTCCAACTCATAAAAAATTCTAGCGGAAGATATTTCCTCAAACCGTTCATAAAAACCAAAACATGGCGCATAAACATCAATACTAAATCTTCCTTACAACTTGTAGTATGCGAGCACACCAATAACCCGACATTGCACACACATATGTGTCAGTGTGGATGTGAGAACTGCGATTCGGGTATCAAATTAGCCCAATAACTCATATGTTTCGAAACGGCATTAATTTTCCAAGCACGCGCGCTTTGCACGTTCGACCCGGTTTCAGTACAAACTACAGACTTTTCACTGGTGGAGGAGAATAGACGCTGGATGCGTCGTATGTGCTACAGCTTCCTGCGCTGCATAAAGACAAGGACGAGGAGCAGCGCAGGATATTTTGCAGCAGGAGTTTGCATTATGTAATTAGAAATGCAGCGCTGGTTAATTATTGTAAGCTACTGGATGGAATTTAAATGGTTTTAATGTAATAGTAAAATGAAATATTTTAAATATACTCAACGGGGTCTACGCTATGAAATTAAAATGCTATAAGGATATGTAGCTTTCAGTTATTCAGCCGAATGGCCAAAACTGCATAATCATTTCATAACTGATATCACTTGAAATTCTATATTTCAAATAAATCCTAAGAAACTCGATGCCATAGAGCGCATCGTCATATCTAATTTTTTTGAGATACGACGATTTTTGATTTTGTTCCGAAATACAACACAACAATTATGAAAGATATCGTAAAATACTTTCCAGTTTTGTGTTTTCGAACATTTATATTTATGACAAATTAGCAAATTTTCAAAATATTACATACTTTCAAATTTTGATAGGCTATAACTCGATAAATATAAAAGATACGTACTTCTGGTGTTGTTCAGTCGATTCAGCTTGTCAAAATACATATGTGTGCAAAAATTCATTAAAATATGATGACCGGTTAAAAAGTTATAGCAAAAATCTAAAAACGCCCAACTTCGGGCCAAAGGTCATTTTCAGACTTTTTACTCTAAAGTCTTAACTCGGTGACCGATTTTAATGAAACTCACAATACTTATGTATTTCAACAAGCTGAATTGATTGGTGTACGTGTCGATTTCGTATCTTTTACATTTTTTGAAGTAGCACCAATCAAAATTTTGGAAAAACAATCTAAAAAATTTAAAAAAATTTAAATTTTGCTTGGTTGATATAAAATTAATGAGAAATAAAAAACTGAGGATAATTTTTCGATATCTAGCATATTTTTAGTTAAAGCCCCTTAAAATTGAACTTTGGAAAATATAAAAAATAGCCATATCTCAAAAAATATAAGAAGTATGATGTACTCAACGGCAATAAGTTTCTAATAGTTGGAATTATATAGAAACGAATTAGAATTTTAAGTGATATTTAGTGCACCACCACTATATACAAATGAATGTATAATACTTAGTTACATTTGACACAAGTTTGACATATGCCTATATATGTTCAGGTATTTTTTTGTTCCCTTGGCAGTTATATTATTTGAATTATTTATTACATACATACATTTCTTTTTCTTGGAATTGTAGCATCAGTTACAAGAAAATTTGGTTATTTATTTTTTCATGATTTCTATATATAAAATGACCAACATTTTATGACTCAATTTGAGACACAGATTTAGCTACCATCTGAATTAAATTAAACGATTCTTCAAAGAAACCTAAACAGTTATTTTTAATTGATCCAATCAAAAAAGCAAACATTAAATATGTTTATGGGAATATAAATTATTGAGTTGTTCCATAATTTTAGTAAATTGCAATTCGATATTTAATTTATATCAATAATTGCTGTACGCTGTGTGCGGTAATCAAATAATTGCGTAAATGAGAACACTCCCATTCGAATTGTTTAAAATATCAAACCATTACAAATATCAGTGAATGTATGTTTGGATATATCATTAAATAATTATTTTCCTCGTATGTTATTTATTTCAATCAGTGTGATATTAATTGTTCCCGGAATTAAAATGGCATTTGATAGGAGCATATGGGTCATGGCTAAATATAGCTATTAGTTGAATTACGTTAATTGCCTTAACATAAATGACATTTAATAATATCAACAAATGATGAAATTTGATTTTATATAAATATTGAATCAAACATTATGAATTATAAACAAATATATAGAATTTATTGGACTGGCTTAGAATTTCTGTTTTAAACAAATATAATCAATTTTGTAATTATTTATTGGTGTAGCTATTCGCAAAACAAAATGTTTGATGGATATTGCGAAATTTATTAAAGGATTATAATTAAAATCAATGGACGGCTTGTGGATTTCAAAAGAACCTACAAAATTTAATTTTACACATGTTTTGTTCCAAATAATATTTTTGGAATATACAGGGTGGAGATTGAATCAACCAATCATAGGCGTTTTACATGTTAAATAATACTTATGTAATTTCCTGCTACCCTTATCATTTTAGATAAAAAAATTTTTAAATATAAGTTGAAGAGTTTTAATATCTGCATCTTAATCAGAGAACAAATTTCATTATACTTATTTGATAAAAGCGAAAAAAAAAAACGTTCAAAAATATGAAAAATTCTGTTTTTATAATGAGTAATCATAGAAATATTACAACCCAGCATCTATCAAATATGCGGAGAAGTTTTACGAACAATGGAGATGTGTTTGAGCAATTGTGTTCCTTATAATTGAAATTTGTTAACAAAATCTTATTTTGACACAAAAATTTAATGAATGAATAATGACCATAATCCTGAATATAATACTGTATTTTTCTACTCCTGTAAAATAAAGCATTTAGCTAATTATCGAAATTGGTTGAAAATACAGGCTTAAAAACGACAACATCAAAATACTACATATCTTCTGTCAGAAGGCTGTTGCTTGGTGATCCACATCACGTCTTTAAAATAAACGTGAATTATGGATTTCTGGCTCTGTGATTGGTCAAGAAGAGTGAATTATGGGTGCTATAATTTATCGAAAAAAATTAAATAATGGGCATTTACTTATACAGAAGTATAAAAAATTGTTTACCTACTTATTTATTATGAATAACGTTAAATATTTGCTCGAATTCAATTTCCCTTCTAAGGTTACTCATTTAAAAAATCTGAATTTTTGGTATTCTTAAACGTCTTTTAGTCTATATTCAATAAGCAAAATGAAATTTGTTCACTGGTTCAGATGCAAATATTAAATCTTTTCTCTTCCTTTTATTTGAAACATTTTTCTCTAAAATGATTAGTCAAGCAGGAAATTGTATAGTTGTAAATATTCAATAATTTTGTGCAGTTAAAGTGTAAATTTAAATCTTTAATTTGAAAGTTAAATGAATTCCAGCGTAAAATGAACAAAATGTGCGTAAAATTCCTGAACAAAGAATGATGACAGCAAACGGACACGTCACGTTAAAGAGGACACTGGTGGGTCGAAACGAAACGAGGTTTTAACAGCGTGTAATTCAAAATAGTAAGCGTTTGATGACATAAGTGACGCTTTTATTCACTTCCTCGTCCTCGAGACTGCGTTTAGCGTGGGAGCTGTTAATTTATTCGATGCGTTACGCAAAAATATTTCGACGATCAACGCAGATGACATTTAACTGTGTTTCATTGTATTCTTTCCAGTGAGCAGACAGTATGACTCAATGTTTTGATGCTGAGTCTAATAACCCACATAATTATTACCAAATAAAAGATATTGAATAAGAAACCATGTTCTAGTATTCTATTGTCATATTATATTATTTGTTTTTATGCGGAACGCGTAAAACCGCTATGAATTATTTATTCTACTTCATCATTCCTCGACAAAGCAATTGAGGATTTTATTACGTTTCGAGATGAATACATAAATTAATATTTGATGAAACAAAACAGTTTATTCTCGTTATAAATTAAATGGATTCAAAGTTACAATTCTCTGGTAAAATAATCTTCTTTATTTTACACCATTTAAATGCTTTACCTTTGGATTGAATTCATGCGGATTAATCATTGAAGATTATTAAGGGACATGGAAAAGGTTTCAAGATAGGATTGAAATAAGGCTTCAGGAGTTTAAAGGACTTGCTTGATGTATTATATTTGCCGCAGAGAGGAGAAACTGATTTAATTCATTACCTTTATGGATTGTAAAATTATTTTATCTTCTAAATGATTAGGCAGCTATTGCAATAGTAATTTCATACCTATTTCACGCAAGAGGTTTGTACAATGTGTACGAAAAGTATCAAACTAATAATTAACACACAATTCATACAAAGAAACGAAGTAGTTTCAGGAGTTACTTTTTATAATTGCCATAGTTGCATTATAAATATAACCACACATTTCATTTCTTATCTACGTAGTTACAACTTAACTACCTACGTTTCTTGGTTATTTGTTTAACTAGTTTAACTGCTGCCGAAAGCTATCAATCACTAAATTCATTATTTTGAAAATAAATTTCATTCATTATTCAAACTTTTTTACGCAGCAAGTTGTTTTGAGAACTATACTTTTTTATTATTTATTTATTTGTAATAAAATGCTTTAGAAATTTATCGCAAGCTTTTTTTTTGATCTTAAATGACACATATTTTGGTATAGTTGTTATTTTTAAATTATCTTTTGTTTTTGAGTAATGGTTACTTGATTTTTTTACTTAAAACTTTTTAACATTTTTTGATCTTAAAATTTCATGATCTGTCCTAATTCATCATAAAAAATAAACAATTACACAAAAACAAAAGACAATCTAAAAATCACAATTACACTAAATTATTTAAGGCAAAAATAGACGTGTTGTTTAAGTACTACCCTTTATTATTACAAATATAGTAATTATTAACATTTGTTTTTATGTGTTTTTCACTAAATATTTTAGTAATTATATTTGAAGTAAAACAATAAATCCTAGTTATTATAACAAATTAAGTTGTTACAAGGGATACATACTTTCTTTAAATATTTGAAATTGATAAGTTAGCTAAATTTATTTGTTATTATTGACGAGTACATTTGTTAAATTTTATACATCCAGTAAATAAATAAAAACAATAATTGTTCTTGTTAGAAATTCAGAATTGACAAAATTTGAATTTAACAAATTGTCATATTTGTTCAAATTGTTAATTTAACACATTATCTTTGTCAATATTAACTAAAAATATGTAACAACCGCATAATTAACAAATCGCAAATTAAATTTTTTACTGTGTAGTTGTAGATACACGCAGGATTATAAGAAAATGCAATACAATCATAATAATTTTTGTAAGTCACATTGTTGGATATGCCACCAAATTTAATTAATATATAATGTTGCATTGTTGGTGAGTTGATAATTATTCTTGTAAGCTAATTCAAAAACTGTTGTAATATTCCTAGAACAGCCCACTCAAGCCAGCTGCCCAATGAAAAACCCCTGCAAAACATTTCCTCACAACAAACCTGACCTTTCAATCCCGGGTTCAATCTAAATCCTACATCCACGCATCGCAAACTCGACAACTCGCTCGACGCGAGTTTCAAAAGAATCCTTATATTCCAGGAATCAAGTGGTCTGGTGTTTGAATTACGCGGCTGCGCTGACCTCGCGATGCAAATATGACCCCGCCGACCCCCTCGACCCCCGACCCGTGATAACAACCAACCGCATTGAGTCAACAGCGCGCTGCTAATTGATAAAAGACACCGATGAATGGTTTTAATTAAGAGGCATCAATCAAATTCTCTGTCCTGATGGAGTAATTCTGGCGTGTGGGAATGGCCACTGAACACGCTTTTCGCGATGATGTTTTAATTGTCATGAATGTGTTTTTGTTACATTTAATTCCTCGTGATACATAATACACGCCCGCAAATATGTACATGCGTGTTTACACAAAGAAAGAATTTTTAAATTAGATTTTCCTTGACAAAGTTTTTCCCTAACACACCAATACAATAATTTTTACAAAAGCTTTGTTTTCATCTTTTTTCTTCGGTAGAAACGAAGCTTTAACTTGTACAGGAACAACTGTTTGCCAGAAGAAGATAACATAATTTGTTTTAATCCTATTAATCATGCTATGCCGACCGTCAATTGTTGTGTAGGTGTATGTGTCATCAATAGAGAGCGAATTATATGCATGAAAAAACAGAATTATATGCGCATATATATGCACTGATTTTTTGGAAATATGTATTATATATGCACATATATGGAAATATATGCAGCAAAATATGCAAAAAAATCTTAAATTATTAAATAAAAGTATAAATGGATGCATTATGAATTTTATTACACAATACAGTCTTAATCCTGATTCACAATTAACAAATATACTACTAAAATACAAATAAACTAAGTCTAGAAACTTGATGTTATAAGATGACTTATTTATATAATTACAATAACAAATTATTCAAAATTTTCTAATAATAAAAAAAATTGAAGCATAAGTAAAAGATATATCAAAATGAGAATTCTCGGTCTTATATTCATTGTACCCATTTTTACTAGCCTTCGTGTACACAATGAATACCTACCGTTACCGTTACAGTGATTTCCCTAGAAATATTAGAGTTTATTGGTTTGTGTATTTGCTTATTGTATTGTTTATTGCTTTTTCCGTTGCATTATTATATTTATTGCGGCCTCCTTAATATTTGGAAATTATCAATGTGCATTACCAGAAATTTTAGAATGCTTATCACTAGTCAAGGTCTTAAAAATATTGAAATATGCAATTATATGCAACTTTTGTAAAAATATGCATAAGAATGCCCAAATATACAATATATGCAATTAGTACTTAGCATTAATTGACTCTAATCAATGTAATTCGTCCAGAAAATTGATTTTATTTTAAGATATGCAAAAATTAAAATATATGCACTTTGCATATAATCCGCTCTCTAGTCATCAAAGTATAAAATGTTTGAGAAGAATACAAAACACTAAATCACGCTTGAATATGGTAGGCTATCTAAATTGTAAAAAATATTTATGGTTATTAATAAATTTCAAATATTATGAACATGTACAACAATATAGGTAGGTTAATTATGATCATTACATTTTTGTTTAAAAGAACCACAAATGACAATTGAAATTATTTCTAATCATCCATCAATACATATAAATATACAAATTTGTTCCTGAAATTATGACCTACAGGTATTAGTTAAAGTTAAAGTTTTTAACATATGGTGTATACCGAGTAGATGATACCGTGCGAACTACTCAAATTTTCAAGTAAATCAAGTCATGAACTTAGGACCACACACAAAAATCCTAACAGGAAAAAAGAAAACTTATTATATCCGTCTTAAAATCTCCCGTATAATATTTCAACAAGTTTAAGCGGAAAAGCATTTCATATTCCAACAAAAGACACCTTACTGTGGACGGAAGACCACCTTAGACTAAAATAAGACGATAGGTCGCCCTTCGCCCGTTGAAAAAACCTAGACAAGAAACTTGCATTTCATCCCGACAACATTTATCAAACGAAACTGAGAAGGAAAGACGGAGTGGTATCATCGAACACTTGATTTTCTCATTTCCTAAACGTGCTTCTAACCGCTTAATCTTCGACGGGTGGAACGGGATGGTGATGGCTCAACGTCGACGGCTTGAGAAATGATATTTGATATTTTAAATGTTTGTTTTGGGACGTGATTTTACGCTTTTATTTCTTTTGGAGATGGTACCTACATCGTCGTAAGTTTTTTGATTGTTCTAATGGACTGCCACGAATCATAAGTTTTTGTAAGTTGTTATCAGTTTCATTTTAAAACCCTTTTAATATTTCTTGTTCTGCAATGAACTACATGTATTCTGCATTGTCTCCTCATTGTTAATTATTTAAAACGATGTAGATAAATAATACATTAAAAAAGAAATGATTTTATGTTGGTACGAGATCAATTTTTAAAGACAACATAAATATGTGACGAGACAGCTAGATATCGTGCAAGGGTTAGTTTCAGAATTAGGTCAAACTATTTTAAATTTCAAAATCTATCCACCTAAATGAAAAAATCTAATATGATCAGCACATAACCTCTGTTCTAAACAACTTTACGATGCAAAATAGAAATAAAGTTCAAATAAAAATCGTAACTGAACTATTTACTTCAATTTACTGAGATATGCCCAAAGTACCTTATATACCTTCAAATAAACTATCACTTCCGGTTGATGTATTGCTACCAACATACAAGTAATTTGAACATTCAAGTACTAAACAGGAAATTTGAAAATGATATTGTCATTTAAATTTAAAGTGTCCACCACATAATCTTCTGAAAATTTCAATTTCTTAACGGTACAAAATATGGAAAAAGTTTCATTCTGCAATTTTTCGATAAACCTGATGGAACTTCAAGTAATCTATCACTTCCGGAAAATAGATTACTCCAAAAATCTAAGAATTTCGTAATATGAATATATGAATTATAAATGTTAAGTTTGCCATTGAGAGCTTTATTGAATTTTGAGTTGAGAGAAAAAATCGTCACACACAAAAGTGATCGTAAAGATAGTGAAATCTTACTCTAGGGACCCCCGTTTATTCGTTGAAGACTCACTATTAAAAATTTTTACCCATCATAATACCTTGCTTACGGCTTACATATATGTGCGGGAGTTAAAAAGTTTCCAATTTGTAGTTCAAATAGTGATATTGCATTCTGCGTCATGTGTGGCCGTAAATAAACTTAATTAGAAACTATAATTAAAAAACTAATTAAATCTGTTTGCAAGTACCCATAGCGCAGCCATTCGACTTGCTGATGCATCTGCATTTTTATATAAATATTTGTAAACAACTGTGATGTCATGAGTACAGAAATAACTTTAATTTGAGGAAAAAGCACTTCGACTCAACAGATAAAATATAAACATCCATTCATGCTTCAATTTTAGATAAGTTGTAAACAGAACGAATCCTCTGTATAACATATTTGTACCTAATTTATTTTCTGATATTTAAATTGCAAATTACACTGGTTTTTTAATAGCTTGATTGTATGAGAAGGAAAAATAAGAGAATGTGGTTTATATGGAATCGATTAAACATTACTGAATAGATTTTATCTTCCTGATAGTCTCTATAACTCTGCGCTGATAACAATCTGATCAATTTACCTCTATTGGAATTTAATTTGGAAACACGATCGAGGTAACTGAAAACATAAAAGATATTAATGTTCTGCTATTATCTCGGAAACTACACCATTTGGGCGCTGTTTGTTTTCGAAGCGAAACTACTAACGCGAGCCCAAATAAATCAGGGAAAATTACTAAAATGGTATATTAAACAACTAGTTTTATAAGGGCATGTTTTTTTCTGTAATCAATCAAAGTCAGGTGAGTTTTCTAAAGTTTAAAAATAATTTTTATAAGGTACAAAATAAAGAAAAGTGTACCTGATAATTATTCTAAATCTGTTTTTAATATTACAAAATTTTACATAAATCCATTATTAACAGACACATGTTTGAAAAAATTGATAGTTCTTCAAATAAACTACCTCTTCCTCTGGATGAATTGCTACCAAAATCTAATCATGCCGTAATTTGAACATCCAAATTCTAAATATAAATTTTGAAAATGACCCGTCACAATACCTCTCCTTCATTTATTTAGTTTGACACGGTTGATTGTTTTGTTTTGAAATGAATTTATGTATTTTTATTTCTTTAAGTTGCTTTAAACCTTGGGCCAATTACTTGGTTTTCAAATTGTGTAACCTTGATTTTATCCCTATTCCATCTACTGATGATGATAGCTTAGTTTTCGAAATACGTATTTAAATATTTTTTTATTATTTTAAGGCTTAGGGATTGAATTAATTTTTTAGAAAACGGCAATATTTATTAATTGATTTAGAAAAAATTGTGTGAATATAATGTTGTAGTAATTGAAATTTAATATTCAACAATTTAAGATCTACCATTACTAACTTTTTCATATAAAAGATTGCGTATCGAAATGCAGGCTCTTTCGATATAAAATTGGATTTCCTAATGTCTTCATTATGGACGCAAAATTCTTGTTTCCTCATTAAAGCACAATTGCTTTCTACAATACGTTTCTTTAAAACAAATTCAGTATATTTCAGTGCATGTAGCATATTGTCCTTCGCTCCTTTGCATGTCAGATATGTACAAGGATAACATGCGTCCTCGGCAAGTGATATATTAACTCTCTCGATCCAGTCAAACGCATTACGACACCCCGGAGTGTTGTTGTAGTTAACCACGCAAGATAATTAACTTGAATCAATTAATCTACAATAATTCCTTAGACAAAAACATCCTCAGCCTAAACTGACAAACCACAAGAACGTCTCCTTCCGAAACAAAACCAAAACCGTGTCACTCAAGACAACCACGTGCGAATTTGACGCAAGCCCAAGATCCTTTCATTGTTGATCCATTTCTTAGAATCATTGATGTTCGATAGGTTTATGCCAGAGTTAGACAGTAATTAATTAGAAGTAATTAAATTACGTAATTACATATTTCAGAGGTGTAATTGTTAATTTAAATTTTCAATTACATTCGCTCTATAATGGAAAGTTCAGTAATTAATTACATTTTTATGCAAGAAATGAGTAATTCGAGCAATTTTACAATTACAATATAAATACTTTGGGTTTTGTTTTGTCCATGAACAAAATGATCAATTTTTTTGATTGAGATAAAATAAAAATTCCGTTTCAATTTTTAATAAAATATAAATGGAGATCTTTAATTTTTTTAATAGTCCAACAGATAAAAATTTTATGTTTCTTAGTAATTTTTGCTTCTGTTGAAATATTATTGCCATTCGCAAGCCTTATTTAAATCGATGACGCTGTACATTATCAGATTCTCTCTTTGAGAAATTACTAATTTAAAAACACCCGCTTGAATAACCATAATCCATAATATTAGTCGGAACGTTTTGTTTTTGTTGTAGATTTCTAGTGTATACTTTATTTACATATTTTAATAATAAAATTTTAGGTGCCTACATTTTGCCTTTGATTTATATTTTACTTTTTTTAGTAAAAAGTTGTAAAATATATAAATCTTCCAAAAACAATTTCATTGTAATGGATGCGGCAAGAGTAGTGCAGAGGGCAACAAAAAAAAGTGATACCATTTTTATAAGGCAAGTTTGAAATTCACCTTAAAAATCGAAATCATAACATGTAAAAATCGAAAAACTATATTAGCTAATAGTTTTGTTAGTTGAACAAAAAAAAAAAAAAAACTTGCCGATCCGCCTTTATTTATAGTATGTACATTTGTATGGATGCCAATATACGGATCGGCAAGTTTTTTTTTTGTTCAACTAACAAAACTATTAGCTAATATAGTTTTTCGATTTTTACATGTTATGATTTCGATTTTTAAGGTGAATTTCAAACTTGCCTTATAAAAATGGTATCACTTTTTTTTGTTGCCCTCTGCACTACTCTTGCCGCATCCATTACAATGAAATTGTTTTTGGAAGATATCAGTTCTTTTTGTTGATTTTGTTTTATTAAAAGGAAAATCAGTTGTTTTTTTATGAAAATACAAATAACTATTGTATGGATGGCAATAATTTATGTATTATTAAAAAAAATACTAAACATTACTTATGCTGTACTAGCAGTTTTATTCAAATATGCAACTAGAGTAACATAAAAATGTATTTTGTGATGCAGATGACAAGTTATATAACAATATTTTCAACATAAATGGTTCCATGTATCTCGTGTGGATTTGCAGTAAGAGCACATAAAAATAACAAGCTACTGTTAATTATTTCTTCCCCCTCGATAAAATTTCTGGTAGAATTCGTCGCCTCGAGATATCTAAATAATTCTTGAAAACCAACTTGTTTATCGGCACCGTAAAAGTTACCCATGCCTAAAAATATATTAAAGAGATGGTATAACTGTGATTTTTTTAAATAAATAAAGCACAAATACTTCCCTTTTCACAATACCGCACTTCAAATAAGCTTATATTTTTTTTATAACTATAATTATATGAAATTTATTCATATTTCTCCGTATGTCATTCACTGCTCTGCAAATACTCAGTGTTGCCGCCATCGGTCATTTTCGTTGCCAATACAGTTATTTATTTCTTTCAACTTTCATTCAAAATACGTACATAACCAAATATTTTGTACCATAAATAGAAATAAACGCTTCTTTGGCATTAATCTAGAATAATTTATATATTAAAACGTATCTTTTTTTAATAATTTTTATCAATAAAATACATACCTAACCTATGTAATTCTCTGACAGTTCAATTTAATATGGCCCATTGCAGATAACTACGTTACCGATCTTCTTGAATTTATTTACTATATTTGTCACATGGCGCTATTCATTAAAATCAACAAGTAAAACGTCATTTGTGAATGTTACATGCAAATATAATAAAACATAGAACATAAAACTAAAACTAGTTTCGATCAGTAAATGAGGCTTTCGTACTCATGGTCGTGCGTTAGAATTTTTCAAATCTACGGACAATGTGCTGCCATCTTTTGGCAAAAATTTGTAAAGGAATTTTTAAGTTGCTAACTTAACGCGTGAGAAAGAGAGATTTCACATTTCTGTCTTCGGCTAAAATACATAATCGAAAATAAAGATTTATATGCACATAAATCGTAAAAAAACTAATGAATAAGTTTAAGGTATGTATTATATCGTCTCTGGTGCCAGTTTTAATGGAAATTATAATAGCATATTTGAATTAAACAAGTTTGAAAAATTTGGAGGTTAGGTTTTCCTAATAGTTGCCGTAAGTAAGTGTTGTCGGTGAACTTCCTGGTGAACTGGGACTCTTGCCGGCGTCGTTCTACCGAACGACTTGATATATTTAAAATGGTGTTCTTTTTCTTTCCATAAAAAATTAAAAGTACCTAATTGTCATTTGATTTGCGATTTGTTAATTATGTGGTTGTTAAGTATATTGACAAATATATTGCGTTAAATTAACAATTTGAACAAATATGACTATTTGTTAAATTAAAATTTTGTCAATTCTGAATTTTTAATATATTTGCTACATTTAGTTTGTATCCTTTGTAACAACTTAAGTTATTATAATAACTATGATTTATTGTTCTACTTCAATGTAATTACTAAAATATTTAGTCAAATGCACATTAAAATTAATGTTAATAATTACTGTATTTAGTTACGAAATATACAAAATTACTTGTTAACAAATTTTAAACTTGTTAAATTAACAAAAATTAACGGTGGATCATCTGGGACTAAAAATTTTGTTAAAATTTTGTCAATTTTGACTATAAATTTTTTACTGTGTATCCCAGATCAAATAATTAATTGCATGCCACTGGAATATTTTTGACAAAATGATTAATTACTCTTTCTATCAATCTCAAATGGAATAGAAGTAGCTATTGCTTGTAAATGTATGCGAATGAAATTATTAGCGGTATAGTAGTTCACGCTGGGCCGAATCAGCATCAGAATTCCATGAACGCGGGCCGAAAACGCACGTATCAAACCTCCCTAACCTAACACCCCGTCATTCAGGACCCATCACCGTTCGCTTCCGCGCAAATTGGACAGCGTGTCTCGTTTACAAACACGCGTAGCGCGTCTCAACCGCAACGGTCCATACATCACGACGGACACAACAATAGAAGCAAGCGAGCTTGTCTTCTTCCAGAGCTCCAGAGGGCCCAACTCAAGGTGAAGCCAAGACGAATGCGTATCAATAAGCGAAGCCGAGCATGCGTGAAACTGGGGGGACTGTTTGTGATCTAGTGGGAATTTAAAACTGAATAAACAATTGGAGATTTTAGATACTAGGATATTTATGTTCGTGCTTTGTTTGTTCTGTTTTTTCAGGCTGCCTTGGAAAATATAACGCGGCATGAAATAAATAAATTATATCGAATCGAAATTAACTGTCACATCAAACATTATACGTTTTATATATAGTTCAGATAGAATATTACATTTTTGGGTCGTAGCCTGGATACTCTAGTTTTATGTGGGATACCCTGATAAAGACGACTTTTAAAAAGCGACGTAAAAAGGCACATGATACGCTCCACTCTTGTTTCAAGAAATTTTTGGGTTTTCCTTGTGTATGCATTCGTTGAAGAAAACTATTTCGTACAAAACTATTAGGTTCAATTGAAAAAAATATTATTTTTGAATATAAATATTATTTATCTTCTTTTTTTTGTATTGAAAGAAAATGAATATATTTAAAATTTTGTTTTTAAAAATAATCATAAAGAAGTCGGTTTAATTTTAAACGAAACGTTTTTATTAAAATTAAAACTACTCCTATTCAAACTCAGTTGAATACTTTGATATGTTCCTTCAAAACTAAATTAATTTTCATACTAGAATATTTATCAAACTTATAATAGTTTTCAATGAAGAAACGTAAATTAGATTGACACTATTCAAATCAATTTTTTCTTCATTTAAGAGGAATCTGTTTGTTCCAAGAAAATATTTTCATCAGTGTAGAAAAGGCGAAAATCGAAAAGGCACACCATAAAACAGCTTGCCTTATATTAATTTAGTTATTTATTGGTTCTAGTATTAGTTGATTTTGGTATGGGTTATTGGGCGTAACTTTTGTTTTGCGCATTAGCACTACGTTATAACGTATGATATTATTTGGTGGAAAAACTGCAGCAATTAAGATTTATAGACTCCAAAAAACAACCAACAGAATAATTTTGCTTATAAAAATAGAGACCTGTGATGGTGATTGATGGGTATTACCGTTTTATTTACATTTATTGTCAATCTTGCAAATTTTTAATTGGAAGTGAAAGAATAGCTGTTTTGTAATATCTTGTTTATCCCTACATATTATATGTGCAATGCTTAAATAAAAATACATAATTCTTTACAAATCCCCTATTTTGTGTTCTGTATTATATTCTTTAGTCAGTGTCAAATATATTCTGCAGCCAATTTTTTTGGGATTTCCTTGTCAAGATTAAGAAGATATACGAACAATATTGCAAATTGAAGACATTCGTGGCGATTCCAAAATATTTATTGAAGTAATTCTTTTGAAGAAGTTTCCGTTGGGTGGTCGAAAAACAAAAATGTTGACAGCTACTGTTTTATCAGTAGCATGTAATTTATTTGTTAACATACTGTGTTAAAAAACTGTACTTGGTTCAAATTTGTGAAACTTCAACCGTGAAAAGTTAATAAGTTACCTGTTTCCCGGAAATTTTTCAGAATTTTAAAGTACGGTCGAATGGTGCTGGTGCAGTAAACACCTATAATTTATACGAGACGAAAAAAAGGATTCCGGCCTTACCTACCGCGACGTAGTAATTCGAGCCTGCGTTGAAAAATGCTGATGCCGTATAATCAGAGCTCTGCCCGAAATTTCTCATGATATTACGTTCCCTTTAATAAAGACGAGCATTTTTTACTTCTTTCAAGTAAAGTACCACAGTATTGAGACGTTTACACACGGTTTAAGTTCTTTGGAATGGGTTTAATGACATAATAGATTAGTTTTTTCCGCAAACTTGCCAGCGCTTTTTAACTTAATCTCTTCATTTGTTACAGTGAAATCTACTTGTCGTTTTACAATTTAAATTAAAAATTGTAGAACTTAACCTTACTTCATCCATCTACAAATATAATATTTCTGCCACATCGCAACGTCAATTTAAATTAGAATAAAAGGTTTAAATATTGACTTATTCCACAAGTTCTGCTCTTGGATATACTAAGAAAAATTATTTAATGATTTCTAATATTTATAAATAAATATATCATCACGCCATTTACCCATTTCTGGGTGTTGCACTCTGCTCAAAGCAGATCTCGGTATTCAAGGATGGTAGTAGTGGAGTAGCCACAGGGGTAATTTTATGCGGTGAAAATTTTTTAAAATTTGTCGGCTATGAGGCTCGAACCGAGGAACTTATGATTTACAGTTTGATGCGATACCACGGAGCTATTTATCCCATAGGCTCATAGCGATTTCTAATGATCTAAAATTATTCGAAAATACTTCGAATAAAAGTTACAGAGAAATATGTTATTTGAATTATTTTTTTATAAAATAATTTTAGAACATTGCACAGCGCTCTTAGTATACTCTGTCTAGACCAAAGCTCATTGTATCAGCAAATATTATTTAATTGATAGAACCAAGAGTAAAAAGAGAAAATTAATTACGCTGTATTCAGAGCGACTTAATTATCAATTACAATTATTACCACTTAATGGAAGTAACATATATTGATATATTGTTGAAGTAATCAGAAATCATTGCGATACTATAATTATACAGTAATAAATAAAGTAGTATTTGTTGTATAAACTATGTAATAAAAGCTGAAAAGTTCTTGAAAAAATCAGTCAGTTTGTTAAAATTAAATTTTACGTAATTGAATCAAACATACTTTAAAAAATTTTCATGTCATGCTGTTTTTCATTTTGATAAAAGAACCGTTAATGCTATGCTGCGACAAAAAAATAAAACAGCACGAAATCGCTACTCCACTAATTGTATGTGGAAAGTTTGAAGTTTGCAAGTTTCTCAATCAGTACTTACAAATTAATGCCTTAATTTAGTTGATTGACCTAGTATACATTCTAATTGATCTCTGGGTATTCCTGAACGCAGCTTTAGAATTATCCATATGCGTTGAGCCATAAAAGCCAACTTTAAACATAAATAGGGCCCCAGAATGTAATACCGAAATTGATCATAACTTTGAAAAGAACTTTATGGGCGATATTAAGTGAAATTATCCACAAAAACTTCATAAAAAGTAAGAAATATCGCTCCTAAACCCAAAACTAAATAAATTTTCTTCACTTTAACGTTTCCTTTCCAGATTACTGATTCTACCCTAACTTCCTGTGTTTCCGCAAGTGTACACTTAAAGCAAAAGCATTTTAAAGATTTATGGTCCAAAATAAACATTAGTTACTTTTTAGTCCACTTTCATGTACCATGTAAGTTCGTTGTAAACACAAGAGTTCTATGCACCAGCACGCTTGTGAGTTATAACTCAAACAATGCAAAACGATGTTTTTTATTATAAACAAAGTAATGTAGCTGTTGGCAATAAATTACTAAATACAAAATACTTCTGAAACTATTTCTGGGTTTTATGTGTTATTGATCGCGTTTAAATGCTTTGTTTTACGAGTATTATTTTGATTTTAAAAACTTTTACATATATAAAACCTATCGCATTGTTCAAAAATATTGTGAAATATTTCTAAAATACATTGGGTATATATTCTGTAAAATATTCCGACTACAACATTTTCTCATGACTAATATTTTAATATTTCTAAAAATAAATATAACTTCGTGTTTAAATTTAGGAGCATACTGCTACCAAACCATTTGTTACAAATAGAGTAAAAACGAGAAAAAATTATCACAATAAAAAGATAACAAGGACTCATGACATACCATTAAATATATACGTGAGATAGAGAAACATTTGTTTGCATTTACAAATTACTGTGATACAAAGCTGTGCGATATTTTTGTTGAATGGGATTCGTACATTTGCTGTAACACAACCATATTTTTCCACTTTAATATTCTTTTTTTGATCTATTTCGCAATTACGCTAAAAGAGCTGCCTTTGTTCATGTATACTTATCAAAGTTTAATACATTAAATACTTTTGATAATTAATTTGAAAAATATAGTGCGCGTACCAAATTATTAATATTGTAGTGTGTCACATGAGAAATTATAGGAAATAGTAATTACAAAATAGGCTGTGTTTTCGGGTCATGTACAGAAATTAATTACATCATTAACATTAGAGACAGAACTAACTGTTCCACATTTGTATTTTAATGACCATTCGCCAGATGTTGTCCAAATTTTATTTCTAACCTCAAATACTTCCAACAAATTTAATTTTATAGAATCATCAAAACTAAATACCACAAATATAATAAGATAAGCCTGTGAGGCTTTTGCTTATTAAAAATGAATAAGCATAAAAAGGAACATAAATTATATGAATTAGTGAGAACCACACCCGTTGAATGATAAATTAAAATTCAACCCTTTAAATAGCAGCTAAAAACCACCCTTGAGTGAAGCAAAAACATCCCTTTCTGGTTTACATAGTTATGACAGCTAACCAACTCATTTCGTCATAAATTAGCCCACTGTTTCGGCATGGCTGTGCTCAAGTTAAAATTAAGATTGAGACCGGATTCCGCAATATGCATAATATACCATACAAGAGTTTTCGAAGACTTAAACGAAATCGACATAACAAAAATACAACACAAGATAATTGCAGGAATAAAAAAAGATATCAGGGATATCTGAGAAAAGAACATCTCACAAATTTACACTGCATCTACAATAAAAATAGGTCCTTCATTATTAATGAATTGTTTACATTTATCTATAATATGAAATCGTTCAGTGTCCTAATGCGTAGGTATTTTAAAAAGGATGTGTTGTTATGTAAGACATAACATTCGCTATGAAATTCAAAATTGGTACGAAGTAAATATTTTTTTCCAAAATTAAAAGTATTCGAAAGGTTTTGTTTTAAAACTGGACAGTGTTTATTTTCAAGAAGAAATGAACAGTGATTCAATATAGATTATAATCCAAATATCAAAATTCAAGAGAGTGATTTAGAACTGTATACAAATTATACTTACAATCAAAATTAAATGATAAAAAAAAATTCAGAATGGCATATTTCAAATCAGTCAATTAAATCGGGAAGATTATTTAATGAATTGTAATTTACACACATGCAGTAAATTAGAGATTTGAATAAAATATTAGTATAAGAGATAGTATCAAAAAAAAAGTTTTTCGTCATTTTGGGAGAGACTTTAAGATTGACCAGACTAAGGATATAAGATCAGCGATGTTATAATTTAAAATGTTTTTCATTGAAGTTAATGAGGAGATAGCCCAAATTTATATAATCTATCGAAAGAAAGAAATTTAAAGCATTCTATAAAAAAGATATAGCTTTAAAAATTAAAATAGATACATTTCTGAATATTTTCTTTAAAAAACATTATGATTCCTATAATTGGATTCCAACTAAAACACAATATTCCACCTTTGACCTAATAAATACATATCAAGAGTATTTCGCATAAAACATACACATTGCAAGCAGAGAATCGAAGGTTATTCCTAAATCAGTTATTTCAAAACCTCTTTCTGTAAATGAAGTGAGAAGAAGATAGTTAAAAGTAATGCAATTTTACTTACAATAAAAGTCATAATTGTGTACATGGAAATATTTAAAGATAATTTGTTGCAAACACCAAGTAGTTAAAATGGTAGATTATTTTGTAATGAAATATAATCATCAATATTTTTAATAGAAGTAAAACATAAACATAAATATAAACATTAAAAAAAGAAGGGGTTCTCAGTTGGATCCTTGAGAAACTCCAGTTGTAACAGATAATAACTGAGAAGAGCGTCCAAGAAATTTTCCCTAAATTTTGCTTCTTTGAACAGTATTTATTCTACTTACAGATTTATAATAATGGCTTTGTTTCATTATTTATTAAACTTATATTCTTTGGCCTACACAACTATATACAATGCATAATAAGTTTTATTTTGTATAACACTGATACTTTGTGTGAAACAATTTAATGTCGAAGAAATGAAACGTACGAATCTTTCTAGCATAAGATTCAGCTTACCAAGAAGAAGACTATACCACCCTTGCGCTGTCGTTTAGAAAGCAGGTTCCTTGAAGAGTCCAACACCAGAGTTATGTTGGAGTACGCCACGTGCAAACCCAATTACAGTGGCGTTAAAAACACGTGTGCATGTTAAAAACGGAACGAGAACGGGTGCGGGAATTGGGAACGTTAAAAACAAAACCGTTAACGTCCGATGTGATTCCACCGGACGGGAAGTTACTGCCGAAGCTATCAGTCAATTGCCAGACGTACGAACCGCCAAAAATAGATCCGGATGTGTTTGGACGATGTTGTGGATTTATTTTTGGAATTGAAATGAATTTTTGATGGAGTCTATCCACTATAGATTAAAATAGAATTTTTGATACGTATTTCTGTTGACACCAGATAAATTTAATATTGATCCTTTGACGTATATTTATATGCAATACAAAATTGCATACTGCACTAATTCATTTGATTCTATCAGGGCTTTTTTCTGTTGATTCGTATTGTTACAATAAGCGCAATTGTAATTGAATGGTTCACGGCAAATACAATAAGTGTCTGCAGCACTTATCTGTTGAATCAGTAAACAAAAATCTGTAACCGGCTTACGAAAAGAGGATTACCTTCACGAGCTTTTAGGAAGTTCCTAATGAATAATCTATTGTTTATATTGTTACTTAAATCCTCTGAAGGTTCGACCCTCTACTTAATATTCAAATTTATTGGAATATCGATCGCGATTGCTCATATTTGATAGTTGTGTAATACTTCATGCTATGGATTACAGCGCATTGGAATTTCTGAAAGCTTTCATAAATGCAATACTGGAATGTCAGTGAAGATACTTCAACCTTCAAATACCACCAGCCAACAATTTTAATAACTTTGATAACATGCTTATATTGATGCAGGATTATATACTTGAAGCTGGGTTTAATTTTGAGGCAGCCACTCATCATCAGATTTACAGTTTGTTATCGGCACAAAACCATTCAATCTAGCATACCTCAACTTGAAATATAGTGCTTCAGATTAACAAGTAATTGCTGTAGGTCCGTGGTATAGATTGAAAAAAAAATTACTGAAGATGGTCAATGAATAAATATTATGAACTATTTCTTCCTTATCTTTACGTCTATCCACTTTGTTATGTTCAGTTTTCTCTGCCTTCTTTAGGCTTATTAAGGATTCCTTTTGATATTACTTTCTTTGCCCATACGTAAAAGATGATGCAGCCACCTTTTAGACGTTGTTTTTAATGAAACCTATTACAATACTTTAGAAACACAGAAACTTTTATTTCATATAATATAAATAACTATAATTTGTAATGTATCTCCAAAGAATTATAATATATATATATATATATATATATATATATATATATATATATATATATATATATATATATATATATTTGTGTTAAACAATAAATAAATTTGTAACAAAGCTATATAATTCGAAATCAATTGGAGATCGCCATAAACCGCTGATTAGCATGTACCTAGTTATCTACAATGCCATTTTATAAAAAATTTTTATGAAAAAATTATACCGAAGAAAAAAAAACTGAAAAGCGTTCGTTGATTTTTTGTTTCACGCCGACTCAAAATTAGTTACTTACATTAGTTTAGGCGCTTAGTTATTAAGACTAAAAAGATTCATTTTATTTTACGCTTTTCATTTTCTTTTTTCGTCTTGGGTTTAATTTTTTGTTAAAAAGTTTTTATATTTTATTTCTTGTCGCCACCTATTTTTCTACCCTTAGGGGTAGAATTTTTTTCTAAATTTCGAGGTATATCCTATTTAATGAAAAAAGAATCATGGAAATCGATTAGTCCAGTACAAAGTTATGCGTGGCAGAATCGGTTAACAGGTAAAAATTGAGTGGGTGAACAATCAATAATCCCCTATTTTCCTACCCTTGGAGGTTGAAGGTTTTTTTTCAAATTTAAATGGGACCAACTTCGAGATATACCTTATTCAATAAAAAAGGAATCATCAAAATCGGACAACTCTGTAAAAAGTTATACATGGTCATACATAAATAAATATACGCGTTTACTTGAAAACTTTCTCCTTGTTTTCGTCGGTTAAATTTGATTCAACTTTCATAGGAACTATTGAATATGAACCCAAAATATTTCTGAAACCCTACTAATGAAGGAATATGTGTATATTTGTAGAACACTACTACTAAATTAGCTTCCCTCCAAAAATTCCTGTGTCATCCCGAATTCCATGAAGTCATTGCGTATTCATCCAACAACCCCTTGTGATTATATTTGACGTATATCCCATAGAGAATCTCAAATTCCCCGCCCTTTAACTTCTAGACAGACGTAGATCCAGCTAACGCTAATGGTTGTCAAATTCTCTAAAGCTCGTGATAGCGTCATCCACTTGAACAGAATGTCAAAACAGAAACAGTTAAGAGTCAAAATTATTATTTTATGTCATTATCTTTCAAGAACCATACTCTTAATTCAAAGGGCTTTAATACTAAAGGGATACAGCTGTGTAATTTTAATTTTAATTTTTCCATTTCAATGCACACTGACACAATTTTTCGGTCTAGTGGTGACAAAGCAGACATACACTATTTATCCGTTGTGCGTTGTTCATTCATAGTCTTACGAACCATTGTATTATATTCAATACTTTTGTATCACACGGTATATAAATTAATCATATATTTGGAACAATGATCTGTATTACAGAAGGAAATTTATTGAATGGGATAGTGCTTTTGTTGGGTCAAATATTATATGCATTGTTTTAACGAAGTATTGAAGAAAATTTATTAATATGTTATTCCATTTATGGAGCGCAGTAATTCAAATAGAACTATTGAATTTCTTGTTAGCTGTTTTACTGTAATTGTATTCATCTACACTGTCGAGCAAAAATATCGAGATACTACTAATTATTTTGAAATTTTGTTAATAATATTATTTTTTTCTACGACCACTTAGAAATCTGCTCATTGTATGTTTGTAGTTGCTAGGGATATGAGGTACATTGCAAACATCGTGCGAAATGAATTTGTTTTGTGAGTATTTCAATACAGGTCAGCTCATTTAAGTACAGCTGCTATTGCTAGGATACTTATTTAGAATTGTCAAATATTAGAATGGTAAAAGCGAGACAATTTTTTTATTAAAATTAAATGAATTAGGAAATAATATCTTGGTCGTAGAAAAAGTATAGTGTACAACTCGCATGGAATGTCCATTTCATACTCATATGATTTGCGGCATTCGCCTTCGGCTCATGTACAAACTTTCATACTCGTAGGAAATGAGTACCATTCCATGCTCGTTGTACAATATACTATTGTTGCACTTTTGATGTATTATGATGCAATGGACTATTAAGATATAGAAAAAAATAGCTTGCTGTACTTATCAGTTTATTTAATGAACAATAATAATTGGAAATTAAATTTATAGATTTGCAATAATTAGAGCTAGGGATGGCAACAGGAAGTATTGAAACTTATTCACGGCTATTTTATTTCTTATTAATCATTTTTAAGTTTATTTGTGAAGTATTTATTTTTGTTATTTCATCTAGTACTCAACTAAATTTAAAAATCTATTAATATTGTTTATTAAATAGACCGATAAATAGCATTATGCTATTTTTTCTTTACACTAATTGTAACTTACTTCGAAAACATCAAACGCTTTATTTAGGTATTACAAAAACTATGGCTTAAAGAAAAATTATAGAAAAAATTGTGTTCGTATTTTGTTTGCTCCCCAATATATTTTCTTTGTTAGGACAATCTATTTCAACAGAAAAATATACAGCTTCAGCTTAAATAGTTATAAACAATGAGTTTTAAAGTTTGTAGTAGTAGTAGTAGTAGTAGAATGTAGTTGTTAATGTAAGCACATTGTTGTTGTATGCCTCTCCATTAAAAAGTAGTTCCTCGCTAAACAATTAGGTCCAACTTAATAAAACTAATGAAACTTCCCTGTTTTGTTGATCTTCCGCCCTGCACTTACCCAAACACCAAACAATAATATTATTAGCTCTATACATCCCTGAAAATCTGCCTGGGTGTATAGGAGCTATCGACGGCACGTAAATATGATCGTATGAGTATTGTTATGCTCTGGCAGCTGGCATTAGGGGGTGTATGTGTAGGGTGGCTCTCCTGGATAGGACGTAATGAGCAGCACGTGTTTAGCGCAGGGGTGCCACCTTTCATGGCCCAATGGCCCTGACCCTACTCGCTAACTTTAAGTGCGGTTGGGGCACTGTTGATGCCGAAACACGTGACCGCTATTATGAAATTGGTTGGGGTAAATTAGTTGGTTTACCTGGAGAGCAGATGGCGGGAATTGAAAGGATTTGACTGCGGATTTCTTCCTCTAGGTGACACAAATTCCGAAAAGTACATACGCTCAAATGATTTTGTATACTTTTCTTTTTGTAGGTAATATAATTTATTGTACATATTTTTTAATTAATTAGGTGAAGCCTAAATGCCATTATTCAACACATGTAATTGATTAAGTATACTTTCTTAATTATTACAAAACGTAGGCAGATAACCGTTTTACTACAACATAGGATGCAAATTTTAAATGAACTTGTTAATAACATTTCCCAAACTATAACAAAAATTGTACGAAGTAACCATTCGATTATTTTTCTTTTTACTTTCTTATACAAAGTACAAGGAAGTATTGGAATCACGAAAAAAATCGGTGACGAGATTTTTACGGAAATACATATTTTGATGTCCACTGAATCCGTTAAGACCAATTTCTAATTGATGTCTGTGTGTGAGGATGGATGGATGGATGGATGTCCGTGTGCGGAATACAGATTCACATACCGATATAAAAATTTGTAACTTATGGAATATCCTCACTTAAAATCGTAATATTTTTTTATTACATTTCTTTATAATATAAGCGCTAAGAAACCCATTGTAGCAGAGCGCATCGTCAGATCTCAAATATTTTTCGAGATACGTCGATTTTTGGAATTTTTCGAAGTACAATTTTAAGGGCATGTAATTCAAAAACTTCATGACATATCTAAAAATTCTCTTCAGTTTAGCGTTTCTGGTGCCTTATATAACAAATTAGCAAATTTTTAAAATTTTGAATTTTTTTTGTATTTTTGTACAAAATTTCGATCGGCGATAACTCGACAAATATTAAAGATACAGATTTGCAGTGTCCACCAATCGATTCAGCTCGTCGAAATACATAAGTATGCAAAGTTTCATAAAAATCGCTTTACGGAATGGAAAGTTAGAGCAAAAAGCCTTAAAATGGCGTTTTTTGTCCAGAAAGTCAATAGGGACCCCTTGACGTTTGGCCTGAATTTGGCCATTTTCAGACTTTTTGCTCTAACATTTCAACCGGTTGTCCGAATTTTCTGAAATTTTCAGGGTTTATGTACTTCGTCGAGCTGAATCGATTGGTGAACACTGCAAGTCTGTATCTTTCATATTTGTCAAGATATCTCCAATCGAAAATTTGAAAAAAATTCAAAAAATTTCAAAATTTTCAAAATTTACTAATTTATTATAAATAACACGAAAAACACAAAACTGAAGATATTTTTCGATATCTTGTATAGTTTTCGAGTTACAGCCCCTCAAAGTTGCTCTTCGAAAAATATAAAAAATCGTCATATCTCGAAAAATATTAGAGATATGAAGATGCACTCTGCTGCAATGGGTTCCCTGGGGCGAATATTATAAAGAAATGTAATAAAAAAAATTTACAATTTTAAGTCATATTTGGGGAAATTGCCGTATTTTGAAAAATATTACAAATCGCCATATTTCGATGAATATAATACATATTACGATGATTACTACAGCAATGAGTTTATTCATGTTTAAATTATACATAAGTAATAAATTTCAAGTTAACGTTTGGATTAGTATTTAATTTATTTTCTAGTAAACAATTTATTTGTATAAGAAAGTAGTGTGGTGCACACACCAAATTTTGTTTGCTTTTTTTTGACGAAACTGAATTATATGTTTAATAAACTAATTTTAGTTGCTATGGGACAACATATTCTCGTTATAATCATATATATATATCTACATCAATTTATTATCAAGACAGAAAATATATTTACTTCCCGCGTGAAAAATATCACATACCGAGATCTGCGCCGTGATATATTTTTTACGGAATATTAATATATATTCTACATTAGGAATGACAATCATTAGCAGTTCGATCATTTATATTTCAGCAGCGATGTGTGATTAATTAAATTCTACTATTAAATAATTTTGGAGAATATGTCAAACAGGAATTGATTTTCAGCTCTGAAATAAAGTTTTTTTCATGTAATTAATGTATTGGTGACATGGGAACAGAGCTGAATTAATTTGTAAGCAATTTACGTTTTTTTAAAGTAATTAAAAATAAATATCCTTGGTGCCACCATAATAACATTAATATGTAATACCAGCATAATTGCGCGTCTAATATATGCTTGCACCTTCATTAATTAGGAATAATTACATATCAATTAAACCTAGTGACAACACCCTTGTACCTCTGCCTTCATTTTATAATTTGGTCCGTGCGTCATGTAGAAATAGGATTTCTAGGAACGAATCGACATTTAACGAAGTAACTAGGTTACTGCTAGGTATTACGAGTTAGTTATTTGGTTGTGTTTGTTTGCCAATAATAGGTGCATTTTTTGTCCTGTATACTGTGACTTGTATATAGCGAAATATCTATCATAATAATGTTATTATTGTCGGCGCTGTTACTGTTGAAATTGACGATGGCAGTTAAAGAGAATATCTGCTCATAAATATTTAAATGGAAAACATTTTAATACACTTGCTATTGTTCGGTGCATCTGAATTATTAATGTAAAATTATACAAATTATTGTTAGAAGTCTTTAACGTAAACAACGGACATCAATATTCTTAGGATGGCATTTCAAAATGACTTTTATTGTTCATAAATCTTGAAGCATTAATATTAGTGGAATCGAAACCAATAATCTAAACAGGATAAAATCAACTTCTCGATTAAGATTAGGAAAAGGCGAACTCTACTCTATGATGATAAGTGCACAAAATTCAAATTTCTGTAGCTAAAGAATTAAAGTTTAATAATAATATATCCATTTTCATATAACTATAACTGGGATGGAGTACATAATTTTCAAAGAGGCAAAACTTTAAAGATGAAGAACTCTGCAACATATACTACGAAGATCTAAGGCAAACAGCAAAATAAATGTAACAAAATACTAAGACATGAAGAACAATAAATGTTGAACACAAAAAATAAATAGAAAATTAAATATAAATTGTATTGTACTATGTATATTTTTATATTTATATTTATAATTAAAGGTCCATCAGCATCAAAAATATAACTGGTTTAAAGTAAATAATATTTAAAGCTTTTCTAAAACTCAAACTTTGAAAACTTAGTGAAAAGAAGACATTACAAAAAAGCATAGTATGACAATATCAAAGGAAAAAGACCCTGTATACATTTGGACGAAACAAATTGAAGAGGAATACATTGACTTATTCCATAGATACATGGAATAACTTGAAAATGGAAGCATAAATATAAAAGAATATAAAAAATTAAAGAAGAAATAAGACCCAAGTAAAGTTGTTATCATTGCTGCTCTTGAAGCACCTTTTGGTGTTCTATGTTCCTTAAGGAATCAACAGCATTACTGATAATTGAATAGTTTAAAATGAGTCCGTTTTAAGAAAATTATCCTTAATATTTTGTATCTTTCCTCCAAACCAGTTACAGTTCTATAAAAATTTGTGTATTATTTTGAAAGCTTGATAAAACTATGTACAACACATGTTAAGTTTCACTCAGTAAACAAATATATTTTGTTTCAAACAGTGGTGATGTGCAGGTTTGATCAAAAAGTTCCAGGACTTTTTGAATTGCGAACCAACGGAAACTCAGAGAGCGGTATGGTTGGCAGCATTAGTTGTTGTGACTCTTCCTGAGCTCAACTGTTTTTGTAGATTCTTTAAAGTCTTATGTCTTGTGAAGTAAGTCGTTTTTGTGTCAGGCGATTTTGGTCAAATGAATCAAAAAGAAGAGCAACTCGTTTGTGTCAAGTTTTATGTGAAGTTGGGTATAACTCTTACAAAACTATTCAGATGATACAAGAAGCTTTTCACTTTTGGGGATGTATGAGTGGTTCAAGAGATTCAAAGAAGGCTGGACATCTTCAGAAGATAATCATCGTTCAGGACGCCTATCTATTTAGACTGACGATGATCATGTTGCCTGAATGAACGTTCTTGTACGATCAAATCGTTGACTAACAATTCAATAAATTGACGAAATTGAAGAGAAATCGCTGGAGGAAATAAAACAGCACTCCAGAAGAAGAGTTTTCAGGATCTGTCCAGCAGTGAAAATGGTTGTGGCAAAAATATATAGCTTCTTAAAGAAAATACTTTAAAGGGGACATTATCCAATAAATTTTTAAAAAATTAGTCCGGAAACTTTTTGATTAGCCCTCACTTTCTTTCCGAATTAGAACAGAAAAAGGTGTTATTTACATGAAAGTTGTCAATGTACGTAACAATATATTTAATTAATTAAATTAAATCAAGTAGAGTTAAAATGGCACCAGCGTGACTTTTGAAACTCGGGTAGATAACTAGGAAAACAACAGTCACAATTCAATCTATCATCTGTCTGTCCGTGTGTCCGTCACTCTGTCATGACTTATGACGTCACGCTGCGGGCTAGCAGCCCAGCTACAATCTGCAAACATGTATTTTGTCTACGTCAGATGTTTCAGGTCTGCTTTCAGTGTTTGCATCATCAATAACATTTCTTAGCCGGCTTGACGCTCTCGAACTGTGACTGCGAGTTCCGCTGTCTTAGATCCTGAACTGGATTGCGTAAAACAACGTTGATGAATTGCGCTAACTTTTGTTCCGTGTAGTTTTGTTGTTTATAGATTATGTTGTCGGAGAATGTTGAATGATATTTTCATTACGGCTAAATCGTGTCAGTAAATTTTTTGGAAAAGGATTTATTGCTGCAGTTTGTAACACATTTTGTAATATGGACTACATGGGGACTCTACAGCTACGTTGACGTAAAGTAATCAATACAGAGGTTGATAAAGACTAGTTGAGGTTTTGTCACTAGCGCATATGTCTGAGATTAATATCAATTCAGAAATTATCTAAATGAGCCGTCTAGATGCAAAACTTTTTCTGACTGCATAATACTCGTAATATAGACATGCATGAAAAAAAAAAGACATATTTTGAAAAAAATGGGTTATATCAGTTCTTACATCTAGAGGACTCAAAATTTCTATTAAAAATTGTACTGCAAAACAGATTTTTGTACAATAAGTTGAAAAAGATTTCAGAACTCATAGTAATAAATTAAAAGATGTTTAAAGAGAAGCTATATATAAATCTATAAGCAGAAAAATACAGTGAGTCAGAATGAAGGCTACAATTTGAACAAAACATGGCCTCTCTGTTTTATAAATCATAATTTGTTGTTACTTAGTTACTGTTTACATTTACTTGTTTATGTTGTTTACTTGTTTTTCTGCAGAATAATTACGAATTAAATATTGTGTATTGAACATTTTCTATATATCTTTTGTTAGGTATAATCGTCCTGTAAATATAGTAATTGTAAATGTTGTTTTTGAATATAAATTTTATAGAACTTTAAAAAGAAATCTTTTAATTTACCTATTAGATTTTTATTAGTTTAAATATTGAAAGATATTTCATTAAATTATTAATTTTCAAACAAGATATGTTCTATAAGCAAAACGAATCTTCTACAAACCTTTGAATTTGAAAATTTCAATTGCTACTTTTATTCTGTCAGTTATTTTCTTATGTTTTTAACAACTTTAAGTATTAAGTACAATGAAAAATGGTGGGTGATTGAAGAAATCAAATTTAACAATACACTTGACGTATGAAACAGGATCGCCATTTTTACGCTACCAAGGATTTAGAATTAGTTATTGGTATTAATTCTTTTTATAGCTATAAATAAGGCAAAAAACTAATGCCCGATTGCATAAAACATTGATCCGTTGTTTAATTAACAACGTAATTAATCTATTAAAAGTCAACATTTTTCCAGTAACCATGGAAATGAATTTTTAACATGATTTTTCATAGGTTAATCATGTTGTTACATTAACAACGAAGTTAACAACGCTTAATGCTATCTGGGCTAAGGACCGTTTTATCAATCGATTGTTAAGTTATAGTAATCCTCCTGATAAATATAGAGAAATATGTATTATTTATGTTGCTGTTAGTTAACATTTGATTAACACTCTATTGATAAATCGGGCATAAGTGATATAATAAAGTCGCAAGGGTGTTAACTGAAATAATATCTCACCAGCATCAAAATAGCACAAACCAACAAATTCAATAACCCATTTTCAGTTAATGAAACTTCCATTACTTCAATTCCCTCCCATATCGCAAAAACTATACATTTCCAAACACCTATTGATCAAGCAATCTATCGAATGATACATTAATCAAAACAAAATTGATTTCATCAACGGTAGCGGCCTCACCGTGTGGTCGCAAATGTTTCCAATATGAAAAACATCTGGTGCTAACACAAGCGGCAGTCGAAGAAAAAAAGACAGGCGTGCATGTAAAAAAAAACATTTAGGCATCGGGATGACTCGACGGAAAATAAAACAGCAACAGCAATAATGTTGTTTAGCAGATGTGTTAACTGTGAGATGCTTTATAGCTTCTGTTATTGGCATCAATGATTTGTATTGAATTGACATCTGACATATTTTGTTGATGTTGTAGTTGTACAGCGCTATTATAAATATTGTTTAATGCATTTATCGTATGTTCATTATTTTCATTTTATGTTGAAATGATTATTTTTTGACGTTTCTTTAAACCAATGAAATGCTTTATTGTATGCCACGTGTCTGCGTTTTAACCAATCCTGTCATTATTATACTGAGAATAATGCTCTTGTGATTATTCTCGGCAATATTCTCTGTAGCTTTTTTGTTTTTGTTGACAGATGTCAAATGTCAAATAGGTATCATCAACACAAGTAAAAATGAGCAAAAAAAAAATTGATTTAGTGACGTGCCTGATGATGAAATCAAAAAATAATCTAATTAAATATAACTCGAGAGTTCGATAAATTAGAAAATAATTCTCCAGTATCTTTCTCAAACTTGTCGTCATTTGGCAATAGCCACTCAAACCCTATGGGCTTTCGTGGCTATTACCCAGAGACAAATATCTAAAGAGAGACGCGACAGTCCCAGCAAAATTAAGTGTGATAGAAGTTCTGCGCCATCTGTGAATAGAGCACCCGAACTAAGGCGATATTTGAAATGAAAATGCGGGAATTTAATGAAATTCAAATTTCAAAGTACTAAAAATAATAAAATATAAATTCATGTATACAAATTTATTATTTAATTAATGAATACATGTATATCTTTACAAATTTATATAGCTTTTTCTTAAACGCCGTTTGGAAGGACGTATCTTCAAAATGCAAACTACACACTCGCACGTGTGTAAGTGCAGCGTCCGACTTGCCCTCCAGCAGCACCGAAATCCCCAAATTTTGCATCCACACGTTACATAAACTTGGGTTTTTTGGTAAGCAGAACAAGGAAATGTCAGGATGACCCACACTATCCATTCTGCAGCTTGGAACAGTGCCCCTTTTGGTCTTGATGTTCTGAAACAAATTTATTATATCAAAATAACGATCTTTTATTAGATTATATGAACAGCCTATTTTGTTAAATCGGTGAAAATAAATTGTTAAACTGCTTAAAAATATATTAACCAATCGAAAATTCAAATTTAAATAAAACTTTGAAGGAACATGCAAATGCTCTAACAATATTTTAGATAATAACAAAGAAAGTAATAAATTAAAAATGCTTACCTTTCAAGTAAATTGAATCACTTCACTAACTAATCACAAAACTTTAGATATTTGTCTCTGCATAAAACACAAAGTAACGGTAACGGTTTCAATGTTTCAAACGTCAGTTTCAAATTTCAAATCAACTGTTTGTGCGGGCGCCTACTAGTTGTAGTTATTAACCAAACGCTACAGCATTTCCATCTATGTTTAGAGCACCCGAAGTAATCAAAAACAAAAACTTCTATCACAAGAAATCCTATACTACTGTCAGCCCCCTGCTATTACCTGGCAACAAGTTTTCGAAAGATCTGTCAAATTATTTTCAATTTATTCTCACTCTCTTGTTATATTATTACTGAAAATAAATTATCCATTTGAAGCGATTTAACAAAAGAAATACAAACAATAAAACAAAAAATCGTTTGGTAAATTTCGCGTTCTAAAGACTCGAGAAAAAGTTATATTTTAAATCCCGGCTCGTTACATTTCCAATCCTTTCCGATTTATTAAACTCGGTCCGTCGCTAAATTAACCTAATTTACGTTAATAAATCTCGAAAAAGGAAAACTAATAGTGCCGGCTCTGCAGGATTTGAGCGGCTCGTTAGTTCCAGTCAGCATTGTACAAGGGTAGTAAATTCCTGGTCCTGCCAAGGACAACTGCACCCAGCAGGACTCGGCCTGCTGCCCTGGTTACCATCGCTCGGTTCAGGAAATGTTTCTACACCCGGAGCTAACAATACATTTATACTCCGAACTACAAAGACTCATAAAAGAAATATAAAAATTCTGACCTTTTGAAGACTTCTCCAGTTGCCAATCACTGCCACGAAAGTATTGATCCTCGGAATCTGAAACACAAACAAATTATTTTATTTATATCTGGTAAATGGTTTATAATATTAAGTATATTATGTCCCTTCAATTTTTACTTTCTTATACCTAGTATAAGGAAGGGGAAAACCTGCCACATCCTTTAAGAGAGGTATAGGAACCATGCTGCAAATACGGTAGTGAATTTACAGTGAATGAGCACGTTTTAAGGCCCTTAGAATACGATTATTATAGTTTTGCGATGATGTCTGTGTGTGCCTGTCTGTTTGTTAGTATGTCTGTCTGTCTGTCTGTCTGTCAGTCTATCTGTCTTTGTGTTTTGTGTGTGGATCTTTGGAGTTACGGTATGAATGGGGTAAATAGCTCCGTGGTAACGTATCAGACTGTGGATCGTGAGATCCTCAGTTCGAATCCCACTGCCGACAGTTACAAATTTAAATTTACCCCTGTGGTTCCCCCTCTACTAACATCCTTGGGGGCTATTATTTGACGGCTGGTAACCTCACTTCATACGCCAAAATATATCACCTACCGAGATCTGCGCAAGCAGAGTGCCACACCCATAATGGGTAAAAGGCGTGATGATATATATTATTTTTTTAAAACTTGACTTTATATTCTGGCAGATGCAGTAGGATCAGCGCGAAACCAAAACTAAAATTAAATCTAAAACAAACGAAAACTACGCAACATAGAATTGAAATTTTGTGGTTTACTTCAGGTTTGGTCATAATGCCAAATTTCATCGATGAACTAAACTAAAAGATTGCTTTCAACGATCGTTTATTATTTTTATAAATTCCTGTATACTCAAATCAAAGTTAGGTTTATATGATTTAAAAAGTCGTGTATTGAATACTCTAGATTTTTACCTCCTGCCACATCCTGTAAGAGAGGTATAGGAATAATGCTACAAATTCGGTAGTGAATTTACAGTGAATGAGCATGTTTTAAGGCCCCTAGAATACGATTATAATAGTTTCGCGATGATGTATGTGTGTCTGTCTGTTTGTTAGTATGTCTGTCTGTCTGTCTGTCAGTCTATCTGTCTGTGTTTTGTGTGTAGATCTCTGAAGTTACGGTTCCTTAAAAACTAATACACTTAAAATTTTTATATTTTGTATATATCAATTGTATCTTCTTGAGAAGAGCTGATTAGTTTTTGGTGATCAAATAACCGAAAGTGGTAGTTTACTTGAAGCCATATCATGCCCTACTTTGGAATATCCCAGTAAATTATGGTTTAATGACAATTTTTGTTTTAGAATAATGTATGAAATATTATAATCTACAATTGTTTGAAACATTTTTCTCTTCCTGTCCCCATTTACGAATTACAATAAGTTAAAGAAAAATTATATTTTGACATTTTCATTTAAATCTGCTAATCTGTGCATTTTTAACAAATATCATTTTTTGACGTGCGTCATAATTGAAAAGTAAATTTGTTGAAGGGATGAGCGTTCGAGATAGTGGTGGTCCGTGTTCCTGCATTGTTTGATAAGAAATTTATGGCGGGAGGTATTGTGATGCCCACAACAGATTTTTTTTACAAATTACAATACTTTGTAGTTGCCATGTCATTTTGTTTAAGTTGCAATCTAGAAATATGAATAGAACAACCAAGTAATAATAGTATAATGAATGTAAATGTAAACTTTGTGTAACATTTCTAGAAAATGTTTACAATAATAAATGTGCGTGGATGACAAAATTTTAATTAGTAAATTAATAAAGACCGAAATAAATTATCTCGGTGAGAAACTAAAGTAATAAATTTAAATTACGATGAAACACATTCTACTACTTTGTAAGTTACATAAATTGCATCACAGCTAGTGTAATATGTAACACGTTTATGTTTTGTTTATTTACAAAAGAGCATCAACGGCAAGTCTTTCATCAAGGAAGCTTTCATCTAACTTAAAATGTTTATCGATCTAACGTCGCCATGACAACGCTGGTGTAAACAAATTCCGTAGAAAATTGCAACGCCAGTAAATAGATTATATCTGGTATGTGGGTTATACGTTAGTGGCTCGTTCAATGTTATTTATATGAGAATTTATACGACAAAAGAGAGGCAATTTGTTATTGTGCAACCGTTCCTGAATTATCTATTGAGATTAATTTGAACTCTGAACGCTGAGATTCAATTTGTTTGCATTTTTGCCATGCTGATTTAATAATATCAATTTAAATAATTTTACTATTGCATGCTCTACTTGTTATGTTCCAACAACTTAAGCTTACAGTATTATTAAGTATCATCTAAAAATATACCGTTGTCATTGATACAATTATAAGTTTATTTTTCTTGCAGATTTATAAAAGTTACACGCTATATAAATTTTCCAAGAAAAACATTTCCTGGCTTAAGTTTTCCAATTGAAGTAACTTTAACTTTTATCGTACTATCGTACATGTATAGGCACTTTAATATCATTTACTCTCGTTCATTTATTTTTATCTTTTTCGCTTCTGCTATGTGCAAACTTCTCCATTCTTTGAAGTAACTTTTCTCATAAGTTAATTTCACTAAAAATAGAAGTATACACTTTTCCACAAAATTTTACAGAATATATTCTTCTTATAGAAATGTAATAACTATAAGGTTGATTGAATTAACAAATAATTTCAATTGTATAACACTATAATAATGAACAAAAAATTTTTTTTCTATCAGTAGTTTTCAAAATACTGTATATAATTTTCTTATTTAACATAAAATTGAAATAGTATTTGACTAGAGGGACAACCTACTCTTAATTTCATTTACATTATTTATTTATTACAATAGTTGACAATTTCTATTAAGGGAAATATAATTTGGAAAATTTTTACAATTAAATTTGAACATTAAAATAATGATTAGTAGTATAAAATGCAATTGAATATAATAGTGTATTATGATACAAATGTATAAGTAAGCTTTTAAAGCACGTACGATGGGTTTAACAGCACGATACGAAGCGGAGTGCTTTTAATGTCGCTAGTGCTTTAACAGCGCTTTATTCACGTGTGTTATGCGCAATTTTTTTTTTATTATACTTGCATCACATTCTGGAAAAACAGATGAAAGCAATATTTTGATTTTGATTCATTTCATAATTTTGCGCGTTTAACGTTTGACATATATCGGTTACATAGAGATTGGTTTGCATTTATTGTTTACGTTTCTATGTAGATTCGCTTTTTTACAATTTGTCATGACAGTTTTGACAGATGAATTATTTTTGTTGTTTCTTAGCAACCGCCTTGTTTTAATCTTGCGTTTACGCACGCTGTAGGGTGATTTAAACACGGATTATGATGCAGGTATAATAAAAAATAATTTCAATTTATGTATAAACAAGCTAAGTAATCTGCAAATTTTGATGTAGTTTGGAAATTTATTGAAGAAAACTAAAGAAAGGCGTTACAAAATCTAATTTGTTTCTAGTATCAAAAGGATGGTGATGAATTTTTAAATTTGATCTGTTTATAAATTTAAAAATATAGCCAATTCCTGGATGCCGAAACAGAAAACATTGTATAGTTTTACTTTTATAAACTATTTAAATTATTGTAAATACATCAAGTGTGTTGTTATTAAGATATATTTCTCTAATACCTGTGCCAACAACTTTGATACCTATATGTGTAGTAATTGTATTATTTCGTGAATATTATAGACAGGTTAAAAGCGGTTATTGTGCAGCAGAGCAAACTTATCATAAAGCATCTTCACAATGTCATAAGACTGTCGCATGAATAGTCGACCACTCCTTCTAATAGAGATTCACCATAAAGATAACTAAGTATGCGCGGGCATAAAATTAAATCTTCAACAAGACGAAAAAAGAAAATAAGTATAATAACCTTATAAGCGCACAATGGCTCACGTCATCTGTGATTAAAGGTAAAATTGATAGCGAACGCGGAAGTGACGAGTGACTGGTTTACGATGCGAGTTTCCTGTAGCGCGGGTGGCCCGGTCCCGCCCAGGTGAGCGAGAGTTTCAAACAGTGACTTACCGATTCGAATGCTCGTTATTTGAGATTTTTTTAGAGAGATATGTCTTCAATATCAGGAAGAATTTATGCTATCTGATGCTGCACGAGACGGTGAGACGCTTTCGAAGTTCTTCACTGGAATCTTGAGAATTATAAATACTAGTAGAAGAATTGATAAATACAATATAACGGAACTGGTGGCAGTGTGATTTTGAGTTAAAAGATCGTAAAGCTCAAGAGAATGTTACGAATATATCAGATACCAATTTGGTAATAACCCCTGCCAAAAACTAAAGACATGGTCATCATATAAGAACAAAAATGAAGAACTGAAGAATCTTCCTCCTAAACTGCAATAAAAACAACATTTTCCCTTACCATATCACTCACAGTATTTTGTTAAAACGTTTTGTAAGTAATTTATACATAATTTTAATAACTGTACCCTATTTTTGTACGTTATTTAGTTCCCTGGTGAAGAAACAAAATTTTTTTCTTCTTCTTCTTCTTCTTCTTCTTCTTCTTCTTCAAGGATTAGGCGTATACCTGTTCCGATTACAAAAGTTCACCATCTTTTTCTGGGTCTTCCCACGACTCTTTTTCCTTTTGGGTTATAAAAGAAACAAAACAAACAAAATTGTTTACGAAATATTGAATAAAATAAATTAGCATTCTCTTGAGTTTTAAGACCTTTTAACGCAAAATTATACTGCCTCCTGTTCCGTTATATTGTATTAATCTATCAACAAGTTGGCGTTACTTCCCTAAAGCAGTAGAAGAATTGTTTCCCGACTAGATGTTAAATAAAAAGCAAATTATTGGAGAAGCTGTCAATTTAATAAAATCCAATAAAAACCCCAACGTTTCGACTGCAATACAGTGGGGGGGGGGGGGGGGGGATACGATCATTCGATAAGTCCTTTTTAGAGAAACTATCGAATTTTGTTTACACGTGGTTTGTACACTTTTAAGTTTTGGGAATATGGCGATGTAATGTACTTCATTGATTTGTAATATTACTTGTTGATTGATTTTGATTGGTATCTGTTGACAACTGGTTACTGTGACTTCTAATGATAAGATTGAAGTTAAACATTCTTCATCCTTTTGACTGGTAAAAGATTGGTACTTTTACAAAGAAATTCGGACTGTAGATCTACGCATTCTTCGTTGCTACATTGATAAACGTTGTTGCTTATAGGTATAGGTAGGTTGGTAGCGGTAGGGTGATAATTGGTTATTATAAAATAAAGAATATCATTTTTCAGAAATCTGTCGCCAAAATACACATACATACATGTTACTTGACAGTTAGTTGATGACAAAGTAATATTTAAATAAAAATTTCAATTTAGTTTGATAACATTGCTTTACTTTAATGGCGTTTTATACTTATTCGTTATTATTCAATTTTCATGCACAAATAGAGACGTAGCTTTTAACCAAGTCTCTCTTCTTCTGGTCTGTCGTGTCGTGATCACTTGGTACGATTATAATTGAACGATAATTCATGTCGTTATATTTCGTACAACTTATTGCATTGGCGGTACCTTTGATATTAACTTGTTATATTAATAATGAGCTGAAGATTGTTCCAAATTAAGATATTTTTCGTGATGAAACTTAAAAGGAGAAGCCCTGACAAGGAAATTTATTTCCAAGCTAAAAAGATATTGATATTTCACGAATAACGATAATGATTTAATTGTACTAATATATCAAACTAAAGAATGGCAATAAAGAATAGCTAACTTAGATTTCTCAATTTGAATAAAAGATTTTACTAATTCTCTTACTTGTACAATTATTATTACGAGCCCAGAATTATATAATTTGGCTCAATAAAGACTTTTAGAATAACTTATAAAAAATTGTTCTGATCTTGCAAATGGAAAATTGTTGTATTCAACAACTGAAATAATATCAAATTAACAAAAATCACTAAAATAAAGATTTCGTTTGGCTCAAAGGTATTAGCTGGTTCCATGAACACTATTTTTGAATCTGAAGACAACAAAATATAGAAATCTGTTTCAAATAAAGATTGTTATATTATTCTACATCTTTCTGGGTCCAATGAAATTTAGTCTATCTCATTTATTCACTAAGATATGTTCAAAAACCCTGATAAGTCTTCAAATTTTCTACCACTTAATGTTGATGAATTGTTCCCAAAATCTAATAAATTCGTAACATAAACATAATACCTTCCTTACATATATGTATGTACGGGAGGTAAAAAATGATACAATTTAGGATATAAATATGACGAATTAAAAAATTGTCCTTTGTATAATTTCAAATAGGCAAAATGATATAATTCTGAGTCCCTACATATAACTTACATAGTAAATAAGTTATTTACAAATTATGTTATAATAATGAAAATTATGGTCGAAAGGATTATTAACAAAACGTAGCAACATATAAAAGTTAAAAACTTCCAAGAATTAGAAAATGTAATTTTAATATTTAAATTATTCTTTGAGATCTATGAAATGTATCAGGAGTTCTCGCGTATTATATTTGGTTACCTTTTTCAAATAATTATTTCACCCATATTTGTCAAAGTTAAAAAAAAAAGAAGAAAAGATACAAGGATGTTTTTCAGAGCTCTTATATATTCACAATGTAGTGACGAACTAAATAAGTTTAAACTTATAGCCGCTAGAGGCTATCAATCTAAATAAAAAACCAGGAGCTTGTCAATTTACTTTCTTCTTGCTCTTGCATTACTATTGCTATAAATATATGTATTGTTTCAGCCGGAAGGAGCTGGCGCCCATGGACCAAACCACGCATTTCGATGCAAAGTGTTCAAGAAACCTCGACCATGTCATCTTTGTCATCAGCCAATCTTACACCAAGGTTCCTGCTGCAGAGGTAACACTTTTCTCAAACATGATTCACCCCATTACACACATTACACACAAAAAGTAGCGTAGAATTTACAAAACTATTCATGAAGCGCATTTTATATAAATTAAAAATTATGCTACCTCGTTATAAATTTAGTTTCTATAATCCTAGACAAATATTTAATGAAAAATCTCTGTGTTTTTGTTCTTAAAGTCCAAAATAAGAAAAAGTTAAATTTTGGCAAAATGCTGTGTTTTAAATAAAATATATGGTTATAAAAGGTTAACTGTTTAATGTTTTTCTATAAACATAAACAAATATTCCATAAGTAAAATCTCTAAAAAATTATATCCAGTTATGAGAAAGTAGTTTTTCTTTTCTTTGGATTTCCCAGACCCCAGTCTGATGTTTGAGTACCTGTGAAAGAAGTGTTACTGTCCAGGTTTAAAAGACTAAACACGATTATTATGTACTGAGCAATTGAAATTAGAATACATATCCTATATCCTTAGTTTACTTAATAATTCTATAAATTCTACTATACTTTTTTGTGTAGGTATGCTAATATTTCCAAAGTTTAATGATGGTAGAAATCTTTATTGTTATGACATTATAACGTACATATTATAGGAACGGTATAAGTTAATGTTCGATGCATTAAAATGGATAATTTCAATTTTCAAAGATTATTTTCTCTTTAATGATAATGTTTAGTTTATATTATACCTTCTAGAGGTTAACTAGCTAATGGCTCTCTAATTTGAACCATACTTCGTTGCACGATGCTAACTACTAGTACTAGTAGAAGAATGTAGATTTTTACTCTTCATAACATGCAGTTAAATTTACTAATCACTCCTGTCATATGTGATTTAAAGCCACTATTTTTGAAATGATTTACTGCGAAGTATTATACGAGATTTCAAATGTCTCCTTTGGAAATTAAACTACGATAACTCCTATGACAATCATTAAATTCTTAGCTGGAAAATTTATAGTAACAACCCGTACAAATTATATTTATTTCTCTCTAACTTTTGGGAATGTTCAAATGAAAACAACGGTTGTACCTTCGCTGAAGTCTCGCTGTCCACACATCCATTTTTCTAACGTTGAATCCTCGAACCCTCGACCTGTCGAAATGTTCCATGTCCTGTAAACTTCTCACAGACATGAAAGTAATATAAGTGTTGTCTTTTCACATGTTTTATTACTTTTGTTTGTTGTTTGAAATACGAATGCTGTAAACATTTCCAAAGTTTGCGGTTAGTTTACTTTGTGTGAGGTTTGAGATTGCGTAGTTATCCTCGTAAATATGTTTGCTTTTTCATGACATCTTCATACATTTTATCCTTTTGTGTTTTAACTAGATTATTTTTAAAGAATCTTCAATACTATTTTGTTCAGACGACATTCTTCCCAAACATATTTTCATCTTAGCTATTTGAAGATGTTACTAGCACTTATAGCTGAAGAAATACCAAATAAATATTTCAAATTTAAAGTTGTCAGATACGATTTCATTTCTGTGTCTGTACACCGATCCCGAATATCATTTCGGATTAATGTTACTTGTTAGATAATGCGCTCTGAATGTAATCTACGATGAAATTAGATGTTGGTTGATAGTCAAATGCATCAACTCATCAACATCGAATGAGACTAGACAAGGTCTGCTCTTCTCATCATTCTGACTTATGACCAATTATAAATTGATTAATAATCCCGATTAATTTTAATTGATTCTGCAATTATCTTCGACAATGAACCATCATCAGGACGGCATCTTTAACATCTTTTATGATTTATTCCGACAGTTTTTGAGCTTTATTTCTTTATAATTACGTTTGGAACGTATAGGATAACAGGAATTACATTTTATATATTCAAATAATGCAATTACAAAAGTATTATTTAAATATTTGTACATCAAATTACAGATATGTTTTGGTTAATTATATGGAATCTCCGTGGTATTGTGGAACATGAGGTACTCAATTCGAATCCCACAGCCGACAGTTGTCGTTTTAACTTTACCCCTGGGATCATTCCCATTACAATCTTGAGAGGGTTGGGGGTGAGGGGGGGGGGAATTGGGAACCGCACTTTACGCGCAAAAATGTATCACTTACCAACAAGATTTGCCAAAGCAGACAGCGTGATAATATATTTATTTATCGGATATTTTATTTGACATTTTAAAGCCTATACAAAAAAGGGATAAATCTCACATATTTTGGAGTTGAATCTAAGTTGGGTTCAAAGCGGCTCAATTATCAATTACATTTAGTAACATGTAATGTATCATTTAATAAAATACATTCCATCAAGTTTTCGCTGTTATGTTTACTTTTTCCACCTTTTTCCTTTGAATAATAATACTTACAATCTTTGCTTTTAGTGAAAAATATTTTTAATTTATGCTTCACTTCAGTCATACAAAATAATAAATCATAAACAATATAAATATAAAACTAACAAATAAAATGATTATTTTTTATAATATCTATTGACATATTTGTCCGAGACATAATTCTGACACAAACATATATTGAAATATTGCTGAAGTACACAAAAAAAAAATGGATATTACAATAGCAATTTATCTTCCGTATAGTGACAGCAAAAATATTTTTATTTATATTAGTAATATTGTTATTGTAAATATCTAAATTGCAGTCACTATACGTAAGATAAATTTTCGCTACTATAACAATTCTATTTTTTGTGTAATTAGAAAGCATATCAATAACTTAATTATACTTTGCTAAATAAAGTAGTTCATGTTATGTTTTATGTGTAATTATTGTAAAATTCTAAGTTGAGAACAAGCCCAAAATTTTAACCTAATTCTATGTAATAAGAAAATATCTAAATACGTATTTCAATAACTAAGTTATCATCTCTGTATCAGTATATGCAAAAGGGATAAAATCAAGATTACACAACTTGTAAACCAACACGGTGGTCCAGATTAACTTGAATTAGGTATTTAAATATTTTATTATTACTTTAAGGCTTAGGGGTTAGACTTAATTTTTTAGAGTGCATAACTTATTATCAAAATTTGATATCATTCTATTTTCTATTTTGACAAAGGTAAGAGTAGGTGCTATGTGGTTTGACATTTCTGACAGAAAAAAAAAGAGAGCAGGTTATCTCTATCCCACTAATTGTAAGTTTGCAAGCTACTCAATCAGTACAATTAAATATGCGCCTTAAATTTATTGGTGTAAACGATATCATTGGTTTCCATAAGTCAAAGCGCAACTGTTACTTCTATTGCTAATTATAGTTAATAATTAGGTAGCTTTAGATGTAAACTTTAAGTTTTCAAATCATTATTCTAATTATATTGAACTTGCAAAGTATTTGCTGAATACAGTTCGTCGTTTGAGGAAATGTTACATATATTTGTGTATTTCAAAATCTAACCACCTATTCGATGTAATGTTTGAATGAGTATTGTTTTTGTTTTCTATAAAATACTAACTCTCTTTTTCATTGCAGTGTGCAAGTACGTGTGCCACAGCGTCTGCGAAAGCAAGGTAAGTCAACTTCACTTCAAATTTCAAAACATCACATTTACGCATTCCTACACCTGTCTGCATGTAGTAACATCTTAGTTATTATTTCAAATGCAAATAAGTGACAGATAATTCCGTATGCATAATTCCACGCTAATTCTCGCGCCTGCGGTTAAATCTACGTGTAGCCGTAAGTGTAAACACAAATACTAGATCTCCTACAGATAGTACTTCTCAGTACTAAGGTCGCGGTAGTAATCAGCAATGACTTGTACTGTTGTAATTATTCCTTACACATGTTCTATGCTTGTAGGAGATAAGTATGATGCGTAAGTGTAATCTGTTGATATGTAACGAATGCTAATGAATATTTTATCCTTACGGTATCTTGTTGCCTATTGTTGATTGTTAGGGTTAACTAATTCAGTTTAAAAATTATTCTACGCGAATTAATTCTGTAGTTTCAAGGAAAACCCAGTTAAATCACTATTTCATGATTTCAAGTTATTTGCGTTTAAAGTTTCACAAATCACCTACATAAATACCTTAAAATGGTTCCAAATAATTATCTGATATCAATTGTGTTTTGAAGAAAAGTACAGCCGAACTCGACAAATTGATGTATATATTTGAACATATAGAAAATGTCACATAACTGATTTTTCATCAAAAATGATACTTAACTGGTTATGTTTTGACGAAATTTCGCAAAATATATATCAGATAATATGGTTTTGAGGACACAAAATGAAAATTTATATAAATATGTATCAAAATCCGCACTTAATTCAATTTGCCCAAAAATTGACTTACTGGTTTTTCCTCAAAACCACAGAAATAATTTACTTTGTTTCAGTCGTAAGAATAATTCTACTTAAATTAATTAACAATAACATTTACCGTCAAAACCATTTTTTTAAACTTTAGAGTTTAGACAATAAATAATGTAAATGATTAATGTGTCATGTATTAAACATGACATTTAAATTTTAAATTGAAAAATAGAAGCTTGGAACGCTGCCAAAACAACTAAATAAATATTGCTAAATAAACCATATAGTAATATTTATATAATAAAATATTATTTAGTTAAGCTGTGTATTCCAATATTTCATGTAAATAAAACTTGTTTTTGAATTCAAAATACGTTGTACTTTTGTTTTTCTGAGTGAGAATATAAATAAATACCTATTTATTTTTAATATTAAATACAAAATAAGAGAATAGTTTTATTTATGAGTTAGCGAAGACGCAAACCTCTCCTCGATATTTCCTGCAGCGACACGCAGCTGAGTTCGTCCGTATTCCGCTACGCGGCGCCACTTACAACATCATAGATCCGGAGTTCCGGAACTGGTACGGAATCCGAGTTTTCTGCACATATTTATAAAAACAACGCATGTTTTTGTTCGTTTAGCTTCTGTTTTTGCGAAACAACAAAAACTATTTAAATTACTTTCAGCACATCCTATACTATGCTCGGGTTATTCCAAATAATTAAATGATTGAAATGATTTTGACTTAAAGTGTAATTAGCAAATAGTGTAATTTGTAACTAAATTACTAGCATTAATATTCATTAGCATATAAACTAGTAGAATGTTTCCAAGCTTTGGATGTCGAAATGAGACAAAAAAATATTTAATTTTATGGCTCTGTTGAGGACGATTCGCATTTTATGGGCCGAAAACGATATAATATGCAAATAATTTGAAACGCATAAATTTCTTAAGCCGTTGTTTTTTAGATCTTTATTTTTTTTAACATTATTAAGTAAGCCCCTTATTACTTCATTTGATATTGCTATTAAGATCTGCGATACATTTGCTTTGATGTCATCAATAGACTGAAAACGTCATACTTTCAGGACTGGTTTTAATTTCGGAAATAAGATAAAGATCGCTAGGAGCCAAGTCAGACGAGTAACGAAGCTAAAAGAGAACATTCATTTGTTTTTTTGTACAAAACTGAATGTACAGGCTTACTGCAAAAACCATGAGTTGTCTCGGTTTCCAAAATCTTATGGTTGCTATAACAACGCTATAACAGCGGTTCTAATGGGGTCTTTCTCCATTTTTTAACATTTTTTTCTGAAACTTTATTTAAATTGAAGACTATCTATATTTTTAAAAATTCTTAATTGTTATTCATTAAGCCACAATGATTTCTTTTAAATGTTGTGACGTCATTGTAGAGGTGTTGCTGGATCTAAAACAGTACAGATTGTAAATAATTGTAGTCATATATTTTTTTACTTATTTTATTATTATTATTACAATAAAATAGAACATTTATGTGACTAAAATTATTTAAATCTCTGTTTGAGATCCACCAACACCTCTGTAATGACGTCACAACATTTAAAAACAATCATTGTGGCTTATTGAATAACAATTAAGACTTAGATAAAGTTTCATTAAAAAAATGGTGAAAGACCCCATTGCAGTGGGGGAAGCGGCTAACGCTCACTCCTTCATATTTTTTCCTCCAGGCGTTTCTGTGAAAGTTTTCCCCAGTTTCACCCAAAATTTTGCTGCCACATTGCTCCAAGAAATAGTACATTGCGAAAATAACACTGATACACGTTGCACTCAAATAACAATATATCAAAAACTATATGAGATATCAACAAAAAGGAGGTACTGCGCAATGCAATGCTACCAACCGTATACCACTATATATTTCAGTTGGCGCGAACTTCAAATTGCCCAGTTATTTTCAAAACAGACCTCGTATATTGCCAATCACCCTCATTTATTTAAATAAGTCGCAGTCACAGATCCATAACAAATTAAAATACAAAACAAAATCTCCTGCATATTCATACATATGATTTACGACAACGTCTTTCAACTGTTTAGCCATTTCCTTATCTATGATTTATCCCGCACGACTGGCCTCACTTTATCAAATCAATTACTGTATTAAATTAACTGAAATCAAACTGTACTGTATCTCGTTACTTCGATAGCAATAAGTGAATCTGCAATTATTGTGAATTACTCGGAACAACCGCGTACGACAGTCATGCTGTCTGGCCGCGCCTCTTGCGGTGAAAACCCGCAACTTAGATTACAGTCAGCGGCGGCCGGAACGGATATTTCCACGGGAACGTACTTAACGTTATCTTGAATACGGGCGACGGACGGTGATAGTGGAAACGTTGTGCTATCAGCAATTTGTAGTGGAAGTGTATGAATGGGATGCTTAATTAAAAATTGCCGTTATCTGATACTGATAAGATAAAATGTAGCCTCTTTGTGACTTTAGGAATATTTTTGTCTGCTTTTTTTCGTTAAATATTTTGTGAAATATTTCCACCTTCCGATAAAACAATATAATTATCATATATACTCTAGTTTCAGTGTAAATTTAATTAATCTGTTCTACTGATAATTATTATCGGACACTTTATTGAGAGACAGAAGGATTATTTCTTAGCTAAATAGGTATACCCATTGAAATATGATACAGGACCGCTAACTTTTAGGTAATGGATGAAGGGAAAATTAAGCAGGGTGATATTTAAAAAAAAATATAATAAATCAACCTGCTTAATTTTCAAACCAACCATTATAAACATGCAGACTGAAATGGAGCTTTTCAGCAAATAAAATAGCTAGCTTGTAAGCTTTTATGAAAGCGAAAAACGAAACTGAGACAGGTAGCTGTCGTAAGGCCACCCTTCTTTGTCTAACATTATTTGTAGCAGGGTTGATATGTATAAACATGTTGCAATGTCTTGGTTAAAAGTGATAAATAATAATTAATAATATATTGTTTAATTATTGGAAAATTCTTTTGAATTCAAACATAACTGTTCATTATAGTGCATTATTTAATTTTTATATTAAATATTTTATTTTAAAATCATTGAATGTTATTTTCTTTATATTTTCTTATCAACTTTTTAAGCGGACTGTACAATAAAGACAGCTAGCCCAACGTCTCACTGTCTCTCTCAGCGGCCAGCGCGCATTTTCAATTTCGGTTGACATTTCAGTATTATTATATTTAAAAAAATATTAAAGCTTTCATAATGATATACTCAATATATTTTCATCACACGAATTAATTATATAGTTTCAATTTGGAGTCACATCTTTGGATACTTTGTTTGACGGATGGTAACCGTAGCTTGTACCTAAGATTATATGTATTAAAGTCTATATGTATTTAGGTAACGATTATATACAAATATTTTTCTCAGAATATTACAAAGTAAAATTAAGTCCTGTATTTGGTAATATAAGCAAAACAAATTTAATATATAGCAGATATATTTCAATTTCAACTAACTATTATAGACTCTAGTAATAATATTATTGCAAATCAAATAAAATATTAACAATTATGTACATATTTCCATTAAAAGTGCAAAATTTATATGCTATTTAATGTATTCAATATATTTTTATATATTTTAATAAATAAATAAATAGGTACTCGTTATCGCATCGATTTGTGGATCACGAGATCCTGAGCAGACCTACCATTTTAACTTTACCCCTATTTCACATTTTGTGCGTAAAAATATATCACTTGCCGAAATCTGTGAAAATAGTGCGCTATACTCAGAGTGAGTTAAAGACGTGATAACATATTTTTTGTATTTTATTGTCTTGCTTTCCATCCCAATAAGCTAAGTCGGTGTTCCACCACTGACCTGACGGATCTTTGAAGAGTTGACGTTCCATCTCCGTGTCTAAAAATGGTCAAAACTCCTCGACTGGAGAAACAAGTAAAATACTATACGGCCATTTTTAATTTATCCGACGAGATATGCGAGTGTATTCCTTATATATAAGCTAGCATCCGCGTTGACAGGGCTAGTGCAGTTATGAAAAACACCGTTAAGGCCTTAACCTACGTATTTCATTTTCAAATTGTTCCGCCTCTATCAGTGTCACTGCATTAGGTTAAACCACCGCACAAGAAACATTGAAGATTGCTAATTAAATTCGAAAATAGATTATCGTCTTGCATTTTGAATAGTTTTTTTAACTTAACTCATTGCTCTGCAGTCTACAAAATACAATCTTTTAGTTTCAGGACAGATCAAATTTAAGAAATGTAACAAAAGGATTAACTAGTTTTTAAGGCAAAGGAACCAAACTAAAAGAAACGTATCTTGTGGTGCAGCATGTGCATTTGCTCGGTGTTAATCTAAATCTACAATGGCCGCCATGAATTCCGCCATGTCAGAACATAACCTAGAACTCTAGAGCGGAGTATTATTACATCGTTCTACACTTTATGCATCAAGATTACAATTGTACATTGGTCTATACATCAAATGGTAATAAGTATAATTTCGCCGGACAATTTTTAAATACTGAACAAAAGTCACAAAGGTCTGCAATCAAACAGAAATCACTGCAGCGTTTAATGGCTGCCGGCTATATTCAGACACTCCGTATGTTGAACTAGTTTAATTACGAATCGTTTATTTGTTCAGAGAACAACTTAAGCTATTTTAAATTGTCCAATGGCAATGCCAATCTACTCAAATATAAACTGCATACATATATTTTACTAGATACTTGCTACTTCCAAGTTCAATACTCCAATAAATACTATTAAAAGTAAATAAAATAATAAACACAACAGTTAAATAAATTAAGTGCTATCTGTATCTCGCAGTTATATAGCACCATATTTAAATTTAATTTAACTGCCTAACATTTAAAATATAAACAAATCTTCTATAAAAACATTTCGGGAACTAAGTCCTCTTCATCAATAGAATTTAGAGGGATCATTCTTGTTAACCAAACCAATGGTCTGGAGAAATGATTGAATATATTTTTCTTGCCGTCATCTAAAAACACTAGTTTTACACCTCTCAAAATCGTCCAGAAACTGTTAGTCTAGCGTAGCCCTATAAAAACGTAGGAGTTTTGTAAGATTAAGGTTGAAATCAACTGGATGTTAGTTCCGTCTAATGGTTTTGATCAGGGTTTGAGTGCTTTAGAGATTTTCACCAATTTTAGAGCTAAATTGTTAATAATTGTAAACTCAAATCTAAGTACTTATAATTAAATTTTCAGTTGCAGTGTAGAACCAATAAACAAATAAACAACAATTGAATAAATATCAAAGAATTTTTTAAAGAAAACAAATGAATTATTTATAAATCCCTCGTATCCTTGATGTTATCAACATACAAAATTCCTTGTATTTCAAATTTGACAAATGAATTAGTAATTTCATTTAATAAATTTATGACAAAATCGTAACGAAAAATATTTTTTTTTTTCACGAGCGGGTTTCTGTGATGCCAAAATTATTACAGAAACAGGTAATTTCATATTTGTGCACTTTCTCTCCCGTCGACAGGGAAAGTGCTCGAATGATGTGAAAAATTAATAAAATTAAACAAAAAAGAAAGGTAATGTAACAGGTACCTCGCACTTGGTACCAAGAGGTAACTGACATACGAAAGGGTTTTACTTGATTAAATGAATAACCAAGGGTAGCGTAGTCGCTGGCCACCACGGAATATTTTAACTCGATTCCGAAGAGTATTTAGAAAAAGACTTCTGATCAATTGGCGGGAAACATGCGCGCAGGCGGGAATCAAACACGTATTCAACAATAACAAAATTATATAATATTTAATAACGAACAAGCAAAAGAAATTATATAAATCAAATACTTTTACCAGCTGAATAATTCGACGCTATATAATCCAAAGTGTCGCTTACTTACTAACTTTTACAATAACTTTCAAAGATCGAAACTGAGATAACATTCGCTATTAACAATACTCATACATAAAACTCAAATCTACTTACATGAACTCACAAAATAAACTTCACAAAAACTATGTATACAATCGAGAGAGGAGCCCTTAAACTGTGTAGTAATTCTTTCAACATTTCACAAGAAAAGCCAAAATGCAAGTGTCTGCTCACTGCCCAAGGTTCGCAATTTATTACTTTAGGGATGGGACAGTGGCACTCAAAATAACTCTAACTGGGCACTACTCTCTCATAAGACTCTGGTTAAATATTTCCTACAACATATTGACTTCCGCTGATAAGACGGGAACTGAACTGAAATACTAAAGGAGTGGAATTTTCCACGAACAACTAACAATGAACCATTTACTTAGTTTGAAATCTCTAAACATCGTTTGCAATCTTTAATCGTAATAAACGCAAATACCCTTTATTACATCCCTTTCCCCTTAAAATAAATTATATTTCTAAAGGAAATATAATTTAATCCAATCAAATATAAGCTAATTGCTTCTCAATACATCATGAATATAAAATAAAATCTTTACTGAAAACTGAAATGCTTCTAACTCGAATAATCAACCAATATCCAATAACAATCTTATTGGAATCTTCCTCTATCGGTCCAACTCCTCGATTCGACATAGTCTGGCCCCATGGTTCCTTGCATCTCGGTAACGCCTCGATACGTTGTATATCAGCACGTCCGTTAACTCTGGGTATCCACAAACTGGCCATTGTCGAAGGAGTGGTCAATGTTTACTACAAAATTTCATTCGGCAGAAATATGTCCCAACATATCATACTACTCACTAATTTACACATTTAATTGTCTACCAGAAATCTATCTAAGTAACTTTCCATTCCTTACTCTTGAATGTGTTTTGCATAACTCATTCAAACAAATGATACTCTAACTCTTTTTGCCTATCCCCTTACTTGAACAAATCTTTTAACAATTTAATTTAACTTACTTCTATAATCCTTGATACCAATGAATTACCATGCATCATTGCCCTTTTCAAACTACGGTTTCTGTTACCAAAATATTTCAGAATTTCCTACCTACTATAATTGTATTGCCTGTCATTACAACTCGGAGGTTTCTTTCGCGCCTAAACTGACCCCATTTGGCGCATTCCTTGTCTGTTGTATGCCTCTGCTTTCCTGAAGTCTGCTACAATAGAGTCGAGGACATCTGGTGACCTTCGGACTGGACTTCCTTTTCTCGTGGGTGGTGTATACCTGCTAGCTTTGTCTTCAACCCTGGTTTGCTCGAACATCTTATGGTTCTGTTTCCCGCTTCTTTTCTTGTACTTGACTTGCTTCCAATTTTGGCCTTCGACTTCGTTGCAATAGTTAACAGCTCTATCTGTCTCAACACAAAAATCTTTGTAATTCACATTCTCATGACACATACCTACCGTATTGTCAGTGTTCTCCGAATCCTTATGCACTGCAAGTGCCTGGTAAGGAACATCCGATTTCACACTCGAAATCTCACACTGGTCTTCATCTCTACGGACAACACGCAACTCGTCCTTGGTTTTACAACCTCGACTGACCGTTGAAGGAAGCTCAACCCCTGTGGTGAGCTCTGCGCGTTCAACGCCAGCAACATCATGACGCGGTTTTTTATTCCGGTCAACGACAGCTCTCAAATAATTCGCATCGCTCTCTCTAGCACACTGCTTTAGGGTCTCTCGATTGCATTCATTCTCTACTTCGTTAAAATTTTCAATTTTCTCTCGATCACTACCAAACTTATTTACTGAATTATCACAAAATCGCGCAATATGTCCATAACGTTGACATTCAAAACACATTAAATTCATATATTTTCTATTATTCTTTGCTCTATTTTGATTTATATTACTATCTCGATCTGAATAACTAATACTTTCTTCATTTGCGTTACTAACTCTATCTTCGCACATTCGAGCTATATGCCCCATTTTATAACATTTAAAACACATTCTATTTCTGAATCTATTCTTCCAACGATCGCAATTATACTCAACTTTACAGAAATCTATTCTTTCCTCTTGAAATCTATCAATCGAAATCTCATTCCCTGAATTTTTTGAACTCATAATTTTCTTACAAAATCTCGCGATATGTCCTACTTCATGACAATTAAAGCACATTTTATTCCTATACCTGTCTTTATTACTACTTGCCGCCTCACTAAAATACCCTCTTTGCTCTTTAGTACCGTCCTTAAAACTATGTTTCACTTTTTCTTTTCTGCTATTTAAACTACCTGCGTTAGAATACGTGCCTCCCTCTGGGTTTGTAACTGACTCAAAATTATTATTTTTCATCGATAAATTATCTACCTGTACTAGCTGAATTAATTTTTCTACTGCCTCGATTAGTTTTGTTTCTTTACTATCTACTTTATTTACAATCTCTCTATTATTTTCTAATACATTATGAACCATTTCAATTCGTTTCGCGATTTCTAAAGCTTTTTTAAGTGTCTCTGGTTGGGCCATTAATATATCGTGCTGAAACTTGGGTAAAATGCCCATCATAAATTGAGTAAACATGCGTTTTTCTACATATTTATTATTAAATTCTTGCTCTACAGCATCATCGCTCTCATCTACCAATTGATTCCCAATAACTCGTAACCGTGATTCATATTCAATAACTTTTTCATCTTTTCTCTGATAACAATTTCTAAATTCATTTTCTACTGATAAAAAGAATGGCTTTGGTGCATACATTTCTCTAAGAACTTTCTTAAAATCTGACCAATTTTGTGTATTACTAATTTCACGATTCGTTCTAACAAATTGACTTGCTTCTCCACCCATATGAATTTTCGCAAACGTAACTCTATTCTCATCGCGCATTCCTATTAACGAACATACACATTCTACTTTATCAATAAATTCTACAATATTATCTTCCTGTTTGCCATAAAAATTAGGGATTCTCGAACTTATATTGGACAATGTGCTCCTACTTGACAATTCACTAATTACTTGCATTAATTGATCGTTTGTCGCCATTTTACTGTAACTTACTTATACTGCTATCAAAGATGTAACAAAACTATATTCACATTTCTAAAGGCTTACTGGCTTGATAGGTTCGACCACCGTTGACATCAAAGATGTAACAAATACTAATTATAAAAATTATCTCTGTTTACTAAGGTACACTGATTTGAGGGGTCCGTTTTTCGCGCTACCAAAGATGTAGCAATACTAATTATAATTATCTCTCTTTACTTAGGCTCACCGGTTTGAGGGGTCCGTTTTTCGCTGCCACCAAAGATATAACTATATAATTTATTAAGGCCTACTGGTTTGAGGGATTCGAACACCGCTGCCAACAAAGATGTAACAGGTACCTCGCACTTGGTACCAAGAGGTAACTGACATACGAAAGGGTTTTACTTGATTAAATGAATAACCAAGGGTAGCGTAGTCGCTGGCCACCACGGAATATTTTAACTCGATTCCGAAGAGTATTTCGAAAAAGACTTCTGATCAAATGGCGGGAAATATGCGCGCAGGCGGGAATCAAACACGTATTCAACAATAACAAAATTATATAATATTTAATAACGAACAAGCAAAATAAATTATATAAATCAAATACTTTTACGAACTAAATAATCCGACGCTAATATAATCCAAAGTATCGCTTACTCACTAACTTTTACAATAACTTTCAAAGATCGAGACTGAAATAACATTCACTATTAACAATACTCATACATAAAACTCAAATCTACTTACATGAACTCACAAAATAAACTTCACAAAAACTATGTAATACAATCGAGAGAGGAGCCCTTAAACTGTGTAGTAATTCTTTCAACATTTCACAAGAAAAGCCAAAATGCAAGTGTCTGCTCACTGCCCAAGGTTCACAATTTATTACTTAAGGGATGGAACAGTGGCACTCAAAATAACTCTAACTGGGCACTACTCTCGCATAAGACTCTGGTTAAATATTTCCTACAACATATTGACTTCCGCTGATTAGGCGGGTACTGAACTGAAATACTAAAGGAGTGGAATTTTCCACGAACAACTAACAACGAACCATTTACTTAGTTTGAAATCTCTAAATATTGCTTGCAATCTTTAATCGTAATAAACGCAAATACCGTTTATTACAATATTATAAACCCAGCTTACCAAATAGTTCGGTAACACTTTTTTTCGTGTATGATACCGAAATGAGCTTCATTCCTGAACGATTTTTGGTTACTTTTATTATTGTAGATTAGCATGTCTGTATTAAATACATAAAATATCGGACAAAAACTAAATTTTGGATTCTTGCTGTTTATTGGTATATAAGTCACGTAAACTTATATTGCTGGTTTTAAAATTATGACTAAAATCAACTCAACTATACTTGATAAGTAGATTGAAAAGCCTATCAGCAGGAAATGCTACTAAATTGATTGTTTTTCTCAAATTTTGGAGCACAAACAACTGTAAATTACATTTTTTATTTTAAATATTATTGCAAACATTTGAATTTTGTATGTATAGTAAACTTCAACTTTCCGTTTTACAATTACAACCAAAATCAATCTAATAATTATTTAGTTTCGTTGCTGTATGTTGTCTCATTCGTGATTAATTGAATTTACACACACACACCACACATCCATCCATCCATCTATCTACACTAGGCGTCCGTTTCGTTCTGTTTCATGATTTCTATACTTATACTTCCTTATATATAAGTCAACAAAAAAGCTTGTTTACAACTGGTGTTCTGCAGAGAGTAATTTTCCAAGTAGACATAAAATAAGTAACATTTGTGTTAGAAAACTCGGCGCTTTCGAAGTAGAGATGTTTTATACCCTGTGTTCAAGTCCCACAAAACACAGGTACACCTTAAATCACCCCACACCGATGCGCAAAGCAACAAATAACTCATTCTTCCAATTTACAATTACACCTGGTAATATTTAAAAGCAGTCAAAATAAAACCTTATCTTTACGATCCACGATAAACCGCCTTATCTAACTCAAACCCACAGTACACTCTCAACCTAGCGTTCTCTACTGATATAACCCTTACAACACCTGAGCTTAAAGAGAGCTTCGTTGGAGTTGGTCTAGCGTGAGTGTACTCCGCAGAGCTGTTCGAGTTACGAGTGCAAGAGCACAGCCAGTGCAGTGCACGGCCGTTGGTGTTGGAGTAACCTGCGATTTGCGAGGTTCACTCTCTTGCGCGAAGAGTTCGCAGGTAGACGTTGCGGAGACAGTGGTGCCAACTCTGAGGAGTTTGCGAGGATTTTAGTGGATTTTCGTGGGTTCTTGGAGATGTGACGTGAAGTTGGTAGTGTGTGAAGTTGAAGTTTGGTGTTATGGAGCGGGTAACTATTTTTTTTTTTTTTGAAACATGGCAAAAATAAGTTTAATTTCCTGAACTAATTAATCGGTTCGTGAAGTGAATTGATTAGATTATTATTGTATTATAAATAATAAAATTAGCTCGAAAATTAGTTAACAAAATTAATATTAAACCATTTAGCTTTATAAAAAGTGATTAATTGTCAGTACCATTCATTATTTAACATAATTTAATTATATTTATTAAATCACTTTAAAATTAAGAATTTTGACATGTTGCAGAATTTAAATATGGCGTCCCTATAGGGATGCTATTTTTTTTTATATATTGCTGTAAATTTTTACCTGTTCCCTTTACAACAAAACTGTAAACACAAAAGTTATTCAGAATGCATGTAATAATATCAATAAAATTAAAATTAATATTTGTTCGGAAAATTATAACACGGCCACAGAAAATTAGACCAAATGAAAAATATTTGACATTTCATAAAACAATTTCAGATTTATTTATTAATTTAACAGAAAGAAATATATACTTAAATTTGTTTATATCATTAGGTACAATCGTCTACAATATTTCTACAAAAAATAATACAACACTATAATAAATAAATCTAAATCTGTTTTCTAAAATGTCTATATTTTATAAGTTTGGTTTGATTTTCCGTATTACAATTTTTCTAATAAATATTAATTTTAATTTCATTAATATATCGAGAAATACTAATATTTAGGTACCCTAATGGGCCTTATTGCATGCATTTTTAAATTCTGAACAACTTTTTTATTTATTTTTTGACTTTTGCTGTGAAGTGAAAAGGTATAAATTTACAGCAATATAAGTAAATAGCATTCAAATCCCTATACACCACAATTAAATTCTACACCTCATAAATATGAAACATGAAACTTAATTTTCCAATTCTTGTATATGTAGAAAGATTTTTCTATTAACAAATATATTTATCCAACACCTCTCAATAAATGCTCTATAACTATGGCGATTTTAAACAAGGAAAATAACAAATTACCCACTAGTGGATATAATTTTGAGAAGTCACTAGTGAGTAATTTTATATTTATAACAATAATAATAACACACAACACTTTGGTAATTACTTCAATTGGCATTTTAATTTAGAAAATTTAAAGCATATGTCACTGTCAAATAATATTTTTTTAATAAATTTTGAATTTATTAAGAGATGTTGGATAAAACGTTATACTTCACACGAGGGCAAAATGGAGTTACCCACTCGATAAAATTTCTCTCGTGAGTAATTCCTTACTTTGCCCACTTGTAAAGTAAATAACTATTATTATTGGTTAAAATATATTCGAATTTCGGATATTGAATTCTATTCTTAGAATTGTGGTTGTCTTTTTAATCCTTTAAGAAAGTGTAAGAAAAGCTTTAATATTGTTTAACGAAGCGTAAATATTTTTCAAGAGTTTCCAACTGAATTATGTTTAACAAAGCGTATACATTCTAAGAGAGATAAGTTTAATCCCCGAGAATTTTTATCATATCATATAAGAAGAAAATTAATCTTTTACTTAGAAATCCCACCTTTGAAAACGCCATCAGTACATTCATATTTCCTTATCTTCCTCCTACGAACGCAGTCGTAGGAGTGAAAGAACGTTACCATTTTATATTTAAGAGTATAAGCACTTTAGAAATCGTTTCTTAAATCACAGTGTTGAATAGTACTTTGTTTTTAAGTCCTGGTGAAACCCAACATTTTCGTGCGCTGAATATGGAAAAATATAATAAATTACTTTATGCTATTTTTACAATTTACAAATTGTTTAAGCGTTTAAATGAATGAGAAGATTTGTGAATATTCTCCGTGAAAGCCAACAGTGTACAAAAATTAAATCCCCGCAAAATTCATCACTTTCGTTTTCGTCTATTTCGGCTAATTTGTTTAAGCTTTTTCTGTTTGTTTTTTTGTCGGGTTTGGGATTGGACTTTAGCCGAAAGTTGATCGAATCTGCAAGCCCGGAGACCTGAGCGCGCCGCCGAAATGAATGATCTCGTTGGCCTTGAAAGAGCGCAAGCAAACTCGAACTCGGTCCTCTGTGTTCCGCATCATGGTACACTGTTAGTGAGATTGGTCAGGTTAACAGCTTCGTGTAAGGGTTAGGTTTCATGGTTTCTTGAATACAACTGACGCAGATTGGGTTTCTGAGTGGCTACCTCAAATCCGGTGTTTCCAGCGATTGTTTCCAAAACAAGAAGTTGTGCAGGCGTTTGAGATGCTACCTTACTTTTATATAAGTTTTATCTGACAGATAATAGTATAGTATAGATATAGTACCTAGGTAGGGAAGATGATCATAATTAACCTTGGTTCATATATACCGTTTTTTTTTCACTGCTAGATTATAAATCCATTCTAACTTTAACAAATTTTATATTAATAATAACATAAGACATTTTGACATTAATACAAAAATGAATCGTTTTTTGACAGCTAATGAAATGTTCTCTATGAAAATGAAGTTTTGATGCGATTTTGTCACCATAAGCAAGTTGTTACGTAACAACTTCGTTAGAGAATTGTACCGAATATCATCAAAAACTGAGGAGACAGAAATTAAATTCTTTTATTTTTAACATTGTTTTTCTTTGACATTTCATTTTGTTAGGTAACAATGTTTGAGGAAAATTCAATCAATTTCTACTGTAAATAAATAATAAGTACTACTAATATTTTGCGTTTTTTATATAGACATGCAATCATAACCTAAAAAACTATACATAAATACATTTTGACAACGTAAAAGTAAAGCAAAACCATGTAAAATTTAACAAGAAGAAAGTTTGTTATTCATCATTGTGAATTGCCGACTCAAAATTGGCTAGCAATTCAAAATTCATAACTAATACTTTATTTGCAATATTTAATTCATAATTATTTAGTTAAATAAATTCGGAAGCCTAAATTTCATTGAAAAGTGAGTTTTATTTATTAACCTAGCTAATAATCATTATTGACCGTTACTGAGGAAGCGGTAGAGAATAATATATTATACATTAAGGAAGAGAAATGTGTGATTTTTTCCCACGAAGTAAAATGGAAGCACGAGCTGTAGGCGAGGGCTACAATACGACGAGAAAAAAAATACACTTCTCTCCTGCGTGTATATACTATTTTTTCCACGCCCCAATATTTATAATTGTTAGTATATATTTTAAAAATATTAAAAAATTATTGAATTGTAATATAAGTTGTTTTATTTTGTTTATTTTTAACAACAAATGCCATTATTTGAGCACTTTTTGTTTGTATCATAGAAACCGAGTTTCTCTCCTGGTGGTGAAAAACAATTTCACGACTCAAAACGAACCCAATTATGACATGTTGCTAAACTAGTAGTGAAAAAATACCATTATGTACCGACAACTCAAGTACAGCGGCTGAAATTGCGATTTATAGATTCTTATTATGTCTTATTATGTTTGCAAATTTCCATAAAATACAAATGGATATACTTATTTGGTACATATATGGATTATTTATGACTGAATTGTTTATAAAATAATTGTAAATTTTCGTATCAAGGTAATTTTGAAATTATTTGTTACAAATAAAAGTGTCGTTTAAAGAAATATGTTTTGTAAATTTAATTTGAAAGAAAATGAAACAGTGAGTAATAGCTTCTTGTTAAAGCTAAAATAAAAATTATTATGAAATTAATATGTAAATTATCACTAATTGGTGAATAGAAAATTAAAACTCCAATTAATCTAAAATTTCTACCCGTCACTATCATCTAATTACGTCAATTAAAAAGTAATAAAATGGTGCTAAAGGAAACACTAAATCGCCATTTTGGACACTGCCAAACCCTAATCACCGAAAAAACTACTTCCAAAGACTAAAGAACTTTCAATTGATCATAATAAATTAAGATTGATAAAAAACTTGGAAAAAAGATTCTTGGTTTGTCCGAACGGAAATGAGCAGCGCAAAAGATTAAGAAATTACAAAGACGAATTACACTAGAAAAAGAGTGGCGAACTTTGGTAATAAATTAATTGCCTGCCTTGAAGTTGAAAGGGAAGTGAGAACTTCTTAACACTAAATTATTTATTTCATTCATTTAACGCACTAACTCATTAATATATTATTTTTTTTAATCTTTAAAGTTTGCGAACAATTTCATTTCATGAACATTAAATCAAATCAAATTTAATTTAAATGTAGATTGACTTGGTTGTTGAGCGTTTTAAATATAATTAAATGATTAAAACGATACAAACACAAAAGAAGATTATAAGAGAAGCTCCAGAGATTTAATTTTTTGATGTTTAAAATCTTAGTAATAGGGTTCACAGCTAGTATTTACTTATATGTAAATTTCTCTAATACATATATCAAGATTGTCCCAGTTAATGCGTCATTAAATCCCATAATTTATTAACGGATTACCCGATTAAAATGCAATTTAAATTTAATATACATACCCGTAAATTTTGTTATCTTATTATAGTAATTTATGAATACTCCTTTCAATACCTTTACTGCATTCAATGAATATATCTTTGCATATTATATCGCTAATTAGAAATTATATGGTTAATTTACTAGCTTTAATTTAATTAAAATAAAATAAATAAATATATCATCACGCAATTTACCCATTTCGAATGTGGCACTATGCTTACGCAGATGTGATATATTTTTTACACCATTTACCGGTTTCAGGATATTAAAACTATGTTTACAAGCACAAAAGTAGGCTGGTAAGCATGTAATAACTCTATGCTGTACGGTAATATTACCATACTGACCTGTAAAATCAGCCAAAAAGTGAAAATTATACTCAATGATAATATAACGCCATTTATTAATATAGACGAAATTAAGCTGTTCAGAGCTTTACCTGCTGCGTCCCAAATATTTACAGGCAATTCAGCATAGCCAAAATCCAATTTATATTTAACATGTTTGATGTTTAAGTAAAATAATTATTTATAAATTTAATAAAAAACAACTGTAACTCTGGTATTAAATAAAAACAAACAGACTTAATTGATCACCTTCTAAAATTATGACAGAAGTTATTCATAAAAGAATTTCAAAAAATATTTATTAATGTTGTTAACTTCTTTATATTCTGAAACCGGTAAACTATTGAACAAACCACGGATGTGTGAGTAAAATGTTGAACAATACACTCAAAGTAACTGTTTTACTGCTTCAAGGAGGTAACAGGCTCGCCAAATTAGCTCACTGGTCATTTTTCTCCATTCAGCAGTAAAAACTGTTTTACCTTGCTTGTAATGTAACTAACTATACGTGTGCAGTAACCAGCCGTCAAGTCTCAGCCTCCAAAGATGTTAGAGAGAGGAATCGCAGGGGTAAAGTTAAAACGACGAAAATCGGCTGTGGGATTCGAACTGAGGATCTTATGATCCACAGTTCAATGTGTTACCACACCATAATAATTTAATTAACATTTATACATTAAAAAAAGTATCGAAGAATTTACCAAAGTATTCGGCAAGCTGAGGATATAAGATGCATTTTCTAAAAATGCCACAACAATTATTAAGAAACTAAACATGATTAATTCTTTATCTTATATCCCCAGTTTACCGAATAGTTCGATAAATTCTAAGAAACATTTTTTTTTTTCGTGTTGGTAATCAACAAATAATAATAAACGATACAATAGATCTCGAGCTACGCCACTGGTTTGAGAAACTGAAAGTATAGAAAAATTTCTAAATGAATATTTAAAGACTATAAATATGGTATAAATCGAACGATTACCACACGAGGCAAGAATATTTGCACACTAAATTCATAATTTAAAATTCAAATTCGTTTCGTAGAAGTCTACTTGTCTTTTCTGCAATATATTTACATTATTCATAGAGTTAACAAGGTCGACCACCAAATTTTGTTTGTTGCCCCCTCTCCGATTGCCCGGGGCAACCCACTCCAATTAAACAGTAAATCATTTAATAATGCTGTATCCTGCCTCATGGCGATTTAATATTGTTTTTAAATCGGCAGAGGCGTCTCATTGAAATTTTCTCAACGCCCAGATAAAATATTGTAATACGTTGACTTATAAACGCACTAAAGTGTTTTGTATATGCTACAAATGTCCACTACACTGATAAAAATTTTTTCTTGGAACAGATTCCTCTTAAATGAAGAAAAAAATTGATTTGAATAGTGCCAATCCGATTTTGTTTTCCATGAAAACTTTTGTAGGTTTAATAAATATTCTTATATGAAAATTAATTTAGTTTTGAAAGAAAATATCAAAGTATTCAACTGAGACTCATTATGGGGACGAAATAGTTTGAACAGGAGTAACTTTAATTCAAAATGGTACCGTTTTAAATAAAAACGTTTTGTTTAAAATTAAAAAGACTTCTTTTTCATTATTTTAAAAAAAAATTAAATATATTCATTTTCTTTCTTTATATTCAAAATTAATATTTTTTTTTGAATTGAACATACCTAATCATTTTGTAAGAAATAAAATTTTCTTCAACGATTGCATACAAAAGGAAAAGTGAAAATTTTCTTGAAACAAGAAGTTATTTTTATGAGTATACCTGTTCATTTAAGCTTGCTGACTTATTTTGGTAGTTCTTCAAGAAAATAAAAGTGCGTAGAAAAATATAGTTGAAAATTTGAATAATTTTTTATTGCTTCTTTGTACTCACAACCTTGGAAACAACATTTGATGCAAATAAGCGATTATACGGGAAGCATTCCTGTTTCAAGGAATTTATATTAGGTAGAAATACAATGAGAAAAAAATCTGTTGTGGACAACACAATACCTCCCGCCATAGATTTCTTATCGAACAATGCAAAAACACGGACCACCACCATCAAGAAACGCTCATCCCTTAAAAAAAATGATGACACATGTCAATAATGACTTTTTTAAACCATTGCTTAAAAAAAACAGGTTAGCAGATTTAAACGAGAATATCAAAATATAATTTTTCTTTAACGTGGTGTAATTCGTAAATGGTGACAGTAAGAGGAAAATGTCTTAAACAATAATTATAGATAATAATATTTGAAACATTATTCTAATAACAAAATTTTCATTACACCATAATTTTCTGAGATATTTTAAAATAACTTGATAGAGCTTCAAGTAAACTACCACTTCCGGTTATTGGATTATCACCAAAAACTAATCAGCTCTTCCAAAGGGGATACAATTGATATATGCAAATTATCAAAATTTTCAGTTTAGTAACTCCATAGATCCACACAGACTGACAGACTGACAGACTGACACAGACATCATCGCGAAACTATTAAAATCGTATTCTAGGGACCCTAAAACGTGCTCATCCACTGAAAACTCACTACCCAATTTAGCATGATTCTTATACCTCCCTTACAGGATGTGGCGGGAGGTAAAAATCAAATTTTAAATGATATCTATTTTGTGAAATTAATTTTTACTATCTTAAACGAAGTAGGTATATATTATTCTAACTATAAACTAAAGCACTAATTGAATTTATAATGATTCGACACTATTTTCCGTTGAATAGCGGACTTTTTCTCATGAAATTTTTAATTCAAAACATAAAAGATGATTTATGGGACGAAAAAGGTAACTTTATCTATTATTACTTCCATCCCATTTTGTGTCACCAGATAATTAGCGAAATGAAATAAAACTAATTTGATTCCAGTGCTACGGAATGGTGGGACTCCGCATAATATGTGATATCAGTGTGACCCAGTTTAAAATAATTTTAGTATTCATCGCACCATCGCAGGTTTGTTGGAATAAAAACAAAATGTTAATTTATCCTTTGAGAATAGTGCACACTATTCTGAATCAGATAAAGTGAAAATTTATAATATTTACCTACATCATGAAAAAATAATGCTTATATTCTGGAAACTTTTAAAGTCCGAAGCAAGCTATACATAATTTAAAAGCAAAAGTTTTTGGTTTATGTAAGATAAAAAATACATGCTAAGAAAAAACTTTTAAAATATTTTTCTGAATGAAATACTAAGTTAAGTTGTATATCTTACAACTTTCCATATATGTATTCTGTTTGAAGTCGATTTCCATCTTTCGTCTAAAATATATTTGTAGATGTAGAAAGTGCTTCCTAAATTTGGTCTCAGAGGAATTGAAAAAATGTTCTCATCAATTTAGCCATTCAATCATAAAAACAAACATTTTATTTTCATCTAATTTATTTGATATGTAAATATTTGAAGGCAAATATAACGTGCAGTTTATTCTGCAAGATAAATTCTCAGAAATTCAGTGACATTTCGTTTCCCATAGTGCATAGGTTGGCATTTAATATGATAAAGTTGGTAGTACTGAGTAATACTGAGATAGAATTACGTATTTCTTGCTTCATTCTTGGCCACTATTTATGGTATTGTTTACTTTATCATTTTCTGCGGAATAGCAGATTTATGGTGGCCACCTACAGTTGCAGAAGATACTAAATATATTTTCATGAATTGACACAACCATTTTACATTACATTCAATTTTGCCCAGTGGTTTGATTAATTTATCCCTCTTAGTTCTTTCTCGACGTACGAATATAGATTTTGTGTTCATATTTCAAGGTTAACTAATCTGTCTTTAGCTCTTTCCGAGCAGAATTAACCTGAGAAATTTTGGATTCAAAACGTAACAAATTATATTTTTCTCAATAGCTGGCGATACTATATACCATACGATATACCACAATGCAGTTTGAAACTGTGGTATATTTGTATACCAGTGAGCAGGAAAGGGTTAAGAAAGAATACCTGATTAAGATGACATTTTTCATATACAACATTGTCGCATTTTTATTTAACTAGGTCGCCATCTTTAAATAAAATGGTAGCGCGTTAATTCTGCCCAACAAATTTAATTTCAAAACTGCGCTCAAAGCGTTTCTATTATCAGCTACAATTACTAATTGAAATTTATAATTAAAACTTAAAACTACTTATAATATAAATGTGTAGAGTTACCATTTTGTAAAAGTGACATCTATTGAAACATTGTTGAAGTAATCTGAAACCAATTTAATAATTTAATTACACAGTAATAACATGTATAAACTATATAATTTACGACTAAAAAATTACTGAACTGTTTTGTAATATTAAATAAAAAATAATTAAATCACCACGCCTTTTACCCATTATGGGTGTGGCACTCTGCTTACGCTGATCTCGGTAAGTGATATATTTTTGCTTATGAAGTGCGATTACCATCCTTCAAGTTATAGCCTCCAACCTTCAAAAGATGTTAGTTAAGAGACAACCACAGGGGCAAATTTATAATAGCAACTGTCGACTCTAGGGTTCGAACTGAGGATCTCACGATGCCTTACCATGGAGCTATTTACCCCATTTAAAATATTTCTAATTACTTAGTAAATAATCGTGTTTAGTTTCTTAATTGTTATGATTTTTTCAGAAAATTCATCTTATATCCTCAGATACCGCATAGTTAGGTAAATTCTAGGGTATTTTCTGTTGTTTGAAGTTTCTGACACAAAAAAAGAGAAAGCACGATATCTCTGTCTATCACATTAAATGTAAGTGAAAAGTTTGAAGCTTGCAAATTTCTCAAACAGTACTTATAAATTAACGTCTTAAAATCTATGGTGTTAACTCAATTTTTTTCATCATCTGTAACTTCATTTCTAAATTAATTACATTATCAAAATATGTCAAATTTTATGCTAACCAATTTTGATTCTAGCCTTAGTTAAAATAATTATGTTCTGAGAATGGAAAATGAAGTTACGGGTAATATTAAAAATGGAGTTAGCGCTAATCCCTTTTATGAATCTGCCTGTATAAGTCTAAGTGGAACTGCTAATTCTAGGAAAATTTGAGGGAATTGATTGTTGATTGATTGTATTTTAGGGTTCGTGAGATATACCGTGATGTTATCAATATGTATGTATTTTGCGAATAGATTTAATATAAATAATTCTTTGCGAATCTCTGTAAATTTAATATCTAAAAAGTAATCTAATCCAAGCCGCATCGTTGGGTCAATTTTCCCCACAGCAATAATTCCACAAGCACACATTAACACAAACCAGAACAACAATATAACGTTCCGTACTACAAGATAAAAACCAAAACCAGCCATTTAAAATATCCAGTTACAATTTTTAAAGTAACAAGAGCAAGAAAGACAGAAGACGTTTATTTACGCGTGTCCCACGCAAGACGTAAGGTAACTAACATAATAACGTAACACAACGTAACGATCACTCACCGTAGTCCGTTAAGCAACACGCTTAAAATTCTGACGAGTGGGTTACATATGTGTAAACATGATCTGCCAGAACATTCTCTGGTATCTGTGGGTGAAAATCTCACGTTACCACTCTGCATTTTGTTGGTGATTTTGTTATCTGGTTAATGGAATTTTTGATTGAGATAAATTGTGTATTGCTGATTAGTGTTTAGATTCAGTGCCGTGCAGGCGCCTAATGTGCAAATGTTTGTGTTTGTGTAAAATTTGTGATTTGTTTAAATTTTTGCGACCTTGTTAACTATTTGCATATGACCTTTAGCAATTTTTGTGTATTTGCAAATATTTGATCGTTTTGTGTACAGCAGATGGCCTTACTTAGAGATTTGAAATACCTTACCATCAAGTGATGACATTGAGAAAAGAAAATTTGCATTATATTTGTGACTTTGATCACGGATATTTTATTTATTTCATAAGATATCAATCAAAAATATATACTTCGTCGATGTATTTATAGAAAGAACGTTTCAAAATCATATTATTTTTTAGACTTATATTTATTTTATCTTATCGATATAGATATAGCTCTCAACGATAATCAGTAACTATAATCTTTAATTTCCTTATATACGCTATTGATACTATGACAATGACAAAGAAAGATGAAGAAGATTTAAGAATATTAAAAGTAAAAATAATAAAACCAATATTAGGACCTATAAAGATATCAGAAAACGAATACAGGATAAGAATGAACTATAAAATAGAACAAGAGTGGAGGAAGGAGAAGAAATAGCGAAACAAATCAAGCAGCAAAGAAGAGAGAGTCAGATAATGGACATATGTGGAAGGCAGAAGAAAAGGATGCAATTAAATCAGTAGTAGAACGAAAACCAGGAGAAAGAAGATGCGGCAAACTCAAATCAACATGGCTATCGGAAGTAGTAGAAAATTTAAAACATCGAAATTAAAAAAAATAGGAAATAATACAAAAAATAGGAAGACCTGGATAAACTTAACTACAAGGATTTACACGAAAAGAAACGGAAATTGATCCAATCCAACAGAAGGATCTAGATCTCCAGACATTAAGATATAACAGTAATTGTTAAAGTTATATATTCGGAATCTTTTTTCTGTCGACAGGACAATCTCAAAGGCGATAAAGGAATTCGCGGACACTATTTTTTGTGCAACCACAGAAAATATTAATTACAATGTTAAACAGTTTTATTGTAAATAGAAAGTAGCTATGGGATTAACATTTGATAAACAAAACAATTAGTTTCGAAAAAATAATGTCAATTCTCAAGTGTTAAAATGATTGTTTTTAAACTATTCCGCGTCCGAATGCACAAAAAATAATTTGTAGGTATAAATTATGTGTTTATTATTTCCGAAAAAATTATGACATAAAACATCTATTGTTACAATTCCAACTAATTACACAAATACAATTAATTTAATTTTCAATATTCTAGCAATCATTCAATGTTTCCATCTTCTTCACAGTACAGAAGACATCTCAGATATAAATTTATTTGGAACAAAACTAAAACAACATCAACAAGTAAACAAAGTAACAAACATCAGATTCAATTTAACCAATTTAAATTATCAATTTCGCTTTCGTTTCGTGAAAAAAACCCACATGTTTTGTCCACTGTTTCTTATTTCTTTTTCCAAGAATACTTTAACGTGATTGAATTAAATACACATTCTTTAAGCACATTTGCACGCTCATGTATGAAACACACACACATGAATTACGCTGGTGTTTGTGAATAATGCTTGTTAAGTGTAGTATCGACTCTGTGCCGGGACTGACTGTCACGCAAATATTTTTCGCGTAGGAACTAACGCGAATATAGCAACGTTGCGGTTTTTGCGGACTGAATGTGAATTGTTTATTGTTAATAAAAATATCTGTGATATATTAGTGCGGAAGTTATGTTTTGTTTGTGATTGGTTTCATTGAATTTGGCTGGATTGTTGCGTGATGAATTATAGTTTTGTTTCGAAGAAATTTGCGGTTTATTTGAAAGTTAAACACTAAAAATGTTTTATAATGTTTTTTGGTAATAAAACGTGTGTATAAATATTGAAATAGTTTAAAGGAATTTCCAGTCATTAACCAGCAAATTTACAACTTTAAAGTTGTCCATTGAGTCGCGCATTAATTGATCGACCATTTCCAGAAATTAATCATTTATTTGAATTACTTATAATGAAATTATGAATATGCAATATGAATTGATTTATTATTATTAATGTGCGTATATATTAATTATAGTTTGCGATAATTTTTATTTCGGAAAAATACTAGAAGATTAACTTTGTTTATTTCTTTATTATGTTTTTTATTCTGTTTATCAGTGCAATTAAAGTTAATGTCATAGTATAAATTACTTTAATGTGTAAGAATAAAAACAATGTTTTAAAGTTTCGCATATCTAATATTTTTTTTTAGTTTTAAAGAATATTAGGTTAATTTAATTCCCCGTATTAAAACTGACCTAATTCTGACAATTACTCTAATATCAATTTTAAAATTATTGTTTTAATTATCATTAATTCAGAGCAAATTAATACTGTCAAAAATGATACATGCGAATTTAATACGATGGTTAAACGAAATAAATTCTATTCAGGACTTTAACAAAATGCGAATTTAATTTAAGCTAAATATTTGAATTGGTGATTCAGTGAAATTAGAACAGAATTGTGACAAAACTAATGAATTTTAATGAAAAACCTTATACGTCATAAAATTGAATTAACACACCGTACAATATTATTCATATTTATGAAAATTATCGTATATTTTTAAACATTACGCCATACTTATTATATTTTCAAAACACAACTTAACATTTAAATAAAAAACATTTTGTTTTTTACTTCTCGGTTTAGTGCGCAATTAAACCTCTCATTCAAAATTAATTAAAATTTCGGGTATTGTTAAACTAGTTCTGAAACTAAATTAAACGAATGTGCGTTTGAAATATGAGCAGATGTAACAGAACCGGAAGTTTAAATGAACTTCCTTTCCCGCGTAAATATTCCATTTTGCTCATAAATTCCGCAAACAAAATAAATTTAAACACGAACTTTAAGCAAACTTTTTTTTCTGCAAATACACAAACATTGCCAATATGTGTAAATCTGTGTCCTTCCCTTTCGTCCCGTGCTGGTTTGGCCAGGATTATAAATCTAGATTCGACCCAGATACTTTTTACTCTTTTATAGCTCAGTCCCACATTTAATTCTAGTGAATATATTTCTGACGTTTCTTAAAACCAATGAAATGCTTCATTGTATGTCACGTGTCTGCGTTTTAACCAATCCTGTCATTATTATACTGATTATTTTTTGACGTTTCTTAAAACAAATGAAATGCTTCATTGTATGTCACGTGTCTGCGTTTTAATCAATCCTGTCATTTTTATACTGATTATTTTTTTACGTTTCTTAAAACCAATGAAATGTTTCGTTGTATGTCACGTGTCTGCGTTTTAACCAATCCTGTCATTGTTATACTGAAAATAAAGCTCTAGTGATTATTACGGAAATAATCTCTGTAGCTTTTTTGTATTTGTTGACAAATGTCAGTTGTCAGATAGTTATCATCAATACAAGTAAAAAATGAGCAAAAAATATAATTCCAGATTATGATAAATTAGAAAATTATTCTCCAGTATCTTTTTCAAACTTGTTGCCATTTGGTATTGCCTACGGAAGCTTGTGGGATCTGTCAAATAATTTTCAATTTATTCTCACCCTCTTGTTATATTATTACTGAAAATTTCACGTGAAATATTTGCGCTGGCTGAAAACGCAGGGTCCGTCGAAGCACGTCGAGAAAATCCACGATATCGCAGCTGATATCGCCTCTTAGTTCAAGGTCATGCGTCATACGTGTTCCACAGCATCCGAGCGCGGCAGAACCGTTTCAGATCGCCTACGTTGGGCAAACCTGCCTATACCGTGATTAAATATCAATCGCCGATCTATAAATATTCATAACGACAAAGACTGCGATCCAGAGTGCAAGAGTGGCCGTGTGCCGAATTCAGAACCTGAGTAGTGTACTAGTGTAGTGCCCTGAGTGTTTGGAGTAGGAAGGCTAGTGTGAGTGAGATGAGAACACTGCAGAAGTTGAAGGCTATTGGTGGAAGCAGTAGGAGTGTAAATGAGGATAAGCTATTGGCTGAGGTAATTGATTTTCAGGAGTGATTAGTTATTCTTGGAAGACTAGATTATGTTATTGTTTTGGAACCGTGTATTGTTGTTGTCCCAATTGACTTTAGTGATTGCAATTGGATGAAAATGTTAAACATTAATTTAATAGTGTTAGAAACTCTTTACTGATGAAGCTGTCTAAACGTTGAGTTCTATCTCAATTTAACACAAAATTCAAACTCGAGCAGGATCATAAAATTTTGTTTACGCAGAGATAAAAGACACTATCGCTAATATTAATTATTTTAAATAGATACCGAAGAATCATTCACATATTTCTATCCAGTAACAATAATTTAAGGCTGTTTTAATTCCAGAAGTACGATGTAAGGTGGATCATCTAAAATAATATTAAATTAATAAAAAAAATCTCAGCTTGTTTGGTACTTTTCACAATTAGACCATTTAGAAACACTTTGGCTGGTATTACAAGCACTGCTTTTGGGTGTTAAGAGAAGTGTTTTAGTAGCCTAGGTTTTAGCGCTGATCAACATTCTAAAATTATTTTATAAAAATCTGATGTGTCCAGCACATAACCTCCCGCCCAATACTACTCTTAAACGGTACAAAATAGTATTTGATGATACAGAAACATACCTTCTTATTTGTTTATTTTCTATTTATATTTGAGAATTTTCTATTTATATTTGAGAATTTTAATTTTCTTTCGTATATTTAATTTTTTGACATATATTTCACTAAGAAAACAGCTTCACAATCACAATGACATGTGTCACATTTCGTAAAAAATTGAAAATTTTTAAATGTTTTCATGGTGTACTAGGAATGCAAGATTTGTGAAATCTAATTTCTTTATATTTTATTATCTCTAAATCTAATGAAAATTATTAAAATTAGTGTAATAAAAAAAAATGTAGAATTAAATATTCTTCAACTTTCAAAATAACATAAATTGTTGAAAAAGGAAATTTAACCGTGTTTTTCACGAAAAACTGTTAAGGGCTTCAAGTAAACTGCTACTTCCGGTCGACCAATTTTATCCAAAATCTAATCAGCTCTTCATTTAAATATAAGAAGCAATAATTCAAAAAATTGTTTTTTTTGGTATTATAGTATTTGAGTTATGCGAGACGAAAAAATTGCCACAGACTACACACACACACATACATACATACATACATACATACATACATACATACATACAGACATCATCGCGAAAATAGTAAAATCGTATTGTAGGGACCCTAAAACGTGCTTATTCATTGAAAACTCACTACCCAATTTTCTGACCAAAAACAATACCTCCCTTACCTAGAGGTAGGCGGGAGGTAAAAAATGCTTCAAATAGAAGTTACTGAAAATATATTCGGGCTTATTCTCTAAAAATTGCTACCGTAACAACTTGTCAATTGTGACAAAAATGAATCGTATTTTGACAGCTAATGAAATATCCCCCATTATACATAAAGTTATGATGCGATTTTGTCATCATTAGCAACTTGCTACGTAACTACTTCGTTCTAGAATTGGGACGATTATTTATCAGTTTATTTTTTATAAAATAATTTTAGAACATTGTACAGCGCTTATACACTACTTTTAAAACACCCAAAAACGGCTCTTGTACCAACCTTTGTCTTTTACCTAGTATCTACATATATACCTACATCTTACACAGTTTCTTAGAAGAGTAGTGTTATCAAACATCACCAATGTCAACTGAGATAACAACTATAAACACCATTGGCCCAAATATAGCACTTTTTATTTTTTCTTAACTGTGAATTATTTTATTGTGATATAGTTGCTCATAATACATACAATGTTTTTAATATAATTGAATTTTTATAATAAAAACATTCCAATCGTGATATATTTAACAATATTAAGAACAATTTATTAACATGACAAAAATGTTGCTTTAAATCTACATAAAAATCTCAAATTGTGGGTTACCTATAAAACATTGTACCTATTTCCGCGCATTTTACTGCTCATGAAATGACGCATGAAAATTTTATTTAGCAACATTACTTGCAGTTGCACCTACGTAGAAATATTCACACCAAATTATTTAGCATTCAAAATAACAACAGATGTAATAACAATTGCTTTATTTATTAAAAGATTTCCTTATAAATTGGAATGATTTTCCAATAAAAATTCAACTACCAAATATGGCTTGTAAAGCTTTCTTTGATATATAATATGATCTCATTCCTCATACCTATCTTTTATTATTTGCAATATACCCATAAAAGTTTATGCATTAAAAAGTATTTAATTATAGACATACTAGTTGAAATTGCATTGCTTCAATGTTGATATATAATTAAATTTTTGGTGAACGTATTTATGTTTGCTAATCATAAATCACCTACTTTGAAAGCTGTACCAATCGTTACGTAAAATTATAAATATATTCTCCGCATTGTCTCCGTTCATACCTACTGCATAAGTAGGTATGTATTCATAATTTAAGCTTCATTGAACATTGATTACCCGTCTTTTATACCTACATGAATTTGTCCAGCGTTTTATACTGATCCGGTGACTAACTCAACCGATCATCGGCGTTTTATATGTTAAATAATACGTATGCAATTTCCTGTTTCCCTGATCATTAAAAAAAAATGTTTCAAGCAAAATTTGAAGAGATTTAATATCTGCATCTAAATCAGTGAACAAAGATGTTCAAAATATCAAAATTTCAATATTTATGCAAAGGTAATAAGAATAATTGAAATGTCAAATTTTTCGAGAAATATAAATTTGTCCTGGTGGAAAACAAAACCTCTAGTGGTATAATACATGCCAAAATAAATGGTTATGGACAGTAGCCGATAATCAACAGACTTACCACAATCATTTTGAAGTCTGGTTATCTGTTAGGACAGGGTGATATTATTTAAAATCTTATATTTCTAAACTTATTACGTTGAATTTCATAAAAAAGCAATTTGTATAATTTTATCTACGGGAAAAACAAAATTTATAATCTGAAAAGAATTAACAGTAAATGGTAGTTTACTAGTACTATATTAAGAAGTTTTATATTAGTTACAATTTTTAGCGATGACAATTTTTTACTGCTATCAAATACGTGTCTTTGCTTTCAGCACCTATAATACTCTTATTACGTACCTGGTAACCATTGAATTTGGCGAGCACAATATTTGGTAGGATAATTTCCCGTATGTAAAGTTTATCCACTTGGAAATTGTTTTCTCCTGTAATATACGATGTTATTGTAACAAAAGTGACGTTTCTACCGGATGTTTTTATACTAAAAATTCATAAATAATGCATTTGAAAATTGGAAACAATTTCATATAGGTCAGTTATATTTAGTTCATTGTTTTTCCGTCTGTAAGAATGGTGCCATGTTCAAGAATATTTTATTGCGCTACTGAAATAAGCAAAGGGAAATACATATATTTGTCATTATGTCCCATTTTATAGCTTGGTATGAAACTATAAAATATAATGTAATAATAACTTCCTCCAGAATTATTTCCTAGTATTTTCTTTATTTTGCAAAAATTCGTGGAATCAAATCGTTGCTGGTCAATAAATCATGCAAGACCTAAACAGATAAATATTGTGCACGAACCAATACATCATCCTTAAAGAGCCTTAGAATATATGATTATATTAAATTGTGCGTTAATACGAAAATTATAATTTAACTTGTTGGTAGTTTATATGAATTATAGCGTTCTTTTGCTAACAATCTGAAATTTATATACTTGTAACTAGACATTCTAATATCCAACTATTACTCTATAAATAATACCCCGTTGGGATAACGTTCCGCGAGCTTTTTAACTTCGGCGCCGCATAGGAAGTGCAAGAACTGATAAAAGGATGCATTCCTTCCTTTCTTCGAGGGTATTTACGACATAGAGATCCGTAGTTATCTCTGCAGGGTATGGAAATGAAAACTGTAAATATTACAAGTAATGCTATTCAAAGTTTGCCAATCTCGTAAAAATAGATCAGCAGGAATTCATTGAACCTTACTGTTTCTTATTACCTCCTGCCTACCTCTAGGTAAGGGAGGTATTGTTTTTGGACAAAAAATTGTTTTTTCAATGAATAAGCACGTTTTAGGGTCCCTACAATACTGTGTACTTTTGCTTCTTATATTTAAATGAAGAGCTGATTAGATTTTGGATAAAATTGGTCGACCGGAAGTAGCAGTTTACTTGAAGCCCTTAACAATTTTTCGTGAAAAAAAAAATTAAATTTCCTTTTTCAACAATTTGAGTTATTTTGAAAGTTGTAGAATATTTAATTATACATGTGTTTTGATTACACTAATGTTATTAATTTTCATTAGATTTAGAGATAATAAAATATAAAGAAATTAGATTTCATAAATCTTACTTTCCTTGAAAACACTTTTACGAAATGTGACACATGTCATTTTGATTGTGAAGCTGTTTCCTTAGTGAAATATAATATCAAAAAATTAAATAAATATGCGAAATAAAATTAAATTTCTCAAATATGAATAGAAGATACACAAATAAGAAGGTATGTTTCTGTATCATCAAATATTTTTTTTACCGTTTATGACTAGTATTGGGCGGGAGGTTAAGTGCTGGCCACATCAGATTTTTTTTACTAGAGTTAATGTCAGAATAAATTTTATGAAAATAGTCAATTAATATAAAGTATGTAATAAATCAGCAAAATTCCAATTGTATTATCTTGTTTATAAACGGAATACATATATAGGTATTTATTACGTACTACAATAATTTACATATTTGTTTACCTAATTTCTATAAATTTATTGCAGCTAATAATAGTTAAATTTCTTTGTTTTCCAATATTCCATTTAATATCTTTAATATGCTGGACTCACAATTTTATATTTTCCTATTCAATTAAATAAGTATTTGTAATTTAAAACAGTTACTCTTTCAATATTTATTAATATACGAAATAAGGAAATAAATGAATGGAATAGCAATAAAATTTTAATATCTTTGATTAGCAATTATCAATTTATTACCTATTTTATATTTTCTGGTAACGCATTCCGGATATTATCACCTTCTCACTTAGAAAGGAAAAAAATAGCGTGATGGTAATTTTAATATAATTAAATATAAACATTAAAATCTACTAATCCAATCTGTAATCAAAAAGCTCGGCAAACAAAAAAAAAACCATCATAACATCATTACCCAAATTAAATTTCCTTTCTCAATATCCCTGATCTATTTTTAAACAAAGCTCCTATTTTCTCTTCCATTATCCTCCTTCCTAAGTTCGCCCACCGCCCACCAAAATTCAAGATCACTAGCTTGCAACTAATGGCAAAATAAACGAAAACAAAAGTATAAACACTCGTAAAAAACAAACAGCACACTAGCTAGCTTTCTTCGGAATTTCTCGCTAATGTTGTAAGACCGCACCCGAATGGCATTATTAGCGCCCCCTGCTAAACCGACCGGAAGTAAAGTATGACTTGACAGTTTCGGTGATAGGCTCCTGTCAGTGATGGGCATTTGTTTCTTATTCCGGGGTTGACTTGACTGTTTTGGATTATGTGTCTAATGGTGCTGAATAAAAGAAGTGGATTTAAGGGTGGGTTTCAAGGGGTGGGGAAGTTACTGATGTGGTGGAAATACAGTTGGAAACATGCACAGACTATACTCGTAGAATACTGTTGTGAAATATTGCTTTTAAAAACATTTTGCCAAATAGTTAAAATAGTTTATATGATCCAAATGATTTTGGCTACTCTTAAATACTTGTTAATAGCTGTCATATTATTCCGCCTCCGACTTGGATGAAACCTCGTGAATTTATAACATTTTGTGTAAAACAGTAAAACTAAATGAAATAATACTAATAACTGGCGGTCGGACACATTGTTTTAGTACCATTGACAACATTCCTATTTCGAATAATGATGTACAAATTTTGTTTATATGGAATTTATCCGTAGGTAAATTAGATTCGTTCACACTTTTTACAAACAAACCTTAAGCCTATACAACTTACGCTTGGCAAAATTGAATCACAGTACTCATTTTTAATAGAACTTATCTAAAGATAACTCGCTTCCATGTTTCACGTTTAATGAATAAAGTGACCCATTAAACTGTGTTTTCAAGGGCATCCATATCCGACTACCAATTAACAATATTTTTTTCTTTAATTGGGAGTAAAATAGAACATAAATCAAAAGTAATCAACTAATCCGGTGGAGAAGTACTACATCCTATCCTAAGAAGAAGAACAAAAGTGCTATTAAGTAACCAGTAGCTGCAACCGATAAACAAATTCAAGCAACAATTAATCTTCAACAAATATTCCTTCCTGCAGACATTTTAGTGTCATCGAATCCATAATTCGTTTAGTCCTTTCCCTCAATTCGGAATCATTCGTTCACGCAATAAGTCATCAATCATCTACATTCGAGGCGTGACAATAAAGTAATCTGACAACTCATATATGCAACAATCAAAGTGTTATAAATAATTGAGTTTCAATCAATTGTTATCGACGTTTGTTTATCTTTGATATAACGTTCAAATTTCATAACACTAGCTCTATTTATTTTTGTTCTGGAGTTGTTTAAATTAATAGTATTTCAATTTTGCGCAAGAAAATGTTGAATTTGGTCTTACAATGAGTTCAGGGTAAAACAGTTTTTGCCAAAAATCAAATCAAAGTGCTGGAATATCCACTCAATTTTCCAGACCTTGCCCTTTGTGACTTTTTTACCTCTCGTCACATACCGTAAGTGTGGTATAGTATAGGAATCATGCTCAAATTTGGTAGTACCTAAGTTTTCAGTTGATGTGCACGTTTTAAGCTCCCAAAAATTAGATTTTAATAGTTTCGCGATGATGTCTGTGTGTGTTTTTGTCTGTCTGTCTGTCTGTCTACCTATCTGTCTGTCAGTCTGAGTGGATCTCCGGAGTTAGTTTCTCAAAAACTACTAAACAGAAAATTTTGATGTTTGATATTTTGTACTGCATCCCCTTGGGAAAAGTTGATTATTTTTTGGTGATAATCCAATAACTGAAAGTGGTAGTTTATCAGAAGCCCTATCAAGTTATTTAGAAATATCTCAATAAATTAGGGGTAATTACAATGTTTGTTATTAGAATAATGTTTCAGATATTATTTTCTACAATTGTTCTTTCAAACACGTTTCTCTTACTGTCACCATTTGCAAATTACAACACGTTGCAGAAAAATTATATTATATTATACAAAACAACGGTTGAAAAATGTCGTTCATTGATATGTTCTTGATGGTGGTCGGTGTTTCTGAATTGTTTGATAAGAAACCTATGGCGGGAGGTATTGTGGTACCCAGAATAATATCAAGTCAAAAGTGTTCTGAAGGGGACCAGTTTTCAATTACGGACCAACTTCGAAATTTGTAAGAAAAGCTACAGCACTGTTTCTAACTTTGGAAGACTCGCATGTATAAAAGTTAAATTGTAAACCAAATATGATCACTGCGTCCAACTCGTTTCTTTATTGTCACACCATTTGTCCCTCGGATTCCAAACAAAAAATTTGCAGTTGTTAATTTCTGAAGCATTCGCTGTGAGCAGCAGGTGAAAAAGTGGTAACAAAGGGCAATACCATCTCGCCCGCATCTCTTTCGTGCTGTCGAATGACACATTCTCCCCCACCAAAAAGTGTCGAAAATAACATCCGTTGCAAATCGGCAACAGGCCGAGTTAACATTTGCAATTAACCTGAACGCACGTGCGTGTCGTATTGCGTGTGTGCGTGCCATGCAAATCGTGAACTCAGACACAGGTCAACCGCGACCTTTGTCTATCGGCGCGATGTGCGAAATTGCTAGCGGTTCGAGTTTGCTAATTCGTGGGAATTGTGAGACGTTACTTGTAATAATACACGGGGAAGGCTATTTGCATGGATATTGACACGACATTGTTTAGCGTAATTGTAAGGAGGAATTCCGTGCGCCATTTTGATGCTCCAAAGGGTGTTTATGTTTGGAAGGTGCTCCGATATTTCTCAGTTTATTGGATATTAAATAGCTAACAATCATTTCATATTAAACTATTGTACCATAAAGGATCTGTTGTTACATTTTATCAAATTAACTATAAAAGCTATCTGTATTTAAATAGATTCTAAATTTGAGACATAGCGTTTAGACCTACCCATTTATCAATAAAGGTTTGCTATTATTTATTTGATAGTTGCGCTTTGACTTATGGGAACCAATTCTAGTGTTTATACCTACAAAAATAAGGCGTTAATCAAGTTCTGATTGAGAAGAATTTTTTAAAAGAATTTTACTCTATAACTTAAAACAAAAGAATTAAAAATATAGTAGTCCGATGAATCGCTCGATATAGTTTAAACAAAAAATTATTTATGGTCCAATATCTTGAAAATTTTTGTTATTAAACAATACAGCTATAAATATATCGAGAGAGAATGACAAGTATGCTCATAGAAGCTACAAATATATATTGCAGATGACATTTAAGAAATTTTGTTATTTAATTCTATAACGCCAAGAATTTTCATTAAATTTTTGTATACAGAATCTGCAATAATATTTTATTCTTGTCCTTTTTATGTTAATTTTACTTTGAAGTTGATGTCAGACAGAAATAAATTCCAAATAATTATAGAATGAAATAAATAAATTTGGTGTGCTAAAAACTTTGATCTAATCTTAAACCCATAAATAATAGATTATCTCTTAATGCAATCCACATATCAATGAATCTCGCACCTGCTCTCTTAAATAATGTTTAAATTTCAGCGAGAAATTCTTAACAAAACTAAAAATGATTACAGGAAGCAGCCGAAAGGTTTTCCGATACAAGTTGGCAAATTCACCGCCAGTGGCGTGAGGATCGCAGCACTAAACCAATAGCAGTAAGCGACACAAAAATCGACACTAAAATAACCGACATTTCAACAAAATCCGATCGAAAATCTTCCGAAAGTTCGAGTTCTGAGAAAAAAGGTTTTGATTATGCGGTTATTGAGCCTGTACGTAATGGTAGCAAACCGAAAGAAGAAATTAAAACGGTAAGAAAGATGGGAAATGTGTCATGCACCCGACTAATTCTTGAACGTGATTAGAAATAGAAATTGTGCTTATAACTAACAAATGATTGTGCACTGTTGACAACTAATACTTCAAGTAGAATATGCTAAATAGAAATAGTAATTTTGATGTGTTAAAGTTGCAGAAGTTATAATAATCTTCTGTAAACTTTAGTTCGAAACTTTTACAGTAAATTAAATGTATTGATTATCTTTCAATAACAGAAAAGGATGACATTTAGTTTAACCGCAGTGGAAAACAAATCATAAAGAAGAAAGTATAAATCTAAGTTCCTAGAAGCTGAAAACTAATTTAATTGCAAATACTTGGTTAAATGTCAATATATTCTCTTAAAATAAAAAGATGTTTAATTTTACGCGTTAATAATTGCCTGTAGCAAAAATTTTCCGCTTTATAATTTTGCTGTTATTACAAAATAATGTGTACTGTCATTAATCATATGGACTGAAGGCTTTAAAGTTACATAGTAAATAATTTGCCAAGATCAACCTTTTAAAATTCTATTATGGGAACTGTTATACGCCACACCTCTCTGATATAAGACAAGAAATCTAGAACAAACTTTGTATTTTATCACATTTTTGCCAGGATTAAGTAAAAGAAATTAACCAGTTGCATAATAGATATTACAGATTGTATATAAAGTTACATTTCTTCCTCTTAACATAGTGACAGTCTTAATTTTTTATAGTAAGCACAGTCATGGACACTTTTTAGGTAAATGTTCGTTCACAAGTATGTATGCAGGGTGTTTCATAACGTCGAGTACACACGGTAATGGTACATGTTGTTTGATATGCTGATTACGAATCTAAAAGAATTTTTTAAAATTCGAAAAATTAAGGGTTGTTTACCTAAAACATTTTTTGTAATACTTCACTGGATTCGCTTTCCTATTAAACACAAACAATGAAGTAGGTAATCAACAATTTAAATTACATAATACTAGTAAAATAAACAAACAAAATTTAATTATTTTTAATGAAACGATAATTATTAACATAATCATCCACCCAGTGGCAGTGGCAACGAAAAATATTGGACTGGGAAACATGAAAAATAAATTTGCTTTATTCTTCTCAAGAAACATTCTGAAAATCTTGAAAAAAATTATACAGAATATATTAAGAACAACGCAGTACAGATCTTTGAGGTGGAAAACATTTCTGAGGGTCTTCAAATATTCTACATCCGAATGAGACAACATACATTTAATAATAATTACAAACAAGAGCTAGATCGAAAATATTTCTTGTTGTGATGACTCTTCATTTACAGATTTTGATCGAAAAAGGAAAATGTATTTTAGTAAAACGAATTACTAATGTAATTAGTGAATTACAAGATTAGTCTATCACGATTTCAATTATTAATAATTCAAGACAACACTTAACGTTTCGTTCGACATCAGAAAAGCTCCTTCAATAGAAAAGGAAGAGAGTCGTTCGACGTGTAAACCACGCTCGACACCAAAACTATTTTCTAAAATTGTCTGTATGGTGTCTCAAATATCGTTTATTTTAATGGTGATTAGTTACAAGCGTATAAACTGCGACACACCATTTAGTCGAGAATATATAGCAGGAATGATGGAGGAGAATTAAACTTGACTATGTAGCTAGCAGCTAAAATAATATTTGCTCTAATTTCTGAGAAATATTAATGTGAACTACATCGTGCATTTAATCAATAACATACCAAATATTTCACCCAAGAATTACTCAATATTTCTCTCGTAGATAAACCACGCAGTAGCCGAAAATATATTTGAAAATATATTTCACCGCTGATAACCAATTCCCTAGATTAAGCAGCGATTTTTCTACGATCCCTTAAACGTTCCTGCTCTGTCGACCTATGACCTATATCTGCTAACTCCTCCTCTTTGAGAGTGAGAGAGAAAGAGGATCATTTAACCTAATTTATTAAGCCGTTCTATCGGTGGCGACTGACCTAGCAAACATCACCGCATCTGCAACGCCTTCTAGATGGTAATGGTTCTAGAGTTTCCGCTTTCGCCATCTTGAAATTAATGCTACATTTTAACACGTCACTGAGAGGAGTGCTGGCTAATTAGTTGTTAACACCTTAGATGCGTTAGTTGCTTTTATTTTGTTCCGAGAAATAATTACTTCATGCTTCTATGTAGAATTTATAACTAAGTTATTCTTGAAATTCACAAATTCATCAAGTTTCACAGGATGTTAATTAAAAAACAACCTACTGCAAATTTAAAAACATACCAATTTATTTCCTAACCTATTAATCTTGTGCAGGAATATTTCAAATAGTCGCACAAAAAAAACTACAGAGCACAGTTTTGTAATCCTGTGGGACCACTTTAAACAAAATCCGATAAACGGATAAACTGCATCGGTCTCTAAATATTTCAAATCCTAAATTCATGGAGAATTCAGTAGAGACCTAGTTTTTCCACGAGGAAATTGATCACTGAGCTACGAATCCCAAAGTAGATACTGATGAAGTTACTATATTTCAGAGAGAGGAGTTTAGGTAATCCAGAAGCTCTTGAGTTTGATTACAGCACATTTATTTACCACATACTTTTCAGTCTGTAAAAGTCACCTTTGCAGTTCAATATGCATTAACATCCGTGCACTGCACTTGATGACTGGTAGCTGCATTCTTTAGAAGAAATAAATTGTTAGAGGATTCAAACTGGAAAGATATAACCACCAAAATATCTATTCTAATTTATATTTGCGCAGGTAAAATAACTAGTGATATGATTATTATCGATGATATTTTCGAGTGAAATGTGCAGCTTCGGTTTCAAGAGCAATATCTTCGATTATTAACCATATCACGAGCTTATATTTAATCAGAGAATATAATGAATAATTATTCGTTGTAAAGCGGGTTAAGAACAAGAACGTACCCTGAATGTACTGAATGCAACACATCAGGTGTATTAACCTAAGTTTTGTTGTATTAAAATTGACAGTTATAACTGCATACACGATTTCAAGCTCAATTTTATTTAGGGCCGATATTTCCATCTATGAATAAACTTCCGAATAAATTATTCGTCGAATAAATAAAAAAAATACACATCACAAAATGACAGCTAGAACAATAAGTATCATTTGATCTATGATTTCGATGCGACATTTTTTATTTATTCGACGAATAATTTATTCGGTACTTTATTCGTAGATGGAAATATCGGCCCTTAATAAAACAAAGTTTGAGTTTATTATAGTTACCTGTGTACGATTATAACATATTTTTATACTTTAAATTACAAAATTTACTTGTAGCTGTCAAAAATTTTATATATAATATTATCGCTGTGATAGGTACACATGTAACTATGAATTGTATTCTCTTAAATATAAAGTTTACCCATTAAGGCTTTTGAATATTTCGGGAAGCGACCAGAACTGTTTTCCCCGAATTAAATTTGTCATGTGCTCAAATCCACCTAGCAAATGTTTTTCAGTCCTCTATACGACAGGTGAAATTGTTATGTATATCAAGATAAATTAAATACTGTTTTAATTATAATAAGCTATTAGGTGATCAATTTAATAGATTGAGTGTTTGGATATAATTTTTTTCTACGACCACTTAGAAATCTGCTCATTGTATGTTTATTGTTGCTAGGGATATGAGGTACATTGCAAGCATCGTGCGAAATGAATTTGTTTTGTGAGTATTTCAATACAGGTCAGCTCATTTAAGTACAGGTGCCATTGCTAGGATACTTATTTACAATTGTCAAATATTGGAATGGTGAAAGCGGGACAATTTTTTTATTAATATTAAATGAATTAGAAAATAATATCGTGGTCGTAGAAAAAGTATAGTGTACAACTCGCATGGAATGTCCATTTCATACTCGTATGATTTGCAGCATTCGCCTTCGGCTCATGCTACAAACTTTCATACTCGTAGGAAATGAGTACCATTCCATGCTCGTTGTACAATATACTATTAACATTATTCATTTAACAGCCTTCTCAAAAATGTTACATATTCTTGTGAATTGGGCAGGCCTTACGGTCTATAGAAAGTAAGAACATTACGAAATGGATATTTAATGTAACAAATAAATTGTTGGTGTTATTCAAAACAATTCATAATAATAGCTATGAATATGTTATGCGCTATAAATATTGCTATAGTCATACCCTCCCACGGACAATAACTATAGAATATTGATCGATATGCAGTTTCCGCGAACGGTAATTTTTGTAAAAATAGCCGTGACATAAGACATTCCACGTTTTATACTTTACACCACGCAGTACACTGAAATTACGACGTGTATATCACATTTAATTACTTTAAAATTTTATCATTAGTCGCTTTACGAGCCATAGCACCCTGACCTTCGTGATATCATCGCTAATAATAAAATTAAAATTGAATTTATCAACTTTGTAATTGCTAGTCAACTTAATGATATCATCTCATGACTTAAGACGAATAAATTGTTTATGCAACAGATAATTTATTGACCGGACTCAAAGGTATGCTAGACTTATTCCAATGTTTTGTAAATATAGATGCATTGACTGTTACTACTCTTGATGTACCACTTATTTTATAAAAGCAAATATGAACAAATAACAATCAAATTTATTAACTGTTATGAATGTTTGAAACGATACTCAAAAGTATCCTAATGTATGAAGTAGAAATATTTGAATGGACTGAAAATAAATAAATAGCAGATATAAAAGATCCTGAGGAAAAAGATGAAAAAATATAAAACTACGGGTGGAAGCAAGAACAAGAGCGGTGAAATTTGAAGGAAGGAAAGTTTCAAAAATGCAAGAATTCTGGAGAATAAATTATATAATCGGGCCCATTCTCTAAAAAGTTGCTACCGTAATAACTTGTTAATTGTGACAAAAATGAATCGTTCTTTGTAAGCTAATGAAATATGCCGCATTAAATATGAAGTTTTGGTGGGTTTTTGGTCACCATTGGCAAGTTGTTGCTTAACAACTTCCTTTGGAGAATTGGGCCGAAGAAGAGGTTAAAAATAAAATGGGGCCAATTAAAATAAACTTATTCTGAAAATGGATATTATGTGCTATACAAGGAAATTAGGCGGGGGATAGACGTTCAACTCCCGAAACAAAGAGATACAGAGGCAAGAAGAGCAAAATAAAATAGACGAATTCAACTATAATAAAAGATACAAATAATAAGAAACGCCATCAATACCTCGGTACATCTTAAATGAAAAAACAATATATGTTAACTGCGCATTTCAGATGTGAAATGAAGAAACAATAAATATAAAACTGGGGATGAAAGAAGATGCAGATGATACGGAAGAAAAGAAGAATTAATACGGCATTTAAAAACACCATGTGGAGAATGAAGTAAAATCGCTTTAATATGAAAAATGTAAGTTATTCCATATAGATCCTAAGCCTTAGATAAATAAATATATCATCACGCCTTTTACCCATTGTGGAATGGCACTCTGCTTACGCAGATCTCGGTAAGTGATATATTTTTACGTATGAAATGCTGTTAACAGACGTCAAATTATAGTCTCTAAAGAAAAGCTAGTGAAGAGGGAAGCGCAGGGGTAAATTTTAAATAGCAACTTTCGGCAGTGAAATTCGAAATGAGGATCTCACGATCCACAGTCAGATGCGTTACCACGAAACTATTTACCTCATTTAGCTTCAGGACAATAATAATAATAACTTAATATTAACTGTTATGAAAAAGCGACCTAAATCACAGCTAAATCGGAACATTGTCTTTTTGTGTGCTTGATAATAAGTATTGATTGCAATTTCAATGTTTTGTAATGTTCGTTTTGCATCCAGTTTTCGATATCATTAAAAGATTTGCCAAAGCCCGGATAAAGCAACGACTTCGTCGCTTAACTAAACCAATTCTAATCTCCACAATCTGGACTTACATTCACCTCGAAGAAAAAGAAAAAGCAAATCGTGGATTTACCCAACAAAACCGAAATTCGTTCGGTCTGAAAATCGAATTTCTCGGCTTGGCGGGCGCTAAATTTAACCGCCCCTCGACCCGAGTTTCCGGACGGTGGCGGAGGCGTTTAACTCAGCCACTGTTGATAAAATAAAACACGTGTACATTGGTACGTGCGTTACATTGCGCTGTGTTACGTTATCCTGCGCTAGGATTCTGTAATTATGTCGAGATGTGATAGCGTTTTATGAGCTTGCTTTCCTGGAAGGCATATCTGTTTGGATTTGGCTTCAAGGTACTACGTATGATGTGGTATGTGCGCCTTAATGGAGAAGATAAATTGATACATATGCTAGAGATGTATTATTTAACTTGAAAGTAATATAGGTATCATCACACTGTTTACACATTTTTTGGTGTAGTACTTTGCTTTAATTACATCGCGATCCCAAAGATATCAGTAAAGATAAAATTTTGTATGATATACGTGTTAAAAGTGATTTATTTCGTTCGTGGGGGTGTTTCACAAACTTCCCCACTTACCCATTAAATGTCACTTTTAACACCTATATCATAAATAACTATTTATATTTATTTATTTAACAAAAATAAATGGAAAGAAATGAACTCTAAGATTTGTCCTTATATCATTAAAATCTTCTTCGAAATATCTACAGAAAATAATACAGCATTGTAATAAATAAGTCTAAATCTATAAATTTTTAAAAGGCGTGTGAGAAACTATTCACCCCTTAAATTGTATAAAGGGTGTGTTCATTATAAATACATTTTTCTAAAAATCTGCAACTACAGCGATGAACAAAAACTTAGGAGATTTCACTAGCAATTCCTGAAATTTGTACGACATCCATTATCCTAAAAACTTGAAAGCAGCACGGTATTTCTTTTTTCATGCAGCGACTGAATTTCCGTTCCTGCAATTTTCAAAACATTTTATTATCTCCAATCACCCTTTTATCCCGCTCTTCGAGATAAAAGATCCCATCGCCCTTTCAACTAATTGAGTACATTCTAATCAGAAATAACTCTGATTTCTATAAACCCAATGCACATCTCCCATCTGGTTAGCATCGCTGCTTCGTTGCAAGAAACCAGTAGCAGCAGCAAGTCATCTACACTACATCTCACGCACTTTACGCAATCCGTGTCTTCGTGCCGTGTTTGCCGCGTGCCGCACGCCGAGTGGCACTTCCACGTTTCCTTCTAGAGCACGTGTTGTTTCTCCTGACCCCTCACACCCGTCGGAACCCTTGTCTTGTGTCCGTGAGTCTTAACGTCTCCACGACATGGATCTCTGGCTAGTTGTGCAATGCTCTTGAACGCATGAGGTTCTTCATTTGCGGAATGGAAAGATGGATGATGGGACCCATCATATGTCGTATGTGTAATACATTGCATTTCAGTTAAAAATGTAATGTATATGACATAATCCTGAGTTATCTACATTGTATTATACCCAATAGTAAATAATCTGATTATAGCTACATATCATCACCTAAACAAATTTTAAACGATGCAAAACAGACAAACAGTATGTAATAAAAATTATAATAACAAAATTTACTCGAATTCAATTATTCACAGAGATATTTTTAAAACTAACAGATCTTCAAGTAATCTGTCACTTCCTATTGATAGAATATTATCAAAATTGATCATCCAAATTCAAAATATGTTACAATAAAAACTTAATCAACGAAAAAGGAACCTGGAAATGGATAAATAAAATAAACCTTTTTAATTGATGCCATTCAATTGGGGAATGAAAAGTCAGTAATCATGGCTCTATATCGGTCTTCATTGACTGTAACGATCCGGCCAGCATAATTTTTGAAGAAATATGGACCAATGACTCCATCAGCCCGTAAATTACAACAAACAGTAGCTTTTTGTTTTTGTAAGGTCGTCTCAATAATGGCTTGCGGATTTTTTCACCCCAAAGGCGGCAATTTTGTTTTCATCGCTATATAAACTTTTCGAAATAAATGAAAAATCAAACTGAGCACAATACACCTCTTAGCTGTCAAATTGGATGTCGCTGGAAAAAGTGCTGCCAATTCAAAAAACAAACCTCTAAAAAAAAACATGCTTTATATATCGGTTTTTTGATTAGTCAATTATTTTAGTCGGCGTTCGTTGATTGTTTGGTGTCGATTCAAAATTAGTTACGTATATTAGTTTAGGAGCTTAGTTATGAAGACTACGTTATGTCAAATGAAATTTTCAGTTTTTGTTCAATGCAGTCGTTATCATTTGTTAATTTTTTAACAGGTTGTTAAAAATTAACTAGTAAGTTACAGAATAGGCCCCTAAAAGGGTTTATTTTATTTTTCGCTTTTCAGTTTCTTTTTTCGTTGGTTTAATTTTTTTGTTAAAAAGTTTTAATTTTTTGTGCCTACCTATATTTCTACTCTTAGTAGTGGATGTTTTCAAATTCAAATCTAACCAATTTCGAAGTATAGCCTATTTAATAAAAAAAGAATCATCGAAATCGAAGAACCCACTACAAATTTTCACGTGGTATAATCGATAAACAATCCCCTATTTCCGACCCTTAGGGGTAGATGTTAATTTAAATTGAACCAGCTTCGAGGAATACCCTATCCAATACAAGAAACATCAAAATCGGACTACTCTGCAAAATATTATGCGACTTTAAAACCTCGACCCTTTTTTCGTATATTAAAAACATAGACATGAAAATAGCAAAAGCATATTCTAGAGACCACATAATGTGCTTATCTATTGAAAACTCACTATCCTTACATATATGTGTGGAAGGTAAAAATGCTTTCATTGAAAATATTTGTAGAAATAAGTGTACCCACAGCCAAAATTAAAAGTTTTGTCCTATGGATGTTGGTGGTATAATTTTGAGGTTACAAATTAATGAATAATTTGTGTGAACAATACTGTGCATATTTTACTTTTTTTGTATGGAAAAAGTAAATGAGGGTTCTGTTTGAGGTTATGAATACGAGAGGAAAAAGTAAAGAATGGTTTGGAGTGAATAATGTTTAGGATTTTTAATTTAGTTTTTAATTTACAAGTTGAATTGTTGATGAAGTACTCTAGGCTTTGTTTTGTTTTAAATTTAATTAAATGAGTGTAAACTCTTGTAGCGTTGAAGCTGTAAGAAGGAAATTTCAAATGTTATGATATGAAAGAAGATAACTAGAAAAATAATATGGTCTGTCAGGTATGACAGACACGAATGGTGTTTGTTGTAAATTCATATTATTTTTATATTCAGTGTCAGGTGCATTTTACTGTGTCTTGTGAAATCTGAAACTGTAGTAAATATTCATAGAAAAGAACATTATTCAACACTGAGAATAAAATAGTTTTGAAAGCCGAGCTTTTGAGTTATTTTCTGAAAATAAATGCTTATTTTCACCTGAGATCTTCTTCGTATACGCCCGGAGTACATTTGAATAGTATACGCAAGTTATATGCAAAATATATCGATTATCAAACTTATAGCTGAATATACAGCACCATAACTTCTAAAAGCATGCAAATATTTACGAGTTTTTTTAGTAGCCCTCTCAGAATTCATACCCGAACATCCCTACCATACTGCTAATGAAATTTGATTCTTCTTTAACCAGCTTCAAAAGGAGTTTCAAAATATTGATTCCTCCACTTTTCGATGGATAATTCAGGATTTTGCAAAAAGATAATAAATTTGCAGGTTCCACATTTGGTAATTCATTTATTTCTCCAGCACAACCCTCGTCGTTTTTAATGTTACCCTCCCCCACAACAACGTCCTGAAACCCATGTTGACCTACAGGTGCTCGCGGTGTGACCGTAGCGTTCGGGATCGTTGCCGAGAGATCGCGAGTCGAGTCGGCTCGACTTGCAAAGTACCGGCATCGCGCAGAGCAATGTCAGTGATCTTTGGGGGACGCCGCGTACTGTAGACGTCTTCCGCGCTGGTAGGTCACTCGCGAGTGCTACGGCTTCCTGGGGCACCCACGGAGATGGCGACATTGTAATAAATGCATTGTGTGAGGACTCGTAATTGTGTTGTGTAAGAAGAAAGCAATTTGTTCTTAAGTGGGAACATTTGAAGGGATTAAAGTTGGACTAATAAAGTAAATACCTAATTAATTTTCTTCTTTAATAGGTAATAAATTCCAACTTTATTTGCAACTTGGCTATTTAGTTTGATACTTCTAGTAATTAAATTAAAATATTTTAAGAGCTTGTTAATTGTTTTTCATTGGAAAGCTAAAACAGTTTAATTTTATGTCAACCGTTAACGTTTTAAGCTACTTTAAATTGCAAAGAATAATTCAATGACTGTAATAATGTTTCTACGTAGGTATCTACTTATTATTCAAAGCGCACATATTCACTCTACCAAATGGATATAAAATTAAATATAAAATATTTGATTCATACTAAAACGAAATATAGTAATAAAATATTAACTTCCGTATAGCAATAAAATTCTATTTCAGCTAAAATTAATTCTTTTTTAAATGAATTGTTAAAGCAAGACTAGGTACTATGTAATAATAAGAGTAAGGGAGGTATTGTGACGGGGGGGGTCAAGATTTTCAATAGTGAATTATCAACTGATAAGCACAATTTTTTCGTGCAAGATAACTCAAAATATAATAACAATATCATCTTGAAATTACATATTTAAGATTTGAATGTTTGAGTTACAAGCTAATTAGATTTTAGTAACAATCTATACACCGGAAGTGATATTGATTTGGGTATATCTCAGTAAATAATTGAGATTATTTTCTATTTTGTACAGTTTGAAAGTGGTTTCGGCGAAAGGTTATGTGTTGACCACATCAGATTATATGTTTTTACGAGTAGTAGTGCTTTCCAGAAAAACCGCAAAAAGTAATTAAATTATTTTTAACTTATGAATGGGTGACAGGAAATATCTGGGATGCTAACCATTACAAATTCATTCTAAATCTAAAAATAATAACTAGATCATATGATCCAAATAGATTAATTCTTAATTAACAACAACTTCCATATAGGGTGTTTGGAGAAAACTATTAAATGCCCATAATTTGCTGTAATTACCTATATATTTGTCAATATTTTGTTATTAGATCGAAAAGCTGTAAATACATTATTTATAGTTGCATATGAAAGTTGGTTTTATAATTACCTGAAGTGAAAATATTGATTTATTTGTTCAGGTCTGATTAATTAGGTTCGTAATAAAAGATCAATTTTTATTGATGAAAAATAAATTTTGTGAGTGGTGCTTTATTCAGCATGACTGGGTGAGTAACGCAATTTAGTTACACTGAAAAAAAATAGTTTAAATAACCTGAAAAATTCAGCAAATATATAGTTCATTTACACTTAATGTATTATACAATTAATCTAACTAAGAACCTCCATTACATTTACTGAATAATTCAGTTATTCTATCAACAACTGAATTTATCAGTTGAGCAAGGCACAACTAGCATTTGTTAGTTGAAACGATGAAACGACTGAAAATTCAGTAGAATTGATTGTCGGTCTCAGTTCAATCAACTAAGAGTTTATTTATTTTTTCTTCAGGAACAACCAAGGTATTATTTTATGCCATAAAAAGGACTATTTATCTACCATATTCAGTTGATGTATTCAATTGTTTTGATTAGTTACTCAGTTAAATTGACTGGGCGAAACTATTTTTTTTTTCACTGTGTAATAGCTCCACAGTTGCAGATCTGCGCAGTCGACATGATACATTTTCTCTTGAAATTGTTTCAAAATTAATTATACCAGAGTTCGAATACAATGTGCTTCTACAAAATTTGTGCCTTTATGCGGAGAAGACAAATTACCCAGAAACTAACTAGATCCTTCAACAAACAAATCAGTTTAGATAATATCTTCTCCATTTACGGAAGCTTGGGCCACCCACCCCAAGCGCTTACGCATTCTTTGCACCCTCCTTTCGTTATATAAATATCTCTTTCCTGTACGATTCCGGTATATGTCCATCTCAGTCTTCCTGTTTATTTACTTTAGCACTGGCGTGAGAAAAACAAAGACAGCACGAACTGCTTGTTTGACATTCTACAAGTTAACCTGCTGTTTGTCTTTTAAACCCATCGGTGTCAAAATATGTGGCCCCCAACTTGATGACGGTTTGCTTGTGAGAGTTCATTTATGCTTCGAAAAGACAAGACGGACGTCAGCTGGAGTCCACGGAATTTAAATTGCTGAAGATAATCAAGATCAATTTAATTAGCACAGTTTTGTTGAAGAAACAAATTGCTGATAGCGGAAAAAATGTTTTATATTTAATTAATTTAAGTATTCATCCTTATTTAGATACGATAAAAAAGTAGATGGCCAATGTTAGTTAGGTTAACAATTGCCAAGATGGCTGACATCACATTTAGCACATTTTGTTATTTGAATACTATAATTTATAATTTAACCATTAAAATTAACCACATTTAGGTACACAATAATAGTGCGATAATGTTCCTAACAATTATTTATTAGTTTAATACATTTTATTAAATCAGCACCAGTTTGAATATTTAAGTGTCAAATTTTGACATTTATAATAAAAGAACGTCCCGGCAGGAGTCTCTACTAACCACTAGTAAGAGAAATGTAACACTAATAAACAATGTTTTCCGGCGATTGACATTGAAAGTGCGATTTTTTTGACAACAAATAGTCACAAAATGTCACTTTTACTTCAATCACAATTTGCTTATTCCAAATATAAACATAAGAATTTAAAATGATTTAAAACTTATTCATCACAATAACCATTTTACATAATAAATTGATTAAGAGTATTCACAAAGCAACTTTTATAAAAAATATGAATAAGAAATTTGTTTTTATATAGCAACCGTTTAATAATCGCATAGCAACATAATTTGAAGGGGGGTTACTTTCAAAACAGGTATTAAAAATAATCACTAAATTAATATTAATATTAACACATTTTTGTAGCTTCGACAGTACTTATTGCTACGATTAATTTACTAACGATTTAAAGAAAAAAATTATTTCACTTATACATATTTTTATAGGAAAAAGATAGATTTTTTATTAAATTGAATAAAAATATTGTATAAACCCCGTGAATTAATAGTATATTAATTACATGAGGGATTATGATAGTCATTATTCACGAAAATGAAGTTTGTGTCACGTGCCGAAGGCGAGTGATGCAAATCATCCGAGTGAATAATGACCATAATCCCGAATATAATACTATACTTTTTCTACTCGTTTAAATTCGAAAACCACTTTTGTAAATTATCGAAATTCGTTGAAAACATATGTAGAAAAACGTCAACATCAAAATACACAATGACAACTGACTACATGTCAACTGTCAGACGGCCGTTGCTTGGTGATCCACATCACGTCTTTAAAATAACAGTGAATTATGGATTTCTAGCTCTGTGGTTGGTGGAGACGAATGAATTATGGGTACACTAATTAATGGAAAATTTTGAAATAATAATCCCACTGCCGACAGTTACAAATTTCAATTTACCCCTGTGGTTCCCCTCCACTAACATCCTTGGGGGCTATGATTTGACGGCTGGTAACCGCACTTCATACGATAAAATATATCACCTACCGAGATCTGCGTAAGCAGAGTGCCACACTCGTAATGGGTAAAAGGCGTGATGATATATTTTTTTATTTTTTTTTTTATTGGGATATATTTAAACATATTAATTATTATTTAAAAAATTATTGGTGTTATACACGAATTATTAATAAAAACAAAACTTTTGAAAAACTTTGAATCATGCTTTGCTAATCCTGTAGTGGGATGCCTCATAGTGCAAAGGTATATTCACTAAAAAGAAAAACGGCCTGTAACTAGGAATTTGCTATATTATTAATGACAAATTTTCCGCATGATATATGGTCTTAATATAACCATTTTGTTAAAAAATTTCAGCTGAAACTTTTGCGGTAAATGTGGGATTCGTTGGGACGTCCAGGCATTTTGGGGTAAATGTTAACACTTTCGTAGAGTCGACTGGCCGTCCCACTGGAATTAATTTATCTTCTGTGTCATATTTCGCAACGAAACAACCCAAAACAAAAGTGTATTTTAGACTTAATTAAAAATTGTTACGGAAATTTGCGCATATTAAGTTTTACTTACATTCTTTTGTCAGCAGTTATTTTTATAAACAAAAATTGTGGTTTACAAGAAATGAATGAAATGTGTACAAAGTCCAAGCGAGAAAGGGTGAATGGCAAGTGAAACCAAAGAATGTAAAGAATTATGACGTAAAATGTCCAGTTTAATTTGCAAACATTAAAATCAAGTTTCAAAATATTTTCGTGTTGTATCAATGAATTTAAATGTAGCTTGGCAAGCAGCTCTGACATTCATAAAATTAACGATTAAGCAAACTTGTTGTCGCAACACATTCCGCTGAAATTTCCGATTCATATTTTTATATTTTAACGAGTTGTATTGTCATGTTTTCGATAAACATAAAATTACTTACGAAGTGAATTTCTTATACCTGTTACATTATATTATACTGTTGATGTTGATGAAAAACTGAAGACATTTGTTTTTCGCGTTGACAGTTGTCCTTGTTAATTTTGGCGACTTATTTTAAAGTTTTTTTCTTTCCCGTCTGTATTTTGCGTCATTATTTTGAAACGTGCTGAGTTTTTTATCGTCCAAGCAAAATATAACAAAATTAATGTTTTTCGTGGCGGCAGCCCAGTTCCTATTTTATTTATCATTTTTATTACGTACGGTTTGAAATACACTTCATCATTTTTTAATTATTGTACGACTTGAATACAAAAGTCTGTGACCAATATATGATTCTAGATAAGAAAATAAAATCCGTAATTTTTATTGGATGAAGTATTTATTGTTTACGAGAAATTAATTATCTAAAATTAGGAAAAGGACAAAATAAGAACATATTTGAAGAGAAAGAGATAGACACAAATATCATCTATTTGGGAGATAAGTTTCCTTGTTGCATCTTATATCCTCAGCTTAACGAATAGTTTGATAATTTTTTTTTTCGCGTATAGAAAGGTCACTCTTGTCAATTTGCCATCGGAAATACAAGAAAGAGAATCATTTGCAAGTATAGGTAAACTTTTATTAACCCTCATTACCTTGACAACAACAAATTGTTATTATATTCCCAAATACCATTCGAGATATTGTTTTCCATCAGACCAAACTTTTATTTCTTTCCCTCAAACATCGTTGCTTTGCGGTAAAACATTTTCGTAAATAAAGTTCTTTCGATAAAACCTATCGTCTTGCGGTATTACCCTTGAATAAATTCTAGATAGTGCATAATGTAATAATTAAAAATAATTTTCGCTGCGTTAATCTATATTTATTTCAGAAAGCATCCTCACCACGACGGAAAAGGAAAATTCTCGCAATCTACATAAATTTCTGGAAAACTATTTCATTTCTAAATTAAGCTATAATATCCATGTTTCTAGTCACGTTTACTTCAAATACGATAAACGTGATTGCGCGTCAGCGTAGAAATTAACTGCCGCGAATTTCAATACCCGTTGCACTTCCATAACTCGTAAAATAATACATTCACCAGGACAACACTATATAAAATACATCCGCACATATGAGCAAATGATGAGATGTGAAATGGTATATTGTGTCTCTTGAACGTGGATGGGCGAAGAGCAATGACAACGCGGACACAAACGCATAAAAGAAGACGTTCTTTGCGAAATGTCAAAATAGCGATTACGTAATGCTGTTTATTGCCATTCTGGGGGCATGATAACGAGCTGACTACTCCAGGGGCTAGTGCTAGAGTTTCGCGGAAGCAGCAGTAAACAAAATGTTTTTAGAGATACTTTTTATATAAACATAAAACGACGTCAAATCCACAAAAATAAATTATTTCAAAAACAAAATATTGATAAGCTTCTGCGAAAACATGTTTTTAAATAATTATTATTTTGACTTTCCTCCTTCATCAGTATTTATTAATACTATTTATTTCATTAATTATAACAGTACATTGTTCAGAATCAAACGGAAAGATTTTCATAATTGATAATCTTATCGAACATTGTTAAAGTATCTCGAATATAAGGCAGGAGGAAATCTTAATTAAAATATATACCTAAATTTAGAATCGAGGTGATATCGAATATTTAACGATTCTGCTTCCTGTGTGTTTTGATAATAAATTAAAGGTATCGCAGCGTATATATCATTCATAATGTTCATGAAATTGTACGGTAAATGGCATGGAAAAATGAAATTGTCGAAGAGTAGACCCATTATTAGAGATAGGAACACAAAACTCGACAGCATTATTAAACAAGTCAAATTAAATGTATTTACTGAACTAAATGTATTATTTAATTCTGTACTATATACTCTTATTAATAATAGCCTTAATATTAGCTGGTACCATGAGCTCTGCTTTTGGGTGTTTTAAGAGAAGTGTTTTATCCTCGGTTTTAGCGCTGTAAATTATTCTAAAAATTATTTCAGATAAAAGTTGTACATAATATATTTCACTGTAATTTTTATTCGAGGCATTTTTTTAATAAAATAATTTTATAACAATGTACAGCGCTAAAACCGAGTCTAAAACACTTCTCTTAAAACACCCAAAAACAGAATCTGTCAAATTTGTACTAATTTGGAATCAATATTATTTTAATGATTATTTAATACATAAGAGCTTTTTATTTTGCCGGATAAATTACTGTTTGTTATGAAACCTTATTATCTAGCAATTTGACAAGAAAACTGTTTTAATAAAATCACGACACCGTAGATGGAGTGCTTTTATTTTTACTTTCTTATACAAAGTATAAGAAAGTATTGGAATCACGAAAAAAATCGCTGACGAGATTTTTGTGGAAATACATATTTTGACGTCCACTGAATCCGTTAAGACCAATTTCTCAATGATGTCTGTGTGTGAGGATGGATGGATGGACTAATAAACTTATTTTAGTTGCTATGGGAACAAACAAATAACAGAAACTGTATTTATTAATCATTCAATATAGATTCACATATCGAAAGAAAAATTTGACTCACGGAATATCCTCACTTAAAATTGTAATATTTTTTTATTACATTTCTTTATAATATAAGCGCTAAGAAACCCATTGTAGCAGAGCGCATCGTCAGATCTCGAATATTTTTCGAGATACGTCGATTTTTGGTATTTTTCGAAGTGCAACTTTAAGGGCCTGTAATTCAAAAAATACACGAGATATCTAAAAATTCTCTTCAGTTTAGCATTTCTGGTGCCTTATATAACAAATTAGCAAATTTTTAAAATTTAGAAATTTTTTTGTATTTTTGTTCAAAATTTCAATCGACGATAACTCGACAAATATTAAAGATACAGATTTGCAGTGTCCACCAATCGATTCAGCTCGTCGAAATACATAAGTATGCAAAGTTTCATAAAAATCGTTTTACGGGATGGAAAGTTAGAGCAAAAAGCCTAAAAATGGCATTTTTTGTCCTGCAAGTCAAGGGGTACCCCTTGACGTTTGGCCTGAATTTGGCCATTTTCAGACTTTTTGCTCTAATATTTCAACCGGTTGTCCGAATTTTCTGAAATTTTCAGGGTTTATGTATTTCGTCGAGCTGAATCGAATGGTGAACACTGCAAGTCTGTATCTTTCATATTTGTCGCGATATCTCCAATCGAAATTTTGAGAAAAAATTTCAAAATTTTCAAAATTTACTAATTTATTATAAATGGCACGAAAAACACAAAACAGGAGATATTTTTCGATATCTTGTATAGTTTTCGAGTTACAGCCCCTCAAAATTGCTCTTCGGAAAATATAAAAAATCGTCATATCTCGAAAAATATTAGAGATATGACGATGCGCTCTGCTGCAATGGGTTTCCTGGCGCGAGTATTATAAAGAAATGTTATAAAAAAAATTTACAATTTTAAGTCATATTTGGGGAAATTTCCGTATTTTGAAAAATATTACAAATCGCCATATTTCGATAAATATAAGACATATTACGATGCGTACTACAGCAATGAGTTTATTCATGTATAAATTATACATAAGTGTTAAATTTCAAGTTAAGTTTGGAGGAGTATTTAATTTATTTTCTAGTAAACAATTTATTTGTATAAGAAAGTAGTGTGGTGCCCACACCAGATTTTTTAAACAGTTTTCGAGTCAAATTGCTGTCAGGTGACAAGGTTCAGTATAGAAATTTATCCGAACAATTTTAATTTCGACAATCGTCATTGGTTGTGCAATTAAATTAAAGTATTTGGGGTTGACCGACAGTCTTGCTGTGCAAGTATTTTGCTTCTAGATTTGCAATTAATGTAGAAAAAACTTAGGTATGATATAAAAACATATTTTGGCGCCAATCTCAATGTCGCGAATCGAACTTACAAAATAAGATTAAACGTTAATCCACAACCACATCATAAAAAATTAAAAGATAAAAATACGAATCCAAAAATAACTTTATGAGTCATACAACCGATTGAACGTCCAAGCCAGTGGCTCTCATTATCAAAGTCCACTCCTCAGCAACTGTTGAGAACTGCTGAAGTCAGACGCTGTATCTGACTTAACGGGCGGTAAAAAAATTCGCCATGCAATTAGTTGGACTACAGACGTCTTGGAGAATAGCCGCTTCTTGGCGGAGTGTTAAAAATATCGTCCCTTTGCAATGATCGATGTTTTCAGCGCGATCAGTACGTGGGTGGTGTGGAAAAGAATTTCATTGTGAGCATATATTGGCTTTATAAGTGCGCTGAATTTTTTTTGTGCGTTTTTCTTTTGTTTGTTTTTCATACGGTTACTTCAATTAGTTTTGTTGTGATATTCAGTTGTTATCCTCCTACTTTGATTTATTAATTTCGCCGGTTTTTGTTTATTTTAATTTTGCGAGATGATGAAATTTGAGTCTCAGGTTTTTTACAATTCTCGGCATCAGGTGAGTTTCTGCTTATATTTCATAAAACTAAAGTATCCTTTAGGGTAAAAGGGTTATTATATATATATATATATATATATATATATATATATATATATATATATATATATATATATACATATTCAAAATAACATAAACATTTTAAACATCTCCGTTTGTTATTATTTTGTGTGCCAAAGGCAGCAATTTAATCAATATTTTTGCGAACTGTAATTTAATCTTTTAAACAATTTTATAAAATAATTCAATTATAAATTTCCGATAAAATAAATTTTAACCTTAACTGAAACGACCGTTTAAAATTTTTTGGACCAATTTATAATTAAAGTTTACTATAAAAACCAGTTAATCAAGACCACACTTATTTTACGACTAAATTGGAATTTTAAGTAATAAAAAAAACTAAATTTACATATATGTAAACAAAGTGATAGCTATGGTTACCTCATAAAGAAGTTATGTTGTCTTGTATAATGACTGCTCAAAGGACAAGTTAGACCACTAGGTGACATCAGCAAAGAAAAAGACAAGGATAATATATAACGTCCGTTCTCCAAGAGTCAAAGATTTATTTTCTAACGAATCTAATCTATGACCCTATTACTCTTTCTAACACATGAGTTTGAGAGTTTTCTTTCAATGGGAAAATGCAAAAAATAGGTTGTTGCAATAACTATTTAATATTTACAGGAGTTTTCATTTTAATATGAAACAGAATTTTTGAAACATTATTCAAATAAGTATTTTCATTTCAAAATTTTTCTGTTTGATCTTGAGATGTGAATGTACATTTTACCTTTCTAATATATATTTAAAACAATTACTCTCCTTGACTTTTTTGAAAATAAATTAGTATATATAATAGATTATTAGAGTACATTTTGCAAAAAAGTGATTAATGAATATTTAAATTGACATAAGAATGCATTTACGGAATTATAAAAATTTTTGATGTTAAAAACTTGTATTTTAATTATACAGTTTCCTTTTTTTGTTAATTGTAAACGAATACATTTTATCATGATTCCATATTCAAAATAAATTGCTACATGTAATAAAATCATAATTAAAAATTTCCCCAAATATCACTTAAAATTCGAGATTATTTTGATTGCATTTCTGTACAAATTAATCCGTAAGAAACTCAATACCATAGAGCGTACTGTAATATCTCTTATATTTTTTGTCGATTGTCGATTTTTGGTATTTTTCGAAGAGGAATTTTGAGGAACTACATCTCAAAAACTTTGCGAGATATCGAAAAATACTCTTCAGTGTTGTGTTATTCGAGCATTTTTAAAACAAATTATCAAATTTTGAAAATTTTGAAAATTTTTGAATTTTTTTCAAAATTTAAATTGTCGATAATTCACCAAATATAATAGATTCAGATTTGCGGTGTTCACCATTCGATTCAGCTCGTCGAAATAAATAAGTAAGTAAAATTTCAGAATAATCGGTCAATGGGTTCAAATTTTAAAGCAAAAAGTCTGAAAACGGCAAATTTCGGGCTAAACGTCATGGGGTACCCATGATGATATTTTTATAAAATAAATTTTCAAGAATATTTGGAGAAATTTCTTTAATAATTACAGTAGGACGTATAAAGTAAAGTAAAGAATATATGCTGACTACTAATATCATATATGTCGACGTGAGAAATTCAAATTTCAGTTAACGTATAAAGTGATTAAAGTTACTACAAATTATAGTTTTATTACGCTGTCGCCCGTCAGTAACTATCATCTCATGCAAAATAATTATAACAATAAATCCGAAATCGCCCGGAGTCATTTCACAGCTACCTAACCTAACTTCACTCAAGTTTCTGTCAGACAACCTCATAAATACTAAATCCCCATAGCAGCTTAGTTATTCATAGCGTGTTTTGAACATACAACATACGCGCTATCTTAGTGAAGCGATGCAATGTCCTGACTTCTGAGTTGTGTTAGAAGTTAGGATGCTGTAACCATGGCAACGAAGTGCGATACTGCGTCTGTAAGGAACAGTCCGGGGTGTCTTCACATTTTGGACGATACCAACACGCCCAGTGAAACGTAATTTCATTACTGAATACTGCAGACCTTTTATAATTCATATCATCATTTGTGTGTCTGTTTAATTACTCATGAGGGAGAAAAGATCAAGGAAACTTTATAATTATAAGTTTCATGGTAATGCGCAGAACTGATTAGATTTTGGACATAATTGCACAACCAGAAATAGACGTTTATTTGACACAAAAAACAATCCCCATTATTTAAATTTTTGAAATATTTCTATCCTGGTAAATCACTTTCGCATCGTCCACATTCATAGTGCGATTCATACATGTTCGTCTATTTTTCACCCCTAACCACTCATTTCTCAGACGCCCACGCAATCATTCACCCTCAATCTCACCCGCATATATTAGTTTCACCAACAATTCGCTCAAGATGTTCAAACCACCTCAACTGATTCACTCCCACATTCTTAGCAACATTCTTCTCAATCTCACATTCACTATGCACCAATGTATTTCGAACACGAGCATCTCTTATATCCAGATACTCCTTTCAAATACCTCATTTCCACAATAGTTATACCTCTTTCATGCTTCTTAATCCACAAACATACTATTATAAACACTCAATCGAGCATCTCTAGATACATTCACAATTCGAGCAATAGTATTTGGAATAGAAAATATGTTTCTCCTACGACCACTTAGAAATCTGCTCATTGTATGTTTGTTGTTGCTAAGTATTTCAGTACAGGTCATCTAATTTCAGTGCAGGTGTAATTGCTAGGAGGATACTTATTTAAATTTGTCAAATATTGGAATGGTGAAAACGGAACAAATTTATTATTAAAATACAAATGAATTAGGAAATAATATTGTGGTCGTAGAAAAAGTATAATGTACAACTCCTACTCGTATGATTTGCTTTCATACTTGTAGGAAATGAGTACCATTCCATGCTTGTACAATATACTATTGTAAAATTCATTCAATTGCTTCTAATTTTAAGATAATCCAACTTATAGAAAATAAATGGATTAATTTTACACAAATAATAATGGTTTAAATTCTGAATAATATTGCAGTTAGCTATCTTAGGAGAGAAAAATAAGACGATTATTTATAATGTACTAAGCGAGATGGAAACGGTCGAAGTGTATACTCGGCATTCCGGGCTTCCGGTTAAGTCCGGGACGGGACGTTCCCCTATCTCTATTCTCGAAAGAGAAAGGAGAACATTCCGAGAATAAGCGAGATGGGTAGATGGTTTAAGAGATGATTCCAACGTGGAATTCTCAGTAGATGTAATGCGCATTTTATATTACCCGCTAATGGGCTGTGCTGTTAATATTTATTTATAATTAGCATTTGTCTTTCGTAGACTTGCTATAATTTATAGTATCTTAATTGATTATTTTATGTAATCATCCTCAATAAATTTTCTAATGTAAATGCTAGTAATTTGGTGACAATAGGTTTGTTCCAAGTGGTCATTTCTGACATGTAAATGTAAACATGTTAAGTTTGAAACATAAGCTTCATTTCCTTTTTTGTAGCGAAAAATGTGTGAATTTCTTTATTTGTATGTATATTTAAGGTTAGCTGTCAAAACAAAAAATGAGTATGCACATGCGCTACACTCCATTCGCCGTTCCAGTTTATGTTTCAAACTTAACTTGTTTACATTTATCGCAGGCACAGTGAAATTTGTCACAAACATGTCACAAACATGTCAGAAATGACCACTTGGAACAAACCTATTATCCTACATGGCATTGATTCCGACCAGCCCTAACGGACAGTGCACCGCGGTAGCGTGCCATTATGAGCTTTGGGAATCGTACGGCGGGTCCAGGCAGACTCCGGGCAACTCCGGACGATTCCGGGCGCTGCGGCGGGGCGAGGGTTGGTCGGGGGCGCGGCGCCGGCACTGCAGCAGCGGCGGGCGTGTCTGCTTCAGACCGCAGCATCCTCGCGATCCATCTCGATCTCGCACCGCGGCGAGATCTCGCTCTTGTCGCGTCGAGATCATGGATCGTCATTTCCGCTCGTCTACCGGTTACATTGTCAAACGGAACGGTGATTGTTTTCCGGTCCAACAACGGTGATTCGGTTTTATAGTTATTGCTGTTTGAGTTGTAATTTTGAGTTTCGGTGTAGTGAATGGTTATGTTCAAAAATATTATTCTAGTGATTACGTTTATTTTGTAAACAGTTTCGATTCTTTGCACATTTAAATGTTAAAACAAAAGACTGACTTTTTAAAACATTTGAGTGAAACTATAAACATAATATTTAACATAATATCCTGCCTAAATATAAAGATATATCATATTGAAGTATACTCCAAATATCACATACAAAACATTTCATAAAAACGCTGTGTTCTAATTTAAAAGTTCACGTTAGCTAAAATAAGTTACTTAACCCATTTCCACCACCTAACCTGTGACCTAAACTCGACATCTATTGTTTAAATGTCACTAAACCGGGCTTAAAAGGGCGTTAAATCATAATAATACAACGTGTTGCTGTTCAGAACGCCTATAATTCAAGAGCTGTCATCCTTTCAAAATATTTATTTAAATTTTAAATACTTTCTTAAACGAAATCTTATTTAATTATTGAAACTTAATGACTGCTTACGAGCTTACCGACAAATCATTGCTCACTAAATTCTTAAAAATTGCTCAAATATTTTTAATAATTTATTAAAATATTTTGATTACAATTTTAGAAAATATACATCAATAGCTAAATAAATATATTATCCACATGTGATTCAAATAATCAAATTTTTAATATAATCAAAAATATATTTAAATAATATTTATATCGTAATAACCACACAATCAGACGTGACGATGTTTATACCCACGGAACCGATGTCCACCACGTGTTGCTACTGCGGCTGTCGCAGGTCTCCAACTCGAACAAATTCTCCGATTACCGTTACCGCTACGTTACTTTACCGCATCGCTTTTACCGTTTGGCATGTTGCGCTCCATATCGAAAACGAAACACAGGTTACTACTCAAATTTATTTCATTTACTTAGATAACTTAGTAAGGAAAAGAAAGATATATAACAGAAATTTCTTCTTCTATCTCCAATGTTTTAAAGGTATTTGAATCATCTGGAAAGTTTTGAATCTTTTCAGCGAGAAATGATTGATTCTTTTATCAAATGCGTAAAATCATAGTATGTTTGTAAAATTTATTTTTTCTTTCTTTGTTTCAGCATTCCCATGACGATATCGACAGGCATGGAGCAAGGATGAATAAGGTAAGACAAATATCGCCGATTATCGATTGTCTTTTTATTACAACGCTTCCGACTACTTTTGACGTATGATAAAAAGACAAGAATTTTAAATTAAATTGTCAGTACTATTATTTTCGATCCACTGAATACAATTTGAAGCCCGAATCTCAACACGTTTTCAGTTTTAGATTGAAAGTTTCCTAATAAAATGAAAAACAATATAGATGCGAAATTAAAATCTATGCAGCGAATTCTACGTAAACTGTTACATTTGTAAAGAAAATTTCAAATATTTACACAAACAAAAAAATACTGCCTCTTAAGCTAAAGGTCCATGGTTCAAATTCTGGATAGTATACGGTTGTATATCCTCGTAAAACAATAACAAAATTAATAATAATTGTGATTTCACAGTATTTTTCGAAAATTCTTTCGGGCAATTTATTCTTTTGTCTTGATAGAGACAAAGTACTGGCCATGTTCCATATATCAAGGGTTCGAATTCCAATATTTTCTTGGCTTTAAACAATAAAAATAAAAACTTTTTAACACAAAATTAAACCGACGAAAAAAGTAACTGAAAAGCGAAAAATAAAATAAACTTTTTTAGTCTTAATAACTAAGCTCGTAACTAATGTATCTAATTTTGAGTCGGCGTTCGTCGATTGTTTGTTTGGCGCCGACTAAAAATTAGTTGCTTACATTAGTTTAGGAGCTTAGTTATTAAGACTAATAAGATTTATTTTATTTTTCGCATTTTAGTTTATTTTTTCATCGGGTTTAATTTTTATTAAAAAGTTTTCATGTTTCATATGTGGCTACCTATTGTTCTACCTTTAGGAGGTGCATTTTTTTTTTCGAATTCAAATGGAATCAACTTCGAGGTACACCCTAATCAATAAAAAAAGAATAATCGAATTCACATAACCCAGTACAAAGTTATGCGTGATAGAATCGATAACTGGTAAAAATTCTATTGATGAACATTCTATCATCTCCTTGGGGGTAGATATTTTTTTCAAATTTAAATGAGATCAATTTCATGGTATTCTCTATCCAATAAAAACTATGAAAATCGGACTATTCTATAAAAAGTTATGCGTGGCCATTCATAAAAAGAACATCCTCCTTTATTTCGTCGGTTAAAAATATATTTCGCATAATATTTGTTGTCATTTTGCATCATATCAAATGCAGATAATATAAAATTGAAATGGCTTCAGCGAACCACAAAGATATAAATATGAAATAATATTATTTAGAGCATTATTAAAAGGAAATGTCATAGACTTAAATAAATATGACAAGATGCAGACAGTCTGGAATCATTATCTTTTAGAAAAACAATAATTTCCAACATATTTTTCCTTAGAAATCAACAAAATACGTAGAAAAAAAACAGCCTTATCAACAAATAAACAAACAAATAAAAAATAACATATTCGTGTCATTTTCCCGGCAATTCTGCGGTTTCGCTATCTAAAGTTCGCGATGTTCGCATACTCAGCAGTGACATCACGTTTATGACGTCACGTGACGACACAGCAAGACAAAAAGTGTATATCCGTCGGTGTAATTGAAGTCTTCGTTTTGTAAACACCGGTGAGATGAAGTCATCGGCTATAAGTGTTTGTCTGCAGACATAGACTGAATGGTCGAGGCTTCCTCTGAGGATAATAAAAGATGCAGAACCTTGTGATTTTAATTCGCCTTATTGCACACATGCTGAGGATGTTTGAGTTTTTCTGTTCTGTTCTGTTCTGTTTAAAACTTGGACATGATACTCCACACTTTTCAGTTTATATTTGATTATGGTACGGTAACAACGTTTTTAAAGATGCCGTGATTTCTTTTACTACAGGAATTTTTAAACAGGCTTAGCTTTAGTTAAATATCTACAGATTTATGATATTTGCATTGTCTAATCCAGAGGTGGGCAACCTACGGCCCGCGGGCCAACTCCGGCCCACGTAAAGTTTCAATCCGGCCCGCGAGATCTTTAGAAGAAATAATAAACAAAAATTTTAAATTAGGTTAGTACCCAACATGAAGAAAAAGGGGAGATTTACAGTTTAATTTTCGATTTAATTCGTCTAGTTTAAATTAAGAAATAAATGTTGTACTTAGTTTTGTTTTATCATTGTTTTTTTATATTTTCAGAAAAAAATTATAAGTAACAAAAATGTGTCAATTAACAACTACGGCCCGCGTACGAAACTTAAATCTTATTCTGGCCCATGTTACACAAAAGGTTGCCCACCTAATCGTTAAAAATTAAAATTTGTTGTTATTTTGTCATAAGATCCTACAGTAGCCATTTTAACTTTATCTCCATGATTCTTTCTTCACTAATATCGTTGGGGTACCACACCCAAAATGGGAGAATGATATAATAGTTATTGTATTATTTTTGTATGTGTTATTGACACAATACGAAATCAAATTCGTGGTAAGAAAAACTGCGATACCTGTAATTATTATCCGATTATAATTTTTTACACCAAATTTCTACTCGTATCTCGTAATATTTGACCCTAATATTTACTGAAACCAGTCATTAAAATTACGTGTAAGAATTATTATTATAAAAACGTAACATAGAAAGTAAATTTCAAAGAAAGTGTATAATTTTTGTTGATTGTCCTTTTCATATTTTTCGACAGGTCACAATTGAAATCCATCAAATGGAAATGTATTTAATTTTGGACACAGTTAATACCAACACAAGAATTAAAACAGATTAATTGATATGATAATGGATGTATTGTAATTAATACTGATACACATGTATCGCACAATACCGATTGTAAATAATTAAATAGCTTTGGTGTTTTGGACATTTGGACATAAAGCAAATTAGTTAAATGTACTAAACGTTTAAACGAAAATGTATCAATATATTTTACATGATAATAACATTTTTAATCATATTAAAGTTTATCTCGGTGGCATATAACTAACCTAGCACGCCAGGGGTCGTGGTTCGAATCCCACTGAAGAGCATGGTCGTCACATAAAGTTACAATCATTAAGCAGCAAATGGCCATAAGTAGTTACTACCTTCATAAAAAAATCATATTACAATAATTATCTACGATTACAAATTACAAAATATGAAGTATCCTCTAAATTTAAGTTTCCCATTTTATATTAATTATGAAATGTGAATGCTATCCTTAGAATATCAGTACAAAACATTATGATTATTATTAGGATAACGAATTCTGCAGTTTTATTACTATAGCGGACCATTTCCCAGAGCAAAATTCTGATTTTGGCTATAAAAATTAAAATACGCAAGACAAATAGTAAGGTCAATTACAATTACAAGGTAACGACAACAATGACAAGAAAAGTAGAAGAAGTGAGAGTAAGAATAAGGAAAATATTAAGAACAATTTTAGGATTAGCTAAAATCACAGAAAACGAACACTTAATAAGAATGAATCATGAAATAGAGTAAGAATTAGAAGTGAAAAACATAGAAAAGAAAATAAAAAAATAAAAAGACATATATGAAGAGCAAATGAAAGTGACCTAATACGGTAGGAACAAGATAGGTTGAGCAGGTTAAGCAGACCCAGGTCAAATTAGAGGAGGATCCAAGGAATAACAGGAATTAAAAATTGGGGAGAAATAACAGACAGAAAGATGTGAAAAGACAAATGCAAGAAAATCTGAAATAAGAGAAAAGGAGATTGATTCATCCTAAGAACAGGATCTAGAGAGCACAATATTATTTTTTAGGGGGCGTAATTTGACGGATTGTATCTCTACAGCAGAGTGTCACAGCCATAAATGGAGAAGTAGCGTAATGATATATACATAACTTCACACTATATCCCACTCAGTGGGATAGCACGAACCCTGAAACACAATCAACCAACAATCAAACATTCCTATCCTGGCAAACTACTTCCGCCTCGTCAACATTCATAGTGTGATTCATACATGCTCGTTCATCCGGAATTATTTATACCTTAACCACTTATTCCCCGGATCTACTCATTATAATGAATACGCTTTTATATTGAATCATGATTCAGTGATTAGTTTTAAAGAGCCCTGTAAGATTGTATGCTAATATAATAAGGGTTTGCAGTTTGCCAATAACTTGTAAAGTTTGCCAAGACATTATCTTTACGAAGTTACAACTTAGCAAAATTTAAAACTCATTAATTTAAATTACGTCAAACATTGGAGGCCACTCGCTCCATCAACCAATAATTTATTTATCTTTCCCCAACATTTTAAAAGTCCGTGTATTTATCCAGATCTCGTCTTTACTCAACGGGGCGTAGTTGACTGACGAACATAACCATAAGCTTACAAAGTCAACAACGCTGACCAAGACCAAGAACTAGCTGCTGCAGTGAAGCGTCTCGTATGAAGGCAATGAGCAAGTATTACGTGGCGCTTGTGTAAATATTTGGATTATTAAAAGCCGCAACGTATCTGATATGACTCTGTACTCCAGGTTTTTTCCTTGGTTTTTCTAAATTTAGTCTGTGTTTACATGCTCTGTAAATAACGATTGAGTCATTTATGTCTCTAAAGAAAACGTTTGCGGTTTGTTACGTTCTGAAGATTTACAGGAATATTAGTTTTTCTCGAAAAATATTCCTAACACAATCCCAAACATCTGTAACACATTTCGTATTTATATCAAAACCCATTTCTGAGTGTGATATACATTTGGGCGTAAAGGACATCAAGAGGTTTACAAACATCTTCAAGTTTAAATATACGTTAACTATTGTCTAAAATTAATATAAGATTATAAAGCTTTTTGAGGTTATAAAAATTTTGGGATACGGTCATTGACTGTTAAATGAAGACCCCTCCAACACCGAAATAATTTTTGCTAAAAAATTGCGGATACAAATATTGGTACGAAAATCAAATATCAATTTTACAATCATAACAAATAGCTGCAATAATTTTCACATGAAATGAAAACGAATTACAAAATTGTTTATTAACGTATTGTGTGCACAGCTAAACAAAAATGTTATTTTATACGATTAATTCTATTGATATGATATCATTTATAAATGGCCGAATAATCTATCTATTTAAAAAAGAACGAATGTATGTATGTATATTTATTCTTAATACAAATTCATACCATTTGTCATAGACATATACAATTTTGACATTAAGTTTTTAAAACCATAATAAAAGTACTTCCAATATTAAAATCTATTCACTTAAAATTTTGACGCGATTTGGATAAAAATACGTGTTTAAGTAGCCCTGAATTTTTTACACCCGTGAAGAAGAAATACCATAATTCATGATAATTGTGGCTTTGCCGATTCTTACCTTTAAGAAGCTTTTGTAAATATAAAAGAAAATCGCCCCCTATTTATTATTTCAAGTATTTTAAATATTATTAAATAATTATAGTAATAATGTATTATAGACAACTCGCAATTTCGGACATTATTGTAATTGCAGAACATTCTATGTAAAAACTTGGAATTGTAAGAAAGGTTTTATTGATTAAGATATAATAAACAATTAGTAGGAATAAAATACGCGTACTGTGCCTGTGGATGATAAAAGGAAGTGAACAAATGTTTTACACCATAAGATGACAATAACTTAGATATTCTCGGAAGCAATAGTGAACACCATTATCCGATATGAACCTACGCGAGATTCCGGTCATTAAAAATATCAATCAATTTCCAAAGGATTATTGATGCTTTTCGCATTAGCTCGCCCAAGAGGAAAACATAAGGAGAATTTGCTAAAACAATCAACTACAACCTAGATATAGAAATGACCTTAACTTGATTTCGCGAGAGGTCCTATCAAATTTGTACTGCTTACTTCTGTCGATCGCGATATTTTAGATAGAATGTACACCCATTTGACAGCCCTGGAGCTCTCTGTTAAGGTTTATTTATTGGGATTGATATATTTTAAGTATACTATTTATTAGAGTAGATTATGTTAGCAATCAGTCAAATCAATGGAGGGTTATGATTTTGACGTCACAGGCAAGAAAGACAAAGATGAGGTAAAAGTTGAGATGGAAGTTCATAATACAAACATCCATTTTTTGACGTTTGAGATGGTGTTTTAACAAGGTTATGTTTTTATTTTTGAAGTTTATTATTTAGGAAACTTAATAAATTTACAACTTGCCATATATTTTTTATAGTAATAACGAGAGTCACTATTGCACATACCATACACATACTTTATTTTTCATACTTAGCATCATTTTAAGAAGTCATTTTGACAGCGTTTTGTTTGTATTCCGGCTACGTGAATTTCATCGCAGTTAAATGAAAGCATCAATAGATGACAGCACGAAAATTTGCTTCTGTATAACCTTCCATTAGGTATTTAAAAAAATTATGCCTCATTAATTTGCTTATTGCATAAATTGCAGATATTTTGAAAATTCTTAATTTAGTTTGTTTTTTCTATTAAAAAATAGGCCGCCTGTTCTGGGCACAAAATGGACACCTACTAGTATCTGGCCTGAATAGTAGTGATAGAAATAGTTCACCAGATAATTTTCATTCGATCTAAAATTGCTACAAAAAATATTTTGTATAATCCGAAATCGCGAACATTAAAAAAATCTAATTTGATATCAAATAGAACGTCTTTACACGCAGGCACAAGAAAAATATATAGCATTGTATTAATATAACTTTTAAAATAATTTTTATTTCGTGAATTTCATCTCATAGTTGGTAATGGCAAACATGCGCGAATAACTGCACCCAAGCACATCATCCAATATAATACGAAGCAATGTCAAAATGTACTGAGAAACGTCCTGCCAAAAAAACAAGTTCATACAGTGTTTATCGCTACGAATACAATTCCACTTAACTCCTCCAGACCCATAAGTCATATTGTACACAAAATAATATTTCGCTAGCTAGCGAGGTCTTTAGGTCAATTGGTTTGACCTCCATGAGTCGATAAAAAGTTGACATTGCGTTTCTGTTACTAAATTATTTGTTTGGGCCTTTGAAACACTTGGTATGTGAAATGTAATTTATTTTCGAGTGCCCTGCAGTGCCCGAACCAAAGCGTAGGAGATCAAATGCCATTAGATTAGGAAGGTGTTAATGTGGAGCTGTAATTTAAAATAAATTACGTTGGAATAAAAGGAATACGACTATGACTATAGAAAAATTATATGTGCTTAGATCTAGATAGCACACAATTAAAATGCTTGTAGATATTAAGAACGTAGCTTTGAATTCATCTAATTTATTTTGGAGTGTTGTGAAAGACCTATATAAAATTATATGGCTTGTACTTACATTGCACGGAAACAGCTACGAGATAAGTTGTACGTGGTACGTGGAAATTACTGCCACACTCCAGAATGACTTACTTATTTAAAAATATATTTAGATCATTTTACACATAAAATCACACAACGTTGAATCACAGAAACGCTCACTGCACTAGCCCGCACTTAACTAAACAAGAATGTTTTAGTTTAAATACATATAAAGCTAGACAATAAAATAAATTTGCAGAAGGCTGAGGGGCAAAGAAGTACCTAAATGCAAGAATTATCCCGCCAGACAAGCCAAGAAGAAACATTAACAACTATAATATTGGGGCATTTAATGCATTCCAAATTTATTTCTCGTACTTATAAATATTCAGAGTTGTATCTATAACTACGTACATTTCCAGTTACTCCTTTAATCGTAAATTAATTCAGTTTCATGTAAATATGTTTTCCTTATTTTGATATTATGCATTAATATATTCCTTCCAAAAAGTTCTACATAATTTATGATAGTAATAATTTTAAATGTCGTACATTTCACTACAAATTTCAATATTTATTGATGCAAATGCATTCAAACACTTTTTTGGATTGCTCCAAGAGATAAAAATCTGGTGCGCACACCACGCAACTTTCTTATACAAATAAGTACAATAAAAACAGATCGAATGTATGTATGTATTAAAATATAAATGATATACCGTAATTTGCTGTAGATCCAAAATTGGTATTAGCCCTTCAAGATTAAATTTGATATACGAGCCTAACTTGAAGGAATTCTAATAGCTATTATAAATACAATTGAAATTCGCTCAAAAACATTTTTTGATATTTTAGTACAGCTTTCCTGTATTCAATTCTAATAAACAATTGTCGATTACTCAAAATAAATTTTTGACATTTAAATTTAACTCTCCTCTCTGTGACATTTAATTTGATACCAAACACGGTAGGATTTAAATATCCAAAATAATTTTTTGACATTTGAGTTCAACCTTTCTCTCGGGGATCTTTAGTTTGATACCAAACTAAGGCCTTAGTTTTTAAAACAATCTACCTCTAATTCAAAAGAGCTTCCATCTTTGAGTCGAGAGTTTATCGATCTGGGAAACTAGGATTTAAATAAAAATGTTTCTCAATTAAAAAAGAAATATTTCTTGTTTGAAACATTTTTTGAGTAAGTCTTTATTTACATATCTAACTATTGTAAGCTTCTCGTATAGGGTAAATAAACTAAAAAGAACTATCTCAAATAAGAATTTATTTTATCATCCACATCCATTCACGTAAAGTTATCAACTGTCGTTCTTAAATAACAATATTTCCTAATCTTATTACCTAAACATAATCCCATTGTTTAATTATTTAAATACGTAACTATATTTTAATAATATTAATTAACCACGTCATTACATCGAGTAATCATGAGCGCTCATATAATAAAATTCAAAGGATTTTCATCTTGGAATTCTGAAATAAGCAATTAATTATGAACAATTTTCTATATACTTAAACAAATTTAATATCGATACATATAATAGTATACTATACATTAAGCAAGATAAGCGTATGATTTCTTCTTCTCTCCTGCAGTGTATATACTATTTTTTTCACAACTCCAATATTTATGATGGTTTTTATGTGTTTTAAAATTATTTGAAATTTAATATACTTTATGATAGTTACCTCTCTCACGACGGGAGAGAAAATGCACAAATCTGCCGTAGATATGAAATTGACTGTTTCTGTCATGATTTTGGTATCATTGAAAACGAGATTCTCTCCCGGTCGTGAAAAATAGTTATTTACTTTACAAGTGGGCAAAGTAAGGAATTACCCACGTGAGAAATTTTAGCTCACGAAGCCGAAGGCTGAGTGAGATAATTTTATCGAGTAGGTAATTCCACTTTGCCCACGTGTGAAGTATAACGTTTTATCCAACACTTCTTAATAAATGAAAAATTTATTAAAGAAATATTATTTGACAGTGACAAATGCTTTAAATTTTAAAATTAAAATGTCAATCGAAGTAGTTACCAAGGTGTTGTGTGTTATTATTATTGATATAAATAAAAAAATACTCACTAGTGGATTTCCTCAAAATTATACCCACTAGTGGATAATCTGTTACTTTGCTTGTTTAAAATCGCCATAGTTATAGAGCATTTATTGTGAGGTGTTGGATAAAAATAGTTTATCCCGTTCCAATTTAACTCCCAAATTCCAAGTAATTTATAACATCAGGGCAGGCTTAGCCCGAAGCCCAGACAAAGTTCTCTAAAGAAATCTGCTGAAGCATCTCGCTGATTAAGTTTCCCGATTTAAATTCCAGATGCTGGCCAATTCATCTCCGAGCGGGGCGTTAACAGCTCAACCACGGGCGTGCTCCAGGGCCGGCTCCAGGCACGGCGGCGGCGTTGACAGCGGCATGGACCTCAGCTACGTCACCGAGCGAATCATCGCCTTGTGGTTCCCTGCCTCGGCCAGCGGCGCCTCCTACCGCCGGGGGCAGAGGCAGGCTGCTCATATGCTACGCGGGAAACACGGCGATAACTACATGGTGAGGACTTTTCATTGGTATTTAGTGAACACTTATAAATAATTATATTACAAACCATACGGTTTACGATATTTAATTTTAATTTAATAATTATTTCTTTTGAAGGTATTTAATTTATCCGAGCCGAAACGAGCGGCCCACGCAGAGCACACTCACGTGAAGGAAGTAGGATGGCCTCCGAAATTAGCACCGCCACTGGAACGATTATGCAGTGTTTGTAAGGATATAGACTCCTGGCTGTCCCAGGACAAACATCGGATAGCAGTGCTACACGCGAGGCAAGTACTTGAATTAATCCTTCAGCAAACAGACACTAAACTTTTCAAGTACAGCTTAACTAATTACCTAATCCTTAAAAGGAACTTACGTTCATACATTTTGAAAATTATCTTGAATTTAGTCTCTTTGAAACTTGAAACACAATATCATAATAACGAGTATTTTTGTTACAGAGGCAGTAAAGACCGACTTGGAGTAGTTGTGGCAGCATACATGCATTATTCTAGTATATGTGGGACAGCTGATCAAGCTCTTGATAGATTTTCCATGCGGCGGTTTCTGGATGAAAGTATTGGGCCCATGGAATTACCGTCCAACAGAAGGTATATAATCTCATTATTTTTACGCTTTTAACAACTTGGAGTGGCGTACCCCCCCCCCCCCCCTCCAGTTAGTAAAACCAAGAACAATTTATTGGGAAAGATTATACTAGCTTTTATCTTTTTAACCATCCTTTATGACTGCGTGATTTCTCTTAATTTCGTATTACGTTTGACAATTTCTATACTTGAAATTGAATACCTTACATTCGTGTAATAATAAAAATTTATTTAATTTATTCTCTTCTCCTTTTTACAAATATGTCAATATGTTTTATTAATTATTTTAATATATATTTATGTAACAGTATATAATTTAGGATTTTATGGACAAAAGTGTTTATAGAGGCAGAGCGAGCTTAGCGAGTCAATAAAACATACAATATATTATGGTCGACTGCATTTCAGATTATTTTTCTTAGCTTAGAATGACAATTATATTGGACACATGACATTGACATAAGAAAAAATTTGATAATTTGGAGCATGCTTTTTTCTGTTTAGTTACTAATTTGGTTATTATTTTTACTTTTTCGTACTATTCCATAAAGCATCTCTGTATGGACGCTAAACAATATCATAAACAAGTGATTATAATACAGTTGAACATAATAGTATATTATACATTAAGGGGGAGAAGTGTATGATTTTTTTCTTGCGAATTAAAATTGAAGCTAAACAATATCATAAACAAGTGATTATAATTTAGTCGAACATAATAGTATTTTATACATTAAAAGAGATAATTGTATGAATTTTTGTTTTCGCGGAGGAAGAGAAAGTACATAAATATCCTGTTGATATGAAATTGGCTGTTTCTGTCACGATTTTGATTTCATAAAAATCTAGTTTCCCTCCCGGTCATGAAAAAAATAATTTACGTGGTTTGAAGATTTACTCCTTTAAATTCGGGATATAAAATGCATTTTCTGAACATTTTTACCAATTTTAATCTTATGGTATCTTATATCCTCAGCTTACCGAATAGTTTGGTTAATTTTACGGTATTTTTTTTTTTTTCGAGTACTCGTACACGTACATTTAAGAATAGTAAAACCCCTCTTCCCTTTAAAAATCACGATCACTAGCGTATCTCCGCCAATTGCTAATACAGATTCCGATATTATCCCCGCATCCCAATTAAATTGCTAAAATCCCGCCACTGAAAACTTGCATTCTAATCACAAATTCGATTCATTACTATGGCAAGTTAAATTATTTCATATTAAAGGGAGTTTTCAAATATTTTAAACTAGATTGTCTGGCTTATTCCTTCCAAAAAAAAGGACCAAAAACTTGCGTTTTTTGTTCTAGCATAATGAACGAATTCAATAGAACTTAAAGAGCTAATAGATAACACTTTTCTTGCAGATACGTCGACTACTTCGCGGGTCTACTCTCCGGCAACATCCGCATCAACGCAGCCCCTCTCTACCTCACCCACGTGACCGTCCTCGGTGCTCCGATGTTCGAGGGCCAGGGCGGCTGCAAGGCCTTCCTGAAGATCTACGAAGGGTTGACGCCGGTGTACACCTCAGGGGTGTACAGCGTGAGCGGCTCTGCGCGCCAGTTCACCGTCACGGTGTCGGGCGAGCAGCGACGCGGACTTCGGCTTCGAGGTGACATCCTGGTGAAGTGTTACCACCGCCACGCACATGGGAGGGAACACGTGTTTAGTTGTCAGTTCCACACGTGTGCTGTGGCGGATTATACGTTGAGCTTTACCAGACCGGAACTTGATACTGCTTGTACCGGTAAGTAAACATGCGACGATCGTTTTTTTGGTGGTTTACTGAAGTAAAAAATTGAGGTGGCTCAGCATAAACACTTTTCAATTTATTTAGTTTGAATTTATTTCTCTATTTGTTGTACATAAATCAATTTCATGTTTTCAAAGATATATAGAAGAGACGTCAATGAAATTGACTGACTGTTTCCTATATATTCACGTGTAACACTCATGCATGACGTTAATTTCCGTTTTTAAAGATATATGTCATACTACTCATCTATTACATATAACTAAATATAGACATAACATAATATCCTGAATATTACAGTATTATTTTATGAAAAAGTCTACAGAGTGAGTGTAAAGTCTGGAACTAATGCAATCAATCTTTTATTAAAAATTTTAAAGAAATCCTGAAACACATCAATTTTTATCTTAAATAAGACATATTTATGTGTAATTGTTACCTTTAGATTTTCTTTTTTGTGTAATGACATTAGAGAATTTGTTTTAATAGAAACCGTAATTTTTTTGATAAATCTGGACAGCCTGAAAGTCTGAGAGCGCATAATGTTGAAAAAGTAAATATTATGTTTTGAAATCATCGGGGGTAATATCACAAGACCTGATTTTATCGATAAATAAATAAAATGTACGATTTTTTTTTTGCTTAGCAACAAACAAGAAAGCAAACTGCATCCCGATTCCGAAGGATGAGGGGTTTTACCTAATGTCAGTTTGCTTAAAAAAGTTGAGTGCTTAAAAATAAACAATAACAATAGTTGGTTTATTTAGTAGCGGGAATTTTATCGGGGTAGCGGAGTAACGGGGTAACGGGATTTTATCAGTATAATAATTCTATTTCCATTGGTTGATTTTTCAAGTGTTATGCAACATAATTGGTTGAAAACTAGTCGTAGGAATTTATCGAGATAATTGCTATTAAAGATTTAAAACAAAAATTTAATAACAATCAAGAGTTTTAATACAAAAATTCAAGTAGCCATTACTTAAAAAACAAAAGACAACCTAAGGTAATAATTACCCTAAAATATTTAATATTTAAGATAAAAATTGACGTGTTCGAATTTTTTTAACAATAGTTGCAGACTCGCACTGTATAATAATAATAAATAATATAAAACATTTATATGTACTATCATGCGATATATTCTACATATCCCATTGCGATATATTCTACATATCCCATTACATTACATTACCGTTCTAGTGCGTTTCTTTAATATTATCGTACTGTTTATTTGGTTGCCATGATTTTCAACGTATTACTATTATTTAAAAAATTAAATATTTATTTCCATAAAACATACTAACTTAACAATTGTACAAAATTCCGTACGATTGTAAATAAAATTGTATACTTAATACGTGAGATACTACATGATTATCGCACTTATGTCATACACAAACTCGTCTTACAGCCTCGTTATGCAACTTTCACATGCGTGCGTTAATCTTGTCTAATCCCACTAATTGCGTAAATAACTATTAAAGAACATACCTATTTTCGAACTATTGTTTTTGATACAAAACTCCAAACCATTTGTACACAAAAATATTTTTGTTGTTTATTGTCATTTCTCATTAGATTTTGACCCTCAAAATTGTGCTTGTTTACTGTTTGTATAAAAAATTTAATGTTTGTTTTTATGTTGACAGATCCACGCTTTCCGGGCGACGGAGCAGTGGAACTCCATTTCTCTCCAACTCCTGAAGTTCGCCAACCAACTCCAGCACCAACACCAGCAGTTCCGGTTGTCTTAACTGACGATCCTATTACTCGGTATGACAGCTACGAAAATCTGCAAGAAACAGCTGACGACGACGATGAAGACGGTAAGAAACTTTTATAATAATTAGTTTTGCTTGTTTCTTGTATAATGTAGTTGTAATTAAGTTATAAATTGTCATAGGAAAAGAAAGAATATGTTCCATGGCCTCATGTTTAATGCAGCATCACACCTGGGACTATAAAGTTTTTATGAGTTTAAATAAAAGTACAATAGCGTTATTTTATTGCGGATAGTAAAAATGTGCTTATTTTCTTGTTATTATTTCTATTTAATACGTAATTGTTTTATATAAAACTAAACAATAAAAATATTAGTATTTTATGTTTCACATGAAAATATATTTTAACGTTTTTAATAGCTAGAGCGAAATGAAAATATATAACTGGTCAATGAAAAATGCAACAAAAAATATTTTATTAACAACTTAATTGAATACCTAAATAATTTTGATTGTTGTTTAGTGTAATTTTCTTTATTAGAGCAGCTAAATCACCTTTCATTGTCTTCCATTTATTTGCAATTTGTAGCTAATTAAACCACAAAAAAATTGTCTAAATCTAATAAATAAACTACAGGCTGTCGTCTAGTGCCAAATTGAATGAGCGTGGTCTACCTGTACGCATTTAATCGGATGTGGTAGACGGCGTACCTAGGGTGAACAGTGCCAAGAATTATTTTTGGAACACGAAGCGTACCTATTTCTGTTTTCAAAATAAAATCGTCGGCGCTCGGATGCACAGACGAAGTAGTGCGCTTCTGAGTTTAGTGTAACTCTGTGTGCAGTTCGAGTGATGTGTATGGCTTCGTAAAGTTTATTTTTCGCGTAAGTCATTTTTAATTTATTGTAATATTTCTATCAAACCAATATTAAATTTTCACATATTCTTTTTTCTACATTCAGATAATAGTGTAATACATTAAGGGCGAGAAGTGTATGATTTTTTCCCGTGGAGTATTTGAATCACGAGCCGTAGGCGAGGGCTACAATACGACGAAGGAAAAAATACACTTCTCTCCTACGGTGTATAAATTATTTTTTCTACGACCACTGAGAAATCTGCTCATTGTATGTTTGTTGGTGCTAGGGATATGAGGTACATTGTAAGCATCGTGCGAAATGAATTTGTTTTGTGAGTATATCAATACAGGTCAGCTCATTTAAGTACAGGTGCCATTGCTAGGATACTTATTTAGAATTGTCAAATATTGGAATGGTGAAAGCGAGACAACTTTTTAATTAATATTAAATGAATTAGGAAATAATATAGTGGTCGTAGAAAAAGTATAGTGTACAACTCGCATGGAATGTCCATTTCATACTCGTATGATTTGCAGCATTCGCCTTCGGCTCATGCTACAAACTTTCATACTCGTAGGAAATGAGTACCATTCCATGCTCGTTGTACAATATACTATTTTCCATGACCCCAATAATTATGATGGTTTTTAAGTATTTCAAAATTATTTGAATTGAAATATAATTTATGATAGTTACCTTTGATGTGTTTAATTTTATTCATTTCCATCACGACGGGAGAAAAAGTGCACAAATCCCCCGTAAATATAAAATTGGCTGTTTCTGTCATGATTTTGGTATCATCTTCATAGAAACCGAGTTTCTCTCCCAGTTGTAAAAAATAAATACTTTATTGTATTTATATCTACATTGTCTACTGTGGGATAAAATTTTCAATACTAGAACAATTATTTCTTTCACTTTTATTTATTATCGGAATTCACTGTTTCAATTTGTTATGAATATTATTATAAACAGATGTTTGCAATCAAATCGTATCGAATTGTATAATTAGAAATGTAAATAAGTTGTTTATAGACGGAATTGGAATTATATTAAATGTCAGAAAATATAATTATTATAATGGAACAAATGAGAAACATGCATAATTTTCTTTTAACAAACTTTTTCTATATGCTCTGCTCTATTCATTTATAATACAATCATTATAGGTATGTTATCTGACAACAATCAGCAAAATTATAAAACAAAAACACACAAACTAAACCTAAGTTCCTAGGATCTAACTGTCTGCTCTACCATATCCTTTTTAGCTTAAATTTCTTCTTCTTGAATCTGCCGCACCGTTATTCTATCTTAGATGCGTATGTTGACGCATGTGTTAGTGACCAGTGACGTCACACCTTTACCTTACACGGAATCTTGACATTGGTCATATGACCGTGATGAGAATGCCAAATGTCATAATTCTAACGCATCTGGATGTATTTGGAATTTGTTTTTATATATTCGAGGACGGGTTTAAATGGATAGTTAATGAAGAATCGTACGGTGGTAACTGCCACACCGTCACTTGTTTTTAACGTTTAATGTTCTGATATTAAACAGTATTCCTTCGTTTTAATTATAAATTTATAGAATTATTGTTAGGATAAGAAGATAAGAATATATGAAAGATTTTGAAATTATAATAAAATTTGACACTTTGACAGTATTTTTATTATCACAGCCAACGCTACAGCTAGACGGCGTTTTAAAAATACATAATGCCATTTATTAAAAAAAATAATAATAATAAAAAATAAATATATCATCACACCTTTTACGCAGATCTCGGTATGAAATGCGATTACCAGCCGTCAAGTCATAGCCCCCAAAGTTGTTAGTGCAGGGGAACCACAGGGGCAAATTTAAATTGGCAACTGTCGGCAGTGGGATTCGAACTGAGAATCTCACGATCCACAGTCCGGCGCGTTTCCACGGAGCTTTTTACCCCATATTATTTATTTATGTTTTTAAATAATTATTTAACGAATCTGGAAAATATATATTGTATACCTCATAATGGTTTATTATACGAGGTGACTTTAGTGCCTTGATATACAAATAACTATTTTGTAAATTATTTTCGTTACGGAAGAGTTAAATATTAGTTTGAGATGGTTCAATTTTACTACAGAATTAAATATAATGATAGGAAACTAAATACGAAAATTCAACTTGAAATTTTTCTTGTTTGTGTTTTGCGTCGTGTTGCTGGAAATGTATTCCATGTTTTATTATTCTCACTAGAATATACAAGCACTTTTGCCTTATAAGGATTTGAGGAAATGTGAGCAAAGTTTACCGACTAAATTAACATTCTTTCGCAGTGTTTCATGAATCTTAAAACTTCTGTTGCTGTCCACTAGCATCTAATGAAGAAGAGACCTCTACTATGACAGCTAGAAAACAATTCTAAATATATGTATTATTGGGGTTACGAAATTTCCTGTTTTAAAATAAGTTGTAATAATGAGATCTGTGAACGGAAAAAGTTATGAAATCATTTCTGTTTCCTGCAATTCGTTCAGCTTTAAAATTGCGCCATTGCTAATAAATCCACTCAAGAAGCCGCACTTGAAAATTCTTTCTAACTCGATTGGTAACTGATTTAAGTAATACTGCCAGGGCTTCCAGAGTCCATTCCCATTGGCAAAACACTTAACCGGCTCTGTTTTTGAGTTAGTGGCGCGCTAATCTTTGAATACAGCGTCGGCGACTGCTTGTTTTCAAGTAGGTTTCCTCTTGCTCCGATCCCTCCTCAACGTCTGAAGTTGCGCCTCAGCTTTGCAGCAACTTGACCAGTGAATGTGCAAATGTCTTGTTTGGCGCATGTGGGCGGAAAGTGCTCGTAAATTCTGCAATTGAACGTAATTTAAAGTGATGTACAATTGGAAAACTATTGCCTAATTGGAAAGAAAGTGATGTGACAGTTCGAGGACTCGAGTTATTTTTTGTTTTCAATTGAGGGGTGAATCATGCAGCTTTACTTTGCAGTACGTATTTGTTTAATATGTAATTTATTGTTGTTTCAATTGCACTCTGCAAACAAGAAAATTTGGCATCGTAAAACTTGTGCGTTTCTTTGTTTTCATTTTATTTTTCTGGCGTTCGTCTCATTTGGTCCCGATACGCGCAAATTGCGGCAGCTTAGTTACTCATTCTACACCTAATTACACCTGGCATTCATATTCATTAAGCGCGCTTGTGTATTCAGAAGCATAATTTTATATTACATCGAGTAATTAATATTTATATCGTCGTACACATGTAAACACACTAACTAATCGTGACAACTACAATCTGATAATAATTTTTCATTATTATGAAGTACCTACCTATTAGTGTTTTACATCATACTTCATTAAAGTTTATTTATTTGCTAGTTTTCATATTCTCCTGCGGAAAGAAACGCGAATGGCTAGAAACTTCATTATGTGAAGAGTTGTTCTGGAGACAAAAGAAAATGGAAGAGTCATAAAGGAATGTCCATAATTGGTGAAGTAATACTTATGAGACCATATTTCAAATCATTAAACTGATCATGTAATTTCTCCAATCTGTCGGCTGTATTGACCTAAGATTTAAGAGCACAACCTTCACCTAATTTTTTTCGTCAGACTGCCCCCCACTTGGACCATAGCCATAAGCGAATCTCTCGAAAAATAGCCACATGATTCACAGTCTAAATCCATCATTCAAACTATAAACATTCGTTGTTAAATAATCGAAAACGCACGTTTACTTCAAAATTAGCATCGCAATATTTCAGCCAATTTATGACTCGTTTCACTAGAAAACCAATATTATGCAAAACAATAAATATACGTTACTAACGTAGCTTGTAGATTATTTATACTTTACTGTTTATTTTACTCGTTGCAAGTTTATGTAAATATTGTTTATTGTTGTTGAAAACTTTTGAAACTGCTGGAATGTTATCCTGGCGTAGGTGAAGCAGGTTTTTATTTCTCTTGTTTCTGAATTTTAATCACGCGAAAACCTACATGAAAGACAAGTCAAAAATGGGCATATTTTCTTTCAGTGGATTACTGACAACTTTCTAGACTTTTTAGTTACGCTGAACTGTTTATAATTACATGATTTAATTAATACACTTTAAAGTCTCTATCTGACCCATCATTGAAAACCATTACAGCAACCTCAATCGAAAATCTAGAATCGTATAAAAGTTGTAACATTTGAGGTGGTAAAATTGAAGTAGTTTAGAAAGATGTGAAATAATTTAACAAATTTGTTTTCAATGTTTTCATGTTTTCAAGTTTCCAAGATATGGCTAATTCCTAAAACAATACTGCAAATGTCCAAGGTTATGTTTCCACCTTTTAATCACAAAATAATTATTATTATTTTTTATATCAACAATTGTATAATCTCTAGATACACTAATAAATCTGATTTTTAAATTGAGACAATTATTAGCACCATACTGTCTGAGTAACAAGACTAATTCAATTATTTTGCAATGCAATTTTCTCACATTTCATTACTTAATAAAAAATCTTCACGTATGTAAATTACATATTTTTGCGCAGGCAAAATCGCCAATTACATCGTCATTACATCTCACTAAGTATTTACACTAAACATGCGGCCTGACTAACAGTTATTAATTTGAATATAATAACACGCTGTTATACTTTATTACAGTGGTTAGAAGAGAGTGTGCGATCAAAGATCGTGTTGGCTAGAAGCAACGTTTCTAGCTAATGAATATTAATTTTGCTGAGTCTAATTGCTTAAATGCTACGGTTTTTTTTTCGAACTTTTATTTGAGCAACCCTACAAAATTCTTCAGGTTATGTTCTTCTGCTTAGGATGGAGCTTTTGAGTTGAATTGATGCCGCACGTCTGTTTAAGAAAACATAATAATTTGCAATAAATAAATCTGCATATACTTATATGGAAAGAGATTATAATATAATAATGTTGTGTATTATTCTGTCATAAATAGTTGTGCGCATAATTTATTTCAATGTTTAACAAGGCAATGTTAGTATATAATTTAATAGATTGAGATCATTTGAAATTATGAATGATTAATTGAGCATACCTGTAATAAATCACAAACAATTGAAGGCTATTTGATATCCGGTGTACTCGTAAAACGGAAATTTTATTACTCTTGTTATTTTATATTCTTGGACGACAATGAAAATTTCTTAGAATATTATTCACCTTCATTTTAATATGCACTTTATCAATTGCCAACTGGATCAAACTCTAAAGAGCATATGTATTTTCATTATAGTATTAATAATGCTAATATTACATTGAGATTAGATGATTAGACTTGTTTCTATGTACATCAATAAATTATAAGTTAGTTTATATTTTGATAATCCCAGATAACTAAGTAGCATGGATTTTTTAATATTTACATTTGATAATAACCTGCCACAAATAATTATCAAAACATTTAGAAATATTCGAACTTAGAAATATATTGAAAATATAGAATATAAAATCTTAAAATGAAGTAGCAAATTTTCCAGAAGTAAAATGCGTTTTATTTCGTAATATTTATTATTATATATAAATACATATTTTCCCAGAATTGCTGTTAAAAAAATTGCGCAAATATTAGTACATCAATATTTTCGCATCATATATCATTCTCTATATAAAAAACATGAAGTACATATCTTATCGCAAAATTTACAAAAGAAAATAATAGAGATAACCAGTAATCTTAAGTAATTCCGTTCTTATTTTTACCAGGTATTCACCAATTCAGCGCCATATTATCAAATATTTGACATTATGTTCTACATTGTGAGAGAATGAAGACGTAAATTTATTTTTGTTTTTGTGTGTTTATGACAAAATGTTGCTTCTTCTAGAAGACGTGAACAATCATACGTTCGGACCCCTGGACGGGTCTATTTACGCCACCATCGCCAAGAAGCCTGAACTGTCTCCTGGGGCTGTTTCGAGTCCGCTCACTGTGTCTATGGACTCGGGGATTTCATCTGCAGGTGAGGAACGCTAACACTTCGCACTTTCATCTGTCTAAATAGTTCTAAACAGTTCTTAAATAAACTCATTTATCTTGAAATTATAGAAGTTTTAACTTAAGCTAATAATCATAATATTTTGTCTTCATTTTGTTTCGAAGGTGAATTGAGTATATTATATTATGAATGAAAGTTAAAAGTTCATGCTTCTACGGTTGTCTGGGATTATAGCATTTCGATAAAATATTATCTTTAATACCGCGATTTATTTAAGAATACTGACGTAAAAAAATCGTCAAAGATAATGTGTTTCAATTATTTATTATATGCTAATTGTATAATAGATACTAGATAAGCGTCATTATAAATGACAAATTCAATTAGATTAGATAGATGAACACAGAATCTTAATGACATCATACTAAATTATTTCAACACCGTGAAATCATTTTTGGTTTCTCTAGAATCTATTGGTGGATTTTGCAATGGGTGACCGCAAATTTCCTAATAATTATCACAAGCAGAATTGGGTACATAATGACATATTCATTTATTTGTTCAGGTCACCAGCAAGCAGCTCATACGACAGCATCTTCTGCGAGTCCTCCACCGACGGCGCAACCATCTCCGCTAACACCTGAAGATCAGCACCGAGAGCTCGACGACCTCCTCACCGACATGCTGCTCACGGTGGAAAATATTCCCGATGTCGCTCCTAAATACCGGTAAGTTATAGTAATAATAACTTAATAATCATATAAATTGATAATCAGTTTCGCAACGCTTTTTACTTGCTTTTATACAAAGTATAAGGAAGTATTGGAAGTGTGTGAAATATCTCATGAACGAGATAAGATTATACTAACGAAACTCGGAATTTATAAGTTTCATACGCAGAGCATCCGAGTGAATAATGACTATAATCCCGAATACAATTCTGTACTTTTTCTACTCTTGTAAATTCGGAAATAACTTTTGAAAATGATCGAAATCGGTTGAAAACACACGTTGAAAAACGACAACATAAAAATACTACACTGTCAACTGTTAGACGGCCTTAGCTTGGTGATCCACATCACGGCTTCAAAATAAACGGGAATAATTAATTTCTGATACTAGGTTTGTTCCAAGTGGTTATTTCTGACAAGTTTGTGACATGTTTGTGACAATTTCACTGCGTCTGCGAAAAATGTAAACAAGTTAACTATGAAACATAAGCTTAATCTATTTTTTGTAGCGACAAAATGTAACAAAAAATGACTATGCACATGCGCTTCATTCCATTCGCCGTTTTAGTCTGTTTCAAACTTAACTTGTTTACATTTTTCGTAGGCGCAGTGAAATTGTCACAAACTTGTCAGAAATGACCACTTGGAATAAACCTACTGTGATTGGTCGAGAAGAGTGAATTATGTATTCATTATTCACTACAGTGAATTATGAGTACTATAATTAATCGAAAAAGTGAAATAATTGGAATATATTTATACAGGAGTAGAAAACAATACCTATTTTTAATATTTATATTTCAAATAATAGTGAAGTGTCAAAAATATTATATAAAGCAATATTTATATTATTAATTAGAAATATTTAAAGACTAGATATTAATTTATATTTAAAAATAAAATCATAGTTATAATGAGAACAATAAATTACACAGGTTTAACATCTATATTTCAAATAATTGTCAAAATAAAGTCATACGTAAGGCACAAGTCATACGTGCTCAGTTGGTTTTATATGTAAAAGAAAGTAGTGTGGTGACCACACCAGATTTTTTTCTTGAGCATTATACAACGTACCAAATGGATAAATGTTACCAGGACAATTTCAGGTTGGCGAAATGTTAATTTGCATTTTTAAGCAGCGCGATTGAGAAATATTTCTATTCAATATGCAAACAGAGTGCAACTCTTACTAATACTAAATTTTGTTCTTAAACTAGAGCATTTCGAAATAATATTCGCGCCATAGGAGTGCCAGGTAATTTTTTCTTCCTTTACTAATTAATAATGAGACAATTTCACTTTACAAAGAATTCACAACTAGCTAAACAGTAAAATTCCGTAAAGCATAAACTGAGACCACGTAAGGGTTCGGGAATTCCCGATAAACAATCTCCTTAAAAGCCTGCGAATCGTGTTCGACACGTTCGTTCGCTCAACACAAACTTGAACCTCCGCTCACTGCCGTGGGTTGTCGCAGGCATTTGTCGGAATCCGCGGTCCGCGACGCGGACACTTCGCGATACAAGATCAGCCAGTCCGACAGCAACGGCCAAACAGATACGCTCACTTCTGTCATACACACGCTGGACAATGTGAGCTTCATCGACGAAGACGACAAGGAGATTCCGTACCACGCCCGGCAGGACAGCCGCCCATTTACCTACGGATCTGTCGTTGAAAACACTGGTGAGTGCAACCATCAAACAATAAAACAATTGTAGCATGTAGTTAACCCAAGTGTAGATTCAAAATTGAATTCACGTTTAATTGACCAAATTTTATAAATCAAGTCGACAGGTTTCTGTGTTTTTTAAAACACCGTCAGCAGGACCGGTAACTACAATAAAAAAGAACGACAAAATTGCAAACATCTATGTGACGAATTCAAATTAAATATTGTCAATATAGACTAAAAATATCATAAAAAAATCACAACTAGACAGATCACACAAAAGACACCATTTCAGATAAGTCGTCTACACAGCTTTTTTTTATTTTGTATTGGTTCGTCATATAGATGTTTATAATTTTGTTGTTCTCTTTTATTGAAACCGGTCGACTTTATTAATAAAATTTGGTCAATTAAAAAGAAAAGGACTACTTCTAGTTTCTTTTCCTTTATTTTCTCCAATCAATAAAACAATTGTGTATGAACTAATTTAATTTAAGATCTAGTCCTAATTTTGGAAGAATTCTTGACATTTTGCCTAATTCCCTTTGAACCATTACTTGGAACGGTGACAAAAATCTAATTAGTTTATTAAAAATTTAATTAAAATATACCTCAAATTTCATTTAAATTTTAATAAAGTAACTGGAGTGTAATAATATTACTAATTAAATTTTTTATTTTCATCTTCCAGGCAACATGATCACAGCGCAAAAAGGGCTGGCAAGTCCAAGCCTAGTGCGCAAAGCCAGTTTCAATAAGAGTTCAGGAGATACCTTAAAAAAAGTCCAAACTCAAGTATACAACCCTGATCCAATCTACAAAGAAATAGAAAAATATGATTCGTACAAAAAAGATCCCATCGAAGATATATTTACGCGCAGTGCAAATGAATCCTATCGCCGGGAATATAAGGAGGATATCTTCAAAGATGACTACAGGAGGTACGAGCCTCTGAAGAGGAGCTACACGGAGGGTACGTTGAGGAGGTCGCCTGAGAAGATCGTGACGAGTTACAAGACATCCCAGACTACGGTTACATCGCCTTATTCGGACTCTGAGAGTTTGTCCCCTCCGAGTGGTTACAGGAACTCACCAAGGTCACCTGAATTCCACGAAAAGTGAGTTATTCTCTTTATGTTTTTACTAAACCTGTTGGTGATTGACTCATTGCTGGACAGTGATTGCAAAAATAATTAGAATTGTAGTACTAAAACTAAAATGTAATTATTGTTATTGGCATTATATTTTCTAAGTTTCCAATAAATTACAAACATTTAAAGGTCGTGAATTAGAATTATAATAGGTACAATGACAAGTATCTACATTGTTTGAAGTAAGCCGTAGAAGACACATTGACATGTTCATAAATAACGACTGTCGTTAAATTTATAGTTCTTGTAGTAAATCCAGTAAAAACACTCTTAGTACAAAGATTCATTTTCCACAAAGAAAATGAATCAGAAAGTAAACTAACAATAAAATACCTGTGAGAAACTCAGCAAGCATTCGTACAAAGCATAACGCAAGGAAAGAAATCGGTCCCCTTTTGTCTCGCTGCATAACAAACGTCTCGTTGTAAATATGAATGAAAAGAAAACCATTTCTGGGTAACCTTGAACTCCGCTAACAAAAAACGCGCCATCTGGTCGCGAAAACCGAAAAATTTAAATATTCACAACGAGAACCAGTTTGCATTGTTGTAATCAAGCTGAGTTGATTGATTCGTTAGCCAATATTGAATTTACGCATGATTTACGATTAGATTTATGTCATTTTAAGCGGAAACGATGCTATAGTATTACACGTGTTATTTAACCCACATTATAACTTGAGGCACTTACGTCGCCGACTGCATTCTCGCCTACTCGATCAAAGAAATTCCTTTTCGCCTGATTCGTGGTCATAAATTTCTTAACCGTGGCTCTTACAATTTCGATCACATGATGTTGCACAAGGAGGTGTTATTTATAGGTACTAATTCTTTATTGATTCCCCATATTGAGTTATCGCAATTGCCGACGACATATCATGTATCTTCCAGGTGATACCTATTCAATATTACGCTATGCTTATAGTCTCATCTAAATATTTTGTGATATTGTGTTAAAAACATTGTTTATTTGTTTTTATAACCCTGATAATGTGACAGTTGATGTAGGTATTTGTTATTATTAGAAAAAGTAAGTAGGTACCTGCCGAAAATGTGGCGAGCAAGGTTTCATTTGTATATCAACAAAACATTGAGTAATCTGATTATCCTTTTAAGAAAAACAATATTAACATAGATTAATATTCATAAATAACCAACACATCTCTAAATGGTCTGTTGTATTTCACGCGTCGTTAAAAATAAATAACATAAATTTTGACATCTTTTCAAAGGTGTAATAATTTTGATTATTTTCCTATTTAACTAGTTTATGAGGTAATGTAAGTGCCACGTGAAGGCTAAGCTATATGCAAATGTTAATTGATCATAAAAATAAATGAAATATGTAAATATCCGGCGCCATTTTGTATCCCGTGAATACGACGCCAACAGGCAAATGGCTTCCTTGGCCTGTTTTCACTATCCGTTTTAAATTTATCACTCATTTATTGCAAGACGTAAATAGAGCAATAATTCAACAATATCATTACCTGGGAACTTGCAACACTCATATGAAACCGGATTGTATGTTTTTTATCTTGGATTTATTAATTTCCGTCTTGCTATTAATATTTCATCTTCACTTCCGGATACGTATGTCATATCAAAGATGATTTTTCTTCACACGTCGTTAGTAGTTGCTTTGAAGAAACATTTATTAACTTCTATTTATTTTCTGGTACTCTTGATTATATTAAAGAGTCAAGTTTCTGCGCATTAGGTTTCAGTGTTCGATTATTTTCGGTTGATTGGTCGTAGCGTTGGCGCTCGCCTATTGTTATTAAAGCAACAAACAAATGGCGATTTTTTCCTCTATAATTACGTCATTTTCTCATCAAGTGATCTCTGCCCATCCCAGTCAGCTGACACTAATAGAGATTATTAGAACAAATTTCTAGTAACGCAGTTCTCAAGGTCACGGCGAACTCCCGCACAAATTCATCAACATGTCGGAAAGTTGAGATTGTATTATTAAACAGAATCCTTTGACAATGACCCAGTCGTACAACCAGTTTTAGTTTACCTCGACCTGGTTATTCTTGGTAATAGTTGCAGTTTAGTTTGTTTTAACTAAATTAAATTTAGGTGTTTGTTTGTAAAGTTAGTTTATTAGTTTTTGCAAATATTGAAAACGAAAATATCTGGCAATGCTTCAAGGACAGGACGGCACTTTATTCAATGTTAGACAAAAGATAAATTGCATAAACAAATTGCTCTTGTTTTGTTTGAAAACTTCGCATTTAAACTGTTACTAAAATTTGCAGACTTTTGTTTATTTATTAATAAAACATTGGCATACTTTACTGACTAATAGTATATTGGAGAAACGCAATGTCATTTATTTTATTTAATTAAAAGCATTGGTTACCTACATACTTTTTCAATAAACCGTTGTTTCTCTATATAACAGGAGTTGAGCGACTGATTCGCTGCATTCTTCGTACTAACTTCTCCATTTGGGGAGACGCAAACCACCCAGTATAGTATTCGAGCGCAGACACACACGCTGCTATTTCTTGCGTCCGAGAAATGCGCATTTCATACTTCTTGTTATGATGTACAAAATACCATGCTATGTAGGTCGATTCGTTAATTGATCATTGCAGAAATAATGCGCAGTGATTCGGATAATTAGATAAACGTTCGCGTGTTCTTAAAGTATTGTTCGGAACTAATGAAGTGTGAGACAAGACTTTTTTTTGGATGACTTGAATTTTTAATAATGAGGACCACATAACGAGAGAATTTTATTGATTGATAGATAATATTACCGAGTACGTCTCTGTTTGATGGCACATTTAATGTAACAAATTTCCTATGTTATTATATTTATCCGTGTTTGAATCTTGTCGGTGTCAATTTGAGTAAAGGTTTTGCAACATTTCTTGTTTCCTATTTGGTCATAGCAAGTTCTTAGGTTCACGTTGAGATGTATCTCCACATATCGAAAACAGAAATAGAACTTCCTTGTCTTTTTATCCTTATTTATACAACCAGCAGTCTTCAACAAGCCAGCTGCTGATTCACGGAACTTTGTGAAAGCCTAGATTTGTTATTAACTTTGACTGAAAAGGGTAAAATATTTTTGTGAAAGTTAGAAAATTGGCTGAACGTAACGTGGGAAATATTTAAATGTATTGGTATTCTTGAATTACAATGTAGATAATTTAATCCCACTTACATTCTTCTAAAAGCACCTGTGCAATTTATTATGCATGTATTAATGCACATTTTACGCTTTCATTTAGCGCTTTCGTAACTCATCGTTAGTAAGCGAATTCAACTAAGTCTTAATTCCAGTTACGCAGCGGGCGGAAATTTAACATGGCTGCAACGTCAACAGCAAAAATTAAAAGAGCGTCGCGATTTGCAACGCCGTGAAGAACGACAAAACCACGAAACTCGCTTAATTTCTGAACTACGAAATATCCAGTCTCGACATATGCGTCCTACAGCCAGCCATCGGCTAGATGGGTACACTAGCGACACCACAGCCTTTGCGGATGACGATGATGACTTTAGCATCCCTCTACATATTAACACTGCCGCGAAGGTATGGCCTTTACTTGGCAAAGGTCTTCAGAAAATTAAAACTAAGTATGTTACAAATAGGTGAACACAACATCTGCTCCCGGTTCTCCAATGCTACCAAATCGATCTTCGTCAATGAAGAGATTTGCGACGACTACAAGCAGTGGACACATGACAACTCAAAGCATCCGAAGAGACGGTGAAAGACCTTTTATGGCCGTCAAGCGAGCACATGAAGAAAGCAGGAAATACGGTAGCGCGCAGGTAATATAACGGATTTTGTGAACTTGCTGTATTATTACAGATTAATTTTTTTCTAACATTTTATACTCAACATACTTCGCTAATAATTATCAACATTTCAATAATATACTTAATACTTACATAATGTTGCGTCTTCATGCCACAAATATTTATCATTCTTCATTTTAATTAGAAGTACTTTTAGTGCTGTTAATAAATCTTTGTCAAATGAACACTCATTAAATCTTTATAATTTTAATAAGATCTTATTTCTTCTCGCAATAAAACATTCCTACGTTAATTAAATTATTTCTTAACTTTCATAAATCAGCATTTAGTCATCTCTGTTTTTTTTTACTTCTCGAACTTAAATAAATGTATTGGAGGCATTGTGGCGGATCAATTTTTTGTTTTGTTTTCAACATATGTCTTTTAATAAGAATATCATTTTCAAATCACATATTAAGAATTTGGATGTTTTTTGTAGAATTGTTTTTAAAAAAAACAGTGGCTTTGTGTACGTGAAATAATAAAATATTTTTTGTTATATTCAAGATGTTGGTTAAAAAATTGAATCTATATTTTGTACCGTTCAAAAATTAAATTTTGCAAAATGAAATAACGTTTGCTTAGAGTCCACCAACATCGCCGGCATCAGCTTTGGCCGCCAACCCCTTAGGCCACGTGGTGCGTTCGCCATCCCGTGGAGTAGATACCGTAGATTCGGGCCTCCTCTCCATGGTAGAACAAGAGCAACGCCAGCAGCAACGCTACGGTACCGGCAGCGGGTACAGCACCAGCGGAACTTTGGTGGGTATCGAGCCACAGCAGCACGATGCTTTGGCTGACTTGATTGCTAGCTTGTCCAATGGATCCGAGAAAAGTGATGGTAGTGACACTACTAACACATCATCTGCATGGAACACGCAGGTAACCCACGCTAACAATCATTTAACTTAACTTTTATTCCCTTGAAGTTGTCAAAGTTTGATGGTAAATGATTTTATTTATATTTTTGGGGTTTGAAAATAATTTGTTTGATGCTTTTCTTACATCATTTTCATTGTAAAAGCACTAACACTAAATCGTCACAACATTTATCATCAATTAATTTCATTTTATTAAAATTATCTTTGCCGTTTGTAAATGAATGTTAAACTAATTGATATGCATACTGTTCAGTACCGTGAAGAATCGTTATCTTCTTGGCGTACAACATCCGACACCGATGGAGCCAGTCCTCCCCGTAGTGTGTCTCCCAGACCCCAGACACCAGCTTTCCCCGTACACCCACGCACCCCCTACGGAAATAGCACCCCTACAGTACAGTTCTCCGATTCTCCGACAGAGCGTCTGCCTCCCAAAAGTCCTACAACCCAGCGGTGAGTTACTTTGTATTTTTATGCAGAAGGCACAGATATTCACATTTTATATTGAATTGTATCAATCAATCTTATAATTACTTTAATTCTGTGCCTACTGCAGGAAATATATTCTTAAATTTTCTTTCACGTAGACAAGATAGTCTAGTCTTGTAGCAAAATTCTAGCGGTGGATGGTTAAAAATATACTTATATTTATTATAGACGTGTCAGTTATCCGACAAGCAGCGGTACTATAAAAAATACACTCAGGTGGTCAAATTCACAAGATTCTAGGTAATAAATAAATGTTACTTGTGTACGATACTGTGATATCATTGCATTGTGATAACTATATCTGTTCTCTTCCTTCAACATCTGTATAGAGATAATAATATCTTTGTCGCACATCTATCTATTCATCAATCGAGTTGATTGAATCATTGTTGTGTTAACAATGAACATTTCTAAATAGTGAAAATCATGACAGCTAATTTAGAGTAATAGGATTCATGCTAAAATAGATGTTTTGAAAAATGCAAATACTTGTGTGCATGTAAAACACCAACACAGGTACTGATTTAGGTATGATTTAGGATAAATACCTAATATGCAGTAGAATAGCATGTGTGTCTACACAGAAAATAAAACCATCCTAACCATTCTGTAATTTTAAATAAAAATTTACTTATCATATCGGGGTTCGGGGGAAATTTAGTTGATCGTTTTAACTTGCTTAACATAATTACACATGTAAACAAAAATACACATTCAAACTTAAATAAGAAACATAAAATACTATTGCATGTATACATAGAATCAGAAAACAATCAACTAAATTTTAATGGGCTGTCATTATTGGTACACATGTTTTAAAATAAATATTAAAATTACAGACATTTGTAAATGTATATGTAAAAATTCACAATTGGCAAACTGCACGTAATTGGCTTGTAAATAACTACTTCTCAATCATTCATCAACAATCTTATTAAACAGTATTGAATCGTATTATAGCAAGGACTTACCGATGACGAACGGCAGCTCGACAGCTGAATATATTCATCAAACAACGACAACTCAACGAAACGTAACATCTTCACCACTTCAGCAACAGCACTACAATGATACATATCAGCACAGTCCGAAGAGCCCCGCACACAACGGATCGGCTTCGCCAACGGTTTATTACGGCTCTAGAAGATCATCCATCCACTCCAACAGCGAACCTCCACAAGAAGTATCTCCTGCTCATGTTAAATTCGTTAGAGATACTTCTAAATATTGGTACAAACCGACTATTTCTAGAGAAGAAGGTGAAATTAATAACAAATCTTTAAATTAACAATGTTATAAATATTTCTTTCTTGCAGCTATTGCTTTGCTGAGGGATCAACCACCAGGCACATTCGTAGTCCGCGATTCTAATTCCTTCCCAGGAGCATTTGGCATGGCACTAAAAGTCGCAACTCCACCTCCAAGCGTAGCACAAAAATCCGGAAATGGTGATGAATTAGTTCGTCATTTCCTGATTGAACCAACATCTCGAGGGGTTCGTCTAAAAGGCTGCGCCAACGAACCTGTTTTCAGTTCACTCTCAGCTTTAGTATACCAACACTCAATCATGCAAATGGCTCTTCCCTGTCGGTTAATTCTTCCAGAAGCTGATGTAAAATCAAATGAAACCACCGGAACTTTGAATACAACTCAGTTGTTGTTAAGTCAAGGAGCTGCTTGCAATGTAATGTACTTGTTCACGGTTGATATGGAATCTCTGACAGGACCTCAAGCAATCAGGAAAGGTGTCATACAACTGTTCAGACAATCACCTCTTCCAAAAGAAACTGTCGTTCACTTTAAAGTTTCTGGACAAGGAATTACTTTGACTGATAACAAGAGAAAACTATTCTTTAGGAAACACTATCCGATTAATACAATTTCGCATTGCGGATTGGATCCTGATGATCATCGGTGGAGTACTACTGGAGATGAATCTGGAATTCCAAATAGCTCCAAGTAATTATTATTTTAATTTTTTTATTAACATTTATTAATGAATTGCTTTGTTTTCAGTAGAGTGTTTGGATTCGTAGCAAGGAAACCAACAAGCAGTACTGACAATCAATGTCACATCTTTGCAGAATTAGAACCCGATCAGCCAGCAACTGCTATTGTAAATTTTGTCAATAAAATAATTAATACGAGCTCGATTCATAAAGCAAATATTGTATAAATCAAATTAATCTCTGGATAAATTAATGCCACGTAATTACAGATTTGATTTGATCAATTTTTATTTTAAAAATCGCATATAACATGTTTTGTTAATATGTTGCTAAATTCTTTAACTAGTCTCTACTTTTAGTTCTAGATTAAGATTAATTATAACGAGGCAGGAATTAAAATTATGTTCATTGCGTTTTCGAAACGATTATTTCTGCAAAATATTTGTACATATATAAATTAAGCGTGCCTATGTTCATCAGAACTAATAATTTTATATCATTTTTATTTGCATTTCTCATTTGTTCATTTTTATTTTGGAATAAGTGAAGTGCTTGAAATATTGCGAACATACTAGCATATTTCACTGTAAACTGTAATTATTGTTTTTAAGTGTTGACTTGTTGCAATTTTGAAAACTTTGTTACGAAAATTAACAAAGATATCAACAATTATTTTAATGTTAAATTTGTACATTTTAATTTAATATTGAAGTGAAGGAAGTAACTTGTCAACATCAAATTTATTTTATTTTTATTTATGCTGTGAATGACAAATAATGATTTATTAATACTTGATTATTATCATTTATAATATTTTATAATAAGTTTAACTCTACCAAACTCAGCCGAAGAATTTGCGTAATTACAAAATTAAAATAAAAGAAAATACGTAAACTATTTGCTTAATTATTATTGATTAAATTATGCAAATTCTTTATATTTGCGACTTGTATAATTTATTCTGTAGAGTGCCTCTAGTTAAACAATATATTAGTGAATTGGCGTGCTAATATGATTATTATTATTATATTAATAATGCATATAATTTATTTTTATCTCGTTACTCTGATAAAATGTCAAATCACGTTACAGTATTGTTAAAAGGAGATATGACTATACAGAAAAGCTTATTGTGGTTAAGAGAGTAAATATTAATATATTTAAAATTAACAAAAATGTCTTTAACACCATATAAAAATATGTACTGTTAACATATTATGCAATAAACAATCTTTCTTCTCATAGAAGTACAAAATAGTCCTACATTAACAAAATTCTCGAAATATAATATCAAAATGTAGTTTACTAAAATCATATGTAACATATTAAAAATGAATACTAAATGTATCATGTGGTGTATACATGAAAATAAATAATAAACTAATAATAATACACTTGTTTTGATTTTTTTTTTCTGGTAAGTTAATAAAATACATATTAATAAATAGACATGAGTTTTTTCCAGCCATTTATTACATTAATATTGAATTACATTTATAAAACACATATTTGCCTAAAAAGTATTATGCTTTTAAACATTATTCTGAGCCAGATCTTCCAAATCGCATGTGTCCGTAGTCATCAAATTCCCTTTTGCCAAATCTCATGTGCCCGTAGTCATCAGATTGCCTTTTGCTCAGATCAAATAAGTCGTCATCGTCAACTAATAAAAATGGTTTATTGAGACCTTAAATTCTTTGCGATAATAATTTTGTTACCCATAAAATCTGGTTCCTGGCGGCTTCTTGCATATTGAGAAGCCAATCTGGTTGAAAATCTACTTGCTCTATTTCTTGTTATATGATTATTTTCACCAACATTAGGTGGAGATGCCTTTGCAGCATGTTGTTTATGGCTTAACAATATACAAATAATTACAGTCAATAGAATTATTCGTAGAATTTTGCTGCAACCCATTCTGTAATATAACATATTTTAATTTGTAAATTATTAGTTTGTGAGAAATATTATTGAGCTAATTTTTGATTGGTATTATTGTAAAAACTTTTTTGTATATTATTGACAGTTCACAGTTATCGCTGTGCTGTAATGTGCATTTCGCTTTTGTTTTTATTGACAGCAGCAATTTAAACAGTTGTAACAGTTCAAAGTGACGTTTCATAAAATGTAAGTAATAAAATATCATTCTTTATTATTAAATAACAATACTTTTTACAATTTATTTATTGTTGTCAAAAGTATCCATAGATACATGACTGACTAATATAAAGTACAAAATAGTTGATTACAACAATATAGTAGAATATGAATTGTTTCTTACCTACTTGTAACTTTAGTCGACTACGTTTGGAACGGAAGCTGAACGATATCTGATAAATCTTGCTCCGAACAAATACTTTTATAGGGGTGAGTGACGTCACATTCATCTCAAGGGGATAAAAATCATCAGCTTAAGATTCTGTGATCGTAAATCCACCAGCAACTGCAAATTTCATAATGTTCGCACAATTCGAATATTAAGTTGCTACTTATGCGCTGTGGGAAAATAGAACACAGGGTTGAATCGTAAAATTTTCAGAATCTTATTTTCATCAATATTTGACTAAACAGTTTTTGAATGGTATAATGGAATTAAATTAAACTTCAAATAAATAAATTAAATGATGGATATTTTAAACAAATAGCACAAATTTAATATTATAACATAATTTATTACTTTAAACAAAATTTTAAACTGAATACGGTCTAATAAAATTTGCCTTTGAAAGCTTATTTTCTTTTATGCATAATTCTATTATAAAAAGTAATTTGCCATGTCAATGTTTTATGTTTATTGTTTGATGGTAAACTCTTTTAGAAGAAATTTAATTTAAACCTATTAGATTGTGTTTTCCTGTTTCTGAAATATTAATTGTTTTAATGAATTTTATTTATTTAAGTTTAAAATAGATATATTCAGTTTATGTAAAATTACACTATTGCTTAATAAATAATAACGTTAAAAAATCGAACCTAACTCAATTATGAAAACTGAAATAAGTATTTAAGCTTGTTATAAATTGAAGTTGTTGACTTTTTGCTCATTTCTGGTTAGCACTTCCTCCAAAGATATCTATTATATTTTCTTCCTCATGGATAAAACTAACAATTCATACCGCATAACAAACCGTTTGGAAAAATGGTTGTCCATTTGCAATGGATACAATCGTCTGCGACCAATTCTTTTTTCGCAAGTCTGTAAGAATTATTCAACAAAAGGTTCTGATGATGAAAATGAAGTGCACTTAATTGAAGAAGAAAGCAAAGTTGTAATAACTAAAAAAACTGGTGATAATAAATACGACTTAAATAAAAAGAAATCATTTATAAAAAGTGAAAAGGCACGATCTAATAAGAATGTTGAATTTTTGCACAGTTTTCGAAGTTTGCGTCTCAGAAGTAAAAGGAGTGAGAAAAATAATAATGAACCAGTTTTACCTGCTGTCTTAATGACTTTTGACAAATATTCTGCAAATGACTGTACATAGTTATTAATATATTCATGTTAAATTTTAGTATTAATACGCACATATTAGTTTTACACATAGATATATAAATATTATTGTTTACTTTATTATTCTACAGATAATTATGGACGAGAATAAGTGCAATGAGCAGGAAATGGAAGAAGATATAGATATTGATGAATTTGACCGGAATTTCAGGGAAATATTGTTTGAACTCCAGAGAAAAAGAGTATTATTCAGTATTATGTTCCTTAATTTCTTTAAATAAAGCATATATTTTTAGATTTTATTGGATGAATGTCGGACAGAAATGAATGAATTAATTTTGAAGCAACAAGATTTAGAACGCCAACTTACGAATGAAAAATGTAAAAATACAAATGATGAATATCAAAACATAGTGTTACGAAATGGTGCAGAAGCTTTGGAAGAAAACCGAGAGAAATGCAACAAGGAATTAATCAAGCTAAAAGTGCAACTTGACTTAGTCGTACGTAACATAAAATTACTTCTATTTTATAGTTTAAAATTGTTCTATTACTACAGACAGCAGAAAGAGATTCTTTAAGAAACCAAGTTCGCTCTCAGTGTCTTGAAAACAATACTTTAAAACGAGAAGTAGATGATCTATCTGATAAAGATAGATGCCACACTGGGTTTCAAAAGGAAGTTTCTGAACAACTATCTAAAATAAAATTATCATTAAATAAAGTTAATGATTTAATTGAACCGATGAGAAAGAAGCAAGTAGAACTTGAAAAAATTTCGAATACAAATAATATATCCCGAGAATTACTTTTATCAGCTAAGCAATTACAGAAACAAAAAAATGATGCTGAAAAGAAACTGTATGAAATGGATAATACATTAATCGTTAAATCTGGTAGGTGAACCTTTGTTGACTTATATGTAGATATCAAAAATTAATCTAATGTAAATATTGCAGCCGAACTATCGAAATTGAAACAATTATTGGAAAATTCTTCAACAATTTCAAAAAATTTTGATACTAATACTATTCTTGATTATGTACGTATATGCATTACTCGCTTAACTATAAGGAAGTAACCACATACCAAACTTTATTTCAGTGGAAACAAACATGTCAAGATTTAGAATCACAATCAAGAAATGATAAAGTTTCTATTGAAACATTAACTAATGCTTTAAAATTATCTCATGAAATTTTTCGCAAAAGAGCGTTAGAAAAGGATGAAAAAATTGCTGAACTAGAAGAGGGTTTGCGAAATTGTTATGTGCAAAAAACTGATACTGAAACTCAAACTGAAACTAATGAGCAAACAGAAATCGTTGATTTAGTCAAAACTGAAAGTATGGAAACTGAATAATATGTTAAGTTAAAATTGTTAATTTACTGTTAAGAATAAATGTATTTGTAATATTTAAATGTGAAAATATAAAATATAATTAAATGTTATTCTGCTATTTATAATGATCTTAATAGTTTAGTTTACTTACCTGGTATTGAAATCCATGTTAATACAAACAATATTTTAAAATATGTAATGTAGAAATGATTCAGTTAAATTCTACATTTCTGTCACAGGAAAAAACAAAATAGTTAATTAAAAAACCTGTGTTTAAGTATTGAGAAAATATATTAAATATGTTGAAAGCTATAAAAGTCCTTTAATCATAACAGACATACAAAAAATATGAACTTTACAAAACACACAAATATAATGCTGAATACTATAGTGATAAATAGTAAAACAGAAAAAAATATATGTGCATGAGTATACTAAAAATAGGTACAGGTATTTACATTTGAACAATAATTATATTTACACTCAAAATTCATTAAACCTAGAGTTCTTAAAATGTTATATATACAATTCTAAAAATAAATTAATTCATGTTTCATTCAATTTATTATCTATCAACAAAATTATATCTCATGCTTCATTTGTTATGTCAATAACAACTATTAAAAGAACTGTAAATTTAAAACCATTATTGAAATATTTATATCACAATATAACAATACATAAAACATGTGCATGAAAAATACTATTTTAAAATAAGAGATTTGTTCAATCAGTCAATTATTTTCATTTACTGTTGATGAGCATTCATAAATCGAACGCACCTTAACCTCACAAAACCATTTTGATACCCGCATGCAACATACAAATAAGCTTGCTTATTAGGATTCCACACCAATCTATTCAGAGAAGTAAACGGATACATTTCTGTTGGTACTTCACGTAGCCTTGCGGACTGCCTTACTGCATCTAAGGATTCCGGTGGTAGTAAATGAAATTGTTTCTATAAAAAAATAAAACAGTCAGATACAACCAAAAACAGTGACAGTAAATTTTACCAAATTGAAATCGCAGAAAAGCATCCCATATTTTTGTCGAACTTTATCATAGGTATGCGGTTCTTCTACGTATGCTTCTGAATCTTTATCTGCCAAATACCAAGCAAATAGTTTGTTGTCGTCTTTTTCATTAAAATTTTTTTCTTGTTTCTTTTCGGTTTTCATTATATCTTTCCGTTCGGATACATCCTTTGTTTTATCGATTATTTCATTGTAGGACAACATCTAAATATAAAATATTTAAGACTAATTGCTTAACAGAAATAAATTATTCTTACCATTCGCTTGCACTTTAGATGTTTATCGACATCATACGATATTAATATCGTACGAGGAAAAGTAGTTGTTAACTCGCCAGCTAAAGTTCCTTGCGCAATAGCGCTGAGCCATTCACTAGCTGATAGACTCATCACCACTGAGTTTGAAGCTAAAGCTGAACATTGCTTAAAACCAAAGTCTCTTGGATTTTGTACTGTTGTTACCGTGTGCCCTAACAAGGTTTAAAAATGCAACATTGTTTTCAATTAAAGTATTAAGCTTACCTAGACTAAAAACATCGTCAAACGCAAAGAAAGAACATAGCCAATGAGAAATCCAGACACCATCAGTCACTATCCCTCGTTTTCCAAATGTTGAAATTGGAGCAGAAACATTATTTAAATCCCAATATTTGAATGTTCTATCCCAAGAACCAGTCAAAAGCCATCTTTTGCCTTCATCTACCAGAGGATACAACACGAGAGCTGTCATAAAAATATTAGTTATTAATTTGTACCATAGAAAATATTTGCAATAAATTATCTTACCCGATATGGCTGATGTATGAGCTTGAAACGAAAGATATGGTTTTAAAACAATAACTCCTTCTTCTTCCGATTTAAGTAAAGGAGAAGTATTTTCAAGGTCCCATAAACATATTACCCCGTTTGAGTAACCACCTGCTATAACATTGTGGCCAGAACTCTAAGAACAATAATTATTGTTATACAATATCGTAGTTTCGTATAAATAAAACTTACTTTACTCCAGGATACTTTGGTTGCTTGATATTTCCATCGGCCTAATAACTCATCCAATGGTTCTTGTAGAATAAGCTTGAATGCTGGTTTTATATTGTAAATATTATTTTTGCTGAAATAATAAACAAATTAAGTATGATTCTATATTATTTAATTAAACACATACTTTCTTTGTTCTGCTTGTGGAATTCCTATTGCGTAAATTGGAATGTTGCCATCGCAACATGCCAAAGCAAGTAATCCTAATTTTCTTAATTCTTTCGAATCACTACGATCTTTTGTATCATAGTAACCAGATGCACACCATTCCATGCACCAAACCATACCATGATTATGCGCAATACTAAACTCTAATAATGGTGTATTTTTTAATGGTCTGAAATATATAAATTATTAAATGTACATAATTTCCTTTAAAAAAATTCTTACACTTTGGATTGAAGAGCTCCAAAATTCCAAAACTGAATAACTTCATGACCACTGAGCGATTCACTTATTTTGTATGTAGCTTCAAAATCTTTTTGTAAACTTACAGCTAAATATTGATCACAAACTAAATCTACTGGGGTGGGAACCCAGGCTAAAGCCCAAATTGGTCCGCCGCAGAATATAGTAGCTGCATCTAAATATTTCAAATTTTTTAGAAACCCTTATTTTCTTTTAATAAGAAACTCTTACCACTATCAAGACTGGTTTCGTACAAATCATATTCTTTCCAATCATGTTCCTGTCTTTGAAAATTTGGTATTTTATTAGCTATTGAACAAGTTTTCACACTCATAGATTTCTTTACTAGAGGCATATATTTTTCTTGTTCGTTTAAAGGCATCGTTATCCATTTTGAAGCAAGACATTTTATATTTTCAAATAACACTTCTTTATAATTCTCTCGACAACTACAAAATATTATTATTATTTAATAAATATTTAATTTGTGTTGGCAAAGTGAAACAATTTACAAATAGACAATTACTGACAAAACATTAACAAGATTTAATAACAATTCATTAGAAATTTTTATGATTACAAAATCTGGTAAAAGTTTAAATGGAAAACATATTATGTAAGAAAATAATTATTATAGAACTTACAATTCCAGTGTCCATCTTAATGCTGGAAGGTAAGAGCAAACAGGATCACGTATAATTCGTCTTTCTCTAGCTAGAAAACCTATTTTGAAAGTTGGCCCTTAAAAAGTATGAAGTATTAATAATAGAAATAATATTAAATGAAGATATTGAGTACTTACTTATATATTCTGATGAAGGCTTAGATAATTTTTTACCTTTAAGGTTGTTCGTGTCATCATCACTCTGATTTATTTCGTCATCGAAATAATCATCGTCCTCAGAATCACTCACAGAAGCATCGCTTTTATAATCTTCTTTCTCCGTCAAATGCGATATCATTATATGTTCTTTCATTTTATTTTCATTTTTATCAATATACAGACAATATCTGCATATGTAATCATCATTCTTTATTGTAGGGCATGCATTTAAATGATCTTTCATTTCATCAAAATTATTGCATTGAAAATTACACCGTTTAAATTTACATTTATTTGATCCCTTTTTAAAGTCAGCTTGAATTTTTTTAATTATTCCAAATGACATAAAGACACTACAGGATTCTAAACCTTTTTTGTATCCCTAAAATTTAACAATTGCAATGATAATATGTTATAAAAATAACTATTTTAAACCACTTACAGGCTTAGAATATCTCTTGATAACTGGTGCATCTTCCTCATTACTAACTTCTTGAATTAGATTTGCTGCCCTGAAATGAACAAAGTACTGAATGCTCGAATATTCTAATAATTTCTAAAATATACTGACTTTGTTGCTGCTTTTCTTTTAGATCGTTGAGATGTGTCTTCTTCAATCGGTTGTTCATTTATACCACCTTTGCCCAAATAATTTTCATGAATTTTCATATGACTTTTCATACTTTGAGGCATTACTTTTTTACTGCAAATGGTACATGTTTCCATTATTGCTAAACGTTCCTATTTAAAAATAAAATTCGATAATTTATTCCTGTTACTCAACAGTAAATATTGAATGATGCTTTACCTCTTCTGTTAATTGACAAATTTCCAAATGAGACAAAAAACCTAACACTGATCTTTTCTTATCGGAACATGTGGGACAATTAAAGTGTTTGAATTTATTATTTTCTTTTAACCCTTTAAATAATACGTATTCCACAGTTTTTCTATCATTTATATTCTGTAACAGTTATATATTTTTATTTGAATTTTATTACGGATCAACTAGAACTCACCAATTCTGGCTCTCCAACTTGCCAGCATAAAAAATTATGTTTCAAAGTATGGGCACTCCATTGCGTTCTCTCAAGTACTACTTTGCAAACTGCGCAAGTAACTTCTTTTGATTTATTCTCAGTTTTGGACTCTATCATTTCTTGTCTATCTCTTTTTCTGCCTCTTGCCGGTGGTTTCAAGTACTTTGATTTAACTTTAGTAGATTTTTCTTCAACCTGTTCTACTTTTTCTACTACTGCAACAGTTTTTTTCCGTTGTGCCCTTCTCTGTTTTACAGGAGCGGTTTCTGCTTCAGTTGGTTCATTTGTTTCAATTTCTGTACATGGTGAATTATTTGGTGCGAGTATATTAACTGAGTATTGCAGATTTTTCTTTTCTTTCGCTGGCCGTCCTCGTCTTCGTACCGGAATTATCGTTTCAGATTTAGATAATTCGTCTTGTTTTACATTAGGAATTGTTTCTACTGCTTCAGCTTCAGATATGTTAACTGAGTCTCTATTCTTGATTTCTTTTGGTTTCCGTACTCTTCGTCGAATAGGTGTTGTTACAGGAGTTTCTATATCAATATCGGTTAATAAATTTTCAAGTTCATGTTTAGAATCATTAACTGAGTCGTCACTAATCTCTTGTTTTCTTTGACGTTTGATTTTATAGATAGGTGTTGATATAGGAGTTGTCTTAGAATTAGACATAATAGGTGTAGTTTCAGATTTAGACAATTCGTCTTGTTTTATATTATCACATTTTTCATTGGGATTTGATTTTACTGTTTTAGTTTCAGTTATGTTAACTAATTCCGTACTCTTGGTTTCTTTTGGTTTCCGTCCTCTTCTTCGAATAGGTGTTGCTTCGGGAGTTTTTATTTCATTTATTTCGTGTTTTGGTTTATAGATAGGTGTTGATGTCTCAGGATTAGGTTTTGTGTTTGCCTTTGTAGTATTTTGGCTGGTATTTGTTTTTGTAATAGGGGATAAAAGAATCGTTTCTGCTTGAGACTCTTGAATACTTTGTATTTGTTTGACGGGTGTTGTATTAGAATCGGGCAATTGTGCATTATCGTTTGTATTTTGTCCCATACTAGATGTTACTGATGAATAAAATGTTTCAAAATCGGACAAATTAGCAGAATTATTTTCCTGCATTAAAAAGCTCGTATTAGCTCCACTATTATCTTTACCAGGCCGACTTCGTCGTCTCCTGACTAGAACAATAGTTTGTGGTGATTTTGATTCTAGTTTTATTTCCTGTGTTGTGGGTTTATCCACAGGAGAATTGTTAATATCCAATTTTTGTTCATCTGGTGTGTTTTTTATTGGAGTACAAATTTCAACATCAGTTGTTGGTGGTGCTTTTGTTTCTTGTTTTGTTTTCTGTGTTGACGGTTCTTCTAATTGAGATTTGTTAATATTATCAATTCTTTCTAATTTTGGTTTCTCTGGTGTATTTTTTATTGGAGTACAAATTTCGACATCAGTTGGTGGTGCTTTTGTTTCCTGTGTTGACGATTTTTCTATTTGAGATTTGTTAATATTATCAATGCTATCTAATTTTGGTTGATCTGGTGTATTTTTTATTGGAGTACAAATTTCGACTTCAATTGTTGGTGGTGTTTTTGTTTCTTGTTTTGTTTCCTGTGTTGACGGTTTTTCTATTTGAGATTTGTTAATATTATCAATGCTATCTAATTTTGGTTGATCTGGTGTATTTTTTATTGGAGTACAAATTTCGACTTCAATTGTTGGTGGTGTTTTTGTTTCTTGTTTTGTTTCCTGTGTTGACGGTTTTTCTATTTGAGATTTGTTAATATTATCAATGCTATCTAATTTTGGTTGATCTGGTGTATTTTTTATTGGAGTACAAATTTCGACATCAATTGTTGGTGGTGGTTTTGTTTCTTGTTTTGTTTCTTGTGTTGACGTTTTTACTACTGGAGATTTGTTAATATTATCAACTCGATCCATTTTTGGTTGGTCTGGTACATTTTTAGTTGGAGTACAATTTGCATTAGATTTTATTTCTATATTCTTATTGGTTTCAATTTTATCTGACGAATCTGATACTTTAGTAACCGTATCTATTACAATGGTGTTATTTGAAACGTCTGGACATTTAGTTAATTCGTTTTTATTTTGATGAACTTCTGGAGTTGAAATCGGTGTTAACTCTGGTTTCCGTAATTCTAATATAGGTTTGGGTTGCGCATCTGTTGATAATTTCCTTTTCGTTTTTTTGGAACATGTTTTAAGTACGGGTATTTTAAAATCTAAATTAGCATCATTTACGGAAGCTTCATTTCTAACTTTAATATTTGTATTATTTAACTCCAATTTTTCTATCGACTCTGTTTTCGCACTTTCTTGATTTGTTAATTCAATATTTAAATTAGATATGGTAGTTGGTTTTGGCGACTTTATTAAGATATTTTCATGAATAATGATTTGTTTTTTAGGAGATTGTAAAGCATTTCCATCAGCTGGTTTATTCAATTCTGTGTTACTTGTACTTCTGCTTGAAAGTGAACCTGTAGTTAATAACTGTTCCATATTATTATTAGATTCATTATTTGTAATAATTCTAATATTATGAACTGGTGTAAATAGAACATTATTAGTTAAAGTGAGATTTTGATTAATTAGACATGATTTGTCAATTTTTTCTGCATCTTGTGAAACTGGTATATTTGAGTTTGTATTGTTAGTTTTTTCTTCCATATCGGCAACTCTTGTTTCGTTATTTTGTTTCATATTTTCGGGTTCATTCGTAGATACGTTGTTCTCCAATTTCATGTTATTATTTTCATTTAAATCTGTAACATTTTGCTGTATATTTTGTTTAGGACATTCAATGGATTTTATTTCGATAGACTTTTTGTTTTTATTAAGCAATTTTTGGCTTGATCCATCATGAAGTTTTAATTCTGTTACGTAGTCAGAATGAAGAGTTGATAATTTTCTTTTTCGGGCTGACTTCCTTATAGGGGAAACTAATTCAGAATCTTCCAAATTTTCTTCAGATAATTTTCTTTTTCGTTGTTTAGAAGTCGCTGTATTCATTTCACTGGGTGTTTCTATGCTCTCATTTGTTTCCTTTGATTTTATTTTATCATGTGCATCCGTTTCGCAGGTTTTATCTTTATTTACTATTGATACAACTGTATTATTATCTTCGGTACTGGATATATTTCCATATTCTCTTTTTATTTCGCTTTTACTTTCTCCACTTAAGGTGTTTTTTAATAAACTTGTTGATTCTAATGAAGGTTTAATATCTCTATGTGTGTTTTCCTTAGTATTTGGTTGCGCAATTTTAACTGATTGTATATTTTCCACAGATTCATTTATATTTTGTACTGAGTCATGTTTAGTGATAATTTCATTCAAATTTGTTTTGACATCATTTTTACATAATTTGTTTATATTTGAATCGGGTTCGCCTTTTATTGTTTCTATTTCATTAATATTATTTCCCTTTTTTGGATCAATCTGGATTTTAATATTTGTTTGTTTATCATTTTTAGTTTCTAAAGAACTTGACGTGCTCTTCGCTTTTTCTTTTTCTAATTTTGATGTCAACATTGATAATAACTTAGTCTTCACAGAATCTTTCTCTTTTTCATTTTGTTTTGTTACGTCTTTAGAGCATGTTTCAATTATATTTGTAGTTTCATTTGATTCATTAATTTTTTTATTCAAAGATGATGCTAATTTACTTTTCGTAGTATCTGCTACATTGATATTCTTTATTAGGATAGTGGATTTAGGAGAAGATACGGTTGCAGAAGATTTTGCTGCTGTTAAACTTGGTATTTTTGATGCAATTCCTAATTTTTTCAAGAGATCTGGGGTCAAAATGAATACTTGAGTTTTACCTTGTGGCTTTGATGAACTTGGAGTTGCAGGGGCACTATTGCTGCTTGACGAACTGGGCTGGTTACTCATTTTTAACAACTCTCAATAATGTTCTGCAACAAAATATTTACATTAATTTCCATTACATTATCTCTAAAAAGATAATAAAAGCTGTAAGCATAATCTATATAAAATTACGCAATACATTTAATTTATTTATTTTTATTTTTTTTTTTAACATAATAATATATGAAATTATATAGAGAATAATGAAACATTTTGTGATATTTTGTTTATAGAAATACATTTGAAAATTTTGTACTTCAACGGGGTTCGAACCAGGGAACTTTGGATTACTAGACTTGCAATAAACGCTTTTAGCCATTTAGGCAACTCGTTTATGTGTGTATAAATGTTACATGAAGGCCTCGTTGTACAATTATTTAATAAAATAATTAAATATTATATTAAAATTGATGAAAATATTTCTAATTATCGTACAATATGCTTTGAATGTAGAATGAAGGTCAAATATACACAACATAAAATTGCTTTGAAAACCAATAAAATAAGACGAGAATAAGCAAAAGAATTATATTTTATTAATAAAATACAGTAGGTTTTTAATATAAAATAAGAAAACATACATAATACTTATACATATAGGAATCACACACCACGTTTTTCCATTTGACACTTCTGATGCAAATATCTTTTACAACCAGTTTACACTCTAATTTGCAACCAATACCAACACTCTAAATTAAAATAAATGTCAAATATTAAATTATTGTTCCTCAATATTTTACAATTTATTTACACATTTTGTTTTTATTAACTATTAATTATTATTAACGATTTACAAAATAGTTTAATAAGAAATATGAGAGGATGGTCTTATCGACGCGTCAATATATTACAGTTACATAATTTGCCACCAGGTGGCATTAGTTGCATCTTTTAACTCGGCGATCTCTTTGATCTCGAAGTTGACGATGTTTTCCTACGATTTTTATGTTTTCTATTGGAGATATAATGACTTGTTTATTTAGTGGAAATGAACCACGTCTGAAGAAAAAAAATACAAAATCAAAACACTTTAAAATTTGCGAAATAAGTAAAAATTTTCCGAATTCTATATATTGTGAATGTTGAAATGTTTCATTTATGAATGACCTATAACTTACCTAATTACGAGGGTCGTCCAGGAAATAAATAACGATTTGGCATAACTAAATAAAAAAAAATCAGTTGTAGGGACCACAATACCTCCCGCCATAGATTTCTTATCGGACAATGCAGGAACAAGGACCACCACTATCAAGAAACGTACATACCTTCAAAAATTTATGACACATGTCAAAAAATGACATTTTCAACCGTTGTATTGTTTTTCCAAAAAGCACGGGTTAATAGATTTTAACTAAAATATCAAAATATATATATTTTTTTAATGTGTTGTAATTCATAAATGGTGACAGTAAGAGAAAAATGTTTCAAATAATAATTGTAGATAATAATATTTGAAACATTATTCTAATAACAAAACTTTCATTAAACCATAATTTACTGAAATATTTTAAAATAACTTAATAGGGCTTCAAATAAACTACCACTTCCGGTTATTGGATCATCACCAAAAACTAATCAGCTCTTCCAAAGAGGACACAATTGATTTGTAAAAAATATCAAAATTTTATGTTTAATAGTTTTGGAGAAACCGTAACTCCAGAGATCCACATAGACTGACAAACAGACAGAAACTATTAAAATCGTATTCTAGGGACCCTAAAACGTGCTCATCCACTGAAAACTCACTACCCAATTTTTAACATGATTCCTATACCTCTCCTGCGTTCTACATATACTATTTTTTTCGCGACCCTAATATTTATGATGCTTTTTATGTATTTCATAATTATTTGAATTGTAATATAATTTATGATAGTTACCTTTGTTTTGTTTAATTTTGTTCATGTTTCACATTATTTGAATACTTTTCCTCACGACGGGAGAGAAAGTGCTCAAATCTTAGGTAGATATGAAATTTGCTGCTTCTGTCATCATGACTTTGGTATTATAGAAACTGAATTTCTCTCCCGATCGTGAAAAAAAAATATTTAGAAAGTAAACATGTCAAAAAACAGTAATCAAGAAATTTTTTCTTTGAATACTTGCTTCTTATTGATGATGATTAAAGGCGAAACCTTCTAATAATAAATATAACATTTTTATTTCTATTTATTGATTCTGCGACCTATCATTCTAACTTCAATTACTAATTATGAACAGTACAAATTCCATTTATATTTATTAAAAATTATTTAATGCAGTATTAAAATTTGAAATAGAGTATCTAAGATTGATTAGCATTAAAATTCTGAGATATTGGAATGTAATTAAATAATAATTATACTATAAATAAATAGCTGAAACAAAATAACAAACATTTATATCTATTTATACTTTATTCATAGTTTCATAATCGAAAAGGAAACAAGCATAAAATTGTACTATACTACAATGACAGACAGTTATAACATTTCCCAATCAATCCAAACAAATAATTATTAGAATTCGATCACAGACCAAACATAAACAAACATTTTCTCAATGATAAAATGTAAAACACCATCGTAATAATTATCAGAACAATACAGAAAAACAAGTTCAGCTTTTATCTTATGCTCGATTCAGTGAAACCACTGATGGAAACATAAAATTTGGGGAACCGTGCGTTGTATGCTTGTGACTCGTGCGCTTGACCTCCGATAATAGGTCACGTACGCCACTCTATCCCTTATGTGTCATGTGATAGTGTAGCTCATATATAAGTTTCAATGTTGGGGATGCCGGATCAAAGTTAGTGAACACGGGAAAGAAACGGTGGTCGCCAGCTGAAATGTAAGTTTCATTTTATAATATATTTATTGAACTTCTTCTGATACTTTGTCAATATTATAATAATAATATAATTGTTATTTACATTTATTTATTTAAATAATTTCTAAATGAGACAGAATGTAGAAAAAGATACATTCTAAAATTGTAATTTTTGATTACAACAATGGATGATGTTCTTTAATTTAATTTCAATTTTATTTTTTGTACAATTTGATTTGAAATATAAAAAAATACTACTAATTTAAAGTAACGTAGCACAATTATTTTATAGTTTCGTTTAAAAATATTCAGTTTTAATTACAAATTTACTTGTTCCTAAAGAGATGCGGAGAAAGTCGAATAACAGCATTTTTAACTAGTATTGGCATTTATGTTAATTGCTGTAATTTTCTAAGATACTTCATTGCTAAAATAAATAACTATAGCTGACAACAATAAAAATATAAAATGAAAGTGACCCAAGTATTCAATAAAAATTTACCATAGGATTTAAAATACGAGCCCACAATCATATCATTTGGCCCAGTTCAAATCATGCAAAGGAAATTGTTTATATCTTAAATTCTGTTATTTTACCTTCCGCACATATATTTATGTAAGAGAGGTATTCAATTTATGTTACGAATTGATCAGACTTTTTGAACAATTCATCAACAATGAGTGTTAGATTATTTGAGGGCCTATCAGGGTTTTTGATCATTTCATAGTAAATAAATAAGATAGAGTAAATTTCACTGGAATCAAAAAGATGATATTTATTTGAAACATTTTTCTATATTTTGTTGTCATTCAAAAACAGGTTTGGTGGTACCAGCTAATACCTTTAGGCAAAATGAAATCTTTATGTTAATGAATTATTAATTAGTTATTATTTCAGTTGTTATTTTTCGTTAAAATATTCTTAAAAATACCAGAATTTAAAATTCAAATAAATTGAGTACAATTTTATATTTGTAAGAACAGAACAATTTTCTTTAAAAGTTATTCTAAAAGTCTTAATGGCAATACATAATTATGTATTCTATAATCATAATGGGAATTCAATTCTTTCTATGAAAAAATCTTTAGGTACCTACTAATTGTGATCTTTGAAATATTTTCAGAACTACAAACAATCAATTGTCGATAAGCAATCAAGCAACAAAGCAACAATGAGCCGAGTACCAGTAGGAACACTTGATTACACCAACCGTGACCATTACGAATTCGGCGACTATGGTTACGGAAAGAACCACGTAAAGCTTCTTCACGTGCATAGAAATGGTTCACACCACACGATCAGAGAATATGAGGTCGATACTCATTTGAAACTGTCAAACCAAAATGATTATTTGGAAGGTGACAACAGAGACATTATTGCTACTGATTCCCAGAAGAATACTGTTTACGTTTTGGCCAAGAAACATGGAATTAAGACTCCTGAAGATTTTGGGATGTTGCTCTGCAGCCATTTCTTGTATATGTACAGACATGTCAAAGAGGTGAATGTTAATATCGAGGAATATCCTTGGGAGAGGCTGCAAGCAGACCAAAGACCTCATAATCATGCGTTTGTTTTTACACCTACTTCCACTAGATTCTGTAGTGTGACTCAGAAACGAAATGGTAAGATATTTTAAACTTTCACTGTCAACCACTAAAACATCTACAACTTAATATTTATTTGCAGAGTCTCCCGTAATTCGTGGTGGGTTAAAAGGCCTTCGAGTTCTCAAAACCACCCAGTCTTCTTTCACTGATTTCATCCAAGATGGATACCGCACTCTTCCCGATGTAAACGACAGAATATTCAGTACTTCTGTAAAAGCTTCTTGGTCTTTCTCCACCGCTAATGGTGTTGACTTCGATGCTGCCTGGGACGCAGTTAAAGATTGTATTTTGGATAAGTTTGCTGGACCCCCAGACACGGGTATTTTCTCTCCTTCAGTGCAGAATACGCTGTATTTGGCCGAGAAGATGGTCTTAGATAAAGTTAAACAGGTAAGAATTTTACTATGTACTTATATAAAAATACTTTTTCTATTCTTGGTAAATGAACCATTCTGTTTTATTCCATTTATTTGTAGTTGAAAAACGTTAAATCATAAAAAAAACTGACGGTATGAAATTAGAAATAAACATTGAGACAATTTTTAATATAGTTATCTTAAAATTAATGGCTGATACCACGAGCTCTGTTTTCGGGTGTTTCAAAAGAAGTGTTTTAGCTTCGGTTTTAAAATACTTAAAATACTTCAGATAGAAGTCATATAATAGTATATTGTGTTATTAGGAGTAAATGTGATACTTTGGGTGTTGAGCATGTAAGTTTGAACGACGAGCGAAGCGAGTCGGACAATTACATGCGAAGCAATCAAAGTCACATTTACTCCGAATAACATATGCTATTTTTTCTTCAAACATAGAAAATAGACATTAAAACATTAAAAAATACTCAAAACTTCAACAAATATTCTACCGTATCCAGTATTTCTAGTTGCCACAGAATATGTTATTTTTTATTTTTGTTTATTTGTTTTATTCTTAACTGTCAAATTATTGAATTACAACCTTACTATTTTGCATTATATTTTACTTTGTCCGCCGCCGGAGTAAATGTGTTGCCAAGGAAACACTTTTACGCCGGCGGCGACAATATTGAACTTCTGCTTGTTGATTACAAATACATAACAACGTACTTTTATGACGTTTGAAGAAAAAATATATTTCTCTGAAATTTTTATTGGAAGCATATTTTGATAAAATAATTTTAGAACATTGTACAGCGCTAAAACCGAGTCTAAAATACTTCTCTAAAAATACCCAAAAACCAATATATTCTATTGGATTGTGTTCTACATAAATTTGACATACAATTTCATGAGCTGTTGAATGTAGCATAACAATATGTTTTTGATGGTTACTGATTGGGAAATATGACTATGACTACACAAATTTGAGTAGGAAAAATAAAGAATTGTCGTAATTGGCAATCATGTTTCATAAAATTTGTTTTATTAGTTCTTAGAAAAATTATATCAATACAAAAATAACTCTTGTTATTATTTTATATGTGTCTGTATGTTTCTGGGCCACTACTATTTTTTCTTTGCATTTTTATCTCAATAAATAAATTGTAACATTTCATCACTGCGATTATAATTACGAAATTTTTATTGCGGTAATTTTAATAGATAGTTGTTGCTATTTTTCTTTCGTGACTTTATTTAACATTGATTTTATTATGCAGTGACATGCGTCATTTTTATCATTTATTTGCCTATGAAAATGAAATATTTATTTATCGCATCACTTTTTATTTACATTAACAATTGGTGCAAATATATAACAATAATATTTAAATATTTTGTTTATTTAATAATGATTGACAAATATTTTGAATAATATGTTTATAAATTCTCACATGACAATTATCAAATAAAAATTTCCTTTTTTCATAGCTAATCTTCAGAGCCTTGTACCGGATAAGGCAGGAAGTTATTATTGTTAAAAATATTTGATGAATTGTTAATTAAATTATTTTTTTACCCTTATCGCGTTATTTATCTCAACAATTACTTTAAAACAAGAAATTTTCAGATCTAAGATCAGAGGTTAAGAATATAAGACAGTTTATTTTCTATGTAACTTATTTTTAACATTTTGTATCTCTTACAGATTAGCCGAATTGAAATGTCGATGCCAAATGTACATTACTTCCCTGTGGACATGAGGCAGTTCCCAAAAAGTATTGTAGACGATCATAATAATAAGGAAGTTTATTTACCAATTGATAAACCTTCCGGCATTATTTATGCTGAATTAGTAAGAAAAGACATCACTGCGAAGTTGTGATTTAGCAAAATGAAATTTAGGTTTTGATTTTTTAATTTTTAAATAACTACAAGTACAAATATTATACTTATTGAATTTAATAAAAAAAAGTTAATAATACCAAATTGATTCATAGGATAATTTTTATAAATTTTTGGCAGACACCTTTGTTTATTTCCATTATTGTATTTTATTTTTATTTCCAGTATAATGTGGAAATTCTATTGTACATTTTAATATTTTTACAATTACATGTATCCTTATTGGGTTATTTATATTAAAATTTAATAATGTAAAAGTAGTAATTAAAATATTGTAAATGATTGTTAATCTTATTAACCTTTATATTCCTAATTCATCCCTAATTTATAGAACTGATTTGGATTTTTAAAGCGTGCAAAAATGAGTTCTAAATTTGCAACAATTTTATTACACGGTACTCAATACCAAAATAATGTAATTGTCATTTTAAATTTCTTTAATGAAATGATTTTCTGTAAAAAAATATTGAGAACTTTTGACACAAATTATTTATTTTCAAGATAAGTTATGTTTTTCAGACTTGTTTTGTTAAAATACAGAGTATCTAATTTTTCTGTTAAATATTGGAATCTTAATTTAGAATTGCAATCTGCGGTATAATATATAATTATTAATGGGGGTTATTTGATTACAAATTATCGTTTTGTATTTCCTTCATTGTTTGTTGTTTGTTTCTTGAAGTAAGGATAAATTTAGTAAAATTGATCTCATTATAGAAGAATTTCAATAATATTTATTGTTGATTGAACTTTCTCCGCAGTTTATATTTTAATTTTATTCGATATAAATTTTGAAATTTAACTTGACGTGTTCTGAATTTAAATATATATTTCTATTAATATTTCTTAATTTCCTTTTCAAGGAATGAAGGTATGAAGAAATGATTGTTCGTCTGGAGAAGTGATGTGGATAAATAATGATCGAGGATAGAGTGAAAGATCTATTTTTTCTACACCACTTGTGTGTTCTTCAAGGCTAGTACATAAACTTATTCTACTAGCCTTAAAGAAGACACAAGTGGTATTGAGAGGTCGTCATTGTATAAATTAAAGATTTTTGTCTGAATCCTCGATCATTATATATACACATAAAAGGTATAATTTAGCAAATAAGTATAACATGTACTCATTATCGTTTCCTCTACAACAACAAACTTATATCCCAAGTTTAACTTTACAAATACATCAATAATAGTAAACAAACATCTCTGATAAACCGTTCTGAATGATTCAATTAACATTTCCAGACTTGAGTCAAAGTCCTGAGTTAAAAGAGATCTGTTTTATGTACATATCGTTCTTACTCAACCGGAACAAAAATACACTCATTTCTTTATCATCTGGTGCGAGAAACAGGTCAACAGCGCGACGCACCAAGATTGCGAGTCACATGAACTTACCAAGCCTATCAATCATACATTGACATATTGGAAACGATAATGACGCTGTCAAGGGATGTATAATGGAGGAAGAGATAGATTAGGTTTTATTTATTTATTTGTTTATATATTTTCGCAGAGATGTTTCAGCAGTTGCGTGAGGAGAAACGTTAATTAATTCGGAAGATAATAAGATAAGGAGGCAGATAATGTGGGAGGTGACAAATTGTATTCGTTTCAGTTTATAGTTAGGTAGGCAATGAATATTTGAGAAACACCTGAACCAAGGGAATTGTCACTTCGAAAAGTACTGTCTAATATAACAAAAAACGAATTACAATATAGTTTTTCTATGACCTCTTAGAAATATGCTCATTGTATGTTTGTTGTTGTTAAGGATATGAGGTACATTGCAAGCACCGTGCGAAATGAATATGTTTTAAGAATATTTCAATACAGGTCAGTTCATTTCAGTACAGGTGCCATTGCTAGGATACTTATTTAGAATTGTCAAATATTGGAATGGTGAAAGACTCATGTTACAAACTTTTATACTCGTTGGAAATGGGTGCTATTTCATGCTTGTTGTACAATATACTATAATCGTTTCAATATATACTTACTTGTTTTATAATTAAATATACGATTATTTAGAAATATCTAGTTATTTATTTATACTAAAAATAGGGGTGTAATATTTTAATGATAAACATCAACAATATGTTTTCAGAAAATATACATTCTTAATTTCCAGAGCGAATGAATAATTAATTTTTAAATTACAGAACTACATGAAATTAATTAGGTAATTTTACGAGTGAAGAAACAGAAATTAGTTCACGTACGGATTACAAATACATACATCCATAAGGTCACGCTATGTTCCAAACAGTGAGGTAGCAAAACTCAGAAACAAAGTCAACCAACAATCAATCTCTTTCAAACTTTCCTATCCTGACACACCACTTTCGCCTCGTCCACATTCATAGTGCGATTCATACATGTTCGTCTATTCTTTACTCTCGTAATCATTCGTTCACGCAACTAACCATCAATCATACCCAACCACTTATTCCTCGAACGCCCACGCAATCGTTCTTATTCAATCTCACCCGCATATATTAGTTTCACCAATCTTCCATTCGACATACACTCAATATGGTCATACCACCTCAACTGTCTCACTATCACTTTCGTAACATTCTTCTCAATCTCACACTCACATTACACCAATATATTTCGGATACGATCACGTCTCGTGTACTTACTCCTCTCATGTATTACAAATATTTGTATTTATTCAGTTATTAATTAGATGAACTGAAATAAGTAGATAAAAATAAATAATTAGAAATGGTTCAGAATTGTTTGATGTGGTACCATTTTCTGTTAAACCGTTCGAAACTAGAGCAAACGACAAATAAAATTTTATTTATCATTTTCATTGTGCAATAAATAAAAACTAAAAGACAAAAGTATACTTTCCTCCTAAAACTAATAACAGTTTATTATGATTAATAATTGCAAGAAATTTACGTTGTAGGATTCCATAAAATAGTTTCAAGATAATTAACAAATTAATAATCAATAAATGACGCTTATTTATTTGATTTATTCTAGAACCATATCAAAACAAACATTAGCAATATGTAAATATAGTCGGATTTTCTTGTTCTTTAAAGTGAAACCGACATTATTTTACATAAAATGTATTAGTTATTCACAGATTTGTACTCGCCCGTATAGCACAAAAAATTCATTTGAATTATTTACTATTTATACTCGAATTTTTAGAAATATGTATTTACTGTAATGCTATTTTTTATAGCAGATTATTATTGGGTATTTCTATTTACTCTTCTTTCTTATTCATGTGGTTTTCCTATTTTTAATGTTAGTACACCTCTGTGTTTACGTAGCAAGATAAATACATAGCATGCGGTTTACCCGCCGCACCTTCCAAGTATGAATATAATACTTTACTTTTCTCACAATGAGTAAACATCCCTTTCTGTGACAAATATTAGATCAGCCTACATATATATAAATCACTTCATCTTTAAAAATAACTCCAGTCTGCTTGCAGCAGTCAAAATGATTTTGCTTTCAATAATTTCGTTTTTCCTGGTTCTTGCTTCTGTTAAAAGTGAATCAAATTCTAAACTAGTGTATACAGAATGCAATCAAACAATATCTCAACGACAGTTCATCTTGCAAAGTGAAGGATATCCCAACAGATATCCTGAAAATATTAGTTGCGAATATAACTTAACAGGTCATTCAATGTGTCAAACAGAATTTCATTTCCAATTTCTAGATTTTGATTTAGAAAATTCTGATAATTGTTCTAAAGGTCGATTGGAAGTTATCGACAATGAAGATTTGTGCGGATTTCTAACTGGTGTACGAATGTATAAGACCAAAAATAATTACTTACAGTTAAACTTTGTGTCTAATTCTAATTCTTCCGGAAAAGGATTTAAATTATTGGTGACTAGATTGCCTTGTGAAGGAAATAATCATTTGAATTCAAGTGTCAACGCTGCGCCAAAGAGTTCTCCAGGAACTAAGCTCAACTTACCGAAGTGCTGTGGAGATTTCTACAATTCAAGAAGATTTTATTTAGCAAGTCCAGGATTTCCTTATTCGAATCAAGCACCTAGCGACTGTTACTACCACATATATAGAGCTAACCCTAATATTTGTAGACTAAGAATTCATTTTAAATACTTTTCTCTTGGAGTTCAACAAGGAAACTTTTGCGACAACGGTTTTTTGGAGATAGATGGTAAAAAAATATGTGGATGTCAAACTGGACTAGATGTGATATCCCAGTTTGATCAGTTTTGGGGAAATACTCCAAAAATAATTCGATATAAAAATACTGGATACACCAGAAATAATTTCAATGGATTTGCTATAGAAGTTATCCAGGATGAATGTCCAACTAGATATTCTCCGTCTCTAGAATCAAGATCAAAATCGGACAAAGGAACAAGAAATGAAAAGGTTCCAGAATTTTATTTCTACAACGATCAACTAAACAGAATTTCCTGGCCTAACTCAACAAAATCAAACACTGAACTTGTAGATGATAACATTAACAAGAAACCTAAAGTTCACATAGAGTACTACTTTTTCAAAGCGCCAGAATTCAATGAACCAATTGCTGAACCTAAATATAAAGAACCAAGATCATATTTTGAAACATCTAGCAATGATATTCTTATATCAAATGGCAACGATGATTCTCAGTGCCATTCGTGGGGAACAGTACAATGGACCGTTCTAACTAAAGAAGTTTTGTGGAAGAAAATGCCGCAATGTAAGATTAGTCGCCCTGTACCAATAGGGCCTAAATGCCATGATATTAAAGGGTATAGAGGGTTTTTATCCAACCCTGGATATCCATTATTTTATTATGGAAATTTGGATTGCTGCTACAGGTTTGATATTAGATAATTGTAATAATTATTTTAAGGATTGAATTTTTCTTAGGTTTCATAAAATTGGAGATTACTGTGGGGTACGATTTCATGTGATTGATTTTGATTTGGAAGCAAGTCCAGATTGTCGAAAAGATTCCTTAGTTTTGTATAATACATATAAGTACTGTGGAAACTCGCTTTTTAATTATCAATGTAAGTGAGTTTATAGTTTATTAATTTTATAAAATCACAGCAAACTAAAGAATATGTATGTGGATTAATAATGTACACATAAAGAGAATCAATAATATTTAAAAATATATCGGATATATAAAAGATAATTCGGTCTATTAATTCAATTGGTTTTGATGATGGTATTGGTAATTAAGTTTCTGGAATACTCTAGCGTATTGGAGTGAAATAAAAAATATATACCTTTATAAATATTATTTAGATAATATTTCAAATGATTGGCCATATTATTTAGATTTGTGACACACTAGAAACTACTATAAACAATATGTAGAGCAGTTTAGAAGTTAATTGTCATAAATTTAAGGGTAAGTGGTATGTGTAAATTACAGAAAGAATTTTTGGAATTCGTAAAAAGAAAATTCGACTTTTCTTAAGGAAACTTTTTTTACTACTGTTTTAATTAATAGTTCATTAAAACTATGGTCATCAAAAATACAATTTAAAATTAGTTGTATAAGATATTATTCTTAATAATTAAAATAAATAGCATGTTTTACAAAAATGATTGTCTAATTTACAGAACAATGCAACTGCGTTGCCAGTGGTCTATTGGTAGCAAAAATGTTATTTTTATGATAACTACACTTAAATATGCGATTTAAAATAAATCTTTTCCTTTCGTAATCTATACATGTCATACTACTTGCCCTTAAATTTATGAGATTAACTTCAAATCCATCCGGTATAAAATTACGGATTAGAGGAAAATTTCTGTGATTGCTGTTTCAGTTACCTTCGATTTAATTAACAAACAATATGAAGACATAAAATTCAAAACGGATAGTTGCTTCTGTGGTCGAGGTTTCAAATTATACTACGAACATATTCCTTGTGTTCATGCAACAACTCCGTATATACCTCCAACGACTACACCTACTACTCCAACTCCACCAATTCGCCCCAGTTGTGGAGGAGAAATCACTTCTGAGTATTTTGATATTAATTTTCCGAATTCGCACGAGGAATGCAGTTACTACATCTATCGTATTGATCAGGTAATGAAAATTAGAAATTATTGTATTTCTCGGATGTAAGAGATAAGTAGGCGGTCCGGGCATGAAACTTAATAATGATGAATTACAACTGTTGCAAGCTAATAATCAACTGTCATTACAGATACATTATTAGATTTATAGTTTGATGACTGTTTACACAATTTGCGGAAGGTTATTGATCAGTCAGTTTTACAGGTTACAGCCAATATCTACTGTAACGTTTATAATTGTTATAATTGCATAGACTATATCCCATACAGTGGGGTAGCACGAATCTTGAAACAAAATCAATCTCTTAAAAACATTCGCCTTATCCACATTCATAGTGTGATTCATACATGCACTATTCTTCACACCAGGAACAATTGTTTGCGTTTTTATAAATGCACAGTTTTACAAGACGTGATCTGTGTATAAGAGGGTCAATATTTATTGATAAACTTTTACAGGACGTCTGCGGCTTAAAGCTATGGTTTCTGAACTTTAACCTTTTGTGTGGGACAGAGTATTTGTTAATAAACAACCAGCAGTATTGTGGGAACATGAATGGGCAATCCAGTGAGTATTTTTTATTACATTTTGTTATTAGGTTTTTCTGCTTTATTAGGACTCTTCATTTCGAAAAAAATAACAAATTTTTGTTGGGGATGCAATTACTTGCAAATTTTTATTGTATTTGGAATGTTTATTTTTCAAGAAAATTTTGATGAAGAATTTATTTAGGATTACTCATTATATAAATTAATGATGAAGGAACTTCCTCGACTGAATATAAATTATTAAATAAAACAACTAGTTGAAGATGCAGTCAATATAATTAAAATTAATTACACACCGACGTTTCGACTGTTAATCAGTCTTCTTCAGGGTGATAATCTATTGTTAAAAAATAAAATAATCATATAGACTCTTCTTGTTCAACATACTATAAGACACTATTCTTTGACGATAGGTTACAGTAACAATTTTTATCCTGAAGATGACTGATTAACGGTCGAAGCATCGCTGTGTAACTAATTTTAAATACATTGACTGCAACTCCAACTAATAGTTTTATTTAAGCATAAATTAATATTTGATATTATTACCTACCTTTTGGTATAAGTAAATAAATAATAAATCATGTTTCATTCTTTCACTTAAATCTGGATGTGATGATGTGAAGGATTCACTGTTTTGAGTGATGAGTAATAAAATAATACCATTACACCATTAAGCCAATATTGGTGGTGGCACTCGAGTCATAGAAGATCTCGTGAAATGTTCTTCAAGTCTTGGGTGATACTTATTTATTAATTTCGTACATTAATAAATATTATATTACTGGTTATAAATATTTGGGTAAATAAATGGATTAGATATTAGATAATTAAATTGGCAAGTCCTGGGTAGAACATATATTTGTGCTCTTAGTGAAGGCGCTAGTTGTCATATTTTCGCTTCCCAAAAATTTTGCGGGGGTAGAAGGAAGCCACAAGAGTAATTTCCTTTTGGAGATATTACAATTATCGGTTGTGGTTACGGGATTAGATTCTAGTTTGTAACCATAGTTTAATAGATAAATTAACTCAGAGCTTGTAACTATTCTTTCTGATAATTCGACAAATAATTGGTTGAACTAAAATGTTAACCAATAAATATTCCGATGACTATTCAACTCATATGTCATCTGTCAAAAATGGTCCAATATATTTTGCGGTATTAAAATTTTCCACCAATTGAAAAGAATTATAGGTACTGATTATTTTTTGAAGTTTCTTTAAACCAATGAAATGCTTTATTGTATGTCACGTGTCTGCGTTTTAACCAATCCTGTCATTATTATACTGAGAATAATGCTCTTGTGATTATTCCCGGCAATTTTCTCTGTAGCTTTTTTGTTTTTGTTGACAGATGTCAGATGTCAGATAGTTATCATCAACACAAGGAAAAATGAGTCAAAAAGATAGATTTTGTGACGTGCCTGATGATGAAATCAAAAAATAATCTAATTAAATATAACTCGAGAGCTCGATAAATTAGAAAATAATTCTCCAGTATATTTCTCAAACTTCTCAAACTAATGGTTATTACGCTTGAAAATATCACTCGTGCTGTGCACTCGTGTTATTTAAAATCAAGCGTAACACTCATTCGTGATACAGCAACAAAAATTGTCGACATAACTTGTAACACTAATGATATTATATTATATATGAACATTCGTTCGTGCAGCTGTGATAGATTTTGACCCCGACAACAAAGTGTTCCTCCATTATCGTCGTCGAGCTGACCAGAGTCCTGTTTTGTCCAGTATCGTCCTTAGAGGTCAGCAGCTCAGAGACTGCTGTAAGTATTAATTGTAACAATTACGATAATTTTTGCTTTGTTCTCTACCGAAAGTCATCGCTGAAAATTGAACTCAGTTTTATTGATTTAGATATCGATTATATTGTTTGTAAACAAATATATTTTGGGACTTAAATTTTGGAATAGCTGCACTGCTGAATTCTTAGGTTAATGTACCTAGGAAACAGCTGCGTAATAAGGACATATTCAAGTAAAGTAATTTTGTTATTTTTATTTTTAGTGAACGTTCCAGCTCAAAGAATTCAACATGTGAACCTTAATTAGCTTCGTATATCTTGTTTTTTGTTTTTGTTTGATTTTAACAAAATGTAACAAAATATGGAATTACTATTTTTGTATTTTATTAATATTTATAGCTTCCTACTTAATACATTTCGATATTGTTTGATTTATGAGAAAATACTTTATTGTGACAAAGCTGAATATTCCATTTTGGAATTTTGTGAATGTAGCTCTAGATATTAGAGCTAAGAATATTATGTAGAAGAAGATTTTTCAAGTAAGAAAATCTATAATAAAGTTACATGTTACATCCGATAAACAATTTATTTATTGTTAAAAATATTACCATTAATTAGTAAAGAATTCTTATGTACATCAAATTTTATTTCGTCTTATTTTGTTTTAAAAAACACCACATGAAAATCTGAATTTGCACATTTAGACACTAACTTTAATGACAATTACCAGTCTTACAATATGAACAGTAATTATTTAACAACGTGTTAACATACAGGATATGTGTGAATGAATGGACATAGATTGTAGTTTGCGAAAAATAATTTATAAAAAATAATAGCCTAATATTAATTGACTTTATTAGTCAAGGAAGAATTTCTACATTTTTATTAGGTTTGCATTTTATACGCAACAGCCCACATTTTGACATTGATTTCAAATAATTGTTTTGATTGAAGTATTTTTATATCAAAATATGGCTGTTGTTTAAAATAGCAGATTTGTAATAGGTATTATCAAGGAGAAATAAACATTCTTTGATATGAAATATAAATACTATTTTTGGCTATCACAAAACCAAGATATTCTGGAATAATTTAATGAGATAATAATTGTCAAAATATTGACTGTTTAACTGCGTTAATACTGATATTAATAAAACTAAATATAGTAATTAAATGATTAAGTGTTATTTCGCATCAAAGAATCGAGGAAATAAACAAAACATTGGTGGTAGCTCCCGCCAAATTCAAAAAGTAATCATTAGATCGCACTTCCGTTTCGTCGAAGCAAGTCAGTTTCAATTTGTGAGCGTCTACTTCCCGAGAAACCGGATGTTGGTGAAGATGGCGCCCGCCGATCTTCTTCTGTTGCAGAAGTTGATGGATTTTCCCCCGTTTCCGGCGCGAGTTTCATGAAGAGCCACCAGCAATTTGAATACGTCGTCTCGGGTAGGTTGGCACATGTATCGATTGTCGGCTTCGTATCTACTATCGAGAAAAATTCAATTAATTTCTTTGTTGATTTTGAGGTTATGTTGGGAACGTCAAAAGCGGGACAGCCACAGCGGTGCAATTGGCATCATTTCGGTGGCGTGCTTTTCATTATATTATTTCACATAATGTTTCATTATTTTATCATGCTTTTATTCAATTTAGAGTGACAGTTACAACTAGGGCAACAGGGCTAGATGACATTTTGATAATATACTTGTCACAGTGTCATGCGCAGATATTAGTGGACGGCGATCAACAGGTATTAAGAATTTTATAGTTTTGAAATAATATTTATACTCGATACAATATTATTTTATCTACGACCGTGCGATATATCCTACATATCCCACTCATTTATTAAATAATTAAGTATTTCTTCAACTAGGTTAAGTCTTAGTTACCTTATAAAAAATGACGAACCACAAAATACTGCTTAACCAATTTTCATGATCATGATTTTCAGTGTTCAATTCAGATTAACTTTTAGGGTACTTTCAATCATTGCTGAATGGAAAATGTGATTTTTAATTCTGAACGCAATTTAATTCAAAATAAAATATAATTATATGTTTAATCACGAAAACAAATATTTGTAATATGCAATGTTTATTCATTAACTTTTTTAATAATATGCAGACAAAAGTTTCGTTATTAAAATGCTTCATTGATTATTAAAACAGTTACAAATATCAAGCAACCCTTGAATATTTGATTAGTTTTGATTTGTAATTTTAATCTTCATACTCATTGAATATAATTAATAAAGCAAAATTAATTTTTCTGTACATCATTAAAATATTACTTTGCAAAGATATAGATAAAAAAATAATTGATTACAAATATGTGAAATATTATACAGATAAATGCCTGTAGGTATCAATTTATTTCTGGATGAAAAAATATTTAAGTAATTCTATATTTATGTGTTGTTTGCATGTAAATAAAGTTGATATAATCTCTTTGTTGCTGCGCATAATGTTTGTGTAGTTCAAAATTCACTAAATTTTTTAATAATTCTGTTTTCTAATAAATCCCATCGTAAATATTTAACATGCAAAGCCAATTCATGAGATTCCATTAAACTTGAGAAAGCTTTTCGTTTTCATACATATAAAATTAACAAACAATAAACGTTTAGTCTAATACCAACTTACTAAAAATTACTTATACATTCACAATACAAGCATGCAAATTATTACTTAAATATTCATACGTTAATCTCGAGTTTCATTATCAGATCAAGGATTATTCTAAGCTTGTCTTATTAGTGAAAGTCTTCATTTACATTCATAGAAAATTCATGATTGGCGCATGATGCTCTAGGGCCAGGGATATTTTACTTTGCACAGTGAATGATGATACAAAATTGTAACCAGAAACGTAAATTAGGTTACCTATAGGTTATACTCGGGTTATACTATAAAATCAATATTTTTTGGCTATTTAAAGTATTGATAACAGTATTTTAAAATTGAATAATCTCTATTTTAGTAATTGACAAATGTTATTGTTTTGTATGTACGGATGATGTATTGTCAAAATTTATATTCGGGTAAATATATAAATTTTGGGTTTACTGTTTAGGTATAGGGTAATATTTGCATGTTTCTAGCATTTGCAATTTTTTATATATACGAGGCTGTGGGATGGTAGTTGATTTATTGACTTACTAAAAAAAGTGAAGGCATTTTTGTTTATTAACGAGTTCCTTTATAAAGTACGTTCAGCAAAATTAAACAATGTACATAACACATAAATGTATATGAAACATGCCGTACTATTGTTTTATATTATTTTTTATAAAATTTATGAATGAAAATTGTGTCATGGAAAAATGGAGTATACTTATTATTATTTTTCCTTTTGTTTGTTTTAACAATAAATTTAATAATTTTGACGTAGAACAACAAACACTAAAAAATGTATAATTCGACATGAGAATATTTTTGTTTAATGTCTGGTTTCGGAATGCGTGGTCAGCTAATCATGTTAACCATGAAAAAAAGTTGAATTTGAATATAAAATAGTTAAGTAATATTTTGTAACTATTTAAATATGTATACATATACAGCCCGGATCTGTAAAACTTTAGTTTCAAGTTTAATAAAACAGTTTCAAGAAAAACAACAAAGTTTCTTGCAATTTTTTCGGAATATATTCGCAATTATGTCTGTTAAATTTTCATAAAAGTTAGGGCTTCATTGGATTAAATAACAAGAAGTTATTTATAGAAAATTTACATCTTTTTTTCGTTTTGTGTAAAAAGAAATTTTACACGAGATATTTGAAATTATTTTGAAAATTAATGAGAGATTCATGAATCGTATCTTTTGTTAATTTTAAAATTATTTTTTTACGTTCTTCTCATCGTAGCATTGATTGAAATTTTACTGTGAAATATTTTAAATATTGTATGATTTAAGCCAGTCAAGTTTCAAGTATCAAATGAAGATTCCGGTCGCTCTTCTTCAATAAGATTATCTACGGACCGATCATAATAATCTATGAGACTTCATGCATCCAAATCCACTATATTATACCGGGTGTCTTCTTTTTTATATAGGACGTAAAAAAAAATAATGTTAAATTTTTCATTTGGTGATAGTTCGTTCCCCATGAATTTTAGAACAAAAATGGAAAACAAAAAGTTTTCAGAAACAAAACTGTATCAAATGAACCTAAATTTGTTAATATAAGATAAATGTAAAATTTAATTTGTAATATTTAGCTATATACAGACTGCCATGGTAAATAAAACTAACAATTCAAACAGTTGCAATAGATAAAATAGCAATTTGCGGAAAATTTATTAAATTAAGTGTATTATTTTTTAGACTATTATATCGAAATCGCCCTATTCCTGCACCAGGGATGATTAACAGAGCAAGACGTGTTTACCCTTTGTAAGAAGTGCAAAGTAATAAACGAAAATAATAAAACCAAATGAAGAAAATAAAATGAACGATAATAAACTTAATGTACTTTTGTGCGTGACAGAAAATTCTAATAAAAATGTACGTCGGACTGCTGATGAAATAAATTTACGTACATGTTGATAGTAGAAACAAAATTACATATTACCTACTATAACTAAGGATTAAATGTATATTGTTGTATTAAATTGTAAATGTATCCATGATTACTGAAATAATTTTACAAGTCAATAATCATTAAAATCAAATGTCAGTTGGTATACTCAAACAACACGACTATTTGAATTGTAAAAAGCTAAAAATTATAAAACTTATTTTACTTCCATCTCGTCACAATGTAATACAGTTTTTGTTTCTGAACATTTTTTGTATTTACACTTTCATTATAAAATCACCTATATTCTATTTAAGAATGAGGGAGAGTAATAAATCAGTATGTCAATTCTAGTGGCATCTCAATAATTGTTTGTTCAAGAAACTTAATTAGATAGAGATCTACCTTTAAATTACTTAAACATAAACATGTTCATCATGTTATTGATTGTCTATATGGCAACGAATCCCGATAATACGGTGTTTTGTTTACAAGCTTTATCACTGCGAACACAATCAATTAAATTTGTGTAGGTGGTGTAAGTTTAAGTGAAGGGTGAAATGTTGTATAATATAATAATATAAATACGTAAAGGATTATTCTGAAAAATCTTATCTACGTTTATGTTACGGTCTAAAAGGAATTATCCGAACGTTAATAGCGGTGTTTTATATTTGGAGAAGTAAGTTTCGTTCTAGGTATAAAGCGAGCGGCATTCTATGAGCATCCTAGTAATGTTCTATCTTATTTTTTCAGTGAATTTGTTTTTTTCTTATTCTCAAATGACATATGAAAATTTTATGATTGCATTTCTCTCCTATAAAAAATTAGACACCAGGTAAAAATGGTCCCATCCTAGTCAAGCCTTGCGAAGCGCATTGCACAGAACAAGCACACGTATACTCACGTCCTGGATCGTGAGTTTTGCCGCTTCCACGGGTACCTGCGGTAGTAGCGTGAGCGCTTCCACGGCGCGTCAGCGGCTCCGTCAGGCAGAGGCAGCTGATTCCCCGCCGTCGCTGCTGCGGAGCGCTCCTCCACGTACAGCATTGGCACGCCCCCTGGGCCCCACGAGTGCTCCAGGACCTGGACGAGCGCTTCGGAGAGTCGCGCCAGCTCCTGGTCCAGGGACGGGTCGATGTTTGCGAGGGGAAGATCACGGGGAGCTAAAGCCAACCATAATCATTTAGAAATGCTGTTAGTATTCATTGTAGTATCATCACGACATTTATACATTTCGGGGTGTGGCACTCTTCTCAATGCAGATCTAGGTATTATGTTATATTTTTACGCGTGAATTGTCCTCAAATAACGGGTTTCTAAGATGGTAGTATTGGGCTTCCAAAATTAAAATACGCTAACTAGTGGTAGAAAGCTAAACTAACTATAAGGTACATATATTTCATTTTATTTTGAAATTAATTGTTATTTTTAAAAATTAATAACAGTGATAGTTATTTTAAGAGTATTTTAATGTAAGTATAACATTTGTTCATTGTATTTGTAGATTATTGGTTAAGATTGAATTTTCTCCAAAAAAAAACCTATAAAAACAGGAAAATTTGCAGTGTGTATGGCAACAGTTCTGCTGCCAATAAAAGCAAACTACCAATACTAATGCAAGCATTCGCCATCACAAGATATCATACAAAATGAATTTGACATGTACCTTTTGGGTATTGTGATCAACGCCATTTCTTGATAATTTGGAAGCCCAATTGGAGGAACCAGAGGGGTAATTTTATGTGGTTAAATTTACTCAATTTTTTTTTTTTCGAAAATTTGACAGCTTTGACGATCGAATCTAGGATCTTATGATCCACAGTCCGATGGGTAACCACGAAGCTATTTATCCCATATTGTTGTATTAAGTAATGACTTCCTTTACAATTTAAATGATTTTTTTAACTATCTAAATTGAAGACTATCCGCTGTTTTAAAAATATACTGTAAGATTATTTTAGTCAAATTTTTGATTACCACTGATAAATTTTGCTAACATATACTAGAATTGTTTTCTTTAAAACACAAATATCTCAATAATTAACAACATTTTCAACTAAGATGTTTTTGGTTCTAGTTATAATATAAATGATTTATTTGCTATTTGGTAACTTTAGTGATGGACCCCATTATGAGGATAAATTGGATTTAGATGTTTAGAAAAAATACAAACAAATTATTAGATTAATAAACGTACGTCACATTTTTTTATCTTAAACTATTCCATAACCATAAGTTTCAAGATCAAAAGGTTGTGGGTCACTAATAATAATTTAAAGATTTGCGTAAGTTTTTTCTAGAACACTCGCGAACATTTCACATCTTTGTAATAATTATCTCAAGGACAATGATTTTGTTATTCTATTTTTAAATAAACCACACATAATGCGTAGAAAATATTTTATTCCAAAGTATTTTTGCTGTTTGGTTATTGTTGTTTGTTTTACTGATTTATATTTAATCGAATACAACTTTTATTTTAATTAAATGTGTTTAAATCAGTTTAGAAATTTGGAGAGATTTTCCATGATTCGCTTTTCAAATAATACATGTCACATTAAGAATATAAGATGTTTTTATTTTAAATGCATTTTAGATTAACCAAATATTTAATTTATTCTCATTCGTAATCATGATTTAATAAAGTAAGTGTTATTTCTTCAGATTCATATTTGAATAAATCTCTTTTCAGATAATTTGACTCAAACTCTTTCTAACGGCCAGATTTTATACATGGTTAAATAAAATGAAATCAAGACGCTTCAAAACTGTAATAATCAGAATATCTAAATATGCATTTCGAGAACTAAGTTCTCATCGGCAGTAGAACTAAGAAGACTTAATCAAGATTACACAACTTGTTATTCAAGTCTATCGTATTGCAAGAATATTTTAAAGAATTTACAGATTTTTTTTTTATGTAGGTATGTATTTTATAGAGTTTAAATAAATAAGAATTTTTTATGTTAGATTGCAGAGTTTTGCGAGCTGATATTCAGACCTATTCTCTAAAAAGTTGCTACCGTAACAACTTCCTAATTGTAACATAAATGAATCGTTTTTTGACAATTAGTGAAATATTCCCCATTAAACATGAAATTTTGATGCGATTTTGTTAGCATTAGCACGTTGCTATGTACCAACTTCGTAAAAGAATTGGGCCGATGACCTGTAAATTTGATCGTGGGTGTCATTTGTAGGTGTAGAAATATGCAATTAAATTCTCTAATTATTTCCGGTATTCCAGCCTAATGAGTTATTTGTATTTATTTGTTCATTTAGAGTTAAAGCGGTTAGAAAAGCACAATAAAAGTAAAACAGCCTATCTCAACCATGAATATAATATCATTTAGTAGCTATATAACAATAAAATAACCCATTTGGTTAGCTAACATAAACATTTTACGATCAGTTTATTCCTATTGTGTTAAAAGCTGCTCTCAATCTGGCAAACATTATATTCGAACCGGTGTTTTCGCAACATGTCTACTCGTATATCACACTGTATCCTACAGCAACGCGTGTTTTGTATGGGATGCGTTGCAGAATGTAATGTACACAATTTAAGGGACAACCGGGGGAATTGAATCACTTGTATTCGATACCCGCGTGGGAAGCAATGCAAAATTTACAACATACATAGGTTACTTTGATACTTTGATAGGAGTTGATATGATAAAAGCATCTGTTTGCTCGATAAATGGATAAATAATCGAATAATATTTGCTTTATTACTCATAGCAGCTAATAAACCTGTAATTAATTGGAAACAGTAAACTTTTGCTTTTCTGTTTTTAAAAAATGTTCAAAAGTTTTGTAGAAAATTTGCAGAATATTATTACACGAAACATCCCTGTGGTTCTTTCTCGACTGATATCTTTGAGGGCTGTAATTTGACGGTTGGTTACTGCTGCTTTAATTGCAGATTCTATCGGATAACTATGTAGGAATGTTACTTTTTTGATATTGCTGTAAATTTTAACCTATACACTTTACAACAAAAGTGTAAATACAAAAGTTGTTCAGAATTAAAAAATGCATACAATAAAGCATATTTGGTAACCTAAATATTGGTATTTCACTATATCTTAATCAAATTAAAATGGATATTTATCAGAAAGCTTGTAATACGCCATGGAAAATTAAACAAAACCGAAAAATATTTTTTCCACGACAGGGAGAGAAACTCGGTTTCTATGAAACCAAAATCATGACATAAACAGCAAATTTCATATCTACGGGAGATTTGTGCACTTTCTCGTCGTGAAGGAAAATACACAAATAAGGTGAAAAATAATAGTATATTGTGTTATTAGGAGTAAAAAGTCACATTTATTCCGAATAACACATGCTATTTTTTCTTCAAACATAGAAAATAGACATTAAAACATTAAAAATTGCTCAAAACTTCAACAAATATTCTACCGTATCCAGTATTTGTAGTTGCCACAGAATATGTTATTTTGTTATTTTTGTTTATTTGTTTTATTATTAACTGTCAAATTATTGAATTACAACCTTACTATTTTCCATGATATTTTACTTTGTCTGCCGCCGGAGTAAATGTAAACATTTTTACGCTGGCGGCGACAATATTGAACTTCTGCTCGTTGAATACAAATACGTAACAACGTACTTTTGTGACGTTTGAAGAAAAACAATATTAAACAAATCAAAGGTAACTATCATAAATTATATTACAATTCAAATAATTTTGAAATACATAAAAACGATAATAAATATTGGAGTCGTGAAAAAAATAGTATATACACCGCAGGAGAGAAGTGTATTTTTTCCTTGGCATCAGAAACAGAATTAGATTTGCTATGAAAAAATAGCATTGAAAACCCTGTAATAGTATATTGTACAACAAGCATGGAATGGTACTCATTTCCTACGAGTATGAAAGTTTGTAGCATAGCATGAGTCAAAGGCGAATGCTGCAAATCATACGAGTATGAAATGGACATTCCATGTGAGTTGTACACTATCCTTTTTTAAAACTACAATTTTATATCCTAATTAGTTTAATTTTTATAATAAATTTATCCCGCTTTCACCATTCCAATATTTGACAATTCTAAATAAGTAGCCTAGCAATGGCACCTATACTGAAATGAATTGATCTGTATTGAAATACAAAACAAATTCATTTCGCACGATGCCATGCTTGCAATGTACCTCATAAACCCTAGCAATAAAATTACATATAATTTATATCTATTTCGAGGTTCTTATAAATATACTTCGAAGGGATATTCTTGTAACTGTCGTCTACATATTCTTAGTAACTAGATATGAACATATATTTCCCACCTTTGATATATAGATTTTGTAATGTAATATGTGTATATAATCAACGGAAAACCTGAAGATAATCCATATAATCTTATATGAATCAAACAGATTTGTTCTGCATGTCAGAAAGTGGAATATATATTTTGTGAAAGTTATGTTATGAAATATGTTCTGTGATTGATTTTGAATAGCTAATAATGAATGTACATGTCCATATACCAGACATATTTTTCTTCTTTTCTATTTAAATAAAATGTTTCGTATTTCCACAAAAATAAATACGAATTGTATCTTTTTAAATTTAAAAAATAAATACTCGTACATTCTTTCTTTCAAAAGAATAAAGCATATTTTCGGTAGCGAAATATATAATACCCGGATTTCTTTCTATTCTACTCATTTGAATTCAGAATTCTGTAAAAACAATAATACAAATTTTATTATAAGATGGAGTTACCTGTGCTGTCTTCCTGATCGTAATAAACTATCTCTGGAGGTATAACATCCGACTCCGCACTATTCTGAGCGTAGGAGATGCCGCATCTTAACGAAGCAAATATCGCCACCGCAGTTATGACTGTGATCATTTTCACGGAATAGCTGTAACAAAATTTGCAAGGAAATCAATTTGTAATTTATTGCATTTTTTAGAGTGCTGGAATTTCATTTAGTTCAATAAAATGTTCAGTGCATTCTTTTAGTATCGCTGATTTAATAAGCTTCCGTCAGACACTGACAGTTCCGTTGTAATCAAATTAAATATGTACAAAATTGTAGCAACTACTTTTTGGAAAAATACTTTATATAGTTAACAAGCACAACATTTGTAGGTCATCCTCAAAATCTTGCCTTGTTTTTATTTTCTCAAAGGTTTAGGATTTTGAATGACACTAACAAATATTACAACTAAAAACATTGCTCCAAATACCAAAGATGTTATTCACTCTTTAGTAGATTAGGTTTTAAAAATAATTGACATTTAACTGTCTTTTGAAACTGTTATATCAAATATTTTGTTTCAGAGGTTGGTATTGGTAGTAATTAAATGTTTGCCTAGTTGCAAAAGTGTGTGTATTATTCTGAGTTCTGAGATATTTAAAAAAAGCTGCGTTTTATGATCTATAAATAAAATAAAAACAGATAGAAGAAAAATAATCTTAGGAGTATGTATTGTAAAGAATTATTATGTTCTATATAACAAAATACTCTCATTTCATTGGATGCGGTAGATAGGACATTAAAGTCCCAAACTATTTGAAAATAAGCAGATAGAATAAAAATAATTTGGTTCCAAATAGATATATATTTAACATTGAATGTATAATGCCTTAATACATATAGGAGAATATATTTTTACATTCAGTTAATACAAAATCTCATTTTTCCTGAGAAGTGGAGATAGAACATTATAATTCTCAGGTGACGATATATTGAATCATATACTTTTCTAGTTTAATATTTAACATTCTCAAATAGCAAATTCAGCTTCTCGTGTAACTCCTACGCAGCTTTGCATCCAGTATTCCGCCGACCAAACACCAGATGAAATAAAACATTGTAAGTGGAAAAACAAACTCTATGTATACACTAAAGTCAAAACACTGTTTAACAGGATTACTTTACCAACATTTACCAACAAACATTTCATAGAACGGTAGGTATATCTTCAAAGCAATCCAAGTAAATACATCATTTTATTATGTGACTTTGTTCGTTCGATCGTCAAACACTCTCTGAGGATGTGAGGTGAGAGCCGATCGCTAAAGGCTCGTCTGGGACTAAGTGAAGGACTGGTGCACTCAACTTTAACTAAGTTTAGTAATTGTCACTAACAAGGTATTAATTGGCCAATCTAGACTTTTGCAATTGTGGAACTCTACGGGAGGAATAAGTGTTTGAGTAATGAATCTTATTACCATATTTAGTTACATCAAGGAGTTACTGTTAATAATTAATTAATGCAATACACCTGCAAACTCGTTAACGATAATATTTAGTTAAATCTGCAATTGTAGCTCTAGGTAGGGGAAAGATATTTGCATCCAGAAAATATTAAAACAAACAATATAATAGTTATTTATGTTTTTATGTATCAAGGCACTGAAGTTTAATTTTTTATCATGAATATGGAATTTATTTGCTGAGGCCCGTAGGGCCGAGTAAAATAAACCATGTGAGTGATAAAAAGGAACTTCAGTGCAACGGTATATATTGAATTTTATTATAAATCTAAAATTAGAAAAAAACTGTAAAAAAAATTATTATATAGGGTAAGTTTATAAATCTGTCAGTTGTCAATTGGAACTGACACTCAGTGTTTCCAATCTCGAACATTAAAGTTATTGTAAATAACACTCAAAATTATGTGTTTTGTCCTCAATTTCTTCATCGGAATTAATTAGTTAATTATTCTTGCACATATTGTTTCATTTTACGTATAAATTTGCTACAATAAGTCATATATCTGCCAAGATTATCCTACTTGTACAATAATTATTTTACAGTTGGCAACACAGCGTTGCTCAAAATCTTCGTAGAATAGGTTACTTTAGTGATGATTTCTTAACATTTAATGACGATTTTTGAGCACTTTAGTGCCGGTTTCAAATAAAACAATATTACGTAATGAAAGAAAATAATTATTTGTAAGCAGAATTTTGTTTGTGTAAACGAAACATACATGTTCTCTGACCTAAGTAAATAAAAAGTAAATCAAAGACATGCACATGAAGTCAGTTAAAATTTGTATAATTTATTGTGCTTCAATTGCTTTACTATAATATTTTTGTAAATATCTTCGAGGTGACATAATGGATTTGGATCATTTTCCTTTTTAACTTTACCTCTGTGGTTCCCTCTATTAATATTTTTAAGTCTGGTAACCGCATTTCATTCGTAAAACATATTATTTAGCGAAATCTGCAAAAGCACAAAGACACGCCCAAAAAAAGTATAAATGGCGTGATGATATATTTTATTTTATTTAATAAAATAAGGGTTTATTTTTAATAGAGCGATTTCGATACAAATTTTTATAAAACAATTGTAACATTTACATATTATTCATTTAAATATATTATTTTGTGAATCTTTCCTTTATTGCAGATTTGCAAGTTCGTACAAAACGTTAGCAAACAAGTTTCATCGTCTATTTAATGTAGACAATAATAATTCAAGTTTAGTTGAGTGCGGGTATTTACAGTGAACGAATCTATGTTTCCACGTCTCTTTTAAGAGAATTCAATTGTAGTTTTACATTAAAATACAGCGAGTGTAATATTAATATTGTGAACATATTAGTGTGTAGCGTATTTGAATACATATACGTTTAGTAGTGTACAGACTTAATAGACATTCACGAACCAACAGAAGTTTGCTGGTAGCTGTCCTCTGCGGCAAAGTAGGTGCAAATCAATTGTTTATAATATTTATATCATTGTTGCCAGAAAGATACAAATGTATTGTAGTTGTCTCTGAATTGAAAGCACATAAATTCTAACTCTCCCAATTTCCATTGATTGGACACCGAAACCAATTGTTGTCATAGGTAGATCGTGCCTTTACCAGAATCGCAGAATCCCGTTGATATTGGTACAGTGACGTTGAAATGTAGCTGAACTCTTAACAAATGTAAAACGATATATCTGTTAACATAACCACTGTATTCCTACGACCTACGCCCTTGATATATCAAATAGCAGAGAAAACGATTAATTAAATTTTGGCTCTTCTATATATTATAACAGTTTACTTCAACATATTACCAAGAAATAACAATTATGTATGTGTATCAAGAAACGACGAAAAACTTTTGATTAAATTTGCATAAACTGTAACAAATTTTAAGTAAAACAATATCAAGAACATTATTAAGTTAATAATATGTACTTAATGAAATAATTTACATGAATAAAGATCATCGGCCCTAACATTTGTTTGTAAACACAAACAGTAATAAATTTTATTACAACCACAGTAAATCGAATGAGCTGCTGTTTGTAGTTGCAAAATTGAATTTAGTTGATTCTAAAGGAAGGGATTCAGGGTTATATTCGTAGTTGGAATAGTGATAACTTGGGTCAGTGGTTCATATTTTAAGGGCCAGTTTCTCCATCTACTAATAAACTCCAGATAAACTACCTACTTGTGTTTAACGAATAAATGAAAATATCCTATCAAGAAATGATAGCCAGAATAGAGTTTATTGGTAGATAGAGAAACCGGATCTAATTTAACTACCTACTTGTATTTAACGAATAAATGAAAATATCGTATCAAGAAATGATAGCTAGAACAGAGTTTATTGGTAGATGGAGAAGCCGGCTCTAATTTAACTATACTAATCTTGAATTTAAATAATATACAATGTTATTTTCGCCATGTATAGTTTGTGTATTGTATCTTCCATCTCCCTAAAGATGGTTGACTCTATGCTTCGAAGTATTTAACAAATGATGCTAACAAGTATTGTACATTCAAAACAAAATTGACGTTGAAACACTAGTACACTGATAATTATTAGTTGAATTTTAATTTAAATAAAGTATTTACATCAGTATGGTTTTAATTTAGAATGTACAAGTCTCATTCCTAATTCTGGAATTCTAACTGACGTTGAAAACGTTGAATCGAGAAAGACAGCTAGTCGTTCTTTGTTGCATACTGTACTTAGAAAATTGATAAAGGAATAGAAAGAAGTTAACAATCAATGATTTTGAAATAAAATAAATTAACAAAAATGAGTTTAATTACCTATTATGTATATGAATTTAATAAAGAAATTTTCAAATAATTGAGCAATACACTGTTAATAGTTATTTGTTTAACTAGGCACCAAAATTCCAGATTTACAGCAAAAACTGGCGCCTTGTCAATGAATGCTGCCGAAGCTATAAATCTGTGTTTGGTGCCAAGTTGAACACATAATTTTATACCGATTGGGAATTAATATTAATTTAGTGATTATTTGTAATTCATATTTTGAAGGTTATCGCTGTCAAATTACGTTGCCATGTATTTGTAGAACGGTTGCTATATATTTGTTGATGGTTACTATGCGTTTGTAAAACGGTTGCCAAATAAAATAATTTTACAATCTAGGCATAAAAGTGACACTTAACAGACTGTTAGCAGTCCGTAAAATATCACCTTTAGTATCAATCGGCAAAAAATATTATTTATCATTTTTGGGTAAGATTGTGCAACATATTTTTATATAACAAACACATAGCAAACGTTCTACATACAAGTATTAGAGAAAGAAGAATGTCCTTACGACATCTATCTGTCTGAGGGTCGTTTTTCGTTTTCATAAAACCTATAAGTTCGCATTCCAGTATTACTATATTTCAGTAAGTAGAACAGCTCTGAAATTTTAAATATATGTCTGCAAATACACCCACCTAGAAACTAGTATATATAACTTAATAACTTTTTTTAAAAGCCAACTGTATCCTTAATTGCGAAAATTATATCCAGTTTCCTTTGTATTTCTAGTTCGACGCTTTCATTTATTTTTTGTTTTATTTATATTATACTTTTATTATTACGTTTTAGTATACGAGTTTTTCACATTTGGGAATGTAAATATTCTCTTCTACAACAATATTATGTAACTAAAGTTTCATTCTTTTACATGGTATTGCAGTTCTAAATAACTATTCTTTACAAAGTCTACTTTGTAGTTATTTTTATACGAGTATGTTTGATCAATGTAAATAAATTTATCAAATAATGTCGCAGATAAAAATTGTTTAATCAGGTGATAATAAAATGGATAGCATAATATCGCTAATTATAATAATGTATAAAACTTGTAAAGTTATTGAATATCTCTCTAATCTCTATTGCAATTTGAGAATATGAGGGGGTACCATTCAAGTGCTCTTACACCTGTTAATGAAGATAAATTAGCTGAAATTTATGGAACCCATTTGACGGGTCTGTAAAAGTGTGGGTAGATAAAATTGCGATTAATTAAACTGAACTATTAACGGAGCGGAAGGAAACAACTTGGTTAGAAAATTGATTTTTACGGATAATTTTACAGGAATTTAGTTCATTCCAAACTAAAAATACTTAATTATTGCGGAGGCGTGAAACGCATGTTAATTTGTTCAATTTTGTATTAGTACTTCTATTTTTATTTAATCGATAATAAAATTCATATACATCTCGATAGAATTTTAAAAACTATTATAAAATAGATATTTGTTTGTTGTCATTAGAACTATGATTATTCAAATATATTAAAAGCTCAGAAATCGTCACTAAAGTAACCCATTATACGACGATTTTGAGCAACCCAGTATTTGCAACCGGTAAATAATTATTGTACAATTAGGATAACTTTGGCAGATATATTGACGTACTATAGTAAATTTGGACGTAACATGAAACAAAATTTGCAAGAAGAATTAACTAATTAATTCCGATGACGAAATTGTGGACAAAACACATAATTTTAATTGTTATTTACGATAACTTCACTTCTCGAGGTTGGCAACACTGACTGTCAGTTTCAATTGACAACTGACAGATGTATAAACTTAACCTATATTGTAATTTTTTTACAGTTTTTCTAATTTTAGATTTCAAATAAAACTTAATATGTACCTCGGCACTGAAGTTCCTTTTGATCACTCACATGGTTTTTTTCCATATTCTTGATAAAAAATTGAACTCCAGTGCCTTGATACATAAATAATAATTTTTTGGAAACCATTTCCGCAAAAATTTCGCCATTGCCGTTTTCATGATTTCTATAATTCCCTAGAATGCATAAGAAATTGAATATTAGAAAGAAATATAATTCATAAGATGCAACCTTTAAATCGATTCTTAGTGCAGAGATTTGATAAAAAATCGAATGGTTTATGAATACAGAAATTTGTGTAATGCTGTAAATTTTTGTACTAATATTATTGAATTAAAAAAAAAATATAAACAGTTAACAATTAAACTCTCATTTTCACCCAATCCTTATACGTGGTTCGACAACATGTAAGCCGCAATTACATTAGGCAAATTGTCCCAAAGTTCATTGAGAATGTGTAGGAGGAATGAATTTGAATTTCAATCAACAATTCATTGATACGAACATTAACCAAAGTGGATTTTTTTTTAGATTAAGATTAAAGTCTTTTGCGATTATCCATTGTCAGGTCTCTGAATACGGGTGCGTGAACTCCAACAAAAGGGTTCACAAATCCTAAAATTAGCATTGGTAATAAATCAATACTTGTCATTTTATTTTAATTTAATGACATCCAGAGAGACTTTGAACTCATACGGAGTTCATTTGAGACTGAACTTATTATATTAAATAGTGGTTAAAGTTTAGTGAATCGAAATATATGTAGATACTTGTAAGTTCTACGCTTGGTAGGGGTGTCGTCGATGGTTCACCTACCTATATGCTATACAGGTGACCAGTTTTGATCTAAGCCAGTCTAATTTGTAACATGTTGCCGATGTTTATGACTTATTTCTGATGTTTGTAAGCATTGGGAAATGCCAATATTTCACTAATATCTGAGATGATTCAAATGTAATCGCATGGAAAACAAATTCACCTTCAAATAACTGTATGATTTTGTCAATTTGTAATTAAATTCTAAAAGTATTTTTTTCGCATTGTTCTCTTTATTGAGTCAATATTAACCATCAGCTACAGATTTACCGCAAATGTGAACTACTTTTATTTAAACCAATACAATGACAATTGTTCGACCAATAAATATACTTCAGTAACTATTAATACTTTATTGCAGATAAATAAATATATGTCTGTTTACAATATGTTTATTACAGTCCAGTTTTTAATTTTATTTCTATTTTCGGACACAAAACGAATTATTGATTTTTGTTTGTACATTATGTGCAAAATGAACATATCGTGAGGTGCAACATTTACTTCCCTGTCATTAATGTATTACTATTCGGAAAATAAGTACCACAGAATTTATCAAACTATTCGTTAAGCTGAGAATATAACATGCCTTTTCTGAAATTTATTTACTATGCTATTGTAAGTTCTTAGCAAAAAGTTTGGTAAAGTTTCAGAAAATGTATTTTAAATCTTATATACTAGTTTACTGAATAGTGAATGGATATCAGTAATAAAATACAACATATAGGTTGTCAATGCTAAATAAACTTGTCATTATAATTTGAAGATGTTTACTAACGAAAAAATAATTAAAATGGGTACTTGGTACAATTAAGAAATTTAAATTAAGTTAAAATTAAATTAAGAAATTTTTCTATGTTTATAAATCAGTAAATTACTAATGCCCAGTATTTATTAATACATTATTGACAAAAAAGTAAATATTGTATCTTAGCTGAAACTCAGTGTATACACGTGTAGAATTGAAATGTGTAGTATATGGATTTCTGTGTTATTTTTTTTTTATTGCTGTAAATTTTTAATTATTCACTGTTCGGTAAAAGTGGAAATACAAAAGTTGCTCATGATTTTAAAATGTATGCAATTAAATACATTTGGTTATCTAAATATTAGTATTTCACAATATAACAATCAGATTAAAATCAATATTTATTAAGAAAATTGTAACACGGACATGGAAAATTAGACAACGGAAAATATTTGACATTTAAAAAACAGGTTAAAATTTATTTATTTAACAGAAAAAATGAACTTTAAAATTCTCCATTGTATTATTACAATCTTTTACGAAATTTCCACAGAAAATAATACAAATACTGCAATAAATAAATCTAAATTAGTTTTCTGAAATGTCAAATATTTTTCGTTTCTGTTTAATTTTTCATGGTTGTATTACATTTTTTTCTAATAAATATTGATTGATATATCGTGAAATATTAACAGTTAGCCCCTGTTGCATGCATTTTTAAATTCTGAACAACAACAAAAAAAATGTTTTGTAATTACTATTCCACATTTCAATTCTACATCAGGTATACTCCTAAAGATAAATATTATGTGGTAAATAGCATCAATTCGAATCCCACAGTCCTGGGAACCGAAAGCAGAGTGCCACATCAAAAATGGGTAAATGTCATGATGATATTATATTTATTTTTATTTGAGCAACAGTGTTGAATGATTTAATGTCACAGTTTAATGTCAGTTTGTTAAACAAGTGTCAATATTTTACTGTTGCCCTGGTTACTAATTAACATTGGTCATATAATATTATAGAAAACTTTGTAAATTATTATTATTACTGAATATTTCAAATTTATATTGAATTTATTTAATATTTGAATACAATCTACTATAAATTAAAAATTCAATCATCTCCCTGGCAAAATTACATATTTATTTTCTCGTTGAAAAGTAATTTCAGTTCGGCATTCATTCGAAACCACAGAATAAAAGTGTAAAAATAGAAATTCCCGTAGGAATAATTCTACAATAATTTATCTCCCAGTTTCAGTGCCTTAACCTACGTTTAATTAAAATATAAAGTAATTTATTACTTGTAATTACTTCCGTCTCTTTTCAAAACAGCTGGCAGAACGGCTAATTACTCTGCAAGTATTTTTTAACACAAGAAATTAATTTTCATTTGGAAATATATGATCGTTAGAGGTGTATTTCTTAATTTTGTTTGTCGAGTAATTTGGTTTCATACCAGGAGTTACGATGTTTATATTGTAATTTATGCCTCAAATATTTGTTTATATTCCGGAGTCTGATTTATGGTTATGCTGATTTTTCGCAGAAATTGTAATTTTGCGTGTAAAGGTTAACGACAACTTGGAAGAGGTAGACAAATTGCTTCACTTTTCGCGGAAACGGAAAAATACACTTTTTTGTTACCTTTAAGTACAGGAAAAGATTTATGTAAAAATCGAGATTTCTCTACAATGATAATAATTTTTTAAAAAGATTTCATTACTGAAAAATTAATAATTAATTATTTCATACATAATACCAACAAAATAAATAAAGTAACTAATAGGTTTATTGTTCATGTACTTTTCTACGAATTATATGGTTTATATTTCTCAATGGGGTCTTTCACCATTTTTTAAATTTTTTTATGAAACTTCATTGAAGACTATCTACACTTTTAAAAATTCTTAATTGTTATTCATTAAGCCACAATGATTTTTTTAAATGTTGTGACGTCATTGTAGAGGTGTTGCTGAATCTAAAACAGTACAGATTGTAAATAATTGTAGTCATATATTTTTTTACTTATTTTATTATTATTATTACAATAAAATAGAACATTTATGTGACAAAAAAAATTTAAATCTCTACTGTTTGAGATCCACCAATATCTCTATAATGACGTCATAACATTTTTAAAAATCATTGTGGCTTAATGAATAACAAAGACTTTCTACAAGTAGTCTTCAATTTAGATAAAGTTTCATAAAAAATTAAAAAAAAATGGTGAAAGACTCCATTGTATTACTTATTTTTGACTGATGATACTGATCATTCCAATTGATATCATATGTTTAAAATAATTTTATTTTATTATACTTGTGCTCGGTATTATAAAGAAATTTACACTCTAGTTAAATTTACTTCCATAATAAATTTATGTTAAATTATCCAAATGACAATCAAATTTTTCACGGCAATGTCTCATAAAATAATTTCAACTTTTGTTAAAAACAAATAAATTTACTTTAAAAGTAAAATTTTTATATAATATCGGACATCAGTTTTGAATTCATGCTGTTAAAAATGGCTTTGCATAGACAACAATTGTTGAAAAATTGATGACAGGAGTATCAATAAAAAAATTAAAAAAAAACAATAATTAAAGATGTTAATATTTTTTAGAATTTTGTTTCCTTAATTTTAATTTTAGGTATAGGAACATGTTAAATCGTTAAAAAGGAAATACTTCGAGTTATTCATTCCAATAAAAAAAGTATCCTTTTCCATTTAAGAAAATATAACTTTCATGCCCCCGTCACATACCCCTAACAATTTTATTTCACCAACCTTGCTGTATAAGCCTGTGTATTTATTTTTCTCTAAAGTTATTGGTTAGCCAGCAGAACTGACGGATGCTTTAGAAATTTCAGCATATACATCATTTCATTGTACATATGGGTAAATACATATTTATGTAGATTAAATACGAACTCTTAAAGACCTTGTGCAACTGACATACCACAAATGCATTTACTTATTTTGTCATATCTTTCATATGAAATCCTTCTAAGAATTACAGATAAAATATTTTGTTTGAGAGGATAGTTAAAAATAATTTATATTCTTTCTAGTTTAATGTAACCACGAAATGAATTTTCAATGTGGGGTGTATTAGCAGTAATTTTAGCGTTTCTTTGGCATATCTACAGCTTGCTAATCCTATTAGTGAAGCTTTTTTTGTCTTGCAAGATTTAAGAAGATCAAAGGCGGAGATAATGTCATTGCTCTATCTTTAAAGAATAGGACGCCCATTGAAATATGTAAATTTGAAGAAAAGTCATGTTGAATTTTCTTTAGACCAAAAGCTTGTTAGCATGACACTTTAGAAAAAATATTCATTGTTGATAATATCTCCACACAATAACCTAAATATAAATGTTAATAAATTTGTATGTAAATTTGTAATTTAAAAATAATTATGACTAATTTTTTAATTAATTTTTGTATGTAGGAGGTACCTACAACATGCATGTGTGCGTAATTTCAAATGTAATATTTGTATGAAATTGACATTATTTCAGCTAAATGAAATGTTCCTAATTAATGACAAACAAGATTTAAATGTACCAATCATAAATGTTTGTCTACTCTTAAGTCTTTGAGAGGTCCATTTAATTTGAAGTTAATTACCTATGACACGTAAAGGACATAAGATTTAATTTTATTTCTACTTTATGTTAATTAATCTGCGCTTAATGACAAAATGGAAGCTTTATTTAAATTAATGTCCTGTAACTTTTTTCAAAAATAACAAGATGCATTTTTAATTGTTGTAAGAATAAAATGGGAAGGTACTTTTTTATCGTTTCTACGTTCTTACAAAACGCTTTAGTACGAACTACAGGTGCAACAAGTGAGTGACAGCTTCAGGAGGGTATAAAGTTGTTTGATAAATTTTAAATTGACCACTTGTTGAAAACTTTTGCAGCTTTTTTAATGCGCTTTCACTTCAAATAATCAGATTAGAAATTAATGACTTCCTGATGAAATAATTGGAAAGCAGACCACAAATAGAAAATAAGAATTCTGATGATTATTTTGTTATATTGATCGACTTACGTTATATTTATAGTTCACGAGTTTTTAATTTTATTTGTTTCAAATTCTGAATAAACAACTGTTAATTAAATTCTTCCATTTCATAAATATGCAAATATTTTTATAGGCTAGTTCTACTTCCTATTTTTCACTCCCTATGTAAACTGTTTTCTTGTTTGTTTTAAATATAGTAAATTATTTTAATGGAACAATATTAGTACTATAATGGAACTGAATAAGTAAATAACACAATTTGAATAAATTATTATAATTAATTTAATTTTGCTTTTGTTTAATTAAAGTTTCAAGTGTCCCTAATAGTTAATAAATAAATGAACAACTCACATGTAAATCCAGAAAACTCGACTTTCCGATCACCAAACACTAAAACTGCAAAGTCGAGATGCACACGTAAGTTTAGCGTATGGGGAGGTTGAACGGGAAGCTGTTACGGATGCACGCGACGCATACACACGTCGGACGCGGCGCGACGCTTTTATACGGCGTCGAGGGCCACAGGCCCGCAGCCTGGCGCAGAAGCATACCGAGACGTGTGAACTTAGGCCGTTGTGGGTGCGTACCAGTGACGTCGAATTAGAATTATTTAGAAGGGGCTAGCTTGCTAGCATTTTGTAGACCCCCAATTTTGTACTGAACACCTACGTAAGATACTTTATCTACGCCCGTGATTTAAATGTCACTTATCCTACTCATTTTGCGTGAGTTAAGAGCTTCATTACCGCACTCATTTTCATTAACACTATTTATTATAAATGTTGATAATACAATCTTTATAATTCTTTAAATTAATTAATATTTAATTTATTAATTAATAGTTTTTGAAGCTTGTTCTTCTATATCCGATGAAATACTTTCTAAATCACACATTTTCACAAAATGCTTCAAAAATTTATGAAAAGCAACTACATAACTACATAACTACATAATTGCTTAATGTCAAATTGTGGATGTCGTGGAATAAAAATATTTATACAAGACTACTTAGGTTAATTTTGTCTTATTTTTTTTAACCTTGGGCGGGCATAGATAAAATATTATACAATAGTCGTTCGATAATATATTATTGTTATACTCTATGATACATGAGTATCTCAATAATGCTCTTACCCCACTTATATCGTAAATATTTATTATTTCATATTGTATCACATTTACATGTTTACCGGACTGGTTTCAGTCCGGTAAATGGGACTTTACTGGATTATTATTTTTACGGTACTGTATCATTGCTAAGAAATATTTTAATAGGATTTGACCCATAATATCGTTTTCCGCGTACATTTTGAAAAAAAAATGGTTTCTATAATTTTTTTAATTTTTGATAAGACCCAGATGACCTGATTGTTTTTAAGAAAGAAAAGAAAAATAAATAAAACTTTGACGCCTCTTCCGGAAATATTTTATTCATACCGTAAATACTTATTTACCGGACTTATAACGTAAATAACTATTAATTCAGTTGAAGTTGCTTCCTCACAGGATGTAGTGAGAGGTAAAAATAAATAAAAAGAAAATACTTTTGGGTACCCGTCAATTGATTTTATAATAGTTATTAGAATTCTATCGATTTTGGTACCAAATTAAATTTCTCATCGGGTAGGAGAGTTAAGATAAAATAATAAAAAAAAATAACTTTGAACGATCGTTATTTGTTTTTTACAGTATTAATGGAATCTTAGCTAATTTGGTGTGACATTTAAAATTTCGCTGAAGAAAACTGAATCGAAATATCAAAAAAGACTTTTGAATGATTGTCAATTGTTTTTATAGTAATTCCGTTGAGTTGTATGTCAAAATAAAGCATTTTGATGTGGAAAAATCATTAATAATAGAATAATATTATTTAGTTTGGTAAAAGACGTGATGATATATTTATTTATTTTATTTAAATATAATAATACATTTTTAAATTTCTCTACGCTGGAATGTAACAAGTTAATTGTTAAATATTTAATTTCGAGGGAATATCAGATAAACTGTCAAGTATACGGTAAAAATGTTAGTAATGTGTAGGCTGTATGATGAATGTCAAAATTGGCTTCAATCTTGTAAAAGTCTTGATAAATATTAGCGCGTGGGACACGCAATGGTTATATCCATTTGAATTCTTGGTATCTACGCCTGACATAACGACATTGCATTTAAAACTAATACCCAAAGAAATACTTGGAAAGTTTTTAAATATATATAACTTAAAGTAAATTCAGGAAAGATTATATGTGATTCAAGGAGAAAATATTTAACTTCTAGGAATTTTTCTATTCTTTATAGTGATGAACATTCTTAAAACTTAAGTTGAAAACTTTTGCATTTAAGGAAATATGTCAACCTAATTTAATTTTGTCGCAATTTCCAACAGAAAGTTAAAAACTAAAACTATTTGCATTCATCATAATTTGGTTAAACTTTAATATATGCAAACGCATTTTTAACTCGAAATTCAAGGAAAATAACACCATTTTCAAGATTAGAATCAGATTCATACAAATATCGGAAAATGAGTTATTTCCGGATTATTAAATATATTATTAATTCCCTCAGTATAAAAACAAAAACATAATAATTTATTTTTAACATTCGAAGCACGAACATGATCTACGATTCTTATCAGTTGGTAGCACGTACGGCAATGAAGCGCGGGTACAAATAAATTGGCTTTTATATCGCGATTCTAGTCGCTGCTATTGGTTTCACAGCCTCTGAATGATAAGTGTTAGTTCACAAAGTAGTGATTTCTTCCTCTATTTCACAAAGAAGAATAGCACTTCTATATATTTTTAGTATAAAACTAAGTCTTGATTTATACAAATTAAAAAAAGCACTGAAATGGGATTTGTATTAATGTTATCAAAATTTTGTTTAATGATATATAATAATATATACCTATTTAATAACTTGGGTATTTGTCAAAATAATTAAAATCTCGTACCTATAGTATTAATTGACAAACGACAATTATCTTAAAATTTGTAATTATAAAGGGCAGTTCTGTGCACAGTTAATTATACATTTAAGCCTTTAATATAATTTTCTTAACTTTTCAGTCTGCTAAATTCAGTTTATTATTCAATTTTATTTTGACAGCACCATTAATTACAACCCACACTTTTGAAACTCCAAGTGTTCAAATACACCTTCATATATAATTATAGCCTTAATTATTATGTTTAATTAAACTTATAAAATTAATAAATTATGTAGCATAGCAGAACAATTCAACAATTATTTCAAATGGCAACAAGTACGAATATGTTGAATAGTTGCAATTAACAAAATATTTTACAACGAATGTGCATTAAGTAAGAGGACGTCTTCTCGATTTGAAATCTAAAACAACTCTCGGTTTTCCTATTGGTTAAATACACTCAGCTACCCCATAAACGAATAAGTGCGAGGCAGGGAACCTCTCGCAGGGCCAATACAAAGATTGCATAAAAACTAAATACCACTTAATCTAGGGTTCAACCAAGCCTATCTATAAATTTGTCAACTCCAGGCGGCATTTCAAGTCGATATTTCAGATATCTTATCTTGACATGTTCCATATATGTAGACATATCTTCGGAAATAAAATGGTATTATTATTATTATATTTACCGCGATAATTTTAAATGACTATTTATGAAAACTAAAAATCTAACAAAATTCCTCACACATGAGTTGCAATAAATTTAACTCAAGAACTCATGTCAAGTCGATTTTCGATGCATTTAAGTACAAACGCAATTTGAAACTGGATATTTTAAAATCGTTTTGACAGTAAAACAATAAATCGTTTTCTGACTATTCCTCTTGTTACAATTATGTCACATACTGAGAACTGTGCCTTATATTATTGTTATTATCTATTATTGATGTTTTTAATATTAGGAATTAATATATAAGTTAAAAGTTAGTAATGACGTGTTTAAGTATATTAAGTTAGGTATTATTATCTATAATGATAACAGAACTCTCATTATTTACAAAGTTGTTTACATCTCAGGAATGTTTTGTTATTAGTGCTCAATTGTTAAAACTGTCGCAATTAGAGTAATTACGTAACGCTAACAATGAATAAAGTTAATTGAATGTTGTTTATGACACACTGCAAATTTACATATATCTGCGCATTTATTTGATTTAGTTGTAGATTTAATGACGTCAGTATGTATATGTAATAAATTTTATCTTACACCTATCAATAAATGCTCTATAACTATTTCGATTTTAAACAGAGACAGTAACTAGTGGATATATTTTGAGAAAAGTCTCGAGTGAGTAATTTATTATTTATAACTATAATAATAACACCTTGGTAACTATTTCGATTGAAATTTTAATTTAGAAAATTTAAAATATATGTCAGTCAAATAATATTTTTTTAAATAAATTTTGCATTTATAAAGAAATGTGGGATAAAACCTTATACTTCAAACGTGGGCAAAGTGGAATTACACATTCGATAAAATTATCACAAACATGCCTTCGGCAAAATTTCTCTCGTGGGTAATTCCTTACTTTACGCACTTTTAAAGTAAATAACTATTATACTCTAAATTTAATATAAGTGTGACGTGAAAGTAAAAAGTATTTTTCTTTCGTTCATGTCAGAAATATTGATGTAGAATTTTTATTTTTAACATTGTTTCTAATACAGTGCTACCCTTTCAGACGTTAGGGTGATATTGGAAGTTTGTTGTTTGATTGAACAACTCAATTTACTCTAGAACTCAAAACATTTGATCCCCTGTTGCTGTCTGTTAACTTTAAGAACGACATTTATTTGCTGATGCTCCATAAGAATTTTTTAATAAAAACATTGTATTCTACGAGTACAATACGTTTTGATAGGAATGGTTTGAATATGTCTAAGCAAAAAGCAACTTTTATAAATGTGCATTCATTTTCAGTTTGCTGAAGTACTTTGAAATTTAATACTTAATTTCTTATTCATTACATACATAATTTTTTCTACTTTGTTTTTAAAATTTCATTTAAATTACTGGATTCCTTAGCGCTAAATAACATTTTAATCATATTTTAACAAGCTGCAGATTTGAACGTTTTAGTCACGGTTTGAAGTTAGCAACTGACTTTAAAGTAGGTACAGTTTGAAGTTTGCTTCAATGACTTTTTCAATAATAGTCATATTTTTTCCAATTTAACTGTAACGATACACTTAATTTAAGTATAATTTTCTAGTTATGTATGTCTGTTAAATTAATTAATCTTAATGTTCAAATAATTAATAAAATATTGCCTTTTTCGGTTCTTATTTTGAGGTTATTTTTTAAACAGTTATTTATGTATCAAAGCATTGAAGTTTTAATTTTATGTAAAATTAGGAACAACTTTAAAAACATTATTTTAAGTTTATATATTTGCCAGGTGTGAGATATGACAAACATTGGAACTTGCACTCAGTGTAGCCAACCTCGGACATTGAAGTTATCGTAAAAAATACTCAAAATTATGTGTTTTATTCCCAACTTCTTCAACGGAATTAATTAGTTCCTTCTTTTTGCACATTTTGTTTTATTTTACGTACAAATTTGCTATCGTACAAAATCGTACACCTTCCAAAATTTTTCTATTTGTACAATAATTATCGTACGGTTGCCAACACTGTGTTGCTTAAAATCGTAGTATAAGAGATAACTTTAATGTTGATTTAAAATAAAATTAATTTTTTTTTATCTTAATTTACAGTCGTAGAAAAACTGTAGTATATCACTTGTGTAAACTATTTTTTCTACTACCTCTTAGAAATATGCTCATTATATGTTTGTTGTTGCTTAGGAAATGAGAAACATTGCAAGCACGGTGCGAAATGAATTTGTTTTGTGAGTATTTCAATACAGGTCATTTCATTTCAGTACAGGTGCCATTGCTAGTACTTATTTATAATTGTCAAATATTGGAATGGTGGAAGCGAGACAAATTTATTATTAAAATTAAATTAATTAGGAAATAATATAGTGGTCGTTGAAAAAGTATAGTGTACAACTCGCATGGAATGTCCATTTCATACTCGTAGGAAATGAGTACCATTCCATGCTCGCAATACAATACACTATAGATTCTCGTTTTTTAGATACGTGGCTTATTCGTTTGTAAAATCTCGTGCCTAAAGGGATGTAATAAACCTTGTTACATAATACAATATTAAACCAATAAACTGTCCAGAAATTGACATTGGCTCCTCCACCAGAATTCGTGTATAAGTCTAGTAAAGTAATGCAAACCTTTTATTTCACATTTGAAATGAACGAGCCAAAATTTCTGTTACGTAATTAACTAAACGATTACCCCGTTTTTAAAACTCCAAATCAATTTGATTTCCATCTCTTTCACTGGCGCGTGGGTGCCTCCAAAGCACAGTGACGTGTTTGGGTGCAGGTCGCACGTTATCCTGCGCGTTATCCTGCTTCTGCACTCCTGCGTGGCATGAACACGCGGCAATAATGCACTGCCGCTGCTCAACTGTGTTCTGTGACCAGATACCGTCACATGTGTGAGAACGATGACAGTTCCGCGAATGTGTTATAAGCTATAGATATGTGGGCAGTGGCGGCGCATGATAATGGGCCGTAGGGGGTTTATATTAAATTATAGGTATTGTTTACAGTATAATGGGTTTATGTATAAGCAGGAAGGTACTTGCTTCTACACAACCTTTAGATTGTTCTGTCAAACGATCGTGAATTGTTTTAACGATGTAGGAAACAGTGTTTTCTATTATATCTATTTGATACATTGGCAGCGGAATATTCAATAGTTATATCACGAGTGCTAAGAATTTAATAGATTAAATTTGACATGTCTAGCTTATGCATAAAATTTTGCTTAAGAAGTGTTTGAGAACATAATAATTTGAAAAAATCCCGAGACCGCAGGTTGAGGGATTTTATCTTAAATTATTATGTACGATAACACTGTTTTAAAAGCAAAATTTTATAAATAATCTAGACATCAAATTTAATCGATTCAATTCTATTTCAAGATTATTTCATGAATTCATAGTATAAACTTTAACTTTTGGCGATGAAATTGTACTAAAACGTTGATTTTGACACATTTTCACATAAATAAATCGGTTCACACATAAGTAAAAGGCACCATAAAATTTTGTTGTTATATTGTAACAATAGCAAACTGTTTGCTTTTCTTTTTTACTTGTCAAATAAATGTCAAAAATTAATAAATAAAAATAGCTTGAAGCATGTTTAAAGACATAGAATACCAGTAAAGGTAAAGAACATGTAAGTATCTTGCTTCTGCAACTAATTATCCGGTTAAATATGCCTTCAAAATGTTCAAAATTTGCATATAAAGGCTAGCTTCAATTTAATCGCGAATAAACAGCATGGTGCTGTTTAATCACTTATCTAAAATGCACAACAATGGAAAATAAGACATTCTGATTGGTCTAATTTGTAATGAGTGAAATAATCTATTTAATTAATTGTATCTTAGTAGTTTTTCCTAAACTTATTTTTTTGTTACTTGTATAAGGAAGTGTAGAAATCATGAAAATCATTTGAATTTGTTGCGGAAATACTTTTTGCAATAACAATAACGTCTGAGTGGATAATATAGATGTATGCCTGTATTTTGTTTTTTGAAGAAATCTAAGGATGCTATATTTATGTCGAAATACATTAATTTTAATACTCTTTCATCATATCTAGATGCAACAGTATCGAAAACAACAAATTACGTTTTAATATTTCCGTGAAATATTTGCATCATTTGGCAATTTGGGTATAATTAACAGTTTACGCAAAATCCGTAGTGAAAACCAACCCATTTAAAAATCATTATTCACAGAAGTTTCCGACACAAATATTGATTACCAGTTCCGAAGAATTAATGTCCTGACACTAGGATTCATCGGGCTATAAGGATAATCTCCTCAATTTGAAAATATTCTGCGTATTTTATGACATTCGCGAAACGAATTTGCTTTTGGCACTTTTACTTTACTTAATTTTACGTAATTTTTCGAGAATGCTTTTAGCTTTCTCCGCAGTAGGTAAACGACCGTAAGAGGACAATTAAGCCAAGAGAAGCACGAAGACGTATAAGTGTATTCTCCTTTTCCGTAATTATTGCGTTCCAAAGAATCGAATTAATCAATAAAATTTAATTACTGAATAAATATTTAGCTATTTAAATTGACAAATGATGCTATTAATATTAAAGTCTGATAATGAGATAAAATGTCTATAATAAAATTAGAAGACAATAATTTAGCAGGCGGAACAATAATGGTACCCGCATAAATGTTCTAAAGGATAAACCACAGGAGTAACTTAAATTATTTACTTATTTAACCTCAGAAAAATATACAGAACTAAGAAATTTCTGGACCATTTTTATTAAATATCCTGCTTTAAAAAACTTCTTGGATTTGTGACAGTTCTTTTTGTTTCATTATAAACAAATAAGAAAGTAAAAAATGAATAATAATGAAACATCCCGAGAGAAATTACTGGTAACATAGAAGGAAATGAAAAATTACGCATTCTTAGCTATATTAATTCATACCTCTACTGAGAAATCAGGAAGACAATAAAACATTTTTAAGTTTATTACACTAGCGTGGCCTTGGCTAGCCGAGAAATTTGTAAATTAAATTCGTTTTGTCATTTATAAAATTGGTACCCATTGAATTTTGGGCCAAAATAAGCCATTATTAGACTTTTTCCTCTAATTTTTCAACATATTGAAGGATTACTCTGAAATTTGCATATTTATTTAATTCGATGAGCTGAATTGATTGGTCAACACCGCAAGTCTGTATCTTTCATATTTTTCGAAATACTTATTTGTTATAAATTGCACGAAATAAAAATAAATTCATCTTTTATGTGATATTTTGTAACAATTTCCATATTCATAATTCCTTTAAGGACAAACATATAACCGAAAAATCTATTCATATGTCAAACAGGTGTGAAGTGTAATTGTTAAACATTTAAATACAGATTAATATATATAAGAAAGTCGTATGTTATCCACACCAAACTTTTATTTTCTGCTCCAGCTACTAAAACACTGAATCATTAGATAGATGAGGCGCCGTCTTCATTCAATTACATTTCATTACATGATTAGCTAATGACATAGCAATTTTTACTTGAGTAATTAGAGATAAATCAAATCATGTATGACCTAATTTTGCTCGATTTTTCATCTACTATAATTATTCGTTGCTGCATCTAAAAATGAAACATTTTTACATTTTTTTCGTACTTGCTCCTTTAAGTTAGGAAGAGAAATGTAGGAAAGAAAATTTTCCTAATTTATAAAAGTTAAAGTTTTTGACATAATATTAATCTTCAGATCTAAATGCATTTCAATTTATTTGATTTCAATACGGAAAATATTGAAATGCTTTCAAATATTTTCTGAATATTTTGCAAAATATTCATTCGGGTTTTTGCTCAACTATTGTATTTTATTAATCTTTAATGTCGTAATAAATTAAAATTCATATTGTTCAATTCAAAGTATAAACTGCTTTATTTCTATATTTTTTTCAAGATAATTTTGTACAATAATTTTAGCTATTATGTAAAATTATTGATATTTAAAAAAGGTTTGACAGCAAAAAACGTAACTTATATTTTATATTTTTATGTAGATTCCTATTTGGAACAAAATCTAAAATTAAATCTAGAATAATAATGTGGGTAGCTCTTATCAGATTACGGTACAAAATTCTTATTTATTGTACGCATTTTATATTCGATTTAAAAATGGGTTTTAAAACAGAACTACATACAGTTTACTTCTTCATTTATAAAAGTAAGAAAATAGTTATATAATATCCAAATTCTTATTATATTTGTATACTAACTTAATACGATATTTATTAATGAATTAGTGTGATTGATTTGCATCACAGAAGCCAATATGTAGTTCTATTTGAAGTAGACGATATGGTAGAATCTCTTAGTATTTAAAAATTTGAAAATACTTTAAATTTAGAGTAAGTAGAATATTATTCTTCATCTCAATAACTTGATTAATTTTTTTTTGTTCCATCCTTTTTAAGATTTTATAATTCAAATTTGGAAGGAGGTAAATCAAAAACTTAACTGGATATCGAAATTACGTGATCATTTATCCATATTTCTAGAGTTTTGAATATCTAATAAGGTATAATGTTGTTACCATTGTTAACTTAAATTTAATTCTAATTGTTGTTGTAAGCTTGAAATATGAGAGAGGACAGTTTTAAGAAAAATGAATGATGGAAAAAAAGAGGGCTATTTGGCAGTGCGTAGGAAAAATAAAGAAATAATGGATTTATATGGTGAGTGAGTGTATAAAGGAAATAATCAAAGCACAGAAACTAAAATGGTTATCCCACGTGACACGTTTTTTGATGGACAGAACAGTGAAGGTAGTTTTAACGGTAGAATTGTGACAAAAAAGAAAAGAGATCGTCCGAAAGAGAAGTGCTCAAGAAAGACTTAGAATTCTTAAAAGCTAAAGAGTGGGAAGAAAAAGCCACAAATAAACTACAATGGAGAGACATTATTCAACAAGCCATTGACCAACATTAATTTAATCTAGATATTCTGAATCCTGAGCCTCATATTCATCAAAGACTCTGTTGATATACTCGTATTTTAGAATTATTGTTATAACTGACCTACGTAATTATAGCCTTTGTAAATGTTATATTTAATGAAAACTTGTGAAAGCGTTTATTTTGTATTATATTAACAACTTCAAGTTTATAAAGCTGTGTGTGGCAGGTCTAAAACAGCTTTCTGACATTTTTATTCCTTGTTGGGATTCAAAAGCTTAGCTGAATTTGAAACTTCAACTGATATTAAAAGGTTGTCACAATATAACTAGTTAAATCATACATAAATTTAGAATTTAACACACTTCAAAGGATATCTCTGAACTTATACACCTAACATAAATCTCAATTTCTCAGGATTTCAACTGAAAAACCTAGTTAGATATCAAAAAACGATCAATGATTATTAAAGTTTCATACTAAGGTATGGTGGACGTATAGTGCCTACCTTAGCTTATGCGGATGATGTTTTGGATGAAACTGAGAAGCAATTGAGAATAATGATCGTGAGCATAAATGAAGTATCGAAAGGTTTAAATCTATTATTGAATGTCGATAAATGTAAAGTGTTGGTGTTCAAGAATAATGATTTGGTGACTAATGTTTCGAACAAGTGAATGAATTTGTATATTTGGGTTTCGAAGGATGGACGTATTAACCGGGAGATTGAAAGGCGGGTGACTGCAGGGAGCAAGGTATTGGGTGCTTTGGGTACATTTGCTCGAAACGTGAATATATCTAGAGATGCTCGATTGAGTGTATATAATGGTGTGTTAGTGGTGGAAAAAGCATGAACAACTTATAACTGCTGTAGAAATGAGATATTTGAGAGGGCATAAGAATGCGAGACGAGATCGCCTCCAGAATACATTGGTGTATGGTGAGTACGAGATTGAGAAGAATGTTGTTAAGAAAGTGGGAGTGAGCCAGTTGAGTTGCCGAAAGTCGAATGAAAGGTTGATGAATAAATGCGGGTGAGATTGAAGGTGAAGTATTTCGTGGGCGTCCGAGGAATAAATGGTTGGGTATGATTGATGGTTTGTTGCGTGAACGAATGTTTCCAAGAATGTATGAATCGCACTATGAATGTGGACGAAGTAAAACTGGTGTGTCAGGATAGGAATGTATGGAGGAGATTGATTGTTAGTTGACTTCCCCACTGAGTGGGATATAGCGTGACGTTATGTATGTATGTACTTAAGGTAGAACTGCGAATGAGTGGTTGGTTGTTGTGCATTAAATTAATACTGTTGGCTGCCATTTTGCACCAAAATGGCTGCCAACCAATGGAAAACAGCAGCATTCAAATTTATCTCACAATACAAGCATTGCTCCCACTACTGGTCAAAATTACTACAGAACGACTTTCGGCTCTAGGGACGTCATTTAAAATTGATCATGCATTCGAAGCAAACACATTCATCCCCAAACAAATATAAGTTCTAGCTTCGTTCATTCATTGCGGCCTTGTCGATATGGGTCACGGCAAACGCAGCCGTTCCGTTGCATCGTAATATCAAGTTGGATAGGTTTCGAAGCGACCATAGAGACATTTGTTCATCTCAGGGATGCTGGGGGCGTACTTCATTCAAATTGAGATAGTTTTGTGTTGCTGTCTATTGACGTGCGGATATGTTTGTGATTGTTGGAAACAGAAAGTTGTTTACAACAGTTTTTCTGTAAATTTATTCTAATACCTAATACAATAACACCATGACTTTTATAAGTAATAAAATATAGAATACTAAGTTTCAACAGTTTGGATATACTACAGAAAAAACATACCGTAGAATTTACTAAACTATTCGGTAAGCAAAGGAAAAAACTAAATACAATTATTTATCAAATAAAAAAATTGGGTAAACTTTCAGAAAATGCTATACTTTTTTTCTCCGTGTAGGGAAACGTTGAAATTATTATTTCATTGGTTGACTAAAAATCTTAAAGTAATGTTACATTAGTTTAGGAATTTAGTTGTTAATGCTAAAAAGTTTTATTTTATTCTCCACTTTTCAGTTCCTTTCATCCTTGGTTAAATTATTTGTTAATAAGTTTTTATGTTTATAAATATATCTGCATTATTTGTTCAAATGTATTGGTACATATTTTATGATATAATTTATAGTGTGAAAAAAAACTTAATAGATAATTTTTTACTTCAAAAGTAATATGATAAAAGTAAGACAACAAAAATAAACAACAAGAAATTATCGCAACGAGTATATTACAATTTAAAAATAGTTTAACTAAACAAGATTAGTATGAAATTATGTAATTTCAAATTGTTCTCAACTGTGACCCATTTCTCCATTATTATATTTGTAGCCCATATACAATTAAATAATTATATCATCACGCTTTTTACCAACATTGATGTGATACATTTTAACGAATGAAATTACCAATCTTTAAATTATGACTCTCAAAGATGTTGGTGGAGTGGTGGGAACCACAGGGGTAAAGTTAAACTGGCAACTATAAGAAGAATTACTTGGTATTAATTTTGAAAAAACGAAGATTCTAGTGAAAGAAAATAATTGGTTGAGAAGACTAATTAGAGAAGCTATTGAAACCTAGAAATCTTCAAACAATCTTAATTTGAATACAGGCTTTCAGCTAAATAAGTCATGATTAACTGTTGTTCTTTCTTAATTTTCTGTTTTGTAATTTGAAACTCACTCACGGAATATCCTCACTTAAAATTGCAAAATTTTTTTATTACATTTCTTTATAATACAAGCGCTAAGAAACCCATTGTAGCAGAGCGCATCGTCACATCTCTAATATTTTTCGAGATACGTCGATTTTTGGTATTTTTCGAAGTGCAACTTTAAGGGCCTGTAATTCAAAAACTACACGAGATATCTAAATATTCTCTTCAGTTTAGCGTTTCTGGTGCATTTTATAACAAATTAGCAAATTTTTAAAATTTTGAAATTTTTTTGTATTTTTTACAAAATTTTGATCAGCGATAACTCGACAAATATTAAAGATACAGATTTGCAATCGATTCAGCTCGTCGAAATACATAAGTATGCAAAGTTTCATAAAAATCGCTTTACGGGATGAATAGTTAAGGCTAAAAACCTTAAAATGGCGTTTTTTTTTCCCCTTGACGTTTGGCCTGAATTTTGCCATTTTCAGACTTTTTGCTCTAACATTTCAACCGGTTGTCCGAATTTTCTGAAATTTTCAGGGTTTATGTATTTCGTCGAGCTGAATCGATTGGTGCACATTGCAAGTTTGTATCTTTCATATTTGGCGAGATATTTGCAATCGAAATTTTGAAAAAAAATTCAAAAAATTTCAAAATTTTCAAAATTTACTAATTTATTATAAATGGCACGAGAAACACAAATCTGGAGATATTTTTCGATATCTTGTATAGTTTTCGAGTTACAGCCCCTCAAAGTTGCTCTTCAGAAAAAATAAAAAATCGTCATATCTCGAAAAATATTAGAGATATGACGATGCGCTCTGCTGTAATGGGTTTCCTGGCGCGAATATTATAAAGAAATGCAATAAAAAAAATTTACAATTTTAAGTCATATTTGGGGAAATTTCCGTATTTTGAAAAATATGTTTTTAACATCTATGTGTCAAACGTGTCAAATAATTGTGAAGTGTCAAAAATATGTGTCGTTTTAAATTATTATTAAAGCAATATTTGTATTATTAGTTAGAAAGTTTTAAAGACTAGATATTAATTAATATTTTAAAATAACATCATAGCTTAGAACACAAAATTAAACAGGTATAATATCCATATGTCAAATAAATGTCACAATAGTTATACGAAAGGAACAAGTCATACATATTCAGTTGGTTTTATTTGTATAAGAAAGTAGTGTGGTGCACACACCAGATTTTTTTATATTTTATCTGAAGAAGTACTACCTTGCTGTCGAAACGTCGTTATTTTAATAAATATTTACAAAACTTTTACCAAGTTATTATTTTTTACTGTTTATATTTTGCGTGATTCAAATTGCAATTGTACCCTCGTTTTCGTGTGCATTGTTTTGATTTTAATTATAATAAAATCCTTGCTCTCATTTCTAAAACAGCGCGTGATGCATATTAGCATTTTAATTAAAGCTGAATACATTTGTCGTTTACAATGGTTCCACAATAATACCCTTTATTTCTTCATTACATTTTACTATTTTCCAATGAAAATATTTATACTACGATACACAAAATCGAATATTGATTTTAAATTAATTAAAATACTCGCGGTATCATCAAAAGCACACTTAAGTAAGAATATCTAAGGTTTCATAATCATTAATTCCGAGAATCTGTTTGGATCAACATGTCGTTTAAATTTCGCTTCAGGCTTCAGTCAACGTCCATCCATATTAAAGCCGCTATCATTATCACCATCAAATTACCCCAAATTCAGAAACGTGTGCTATCTCCTTGTAGTCCATTACACTTAAACAGAAGAAGCAACATGGCTCTAACAGTTACCCGATGCTAAATTTACATAGTTAGCCAATGAACAAAATTCTTTCAGATAACCTGTCGACAGTAATGAGGAATCAGGTAACAGATTTATCGTTGAAGGAACCTTTGCGCGGAGAAGACTTGGCATGAGGATAAATTGTCCTGCTTTGTTGTGCGCGCTTGCTTACGGTTTGGTCCTCTTTCGTCACGTGCTGATAGGATACTTCTGTCACTTTAACTGTCACGTATAATGAAAATATCTCAATGAAATCATTGTATAAAATATGACAATTGTATTTTAGTTAATTAATTTTAATATATCTACCTCAGCATATTAAAAAACTAGAAGGACTCCTTTTCGGTTTTGGGTTAGATTGGTAGAGATTTCCAAGTTTATTCCTCCTCTTTTCTGCGTTAAAAACAGTAATTACAAAATGAGTAGTGAACAGGAGATTGAATATATGACATCCACTTGATTCTGAGATAATTACAAAAAACTGTTTACAACTAAACTACGTCGAGTTTTTTAGTAAAAATGGTGCTGCTCTTCTTTGGCAAATTAGTATAATAACATTCAGATTTGCAGAAATATTGTAATTTACGAGATATTATATAAACACATTTGCAACCGATGTAGTACTTTTGTGTGCTTTTTGTGACAAAGAAAGGAAGATACTTAAATAATTCAATTAAATTTTTGAAAATAATAATACAATAAATGGAAAACAGAAAATATTTAAATTCTTTAACTTTGTGCTCTTCATTTTCATTTTATTTGATACATGGCTACATCACGTGACTATTCATGCTACAGTTATTGGCTGAACAACACATACATAATATATGTCTGTACCCCAATGTTATACAAGTTTTCCATATGCAGAGGTTTTCATCTAGCATCCCTAAATAACACAGTAAATGCATACTTTTGCATCCACTAGGCATAACTAATGATACAAGGATATATTTTCTCTTTAAACGACGTGTAGAACTAAGTTTTTGAATATATGCTCTATACTTTTTGCGGAAATACATATTTTGACGTCCACTTATCCGCTAAGACTAATTTCTCAACGATGTCTGTGTGTGTGAGGGTGGATGGATGTCCGTGTGCGCAATATCTCATGAACGAGACAAGATTGTAAACGAAACTTGGACTTTTTAAGTTTCATGAAAAAATGAATAGCTGAGTTGATTTTGAATGAAATTAAAAAATCAGAAGAGGAAGTTTACTGGACACAAAAAACAATGAATTCCATTTATTTCAATAATAGAATCAGCTGTGAGAAAAGATTCAAATGAAAGATGTTAGCAAAAATATTTGGAATATGAAATGTTATTTGCACTTTTCTTGTACATGCTTTTAATTTTGAGAAACAAAATTATATGTTTAAGAATGGGAACAAAAAATAAAACAATTTTAATGTCTATATGTCAAACGTGCCAAATAATTGTGAAGGGTCAGAAATATGTGTCGCTTGAAATATTATAATAGTAATATTAGTTAGAAAGTTTTGAAGACTAGATATTAATTAATTTCTATTTTACAATAAATTCAAAGTTACGAGAACCAAAAATTAAACAGGTATAACATCAATATATAAAATAATTGTCAAAATATTGTCATACGCAAGGAACAAGTTATACGTGTTCAATTGGTTTTATTAGTATAAGAAAGTAGTGTGGTGCCCACACCAGATTTTCAAATTTTACAATAATGAGTACTGAAAGTGTTTTCTTATCAATTAACCATGTTTAAATAAATTAAGTAAATATATCATTACGCCACTTACACATTTTGAGTGTGGCACTCTGCTTTTACAGATCTCGTAGAATGATATATTCTATCGCGTAAAATGTGGTTACAATGGCGACTGTGAGAATTGAACTCAGGATTTCTTGATTCCGATATGTAAAATATATTTTTTATCAAAGAAAGCTGAGGATAGATGTTTAGATGTGTTCTTAACAAAAAATATGTATTAAAAAAATGAAATACTACGAAACGGTGTGGTGCGAAGAATGACGTTACTGTTATTCCGCCTACTGCCCACTGTAGCTTTTTTAGCTGTAAAGTAAATGTCAAAGGTAAAATCCAAACTTTAGCTTTAAAATTTTGTTGTACAGTGAAAAGAACTTACTTAGAACTCGTTTTCGTTGCTGGTTATTATTTTTTGATTATAAAAAACTGTTACTATTATTATTAGAAAAGGTTATTGTAATTTGGAAATTGGTGTATGAATATTTGAACTTTAAAATTTTATTAGGGGTTTATCAATTACTGCATCATTACGAAAAGATATTTCAGTTAGGGAGAGAGAGTTTGAGGTAAAGTTACCGTTTAAATATTTTCAGAATTATTGATAAATGTGGTTCATTTGTAACCTGGAAAAAATTTAAATAATTTGCAAATGTTTCCAACGAAAAGTCGTAAAATTGATTTTGTCATCAAATGAATTTGAACTTTAAACATGGAGTAGGTTGGGACCTATTAGCATTGAATTGTATTACCTGGGTAAATAAAATTATACCTCAAATTTAGATTTGAAAATATTTCATGGAAATATAGGAAAATAATAACAATTAATGTGTCCTGTTCAGAGTTTAATATAGCGCAGGAAAATTTACAAGTACTTTAGTTGTCTGCGTTCTGCTAACCGCCGGTATTCACAAACAATAATACCAGCGCCATGCTACGACACCCTTCGCGTAATACAACACCTTATTCACACCGCCTCACTAATTTATTACATTCATTAACGCAGGTGACTTGAGGTGTCACGAAAGTTGTTAAACTTTAGAAAAAAATCCCCCCAAAGGAAATTCGCTGAGTCGCAAAATGTCCCTAGATTAACGTTGAAGTAAATTGTTGCAATGGTAAAAATTAGCATGCTAATTAAATTGCTGACTTACTGCAATTAGATTCGCAAATTAAATGTGTTTAACAGACGGAGGAAGCCTGCCTGCCAAAGAAGAAGTAATTGTAATTATTTTAAGAATGGGGCTTTTCGTACTCGCCCACGGTTTGCAAAATTGTTTTGAGGGTGAAATTGTTTCACACAATTGTAAAGTTGAGGTTATACAAATAATGGAATATTTTATATTTTTAATTAAATAATTTAACCTAGTAACACTTCTTAAAGTTATCGTTCGTTGTTTTTCAAATAAAAATTGTGTACTTATTTTGCATACAGCATAAATAATTAATTTCAATTTTCTTCTGTTTGTTCGTACATTTTCTCTTCAAATAATGAATTTAAATTATCTTCATAAAATTTTCTGGACTATATGGACCTCGGAATACATTTTATTTAATATTCATAGCAAATAAAAAGAATGTACAAATTGAAGTAGTATAGAGTTGTTTGTAAAGAAACTTGTAATTTTTGCAGAATTTAAACAGAGTAAAATAAATGTATATTCAACTCGAAAAAAGTTCTAGAATTTCAAACTGATTACAACAATTATAAAAAATGTCCCCAGCAACTTAGAGCAAGGTGACACTGCCAAAACTACATATCAATACAAAAAGAAAAGAATAGATAACGCGGTAGGATCCGCATCTGCAAATACTTTTATCGCCATTTTTTCAAAAAAGACAATCATAGGTCACTGATTACACACAGATCTCAGGTCACAAATGTAGTATAAAAACCGTCGGTAAACTTAGAATCGGTACACTCACGGTTTTGTGTCTTTGTGAAAACATTACCATGAGGACGACCATTGCTCTGCTCTTAGTGGGCCTCTGCGCCTTGGCTTACGCCGGTCCGACCACCCAGGTCAACCAGTACGGAAAGCAATACAAAGTCGGTAAGTAACATCTTCATTAAATATTTATTCTTCTTTAAAATGTAATTTTATTTATGACAAATATTCTAACATTGACAAGTAATATTAAATTATGTTTTATTTTAAATTTATAGAATTTTGAAATTTGAAATGAGTATTGAACGAAAGTTTATTTTGAGCTTCATATATTTTTCTTCAAGCTTATTATAATATTCATATTTTGCTACTACATATATGACATAGAAGTTATAAATATTGTATAAATATAATTGTACGGCGTACAATAATATTTTAGTTGTTTCATATACCACTACAAGTGCAGCTGTGACGAGTGACAGTTATCTTGTCATTGTTCTGTCATAATTTATATTTTAATATTTAAAATGGCAGAACAAAACAACGTACTTGTATTTTATATTTCTCAAGTTTACTTGAGAATGCTTGAAGAAAAAATAGTATATGTCACTCGGAGTTAACAGTCTTTTTGTTTTGCTAAATTTGCATAACCTCGGCCGCAAATATACGAGCTCAACACAAAAAGTCCTGTTTCAACTCCTAGTAACAAAATATTACTATTCTTCTTCAAAATGTAATTCATATTTATGTCACATATTATAGCGTTACACATCAAATATTTTATTTTATAAAATTCTGAAATTTAAAACGAGTATTGATCGGAAGTTTATTTTGAGCATTATTGCGGCTGAAAAATGTCATAAAAATAAAATATTATATTGGTATTTATAATAATGTGGGATGTATGTGTGCAGCTGACAAGGCTTTCCTGGAAAAACAGAAGAACATCCTCCGTCTCTTCAAATATGTGTTCCAATCCAACTACTACAAGGACCAGGCTGAGATCGCCAAGAACTACAACATCGAAGAACACTTCGAACAGTACGCTCACCAGCAGTACGTGAAGGAATTCTTCCACTACTACAAACAGGGTCTCCTGCCCCGTGGTGAGGTGTTCTCAGTGTACTACCAGGCCCACAGAGACCAGGCTGTGGCTCTGTTCCACGTGCTGTACTATGCTAAGGACTACGAAACCTTCTACAAGACCGCCTGCTGGGCCCGCGAATACGTCAACGAAGGCATGTTCGTGTACGCCATGCACGTTGCCGTCCTCCACCGTGAGGATACCCAGGGACTTGTCCTCCCCCCCATCTACGAAATCTACCCCTATTTCTTCGTCAACAGCGAAGTCATCGACAAGGCTTACGAATACAAGATGAAATACGGTTACGGCTACAAGGGTAACGACAAGCAGGACAAATACTACGTCCACGCTAACTACTCTGGCTGGTACTTGAACTCCAACCCCGAACAATACGACATGTCTTACTACACTGAGGATGTTGGTCTGAACGCTTTCTACTACTACTTCAACTTGGACTATCCCTTCTGGATGGGTGGTGAAGAATATGGTCTGCAGAAGGACAGACGTGGCGAACTCTACTACTTCCTCCACCAACAGCTCTTGGCCAGGTACTACATGGAAAGACTGTCCAACGACTACGGTAGCGTACATGTGTTCGACTGGGAACAGCCCATCAAGACCGGCTACGTGCCATCCATGCGTTACCCCAACGGACTTGAATTCCCCGTCAGGCCCGCCTACGCTGATGTCCAGTACAACCCCCACAACCAGGCCTACACCGTCACCGGCGAGGACAACCAATTCTTGGTGCAACAGATCGAAGACTACGAAAGAAGGATCCGCGATGCTATCGACTCTGGCTACGTGTACACTCAGGAAGGTGAGAAGATCAACATCTACGAGAAGGAAGGTTTTGATGTGCTCGGCCGCATCATCGAAGGCAGCCCCGACTCTCCCAACACCCGTTTCTACGGATACCTCCAGGTGATCGCCCACCAGGTGCTCGGCTACTCTGCCCACCCTGTCCACTACTACAAGGTGCACGCCAGTGCTCTGGAACACTTCGAGACCGCTCTCCGCGACCCCATCTTCTACCAGTTCTACAAGCGCATCACATACTACTTCCTGCAGTACAAGAGCCATCTGCCACACTACACCCACAGCCAGCTCACCTACCCCGGTGTCAAGGTTGAGAATGTTGAGGTCGACAAACTCGTCACCTACTTCGATCGCTTCGATTTCGAAATCACCAACGCCCTGTACGTCAACGAGCACGAATACGAACACGACGACTTCCAAGTCTGGGCTCGCCAATACCGCCTGAACCACAAGCCCTTCACCTACAAGGTGAACGTACAGAGCGACAAGGCTCAGGATGTTGTTGTCCGCGTCTTCTTGGGACCCAAATACGACGAACAGGGACACGAGATCCCCCTGAACGAGAACCGCGTCAACTTCGTTGAATTCGACCAGTTCGTGTACACCCTCCAGGCCGGCAAGACCGTCATCGAGCGTAACTCCCAGCAAGGTTTCACCGTGAAGGACCGTACCTCCTACCGCGCTCTGTACCAGCACGTCATGGCTGCCTACCAAGGACAGGAAGAGTTCCACCTCGACAACTCTGAGGCTCACAGCTACTTCCCCAACCGCTTCGTCCTCCCCAAGGGCAAGGTCGGCGGTCAGGTCTACCAATTCTACGTGTACGTCAGCCCTTACACCAAGCAGATCCAGCGCACCTACGACCATATTGTGTCTGTTGGTGTTGGCAGCGGCACTCGTTACATCGACGACCTGCCCTTCGGCTACCCCTTCGATCGCCAGATCAAGGATGAACACACCTTCTACGTGCCCAACTCTTATGTTGAGGATGTGGTTATCTTCCACAAGACCGAGAGTGAGATCAACACCGCTCACTACCAGCACTAAGTTGTTGATCGCTTGACGACAACGCTAACGAAATAGTTTACAATGATCAGGAATTTCAATTACTTTAATTTACACAGATATTATGACGACTTGCAATGAATTGTTAAAAATTTTGTGATTTGGTTTTAGTAGTTCAATAGATGTTTATTTTTAAAATTACATAATCTTTTTATTACACTCTTTTCCTATTCCTAAATGAATCCTATTCATTTTCTTTTAAAACAAATTAATTATTCGTATTTCTATATATACGAAACATAAAAAAAATAATTTAAAATATTTCCTTTTGTATCTACAATTTGAAATAGCCAGTGCTACCAATTATATTGCATAATAATTACATTTAATCAGATTAAACTATTAAAGTGAAGTTGTAATAATTATGGAAATTAGTTGAAAATACATTAGCAAATTGTAGTTTCAAAGCAGAATATTAACATACAAAATAATTCTTACACATTCTATTATTATAAATGTAAGTAATATTTGTATTATTAGTAAGAAAGTTTTGCTGACTAGATATTAATAGATTTCTATTTTAAAATAAAGTCATACGCAAGGAACAAGTCACACGTGTTCAGTTGGTTTTATTTGTATAAGTTAGTAGTGTGGTGCCCACACCAGATTTTATTTGCTTCTTTTGACAAAGCTGAATTATATGTTTAATAAACTAATTTTAATTGCTATGAGAACAAACAAATAACAGAAACTATATTTATTAATCATTCAATACAGATTCACATACCGATAGAAAAATTTGAAACTCACGAATATCCTCACTTAAAATTGTAATATTTTTTTATTACATTTCTTTATAATATAAGCGCTAAGAAACCCATTGCAGCAGAGCGCATCGTCAGATCTCTAATATTTTTCGAGATACGCCGATTTTTGGTATTTTTCGAAGTGCAAGTTTAAGGGCCTGTAATTTAAAAACTACACGAGATATCTAAAAATTCTCTTCACTTTAGCGTTTCTGGTGCCTTATATGACAAATTAGCAAATTTTTAAAATTTTGAATTTTTTTTGTATTTTTGTTCAAAATTTCGATCGGCGATAACTCGACAAATATTAAAGATACAGATTTGCAGTGTTCACCAATCGATTCAGCTCGTCGAAATACATAAGTATGCAAAGTTTCATAAAAATCGCTTTACGGGATGGAAAGTTAAAGCAAAAAGCCTGAAAATGGCGTTTTTTGTTCAAAAAGTCAATAGGTACCCCTTGGCGTTTGGCCTGAATTTGGCCATTTAAGACTTTTTGCTCTAACATTTCAACCGGTTGCCCGAATTTTCTGAAATTTTCAGGGTTTATGTATTTCGTCGAGCTGAATCGATTGTTGAACATTGCAAGTATGTAACTTTCATATTTGTCGAGATATCTCCAATCGAAATTTTCAAAAAAAATTCAAAAAAATTTCAAAATTTTCAAAATTTACTAAATTATTATAAATGGCACGAAAAACACAAAACTGGAGATATTTTTCGATAACTTGTATAGTTTTCGTGTTACAGCCTCTCAAAGTTGCTCTTCGGAAAATATAAAAAATCGTCATATCTCGAAAAATATTAGAGATATGACGATGCGCTCTCCTGTAATGGGTTTCCTGGCGCAAATATTATAAAGAAATGATATAAAAAAATTACAATTTTAAGTCATATTTGGGGAAATTTCCGTATTTTGAAAAATATAAATCGCCATATTTCGATAAATATAAAACATATTACGATGCGTACTACAGCAATGAGTTTATTCATGTTTAAATTATTCACAAGTAATACATTTCAAGCTAAGTTTGGAGGAGTATTTAATTTATTTTCTAGTAAACAATTTATTTGTATAAGAAAGTAGTGTGGTGCCCACACCAGATTTTTTAATTACTCTTATTAGTATGTTCTCCTGGGCTATTGCATCGAGGAATAAATTACATACCTATTTGTATTAAAAAAATATACTTTGATGCTCTGATATACAAACAACTATTTTTTTTTTTTTATTATGAAGATGAGAGGCAGACTAACTACTATGGTCATATGCCGCCTCATGAGTAGATGAATATGAATTTATATGAATAACACAAACGACCATGCTCTTCAGTGGGATTCGAACCCACGACCTCTGGCGTGCTAAGCTAGTGACATAGCCACTACGCCACCGAGGTCGGCCAAACAACTATTATTTTATAGCTTCTCCTTTTATAATAGATATTTATTTTCGAACCATTATAAATATTTTATGAACAAATGCAAACATTTTATATATTTTCTTCGCAAAAGTTCAATGAAATTTTATATAAGTACAGATACACGGGGTTGATTACAATGGATTGGTAAACGGATTTAATTGAATTATCTCTGTTTTACTTTATTTTTGAACAAGAAATGTTTACAAAGGAATAAATAAATTTCTGTACTTAAACAATAAAATACATAAAAAATAAACGAAACACATATTTATACTTATATTTTATTAGACATAAATATACGAAAGGGTACATAATATTAACTACTAACATATTAAAGATTTACATTAGACCTAAATTACGAATAAACCTATACAATTTTTTACAAATACACTGTAGAATAAGTTTCTTATACTTGAAAATACTTTTATAACATTAATATTTTTAATATCTCGACGTCGTCAACATGCTTTCGTCATCAGGATTTGCTTCTTTGATTGTTTTCAACGGTCCTATTATTTCATCCGCAAGGGTATACATTTTCTCAACAGTCTAAAACAAAATTTTATTTAATTACAAAACAGTATTCTATATTATACTTGAAAGACACCGTTTATATCTTAAAGTAACTCCATCAATTTTTATTTCTGTCTATCTAAATATTCATTGTAAATATTATTTTATTGCTTTCTATACGTAATAGGTATAAGATTTGAAATCTGCTCATAGCATAATAGCAATATATCACGTTTAATTAAATTTGTTCTTTAATTCTGTCCTTGCAATAAGAAGAGACCAACTGAATATCGCAATCAAATCCAAAATTAATGAAAATAATCATAAAGGACAAAAAGGTCAACGAGACAAAACAAGGCAATATCGCCTACCTTTGTCTGAAAAAGTTCAGAAAATAATAATCGTTTGTAATAAATAAAATTTTTCCAACGTTAATGAATACTTTTTGTTATAAAAACTTTTATGATTTTTAAATTTTTAATATATCGAACAGCTCTGACCTGATTTCAGTTATGAAATTTATTTTTGTTGAAGAAGTTTGAAAGCTTTATTACAGTTTACAGTCATTGATAATTTCATTCAAGATTGCAAACGCGTCTTCGTAAGTCACCAACTCTCAAGTTTCAATTTGCTTTCGAGTTAAACTGTTTTCTAATGAATGGATTATCTATAAAGGATTTAAAGTTGCCAATCGTTTAGTCCTTCTGAGTCTTGGATTATTTCAACAGAAAGTTCTCAAGTATATTTACATATAATGATCAGGAAATAGCAATCTTAATTATATTGTTAACTACAAAAAAATTCTGTCACTTCGAGCGCTGAATAACAAAATTTTCCTAGAGTTATAAATGGCATATTAGTTCACCGTTTCGCCACCGGACGTTAAGGGAGATCGTGCTGTATTTATCAATTGGACTTTTATTGTTTCTTCATTACTGATACAAGATGAGCAAATAATTGATATTACTGCAATTATTAAAATTGTTATTTAGTTCTTAATCATAAATGTTAAAGATGAAATAGAGTGTAACCAAGGGTATGTCATGCGACAAAAATGTGAACTATATTTACATTTCTAGTCAAAGTACATCTCAATATTTATTTTACAACAGAATAAGTAAGTTCTTTCTATTTAAATTTAATGATTTTATAATTGATATTTTTTTGACATTCCTTAAAACCATTATTTGTTACGTGTCTGCGCAATAACCAATCCTGTCATTATTATAGTACAGTTAAATAATTCATACAATAATGACATTTCAAATATTTCATGATCCTAATATTTCAGAGGTGCGTTATCGAAAAGACGGCCGCTTAATGTTCACTATAGGCTCATATTTTATTAACCATAGAAAAGAGAGTATAGTATGTCAGCGTCAGTATCAAGTTCATAAAATGAGTGCAAAATAGAGAGGTAAACTTATTTATCTACGACCGTTGCCGTGTAACGGTTGCTTAGCAAGTTAAAAGTGTCACTTTCTGACACTAGTGTTAAAAGTAACATAGAAACTTGTTAAAAGTGATTTTATTGTTACTTTTATAGTGTATATGAAATAATATTTTTAGATTATTTTTTGACGTTTCTTAAAACCAATGAAATGCTTCATTTTATGTCACGAGTCTGCGTTTTAACCAATCCTGTCATTATTATACTGAGAATAAATCTCTAGTGATTATTAGCTTTTTTATTTTTGTTGACAAATGTTAGATGACAGATAGTTATCATCAACACATGTAAAAAATGAGCAAAATAGATAGATTTAGTAGCGTGCCTGATGATGCAATCAAAAAATAATCTAATTAAATATAACTCGAGAGTTCGCTAAATTAGAAAATAATTCTCCAGTATCTTTCTTAAACTTGCCATTTGGCAATAGCCACGCAGGCTATTGCCTGGCAACATGTTTCGAAAGATCTGTCAAATTATTTTCAATTTATTCTCACTTTCTTGTTATATTACTACTGAAAACTTTATTTCTTACTTAGGACATGATTAAAACTACTTCATTTTTGAATTCCTTATGGTATAAATATTTAAAGCTTAAAGTAGTGTCCACAAACCTCAACATTAGCCAGTTCTTTAACTTTCGGGCTCTCGTATTTCTGTTTTTTCTCGTATTCGTCCGGCGAGTACATATAGCCGCGTTCAACATCTTCTTCATAACTGAAAGCAAGATGAGTATCCGGCGGGACACAGATGACGTCTTCCGCTTTCCGGAACACGTGACCTTCCGAAATGGACAAACCAGCAGGAGGATCGGGAGTGTCATCCAGGTATAAGTATAACGGAATGTATACTTTTGGAACTTTAATCTAGAAGAAAAAGTAATACAGAAATAAAAGTAAATGAATTTGTATATTAATTGAAATAAATTGTTTCAATATAAATATAGACCAGACAAATTCATTCATTCGTTAACGAAGATAATCAACTGAAAGAGAAATAAGAGCAAAATGAAATAAATTACTGCAAAAATTAAGAAGATGAATGTTGATGAAACAATATTAAAATAAATTACTTAAAGGAGATATGTATAATGGCAATAATTATACCTTAAAATTTCATGTCTGTCTATGAGTATACGAAACTTATTGCGTCGCATATTCAGTTTATTCTAGAGCTTCAAAGAATAAATATCATATTTCTACCAGTGCAATGCAATTTGAAACTATATTATTAATTTTATAAGTTCGAATTGACTATCCTGACATGACAATATACCATTTAGATATATTTCATGTTAACTGAAGTTCGAATTTCAATTTGACAAGTGCAAAAAGATTATCTCTATGTATATTCATAGATATTTAATTCAGAATATCATTAAACATTATTCTGTTTTATAATTTATTCATATATGTTGTTTCAATTTATTATGCAAACTAGTAAAAATTTGTTTTATTGTTGCTAAACGTTTGCAAAAAGCTAATTATACGTTACTGTTTATATTATTAATAGAGAATTTCAATATAATTACAAAATTATTGATAAGCAGGGAAATATGGCATTAGTGGATTATAATTTACTAATTGGTAAATTGGGTTAATATGTATTTATAGATATAAACAATTTGTACCATAAATAGTAAATCAAACGTATGCATGCACATATAAAATCAGAACTACTATCAAATATACATAATAATTATTATTACCTTTTAACCTTTTAATATTCCAAAACTGATACAATTGCAATATTTATCTTACGTAACAGTAATTTAGATATTTACAATTACAATATTTTTATTTATATTAGTAATGTGATATTATTTATATTCAAATAAACAACTAATATTGCTATTTCAAACAACATACTTAATTAAGATAAATATAATAGTATATTGTACAACGAGCATGGAATGGTACTCATTTCCTACGAGTATGAAAGTTTGTAGCATGAGCCGAAGGCGAATGCTGCAAATCATACGAGTATGAAATGGACATTCCATGCGAGTTGTACACTATACTTTTTCTACGACCACGATATTAATTCCTAATTAATTTAATATTAATAAAAAAATTATCTAGCTTTCACCATTCCAATATTTGACAATTCTAAATAAGTATCCTAGCAATGGCACCTGTACTTAAATGAGCTGACCTGTATCGAAATACAAAACAAATTCATTTAGCACGATGCTGGCAATGTACCTCATATCCCTAGCAACAACAAACATACAGTGGTCGTAGAAAAATAATTATATAGATATTGTTACAGTAAAAACACATAAATTGCTGTCACTATACGTAAGATAAATATTGCTATTGTAGCAATCTGTTTTTTTTTTCTCGTGTACATACATTTATTTCCAGATACACGTTTGAATATTTGTATATAAATAAGGGATAAAATATTACAAACATATTTAAATATATATTGTATAGAGACAAATTTAAAATATAGAAACATATGTCGAAATTCCAAACATTATTTATGAAACATAAGTTTAGAACAATCCAACTTCTATTATCTAGAATCTAATCTAGATATGACGTGCAAGAGGATCATAATCTACCCGAAGAATATTCTCAAAATCTACTCATATGTCACACTAAATCTTTCATAAAACATAAACAATTTCTTCAGGAAGAAACAATAACACTGAAGCACCTAACGATTATCTTACCTGAGCTCGTCTTTCAGCTATCAGTTTTTCGCAGTAGTTGTTGATGAGCAGCACGGGATGATTGGCCATTTCCACAGGTGCTTTATCCAATGGAATCTTACCAGTGAGGACTAATTCCTTTTCGCGGTCCCGTTCTTGGGCCTGGAAGAAAAAACACGTGTAAATTAGGGGAATAGCAAGGGAATTTACTTGGAAGCAGAGATGAACTAAGGGCATCCTATAAAAATAAATAATTCTTTCTTAAACAAGCCTTTTAAATTGAAATGATACATCGAGCTGTAGAATCTTCAATTCGATTTCCGCAGTCGTTAACAAATATTACAATAATATCTTCGATGAATGTAATTTAATGGCTGATATCTTGCAAAATATGTCAATGACATATTTATTTCTATTCCAAAAATGAAAAGTGTTGTTTCGCGTCGTCTAAGCAGTGTCCGAAATATTATTTTTCCAGGTCTCTACCAGTTAAGTGTGCAAAAAAAAAAAACACTAATATTTCTAAAATATTTATTAGGAACTATAGCTATTATTGTAAACAGCTTCGTGGTAAGATTGGATCGTGAGATCCTCAGTTCGAATCTCACTCCACTAATATCTTTGGGAGCATGACTTGACGTCTGGTAACCGCACTTCATGCACAAAATATATCACTTACAGAGATCTGCGTAAGCAGAGTGCCACACCCACAATGGGTAAAAGGTGTGATGATATATTTGATATATATTTATTAGTAGGTACCTAATAAAAATAAAGGAAAATAGCGGAATATTCAATGAAATATAAATTTTAAATAATAAATTTAGTGCATGTTGTTCACAATGTTGGCAACAATTTCTACCCGAGATGAAAACTATTGACAGCAGTGAAATATATAACCAATAAACGTAAATAAGTTATAACAACGTTGAAAACATATTAATATAGTTTATTAAAATTATAAGTGAATTTGGGATGTAATAATATTATATTATTATATGAGGGAATATAATAGTCATTATTTACGAAGATGAAGTTTGATGCAAATCATCCAAGGGAATAATGACATAATCCCGAATATAATACTATAGTTTTTCTACTCCTGTAAATTCGGAAATTACTATTGAAAATGATCGAAATTCGTTCAAAAAGGTCAACATAAAAATACACATTGACAACTGACTACATGTCAACTGTCAGACGGCCGTTGCTTAGTGATCCACATCACGTCTTTAAAATAACCGTGAATTATGAATTTCTGGCTCTATGATTGGTCGAGAAGAGTGAATTATGAATCATAGTTTACTGTTGTGAATTATGGGTACTATAATTCATTGAAAAAATTAAATAATGTAGTAGAAGAAAAAATAATTTAAATGTTTTTTTTTTTTAAATAGATAAATTATTATTATGTATTAAGTATAGGAAGTTTTGTCGGAAATTTGGACAGGAGTTAAACAAAAAATCAATCTTCCATGTCTAACGTTTCAACTATAATATAGCCATCATCAGAGTTCTACAAAATAAAATAAAATGTTGTCAGGTACCAACATATGTTATACAATCTCATGAGATTACAATTTAAAAAGTTTGGTTAAGTGAAAAAAAACATTATAATATATATTTTATAACAAATTATGTATGATAAGAAAACAACAAACAAAAAACAACATACCATTAGCATGGAAATTCGTTAAAGTAATATCTACAAACATCCTGGAGTATTGGTTACAATATACAATGGAAAAAGATAGAACTGCGCAAAAACAGATGTTTACAGTTAGAAGAAATGTTAAAGACTGGCTTGCAAGCCGCAACAACAATTGATGAAAGTTACTAAAACTTAACAAAATGGATATGAAAAAATTACTATAAATAAAATCTATTAAACTACTGAATTATATTTAATAGATTTTATTTATAGTAATTTTTTCATATCCATTTTGTTAAGTTTTAGTAACTTTCATCAATTAGCTTGTTGTTGCGGCTTGCAAGCCAGTCTTTAACATTTCTTCTAACTGTAAACATCTGTTTTTGCGCAGTTCTATCTTTTTCCATTGTATATTGTAACCAATACTCCAGGATGTTTGTAGATATTACTTTAACGAATTTCCATGCTAAACGTATGTTGTTTTTTGTTTGTTGTTTTCTTATCATACATAATTTGTTATAAAATATATATTATAATGTTTTTTTTCACTTAACCAAACTTTTTAAATTGTAATCTCATGAGATTGTATAACATATGTTGGTACCTGACAACATTTTATTTTATTTTGTAGAACTCTGATGATGGCTATATTATAGTTGAAACGTTAGACATGGAAGATTGATTTTTTGTTTAACTCCTGTCCAAATTTCCGACAAAACTTCCTATACTTAATAAACAACTTTGGACACAACTACAATTCTCATTATTATGTATGTTTATATTTGCAGTGCAACTTTGGGACTGGGAATTAAATAAACCATTGCTGCATTGTACGACGTATAAAAGAAACATTAAAAAGGAAGACTATTCTTTCCAAAGTAATGCAGCTATGAACTTGTGGTTTATATTATTTTAGACAAAGCGTCATTTTTTTTTTGTCCAAATGATAATAAAGTAATGCAAACCATGAATGTCCAATTATAAATAGCAGATGTTGTTTCATTTTACAAATGTAACATTTCCTACTTTTTGCCATAGTTATTTACTTCTAGATCGCAATATTTTGTAAAGTTTGAACCTCGTGTTCCAAACAAGAACTGTTACAAAAACCTTAACAAGAAAAACTTTTGCTATCGTTACATTAATGAAATCTTCAACGAGGCATAAATTTATAATGTCTGTTAGTAACTTTCGGTAAATCCGGGCCTGGCACCCGCCCCCGCATCTTAAGCACGTATATTTTAACTAGAAATTTACTCGCGTTTTTATCGTCTTGTACATTCAATTTCACAAGCACAAACAAGGGTTGCCGCTTTTTCATTTTGCGTTTTTGTGCTATTAAGATTTATGATGTTTGATCGGAAGAAATCGGTTTTCCTTTCGTGGAAGTGCCTCGCACCGATTTTCTCAAAAGTATTTCTTTGCGTTTTAACTCTGTTATGGGTGATAAATTTTTATTTGTAGCTAAGCGACCGTTTGATATATAACTTTCGCAGCTATTTGGTTTTATCTGCTGGAATAATATTTGATTTTTCTAACAAGGGAACTACAAATTTTACCTGTATTATCTACAATATTATCTATTAAGATTTATAGCGTGAGATGATGGATTTTTATTCTCTAAGCTAAAATTTCTTTCGAGCTCAATTCCAAACCAAAGGGGTGTGCCCAAATTTTAATTTTTTTATACAAGCTTTTAAAGAAGACAATAAAATGCCCACATACTTATAAATCGATGAATTATTTACGAGATTTTTAAATTAATTATTAGGATAACGAATCCGTGACGCAGTTTTGGTAGAAGAAAGATGGACATATTTGAAGAGAAACAAATAGATACAAATGTCATCTGTTGTAATTTTGTACTGAGTACTTCTTGAATTTAATTGTTACAGTAACAAAACTTTAATAAAATAATAGTATGTGCTGAAAGTTGAATATTTCGCACGAGTTGTACACGATACTTTTCCGATGACCACAACAAAGTAAAAAAAAAACACACAATATAAAATTTACTTAAAAATATTAAAACAGATAATGTTACCATCATTGCAATCAGAATTCACCAAAAATTTATAAATCAGGGTCCACCCTTCTTAATCCGTGTAAATTCAGCAAATTATCTGCAACTGTCAAACTTTTAAATACAAATTTTTAGGTTAGTTCGTTCAGTTATCGCAGCGTGTGATAAAATCATATCACACAGTTGCGGACGCATCTGATTGGCTAACGAGCTTTCATATCACACAGCATTGCTAGTGATATGCAATGACCAACTTTCAGTAATAGTGTGAATTTATGTACTTTTCGTAGTGGTCGTCGGAAAAATAAATTTTAATGTTTACTAATAGTTATTCATTACTGTAGCCTATCAAACCAGTGACACGAAAAATGTTTGGTCCAAATAATGTGCAATTATTTTTGTGAATTTTTTTTTTTTTTGCAATAATGTTGAAGTACCCTGTAATTACAAAATTAATCAAGTGTCTAAATTTGGTATTCGATTAATATATCAATTAATTTTTAATCTAATTTTTCAGTTATATTATCATATCTATACGTAGGTTTAAAATTCTAATATCTATATTTATGGAAAAGTCTGTTTAGTTTGTATTCAAATTTTAGATCAAAACAAAAATATAACCTTGCATTTTTCAAAGGGAATCTTTGTGGAAAAATGCAAGCTATCTTCTTATATTCGTTATTTAAAATGTGGATATTTCTGGTTTTCTTTGAGTCGCATTTAGCTATCGACAATCACCAGAGTTTTTTATGTTTACGCTTTGATGCTTTTTATATTTTATGCTTTAATATAAATGCAAATAAAGTGTCTAGGTGGATGTATTTACTTATTATCTCGTAAATACGTGTACCCCAATAAAAAAGTTCTACTACAGTCTGTGCTAAACAAGAATATGTGTAATAAACCACAATTCTGCAATAAAAACAAAAAACCGTGAATCTGCGTTATATTTTTCTTTTATGTTTGATTTGATTTGAATAACGCCTCAAGGGTGAACAACATGCATTTGAATTTTATCCGGTTCGCAATAGCTTCATTCAATATAAGTAAATAAAATATTTGACATAATATTTTAGAGCAAATAGATGTTCTTAAAACCCTTGAGTCATCTACAACAACAAAATAAATAGACAGGTATTTCCACATAAATAAGAAAAAAAAATTAAGATTGTAATAGTATATTATTATATGAGGAAGATTATGATAGTCATTATTCACGAAGATAAATTTTGCTTCACGTAGGCGAGAAATGCAAATCATCTGAGTGAATAATGACCATAATCCCGAATATAATACTGTACTTTTTATATTCCTGCGAATTTGAAAATAACCTTTAAAAATGATCAAAATCGATTGAAAAGACGTTTAAAAACGACAACATCAAAATACACAATGACAACTAACTGCACTGTCAACTGTCAATCGGCCGTAACTTAGTGATCCACATAACGGCTTTAAAATAAACAGGAATAATGACTACTATAATTAATCGACAAAATTTTAAATACTGGGAATATATTTTTTGTACAGGAGTAGAAAAATTATTTTTCATGTATATTAAATTTTATAAAATCTCTTTCATTTTCTTCTAGAAAATTTGAAAATTTTAATGAAAGATAGAAATCATTATACTATTCTTATATAAATTATTTCATTCGAAAAAAATTAGTTAATTTGTTATATTTAATGTACAAAAGAAAGTTATTTCCAATTATAGGATCAATTTTACAAAGAAATTTTTTATAATAAACCGAGACTCTTCGATCGCCGTTATATTTTTGCTTTTATATTAAAATAAACATGGTTTTAAACTGTTTTAACCACAATTCCAGCTGCCAGATATATCAAATAAAAAGTCTTAACGAAAAGAAATTTTACTTTTACATTATTTGATTAAAAACAAGAATTCTCGTAGTTAATTACATTCAGATTATTCAAGCCCTAGAGCCGAAACTACGCATTGTTTTTCTGCCTCTTTTTTTGATTTGAATTAATGAGTATAAATTGTTGAACTCCCTGAATTAATATTTAAAATTTCAAAGAGACAAAAATGAAAAGCATTTAACTTGAGGTTCTTCAACCTGGATTCCGTGGAACACTTTGGATATTTCCAGAGCCGAATTACTATTGAACTGTAAAATATTGTAAAGATTCCTCTTTATTTTACTGCCTTTAAAAAGACCTCATAAATTACAACGGTTCCTTTAGAAAATACCAAATCAGACAAAAATTCGAAGACAACAAAAGGTTGAAGAACCTTGTTCTAGTTAAACGAAATAATTTTCATGTTTACAATCGAGAATTCAAACGCAAATAAAATAAATCGTATTACTATTGAACATACCTCTCTATTGGCAATGCGCTTGTTCATGGACTGAATGTAATCCTCCAGGATGCGGTCATGGAGTTTCAGCATGTATTTCCGGTCTGTAAGACGTACCAGGTTCGACCCCATCAGACGTTCCAGTCGGGAACGGATCTTTGGGTGCCTGAAACTGCAACGAAATAATTAGAATTACAATTTTCATTTTACTTTCAACGTCATGGTTCGTAAATTTTGAAATAGGTTTTCGATCTTCTCGGACTAGTATTATTAGATAATTAATTTCTAATTTGTATACAATGGAGTGTCGATTATCCGAAACTTCATTGACACAAAAAAATTCTTAAAATACATTAGAAACCCTAAAAAAAGCTATCAGAATTCTGTAAAATGTTACTAAATCTCGCAAGCGTTTTAAAGACTTCAATTTGGCTTTCGGTTAACCGACAATTCGGATGCTGGAGCTCAGATAATCAACGCTCCATTGTAGTTTTAAACATTTATGTAAAAAAAGGGTAAAAGGATATATTTCACAAACCAATAATCAATCACCTGAAGAATGTTAATTAAGAAAGCAAAACTAAATTAAAAGTAAATAACTGGTTTTTAAAACAATGATAAACTATTAAAATGCGAGTTTTATACTAAAATTAGCATAACAAATTCGAATACAAAATTAAATGAATTACTGTTGAAGTTCCATTAATTTCATATTCAAATTACTAAAGCTAAAAGTAAGACAAAATATATACAAAATATTAAATATTTATAAGTGTGCTAATAGTTATAATGCGTGCAAATTTAAAATAAAACAGTTATACTTCTGTGTCTCGGCCAGTTTGAAGGCTCTTCTCACATTCAGGAAAAAATGAGCTAAGATAAATGTCTGTATGTACGAAATCGATTTGCAATACAAATAATGCAGAACAACTTAAAATGCAAATGTTTGCTCTGGATATATCAAGTACGAGGAATCCAGGACAACTGATTTGTGCCGAAGTCACATGGAAACTGAATTTCTATTGTTTTGATTCACCTTGATTCAATTTACTCTATCTGCCGGAGACCTATAGAACTAATACGATTAGTTTCACCCGCTTAACAATTGACTGAAATATGTTGATAATTAATAAACAAATTCCGAAAATTCTGCTGATTAATTATTGTTCTTGAAAAAAGGAAAACTGTCAATAATATAATTTTCAGTGTTATTAGTGACAATGTATTTTAATAACAATTAAATGTGATACTCTGCTTTAGAGTAGATTAATATTCTAGAGATAAATTCTCAAATGTGGGATTCCCGTTAAATATCTGAAATAATTATTAGAAACTTGCGGCTACATTGAAATTCTAGTGGTGTTTTTATTTCACACAAGCTGCTATCTTTTTTTAGGTATGTCGCCATGAATTTTTTTATTGGATAGCAGTTATGTTAGTTGATTAAAAGTTAATTTTTAATCAATGTAATGTACGTCCTTCATCCCTTTTTCATGGTAGGTCGTTAATTATGATTTCATTTGTAAATTGAAAGGTTTTGTAATGAAATCAATTACATTAATCCGTTGCAATTTTTACAAACTTCCAATATCATCAACACTGTAATTATTTTTGTAAATTATTCCATTTATGATTGTTATCTAAATACATTTTTCAATAATAGTTTACATAATGGATATTATCATCAATTTGTGAACATTATAGACAGCTTGGTGAAAGCTAAAAGTTATTTTATGAAATAGTCGTAAATGGAGGAAAATAAACGCACAAAAAATACGCGACGAGTTTCTTATTCATAGCTAACATAAAAGTTAGGACACGTGCCATTTAACATGTTTTTAGAAAAATCAATTGCAAGATAACATATGAACACGAAAACGTTTGACCTGTCAAAATATAAACTAAAATATGTATTTGTTTGACAGTTTAATAATTGTTAAGATTTTTGAATTAATATACACATACATTAAATTATAAATTAATTGCAATTTGTTGTCAAAAACTAGCATTGAATTTTATATAACATGGTTAACCTTACGATGTACTACTTTCCTTATAAAATGGATGATTTCTTTATGATTTATATCCTATTTTTAACCGACGAAAAAAAGGACGAAGTTCTTAAGTCGCGCGAATATTTTTTTATGTATGACCACGTATAACTTTTTACAGAGTAGTCCGATTTTGATTATTCATTTTTTATTGGATAGGGTGTACCTCGAGTTTTGCCCCATATAAATAAAAAAAAAACACCTTTCAGGGTACGAAAATAGGGGATGATTCATTGTTCACCTATTAGAATTTTACCTGTTGACCAATTCTACCATGCATAACTTGGTACTGGATTATCCGATTCCGATTATTCTTTTTTTCCACCCGTTAGGGTTGAAAAATAGGTAGCTACAAAAGAAACTGGAAAGCGAAATATAATATAACAGTATATTGTGTCATTAGGAGTAAATGTGATACTTTGGGTGCTGAGCATGTAAGTTTGAACGACGAGCGAAGCGAGTCGAACAATTACATGCGAAGTACCCAAAGACACATTTACTCCGAATAACACATGCTATTTTTTCTTCAAACATAGAAAATAAAATTTTAAATATTATAAAATGCTCAAAACTACAAAAAATATTCTGTCTTATCTAGTATTTTAAGTTGTCGTAGAATATGCTGTTTTGTTGTTTTTGTTTATTTGTTTCATTTTTAACTGTCAAATTATTGAATTACAACCTAACTATTTTTCATAATATTTTACTTTGTCCGCCGCCGGCGTAAATGTGTTGCCAAGGATATACTTTTACGCCGGCGGCGACAAATATTGAACTTCTGCTTGTTGAATACAAATACATAACAACGTACTTTTATGACGTTTGAAGAAAAACATTTTTATCCAACACCTCTCAATAAATGCTCTATAACTATGGCGATTTAAAACAAGAAAACTAACAAAATTTAAAGCATATGTCACTGTCAAATAATATTTCTTTAATTTATTTTTCATTTATTAAGATGTGTTGGATAAATAGTTATACTTCACACGTGGGCAAAGTGGATTTCCTTACTTTGCCCACTTGTAAAGTAAATAACAATTGTCTAAATAACTAAGCTCCTAAACTATGTAAGTAACTAATTTTCAGTGGTGTTCGTTATTTGTTTGGCCCCGATGCAAAATTAGTTACATGAGTTTAGGAGCTTAGTTATTGTAGCGTATTGAAAATAATAAAGTTATATAGTAGAGTTAGGATATTATTGTAATTAATTAAATAGCTGTTATGAAGGCACGTAATATTAAGATGTTGATGTAAAAGGTAAACAGTTAGTAATAAACGGTAGAAGCGAACGGATGCAAGTGTTTCAATGAACCCTATTTTCCTGTCACACTGACAGTTCCAGTAACGTACAACGAGGATTCTACAGTTGTAAAGACTAAAAGGTTTACATTATTTTTCGCTTTTCCGTTAAAAATGTTTTTGTTCAACGTGGAACATGGAAGTGAGTTTATATTCAGATAAGTTCTATCATCGATCTTTTACTATTACTAATATAGAAGATCGATGGTTCTATTATAAATGAGTAGTGTGATTCAAGTTTGTCGAGCGTGAGTTGTTTAGGCTTAGGGTTTGGTTATGAAAAGTGAGAGCGAAGCGAAGTTAGTGTTAGTATTGCTGAAAATACATTCACAATGATGGGAGCTTTGAAAAGATCCAATAGCTCAGTGGTAATAAAGTAAAAAAAAAATATTATTTTAATTAGTTTGTAATCAATTAAAAAGTATTTATAATATTTTATGTGTTTTTTATTGCAGTAATATTATGTTTTGGTATCAATACATATTTCGGTACCGTAAAATATTTTTTGTGAACAAAATCTCCAAAAAAGCAAGCGTTATTTTAAGCTGATACAATTTGACATTCTGTTACGTCCGTTTTCGGAGCGTCTGTCAGTTGGATAGATAAACCTATAAATGTAAAATCCTTAGCCCGTGTTCGTGTGCTGCACAGCAAGATCTCTTCACACGTTTTGTGACATAGCGACAGTATTGATAAATTATTACGTTTTCCACTTACATTCTTAGCTGCACTGAATGTACTGCTTACTGCATGAAGTCACACATTACAATTGTTCTAGTTTTAGACTCTTGTGTAAAGTGCACTTTAAATTACACTGCATAGCTCAAGACTCTAGTTCCGGGTTTGAAACACGTGAATTTGTAATTGTATTTTAGGGATTCGCACTCACTAACGTTCTAGTGAATATCTTTATTGAATATGTAGGCGTGAATTTAGAAAATATTGTATGTAGCAATACAATGGAAACGAAACAGATGGACTCATCTATCATTTAGTAACTCATTCGTAACATATACGAGAAGGGACACATAGTAGAAATTCTTGTTCTTAAGAAGTGTTCAATTTAGATTGTACCACCTACAGGAACCTACTCTGTCTGTACTTAACTTTGGTTCATGGATAATCATTTATTTAATAATTAAAAAGAAAATAAATAAATATATCATTATGCTATTTGCATATTCTGAATATTCTTTGCTATCTCCTGTTGTTATTAATTTATATCAACATTTTATGTTCTAATTATACATATAATCAAGTCTAGCCACTTAAACTTTGATGTCATAATGATTAAAAAAAATAGTATGGGGAATTTTTCAATGAATATATACATTCCAAAGTATTCTTTGATATCTCTTACAGTTATTAATTTATTTGTACTCACAACTTTGGAAACGACGTTTGACGCACGCTATTGAAAACCAGGAACTTTCAATTCGCGCATTCGTGCGGTAAAATATACAAAAAAACACTGGACATCCTCGGACATTTTACAGCAATCATTTTAAAAATAACAAGTTTAGTTAAAAAAATATTACTTCAACCAATTTTTGTGTAGCATAATCCGCAAAAACAAAAATTGCCAATAATTTTAAGAAAAAAGTGTATTAAAAAGTTTTATCTACGACCGTTGTTAAAAATGGCCCTTTCAACGGTTGCTTAGCAAGTTAAGAGTATCACTTTTTAACACTAGTGTTAAAAGTATCACTTTTTAACACTAGTGTTAAAAGTAACATAGCAACGTGTTAAAAGTGGTTTTATTTTTACTTTTAATACACTCCTAACGATTTGTATCAATAAATCAACAAATATAACCCTACCTGTCAAAATATCGTTCCACATATTTTAGTATTTACTAATACATTAGGAAGATTGTAGATAAAATTTCGTATGATGTACGTGTTAAAAGTTACTCATAAAATGTCACTTTTAACACATATTTAAATAACTATTTCATATCATCAAATTTCTTAACAGCCGCTAATTTCTAAGACTACTTTGAATTTATAAATTTATGGGTAATTTGACTGAATTTTAAATTAGTTAGAAATCATTTTGTTCGATAAAAAAAAAACATTATACAACAAATTTATTTCGGGAAGATGTCATTTACTGAAGGCCTCACGTGTAAGTTCGTTCGATCGTCGCTCGAGCTTCAAATAAACACTCATGCGGGAAGAATATCTTTCCGCACTTGATATGTAATGTAAATATCTATTTTGTACTCATACATTGAAATGTGTTGTTTAGCGTTGCCTAAGCAACGTCCGAAATGTCCATTTCCCAGGTCTCCACCAGATAGACAACCGGGAAATTTCAACGAAAACATTCCTATTTCTAAAGCGTTTATTAATAAATTATATTTATAATAAAAAAATATAGTATTTCAAACATTCCTTTACATAATATTAATATAAACAATGATGGAATAAGAATGAAATTGAATTTAAAAATAACAAATTTAGTGCATTTGGTTACCAATGTTGGCAATAAAATCTGCCCGATATGACAGCTGTAAAATACATAACCTACAAATGTAATTTTAATTATCTCAATATAAATAAGAAATATAATAAATTTATAAGTGAATAAGCTAAATATTATAAATATTTTAATTGTTTTCAAATATATTAGACAAATTAATTTCTGTGTTTAAATTTATAGTGCAACTTTGACAAATATCAAAATAACTCCTTGAAGAACTTCATTTCTTTTTATGGCCTGTTATTAGTTTTATACCTTTCGTACAAAAAATATTGTACAAACCTCTTGCGTGAACTCGGTTCCCGGATTCGTTCTATGGCGGCGCTCGCAAGCTCGCGCCGCCAAACACTCATCCGGGAACCAAACGTTCCCGCATTTGGTATGTAAATAACTATTTATTAACATATATGTTTTATGTTTTCATACTTTATGCAAATATCTGCTATATCTGTATTTAGACTAGCCGTTAAATTTTTGCACCTAAATATTTTTGTCCGTGAATTATGATTACCAACCGACAAATTACAGCCCCCAAAGATGTAGAATGATAAGCACAGGGTTAAAAACTATGAAAATTTCAAAATCCACATTTCGATGCGAAATATGTTTCGTTGACAATTACAACTATTAACAATATTTTTTGTTGATTTCAGGTTTGCCGTCGTGATATGGTGTCGTAATATGGTAAGTTTTCAATTTTAATTGTTGCGTTATTACTTTATACAGCGACTATTATTTTTTCATTTATTGGAAAGGTCAAACAGCGCGTTATCGTATGCAAATAACTCTCATTAAAATTCCCCGTCCTAAAATCAAAACAGTCGATAATGAAGTCTTCATTCTGATCGGTCGTTGCCTACAAAGTACACCCCCGTACGTTCCCCTCAAACTACCAATGCCCCTCGGTTCCCCTATCCCCAACATACGAACGTGACACCATGTTTCCGGTTGGCGCGCCCCTCCACTGACGGACGCCCATGGTGGCGTCAGCGTCGCCACCACGATGTGATAGATATTTTATATAAAACGACGCCTCCGCATCTTCCGAGATGCTGTGATGCGGTGGCGCTCTAGTTGCGCGTTTCGACGCCTGGCGTCCTCGCTTGTTGCTTGACGTCAATCAACGCACTCTTGATAAAACGCTGGTGGAAACAAATGTTCCGTGATATAAGCGTGATTCGCGTATCTTTGTGTATTGTTTGGATTTTGTTTTGTTTTTGATTATTTCGCTTCATTGTATTTTTCAAGAACATTCGCTTTCAATGTAGGTACAATATTTTAACGTCCTGGACTTATGAGGAAATTCTTGTATATTGAAATGTCAAAGTTTTATTACAGAGATTTACACTTCCGTGTTCTAAAAGAATTTAATTCAAAACTGTTTTCAAAGTGTACACAAATTTTGAAGCCTATTTTTATATTACCATTCATGTAAAAGTTTCCTAATGCCAATAACATATTTATAAAGCAGAAAGTTTTCATTAAATAAGTAGCTATTGATTTATGGAAAGATTTTCATATAGATTATACTCAAAATTGACAAAATTTTAATAATATTTTTAGTCCCAGACAATCCACCGTTAATTTTTGTTAATTTAATAAGTTTCAAATTTGTTAGCAAGTAACAAATTAATTTTGTGTATTTCGTAACTAAATATATTTGGGAATATAGTAATTATTAACATTTATTTTTATGTGCTTTTGACTAAATATTTTAGTAATTATATTGAAGGAGAACAATAAATCATAGTTATTATAACAAATTAAGTTGTTACAAAGGATACAAACTTTATTTAACAATTTTAAATTGTTTAGTTAGCTAAATTTACTTATTATTATTGACTGGTATATTTATTAAATTTTATAAATCCAGCAAATAAATAATAACAACAATATTTCTTGTTAAAAATTCAAATATGATAAAATTTTAGTTTAACAAATTGTCATATTTGTTCAAATTGTTAATTTAACACAATATGTCAATATTAACTAAACGTACTTAACAACCGCAAAATTAACAAATCGCAAATCAAAATTTTTACTAACATCCTTGGGGGCTATGATTTGAAGGCTGGTAACCGCACTTCATACGAAAAAATATATCACTTACCGAGATCTGCGTAAGCAGAGTGCCACACCCACAATGGGTAAAAGGCGTGATGATATATTTATTTATTTATTTAGTCCAAGTTTTGTTCATACTACATTCGCTAAAATATAATAGATTGCTTTCCTGTAAAACTCTCAAAATATTCGCGTCAATATTGACTGATAATATTGAATAATACATTAGTCACAAATCATGCAACGAAGGGGTTGAAAGGAAAACAATCTGTTGTTGTAATAACAATGTTCGTTGAACTCTGATTTGATTACAAAAATAAAACCAGAATATTAAGTTACAATAAAGTATAAGCAGGAATTTCGTAGCATTCATATTTACAACATTTTAGTTTCAGTTCCTTTCATTCATGATACCCAATATTTGTAGAAATCGGAACAGGAAGTTCAACAGTATTGACAAAACTGAGTGCTGCTTCCAAAATAGAATGCTTAAAAAACATTCTACTGTCAAGATTAATAATTCTTTCTCGAATTTTTTAAAATGCATTAAGGAATAAGATTAATGATATTCGGCCCAATTCTCTAACTTAGTTGTTAATTTTTAACCAGTTGCTAAGATTTTAATCCAATGAAAATTCAACACACAAGAAAAAAATCAAACTGTCACTTGTAGCATTTGTTTTCATTTGTCAAAAATATTAGCAAGTGGTTAAAAGTTAACAACTGAGTTAATTCTATTCAGAAATAATCATGATCTTCCCTGTATCCAATGTTGAAGCTTCTAGGTCCTTATCTAGTCTACTTTTCAAGATACAGATCTTTAATAATTTAATAGAATTTATACATATATGAATCCAGAATCATATCATTTGGCCCAGTTAAAATCATACAAAGGAAAATTGTTTAATTCACCATATTTATATCTTAAATTCTACCATTTTTACCTCTTGCACATACATATATGTAAGGGAGGTATTATTATTATGTTTCGAATTGATTTGATTTTGGAAATAATTCATCAACAGTAAGTGGTAAATTATTAGAAGGCCTATCAGGGTTTTTGGGCATATCTTAGTAAATAAATGAGAAAGAGTAAATTTCATTGGAATCAAAAAGATGTAGAATAATATTACCTACAATTTGTATTTTTCTATATTTTAAGTTATCACATTCAAAAACAGTGTTCGTTGTACTAGCCAATACCTTTAGGCTAAATGAAATCTGTATATTAGTGATTTTTGTTAATTTGTTAATATTTCAGTTATTATTTTTAGATATGATTCTGGACTCTATTTTTGGGTATACTAAGAGAAGAGTTTTAGTGCTGTACAATATCCTAAAATAATTATATAAAACAATACTCAAATAAAAGTGGTAGATTATACATTTCTCTATAACTTTTATTCAAAGTAATTTTACATATAATAATTTTAGAACATAAGACATCGATAAAACACTTCTATTAATATACTCAAAACACAAAATTCGTTATACCAGCCGTTACATTTAAAGTTCTAGGCTTTTTCAAGGGCTATTTAAGTTTCTAGTACATTTTCTAAGATGGAAACATTATTAAATAAAAAATAATCTAATATTCAAGTCCGAATCCAAATATCTACAAGTGAGTAACTAAAATAGAAATTTGAAACGCAAATTGTATTTTTTAATCATTTTATCAAAATGTAATCCGTGTATACAAACTGATGCTAGAATGATAAATCAAAGAGAGGTTAGATCAACATTGTTTAAAGTATTTTTCGTTTTGTGTCTGAACGTGTAAATCATACTTCAAATGAAACATTTCGTTATTGCATTCGCGAAAATTTATCTTGCTACACACACCAATTTAATTAATGAAAGGAGAAATTATATCCTAATTTCTACATACAACACGAACAGTATGGACCATCTATAATTTCCCAAGAGCATTAAACTAACAAATATGTTAAATATAGTATAAAACATTAATTATTTGCAACATGCACATTTTGTTTAAATGCAGTGCTCTAATTGTTATCATTGCAAAAATACAAATACCTACGTACAAACTTGCTGCATATTTCCGCCACGGCACCAGAAACCTGCCACTAACAAATTGAAAGGCTTTGTACAGTGGCACAAATTCTCTTCAACGCAATGTAAAAGTATTTGTACTTCGGCAATCCGATTCTTTATATATTCGTATGTAAAATCGAAGATTCGATTGGATTGCATTTTTCCGTTTTTCGTGCGACGAGTGCCGCTGTTATTTCCGGCAGTTTGGGTGGCGAGATAACACGAGCGGATCCGGAAACCGACACGCACTTGAGAAAATCGGGCCGGTGTTGAAGAGGTTAATAGAGATTTCATGGATCAATGTATCGATCAGTAGAAATATGGAAAATGTGTTATCATTTAAATTTAAAATAGATCCGTGGTGACGCATCGCTATGTGGCATACAGCATCCTCACTTCGATTCCCACACTCGGCAACAAATAACGTCTGCTAAAAACAGAGCGTCACCCTAATAATGTGTAGACAGCATGAATATTCTAAAATGTCAATATCATGATTACTTTAAGGTTGTTAATCAGAATAAAATTGTAAATATAACCGTTCTACAAATATGTGTTGGACAAAGACAAGTTAGAGTTCCAGTATTACTATATTTCATTGCACGATTATAGGAATTATAGGAATATACGGGATGGTGTCTAACTTAGGCGATCATAAGTGTTTTACATGTTAAATAATACTTATGCTATTTCTTGCTTCTCTAATCATATTCGAGCAAAATGAATCAAATAAAGGTTGAAGAGATTTAATATCTGCATCCAAATCAGTGAACAATAGTATATTGTGTCATTAAGAGTAAATGTGATACTTTGTGTGCTGAGCATTAAGTTTGAACGACGAGCGAAGCGAGTCGAACAATTACATGCGAAGCACCCAAAGACACATTTACTCCGAATAACACATGCTATTTTTTCTTCAAACATAGAAAATAAAATTATAAATATTATAAAATTCTCAAAACTTCAAAAAATATTGTCTTATCTAGCATTCCAAGTTGCTGTTGAATATGCTGTTTTGTTATTTTTGTTTATTTGTTTAATTTTTAACTGTCAAATTATTGAATTACAACCTAACTATTTTTCATAATATTTTACTTTGTCCGCCGCCGGCGTAAATGTGTTGCCAAGGAAACACTTTTACGCCGGCGGCGACAATATTGAACTTCTGCTTGTTGAATACAAATACATAACAACGTACTTTTATGACGTTTGAAGAAAAAATTTATTTTCCTTATTTATTAAAGGATAAAAAAACATTAAAAAAATAGCTAAAATTCTATTTTTATAATGACTAATCATGGAAATATTACAGTCTGGCATCTATCAAGTACCAATGTAGAGAAATTTTTATGAAAAACGGGTTTTGCTTGTTCAACAATGAAAATGTGTTTGAACAAATGACTAGACTATTATCAAATTCTTAGTCTGACACTAAAATTAAATGAATATATTATTTATTTATCTACTTACTTGATTATAAATAACGTTAAATATTTGGTCGAATTCAATTCCAATTCCATGGTTACTTATTATCAAACCAGATTTTTTAATATTTTTGAACATCTTTTTATCCTTTATTGAAAAAGTAAAATGAATTTTGTTCAAGGATTCAGATGCAGATATTAAATCTCTTCAACTTTCATTTAAAACATTTTTCTCCAATATGATTAAGGAAGCAGGAAATTGCATAAGTATTATTTAACATGGAAAACGCCTTTAATCGGATGTCAGTCACCACCTTGTATATTTATAATTCAGATTCATGCTGATGGGTACGTTCGGCATTAACATTTTTAGCGCTCAGATCGCTCATTTGCGTTCGGCATTGACATCACAGCGTTTTGTAGCGTTCGGGATTAAACTTGCTGAGCACACAGAGCGAGCTCAGTGTGCTCGCTGCAGAATCACAGAGCACAGCGAGCTCTCTAATCTGAGCATGCGTATAAAGCGTTCATCAGCTGTCATCCGTCCAAAGACTAGTTGATAATTGTTTGTTTCTGTATGGTAGACATTAAAAAAAAAACAAAGGTGTCAAAGAAAAATATGGTCAGACAGGATCGGTTTCTGTACCTTATGGAGAAACTGATAAATGAATAAGTTTATTTTTTACATGAAATTTATATTTAATTAAAAACCGTAATAGTATATTATATCTCAAACATGTTTAAACTTATTTTAGAGCAATGACAAAGTTTGTACAACATTATTGATATTGTCACAATCAATATCATCTTTGAAATACTCTTCTAAAATATAATTTTCTAATATACATATGTTATGTAATATACCAAATCTATGCGTGCGGTTTTTAAATATATTAATCGTCGAAAACGTCCTTTAATAATGCAAACGCTCGCTCTATTGTATTTCCCGCCTTATCTACGAATCTGGAGCGTTCGGCATTAACTTGAACATCTATGAAATCTGTCACGTGACCTACTAGCTCTGAGCGATCGGTAGATTTTAATGCCGAATATTAGTTTTAAAATTCTAATAAATAAATTTTTCTTCAATTATGTTTAAAATTCGTATTGCCAATAAAATTTTGTTCAGTCAGTTTAAGACATATTATTTGCTGATTAAAAATTTGTAAGATATATATGTATAAAAAAAAAAAGTCATCACTCCTTCTACCTATTATGGGCAGATCTCGGTAAGTGATATACCACACAAGGGTAAATTTAAATTGGTAACTGTCGGCAGTGGGTTACCACGGAGCTATTTACCCCATTAAATAAGAGATTAAAAAAATGCGTTCTATTTTAGTTGCTGGAAACTTGATTTCTGATGCGCAACAGTTGTGGGCGCTGTAGGTAGATGCAAATATATTAATTGGTTTTTTCCCTTAACAAATAAACGTAATCGAATTGTAGAAAATGTGTTTTTCCCACTTATTAGTTTTTAGATTACAGAAATAGAAATAAATCGGAAACACTACCTATAACTATAAAGATTGAGTGACGTTCTTCTTCGTAATAAACAAATGATATGAAACAGGAGCCTATTATCTAAAAATAAAGAAAAATACAATTTATCGCTTCCAATTTAGAAAAAATGCTATTTTTATTTGTACAAAATATAGTTACTTCCTTCAGTATAGATACAAACGTAAGCAGTTTATCTTTATTGGCATATGACATGATCAAAAGTTAGACAGCCTTGCTAAAATAGTTTACAAATCATTTGGTTGCTTGGTACCAACTCGAGTAACTCTCAAACTTAGTAGTCAATACTTTGCCAGTATTTTTACCCCAAAAGAAACAAAAATACCAATTAAAATACCATTTGTCAAGAAACACTTAAATTTCAATTTCTCGTCCGGAAAGCGATGGCAATTTCAGCAAACTGTTTAGTGTGTAGCATTCCTATAATCGCGTGCTTAAATTCGGGAGTGCGACCTGTGAGACCGAATTACTTATCTGGCGGTGGGGGATGATCACGCACCGGATGTGGGCGTGGTTTAGGGTGCACTAGCACCTTCACTTGTCTGAAACGACGCCTGTTCGAGGTTTGTCTGTGCCAGGCGGTATCACCTATACCACTATCGTAGATGATACTTTTTTCGTTTTTTTATAACAATAAAAATTTGTGATGGCAAACATTGGTAGATAAATTGAAAGCTATAAAGAAAATGAATTGAATTTGGGGTTAGACAAATCATATAGAATATATTTATATTAAAGTATTGTGACTGAATACTGCATTATTTTGTTACCTCATACCTGAAATGGATATGTCAATTTTTTTCCGTTTCAAATTGAAAATATTCATTTTATATTTCATAATTCCATAAAATATATCACAATATTTATTTATAGCTTAGTTCTCCGTAGCTGCATAACCATTTCAATGTGTAATATTAAATATCGTATTTCGAGTTATATTTTTTTTTTTTATAGCTGAATGAAATTAATCAAATTATTATATGGAAACACATTAAATTAATTAGAATCAGTTTAATTTTTATATTTATGGCAAGAGTGTAGGCGTAAAGTGTTTATATACCGTGTGTCCCACGTAAATGTTGGCATAGGCAGTTAACATGTAAAATCAGTTTTTTGTAAATAAAAAGTGTCCGGCAAAAAATTATGCATCCAAATTTTATATCACAGTACTGTCAATATCCCTACATCTTATTTAATACAGATTACTTTATTTTGATACCGCAATTTAAAGAAATTAATAATAATAATTCCTAATTTTCGCCTACTCTTTTTATTGTTACTGACGTATAGTGCCTGCAATTTGTTTTAAATATTTTAATCTGTCACTGTCAATTTCTGGCGATGGAAATTATTCAGAGTTCATTCCTGTGGTGTATTCAGATATTTGTCTTACACTGCGCCCCCATAATACATTCTAATAATATTTACACGGTTCTCGACATTTAATGTATTCTTGATGACAGTGACAGATTAAAATATTTAAAACAAATTGCAAGCACTATACGTCAGTAGCAATAAAAAGAGTAGGCGGAAAATTAGGAATTATTATTATTAATTTCATTAAATTGCGGTATCAAAATAAAGTAATCTGCATTAAATAAGATGTAGGGATATTGGCATTATTGTGATATAAAATTTGGATGCATAATTTTTTGCCGGACACTTTTTATTTACAAAAAACTGATTTTACATGTTATTTGCCTATGCCAACCTTTACGTGGGACACACGGTATAAAAATATTTATTATTTATACCACAATTTGGTGTGTCCCATTAAATTTGAAACATAATTGTTTATTTTAATCAAATCAAGTGTGTACTTTGTAAACAATTTCATATAAATATTCAATTATACAACAATAACAATATATTTAGGCTAGATAAACAATGCAACAAATACTTACAATTAACGCTGGATTATATTTTTAAGGATCAGTATATTTAAATCATTATAATAATCTCACAGTAATAAACGATTTTAATTTATTATAGTATCCACTTTATAGTGTTGACAACACGTTTATATGATGTCACGCGAAATGTGACCGCCGTTGAGTTGCTAAGCAACAGTTTACAAAAATATGGCGGCATTTGAATTAAGGGTGAAGCGACATCTTGTGGCGAAATTCTTTGATCAATAAAAGACGCACAAACAGAAAACTGTATCTGTATCCGAAAATGGAAATAGTTACCTTATTAAATTGATTAACTGAAATTTACCGGTATTTGAAACTAATATTGTAAGTAAAGCTACAAAATAAGTAGAACAACTGACCAAAGATATTGATATTATTAATTATTCCCGTATTGTTTTTTCAAAAATCAAACATTTTTTAATTATAGCTTCAGAAAATGCGTACCAATCTTCAAATATTTATGAGGGGCGTGAGATTTTTTAACAAAATTTGCGCTAAACTTGGTGCAACATACAGAAATGTACTTTTATTATTTTTACTTGTTACTCACGTGTAAACACCATTTACCCAAGCTCTCTATTGCTTTCGAAAATGAATCTTTACAAGTTACTAATTGACAGCTGCATTGTAACCATTTTACAAGTTAGTAAACAAGGTAAACAATGCACGTTGCCACAATAATGCTTACAAGGCTTATGCGAAATCTTTTAAAATAATTTTTGACAGAACAGTTGTGTGTAACTGACAGGACTTGGTTATAATTTTAATTTGATTTACAAATGAATAACAAGTAAAATGTTGTACAATGCAAGCAAGGTAACTGTTTTACTGTTTGCCTAGTCGGCTCGCCGGTCATTTCCTTCATTCAGCAGTAAAAACTGTTTTACCTTGCTTGTAATGTAAATAACTATTTCGTTTTTGTCAAATTTTCCATGGCCGTGTTACAATTTTTCTAATAAATATTGACTTTAATTTGAGTGATATATCATGTAACATTTAGATAACCAAATGAGACATTGCATGCACTTTTAAATTCTGAACAACTATTGAATTTACACTTTTGTTGGAAAGTGAATATTTGATATCATATATCTTGACAATGCACAGTGTTACAATCAAATACGTTTTGATCTTCAATTCAATTAGAGTGAATTCTTCAGCTAGCAGAAGCAAATTAAGATATATGTATATTTACCTGCATTCAACTTTAGGTAACTGCAAAATAAAATCGTTTTCGCTTTCATATCCTGATGATTTTGTACTCTCACATCGACCATTTGAACCACTTTTAGATTCACTGTTTGTTTCTGAAGTCCACAGAGTTCTTTTAACTTCAACACTTTCCAACCAATCTTCTACATCTTCAATTATGTTCTTCTTCCAGTCTATTCCCACTAGGAGATTTAGTGTCATCCAGAAATTATTTTTTTTATCGCCCGACATAATAATTCCCACTTTTATTGTCAATAATTTTAATTAAACTGATTCAATTCCCAAAAGATATTGTCAGAGAGAATGTTGCACATAATTGATGTTTATTTTAAATATTAAAAACTGGTAACAGGTTTAAATACTTATACAAATGTTTGATGCGAAGATTACTAATTACAGATTTGTTTGAAGTTTTAAAAATAGTGAAAATAAAATAAGCTGTTTGTATAATTCATCGGTTATAATCAATGAAGCTGCTGTGAAGCCAGACAGTGACAGTTTTAATTAGAAAACACTAATTACCGTGTCAGAGGTGACATTTGATTGCAACAGAACAAAGTACGTTTGTGCAATACATGCAGTGAACAACTCATAGGTATTAGAACGAATGATTCAGCCGATACAATTCAGTAGGTAATTTTCCAACTGATTTAGCTTTTCCAGTGAGTTCATGCGTGCCAGTGTATTTGAAGGAATTATGCGTAATATAAATTTGTTGATATTGTTCAACTTACGCAAATTGTATATTGCAAAAGGAATGCGCAATTTGCAAATTAATGTTTGGAGATGTTCATTAGGACTCTTGTTTGACTCAAAAGATCTACTAATATTATAATAATCAATACGCAATTAAACCAATAAGATAAGTTAATTTTTGTAATAAATAAGCTTAAATAAATGTCTAACTTCGTAGTTGGGTACTAAGTTTTAAAGTGTTGCTTCTCGAATTGTTTCGACCCAATATTGCGTTTTTATCGAATCATTTTTATGTTGTTTGTGTCAATAAACCGGAAAATATTTGCTTATAAAAGAATATTATTTATGGATGAGCATGAAAACGAACACGCTTCTTATCTAAAAATCTGGGTTATCATTATTTAATTTCCGGGTTCGTCTACTGCACACAATATGCATATTCTTTCACGAAAGTTTATTCACCTTTTGCATATTTATGAAATTATTTGCACGCGATACCGAAATTGAACTCTAAAAAGAAATAAACGCAAATAATACAGAAACAATAAAAATTGTTTCGCAAACATCGATGTTAAATTTTCTATTGAACAATAATATAATAGTGAATTTCGGACGATAATTTTTTAGATATTAAAATGAAGATGGTACGAATATATTTTTAGATATAATAGTTTTTAAATAAGTAGGTTGCTTGTAGCTGAATAAACACATTAAATTTATATGAGCGTGATTTTGTGAAATAAATATAAAAGTGCATGTCTTTATCCTTGTAATTTTTTATCGTCAATATGCACTACGTACCAATGAAAAAAAATATAATAATTATAGCACCGTTTCTGAATTTACGTTATAAATTGTTTAATATTTATTTAAATTAGATGTTTGGCAGTATATTTATTTAATTTTAAATTAAGTTTACTGTTCATTGTATTTTTTTATGTACGTTCAATACATCAAAATGTTGAATTTTTATTAAAAAAAGACAACAAAATACAATAAAGTTGTTTTCTTGTACGTTAAAGTTCTGAAAGATTCTTCAACTTTTGTTAAATAAATCTGCAATATTTGTTTACTTTCTGCAAAGTAAAAAATTACATTACAATTTTTAAATTATAGTTTGTAATAAATAATTTGTCTTACATTTTAAAATTGTCAATATTTTACAATACTCAATGTTACTTGAATAGTAGGCACCAAGGACAACCAGAGGATTTTAATAAATTAATTATTTACCGCTAAATTTCTATTATTACTAATAACTTGTTGAACAACTAAAACATATTCTCAACACCACTGAATATAATAAAGAAAACACTTAAATATTATTCACGCCCTGTACTAAATTTCACTCCGTGTGCATAGATCCAAGCCTAGACACACAAATGCTACTATAGACACATTTGCGCTTCTGCTCCACCCCATAAGTTTTTTCAGGGTTGTTGCAACTTAGCAACCCTTAGTTGTGTATATTCACTCACCCCCGTCTATTCGGCGCACAATGTGCTATTAAGGACACTATTCTCGTCATGTTATTATGTTTATAATAATGATAAAGAATTTAATGATGTCAAGGGTGGATAGTACAATAAATGACCTTGAAGATTTGTGCAAAATCCTTATTTGTTGATGAATAGCCGTAGGTAGAAGTTAATTATCTACTTTCGAGAAGGATTCAATTTTCTTTGTCGAAGTTTGATGTTTTGGCATTCAGAGAACCACGTGTTGCATTAGTATCTATAGAAATAAATTTATAAATACTTTTCGATTAAGTTCTGTAATATTTAAATATAACGTTTCGAATTATTCCATTTAATTCTTTATCAGAAAAAACTTTATCCCAAAGGCTTTATATTTTACTATGAATTCTAAAAGTTCCTTCAACTTCGAAATTAATTTATTTGTTTTGTCCCATTGCGCGCTAGTTACAAACAAAATGGTGGCGGACTTATTCAAAATGGTGACGAGCTAATTCAAAATGGCTGACTAAATATTTTACAAATTTGACTATTAATTACATGTACAATTTAAACGCATAAATATTGGTACCTTATTTTCACTTTCTTATACCATACGTATCTAATATAAGGAAATACAGGATTCATGAAAAAATCGATTGCAAGATTTGCGCGGAAATACATGTTTTGCGGCCCATTGAATTCAATTTGACCATTTTTTCAATGACGTCTGTGTGGATGGATGAATGGAAGTGTGTCATAATATTATAGACATATCTCATAACCGAGAAATATAAAGCAATACAACTTAATAATTATTAGTTTCATGACAGTGCAAAGAACTGAGCCGATCTTGACAATTGATATTTAATAAACATTGATTAAACCCTATCGAATTGGATATCTACGTAAGGGCTTTAGGAAGAAGACAAACTCTAATGTAAATAAATAATTTTGGGTACTCATAAATTATTTTATTAGAGTTATTTGAATCCTACCGACTTTTTGGTATCAAATTAAAGGTCTTAAAAGGAGAGTTAAACAAATATGTAAAATACTAATTTCGAACGTTGGTCAATTGTTTTTATTTTTCAATAGTTAATTACATTCTGCTGAGCTTGGTGTTAAATTAAACAATTCATAAACGAGAATAGAACTAGTATCAAAAATTAATTCCGTGCGATCGTCAATTTTTGTTTAAATAGTTATTAGAATTCTTTTGTTTCGTATCAAATTAACGTTTTTAAAGAGAACACGAATTCAAATTCAAAAATTAATTATAGACCTTCGTCCTGTATTTTATAGAAATTAATTGAATATCAAAAAATAAATTTGAATGTTCTTTTTTTTACAATAGTTAATTGAAACTTGTCGAGTTTGTTGTCCTATTAAAGATTTCAGAGAGTAGAGCTGTATTCTAATGTCAAGAATTAGTTTTGAGCGATCGTTTATTTATTTTATAATTATTAATTAAATTCAGTCGAGATATTTCCTTCATCATGTTTTGTTTGGCATCAAATTGAAGTTTTATTTGGCCATTTTGCCAATTTGGACTTAACTCATTGCCTACAGCAAATCATTTATATGAATTTTATTTTTTAAATGATTTTTTGATGCCCCCTGAATTTTCTGTAGGATGCCTGTGTATCAATTTATATTTCTTAATCTTTAAGAAAATAAACATGTATTCTAGGTATATTTTTACAAAATGATTGCAATATTATAAGAATAAATTAATTTACTTACGCATAAGCACAGGCTGTACGATCCCACCATAATTTGGGAGGAGGATCATATGGTTCCACAATGACTTTATCTTTCTGGCATATTGGAGCGGCGTGTTTTGTTATTTGTACCATTATACGGTCTATTCCTAAATCTCGTTTCCTTTTTGGTTTCTTCACTTTAACCAGTGTCTCAATGTCTTCTTCAACAGCATTTTTATCTTTTATGTTTTTAGGGTCGATAGCACTTTTTGATTTAATTTCAGCGGGCTTATCTTTCACGTTTACTGTACCCTTCCCTGTGGCATCAGTTAATACACTTTTATCATCCTTTCCTACATTTTGCTCTTTAAGGGCTTTCAAGGCAACTAATACGGCTTTTTCTTTCACGGGTGCTGTTTTGTCGGCGCTTGAGCGACCCTTTTCTTTAATTGCGAATTTCTCGTTTATGTTTAAGGGCGTTATTTTAGTTTTGTCCTTCACAGCATTTACTACAAGTTTCTCTTTTGTGGACGTTGATTTGGGGAGGCCTGCTCTATCTTTTTTATCTTTGGCTCCGCTTTTTGAAGTTTCCACACTTGCAGCGGTGGCAGCAGTAGTTGCACTAGATTTCTCGCTGATAGTGCTTAATGTGTTTTTGCCTTTTGCGCCGCTTGCAGCTTTTACACCACTTGCTGCAGTTGCACCACTTGCTGCAGTTGCAGCACTTACAGCAGTTGCAGCACTTACAGCTGTCGCGGCACTAGCCGCGCTGGCTTTCTCGCTAATGGCGCCTACATTTTTACCTTTGGCACCGCTTGCAGCAGTAACAGTAGTAGCTGCTGTTGCGGAACTCACTGCGCTAGATTTCTCGGTAACAGTGCTTACCGCGCTTTTACCTTTTGCACCACTTACAGAAGTCACAGCAACAGGAGCTTTTACAGAGCTCACAGCGCTAGATTTTTCGGTAATATTGCTTATGGCGCTTTTTCCTTTGGCACCGCTTGCAGCAGTTGATGTACTAAATTTCTCCGTCATAGAGCTTATTGCATTAGTGACGCCACTACTTATACCACTGCTTTTCTGACTCGTTGCACTTGCTTGATTCGAATACATGTTTCCAATAGGTTTTTATAATTTTGTTCTCCAATATAAACGTAAAATTTAGCTACTAATAATTTTGAAGAACGTGAATTTTTGACGCGAGCAGATTAACCGATTTGACAAGTAATTTTTATTTAAATAAATGATCAAAGGAACATGGTTTTGCCGCAAAATAGTTATCAATTGTCACTTAAAGGTTTGTAATGGCATTTAATTTTCGATTTTATGTAAAGTAAAAAAGCACATACGTACACTACGTAAACATTGATTTATCTAAATCTATTTTATAAACATTTCCATATAAGTATCATAATGTAAAATTTGCTTCTTTTATCTATGAACATTTAAATATTATCCTTTAAACTCTAGCATCTGCATTGTAAATGTATTATTTACGATAAAACACAAAACACATCGAATACTAGACATAATGAAGTTTTTATTTTTTATAGATATTATATTTACAATTGGCTAACCAACTAATCAGCGAATTTCCTCTTTAAATTAACATAAATATGGACAATGGACATATTACATATAACTTAGATCTAAAGGTTTTGTTCTTTTTAATCGTCTAGGACAGGATTCGTAATTAAACTTATATTGTCCGAGGATCCCCTCTTGATCTACATTTTTTTGCGGATCCCATCGCAACCTTAGGAATTTCACGTCATCCTTGAGACTTAATTTTTGGCTCAATAATCTCATTCAATAAATATTGGTAAAAATATATCGCTAGTTATTTTAATAAATAATCTTGGGCATTTATAGAGATGAACATTTTTATCAGTATTTATATATATTTGTTGGTCATGTAGATGAAGATACATTTATGACAAGTCAAAAAAATAATAAAAATATCATCGAATAAGGTTATTTAATACATTCGACACAATATGACAAAAATAAGTGCATTTCATCCTAACTCCCCAAAATATTCTTGAAGTTAATAAAAACAATATAATAGTAATTTTTAAGTTCTATTTTAAAATCTAATTGTTTTAAATATAAGGGCAAATAATTGTAAAGCTCAACATTTATTGTATTTCGCTCTGAGATGACCTACTAGTTCTGATCAAATCTCCCAATCAAGTCTTGTACTGATGAACATCTCAACCTCTAGTGAACTGGTCCCTAGTTCTGTGCTCTTCAACTAGTACATCAAATCTGTAACAGCAGGGTAATGGGGGAATAGATAATTTACAAAATAAGGGCTTACAGTGTTCCATAGTATTACCTCCAGCAATCAGTTTTATCACTTTCTTTTGTAAACGAAAAACTTTAATTGCATTAGTAGTATTACCCAATAGCCATATTCCTTAAAAGTATATAATTGTTATTAATGATAGGTGTGTTAGTTTTAAGGAAAAACTCATAATTCTATTTAGGAATAAGCATTTTATTTAATATTTCTTTATTTTCAATTTCTGTTCTGTTAAGATATATAGGATTACAAACACTGATTTATTTAAATCTATATTGTAAACATTAACTTTCATAGTGCATCAACACAGATCTTCAAAATCCGAATTACATACGTATAAGTTCATCATAATTTAAAATTTGCTACTTTTCCTATGAACATTTAAACAGTCTAGTCTCTGCACTAGAAAAAGTATCACTTACGAGAAACACAAAACACATCGAATACTAGTCATAATGAATAGTTTATTTGAATATTTATAAACTCCGTTCAACCAACTGCATCGCCATTCGAAACAGTTCCGGATCGGGAGTTCTAGGTCTATCTGCAACTTCTGTAATTGGCAAATTGCACAAGTGTCTCCTAATGGCTAAATCTCTTCGCGCTGAAAGAGCTCGTCTGAAAGGTCCAGCGCTGGAGAAAAGATTATTTCTAACTTGAATTTTTTCATTTATAGCTACTTGAATAGCTGCAACTGGATGAGAAATTTTGACTTCTTCAACTTCTAGTTTTGACTCTTGTTTAGTATTTTCTTGTTCATTTGCTGATTCTGCCGATGAGGACAGTTCTTCAGCTGTAGAAGATTCTTCCGATTTCTTGTCTTCTATTTTTTCTTTGTTTTCATTGTCTTTGTTGGCTTGCAGTATTTCTTTAACTAATTCTTCGCCAGCCATTTCAAGTGAAATTCCAATTCTAGTTAATACTTTGTGATACTCCCAGCGACGTTTAGCAGATCCAGCTTTGTCTTGCTTTGGCCGCGGGCGCGATTCAGCTACTAAACTTGCCCAATCTACTCCTAGAGCATCACCTAAACCTTTCACTTTAACTTCTTCTTCTAATTCCTCATCGGAAATTTCTTCAAAGTCCATGTGATCGATTCCATCTTCATCTAGAGCTGATTCATGCGATCCTGGAGTTGGTGATTGAGGTTTTTGTTCATTGTCGTTTTCAATTGTTGAATTTACATTATTCTGATTTGTAGATGATTGGCGTTTTTCTTCCTCAGGAATTTCGACCGGAAGTTCCACAGGTTCCTGAGAATTGTAAATATAATTAAAATCTTTTTCTCAACAATTTTGAAACATATCATGCGACTAATATAAAAATATGATATTACTGTATCAGGCATGAACATTTTTTCGCTGTATGGAATGGAATTATAAAATAAAATATGACGTGCCTTTTTAGAATATTCGAGCTATTAAAAATATAAAATTGTTGCATAAGCGCAAGCATTATTATATAAATAAAAAACAAAGAATAAACACTTATAAATTGAGTGAAATCTTACAAAGTCATGTTCATTTTTAAACTGCTGAACAATGGAGCTTGAAGTAGGATTAATGTTGTTATCAGAAAATAATTCTTCAACCTGTTTTTGCGAACAAAAGTTATCACTAACCAGTGCAGCATCTGGTTGTTATTACAATGCGTAAACCTTGCAATAAATATACTTACGTCTTCTCTATTTAATATTTCATCTGCATCGTCACTGATTTCACTTAGAACATCTTCAAGTCCTGCAGTGTCTTCAATACATGGTTTCTTTACTTCCGGTACTTCTTCGCATGGCTCGCCAATACGCTTACCAAGAATAGTGTCTTTCTTCGGTTCGTCATGAATCATCGGTTCTAAATGTTCTAAGGGTTTCTGGTCCGGATTCCTTCGAATGTCATCATCTTTAAGAAAAATAATTTCGTTATATGTTACATTTAAATATAAATTTTTTAAATTTACCATCTCTGTGGGAGCTGGTGCTTTTAGGTCCAGATCGTCCTGATCTTTCGGTAAATTCACCAGGCCATCTACGTCGATCCTCCGATGGCCAGCTGTCCATAGACCGGTTATAATGCCTCCACTCTTCATCAATAGATGCATGATCGCCCGGTTCCCAATCTTCTCTGTGACCTTCCCAATCGTGTGGTGGTCTTCTGCCTCGATCCCATTCTCGGTTCAAATATTCAGGATTGTCCCATTCTCGACCTTTGACAGACGGTGGTGGACGGGAATCTTCGCGAACATACCCACGTCTTCTTTCATTTTCTAATTCAAGTTCGGGATCTATTTCTCTAGTGTCCCAAGCTTCTCGTCTTCGTCTATCGTCAGGATAGTCTCGAGGCTCTAAAGGAATTCGTCTATCATCACGAGGATTATCTGCGTAATGTTCATGTTCCATTTCTAGATAAGCGCGATCATCTCGTCGAGTTCTATCGTATGGGCTGTCGTAATTTTTGTCGTCATGTCTTCTTTCTTCACGACTACGAGGAGGAAGTGGATAATCTCTATCAGTTCTGGGTTCACGGTCGTGATCGCGATCATATCGTTGATCTGATGATCTGTCATAGGTTCTATGATCAAAGCTCCGGTTTTCAGATCTGTCTATTCGTTCTCTGTCACTGGATCGCTCTAGTCTTTCGGAATCTCTATCCAATCGATCACGACGTTCAAGAGAACGTTCTGTTCCTCGAGTAGTATTTCTGCTTCTATCGGTATTTCTATCCCGATCCCGATCATTAGATCTGTTTGATGAACGGTCCTGAGATCTAGCTGTCGATCGTTCTAGTTCTTTTCGACCAGCTGGGATTCGATCAGCTGGAAGTGGAAGTAAACGTTCAACGCGATCACCGGTTGGTTTATCTAAGCCTCTGTCACGACTTCTATCACGATCTCGGTCTCTACTGCGATTTGCGTTCAAATGTATTAATGGTGGAATTTCTCGCTCCTTTTTCGCTAACTCTTTCAGTCTTTCTCTTTCTCTCTGCCGTTCCTGACAACGTGCTAGAGCTTCTTCCCTTTCTTTTTCTCTAGCTGCTTCTCTCTCTTCTCTCGTCATACGTCGATCACGTTCTCTCTCTCTATTTCTGTCTGATTCACGATCGTTTCTTTCTCTTTCTCGATCACGGGGTTCATCATGATCTCTTTTCTCTTTTCTTCGTTCTATTGAGCGGTCTTTGCCATCTCTACGATCACGCTCTTCTTTTTTGCGATCATCATCTCGACTACGGTCGGATCGGCGATCATCTTTAGTTGAAGTTGATGGTGAATTTTTGTTTGAAACATCACGCTTGTTGCTACTGCTGCTGTTTCCAGTGTTAACGCGAGATCGACTTGGAGAAGTTTTGCTTCGATCACGTGAAATTGTGGAATCGGGAGAGTCTTTTTTCTTGGTATCTCGGGATGATCGATTATCACGTTTCGGAGATCTTGAAGAATTAGTTTTCGATTTTGCGTGTTCTCGTTCTCTTTCTTTCTCGCGCTCGCGTGCCTTTTCCTTTTCTTTTTCACGTTCTTTTTCTTTTTCTCGCTCTTTTTCACGTTCTCTTTCTTTTTCACGTTCACGCTCTTTTTCTTTTTCTCTTTCGCGTTCCTTTTCTCTCTCGCGCTCTTTTTCACGTTCCCTCTCTTTTTCCTTTTCTCGTTCTCTCTCTCGATCTCGTGATGAAACTTTTGGTGATGGTGTCCGATGTTTTTCCTTGCGATCAGCTGATGATGATGGTCGCGGTGATCGTGAAGACGGTTTTGTATTGACAGCGCTCTTTGCCGGTGTGGTAGTTTTCGTTTTCAACGGCGGAGTTTGTGATAAACGTCTGCTTCTTGGAAGAGATGGCGATTTAATTGGTTTAGTCGTGGATGGTTTTTGGGCTGGAGAAACAGTTTTTTTCGCTCGATTGTTATCACTCATGTTTGTCGCTAGTTTTAAGTTTGATGAAGAGTGTTTATGACTGGTACTCTTGGAAGTCACTTTCTTTTTACGACGATCAGGTTCCGAGGATGAACTACTGTCTCTTTTAGCTTTAGCACGTTTTGTTTTTCGACGACGTGAATCTAAAGAAGTAGAACTGGAGGTAGAACTAGATTCTTCACTACTTGAACTTGAGTCACTTGAACTACTTGATGAATTAGAAGAAGAAGAACTGCTGCCTTTCTTAACTTTTTTCTCCTTCTTCTTGCTTAATTTAGATTCCATTTTCATTTGTAATTCAAGTTCACGTTGCAGTTCTTGTCTGCGCTTTTCTAGCATTTCAGCATCAGCATCTTCTAGATCTGTCTGATCCCATTGTTCCCATTCCGGCTCAGGGCTTCGGAGCGCTTTTACAATTGTAGAATGTAATCTTTTATTCGGGTCATCTTTACTCGAACTTCGATTTTGTTTTTTTGACTCATCCTTCTTAGCTGCCCTTTTTGATGGACTTGTTAATGTGTGAGTCGTGGCATATTTGCAATTTTTACCGTATGGACATGTACCGTTCTGAGCCCAATGTCTACAATAATCATTTGTTTGTCCCGATGAGCTTCCAGTTGCTTTTGTACCGAGTCGCTCGAAAACAGACGGGCGAGATTTTGGTTGATCGTTATTTTTCGATGATACTTCAACTGTGATCTTTCGTTTAGTTTGTTTAGACATTTTCTATACTGTTAACTATTGAATAACAAATTAAAGCTGACAGATACAACAAATCGCTCGTGGTCACCATATTTGACAATTACAACTATATTTTGACTGAAAATAGCATTAAAAGATGCTGTGTACTTGGAAGCTTACATTACTATCGTACAATAAATACGTCTGCAGAATATCGAAAAAGTATGTGAAAGTAACATGTTTATTGAAATAATTTTACAGAATTATTACCTAAACGTACATAAAATATAATATATTTATTAATTATACATATTTTGAGTACTAAAATAAGAAACATTTTATATGCACTACTTTCATGATAAGGTAGGACTATAACGCGTACTGGCGTGTGACTAACTTCACACTGATCTCTGCAAAAAGTTTGTGGCGTGTGACGTTTAATTGACGAGAGTTCGGTAAACATAAATAAATTCTTTCTAGTTAAATGTATTTCATTTCATCGTATTTTCAAAAAAACTTAGTAAAATGTCTGATTTACTGAGGTATATACGCAATATATTAGGCTTTGGTGCATCGGAAGACCGAACTTTACGTCACAACAGAAAGAGGCGGTAAGAAAATGTTTTTACATTTTTTAGCACATTTATAATTGTAATTGTATTTTAGTTTGGTTCTGGACGGATTAGAAAATTATACAACAAAGCTTAGAAAGATGGAAGAATCCAAAACGAGTTACAATACTTTTGGTAAGCAATGTAAAAATATTAGTAGTATAACCTCATTTTAAATGTGGTATTTATTGCGGATTACTGCAAATGGAGATTCCTATTCATACATAAGAGATTGCATAATCAATGTTGTTGTTGTCAATGTCAAGAAATTAGAGTCATAATTACATATGTTTGATGCTAAAATGTTTTCGGATAAAGGTAAATGACAAACCATTTTGAGTTGATAATATGCCTCATATGTTGGCACATATTCAGTGTTTTTATAAGTTCCGTTTGCAGTGTAAACAAATAAATAATACTATTTTAATATTTTGTAATAGATGAATGGACAGACTTTCCATCTACATCTAGAACATTTTCGAACTTTTATCCACCACGAAGACAACCTATAAGATCACTCAAAACATTTAACGCAGAAATCATCGATTTATCTGACGATGACGATGTCGTAGAAGTAACACCAAGACTGAAACATGTATTAAACGGAAACAGTTCAAAATCGTCAAGTTTCAAAAACCGAAGTGCATCACCGCAAAATGTATTTTCAGAAGCTCGACGAACAATTAAAAACTGTAACAAGTTTTTTAATGGCCACTCACACAGTGATTTAAATCAAACAATTCGACTCGATGAGCAACAACTCTACCGAGATATGTTGTTAAATTCACCTAGAACGTCCGCGGTTTACAGCAGCGGTATTAGCACAAGCACCCCAAATCAAGGGCGCAAATATGATTATACAGAGAGCGCATCAAGGGCGAAAAAGATCTTGCAGTTACTGCACGATAGGAAGCCATTCCCTCTGGTAGATCTTACTGACGATAAAAGTGTCAAGAGTAATGAACCAATAATTATTAAAGATGATTCGGATATTGAGAGCACTGGCAGTAAAAAGAAAATAGAACCAGTGAATTCACTAAAAAAAGTTTTGGATAAGGAGCCTTACATGAATCCAAATTACCTTCCCAAATTGTAAGTATATTTATTAGTTATTGAATATAAATAATCTTAGTAGAAATTTATTTTATTTCAGTGAAGAGAAACGAATACAAAGGAAAAAAGAATTAGAAAAAGAAATTATCGAAAAAAGAAAACAGCGTGAGTTGTACTATGATGCATCTCGTGAAAATATCAATACACTCCTAGAAGTGAAGGTTAAAAACTGTAAAATATCAGAAGTTGTCCTCTTGGACGAATACCCCGAAAAAGAACTAATCTTCCCAGATTTCACTTCTGAACAGGAGGCCAAAATAAACGAAGCCCTTAAATCTCGCAATCCTAACAGACTATTCGCCGATAAATACAATTTAAGAATCACGGGAAGCGATCTGAAAACCTTCAATGAGAAAGAATGGCTTAACGATGAAGTCATCAACTTTTACGTAAATATGATTCAAGAACGGTCTCAAAAGGGAAAACTTCCTAAAGTTCATTCATTCAGTACATTTTTTTACCCGAAATTAGTTTCCAGTGGATATTCTTCATTGCGCCGTTGGACAAAACGCGTTGACATTTTTTCATTTGATATTATTGTAGTTCCTGTGCATCTTGGTTTTCATTGGTGCATGGCTATAATCGATTTCCGCGATAAATCGATTAGATATTACGATAGTATGTTGGGGAAAAATATGCAATGTTTAAATGCGTTGGAGAATTATTTACGAGAGGAGCATAAAGATAAAAAGAAGTCGGATTACGACACCAGTGATTGGCGTAAAGTTATTATGAAAGACATTCCTCGGCAGATGAACGGCAGCGATTGCGGGGTGTTCTCATGTACGTTCGCGGAATTCATCACACGAAATGCTAAGATCTTATTCACACAAGAGCATATGCCGTACATCAGGCGCAAAATGGTTATTGAAATTATCGAAGGAAGGCTGTTAACATAAAATAATACTTAAGATTATTTGACACGAGATTGCCGAACATTTTAACGTAAATGTAGATAAATAATCAATTATTTTGGACACTTTTATATTTGTTACACTTATTATACGATTCATTTTATTTACGAATATTGTGTCAAATAGTCTTGTAATAGATTAAGGATACAAATAAACTATTGTTTTCTACAACATTTTGAATTTAGAATAAGTTTAAAACTGATTTCAAAACTTTCTACAGCTTTTTTTTTTATAGGAGAATAATTTAAATTCAGTTATAATGACTACATTATCTTCTATTAATATTTATTCATCGTTCATATTTTTTATTTATTTATGTGACTGTAAATTGGTTAGAATATCTATAAGTAACAAATTAGATTTATAAAAGATGTGTACGAGTTAACAGAAAAAATGTCCTTCTGTAGTTCTTGTAAATATTAAAATTAAACTATTAAATTTCATTTTCTGGTCATGTAATTGTCTTTGTTTTCGTTTCATACTACAATCAGGATGTTGACTCTTAATTGTGAACTAAATACTTAGGTATGTCATATGTGATAAGAATAATATGTGCGTAATGTACAAGACATGTGTATTTTCACCATAAATTAAACAGATTTTGTCTCACGTAATGAATTTATTTCTAATTGTAATATTCATACAAATTCATTAATTATGTAGACAAAATTTTAAAACAAATGTGAAAAATATATGTTTAATTTTTTCTAAAATGATTTATTAATGTTTAAGCTAGGAGTTGTTCTCGAGATCCCGATGTGGCGCCATTTATTTATATTTATTTCCCATCTAAAGTTTAAAAATTGGTAAATGACCTAGTAATATATTTCCTCCCGTCTGAAAGCTTCAATTTGATATCAAACTCGATCAAATTCTGATAATGTAAAAATAATAGACGATCGCTCAAAATGCAGTCATCTTCGGTGAAACCTTGTTTGATACCAAACTTATTAAGATTCAATTAACGTGAACAAAAAACAATTAAACGTCACAAAAAAGCTTTTCACATTTGCGTTCAAGTCTTTACTCTGCGATCAGTACTTTGATACCACATTCGAAAGAATTCTTATAAGTATTGTAAAAACAATTGACGATTGTTTAAAAGAATTTTTGATATTTTAGTGCAGCTTTTTTCTGCGAGACATTTAATTGAAGATCATTAAAAATTTTGCAATGTACGTTTAATTCTCTCTGAGACCGTTAATTTGATACCAAATTTGATAGAATTCTAATGACTATTGTAAAAATTTTAGAAGCAATCAAAAGAAATTTTTGGTATTTTAGTACATCTTTTCTCTGTGAGACCGTTAATTTGACACTAAACTCGACAAGATTGAATTAACTATTGAAAAATACAATTGACGATCATACAGTTTAATTTTTCGTATTTTAGTTTAACTCACCTATCTGAAAGTAGGTATGATTTGAGATTTGAATCTTCTTCGTGGGACCTTTAACTCGATTAGGTTTACTCAATCCTTAATATACGTTGTTAACATATTTATTTATTACCAAATCAATTCAACAGGACACAAGGTCCCAATTACAAGGATGATTATATAAAAGTCTTGCAAAAAAATAGATATCAAATAATATATTGAATTATATCATACCCACTTATTATAAAAAAGAATTCAACAAAAAATATCCTAATTAATAAACAGAGATAACTTACTACAAGTTAGAAAAATATAAAGTTACATTGCGTCTGAAGACATGTAAAGAATATACAAAAACATCAATGTCATTCAGAATTTTACTACAAATACTACATAAATGTCTGGAGATTTAATTTCATAATTTGTCCGTGCTTTACTGCAATTTAAGGTTATTTTATTCCTGGAGCTAATATGAGGAACACTGAATGTTAATTGTCCTAAAATACAGGAATCATTTATAATATTGTTTAACAATTTATACAGAAATTGACTCGACTGAATTTTTGTTCCAGCAATACATAATCATAGCTAATATCAAAATTGGGATACTGATTATATTTTTTTGAAGTAGCATTATTTAATAAATCTTTTCTTAACACATTCCAGTTGATAACTATATTTGTCATAAATTGGATTCTAAATCATTAGACAGTATTCCAATTTAGGCCTATTTAAAGAAAAGCAGAGACTAGAGTAATTGCGATAAAATTGCAAATAACATTTTATATTCCAAATACTGCTCACAACTTTATTAGAAACATTTATCGTTGCTGGTTTCGAATACGAAATAAAAAAATTTATTGTTTGGTGTATCGAGTAAACTTAAATTTCCGGTCTTGCAATTAATATCAAAATCAACTGAGTTATGAAGTTTTGTTACTTTATCCTTTTCGTTCATGAGTTATCAAATATATGGCCTGAAAATGGTCAAAACGGATTCAGTGAACCTCATAACATGTAATATCTGTCAAAATCTCGCGATCGATTTTTTCATGATTGCTAAACTTCCTTGTACTACGGCAAAAAGAGATAGACAACGGAAATGAAATATTTTTCAGTACATATAATTCTTTATTAACACAACCATAGGTTTTCTTATACATTTTATGTACAATGGTGACGAGGCTTCGAATTCTATAACATACTGTCAATCAATTGAACGTAGCCTGTAATTAATATATTTATCTGTGCGCTTTTTGAAAATCTCGGCGAAGCGTGCGAAGGACGGGTTAGTAGGCCGGGACGGTGTGCTGAGCTTACACAAATTCTCTCAAGAACGGTGTAGCAGGGCCGAATTAAGGGAAATCAATTTTATTTTGTGAAATCCGGCCCTAAATGTATAAGAATAAATCTTAACTAAGTTTAAAGCTTAAATTAATTCTCATTTTTATTTTGTTTATTTTACATTTTTTGTTTTGCCTGGTGTTTTTTATTTTGCAACTAAATTATTGCAATTTGCCGTAATTAATTGTAAATTTATTTTGTTGATTTTTATCTTTTCAAGTAAATATTACAAATTACATTAGTTGTAAATATAATTTTTTACAATCAAACATTGTTACATTCTTTTATAGTTTTATTTCAGATTGAAAATTTATAACAGTAATAAACTATATAAGGGTAAATTTTATCGTTGTTGGATAGATTTTTATACATTTTCGTGACTCATGCTGGCATATATTGAACCATTATAAATTAATACAACAAATATCACAAATATTAACACAGAATGTATAGTTTGTAGAGAATACAGATTGAAAATTATAGGTAATGTAACAATTGTATTTATTAAATAACTTTTTTATAAGCGCCATTATTTGCCACGTCATAAGTTTACACATAGTATACATCACAGAAAACAATGACCAGTAAGTACATTTAAACAATCTACCAAATAAGTATTATGTATCTGCTGTGAAGCAGGTAACAGAAAGGGGATGTGAAGTTTGTCATGCTGTAGATACTTTTGCGTGCGTCAAGGCCAAATTTGCTATCTAGAACGAACGCACCCCAGTTCTGGACTGAAAAATTTCATTGCGAAAAACCGTGAAAATTGTAGGTGAAGTAAAATTAGTTTAATACTGATCATCTGGTCCTTTTTAATTAATTTAAAGTGTGTGAGTGTTGTGAAATTTTTTCAGTCCGGCTCTGTGATAATTCAAATGGTTATATTTAATATTCTGTTGTATATATTATTATGCTATAGAGTGCTCTATACATAATAAAATTGATTAATTGGTCTACTGATTTGCAAATTAATAGTTTGTCTCTTCTATTAGTTATGGTTGATTATTATTGAGCTAATACGTGAAAAAAGGGCAATTACAAATGTTTTAATACGTCTACTGAGACATTAATATAATCCATAAGAACTGTGCTAGTTATCAAGGTAGAAAAGGCGTACTATTAGTTACTTACTAATATAATCATAATAATAATCCTATATTAAAATTCCTGACTACAAAAATTCATTTCTGCTCGTTTATTCGTTCCGAGAAACAATCGAAAATGAGAACTCAGAATTTCATTCTCGCTTTTCTAAATTCCTTAACTTACGATATTAAGCATTCAAATTTTATTCCATCTTATCGGCGAATATTTCGAATTACTCATCTATTATTCGTTCATAAGTTTCCAGACTAAATTTTTCGTACATTGGATAAATGTAGTGACATATTCTCGATGAAAATAAAACTTGGAAATGAAAATACGAAAATTTTCGATGAATATATGATTCTGGATCGCGTTCAACCGAGAACTCTGCTGAAGAAGTACGGGTAGAAGGACCTTCGCTGCGGCCGCGTTAAAACTCTGTTTCTGTTGGGTCTCGGCTGCGCTTCCGGTATGGGTTCCATTGGTTCTTCCGTTGTTTTCACCGCTTCTTTGTTTTCCAATTCCTTTGTTTCCGATTCATCGTATTCCCCATTGTCTTCGATTGTCACTTGTTTTCCTTCCGAGTTAACGTTAGGTTTGTCATTCGGCGATTCCCCAGGGCGAGACTTTGATAGAATAATTCCGGTAATATCTTCGCTATCTGAATTCTTGGTCGCGTTCTTAGCGTTCAGATCGCCTATCTTCGAATCAATGGTAATTTGTACGGTCTCATCCATGGTAATATTTGTATCTGTAATATTTTCAGGAGGCATTTCTGATATTTCGATATTTATATTTATGTCGGCAGTAAAATTCTTGCGTGAATTGTCATCATTATTCGGAGTTTTATCACTGGGATATATATTTACATTTTTACTGGTTTCGGAATCTATTAGTTTTGCGCTTGCTTTATCTGCTTTTTTCGCAGCGCGAGATTTATCGTACTTTTTAGTTGTCACGTAGAGTTTCGTAGCATCTGTCTTGCGATCTACATCGGTTATTGTGATTTCGACGATTTTATGTTCATGTTGCGAATCTTTTGTGGCAGCATGCGTGATTGTAAAGTCCTTGTCAATGTCTTTGAAGCCACTGGATGTGTTTTGTCTCGGTGGCAGAGAGAAGTCCTCTGATAATTTCATTTCTTCCGTGGAATTGAAGTCGACTAATGGTAGCTCCTTCCTATTTGTTCTGTTTAGTTTCACTAACGAACCCAGATCGGCGGGGTACGCCTCGATCGCCTTCATGAATGTTTTATCATCCTGCGCGTCGGACAGATCGTTGGCAGTCTTCGAATGTCGCGTCCCACTCACCGACTTCTCCAGCGACACGCGGCTTGCTTGCGTCTGCGGTGAGGTCTTGTTCTCGTTCGCGTCGTTTTTCACCGTGGCCTCTTTGTAGTAGCTAACCGTCGTGAACAATGGCTTCTCTGTCGAAGTCGACAGCCGGGTCGTTACGAATGTATCAATCAAAGTCGCCTGATTGTTTTTCACCGTCGTTTTCTCGTCTGCATCCCCGGTCGTGTCGTTAACTTCAATTATATCAAACATCGTCCCGTTCTCAATAATGCTGAATAACTGTCCCTGATTGATGCTGGGGAACTCGCCGGGCGGGCCGTCCTCTGTGCTGGCACTCGCGCTCACTTCGCTGGTCACTTCGCGGTGCAAATCAGGCTTTGCCGTAGTCAGCGGCTCAAAGGATTTGTCGGAGGGTCGTTGGCGTGTTGTCTCCGGCCCCGGGCTGCTGGTAATGGTGATAGTTGCCTCGAAGTTGGATCTGGTAGTAGCGTAGACGAACGGGCGAACACTGCTCGTTTCCGTCGTGTCCATGTGCTTGGCGTGGGCGGTGATGTCCGTGGTGCTTCCCACGCCAGCGGTACTGAATGTGTCTTCGGTTTCGCGTCGATGTCGAGTAGGCGATCCGTAGTCGCTCGTGTCGATTGTGTTGGATGTCCAGATCCACGGTTTTGTGGCCGCTGTTTTCGATGTGCTTCGGCTGCTGCTACCCATGTTGCTGAAGCTGCTCAATGCGTCTTGCGTTGTAGATTGGGATGGGGGCTTAGAGACGGCTTTTTCGTCGAAATCTTCGTGGGTTATTCCACATGACAACTGGCGCATCATTTCCTCGTGATCCTGAAATATAAATATTATATCAAAGAATTGAAAAAATTCAGTCATTCATAAAGGTTTTTGATTAAGTTATGTAATATTATAATTAAACACAACGTTTTGAATTATTCTGTATACTGTGAGTTTTTTTTATTAGTATACATAGTGTATGAATCATTACCGCGTTTTTTACAATTTTAATCAGAGTAAATTATAATAAAAGAAGCAGTCTAAGTTTAAACAAATAAGAAATTTATTTTAATTACTGCAGTACTTAATAAATTACATTAAATTGGTAGGAATTATAATTTTTAATTATTGTAAATTATCCTTATATTTCAATAATACAAAACAGCTTTTAGAACTCAGTAATAAATGAAAATATTTTACAGAATTTATTTCAAAAACCAGTTAATTTTTTCCCTATATTACACTTTACATTTTAACCGATTAATGCCCAAAACTATTTTTCTTTAAATATTGATATCATATTTCTCTATGTTTGTAACTAATAAGAATAATTATGATAAGGACTATTTTTTGGCTGGATGATGGATGTAAATGAAAGTAGCAGCCAAATATTTTATTAAAATATTGCCTCGACCGGTTTCAAAGCCACATACCTCTTCTTCAGGAGATGATATAAATAGAAACTGGTACAAAACATTTTAAAAGTTTAATAAATAAATAAATATGAACAAACAAACATAGATGAACCTCTTCGTCAAAGTTTAAAACAATAAATACATAATAAATAATTAAAATATAGTCAGATAAAATGAAATGTAAAACAACGTAATTTTATTTTATCTGACTATATTTTAATTATTTATTATGTATTTATCAATGATCTATCATACGCTGGGCATTAATGGGTTAATACGTTTATGCATTGTTGTCACACACTTTAACTGTTGCGATAGTAATCATAACGAATAAAAAAAAAAAAACTCCCGGTAATTATGCATCAGGAAAACAAATGAATACCATAAACAAGTAAATAGAAATAGTAACTATGTAAACAACAAATTATGACTTATAAAACAGAGGAAGCCATCTCTTGTTCAAGTTGTAGTCTTCATTCTGATTCAATAATAAAATAATTCGAAACGTTGTGCTTAAATAAAATATTACAGAATTTAAAGTCTTTATAAATATTATATAAATTTATAAACCTTAAAATCAGTGGCTGGAACGTCGTCATCGTTACTTTAAATGAAACCATTTTATGGAATACTGAATAGAAATTTTATTTCATCTTAGCTTGAAATTTTTAATGAGAATGTAAATACCTTATAATATGCTACGTTCCTTAGATAAATATAATACAAGGAAGACTGCTAACTAAAGCAAAAAGGAAATATCTGCATTCTGCATAATATTTCTCATTTATGTAATGCACGTATAACTGAACTTGATAGTTGTCTACGTGTAACGAGGGTACAAATAGCTAGTTAGTTGGCTGTACTAAATATCAGATAACAGAAATTGAAAACTGCAAAAAGATATAATACACGATTCCATTGTTAAAATAAATAATTGAAGCTGTATATTATACGAGTGGAAAGACATTTATTTCTACTCCGAACTGCAATAAAAATTAATCATAAAACACGGCGATCCTAAACGGCAAATCGCTGTTTCATGTTTCACGCTACAAAAATATTAAATCTGAAAGGTAGAGGTCACCAAAACAATATTTCGCGAAATATATCACGCCCAACTTGTCAAATCGGTACAAATATCGACACACTATCTCTCGCGCCAGAAAGGAAAAAAAATTCGCTCGTAAATCAGAATAACCGGGTGGAGATCGCACTTTGCATATTAAAAACGTCGGGTAACCTCAATTCTGCGAGTATCGGTCTCTGTATTTGGTTCGTAAGGTGCTGCTATTAATAGCTCCACCTTTGCCGGCCGATCTTATCAGCTATAATTGATAAGGGTGTGAAAACCGCACCCATTTGCCACCCGGGTAAATTAGAGGATGTTTGTAGCGTCCTCTCTCTTTAACCCTATTGTACAACTGCACACGTTGCAGTTTTCAAGTAGTTATAGAATAAACGTTTAAATGTAACTTTATATTTTATGTATGTTGGAAAGTTACTTGAGACAGAATGCAATTTCATGAAGTAGGAACGTATTTTTATTGCAAGTAAAACAAATTTATTATCGGATTGATGAATTAAAGTGGAACAAAACGAAATACAACATAAAGTTGCAGTTTACTTTTCAGTTGACTTTAAAATTTCAACAGTTTAGTTTTATTGAGTCTCTTGAAATTTAAGAGACAATGTTTCATATATTTGAGTCAACAAAATTAAAATCAATCAGCTAGAAAATATATATTGAATGAAATGATATTTGTTGTTATATGTTAACAAAAATTCGTAAATATTAAACAAAATTTTGTGTCCGCATCGCAAATAAAAGATTCATTGAATATTACAGCAATTTATATAAAAAATAAAACATTTTGTGACGATTTAATCATCTGTAAAAAAATAAATTGTTGCCTGTGTTCATGCTACAATAGATTTTAATAAATCAACGTTACTGCAACATCTGTAAACAAATTCTGTTTCATTGTTCTTATAATACAATTAAATTTCCAACCTTTTTTTTACTAAAATAAAACAACGAAATATACAGGGTGTCAGAAAGCAACGTTAAAGATTTACAGATTGTGTAGTATAGTTGAAAACAAGTTAAAAAGTATATACATCTTTAAACGTTGTTTTCTGACAATCTGTATAACTACCAATAATTTTTTTAACGACTAAACCAAAAATAGATATGAAAAGCTCTGTCCCCATATGATTCGACGGATGGTAACCATATTATTCAGTAAGCTGAACACTAATAAAAATATTATGTCTGTCTGCACTCTGCAGACTATGAGGGAGTTACACCTGCGGTGCATGAAAAATGAGGCAAGGCAAGAATATACTACACCATTGGGGTTTCCACATCCTACATTCTAGAAGTTCTGGTGAAAATGTACCTACCGCTTTTCCTTTGCATGCTATTCTTTTTGTTCCGTCTAAACCGCAGTCACTTGTCAGTTCCACGGCTGTCTGTTCTGGCAGGTAGATGACCGTGAGGGAAGGAAGCGACGTAAGCATACATCCGTTGGCGCCGGTGGCCCATGGGGGAACTACAAACAAATGAAATCAACAGTATAAACTGTTCGCGGTTTTTACTTTTTTCAAACCCAGCGTTGTTGTTGCAAATGCTAGCTGTTTATTTTTGTTTTGGTTATTTTAATATTTAACTTTTGCTCCCTAGGAAGCCCTTTCTCTAGCTGTATTAAAATAAAAAGTTTTTCTGAATTCTATGGATACTAGTAAACAAATTATAGTTTTGAGTATCAAAATAATATTTTATGTTCGACTGTATTATAACCACTTGTTCAGGTTATTGTTGAACGGTCATAAAGTGGCTCTTTATGGACTAGTCCGTAATGATAATGTGAAAAGCCCTATTATCAAAACAATTAGTAATTTATTACAATAAAACAGGTCAGAATTATTGAGATGTGAAATGTAGTTTGCATTTTTTTAAAATAAATAATAATAAAAAATATATTTTTTTCACGACATGCCAGAAAATTCCATCGTTCTCCCGAAATAGTGAGGAAAATATGTTTTTCCTCACTAGAGAATATGAATAATATTTACAAAATAGTTATTTACTTTATAAGTGGGCAAAGTAAGGAATTAACCACGAGAGAAATTTTAGCACACGAAGCCGAAGGCTGAGTGTGATAATTTTATCGAGTGGGTAATTTCACTTTGCCCACGTGTGAAGTAGAGGTGAAAGTGGTGTGTCAGGATAGGAATGTTTGGAGGAGATTGATTGTTGGTTGACTGTTTTTCAGGGTTCGTGCTACCCCACTAAGTGGGACATAGCGTGACGTTATGTATGTATGTATGTATAAATAAATTCCTAATTTTACTGAAAATCTTAATTTTAGTGATATACCTAATTTAAATTATCTTACAATTATGTCTTCTAGTTTTCTTTTTCTTATTAAATCCAATTTGACAACTTATTAAAGATATTTAAGATTGGTTCATTGGCAACACTGCTACACCGCCTTGTGTCTGATAACCTAACTTTTAACGTGTCCATCTGTCTGTTGTGTTGTCAAAGTGTATTTTAGGTCCGAGCAAATCGTTTTTAGAAACATGTCGTGAAAAAAATGTTGTGTCTAACACGAGAGGAAAGCTCTTCTTCCACTCTCGTTCGAAATGCCTCATGAGCGCAGCGAATGGGTCAAACTTCGAACTCGAGGGGGAAAAAGAAGCGCTTTTCTCTCTAGTTTGACAAATAACTATTTTTCACGACATACCAGGAAACCCCATCGTTCTTCTCCCGAAATAGTGAGAAAAATATAGAAGTGTTACCAATATGAATGATATTTACAAAAAATATATTGTAAAAATTATAAATAAATTACTAATTTTATTGAAAATCTTAATTTTAATTATATACATACTTTAAATTATCTTACAATTATGTCATATTTTCTTTTTCTAGATTAAATCACAATTTGACAACTTTAATTTATATTTAAGATTGGTTCATTGGCAACACTGCTACACCACTTTGCGTTACATAACCTAACTTTGAACGAGTCAGCCGAAAGGGGAAAGAATGTGTCATAAAAATATAATATATTATAAAAACTCTGTTAATATTAGAACGTCAAAATCAGGTGAGAAGTGTTTTTGTGATGGAATGAATAATTCGAGTCCTGCGTAAACAAAGCGCAATGAAGCGCAAATTAGTCAAAATTATCGAATCGCATAAACCGGAGGTAATACCTCGAGAAACTAAGCTCTAATACGTAATCCAGGATCAAATCCTTTTTACCAAATGGGGTCGTATGTACACAAAACATAAAACGCAAACATTGGGTGGGAACGGAAATTTAAACCCCAAATGTACGCCCATGGCCTATGGCTTGAGCCGCGGGATACAACCACAAATTATATATAGAGATCTAGCTTCGGTCGGGTTTTCACATTACCGTTTCGACCAGTTCGGCAAAGTTCCGTTTCGCTTAGTGGGGATTGCATTTCTAAATCTAATTTAAAATTTTCCCTGTTCAATCGGATGCCGCGGAATCCGACACACGGTGGTCAATCGGACTTTTCGCGAATTTTCCGCAGGAACTTTCTGCATACTTCCAAACTGCTTTAATGCATTTTGGGAATTGCCGGGAAACCTACGAAAAACTCCGCTTTCAGAATTTCCAATATTATTCATCTCTGTATAATAAATAACACGATACCCAGAGACGTTTAACTTTGACATTTCAACAAAAGTTGATTGGAAACCGATAAAAACCTACTACATTAATTGCTCCGCATTTTAATAGGGAATTTTATTTTTTTACTTGGACACAACTGGAAAAAAACTTGTGTGGGCGTCACACGACAAATCTGAATTCAAACCTTTATTAATTAGACTTTACACAGGTTTGACATTTGAAAAAGATGTTCTCATAGTCATATATTGGGGAAAAATTAAAGTATCTGATATTTTGCAGCAGAAATATAAACTAGATCAGAAATATAAACTAGACCAATAGAGAACCGGTGAAACATCCATTGTTTCCTTTTAAATACATGGTAATTAAGCTGAATTGTTTTAAAATTTACAAGTATATTTATGTTGTAGTTTATCTCTTTATTATTATATTTCGAGAGCGGATTATATGCAAAGTGCATATATTTTAATTTTTGCATATCTTTAAATGAAATCAATTTTCTGGCCGAATTACATTGATTAGAGTTAATTAATGCTAATTACTAATTGCATATATTGCATATTTGGGTATTCTAATACATATTTTTACAAAATTGCATATTTCAATATTTTTAAGACCTTGTCTAGTGATAAACAATCAGAAATTTCTGGTAATGCACATTGGTAATTCCCAATTATTGGAGGAGGCAGCAGTAAATAGAAGAATACAACGGAAAAAGCAATAAACAATACAATAAGCAAATATATAAACCAATAAACTCTAATATTTCCAGGGAAATCTCTGTAACGGGAACGGTAGGTATTTATTGTATACACGATTGCTGTTAAAAGTGGGTACAATGAATATAAGACCGAAAATTCTCAGCTGGATACATCTTTTACTTATTTATCACTTTTTTTTTTTTAGAAAAAATTGTTATTGTAATTATGTAAATATGTCTTAATTTCATAATATTATGTTCAAGTTTCTAGGCTTAGTTTATATGCTTATTAGTAGTATATTTGTTTTATATTAAGGCTGTTTTGTGCAATATAATTCATAATGCATTCATTTACCTATACTTTTAAAATAATAATTTAAGATTTTTTTGTGTATATTTTTCAGCATATATTGTCGTAGTGAGTGCAAAATTCCCAAAAAATTGGTGCATATATATGTGCATATAATTCAGTTTTTTCTAATTATATTAAATACGTAGTGTTTAAGTATTAGTATGTAGTACAAATTTAAATAGTATGATTAGTATTGTTTAATCATTATATTTGAATATATGATATCAAACAATGACAAGCAAGAGCAAACGATACTGTATTATACACTTCTTTCCTAAATATATAATAATAATACTTTCTTCTTTCTTTGAATCTTACGGATTATAGATATCGTCAATTAAAAATTTAAATAAATAATACAACATATTATGTTAAAAAATTCTACTTCTGTATAAAAACAATTTTATATTAATATTTATTCCATAAAATATTATCCGTAAAAGAAAACTGCAAATATAACATGTTACTTTCCAAATATTATCATTTCGGTTCTGGTATTATAACCAATATCAATTGAGTTTTGCACATTGTATTGAAACTAATAATTATGAAGTTTTGTTATTCTATCTTTTGTTGTTCACACCGACACATATCCACCAATTTATCCATGCTCTATTTTATTATAAAACAGATTCACGGGACCTCAAAATATCTATTTCCGCGAAAATCCCGCCATCAATACTATGGTTACGAAAGCAAATAGAAAAATATTGTTTGTTTGTTCGTCCTTCCTCCATATATACAAATCGGATAAACCGATTGTGACAAAATCTTTTGAAGTTATTTACGAGTAGCACTACAAAATAAATCATCTCTTTTTTTATTTAAGCGGTCTCAACTGCTGAGGTTATATGCATCCTCGGTTCCTCGTTTTCGATGGTATGACAACGGCATGTGTTTTCGCAAAGTGGTCACACATCCAATTGCTAACCGCGGACGGTGGTGCTTAAATCATCTTGTAATCGTATTTATTGTAATATAACTAAAATATTTTGTTGCTTACAGGAAAGAAAAAGGATTTCTTTAACCGCATTTAAAATATTGAGAAAGACCAACAAGCGTGGGTGTTCTTCGGTGAGTATTTAAAGTATTATAATTTGAATGTTGTGTGCTTTTGTACGTATCACTGAACATTGTCGTTAGTCGATTAAATCGGAATTGGCCAATACAGAAAATTAAACAGACGCACATCACTTAATGTCGTCTAGGGTCGTGTTAGTTAGTGACGGACGTCCACAGCTTAGGTAATGGCACAAACGCAATTAGTAGATAGTTTAGTAAAGGTTCCACAACCACATAGGACTTATACGCGAGTTTACTTAACTTAATCTAACTTTATGTCCGCTGATTATCAAACTTTATAATGGAATTAGTATTTAACGATAATTAATTTTAAAACAATAGCTGCATGAGTATAAGCACCCTCATTCTGCAGCAGTGTTATTTATGAGGGATGTTGTGTGCACAAATAGCTATAAAACTCACTCCCTTAGGAATATGTGCAGCGGTTATGAGACAATTTATGCAGTTATTGGAATTATTGTCGCCATATGAGCGTTAAAACGGAATTGAATACACTGGCAGTTCATGAAAACTACAACATGAAATTCCAATATAATTTAACGATTCGTTATTGTTTCAGTTTTGTTTGATCATTGGCAGATCTAGGCTTTTTATTTTGTTTTACTTTTAATAACAAATATGTGTATGTTTATTCTGAATATCATAACATTTCACATTATTTTAATTCAAACAAATGCTATATTCCATTTATTTTCATTTGAGTATAAAAGCATAATTATACAGACTCAAACAAGACAAAAAGACAAACCAAAAAGCATTAACTGACATATAAAAACATTTCACCGCAGTTTTACATAAATGATTAAAAAAAGTTCACATAACTAAAACTACAAAATGGAAACACAATTTGTAATGCATATATCTTTTTTATTTTGCGGAAAAATTTCCTCTGCGTACAATTTTGAAATGGGGAGGTACATATTTACATTATGATAAAAATTTAAATAGCATTTAAAATTTAAATTGCGTTTTACTACGCATTGGATTATTTTTAAATTATTATCAACTAGTAACCGATGTTTTTTTTAGAGGTTTGTTTTTCGAATTAGCAATACATTTTCTAGCGACAGCCAATTTGACAGCTGACAGCTCTTTTATGCTTGGTTTAGTTTGATATTTCACAATAAATTGACTTACGCCAGAACCATGGGGCACATTGGCCAGAACTACGCTTGCAAATTGGGAAAATTTATTTTGAAAATTTTACAAGCAAAATGGCCGCCTTTGGGGTGAATAAAATCAACAAGCCATTATAGAAACGTCGCTACATAAACAAGAAGTCACTTTCGGTGTACTTTACGGGCAGTTGAAATCATTATATTTCATCAAAAATGATACCAATCAGAACGTTACAGTCAATGGAGATCGCTATAGAGGCATGATTACTGACTTTTTCGTTCCCCAATTGAACGACATTAATGTGGAAGTGCGGTGTTTTCAACAAGACGGCGCAACATGTCAGACAGCGTGCGCCTCAATCGATTTATTGAGGGACACATTCAATGAGTACATAATATCGCGCAATGAACCTGTGCATTAGCTTCCAAGATCTTATGATTCAACACCTTTGGATTATTTTCTGCGGGATATTTGAAGTTGCTAGTCTACGCCAATAAACCCGAGACGATGGACGACATGGAAGACAACGTTCACCACGTTATTTTGCTTAATCCGAGCCAGCCACGGCTTTCCGAAATCATATTCAAACACAAATAGCATAAAATTATCTTTCCAAAAAAGCTAATACCATAGCCATTACTCCGATTTTAATGTGTTGTATTTACTATTAAAATAAAAACACCCGTTAATTCAGAGAGATATTGTAGCATCGCGTATCAAGTTAAATTATTTGGATGCAGCGTTTACTTAACGATATTCCGTATGTAAATCAGAGTAAGAACTTCTCGTTAATTGATTAAATTTGTGTTCTGCCAGAACAATAATGTAATGCCATTGTTTAGTTAGTTTTAACAATATCGAATCGAAACAATTTAAGTTCCTTGTAACGCTAAATTCCCTCAAAAGCGTAAATTAATTACAAACAAATTTTACAGACAGCATTAGAGGCAGAGGAATATTACAGTTAATGTAAAACTTTGTGCGTTAATACTTGTTCGTAGAATTCCTCCTATGACCTAAATAGTAGGACGTTGAGCGTCCTTTGAGCTTGGCTAGAGCTAACCTCTCTAACATGCTATGTTATTGGACGTGGCTTTGAACTTTGCTTAATTCATGTGTGTTTGAAAATCCTATTATAAATCAAAGGTACAGGTAGTCCGGGAAATTGTTAGCTGCCAGTATATTATGAATATAGATTAAGAAATTAATATCTATGCATTACTCCATTTGTTGGAAAGTAATTGAGTTATTTGAGAGAGAAATATTGCAACAAAATTGGTTACATACAATCAAAGAAGGTAGACAGAAAATTGTGTGGGTTTTAAAATGTTTGATTCAGGAAAAAAGCGAACGCAAATGTTTTTCAATGGCTGTTTATTTTGTTTTCGGTAAACAATAACAAATATTAGCTACAATTGGAATTAAATTTGGTTTTATTTAGTGTTGATTCTTTGTTTTCAATTATGAAATTTTAATTTCAAGAAGAGGCGAAAAACAGAAATGTGACGCATTATTACTTACAGCTGAACCAACGAAATTGAGCCTTTTCTAAAAGGTGAAGTAATTTTGACATTCTAAATATCGTCATTCCTACAAAGTATCACTTAATAAAATAATTTGTGTTTATTACATTTCTATATAATTTAGACCATAAGAAACTCATAATCGTAGAGCGCGCTTTCTTCATATCTCTTATAATTTATGAGATACTAATGACGATTTTTTAGAAATGAAATTTTAAGAAGCTCTAACTAAAAAAGTATAAAAGATATTGAAAAAACGGACTTTAGTTATGTACCTATTTTTCATATATTTTATGACAAATTAACAAATTTTGAAATATTTGAAAATTTTATGAATTTTTTCAAAATTTCGTTTGCTGATATCTGAAAAAATATAACAAAATATTGATTGAAACATACATAATTAGATTCGGGCAAAGGGTTCAAATTTAAGAGCAATAAGTCTGAAAATGGCCTCAAATGAAAAAAAATCTATATTAGGTACTTTAAGGGTTAAATTTAATATTTTATTATTTATTTATTAGCGCATAGTTTAGACCGAGTTTGTTGTTAAGCATTGATTCTATTTTTAATAATCTTAAAAATAAATAAAGTTCTTTTAGGAACCTCCACCAAAAAATTAAATTCAAATGCTTAAACAATTCTACTAAAAAAAAGTCTTAAAACAGTATGATTTTAGTTTTTGTAACCCGCTACTGTATCCAGGTATCTAACAAACGCAAAAAGCATATTCTTTGTAGGAAATAACCCTATCCATCTCTCATAAAATCCATACCATTAATAGACAGCAACCTAACCTAACAATGATTTATTTTTCAAAGCACTCTCTCATACCTGGTAGTTCGCATATGAACGACGCCACTTCCGGTCCGCCGCAGGTGAGCGCGTGCCACCGGAAGTCGGCAGCAGGGTCAGCGGCGGCGCACACTGCCACGCCGGGGGCCGGGGGCGCTTCGCCCCAGAAGCCCTCCCCGGTGAGCGGCCGTTCGCCTCTGGACAACAGAACACAGAACATGTAATGTTGGCGTGAACTTGGCTTCATGATGTGTTTGCCGGGGATGTATGGATGGGAGTAAATTGTTATTGAAGTCTTGCGTGTCTGGGAATATTGAAGCTTTATTTTATGGTTGTTGTGAGCTGAGGTCATTGTTTGTGGAAGGGGAGTTATTCTTGTATTTTTCTGGAATGTACTATTACAATTTACTGCAGTGGACGACCATAAAATTGTTAGTTTAACTAAAAGAGGAAAGTACTAAACTGAAAAAAAGAACACTTCATGTAATGACTTCAGAGAGTAACAATGTTTTAAAACAATATAATGAAACTAGAGCGTACTTAAACACTACCGCAAAAAAGACACAGTTCGAAAGTTGCCCGATTTTATTATTATTATTATTATAATCTTTTAAATCTCTATATACGAGATTGCTTTTCGTTATTTAAATGTATTTCTATTTTGTTTCTATAACAAAGCTGTTACGACACCCAAAGGAGTTTCGTAACAGCTCAATCGAGTATTATAATAGAGCAGTACAATTTATATTTTCAAGGCTGGTAACTCTACTGAAATGTCATGTCAAAAAATATCAAATGTCTCACTTCGCTAAATAAATACATACTAACAAATTGTAAGAATATTATTTTTGAATGATTTTGAATTTAAAAGCAGAAGTTAAGAATAATAATAAGAGATAAGAAATGTAAGGTTAGGTGTCGATTTTGAAACGTCACATAAATGTCACCAACTAACACAAAATTCCCTGAATTTAATAATTGTCGTTTAGTTTGTTCTCACAAAATAAAATGACACTTATGAAACGCGTTCTTTAATACTATTATCATGTACTTCTACTCTTTTCTATTTACTGCTTTCTTTCTTGCTTCTTGACTGCAATGCAGTTTCTTTTTTATATTTCGTCAATGGTGTTCTCCCATGTCTACTGCAGTCGCTCTATTTTTTTCTTTTTGATTATTATTTTATTCCTTATCATTTTTGTTTGTCTCTCTTCCTATTCTGGCATTTTCAATAGATATCCGTAATCCGTACCGTTCTAGTTTTTTTTTCTACTATGTTCAATACATTTTCTACTTGCAAGTTTTTCCTTATATCTATATTTCTTTTGCTCCTTCAGACCACTTTAATTTGATACGAAACTCGAAAGCATTCTAATAACTCTTAAAAAAACAATTGACGATCGCTCGAAAGTAATTTTTGATATATAAGTATAACTCTTCTCTATGAGACCTTTCAAACTCAACAAGATTCATTTAACTCTTGTAAAAAACAATTGACAATCATACAAAATTAATTTAACTCTTCTATCTGAGACATTTGATTTGATATCCAATTCGGTAGGATTAAATTCACTTATATATAAAACAACTAACGACTGTTGAAATTTGAAAAAAATCTGTCATTAAAAAATCTTTTATTTCTCTAAAATAAACGCCCAGAAATTATTTCATCATAAGTTTGGTAAAAAAATTTAAGGCACAATGTTATTTTGCTCTATAATAAACCGATTTCACTGGAATATAATGAAATTACCGTCTTTATATTTGAGCTATTGGTCCTGAAATGTTTTGTTGAGGCAATTAAAAATAACCTTGCTTAGATTTTTAGATTCCCACTGTTGACTTTATTTCTGTAGTTCATCCTCTACCATCTTTGGGAGAGCCATAGCAGAAGAGTGACATACTCAAAATGGGTAAATGGCATACTGGTACATTAATTTATTTTTATTTAATTTATTATTTAAAAATTTTAAGGGATCTGGTAAATTTTGCTGAGGCTAAAATATATATCAGGAATATACTTCTTAATTACCTGCTGCAATGAAACATAAAATAATTTCTCAAAGGAATAAATGTTTCCTGACTTGTACCGCGCTCAGTCTCCGAATAAATAAATTACGGAGAAGATTCGTAATTCATTGCAAGATGCTGCGCCGTTTTGTAGCGGGCCCACATATAAATCCTTATAAAATTTTCATTGTACGGTCCTGTGTAGCTACCTCTCTGCATCGATCTGCTACATCTGTTCTATGCTATTAAATTATGCACATAGACTCGTAACAGCATCCCAGGACCAAAGAGAGACGTATTTTTTCTCGCATTTCGAAGAAAAATAATGTCGTGTATTTTGTACATTTACATATCACTGAATATTCAAGAACTGTTCTCGAATGCGATCCAGCCGAGGAGAAATGTATTTTCAAACGAAATAAGAATAAATAATATTTTTTGAAACTTTTGGAAGAGCTGAATTTCAATATATTTTTAAAACAAACTGAAACGTTTACAACCCGCAAATCCCCAACAATTTTTTGGCATCATTTCGTCGTTAACCTCAGAGCTGCTTCAATATATTTCAGTAACTTTTTGCGGGCCTAAATATTTTAACTATATTATACGACCCATTTTATTATCCTCTTGAGCTTTTGGTTCCATTTCAGCTCACCGTAATAAAAAGAAAATCAGTGCTATAAACACATTCAATCAATTTCTTCATACATTCCTACATTCACATTGGAGTCATTGTTTCATGCAACAAACTATCAATCTTATTGATACATTTGTTTCTCGAATACATACGAGATCTGCTCAGTTGAATTACGCGCCAACAGAGATATTTAGTAGCATACAATTGGCAGCATTGCATTGCGCATATCTCCTTTGTAACAACATGGTTTTGGATTATTGATATCTCGTTTAGTTTTTGTGATATTGTTATTTGAGTGCAACGTGCTTAAAGAGTTAGTAGCGATTTTGAAATGTTCGATTTTCTGGAACAACTAGCATCATAAAATTTTGCGTGAAACTAGGGAAAACTTGTATTGATACGTTTTAACTTTTGAAACAAGCTTACAAAGATATGATACTTTGGGTCGTACACAATGTTACTAATGGTTTTCACGATTTAAAAGTGGTCGTTTTCGACTTCAATTGATGACTCCCAATTTCCGAAAATAAACGATCTGTATTATTGAGGCGTTTTACAAAGGTTAAGTGAAAAATTGCGCAAAAAGAGACCAGAGTTCTGGCAAGACAATATTGGGTTAGTCTATTCGTCAGTTTGCTGATAAAAATCAGATGAGTGCCCTTCCTCTATCAGCCAGACCTCCTTGCGGTTTTTCGGATTTCCAAAATTAAAAACAGTGTTGAAAGGGCACCGTTTTCAGACAAGCAAATGTGTTACAGACCTTAAGGCCAATTCAAATGAAGCTATCCAGGACTGCTTGGCGAAATGGAAACACTGTTGGGAAAATTGTGTGAATAGAGAAAGGGGCAAGGATCATTGATTAATAATAAAGTTTAAATAAAAACTTTTAACAAAAAATAAACCGACAAAAAAAGGAACTGAAAAGCGAAAAATAAAATAAACAATTTTAGTTTAAATAACTAAGTTATTAAACTAATGTAACTAATTTTGAGTGGGCGCCAAACAAATAATCAACGAACGTCGGTTTACATTTTTGTTATAAAGTTTCTATTTTAAAACTTTGTAGTTACCTATTTTACTTTCCTTAGGGGTGGAAAAAAAGAATCATCGAAATCAAATAACCCAGTACAAGTTAAACTGGATGTGGCGGGAGTTAAAAATATACCTCCTCCTTTTTTTCGTCGGTTAAAAAATAAAGTTCGGTTATTTTGTTATTACATCCACTCAACATTTCCATTTGTAGAACAACAATTCCAACAGAATGTTTCCGATCCGAATCTGTAGAGCTTTTCCTATTTGATCTGAAACTCAAATATGAATGACGTTCATTTCCAAATGACTTGTTAAAAGGGTATTATCAGTTCACCAACTATAATAACCATTTCAGGATCACAGGTATTGATAAATAATGTACGAACCGCCGGCCAAATTGGAGTAGTTATACTAGGTCATCTATTAGTGAGGCTAGGGCTTATTAACAGCACTAGTGCAGCACGTAATACTCTAATATAGTTTATGCTCACATTTGATGTGAACAATAGCGAGCTTCAAGTATAGAACCATGTATTGAGGAGAATTAATTAATAATAAACCATTCCGTTCTTAATTTTAAAACATAAACTTGTATATTTTATAATTCTATAGTACGTAGCAGGTTTATTTTAAATTATAATCTTTTTAATTCATTGTCATGTATTTTATTTTCCAACGCTGGAAGATTCTAAAGTTTATGAAATTTATTTAACGTTTTTGTACATGTCTTGAATTTTCTTCTCATTCATATTACATTCCTTTACTTTTAACTGCTTTTATTTCCATGTAACTTTTAATCATGTTGCTCCAAGAAATGTCTTCAGGTTTTAAATTATTCTAACAAGAAATAAATATTGTTTTCACGAGAATTAATGCGACCAACAACTGATGAAAATACTGAATTGAGATGATTGAGTAAACATGTAAATTTAAGTGCAAAGCTCCCTATCAAAAATTCAATTCATTTGAGCTGTTTAAAGCTGTAACTATAGCATAACAAAATACTTAAATTAATTTTTTATGTTTAAGTACATATTCAAACAGAAAACAAATTAAAATTTGACGAAACATTATAAATTAATTGGCAAACGGGAACGTAGATAAGATGGTTAAATATTAAAGAACGCGTACTAACGATAAACATCCTACTTCTAATATGGATCGTATATCTCTGGACTTACTACGTTAATATTTAACTATTTTCATCTGAGATACTATTACAGTCGGAATACTGTAAATAATAAAGTGGATAAATTTATTAGTATCCAGATGTAAAGCGCCAGTAATGAGATGTCTGTTCTTCTTCCGGATGCTATTACTCTAAAAGGAATCAAAGATTTAAAGCACTAATTTGATTTACAAGGGTAATGCACGTAGATCTTAAAGGGAAGAAAAAGATAATGTTTTTTTGAAATTGGCTATCTGTATTGTTGTTGGTATTGTGGTATTAATTTTTCAAAGGTCGTAGTGGTTTGATTTCTAGTCACCTTAATTACTTGATAGTGTAGTATTAGAAAATCTATTGAAGATGAGGCTAAAATAAAATGAACGACAGTATTTATGTTAGGTTAAGTTTTTTGAATTTCAAACAATCGTTGATTATAGAAGGACAGGTGACAGGTTTATTTTCAATTTTAACCCTAGCCAGTCACACTACTTTCACAGTTATACAAACGTCACACTGGGATCCTGAAATCCTCAAGAACAGAAAAACTACTTTTTCATAACCAGTTGTACTTTTTCTAGGGATTTTACCTATGGAATAATTGTTTAGGTTTATAGAAAAACATTCAACAGTTAATAACATTTCTGAACCATATATTTTATTCAAAACACATCAAAAGTTAACTTTTATATTTTGGACTATGAGAACATACACAGGGATTTTACATATTGATTATTTGTTTAGGAATATAGAAACCGAATTTACAATAAGGTGGCATCGAGGTTATACGAATGCGCATGTGGAAAATTAAATGAGAATCGTGGAGTTTCTTAGGCCCTAGTGTGACATCCCACCGGGTTAAATATTTTTTTGGTCAGTCTCCACGCAAAGTAGAAATTTGCATTATGTCAAAAATAATAATTGTATTTTCACGAATATTACTTTTAAATAAACCTTTTCATAAATAATGTCATTAAATTATCTCGCCGAATTACACTCGATTTTATTTTCTTTACATAAATTTCAGTTTGACAACTTATCCTTGTCACCTAACAGCAATTTGACTGTAATGCCCGGTTGCACCAACGTTAGTTAAATTTTAAACTTGGTTTAAATAAATAAAAGCGTATCTAATTTTTGACATCAATGTCAATTACTCCATATCACATATAGTTTCGATTTGCTTTTATTTATTTAAACCAAGTTTAAAATTTAATTAACGTTGGTGCAACCGGGCATAAAACTGTTTAAAAAATAAAATCACTCCACCTACGGTGTCGAGATTTTATTAAAACAGTTTTCTTATCGAATTGCTAGGTAATAAGGTTTCGAGACAAACAGAAATTTATCCGGCAAAATAAAAAGCTCTTGTGTATTATATTTCAGTAGATATAGAATATTATTTGCTACAATTTTTATTTGAAACTTTTTCTTCTTTTTTTTACCTTTTAGAAGTTGTGCAGGCGGGAAGTTATGTATTGTTAACATCAGATTTTATGTATTGCAATGCGGTTAAAGTTGTTAAGTGTCTAGTTAAAGGAGTGGGTCAAACTCGCTTAAATGCAGTGAATTAATTATCTTAAAACGCGTTATGAAATAAAGGGATTTAATATTAATGTATTCAAAACAGTCGCTGAAAATTCCGCGAAACAAATATTTCAATTGTTAGAAGTAGAACAAGTAAATAAATTGTATGCAAACGCAGTAAATATCAACAAAACAAAAGCGTATGCAAGCGAAACAAACGATACAACTAAATAAATAATTAAAACAAAAAATTCCGCGGCAGCAAACAAAAACACGCTGTAAAATATTCCTCAGTCGGTGTAAATAAACACGAAGCCACTAAATAAATCAGGCGACATGCGGTCCATTTTGTGGATTAATTGAGATAAATGATTTTTTTCTGGGCCATTAAGCGTCGCCGGCGTCGGACGCGTCGCATAAACGTTAATTATGTCATAATTTAGACGGCCGCCAGGTGTCGCTAGCTGCTCGCTGCTCGAGAGCAGGAGAACTAAACACTTCTGGTTTGTGTCTTCGCCGTCTGGCGTTCAGCGCTGCAGGAATGTGGTAACGTGATGTGTGTAATATGTAATATAAAACGTGACGCTTTAGTGTTTTGTCTTTGAGAAATGGAGATGTATCAGTTGGCTTTGATGGTTCCGGTTTCGAGGTCTTGTTACTCAACGTTATTTATTAGCCCAGGTTTATTTGCATACTTGCTACAGTACACAATAAAAAAGTTAATAAAACGAAACATGGGGCATGCCTTGTAACATGCTTTTTCGCGAAAATTTGTATTTTCAAAAAAGCGTTGGTTACGATATGATTTATGGTCTTTTCAAAAAATCCAGCATTACTAGAGCAACTAAGTTATACTTATTTTCATTGCATTTGCTACATATTATGTATTAATTTGCCATAAGTGCGGTTTGAATATTCGAAAATTCAGATAATTGGGTATAAACAACATTTAGATATATTACATTAATTAATTGCCATTTATAAAACAATCACGAACATGATTAATTTATATTAAACAAAATTTATGTTTACATTTTCAATACAATAATTTTGTGTGAATAAATAAAGTAATATTTATCATTTTTAATTTTTTACAAGGCTTTTAAGGAATCCAAGAGAAGAATTATATGAAATGGAATAGAGTTAGACTTTATTGAACATCAGTTTTAAAATAAGGATTAGAATTGTATCTAGGAAAAAGAAATTAATCCCATGAAAATAATAGTCATGTTAAAGTGAAGGTGAGCGAAGGGCTCCAAAAGTATTAATATTCTGACTTCATTAATTCAATGTGTCATTTTCCTGAGTTAATTTTAATCTGAGATCAAATATTAAGCGTCATTTGTTTGAGGTGGGTTCGAAAAATGTTATTATTAAGCGTAATAGGTTCCGTGGTCCCCCGATTAACCCAAATTTAAAAATCCCATAAACTACAGCACTGTACTTATGAATTCCACAACGTTTTATTAATTATGTCCTTTATCCCGTTATAAATAACCTACAAGTCCTTTGAAAACTTTAAAATTGCTTCTTTTCATCTCCAGAAATATTTCATGAACTTTCATGAAAGACTAAACTTTTTCTTCAAGTTTAGCTGAGTTACGGGACGAAATAATTCTTAAATTTCTCGTCTTTTAACTTTGCTACACTCTACATCTTTTTAATAATTCACGTGGATATTTAGTGTGCCAATTTTCAAATTCGTGTGCCCCGGTCTTGGCCGCACTGCACGCCACTGATTGTACCCTGAATAAATTACAAGGGCCGTCCGGAATATTCGAACCTCAATTTGACACCGCCAACGGTATAAAATTAAAAAATAAATTTCCATGAATATTATATCGCGTTTGTTTCGGGACTGAGTCAATTTGTCGTGTGTGCTAAAATTAAGCGCTACGCGATTTTAATGAACTTGTTCCGCGATTCCTTTCGCGCCCGAGGAACATTTTATATTATTATAAATAAATGTACATGGAAGTGTTTTGTAAGAATTAATATTATAACACTCCGCAAGCGCGAGTACGAAATACAACACAAGACAAGACGACCGAAATGAACTGGGAATAATAATAAAAGACGGAAAACTTTGATGGTGATACATATATTAGTTTAATAAATTAAAGAAATGAGAAAAATACTTAGACTAAATTCCAGTTACAAAAAGAAATGTTTTTAACTTGCTTCATTTTGTAACGTTCAGAAGACGTGTTGACTCTACAAATGCAGAGCTACCACTATCATCTGAGCTGGACAAACACACTCAACTATCTCATACGTGGTTAAGGGCGGGAGCTTGAAGGACCATCCAAAAAACTTAAGCTTAAACAAAGGCACAGCTTAGCCCCAACACATAAATATATGTCATTACGGTTACGGATGATGCCTCAAGACAAAATTTCAGAATATTAGCAGCGTTAGTCTTAAATAACTTTGTTTCTGTGAAAACTAAAAATCTATAAAAATTACCACAAACTTATGTGGCAATAAATTGAAACGCCTGTCAAGCCACTGAAATATAATAATACTGGAACGCGCACTAGCGGTGTAAATGCTAGCCGAGAGAGAAAGCGACATTCGGGTATCTCTATTCTTGTTATACGGTACGTTCAAAAGGTTTGTGTCGTAGTGTTCATTACTTATAGGAAAACTGAAATTCGAATGAAAGAAAGAAATAATTGCATTGTTACTCTTTGTCAAATTAAAGTATTTATATACGAGTACACTTTAATGAATATAATGTGAAATACACTATAATTTTACATTAATTAAATGAAATGATTAAACAAATGTCAAAAGTGTACGGATAATTTCGTATTTGTTTATCTCATAGATTTGCAAAGCTTTGCGCTACAATGTCGCACCATTTTTATTTTATTCAAAGAAATACTAATTTTTATTATACCATTTATAAGAAATGTCAACAGCACAGTTTATTAAAATACAACAAAACAGTGACTAACTTTTGTATCAGTCTGTACGTGACGTAAATATAGTTACGCAAGCGTAGAAGTATTAGATAATGATGGAGATACCTAATGTAAAACTATCTCTCTCGACTCGCCTTTTCCATACAGGGAGAGCATGGCAGTGCGCGTTCCAGTTTACTATATTTCAGTGTGTCAAACCTACTACCTACGTTTTAGTTTTTGTAATTTTCGAAGCTATTTTAACAGTAAAACAATGAATCGAATTCTGATTAATCATTTTGTTACAATATACCTATAGTTGGAACAATACCTGAAATGTTATTTATAACAATATTGTTCTTCCTTTGTATCTTTTGGATAATAAAATATGAAATTTCGTATTTCTGAATTGTTGGAAGAACGCAAAAAATAATTCTATGTTGATGTATGTAGGAAATGCCCTACGGCAATCGAATTCAGTATTATTCGTATAAAAATTGTTACAATTTTCGTTCTTTCTCTAACAAAAATTTGACGGAAAAATTTGCAACACAAAATGCAATTACATACCAACAATGCTTTGCGCATTCAGGTATTCCGGACATTTGGGACAATAAAAAAGTAGTAAATTTATGCACAAAATTAAATTAAATATTTTACATAGCTAATAGGAATTTCATTTAAAATTGTTCATAATAGATTATGCTGAAAATATTTAGTTTTAGAACTTGATTTAGATTTATATCTTAATACAAGCACATTCAGACATAAATCAATAAAGTTTCGATGTGAAAGAAAAGCAAGAATACTAGAAAAATGACATTGCTAGCACAGTGCATACATATCATACATCAAATAAATAGAAAATCCTCGTCTCGAGGCAAATTTCTTCTATAATAAATTCACGGAAACAGAACAAAAATCAAATCCACTTTATTCCTTCTGACACAGCCAAACTCGTGTGTCTTCAACTAGAAATTTCCATCATTTTCTTTCAGCGAAACAACGAAGATTTTAATTTTCTTTCTTGCAACAAAAATACTGCTTCGTTTGTTCTCTTATAAGCGGCAAATAAAAGAATATTAACTTATTCCCGTGACGCTTCAAATGAGTGGCAAGGGGCTATTACAATGATGAAGGAAGAATGTTTACTCACGACCAAGAAAATTCTGTCTTATCTGCTGGTCTTGTAAGTCCGATCCATACGTTGGAGATGATGTCCAACTCTTTTAGATATGCTCGCACTGCATCGAATTGGGAGGTGGTGTCCACTGCAACCAATCAAAAACAGGAGTTCAATAGAATCTTTATTAATTCATTTGAATATTTGCATTAATTCATTATTGGATTGTTGTTTCATAAATATTTAAATATGGAAAATAAAAGCAATTAACATAAAATCAATTATTAAACTGAATAATCAATTTAGATACTTTAAACTGCTACAAGTCGGTGCCTCCGCCATTGTTTGTCATACGAAATTTGAAGCATTATATCAACTGATAAGAGCTATTGTGTCTTATAATAATGATAAATTTATTTTCCTATTTTACGACCATGTTCACAAAGTTGATTTTGTGACACAGTTTTTCCCAAAAACAATGGTACAAAGTTTAATTTTGTACAACTGTTCTTGGGGAATTTGTTATTTGTAAAATAAACCCATAAACCATTTTTTTATGAACCTTTATTAGAATATATGACGAACAGTAAAAACCTCACGTGAAAATTTTATTTATTACCAGAGATATGATTTTTCAAAGTTTGTGTGACGTCACTGGTATTACTGCAGTGGCACTAAAACAACGATTTTTCATGATAGTAGATATTATATATTTTTTAATATAAAAATAATATTTACATATTATAAGTCTTAATTTATAACAATTAAACTTAATATAAATAAGGATAAAATTCCTTTGGCAACTTTAGAGTATTTTACATTGTATTCTAGTTAACATTATACGAAAGTTTGGGAACAGTGGCGCTAGTAGTGATGTAACCTAACTTCAATACACAATTTTATTCAAAAGATTTTCAACAAAGCACAATAAAACAGTGAAATTATGAAACAAGTAATAGAAACCCAACTAAAATAATCCTAAATACCAATAAACAAAATATACTTTACTACTAATTATTCCATAAGTGTTACACGATTTTGATATAAATTTGTCATATTTCGTTTATCGTTTATGCGCCAATGTCAGTTTGTCTTACTTGCTCACGTAAAATTATACAACAAAAAGAAGAAGGTAGCATTTTGACGTAACAAAATATAAAGCATTTTTTTTAATACAAGTTTTCAATTTTAATTCACAGTTTTTTAATTATTTAAACACATTCTTTTCATGAACGCTTTGCGTTAGGTGTATCAACGTATTATAGTTAAACAAATATTAATTTTGCTCCTTCGCGAAGTTTGTACCAAAATTAAACAACTTATTTGGACACATGACGTGCGGTTTCTAGTTAAACACTTGCTGTCAGTTAAACTAAATTACCAAGGTATAATTTAAATAAATACATCATTTGATGCCGCCTCTCCTAATAGAGGGATGATAATATAATTAAAGGAAATATTCCGAGGAATAGTAACAGCACTCTCTTTTTAATGAATAATTATTTCTATACCGTGAAAAATGTTTGTATACGAGCAAATTAAGCCATCATGACATTTATAAAATTGTAAAGTTTACCGATCATTTCTGAGTGTCAGACGGGAAAATACATCCCTTTATAAATAGCACAGCAATAAATAATTCTATGAAATAAATGTAACACATAAAAGTTGCGCGTAAAAAACATCGACGATTCATTGCTCGGAATAATTATTAAAATTCCAGTCATTGGTAAAAAGCAAACTGAAATTTATTGAGGCCATAAATAAAAACATTGCCGCTATTTTCATTTCCCTCGCAATTTATAAATATGCTTACGTGTCTAAATATGCAAATTAATACAATTCATACTTTCATTTTTAAAATGTACTTACAGTTTTACAAACGAATGCTTGGAGAAAGTCACCGCGCAGAAACGAAACGGGAAATAAATATATGTCAACGATATTTTCTTGATATTATTTTAGAAGAAACGATATGCGCTTTTAACAGGAATGCGTTTTAACTCAACCCTTTCAAGTTGATAACGATTAGCATCAACATCTACATGCACTATTTTAAATTGTACCTACATCAAGTCAAAAAGGAATAATAACCAAATTTGTTAATATAAATTTTGCATTTCTAATGAACTCACTACGAAATCTAATTGTGTGTCGAAAGAGATTGGTATTGGTAATAGCACATAGTATAAAATTAATTTGCGAATTGTTAATTTTGCGGTTGTTAAGTATTTTTAGTTAATATTAACAAATATATAGTGTAATAAAAATTTTATCAATTCTGAATTTTTAACAAGAATTTTGTTATTTTTATTTATTTGCTGGATTTATAAACTTAAACAAATAGACTCGTCAATAATAATAAGTAAATTTAGTTAATTTATCAATTTGAAATTGTTAAAGAAAGTTTGTATCCTTTGAAACAACTTAATTTGTTATAATAACTGTGTTTTATTGTTCTCCTTCAATATAATTACTAAAATATTTAGTCAAAAACACATAAAATAAATGTAATAATTACTATATTCACAAATATATTTAGTTACGAAATACACAAAAATAATTTGTTACTTGCTAACAAATTTGAAACTTGTTAAATTAACAAAAATTAACGGTGTATCGTCTGGGACTAAAAATTTTGTTAAAATTTTGTCAATTTTGACTAGAAAATTTACATTTGACATTTACTTAAAAGCTTTCTAGATCCTAACAATGGAGTAGATCAGCCCCCGTTTCTTCTTCATAAAGTTTTTAATTATAGTTCTTCAGTTCTTCCTATCATTTGTTTTGTTTTGCCAATTTTTAATTGCTGCTTTTCTTAAATCATCTTCTACTTTACTTAGCCATGTTGATATGGGCCTGCCTTTTCTTCTTCTTACCCGTGGTTTCCATCCTACAATTGAGTTTATTGTATTCTATTCTTTGGCCCAACATCATCTTTCAAATCATATGATTCTGTTGTTTTATGCTATTGACTATATCTTGCAGGATATTGCTATATTTCATGATTCATTCTTATCCTGTATTCGGTATTTGTTATCTTTATTGGTCCTAATATTGTTTTAATTATTTTCCGTTCTGTTAATCTGAAATCTTCTTCTGCTTTTTTTGAATAACACATTATACGTACATATTTCCCTAATCAACTCAGTTCTATTATAATTTGAATGTATAAAAGACGTACAATAGAAGGAGGAACTCAAAAATATGTCCTTTAAAACTCGTTGAGACGTAGAAATAAATGTCATATTTTTAACTTAAAATATGAAAGAAGCAGTAGCAGTTTCCGAAGTCGTCCTTTAAAAAAGAAGAGAATTTAATTCTGCATTTAAATTGGACAACAAACTGAATGTAATTCGTCTAATAGATGCAAAAATTAGGTGTCCTGGTTCCTGGTTCTAAGAACAGTTTATTTAATCAGGTATGCGCATAAATTTAAATTTAAAGTTCCTATTTTGAGTTTTATGCAACAAAATAGCTAAACGTAAAATTAAGGACTACCACTGCTCTGCGGATTTTTTAGAAATAGATAAAAACAATTTAATTACGCCGCAAATCTCCAGTATTTCTCTTCATTATATTCTTTCATTACGAGAAGAAAATTGTTTCATTAGTCAAATAATTACGTTGATTAAGTAAAAAGCTCATAAATTTCAGTCCACAAAACAATAAAAAGAATTTTTGCATCCAGAGTTCAGGCCTATTCCTCTATATATCCTTTGTATTCATTCACGAAATCAGTGAAAATTCAAAGGAAACTTAAGAGGGCCAAACAGCGAGCAATATCATTAAATATGTATGAAACATTGTTCTTAGCTGAGATTGTCTCCGCGCTATTTCGTCCCCTCGACGGAAAATCTGAATGTATAATTTCATATTCGAGTCTTGCTTTATTTATTCTTTCAATAGCTCAAAAAACTTTGCGCGTCTGCGTTGTGTCGTTTTTCTTGCGGTCTTCTCTGAATTTCGCAGCGGTTATACGGTTTTCTTTCAGAGCTTGGTTCAAGAACTGCTGGAGGGGTGCTTCAAATTGAGATTATCTTTCTCAGGTGTTTACGATCAAGCGTATTATCGATATCTTTCGGAAGATTCAACATTAACTGTTAATTTTGTTCTTCATTTTGTAAACGCACTTCTCAATTGTGGTACATACCGGGTGTAGAATTGAAATGTGAAGTGTAGGGATTTCATTCTTTTTTTACCTCCCGTCTACCTCTTGGTAAGGGAAGTTTTAGGATACCTACAATATGATTTTACTATTTTCGTCATGATGTCTGTATGTATGTATGTATGTGTGTATAAGTGTTTGAGTATGTGTGTGTGTGTGGTCTTTGCCGATTTTTTCGTCTCACATAACTCAAATACTATAATTCCAAAAAAATACAATTTTGTGTATTTTTGCTTTTTATATTTATATGAAGAGCTGGTTAGATTTTGGTTAAATTGGTCAACCGGAAGTAGCAGTTCAATAGAAGCTCTTAACAGTTTTTCGTGAAAAAACACGGTTAAATTTCCTTTTTCAACAATTTGTAGAATATTTAATTTTACATGTGTTTTGATTACACTAATTTTATTAATTTTCATTAGATTTAGAGATAATAAAATATAAAGAAATTAGATTTCATAAATCTTGCATTTCTTGTACACCAAGATTTATCCATTTTTTTTTTTAAATGTGACACAAGTAATTTTATTGTAAAGAGTAAAGCTGTTTTCTTAGTGAAATACATGTCAAAAAATTAAATTAATATACGAAAGAAAATTAAATTTCTCAAATATAAGTAGAAAATAAACAAATAAAAAGGCATTTTCATCAAATAATATTATGTACCGTTTTAGAATTGCATTGGGCGGGAAGTTATGTGCTGCAACATCAGATCTTTTATATTGCTGTAAATTTTACTTATTCACTTTACAGTAAAGATGTAAACATAAAAGTTATTCAGAATTTAAAGATACATGCAATAACGCCCATTTGGTTATCTAAATGGTAGTATTTCACGATATATCAATCAAATTAAAATCAGTATTTATTAGGAAAATTGTAACACGGCCATGGATAATTGAACTAAAACGAAATATGTTTGACATTTTCTAAAACTGTTTTCAGGTTATTTATTTGTCTACGCTTGTGAGTTAAATGTCACTTATCCCACTCATTTTGCGAGAGTTAAGAGTTTCATTACCGCACTCGTTTTAATAAATACTGTCTTTTTAATTAAAATTTCATATTTGTATTAATAGTGGCCTAATATAATGTCTTATATTAACAGATTTTCAGTTTGATTGATTTTAATTTGATTCATCTAAGGTGAAATACTAACAATTTTGTAACCAAATAGACCTTATTGTATGCATTTTTAAATTCTGAACAACTTTTGTATTTACACTTTTACTGTAACGTGAATAGGTAAAAATTTACAGCAATATAAAAAAATAGCATTGAAAGCCCTATATTCCACGGTAAATAAAGTCATATGGGAATACAACAAAAGATTTTTCAGATCACATTTATATTGTAAAGGAATATAAGATAGTGTCGAATAAAAGTATAAAATGCAATTCCAGAAACATTAGCAATAAACATTATGTCCTCTATTAAAGTTCTAAGTTTGCATTTCTCTTTTGCTAATAAAACCTGAAGTATCTAACTCTAAGGTAGTATAAAGCTATGCTAAAATATATTATGAAAGCAACAAAAGAATGAAATTACGATAATATTTTACACCGCGAAGTCGCAAAATGAGATTTGTGGAGTACAGACCACAAAAACAAAATCCAAAAGAGTTTCCTGGTAAATATGATGCCGTGAGGTTGACATTTGAGTATTTTTGTTCAGTTTAAATTTAGTTTGAGTGTACCACGGTGTACTGTAAGAAGATATTTCTTGCTGTTACGGAAAAACTCGCTGAACTCTTTGTTGTCTGACGCGAATTTCGCTTGATGCTGTAATATGAAAACTTGACTCTTGAGGGGTGTACAAACTATGCACATAAATCTCGCCGTATTTTTAGAGGTAATTTAGTTTTTAGTTAGTGCACGGCTGGCTGAATAACAATAGGTAGTTTTGTAGTTTTGCACATTAAATTTAATTTATAATATGGCAGATTCAGGATTTTAAATCTTTGTCAAGAAACACTGGGACATGAAAAAAGTCTATGCAATTTATACCTATGTATAATAATGGCTATTTTAACGCTGCTTTACAATGCCAGTACAATAAGAATAAATACAGATAAATTTAATCCGACAGGTTTAGTTTAGTTCCGATTACTCATCGTTTAAACATGATTTCGTTCAGTTCTCGTGAATATTTCGTAGTGAATAGAGGTTCTATGTTTAAGATGTAACAATATTTCTGCTTTTATGATTTTGTGGGCTAATTATGATATGTGTGATATGTGATTTGTGTTTAAATTGACTGTCAAAGTGCTAGTTCAGTGAGATAACAATGTGGGACTGCTTAGCACATCTTGAGGAGTTGTAAGTCTATCAGAATTTCTTTCAATATTTTGTTGTTGTTTGAGTTAAGAAGTTTCAATTATGTTTGTTTGGGCGTTGTCTTTGTTAGGTTGTATGTCAATTATAAATAAAATTAGGAATCGAATAATTATGCACAAATAATAAATAAATTACAGTATTGACGTAACAAATTTAAGAATTACAACTTCTTTATAACAATTACCAATCGTTAAATTACGGTCCCCAAAGATACGTGTGGGTGGGAAACCAGAGGTAACATTTTTTGATAGGTGTAGGAATCGAACTGAGGATTTCTTGGTTTACTCCTGTGTGTTAGTTAATCCATATCTGAATAAAACTAATTTCTTTAAGATAAATAAATAAATGAATTTCCACGTTATTTACTTATTTTAAGCCTGGCACTCTGCTTTCGCAGATCTCGGGAAGTAATATATTTTGGGAATAAATTTAAGTTACCAGTTGTCAAGACACGGATCCCAAAATTATTATTGTAGGGACAAACACAGAGGTAAAGTTAAAATGACTATAGGATTATATGATTCGAGGACGAAATAATAATGATTATAATTTAAAGTTGAACATAAGAGCCCGGAATTATATCATTTGGTCCAATTAAGACTTTTAGAATAACTAATAATAATAATTGTTCTGATCTTATAAAAATGAAAAATTGTTGTACTCATTTTATTTGTATCTTAAATTCTGTTATTTTATATTTATTTTAAGGAAAAATAACAATTGAAATAATAACAAATTGACAATTTGGTCCAAAGGTATTGGCTGGTACCACGAACAGTTTTTGAATCTGATGACATAACAAAATATAGAAAAATGTTTCAAATAAAAATTGTAGGTACATTTTTAAAATTCCAATCTTAGTTATGATATGCGCAAGATTCCTTATTGTTGATAAATTGTTCCCAAAATCTAATCAATTCGTAACATAAACATAATATCTCCCTTACATATATGAATGTGCGAGAGAAAAAAAAATGAGTATAAATATGGTGAATTAAACAATTTTCTTTTGTATGATTTTAACTGGGCCAAATGATATGATTCTGGGCTCGTATAGTATTCTGTGTAACTAGAACATCTTTCAACTTTTAAACAGTTTAATTAAAAATATTATTAATATTTTATTTATTATTTTGTTGTTGATAACAGCAACGAATGGCGATTTTTTGTGGAATTCGAAATGAGGATTTCGTGATCCACACAGACCGATAGATGTATATTTTTTAAATAAAACTTACTACTGATTATTGGAAAACCGGTAATTTTATCTCAAATTTATCTTTACTATCTTTTCGTCGGTCATCAACATATAAATAGAGGTAGAGTAATATGCAGTTTTTTTCTAGAAAAGTACAACAGCAAAGAAAGTAATAAAACCGTGGAAAATGCGGCCTGTTATGCACAGGATTTACCGTAGTGCATGTTAAAATATTTTATAGTACTAATATAATTTAAATATCATGCTATAAAATAATATTACATGAGCTAATAAAAAACTGACCATAACCATAAAACCTCGCAAGTAGCCCTGATAAAATACCGCAAAATAGAGACCTGTAATATAATGAAATATTCACAAACATTTCCAATACTGCATACAGTAACAACCCAACCAAATCAAATGTCCAGCAATAGCCTCAAGCGTCTACCAAACATAGCCACAACACTAAACAACTGCAGTAGAAATTGTGGAATAAAGCGTGCAATTTTACACAGCCATCCACCAACGACAATCCTGCAGCGTTGTTCCAGAACAAATGCCTAAAGCCACAGTTTGCTATTAAATTATTAAACAAATAGCCCTGGGTAACGAATGCATGGGTACTTTTTCCCCGAGTAAAACAGAGTGGCTCTGAATAAACAGTTGAAATATTTGCTGTGTTATGTGAGTGTTCTTGCGTTTGCGAATTTTAGGAATCTGGTGCTCACAGCACAAAGAATGATGAATCGTTTAATTTCGGAAGTGATTTGGGGTATTGTACACAATATGAGAAGGCTGCTATGTACTTTATACTATGTATTTAACATGAAAAATGTATTTGGAAAATATGTTTCATTTATTGTTCAAGAACAAAACCAAATAGTATGAGAGATTCAGATTATATCTGCTACCAAATTGTTATCATTAATACAAGCAATGAAATAATAAAAATATTTATTTGAAATCGGCACTAAACTACTCAGAAATCGTTATCAAAAATTCAGAAATCGTCACTAAAGTAACCCATTATACGACGAATTTGAGAAACCCAGTGTTGGCAACCGAAAATAATTATTGTACAAGCAGGATAATTTTGGCAGATATATTGACGTACTATAGTAAATTTATACGTAACATGAAACAAAATGTGTAAGAAGAAATAACTAATTAATTCCGATGACGAAATTGAGGACAAAACACATAATTTTGAGGGTTATTTACGATAACTTCACTGTTCGAGCTTGGCCACACTGAGTGCCAGTTTCAATTGACAACTGACAGATGTATAAACTTAACCTATATATTTTTTTTACAGTTTTTTTAAATTTTAGAATGGTACGCGATTCTAAATTAAATTTCCTATTCTTATTTGTTTTACACTGTACTTAAAGCAAATATCATTTTCAGATAATGGAAAATTAAATAGGACTGTATCAATAGATGCAGATTTTCTTCCTAATAATAAAGTGTTTTTTTGTAATTAGAAATTTAATAATTCAACATTATAGAATTAACATTGAAATATCTATTAAGTATATTCACAAAAGGCATTAGCGCTAAATCTAATTTTATTATTAGTAGTAACTTCATTTTCAAGTCTCAGAACATATTTATATTAACTAAGGTTGTAGTTAAGATTGGTTAGCATAAAATTGGAGATATTTTGTTACTTTAATTAATTTAGAAACAAAGTTACAGATGTTGAAAACATAGAGTTAGCGTTAATTCCTTTTGTAAATCTGCCTGTATGAGTTTTTTGTCAATGTACCAGCATGAAGTTATGAAAATTAGAATTAAATTCATATTAATAAGTATCAACATTAATAGATTTGATATTACTGTAAATACAACTACCTATGTATACTAAAGTAAAATACAAACAGCGTGAATTCTTCTCAATTATGAGAATATACGAATACGTTGTGTTAGTTTCGGTGAAATATGAAAGAGCAATTGGAAGTTAGTTTGGTATTCTAGCCATGAAACTAAATCTTGAACTAAATTAAAGTAATAGAGTCCATTGCAGTCAATTTTCTGCATTAAGCAATCAGCCCTATTGTACCTAATAACTATAACTATTCCCATTCTCGAACTAGCTCCAAAATACCAAAATTCAGTTTCCTCCGCTAGCATATTTCATCCCAATTTTCACTCATATTGCTGTTCCGATATCAGCCAAGCTCATGTAGGTACGGCGGACTCCATTAGAGCAGCCAACAATAACGCCCCCGGCGGCGCCTTGCCCCCTGCTGAAGTACGCTCCTGCTCGCCCCTTTTGAAATAACGCAATCAGAATTAAATTAATTTCTATTACCTTGGTAGCTCGCAGCGTCCAATTTGCCTATCCGTCATGATTAGAGGAAATCACATTTCCACGTGCGCTAGCGCTCAGACTATAGAAACAAGATGGTGACTTCGAGGGATTTTAAATATTTAAGGGTTAGTTTGCTGATGCAGGGATGGAAACGTTAAATCCTCGTTTGTTTTTATAGGAAGAATAACCGTATTGAATAACGATTTGAATGAAGGGCTCTAGAATTTATTTTCGTACGAAGAACTTGCCCTCTCATTTGCATCTGCGACCTCCATTTTGTAACACATTTTTTCCTTGTTATAGGTTCATATTATACCCTTATCTCTTATGTACATACATTGTGGAATGGTTTTTTTAGAAATCAAATGCCATACTTGACAAAAGCAATCAAATTAACCATACCTCAATATTTTTCTCCGATCAATTCAAAAACAAAATAAATTGGAAAATCCTTTCCAAAGTATATAGCAATTTTTTTATATTTATAAGATATTTTTAACCAACCCACGGAATCTTCTTCCAAATATGTTTAGAAAATTTAATAAAAAATCGGAAAATGTCGCTTCCAGCAGGAAAGAAAATTCGTTGAAAATCTAATCATTTTTCCGACTTTATTATTTATTTGTGTTTCTCAAAGAGAATATCGTTAATATTGGAAATAAAAAGAATCATGGCAACCTAGAAATGCGTGATGTTTATTACGGTACAGATGAAATATTGAAAATTTCATCGAATATCACTAAATAATTGAAATTATTTAATACGTTCCTATATAATTTAAACACGAAACATATTGCTGCAGGGAGAATCGTCATATCTCTTATAATTTTTTTTTTTTTACATATGGCAATTTTAGATTTTAATCGAAATACAACTTTGACACTTTGAGTAGTTATAACTCAAAAACTATGAAAGATATCGTAAAATTATCTTCAGTTTTGAAGTTTTCGTACAATTTATGAACAGTAAGGAAGTTTTGAAAATTTTCAATTTGTTCCTGTAAATTTCGATTGACAAATATAAATGATATAGACTCGCACTTCACCAATCGATTCAACTAATTTAAATACATAAGTATTCAAAGTTTCAAAACAATCGGTCGACGGATTGAAAATTTTGGCAAATTTTGGAACAAACCTCAATTTTCACACTATTTACTCTAAGTTTTTAATCTGTTAGCCGATTTTAATAAAACTTACAGTATTTATGTATTTCTACGAGCTGAATGCAATGATGTATATTTCAATTCTGTACCTAATATATTTTTTGAAATAACACTGATCAAAATTTTGAAAATTAATTCGTAAATTAACCAAAATTTTCTTAATTTGATATTATAGTCATAGTGTCATAAAATCCTCGAAAAAGAATATTTTCGATACCTTGTATTGTTTTTAAGTTGGAGCCTCTCAAAGTTGCACTTCGAAGAATTTCAAAAATGTCCATATCTAAAAAATATAAGAGATATGACGATGCGCTCTACGGCATTGAGTTTCTTAGTGCCTAAATGATATAGAAATGCTATAAATGATAATTCAAATTTTAAGTGAAATTTTCTATGAAGGTTTCTTATGCACTAAAAACTGTATTTTAATGTTTTAATTGTCCTTGTCATATGTTTCACATATGGAATGGAGGTTTCAGGTTCGTAGCAACTAAAATTTTGAAATATGTATTTCTTAAACATACAATTTAGTCTTTCGTTTGAAATTTTTCTTCGTAGCTATCTATATTCAAATGTATTTGTTTCATGTGTCAAATAAACTTCCCATTTTAAATTGTTAGCTAATAAGAATATAAGTATTAGATAATGTTAACTAAGACGTATTGAATAATAAGCAATTATTGTATTGCATTAGGGTAATATAGGCAGTTATCGTTGGTGCATCTTGTAGATAGGTTGTATATGAGAGCCGCGCTAATAAAAAGTGTTAAAAGATATTAAGTGTTTCTTTAAAATATAATATAATTATAAAATTAAAGGAAGAATAAACGACATTGCCATCGAGAAACAAATAAATAAAAATTACAACACAGCTTTAATTTGGAACAATAACTCTCCATTGTATCATAATGTTATAATGTGTCGAGCGAAAATTCGCGCATAATAAATACAGTAAATAAATCCACAACTTCACACCCCTGATTGTGGGGGAGAAAGAAGATCGATAACGTAATTACACGCGACATGTGATGTCAGCAAGAACGCCACACATTCACATATCCACTCACGACACACGATTCCTGAATTGAAATTTTAATGAAAGGCAAGAACCGTACGTGCATTTTAACGGAATTTATCAGATTGAGCTGGGATAAAAGGCGCTAGATAATCATGTGTCGTAAGCAATATCCGGAGTGATTATTTAATAGATTAATGTCATTTGTTTTTAACGGAGGATACATGTTGTAAGCTTGATATATATAGCAGGAATTAGAAACAGTGTTTTGTATATAAATGCACTCTATTATATAATAATACTTGTAATTTATTAGCGAGTATTTAAATCTGTATCGTTGGGTTGAAATAACAAATGTTCAGTACTTGTATATACACATAGATTGTACAGTAATTTTTTTTTTTCGATCGGACGAAAACTAACTCCTTTTCGGTGTGTTTTCGAACCACAAAGTGCATTAATCCGGTATTTTGTGTCGTTCCTAGGTTACGATAAATAAGAGTAACGCTGTTCTGAAATCTACGCATTCCACAACTAAAAATTGCTTTGGAACATCTATTCCATACGCAGCGTTCGAAATAAATTCGACGAATCAAAATAATTAACTGGATACATGAAGTATCTTGGTTCAGTTTCTATGGTTGTGTTGTTTTAATTTATACTTTCTTATACAAAGTATAAGGAAGTATTGGAATCACGAAAAAAATCGCTGACGAGATTTTTGCGGAAATACATATTTTGACGTCCACTGAATCCGTTAAGACCAATTTCTCAATAATGTCTGTGTGTGAGGATGGATGGATGGATGGATGTCCGTGTGCGCAATATCTCATGAACTAGACAAGATATGTGAACGAAACTTGGAATTTATAAGTTTAAACTCATTGCTGTAGTACGCATCGTAATATGTCTTATATTTATCGAAATATGGCGATTTGTAATATTTTTCAAAATACGGAAATTTCCCCAAATTTGACTTAAAATTGTTAATTTTTTTTATTACATTTCTTTATAATATTCGCGTCAGGAAACCCATTGCAACAGAGCGCATCGTCAAATCTCTAATATTTTTCGAGATACGTCGATTTTTGGTATTTTTCGAAGTGCAAATTTAAGGGCCTGTAATTCAAAAACTACACGAGATATCTAAAAATTCTCTTCAGTTTTGCGTTTCTGGTGCCTTATATAACAAATTAGCAAATTTTTAAAATTTAGAATTTTTTTTGTATTTTTGTTCAAAATTTCGATCGGCGATAACTCGACAAATATTAAAGATTCATATTTGCAGTGTTCACCAATCGATTCAGCTCGTCGAAATACATAAGTATGCAAAGTTTCATAAAAATCGCTGTACGGGATGAAAAGTTAAAGCAAAAAGCCTGGAAATGGCGTTTTTTGTCCAGAAAGTCAAGTGTTACCCCTTGACGCTTGGCCTGAATTTGGCCATTTTCAGACTTTTTGCTCTAACATTTCAACCGGTTGTCCGAATTTTCTGAAATTTTCAGGGTTTATGTATTTCGCCGAGTTGAATCGATTGGTGAACATTGCAGGTCGGTATCTTTCATATTTGTCGAGATATCTCCAATCGAAATTTTGAAAAAAAATTCAAAAAATGTCAAAATTTTCAAAATTTACTAATTTATTTTAAATGGCACGAAAATCACAAAACTGGAGATATTTTTCGATATCTTGTATAGTTTTCGAGTTACAGCCTCTCAAAGTTGCTCTTCGGAAATTATAAAAAATCGTCATATCTCGAAAAATATTAGAGATATGACGATGCGCTCTGCTGCAATGAGTTTCCTGGCACGAATATTATAAAGAAATGTAATAAAAAAAATTTACAATTTTAAGTCATATTTGGGGAAATTTCCGTATTTTGAAAAATATTACAAATCGCCATATTTCGATAAATATAAGCCCACCAAGCCCCCCAAGAATGTTTCTTTCTGTAGAGGTAGCAACAAAAATTTCAATAATTTTGTTGGCGGTTCATCCAGAGTTCGATTTAAGTTTAATGTGAAATAAAGTGTCTTTAGAAGATCAACTGATTGTCAATTGTTTTTACTTTTTACTAAAATTAAGTGATATTTCATTACAAATTAACAAAATACATAGGATTCAAATTATTAATAATTATGAAACATGAACATTCGTTCAATAATTGAACAAAAAATGCCAATATTTGAAACCCACAACAAAATGTGTAATAACAATTCCGCCAAAACAAACTAAAGTATTGGCAACTTAATACTTCCAATTAAAATTCCCATTTTCATTTTTCGACAAACATTGCGAAAGCCTGATACACGCTAGCACAATAACACACGCGGCGTATGAGCATCAGCTGTAGCGTACACATCAAATACCCGTGCCATGTACCGATGGAATAATCCAATGGAAACAGGTATTACTTATGGAAATCCGATCAAAATAACACTATCAAAATCGGGGATTGGTTCTGTGTAAATAGATCGAGGGAGGCCGGAACTCATATGCCACGAGCGACGTGCCATATTACAGGCAGGAGTGGAATAAAAAATATTCAACGTTTTATTGTAATATATTCTGCGCTTAGGAGAAACTGTACGGATATTGAAAACTGAAAAGATTTTGTTATTAAATTTATTTTGCGGTTGTATGCAACAGTTTTCATCTTAAAATTGCAATTTTTATTTTATTTAAAATTGAAATTAATATAACATAATGGATTTTATATCTTCAAATGATTTTTCTCAAGAATAAAACAAAGAAATAACCATGGCTTCTCTGAAACTAATGGATATTATCTGGGATATTTCTACTCGAAAGAATTACAGTTTTTCGGTGGAGAGGATTATACAGGGTGAGTTTTATAGAACAACTAATCAATTTTGCTGGTTAACTAATAACTTTAGAGGAAAATAAGTACACAGGCTTATACAGCAAGGAAGAAGACATAATTATATGGTTGATAAAGTAAATTGTTAAGGGAATATGGTGGGTAGATGAAAAATAGAGTTTCAAGTAGACTGTTGAACAAAACAAGGTATTGTTTATTTTCATTTATGCTTTCTGTCATCTATTGGTCAACAATTGTTGTCGGTGCAAAGCCATTGTTGACATGAGTATCAAAAAAACAAAACAATAACTTGTTTTGTTCAACAATCTACCTAAAATTTTATTTATTATTTAGAATTTTACATTGTTGAAAAGGGAATATTTAAGGCTATCGATTTCAATAACAAAAATGCCCTTTGTGTATTTATTTTATCTTTAAAGTAATTAGTTAACTGATTGGTTGCTTTAAAAAAAAACTCATCCTGTATTTGTTCAATACATTGTCACATTTTTCCCATTCGTCTACAGTTATCATTTGAATTAATGTAATAAAAATAATAAGATATTCTCGATAATTCATGTTTAAAAATTCTATAGTTGACAGTTTGCCATCGGATATACAAGGAAGCGAATTATTTGCAAGTGGATGAACTTTTCTTTACTTTAATTACTTCGACAACGATAAATCTGTTCTTTCAGCAAATTATCTTACCTAATACACCTCGAGGATTTGTTTTTCATCAGGACAAACTTTGATTTCTTTCAGTCAAACATGGTTGCTTTGCGGTAAAACGACTCGACAAATTTGACCTTAAAACTTGAGTTGTAGCGATTGTTTCATCTCAGTTACTTTCGTCAGTTCTTATCAAGCTATGTTTTCGTAAATAAAAGTTTATCTGATAAAACCTAAACCTTTTGTGGTATTTCTCGCGACAATAGAGCGTATTTTATTCTCATAGTATCAGTAATAGTTATGTGTTTAATTAAACATTTAATACTTTGGAGTTCGGAATCTGTCGAGACATAGTTCTTCATCATCTCCTTCATAGGAAGAAAGGAATATTTGTTATCAACAATTTTTATTCATTCAAATTCATTGAAACAATGGAAGTAACATCTTATTTAAATAAAATTCATACCCGGTTTCATAAGCGCCTGTTAAATTGTACGATAGTTAACAGATATGTTAAAATAACGAGCTGTTATTATATACCCGGTGTTTCATAAAGATAACATGTTTTTAACAGCTTGTTAGCTAACATAAGAGATACATTTTATTTAGAGATTTGTTGGTAATGTTGGTATTGAAAACCTATTCACAGCAGTGACAGCATTGATTATTATGTCAAATAGAAGTTAGAAGGTTATGCTTAGGCCGGTTCCCTGACTTTCAGTAATTTTTACCTAAATATTTATTAGTAGCATGTTTTATATCATGTTTATATAAAATTCTGTTTCATCTTAGAGGATTTTCATTTTCACAAAGATAATGCCCAAAAGTAGAGATTTAAATTATACAGAACGACTGAACGAGAGAAGTAAGAATAATAGCAAAATACAAAAACATAATTGAAAATAAAATGATGAATGATGAGATAAAACTTAGGTATCAAGAAGAAGTAGGAATAAAGAACCACAGTTTACACGTAAAAATTATATCACTTATCGAGAGCTACGAAAACACAGTGCCACATCCAAAATGGGTAAATGGCGTGATGATATATTTATTTATTTTATTTAAATTTATCCAGAATATAATTATTTCTATTTCTATTTGAATATTCTTGTTCTACACTCTACAGTAATCAAGAAATAGAAGTTTTCAACACATTTGCTATCTCAAACTTTATATGTACAGAAAGTGTTGCAAAATAAGTACTGCATATATTTACATTCCTATGTCAAAGTCAGTGTAGGATAAATGCAGAATAGAAATTAAATTTTTGATATGCGAGGGCAAATAAAAAACGTTTTTTATATATTTTCACCCACAAAAAGTAGATGGCAGTGATATATATGCAGGCAATTATTGTGAATCTGTTGATAGCATGCAATTTCGTCGATGCAAAATGTAGTTAGAAAATATGGCTTGCACATTTCCGGCAAATAAAAAACACAATCAGAAACTGCGAGCATGAAAATCATTTTCAACTAGCAACACAAGAGCGAATAAAACCAGAAAGAAAATTCCATCTCTATAAAACCATTTAACAAACACATCAGAACACATTAATATTCGGAATTCTGTACCGCTGGTTACATTTCCCATTTTCTCAACTGCGCGCATATCGTACTGGTCCGTTACCGCTACCAGCGCCACGCGGCAATATCGGTTTTATTTCTCTCGTTCGCGATTCGCGTACGAAGCGAATCGACAGAGTATGATATAAGATTTCGTTATACAGTTGCATTGTGTATTTACCTCACGAAAGAGCAGAGTGAATGGGACCCGTGAAATATTGGATCCGGGCAATGTGGGGCGTTTAGGTCGCGGGAAGAAGAAGAACACGATGTAAGGAGGCTCCTGACACGTACGGACGGACCATACGCCGCCGCATTCTCTTCGGTTGACAGGCCTGGACTGAGGTGTAATTGAATTGGTCGGTTGGAAATTCTTTCGATGAAATATAGGTTGAAGTAAATTGAATCAGTTTTTCTGATTGTTGTTCATATTTTATTCTTTTTATTGACTGATTCTAAATGTAGAGGAAGCAGAACACGGGCCGCAATATTTACCTTTTTTATTTATTCAGCCTATATTGGACAGGAGAGATTTGTGATTTTCGATATGAAAATGTTTACTGAAGAATCATTAAAATATACGCGTTGGTTCTGATCGTTCATAATTCATCACTAACATGTGACATATTTCAATTATCTTCTAAATACTTCAAACACTAGGGACTATACATCAGTATCGATGGAAGAAAATAAGAATTTTTATTTGTTATCGTTACATACAATTTTTGCTAGTTGCGAAAAACAAAAAGAATATTTTTTTTTATAATTGTTAATGTCTTATTTGACTGTTCTAGTTTATAAAGCTTCCTCTGTCAGAAAGTATTCGTCACTTTTGCAAGTTTTTTCTGATTAAATTTTTACTTAAATATACATCAAAGATCTCAAATGACACAATTTAAATACATTCCTGAAATTATAATTATTAAAATTTAGTTTTTTTTTGCAAAAACAAAAACAAAAAATCTTTTTTTTACAACCACTTAGAAATCTGCTCATTGTATGTTTGTTGTTGCTAGGAAAATGAGGTATATTGCAAATATTGTGAGAAATGAATTTGTTTTGTGAGTATTTCAATACAGGTCATTTCATTTCAGTACAGTTGTCAATGCTGGGATACGTATTTAGAATTGTTAAGTATTGGAATGGTGAAAGCGGGACAAATTTATTATTAAAATATAAATTTATTAGGAAATAATATAGTGGTCGTAGAAAAAATATAGTGTAAAACTCACATGGAATATCCATTTCATACTCGTATGATTTTCACTTTTCAGCATTAAACTTTCCTTCTCGTAGAAATGAGTACCATTCCGTGCTTGTATATTATTTGACTATAATTTTAATTTTGTTTAACATCTTAGTTGTTACGTTCAACAAATATATTTATCTACGATCGTACGATATATCCTACTTATCCCACTTAATTCAATAATGTAATGAATACTACCGTACTAATGCATTTTTTTAAATATTGTGTCACTATTTATTTTGATTAAAAAAAATTATATTTCAATAAATACATATTAATTTAACTATTTATATAGTATATAAAATTTTGTACGCAATACCCAGGACACTACATAAATATTGCACTTATTTTGTACACAAACTCGACCTACGGCCTCGTTGTGTAACTTTCACATACGTGCGATTAACTTATCTATATCGCACTAATAGCATAAATAACTATTACAAACGTAAAATTTATTTTAGACAAAACTTCAATAATATTTCAATAGGAAAAGAATACCAAATTGTATATCTTAGTTATGAAGCAAAATAGACGAAGTCCTTATAAGGATGTATACATTCTACTTGGTACATGTAGATAGGTGTATGGTGTATGGTATATGCAGTTTAATACACTTGCTTGCTAGTATTACTAAGTAAACTTAACAGCGATACCGAGCAAATAAGTAATTATTAACTTCGAACGTACACCTAGAAGAGGTGGATATCCTCACGATGCAAGCACAATAATTAATGTAATTCCCGAACAATGGCATATTAGTGACACTAATACTTCACGCTAGGCTAACAAACAAACAAACCATCGACAAATAGAACGCAAATAGCTCATCCTGCATTAATTCTAACTCAGCATTAATTCCAGTTCCGTATTCAGCGCGCACTATACAAACTCATATTTTTGCGGTTATATTGATCATCTAAATTAACCGTTCTCACATGTCATCCGCTGAATAGAACTCTAATTGGAATCCTATTCACCGTGCAATTTTATTTACTCAGCTTAAATAGAAGCTGTACGGTCATCCCGCCGGTATTGTACTGCCCATTGTGCCCACACTGAAAAGATACACGTTTTAGATGTAATCAGGCAGTTCTGGTTTCCTCTAGACCTCAACCTCGTTTTATTTCGCTTCCTAGAGGATTCACACCCGCTTTTATGCCTCGGAATAATCACGTGATTAATTGTTGAAGATTGTACTTGGATGGAAGAGTAAATGTGCTGAATTTATTTCATTTAAATACCACGATTTCTTTTCTTTCTTCAGGCAGAATTTGAGATAAATCCAATATCACTAGCAACATTTTTTCAATATACCACTGCGATCCTACAAGATTGGAACTTATATATTGTCTTGATATATGCTAAAATTTTATTTTGTTCGAACAATAAGAAAAGTCTTGGTGTTTTTAAATCGTACAGAAATCTCAAAATATACATACGGAAAATGATAAATTTAACGTGCTTATGCAGCCTTTCAATAAGCCAAAACGATGTCTGTGAACTCGATTTCGTATAAATAAGCATTTTTAAATATTATAACTTATATAATAATAATTAATAAATCGATTTATTAATTATTATGAAAATCGTATTTTACATTTTTGAACCAATCAGAAGTGAGAAATTTTTGACGTATCTACTAATCAAATTTCGATTAAGGATAATTATTGGGTGGTGAAAAGTAAACGATTTTAGATAACATAAGATTAATCTTTTTGGCTCATCTTTATTTACTTATATCAGAGTATTTAATAATTGGAAATGAAATTCGTCTTCGGTATTTTATATTCAATTAACTACGATTTATTGCGATATTTTTGACTTTTAGATATTTAGTTGGGCATTAATTGACGACTGATGAATGATAGTTTCCCTTTTGGAAAACCCTTCACTTGTATTTGTGAATACTCGAATTTGGCGACTGCTATTACTTATCGACTTCTATAGTTGTTCTATATAAATCCATATAATAAAATATCATAGATTACTTACAGAATAATAATATTTTTGTGGTCACCCTTATGGATCTTACTTCTTAATTATGCCACCTTGTCGCTAGTGTCTAAAGCGTTATTTATTTTAGCTATTAATAAAATTTAGAATAACGGGTAACATTTGCGAATGCAGCAGCAGACTGCAAATTTCTTGATGTGCATAACACGATTTTGTAGACGTTGCTTGTGCTAAGAATTATTACACACATTTAATATATGTTCTAATTTACTTGGCACTCGTATATGAAACTTTAAGTTACTATTTGCCAACCATAATCCATTTACTACTTTGACTAATGTTGTTAAACTTTCTAAATTTAAAATATCGTTTGCTGCAAACTCGTTAACTTCGTTTATACTTTAATCTACACTTAAATGAAACTAAAATTATCAAATTAGAAACAGTTGTAGTTGAAGTTTCTAACCTTAAAGGAAATCCTGGGTGACAGTCATTAGTTAACCCTTGCCAATAGTGTAAATAATACAAGGAAATGAATCTGAAGAATCAAACGGCGCATTGGTATTCAAGACAGAATATTCCGCAGAATTCAGCGAAACGTAGAAGTTTCCAGTTGACAAAAAAGGGAAGATATTTTTCGAACAAACAAACAAGGTCCTAATGAAAGGGTGTCCTTATTAATGTCATCAGATTTTTCATCCAAGTTAATTTAAAACAATGAAAATTAAATAAGCCCGAGTTTTTAGGACAGGGGGTGTTAAAAACTGAGGTGACGGGGACGGTAAAACACTCTCGTACTTAAAAGAGGAGGAGGAAACTTAATCCAATTAAAAAGTTACTTTCTGTTTCATAGCGACAGTCTGTTTTTTCGACTTTCTTCAACAGGCAGTCTTCATTTTTATTACCTCCACGCTGTATAGATGCTTTTAGGATAAGATATTCCACTTCCTTCCCTCCTCGCCCCACAGATCCTCGAGGATAACGTAGCACTGGATTACTTTTAGGGAGAGAGTTTATTCTCTTGTTGTACACGGTGAAATAGACATTCAAAACTGTATTCTTGTTTATCTTAAATGGAATTTAATAAGTTACCTAATTTGAAATTGAAATTTACGTGTTTTTTTTCTTCTCCTTTTTGGGTTATGTTTGGTGTGCTCGATGTGATAATCCCAACATCAAACCGTGTTTTTGTAACCGTACAAACTTTTATCGTACGTAAACTCCTGCATTATTCAAATTATTTATATCAAAATTTGTTTTGACATGGGATTGGAGTTTTTCTATAGTTATAAGTACGGAAAATTAAAAACACAAAGAAATACCTTACAAAACATTATTAATATTTAATTTCAATTTATTATTCATAATGTTATTCTGGTACTACGGGATGGAAGCAAAATGTATAATTTAGGTCATTTAAAAATTTATAAAATTTTTAATATTTAATAGTCTTGCTAAAAGTAGGAAACAAAAATAATTTTATTCTAAATTATTCATAAACTATGATGCTAAATTGAAATATATTAAATATTCTTTCTAACTCGGATATACACCTTGTAATTCAGTAGTCATAATATCCGTTTCACAGGTTCGCCTATTCAATTTACATATTTTGAATCCAGTTTAAAAATTCTGGTGAACACCCGACTTTCCTATACATATTTTTCACACCTGTTTGATATACAGTGAGTTTCAGCCATAGATGTTTATACATAACCTAAATACTTAACTCGATGCACAAAAATGAAGCTTCGGAAACCATTTGCTAAAAAGACATAAAGTGACATTTACGTCAATTTAATAGTTATTTACTTTACAAGTGGGTAATTCCACTTTGCCCACGTGTGAAGTATAACGTTTTATCCAACACCTCTTAATAATTGAAAAATTTATTAAAGAAATATTATTTGACAGTGACATATATTTTAAATTTTAGAATTGAAATGTCAATCGAAGTAGTTACCAAGGTGTAGTGTGTTATTATTGTATAAAAATACTCACTAGTGGCTTTCCTCAAAATTATACCCACTAGTGGTTAATCTGTTACTTTGCTTGTTTAAAATCGCCATAGTTTTAGAACATTTATTGGGAGGTGTTGGATAGAAGTATTTATTACAATATACAGTTCAGTTTTGATTATAAAGTTAATAGTTTAATGTTATATAATCCATTTGAATAGTTGAGTTGATCAAATTAACCTAAAAATGCCGATTTCTTTTTCCGCTTTTCTTTGCAAAAATAGATTTCAAACTATATGAACAGTGTAGTTTTTTGGATAAGTATCTGCACTTTTTTACTTTTTTCAATTATATGTCTTGGTTAAACAAATTTTTGTAGTTAATAAATTTTTATAATGGGTATGCAGGTACATTTGTATTAAATTTCATATTTTAACAATGAAAATAAATTTAATAACTATTTATTTGAGTTTTATTTACTATTTACTATACATATACCATACACAAGCCAAATAATTATAAAATCTTGTCACAAAATGTGATTGACATGTCAATCAAAACTAACTCTTAGCACAGTTAATTGAACTGAGATCGTCAGTCAATTCTACTGAAAACAATTATTCAACTGAGAAATGTCAGTTGCGCTGTGCTAAGAGTAACTGATTTTTTCGATATCTCTGTGCGCAGATATTATTGAATAAATAATCCAGTTGTTCTAAAAATTTCCAATTTTTTTTTTTGCAGCTGAATCAATATTTGAAATGACCTGAATTTTTGGAACTTCCTCTTCCGATCTTGAAATGACAACTAAAATCTATTATGTAGTTTCGTTATTATTCCTTTTTTTATATCTGTTCTGTCTGTCTATCCATTCACACAAATGTCATTGATATAATGGTCAAAACGGATTCAGTGAACCTCCAAACTTAAGTTGTAATTAAGAATAATTCCAGTGTGTCAAATATTTAAATATATTAATTAATTTTTAAATCACCCGAATATCAATTTTCTCAGAAAGTCATTGTATTTAAATCTAAAGATTCAAAGTATTTTAAGCCCACGGAAAATAACTTACATCCCTTGAGCCCAAAAATGCAAATGAACCATTTCGTCTGTGGGTCGCCGGCCGGTCTGTCCTCCTCCCTTTCCCCTGTCCCCCTCCAGCATCTATAGTCTAAAATTTCCGCAAACTCGGAATATCTCTTAATTATACGTCGGCTATGAAATGCATAATTGACTTACAACTAACCCCAAAACGCCAATCCTGACACTAACTATTCGCCGGCGCTACTATTCCTCGCTGAATCAAAAGTAGTTCATTAAATTTCGCACAGCGAAGCATCGGAGCGCTTCCAAGCAGCCCCGAAGCGCCCGGAACGCCCGGAACACCGAGTTCATGTTCGGAACTGGCGCCGGGTCGACCAGAACGGGAAAGTGTAAAAATTATACGTCAAATTAAAACGGGATTTGTAGAATAAACGAAGTTTTAATTAAAAATCAACTTTGGCGGCGGTGTTATTTTGTTTTATCGTATTTGAAGACGGAATGAAAAAATTTAATATGAAGTCTAGAATTTTAATAGTGTTGAAAATAAAAATAAGACGCTGATGATTTATATTCATGCGTCACGTATCTACGCAAGCAATTTCAACTAAAATATTAAAGTAACATTAGGTATTAAACGGAAAACGCTTAAAAAACACACGCGGCCTTCCTTAATCGATCACGAAACAGTATTAGAGCAATTACTCATATTATATTTGCCTGGAACACGTAAGTAAACAGTATTATGTGAAGAGTATCGATTCCGCCTCAGACAAATAGCCGGGAGGTGAAGTGCATTTTATCCTGAAATCGAATATCGAAATACTGCCAACCAGTGACGGCGGACGAAAATTTTCTGAGAACTAAATAAAAAAAATTAATTTGTCTAACATCAACTTACGAATAAATAACATTTTTCTACTCCTGAGTAAATATATCCCCATTATTATTATTTTTTCGATGAACTATAGTATCCATAATTCACTATCGTGAATTATGATTCATAATCAATCACAGAGCGAGAAATCCATAATTTACGGTTATTTTAAAGACGTAATATGGATCACTAAACAACGGCTGTCTGATAGATGACATGTAATCAGTTGTCAATGTGTATTTTTATATTGCTGTTTTTCAACGAATTTCGATTATTTTCAAAAGTGATTTCCGAATTTACAGGAGTAAAAAAAGTATAGTATTATATTCGGGATTATGGTCATTATTCATTTGGGTGATTTGCATCACTCACCTACGGCTCGTAAATAATGACTATAATGATCCCTCATATAATAATATACTATTTAAAATTGATAAAAAAATATCAAATAAATTGTAGAATATATGATTCTTCATCATTTTTATCATACCAAAATTTATTTAAATCAATTATTTATTGAGACATACCTACAAAACTTGTTAGGTTTTCATGTGAACTACCAATTCCAGTTGATGGATTGCTATCAAAAATCTAATCAACTCTTAATTTAAAAATCCAAAATTTTAACCCATCACAATACCTTTCTTATACATGCATGTGTAGGAGATAATACTCGTATATTATCTATTCATGGCAACTATCAGAAATATTTTCTAATATCTGTCGACCGTCGGATTCGAATTGGATATTTTATAATCCACAGACCAAGGAGCAATTTACTCCATAAATACAAATGTTCAGCTATGATGCAATATTGTCTTTTCTCTTATTAATGAATAACTATGGATATTAATATATACATCACCGTCAGTTTCATTATAGGTTGACAATGCTCAATGAACTTGTCATTATACTTTAAAGATGATTACTAATGAAGATATAATTCGAATGGTTACTTCGGATAACTCCGGTTATAGTTTCAGAAATGTTTATAATATATTGATAAATCAGAAAATTATAATGACAAGTTTATTTAAAACTGACAGTGTATGTTGTATTTTATTTGGAACAATATGATAATGTATATTTAGCTTGTATTCACAGTAATACATTAATGGCATAAAAGTAAATGTTGCATCTCAGCTGAAACTCACGGTAGATTTAAAATACAGTTTCTGTGACCTAATGGGTTTTATCCAATTAATTAAAGACACCAATATATGTGCAAACTAGGAGGGCATTTAGTGTTGTAGAGCTCCATTTATGGTTGACAGTTGTTTCAATGTAATCAAAATAGTTATTTAGTTTGTAAGTTCATTGGAGGCGACTCCGCCAAAAAGTGCATATAAAAAATATCTTGTTTTCCTATATATAATTTTGCTATTTAATTAGAGTATGAATTAAATAATTTTTATCCTTGTTCTTCTTGCTCCTTAAATTTTTTGGGGGCTGTAATTTGACGAGTGGTAACCACAACAACATATGCAAACACAACAAAAATATATAAAATTTATTGTGAATAATATAAATTCAGCGTTGTATTTTATATATTTACGTATTACAAATAAGTCCGGAAAATTGATTAATTGCATTTTAGAGTAAATAAAATCAACTGCTCCGTATTTATTTACAATATAATATGTTTTTTTTTTGTAATATTTGCCATTGCATTTTACCTAAGAATTATTAAACAATAAAATTTATAAATATATCTCCACGTATTCTACCTATTTTGGGTATGATACTCTACTTTCACAGATCTCAAGTGATAAATTTTTGCGCGTGAATTGTGATCACGCCCTCCAAAATGTTAATGGTGGATGAAATTTTGATACACAGTCCGTTGCGTTACTAAAAACTCTGATGATCTATTTGTTTATTCAATATATGTTGCGTTACAAAGCAAACAGTGTTAAAAGATATCAGTGATCAATCGTCCTTTGATTTAACTGAACATATAACGAATTTCCAATGAACAATTGAGGGTGGTTGCAATTCATCAATGAAAACGCGACATTATAAACAACCGTGCAAATAATGTCAAAAATTAATTAAACCAGAATTCCCGTCCGTGTAATACTGAAATAGAATTTATGATGATGCATTATTCACTCAACTCTTGATTTATGAATTTAATTCTTTCCTCAATAACGATCAGTTTGTATCGTTTTGTCACTTTTCTCAAGCACAGACAGAATTGAATACCGGGTGATTCATAACGTACGGAATAGATTGAAAGCGTAGCTGGAGGCCTAAAATAATGCTTGTTTCTTAATAAACTTTTGACAAAAATGCAATAAAAGTTTTTTTTTTAATTAACGACCCCCTATAGAATGCCGACAAAAATAATTGGGAATAATTGTTATTGTCTAGTTGCCACAGGAATATATTTCTTTCAAATCTGACAATTTGTTAGTTTAATTTAAAATTATGCACCCAACAACAACAAAAAATAATGGCAAAAGCGGTTTATTGTACAAATCTTTTTATTTAAGGAAATTTATTCCATAATTAATAATCATGTCTGCATATTTCTCGGTACTGACAGTATTAACCATTTTGCATATACTTAGACCATAATGAATTATCATTTATATGAATTTCTACAGTAGAGGTGTTGCTGGATCTAAAACAGTACAGATTGTAAGTAATTGTAGTCATATATTTTTTTACTTATTATTATTACAATAAAATAGAACATTTATGTAACAAAAATTATTTAAATCTCTACTGTTTTAGATCTCTACTATGACGTCACAACATTTTAAAAAAATCATTGTGACTTAATGAATAACAATTAAGACTTTTTAAAAGCGTAGATAGTCTTCAATATAGATAAAGTTACATAAAAAAATATATAAAAAAAAAATGGTGAAAGACCCCATTGCCCTAACTTTTATGATAATCCATGTTTTGTTTTATTGATAATATTATCATCAATTGGTCAACAAATGTTTTCGATGCAAAGACATTGGTGACAGATGTATCAATAATAAAAAACAATAACTTGTTTTGTTCAACATACTACCTAAAGTTTTATTTTCCATGTTAAAATTTTGTGTCCCAAATTTCAGTTTTAGGTATAGGAATGTGTTATATCGTTAAAAAGGGAATACTTCGGGCTATTCATTCCAATAAAAAAAGTAACGCTTTCCGTTTAAGAAAATGTAACTTTCATCACTATATGTCTGTGTAATTTTTTTAAAGTTATTAGTTAGCCAGCAACTGAATGGTTGCCCAAAAAACTCAGCCCTTTAAAGTATTTCCAATTTCTATTTAAAACATAATTAACCGGTGTAGTTGGAAACCTCACCGTTCTTCTCCCGAAATAGTGAGGAAAATGTGTTGTTTCTTTAGAGAGGAAAATATAGAAGTGTTACCAATATGAATGTTATTTGCAAAAAATATATTACAAAAATTATAAATAAATTCCCAATTTTATAGAAAATCCTTATATTAGTGATATACATACTTTAAATTATCTTACAATTATGTCTTATATTTTTCTTTTTCTTATTAAATCACAATTTGACAACTTATTTAAGATAACCTAACTTTAAACGTGTTAGTTTGTCAGTTGTGTTCTCAAAGTGTATTTTAGGTCCGAGCAAATCGTTTTCAGAAACATGTGAAAAAATATTGTGTCTAACACGAGAGGAAAGCTCTTCTTCCACTCTCGTTCGAAATGCCTCATTCGCTGCGCTCATGAGGCAAACTTCGAACTCGAGGGGGAAAAAGAAACGCTTTCCTTGCAACGACTGTTTATTAATTGATTCAGCTTTAATTTGCTGTAACTTATTGTTATAGAATTTTTGCCAAAAGTTTATTAACGAAAAGATATTATTTTTGATTCCCATAACTACACTTTCAATCTTATGAATTACCCTGTATAATTTCACCATCTTACATTCCTAATTTGCTTTTATTTTGCCAAACGAAATAAATTTTCATTTGGCGCATTAGACCTCATAAAACCAACCCTGACCGTAAAAAAATTGCTCCGTCAGACTTCAAAAGGAATCCACTATAAGCTTGGAGCGTCGCAGCTGCTTCTAGAAACAATTTATTTGTAAATTATCTCCACTTATAAAAGAGTTAATATATCTTTCGGCCGGTCTCCGCCGCCAAACGCAGAGCAAAGGGAAGAATCCCTTGCCCTCGTGCGCCAAATGGGAAAACGATCTCTGAGTGAGTGGCGCTGGTGCGGGCTACGACGTACGTCGCGCCCCTGTTTCGAGGAATTAGCCGTGATTTATACTGATAGATAGTCGGGGATTAAACAATCGACCTACTTTTTTATTCTTGAGAGAATCGCAAAGTGTTTCGTGAATTTTTGATGCCGTTTAATGTAGACTTTCTTTTAGTTTGTTCTTATTTGATTTTATTACGGTTCTTATTCTATTTCTTTATCACTTAATCCAGTTTTCTTTTGTACTAATCATCCTTGAAACTAGCTCAATAACTTTATTATTTATTTACTGTAACATAAATCGTACTCTATCTTTTTTTCTATTCACATAACTTTTTTTTATAGGAGATGACCCTTCACGTGATAACCCCAAATCTCTAAATCTCCAAAGGTTCTTAAATCAAATATTATACCCTTACTCCGTGGAAAGTTTGCGGAATCTTGCTTTCTCATCTTCAATTTTAAATAAATCTTTTTTTATCTGCAATCAATTTTAATTTACCTAACGTGGAACGTTATTCGAGGAAAATATTTACATTTATAAATTATGCGAATATATTTATAATTATGGTGGGCCGTAAAATTGAATATTTCAATTAAAAATTAATTATGAACATTGCAATTTAAAATAAATATGAAAATATAAAAGTTAATCACAACTATTATTAATTATAAAATTCTATATTCGCGTCAGCCAAATATAACATTTTTATTTGTTAATTATAATAATGATAACGTATATTTTACTAAAATAATTTTGTTAATTATTAACTTTAACGTGGTTCATATTAAAGCTTAAACATACAGAATTCTATATATTGTAATATAGCTTTTTAATTAATAAATGGCGTATATTTAATAATTTATTTTTTCTTCAAACGTCCTAAAAGTACGTTGTTATGTATTTGTATTCAACAAGCAGAAGTTCAATATTGTCGCCGCCGGCGGAAAAGTGTATCCTTGGCAACACATTTACGCCGGCGGCGGATAAAGTAAAATATTATGAAAAATAGTTAGGTTGTATTCAATAATTTGACAGTTAAAAATGAAACAAATAAACAAAAATAACAAAACAGCATATTCTACGCAACTTGAAATGCTAGATAAGACAGAATATTTTTTGAAGTTTTGAGCATTTTATAATATTTATAATTTTATTTTCTATGTTTGAAGAAAAAATAGCATGTGTTATTCGGAGTAAATGTGTCTTTGGGTGCTTCGCATGTAATTGTTCGACTCGTTTCGCTCGTCGTTCAAACTTCATTGCTCAACACCCAAAGTATCACATTTACTCCTAATGACACAATATACTATTATGTTCGACTGTAATATAATCACTTGTTTATGATATTGTTTTGCGCCAATAAGTGGCTCTTTATAAACTAGTTCGTAATTATAAGTAAAAAGGCGTATTGTGAAGTAATGAAATTTGTAAGAATTACGTTGCAAATAACAATGAATTCTAACATCATAATGATAATATTAATTACACAATTACATATTATTTTGATGCTTTTTGAATTATTTCTCCATAATAACAGTTCAGAATTATTTAGATATAAAATATCAGCTTACATACTTTTTAAATAAACATATACAATGTAATCAAACAACAGAAAAAATCACACTTCGAAACTATCAATTTTATTCATGTTAACGTCATGTGTCAAAAGTAAACCTCATTCTAAGGTAAAGAAAGATAATATGCAATGTAGTCAAACATAAAATATTGTAACATGTACATAAAATGTTTTTTTTTATTCGCCCTTTTATGTGCATGGCTTCACTGCTCTCGCTCGGCTCCTAAACTGTCTCGTCCATATAACCCTAAATTATTTACTTGTTACATACATAGAAACTTAAACAAATAGCCAATAGATAAGGTAAAATTTTACAGACTCGTATGTCAAAATTTAACTTTACGGACTCATCTGTCAAACTAGCTAAAATAACAAACATATCATTCTATAATTCTATTGGTGAATTTATCTAATATTTACCTTTGATAATAATTTATCGGATTTGATGCAGACCACGTCAAAGAAAATGCAAATAAAAAAGAAAATTATACACAAATATTTAACACTTTGACAGTATTTTTGTTATCACAGCTATCTCCGTCGCAAAATCTAGCTGAAGTTTTACAAATACGTAATGCTATTTATTTATGTTTATAATTAATAATTTAACGATTTCGGAAAAAATATAATGTATTTTTTTATTACTCATATGGTACTGGTTTATTATTCTATTAATTCCATATTATTAATAAGAATTTATACTTTAGTGCCTATATACAAATAACTATTATACTGTGTTATTAATTAATAATATTTTTTATTATACCTGCATCATAATCCGTGTTTAAAACACGCTACAGCGTTCATAAACGCAAGATTAAAACACGCCGTGTTTTAAAGGTTACTAAGCAACAACAACAATATTTACTATTAATATCTGTCAAAACTGTAAACGTAAACAACAAATGCTAACCAGTCTCCATGTAAACGATATACCTCAAACGTCACATGCGCAAAATTATGAAATGTATTAAAATCAAAATGTTGCTTTCCAGTTTTTTCCAGAGTATGATGCAGGTATAATAAAAAATAGCGTATGACACACGTGTATAAGTGCTTTTAAAGCACTAACGACGTTAAATGCACTCCGCTTCGCGTCGTGCTCTTAAACTCGTCGTACGTGCTTTAAAAGCTTACTTATACACTTGTATCATAATATACTATTTTCATAAGTTTTCTTCTTGATATATTATTGTGATGGGTATAAGTATATTTTGTGAGTTATGCATTCAGAAATTTTATAGTGACGCTTTCTATGAAAAGTAATTATTTTCGAAGGGAATAAATGAAATATTATTACTATTATCTCTTCCAGTTATTAATTTATATCAACATAAAAGTTTTGTTATCTTTATTTACAATTTGTTTTGTTTGTTTACAGAAGCAGTCCCAAAGACCAAAGGCGAATATACTTAAGGTAAGATTATAAAATCATTTGAGTTTTGTTGAAATTAAAATCCCATTTAGTACTGTCTACGGAATCTATTAAAACATTAAACGATGTAACTAGATTTAAGAAATAAAAATGAAGTACACAGCACAACCAAAGTATATTAAAAACGACAGCACTTCGTATTCTAATTTCCACGAAGCGGTTGCAAAATAAAGTCAAGCCGAAGCCATTTGTTCTTCCTGGAGAAGTTTGCCGCTCTCTAGGCACTTGCATGCATATTTAAAGCTCTATGCATCTATATTTTATTTTGAAAAAGGACCGTTTTACGACAGAAAGAAGTGCATTACAAATTCAGTGAGGCCAAGAGAGGAGGTCGCTCTTTGCTTGACCTAAAGCTCGTGAACAAACTGCGCAGAGTTGTATTCGCCCGTTTTGCATGAAATATTTAATATCTTGTTCTAAAAATTGTTTCACTTTAAAACATAAATGTTTTATAACTTTTCCAATACTTTTATCAAATATTCTATTTCATACGCGTTCAGTAACAAATATAGAATCTCCGTGTTTGTTCTCTCGAATAATTAGTGTAAAATCTGTAATTACTCCAAAGTGAAGAAGAGGTAATATAGCACGCGCTATTATGTTGATGCGCAGCTCAACTTTCGAAGGCACGCTCTCCGAAATGACATTGTTAGGACGATATTGCTATGATAATGGCGTACACTTAACCCAACTGGCTACATTACTGCGTATATATCATAATAATTGACTGTTAACGAATCCAACCTTCGTAGGAGTACCGCTACAAGGACAGTTGGAATTAATTCCGACCAAATTTTCCATTTATTTTACGATTATTCGGACATTAACGATAAATCAGATTTAAGGGTGTTAGGTCGTTTTGAAAATCTGCAACTTTGCTAAGAAATATTGTAGAATTTATTGAAATTGTTATTACTTTGTTAAAAATGATAAGTTTCGAACGAAATGTGTTTAACCCTTAAGCTGTATTCACAACACGATTTTAGTAGTTATTATTAGGATGGTTATGAATACAGATTTAGTTAATTCGTTTACCCATTTTGAGCGTGGCACTTTGCTAGGAAAACATCAGATAAAAAAAATTTTTGGAAATTTTGTAAAGGTGTATTTGGCTGTAATATATCAGCAGGTCATAAGCAGCTTTCTTCAAATTTTACATTTTATATCTCAATTTCTGTAATTATCCTTTTTCCAATTAAAAATTTTTTTAAGTTGGTCAAATTGGGAGGAATGACCTAATTGGCAATTGACAAAGTGTATATAATGTTCCCAAATGTTACAAAGTGATTGCCATGAATGAAACTGCATAAGAAAAGAAAAGAAAATTTTTAAATTTTATGTTCCCGTTCGGGAACAGTATGCAATAGAGGGTTAACTAATCTCATTGGCTGCTATTCATAGGTCTATACTAAGGACTACTAATTAAGGCATTTTAAGATTTAGTACTGCTGTTATGAAAAAATTGATCTCCAAGGTAATCAACAATTTTTGTAAATTAATAGTACCAAATTTTGAAATGTCCTAGTTAGTAGCACTTAGTATTGACCTGTGAATAGCAGCCATTATCTTTTATAATTTTCGAAATAAAAACAGTGGGATATCTCGTATAATAAGATATTTAAATTTAATCCGATATATGTAGAAAGTCAAAACACTTTAATATTACAAAGTGTAAAGTACATAGAGGCATTAGTTTAAATTCCGTAGTAAATGCACAACAAGGCAAAAGTAAAACAGCAATTGGGTGTAAAAACGGAAACAAATTTTCAGCATTTTCAACTAACCATTCTCAATGTAAACTTAACCCATTTAAAATCTCCGCTGAGTAATCAAATTTCCATCTCCCTTATACCTCCCCTGTCTTTGTCCATCCACAAACCGAACATCCGAACATCGAACGCGGACAGGACAGCAGCAGAATGCGAATAAAGATCCAAGTGAGCAAAAACTGACAGCGATATGTGACATGAATTCCTGTGTAAGGCTACGGATGTAGTTGGTACGTGCTTGGTCGGGGGTGGATGGGGTTAACTGGGTTGGGGACGGCGAGAATACACTGGCGGGGGCAGCAGCAGGACAGGTGCCAAATACGTGGGGGAGCCACCGCGAATTTTAAGATGGAGACGTAGACATGTATCCTAACAGAGAAAAATTGTAGTTGTTTATAATTTTATACTGCCATTTCATAGATTATTTAAATTATAAATATATTGGGTACAAAAGAATTGTAGTCGTATGTTGAGACTAAAATCTGATTATTTTATATGTGATTTTAGGCGAGAAAATAAAATACCTTTACATATACTGGGTATAGAATTGAAATGTGGCGTATATAGATCTTTTTTATTGTCGTATCTTTTTACGGTTTACTTTACAGCAGCAGTGTAAATACAAAAGTTGTTCAAAATTTAAGCATTCATGCAATAAGGCCCATGTAAGTAAAAAATGTATAGCAACCACTGATTTCTATAAACACTGGATTGGGCATAGGCCATATTCTGCCATCTGAGAGCGTTCCCAATTGAATGGGTGAAACTGAGATTTTGTGACTATTTTAAGCAAAAAATTCAAATCACTCTAATGAAACAATTATAGTATAAGTGCCCGATCTGAAGCTCTTCCTTCGCTGTCTCTACACCGCGCACGCCACCACCTCTCTTCAGGTCATACCTATCATTTAACATTTTTAAATATTGAAGTGTCACATAAACTTAAGCCCAATCTAGTGTTATATTGAAATAAGTGATAGCAACATACAAAAAAAAGCATTGAAATCCTTATAGACCATATTTAAATACTACATCCTGACAGTAAGTTTCTAACAGATAGACTCCTAGAAAACGTATTAACTCTTTTCATAATGACGTCTGTGTGTGTAGTAACGAACTGATTAAATTTTGGTAATTTTATTTCAACCGAAAATGGTAGTTTACTTGAAGACCTGTCATGTGTTCTGGACATATCTCAGTAAATAATTTTGTGTACAATTAATTAGTGGTATATTAATTTCGGACTGCTATAAAGTCAATAATTTCTGCCTTCAAATTTCCAACAGATCGGCAAGTTGCCACTTTAAATAAGTGTATACTTGATAAACAACTGATTGTGTGTTTTCCTTACAACTTACAAGTTTGGGAGGAGTACAAACCATAAATTCATTTTTAAGGTCAATTATCCTTAATTTTTACTTTTAAATAATCAAAAGATCTAAAATTTATTGACCAATATGAATGTTTTACTTACTAACAAAAATATTTCATCCGGAAAATAAACGGTAAAAATTAATATAATTTTTTATATTTATTTCATTTATAAATTTTAATATATGTGGGTGAGATTGAAGGTGAACGATTGCGTGGGCGTCCGAGGAATAACTGGTTGGGTATGATTGATGGTTTGTTGCGTGAACAAATAATTCCGAGTGTGAAGAATAAACAAGCATGTATGAATCGCACTATGAATGTGAACGAGGCGAAAGTGGTGTGTTAGGATAGGAATGTTTCGAGGAGATTGATTGTTGGTTAACTGTGTTTCTGGGTTCGTGCTACCCCACTAAGTGGGACATAGCGTGATGTTATGTATGTATGTATAAATTTTTGATTGTGAATATAATAGTAGATATACAAATCTCAGTGGACAGTTTCATTCTCTCTCAGCCTATAGTTAACTTCGGTGCTTTGCTTCTTAGTTTAGCATCGTTGTTATATTCTAAAAGATGTAATAGGCCTGATTCTGGTTGCGAAAAGGATAGTTAACTCCATTTCTCAGTTGTTAATGTAACAACGTGATTAACCTATCAAAAATTAATATTTCTTTCTGTAATCAAGGAAATAAATTTGTAAGATGATTTTTCATTGATTAACCACTTTGTTATATTAACAACAAAGTTAACTATCTTTACTGCACCTGGGCGTATAATTTTTATTTGAAACTTTTTTCTCTATTAAAATTTTGCGGCAGGTGTGCTGAAACATTTGATTGCCAACAATTAAATGCACGATATGTAGTATGTATAAAACTAGCAAGTAACCATTTTTGAAATATAGTATGAAAGTGAAGGTAAGACTGTGTGCTACAGGTGAGCAACATAAATATTTCAAGGAATTTATTAACTATGTTAGGAATTCGACCCCATACCCACATAAACTACCTTATTATTAGAAAGCCGGTATTGGTAAACTGCAAACGGTGTGTCCCCCATTACTTACACCAAACCTAACCCTATTTCTCCCGTAACTTTGGTTGCTATCAATACGTTATGGTACATCTTTAATACCAAACATGAACATCGTATCGTAAGACGTATATCAAGGTTAAAATTTCGTTAAAATGCTTGAGGACCAATTCGAGAAAGAATGTGTCCTTTTCAATATTCAAAATTTGAATGGTAAATCGTTTTCAATCAGTCGGCATGATCTCCGATTTGGAATTTCGCGCGGGAATGGCATCACATCAGTGATGACGTCACGCAACATCTGCAAGTGACAGCTTAGGGATGCTAATCCCAAGCGAGGGCGTGTGTGGCACACGACACATGCGTGCGTGCAAAGACGAACACGATGCTAGCCTTTAATCCTTGTGACAGGACAATCTTCTCCAGCGTTGTCGGTAACGTAGTCCTGTGCTTTACCTGCTGGCGCTCGGCTTACGTCAGTTAGCTTCGGAATTTATAGTGTAGTTTTTTCTGGCGAATCTCGGATTTACTCACACGAGAAATGGCTTCGTCGATTTACAAGTCGGGAACAGAAGGCGTTTTTTGGTTTTGCTTGTTTTTTGAACGTGATTTTATGGCGATATTTTTGTGCATTCTCTACGGAATCATCGCATGCTTTCGTTATCTACTGCCTGGAAGGGTTATATATAAGACCTCGGACGCTCCTTAAACATTTAAATCTGAAATATCGCTTCCCAACTTTACGTAACAACGTTAAATATTGTTATGTCTTTTTCAATTTATTGTCAATTTCTATGTGACCTTTTACCGTTTAAAGTCAAGTCACGTATATGCAAAACTTTCATTATTTTACATAAAACTTTAAATTTCAACGTCCTTTGTTTGATGACGTTATAAAATAGACCCACTTTCTGCCTTCTTTAACTTTACATAACTCGTACTTATAAAATATTCATACAAGAAGTACATTCGAGGCACAATAAATTTTCTGTAACAAATTTATTATTAGACATGAATTTCAGATATCATAAATTCTTAATTGGATCAAATAACTTCTTGGAAGGACATTAGAAATCATTCTTCCTCGCCTTATATTTTTGGAGACTTCTGTTTATTGAATACAACAGTATTTAACAACTTAATTTTATGACGTTTGAATAAATAAATTATTTGCAATTTTCTTCTTTTAATTTAGAGAAAAAATATTTAATAATATATTTGAAACATGCGTCAAGTGTAATAATTAAACAATCAAATTCAGATTGATAAGTGTGCGAGTTTTTAAATACAATTAGAAGAAATTAAATAAGTTTTGGAGAGAAACAAACAAAGCTTTGTTTTGAAATTGAAGGGGATTTAACCTCAACGGAGTTTATTAAATATCCTTTCATTTCAAGTTATTTACATTTCAATAAGTTTAATTTATTTCAACAAAATTATGTACACAACAAACTTTAGGGTTTACAAAAACAAACTCAAAGTTGAAGCCCAACTCCAGAAAATTGTGGCCATTATATTTTCTTCTCCACAATTTAGCAAGTCTACGTGGCTATTCACTAACAAAACGGCTCATCTCTAAAGTATCTAATTAAATTTAATAGTACGATTTCATAAAATGGAAACGTCAGAAACCATCCACGAATGTGCGAATGAAAGAAAATGTCAAGTAATTTTTCACGCGAACATTGAACGAAAGAAGCAAATCTACGTAATGTGTATTTGAAGATTTCCCTTTTCTAAGGTTTAATTGAATTTTGAATGGAGTTATTAATAAAGGAAACTGTGAAACGCGAAACGGAGCGCGACATTACCGTAGGTTACTTTGTCACCCTACGATGAATAGCTCTTAGTTTTGTTGGTTATGGTATTATGTTCGGGATCCCTTTCTACCTTCTAATGAACAATACATTGCAATGACGAAGGAAGATTAAATTGATAAAATGTTGTGATTTATTTTGCCTTTCATTTTATGAATTTTCTTACGCATCTGTCTGTTTTACAAAATGGCGAAAGGATCGAAAGTTAGGTTACAATTTATGATTACTTATTCTGAATGTTTAGGTTTGTAATTCGTAGCATTGAAAGGATGTAAAATGCAAAACACGTAGCAATAAAAGATATTATAAGTAGGTAAATATTGTAACGAAGTCATGGCACAAGTATATCGCATTATGCTGAATAAAAACGCGAAAGATAACAAAGTTAATTACAAACATTAATTACTGGAATATAAGATAAACCATATGACACCTCAAAAGAAACGAAAAACAACACATTTTTATTTTAACAAGTACCAAAAGGGAAAAATATCTTCCAGTCACGTACCAGGCACAAAATTTAATTAAATATAAAACCTTAAAGAGAGACCATAAAAAATAATAACTTTTAGTAAAAGCTATGTCAGTATTATTTGGTGCTTAGCGAAGAAAATGACGTCACATTGTCTCATTAAAAGGCTAGTTTAATTAATTAGATGTTAGGTGAAGGAAACCTGAAGCAAAAGGCAAGTATTTGTTACGAGATACCGAGATCTGGGAGGCACTACACAATGTTTAATTAGCAACAAAAGAACAAAGATGTTGTTGCGTAGGTAACTGTTGGAAACACAATCCGAATCTTGTTTACTTTGATTGGAAATACAATACTAAATATTTGTTATTTACTTATTTGTACATTTTAAAATTTAATTAGAAGCACAACTGAATGGGTCTGAAAACATGATATTTTCCTCTGCGTGCTTTTAGGTCAAGCAAAACAAATAAATTACTTTTCAAAATAATAAATATATGTGTTTTCGTGCATTCGAGATGAGATGGGTTAACTTATAAATACAATTACGTGTATTTTCAATCAAAATACCATATTTACAGCACAAGCTTTTGTTTATTATGTAAATACATGAAGTTTTATAATGTAACTTTAAAAGTCGTGTTTCTTGTTTTAACCCTCTATTGCATGAATTATTATTTTTTTCAAATAATGGCTCAAAAACATTATTTTTTACAAAAGAAATATTATTATATTTAAAATAAGTGTGTTACGTAAATATTTTTCCAAAAATAAAAAAAAAATTATTTTTACAGTTTTGTTCACTATTAGGAACATTATGAATAAATTCAACTTACAATAGAACTTTGGTCTATTGGGTCGTCTTCGCGTACTATACAAAATTGTTTGATAAACAACCTCTTCTAGGAAAACATCAGATAAAAAAAATTTTTGGAAATTTTGTAAAGGTGTATTTAGCTGTAATATATCAGCAGGTAATAAATTGCTTCCTTCAAATTTTACATTTTATATCTCAGTTTCTGTAATTATCCTTTTTCCAGGAAAAAAATTTTTTTTATGTTGGTCAAATTGGAAGGAATAACTTATTTGGCAATTGACAAAGTGTATATAACGTAAGTGCATAAGAAAAGAAAAAAATTTTTTTAAATTTTATGTTCCCGTTCGGGAACAGTATGCAATAGAGGGTTAACATAGTAAGTTTAGCATAAGAAACAGTCCTTAATATAAAAGAAATTCGTTAAATTTAATAATTAAAAAATATTAATTTGCGTGTGTTTGAGTGTAGAATTATGTAAATATATGAAATTTTGAAATACAAGTTTAAAAGTCGCGTATTTTGTTTTAACATAGTAAGTTTAGCATAAGAAATAACCCTTAATATAAAATATTCATTAAAGTGTGTAAAGTGTATGGACTTATCATATATGTAAAAAAATGAAGTTTTGTAATACAAGTTTAAAAGTAAATACTAAAAAATGTAGAATGCTATTTTGACAGATAGGCTTATATTTTTTGATTTATTGATACAAATCGTTAGCAACTTGTTAAAAGTAACAATAATAGTTATTTGTGTATCAAGTACGGATAGAGCAATGTTTGTTGCACGCGGCGAGAAAATTGTTGATCGAGGCAAAGCCGAGATCAACAACTCGACAAGTGCACCAAACAAGCTCTATCCGACGAGATACACACAATATTTTTTCTACAATCGTTGAACAATGCCAAGCTGTAGAAAAAAATTAATTTTCATTATTATCTTTGGTCACTCCTATAACAATTCAGTAAAATTGTAGTTACCCATGTCACCGTAATCATGACAACGTTTATGAACAAAATAAAAATTTTCAAAGAAATCATAATTTGACACATGGAGTACATTTGACATATGGAGTACATTTGACATAAAATCTACAGAGTGAATACGTTTATGGTGATTAAATTGAAATGTATGTACGTATATGCCAACTGCATTTGCAATAGCAAGGTTATTACCAGAAAAATCCAATGCATCATTTACTTCTTTTACCTAATTTATTTTTGTTTTGTTTTTGTCGCACTAGTGCGACAATATGTCACTTTGTCGCCCTAGAGCGGCAATTTTGAACATTGCCTAACCAAAAATGGAATAACAATGTCGATATTGTGCAACGATTGTAGAAAAAATCACTTTCAACACGTTGCTATGTTACTTTTAACACTAATGTCAGAAAGTGACACTTTTTCTTGCCAAGCAACCGGTGAAAGGGCTCCTTTTAAAACGGTCGTAAATAACTTTTTTTTTAATAATGTACTTAGTGTGTTATGGTTGTATTTTATCAAACGAATTAATTTCGTAAATAATGTATTGTAAATTGTAAGTACCTAATGTATTATGTTGTTTATTATAAACAAATGTTTAATATTATAAGGTTATAACAGTCGATGATACGATAAAATATTTAATCATAATTCAACACCTATAACATTTTACTTCGATTAAATTGTGAAGGGTGATTAATTCAATATAACTTTTAATTTGCTAAGCAACTCTTAAAAGGGCTACTTTTAACAACGGTCAAACATTTTCTATTGTAGAAATATTCTGTTTTGTATAAGGAAGTATAGAAACAAAATCGATGACTAAATTATCACGAAAGTATTTTGAGGTCCATTAAATCCGTGTTGGCCATTTTCTCAACATCGACTACGTTAGTAGATGGAACAAGGAAAGACAGAGTAACTTCATAATTATAAGTTTCTTGACATTGCGCAGAACAGAGTTGTCTCGCCAAATATTTTCCAAACAGCCTAATCTCTTACAGTTAGAACACTCGCACATTTACTCACCCATATAGTAACACTAAAATTCCGTAGCAGTAAGCCTACAGCAGAGAGACAACGCCTGAACCACATCCAACCCCTACGTGATGCAAAATTCCCAGTCGGCCAGTCGTTTGTACGCGTAGCCCCTCCCCCCGCCGCACCGCCGCCACTGGACCCAATCCCCCGAGTCACACTAGTCACGCAGATAATAGTGCCATTATTTCTTTTCCCGATTTACTTCCACATGAGGTGCACGTACCACAGAGAAATCCCATCCTATTGGGAAATTCCGCTGGTCTTTTCCTGCTGCTCCTGCACTCTCCGTGAGAGGATTGCGGCAGGACATGTGGTTTATGCGTGCAGCAGGGTTCCCGTGACTGAGAGCAGGATTGGAAGACACTGAAATTGGTTATGGTTTTGTTTTTCTGGTAATGGATGTATGATATGTCGATATGGGCGGAATGTTTTCATTCGGCTTTGATTTATTGATGTTGAGATCGGATTTTATTTTCCGTGATGTTTGTTTGCAGAGGTTGAGATGCTCTTAGGATTATTAAATTGCGTCATTCGGATTTATTTACTTATTATTTTGCAGACATATTTTCTATTACTATTTTGTCTATGCATTTGTAAAAATGTTTGGTTATATTTAAGGGTAATACCACTAGAGGTGAATATTTTAAATATTACTTATATTTTATATTGATGCTTTACTCCTGAGGATAACTTATCTGTAGATCAGTAAATTGTTACATAATTTGGAACTACACAATATGACCCAATTATTTAAACGAGGATTGTGGTTATAATTTGAAAAATGTTATAATATCTGTACAAATAAGAAAATTTAATACAAGTTCATTTACAATTTCAGATTTCACGAAATATCACTAAAAATTGGTATATACTTTTATTGTATTTCTATATAATATAAACCCTAAGAAACTCAATGCTGTAGAACACATCGTCATATCTCTTAAATTTTTAGAGATATGCCAATTTTCGATGTTTTTTGAAATGCTACTTTGAGTGGCTGCAACTCAAAATCTATTAAAGATATTGAAAAATAGACTCAGTTCTGTTCGTTTCATGCATTTTATTACAAATTAGCAAATTTTGAAAATTTTGAAATTTTTCGATTTTTCCCCCCAAATTTCGATAGGCGATAACTCGATAAATATAAAAGATACAGACTCGCAGACTGGACCATTCGATTCAGTTCGCCAAAATACATAAGCATGTAAAATTTCATTAAAATTGCTTTACGCGTTATAGAGTTAGAGCAAAAAGTGTAAAAATGACGTTTTTGGCGATAAACGTCAAAGGGTAACCCTTGACGTTTGGCCTGAATTTGGCCATTTTCAGACTTTTTGCTCTAAAATTTCAACCCACAATCCGAATGTTCTGAAATTTTTAGGGTTTATGTATTTCGATGAGGTAAATCCAGTGGTTTAGTCTGCAAGTTCGTATCTCGTTTATTATTTGAGATATTGCTGATCGAAATTTTGAAAAAAAAAATTCAAAAATTTTCAATTTTAAAAAAAATTGTTATTTTGCTATAATATGCACAAAACTGAAGAGTATTTTTCGATATCTTGCGTAATTTTTGAGTTGCATTTCCTCAAAGTTGCACTTCGAAAAACTTCAAAAACCGCCATATCTCGAAAAATTTAAGAGATATGATGATGCGCTCTGCACCAGTGAGTTTTTTAGGGTTTATATTATATAGAAATAGAATAAAATTATATACCAATTTTTAGTGATATTTCGTGAAGTACATCATATGAACTGTGTTTAAATGAGTAAGAAGAATGTTTTACGGAAATATGAAATATAATAAATTAACAAGTGAATACGGTAAATATTATAAATATTTTAATTGTTTTCTAATATATTAGACAAATTAATTTGTGTGTTTATATTTATTGTGCAACTTTGACAAATATCAAAAGAACTCCTTGAAGAACTTCATTTCTTTGTATGGATTGTTATTAGTTCTATACTTTTCATACAAAAAATATTGACTGACTTTAGAATTAATTTGACAAGTATATGTAATTAAACTATTTGAATCATATTACAATTTCTACATATTTTTAATTAACTGGAAAACTCTGCTGCAAAATGCTAATTATATTAAAATAATGAAAGTGCAAAAACCGCCGCGAGGAATTAGGAGAAACCAAATATTTCTAATTTTAAAGAGCTTAAAAGATAATCATGGATATAAAGTTCTACAATAACCAGCAACATATGTTACACACGATAATGGAACAAGGATTACAATGGAACTAAAATACAAGTATAATTTTCCTAGTTGAAATTCAACAAAAAATAGAAACAACAATAACGCTGGTCGAAATTAGTGCAAATGTTTATTATTCGGACGAACTGTTCAATAAACATTCATTAAAAAATTAATTCTGAAACAAGTTCTGTCAATAAAAACAAAACGCACACAAAATACAAATTTTCACAACGTGCACCATGTAAAATAAACCACAAATTATTGACAAACTGTCGTACAGTTTTTATGTGAAAATAAAAACGCTAAATTATTACTCTAGTGCCCAACACGTCATAGGGGTACAAATATCTTTTCGCGAGTAAACAATCCTGACGTGTGCAAGTGGAGCTCGCGCTCGGCAACACGCAACGAAAGAATTTTCTCAATTTCCGGAAAATGTAAGCTTTCTTAAACGAACAATTCGTTTCGTGCAAGCTCGGATATCCTCGGGCATCTTCGTACGATATCCTTGTGCGTTCAATTGACACAAGTGAAATTCAAAGGCGTCGAAAACACAGCAGTTTTTCATGCAAAAGAACAAAAAAATATCGTTCGTTTTGCTTGTGTATAAAGTTTCAAAGACTGCTAGGTTCCTTTGAAGTTCAATTCTATTGTTTTGTGTAGATGGCTATGAAAGATGTTACGTTTTTTGCAGATTCAGAATTTTAAGAAGTATTCGATTTATAGGTTAGTTTTCCATTTGAAAATAAATTACTATAGGTTTTAATCCGCTTTCTTCCTAAGTCCTTTTCCAATTTCAACAAACTAAAGTAGCTTTAGTCTATTTCGAGTTTTTAATATTTATGACGAATAAAGTTCTGCAATAATTTTGAGAACTATATATTTCTTTTTGCGAATTGCACAAATTTATTAGATATTTATAGTCTTATTTGACAATTCTTATACATTCGGAAAAATTTTTAATATTTGAAATGAAATAAATACTTTTTTCTAAGTTCTTGATCATGATATAACAGATATTTATGCAAGAAGTACATAATTTAGGGTTTTATGAACGAAATACATAAAAGGGTGAGATTATTTTTCTTTGCTTAGATTATATTATATAGATTATTTTTTGACGTTTCTTAAAACCAATGAAATACTTCATTGTATGTCATGTGTCTGTGTCCTGTCATTATTACACTGAGAATAAAGCTCTAGTGATTATTCCAGGGTATAATCTCTGTAGCTTTTTAGTTTTTGTTGACAAATGTCAGTTGTCAGATAGTTATCATCAATACAAGTAAAAAATGAGCAAAAAAGATTTTGTGTCGTGCCTGATGATAAAATTAAAAAATAATCTAATTAAATATAACTCGAGAGTTCGATAAATTAGAAAATAATTTTCCAGTTTCTTTCTCATTAGGCTTTCTCGGCTATTGCCTGGCAACAAGTTTCCGAAAGATCTGACAAATTATTTTCAATTTATTCTCACTCTCTTGTTATATTATTACTGACAATTATATTTGTCATAAACATGACGTTGATATAAAAAATATATAATTTCGAAATTAGGTTTTTTACTGGTGTTTACATACCAAGTTGTTTATTGTGTTTACTTCATCGGACAAGTCCATAATGATCCACTTTATGGTCGCATATCTATATCATAAACAAGTGATTATATTACAGTCGGACATAATAATATATTATAAGTGATTTAGTTTTATTTAAAATGAATCTATTCCAACATTGTTCTTAATGAGATATTCTTTTATGTATTTGTATTTCAAATTTTGAGACAGTAATGTAGTATATATAAAACGCTGCATAAACTTTTGTACAAGTACAAGTTAAATTTCACAAACCACCCTCCAGTTTATGTGTCGGCAAACCCCAGCAGAACCGCAGTCCCAAACATTTCCGAGATATAAAGTTAAAATTCTGTGTTTTTTACCGTAAAATACAAAGTTTATTTTTATTTTTTACCGTGCTACTTTGGCATTTAACACTCTTCAGGGACCTTAACATGAAAGGTATGTTTACGAACAAATGAATATTTTATTGCTGTTTCGTCAATAATTGCGTTTATTTTCACAAGCAGTGTCATTAATTGTCGAAAAAACAATTAATTATTAATAAAATGTTTACATTTTATTTATTTAATTTCACATTAGGATTATAGATTACATTATTCATATCTATTAATACAATCTGACCTTTGTAGGTTGTTACCCTGTAATTAGAAAAAAGCGTGATTGGCGAACCAGTAATTTAATATAATTGTTGTAATTTATATATTAGAATACTTGTACCATATTTGTCGTTCGCACGAAAAAACAAAAATAATTATTAACAAGAAAAACATCCACTCATTCAACCTATAGGTGAATAATTATTTGTATCTCTGTGTTTTTGCGAGTTCGAGTAAATTTTTACAAATAGAGGAATTGCATATGAGTTTCTAGGCGTGTACTACAAAAATTTATAAAATAAATTTAAATTATTTATTCAGTAAATACTAAAGATATGAGTGGCATCCTGGCATCAGAAAATTTGTTTTCTTTAAAATTCTTATCGATTGTAAATTTTAAGTTCAATTGTAGTTACCTACCTGCTTACATTTCAGTTTTGAATAATATAAAAGAAAGAAGTAATAAAGTAAAATAACCATAATATTATATTATAATTATAATATAAAGTTTATATAATCTTGTAACTTTATGTCAGATGATACAACTTATATTTTACAAGTATATTTACAAACAATTGATTTACAAAACTTTGAACTGAAATAGTTTCCATGATTAATCTTGCTACCTGTAAATAAACTACAATAAATATTAGAACAGATAATATTTGAACGTATCTCTTTCTCTTCAAATATGTCCATCTTTCTCCTACCAAAACTACGTCACGTATCCCTTCTCCTAAGATCCATAATTAATTCTCATAAACTACAAATAATTCATTGATTTTAGAAATAGAGTATTTTATTTTCTTGTTTACTATAATATAAAAAAATAAGAATTGTTCACAGACTTATCACTTTCTCTTCAAATATTTCCATCTTTCTTTTACCAAAACTACATCACGTACTAAGTTCCATAATTAATTCTCGCAAACTACATATAATTCTTTGATTATAGAAATAGGGTACTATATTTTCTTTGATCACATACTTCATTAATCATTTGTATAAATCTTGTTAATCTCAACGCAATATATTGGTAGTAGGAACTAACAAAACGGCGATGCCAACCAGTAAACTTAAAACTCCCATCTTTTTCTGACAAACGATATGGAGGCACAAAAATATAATATTGCTGTTATTCAGTTTATAGTTTGTTCCATTGAAATATTTCAATTCAAATAACAATAAGTTTACTTATCGCGATTGTCAAAAGCAAAATAGTTCCCCTCAATATCATGGAGAGGAAATAAAATAATTAGATTCGACAAGTGGAAAACCATTTCGTCGAACAAAACCTACTACCTAGAATGATTTTCCACATAAAAGAGAGATACGCTCCGACATCGTGAAATCCTATAAAAAGTTCCGTTTCAAATTCACAACACAAAGAAAACTACAATCCACTGTCACCGACTATTCGCTCTTCAAATACTGGACGTAGTTGGCAAACATTAAAAATACGTTTTCTTCAGCCGAGAGAAATTCTGCTGCAGTCTCAACAGTCCTCAATCCAGGACCGGATTTGCCGGGTGCCTATTTTGTTACTGGAAGCGTCAACAAATAGAATAACACCCTTCCGCATGAGGTTATTTTGGATTATTCAGCCTGAATAGGGGCTCCAGCTAAATACGATCCCATGAATATAATATAAGAATCTTAGAAAAATCAATGACGAGATTTTGGAGGAAATGCATGTTTTGAAGTTCCGTAAATTCCTTTTAACCATGTTCACTATGAAATTCCCTAAAAAAATTAATTCGATATTTGAAATGTTTATGCTCATTGAGCCAATTTTTCGACCTACCTAGATATGATTGGTTAACTTATTAGGTGCATCAAGGTTTTTGACATAAGAAGAATCATAATCTGGCAACATGGCAACACAATTAAAAAGCATCGGATTTCAATGCTTAATATCGCAGTAAATGCATACTTTTCCATCCACCAGGTAAATCTAATGATACAAGAACACATTTTTTTCCGATCGGACGAAAACTTACTCCTTTCCGGTGTTTTTTTGAACTGCAAAGTGCATTAATCCGGCATTTTAGTGTCGTTGCTAGGTTACGATAAATAACAGTACGGGAATATCTTTTTCCGACGACCACTACGAATAAATTCACACGCTAAACTATTACTGCAAGTTAGTCGTTCGTTTCATATCACTAGCAATGCTGTGTGATATGAAAGCTCGTTAGCCAATCAGATGCGTCCGCAACTGTGTGATATGATTTTATCACATGCTGCGATAACTGAGAGAAATAACTTAAAAATTTGTATTTAAAAGTTTGACAGTTGCAGATAATTTGCTGAATATACGTAGATGAAGAAAGTTGGACCCTGATTTATCAGATTTAAACATAATTTTTGGTGAATTCTCATAGCAATGATGTTAACATAATCAGTTTATATATTTTTTTGTCAATTTTATATTGTTTTTTTTTTACTTAATTGTGGTCATCGGAAAAGTATGGTGTACAACACGTGCAAAGAGAGTATTTCATACTCGTGTGAAATATCCAACTTTCAGCACTAGTTATATAATATACTATTCCCGTACAATTTAGCTTTTCAAAAAAAATTTGACACATTGGAAAATAAATAAACAGATATTTTTATCAAAACAACGCAATATTTTTATTTCTTGTTGGTTGTCTGATATTTATAAATGAAATATAAAATAACTAATTATTGATTATAAATCGATCGAAAAAAAAAATAGTATGTGTACCACGTAGGAAAATTAAACTTCCTACGGATCGTCCTGCAATTTCCCCTATCGTCCGGTAATATATCACTTTTCCTACTAGATACACAATACTAATTCTCTTTAAAATAACGTGCAGACCTCTGTTTTTAAATATTTGGTATATACACAATTTTGCACCTATACGAGCCCAAAATCATATTAGTTGGCCTAGTTAATACTTTTAGAATAGCTTTAAAAAAATAGTTCTGATCGAACAGAGTGAAAATTTATTGTACTAAATTTATTTATAACATAAATTCTGTTATATTAAAGAATATTTTAAGCAATAATAACAACTGAAATAATATCTAATTTACAATTTGTCCTAAAGGTATTGGCTGGTATCACAAACACTGTTTTTAAATCTGATGACAACAAAATACAGAAAATTGTTTCAAATAAAAATTTTAAGTAATATTATTCTACATCTTTTTGGTTCCAATGAAATTTTCTCTATCTCATTTATTGATTAAGATAAGCCCAAAAACCCTGATAGGCCGTGAAATAATTAACAAGTTACTGTTGATGAATTGTTAAAAAAATCTAATTAATTCGTAGCATAAACAATACCTCTGTTACACATATGTATATGCGGAATATAAAAATTATAGAATTTAAGATATAAATAAGCCAAATTAACAAATTTCCTTTTTATGACGTTACCTGGGCCAAATAATATGATTCTGGGCTCGTAGTAAACTCAAATAATATATCGTTATCTCATAATACAAAAACTTTGATTATGACAAAAGTTTGTAGCTTGTAAACTTATGATTACGCCTAAAAACTAAGGTGTACCAAAGTGAACGAAAATATGACAACTTATAAAAACTATGGCTATGACAACTACTGAAAATGAGCCTTTAGATTTATATGTATAAAAACGTGTGATGGAATTTGAATGTTTATATAATATTTAGATAGTGTAGATTCGAATTCGCTCTTGTTTCTAAATTCAAAATGAATATTAAGACATTGGGATATTATCATTGAATGTAGCTTGTTGTAATATATAAATATGACAAATTTCAAGTATCTGAATATGTCCAAAAATCTGTGAAGCATGAAAAGAACAAATCGTCAACAAAAATCTGTGAAAGAAATCGACAAGAACAATGTGAGAAGTGCGTAACTCGTAGATCCAGCCCTGGGCCTATCCAGTGGACAAGGCAAAGGAAACCGTCTCCAATTACAGGTGGAGGGCCCTCTAGCCTGCCCCACATCCGTACGCCACTGCGCCGCTAAGTTTCACCTTCCGCCGGAAACAACTCGAGAATAACGACGAGAACGCGGAACGTTGCTTTCAACTCACGTTTCTTTTTGAGTTTCTGACAAGCTGCTATTTCGAACGAAGTAGCAGTAGCAGCAGTGTTATTAGCAGAAGAAAAAGTTGCCTGTTTTAATTTTTAAAAGGGGAGCAGAAGGGTACAGCTCACAAGGATACATTTTATGTTTTAAAGTTTGTTGCTGGAATAAAACGTAAAGTTTGTTGAGTTGAAATGTGTTACGACGACTTATGTGCTGTATGTTTAAGATGCTCTAATTTTTTCTTATTTTCAAGCCACTTTCAAAGAAGGAGCTTGGACTTAAATTTATATTTTTTATTTGTATCTCTTTTCTTGCTCCTTGCACTGCAAAATTTCTGCTGCAAAATGAATGAAATTAAAATTAATTTTCAACAAAGGATTTTAATTTTATTTAAAAAAATGGACGATAATAATAAAAAAAATTCCTATGATACCAAAATCATGACATAAACAGCCAATTTCATATCTACTTTCTCTCCCTTCGTGAGGGAAAATGCTCAATTGATATGAAAAATAAACAGAATTAAACAAATCAAAGGTAACTATCAAAAATTATATTAAAATTCAAATAATAAAATCGAGGCTAAAACACTTCTTTTAAAACACCCACAAACAGAGCTCGTTGTACCAGTCCTTAAGTTTAGTTGAATTAATGATTTCACTTTATTTAATTATTTAAATTATCTTGGCGAATTTTAAGCGTACTCGTATCTTTAAAACAATTTTATTTACATTTCCCTTTGGAGTTTCAAACACAAACAAAACAAAAATAAATATATCGAAACAAGGTTAGTTATTTAATTAGAACCATAATGACAGATGCATATGACATTTTCAATTGGAATCAATATGACAAATATTAAATATGATTCTGGTATAACAGACTAATTACTTTTTCAATGTGTGTAATTACAAATTTCAATCAAAATCACACTGTTTATTGCAACATGAAAATGATAAAGCCATTAAGAGTTTTTATGCAACCTAAAATGAAAATGTTTGTAATTAAGCGTTTTATATGTAAGCAGCTATATAAAACAATAGTTTCCTAGGTCCTTGTAATTAAAAGTAATATCTCCTTTTAACTCATCATATTAAATTAAAAAAGTTTTCTAGAAAATTGCAATTATTAGCAGTAAAATCATAAGCATACAATTAAAACTTATTTCATCAGTTTTTCCCTAGAGGTCTTCTGCTTGACTCTGTTTGCATTTATACATAAAATATAATTTTTAATGCAGGGTGTTAAAAACTACTATACAGCAAAGCTGAAACTACGTCCCATCAGTGCAAACACCAAACTTGCTAACTTAGAGAACTTCAAGCTTTGTTTTAGCGTTGTGATGTGATAGCATGGGTAAACATTGCACACCTATGTTTCTCTTAATGCGATGAGACTTGCGAGAAGGCATTGCTAAGATGGCGCTATACGTTGACAAAGCGATATAACCTTTGGAGAGTGGAGACGAGAATATTCTTATATATTACACTTTATTCAAATTTAATTCTATTATATTAAATTGGTACAATAGTTATTTGTACTAGTAATGAAAGCAATTTTTTTTCTTGTATTTGAAGTTTGGGTTAAATTTATTTTGGCAGGTGTTAAAGTTTAAAACAGTAGATGTTTCAATGTTTCATCTCTGCCACATTATCTTCACTTCCTCTTTTCTGCTGATAGCCAAAACATGTTATATTTTCTTGCTATTGGGCTTCCAAAATTAAAATACGCTAACTAGTGGTAGAAAGCTAAACTAACTACATAAATTTCATTGTATTTTGAAATTAATTGTTATTTTTAAAAAATTAATAACAATAGTAGTTATTTTAAGAGTATTCCAATGTAAGTATAACATTTGTTTAAGCCATATTATTTAAATAAGAAAAATGAAAGGTTCATTGTATTTGAAGATTATAGGTTAAGATTGAATTTTCTCCAAAAAAACCTATAAAAACAGGAAAATTTGCAGTGTGTATAGCAACAGTTCTGCTGCCAATAAAAGCAAACTACCAATACTAATGCAAGCATTCGCTATCATAAGATATCATACAAGATGAATTTGACATGTACCTTTTGGGAATTGTGATCAGCGCCATCTCTTGATAATTTGGAAGCCCAATAGTCATGTCGTCTTCTTCTCTTAAGGTCAAACATACGCGTCGAAAGAACGCATCCTTTATTTTTTAAAAAAACAGCAAAATCTGTATTCTTAATTTATTTTCATGTTCTTTATGGTCCAACACCCTCCATCCGTCAAAATTTCATGGATTTTTTACAGTGACTTGTACATTGCAGAGTCAGATGAAGTACAAATTTTTGTGGGTTCGTTCCATTCCCATGAATTTTGTTTTGCAAATTCAAATTTAAATAAATATTTTCTTACAATTATTCTTATCGAAAAACAAAACAATTATTACAGTAAGGTCTTTGAACATTCTAGTATTTATATATGTGAATGAAAAGGATAGCTAAAACATTGAACTATAAAAAAATATTCGTTGAAGTCTAGTTGGTCAAAAATTCAGAACTTTGATACTGTGTCTCTCATTCCCATGAACGACTACAGTAATGAAAATAATTCGTATATTTGTAAATATGATCATTTATAACATACTAAGTTTATTTTCAATTTGAATTTACAGTTTTTGAGAAACAAATAAAAATATACCAAAAAACACACTTTTTGGTATATTTTTATTTGTTTCTCAAAAACTGTAAATTCAAATGTAAATTAATTTTAGTATGTTATAGACCAGGGGTGGGCAACCTTTTGTATAACAGGGGCCAGAATAAGATTTACGTTTCGTACGCGGGCCGTAGTTGTTAATTGGCACATTTTTGTTACTTATAATTTTTTTCTGAAAATTTAAAAAACAATAATAAAACAAAATTAACTAAGTACTACATTTATTTCATAATTTAAACTAGACAAATTATATCGAAAATTAAACAGTAAATCTCCCCTTTTTATTTATGTTGGGTACTAACTTAATTTAAAATTTTTGTTTTTGAAAATATTTTTTTATTATTTCTTCTAAAGATCTTGCGGGCCGGATTGGAACTATACGCGGGCCGGAGTTGGCCCGCGGGCCGGAGGTTGCCCACCCCTGTTATAGACGATTATATTTATAAATATACACATTATTTGCATTACTGTAGTCGTTCATGGGTATGTGTGGCATATATTTGACTACTTTGAAAATTGTGTTCATGTATAATATGTAAACAAAATTTGCTTTTTAAAATTTATTACAAAATTTTGGACTTTTATCTACAAACGTAGGTATAAAATATTATATGTTTCATTTATTATAATAATGATATATTGTTTCAAAAAAGTCATGTTCATCTTGCGCTATCTTCAGCCCGTATTGGCCCGGATGGTTCACCTTAATAAGTACCTTGATCACAGATCGCCTTGATATATGTAGTGTTCTAATGTGCTCGTATCTTTTGTTATACAGCGTCTTTTGGATTTGGTTGTATTGGTTTTGCTTTTGGATATTTATGTTTATATTTTAAATACTTCTGTGACCGACTCTTCATTTTGTCTTTTCCTTTGACTTCCTAATACATTTTTCCAATTTAATTTGTCTTCCTCCGGTTTCACAGGTTTCCAAGAATCTAGAAATAATGAGTTTTCCTTGTCTTATTTTTTCTTCATACTTGGCTGCTCTCTTTCCTGTTTCTATTATTAATTTCTCTATTTTAATTTCTTCTGATATTATATAACATAGAGTACATTTTTTATTTCTTCAATTATTTGTTTTCCTTTCCATTCGTAAATTTCTGCGCCGTAAATTATAATGCTTCAACTCTACTTTGAAACATCATTCATCTTATTTTAAGATTTTTTAAATAGCTGAAATACTATTTCTTTCATTATAATTTTTCGAGAATGTCTGCATCACCTAAAATTCAATAAGTGCTATCCAATTTCCAATCCCACGAAATTTGTCTAATGTTCATTTGTCAAACGTGCAATGATCTAAAATGGCCGACTTAGCAGAGATATGATCCAAAATGAGTATATGAAAAGATGTGTATTGTGATTCGAGTTTGCAGGGAGTGAGTTTTGTTGACTTAGGGTTTGTTTCATTACTAAAATACGAAAAATATACCTATATTGCAAAGTCATGTTATTTCTTCTCTGTTACAATAATAAACATTTTCTCAGAATGTACAATTTAAACTTGACGTAGACGCCATTTGTTATATACTTGGGTGGATGTAGTTAACAAGGTTTTTCTAATCAATATGTAAAAAACAATTAATGAGTTTATACTGAATTGAACTATTTATAATTTAATTTCTATATAAGCAGTAAGCAGTGTATTTTAATATCAAATTTCATCATTAATTCAAGAATATTGTTCTGATTTTAATGATGACTAATTATAATTTAATTCGTATTTCGTGTTTGGGTTTGACAGAATGACAGTTGTCATTTACCGTAAAAGTTGTATTGATTGTATGTCAAAATACAAATGTAGATAAATATTGAAATGTATATTTAAAAACATTTTATTTCGTTGCAGATATCGTCCTCATTGCCGCGTCCCGTTCATCGCAACGTAAGTAGACTTTTATTTAATTTAAAGTTAACAATTTGTATGAGATGCACAGAACAAGTTTTAAAATTAAGAGGAACTCATTTAAAATAAAATAAAGTAAAATACCTTGATTAATCTGTAATCGCAGTGGAACAACGAATGTTTCCTATTCGAGCCAACGAACAAAATGTTCATCAGAATAGCATAATTCGCCGCGACGTAATGATACATTTCACCACTGATTTCCACAGAGTCAGCGTGAAATTCAAATTAGCCAGCGTGTACTTAGACTGGGAACACGGTTTGAATTTCACTGAAATATAACGATGGAAATTCACCTGTCACTAATATTTACCCTACAACTGCGATTCAAAAATATCGGCGACAGCTTTGTGAAATTGGTGTTGTTTTGATGCGAAAATTTAATTTTTCCACGTCTAAAAACGAGAAAAGTTTACACGCCCGAAGTTTGTTTATGAATTTTTTGTTTGGAAAAGTTTCATACAAAAGATATCAAAAATAAAAGCTGTGTTTGTGCTTTCCAAATATTAGTATGGACAATACAGGGCCAGCCAAAATTAGCTGAGGGTGACTGAATTTATGCCAGTGGGGTCTGTGACCAAATTTATTTTTATTTTTTAAATTATTCTTGACAAGAAAATAAAATACCCCTAGTTATTAAACCAATTAATTATTTGTAGTTTTAGTTTATGAGAAATTAATTATGGAACTTAAAAGTAGAGGTAAATGACGTAAATGTACTTGTTAAATAAACTTAAGTTATAGCACCCGGCATTAATTTCAAAACTGGTGTGGGCACCACACTACTTTCTTATACATACTAAACCAACCGAACACGTATGATATCCTCCTTGCGTATGACTTTATTTTGATAATTATTATAGATGATAAACCTGTTTCTTTTTTTCTTCTCGTAACGATAATATCTAATTTTTAAAACTTTCTAATTGATAATACAAATATTGCTTTTATAATATTTCAAACGACACATATTTTTGATACTTCACAATTATTTGACACGTTTGACACATAGATGTTAAAAATGTTATGGTATTTTTTCCAATTGTAACTAAGATTATTGTAATATATTATTAAAAATATAATTTAGTTTTTCTCAAAATTAGAAGTATGTACAAGAAAAGTGCAAATAACATTTTATATTCCAAATATTTTTGCTAACATCTTTTATTTGAAACTTTTTTCACAACTCTTTCTATTTTTGAAAAAATTGATTTTTTTGATTTGTGTGTTCAATAAACTTCCTCGTTATAAATTCCAAGTTTCGCTTACATATCTTGTCTCGTTCATGAGATATTGCGCACACGGACATCCATCCATCCATTCATCCATCCATACTCACACACATACATCATTGAGAAATTGGTCTTAACGGATTCAGTGGATGCCAAAATATGTATTTCCGCAAAAATCTCGTCAACGATTTTTTTCATGATTCCAATACTTCCTTATACTTTGTATAAGTGCCAATAAAATTATAGAATTATATGTTAATTTACTTATTTATAATATGTTTCTTCAAATTCGACTATGGTACGGACCCCATCATCACTTGTTTCAGTGCACCGTTTTGACTCTGTCAAACGGTGTTAAATTTCGCGTGCGGTTCAAAAATGCATATCTCGTTTTAAATTTGATAACAGATCCCAGCATAATGCGGACGTTTTCGCATGTTGGTTAACGAACCGAAACGAACCGATATTCCCGAACCGGTAATCGAATACCGTGCGTACGGAAGCGGAACTGCGCGAACTGGAACGGTGAACGAGATCGGTTGACGCGGTCGCGGAACCAGCTCAAAACGGTAATGACGTATAATAACGCTGGCGGCCGAACCGGTAAATAGATTCGCCAAGCCATATTAAAACAGTAAAACGTCAGCGGGTATATATGCGGGGGTGTAAGCTCTATTAGTGTTTACAAATTTGTTGTCGGACGCGGTAACTGTATTTTACCGCTGCGGTAACTGCAACGGTTACTGGAGCAGTCTATCAGCCCATCGTTTTGTTGGAGATTGACTGTATTGTTTTTCAACCGGTAATGTGTACCGGAACTACTGTAAATGATTTTCGGTGTACAGATTAATGAACCGAAACTGACGCAAGTATATTAGTTAGGTTTTTGTCTTTATGCAGCTGCTTTCAACGTTTGCAACATTCATTTACAATACCTACTTTCAAACTATTCAATCATCATTCAATTTATAAAAAAATAAATATATCATTGCGCTATTTGTCATTTTGAGAGTGGTATTCTCCTTTCGCAAATCTCGATGTATACAAATTTAGTTTGCTTGCACTGATGTCAAGGAAAAAATGAGAAAGTATCAATGAATATAAGAAATGAATGTGGATCTCTTTATTCACAGTCCGATGTGTTATCATCACAGAACTATTTGTTGTATTCACAAGACGAATAGTAGTTATGGTTAGCGTTAGAAGTTAGCTCAACGTTATGTTAGCGGTTAATGCAATAGTTTTCAAAATCCGAACTTAGGGTTCATAGTTAATTCAACATTTTGTGAACGAAATTTTTTAGGGCTCTAACTCAACCAGTAACTACTAGAGATAAAAACTAATTTCGTGTTGTGAATAATAATTGGGGTTAAAGTTAAAGCACAAATCATTTACAAATGCTAGACGCAAGCCATGTTTTAACGTAGATGAACTTACGAAATTTTGTCAATTAGAATTTATAACTTTACTATTATAAACATAGCTAATACTAATACATTACATATTAATGTTATAAATGATCACGAATTTGTTATTTTATCTATTCTAAAATGAGCTAGGTAAAACAAAAAGAGTTATCGCCTTCTGAAGAGATTAGAAAACTCCAGTTTATAATTTTAATACTTGTATAAGATTCGTAACAAACCTAGTATGAAATTACCCACTCCAGCGGGCGTTACCCTGGAAAGGCAAAGCTTTAAATTATTTAGCTCCCTAGATTGAATTAAATTCCTCGGAGCTGTATCTAGCTAATATCAAAGATTTAATCTGAGTAGACTGCTAAATCTAATAGTGAAAAATGCGACAAGATCAAACACATTTCCTGAAGCGCTGCGCAAGCACGAAGATGCTGCTGACTCCGTCGGCGTCTAGCCATCTCGCGCACATCTTAAATAAGATTCTGGTAGCCTAAGGGATTTCCGATGCCAACTTGTCGCACGACTGAATCTCCCAGACGCTAGAATCTTAACGACATGTAAGGGAAGATCGCGCCGATGGTTTAAAGTTACATCAAGCTGCTTCTACATTTTATTCACAAATACAACAAAAAACTATTAATATATTTTAGGGTGGGTCGAAAAAATAAATTTTACCATATTTTGAGCTAATAATATCCTGCTTTCTTGTTGAATTTACTTTTAATTTTGCGCGAAATACAGCATTATTGTCATGGAAACTGAAGAAATGAACAAGAAAACAGCACTTTATTAGCTTAAAATACGATAAATTGCCGAAAAAAAATGCAGAGTAACGAAAAAATTGATTTTTAGATTAAAATATCTCATCAGCATATAATTCGTTAACTTTTCCATGTAATGAGATTGAAGGGTATTACTGAAAAAATGTTAAATATAGCATGTTTGAGGATTATTTTTATCAAAAACTTACGTTTTAGAACCCAGCCGACAAAATCTATAACCCATCCTAATATACATACCGGGTGTCTGTCTTAAAGGTGTACATAGGAGATTAACATGGGAAACCAGTTTTTTGCGTGCTGTTGCTCGGTGTTCTATCGGACAACAATGATTGTAGTACCAATCGAAAGATATAATTTTTCTGAATCTAACGATGTAAAATACACTACTATTTAGTGGTAATTTGGCTCAGTAAATTAATTTTTAATTTTGAAAATTCTAGGATTTATTCAATTTTTATTGAAAATAAATATAGTTACCTATGACTGTTTTGTTTTAATTTCTTTCATGTGATTTATTTTACGTTTCTGTCAATTTGTAGAATATGGTTATTTACAGTAATGACAAGCGTATTATTATAATTTTTGAGTAAAGATTTTATTAAATAAATTAAAGTTTAAAAACCAGTTTTCTTTAAATAATATTAATTTATTAAGAGTTAAGTTTTTAAATCGATGACAAAAAATGTCATTTTTATTAGCTCTATTTTGTATATTTTCTCAAAATACTCTTCTACTTTCTTCGTCAAATGGAAAAAGTTCTTGATTGCAGTGCATTTTGAAAGAATAATAAGAACTTTTTTTTCAAAATATGAACGATGTACACCCAATTCATTTCCAAAAAAATCTAGTGCTATACGAAGGATCTACATGTATCATTCCTACATTCTTCCAATAAAGCACGTTCTTCTGCTCTTGCTAAATTGCAATTACTGAGCTCACGTGTATTTTTCGTGGATACTGGAATTTGTGGTTGCACTTGGATTCGGTCGATTCATAAACTTAATAAAAAATAGATCTCGCACTCTGAGCTGACTATTGCCTCCAAAAAATAGTTTTACTATAAAAATACGTTCTTCAGTGGTATAACTAGCCACATTTTTACAAATTGTCTTAAACAAGTCCAAAACTCAGAAACGTCAAATAAATAGCTTGACAGAAATCAAAACAAAACAGTCACAGGTGACTATATTTATTTACGATAAAAATTGAATAAACCGAAGAATTCTCAAAATTTAAAAATACATTTACGGAACCAAATTATTACTAAATAGTAGTGTATTTTACATCGTTTGATTCAGTAAAATGATATCTTTCGATTGGTACTACAATCATTGTTGTCCGATAGAACACCGAGCAACAGCACGCAAAAAACTGATTTCCCATGTTAATCTCCTATGTACACCTTTAAGACAGATACACGGTATATATTTACAGATAAATCTCCAAGCCGATAATTATTACAAACTCACTAATCCATTGCAATAAAAATAAGTCGAAATCAATTAACACAGTAACATTGCAACTGAAATAATTAGAGTATTGCACATATTGGTTTGCGGTAATAACAATTTGGTAACCAGTTCCGGGAATGGTTATGGATTGATAAAGTAACTTGCTGCTAACCGCATTACCGCAGTTCATAATTAATATGATATAATATCAGCGTTTGTTGGTAATAATAATTCGAGCTAAACTATCGGTCGTCTAAAGCAAACTTCATGTCATATTCCTGGACCAATTACCTAACTCAAACTAGAGTTAATACGATGTTTGTCATCAGTTAGCTTCTCCTGCATAAATAAGAAGATGTAAAACATAAATCACAAAAATTATACTCCTCTAAGGGCTGGTTACACAAAGTAAAAATATAATGGGGAAAATAATCAAAGTCCTGGTTTGCAGTCTGTCAATATTTATTAAAATCGGCCTTCACTAGTTTACACATTTGCTTTCTCCAGGAGGTGATTTTGTTTAATAAAATTTGTTCTCATATGTACTCTAATATTTTTTTTACAAAGGGTGCTTACTTTTTTACAAATTTATATTTTTGACGATCTTATATTATTTTATCACATTTATCTATTTATTTTTTAACCAAATGTGTGTTATTCCTGTAAATTTTGTATTTTAACTTGTTAAAGTATGTATAAGAACAAATTTTATTAAACAAAATCACCTCCTAAAGAAGGCAAATGTTTTTCCGAAACTGGTAGAGGCCGATTTGAATAAATATTGATTGATTGAAATCTAGGTTTTTTTTTTGTAACAATTAGCTAATTGTTGGGGTAGCAACTTTTTAGAGAATTGGACCAATTGTTTCCGTCCTTAATGTTAAACTATAATCAGCCTTTACTTTTCCTTGCTGCATAGAAATCAAGATTCATCCGATCAGTTCATGAAATTCTTTATTAATTATAATATAACTATATTGCGACTGCGCAGAACGACGTCAAAGGGCTCAGTGAGCAACGTTTCTTCAGCGTGGGTGTATCTTGTGCATGTTTTTCTGTGATTTTAATTAAATTTAGGGGTATTTAACAATTTTTAAAATGTTTCTTTTATTTTAAATGTTATTTATTAATAATAGAATACATTAAAACTTCTAAATATTAGTGTAGAGGCTTTGGCAGAAGCAGATACGATTCTTGATTGGTATGTAGTTTTAATTGGTATTCCAGTAACCCTCAAAATGTTTCGTGTACATTTATTCACTTCTTAAAATTTATTTCCAATAAGATACCAGGTACAAAAAAAAGCTTTAAATAAAAAATGAAGACGATTAATGGTGCAATTCTAAGCACTCGTAACGGACTACAAATAAATTATTGCTTACGATCACTCGTAAATATTTTAGGATTTCTGAAAACTGTACGTAATATTATGATTAGTGATTGTTTTCTCTAACAAATATTTTGCATATTGCTCTCTTTCTTGAAGAATATAATAGCTAATACGAAAGAAAAATATGTTAATTTTACATAATCCTCGTGAAATTACAAACTCGGAGCTACGCGGCTCGTGTGTCAATTTTTTCACTTGTGCGTAATTTGCATCTTACAGCTCTCGTTATGTAATATACTATTATTTATGGATTAGAATTACAATATTAATATTAAACGATAAGGTTGTTATGATAACAATTTTTTTGCAAATTTGGCGAATTTAAATATTTTAATCATTTGTTGCTTGGCAACCCGCAACTAATGAAATATTGTTACTAAACAACCGTTTTACAAAATTAAAATTAACAACTAAACAACAATTTTACACAATTTCCGGAAATACATTCCACTCCAAAAACTAATGGGGTATTCCTGCATTTTTGAGACAATTTTTTTCCATTAGTAAATGTTATTAGATCTACAATAATCCAAATTTTAGTGAAAAATTCGAAGTATTAAGTGAGATATTAAATTTATACAAAAAGATTAAAATTCAAATATGGAACGTGTGACGTCATCTTGCCTATGACATTTGTAAACTGAAATCAGCGCCATCTATCGCCAAGTGAGTAGCGACGCACGTGTTCGAAGCTGTCAAGAAACTTGTTTACATTTCAATTTGTCGTTTGTTAGTATATATTTATCTGTGGATTGCGTGTGACAAGATTTGAAATATGGAGTCTGGGTTCAAACAAGCAGATTTATCAAATTTACCTGTAATTGATTCTACTATGGTAAATGATTACAAGATGGCAGCACACTTGACATTTGAAAACCTGAATCTGTCTGAAATGAGCAACAGTAGGCAAGTTTACTTCACGCATTTTGAAGCCGCGAAAAAAAGCAGATTTATAATATAAAATGTTTTTAAATTATTTATAATATTTTCCAGACATATTTTAACATAAACAACTATACTCTATTATTATTTTATGCGAATTCAGTTAGACAGGAATACCCCATTCTTATCATTGGAAATAAATTTAAAGAAGGAAGACGGAGAATAATTTCGCTGAAGTTTCTAAGAGTCCATCAAATTTTATCGGTACATAAGCTTCTGCGAATTTGCTAATGAGCGATAAAACAACCATCCGGTAATTACTTCTGGAATCGACTGAGTCATATATTTATACCGGCAATAGCAGTCGGATCGGTAATCGGTACTAGCGTTGCTGAACTTACCGGTAACCAGGTTTCCGTGATGGAATTGACAAACTGCGTCCGCTTCATACCACGAAATGCGGTCCCGGAAGTAGCGGTAAAATACCGGAAATCCCTCTTCCGGTAACACCCAAGTGTTACTGATATTTACCTGGAATCAAAAAAGAAATTCCTTTAGAGATAAATCAACGGCGAATAAATGACATTTATTTATAGATAGGTATCTATTTGATATTCGTTAATGCTTTTTACCTGCTTCACTGAAATAACTTCCAATAATGGTTAAAGCATTTATACTTGGAAATTATTTTTGGGTAGGTTGAATGACCTTTGAATACCTACATATTTGATTAATATTACTTCTTGAATCAATTCTTTATATGTTTAAGAAAGCTCAAATAAATAATTTGGTAAAACTGTAGTTTACGGTCAATTGTGAAGTTAGCTGCGGATCGCCAATGATGTTTGGTAGATATGACAGTTTGTGGTGATTCAAGTCAAACAAAAACCTAGTAAATTTGCATTCTGAAAATGCGGTTGAACAAATGCGTATTTATTCAACCTCAAAACTAAAATAAATCTGAATTTCTTGCTTTTTTAAATTGTTTTTCTTTAACTATGACCGGCTAAAGAAACTAGGACTTGCAGCTAACTTCTCTTGTGGCCGTGAACTACGGTTTAGCCAATAATTTTATTCAAGTGAAATTTTAAAAAAAGCGCGGTAAAAGGAAAGTGCTAGGTGGAAAAAATGTGAACTAAAATCATTGACAAATGGTGAGCAGTAAAGTTAACAAATTTTGTTTTGTAATCTCTTTCTTTTATATTTAAAATTAGTTGTGAACAGAACAGTAAGTACCAAAGTATATACTGCATTAATCTATTACAGGCTTTTTCATATGTTTTTTTAACATAATATTTTGTTACAAGCGCCCATAGATAGCACTAGTGTTGTGTTTGGTTTGCTTGTAAAATGTCCAACGTCCAGTTTTGATTACTGGTTACAAATTGAGTTTTACATCATAATAAAGTTGTAAACCAATTTCATATAATCTGCTATCATGCTACAAACTATTATCTCTTACGCCTCAGATTAATTTTCGTTATTGGGTCGTTTAAAATACTACGCTTTTTCAGACAGGTCACGATAAACAACGTCCAAAGGTAATAAAACAGGACGAGTGTCAGATAGCAGAAGAGCCATTTGCCGTGTATTTGGAGATCATTACGGCCCTTTTATCACAGCATGAATAAAATATTAACGATAGAACTTCGCACAATGACGTTAAAAGTTAAATTGCAAAATATAACCTCGGTATATCGTAAATGTATCTTTATTGTGGTGGCCTGTCGTATTATATTAAACGGCTGTTTCCATCGGATGTTATAGAGGTACTCAGTACCTACTGCAAATGAGAGTAGTCGATTTTGCGAACTCTATTCATAATCTAGGAAAATTTAAACTACTTGTTAACATAACCTTAAATTTGAATTCAGTGTAGCATACTGCATGCTAAATTCATATTCAAAGTGACACATGAATACGAAATATAGTAAACCTTGTTATCTGAATATCTTTCAACTCATTTACATTTCTAATTTTGCAGTATAATATATTTTTAATCCAGATTTATGTTGGGTATTTTTTTAGGTTAAACCCACTTATCTTAGAATAATATATTAGTGTGTGTGATAAAACATTTTTATATGAATCTAGATTTATTTAATCGTGACATTATATCACATCCAGAATATATAGTACTTTTTAATTACATATTCAAAAGGATAGTTAGCTACTTTACAACATTTTAAATTATTTAATTAACAATTCTTTTTTCAAATCATGTAACAATTGTTTTTTGATCTGATTTAAAAGGCTGTTCTCAATATAACAGCACCTTGTTTGATGCTGTTACAACGCAAATTGGAGTTGTAGATGATGTTGAAAGTGGTTATATATTTCATACTGTACATTTGCATGTTTAGTGAATTGATTTCAGTCCGGTAAATAGACTTTACAGTATTGATATTTTCCGTTACTGTATTGTTGTTAGCAATGTTTTTAATTATTTGATTTACAAAATCGTTTTCTGCATTAATTTTTGAAAAATGTTAGAAATGTGAACAAATCAAAATTGACGCTTCACTCCTGAGGATGACCCATGTAAGATTGAAACGTTGAGTGATTAATGTTTTAATAAAATTATTTTTATTTGCTCTTTTAAAACAAATATGGCTGCTATTATTAATATTTTATTTTTACTTATTTATTTTTAAGCCAAAGAGGACCTAATTGTTTTTATTGCTGAATCGATTCCTTCTTCACCTCATCTGGAAATATCTAATTCGTACCGTAAAAACTCATTTACCAAACTTATAACGTAAATAACTATAATAATACTAGGTTTTACTAGGATAGATAACATAGTATATTTATGGTTACTGTCAGTATTATTAGAATATCCGTATACTTGAGCTTAAAATAAAGTATAATATGCTTGGACCAATCTGAGATAGAATCTGGGTTCCAATCTACGGTTGAATTTATTTATTTTTGGCAACCTGAATAAAATATCCAGCTCTGATTCATTTCCTGGAAACGTATCATTTTCAATGAATAATTTGCTTTCCACGAGCAGTTTTTAATCCCAGTTCAGTTCGCAGCTAATAAAAACAAAAGCCCTACGGCTGAATTCTCTGCCACTGGTCTCTTCGTAACTTTTATCGTTTTATCGGCAATTCCAGTCGCATTTAACAAAACTGTGTCGTGTCTTCATTGCGTTTCACGTTTATCTACTGCCACTCGCTGTCTGCTTCCTCGTATCGGATCGGTTACATCAAATAGCGTGAAACAGTCATCTTGCCGGTCGCTATTTATCTTCTTGCTGAAGTTTCCAGCTCTTGCTGTAGGGGAATGGAGGACTTTGGGGAATGCTCGTACTTTTTGGGGCGGATTCCGCAGAAGGACTCGCTACTACGTGGAGTGTGAAATATCGGAGGGCTTTAAAGGTGTTTAAATTTCGCAATAAAAGAGATAAAAGTAATTCTAGATTTATGTTTTTACGTGTTTTTCTCGACCTGTTTGCCAAACGTGATTCTTTCACGATATTTAGACGAAATCGTTGAAATTAAAATTATAATTTATATTTCAAAATAAATTATTTGTTGTAGGTGTTTCGAATACGTATTTACAGTTTACGAGGACCTGTTATAAATGTGTTTAGGTATAGTTTGGGCGACTCAATTATCACTTACAATTAGCAATCGGTTAAAGAATTTTAAAACTATCGATAGAAAATATGAATTAGACTTAGCGCAAGTGGCATTTATTGAAATATTGTTGAAGTAATCATAAACCATTTCAACAATTTAATTTGTAGTATTTGTTGTATAAACTTTATCATTTATATATGTTTTGGTTCAAGTTTGAAAAAGGATAATGTCGATCTTATCTGGAGAAGTTCACATTATCCAAAATATATGAATAAAGTTCAATATCAAGGCACTGAAGTTTAACTTTTTATCACGAATATGGAATTTATTTGCCGAGGCCCGCAGAGCCGAGGAAAATAAACCATGTGAGTGATAAAATGGAACTTCATTGCCGCGGTACATATTAAATTTTATTTGAAATCTAAAATTAGAAAAAAAACTAAAAAATATTATATAGGTTAAGTTTTTACATCTGACAGTCAGTGTTGCAAACCTCGAACAGTGAAGTTATAGTAAATAACACTCAAAATTATGTGTTTTGTTCTCAATTACGTCATCGAAATTAATTAGTTAATTCTTCTTGCATATTTTGTTTCATGTTACTTCTAAATTTACTATATTACATCAATATATCTGCCAAAATTATCCTTCTTGTACAATAATTATTTAACGGTTGCCAACACTGGGTTGCTCAAAATCGTCGTATAATGGGTTACTTTAGTAACGATTTCTGAGCTTTTAATGACGATTTTTGAGCACTTTAGTGCCGATTTCAAATAAAATACATCAAATACATTTTTCTTCAAACGTCATAAAAGTGCGTTGTTATGTATTTGTATTCAACAAGCAGAAGTTCAATATTGTCGCCGGCGACGTGAATATGTCTCCTTGGCAACACTTCTACTCCGGCGGCGGACAAAGTAAAAATTAAGCAAAATAGTTAAGGTTGTAATTCAATAATTAGAGAGTTAAAAATGAAACATATAAACAACAATAACAAATCAGCATATTCTATGGCAACTAGAAATGCTGGATAAGACGCAGTATTTTTTAAGTTTCTCCATTAAATATGTAGTTTTGATGCGATTTTGTCAATACTAGCAAGTTGCTAGGTAATAACTTTGTTAGATAATTATCCGGATAATGTTAATAAAAAAAATATATATCATGATATTTTTAATTTGATAAAAATAATGTTAGTTATGTTATTTTACAGAAAAATTTAGAGAGCATACTATCTCTATCCCTCTAACTGTATGTGGAAAGTTTGGAATTTGCAAACTCCTCAATTAATTTTTATAAATGCATGCCTCAAATTTGTTGGTGAAAACGATAGAAGTAGTTGCTATAAATCAATAAGAAATAGCTCTGAACGTAACTTAAAAATCATATTAAATATAATAGTTCTTGAGTTATTTTCCGAGTTATACACTCTGTTTTGTGTATGCAAACAGAAAACTGATTGCACCGCTATCACATGGTATGAATATTCAGTCGAACAGTTGTGAATAAGCTCGCTTTATTTCAAATGGTATATAGAACTTATGGATCAAAGTTCAGTGGATAGAAATATAGAAGTTGTTGGTAAAGTGTAATTTAGTGGATGCAAGTCAAGTTATCTGAAATATATGACAGTCGATAGCGCACTGCAGCGAACTTTCCGCTTTCCCGTTCTCTAGTGAACGTAGAATCTGGCGTCCAAGATGCGAAAGGGAAACTCTAATTTCCTTCTGTTTCGCATTCGCTTAATTACCGATAACGTTTTTCTTTCAAGTTTCGTTTCGAGCCCCGAAGCATTTAATTATAAGTTTTATTAAAGTTCCAGTTTGACTTCGGTCAGTGCAAAAACTGGAACGCCATTTTGAAACGCGGAAACTCGTATTTAACTTACTTAACTGGCCGATCTTTAAAAGCAAATTTACAAATGAGATTTTGGGATGCGATCTGCTGCAGACGAACAGCTTCAAGTTTCCATGAAGATTTGTTTGATGAAATTACCCCAGCAGCAGAGCGGAACGGCCACTGTTGTTTGCACAGATGTTCTAAAAATTTAGCTTGTTTTTATTATTAATTTAATATTATGAAACAATTTATTATTCAACTTCATTGTGGTTTACTGTTTGCAATATATTATTATTAATTCAATAAATTGCACACATTAATGGTGACAAAAAACCACTAATTCAGTTATGAATAAAATATTAATCAGTTATTATAATTAACTAAATAATGTATCCCGATTTCCAATCATCCCGGTATCAATATAAATATATTGTGGTTAAGATAATTATTAAATGCATTTGTGCAAAATTATACAATAATAATATTTTTCGCACATTAATACTTAACTGTCAATAAAGTAACATCATTGAAAATTTTAAACATAATGAAATTGCGATTATACGTTTTTAATAAATTTTTAAAAAATTTCAGAAATCATAGTAAACTTTTTGAAAGACTATTAGATAAAAACATTTTTTGTGCAACCGGACGCGAAATAAGCATTTCACAGACCGCGAGGCTGTTGTGGTAAAGGCGGAGAAATTCAAAATTATTTTTTTACCGTATTTCGCGGCCGTTACCACTAACAACGGAGATAGGGTAAAAAGCAATCATCTTGATATTGACATTATCTTTTCAAAACTAATTGTTTTGTTTATCAAATGTCAATCCTATAGCCACTTTCTATTTACAATAAAACTGTTTAAAATTTGTAATTAGTAATTTTTACGGTTTCACAAAAAATAGTTTGTACACATTGTCCGCGAAATCCTTTATCGCCCTCGAGATTGTCCTGCCTCGGCCGCAACCGGCTTCGAGGATAATTTTTCTCTCGGTACGCTAAAGAGTGATTTTGCGGCCTTGGTATATAAATAACTATTATTCACTAAGTAAAAGTATTAGAATGAAGGCTATATGAGTTGAGCAAGATATGGCTTCCTCTGTTTCTTAAATCATAATTACTAACATAGTTACAGTTTCTATTTACTTGTTTATGTTATTCATTTGTTTTCTTGATGAAAATTATGTACAATAACATTAACCTTGTATTTAAATAACATATTTTTACAGAATCCAAAAGTCTTTTATAATAATTAATGTTTTTTTTTTTGTAGACACTATGAGTGCTCAATATGACACATAATACATCACGAAATATAATAGATATTTGTGTAACAAGTACATAATCTAGGAATTTAGGCTTTAGGGGCGAGGCACGGTCACCCATCCAACTACTAACCGCGGGCAGCCTTGCTTAACTTGCATTATCGAGTGAACCGGAATCATCGCTCTCTGCTATGTTGTTGCCATAGTTTTTCATTTATCAAGTTGTTTATTGTTTCTACTTTTTCGAATCAGCGCATAAAAAGCCACTTTATGGAAGCTAAACAATATCATATACAAGTGAATATAATACAGTCGAACATAAAAACAAATATAATTCGTAGCTCTGATAGATGAGTCTAAGTGATTCGGAAGTTACTATGAAATTAATATGCGAAAAATATGCTTCTTTGGTTGATGCACGATAGCTATAAATTTGTTGTACACATAACTATTATTTATTCGAGTATTACGTCGCAAAATACAAACAGGTAATTTTATCTTTTGTAAAATCTTCCTGTTGTGGTATTTCTCTTACTCTTTCAAGAGAAATATATGCACTCCTAGATGAAACACCATCAACATACCTCTCCACTTCAAATTCCAGTTCCACCTGTATCCATCGTCACTTTGTTCCATTTGTCCAGACTTAAACATGCCATTTCTTATCCCCAACATTCTGCAGCACCGGACATTTATTTAACAACACCCCAAATATCTTTCCGTTTCCGCGGCAGCCGCGAATATTTAACCTCATGACCCCCTTAGTCCCTTTGAGGAGGGGGCTCTTAGCGCATTCTTGTAGGGCATGACTGTCAGCGACGAATACCGCACGGTAACTACGTAATGAAGTCTTCATCTACTGGTTCGCTTGTTCTCCTGTTTCCTAGGTAGGGTCTCTAGGGTTGGCTGACTTCTTAGAATGAGCTAGAAGGGTTTGGATACCCTTTAGATTGTAATCATAATTTATATTAGGTAACTATTGAATGCGACCCTTATGGAAAGTTTAAGGGACTTGCAAATTTCTCTCTGGGTGCTGGAAATTCACCTCCAACATTGGAGCTTGCAAAAACGTTCAAACTTCAATTCATTGTTTCAATTATTATTCATTAAATATCTGACTGGCTAACTCGAAGTTTTAATTCATCTAGTTCAAAGTATGTTGTGTTTTATTTTTGTTCCCAGCGCCCAATCTGCCTTTTATTCCTTGCAAAATAAAATTTATCCTCGGTTTATTTGCATTTTTCGTTTTTCGATAAGTTTTTTTACTCTGCAGTATTTACTTTATTCATTCAGTGTTATATTGATTTCTCAATTTAATACTCGTTCATTTCGTATTTCCAATTTCATAAAAAATCTGTTTCTCCGAAAACCTTTATGTTCAGGTTTTATTATTTGAGGAAATTTTAATTTTTTACAGTCGGAATGATACTTTTACATTCACAAAAACTACACAGGCGATTGTTTATTTTTTTAAATCCGGTTGCTTTTATAAGTACATGCATGGTACATAGTAACAGTTGGCTTAACTTGCCATTGTGTCATAAAAAAATTATCCATCAACATGTCCAAAAGTATAGAAATATCGGGAAGTGAGGGGTTCCAAAATGGCGGTGCTTGAAGTCCTGTATATTATTGAGAAACTTATTGTACATTTTACTATCATTCAAGTTTCTTTACCGAACTATTTGATAAACTGAATATAACATAAGTTGCATTTTCTGAATATTTACCAAACTTTTTAAAATACTTCGAATTGCTTAGTATATATAATCGTGTTGTTTAGTGTCTTCAGAGTTACATTTTCAGAAAAAGTAAGTAAATTCTACGGTATTTTCATTTTTAGTACATACTACTTTAACAAACGTTACACATAGTGCGACGTTTGACATATATCGTTTACATATTGGTTAGTATTTACTGTTTACGTTTCTATGTAGATTCGTTTTTTTACAATTTGTTATGACAGTTTTGACAGATATTAATAATAATTTTTTTATTATACCTGCATCATAATCCGTGTTTAAAACATGCTACAGCGTTCATAAACGCAAGATTAAAACACGCCGTGTTTTAAAGGTTACTAAGCAACAACACAACTATTTACTATTAAAATCTATCAAAATTGTAAACGTAAACAACAAATGCTAACCAGTCTCCATGTAAACGATATACGTCAAACGTCACATGTGCAAAATTATGAATTGAATGAAAATCAAAATGTTGATTTCCAGTTTTTTCCAGAGTATGATGCAGTTATAATAAAAAATAGCGTATGACACACGTGTATAAGTGCTTTTAAAGCACTAGCGACGTTAAAAGCACTCCGCTTTGCGTCGTGCTCTTAAACTCGTCGTACGTGCTTTAAAAGCTTACTTATACACTTGTATCATAATATACTATTGTTGTTGTTTAGCAACCTTTAAAGCACAGCGCGTTTTAATCTTGCGTTTTAAACACGGATTATGATGTAGGTATAATAAAAAAAAATGGAAACATTGGTGAAATACCTAATACCTTACTTTCTTATACCATAAGTTTTAGCTAAGGTGAAACATTTACTTTTCTGTCATTACGGTATTAGTATGGGTAATCATAGTGCTGTTCCAGATAAAATACTACATAGGTTGTCTATGTTAAATGAATTTGTCATCATAATTTAGAGATGTTTATTAATGAAGAAATTATTCGAATGGTTACTTGGTACAATTATTGTTATAGTTTATAAATCAGTAAACCATAAGGAACAGTGTTCATTTGTCATGACAACCTATGTTGCATTTTATCTGTAACAGTACAGTAATATTATGTATATAGCAAGTATAGTATAGACAGAAAAATAAATGTTGTATCTTAACGTAAACTCGCGGTGTGTAGTTAAATAATATATGAGTATGTCCCAATTATAGTTGCTATGAGAACAAATAACTAAAGTATGTATTTTATATGTCAAGTGTAATTATTAGGCCTGTAATACACGAGTCAATATATCATTTGGATAATAATCTTAATTTCAATATTAGAAGTAGTCTACCTTTTATTCGAGATATAAAATTATTTTCAAAACCACATAGTTTTAATCGTACGGGCCTAAACTATTGGACCAATATGAGGAGAGTAAGTAAAAGTAAAAAGTTGATACACGATTTTTTTTTAGCACAGTGTTTTCTAGAATAAATATTTTAAAACGAAGATGATAATTCAAATGATATATTCAAATATGTATTATAGGCTTAAACATTGAAATACAGATTTATATGTTTAGAAAGTCAGAACTTTTTTGCTCTGAATGCTCTTAGACATTCAAATAAAGGTTGTAGAGTAACGACAAACCCTAATTTCAGCTCATCGTGACACAATGGTAAATTAGCTCTTTGTATAAGCCACAAATGTCACTGGAAATAGAGAAAAATTCCCGTTTTAAATGAAGTTCTCCGGCAAAGAGTAACATGTCGAGAACCGCTGGATGGCGTGCTCGGAATGTATGCAAACCACAGCGCTCGGTGAACTCTTCTCCAGTTATTTACGAGACGGTCCGGGCTGTTTACGCCACTTGCCCCAAGAAATTACGCCCAAGATTTGTCATAATGTTTCACTTTAATCACGTAGACTGCGCCCAGCGCAACTCAACTTTATTATTCGGGGATTTTAATTAATTCCCCTAAGTAAAAAAACACAAAAACAGCCGCCTCTGCATTCTGACGCCGCGGTAAGATGCTGATGGTGGGATGAAATTTTAATGGTATTGCATTTGTTTTGCCAATGCTGCAACGTTGAAGATTCAGATTTAATGTGTTTTTGTTTTGCTTTTTCATACAATTTCAGTTCACTTGGACGGCAATTAAATGTTGCGTTCTTCTTTCTAGATATCCTAATGAAAACTGTTTTCCATAGTAGGAGTTGAATTAGTATTTTTTTAGTTTTTCTAATGCTCTATTAAATTTCCGTGTGTGCTGAAATAATATAAATGAATTATATCATTCTTCTATAACCACTGAAATATAATAATACTGGAACGCTAGCTGACGTTGAAAATGCGAGTTGAGAGAGACAGCCAGTTGTTGGGATACCTGTCCACTTAGAAAGTTGATAAGAAAATACAACAAAATTAGCGGACCCTACCTTGTCACAGACTTCGCTAGCAAAATATATTTCTCTGGATTATAAAATACTGTTCGTAATTTTTCTGCTCCGGCTAGACCAATTTTGAAGATTTTTTTGTACTTATGTACAATATATGTCAGGAAAATTTAAAAAATCTGGATTTGGCACCTTACGGATCTTGTAGCTAAGAAACATCCGGGTAACCCCATAAGTACAAAAAAAAACACGCACACCAGAATTAGAGAAGATTAACATATAATGATTTAAAAATAAATAAATAATAGATTAATAGAAATTAGTTCAATAAACTATTAAGTATGTGAATTTAAAGGACAAGGCTGTGTATCATATTTTTACTAGCAACCGCATAACGACCGTTCTGCAAACAAGTGCTAGATAAAGAAAGGTTGCCTTACAACATCTATCTGTCTCAGAATCGTTTTTTGCTTTCATAACAGCCTACAAGTTAGCGTTCCACTATTTCTATATTTCAGTGTTTGTAACAAGACGTCTCTCTACCTCTTCTGTGCAATATAAATGTAGCAAGTTAAAAACATTTTTTAGAAATTGAAGATTATATTCTGTAAAATATTCCATTTAAATACAATGTTTCGATATAATTCTTCATCATAAAACAAATGAATAACGTAAATATAATTACGGTTTTATTTACTTGTTTATGTTTGTTTCGCGACGAAGAATTATGTAGAATAATTCGCAAAGTTGTGTTTAAGTAAAATATTTTACAGAATTTAATCCAAAAAACCCTTTATAATTTGCCATGAGTTCTGAGCATTTCTTTTTACGGTAATGGTAACTTAAGATTAAACATATTCATATTGTTGTAATTTTTAAATAGTTGTTTTTCGCATTTGAAACAGATATTAAAATTGTATATTATCATGAATGTTTCTTTCTTTCTTTTTGTCATTTCTTCGTGTTGTCCGTATTAAATATTCGCTAGCATCTCCCTTGTTACCATTTTGAAATGCAGATTCTAAAAATATAGCTTACTGATTTACTAAGAATAGTCATTTTATAAAGGGCCCAATGAATATAGCAAATAATCAGCACAACCTGCTTATAAAGTGTCATTGAATTATATCTTCCTAGATCTTCTGTCATGTAGTAATATGTAACCAAAAAAATATAGTAATTAATAAAAGTAGCCTAATGCAATGAAAAGATTTTGTGGTGGGCTGAAACCTAATTGAATTAAACCATTCTTTTGTCTAAGAAACTAAGCTACCATCCCCATGATCCAAGAGATTTGCAACGAATATTCATTTTATAAAGTGCCCGATGAATATATCAAATGATCAGCACAACCTTCCTTTCAAAGGTCACTGAATTGTACCTTCTAAATCTATCAGCATGAAGTAATTCGTAACAAAAAATAGTAATTAATAAAAGTACTTTAAATGAAGATATCATTTTTCTAATTACCCTTTTCGCAACACGTCGCCATTAACAATAAAATGGAACAGCGAACGAAAAGGAAAACATGGCGCTATATTTACAAAACTGAACGGTGTACGTCAGAGGTCGACCCGTGAATTTTTCATCTGTAAATCGCTCTTTTTTTCGCTTCTACGCACATTCATCATTCACAGCGATCCGAGGCGACCAGGCATCGTCTTTGAGCACAAAAGAATAAAAAATACTCGGTAACTACAGGAGCAAATATGTTCCCTCCTCTGAAAGGACCCTATTCTTTTTAATGTACATGCACATCATCGTTAAGTGTTCATATGGAAGGTACTCTTCGCCATTTCGCATTTCACACATCGTATACTCTTGTAACTTGTATGAATATTACTAGTCTTACTGATACTGTTAGCAATCGGTTGAAGCAAAACAATCGATTTTAAACATGAACTATACTTAGAACTACCACTTAGTGGAACTGACATCTTAGAAGCTTAATTTCAAAATGTAATTATTCCATATTTTATTTAAAATAAACCATATGTGTCACGATATGTATAAAAATATTTCGAAGACAAAGGTGATCGAATAATTTTGCAAAAGTTATTTTTACCATATAATTTGGCTGCTTAAATATGACCTTCGTTTTAAAAAGTATTACTTATTGAACCCATATGAAACAAACCTACATTATAATACTTATTTTCATTCCAAATACTGTTACTATAATTAATATGCAAAAAATAATGAAAATACATCATTTCCAATTTCTATGATACAGGTGCTACAGTTTTTTCGTTGTATCTCAATACTTTAAAATATGGAATAATTATGTTTTGAAATTAAACTCCTCAGCTATTGAAATATTGTTGAAGCAGTGTAAAATTTATTCAAATAATTTCCGTATCATGCTATTTTCTACTTAGATAAAACTAGGGTTAGGTGCTATGTTGATCTGACAGAATAACAAAGAGGGCATGATATTTATATCCTATTAATTGTACACTAGCGTTGATTCCTTTAAGTCAAAGCACAATTATTAATTCTATTTTTTTTTTTCGTAATTAATAATTGGGTAGGTTGAATATGTAAACCAATTAATGTAATAGTCAATTCTAAAATACTGCTAGAACTTCGAACGTTGAACTCTGCCTCAAATTTTAATACATTTAACCTAGATAGTCATATATTTTAAAGGTAGTCACTTTTTCCATTGACCATTTTTTCCACTCACCATTTTTCTCCTGATCATTTTTCCACTATTTTTTTTCCGATTTAATTTTTATTTAAATTTCAATTTTATTTTATGTTTACAGTACTTACATGTTATATGCTTAAATCACAATATATTTAAAATTAAATATTGTGACATGTAGATACTCTCAGCAATTTAGCCATCCACTTTTGTAAACATTTTTCATCTCCATTAAAAATAAGTACTGTGATTCCAGTTTGTCGAGCATGAGTTGTGTATGTTTAGGGTTTGTTAGTGAAAAGTGCGAGCAAATCGAGTTTATCTACAGATAATTTCCATTAAAAATGCTTGAAGTTTCATGTAAATGTCAATTCTTTTTTAGTTTTAGAAACATTAAAAAAGGGCAATTGGAAAACAATGAAATGAAAAAAAACATTTTTAACAATTCAAATCATCCTAGAATTTGATGCATAATAATATGCACATATTAGCAATTAATTTCTTTTATGAATTTATCTGTAATTGTCGTAGTTTGAATCGATAGAAAGCATAAATTGTACCAGACATGTGTCATACTTTTTCTAGTTTTATTTGTAATTATTTTTCCTGAGAAACATTAATTTACTTTTATTTCTTAATTAATTTGAATTCAGTAATTTTTTTGTTCAACACATAACAAAGTACCGAAGTCAATCCAATTTTCTTTTGTTTGTCAGCACAAAATTTTTACAAAAACAAAGGATAATCAAATTAATGTTTTATTCATTTAAATTACAAAAATATTTCGTATCTCAATAAATTTAATTTTGGAGAACGTTCGAAATTTTGATTGAGCAGATTAATGAAATAATAAACTTTATTAACGAGATTTATATCAGCATATATTTTGGCGGCGTATATAGAACTTGCAATTACCAATGACATTTCAATTGTTATTACAAATTAAAAGATAAATTGCTCCCCAATATATTGCATGGCATCCGTACGCAAACGTTTAATGTATAAATATTTAATGCATATCATATTTGCGTGTGGTCACGCATATAGTCATGTAGATACATTCAGCGATGTTTATATATCACTGACAACCATTAACTGTAGTTGTGTGGGTGAGTGTACATTGGCTCGGCACAAAAACGTAATATGTTACAAACGAAACTTTGATTAGTCACCTGGAACAATCGTTGATGTTTTCATTACAGTTATTTTCAGGAAATTGTTTTGTTCACAAGAACATGACACGTACCACAGTATTGCGCAACATGTCATCATATAAAATAATAACATGTTCGTCAATTCAAAGGAAAAAATCTGGACTGAGTACCATATATGTATACACAGTATTTTATAATTAAAATTTAGTTTAGTTCTTCTCTGCGAAACGTTTAATTTTACACAAAATTCGACTCAATTAACTATTTTAAAACTAATTGACGGTCGCTCAAAATTGTTTTCTGATTATTTTTGACGTGTCTTTAATCCAATGAAATGCTTTATTGTATGTCACGTGTCTGCGTTTTAACCAATCCTGTCATTATTATACTGTGAATAATGCTCTTGTGATTATTCCCGGCAATATTCTCTGTAGCTTTTTTGTTTTTGTTGATAGATGTCAGATGTCAGATAGTTATCATCAACACAAGTAAAAATGAGCAAAAAAGATAGATTTAGTGACGTGGCTGATGATGAAATAAAAAGATAATCTAATTAAATATAACTCGAGAGTTCGATAAATAAGAAAATAATTCTCCAGTATCTTTCTCTAACTTGTCGCCATTTGGCAATAGCCGCTCAAGTCCTACGGGCTTTCGTGGCTATTGCCTGGCAACAAGTTTTCGAAAGATCTGTCAAATTATTTTCAATTTATTCTCACTCTCTTGTTATATTATTACTGATAATTTTACTTTTCTCTCTGAGGAATTTAATTTGATACCCAACTTGATTGGGTTTAACCAATATTTATAACATGACATTTACCAAAAATATAGTATTAAATAAATCCGAGAAAATTGCAACATTTTATAAATTTATTTATTTTATCTGCATTTTTATCAGTAATATATTTTATGGGCTAAATAGCTCCGTGGTAATGCACCGGATTGTGGATCGTGAGATCCTCAGTTCGAATCCCCACTATCGACAGTTGCCAATTTAAATTTACCCCTGTGGTCCCCTACACTAACAACTTTGGGGGCTGTGACTCGACGGCTGGTAACCGCATTTCATACGCTAAAATATATCACTTAACGAGATCTGCGCAAGCAGAGTGCCACACCTATAATGGGTAAAAGGTGTGACGATATATTTATTTATTTTATTTGAAACTTCTCATCTCATTTGATTTTATATTCGAAATAAATTGAGTTTCGATTTTGCAATTATGACTAAGATCAACTAAATTGTTTGTATTATCATGAAACTTACAATTGTGAAGTTTCGGTACTCATACGTGAGCTATTAAACATACAGACACACATCCATCCATCCACAGACGTCATTGAGAAAATGGTCAAAACTGAATCAAGAGAAAATCTCGTAATCGTTTTCTATTTTTCATGAAAAAATTTATTTTTCTGAAACCGTAGCAAAAGTATTATTTTCGCCCCTAAAATTCGGAGCGAAAGTAGTATTTCCCTGACTAGTCACGAAAACGTTTAAACGTTCTTTTATCTCAGAGACGTATTGACGAAAACGTGTTTAAACGTACTGTTACCTTAGAAACGAGAAAAACGCGCTACTAGATATTTACAGAAAAACAGACAATATTAAAATTTAAATTAATTTTTATTATTATCAATGGTTACAAAAAAAAATTTTCGCAGGTTCTTCCGTCAATTTGTAAAGAAATCAAACTGAAATGGCATCAACCTCTTCGCCGATGAGTCCAGCCATAAGAATGGAACAAAGCAGAAGTTTGGAATCAACCAATACAAATATAGATATAGAACTGCCAACAACACCCACACCAAAAGAAAAATTAGAATATGTGGAACCAATTGTTATTATTTTACCGCCACCTGTTACACCTAGTTCATATTTGTCTTCTCCGCCATCTCTACCTGAAAGAACAGGAACAGGTTTTGAAGAAAGATTAGATTATGCCAAACCAGTTGTTACAAATCTACCATCACCAAGTATTAGTAGCAAATATTTTTCCCCTGAGTCTCAAGATGAAAGGATGGAAACAGATTTTGATTTGCCTCAATCAAGTAAACCAAAGACACCTCCTCGCAATTTATCTAGAAGAAACATTAATGTAGATACAACTCATTTATCGAAGAAAATGAAGATGTGGTTTGATCATCAAATATCGCCGAGGTGTACTGCTTCATCATCTTTAATGGAACAAACTCCTGCAGTTATAGACTTAACTTCCAGTGAAAATGGAAGTATTCATTCAATGTCTTCCATGATGGTATCTCCAATGAGGTCTAACTATACAGAAGCAACTCTTAGTCCTTCTACCTTATTGCATTTGGATCAAACTTCTCCAATATTGACAAATAGATATTCTGTAGATATACCTCGAGGAATTGATAAATCAAGTAGTTTTGAACATCAGTTTGGGTTGCCAAAAATTATTTTAACTAGAAAAACTTCTAGCATTCCTACCGAAATTATAGATCTTACAAATGACGATAGTGATGATGAGATAACTATTGACACAATGTCTCGTATGAGGACCAGTGAAAGAGAGACTTCTGAAGAAACAACTGGAGAAACATCTTCAATTGGATATATTACCTCAACAACTACCATTTGGGATGTAAATGCTAAAGAATTGAGCTATTCAATAAGTTCTGCATCAGATACTACTGGCGATGAAGGTAAAGTAAAATTTATTTTGTATACATTTGAAATTATATAGTTAATGTTCCAGATTATTCAGTAGTTTTTGAACGTCGATGCCAGAAAGAAATTGAAAGAAAACAACAATTAAAGTGGGAAGAAGAACATAGAAAAATACAAGAACGGCAATTGAGAAAAGATAATTTTAGGGAGTTTTCTATTAAAGGAATTACTTGGTCAACATTTAGTCCTGAAAAAATTAGTTTTTCAGTGAAACCTAGAAATTTATATCCAGATTATTTTTCTTCAAAAAAAAAATATTCATTTTCCATGAATTACGGCGGAAAATACTGGTCAATAAAAACATTTAGAGTTCCAGAATATGAATTAATTTTGAAGTTGTACTTAAAAACTTGCATAACAGATGAAAACATAAAACAGTTTCTTGAATATGTTGTAGATGTTCTTTTTCGATACATTGAGTTAGAAAAAGAATTTAGAGAAAGGCGAGCAGCTGTAAGAGAAATCGATATATAATTGTGTAATAAAATTACTGATATTTTATTTTATTTTACAGGAGTATTATGCTGGAGAGGATATTAGTTTAAATGAAAGCGAAATCGAGTTACTGTTAAATGAAGATGAGAAGAAACAGTTTAGAGAACGGTGTGAAAAATTGTGGAGAGGCATGATGTCACCAGATTTATTTTAAATTTCCATCTTCAGTATACGTATGTACTAATTTTATTTTACACTTTCATTTATTTTGAATATGCTGATAATATATTTGATATATAAGATATATTAGGTCTGTTCGATGAGAAGTTCAGAAAGTGTAGTGCAGGATAGTGCAGTACAGTGCGGTGTAAACTAGTGTACTCTAGTTCTGTGTTTTCATAAAACACTCTAGTGTATGTTTGGGCAAGTTTGACTAGCTGTCACTGCTGTCAGCGTAGTCAGGTTAGGTTATTTGTAAACAAACACATTACAAATATATGAAGCATTTTGTAGAAATCTCTGTTTTAAAACGCATATTGTTTGAATTAATAAATGATTTTGCCGAAATCAATCATCATTTGATTATTCATCAAATTCGGAAACAGATTATGTTAATACACATAATTAATTGTTTTGTGAATTTCATTTTCTCAAAATATATATTTTAGGTTAACGGAAATGCCAACAAACTACACTTAGTTACCCCCATTTCCAGTCTGCACTTTCTACACCACCTCGAGAGTCAGTTCAGAAAAGTGTACACTAGTTCTTAAAATTTTTCTCATCGAACAGCTTGCCAGAAGCTGCATGATTCCCATAAAACATGTTAGTGCAAGAAAGTTAACACTAGGTCAACCTATTTCACGTCATCGAACAGAGCTATTATTAAATTTAGAATAATTTTCAAAACAATTAGGTATCGGTTTAATAATCCATTTATATAACTTGGTAAAAAATCATTTATCATCGTTTATAATATAAATAATTTTATCCACAACTGTCAAATAATATACCCGTAATTCAATAGTTGTTTATCAATTAATAACCTTCGTTACTATTGCTAAGTAAATAACATTGACAGTTCGATGAAATAATATTATTCATTCATCATGTCAAATTCAAATCTTACCTGTCAAAAGAGTAAAATCAAATTTTTTTTCACATAAAATGTCAGACACTAGTTTTCTCGTTTTTCATACTCATACATTTAATTTCTTTTTGTGTGCTATATATTTCTTATTTTATAGTCTCATTTTAAGTGATATGATTTGCTATTATACTCGTTAAATATTTACATTTTGAACTGTTGTTCTTCAATTTGGAAAGTAATAATAATTTCCATTCGGAGCAGTCAAACATCACAACCAAATTTATTATCAAAACATGTAAAATATTTGCAATGTCTGCCAGTCCATTGTTTCCCGTTATTAATGGAAAAACAGCGTTCTTCCAATTATTTTCATTCTCCGAACGAGAATTCCGAGGTATGATGTATGCGCAGACGTTCTCTAAAATATGATATTCAATTATTCGGTTTTTGCGAGCGCTATGTTTTGTGTGAGAATTTATAACTTGACAGTTGGAGATTTAGATAACATTTTCCTTGCCGTAGGAAAATATGGCTACAAGGTTAACATGTTTGTGAGGGATGACAGTTATTGGGGATGAGTTTCATTCTGGATAAGCTTAGACGCGACCTTGCTCCAAAAACAAAACATGCAGATTTTCACTGCATCACTTTGATGAGGTGTTTTATAAACTTGAGGGTTTCTAGCTAGACGTACACAGTACGAGTATTATTAATTATATTATAATAATCTGAAGGAAACAGAACTAATATAAACAAATGATTTTATAGATAAACTTTGCTCCTATTGATGTTAGAGATATTTGGGAGGCATAGCTATAACTAAAAAATTAAATCTAAGCCTTAAACCTAAAGGTAATAAAGGAAAAAATCTATATACCGTAGAACGGGGTAAATAGAAACAATTCGCAGCATGTTTTAGTTGATTACAGTTTTTCTGATTAATGCAAATACTTCTAAAACTTCATTATGTACCTTGGGAACATGTTCCCATCAAAATAAGTCTATAAAGTTAGTTTAACATGTTTTTATTTATTTTTGTGATCCATTTACCTCCACATGGGGCGAAAAAAAACATCATTTGTTTTCTTTGTTGTTTTGATTTAAACCAACTTGAGGATAATAGAAACAGTGAAAAATAAAAAGAAACAGTAGTAGGTATCAATATTAAAAACAAAAACAAATGGTGATAAAAAATAAACAATTTTGGTACATAAAACTCTTTTATGATTCAAATAAACAAAATACAAATTCCATGATAAAAATATTAAAAAACAAACAAAAATAGAATTTCTAAAGTAAACAATACAATAGGTTATTATTAAAAAAATAATATGGTAGGTACATTTATTGTAATTTTTTCCCTTCAAATCCAAAGAGACGACATCTAGCCATGATGAATTTTGGTTGAATCCAAGTACGCAGATTGTAGTTAACATTGGATAATTTGCTTCTGTTGACTCAATTGTCAAAGATGCACTCTAAATATAAATAAACATCATAATCCGTTTAATATTTCAGAAACAATTATTTTACTTTTACATTTGATAAACATGTTTAATTTCTTAATTACATTTGTTGATTATGCTTCACTGCTGTCAAGAGCTGTCAACCTGGGAAGAAATTGTTGCCAGCAAATGCAATAAATTCATTAAATACTTATTTCACCATTTTCTTATATTATAATTACGCAAAAATAAATGCTTTAGAAATATCAGTGGATTTTTTCGAAATTGATATTTCGGACGTTGTTTAGACGACGCAAAACAACACAGTTAAATGTGTGAGTACTATTTGTCAATTTGATATCATATACAGACTTCGACTGCTTAGAGTAATAAAACGGCATGTAATAGCATAATCAATAAACGGTGTTAGAATCTAACAGTACACTCTAGGGTGTGACAGTGTGAATGCAGCAACAATTGTTGTTTCTGTTATTCGAAAATCTCCGATAACAGTCTTCCGTTGTAATATTATCAATGTTTCAAAGGTAATTATACTCTTTCAAATTAATTACCTCAACCCTACTGTAGTTCAAACACCAACTCATCATTATCTCGTAAGATCTCTTCATGGTCACATCCGTTTACAAATTGTTTTCCTCTGATAAAATCGATTATAGCAAAAAAATTGACGAGCAAGATCAGTAGTCACGGCAACAGTAAACGAAAAAAAATTAACTAGCGGAAAGACAAAAGAACAGTGAAAGAAAAAACGAAACGCGCTTAGGGTTGAAAGGCTCGGGGGGAGTAACTCAACACATTAATAACAGAGGAGAGTAGGTTCCGTTTGGACAAAGAATCAAAGTGAACTGTGTGGTGGATTTATTGACCGGATGTACGCTATGGTATGCTTACCGGAAGTGAGCCATAGCTGATATATATGAGACTTTATAAAGAAAAATATTAGATTTGGTTTTCTTCCTCATTATTTTTTCTACTAATTGTTTATTATTTGAAAGAAATAAAATATATAAAAGTACATAATTTCCATATGTTATGCTGACAATTGGCCCAATTATCTAACGAAGTTGTTATCGTTACAACATCTTAATGGTGACAAAATCGAATCGAAACTTCATGTTTAATGGAGAATATTCCATTAGCTGTCAAAAAACGTATCATTTTTGTTATAATTAGCAAGTTGTTACTGTAGTAACTTATTTAGATAATAAATTATATCTATTAATATAAAATAGTTATTTGTTTAACTAGACATCAAAATACTAGATTTACAGCAGAGGCTGCCGAAGCTATAAATCTGTGTTTGATGCCGAGTTGAACACATAATTTTTTGCCGATTTGGAATTAATATTAATTTAGTTATTTTGTATAGATATTTTGAAGGTTATCGCTGTCCAATTACGTTGCCATGCGTGTGTTAAATGGTTGCTATGTATTCATTGACGGTTGCTATGCGTTTGTTGAGCGGTTGTTATGTAAAATATTTTTACAGCCTAGGCATAAAAGTGACACTTTACAGACTGTTCGAATGATTTACATCACGAACGAAGTAATAGCATACATTACATTCTCAATGAATAATATACTTTTAACACGTATATCCTACAAAATTTTATCTACGATCTTCCTAAATGTAGAATAATATTTTGACAGGTAGGGTTATATTTGTTGATTTATTGATACAAATTGTTAGCAACGTGTTAAAAGTAATAATTATATCACTTTTAATACGTTTCTATGTTATTTTTAAAACTAGTTTCAGAAAGTAACACTTTCAACTTGCTAAGCAACAGTTAAAAGGTCCACTATTATCAACGGTCGTAGGTAAAAGTTTTTATTAATAATGTACTTACTTCGTGTATTATGGTTGTATTTTATTTAACATATTAAGTTCATAACTAACGTATTATAAGTAACTAACGTATTATGTTGTTTATTATTATAAATAAATATTTAATATTATAAGGTTATAACAGTCGATGATACGATAAAATATTTATTCTGAATTCAGCACCAATGACATTTTACTACGATTAAATTGTGAAGGGTGATTAATTAAATATAATTTGGGAAACAAATGTAGTGCATTTGTTCGAGATGAGCCGACGTTCCAGAGAATAAAAGAACACGATGATGTATGTGTATCTTTGTAGAATAAAGTGTCCGAAATTTTGCTCCAAAAATACTAAAGTTTGCAACTTATCCGATGTCCAACAAAAGTGAAAAATTGCTTACTTTTCTATTTGGTCTCTAACGGACAATTCCTTCATTTATATCGTCTACGAGCGAAAAACCGCCATGAAATATGTCTATCGTTACGAAACGAGACAACGTTCTTTGTCAGTCATGTCACAAACTTTTATTTTCACTTCTTCTGCGTGGGCCGGGCCATTAAGGAAACATCGAAATATCGACGCAATTCAAGAAATTATTAAAAATATATTTCTCTCGCAGACGATGTTTTATATTTCATTGGAACGATTGTAGTATCGATTGGTTCTTTCATCTTTCATGCTGACCTTTTTATTTTACGCAATTCAAATTAAAACAATTTGGTAAATTACATTACAGGAAAGGTCCTTCGAGACTGAATCAAAAATTAATTTATTGATTGTTTGACACTTAATGAAATGACTTTAATTGACGCAGAAGTATAATTTATTTTTGTCTCCAAAGCATCATTATAAATTTATTCAATTTGCTTGCGTACTTTCAAAACTAGGTTACCTGGTACATAATATTTGATAACACTAATTAATATTTATTATTAATAAAGGACAACAATAATGTATGTAGTACGAAAAATATTAATTAAATTCATGAAAATATTTAAATATTTGCTAGAATGCAGAGTGATTAAATAACCTTTGCAAAATGTAATAAACATGTATTTCGCAATTATAGAGTTTATACAAAATATTCCCTTCAAATATACAAATAAAATAAAAACTATTTCATTAAAAATGTAATTACGCATTTCAATTTAATTTTGAGTGAAATAAAATAAATCCGTTTTTCACAAATGAAACAAATAGAATAAAGGCAAGTATTTTTTTAAATAACCAACATTCACTTTGTGAATTCAAAACGGCAAGCTTCTTTAAACCTATCCGGTGAAATTACAAGATAAAACAACCTCAAAGAATGAAATAAAACCGGATTATCCGCTCTAGCTATGACCGTATGTGCGTATGTTTCGTTTGTCTTTTGTCCCGCGAATGCGGCAAAACGCTCCGCTCCGCTGGAACAACATTCTGCGAAAACTTCTTTCGCGCATTATTCAAGCTAAATTACGAAATGCGATTTCCCCGTCGGCGAAAAACACGAATCAAGAATGACAGCAAAAAGAGGAAAGTGCGGAAAAAGTTAATTTCAAACAATAAAAGCTTGGAAAACTGACGCATATCCTACGAAGCGCGACGCGCTAACGTTATGTTAACGTTACGGTTACGCTTGTGGAGAAAAACTTGTGCTCGAGCGCCGAGAAGAAAATGAATAAATCTTGGTTTATTTGATGTGCGAATTCCCCGTAATCTGAATGCGTATGTGGACGATTCAGATTTCACCCCAAATATGCTTCAGGAACTCTTGCATCCTCCGCCCTTCGTACAACAACGCGAATAACAGGAATTTAACCATTTCAAGTAAATAATTGCGATTCGTTACATTCATTCACTAAACCCAAAATTTCTAGAAGTAACCATACAAAATAATAAATAACATAATAGAATTAAAACAAATGATTGACAATAAAGGATCATCAGTTGTTCCAGGCAATACTATACTACGTTCTTTCATTTCATTGGTGAAGTAAGGTCGTCACTACGTTCCTTCTTTTCTGCCACAGTTTTGCCAAAGTATGGTAACGGTTTGTTGTGAAGAAAATTCTTCACTAAGTTCCACTACTTCCTGCTTCTAAAACATTTTATTCAAGACCCAACAAATCAAGTATCCTTGAATTTTAAGAATTAAAAAAAAAAACAATTGTAACAGTTTGTATGTAATAAGAATGATTCGTCACTACATTCCTTAATTTTCCTGTCCCTAATACATTTCGTTTCACTCCAAAAAGTTCTAGAAATTTCTATAAAAACAATTGCCGATCGTAACGGTTTGTGATAATATTAGTTCGTTACTGTATTCCTCGACTTTCCGCACGTAAAACATATTGTTTGATACCCCACAAGTTTCTAAAAATTTCTAGAAAAACAATTGCCGATCGTAACGGTTTGTGATAAAATGATTCGTTACTGCATTCCTCAACTTTCCGCACCTACAAAATTTTGTTTAATACCCCACAAGTTTCTAGAAATTTCTGGGAAAACAAATGCCGATCCTAATGATTTGTGATAATATTGGTTCGTTACTGTATTCCTCAAATTCCCGCACCTAACACATTTTGTTTGATACCCCAAGAGTATCTAGAAATTTCTAGAAAAACAATTGCTGATCGTAACGGTTTGTGATAAAATTGGTTCGTTACTGCATTCCTCTACTTCCCGCTGCTAAAACATTTTGTTTGATTCCCCCACAAGTTTGATTGTTTACTTTTTTCTGCGGGAACTTTCTTTTGACACCATACATAATAGGTTTCTTGGTTGACTTTAAGAGAAAACAATTGTTAGCCGGTCAGTCACCTTTTTTATACATTAATTTATTTCGTCTATTGATGCTCAACCAAATAAATTAAAGTAAATTTCATCTAGTCCAGCCATTTCGTATCGAAATCAAATGTTCATTCTATAAAATTTTCTTTTGCATCGCGTATGTTGTAGTATTTTGATTATCATTTATATATACTCTCTTTGTTATTCTGCCCCTTCTGTAAAATCATATATAAGATGCTGCTAATTATTTTCTCTCAGAATTAACCGCAGCAAATTTCAATATCGCTGGAAATGTACACACAAGCCAAGCAAAATGAGCACACACTGAATCTCCTTGTTACGTTGCCCGTGTTTTATTTTGCTCGTGGCATCCTGGCATCTGACACGGGATTTTGCCAAAGTAAACATAACTAGAAAATTAATCAAGGAAGGCGTAGAAATTCGTGAACTTTAATAATAGTTACACAGAATCCCAAGAAGAGCTTCCTAATTTATAGTTGCTACGGTTTCTTATCTATTTTCATTTTAATATCTATCTAGACAAACTTAGTTTCTCTAATGAGTGAAACTTTATGGTAAACACAAACAGAGGATTATTTCCAAATGATATTAACTAAGCACTTGACACTGTTCAGCTGCGGCATTCATAATCTCAGTAAATTTAACTCTCGTAATGTAAATCTAACATAGTCGTATGTTTTTGACGTTAACTTTACGATTGCGAGCGCCAGACCGTTGCTTCATAAACGTATCTTCACATCTATTTCAAGTTTTTGAAACTGTAACCATATTTTCCTCATAATTGTTCTTGGGATCTTAATTTGAAAACGACAATGGAATTCTTTCCTTATAGACAAATGATTTATATCAACGGCCATAAACATGCATCCTGAAAAAATATACTAATTTAATTTCATTTTCGATATGAAAAAAGGTTTACTTCCGTCCTTCGACCATAATTTGTTAAAAACAAAATATTTTTGGTATAATAAGTGAAACGTATTGTACTATATACACATTTTTATACCCAAAGAATCGATGTATAATCATAATAAATCCATTTTTATAAAACTATACCTTGGTTTGGAATAAATAGATGTCAAAGATGCAAAATCTTAGAGATGAATGTCTCAAAATTGAATCTTTCATTTGTACTTAGAAAAATGTTTAGAATTATAGAATTAAACTAAAAATGTTATTTACATAAGAGCGCAAAATAAGACATTTTGTGGACAACGAAATTTATGTTGTACATACATACATAACATCACACTACCTATTTCCCACTCAGTGGGGTTACACAAACCCTGAAACACAATCAATTTGCTCCAAACATTCCTATCCTCGTCCACATTCTTTCAATTCTTCACACTCGGAATCATTCGTTCACGCAACAATCCATTAATCATACCTAACCATTTATATCTCGGACGCCCACGCAATCATTCACCCACAATCTCGCCTGCATATATTAGTTTCACCAACCTTTCATTCGACATTCGTTCGAGATGGCCAAACACCTCAACTGTTTCATTCCCACTTATTTAACAACATTCCTATCAATCTTACACTTACCGTACACCAACGTATTCCGCATACGATTACTCTCTTCTCAAATATCTCATTTAAATACTCAACAGTTATACGTCGTTCATGCTTCTTCATCTACACCCAACATTCGGACCAAATGTATCCAAAGCACCCAATACCTTGTACCCTGCAGACACCCACCTTTCAATCTCCCGGTCAATACGTCCATCCCTCGAAAACATACTACCCAAATATACAAATTATATTATTATTATATTTCATGTTATTGATATGTAAAATTATCAATACGATATCAGTTACATCAGTTAATAATTCTATATTTATTTTATAGTAATCGGCTATATTTAATATGTTGTTTATAATAAGAACACTACACCAAACAATATTAAATTAATCACTCATTCAATGTGAGGCCTTGTTTATAAAGATATTCATAATAACTCAGAAATTACATTTGTTTTTCTGTACATTTGTGTTTTCCACCCTGATAATTTGGTGCGAGTCTCATTCTTTTTGCTTGTTTACTAGAAAATAAATTAAATACTCCTTCAAACTTAACTTGAAATTTATAACTTATAAAAAATTTAAACATGAATAAACTCATTGCTGTTGTACGTATCGTAATATGTCTTATATTTATCGAAATATGGCGATTTGTAATATTTTTCAAAATACGGAAATTTCCCCAAATATGACTTAAAATTGTAAATTTTTTTTATTACATTTCTTTATAATATTCGCGCCAGAAAATCCACTACAGCAGAGCGCATCGTCATATCTATAATATTTTTCGAGATATGACGATTTTTTATATTTTCCGAAGAGCAACTTTGAGGGGCTGTAACTCGAAAACTATACAAGGTATCGAAAAATATCTCTAGTTTTGTGTTTTTCGTGCCATTTATAATAAATTAGTAAATTTTGAAAATTTTGAAATTTTTTTGAATTTTTTTTCAAAATTTCGATTGGAGATATCTCGACAAATATGAAAGATACAGACTTGCAGTGTTCACCAATCGATTCAGCTCGACGAAATACATAAACCCGGAAAATTTCAGAAAATTCGGACAACCGGTTGAAATGTTAGAGCAAAAAGTCTGAAAATGGCCAAATTCAGGCCTAACGTCAAGGGGTAACACTTGACTTTTTGGACGAAAAACGCCATTTCCAGGCTTTTTGCTCTAACTTTCCATCCCGTAAAGCGATTTTTATGAAACTTTGCATACTTATGTATTTCGACGAGCTGAAACGAATGGTGAACACTGCAAATCTGTATCTTTAATATTTGTCGAGTTAACACGGATCGAAATTTTGAACAAAAATACAAAAAAAATTCAAAATTTTAAAAATTTGCTAATTTGTTATATAAGGCACCAGAAACGCTAACCTGAAGAGAATTTTTAGATATCTCGTGTAGTTTTCGAATTACAGGCCCTGAAACTTGCACTTCGAAAAATACCAAAAATCGACGTTTCTCGAAAAATATTAGAGATCTGACGATGCGCTCTGCTACAATAGGTTTCTTAGCGCTTATATTATAAAGAAATGTAATAAAAAAATATTACAATTTTAAGTGAGAATATTCCGTGAGTTTCAAATTTTTCTATCGGTATGTGAATCTGTATTGAATGATTAATAATTACAGTTTCTGTTATTTGTTTGTTCCCATAGCAAAATTTTATCAGTTAGCCAAATTTGAATCCGTAACATTTAAATCTAAAATTTGATGCATCAAATTTTAATTATTTTGGTAATGTGACAGTCAGTAGTGCCAACTTCAATTTTATTTTCAAATGTTACGTAATGAACATTACGTAACACTATTCGTAACAACGCATTTACATTGATTGTAGTTTGTTCTGCAATGGCATACTTACAGTATAATGGTCGTAGAAAAACATATAATTTTTTCTACAATCGTTGCACAATATCGACATTGTTATTCCATTTTTGGTTAGGAAATGTTCAAAATTGTCGCTCTAGGGCGACAAAGTGACATATTGTCGCACTAGCGCGACAAAAACAAAACAAAAATAAATTAGGTAAAAGAAGTGAATGATGCATTGGATTTTTCTGGTAATAACCTTGCTATTGCAAATACAGTTGGCATATACGTACATACACTTCAACTTAATCACCATAAACGTATTCACTCTGTAGACTTTATGTCAAATGTACTCCATATGTCAAATGTACTCCATGTGTCAAATTATGATTTCTTTGAAAATGTTTATTTTGTTCATAAACGTTGTCATGATTACGGTGACATGGGTAGCTACAATTTTACTGAATTGTTATTGGCGTGACCAAAGATAATTTTGAAAATTTTTTTTCTACAGCTTGATATTGTTCAACGATTGTAGAAAAAATATTGTGTGTATCTCGTCGGATAGAGCTTGTTCGGTGCACTTGTCGAGTTGTTGATCTCGGCTTCTCCTCGATCAACAATTTCTCGCCGCGTGCAACAAACAATGCTCTATCCGCACTTGATGCACAAATAACTATAGTTTTGTCAAAAGAAGCAAACAAATTTTTTTTTAACCTTGTCAAAGACATCAACAATTATAAAATTTGGCATAAATCACTTCTATTGGATCTCAAGTATACCTCAGAATTTTTTAGACCAATCTATCCGGTCATTGCAGAATAGTAGACAATCAAAAAATCATTGAGTTAGATTGACCCAGAGTCAATAGGTTAAAGGTTGGAGGTTAAACAATTAAGGTGTAACTTAAATTTTTATATAAATATTTCTGAATTTTTTCCTAACCTGTAAGCTGGTATCTTTTTATAAATTAGATTGTTGTAATAGACTAATTTATATATTTTATTTCGGGATGTTGGTCTATACGCCTATAGGGAATTTGGTTAATCGTAAAGTTGTCCATTGGGATTTGGCAAGCCCCCATCAAAAAGTATGTATAGGAATGTTACAGCCAATGTCTGATCCAAATTAAAATGTATAAATAATGTGCGATACCTACACAGTAACAAACTAACAAATTCGTTATGAAAAACAAAATATCCTCTTGTAATTCATCATAAAAACTACCTCCTAATTTTTGTAGGAATAATTATAAAAATGCTGCATCTTTCTTGTTGCCATAAGCTCATTAATCTTGCTTTATTCTAGTCCAATTCATTAATTACAAACTAAAAATAACGAGCTTATTCCCAACCCCCAAATTCTTTTGTTGGGAGTTATGTTACACATTTTTTGTACTATCCTGTTTAATAATTCAATGTGTCATGTACCATCAAGTATGCTGCGAAATTTAGGTTGAATTCTTTTGTTTTTCTTTGAGGAAAATTCCATTGGAAGATAACAGAATAAAAATCCTTTTAGATGCGGGTTGCCCTCGTCTTCGTATTTACGCTAGCAAAAAATCGCTTCCATATGAGCATAAAACAAGTAGGTAATATTCAAGAATCACGTTGGACGGATTAGGGAAGGAGATAGCGAGAACTTGGATTTTCTTATTTTACCAATTTTAGAACTTGCACAGTAGATTCGTCAAAGTTTAATTATTGATACTGTGTTCTGAACTCTTGCCAGAAACCGTAAAAAAATAAAAATTTATATCAAATATCACAATTTTTAAATTTTTTTAAGGATCCAAGAACACAGCGATGTATTTTCTCTTTTCCCCTTCAAAATAATAATAATATATCATCACGCCTTTTACTCATTATGGGTGTGGCATTCTTCTTCCCAGATCTAGGTAAGTGATATATTTTTGCGTATGAAGTTAGATATTAGTGGAAGGGGAACCACAGGGGTAAATTTAAATTGGCAACTGTCAGCTGTGGGATTCGAACTGAGGATCTCACGATCCACAGTCCGACGCTTTACCACAGAGCTATTTACCCCTTCAAAAAATATAGGAAACCGCTGTATCTCAAAAATATAAGCGATATAACGATGCGTTCTACGGTACTAAGTTTCTCAGGATTTAAGTAATATAGAAATGCAATAAAAATGCGAATATTAAGTGATATCGTGGTTGTTTAAATTAATACCCAGCCTCTTAAAATAACAAATCTATTTTGTGAAATGAAAAGGAGTCAAAGCGGAATTAATACATTGCGTAACTCTTCGACTAACTTGAAGAATGTTATGATTGACATTCTAAGCAATTCAAAGTTAGTTCTGTAGTTAAATAGTTAATTTTGAACGGTTACGTTTATTTTATGTTTGCCTACAATTAATATCATTCACTTGTAAGCTTTAAGGCCCATAATCGACTCTGATAATAATGTTTAATTAGTCATTCGACAGCTCGTCGCTATTTTATTACATTCACCTTCTTAACTGTGCAATGGGCCATTATTGACTGTTATTTTAACAATCTAACAGGAACAAATAAAAAACCTTTTTTACATTTATTCTGTAATTAACTATAGCGTTGCATGTTCGTATTGTACAATCTTCCAAGGCAATTCAACGACTGTGAGTTAGTTTTTGGGTGGAATAGGTTGTCAGGATGCGAAGATTCATCGTAGAGCGTTTATCGTGGAAGGTATGTGATGGTTGTACATCGCTCTTCTGGTTTGTTTCAACCGCAATATTACACAAGCGAGGCTATTCTTCCCCTGCGAAACTGCTTGCACTATGTCATTCAATTAGTACTTCTACCTCCAAACGCAGGGCTTGGTACAATATTTTAAGTGGAATAACATGCTTTGTTATACCAGGTGTAGAATGGGGTCATACACTTAAAAAAAATGTTGCAGTTAACAACGATTTTCAAATTAAACTTATGTTTATTATATCTGTTATATTATTTTGCCCAGGTAATGTGAATAAACTATATTTGTAAAAACTTCTCAGTAAATAACAATGACTGATAACAGTCAATTTGATAGTTGGTGTAGTTCTTAGCTCTCCGCTAAAGCGTGTTTCGTAGAATGACAAGATGACGCAGGTGCTGACGTCACAAGCGAAAAATTTGAAATAGGATGCCAATTTCAAAAAATCGTATCTTAATAACTAAATGCATTTTAATATTAAAATTAGTATCTATATTTATAATTTTACTCAAACTTACAGAAAAAAAATATAACGAAAAAAGGTTTATGACCCCATTGAAATGAGGCGTATAGGGATTACAATCCTCATTTTTATTATATTGCAGAAAATTTTTGACTATTCATTTTACAATAAAAGTGTAAATACAAATGTTATTCAGAATTTAATAATGCGTGCAATAAGGCCCATTTGCTTACCTAAATGTTAGTATTTCATTTAAAATTAAAAAATTTATTAGAAAAATTGTAATACTACCATTACATGAAAAATTAATCAAAATCAAAAATATTTGATATTTCATAAAACAGATTTAGTTTCTTTTTTATTATTATTAAAGCGGTCTCGGCTACTAAGGTTATATGCCGCCTCGGTTCCTCGTTTTCGGTGGTATGACATCGGCGCGCAGTTTTCGTTGGTACGGGTTTTCGCAAAGCGTTATTAAGTGAACCGGCATGAATGCACCCTGTCATGCCGTTGCCTAGATTTATATTTATTTAGTATAGTATTGTATTTTATTCTGTAGAAATTTCATGGAAGAATATAATGATATAACGGCGAATTTGAGAATTGATTTCTTTCTAATAAATTAATAAATAAGTCTAAAACTGTTTTATGAAATGTCAAATGTTTTTCGTAATTGTTTAAATAAATATTTATTTAAATTTTCATGCATTTTTAAATTCTACACAACTTTTGTATTCATTTGACAGCAATACACAAAAAATAGGATTGGAATCCGATTACATAATAATAATAATAATAATTACATCACATTACAATAATTCTATACCCATTCACACAGTAAATTTGAATGTGGCAGTCTGCTTTCGCAGATCTCGGTAAGTGCCGCAATTCTGTTCGTATTTGTAACGTTTTACAAAAGTTTGTATTATTGTTTCTTTAATACAAGCTTTTTATGATTAACATCTTGTTATATATATTTTCTTGATTGAAAATATATCAGTGCTGTTTTGGTTACATGGGTCAGTAATGATTCTCGAATTGTAATTTATGTTGATGATGGAAAGTCACGCGCAAGTTTCCGATATATTTGTATAAATATAGAAGATTTTGTCTGATAATATAGACATCATTATTTTCTTCAGTGCTGGAAAATTATTTATCTTCTTATCACCATTATTTTACAGCTCCAAATCTGAAAGAAGACGTTGAAAATTTAATTGCAATTAAATCAGTTAGTGTTCAAAGTTGAAATAAGATTGTAACTTTGTAGAATTATCTGCGACGATTTTATTTTATTTACTCGTGCTTGCAATAACGAACATTACAAGAAAGTATTTGTAAAATTTTCCAGAAATAAGAGCAAAAAAACCCGAATCGGGATTTGAGAACTACGTCTAACATATTGATCATATTTCAAAACTTTTCGTATTAGCAGTGATAGGATTTTATTTATACTGCAGTGTTTTATTCGCAAAGCCTTCTACAACTTTTCTTGAAATATTTGAGCTTCTTATTCCCCGTAAGAGAATTTCCATCGCGGCTCATATTCTGAACTTTATAAATACGACACCTCGAGTTTTAAGTGAACTAAAATTACTTCGTGGAAAAATATAACAGTATCAAAACTTAGCTAGATAGATCCTGAAACTTTGCTGAAAGCTGAGAGCATCTCGCGTTAGTTTTCAGCGCGCTAATACCACTAACTAGACTAAGCGATTGCTGAAGAATTTATTGATTCATTATTTATGTGGCTGTGTGTTTCGTGCTTTCATTTCTACTCTTTTGTTTTTAGATGCTATCTAGAAACGGATGAGTCACACAAATGAATATGCCGGCATTTTCACTTAATTGATATTTAATTTCTGCAGCTAAATTTCAAACAAAAAAAAAAAATGAATGCCCAACACTTAATCTATTCTCCCGACTAAACAACTCTGAATCAGTACAAAATAGAAATAGTACATTACGTAACATACCTAGGTGGAAAGTGGTTCATTCCAGCCAAAGGCTATGATTGCTACACAAAATACATATATTAATTTTTAACATTTGCTTTTTCTCTTAAAATATTTGTGTAATGAATTTTACATTTGTTTAGAAAACAATTTCGGAGTGACATTTATATTTGTCAATAAATTTAAAGCTAAAATTAGACCGAATTAATTGGCTCTGAAAGTTAATTAATGAATTACACTCCACCTAAACTACGATAATTGTCAAAAAAAGAAACAGAAAATTTGCTTCCACAGAAAAGCCAATATTATTCACAATCAGTTAGTAATCAAATGATCAATGATGAGGTTGAAAAGTGACAACTTTCCGACTTGTTGAAAACTGAAAGGTAGGAAAAATTTACTTTCTAACTTTTCAATATCCGAAATTGACATATTAATCGATTGGGAATAAAAATTTTTAAATAGATATTGCAACCAATATTATTCCACATCATTAGGATATAACATAATATATTAAAGAACGAGTTTCATAATTGTCATTTTATTTTGTGAGAAGGAAGTTTGGGTCGAAACGAGCTCTTTATACTATATTTTATATTTTGCGTCTTTTGTTTTTTGTTTTTAATAAAAAATCCATGTTTAAAATTTAGGGAATTTTGTGTTAGTTGGTGACACTGATGTGACGTTTGAAAATTCAACACCTAACCTTACTTTTGTATCTCTTCTTCTTCGTACTATTCTTAACTTCTGCTTTTAAATTTCAAATTGTGCAAAAAATATTCTCACAATTTGTTTTTATTTATTTAGCGAAGTGTGACATTTGATATTTTTTGACATATGACATTTCAGATGTCAGTAGAGCTACCAACCTTGAAAATATAAACTGAACTGCTTTATTATAACACTCGATTGAGCTGTTACGAAACACCTTTGGGTGTCGTAACAGCTTTGTTATAGAAACTAAATATAACTAAAATTATTTTTGCAATACCTGTACTGTAAGTTACCCATTAATAACAAAATTTAAACACAGTAAGTGGAACTTTTATTGCACAATTGGTTTCCATGGTTACATCATTTACTTACCGTTCACGGTGGATGGTAAGTGAAACTTACCGTACAAGGTGGACGGTAAGTAAATATATATCATTCAAATTTTATTTCTAACCTCAATCTGTCAGCTGTTAATTTTGATACCAATTTTTCCTTTTCATATGTTTACGCAGGTATTGCAAAAAATATCTTACTAACCTCGAACTGTAAGTGATTTATTAGGTCTCGAATGTTTAGGAAATCTCGACCCTACGGGTCTCGACATCCCAAACTACATTCTCGACCTAAAAACTATCACTTACAGTTCACGGTACGTAATATACTATTTAGGCTTACATAAATTTACTGAGTTTGGTAAGAAGAACTTGGTCTGTAAGTGAACCCTAATTCCGATTGATGGATTGCTACCAAAATTTGATTATCCAAATTCCAAATATATAATTTCAAAATGAAACGAATAATCTGCTCACTCATACGTCATCGTAAAATTAGTAAAATCGTATTCTAGGTGCTCTAAACAGTTTTAATCTATTGCGAACTCACTTTTAGTTCCCTTACGTATATGTGCGTGTGGTAAAAACATATTGTCACGAAATAACCTGTGTTTAAAATGCACAGAGTACACAGCAATAAAATTTCGTGAAAATTCCATCCCTAGGGGAGAACACAAAGAAAACAAAGAACAGTAAACAATCCATGTTAACAAATCATTTCACATGAAATTAGTTATTTTCGTTTCGAATCATCCAATTGTTTGTACTTAACAGTATTAGTTTTTCCAATTCGTGCAGATTCAAATGAAAAGCAGATGCTGATATTACAGATTTTAATTATAACACTGTTGTTTCTTTGAAACGAAATTATTAAAATAATAACTTAATTATTAAAATCCACTGGACATTTCTAGCTAATTATAATTTCTAATTTCATTTAATTCTATTTTCCATTTAATTGAAGGTGCTCATTTTTCCTGCTTATCTTATAAACATTTTAAACTTTGTAAAGTTCCAGTGATTAAAAATTTAATTACGGATGATGTATGACGTCAGCGCGAGCTTCACAACACCTTATGGATTGAAATTTAATTGTAAGATGCGATCACGAAGCATATCTATAGGGAATATCTAATGCTAATGTAAATTCCATGAACTTAACAGAGCTTGATTCATGAGCATGCATCTGAATTTAATTTGATCCATTACTTACGAGTACATTACAAGTTAACAGGATAAATTAATTCATCTCAATAACTGATCTGAACAATCTGATAAAATATTATTCCAGAGATTTCTCTGTAAAATCATATCTTAGTTACTATGTAAAGTCGGGAAACTATGTATTTACAGTTTCATGATACTAATTTCATTGCATTTTAGAGGTTTTCGATTCCAAAGATACACTATAATGATAAGTGTACTGCAACCACCAGTCATAATTCCTTTAGAACTAAATATCATCGGTATAATGATTGAAACTTATTAAGTATTGTACAAGTTTTATAGTCATATAGTTTCAAGGTTTCATCATAATAAACCATTTACAATTTTCGAAATTCTATTTTGCCAAATATTGCCAATTTCCAACACCATATTAGTACAGCTAAACAATAAGAAGGGATTTCTTTTCTGTTATTGTTATTGGCAATTACAAGTTTCAGTGTCTTTCACTAGTTATGGTAACGGTTAATTGTAGATCATAAGATCTATGGTTTAAATCCCACAGTCGATAATGTTATCACTTTTATTTCTATAGATCAAACCCAAATTCATTTAGGTTCGCCCGTTTCAAATATTTCATTTTAATATTTTACAAAAATCAAATAATAATAATGCAGTGTATCTTATATTTACTAAATTGTACAAATAATTTCTAATTATTTTACATATATTCAACATTAAATAATACAATGTACAGCTGGCAAACTTGTACTGTAGTATTACGTATGTTTTTTTCTATCTAATATTATCTACTTTGCTACTATGTAACTCCATCTTTATACTTTTTAAAACTGCTTAGTATCACACACAGTCTCCTCTGAAGAAAGTATCTCAAATTTCCTGCAGTCTGTGTCGCAATTCTTCGATTGTCTGTTCAGATAAAACATTAAACGAAAAATTTTTACTAGTGAACTCATGCGAATTTTGACTAGTGGACCTGTGTTTTCTCTTCCAATCAGATCTTTGGAGCTGTGACTTAACAACTGAAAAGTGACAACCGCTTGAAAATTCATCGCTCACCGAGATCTGAAAAAACAGAGTGCCACACCAAAACTTGTTAAATTTCATGATAATACTGTGTACTATGAGATCCTAAATTCGATTCGAAAAATAGAGTGATGATATAATTATTTATAAATAGTTCACCTATTTCTATTTCTCATTGAAAAGTGTATGCTTTATATTGAATGAAAATAATTATTTATAGAACATATTTTAGTACAAACTAATGTTTCCGTTTAGATAAAAACATAATTCACAAAGTTTGAGTTCCAGAAAATATCCTAGAAAATTGTTACTTCTAACCAATTATATTTTTATGTTAAGAGATGTATAATTATAATACTTTGACTTCTTGGTTATAAAAGTATAAAAAAACACAAAAGAAATTACATTTGATTTTCTACACATTTTTGTATTGAAAATTCATTTGCAGAACGAATGCTTCGTCAGTGAAATATACAGTTCAGAAAAAAAAGTGTCAGTTTTTATAAATAAAATAATAAGAATTACGTAATAATAAAGATAACAAAGTATAAAAATCACGTGAACTCAATTAGTGGCAACTGGCGTTGATGCGGTTTTGATTAATATTGTGTTAATTACATCAATATTTTAATTTGACAAAATAAAATAACCCTTTGTTGTTTCTGCATTCCATCATTTCATTTAATTAAAACGAAACCGGACTTTATATACAAATTAACATCCCTGTTTCCCAATGCAAATTTCTTCCGCGAAAAGAATCACATTTCGTCCTGAAATATTAAAAATTAACATAGTTAAAAATTTAATTATATTAAATTACATTGTCCTAAACTTATTCCAAAGATATAAAGAAAATTTTTAATTATAAGATCGTCATAATTAAGCTGCGCTCTCAAGTGTAATAAAGTACAAAAAAGTACCAAAAATAATGAACTCTTTAAGAAGAAGAAAACCTTGAGTTGTAATATCTGGATTTTAATAACGCTCCTAAAGTCGTAATAATCTGCTCTCTCAGGAAAAACATTTCCATCTTTATTTCTTTTACGCCTTAACTTTGTTTTCGACACTGTTTGTAATTTCTCTTTTAAATTACATGTTTTATCAATATATCGAAGACCACTATACTTTTTACGACCATATAACCATTTTAATATTATACGAGTCAAATATTATACGATATATAACGAGCTAAGAATTGAAATGTGTGGGGTATATGGATTTCAATACAATTTTTTTAACGTTGATGTATCGTTTTACCTATTCACTTTACAGCAAAAGTTTTCATTTAAAAGTTGTTCAGAATCTAAAAATGCATTCAATAAGATCCATTTGGTTATCTAAATATTAAAGTGTCACGATATATCAATCAAATTATAATAAATATTTATTAGAAAAACTGTAATACGGCCATGGAAAATTAAATAATAACGAAAAATATTGGTCATTTCAGAAAACAGATTTAGATTTATTTATTACAGTGTTGTATCATTTTTTATAGAAATTTCGTAGAAGAATGTAACCGCGAATTTGAGAGATAATTTTTTTCTCTTAAATCGAAAACTATTTTATTAAATGTCAAATATTTTTGTTCCGAAAGCACACGTTATCATTCCCCGTAGTTAACCAAAATAACAGCTAAATTAAAACTTTACAGACTCTTATGTCAAAATTTGGCTGTACAGACTCATCTGCCAAACTTGAATTACAAACCTAAAATAACAAATATATTATTTTATAATACCTGAATTTATTTATTATATACCTTTGATAATAGTTTAACGAATTTGATGCAGATCACATGCAGACAACGTCTAAGAACATATAAAAAATAATGAAAATTATAGCCAAATATTTGACACTTTGACAGTACTTTTGTTATCACAGCCATCCCCGTTGCAACAGCTACCTGACGTTTTACAAATACATAATGCTATTTATTTATGTTTTTAACTAATAATTTAACGATTTCGGAAAAATATAATGTACCTATATACCTCGTTTATTCGTAATAAAAAATTATACTTTAGTGCCTTGATATTCAAATAACTGTAGTTTTTGTTTAATTTTCCATGGCAGTGTTACGATTTTGCTAATAAACATTAATTTCAATATGATTAATATATCGTGAAATACTAATATTAAGTAACTAAATGGGCTTTATTGCATGCATTGTTAAATTCTAAACAACTATTAAAGTTACACTTTTACTTTAAGGTTAATAGATAAAAAGATACAGCAATATTAAAAAATGGCAGGTTCAATTTTGTACCATTTACATTTAGAATTAGAAACTAAATACTAAACTAAACACTATATTCATTTACAAATTATATTATATGATTTCTCCAAAACATAATAATTATTTCAAAAGGTTTATAAAACAATCTATACATAGAAAGCTTCTTATTGTTTTTCAAACTGACAATGAAGATACGAAAATATTGATCTTACAGCCGATTGGATAATTCATCACGCATTTTACCCAATTAAGCGAGGTGGAAAGTTTGTTAAAGTGGTTTAGTTTTGGACACGTGATTTGCGGTTAACAACTAAACTTAGACGATGTGATCTAAAATTAATATATCTTATATTTAAGTAATTATTTTATGATTACAATTAGGGATAATTGATTGATTATAAAAACTTTCAATATAATAATGGATTAATCGCGGAGTAAAGGGACAAAAGGTGAACACTAATTTGTAAACTTAATTATTTATCACCAATATTAATTAAAAGAAATTGTTAACTTAAATATGTGACAATGGTTCACAAAGTTTTTAGTGATTACATTAATGGTAGCAACAGTGTAATTAAATTAGAAAAACGTTTTATTTTTTGTATTCTATTTATTCTTCAATTTCACTTAACGAGAATTTAAATTACATCTCCTTTTAAAATGTACATTTAGTTTTGTTTATAAATTATTTACTAGGCTAAATGTACCGCTAAGGATTAGTATTACTTTTACATTTTTGTTTGCTGTGATAAGTGCTTTTATACATAATGGTGCTTTCAAATTACATAAATACGAGAAATTGTGGTTTGTAGAGAGCTTTGCAAAATGGCGAGAAATAATGGTAATTAAATTTCTTATTTATTTTCCTAGAGAAAATTAAAAACACTCAAAATTACAAAGATTGAAACATATTACAAACTATTTTGATTATGCTGTACTAAATTTCATAACTCCCTCAATTATATTTATTGAGTTAATTTTTGTGAAAATAAATAGTAGTATAAATTTTATACTATTTACATTTTAGAGGTATAAGGTACGTAGTATATTATTGAATACATAAATGAATTCAATGTCTATAGAATTTTGTTGAAATAACATCACGTATCATATTGAATTTTATTATTTAAACATTAAATAAATACTGTACCAATCTGATAAATGTATTTGTAAACAACAATATTTTATTTAAATTTACCAAATAATTTGCATTACACAAATATACTTATTGCCTATATTATAATAGATGTTTTTAGTTATTTCGTTTAATTTAACTAATAACTATGAAATGTTTCAACATTCATAAAAACAATTCTAAATTATGTAACTTTATATCATTCAAACTGATCGAATTTCAAAGCTTGTTAATTTTTTGCCTAATTGTAAAGCCTAAATTTTCCAGTATATCAATGCTAATTAATTTTATTTTTTATGTTTAAAATTTTTATTCAATCGCATTTCTGATTTAACATACATGCAAACGAACACAAATATAACTTTGAATAAATGTAATTTTAATTGAACATATACAGAAAATATTTCCGTTTTTAAAATACCGGGTGATCCGCCGGACTAAATGTTTTATTTCACTGGATTATTTTTAATATTACCGAAATTTTTTACAAATTTATTTTAAATTAAAATGTTCACATTTCTGCAGTATGTTTTTCTACCGGGTGTTGTGTTAATTTTAAAGAACTTTTGTTTCTCTTTAATCCAGTTCTTATTCATTACAGTCCTTAAGTGATTAGTACAGAAACAATTTATATTTTTGTTAATAAAGGATTGCACACAGAAAGTGTGCCATGAAATTAAAACAATAAATAAATCTATAAAAGATGTTTGAATGTATATCCTTCAACATCAATATCACCAAACTAAATAAAATATAACAACGAAATGTCTATACACTAAGGGAAAGAAGCAAATAATAATTATAAAATATTCGACACAAACTAATCTAATTGTTTAAATATTCACAAATATTAAAAAATATAATACCATTGCGCGAAAATGGAACGCCCGGTAGAAAAATTTATACTGCCGATATGGGCATTTTATTTATTTTGAAAAAAAATATTTAAAAAAATTGTTAATATTTTAATTTTGCTCTAAGTTTTTACCTATTAAGTTTAAAGTAAAAGTGTATATAGGAAAAATGTTCAGAGTTGAAAATTTTACCTCATGAGCCTAAATTTATTGATGTGATTCATTTCTGTCACGAGATAGAAGTAAAATAAAATGTATAATTTTTAGCTATTTCCAGAGTGCCATGCTAAACAGAACATACAAACAATCGTATTGTTTGAGTTTGACAGATGACATTTGGCATCGTTTTAATGATTATTTACTTGTTTAAATTATTTCTAAATGGTAAATGTGTCCATGATTACTGAGAAATAATTTAACAAGTCAGTAATCATTAAGACTATGTCAAATGTCATCTGTCAAACTCAAACAATACGACTATTTGTATGTTTTGTTTATCATGGCATTCTGGAAGTAGCTAAAAATTATACAGTTTATTTTACGTCTATCTCATAACAGAAATGAATCACATCAATAAATTTAGGCTCATTTAGTGCAGTTTTTTTCTGAACATTCTGAACATTTTTTCTATTTACACTTTTGCTTTAAACTTAATAGGTAAAACTTAAAGAAATTATTCACATCAATAAATTAGGCTCATTTGGTGCAGTTTTTAATTCTGAACATTTTATTTATTTACATTTTTGCTATAAAATTAATAGGTAAAAACTTAGAGCGAAATTTAAAAATTTACATTTTATTTCTTATATAGCTCAAAAAAAAGTAGACACCCAGTGTTATAATTTGTTAATTATAATATTTCATATATTTTGTATACACCGTTTTGCCATTTAAAACTTTACGTTGTGGTTGGGCGAATTTTTGTCCAAGCTCTGCGCTCGCGCTTAAAATAATCCATTCCTTAAATCTGTAAAATTTTGTTTTAATAGTACGCGAAAATATTTTTGAGATTTAATAACTAAGTTTTATTTGATTGTATACCGCGCAACATTTAGCGCATTTAATATTCCATAGAAAACTTTTACAACTGTATGCGAAATTATTTAAACAACAGAGTCATCAAAGTGGATAAATACCGATGGAATTGTTTTCAAATTATTAACCCCAATTTAGCGCATGTTCAAAAACAAAACAAACAAATCCTAAATCTCACCGGCTGTCAGCTCTGTCAACACAAGCAAGCAAGATAGCCGAGAGTGTAGATCGTACTTACCGCTCGACCTTGGACGCCGGCGAGGGCGGCAGCGGCGACAGCGACGACGAGCACGGCGCGTAGGGCTTCCATCACTAGTAAACGTCGCAACCGGCCGAGCGACGCCACTCTACTGACGCCGACGCCGCGACGCCGTGAGCCCGCGACGCTGTCCGGAGGCGGCCGCGGCGCCACCGTCCGCTCCCCGGAACGATCGATAGCCCCCGCCCCACTGCCCTAACTCACCACGCAGGACCGGCCTGAATTATTTAGCGGGGCTAGATGATTGTGTTTCGGGCCGAGTAGATTTAGGCTCGCAAATTTGATCATAGGGGTGCTTAATTTTTTATTGGTTATTATTATAAACCAGGGCCTCTATACGGTACGTTTCTTCCGGAATCCTGGCATTGAAGTATTTCTATCTGATAAATGCTACTTAAATAAAGAGAAATATAGTTAAACAAACCTATATGCGTCTGTGAAACACACAACGAATGGCGTGAACATATGCTTGTACAAATCTATATTGGGCAACGGCATGACAGGGTGCGTTCATACCGATTCACTCGATATTGAAAGTTAAGCAATACTGCCCGCGGTTAGTAGTTGGATGGGTGACCGCTTTGCGAAAAATACGAGGAACCAAGGCGGAATATAATCGTAGCAATTGAGACCGCTTTAATAATAATAACAAAAAAATTATATTGTTCATTAATATAATACAAGAAATGATATTAATGTTGCATCAAACTTAGTATTTTAGCCACTGTAATATAATAATACTGGAACGCTATCTGACGTTGAAAATGCGAGTCGAGGGAGACAACCAGTTGTTGATAAGAAAATATAAAGAAATTAGCATTCAATGATTTTAAAATAAAATGTTTGATATAAAAATTAAATAATACATTAATAGAAATAAGTTCAATTAATTATGTTCGTGAATTTAAAGAAAATTTCAAATAATTGAACAATACACTGTTATATATTATTTATCAGTTTTGACAAAGATTGGGCAACATGTTTTTAAAAAGCAACCGCTCAACAAACTCACATTAACCATCCTACAAACCAGTGTTTGACAAAGAAGGGTGGCCTTATAACATCTAATCTGTCTCAGGCTCGTTGTTCTCTTTTATAACAGCTTACAAGTTAACGTTCCAGTATTGCTATATATCAGTGCTACTGTTAGTCATATGCCGCTTAATAGGTGGATAGATGATTGTGAATTTATGTGAACGATACAAACGACAATCCTCTTCAATGGGATCGAACCCACGGCCCCTGGCGTGCTAGACTAGTGATATAGCCACTACGTCACCGAGATCGACATGAATTTGTTTAATTCTATTATTGTCTAATTTGAATAAAATGTATTTTGAACCAACAATGTACGAGCAACTCCACCAGATTTCGAAGCCAAACCTTACACTTGGTTTGTTGACCTACACGGAAACGTAGATTTTCTTCAATACTAAATATGGTTATTTAGAAACAGCGCAAGGAACAATAATGTGAAATATGCAAGTCACGCTAGTTATAAAAGAAGCACGGACAAAATGAATCTTATTCCTCTTCTTCAAGAGGCTCTCGAACAGTACATGGTGATTCTGCGGACATTTCTCACTTAAAAAAATATATATAATACAAACATTTAGAACAACAAATTATTTAGTTTGAGCCTGTTTTGTAATAATACATAGTACGTACATACATAATTTGCCCTCTTCTATCTATCGGTATCGGGGTTCTTGGAGCACTGGTATTTTGTAAATGTTTTCCCAATGGGCTCGGTATGATATAGTGTTCTTGCTTTTATCTAGTTTATTTTTCTATATTCTGCTACTTCTTTAACATGTTGGATTCATTTCTTCTTTGGACGTTCTCTAGGTCTTTCTCCTTTCCCTTTTTAATAATACAGCAAGTAATTATAAAAATATGGGTCATTCAGAAACGACATAAGGAGTTCTCTAGTTAGGAAAGGCTTCTCAACCAAAACAATACAAACATTTAAAATAATTTATTTTTAGAATAATGCAGCAACGTTTTCATAATAGGCTTTGACTAGATACAACTATGAAACAATTATAAACAATTTATATACCTACCTATAGAATATAATTCTCCGTCTAAACTATACAGTCTATAGAGAAGTAATTTTGCTGGGTGTAAGACAGGTGTACCCTATTGGAGTATACGGGATCAAAATTAACAACAGGCTTTGTTTAAGACAGATTGTGTATTACAGACTTCAATATACCATATTGCAATAAGCAACACTGTACTCAGCATTGAATTTACGAAAGATTAACCTACTTGATGCAAAAGTTTAGGAGACAACTTTATATGATTACTTTGTTGATGTACAGGAACAAGTTATGAAAGTTGAACACGCTCCTTAATTTTTAAACTTATATTCGACAACTTTATAATTATGATATTGCAGAAAAATAAACTGAAACTTGTAGTTGTCAATAAGAATATAAGAAAGACCTACTGTACTATCATAGTTTTAGAAAATTTAATTATATGGAGTAAAATAGAATCTTGGGAGTTGATTTTTAGTTTCCATGTCTAGATTTAAATATAAAATTGCTGCATGACTTCTGATTGTGGCACTGTGCTTCTATAAATCTCGTTAGGGCCCACAAAGATTTAAGTAAGGAAGAAGCTACAGGATCTCATGATCTATAGTATCACCTTTCCATAAACTCATCTTGAGTGTGGCAATCTGCTTTCACAGATCTCGCTACGTGATGTATTTTCCTAAAATCCCAAAGATCTGAGTGTTTAAGGAATAATAAAGGTAAAGAAAAAATAAAAGATTTTGTCGACTGTAGGTTTTGGCCCAAAGATCTCATGATCCTCAATTTACCGATAGCACAACTAGTAAAGTATATTTTTTCTGAATATGAATTTTGAGACCAAAACCATAGCTGAATTTTAAGAAACAAATTATAAAATAAGTGAAATAACCATAATGTTATTTCATAATATAATAACAAAAACTAGTACATAATCTTATAATTTTAAGGTAAGTCTCGCCATTAACATAACGTTAAATTGATAGAGCATAAATTAAGGTAGGTCATAGCGCTTTGAAACTGACGTTTTTAAGATGTTGAGTGATAACTTATATTTTACAAGTACATTAATATACATATAATTGATTTCACAAAAACTTTGAATAAAACTGTAGTTTTTATTTATATCTTAACAGAAAACCATATAAACTTACCTACCTCTAAATATACAATATATAAAATTACAACAGATAAAATTTGTATCTATTTCTTTCTCTTCAAATATGTCCAAATTTATTTTAGCAAAACTATGTCACATATCTCTTCTCTTAATTTTTAATAATTAAATTTTTGTAAACTTTAAATAAATCATCGATTTAAAAATTACTAATTATTTTATTTTCTTGTTTAGAATCATGCATAAAAATCATTAATACAGAAATTAATGTCTCTCTGTTTTATCACCATTGTTGTGAAATAATCTATAAGAAAACATTGGTTTATGTCAAATCAATTGCTTGCAGATGATAATTTCATTTGTTTTTAGTTGTATGGAAATTTTCTCTCAAATAACTGATGGACCATAAAAATTTGTTTGTATTAGATAATAAATTCCAGAAAATAAAACATATTTTCCAAGATTCAAAATTATGTACATAATAATAGATAAACATGGAAACTTACCTACATCTAATCTCTAAAGTCTAAACATACAATATATAAAATTACAATAGATAATATTTGTATCTATATAGTTTTATCCAAATGTGTCTATCTTTTATAACCAAAACTACATCACATATCCTTTTTTAATTTTCATTATTTAATTAGTCGTAAACTATAATTAATTCATCGATTTAAAAAAACGACGAGTATATTTTCTTAATGAAATTTATATATTAACAAAATCAAAATTTTGTCACATTCTCCATTACCGAAATCTACTATCATATGTCTACAAATATACTGGAAAAACCTGGCAATAAAGATTGTTTGAATTTTCAAATTTCTATAAAACGTTCGAAGTACAGTCCTGCGAATTGACCGATCACGATCAGAGAGCAGTGCCATCAAACGGACCGGAGTCGAAAGCGCCGGCACTTAAACGAGTAACAGAAGAAATAAACCTAATTACATCCCTTGTACCGGCATAGCAGCCGATATATCGCCTTAGCTTTACACCGCGGCCACCTATACGCTATTCGCTTCCCCCCCATCCAAGCTACGTGAGCCAGGACCAAACTGCCCGTCGCTGCGATCTTTAATATTCCTCATCCTGATTAATGAATCATCGAAGGTACTTGATAAATTTTAACCGCTCTTTAAGGACGATTAATGATTTTATCCTTAGCGCTTAGCGGCTCCCTCGATCGGGAGTAATAAAAATTAATAGCGGTTTTATATTGTTATTGTAATGATGATGCGCACCAATGATGTTATGAATAATTTCAGGTCCTTTCAATGAAGAATTTTTCAACTTTAAAGTAATTTGTTTGAAAATTGATGGTCTACGAAATTGCGATGTATTTTCTTTTTGTTTGAATTTGAGATGAAATTGAAAGTTTCTATATTAAACTTCAAGATTTTTTTAGGTTTTTAATAAAGGGAATTATAAGAAGCTTATTGGCTTAATTGAATTTGCATTCATGTATTCAAACTCTACTGTAATCTTTTGGCTCAAGAGATTTCTTTTCAATAATTATTAGAGTACGAAACGAACTCTCCAAACGTTTCACAAATAAATGAATGTGCGATTAAACAATACAATAACTTGAGTTTTATTGGTTTTAATATATTTTTGTCCATTTTCTACAGAAATTTTTCATTTCAAATATTAATGTTTTATTCACCTGAAGGCAAAATAAAACCCCTTAAACAAACTCTTTGTTAGATAAAATTTTACAAGCAGATTCACAAAAGGAATTAGCGCTAACTCCATTTTTATTATTGGTCATAACTTCATTTTCCATTCTAAAAACATATTTATTCTAACTAAGATTGTAGTTAAGATTGGTTAACATAACATTTGACACATTTTGTTAATTTAATTAATTTAAAAACTAAGTTACAAATGTTGAAAAAAATTGAGTTAGCGTTAATGCCTTTTGTGAATCTGCCTTTTTAAAAGAATTATTCAAGTACAACTATTATCAACTCTTTAATCGATATATGCATGCTTCAAAACAGATACATTCGCAATGTAGTTGTTTGAAATCCATTATAAACTATACTCAATAATTCGCAAAAGTCAAAATGAGTGACGGCTTTCGTATACATGTAAATCTGTATTGGAATATGTAATAATTGCACTTGACAAATGTTTGAAATTACAGATGTTCCAAATATTTGTTTCTTCAAGTTTAAAACATTCTAGTTTGTCTTAAATTTGGAAGCAAATACAAAAAAATTTTAAGTTATTATTATTTATTTCAAATACTATTTGCAACATTTTTCATTTTAAACTTTTATTGTTTTGTGTGCCAAGAAAACTTTTACTTTTTGGTTTTGCAATTAATTAAATAAATAAATAAGAAGGTATTTTTCTGTATCATCAAATACTATTTTGTACGATTTGAAAATTGTATCGGTCGGGAGGTTATGTGCTGATTTTTTTATAAGCGATCTCAAATGCTAAGGTTATATGCCACCTCGTTTTCGTTGGGTGATAACGGCAAGCAGTGTTTGCTGGTATTGGTTTTCGCAAAACGGTCACCCATCCAAATACTGACCGGTGCAGTGTTGCTTAACTTCAACGCAACCTGCCATGTTCATTACCAGTTTTTATTTATTTATTACAGTGTTTTATTATTTTCAGTAATATTATAACAAGAGAGTGATAATAAATTGAAAATAATTTGACAGATCTTTCGAAAACTTGTTGCCAGGCAATAACCACGAAAGCCCGTTGGGCTTGAGCGGCTATTGCCAAATGGCAACATGTTTGAGAAAGATACTGGAGAATTATTTTCTAATTTATCGAACTCTCGAGTTATATTTAATTAGATTATTTTTTTATTTCAACATCAGGCAAGCCACTAAATCTGACTGTTTTGCAAATTTTTTATTTGTGTTGATAACTATCTAACATTTGTCAATAAAAACAAAAAAGCTACACATATTATTCTCGGGTATAATCACAAGAGTTTTATTCTCAGTATAATACTGATAGGATTGGTTAAAACGCAGACACGTGACATACTGTGAAGCATTTCATTGGTTTTAAGGAACGTCAAAATATAATCTATAGAATAATTCAATATATAAAAATTACGTTGAAACCCCTATACGCCACATTGCAATTCTACATCCAGAGTATATGTATAGTCAAAAACCCTTCGACAGTTAGGTATAGGTCTTTTGAAAATCGCTGTCGTTAATTCAAGTTGTTAATGTTGTTGATGATGGATAAAATATTTCACTGACGATTTCATAAAAATAATGTAAAAGGAATGTTTAATTTCACAATGAACCAAAATAAAAATGTATCCATTATCTTCAAAAGAAATTTAATTAAAACCAATTCCATTTCTGGATCGCATTGTAAAGCACCTCTAACTATTCTCAAACAATTCCATTTGAAATATTCAAATCCATCACATTTAAAAAATTCCTAGCGGGCAATCCACCTCACAACAATACATTAAAAATTCATCGAAATAGTCTGTTAGCTCTCATACAGTCATACACCACACAGCGACGGTCTATCAACCATCCTCGCCCAGAGTGAGTCCGGTCAGCGAAGGAAAATGAAGAGCCGCGGCAAAACGACAATAATACCTCCCTCGGGGTTACACCCTTCTCAGAGTACGGTCACGCAGGGGCGGGCGGGGGCTTGGCACGGCGAGCGAGAGTCAAGCTTCTGGAACGATGCTGAATGGTGAATGTTCATACTGCCCGGACGCGGATGTGCAAACGGTAATTGTGTTCGAAACTGTGCAATTGTTATGGTAATGTATGGTAGTTGGGCATGATGTATCACTTTGCTTTGGTTTTTACTAAGTTCGGACTAATGCAAAGTACTTCTTCCCTGCTCGTTTCGCACCTAATAGCATTAATATACCTTAACCCTATAACCTACAACAGTGCACATGTAAATAAAAATCACACCATTGCACACTTCTGGCCTTACAGGCCTTACACTCTTATATCGACAAAGTATGGATCAGCATGTAAATCATCATCAGAAGCTTCTTTAGACATCATTATTGACTAAAACGGTCTCTTTTTACTTTGATTTATATATTTGAAAATTATATGTTACAAATTTTCATTTGTTAGTCAGTACGGTTTCCATTTTATTTATCCGTTCAATGCTTCTGGAATTCCTTTCACTTTTAACGCAGTATCTCATAAAATATCCACCAGAAATGTATCGTGTGCTTAGGTTATGTAAATATTTGGGTCATATTTGACTCATCATACCATAAGTGAATTAATTTAGTGAAAATTGTTGATAACCAAAATGTTTTAAAATCACCCGTTTACAAAAGCTGAATGCTTATATTAGTGATTAGGTGATTCCTGATTATTCATTTAAAAGAAAGTGTAGAAACTAAAAATAATCCAATTTAACTAGGAGGAAACATGATACAGAAACTTCTTGGAACTGAAAAATGGCTAAGGTGCTTATATCATGTTAAAAAAATATTCCGATATTTGTGTTACCTTCCACAATGGAGTATACAAAAAAATCATAGTATTTCTAGTATAAAATGTTTGCAATTGTAATGAATAACAAACTAAAAAAAAAATTCAGACTTTCCTGAATTATCTAAAGGATATTTTTATTTTAATTATTTTTGCAAACGATTTCGAAAAATGTAATGTTATGTTACAATTATTGTAATTTTTTTAATAAAAAAAAGGATATTTTGTATTTTACTTTTAAATTAAAAGTTCAGATAAAAATACATAACAATTAAACGTATATCCTCTCAAAATTTTTAGAAAAAAATAATAAAATTAATTATAATTGACACGGTTTCAACATGGATCCACCACAACATAAGTGTTTACGGAATCCACCATACTGATTGAGGGTGGTGTCTGAAATAATTAGTCCTTCATTCAGATGCAGATTAATAAAAGGACTACTATTAGAGCTACTATATAGCTGCATAGAATAGTAAGAAACAACAACAAACATAAATATGAATATGAATAATTCATAATTACACTTGTCAAATATGTGACATACAAAATAGATGTTTCAGTTATTTGTTTATTTTCATAGTAACTATAATTTTTATCTCAAAATTGGAAGCAAATACAAGACAATACAATAGTTATTTACTTTACAAGTGGGCAAAGTAAGGAATTACTCACGAGAGAAATTTTAGCACACGAAGCCGAAGGCTGTAAATTCCACTTTGCACACGTGTGAAGTATAACGTTTTAGAAGAAATATTATTTGACAGAGACATATGCTTTAAATTTTTAAATTAAAATGTCAATCAATGTAGTTACCAAGGTGTTGTGTGTTATTATTATTGTTATAAATAAAAAAATACCCACTAGTAAATTATACCCAATAGTGGATAATCTGTTACTTTGCTTGTTTAAAATCACCATAGTTATAGAGCATTTATTGAGAGGTGTTGGATAAATAATATTGTTTCCATATTTCCCTTGAAATTATTTTCGCAGCTAATTCTATCTTTGAAATAAATGGAATTTATTGTTTTATTTGTCTTGTAAACATCCACGTTTAGTTTACAATTCTAATTAAAATCAACTCTATCTTTACTCGTTCAAATATTCATCTATATTTCAGAAAACAATCAGAACTAATTCAGAGACCATCAGAACATATAGTTCGTAGAAATATACTATGTTATAATTGTGAATTACTTTTTGTTGTGCAAACTATCAAAATTAATTAGTATTTTTCAATCAATCTTCAACAACCTTCCTATTTATGGCACAGTTATCTCATCATGCTTTTTAATCAAATTGGAGTCAGTCATTCAGGCGACAATCCCTTGAACATACAGATCTTTCCTTTCCTCGCATCTTCAGCAATGCCAATTTTTCCTTGAATATTCTTCTAGTCCAAGTACTTTATAAAATTATTAAATGAGATGAATATTTCACATTCTGAAATAAATTTTAATTAAAACAAATTTTTTTAAATAAAATAAAGTGAATAAGAGGACGTTCAACTTACAGCGCAACCTCAAATTGACTTCAACGACAAAATAGTTTTGTTTCTCATTTTCTTAAATTAGATTTTCTCCGAAGAAACCAGACTACTTTTCCTTGATATCCAATTTGTACAAACCGGCATAAGGTACTTGATATTTTTATGAAGACAAGAACATTTTTATACAAACAAAAAAAAAACTTTATAGGTTTGAAATCGATTCCCTAAAATTATAGACAATCCTTTGATAGTGCGCTTCAATAGATATCTTTCATGGTCCTCGTTATTTTTACAAAAGAGTTGTCTGGTAGCAAGTGGGCGTTGCGTGCGGGCATTTAAATCGAAATAACATTCAGGATAACGCGTTCATCTTCGACCAACTGGGACCAACAATTCGTAGACGTCCTAAGAAAAGTTATACGCGATGTTTGTTAGAAAAGTATATTCTTGTTTGTGTTTGTGATTTGACAAAGTTCTGGTGATATACTAGGAGAGGTTTCGTAAATATAGCAGGATCACTGAAAGTTTTTTGAACGGTGTTCGTCGGATTTTCTCTGCAAACTAGACATGAATGTTTGATCAACAAATACGGTTCTTGCCCTGGCGCGGTCCTGCGAAATGGGCCTTGATGCATGGTCGCAAGAATCGAATCCGATGCAGGGCACTGAATGCGATGCGCAACTGTCGGCAGATAATTCTTCTTTTGTTTTTTATTATGCGCGTGATTGCTGAATTGTTTTCATTCATTTTAATTTTGGAATTTGTTTCAGATTCAACTTCAGACAACTGCAGATCGGCCACAGTAATTTTTGGTGAGTAGAAAAAATATCTAGATTGACTAATAATTTTGTAGAAATCAGTTGTTGTTGAATCAAAACGGTAATAGTTATTTACATACTAAGTGCAGGAATGCTTATTTCCTAGATAAGGATTGAAAAAAAAGATGTTCCAGTAGTTATATTTTTAATTGTCACAGTTTCTCTTAAATAACTCCACTAGATGCAAAACTTGTATGTGTATGACTCCAGCTGATTCTGAGAAAATTACAATAAACTGTTTACGATTAAAACTATACATTTATATAGTTATTAAATAAATGCTTTAGAAGCAGGACGCCCGCTTATCTGATGGAGACTTGGGAAATTGACATTTCGAATGGTGTTTAGGATAAGCAAAATAAGACATTTAAATGTATGTGTACAAAAATATATTTATTGCCGAATCCCAATATGAGCGTTATCGCAATAACGATTTATTTCTTATACAATGCTGTTCAAAATGTAACAAATTTGTATACACGATTACGATAAAATATTACACAAAATATCATTATTCTCATCTGGCCCGAAACACATTTATCAAATCCTCAAAAATAAAAAACCTGCCGAAATATAACATGTACAAAAAGAACGAACATGTGACGATCAATCAATTACCACAAAAACAACAATATAACAACAAGCGTCAACAACATCAAAACATCACATGGAGGAAAAAATTAGTTCAGGCGATTTTAAATCCATTTATATTCGAACGCATCAATTTGCTGTCATGCGCAATATTTAATTACTGCATTCCACTCATCGCGTACCACGTGACTGCTTTGTTATCAGCATCAAGTATGCCATGCTTTTGACGATAACGTAATTCAAGCGTCATTTGTTTGACAGGCAATGTTGCCTGGATAAAAATGTAATCGCTAGTGTAAAATTTTCAAGCGGCAAAAACAAGACATTGACGGTTTTTTGTCGGTGAATTTTTGCCGCGTTAATTGGGTTATATGCAGATTACAAGCGAGTAATCCCACTTACATCCAATTTAATTAGATTTGTTTCGGATTATTTATATTTTGTTTTTGTTTAAACGTGATTACCATTATCGACTGCCACCAATTTTTCAACTAGAGAAGATTGTATTTGGTAAGATAATTTGCTGACTGTTACGATTTGTCGTTGTCAAGGTAAATATAAGTTCATCCACTTGCAAAAATTATTTTCTTTGTGTAACAGATGTCATACATACAATAGCACTTTTTCTATAGGAAGTTTTTTATACATGAGGTAAATTATAATTTTAATAATAAAGTTTTGAATTTATTTTGTAATTTGTACACTTGCTTGTATAAGTTAACTTCTATAAATATAATTCTGCGAAAAACTTTAGGGGCAGTAAATAGATATACAGGGTGTTCAATTTAAGTGTGCCACCATTGCTGTCTCGAGAACTATAAGAGCTACAAGGTTGGTTAAATTAGCAAACAATTTTTATTTTACAAGACTATTTTAATGAGCTTAAAAAATATTTTTTAAACCAGTGGTTCTCAAAATATGGGGTTCAACTTTCTTATTTTAAATGGCAACCTATATTTTTTAATTGCTTATTCGATTCAGTATTTTTTTCTGAATTCAATGATATCCACATGTAATGACCAAATAATACAAAATATTTGAGAAAAATCCAAAATAAGAAATGTATTATTTTTATTTAAATATGCCCATACAAAGTTTGCCATGGAAGAAAACCAATAAATCAAATGCAGAAATAATTGAAAAACTGTAATTATGAGAATAATTATTTTGTTGTTACAATACAGAAATACAGAAGTACACTTCAAAAAACTAATATTAACAATTGTTTGATTTATTTGTTTTCCTCCATGGCAAACTTTGTATAGGCATATTTAAATAAAAATGATACATTTTTAATTTTGCATTTTTCTTAAATAGTTTGTATTGTTTGGTCATTACATGTGAATATCATTGAATTCAGAAAAAAATACTGAATCGAATAAGCAAATAAAACAAATAGGATGCCATTTAAAATAAGAAAGTTGCACCCCGCATTTTGAGAACCACTGGTTTTAAAAAATTCTTGTTTCTCTCATTTTAATTGTCTTATAATATAGAAATTGTTTACTAATTTAACCGACCTCGTAGCTCTTATAGTTCTCGAGATAGCATTGGTGGCACACTTAAATTGAACACCCTGTATATCTGTTTAACTAGAAAGAAATTAACTCTCAAATTCGCCATTATATACTTCGAAGTCTCTACAAAAAATAATACAACACTGTAATAAACAAATCTAAATCCGAAATATTTTTGTTTTGTATGTTGCCATGGCCCTATTACAATTCTTCTAATAAATATTAATTATTTGATTGATTTATCGTAAAATACTAAAATGTATGTAACCAAATGGGCCTTATTGTATACATTTTTACCTCCCGCCACATCCTGTAAGGGAGGTATAGAAATCATGCCAAAAATTTGGTAGTGAGTTTTCAGTAGACGAGCACGTGTTAGGGCGCCTTGAGTACGGTTTTAATAGTTTCGCGATGATGTCTGTGTGTGTGTCAGTTTGCCTGTGTATGTGGATCTCTGGAGTTACGGTTTCTCAAAAACTGCTAAACAGAAAATTTTGATATTTTGTATATATTAATTGTATCCATTTGGAAAGAGCTGATTAGTTTTTGACGGTACTCATATAACAGCAAGAAGTAGTTTACATGTGCGCCTTATCAAATTATTTTAAAATATCTTAGTAAATTATGTTATTATAAAAATGTTTCAATTATTATTATCTACAATTTTTGTTTAATAGTGTATTATGATACAAGTGTATAAGTAAGCTTTTAAAGCACGTACGACGAGTTTAAGAGCACGCCGCGAAGCGAAAAAATGAAACTGGAAAGCAACATTTTCAATTTGATTCATTTCATAATTTTGCGCATGCGACGTTTGACGTATACCGTTTACATAGATATTGGTTAGCATTTATTGTTTTCGTTCCTAAGTAGATTCGCTTTTTTACAATTTGTCATGACATTATTTTTTTGTTACTTGTAATCTTTAAAGCACAGCGTGTTTTAATCTTGCGTTTACGCACGCCGTAGCGTGTTTTAAACACGGATTATGATGCAGGTATAATAAAAAAACATTTTACTTCATCTATCACCATTTATGAATTAAACACGTTAAAGAAATATTATATTGTTACGACTGTAACGCAATTATTCGGACCTCAATTACTTTAATTATAACTTGATTATTGTATAAAGTGTAAAGTATTATGTGAGCAGTGTAAATGGTTATGTTCATTTGGTTTGGGGATTATTAATGTATTAACTGGCGGTGAATAAAGAAGCAAAATACAGCTAGTGTGGTTTCTTTACTTATAGGAATTGGTGTGTGTGCGTCTTGTGTCTTGTGTTATATTATACGTGTTAGTGGGTGTTCTGCGTTATAATATTGTGTCATTTTCGTTTAAATCTGCTAACCTGTGCGTTTTGAAAAAACTAAACAATGATTGAAAAATGTAATTTTTAACATGTGTCAAAAGTGAAGGAATGAGCGTTTCTTGATAGTGGTCCGTGTTCCAGCATTATTTGATAATAACTCTATGGCTGAAGGTATTGTGCTGCCCACAACAGATTTTTTAGTTCAGAACAACTCTTTTGTTAACACTTTTGCTGTCAAGTAAATAGGTAAAAATTTACAACATAAAATAGTTATTTACTTTACAAGTGGGGAAAGTAAGGAATTACCCACGAGAGAATTTTTAGAACACGAAGCCGAAGGCTTTTATCGAGTGGGTTATTCGACTTTGCCCACGTATGAAGTATAACGTTTTATCCAACACTTCTTAATAAATGAAAAATTTATTAGAGAAATACTATTTGACAGTGACATATGCTTCAAATTTTTAAATTAAAATGTCAATCGAAGTAATTACCAAGGTGTTGTGTGTTATTTTTATTGTTATAAATAAAAAAATACTCACTAGTGATTTTCCTAAAAATTATACTCACTAGTGGATAATCTGTTACTTTCCTTGTTTGTAATCGCTATATTAATAGAGCATTTATTGAGAGGTGTTGGATAAAATACATAATTATGATCCCTATATGCCATATTTCAATTCTACACAATCTAAATCTAAATTGTTCTCAAATACTTATTCACTTGCAACTATAATTTCAAATCAGCAAATACCAACAAACTTTTAAAATCAACAATTCCTGCAAAACTATACTGCCGAATTTTACTTTACAAAGTTTCTGAGGAAAACCAAAGAGTATTGCAGACCCTCCATCACCATAGCCAACTAAGACAACATCAGAGTAAACGGTAACCGATACTTTTGCGAATAGTCTAAGACTGCGATAAGCCTTTACGTATCCGGTCTTGTAGCAGATAAAAAAGGGCAACAAAGCAAAAATAGGAGCATTTGGCTCAGTGCCGCACACGGCTGGAAACACTAAATTCCCTGTTGGACAACAATATCACCAAATAAACCAAAAGGGTGCAAAAATATCACCAACACTAACAACTGCAACTTTCAATCGGGTTGGCTGACGATAAATTTGTATCGTTTTGTTTTACAAATTGCAAGAAGTACGCAAGGAAAAAGTCGTTGCCTCCGGAATTTTCAACGACATTTTGACGGCGTTGGAGGATGATTGATGTGCAGGGTTTATCTCCTTTCAAGTAGCAAGTTGTGACGTCATCAGCAGATGGATTTGGTGAAAATTCATCTTGCGTTATTCTTTTTCAGGCACGTCACATGTGAGCTTAGTATTCTTTATGCAGGAAATTAGGTAGCGTTCGCAAAATCCACCATCAGCAATTATGCCTGATCATAAATTCAATTGCAAACGATCTAAAGTGAACCCTAAATTTATGTTCTAATGTAGCGTTAATAATTGTTGCTTTTGTTGAATAGATACTACACGTTATATATTGTTCATTTAAATTATTATTGCGCCCTTTAAATTTATTGCCACTACAATGCCACTGGGTCTCAATCCTTTGTTTTATGTTAAAATTACAACAAATTATAATGATTTATTGCAAATAAAACACTTATTTTATAGTATAATATTGGCTTTATAATTATAAACAAAGGGATTATTTTATTAGAAACTATATAGGTTAAAATAGATTGCAGAAGAGTACCCCTATAGTTAACATGTGAGTTATTATTTTCATTTATTTTTTAATAATATAACTAATAATTTCATTGATTATTATCCAAAAATTCGCTTCCACCGAATAGTCAATAATATTCACAGTAAACTAAACAAAGTAGCAACTTTTCGACTGGTTGGAAATTGAAAGGTAGAAATAATTAACTTTCCAACCTTTAAAAAGTCCGAAATTGATATATTACTATCCAATTATGAATAGAAAGATTTCTAAAAATACTACGTATTACTATGGTTGTATACTCGTTTCTTATAAAATGCAGAATTCGAAATGCAGTTTTCAGTGGTAATACTAAAAAATTTGGTGTGGCCATCACACTACTTTCTTATAGAAATAAAATCAACTGAACACGTATGACTTGTTTTTTCCGTATGACTTTATTTTGACAATTATTTGATATATAGATGTTAAACCTGTCTAATTTTTTGTTCATTGTAACTACGAATTTATTTAAAAATAGATGTTAAATAATATCTAGTCTTTAAAACTTTCTAACTAATAACACAAATATTGCTGTTATAATATTTCGACGACACATATTTTTGACACTTCACAAATGTTTGACATACAGATATTAAAAATGGTTTAGTTTTTGTTCACATTGGAAGTAAAATTATTGAAATAGTTTTGCTAACATCTTTCATTTGAAACTTTTTTCACAGCTGATTCAATTTTTCAAAAAATATAAATGGAATTAATTGTTTTGTGTGTCCAGTAAACTTCCTCTTCCGGTTTGTCAATTTCATTCAAACATCACTCTCTTCATATTTTCATGAAACTTATAAATTCCAAGTTTTGTTTATATATCCATCCATCCTCATACACAGACATCATTGAGAAATTGGTCTTAACGAATTCAGTTGGACGTCAAAATGTGTATTTTCCCAAAAATCTCGTTAGCGATTTTTTCATGATTCTAATACTTCCCTATACTTTGTATAAGAAAGTAAAAAGTTTTAGGTTTTATTGTACAAATTTTGATTTATGAAAACGTTGTTGCTTGGTTACAACTGATTAAGAGTAATTTTGCTTATACTTATTGATAGTCATTTTACTTCAAAGCAACCATATTTAAGGGAATGAAATAATAGTTGACCTGATGAAAAGCAAATTCTCAAGTTATATTTGATAAGTTAATATGCTGAATATAATTATTTGTCTTCAAGTTAATGAAGGTAAATAGATATTTTCTTTGTATATGCATAACCGATTGCAAACTGACAAGACGTTTCTATAGGGATTTATTAATAATTTTATACGAGTTTATAAATGAAATTATATTATATTTTGCACGCAATGTAGAAACAAAATTCAATCTGGTTTGGATGAAAATATCCAGAATATCACTTCCGCCATGTTTGCATTTAAATTCTTCATAAAATGCAGAAGATGACATAAAGCAAAAAAGTGAGAGATGATCTTTGTAAATGATATTACCCTGGATTTCCAGTTCCAAATAACAGAGAAAGAAATGTCAAAAGTATCCAATAACACTGAAAAATTGAATAAATGAAATTCGATTGTTTCGGCGATACTGAGCTAAACTATGATTAGATTACAAAGAGTTTCCCGCACAATATCAGAGCTCAAGTACGCGAAAACTACATTATCTCGTATTTTCCTTGTATTATTTTCGTAGTGAAGGGTCGAAAACGTCATATTCCATTTTGTTCCGGCGTTCTGTGCCTTGAGACAAAATGGTTTTTGCATATAAATGGAATGCAAAGCTGGTTTACTGGTTCTCGCCCGCGCTACGCTATGTTTACCGTCTTACACGATAGATGCCAGTCACGCTCCCATTTTGTAATGTATAGGGCAAATATGTCACCAAACGCACATAAAAAAAGAATTTTTCACGGGAAGCTCTGATTCTTACCTACTTTTATTACATTGGCATATTGAATGTTAAGACTCGAACTTAACTACTTATACAATACTAATTTTAAATATTCAATTTCATAATAGTTTATTATAAGAACGAGTTTCATAATTGTCATTTTATATTGTGGCGCGTCGTGGCCCAGTGACAGTTGACAGTTGACAGTTATGAAACGAGATCTTTATACTATTTTTTATATTTTGAGCCTTTTATCCTCTTTTTTTAATAAAAAATCTGATGTGGCCAGCACATAACCTCCCGCCCAATACTACTCTTAAACGGTACAAAATAGTATTTGATGATACAGAAACATACCTTCTTATTTGTTTACTTTCTATTTATATTTGAGAATTTTAATTTTCTTTCATATATTTATTTAATATTTTGAAATATATTTCACTAAGAAAACAGCTTCACAATCACAATGACATGTCACATTTCGTAAAAAATTGAAAATTTTTCCATGGTGTTCTAGGAATTCAAGATTTGTGAAATCTAATTTCTTTATATTTTATTATCTCTAAATCTAATGAAAATTTTAAAAAATAGTGTAATCAAAACATATGTAAAATTAAATATTCTTCAACTTTCAAAATAACATAAATTGTTGAAAAAGGAAATTTAACCGTGTTTTTCACGAAAAACTGTTAAGAGCTTCAAGTAAACTGCTACTTTCAGTTGACCAATATTATCCAAAATCTAATCAGCTCTTCATTTATATATAAAATGCATTAATTCACAAAATTGTATTTTTTGGTGTTATAGTATTTGAGTTATGCGAGACGAAAAAATTGCCACAGACTACACACACACACACACACACACACACATACATACATACATACATACATACATACAGACATCATCGCGAAAATAGTAAAATCGTATTGTAGGGACCCTAAAACGTGCTTATTCATTGAAAACTCACTACCCAATTTTTTGACCAAAAACAATACCTCCCTTACCTAGAGGTAGGCGGGAGGTAAAAATCCAAGTTTAAATATTCAGGGAATTTTTTGTTAATTTGTGACACTGCTGTACCCTTTGAAAATTCAACGCTTTTGAAAGCAAACATTTTGACATTTTTCTCTTTCCTATCTTCTATTAAAAATTATACAAAAATAACTTTCTTACAATTTGTATTTATTTATTTATCTTCTATTCAAAATTATACAAAAATAACTTTCTTACAATTTGTATATATTTATTTAGAGATGTGACATTTTGACATTTAACATTTTTTGACATGTGACATTTCTGTAGAGTAACCAACCAAATTTAAATTGTACTGCTCTATTTTACAACACTCGATTGAGCTGTTACGGCACTTCTTTAGGTAACGTAACAGCTTTGTTGTAAAAGCAAAATATAAAATAGTGTATATTTTTCCCGCGGAGTAAATTTAAGCACGAGCTACAATACGACAAGGGAAAAATACACTTCTCTCTTTCGGTGTAAATACTATTTTTTCACGACCCCAATAATGATGGTTTTAATGTATTTCAAAATTATTTGATTTGTAATATAATTTATGATAGTTACATTTGGTTTGTTTAATTTTGTTCATTTTTCACATTATTTGAGCACTTTCCCTCACGACGAGAGAGAAAGTGCACAAATCAGCCGTAGATATGAAATTGGATGTTTTTGTTATTATTTTGGTATCGTAGAACCAAGTTTCTCTCCCGGTCGTGAAACAATATGTAATATACTTCATGTGCAGTGACAGACGAACGTTTCTGCAATTGTTTGCCGTTTCCATTTTCCATGTTTCAAAACAACAACGTGCTTCGATTGTTCTTTAGTTGTCAGTTCAAAATTGATGACTTTACGAATTGGTCTCAAGTATCTGAACAAAATATTGGATATTCAAATATATTATTCTGAAAACAGTTATACTAGTTGTGGTTTCTTTCCTAGAATATCTTTTCTTAACAGCATAGTTATCCATACACGGTTTAATGTGGTAATATGGTATCGTTATATAGCTATAGAGATTATATTGATGTTTTCATTTTACTTCAAGTTTATTGAATTAGTCGCTCGATTGAGTGTTACATCTATTGAAAAATTTCTCAATGCTCTAAGACGTTATCGGTGGAACCATATCCGTATTAAGTTTCACATATGATGCTTTCATTTCTGTGTTGTTTTGTTTGATTGGAAATACTTCAATTGTTAAAAATTATTTATGATATATTGTTTTTATAACACTGATATCTTTATATTATACTAGTATATGTTGTTATTAATTTAATACACATAATCTCGAAATATAATTAAATATTACTACATATATGCTACTAAAATTATTGCAAGAACTTTGCCGTACAAGAAAATCAAGATTGTAATAACAATAATGTTTGGCTTTAGAGAACTTCCTTGTAACAGAACTAATTTTGATAGGACAAACTGAATTCTATAAGAAGTTTGTTATTTTTTCGCAATAAAACAAACCAAACATTTTATATAAGGAATGTCCAAAGTTGTCGGTTAAAACGAACTTACCCATAACCCAAGATCTACGGACAAATCGTAAAAGCAGTAGTTGATAGTGAATCGTTTTAGGTGTTATACGGTTATACGCTAAATTGTTTCAAGTAAATATGAACGTAAGTGATAGAGTTTTAAAGCAAGCGTAAATCTTTCATGTTAAAGAGTAAAATATAGCATGATAAAACAACTTCGGCAAAGGGAAAAACTAAGCAAAATTTGTAGTGAAATAAAAATTTCAAATCGGCGGAACCTATAATCTGAACGAAAAAAGAAGTAATCTCTAATGTCAACAAAATTAAAAAGTCGATTAATTTTGCAGTTGACCATAGTTTTTTCAGCATAGAGATGAAATTATGACCATTGTGCATCTAGTAGGAAAAGTGATATATTCCTGGACGATGGTAGAAACACCAAGAGTCGGGGAAGTTTACTTTTCCTACGTGGTACACATACTATTTTTCTTTTTTTTTTTTGTCGGTTTATATTCCATAATTAGTTATTTTATATTTCATTTATAAACATCAAACAACCAACAAGACATACAAATATTGCGTTGTTTTGATAAAAATATCTGAGGATAGTGTATCCATGGTTTGCTAATTTATTTTCAAAAGCGTCAAATTTATTTCAAAAGTTAAATCGTACGGGAATACTTTGCCAGTGTCCGTAAAAGATATTCCCGTACTGTTTTTTATCGTAACCTATCAATGACACAAAAATACCGGATTCATGCACTTTGCCGTTCGAAAACGCATCAGAAAAGAATCAGTTTTCGTCCGATCGAAAAAAAAATTTAGGAGGGGAAACATAAGCAAATCAATCAGTAAATAAAACAATATTTGTGTGAAGTTCTGTAATTTTTAAAAATAAAACAACGTTTCGAATCGATGTGCTGCCTTCGTCAGTTAATATACCAAACAATAAATAAATATGTAATCAAGGTCAAGACTACATGTTACCCTAATTTTATAAACATGAAGTCTTGATAATATATTTATTGTTTTATATTTTACCTGATGAAAGCAGCACTTCGCCGTCGAAACGTCGTCTTATTAAAAAAAAATATTACAGTAATCTACCAAAATATTGTTTTATTTATATGATGAGTTCTAAAAGCTTCTTTAAAAATTTGTATAAATTAATTTTAATGGTAAATGCAGTATGTACCAACATTTTGTAAATTTTAAATGTGACTTAAATTGGCAATTTCGAATGTTTGGCAGCAATGAAAAGAATTTGAAGAAATTAATTTATAATGTTAGTATTCATTACGACATGTTAGAATTTCGCTCATAAAATGTGGAGCGTAGAGCAATTAAATCATTGTTAAATAATAGAGCAACTTGTCCTGCAATTTAACAGTTTGGAGTTTGCTAAACTTATCTTTCATCTCCTCTTCGAATCCTGCTGTCTCCTGCCGCACAATTACTGTTCCGATCACTCTAAATCATCTCCTCATCAATCTAAACATAATCAAACCCAACCTTAATCTAATCCTTTACTCGTCGGGTATCCTATTTCAATCCTCATCACTCAAATAATCAAATCAATTCACTGCTATTTAACCGCGTCGGCTTCGGAGCAGCTGCATCAATATTTGTGCAGCAGGAAGCAGGGCGCATGCGTGCCTCGCCAAACAGCTGATGCGACGCTCATGTGTTCAGGAATAGTTCGGCATCGCGGCGCTGTCGCTCGCTAGCGCTGCTAGCGGCCACGCCGTGTACTAGCGCCGGTAGGGTGAATGCGTGCTGTGGTGCTATTATCAGGGTGCATGTGCATGTGAGAATGATTGATAAAATGATGAAATGTGCAAGATTTACTCGAGGGGAAAAGCTGACAAAGCTCTGAAGGTATGCGCCTGATTTTTTGCACCCTATTTTTATTTTCGTAGCTGTGAATGTATCAGAACAGTTTTTACCTCTAGTTTTGGTAGTAATATTTAATCATATTTTATTGGATTATTAGAATTTGTATGTTTTCTAACCTGAAATTATATTATCTCGTCCTGTAAAGCAAAATACTGAAGGGTTTCATTCAAAAATATTATTTAAACGAAGCACAAACAATGTTAGTTAATTGATTCGTAATATTATTGATCTGCCATTTAATCAAAATTTTAATATTTATGATTTTGATTTATATGCTAAAAATTATTCTAACAGGGTAAATTTTAAATAAAATAAATCAAACCCAATTCTTTAACGAAATTGTTATCGTGGCAACTTTCTAATGATGACAAAATCGCATCGAAACTTCACATTGAATAGAGAATGTTTCATTACCTGTCAAAATGATTCATTTTTGTCACAATTAGTAAGTTGTTACGCTAGCAATTTTTTTTAGAGAATAAGCCCGATTATCTGTATTTGTAATCATTTATACAATTCTCAGATCAGCCATAATGTCTAGTTTGATCGATTATCCTTACAAATCCTTGTCTAGCCATACAAAACTGTCAGGATAACACATTAAAAAATTTAAATTTGTAATATCCCCTGTCATATATTCCTATATTCATGGCTGTCATGCTGGTTGTCCGACGGTATCTCAAACTTTCAAACTTGATATTTGATACTAAAATCTTTTACATGTTTTGTAACAATTTTGTATGCGTTATTACATTAAATTTTATGACTGTTTCTAAGCTATAACAAAATATGGTATGTCCAGTATCATAAAAATATTTATTGAGAATTATGTTACAACAAATTTAATGTTGAAGTTACCAACAATGTATTTTTGTGAAACAAAGTAAGCTATGTAGAATTGACAAATTGCATACACGAGTGACAGTTGTCTTGCTAAATTTTAAGTGTTTAAGTTTGACTCAAGATTTGTGTTAATTAAACTAAAGTAAGTGATTTAATCTAAATGTTATTTATGTTCTAATTTATTCATAAGGTTTTCTTGATAGTGACAACTAATTTATTATTTATGTCAAATCACATTTGACGTATGACGTTTGACATATGTCGTGAGCGATGTGTTGCTATGGATACTTTTTATTTTTATGTTTTTTCTGTTATCTAATCACATTTCAGATTTTGTGCAACACATTTCTCTTTCCTATACACAGCAGTAAGTTCAGCTAAATATAAAGTTATTTTTGCGGTTGTTTTCCATTATATTATAATTAAAATTTAGTAGGAGTTAATGACATCCTGACAACAATAACAACACTCTAAAAATTTTCCTGACATGCAATGAAATAAATGTAATTAGATGCCCAAATAATTTCAAATTAGTGTCAACAAATGATGATTACTAGTGTCATCTCATCATTATTAATTTACCCTAAATGGCACGTTCTATTTCTAAATTACAAAGCACATTAGCCGCTCCAGGAGCAATGAAATTTTTGTCTCTGCCTTCTCAAAAGCGCGCTGTTTTGATAGAATTAATTCACGGAAAATTCCTGCGAACCATTTACTTTTTGTGTTAACCCCAAACAAAAACTGAGAAATATAAGGGTAATTTTTCAGTAAATCGCTCGGATTAACATGCTAAACAAGGTCTGATAAAAACGTAACAAAGAAATTTGCGATAAAAACAAAAAGAAAGTAAGCGAGTGATGAAACAATTTAGTTGCGGTTTTTATATGATGTCATTAGGTCAATTTTAATCATCAAAGGCTGTGATATGTTATCAGCAGAATTCCTTCTAATAATTTTGACAGTTTTGAATTTTGAATATTGTCAGATCCTCCGATATTATTGTTTCATTTTAAAGATGCGAACGTTGTGAATTAAATTAGAATTTTAATTGGAAACAACTTGAATTCGAAGCGTTTTCTTTTCATTTAGCAAACACCAAGTAATTCATTTAGGGCATTAATTTTGTACTTCAGTTTATTTTCCTCGGATTTTACCTCAAATGAAATTAAAAAGGCTATTTCAGTTAAGGCGATTAAACTACAAAATCTACAGTTACTAATACAATTTTTAATTTTGTTCCAAATATTTTACTGCTTTTTCCGTAGTTTTTCCTAATGAAATCAATCCATTTCCTCTGCGAGTCACGAACGGCTCTCACTTTAACACTCTTAATCTTGTTGAAAGAAATCTTTTCTCAAGTCTTTCGTTTATCTATCGTTTCCTTTCGTAATTTTCCCACGAAGATTAACAAATATTTATATATATATTATCTTAAGTAGCTGCTGGTATGCATATATCTTATGTACTCATATCGTATAATCAATTATTGATACAGCTATAATTATGAGAAATAATGTTATAATTATTACGACAGAGTTATCATTTTATCGTTTACGCAGAGGCTATTGCACAAACAAGGTCAAATAATAAATCTTTATCATTTTATCTGAAGCAGTCATATTTACTGAAGCCAATAGGTATTCGTTTGCTTCTGTGGTTTCAAGATAGGGATTGTCTAAATATTTCTGCGATAAAATCAATTACGGTGCAATTGAATTTATACTTACTTAGTAAGTTATTTACATTTCATCACGTGAAGTTAGTAAAATAAATAACTTGACTGATAACAATTTCTTACATTTAAATCAAAGTAAATATTTTTCGATAAAATGTCCCATTCCTTTTCTAGATAAACATTACTTTGGTTCAACTAGAAATTTTCAGTTAGAACTGCTGTCCCAATCTTGAAATCTTGACATACCTACATTTTTCTGTTTCGTAGAACGTAAACTAAAATTAATGATGTCAGAAACATTTTGACTTTTTAATATTCAAATCTGTATCATTTCAATAAAAATTCAGTAAATTAATATTTAATTGTTTCAAACATGCTATGCGTGCTAAATTTACTTATTAAAAATGTCAACGTTGAAAGCTAACACTATAGCCATGGATGTCTTTCAAAAACTATATATTTCTATTTCAATCTTATGTCCAATACAACAATCTAACAAAATTTTAACTAAAAACCTACGACATCAAATTAGATCAATATATTTTATAACCTGTTACTAATGTGGACCAAATGGTTAACTTAATTTAATTCAATAGTAATTCATAAAAACAACGCGCAAAATTGATTGGAATACTGTTTTTTCGCATATTTACAATTAAATTTTCATCACGAAAAATAATGATGAATATTAAATTTTTTATCCATTTAAGAAAAGTTAAAATTTTCCAACAGGGCAATTAATATTTCTATTAAATTAAATTTTCAGTTGTTTCATATAGCAACATTCAAACAATGTACGTTGCATATTTGCCAGTAAATAAAATCTATACAATATATTCTCAATACATACTACATTGTCTAATATGTAATAAGAAAAAATAATCAAAATATATATCCTATGTCGAATAAAAGTGGCATAACTAATAACATCAACTTAAAACTTTTAAAAGACTTCCACGATTCAAAAGGGATTTGAACTCAAACTTTAATCCAATATATTACAAAATAAAAACTAATGAATAAAAGCTACTATCGTATTGAAGAATATCTAATGCACGGTCTTTTGACGTACCAAAAACACGTACAAATTATGTCACAAAATTGTGGCATTTATTTACTATCTAGCGAAATAATTGTTTTGTTTTTTCATTTTCATATTTAAATGGGCAATTTGTTTCAACCATAAGCAAAGGGGTTCTTTGCAAAACGTACAAGTTTTGTCCAATATTTAATATGAAAAAACATTTTTCCAACGTTTGCCTTAAATAATACAAGAAAATATAATAAATAAAATAGACCGGAAAAAATATCTTGAATGTATATCCTTTATCAATTAGCTTATGCCTATGTTGTTGTTTAAATCATATTATGTAAAATAAGTTGCTAAATTGATAAATAAGCTGGTTTAATTTAAATATAGTACCCTATATAAATAAGTGAAATAATGAATAGGTGAAAACAATATTTCTTTCGTTAGTAGTTGTACAAATAACTATACAAGGACGATTGGACATAACTTATCTCTTCTTCCTTCCTGTCTTCACACATCCAACAATCTAATCCAAGCCAGCGGTAGGGCAGACCTAAATCAAACAAAACAAAAAACTAAATATTTCAATACTGCGGCAAGAGAAGCTAAAAATACTCTTCCGTTTACTAATCCTCATCTACTACAAACCACCGTACAAGCATCATACCACATGTCTGGCATCCAGGTCCCTAACATCTGTTGTGTCTTCCATTTCATCTCCACATGTGTAACAAAGTAGAGTTAAAAAATGCAAGGTCCATTCACAGATCCAGTATTTAGTTCCATTGTGACGTTATTGTTGCAGTGTCCGCAACGACGACTTTTGACTTCGATTCAGCGCGGGACGCGGGGCAATCAGCTGTTGTGAGTAATGGCTGCTGATTTCAGACCAGTAGCTCCTGGCAGCTCGCTCACTTCACTTCCAAGCGCGCGAACGTTGGGCCAATCAACGCGGTGCATTCGACACAACAATCGAAACCGGGAACTTGCAAACCATCCACGATTGTTGTAATGTTTTCGCGGGTGTTGTAGTGCGTATGAGATTTTTCTGTTAAGTTTTTGTTTATTGAGTTCGTGATTGAGTGACATGTCGCACGGAGCATCCAAAAGGAGGAATGAAGATGATGATGACTGCTCTGATGGTCCGCCACCCCCTGATGGCGGCTGGGGATGGGCTGTTACTTTCGGATCTTTTATGATACATATCGTTAGTAAGTGACTCATTTTTATTTTATATAAAAACTATCATATGGCAACATTCATACAAAGCACATGGCATGCATGTCTCAGCATCTCGTAAAATTAATAGTGCCAACACGTGCACATTATGCCGCAAAATTGTGATAATTATTTACTATCTAGCAAAATAATTTGGTTTCATTTGATACTTAAATATTTTTTCATGTTTAAATGGACAATTTGTTTTAACCATTAGCAATGGTTTTATGTGAAAATAACTTTTTCCCGGTATCGTAAAGAAATTTAAACTCCAATTAAATTTACTTTCATACTAAATTTACATTAAGTTATCCAAATGACACTCAACTTCTTGAAGGTAATCTTAAGCAAGTCAATAAATAATTTGAAATGATTTATAATAATTAAAAACTAATAAATTTACTTTTAAAGTATTTTTAAGTGACAGTTAAATTTATTTTATAATACCGGATATTAATCAATATAAATTTTGTATACCGGGAGTAGAATTGAAATGTAAGAGTTTCAATGCTATTTTTTAATATAATATTAATATTTTACGATATATCAATCAAATTATAAATATTAAATATTTTTTTTGTTTTTGTTTAACATTAATTTATATATGTACAGACCAATATTCATATTTACGTAACCAAATGGGCCTTATTGCATGCATTTTTAAATTCTGAACAACATTTATACCTACATTTTTGTTGTAAAGTATGTTCAAAAATATATTATACACCACAATTCAATTCTACACCTTGTATAAATTATAGTAGTTGTCCACGTTTTCACGATCTTTACAAATAATAAATTGCTATCACTAGTGACCACTTTAATAACTTGTGCGGAAAGTGACTATAAAAAAATTGTATAAGTCCATTTAAATATTAATAATTCTTCTGAGAATATATGCTGTTTCTATATAATTAAAATCTTCAATTTCATTAACATTAATAATTATCATAAATCAATTTGCTACGTACAAACGTATAAGTCAACAAGTCAACAAAATAATGAGCTTACTATGTATGTCTATTTCATTATCAAATTGTTTATTGATGTTATTATGCAATTATATATTAATTGCAAGTGCAATTATTTAGATAATTTCTGCATGCCCACAAAATTCATTTGAAATCCTGCTTTATTTACTTTGTTTATTGTTATCAGTTTGTACAGATTGAGTAAACAAAAATAAAAAACAAACAAAATACCATCAGGTAAATCTAAAAAGAGAATCAGGTCAGAAACTTAGTTTTACGCGCTAAATTTAGAATTTAACGCGCCTCTTCTCTCTAGTGCAGCATCAAAACTTATCGTGAGATTTTCAACGAACGGATTAATATTTTTATCAGTTCTCCAAGTACTTAAGCACGATTTCAATTATTATGTGTTACGTTTATCAGGTTATTGTTAATCACAGGATCTTGGTAAATAATTGATAAGATAAATAAATAATTCATGGCGCCGTATATATTACTATAACCGAGACTATTACTAGTACACAATGTTAGTAATTTGGTTTAAATCATTCATCCAAGCTTGCTTTTGCTGTATTAGTTTGCTTTGTAATATTAAAGGCAAGCAATTTTCGGACATGTGTCTGAATTGAACAGGGCGCAATTCTATCAATAATGTAGAGAAAAATTAATCCGAAGGGGGGGGGGGGGGTCCCTTCAAAAACATGAACCATGAACTCTCATCTCCCATGGGTTCAATTTACTGAACAACATGGAAATTTTGCGTCTCGTGGTTCATTATCAATTATCGGAGTCAATATTTTCATGTGAAAATTAAAATAAATATTGTTTCATTAAATTATTGGACTTTATTCTGTAGTCGGGGCGAATAACACACTACAAATTTTAATTAATTTTCAATAGTGTCTTTTAAAAATCCTATGTGGGTAGCACACAATTTCCCGGTACAGAATATAGGACATTGTTTCAATCTAAAATTGTTATACGACATCTATTAGATTTAGATTTTAACAAAATTATCCTCAATAAATTATTACCAAAATATACTCAAATATTTAATAGGCCTTCAAAGAAATTAACACTTGTTACCAAAATATAATCAGCACATAATTCGAACAGCCAAATTCTAAATATGAAATTAGAAAATAATATCGTTTTTTAAATCGAAATTTTTGACCTGTCCATACCCTCTTACCTTTAGGTACGACGTACCTGGTGTAAAATTGAATTGTGGAGTATATATGTTTTAATGTTGTTTTATATATATATATAATTTATTTATTGCTGTGCCTTTTTTCTATTCACTTTGGAACAAAAGTGTAAATGTAAATACAAAAGTTGTTAAAAATTTTAAAATGCATGTAAATCTAAAGAAAATAATATCATAATAATAAATAAATTTCAATTTATTTTATGAAATGTCAAATAATTCTCGTTCAATTTTCTATAGCCGAGGTACAATTTTTTAAATATATACCGTGACTATCTTCAAGGTGTACATAGGAGATTAATATGGGAAATCAGTTTTTTGCGTGCTATTGCTCGGTGTTCCACCGGACAGTAGATCAATCGAAGATATCATTTTTCTAAATCAAACGATGTAAAATACATTACAATTTAGTTGTAATTTGGTCCCGTAAATTAATTTTTAAACGTCAAATAAATAGCCTGAAAGAAATCAAAACGAAACAGTCATAGGTGACTATATTTATTTTCGATAGAAATTGAATAAATCGGAGAATTTTCAAAACTTTAAAATGAATTTACTGAGCCAAATTACTACTAAATTGTAGTGTATGTTACATCGTTTGATTTAGAAAAAATATATCTTTCGATTGGAACTACAATCATTGTTGTCCGGTAGAACACTGAGTAATAGCACGCAAAAAACTGATTTCCCATGTTAATCTCCTGTGTACGCCTTTAAGACAGACACACGGTATAGGTAACCATATAGACCTTATTGTATGATTTTTTTTAATTCTGAATCATTTTTGTATTTACACTTTTACTGTGAATTCAATAGGTAAAAGATACAACAATATAAAAAAGGATATTAATTTTACAGTTTGTATATATGAGAGAGGTGAAAATTATTTAAAATAGAGGCGTAATTACAAATTGATGAAAACGCTTGTATTTAATTACAGTTGTCAACTACATTTTAGTTTGAATAACATTTCTAAGATCTGTGTTTTTGGTCCTGACAGGTTATTACGTTTTCGAAACTAATTTAATAAATATTATTACTACAGTTCTTAAATGCCAACTATGACATACATAATACATTGTTTTAAGTCATTTAAATGATTATATTTTAAGTATCAGCAGATTATGATTATCAGTATTAAATTTAAAACTATTTTCTTTCGGATTGTCTACTTCAACTCTTTCTTTGATGGATCAGCATTCTATGCGAACACAAAACTATTTCAAAACATTTTATTTCTTGTAATCCTTTCAGTATTGAACAGCCAAACAGGATAATCTTATAAACGTAGCTATTTATCCAGAGATTACAATTTGAACAAAGAGAGTTAAAACTGTATTTGCTGATATATCCATCACAGTTATAAATTCAATGTTCGTGAAAATACGACGTGCTTTGGCTTATTTTTATGGATTTCGCTTACTTTTCGCATCAACTGCAATGCGGTAGCCTTAACAAATTGATCTCTATATTACATTTCCTGAAGCGTCGAATCGAAAAGGTAGGACATCCCTTTGCTTCGGAATGTTGAACCAATTTTAATTAAAAATACCGAATGGACAGGGCAAAAGGGTTCGCACATATTTGACTTCGCAAATGTGACTTTATTCCCCTGAATTTTAGAATACTGTCAATAACGTGAAAACAGCCCGAACTGGATTTGCATAAAATTTGTACTAATTTAGTACCAACAGCATTATTCATACATCGTTCGTTCGTTAACATAAATAACGACTGTCATTTGTGTTGATTTGTAACGGAAAACATAGTGCGTTTGTTATTTTTTCGACAAAGATATTAAAAGAAATGTTTGAACGTGACAGTTCTTTAATTTGATCCCTGATTTTATCGCAGTCAAATCCATTCGCAAATCATATTTTACGATAGAGCTTCTCAATTCTATTCTATCTTCCTTTATGACAGAAATTCGATACAAATATTAAAAATAGAAACCTACTTACTGCTGATAGAACACGAAGGCAATTTTCTAAATTTTTATTTAAAGTTTTAGGACTGTTTGAAACAAGAAATATCGATAGAATATTGCAGGTGCCTCTTGCTGCATGCAGCATTTTCTTTCTCTCTTCCTCTTCACATGCACTTGTAATGCATTCATGAAAGCGCATATGCTCTTAAAGAAATTTTTGATTCGTAAGGCAACTATTTTTGTGTCATTTTTTCTGACTAGTTATTCTTACTAACTATTTCTGAGAATTATTATTATTTTACGAGTACCTGTTATCGTTTATTTCAATCGTGATTCATAGTAATATATAAAATATTTCTTAAAACAAAGATATTGATTAATAATTAATACATCAATATGTTATTATGTCTTTTAGTCATTCTTTTCTGAAATTGTTCTATCTATACATTTTCAAATTAACTTTAGTTACAATACTCTGAAAAGATTTCTGCGTAACCTGAAATCAAATTTGGTTCTCTTAAATCTTAACTCTAGATACAATTTGTAAATAATTAGTTTCACATAATTATTAACATTAAATTTAATACATTTTAACTATTTAATTATATTTCTTATTATTATTTAGCGGTCACAACTGCTGAGATTATATGCCGCCTCGAAACCTCGTTTTCGGTGGTGTGACAACGGCAAACAGTATTCGCTGGTATGGGTTTTCGCAAAGCGGTTACCCAACCAACTACTAACTGCAGGCAGCATTACTTAACTTGCGATTTAACTATTTAAACATCTTGTAGTTCATTTACATTTACCAGCATGTCGAATACATACAATTAATATGCAAAAAAATATTTGTTACGTATGAAACATTCTTCTTTAATTTTATTTTATTAAGATTCAATTTCTTACAAATGTTTTGCTTTTGTAAAATAAATACTCAATATAGTACAATTCATATGAGTACCTACTCCCGTTTCAAAATTATCTTTTAAATGCTTTATAAAAGTTGAAAGATAAGTATAATGCAGTGTATCATATATTTATTAAATTTTACAATTAATTTCTAATATTTTCACGTAGGTTTTACAGTAAACAAAACTTAAAAAGTAAACTGTACAGTTGTAAATTTTTTTGTTGTAGGTGTAACGTAAGTTTACTGTATCTAATATTGTCCATTTTATCACTGTTTAAACTCCATCTTAGGCTGATATCTTAGTAACCATAGAAAAGAGGTTATAGTATGTCAGTGTCAGTTATATCTGTCAAATATCAAGCCACAGTATTTCTTTCATGTTAAGTTCATAAAATTAGTGTAAAACAAAGAGGTTTATTTGTACCATAAAAAATTGTAGGAACTTTTACAAAGCAGGTGAAATAATATTTTCATTTGCAACTAACAGTTATTAAAATTTACCGCAACTGCCAAAATGGCCGCTCGGTTCAAGATCATTGATCAATGCGATATACAGATCAAAGGAGCCGATAGCGAGTGTCGCTACTGTGTGAATTCTTATACTGTGGTACAAATAAATATTATAGGATGTATGTTTCTCAAAGAGCATGACAAAATATTAAATATTCTAATCTAAATAAGTCCTTTTCAATTTCAATTCAGTTGGTATGTTTTATTGTTTCAAAACGAAAACAAATTTATTATTTATGTTAATGTACAAAACAAAACAAAGTTTAATTACTATAATATAATGTATTAGCAAACTTACTGTTTCGGTTTGATTAATACTTAATAAATTAGTGACAAGCAGTTAATATTATTGTAGGTAAATTGAACTCAATTCCAATTCCAAGTTTCCATTAAAGGCGTCTATTTAAATTGCATATAAAAGGGTAAAGTGACCGTCCTGAAAGGGCAAAATCCGTCCTACCTCAAGCAGAACACCTGCCAAAAGTTAGTTAAAGGGCTGAAGTCAAGGACGAATGCGAGACTTCACAGATCAATACACAACTGGAAACTGAAGCTGGAACTAAAACTGCTTCAAGAAAAATGTTTACCTTTGTCACATTGCGAACATTCGGACCTAAGTGTTTTCATTCAAAATGGAAGCTTTAGTCTCAATAATATTTAGGTAAAGTTCTGAAAGGAAATGGTGAATGGGTTGGCTTGGAAACATTAATTGAAGTTTTCGATATTGATGCTAGTATTTCGTAACATTGATTAATACTATTTAAGATTGACCTATTTCCGTGATGGACAGTTTGATAAAAGACATCCTTCATTTGCGCTGAAATTAACGAGGGTATACCACAAGAGGTTAAGGTTTTATTGGACAAACTTTGTCTAACGTTAAATTACCCGAGTCGTTTTTCCTCAATTCTACCCTGTTTCAGTGAAAGAAATAAAAGCATCGACTAATGAAAAACGAAACCTCAAGTTGAGTTCAGTAAAATAGTTTTATGATTGTAGTTAATTTATTAATACCATTTGTAGTTCTCGAAATAAAAAGGTGAATAAAAGTTTATCCAATCTTCCTTGTATATCCGATGTAAAACTGACCAAAGTGAATTATCTGTAAAATACTTGTTGAAAAAACAAGTTGCTTTCAGGAGAAGTATGCATTTTTAGATATTTAATTCACTTGTGTTTATATGCAAGTCCAATCGCTCGTATCAAATTTTTCATTTAATGTTTCATAAAAGTTTCAATAAAAATTAACACGGGGAAAATACATTTTTAAAGCGCATAATAATAATAATAATAACATACCGTTACTGGACTTGCCTGCTAACAGCCCCGATATATCACCAATGAATGGAAACTTTATAGAATCAAATGAAAATTCGAAGTCATCCTGCAGGGACAATCGAAGAATTGCTACACAGACTGTAGGAATTTGAGATTCTTTCTTACATTATACAATAAAAAAAAGTTTGCCAGCTGTACAGTTTATTATTTATTTAATGCTAAATGTACATAAAAAAATATTAGAAATAAATTTTACAATTTAGTAAACATAAGATACATTGCAGCAAATGTGATTTAATCTAGAAAAAAGAAAATATAAAACATAATTGTAAGACAATTTAAAGTATGTATATCACTAAAATAAAGATTTTTAATAATGTTAGGCATTTATTTCTAATATTTACAATATATTTTTTGTAAATAACATTCATATTGGTATCACTTCTATATTTTCCTAGCTAGAGAGGAAAATCACATTTTCCTCACTATTTCGGGAGAAGAACGGTGGGGTTTCCTGGCATGTCATGAAAAAAATTATTTATCACACTGTTCGTTAGACGTGGTATCAACCATAGGAGCAAACTATATCGAAACAGAATTTTAATAATATGTAAAACAAATCTACAAAATCCAATATTACGTTTTCTCCCACGTTCAGTTATTGTTTCCATTGATTCGCACGCGAAAGCAGAAATTTCATTTTCGTGTAAAGATCACATCAAATAAACCTAACGAAAAGGTATTTCATAATCATAATATTTACTTCTATCGGTAAATAATTTAAAAAGCATTACCCTGTACTTAAATCTAGAAGATTTCGGTCGTTCGACTACGGTTTTTATTCGGTAAACACGCAAGATTTGTTTGTATAAACCAGATTTTAATGTGATTGTAAACACGATTGAGTGGCCAAGTTTCGATTTAAAAATTTAAATGCGCTCATTTACTATATATATTATTTGTATATTGTCTGAGTAGTAGAAATACCTTCTTTCCAAGAAACAGTAATTATATTTTATATCAAACTATTTATAACAACCTATAAAACAATGTTACAAGTATTTCAAGCTCATTTCTGGGAACTTGAAAATGCATACTTTGGTGCTAAAAATATTTCACACCTCCTCCCAATGTAGTAAAAGTGAGCCAATTTTTTTTTCTTCAACTATTTTATTGTAACTAATATCCGGCATCTAGTTAGTGTTAGATACATCTTATACAATGTTACAACAATGTTGTTATGTTGCCAAAATAAAATAAAAATAGACACGTGGAAGTCAGGAAAGCTGAATAAAATTATTAACAAAACAAACTGTTCACAGAACTATTTTGAAAATTGTGCAATTTTGCAAGCGGCACTTGATATTTATTTTGCAAAGAGTAAATTTAATTTATAAATTTATTAGATTAGAGTTACGACATTACTGTAAATGTAATGGGTTATCAAATTATTATTACTACAAGTATTTGAAGATAGCTGACACTTGCGGTCTTTTATAGAAACAAATAAATTAACAATAATGTAACCTCATAATAAAAACTGCATATAATTTTATGATACTTTCAATTTGAAATTAAATATATATTGCAAGTCGCGCCATTGATATGACGTCAAATTGGTAGAGCATATATTGCTTGGAAGAAAGAAGATAAAAAGAAGAGCATAAGCTTATACTACTGGCAAGGGGAATGTAACCTGGTGAGGGCAGACGCATGCAAGCCATGGCTTTGGTTGGAGTGGGGATATGCGAGGTACATACGTTCAGAAAAAACAGTACGTCTGTCAAATGATAATGGTTGCTATAACAACGCGATAACAGCGGTTCTAATTGCAGTAGGGGAAGCAGCTTCACTATGCTTGATAACGCCCTCTTCTTTATATTCTTTCCTCCAAGATACATTGAGATGGATCATAGCATTTTGAAATTGGCGTTTGATACATATATTTTATCAGTACGTACAATTAATATCATTCAAAAATTTAGAATAAAACTATAGTTTTATTTGTATCCTAATACAAAACTATAGGAAACTTATCTTCATCTAAATATACAATATATAAAATTACAACAGATTGTGTCTATCTTTATCTCTTCAAATATGTCCATCTTTCTTCTACCAAAACTACGTCATGTATCCCTGTTCTTAATTCTGAATAAGTAATTTCTCGTAACTAAAAATAATTCACCGATTTAAAAGTACGGGCATCAGATAAAAAAATTAAATTAACAGGCGCCATTATGGATTTTTTTTTTTAGTCTGTAAGACAACAATGACATATCAATTTAATTGTTTGCGGAAGATAATTCCATTTGTTTTTATTTAAATAAAATATATGGAAATTTCTCCCAAATAATTGATAAAACATTAAATTTGTTTATATTTTAAATATTTAGATAAAACATTCCAGAAAATAAAACAGATATATTTTGGTTGTCTGTTTATCTTCCTCCCAGTAATGAAACATTATCGCTGAACGTGGCTTTGGTATATTTACATATATTAGATAAAATTATCATAGTTTCAAATTCTCGTGATTAAGTTTTACTGCAAACATAAACAAACTTTTAATTATACACTTTTCTGTATTTTTTGTAAATGTATTATATTTTAATGCACTTCACTCTCAAATTTAAATCTTAGCAAGGTCAAAATTAAAAATATTTTTGTTTATATTTATTTACATTACTTCTTTGCTTTCTATCAAAGTGGCTACAAAAATCAATGTGTAAAAACGGTATGTTTACATGTGAATGAGTGAATGACATTGACGAAATATATTTGTAAATGATCACAGCTATAAAAATGATTTACATTGACCAAGTTAATGTAGTCACAACAACGATTCATAAAGTTTTTGAAGCATATTTTGTTTCAATGCCAGTTGTTATAAATAAAACAAAGAACAATAAACAACCGTGTTAAACAACGAGTTGTTTCATTTTCATTTCAAATTAATTAACAATTTCAAATGTATTTATTTATGTATATTTAGGTACACAATTATATTTACAAATATACAAGAACTCACAAAATAACAAGGGTTCCTGTTATAAATACTGATATGGTTTTGAAATATATACACTGAAAATTTCATGACTACCTTATTTTGTATTGCGACAAACTAAATGAGTAAACAATAAACTGAAAGAAATAGCAGTGGAATATAAAATATGTATTACATTTCTGAAGTTTAATATCACATTGGTGTATTTATTGAGAAAACGCGTCATTTCATTCAAAGTGAAGTGTAGATTATTGTAAAAGGTTGAAGCATTTTTATTGTCTCCTGATATCACAAAATAAATAATACTCGTAAATCTGTAAACATATTTACAATTTTACGCGTATTGACAAAATAAAAATATTTTTTTAATGTTCATAGCGTAAATAAGTTATCAATACAACAAATTCGCCTTTGTCTTAATTTTATTTGCAATAATTTTCAGGATTTCATCATAATTCAAAGTGTTTACTATTAATGAATTTGTTGAACTGTTGAAATTCAAACACATTCTCTTTTTGCTATTTCTACTTTCGCATGTTCAACCTCATATTTCCTTATTCCAAATTGAATCAAATCTTCTTTCTTGATGTAAAGAGGTTGTTTATATATCTTCAGTCTGTAACGTCTTTCGGTTTTCTAAAATATACTACATTTTCTTTGAGGACACAGGTTTAATAAAAACATCAAACGTACTTTCTTATAACAAAAAAGAAATGATGATTTTATTAGAATTTTTGTCCCTTTATATTTCCAATATAATTTAATAAATTTCGTGTATTCTAATCAAATTTCCATTAATTTAGTTTATTTTATTTATTTGTCCATGTTTTTATATTTGTTATTTATTCGTTTGTATCCATGTAATAGTTATTTATGATAGTGACATTTTATAGTTTGTACCTATAATCTTTCTAGTGTATTAGAAAATACAAAAAAATTTAGAATGATATTTAGACATGTTGATTTGTTGATACAAATCGTTAGCAACGTGTTAAAAGTAACAATTAAATCCCTTTTAACACGTTGCTATGTTACTTTTAACATTAGTATCTGAAAGTGACACTTTTAAATTGTTAAGCAACCGTTAAGAAGGCTACTTTTGACAACGGTCGTAGATAAATAGTATATTACGTACCGTGAACTGTAAGTGACAGTTTTTAGGTCGAGAATGTAGTTTGGGATGTCGAGACCCGTAGGGTCGAGATTTCCTAAACTTTCGAGGCCTAAAAAATCACTTACAGTTCGAGGTTAGTAAGTTATTTTTTGCAATACCTGCGTAAATATAAGAAAAGGAAAAATAGGTATTAATATTAACAGCTGACAGATTGAGGTTAGAACTAAAATTTGAATGACATATATTTACTTACCGTTCACCTTGCACGGTAAGTTTCACTTACCATCCACCGTGGACGGTAAGTAAATGATGTAACCATGGAAACCAATTGTGCTATAAAAGTTCCACTTACTGTGTTTAAATTTTGTTATTAATGGGTAACTTACAGTACAGGTATTGCAAAAATAGTTTTTCAATCATAACTTAACCCTGAAGATGATAGTTGTTGCTATCGAAATGTATTAATTTTGTCTGCACTATAGTTAGTTGAACAAAATTTCTGAAATTGTTGTAGATCTTTCGTCTAAGCCTGTTCTATTTATAAGTTGCATTCGTTGCACTCGTCACAGCAAAACGAAAATAATTTCTGTAGAAGCGCAGTAGTGAAACAAACGAATACGTGTCGTTGATCTTTCATTGTTTGCCAAGATGACTCTAATAAATGAAGATCAGCCAATCATCTAACAAAGTAAACAAACTGGCATTATCCTTTAAGCCAACAATGAAGTAATTGCGTTTTGTATGATATACACGTAAATTTGCATTGTTGATACTGGCCTGATTTATTGTTGCTGAAATTGTTTTAGTAAATAAAGCTGGGATTAATATTTACATTTGTTTGTGTTATGTAAATAATTGATGGGTTGGCAGAGGGTTTTGCTTTGCTAAACGTTACCAAGTTTATTCTCTTAACTCTTCTGACGTGGAAGAGAAGTTGACTTTGCACTCTGGATTAATAAATTACATTATATATTTTATCTTATGTTATTATGTAATATCAAATCCATTATAAAATCTTTTTATAAGTTATCTGTACTTGCTTGCGTTACTATCATGCTTCTCATTCGAAATCTGTTCTATTTTGAAAACAATTAATTACTATTGTTTTCTTCGATTGTGCAACAAACCATTAGTTTTAAAGTGGGCATAGTTAAGATCTGGCTTGCTAGTTGTTCTTTGCGAGTGAAAAAGTCAAGTTCTCTATAAATTCCATCCAGTTTAGAGCCTGCTTAATCAGAGGCTGGAAATATACTGAGAATTATTTTGATTGCCTCTATTCCACCCCAACCTTGGGCAGTAACCAATTGCATTTTGGATTTGCTTTACTTTTGTGAGTTCTTGTATAGTTCAGTCCAACAAAATTTGAACGATTTTAACAAAACGATTAAACTTCCCCCAAGTACGTTTATTAATTATAAAAATAAAAATGTAAACACTGTTGCTGGTATCTCAAGTTTAGCAGAGAATTGTACAAAAAGAATGGGAAATATATATAGGTAACAACATTAAATTAAATTGATACTTTCACTACTACACTAATATTTTTTACAATGCTGTTACACTGCAGTATTATAAATATTATAGATTTCTTAAATATTATTATAATTACACACTATAAAATTAAACATGTTAACATCAACAATATTTTTTGTAACAATATTTACGTAAGTCATACAGGCAATGAAACATTTTACAAAACAAAATTACTCATCGATTTCAGTTCTTGAACGTTAGTGTTACATGTATAGGTATTGTAAATAGTTGATGATTAAATTCTGATTAATTTGCTTGTAATTTTATGCTGACAACTCAACTCATATGTCATTTGTCAAAAATGTTCCAATAGATTTTGAAGATTTAAAATTTTCCACCAATTGAAAAGAATTATACTGGCATTTTTCACTAGAGATCTCATTGACATTTTTTTCGACAACTTTCACTGGTGATCCTGTCCACAATTTTAAACTATTGAATTGTTACACTGTTGCATTTTGATTCGTTGAATTGTCCTCCGAAATCCATTCGTGTTACAAGTTATGTAGACAATTGCTGCACGGTGTCGTGATTTTATTAAAACAGTTTTCTTGTCAAATTGCTAGGTAACAAGGTTTTGTGATCAACATAAATTTATCCGGCAAAATAAAAAGCTCTTGTGTAATTACAATAATTGAAAATTTATTTCTAATTTATTAAATATTAAGTACATGTTTGTAATGTCTTTTGTAAATGTCATTTAAATTGGAAAATTTAATCCACGTTTAATTCTTGACAATTGAACAATATTAATTTGGTAGTAGAAGTAGTAAGGATTTACTTGTACGATCCGTATTGTACAATATTTTTGATAATGTATGAAAAAAATACATCCTATTTAATCCTACACTGGGCATTGGAAGTATTCTGACAAATATGCAGCAATTTGTGGTATAAGCATTGAAAGGTTCTTTTGTACTTTTAATTTGAGAGGTGCTTCTTTGTTTTATTACCATTCTTTTTTATTTGGTTGTTTTTACTGTTAATCATTTCTGTAATATACATAAGCTGGTACCTACCATGAGCTTTGTTTTTGGGTGTTTTAAGAGAAGTATTTTAGCCTCAGCTTTAGCAGTGTACAATGTTCTAAAATTATTTTATGAAGATATACTTCAAATAAAAATGGCAGATAATATATTTCTCTGTAACTTCTATTTGAAGCATTTTTTAATATAGAATATATTTATTTAGCTTCATACTAGTTACAACAATATATAATATTAAAATTTATTTAATATTTTATTTTTTATATTTATTTTTTTATAAAATAATTTCAGAACATTACAGCGTTGCAACCGAGGCTAGAACATTTCTCTTAAAACACCCAAAAACAGAGTTCGTGGTACCAGCCATAATGTTTAACTTTACAAAATGTTATTATGTTTGAGTATTGTCGATACCCAATGTTATATGCCTTGATCTTTGAAGGACATACTAAAGTATGATACTTTCCTTACACCTTCGATTTATATTCTAAGTGCTCTTCGGAATCTTGTTACAAATTACCATTGTTGAACCATCTTACACTTCCCTTGTTTATTTATCTATTCTTGTAAAACTCTTTTGTATGTCAGTTATTTCTTGGTACCGTGTACCAAGCAGAGAATACAATGTTGTTTTAAAAGTCGTCTTTAAAAGGCGTTCAAGGTATTATATTACCTATTACTTTTAAGGAGCATCTGAGAATCCAATTTGATTAAATTATTGATTAAAACCACAATGTAACTTGTATTGTAACTCTAGTAAAGTTCGGCGTGTGTTTCGAATATTCCAATCTATTGTTAGAAACTTGTTATACGCATAGTGGGTGATTCGCAATAATAAATGAAATTGAAATAATCATCTGGCAAGGTCCTCAAGGTTTCCAAATTCACGGCTTGAATTCGTGCGAAGTTTATTCATAGATTTTACAACTATTTGTTTGAGTGTAAAATTGTACTTAGATTATATTATACGTAGATTTCTTCGATGCTTAGTAGTACTCGAGAAAATAAAATACTCGGCGAAATAAGATCTCTAACAATGATTTTCCGAACAGGATCTGTAGAAATATGAGTATACTGGTATATTTGACTCGAGTTGCGTACAATATTTTTTCTACAATCGCACTTTATTTGTCAAATGATACAATTACTTTGTTTCTGTAAATTATAGAAAAATAAATTACTTTTATGTCTATTCAAAATTCTAGAACCAGTAAGATTGTTTGACTTAGTCAATACGACAATCATTGTTCTGTTTTCATAAATACTAAATATGTAGACACACGATGTTTTTAATATTCTTTGTTAAAATGCGTAAGTAAAATTCTCTAACAAATCGCGTCATTCCATAAACTTCCTTTTTGCTAAAGAATGTTTTGATACAAAATAAATAGAATCTTAAAAAAATAGAAACGTAAACAAACTAAGTTTAGTTGTCCGTTTATGTGAATTAGATTTAGAACTACTTAAACTTGAAGTTAAATTCAAGGACTGAACATATTTAGCATTTAATTAGTACATGGAATATTAATTAAAAGTAGCGATACAACGAATGTCATTATCACGGTGACATGTGTACAAATGTAAATTTTGTTTACACTTAACATAAAGAATCACATATATGTCGTTCTTTCTTTGTCATTAATGTTAATATGGTGTCTATTTTAGTTTTCTTTCACACGTGTTGGCATATATTCAAAGAGGAATAAACGCAAAGAAAATAAATATGCTGTTTGTGCATTTCCTTAATAATCGAGATATTTTTGCACGAATAAAAGACTTCATTCTCTTTGAACATAGAAATATACAAATGCTCATTTAATATTAAATTTCAAGGAACCGACTTATTTTTAAAGCAGGATAATGAACTTTCAATTTTATCCGAATTTTCAAGGTTACAGTAATTTCCTAGAAGCTCAAAATATATTTTTTCAATGTTGTTTTGGTAGCACAAGATTATAAAATTGCGTAAACTACTCAGATGTAAACGGACGGACAAAAATATATCTTATAATATCGTTATTTACATTACAAGCAAGGTAAAACAGTTTTTACTGCTGAATGGAGGAAAGTGATTTAATTGTTACTTTTAACACGTTAGATTTGTATCAATAAATCAACAAATATAACCCTACCTGTCAAAATATCATTCTATATCATTTTTTAGAATTTAATTATATTCTAGGAAGATCGTAGATAAAATTTTGTAGGATATACGTGTTCAAAGTGATTTAATTCGTTCGTGGGGTTGTTTCACTCGGCTTCGCCTCTCTACTTAATCATAAAATGTTACTTTTAACACTTATATCATAAATAACTATTAGATGATTTCATATAAGCTTTGTAAGCATTACTGTGATAACGCGTTTTGTTTACCTTGTTTACTAACTTGTAAAAATTTTACAGTGTAGCTGTCAATTAGTAACTTGTAAAGATTCATTTTCAAAAGCAATAGAGGGCTTGTGTAAATGGTGTTTACAAATGAGTAACAAGTAATAGTTATTTGTCAAACTAGAGAGGAAAGCGCTTCTTTTTCCCCCTCGAGTTCGAAGTTTGCCTCATGAGCGTAGCGAGTGAGGCATTTCGAACGAGAGTGGAAGAAGAGCTTTCCTCTCGTGTTAGACACAACATTTTTTTCACGACATGTTTCTAAAAACGATCTGCTCGGACCTAAAATACACTTTGAGAACAAAACTGACAGACTGACACGTTAAAAGCTAGGTTATCAGACACGAGGCGGTGTAGCAGTGTTGCCAATGAACCAATCTTAAATATCTTTAATAAGTTGTCAAATTGTGATTTAATAAGATAAAGAAAAATATAAGACATAATTGTAAGATAATTTAAAGTATGTATATCACTAAAATAAGGATTTTCAATAAAATTATGAATTTATTTATAATTTTTATAATAATTTTTTTATAAATAACATTCATATTGGTAACACTTTTATATTTTCCTCTCTAGAGAGGAATAACACATTTTCCTCACTATTTCGGGAGAAGAACGGTGGGGTTTCCTACCATGTCGTGAAAAAAATATATTATTGGGTGTGAGGGCTTGCATTTATATATTATTAAAGCAGAACAAAGAAGTTTACATACTGCCTTTTTCTTATAATAATAGTAATAATAGATTGTGTGTGTTTCAGCTGATGGAGTGACCTATTCATTCGGAGTGTTTTACAATCAATTCCTGAGTTATTTCCAAGCGAGTAGAGGAGCTACAGCATGGATATTGTCTATCCTTGTCGGTGTCACGTTGTGTTCCGGTAAGTCTGATAACACTTGAATCATGTATGTGTGCATGTTTTGTTGTTGTTGTTGTCTTTGTTAACAATGCGTTCGGAGTCGTGATACTCGTGATAACGACATTCATGATGCATATTATGCATATTGCAGTTGTTCTTTGTAGTTCAGATTAACTCGTAATCTCCGCAATTAAAGCAGAAAGTACTATAAGATTTATTTATTGCCCTTTATTTCAAATGAAAGATTTATAAACATTCGTGGATTGTTTCGTAGAATTACATTCATACAAACTAAATACAATTTTTTAAATGCTTAAAAACTTCCAATAGAAATTTCACTTTTATCTGTTTGTGATCCGATATATCGTACAAAGAAAGGAAGAAGGTATTTCTTTTTCATGAGACCAAGTTTTTATTTCTTTCCCTCAAATATGGTTGCTTTGAAATAAAACAAGTCGAGCAATTTTACATTTTTACTACAAAATCACTGAAATATAATAAAACTGGAACGCTAACTGATGTTGCAAATGCGAGCCGAGATAGACAGCCAAATGTTGGGCCATGTAGCTTTGTCATAGAGTCTGCTTAGAAAGTATAAAGTAATAATAGTTATTTACTTTACAAGTGGGCAAAGTAAGGAATTAACCACGAGAGAAATTTTAGCACACGAAGCCGAAGGCTGAGTGTGATAATTTTATCGAGTGGTTAATTCCACTTTGCCCACGGGTGAAGTATAACGTTTTATCCAACATCTCTTAATAAATGCAAAATTTATTAAAAAAATATTATTTGACAGTGACATATGCATTAAATTTTCTAAATTAAAATGTCAATCGAAGTAGTTACCAAGGTGTGTGTTATTATTATTGTTATAAATAAAAAATACTCACTTTTCTGAAATTTATACTCACTAGAGGGTAATCTGTTACTTTCCTTGTTTAAAATCGCCATAGTTATAGAGCATTTATTGAGAGGTGTTGGATAAAAATCAATTGATACATTTATAGAAATGAGTTCAATAAATTATTTTGTAGGTGAATTTAAAGGAATTTTCAATTAATTGAACAATACATATTTTGCTACTATATATACGATATAGAAGTTAATCAATTTGTGATTAGTACAATAATATTAGTTGTTTCATATACCACTGGTGGAAGCACCTACCGTTGTTCTCTCTTCTGTTTGTTTCTACTCCTAATAACATAATATACTATTATCACTTTTAGACAAAACTGTACAACATTTTTTTTACATAACAACAACTATCTCAGGTTCGTTTTTCAGTGACACATAACCTCTTATGAGCATAACAATTTTATCAACACATTTATTAAAATTATAAGCATCACGATTAAATTTTTTTTTACTCACATAATACCAGCAACACCATCAAAACAAAATAACAATTATTAATTTGTTTACAAATATGCGTTGTTATTTGCTATTTAATTACTTTCTTAAAAAAATTGTTATTGTTGAATTCACAATATTTCTTGTTTACGAAATACAATAAATAATTTATAAAATAGTTTTTGAAATTAAGATCAATATTTGTCCATATTTTCTGACATCGAAGTTAATAGTCAAAAATGTTTCTGGGTGCCTCGAGCTTAGAAAAGATTTTTCGGTAAAAGCTTCGTTTAAAAAGACATCAACTTTAAAAGCTCGATCGGGGTCTTCACACGTCTTCTTACACCATGTCAGTCCTGCGTGCCAGGGGCGGTTCGTCGAGGGATGGGTGATAACTGACAAGGGCGTATTTATATTTTTTTGAAGATGTAGGTTTGTTTTTAAATTATACCATCCTTTTTTGAAGCATAACAAAAACTCATAAATGCGAAACAATTTTGAAAAATATAAACAGTATAATGAAAGTGCTTGGGAACAAAATAATTTGATTGTAATTTTCTTGATGCACGTGTCCCTCCATCAAGTACGCCACTGGTAACTGCCCCAGGCTGTCGCACAGATTAATTCCGGTAAATTTAGCTGCGTTACCGGAGCCGCAGCGGACGTGTCGTGCTCCGGGGAATGTGATATGAAGCAGCGAAGATCGTAAAGCTCAATTTTTATGACTGAACATTGGTTTCATCTTTTATTGTGAACCTACCGTATGAACAAAATCTTGATAAATTTTTGATGTATAGCTTAATTTTGATTTAAAGCAGACTTATTGTTTTGTGCGAATTTTTATCTTTAAAATTCAACAAATATTTATTTTCTTTTACACTCAATATACATATACCGGGTTTCTACTTTTCTTATAGGATTTAGGAAATACAATTAAAATTTTCATTAGATGATAATACATTTCTGTCATGAGATAGACGTAAAATAAAATGTATAATTTTTAGCTGTTTCCAGAGTGCCATGGTAAACAAAACATACAAACAGTAGTATTGTTTAAGTTTGACAGATGACATTTGGCATCGTTTTAATGATTATTGACTTGTTTAAATTATATCTAAATGTTAAATGTGTCAATGATTACTGAGAAATAATTTAAACAAGACAATAATTATTAAAACTATGCCAAATGCCATCTGTCACACTCAAACAATACGACTGTTTATATATTTTGTTTACCATAGCACTCTGGAAGTAGCTGAAAACTATAAATTTTATTTTACATCTCTCTCATGACAGAAATGTATTATATCAATAAATTTGGGCTCAGTTGGTGCAGTTTTTGTTGATGAACATTTTTTATTTTTACATTTTTGTTCTAAAATTCATAGGGTACGAACTATCGCATAATGAAAATTTGACATTTTGACAGTATAATAAAATACAGCTGCTCTCAGTATATATTTTACACGTGTAGTACAGTTACCAGCCGTCAAATTTGGGCCTTCAAAAATTAAGTAGAGGAAGATCCACAGGAGTAATTATGTGTAATAACAATTTTCGTACTTTTTTCTAAAACTGTCGATCGTTGGAATCCAATAATAAAATTTATTATTAATTTAAATAAAGTAAAGGTTTGTTGCTCCAAGTTCTAGATCATAAGGATGATATCCTGCCAGATGCCTTTATCAATTTCTCAAAAACTTTTCAAGGAAAACTTAAGTCTCACACAATGAAAAGTTGCTGGTTATGTCGTATAACAAATCATAATGAGTTTCGCAACAAACTCTTATATTTCCTTTAAAGAATTGTTGTTTATCTTTTCAAAGTTAAAAGCAACAAAATAAACTTTTACCGTTGAAATATTGTCTCGTTATTATTCGTCAACTGCGTATTGAATTCAAATACCCATGTCAAACTTTCATTGAAAATTCCTGCGCTTAAATCTGTTTGTCTGAACTTTATTCAAAGCTCATTCAACTGAAAACTGATACTTCGGGAAGAACTTTGAAGTCTGGGAATAATGACAGCACATATCTGAAATATGTGCAAACAACGGCAGAAACACTAACACCGGGTATTGGAGTCACAGCTGAAGTGATATTTGTTGTGTAGGGTAAATTAATAGAGACAGCAACAATTTTTGTTGTTAAAAAAGTTAACCTATAATTGTATGGCATTGTAGTATATAACGACTTAATACTACGATATATTCCACACAGTGGGGTTGCACGAATCCTAAAACACAATCAACCAATAATCAAACATTTCTTTCCTGGAATACCACTTACACTTTCGCCTCGTCCATATTCAGACATGTAATTCTATTCTTCACTCTCGTAATTATTCGTTCATCTATCTAAACACTTATTTCTCTTACGCCCTCTTAACCGTTCATCCTCATTCTCGCCTCAATTTCGACATCCCCTGGACACTCTCATTTTTTTAACATTTTTCTTAATTGATAGATAATTTGTCGACATTTCGGAAAATTTATTTCCATTGTCAAGACTAAGTAAAAATACAAACTTTAAAAAAAATTAAACTGACGAAAAATAATCTAAAAAGGTTTATTTTATTTTTTGCTTTTCAGTTTCTTTTTTCATCGGTTTAATTTTTTGTTAAGAAGTCTTAATTTTTAATATTTTGTGGCTACCTATGTCTCTACCGTTAGGGATGAAAAAAAGAATAATCGAAATCGGTTAACCCAGTACAATATTATACGTGGTAGAATCGGTTAACATGTAAAAATTCACTAAGTGAACAATCAATTATCCCCTATATAAACGTCGACTTAAGAACCTCCTCCTTTTTTCGTCGGTTAAAAATGTAATTTTTACAATGTTGTATAACAAATATCAAAATTTAAACAATAAAATGTTGACATCTTTCCTGAAAATTGCTACCTTTTACTGACTGACTTTACAAACTTGTTCGATTTATCAATATGTGCATCTGCTCAAAATTGTAATTATAAACTTATGTTATGTGTGATATTTGAAGGTATGCACTGATTTGTAACATTTTATTTAACTTCTGATATTTGTTATATAAATTATTATGGTGAGTTTGATTAGTTGCATGTCCAATTTCTGACAAATTTTATCTATTAATTCAACTTGTGGATACTGTCCAAATTCATTCTTCTCAATCTCACATTCACCACACCAACGATTAGGTACGTCTCGTGTATCCATACACTCCTCTCAAATACTTCATTTCCACAGCAGTTATTCATCGTTCACGTTTCTTCATCATCAGAACCATTACTAACTTGCTATTGTATCTATTTATTTTACTGACGAAATGTGTACTTTTCAGGGCCAATATCAAGCGCCTTCGTCAACAAGTACGGGTGCCGAGCGGTAACGATAGCTGGCGCCATCCTAGCAGCAATCTCTATGCTCTTGAGTGTGTTTGCACCAAACGTTACCACTCTCTACTTCACGATAGGAATAGGAACCGGCTTCGGCTTCGGTCTAATCTACCTCCCTGCCATCGTCAGTGTAACCATGTACTTTGAAAAGTACCGATCTCTAGCCACTGGCATCGCAGTATGTGGTTCTGGTCTCGGAACGTTCATCTTTGCTCCAATAAACGAACATTTAATCCAGGAATACGGATGGAGAGGAGCAACTATGATTCTCGCTGCTATCATCTTGAACTGTATCATATTTGGAGCTTTGTTCAGACCATTAGAATACGAAGAATCAGATAAAAGAAAATCGTATGATGTAATAGAAGATGGTTACTCTTTAAAACCTTCTTCTGCCAAAATAGATGTTCATTGTTCTGCCCACGATCTGCAAACTACAACACCAGCTTTAATGATACCAAATGGAAATATTCAAAGGCCGCACAGTATAGGTCATTTTTCTCTGCCTAATAGAGGTGTGAAAGCACCTTTAGTGGAGAAGAATGGTAACGTACCAAATTCAAAGCAGAGTAATGGTGAAACTGCTAGGTTAGCTCTCAGTCAACCAATGTTACTAACTTCAACAGCTTCTGAAGGCGGAAGACATAACTTCGGAAGCCAAAGCCTTAGAAAAACCGGACCTCTTCATAGAAGAGACGTCTTTTATCAGGGTAGTTTATTAAATATTCCTCAGTATAGATCCAGGTCAGATGTTAGGTCACCGGAAGAAGATGGCTTGATGGAACGATCTCACTCTTCCTTCAGCCATAGAAAAACACAGAAATCCACTAGATGTGGATGTATTTCTGAAGACACCAAAGAAACTCTTTCTGAAATGCTGGATATGTCTTTACTGAAGGATCCTATATTTATCTTATTCACTGTTTCTAACTTTTGTACGAGTATTGGATTCAATGTTCCCTATGTGTATATAGTACCAAAAGCAGAGACAATGAATATATCAGGTGAAAAGGCTAGTTACCTGTTATCTGTGATCGGGATTGCGAACACTATTGGAAGGATTGTACTTGGGTATCTGTCGGATAAACCTTGGATTAACCGGTTGTGGGTTTACAATATTTGCTTAACAGTTTGTGGTTTAGGTGAGTTAATTATTCATTTTTTATTTACGACTTTTCTAATTGAAATTACTATATGTATGTACATGAATACACTACGAGACTTGAATTATCCTATTACAAATAAACGAAGCATTCCTTGTATCAATAATAGTTATTTGAAATAGTTGTTACAATATTTACTTTCCAACTGTTATATCGTCTATTTTTTATTTGTTATTTATGGCTAGACTCATTTGTTTACTTCATTACCATAGTGTTAAGGTTATCGATACTTTTTGTTATTTATAAAATTAGTCACGTACGTTAATATCATATAACAGCAAAATTCTTCACGCACACCAACGCTGTCATTTATTTCCGTAAACAATATTTTTCTATTATTAATTATTGACAATGCTTTCTACGTGATTCACACTTTTTGAATGAATATGTTTTGGTCTGTTAATCAACTTCTTTATTTGTAATTAATTTATCGATTTAAAAATGGGCTCGTCCGGGATTTGAACCCGGGACCTCTCGCACCCTAAGCGAGAATCATACCCCTAGACCAACGAGCCGTTGAAGATGTTATGCTTCAAGTTTCAAAACCAGTTTGTGTGAAATGTAGGTCACACATGTTGAGTGAAGCAAAATTTATTCGAAAGTAGTGTTTATATTTGACTGTTAAACAAATAAAATTGGGCTCGTCCGGGATTTGAACCCGGGACCTCTCGCACCCTAAGCGAGAATCATACCCCTAGACCAACGAGCCAATAAAGATATGCTTCAACTTTCAAAACCAGTTTATGTAAAATCTAGGTTTTGTTGCGTGCAGCAAAAGTCATTAGAAAGTACTGTATATATGTTAGACTGTTAAACAGATAAAAATGGGCTCGTCCGGGATTTGAACCCGGGACCTCTCGCACCCTAAGCGAGAATCATACCCCTAGACCAACGAGCCGTTGAAGATGTTATGTTTCAAATTTTAAAACTAATTTATGTAAAATCTAGGTCCAAATGCTCTTCTAAGCAAAATTCATTCTAAGTACGTTTACATGTAGGGCAAAAATACACTTTGACTATGAAAAGACGACTTTTGCCACTGTGTAAACACTTTTGATTAACTACTTTTTTTCCTAAAGTCAAGTATAAAATAAATCAGAATTGACATATAAGTGACATTGAAAAATTCGTGTAAATGCATATCGACTTTACTTTGTCATCAGTGACAGTAAATTCCCTCATAATTTGAAATATATCATACCCAATTTATATTGCATCAAAAACAATGATTTGAATTGTCATCATATAAAGAAAAACTCGCTAGTATTGAATATATTTAATTTCAAAATACTAACCGTGGTTTTTCTTTAAATAATATAAATACTATGAATTGTAATTTTTTACCTAGTTAATTCAATTATTAACCTGAAAACTTGTCTCCAAATTTTAAGAGAACCACACAGATTACTGGCTGTCAACAATTTGATAAATGAAGGACCAATCAGTAATCTAAAGTAAAGTAGATTTATTCTTAATGTGTAAATTTGCTAGTAATTATACTTTTCAAAGTAAAGTCAAAGTAAATTTTTACCGTACGTGTAAACGTAGAGTTATTTATAATTTAGATTGTTTAAACAGCTAAAACGGGCTCGTCCGGGATTTGAACCCGGGACCTCTCGCACCCGAAGCGAGAATCATACCCCTAGACCAACGAGCCAACATGTCTTTTATTTCTTTTCAAATTAATACAAAAATAAAAGTTCATTTAAAATTTAAATATTTGCAAATAAGTTGTGTTTACAATCTCTGTTATTTTCCACTTTTCCAGCGCTGTAGTTTAGAGTTCCCTCGCGCAATACTGAGTTTATGATTGTTTATTTGTTACAGCCACCACGTTTAGTGCCTTCTGTTGGGACTTCTACTCTCTGGCGGTTTACGGGACTGTGTTCGGGTTTACGATCGGTGCTTACGTGGGTCTCACATCAGTTATCCTAGTGGACCTCCTGGGCTTAGATAAACTCACCAATGCCTTCGGTCTTCTTCTTCTCTTTCAAGGAATTGCGTCGCTTATTGGACCACCTATTGCCGGTAAAAATATTGACTTTTCTTTACTTCACGCTCTTTTACCGTGACCTTTTTTTATTTCTAACGTAATTTCATTTAGAAAATATTAAATACTAACGTTATTAGGAAACAGTAAATTGGAAAGTATATTCTTCAACTGTCTTCATAAAATAAACTAATAATAAGGCTGGTCTATCGGTCTGTATTTTTAAGCGATTATTTTAAATATTACCAAATATTTTTTCAAACCATAAAATAAATATATCATATTATAATATTTTCAAGCTTTCAAGATTTCATTTACATAGATCCATGTTTCAACGGTTTTTATAATTTGACGCTGAGACCTGATTATACAAGTGGAAATCGATAGTCAAAAAGTATAGTTAAATGAATTTATATAATTTTTTCTACGACCACTGAGAAATCTGCTCATTGTATGTTTGTTGTTGCTAGGGATATGAGGTACATTGCAAGCATCGTGCTAAATGAATTTGTTTTATGAGTATTTCAGTACAGATCAGTTCATTGCAGTACAGGTGCCATTGCTAGGATACTTATTTAAAATTGTCAAATATTGGAATGGTGAAAGCGGGACAAATTTATTATTAAAATTAAATTAATTTGGAAATAATATCGTGGTCGTAGAAAAAGTATAGTGTACAACTCGCATGGAATGTCCATTTCATACTCGTATGATTTGCAGCATTTTTGTAAAATTTGTATCTAGTTTAGTAAAATTTTACAAAAATATGTTAAATAAAAAGTATAAAAATTGCATATCATTTCGCGAAAACGAAACAGCCAGGAGAAAAACATACTTCAGATATGTATGTAGTTCTGGTAATATTTAAAATAATTGAGTAAAATAAAAAATTCAGACCGATGGATCACCCGGTACAATGAAACTATACAACTCTTTGTAATGTAGTTGGGTGTTAATTCCTACGAGAATAAATTGATGCATCTGCAATTAATATTTAATATAATGTTCTACAACAGTGCATTTCACATTGCATCTGCCAAATGAAGCATACACCTTTATTAGACCTGCCATTGCCATCTCCAAGTTAAACATCCCAAACTCAATCAATCAATAGCAGCATGATTGAGCGAATTAATCCAAGGTTTTTGACGAACAAAGTAAACTTGCAAATGTCTTAGAAACGACCTCCCGTACTAATTGAATTTCAAGTATGCGTGAATTTATCCGTAATTAGTTCATCTGTATGCGTGAGCTGCACACTTCGACTCATTATAGAATTACGCGCGAGACCGTGGTGCTACCTTGTTGACTTACGCAACCGTTTTAGATTATTATGTTGTGTACTACTACGTTTTACTATGTTACGTTACGTTTTGGCACCACAATGGATGCTAAGTTTGTTGGGTTAACGGTTCGGTTTATGGTAATAGTTATTGCGAATGGAGTTTGAAGTTATACTGATGTCGGAATAGTATAATTCGGCATTTAATTAACTGATTAGTATTTAAGATGTGGTGCATAGCTGTTGCAAAATTTGGAGAGTCTATAATAAATGCAAGTAGGGCCTACTGTTCCTTAATTGTTCAATCGATATGACCTATCTGCCTAAAGTTTTCTTAAGTAGTAATGTAAATATTCTTTAAAAGACATACTTCTACGAACAGTCAAAATTATGATTATGTTTATCATTCTATTTGATTATTTGTGATAGACTCAAATAGACTGAGCAACAATACTCTTGATTTTTCTTTATTTCAATAAGTTAGTTAATTGTTGTGTTATTTGTATCAAATTCAATTGTCAATTTCTAACAACTTGTCATCCCAAATATAGTGGCATTTTTTTTATTAGTTTATTTACTTATTAATAATTCTGCAGGTATAAATCACCCAATTACAGAATAATATAATAATAAAAGAAAACATAATTGCTTAATACCAAACATGAAATAATAAACAATGTAAACTTAAAGTTGTACATAAAAATCAGGAACAACAAAAGTTTGAAAAATCTAATACAATATACCTAACAATAAATATTAAACATCTTCATTTAACCGAAGAGATAAGCTAATTTTCTTTCTATTCCAGTTCATGATACATTAAAATATTTAAATATTATATTTATAGGATAATTGCACTGAAAATTAGTTCTGAAAAATTAAAAGGCTACATTTGCTCGAAACGTAAATGATTCTGGAGATACTCGATTGAGTGTGATAGTGCCTAAATTGATGTATGGTTCTGAATATTGGGTGTGGATAAAGAAGCATGAACGACGTATAACTGCTGTAAAAATGAAATATTTGAAAGAAGCGAGTGAGTATACGACACGTGATCGTATCCGGAACATATTGGTATATGGTGAGAGTGAGATTGAGAAGAATGTTGTTAAGAAAGTGCGAGTGAGTCAGTTGAGATGATTTGGACATCTTGAACGAATGTCGAATCTAATATACGGGTGCGAGATTGAGGGTGAACGAGTGCGTGGGCGTCCGAGGAATAAGCGGTTAGGTATGACGAGCATGTATGAATCGCACTATAAATGAGGACGAAACGAGAGTGGTATGCCGGGATAGGAATGTTAGGAGGAGATTGATTGTTCGTTGACTGTGTTTCAGGGTTCGTGCTACGCCACTGAGTGGGATTTAGCGTGACGTTATGTATATATTAGTTCTTGAATAATTGTTACTGTATTTCTGAAATTGCAAGGTCGTACATACGAGTTTAGTTTATCCATTACATTACATTTTAATTTAAGTTATTTAGTGTCCGGTGTTATCTTCTTCTTGTTACAGGGTGGTTGTACGATGCACTGATGTCCTACAACCCAGGCTTCTACGTGGCGGGTCTAACCATAGCCGTCAGCGGTTTGATGCTGTTCGCAATTCCATACCTCCAGAGGAAGCAGGCGCGAAGAGAACTACGAGCAACCCGCGTCGAAAGTCTCTAACATCCAGCATCATGTAGTGGTAGCTTCTGCAAACACACAGGCGCGCATAACTCCGTAGTAGTCATTACTACCGATCAACATCAACAAATACGCCATATCAAGCTTCCAAGCAGTGTGAACGCGTGAATGAGAGGAACTGTGAATGACACGTGAGAACTGACCAAAATTATTATTAATATGTAGCGAATTTTAGTCAATTGTAAATTTTGTATTATTACTGAAGTGACATAAGTATATTCTTGATATTCTATACAACTCTTACTGAATACCCGAAGTGCATTTTAAACGTGATCGACTGAATTTTTTGATATCATAATCCTCTTCTTCCTTCTTGATTGAATCGTTGAATGGTTGAATGTGTTTAATGTTAAATGCTCTGAGAGTTACTTTGTTGAAATGTTGTATATTGTTAATCAACTAGGACCGATGTTTTTATTAATTACTGTAATTAAATTCTATTTAATAAATTTGTATATTATAACTAAATAATTCATTGTTTTGCAAATAATATATATATATAATTATGATTAAGATAATAAATAATTTCATTTAAATAACAAGTGTATCCTAGTCCTAGGTTTGTCATAGGCATTTAACCTTTAACATGTGAAAAGTAGATATACCCATGTTTCAGTCATGATTTTAAGACCTAAGTTTAAAACATAAATATATTAATATAAAAAAAAAACACGATTATCTTCTTATGAATAAAGAATAGTATATTCTACAACATGTAATGGAATGGCACATATTCCACACGAGTAAATAGTTTGTAGTCCGAGCCGAAAGCGAGGACTATAATTTGCGAGTGTTGGATATGCCATTCCGTTACCTACTGTAGAATAGACTATACTTTCTATAACAAGATTTTGGAAATTATACAAAAAAATACAAATACAAAACTGTTGATAATGTTAAACTCAAATAAATAAAATTATAACAAACAGACGTAAACATAGTAACCGAACCAAGATACTTCATATATCGCGCTAATATGTGGCTCTGATTCATCGAATTTATTTCAAACGCGGCGTATGGAATGATAGTTGTTCTCCAATACAATTTTTAGTTGTGGAATGCGTAGTTTCCGAAACAGTGTTATAGAAAATAAATTATCATAATAATTTTTAAAGCGCCCTTATCCAGTTCATTTCAATATTCATATAAAAAATATCTTGTTTCGAACACTACAAGTTCTTGTACAATATAACTTTCCTTCCCATGTTGAACATTTTTTTTTTTCAATTTACGAATATTATATACAATCTATCCCGCAAAGACTAATAGTTTGACATTTTCTAAACTTCCGAAATTTGTATCCAGTTCTTTATCCAAATTTAATTATTTTTTTATTTATTCTCTAACATGGTAAATTAAATCTATGAACTAAACTAACGGCTTGAATCTTTTGAGTCTAGTGGTGTGTAGGCTGTTTTCCAAGAGATTTGTGGCGCTGGTATTTAGGTGATACTCAAAGCATATGATTAAAATTTTTGTATTTTTTCGGTGTTAAATGTTGAATTTTAAGTTTAGTTGTGTGCGATTCGATTGAATATATAACCAAGGTTCTGTTACATTTTCTACTTGTAGAATTGGTTTGGTTTTAGCTGTACTAGCAGACCTGTGCCTTTTAAAATTGTAAATGTTTTTTGTGCTGAATTCATTTCATATGCTTTTATACGATATTTTTTAAACCAGTTTTGGATTTGATTTAAGTACTCTTGGAGTTTATTGGATACTGCAACTACTTCAAATCATAATTAAAAATAACTTCCTGCATGGCGCAAAGCGTAAAGCGTTCCATCTGCAGGAAAAGTCATGGCAACGGTTTTCTTGGATTTTCATGGTGTGGTGTTTATAGAGTACCTCCATAAGGGTAAGAAAATCTTTGGAGAATATTAACGCTTCACTACTGGAACAACTGAAAGATGCTATATTTGCGAAAAAATAAAGTTCTTTTTCACTACAAGAATGCGCCTTCGCACACCTCTCGGATTGTTATATTCACCAGATTTGGCCAAGTGTGATTACTTTTTGTTTCTCAAGAAATGGCTGGGTGCAGAAGATTTTCACTAAATGATGAAGTTGTAGCTGAGACAAATGCTAATTTTGCAGAGTTGGAAAAACATTATTTTACTGAGGGAATTAAAAAGATTGAATATCATTGACTATTTTGAAAAATAAATAAAATGTTTGCTTTAATTCTTGTATTTTCTTTTTTATCTTATTACTGAGATCAAGAATAAAGACGATAAGAATAAAATCATTATAGGTAATATTTGTTTTTCTATTTCAGAAACATTTTAGTTGTATCTTTGTGTCTAATATATTTTGTTTTTATGTTTATAAAATCATTGCAGAGTCAACCGCCGTGGGAAATGAGCAATGTAGCTGAGACTACCGTCGTTGGAACAGTAGCTGAGGCAGCCACCGTGGGAAATGGGCAATGTTCCTTTGACTACCATAGAGGGATGAAGTTGCAGATTCTACCGCCGATAGAAATGAATCATCCGCCGTGGGACAGAACTTCTCATACTGAATTTCTCTTTGTTTATATATTTTTGTTTTTCTCTTCCTTTCAGTATAGGTGTTTTCTGATCCATTGTTGGTTTTATTTTTGTGGTTTTTGTTTTCTTCTGTTTCTTTCTGTTTTTATGTATTTTAAAATTATTTGAATTGTAATACAATTTATGATAGTTAACTTTGATTTGTTTAATTTTGTTCATTTTTTCATATTGAGCACTTTCCCTCACGATGGGAGAGAAAGTGCACACATCTATTGTAGACATGAAATTGGCTGTTTCTGTCATGATTTTGGTAAAACAGAAATCGAGTTTCTCTCTCGGTTATAATATAATTGTAACATAAGTAAATCATTCAATTATTTTATATTTTTAATTAAAAGCTGTGTAAATTAATATTATTACTAATAATTATTTAAAATTATAAGTTTAACCGCCTGAAATACAATTCACCAATCACATTGCTTGCATCTCTACCAGCGGCGTACGAGCTGTTTTATGTGCATCATTTGTACTTTTATGTATAAAATATTAATTCTTCGCTAATTAATAATGAGAAAAAGCTTAATATACACAAAATTATATGGGTTATAAGGCAAAAATAATAATTATTACAGTTTTAGCAAAAAAATTTGAATTAAAAATTAGAAGCCCACGATATTTTGAAAGAAATCTACGCCGCTGCTAATTCCCCCACCACTCAACGCATCTAGTTCACACAATCGCTGTATGATGGCGCAACAGGTTTTGTGTTCATTTTTTGACAGATAATTTAATCTCGAATGAAACGATTGGAAAAATCTTTGAAAACAGAACATCAAAGGGTATTTTCACATACAGTAAATCCTAATTTATCTATTTTGTGTTCAATCCGTGGAGTCCTTGTTTAAATTATTAGAAATGTGACAAATATAGCATAAGTTTTTTTGTGATTATGACTGAAAATGTGCTGTGATTTTACGTTGAAATTTACAGAAAGAAATTATTATCTATTTGTAGGTTGCTTCTGTATGGTGTTTGGAGTGATTTTGAATCACCCAAAGACTTGAGTACTTGAAATCAAACTTCAGAGTGTTCTTGCTGTGAAATCTAACACAATTTGTGGCCCAACATAGCTAGGGATTCTTGGTGAATGCAACATGAAAATCGTAAGTGTATTTTGATTTCTATTATTTACTTAAATTTACCTTATACTAACTAGATACACAAAATAGTGATGAACTTGGTTTTTTAATCTGATGACAACAAACTATAGAAAAATGTTTCAAATAAAGATTGTAGGTAATATTAATCTATATTTTTTTTGGTATCAAGAAATTTACTCCATTTATTTACTAAAATATGCCTAAAAACCCTGATAGGGCTTCAAATATTCTACCACTTACTGTTGATGAATTGTTACCAAAATCTAATCAATTCTAAACATAAACATAATACCTTCCTCCTCCCTTACATATACGTATGTGAGAGAGCTAAAAATCATAGAATTTAAGATATAAATATGAGGAATTAAACAATTTTCCTGTGAATGATTTTAACTGGGCCAAATGATATGATTCTGGGCTCGTAATACTTTTCGCCGGAAATAAAATTTTGGAACAAATTTAAAATAGTAATGTAAATAAATAAGGGTTTCTATAAAAACAGCAAACACATCATGTAAATATTTAGTAGTTTAGAATCTGGTTGTTTGTTTTGCTGTTAATAGAATCCGATGAGGCCTTTGCACGGTCTTCAGAGACGCTGATCAAGTGATAGAGGTACTATTAGAAGCAATATTATTTTTTTAGGAAAGATATTAGTTTAGAAATTAAAACTTTAATATTTCGTTTTAAATACGTTTAACTTCAAAACAAATACTTGTGTAACATTGGTGTGTCGACTTAATTTCAACCTATCTGAAGATAAAATGTTGATTATTTTTGTACATATTTGGCATGGCATATGATGTTTTAATATACAAATGCTTTCAAAATGGACTTTATAGTTTTTACTTATTATTAGAAAATTGCTAACAAACCAATAGGTAGTTATGTACATACGACGTATATGTTTGTTATATCGTGTACGTATTTTATTTATTTATTTTTGTTTTGTCCTATGAAATCATAAAAAATCGGAAATATTAAACAATAATGTTATTATTGTTGTCATTGTTATTACATATTTTATTTGCAATATGTTTAAAAACAAAAATGTATTTTGATTGCAGACAAGGTTGATTCAATTCAGAAGGAATGTGGCAAGTCATGGTCTGAACTTGTTCGTCGAGTCGTCTAGCATTGAAAGCATTGGAGCTGGGCTGGCCTACGTGACTTTTAACAAGATTGTAAGGTAGCGGGGAGTAGTTTTAGGTATCCATGCGCCATGTTTCTCAGTGTTTAGTCGAGTAATGGCCGCGTTGGTAGAAGCTGCGTCGTTTTGTGCTATTTTAAATTGTGTAATTACTCGACTCCTCGCGTGTATTAAATGTGAATTTTATAGTTAGATATAGTATTCAGTTACTGTATTTAAATATAAAATTCCAGTTTGACCGTTGGGTGATTCAGTGGGTGTAAATTTTTTGCGAAATGTGTTAGCAGTCGGGCATTTTGGATGGAGGCTGGGCGCGTTCTCGTACAATAAGGTGGCTTGTGCCTTAGCCACAGCGCGCGTATTACAATCAAAATTTATCGTTCGCGAGTGGGCTTCTCTCACTACACAAGAGTATGATTTCGTATGTTTGGCTCACGCAGTGCATGCCTGGAGTGGCTCGTACAGTCAGTGTTGTCTCTCCATCTTCCTATAGGGTGGAGAGAACAAACCTCTGCAGGTCATACTCTTGTGTCCGTTGCAACTACGTGTAGAATCAGCCGTGAACGTTCGCGGAGTATGATTTTGTATGTGCGGCCTACGCAGTACGAGCTGGAGTGCTTTAGTACAGTCAGTAGGTGGGTGGGTGAGAACGCACCGCTGCAGGTCATACTCTGTGTCCGTTGTAGAATCAGCCGGGAACCGTTTACGGGATTTTTGCAAAGCGCTCTGTCTTCACGTGAAGACCATCGATTAAATTTATTCCGATTACTGGTTTAGCGCTAACGCGGCGCGTGGGGCATGCTCACAGCAGTCCGATCATCTAGAGTGGATCCAGAGTCATGACTGGTACCAGCTCTCGGCAAATATCGCATCCGATGCCTGTTAACAAGATTCGCTCTTGACAGTTCTCGTTCATTACATTTATGAAAATGATAGGCTCTATTCATAAGTGCTTGTACAAAGGGAATTCCGGATGGCAGAGAAAGTAGTTGATCGACTAACGTGATTCTGTGACATGAGCTCGGGCCCCTGCGGGATCGCGAAGTAGGAGACCAAGCGGGGTTCGGCTAGACGACCCACGTTTCTTTTTTGAAAACAGACAACACACCGGTTGCTGTTATTAGAGTCTTAAAGGCACAGGAATGTCTGTGGGGTGGTGTGAATCTTAGTTTTAATTTAGCTTTAATGGTTTTGGGTACCTTTAAGCTAATTTTAAGTTAATCCATTTTATTTCAGCTTTAATTTAAGTTAGGTTTAAGTCTACTAACCCATGTACTTGTATTCCTTTACAGCTCTTTCTTTCAGATCTGTATTTTTAATACGTAAGTTTTTATTTCCAGATTTAAATTGTTTCAATGTTTTTTTAATTTGTTTGTTTTTATTTGTTTACAGAGATCAAGAATAATGAAGACAAGAAGTAGTAGTACTAGAAGTAAGATTTATTTTTTCAACATTTCTGTTGTTTATTTATTTCTAATTTGTTGTTTTTATTTTTCTAGAATCATTGCAGAGTCAGCCACCGTGGGAAATGGGAAATGTAGCTGAGACTACCGTCGTTGGAACAGTAGCTGAGGCAGCCACCTTGAGAAATGGAGACTGTTCCTGTGTTTACCATCGAGGGATGAAGTTGCAGATTCTACCGCCGATGGAAATGAATCATCCGCCATGGAACAGAACTTCTCGTCCTAAATTTCTCTTTGTTTATATATTTTTGTGTTTTTTTCTCTTCCTTTTAGTATAGGTGTTTTCTGCTTCCATTGTTTGTTTTATTTTTTGTGGTTTGTTTCTGTTGTGTTTCTTAAAACAGGAATGAAGATGACACAGTGAACTTAGTCGTCTTCGCTGGATTTCTACGTGTTTACTTTCTACTTGACACATGTAATTATACATTGTTTCATTTTAATTTGCAGTTTCTTAATTGTTTTGTTGTTTCAGCCAAGAGTTGACGGCTGGCAGATGCAGATGAAGAGTCTTCAAGAGAGTTTCGTAGTCAAGAGCCTGCGGCCAGCAGATACAGTTTCAGAGCCTTCAAGTAATTCTTCAACATAGTTCGCCGTTCCCAACACAAATGTAAGTTCATTAAATTAATTCATTAATAAATTGATTTATTTACTGATGTATTTCTGTTTGTTTAGGGGCGGCGACACTGCTCTTCTGTCCTAGGTTTTCTGGAAGTTTCCCTAGGATGTCAGGCGAATGCCAGAGGAGTTTCAGTCTCTTTCTTCCAATGTCAATCCAGGAGATCTGAACTTTGTATACATTCAAATTATATTTTATTAATTATAATAAAAATTATATACTTGTACATGTACTCTTGTGTTTTATTTAAGTTACAATAATAAATAAATTATAAATTGTATTTATCCATTGAGATAATAAAGATATTGTTACAGAAATAAAATATAGTTTATTCTTTGCGATATTTTTTACCGTTTCCGAGATATGACTGTTTAAAGTTTTCAAATAGTTTTCCTTAAAAATCAGCCTTAATATTAACTTTAAAAGGCTTGAAGTGATAGTATATCCCTTATTTGAGTGTGCTGAATACGATTTCACAAACTATTTTCATTACATTTTATACACTCAATATATTGGTATGTTCAAGTCGAATCCGCGATATCTTAAACCGTTTCATGTATAAAAAAACCTTTGAAAGTTTATCCAACCGATTTGCAGAAGAACTTCAAGCGAAAATTGGATTTCGTACCAGAGCAAAGATTAGAAGAGCACTCTTTTGAATAAGAATAACTAATTTTTGCTATGGTTGGCAACGATAGCAAAAATGGACAATTTCTTCTTCTTATCTGAGGGCTCTGTCAGTCTCTGCTGCCCGGATACAAAGTTAAAAATTTGAGTAAAATTCATTAGATGACTGAAAGCAAGTATTGGTCTATTAAATCAAATTATAGTAAATTAGCAATTACTTCTAATGAAAAGGATTAGTTAAAATTATAACATTAGAATGTCAAACTAAAATTATTAATATCAAGCGGTCTCGGGCACTTTCTCGTGATAGAAGTCTATCCCTTAATTTAAAAGGTTAATTCACTAAATAAGAATAAGGAAAGATAAATATATATATACACGAATAATTTTAATTATTTATTGCAATAAATAAAGCATTACAACAAAATTATACAATAAACAATACAACATGAACATTTTTAATTTCCCAATTTATTATTAATTAACAATAATATATTAACATATTTTTATTTCTTAATTCTACAATTAATCTAGAGCCATGATACACAGATTAATATTTTTATATCGTCTGTATGTTATTAATTAATAATAATTTATTAACAAATGTGACATTTCCAATCTCAAAAATGATTCCAAATTTAAAAATTTAAGACTAGATAATTTTAGCTCGAATAGTTTAAGTATAATTAACAGAAAAATATCCGCCATGATGTATAGATGAACATTTTTTTATCGTCTGTATCTTATTAATTAATAATTTATTAACAAATGTGATATTTCCGAACTCAACAATTAATCTAAAGTTTAAAATTTAAAACAAAACAATTTTAGCTCAAATAGTTTAAGAATAATTAACAAAAAAATATCCGCCATGATGTATAGATAAACATTTTTTTATCGTCTGTATCTTATTAATTAATAATAATTTATAAACAAATGTAACATTTCCGAACTCAACAATTAATCTAAAGTTTAAAATTTAAGACTAGACAATTTTAGCTCAAATAGTTTAAGAATAATTAACAACAGAAAAATATCCGCCATGATGAATAGATGAACATTTTTTATCGTCTATATCTTATTAATTTATAATAATTTATTAACAAATGTGATATTTCCGAGCTCAACAATTAATCTAAAGTTGAAAATTTAAAACAAAACAATTTTACCTCAAATAGTTTAAGAATAATTAACAACAAAAAAATATCCGCCATGATGCATAGATGAAAATTTGTATATCGTCTGTATCTTATTAATTAGTCATAATTTATTAACAAATATGCCATTTCAGAACTCAACAATTAATCTAAAGTTTAAAACAAAACAATTTTAGCTCAAATAGTTTAAGAATAATTAACAATAAAAAAATATCCGCCATGATGTATAGATGAACATTTTTTTATCGTCTGTATCTTATTAATTAATAATAATTTATAAACAAATGTAACATTTCCGAACTCAACAATTAATCTAAAGTTTAAAATTTAAGACTAGACAATTTTAGCTCAAATAGTTTAAGAATAATTAACAACAGAAAAATATCCGCCATGATGAATAGATGAACATTTTTTATGGTCTGTATCTTATTAATTAATAATAATTTATTAACAAATGTGATATTTCCGAGCTCAACAATTAATCTAAAGTTGAAAATTTATAACAAAACAATTTTAGCTCAAATAGTTTAAGAATAATTAACAACAAAAAAATATCCGCCATGATGCATAGATGAAAATTTTTATATCGTCTGTATCTTATTAATTAATCATAATTTATTAACAAATATGCCATTTCAGAACTCAACAATTAATCTAAAGTTTAAAATTTAAAACAAAACAATTTTAGCTCAAATAGTTTAAGAATAATTAACAACAAAAAAATATCCGCCATGATGCATAGATGAAAATTTTTATATCGTCTGTATCTTATTAATTAATCATAATTTATTAACAAATATGCCATTTCAGAACTGAACAATTAATCTAAAGTTTAAAATTTAAAACAAAACAATTTTAGCTCAAATAGTTTAAGAATAATTAACAACAGAAAAATATCCGCCATGATGCATAGATGAAAATTTTTATATCGTCTGTATCTTATTAATTAATCATATTTTATTAACAAATATGCCATTTCAGAACTCAACAATTAATCTAAAGTTTAAAATTTAAAACAAAACAATTTTAGCTCAAATAGTTTAAGAATAATTAAAACAAAAGAATATCCGCCATGATGCATAATGAAAATTTGTATATCGTCTGTATCTTATTAATTAATCATAATTTATTAACAAATATGCCATTTCAGAACTCAACAATTAATCTAAAGTTTAAAATTTAAAACAAAACAATTTTAGCTCAAATAGTTTAAGAATAATTAACAACAAAAAAATATCCGCCATGATGTATAGATGAACATTTTATATTGTCTGTGTGTTATTAATTAATAATAATTTATTAACAAATGTGGCATTTCCGAACTCAACAATTAATCTATAGTTTAAAGTGTAAGACTAGACAAAATTTTTATATCGTCGGTATCTTCTTAGTTAACAATAATTTTTGGACAAATTTGACATTTCCTCACATTACAATAATTAATCTAGATCTGAAAATTTTTGACTGGAACTCAAATTTTTTCCAGTAATTTTCTATTACAACAAATAACATTTATTTTGAATTGCTGCAACAACTGAAGACATTCTCCCAGGTGCACAGATGTTGCAGAAATGTTGATCCTTGGTGAGGAAGTTCGTTGTAGCGCTGCAGATCTCACCAGAATCCTCAGGAACCCCGAATGTATTACAACAACCGTCATTGCTCTCTGCAAAGAACAAATCAAATGTAAAAATATAATTTGAAACAATTATTAATCATTTTAAAGATTAAAAACCATATTCAAATGGTTGCATTTAAAAAGCTATATGATTAATTGGTTATTATTATTTTACTAATAATTATTTAAATAAACTTATTACAATTCTTTGAAGAATGGAGAAGCTTCAAAACAATTCAAGCTATTTTAGCACGATCATCAAGGCTGTAGAAGATCTACCAGAATATTTATCAGACGCTGGCAGAGAAGTTTCCTAGTGCTCAAACGAATCCTGATTTCAATTGGATAAGGCAGAATACACAATAATCATCTCAGTAACCTACACAATAAATTAGAAAATTAGTCGAGATATGTAGTAGCAGACTAGTATCATTAAAATTTAGGTGAATGGCGTGATATATTTGTCTGATCCTTTGCTCAAGTATTTAAAGTAAACTACACACGAAAGACTTGTGACTACTGGACGTGGATCACTAACTTAAATTGTACCCCAATTATTACAAATAATATTAAGACATCTGCTCTATTTTCCAAGTACTCCTGGACATTTTGGTACAACATAGAAGCACAATTTAATAGATTTTACAAAATAAACTCAGCAAAAACTTTCTGTCAAAATTTAAATCGTTCTGAATAACTATGTTCTACTTTTTGATTAATTCAATTCCGGATCAGTACACGAAACATTACCTTACAGAATCTTCAGAGATCTGCACGGTAGATTTATCACAATCACAGACTTTATAAGATAGTGACAAATTTTAACTAAATAGTATATTAAATAATTTTAATTTGTTTCTTACTTTGATTTTGCGAGCAGCGAATTTTCTGTACCCTTCTTTGATGCTCCAGCTGATGTTTTCCATGTGTCCTAACATAATGTCTGTTTTGATTTAACGGAAGATGTAATATTCTTCAAAAACGGAGGCTTGTTTTCTTCTTAATACGAGTAAAAGTTCACATCTATAAAGGTTATATTTCCTTCCCGTTTCTTCGATGCATTCAACCTAAACTTCCTTAGAAACCATTCGGTTCTAGAGATTGAGGTATGCCTCAATGAATTATAGCTAGTCCCAAGGAGCAAGCTAGTCCAATATTCCCTGGATAACCTGAAAACATAAGAGATGTTTTAGTTGTACACTTAACCAACAAAAAGGACATAAAATAGGACATCTACTAGCAGCTATGCTTAAAAATTTTGGCGTTCTGTAGAAACAAGCAGTATTTGAAGTCGGGTTTGTGAGTGAAAAGCACAAAGTCACCTGCATCAACGAGAAGAGTGGCCGATGATCTTCGGAAACAAGTGTCCAGTATATAGCTCGGGATTGGTTAGTTTAAAATAATTTGTAATTTCTTTTGGCATATTACCAATTTTATTTACACCGATTACTTGTCTTGTACATTTTGCATTTTGGTAATTTAAAAAGAAGGCATCTTCTTTATTTCCGGTGGCCGAAGAGACATGTACTTCTTACATATATTGTAAAAGGGACCTGTTATAGTGAACTTATTTTATTGTCATGTCTCCACTCCTTGAAACGATTAAGTATAATTTTATACTTCTTTCTTGAAATTTTGAGCAATAAATTAAGAGCTGTATTATTAGCTGCTTCGACAATGTATGGCGGCGTGCAATTAATATCAGTACTATCACTGTCACTCATTTTCGATAAAAATTATTATTTTTACAGTTCGTTCAATAATTTTAGTACAAAATATCAATATATTTGACACTACTATATAAATAATTTTCACACAAACAAAAAGAATCGGTTTGTCAACAAACAATTCATCATTCAACTAAAATGTTAAAAGTTAGGTTATCAGATGCAAGGCGGTGTAACAGTGTTGCCAATAAACCAATCTTAAATATAAATTAAAGTTGTCAAATAGTGATTTAATTTAGAAAAATGAAAATATGACATAATTGTAAGACAATTTAAAGCAAGTATAACTAAAATAAAGATTTTCAATAAAATAATGCATTTATTTTTTTACAATATATTTTTTGTAAATAACATTTATAGTGGTAACACTTCCATTTATTTCTCTCTAGAGGGAATAGTATATTCTACAACAAGTAATGGAATGGCACATATTCCACGCGAGCAAAAAGTTTGTAGTCCGAGCCGAAGGCGAGGGCTACGGTTTGCGAGTGTGGGATATGCCATTCCGTTACATGTTGTAGAGTAGACTATACTTTCTATAACAAGATTTTGGAAATTATACAAAAAATACAAATACTGTTGAAAACGTCAAACTCAAATAAATCAAATTAAACAAACATACGTAACCATAGTAACTGAATCAAGATACTTCATTAGTCGCGGTAATATGCGGTTCTGATTCGTCGAAAATATTCCATACGCAGCGTATGGAATGTTAGTGATTCCATAACAATTTTTAGCTGTGGAATGCCTAGTTTCCAAAACAGTGTTATAGAAAACATATTTTTTTGTAACCGACTTAAAAGTTAGTGATTTTAATACTGTTTTTAGTAACAAAAGTTGATGTTTTTGTTACTAATAAAAAATGTAACTGTTGCTAGGTTACACTTTTAATCCTAGCCTTAAAAGTACTTTTAATTCTAGCCTTAAAAGCAGATTCAGTATTTCTGAATTCTGTAGATATGGAATGATTTTTTTTTTGTTAATTTAATAAAATAAAAAAAAACAAGATATTATTCTGATTTCAAAACACTTTTTTTAGTACCTAGGTTTCAATATTAATTTACGAATTTATTACTTATTCACAGTGATATTAAAAGTACAGCTTGAGCAACTTTGATAAAAATTGGAATGGCAGTAGTCCGGCGTAAGCAGTGTCCAGTGTATTCACTCGCATTTTCTAAATTTAAATACTTTGCCACTTCCTTCGCAACACTGCTAATTTTATGGATTCAAACTAATACTCTAACATCTTCCATTTTGAAATCTTAAAAAGAGACGTCGTTCTTCAATATTTTTTGGGCGAAAGGCAATATATTTTCTATAAAAACTCAAATAATTTTCACCCATAACAGTAAATGATCTGCTTTTGTTGGTTTCAGTGTTGGGAATTTTTATCAGTAAAGCGGATTTGACGTCTTCAATATCATCAATTTTATACGTACCCGAAATTCCTAGTATTAAAACAACCTTTAAAAATTAATAATATTTAGATAGTTATATTCTCATTTGTCATTCCTCATGTTTAAACAGTTACTTTTATCATTAGATATGTGTTATCAGCAGCAGAATTCAAGAATTGGTCAATTTGTTCCTTCGTTAAAACTCTTGCTTTTTAGGAGTATAATTGTCATTTTGTCTTCAGAAATAGACGCAATTTCGAGAATTTTCCTATATCTATGCTATTATTCAGATTCAGTGTTGCCTTAACAATTGAATATTGCGACCAAAGGTGAAGCATTTTATCTTAGTGCCTAAATTCCCAAAATATGCCAATAAAACACTTTCCGAATACACATTTATATTTTTTCCTTGCACCATTGTAAGAAGCGATTATATGCGCACGCGTAAATTTCACGTGATTTTGGTGGCAATAGATTTAAAGCTATTTCTTGTGCTAATTCAACCACATCCGGCGGTGTACTTGCCAAGTCGTCACATTGAAACATTTTTATTATTGTTATTATTTCAGTTTGACAGAACAATAAAATTTTTCTACAATCGTTGCACAATATCGACATTGTTATTCCATTTTTGGTTAGGAAATGTTCAAAATTGTCGCTCTAGGGCGACAAAGTGACATATTGTCGCACTAGTATTAGGTAAAAAAAGTAAATGATGCATTGGATTTTTCTGGTAATAACCTTGCTATTGCAAATACAGTTGGCATATACGTACATACACTTCAACTTAATCACCATAAACGTATTCACTCTGTAGACTTTATGTCAAATGTATTCCATATGTCAAATGTACTCCATGTGTCAAATTATGATTTCTTTGAAAATTTGTATTTTGTTCATAAACGTTGTCATGATTACGGTGACATGGGTAACTACAATTTTACTGAATTGTTATAGGCGTGACCAAAGATAATTTTGAAAATTAATTTTTTTCTACATCTTGACATTGTTCAACGATTATAGAAAAAATATTGTGTGTATCTCGTCGGATAGAGCTTGTTCGGTGCACTTGTCGAGTTGTTGATCTCAGCTTCGCCTCGATTTCTCGCCGCGTGCAACAAACAATGCTCTATCCGCACTTGATACACAAATAACTATTGTAAACAAATCAAAAGTTAAAGCAAAGCTACCTTCTTAGTTACAATCAAATTTCAACAACATATTTTAATAATTTTAGATGTAATTTTCTGGGTTGCTGAAAAAATAGTATTTGTTATTAGGATTAAAAGTGCCTTTGTCTGATTCACAATTTTTGCTTTCGCTCGGCTTCGCTACGCTTCGCCTCGCAAATGCAAAATAATTGCTCATCAAACAAAGTATCACTTTTAATCCTAATAACACAATATACTATTTTTCTCACTATTTCGGGAAAAAACGGTGGGGTTTCCTGCCATATCGTGAAATAAAATATTATATTCCCTAAATATGAATTTGTAAATATTTACAATTCATTTGTAGTTAATATTTTTATAGGCAAAAGTGTCAGTACCAAGGGATAATAATTTAAATACAACTATAAATACAAACAAAATCCTTACATATTAAAATAAACACGATATATGTGAAATATTAATATTTTGTAAAAAGTTGCGTTTACTGCATTTAGCGTCGACTTAATTTAATTATGTTCTAATTGTTCGTGTCTGATGCTGTAATCAACTTGACTGTGATAATATTATGTTTTAAATACAAAGTAAATCGTATTAAATATTATTTTCGCGCCGCCGTCCGACATTGACAAAATATTTTTCTGGTTATATGTTGGCATCATTTCCTTAGTCCCTTAGTTTTAGCTAACTTCTGACACTAGATTGATTTAAATATGTACAACTGAGTATTTTCAATACAAGAAAACATAATATTTATGGATAAAAACATATTTGTAGATAATTATAGTTCAATTTGCAGTGTAAAGTACAAATAAAAATATGTTGATATTTCAGGTTATGATATTGGAAAACATAGACAGAAATACATAAATTTTGTTTATTAAATAAAGTAAACAGTGGAATTCGAAAACCGATCCCGATAAGATCAGATCAGTCTAGTTTAGTCTAGTCAAATCTTAAGTCTAAAGTATAGTCTAGTCTAAAGAATAGTATAGTCTAAAGTATAGTCAAGTCTAAAGTATAGTCTAGTCTAAAGTATAGTCAGGTCTAAAGTATAGTCTAGTCTAAAGTATAGTCTAAAGTATAGTCTAAAGTATAGTCATGCTAGACTAAAGTCTAGTCAGACTAAAGTCTAGTCAGACTAAAGTCTAGTCAGACTAGACTAAAGTCTAGACTAAAGTCTAGTCAGACTAGACTAAAGTCTAGACTAAAGTCTAGTCTAGACTAAAGTCTAGTAGTCTAGTACTAACGGTCCAAAAACCGGTCCCAATACCGATCCAATATCCGGTCCAAACCAATAAAAAACCGGTCTAAACTGATCCAAAAACCGGTCCAAACCGATCCAAATATCCGGTCCAAACCGACCAAATATCCGGTCCAAAGCTATCAAATATCCGGTCCAAAGCGATCCAAAAACCGGTCCAAACCGATCCAAAAACTAGTCAAGTTTAAAATGTAGTCTAAAGTCAAGTCTAAAAATAAAGTATAGTCTAGTCTAAAGTATAGTCAGGTCTAAAGTATAGTCTAGTCTAAAGTCTAGTCAGACTAGACTAAAAGTCTAGTCAGACTAAAAGTCTAGTCAGACCTGACTAAAAGTCTAGTCAGACTAGACTAAAAGTCTAGTCAGACTAAAAGTCTAGTCAGACTAAAAGTCTAGTCAGACTAGACTAAAGTCTAGACTAAAAGTCTAGTCAGACTAGACTAAAGTCTAGACTAAAGTCTAGTCAGATTAAATTCTAGACTAAAGTCTAGTAGTCTAGTACTAATGGTCCAAAAACCGGTCCCAACACTGATCCAATATCCGGTCCAAACCAATAAAAAACCGGTCCAAACTGATCCAAAAACCGATCCAATATCCGGTCCAAACCAATAAAAAACCGGTCCAAACTGATCCAAAAACCGGTCCAAACCGATCCAAATATCCGGTCCAAACCGACCAAAAATCCGGTCCAAAGCTATCAATATCCGGTCCAAAGCGATCCAAAAACCGGTCCAAACCGATCCAAAAACTAGTCAAGTTTAAAATGTAGTCTAAAGTCAAGTCTAAAAATAAAGTATAGTCTAGTCTAAAGTATAGTCAGGTCTAAAGTATAGTCTAGTCTAAAGTCTAGTCAGACTAGACTAAAGTCTAGACTAAAAGTCTAGTCAGACTAGACTAAAAGTCTAGTCAGACTAGACTAAAAGTCTAGTCAGACTAGACTAAAAGTCTAGTCAGACTAAAAGTCTAGTCAGACTAGACTAAAAGTCTAGTCAGACTAGACTAAAGTCTAGACTAAAGTCTAGTCAGATTAAATTCTAGACTAAAAAAAAGCTATCAATATCCGGTCCAAAGCGATCCAAAAACCGGTCCAAACCGATCCAAAAACTAGTCAAGTTTAAAATGTAGTCTAAAGTCAAGTCTAAAAATAAAGTATAGTCTAGTCTAAAGTATAGTCAGGTCTAAAGTATAGTCTAGTCTAAAGTCTAGTCAGACTAGACTAAAGTCTAGACTAAAAGTCTAGTCAGACTAAAAGTCTAGTCAGACTAAAAGTCTAGTCAGGCTAGACTAAAGTCTAGACTAAAAGTCTAGTCAGACTAGACTAAAGTCTAGTCAGATTAAATTCTAGACTAAAGTCTAGTAGTCTAGTACTAACGGTCCAAAAACCGGTCCCAATACTGATCCAATATCCGGTCCAAACCAATAAAAAACCGGTCCAAACTGATCCAAAAACCGATCCAATATCCGGTCCAAACCAATAAAAAACCGGTCCAAACTGATCCAAAAACCGGTCCAAACCGATCCAAATATCCGGTCCAAACCGACCAAATATCCGGTCCAAACCGACCAAATATCCGGTCCAAAGCGATCCAAAAACCGGTCCAAACCGATCCAAAAACTAGTCAAGTTTAAAATGTAGTCTAAAGTCAAGTCTAAAAATAAAGTATAGTCTAGTCTGAAGTATAGTCAGGTCTAAAGTATAGTCTAGTCTAAAGTCTAGTCAGACTAGACTAAAGTCTAGTCAGACTAGACTAAAGTCTAGACTAAAAGTCTAGTCAGACTAAAAGTCTAGTCAGACCTGACTAAAAGTCTAGTCAGACTAGACTAAAAGTCTAGTCAGACTAAAAGTCTAGTCAGACTAGACTAAAGTCTAGACTAAAAGTCTAGTCAGACTAGACTAAAGTCTAGTCAGATTAAATTCTAGACTAAAGTCTAGTAGTCTAGTACTAACGGTCCAAAAACCGGTCCCAATACTGATCCAATATCCGGTCCAAACCAATAAAAAACCGGTCCAAACTGATCCAAAAACCGATCCAATATCCGGTCCAAACCAATAAAAAACCGGTCCAAACTGATCCAAAAACCGGTCCAAACCGATCCAAATATCCGGTCCAAGCCGACCAAATATCCGGTCCAAAGCTATCAATATCCGGTCCAAAGCGATCCAAAAACCGGTCCAAACCGATCCAAAAACTAGTCAAGTTTAAAATGTAGTCTAAAGTCAAGTCTAAAAATAAAGTATAGTCTAGTCTAAAGTATAGTCAGGTCTAAAGTATAGTCTAGTCTAAAGTCTAGTCAGACTAGACTAAAGTCTAGACTAAAAGTCTAGTCAGACTAAAAGTCTAGTCAGACTAGACTAAAAGAATAGTCAGACTAAAAGTCTAGTCAGACTAGACTAAAGTCTAGTCAGATTAAATTCTAGTCTAGTCTAGTACTAACGTCCAAAAACCGGTCCCAATACCGATCCAATATCCGGTCTAAACCAATAAAAAACCGGTCCAAACTGATCCAAAAACCGATCCAATATCCGGTCCAAACCAATAAAAAACCGGTCCAAACTGATCCAAAAACCGGTCCAAACCGATCCAAATATCCGGTCCAAACCGATCCAAATATCCGGTCCAAACCGATCCAAAAACTAGTCAAGTTTAAAATGTAGTCTAAAGTCAAGTCTAAAAATAAAGTATAGTCTAGTCTAAAGTATAGTCAGGTCTAAAGTATAGTCTAGTCTAAAGTATAGTCTAGTCTAAAGTATAGTCTAAAGTATAGTCAGACTATACTAAAAGTCTAGTCAGACTAGACTAAAGTCTAGACTAAAGTCTACTTAGATTAAATTCTAGACTAAAGTCTAGTAGTCTAGTACTAACGGTCCAAAAACCGGTCCCAATACCCATCCAATATTCGGTCCAAACCAATAAAAAACCGGTCCAAACTGATCCAAAAACCGATCCAATATCCGGTCCAAACCAATAAAAAACCGGTCCAAACTGATCCAAAAACCGGTCCAAACCGATCCAAATATCCGGTCTAGCCTGATCCAAAAACCGGTCCAATATCCGGTCCAAATCAATAAAAAAAACCGGTCCAAACTGATCCAAATATCCGGTCCAAACCGACCAAATATCCGGTCCAAAGCTATCAAATATCCGGTCCAAAGCGATCCAAAAACCGGTCCAAACCGATCCAAAAACTAGTCAAGTTTAAAATGTAGTCTAAAGTCAAGTCTAAAAATAAAGTATAGTCTAGTCTAAAGTATAGTCAGGTCTAAAGTATAGTCTAGTCTAAAGTATAGTCTAGTCTAAAGTATAGTCTAGTCTAAAGTATAGTCTAGTCTAAAGTATAGTCTAAAGTATAGTCAGACTAGACTAAAGTCTAGTCAGACTAAATTCTAGACTAAAGTCTAGTAGTCTAGTACTAACGGTCCAAAAACCGATCCCAATACTGATCCAATATCCGGTCCAAACTGATCCAAAAACCGGTACAATTTCCGGTCCAAACCAATAAAAAAACGGTCCGAACTGATCCAAAAACCGGTCCAAACCGATCCAAATTACCGGTCCAAACTGATCCAAAAACCGGTCCAATATCCGGTCCAAACTGATCCAAAAACCGGTAAAACCGGTCCAAATATCCGGTCCAAACCGACCAAATATCCTGTCCAAAGCTATCAAATATCCGGTCCAAAGCGATCCAAAAACCGGTCCAAACCGATCCAAAAACTAGTCAAGTTTAAAATTTAGTTTAAAGTCAAGTCTAAAAATAAAGTATAGTCTAGTCTAAAGTATAGTCAGGTCTAAAGTATAGTCTAGTCTAAAGTATAGTCTAAAGTATTGTCTAAAGTATAGTCTAAAGTATAGTCAAGTCTAAAGTATAGTCTAGTCTAAAGTATAGTCAGGTCTAAAGTATAGTCTAGTCTAAAGTATAGTCAGGTCTAAAGTATAGTCTAGTCTAAAGTAGACTAAATACTTGTACTTTTACTTAAAGGTATTAATTTTAAATGTAATCCAAAAAAATTTTTAAATGTCATCGACTGTCACACGTTTATTTGCAGCCATTTTTTGAATGTTTCAGTTGTTTATACTTTCAACAAAAGATACCGCTAGCTGTACTCAATTTTGAAATATAATCAGAAAATTCAAGATACCTAGTTCTGGTATGATTTGATAAAATTCTATCAATAATCTGATGTTTATAATGCCTCTCAAATAATATACGATTGTTTTATTTAAGTCTACATTTATTAATTCTAAGCAAATTATAATGTTGCTATTTTGGAATAAGCCATATAGATTATTAGTTGTGTTAAAAATTAAATTAGTTATTTAACTTCCAAAAAATATAAAAGCTAGTATAATGATTGAAGCAAGTATCATAAATATTTTAACCATTTGATTTCTGTATTTCCTTCTAGATTCTATATCGTATTCTAAGTCGTATTCTATATAATTAAAATTGTTTGCTTGTGCATTTGGCATGTTTGCTTCTCGTTGTGTTATATTTTCTAACTGTTTACATAATTTTTCATTCTTTTGTTGAACGCCTGTGTATTTATTTGCTGTTATCCAAAGACATAATTTTAAAGAAGATATAGAGTCTTCTGCATTTGTCTATAAACAATAAATAATGTTATAATTATAATTATTCAACCTGTAACTGTATTATTGTAAATATACTTGTTTGTGCAGTTGAAGTTGTTCACGAAATTGTTCATTTTCAATTTTCAAGTCTACATATCTATGTACTGTAGTCCACAACTGATTTTTCAAAGAACTTATCATTTCTTTTGATTTTGCCTAGTTATAAATTAATTTACAATTATATGAATGAATAATTATGAAAAGAAACAGAATGCATAATAAAATATACATAATTTTTCTTGTTGTATTACTTACAATTTCTTCTTTAATTCTATCCAATTTCCCTTCGTACTTGCTACGAATTTTCTGAATCTTCATATTCATATTTTGACATGTACATTCTTCTAAACCTTTTATCTTCGTTGCAGTATTTTTCGCTAAGAAAATTTCATATTTATTTTTGATAATGAATAGTTTATTCAAATGAGCATTTTGGTCTTCTATGTTTTGTTCTAAAGTTGCTAGCTGTAAACTTGTATCATCGTCGTCTTGAAGGTTTGCCTTTGTAGGTTTATTATTTAAATTTTCTTTGTCACTTGAACCTGTGAAAAGCTCTTGAATATTTTCACCAATATTGTCTTCAAAGTGTACATTTTTAGCATTGAGTATTATCAAATTCTGCAGTTCTTCGTTGTGTTGTTCATTTAAAAGAGTAATTTGAGTTTCGCGATCTGATATTATTTTATTTTTATAATCAATTAGATGTTTTAGTTCCGTTATTTCTTTAACTAGTTTATTATTTTTATCGTTTATACTAATTAGATCAGTGTTGTATTTTTCCTGAAGCACTTGGAAACTCATTTGTAATTGTTTAAATTGTTCTTCGTTTTGGTTAATAAATTTTAAATCTTCTTTATTTTCCATCATGCATTTTTGCAAACAATGATTATTTTCTTCGTGAAAGAAATTTACTTGTTTTTCAGTTGTGACGTAGTTCGTTATATCTTTACAAATTTTTGTCATTATTTCTTTTTCCGTAATTACTAACTTATATTCCTCATCGGTCTTTTCCTTCTGTTTGTACAACGACTGTAAAATATTTTCCAATTGAGATTCCTCTTGTTTTAATTTGTCAACAGATTCCAGAATTTGTTTTTGCTGATTATTTCCAATTGGAGAGCTAAGAAGATGAACGTAAAATTCTGAACATAGCTCATTTACATTATTTTTAATTAAATATACATCTGATAAACGTATTTTTAAAAATTCAACTCGTTTCTTTTCTGATGCGATAAAAACTATTATATCTTTAGTGAGATCTGAAATATTTCCATTATTTTTTTTTATAATACTATTTCTGTCTGCAAAATATTTTTTAATATGTTGACTAGATTCATGTGTTTGCAAAATATATTCTTCCATATTTTCCGTAGTATTAATTTCTGATTCAATTATATTTTTATACTTTTGTTTTAAGGTAACATATTCTGTTTTCATAGCTGATAACTTTGCTTCCAAATTGCTTTTGTCGCGTTTCAAACTTTTCACTTGTTCAATTGACTCTATTAGTTTTGGATTTAATTCTGAAATTTGTTTGGATTGTTCACTTATAATATCATTATTTTCTTTTAGTTTACTTTTTAAATCTTCAAATTCCGTATCATAGTTCTGAAGAGTTATTTGAAAATTATTTACGCAATTCATTTTAACCTTTGCTTGATAATTTTGTTTCTCCTCTAAAATTTTATTTTTAAAGTCTGAGACTTTACAAGAGAATAATTGAAATTCAGATTCTGTTTTATGTTTTAAATTTAAAACACTTTCAATTCGAATTTTCAAGCTGTACACTTCATCTTGTAGCTCTAAATATAATTTGTTTTTTAGTTGCATTTCTTTACCTAACATTGCTTTATTTTGAATTAAAGATTCTTCTGCCCCAATTAATTTACTTGTTGTTTTAAATAGTTCCTTTTCCATGTTTCGTTCCAAATTTTTAATTAAACTAATAACATGTTTAAGATTATTGCTTGTATCTTCAATTTCTTGCAACTTTATTTTATATTTAATAGTATTTTTGGATTTGCAAGACTTCAGTTTAAGCTGATCGTTGGTAATATGTTCTAATTTTATGGTTAGAACTTTCTTGTCATCAGTCAGGACTGATATATTTTCCTTCATTTGTGAACTTTCTATTCGAAGTTTATCGAGGAAGGCTTCCTTTTCAGAAATTAACGTTTCTATTTGTTTACCTAATTCTACTTTTATATCATTCAATTTTTTAACTTTTTGTTGCGCTTCGTCAAGCGTTAAACTCAGACATCTAATTTCTTTGTTGCATTTATCAAGAACTTGAACGTAATGACAATTCCGTTTCTCTATTTTGTGGTTGTTTTGCGCAGCGCAAGTAATGCGTACTTGGTCCAAACGATCCTTTTCTTCATATAAATATTCAAGTACATCACAGAGTTGCTTCAGTTTCGCTTGCCATTCTGTTTTCTTGGTTTTAAATTCCCGTACTTCAATCTTAACTTCAGTCAAAGATTTATCATTAATATTTAATTCATGCATCTTTACAAATTCATCAGATAGTAATCTGCTGTTCGTTTGGAAATTGTTTCTTTTGATCTGCAAGTTATTTATTAGTTCATCATATTCTTCATCAAATGAGTCAGAAATAAACCCAGGGACTATATTTTCCACTTCTTGATTAAATAAATTTTGTATATTTGATTCTGAAATGCAGTGGTCCACATCTATCAAAGCTTTTACTTCTTTATTTCTGAATTCTGTAAAATATTTTGACATTTCTTCTTGTGCTTTATTTAGATTGCAAACTGTCAGGTCACGTTTTAATGTATCACTAATTTTTAGTTGTTTTTTATAATTGGAAATTGTTTCTTTTAATTGATTTTCATACTGCAATAATATGGGAAATAGTTTCTTTTTTCTAATTTGTAATTGTTCCATTTCACTGTCTACGTCATTTCTATTAATCAGTAGTTGTTTTATATTTTTCCAATATAATTGAATTTCTTTAGAATTCTTTATTAGTATATTTTCCACTGAAGCTTGAGATACTGAAATAATACTTTGCGCACTGGAAAATATATTATATGTAGATTCTGCCTTTGACATAAGTTTTTTATTTTGTATTTCTAACTCTTCTTTTTCTAAAGTTAATTTATTTGTTTTCTGTATTGATACGGTTGAAGATGTTTTGTAATTATTTTCAACTTTGGTTTTTAAATCTTCTAATATTGCACACTGTTTCTTTAAAGTTGTTATTTCTCCATCAATTCGTCGTATTTCATTTTTTAAGTTGGTTGTTTTGTTTTGCAAATGTTTTATTCTCTGTGACATTTGCCTCAAAATAACATTGCCCTTCTTTTGTTCTTCTAAATGAGTAGACTTTAATTTTTTTAAAGTACTTAATTCTTTCTCAACATCTATTTCATTGTCCAGAGAATCGGACGAATTTTGTTTTTTAAGTTCAAACTGCAGAGCTAAATTTGCTTTAATATCCTCATTAATTACGTCCATGTCTTTCTTGTAAGATTTGTATTCACTTTTTAAGTTTGTCAACTCCTGAGTGCAGGCAGTCAATTCCTCCATAGCTTCTTCTTTTTCTGATAACGATTCAGATAATTGATTACTTATATTTGTTAAATTTATTTTCAACATTTTTGCAGCTTTGATTTTGGATTCCATAATATTTTGATTGTTCATTTCTAGGTTTAGCATATCATCGATTTTTACAATTTCATTGTTGTTGTTATTAATGCTTTGATATAAATTATTAATGTCATTTAGAAATTTATCAACATTTAATTTTTGTTCTTCTATATCTAACATATTCTTTACCGATGATTCAATATTGTTTTTTGAAATTTCTTCATATGCTTCATTGACTAATTTTTGTATACCTAATTTACCAACAAGTGGAGGTATACTACATACTGTTGATAATTCATTTATCAAATGATTTTTGTCATCTATAACTGATTTATATCTTTTCAATAAATTTTCATAACTACCAATAAATTGATTTTCGAAATCCTGTATTTTCAATTCAACATTAGGTAAAATATTTGGAAGATTTTTGAGGCCATTTTTATTATATGTTACATCTGCTATATCTTCCCGTAAATTTAAAATAAAATGCAAAAGATGCATAGTATTTTCTAGAAGTTCAGAAAATTTGTTTGCTTCTTTGAAACTATTTAACTCATTTAAACATTTTTCTATTTTTAATATGTTTTCCTCAGTATTATTATCATCCTTTTCATATTCCGTATCGTTTATCATTGAATTTTTAATATCAGCATTAAATTTGTCAAGAGTTGATTCTAAAATTGTAATATCTGGTTCATTTTGTAATTCGTTAGAATTAAAAGCTTCATTTTCATTTGGAAGTATTTTTCCCTCCATAGTAAATTATCATTATACTTTCATTAATTGAGATATTTAATTTTACATAAAACCAGTATGTCATTCAATATCAAATATAAAATAAATAGTTGACGTTAACGTACTTGTCAAACGTCATTTGTTGACAAATTGCATAGATATTTAAAAATAAACTAGATACCGAACTCAATATAAACAAACAACTTGATAAGTGAAGCCCACGTAAAGCCGCAGTGGCAATTTGTTAGAAAGGCAATATATGAATATAATGTGTAGGAAATTGGAAATAAGACTCAAAAAAATTGTTATTAAATTTATTTTAATTGTTAAAATATGAAATATATATATATTTTTTTTATTACGAAGATGAGAGGCGGACTAACTACTAGAGCTCTAGAAGAATGTAGGTATTCTCGTCCGCCATTTTGGGTCCAGATGTCATAAATAAAACAAGTTATTGGAATCCAGTTACTTAAAAAAAAAACATTTAAAATTTGTATCTGTCAAATTTGAAAACATATTTCTTGATATTCTGTAAAATCCAACTACACAAATCATACGGTAATATATTAGAAAGTATTCTGTACACTTACCTGTTAGATATGAAATATAATAATTAAGAGAATGATATATCACAATTATTAATCAATATCAACTTCAAATTTGACAGAAAAGAATTAAAGTAACTGGATTCCAATAATTTGTTTTATTTATGACACTTGGACCCAAAATGGCGGATGAGAATACTCATATATTCTAGTGCCTTACTAACTACTATGGTCATATGCCGCCTCATGAGAGGATGATAATGAATTTATGTGAACACAAACAACTATGCTCATCAGTGGGATTCGAACCCACGACCTCTGGCGTGCTAGGCTAGTGACATAGCCACTACGCCACCGAGATCGGCATGAAATATATTAAAAATATTACACTTTATCGGTTTATTTATTGGTTAGAAAATAATATTAGTTTATTTAATTTATATCTTTTACTCACATTTTGCTTTTGATTTGACCATTCTACCTATACTGTTTAAAATTACAATCCAAACTGAACTATACCGGGTGTCTATTTTTTTATAGAAAATATATATAAATATATAATATATATAATTTTCATTTGGCGATAGTTTGTTCCCTAGGAATTATTAATTATACAACAAAAGTGTCAATACAAAAAATGTTCAGCAATAAAAACTGCACCAAATGAGTCTAAATTTATTGATGTGATATATTTCTGTCACGAAATAGGTTTAAAATAAAATGTACAAATTTTAGATGTTCCCAGAGTGCCATGGTAAACAAAACACAAACAGTCGTATTGTCTGAGTTTGATAGATGGAATTTAGCATAGTTTTAATGATATATATTGTAATTAATACCTTTAAATTGACACTATTTTCACTTTCTGCCTTTTTTACAAATGGCAGCCGAGGTTTCATTTTTGAGCAGCAAGGTATCTAGATCATGTACCTATGACAATTTATTTTGCTTTTGTACAGTCGTACTTGCAAGATATTCTGGCTGTCTACTCTTTATGGGAAAACAATTTAAATTGTGACAAAATAACGCCAAGAATATTGAAGAAAATTTCCACACTTGCAGATTGTGTACTAAAATATGAAGGAATGTTTAAAATCCTCCTATCGATATTTAGAGAACTGTCGAATAATATATTGTAAGTATTGCTGCATGGTTAGAACATTTTCAGTAACAATAATCTCTTTTGGAGCATCAAAACAAACCTAATCTGTATTCAACACTTCCCAATGTCATTTCCTGTAGTTTCACGGAATCCTAAATGTCCTACAACTAGCTGTGTATGCTATACAAACATCAAATCGTTATCAAGTATCGCCAGCGTCCAAGAGGACGTTCCAGCGTTGATATCTTCGCGCGTATCTTGCTACAAGTCCGCTGGAACCGAGCTGGGAGCGGTCGCGAACGTGGCCTCGACTCCCATCAGTTGAGCGCTAGATCCTGCGGAGTTGTGACGCTTCATTGGGTGCCATGTGCTTCTAATGTCAAATTGTGGTGCGAATTGTGATGGAAGGCATTAAGTTTGTGTCGTTTGTTCTTTTATTTATAGGATATGTCGTTGCTAGTAAGTAGTTCTTCGTTTTGTATTTTTGAAAAAATAATTTGTTTTGAAATGCGCGGTTTAGAAATTCATTTGATTCGATTTAATAAACATGTTTTTATAGTTAAACATATAACGTATATTTACTAAATTTGATTAAAATTATCTCTTTTTATTATTTAATGTCAATATATGCTTTAAAAGATAATAGATAATAGCAAAATTCCTCGCAAAATTATGGATAAAATTTGTTATTCTAAACATTTACGATAATCGGCCCAATTCTCTAACCCTCTAATGAATTGTTATCGTAGCAACTAGCTACAGGTGACAAAATCGCATCAAAAATTCATGTTTAATGGGGAATATTTCATTAGCAGTCAAAAATCGATTCATTTTTGTTATAATTAATAAGTTGTTACAGTAGCAACATTTTAGAGAATTGTATATTTCTAATATTAAATATGAATGCAATTAAAGAGCGTTTAAGAATATATCAAATCTCAAGTCGTTATCAAGAGATTAATTAATTAGTTCTACATTATTTGATATATGATAAGTAAAATTTCCTGATGAGAACAATTTCCAAACATTTTACTCTAACGTCTTGACATAAAAACTTGAAGTTGTTCACCTTGTAATGCTTTAAGTCAAAGTTAACTTCTTTATCAATGAAATGCAATTTGAGCTACTTTTATCGTACCTGTTAAGATCAAGAACAAGATTATGAATCAGCGTCACTTACACGGCTGATTTGTTTGTAAAGTTTAAAATATCCGCGGGTGATTCATTCATTCCTTGACTTATACGGCATAAAATACTTAGACACTTAGTTGGTTGAGCTACCCATGTTTTTCTTAGTAACTTACCAAGAAAATATACTTCTTAACTTTACTGTATTGTAAATAAAATGTTTCTGATTTAAAATTGTTTTCAAATTTGCATTCTCTAACTATTTTTAGTATAATGTCATGAATTACGTACATGTATAAGAATTATAAAAATTACTAAATGTTTCTTCGTAAACAGGAAAATATAAAAGATAAAATTTGAAATAATAACCGCAGTTAAATAAACAGACTGTACGGAAATTAAATCACTATATTCATAAAATTATTATACAGGGTAGTCAAAAAAAATGTTACCATTCATATGGTACTACATAATTTGGAAGAGAGAAGTAGGGTAGCAGCTTGGATGGAAGTGTTTGAGTCAAGCTGCTACCTTTCTTCTATCTTCCAAAGTAAGTCAGGTGGCCATATTTAGTCTACAACAAAAAAAGAAAAATTATGTAGTTCCTTATGAGTGGTAACATCTTTTTGGACAACCCTGTATTTGCTAAAAATATGTAGATGGCTTCCAAGAAAAAAGAGAAAGTTCAATACTAAACTAAAACCAATAACGCAACAACTACTTTCATTTTCAATTATCATTAACGTATAGAGTAGGTACAAAAGTTCATTATGCTTACAATAATTCAGAAAAAAAAATCTGTCAGAAATACTGATATTAGCTTTGAAATGAAGACATCGTCTTGAAGAATATTTAATATTTGTTTTTCTTAACTTGGGTGATAACGCTACTATCAAATATACAAACTACACCTCTTCCAAATGACTAATTAATTACAAAGTATTTAAACTTCAGACCTCAAATATTGTTATGAATAAGTACATTACTAATTTTCAACAATGGGCAATGTGTTTAAAAAGTTTAGTAAGCATTGAAGTATTCGTCTTGTCATTAAATCACTGCCGAAAGACGAAGTGGGGGCACAGGTGCGACAGGTAACACAGAATGAATTCATGATGACGATATCCTCTATCCACCGTGTTGTGCCAGTGACACACACTCAGTACAGAGCCGGTGCAGGGGGAGGATATGTACTCCAATTTCGAAAATTTGTCGGCTGAGGCCGTGGACCACAAAGCTACACTCATAAAAATAACTTCTTGTTTCAAGAAAATTTTCAGTTTTCCTTTTGTATGCATTCGTTGAAGAAAATTTCTTGCAAAAAGATTAGATTCAAATCAAAAAAATATTAATTTTGAACATAAATTGTATTTATCTTCTTTTTCTGTTTTGAAAGAAAATGAATATATTTTAAATTTTGTTTTTATTAATAATGAAAAAGAAGACGTTTTAATTTTAAACAAAACGTTCTTATTGAAAACGACATCATTTTGAACTAAAACTACTCTTATTCAAAGTAATTCGTCCCCATAATGAGTCTCAGTTGAATACTTTGATATGTTCCTTCAAAATTAAATTAATTTCATACAATAGTATTTATAAAATCTACAAAAGTTTGCAATGAAAACAAAATCGGATTGGCACTATTCAAATCAATTTTTCTCTTCATTTAAGAGGAATCTCTATGTTCCAAACAAACATTTTTATCAGTATATATAAAATAAAAACTTTTCTAGGATGCTTGTAAAACACCACTCGCTCTATATCTACAACGAAACTTACTTCCCCAACAATAGAAACTCCGCTATAAACGTTCCAGTAATCCCTTTTTTACCGTAACAGACGTAGATAGGACTTTTCAGAGTGATCTGTTTAAGTATTTATATTATTATATTATATTTTGTTTCATTATTCAATTTTAAGGTGGTGGTGTTTTGTGCTACTTCACTTGAGCCTACACTAAATCAGTTAGATTAAGTTCGCAGTGTCAGGGCGGTAAACAAAGTACAGTATTACCGCGATTTGCTGCTATATCGTCAATAACATGATGAGCATATTTATGTTTTAAATAATTTAATCTCTAATTAAGTATTTCGCCTATCCTTGAACAAACAATTATTGACGCGCCACTGGAATGTCTTTAATAGATTGATTTATTACTTCCTCTCATTCCCAAATAAAATATTAATAATCAATTATAATTTAAACTACTGGAAGAAGACGTATGTGGCATAGAAATCGGTCGAGGTAGTATTGAATAAATATTGGCTGAATTACAGTAGTTTTACTTTTATCTATCATCCAGCCAAAAAATAGTCCTTAACTCCTTTTCATAAATAATCAGATTACAAATTTAAGCCGGTAGTAATTATGGGCGCTTGAGGAATTGCGGAAATAACGCTTGCTTCACTGACGAAAGTTCGCGGGAAAACCAAAATAAAAGTACTTCCCGTTGTATAGTATATCAAACTAACTAAAATAATTTGTTTTTTCCAAGACAAAACAACAACTAATATTATTTATTTACTTGTTTATCCTAAAGCGAAGAAACAAATTTAGTAAATATTCAAAAAATAATAATATGCAAGGATTCGCATTAAAACACCGCAATTTGACTCGAACCGGCCCTGTACAGGCATACGTAGATACTCTTGTGTCATAGCGCCTCAAGCGAGTAAACAATTAAATGCACATTCGATTCAGACTTATATCTTACTGTTGTTTTGTTATTCCAGAACCTGGGTTATTCTTATTTGTAAAGTGTGACGTATTTTTTATACAAAAAATATTTAAATTTTATCCGGCCAAAATTATGACACGAAACGAATAGGATTTATGTTATCAAATTTTGTTTACGTACAAGGTTTTGAGCTCCTAATTTACAAATTTTCCAGTTGGTTTTCCTTGAGGTTTTCCTTTCGTAATATGGGTCAGCGGTTCCCCAACTTTTGCAATAATTATCTGTGATATTTTGAATACTTTAAAGCAAAAAATAACTCTCTAACATTGATTGTTTGAAATAAGTATAAAAATTGGTCAAACTATCAAACAATAATTAAAACTGTCGCATTTATTTGAAAATATTTGTTGAGATTATCCCTAGTTTAATTTCCGGGAAATATGGTTGAAAAATAATATGTTTTCGATTTCTTATCACAATCGTATATTTGTTATGCTTAGATAGATAATTTTTTACAAAAATAAATTTCATTATTCATACGATGTGTTATATTTGCAATAGTATACCATCAATATTAATAGATTTATTTTATGTCAAAATAAAATATTGGAAAATCCAATGACGTTAGGATTTTTACTATTGAAAATTATACAATTTTTATAATTTATCAATTCAAATATTGTCATAAACTTTTATCGTAAACACAACTCATTAAATAATAATATAAATATAATTAATTTAAATAAACTTCCCTGAATATAATAATAAATAAACAAATTAAATTTGAGTTACGCATAAAGACAGCAGACAGAAAAATACATATTTATTTATATTATTTACGCCAAGTTATCATTTTAAAATCGCATTTTAAGATGCATGACTCATAATATTTACTAAATTCTTTCATCAAGGTTAAAACCAATTTGAAAAATTTAAATACCTTACAGTAAGTGTAGATCAAATTTGCAACAAATATTTTATATTGTATTACAATAATATTGCGAATTTTAAATATTATCTATTACCCAAATATACCTCAGAAATTTTCCCCATTTATAATTCCACATTTTATTGGTATTTCCAAAATAAAAAAGTTACTTATTAAAACCAGTCGTAGTTTACAAGGTAACTTTCAAGTTAATTTTAGTACTATTATATATTTAACATTACCTCTAAACCAAGTATAATAATAAATATTAAGTTGTAAGGTTTGTACCTATTAAACCTTTTTATAAAAAAAAAAATTATAAGAAAAATCTATAGCTAAGAAATATTTCAGTAAATCTGATTCATTTGATTTCTGTTAGTTCTACACAGCAAAAGTGTAAATACAAAAGTTGTTCAGAATTTAAAATGCGTGCAATAAGGGTCATTTGGTTAACAAAATATTAGTATTTCACGATGTATACATTAATTAAATTATACGAAAACAAAAATATTTGACATTTCATAAAACAGTTATAGATTTACTAATTTGTTTAACAGAAAGAGATGGAAGGAAATGAACTTTCAAAAAAAGTAATACAACACTGTAAATAAATATATCTAAATAAATAGTCTTGTGATAATGCATCGGACTATAAATCATAAGATCCTCAGTTCGAGCCTCACAGCCGTCAAATTTTCAAGATTAAATTTTGAAAATTTTCATTACAAAAATTACCCCTGTGTATCCTCCACCACTACCATCCTTGGAGGCCATGATTTGACGGCTGGTAACTGCACTTCACGCGCAAAATTATATAATACAGAGATCTGCTTTGAGCAGCGTGCCACACCCTGAAATGGATAAACGGCGTGATGATCTATTTATTTTATTTATTTGTATAAATCTGTTTTCTGAAAGATACATATTTTTCATTTTTGTTTAATTTTCCATGGCTGTATTACAATATTTCTAATAAATATTAATTTAAATTTGCTTGATACATCGTAAAATACTTACATTCAGGTAATCAAATGGGCCTTATTGCATGCATTTTTAAATTCTGAGCAACGAAATATGCCACATTTCAATTCTACACCCGGTTTATATATATATATATATATATATATATATATATAGATATTTTGTTAAAATTTTTTAAATTTTACAGTGTAGTATTTCCTAATATTATACTGAGCATTCAAGTAAACAATTATTATTTAGAAAAATTTGCGACATTTTAAATTAAATTATATTAGGAAATTTATTTGGTACTGTTTTGTGCGTAATACCCAAACTTATCGCAACTTAGTCCATTTTGAGGTTAAAACTTTAGTTGTGGTTTTACAAGTTAAAAAATATCACAATTTATAAATCTCTTCTAACAAAATGTGTCATACTTATGGAACAATGTACAATATACATTGTTATTTAAGAATTTCATTGTTTCTATTATTTTATTCAAAACTGATTGGAATATTAATTTTAACACCATTTTCTATATGGTGCACATGCATTATTAGAATAGAAAATGATGCAGATTATACAATAGAAGAATTGAATGAAACTCATTCTTCTGTCTGAATGTCTGCTGTCCAAATAGATAAATATCCGTTATATAAAATTAATTGTTAGAATTTAAATAAACCTTTTCTTTATAGTAGCTTATTATATTTGACATTTTTCTATAATTATTTATAATAAATGCGCATATTCTAAACCCCAAGTTGACCACGAATAACATATACAGTTCTATTTTATATTATTCCGTGATAAATAAAATAAATATATTACGCATTAGGGATATTTATTTCGGTTTTGCGGCTCATGACGTCCAACGTATTCTTGCTTTGCCTCGGAAGGAAGTGGTTGTTAATACAGATTACAAAGATCAGTGTATATCAAACTTTTAATTAGACATGCTTGGCAATTAAGGAAAACAAGGAGAAAACTTTCAAACCATTTTCCGAAAATCCCCTACATTCCTATACACAAAACCATTCTGTTATAATAAATTTGTTGGTTAAAATATCTACTTTTTTAAATATTTAATTTTGCTACCCATATATCATATAAATAGGTGTATAAATACAATGTCTAAATATCCACTTACAATTTACTAATGTGATACAAATACTAACTTGTACTTCTACAAATTATGTTATCAAATAGATAAGCGTCCCGCGAAAGCACAACTGTATTCCATGATTGATATAAACGCTATTTTTACTTCAAATCTTTTTCATATCGTAATATCAAATATTTGCAGACTCCCCCTAACTGCATTAGATACATTTTCCGTTATCATAGGAATGAAATTATCTATGCAAAACAACTAAACGTTAAGGAAATAACTAACAGTTTATAATCCTGCTAACACTATTCGTACACAGTTGTAAATTATTAAAAATTTTACTATTATTCTAGTATGTCTTTGTTATTTAGAACGGATGTTAGATAAGTACAGATTATCATTGCTGTGTTCTGCTATAAAATGAATTATTTTTATAAATTAAAATATTTTGTATTTTTATTGATATTCATTATTTCTTTTATTATATTATTATATTGTAACATTTTCACAGAAAAACGCAGAACCATTCTACACAGAGTATTAAAAATTGGGGCATATACCAGCCCAGAATCATATTTTTGGCCCATTTAAAATCATACAAAAGAAAATAGTTTAACTCACCATATTTATATCTTAAATTCTATCATTTTTAACTCCCGCACATACATATATGCAAGTAAGGCGAAGGTATCATGTTTATGTTACGAATTGATTAGATAAATGAGATAGAGTACATTTCAATCAAAAATATGTAGAATAATATTACCTACAGTTTTTATTTAAAACATTTTTATATATTTTGTTGCCAATACCTGTAGGCTAAATGAAATCGTTATGTTTGTCCCTTTTGTTAATTTATTTTTATTTCAGTTGTTATTTACCTTAAAATATTCTTAAAAATAACAGAATTTAAGATTCAAATAATTGAATATAACAAATAGTAAGATCAGAACAATTATTTTTAAAAGTTTTTCTGAAGGTCTTAATTGGGCCAAATGATATGATTCTGGGCTCTTAATATGACCAAAAAGAATTAAAATACCTTAATATACAAAGGTTTGAAAATTAATCCCTTTTAAAATAAGAGCGATTGTATTATCGATAGCTTAATAAATTTATGTTGTTTAATAAAGGCTTTTGGACTAAGTTCAGCAAAAAAATTATTTAAATACAACGCTTCGAATTATGTAGTATAATTCGTAACGTATTTAAATATATATATTTCTACAAAACTTAATCCATAAGTTTTTATAGTTTTACTATGAGTCCTGAAAGTTTTTTTCAATTTATGTTATTATCTTACTTTCGATTTAATGAAGTGTTTTAAATTATAATGCCGTTTATTTAAATGATGAAATATCAGATGTGGTTTTCATGTAAGGTTATAGCAATAAAAATGAAACATTGCATGGGATATAGATTGGACAAGGGTATTCCATTCCATTGTCTCCTAGGTTTGCCAATTTTAACTCCTTTGGACTTTTGTATTTGTAGTTAGTTGAAAATTTTAGTATGTAGCACCTGTAAATACTTTTGCATAGTTGCAACAAAGAATTGAATAAAGTTGTCAAATAATTTGACAATTCAAGCTAAGTTAGGAATTCTGAAAGATCGTGGAGTTCCTTCCTAAGAACATGCAGATGCTGCATGAATATGGAGTATGGATTTTATTTATTAACATCCAATGTGTTTTTGCAGAACCTCAATACAGCCGTCCAGTAATAAAAAATGTAAGCAAACAAGAAATAGCTGTAGATGCAAAACATAGTTTAACGTTATTCTGTGAAGGAAATGAAAAAATTACTTGGACCTATCCTAACAACACAATAGATGTAAATATATCTACATATATCCTATAATATTGTATTATAATTACAATTAATTTTAGGGTAATTACTGGTCTAGGATGGAGGTACAGACCTCCGAAATTAACGGAAAACATTTCGCAAAATTAACGTTACAAAACGCTTCCTTTGTGGACGTTGATTATTATTATTGCCATGCGGAAAATGCTGCAAAGGATGATCCGCTTCGATCCGCTAAAGTTTATGTCTACGTTCGAGGTAAATACTCTTAACTGGTAAATATGAAATTAAGATTACACTTTGAATTATATTTTAGATGATGAACATTTATCTGCACTGCCAGAAGAAGAAATAGTATTTTTAACCGCCACACAAAACAGCAACGTTACTTTACCTTGCCGACCAACCTCTCCGGATGTCACTGTGAAATTATTTGATATTAATGGCGAAGAAGTAAGTTTTTTTGTTAGTTGCAGACTCTAATATCATTTTAACATGATCAAGGGAATTCATTTCAAGAGTTGCTATAGATTTTTATTTTAACTATAAAACAGGTGTCACATCTATATGATTCTATTTAATGTTTGGTGAAAACTCAAAGAAATAATATTACTGTTAATTCATTTATATCATAAAGCAACCAGTAGCAAACATTTTCGTATGATTTGGTTCATAAACTATCGTATATAATCTTATAAGTACTTGTGATGTTTAGATATTTTATCAATTTGTTTAAGTACTTTTTTCTTGAGGAAATCGCTATGAGTGTCCAACGACTGATATGATTTCTGATTAAAACAGAAAAAACGAGGCGGAGAAAAAAATTCTTTTGATACATTACCACCGAGCAATTTACCCCAATCACCTTTATCCCTATTACAGTTTCTACACTTAGTGCTATTTTGAACACATCATAATGATAAATAAACAATTCGAATCATACCATTTGGCCCAGTTAAAACCATACAAAGGAAAATTGTTTAATTCTCCTTATTTATATCTTAAATTATGTAATTTCTACTTCCCTCACATACATATATGTAAGGGAAGTATTGTTTTTATTACGAATTGAGGAGATTTTCATCAACAGTAAGTGGTAGATTATCAGGGTTTTTTGGCATATCTTAGTAAATGAGATTGAATAAATTTCTTTGGAATCAAAAAAATGTTGTTTATTTGAAACATTTTTCCATATTTTGTTATTATCAAATTCAAAAACAGTGTTCGTGGTACCAGCAATACCTTTGGGCCAAATGAAATCTTTGTTACTAATTTTTGTAAATTTGGTATTATTTCAGTTGCTATTTTTCCTTAAAATATTCTTAGAAATAACATAATTTAAGATACAAACAAACAAATACAGTAATTTTTTCTTTGTAAGATCAGAACAATTTTTTTAAGTTATTTTAAAATTCCTAATTGCAATAGTAATTTCTGTACCAGTGAGGTAAGGTAGTTTTTTATTTATGTAGATTTACATATTTTTATTGAAATGGTAAATATTAACTTGTGTTCCATGAAGATTGCTGGTGCATCAAAACATCATAATCATATTGGCTACGAAGTAAAAATGACCATATTCGATGCACATTATTTGTGCAAATTCACACGAGATGGACATCAGGAAGAATTGACAGTCATTGTCACAATAATAAGTATGTATTTTACATTGTGTCATTATTTTCATATTTCCAGATGAATTTAAGTTTCGCTCGACAAGTTGGTTATACACTAGAAGTTACGTCTTTATTACACTCTGGACATTACATTTGCTCTTTTTATCGGGGTAATAAACAGGAAGATTTAATGATAAATTTAAACGTCGGATGTAAGTAAGTGGTCAAATTAGGTGTTCGGACTCTATGTTGCATTTTGGCTTCCGTTTTTCTGATTTCTGAATTCTGAATTCAATACGTAATGGGACTGGTTGGTATCTAAACGCTTTTCTTGGTTGTTTCGGGTTTTAATAGTTGTTTGTGTTGTGCTTAATTTGTTGGTTTGGTGTATAACATTTTGTTAATTTTTGTGCTAACGTTCATACAATATAGCAGAGATGGAAAATCGCACATTTCTTTGATTTTTAACTAAACGAAATATCCCAAAATGGTGTCCTCTTCTACTTTCCGTACTCATATTTTTATTTATTTATTCTAACAATATGCCCAATCAAAAATATAGGTAAAATGATTCATAACGTACATATTTAAAAGAACTTTAATTTGCTGTAACTTTTTGGATATTGGGCTTTGGTTAAAAGTTTATTAAGGAAAAATAATTATTTTGGGCCTTTTTACCTACACTTTAAATCTCTTCTGTACGTTATGAATTACCATGTATTTTATGTGGAATTTCCATGTCTGAATTGTTATGTGATATGTTCTACAGCTTAAGATTTGTAGTAATAATATTATTTAGAAAATGATTAATTAATTATCTTTTTAAGCAGCCAATACTGATTATGTTCCGAAACCGTACATTGAGGCTCCTCAATCGGGAAGAACAACAGTGGGAAACACATACATTTTGAATTGTACAGTAACTGTTGAACAAAATGTTTACTTTACTTTGAACTGGACAACTCCGAATCCTGCAGCAGTAGAAGTAACTATCTTTTGAAAACTACAGCGTTACAAATTTATAACATAATGAATATACTTTTAGTCTAAAAGAATTACCATGACTACTGCTTCTGCAGTAAATGTAAACAGTGTAAGACAAGGATCAAGTAGCCTGACAATAAAGGACGTACAGTTCAGTGATGCAGGATTATACACATGTATAATTATAGACCATACACACAAAACTAATAATGTGTCGAAGGAAATTTCTGTTTTCGGTGAGACATTTTTAAATAAATAGAGACTATTTCGTGGAAAAACTTTTTCTTTCGTGACTAATATGTCATATTCCACACTAGTACAATAAATTACTATTATTAATTGACTACTTCTGCAGATGGAAACGGTTCATATATTAATCTTCAAGAGGAAAGTGGAATGTCTACAATAAATACTTCGGCAGGCATAAATAGTGTTCAATGGGTATTTATAATCGATTCTTATCCAAAAGCCGACATACAATGGTAAACGACTAATATTAAATATCACCAAATATGAACTTATTTAAAAATATTCTTTGTAGTTTAAATAACAGAGGAGAAGAAATTTTTTTTACGAAATCTAAAACTAACAAATATTCTCTTGAGTTCGACACTGGTAGCAACAGAGCTACTTTAAAAATTAATTTACTAACATTAAACGATTCAGGAGTCTATCAGATTATTGCAAATAATGGAAAGACTATAAAGAAAATAAATTTTACACTCATAGTTCAAGGTAAGTAATATTACATGTTGTATTCTATTATTAATAATAACAATATAATTATTATTTAGACAAACCAACTGTTCATATTATAAGTCCAAATTATCATTTATTATATGAAAATACAAGTTTAGATTGTATAGCAGCAGGGAATCCTATACCTACTATTGAATGGTACTTTAAGCCTTGTGAAGACAATTCATGCCGCTTTGAAAAGTTACAAGTAAGTTCTAGTTATGTCATCATCAAATATATATAAAATATAAAATGTTCTGTTTAGAAATCTATGTATACATCAAAAACTGAGGGGTTACAAAGGATATCTACATTAAAAATGAACGCAACTGTTACTGGTCTAATTCAATGCCTTGGTTCGAATGTGTTAGATAATGATACATCTACAGAAGGATTTTATGTTACAGGTAAAGTAATTCTTAACTTGGACAGTCATACCACTTTCATAGTTATACAAACGTCACATTGGGGTCTGCGAAACCCCAAGAAAAGAAAAACTACTGCGCATGTGGAAAATTAGATGAAAATCGTGGTGTTCATTACACTTGATAGTACAATACAAATAGATTTTGTTACAGATGTCGAAGACGGATTCAATATTTGGGGTTTGGACAAAAGCAACCAAGTTGCCGCTGGAAGTAAAATGAAACTTACTTGTGCGGTGTCAAAATATAATTTTACAAATAATGTTCGGTGGTTCTTACAAAAAAAAGGACAAGATAGAAAACTTATTACTTCTGATAAAAGTATGAAATCTTTTCTAACTCGTATATATATTTTCTATATTATCTGATTCTTTTCCAGAATTTCAAGTAGAAAAACATACTACAAAGTACACATACAGAACCACATTAATTATAAATCCAATAGCAAAAACAGATCGCGGAACTTATCTTTGTGTAGCTACACCTCTGGACTTCGAATCAGATGTTTCACAACAACAATATATTGATGTTAGAGGTATTTAACACAAAGTATTTTTATTCTGTCAACTCTTATTTCATTCCCACAACATGTTACACTATTAAATATGTTTTAGATCCAATGAAACCAAAAATTTTCAGCAGCAATATGAACGGTACAACAATCAGAATGAAACCGGGATATTTAGGAGTAACATTATATTGTAATGCTTCCGGTATTCCATACCCGGATATATCTTGGAGAAAGGTAAATATTTTAAACTGAATTGGTGTACTTATTTTATTGATGGACGAATAATGTCTGCGTCAACTTATGCAAATGATTGATTGAGAAACAATTAAGAAGAATTGTGAGCATAAATAAACTAGGGAAATGTAATTTAATTTGCTAATGAATGCCGATAATATAAATTGTTGATGTTTGAGAAGGATGATTTAGTAGCTGATTGCAATGTTTTAGTAAATGGTTTGAGAGTGGAACACTTGAATGAGTTTCAATATTTGGGTTTTCGAGGGATGGACGTATTGACCGGGAGATATCTGCAGGGTGCAAGGTATTGGGTGCTCGATTGAGTGTGTGTTGATTATTTAGTAAGGAAGTATGAACGACGTATAACTACTGTGGAAATTAGGTATTTGAGAGATTTGTGTGGGTAAACGATACGTTATCATGTCCGAAATACGTTGGTGTACGATGAATACAAGATTGAGAAGAATTGTGTTTAAAAAGTGGGAATGAGTTAGTTTGATCATCTTGAGCGGATGTCGAAAGAAAAGTTAAGAATAATTGGTTAAGTATGATTGAAGGTTTACTGAACGAATGATTCCGAGTGTGAAGAATAGACGTATATGTATGAATCGCACAATAGATATGGACGAAGCGAAAGTGGTGTGCCAGGATAGGAATGTTTGCAGAAGATTGATTGTTGCTACCCTAGCGTGATGTTATGTAAGTATGTTAAAATTATTAATATTAATTTCTATATTTCAGGACGATAAAGATTGGGCAAAAGGAGTTAATTATAACCATGTTAAATTATCTCACAATGAACTCGTCTTCAATAATGTCGACGACGAAGATGCTGGAGTTTATTCTTGCAGAGCAACCAATTCTGAAGGTTCCGATGAAAGAACCATGAAATTAGAAATTATCGGAGCAAGTATGACATCATAATAAATCATTGATTATACTTCATTAATTTGCCATTATTTTTATAGAATCTTGGGCCGTTATTTATATAGTAATAATAATATTATTAGCTCTATTCTTCTTGGTTCTCGTTACTTTCCTGGTTGTAAAGATCAAACGAGAGAAAAAACTACGACGAGAATTAAGAATAGCTGGTCTAATGAACTTCGAAAAGGGAGGACCAGAGAGTTTGAACCCAGATTTAGCTGTAGATGAACAAGCAGAGCTGCTGCCATATGACAAAAAATGGGAATTTCCGAGAGACAAACTTAAATTGGGAAAACAGTTGGGGTCGGGAGCTTTCGGAGTTGTAATGAAAGCTGAAGCTTTTGGATTAGTAGAAGGGGAAACTATTACAACAGTAGCAGTAAAAATGGTTAAACGAAACGCTGATTACACCTACATCAAAGCTCTGGCATCCGAATTGAAGATTATGGTGCATCTGGGAAAACATTTAAATGTTGTTAATCTTCTTGGGGCTTGCACAAAAAATGTTACAAAACGTAAGAGCTCAATTTATTTCAATAATTATTTGTATTTATCTAATTGTTATTAACAGGAGAACTTCTGGTTATTGTTGAATATTGTCGATTTGGAAATCTTCATAATTACTTATTAAGACATCGAGATGATTTTGTAAATCAAATTGACAATAAAACTGGACAAATTGATACTACCATTGGCGCAGAATTCCTTAGCAGGACTATGTCTGTCGGAAGTAATCAGAGGTAAACATATTTAAATAATTATTTTACAGGTTTATTAAATAATAAATTATTTCAGTGGTGGCAGAACGATGGCATTTGCTGGCGTAGACTATCGAGCTGCACCAAATCTTAGCAGTACAACTGATTCAACTGTAGTATGTTCACCAACTGGTGAAGATACAATGATTCTAAGCAACAACAGCAGTATTCAACCTGAATGGAGGTCAAATTACAGAGGAGACTACAAAGGAAATGTGCGACCTACTTCGACACATGATCTTCTTTGTTGGGCTTTTCAAGTAGCCAGAGGAATGGAGTACCTTGCTTCCAGACGAGTAAGATTTTTTTTATAAATATAAATCAATTTTTAAACTAATGTAAATAGTAGTATAACCTTTATCATTTGTCTTTACATTTAATAACCTTTTTTCTATAATATAATAAATGAAGTTGATATTTACAATTCATTCATACATAACAACAAATAAATAATTACATCCTTCTTTTCTCCACTGTTCTCATCCATGCTCATCATGCTCATCGCTTTGAATCTGCCAGCAATTATTCCCTGTACTTTTCTTTCTTCATCTTTTCTGAAATACTCGTTCGATTTCTCTTCATTTTCACATCTATACCTCACCATTGTCTTTAATTTGTCATTCCTTTTCCTATTTTAAATACTGTGGTAATTCTGATGTTCTTATTTTGTTGTACTTTAATCTATACTTACCTGAATGTTTTAATTTTATTTATTCTTTCCTGATTTTGGATGTCCATACTTATTTGTATTATCATTTTAACTATACTTTCACCTCTCTCCCTCTTCCTGTCTATTTTTGTTGTAGAAAACCCATTTCTTTCATACAAATTTTTCCTAGTGCTTTTTTCTTCTAATTCTTCATCTCCTTTCTTGATTTCTTTATATCATTCCCATGGAATAAGATAATAAGATTTGCACTTCAAATCTCATTGCTCTTTTTCCTGTCCCAATTCCCATTATGTTCTTCTTCATTTCTTCCATAGGTATGTAATTCGGGGTAGTTTTATTTAGACCTAATATCTATTTTATGTATCCTGTTTGGTTTGCTTCCGATCTATTCTGACTATTCCATCATCATGCTGTCTTTGAATTTGCTTTCTCCTGTTCCCCATGCTTCTTTCATTGCTATTGTTCCGTTTCTTCTTAGTTCTTTTATATGTGCTTCTGAACCCCCATTACTTTTAAAAATGTAACCTAGATATTTGAATTCTTTTACAGTTTCTATCTCTTCTCCTTCCCAAACTAATGTAAATATATTTTAGGTTTTGCACGGCGATCTGGCAGCACGAAACATCTTGCTTGCTGAAGATAACATAGTCAAAATTTGCGATTTTGGTTTAGCTAAAAGTATGTACAAGAGTGACAATTACAAGAAGAAAGGAGACGTAAGTTAAAAATAAAACATCTACTTTTACGAGCACATTAATAATATTTAAAATTCTAGGGTCCATTACCAGTAAAGTGGATGGCCGTTGAATCAATTAGAGACCGAGTATTTTCAACGCAATCCGATGTCTGGTCATTTGGAATTGTACTCTGGGAATTTTTCTCATTAGCTCGAACACCTTATCCTGGTATGGATGCTGATGAGAGATTATACAATAAATTAGTTGATGGGTATAGAATGGATCAACCAGAATACTCCACAAAAGAAATGTAACTTTGCTTTATTTCTTTACAGTTCAATGTTTAATAATATTGATGTTTCAGATATCAAATAATGTTGGAATGCTGGCATGCAAAACCAGTGTATAGACCATCATTTACAAAACTGGCTGATGATTTGGGTAACATGCTACAAGACGCTGTTAGAAAAGTAAGCTTTCATTAAAATCTAGCTAAACCTAATTAACTGATATTTTTTCTTTCAAGCACTATATTGATTTGAACGATCCGTATATAACGATGAATAACGAACAACAAGAAGGTCACAGTGATTATCTCGCCATGTTAAGCCCTCCAGATTATGGAAACCTGGCATCTCCAGGTCCTGATTACGTTAACGGGAAAACGTTTCCAGAAGATCAACCAGCTGAGGCTTCAGGGTACCTTCCAATGGATATCTTCAGTCCACGAAGCAATGAAAGTCCAAGTCCTGTGTTTGATTTTGAAGTTCATAAAAATAAAAACGTTAATGGTGAACCAGCAACTGGAGTGGAGTTGTTGCCGATTCTCCACACCAATGAATCCGATAATGATATGTCTCCGACATCACCGATGAGCAAAAGTTTTGCCAATCCGAATTATCAGACTAATCCCTCAGTGGATAGTAAAGAAATTAGTGCACCAAAGAAAGACAATATTGTACCTACGAGTGATAACTATATAAACATGCCTCAACAAAAAAGTGCCTTAATATCTAACACTGACTCTTTCTCTAACCCGAGTTATATTCATATGAATAATAAAACAGCAGATGAAAATGAGAAAAGTAATTATGTTAACAGCCATAGCAGAGACTGGGAAAGACCTATGGTTTAAGAAATAATGTACTTTAAATTAATAATTACCGTCTTGTATTTCAGTGATTTTCAATGTTTATTAAAGACATACGTTTTTAAATTGTTTTCAGTTTTAGATCTTATATTTTGTTTGTGAATTTTAATTGTATATACAAATACTTCACCTGCTAGTCATTTTTATACGGACTGGTGTATTAATAGGTAATTAAGTACAATTTAGAAGTCTCATTATTAGGTTTTCTTAAGAATTGTTCATGTTTAAAGTATTTAATGTAGATTTAACTAAATATCTAATAATTTACAAGCAGATACATAAAACTATTAATGTGTGAAGAACAACAAAATGTATGACTGCATGAGAGGTATTACCAATTTTTAAGATGTACAAAATACATATTTTATATTTTATTATTTCATAAATATACATTTATAAATTTATACAAAATCATTTCTAAAATTATTCATAATTACTAACAATTCGTATTGAATAGGGCACATCATGGATGGTGGTATTATTATAAAATTTTCTTTTGGAAAGAATGTCGTCGCGAAGATTTTTTTTATACTCTTGCCACTTTTTGTTGCTCACATATGCTTTAAACACTTCTTGTCTTGTTGGTATTCTATTACGTAGAAAATGCTCAACTCGCGTCCAAACATTTCCCCTATTATGTTGAATTAGCCAATATGCAGGAATAAGAAGAAATCTAACTGGAGTCAAAGCTATCACTCGTCTATTTTGCATTAACTCGCCTTCCAGAAACGTTGATTTTGCCTCTAACGTGCAAATCTGTAGCAGAGACAGTATATTTAATAAATGGTTACAAATATACAAAGGAAAATGAAAACTAATTTTAATAGCTATGTTGCAAAAAACAATTGCAATAGGAAGACAAACATAAAATAAAGTTTCTCATTTTTGTTAAAGTTAAGACCAAACTGCATTCTGTCTACAGAAGCACAATTATTTTTTTCTTCAAACGTCAAAAAGTACGTTGTTATGAATTTGTATTCAACAACAGCATAAGTTCAATCTTTTCGCCGCCGGCATAAAAGTGTCTCCCTAGTGTAAGTAAATTGTAAGGTTGTAATTCAATAATTTGACAGTTAAAAATTTGTTGTGGGCAACACATACACAAAGTATCACATTTACTCCTAATAACACAATATAGGTACTATTTTCATTCTCACCTGCATGAACCGCAATTTAACATTCGGAGGTAATCTTGTACGCTGTGACTGGTACCGATTTTCACTCAATCTTTGCAATTCTTTGCGTAGTAAAGTTTTATAAGTCATGATACTCATTTTTTCGGTTCTTTTCCTTTCCATTGACAATGGTATTTGTGTTTCATCCCCTTTTGGCGATTTAATGTCATTGAGTGATTTTACAGATTGTCTAATATATTCTTTTATTGATTCACCTATTTCAGGTGGTTCCTCGATTTTCTCGCTTTTTGTGCTGAATACATCGTTACGCATTTCGTCGCACGATTTAGGTCTATCAAAAAATTCTTCTTCATCGTTAGTCTGCAATCCTACATCTAGATTGTCGGTATCGTAGAGTTTATAACATTTTATTCCTTTTTTAACAGTTTCTTCTACAAATAAATGTTCTACAATTACGCATCTTCCTTCTATGAGGAAATGGATCATCGCTGGCGCTCCTTTCTTAATTTTACCGTCGCCAAAAACTACTTGATTTGGGGCATAAGATTTCATTTTGGATAGAATGCAACATTCTCTAATTGCAACGCTATCCCAATTGTCAAAATACATGAACTTTGTCATTGCTTCCCGAATATCGTCCCAACGTTGCATTAAACTTGCTTTCAGTACTCGATCGAAATCTTCCTTCTTCAGAACTAACAGCTCGCAAGGAGCTTCAAAAATAAACCCACAATTTACATTTATTCTTTTCGTAAGTTTTTAAAACTAATTATATTATAAATAATGAAAGAAGCTTTCAGAAAATTATATATTTGGGTATACGAGCCCAGAATCATATCATTTGGTCCAAGTAAGACTTCTCAAAAATCTGTTGTGGGTACCACACTACCTCCCGCCATAGATTTCTTATCGAACAATGCAGAAACACGGACCACCACTATCAAATATTATCAATTATGGCACGTGAAAAAATGAAGTTTTTTCCCATATTTCAACCGATGTTTTGTTTTTATCAAAAAGCATAAGTTTGCAGATTTAAACGAAAATGTCAAAATATAATTTTTCTTTAACGTGCTGTAATTCGTAAATGGTGACAGTAATATAAAAATGTTTCAAACAATAATTGTAGATAATAATATTAGAAACATTATTCTCATAATAAATATTGTCATTAAATCATAAACTACTCAGTATTTCAAAAGAACTTGATAGGGCTTCAAGAAACTACCATTTCCGGTTATTGGATTATCACCCAAAACTAATTAGCTCTTCCCAAGTTGATATATACACAATATCTAAATTATCTGTTAAGCGGATTTTGAGAAACCGTAACTTCAGATATCCACACAGAGCGACAGACAGATACACACAGACATCATCTCTAAAACTCCACACAATCAATAACAACAATGATGTTCACCTTCTGAAAGATAGCAATTAACTGAAATAAAATACATAAAGAACAGATAATAAATGAAGGTATTATCCAACGGCTTCGGTTACGTACCTAATGAGCTAAATAGGAATAAAACATAATAGGTTTAATAAAATAATGTTACGTAAAATAACTGCTCTAACAGAAATAATAACATTAACAAAAATCATTAACATAAGGATTTGGCCTAAAGGTACTGGCTGTTACCACGAACAGTGTTTTTGTATCTGATGGAAATATAGAAAATTGTTTCAAATAAAAATTGTAGGCAATATATTGTTCTACAAAGACATTCCCATAAACCCCGTAGGCCTACAAATAATATATCACTTACTTGATGAATTGTTCCCAAAATCTAAAAAATTCGTAACATAAACATAATAGCTCCTTTATATAACGTTTGTGCAGTCGGTGAAAGAAATAAATATGGTGAATTAAACAATTTTCCCTTGTATAATTTTAACTGGGCCTTATGATATGATTCTGGGCTCGTAGTTCTATAAATCTTTAACATGACGTTTCAAATATTAGAAGAAGCTTTCGGAACTTATCATATAAATAAAACAATATTATTTACAGAACTACAGAACATTGTTTTATTTATTTATATTATACTCATAACTTGCAATCAATTTAATCCAATTTGCGAATGTGCTTGAATTAAAAATATTGTGAAGAATTACAAAAATGCGGGCAAAAATAAAAATACATACCCGGAGAATAATCTGTAGAATCCATAGAGAGTTTAAAAGTTACACTGCAAAAGAATTTGCGTGCAGCACTTTACAAAGTCTGCTGAAAAACTAATTTGTAAAGAAATGTATTGATCAAACATATTGAATACGTTATCTAGTCAAGCAAAGCTAAGACGTTAATGTCATGCTGTCACTGTAACTTTCAAGTACTCAAACAGCGGAATTTGAAAACGCTTTTCATTAGACAGATCGGAAATAAACTCCAACAGGAATCTGTTGTACTTCTAGTATTAATCTAACTTAGTAATTTAATTGCAAATGTTTTATTATATTACCTACAGTATTAACCGTAGCAGTTCTCGTTACATTGTGTAGTAAAGAAACTTCGCCAAACATACTTCCGGCATGGACTCTACCAAGTTCAACTTCTACATTTTGTTTGGCAATTTCATCCCATTGAGTTCTAGTTATCTGAACTTCTCCTGATAGTAAAAAATACATGGCATGTGCCTCATCATTTTGTCTCACTAAAACACGACCTTGTCCATAATATTCAAAATATGTTACTCCCACAAGTTCCAGTTGCACATTCTAGAAATGTAATTTATATATTTTTTTAAATATTTAGAACTAATGACAATTTACTTCTGGGTAACGTCGAAAACATTTTAGTCCCCCAATATATTTATTCAATAATTTCTTTTCATCCTCAGTTCGGTAAATTATGTTTTTTCGCAGAACTGCTTTCTCCTATATAGATAAATATTTTTAATGAATAATTCCTTGATATATTTTTATTAAGGGTAGAAAAAAACTCAAGACTGCAGTCAAGTTGTATATTATTTAATCAGAAGCCGACGTTTCGCCAACAATTATGGCTTTATTAGAACAAATCACTAAATTAGTCAGTAAAATAAAATAACACATTAATAATCAACATAACATATATTGTTTTAAACTTTTGTAAAATTAACTTGTGTTTGTGTGTATAATAATACACAGACGATACTAACAATTCGTTTGTTGATTATTTTCATCTTTCATTTTACTAACTAATTTAGTAATTTGCCCTGATGAAGCCACGAGTGTTGGCGAAACGTCGACTTTTGATTAAATAATATACAACTTGATTGCAGTCCTGGGTATTTTTCTACCCTTCATAATATATTTAAGCCAGTCGATAAACACTTCATATTTATAATTTTTATTATATACCCTAATAGAAAGCCCTTTTCCAGTTTTTCTCTTGCGCGCAAGTCGAGTAACAGTTTGCTTAACATTATCTGGATCAATTATATCTTCATCGTCATCTTGTAGCCAAGATATATTGTGTATTACATGCCTAACAGCAGCTCTAAACCGTCTCTTTGCCCGAATTGACCGAAGAATTTTTTCTTCTTGTAACTGTATAAAAATATAAAATGTATTTTGTAATTAAAATTATTGGTATTTAATGTAATACTTTCGCATGAATATCTGCCATAGTATAAAGTTGTCAAATTATATGGCAAAAAAATTTGTATAAACTTCAAAATTTTGTTTTTAACAATTGTTCGGACTCCGAAAAACTGCGATATGTATTTTGAGTTGACTAAAATCAGGCGAATTATATTTTGTCGAAACAATATGAATTGTAACGTAATTTTATGATATTAAACTTTAGTTTCTATATAGAAATATTTTTAAATAAAAATTAATGTATTTTTATAATTTATTTTTGGGAACTAGATGTTAATGCCAACTTCATGTCACTCGGTTAGAATTCCGCCATAGCGCGATATGTGCACAAAACATGTGTTGCTAAGTTCACAGTTGAAATGGCCGAAAAGCGGTCAAAGAGATATACCTGTCTAGACATTTTTTAATTTAATTTTAGTGTTATTTATTTAGTTTTTGAATAAATGTAAGTATAATTTTATTATTGAGTAAGATATTTGAATAAGAAACGTAGTAAGTGTTTTGAATGCAGAAAATATAAATAATACGATGTTTACTAGTGCATAAAGTGCACTGCACTCATTTAGGCCAGAACTGCTAGTCTGACTGTTGTTAGCCTAATTTCCAAATAGATGTCCGCGCTATTTTGTTGACGTATGCTTTAAACAAAATTGCAAAAATTAAGAAAACAATGTTTTGATGGAACAGGATGTCGATAGTATTTTGCTTTTTTTTCTCTAAGTTCGCGATCTTTTATTATGAAGCAGTCATTTGTTTTTATTAATATTTATTTTGTATTATGAATTTTATTCACGCCTACTGTGATGTAAGATTTCGCGTGCTGCTCTATTCGTCGTATTAACAAATACATTTGAAAGTATGCCGTTTTTTGAACTTACGTATATAGGTCGCTTATTTTGTACATTTTTGTTTTGTAACAACGTAACGTTATCAATATAGTACGCATTTAGATACGTGAACATTTATTTTTGTTTACATGTTTATAAACATAAATAGTTTATTGATTTAGATATTAATTATTTTTAATGTTATTTGCAGTTAAGTTGATGGAATCATTACGGAGTGAGAGTTTGGGGCTCAAACGGTGATTAAGAGAGTCATGGCAAATGTGGCTGGCGACCATGAAGCAGACTCTGGAACAGGAGGTTCTTCTGCAGTGACAGACGGCGGTGGAGTTCCTGAAGAGGATCTCGATCGAAATAATGACACAGACAGGGTAACGGGATCAATCGCAAATTACGATTCCGGCGATAGTAGTAGTTTAAGGTGTGAACGTTGTGATAATTTTGAAGCCCCCAATCAAACTGCATTAACCGCCCACATGGCTCAGTGTCAAACAAACGCTACCGCTGAAAATGAAGTGGAGGTGGAGAATAACAACCCTCCGCCGGATCGCCTGCATCGGAAGATGTTTGAGTGCGATGTGTGCAATATGAAGTTTTCCAATGGTGCCAATATGAGGCGGCACAAAATGAGACATACAGGAGTGAAACCATACGAGTGTCGAGTTTGCCAGAAAAGATTTTTCCGAAAAGATCACTTGGCAGAACATTTTACTACACATACCAAAACTTTACCATATCATTGTCCAATCTGTAATCGTGGATTTCAACGACAAATTGCTATGAGAGCTCATTTTCAAAATGAGCATGTTGGACAACATGATCTCGTTAAGTCATGCCCTCTTTGTAGTTATCGCGCTGGTTCCATGAAAAGCCTCAGAGTGCACTTCTTCAACAGGTGAGTGAGACATTATCTAACAATCCACATCCTTTTTGTTTTGTTATCAAGTTTTGTTATTGTTAAAAATTAAATAAATATTTTTGTTGTTTTAAAATTGTTTTAATGCGTCGTAAATTCTTGTAGGAATGCAAGGCCAGTTTAGTCTCACGCTGAAATAATGAAAACTTGTTAGAAAATTTGTTATTGTTTTTTTAATTATTATTGCAGACATGGTATTGATTTGGATAATCCCGGTCCAGCTGGTAGTTCAGCATCTCTGTTGGCTGCAGCAGGTCACATGTCCTCTTTAGACGGCACCTTGAACACATTAGGGAGCTTGTCTGTAAGTGTTGCCGCCAACTACAGCGACTCTGGAGACTCAACTGGAGCCAGATCTGCAGATAATGCTACTCCACCAATGCATTTTCTGACTCCACATGTCGAGATATCCATGGCTGATGCTCCTGCATCGTTTTCTCCGATACAGGTATGTCAGTAACAAGCCAATGAAAATTCATGGTTTTCAAAAGTTATTTCATGATTTTCAGTGCGATCAGCAGCGACAAATGCAAACCGGCGATTCTTCACAACAAAATGGAGAATGTCCTGGTTCGCCACATTCAGCCGATTCCAATTCCAATGCTCCTTCGAGTAGCCATGCGCAGTCGACTCCTGTACGCATTGATAACGAAACAAATATAACACCATCAATAAGTTTGATTCCCATAAAACAAGAACCAGCAACGGATGAAAATTACGACAAAATGAGACCGGGTTCTCTTAATGGACCAGTTAATTTAAGCACCTCTCCTTCAGGAAGCGTTCAGATGCAAACGGCAACATCCAGCAGTCTGTCATCGTTGATAAAAGTTTCTCCGCTTAAATCGTTATTACGAGAAGATTTAAAACGGAAAATTGTATCTAGAAGTACAACGCCCAGGGCTAGATCCACAGTTTCACCTAACCCAAATCCAGAAAGTTCGCCGGGCGATCCAATAGCTACCACTACTAATGGGACCATCACTTCAACAGGATCTGAGCAGCCATCAGATTCAACTGCTTGGAGATCCGCAGGGAAAAGAACTTTGTCAAGCCTTCAGTGCATCTTTTGCGGGATAGGCTTTCCAGACCAAACTCTATATTTCTTACACAAGGGTTGTCACTCTGATTCGAACCCTTGGAAATGCAATATTTGTGGTGAGCAATGCTCGAATGTTTACGAATTTAATTCACATTTACTGAGCAAGAGCCATCAATGAACTTGATGATAATTATTTTTGATTTGAAGAAATCAATTTGGAGGATATTTTATAGTACATTTTAGATACTTATTCATTATTAAGAGAGCTCGAAATTATATTTTGTGTTTTAACAAATATGATTGTGGTTATAATTTTATTTTTGCAGTGTTTCCTGATAATGAACAAGTATTGTAATAATTAAATCATATCAGATTTATTATCATTTTACTTAGAATAGTTTTTGTTAATAATTTACTACAAAGCTATAAAAGCAATCACGTTTATGGTGAAACAGTGTACAATTAGGTTAGATTTAAATATGTTTATAGCTTTGTAAGTTGTTAGAGGCTCGAAATTTGCCTATGAAATCAAGAAGAAAGGTAACATTGTGCCTGTGAAATGCCTGTTTATCCGGCCGTGCTATATAATAAATTCCGTCCATTTTTAAAACAAGCCTTAAGAGGTTTTTATGTGTAGAGATATATAAATACATTATAGTATCACAGAGATATACATATACATTAAATAGTATACATAGAAAGTTATATATAGATGTTAAGCAAGTTTTATAGAAGAAATTAGGATTCGCCGACAGTTTGCTTAGAGTATCTAGGCTAGTAGTACACAAGAATAGATCATTGCGAGTCCAATTGATGAATTTTAAAATGTTTGTTTTTAAAGGGTACAAAGTGTATAATTGCAAATTGGGCTTGCTAATATAATTCAGATTATTGAAGTGTGTATTTGAAAAGCGTAATACATCACGTTGTAATTGTTAAGTAAAAATTATGACGAAAGATCATTCAAAACCAAATGTGTGAACGAATTAGTTTTAATGTGAGTGAATGTTGAAAAATTTTTAAATATTGAGTTATTCCGTGTGTTTTACTTCGAAATGACATCTTCAAATATCTGAGTTATAAATAAGGATTGTGAGTTATTTTAGAAGAAATGTGTACAGTATTTATTTATTTATACATACGGAACTTAATTATGCAATGATTTAGATTTATATTGAAGCCGTTGTTGCTTATAAAATGTTTATTTATCACGATTTCGGGCAAAAAACTTAGCAATAAATTTTGAGAGAAATGTTATGCACAGAATAAAACTTTCGTGTGCAATATCATGCCGTTTAATATGGCAGTGCCTTAAAATTGTGTTTTGAACAGTACAATAATGGTCAAAAGTTTTGTATACTTAGTCCATTAACACCATTCCATCCACTTTTATTATTTGATATGTGATTTATTTGTAACATATATATGATATTAATGATGACAATTCTTTCATACATTCCTGTACTTTGCCTGAGGAAGGCATGTGATTTGGTATATAATGGTTTATAATAAATGATATTTATTTTTATTTATAGAAAAATTTAATACACATATATTGTTGGTGAAAGGGATAATAAATATAGTTAAACAATTTTTGTGTATCATTTTCTGGAAACATTTTTAATTGCATTTTTTTTTTTATATATTTCAACCCATACCTCGATATATCGCACTTTTTGCAAAGATTATTTTTGACAGAATATTTACTAAAGTTTTATTGATTTTTTTTTTTGTACGAACTAAAGCTACTTAATATGTTTCAATACAGAAATCGAACGAAATAAATTTTGCCGAATTCAAACCATTGTCGCACTCTCTGTCGTCATCTTTGATGTTCTGTAACGTATTATTTTCTTGCGCATGTTCTGCCTCATGGTAGGCAAAATTGTGCATAGAAATGAACATCAAGTGACCAATATTATTGGAACAAACCAGACATAAAGGTCGTTACAAAATACCAGGTGTGCTACTAATGCTTATAGCATTTTAAACTGTTAAAATAATTAATTTTCTATAATTATTTCTACATAGAATCCTCAGTTTGAATCCCACAGCCTACATTTCCAATTTTAACATTACCCCTATAGTTCACTTACATGTTTGGGAGGTGGTGATTTAACAGGTGCTAAACGCATTTTACTCGGAGTTAATTATTGTTACTTTGTTGTGAAACAGAATTTTACATATTTTGATTATTATTTAATCTTTTTTATATATTTCAACCTACAATATTATATCTTGATAATTTTATGGATCTGAATCGTTATTTACGGGTTTTTATACTTCTTACATAAAAAGTTACAGTTTCGTTGTATGAATCAATATCATAGTTTATTTTGAATTATTATTCCGAACCACAATTACTTAAAATATTTCGATGCAGAAACCAAACTAAAAATAAATTTGTTCCTCCACTGACATCAAACTCAAACCATTCATGTTCTGCAATTATTAATACATGAGATTGCTGACAGCTGCCATTTTAACTTTACCCCTGTTGATCTCCATCCACTAACACACTTATAAGACGTAAGTTGACGGCTAGTAACCGCATTCACGCGACTAAATATATCGTTTATTAAAATTTGTGAAAGCAACCACTGATAAAATGGGTAAATGGTATGATGATATATTTATTTATTATAAGTTAACTACTTTTTTGTGTAATATTTTATTATTAATATTCAATTTTTTAAATATATTTCAATCTATACCTTGATAATTTTATCAATCTGAATAGCTATTTATAGATTTTCATTCTTCTTACAAAGAAAGATTATTATTTTAAATTTAAATAATTTGTGACATAGATAACTCCATTTACTTCCTAACTATATCTTAGTGCGTGAATAATTCAAACCAAAACTATTTGACATTTTTCAATGCAGAAATGAAATGGAAAAAATATTTGTCCCTCCATTTAATCTAAACTAAATCATCCCCTTTTCGTAATTATTAATACACGAGATTCTCAATTCGAACCTCACAGCCGACAGCTGTCATTTAACTTTATCCCTGTGGTTCCCCCTTCACTAACATATTTATGAGACGTGACCTGAGGGCCGGCAACCGCATTTCAAGCGAGAAAATATATCAAAATTTATAAATTCTGCATAGTAACTGCTCTGGAAAAAATAAATCCCTTCTATTTTTCCTACGTTAACTCTACGTGTATATTTGTTCTATTTTTATATATACGAGAATCACTTATTTTGCCAGGCGTACGTATACCGATAATCATATATTATTCTGAATTAGTTTCATTATTGTTCGTAGAAATAACAATATGTCATACTTGCAAACAATTGTGGCTGTATCAAAACTTAAGATACTCCTGTTGCTTCTTTAAACACGGAGTAATATTCTTTGTTTCTACAATTGAAATTATCTCTACTATTACATCAAACAAAATTGAATTAATTTATTCATTATACAACATCAGAGAAATGATTACTTGCAGTGTTCGTTATTTAATTTAATTATTTTCATATTAAAAATAACCATCCAGTTCAGTGATACGAAAATGCACTTTTCAGACAGGTTGTTTTAAATTTTACTAAGCTTAGTAAAACTATTTTTAATTCGTGTGTCACATCAAAGTATAATTTGATAATTAAATAGCAAAACAAAAAATTAAATATTTACATTTAACAATAATCTAATTTTTGTTTGCATACGTAATTTCGTAATGAACTCTCATGACTATTTTATATTTGAGAATGGCTTGGACTTGGATTCAACATATAGGTCATACGAATATTTGAGAGACACTTAAACGTATTTCCTGCATTTGTATCTGTACCGAGACTTTAGTTTTTCGTTGAAAAAACAGTCAAATATTTAGTTATGTTAAGTATAAATTCGCATGTATGTATCAGATTCAAATATTGAATAACATATTAAAATATCACATACCTTGTTTTTATCCGCGAGGTTACTTGGTGACCTGGTGTATGATGTGCTCCAAGGAGATGACGTCTGTTTTTGCTGGTGAGCTAAAGTTGGTTGACAATCAGGAACACATAATTCACGTACACATTGTTATCGAGAAGAACGATAAAATCACACACTAACAGAAATCAAATCATTCGCCGGTAAATACTAATGTGCGAAACGCATATTACTACAATATACAATTAAACAATATACAAATATTAACAAGCAAATCACCAAATTATATTTTATAATACTTAAAATAACAACAAATGTGAATAAACGTCAAATTTTGTGATGCACACAGAATGAATTTCAGTGTAATACTAATTAATTAACGAACAGACCTGTTTGTCCGTTCGCTCGTTAAAACAAGTATTTTATCAAAGTTCGCGCATTTACGCCTGCTGTAGAGTATTCCAGTTAAATTTTTAATCGCGCGAAATTATAAACTTAAATAGAACTACATTTACTTCAAAAGTTAATCTTAAATACGTAATAATCAACATTTGTAATGCGACATAAATTATTTATTTTCCGCGAAATACGCGATTTTATTAGGTGTACAAGATATAACAGAAGTGTAAATTATTACATACATTGATATGAAATATCATCAAATGTACAAAGTAGATTATAAATGAAATATTTGTACCTCAACATAGAATATAAGTAAACTACTATGGAATAGACACTTAAATTGTACTAAACATTACAAATAGGCATAGATTGTCAAACGGCAAACTGCACAGAAATTACATTGAGCCACTCACATCAAAAGCTGAATATCATGTGTGATATAAGTGAAATAAATAATTTACTTCGCATGATACAGAAGACATTCATCCTGCGATGTGAGACTTACTTTATTATACAGAAATCCTACCGATATTTAAATAATACTTTAAAAGCCATCTTTCTATCTACAACGCATTTTATGCTACATTTTGGACGAATACTTGGCAAATACCTAACTCTATATTTAGGTGACCCAAAATAAACTTATTTGGTAAGCTGTTGATAGTTTGAAGGAAGCAATTTCTTTCGGGCCGGAAGTCAGCTGTCACATGCCGTGCGCTACACCTGGCAAGTATAAAAAATGAGCCTGCCGAATTTGAGTTAGACACATCATTTTACCGCGTGAATCGTTTTACTTGAACACTTCCTAATACCAACAACACTGGAACAATAGTATCCGATACTATTTCAGTGTATATAGAAAGCAATTTATTATTTTTTGTTGACATTCATCTGTCCCTCTATCGTTGGAGGGAAGATAATAAGAACAACCTTTTAAGCCGTGTTCAGAGCTACTCAATTATTAATTAATTAAGAAAAATTGTTGTTTGATTAATTTGCTTAATTTAACAAATAGACTCGTCAATAATAACAGGTAAATTTAGCTAACTTATCAATTTGAAATTGTTAAAGAAAGTTTGTATCCTTTGTAAAAACTTAATTTGTTATTATAACTATGGTTTATTGTTCTGTTTCAATATAATTACTGAAATATTTAGTCAAAAGCACATAAAAATAAAAGTTATAATTACTATATTCACAAATATATTGAGTTACGAAATACATAAAAATAATTTGTTACTTGCTAAAAAAATTGAAAGTTGTTAAATTAACAAAAATTAACGGTAGATCGTCTGGGACTAAAAATTTTATTAAAATTTTGTCAATTTTGTTATAAATTTTTTACTGTGTGTGTCTCGAACCGAGGATCGTATGATCCACAGTCCCACGCGTTACCACGTATCTATTTACCCCATTATGAATGTAGAATACCAATTACCAATAAGTGGTGATTGTAAGTATAATTCATATTTCAAATCGGTTAATTTAAGATGCTGCAACCGATTGCTAATTCTAACTGGAAATTGTAATTAAGAATTGAGTCGCTTTGAACGCAACGTTACGAATGCAGTAGTATAAATTATTTATTTTCAAGAAATGTGTTCAACTTAAACGAATCAGATGGTGCATTTCCTAACTGCCGACCCTAACGCGCCTTGGCTCTACCCTACTAATTAAAATGGACAGTTTAGGTTCGGTGAAATACTGAGAGAGAATACTGTTAATTATGATCCGCAATTGGAGTGCCTTCAACTTCAACGGTACTGTGTAATTATTCCCAAATTATTCTTACCTAAGATCTGTTTCAGTTTATTGCAATTCTACTGAATATAGAATCTTGAAAATATATTTAAAAGTAAAACTGAAAGACAATTAAATCAATAAATTTGTTGAATGAATTTAGAAGTTGGTTCTTAATTGGAACGAGTAAGGGTGCATTAAATTTCGATGAATAATTATTCGGTAGCAATTTACAAGTACCGTCTTCATTTTGTAAGCTTAATTTAACTTTACTAATTGATTGATGCTGGGCTTAATATCAGTTAATATTTTTAATAGTACGTCGATGCTTATTAATATACCTAAACATAACATAAATACATCCTCATAAATACATACCTCCCTTACCTCTTTTAAGAAGTGGTAAGAATCACGTATACATAGAATATATAAATTACATTTATATAGATTAAGCATTCACTATTTACATATAGGTAATAAAACATGTGATATGTTTATACAATTTTCTACACATTTATATACTACGTCCATCCCTACATACATGTCAAAAATTACGGGTGTGTAACTATATAAAACTCTGAATAATAGAGTAAAAATAATTATTTCAAAAAATGAAATATTTATTACTTTAGAGTAATTTTGTAAATACTAAAATCCGTGATCTTTGACCTGCTGCACAAAACATCCAATAAGGTACCATTTACATTTTCCATTTGTTTTCGTTTCACATTAATATAAATATAATAATAAATAAAAACAAATGAAAACAAAACTATCAACAAAATCTTTCGTTCGCATCCATCTTGTTCGCCACCGTGGAGCAGTGTCCATATGGTGACGTGTGTTGACGGATCCACATTTGAGGCTATGTTTTCGATGATGTATTTGTGTTGGATTCTTCAATGTAGACATTCCCGGGCCCAATTTTCGAGTCCTTCCGCACTGAAACAGGAAACGAACGACCATCTGTCATTCAGAAATAACTTCATCTTTGCAGTGAGCCCGACATAGCTTCCTGTCAAGAAATAGCCAACCGCTACTCAACGACCAGGAATTTTGGTTCGTTCTGATAGAATCTCACGTAGCCTGGATACGCGCTTTTATCTCTTTCATTTTATATCACAAGTATCGCTCGAATTCAATTTCTTCAATAAACGTACCGCCCAGTAACTTCCATAATACGTACACAGTACCTTTCTTAATTCTAATCCTAATCAACCTTCGAGCATACCAATTTTGATTTAATTTAAGAATACGATAGACCGATTCTTAAAGAAGATTAAATTTGGAATCATCTCAATTTGTATTCCTGATTGAAATGATTATAATGGTAAAATTATTTTTCAAAAAATCTAACATGATCTTCACACGATGTTTTTATAGAAATGAATATAATAGATATACAAATGCATTGAGAATATTCAAGTTTCAAAAACCTCAAAAAAATCATGTACATGTCTCAAAGTAGGTACCGTAGAATTTACCGAAATATTCAGTAAGTTGAGAAGATATATTTTTTGAAAATTTCATTACGATTTAGAAACTAAACATAATTATTTAAAAGTATTTACCAAAAAGTTCGGTAAATGAGTATTATATCTTCAGTTTACCGAATAATTCAATAAATTGTACGATACCCTTTTTTTTCGTGTTGGTAGATCAAAATGAGTAAATGACCTGATAATATAAATCATTCCTTCAAAAAGTTTCATTTTGATACCAAACTCGAAACAATTCTAATAACCATTATAAAAACAAATGACGATCGCTCAAAAGCAATTTTTATATTTTAGTGTAGCTATTTTTTTGTGAATCAATAGACTATTATAAAAAACAGTAGACGATCGTTGAAAATTGGTTTTTAATAGAGACCATTAATTTAATACCAAACTCGATAACATTCGATAAACTTGTTTAAAAAACATACGACGAACGTCCAAAATTAATATTTAACAATTGAATTCAAGTCTACTTTCTGAGATCTTTAATTTGTTACCAAACTCGTTGTGTTTAATCAATATTTATTACTTCTTTTTTCAGAATTATTACTGAACATATAATTTAGTTTTTCTCAAAACAATAAACAGATACGAGAAAATTACAAATTGAACATCCTTTATTTGATACATTTTTTGCAACTGATTCCATATTGGAACTTAATTGAATTTGTTGTTTTGTGTGTCAATTAAACTTCCATTTCCGAATTATGACCAAAATCAACTTAGTTTTATTACTTTAACTTTTAGACACGCCTATCGTCCCATCCATCGACACAGACGTCATTGAGAAAACGATCAAAATTAGTTTTTTTTTTTTCATGACTGCTATCTTCATACACGTATAATAAATTAATAAGGATAATTTTGAAAAGACGTTGAATCTCGAAAATATTAATATTAAATCTGAATGAGTGATTATGTAGTAGTTAGTAATATTTACCTAGAAGTTGTTCAAGATAAACACAATGATTGGAAAGGTAATTTCCGTCGTTGATAGCACCACCAGTGTTTGGTTCAAGCGATTCTGCGATCTCTCCAGATGTTACCATAAGGTTCAAACGAGCGGATAGTTCCTCAACATCTGTAACAAAACATGACAGTAAATTTCCAGAAACAGCTAACTCATCCAGAGTCAATAAATAGATAGGTATATTCAGTTACGTTTATTATCTTTTCGTCTCTTTTTGAACTTAAGAACCTACATTAGCATGACGAACTTTCAAACAAAGTAAGATTCGAAATGAGTACAATTTAAATTGTAATCTGTTTTAATCCCTAAAGTGCAACATTTCTCAGAAAATGCGAGAATTGCGTGAATTCCACATGACATTGTGGAATGTCTGCGGCATTGTATAAATAAACCAGAAAATGAACAAAAGTAGGGTTAAGATTATTTCTAAATAGGTTTATAGTACACAAACGCACAAAGCAGAGGAAATAAATAAATCGACTACCTATCGACGATTTAGATTTAGAATCGTTTGTAGACCGCTAGAAATAGATTTTCAATTTACGCGCTCGGTGGGATTTGAAGCAACTCATGGGAATTATAACTGGGCACAAATCACAGAAAAGGAAACTTTAAAGTCGAATGATATTTACCCATTGCAATAGAACTGTTGAACTGTTTGATACATTCGATGAAAAATGGATTTTGCCCTTTTTCAGCAAATAAACCTCTCACAGAAAATAAAAAAACGAGAAATACACGTACACAAGAGACTGCACAAAAAACTTTTCTCATAGATGGTATTGTATGCTTTTTGCATATATATTTGATCAGCAAGTACATCACTGAATTTTATTATCAATTCATTGACAGGAGACCACGATTGCTGCATCGCAAAGAGCATTTGTAACAATCCTTACAATTCTAAAATAATTTATAAGCGTATCATTTCATAAACAGTAAAAGGTATTTCTGTTCAGGTTAAAATGAAAACAACTAAAACACTTCAAGTACAGTTTATTTTAGAGTTGCTATGCAAAAGAGAAATCGGTTGAATGAACAAACATTTCGTACACATTTGGCATTCTGCACATGATTTTCGATCCTCGCTTGCATGTATTATTTATTTATTGAATGAAATGTTACTCCTATTTGAATATTATAACGGTGTTGCAGTTTCATAAATCGCTACACCGCCAGCGTAGCACGATGCTTCAAACTTTAAATTCGTTTAATATGATTAAACTGAGTGCAAATAGAATGTCTATAGAAGTGGTTATTCAAATAAACTGAATTTCCTCGCGTGCCCAACAACGGAACATGCAATCTTCGTGTTTACATAAACGAAAACTGGGTGATTATAAATAATCCACTTTACACTTTGTTCAACAACTAAAATAGCGCAAAATACACAAAAAAATCTGATGTAACCTCTAGCGAATTTTCATTTCTAAGCGGTACTAAATGCAGAAAACCATTTTAAGTAATAGTTACTTGTATATCAAGACACTAAAGTATAATAGTTACGAATAAACCATATGAGTAATAAAAATTACTTTAGAGCCGAGGTATACTTTATATTTTTTTCAGAAATCGTTAGCTGTTATAACGAGGATGGCTTTGATAACAAAAGTACTATCAAAGTGTCAAATTTGGTTATAATTTTAATTATATTTTATATAATCTTAGACGTGTTCTGCATGTGATCTGCATTAAATCCGTTAAATTATTATCAAAGGCAAATTATGAATAAATTCACCAACAGTATTATAGAATAATTTGTTTATTATTGTAGGTTTGTAATTCAAGTTTTACATAAGAGTCAGTGCAGTAAAATTTTGGCATAAGAGTCTGTAAAGTTTAAATTTAGCTACTATTTTGGCTAACTTCGCGTAGTAACATCGTGTACTTTTGTATTGATTTTGGAAAAAAATATTTTCTGAGATATACCTAAAAAACCTGATAGACATCAATACGAAAAAAAAGTACCGTAAAATTTACCAAACTATTCGATAAGTTGAGAATATAAGATGCATGTTCTGAAAATTTCACAAAAATTAAGAAATTAAACACTATTATTTACTAAACAATTAGAAGAATTTACATAAAAGTTTTGAAAATTTTCAGAAAATGCTTCTTATATCCCCAGTTTTTTGTTTCTTCGTGTAACGTCTAATTTGCTGGTACCTTGAACATCTAAATTATAAATATGAATTTCAAATAAATAAATACAATAAATAAAAATATATCATCACCCCATTCACCCATTTCTGGATATTTTACTCTGTTGAAAGCAGATCTCGGTATTATGATATACTTTTGCTGGTGAAATTCGATTACCAGCTGTCAAATCACCGCCTCCAAAGATGGTAGTGGTGGAAATTAAATTTCGAAAATTTATCGCCTGCAAGTCTAATACGTTAGTACGGAGTTATTTACCCCATAATCTAAATTTTATAATGATAACATTAGAAAATGTGAAATTTATTAAAAACTCACTATCGAAAATATCGACCCGTAATATACCTTTATATTATATTCTACAGCGCTTTTTTATGTTTTTAATTTTATGTTTCATTGAAATAAAATCAACAAGATAATTTTTTAGAGATTTATTTATGTAAAATATATTTCAGTGTGATGAACTCGTGTGCCCCATAGGATATGATGTATTAAATAAATATTTATGCTAGACTTCTTATTTTAAGCTGTAAAAATACTTCAAAATAAAACAAATAGCAGAAAAAATTAATCAAAAGATGATGCGTTATCCGGTGCACATTGCCAGTCGCCTACACCTTTCTGTTTATGAATATTATTTTTAACTGGAAATCCTGTTTTTCATCTCCGAAGAATAAACTACTTTTATTAAAAAATGAATGGATCTCAAAATATTTTCCAGGTAAATTTATTTACTTTCACGTTCTTAAAACAAACTATATTTCATGGAAATTGACTACAAGAAAAAGATAAATAAATGCAGAAAAATATTTTAATGCACTTGCGGTTCAGAATAATAAGTATTTGTAGCTCTCAATCTTTTGCAGTCAAAGCACATTTGCCATTGAACGAAAGTCGAGGAACGACTTACAAAAAAAAAAACTATTATCTAGTAATAAATTTAAATATTACGTAGATTAAATGACTTGATATTTTCAAGAAGCTAACTATGCTAGCATAAAAGCCAAAATTGTGGAGACCAGTTTTAAAGATTGGGTAGTATTATTATTAAAGTTTAATTGGATTTATAGTTTGCATAAGAATACAGGAATAAATTTAATATAGAAAAACATAGGTATAACTTCGTTTGGGGATTTTATAAATTTCACAGAACTCAGAATGACATACGAAAGGACAGAAGATGTCATTGGCTATGTCAGATGTTATCGCGGTGGTTATTGGAAGACTAACACGAATTATAACGATAGTATACGGGAAAACATAGGATGCACAGCACAAACACAGAAAATTGAACAGTGCTCAATTCGTGTACTGTGCTAAATTATTACTGTGGACTGTGCAAACTATAAATGGAAGTACATATTTCCATATGACCAAATTTTAGCTTATTCTGTGTTCTATGCAAATTATAAATCCAGGTTTACACATAATACGTTTCGACATAATGGCTGGTACCACAAGCTCTGTTTTTCGGTGTTTTATATTCAATTTTAGCGCTGTACAATGTTCTAAAATTATTTTTTTAAAAATACTTCAAATAAAAGTGGTAAATAATATATTTCTTCGTAACTTCTATTCGAAGCATTTTTTTTTTATAATTGTTCAGCGCTAATACACTTCTCTTAAAACACCCAAAAACAAAGCTCGTGGTACCTTACAATATGTTTCAATACAGCGCCTTCAGGAAAATGTCAGACGGCGAAAAAGCGAACTAACTTGACATTTATAACTGTGTTTTTCAGGATTCATTTCTTTATAAAAAAGGTAAGTTCGTATTGAATTGATTAAATATTTCTAATTTAATTGCATTTTCAACTAACTATATCAGTTCTGTAGTATGTAGGTATACGATTAAATTTCGACAGCAGCCCTCGAAGTGTCAATACCTTGTATCAAATTAAACCGAAAACATATTGTTTAGGCTGCGATACCCTCAATTTTTTATAGCAATAAAGCTCTGTTCAGAACGACTCAATCAATATTGCAATTACAACTTGTAACTATTAATTGGTTAATCGTTAGAGGATCTTGAAACTGCCTATTTAAAATATGAATTATTTATGCTGTTTGGTGTTTGACAATGACATTTCTCACAGAAAATATAAGAGAGCATGATATCTCTATTCCAGTAATTGTAAATGGAAAGTTTTTAGAGTGCAAGCTTTTGAATCAACCCTTAATTCTTTTAGCAATTGTGAACAGTCGGTTCATAATAAAGTTACATAAATATCGTTTAAAAATTAAATTGAACAAAGCAATTAATTTGTAACTCCTGTTTAGTGCAAACAATACAGAAATGAAACAAACGCAATGAAATTATGCTCATAAATTACCTACTTAAAAGTATTCGCGTATGCACGAAGAAAAAAATACAGACAAATATAAAAAGTAAAAAAAGCATGCATGCATTTAGCACAGGGCAGCGTTGAAAAGTAAAATTTACACAAGTCATAAATCTTTAGAATTCTAGTTTAATAGTGAGTTTCATGTAAAATAAAACAAAATATTAAAATCACGTTGTGTATTTAAAGATCATAAAAAGCCTAAAAATAGATTCGATTTCTATCTCATTGCGTACACAGACTAGCTATTTATATTCGTCGGCTAGCCGGAGGATCCGTCGTAAAAGAAACTTTCTTGCGATACACATACAAGACAGATCCTTCATTATGGTTGCCATAAAACCTCTACCATTTAAATCTTCCCAAACATTTAACCCGCCCTTCGGTTCTTTTATTGAATGCCCTGCGTGGTGATAAAGAATAAAATGATTGAGTGACACAAAAAGGACGCAGTAAAACTGAAAACATCGTATAGTTTAAATTTGTATTCGAAAAAAGTTTGATTTACCAGGAGCATAGGCGTACGAAAAAATGATTCAAAATACGGTTGATAAATTTCTTTTTAAAATATTGCGTGCGTAGTTTCACCTGTGCACATTTTTCATTTTCCACCCCAGCTGCCAGAACATATTTGCAAGTCTAGAAACATGTGTCACATGAAAATATATTTCAATTACTAAGTTTCACCCCGGTTGACATTTCTCTAATTGTGGGCTGAAAGTACGTGATTCCCGTATATAGAGCAACTATCAAAAAGGAGCATGACAAAAAAATAGTGGTTATTGTATTAGTTGATTTTGGTATTTGGTAGTTTGAATTTAAGTAGTCGTATAACAGAAATAGAATGCCAAATAAAACAATTTACTTGGTTGAAATTTTGTAGCTATTCGTTGTAAACTGACTATAATATTTTTAAAATATTTAATAAACACTGTTTACCTCAAATTAATTATTAAAATAGAGTTTGTTTTTTATGGTAGTTCTTTAAAAGTCAGCTTTATGATGATAAAACAGAGAACGAGTTACAGATGACATGTTCATTTTAGTTTTTCTTTTCCAGTTTTACTAACATCTTCTGGGACACTAGTCCGATGGTTGTAATAACATTTCTCGCACAGAAATATATTTTTCTCAAGAGTGGGTAAAATAGCATGAAATATAAGTTATATTTTATATGAAATTTAAATGAATGCGAGTGAGATTTCAGTTGACAATGGCCATGTCAACCCAAATTATATAAAAATGTAATTTATCGCGTGACCGAGGGAAATGTCAGCTTTAAATTGGTATTCGTAGTTAAATGTATATTGCAGTATTTAAATAATTATAGAACAAGTAAAACTGAATTTAAACTTTTCATAATCTAATTTACGCCTGCAGTGCTTGAGTGCTTCTTCTATGTGTATAACTCAATAATATTTGACAGATATACCTTGCAAAATCAAAAAGCCCACAGCATGAAACATCGTTCAATGAAGAAGAATTAGAAAAATAGTAGATAAGTAGCAATTATATTTTTTATCCAACACCTCTCAATAAATGCTCTATAACTATGGCGATTTTAAACAAGCAAAGTAACAGATTATCCACTAGTGGGTATAATTTTGAGGAAAGCCACTAGTGAGTATTTTTTTATTTATAACAATAATAATAACACACAGCACCTTGGTAACTACTTCGATTGACATTTTAATTTTAAAAATTTAATGCATATGTCGCTGTCAAACAATATTTCTTTAATATATTTTGCATTTATTAAGAGTTGTTGGATAAAACGTTATACTTCACACGTGAGCAAAGTGGAATTACCCTGTCGATAAAATTATCACACTCAGCCTTCGGCTTCGTGTGATTAAAATTTTCTCGTGGGTAATTCCTTACTTTGCCCACTTGTCAAGTAAATAAGTATTATTAATTTATCAGTTAATTTATTTCGTTACTGTTTTATTGTTGGCAGCTTTCATTTTTCCCGTACTAAATGGTATTTATTTTTTTTTGCAATTATTATCATTGATTTTCAACTGAATTTGACTTATACATTGTATTTTATTATCGTTGAAGACATGTATGTGGATAATTTAACTCCAATATCCAATATAAAGTAAGCCATAAAGAAAAATAGCTATTTACTGTACAAGTGGGCAAAGTAAGGAATTACCCACGAGAGAAATTTTAGCACACGAAGCCGAAGGCCTTTTATTATCATTATGAACTAGTACATAAAAATCCACTTTATGGTCGCCAAACAATTTCATAAACAAGTGATTATAAAACAGTCAAACAAAATTAATTAATATTTCATCACGACAATTACCCATTTTGCTCCGTGTTGCTGCTTTCCTAGACATCTGTAAGTGATATATTTTTACACGTGCATTTACAAATTACATGTAGAATCAACTACAGCGACACTATCAGCTCCGAAACCGAAGTACATTAAATATTTAGTAGCAGAAATACGAATAAAAATTGAGTCCAAATAAATTTTAGTAAATACCAGGTTGTTTATTGAACTACCAAGTACAATTTAAATAAATATTGCTGCAATATATTTATTTATTACTGCCCTCTTAATGGCGGGCGTTTATGGTAAGAGATCGACTCAGTTTATTTGCAGAATAAGGTACTGTTTATTTTCCAGAGAAGTCAATACGAGCTGGCAATGTTGCGATATAAACCGTTTATATCTGTAAACAGACGATCCTAGGAAGCTGATTTGATGCCGATACATCAATAAAACACAAATCTAATTTTTACCGCCAGCAGCAAAAATCTATAAACCTAACTAAATTAAACCAGAATTCATAGTGCGCTTTTGAAAATATTGACGTCAGAGCTGTTGTTTGCAAAGTTTATTACAGAAACATTGAACGACGTTCTCCAGATATGCTAGTATTAGTTTATCTAGGAAAATTAATTACTTAATATATTTGATGAGAGTTTAGAATAGAGAAGTAATTTGAAAGATGCACCAGAAGAGTTATAAATCTTCTGATAATGTAATTAGAGTTCTTCGCTTTGATATGAAAACTTTAGCCATCCATCAAAATATGATTTGAAGGTGAAATTTCTTACAAATGTCAAAATGATAACGTAAAATATTTGTGCACTTAGGTGACTAATGGTTCAGAACGTGAAATTAATAAGAAATTTCATTTCACAAAATATCTTTTAAAATATGCATAGGTACTATTTTTATTGTATTTCCATATAATTTAAACTCTAGCAATCCCACTGCAGCAGAGTACATTATCATAATCTCTTATATTTTGTGATATGTCGAATTTTAATATTTTTCGAAGTGCAACTTTGTTATGTTGTAACAAAAAATCAAAAAATGGTTCCCAGTTTTGAGGTTTTCGTATAAATGATATAGAATCTAAACATGCATCAATCGATTCAGCTCGTGAAGATACATAAGTATTGTAAGTTATTAAATTAAATTATAATCGTACGACGAGTGAAAAACTTGGTCTAAAATTGGATATTTTCAGACATTTTGATGTAACTTTTCAACCCATTGATCGATTATTCTGAAATTTTGCACACTTATGTAACTCGATGAGCTCAATCGATTAGCAAACACTTCATATCTATCTATCTTTTATATTTGTTAATTATCGCTGGTCTAAATTTTGAAAAAAAAAAAATTGAAAATTTTTATAAATTTTAAAATTTGATAATTTGTCATAAAATGTACGAGAAACATAAAACTGAGGAGAATTTTTTTTTTATATCTTACTTATCTTTTAAATTACAGTCTCTCAAAGTTGCATTTCGAAAATTATAAAAAATCGAAATATCTCAAAAAATATAAGAGATATGACATTGTGCTCTACACCTCTACTTAGGCTTCAAACTATATATAAACGCAATAAATAAAATACAGATTTTAAATAATGTGTAGTGATGTGGGCACCACACAACTTTCTTATACATTTGTTGAATAATTACTTTTGACAGTAAGTAAGTTGAGATTCAAAATGGCATTTACACTTCACATAGTTTAATTGTCAAAAAAAATAGGCCTTGCTAATAACAATAACAACAATATGATATAATTAAAAGTGTGATTACTGTTATAATTTGATGAAAACGATACATGAGCACACTACACGCAAAGTTCTCTGTTTCAAAGTTACCATATTTATGATTATGGCGAGTCCGCGTTTAGGAAAACAAAGCTAGCTAACAACGTGTTAAAGGTTAATAACGGCCAAAAGGGCCAACATCAGTATTTTACTAGACATTGTTCTTCTAATACTATAATTTAAATTCTAAATTTCTAAGCAGAGAAGACAATATTTATACGAATATCTACTTGTAAATACATAAAAGTTGATTCTTATTTCATTTCAACTTTTTTCCGTCGGTATATGGAATATTTAATTTTAATTACTGATTGCAGAAGATAGCGGAGATAAATATGAAATACAACAAACAGTAATATACCGATCAAAAAATATACGGATTACAACAGTATACTGATTACAGCAATGTGCTGATTACAACAATGGACTGATTACAATAATAGAATGATTGTAATATCAACGAATCTAAACCTCAAACCTTTCCACTGTACAAAAACAAAAAACATCGAGTTTTTGTTATTGGACCGCTGTCAGTGAATAATAAAAATACATGCAAAACATCAACATGTGTAGCAAACAACATAAAAGTATGCCCCATGTCAGCACCAAACTAAAACAAAGAAGTGCGTCGCTGCATTCATCGCATACTTCGATTAATAATGCAGCCAATAAATCGTCACCAATGCGCTTTACACAAATGAATCTTAATTAACAGCCGCGTGAGATCGGCCGAAAACAGCTCGGTATGTCAACTTACCGACAAAGAAATCTCAGTGCAAGTGGCGAATACCAAACGTTTTCAATTTACATACACTAGGGAGGTTTTCAAATAAAAATCCCGTTCTCATTACAAATTCCAAACAAAGTCTAGAAGGTCGCAGCCGCAGCCCGACAAAAAAATGTCCGCCAGAACGTCAGAAGAAATGGAAAGATGAAAAAGCGGCGGGAGAAAAAACCTAAAAGCGTTTCCTTCCGACTTACCACGTGCTGTTCTACGTACTGTTTCTGTCTGTACTTTAATTAATGGACTGTTTTATTAAATTTTCATTATTTATCTGTTGCAAAGTTTTCAAGTTTTACTCTTCATAAATTATACATTTTGTATGCAAGCGAATATTTGTCGGAAGTTTAAAATTATGTGCTTTTTAGCTCAATATTGGAAATTACGAGTATACGGTATAGTAAACAACATAATTGATTTATATGATGCACTTTGCGGAAGTGTCTACATGAATTATTTTACATTCTAAAATTTATGTAAAATTCCACAACAAGCATAAACAACGGATAATCCATTGGGACGTAAGTTATCTCAATAATCTTACATAAACCGTAAAGCAGGCATTACACGATGAAGTTTTTCTTTTCAAGTGATTTTAAAATGACATTTGATAGCTAATTCGCCTATTGTATAACATGCGGATAGATGGTAATGTGGTAAAATAGCAATGTGCAAGGATACGGCCAAATTTTTTTTAGCAAATTTTAAGAAAAAGTACCGAATATTCTTTTTGTCGATTCATCTATCATTCTTATACTAACATCATTGTGCGAGAGAGAAAATTTTTAATGTCACTTGAAAAGAAAAACCAATACCATTAACAATTGCCTGTTAGAAAATGCTTTTTATACCATACAAGAATTTATGGAAAAGAGATTTCATATTTTAAATTTTTATTATAATAATGGAGTCTTTCACCATTTTTAAAATTTATTTTTTTATGAAACTTTATCTATATTGAAGACTATCTACACTTTTAAAAAGTCTTAATTGTTATTCAATAAGCCACAATGATTTTTTTAAAAATGTTGTGACGTCATAGTAGAGGTGTTGCTTGATCTAAAAGAGTACAGATTGTAAATAATTGTAGTCATATATTTTTTACTTATTTTATTATTATTATTACAATAAAATAGAACATTTATGTTATAAAAATTATTTAAATCTCTACTGTTTTAGATCCAGCAACACCTCTACTATGACGTCACAACATTTTTTAAAAAATCATTGTGGCTTTATGAATAACAATTAAGACTTTTTAAAAGTGTAGCTAGTCTTCAATATAGATAAAGTTTCATAAAAAAAAAATTTTAAAAATGGTGAAAGACCCCATTATATGTAGGCTACATTTTTGAAGTTTATAATTATTTTTAATACTTGGTTTATACCTATACATATTTTCTGAAGGCTTTTTTTTGCCCAAATAAACTTATTATTATTACTGAGTACTGGCCTCTGTTCGTGATTACAATAATAAAAAATAACATCAACCCAACTTTCGCAGAATCAAATTTATTTTAGACACAAAATCCAATCGTAAATATTTCTTATTACCTATAAAATTGTACCAAATTATATTCAATGGGATATTCCGGTATAATTGAATTTATCCAAAGCAATAACTTTTTGTACAATTTGTATTATAATACAATGGAAAAATATAATAAAACTTGCAAAATAAGAAGTTTTCATTCATAATTTTATGTTAGAAAACTACAATTTTTAAGTTACAGTGAACTTTCCTGAAAATTGTGATGTCACCGCCTACAGCTAACGTCATGTCTATGTGTTCGGTTTTGCGCACGGTTTTGTTAATTCAAATAATATTAATTTTGAACATTTTTATAATCTGATTCCTGATATGTATTGGTACAGCCAATTTTCTTCAAATACTTGATAATTATTACACAAAAATTACAAATAAACCATTAAGACACTTACAGATTGACATTGACAACTTGAATCCATATCTCACTATAATTTTTTTTTCATTTTTAATTTCATATTTGTGTTACTAGTGACCAAACTAATGAAAAATAGTATATTGTACAATGAGCATGGAATGATACTCATTTACTACGAGTATGAAAGTTTGTAGTATGAGCCGAAGGCGAATACAGCAAATCATACGAGTATGAAATGGACATTCCATGCGAGTTGTACACTATACTTTTTCTACGACCACAATATTATTTCAAAATTTATTTAATTTAAATAATAAATTTGTCCCGCTTTCACCATTCCAATATTTGACAATTCTAAATAAGTATCCTAGCAATGGCACCTGAACTTAAATGAACTGATCTGTATTGAAATACTCACAAAACAAATTCATTTCGCACGATGCTGGCAATGTACCTCATATCTCTAGCAACAACAAACGTACAATGAGCAGATTTCTCAGTGGTCGCAGAAAAAAATAATAATAAACAGAATATGTCGGAATCCTACATTTGGCAAAAATGACAAATTTTTATACCATTTTGTTTCTAAAATCGAGACCGTGATTTAGATTACTTTAAAATGGAGAGATTAAAGATGTGGGAAGCAAGAATTCTGCTCATAGAGAATTAATTTTTGTCAATAGAACATTACAATTATTTTATCACGTAATGGCAACTCTTATGCGAGGGAAGGACGTTCGAGTACAATACAACTCGAACTCTAGTCGCGTTGTCGTATAAAAATCTGTTCACGTTCAGATCCCGAGGCAACAGAGTCCGAGGACCTTGCAAGAGAAATGAACAACACGGCAACAGATTCGTATTTGTCGTGCGGTCATCATTGCGATAGGACGTTATGCGCCAACGACAAGAGCTCGAACTCAGCAACAGAACAGCAACAGCCGCGGAGCCACGGAGACTACGGCGAGTAGCGAGTGCGAGATGAGCTTCTAACGACGTCACTTCCTCCCAGCGGTAGTCAAGGATAGCGCGATTGGACGTGAGGCGAATGTATGAGCACACAGATCGGAAGCCGATGTAGGAACCTCAATAGTGAGGACTTCGTGTGCATGTGTACGATGTACGTAGTAAAGCAACGTGCCGTGTATACGACCTGGCTGTGTATACGCGAACACTATTACAACAAGGAACAAGGACACATTTTTCACTACTTTTCCTTCACTTTACACTACGTAATCATATATTTTATTACTTCGATCTGTTCAATCGAATTTTGGTCTCATTGCAAAACTGGCATACCATACTACAATAGGATCAGCGCAAAACCAAAGCCAAACCAAAATAAATAGAGACTGACTAAACTGCAGTTGACGGACACCTCTGAAGCTGGCTGAGAAACTGTGGTGTTTTGATGGTTTCTGTTTATTTTAGGCACTGATTTCTATATAACACTAGATTGGGCATAGGCCATATTCTGCCATCTGAGAGCGTTCCCAATTGAACTGGTGAAATTAAGGTTTTGTGACACACTTTTGTAAAGTAAAATGCACAATCTGAAGCTCTGCCTTCACTCTCTCTATACTGCGCTCGCCACCACCTCTCTTTAGGTCATACCACGAATTATGGTCATATCCATATACAAGAGAGATAGATTTTAAATATACAAGTATCACAAAATCTCAATTTTGATCATTATGGCGGCGTTCAATTGGAAACGCACCGTAGCGAACTAAGGTAAAGAAGAGTAAATGTGTATGAAAATATTATATTAAAAATGAGTGTACTGTGATTCGACTTTTTTTGCAGCCGACTTCAGAGGTGTCCGTCAACTGCAGTTTTATCTAAATGCAAACCAAAACCAAAACTACGCAGAATAAAGTTGGAACTTTGTAGCTAACTTTTTACTCAACCCAATTAATTAGTATAGTACATATTTGTGTACAGACTTTATAACGCAATAAATATTGTAATTCACGTTTGCTACTAATGTCAAATTAGTTCACTGTTTCGCCGCAGCTTGATCTACCGCAAGACTGCAACGTTTTACAACGCTGAAAAAAAAGAAGTACGAAAAATAGAGACATTCATCCGTAATGTCTATCAAATGCCTATGGAACACTGGTCGAAAAGCATCAGAGAGCATCGTTGAAACGAACGTGTGTCATTTTCACAAGTATCTTTTGTGTCTCATTTCATATTAACTTTTTTTGTCACAATTTTGCTGTATTCTTCATTGATGAAATAGAAAATTATGAAAGACGGGGGCGCACTGTTGTTTCATCGAAGAGTTCTTCTATGCTCTCTGATGCTCTTTGATCAGAGTTCCATAGTGCAGTAGATATTATCGAACTATACATTTTCTAATCTTGTATTTGCTTAGTAAATAATTATGTTTAGTTTCTTAATTGTTATGAAATTTTCAGAAAATGCATCTTGTATCCTCAGCTTACCGAACAGTTCGATAAATTCTACAGCACTTATTTTCGTGTTAAGAAGTTGATATGTTACAAGCTCCATTTGATAATATTTCTGAACAATGAAATGAAGGTATTATACATTGTTCTAACTATTCTGTACTGCTCATAGAGTCCGTGAAAGTTCGAGATAGTCATAAGAGTAAATAGAGTTATAATTTAAGTGTTGTTACTACATTTCTTCCAAGTAATGATGCTCATCGACATCGAACGAACTACAGAAGATTCAAATTAGCGTCTGCCGCCGCATCGCTTTCGAAACGTCGCGTCGTGCGCGTGCACATTACGGTTTGTATATTACATAGACAGTACAAACAGACATGAACCCACACTGCATAATACTCCGACTTCTGGCTGCAACGACATCAAACATCAACAGATCAACAACAGACTGCAGCAGAGCCCGGCTACGGCTCCAGTTTGCTGTAGTTCGCCATTCGCGTGTCGTTGTCGTGAACACGTGCCTTGTTTCCACAGCGTCAACCGCCGAACGTTTAGATGTTTATCAGCGGGGAACAGCGCCGGGCGCGGTCGCCACTTCCGTATTTGCTGTTCCGGATTTCAAGGCGCCAGCTTTAAATTTCCCGCTAAAACGGGAATGAGGGAATGAGATAATGTAATTTGCGAGACGCTAAGTGGATAAATGAAAAGTATTGTTTCGAAAACAGGGATTAAATTTAATTCGCAATGCAAAAACTAATTAAATTTTACATAACTAAATATCTGGCTTTGCGAATTTAATTAGAATATTCGACTATCTAATTAATTCTGTAATTTTATGCAACACACGTTTAATTATTCATAACATGTAATTGCTACGATATTCGGCATTTCCGCAAAATTTATTATTATTAATCAATAAGTTTTGTATTTGTTGCTCTCAAATATAATGTGCGGTACTTTTTCTTAAAATTTCCTTTTTGAAATTCAATTTTAGATCTCTAGTTTTAGATACAGAATGTAGAACTAAGTAATGACTAGCTAAGCAATGCCTAAATTCAACGTTAGCAATAAACTTGATATAAGGATTCCTTAGTAGTTAGTAATGCCATAGTAAAGTTTAAATTTAAGGAAAGGTGGTGCAACTGGGCATAAGTGTTTGATTCACATTAAATTTTAAATGACACAATGGAGTAAAGAAGAAATTGAACTCTTGGTGGATATATACAATGGGGTCTTTCACCATTTTTTTATTTTATGAAATTTTATCTAACTTGAAGACTATCTACACTTTTAAAAAGTCTTAATTGTTATTCATTAAGCCACAATGATTTTTTAAAAATGTTGTGACGTCATTGTAGAGGTATTGCTGGATCTTAAACAGTGCAGATTGCAAATAATTCTAGTCATATATTTTTTTTATTTTATTATTATTATTACAATAATATAGAATATTTGTGACAAAAATTATTTAAATCTCTACTGTTTAACACCTCTATAATGACGTCACAACATTTAAAAAAAATCATTGTGCTTTAATGAATAACAATTAAGACTTTTTAAAAGTGTAGATAGTCTTCAAGTTAGATAAAGTTTCATAAAAAAAATTTAAAAAAAATAATGACAGACCCCGTTATCCATCTTTGTACGGAGTGAAATCGATTGATTACCAAAATCGTAATTTGAAAAGATTTGAATGAATACAATTTACGTTGGTATAACTGAGTTTTGACACTTGGAAGTTTTAGTGTAACTTGATCGTGTAAATAGACTCGCTTATAATTTGAAAGTCACATCATCGTGTAATGCATGCTTTAGTCTATTTGAGTATGGTTGCAAAATTGAAGCGGTCAAGTATATCACAATGACAGAGTTGAATGAATAAAATACAAGTGTCCAAGGTTTATTTAGCATAAAAGCAAGCGTCCACTTTACATTCATGACATATAATTTGTAGTTCACGTCAGCAGATTATAAAGATGCTAGCTGGGTTAGAAGGACAAGCCTGATTCAAGCCGAATCCACTCGTTGTCAGTTGACAGCTGATTGGCTGAAGTGATTGGCGCAATCTCAGCGAGACGAGACAGCCACAAGTGTGCTACCGTACAACTACGACGTATTATCACTCCCTTTTATAGCATCTGAATTGGTAATTGTCATAGTTACCAAGTCTAAAGAGCTGCTTGTTCAAATCAAGTGTTTTGGCACATGGTGCTGGGTACTAATGAATGAGAAATGTAATACGCACTTTCAGCAATCCAACTCTGCTTCGAAATTATGAAATATATTGTGGTGTCAATGATATTCGATTTTCCAACTGGGATACGGTTTCATTTAATTAGAGTTGGGATTAAATTTTCGTTTATGAATGAAGTTTGTTTTACTGCTTTTGTGAATTTATAAACGCAAATTGCGCGGGTTTTGGTTTATGTCGCTTTTCATGACTTTGTTGAAGTGTTAGTTTACTGGACTAGGATGTTTACTACAGTCAAACTATGATGTTAATAACAATAAATTTCACTACTGCAACATAAATGTAAACTAAAAGATAATTACGTTGAAATGAAAAGTAACTTTGTTCTATATCACTTTATTTATATAATTTATACAATGTAGTAACTAGTTTCGACCATTAACTTACTTTGGCAAAATTAGCGAATCTATAGAAAAAAATTTTAACAAGCTTAATCTGTCTGTTGCCTTTAAACCATTCAGAAAACTTTCAAATTGTATTTAATAAAAATTGTAAAAATTGTTTTAGATAAATCTGGTGTATATAAACTTATATGTAGAGACTGTAAAGGAGTTTAAATTGGTCAAACTGGTCGTAATTTCAAAACGAGATTCAGTGAACATTTAAGATCATTTAAATATAAAAAAAACGGATTCCACCTTCGCTTGCCACCTTATAGAAAATAGTCATTCTCCAGATACAGAAATAATACTTATTCATTTTGCAAATAAAGGTCTAAAACTAACTTTACTTGAATCCTTGGAAATTTACAAACAAAGTAGATAAAAACAACATTTTGCTAAACGACCAGACGGACCTAATATTCAAAAAATTTAATTAGCGTTACTTTACCAGGTATAAATTTACTGTATAAATAGTCTGATGATGACCGTAATGGTCGAAACTAGTTACTACATTATATAAATTATATAAATAAAGTGATATAGAACAAAGTTACTTTTCATTTCAACGTAATTCTTATAAAATGTATCACAAAGTAAAGGCTGAAACAATTGAAATTATTGAAAGAAAATATTTACACTGTACAAATATGATTTGTTTACTTAGCAGTGACAAATTAATCTAATTCTTTACTAAAATACTGTACTAAAAATTGGTTTAAAGCATTAAACCGCATAATTATTTCAACTCAGGCACAAATGTAAATTATAGTAGTGTTGTGGTACTTAAATAATTTTTAAGATAGTCCAAGTTAATATACATTTACGACTCAGTACAAGTAGGTATTTCAATTAACTTCTCGACGCGTGGGTAACAAAACGTGGGTTGCAATAAATAAATTTTATTGTCCATTGTTCTGTAAATAGATTTCTCTATATAATTTACCTGCACCCCGTGAGTAGTCCATCAAGAAACATAATTTCTTTCAAAAATAAAACAAAAATTTAGTACTTTATAACTTATGCCACAGAAACCAGACTTAATTAATGAATAAGGTTGAAATGAACCATCACACGAAATAAACAGCACAACAATCTGAGAAAGATGTGGCATTCAAGACATCAGATAATTTTGGGGCAAACTTAATAAAAAGAGCTGGATCGAAAAACGAAAAAACCTTACCAAGGTGAAAGAGACTGAGAAAGAAGAGAAAGAATGTTGGACGTCAACATACCTAGAAAGTGAGAATTAAATAATTGTTTGAAGGAACAGATTACCGCCTTTATAAAAAGCGGTTATTCGCGACGGTGAAATGCTCGTAGCCACCTCGTGGCTGAAATTTGTACTGCAGCAGGATATATTTTTTGTGTATATGTATGTGTACTGACATCATGGTATTGTAGAATTGTATAATATTTTTGGATTGATTTGTTTTAATTACCACGTGTTCTACTATTAAATACTGTTTTTTTAACCGCCTTTTATAAAATTATTAGTAGTATTGTAATTGTTTCTTGTGTTGCTAGGTAAATGGTAAATAAATCAGTATAATAAAAATAATTTGAAAGAATTTATTGAATTGCCATAATTTATTCTGTATATTTTTTTTTTGGAATTATATAATTTTAAACATAAGTATGGATAAACATGGATGAACAGATATTAGAAGATATGTTATTAGTGAGATCTAATATTAATTATTCAATAAAGTTGCTTTAAACTTATACATTTAGTTCCAGTTCATTATTATAGGGCTACAGTTTTACTTTATTTCATAGATAAAACAATATTTATTTCATGACTCTATTTATCTATATGTACAAGAATGAAAATGAAAAATATATAAATATTCGTCAATCTTATGTACAATATCGAAACTCTTTCAATAAAACCAGTTCACCCAAACAGATTGTTGTATAAAAGCCGTAACCTTAACCAAAACCGATTTTTTTTACTAGAACCGAAACCCAAATCGATAATTTTTACAGTTACCAACCGTGAATTGTGAACATTAGTTTTCACTCTTTTCTGAAGAAGGGTAAAAGAAAAATACAATTGATGAATAAGTTTGGACAAATGGAATAAGTGGATAGAAGAACTGCTTCGATTAAACAAATTCGAACAGGGAAATCAAATCCAAAATTATTTAAAAAAAACCAGGAGCTCCCCGTTCAAAACTGTCCATCCCTCAATGAAACATCAAGAATTATCTGAAGAACAAAGATATTTAGAGTTAAATGTTTTTTGGTACCATCAAACCCATTCATTTCACGATAAACTCGTGTATATTCAGTTCGTATTATATTGTAAGAATTTGCTTCAATGAAGTAATAAAATTGAAATAACTAACATTTGTGCCAAATGAAGCGAGGGAATATCTAATTGGCGGGAATAAAATCATAGGATATTCACAGCGGTTAAATTAGCAATTAAGCGCTACAATGCAGGCCTAGGCGACGCGGAAAGCACAAGATATCCGTTTATTGGCTGTGGGTGCCCTAAATACAGAGCGACGCGCGCGCTATGAATTATCAATAGAGTTTACGAAGACAACCTCATATAAATTTCTAACATAGCATTCCATATTGAGAGGAATTTAATTATTTGCGGCGTAGCAGATCATCTTCTCTTCATTTTTAATTTCTTTTAATTTTGAATCGTCAGTGACGAAGTAGTTTGATGACTCACTGCCGAGATGGCGAACCTATAGTTTACCATCTTGTATTTATATTGTAGGTTGATAAAACCAAATAAAAACACTGTTTCCTCATGAAATTATCTGCAATGCAAGCGCACAAAACACAGCTATATCGTAAGAAGTACAATGTCAAGAAATAAATTACATAACATTACGTGGTTAAACTTCCTGCTGGAGGGTCTTTCTTAAAAAGTTTTTTGTCCCATTAAACCTTTCGTAATAACAGTACGCATTGTTTGCTACGTAATTCCAAAGAATATATATCATTATGAATCAGAAACTTAACGTCTAGTGGCTATACGAAACAATCTACTGTTCATTGTATTACAGCTAAGAAATATGATCTAATTTGTCTTTTCATAAATGAAGCTAGTAATTCAGTCGCGATATCTTAACTAGGAACATATGAAATTCATTTTATCTTGGTTTGAAGTACTGACTGATACTGTTGCTGCTGCGCACATAAAATGAAGAAGTTTGTAGGCATAACCAGAGACTGAGACTCTATTTTGAAGATATTATACTTTCATACCGTTCAACTAAAAGCAATACTTGTATTCTATACTGTCGTGGACTTACATCGGTTTGTAGAGGATCACTAAATAACTATTAGTACGCCTGCTAGAAATATAACTAACTACCTATTAAAATTTCATATGCATTCGTTAAAATGTTTTGAAAACAAAAGAAAGAGAATATATTTCCAACGGTTCAAGAACTAAGAGTAATAGTCCTCAATAAATATTATGATATACAAAATAAGGTTTTTTCTTAATAAACTTTTGACAAAAACTAAATAACCAAACAGTTACAGCAAATTAAAGTTCCTTTAAATTAACGCCCATCTATCGAATACCGCTGATAATAATCAATATGCTGTCATTTTAAATTAAAATTATGTACCCAACAAAAAATAATGGCAAAAGCAGTAAATTGCACATTTTCTTAAATTAATGAATTTATTTCATAAACCATAATTTTGTCTACATATTCATCGTTACTGAAAGTATTAACAATTTTGCACTTAACAATATTTTATTATACTTTGACGTTTAAAGAATTGACATTTAAATTAATTTAAATGGCAACAAATTTACCAGTTGTATTTTTGATTTAAGTGGCTTTCAACCACGTGGACAGCAATTTTTAAACAATAAAAGAAAAATTTAAATAGCATTAATTTTTATAATAATACAATACTATTAATTATTTAACTAGACATTGTTCAACTAACTTTAAAGTATTCCCAGATTCTATTTATAACACATTTAATTGCTTAGTTTGTAACAAATGCTCATTAATTGATTCAACTTTAATGTGTTGTAACTTTTTTTGTTATTAAGATTTTGCCAAAAGTTTATTATTTTGGGCATCCCTAGCTACACTTTAAATCTTTTCCATACGTTACGAATCACCCTGTATTTTTAGGTTCTTATTCTTTCTCTTAATACATATAGTTACAAAAACAAAACTCCCCAGATCGAAAATTGGCAGCAATGTTGAGTAACACTGTTGAAAGTTTATCTTCAATCAACAAGTAAGTGAAACAATATGTTAAAAGCGATGCACTGGCCTTCAAATAAATATACCTTAAATAACGAATAAAAGAACAGTATAATGAATTAACCATATCGTATTATAATGTGTTGAAGCACATCTGAGAACGTTCCCATTCCGGGAAAGTTCAACAACAGCGAACCAACCAACGGTTCATTGACATGTCACGATAGTGCGATTCTGCTCGCTTGGTCCTAAACCCACGACAACTACAACTTCACAAAGTTTTTTCGCAAGAAAACATTATAAAATAATTTGTTTGTCATTGTAGCAGAACATTTCCGCCTTGAATTTCTTTCATCCTGGCAAAAAATAACACACGTATTGGTGTAAATATTGTCAGAAAAGAAATATTGGGTGTTTCTTCTGCTCGGCAAATAATCAATCAAAATATTTTTTGCCCGCCCTTTCTCTTTCTTTGTCAATAACTTTCTTTATTTGTCTTATTACATATGTTTATTGTTGTGCAATTCAAAACAAAATATGCCAAAGTTTTTAAATTGCGAGGAAGTACGAATAATTGTATACTTGTTTCATAGATTATTTACTGTCGTTTGCAGATAATTTCATCAGGATATAAACAATAATAATTAAACAATGCAATGTGAAAATCATTAATTCAGTAGTGTTTCATAGGGAGACAAATTTCATATGCGATATAATTTATCGTAAAAACAAACAATTATATAGAACAAAACACGGTAACTGGCTCATTTATATTTTACAGTCCCATTAATTTGACGTTAACTAGTTTTATAAAATAAAATCAAATAAATACAAAGCGTTGACTATAGCTTCGCATGACAGGCAATTTCTACACAATACATTGATGTCAACTGCAACGCCTGTTGAAATATCGTAGTGGGCCAGTGAATGCTAAATCGATTTCTCGTCAAAAATAAAACACAAAATATTCAGGATGTTCAAGCCTTATCATTCGGCAGTCGCCAGGTTACTAACGGCCAATGAAACAGAAAAAAAGTTTCGTTTATCGTAAATTCCAAACTGGAAATTATTTCACACCTACGTTATGATTTCATCTAGGTTTTCATATTCAGGATTATTTATTATTAACATAAATCGGATTTCAGCTTCCCAAAATATGATTCATGATAATATAGTTGAGCAAATCATATCGTCAATAATATTTGTAGCAATCATGGCAAAAATTAATCTAAGTAATCGGGCATATTCTCTAAAAAGTTGCTACCGTAACAACTTGATAATTGTTACAAAAATGAATCAATGTTAGCCAAAATAGTAGTTAAAGTACAACTTACAGACTCATCTGTCAAATTTGAATTACAAACCTAAAATAACAAACATGTTATTGTATAACACCTATGGTGAATTTATTTATTATTTACCTTTGATAATAATTTATCTGATTTAATGCAGATCACGTCTACGAACATATACAAAATAATTAAAATTATAGCCAAATATTTGACACTTTGACAGTACTTTTATTATCACAGCTATCCCCGTTGCAACAGCTAGCTGAAGTTTTACAAATACATTATGCTATTTATTTATGTTTTAATTAATAATTTGACGATTTCGGAAAAAATATAATGAATACCTCGGCATTAAATTGTATTTTATTACTTCATATGGTTTATTCTTAATAAAAATTATACTTTAGTGAGTGCCTTGATAATATACAAATAACTATTTTGTGAAAGGTTCCATATGTTATAATATTAAAAAAATATGTTTGAAAAGGAGTTGAAATCTAAAGGAATTGGTATTAAAAGATTAGTTATATCAACTCAATTTTACACAAGCCTTTTTAAAACTAAACAGCGATATATAAAAAAAATCTAATCGCACAAGTTTGGCTTTACCAAGTTCCGTACAAATATTTTGCATTAGGATTGTCGACTCAGAATTAATTAAAGAATCGTTCTACCTTAAGTTTATCACTATACTTTTTCGAACATCTTGTAAAGTATTAATGTGTGAAGTATTCCATCTGTTCTGCATTAAGTTATCAATGAAATTAGTTTCAGTTTTGATATACCTAATTAATTCATCTTAATACATCGCTGACAGCTTTAATCACTAAAAGGAAGACTGGTTTATGTTAATCAGGACAGTTATTTCTCATAAACATAACATCTGTTAGTTATTTTAAAATATTCCGAACTCCCACATTTTGGTCAAAAATAGGGACACCATTCAATATTTCTAACTTTAAGTCCAATAAATTTGCAAACAACCAGCATAATTTAAGAAAATTTAATCAAGATCGTAGGTGTTACATACAATATTGCTTCCTTCCATGCTTTGCCAACCCACGCAATGTATTTATTTTTATTTTGTTGGTACTTCTATCGTATGTTGGTACTCCGTGGTACATTGTACAGAAGCACATTTATATGGTTACGTTATAAACATATCTACATCCAATGCTTTTTTACTACTGTAATATTGAATAGGAATGGAATATTTTGTAAAATTTAATACCCGAGCACACAACACATGCGTTTTATATCATGTATAGATAAAACTTTATACAGATTCAATTACTGCAATAAATTCGAATTGGTTAGAGCATATAATTTCATGTACTCGTAAATTGAAAAAATTAAACTAATACAAACTGTGAACAGATGATATTCAGAAGTTACATCTATCTAAAATTTGATTTGTAAAATTTATAAGGTTGCAAAAAAAATTGTTTAATTGTTTGTCAAAAACGAAATGTGCAACGATTAACTTTTAGTATTAATTTGTAAGATGCGCAATTTTATACAACATTTAATTAATTCTTGTTCCTGTACAATTGGGCTTCCAAATTATCAAGAGATGGTGTTCATCACAATTCACAAAAGGTACATGCCAAATTCTTTTTGTATGATATCTTATGATGGCGAATGCGTGCTATAGTATTGGTAGTTAGTTTTTATTGGTAGCAGAACTGTTGCCATACATCTAATGCCCGATATTATAAAGAAATTTAAACTCCAGTTAAATTTACTTAAATACTACATTTAAGTCAAGTTATACAAATGACAATCAAATTTTTGACAGCAATATTAAAGAAGTCATAAAATAATATGAAATGATGTGCACTTATTAAAAACAACAAATGGCAATTAATAGTATATTGTGTCATTAGGAGTAAATGTGATACTTTGGGTGCTGAGCATGTAAGTTGAACGGCGAGCGAAGCGAGTCGAACAATTACATGCGAAGCACCCAAAGACACATTTATTCCGAATAACACATGCTATTTTTTCTTCAAACATAGAAAATAAAATTATAAATATTATAAAATGCTCAAAACTTCAAAAAATATTCTGTCTTATCTAGCATTTCAAGTTGCCGTAGAATATGCTGTTTTGTTATTTTTGTTTCATTTTTAACTGTCAAATTATTGAATTACAACCTTACTATTTTTCATAATATTTTACTTTGTCCGCCGCCGGCGTAAATGTGTTGCCAAGGATACACTTTTACGCCGGCGGCGACAATATTGAACTTCTGCTTGTTGAATACAAAAACATAAAAACGTACTTTTATGACGTTTGAAGAAAAAATTATTTATAATATCGGGCATAAGAAAAATTAAAATAATTGAATGTAACTTTTGTTCAATTTATGTGCGACTGGGAAATTTAAATCATCCACAAATTTGGTAGAATGTTATCAGTAGCCGTATACAGAAGCAAATATATAAACAATTATCGTATTCGTAACAAATGTAAGCACACTCCAAGTAGATTAGCATCTAAAACAGGTACTTCGTTAACGGGCAAACACTCAAGAACACAAGCGCCGATGACCGCAGAAACATACCACAAACAAACGCTTCTGGAATCGTACTAAACGCCTTCGGTTTCTTACTTGCTACTTGAGTTGCAAACACGATAACGTAGCGTTCATCATTCGTCTTCCTTCTTGTTTGTTTTGTTTTGGCGAGCCTCATTTTTTCCCGTCACTGGCCAATTACAACAGTCCAATTTCCGTTTTATAAATGAGTTTATGAAAATTGACAATTTGCAGACAGACATCTGACGAGCTGCGAGTTACGAAACAACGGATGATCCAGATAACTCATGATTATTTACTCCTGTGGGAGTTGTTATCCTGGTTTGACATAACGCAGACTTCTGATTAATCGTTAGCACTAACAATGATTTCGAACTAAATTTAACAATAAAAAAGTCCTGTCCCATTCTTATTCTTATCATGTGGTCATATCATTGAAGCTGTTTATTTTTTATCTTTTTTTATATTGGTTTCTGTTGTAGTGATGCTTTTATATCTTCATTTCTTTTTTAAATTAATTCATAGCTGTGGTTTTGAGGAAAAACCAGTTAAATCACTTTTTGGGAAAATTGAGTTAACTGTGTACTTTTATACATATTTATGTATATTTTCATTTGGTGACCTAAAAACGATGTTATTTGACATATATATTGTGTCATTTTACATACATACACACATACATACATACATATATACATACAGACATCATGGCGAAAATAGTAAAATTGTATTGTAGGGGCCCTAAAACGTGCTTATTCATTGAAAACTCACCAGGCAATTTTTTGACCAAAAACAATACCTCCCTTACCTTGAGGTAGGCGGGAGGTAAAAACATAAATATTTAGATTGTTGAAGCAGCAATCGAAAATAATGTCATATTACTAATAAAAATATTGTTTATGTAAATATCTTATTGTTGTTACTATAAATATTGCTACTAGCAATTCATTTAACCAATTTTCCAATTTATATAATACCTTTACCTCTAAATACATAATAAATAAAATTACAGCGGATGTCATTTGTATCCATATTTTTCTCTCGAAATATGCCTATATTACCAAAATTACGTCCCGTATTCCTCTTCTAATTTTTAATATTTAATTTGTTTCAAGCTATATATAAATATTTTTGGCCGCACAACCCATTATAACAATTAGTTTTTGGTAATATCTATCTTCAGCTTTAAGCATTTTCCATCATTTATGTGCAACGTAGAATTGTACAATTTAAAACATCATAAAATAAAGTCATTAAGTATTCTAAACAATTTACATTTTATTATAGCCTCCCACATAGCTTAAGCAGTAAACATGTAATATTTGCATTCAATTTTCTGTATTTTTTACACTTTTTTGTCCTTTTGAACGTGTTAATATTTTTATTCAACTACGTGGAAAGATCGTAAAACTTTTCGTTCGTATTCTGAACAGTTTCAATTTTATTATCAGTAGACAAGTGGAAAATAACTACAAGAAAATAAATTTTCGAATTCAAGTTACTAAAATATGCAATTTGGTAGTTTCCGCTGAAACTACACTGGAAGTAAATGTTCCGAGTTTTACGTCCCTCGGATGAATATTTTACAAGTTCGTGGTAGACCTAAATAAAATAGTGAGATATAATTTCTTTCATAAAACGCTAGTGCTTCTTTAAATGCCTATTAGCGTACGTGGACGAAGTGCAAATTGCAAATATTTGCTCCATTGCGGTACTCATTGCATATTTTGTATTCTGTTCACCGCGGTTTAAATCAGGAACGAAATAATATTTCAACGTGACTATATTTTCTATATCTCATTGCCTTGAGACAAAGGATATTTCTTTATTTGGCCTTGATATGAAATGCTAATTCAAGACAAATTTAGACAGAATATAAATTGTATCAAAATTATATTCAGTGCTTTTTTTAGAATGCTACATTTCTTTAATAATTTAATATTTCTGTATGCTCTATACATGCTTCTAGTATTTTCTGTATGTAATTTCCCGAGAGAGTAGGATTTTCTTTTCTCATATTTTATTTTTAAATTGAGTACCTTTGTTTGCAAGCGCGATTTGTATAAAGGTAATTTAATCAAAATAAATTAAATGTATATATTTTGATTAGTTAATGCCGTGAGTACAACTGACACTTTGTAATCTTAACGTTACTGTATTTAAACAAACGTTTCAAAATGATATAAACGAACTTGAGATCAAAAAGAAATTTTATATGATTGTGTCTTACATGTTTTTTACGTTTAATAGATCTGTTATTTATAATATTGCGCTAGACAAAAAATGCGACGTTTTGTTTCAATATTTATTTAACTTTGTATAAATTTCATTTTTGTCTTTAGTTTATGTTTTGTTGTTTCTTCTTTATACTTTTCGCAAACATCATCAACCGTTTTATTAATATTTAACGGCAATCGTAAAATAAAAAGTTTTTTATTTCTTTTGTCGAGGTAGAATTGTTAACTGGGCATAGTTAAATATTAGGAAATAGAAATTAAATTAGTATGGCATTCAAAATTATCGCTTGCGGTGTTTTCTATGTTCTAATAATATTTTATAAAAAAAAATTATTCGAATAAAAGTTACAGATAATAGTATATTGTGTCATTAGGAGTAAATGTGATACTTTGTGTGCTGAGCATGTAAGTTTGAACGACGAGCGAAGCGAGTCGAACAATTACATGCGAAGCACCCAAAGACACATTTACTCCGAATAACACATGCTATTTTTTCTTCAAACATAGAAAATAAAATTAAAATATTACAAAATGCTCAAAACTTCAAAAAATATTCTGTCTTATCTAGCATTTCAAGTTGCCGTATAATATGCTGTTTTGTTAATTTTGTTTATTTGTTTCATTTCTAACTGTCAAATTATTTAATTACAACCTAACTATTTTTCATAATATTTTACTTTGTCCGCCGCCGGCGTAAATGTGTTGCCAAGGATACACTTTTACGCCGGCGGCGACAATATTGAACTTCTGCTTGTTGAATACAAATACATAACAACGTACTTTTATGACGTTTGAAGAAAAAATATATTATTCACTACTTTTATTTGAAATATTTTTTGTTTAGCGCTAAGCACTTTTTTTAGAATACCCAAAAACAGTAATGGTAATGTTTATAGTTATATTTATTAATTATTATGACTTAATAATATTATTCTTATTTTAAGAAAATTAATTAGTGTTTGATAATTAAAAGTAATAACATTTTATTTTATTGAATATTGTTTTTTTTAATTACATTTATTAATTATTTTGATTAATAATAATTTTTTTCATTTAATTTTTGATGATTTTTAATAATATTCTTAATGTTTGAAGAAATTAAATTAGTGTTTGATAATCTAAAATAATAAGTATTTATTTGGTTATAATAAATATTAATATAAATTATTATAATAAAACACAGCCAATTTTATTTTACTAACTGTCTTTGTCAACAGTTTGTGTAATTTTGATTGCTGTCTTTTATTACTACAGATGATTACATAGTTCTCAAAATACATAAATACCTATTTTTTTTTTATATTTTAAGGCTTAATGCAATGTATTTATTAAATAATAAATATATTTTAAGTGCTATCGTATGAAACATTGAAAATTTTCAATGACTAATTAATATATTGTTTGAGGAACAATTTATTAATCTGATTTGAAATTGGTTTGGGCGACTTTTCATACGATGCAGCTAATGCACTCCTCTCCGTCGATGATCCCCGTTGATAGGATCCAAGTCCAAAATGTTCGAAAAGTTCTTGATCTTATCAAACATTATGTAAAGTACTCAAGAAAATAGCAGCTAAGTTTATCTCATGATGCAGACTTTGATGAAATGTAATAAAAAGTTTTGTTGTATACAAAGTTGATTTGATTTTTTCCTGATCCTGAAATTGATGTTTTATCTCTCAATATAGACATTGAAAATGCATGTCTATTTTACATAATTTTCATCGCGATGAACGAAAGGGAATATATAAATTTTGAACTCCATATGCTGTCGGATTTTTACGTGGAGATTGTATTTTCCATTTCTTGAAACTGATGTTTCCTGAAGCGTTCGCTGTACTACTTTGTAATTTAATTCTGTTACAGTCGCTCCTACTAAAGTGTAAAAATTATCACAGCAAAGAAATTATTTTTGAAAGCTTCCTTGTAAGGAAACAATTTAAAAAGTAAATGTATTTCATTTTTCTTTAATGGAACTGGCCTTCAAGTTTCAGATCCTAATTTGGTCAACAAGTACTGCGCAATATTCTCACGAAATTGTGACATTTGTATGAATCTCAGACATCGTTTTATATTATTCTTTAACTGGCCGTGGACATTACCTTTCTGGGCCGTTTGCCTATATACATTCTCCATGATTTAACCATAAATGGTTTGGTCTGCTTTGCAAGAAGATCTAGTACAAGCTAACTTATTTATGGAGCGACTGTACCAGTTCCTTTTGTATTATTAAGTAGATCTTCTAAGCTCTGACTCATGATTGGATCAATTATGCATTTGTTGCAGTAACGTCTATGCTAGGCTATTAAGGGTACAGGTATTTTTTTTTATTTTTCAAGAAAATGAGTCGTTATAAATTAATGAGACTTCTTCTACTTGAATATTTCATTTCAACTAAATACGAATACGAAAGCAACTCATAAAAATATGTAATAATACTCGTATATTCTAATTTCATGCTCTTTCCTTCGCGAATGTCATTTTATATGATTTATGAAATGCCAAACAAAAAAATCTGGCGTGGGCATCACACAACTTTCTTATACATATTTGAATGTTTAATATATTTGACACACTTTTGACATATAGAAGCGATGTTGCAGTTGTTTGTTTTGTTAGCAAAAATCATTATTAGACGTATAATTTAGTTCTTCTCAAAATTAGAAACAAATACCTACAAGAAAATTGAAAACATCTTTCATTATGTTATGTACTAGAAATATGCAATTAAATTGAAAAAATGCTTAGACAATACAAATAAATAAGTTGTTGTTATGTGTTGAAATAGTAAAATATATTACACATATATTTGATTATACGTATTATTCTTTCTCAATATTAATATTACATATTGGCGCAGTCGGTAGGGTAGTGAACGGGCTTTTGCTTTAACCCACTTCGAGTCCATACTGTAATTTCGTGTTACCATTTTTGCACTTGATTCTACTTGTTTATTTGAAATAAAATAAATTTATTGTTTTAAATGTCCAGTAAACAACTTTAGGTTTATAAAAGACTTTTGGATTAAGTTCTGTAAAAATATATTTTTTCGTTCCTCTATCCAAGAACACTAGTTTTACACTTCTGAAAATCGTCCTGAGACTACTCGGTTTCAGGCCACGGCCGGCAAAAACTATGGACTATCCAAACTACTTCGTCTCTATAATGAGTCCCAGTTGAATATTTTGATATGTTCCTTCAAAACTAAAATAATTTGCATACTAGAATATTTATTAAACCTACAAAATTTTTTAATGAAAACGAAATCGGATTGGCATTATTCAAATTAATTTTCTCTACAATTAAGAGAAATCTGTTTTTTATCAGTGTATTCTGGACTAGAGATACAAATAACTATCTATCTAACTATCGAATTATTGTACAAAAATTTTCATCGGGAGAACATATGAATTCATATGTTTTCCTATTGAAGAAAGGGGTCTTTCACCATTTTTTTAAATTTTTTTTATGAAACTTTATCTATATTGAAGACAATCTACACTTTTATAAAGTCTTAATTGTTATTCTTTAAGCCACAATGATTTTTTTTTAATGTTGTGACGTCATAGTAGAGGTGTTGCTGGATCTAAAACAGTACAGATTGTATATAATTGTAGTCATATATTTTTTTACTTATTTTATTATTATTACAGTAAAATAAGTAAAAAAATATATGACTACAATTATATATAATCTGTACTGTTTTAGATCCAGCAACACCTCTACTATGACGTCACAACATTTAAAAAAAATCATTGTGGCTTAATGAATAACAATTAAGACTTTTTAAAAGTATAGATAGTCTTAAATATAGATAAAGTTTCATAAAAAAAAAATGGTGAAAGACCCCATTATAAGGTGAAACGTTGAATTTAAAGAAAATATTTTTACAGAATTTATTCCAAAATTTTACTGAGTTCTGGAAGTTTTTCATAACCGTTTAACGTTGTATTTGTTTTATGTTTGTGATATTGTGTTGGTGTCTCAATTACTATTTGTTACACTGTAAGTTACATTGTGGTATTTTTTATAAAATATATTTTTGAGTATTTTGTATATCTCCTAAGTTTGATGTGAAGTATTAGTATAATTATTTTTAGGAATTTAAGACTATGTAGAATGTTATAAGCGTTTTATTTGCGGGTGCTCTAGTTGAAATAATGCACAGCCCGTGTGAGATACCAGCACGCAGTAACCGCATCGTAATAACCGGAAGTATAAACCAGGTGCAGACGCTTGCAACGAGCAAGTGCTTCAGCAGACGTTCTGACGTTGATCTCGCCTCCGTTCTCGTCATCTCGGCGGTTCTCGGTCTCTCAGACCACTTGTGCTTCATTTAGCTTGATAACAACGCAAAATTGCCGCTCGACATTTGAAAATAACCCACAACCGCGCGCGCCAACTCTTCTGGTCACGTTTTCGTGATTCGGTTGTCGTGGATGAAGGATGATGGACGGTTATCGGTAACAAGTAACAAGTTCTTGTTACTGGGTTTTGCTGGAGTAATTATGGTTTTGCGTGACGACAAATTAGAAAAATGGGATGTTGGGAAGGATATTTTTAGTGATGAAGAGCATGAGTTAACAAATTGGAGTTGATTTATATTTGAGATGATGTCTTGCTGTCTTGCTTTAATAGATAGTCTGCTACTTTTGCACTTGTGGGTATGATGTATGGCGATGAAATAATTTGACCGTTACTAAACTGTATTTTTATCCACTTACACTGTATGCTCAATCTAAAAATACATATAATTGATTTATAAAAAAAAATTTCATTTAATGTACCTAGAACTTCTTCCAGACCAATATTCTTTTCAAACTAAAATTTGTTAGAACTAATTATGAATCCAAATCTCCGATACGTCAACTATGTTCCATATTTAATAATATGTCCTCTTCGGAATGTACAATTGAATTAGACATATTTAACAACTCATTATTAAATTTAAAAAATTGGTTACAGCTAATTTTCTAATTTAATCTATGTATTTAAATATATCTAATGTTGTTTTTTTTTTCTCATTTCTATTTGTGACACTTTTTCTTTGTATTGTATAATCATCCAATAATTGGGATTTCTTATCATGTTGGATTGATTTAAATAAATAAATAACGCACACATTAATTGTACAAATAAGAAAATTATTATTTGTTCCAAATAAATTTATCAATAGGTTTTAAGCACTGTCACAGCGCGTTCCTGTCTTTAGACCATCATAAGGTTAGTATAGTATGAGAGTTTGATGTTCGCTTACACCGTGAATTTCAGCTAAGGTGCAACATTTACTTTTCTGGCATTAATGTATTATTACCAGCTATATACATTACCGAATCGTTCCAGAGAAAAAGCAACAACATATGTTGACAATGTTAATGTTAAATTAATTTGTCCTCATAATTTACTGATTTATAAACATATTACGTTAGTAAAACAAATGACACTGTTAGAAAACCTAACTAAAATAATGAACAATAATTAGTTTATAATACTTAGTAATACAATAATTAGTTTAAAATTAATTTCGGAAATTATCTGTGTTTCTCTGTGTTATCATTAGAATGGCATGTGTATTTGCACAAGTTTACTGAAGCTACAATGAGCATCATTCCTAAACGACTTTTAGAGACAAATTGTTATCAAGGATTGGTATACCTGCATTAAATATAAAGAGTTTTCTAGGTAACGAACAATAGTTATTTACATTACAAGCAAGGTAAAACAGTTTAGGCGAGCCTGTCACCTCCTTGAAGCAGTAAAAACAGTAACCTTGCGTGTATTGTACAACATTTTACTTGTTACTCATTTGTAAATCAAAATTAAAATTAAAAAATTATAACCAATTCCTGTCAGTTGTTGCACACAACTGTTTTGTAAAAAAATATTTGAAATGATTTCGCATAAGCTTTGCAAGCATTACTGTGGCAACGTGCATTGTTTACCTTGTTTACTAACTTGTAAAATATTTACAATGCAGCTGTTAATTAGTAACTTGTAAAGATTCATTTGCAAAGGCAATAGAGGGCTTGAGTAAGTGGTGTTTACAAGTGAGTAACAAGTAAATGCAATTACAAACTGTTATCAACTATTCAGTAAAAAAATTCCTCGTTGGAGACTGTCAACTTTTTTAATAAAGGCGTGATGTAAATGAAAGTCTCGTTACAGACAATATTTTTGTTCGATTTTCAGACGCGTACTAAAATGAATTGCCTTAGCATACTATATTGAAATTATAACACGGTTATCTTGTAGAAAAGTAAGAAGTGAATGTATTGGTACGATCTTTGATGTGTATGTTCTTTTTTAATTGGAACATTTATGGAAGGTTTCGCGTAAGGTTATAAAGAACAATTGAGTGCACTAATAGACTAATCTGCCTCAAGAACAGATTCGAAATTAAAATCACAGCAAGCCACCATGTCAACCTAGCAGCGGAATTGGAATTTCAGCCCTGATTAAATTTTAATTACAATTTGTAATTAAAGTTAATGAGAAATACATGAAGTTCAGGGGAAGTCACTCGGAAAAACTGTTTTGCATAATCTGGATAAAAATACATTTTAGATTTAAAATTTAAATGAAAGATATCGGATATACAGTTTATACGGGAACTGAATATGAGCTCATTTCCATTTCATAAATAACACGGATGTTGTATTCGGCACGAACTTCATTGCGCATAATATGAGAATTATTTTTGAATTTGTAACAACATAAATCAATGTGACACTTCTTATTTATTACTGGCTTTATAGGCAAGCAACATTATTTGGAAAAGCACTTTATTTGGCGCTAGGACATACAGGATTAAATTTCTTACATTAACAATCGTTGTAGTTTCAAATTTCACAAATAATTATGAAATGTCCCACGCTGTGTTGGACTTATAAGGAATCAAGATCTATAAAAAATATAATTTTTTACTTTCTTATACGTACCATAAGGACGTTTATTGTTTTTTTATGCAAATTTATTACCTATACTAATATGTTAAAAAATAATTGAGTTTGGTATCAAATTGAAACCTTCTGAAAGGGGAATAATATTATCCGATCAATTACCCATTTTGGGCTTCATGGTATTTGATACATTTTTTAATATGTACATAATTTTTCTCAATTCTGTTTGTGTATCTAATAATAATTGAATAATCATATTCTTTGTATATTATTTATACCAGGTGTAGAATTGAAATGTGGAGTATAGGGATTTCAATGCTATTTTTAAATTGCTATAAATTTTTACAGCAAAAATCTCAATAGAAAAGCTGTTCAAAATTAAAAAATGCATGCAATAAGACCCATTTGGTTACCTAAATATTAGTAATTCACGATATATCAGTCAAATTAAAATTAATATTTATAAGAATCATTATAACATAGCCATAAAAAATCTGGTGTGGGCACCACACTACTTTCTTATACAAATAAAACCAACTGAACACGTATGACTTGTTCCTTGCGTATAACTTTATTTTGAAAATTTTGATATATAGATGTTAAACATGTTAAATTTTTGTTCTCATTGTAACTATGAATTTATTTTAAGAGAAATTAATTAATATCTAGTCTTCAAAACTTTCTAACTAATATTTAAAAAAATAAAACGTAATGTTTAACATATAGTTGTCAAAAAATATTTTGACATGCTTTTTATTATTTTTTTTTTGACAACTAATAACATTTTAAAGATTACTTTGTATTTTATATTGATGCTTCACTCTTGAGGATAACATATCTGTAGATCAGTAAATTGTTACATTATCTGGAACTACACAATATGGCCCAATTATTTAAGCGAGGATTGTGGTTATAATTTGAAAAATATTTATAATATCTGTAAAAATAAGAAAATTTAATACAAGTTAATTACTACTGACAACAAATACATGTTAAAAAAGTTCTGTACAATTTCAGATTTCACGAAATATCACTAAAAATTGGCATATACTTTTATTGCATTTCTATATAATATAAACCCTAAGAAACTCAATTCTGTAGAGCGCATCGTCATATCTGTTAAATTTATAGAGATATGGCAATTTTCGATGTTTTTCGAAATGCTACTTTGAGTGGCTGCAACTCAAAATCTATTAAAGATATTGAAAAATAGACTCAGTTTTGAGCGTTTCATGCATTTTATTACAAATTAGCAAATTTTGAAAATTTTGAAATTTTTCGATTTTTTCCCCCAAATTTTGATAGGCTATAACTCGAAAAATATAAAAGATACAGACTCGCAGACTGAACCATTCGATTCAGCTCGTCAAAATACATAAGTATGTAAAATTTCATTAAAATTGCTTTACGCGTTATGGAGTTAGAGCAAAAAGTGTGAAAATTACGTTTTTGGCGAAAAACGTCAAAGGGTTACCCTTGACGTTTGGCCTGAAAAAGGCCATTTTCAGACTTTTTGCTCTAAAATTTCAACCCGCAATCCGAATGTTCTGAAATTTTTAGGGTTTATGTACTTCGATGAGCTGAATCCAATGGTTTAGTCTGCAAGTTCGTATCTCGTTTATTATTTGAGATATTGCAGATCGAAATTTTGAAAAAAATTCAAAAATTTTCAATTTTAAAATTTTTTGTTATTTTGCTATAATATACACGAATAACACAAAACTGAAGAGTATTTTTTAGATATCTTGCGTAATTTTTGAGTTGCAGTTCCTCAAAGTTGCACTTCGAAAAACATCATAAACCGCCATATCTCGAAAAATTTAAGAGATATGAGATGCGCTCTGCACCAGTGAGTTTTTCAGGGTTTATATTATATAGAAATACAATAAAAGTATATGCGAATTTTTATTGATATTTCGTGAAATTGAAGTACAACATGAACTGTCTTTAAATGAGTAATAATGTTTTACGGACGCATTAATTAATATAATAATAGTAGTTTATGTAACAACATCAGATTTTTATTATTACAGTGCAAAATTTGTGGTGAAATAGTGATATTTTAAAACTTTAACCAAATGTTTCGTGTTATAATTTTCCTGTATGTAAATATGAAAAATCCGGAGTGTTGCCAACACACGTTGGCTAAATTTAAAGTTCGTCTTTTTGTAGAAGAAATTTCCATACACCTGTGGCTGATGCGCCGATGACAGATTCTTTACGACGAAACTAAGAAAACTAAAAAAAACAAACTCTCTTCTATTTTCATGCACATTTACCCATTATTCCAAGAAATATATCAAGCTCTGATACAGAAAATTTAATGAAATGTGAGTACATAAAATTCCCGGTATCTTGAAGTTGCAGTAAACTGAAAATCATTAGCTATAAATCATAAAGGGATGTTAGAGGTAGTTTGTCGAAAACTAAACATCTCTGAAGAAAGATAAAATAAAATATAACTACATAAAAGTCTAAATAACATAGAGAACACAAAAGAACGGCCCATCCATCACCGTGTTTCGCTCGGCTAGCTCTGGCGTCGCTTGGGAGGGTCTGTTAAAGGGCTTCATGTTCGTGTTCACAACCCATCAGAGCAGGTAGCAAACATTACATATAACACGTGTAGATGCGTCGCAAAGATAACATTTTGAAAAGACGCTGGCTTTTGTTGGAGAAATACAATTTAGTTTTTCAAATGCTAAAATGTCTGCGTCGTTTGCTTCAATGCGTCTTAAAGAAATCACCAGTTTTTTGCATGCTTTACCTAAATAAGATTTATTCAGCGTGCATAAAATATTGCGTAAATAAAACGGTCACTGGGTCGCTACTCCATCTATTATATACTTTGAAAATTGCAAATTCCTTCAGCATTCATCACAGACCAATTTTTGATAATTTCTTGGCCAAAATGGCTACCCACTCACGATGTTACTAGGATTTAAATAACTTATTATGAACACACACATTAGGTAAGAGAAGAAGAAACAATATGGCATTTAAGATCATGTACTCAGAGCAGTTCGACGCGAACTAAGAAAGGAAAATCACTTTGGCCACAAAATCTGTTTAAATATTTTTGTTCAATCCTGCTATTGAAACTTGTAGTTTCTTACTTGTATACAGAGCTCAAACCCTTCTGTTTTGTCAACTCAACTCATTCCTATGGCACAGGGATGGGTAATGATTGGTGAGTGGGCGAAAGTTCTTTCGCTCACTACTTTCACCCACTCATCTGTCATTCCCAAATTGAACCTAACCTAACTTTGAGTTTGTGAATCACAAGGATGGGGGCGCGTACTTACAATAGCAGGATTGAATAAAATGCTACACAACATTTGTGAGGAAACGAATTCGCTCACTTATGTGTCTGACACATGCTTGAGCGAAATTCTTAGTTTCTTCACTCGTATTGTAAATTGTAATATACTATTGCAGATTAGAAGCCCTGGGGCATAAATAATAATAATTCATAAATAAAATAGAATGAATACACAAATAAAGAAATGATTTTACAATCTGCTTCTTTTTAAGATGGCTAAAATTATTACCAATGACGATTTTTTTTATAGTTTGCTAGAAATTAAATAATTATAATTAAGAGAACGGTTAAGTGACGTAATTTTGGTACGAGAAGGATGGACATATTTAGAAAGAAATGTCATCTGTTGTATATTTAGAGATAAGTTTCTATGTATTTTTATTATTATATAAATATTTTTTTATGCTGGAAACGTTAGTTTCACAGCATTAAGAACCTATTCAATTTATTGTCTATCAATTTGACATCACGCTAATGGCGTGAATTGCAATAACTTGGATTTGGAATTCAAATTAAAAATACCATAAAAGTATATATAAAATATATGTAAAATCTAAGGCTAAGAACAATCTAAAATATTAAAGGATGTCCTACGTGGGTCGTAACGTTGAGTAATAAATTTATGAATAGGATTGAAAGAAACGCAGTAATTATTTATTCCTTTATTAAATATAATCCCGACGCCTTAAAGTAATAAAAAAAATATCTAAATATGTTCTTCGATAAATAAATTAACATCAGTAGAAGCAAAATGGATGCAATCAAGATTACACAACTTATGAACTAAGCCAGTGGTCAAGATTGAATCCAACTTGAATTACTTATTTAGATATTTTACAAAGTTACAAAAGACCTGTCCATAAATATTTGGAGAAATTATTTGATTAATAGTGAGCTTGAGAAAAATACAAACTAAATAATATTTGAATGTTTTAAAACTGTCTCGGTTTAATTCGTTGAATGTCGAGTTAAAACTCAGCTTTCTTTCTTTTCCAAAGACTTGAAGACAGAAATTAAGAAGTCTTGGATTTAGTTACACAGTAGCATACTCCACGAACCTCAACAAACTAATGAATAAAACAAAACTAAAAACATGACAATTCTCCCATTTAAAATTCTTACACAATGAGAAGTGCCCGAACAATGTGCCTACATCCAACCACTAACATTAGTCCACGGAGCGTTTGTTTAGTTTTCATTTAGTTCAGTTTGATTCGAGAGCGTAGCCTGCATGGAATATGTGCGTGCATGAGTGCTTGCACGATATGGGGCTATTTCAAGACAGAGTCAAGACTTACGTCGCCCGTCGGGCCTCGCAATTGATTTACGCGGTTATTTGGTGTATTGTGGCCAACTCAGACACGTGCAGTAGCGTAGTCATGGAGACTAACAGGGGGATCAAAACAACGGTAGTAAATTAGCTTCAATTATTCTTGAAATTAGCATAATAGAATTTCGCGGGGACTATTTCGGGACGTGTCGAAACTTCTGCACCGCAGTACTTCGCCAATTTGTCTTTATCTAAATTTGAAATGGTAACGCCATGATGCAATGTAAAATTTTGCATGGAACTGAGGAAAACTATCATAGAAACGCAAAAAGAAACCAGCATCTTCAACTTTGTCAATTTGTCAGTTTTGTGCCAAAAATCAGGCGACTGTTCTCCCTCAACCTCCTTACACGCCGGATCTGGTTTCTGGGGTTTTTATCTTATTTCCGAAGTTAAAATCAGTGCGGAAAGTTCGCCGTTTTCAGACTATTTATGCCATCAAAGCAAATGCATCACATACCTTAAAAGTTATTTAAAAAGAAACTATCCAAGGCAGCTTCGGGAAATAGAAATCCCACTGGGAAAAGTTTGTAAATTGGGAAGGGGAGTACTTTGAAAGGGACAAGGAGCATGAATTTGTAAAATAAATAATAAAGTTTAAAAAATAAAGTTAGGTATTTTCTGAATACACCTCATACCTAATGTAAAATTTATTTAAAAATAGACGCATTTATTTATTTTGTTAAATTAAACCATAAAATTACATTGTTACCAATTCATTTGTATAAGATGATATATGATACAAACAAATACTTTTTTCATGACCGGAAGAGAAACTAGGTTTCTATGATACCAAAATCATGACAGAAACAGTCAATTTCATTTCTAGGAGAGATTTGTGCACTTTCTCTCCCGTCGTGAGGAAAAATGCTAAATAATGTGAAAAATGAACAAAATTTAACAAATCGAAAGTAACCATCATAAATAATACTACAATTCAAATAATTTTGAAGTACATAAATATTGCGGTCGTGAAAAAATAGTATATACACCGCAAGAGAGAAGTGTATTTTTCCCTTATCGTATTGTAGCACTCGCCTACGTCTCGTGCTTCAATTTACTCCGCGGGAAAAAATCAATCACTTTTATCCCTTTATGTATAATATACCTACTATTTTTCACGACCGGGAGAGAAACTCTTCGTGACAGAAAGTGTAAAGTGTTCAAATAATTTGAAAAATTAACAAAATTAAATAAAACAACGGTAGCTATCATAAATTACAATTCAAATAATTTTGAAATACTTAAATTTTATTTATAAATATTGCAGTCGTGAAAAAAATAGTACTTCTATACACCGCAAGAGAAAAGTGTATTTTTCCCTTGTAGTATTGTAGCCCTCGCCTACGGCTCGTGCTTCAATTTACTCCGCGAGAAAAAATCATACACTTCTCTCCCTTAATGTATAACATACTATTATTATTATTATTGGCATAGTTTTTTAAAATAAATTTTTGACTGTTCCTCTTTTTTTATGCTTCCCAATTATTATCAATTTAATTTAAGTTTAGAGGTGGACCGACTGCAGTGGTCATTTGCCGCAATTATTATTATTGTGCAGATTTTTGTAGAAAAATAAACCATCGTTAACATGGCATAGTAAAATGGCACCTTTTATCTAATTTAGCTAATAGTAGCTTTTACTTTCATACCTGTATGTGGAGGTAATGCCTGCATCCTATTAAAAATTTTGTAACCTATAAATCATAGTAATTTTTTTCAAGGTTTGGACGTACGCCTAAACTCAGGGAGTGGTGTTCGTGCAGTTATAATGTTTAGTAATTACAAGTCAAAAATGTCATGTTTTCTGACGTGCGACGTTTGTTTCAGTGATAAAATGCTAGAAATACGAAGGAAAGAACTTGAGCTTCAAAGTGACGTTTTGATGTATGGTTAAAATAGTTGCACGGTGTTTTCCGTCGTCTAATAAAAGTATATTTTATGTTTGGGATAAAAATGAATGATTTCCTTTCTGAAAATAGCTCGAAAATATATCCGCTGTTATTTCAACAAAGTAATTGTTTTTACACCAGGAGCGCAAAATAAATTTGCTGTCAATATATTATTCTTAGATCGTAGAAACTTAAACTGAACATATCCCAATGACGTCAAATTTTCAGAAGTACAGAAGTGGTATATACAACTAATCAATGTTGACAAATTCAGCGGAATATTACCCAATACCCTGTTTAAATTTAGACATTTTGGCACTCACCTAAATGGCATCGTAATCATATAATTTTTATGTTCTGTTCTACATTTTCAAAAATAGTTTCCAAGAAGCAATAAATTAGAATTATATTTTGAAAGTAAACAAATTCGAACGAGTATTTTATTTAACAGTGCAGTAAATTTCACGCTGTAATAGTTCTATTTGCTTTAGTTGTACTTCCAGGACATCGCAACCGCAGATTCAAGGGTTTTTGGGTGCAGGAAGTCCATGATTACAACTGTCAACATCCGTGTTTGTAAATAATACTGACCCGCGTCCCGTGTCACTAGTCACGGTTTCCCGAAAACGCGAACTTACACTAAATGTAAACTGCTTCTTGTTTACGAAGACGCCGAACGTTTAAATCACAAAGATTTATCACCGGATGCAAATACAAAGCTTTTTGTATCGCGCAAATGACGAGATATTCAATAAAGGCGCAAATGTATAAGACGGAAATTATGTTTCTCTACCATACTTATAGAATTAACTATTATTATTATGATATTAGCGGCAAAAGGATGAATGAATTATAATTTAATCGTCGTTCTCAACTTGTGATTTTCTAATTCTAGGACACGTTTTTAAAAATGCTCCTCAATTATTAATTACTATAAGCAATTAGAATTAACTGTTGCGCTTTGACTTATGGGAATTAACGCTGTACTGATTAAAAAGCTTACAAACTACAAACTTTCCACTTGCAATTAATGGTATAACAGAAGTATGATCTCTATTTTGTATCTTTTATCAAAATTGAATATAGCACGACAAACATGTTTTTACTATAAATAAATAAAATAAAATAAATATATCATCACGCCTTTTACCCATTATGGGTGTGGCAACTCTGCTTACGTAGATCTTGGCAATTGATATATTTTTGTGCGGTTACCAGCCGTCAAATCATAGCCGCCAAAGATGTTAGTGAAGGGGGAACCACAGGGGTAAATTTAAATTGTCTACTGTCAGCAGTGGGAATCGAACGTAGCACCTGATAATACACAGCCCGACACGTTACCACGGAGCTACTTACTATAAGATTTACATATAAATTATATAGTTCATACAACAAATACTACTTTGTTTATCACTATATCAATAGATGTCTCTTCCATTGATTGGTAATTCTATATATAATTCATATTTCAAATCTGCATTTTTAAGAACCTTCAAACACTGAAATATATTAATACTGGAATACTAATTTATAAGCTTTTATGAAAGCGAAAAACAAGCCTAAGACAGATAGGGCCACCTTTTTTTGTCTAACAATTGTTTGTAGAACGATTGCTATGCGTTTGTTGAGTAGTTGCTATGTAATAATATTTAACAATGTATTGCTCAATTATTTAAAAATGGATCTCTTAAATCTAAATAATGAATGTTGTTGATATCTAAAATCTAACCTAAGTAAAAATTAATGTTGAAATGAAATTATCTTAATGCTAACGTGTGTACAATTTTTTTCGTTATCCCTTTCTTCTGTTGTATAAATGTACAGGTCTGACGGTTGCCGACTCGTGAACACGCAACGTAAAATCCGTGTGAGAAACATAGATTTTCCAGATTTCCACTGTTCGTAATTCTTCTCCTCCTAAACGGCTTGGCCGGTTTGGATGAAATTTTTTTTGTACTTAGAGGTTACCTGGATGGTCAATTGCATACATCATGAATATAAGTTAGGAAATTAATAAAAAAAAAAAATCTGGATTTCGACAAGGGCGCCACCTATCGGGTCCAACTGTAGCTAAGAACTATCCAGGTGTGCTCATAAGTACAAAAAAATTATCAAAATCGGTCAAGCCGTTTAGGTAAAGAAAAATTACTAACATATGCACACCGGAATTTTATTTCTTTACATTTTCTTTCCAACTTGATATATTTGGTGTTCCGGTATTACTATATTTCAGTAGCTTCAACGTATTGCTATTTATTAGTGATAATTGTACTCATAAATGATAATTGAGTCGCTCAGAGCGCAGCTTAAGTGTGAATAAAAATTTTGTGTGGACTGACCTGCCTCGAAGTTATCTTTGAGCCGCTTCCACTGCCTGGCCTGGTGTACAGAGTACAGTCCCGCGACGAGGAAGAAGAGAAGACAAGCGAAAACAGCCAAAGTAAGAGCCACCGCCTGCCAGTCCCAAATCAAAGCTTCTGTATTCGTAAACGGAGCTTCTGTTGATGTTACTTCTAGCACCAGCTGTTCACCTAATCATACAAAATTCCAAGATGTAGAATGATGGAAACTTACAAATATAGTTTACAGTTTGCAAGAACTTCAGTGCGTTGAAAATTGAATGTAATTTTGGAGTTGAAATTTTCTAACAATGATACTCATCAAATCGTATCTTTCAGATTTCTTTAGAAATACTCCGAAGTTGCTCATCTCGAAAATGTATTTTTAATAAAGTTGCAAAAAGGATTAAATATTCTTTTGATTCTGCGATATTAATGAAAACGAATTCAGTTCATCTCAAGGGAGTTATAAGTTATTTAAACGGTATTTAATTATTTGGAAATTCTGAATTATAATCCAGACGGGTACAATAAATCTTTTTCGGGGTAAACTTGTGAAACGTGATAGCTGTAGGAAACTTGATAACAAAAATCTAATGGCTTGTAGAACGGGCGTTTATAGTCCGAGGCCTAGTTCTAGCTTTAATGTATGTTTAGGCTTTGGGCGACGCCATTAACACTAGCTATAAGTAGCATTAAGTTGTTCCAAACCTTATCGCACTACCACGCAATTTAATAAACAAGAGGTATTTAGTTTTAATGTTTCAAACAGAGTTGTGAAGACAAAAATCAATAATGGTTCAATTTGGAAAGCAAACACTTGATAATTTCGGTAAAATCTTTGATTAAACACCAAATGTTTAACTTCAATTAAAACTGTGAGTTTTAATTTAAAGCTAAATATTTGAAATACGCAGTCAAATATTTATTCAATGGTACCTTCTAAAGTTGTTAAATAAAGAACCTAAAGGTGTCAAATTACCTAAATACTTAAACACAATTTAGACATCAAACAGACTACAGGAATCTTTTTTTTCTACGCAGTATAATAATAAAAAAATCAATTGTAAGATATACATATATCCGTTTTGGTGATTTCCGCATTGACTTGCGTACAAGAAACAATAAAGTAATGAAACTTCATAATTGTAAGTTTCAGGATAGTGCGAAGAACTCAGATAATTAAACCCTTTCGATTTTGATATCAAATTAAAGGTCTTAGGGAGAAAAGTTAAATGAAAATATTAAAAATTAATTTTGAATGTTCATCAATTGTTTTTATCTTTCGCTACATTATAAGAAAATCTGGTGTGGGCGCCACACTACTTTCTTATACAAATAAAACCAACTGAACACGTATGACTTGTTCCTTGCGTATGACTTTATTATGAAAATTATTTGATATATAGATGTTAAACATGTTTAATTTTTGATCTCATTGTAACTATGAATTTATTTTAAAATATATTTTTGACATTTCATAAATATTTGACACGTTTGAAACATCTTGATATAGATATTAAAAATGTTTTAGTTTTTGTTCCCATTGTAACTAAGATTATAGAAATATATTTAAGAATATATCAGTAAATTGTTACATTATCTGTAACTACACAATATGGCCCAATTATTTAAACGAGGATTGTGGTTATAATTTGAAAAATGTTTATAATATCTGTACAAATAAGAAAATTTAATACATGTTCATTTACCATTGACAACAAATACATGTTACAAAAGTTCTGCACAATTTCAGATTTCACGAATTATCACTAAAAATCGGCATATACTTTTATTGTATTTCTATATAATATAAACCCTAAGAAACTCATTGCTGTAGAGCGCATCGTCATATCTGTTAAATTTATAGAGATATGGCAATTTTCGATGTTTTTCGAAATGCTACTTTGAGTGGCTGCAACTCAAAATCTATTAAAGATATTGAAAAATAGACTCAGTTTTGAGCGTTTCATGCATTTTATTACAAATTAGCAAATTTTGAAGATTTTGAAATTTTTCGATTTTTTTCTCCCAAATTTTGATAGGCGATAACTTGAAAAATATAAAAGATACAGACTCGCAGATAGGACCATTCGATTCAGCTCGTCAAAATACATAAGTATACAAAATTTCATTAAAATTGCTTTACGCGTTATAGAGTTAGAGCAAAAAGTGTGAAAATGACGTTTTTGCCGAAAAACGTCAAAGGGTACCCTTTGACGTTTGGCCTGAAAAAGGACATTTTAAGACTTTTTGCTCTAAAATTTCAACCCACCATCCGAATGTTCTGAAATTTTTAGGGTCTATGTATTTCGATGAGCTGAATCCAATGGTTTAGTCTGCAAGTTCGTATCTCGTTTATTATTTGAGATATTGCAGATCGAAATTTTGAAAAAAAATTCAAAAATTTTCAATTTTAAAATTTTTTGTTATTTTGCTATAATATACACGAATAACACATAATTGAAGATTATTTTTCGATATCTTGCGTAATTTTTGAGTTGCAGGTCCTCAAAGTTGCACTTCGAAAAACATCAAAAACCGCCATATCTCGAAAATTTTAAGAGATATGATGATACGCTCTGCACCAGTTAGTTTTTCAGGGTTTATATTATATAGAAATACAATAAAAGTATATGCCAATTTTTATTGATATTTCGTGAAATTGAAGTACAACATAATAATAGTAGTTTATGTAACAAGTACATAATTTATTGGATGAGCCGAAGCAAGCGAGGCTAATAAACAAGGCGAGTCTATAAAGTCCGATTATGTACGAGTTGCATAAACGTTTTATGTTCGACTGCATGGAAAATATTTTCTCTTAAAATGTGATTATGTCAATACCTATATTTAAAACATTTAATTGCATCTCAAAGTGTGCTTCGTTGTTATGCATTTGTTGCTTTTGTTTAAAAATGTTATTTATCAAATTGTCAAAGTCCATCTAAAATATTAAAAATTACTATTAACCGATCGTTTATTCTCTATTGCTTTTATAATGTTCAAGTGTAATTATTAATAATCAGATTTAGATTGATGTATAAGAAAGTCGCGTGGTGCCCACAGCAGAGTAGTATATTATTGTTTTAACTCGTCGCGAATTTTTGTGATACAAAATGATTAATAATTTATCGCCCTTCAAAATGTGAATGATATGCAGAATAAAAAATCCGAGTCATTGATTTATTGTTTCGAGACTAATAAATCTGAAGTCATGCTGATATGCTGACATTACTGACAGTCTATAACTCAGCTTCTGGTCTTCAAGCCACTCCTAACAGACAGACCCATGCTGCTTTAGCCTAGCTCCTGACAGCTGATGTACATAAAACAGTTTGGGCCAAGTTAACGTGTAACCAACGCTGTGTACATATTAAACATGTCAGTAGTGTCACTATAACACAGCTTTGGCACACTGTGATCCTGGCTTCGAGGCTTCAAATCTTTTTACTTTTAGTTTTTTAACTTTAGATAAATGTAACCATATACCGAATGAAAACGTGAGTTGTATAAATGATGAAACAAAACGTTGTATTGATATTCTACATGTACGTACTCAATGTCCTATCTACTATTTTAAATTTTGTCTAGTTCGCTGGAACTGTGAATGTTGGAATTCATTATAATTAAGTATTAATAAAAGAACAATAAAATTGGAAATGAGACATTAAAATAATAGGTTCGAATAAACAGCCCGACAAAAAGCGTAAATTAACAGGAGAAAAGATATTTTGGACGCCAGTCAAATGTAAAATTGGTTTATTCACAATCAGGTAGTAATATGTCAATTAGAGAATTTTAAAAAGTTAAAATGTCAATTATTTCCACCGTTCCACTTAACACATTCCAACCAGTCTATGGTGGAAAAATTGCTACTTTCCAACCTTTTCGTTATATTAGGATTTTCCCTAAAATAGTTTCTTACTTGTGGCAACCTTCTCCGTAGTCTCCTTCTGCTGATCCTTGTGCCCTTCTCCCCGATGCGGCTTGGCGCGATGGTGATGCCGATGATGCTGGCGTCCCAACCAAGACCAGTCGATCTCTAGCTCAGACAACGGGCCACACAAAGTATCCCGGTGTACCTCACAGGGACGTAGTACCACGTGCCCGCGTAGGTCACAGCGTGTGCAATTCTCACAAGCAGCAAGCTCTGGGCTCCAGTACTGTTCACCAGGTGGGCACACTGCGGCGCAAGAGCATGCGACGCAGATGGCGACCAAGAGGAGGCTAGTCACCATCACCTGCAAGACAAAAAATGTATCATTAGATTGGGAAATTGTTGCTGAAACATAGGATAAATATTTTTTTTCTGAATACAATAAAGTCACGCTATTTGTTATGTATTTGGATGGACGGAGTTAATCGCATTCCTACCACGGATTCATATGTGCTCCTACCGGTGTCAATTGGAACTACAGGAAGAGTACAGCTTCATTGTTTTAATTATTTGAAGTATTAGTAATTAGTATCAATAAATATATCAGAAAAGGAATACAGAATAAGAATGAATTATGAAATAGAACAAGAGTTACAAGTAGAAGACAATGAAAAAGAACAAGCAACAGAGAGTCAGATGGCTTGGACATATATGGAGAACAGAAAAAAAGGATGCATTTAAATCAGCAGTATAATGGAAACTAGGAGAAAGAAGAAGACGGCAGACCCAGTTTAACGAAAATAGAAGATTTAAAAGCAGCAGCAAAGTAAAACAAAAGAGAGGAAGACGTGGAGAAACCTAACTAACAAGGATTTAAAGAAAAAGAAACAGAGATTTAATCAATCGATTGTTAATCAAATGTTAACTAACAGCAACATAAATAATACATATTTTTCTATATTTAACCATAACAGTAATATAACAGTCGTTTGATAAATTTTTGATTGTTTACTTGTTTAATCGTTGTATGTATTTAATTCAGTCGTTCAATTTTCAAAACTTTCAAAATAAACAACGTTTTTGTATTATATTTAACTATTTGTTTAGTCTAATTTAAGTTTTACAAGTGTGATACAATTTAATCTACTGAAAAAGTATTATTAACAGAGCTTATGTTTGTTATTAAACAACTTAAGTAACATAGCCTGTAATCTTGTAAACAATTTACATGTCAGTATATATGACATTGACTATGGTTGCAGGCATAACTTTAATTAGAAACAAACAACAGAAATAAATCTGAAAAATGTGTAAAATCATACACGACAGCAAGATACAAGGACAAAAACTTTGCATGTACCAAAGAATTAATTAAGACAATTAGACGCTACGACTATAGTAAGATTGCGACGTGGAAGAAATAGCATGTACTGGTTATTAACAAAAGAGAGGATTTGTAGATTACGAGGCAGAGAAAACATTAGACCATCTAAGATAGTATTGCAGACAGAAATAAAGGAAAAGAAAAGATGATATTTGTTTACTAAATGACGAAGGCGCATGAAAAGTTTGGCTGGACAATATTCGAAAAAAGGAGACAATTGAAATTATTGTTATAATTTGTATAATTGAAGGTATCACCTAATACTTCTAAGACAAAAGACATAAGTAACAGCAATGCAATGCAGAAGTAAATTTAAGTAAAGGTGAGACCCCGTTGAGAATTATTACGAAATATTAAAATTACCTAAGGACCTAAAGCTCGACGAAATTTAACATTTATGTTTCATTGTTGTATCATGAACTTGCAATACAATTCAATTACTCTCTCACATAATTTCAATTTGTAAGTAAAATGTTCTTGTCGAGTTCAAAAATGCTGAATATTCCGTTAAAAAGAGAAGTACGAATTCTCTTTTCATGTGTTTCATGCTCCTTTCCTGCATTAATGTTTTTTCTTCTTATTCTGTCGTTATTAATAACTTAGAACAAGAATAGGACTTTTACGTTCCTTTGATATTACTCACGTTGTACGTTTACTACTCTGCAAGTAAAATAGGAAGCAGAGAATTTTAGATTGTTGTATCCTATCATATGTAACAAATAATTTAGGAACAGCACTTAGGAATTTGTAAAGAAGTTATTTCTAATGGAATCCTTAATGAGAAATTCCTCGAGTCCGGTTTCTTTGACACAGGAAGAAGTTGTAATTTCATTGAGCAAACCATTGAACTGTTGAAAGTACATCCATTCTACAAAGATTTCTAGTGACTAAAAGTTTACTTAACTAATAAAGACTCACTTCACTGTAACCAAGGAATTCAAGTGGATAAACCAAGTTTACCAACTTTTCAAAGAATGCCAATGATTCAGCTGCTGTCTTATTAAACTAAACTCTAATCTAAGGAACCCATCAGAACTAATAAAGCAATACTATCAAACTAAGAAAAATAGTTACATGGTTAACGACACAGGAAGTTTATGATTTGAAATCATGCCAATTTACGATTACGGTTGGCAGTACAATAGCACCGAAATTAAGACGTGATGAAAAAATATTGAAAAAGCAATTCATGTTGGACAGAAAAGAGGAAGAACAATATCCCAGAGAGTATATTTCAAAATAACGACATCCTTAAGCTAAAAATAGTTGTCTATGTTCAGTGGAAATAAAATAATAATGCATAATGCATTTCCTTATTCAAATAATAAATCATATATCGTTATATCACTATTTAATGGTCTTCGCCCACCCAGTCGCTGTAGTGTTATATAAACCTTACCACGAAGATTGATTGCATACAAAGACCCGCTGATAAGCAAAATTACCGCGTTCACAAGCTCGTTATATTTTACACTGATCAAAATTAATGATCTGTGTACTAATTAAAAACCATTTACGCTTACGTGCGATTCTACCTACCTCGCAGAGCTGTCAAATATATTTTTAATTTCGCGAGAATTGCTTAATATTCGTCGAGGAGGATCAAATGCAAATTAGAGTCACTTCATCACGGCTAAGTAACGTAATTTGTAATTTGTATTACACGCAGTTTGTTACTAGGTATTACTTAATTGAAATTATTGCTTTAATTACGACCGGCCATTTATTTTAACTGTTGGCATTGTAATATTTATATGATTATTGATCCTACGTGCAACTTTTTTCTTATTCCGTATTGCGTGTAATCGTTTTTTGTAATCTGTATCGCGGAATACAACAATTACTATAATTTGTTTTAATTATACGGTAGATAAACTATAAGGATGTTATTTTTAACCATCGGTCTACAATTATTCAACTAATAATAATAAACATGTACAATTTATTTGAACACATCTAATTCTAGCATTATTCTTTGGAATCAGTACAGCACCAGAAAAGAAATATTGCTCGGCGATAAACTATACTAATTTTACATTTTAATTAGGGTGAATCATAAGTGAAAAAGTGCCCTTTATTCTAAAAATTTCATTAAGTAATGTCCATTTTAACCATATATTAGTTTTCCTATTACTTTTATTGTACACATGTATTTAATGCAAATAAGTGATCCAATTTTGTGAAAATCTAGTACTTGTATACTTCAAACCACTTGAATTTTTCTATTTCGAAGGTTATGAGGTTATAAAACTCACGGCAAACACGTCATTAAGAAGATCTATAAACGCTCTGTTTTTTGCGCTTTTTATTTTCTTGTTGTGGTATGAATGCTATCAAAATTGGCACATAAATGACATATAACCTCAAAATATTAAGATATTGCAAGCAAAAGATTACTTTTAATTATGAATCTTTTATCCTTTCTGTAGGTGACAGGACTAAAAAGAATAAGTATTGTCAAACAATTTGAAATTTCAATTGTTAGCGAGAAGTTCTACCAACACATCAAATAAAATTTTGACAAATCTCATTTAAAAAAAATTAATAAAATTATCTCAATAGCAAAACTTGCATAAACACATATTTCATAAGATTTGTTATTGCATTCGCCCTTTGTAAAACTTGGACTCGTGCGTTAACAGATTGCTTTACGAAATTCGTTCTTTAATATACTATTATGAAAATGATTTCTTGGTTACAAAAATAGGTCCAGAACAAAAGTAGTTTTATTCATTATAATAATGATACATATAATGTTTCAAACAAATTGTTGTAGGAAGGGTGAAGTGTATCTATCTTCGTAGTATATGCCATGTGGTTCACTTTAACCATAACGCTCAAATCGTTCTTCTATTTCTAACATTTTGAACGTTGCGTGTATGCGTAGAATTTGCAAAATTGTCTATAATTACTAGCCCGTTAAATTCCAACGCAAAAACTATACATCATATCATTAATATAATGAAACATCATTTGCTAAAATTAAAGACAAGAAACAGCTAAAATTATGTATGATTAAAGATTATTTATATGGTTATTCCACATGGTAAATTAAACACAATAATTATTTTGTATATAGATACAGATCCATTTCCTGTATTTTGTACATTTGCTCTTGAACAATAAGTCTGAATTCGGCTCGCAATTGTGAAAAGCAAAGCTTTTATTTATTGGATACCTCAAACAACGAATAGTCTGTCGAACGTCGAAGAGAATCGCTCGCAATCGCACAGAACCGAGATCTGTATTTGATTTTCAGATCAATGTATCTTTATTCCTGCAGGCGTACAAATAAGTCCTCGTGAAAAGAATACAGGAAATTGCTGCTGCGTAGGCTTTGCGAAATCGCTAGTTTCATTGAATTTTATGCAGTGATCGCGCATTACGACAAAAGAAGATTTCACATTCACGCTTTTTCGTCCAAAGAATTGGATGAAGTTTTTATGAAACAAAGATTACGTTTACATACACGGCAAAAATTTACTTTGATTTAAATTTGAAAAGGCGATTTGTGAAAACTAAAATTACTAATGCGTTTTGCACATTCAGAACAAATCTACTTTACCTCAGATTACTTAGCAGTTGAGACCGCTTTAATAATAATAATAATGTACTATATTTAACTGCGTAAAAAAATATAATTCATAGAATTTATATTATTTATAAGGAAGGGAATTTAATCCCACTGATGACAAAGTCACTTATATGGTCAAGTTTGATTTATTTTATACTTGACATTAGGAAGAAAAGTAATTTGTCGATAGTGTTTACAAAGTGGTAAAAGTCGTCTTTTTAAAGTTAAAGTACATTTTACCTTAGGAGTAAGCGTAGTCAATTTTAGAAAGTTAAAGCTAAGTGAGATTTAACACGAAATGATTAAGTGCAATTTGCAGTTAACGACAGAAAAATGACACACAATTTATCTCAATCCAGTTACAATTCAGTATTGTATAATTTTTAACTAGAAAGCAAAGCCACAAGAATGCAGCAGCTTTCTACAAATATTCAATAACATGCTTCACGAAACAATTCATTTTAATACCGTGAAGAAAAATTCAAAAAATCATCATCTCGCAAACGAAATAAAGCAAAACATTATGAAGAAAAATGACAGACATAACGCGCTAAGTAAAAAATTGAGCAGCAGGCTACTGTAAAAACAGACGAAATCTCAGCTTGAAATGATGTACGACGTAAAAAAGCGTCGGTATTTAGTATGAGAGCGTCGTACCACCGCTGCCTGCACGTTTGGGGACTGAAGCTCCGTCGAACGCACGAGTCTGGGACCAACAAACAAACTTACTGCTACATCTGCTTCCGAAATGTTATTTCAGAAGTCATAAACGCTTCGGATTTCATCTAATGACAACCAACATCATATCCACACACCCATTTTTTAGATTCAGTCTGCGAAGAATCTCAAATAATGAGGTGCTAAAATATATCATATATAGCTCCATTAAATATTTCAAATTTGCATAAAACATTTTAAAAAATACCAAAATAGATTTGGTTTTAAACTTTAAATAATTCATAAATATTCAATTACCATTAATTATGATATATTCATAAAACTCAAACGTCATTATGTCACTATTTTGGCATAAAATGAAAATTAATTAATTATGCATTACATTAAAATTAAATTATGGAGAATTATAAAATATTCATTTGCGAGATTTATCTGCCAAATTATTTTTTGGTCATTAACAGCCAAATTCATGAAAAACAAATTAAACTCTAATACCATATTCTACCCCAATTTTAGCACCCATTGCTAATTGACAAAGTACACTCATAAAAATAACTTCTTGTTTCAAGAAAATTTTCAGTTTTCCTTCTGTGTGCATTCGTTGAAGAAAATTTTATTTCTAATGATTATATTCAATTCAAGAAAATATTAATTTTGAATATAAATTTTATTTATCTTCTTTTTTCTGCATTGAAAGAAAATGAATATATTTTAAACTTTGTTTTTAAAAATAATGAAAAAGAAGTCGTTTTAATTTTAAACGAAACATTTTTATATAAAACGATATCATTTTGAATTAAAATTTCTTCTATTCAAACTCAGTTGAACACTTTGATATTAATGTTCCTTCGAAACTAAATTAATTTTCATACAAGAATATTTATCAAACCTATAAAAGATTTTAATGAAAACCGAATTTAGACTGGCACTGTGTCGCGATTATTAGTGATTTGTTTGAGAGCATAAAATATTGTTGTAACATGGATGCTAAGAGTGTTAAATACAGTGTTGTCCAAATAGTACAACATATTTTTTTTTGTTGTATACTAGATATATGTACCCGACTTACTTTAGAAGAGAGAAAGAAGGTAGCAGCTTGGATGTACATGTTTGGGTCACCCTCAATAGTAAGAAAAAAATTCAGCAATAGTTTCGTAAGCTGAAATGCTTTTTCTTACCATTGAAGGCGACCCAAACACTTCCATTCAAGCTGCTAGAACTCTTGTGGTCAAATCTAGTATACAACAAAAAAAAATTAAAAATTATGTAACACCATATGGCTGGTGACATATTTTTGGACAACCCTGTATAATATTAATTTAATATCTTTGATTGAAGAACATCACAGTTAAACTAAATTAACAAGTTAAGTAATATTTTTGTTGAATAAAATCTGAAGCCTAATCCTGATTAGTACATTTTGAATTTAATAAATTCAATATGAACCAAAAAGGTAAATCGTTTCAAAACTTAAATTTATAAATTAATTCCACCATAATAAAGCAATTAATAGTTATTTACGATAAAAGTACGTAAAGCTAGTCTTTAGTCACGAATGGGTCAATTAAAACACGAGCATAGCGAGTGTTTTAAGACTCCTGAGTGACTAAAGACGCTTTACGTATGTATATCGTACAAAATTTTATCTACGATATAATGAAAAACCCCAAAAAATATTTAAAAAATATTTTTATTTATGAAGTAGTATCACAATATTAAATGAGAAGTTTGCCATGATAACAAAATTTTTGCAAATTTGGCGTGTTTAAAAATTTTAATCACTCGTTGCTTGGCAACCCGTGACTGCCCGTGACTAATGGGATCGTGTTACTAAACAACCGTTTTGCACACTTGAAACTAAGAGTTAAACATCAATTGTACACAATATCGTAGATAAAGTAAAATAAATATGAAACGTCAAAGAAGAAACAATTGCTACAAATAATAAAAAAAGTGTAAATCATCGCCTGCTCCATTAAATTTAATAACGCCTATAAATCCTGTAATATTGAGTTTTGGACATGAGTTATAACGAATTTTCGACTTAAAAATACACCCTTAAATCTGTAAAGTTGTCAATTGTTATTCTGTAGTTGCATAATGATCAATTCTAACATTTTACGAAACACAAAAGGAAAAAGTGAAAAGCAGTAGAATAGTTCGATTTTCCCACACCGTCAGAACTGTCCTCAACTCCGAACAATTACAAAAAATTCCAAATACCAAACATCCTCGCCTAATTCACCATCCAGTCCCATCCCAAATTCCCAGCTCCCGAATTCCAGCTAGAACCACAACCACAGACAGTCAATCGCATCGCTACCTAACCAAAACCTTCTGCTCCGCAGCTAATTTCCGAACAGAGCCCAGCAACCCAGAGTCAGAGGAAGCAGGCAACGGTATTATGGTTGCCATATGTCAACAGGGTACACTGGCTCGGCTCCTGGGCCAGAATAAACAAAACGGCGAGCAGCACATGCGACTGGAGGACAATCAGAGCCGCTGCCAGATGAGATCTGAATTGAGCATTGTTTGTGTAGGTGTCAACTCTTAGACTGATTGATTGATTTGTGTTTTCTGGGTGAGTGGACGTTGATGATGGAGTTTGACCTCTGCAGGTTTTGTTAGCAAAGTTCGTGATGTATTCGATTTTAATTGGAAATCACACAAATGAAAATACATTTTAGTACGGCAATAGGTACTCTCATATTTTATAGATAATAATAGCAAGAAAAGCAAATGGTTTAACAAACAAATTGTAACTGTCTTAAATGATTGATTTTACGCGCATCAATAAAAAAATATTTAATAGTATATTCTACAACAAGTAATGGAATGGCACATATTCCACGCGAGCAAAAAGTTTGTACTCCGAGCCGAAGGCGAGAGCTACGGTTTGCGAGTGTGGGATATGCCATTCCGTTACATGTTGTAAACTATACTTTCTACAACAACATTTTGGAAATTTTACAAAAAATACAAATATAAAACTGTTGAAAACGTCAAACTCAAATAAATCAAATAAAAATAAACAGACGTAACCATAGTAACTGAAACAAGATACTTCGTATATCGGCGTATGGAATGATAGTTATTCCAATACAGTTTTTAGTTGTAGAATGTATAGTTTCCAAAACAGTGTTACAGAAATAATATTTACGAATATATGACACGAAACTGGAATAGAAAATGCCGTATGATGTTCCAAATCAAAGTCTAAAAACAAAATTATACTAAGTTTTACTCATTTCACGCTTATAAAAGTATGCAGAAATATTAGGTGAGGTAAATTAGATTAATCTTACAGTTTTTTTAGGCACTAGCCAATACAGTTTTTTAAGTAATAAATTAAAATTTTATTAATGCAACTAGCTATAAGATGTTTATAAAGTTCAATAAATAGATGTGTTAAGAAAAGAAAATGATATAAGAAAGAGTGTCTTTCAGTTATTTTGTAGCAACTATATAACATGCAATTAATTACAAATTTCGCTCATCAAAAATTTCTCAAATACCACTCACTTTTAACGAAATTTTTGAACCGCGAAATTTTGACATAATAATTTGCAAAAACAAAAATATTCAGCTCTAGTGGTATTACCCTTGAATATTTCACTCGAAAAATTTGAACCAATCACGTTACAGTATTTTCTGAATTTCAACCAGTGACAATAGAATACTTTGTATTTAATTGAGAAAATATATTGTTCTTTTTTTTTAAGAATACTCATGCATAGATATTTTGACTTCTCAATTAATGTAGACGAAATATGGATTAAGATTTATACGAAATTCTGAAAATACAAATTTAATTTCAACTAAATTGAAAGTTTCTATTGTGCTGTTTAGTTTAAAGCACAATGGATGATTGTTAAAACTTTTGAACGAAAAGTTGTTCATTGCAAAACAACGGATTTTTATTTTCAGATAGGTCTCTTTACGTGCGAAGAAAAGTAAACAAAACTCCTGAATAATTAAATTTCAAAATTTTACGTTACACAGTCAAATATGCTAATCCAACTTTTAAATTTTGTACAATATGTAATTTGATTACCTGGTATTCGATTTGAATATAAAGTAGTATTGTGGGGGAAATCTTCTCGCAATAAAATATGAAATATTCTGGTCATGATGTACGTCATTTTTAGGTTCAGCAGAGACTTCATTGGAAAATATTTTTTTTCAACGACCATTAACATATTCGGTTGTTACATATTTGTTATTGTTACGGATTCATAGTACATTGAAAACACATTTTAATTTCTCACGGAACCATAGGCAACGTGGTTATAACTTCATTTCTAACAGTTCTGTCAAAAACTAATTGTTCCAAAAATACTTCTGCGCTCCTGTGATAGATAGAACTACAGCCTATGTTGGTAACCTGATAAAATTGTTTTCATGGAACAAACAGATTCCTCTTAAATGAGGAGAAAAATTGATTTGAATAGTGCCAATTCGATTTCGTTTTCATTGAAAACCTTCATAGGTTTAATAAATATTTTTGTATGAAAATTAATTTAGTTTTGAAGGAACATATCGAAGTATTTAACTGAGACGAAATATTTTAATTCAAAATAATATAGTTTTAAATTAAAACGTTTCGTATAAATTTAAAACTACTTCATTTTCATTATGTTTAAAAATAAAATTTAAAATATATTTATTTTCTTTCAAAGCAGAGAAAAGAAGATAAATATAATTTATATTCAAAATATTATTTTTTTGAACTAAACCTAATCATTTTGTAAGAAATACAATTTTTTTCAACGAAAGCATACAAAAGGAAAACTGAAAATTTTCTTGAAACAAGAAGTTATTTTTATGAGGGTAATATTTAAGGGTAATATTATCAACCTAATTCGGCGTTCAGCTGTTTTTCAGCTATCAACATATAATTATTATTAACAAATAAACATTTATTAAATTTCTCATTTGTTATTAGTAATATTGAATGAAATATTAGTACAATTATCAAAAATCATTTTAGATTAATTTTAAGGGTTATAATTTTGAGTTTTCAATATCCACATTATTAGTTATTGATGTCGATGGTGGTGTATTTAAGGCATTTATTCATTATCACTTTCCAGTTTTATCTCATAAAATTTAATTTTTGTTCGGTAGCTAGTTGCTATAGGATGGTTATATTGAACTAGTGAAATGAAGACCTCTACATTATTAAAATATAAATTAATTATGAAGTAATACTGTGGTCGTAGAAAAAGTAAAGTGTGTAAGAACTCGTATGGAATGTCCATTTCATGCTTGTTGTACAATACAGTATTTTACAGTTTAGTGCGAAAAAACGAAGTTGCCTTGCAATTAAACCCGCAATTATTTCGAGAATCGCAGAGTCTACAGAGCATCAGAAAACCGAAATTGGTCCACAGATAGCTTTCGTTACGCATACAGAAATCAAGGGTCTCAAACAAAGTCGTCCCAAACTCATCTTTTGTCTTTCGGGAAATATGAAATTAGTTGTGCGAAGTTCACGCAAACGCATTGTATCCGGGGTTAGATAGTAATATTTCCGGATGCTATTGTTTGTTTCGACTGTGAAACCGATAATTTAAAACGTTGTTCCTTTGTTGTTCAAAGTTGGTAGCAATTGCTATGGGAAAATACATTTTTCAACTGGAATTTGTATACGGAAATAACTCATCATCAAACTGTCATGGTAAATAACAGGCGAGCGATTCTTTTTTATTTTTTGGTGATTTGTTGGTTGTAAAAAACGGATTTTGGCACATTTTGCACCGGAATTAATTTATTCTGATTGTGGATGAACAAAGGCCAAAGTAACGAGTTAATTTAATTTTTCACAGATTCTGATACGGCCATTTAAACACCGCACTAAAACTGACAGGCAGATAAATTACATGACAGCAAAACACAACTCTACACGTAGTTTTGATAATATTATTCGCGAATAATGCCATATGAAATTTACTTTATAATTATACGTCAGGCTCATACATTCTCATCGGTGTGTGTCTAGAAGTTAGTGAAATGAAATACGCAATTATTACAACGAATGGGTAGCGAAATAGCTGACGCAAAATTGGTTTTAAAATTACTTTTCTCCAACGGTGAACGTTCTTTGAAATAGCGTCTACAAATCAAATACAGGTTAATCTATTATTAATAACAGAATCAATCATTTTTGCAAAACGAAAAATTGTTTGAACTGTTTTAGTTACCTTAATTAACAAAAAAATTAATTCGATTTTCACATTAGCAGGCGAAAGAGTTTTTAATTGAATATAAAATTTTAATTAACTTATTCAGTCCGCTCTATGTTATTTTCTATACAATATTTTACAGCAAAAAGAGAATGATAGTTGGAAAAAACGAAAATGATATATTTCCCACTGAAATATAGTAATTCTGGAACGCGCCGTGCCGACAGAGAAAGCTACTCACGGGAGATGCTGCCTTTGTCGTACAGTCTGCTCAAGAAGTATTTTACAATACTTTATTGGGTTTTTAAATTATCAAGAGATGGCGCTGATCACAATTCACGAAACGTACATGTCAAATTCATTTTGTATGATATCTTATGATGGCGAATACATGCTTTAGTATTGGTAGTTTGTTTTTATTGGCAATATAACTGTAGCCATACACATTGCAATTTTTTTTTTGAGAAAATTCAATCTTAACCTAAAATCTGCAAATACAATGTACCTTTCATTTTTTACATTTTATTGAAATAATACGGCTTAAACAATTGTAATACTTACATTGGAATACTATTAATTGCAAAATACAATAAAATTTATGCATCTTACGTTTAGTTCGGCTTTCTACCACTAGTTAGCGTTCGAATCAAACATAAACAAAGATATTTACTTTTTAACAAAATGTATTCCGCGTGACATTTGTTATAATGCGCAATCACAAAAGTGTAAGACAGCGATAGCATCTCCCGTAAGTAACTATCTCTCTCGGCACGCTTTTTTTACACAGTGCACGTTCCAGAATTATTATATTTCAGTGATATTTCCTAGAAAATCCGCAAAATATACGCTAATGTTCGGTGCGATATCAAATTGTCTCTTTAAATACGCACATGATCATAATGATGATAATTCTCAGAATGGCATTAGCGCCGCTTTTATAATTACGAACGAATTACGACAAAAAGTCCCACTATTTCTCAAAACGCTTGCCAGCCACAGACTCCGTTGCACAAGATTAATTATGGCAATTATTGTGGCCGAGACATCGCAGATAGATAAAATCTTAATTGTTTTAATTAATGACAATTTGTTTCGCGGAGTAACAAACCCCATAAAGATTCAAAAAATAAATTGTTATGTTAGGCCAGTACGGAAAATAAGGATTATTTCACAGTTTACTGGACGTAAAATAGCGTATGACACATTTGGCGCCAAAATGTGTGCAGTTAATTTTGTTTATGCCAGACGCAAGGCTCAAGACAGGTGCAAACAAACAATGGGGCTTAAAAATAGATCGGACAGACTCGGACAACAACAGTTCACATGCGTCTGCACAAACTATTAACTTAATCGTTTCAGACAAATATAAAGATTTATATAGAGCACACATATTTTACAACGCTGCAGCTACTGCAGCGCAGACATTATTATTTACAGTGGTGTAACTACAACAGTAAGAAGAACATGACAAACGTAATCTAGGTGTTCCATATATCTTATTCATACTACAAAAATGTAATACGAAATTTATTTATTTTATATTCCTATTTAAAATTATTTTTGTTGTATACTATGTTTAAATTAATAATAAATTGTTCATTACCTAATTTCAATACAAAATTTAGTTTGCTTGTATGGGAAAAATGCGAAACTAGCAATGAATTTATAGAAATTTATTGTTTAAAATATTAAAGTAATAACATTAATTTAATTTAATTATTGTGTCACCCCTCAATGAGATAATACTGGATATTTCGTTAGGAAATTGATTTTTTAAAGTAGCGCTACTCAATAAGAAAAACATGAATATCTCTGGAATGAAGCATTTACGGACATTTGCTCAAATGAACTTGTCACCTTATTTTTAGGTGTTTAATCTATGGATCAAGTTAGGCCGTTTAAATCTGGGACACCCTGTATATTATAAGGGAGCGATCGCGAAAAGTGATAAATAATATTTAACAGTAAATTTCACATACATAATAGTTAATTGGAGTCATTTCTATTAATGTATTATTAAACTTTTTATTTAAGCATTTTATTTAAAAATGATGAATGTTAATTTCTTTATATTTTATGATTAATTTATGGAACGTACAAGGTACAACAAAGACAGGTAGCCCAATAACTACCCGACTCTCTCGACTAGCGTTTTAAAGTCAATTAGCGTTCCAGTTATATTTCAGTGAAGAAAAGTTCTAGTTAATAAAAAAAAAATATTTATGAAGTTGTTGAAACTATAGTAATAGACGGTATTAAATATAAAATTTTGGAACAAGCTGCTTTTGAATATTTTGAACTGATTTGTCCGAAATAATAAAATCAATTCTTCATAAAGCTGTTAAAAGTAGAGAGTATTAAATATATAGTTAAATGGAAATCTGCTTTATGAATATGTTGAATTGAAGTCTTGATATTTTGACTACTACACTTCTTATTAATAATTAACTTAGGTTAAATAAATTTAAAAAAATATTTGGTTGATTCAAATATTTGTTTTTCTGTTTCGGTGTTTTTATAAGTCTGTAAACGCACTGAAAACACGCCGTTAAGAAATTCTATAAACGTACTGTTTTTAGCGCTTTACATTTTCTATTGTTTTCAAACCTGTCAGACGAATGACAAATAATCTTAAAATGGTAAGTTGTTAATGTCGAAATATTACTTCTAATTATGAATCTTCTATCATTTTTTTAAGTAATGGTATTAAAGAGTATAAATACATACTTGTCAAATAATTTGAAACTCCAACTGGAGAACGAGGAGCGCTACCAACATAACTGATAAAAACAAGTTTTATTTTAGACAAGTCGCATTTTGTATTTTATATTTTTTGAGGAATATACTATATATTTACAGCATTAGGATGTGAAATTATGTTATCTTTGATGTTGAAGATTTTTCACTTTACAGATTGAGGACATAAATTAAAGGGTCCATTAATATGAAACAAAATCATGGCCTATATAATCAAAGCACACAAACGAATTAAAAACTATAAAGGAACATTAATTAAGCACATTAAAGTGAAAAGTCAACATATAAATTATTCCATTTGTAAGAATGCAGTTTTACAATCGTTTCATTAGAGAAATGTTCAAAGTTGAAACAGAAGCTGGGACAAACACAACGTTAATTACAACAAGACGTGCGATACTTGTACTGCCAACAAATTTAATTATTTATCTCGGACAAAGTGTATCGTAATGTGTATGTGTGTAAAGTTTATGTTCTTGTACGAATTATGATTCGTGTGCCACTGTCCTGCACTAGAATTTAATTTATCGTGTTATTCATCATGAACTTGATGAATTACGCGATAAATACTAGTGAACATGAAAATTTACTATCTAATATATTTAGCGCCGCGTCGAAAAAACAGAACGGTTTAATCAAAAAGGTCAAGTTTTAATCGAAAACGTTGAGTTGTTCAATTTACAACAATTTAATAATTATTATTGTTACATTTATTTGAAGATTATTTTTGTTGTATGTTAAGTAAAAATAAATATAACGAGAAAACAATAGAAGGGGAGTAATTTATAATAATATTGTGAGAGAATTTCACGGAGAAGTAGATAAAACAAAGAGTGGTGACAAAGGAGACTTAATTAAACTTCGATTGGTCTTGTCACACAAAAACGTGTCTTGAAACACCGACAAAAACAAAAGCAAAAAAGTTGCAAAGAAAACCCAATTCGGTAATTTTAAGAGACACGCCGGAAATTAAACAAAGAAATAAACAAAAACTTCTAACTCTTCCGAAACATAAAAAAACATCAACAAAAAACTCCTACACATAATGAGAACAAAGCGGGTAATTTAATAAGATTTTTAAAGAAGCTAATGGAATTAAAGTAAGAGCTTAAACATCTCATCAGGGCACAGAAGCCGGAGACCATGGTATAAAGTATACTTAACGAAGTTTTATGTATCCTTACGCAGCGGGCGCGAGCTTTGATTAAAAACAAAACGCGACATCGCAGAACTGACAATATTTATAATAGAACGTAACGGTATTGACCCAAAATCTAATTTTAGAGTTAGTTGCGACCCGAATTAAAACAAATGTCGGCTCTATTAATACGGGCACTGACAGTTAAGAAAACATTACCGATAAATACAAAACACTACAACCAAGATTGCAAATCTCCCGGTGCTTAAGCAAATAATTAAACTACATTCTGGTTTCCGAAATCGAAATAAAACTGATGCTTGGACAGCCTACATTCCAATTTGATTTGCGAATGTTGGTGACTGAAGAACCATTAGTTTTTCCGATTGACTTTATTAACGGGACTTACTAGTACTACGTTAGGAAGTACGTATAGTTATTTTTATTTGGCTCCGTTTCAAATATTCATATTAGGATTTATTCCTACTAACTACATAATTTATAAGACGTCTATTTTACATACTTCAAAATAAACAATAGTTGCAATAAATAATTCAATACAGGAAATTGCTTTTATTAAAAGCGGAAATGATTACCTTGAATTATATATGAAATGTCTTTCAAGAAACTACAGAAAATTTAAAAATAAGATCAAAGGACTTTCAACTATTTTTATTGGTCCGATTAAATTTTTACTTGATGATAAACAAATCAGAATAGAATATTTTATTTTTGTCTTACCTTTCTGAAATTCGGTATCCCCATGCAGACTGGCGATTTTTATCCGTAGGAAAATATCAACAAAGATTGTTTGAATATTTCGAGCCACATAACACTAAGGTAAAATATAGTTCACAACGAAACACCCAAAACGCAGAACTGTTCACAAGAAACTGACGTATTCGCTAATTTGACGAGCGCAGACCGGCTGTCGGCATTTATTTTCGAAAAGTAAAAACGCGAAGCGTGGCCAGTCGTTCGTTCGCGCGCGCGCCCCGACTATGAATGCTTCACCGAGAGACGCTCTTCGGCTGTTTATAACTCGCACGGCGACGCGATTCTCCACTGTTTGGCACTTGAAAAGTCCGGACGTACGCACTGTAAACATAGACTGCGCTCGCTCTGGCATCGCACTTTGCTTGACGTTTGTTCAACTTTCAGAACTACTGCCGTATTTTCTGTTTTTAATTAATGCTTTTAATGTGAATGTTGAACTCGAATTTATTACACGGAGTAATCAACGCACGGATATTCACATATTCACGCGGAGTCGCTGCGCTCAAAGCTAAATCTGTATTTCGTACTGCTGCATGATTCTATTCAATATTTAATGAACGTGCAACATAAAAATTGTACAAATTATGTCAGACCATTATGCTAACAAACACATGAGAAACAGAAGCAGAAATCAATGCCAACAAATAGAGCTTTCTTCGCAAACCAAAAATAAATAAAAAGTAAGATTTTAACTAAAGACACAAAAATGAAAATTGACTGAACAATTATAAGACCAGTAACAATGTACGCTGCTGAGACTATGACAATGACAAGAAAAAATGAAGAATATTTCAGACTAATATAATGAAAAGTAACGACAGCAATATCACTGGTCAACAGCAATTTTGCTGAAAACAGAACACGAAAATTATGATGAAAAGTCGAGTTTGGTTCTAGTTTTTATGTAAAGTTAGAAAAGCCGTTTTAATGGTTAATAGCTATTGAAATGTCTATGTTATATTTTCATATAAAATAATATAATACTAGTTTGATTCTGAATTAATATTGGATATAAAACGTGCCGATCAGTCATATTTTTTAAATTAATCATGTATGTGAAAGTGATTTTAGTAGAATTTGCAAATGGGGATTATTTTGACGCGCAGTGTACCTACACTACCGAAAAACTCGAACCAACTTGGGCTGGGAAGCCTATTTTCTCATTTAATATCTTAAAAAATTTTAATGCATACGACATCTCTGAATAAAAAAAAGTGTAGTTGTCCAATGATTAGGACCAATAAACATATCTGAAAACGAAAACAGATTAAGCAACAGAGAAGCGCTGAAGGCTTGGACATATATGAAGAGCAGAAGAAAAGGATGTAATTAAATCAGTAGTAGAATGAAAACCAGGGGAAAGAAAAAGATGATGCAGAACCAGATCAACACGGCTAAAGAAAGTAGAAGATTTAAAAGCAACAAGAATTAAAAACTGAGAAAGTAAAACAAAAGATAAGAAGACGTGGAGAAATCTAACTAAAATGGTTTAAAGGAAAAGAAACGGAGATTGATCCACTTTATTTATTTACTTTCATCGTGTTATATACTTTTGTAGTACACATTCAAACTATAAAAGTAGTATCGATGACGAAATTTTCACGCAATCCATTATGAAATTATGATCATGAGATCTGTGTGAATAGATGAATGTGTGTCCATATATTCAATAACTCATGAACGAGAAAAAATTGAGCAGCGAAACTTCATAATCATAAGTTTCATGAAAATATGCAAGACTGAGATGATTTTGGTCAAAATTGTAAAGCCAATACTGGAAAATTGATAAATCCATAAAACAATACTATTACAGGCAGATTCATAAAAGGGATGAGCGCTAATTCCATTTTTATTATTATTCGTAACTTCATTTTCCATTCTCAGAACATAATTATTTTAACTAAGGTTGTAATCAAGATTGGTTAGCTTATATTTGACACATTTTGATAATATAATTAATTTAGAAACGAAGTTACAGATGATGAAAAAAATGGAGTTGACAGGTTGACACTAATCCCTTTTATGAATCTGCCTGATAAAAATTTTCCCGAATTTTCTAATTTTGAGAAACACAGAATTATATTTTCAATAATTATAAACCACAAATTTTTAATATGTACATATCTTGTAGGAAATAATTCTTCAAATAAATTTCCAAACTTCTTATGATATGTATCTTCTGAACGAGCTTCCGCACTTTTCTTTTTTGATCTAAATTCGAAATTCATTCAGGAAACACTAGTAAAAATAGTAGATTTCAACATAAAGAAAACTGATAGTTGCCGGTTGAGTCTCTAAACTAAAAATTTATGAATAAAGCCTTTCGGTATGTCAAGATTTAAAGAGACAGGTCTCTATTAATAAATTGTCAAATAAACCGCTGGAGTTTTCATTCACAAAATCTATTCCAGGCATCCATTTCTTAATTTTTAATTTTTGTTTTTTTTTTCAGATAGTTGGCAAGTGGTCAACATTCATGACGCTCACAGCTGTGCACCAATGGGAACATGACACCCTATTTTATTAATAGTTCTCTATACTTTAATTGATTTATATGTTGAACGACCGTAATAAATTATCTGTACAACACCTGGTTGCTGTACAGATGCGTAGTACTCGGTTAATTACTCTATATTTGTACCCAGAATATTTTGACACTGAAAATGTTTTGGTCATTGTAAATATAAGTTTATATCTGAAGTACACAACAGTTATTTTAAGTGGATGAATAAAATAATATAAAAAAATAAAATGACTCACATTTTAAAAATAAATAAGGAAAATATTGTAATTTCGTATTTTTAATGCACCTATACGCCGCAACTCCCAAAACGGTATTACATATGTGTTGCATACATATATGTAGCTTAACTTCAAAGAATATTTTATAAACCAAGGGCCAACTATTTGGACGTAAATATATATTCCATTCTCATACAAAAGTTAATTAATAATTTTAACACAATAGCAAGGCTTCGAACCGGTAAAATTTCGGTTCATAATTGTTTATCCAAAACTAATGTTTGGCAATAATCTTTACACTTTACTAGCAGTTTGCAAAATACCAATCGCTTTGAATTCAATGGTAAAATTTTACGCCTAACAAACAACGATAACGATATCAGAACAACAAAAAAACATTTAGTCATTGAAAAACTGTTGGTGATCAAATAGGTCAAAAATAACTGTATATTTTGGTAAAAATTGTCTTAAAATTATTTAAGTAATTTATATAGATGCTAGTATCATAAGAGGTAAAATTTATAATAATGCTTTCAAAAATGAAAATATTAACAATATTAAATTTATAACATTGTTATATATTTTTTTATTTTCCCTTCGCATCACATGAGAATGCAAAATGATGACAGCGCTGAAGTTTCCTTGTCGGTGGGCCGTGGAACTGCAGTAATCATTACAATAGATTTGGAGGGTGAGAACGTGTGCGAAAATTTAAAGTAAAACGTGTTATTAAATTAAATATTATAAAACATATTATGTCGACAGTAGGGGTATCAACAGGTGATACTAATATTATTCAATCATCCGAAATCAGTTCAACTACTCCTACTCCACAACCTCAAACAATCTATAGAACATTTCCAAGAAGAAGGCAACCAATTAGAAATATGCATATGCCTATATATAATCCGGTGAATTATAGAAATCAAATCCATATTCCTATTCCCGTTCCTCATCATCCTAATAGTAATTTAAAATTTTGATATTTTTGTAACCTAACCTATAATGTATGACATTTTAACCTGTAATTCTTTTTAGGAGCTGCAAATCATGTCAAATCTACACTGTCAACACGTTATGCATTGCTGTCGGTAGCATTAATATTTATTTTATCATTAACAGCTTTGTCTTATGTATATATGAATTTTCCAGAACTGGAAGAGTAAGGGTAACGTCAGTGATATAGAAATCATTACGTTTTTTATTTCTGTTTACTTTGTAGAGATGAAAAACAACATGTGACCATACCATGGGATATTGAAGCTGCTAAAGAACTTGGAAAAGTTTTAGATCGGTACAAAGATCGCTATTTTGTTGAAGTTCTCTCCGGGATTTGTATCACATACATATTGTATCCTTTTTATATATTACACAAATAAATAGATAGTTTTCATTCAAGTAGTTTTAAAAATGGAATCAGAAATGATTTGTTAATTTAGAAAATTTGCTGAGTCAGTTTGATTTCTTAACAATAAAACAGCTTACAAACATTTGCAATTCCAGGATCTTTATTCTTATCAATATTGTCGGGATTTTTATTTCCGTTTATGTTGGCATTATTATTAGTTTGCTGCTGTTCTGCAATTGGAGCATCGCTGTGTTATTTACTTTCACAACTTTTGGGAAGAAGATTAGTAAAGAAGTTTTTTCCCGAACGAGCAGAAAAATGGGCTGTGGCTGTTCACAAGCACAAAGACAATATATTTAACTACATATTATTTTTAAGAATGACTCCATTTCTGCCAAACTGGTTCATAAATTTAGTTGCACCAGTAATTGGAGTCCCGTTAGTGCCTTTTGCATTAGGAACATTCCTGGGTGTTGGTCCACCATCGTTTGTTGCAATTCAAGCTGGACAAACCTTACACAAAATGACTTCGTCGAATGATGCGTTTTCATGGACATCGGTACTGATGTTATCAGTATTTGCAGTATTGTCGTTAGTTCCAGTAGCATTAAAACAAAGACTAAGAGAAAAGTTTGAATGATTATTAAACAAGTGTTGTAAACAGGCTGCATTTAAACATTGTGATAACACACATTCGTACAAGCCTAGATTTTTGTTTTCAACTTTTCACGTAATTGTACATACCCTTTGTACTACATATTTATTTAAAATATTATGTTTGGTATTATTCAAATGATAAACACTGTCCTGTAAATTATTAAATACAAATTAATAAATAGGTGATTTTTAATGTTGTAAATTCGTTGTTCTTTAATTAACAATAACTACTTATGTAACTAATCGAAATATCACTGGTATTTAACGTTGGAAGGCTAATAGGTCGCCAATACCACCAATTATATGCCACTGAAATAAGATCAATTAAAACTTAATTAAATATAACAAATATCATTCTTACAAGTGTATGTTGGTTTCATAGTAATAGACGTCACTCTACAATTACTAGAACATTCTTGGGATGGTTTCAATACAATTGTTCGTTCTCCACTTCCTTGTGTATAAAGTACAAAGCTACATTCGGGATTTGGTAAAATATAAGGCCCTGCTTCAAGATCGTCAACCATCACAAACCGTTCAGTACTTTGACCAGACCATGCAGATACAATATACGGTTTAGGAAATAGTTTTCTAATTAATCGAGCAGGGGTCATTCTATTTATACGCCATAATGTATGGGTATTAAAATTGTTACTACTAAAATTGAATAAATCCTGAATTTTGTTTAAATTCGGATTGGTTGATTTTAACCGTTGAGCATCTTGATCAAAAATATCTGAATTGTTGTTATATAACTGTTGTAAATCTTGCAGTGATACAGATTTATTTAACGTCTGTAAATAAATTCATTTCAATTTTGATGCGTACTATAATTGATTAGTAACTGTACTTGAATGATATAAGGAATACCAGCTTGGTACAATGTAAAATTTTTGGATTCAGTCAAGTTGATCACAGAATGTACATTTTCACAAGGCCAGCATTCCATATTTGTAACTTGAAAATATGGATTTTCTATGAGACATGTTTCATCATACAGTTCTGAAATATATTTATACATCAATACATATACACATTTTTTGTCCTACAAACAATACCTGATAAATTTGGAAACATTTTTATAACTGGCATAGCTAACAGTCGAAGCATTTTTAAACCAGGATAAATAAACCCCTGTACATTTCTCAAAACTAAACTTAAAGTAGGTTGATGATGATTTAGTAATATAAACGCGGTTAGAATAATAAGCATAAATATAAAAAGTATTTTCAATGTAAACAAAAACTTAGAAGTTAACCTTTTACACAATGTATTATTTTTGTTCTCATTTTCTAATATTTGAAAGCATTCTTCAAATAAGTTATCAATTTCTGATTCTGATATATTCATATCTCTTGCAGTTTGCCGTATATTATCTACATCTTGCTTATATTTATTTAGAAAATTTGTTGAGTTTTGTGTTGTCATTATTACTTTTCACATTTCTATTTCTTGTGCGCTTGCGTATATTTTGGGCTTAGTGCGCAAGTCGTGAAATCAATAACTAAGGTTCAAATATTTAAATTTTCTTTAATTCTATATAAAATATTAAGTAAAATTATAGTTTCCTCTATTTTTATAAAATAAACTATCAAATAAATAATTAATTAATGGAAATACAATCCATATCGAGCAAACAATTAAATGATTACAAAATATTACATCTAACCAGAGTTCACTGTAATATAATACATCAAATTTATTTTCTGTACCAAAAAGGTTTTTAAGTAAGAGTATCATTACAACTAATAAAATTCCTGATAAACATTCTAAAGTATTTTCAGTTCTGGACCATTTAGAAACACCTAAAAATTCTTTTAAGATTGTTTCTTTCAAATATGATTCAATTCCAAATCCTAGTCCATAAATTAAACAACTAATTATAATATAATCATCGTTTTTCGTTTTGGTGCACACTGTAATAAAAATATTTATATTAAAATAAATATTTGTAATGTTTACCATAATTAACTTACTGTATATACCGGATGCTGAAATAAAACAACCGAAAATATAAACATATTTTAAATTTCGTTTGGATATTTCTGTAATCCAAGGTAGAGTAATTAAAAATACAAGATATGCGAAAGCAGTTATAGGAAACATAAAAGATAATTCGGTTAAATTAATTTCATTGTCAAATCTGCTTGCCCTAAATACTACAAAATTAAGAAAAATTAATGGACTCAATAAAGAGTGAATGTTAGTTAACAACGAAGGATAGAATTCGATTATTTGAATTGATTTAATAATTGGTTTAAATAATAATTTATATATAAATTCACACAGCGATTTCATTCTCCTTCGAAAACGATATTTTTGATAAGGAGTACAACAAGAATTTTTATTTTGTCTATTTAAATTCTGATCTGCAGATAAACTAATATTCATATTATTACTTATTGGAGCCGTCAAAATGATTTCATTTTTATTTGCACCATTAGGTTTAACTTCTAAAATAGTATTTTCGTCTTCCTTTTGAATGATTTCTTCTAGTTTAATACTAATAACACTCATCCGCTTAAGATTATTATTCAGTATCACACTATTTCTTTTGTTAATATTCGTGTCATCATCAGTCTCGTTTTCATCTTCTTCAATGATTTGTGGAAGAATACTAACACCTGAGTCTGTTTTGTGAGTTGGAGTAGGTGAAGATATTTTCTCTGAAGACTCATTGTCAGTTTCGTCTATATTGATATATTCTTCCTGACTGAATTTATCGGAAGGTGATCTCCAATGTCTACCATTAACTAAAGTAAGATTGTATTCAGTGTGCGACATTTCTACCATCTCTTCTTCGTATGTTTCATTTGTGCTAAAATATAATACATATTTTATCATATCGTTTATAATATGGAAATAATGTAATTTTTTATGGATCGTAAATTGAAATAAGTAGGTATTAAAGACTTTTATTTATGTGTTTTGCCATAAAAATGTTTATTTAAATGAGTTTACCTATACCAGAACAAATGTTACTTAATATTTTTTAAATAAACAAAGGCATTGATATTATCAAATAGTTACCTTAAGTTATTGTAAGCTGTCAATCTTTGCTTATGGGAATTATTCTTTTTTGCGATAAGCAATCCTGCTGGCAATATATGTAACAGTACAGCTCCATGTATTAAGAATACGTATGGAATAGATGCATAATCAAACAATAATTTAATAATAATTGGAGTTGTAAATAAACCGCAAGCAATTCCTAAGTGATGTATCCCTAATACAAGATGTGTTTGGTATGGGAAAATATCATACAAATGACAATTCATTAATGATAGTATCAAACAAGACCCTATTCCTAAAATTTAAAGAAATCTTAAAACGTTATTTAGCATTGAGTATATCATTTACATGCCTCCGATAATTCCATAAAATACGCCGCAAATTATGATATTTTGTACGAAGAAATAACAAAGGGCCACTCCTGTGCTGCTTATGAGTGTCCCAATAAAAAATAAGCATCTGGAATGATGCTCATACAATGACTCCGAAATTACTTGTAACCAAGGACCTAAATAACACAGTTGTTTGTAACAAATGACGAAAATAACTAATAATTTAATACTTGGAATTTAAAGATTACTTTAATATATGTCAGAGGATTAGACTTAAATAAATAGGATGCAATTTAAAACGTGGATTTGGAAATTCCGTATTTAATAAATAAAATCTCGGCAAATATATTACACAATTTAACTTACTAGATATTTTTGTTGTTGCTAAAAACATTATCGGTGGCCAAAGTGCATCCAAAATTGTAACATTGTGTTGAATAAAGGAAATACCATAGATTCCATAGGAAAACACTAACTGTGAGACTAGGAACTGCAATGGAAAAATAAAAATATAACAGAAATATCAATGACAATGACATATTGGTATTTTAATCGTCTTTTAAATTTCGCATTATGGTTTTGTTTTGACACACGAGCAGAATCATATCTCTTTTTTAGAAAAACTTGTTCTGATATTATAAAGGGAAAATTGTGAAATTAGCAAATGAAATAATAAAAAATTGATAGCTGATCTCGGTGGCGTAGTGACTATGTCACTAGTCTAGCACGCTAGAGGTCGTGGGTTTAAATCCCACTGAAGAGTGTTGTTCGCATAAATTCATAATAATCTACTCATGGGGCGGCATATAACCACAGTAGTTAGTCCGCTTTCCATCTTCGTAATTAAAAAAATAAAGATAAAAATCACTAGCTTAAAGATTTCATTAGGCTCAAAGGTATATTTGCTGGTATTATACCACGAACTCTGTTTTTGAATCTGATGACAACAAAATATAGAAAAATGTTTCAAATAAAAATTATAGGTAATATTAATTTCCATCTTTTTGATTGCAATGAAATTTCCTCTATCTCATTTATTTACTAAGATATGCCCAAAAACCCTGATAGACTTTACTGTTAATGAATTATTCCCAAAATCTAATCAATTCGTAAAATAATGGTGAATTAAATAATTTTCATTTAAATGATTTTAACTGGGCTAAATGATATGATTCTGGGCTAGTAGCTACTAAAATTTTAAATGTCTCTGCATAGACTCATTTTAAAGAGTGATCCTGATACTTAGCATCAAAATAGTTTCAACAGTAAAATAGATACTATCCTCTATTGGTACCGAAGAATTATAGAATTGAGGAATACTCGAGTATATGCAACACATTAATTACCTGTACAACAAATAAAGTAAATAAACATATTCTCTTTAGCTTTTTTGTGTTCCTTGTTCCCAAGTTGTTGATTGGTTGCACATTGTGACGTATATTCTGACTTATATCCATTGTTATCACTGCGTTTTATTTATTCTAGGATTTAAATCATGTTGTCTAATTGTTACCGTTAAACATTCACCCACAGCAAATTAGAACACAGAAACATTGCAAGAAAATGGAATCTTTTAAGTTTTTTATGAGCACTTGAGGCCATCTAGACACTAGTTATAAGAATTTGGAAAAGTCACCTGTGCTGTTTATCTTGAATAGATACGATTTTGTTATCTTATCTTTGTGACTAATATCAAACTTGAAATGTACGTTTTTACACATTCAATTAAAATTGTAGCACTCCTTTAATCTGGATTTTGTGGAATTGTTTCCTTTTACATTTAAAGCGAATGATAAAATTGTTGTCAAAAACAAACTAACACTGAAGTAGTGTGTTTATGAAATGTTGAAATTTTATCATAAGTTTAAATGGTTTATTTAAATAAATAGCTGTAATAAGTATAATTTCGAATTAATAAATCTATATTATGCTTATATTTGGATAAGATATACCTAAAAACAAAATAAGTACCTAATGCTTTGAAAAGACATGGTGCAAACACATATTTTCTTACACATTAGGAATTTGCAAGGTTGTTTACTTAAAGATAAGTAAGGTATAATTATTATTTAGACTTGTATATTCTAACTGTTTACCGCGATAACAGGAGGTAATTAATTAACAAATACTTAAACAGAGTTTTGTTAATGTCATAATTAATTAGTTGTATTGTCATTAAAGTAATTATTGTCACTATTAAGGAAATAAAATCAATTATAGGTACTAGTATTATGATAAAATTAATTTTGTCTTCTAGCAGTAGAAAAATCTGATGTAATCATGGCACGACTTTCTTATAAATATGAATATGTATTTGAATGTTTAATAATTACATTTGACTTATGATAAAAAATACGGAATAGAGAGTAAAATAGATTATTTGGCAAATATTACTAAAAATTTCCATTTTGTTTAATTGTTTATCTATGTAGGTTATACTCTAAAAAACTCATTGCCGTTGAGCACAACGCCATATCTTTAATATTTTTTGAGAGATGACAATTTTTTATTTTTTTTTAAGTGCAATTTTGAGTGGTTGTAACTCAAAGACTATGCAAGATATTGAGAAATACTAATTAGTTTTGTGTTTCTCGTGCATTTTATGATAAATAAACAAATTTTGAAAATTTCGAAAATTACGAATTCTTTTCAAAATTTCTATCGCCTATATCTTGAAAAATATAAAAGACACATAATTGATACATGCACCAATCGATTTAGCTTGTCGAAATGCATAAGTAATTGTAAGTTTCATTAAAATCGGTCGACGAATTAAAAACTTATAGATTCGAAAAACGATTGATGCTTGCCCCATTAATTTGTCGTTTTAAGACTTGCTTTAAAATTTCCACGCGTTGGCTGATTTTAATGAAACTTAAATACTTATGTATTTCGATAAGCTAAATCGATTGGTGCATGTTTCATTTATGAATTTTGAATATTTTTAAGATATTGCTTATCGTAATTTGCAAATATGTTTAAAATTGACGGAAAAACTGAAGAGTATTCTTCAATAATTTGCATAGTTTTTGAGATACAGCTATTCAAAATTGCACTTCTAAAAACTTATGATGATGCGCTCTACAGCACTGAGTTTCTTAGGGTTTAATTTATATAGAAATGATACAAAATTTTTAGTGATATTTGATAAAAAGAGTGTATTTTTCAACAAACGTCATCCTAATTCTAATTATTTTTACGTCCCGCCATATTCTGTATGGGAGGTTTAGGAATCATGCTTAGAATTGGGTAGTGAGCTTTCAGTGGATGAGCACGTTTTAGGGTCCCTAGAATACGATTTTAATAGTTTCGCGATGATGTCTGTGTGTGTGTGTCTGGCTGTCTGTCTGTCAGTCTGTGTGGATCTCTGGAGTTACGGTTTCTCAAAAACTACTAAACTGAAAATTTAGATATTTAGTATATATCAATTGATTATTTTTTGGTGATAATCCAATAACCGGAAGTGGTAGTATACTTGAAGCCCTATCAAGTAATTTTAAAATATCTCAATAAATTATGATTTAATGAAAATTTTGTTATTAGAATAATGTTTCAAATATTATTATCTACAATTATGGTTTGAAACATTTTCCTCGTATTGTCACCATTTACGAATTACATGTTAAAGAAAAATTATATTTTGATATCTTCGTTTAAATCTGCTAACCTGTGTTTTTTGAAAAAAAAAAATAAACAAAACAACGGTTGAAAAATGTCATTTTTGGACATGTGTCATAATTTTTTGAAGGGATGAGCGTTTCTTGATAGTGGTGGTCCATGTTCCTGTATTGTTCGATAAGAAATCTATGGCGGGAGGTATTGTGGTGCCCACAACAGATTTTTTTTATTTAAAAAGGGTCCTTGGACTTGAAAGTGTCTACATTTTACTTATATAATCTTTATTTAAAAAATATAAACAGGATCTTAAAAGTAAATAAAATATTTTGAATAATTTTCTGACTAATAATTTTATAAATTTCTTATGTGTAATTGCTGGAAATATCATTGCAATGTATATTAAATTGTCGTACTTATAATTTATTGTAACAATAATGTTTTCAAAATAATCGAATCATAGTTATATGACGAATAAATTCGCATATCATGTTACTAATATAATTATTTTAATATCAACAAGAAATACGAGTCTATATAAGTCATTAACGGCGTATAATTTCGTCCAGGTAACTTATTGCAATTGAACAACAAACCAAGTTAGTTGTGGAGCAAAAAGTCACGGAAAAACAAAATCGTGAATTTGTGCATGTGCATTTCTTTGTATTATGACCTCATAACATAAATCAATCTGAATATTTGCTGAAGATGTACGAAATATTTACTTAAAGATAGATATAAAGGTACTCGCAGCAGCAGCAGTGATTAGACAACGAACTAATTGTGAATGAAACGAAACTGAATCAACTAAAGTGCTTTTGACAATGGATACTCATAAATTTACTGGATTATTACTTTTCTGTACGGCGTTTCTTCTGGTAAATATTTTGTCAATATTTAATAATTATAAATGATTTCATGTCATACTAGTTTATAAAGTATGTCTACTTTCGCTGATTTCATATTTCTTGCTTTGTAATTAGCAAATAGTTCAAATAAAATGTATGTCTACACGTATAAATATTTTTGTGGATTTTATGCATTTCTAATTAATTACATTACATTTAAATCATACATAGTGAATTTTATTTTGTAGTTGTAACTTCGATTTTATTTCTTTCACAACCTTATACAATATTTTTGCAGTTATACGGGGTATATATGAATTCACTTTAATCAATGAAATACTTGATTATAATTTATTTACTATTGTTCAAGTTATTATTGAATTATTATTAAGCTATTGTGTTTAAATATGATTGTGACATTTAACAACAATTCAGTTTGACAATTCAATGATTTTTTTGGTTAACAATGGAAACAGCTGTGTATATTTCAAATGTTTGTTGTAAACTTCCACTCATTGTCGATTTGATCGAAAAAATAATATTTTTCTAAATCCTCGATGGCCACCTCTAGAACTTTAGATATTCATAAAATACGAAGATTTCTGCACCTCTCAGACCATTTTGATGCATAGTGGTCAAACGCCGAGGTCTCAAAAATGACAATTTTTGCATTAGGCTTAAATAAAGTTCCTAATGACGTGTGTAGACGCGTTTTGAGTTACTCTCATCGACTATCAAACTTATTTGCATATGCTACTGTTTTTGTTTTTGGGATTTACGTAATTTTTTTTTGTTATTTGTATTAGTTTCACGCTAACTTTTAGCCGTGTTTTAATCATTATAAGTCACTTTCCGATGTTACTTGAGAATTTTACATATACAAAATTTCCGAAGAGTACAAAAAGTATTAAATCTCATGCTCAGTACGGGAAGTAGTAATAGAACGCTAAAACATTTTGAATGTGAATTTTAGCCGTTTTCAGAGCTCTAGACGTTGAACGATCACCATGTTTTATGCAAATAAGCTTGATAGACGATGAGAGTAACTGAAAACGCATCTACACATGTCATTAAGTACTCGATTTAAGCATAATTACATCTTTTACAAGTGAAAACGTCAAACAAAGTGCAAAATGATCATTTTTGAGGCCTTGGCGCTTGACCACAATACATCAAAATGGTCTGGCATGTGTAGAAATCTTCTAATTTTATGAACATCTAGCGAGGCGGGAGGGCATCGACGTCTTGAAAAAATACTCATTTTTCGGTCCAGCCTAAGATCTAAATTTTGTAATAGCTCCGAAACCTTCAATTTATGTATTTTTGATTTAATTTAATTTTTTCAATTAATGTTAAACTTGAAAAAAATAAGATTTTTGTATTTGCAAAAAAATATTTTTTGAACGATATTTTGAATAGTAAAAGGGATACGAACTTCAGGAATATATTACAAGCATTTTCATTGGTAAAAATATAGTAAAAACATTTGTAAAATTTAATGTTTTTTGAATGAAATTTCTGGGCCAAGCGAGAGCGAATGCGATAGAAAACAGAAAAGTAATAGAACTATGAATAATATCACGTATTTCTGATATCCTATACATCAAGAAAAACACACTTATTCAGTTCTGAATATCGTAATCAATTTATTTATGTGTCATTGTATACAATGACTAGGCATTCCAGTGTAGAATAATGAAGAATTTAATAGTTGTCATATTAACTACAATTCGTAACCTAACGGTTAAAAAATGTCAACAGTGATATTTCCATGAATGATTAAGTGTTATTAATTTGTATTACGACTACTAATAATATAATCAGGATTATTTGTATTTGCAGTTAATGCCACGGTCTTATGCGCTAACCAACGATCGTCCAGGAGGATGCAACGGAAAAGATTTTGTCTGCATAAACTCAACATCATTCTACATTTGCGTGGATGAGGGAGGAGTCGATACAATTATAGAAGGAGAACCACAGCATTGTCTGCAAGGTTTAGTCTGCAACAATAATTCGATGTTTGAATGTCAAGAATCTATAACACCCACAACTGTTAAACCGGGAGATGGAGAGTCAAGTACGAAAGAAGATTATAATACACCAGGCTCTAGTACTACTTTGGAAGTTGAAACGTTTACTACATCAGCGGAAAATAATAATACGAACATTCCTTCGACCAGTGTTTCAAATTCAGAAACTACTCCTGAAATTTCTGCAGATCCAACTTCAACACTTTATTCTGTATCAACAGATACAGAAATACCTACAACTAGTGTGACATCAAACAATTCCAATTCTAATCATTCAACTCAGTTTCCTTTTGTACCTACAACAACAGAAGAGCCATTAGAATCAGAAACGAGTTCTTATTTTACTTCTAAAAAAACTACTACAACATTTTTGCCAACAGAAACAAACGACATAACAGAGACTCCTCATGTTGTTACAACTTCATCATTTACAACAAGTGAAATATCTGAAACCCCACGAATAACTATTGATGAAAATATCATTAATGAATCAACATCGGAAATTGATAAAATAACTGAATCCACGCCACAGCAAGAAATCACAACACCATTTCTTACTACACTATATACAAATACTGATTCAAATGTTACATCATCTACGACTAGTAAACTAACTGAAACAACGTTACTCGAAGAAACTACTTCACCATTTGTGCCTACTGCAATAGATAACGAAACAAAATCAACAGATACAATAACTGATCCAGATTTAACTTCATCCACAACTAGTAAAATAACCGAAACAACATTAATTCCTGAAGATAATGAATCAACATCGGAGGTAAATATAAACACTGAAACAACGTTATTAGATAAATTCACTTCATCTTTGGTGCCGACTACAACAGATTACAGAACTGAATCTTCAGTTGAAGTTACTAATCCAGATTTATCATCTACAAGTAAAATAACTGAAACAACATTAATTGATCATACAAATAATGAAACAACAGAAGAATTTACTTCATTTTCGCCAACAGTAACTGAAGACAAAACAGAATCATCAAAGCCAGATGTCACTACTAATTCGGAATCTTCTACTAGTACAATAATTGAAACTACATTAATTCCTGATGGAAATGCAAACAGCGAATCAACAACAAAGGATGATGTAATTGAAACAACTTTACTGCAAGACACTGCGACACCAATTGTGTCGACAATCATAGATGACAAAACAGATTCTTTAGATTCAAATACTGAATCAGATGTAACATCATCTTCAACTAGTAAAATGACAGACACAACTACTAAAATTATTGATACAACGTTAAAAGAAGAATTTACTCCAACATTTGTACCGACAACAACAGAAAACAAAACAGATTCAGATGTCACTACTAATTCAGATGTAACATTTACAACTAGCAAAATAACTGAAACAACTTTAATTCCCAGTACAAATAATGAATCAACAACAGGAGCGAATGTAACTGAAACAACATTACACCCAGAAAATACACCATTTGTGCCTACGGAAATAAATAACAAAACAGAATCCTCAGAAACAGATGTCACTACTAATTCAGATTTAATATCATCTACAACTAGCAAAATAACTGAAACGACATTGCAACTAGAATCTACGTCACCAGTTGTGGCTACTGTTCCAGATTTAACTACAACTAATTCCAATGAAGATAATGTATCAACGGAGCCTACTATTTCTGAAACAACGTTAATACAAGAAACTACACCTTCAGTTGTGCCAACTGCAACAGATGGCAAAACAGAATCATTGGACTTAAATACTGTTCCAGATTTAACTACAATTAATCCCAATGAAAATCCAAATTACGAATCAACAACTGAAGTAACTATAACTAAAACAACATTAACACAAGAAACTACACCCACAGTTGTGCCAACTGCAACAGATGGCAAAACAGAATCATTGGACACAAATACTGTTCCTGATTTAACTACAATTAATCCCAATGAAAATACAAATTACGAATCAACAGCTGAAGTAACTGTAACTAAAACAACATTAACACAAGAAACTACACCTACAGTTGTACCAACTATAACAGATGAAAAAACTGAATCATTGGACGCAAATACTGTTCCAGATTTAACTACAGTTAATTCTGATAAACAAACAAGCAATGTAGCAACAACTGAACCGACTATATTTGAAACAACATTTACACAAGAAACTACACCTTCAGTTGTGCCAACTGTAACAGATGAAAAAACTGAATCATTGGGCCCAAATACTGTTCCTGAATTAACTACAACTAATTCCAATGAAAATACAAACAAAGTTACAACAACTGAAGCGTCTATAACTGAAACAACATTAACACAAGAAACTACACATTCAGTTATTTCAACAGTAATAGATGACAAAACAGAATCATTGGACCCAAATACTGTTCCTGAATTAACTACAGCTAATTCCGATGAACATACAAATAATGTGTCAACAACTGAAGCAACATTAACCGACACAACATTACTACAAGAAACTTCACCTACAGTTGTGTCAACTGTAACAGATGACAAGACAGAATCATTAGATCAGAATAGCGAATCAACAACGGAAGTAGACATGAATACTGAAACCATACAAGAAGGCAGTTCATCATTTGTGCCTACAGCAACAGAAGATAGAACAACAGAATTATCAGGTGAAACTACTAATTCAGATTTTATATCATCTACTGCTAGTACAATAATTGATACAACTACAGAAGACACATTCAGTTCACCAACTGTGAGTACAACAATAGAACTAAATGAAAATGTTACTGGAAATACTTCTACAAATGAAAATGGCGCAAATATAACGGAATCAACTAATTCTGATCAGGATGGTACTACTGTTGCAGATCAAAGTGAACAACCTGAAGAGGTTACAACTGAAAAGGACATTAATGGGTCAACTACCGGGATAGAGTCGGATACAAGTAACCCGAATTTTACTACTGAATTATCCGAAGATATAACAAATTCGTCAAATGAAAATTATACTTCTGATTCAACCACAAACACTGAAACAGAGGTTACAACATTTTCTAATGTCAATACAGAGAGCACCGATATAGTAGAACATTCCAGTGAAATATTGGACACAACTAAAATTACTACAGTAACTAATGAAGAAGAAAGTACATCTTCATCATTAAACAACAACGAAGAAATATCTACCATTGAATATTTAACTACTATAAAAGAAAATGATTTTGATGCTACTATAACATCACTAGATGAAATTACAACTCAAAAAGAAGAAATAACTACAAGCCAACCGACTGTAACAAATTCCTCAAGTTCAACTTCTCCTTCTATTGAGACTACCACGAGTAAATTCTTTACAGATAGTGACACAGAAACACCAGAATTAATCAATTCAACCACAATTCAAATGACTACTACAGATGCATCTTCAACTGAAAATTCGGTTTCAACAACAAATAATTTCACATCAACTACAACGTCATCAAGTGAAGAAACTACATCATCAAGAGTACCTTCAACTGAAACTACAAACAAAAGTGAAACAGAATCGTATACAGAACATACAGCAACAGAGCTTCCAACAGAAGATATTACAAATGTGTCAAACATGTACAGTACTGATTCGTCTGAAGATGTAACAACTGAAGAATCAAATAACGGAAAACAATCAACTTCGACGATTTCTGACGGTACTACAGAAGAAATATGGAGTCCTACATCAACGGACTCGACTGATTCTGAAATTGAAACAACTTATACTATATCGTCAGGTACCACAGATATATCTTCTGAGGAAACTGAAGTTCATACATTATCAGATGATAAAATAACTACTGAAGTACCATCTGTTCTTAATATCACTTTAAGTGCTTCATCTACAACTGAAGGCCCATCCTTCGAAGATGAAATGAATTCGTCTTCAGTAGAAGTATCTAACACCCAAACAACGTCTACTCGAACAACTTTGAGAACAATCCCGACTACTTCAACAACAACAAGACCTACAAGCCCGCAAACTCCAGAAAGTACTTCTTCATATGAAGAAGAGTTTGAATGCGTAAAACCAGGGAAATTTGCAAGTGTTTACAATTGCAATAAATTTTATTTATGTATTCGCATCGGCTTACAATACAAGAAATTATTGCTGAGTTGTCCACAGGGAACAAATTATGACTCTAAAAAGAAAATATGTTCCACTAAAATCAACGTTTGTAAACCTATATTTGCTTGCGAGACATCTGGGGTGTTTCCAGATACCAAGAATCATTCCAAATTCTATTTATGTTTGTTTAATTCTTTCACAAAAGAATTTACAGTTAAGCATCTAAGTTGTCCTGGTGGTTCGCATTTTAATGAAGAAAAGCAAACATGCATGTACCCAGAAGATTCGTCTGATGAAGAAGATGATAGTAGTAGTAGCGAGAGCGACGAATTCACTTGCGAAAATGTTGGTAAATATCCTGTTCCTAATAGCTGTAAACAATATTATTTATGTACGTTTAAGAAAAATGAATTTAAATTAAGTATACAGAAATGTCCTAACAATAAATTATTTGATAAGGATATGCAAAGATGTCGGTATAAGCAATTTGTTCATTGCGATAATTCCGATGAATAATTATTTATTCAATATTTTTAATGTTAATAGGGATAGTATTTTATGTATAGATTTATAAGGTATAATAAATACACAAAATAAAATATTATAAAAATTATTTGATTACATTTTAACTAATGCCCTTTTAAAGTTTCATTCCCAGTGGTTATTACAGTCAGTTTATACCGAATTAAGTGTAACTATTCCCAATGTTTGTTTTATATAATCTTTAAACGTAATCATAAACTCAATCACACAAGTTTGCAAACTCCAAACTCTTTTCATAATCATAGTTTATATTTTATGAGTTTACATACCATCATACTCATACATATATAACGTCACGCTATAGCCCACTTAGAAAGACAGTCAACCAACAATCAATCTCCTCCAAACATTCTTATCCTGACACAGCACTTTCGCTTCGTCAACATTCATAGTGCGATTCATACATACTCGCCTAGCACACTTGGAATCCTTCGTTCACACAACAAACCATCAATCTTACCCAATCACTTATTCCTCGGATGCCTACGCAATCGTTCCTCTTCAATCTCACATGCATATCTTAGTTTCACCAACCTTTTATTTGACATTCGCTCAATATGGCCAAACCACCTCAACTGTCTCACTCCCACTTTCTTAACAACATTCTTCTCAATCTCATACTCACCGTACACCAATGTATTCCGGATACGATCACGTCTCGTTTATAAGTTAACGGTATATTATATATGCATCTCTTTTTAATTATTCTGTCAAGCAGATTATGGATCAATAACATAAAAAAATAATGTTATTAGAAGAAATGTAGGAAGGGAAATATAAAAGAAAATGTGTCTTCATTAACTGTCAAAGGTTCATCATGCACGTGAAAAGGTTTGCGCATGTTCATGATTAAGACAGCAACTATGATTATAACCCCTTAAATTATTTGTATTCCAGCTTTCTTGAAATTTAATTAAATATTTAACTCAATCACTTCTACATTAAATTAATTATTAAGATGCGTATACAATCCATTTTTCACTAAAAATAAGTGTATCAATATAAAAAATTTCATTTGTAACCGATAATAATTCTAAAACATATTTTCACACGTTTATGTAATATTATGATATCAGTACTTTTATTGCTGTTAAAAATAAACAATGGGATTTAAAAAAAAATGATAAAGTTTTCAATTAAGTCAAATGTTTAGGCTTGGTAAGTTTTGTATATAAATATCTACTGTTATGACTTATTCAGAAATAGGGTGATTGCTCTCAGCTTCGAAGATGAAGCAGCTGTGTACCACTGCTGTGCGAGTTTTCATCGTAAGTATTTATTTAATTTTCAATATATCAGTTGTAATTTGAAACGCTTTGAATTTATTACAATATCTTTCAATTTAACGTTAAATTGTGAAATGTGCGAAGTACATATCATCAAATACCTGCTCGAAATGGGTTTGTTTGTTTCACTTTTTAGTATCTACTGTTTGCTGCCGCTTAGATTTTAATGTTCGATTTACTTGGCAGAATACTGTAAAGTTACTAGTCCGCGTTTTGCAATAAAAAGCCAGAGAGTAAAACCTAGTAGCTAGTACTGGAATATTTTGTATCTATAGTTAAATTATTTATAATAATATAAACATAGACGCGGTTATATAATTTTTTGCTTGTATATATTTTAGTTTACCCAGTTGATGACATTGCTATTTTAAAGTTTTAGTAAATTTATCGATTAATGTTAAATTTTGTCTTTGCAGTGGATTGTCCTACACATTCTGGGAAACAATGCACAATTACATACTGTGAGTATTAATTTATTAATATTTCATTAAGGGCCGGTCTATCCATCTACGAATAAACTTCCGAATAAGATATTCGTCGAATAAATAAAAAAATACGCATCAAAAAATGACAGCTAGAACAATAAGTACCTATCATTTGAGCTATGATTTCCATGCGACAATTTTCATTTATACGGCGAATAATTTATTAGTAGAAGGAAATATCGGCCCTAAGAGAAATAACATTATGCTCATAACTATAAATTATTAAAAGCAAATAAATGACTCGCCTATTCTAATGATTTTAGATATTTCCAAATCAAGTACTAGGACATATAGAATCTCTACCCTATGCAATTCATGATCTCGATTATAATAATAAACAAACAATAAAATCTTTCAACCATGGCCCATATTCAACTGTTTGCTGGAATAAAATAATAACGACTGTTGAAAATTTAGTCGGAAAAATTTTAGATGACGAAACAGATTATGAAATTACATTTGAATATCCAACTATTGTTGATAACAATATAATGGAATTAGAAAATCATCGAAACTTACAAATAAATCCAAGTATTCCAATTGAACGTGTCAAGAAAGCAGGAAATAAAATTATAAGAGAGAAAAAATACACGTCTTGCAAATCCGGTCCATGGTATAAAAGAACTAATGTAGAACATACTAATAACAAAAAAATTCTTCATATTCGTGTTAGTCCAGAAAAAAATTTATTTAATATTATTCCTAATATTGATGAACTTAGAGAAATAGAATCTAATTTGAAAGATGCACCTTCCGCAGTACAACATATTTTCGACGTAATGGATTCCCCAGAAAATGAACCATCTTTAATCGATTTAATTAAAAAGCTAGTTGGTGATCAAATGCCTGCAAATTTAGAAGACATAAATTCTTTTCTTAAGGACGAAATTTGTGAAGATGGTACTGTCGATGATAATTTTGATATAAAATCTGCAATTCAAGATTATCTTAACCCAGATAGGAATAATATGAAGGGTACTGTAAAATATCAGGACAAAAATGGAGTAAATCACTGTTTTTACGATATAGAATATAAACTACAAGAAACAAGTTGTCCAGATGATATATCAAATATTCCTGAATTGCCAATGTCTGAATATAATCGACTTCCTAAAAAATATCTTCACCCTTTTGGTAGAAATAATCCATTAATGTTCCCAGGGTATAATCCGTTAAATAATATAGTAAAATACACTGACGAGAATGGCCAAGAACATTGTTATTATAAACATGTAACATATTTAGCGCAACTTAATTGTCCAACAGATACATCACGTATTCCTGAATTACCATTGTCTGAATTAAATCGACTTCCTGTCAAATATCTTGATCCATCTTTGTCTTCAGGGCATAATCCCCTAAATAACATCGTTAAGCACACTGATGAGAATGGTCATGAACATTGTTATTATAATTTTGGAACATATTTACAGCACCTGAATTGCCCAACAGATACATCACGTATTCCTGAGTTACCATTGTCAGAATATAATCGACTTCCTGTCAAATATCTTGATCCATCTTTGTCTTCAGGACATAATCCATTAAATAACATCTTTAAACACACTGACGAGAATGGCCAAGAACATTGTTATTATAAATTTGCAACATATTTGGAGCAATTGCATTGTCCAAGAGATACATCACGTATTCCTGAATTACCATTGTCTGAATTTAATCGACTGCCTGTCAAATATCTTGATCCATCTCTCTCTTCAGGGCATAATCCACTAAATAACATTGTTAAACACACTGACGAGAATGGTCATGAACATTGTTATTATAAATTTGCAACATATTTAGAGCAATTGCATTGTCCAAAAGATACAACACGTATTCCGGAATTACCACTGTCTGAATTTAATCGACTTCCTGTCAAATATCTTGATCCATCTCTGTCTTCAGAGCATAATCCACTAAATGACATCGTTAAACACACTGACGAGAATGGTCATGAACATTGTTACTATAAATTAGCAACATATTTGGAGCAATTGCATTGTCCAAGAGATACATCACGTATTCCTGAATTACCATTGTCTGAATTTAATCGACTTCCTGTCAAATATCTTGATCCATCACTGGCTTCAGGGCATAATCCACTAAATAACATCGTTAAACATACTGATGAGAATGGCCAAGAACATTGTTATTATAAATTTGCAACATATTTAGAGCAATTGCATTGTCCAAGAGATACAACACATATTCCTGAATTACCATTGTCTGAATTTAATCGACTTCCTGTCAAATATCTTGATCCATCACTGTCTTCAGGGCATAATCCACTAAATAACATCGTTAAACATACTGATGAGAATGGCCAAGAACATTGTTATTATAAATTTGCAACATATTTAGAGCAATTGCATTGTCCAAGAGATACAACACATATTCCTGAATTACCATTGTCTGAATTTAATCGACTTCCTGTCAAAAATCTTGATCCATCTTTGTCTTCAGGGTATAATCCACTAAATAACATTGTTAAACACACTGACGAGAATGGTCATGAACATTGTTATTATAAATTTGCAACATATTTAGAGCAATTGCATTGTCCAAGAGATACAACAAGTATTCCTGAATTACCATTGTCTGAATATGATCGACTGCCTGTCAAATATCTTGACCCATCTCTGTCTTCGGGGCATAATCCACTAAATAACATTGTTAAACATACTGACGAGAATGGTCATGAACATTGTTATTATAAATTTTCAACATATTTAGAGCAATTGCATTGTCCAAGAGATACAACACATATTCCTGAATTACCATTGTCTGAATTTAATCGACTTCCTGTCAAATATCTTGATCCATCTCTGTCTTCAGAGCATAATCCACTAAATAACATTGTTAAACACACTGACGAGAATGGTCATGAACATTGTTATTATAAATTTGCCACATATTTAGAGCAATTGCATTGTCCAAGAGATACAACACATATTCCTGAATTACCATTGTCTGAATTTAATCGACTTCCTGTAAAATATCTTGATCCATCTTTATCTTCAGGACATAATCCAGTAAATAATATTGTTAAACACACTGACGAGAATGGCCAAGAACATTGTTATTATAATTTTGCAACATATTTAGAGCAATTGCATTGTCCAATAGATACATCACGTATTCCAGAATTACCATTGCCTGAATTTAATCGACTTCCAGTCAAATATCTTGACCCATATGCAGCTGATCCATCTTTGTTCCCAGGACATAATCCTCTAAATAACATCGTTAAACACACTGACGAGAATGGCCAAGAACATTGTTATTATAAATTTGCAACATATTTAGAGCAACTGCATTGTCCAATAGATACATCACGTATTCCTGAGTTACCACTGTCGGAATATAATCAACTTCCTGTCAAATATCTTGATCCATCTATGTATTCAGGACATAATCCACTAAATAACATCGTTAAACACACTGATGAGAATGGCCAAGAACATTGTTATTATAAACATGTAACATATTTAGAGCAACTTAATTGTCCAACAGATACATCACGTATTCCTGAATTACCATTGCCTGAATATAATCGACTTCCTGTCAAATATCATGATCCATCTTTGTCTTCAGGACATAATCCACTAAATAACATCGTTAAACACACTGACGAGAATGGCCAAGAACATTGTTATTATAAACATGTAACATATTTAGAGCAACTTAATTGTCCGACAGATACATCACGTATTCCTGAATTACCATTGCCTGAATATAATCGACTTCCTGTAAAATATCTTGATCCATCTCTGTCTTCAGAGCATAATCCACTAAATAACATCGTTAAGCACACTGACGAGAATGGTCATGAACATTGTTATTATAAATTTGCAACCTATTTAGAGCAATTGCATTGTCCAAGAGATACAACACGTATTCCTGAATTACCATTGTCTGAATTTAATCGACTTCCTGTCAAATATCTTGATCCATCTCTGTCTTCAGAGCATAATCCACTAAATAACATCGTTAAACACACTGACGAGAATGGTCATGAACATTGTTATTATAAATTTGCAACATATTTAGAGCAATTGCATTGTCCAAGAGATACAACACATATTCCTGAATTACCATTGTCTGAATTTAATCGACTTCCTGTCAAATATCTTGATCCATCTCTGTCTTCAGGTCATAATCCACTAAATAACATTGTTAAACACACTGACGAGAATGGTCATGAACATTGTTATTATAAATTTTCAACATATCTAGAGCAATTGCATTGTCCAAGAGATACAACACGAATTCCTGAATTACCATTGTCTGAATTTAATCGGCTTCCTGTCAAATATCTCGATCCATCTCTATCTTCAGGGCATAATCCATTTAATAACATTGTTAAACATACTGATGAGAATGGTCATGAACATTGTTATTATAAATTTGCAACATATTTAGAGCAATTGCATTGTCCAAGAGATACAACACATATTCCTGAATTACCATTGTCTGAATTTAATCGGCTTCCTGTCAAATATCTCGATCCATCTCTATCTTCAGGGCATAATCCATTTAATAACATTGTTAAACATACTGATGAGAATGGTCATGAACATTGTTATTATAAATTTGCAACATATTTAGAGCAATTGCATTGTCCAAAAGATACAACACGTATTCCGGAATTACCACTGTCTGAATTTAATCGACTTCCTGTCAAATATCTTGATCCATCTCTGTCTTCAGAGCATAATCCACTAAATGACATCGTTAAACACACTGACGAGAATGGTCATGAACATTGTTACTATAAATTAGCAACATATTTGGAGCAATTGCATTGTCCAAGAGATACATCACGTATTCCTGAATTACCATTGTCTGAATTTAATCGACTTCCTGTCAAATATCTTGATCCATCTCTGTCTTCAGAGCATAATCCACTAAATGACATCGTTAAACACACTGACGAGAATGGTCATGAACATTGTTATTATAAATTTGCAACATATTTAGAGCAATTGCATTGTCCAAGAGATACAACACATATTCCTGAATTACTATTGTCTGAATTTAATCGGCTTCCTGTCAAATATCTCGATCCATCTCTATCTTCAGGGCATAATCCATTTAATAACATTGTTAAACATACTGATGAGAATGGTCATGAACATTGTTATTATAAATTTGCAACTTATTTAGAGCAATTGCATTGTCCAAGAGATACATCACGTATTCCTGAGTTACCATTGCCTGAATTTAATCGACTTCCTGTGAAATATCTTGATCCATCTTTGTCTTCAGGACATAATCCACTAAATAACATCGTTAAACACACTGACGAGAATGGCCAAGAACATTGTTATTATAATTTTGCAACATATTTGGAGCAATTGCATTGTCCAAGAGATACATCACATATTCCTGAATTAGCATTGCCTGAATTTAATCGACTTCCTGTCAAATATCTTGACCCATATGCAGCTGATCCATCTTTGTTCCCAGGACATAATCCACTAAATAACATCGTTAAACACACTGACGAGAATGGTCATGAACATTGTTATTATAAATTTGCAACATATTTAGAGCAATTGCATTGTCCAAGAGATACAACACGTATTCCTGAATTACCATTGTCTGAATTTAATCGGCTTCCTGTCAAATATCTTGATCCATCTCTGTTTAATCCACAAAATAACATCGTTAAACACACTGACGAGAATGGTCAAGAGCATTGTTATCACAAATTTGCAACATATTTAGAGCAACTGCATTGTCCAAGAGATACGTCACACATTCCTGAATTACCGTTGTCCGATTTTAATAAACTTCCTGTTAAATATCTAGACCCTTATGCAGGAGGTGATCCATCTTTGATCCCAGGATTTAATCCATTAAATAACATTGTTAAACACACAGACGAAAATGGGCAAGCACATTGTTATTTCAAATTTGCAACATACTTATCACAACTGAATTGTCCAAGTGATACATCACGTATTCCTGAATTACCATTGTCTGAATTTAATCGCCTTCCTATTAAATATCCTGAACCATCTACGGTTCAAAATCTCTCAAAATACATTGATGATAATGGACAAATACATTGTTATTATAAATCAGAAAATGCGTTTGAGAAAACTATATGTCCAGAGGATACATCAAATATTCCTGAAATTTCATTGGCCGATAATCTTCGAATCCCTGTTAAATACGTCGATCCTAATGGCGGAATCCATTGCTATGATTTAAATTTACATGTAATTGTAAAAAAACAATGTCCTATTGATACTGCTACTTTACCAATTTATAATCCATTAAAAATTATTGCAAACTCTCCTCTTATTGAGAATGTTGGAGATGAATTTGGTAATGGTAACTCAAGTCCATTTAAATTATTGACAAAGCAACTCCCTTATTTTGCTAAAACAATTGATAGTGATGGAAATGAAAAATGTTTCTTTGTTCATAAAACTTTAATGGATAATGTTAAGTGTCCTTTGGATACATCCATTCTCCCGTCAGCACCACTCCATAAGTTGCCTTACATTGGAAAAACCGGGAATATTATTACGGGAATAAAATGTGTAGAAGTTAATGGTCTTGCTAAGAAACCAGTTGATTGCCCTTATGACACTAATATATTGCCTCAACTTGAATCAGAAACATCTGCAGATAAACCTGGGCATATATTGCTCTCTCCGAAGGATCTTAAAATGTTATCGAAACTTGTGTGCAAAAAGAAATTATTATTTTCTTTGCCTTCACAATAATAGTACAAAAAATATGTTTTCACATAATATAGGTTGCTGTATAAATATTGTACTCCATGGGATTTAATAAAACAATTATTGCATGTTTATTTCTTGTATTACTTAAAATTATAACCTCACAAAATAAATGTCCTCCAAAAATATTCCAACCAATATCACTTTTATTTCCACGAAATACATAATTATTCCAAAATGCATGAAATAGTCAATCATATGAACTCATTAACTATTTGAGAGAGAGAGAAATTGTACTTCAATCTTATCCACCAACAAATGAACTTCATAACCTCACTTACACAATAGAATATATGACACATGACATGTAAATTCTTGACATATCTTCCACTGTCCAGGTAAATAATATTAAAATATTGAAATAATAGTAGAATTGTGAAATTGTAGCTACAAGATGAAATAAATTTTTATGTGTTTGTTACTTTGCTATCATTTTTATATATTAAAATGTCCGCCAATTTATTTCATTCTTAATGTAAAAGATTTACTATTCTCATTAAAAACTAAACGTATTTTTTCTTGTAAACAGCAGTAATAAATTTCCAATAAAATTGAACCATAATATTTGTTGTATTTCTCAGAAAACGATATAATGTTATATTTACGGGTATGAGTAATAAAGCTTGCGTAATATTTACAAGTATTATTTCTAATAAAAATCAGTGCAAAAAATGCAAAACATTAAGTCATAAAGGATAATAATGTTGCAGGTGCAGATTAAATGTTTTAAATATATGGATAATACAGATTAGACATATTAAATACTAATCTATGTGTCAGTAATTCAATGGTAATTTAGTGCTGGCTCGTTTAGTTTATAAAATCGCGAGACGAGCAATGCAATTCATTCGATGCACATACAAGACATATTACTTTTAAAAATGTTTTACTTTTGGTACATACTAATTGTGTCCATTGTAAGTATTTGTATTTCATTCTACTATTTATAATTCTATTTTATATTAAATTTAAATTGTAGTGTCCTCTATTCGCTGCTGAGAATGCAGCAGAAGTCTGTGCCAACGGAGTGTTCAAATGCGTTAGTGCAACATCCTTACGAATTTGTTTTCATGGTCAGCTTGTAAGTTCCGAATTTGTTTGTGCAAATTCGACTTACTGTTCAGAAACTTCAAAAACAATATGTACTAATATTCCGGATTATGATTATGCTGATAACGAATTAGCTGACATAAAATTGAAACCCGAAACTAATCCAGATTTAAAATGCAATGAAGCTGGATCTTTTCCTATAGCAAACACAAGCTGCAAATCATATTATAAATGTATACAAAAAGGTACTGGGTTCCTTCTTAAACAATTAAAATGTTATACTGGGTATTTCGATCCAATCGCTCAAAATTGTTCAACGAGTTATGTTTGTCCTGATATTCCTGAAGATTGTAATCCACTAGAGATTCCAGAATGTACAACCACAGGAAAACTTCCAATTGCTAATGCCGGTTGTAAGCAATATGTTTTATGTAAACAAACAGAAAATGGATGGGCGTCAGTAGTGAAAGACTGTTTTGCTGGTTCCTTGTTTAACCCTACGGCTAATAGATGTGATAAAAATTATGTTTGTACAGAGACCACTAAAAGTCCAGAACCATGCACAACTACAACTGTAACTGCTTCTCCAACAAAAGAGCCAACAATTCCAAATTCAACAACAGATTCATCAACATCGGATTCTACAACAAAAAATGATCCACCTACAATCACAGATAAGCCTCCAACTGATCCTACAACTATTAAATCAACAATTACAGATTCAACAACAACAAAACCTACAGCAACTGATTCACCTCCAACGGATTCTACAACAAAAAACAATCCACCAACAATTACAGATCAACCTCCAACTGATCCTACAACTGTTAAATCAACAATTACAGATTCACCGACAGTAAAACCTACAACAACAGATTCACCTCCGACGGATTCTTCATCAAAGGATGATCCAATAATTTCAGATCCTACGCCTAATAACTCAACAATTACAGATTTGCCAACAACCACAATTACGACAAATACATCAGTAAACACCCCCACAACTATTACAGAACCAACATATCCAGCTACAACAACTTCAGAACAGTCGACTACAAGTTCTGTACCAATATGCACTCAAGCAGGAAGATTGCCTATTCCTAATTCAGGTTGTAAGAAGTATCTTTTGTGTGCAGTAACATCCCAAGGGTTTTTACAGCAAGTAGTTGATTGTCCCCTAACTACGTTTTTTGATCCAATTGCCCAAAGATGTAAAAAAACTTACATATGCTCTGAAGAACCTACAACTATTGAAATATCTTCTACAACTACTTTAGAAGAACTTAATACAACTCAGGAACCTACAACAAAAGAATCAACTACATCGGGTAATTGTTTAGATCAAGGTGAATTTCCAATTCCCGATTCAGATTGTAAGAAATATATTCAGTGTAAAGTAACAACGGATGGATTTTTGGAGCAAATATTAGAATGCAAAGGCGAAACGAATTTTGATCCAATACTTAAAAAATGTACCGAGACATACATTTGTACTAACTTGCAATCAAACATAGAAAATAATAACATTGCTAACGAATGTAATCCTAAAAGAATGGTAGTGCCTGAATGTTTAGAAGAAGGAAGATTTCCCATATTAAGAATCAACTGCAAGAAATATATTTTATGTGTGAAAACTAGTACAGGTTTTAGAGGAAATGAATATGAATGTCCAAAGGATGCTAATTTTGATCCGAACAAAAGACGATGCGTAACAAATTATCAATGCACAGAAGAAGATTGTCAAAGTACTGAAGTTACAACTGAATATATTTCTACCAGCTCAGAACAGCCAATTTGTTTGTTACAAGGAAGACAAGAAATCCTAGGTAACAAATGTAAAAAATATCTTCTGTGCACCGAAACAAAACACGGATTCGTTTCTTCTATGTATACTTGTCCAGCTGGATCTTTCTTCCATCCTATTCAGAAACGATGCTCTGAAAATTATATTTGTGAAGAAGAAATCAAAACCTGTGCAACAATAGGTAGCTTTTCAGATCCTGCCGATTCAAATTGTAAATTTTACTATGAGTGTACTGAATACAAAATGGGCAACATACGAGGGGTTCAAAAAGAATGTAAGGATGGTACATATTTTGATCCGGATATTCAACAATGTTCAGCTAACTACATTTGTGGCAACACAAATCTGGTTAAAAGAGCCGAACTCCAAAATGAAGTAACACCTAGATTTTTAGTAAACGGGCAATGTACTACAATTGGCAGATATTTAGTCCAATTGACTAATTGTAAAAATTATATTTATTGTAGTGCCAACACTGACGGAACCCTAAGAGGAACAAATTTCACTTGTCCAACCACAACAGTTTTTAACCAGGCCATTCAAAAATGTACTGCTAGTACTTCTTATACATGTCCAGATAGTTTCTGTGTAAATAACCCTGGATTAATTTCCTGGAATAATCCCAATGTTAGAGACTGTACTTCGTACATTACTTGCGAGCCTGTTTTCAACACTATTGGAATAATAATAGGTTATACCGGGGTAGTTAGATATTGTCAAGCAGGAACAAGATTCAACCCCATGTTGCAAATTTGTGATGCGATGTATGTTTGTCCCACAAATAATGGAAAATAATTATATTAAACTATATGTTCATTATATAGATAGCTGTGTTTAATTAGTTTGTCAATTTTTTATGTTTTTGACGTTTATATTTTATGGTTCTGTCAAAATAAATATTTCAAATGACTACAAATTCAGTGCTTTCATTTCAATCCAGATTATGTGTTTAAATGGATTTTATTTTAAACATCAGAATTTTGTATGTATACATAATTATAATCTTAGCTCCAAAATCATTAATATAATATTGCAGACACTTCTGTGCCTTTCTTACATCTTCATTTGCTTCGTAATATATACATCTTTTGGAATTAAATGTGGAAAATATGGATTTGTATGTATAAACAATAAATATTTTAAGGTAAGTAAAAAGAAATTGCTTTGTAAATTATTATAATCAAATAACAACTTCAGAGATGTGATGAAAAATTCGAACGAGAATCCGGTCAAGATATAATATACAAATGTCCAGAAAATACATTCTGCAATGAACGATATAAACGAGCATGTGATGCAGTAAGTGAACAAAAAGATTACGATACAATAAAAAATATTTCTCTGGCTGAAGTAACCCCAGAAGAAAACATCGAGGCTAAAGATTTAATAACAACTAATTTTGATAAAACTGGTGCTGTACAAAACATGACTCCAGAAACAGCAAGAAATTTAAAACAAGTAAAAACTGTCTCATTATTTATTAATCCATCAGAGGCACGCAAGAGGTTTAAACGAAAATTTTACTGTCCAACTGAAGGCGTGTTTCAAAATATGAGGAATGATCACTGTTTTTATATTTGTTACCAAAATCGCAGATCGGATGATAATGATCTCCACGCTATAGCTTTATGTTGTCCTCCGGGAATGGTGTTTGAGACAGAAACTAGCCAATGTGTAAATCCTTTTGGCAAAAGAGTTGTTCTACCTCAGAAACTTAAATTCATTTACAAATTTATCCACAAACGAAAAATTCCTTAACGATACATTTATTTTTAAGAAAATTTAAATACACAATTATTTATTGCAATATAAAAATATTAAAGTCAACAACTAAACTAATACATGTACTTTTTTATATATAAAAGTAATAAATGTTACATTTATGTGTTATATAATAATGCTTTCAGATGTATAAAAAGAATTATATAAATATTTATAAGATGAAAAGTTTATAATTTCGTTTCAGGTTCTTCACTGCTTCCTGACTCATTCCTCGCAACTTTTTTCCTGTGTTTAACAGATCTTCTTGTTACACTTATAGACTTAATTGGTGTCACATTTGCATCAGGAATGTTCGCTATTTTCGAGTTTTTCCCTTTCATATCGTATCTATAAGAAGTCAAATATTACGAAGAAATTATATTAATTAGTATCATCCATAAAATTTCAATTACTTACTCATTAATGGAATCTGATGATTTAGAACAACACAGATACTTTTTGAAACACGACATTTTCTTTTCCACTTTTACAAGAGAAATAAGAATAATTGTTTATGTCGCACTATTTTGTAATGCGTGTTAAGTGACTAGTAGCGTAGGTACATTTGTTAAAATCGTAAGTAACAGTACGTTTCAGATGATTTCATTATTTGACTAACTTATCTTGGAATTCTGGCGTTCTGTATTTTTATGACTGCTAATATATGATTCATTTAAATCTTTTGTCAACAACTGACGTGACTCAAGTTTTGAATTGCAATAGCGCTTTGTTAAAAATTATTTTACAGTGTATTTTCGTAGAAACAGTTCTGTTAATCGAATATTAGTTAAATTTCAAGTGATTTATTAGTTTTGTACAAAACGTGAATTAATAAACATTGATAAGAACAATAAACACCATAATATATTCAAGGTAAAATATAAAATAAAACTTAATAGAAGAAAACTGGTTAATAGTTGCTGTTCCAGAATGTTCAGATACCAGAGCAAAATTCCTGCAAAACTGGATAATAGAAATGCTACAAGTATTAATGTCTGGAAAATGTAAAAATAAAATGACAATTTAAAAGCCGTATAATTGGCATATAAATATACGATCCACGTCTTTCGCACTTATCAAGCCTAGTTTCTTTGTCTTGTTTACGATCATTGCAGAAAGTGCTAAATAAATAATAAAACTTAACGTCTGTTAACAGTGCACGTATTTTGAGTAATTTGAAAGTTTCAATTCCTGGGTTAATATAGGGAAAGCGAATTCACAAGACAGCTATAGACATTATTCTGAACATCACGGTATTCTTTGCCAAATACCAATGAAGTCGCAGTTACACTTATTGAATTGTAATCATACAAATAGTTAAAAGAGAAAAACTGTTCTAGAAAAATGAAGAGTGTTTGGATGGGCGATTCTAGTTCCCATGAAATAGTGATAAAGTAGGTGAACTAGTGAAAACAATGTACGAGCACAAACAAATGAACAATTGTTCTTTTTGCTGAAGTAGTAATTGGTGGAAAAATGTGACAGTATCTTCCTAATCATTAGTTTTTAATAAAATAAAGATAATTAAATTGCAGTGAAAACATAAATGTATATAACCTATATGTAAATATATGATTTCCCTGTACTAAAATCTTGGGGTCTTAGTTTAACGGCTGGTAATAGCATTTCACGTGTACACGAAAAAATGGATTGCTCCAATAGCAAACTGTATCTTACGTATAGTGACAGCAATCTATAAATATTTATTTCTCAGGAATAATACATATTTATCATAAATAAATATCTTACAGAGAAATAGCAATATTAGTTGTTGATTTGAATATATTTATTATACAGGGTGTTTCAGGACTAGTGTAACAAACTTTAACAGCTTATTCTTGAGGTTATTTTGAGCCAAAAATATCATATGAATATAGGTCCTATTCCTTCTAGTTACTAAAATACAAGAGGTTGAAGTTCTGTAAATAACACGAAATTTTCTAATTTTTGTAATCAAGGTACTTTCGGAAAACAAAAGTTTTATTGAAAAGTCATACCTTAGTTGTCTAAATTAAAAATTGTTGTACTTTTGATTATATTTTTGTTTTATAATGGATGGTTATAGTACTGCTGAATATGCAGATATGATTTTTATTTATGGATTATTTAATGGTAATACCCGTTACGCGTCTAGAGAATACCAAGACAGATACCCAAACAGACGCCAACCTTCCCATGTTGTTATGTTGTGTTTAGAATTTATTTATTTGTCTATTTAATTGTGTCATTGTGTGTTTTGTTCTCTAAATTGTATTCGTTAATATTAATAAATAAAATTAATTAAGACAAATAAGATATAACTTATCAATAAAACTCTTGTTTTCCGAAAGTACCTTAATTACAAAAATTAGAAAATTTCGTGTTATTTGTAGAACTTCAACCTCTTGTATTTTGGTAACTAGAAGTAATAGGACATATATTCATATGACATTTTTGGCTCAAAATGACCTCAATAATAAGCTGTTAAAGTTTGTTACACTAGTCCTGAAACACCCTGTATACAGCATATTCTCAAGACAACATTATATTATTGTATCGTATCTGCAACAATATTGAATTTTTAAAAAACAAATATATTTATATTGTTTTGAAAATAATACCATATTGTAATATAAATAAAAATATTGTTATTCTAAATATATATTTTTCAGCAATATTTTTATTTATATTAGTAATATCATATTATTTTCGATTCCTGCTACACCAATCTAAATATTTATATTTTTTACCTCCCGGCTACCTCTAGGGAATATTGTTTTTGGTTAAAATTAATTTTCTCAAATATAAATAGAAAATAAACAAATAAGAAGGTATGTTTCTGTATCATCAAATACTATTTTGTACCGTTTAAGAGTAGTATTGGGCGGGAGATTTTTTTTTAATAATCTAATATTGTTGCAGTATTTATCTAGATATATATTAAAATAATATCATGTTGTCTTAAATATGCTATATTGTTAAGAAAGTAATACACATTTTAAAATCAACAACTTATGTTGCTATTTCACTGCAAGATATTTATTTATGATAAATATGTATTATTGCTGAAAAATAAATATATATATAAATTGCTGTCGCTATACGTAAGATGCTGTTTGCTATTGTAGCAATCCACTTTTTTCCGTGTAGAAACATTACTTTCCAATATCTGTGTAAGTATGTAATGTACTGCTGCTCCCAATGGGTAAATGGCGTGATGACATATTTATATTTTGAAATATAAATATGTTTGGGAATATTTTAATTAAAACGATTAATTAATTTTCAACCAATATTGAAAATGGGTAAACATGAAAAATGACGTCAAGTTTGTAATTTGTTTGTCATACATGTCATACACAAATTGAAATGTAAAACTAATTACAGATTAAATTGCTTTAATATGTTGAACTGAATTTTTTGTTTAATTTATTGAAGACAGCTTTTGTTTATTATTGAAATACAAATTCAATTTTATAATATTTTATAATATTCCTTGTTTAATATCAGCTTAATCTAGCGAAAAGCGAAACTAACTAAACAAATTATATTTCAATTAAGGCTCCGAAACTGTCCATTCGCATGAATAACCACATTCACATATGACAGTCATCGCGACACATTCTTGTATTCTGTCTGTTGCACAGTAGCGTAGTGGTTCTCAACAATAGATGTTATTAGAACATGATGCATCTCCAGGATGACCTTGATCTCACGCTGCGGCTCACTTCTCAACACTGACCTGTCTGTTTGACTCATTACGAGCTAATTTAAATTTGTACACTGTATGCTAATGAATAAAATATTCACGCATTACCAGTGCAAATGAAACTGCTGATGAGCAATTAGCTTTGAATCTGTAACTCTGTTTGTGATGAATGTGCAACGTTATAGTGTGCGTGGTGGACAGTGGATAAATATGAAACATATTATGTTTGTACTGCTTTCGAATAATTGAAATACTACGTCTACTCCTTCTTTGCAATAATAATAGAAAAATTCGGTACCAACTTGCGTCATGAACATAAAACCATTTAAGCCGTAACAAAACCTTATCTCATTTAAAATAAATATTTTAGAAACTGAGGGAAACAAACAAGATTACTATCACAACGAATGCACTTTACAATAGTTGCTTATTCTCAACTTTGACAAAACAGTCTGTCTGCAGGTAATCTGCTCAACTAAAGTGATGCATTTCACTTGTTCACTAAAAACAACACGAATTCCTATGAGATAGCTTCCTTAAACTAAACTAGCAGATAAGTTGCTTTGTAACGCATTAACGTGCCTTATGACAGAGCTTTTACAAAGTTTGTAGCTGACGATGGGGGCTAAAGGTTGGCAGCAATGCAAGAGAATGGCTAATGACAATGACGTCTTTGTTACGTTGAGTAGTAAGTTGTAGTGTAGTGAACGAATTCAAATGTAAAGTCGTTGAGTGTTCCTGGATACATTTCCTTCATTCCATCATAGGAGTGGAATTCTTTACTGTCTTTTTTAAATATTTTTTTATGAAACTAAAATTGTAGACAATCTGCAGTTATAAAAAGTCTTAATTCAATGATTTTTCGACAATATTACAGCTCAATAATAAGAAAAGTACAAAGAATTTGGAAAGAATCCATGTGTGAAAGAAGCTTAAGCAGAGAAACAATACGTTGACGTCAGAATTACTATCTTTAAAACTCAAATATCTTAATAATTAATATTTTTAAAATTTATGTTATATCTAGTAAATATCTCTATGGTAACGCATCGGACTGTGGATCGTGAGATCCTTAGTTTGAATCCTGCTGTCGGCAGTTACCAATTTTAATTTACCCCTGTGGTTCCACCTCCACTGACATCTTTGGGGGCTGTTATTTGACGGCTGGTAAGCGCATTTCATACGAAAAAATTATATCACTTAGCGAGATCTGCGTAAGCAGAGTGCCACACCTGTTAAAATAAAAAAAGTTACCTAACAAATATAATTCTTCGATAATAGTTACTTTGAACGAACGAAAGTAATGACAAATATAACGGAGAACAAAATAATTAAACGATCAAAACGATATTAAATACGACATAAACGACATAAAATTTAAATTTGAGGAATTCACCGTAAGTAAATTAAATAAAAAATGCATATGAACGTTTAATAAAGTATTTATTTATTAGGTAATTTTGAGCGTCGTCAAAATTCAATAATTATATTGTGCTACTCTACTTTAACTTGAATAAAGATTACTGGACGTTAGAGTGAAATATAGTTTTGGATTTGCTGCGAAAACGGTGTAATTTCAATAACACCCATGAGTAAAGGGCGTGATGATGATATATATCTACTACGAAGGTTTTTGGGTTTAGTTATAATATAGATGACTTATTTTCCACTTTGCAACTCTAGTGAAGGACCCCATTACTCGATTTAATTGCTTTATATTTTGAATGAAACAAATAAATTATGTAATAAATTTGGAGCTTATGAGCGAAGACGTTTTAATTCAAGGAAAATTAACCTACAAATTTGCAGATAATTTAGATAAATGATTGATCCTATTCACATAATTTAACCGAGGGAGTGATATGTGGTTCAGAGTAAATATACGATGACAGTGTAGAATGGAAATAGAGGGTGAGGCAAACGTGAAAATGAGCTCGTAATTTTATTGGAGAATTTATTATCCGGGAATTGAATTTGTGTTCTCTTTCATGGTATATTACTTTGCAAATACGCAGGAAATAACCTATTTAGAAACCCGCATCAAAGGAGAAATAAATACACCTAAAATTTCAATTTGTTCCACATAAATTATTCCAGATAATTTTAAATATATACGGTACTCATTAAAAAAGGATTTATGAACCCGAATAATTCCTCTCTAAGAAATCGAGTACAACACAATCCTACTCTCAAAATGGCAAAAACAAAAGCCTATTCATCTTAACAAAATACTCAACAAGACAAGTGACAAACTGGCGCGGTTATATTCCTTGACGTCGAAAGAGGCACCACATTGTTGTTATAGATCGCATGCGTACAATGTGCATGTGTCCGTACGGCTATGGCTAAGTGTGGATGACACACAAGACCCAGGTGTGAAAGTAGTGCACTCGAGAGGGTTCCGAGCAAACTCATTTTGCTTTTACTCTGAGAACTGGATAATGTTGTTATTTTTTACATTATAGCACTTGGTTTGTGGTTTGGAAACCACAATGGCATGCAATTTTTGTGACACTGGCTCATCAACTTAGAAATGCAATAATATTTAGAGACAAACATTCATAAATAAATTTGACAGATGACTATCGTCAATAAATAAATAATAAACAATAAATAATATAAGTAAAAACAGTGTTTTAACTTTAAACCCAAATGATTATAATTTATAGTCTATCAGGCAGATTCATAAAAGGGATTAGCGTTAACTGCATTTTTATTATTACTCCTAACTTCATTTTCCATTCTCAGAACATAATTATTCTAAATAAAGTAAAGTAAAGTTGTAAAATAAAGTTGTAATATTGGCTCAATTCCAGTAGTTTTATTTATATCTATCACCCAGCAAAAAAATAGTCCTTATCATAAAATTTGACACATTTTAATAATATAATTAATTTAGAAACGAAGTTACAGTTACAGATGATGAAAAAAATTGAGTTAACGTTAACGCTAATCCATTTTATGGATCTGCCTGTATAAGTATTATGGACCACTGAATTTGAGATGGACAAAAATGGACAATGTTAATAGAAACGTTGATGATGATTTATATAATTTAACAAAAGGGATAAAAGTGTAAGACCTAATAATCAAAGATTTACAAATTGCAATTTGCGACAAAATTTCAGTTTCAGTTTCCAACAAAAATAAATGCTTTTACATCGCACCAAAGACGAAAATCTAACGAACATTATCTTTTGCATTGACCAAATGCACTCAGCTGTCCCATATATAAATAAGTGGGTGAATGTCTCTTCAAGGACCAACCCAAAGATTATCTAAAAATACTTAAGCTTAATACGGGTTCGGTAAAACCTTGTCCGGAAACATAAACATGTCAATACGGATGATGCCTCAAGATGAAATTTTAGAATTTCAAACTTTGTTTCTGTGAAAACTAATAAAATC